>JANXHW010000002.1:253572008-258572008 GCA_026170595.1 Plestiodon gilberti rubricaudatus
CGTCGGGCACTGCAGGAGCGAGCGCCCCTCAGCCGGTTCCCCCCATTCAGGCAGGTGAGGAAGGCATACAGGCGGCTGCGGCTGAGGTCTGGGATAGAGGGGGCTCTGCAACGCCCGCAGTTCCCCGGGTCAACCCTTTGCAGTACTGGCCGGGGTGGGGCTACCCTCCGGCCGGGGCCATTTTCCCAGGGGGGGGATCAGATGGCTGCCCTGGGGTCTGTGGGGCGCGGGGAGTTCCTTGACATGTTTAGCCTCTTGCACGCAGAGCCCGAGCCAGTCACGCGAGTCGGCGACCCGGTTAGGGATCAGGAGACAAGAACTGGGCCAATTGGCTAAATGGTTTCTTGGTCTATTTTGCCGTTACGCTCCAGGCCCACCCCGCTAAGGCCCCGGCTTTGGTTAAATACATTGATATAATCCACAAGGCATACTGGGATTATGCGGGGCCGGCCTGCATGGCGTATGATGAGCATTTTCGTTTAAGGGCCGCCCACAACCCCACCTTGGATTGGCGAATTCCCCAATGGGAGCTCTGGGTCCAAATCGTGGTTCCGTCTCGGGCCAACGCGGGCGATAGATCTGATAGTGGTCACCTTATCGCCCGCAATGCAGGTGGCCCGCCCAAGGGGCCGGGGGGCACGCAGGGGGTTCAAACCCCCCCGTGCGTGCTACGAGTTTAACTCGACAGGCAAGTGCGGTAAGGCAGCATGCCCCTTCAGCCACGCTTGCGGTCTCTGCGGCAGCAAGCACTCCGTCTCCAGTTGTCAGAAGATGGGGTGGTTTAAGCAGTCACAGAAAGGCCAATCAAAGAAGGGAGGGGGCCCACTACCCAAGCTGGAAAAGGCCCCCTCCCCGATTAAAATTCCCGCCCTGCCGGCAGTCTTGTCACTGTATTGGAACAAGGCTGATGCGCGGTTCTTGTTAGACGGATTTCTGTTTGGGTTCCGGATTCCGGCGCCGCCCCCGATTGGCCCATCAGGGGCGGCGAACCTCCGCTCGGTGGTGGGCCTCGAGGGGGTGGTCCAGACCGAGTTGCACAAGGAGATCAGTTTGGGGAGGATCGCGGGCCCCTTCGAGTCCCCTCCTTTTCCCAACCTCAGGGTTTCCCCCCTACGGGTTGTTCCTAAGAAGGCCCCGGGTACATTTAGATTAATCCACCACCTCTCTTTTCCCATGGGGGTCTTCCGTTAATTTATTTACAGTATTTCTATCCCGCCTTTCTCCCCGAAGGGACCCAAGGCGGCTTACAACAGGAAAAAAAAATACATACAAAAGACACAGTATAAAAAAATCACATTTTAAAACAGTAAAAACAATTAATGAAAATTAATAAAGTGTCTAAAAACAACTTAAAAGATCATGGCTTCAATCAGAGCAGGAGCATAAAAACAGCAACACCCCCACCTGTACCAGATGTTAAAAAAAGGCAGGGGTTCAGAAGGCTTCTTTGAACAAGAAGGTTTTTAGGCCTCGCCAGAAAGTGTCCAAGGAGGGAGCAGTTTGTAGGTCAAAGGGGAGGGAATTCCATAAGGTTGGTGCCACTACTGAGAAGGCCCTGTTTCTAGCCGTCACCCCTCGCACCTCCTTGGGCGACGGCACCCGCAAAAGGGCCTTCTCTGATGATCTGAGGAGACAGGCCGGACTATATAGAAGTAGGCAGTCTCTCAAATATCCTAGCCCCAAGCCGTATAGGCCTTTAAAGTTCAAAACCAGCACTTTGAATTGGGCCCGGAAACGAATCGGCAGCCAGTGCAGCTGTCGGAGGAGCGACCCGATGGAGTCGAACCGCCTACCTCCAGTGACCACATGGGCCGCCACATTCTGCACTAATTGCAGTTTCCGAACTGTCTTCAAAGGCAGCCCCACGTAGAGCGCGTTACAATAATCTAGTCGCGACGTCACCGTGGCATGGATCACCGTGGTCAGGTCTGCATGATCCAAGTACGGTCGCAGCTGGCGCACCAGCCGAAGCTGGGCAAAGGCCCTCCTAGCCATAGCCGCCACCTGGGAATCCAGGAGCAGCTGCTATTTATTTATTTACAGTATTTGTCCCTGGGGTCCAGTTAATGACTCCATTCCGCCAGAACTCTGTTCCGTGAGGTACACCTCCCTTGACGAGGCTATTTCAGTTGTTCGGGCGCTGGGCAGGGGTGCCCTTATGGCTAAGGCGGACATCAAATCCGCCTTTAGGCTCCTGCCCGTGCACCCCGACGACTTCCCCCTGTTGGGGATACAGTTTGAAGGGGCTTATTATGTTGATAAAGCCCTTCCTATGGGCCTTAGCATTTCCTGTGCCGTTTTTGAGCGTTTCAGTTCTATGTTAGAATGGGCAGTGAGGGCGCGGGCGGGCCTCAGCTCAACAGCCCACTATCTGGATGACTTCCTGTTCGTCGGGTCAGTGTCACTTCCTTCTCCATACCTTCCAGGAGATGTGCCTTGAGCTGGGCGTTCCCCTGGCACACAATAAGACTGAGGGCCCCGCCTCTAGGCTCACATTCCTTGGGGTGGAACTAGACTCTATATCTGGGTGCAGCCGGCTGCCGGCACCTAAGCTCGAGCACCTGCGGGCCCTTCTCCGGGAGGCTATTGGTGCCAAGAAGCTGTCGCTTCGGCAGCTTCAGGTGCTAATTGGGCACCTTAACTTCGCCTGCAGAGTGCTGGCCCCGGGGCGGGCCTTCCTCAGGCGCCTCTGCGACGCCACGGTGGGGCTTCGTAAGCCCCACCATCACGTCTCAGTATCCGCAGGCATGCGTAGCGATATGTGGGTGTGGGTGACTTTCCTGGCGCAGTTCAATGGAGTGTCTTTTGGGAGGGAGGAGCTCCTGGTTGAAGCCGAGCTTCAGGTACAATCAGACGCCGCTGGGGGGCAAGGTTTCGGGATCTATTTTCGGGTCCGCTGGTGTGCAGCCCACTGGCCCACCGATTGGGAGCGCCAGGGGATAACCAGGGATATCACATTCCTTGAGTTTTTCCCGCTGGTAGTGGCCGCACATATTTGGGGCCGCTCCTTCACGGACAGCACGGTGCGCTTCTGGTGTTACAACCAAGCCGTCTGCTTTGTTGTCAATCACCAGACGTCCCCCTCCCCCCGGATCATGCGATTGGTTAGGGCCTTCATATTGCAATCGCTTCAACTAAACGTGTTGTTCGTGGCTCGGCATGTCCTTGGGGTCCGGAATTGCATTGCAGATGCTCTTTCTCGGTTCCAGGTGGATCGCTTCAGAACTCTGGCTCCCCACGCCCGCAGAGATCCGGACCCAATGCCCCCGTGGCTCTGGAACCTTGCTTCCACAGGGCTCAGGGAGCAATTTGGTCCTCCCTTGCTCCGAGCACTCGACTAAGCTACGAGAGGAATGCGAGTGATTTTGACCTTTTCAGGGTGGCAGAAGGTTTGGGAGACATCTGGCCCATCCCGCCCGAGCATGTTATGCAGTTTCTACTGGTACTGCAGGACGACGGGCTGTCAGCTAGGTCCATAGCCGTTTTCCCAGCCATGATTGCATTTGCGGCTAAAGCGGGGGGCTGGCGGGATCCCACCACTGATTTTAGAGTACGGCGGATGCTTGAGGGTTTCAGGAGAGCTAACCCGCCGGAGCCGGACTGGCGCAAGCCCATCACCGTAGGCATGATACATGGTTTCTGCCTGGCTTTTCCCAGGGTGTGTGTGTCCGCCCCAGGAGCCAAGCTATTTAAAGCAGCCTGCCGGGGAGATTTTTTCGGCTTCCTCCGCCCGGACTGGGGGCTATGTCCTGCAGTACCAGGATGTGGTTTTTGGGGTTGCTCACGTTTTTCTTATTCTGAGAAATTCCAAGAATGACCCGAGAGCTACAAGCCAAAGGGTTAAGTTGCGTAGGGCCAGCAGGCCGGCCGCGTGCCCGGTCCAGGCCCTTGAGGACTTCATTCAGGTTAGGGGTCAGGCCCCGGGCCCATCGTTTTGCCACGCGGATGGACGCCCCTTAACCCTCTTTCAGTTCCGTGCAGTTTTCTACAGGTGCCTTGCTTGGATGGGTGTCCGGAGCAAAAACTACTCCCTTCATTCCTTCCGAATAGGTGCGGCCACCGCTGCGACCACGCTGAGGATGTCGCGTGAGGACATTCAAAGAATTGGGCGCTGGCACTCGGGCACCTATAAGTCTTATATCCGCTAAGGCAGCTCTCTGTATGTGTGGCGCGCACTTCACTGCGGTGTTTGCGTGACCGGGGTGGGCTGCCGGCCACGGTGGGTCCGGCAGGCACCCCTCAGGGGTGCTGGCCTGGCCAGCACTTCACGTTTGTTGGGAAGTTTCGGCAGTGGCTACCCCGTGGGGCCCCATGCCTTGTTGTTCATGTACCTTGCCTTTTGTTCACTCTCGTTTCCTTTGTCGGCAGGTTGTTCCAGTCCTGCCCCTACCCGAATACTTCTCTGCGGCCATTCCATCATCCTCTGGGCGCGGAAGATGGCTGCGTCCAGTGACTTCGGCTCCCAGCTGGGGCTGGGAGTCGTCGCTACTGTCACATGGGTCGCCAAGCGAGGAATGCGCTGGTCCCAGTTCTTGCCCCTCATTATGGAATATATGCTCTCTCACCCTCCACAGGTCCTGGTCGTACACTTAGGGAAGAATGACCTCGGCCAGAGGACCGCGTTGTCCTTGAGGCTGCAGGTCCATAGGGATCTCCAGCTACTCCTGCAGCTGTGCCCGGGGACCACCATAGTGTGGTCCGACTGGCGTCCCCGGCGGGTGTGGCGGGGTGCCCTTAAACCCAGGAGGATGGATATCGCTAGGAAGAAAGTTTCCTCTTACATCAGCAGGTGGGTGAGACTGCAAGGTGGGGCGGTTATCCGGCATCCTGGAATACTGTTCCGGTTGCCCCACCTGTTCCGTAGTGACGGTATACACCTTTCAGAAGTGGGTGCGGATATATTCCTCTTAGCCTTGCAGCACGGACTGAGGGACATACTGGTTCGTTTTGGGCCAGGGGGAGACAAGCGCTAGGCTGTCCCCCCGTTATGGCAGGAAACCGTGTGGGTATGGGCAGTCTAGCTCGGTGTCCATCCTGGGGCAGCAAAGCTGCAGGAGAAGCCAGTACCGCTCAGACGGGTACCGCACCGGCTCGCCGAGGCTGGCTGGCTCCTCCTGTATGTCCGGACAAGTGTGGGGGCAACTGAACCAGTTCAACCCCGTCCAGCTGCCTCGGTCACCATTAGGGTGGGCCGGCAGTGATAGGCGCACAGGGGGGGAAACCCCAGTGAGGCCTTGAGCCAGGTGGCACACCTGTCTTGGTCATCCAGACCACCTGGGAATCAGAACAGCGGAGGCTGGATTCCCGATTCAGTGCCCACACGGTCTTTGGGTGTGTTAGGCCCCTGCTGCATGAATAATCTGATATGTTGGAACGTTACTAATAAAGCGACCCAATTAATTCCAGCCTGAGGTCTCGTGTGTTTATTTGCTGGGTGTGGGAGTAAAAGCGTTGACCTGAGTTGTGGAGCTATTTCTTCATTGCAAAGTTTCAGTTGACTGATCTGCCCTTTCTCTGTCCCAAGAAAGTTGACAGAGGAGCCCTGGCGAGACAGCCAAACATGTTTTCTTCAGCGGCACACCTGCACATGGAGCCACGCAAAGAGTCAAAGATGTGCAGAAGTGATTCTGTCCCTTATCATTATCCAAATGATTGTCATTTCTATTTCGCACCACAACTCATGGGAGTTCTCCCAAGATCACCTCTGAAAGTCATAATAGAAACCTCAGAATCAAAAGCATCATGTGGTAACCTGGCCTCGAATTAGCTGCATCCTTGGTTGAGAAGAGTTGTGCACCTGGCCCAGAGGAGACACGGCCAGAATGAAACTGCAGCTCCTCTTGCTAATACGTTTGCTGCTATCTCATGTGTGCTGTGAGACAGGGGAGAAGAGAAAATGTCCACTTAATTTGAGAGGTGATAAAGAATACCCTTTTAATTTTTACAAGCCAGGAGGTTACCTGATTGGTGGACTCATATCTGCAATATTTGCCTTGTTCGAACATTACTCTTTCTCTGAGTCTCCCATTTACAGAGATATCCTGTAAGTAATGATATGTTGAAGGATTTATTGCTGCCCCAACTGATATTGACTTTTGCACTCTGCAATAAGGATCTTCCTTATTGCCAGGAACTAGTCCTTAGTAAATCATGTCCCTGTTTTCTCCTTTTCTGGCTTACAGGAATCATTTTGCAGAACGCTACGTCCTCGTGTGGAGCACATGCTGCCACTTGGGATGTTCCTCTTGTTAATAATACTAGGATGAAAAGGTTTATTTCGCAGACGTGCAGCCAAATTATTTTCTTTTAAAGATGTGATCGGACACAGATTTGGGGGAAATGTGTCTTCTTTGCTTTACATGCCAGTGAACTTCTTCTAGTCTATGCCCTGCAAACTGTCTGTGGAGAGAGTCATTCTAAACTGAAGGGTCCATGACAAGGATTCTGTGGTGCTTCCAGTCTTGTGAAATTAAATATACTTAAGAATTTCTATTTTTGCTACGTTGTAAACAAGCAAAATCTTGAGGTTGCAGAGAGGAGCTTTCAAGAGTAGCAGGCTGCTTAAAGATGGTAGGAGAGAAGAAGCTGCCAGCTTCAGCAATTCTTCCTAACACAAGAAGAACCCTTCTGGATCAGGCCAAGGGCCCATCCAGTCCAGCTTCCTGTATCTCTCAGTGGTTCACCAGATGCCTCAGGGAACCCACAAGACAGCAAGATCCCTGTATCCTGTCGCCACTCCCTGGCATTCAGAGATCGTGTCATAAGCGCCAAGACCCCTTCTCTGACCAAGAGAAAGGGTGCCTTGTTTCCAGTTTCCTGAGTAAGGAGGGCTGTCACCACCTGGGGTATGCCATATCATTCAGCCCCCTGGCTCTGAGTGTCTTTAGGCAAGCAAACGATGTGGGGACTGGCCTTCCTAACACAAGGAAGCCAGGCCTCAAGGTGGCATTCAGCTCCCGCTGTAGTAGCGAAGGCAAAGTGGTTTCAGGCTGGACTTAGCCTACTCGAGTTCCCAGTACTTAGTAAGCAAACTTTTTAATAATATCATAGAGTTTATTTAAGATATATTTTAGGACTATGCAAGCATAGATTAGAAGGCATTTCAATAATAAGGCTTGACATGAATATTACAGACTGACAGCGCAATCCGACTTAACTTTTGTGCCGGTTTAACCAGTGGCGCAGCGAGAACGGGAGGCTCCAGAACAGAAAAGGGATTCAAATCCCCTTTGAATTCCTCTTTTGGAGGGTATTTGATTCCCCTTTCCATTCTGGGGCCTCCCATTCTCACTGCGCCGCTGGTTAAACTGGCACAAAAGTTAAGTCAGATTGCGCTGTAACAGGAATAAAATAATAAAACTAACTTCCTAAAATCTAAACATTTCCTGGCTCTCACCAAGAGTGTTCCACCCAGCCCACAGAGGGTCTGGGGCCTTACCAACCCAACGCCAGGGTAGGCAGTCTTCCATGATGTCTCATGACGGAGAAGCGTGGAAATGGCTCCCGATCCAGGATGCGAGAGAGCACGCCAAAGGCTGGGCCACTAAAGTACATTTTGGAGATGTCCAATGATTGACAGGTCAGTCACCCCAGGGAAGGCGGATCCGCTCCATTTCTTCCAAGGGATTACGTAACCTAGTACTCACCCCCTCCCAACAGGGAGATGCCCAGGGAGATGCCCTCTAGTTAATAATTGGGAACGGCCTTGGTCTCATCTTGTACTGTAAAGCAATCACACATTTTCGGGCCTCTGAGAATTTGGACAATGGCCAATCACTCTGCTGCAAAGAGTTTCTGCACATCCTGTTCAAAATAGAATTTGAAACAGACAAAGATTTTCTCTGAACTATAAAGCCCAGAGGTGGCATGAAGTCATGAAGACTTGTAACCTGTGATGGACGTTTCTTGCATAAATCTGTCCAATCCCCTTTGAAAGGCATCTTGGCCATCACAACATCTTGTGACAAAGAGTATTCTTGGTGTGAGGATAGGGGTGGTACTCGTATTTTCATCAATGAAATCCTGAAAGGTTTTAACTTCTAGAGTCCAGATGTGAGAAAACTCCTGGTCGGTATCTCATTTAGTTTCACAGTTCCTTTCTCACAGAGAAGTCTCCAAAAGAAAACCATTGCAGAAGAGAACCTGTTTCCAGCTAGAATGACAAATTCAGTTCTCACTGCTCCATGATAATCTAAGGCAGGAGGACACCAGCAACCTGGAAGTCCATATCAAGCATCAACCACTGCGGACTGAATCCAGCCAATAGGGACTTCCTATCTGGCCCCCAATATACCCCCAAATCACAAGAATGTTCCCTCACTGATTGTGCACTGTAGGTATTTTGACCTGTGCAAAGAAGACTCAGACCAAGGATGGAATTAGTGGTTGTGATGTCCTGCTGATATTTCACGGTGCTGCTGTCATGACGGTTTGAGTTGCTCATAAGTAGTAAAGGCATGAACTGTATGTCAGAGTTCTTAAGTTATTTATAAATGTTCCGTCTAGATTATAGGTTGGCTGCTTCATCTCAGAACAGGAGATCTTGTGGATACTCCCCACCCCCCACCCCCGCACCCTTTAAGTAGTAAAAGGCAGAGAAACTAGTCTGTTTCTCCCCCTGCAGCAACACCTCACCACCTCCTGGGCCTCTTTAATAGATGTTTTTATCTGAATTACTTCCTGCAGGGTTGTATACACACACACACACACACACACACACACACACACACACACACACACACACACACACACACACACGAGAGAGAGAGAGAGAGAGAGAGAGAGAGAGAGAGAGGAGACACCCCCCCCCCATTATATTGGATTCAGGCTTCAAGCTCTGATCTGAGTTATGAATATTTTTCTAAGAGTAAAAGACAGACTTCCATTGCCTGGAAAGGCTCTTATAATAAAACAGTTAGGAATTTGCTGTGTTTTCATGGAGTGGATGATCAACATGTCATGTTTTTGTTGCAGTTGGAGAGAGACAAGATACTGGCCCCTTCTGCCCTTCCTGTTTGCAGTTCAGGAAATCAACCAGGATCCCAGGCTCTTGCCCAATATCACTCTCGGCTACAACATCTATGACAATTATTTCGAAGTAAGGCGGACTTCTGATATCATGGCCGATCTGCTCTCTACTGGGAATAAGAACATTCCAAACTACAACTGTGGAAGACAGAATAAGCTGGTGGCTGTTCTTGAAGGGGCAGAATCTCGATCTTCCACCCAGATTTCAGCCATGTTGGGCATCTACAAAATCCCACAGGTAGGAGTACTGGGGCGGCAGGTCAAAGAGTTCAGCTGACCCGCATTCCCCCTTTCAGTCTTTCCACAGAGGTCAGGAACGAGGCGAGACGGACAATAGGGTTTAAGAGAACTGAAAATGAGTAGAGCAGTTTAGCTTCTCTGGTTTACTCACACAGGCTTTGTCCTACTGTCCCCTTTGCATCAAGAGGTTTGTCAGGTTTTGGAAAGAATAGAAATCCTTCCATTCACCAGCAGTGAAGATGGAATGAAAGTTCCCATCGTGACCTCGATCAGGCAGTCATTTCCATGTTAACAACAAATAATCTGATATTTCTAGTATTTGAAACAGTTTGTAGAAGATAATCTGATCAAACTTCATGGTGCACGGATACCGCAAAAACATACAGCCCAATCCTAGCTAAACCTCACCCCTGCTGATGCAGCCGCGCCACTGGAGCGCATATGCACTGTACTCTGTGAGGAGGCAGTCCCAAAGATCTCCTCTGGATAAGGGGATATTTGTTCCCTTGCCCAGGGGTAAGACTCCACTGCTCGAATGGGTCTACTCGGACCGATGCCAGCAATTAACAATTTAAATCTGGGGCTGGTTTGCGAGTGAGCCCTTTTCAGGAGCAGTGAGTGGCTACACTGGGACCAAGTGCCTCACTGGGACCAAGTGCCAAGGTAAAAGAAGACACAGTGCGTTAAGCAGCTGTGCGAGTTCATCAGCGGGGTGAGGAAGCCAGGCCCCACACACTACCCGGCACTTCCTTGAAGAGAGGAGAGCTCCAACAACATTAAGGTACCCAAACTTTGATAAACCCATAACTTAAACACAAAAGCTATGCAGTCAGACAGACAGCAGAGGGGTGGGGGCTATCCAGTGTTTTGCACCGAGTGTCACATGTATGACTATCTGCCTCTTGGGCATAAGTCATGGGTGTGTGCTCAGTGCAAAGAGCTCCAGGCTCTCAGGGAACGGGTTCGCTCCCTTGAAGCCACGGTTGCTGACCTGGAGAAGCAGAGACAGGTAGAGAGGAACCAGGGTGAGACTTCTAGGGACGTGGAGGCATCGTCCCACCCTCAGTTGGCCAGCTCCTCAGCTGCCAGGGAAGGGAGTCTCAGGGCTGGAGGACGTCGCTCTGGAAAAGAGGGAAACAATCCCACAATCCCCCCTATCCCCTTCTTCAGGTGATGGGCCCATATCCAGTTGCACTATGGATACTCCTCTGGGGAGGGGGCGAAGGGGGCCTCTTGTCGTGGGTGACTCTATAGTCAGGAACATAGAGATGGGAGTCTGTGACGGATGTGAGGACTGCATGGTGACTTGCCTGCCTGGTGCGAAGGTTGTGGACATCACCTCTCATCTAGATAGGCTGGTAGAGAGTGCTGGGGAGGAGGTAGCGGTTGTGGTGCATGTTGGCACCAACGACGTGGGGAAATGTAGCCAGGCTGTCCTGGAGGCCAAATTTAGGTTGCTAGGTAGGAAGCTCAAATCCAGGACCCCAAAGGTAGCCTTCTCAGAAGTGCTACCTGTTCCACACGCAGGGCCAGCTAGGCAGGCGGAGCTCAGGGGTCTCAATGCGTGGATGAGACACTGGTGTCAGGAGGAGGGAGTTTAGATTTGTTAGGCACTGGGGAACGTTTTGGGACAAGCCGGGCCTGTACAAGAGGGACGGGCTTCACTTGAACCAAAACGGAACCAGACTGCTGGCGCGTAACATTAAGAAGGTGGCAGAGCAGCTTTTAAACTGACTCCTGGGGGAAAGCAGACAGGAGCCGAGGGGCATCCGGTTCGGGACTCCTCATCCCTAGGGAATGAGGGTGCAGAGGATTGGGAACAGTCAAGTAATAACAGAGTAAAAATTAGGAGTGGTAGCGTGATGGGACATCACAGCCAGCCTAGCAGGACAGAAGGCTGCAGGGATAAAGGTGCAAACTAGCAGCCCTTCTTGGGGGACCTGGTACATAAATGCATTTATGCAAATGCCCGAAGTCTACGGGCAAAGGTGGGAGAACTGGAATGTTTGGTGACTAGGGAAAACATTGACATAGTAGGTATAACAGTAACCTGGTGGAATGCGGAGAACCAGTGGGATAATGCTATTCCAGGATATCAACTCTATAGGAGAGACAGAGAGGGGCGTGTTGGAGGTGGGGTGGCCATCTATGTCAAAGAAGGGGTAGAATCCACCAGAGTAGAGCTGGAGTGGGGCTCTGACTCCTCCGTAGAATCACTGTGGGTTAGATTACCAGGCTCAAAGAGCGATCTAATAGTAGGGGCATGCTACCGTCCTCCAGATCAAAAACCTGAAGGGGATCTTGAAATGAGGAAGCAAATCAGGGAGGTGTCAACGAGAGACAGGGTTGTAGTCATGGGGGACTTCAATTATCCTCACATCGACTGAGTCAATTCATGCTCTGTTCATGAAAGAGAGACTGGATTTCTGGATATGTTAAATGACTGTGCCTTACATAAGAACATAAGAACATAAGAAGAGCCCTGCTGGATCAGGCCAAAAGCCCATCTAGTCCAGCTTCCTGTGTCACACAGTGGCCCCACCAGATGCCTCAGGGAGCACAAGACAACAAGATAACCTGTTTCCCGTTGTCACTCCCTTGCACCTGGCACAGAGAAAACCCACTTCTAAAACCAGGAGGTTGCTTATGGCTTATAACCTTGGACGGTCTTTTCCTCCAAGAATCTGTCCTAACCCCTTTTAAAGGCATCTAGGCCAGGTGCCATCACCACATCCTGTGGCAAGGAGTTCCACAGATGAATTACACGCTGGGTAAAGAAATGTTTTCTTTTGTCTGTTCTAACTCTCCCTCCACTCAATTTTAGTGCATGTCCCCTGGTTCTGGTGTTATGCAAGAGGGAGAAGAATTTCCCTCTATCCACTCTCTCCATCCCATGCATAATTTTATAAGTCTCAATCATGTCCACCCCCCCTCAGGCGCCTTTTTTCTAGGCTGAAAAGCCCCAGACGCTGTAGCCTTTCCTCGTAAGGGAGGTGCTCCAGCCCACGAATCATTCTGGTCGCTCTTTTCTGCACCTTTTCCAATTCAACTATATCCTTTTTGAGGTGTGGTGACCAGAACTGGACACAATACTCCAGATGTGGCCTTACCATCGATTTGTACAAAGGCAGAATGATATTGGCCGTTTTATTCTCAATCCCTTTTTTAATGATCCCGAGCATGGAATTGGCCTTCTTCACAGCCGCCGCACACTGGGTCGACACTTTCATCGACCTGTCCACCAGCACCCCAAGATCTCTCTCTTGATCCGTCACAGACAACTCAGAACCCATTAGCGTGTATGTGAAATTTTGGTTTCTTGCCCCAATGTGCATCACTTTGCACTTACTGACATTGACGCGCATCTGCCATTTTGCTGCCCATTCTCCCAGTTTGGAGAGATCCTTCTGGAGCTCTTCACAATCCCTGCTGGTCTTCACCACCCGGAAAAGTTTAGTGTCATCTGCAAACTTGGCCACCTCACTGCCTATCCCCAACTCCAGGTCATTTATGAATAAGTTGAAATAAGTTGAAAAGCACCGGTCCCAAGACCGATCCTTGGGGCACACCGCTTTTCATCTCTCGCCATTTTGAAAGTTGCCTATTGACTCCCACTCGATGTTTCCTGGTCTTCAACCAGTTCCTAATCCACAAGAGGACCTGCCCTCTTATTCCCTGACTGTGGAGTTTTCTCAGGAGCCTTTCATGAGGGACCGTGTCAAATGCCTTCTGAAAATGCAGATATATAATATCCATGGGTTCGCTCGCATCCACATGCCTGTTGACGTTTTCAAAAAAAACAGGTTTGTGAGGCAAGACTTCCCCTTGCAGACGCCATGCTGACTATCTCTCAGCAAAGCTTGTTCTTCTATGTGTTTTAAGATGTTATCCTTAATGAGACTTTCCACCATCTTCCCTAGATGTTAGGCTGACCGGCCTATAGTTTCCCGAGTCCCCCCTCCTTCCTCTTTTAAAGATTGGCGTGACATTAGATATCCTCCAATCCTCTGACACAGTGGCCGTTTTAAGGGACAAGTTGCATATTTTGGTCAAGAGGTCAGCAACTTCATTCTTGAGTTCCTTCAGAACTCTTGGGTGGATGCCATCCGGACCTGGTGATTTATTGATCTTTATTTTGTCAATTGAGTCTGAAACGTCTTCTCTTTTAACCTCTATTTGACTTAATTCTTTAGTCAGGGGAGGCTGTTCAGGCAGCGGTATTTTCCCGAGGTCTTCTGCAGTGAAGACAGATGCTAAGAACTCGTTTAATTTCTCTGCAGTCTCCAAGTCCCCTTTTATCACCCCTTTCTCTCCCTCACCGTCCAGCGGACCAACCGTTTCCCTGGCGGGTTTCCTGCTTCTAACATATTTGAAGAAGCTTTTGTTCTTCCCTTTTATGTTGCCTGCCATACGTTCCTCAAAGTCTTTCTTGGCCTCCCGTATCATCTTTTAACATTTCTTTTGCCACAGTTTGTGCTCCTGTTTATTTTCCTCATTAGGGCAAGACTTCCATTTACGGAAGGAAGCTTCCTTGCCTTTTATAGCCTCTTTAACTGTGCTTGTTAGCCATGCCGGCACCCTCCTGGACTTAGTCGAGCCCTTCCTCCTTTGTGGTATACACTCCCGCTGGGCCTCTATGACTGTTGTTTTAAACAGCTTCCATGCACTCTGGAGCGATTGGACTCTTTTTACCTTCCCTTTCAGCTTTTTTTTAACTAGTCTCCTCATTTTGTGGAAGTTAGCCCTTCAGAAGTCAAGGGTTTTTGTGTCAGATTTGCTCGGCACTCTCTCACCAACATGCATGGCGAAACAGATCGCAGCATGGTCACTGTTCCCCAATGGTTCGGTAACATTTACCTCCCTGACCAGATCTTGAGTGCCACACAATATCAAATCCCCTCACCTCACCTGTCCTCTGGTCGGCTCCGTGACAAGCTCCTCTAAGGAGCTCAGTCTCTCTGTCGAGCTTTAATCGAGAGGTGACAAGGAACATTTACTGGCTGGTGCCGGGTTATTTGCTCTGAAGAAACCCTAAGTGAAGGGAGAAACATCAGCGGGACTAAAGTTTATTTGTCTGGTGTGAATAATCCTTGGACACGGTTTCTTTCATTCTTTTGAAAGCCTTTTTACGTTGTGAAGGGATATCATCAGGCAATTTGTTCTAGCATTAAACTTTATTCTTCAACAACTTACATGGCTGCAAGACCCATAAATCCGACCTCTCTACAAGTCCAGTTGTGTCCGACTCTAGGGAGTGGTGCTCATCTCCGTTTCAAAGCCGAAGAGCCAGTGCCGTGCGAAGATGTTTCCATGGTCATGTGGCCGGCGTGACTCAACACCGAGGCGCATGGAACGCTGTTACCGTCCCGCTGACGCGGGTACCTATTAATCTACTTGCAATTTCTTGCTTTCGAGCTGCTAGGAAAGTACTAAAACAATTTTAAATGTGAAAAATGTCTTACTTAACTCCTCTCTCTCTCTCTCTCTCTCTCTCTCTCTCTCTCTCTCTCTCTCTCTCTCTCTGTGTGTGTTTGTGTTTGTGTTTGTGTTTGTGTTTGTGTGACAGACAGAAAGACAGACAGTTAGACAGGGGGGATTGCATTTAAGTTCTAATTAACAAGTAATTACCGTAACTACTGATTGATGCTGATAAGAGGCAGCCTCTGTCGTACCCCCTGCCGTTGATCCGCGTACCCCTAGGGGTACTTGTACCACAGGTTGAGAACCCCTGCTTTATATAAATGCATATAGTTCCTATATGTCAGTTGGTTTATAATAATAATAATAATAATAATAATAATAATAATAATAATAATAATAATAATAATAATAATACAGTGTTTCTGGTCATTGGATTTCTCCTCCGACTTTATTCAAGGCGGTGTACATGTGCAGGCTGTTCTAAACCCCAAAGGGTTTTTACAATATTATGTTCTAATCTTTCATAGAACCCTTCGTTCGAGTTGTTACTTTCACAGTCCAGCTCTCTCTCTCTCTCTCTCTCTCTCTCTCTCTCTCTCTCTCTCTCTCTCTCTCTCTGGCATTCGCCTCGGCACGCTTCAGCTTTCAGCTGCTTCACTCCCACACAGGGCTCTTGCAGCTTATCAGCACGGCGTGCCAGCAGCTCTCCGACAGACTTCCGGCCATCTTGAACTGCTGTCCTGCAGATCTTCAGGCATTTGTGAAACGAATGCTCTAACCCTCTCAGCCAGATGTCCTGCCCTATACTTTTTGTTATCCAAATTCCCAAATATTTAAAACAAGAATAGCACATACTTAAATTTGAAGCTATTTTAATCTCCTTTTGTTCTAAATTAGGGACATTTATACATAATAATTTAGATTTTTGATAGTTAATTTTTAATCCCGTATAACAAATAATTTTTCTAATAATAGTTTCAAAGGTTTTATACTTTTTAATGGATCCTTCACAAACAAAAGCATATCATCCGCATACAAATTAATTTGATGTTTCCTATTCTTGACTGTTACTCCCTTAATATTATCATTAGTCCTTATACTAGAGGCTAATGGTTCAATAGCAATGGCAAATATCAAAGGCAATAGTGGGTCTCCTTGTCTAGTCCCTCTTTGTAATTTAAATTTCTCAGATTCACATCCATTAATCAATACTTTAGCAACGGCTCCTTCATATAAATTTTTGAGAGTTCTTACAAATCTTTCACCCATATTCATTTTACCCGTAAGTTGAAACATATATCTCCATTCCAATCGGTCAAAGGCTTTAAGAACATCTAATGAAAGTATTGCTACTTTCTGTTTCTCCTTTGTCGCTGTATATGTTATATTCAAAACTCTTCTAATTGCATCAGCCATTCGTCTACCTGGCATAAAGCCATATTGGTCTGTATGGATATACTTTGTTATGAACTTATTCATTCTTTGAGCCAGTATTGAAAAGAAAAAATTTTTGATCCTGATTTTGTAAAGTTATTGGCCTATAAGCTGAAGGGCAAGTAATATCCTTCCCTTGTTTTGGTATAACAATTATTCTAGCTAATTTCCAAGATTCTGGAACTTCTCCTCCTTCTAAAATTGAGTTATATATTTTTAATAAATGATTAATAATATCCTCATCCCAAATCTTATAGAATTCAGCTGTAAATCCATCGAACCCTGGTGATTTTCCTATTTTTAGTCTTTGAATAGCTGCTTTATTAATGTTATTGATGAATTAAGTTGCTGTTTATGTTCTTCTATTATTGGTGTGATGGGCAATAATTCTATACAGTAAATTCTTTCATATTACACTCCTTCGTTACCTCTGCTGTATATAATTCTTCATAATATTCCTTAAAAGCTGTAATTATTTCCTTTTGTCCTGTCACCATCTTATCAGTTCTATTTCTAATAGATACAATTGTCTTTTTAGTCATCTTCTTCTTGACTGCATAAGATAACAATTTTGAATTTTTATTTCCATATTCATAATAACTTCTTTTTAAATATCTCATTGCCATATATGTTTTACTTATATCTAATGCTACCAATTCTGCTCTTCTCCTTGCAAATTCTGCATAAATGTTTTTAGATCCAGTTCTCTTGTGTTCTCCTGTCAATTTCTTCATTTTAGCCTCTAATTGCTCCTGTAGTTTATTTTTCTCTTTTTTTAATCTAGCCCCTTCCATAATAAAAAAAATCCTTTTAACACTTCTTAGGAAAGAGGATAGGATTGCTGCTGTCACCAATACCCCTTCCTGGCCTCGACACTCCCCCTCTCCACTCCCCACCTCCCTCCCTCCCTCCCCCAGTCTCCACCCCATTCCTCCCCCTCCCTGACCTGTTCTGCCCACCCCCGCGCACACCCCACTCTGAATAATATTATAATAATAATATATTATTTATATACCAGCATCGGGGCTCTTCCTGCGTCCCCTGCTTCTCAGCCATGCACCACTTGCTGCGGCAATCCAGCTGCGCAGAATGGCAGGTCACAAGTCAATGCAAGTCCCGACAGCACAGCAGGCCAATCGGATAGGACTCTGACTTCTAGTGTGTTTCTCTCTGCACCAGGTTGTTGGGAGCCGTGCAAACCGTTCCCAGAGTGACGCCTGTAAATGCTCTTCTTACAGGTGTACTGAAACCTGCTTGTTTGCAAGTTGTTCGCTTCTGCAGCTCCCTAATGGCAGTTGGTATTTTTCTAACTCAGAAAGATAGAAATAGTTACACATATACTATAATAGTATTTACAATATAGGGAAGGGAAAATAAAACATGAGAAGGCCATCCAACTCAAATACTTCAGGTGGTTCTATTCAAGGTCATGTGATCTGTAAAATTATGCTAGATTTGAGCAAGCAGCAAATCCAAGGGAAGTCAGATGGAGAGACAGATACTGAGCTGACTGCCTGGCCAAGGGTTGGGTCAAGAAGACTGATGAAGTCTGAAATTAGTGGCCAGGCAATTGGAGGCTCCGCTATACTGGATCAGACTATTGGGTAAAGAGGCAGCAACTGTACTGAGAAGAAAAATATGATCTCTGTTTTAGAGGCAAGGATTCCTCTTTCCTCCCATCATTCCTTGGTTTGAGCTCTCTTGGTTTCTAGGCTTGGCATAGTAGGGCAGGCCCATACCTAGGGACCAATCCTCATGAAAGGAAGGATTGTAGGGTTACAAAGGCCCTGCAGCACTGGGTACCGCATGGAGCCCTCATCTACCCCCTGATGGTGTATCACAGGCTGCTGTCCCCTCCCACTCTCTTCCAGAGACTCCGGAAGAGAGTGGGTCCGGTGGCCAGGGGCCAGGGGGTCACATGCAGAGATCACAGGCCCACTAAGCTTCCTCAATCATCCTGAAACCCCATCGTTCCCCTCCCACCGGTCTGTGGAAAAATGGTCTTTCATGAAACCAGTTCCTGGGGTCCAAAAGGTTGGGGACCACTGGTGTATCAGCGGTCTAATGTGGTCTAACTAACTAACGTGGCCACTGGGAATGAGAATTCTGGGATGGTTGGGACCTTAATGTTGTATTTGCAGTCAGTGAGGGAGAAAGACTCTGGGGCACATCAGTGTGGTGTGGAGGGGTTTTTCAGCACACTCCTATTGCCACCCCCCAACCATGCAATAAATCTATGATTAATTGTAATCAGAGGCGTCCCGGCAGCTGAGGCTGCCTGGAGTACCTCCGCGGCACCGCCCCGAAGTGGCGGCGCCCGCCGTTGGGGGGTGGCGCCTGCAACCGGGGGTGACCCGGCCTACCTGCACGCCCACCCGGTGACGCGGGCGGGCGCTCGAGGCCGTCTGCCCGGCCTCGGAGCCGGAGAAAGCCCTGGAGCGTCCGCCACTACCGGTGACCAGGGCTTTCTGAAGGCGGCCAACAGCGACGCCGCGCTATTTATCCTTTTTTCTGCACATGCACGTAAACGTTCTGCGCTTGTGCAGAAAAAAAGGATAAATAGCGCGGCGGCGCAGTCGGCCGCCTTCAGAAAGCCCTGGCCGCCGGTCCAGGGCTTTCTCCGGCTCCGAGGCCAGGGGAGAAGGCTTCAAGCGCCCGCCCGTGTCACTGGGCGGGCGCTCCAGCGGAATGCTACCCGAGCCGCGGAGCCACTGCGTTATTGGGCTGGCCCGCACGAGCGCGTGCTCCCTGAACTGCCGCCCAAGCCGCGGAGCAGCCTGGAGCTGCTCCGGTCGCTCCGCCCTTCCTACACCTCTGATTGTAATGTACAAACAGGGCTTAAGAGTCCAACATGGTATAGCCATGCATCTGTGCTCTTTGCAGTCCTGAACAGTCTTGGTCTGACTTTTAGGTGATTTATCCTGCCAGATAAAATAATCAAATAGTATTGGTCAGCAATTTCAAATCAAATACTGTGGAATGTCAGAATGTTGGGAGACGGGGAGAAGAAAAAACTGAACTCCTTTTTCTCCCTTTCCTTATTAGATCAATTATGGTTTAGAGAGTCATGTTCTAAAAGACAAAACTCGCTTTCCTTTTTCCTACCGGATGGTCCCCAAACTAGAACCTCATTTGCTGGGCATTGTCAAGCTACTCCAGCACTTCAAGTGGTCATGGATCAGTCTCCTCACTACAGACGATGACAATGGAGAAAGGTTCATAAAGACCCTCACAGAGATGATGATCAAGAATGGCCTTTGCGTCGCTTCCTCAATACGCATCCCAGCAGCGGTCTGGATCGAAGGCTACGGAATGTCCAAAGACTTTCCTGACTTGAAACAATTTCTCATGCAGAAACGAGTCAATGTCATTCTTCATCATTTGAACCCTCATGCCATGTTTTTTGTAATGGGAAAGGTGTACTATTTCGAAAAACTAGCTGCGGGGAAAGTTTGGATTGCGACCATTTTGCAGGACCTCGACTTGAAAATTAATTACGATCCATACTATCCGACTGTCCATGGTTCTTTGTCCTTCTTCATCCAGACACATCAAGGGCAGAATATGATTATTTTGATTCTGGACCCTTTTTAAATCCCATCAAGCGGTTTGGGAAGCAAGCGTTTCGTTGCTCCTATTCAAAGCCTGTGTTGTCTCGGAAAGGCTGGGTGCGATGCAGAGAGAAAGAACAAAGGGGGACCTTGTCGCAGGATGTGATCAGAAGAATTGTGTCCCAAGACAGTTACAGCGTTTACACCACCATCCGGACCGTGGCACATGCTCTCCATGCTGCACTGTCACCAGGACGGAAGCCAAGAGCGATTTTCAGTGAAGGCAACCGGTTGACAGAGCCGTGGCAGGTAGTTCTTTTCTCTCACAGAATGTAACCACGTCTTCAATTTCGCAGCCAGCCTCTGCAAAGTTTTCAAAAGGAGTGGTGTCATGGCATTTAGAACAGTTCGGAGAGAAATCCAGTTTGTGCTGCTCCCTGCAAAAGTTCCCTCCCAGCAACTTAAGAGTGTTGTATAATCTGGATGTGGAATGGGATTCCCTTCAGCATTTTGGAACTCTTCTGTCTATACTGCAGTCCGTCCTCTTTTTCCACCACTGAAGAAAGATTCTGTCTATACGGGAAGCTGTTCTGGAAGGAAAACGGTCGCTGCCTCCAGCACCCCATTCCTGGCTCTGACTGAGCCTCTGCTGTCGAGATACAATGCCTCTGCTGGGCCCCTCTTTTGTCTGTGGGTGTTCATCTGGCACTGGAGGGGGGTTGTCGAGGTATGTCTGGATGGATGTGGGGGAAAATGCACTGATTCAATGGATCTCCAGGTGGAAGCACAACAATAGGGAATTCTATCACCAAACCGGCAGGCTTGAGGCATCCACATGGTGACCGTTTTATCAATGCTGATGTTTTCTGTCTCCTTCTAGCTTCACCCTTTCCTGAGAAACTCCCAATTCTACAATACTTCCATGGTGGGCGTTTATTTGGATGAGGACGGGGACCTGACAGCTGACTTTGATATTGTGAACTTTGTGGTGTTTCCCAACAATTCCCGTTCTAGGCTGAAAGTTGGGAGTCTAGAGAGGCAGAACAAACCAGAGATCCAGTTGACCATTGACCAGAAAGCCATTGTGTGGCCCAAGGCATTTAACCAGGTGGGAAAATCAGTGTGATCATTTTATTCCCCTTCCAATCTTCTGTTGAGCTGTAAGGACTTGTCTTTGACTGCATACATCAGAAATGCCGAACACTCTCCTGGCACCCGGCACGTGGGGGCGGGGCCTGCATCGCGTCACATTGACGTGCCCCACCCCACCCAATTTGCGCCCCCCACCTGTTTCAGACTCATTTTGGAGCCGAACGGGCTCCAGGGAGGGAGGGAGGACCAACGCAGCGCGGCACTTCCCAACGGTGAGTGCTCCGCACGCGCCCCCCGCCCGCCCGAGCGCCTGGAGCTCCTGCTCCATGCGCTCCACCAAAGTTCCACCTCTGGACAGAGGTGTAGCTAGGCTGCCCCTGGGGGGGGCAAGCTGGTTAACTTCCCCTGAAATGATCGCTCTGCCCCTCGGTGAAGCCTGCCCTCGGTTGATGACATCATTGATGACATTGTGGCAACTGGGTGGCTGAAAATACACCACGGGGGCAGGGACCACTCTCCCACCCTCCAGAAGCCTCTGCAGCAGCACTGCGAGGCTCGCCACCTCTGTAGCAGCCCTCATGGTGCCGCAAAATCAGCATGAAAACACCCACACTCGCTGCTACCACCTTTGTGTGTGCACCCCCATGCACCCCCTTGCCATCCGGGGGTGGTGGGCCCCCCCTGAGCGACACCTTTGGTGCAACAGAATGGTTACATACCTGGACATGCCTGGCTGCTGAAGTATTTCTGGGCCCCAATCCTTCCAAGATATCGATTTATTCTTGAGATTTTCTTCATCTCACCTTTCGGCCTCCAAAGTGCTCCCCAAGAAGGCTCATAAGAACACAAGAACATAAGAAGAGCCCTGCTGGATCAGGCCAAAGGCCCATCTAGTCCAGCTTCCTGTATCCCACAGTGGCCCCACCAGATACCTCACATTAATTAACATATAGCAGTGCCCGCCATATGCAGTGGGACAAACAGCGCTGGTCCTCACATTCCAATGGGGAAGCTACGATGTAGGACACACCTAAAGCCAACTGAAGAATCCAAAATTGGCCTGCTTGACAGCAAGAGTGGTGCTGCCATAGCCAGTGAGGAACGCATGTGGGGCAGTCGATTAGCGATCGATCAGGCCACACATCCTTAGTAACTGCGACGTGTCTGATCAGCAGCCACAGCATCAAATGTAGCCAAGCAACCAACAAAGGTGCAGCCCACCTCCCCCCAAGTAGCACCACAGCCAAGACCCCTGGGCCATCTGCCACAGCATAGCCTTTCAGGCCCTGCACAGATGGTAAGCGTGTCCACTCCCCAGCCCTGAACAACATCCCGATGGAGAAGGGCAGGGAGGGCCATTGCAGCATTCCAGAGTGGACCCAGGATGTGGGTCAGGCGCTTGTGCCATGCCTTCGCTGACCAGACATTACCACCCAAAGCATGGACAGCCTGGCCAATGTGGTTGAAGAGCGTTGTGTGCCTCTGAGTGACACTGGAGCCACGACCCCAGCCAAGGGCCAGCTGGAGGTCCCTGGCAGCCTGCTGGTCGAGCAGGGCCTGACTCCAGCTGGGGGCCTGGGAGGACCAGGCTCCAATCCCTCTGGAGGCTGAGAAGAGGGGCTCAGAAGCCGCAGCAGGCGCTTCGGGCAGTCACTGGGCAGCGTTGGGAGGGCCACTGGGAGCAGTCATGTCAGCAGGCCCAGGAACCTGACAGCCAAGGAGCCACAGCTGCAAGGGCCCTTCAATCCCAATGGCAGAAGGACGCCATCCTCATGCCAGGTGGGCGCTGCGGCCCCCATGTAGGCAGGGTGTTTCCCTAGCACCAGAGAGGCCTAGTTGTGTCATTCACCCCAAATAAGGGCGCTCTCTGACTGTTGCACACGGCCAGGAGGCTGTGCGCATTCCTGGATGCCATGCTGCTGCATCCTCCCCACTGCTGAGGCACATCCACAGCACCTCTGTGATGAGTTCTATGTCACTGCAGGTTCCCCAATGTCATCTCCACTGTCAGTGTGACACAGGTGGATAGTTGTGACCATATGTGTTTTCAATTGATTACTTATTTGGAATACTATGAGATCCATTTGCTCCTTCCAAAAACTGGTGTCCTGTCCAGCCCTGAAAAGGAGAGTGGTGATAGGGTGTTGCCCATGGAGACCACATTGTGCCTCTTTCATGAGAAATGCTCTGGATCTTTTCAGCAAGTTTCCTGATGCTCTTTGTCTTCTGCTCTTAGACGCTGCCTCTTTCTAGATGTACGGACAGCTGCCGCCCTGGATACGCCAAGGTGGTCATTGAAGGGGAGCTGATTTGCTGCTATGCTTGTGCCCCCTGCAAGGGAGGGACCATCTCCACTGAGGAAGGTAGGTGGCTCAAGGCTGTCCATGTGGAAGAGGGAAATGATCACGTCCCAGGACATGTGCAGGTTTGTGGTAGGCATTTTTGCACTTTGGTCCTTCCTTGGTATAAACATTGCAGCCATAATTCAATTCACAAGATGTTGGGGAAAAAATGTTCTCTGGTCATGCCTTTCAGGGGAGGGCCAGTCAAGGGAAAGCAGGGTGCAGGAAGCGGTGACTTTGCACTAACTACTGGGTGCAACAACCATCAGTCAACCTGCCTTCTCCCGGGAATCTCCTCCCTGATACTTGGTTTGTTCTTTAAAGTTATCCATGGCTTCCTTCTCTGATACATCTCAAGTGTTCTTGGTCTCCATGAGTACCAAGGACCGATTAATGATGTACCTGATCTGACACATGCAGGTGGACATAATCTGGATCCAAACTTTTATTCTTTGGCAGAAGAAGGTGGTTTCGGTTCAGCCTTTGCAGGGGTAAGAGGACATAAGGAGGGTTTGCGCCCAGAGTCTTATGAATGAGGAAGATTTCCTGATGTATCAGGCAAACCAATCCTTTCTAGAATGCATGGGCAGCGCGCCTAAGGCAGCTCCTGCATCCTGGACAGGATTGGGCCCACGCTGGCGAAGGTGGAGTGCTCCTTGGCAAAAAGAGATTTTGTCCCTTTCACCCAGGTAGATCCCCAGCAGGCTCATTGGGACTCCTCGAATGTGCACTGGCACAATGGCCGGTGCAAATCCGAAGAGCAGGTGTAACGCCGGCCAGGCTTGGGATAGGGGATAGGATTTGGCGGAGCACATTGCTAAGGATCCCTCCCCCATCCCTGGCCTGACTGGGCAATTGCCTCATCCCTTTCCACCCTGGGTCGACCTCCCCATGCCCACCCCCACCCGGCACAGGACCTACCTGTATTAGCCGGTGGTGGCTGTGGTTCGGGGAAGAGTGTGAGGCACCAGCCTCTTTGCCAGAAGCACTTACTTGCCAGGTGATGAAAACGTACCATATGGCACACTTACAACAGAAGTTTGGTCTGCCGACAGACGTTTTGGTAGGATTGCGATGTCATGGATTTTCTTGCTGATATGTCTGACAGTTCTGTTCATGGGCATGTCAGCCTCTGGAGTATGGAGACAATCTAGGACAGTAGTTCTCAAATGGTGGGTCGCGACCCTTCACGAGATCCATATGTGGTCGCTATCCCCTTAAGGGGGTGGTGATGCGGGGTGACATTGACGATGTTCCTCCGGGTCCTTTTTTACTTATCGGGGAAAGGACAGTCCCTCCGGAGGGTGTGGGGGCCTGTGCCCCCATCCTTAGGGCCTCCTTGTGCTTCTGATTGGCTCCCTGAAGTGATTGAGAACCACTTCAGGTTGTCAATTTGAAGCGTGGGGAAAGCCTCAAATAGGGTCATGCCCCCCTGCACCCTCCAGAGGGCCGGTGCGACCCCTGGTGAGTAAAAAATGACACTTTGTCCCCGGTGGTGGCATGATCCTGAGAGTGCTGCCGCCATCAGCCTGTCCCCGCCACCACTTCTGACTCCTCCTATTCAGGGGGAGAACTTTGAGAAACGCTGATCTAGCCTATATCACACCAAGACATAATCTCATAGCATAGCACGTTGGAGTAAGTCCATTGGAAAGACAGTGACTGCAGCAGTGTTTCCCGAACATTGTTGACCTGCGGCTCCCTTGACGACCATTGACTGCGGATCCCCATCACATGATGTTGATTCCAAGATGATACTGTGGCACTCTGCGGCTCCCCTGGGAGCCGTTCCTCCCAGTTGGGCAAAAGTAGTTATAGTACATACCTTTCATCAAACTTGACAGGTCTAAGCCCCTCCCCCAGTCCCTGGGGCCTTGCTGTAGCAGTTGCTCCTACCCCTGGTCCTTTGGGGGCTATTTTGGGGTATTTTCGGGGAACTTTGGGGTGCCTCGGGCCCCGTGTTGAATGTTGGGGATCGGGGCCCTGTGGCCCCCGTTCCCCCCTTGGCCGTGGACCACTGGGCGTGATTTTCGTGTCCGCCGGACGAACTTTTGCGTCGGCCATTTTGTTGTCACTTTTTTTGATTTGGGGGTTCATGTGACCCCTCAATCAACTCAGCCCGTCGCCCCGGACCCCCGTGTCTGGTTTTCTTGTTCGCCGGACGAACTTTTGGCGTCGGCCATTTTGTGGGCGCCCCTTTTGATTGGAGGGGTCCCCTCATTGTCCCCGACCCCCGGAGCCGGTTTTGGGAGTCTTGGCCCCCCTTTTTTTGTCACCCCCGTAACCGGCGGCCCGTGTGTATTCGGGGGCTGCTTGCCCCCCTCAGCCTGCTTGCCCCGCCGTCCCCCTGCCTCCTAGCCTAGGTTCTGAGACGGCGTGGTGTGCCTAAGTCCCAATTTGTAGTGTGGGGGCTGTGCCCCGCCCCTAGCCCCGACCAATCGGAAGGGGGCCTTTGAGAACATGCCCGGGCATGTCCAGGCTGCCAGGGGTGAACCACGCCTCCAGGGTCCCCGACCAATCGGAAGGGGGGCCTTTGAGAACATGCCCAGGCATGTCCAGGCTGCCAGGGGTGAACCACGCCTCCAGGGTCCCTGACCAATAGGAGGGAAGGGGCTTTGAGAACATGTCCAGGCATGCCCCGGGCGTACTTAAGCCAGAGGCGCAAGCGTTCACGGCCAGCCGAGATGGAATCTGAACGCCAAAGCCCTCAGCCTTCGGAGGCCGGTGATGATGTGCCCCCAGCCCCTCAGAAGGCTAAGCAGCGCAAGCGTTCACGGCCATCCGAGATGGAATCTGAACGCCAAAGCCCTCAGCCTGCGGAGCCCCCAGCCCCTCAGAAGGCGAAGCAGCGCAAACGCTATCAAAGCACGTCTTCAGACGATTACCCTGCGCCGTCCCTCGGCCTCCTTTACAAGCTCGCGTGGGATCGCCATGCTAGGGGCTTTCCCGAAGACCGGTGTCTTTACTGTAGAGACAAGGATCCCCCCAGACCTCTGCTCAAGGTAAGTTACGCTTTCACGGGGGGCGAACGGGTGTGGGGAAAAAAATAATGTGCTTCCAGCATGGGGTATTTCTAAAGTAGCGCTTTTCTTTTTCTCCCTAGGAGGACCATGGCACTATAGAGGGACAGCATACCCAGACGACTTTAAGGTTCCTGCTGGGCTTACGCCAAGTTCCGGTGGATGTATCTGCTTCGGCACGAACCTGGAGGGCGGCCACCAAATCTCTCATGAGAACCTCCTTGTATGTAATTGCGAATTACTGTCTAAGTGAATACCTGCGGAAGTACTGTTTTGGCTGCGAGGTACAATTGCTAACTCAAGAGAAACACCAGTGCACGAAGTGGCAGCGTGCTGACATAAACAGGAGGCTGAGTGAAATGCTAGATAAAATATTTCTCCCCGGTATTTTACATGTTGTTCTGTCTGTGGGCTTTTCTCAGCATTGTTTGAAGCTAGATTTACACACGATTGATTATTTTCTGCGCCTAATCGCACACATGCAAGCTAGCACTGATCCTCAGAAGGAAATGGAGAAACTCCTGAAGCCCGCAGACAAAAAATATCTCGCGGATCTGCAGAGCATCGTTCGGCAGAAAAAACATACCCTGTATCTGGGGGAAAGGCGTGAGAATTTTGATCGCTGGTCTGAAACACCAATAGAACCAATGTACTGAAGTGAAATAAAAAAAAAAACATTTAAACATACTTGTTGTCTGAAGGTCTTGTGTGTGGGGCACCTCTATAAGTCCAGGACCAATAGGCGAAGGGGTGGGTGGGAGGAGGGGGCCAATAGGAACATGGCAGGGCGTGTCTACAAAACGGAGGGGTATATAGGCGGTAAACCTCCCGCACTCCTCGTGACTTACTGAAAATGGATAGCCCAGACGGACAGTGTTTGGGGACAACTGTTAATATTTATAACAACGGTGGACCAGAGACCCCAACCTCCCGGGGTCATAACAAAGAAGAAGAAACGCACCCAAAATGGGTTCCCAGGCGATATCGTGCTTTAAGAGGTAGCCTAGAATCGCTGGCTGATACATCACCCTGGTGGGCAAATTCCACGGTAAATATGAAATGGATGTGTTTCTGGCCGGGGCGGTGGTGGTGGTTTCGGCAATATTCATATATTTTTTCAATAATCAGGGGTCGGAGTTAAATACAGAACAAATGGATGCTCTGGGAGTTGAACCACTGGAATGGGTGACACGATGGGCTGAAGTAGAGGACATCAGCGATCCAATCTCTGGGGATGAAGGCTTAAGCCAAGTAGAGACGGATGCCGTACCCTGCTTTGATGAAGAGGCCATGGCTGGGGTTATTTCTTCGCTAGACAGTTTAAGCATGGCCGAAGCAGAGGAGGCCGTTCCCTGTTGTGCAAATAATAATGGTGGTGAAGAACTGGAAGAAGAACCGATGAGCACCCCTGTTACTGGGGAATCAGGAACGCTTGCAGAACCCCTGTATTCAGAATTGCAGGTAAATTAGGGCGGTGGGGTTTGTGAGGCTCTTACCACAGAACCGTGGGGGGGGGGGCTGGCTTATAACCCCACCTCCTTTTTTTGTAACTAGGATTACTATTCAAAGAAGTTGGAGGAACTGAGGGTGTCGCCCCTGAAAGGTTCAGAATATTGGAAACGCGTTGCAGAGCGTATACGCCGAACAGGAATGCATGCAGCCCCCCTGTATTTAGCATTACAGGTAAAATAGGGTGAGGGCCTTTTAGCATAGAACTGCTGATGAGGTGCGTGTTTATAACTCCGATTCCTTTTAACACACAAAAAAACTAGGATTTCTTTTCAAACAAGCTGGAGGAACTTGGGGTCCCGCCCCCGGAAAGGCCGTCACAATGGGAATTGTGTAGCGTCCCACCTCTTGAATGGCCGACATATTGGAAATGTGTGGAAGAAGGCTTAACCCGAGCAGGATTGTATGCAGCAACCCTGTATTCAGATTTACAGGTAAAATTAAGAAGGGGGGGGGGGTTATTGATTTTTTTTTTTTTTTTGCAAAGATCTGTGGATGGGGGCTTGGTTATAACCACAGCTTTCTTTTTTTTTAAACCAGGTTTTCTTTTTGAAAAAGATGTTGGAACTGGGGGTTCCACCCCTGGAAAGGACGAAATATTGGGAACTGATTAACGTCAAAGGCCTGGATTGGCCAAGATATTGGAAATGGTGAATTCCTGGAGGCTGTAAAATAAAAATGTTAACGACAAAAGGGTGTGTGTGCATATGTGTGTTAGCAGGCGCCATGGCGGATCATGAATCTATTTTAAAGAAAATATATTATACGCCGGAGGCTGTCGGGAGTTTTGGGGGCGTGAACACCCTTTTTCAAGAAGCCAAAAAGCATAGTAAAACACTGACAAGAAAGCAAGTTAGTCGGTGGCTTTCGGACCAGGATGCTTACACACTACACAAACAGGCAAGAGTCCGCTTTAAGAGAAACAAGACGATTGTTTCAGGGGTGGACGCGCAATGGCAGGCAGATTTAGTGGATATGCAACAGTTTGCAAAGTACAACAAGGCTCACAAATACATTTTAACGGTGGTGGATATACTCTCTAAATATGCTTGGGCTAGGTGTCTGAAAGACAAGACAGGTAAACAAGTGGCAGCCGCTTTTCAGAACATCTTTAAGCAGGGGAGAATACCACGCAAGCTGCAGACTGATGCCGGGAAAGAGTTTCTAAACAAAAATGTGCAAGGGCTGCTAAAAAAACACGGCGTACACCACTTCGTCACCAACAACGAGGTCAAGGCGGCTATTGTGGAACGGTTTAATAAAACACTGAAAACAAAAATGTGGAGATTTTTTACGGCTAACAACACTTTCAGGTACGTCAATGTGTTGCCGAGACTTATGAAGAGCTATAATCACAGCTGGCACAGGACTATACGTGCACGCCCCGTGGATGTGAACCAAAGCAATGCTCTGGCTGTGTGGAAAACGGTATACGGGGACTGCGTTAGCAGGAAAACAGAGACTCCTCTGCTCAGAAAAGGGGATCACGTGCGTATCTCTAAGCTCAAGGGGTTTTTTGAAAAAGGTTATGAGCAGAGTTTTACTAGCGAGATTTTCATCATTAACCAGGTGCGCAACCGGGGAAGAAGGCCGGTGTACCTGTTAAGAGATTATGAGGGGGAGAGCATTGCAGGGACTTTCTATCCTGAAGAATTACAGAGGGTGAGCGACAAGGAGGACAGGGTTTACAGAATTGAAAAAGTGTTAGCTACGCGGGGGAGGGGTAAGGCAAAGCATCACCTGGTAAAATGGTTAGGCTGGCCTGACAAATTCAACAGTTGGATCGCGGCAGAGGATCTGCGTGAAGCTACGTAGGGGAACATGGGGGACAGCGGGTTTTACATCACCCTCCCCAGCAATGCCAGTGCTAGAGTATTTCCTCGGAACACCAGCGCCGCTTTCACCACGCAGCTGGCACGCCCTATTGACCTGCCTGGGGACTGGGAAGTTGGCCTGACAGAAATTCAGTACCCACACACTTGGTACACACTCACAGAGAGCGCGAAATTTGAAATTAACCATTTGCAGAGAACATGGACCTGCGGTCTACGGCCGGGGTATTATGCAACCATACCTGAACTGCTGGTTGAAATGAACAGGCAAATGAGAACGCACCACGAAATCCCCCGTGAAATGGAACTGACCTATGACCCTGTGGATAGGAAGATCCGTTTGCAGGCAACCCGTGGATACTCATTGAAAGCAGACGGGGCACTGGCCCGTATATTAGGGGTGTATCCGAAGGCAGCGTTCAAAGAATCCGTTCTCAGCGCAGACATTACAAGAGGTTTCAACACCCTGTACGTGTATACAGATATCGTAGAGCACCAGATAGTCGGGGACTATTACGTGCCCCTGCTGCGCTGCGTCCCTGTCCGCGGGGAGAACACAGAGCGTGTCACCATAACATATGACAAGCCTCACTACGTTCCTGTGAACAAGGATCACGCAGACACTATTACTGTAGAGATAAAGACGGACCAGAACAAAAACGTGTCGTTTCGTTTTGGCAAGGTGATACTAAAGCTTCACTTTCGGCCCCGGAAAAGATGGTCCTTCTAAAACGTTATGGAGACCCGGTCCTTTATGGTAGTTATTATCGTGCGCAAGCGGGCGCCAGCCTTCCCGGTTACCATGGCGCCCCCGTTATGTACGGGAAAGGTATTGGTGGCGTATTCCGGAGTCTTTTTCGGAAAGCTGTCCCTCTTTTGCAGAGGGGGATAGATATTATTAAGCCGCACGTCAAAACAGCTGTTCGCAATATTGCTCAGGACGTTGTGGGGAACGTTTCTCAGGCTGTGCTGAATAAAGTGACCCGCCAAGGAGGGTCGGGGCTTCTGTACATGAAAAGAAGAAAAGCGGTCAAACGAAAAGCTTCACAGAGGCGGCTAACGGGGCCACCACACCCCTTTAAAAGAAGGGCTAAAAGGCAGCGGGTGGCACAGAAGAGAAAGGCAAAGAGACATCGGGGGAGGAAGAGGTGCTTCTCCAGAGATATCTTTTAAACCGCCATGGCTTTTATTCACGGGGGGTCTGAAGAATGCGCCAAATCTGAATTAGACCTGTTCCAAATAGCCCCCACCCAGACTAGCGTCGAAGGGAGTGTGTTTATCGAGGTGCTTCCGTTGACGGCGTTGTCAGAGAACGCTCCGGTCGATTTCTTCATAGCAGGAAATGGCGAGGAATATATGGACTTAAACAACACGTTACTATACGTGACCTGCAAAATTGTAAAAGAAGACGGAACCAACATTGAGAGGGATGCCAAGGTAGCAGTGGTGAATTACCCGATCGCCTCCCTCTTTAGCCAGCTGGATGTGACCCTAGGGGACCGGCTCATCAGCCAAAGCAACAACTGCTATCCATACCGAGCCTATATCGAATCTGTGTTAAACTACAGCGAAGACACGCTAAACACACAGTTCTCTGCAGGGTTGTTTTACAAAGACACCCCTGGTAAACACGAAGCAGCAGACCTGGATGGGGAGAATAAGGGATTTGCTAAAAGAGCATCCTTCACAGCCGGAAGCAGGAAAATAGAACTCGTGGGACGTCTCCACGGTGACCTGTTTTTTCAAGAAAAACTTCTGTTAAACGGGGTGGATGTGAAAATCAAGCTGACCCGCAGTAAAGATGCGTTCTGCTTAATGACGGATGACGCCAGCAAACACTACAGATTGAAGGTTTTGTCAGCATCCCTGTTTGTAAAGAAAGTAAGAGTTTCCCCGGGGGTGCGCCTGGGGCACGCTGAAGCATTGCTCACGGCTACGGCGAAATATCCCGTGGACCGTGTGGGCATGAAAGTGATCAGCATCCCTGCCGGGAGTCGTGTCAGTAATCAGGAGAATCTGTTTCTGGGGCAGCTGCCAAAGCTGGTCGTAATAGGTCTGGTGGACAACGATGCGTTCAGCGGGGTCTACAACAAGAACCCCTTTAATTTTCAGCATTACGACATCAGTTTCTTCGCAATTTACCTTTCGGGGTATCAGATCCCGGCAAAACCGTTCCAACCGCGGTTTGATGAGGGGTGCTGTGTGAGGGAATTCATGAGTCTGGTGCAGACCACCGGCAAACATTTGAACGACAAAGCACTGCTGATCAACAGAGAAAGTTATGCCAAGGGGTATACCCTCTTTGCGTTTGACCTTACGCCTGATCAAGAATGTGGCGATCATTATTCCCTGATTAATACAGGGAACCTGCGGGCAGAAATACGGTTTGGTAGACCCCTCCCACAAACGGTTAACATGGTCGTTTACGGAGTGTTTGATAACCTTATCGAAATAAATCACCGGAGGAACGTGTTGTTTGATTATATGTGACATGGATACCCTCCAGTTAACGCGGCTGCTGTCTACAAACCCTCACACCCGCAAGATATTCGCCGGTGTGTTCCCTTGTGACCAGCTTCCTACAAAGAAACTGCTGCGGAGGCCTGCGGGGCTAGTGGTCAACACAGACCCCCACGACCGGCCAGGGGAGCACTGGTTAGCCATATATCTGCCAGAAGACGACACCCTTGGAGAGTTTTTCGATTCTTACGGACACCCCCCAGACCACCCCCGTTTCCCAAAATCCATCCTTGCTTTTTTAAGGACAAATGCCTCTGTGACGACATTTACAGAAAAACAAGTACAGTCCTCAGACGCGGCGACCTGCGGGTACCACTGTGTGTTTTTTCTGTGGCAGCGCTGTAGAGGCCTGAATTTCAATCAGATTCAAGACCTGTATTCACCTGATTTACAAAGGAATGACCGGATGGTGGTGCAGTTTGTACAAAAGGAGAGGAACATGCCCAAACTTGCCCCCACATTTTTTCAACATGAGCAGAGATGTGTCTCGTGCAATGATTTTCATGGCTGTGATTTTCAATAAAACCTTTTCCCATAAAGGAGAAATATCAGTGTCTGGCTTTTTTTTTCCTTTGGGGTTAATAAAGACGCAAGAGGGGGGTTAGGGTTAAAAACATGATTTTATTTTAAGGTTAACCAGGTAGCAGCGCTAGTATCAGAGCTAGATTGTTTCTGCTTTTTGGAAGACCTTCTGGAAAGGGCGGGGGTACGCACCGTCTCTGTCATGGAGGAAGGATTTTTCAAGAGCTCCAAAGCGGTCCGGTTCTCAGAATTGCCAACGACTGTGGATGGGATGTTTAGTTCAGCCATGGCCTTCAGAAAGGACCCCCAGCCTTTAGGAGCCCTATGAGCAGGCATGCCATGGACCTGCGTGACCCCCTTTACCAAGTCCATAATGTTGGACCCCGGGATGGCTTCCCCTTTGTAAACAAAAGTTCCTTTTTCATCCCATGAAGACACCCCTTTGCTCTGCCTCATTTTATTTAACAGCAGCCTTGCGGGGGTCTTAAACCTGTTAGACAGGCTGTCGAGGACTTCGTTTAAGACAACATCGGGTGTTGCATGGTTTTCTGCGGCGGGGGCCGCCTCTGGAGGGAACAGCAGCGTTAGTGGGCCTTTTTCAGCCTCCCCCTGTTTCACATGCATTAGATATTTCTGAAGCAACGCAGAATATAGTTTTGCCTTCTCATACTCTGACAGATCCCTCCTCTGAAGAATTCCTTGCATTTCGGTGTCCAAGGAAGAGAGAGCCGCGGTTCTGATGTTTTCCTCTCTCGGGGGAGCCGCCTTGAGTTGCTCTAGCTGGTGACTAGGCACCAGATACATTTTTTCGGCATGCTCCATCAGCGATTAGCTAGCAGCCCTGTTATCAGGGGGATCGCGATACTTAGCAAGGGAGCAAGAAAGCCCCCTGACTGTTTCACCAGTTCTTTCTTCCTTCTTAAGGAGACCCTCTTATTGCCCAGTTTTCTGATGAACCCCTTCTTTTTTCTGAGCGCAGACACCTGACGAGCAGACAGGGGGATGTTGCCTTTTAAGGTGTTGAGCGCGATTTCAGAGATGGCTTGAACCAGATCAGGCGAAGCAGAACACAGAATGGCCCTTCTCTGTCGCGGGGGGGTCTTGATAAGCAAATTTAAAAGGGGGAGATTTCTTTTCACACACGCAGACATGATGGGGTCACCTCTTTTGGTAAAGGGTTGTGCCTTTTTTCATAGTGTAGACGACCGGCCAGTCTGGAGGGAAAAGCCCCGTACGCAGTCTGTAAGGTTCTGGAGTGGTAGCGTTTAAGTCTACCACTAAATATCCGTAAGGTTTGACGGTTGCATCCTGGAAACTCTCCAGAAAAAACCGAGCATTCCCGGGGTACATCTGTCGTGCCAGAGTCACGATTTGAAGTTTGTCCCTGGGGTTCTTGAACAGCACCATATACTTAGTGTTTAAGGTAATGGTGCGGTTGGATTTCCCTTGGTGGAAAATGTTCTGCGTGATGAAAATAATACTCAGGTTGCGATGGTGAACGTACTTGGTAAAGGCTTCGCCGATCTCTGTACTTGAAGAAGCAGACGCCATGAGATCATCAACGATAAGTAAATTCACTTTATTAGGAGGTAACAACTGGTCATCATTTAACGTTACAGGAAGCCCCTCCACAAATCTCATGTGGGGGTACTTACAAAGGAGTTCTTGATACAGAGGCTGCCAACAGCTGTAGCACCATACTATGTTTTCAGGCATGACAGAAAGCACCGCCGTCACATGGTCCAACATGTTTTTTATAAAATACGTTTTCCCGCAGTTGCTGGGCCCCGCTAGTATAGCAGAAAAGGGGTGTTTCCAGCGCACATCCATCTTAATAACCGTAAGGCAGCGTTTTGAAGTCTTCCTGCACAACCCTCTTGTCATATACGACCTTTAGCGTTTTCTTCAGGGGCCCGGTTTCAATTCGCCACTTCTTTTTATTTCTCAAGATGCCCCTCTGATGTAAAACAATTTCTTTTGAGCCCACCCCGTAATCCAGAACCAGCTGCTTCAATGTGTCAAAATTAACTTTCTCTGAATTTACCGCATTAAGAGTAATTCCCTTAGCCTTCATGCAGGAGCCTCCCCCCGATAATTTGTACCCATAGGTTTTGGGGCCCCCTGACACAAACTGCGTGATATGTTCATTGGGGGGAATTTCGCTCGTCAGATCCCCTAAATAGTCCCCCAAGGGGGGACGCCACTCCCCTGGTCTGTGTACAAAAATGACAGAATCCGTGTCGTGGTACAAACAGCGTTCCCCCAGCTTGTCTAACAAGTTATACAACTCCAATCGGGCATACGCGGTTGTAAAGGCGCCTATCAGGACATTGGCTTTCCCACTCGGTGTGAAGCGTTCCTTAGAACGCCTCCAGGACACAGAGACCGTTTCCTCATCAACTATTTCAAAGCCTGAAACATCATAGTCTGGAGAAAAGGCATACTCCAGAAGCACCGTGGGGTCCCTCACGATGGTATTGTTCATCAGATTTGAACGCTGCGCAAACTTTCCCCACAAAGAGTTTAGAAACAATTTCGCTATTTGGCGCTTTGCGGGGTTCACACTAATCTTCTCAGGCCGTAACTGGATCCCTTCTCTATCCTTATAGTCCCTAATGTATTGTGTTTTTTTCTCCTCATCAGTGCACCAGGAAGGGTACCCTGACGCTTCCTGTTTCTGCTGCAGGTGCATTTGGATGTAGCTGGAAAACAATTTTTTAGTTTTCTTTTTAAAATGCCAGATTTCAGAGATTGACAAAATCCTGTAACCCTTCTCTAAAGCTTTAATCAGTTCCACGGTAACCCAGGTGCCTTCAAGGCATCTTTCTTCATCTGAGTGTTCACAAGTCTCCTGCTGCTTTGCTTCAGCGCAGCTGCGACAAAGGGGGAACATGAGCTTATCCTCCACCCTGTATGGTAAAACGGGGAAAAAGAGGCCTCTTGGTGGGAGCACTTTAGTTTTTACCACCCCGAAGTAGTGAGAGAGAGATGGGTGAAAATCCTTGTAGATTATTTCAGGGTGTCCCAATGGGTATTTCTTTGTTTTGTTGACGTACGGGTACAAGCTGGTAAAGTCATAATAGCATATTTCCTCCCCTGCTTTTGGCATGTAATAGAGCGTGATAGCATTTGTTCTTCCACCATACAGAGCATCACGGGGGTATAGAGGCTCGGGCAGATTGTTTTCACGTAGAAACGTGCTAACCTCCTCATTGGTAGCCACAATTTCCCGCCACTCATGCTCCCATATGGTTCTGACTTCAAAGCCCCTGCTTCTGAGTAGCCCCTCTCTGCGCTCGGTAAAATAATGAAGGTCCCCATACCTAGCCCCTGCCACGGGGTTTAGAGTGTTTTCACTGTAACACACAGTACAGCCGTGAAAAAAGCAGCCATAAAATTCAAAGGCTGTAGGACGCCCCTCAACCACCGCGTACCCATCCAGGAACAGCCGCCCAGCCTGAAACTCTCCGCCCTTCAGAGCGTGTTGAATCTGTATGGATTCTTTATGCTCTGTGTACATCAGCCACTGTATGGCGGGGGTGGAAAATCTTTTTTTCTGGCTGTGGTAGTTGTCCCAAGGAATAATGGCAATGGTTTCTTCATGTACAAACATGTGCCTAAACATGGTCATCGCTACGGTGGCGAGGGTCAGGTACTGAAACGGGTCTACCCCCATTGTGTGTGGCATTTTGGTCATTGCCAATATTTCAGACCTGTAACGTTGACACCCCTTCCTTAATATCCTTACATCCTGTTGGCAGTAGTACGCCAACTCTTTCTGGAGATCAAAAGTTTTATGTTGATTCTCCTCATGCCAAGCGAGAAAAACTTGTTTCTCGTCAGGCATCATGCTGTCGACCCCATAAAACTGTTTTGCTGGTAAGGGGCCGACATAGTCAGCATTTTCAGCTGTGTTGAAAAAGTGGGGGAAATAGCCCTTGCACCCCTCAAACCCCAAAGCCTTGGGAATTTTGGAAAGTTTCATGGGAAGGAAATTTAAACTGTCTATAAACCGGATACTTAGTGATTTCACCGTGACCCCCATCAGTTTTCCCCCTTGCGCTATGAGGTGGATGTCCATTTTCTCCAGCAGCAGCTGTTTCACGATAAAGTAGCTATCATAGCCCTTAGCGTTGTGTGCCAAAAACGTATACTGACGGAATTTTCGGTCAATGAATTTCTTAACAAAACTTGCAATGCACCCTTCTCCTTTGAACTCCCACTTTCTTTGGTCATTCAGTCCCATGGCGAAAATGTAATTTGGGATGTGAACCCCGGTCTCCTGCATGCATTCAAAATCGTAAACGATATACTTTTTAGAATATTTTGGCTTATACACAGGCGGGATGTAACACATATGCCCCTGAACAGCAGGCTGAGAACACTCCTTGCATTTAAGGAGTTCGCAATCGTGCTTCTTTGAGACATAGCGTCTACATTTGTAGCACATTTTTTTAGCATGGCAATCGATCTCATTCCTGTCTGCTAATTCTTTATGGACGGAAAAACACAGCCTAGACTTGCAATATAATTTACAGCTGGGGCATTGTACCGACCCCTCACGTATGCATTGTTTCCGTAAACATATGCGACAGGAAAAGCGACAGTTGTGTGTGTGTGCATAAGCCGTTCCACAGAGGTCACAAAAATTTCTAGTTCCGAAGAAACCGAGGGGGTTTAAAACACCGTAGAAATGCTCATTATGTAACAACATATAGTATGATTTATCGTGGACAGGCGCCCCCGCTCTGAAAATATCCCAACCTTTAGTGGCATGGATTACCACTCCGATATTAATCTGCAAATACCTTTCGAAGGTCGCCACATCCGACAGCAATATTTTTTCCCCTGAGCCGTATCCGAGTAGCTCATACAGCCTCCTGGCATCCTCCAGCAGCTGGCAATCCTTTACCTTTCCGTCTGCCATGATGGCTAAGAGACCCGCCCCAAAACATAGGTTTCCACCAAACTCATTGAAATCCACCAGATGTCGTTTTTTTTTCTCAATGATCTGACTGTAGAGAATTGAGCTTACTAACCGCCGCCCACGCCCCCCTCTGTTTCGAATAACCGATACCACTAGCCGCAACAGCCCATTCAGGTGAAGTGATGCATTACTCTGCATGAGTTTTGCGATACTGTTGAAAAAATCTACCCCATCCAATGCCCCGCGCACCCTCCTCAAAGAGTACAGGGCATTGTTGAGGCCTCCGCCCTCCAGGCGCATTTGAATCAAGTCTCCTTCTTCCAACACCTGGTTCATGACATCAAGGAGCTGTTGAATGGCCCTCCTTATTGCGTCCTGAAGAAGCAGCGGGTTATTTATTCTCTCCAAATTTACAAAACGGAATGAAAAACTGTAACGAGAAACAGGTAGGTGTGGGGCATGCCATTCCCACTGGTCCACCCTTTGGAGATAAACTCCTGGTGGCTCGTCTGCCTCTGATTCAGAGGAGTCACTGTCTTCAGCAGCAGCTGGTGCAACTCCTGACAGTTCCTCTGCCTCAGATTCAGAGAGGTCACTGTCTTCAGCAGCAGCAGCAGCAGCAGCAGCAGCAGCAGGGGCTACTCCTGGCAGTTCCTCTGTCTCTGATTCAGAGGACTCACTGCACTCACTGACACCAGCCAAAGGGGCTTGTGGAACTCCCTCCCCTGACCCTGAGTCATCACTATCAGAATCAGAATCAGTGTCTTGATGAAGACCTCCCCCCTCCTGTATCACCCCTTGTTCACCCCTCTCAGGAGTGTTTGGCAAAGAGGGCGTCCCTCCCCCCTCTACTGGGGACAACTCTGGATAATTGGTAAATTGTTTAATTTCGTCTTGAAAAGAAACAAGCATGGTTTTATCAAGCTCCCCTTTCCCCATGCTATGCCAGTAGGAATTTATGCGTTCTTCCCAGGCATGAATTGTTGCGGAAAAACGGCGCACAGAAAGCACCGTATCCACCATAAGGTTTCCAAGCTCAACACTGTCTCGAGCAGAATCCGTGTGTCGCTCCTTTCTCTTCTTCTTAGTTCCAGGGGCGTCTTCACCCTCAGGGCTTGAAAAGCCCACACGTTTTCTCCCATTACCAGGGGCAGGCCCCGGTCTTCCTGTAGGTGTTTCAGTTCCTCCTAAAATGAGAGACATGTTTTAATGTACATATAGTGATTACAGGGTGTATGTGGGGGGGGGGTGGTGTTACATTAGAGGGCCAGCATATACCTCTAAGGAGGGGAGGGGCTGATGGTCCTGGTTTGGGGGAATTTCCTTTTCCACGATACTGAAACAGATCATCCTCAGGGCTTCTGGAGACCCCCCCCTGAAGCATTTCCAGCAGCAGCAGCCGCATTTCCAATGGGGTGAAGAGCAGCCGCTGAAATTACATATGTTTTTTATAATTGTACATGGGTGTGTCATGTCTGAAATAAGTTCTTTATTGTGCATGGGTTGGGGGGGGGTTTATTTAAAGATGCTACTTTTTTATACCTCTTTGGCCCGCTGGTCTTCCAGCATTTCTAAACAAACTAGGCTTTTGCTTCGAAAGCCTTGTCCCCTTCGGAGTGTTTATTTCCTCCTCCATGACTGAGACAAAAAGAACTAAAAAACAAACATGGATAACTTGTGATTAGCATGGTCCTCTTCAACTTACTATTCATATTTTTAGTATTGCTGTTATTATCATTCACATTATTATTTATTGTCTTACCATCAGAATCTTGGCTATTATTTGCAGACTCCATCCTCCTTTTTTTCCTCACTCCCCCTATAATTGTATAAACACCCCTGTTAACATCTCATTAAAAAACACCCTACAGCCTTACAAAATAGGCAAAGGTTTGCTTTAACTGCTCAACCTTTTGAAAGTTAGACCCCCAGCCCCAGCCAAAATGCATGCCTTTCCCTGGTCCACGAGTCAAAAACACCACAGCTTGGTATTGGCATAGGGCCCCCCTCTCCTTTCACATTTCAAAAAAAAAAAAACATTTAGGACAGCACAAAGCCAAACATTCATTTAAAAACCATCAGACAGAACAGTGGATGCTTCCCCTTTTGTGGAGGAAACGGACAAGTTTGTGTCAGAGTTCATACAGAAAATTGGATGGCGAAAGCTGTACCCCATGAGGGCAGAAATATGCAGGCAACATTTCCTTGATTTATCTACATCAGAACTCCTTATTCACCCCACCCCGGAGTCCATAGGATAAAAACATGGCCTGTTACTCTGAATAACTTTGAGGGCAGAAATATGCAGGCAACATTTCCTTGATTTATCTACATCAGAACTCCTTATTCACCCCACCCCGGAGTCCATAGGATAAAAACATGGCCTGTTACTCTGAATAACTTTGAGGGCAGAAATATGCAGGCAACATTTCCTTGATTTATCTACATCAGAACTCCTTATTCACCCCACCCCGGAGTCCATAGGATAAAAACATGGCCTGTTACTCTGAATAACTTTGAGGGCAGAAATATGCAGGCAACATTTCCTTGATTTATCTACATCAGAACTCCTTATTCATCCCACCCCGGAGTCCATAGGATAAAAACATGGCCTGTTACTCTGAATAACTTTGAGGGCAGAAATATGCAGGCAACATTTCCTTGATTTATCTACATCAGAACTCCTTATTCACCCCACCCCGGAGTCCATAGGATAAAAACATGGCCTGTTACTCTGAATAACTTTGAGGGCAGAAATATGCAGGCAACATTTCCTTGATTTATCTACATCAGAACTCCTTATTCACCCCACCCCGGAGTCCATAGGATAAAAACATGGCCTGTTACTCTGAATAACTTTGAGGGCAGAAATATGCAGGCAACATTTCCTTGATTTATCTACATCAGAACTCCTTATTCACCCCACCCCCACAATACACAAAACCACAATTGCAACTCCTTAAAACTGTCTGTCTGACATACACATGCCCCAAATAACTGTAGCATCCAACATATAGGCAGGCAGGCAGAGAGATAGAGATATTGTTACTCATTTGTGGAGAAAAATAATTCCACCACACCAGGTCTTTCTCCTTATTAAACTCTTACACAGAGTTTAACAGAAGTGGCTGCCCCAATTAATGGCATTAGGTGTGCCCAAAAAAATATGAGTAACAGGTCTATAAAAGACAACATTTAGACAGCAGGCAGAGAGATAGAGATATTGTTACTCATTTGTGGAGAAAAATAATTCCACCACACCAGGTCTTTCTCCTTATTAAACTCTTACACAGAGTTTAACAGAAGTGGCTGCCCCAATTAATGGCATTAGGTGTGCCCAAAAAAATATGAGTAACAGGTCTATAAAAGACAACATTTAGACAGCAGGCAGAGAGATAGAGATATTGTTACTCATTTGTGGAGAAAAATAATTCCACCACACCAGGTCTTTCTCCTTATTAAACTCTTACACAGAGTTTAACAGAAGTGGCTGCCCCAATTAATGGCATTAGGTGTGCCCAAAAAAATATGAGTAACAGGTCTATAAAAGACAACATACAGACATAGAGAATACTCACCCTTCCAATAGGCTTTTGCTTCAGACACTTTGTGGTAGGATCTGGAGTCCTCAGTAGAGGATGGAGTTGTGTGTTCCATCCCTGCCTTTTTATAGGAAAAACCCACACCCTGTGGTCCGTACATCAAAGCCCCCACTGATTAGACCCCTGTCTCCTGCACCCAAAATTAATGGCACAATCTATCTTACACATATCCTGACATTTGCACCCCTAAATTTCATTATCTGACAAACAAGTTTGGGTCCGATATCGGATGGCATGTGCCCCCTGACCCTGGCCAGCGTTTTTCTCACAGGCTGCTGGGCTGCACTCTCTCTCTGGTATTACAAGCACCCATAATCCTGTGTTTCACAGGACAATTGTAATTTACAAACAAATCATACACCACGTTTGCTGTGTTGTAACTTTTATTCTGTTTTTTACATTACACACAATCATAGAGACATCGCCCATTACAATGTCTTATGTATTTTATCCTGTATTTTACATGCACTGCGAAACATCGTGCCCCTTGTGAAACCGTGAAAGGAAATCGGTATATTTGCTGATCCATCAACAGCAGCCTAGATATTAAGATATATTAGGGAAACCCCCACAACTGCCATCTATAGCCAAAATGAATATGTGTCATATAAAGGCGAGATCACTTTGACGTTCTATTACTAAAACCAGATAGTTAGCTATCTGTTTGGTGCGTAATTCATCCTCACCAACCACCCCATAGGTAATATATGACTTCTGAATCAGAAAATCCTGTGTGTTTCATCAAACTCGGTCCTATATGGGATAAACGTAGGTCTTGGTAAAGATCACAATATAACAACAACATATGTGGCAAGGTTTCAAAAGGGTATAGCCGTGCTTCATGTGGCACAATTATATATTATAAAGAAAAGGCTGCTTGCCCCCTTTCCACCATTGAATTAAAAGCAGACATCCAGATGGGTGACCCAAACAGTAGCTAAAACCTTATGTTATATGTTTTCCTTAACGAAAAGCTTAAATGGAACATACAGTTTTTGGGATTGGTCTGCCTTAATGCTGGAGAACAAAATATTTGTATTATGTGTACATAGGCATCTCCCTAAAGTTGGCTTGTGGGTAAATTTTCCAATATGATAAGAAATGCTGTGTTCTTTATTGTGGGGCATAACATAGTAATCAAGTTTTTTTCCCCCCTTGTCCTTCACATAACCTTTTCTTGTTTGTTTTTGTTTTTGTTTTTTTTTTTACTGCCAGGGTGAAATGGTTTTAACAGCCCCATTCCCCATAGGTAATGTGTGGGAAGCAGTATCAGTTCCACTAAACATAACATGATATTTTTCTTCAATTCTGACAACCACGCTTGGTGCTATCGTATGCCATGTGCCCCCCTGACCCTGGCCAGAGTTTTTCTCACAGGCTGCTGGGCTGCACTCTCTCTCTGGTATTACAAGCACCCATAATCCTGTGTTTCACAGGACAATTGTAATTTACAAACAAATCATACACCACGTTTGCTGTGTTGTAACTTTTATTCTGTTTTTTACATTACACACAATCATAGAGACATCGCCCATTACAATGTCTTATGTATTTTATCCTGTATTTTACATGAACTGCGAAACATCGTGCCCCTTGTGAAACCGTGAAAGGAAATCGGTATATTTGCTGATCCATCAACAGCAGCCTAGATATTAAGATATATTAGGGAAACCCCCACAACTGCCATCTATAGCCAAAATGAATATGTGTCATATAAAGGCGAGATCACTTTGACGTTCTATTACTAAAACCAGATAGTTAGCTATCTGTTTGGTGCGTAATTCATCCTCACCAACCACCCCATAGGTAATATATGACTTCTGAATCAGAAAATCCTGTGTGTTTCATCAAACTCGGTCCTATATGGGATAAACGTAGGTCTTGGTAAAGATCACAATATAACAACAACATATGTGGCAAGGTTTCAAAAGGGTATAGCCGTGCTTCATGTGGCACAATTATATATTATAAAGAAAAGGCTGCTTGCCCCCTTTCCACCATTGAATTAAAAGCAGACATCCAGATGGGTGACCCAAACAGTAGCTAAAACCTTATGTTATATGTTTTCCTTAACGAAAAGCTTAAATGGAACATACAGTTTTTGGGATTGGTCTGCCTTAATGCTGGAGAACAAAATATTTGTATTATGTGTACATAGGCATCTCCCTAAAGTTGGCTTGTGGGTAAATTTTCCAATATGATAAGAAATGCTGTGTTCTTTATTGTGGGGCATAACATAGTAATCAAGTTTTTTCCCCCCCTTGTCCTTCACATAACCTTTTCTTGTTTGTTTGTTTTTTTTTTACTGCCAGGGTGAAATGGTTTTAACAGCCCCATTCCCCATAGGTAATGTGTGGGAAGCAGTATCAGTTCCACTAAACATAACATGATATTTTTCTTCAATTCTGACAACCACGCTTGGTGCTATCGTATGCCATGTGCCCCCCTGACCCTGGCCAGAGTTTTTCTCACAGGCTGCTGGGCTGCACTCTCTCTCTGGTATTACAAGCACCCATAATCCTGTGTTTCACAGGACAATTGTAATTTACAAACAAATCATACACCACGTTTGCTGTGTTGTAACTTTTATTCTGTTTTTTTACATTACACACAATCATAGAGACATCGCCCATTACAATGTCTTATGTATTTTATCCTGTATTTTACATGAACTGCGAAACATCGTGCCCCTTGTGAAACCGTGAAAGGAAATCGGTATATTTGCTGTGGTTCAGAATCCTCTTAAGATCAGAAACAAATTTCTGATCTTCAGGTTTCAAAATATTAGCCAATTCTTTCTCAGGTTCTGCAGCTTGTTGGAGATGAGACAGTAAACTGAGCAGATAATCCACACTGAGACAATCAAGTTCAAGAATGTACAAGCAAAATCCAACACATGTTATGATATGAAAATTTTTTGGAACAAACAAAAGTTGAACCAGTTGATTCAGGTGTTTTGATTTATCAGCAGGTGTCCATTCCAAGCAGTGATGATCGCGGCTTTGCGCCTGGCCTTGAGAAACACATCCTGGGCACAGGTCGTGCAAATACCTCTCATAGCAGTGGTTAACAACCTCATGAATCGTGGCCCTCATAAGTGATTTGGTGGCCGCCCTCCGATCCGGTGCAGACAGAGCGTGAAAATCTGGAGAAAGTTGTATCCCCAGCACTGTCCGTAAGTGGGCCTGTGGTACGTCAGCCATATTCACATCCCCCTTGTAAGGCTGAAAGAAAAAAAAAGTTTTTAAATATCCAGGGAAGCCTTTTTTTTTTTTTTCCCCCCATTCGCCACCCCTCTGAAAAAACATGACTTACCACGAGCGGAGGATCTACGTGCCTCTTCACTCTACGGCAATCACACCAATCGTCATCCGGTTCCACAATCATGTTTTGTTCCCACGCGAGCTTGTAAAGGAGGCCGAGGGACGGCGCAGGGTATTCGTCTGAAGACGTGCTTTGATAGCGTTTGCGCTGCTTCGCCTTCTGAGGGGCTGGGGGCTCCGCAGGCTGAGGGCTTTGGCGTTCAGATTCCATCTCGGATGGCCGTGAACGCTTGCGCTGCTTCGCCTTCTGAGGGGCTGGGGGCACATCATCACCGGCCTCCGAAGGCTGAGGGCTTTGGCGTTCAGATTCCATCTCGGCTGGCCGTGAACGCTTGCGCCTCTGGCTTAAGTACGCCCGGGGCATGCCTGGACATGTTCTCAAAGCCCCTTCCCTCCTATTGGTCAGGGACCCTGGAGGCGTGGTTCACCCCTGGCAGCCTGGACATGCCTGGGCATGTTCTCAAAGGCCCCCCTTCCGATTGGTCGGGGACCCTGGAGGCGTGGTTCACCCCTGGCAGCCTGGACATGCCCGGGCATGTTCTCAAAGGCCCCCTTCCGATTGGTCGGGGCTAGGGGCGGGGCACAGCCCCCACACTACAAATTGGGACTTAAGCACACCACGCCGTCTCAGAACCTAGGCTAGGAGGCAGGGGGACGGCGGGGCAAGCAGGCTGAGGGGGGCAAGCAGCCCCCGAATACACACGGGCCGCCGGTTACGGGGGTGACAAAAAAAGGGGGGCCAAGACTCCCAAAACCGGCTCCGGGGGTCGGGGACAATGAGGGGACCCCTCCAATCAAAAGGGGCGCCCACAAAATGGCCGACGCCAAAAGTTCGTCCGGCGAACAAGAAAACCAGACACGGGGGTCCGGGGCGACGGGCTGAGTTGATTGAGGGGTCACATGAACCCCCAAATCAAAAAAAGTGACAACAAAATGGCCGACGCAAAAGTTCGTCCGGCGGACACGAAAATCACGCCCAGTGGTCCACGGCCAAGGGGGGAACGGGGGCCACAGGGCCCCGATCCCCAACATTCAACACGGGGCCCGAGGCACCCCAAAGTTCCCCGAAAATACCCCAAAATAGCCCCCAAAGGACCAGGGGTAGGAGCAACTGCTACAGCAAGGCCCCAGGGACTGGGGGAGGGGCTTAGACCTGTCAAGTTTGATGAAAGGTATGTACTATAACTACTGGCAAATCCAAATCCAACTAAGCACAAACATCTTAGACTCTACTTATGATGACCTTGAAGAAATACTCTTTTCTGCTACCATTGTGCCTTCCGTGTTGTTCAGTAGAGTTTTTCTGAGTGGTGAGGAATCTCTTGCAGTCTGATTACCTGGGTGGAAGGAGATTGGAAAGCAAGGTGTTGCCACTGAAATAATCATCTTCTGCATAGAAAGCATATCTGCTACCAGTGAAACTCCCCATCATTACTTAACATTCATTTAACTCTTCCCCATATTTGCCATATTTGGTTCTTGTGGCAAGTAAGCTACAAGCACCAAACATTTCTTTCTTTTATGGAATGTAATGGAAAATAGAATAATATGGATGTAAGGCAGCGATGTAGACTTGAGTCGGACTCAAGTCACATCGATGACTTGACTCGGACTTGACTTGGCAATTGTAAAAACCTGAAAGACTCAACTCAAGACTTGGAGCCTTTTACAACAAGTCGAATTTTATTCAGGTTTAGACCCGTTTTCCCCATTAACCCATCTGGTTATGACCTTTCCAGACTTCCCAAATGTTAGTTTGATCGACATTTTTAACGAACCCCCATGTAGAAAGAATCACCCGCAGTAAATTTCGCCGGTGCACCTTGCACCTGGTCTACAGGTGGTGCTTTAGGGACTCAACAGGACTTAAGGTCAACTCAACTCATCCATTTACTTCTATGTAAAGCATGGACCTGAAAACACAAGATTTCAAACAAAAACATAGTTGTGTTTAACACACAACTCCAGGGCTTTAGGGGTGCTTAGGGGGATGTCTAACCTAAGTGTACCCCAAGTTTCAAGTACCTACCTTCAAGGGATTTTTTTTAATGGCCCTTTAAATTCCTGAAATACACAGCTTTAGTCCAGATTTCCATATGGATAAGACCAATGAGTTATTTCAGCAACGCTTACCCATAAAGTCCCGTTGAGTCCTTTGAGGTACGCCTAATGTTGCGCATGTGTGCAGCTGTGTACAGCTGCTCCCCTGCACCTGAGGTGCTCCAAACAAGGTGGATTCAAAAGCCAGGGCCCTGGCCATGAAAACAAAGCCAGAGTTTCATTTTTAATTTCAGTGAGGAGAGGGGCCTGCCCCCCAATTCCGGGGCATCATTTTCCCTAAAAACAGTGATCTTTGCTCCTCTGGGGGGGTCAGTGGGGTGACCCTAGAACTCTGACAATTGTTTTAAAACATAGGTCCATCTGTCTACTTTCCACAAAAAAATTCCAGAAACATTGGGGCAAGCCATTTTTTTTAACTATTTATTTTTCGGCCGTACCTCTAAGGACTCAACGGGACTATATAGATAGGGAATCACAACTGAAGACTAAGGATTTGGGGCCAAACACTTGGGACTTGACTTGAGACTTGGAGTCAGAGACTTGATCCACATCCCTGATTGATGTAAGGTAGATCACTGAAGTAACTCTTTTGCTTTACAGATGCGGACCGTTGCATGAAGTGTCCAGAAGATCAGCAACCAAACAAGGACCGGGTTCTATGTATCCCCAAACTCATAACCTTCTTATCCTACAAAGAGCTCTTGGGGATGATTCTTGTTTCCTTTACCCTATTCTTATCCCTAACCACAAGTCTTGTTTTAGGAATCTTCATTAAATCCCGTCATACTCCAATAGTCAAAGCCAACAATCGTGACCTCACCTACGTGCTCCTGGTCTCCCTCCTGCTTTCCTTCTTGTCCTCATTCCTATTCATTGGTCAACCTCGGAAGGTGACCTGCCTTCTTCGGCAAACAGTCTTCAGTATCATCTTCTCAGTTGCTGTCTCTTCTGTGCTGGCCAAAACGGTCACCGTGGTGGTGGCATTCATGGCCACCAAGCCAGGGAGCAAGATGAGGAAATGGGTGGGGAAGAGTTTGGCAAACTCCATTGTCTTTTCTTGCTCCATTGTTCAAGTGGGCATCTGTGCTGTCTGGCTTGGAATCTCTCCCCCCTTCCCAGATTCTGACATGCACTCCCAGTCTGGGTACATCATACTGCAGTGTAACGAAGGGAGTGTCACCATGTTTTATGTTGCCCTTGGCTACATGGGCTTTCTGGCAGCCATCTCCTTCACTGTGGCCTTCCTAGCCAGGAAGCTGCCCGGAGCATTCAATGAAGCCAAGCTGATCACCTTCAGCATGCTGGTCTTCTGCAGTGTTTGGGTGTCCTTTGTGCCCACCTACCTGAGCATGAAGGGCAAATACATGGTGACCGTGCAGGTCTTCTCTATCTTGGCCTCCAGTTCTGGGTTATTGGGTTGCATCTTTATTCCCAAGTCCTACATCATCGTCTTGAGGCCTGATCTGAATACCAAGGATCATCTCATGGTGAAAACTAAAAATGACACTACCTGATTCTTTATATATTCTCTTTGAATTCTGGCATTGCTTTTTCCAGCACAGCAGTTACTGCACCAATATATTTTCCTGTCGAGTGAACTCCTGAGTTTGTTTTATAACAGATCTCTCTTCCCATCACATACGTTATAAAAGTATCTTATCATGAGAAATAAAAGTTAGCATGGAGCGATATTAGAATGGTCAAGACATTCATTCATGGCCCAATCCTGTGTAAGCCTGCGCCAGGGGAGCGTGAGACATCGTGAAAGTGCTTTTCACATAAAGCACTTTCACGGCACCCGCCGAGTAAGGACTGCCAGCTCAGAGGCCGGCAGCCCTTACCGCGGATCCAACCTGGCCCTGTACCTCCTGTTGCCCGGGGAGGACACGACTGTGTCCGGGTCCTTCTGGGCCCTGTATGCCACAGAGGGAGACAATATCAGCGTCTGCTGTGTCCAGGCTTGGGAATGGTCTGCCAGCACCCCACCTCCTTCTTCCCGCCCTGGGTGGATGTTCAACGAGGCACCGGTTAAGTCTGGGACCGGACACACCTCCCCCTTGCAGAGGACGGGTTGTTGTCGCCTTCCTCGAGTTGAGACAAGTAATCGGCATTGACATGACATGAGTCGACCCCTGTCAGTGGAGGATGCGGAACAGATACCAACTTATTACCCGGTCATTGTGTTCCTTCATCCAGTGCAGCCACGGGAGGGGGGCGTGGTCCGTGACCATGGTAAAGGGGTTGTTGTGGAGATAATAACAGAGGGTTGTGATGGCCCATTTGACTGCCAAAGCTTCCTTTTCCATGGTGGAGTACTTTTATTCGGCCAGGTGTAGCTTCCTACTGAAGTACAATATGCTTCACTCTTCACCCTCAATCTCCTGTGCCAGTACCGTCCCTAGGCTGGAGTCTGATGCATCCGGCTGCAGAATGTACAGGTGGTCAAAATCGGGGCTCCTGAATACAGGGTCCTGCAGCAGGGTGCTTTGGAGGTCCTGGAAGGCTGCTTGACAGAGAGGGGTCCAGGGTAGAACCTTGTGGGTTCGGCCTCGAAGGAGATCCGTGAGTGGGCTGGCTCTGGAAGCAAAGCTGGTTATAAATCATCTGTAATAACCTGCCATCCCTAAGAAGTGTCGGAGCTGTCGCCAGGACTGTGGCACGGGAAGCTGTCTCTGAGCCTGGGCCTTGTTGGGCAGGGGCCGTATGAGTCCTTCTCCCACCTGGTGCCCCAGGTAGCAGAGTGATTGTGCTCCTAGAAGGCTCTTTCATGGATTGGACCGTAGGCCAGCCTGGGCTAATGCTCGCAAAACAGTCCGCAGGTGGCCCAAGTACTCCTCCCAGCTCGAGCTGAATATCAAGATGTCATCAATATAAGCCAGATAGAAAGTATGATAAGCACCGAACACCTGATCTATCAGACGCTGGAAAGTTGGAAAGACGCTGGCTTCAAATTGGCCAGACGGTTGCACATAACACTCGGGTGGGATAATTTAGTACACCTGGCCCAAGACCACCTTGTCCATGATTGTGATCTCACCCTCTGTGGTGGGGCGAAGCCACCGGGTGGCGGCTTCTCAGACTTCGGCTACCAGGGCCCAGGGCCGGTCCCCCTCTTGAAGCAAATACTGCGGAAATGGAATCTCTGTGCATCCTCCGTCACCCCTTATCGTTTTAACAGGGCCTCTGTTAATTTGTCATAATAAGCCCACTGTGCCTTGGGCCACCAGGAAAGTTTGGCCAACCGCTCAAAGGTAATCAAGAAAGTCTCTACGTCATCGTCAGGTGTGAGTTTACTCAGCAGCACCATGGTATGGCTAAGAGCCGAGGCCGCTCTGGCAGCCCCTGTGGCCAACACCGTGGGTTGTGCAAAGCTCTCCTTCTGGAACGGTTGTGGGTAGGCCCCATCTTGGGCACCACTTGTGGGGCCTCCCTCTGCCAGGAGTTGCTGGTCCTGGCCTTGGCGGAGGGTCTGGGCTGGCCTTGGTCAAAGCCTCAGAGTGGTAGGGAGGAAGAAGGGAGGTTACAGCACCTTAGTCCCTCTCTCCCCGGTCTTGTGTTGCTTTACCTGAGAGCAAGCCTTCAGGAGCTCCACTGCTGACCTCCTCATCACTGGCTAGCCAGCGCTTTATGAACCCTCTCCATCCCTCTGAGACTCCACATCCTTATTTCCCTCCACCTTGGGAACTCCCCTAGCCTTTATCCCTTAAAGCAGGGTCCCTCAACCTTTCTGGAACTGCGTACCCCCTGGTCCTAGCCAGGAAGCTGCCTGGAGCATTCAATGAAGCCAAGCTGATCAACTTCAGCATGCTGATCTTCTGTAGTGTTTGGGTGTCCTTTGTGCCCACCTACCTGAGCACGAAGGGCAAATACATGGTGGCCGTGCAGGTCTTCTCCATCTTGGCCTCCAGTTTGGGTTTACTAGGTTGAATCTTTTTCCCCAAATGCTACATCATTGTCTTGCGGCCTGATCTGAATGCAAAGGAGCATCTAATTCGATGAAGGCTAAACATGACACCTGATTCTTTGTATATTCCTTTTGAATGTTGGCCGTGCCTTTTCCCGCACAGCAGATCCTAATTCTTGTCCCACGACCCAATCCTACTGGGCTGCTCCACCCCCAGAACTCGCTGCTGCTCCTCATGTTGCTGATCCGGAGGCTCGTGTGGCCTGGGAAACTCTCGTTTGCCTGCTCTCTCGCCTGCTCCGAGCCGGTGAGAGAGCGGGCGATCTGGAAAGACCCTGCCCAAGCCGCGCGAGCCTTGGTGAGGCTTGCGCGGCCCAGGCAGGCTCTCATTTGTCCGCTCTCTCGCTGGCACCGAGCCAGTGGGAGAGCGGGAGATCCGGAGTGAGCCTGCCTGGGCCGTATGAGCCTCAGTGAAGCTCGCGCAGCTCGGACTGGCTCTCTCTTGGCGGCTTCGAGCCGGTGAGAGAGCGGGTGAAAGGCCTACCTACTCACCCACTTGCCGCCCGCCACCGCTCGCCGCCATAGATGTAGAAGGAAATTACCTGGCAGGCAGATGTAGGAAATTACCTACATCTAACATAGATGTAGAAGGTAATTACCTGGAAATTACCTGGAAATTACCTGGCACCGGCAGCTCTTGGCTCGCGAAATTGTGTGTATGTGCTTTATTTAACGTGCATGTGTCCTAAGTATGTGCTTTGAAGCTGGAGAGGCATCTCAGAGAAGAGACATCTCCTACACATGCAGCTGTTTCTTACCTCCAGCTACATTCCGTTCTAACTAGCTACTTTTCACCATGGAACAAAGACAGAGTCTGGGACCAGAGGGGGGGGGAGTTTTCACAAACATGGAGTCAGGCCTCAGCCTGGCTGCGGCTACAAGTTTCCATCCTCTTGGAAAACGTTCCACTAATCCTCCGTTGTGTGTATCTGCATTAGCAAAAGCAGGCTGTTAACTCTTAGCAGGGATGCTCGCTTTCAAGGTTTACATGAAACAATACAAGCAGGCACACAATAAATACAACAAAATGTATCAATGCCACCAAAACTCTCTTTCAGGCCTCTTCACATTTCTAACCTGAATTATAGCACTCCTTATCTTGTCTCAGACAATTAATGTTGCATTCCATTCATACTTTTTTTACATTCTGAAACAGTGGCACACACATACTAAGCCAAAAGAATTTGAATATCGCAACCAATCAAATTCATCAATAACTTAGGATCTTCCAATGACTGGAATTAAACTTATTCGTTCTTCCAGAGACCACACCCATACCAAATCCCTTCACACTTATCACCCAGTACTCTCCTGATCAAGCCAAAAAGGAGAGAAAGATAGATAAGGAAATTCAGTGTAGCACCTTTTTCAGAAAGGATCCAAGACAGAATTTTATTTATTTTTATTTATTTATGGAATTTGTAGCCCGCCTTTCTCCCGAGGGCACTCAAGGCGGCTTACAACATATTAAAATACATAAAATACGTATAAACATATTAAACACATTAAAATAATTAATTAAAACAATTTAAGTTAAAACAAACAACCCCAGTGGGTCACATTTACATATGTTAAAACCATTTGTTAAAAGGTCAGCCCACCACGTCAGACATTAAAAGCAATCCTAAATAAAAACGTCTTAAGGCCCCGCCGAAAGGCCTCCAAAGAGGGAGTCATTCTTAATTCCAGGGGGAGGGAACTCCACAATTGGGGCACCACTGCCGAGAAGGCCCTATTCCGCGCCGCCATCCCCCTCACTTCTGTCAAAGGCGGCATGGTCAACAGGGCCCCCCCTGATGACCTCAGAGTATGGGTCGGATTATAAGGAAGGAGGCGGTCCCTCAAATACCCTGGACCCAAGTCGTTGAGGGCTTTAAAAGTCAAAACTAGCACTTTGAATTGTGCCCGGAAACGAACTGGCAGCCAGTGTAGCCGCCGAAGCAACGGCTCGACTGAGTCGAACCGACAAGCCCCGGCAACCACACGGGCCACCGCATTCTGCACTAGTTGCAGTTTCCGAACAGTCTTCAAAGGCAGCCCCACGTAGAGCGCATTGCAGTAATCTAGTCTAGATGTCACTAGGGCATGGGTCACTGTGGCCAGGTCTGCACGATCCAAGTACGGTCGCAGCTGGCGCACCAGCCGAAGCTGGGCAAAAGCCCCCCTGGCCACAGCCGCTACCTGGAAATCCAGGAGTAGCTGCGCTTCCAGGAGAACCCCCAAGCTGCGGACCTGCTCCTTCAGAGGGAGTACAACCCCATTCAGAGCAGGACGATGATCCAGTACCTGAGTCGTAGATTTCTGGACCAGAAGAACCTCTGTCTTATCAGGATTTAATTTCAGCTTGTTAGCCCCCATCCAGCTCCCAACTGCCTCCAGACAACGATTCAGGACATCGACTGCCCCCTTGGAGTCAGGTGGAAAGGAGAGAAAGAGCTGGGTGTCATCAGCATACTGATGACTCCCTACCCCAAACCCCCGGATGACCTCTCCCAGCGGCTTCATATAGATGTTAAACAGCATGGGGGATAGAATTGACCCTTGTGGCACCCCACACCTCAAGGGCAAGGGTGCCGAACAAGCATCCCCCAGCACCACCTTCTGGGATCTATCAGCCAGGAAGGAGCGGAACCACCTCAGAACGGTGCCTCCAAGCCCCAACCCGGCCAACCGACCCAGGAGGACACCATGGTCAATGGTGTCAAAAGCCACCGAGAGGTCCAGCAGGACCAACAGGGACGCACTCCCCCTGTCCAGTCCCCGGCGCAGGTCATCCACCAAGGCGACCAAGGCCGTCTCTGTCCCAAACCCCGGCCTGAAGCCAGACTAGAATGGATCCAGATAATCAGCTTCCTCCAAGACCCTCTGGAGCTGGGACGCCACTACCCGCTCGATCACCTTGCCCAGAAACGGGATATTCGAGACTGGCCGGAAGTTGTTCAAAATAGTGGGGTCCAGGGAGGGTTTCTTCAGGAGGGGACGCACCACCGCCTGCTTCAGAGACAGCGGCACCACCCCCTCCCTCAGAGATGAATTTACCACCCTCCCCATCCACTCAGCCAGCCCTGCCCGGGCAGCTCTAATCAGCCATGCCGGACAAGGGTCAAGCGGGCAAGCGGACGGTCTCACACTCCAAAGAATCCTGTCCACATTCTCAGGTTCTACAAGCTGAAAAGAATCCCAGGAAGTTGAACAGACAGGTGCCTCAGGGACATCATTAGATACTGCTAACGTGGCGTCCAAGTCATGCCGAATCCGATCGACTTTGCCCGCGAAGTGCTTTGCAAACTCATCACAGCGATCCACCGTGTGTTCCGCCCCATCTACTGGGGGGGGCCAGATGGAGCAGGCCCTGGACCACATGGAAAAGCTCAGCTGGACGGTTCTCCGCGGACGCGATGCCGGCAGAAAAGAAAGCCCTCTTAGCTGCCGCCACCGCCACGGAATAGGCTCTAAAGTGAGCTCTAGCCCGTGCCCGGTCGGAGTCAGCACAAGTTTTCCGCCACCGTCGCTCTAGACATCTACCTTGCCGCTTCATCGTCCGCAGCTCCTCAGTAAACCAAGGGGCCGCTCTGACTCTGCGGCTTGGTCGAGGACGCTCAGGAGCGATCAGATCCAGAGCCCTGGTCATTTCCCCATTCCAGAGGTCAACCAGGGCGCTGGGTGAGTCGCCGACTCTGTCAACAGGAAAATCCCCCAGAGCCCTCAGGAATCCATCCGGATCCATCATCCTCTGGGGGCGGACCATAGAATGAGGTCCCCCACCACTGCGGAGGCGACAAGCCGCAATAAGCCTAAATCCCACCAGGAAGTGATCTGTCCATGACAAAGGAGTGATGTTAATTTCCTCCACATCCAGATCACCATCCACCTGCCCCGCAGTAAACACCAGGTCCAGCGTGTGTCCTGCATCGTGTGTCGGGGCAGATATTCTCTGAGACAGACCCATGGTTGCCATGGCGGCCATGAAGTCCTGAGCCGCGGCTGTCCTCGGTGCCTCAGCGTGGACATTAAAGTCCCCCAACACCAATAGGCAAGGGCACTCCAACGCCAACGCCGAGATCACCCTGGTCAGCTCAGGCAGGGAGACTGTTGGGCAGCATGGTAGGCGGTACACCAACAGAATCCCTATTCTGTCTCGCCCTTCCAGCACGACATGGAGGCACTCAAACCCAGTGGACCGTGGGACAAGGTACCCAGTGAGACTGATGGTATCACGATAGACTATCGCAACTCCACCTCCCCGCCCCTGTAGTCGTGGCTGCTGCAATACCCGGAAACCCGGCAGACACATCTGGGAGAGACTTACCCCTCCTGACTCATCCAGCCAGGTCTCCGTAATACACACCAGGTCAGCACCTTCATCCAGGATTAAATCCTGGACTAGGCAGCTTTTATTGTTAACTGACCTGGCGTTCAAGAGCAGCAGTTTCAGACTCAGGGGACTGTTGCCCAGACCGCCAAGGGTCAGAGGGATGGGAGAAGGGCCAGAAAGGGGGACAGTCTGCCTGTGACTGACCCTCGTTCTCCTGAAACGGCCTGCCCAGCCCCCACCACCGTATCTTCCGTGACCCGTCACTCTGCTAATGGTGGCTGCCCGCCCCTCCCCTAGACTCCCTCTAGGTGACAAACACATAGCCTTTCAGCAGAGCCTCCCTCCTAACCATGCAATCTAAAAAAAAAAAAAAACCTCATACACTCCACTACCCAGTCAATCCACAACCCACTATCTAACAACACTTCATCCAAACCCCAACCACTCCTGTCCAGAAACCCCCGTCTCCCTCTCACCGAGGCTTGGGTCACTGCACCCCACACCCCTTGCCCCCCTCTCACTGGGGCAGAGGTCCCACTCATCCCCCCTAGGCCTCCCTCTCACTGAGACCAAGGTTACGCACTCCCCTAACCCATTCACAGAAGTTCCAACGCTTAACAACCACACACTCAACCTACACACGCAACCCTCACCAATATACAAAAATCAATCACTCAACCATTCTCTCGATGCTGACATGGTTGCTCCAATCTCCGTAAAGGTGTCCAGTGCACAAACAAACAGCGTGCATGGAGAAAGGAGAAGGCTGACAGTTGGTAGCAAATGGTGACCCACTGCATAACAGCAGCTTGGATGGGCTCAGTCACGAGAAGCAGTATGCTGGCCTGCCTGGTCTTTGAGCCCCTGGGTGAAGAGCCACGGGCAAAGAGTCCTTAGGCTCTCGCCAAAGCCTCGCGCCTCCGGTGAGTCACACGCTGAAATACCTGCAAGAGTAAGGGAGTCAGTCAGCACTTGGTTTCAACTGCCTTCCCTGCTGTAGCCCCAGTCCTAGCTTCAGGTGGTTCCACTCACCAAATCCTCTTCATCGGCACTCCTGGCCTTCCAATGAAGTGGGAAATTACCTCCCCTCTCTTAGACATAAAGGTGCCAGATCCCCCTTGCTATAGCTCAGAGTGTAGGGGAAGGGTCCTCAAACCTTTTCGTCAGGGGGCTAGTTCACTGTCCCTCAAACTGCTGGCAACAGGCAGCCCGTTTGCCCTCAGGTTCTGCGCATGCACGAAAAAGGAATAAAAGGCGCATCGATGCTTTGGACCGTCTCAGAAGGCCATGACCGCCAAACTGGGCGGTCGCTCTCAGGAGGGCTTGTCTCCCCAGCCTCGGAGCGGAGCCTCCGGAAGCCGGGGATGTGCCGAGTGGGCACGGTGCTTCCGGGGGGGCGTGCCAGCCGGGCTCCGGTGCCGCACCGCGCCGCGCAGCCCTGAGCTCGGCTGCCATGCCCCTGGAAGCACCACGCCCACTCGACGCCTGGGGTGGATCACACCAGCTCCCCCCATGATAGAACGCCACTTCCGCACAGTACAAACCACTCACCTGCTGCTTGAGTCTTCTTCGGGGACTTGGCTGCTTCTGACTAGGGCAGGCCAAGGCAAGGCTAAAGCAGCACATTTTCACTACGCTGCTTGAAGCCTTGCCTCAGAAGGGCCGAACGAAGACGGGATTGGGTCTTCGTTCGGCCCTTCTAAGGGCAAGGCTTCAAGCGGGGTTATGCACATGCGCCGCTTTAGTCTTGACGTGGCCTGCCATTTTTTTCTCATCAATGTTATAATGAAACAGTGTTGAGGGAAACAATGTTAAGCGAGGACTACCTGTACTAGGGAAGGCATATTTAACTTTTTCACCATTGCAACAAAAACGCCCCTCTTCCAGTAACTATTGTTGTCTTGGGAGGAAAGCTTCCATCCAAGACCACATCCATCAACAAGTAAAACATTCATTCAATCAATTGAGTCCTAATTCATATTACTGACTTTAAATTTGTCCCTCTTTCATATAACAGACTCTGGAACAAACCCTGAACAAAGGTAACTATTTGGCAGGAACTAAGGGAGATGGGAAACTCTTGGTAGGGGGTGGAGTCTCGAGAGCAACTCCTCATTGGAGGAGTTCATCCAGTTACCTAAGGTAGCCGACTCAACATTGTCCAGTTCTGGAACTGTCAGTCAATGATTCTTTTTCCCTCCCATGCAATGACCCGTGTGGTCCTCAGTCCTTATAGTGCTTCAACCAGCAATTCACTGACAACGCAATTCTGTTCCTGTTTACTTGGAAGTAGACCCATTATATTCAGTCCCAGGAAAGTGTTCTTAGATTTGCAGCCTTAGGCAGTAGTCCTGTACATTCTTACCTGTGAGTAAGGTCAACCCATTGAAAAAACAGAACTTATTTCCGAGTAGACATGCCTAGGATTGCATTGCTAGTGGCCTTAATCAAACCACTTTCTCTCAACCACTACTCCAACCTTCTCATACACATATACTTCTGCTACATGTTGATCCATTCATTGATGCATAATCTCACAAGGATTACAGCTGTAATGGATGTGAAATGCTATCTAAACGGTGGCCCTCTCTTCAGGCACAGTTGGACGCTTACACTTTTTGGCTTATCCAATCCTACAGTCATAAGAACATAAGAAGAGCCTTGCTGGATCAGGCCAAAGGCCCATCTAGTCCAGCTTCCTGTATCACACAGTGGCCCCAACCAGATGCCTCAGGGAGCACACAATCAGTGGTGTCGCTGGATATGGGGCGGAACGCTACTGTCCGGGTTCCCCGGACTCGCTCCAAGCCGTGCAGGCCTCGCAGGCCTCGCATCCGGCAACGGAGCGGGTCGCCGAGCAACCCAGGCTGCCGACACGCCCCCTCTCTAGCCGCGCAGTAGCAGCTGGGTCGGGGGAACCCCCGTACCTTCTCCGGAACCCCCCGCCCAAACCCATGACCCCAGGGGGAGACCCCACGACCCACTTACCTGGCTCAGCAGCGACGACACGAGCGCAACGCATCCAGCAGCAACCAGCTTACATCGACACGCCCCCTGCAGAAAGACAAAGGAAAGACAGGGTTCAGGCGGAGCCAATCAAAGATCAAAAGACCCGCCCCGGCCGAGCCCGGCCTCGGCAACGGGGAGAACACTCAGTAAGTAATGACAGCTGGGGAAAGGCGGAAGCGAGCAGTCCCCCACGGCGTGATTGGACCTCCAGGGCCGACAGAGCCCACTTGTTCCCTCCCCTACCCTCTTTAAAACCCCAGAAGGCCAGTGATGAGGGGTTGGTGAATGGCAGAGCGTGCCTGCACTGACGCTTCGATCTTGAGAGAGAGCGAAACAACCCGAAACCTGTTGGCTGTAATTGGAGAGGTGCTCACAGGTGCCTACAACCTGCACCCTCCTCAGACCCTCTGAGGCCTTCCCCTCCCCCCTCCCTCTTTCCTGGTCCCTCTCTCTTGCTCCACGCAACCCCAGAGTAAACGCAACCTCCGCCTGCCTGCGCCCAGCTGTAGCAGGTAGCCTTTTTCCCAGTCGTGCTGGAGACCTACAGGACCCGCGACGACAGCTCAGACGACGACAACGTCTTCTTGACCCCGCCGCCAACCTCACCGGTGAGAGTTCCCTTACAGCTACGTTCCTCAGCACACTGAACCTCCGTTACTCACCGGCATGAGGCGGATCGTCCCCCTTGCCTTCAGAGCCATTCAGTGGGGCGAAGGCAATGCGCAGGAGACCTTGAATCCCATGACTGCCCTCTGCAAGAAAGATGAGGTAAGCCAATGTACTGCCTGCCTGCCTGTCTGCTTCTACACACACACACTCACACACACTCACACACACGAGTGGACACTTCTAGAAGCAATAACATTTTAGACTTGTGGCTAGGACATAAGTAGCTGATTGGATATCGATTTCTGTATTTTTAATTATTTGTAATGTAGGTGGATTTGAGAAGGAGTAATTGACTGAACTATAAATTCTGTAGCTCTGTTTTATAATTTAGAGTTAAAAGTCACTTAGGAATAGTAGCTTGTTGGTATTTCCTTTCAGTTGCTCTCTCGCATTATTTTAAATTAGGTGGGATATGGTAGGAGTACCAGAACAGCCTGGAATGTCTTGTATTTGTATGACATTGCACGAACTGAATTGAACTTGGGAGGAAGAACTGGCATTTTTATTTTTTTATTTTACCTCTACTTCGTTATGTAACATTAATTAGAACTTCGGAGGAGCAATTGACCAGCGCTTTCCCTTTGTAGCGCTTTCATTATTTTAAAATTAAAATAACTAATCAAGGTTATGTTCTCACATTGAATGTGGCAGCGTTGAATAAACCAATGAAAAGAAGTCGGATTCAAAAGACAGTTGCCCTGGACAAATTGGAGATCCTATGCATACAGGAAGTCATCTTCTCAAAAACCAGAAAAGTATCTCTCCTCAATATGTGCCACCACCTGATTGCTCTGATTCAATGACTCAACCCTGTGAGAAGCCGGAAACAAGTGGAAGCAGGAATGCTCCCTGTTTTGGGAATTCTGGATGGATCAGTTCGGGGAACTGTGCGTTGGAGGCTTGGGGCAAATCTCTGAGCCTTCCATTGAAAAAAAGAAAAGAGAGAAGTTTTGGATTTGAAAACAAGCTGACAATCCTCATTCCAGACAACAGGAGGAAGAGATAGAAACACTCAACCTGACATGTCACCGGTTTGACTGCACAGGAGGAAGCATAGAGAATAGGAGGGTTTGGGGGCCAATGGTCTGGGGTGCCAAAAGCCAGTGTTACCTCTCCATATCTGCTGGGGTGAAGCTTGCTTTGTTGCAAGGATCAGGAGACTGGCTTGCTAAGGTACAGATCTCATCGAATTCAAAGGCAAGATAATAGCAGTAGTAGGTTTGATCAGCAACTCCAGGAGAATGAGCAGTAACCTCCACCAGTTTCAGGGCAGGGGAAATCAGAGCAAGGGAGCTGAGATTGCTTTCCCAGGAAAAGAAAAGGCTTCTTAGGAGGTGGCTCAGCAGGCATTTGAATGGTGGCTTGTGGCAGCTCTCCGGAGGAAAGGGAAGATGAAAAAGGCTGCTAGCTGGCACAGTGGTTCTTGGGACCTTACAGAGGGAATGAATGGACACAGCGCCAATTGAGGGAGCATGAAAGTGCAGTTGGAGCAACAAGGCAGTGGCGTCACTCTAGGTAGGGCAGAACGCTAAGTTCTGCAGCATTCACCGCACTGTTACTCTCCGGCATGAGGTGCCCTGCTCCCTCGTCATTGGAGCCCATCAGTGGAGCGAAGGCAACACGCAGGAGAGTCCCTGCACGTTCCCTTCTTTCCACTGACGGGCTCCGGCGACGAGGGGGCGGGACGCCTCGTGCCGGAGAGTAATGGTAGTGTGGAATGCTGCAGAACTTAGCATTCCGCCCTACCTAGAGCGACGCCACTGCAACAAGGGGTCTGTGCCCAGCTTTTGACAGTCACATTACCTGTGCACCCCCCCCCAATAAAGCACACCACACCGAGGTCTGAGTTAAGGGCCACTTTATTAAACTATTTAACATCATAACAACAACATCTGCAGCAGAGCTCTAACTAGCTTCTCTCCTAGCGTGCGGGATTCTAAGATGGGGGAAACGGCCCCTAGCCGTCTACCTCCCCCGTGATCTAGACGGGCATGACATCCTGGCTCAAGCCCAGCTCGGTCCATGACCGTGCTGGTCTATCACTGCCAACCCCTAAGGGTTGAGGCAGCTGGGTAGCGCAGACCTCCCCAGGAACTCCTTAAGGTGGTCTTTGCTACTCCAGCCCTAGGGTTTGCCAGCCAGCCTCAGCGACCCGGGTAGGCATCGTCTGAGCGGTTCTGGCTCACCCTCTGGCCTTGCACACCTCAGGATGTATACCAAGGTCCCTCCCTGGCTACCCTACCCGCATGCTACCTGCCACCAGGGGGGTCAGCCTAGAGCTTGACCCCCACCGCCCAACCTAGATAAAAAAAATCAAAAATGCCCTGCTGCAGATCAAACAAAAATATATCAGCACCAGCTGCTGACAGGTGAACCCCTCCGCTCCTAGAAAGCTGTGGGGCATTGAAGACAATGCCCGGGTGTATAAGAAATTCACCTCCCGCCTCCAGAATAAAACATTTGAGATAGCCATTCATCTTCTTCCTTGCTATGTCCAATCTGCAAGGGTTCACCACCCCTCACCATACCCTACGAGGGAGTAAACAGGACCAAAGGATGGCAATCCCCGGTACCCTTGATCTTATTGTGGCGACATCCTTGCGAATTTGGAGCCTCAAGGCCACTGAGGTCCTCTGGCCCAACTCATTCTCGCCCAGGTGAATAACTAGCACCTGCGGAGGCGGATTCCACAAACTCCAGGAAGGAAGGGAGTAGCTGGCTCCAGAGCATCCCTCTCTTTCCGGCCCACCACACCCTTGCAATGCGGCCCAGCCCCAGCTGAGTGCCAAATTCAAAAGAGGCTGCCCCTCTCTTTGCCCAGAAAATGAACGAGTGACCACAGATAAGTACACTCGTCAGGGACGTACAGGAGCCATCTGGAAAAGATAAAACATAGTGTAACTAACATGTAATACAATAATTCCAAGCCAGTATATCCTGCAACTTAGCTCATGTAGGCAAAGAACTGACCCCGCAGGCCTGGAACCCGAACCCCCATTGGGGCAGGTCGGCACTGGCTCACTCAATCATGCAAGGATAGCCCCCGAAGGGCAAAGTAGGGATGGTCCCAATGGGCCGGGGAAGGGATAGCCCCCGCAGGGCAAGTTAGGAAAGGCCCCAACGGGCGGGGGAAGGGATAGCCCCCTCAGGGCAAAGCAGGAATGGCCCTTATGGGCCTGGGAAGGAATAGCCCACACAGGGCAAGGTAGGAAAGACCCCAACGGTTCGGGGAAGGTATAGCCCCCCCCAGGGCAAGGTAGGAATGGCCCCAGGGGGCGGAGAAGGAATAGCCGACAGAGGGCAAGGGAGGGATGGCCCCATAGGCCTTTCAAAGAGTGAAAACTGTAGAGCTCTGTCTGAAGTCCCTTAAAATGCAGAGGCCCAGGGAAAATTGCTCTAACTAGAACAATGCAGGGGGACGCCCAAACAAAATACCTTGCCCCTACCCCTGAGCCAGAAAAGATTCTTCAAGACCCTCATGGTGCATAGTCTGGCCACCCTATTCAAGGAGACTACCTACCCATGTCCCCGCTGGTCAGTCTTCAGACGTCACAGCTGGCTGGACACACCCTCAGTAGAGAGCTGCACATCCCCGAGTTGTAAAGCCCACTTATAGTATAATTAATAAGTTTAAAGTTTATTATTATTATTATTATTATTATTATTATTTCATTTATTATTTCATTTATTATTATTTATTGTTCTTATTATTAGTTAAGGGACGATCACCTAAGCGGTGAGGGAACCGGAACCACTAAGTCCGATGCCCAATCTGACCTACCACTGGGGACTTCTATACTCAAGCTTCAAGATGGGTGGCATGCCCTTCCCCATGACTTCCTAATCCTTATTTAAGGGGCGCTCCCCCCACTAGCTATTCAAGCTTCATAGTTGAGGGAACGACCAATAATGAACCCCTTAAAATCTGGCTGAGGTTAAAACACGACTGCCGAAAATCTGAAGAACAGTAACTGACCTAAGGAAGTGGCAGCAACCCCTAAAGGAATGCACAATAAATGTTGGGCACATACAACCCAAGTACTAAGCAGTCAAGAAGGGGAAAAACCCCAGTAACCAAACTGACAAAGCACCAGGCTATGCTCGGGCATGCCCATAACCTCACAGACTCAAAAGCCCAAAGGACATACAGGTGGAAGCTAGAACCCTCCTCTAGGACTTATGGGCACACAAATGTTGTAAAGGCATAGGGCTGACATCCTGTAATCCCAGCCCAGCACTCATGCTGGGAGCAAGTGCATTTTAATCAGGGAGCCAAATACACAAATAAAAATGCTTGCCATCGAGATGGTGGAAGACCAGTTGATGAACTGCCCCGAAGTGTCAATACCTTAACCCTAAGTGAAGTATAATGAACAGGTCATTAGGACTTTCCCCATTCATAACAAGGAGAGTGCTAAGTTCCAATAAATTCCTGCACCCAGAGATAAGCTACAGGGGTGGCCAAATCGATACAATTATGTCACTGGCCATAAACACATGGGCCAGCCCCTACCATGAAACATCAGAGGAGCCCATTGCAGGGTTGGAATCCTCCAGAGCTGAGAAATGGAACTACTCGAAGTATACAGAAAATACAAGCTAAGGGGTGGTAAAGGGGGGGCACATAAAATAAACATAGGAACAATACGAAATTCCCCAACGAAAGCACCCACAACCAGTAAAAGGGGGCTGGTTGCAGGGTTGAAATGAAGGGTGGCAGCCCAGACACACCCCTCCCGACTAAATTTAAGTTGGCATTAAAGCAGGGCGAAGCTGCCCATAGGCGCCCCGTGATCAAAGTGAGGATAAGGATATGTAGGGAGGGAGCACTCTTTACAATGTGACTGAAAGCACCCCCTTCTATTCACACAGCCTGTAGGCCGTGAAATGTACGTGGGTACAGAAACCTAAACGAAAAGGAACGTCGGGGGGTGCAGGTGAAAGGAGCCATGAATGGGAACAGCTGCCGAAAGACAACCGCCTCATGACTAGATTTAAGAGAATATGGCAGTGACACAGGGAGCAGCTGTCCAGCGACCCCCCCCCATGAACCACTTATAGATAATGATGTGGAAGGTGGGGGCCCCACCATGCTCTCTATCGTGAGGCTTAAAGCCCCCTTCTAAAACACAGCCTGTAGGCTGAGGAAAAGTGAGTCTAAGCCAGTAAGGCAAGGAGCTAGCAAGTGGCTTAGAACACAAATGGGCCACCGGGGTACATGAAGTATGGCTAACGTAGAGACTGAAGGACGCCCAATTGAGAACAAACTGGCCGCTGCGGCTAAAATAATAAATGGATGAAGGAAACAAGTGACCTTCTCAAGTATGGATACACAAATACCCGATGGGCAGCCTGAGGCAGACTCCCCCCCCCATAGGAGTACCAGCAGGCATAGCGGCCCAGCTGTATTTTGTTTGCTTGTTTAATTACGGGGGGGGGGGGAGAGAGTTGGGGAAACCTGCCATACAAAGTGGGACAGATAAACCTGAGCCAGCCAGTATAACTTGCCATTTTCTATTCTATCTTACCTCCCTAACAACCAAGGCTGAGAGAGAGCAGCTGGCCTGCACCCTTCCCCTTACTCAAATGTAAACCCATTTCTGCTAAAGCTGAGGGGGGAGCCTGGCCCTTTAAGGCCAAAGGCTGAGGCAACCGGGTTACACCTAAACTGGAGGACAGCAATGCTACTGTAGGAAACCAATTTCCCAAAATGTGAGGGGATGAGAATGGGCATGGTGTCAATTTTAAAGGTACGGTATATAGCCCTCTGGGTAAATTCTTGCAGCCTGTAAGACCTGAAAATTAAGTGCAGCTTCAAAAGCTACCTCTGTGAAAGTCTCACAGCGTGTAGAACCAAGCAAAGTAACTGTACTTTGAACCTTTCCCAGGACTTCAAGCCTGGAACGAAAGCCCCCATCCTCACACCTCACCCTCTAAAAGAAAAGCGCCTTACCGGCTTTTCCCACCCTCTTGCGGATGACAATGTTAGGGGGCAAGGGGTGGGCACCTGGGTTCAAACGTTTCCCTTTCCCAGGCTCTTTTAGGCAGGGTGGTAGTCCGCAGGCAAACAGAGGGGAACAAGGACAGATTGGAGATTATTTTAAAATTGCTCCTACTGACTAAGGTTGTAATCCTATGCACACTCACCCGGGAGCAAGCCCCACTCCTATAATGGGACTTGATTCCGAGTAGACATGCACAGGATTGGGTATAAACTAACACTTTCTTCTGGATCTACCCATTATATGTAAGTCTCTCTCCAAAACACAACTCTGCAGCCTGCGGGCTGAGAGAAGGGACGGGGAGAGGAAGGGATGTGGTCGAGTGAGTGAGTCTGTTTGTTTTAACATAAAATGATACTCTGTGGTGGGGGCGGGGTGTAAAGCCCAAACCCCACACTGGGTGCTATGTGGGGCACAGACCCAACCAGGGCCGCTCCAACAGCGCCCGCTCTCCGTGCTAAAAGCCGCCTTGGTTGCCCTGGTGGGAGAAAGGCGGGGTAAAAATTCTATAAATAAATAAATAAAAGCACACGAGGCTCCAGCTAATCAGGGTCTTCTGCTTCAGATGCTGGACACACTACGGTTGCTCCAGGCCTCCCGCGAGCCTCCAAAGCCTGTAGGCAAGGAGGAGGGGGGAGAAAAAGGGGTGTGTATGTGTGAGCATGTGTGTGATTCTTGTTTGTAACCAAAAGATACGCGATGGTGGGGTGTGTTATGCCCAGGCCCCCACGTTGGCTGGCCTCAAATCCTGTCGGCACCTTCCTGCTCCTGCAACTTCTGGCTGTCCAGTCCTCCTGCGGGACCGAAGAAAGCCTGCAGGCCTCCGTGCTGTCGCGCGCGAGGCCCCACGCCACAGCCGCGGCTGAATCAAACCTCTGTTGCAGCCGTTCCGTGAGACAACGAAAGCCTTCCCTCGACGAGCCGCCAGCCGCTTGCACAGCTGTTTCGCGGCGTTCTCCTGAAGCCTCTGAGCTCTCCCGAGCTACATGAGGCTACTATTCCCCACTGCCACTGCCCAGGCCCAGTAGCGTAACAAGGGTGGTTCGCGTGGTTCAGCCAAACCAGGCGCCACCTGCTGGAGAGGTGCCGCGGCGAAGCCGCGGTGCCGGTGTCGGACTCAAGTCCGACTTGTGAGACTCGAGTCCGACAAGCGAGACTCGAGTCCGACGAGCGGGGAATTGAAGGGGACACAGTGACAGCAAGCACACACACTCACTTGAACTTCCGCATCCGCTCTGCGGGGAATTGAAGGAGTCCGAGGCGGGGAATTGAAAGGAGGGGGCACACACATTCACTTTCGCTGCGCAGCAGTGCGGGTAAATTGAATTGAAGGAGCAAACGGAAGCACTGCGAACGGAACTGAACTGAACACGCTGGAGGTAAGCTGGCCGGGTTCGCACTGGGGGGTGGGTGGGTGCCCGGTGCAGGGTCCCACCAGGTCGCCCCCTTCCCCCCGGAGGTCGCCCCCTTCCCCCCCTGGAGGTTGCCCCCCTCCCCGGAGTGCGGCCTAGCGGCCGCACCAATCTTTAATAAACATATTACATTCCCTAAGGGTGCAAAATTCCCCCCCCCTGAACCGGACGCCAAATGCTTTAGTTATGCTGCTGCCCAGGCCCACGCACTCAGCTGATCTGTGTGGGACGTCCTGTGGCTTCAGCTCCGGGCGCGACTGAGGGGGAAGCCGTTGCGAGCCGGCTATCCCTCTCAGTCCAGCCCTGGCCCCACCTGGCAGCCAATCAGCTGCCGAGTCACCAGCCCTCGTTCTGGCGAGCGTGGGGGGGCCATGTAAACGCGCCGACCCGCTGAAGGGCGGGCCAGCGTCATTCCCACTGGACAAGGTTGTGAGCTACTCTGGGACCCTTCTGTTGTTTCTTGAAGGCACTCCACGGCCCATCACCTGCACTTTGAAGGTGGTTGTCTTCTCTTGTGCAGCAAGGGACTTCTTGAGTGCGCTGGAGGCCTCTGCCTGGATTAGCATAGGGGGCAGTTTCGAAAGAAGATGGTGAGGGAAGCCAAGGTTGAAGGCACTTCTTCTGTGAACCCAAATGGTCTTCTGTGAACACAAATGGTTTATAGGACTGTTAAAGTGTATGAGACTAAACCCCAATTCCAAACTGGTGAGCTTTGATGTTGTGTTGCTGTTTACAAAAGTCCCCCTTACAGAAGTTATGAGACTCATTGGTGAATTGACTATACCCCAAGATCTTATACCATTATTCCAGCACTGTTTAACTTCAACATATTTTGTATGGAACAGGGTTTTTCGAGAACAAAAAGAGGGAGTAGCGATGGGTGGCAAACTTATATATGGAGTTTTTTTGAAAAACAAGTTTTACTGACAGCCAAATATCGATCTGAAACCTGGCTGAGGTATGTGGATGAAGTTTTTTGCATCTGGGAGCATGGAGAAGAGGAATTGGTCAACTTTCTCAAACATATGAATAATTTTTGTTCTGATATACAATTTACTATGGAACTAGAGACCAATGAGTCTCTCCCCTTTCTTGATGTTTTGGTTACTAAGAAAAGAGACCTTACCTGTGGTCACTCCATATATAGAAAGCCTATGCATACGGGACGCTACCTCCATCAGTCATCTAACCATCATCCAGCACAAAAGAATTCTCTCATTAACTCATTAATTTATAGTTATAGTGCACTGCAGATCAATAGATGCTGGGTCAAACAACAACAAGAAGGATAACACCGGTGACAGCACTGAGGTGGAGAGATCTGAAGAGAGCGACAAGCGGTGGTTGTTGTTACCTTTCATTCGGGGTACTACAGACAAGATAGCCCGCGCTTTTAGACATTTTAAAATGAGAACGATTTTCACACCTATGGTGAAATTAGAACAAATGTTACGCAACCCCAAGGATTCCAGAGCTCCACTAAGTAACTCAGGAATTTACGAGATCCCATGTGAATGAGGGAGGAGTTACATTGGGACTACCAAAAGAGCAATCAGAACGAGGGTAACAGAACATGAAAGAGCGACCAGGTTGGCACATGAAGACAAATCAGCTCTTGCTCAAACAGGTAATGGAGACAGGACACAAGATTTTATTTGACAGGACTAGGCGTTTATTTTATGAAACAAACAGACATACACAGAGATTAAGGGCTCAGTCCAGCCCAACTCAGGCACAGTTGAGGCCCAATTGTGGCACAATTGGGGCCCAAAATAGGACCGAGTTAGGCTGCAACTGTGCCTGAGTTAGGCAGGAGGCAAGAGCAGTGGGCCAGGATCGAGGCAAAACTTACTGCAGAGGCAGGCAGGCCCCTGTGGGGAGCTGTCAGTCTTGTGGAAGCGAAGAGCCCCCTCCTCAGCCCGTCTGCATGCACCTACCACAGCTGCTGCAGCGTTCGCAGCAGATGGGCAGCCACAGGTGGGCCTGCAGGCACTGGGCGTGCGACAGTCAGCTGAAGGGCAGAGGTTGTGCCAGTGCCAGCTGCCCCAGGGCACCCTGGGCATTAGCCACCTGCCGCAGGGGGGAGTGCCACTGCCCTCCCTCCTGCAGACTGCGATGCCACCCCAAAGCCACGGTGAGTCTGCATGTGGGAGTCATGGGGGGGTGAGCGGGGGAGAGAAGGGAAGGAGGGGGTGGGAACGGCACGCACAAGGGGGGTCTCATGAGGTCTGGAACCGCCTCCGCCATGACATGCCCGTGCGCTGCCTGAAGCCCTGGGCCTCCAGGGCCGTGGCAATGCCCACAAAGAAGGCATCCCAGTATGCCTTCTGCTCCGTGCCCCGGCCAAGACCGAGAGATGCCTTGGGCTTGTCTGCTGTGAGCGGGAAGGGCTCACGCAGCTCATCACTCCCCAGATGGGGCAACGTCAGCACGTCGCGGCAGGCGCTCTGGTGGGGTGGGGGGTGCCAGCGTCCATCATCAGGGAGTGGGAGGGGAGGCAGGCACACAGGCAGGCGGACAGGGGGTGCTGGGGAGGGACACGGGTGGGTCAGAAACAGACAGACAACAAGGCTGGTGGGAGAGGAATACAGGGAGAGGAGTCTGCAGAGACCAATAGGGACACAGGGGTCACTTCGCAGATGGAGGCAATGCAGGAACGGGCGCCTCTCATGCAGACGGACCGAGGGCGGAAACGGACGCTGTTGACGGGCGGACTGAGGACGGAAACGGACGCCGTTGACGGGCGGACTGAGGGCGGAAACGGACACCGTTGACTGGTGGGTGAGAGCCCCGGTTGCTGAAAGGGCTCTTCACGGACGTGGGGGACGTGCGCCATGTCGCCTGTCACTGTTTGCCTGCCTGAGAGGCCCCCCAACTCCCCCCTCCCCTCTGAGCCGTGAGGGTCTGGCAGCCCCCCTGCTGTGTTCTCCCTGGGCTGGCTGTGGCAGGCCCTGGCTGGGATTCATGCAGGGCCTTGTGTGCTGGGCGCTGTCTCTCTGTGTGTGGGGCAGTGCTTGTGTAACATTGGGGTCATGGTGTTCAAGGGGCCTTTGCCCAAGGGGCATCTTTATTGTTCTGGAACATTGGCAGGGATGGCCAGGCGAGGCTGCCAGGGGTAGGCACAGCAGCCACTCAGAATGTAGCAGCAGCAGCAGCTGAGGAGGGTTGCAGGGCAGGCTCCCAGACCTCTGGCAGCATCGAGGCAGACGACCATGGGGCAACCAGACTGCGGGCCCAGGGGTGCTCCCCAGAAGGTAGGTGGTGGTGGACATTCCTGGGGAGACATAAATCACAGGGGTGTTCCATGGCAGCTGCTGTGTGGTAGCAATCCCCATTGAAGAAATGCCAGTGTGCCGGTTGCAAAGGCCTGCAGGGAGAGAAATCAAACACAGCTGAGTGGTGTGACACACATAGCCTGGTCTGCGCTCCTTCCCTGGGTGTAAGGTGAGCATGATCCTGTAAGGGAAAGGGGTCAAAGAGAGAGACAACAACACAACTTGGGGGTCACAACCATGGCAATCCTAGCAATACTGACCTGTCAGTAGACCCTGTGGAGAAAAGGAGGGGGGGGGAACAGCTGGTGTCTACATATGGGTTACAGTTCCACACTCATGGCATTGTGTGCTCACATTCATACAGGCAGCTATGAGACAAGACATTGGTATAGAGGCATATCATGGCAGGCTATGCAGGCAGCTATGAGACAAGACATTGGTAAAGAGACATATCATGGCAGGCATTGCAGGCAGCAATGAGACAAGACATTGGTAAAGAGGCATATCATGGCAGGCATTGCAGGCAGCTATGAGACAAGACATTGGTAAAGAGGCATATCATGGCAGGCATTGCAGGCAGCAATGAGACAAGACATTGGTAAAGAGGCATATCATGGCAGGCATTGCAGGCAGCTATGAGACAAGACATTGGTATAGAGGCATATCATGGCAGGCTTTGCAGGCAGCAATGAGACAAGACATTGGTAAAGAGGCATATCATGGCAGGCATTGCAGGCAGCTATGAGACAAGACATTGGTATAGAGGCATGTATCCTACCTATATTTCTCTATGCAAAGAGGCAGATGTCAGACCACATGTCAGCATGAACCCTGCACTTACCTGCTGGTGTTGTTGCCTGTGGGGGGGAGGGGCTGGGAGAAAGACATGGGTTAGCAAACACTTGCATGGAGACAGCTGCCCAGGCACAGGAGTACACAGTTTGGCCACAGGCAGAACAGCCCTCTCTGCCGTAGAGGGGGGCAGAGAGGAGAGAGAAGAGAAGAGAGAAGTGGGGTGTTAGAAAAGTTTTCAAAGTCCCACTTTGTGGCTGCTGGGGGACAGAACCCCACGCCACGTGCTCAGAGAGAGAGAGAGAGAGAGAGAGAGAGAGTGGAGGGCTGGGGCTGGGCTTTTGTGGGAAAGAGGCTGGGTGGGGCTGGGTGCTGATAGGGTAACTATTTGGGTCCGTGTCCAGAGTTAGGCCACAACTGTTCGGTCCTAACTCAGGCCCAACTCGGGCCCAGGGTGTTAGAACTTTTCAGGAGAGGGCTGGTGTGGGTAAGGTAAAATGGCTCCTATGGGTCTCCTCACATTTGGGTCCACCCTTTTTGCTGGCCCAAATTTTGGGCCTGAGTTGGGCTCGAGGGGGCGTGTCAGGGGCTCTCCAGCGTCTGGAACCGGACCAAAATTCGTAACCGCCCCCGTCACACCCCCGACACGCCCCCGACACGCCCACTTTTAGGCTGCAATTGTGCCTGAATTGTGCAGTTGTGCCTGAATTGTGCCTGAACCCAATTCAGTCCCAATTGCAGCCCAACTCAGGCACAATTCAGGCACAACTCGGGCCTAAAGCACTTGGGCTGCAATTGTGCCTGAATTGTACCGCAGTTGCCTTGGGCTGGACCGGGCTGTAAATCTAGAGGCAATTGCAATAACCCAAAGAAAACATCAAACACTGCTGAATAGACAGCAAGAATTGTTATTCATAAATAAAATATATGTTCCGATTTTGAATTCAACAAAGAACGCACAGGCTTCTTAGCCGCATTCTTGCTTAGAGGTCAACTCCGGTCACCTCCGGTCAACTCCACAGACAGTGCTTCTGCCGCTAATTACTTGTCAAACTTCTTCTGGTGCTTTCCAGTGCTCTTTCCTTTAAACCAGGGGAGGGGAACCTCCGACCCGTAGGCCGGATCCGGGCCGCGTGGCCATCGGCTCCAGCCTCCGGGGAGATTGCCGGGAGGCCGCCCAACCGGCCCCCGGAGGCTCCGCGCTCACCTTCCGAAGCCTCCGGAGGCCGGGAGAGGGCCTCTGCATGTCCTCTCAGGCCGCCGGCTCGGCCCGTTCTGAGCAGGCCCTTGTCGTCGATTTTGCACATGCGTACAAGGCCGATGAGGGCAGCTTGCCAGCAGCTTGCCCTCATCGGCCTTGTACGCATGTGCAAAATCGCCGACGAGGGCCTGATCAGAACAGGCCGAGCCGGCGGCCTGAGAGGACATGCGGAGGCCCTCTCCTGGCCTCTGGAGGCTTCGGACGGTGAGCGCGGAGCCTCCGGGGGCCGATGGGGGGGGGGCCTAAATTAAATAATTAATTTAAAAATGGCGGCCGGCCTAGTGGCCGGCCCACAAATAAAATTTAAATATTTAAATGGCCCTCGGCGGGGAAAAGGTTCCCCACCCTTGCTTTAAACGCTAGCCCCTTCCTCCTTATGGGTAACAGCCTGCTGCTGTGCTTTCCTAGAAAAAGTCCTCGGTGTGGGACGAAACGTCAGATTTTTAGCCTTTTAAAAATTGTGTTTTTATGTTTATAGAGTTTTAACAGTTGTATCCTGGTTTTTACATGTTTTTATACGGACTTTTAAACCTTTTCACAGCTTTTAAAAGATTTTCTAAAATTTTACATGGCTTTTGAACGCACATATCCTATTTCCTTGAAAACAAATGGTCTTGTTTAGGTTTCCGGTGGTATCCGCGGGGGGGGGCAGGATTGGAACCTATTCCCCACGAATACCGGGGCCCTACCTCCCATTAGCTTCAGGTCACCACCACCACCCTCACCATAGCATGCTTCAGTGTGGCAGGGTATAAGACTGAGCTCTTTCTTTGGCTTGGAGCTCACTGCTCTTTGAAGCTGAGGGGAGGAAGTGAGGAAGAGGAGCAGGAACAGGGCTACTGCTGGGGAAGGGAAGGTGAAGGTGTCAGCTGGACAATGGGGCATGGATGGAAGCGGGCACTGAGCGGGTTGTCTCACAGCGCCCCATGAATAGGCTGGCTGCAGATTCTGTGCAGGGCTAGGATGTCAGGAACAAAGGCAGGTCAAAGGCAAAGTATAAAATTATGCATGGGATGGAGAGAGTGGATAGAGGGAAATTCTTCTCCCTCTCGCACAACACCAGAACCAGGGGACATGCACTAAAATTGAGTGGAGGGAGAGTTAGAACAGACAAAAGAAAATATTTCTTTACCCAGCGTGTAATTCATCAGTGGAACTCCTTGCCACAGGATGTGGTGATGGCATCTGGCCTAGATGCTTTTAAAAAGGGGTTGGACAGATTCATGGAGGAAAAGTCCATCACAGGTTACAAGCCATAAGCAACCTCCTGGTTTTAGAAGTAGGTTTTCTCTGTGCCAGGTGCAGGGGAGCGGCAGCAGGAAACAGGTTGTTAACTTGTTGGCTGTGTGCTCCCTGAGGCATCTGGTGGGGCCACTGTGTGATACAGGGCTCTTCTTATCAGTAGCGTCTTCAGCCCTCCTGTCGCCTGGGGCTAGGACGGCAGGGGCTGGCCAAGCGCCCCCCCGACGTTACGTGACGTGTGACGTCACGTGACGTCAAACGACGCTCGAAAGCTGGAGCGCGGCGCCTGCCTGCAGCCATAACGGGCGGGCGGCGCTCCAGCTTTCGAGTCCGAGGTGAGCAACAGCGTCGTCGTCTAGGCAACGTGCAGCGCGCACCCAGACCCTGTGGCTGTGGGCGCGCGCTGTGCGCATTGCCTAGACAAGGACGCTCTCCTCTAATTCAAAAGCTGGAGCGCCGCCCGCCCGTTATGGCTGCAGGCGGGCGCCACGCTCCAGCTTCTAGTCCGAGGAGAACGCCCCCCGGAAGCTCGGCGCCTGGGGCCCTGTACATCAGGGCCCCAGGCGTTACTACGCCTCTGCTTCTTATGTTCTTATGAATTCATACTTTGGAGATCCGAACAGAAAAGCTTTGACCTGGAGTAGTTGTGGAAGTATTTCTTCATTGCAACAGAGGCGTCGTTCCGGTAGGGGCGGTACCATAAGTTACGCCCGGTCCTAGTCCCGTTTACCAAGCCGGGAGGAGGCAGCCCCACCTCCTCACCGTCAGAGCCATTCCCGTGCGGAGAAAGCAACGGGCAGGGAGTCTCTTGACCGCTGCTTTCTCTACAAGGGAATGGCTCCAATAGTGAGGGGGCTGGGCCGCCTCCTGCCGGCTTGGTAAATGGGACTAGGACCAGGTGCAACTTACGGTACCACCCCTACCGGAGCGACGCCTCTGCATTGCAAAGTTTAAGTTGACTGATCTGTCCTTTCACTGACCCAAGAAAGTTGACACAGCAGCCCTGGCAAGACCCACAAACATGTTTTCTTCAGCTGCACACCTGCGCATGGAGCCACACAGAGAGTCAAAGATGTGCAGAAGTGATTCTGTCCCTTATAATTATCCAAATGATTGTCATTTCTGTTTCTTGCCACAGCTTATGGGAGCTCTCCCAAGGTCACCTTTGAGATTAACAAGGATCTCAGAATCCCACACAACAGGTGGTAATTTCTTATACCAAGTCTGAAAAAGTTGGTGTGTAAACACCTCCTGAGTCACTGGAGTCACTCCCCTGAAATTCAGGGCAGGGGGGGGGGGACTATCAGCGCAATCCTAACCAACTTTCCAGCACCGATGCAGTTGAAATGCAGACCTGAGATAACGGAACAAATATTCCCTCACCTTGAGGAGGCCTCCATGACTTCCCCTGCACTGCAAAATGCAGTGTGCGCCCTGGTGGCAATATCAGTGCTGGAAAGTTGGTTAGAATTGTGCTGAATGAGTTTTAATTAGGAGTAAAGTGTCTTCAAGAAACAACAAAATTAGGGTTACCAGATTTTATGGCACACCGAGGGGGGGAAGTGACATCACAGGGGGTGGGTCAAGGAAGTGATGTCACTTCTGCCAGAAGTGGGCATGTCCACCAGAAGTGGGACACGTCCACCAGAAGTGGGGGCATGTCCACAGATGCAGGGCAGGAGATGTGTCCATCCAGCTCAACATTAAATAAATAGAATTAAAAATAAATAAATAAATAAATATTTAGCCTTTTCCGTGCCTCTCAGCACGTGCAGAGTGCTGCCGCTATTTTCGTTCTGGCCAGCCAGCTGCGTTGAATGAACTTGGGCCATGCAGGTAAAGCAGCTCAAAAAAGAAAGTGTATTTATTAAAAGGTTGAAGGAATCATAACAAGAATGGGGTGCAAAGGAGATTAAAATGCAAGCGGCAAAATCAACGACTCCCCTGATGCAGCTGAGATCAGCAACAGGAGCACCAACAAGACCCAAGTGCACTTTGCCCTCTGCTCTGCGATTCAACGACCACCACCCGCACACACTCTCTGCGCAGAAGCCAAAACACGGTAGCCGGCAGTGAAGGACCAGTCTCGACAGGGCAGGTGCACACACACGGAGCGCCCGCGAATTGCAAGACTGCCTCACACTCTTCTCCCTTGGAATGACCTGCTGGGATTCTGCCCCCGGCTAAGGAGTGAACTTCACTAAGCCCAGCAGGCAAGCAGTCTGCTTCTTTTACCGCTGCGTGCCAAAAGGGGGTGATAGCGAGCGCGATGACAGGCAGCGGGGGCAGGTACCACAGAGGAGCGGGATCAGTCAAGCGAGCCCTGCCCCCAAATGAAGCAAGCCCTGCCACAGCGTCAAGGCTAGAAGGTCTCCAAAAACACTTTCGGAACACTTCTAGCTTCGCGTGGGTTCGCGACAAGGCCAGAGGCACTTTGAACTTCAATATTTTCAGAGTACTTCCAGCTTCACACAAGCGCATGAGGCTGGAAGAAGTCACAGCGCATTAGTTCTGCATCAAAGGCAAGTCCCAGCTGGCTGAGCCAAAGAGGAGATGTCCAGGGAGCCCAGGATTTGGGCTCCCAAACTGGGATAGTCCCAGCCAGATCCGGGACTATGGTAAGACTAGCTAGGCTTACCAGATTTTCCCAGTTTCAAACCGGGACAACCCCCTCACAATTAATTAATTAAATTTGAAAAATCTTTTGATGGGCACACGAAATTTTTATTTATTTATTTATTTATTTATAGCTAGCCAGATTAATTAACTACATTGATTTACTTGTCCCTCGTCGTGCCCTTCCTCCGCCGCCGCCATTGCCGCCCATCGCCGCCATTACCACCACCATTTGCCTGTCATCATCCACCATTTGCCCATTGTCGCCGCCACCGTGCCACCATTTCCTGCTGTGCCGCCACATTATCTGTATCATCGCTGCCATTGAGTTTGTTGTCGCCGCCCATCCATGCCACTTCCCATCCATGCCATTGCCCATCCGTGCCATTCCATTTTTGGTTCCCAATGCCATCTGTCCATGCCGCCCGTCCATTCCACCTGTCTGTCCGCTCATCCGCCTACCCACCCGTCCGTCCATCTTGTCGCCGCCATCCATTGCCACTCGTCCATACCCCTGTCCCCGCTGCTTTTAAGTGAGTAAAACGTACCTTTTTTCCTGTTGAGATCTTGCGAAATCTTGCGAGATCCAAGATGGCAGCATCCAAATCTCGTGAGGGCATGAGGCAGTAATGTACAGGACCGATCATGGGTCCGAGCCTGGGTTCCGGGAATGTCCCGGAAATTCCGGGACGAATGGTAAGCCTAATTTTAACAGATCTCTCTTCCCTTCACATACATTATAAAAGTATCTTATCATGAGTAATAAAAGTGAATATAGAGTGATATTAGAATGGTCAAGACATCTCATTGAAATGATTTATAGTTATTGCTTTATCCCAACCTCATTCCCACTAGACATGTGTGCCAAATTCAAAGGAATGGTATGAATGGAACAAATGTTGCAGGAGCTGTACTGATCAGGCCCCCTCATCCAGTCTTGTCTTCCTACTTCCTCCTGAGTTGTGGAGCTATTTCTTCATTGCAAAGTTTAAGCTGACTGATCTGTCCTTTCACTGACCCAAGAAATTTGACAGAGCAGCCCTGGTGAGACCCACAAACATGTTTTCTTCAGCTGCACACCTGCACATGGAGCCACACAGAGAGTCAAAGATGTGCAGAAGTGATTCTGTCCCTTATCATTATCCAAATGATTGTCATTTCTGTTTCACATTTCTGCCACAACTCATGGGAGTTCTCCCAAGATCACCTCTGAAAGTCATAATAGAAACCTCAGAATCAAAAGCATCATATGGTAACCTGGCCTCGAATTAGCTGCATCCCTCGTTGAGAAGCGTAGTGCACCTGGCCCAGAGGAGACACGGCCAGAATGAAACTGCAGCTCTTCTTGCTAATACGTTTGCTGCTGCCTCACGTGTGCTGTGAGACCGTGGAGAAGAGAAAATGTCCACTTAATTTGAGAAGTGATGAAGGATACCCTTTTAATTTTTACAAGCCAGGAGGTTACCTGATTAGTGGACTCATATCTGCAATAGTTGCCTTGGTCGAACCTCACACTTTCGATGTGCGTCCCTTTAACAATGATATCTTGTAAGTAATGATATGTTGAAGGATTTATTGCTGCCCCAACTGATATTGACTTTTGCACTCTGCAATTATTCCTGTTTTCCGAGGATTTTCCTTATTACCAGGAACTAGTCCTTCGTAAATCATGTCCCTGTTTTCTCCTTTTCTGCCTTACAGGAATCATTTTTGCAGAAAGCTGCGTCCTCATGTGGAGCACATGCTGCCACTTGGGATGTTTTTCTTGTTAATAATACTAGGATGAAAAGGTTTATTTCGCAGACGTGCAGCCAAATTCTTTTCTTTGAAATATGTGATCGGACACAGATTTGGGGGAAATGTGTCTTCTTTGCTTGACATGCTAGTGAACTGCTCTAGTTGATGCCCTGCAAACTATCTGTCTGTGGAGAGAGTCAATCTAAACTGAAGGGTCCATGACAGGGTTTCTGTGGTGCTTCCAGTCTTGTGAAATTAAATATACTTAAGAATTTCTATTTTTGCTACATTTTAAACAAGCAAAATTTTGAGGTTGCAGAGAGGAGCTTTCAAGAGTATCTTTAGGCAAGCTTAAATGTGGTAGGAGAGAAGAAGCTGCCAGCTTCAGCAATTCTTCCTAACACAAGAAGAACCTTTCTGGATCAGGCCAAGGGCCCATCCAGTCCAGCTTCCTGTATCTCTCAGTGGTTCACCAGATGCCTCAGGGAACCCCCAAGACAGCAAGATTCCTGTATCCTGTCGCCACTCCCTGGCATTCAGAGATCGTGTTGTAAGCGCCAAGGCCCCTTCTCTGACAAAGAGCAAGGGCGCCTTGTTTCCAGTTGACTTCACTTCTGAACAAGGAGGGCTGTCACCACCTGGGGTATGCCAGATCACTCAGCCCCCAGGCTCTGAGTATCTTTAGGCAAGCAAACATTGTTGGAACTGGCCTTCCTAACACAAGGAAGCCAGACCACAAGGTGGCATTCAGCTCACGCTGTAGTAGCGAAGGCAAAGTGGTTTCAGGCTGGACTTAGCCTAATCGAGTTCCCAGTACTTAACAAGCACACCTTGGTATAATAGAAAACCATTGCAGGAGAGAACGTATTTCCAGCTAGAATGGAATTAGTGGTTGTGATGTCCTGCTGATTAAATCAGCCTGATTTCACGGTGCTGCTGTCACGACGGGTTGAGTTGCTCATAACTAGTCAAGTAAAAAGCACTATCTGGATGTCAAAGAGTTCTCAAGTTATTCATACATGTTCTATCTAGTTTATAGGCTGGCTGCTTCATCTTGTGGAGATCCTGTTGATTCTCCACCACCACCACCACCACCACCCCGCACACCCTTTAAAAGTAGTAGTAGTAAAAGACAGGGAAACTAATCTGCTTCACCACCTGCAGCAACACCTCAACACCTCCTGGGCCTCTTTAATATACGTTTTTATCTGAATGACTTCCTGCAGGGTTGTACACACACACACACACACACACACACACACACACACACACACACGCACACACACACAGAGCGAGAGAGAGAGAGAGAGAGAGGGAGAGAGAGGACACACACAGAGACACACACAACCCATGTTGGATTCAGGCTTCAAGCTCTGATCTGAGTTATGAATATTTTTCTAAGAGTAAAAGACAGATTTCCATTGCCTGGAAAGGCTCTTATAATAAAATAGGTTGGGATTTGCTTTGTTTTCATGGAGTGGAAGATCAACATCTAACACATTTTTGTTGCAGTTCGAAAGATACAAAATTCTGGCCCCTTCTGCCCTTCCTGTTTGCAGTTAAGGAAATCAACCAGGATCCCAGGCTTTTGCCCAATATCACTCTCGGCTACAACGTCTATGACAATTATTTTGAAGTAGGGCGGACTTCTGATATCATGGCCGATCTGCTCTCTGCTGGGAATCAGAACATTCCAAACTACAACTGTGGAAGACAGAATAAGCTGGTGGCTGTTCTTGAAGGAGCAGAATCTCGATCTTTCACCCAAATTTCAGCCATGTCAGGCATCTACAAAATCCCACAGGTATGAGTACTGGGGCAGGAGGGCAAAGAGTTCAGCTGACCCACTTTTCAGTTTTTCCACAGAGGTCAGGAATGAGGTGAGACAGACAACAGCTTTTAAGAGAGCTGAAAATGAGTAGAGCAGTTTAGCTTCTCTGGTTTACTCACACAGGCTTTGTCCTACTGTCCCCTTTGCATCAAGAGGTTTGTCAGGTTTTGGAAAGAATAGATATCCTTCCGTTTACCAGCAGTGAAGATGGAATGAAAGTTCCCATCGTGACCTCGATCAGGCAGTCATTTCCATGTTAACAATAAATAATCTGACATTTCTAGTATTTGAAACAGTTTGTAGAAGATAATCTGATCAAACTTGATGGTGTGCGGATACCACAAAAACATACAGCCCAATCCTATCTAAACCTCACCCCTGCTGATGCAGGCGCGCCACTGGAGCGGACATGCACTGTACTCTGTGAGGGGGGGGCAGTCCTGAAGGAGGTCTCCTTTGGGTGAGGGAACCTTTGTTCCCTTGACCAGGGGTAAGACTCCACTGCTCGAATGGGTCTACTAGAACCTGTGCCAGCCGTTGCTAGCTCAAGGTCTGAGTGGACCCGGGAAGGCAGATCAAGACCAGGAAAGGGGATAGGACTTTTTTTAACTTTATTTTATTTTCATGACATCCATAACAGTAACATAAATAACATTCTGACATCATTTCCTTATACATATAACAATACATATAGTTATAATCTTAATAAATAAGTCACCAGTGTACCAATGGATTATCGGTTCCATTCATTTCCATATCTATATTCCCTATCCAATTTTAACAAGGGGTACCAAATTTTACTGAAATTATCTATTTTAATCTCTCCTCTTAAAAATCTATCTTTTATAGTCAATTTCTCCATCCAAGCTATTTCCCATATTTTACCTACATATCTTTGGAAAGAAAGACTTCCAACTACTAGCTATCTCTAATCTTGCTGTTCCAATGAGAAGCTCAATCAGATCTTATTATTCAATTGTTCATTCCCTTCCGTAAATAGGGAAAACATTATAAGGGTTTCATTGCCAATTATATTCTGACCTGTCAATTTTTCTAACCACTTAATAACTTCTTTCCAAAATAGTTCTACTTTGGGACAAGATAACCACATATGTTCAAATGACCCCTTTTCTCCACAATTTCTCCATGTTTGATATTTCTTGGTTTATCTTATGGAGTTTTATAGGAGTTAATTACCATCTATGTACTATTTTCAACATCATTTCCTTAGATTTCACTGATACTGATCTATATGCCTGATTATTCCAAATTTGTGTCCATAAATAAGTTCGCAAGTTGTCACGACGTGACCAAATCTCTGAGTTGAAAATCAACATATTGCCAGACAACTCCATCGTTTTAAAAACTTTTATTCAAAGTTAACAAGATGTTATTAGCAGTTTTACGTTTTGCCCCAAAAACACATGGGGCATCCTCAGAAGTAAGACAGCATAACGAGGAAACAACCCAAATATACTATGATCCCCCAGAACCCGGATGTATCTGACTCGCAAATACTCAGCCGACATCGCTATTTGCATCTGATTACAGTGTTCCGGAACAGAGCCAGCTCCCGCTAATTGAAAAGAACCTTTCTTACTAACTATCCCCTTTCTTACTAACTAAAACATCTAAAAAGGGCAATTTCCCTTTTATATAATCAGTTTTGATCATATGAATGATCAGTTTTATGAGCAGTCTAATGGGGTAGCCATGGGCACCCCCCTCAGCCCTGTTTTAGCTAATCTTTTTATGTCGGATTTGGAAGTAAAATTTTTAAAGAAATCTAAGTTTAAACCGGTAGGTACCGCTTGCTGGAAGGTAAACAGTGCTCCGTGTTCCAGCCACATGCTACGCGCTGCGGCAAGGAGAGTCATGCCGGCCACATGACCACGGAGGCGTCTTCGGACAACACTGGCTCTTCGGCTTTGAAATGGGGATGAGCACCACACCCTAGAGTCGGACACGACTGGACTTAATTGTCAGGGGTCACCTTTACCTTTACCTATGGTTAAGATACGTCGATGACGTTTTTGCTATTTGGGATCAATGGGATATAGAATTTGAATTATTTTTTAAATTTTTAAATGACCAACATCAGTCAATATATTTCACCATAGAAAAAGAGAAAGAGGGGAAATTGCCCTTTTTAGATGTTTTAGTTAGTAAGAAAGGGGATGGTTATTTAGTATGTTTACCACAAGCCTACCCATACCAATAGGTATTTACACAAATGTTCTAACCATCGCCCAAGCCAGAAATACAGTTTAATCAGCATTTTATTACACAGAGCGGAAAATATTAGTGAAGCATCAGAAGTTGAGAAATAGAAAAAACGTATAGGACAGATATTACAAGCTAATGGGTATAGTCAAAAAGAGGTGGACAGAATAGACAGGAGAAGACAGATGAAGAGACAACCCCAAGATTTATTACCAGAAAGAGGACGAGTGAGTCTACCATATATTAAAGGGACGACAGAGAAGATAAGTCGAGTCCTTAAGAGATTTGATATTAGGATTAATTTTGTCCCTACCACCAAAATAGGGAACTTATTGAGAAATCCCAAAGACCCCTTGCACCCTTGGTCACGTGCAGGGGTCTATAAAATTCCCTGTGAATGTAGGAAGTGCTATATTGGCACAACCAAGAGAAGCTTAAATACTAGATTAAAAGAGCACCAACACTATTTCAGATTAGAACAAAGGGAGAAATCAGCCCTGGTTGAGCACGCCTTAGATCACAATCATAATATTAAATTTGACCAGGAAAAACTAATAGTACGGACTAGCTAATATCTACCCAGATGCCACAGAGAATCTATAGAGATCGCTGGCGTCACTGCAGGGGGGGCGGAGCTCTAAGTTCCGTCGCGATCTGACTCTCCGTTACACAGGTGAATGAAGCGGCCCCTCCCCCTCTCCTTCGGAGCCTTTCAGGGCAGCAAAAACATTGCGCAGGGAGTCTCCTGTGCATTGTTTTCGCTGCCCTGAAAGGCTCCAAAGGAGAGGGGGCGGGGCCGCTTCATTCACCCGTGTAATGGAGAGTCAGATCACGATGGAACTTTGAGCTCCACCCCCCCTGCAGTGACGCCAATGATAGAGATCTATAAGCATATTAATTCAGTTAATAAGAAAGAGGAGTCCTTAAAGGTCAGCAGCAGCTGGTTGCCAGTTTTGAAAAATTTACAAATAGGGAATAGAAGATAATGTGTGACTAGTGTTAATGCTTTTTTGGGTACTGTCAATGTCCCAACCGGGTTTGTGTAGATTTGTTTATTGTGTAGGATGTGGTTTCTGTATTTTATACTAGGACTGACATTCGTGTTATGTTCTGTGATTCTCTTAGCTTGTTTTTCACTGTAGTTTTTAAATTGTGTCCTTGGGTTTTTAACTCTTTTAATTTTTTAAGTCAGCTGTACTAGTTTTACTTCGTATTTATTTATTTATTTATTTATAGAATTTATACCCCGCCTTTCTCCCACAAGGGCAACCAAGGTGGCTTACAATAAAAACATTAAAATACATATATACATTTAAAATCAAGAATTAAAACAATTAAAACCATTAAAACAAACAGCCCCAGTGGGTCATCCACATTTACATCTGTCAAAAGCCATCTATCAAAAAGCCCGCCCGCCATGTCAGACATCAAAAACTTCATTGTTTTTACTGGTTGCATTCTATTGGTTTTATACTGGTTAAACTTGTGTTCCATATTATGTCAGAGGTTAATTTATCAATGCATATTTATTGATGGTTGTGACTTGAGGATTGGGTTATGTTTTTGTGATTTTTACCCCTCTTCCCAGCAGTATTTCCACCTATGTTTGGGTTCTCATCCTTGCTTCTGGGTTTTAATGTTTATACTTGTTGTGTCAATTGCTGTTTTACCTTGTGCTTTAAGAACATAAGAACATAAGAAGAGCCCTGCTGGATCAGGCCAAAAGCCCATCTAGTCCAGCTTCCTGTGTCACACAGTGGCCCCACCAGATGCCTCAGGGAGCACACGAGACAACAAGATACCTGTGTCCAGTCGCCACTCCCTTGCACCTGGCACAGAGAAAACCCACTTCTAAAACCAGGAGGTTGCTTATGGCTTGTAACCTGTGATGGTCTTTTCCTCCATGAATTTGTCCAAACCCCTTTTAAGGGCATCTAGGCCAGGTGCCATCACCACATCCTGTGGCAAGGAGTTCCACAGATGAATCACACGCTGGGTAAAGAAATATTTTCTTTTGTCTGTTCTAACTCTCCCTCCACTCAATTTTAGTGCGTGTCCCCTGGTTCTGGTGTTGTGCGAGAGGGAGAAGAATTTCCCTCTATCCACTCTCTCCATCCCATGCATATGTAGGCTCCCATGTAGCCTTTAAAGGGCTACATCAATGTTTCAATGTTTCTTTTAGTTGCATCTGTGTTTAAAAGGGCTGCGTTCAATGTTTCTTTGGACTGCTCTGTTATACTGTTGTGCCCACACTGTGTCAGTTGTTCAATCTTAGTGTTGTTAGAGTTTCAGTATTACATAATTGGGTGGTTGTCCCTTTAAGCTGCAGCTAGCATTGCCCCCTCCCCCTGGGTTATGCTGAAGGCTGTTGAGGATCTTTTCAATTAGCGGGAGCCGGCTCTGTTCCGGAACACTGTAATCAGATGCAAATAGCAATGCCGGCTGAGTATGCGCGAGTCAGATACGTCCGGGCTCTGGGGGGTCATAGTATATTTGGGTTGTCTCCTCGTTATGCTGTCTTACTTCTGAGGATGCCCCATGTGTTTTTGGGGTGAAATGTAAAACTGCTAATAACATCTTGATAACTTTGAATAAAACGACGGAGTCGCCCGACAATATGTTGATTTTCAACTCAGAGTTGTGTCCATAACGTTTCTGGAATTTTTATATTCAAATTCTTTTCCCACACCATTTTGTTCCTATATAACTAGTATAATCCACATTTACAATATTCTTATATACAGTTGCAATTAGTCTCCAGCTTCTCCTAAACAATAATTTTCAAACACTGACAATAATCTAAGCGGACCTGACCTAGCATATATTTTATTTACAAAATCTCTTACTTGAACCAATTGTAGCCAATTACATTTTATTTGATTAGTTCTTTCTTCTAACTGTCTCATTGAAATTGGTTTCGCTTGTATAGATAAATCTCTAATTCTATAAATACCTACTTCTTTCCATCCTTTAAATTGTGCAAATTTTTCGTGAAATTTAAATTTAGGGTGTTCCAACAAAGGGCATAATGGAAATCTTGGGGGTGCTAGATTTTTCACATATTTACGCCATATTCGTAATGTTTCTTTAATAAATGGATTTTGAATTTGTAATTTATTCATCATTACTTTATATGTATATAAATATGACCTAATCTTCTCTTCCTTCTATACATTTCATATGTACCTAATCAAGATCCTCATTTTCATTAATAAGTTGTACAACTTGTGAAATTTGAAAGGCCTCATAATATTTTATTAAATGCGGTATTGCTAATCCTCCTTCTGTAGCCCCTTTATATTTCACACTATTTATAAATCTTTTTTTCTGAGTACATGCAATCATTTTTTCCAAATGTTTTTGCCATACTTTTAACTTCTTCACTTCTGGTTGCACTGGTAAATTTTGAAAGAAAAATAAAAAATTTGGCAATATATGAGCTTTAATCAGTGCTACCCTCCCTAATAATGATGATTTTAATTTATCCTATTTCTTAAACTTTTCTCTTACCTCTTTATACAAATACATACAGTTCCTATATGTCAGTTGGTTTATACTTTTTTTTATCCAAATTCCCAAATATTTAAAACTAGAATAGCACATACTAAAATTTGAAACTCCTTTTGTTCTAAATTATTTATTTTTATTTATTTTAAAAATGTATACCCCGCCTTGTCCTATGCCGAAAGGCAAATGCCCAAGGCGGCTTACAACAAAAAATTAAAATACATAATTTAAAATAATACATAAAATAAGTTTAAACAATACATAACCTTCGGCTTTGACAAATTTAAAAACAATAAATTTAAACAAATTTAAACAAATTTAAAAACAATAAAATCCACTGGGGGGGGGCGACAGTATGGAACGGAGAAGCAGCATGGTAGAGCATCTTGAGACATAGGATGCAGACCATAACCCATAACCCAAACTTTAGACAAAACAAAAATGTTTTGAGCCCTCACCGAAAAGTCATGAGGGAGGGGTGGTTCTCAAATCCTCTGGCAGGGAGTTCCACAGTAGTGGCGCCACAGCAGAGAAGGCTCGCCCACGTGTTGCCACTCCCCTAACTTGCAATAGATGTGGCACTCGCAGGAGAGCCCCCTCAGATGACTTAAGAGAGCGGGTCGGAATGTATGGGCTTTAAAGGTCATTACCAGCACCTTGAATTGGGCCCGGAAATGAATGGGCAGCCAGTGCAGCCACTGAAGCAGCGGTTCAACAGAGTCAAACCGCCTAGCTCCAGTGACCACCTGGGCTACCGCATTCTTCACTAATTGCAGTTTCCAAACCATCTTCAAGGGCAGCCCCATGTAGAGTGTGTTACAGTAATCAAGTCTTGAAGTCACTAAGGCGTGGACCACCGTGGTCAGGTCCGATCGACTCAAGTACAGCCGCAGCTGGCACACCAGCCGAAGCTGGGCAAACGCACCCCTGGCCACAGCCGCCACCTAGCTTTCCAGGGAGAGCTGTGAATCCAGAAGTACTCCCAAGCTGCACACCTGTTTCTGCAGGGGGAGTGCAACTCCATTCAGAACGGGCAGATGATGCAGTACTTGCATCGAAGCTTTCCTGACCAGTAGGACCTCTGTCTTTTCTGGATTTAATCTCAACCTATTAGCCCTCATCCAGACCCCAACAGCCTCCAGACAGCGCTCCAGGACTTCCACAGCCTCCCTGGAGCGAGATGGCAAGGAGAGATAGAGCTGGGTGTCATCGGCATATTGGTGACACCCGACTCCAAATCCCCAGATGACCTCCCCCAACGGTTTCATGTAGATCTTAAAAAGCATAGGACACAGAATAGAACCCTGTGGCACCCCACACTGTAAAGGGCAGGGCGCCAAAGAGGCATCTCCCAGCAACACCATCTGGGACCTGTCAGCCAAGTAGGAACGGAACCACTGCAAGACAGTGCCCCCAAGTCCCAACTCGACCAGCTGACCCAGAAGGATACAATGGTCGATGGTATCGAAAGCCGCTGAGAGGTCCAAAAGGACCAGCAGGGATGCACTCCCCCTGTCCAGTCCTCAGCGAAGATCATCCAACAGGGCGACCAAGGCTGTCTCCGTCCCAAAGCCCAGACTGAAGCCAGACTGAAAAGGGTCCAGATACTCCGTTTCATCTAGTATCCCCTGGAGCTGAGACGCCACCACCCGCTCAATCACCTTACCCAAAAAAGGCAGATTGGAAACTGGCTGATAGTTATTTAAATTGGAGGAATCCAAAGATTTTTTTTTTCAGGAGGGAGCGCACAATTGCGGTCTTCAAGATGCTTGGCATCACTCCCTCCCGCAAAGATGAATTCACAATAGGTTCCACCCAATCAACCAGCCCAACCCACGCAGATCGTATTAGCCAAGCTGGGCAAGGGTCAAGCAGGCAGGAAGACCGTCTCAAACTACAGAGGACCCTATCCACATCCTCAGGCTGTATAAGGTGAAAAGAATCCATAATTATGGAATTGACAGATGCCATGATGTGCGGGTATCTTCCAGGCCTACGATCCACAGGCCAAGAGCCCTTTGGCTCTCACCCTTCGGCTCGCACCTCCGGCAAGCCGGAGGCCAAAATACCTGTGAGGGAGAGGAGAGAAGCAGAAGCTACTCAATGTCCGGCTGCTTTCTCTTCCTACTGTTGCCCCAAGCCTTCCAACTCTGCCCAGGTGGTTCCCCTCAAGCAATTAGGGATATTTATACATAATAATTTAGATTTTTGATAGTTAATTTTTAATCCCGTATAACAATTAATTTTTTCTAATAATAGTTTCAAAGATTTTATGCTTTTTAATGAATCCTTCACAAATAAAAGCATATCATCCACATTCAAATTATTGATATTGCCTATTCTTGACTGTTACTCCCTTAATATTATCATTAGTTCTTATACTAGAGGCTAATGGTTCAATAGCAAATATTGAAAACATTTGAAATATTGAAAATGGCAAATATTAGAGGCGATAGTGGGTCTCCTTGTCTAGTCCCTCTTTGTAATTTAAATTTCTCAGATTCACATCCATTAATCAATACTTTAGCAACGGCTCCTTCATATAAATGTTTAAGAGTTCTTATAAATCTTTCACCCTTATTCATTTTACCCATAAGTTGAAACATATATCTCCATTCCAATCGGTCAAAGGCTTGCAGACGATACCACCCTAATGGCAGAAAGTGAAGAAGAACTAGAGCCTCTTGATGAGGGTGAAAGAGGAGAGTGCAAAAGTTGGCTTGAAACTCAACATTAATAAAACTAAGATCATGGCATCTGGTTCCATCAATTCCTGGCAAATAGAAGGGGCAGAAATGGAAACAGTAACAGATTTTACTTTTTGGGGTTCCAAGATCACTGCAGATGGAGACAGCAGCCATGAAATTAAAAGACGCTTACTCCTTGGAAGGAAAGCTATGGCAAATTTAGATAGCATAATAAAAAGCAGAGATATCACCATGCCAACAAATGTTCGTATAGTCAGGGCGATGGTGTTCCCAGTAGCAATGTATGGTTGCGAGAGTTGGACCATAAGGAAGGCTGAGCGCCGAAGAATAGATGCTTTTGAACTGTGGTGCTGGAGAAGACTCCTGAGAGTCCCTTGGACTGCTAGGAGATCAAATTAGTCAATCCTAAATGAAATCAACCCTGACTGTTTCCTGTAAGGACAGGTACTGAGGCTAAAGCTCAAATATTTTGGCCACCTAATGCAAAGCGAGGACTCTCTGGAGAAGACTCTGATGCTGGGAAAGACTGAAGGCAAAAGGAGAAGGGGAAGGCAAAGGATGAGATGGTTAGACAGCATCACCGATGCAACGAACATGAAAATGAGCGAACTCAGGAAGATAGTGGAGGACAGGAAGGCCTGGCGGGTTATGGTTCATGGGATGACGAAGGGTTGGACACAACTTAACGACTGAACAACAACAAATGAAAGTATTGCTACTTTCTGTTTCTCTTTTGTCGCTGTATATATTATTTTCAAAACTCTTCTAATTGCATCAGCCATTCATTTACCTTGGCATAAAGCCATATTCATATACTTTGTTATGAACTTATTCATTCTTTGAGTATTGAAGAGAAAATTTTTGATCCTGATTTTGTAAAGTTATTGGCATATAAGCTGAAGGGCAAGTAGTATCCATCCCTTGTTTTGGTATGACAATTATTCTAGCTAATTTTCAAGATTCTGGAACTTCTCCTTCTAAAATTGAGTTATATATTTTTAATAAATGATTAATAATATCCTCCTCCCAAATCTTATAGAATTCAGCTGTGAATCCATCGCACCGTGGTGATTTCCCTTTTTTTAGTCTTTGAATAGTTAATTTCTATTAATGTTATTGGTGAATTAAGTTGCTGTTTATGTTCTTCCATTATTGGTGTGATGGGCAATAATTCTATAAATTCTTTCATATTACACTCCTCCATTACCTCTGTTGTATATAATTCTTCATAATATTCCTTAAAAGCTGTAATTATTTCCTTTTGTCCTGTCACCATCTTATCAGTTCTATTTCTAATAGATACAATTGTCTTTTTAGTCATCTTCTTCTTGACTGCATAAGATAACAATTTTGAATTTTTATTTCCATATTCATAATAACTTCTTTTTAAATATCTCATTGCCATATATGTTTTACTTATATCTAATGCTACCAATTCTGCTCTTCTCCTTGCAAATTCTGCATAAATGTTTTTAGATCCAGTTCTCTTGTGTTCTCCTGTCAATTTCTTCATTTTAGCCTCTAATTGCTCCTGTAGTTTATTTTTCTCTTTTTTTTAATCTAGTCCCTTCCATAATAAAAAAAATATCTTTTTTAACACTGCTTAGGAAAGAGGATAGGATTGCTGCTGTCACCGATATCCCTTCCCAGTCTCGACACTCCCCTTCTTCACTCCCCACTTCCCTCCCTCCCTCCCCTAGTCTCCACCCCATTCCTCCCCCTCCCTGACCTGTTCTGCCCACCCCCGCGCAAACCCATATTAATAATAATAATATTAATAATAATAATAATAATAATAATAATAATAATATAGTACAATGGAACCTTGGATTGCGAGCATAATTGGTTCCAGAAACGTGCTTGTAATCCAAAGCACTCGTATATCAAAGCGAATTTTCCCATAAGAAATAATGGAAACTCAGATGATTCGTTATTCTGCAAGAGATCTTTGTGTGTGTCTTCATTATCTCCTGGGCTCAGCTAATTAAAAAGCTGCCCTGCCTTTGCTCTTTGCAAACTGTAGCTCACTTTGCAACTGTCTGATATGCAAAACCTGAGCCTTGTTCTGCAGAGTCTTTGCTAAAGGCAGATGGGGGAGGGGAAAACAGCTTGTTAATCAGGTCTGCAAGACAGAAGTTGCAAAGCAAAGTCTGAGCTCCTATTCTGCACAAACGAGCCTCTAGCAAAGGGATAAGAGAATGTTAATGAGCAGTTAATGAGGGCAGTTTGTTGCCCAAGAGACGCTATTGTTACTCTGCAAACACACAGAGAACACCTTGGAGAACACAATGTACTCGTATTGCAAGACATTGCTCGTTTATCAAGTCAAAATTTAGAAAACAATTTTGCTCATCTTGCAAAGCACTCACAAACCAAGTTACTCACAATCCAAGGTTTCACTGTATTTATATACCAGCATTGGGGCTCTTCCTGTGCCCACTTGCTGCAGCAATCCAGCTGCGCAGAATTGCAGGTCACAAGTCAATGCAAGTCCCGACAGCACAGCAGGCCAATCGGATGGGGCTCTGACTTCTATTGTGTTTCTCTCTGCACCAGGTTGTTTGGAGCCCTGCAAACCGTACCCAGAGTGACGCATGTAAATGCTCTTCTGACAGGTGTACTGAAACCTGCTTGTTTGCAAGTCATTTGCTTCTGCAACTCCCTAATGGCAGTTGATATTTACAAAAACTCAGAAAGATAGAAATAGCTACAAATATACTATAATAGTATTTACAATAATAGGGAGGGGGAAATAAAACATGAAAAGACCATCAAACTCAAATAGTTCAGGTGGTTCTATTCAAGGTCAAGTGATCTGTAAAATGATGCTAGATTTGAGCAAGCGGCAAATCCAAGGGAAGTCAGATGAAGAGACAGATACTGAGCTGACTGCCTTGGGTCAACAAGACTGATGAAGTCTGAAATTAGTGACCAGGCAATTAGAGGCTCCGCTATATTGAATCAGACGATTGGCAACTATACTGAGAAGAAAAATATGATCTCTGTTTTAGAGGCAAGGATTCCTCTTTCCTCCCAACATTCCTTGGTTTGAGCACTCTTGGTTTCTAGGCTTGGCCCAGTAGGGTAGGCCCATCCCTAGGGACCAACTGTCACAGTCACCTGTGGTCTGCTAATACTCCAGATCCCGGTGATCGGTTCCCTCATAGTACTCTGCCTTGGTACTATGAGCTACAACTGCCAACCATTGCAGATGTTACAACCTAGCTCCTTCTGTGGCCCAGTAGCGTTACTGGATTGGATTCAGTCACATCCACTTTTTCCCTTATATGGTCCTAACTGCTGTTAACCTACTCACTCATGCCCCTTTCCTTATATGGGCATAGCTTTCCTGTGACACCCCTTTCCTTATATGGGCATAGCTTTCCTGTGACACCAACTCTCTGGAACGGAAGGAAGGAATGTAGGTTTAAAAATGCCCTGCACTGGGTACCGCATGGAGCCCTCCTCTACCCCCTGATGGTGTATCATAGGCTGCTGTCCCCTCCCACTTTATTCCAGAGATTCCGGAAGAGAGCGGGTCCAGTGGCTAGGGGTCAGGGAGTCACATGGGAGGCACCGGACCTGTCTGTCATCTCTGCAGAAATCACAGGCCCACTAAGCTTCCTCAATCACCCTGAAACCCCACCGTTCCCCTCCCACCGGTCTGTGGAAAAACGGTCTTTCACGAATCCAGTTCCTGGGGTCAAAAAGGTTGGGGACCGCTGGTGTATCAGTGGTCTAATGTGGTCTAACTAACTAACGTGGTCACTGGGAATGGGAATTCTGGGACGGTTGGGGCCTTAATTATGTAATTGCAGTCAGTGAGGGAGAAAGACTCTGGGGCACATCAGTGTGGTGTGGAGGGGGGGGTTCAGCACACTCCTATTGCCACCCCCCAAACATGCAATAAATCTATGATTAATTGTAAAGTACAAACAGGGCTTAAGTCCAATGTGGTATAGCCATGCATCTGTGCTCTGTGCAGTCCTGAACGGTCTTGGTCTGACTTTTAGGTGGTTTCTCCTGCCAGATAAAATAATCAAATAGTATTGGTCAGCAATTTCAAATCAAATACTGTGGAATGTCAGAATGATGGGAGACGGGGAGAAGAAAAAACTGAACTCCTTTTTCTCCCTTTCCTTATTAGATCAATTATGGTTTAGAGAGTCATGTTCTAAAAGACAAAACTCGCTTTCCTTTTTCCTACCGGATGGTCCCCAAAAAAGAACCTCCTTACCTGGGCATTGTCAAGCTACTCCAGCACTTCAAGTGGTCATGGATCAGTCTCATCACAACAGACGATGACCATGGAGAAAGGTTCATAAACACCATCACAGAGATGATGATCAATAATGGCCTTTGCGTTGCTTCCTCAAAACGAATCCCAGCACCGGTCTGGAACCCAAACTATGGATTTAACAAAGAATTAACTGACTTCAATCAATTTCTCAAGAAGGAGCGAGTCAATGTCATTCTTCATCATTTGAACCCTCATGCCATGTATTTTGTACAGGGAAGGCTGAGTTATTTAGAAGAACTAGTTGTGGGGAAAGTTTGGATTGCGACCATTTTGCAGGACATCGACTTGAGATTGAATTACAATTCACACTATTCGCATGTCCATGGTACTTTGTCCTTCTTCATCCAGACACATCAACAGGAAGCATATGCTTATTATAATTCTGAACCCTTTTTCTCTGCCATCATGCAGTTTGGGAAGCAGGCATTTCATTGCTCCTATTCAAAGCCTGTGTTGTCTCGGAAAGGCTGGGTGCGATGCAGAGAGAAAGAACAGTGGGAGACCGTGTCCCAGGATGTGATCGGAAAAATTCTGTCCCAAGACAGTTACAGCGTTTACACCACCATCCGGGTCGCGGCACATGCTCTGCATGCTGCACTGTCACCAGGACGGAAGCCAAGAGCGATTTTCAGTGAAGGCAACCAGTTGACAGAGCCGTGGCAGGTAGTTCTTTTCTCTCACAGAATGTTACCACGTCTTCAATTTCGGAGCCAGTCTCTGGAAAGATTTCAGAAGGAGTGGTGTCATGGCATTTAGAACAGTTCAGAGACAAATCCAGTTTGTGCTGCTCCCAGCAAATGTTCCCTCCCCGCTACTTATGTTTACTGCATCTTCTGGATGTGGAATGGGATTCCCTTCAGCATTTTGTGACTCTTCTGTGCATGCTGTATTCCATCCTCTTTTCTACACCACTGAAGAAAGATCCTGTCTATACGGGAAGCTGTTCAGGCAGGAAAACGGTCGCTGCCTCCAGCGCCCCATTCCTGGCTCCGATTGAGCCTCTGCTGTCAAGATTCAATGCCTCTGCTGGGCCCCTCTTTTGTCTGTGGGTGTTCATCTGGCACTGGAGGGGGGTTGTCGAGGTATGTCTGGATGGATGTGGGGGAAAATGCACAGATTCAATGGATCTCCAAGGTGGAAGCACAAGAATAGGGAATTCTATCTCCAAACCGGCAGGCTTGAGGCATCCACATGGTGACCATTTTATCAATGCTGATGTTTTCTGTCTCCTTCTAGCTTCACCCTTTCCTGAGAAACTCCCAATTCTACAATACTTCCATGGTGGGCGTTTATTTGGATGAGGACGGGGACCTGGCGGCAGACTTTGATATTGTGAACTTTCTGGTGTTTCCCAATAAATCCTGTTCTAGGGTGAAAGTTGGGAGTCTACAGAGGCAGAACAAACCTGAGATCCAGTTCACCATTGACCAGGAAGCCATTGTGTGGCCCAGAGGCTTTAGTCAGGTGGGAAAATCAGTGAGATCATTTTATTCCCCTTCAACGCTTATGTTGAGCTGTAAGGACTTGTCTTTGACTGCATACATATTTGGTAGATGAGTTGGACTTTGCAAGATTGCACTCAAAGACCTGGGAAACAACAAAGGCATCCAACATCAGCTACCCACAGAGGTGAGCTAGGCTGCCCCGGGGGGGGGGGGGGACAGGCTGGTCAACACCCACCCCCCCTGACATGATCGTTCTGCCCCTCAGTGAATCCTGCCCCCGGTCAATGAAATCATTGATGACGTTGTGGCCACTGGGTGGCTGAAAATACACGCATGGGGGCAGGGACCACTCTCCCACCCTCCAGAAGCCTCTGCAGCAGCGCTGCGAGGCTCGCCGCCCCTGTAGCAGCCCTCATGGTGCCGCAAAATCGGCATGAAAACACCCACACTCGCTGCTACCACCTTTGTATGTGCACCCCCATGCACCCCCTTCCCATCCGGGGGCGGTGGGCCCCCCCTAAGTGACACCTTTGGTGCAACAGAATGGTTACATACCTGGACATGCCTGGCTGCTGAAGTGTTTCTGGGCCCCAATCCTTCCAAGATATCGATTTATTCTTGAGATTTTCTTCATCTCACCTTTCGGCCTCCAAAGTGCTCCCCAAGAAGGCTCATAAGAACACAAGAACATAAGTAGAGCCCTGCTGGATCAGGCCAAAGGCCCATCTAGTCCAGCTTCCTGTATCCCACAGTGGCCCCACCAGATACCTCACATTAATTAACATATAGCAGTGCCCGCCATATGCAGTGGGACAAACAGCGCTGGTCCCCACATTCCAATGGGGAAGCTACGATGTAGGACACACCTAAAGCCAACTGAAGAATCCAAAATTGGCCTGCTTGACAGCAAGAGTGGTGCTGCCATAGACAGTGAGGAACGCGTGTGGGGCAGTCGATTAGCGCTCGATCAGGCCACACATCCTTAGTAACTGCGACGTGTCTGATTGGCAGCCACAGCATCAAATGTGGCCACAGCATAGCCTTTCAACACCCAGGCTGCACTAGAAAGGCACCTAGTCTGAGCAGAACTGGATACAGTCCATCACACAGGAAGAAAGTGGCCCAGCCAGCCCCAGACACAAGGCACCCTGGGCTTCAGCTGCTTGCCGCTTGCAGGGAAGGAAGCTGGCAGCACAGGGAGGCAATGCATGGCACCCACCCCTTTGCAGACAGCAATGCCTGGGCACAGCTTGGCACACAACCATGCCAGCAGCAGCAAGTGTTGCCACCCGCATGCCACAGTGAGGCTACACATGGGATTCGGGGGGGGGGGTAGGGGATGGTTGGGAGGGGCAAGGGACAGAGTCAAGGAAAAGCATGGAAAAGCAAGGAAAAGATCTCACCGGACGGACCTTCAGCCATGGGCCCAGAGACGTAGCCATTGAGCACAGTAATGCCATCAAACTCTGTCCAGAACCTGGAACAGCTGGCTCTGGCCCGCATGCCCTGCATCAGTAGCCTGCTGCCAGAGGTGCCCACCCACAATTTGTGCCTACTTGACGCGGCCCCACAGGCCAGCCACATCAGCAGACAGCTGCTGACCAGGCCCTAGCCTGCGAGCATGGGGCAGCATGGGGGGCAGCCTCCAGCTGGTCACTGGGAGCCACCTGCACTGGCTCATTGGCTAGTATTTAGCCAACACCAGGGCTGACCCTTCTGTGGGCATCCAGCAGGGTGCCTCCTCAGCTGGCACATGGGGTGGCACCTGGTCAGGGGGGTCTGGAACCCCAGTCAGTCCCAAAGGAAACAGGGGCATCTCCATCCAGACCAGGAAGGGCTCCAGGGGGGCACTTCAGACTTCCGCCTGCTGGAGCATGATGGACCTAGTGATGGGATGCAGAGTCCGAACACGGGCCCCCCTTCACCCCCAGAGATGCTCACCATCTTTTGCAGCAGGCAACAGCAGGGCTGTGGAGGCCACTCAGCTTGGCCCCAGCTGGGGGGGGCAGGAAGCCTATGCTGGGGGGCTGCAGAAGGCTGAGGAGGACCCCAAAGACTCCCCACTGCTGGAGGACTTTGCTGCTGCTGTGCCTGCAAGATCCAAGGCAGAGTCAGAAGCAAGGGAGTACAGAGCAACCCCCCTAGCAAACAGCCCCCCACCCACCCACAGGCCCTGCACATCCAGCAAGCGTGTCGACACCCCAGCCCTGAACAACATCCCGATGGAGAAGGGCAGGGAGGGCCATTGCAGCATTCCAGAGTGGACCCAGGATGTGGGTCAGGTGCTTGTGCCATGCCTTCGCTGACCAGACATTACCACCCAAAGCATGGACAGCCTGGCCAATGTGGTTGAAGAACATTGTGTGCCACTGAGTGTCACTGGAGCCACGACCCCAGCCAAGGGCCAGCTGGAGGTCCCTGGCAGCCTGCTGGTCGAGCAGGGCCTGACTCCAGCTGGGGGCCTGGGAGGACCAGGCTCCAATCCCTCTGGAGCCTGAGAAGAGGGGCTCAGAAGCCGCAGCAGGCGCTTCGGGCAGTCACTGGGCAGCGTTGGGAGGGCCACTGGGAGCAGTCATGTCAGCAGGCCCAGGAACCTGACAGCCAAGGAGCCACAGCTGCAAGGGCCCTTCAATCCCAATGGCAGAAGGACGCCATCCTCATGCCAGGTGGGCGCTGCGGCCCCCATGTAGGCAGGGTGTTTCCCTAGCACCAGAGAGGCCTAGTTGTGTCATTCACCCCCAATAAGGGCGCTCTCTGACTGTTGCACACGGCCAGGAGGATGTGCGCATTCCTGGATGCCATGCTGCTGCATCCTCCCCACTGCTGAGGCACATCCACAGCACCTCTGTGATGAGTTCTATGTCACTGCAGGTTCCCCAATGTCATCTCCACTGTCAGTGCGACACAGGTGGATAGTTGTGACCCAGATGTGTTTTCAATGGATTATTTATTTGGAATACTATCAGGTCCTTTTGCTCCTTCCAAAGACTGGCGTCTTGTCTAGAAATGAAAGGGATTGGTGGTGATAGGATGTTGCCCATGGAGACCACATTGTGCCTCTTTCACAAGAAATACTCTGGATCTTTCCAGCGAGTTTCCTGATGCTCTTTGTCTTCTGCTTAGACGCTGCCTTTTTCTCGATGTACAGACAGCTGCCGCCCTGGGTACGCCAAGGTGATCATTGAAGGGGAGCCGGTTTGCTGCTATGCTTGTGCCCCCTGCAAGGGAGGGACCATCTCCACTGAGGAAGGTAGGTGGCTCAAGGCTGTCCATGTGGAAGAGGGAAATGATCACGTCCCAGGACATGTGCAAGTTTGTGGTAGGCATTTTTGCACTGGGGCCCTTTCTTGGTATAAACATTGCAGCCATAATTCAATTCACAAGACGTTGGGGGGAAAATGTTCTCTGGTCATGCATTTCGGAGGCGGGTTAAGACCCCCCCCCTCGGTCTCTCCTTTTGTGAGTCAGACCAGATGCCCATCATCTGCCATACCTGTGAATGGGACATGCCTGTTTTTGAAGACATGAAATGTTGCCACCCTCTGTGTTGGTCCCTAATAGGAACTTCTAGGTGGGATTCTGTAGGATGAAATTCTCTGGCTGGGAACTGGAAGTGGAAGATTCTGCAGATGCTTCTGAGCCAGGCAGAGCCTTGAAGGTAGACAGGTGTGAGGGGTGTGGGGTGAGGAGAGATACTGAACAGTCAGTCAGTGACAGTTTCCAGTTGAGAGACTTTCAGCAGAATCCTATCCATGTTGACTTAGGAGTAAATCCCAGTGTGTTCAATGAGACTCACTCCCTGGAAACAGTGTATAGCAGGCATTCCCAACCGGTGGACCACTGGTCATGGGTACGCAAGCGATGTTCCTTATCAGCTGCTGCGATCCGCAGCTGATAAGGGACAGCTGTTAAAGGGGATTTTTTTTCCAGGTTGCGGCGCGAGCGGGTCCTCCCGATTGCCCCACAACCTGGAGGTTGAGGCTACAGTCCTACAGAATCAGCAGGCCTGCTGAATTGATGCCACTGGTAGCTCCTCCTACCTGTTCTCCTGGGCACTGCCTTCTTTGAGCTCATGTAATCTCTCAAGATCCAAGATGGTGGTGCCCAATTATCAGAGCCCATGAGAACAGGTAGGAGGAGCTACTGGGGGCATCGATTTGGGAGGGAAAGGCTACAAAGGCTACAAAGGCTACACAGATCTTCGAAGGTTGGAAACCCCTGGTGTATAGCATTGTAGCCTTTGGGTCATCACAGCCTCAGGCTAATCCATCTCACAGTGGAATCCTGTGCATGTCGACTCAGAAGTAAATGCCATTGCGTTCAATGAGACTTACACCCAGGTTAGTGTGTTTGAGATTACAGCCTTCGTGTCTCACGGTAGTTTTGGAGATGAAATAGGAAATAGTCGTATCTGCCACCTCAAGAAGGATGGGCAGGATATAAACATCATGAAGAATAAGAGAATTAATCATGGTGAAGATCAGGATACTGAGTGGTACAAAACTGTCCAGCACCAGGCAAAATGCAAATCCTGTGCAAGGACAATACAAAATATCTCATCCCTGAGTTCACTTGACCTTATATAATCCTGGACTGACCTCCCTTTGTCGCAGGGGAAAGTGGCAGCGAATAAAAACTATCACAGTTTTCCCCTGTTGTGCTGCTAGTTCAGGAAAGGGAAAGCAGGGTGCAGGAAGGGATGAATGTGCCATAACCATTGGGTACAACTGCCATCAGTCAGCCCGCCTTGTTCTGGGTGTCTTTTCCCTGACAGTTCATTTTTTTTAAAAAAAATGTATCCATGACTTCCCTATCTTACACATTTTTCATATTTTGGTCTCCATGAGTACCAAGGACCCATTTCTGATGTTGTTCAGTCATTAAGTCGTGTCCGACCCTTCGTGATCCCATGAACCATATCCCGCCAGGCCTTCCTGTCCTCCACTATCTTCCCGAGTTCGCTCATTTTCATGTTTGTTGCATCGGTGATGCTGTCTAACCATCTCATCCTTTGCCTTCCCCTTCTCCTTTTGCATTTTTCCCAGCATCAGAGTCTTCTCCATTAGGTGGCCAAAATATTTCAGCTTTAGCCTCAGTACCTGTCCTTCCAGGGAATAGTCAGGGTTAATTTCATTTAGGATTGCCTGATGTGATCTCCTAGCAGTCCAAGGGACTCTCAGGAGTCTTCTCCAACACCACAGTTCAAAAGCATCTATTCTTCAGCGCTCAGCCTTCCTTATGGTCCAACTCTCGCAACCATACATTGCTACTGGGAACACCATGGCCCTGACTATATGAACTTTTGTTGGTATGTTGATATCTCTGCTTTTTATTATGCTATCTAAATTTGCCATAGCTTTCCTTCCAAGGAGTAAGCGTCTTTTCATGCAGGAGGGCATAATCTTTACCTGAATTTTTGACCTAGGGCAGAAGAAGGTGGTTACAGTTCAGCCTTTGCAGGGGTAAGAGGACATTAGGGCCATTCCATGTCAAATCAACCAATGAAAAATCCATTTTGGAACTTGATGTCACAAATTTTGCTCATTTTTGGTACATTTTGTACCTTACCATGAGATGTTTAAAAAAAAATTCAGATTTTTTTTTTGTCCATCCGTTTTTGAGATATTGAACGTTCAACATTGCGAAAAAAGGCCAAAATTCACTTGTCACCATACCTTCAAATGCCAGTTACATGATAACGATGAAAGGTACAGACATGGGACAGGTGGCATTTTAAAGCGTATGAATAGCGCTTTCATTTGATTCAAAAATATTCAAATAATATTAATTTTGAAATTTTGGAAAATCGAAATTTTTAAATTTTAAAAAAACTCACAAAAAACTCACACAATGTCATGTAGTCAATCAGTCAAAATGTCATGATGGTATCTCAATGGTATCATACAGAAATTAATTTTTCTTGTTGGAAGTGACCAGGAATTAAACCCCTCAAGTCCATTTTTCTACAGTTTACATTGATAAAATTATGTGGTAAACTGAAATGAATCCAAAAAATTTATAACAGGACTTATAGAGATAGATTTATTGAGAATGAATTCACTTTCTATTCTTTTACAGGATCAGCTTTTTGGTAAAACTATCAAAATCATGAGCTTTTTACTTCTGTTCGTAGTTTTAAAATTTTCCTTTAGTTGCTGAATAATTTCTGAATCAGCACAGTAACATTTTTCCTCATCTAAATCATCTTCAGAAGTAAAAAAATAATTGTTGAAAATTTACAATTTTGTCATGTTGTATATCACATGAAAGCCCTATTCATAAGCTTTAAAGTGCCACCTGTCCCATGTCTGTAGCATTCATTGTTATCCTGTACCTGGTGTTTGAAGGTATGGTGAAGTGAATTTTGGCTCTTTTTGGCAATGTTGAACATTCAATACCATTAGGACGTTTTGCTCCCAGAGGTTTATGGATCAGGAAGATTTCCTGATGTATCAAGCAAACCAATCCTTTCTAGAATGCATTGGCAGCGAGCCTAAGGTTGCCGCTGCATCCTGGACAGGATTGGGCCCATGCTGGCGAAGCTGGAGTGTTCCTTGGGGGTAGAGCCCCAGCAGGCTCAGTGGGCCTCCTTGAACGTGCACCAGCAAAATGGCCGGCACAAATCCGAAGAGCAGGTGTAATGCCAGCCAGGCCTGAGATGGGAGATAGAATTTGGCGGAGCGAGTCGCCAAGGATCCCTCCCCCATCCCTGGCCTGACTGGCCAATCGTCTCCTCCCTTTCCACCCTGGCTCGCCCTCCCCATGCCCCACGCCCACAACCACCCGGCACAGGACCTACCTGTCTTCGCCGGTGGTGGCTGTGGTTCAGGGCAGAGTAAGCGGCACTAACCTCTCCGCCGGAAGCACTTACTTGCAAGTAACACATTATGGTACGTTTACAACACCTGGCGCTGGCAGAACTTTGGTCTGCCAGAAGACGTTCTGATAGGATTGCGATGTCACGGATTTTCTTGCTGATATGTCTGATACATCCTACTAGCATACTATTCACTATTTTCTACATATAATATCCAACTAAGTCAAAATAACACCCACATTCTATTCATTAAATCTGTATATCATCACTTCGTCCTTCTCTCTCTCTCTCTCTCTCTCTCTCTCTCTCTCTCTCTCTCTCTCTCTCTCTCTCTCTCTTAAAAAACCAATACAGTGATTGATTTTGAATTAAAAAACCTTGGATTGCAAGCATAATTGGTTCCAGAAATGTGCTTGTAATCCAAAGCACTCTTATATCAAAGCAAATTTTCCCATAAGAAATAATGGAAACTCAGATGATTCGTTATTCTGCAAGAGATCTTTGTCTGAGTCTGCTTTATCTCCTGGGCTCATCTAATTAAGAAGCTGCCCTCCCCCCCCCCTTTGCTCTTGCAAACTAAGAGCTGCAAACATTAAGCTGTTCTCTTGCTTGCAAACGTTAAGCAGTTCTCCCCCTTCCTCCTCCCCTCCCCTTTGCAAAGTCTGATCTGCAGAACCTGAGCCTTGTTCTGCAGAATAAACGTCTTTGCAAGAGGCAGATGGGGGAGAGGGAGAACAGCTTGTTAAAGATGTCTGCAAGGGCAGCAAACGTCTGAGCTATTCTGCAGAGGCCTGCAGAGCCTCTAGCAGAGGGAGAACAGATTGTTAATGAGCAGTTTGTTGCCCAGGAGACGCTATTGTTCCTCTGCAAACACACAGAGAGATCTCTTGGAGAACACAATGTACTCATATTGCAAGACCTTGCTCGTTTATCAAGTCAAAATTTAGAAAACAATTTTGCTCGTCTTGCAAAGCACTCGCAAACCAAGTTACTCGCAATCCAAGGTTTCACTATAAATGTTGTTGTTGTTCAGTCGTTAAGTCGTGTCCGACCCTTCGTGATCCCATGAACCACATCCCGCCAGGCCTTCCTGTCCTCCACTATCTTCCTGAGTTCGCTCATTTTCATGTTCGTTGCATCGGTGATGCTGTCTAACCATCTCATCCTTGGCCTTCCCCTTCTCCTTTTGCCTTCAGTCTTTCCCAGCATCAGAGTCTTCTCCAGAGACTCCTCTCTTCGCATTAGGTGGCCAAAATATTTGAGCTTCAGCCTCGGTACCTGTCCTTCCAGGAAACAGTCAGGGTTGATTTAATTTAGAATTGACTGATTTGATCTCCTAGCAGTCCAAGGGACTCTCAGCAGTCTTCTCCAGCACCACAGTTCGAAAGCATCTATTCTTCGGCGCTCAGCCTTCCTTATGGTCCAACTCTCGCAACCATACATTGCTACTGGGAACACCATCGCCCTGACTATACGAACTTTTGTTGGCATGGTGATATCTCTGCTTTTTATTATGCTGTCTAAGTTTGCCATAGCTTTCCTTCCAAGGAGTAAGCGTCTTTTAATTTCATGGCTGCTGTCTCCGTCTGCAGTGATCTTGGAACCCAGAAAAGTAAAATCTGTTACTGCTTCCATTTCTGCCCCTTCTATTTGCCAGGAATTGATGGGACCCGATGCCATGATCTTAGTTTTATTAATGTTGAGTTTCAAGCCAACTTTTGCACTCTCCTCTTTCACTCTCATCAAGAGGCTTTTTAGTTCTTCTTCACTTTCTGCCATTAGGGTGGTATCGTCTGCATATCTGAGGTTGTTGATATTTCTCCCGGCAATCTTGATTCCGGCTTGTGATTCATTCAGCCCTGCATTTCTCATAATGTACTCTGCATATAAGTTAAATAAGCAGGGTGACAATATACAGCCTTGCCGTACTCCCTTCCCAATTTTGAACCAATCAGTTGTTCCATGGCCGGTTCGAACTGTTGCTTCTTGACCCGCATACAGGTTTCTCAGGAGACAGGTAAGGTGGTCTGGTACCCCCATCTCTTTAAGAATTTGCCACAGTTTGTTGTGATCCACACAATCAAAGGCTTTTGCGTAGTCAATGCTTTTGCTTTTGCGTAGTCAACCATTTCACTATAAATGGTTTCCAGTTATTCACGAAAAGGTTAAGTGACTTTTCCTTAATTAAAATTGTAAGTTTATCCATTTCAGCATAATCCAAAACTTTCCACCACCAATCTTCCAGCGAAGGTATCTCTGAATTCTTCCAATATTGTGTGTATAAAATTCTTGCAGCACTTAGCATATACTGTATAAAAACAAAGTTTGAAATTTTTTGCCTACATGATCATCCCTCATACCCAACAAAAAGATTTCCGGTTTCATTTGAAACTTAACAGTTCTGTCTGACAGTCTGACAGTTCTGTTCATGGGCATGTCAGCCTCTGGAGTATGGAGAAAATCTAGGACAGTATTTCTCAATGTGGTGGGTCGCGACCCTTCACGAGATCCAGATGTGGTCGCTATCCCCTTAAGGGGGTGGTGATGCGGGGTGACATTGACGGTCTTCCTCTGGGTCCTTTTTTACTTATTGGGGAAAGGACAGGCCCTCCGGAGGGTGTGGGGGCCTGTGCCCCCATTCTTAGGGCCTCCTTCTGCTTCTGATTGGCTCCCTGAAGTGATTGAGAACCACTTCAGGGTGTCAATTTGAAGCATGGGAAAAGCCTCAAAAAGGGTCATGCCCCCCTGCAACCTCCAGAGGGCCGGTGCGACCCCTGGTGAGTAAAAAATGACACTTTGTCCTTGGCAGTGGTATGATCGATCCCGAGAGCGCCGATGCCATGGGCCCGCCCCCGCGCCCACTTCTGACTCCTCCTACTCAGGGGGAGAATGTTGAGAAACGCTGATCTAGCCTACGGCACTATCACTCCTAGACACCATATCCTAGCATAGAACGAGGCTCTACCTCCTCCTAGTTTTCTGAGCAGTTGGGGTAAGTCCATTGGAAAGACAGTGACTACAACAGTGTTTCCCAAATGTTCCTGAACTGCGGCTCCCTTGACCATTGACGACCATTGGCTGCGGCTCCCCATTACATTATGTTGATGCCTGCCAATTGGCATTGCACTGTTTTCCGAGATGATACCGTGGCACTCGGTGGATCCCCTGTGAGTCGAACTTTCCAGTTTGGGAATGACAGGACGACAGCAATAGGTTAGGTTGGAAAATTCAGGGCAAATCCAAATCCAACTAAGCACAAGCGACAGCTCATCTTAGACTCTACTAAGGATGGCCTTGAAGAAATTCTCTTCTCTGCTACCATTGTGCCTTACGTCACTGGCGTCACTGCAGGGGGGAGGAGCTCTACGTTCCACCGCGATCTGACCCTCCGTTACATGGGTGAACGAAACAGCCCCACCCCCTCACTTTTGGAACCATTCAAGGCGGTGAAAACAACGCACAGGAGACTCCCTGCGCATTGCTTTCGCTGCCCTGAAAGGCTCTGAAGGTGAGGGGGTGGGGCTACATTGTTCACCTATGTAATGGAGGGTCGGATCGCAGCAGAACTTAGAGCTCCGCCCCCCGTGCAGTGATCCCAGTGTCTTCCATGTTATTCAGTAGAGTTTTTCTGAGTACTGAGGATTCTCTTTCAGTCTGAACACCTGAGTGGAAGGAGATTGGAAAGCAATGTGTTGCCACAGAAATAATCATCTTCTGCATAGAAAGCATATCTGCTACCAGTGAAACTCCCCATCATTACTTGATATTCCTTAAGTCTTCCCCATATCTGCCATATTTCATTCTTTTGGTAAGTAAGCTATAAGCACCAAACATTTCTTTCTTTTATGGAATGGAATGGAAAATAGATTATTATCGTTGTAAGGCAGCGATGTAGACTTGAGTCGGACTCAAGTCACATCGATGACTTGACTCGGACTTGACTTGGCAATTGTAAAAGACGTGAAAGACTCGACTCAAGACTTGGAACCTATTACAACAAGTCAAATTTTATTCATGTTTAGACCCGTTTTCTCCATTAAATAGATAGGGACTCGCAACTCACAACCGAAGACTAAGGATTTGGGGCCAAACACTTGGGACTTGACTAGAGACTTGGAGTCAGAGACTTGATCCACATCCCTGATATAAGGTAGATAACTGATGGAACTCTTTTGCTTTACAGATGCGGACCATTGCATGGAGTGTCCAGAAGATCAGCAACCAAACAAGGACCGGGTTCTATGTGTCCCCAAACTCATAACCTTCTTATCCTACAAAGAGCCCTTGGGGATAATTCTTGTTTCCTTTACCCTATTCTTATCCCTAACCACAAGTCTTGTTTTAGGAATCTTCATTAAATCCCATGAAACTCCAATAGTCAAAGCCAACAATCGTGACCTCACCTACATTCTCCTGGTCTCCCTCCTGCTTTCCTTCTTTTCCTCTTTCTTATTCATTGGTCAACCCCGGAAGGTGACCTGCCTTCTCCGACAAACTGCCTTCAGCATCATCTTCTCAGTTGCTGTCTCTTCTATGTTGGCCAAAACAGTCACTGTGGTGGTTGCATTCATGGCCACAAAACCAGGGAGTAAGATGAGGAAATATCTGGGGAAGAGTTTGGCAAACTCCATTGTATTTTTTTGTTCCATAGTTCAAGTGGGCATCTGTGCTGCCTGGCTGGGAATCTCTCCCCCATTCCCAGACTCCGACATGCAGTCCCAGACTGGCCACATCATACTGCAGTGTAACGAAGGGAGTGTCGCCATGTTTTATGTTGCCCTTGGCTACATGGGCTTTCTGGCGGCCGTCTCCTTCACTGTGGCCTTCCTAGCCAGGAAGCTGCCCGGAGCATTCAATGAAGCCAAGCTGATCACCTTCAGCATGCTGGTCTTCTGCAGTGTTTGGGTGTCCTTTGTGCCCACCTACCTGAGCACGAAGGGCAAATACATGGTGGCCGTGCAGGTCTTCTCCATCCTGGCCTCCAGTTCTGGGTTACTGGGCTGTATCTTTATTCCCAAGTCCTACATCATTGTCTTGAGGCCTGATCTGAATACCAAGGATCATCTCATGGTGAAAACTAAAAATGACACTACCTGATTCTTTGTATATTCTCTTTGAATTCTGGCATTGCTTTCTCCAGCACAGCAGTTCCTGCACCAATACATTTTCCTGGTGAGTGAACTCCGGAGTTTGTTTTATAACAGATCTCTCTTCCCATCACATACGTTGTATCTTATCATGAGAAATAAAAGTGAGCATAGAGTGATATTAGAATGGTCAAGACATCTCATTCATGGCCCAGTCCTGTGTAAGCCTGCGCCAGGGGAGCGTGAGACGTCGTGAAAGTGCTTTTCACATAAAGCACTTTCACGGCACCCAGTGAGTAAGGACTGCCAGCTCAGAGGCCGGCAGCCCTTACCCCGGCTCCAACCCGGCCCTGTACCTCCTGTTGCCCGGGGAGGACACGACTGTGTCCGGGTCCCTCTGAGCCCCGTGTGTGCCACAGGGTGTGGCCGGGTCAGCGTCTGCTGTGTTCAGGCTTGGGAATGGCCTGCCAGCACCCCCACCTCCTCCTTCCCACCTCAGGTGGATGTCCAACGAGGCACCGGTTAGGTCTGGGACCGGACACACCTCCCCCTTGCAGAGGACGGGTCGTTGTCACCTTCCTCGAGTTGAGACACGTAATCGGCATTGACATGACATGAGTCGACCCCTGTCGGTGGAGGATTTGGAACAGATACCAACTTATTACCCGGTCATTGTGTTCCTTCATCCAGTGCAGCCACGGGAGGGGGGCGTGGTCCGTGACCATGGTAAAGGGGTTGTTGTGGAGATAATAGCGGAGGGTTGTGATGGCCCATTTGACTGCCAAAGTTTCCTTTTCCATGGTGGAGTACTTCGACTGGGTGCCAATCGGCTAGCTTCCACAACATAACCTTGAGGGTCTGGTTAAAGCGTTCTACCAGGCAGTCCGTTTGGGGGTGTTGGACAGATGTGAACTTCTGTGTCACCCTGAAGGTCTGACAGAGCCGTCTCTATGCCTGGGACTGAAAGGGTTTAACCCACTCCGGCGCCAGGAGGAAAGGGTGGGGCCTAGGTGACGTGACACGCCCAACGCATCACCAACCCCACCCACCCACCCACCCACACCGCCGGTTTCCTACCTATTTCGGAGCTGTACAGGCTCCAGAGAGGGTGGGAGGGCCGGAAAAAAGACGAGCAAGGCGACAGGACGAGCAAGGCGCCAGGACGGGACCAGTAGGTCCGCCTGCGCCTGGAGCAGCTGCTCCACGTTCTCCTCTCTCCTGGATGGCAGCATGTTCTACCCTTGGGTTGGTGCCCAAGTTAAGAGTAATTTAGTCCCTTGGCTTAGTCAGTCCTGAGGGAGCTAAGTCAAGCGGAATTGAAGAGAAGCGTTTACATTTATTAGTTGGGTCTGAGGATCCAAGGGAATACTTAAGTACTCTAAACCTGTGAAAGAGGTGGGAGTAGTGAGAAAACTCGAGGGCTGAGGCCGCCTTGGTTCTTCGTTGAGCAGAAGGTTTTAAAGGGTGAAGAGGAAACGTAGGATTCGGGGGCAGGGGAGCCCGAATCCCCCACAACGCATCCAATGGATGGGGAGGGGCAGGTGTGACCTGCGCAGGGCAGCCCCTGTCTGCACCAACAGGGTGAGGTGGAGGCCTCAGTGGTAGCCATCAGGGTCCCCGCCCTGGGGTGTTGCGGCCGACGGGCACCTTTGCCCAACTGAGCATCGAGGGTCCTCCCGACTATACCCGCTTGAACGAGAGCTTGAGCTGCCCTCAGTCACTGGTCTTGGGCGTTCCTGGGTGATCTCTGGGGACTCGACTACCAAGAAATTCTCAAGGAGCCGGGTAGCAGTCTTCAAATTGGCCAGATGGTTGCACATAACCCATACTCGTGCCTCGGGTGGGATAATTTAGTACACCTGACCCAAGGCCACCTTGTCCATGATCATGATCTCACCCTCTGTGGTGGGGCGAAGCCACCGGATGGCTGCTTCTTGGACCTCGGCTATCAGGGCCCGGGACTAGTCCCCCTCTTGAAGCAAATACTGCAGAAACGGAACCTCTGGGCATCCTCCGTCACCCCTTATCATTTTAACAGGGCCTCCGTTAATTTGTCATAATCCATAGCTTCTGCGGTGGGAATAGTCCTTAGGACCTCTTGGGCAGGCGCCATCAGATTTGGACCCAGTATGTAAGCCCTCTGTGCCTTGGGCCACCGGGAAAGTTTGGCCAACCGCTCAAAGGTAATCAAGAAAGTCTCTACGTCATCGTCAGGCGTGAGTTTACTCAGCGGCACCATGGTATGGCTAAGAGCCGAGGCCACTCCAACAGCCCCTGTGGCCAACACCGTGGGTTGTGCAAAGCTCTCCTTCTGGAACGGTCGTGGGTAGGCCCCATCTTGGGCACCACTTGTGGGGCCTCCCTCTGCCAGGAGTTGCTGGTCCTGGCCTTGGCGGAGGGTCTGGGCTGGCCTTGGTCAAAGCCTCAGAGTGGTAGGGCGGAAGAAGGGAGGTTACAGCACCTTAGTCCCTCTCTCCCTGGTCTTGTGTTGCTTTACCTGAGGGCAAGCCTTCAGGAGTTCCACTGCTGACCTTCTCATCACTGGCCCGCCAGTGCTTTATGAACCCTCTCCATCCTTCTGAGACTCCACCTCCTCGTTTCCCTCCACCTTGGCAACTCCCCTAGCCTTTATCCCTTAAAAGCCATGTATGCAGACAATAATATATTTAAGTTAAAACCAGATGATAAGATCCAAACAATGTTTAAAATGTATGGGTGGAGTAAAAACAGTCCTTAATAAAAAGTCAAAAACAAGGCACACAAAGCACTGGTTTTAGAAGTGGGTTTTCTCTGTGCCAGGTGCAAGGGAGTGACAACGGGAAACAGGTTATCTTGTTGTCTTGTGTGCTCCCTGAGGCATCTGGTGGGGCCACTGTGAGATACAGGAAGCTGGACTAGATGGGCTTTTGGCCTGATCCAGCAGGGCTGTTCTTATGTTCACTAATTCCACAGATAATAAAAAGCCAAAGAACATTTTAAAGACATGAATCAAGTTAAAAACAAAAATAAAAGTCTCAACGTTTCGTCCAAGTCCATGGACTTCTTCAGGAGACAAAAGCAACCTGGGCTACTGGTTGTTACAGGATCTGATCACAGCAGTCAAGAATATGAAGAGATTCAAGGTCCATGAAAGTCAATTGGAAAAGGAAGTAAGCACAAATCAATTGACAATTAGTAACCTCGTGGCGCCACCTAGTGTTCTGTCCTATATTACCTATATTTTACCTGCCAACAGTTTATTTCCCATTTTTACTAAGTGCTGGGCTCAAACCTTATCAATAAAGGATAGTTCCTGCTGTGGAATTATCTGTGAAATTAGTGCTTTGTGTGCTTGGTTGTTTTTAACCTTTTATCAAGGACTGATTTTACTCCACCCATCCGTTTTAAACATTGTTTGGATCTTATCATCTGGTTTTAACTTAAATGTATTTTTGTCTGCATACATGGCTTTTAATCCCGCACCTATTCAGTCTCTGTTCGTAATCGCTGGCCATGGAAGTCTAAAATCAGAGATGCTTTTCTAACGAGGACCTAGAAAATCTACAGAGATTGCAGGGGGGCGGGAGTTTACCCTGGGGAAGTCATGCTAGGTACAGGGTGCTCTGCCCCATGTGCCCCCCACTCAATAAAGAGGGAGCACAGAGCAAGGCCTAACATATCTAACATGTTGTTTTTTTTACAGATGTGCACTGCAAGGTGTGGAAAGGGGGCTCCAAAACATGAAGGAAGAGAAGATTCTCTCTTGACCCCATGTAAGGCGGAAAGCCAGACCCCTCCCTTTCCCAGGGCTGTCGATAATCCAGAAGCTTCACTTCCCATCCAGTTGCAAAGGAGCCATGCTGTCCAGCTCTCACGTCTTCTGTGCCTGTAAAGCACGGCCAGTCCACTTACTGGACCCCCTTTCTCCCACTTTGGGGGGATCTGTGCGTTGGAGTCACAGGCACAAAAACTTATATCCCATTCCTCTCACATGCAAACACCATTCTCTTTCCCAACAATTCTTTATTGAGAACACACACACACACACGCACACACACGCACGCACGCACGCACGCATGCACGCATGCACACACATTTTTGTTGTGTCATTTTATTTTGATCAAGTTTTGAGAAGAATTGAACCCATACAACACACACCATAAAGTTCTTTAACATTAGCCTCTACGTACCCAGACTATTTTTACCCTTTTTGACCTGCCCTGTTGCATCTCATCTACTGTAACTGTCCACCAGCTTACTAAATGAGGATCCAGGAATACTGAATCTCAGATTGTGAATGTTTTAATTCCCGGGTCCCTGAGGCCTCTGCTTCATGCCCATGAATGGCAAGCTCCACAGGGGATGAGGTGCTCTAGCGTATCCTTCCAGAGCAGATGGAGACATTGGAGCATTGGTGCATTTCAGATGTGTCATGTTGGTTGTAACCATACCGCCAGCCATCTCTGAATCTCCATTTGTTGCATTGCAAGTATTTGGTGTTGCACAGCCTTGTAAAGCAAAATTATATTCAACCTTTTCAGCTGGGAAAGAAAAAGGGCAGAGTTCACAAGTGTCCCATAACCTCCAACGTTTCACAAACAAAAACAGGCAACACCCCAGTTCTCATCGCCAACTTAGCATCCCTCCTCCCAAAATTCTGCATTGTGAAATGTTCTGCTCTGCTTCCATCTTCATTTCTTCTGCAAAGGCTCCCTCCCTCATTGATCTAACAGCCAAGGGGACCTTTCTTTGTGGGTTCTACTTATCGGTACTTATTTTTCCTTTTATTTTAAGGCTGATTCCGAATGCCCGGTTTCTCCTCTTTAGGCCTTTGAATGCCCCCACCAATTTCTCACCTTTGCTCTGTGTTTGAAAATGTCTTGGACCCATATACTCTGCAACAAACCAGGCAAGTATTGGTAACACCCCAGTTCTCACAGCCAACTTCGCATCCTGAGTCCCTTCTCCTAAAATTCTGCATTGTGAAATATTCTGTGATTGTCCTTGGAGCAAGGCATCTTGGGAAAGTGCTCGCTCCGGTGGCATGGCTGCAACTGTGGGGCGGTACTGATAGGATTGGGTTGTAACAGCATGATCCGAAGCAAGTCTGCTCAAATGTAAGCTCCATTGAGTTCAACAGGACTTACTGCCAGGTGTGTATAGAATTGAAGACTGTCGACGTTTTCAGTCATTAAACCCAGCTGGTCCCGCGGTCTGCTTTCCCCAGAATCTCCAAATGTCAGTGTTTACAACATGTCTAAGGGACCCCCAATGTGATATAACCACCTTCCAAAAAATTCCCAGGTGTTCCATACACCTGGGGCAGAGGCGTTACATTCACCATTCATTGGGTTTTAAGGTATGAACCACTCATTGGGCTTTAAAGGGACATTTTCCATTCATTCCTATGGATTGCATAGACCTGGCATAGACCTGACAACGCAAGATCTCAAACAAACACATAGTTGTGTTTTACACACAGCTTCTGTGCTTCAGGGGTGTTTAGGGTTATGTCTCAGCTAAGTGTACCCCAAGTTACAAGTCCGTTCCTCCAACTTTTTTTTTTTATGAGCCTTCAAATCCTTGAGTTCCGCACGAAAATGCTCAGCAAACACAATGTTGTGCTTTACACACAGCTTCTATGCTTGGGTGTTTAGGTCTATGTCTCAGCTAACTGTACCCCAAGTTTCAAGTCCGTTCCTCCAATGGTTTTTTTTTTTTAATGAGCCTTCAAATCCTTGACATACTGCAGTTTAGTTGTGAGTTCTGCACGAAAATGCTTGAAGATCACAATGTTGTGCTTTACACACAGCTTCTGTGCTTCAGGGCTGTTTAGGGCTATGTCTCAGCTAAGTGTACCCCAAGTTACAAGTCCTTTCCTCCAACGGTTTTTTTTTTATATTTTTTTATAGGTCCTGGCAGTTCGTTTGCTGAGACTGCCTGCGCTCTGGGCTTTAAAAACAACAACCCCCCCATCAGCTGGAATGTGTGGACTGGCCGTCTGTGAACGGAGTGCTGCCTCAGTATTCAAACACATGCGCTTACTGACATGAGGGCTGGAATGGAGAAGCATGAACCTTCCAACTCCTATAGATGCTGACGAAGGGCCTGAACTCTGAGGAAGAAGAACCACCGTCCTCTTGGCTTGCTAAAATTGGAACGAGAGTCCCAAGGAGAGTCTCAAGGAAACAGGAGAAATGAGATTGTGTTGGGTAAATAGGGAAAGTTGGAGGCAAAGGCCTTCCGTGGAAGGGGTGGGGGAAAGCTGTGACTATGTTGTTCAGGGTCCAGAGGGGGAGTGCCCCTTTCCCCTGAAAACCCTGATGTATGACAAGTGGAAGGGATCTTCTTGTGGTCATGCAGCTTCCGAAGGTATATTTGGCTGAAGGAGGGGGCTGTCCAAGTTGAAGCATATAAAGTTTTTGTGGGGAAGGAGATTGGAATAAAGATGTGTGTCTTTGGAGAGAGCAAACAAACAGGTATCTTGGCTGCACAACTTACGTCCTTCGCCCGTAACACCGAAGTACAAACATTTGGTCTCATTGCCCCGGCAGGAGATCGTGTTCTGACCCTCGCAGTGATCTGAACCAAAGGTGATGCAAGCTGGACACTTCCGCCCATTTTCTTCAAGCTCACTGCGACGTGGTACTGCCAAAATGAAACACTGCACTCAGCACATGCGTTTGGCTTATTTCCTCACCCCTGGCACCTCCAACTAAGTCTAAGTCTAGTTAGTCTAAGTCTGCAGGGAGTCAATATCTCACTCCTGCGTTTTACAATTCAAATCCACTGTGCAGATGAGGCAAATCTAGTAGTTACTGAATTTCTAAAAACTTATTTGATGTTACACAAAGTGGTTCTGTGGGTGAACTAGTCTTCTGGCTCTGGCTGCAGTTCTTAAGGGTAGCTGCTTTTCTGCTTGAGATTTGCAATGAATTCTGGATTTTGTCAGCTGATCTTCAGAGGAAAAGAGGTCCTTCCTTCTACAAGGAGACAGAAGAGCCCTCGATCCCAGCAAAGATTAGCCCAGCATTTACCATTGATGCTGATACTCAGTCCTCACTACTTTTGAACAGACCCAAGCAAATAAGAACACACTTTGCCCCTATATACACTCCCTTTTTATCTTGGTGAATTGTGATTTTATCCATCATGGCATCCCTCGAATAATTCTGGGAATGAAAGTTGGGTGTTCTTACAGAACTGCAATTCCCAGGAGGATAAGTTCTCCACACAGGATATGAGGTCATCATCCCAGCAGCTTCTCAACCAAGTTTTGCATTCAGTATGGGGCTGAGTTCACCTCAGAAGATGAAGCCATAGAGCCCATAGCGGGGGTGGATACCCCTCATTCTCCCCACCATTGCGATAATCTAGGAATATGAATCTTTGTCCAGTTATTATTCGTCTATTAGTAATGGGGGGGGGGAATGCAAAGTATCTAAGCTTTTCACTCTAAGGAAATGAAGATACTTACGACGAATGTTTTTATTATTGCACACGTCTCTCTTGCAGACTTCTTGTTTTGCAATGAGGGAAAGGTTATATTGTGTAGCAATAAAATAGGATCCTGTGTGCCAGTATTTGGAGTCAAGACATGTCTTTGCAGAGAAAGTCATGAGTTCAAAGCCATCTATGAAAAACAACCAGAAAGAAATATTTGGATCTGCAGAAATTCCAGTCAATCATGGTTGTCTTTTGACATTGAATTTGCCTTTTGAATGCATTTAGAACTTAACCTGGAGGGGCCCACAACAAAATGCTGCAGCACTGAAGTAGCCCCTAAGGAGAGTGATTGTTTGGCTTTATCAATAGCCTATCGAAGATAAGGCATATAGGTGAAACCAGGTGTGCACCCTCCCTTACACTATATACTTTTTGGTTCAGTATCTGTTTTCAGGGCTCTCCCTATTGCAGTGGTTCCCAAACTGGGAGGTTTCTCGCACGGAATCCAGCCAGGGGAGCTGCGGTGTGCCACGTAAACCTTTTGGAAAACAATGCAATGCCAATTGGCTGGCATCACCGTAATGGGGAGCCACGGCCAATGGTCAAAAAGGTTTGGGAAACAGTGCCCTTGTGAACTCTTTCTCTATTTGCAATCCCCTTCACTCCGTCTCCCTCTCCAATCTCTCTTTTATGATTTTTGTTTTCCAATCTCTTCACAGTAAATATGCCCAGGATCAAAGTGATGGGCTGCTGGAGCTTTTCTTGTGCCTTTGTTTGCTTGTTTGATTCTCTCTTCCCCTCCAGCTTATTGTTCATCTCTTCCTGGAAGTAAGCTCCACTGGACACTATGGAACTTTCCTCAGAGTCAAGTCGCAACACATATGAAAAGCATTATCCTCATCACTGCAGAGATGTAGCATTCACTGTCTTCCTAATCTGCTCTCTCGCTCTCGCTCTCGCTCTCTTCCCCCACACTCCAAGGACTTCAAATAGATCTTGCTACTCACAATGACTGTGGTAAGCATGGCCTTCCCTCTGCCCCAATGCGCTGAGTGCCTTCTCACTGACTGAAGTGTGTGTGTGTGCGTGTGTGCGCGCGCGCATATGTGTCTTCAGGAGGTGGTGATCAGATATCTTGAATTGCTTCGTAAGTGATCAATAGGATCTCTCTCAATCTCAAATCACACTTGGAACATGCTTGCAGCGTCACCTGGGGAATGTTGAGGCTTGAAGCCTTGCCAGAAAGTTCATTGGAACAAAGCATCACTGCCTACTCCCCGGGACCCACAGCAGGATGTCCTGCTGATCTCTGAGACTTCACCTGCACCAACAGTCTTTGCTGTGTCATCGTGAAGGGATTTTCTGGGGGGGGGGGATGACACAGTGGGAGGGGTCTTATAGAGGGCAGTCTGTTGAGGCCCCCCCCCTGAAAGACAGAGCTGAGTCATCCCCTTGTGCAGTGCTACCCGAACTGGGGCGTTGCGACGCCCCAGCCAGGAACAAAGGGTTGCGACACCCTTAAGGGGCGTAGCAACCCGCGGTGACAACGACGGCGCGTCCGGGATTGTGCCGCCGCCGCTGCAGACAAAAAGGTCCATTTTACCTGCATTGGTGGGCAGTGGATGTCCGGCGGGGGGTGTGGGGAGCCTGCAGACCCCTCCGCAGGCCTCCCCAAGCGTCAGAGCAGCGTTCACAATCACAACCCACGCAATCACAACCCACTTCCGGTCTCGCGTAAAAACGGAAGTGGGTTGCGATCATGTCAGAGCACTGCTCCGACGCTTGGGGAAGCCTGCGGAGGGGTCCGCAGGCTCCCTCCCCCGCCAGACATCCACTGCCCACCAATACAGGTAAAACGGACCTTTTCGTCCATGGCGGTGGTGGCGGCGGCACGATCCCGGACGCGTCATCACGATCCCTGGGAAGGCCCTGCTGCCACTTAGAGCAGCGACGGGCCTTCCCAGGAGTTAGAGAACCACTGCCCTAGTGCTACATTGAGCAAGACATGAGCAAGACATCTTCTTAAGCATGAAGTGGAATATAATATCACCATACTCACCAATTGATATTTCATAAGCAGCACTGAGACAGCTATCTTCATCTTCTTCACACTCAATCACCATGGGATTGTTGCAGGCTTCTTTTTTGCCAACACACTGCTGACATCTCAGAGATGCCACTGGGGGGGGGGGGAGAGAGAGAGAGAGAGAGAGAGAGAGAGAGAGAGAGAGAGAGAGAGAGAGAGAGAGAGAGAGAGTTTCAAAGCTGGACTGAAGCTGTGATCATGATCCTGATTATCTATGCTTAGCTGACTGTCTGGCCCTGGCCCAACACCCACACAGGCCACACAATGCAAGCAGTATTCACATTTCCACCTAGAGACTACTGTACAATGTTTATGTAGTCAGATGTTTTGGGATGGAGATGTTGAACTTGCTGTTGTTAAGTGGGCACACTAAAAGGAATGGTTTGTTTTTCCATATCACCTTAAACTCTTTCTGGCCCATTGCACAGCCTTCTCTTGCATATCATGGCAGATGTTTTAACTTAAATTTTAACTTAAATTTTAACTTAAATTGTTTTAATTAATTATTTTAATGTGTTTATTAATTATTTTAATATGTTCATATGTATTTTAATATGTTGTAAGCCGCCTTGAGTGCCCTCGGGAGAAAGGCGGGCTACAAATTCTTTAAATAAATAAAATAAATGTCATGGGTCTGAGAGACCTAATTGGTTGGGAGGGGAGGGGAATGGAAGCTGGAAGCTGCCTCTTCCTCCTTCCCCTACCCCTCCAGCCAATCAGACTTCACAGTGATGGAGCGACATGCTCTACAAAGCTCATTGCTCTACCACTGTCCACTGATAAGGGGAGTACTGGTGGATTGCAAGGGGTGGCAAAGTGGCAAGGTAAATGGCCTTTGGCCAGTGTCCACCCTGGCTAACCTCTGATGCTGCCCTTGGTGTTGCCAATGTTGGACTGTACTATTCACACCTGCATGGTTCTGGAATCCTGCATCTTCCTCTGGTCTGCTCCTCTCTCACCTCCAAGGGTCTAAGAAAACCCAGCTCCTTCCATCCATTTGTAGCCCATGGAACTCAGTGTCTCGTTTTCTGCAACCGCCCCAGAGAAATGGCTCCTGGCCTTCAAACTCTGCCCTGCTGGACATCAGATCCATTCTGTAAGACTTGTGGTCCAGCCTCCCAAATCTTCCCATTTATGTTCTTGTAGCTATTTTATTTTCTTTTAAGGAGCCCATAAAAGTCTCAGTCCCTCTGCTCAGTCCATAAAAATAACTTTTCCTTTTGGGTATCTACTCACCTGCGGGAAGCAGGGCGAAGAGGAGGCAGGTGGTCAGCAGAACCTTCAGATTAACAAGGATTTCATTTATTCCACCTGTCAGAGGCAGAGAGGTGAGAGCCATGGAGAGATTCTATTACCATCCATGATTCTGGTTTACTCCTGAGTAGATAGGCATAGGATTGCATTCTGTGGCTGTCTGCACATCACGGTGTTTTGAAACCAGGCTGCTATGCATTTGGAGCCAGCTGCATTTTCAGTGGTCTTCAAAACACCTCCACATACAGAGCGTTGCAGGAATCCTTTGGAGAAGACAGGGGCAGGACCAGCCCCTCCATGAGGCTGACGGCGGGGGTCACTGTTGGGGGGGGGGGAGAATGGCCTCTGCCTGCTCATCTCCACTGCTCCTCCACTGCTCCCCCTGCTCCCTGGATTTGAAAAGGAGGCTGGGAACAGCATCGCAGAGGAAGTGTGGAGGAGAGGTGGGGAGATGGTGAGTCATCAATCCTGTCTCCTCCACACTTCCTCCCCTGCTCTGTTCCCCTCCTTCTGATCATATCTGACCCAAGGTAAAAACTCGATGCACCGAAGGGGTCAATAAAATAAAGCTCAAAGGCCACGCAAGACCGAAGTGTAAGGGTGAGCAAGATTTAAGGGCCACCGATGCAAATCCTGGTTTTCGAATAGGTGGGTTTGGGTACGAATAATTTTAAGAGCAGCTGATAAAGGTAACCCCCTAAAGTATCAGGGGATAAGCCAATAGAAAGCAGTTTTCTAAAGAACAATGCAAGGCCCAGGGAGAGGGAAGAATCAGATAAGGTATTTCTGAGCAGAATATTCTGCTCCGCAGAATTTCCAGAAACCAGATATAAGCAATCTCCTAGTTAGTGTCATTATTATTATTATTATTATTATTATTATTATTATTATTATTATTATTATTATTATTATTATCATCATCAACAACAACAACAACAACAACAACAACAACAACAACAACAACAACAACAGTATTTATATACCGCTTTTTAACTAAAAAGTTTACAAAGCGGTTTACAGACAAAATCAAATGATTAAATGGCTCCCTGTCCCAAAAGGGCTCACAACCTAAAAAAGATGCAGAAAACCACCAGCAACAGCTACCAGAAAGGACACTGTGCTGGGGTTAAAGGGGGGGCAGTTACTCTCCCCCTGCTAAATATAAGAGGAGCACCCATTGAAAAAGTGCCTCTTGCCCAGTTAGTAGGGATCACCGCTCAATCCTGCCTAGCTAAGCAGCAGTGTGGGCAGAGAGCCTGTGCTGCATCCTGTACAGATAGGCAGGCACAGCAACGGTGCAGCAGGAGCTCTCCTTGGGGAGATGTTCGTCCCCTACCCTGAGTAGAGCCCCAGCCTCCCCGTTGGGTCTACTCAATTGATAGCTATTTTGCTGGCACACATTCGAGCTGGCCGTGTAACAGCAACCAGGCCCCAGAAGGGGATAGGATTCAGCGGAGGAGGCCACCGTCCATCCCTCCCCCTTCCTGGGCCTGAGTGACCAATCCCAACCCTCCCAGAATGCCCCATTCTGCCCTCCCCACACTTCTCCGCCAGCACCGCATACTCTTAGGGTGTCACAAATACACACGTACGCATGCATGTCTGCACACACAGAGGCCTTTAATCTGAGCTATGAATATTGTTCTAGGAGTAAAAGACGGATATTTCTAATGCCTAGAAAGGCTCTTACAGTTAAATAGGTAGGAATTTGCTGTGTTTTTATGGAGTGGAAGATCAAAAAAGATCAACAAACGCATTTTTGTTGCAGTTTGGAAGGCACAGATTCACTCATGCACCCCCCAGTAAGCACGCAAGAGAAAGGCTTGGATTAAGGGCCACTTTATTAAGATTTACTAAAACATAAGATAGACTGCAGCAGGGACTGGAGGCTTTATTATTCCAAATCTTATTGATCTTAAAATAATTTAAACCCCTAAGTGTGCGGGTTTCTAGGTTGGGGAAAACGGACCGAGCCGTCTACCTCCCCCAGATGTAAATGGGCATTAACATCCTGGTTCACTGACATGCCAGTTGAGCCAGTGATGGTGGATTGAGCCAGCGATGGTGGATGGGGCTGTGAGCCTCTGCTATGGAGATGAGATGCCTCTGCTAGACCCCCTGCTCCTAATCTCTGATCCTTCCTTTCTCGGTGGGGGGGGGGTTATCTGGAACAAGAGGGTGGTTGTTGAGATATGTCAGGAAGGATGTGGGGGGAAATGCACAGATTCAGTGACTCTGCATTGCACATAGAAAAGAATAGGGAATCATATCTTCAAATGAACAGGGTTGAACACTCCAAATGGGTGTTTGTTTTATAAATGCTGATGTTCTTTTCTATGTCATTCTAGCTTCATCCTTTCCTGAGAAGTTTCTCTCTGCCCTCGCATGGTCTCCACTGCCCGCAGGATGCAGGAGAGCCCATGTTGGTACCACTCAGAAGTAAGTCCCAGTGTGTTCAATGGGGTTTACTGCCAGGGAAGGGTGCATAGGATTGCAGCCTTCATTTTACACTAGCTACCTGGTCTTGCCTGGCTACTGAAGTGTTTCTGCCAAAATGTAGGTTTCGTCTGTACATTTCTTTATCTCACCTTGAGTTCCCCAAGGAGAATCACCAGTTGCATAGCTATAGTGGGGCCAGGGGAGGGGGTTGCTGTGTCCCTGGGTGCCGCCCGTGGTCTACTCATGAGTAGCGACTATGGCAGCAGCTTCTGCAGTCCCGGCAGCTGCTTTCACAGCCGCAGTGGCTGCCGAGGCCGGTGGGGTGGTCTTCAGGGTGGGTGAATGGCCCTCCTGCCACCCTGGAAGTCTTCAAATGGAGCTACATTGTGATGTGAGGCTGGGGCCCTAGCCCCCCTCCAGCACGGTCACTGAGGATCACATCAATTCACATACAGAAAGAATAGATGAAAACATAAGAAGAAGTCTTTCTTGGTATTATCTTCGTAGCCATAATTCATTTCACAAGACAAGATGAAAGAAGATGTATGTCCTCCAGTGATGCACTTTGGGGAGAAACGTTTGCCAGTGGGACAGTTAATAAGAACATAAGAACATAAGAAGAGCCCTGCTGGATCAGGCCGAAAGCCCATCTAGTCCAGCTTCTTGTATCTCACAGTGGCCCCACCAGATGCCTCCGAGAGCTCACAGCCAACATGGTAACCTGTTTCCCGTTGACACTCCCTTGCACCTGGCACAGAGAAAACCCACTTCTAAAAACCAGGAGGTTGCTTATGGCTTGTAACCTGCGATGGTCTTTTCCTCCATGAATCTGTCCAAACCCCTTTTAAAGGCATCTAGGCCAGATGCCATCACCACATCCTGTGACAGGTCAGCAGGACCACCCTGTGCGCTCCTTGGCTGCTTTCGATCAGATCCACAACCTACGCCATCTCTGGGACTGGGACAGACCTGTCTTTGGCGGCAGGAATCTCTGCCCCCTGTGTGCTCCTGGTCCGAACGAGGAGTAGTCTGGGGGGCTTCTGTAGGATGACCTGGCATGGAGCTGGAAATGGATGGTCCAGGGGATGCTGCTTCTGAACCAGCCAGGGCATTGAAGTACACAGATTGGAGGTGTGTGGGGTGAGGTGAGAGACTTCACAGTCAGTAAGTGACAGTTTCCTGTGGAGAGACATTGAGCCCAATCCTATGGTTCTCCCCGCCATACGATGCACCTGTGCCAAAGTGGGATGTGCTGCATGCTATGGCGGGAGGCTTGGCAAGGGAATAGAGAGATATTTTCCCCTACCCCTCTGTACGTCTCCCGTCCCGATCGCCAAAGGGTTTCCTCGGATCTGCACCAATGCTTTAGTTGATGCATATCCGAGGAGACCAATGGGGCATGTCAGCTGCTACCAGAGGGGATAGCATCTGAGGCAACCTGCTCGAGCGAGGGGCCACCCCCTCCTGCCACAACACTCCTTCTACCTTCCCACCATTTGGCCCCATTTGGCCCTTCCCTGCCCCGTTCCAGCCTCCCCGCCAACTTACCATGGTCAGCAGGTGCTCCTTTCCCTGCCACTGGGCGCTGGGACCTCGCTGCCTCTCCAGTGGCAGGATGGAAGTGTGTAGCTCCATGAGCTTCCTTAAGGTCGTTTGTGATGGCTGTACTACTGCCATCATCTACTACTGCTGCAACCCTCGTTCCGGCAGCAGTAGAGCTCCATAGGGTAGGGCTGTTTGTGTCATCATAACCTCAGCCTCATCTATATCACAGTGTAATCATGCACATGTCAACTCTGAAGTCCCATTAAGTTCAATGGGACTTACTCCCAGGTAAGTGTGTATGAAATTGCAGCCTGACTATGACTATCTCACAGAAGTTGTGGAGCTAAAATAAGAAGTGGCCACATATGCCAACTTCAGAAGGAATGGCAGGATACAAATATAACTCATAGTAAGAGAATTGTTGTTGACGATAGCGATGGCGACAGTGACGTCGACGACGAAAAGAGTCCTGCGCCAGCCACAGTGCCTCTAGCGTCACTACGGGGGGGAGGAGCTGTAAGTTCTTCCGTGATCAGAGGCTCCGTTACACAGAAGAACGAAGCGCCCCACCCCGGCGCCTTCAGACCCAGTCAAAGCGGTGAATGCACGTTGTTTTCACCGCTTTGACTGGGTCTGAAGGCGCGAGGGCGGGGCGCTTCATTCTTCCGTGTAACGGAGCCTCCGATCACGGAAAAACTTACAGCTCTGCCCGCCCCTGTAGTGACGCCAATGCACAGTGCAATTCCTACGCATGGATGATAATATACCTAACATTTCACCCTTGTGTTCACCAGACCTTATATAATCTTGGGCTCATCTCACTTTTTGGCAGTGAGAAGTGGTAGCGAATAAACACTACCAAGGTTTTCCCCTGTTGAGCTCCTGGTCCAGGAAAGGGAAAGCAGGGAGCAGGAACGGACGATGAATATAAAGTGATATTAGAGTGGTCAATACATCTCATTGAAATGATTTATATTTATTGCTTTATTCCAACCTAATTCCCACTAGACCTGTGTGCCTAATTCAAAGGAATGGTATGAATGGAACGAATGCTTAAGGAGCTGTGCGGATAAGGCCCTTTCATCCAGTCTTGTCTTCCTACTCTGTATATATCCCAGCAGAAAAGCTTTGACCTGAGTTGTGGAGCTATTTCTTCATTGCAAAGTTTCAGTTGACTGATCTGTCCTTTCACTGACCCAAGAAAGTTGACAGAGCAGCCCTGGTGAGGCCCACAAACATGTTTTCTTCAGTTGCACACCTGCACATGGAGCCGCACAGAGAGTCAAAGATGTGCAGAAGTGATTCTGTCCCTTATCATTATCCAAATCATTGTCATTTCTGTTTCGCGCCACAACTCATGGGAGTTCTCCCAAGATCACCTCTGAAAGTCATAATAGAAACCTCAGAATCAAAAGCATCATGTGGTAACCTGGACTCGAATTAGCTGCATCCTTGGTTGAGAAGAGTTGTGCACCTGGCCCAGAGGAGACACGGCCAGAATGAAACTGCAGCTCCTCTTGCTAATACGTTTGCTGCTGCCTCACGTGTGCTGTGAGACAGTGGAGAAGAGAAAATGTCTACTTAGTTTGATGGGTGATAACTTGTTCCCTTTTAATTATTACAAGACAGGAGATTACCTGATTAGTGGACTCATATCTACAATAAGTTCCATGTTCGAACGATGCACTTTCTCTGAGCCTCCCTCTAACATTTATTTTGTGTAAGTAATGATATGGTGAAGGATTTATTGCTGCCCCAACTGATATTGACTTTTGCACTCTGCAATAAGGATCTTCCTTATTGCCAGGAACTAGTCCTCAGTAAATCATGTCCCTGTTTTCTCCTTTTCTGCCTTACAGGAATCATTTTGCAGAAAGCTACGTCCTCGTGTGGAGCACATGCTGCCACTTGGGATGTTCCTCTTGTTAATAACACTAGGATGAAAAGGTTTATTTCGCAGAAGTGTAGCCAAATTCCTTTCTTTTAAAGATGTGAGGCAGATTTGGGGAAAATATGTCTTCTTTGCTTAACATGCCAGTGAACTGCTTGTAGTCGACGCCCTGCGAGCGATCTGTGACGAGAGTCCATCTAAACGGAAGGGTCCGTGGCCGGGATTCTGTGGTGCTTCCAGCCACATCTCTTGTGAAATTAAATATACTTAAGAATTTCTAAATTTTGCTACATTGTAAACAAGCAAAATCTTAAGGTTGCAGAGAGGAGCTTTCAAGAGAAGCAGAGTATTTAAAGATGGTAGGAGAGAAGAAGCTGCCAGCTTCAGCAATTCTTCTTAACACAAGAAGAGCCTTGCTGGATCAGGCCAAGGGCCCATCCAGTCCAGCTTCCTGTATCTCACAGTGGCTCACCAGGGAACCCCCAAGACAGCAATATCCCTGTATCCTGTCGCCACTCCCTGGCATTCAGAGATAGGCAACCTATAAAGCCCAGAGGTGGCATGAAGTCATGAACACTTGTAACCTGGGATGGACTTTTTTTTTTTTTTTGCATAAATCTGTCCAATCCCCTTTTAAAGGCATCTAGGCCAGCAGTTAAACTGTGGGTCACGTCCCACCATTGAGAATCTTAGCTGCCCCCTGCCCACTTAAGGGGCTGGTGTTATGACGAGTTGAGTTGCTCATAACTAGTCAAGTAAAAGGCACGAACTGTATGTCAAAGAGTTCTTAAGTTATTTATACATGTTGTGTCTAGTTTATAGGTTGACTGTTTCATTTCAGAACAGGAGATCTTGTGGATACTCTCCCCCCCCCCCCGCACACTTTAAGTAGTAAAAGGCAGGGAAACGAATCTGTTTCACCCCCTGCAGCAACACCTCAACACCTCCTGGGCCTCTTTAATGGATCAGGCCATTAAAGTATATATTTGAATGACTTCCTGCAGGGTTGTACACACACACACACACACACACACACACACACACCCTTACGTTGGATTCAAGCTCTGATCTGAGTAAATGTCAGTTTCTCAAAGCCTGGAAAGGCTCTTAAAATAACGTAGACATAATTTGCCATGTTTTCATGGAGTGGAAGATCAACATGTAACTTGTTTTTGATGCAGTTCAGACGTCAGAGATATCTGGCCCCTTCTGCCCTTCCTGTTTGCAGTTCAGGAAATCAACCAGGATCCCAGGCTCTTGCCCAATATCACTCTCGGCTACAACATCTATGAGAACTATTTCATTGCAAGGAGGACCTCTGATATTATGATCGATCTGCTCTCTGCTGGGAATCAGAACATTCCAAACTACAACTGTGGAAGACGGAATAAGCTGGTGGCTGTTCTTGAAGGGGCAGAATCTCGATCCTCCACCCAGATTTCAGCCCTGTTGGGCATCTACAAAATCCCACAGGTAGGAGTTCTGAGGCAGCAGGGCAAAGAGATCAGCTGACCCTCGTTCCACTTTTCAGTCTTTCCACAGAGGTCAGCAATGAGGAGAGACGGACAATAGGTTTGAAGAGAGCTGGAAATGAGTAGAGCAGTTTAACTTCTCTGGTTTACTCACACAGGCTGTGTCCTCCTGTCCCCTTTACATCAAGAGGTTTGTCAGGTTTTTACCAGCAGTGAAGATGGGATGAATGTCCCCATCGTGACCTCTATCAGGCAGTCATTTCCATGTTAACAATAAATAATCTGACATCTCTAGCATTTGAAAGTATGTAGAAAATATAATCTGATCAAGCTTGATGGTGTACGGATACCACAAAAACATACAGCCCAATCCTATCTAAAGCTCACCGCTGCTGATGCAGGTGCGCCACTGAAGCGCACATGCACTGTACTCTGTGAGGGGGGGGCAGCCCTGACTGTCTCCTCTGGGTAAGACTCCACTGCTTGAATGGGTCTACTCAGACTTGTGCCAGCAACTGCTAGCACAAGGTCTGAGTGGATCTGGGAAGGCAGATCAAGACCAGGAAAGGGGATAGGATACCGTAACCGATACCCCTTCCTGGCCTCAACACCCCCCCTATCCAAATCCCCACCTCCCTCCCTACCACAGTCTCCACCCCATTCCTCCCCCTCCCCGACCAGTTCTGCCCACCCTTGACCACCCCCTGTTCACGTATTGACGCATTGGGCCTTCGTCAGAAGGCCCTGGACCACTGGCTGGGGCGGAGGCTCCGAGGCCTTCTACCGGTCTCGGAGCCTCCGGACGGCGACGCGAGCAGCGGAGGTGACGCGCATGGGTGCGCATGTCACCCTTCTGCGCGTGTCACCCTATGGCGGTCCGCCCCACCACCACGCTACAGCGACGTCCTTGCCATTGATGGTGTATCACAGGCTGCTGTCCCCTCCCACTCTCTTCCAGAGAGTTAGGAAGGGAGCGGGTCCAGTAGCAGAGATCACAGGCCCACTAAGCTTCCTCAATATAAGAACATAAGAAGATCCCTGCTGGATCAGGCCAAAGGCCCATCTAGTCCAGCTTCCTGTATCACACAGTAGCCCCACCAGATGCCTCAGGGAGCACACAGCCAACAAGATAACCTGTTTGCTGTCGCCACTCCCCTGCACCTGGCACAGAGAAAACCTACTTCTAAAATCAGGAGGTTGCTTATGGCTTATAACCTGTGATGGTCTTTTGCTCCATGAATCTGTCCAAACCCCTTTTAAAGACATCTAGGCCAGGTGCCATCACCACATCCTGTGGCATGGAGTTCCACAGATGAATCACCCTGAAACCCCATCCTTCCTCTCCCACTGGTCCGTAGAAAAATGGTCTTTCATGAAACCGGTCCCTGGGGTCAAAAAGGTTAGGGACTGCTGGTGTATCAGCTGTCTAACGTCATCTCACTAACTAACTAATGTGGTCACTCGGAATGAGATTTCTGGGAAGGTTGGAGCCTGAATGATGTAATTGCAGTCAATGAGGGAGAATGACTCTGGGACACATCAGTGTGGTGTGGAGGGGGTTTTCAGCACACTCCTATTGCCACCCCCCAACCATGCAATAAATCTATGATGAATTGTAATGTACAAACTGGGCTTAAGTCCAAGGTGGTATAGCCATGCGTCTGTGCTCTGTGCAGTACTGAACAGTCTTGGTCTGAGTTTTAGGTGGTTTATCCTGCCAGATAAAATAATCAAATAGTATTGGTCAGCAATTTCAAATCAAATACTGTGGAATGTCAGAATGTTGGGAGACTATGAGGAGAAAAAACTGAACACCTTTTCCTCCCTTTCCTTATTAGATCAGTTATGGTTTAGAGAGTCATGTTCTAAAAGACAAAACTCGCTTTCCTTTTTCCTACCGGGTGGTCCCCCCAAAAGAAACTCCTTACCTGGGCATTGTCAAGCTACTCCAGCACTTCAAGTGGTCATGGATCAGTCTCCTCACTACAGACGATGACCGTGGAGAAAGGTTCATAAACAGCCTCACAGAGATGATGATCAAGAATGGCCTTTGCGTCGCTTCCTCAAAACGCATCCCAGCACCGGACTGGTCCAGTGACCAGGACGCGTTCAACAAGGTGGCTCTTGGCATGATGCCATTTCTCATGCAGGAGCGAGTCAATGTCATTCTTCATTATTTGAACCCTCAAACCATGTTCCTTCTACTACAAATGCTGATCATTCTTGAGGATGTAAAAAAACTAGCTGTGGGGAAAGTTTGGATTCCGACCATTCTCCAGGACTTTGACTTGAGAGTGATTTACAATGAACAGTTTCCAAACTTCCATGGTTCTTTGTCCTTCTCAATCCAGACACAGAAGAAGACAGGATATTATGATTATGTACCCTATTTCTATGCCATTGAGCATTTTGTGGTGCAAGCGTTTCATTGCTCCTATTCAAAGCCTGTGTTGTCTCTGAAAGGCTGGTTGCGATGCAGAGAGAAAGAACAAAGGGAGACCTTGTCGCAGGATGTGATCGGAAGAAGTCTGTCCCAAGACAGTTACAGCGTTTACACCACCATCCGGACCGCGGCACACGCTCTCCATGCTGCACTGTCACCAGGACGGAAGCCAAGAGCGATTTTCAGTGAAGGCAACCAGTTGACACAGCCGTGGCAGGTAGTTCTTTTCTCTCACAGAGAGTTACCACGTCTTCAATTTTGCAGCCAGTCTCTGGAAAGATTTCAAAAGGAGTGGTGTCATGGCACTTAGAACAGTTCGGAGAGAAATCCAGTTTGTACAGCTCCCTGCAAATGTTCCCTCCCCGCAACTTAAGTGTGCTGCATCTTCTGGATGTGGAATGGGATTTCCTTCAACATTTCAGGACTGCCGTGTCTATACTGCAGTCTATCCTCTTTTCTCCACCACTGGAAAAACTGTCTGTACGGGCCTGACTGAGTCTCTGCTGTGGAGAATACATACCACTGTTAGGCCCCCTGCTCCCTACGATTGGACCCTTCGTTTGTCTGGGGGAGTTTATGTAGCACTGGAGGGTGGTTGTTGGGTATGTCAGGAAGGATGTGTGTGTCGGGGGGGGGGGGATGCACAGATTCATTGAGTCCGCAACATACATTTGGAAGAAGTAGGAATCAGAGCTTCAAATGGGCAGGGTTGAGCTACCCACATGGTGTTCGTTTTATCAATGCTGATGTTTCCTATTTCATTCTAGCTTCACCCTTTCCTGAGAAGTTTCTCTTTTTACAATACTTCCATGGTACAAGTTTATCTGGATAAGGATGGGAACCTTGCAACTGACTTTGATATTGTGAACTTTGTGGTGTTTCCCAATAAATCCACTTCTTGGGTGAAAGTTGGGAGTCTAGAGAGGCAGAACAAACCTGAGATCCAGTTTACTATTGACCAGGAAGCCATTGTGTGGCCCAGAAGCTTTGATCAGGTGAGAATATCAGTGATGATCATTTTATTCCCTTTAATTACTTGAGCTGAGCTCTAAGAATTTGTCATGGACTACATGTTAGGAATTCTCACAAAAACAATGATTCAAGTCAGATATTGCTTTCTTAATTCATTGGGTGGCCTGATTCACTTTAATTTTCTTGACCTGGTTCAGCTATTGACTTCACTTCATGCCCAATTCGGGTGGATGTCGTCACATCACAACCATGACAACCTGGTTTCATCAACCTTGACTGAAACGTAACGACGGTAGTTTTGCTCACTTGACTCAGAAGTGGGAAACTTGCACATTACTTAAAGCCAGCCTATCAGAGATTGGGGGGCTAAACTCCCTAAAACTGGGCATATTTTATACATATTTTCCTTAATATTAACATTTAATGTAAATTTCAGCTGTTTTAACCATAATTGCTCCCATTGTTCCATTAAAATGTCATGACCTACATTTTTCGCTCACTGAATCATACAGTCTTTAACCTGTTCTTCTTCAGTCTTGAACTTCAAAAGCAATTTATACTTTTTTGAAATTACCCGGTCTTCGAATTTTAATTGTATCTCCAATATTGATTCTTCTTCTCTAAATCCATACACCTTCTTATCCAATTTAAATCGCTCCAAGATTTGAGCATATACAAAACACTGACAATTGCATTCTTCCATTAATTCTTCTCTTGAATTTATCGTACATTCTCCTTGAGAAAAAGTTAATAGATTTCTGTACAATAATCCTTTCTCTCATGTCAAGGTACTTCCAAAATACAGGAATTCTCAAAGAACTCCCACTGGGCCCTGGGAACAAAGTAATGTAGAAAAATATAAATAAATCCCATCCAAAAGATATAAGGTAGTTTTGATGCTAAGAAATGGATAACAGAGGAAAAATTAGAATGGGAAGGAATTTGAAAGAATGGAAATATTAGCTCCAAGAAAACGTACCCAGGGCATCGAAAACAGACAGTTCTATATTTTCTCCTTTTCATAGATCCCTCTCAAGAATCTTCACACTGATTGGAAAAGGAAGGAAAGGAAGCAACCTTTAGCCATGTTCACACAGCTGCCATGTGCCCCCACTGACAATCTCAAACTCCCTTCTCTGACCTCCCCATCCATCCTTCCCCAAACTGCTTGAAGCCACCAAATTCCGTATATGCAGGAAAAGGCTCTAGGCAGACAAAGAGAAGATGGGGAGACAAAACCAAACGAAGGAGCCACTTCCGAGCGTGATTCTTGCCAAATCACAGGGACACCCCCCCCCATAAGACCTACAGGGTAGAATCCTATCAAACCAGTTGAGTCTCCAATACTAGAGGGAATATAAATGGGTCTCGTAAAATCAGGAGAAAGTTGCATTATGGACACATGTATGTAAGCAGGCAGGTAACACCAAACTCTGGCAGCCTGTTCAGAGCGATGAGTGGCTCCATTTACGTGGCGACCTGGAAGGCACATTCTCTGGCTCAGTGCCTTTCAGCTGGAGAAGCTGAAGCAGGAAACTGAAACAGAAAAGAGTCTTGGAGCACAGTGGTGGACCTATATTATTGGACACCCAGGGTGGACCACTCGAAAACACAGGTAGGCCTGGCCTGTGCATCATAGACATGCCCCGGATGGAGGCTGGGGCTACTAGCCACTCAAAGCGAAGGGTAGACCGGGACTCCCTGTCTAGATCTTTCCTACAGTGTGGTGTCCAGAACTGGACACAGTTCTACAGTTGAGGTCTGACCAATGCATAGGAAAACGGAACCACTACCTCTCGTGACTTGGAAGCGACGGTTCTACGAATGCAGGCTACAAATGCCTTCTCCTTCTTTGCAGCAGCATCACACTGCTGGCTCATGTTCCTCTTGTGAACCACGGCAACTGCAAGATCCCTCTCACGTGTTGTGTTGCCAAGTCAGGTATTTTATTTATTTTATTTATTTATTTACAATATTTCTATCCCGCCTTTCTCCCCAAAGGGACCCAAGGCGGCTTACACAAGAATAAAATACAAAAATACAAAAAATACAAATAGATAATTATTTTAAACAATGAAAAAAAGTTAATAAAAACATCTAAAAATTGATTTTAAAAAAAGGTATCTCCCATTCTACAACTGTGTCCATGGTTATTTTTGCCTATTGCAGATCCTTTCATTTATCTCAGTTGAACTCTGGACCCAATCCTATCTAACTTTCTAGCAGCAATGAATCCGTATTGCAGCCCCGAGGTAGGGGAACAAGCGTTCCCTTATCTTGAGCCGGCCTCTGTGATTGCTCCCCCACTGCAGGATGCAGTGCACACCCTGTTGGCACAGCTGCCTCAGCGCTGGAAGGTTGCTTAGGATTGGGCCCTTCAATTTCTTCATTTCAGCCCTGTATTCCATTCTGTTATGGTCTTCCTGAATGCTTCTACTGTCTTCTATTGTGTTTGCTGCTCATCACAGCTTGGTGTCATCTGCAAATTGGATGAGACCTCCTTGTATACCTTCATCCAGATTGTTGATGAAGATGTAAAAGAGAACCGGGCCCAAGACAGAGTCCTGGGGCACAACACTGGAAACTGTTCTTATGTGGAATACTATCAGGTCCTTTTGCTCCTTCCAAAAACTGGTGACCTGTCCATTAATGAAAGGGAGAGTGGTGATAGGGTGTGGCCCATGGAAACCACATTGTACCTCTTTCACAAGAAATGCTCTGGATCTTTCCAGTGAGTTTCCTGATGCTCTTTGTCTTCTGCTTAGACGCTGCCTCCTTCTCGATGTATGGACAGCTGCCGCCCTGGATACGCCAAGGTGGTCATTGAAGGGGAGCCAGTTTGCTGCTATGCTTGTGCCCCCTGCAAGGGAGGGACCATCTCCACTGAGGAAGGTAGGTGGATCAAGGCTATCCATGAGGAAGAGGGAAATGATCATGTCCCAGGACATGTGCAAGTTTGTGGTAGGCATTTTTGCACTTGGGTCCTTCTTTGGTATAAACATTGCAGCCGTAATTCAAATCACAAGACGTTGAAAAAAATGTTCTCTGGTCATGCATTTCAGGGGAAGGCCAGTCAAAGGAAAGTTGGGTGCAGGAAGAGGTGACTGCACACTAACTATTAGATGAAACTACCATCAGTCAACCTGCCTTCTCCCGGGAATCTCCTCCCTTATACTTGTTTTGTTATTTAAATGTATCCATGACTTCCTTGTCTGATGCATCTCAAGTGTTCCTGGTCTCCATGAGTACCAAGGACCCATTTCTGATGTACCTGATCTGACACAGGCAGGAGGACATAATCTGGATCTGAACTTTTGTTCTAGGGCAGAAGTAGGTGGTTTCAGTTCAGCCTTTGCAGGGTTTGCAGGACATTAGGAGGGTTTGCACCCGGAGTCTTATGGATCAGGAAGATGTCCTGATGTATCGGGCAAACCAATCTTTTCTAAAATGCATCGGCAGTGCGCCTAAGGTGACCGCTGCATCCTGCACAGGATTGGGCCCATGCTGGCAAAGCTGGAGTGCTCCTTTGGGAAAAGGGACTTTGTCCCTTTCGCCCAGGTAGAGTCCAAGCTGGCTCAATGGGCCTCCTCGAATGTGCACCGGCGCAAATCCGAAGAGCAGGTGTAACGGCAGCCAGAGCAGGTGCGGGGGATTTGGCGGAGTGCATCGCGAAGGATCCCTCTCCCATCCCTAGCCTGACTGGCTAATTGACTCCTCGTTTCCACCCTGGGTCACCCTCCCTACTGCCTGGCACAGAACCTACCTGTATTCGCCGGTGGTGGCTGTGGTTCAGTGCAGAGTTAGTGGCACCAGCATCTCCGCCGGAAGCACTTACTCGCCAGGTGATGAAAACATACCTTATGGCACATTTACATAACCTGGCGCCGGCAGAAGTTTTGATAGGATTGCGATGTCAGGGATTTTCTTGCTGATATGTCTGACAAATCTGTTCATGGCCATGTCAGCCTCTGGAGTATGGAGACAATCTAGGACAGTAATTCTCAAAGTGGTGGGTCGCGACCCTTCACGAGATCCAGACCGGATGTGGTCGCTATCCCCTTAAGGATGTGGCGATGCAGGGTGACATTGGCGATGTTCTTCCCGGTCTTTTTAACTTATTGGGGGAAGGGCATGCCCTCTGTTGGGTGTGGGGGCCTGTGCCCCACTCTTAGGGCCTCCTTGCGCTTCTGATTGGCTCCCTGAAGTGATTGAGAACCACTTCAGGGAGTTGATATGAGGCATGGGGATAGACTCAAAAAGGGTCATGCCCCCCTGCACCCTCCTGAGGGCCAGTACGACCCCTGTAAAGTAAAAAATGACACTTTGTCCTTGGTGGTGGCATGATCCCGAAAGCGCTGCTGCCGTCTGCCCGCCCCTGACACCAGTTCTGACTCCTCCTACTCAGGGGGAGAACTTTGAGAAATGCTGATCTAGCCTATGGCACTATCACTCCTGGACACCATCTCATAGCTTAGATCGAGGCCCTCCTCCTAGTTTTCTGAGAAGTTGGAATAAGTCCATTGGAAAGACAGTGACTAGAGCAGTGTTTCCCAAACTTTTCCCACCTGCGGCTCCCTTGACCATTGACGATTTTGGCCATGGGTCCCCATTACATTATGCTGATGTCTACCAATTGGCATTGCACTGTTTTCCGAGACGATACCGTGGCACTCCGTGGCTCCCCTGGGAGCCATTCCTCCCAGTTTGGGCAAATCCAAATCCAACTAAGCACAAACATCTTAGACTCTACTTATGATGGCCTCAAAGAAATACTCTCCTCTGCTCCCATTGTGCCTCCCATGTTATTCAGTAGAGTTTTTTTCTGTGTGGTGATGAATCTCTTGCAGTCTGAACATCTAGATGGAAGGAGATTGGAAATCAATGTGTTGCCACTGAAACAATCATCTTCTGCATAGAAAGCATATCTGCTACCAGTGAAACTCCCCATCATTACTTCATATTCCTTATGTCTTCCCCCTATTTGCCATATTTGGTTTTTTATAGCAAGTAAGCTATAAGCACCAAGTATTTCTTTCTTTTATGAAATGCAATGGAAAATAGATTATTATGGATGTTAGGCAGTGATGTAGACTTGAAAGTCACATCGATGACTTGACTCGGACTTGACTCGGCAATTGTAAAAGACTTGAAAGACTCGACTCGAGACTTGTTGCCTTTTACAACAAATCAATTTCTATTCAGGTTTAGACCTGTTTTTCCTATTAAATAGATAGAGACTAGAAACTTGCAACGGAAGACGCAGGACTTGGGGGCAAAGACTTGGAACTTGACTTGAGACATGGACCCAGACACTTGGGACTTGACACGAGACTTGGGGTCAGAGACTTGATCCACATGCCTGATGTAAGGTAGATCACTGAAGGAACTCTTTTGCTTTACAGACACGGACCGTTGTATGAAGTGTCCAGAAGATCAGCATCCAACCAAGGACCGGATTCTATGTGTCCCCAAACTCATAAGTTTCTTGTCCTTCAAAGAGCCCTTGGGGATAATTCTTGTTGTCTTTACCCTATTCTTATCCATAGTCACATGTCTTGTTTTAGGAATCTTCATTAAGTCCCGTGAAACTCCAATAGTCAAAGCCAACAATCGTGACCTCACCTACATTCTCCTGGTCTCCCTCCTGCTTTCCTTCTTGTCCTCCTTCCTATTCATTGGTCAGCCCCAGAAGGTGACCTGCCTTCTCCGTCAAACAGTCTTCAGCGTCATCTTCTCGGTTGCTGTCTCTTCTGTGTTGGCCAAAATGATCACCGTGGTGGTGGCATTCATGGCCACCAAGCCGGGGAGCAAGATGAGGAAATGGGTGGGGAAGAGTTTGGCAAACTCCATTGTCTTTTTTTGTTCCATAGTTCAAGTGGGCATCTGTGCTGCCTGGCTAGGAATCTCTCCCCCATTCCCAGATTCTGACATGCACTCCCAGCCTGGCCACATCATACTGCAGTGTGACGAAGGGAGTGTCGCCATGTTTTATGTTGCCCTTGGCTACATGGGCTTTCTGGCTGCTGTCTCCTTCACTGTGGCCTTCCTAGCCAGGAAGCTGCCCGGAGCATTCAATGAAGCCAAGTTGATCACCTTCAGCATGCTGGTCTTCTGCAGTGTTTGGGTGTCCTTTGTGCCCACCTACCTGAGCACAAAGGGCAAATACATGGTGGCCGTGCAGGTCTTCTCCATCCTGGCCTCCAGTTCTGGGTTACTGGGCTGCATCTTTATTCCCAAGTCCTACATCATTGTATTGAGGCCTGACCTGAATACAAAGGATCATCTCATGATGAAAAGTAAACATGACACCACCTGATTCTTTATAGATTCTTTTTGAATGTTGGCATTGCTTTTTCCAGCACAGCAGTTACTGCACCAATGTACTTTCCTTGTGAGTGAACTCCTGAGATTGTATTATAACAGATCTCTCTTCCCATCACAAACATTATAAAAGTATTTTTTATCATGAGAAATAAAGGTGAACATATTGTGATATTAGAATGGTCAAGACATCTCATTCATGGCCCAGTCCTGTGTAGGGCTGTGCCAGGGGAGCGTGGGTTCCCCCAGGATGTCGTGAAAGTGCTGTAAAGCACATGTAAAGCACTTTCATGGCACCCAGAGAGTAAGGACCGCCAGCGTAGAGGCCGGAAGCCCTTACCCCAGCTCCAACCCAGCCAAACGCCCACCGAAGCAGGTAAGGCCTACACCGGCCAGGGCAAGGGTGGAGGACAAACCGGGTGGTTTGGGATGGCGGCCATAGGCCAAGATACGCCAATATCCAAAGCCCTCTCCAGGCCCGGAGTGGCCTTACATGGAGCGCTAAAATGTACGCGAACTCCGGAGCTTACGTACGTTCGAGGAGGCCCATTCAAAATGATTGGTAATCAAAAGTAATGTCTATTAATTGCTTTGAAAATGAACGCGTAACAAGTGGGAATGTCTTCGTTTTCCATGGATGTCCGCAAAGTCCCAACTGTTCTCCTGATCCTTAGAACATCATTACTTTCCAGACTACTTTTCAGAGTCTACGCCTCAGACAGTAAGTTGGGAAAGTTGATGAGTTGATGTGGATTCAGGATCCAACTTCCTGTCTAGGGCAGCAGTTCTGCTTAGGAACAGAGCTACATAGCCCATTGGGAAGCAGGGTTCACTGTTCACTTCAGGTACTGTGATGACATCTTCAAAGCAAAGTGATATATTTCCCAGCCCGCAAAATGTGGAGGTCAGGGGTGTCAAATATACAGTTCGCAGGCTGGATCCAGGACCATGGAAGATTTTTATGTGGCCCGTGTGATGTTTACGTTGTTTCCTCGCCAGCGCCGGCAGCAGCAGCACCCCCCCCCAAAAAAAAACACCCCAATTGCAATCTCCACTTTCACTATTCCAATTGGCCAGCAGGAGGATCCACGGAGGAAATGAGCTTGCAGCAGTCAAGAGGGGAAGTCTGGCCCAGCCAACTAGCAGGGAGAAGCCTGCTGCTTTCTGGCTGCCATCTCCTTCACTGTGGCCTTCTTAGCCAGGAAGCTGCCCAGAGCGTTCAATGAAGCCAAGTTTATTACCTTCAGCATGCTGGTCTTCTGCCGTACATAAGAACATAAGAGCCCTGCTGGATCAGGCCAAAAGCCCAACTAGTCCAGCTTCCTGTATCACACAGTGGCCCCACCAGATGCAGTGTTTGGGTGTCCTTTGTGTAGGCTTACCAGAGCTCCAACCGGTACAGAGTGCTAGACCTTTAGGAGGAATGTGGGCAGGTGTAGCTTGTTAAACCTTAGAGCACAATCCTAGGCATGTCTACTCAGAAGCAAGTCCCACTGAACACAATGGGGCTTGCTTCTGAGTAGACATGCCTAGGATTATGCTCTAAGGTTTAACAAGCTACACCTGCCCACATTCCTCCTCCTAAAGGTCTAGCACTCTGTACCGGTTGGAGATCTGGTAAGCCTACCTTTGTGCCCCCCTACCTGAGCACAAATGGCACATACATGGTCTCCTTGCAGGTCTTCTCCATCTTGGCCTCCAGTTCTGGGTTACTGGGCTGCATCTTTGTTCCCAAGTCCTACATCGTCTTGACATGACACTTGATTCTTTGTATACTTTTTGAATGTTGGCAGTGCCTTTTCCAGCACAGCAGGTCCTGATTCTTGACCCATGACCCAATCCCACTGGGCTGCGGCACCCCCAGAACCTGCTTTCCAGTGACGCAGCTTGCTTGATGGGGATCACAGAAGGTGACACCCCAAACAGCATGGCCTGGCTGCTGCCACAAGTAGCAAGTGGCTGGTTCCATGTGCAAGTGGGCTCCCAACCTGACCCAGCGGAGGGAAGTCAGAGCGGGAGGCAGGCAGGGGTTGTGCAGAATGGTGAGGGCAGGTAGAGGAATGGGGAGGAGACTGGGGCAGGAACGGGGGTCACCTGAGACTGGCCGTTGGCTCAGCATCAATGGCGGCAGCAGCGCCACTAATATCTTCTCTTACTGTCCTCTCTCCACTGACCTGTGTCCACTCGGACTTGTGCTGCAGTAGACCCAGCGGGACTGTGTGGGCTTTCGCCAGGGCAAGGGAACAAATTCCCTTACCTTGAGGAGGCCTTCACAACTTCACATTCCCCTGTGGGGTGCAGCACATGCCTTGTTGGCACAGCTGCATTGGTGCATGGGTGGTTTTTGAAGGATTGGGCTGCTATTCTGTTGGAAGGTTGGGCGTGCTTTATCCCGCACAGCAGTCACTGAAGCCATGTTTCTCTGGTGAGTGAACTCCTGAGATGGTATTATCACAGATTTGTCTTTCTTTCACTCACAGTATAAAAGAGTCTAGACATGAGAAATAAAAGTGAACACTGATATTAGAATAGTCAGGAAATCTTATACTACGGCGATCGTTTTATCACAATTTATCTGTGTGCCCATTAACACCAGGAATGAAACAGGGGCCTGTTCACGACTGCTGCTGACCTTGCAGGCCATGAGTTCTTCAAAAGGATGGAGAATGAGAAGGATTGTATCTCATTCATTGGTTTGAAACTGAATGTGAAACTGACAACAAATGGGAATAGTTGTCCCCCATATCTATGGGTCCCGACATATCCGCAGTTCTGTGTGGTTCCATGCCATTGCTATCACCATGCTGAAGCTCTCCCAGCCATTTTACAGCTCTCCATGGGCATTTTAAAGCGAGTGTAATTGATCAGCCCAGTGATTCCCAAACTGTGGGTCGCGAGCCGCCATCCAGGTAGATGGAGTAGCCATGGGAACTCCTTTGAGCCCCATAGTAGCAAATATGTACATGGAAAAATTGGAGAGCCTAGTTTTAAGCACAGCTGCATGCAAACCATGTAGATGGGTGAGATATGTGGATGATGTTTTTGTGATATGGGAACATGGGGAAGAAAGATCTTTTCAGTATATTAATGGTCTACATTCAGCAATCAGGTTCACGGTGGAAAAAGCAAAAGAAGGCAGACTTGCCTTCCTGGATGTATTGGTAACAAGGAGGAGGAGATGACTTTGGGACACCACCAGAGATACAGAAAACCGACATCTACGGGGAGCATGATATGCTGCATATCATCAAATCATCCCAGTCAAAAAAGAGGGTTAATGTCTCATCACCTTGGTGATGAGAACCAAACAAATATTGGAGCCTCAGTATTGGCAAAGGGAACTGAAACAGTTAACATCAACACTTCAAAAGAACTGATACTCAAGTCAGATAGTTAAAAGAGTGATACAATCGAAACAGAACAATACAGAGCTATGGTCATAGAAATAGGATTTACAGGATTAAAAGTCATTCTGTAAATCCTATTTCTATGAACATTTTAGCAGGCCATGAAAGCTTCCAATCTTTAATAAAGAGCTAATATACAACCAACATGTATTCTGATTCTTATAGTCAGCAGTTTTTCCTTTTTCCAGGGATCTTCCTTATTGACAAGAACTAGTCAGTAAACCATTTTCCTCTTTTCTTCTGCTCTGCGTTATGATCAAGGCAGATGATGAACTTGCGATCAAGAGGCAAAGCTCAAGATAAAGTAAAAACAAAGTCTAACTAAGACTTCTCTGACTTCAGCCTCTACTTGCAATTGCAGCATCCTTCTGGCATAGGAGGGAAATAGCTACCTAGGAGTTAACTCTTTCCTAGCTGGCTTGGCTGCATCTTGCAAGGCCCAACTCACATCATGCATCTCCCGTACATCTTGCTCTCGCTCTCCTCTTGTCCTTCAGCCAGCTGGGCAATTCTTTTTTATCCCACTTTAGGAGCCTTCCCCCCCCCCCCCAGTTCTCATAGACTGGTTGAAAATAACCAATGTTCTGCTCCCATACAAGATGAACAGACTGGACCAATGACCAGGTATGAGCTAGGCTTTAGTCAATTCTCTGGTGATACCAGGTAGTAATGAGATTCCAATTGACATCTGAAAGAAGAAAGCTGCATCTAAGACGTGACCTGGAGCTCTGGCCAGAATGGCGACTGTGGCAGGCGGCTTCCTACGTCAGTAGGGCAATAGAAACAGAGGTGTAGGAAAGAGAGGCGGGAGGGCGCACCGCCCCCGGACAGGAAGCCCAGGGGGCATCAAAATCACAGCCTGCGGCCACAGTAGCAGCCACAGCCCCTTTTCCTTTTTTACCGCTCTTCTTGGCCATTTTCGGCCTTGCGCAGCTTGTTCTGGGCCTTGAAAAGGTCCCCAGAGAGTGGGGAATGCATCCCCCGCTCTCCGGGGGCCTTTGCGAGGCCCAGAAAAAGCTGCACAAGGCCAAAAGGGCTCCCAGTTCTTGAAATGACTGATGATGACTTACAAAACTCAATGGATGTAGATGCAGTGATGTGAAAGTCTTCATCTGTTGAATTCTTGCCTGTCGGTCGTTAATGGTTTAACTGTAATACACTCCTCCCACTCAGAAATCAACCTTATGTAGGAATTTCTCTCTCTCTCTCTCTCTCTCTCTCTCTCTCACACACACACACACACACACACACACTTTTTGTGGTCTTCAGAGGACTGCAGTGAAAGAGTCTCTCCCTCTGCCTGCTTAGGTATCCTACACTACAGGGATCCACTTATTTCCTCCGTCACTCTTGTGCCACAGATGGAAATTTCTGTTGCAAGCTTGTCTCCCACTTCTTTGAGCAGTGAGAAGGCCCGAGGTGCAGCGTTACCTGGGTTCTGGTTTCCTTTAGAAGAGAGGAAATGGGCAACAGATGGTGTCTTTGTCAGACTTGCTTGATTGCTTTCATCTCCTCCTGCAAGCCACCTCGGCTAGCTACAAGCACCTTGGAAGGTCTTTTGCTCGGCTTCCATTAGTAGCTTTCCCCGCACATTATCCGCCCTGCATTCCTGTACCCGCGGGACGGTAGGGATTGTTCACCAGCAAGCCTGTCCCCCGCCAATGGATGCACAAATCAAGCTCTGCAGGCTCTGCCCAGATCAAATCCCAACTCTCGGTGTGTCTTCCAGAATCTCCAGCTCACGCTGCCTTTCCCTTTCATATGCAGAGGGCATCCCTCTCACACCTCAGCCTAGTTGACCTAGTTGACTTTGGAGGCCTTCCATTTAGAGTTTCTTGGGTCACTACCATTTCTTAGCCCCCCTTTGTTCAATCCTAGGCCAGGCTTTGCCTCGAGTCAATGTCTGATGGCCATTTCCTGCTACCAGCCAACACTCTTAGAAAGCCGCCATCCCCTCATTTAGAAAATCCTTTGGCCCAAGTTGATAACTATACTCCCCCAACCCATTTTGTCATGCTGCAGCCAATGGAAGACCTGCGAAATCATGAGCCAGAAGACTGCAGCCCTCCCCCGTCCCTCAGGGCGGCTGGTGGTGATTCAGCACTTCAGTGTGACTTCAGTCCACACCAGGAAAAAGGGGCGGATTCTCTTCCCGTAGAACGAGGCTGATCGGAAAGCAAAGATCAATTCATCCGTATCCGCCTCAAAAAATTCCACCCGACCCTCTTCATAGTCCAGAGACACTTGGATCTTCCTGGGTTCCTGGCTCAAGGTCAAAGGGGTTTCCTCAGGGGCAGTAAAGGCCAAGACCTGACAAGGTGGGGATGAGGCCTTCCCCACAGCCCAAACACCCTCACTAGGATTAAGGTTGAACCACCCCTTTCTCTGGACAGACTCTGTTACAACTCCCACAGCCCACCTTTCCTGCGCCCTCTCCTCCAACCCCTCCACTCCCACCTCCCACCAATGTCTTCCCGAACTGAATGTCTCAAGTCCCAGTACACAAGGCATGCAGTCAAATCTCTCCGAGCAGACAGGCAGGTCCAGCTTGCTCTTTCCCCACGTCACACTCTTCAGATCATCAGATAGCGCGAGGCGGGGATTTGCTGTGTCTGGATTCAGAGTGACAACCACTGCAGGAGAGCAACAGAAAAGGCAAAGAGGAGTTATGGACGGTGGCAGGGAAAGGACCCGTGTTCGCTGCTGAAGAATGACCTCCTTCCCGCCAGGTGCGTATCAGCACAGACCCATCGATGAGGGCAGGTTTCTCCCCTTAGGGGCACATCAGGCCTCCTCTCTGAACTCCCTGTTTTCTTAAAATGGAAGTCTCTACCCCTTTTCCAGGAGAGTGGGGAACGCTGAAAAAACGCTGAGTGAGAGAATGAAAAATGTTCCAACGGTCCCCTCCCCTGGCTGCAAAATGGCTTTGGAGTTGCCCCTGCCCGGAATCAGTGAAACTCCGACCCCCTTAGTAGCTGAGCTTATTCTCATATGCCTGGGTCAGGCTCTTCTCTCTCCCGCCTCTTCCCTTTCTGGTTTTTGCTTCTTCTCCCACTTACTGTCAGCACAAAATATCACAAACATGCCAAAGCATACCAAAAAAGGCACCAACAAGCAAAAATCAAAATTTAAAAATTCTGTCAGAATAAAGAACAGACACAAAAAATGAAGGCAACAGAACAGAATCAAAGGAAGTCTAGATGAAACCAAGGCGGTTTCCAGGGTGATTTCGCTGCCTTTCTAAAAGCTGGAAGCGACTAGGCCAGCATACCTCCAGAAGGAGATTTTTAGGCCCCCTCAACATAAACTTTCCTACGTCAGCTTTGCAGGCCACTCTTGTGACCCCCATGTTGTAGGGTGTCTGTATGAGGATGAGACAAAGAGACTTAGCTTAGGGCCACCTAGTGAGTGGAACCGAGGAGTTCACAGTGCAGAATTACCACATGACACCATCTCTCACCCATCTGCCAGGCCCCATCTGAGCCCAGGCTCACCCATTCCTCCTACCCTGGTTAGTCCAGTTACTGTCAAGTTAAAAAGAGAAAATAACTTTTTTTCCAGAAGAAGGGTATGTGAAAAAGGAGCTGCTGTCAGCTTCTGTCATCAAATCATGTCCATCCCTCTTAGTTCCTTGAAGAGACTTACCTTTGGTCAGGCCTTTTCCCGGAGATTCTGTGATGCGAAGGAAAAGGTATCAGATCTCAAGTCAGACCATCATACAGTACATAGAGCAAATACGTACCGTATTGTCCCGAGTATAAGACGCACCTGATTATAAGACGCACCCTTAAAGTTTGGTGCTATTAAAAATTTTAATTAAATCACTGGCATTAAATTGCAACAGCCTGATTATAAGACGCACCCCTAGTTTAAAAACTTAAATTAGGAGAAAAAAGTGAGTCTTATACTCAGACCAATACGGTAATTTCTTCTTTAAAAAAACAAAACAAAATCCTTGTGCCAAATTCTTGATTAAGAGAAGCATTTTCATTAGAACTATCATGAATGAGTGAGATGCTTTTAAGTTGTCAAAGGTAACTAGTAGTTAGAGGTCCACCCTTGAGTCTGACTCAAGCACCATCTCCCATCAAAATTTCCATTCCCATTCAGTGGCACAAAATTACCTGTTTTCCAAACATGTTCCCGTTACTTTCTTAGGGGGAAGAAACATTCACTCAGTCCATCATATGTAACAATATATCATTTCATATTTTAAAAAATCCTTCAGCAGATACAGCAATACCTCCCATAATGCAGGGGATATGTTGACAGTAAGCCGTGTGCTACATGAAACAGCACTACAGGAAACATACCGGTAGTTAAACATAAAACAGAAAAGGAGATGCTGATTTGCCCCATGCTTCCCAGAATGCACTGCTTCCACCAGCTACAATAGCTGTTAATCACATCCAGATAAAGAGCGCTGCAGCCAATCAGCACTAATGGCACAATCTTGTGTAAGTATCCTGTGTAACAGCGCAAAGGCCAGCACCGAATTACTATGCCACTTACCTGGACCTGTGCCAGCTGCCACAGGTGAATGCTGCGCCGGTCGGCATGGGGGCAGGGAAAGGGCAAGGTGGCCACTGGACAGCCCTGGCTAGGATGATGGGGCAGGGATATTGGCACCAATATCCTATGCCCCATCGCAGCCTGGGCCAGCCTTACACAGCCTCCCCGGTTATGCTAAAGAGCTGGCGCACATCCAAGGAGGCCCATTGTGGCCTGTGCTGCTTACACCAGGGGAAGGGGATGAACATCCCCTTCTCCCAAGGTGAGCCCGGGCTGTGCCGGTGCAGGCCTCGCTGTGCTTAGGATGCAGCGGCCGGCCCTTTAGTTCCGGTCGCGCACACTTGTGCAGGATTGGGCTGCCCGTTGTTGTCCTGCTCTTTTAAGGTGTAGTATGTACATATACACCCACACATATCACAGCATGGGCATGACTTGTGAGTTAGCATCCTGCGGGGACACTTTCTCACAAATAGATTGCTGCTGTGGTGAGAAGGGGAAGAGAAGTGGCTCTAGGTTCATTCTCCATTAGGAGATCCTTTGATGAGGTGAATGGCTTCAATCCAACGCAACCTGCCCTCCTTTCCAAAACCATAGACTGAGTGGGATTGGCCGAGTCTTCATACATCTCCAGGAATGTAAATTCCTCCTAAACAAGCAGCTGAATTTTCCCTTCAACCAACCTGGAACTGGGGCACTGCCAGAGATGTAGGTCCAATCTGCTGAGCTGCCCACAATATCTTCACTCATTTCCAGAGCGTTTTTCAGAACAGAAAGTTGCAACGAGAAGCTTCTGAGTCTTTCTTCCAGCTCTGGAGAGAGGGGTATCAGCTGCTTCGCTCGCCTCTTCTGACACCTGAAAAATAGAGGTGGTTTGTAAACAAGCAAGAATATCAAATCCCTGCTTGATCTGGGTTTCTTTTAGCAAACTAATGTTAGGACACAAACCACTGAGTTTGGTGGAGGTTAGTTCAAAAGTGAGACACCTACGAGGTGCAGAAAAGAGCGACCAGAATGATTCGTGGGCTGGAGCACCTCCCTTATGAGGAAAGGCTACAGTGTTTGGGGCTTTTCAGTCTTGAAAAAAGGCACCCGAGGGGGAACATGATTGAGACGTATAAAATTATGCATGGGATGGAGAGAGTGGATAGAGGGAAATTCTTCTCCCTCTCGCACAACACCAATACCAGGGGACATGCACTAAAATTGAGTGGAGGGAGAGTTAGAACGGATAAAAGAAAATATTTCTTTACCCAACGTGTAATTCATCTGTGGAACTCCTTGCCACAGGATGTGGTGATTGCACCTGGCCTAGATGCCTTTAAAAGGGGTTTGGACAGATTCATGGAGGAAAAGACCATCACAGGTTACAAGCCATAAGCAACCTCCTGGCTTTAGAAGTAGGTTTTCTCTGTGCCAAGTGCAGGGGAGTGGCAGCAGGAAACAGGTTATCTTGTTGGCTGTGTGCTCCCTGAGGCATCTGGTGGGGCCACTGTGTGATACAGGAAGCTGGACTAGATGGGCCTTTGGCCTGATCCAGCAGGGCTCTTCTTATGTTCTTAGTTCTCTAGTCTAGCAGTAATTCCTTACTGTAGTTGGGGGGAAAAGGGTAAAATGAAGAGATCCTTGGAGAACTACTCTCAACAGGAGCAGTGTGCTGGGTATAGCAGACCAATGATCTGGCTCAGTATAAGACACATCCTAAATTCACATTCTTGACAAGGGAATTTGCTTGATCTCTGATTATACAGATACAATTGTGTTTCTATTGTTAGGATAAAAGGCTTTGAATATGAAAGATGTCTGGGATTGGAATCAAGGATGTCGTCAGTTACAACACTGCAGGGAAATATATACAGAGGATCCTTTGTCTTTTCTTCCAGAGTGAAACCATTAAGAACATAAGAACAGCCCTGCTGGATCAGGCCAAAGGCCCATCTAGTCCAGCTTCCTGTATCTCACAGTGGCCCCACCAGATGCCTCAGGGAGCAGACAGCCAACAAGATAACCTGTTTCCTGCTGCCACTTCCCTGCACCTGGCACAGAGAACATTTCTAATGGTTGACTGTAACCAAGAGAGTTTAAAGTTTAAAGTCAATTACGGGAAACAGGAAAAAGCCACATACCCGGTCAAGGTGCTTCTGATGTCCTGAAAGAGAGAAATGTGTCTCAGCATCACAGACAGAACAAACACTGGGCTTCTTCGTGTATCTTCTGTAGATTAATGTCCCCTTTCCTCATCTATGGAAACCAACAGTTATTCCCACCATCAGACCTTCTTTATTCTAGACCAGTGTTTCTAGACCACCTGATTTCTGGTGGTTCCCAGGTGATGGAAAGATCAGATAAGTAATTGCCACAAGCCCGGAGGCTATTCAAAAATCAGACAGCTGCTAATTACCCTGCGAATAGCTGAGCTCCTGCAGTTTGCAAGCTTGTGTAAATATAGGGAGATAAATGTTTGAGTGTCTCATAAAGCTAGGTGGGTCCCAATAGAGTGTAATTTAAAAAAGTGGGTCCCAGTGCTAAAACGTTTGAGAACCACTGTTCTAGACAACTGTGGAAAGCATCTTTGTCCTGAGTCTCACCTTAAGAAATGCAGCTGCTGGCTGCTGGCACTTCCTCTCCATCTCTGTGATCAAATTACTGAAAATGGAAATCTCCTCTGAGAACCTGGTGACATTTTGTTCCTGCCTCTTCTCAATCTCTTTCTCCAGATCTCCCAGCTGATCCATCCAAAACAGCTTTCTTTCCTCAAGGAGCTTCTGCATTTTCTCAAACGCAGATCCGATATTCTGCTTCTCCACTTTTAATTGTGCCTGAGAGGGAAAAACACAGGAATTGGGATATGAACAGAAGTATGTTATCTTGGGTGCCTGGTAAAGACTAGGCAATACTCTGAATACCAGTTGCAAGGAAGCAACGGCAGGAGAGGGGTATTCCTTCATATCCTGGTACCTATGGAATACCGGTAATAGTACTTATGATCCAATAGTACTTATGATCCAGTTGTTTTATTTGGCAGTATCTGCTGACTTTGGTAACCTGCATAGCATTTTATGAAAAACTATTAATATTGTACTTTGGACATTGAGAGTTAAGCCTTGTTTCCTTGTCTTCATATTTTGCATTCTGACCCTTTGAATTCAGGGAAAAACATTTAGATGCTAAAATTATTTTCATTAGAACTTATTATGGGGTACACATTGACCATCACGCAAGCCCTATTCATATGTTCTGTAACTATGGACATTATCTATGGTTAGAGGTGTGTGAAAATGTAAAATGCGAAACGAAGCGAAATAAGGAGAAATTCGTGTCTAAAAACCAATAAAGCGATATTGCAGAATAAAATGAAATAACAGCAATTATAACTCTCCCAGCGCCGCCTGGTATGTCTCCATAATTTTTTATTATTATTTTTTGCTAGCACATGTTGCGGAGTGGTTTTGAGTGCTCCGAAGGCCAATGCAGTCAGCTTTGCTGTGCAGGTTGTGACCTGGAAGTCCATATTGACCCGTATTGACCTGCGCCATAACAATGATTCGGAAAAGCCCTCGGAACCCTCGCAAAACCCTCAGGAAACTATCGGACAGTCTCAGAAAGAACAAAACTTGACAGCTTTGCAAGTAAGGTACTTCTTTGATGTGCAAGCTCTTAGGCGATTATGCTGTTTGTTTTCCCAACGTAGCTTTAATCTGCATGGAAGCCTTAACCCCTCTGTAAGAATCTGCATTGTACTGAGCTTTTCATGCCTCTAGTCTAATCATTGGCAAATATGCTGTTTGTTTTAGCAAGGTAGCTTCTTTAATCTGCAAGCGGCCCCTTAAGCCTTAACCCCTCTGCATGAAACTGCATTGTACTGAACTTTTCATACCTCTACACTGAAATGTTGGCTGCATCTGCTGAAAGTATCACCTGTCTAGTGCACGTATAGTGTATCTGAACATTATAAAGCAAATAAAATTAATACAAATGATAAATTGGAATAAAAATACAAAACACCGCTTTTTGCCTTTTTCAATTTTTGGAATTCACTAAATTTGGGGGGGGGGGGGAAAGAACCATTTTCACATACCTCTACCTGTGGTTACAGTCTGACCAGGAGTGTTCTGACAAACCCTAACCCCGACACCAATGTGCTCTGTAGTTCTTCCCCCCCCCCCCCCCCGGTTCTACCGAGGATAAAAGCATTTGTCTGCATAAGTAGACAATTGCTACTTATGAAGTAGCAATTAGCAATGCTGGGCAATGCTATAATTGCCCAGCATTGCTAATCGTAGTCACCGTCCATGATTACAGAACGTCTGAATAGGACTAGAGATGACCTCATAATCAATCTGTGATGATCTGACTTCTGCTGAATCTGTAAACTGACTTCTGAACAGCCAGAACTGAGCTGTTTCTTGGGTGGCAGTTGAAACTGGGTCACAAATCAAAATCAACACTTGCTGCAAGTGCATGTGCAGACAAGTGGTGAATGGACACCAAAAACACACACTCAATTGAGACACTGGACATTATGTTGCATCTCTAGCTGAGGGTAGGAGGAGACCGCAGACAGCTCTCATTTCCAACAACCACGAACACCTACCAGACACGTTTGGCTTCTCTTCTCTTCAACCAGCTTCTGATCCACAATGGTGTCTCTCTCTTTCTTCACAAATTGCAGGTGAGCCTCGATTTCCTCCTGCAGAAAGAGAGGTGGACTTTTGGTCAGGGGGAGGCTCAGCCAATCGGATGCCCACCACAGACTTCCGTAGAAAACCACATCTGCTTGGGTCCTAGTGAAGGGATGAGTTTCACTTTCTACCTTATAAAGCTTCCTGTAGTTTGCCAAGGAGGAGAAAATTCAGGTAGCTCCACTCCTTTGCCTGCTCAGATTGCTGGTCCTTTCTGAACACATATCGAGAATTTAGTATCAAACCCTGGATCTTGGCCACCTTGCATGTTGAACTGGAGACAGAGCTGTGATGCAAATTTGTGCATTCCCTTTCTGACATTTGATTGATCCACATGTAAATAACTAAAGGCAGCAACTGAAGGTTTGGGCAGGGCAGAAGAGTCTCTACAGGTGCGCTTGCAAAAATATTGCAATTTGATTAAAAAAGAAAAAAAAACACCCGAGAAATGGATCACATTGTCTGTAGGGCATGTCTTGAAGAAGTTATTTTAAAATGTTGTCCAGAAGCAAGAGCTGCCCACATATATATCAATGGAGAAATGTAGGATTTGGCTATCGCTGTGACAGGGCATCACCCTGTGTTCCCCCCTCGCCCTGAAACAAAAGATGCCAGCAACAAAAGAGTTGATGCTTTTTCTAACTCAGATCTTATTCTGATTTCAGGTGAAAATCAAGCTTTGAACATTTAAGGCTGATCTCCACTGCACGAATTCCGGCGCGTGTGGAGCTGTGTGGCTTCCATTTTATCTGATCGCATCAGAACGCGGGAGAGCCGTGCTCTCCCGAGTTCCGTTGCGACCGGCCGTGGACCATGCTCATGATTTTGAGAGGGCAGGACGCAGAGTTAACTGTTTGACCAATGGGATGAGAGGGAGTTTTCTATTTGCATTGAAGAAACTGGTGGACCCAGGGCAGCGTCTCGGGTGGGGCATCCTGTCCCCTACACTTGCACGCCTCCCAACGCAAGCACAACGCAACATGGGTAGGTGTAGATCAGCCTTTAAGAACAGCCTAGCATCAGGCCAGCTCCCATGTCTCTATAACCGCATTGTTCATGCTGAAGTGTGATTGAATGATGGGAATTGGTACTTACACAGAGAAAAATCAAGAAAGGCACAAGAAATTTCATAGGTAAAGGTAAACCTCCTCCAATCACTTTCCGCCTCACTCCACTCCCCCCCCCCCATCCCTCTTCATTCCAGCACTCATATGAACCTGCCCTGTACCGTTGGTCCATCCAGCTTAGGACTGTCTGGTAGTGGCTTTCCAAGGTTTCCAACATTAGTCCTCCTTCCCTACCTGAAAATGCCAAGAATTGAAAACAGGACTTTCTGCATGCAAAAGAGATGCTCTGCCGTTGAGATCCTTCCCCTCTCCTTTCCCCACTTCCCCCAAATTGGTCTCTCCTTCTCATGTTCCCCCACCACCCCTTGGCTGTTTGCATTCTCAAATCCCTCCCTGGCGCCGGCTCTTCGTCTCTCCTCCACCCAAGCACAGTGCCCTGTAAGAATGTTTTCCCTGTAAGAATAAAGAGCATCTGTTCACATGATCCACAAGGAAATGAAGGGATGCAGCCTTCAGGGACAACAGTAGGGTGCGGTTTAACATTGTTCCCTGCCTCTGGAGACCCCAACTTCAGCTTCGAGGCTGCAGTTTCATTCTGTATCTCCTTCTAAAACATTACCACATATTGGAAGACTGTTTTGCACTGGCGTTTATATACAGTATATATGGGCACCCATCCACCCATCCAGTCTGGCGGTTTCCTACCTTATACTCTTGGGCTGCTTCCTCCATAGGAACCACTTTGTGATCTTGGTGCTCCTTGGACCGGTCACACACCACACAGAGGAGGGCTTCGTCGTCCCTGCAGAAGAGCTTCCAGGGCTCCTCGTGCGTCTTGCAAACGGTTTCTGCCCTTTTAGCAACCTCCTGACTGAATTTCTTGGTTATTTCTACAATGTTTGCCAGCTGCCGATTTGGCCGGAAGTTTCTTCCGCGCACGGTTGCTCTGCAGTGAGGGCAGGAAGCGTTTCTGTTCGACGACTCCTTCCAGTGCTGGGTCAGGCAGGCGCGGCAGAAATTGTGCCCACAGTCGGTAATCACTGGATCGGTGAAATAGTCCAGGCAGATGGAGCAAGTTGTTTCCCCGCTGAACTCCTCCACCAGACTCCCACCACCAGCAGCAGCCATGCTTGGCTCTCCCTGGAGCGATTACACAACAGCCCTTTAGTTTCGTTTCTGATTTCAAACGCTGACTGGGCGTTTTCTTTCTTGGTACTGCCTCCGAAAAGAGGCTGGGAGGGACCAAGAGCACGAATCCCTGGGCTCGCAGCAAGGAGCATGAGTCACACAGCTTTTTCCAAAATGTGACCGTGCGACACGTACATCTTAGTACCAATGTGAAATATTTTTTATATATATTAGAGATGCATACAGGCATATTTCATTCACCCATTTTATATATATTAGAGATGCATACAGGCATATTTCATTCACCCATTTTATATATATTAGAGATGCATACAGGGATATTTCATTCACCCATTTTATATATATTAGAGATGCATACAGGGATATTTCATTCACCCATTTTATATATATTAGAGATGCATACAGGGATATTTCATTCACCCATTTCAACCTCAGGCTGCTTGAAAAGCTAATGTATGCCAGAGCGCAGCTGCTGTAAAATATGTCATTGTGTAAGTATGGAGTAGCTGGGTGGGTGGGTGATTGCTCACTTTAGTGACCACCACACACCAGGCTTGATCCTTTCCACTTCCGAACCATCGCAGTCTTTGTCCGTCTCCTTAGCCCATGCTGAGTTAGTTGCTGTTCATAGCCGGAGTAGATCTGCGACGAGGTTGGTTGGTGAGTGAGTGGCATATATTGGCTGCTGATGTGACCAAGGAACCAATGTCACTCTCTCGGAGACATTGTCTCCTCCATGAAATTTACTTCTGAGTAGACGACATGTCTAAGAATATGCTGTTAGTCTTGCTCTATATACCTGTGGCAATGGCATGTTGGGATACTAAATTTGCTATGAACCATAATTACACAACTGCAACGATGCTTTTTTGAGTCCGGTGTTTTTGAATGTGCATAAAAACCCATGTTTTGGGGAGTGAAAGCTCGCTCAAATAGGCAGCAGTAGACAGCCAAAAGCAAGGTACACGTTTAAACACTGTCCCGTCCCCCTCACCCCACGCGTGGCTAGCATAGGGGAAGCAGGCAACAAAGGAATGCGGAGTGAGCGCCGTCTGGGGTTCTTGAATTGTTACAAAGCGCGTCGTGCTTCCGTGGCCAATCACAGAGGAGGCGCTTTATTTGGGTGGGATGATTCGAGGAGCGTCATAATCGCTTCTCTAGTTTGCTTCGTCCTCTGTAAGCAACCGTCTGGAGCGGACGTTGAAGCGAGGTCGGCTCCCTTCTTATAATAACCGTGGTCATCATCAAACGACGAGACCGAAGTCTGGATTCAACAGGTTCAGCGTTGTTCCTCATTAAACCCACAAAAGGCAGGAAGTCAGTCAGTACTTAAGCGAGGGGAATGTACAGTACTGTATAATTCGGGGGAGGTGCGAAGAATCGGGGTTTGCAAACGCACCTAATCTAATCGTTGCGCGCGCCCCCCCCCCCATTCAGTTTGGAGGTGAACGGAATGAGGAGGAGCCATGCAAGCATAGCTCGGCGTGCGTCTATGAAAGAATTTGGCATGCGCTCAGTTACCGGTAATACGTCAAATGCAGGAGGGGTTGGAAAGGCAAGGGATCCTTGCGTCGAATCCACGTAGCCGAATCCACGACGTAGCCAAGGAACGTGAAGAGGGTTCCTTATTCCAAAGGGGCTCATCAATCAGTCTGTTCTTGCCTGTTTGTTTGTTTGTTTGTTTGTTTGTTTGTTTTTAAACCCACGCGGAGAGAAACTGACAAACAGCCACAGGAAAAGATGCTGTGCTGGAATGAAGCCGGACAGCTGCTCTCCCGCTGCTAAATATAAGAGAACCGCCACTGCGTGATGCCTAGGCTGCAGAATCCAACTAAACTGGGGCAGTCTTGCTTACTGCAGGGAGAGGGCAATGCTTCCAGGAAGCTACTGTAGACCAGTTTGAACCTGGAACCTTTCCTGCTTTAAAGCTGCAGTTCTCAACCAGTGTGCTGCGCTGCGGCACATTGGTGTACCAGAGTACCGAATGGTCTGCAGGTGTGCTGTGGAAGTTTGGGGGAGGGTCATTTATTAGTAGGGCCATTGGGGGATGTGGGAACACCCCCCCCCCAGCAGCATGGTGTGCCTTGTCAATTGTCAAAAAACTGATGGTATGCCTTGACAATTTTAGCACCTTATCAGTGTGCCGTGAGATGGGTTGAAAATCGCTGCTTTAAAGTAGGACCTGTCTCGACTCTTCACATTTTCCAAAAATAGAAGTGCTAGCTACACTTCAGACTGCGGAGGAGCCAGTCCTCCTGCAAGCAATTAATATTAATATTTTAATATTAATATTAATATACCACTTTTCAACAGGTATATTAAAACCGTTCACAAAGCGGTTTACATAGTAAAATAAATCAATAAATGGTTCCCTGTCCCCAAAGGGCTCACAATCTAACAAAAATACAGAACAGACACCAGCAACAACCACTGGAAAAGGTGTCATCCTGGGGTGAAGAGGGACAGTTGCTTCCCCCCCCCACTAAATATAAGAGGACACCACTTTGAAAGGTGCCTCTTTGTTCAGTTAGCAGGGAAGATCTGCTCCCTTGAATAATATGCCTCCTTAGTGGTGAGGGAAAGAGATGCAGCTAAAACAGCAGCCACTCTGTACTGCTGTGAACAAAAGCGTGTTTGCTGAAGCTGTAACAGACAGCAAAACAAATGTGGAAAGTTGCTTGCATGCCTTCCCCCCCCCCCCCGCTTCTGATCGGATTAAAAAAAAACTAGCTTCTTGTTTGTTTCTAATGGTATGTAAACTGCTATGGGAGGCTTTGGCTGGAAAGGTGGTATTCAAATCAGTCAGTCAATTAAGGCTGACCTCCACTGCATGAATTCTGTTGCGCTTGCGTCTGGAGGTGCGCAAGCATAGGGGACAGGACGCCCCTCCCGAAACGCTGGCCTGGTCTCCACCAGTTTCTTCATGCAAATAGTCCCTCCTGATTGTCCCACCTTCTAATAAAGCTCAACAGTGATTGGCTGAATCAGAAGTACGCTCCGATTGGCTGAAAAAACCCTCTCATCCCATTGGTCAAACCGTTAACTCTGCGTCCCGCCCTCTCAAAATCATGAGCCTGGTCCACGACCGATCGCAACGGAACGCGGGAGAGTGCGGCTCTCCCGCGTTCAGATGCGATCAGATAACAAGGAAGCCACACAGCTCCGCACGTGCCCGGGACGTGCCAGAATTCATGCAGTGGAGGTCAGCCTTTAGTCTTTCCTTGATGCACGTGACTTCTGGCTTGTGTCGGTTGTCTGTGGCTTTTTGCTCTAAGCACCTCTGTGCTGCTGCTTGTGGCATCATATTTAGTCCGATTTGCCTGGGTTGGTTTTGCTTCAGTGTGTGACTAGGAAAGGGTGGATTTGACACAAGTCTTTTAAGCCATGTTGACTTATGAAACATTCTAGATTCAGAAATGAATCTACGAAAATAGTATCCCTTCAGATTCAATCTCTACTTATGGAGAGGGCAGCAATTTGACACATTTACGGAGACAAAATAGCTTGGTCTAGCACTGCCGGCGGCATCTAGTTGGCATATTTAAAAATCTTTTCCAACTGGGCAATGAGTGCACTCAGACTGTTTTAAAACTTGTGTTGCAGATCTGTTTCTGCTAATTCATTTTGTCCTGCTATTCATTCCAGCTCCCTGAGGAGCACCTCCTGTCCTGCGGAATTTTGAGCAAAAGAAACTGCCCGTTGCATTTGGAAATCAGGAACAAAACAAAAGTACTTCTGAAAGTCACAGCTCTAGGGAGTAGCAGTCATGGCTGCCGGGAATCTCGTCCAGGAGTTCTGCGAGGAAACGACCTGTCCAATCTGTTTGGAGTATTTCACAGATCCAGTGATCATTTACTGTGGGCACAATTTCTGCCAGGCCTGCCTGACCCAGTACTGGGAGGAGCCCGACAGAAAAGCGTCCTGCCCTCAGTGTAGAGAAACATTTCCAGAAAAGACCTTTAGGCCAAATTGGCAGCTGGCAAATCTTGTAGAACTGGTGAAGAAACTTAGGATCGGAAAAGGAAGGGAAGAAAAGAGAGGGCTGTGCGAGAGGCACCAGGAGCCCCTGAAGCTCTTCTGCGAAGATGACCAGGCCCCCATCTGCGTGGTGTGTGACCGGTCCAGAGAGCACAGGGAACACGCCGTGATTCCCAGGGAGGAAGCCTTTGAAGAGTACAAGGTAGGAATCCAAACTGCCTGTCCCTTTCCTCTTCACTGGCTGGAGTGGATAAGCTCAAGTAGGCTTTATCAGCATACATTCCAAAGATGCCAAGATTCCGGATAGTGCTGTGCACACATTCCTCTGAAGGGGTCTTTGAGATGGGGGACCAGTTGTCTCATCTTGACTAATCAGAGTGAGCAGCAATTCTAGTCTGCAGACTTTGGGGTCTGTTTCAACCTACCGAACTCCCCCCTCCTCCCTTCCTCATTTTCACTTTGCATCCAATCAAATGGAGAGCTCAAAAGCTACTCAAAATGTTGTAATTTTGGTTGGTGGATTGGGGAGAGCGGTGGGCATCCCCTCCACAAGAGCGACCTCCCTCACTTGTCCAGCACTCCTTGCAGAGTTGGCAGGGGGACACAGGAGGACGCTCCTAGCAGCTTCACTTCTTTATTCTGCATCCCTTGTGAACGAGAAGAGGTGGTGTGTCTAGGGGAGGGGGAGGAATGCACACACCCTCCAGGCATCTAGGATGTGCAGAACTGGTTACTTGTCTCCCTTTCTTTGACAGGCCCCTAGATCAGTCTCCCAGTTGTAAACTTTACAGCAAGCATTTTGATTTGGTAACAGTTACTTGTAGGAGGCCAGTGGGTGGCACAGTGGGTTAAACCGCTGAACCATGAGCTGTCGATCGAAAAGTCGGCAGTTTGAATCCGTGACGGGGTGAGCTCTCGTTGCTTGGCCAGCTCCTGCCAACCTAGCAGTTCCAAAGCATATTAATGCGAGTAGATAAATAGGTACCGCTTGCGGGAAGGTAAACAGCGCTCCGTGTTCCAGCCGCATACTACGTGCTGCGGCAAGGACAGTCATGCCGGCCACATGACCACGGAGGCGTCTTCGGACAATGCTGGCTCTTCAGCTTTGAAATGGGGATGAGCACCACACCCTAGAGTCGGACACGACTGGACTTAATTGTCAGGGGTCACTTTTACCTTTACCTTACTTGTAGGAGCATTTTAGCTTGTTAGAAATGCAAAGGCTGCATTGCATCTGGCAATCAAATGCTTTTCAAATCTTTTGTTGAAATCAAATCTTTTGTTAACCAAATGCTAAATTGTGTGTTAAGTGTCAAAGCCTGATCCTGTGCATACTTCCTCAGGAGTCCTACTGCACTGAATGGTGCTTACTCCTTTTTAAGTGCCCCAAGGATTCTAACTTTAGCAGGATGTTGCCACTAAAAATAAAGTAAAATAAAATTGTTATAAAGTAAAATAAAAGATACACCCCAAAGTGTAGCAGAATCTTTCGACAAAATGTTTCAATGGTTTAGCTTGAGTCAGGAATGGGGAACCAGTATCGGAGAAGTAGTCTGTGGAAATGTATACCCCAACAATATTGTTTAAGGTGCCAAAAGATTCCTGCTTCTGGAAAAACTTGTCGTTCTTTCTTCACTGTTGTAATATATTTTTGGACAGGGCATTACTTTTATATTTTTCAGCAAGTACTGTATAATGCTTGTGCATGTGTGGATACACTTACCGGTATATGGATGGATACACTTATATCCATTATATAAGGTAAAGGTAAAGGTATCCCTTGACAATTAAGTCCAGTCGTGTCCGACTCTAGGGTGTGGTGCTCATCCCCATTTCAAAGCCAAAGAGCCAGCGCTGTCCAAAGACGTTTCCATGGTCATGTGGCCGGCATGACTCAACGCCGAGGCACATGGAACGCTGTTACCGCCCCGCTGATGCGGTACCTATTAATCTACTTGCAATTTCTTGCTTTTGAACTGCTAGGTTGGCAGGAGCCGTCGCACGGATTCGAACTGCCGACCTTTCGATCGACAGCTCATGGTTCAGTGGTTTAGCCCACTGTGCTACCCGCTGGCTCATATCCATTATATAGTATATCCTAAAAGTGAGGATCTCCAGTTGTTTGCAGGTCTGGAGAGAAGGATGGACCTGCCCTTCTTCTCACAGAGAAGAACATACACCTGAATATACTGTACACATGCACATGTGCTCAAACATAAGCACATGCTATGCCACCAATGCAAGTCCACAAATCCAGGCATGGCACACATGTATGTGCACTGGTACATGTTTGGTGGAGGGGATAAGGTAGAGGAAGGGGAAGCCTCTCCAACACCTGCCACATGGAAAATCTGCCTGCTCCTCCCCTCTTTCTTTGTTCAACACTCAGTGCCTTCCTCTTTCTTTACTATTCCCGTGGCACTGAACTAGCAGTGAAAAAGATGAGGAAGCAAAAATGGGCTGGCAGGTGTTCAATAGATGGGATAGAACATGGGAAATAAAGTTGGGAAACATGGGAAATAAAGTTGGGAAACATGGGAAATAAAGTTGGGAAACATGGGAAATAAAGTTGGGAAACATGGGAAATAAAGTTGTTCTCTGTTGTGCAGAAAAAATTCCAGACCCAGCTGCAGTCTCTGGGGAATCAGAGAGAAAAGCTCAAGGAACAGAAAGTGGCTGAAGAGCAGAGAGACCAGAAGTGTCTGGTAGGGTTTTCTGGTTATTCCTGAGATAGCAGTACTGAGTGTTAACTGGTGGACTCCTGAAGCTACAGACATCCCAGTAATGAAACATGTTTCTGGAATTTTTTTTTCATGCCCTAAACTGATTTGGATCTTGTTTCACTTGATTTTTATTTTATTTTTGTAAACTTGTGTTTAATAAAGCAAATTTTTAAAAAATACACAGTATTAATTTTATGTGCCATATAACTGTCCTGCCAGGGTTTTTTTTTCCCAATAGCCAGTAGTTGTTGAACTGAAAATACTTGATAAGGTACAACTGCGATCAAGCACGCTTAATGCGATTTAAATGTTCTGGTCAAAACTTTACTTGGAAAATATTCAAAATTTCTAAGATGAGCTATTACAATCTGCTTCCAATCTTGGCATTCTCTACAAGGTGCTTTTCAATGAAATAAGTTCCTACATTCACCTTCAAAGCATCGAGAGCTGATCTGTCAAGTGATGTGCATGCATAAGAGAAACCAGACTAACATGTGCACGATAAAGAAACTTTCAGGAAAATAATCCAATAGCAAAAGTTCTTTATTGTATCCAATGATGCAGGAGACAAAATTTCAAAAGCCTATTTATTCCAAATAACTAAAGACAAAAACAACTTATAATATATGACTTCAGAGTTTCTTCCTCTCTCCCACTACGCTGCAAGTAAGCCTCCTTCCAAGCCCTCTGCACCAGATGGGGAGGTGCGGGGAAGAGATGGAGTTCCTTTTCGTTTGTTTGGAGGAGGGAAAATTCTCAAGTCCCTTCTACGTCACATCCTTTGACAGACACAAGAGGACCAGGGCCCTTGTACCTTTGTGAGTGGAATTAGATCTCGGCAGAGTTCAAGGCGCCATTTTGGGGGGCTCCAGCGTGGCGCCGTGCAACCGAGATGGCAGCTGCTATCCTGACTGCTGGCGGCCCGTGTACCACCAGCCTGTGGTCTGCGTACCACCAGTGGTACATGTACCACAGGTTGGGAACCTCTGACTTATAGCATTCTGCTGTACGGTTTCCAACACTTGACAATGGTGCTCTTTTCTATATTGGCTTTAGGCAGCAAGACATCAGGTAGTGTTCAGCGTTTTCTTGTTCCGGTGGAGTAGGCCTTGCTATGGTTAAGGGTAAATTTGGAAGCGAACCAAGCAGTGGGGAGAGCAAAATAAGGAAGAGAAGATGTTAATTTAGCTGTGCTCGTTTAGAGCAGGGGTTCCCAACCTTTGTCGCCAGGTGTACCTCCAGGCTCAGTTAAATTTTCTAAACTTTAGAGTAAAGGTTGAGCAGACAATGTATTTAGTTGGACTAAAAATCCTGTCCTCGGCTTTTAGTGTTGTTGATTGTTTATGGTAGTGTTGTTTTTATATGATATGGTAGGCTTACCATATTGCCGACCGGGACGCTCCGTTTTGCCCTTAAGGGGCGGGGGGGAAGGGAGCCAGAGCGACGCTCTGGCTCCCTTTCCCCCGCCCCTTAACGGCAAAACGGAGCGTCCCGGTCGGCGATATGGTAAGCCTATGATATGGTCTTATGCATTTTTACTAAGTTCATTTTGTGATGGGGAGAAATGCCTGAAGAAAAAAAACTGGTGACCACATCCCTGACTGTGGGGGTACATCCCATAGTTGCAAAATAAAGTTCAGCCAGAAGTACATTGCTGTTGGTGTTGCAGGTTTATGCTTACAGCACTAAGTGCAGCCAGCAAATTTGCTCATGAGGAGGAAGAGCATCCCTGCCACATCCCTAAAGTAAACATGGAAGGAGGGTTCTCATCACTACAAACATCTCTGTTTATGTAATCTCAGCTCCCACCACCGTATTAACTCACAGCGCAATCCTATCCAACTTACACCACCAGTGTAACCAGTGTAACCTCCTGGCTTTAGAAGTAGGTTTTCTCTGTGCCAGGTGCAAGGGAGTGACAGCAAGAAACAGGTTATCTTGTGGGGCCACTGTGTGATACAGGAAGCTGGACTAGATGGGCAAGGCTCCAGCAAACTAGATCCAGCAAGGCTCCTCTTATGTTCTTATGTTTAGAGGTGCAACGAGAATGGGAGGCCCCAGAATGGAAAGGGGATTTGAATCCCCTTTCCATTCTGGGGCCTCCCGTTCTCGCTGCACCGCAGGTTACACTGGTGGTGTAAGTTGGATAGGATTGCGCTGTCATTCTTGCAGTTGTATGCCTCTGGCTAATGTCCCTTAGACCTCATTTCTGTTTCCTCATCCCCTGTTTCCGCATATTTTCCCCCAGACACAGTTGCAAGAAGAGAGGCAGAAGAGCGTGTCTGCGTTTGCTCAAATGCAGAAGTTCATTGAAAAGGAAAAGTGCTTCCGGTTGGCCTTTCTGGATGGTCTCAAGAAACGAGTTGAGAAGAGACAGGAGGAAAACAACACCAGTCTGTCGGAGGAGATTTCCAATCTCAGTAATCTAATCACAGAGATGGAGAGAAGGTGTCAGCAGCCAGCCAGAGAATTCCTGCAGGTGAGTTTAAGACAAAGTTCCCTGGGAAAGGAGACCTCTAAGAGTAGGGCTAGGGACATCCTCTTCCTGGGAACAATTACAGTACTCCCCCCATATCTGCTGAGGATATGTTCCAGGCCCCTCCGTGGATACTTGAAACTGTGGATAGGAGTGAACATTACCTCCATGGTTTCCTGAGGGGCCCCCGCCCTGCCTCCCCTGCGGGCAGGTGTGTGCGCCCCCCCCAGCTCTTATTTTTCTTTCAGCAAGCTTTGTTTCCTCCTTAAAACAAACAGAGAAGCAGCCTCTATTGCAGGCAAGTAGAACGAGACTAAGTCCTAGAGAGGTTCTGCAAGGTTTCTGTTATCCTTGCAGAGCCTCTCTAGGACTTACTCTCACTCAGCCGGCAATAGAGGCTGCTTCTCTGTTTGTTTTAAGGAGGAAACAAAGCTTGCTGAAAGAAAAATAAGAGCTGGGGGGGGCGCACACACCTGCCCGCAGGGGAGGCAGGGCGGGGGCCCCTCAGGAAACCATGGAGGTAATGTTCACTTACTGTGGAAAAAAGTAAAAGCCTGGGGGGGGGGGTTTGTCCCCGCGATCCGTGGATAATTGAAACCGTGGATAGCAGATCAGTGGATATGGGGCCCCACCTGTATTAATTTTCCCACACAAGGAAATGGCAAAGAATCTCTACTAGGATACGAAAAAACCTTGTGCATTTTATCCCTGTGTCGTTGAAGCCCACACGTCTCTGTCTCTCTTTCTGTTTCAGGGCATTGGAGGCACCTTGGATAGGTATGCAGCTCTTTCTTCCTCCCCTTTCTTGTTCCCCTCCTGTGGAAGGGCCGAGGTGTTTTTTATTTAATCATTTTAACAAACCCATTTCCTGCAGAATAAGGTCACAAACTCTTACATCCAGTCACCACCATCTTCCTGATGACAGTGTGAAACGTCCTGACATTATATTTTCCATGCAGTGTGGGAACTGCTGCATCCTTAAGCTATGAATCCTTCAGGTCCTGGAGAAGAGACCAGGCTCTCTGGGCATAATTATGTCTGTGTCATTGAAGATCACAGGCTTTCCCTTGTGAAGAGAGTGCACCAAGGAAGGTGCCTCATACTAGTGGTACATCTATGCATGTTTACTTGGAAGTAAGTGTTCAGTAGGGTTTACCCTTGGGTAAGCATATAGGGTTGCAGTCTTGGTCTAGCATTATTTGCAGACCTAGCGGTGACTTTCCAAGATCTTGGACAGTTCTTAGCCCTCCTACCAGAGATAATTTAAAATGGAAATGCCAGGGATTTAATATGATGCATCACAATGCTCAAGATGAACTCTGCTACTGAACAATGGACTGTCGTGTTTTTTTTTGGGGGGGGGGAGAGAGAGAGCCCATCTAAGAACTTTTTTTCCTGTTTGCCCCTCCTTATCCCACAAGACTATCAAAGAAATTGCATGTGGAAGTGGATGGAATGGAAAGAATAATCTGATGCTTGAGGCAGGACAGAATCCTCCTCTCTACTTAAGTTAATTTCACTCGTATTGGTAGTTTCACTCCAAGTACTGTAGTTTGCAGAAAGGTTCCCACCCCTCAAAAATGAAGTTGACTAACATAGGATCTCCTTACACCATCCTTAAAATGACAGGGCGGGGCACCAAATGGCATTTACTTATGAGAAGATTCTGTCTTGTCATTCTGGACCATTCTAGACTATGAGGTTCTTTATTTCTTAAACATAACTACCTTCCCTTGCAGGTACGAGAAAATACAACAAAGGCAGCCAGTGGAACTTTCTCCAGGGCTGGAGAAGATACTGGAAACTCACTTTCAGACAAATTCTGGTCCAGAAAAGGTTGTGAAGATCTTTGAAGGTACTGGAGGCTACCAAGGGCGTCACTGGAGTGTGGCGAGGGGGGGCGCCAGGGGGTGACGCGCGACACCCTCCGGACGCTCCGAGGCCAGCCCAGGAGCCGGCCTCGGAGCGTCCGACCCTATCGGCGCGTTCATCCGGGTATTTTTCAGATGAATGCAGCGCGTTCATCCAGGTATTTTTCGGATTTTCGCACATGCGCAGAGACGGTTTTGAGAGCATTTTGCCCTCAAAACGGTCTGCGCATGTGCGAAAATCTGAAAAATACCTGGATGAACACGCTGAATGGGCCTTCTTTCAGAAGGCCCTGGAGCGCCGACGGGGTCGGACGCTCCGAGGCCGGCTCCTGGGCCAGCCTCAGAGCGTCTGGAGGGCGACGCGGGGGGGAGCCGGGTCACCCCCCGGTGCCGCGATGTCAGAGCGTCACTAGGGTGACGCGCGCCCCCTGCTCCATGGTGACGCGCGTCCTAGTGATGCTACTGGAGGCTACTCAAGAGAGGGGACTATATGTGTTTCCTTGTTGAGCACTCCAGGTTCCTTACTGTCTGAAACCAAAAAGATGGGAGACCTCAAAAGAGGAGTGAGAATGATACTTTAACAGCCAGACCTTTTCAAATTATAAGAAGACCCTTCTTCAGGAGCAGCTGACAGTCTTCCCGAGGGATAGCTAAAAACAATGTGTGTTATCTTCTAACTCAGCTGTTCTCAATTTATCTCAAATCTGCCGGGACCGCGACCCAACTCTATCTTCCGGCAGTGGTTTGTGACATTGCTCCGGCCCTGGCATTGCTCCAACCTGGGGACGGCCTCTGGAGGCATCAGAAAGGCCTTTTGATGCAACCAGAAGTTGCATTAGCGAAACCAGAAGTGACCTCCGGGTCACTTCCAGAGGCCGTCCCGGTGCCAGAGCAACGAGGGAGCAGCACCAGGAGGTGGGTCGGGCCCCGGAAGTGGGTTCCGGTTGCTTTGGCTTCAAATTGCATAGGCAGGCACCTATACAACCATTAAAGGGCCAGGAGCATTCATGTTGAAAGGTTGGCCACCCTTGATTTTAAACTGAGAATTACTGTGGTGAGAGACCTTTACTCATCCACCCATCTCTCTCCTCTTAACTGGAGTGCTCGCTATCAGCCTGCTAGGAGGATTTCGACCTGCACTCATGGCCTTCGCCACAGTGGCTGCTGGGTTAACTTCACCCATCCACTTCTCTTCCCCATAAGACATTCTTGCCATTGCTGTTGCTTCTCTAATGAGGAGGATTTTGGTTCCCTTCTTGGTAGTGGTTTCACCTTCAATTTCACCTCTTTTCCTCTGTAGCCAGTTCAGCTACTATTTCAAGGCAGAATCTGGAGTAGCCCCTTCAGCGTTGAAGTGACATTAGCAAGAATTCTACAGAAGAGAAGGGAATTGTAATGTAATCTGCCTAAAGGCTGATCTACCTACCCCTGTTGTGTTGCGCTTGTGTTGGGAGGCGCACAAACTTTGGACAGGATGCCCCTCCCGAAATGCTGCCCTGGGCTCCACCAGTTTCTTAAATGCAAATAGTCCCTCCTGATTGTCCCGCCTTCTAATAAATCTCAACGGTGATTGGCTGAAACACAAGTGTGCTCCGATTGGCTGGAAAACCCCTCTCATCCCATTGGTCAAACAATTAGTTCCACGTCCCACCCTCACAAAATCATGAGCATGGTCCACGACCGATCACAACGGAACTCGGGAGAGCGCGGCTAAAATTCCATTCAGATAAAATGGTCACACGCACCCGGGACGTGCCGGAATTCATGCGGTGGAGATCAACCTTTAGAAGGTTTTTATGAGGATAACCTGTGAGCGAGCGAGCGAGCCCTATATGCTGCCCTAAGCTCAGTGGAGGCAGAATGGGATAAAAATGAAGTGAGGCAAGATTAAACGCTGTTGCCAACCATGCCTCCAAATCAGGTGAAATTGTAAGGCTATGTTAGTTCATACCTGAAAGGACTGAACTAGAATTGCAATTGAAGCTCCAAAATTCACTACAAGTGAGCAAGAAACCAGGATTGGGGGTGGGGGAGATGCAGCAATTTGAGGACAAATGTAATCTGGACCCTCAGGAATGAGTGAATAATTGATGTTGGTACAAATACAAATGATACTTGACATTTGTACAGTGCTTTCTGATGCTGTAAAGGACTTCACCTGCATTGGATTTTTGGTAGTCTTTACAACCTGCAAGGTAAAGGTGTGACCCCCAGAGGCGAGGCTAGTGTTTATGCCGCCCAGAGCTAGGGGGTGTTGGCCGCCCTGAGGGTGGCCAACAACCCCCTAGCTCCGGGCAGCATAACCGCCCTGAAGGTTGGGGGGGGCGACCCGGAGGGACCCTGCTCCGGGTGCCCGCCCGCCTGCTGCCTCCCTCCCGGCTTCTCCCTCCGGGTCCGCGCGACTCCGGAGGCCAGGAGAGAGCATCCGCCCATCATGCCGACTCGGCCCCTACTGCCCAGGCCTTAGCCAGCGATTTTGCCGGCTAAGGCCTGGGCAGTATAGGCCGAGCCGGCATGACGGGCGGACGCTCTCTTCCGGCCTCCGGAGTCGCGCGGACCCGGCGGAGCCTCCGGGGGCCGGTTGGGCGGCCTTCCGTTGCCCTGTCTCGCCCGCCGTGTAGCTGGAATTTCCAGCTACACGGCGGGCGAGACAGGGCGGGCGAGACAGGGCGGGCGGGCGGCAACTCAGGGCGGCGCGGCATTCCGCCCCAGCCTGAGTTGCCGCCTGGAGCCATTGCTCCATCCGCTCCGCCGTAGATACGGCTCAGCCCCTGACAATTAAGTCCAGTCGTGTCCGATTCTAGGGTGTGGTGCTCATCCCCATTTCAAAGCCGAAGACTGACCCCTATATTGAAGTAGGAGGACTGAGTGGCAGTGACTTGCCTAAGTCCAGCTAGTGAGATCACAGCAGAGGCAAGATTCAAATATGGGAGGCGGGGAGTTCTGATTGGCAGCTCCTGTTCTCAGCCACTGCATTACATCAGAGGGGCTAGTGTGTAGGGCCCCCAAGTATCCCTTCCCTGTAGTCTCGCTATAGCCTAATGCAAAGTCTGAAATTAAATGAAACAAACTGATTTATGCAACAGAATAATTTATATGCCAATTATATGAAGGAATTTCTTGTAAAGTGTGGAAGGGGTGTTCCATTTAATTGACACTTTGCTATATGTAGGGTGATCTGAGTAAACTTGTCAACTTTTTCTCCATGTAACAGGACCTCTGGCGGAAGCACTGCATAAGGGTAAGTAAAGGAGATGGGGAAACTTGCAGCACAGTCAATCCTATGTAGGTTGACTCGGAAGTGTTCCATTTTGCTCAATGGGCCGTGCTCCCAGGTAAACGTGCATAGGATTGCAGCTTTAGTCAAGTACTTAATGCCCTGTGCCTGTGGCGTAGCTAAGGAGGGCCGGGGCGATACTGTGCCCCCGGTTGCCACCCCTGGGGGGGGTGACATGCAGTACGCTGTGTTTTTTTCCCCTCCAATCGCACAAACGCAACCTTTGTGCTTTGTAAGTGTGCTGAAGATCCAGGCGGCGGTGTGAAAGGTGAGTGGGGGGGGGAATGTTGGACTGGGGGGGGTAGGCTGGCGGTGAGGGTGAGCAGCCTCCCTTTCTTGCTACCGGTGCCTGAGCCTCCAGCACACAAACGTGGCTTTTGCTGCATTTGAGAGCTGGAGATCCAGGCGGTGGCAGCGAGAAAGGTGGGTGGGCAGGCGGGGGGGGCAAGGAGGTGGCAGCGGCGGCAAGCGACCTACCATTTTCGCTCCCACTGCCTGGATCTCCAGCAAAGAAATGGGGCTTTTCTCACGTTTCTTCTCTAGAGATCCAGGCGGCGGGGGTGAAAAAGGTAGGTCGCTTGCCGCCACTGCCGCCGCCACCCCCTTGCTTCCCCACCTGCCCACTCATCTTTGCTACCGCCCAGATCTCCAGTAAGAGATGCGAGAAGAGCCCAGTTTCTTTGCTGGAGATCCACTTCCCTTTTTCGCTCCCACCGCATGGATCTCCAGCTAAGAAACGGGAGAAAAGTCCTGTTTCTTTGCTGGAGATCCAGGCAAAATGCGGAGTGGAGCATGGGCCGAAAAGGCTGGGCTGGAGGCTGAGCAGGGGGAGGGGACTGAGCAGGGGGGAGGCGGCAGGCGGGGGGGCAAGGGGCGGCAGCAGCAAGGAAAATCACTTCTTTTCTCAGCCTCCCACACACACTGTGATGGTTCAAGAAGTTGTAAGAAAAATACAAGGACTCTCCGAACATTACAGTTGCCACTACCTAAGTCGTTTCAGTGGGCTCCTGAGAGTGCCTGTAATATGCCCAATAAAACTACCCACGAGAATGTCAAGGAACCTCTATTTTGGGATAGTTCACACCAGGCCATAACATTAGCCAAGTAGTGCCAGTGCAAAGACCATAAGTACAGAATTATAATAATCAAAAAGTAAAATGGGATTTATGTACGGAAATCCAAGTTGACATAGCATTAAAAGGTAGAAAAATGTTCCAAAGGATGAACTAGGCAAGGTGTCAACATACCAAACCTTTGATGGTTTTGGCCATGTAGACCCTCCAGTTCCTGGTTGCAGGTGACGTGACACTAGCTTTTTCTTTTTAAACTCCTCCTAAAGATGAAGGTTAAGCCATGCTCCTGTCTTAGAACAAAGAAGGAGGAAGTAGTACCTCCCCCTCCCATGCAGTGTTTCTCAAACTGTAGGTCGGGACTCACTTGGTGGGTCGCGACCTGATTTCTGGTGGGTCCCAGGTGATGGAAAGATCAGATCAGTAATTGCCACAAGTCCTGAGGCTATTAAAAAACCAGATAGCTACTAATTGCCCTTCAAAGAGCTGAGCTCCTGCAGTTTGCAAGATAGCTGCTAATTACCCTGCAAGCAGCTGAGCTCTTTACTTGTAAATAAATAAATATATTTATTTATGTCTAGACCACTTTTTTTAAGTCTCGTAAAGCTAGGTGGGTCCCGATAGAGTATCATTTTAAAAAGCGGGTCCCGGTGCTAAAACGTTTGAGAACCACTGTCCTAGGGATTGTAATTCAGGATGAAGTTTTGCATCTCTCTCTCTCTCTCTCTCTCTCTCTCTCTCTCTCTCTCTCTCTCTCTCTCTCTCTCTCTCTGGCACACAATAAGTTTTGACTCTTTTTTAGCTCCCATTTGTACCTTTTTTTAATCAGCAGCATTGTGTTCACCTGGGGACTGAGGGGTCAACACAGTTTGGACCAGAGCCAATCCCTGTTGCCCACAGCTAGAAGGGGCAAGGCAGCTACCAGCCAGTTGGAGATGATTGGGCAAAAAAAACTTATTTCAGACCTGTGAAGCATATCCAGTGATTCGGTGAATTGCATGTTTGATTTTATTTATTTATTGTTTTTCACATTTTTATACTGCCCTTCCTCCAAGGAGCTCAGAGTGGTGTACATATTTCCTCCCCTCCTTTTTGTCCTCACAACAACCCTGTGAGGTAGGTGGGGCTGAGAGATAGTGACTGGCCCAAGGTCACCCAGGAAGCTTCCTGGCTGAGCGGGGATTTGAACCTGGATCTTCCAGGTCTAAGTCCGACTCCCAAACCACTACACCATCCTGGTGACTAAAGTCACACCAAATATGGATTATGTTAGGAAAGTCATGTTGCTACAAAATTTAATAGTGTATCAAGAACTGGGTTGGATCTGATAAGTTTGAAAAATCAGTAGGATCAGATGAATGCCAAGAGAGGACGTTTTGTGAGTTGCTTTCTTTTCCCTGATACCATCCTTCATCCAACTTCCACTTTGTCTCCCCTCTGCAGTGAATGTGACTCTGGATCCTAACACAGCACATCCACACCTAATTCTGACCAAGGATCTGAAGAGTCTGAAACTGGGAGCGAGGCAGGGAAAGCTGCCCGACAACCCTGAGAGATTTAATACGGAGTTTTGTGTGCTGGGCTGTGAGAAATTTGCTCTAGGAAGACACTGGTGGGAGGTGGAGGTGGAGGAGGAGGAGGAGTTGGCCCAATATGGATGGCTGTGGGAGGGGGAGGGGCAGTTGCCACAGTGGGCGGTGGGGGTCGCGCGTGAGTCTGTCCAGAGGAAGGGAGAGATCAGCCTTAATCCTGAAGAGGGATTCTGGGCCGTGCAGAAGTCAAGGCATTACGGAGGCCCCTTCTCGCAGCTCTTAGCTTTGACTTCCCCCAAGCCAACCGCTTTAAACTCCGCGAGCAACTTGAAGAAGATCCGGGTGTCCCTGGACTGTGAAAAGAATCACGTGGCATTTTTCGACGCAGAAACGGACAAACTAATCTTTGCTTTCTCTTCTGCCTCTTTCTCTGGGGAGGGAATCTACCCATTTTTCTCGGTATATTCAGGAGTCAATCTGAAGTGCTGAATCTTGAGAATGCCTCAGTTTCTGTTATCTGAATGGAGAGAGGACAGTCATCGCTTTCTCCCAAGCTCCTCAAGAGCCAAGTTTATTTTTATTTATTTATTTACTTTTTTTTTTGGTTTAGAACCCTGTTTTGAGACTTTTCACTATCTACAGTAGTCTTGTGCCCATCATACAGGGAGAGGGTGCTAAGATCTGCAGTTGGGAACCGTTATGTGTGCAACTTATTTCTTTGAAGCTATGTGATGATCCAGGACAGGCCGTCTCTCTTTTGATTGCAATCAAAGCAGAACCCCTGTGGAACTGGAAGACTCAAGTAATAAAAGGAGAGTAAGAGACCTGCCCCAAAAGAAGAGTGTTAGACATGCAAGACAATCAGGCCATCTAGGGGAACAGCAATAAATTCCCAACTTGCTATGTCATTCTGTTCTTTAATTAGAGGAGATGCAGATTAGACCTTCCTTGCTAAAGTTGTTAGTTTCTGGTATCAAAGGGTGCATGTATAGAATGTTAATTGATTGCTGCTGTTAAAAATGTTAAGTTTGTTTAACATAATATAAAGTTCAGCTTGAAAACTTTTCAGATTGCCTGTTTCTTTTTTTCTTTACTTTCTGATAGTGCCTGGTTGTTGTAGAAATAGCAGGAATGACCAAACTTGCAAGAGCCACATACAATAAACTTCAGATGTTTGAGAGCCGCAATATTTAAGAATCACTTAAATTCTTAAATATATTTACACATCATGGACATTAAACAAGTTTTAATCCAGTGGACTCTCAGTTTATACCTGGTCAATAATTATAAAGCTTGAAAATTTCTTATTTATCTTTTATATATTAATCATGATGCAAAAAGGAGCTCAGCCAACCTATTTCTGAGAGCCACACATTATACATCAAAGAGCCGCATGTGGCTCAGGAGCCACAGTTTGGCCACTCCTGGAATAGAGCATGAAGGGCTTAATTGCATGAGCAGTTTTCCTGTTTTATTATCTTTCCAAATCATATTTTGAATACTGTACCTGTCGTTAAGTACAGCCCTTTGGGCGCAATCCACCGTAACGGCGGAGTGAGCGCTTCGCCATTCCAAGACATCACGAACATGCCATAAAGCATGTTCGCGACACCTTGGGAGTAAGGCAGGCCGGCACAAGGCTGGCCTCCCTCAGTTCATCGACGGACCAGGATGTGGCCGCCAGAGGAAGCTAAGCTCTCCTGCCGGCGACCGCATGGGCAGGCCGGTGGGTGAGGGAGGGGGGCCATTGGACTAGCCAGCCCGGAGGGGGGCAGAGGATGGCTCCCGCCATATCCCTGTCCCCGCTAGGCGGCTAGGCCTTTACATGGCCTCCTCCGACTTCCGCCAGCTATTTAGCTCTCGGAAATCCGAGGAGGCCTATCAGGCAGGCCAGCCCCGGTTTACACCTGGGGAAAGGGACGAGCATCCCCTTCCCCGAGTAGACCTCCAGCCCACCAGTTGACGGGCAGCCTGGGCTCAGGATCTGGCAGATGGCCCTGGGCCGCCGGCTGGATACTTGCACAGATTTGCGCTGTTTTTCAAGTAACAGCCTGAAGGAAATGGACACACTCGCTCATTCTCTTCCTAAGACTGATTGTGATATTTTGGTGTCTAGGGTGGAAAATCAAACTGGCCCTTTCCTGGTGGTTCTCTTATTGAATCAGTGAGAAGTAATCCCCTGTATTCTTAGTGAAACTGAGAAATGGGAAGAAAACGTGTGTAGTAGCTCCCATTCATTTTAATGGAACCTAAGCACCAGAACCTCTTAGCTGACCCGTTTAGACTCATTCGCGCTGGCTCCCGCCTCCCACTTTGCTGTTACAATACCTCCCACACTGCTGCCGTTTCCTTTAGTGCTGGTTGTCCTAAGTGTCTCCCCTTCACAATACTAGCACCACAGGCAGGCCTTTTTCAATGCAACTAACTTTCGGGGAGACTTAAGGAGGAAAGAGGGTACTACTTCGTCACATAGCAGATAGCACATAATTAGGTGGTGGAATTAATGGCAGTAAGATGGATGGGGAAATGGCAGCTAACTGGAATGACTTTGAAAGGGGACTATTAGACTGTAAACAAACAGATGGATGGGGAGGAGGTGGAAGGTCTGTAAATGGCTACGGGCTACTTCTATGCAGCAGCAGCAGCAGCAGTAGTAGTATTGTGAATTAACGCTTTCCACTTTCCTGCAAAACGTTCACTGAGCAAAGAGGCATTCTTTAAACGGTTGTCACCACCAAGCCCGCAAGCTGAATTTAGCCCTTCAGCACAAGTTACTTTCCTATCTCTTCTCCCTGCCCGTTTCCAAACCCCAGAGGCAAACACGGTTGCCGTCACTCGACCCTGACCTCGCCCACACAGACTGGCCGCTCGCTCACTTCCTCCGTGTTCGCGATTGGAATCTGGTGCTCAGCGATGGGCGAGGCTCCGATTCCGAAGCGATGAAAGTCCAAGCCAATCGGAGCCCAGAGGCCTCCAGGCCCCAGCCAATCGCTGCTCTTCGTTCTCCTCAGTCGGCCGGGGGGGGGGAGGAGTTGAAAACTTTGGAGGAGTTTGGCGCGTGTTTTGGGTACAGGAGAAAAGAAGCGGAAGGTTGTTTTCGGGGGGACACGTACCGCTCTGCTCAGCACCAAATTGGCTCGCGGACCGGCACTTTGAGTAGCGCGGCTGTAAACGAAACTCAGCCAGTGGTTTTAAACTCAGAAACGAACCTAAGAAAGGCTAGTCTGCGATCATCTCGGGGAGAGGAGAGGCAGCCATGGCGACTGGGAGTTCCCGCAAGGAGCATTGTGATGAAGCGACTTGTTCCGTCTGCCTGGATTATTTCACGGATCCAGTGACTACAGAGTGCGGGCACAATTTCTGCCGAGCCTGCCTGACCCAGTGCTGGGGGGAGCCGGACAGAAACGCTTCCTGCCCTCTGTGCAGAGAACCTGTTCAACGAAGGAATTTCGGGCAAAACCACCAACTGGCAAATCTCATAGAACTCGTCAAGAAACTTCAAGGGGAAGAAAAACCCAAAGAAAAGAAAGGGCTGTGTGAGAAGCACCAGGAGCTCCTGAAACTCTTCTGCAAGGACCATGAAGCCCCCATCTGTATGGTGTGTGACCGATCCAGGTTGCACAAGGAACATCAAATCATTCCTATGGACGAGGCTGTTGAAGAGTACAAGGTAGGAAAAGCACCGTGCTGGATGGGTCTTTAGATCCCAAAGTGGGAGCCGCCGCAAGAAGTTTCTCTTTATTCCCAGAGGAGGCGCGCAGCCAGCCAGCCTTGGGGTGCTTTCTCCCCCCCCCCCCCCCGCCCAGAAGGTGCAGGAAGGAGATTTTTTTCCCCACAACATGCATCTCCCTGCAATACTTGTTGCTAACTGTAATGGCTTGATCAGGCTAACTCCTGATTTAAAGCCAGGCTGCTACAACTTGTACGGTCGTTACTGAGGTTATTCCAATGGCCTCGTGCAGTAACGCAGGGGGATTGTGGGTGTAATCCTAATTCGTTTTCAGATCACCTCATGGCCTCAGCTGCTGCTCTCTATCCTCAACGCTCTGTAAGGTCCTCAAATCTTACAGGGCTGTTTGTATATACAGTATATATTTCCCCTAGTGAAACTGCATTATGCTCCTAGTTTGCAGAGGGTACTAATTTGCTAGGCAATTACAGTTAATGTTACTACTGTGTTTTACATGCTTTTCTTCCTTCTAAATACAGGTCATCTCCTCAATAGACCCTGTATGTATATCAGTTACATTTAGGCTCTGACTTCCTTTCTCTCTGGTATCGGGTTGGGAGGTGGGTTCCTTATGGATTCCATGGTCAATGGTTCCTTAACACATGTATGTTGGGTAGGCTTACCAGATCTCCAACCGGGACAGAGTGCTAGACCTTTAGGAGAAGGAATGTGGGCAGGTGTAGCTTGTTAAACCTTAGAGCATAATCCTAGGCATGTCTACTCAGAAGCAAGCCCCATTGTGTTCAATGAGACTTGCTCCCAGGAAAGTGTGTATAGGATTGTGCTCTAAGGGTTTAACAAGCTACACCTGCCCACATTCCTTCTCCTAAAGGTCTAGCACTCTGTCCCGGTTGGAGATCTGGTAAGCCTAATGTTGGGGGATGTGCACATTGTTAGAACACATTTGCATGAATACTGTATATAGCACTAGCAAAAAACATCTGGAAAGACCCCAAAGTTCTATAGATTGGATGGGACCACAGAGTATCTCACAGTTTTGTAACTTGCATGGATAAAGCCCAACAAAAATAGTGGTTCTTAACCGTGTTCCCGCTTAGGTGTGTGGCCACTCACCTCCCAGCCAAGCTCCGGGCAGTGTGGAGCTTGGCAACCTGGAAGTTCATCTATGATGGTGCCAGGATGATGGTGACGGAGCCAGGATGGTGTAGTGGTTTGGGAGTCGGACTTGGACCTGGAAGATCCAGGTTCAAATCCCCGCTCAGCCACGAAGCTTCCTGGGTGACCTTGGGCCAGTCACTACCTCTCAGCCCCACCTACCTCACAGGGTTGTTGTGAGGACAAAAAGGAGGGGAGGAAATATGTACACCACTCTGAGCTCCTTGGAGGAAGGGTGGTATAAAAATGTGAAGAAAAAAATCTATGATGTCCCCACCAAACTTCCAGAGATGGTGTTGCAATGAGACACAGAACCACCCGGGTTCCGAGGGAGTTCTGTGTACCAGTGTGAACCCCTTAGGGGACATGGGTTCTTAGTATATTTTTCTATTGTGTGTGATATGTTAAAAAAGAAAACACTGTTGTGTATGGGAGTACTTTGAGTGAAATTCTTGGTATGTGCGCTCCGACTATCACCAAGACAGAGTAGGAATGAAGTCACAGAGACGCTACCATTTTTCCCATGATTTCTCACTAAATTGCAGGAAACCTTGAAAACAAAAGGTGACTCTTACCAAATCAGATATGACATTTTTAAGGATATCTCCAATAAGTATCATAATGGCTGGGTTTTTCCCTGAGTAAATCTTTTTTAATTGTGCAGGAAAAAATTCAGAACCAGTGCAAATCTCTGAAGGAAAAGCACTTCCAGCTTCGGATGCAGACATCTGATGAAGCAAGAAGAGGCCAGGGGTATTCGGTATGTGTCACTTGTTACTGCTAAGATAATGGAGTTGAGCGTCAACTGGCTGACACTTAGGCCTCTGATTAATGCAGCAACAGACATCTCAGTGGTTTTTTGGAAAAGCTTATATTGTCCTAAATTGATTGACAAGTTTATTTTACTTTAGCAAGTTTATTTGACTTCCATTTGTAAACAAAATAAGAAAGAATGTCATGTTATTTTTTATATGATGTTGAAGTCCCTTACAGTGCAATCCTGCGCATGTTTTTCCTGGTGGGACTATAGAGCCGCTGGGGGGAAGGTGTCGCAAACATGCCATAAAGCATGTTTGTGGCACCGGGCGAGTAAGCGGCAGAGGCCGGCGCTGCTCAGTCAGCCCGCAGACATCACCAGCAGAGGAGGGCAACTCCTGCGTCAGACTGGCAGGGGAGGGGGCAATTGGCAAGCCGGGGCAGGGATATCAGTGGCGCACTCCGCCAATATCCTAAGCCCCTTCCTGGGCCTGGCCAGCCTTACACGGCCTCCTCGGATGTGCGCCTGCCATTTTCCCAGCACACATTCAAGGAGGCCTATGGGGGCTGCTGGGCTCTCCCTGGGGAAAGGGATGAACGTCCTTTTCTTCCAAGGTGTGCTGCAGCTCTGCTGATGCTGGCCCGATCCTGGCTAGGATACGGCTCAGCATGCATTTGCACACTGCAGCGGCTTTAGTCAGGACTGGGCAGTTACACATTTTTTCTTTCTTGAACTGAAATATTTATTTGAGAACCACTGTTCTAAACTTTTTAGCACTGGGACCCACTTTTTAAAGTGACACTCTTATCGGGACCCACCTAGCGTTACGAGATGCTCAAACATTTATCTCCCTATATTTACACAATCTTGCAAACTGCAGGAGCTCAGCTGTTTGCAGGGTAATTAGCAGTTATCTGATTTTTTTAATAGCCTCGGGGCTTGTAGCCATTACTTATCTGATCTTTCCATCACCTGGGACCCACCAGAAATCAGGTCACGATCCACCTAGTGGGTCCCGACCCACAGTTTGAGAAACACTGATTTAGAGGAAAAAGAATAAACCAAGTACCTGTACACTAACAGTGCTATCCTATGCATGGCTATTGAGAGTAAGTTCCATTGTGTTCAACAATGGGTGTTACTCTTAGATAAGCATGTTTAGGATTGCAGCTGTAATGTGATTTTTTGTGATTTTAAGTGTTACCGGTATATGCAAACAAATTCAAAGTGTTGTTTTTCATCATTTTTACTGTAAAACGTAGGAATTTCAGATAGGCCTTCACAGCTGTCCTATGTCCCTCCTAAATTGTGGGTACAAATATGAGTGGTAATTTGTGTGAAGGAGCCAGAAATCACCCATACGTTTTGCTTGTATCAATTTGTATCATGTCATACATGTCTGTAACTGGTGTGATGTAAAGAAGGGCTGTAAGGAAAATGTAACTGACAAGTTTATAGCCTTCTTTGAAATGCTGATGTCTCTGTAAGTGTGAATGCAAGACAGCTTCAGGAAAGAAACCAGGCCTGCTTTGAAATGCGGCTCAAGGACAGAGATAACGAAGATCCACTGCTAGGTAATCAGTCAACATAAAATCATAGGAAAGTGAAACCAACAAAACTTCTCACAGGTGCCATAAATTAGATCCAAGGGTCCAGAGATGGGTGTACGTGCAGGAGAGATGATTGGCCAGTTTGTGCCAACCTGGGGCCCCCACCTTTGGGGAAAGAACCGTTACTTTACTGTATAAAAGTGAGAGCTGCCTTGGGTCTGTGCTCTTCTCTTATCTTGGAGTGCAGCGGGAGGCTCTGTCCGTTTGCATAAGAATGTCTGCAACAGTCTTTGGGTATGTAACAGCTTAGAATTAGCTAGTGTTTGTTACTTTGATGTGCCTGTCTATAATGTCTCTTTTGCAAGCCTCATGTAACAACCCCGGTTTGGGGAGGAGGTTTTGCACTGTAAACGAAATCTTTACTTCTATATTAAATTCTCTTATATTATAAAGAGGACTGTGTGTGTCTGATAATATAAGACCAACCTGGAGTAAACATTGGTGGGTGAGGGGAACAGGGGACGAACAGTCTTGTCGGTGTGACAAGCGGAGGGAGGAAGATTTCCCAGGGTGGCCAGGCTCCAACAAGGGGAGGCTGTGGGGATCTTTACGCACTGCGGGGATAAGCAGTGGACCGGGGTTGGCTCTGGGGGCGTTGTAGATAAAACACAGCCATAGCGCCTGAAAACTACGGGGGATAACGTAGTGCCGTACAAAAGGCCAGGCAAATTAAGCCCCTTTGCTGTACCCCAGAGCAACACAACCTTGACATGGTTGGCAGACGGTGGTCCCTTTTTTCCCCTTAAGTAAGGTACATTGCGAAAGTAACTCCTAAGGTTGGTCTGTACACACATGGAGTAATGTGGACAATGGCACTGGTTTGTTATTTTGCTGAGGCAGATTATGAGTAGTGTTTCTGCGTCGGACGACGGAGAACAGTTGGAGGACCGGCTGTACGAGTGGGACGAGAAAGATCTCTGGTTGTTGGAGCAGTTCCCAAGTCCGGCTGGGGAGCGTAATTCGTTTTGGGTGCGGAGTGCGGACCGGAGACGAGAGCTGCTCCTTTCAGGAGCAGCGAGTGGCCTCACTGGGACAAAGTGGCAAGGTAAAAAAGACACAGCGAGTTAAGCAGCTGGGCGAGTTCAGCAGCGGGGCGAGGAAGCCAGGCCCCACACACTGCCTGGCACTTCTCTGTGGAGAGGAGAGAGGAAGAGAGGAGAGCTCCAACAACCTTGAAGAGAGGAGAGCTCCAACAACATTAAGGTACCCAAACTTTGATAAATCCATAACTTACACTCAAAAGCTATGCAGTCAGACAGCCAGCAGAAGGGTGGGGGCTATCCAGTGTTTTGCACTGAGTGTCTCATGTATGACTATCTGCCTCTTGGGCACAAGTCATGGGTGTGTGCTCGGTGCAAAGAGCTCCAGGCCCTCAGGGAACGGGTTCGCTCCCTTGAAGCCACGGTTGCTGACCTGGAGAAGCAGAGACAGGTAGAGAGGAACCAGGGTGAGACTTCTAGGGACGTGGAAGCGTCGTCCTACCCTCAGTTGGCCAGCTCCTCAGCCGCCAGGAAAGGGAGTCTCAGGGCTGGAGGACGTCACTCTGGAAAAGAGGGAAACAATCCCACAGTGGGGACCCCTTCTTCAGGTGATGGGCCCGTATCCATTCGCACTATGGATATTCCTCTGGGGAGGGGGCGAAGGGGGCTTCTTGTCGTGGGTGACTCTATAGTCAGGAACATAGAGAGGGGAGTCTGTGACGGATGTGAGGACCGCACGGTGACTTGCCTACCTGGTGCGAAGGTTGCGGACATCACCTCTCGTCTAGATAGGCTGGTAGAGAGTGCTGGGGAGGAGGTAGCGGTTGTGGTGCATGTTGGCACCAACGATGTGGGGAAATGTAGCCGGGTGGTCCTGGAGGCCAAATTTAGTTTGCTAGGTAGGAAGCTCAAATCCAGAACCCCAAAGGTAACGTTCTCAGAAGTGCTACCTGTTCCACGCGCAGGGCCAGCTAGGCAGGCGGAGGTCAGGGGTCTCAATGCGTGGATGAGACACTGGTGTCAGGAGGAGGGGTTTAAGTTTGTTAGGCACTGGGGAACGTTTTGGGACAAGCCGGGCCTGTACAAGAGGGACGGGCTTCACTTGAACCAAAACGGAACCAGACTGCTGGCGCGTAACATTAAGAAGGTGGCAGAGCAGCTTTTAAACTGACTCCTGAGGGAAAGCCGACAGGAGCCAAGGGGCATCCGGTTCGGGACTCATCCCTAGGGAATGAGGGTGCAGAGGATGGGGAACAGTCAAGTAATAGCAGAGTAAAAATTGGGAGTGGTAGCGTGATGGGACATGACAGCCAGTCTAGCAGGACAGAAGGCTGCAGGAATAAAGGTGCAAACATGCAGCCCTTCTTGGGGGACCAGGTATATAAGTGCTTTGATGCAAATGCCCGAAGTCTACGGGCAAAAATGGGAGAACTGGAATGTTTGGTGGCTAGGGAAAACATTGACATAGTAGGTATAACAGAAACCTGGTGGAATGCGGAGAACCAGTGGGATACTGCAATTCCAGGATATAAACTCTATAGGAGGGACAGAGAGGGGCGTGTTGGAGGTGGGGTGGCCATCTATGTCAAAGAGGGGGTAGAATCCACCAGAGTAGAGCTGGAGGGGGGCTCTGACTCCTCCGTAGAATCACTGTGGGTTAGATTACCAGGCTCAAAGAGTGATGTAATAGTAGGGGCATGCTACCGTCCTCCAGATCAAAAACCTGAAGGGGATCTTGAAATGAGGAAGCAAATCAGGGAGGTGTCAACGAAAGACAGGGTTGTAGTCATGGGGGACCAATTATCCTCACATCGACTGGGTGAATTCATGCTCAGGTCATGAAAGAGAGACTGGATTTCTGGATATGTTAAATGACTGTGCCTTAGAGCAGCTTGTCACGGAACTGACCAGAGGACAGGTGACTCTGGACTTGATATTGTGTGGCACTCAAGATCTGGTCAGGGAGGTAAATGTTACCGAACCGTTGGGGAACAGTGACCATGCTGCGATCTGTTTCGCCATGCATGTCGGAGGGAGAGTGCCGAGCAAATCTGACACGAAAACCCTTGACTTCCGAAGGGCTGACTTCCCCAAAATGAGGAGACTAGTTAAAAAAAAGCTGAAAGGGAAGGTAAAAAGAGTCCAATCGCTCCAGAGTGCATGGAGGCTGTTTAAAACAACAGTCATAGAGGCCCAGCGGGAGTGTATCCCACAAAGGAGGAAGGGCTCGACCAAGTCCAGGAGGGTGCCGGCATGGCTAAAAAGCACAGTTAAGGAGGCTATAAAAGGCAAGGAAGCTTCCTTCCGTAAATGGAAGTCTTGCCCTAGTGAGGAAAATAAACAGGAGCACAAACTTTGGCAAAAGAAATGTAAAAAGATGATACGGGAGGCCAAGAAAGACTTTGAGGAACGTATGGCAGGCAACATAAAAGGGAATAATAAAAGCTTCTTCAAATATGTTAGAAGCAGGAAACCTGCCAGGGAAACGGTTGGTCCGCTGGATGGTGAGGGAGAGAAAGGGGTGATAAAAGGGGACTTGGAGACTGCAGAGAAATTAAATGAGTTCTTTGCATCTGTCTTCACGGCAGAAGACCTCGGGCAAATACCGCTGCCGGAACATTCTCCCCTGACTAAAGAATTAAGTCAAACAGAGGTTAAAAGAGAAGACGTCTCAGACTTAATTGACAAAATAAAGATCAATAAATCACCAGGCCCAGATGGCATCCACCCAAGAGTTCTGAAGGAACTCAAGAATGAAGTTGCTGACCTCTTGACCAAAATATGCAACTTGTCCCTTAAAACGGCCACTGTGCCAGAGGATTGGAGGATAGCTAATGTCACGCCAATCTTTAAAAAAGGAAGGAGGGGGGACCCGGGAAACTACAGGCCGGTCAGCCTAACATCTGTTCCAGGGAAGATGGTGGAAAGTCTCATTAAGGATAAAATCTTAAAATACATAGAAGAACAAGCTCTGCTGAGGGAGAGTCAGCATGGCTTCTGCAAGGGGAAGTCTTGCCTCACAAACCTGTTAGAATTTTTTGAAAAGGTCAACAGGCATGTAGATGCGAGCGAACCCGTGGATATTATATATCTGGATTTTCAGAAGGCGTTTGACACGGTCCCTCATGAAAGGCTCCTGAGAAAACTCCACAGTCAGGGAATAAGAGGGCAGGTCCTCTTGTGGATTAGGAACTGGTTGAAGACCAGGAAACAGCGAGTGGGAGTCAATGGGCAATTTTCACAATGGTGAAAAGCGGTGTGCCCCAAGGATCGGTCTTGGGACCGGTGCTTTTCAACTTATTCATAAATGACCTGGAGTTGGGGATAGGCAGTGAGGTGGCCAAGTTTGCAGATGACAGTAAACTTTTCCGGGTGGTGAAGACCAGCAGGGATTGTGAAGAGCTCCAGAAGGATCTCTCCAAACTGGGAGAATGGGCAGCAAAATGGCAGATGCGCTTCAATGTAAGTAAGTGCAAAGTGATGCACATTGGGGCAAGAAACCAAAATTTCACATATAAGCTAATGGGTTCTGAGTTGTCTGTGATGGATCAAGAGAGAGATCTTGGGGTGCTCGTGGACAGGTCGATGAAAGTGTCGACCCAGTGTGCGGCGGCTGTGAAAAAGGCCAATTCCATGCTCGGGATCATTAAAAAGGGGATTGAGAATAAAACTGCCAATATCATTCTGCCTTTGTACAAATCGATGGTAAGGCCACATCTGGAGTATTGTGTCCAGTTCTGGTCACCACACCTCAAAAAGGATATAGTTGAATTGGAAAAGGTGCAGAAAAGAGCGACCAGAATGATTCGTGGGCTGCAGCACCTCCCTTATGAGGAAAGGCTACAGCGTCTGGGGCTTTTCAGCCTAGAAAAAAGGCGCCTGAGGGGGGACATGATTGAGACGTATAAAATTATGCATGGGATGGAGAGAGTGGATAGAGGGAAATTCTTCTCCCTCTCGCACAACACCAGAACCAGGGGACATGCACTAAAATTGAGTGGAGGGAGAGTTAGAACAGACAAAAGAAAATATTTCTTTACCCAGCATGTAATTCATCTGTGGAACTCCTTGCCACAGGATGTGGTGATGGCATCTGGCCTAGATGCCTTTAAAAGGGGTTTGGACAGATTCATGGAGGAAAAGACCATCACAGGTTACAAGCCATAAGCAACCTCCTGGTTTTAAAAGTGGGTTTTCTCTGTGCCAGATGCAAGGGAGTGGCGACTGGACACAGGTATCTTGTTGTCTTGTGTGCTCCCTGAGGCATCTGGTGGGGCCACTGTGTGACACAGGAAGCTGGACTAGATGGGCTTTTGGCCTGATCCAGCAGGGCTCTTCTTATGTTCTTATGTTGTTATGAGATGTCGACGCCGATCGGAGCGGGAGGAGGAACGTCGCTGGTAGGATCGGGCGCAAGACCCAAGGAGCCCCAAGTGGGAGACCGGGCGTCGGGGGACCAAGAAGAGGAGCTGCTGATGACGACCGGCCGAGATCCAGTTTACAAGGCTCTGATGGAAATGCTAGCTATGCAACAAAAAATGCTGCAAGATCATGTAAAGCAGCTGAAGGAGAACCGTGACAGTGAGTGGAAGCAGAAGGCTGAACAGCTGGAAAAGGAGTTGAAGATCGCGAAAGGGGTGGACGCACGCAACCTGCCTCGTTGGTTGCCAAATCAAGACCCGACCGATTTCTTCACAGTTTTTGAATGCATGCTTCAAAAAGCGGGTACGCCCCTTACTGACTATATGCGAATTATAGCGGGCCAAATACAAGATAAACAGGGACTAAATGTGCTCGCGGGAATGGAGATGGATTCTACTTATGAACAATTTAAAGATGCGGTGCAAAAACGGCTAGGTCTCACAGCGGAAGGACTACGTAAACTCTTCCGTGGTATGGAGATTAGGCCAGGAGAGACTTTGAAACAGTTTGTAGCCCATGCGAAGGTGCGTGTTCGCCAATGGCTCAACAAAGAGAAAGCAGTGTCGGCAGACGACATACTGGACGTGTTTCTGCGGGAACACTTGATGCTGGCTATGAATACTGAATTGGCAATGGCGTTACGCGAACGCAAGCCGACAAACGTGGACCAGGCTGCGGAATGGGGGGACGAGATACTGGTGGCAAGACAAAAGCTGAGCGCCGGTAAGCTGAACCCCAAGGAAGGCGCAGGGAAGTTTAATAAAGGCAGGGAGAGGCGGCAGCAATCTACCCAAGACAGAAAGCCGTGGCCGGCAGAGCAAGTTGCGCAGCGGCACGCACAGAAATTACTGCACGGGAGTCAGCAGCAGAACTTCAAGCAACCGCAGCTGCAGCGGAAGAGCGGTGAGAGGAGCGGGCTGATGAGGGAGAGGGGACGATCTCCTGGCCGGCAGGCGTTCCAGAGAGGGGCTTGTTTCCTCTGCGGATCCATGGAACATCAGAAAAAGTTTTGTCCCCAGTACAAGGGGAACCAAGACTACAATGCATCCAGACCACAGGTACGGTGTTTGCGTGAAACCTGTCCAGCCCCAGCGGACTACCAAGAGAGGCAGCGGAGGCAGCCAGAAGTTTGGGAGTTTGACGCGCCTGCAGGAACGCCATCGTTGCAACGCAGGGAATAACCAACTGCACCAGCGGCCCCACCACCACCTCCAGCTGCTGCTTTTGGCAGACAAGCTCCACCAGCACCTCAGGCCAATCCCGGGTGGCAAGCAGCTCCGGTAAGCCAGATACCAGTAGGGGCTATGGCGGGGAGTGTGCCAGGAGGGAGTGGTGCTTTGGGAGCACAGTCCGGGACTATGGGAAGGGTGGCTAGAGTGACTTCACCAGAGAAGCTGGGGGAACCAAAAATTCCAGTGGTCAATGTCTTATCAACCCAAGTGTTACAGAGGATGACGGAAGTGCCCACAGAGCAGTGGATCCAGCAGGATCAGAATGACTGGACGGCATCTGAAAGGGAAGGGCCAGTTTGGGCCTATGGACAGCAATATGTTGCGTTTATAGGTTCGGGGTCTGATTTTTCATCTATTGCTCAACATTTAGTAAGACCAGAAGATATTAGGACAACGCAATATCGTAGTGCTGCATCCCATGAGAAAGGGGTTGGGTATTACAGAGTGGCTGATGTCCCTATAACATTTGGAGATTTCTCTGGAACTAAACCTCTGTTGGTCCATGAAGCCAGATCTCCAGAACTGTTGATTGGTGCTGATATTTTGAAATTTAACACCAGGATACTGACCTTAACGAGAGCGCAGAATGCAAAGGTGGATGCGTTTCTCCAAACGTTGAAAATGCAGGAGGAACTCACGGCTCTACAGCCTCCTCCAGGGCAATAAACAGTTAACGTCGCTGACCAGCGGCAAACTCGTCCTGATCAGCATACTGTCAATCAGCAGCCACAGCGAGAGGTCCCTGCAGAGCAAGTGCAGGATGCTGCTGAAGTAAGAGAGCAGGAGCAGTTGTGGCTTGCTTGGGGGGGCTGTGTTGGAAGACACTGACACACAGCAGCGGTTTCGTAGGGAGCTGCGGGATGACCCCACATTGGCGGCGTCATGTCTCTTTTGCAAGTCTCATGTAACAACCCCGGTTTGGGGAGGAGGTTTTGCACTGTAAACGAAATCTTTACTTCTATATTAAATTCTCTTATATTATAAAGAGGACTGTGTGTGTCTGATAATATAAGACCAACCTAGAGTAAACATTGGTGGGTGAGGGGAACAGGGGACGAACAGTCTTGTCGGTGTGACAAGCGGAGGGAGGAAGATTTCCCAGGGTGGCCGGGCTCCAACAAGGGGAGGCTGTGGGGATCTTTACGCACTGCGGGGATAAGCAGTGGACCGGGGTTGGCTCTGGGGCCGTTGTAGATAAAACACAGCCATAGCGCCTGAAAACTACGGGGGATAACGTAGTGCCGTACATAAGGCCAGGCAAATTAAGCCCCTTTGCTGTACCCCAGAGCAACACAACCTTGACAATTTGTTCATGAAATGGATGGATGAAAGAGCTGGAGGAAAGGAAGAGAAACACTTTGAAATGTATGATATATAGTTGGGCTATCCAGTACTAGAAAGGGGGATAGAAATTAGTTTCCTGACTAAAAGTAGGTCAATTTTATTGAGCAAGAGGGAGAAAACCAGTCCTGAAAGAGATTACAGGGTGGGGGGAACAGAGTTACAAGGGCTTTCCCTGTTCTCAGTCTGGAGTTGCTGAGCCCGGGTCAGGTGGAGAAGCACACAGAAGGGAGGAGGGAAAGGAGGCGCTTCTGGAAAGGCAGGCGGCCCACGGTTCCTTGAAGGAAAACTGTACAGAAAGTGGGGAAAGTAGACAATTCTTTTTATTCCCTTGCCTCCCGGACCGAGGTTTACCGTATATAAGGTGGGAATCCTCCCAATTTACTTCCCTAACTTCGAGGAACCAGTGATAACCGCTCAAGAGCATATACTGTAGTTCTCTTTCATTATTTATACCTTAGAAACAAAAAAATAAGGCACTGACCATTGCTTGCATACTTGTTTAGCACATGTAAAGAGCTGCGGATAATATGCCACTGTGGTCCCCAAATCTCATTTCACTAGATGTTTATAGTTCACTGGTGGCTACGAAGGACGTGAGCCACTGCCCGTTGCACACTGTGCACACACCAATTCACTCCCAATTACCTCAGGCTGGAAGGGGCAGGAATGCAGTGGTGGGTGGGGGGCAGCAGTAGTTCATGCACTGAGTGCTGCTTGGTGCTAGAAAGAGGGGAGGGGGCTGCAGGGGCAGTTCGAGTTGATGTGCCTTCCAAAGAGTTTCCGAGTTTGGAACCCTGGAAGATGGTCTTGCAGTCATCTTGCACAAATTCTGGCCTTCAAAGCCCATTATGATGTCAGATCAAGATCTAGGGCATGACCATGAGAACCACAAGCTTGGGTTGGTTACCAAGGTCCGCCAAAATGCATGGACATTTGCCCTTCCATAATCAATCTCTCTCTCTCTGTGTGTGTGTGTGTGTGTGTGTGTGTGTGTGTGTGTGTGTGTGTGTGTGTGTGTGTGTGTGTGTGTGTGTGTGTGTGTGTGTGTGTCAGTTGCAGTTAAAAGAAGCAAGGCAGAAGACTGTGTCTGCCTTTGAGCTAATCGAGAAGGTTCTTGAAGAGACCAAGCGCTCATGGCTGCTCCTGCTGGATGATCTGGAGAAAGAGATTGGGAAGAGGAACAAGGAAAATATCGCCAGCCTCCAGCAGGAGAGTTCTGATATTAGTAGCCTGATCAAGAAGATGGCAAGGAAGTGCCAGCAGCCAGGGAATGAATTCCTGCAGGTGAGACTTAAAGCAAAGAGCCCTTCTACATCCCTCCATGACGAAGGGGGAACCCTCTGAATCCTATGATTAGGAGTAAAAAATGTTTTCCTGGGGAAAACGATTGGTTTGGCACAGACAAGGAAGGGGCAAGCGAACCCCCATCAAACAAGTACAGTAGTCCAGTGTTTCATTCTGTCTGTGCAGCTGAGACCTACTTCTCTTGTTCTCTGTTTCAGGACATCAGAAGCATCTTACACAGGTATGTGACTCTTGCTCTTATTTCTCTTTTGTGTTCACCTTCTGTAGAAGGGTTTAGATCCCAGTTTTGTGAGGTTTATTTTACCCAGGTTTCCATCGAAAGAGTCACAAATTCTGTATGAGACATTCAGCGTTTTAAATCTAGTCTTCTGCCAAGGATCAGGATGAAAGATCTTGAAATGATATTCGCCACGTAGTCTGGGAACTGCTGCATCCTTAGCTTATGGATCCTTCAGATTCTGCAGAAGGGTGGCTGCAAAGCACCCAACAGTGCTGTTGGCTTTTGCTATGCTGCGGCAGCACTTAGGGTGACAGATTGGGAGATTCGCCACCATAAGCGCCCAATAGGATTGTAGTCTGTGGTTACATAGGAGAATGGGGCAGGTAGAGCATTGTGATGGTTGAAGCCGGAGCTACACTGTACACGTTCACATTCCGTGTGCGTTTGGCTCTGCTGAGACACAGCTGTGCCGAGACATACCCAAACCACACTATTCCAGAGCATGTTTTGAAGATCACTGCCCAACAAATCATGGCACCTTCCAGGGCCATTCAGAGGAATTTTATCAGGGGGTACAGTACTCCCCCATATCTGCTGGGGATATGTTCCAGGCCCCTCCATGGATACTTGAAACCATGGATAGGAGCAAACACCCCCTCCATGGTTTCCTGAGGGCCCCCCACCCTGCCTCCCCTGCAGGCAGGCATGCTTGCCCCACCCCCAGCTCTTATTTTTCTTTCAGCAAGCTTTGTTTGTTCCTTAAAACAAACAGAGAAGCAGCCTCCATTGCAGGCAAGTAGAATGAGACTAAGTCCTAGAGAAGCTCTGCAAGGTTTCTGTTAACCTTGCAGAACCTCTCTAGGACAACTTGGTCTCGTTCTACTTGCCTGAAATAAGCAGCCAGAGGCTACTTCTCCTGTTTGTTTAAGGAAGAAACGAAGCTTACTGGGGGAAAAAGTAAAAGCCTGGGAGGGGGGGTCCCCGCGATCTGTGGATAACTGAAACCGTGGATAGCGAATTCGTGGATATGGGGGCCCACCTGTACAAAGTTTCTTTAGGGCCCCTTCCCTACATATGAATTTGGCTCCTGAGCCCCCCTTTTTGCTCCAGGGCCCCCTTTTTGACCCATTTTTCACCCTGGGCCCGGGTACAAATTACCCCCTTAACCCCCCTCTCAGAGGCCCTGGCACCTTCCCCTTCCGCCCCTCCTCCTCCAGTTCAGGCTGCTTATTAATAAGAGTCTCTTATTATTCAGAGACTGAGATCAGTGAGTAACTAGTTTTTCTGACATCTGCCCTGTGATTGGCTACTGCGTGAAATGCATCCCGCCCCCCACAATACAAAGTACTGCCTCTGATTGGCTGCACGTAAATGAAACGGGCAAAAGTCGAGTCGAGGTAGACCTTGCCCGTGCGGGGACGTAGCTATCCGACGGGCCAACACCGTCGGCCAACGAGAAACCACACGGGACGCACATGCCTGTGCCGTACGCTTGCCGGATATGTACAGTGTGGCCCAGGCTTAGGACAGGATGAACCGCTTCCTTCTCAAGTTCAAATCTCAAGGAAACGTAGTCTAGATAAGTTGACCCCACCCTCCCACAATCAAGAGTGAACTTTTGGACCAGAACCTGCTTCCCAGGAAGCATTCCAGCCTTAAATTGGCAGGCTGGGGAGCCTCTTTGTGACGGGATCTCCTTGAATAAGTGACTTGCCTGCCATTTCAGGTTTAAGGTTCTTTATCCACTTTTTTTCTTCCAGGTATGAGGCAGCACAAGGGTGGCAGCTAGTAGACCTTTTTCCAGGGCTGGAGAAGACACTTGCTATGTGGACTCAGAAAAATACTGCTCTAGAAAAGGCTGTTAAAAGCGCTAAAGGTATGAAGGGACTATTCAGAGGGGCTGGTATGAAAGTTTGACCATGATCTGGAGCAGTGGCAAGAAAAGTCAGTTCCTGGTTACCCTGCAAGTGACTTTTTTATCTAGTGCTAAAACAAAACAAGAGGAAACCTGAAGACAATTCTTCAGGAACAACTGACTGTGCTCTTGCTATCACAGGCAAGTGGATTTTTCCCTGAAGAAAAGTCATTTGAGTTGAGAGAGAGTGGATCAATATTTTATTTATCGCTATAAAGTTGAACACTACTTTTGGTGCCAATAAGACTGTAACTAAAATGGACTCAAACTGAGCTCTGCAAGTCCAGCAGGACAGGCAGCCCAGTCCTACAGTTGGGCTGCACTGCTGGAACCTGCGTCCTGGCAGCATAGCCTGACTTATGGCGTCACAAAATGCAGTACTCTACAGTGCGCTGCTGGAAATGGCGCGCAGTACTGGCTTCACAGCAGCAGCCTACCTGGAGCCTTCGGTAAGTCAGCGGCGTAGGCAAGGAGGGGGGGAGATCGGGGCATTCTGTGGGAGGGAACGGGGGGGCAGGAAGGCTAACGAGAGTGGGTGGATCTGGCATCAATGGCAACATGCTGGATCTTATCCCCTCTTTTTAAAACCTCCCCACCCCTTTTCCCTTCTCGGAAATATGCCACCAAAAGAGGTAGTGTATGTCTGAAAAGACCAATAAATGGTACCAGGGTTTATGGGGAGGTAAGTAAACATATTTTTTATCATTTAAATTTTTTATGTTTAAATTTTTTACCGACCTCCCGTTTGCCCACAGGTTGCCCCCCCCACCGTTGGATGCAGCATGCGCCTTTGTGGTGCAGCTGCATCAGCGCTGGTGGTGGGTCATAGAATTGGGGCCTTAGTCTTAGGGACTTAGAATTAGGGACATAGTCTTAGGGACTTAGAATTAGGGACATAGGGAAGGGGAGAAAGGACATAGGGAAGGGGAGAAAGGAAAATGTAAATAGATAAAATAAGGACGACACTGACAACAAAGGCAGAAAGATACAAAAGGAAAACTGGACAAGGAGATGGAAAAACAGGGAAGAATAAAAAGACAGAAAAAGCAAGGAAGATTTGAAGAGAGAGGGAAAATAGAGTACAGTATGATCCCCGTATCCGCAGGGGATAGGTTCCTCCACCCCACCCCACCCCCATGGATACTGGGATTCCATGGATGGGGGAACGCTATCCCCTGCGGGGGAGGGGGCGCCCATTACCTTAGTTAGACTTCCAGCACTGGTGCCAAGCAAGCGCATCTTTCTTTACAAAAATGCTATAAACCAGCATACTGGCTTATAGCATAGAGCAGGCAAATAGCCTGCATACTAGAGAGGCTCCAAACGTTAAACAGGAAACAGGCAGCATGCTGGCTTATAGAGTTTTTGTAAAGAAAGACTTGTTTGCTTGGCGCCAGCACTGGAAGCCTAAGGTAATGGGCACCGGGGACGACGACTAACTACAGATAAATGAATCCACGGATGGGGGTGGGTGGGCTGTACAGAATGAATGAAGACAAATATGCAGAAAGGTAGAGCTCACATCAGCTTTGTTGAATATCTCCAATTAATACAAACAAATAAAATAACTCCTTCTATGGACTGATTTAAAGGTAGTGATATTTTATTGCAATCCTCTTATCTACAATAGCAAACTCAGGTGGTTTGGTGCCCATCAGTTTGGAAGGTCAAAAATGGGTGAAGAAACTAAGGATTCTCTGTTGTCTGGGAAAAGAAATAGCAGCACAACATGGAGTTGATGATGGAGAGAGAGGTGGCCTGCTTGAGCAGTTGGGTATTAGGGTTAGGGCAGTGGTTCCCAAACTGGGAGGCATGGCTCCCAGGGGAGCCGCGGGAACCAGCCAGGGGAGCCACGGACTGCCACGGAATCATCTTGGAAAACAGCGCAATGCCAATTGGCAGGCATCAACATAATGTAATGGGGAGCCGCGGCCAACAGTCGCCAATGGTCAAGAGAGCCGCAGGTCAAAAAAGTTTGGGAAATACTGGGTTAGGGAGATGACACAGTTTGGTGTAGGTCCCTCTTTATTACACTATTGAGTACATTGCTATTAAGACACTGCTCTTGGTGCCCATTTCGAAGTATCCTTTTTGTCTGTTTCTGTTCTAGTGCCTTCCTTTCTTTCCTCCCTGGTTGGTGCCAGGATCATGGGTGATCCTTTTGCCAACTGTCAGCTTTTGTCTATATAATCTTAATGTGCTTAGTTAAATCGGGAACCTTAGGTGCGTTGCGGGGATGACTTTTCTACATGAGATGACGCACTCAAATATGTACAGTGGTCTTGAGTAAGTTTCTCTGCCTTTTCTTCACATAACAGAGTCCCTAGAGGAAGCACTGCAAAAAGGTAAATATAACCATGAAAGGAGAAAATTTTTGGGGGTGGGGTGGGGTGGATAGCTGCTCCTTGCTCAATAGCTGCTCCTTGCTCAAGTGTTTAGTCAGATTTCAATAGGCAGATGGTTCAGCCCGTTACAGTTTTGATAGAAAACCAGTTGCTCTTCTAACATGTCACTGGCTCAACAAAGAAGTGGACTGGAAACCATCTTTTTATATCAAATAATTGGCTACTTAAGAGGTGAGGGTCATGGTGATCTGGTCTTGAATTGTGGCACATGGGGGGTCACATCATTTTTGCACTGAAAATTGCCCCTCGAAGTGACTATTTTCCCCCAGAAACACTTACTCAATGCAAATAGCTGCTTCTTTTGAAGAAAGCCACTTCGGGAGGGATTCTTATTGCCTTCCTCGCTGCTCCTTCTTCATCTTCCGCATTGCTCACCCTTGTTCTGGCCAGACCTGGCAGCCCCCTAGCAGTTTTTTTTATTTGTGAATGGGTCACTTCCAGTCCAGTTTGTGTTAAGATAGTTGGTGATGTGTTTAACATCACAAGTGCTTGATCTCGCACAAGACTCAAGTAATAACTGGGCTAACCAGAGTAGAGAGGACATGATAGTCTGTGGATGAGGGGTGGGTGGTTGAGGGCCCCAATTCCACCAGCTAAGTGTGAGCCAGGCAGGGCACTTGTTGTTGTTCAGTCGTTAAGTCGTGTCCGACCCTTCGTGATCCCATGAACCATATCCCGCCAGGCCTTCCTATCCTCCACTATCTTCCTGAGTTCGCTCATTGCAACACTCAATTGCACAGGGCACTCAAAACCAATTTTAACTCCAATTCTTTAACTACCATGTTTCTTTGCAAGGCTCTTCCTTTCTTAGCCCCCTGCCCACCTGTAGCATTGTGTTCTGGTGTTGGATTTAGACCTGGAAGATCAGGTTCAAATCTCTGCTCAGCCACAAAGCTTCCTAGGTGACCCAGTAACTATCTCTTGGCCTCACCTACCTCACAGGGTTGTTGTGAGAACAAAAGGAACCATGTACACCACCCTGAGCTCCTTAGAGGAAGGGAGGTATAAAATGTGAATAATAATAATAGCAGCAATCTGCTCTATAAGATGATATAAGGATAACTGAGATAAGGTAAATGCTTTGAACCCTCTAAAGAGCTATAGAAATATTTGATATGGTGTTGATGATGTCTTTTGGTGAGGAGTTGGAGAGAAGAAAAGCCACATATAGTCCAATTCTGTGATTCCAGGATTAAGTGCAGTATCTGTTTTTTGGGCGATGTGGGAGTTGAATGAGCCCCAAGTGCTTTCTTAATCCATCATTTTCTCTCTGTTTGAGGGACTTGCTTTCTCAGCTGTTATTTGCAGCCTGTTCACCAGATTCAGGTGAAGCCTGAAGAAATGAGATTTTGTGAGTCATTCTTCTCCAGCAGCCAACACTGATCTGCTCCTAAACAGCATCGTCCACCCTAACCCCTCTTTCTTTCTTGCTCTGTTCTGCAGCAAATGTGACTCTGGATAAAAACACGGCACATCCCCGCCTCTGTCTGTATACGAGAACTGTGCAATTGGGAGAAAGAAATCAGAACCTGCCTGACAACCCTGAGAGATTCGATACAAAACTTTGGGTGTTGGGCTGTGAGAGATTCACATCAGGACGACACTGGTGGGAGGTAGAGGTGGAGGGGGAATCTGCAGAGTGGGCTGTGGGGGTTGCCAAGGAATCTGTCAGGAGGAAGGGAGACGTCGGCCTTAAGCCTGATGAGGGGATCTGGGCTGTGGGGATGGGGATATCTTACAGGGGATATCACGAAACGTTGGAGCTCAAAAGTTTTACTTCTCCTGAGCCAACTATTTTGCAGTCAGGAAGCGAGTGTAAGAAGATCCGGGTGTCTCTGGGTTATGAAGAGGGTTGTGTGGCATTCTCTCATGCAAATACAGGCGAGCTGATCTTCACTTTCCCTTCAGCCTCTTTCTCTGGGGAGAGGCTCTATCCTTTTTTTGAGATAAAATCACAAGGGCGTCCCTATTCTTCATCATACCACAAGCTAAAGTTGCATGAGTAACTGAAATGAGTGGGGGGGGGGGTTGCCCTGTTCTTGCTCAACTCCCATTCATTGTCAGGTAGGTAGGTATTGTATTGTTTTATTCTGTATTTTGTTTTGTGTCTTGTTTTTATGCCAATAAAGATTGATCGATTGATCTTTATTGACATAAAAAACAAGACACAAAACAATACTGAACAGAAGCCAACTATCAAAAATAGCATTGAATGTGCATATAAACAAGCAAATTACAGAAGGAAATTGCTAAAAGTCTAAAAGGTCTATTACAAGTGAAATACTAAAATCTAGCTAAAATTTCTGCTCCATTGATCAAAGAAATTTTGCTGTGCTCTGGAGAACTTCTGGGGGGCCCTCACCACTGGTGTCACTGCAGGGGGGGCGGAGCTCTAAGTTCCGCCGTGATCCGACCCTCCGTTACACGGGTGAACGAAGCGGCCCCACCCCCTCGCCTTCAGAGCCTTTCAGGGCAGCGAAAGCAACGCGCAGGGAGTCTCCTGTGCGTTGTTTTCACCGCCTTGAATGTTTCTGAAGGCGAGGGGGCGGGGCCGCTTCGTTCACCCGTGTAACAGAGGGTCGGATCGTGGCAGAACTTAGAGCTCCGCCCCCCCCTGCAGTGATGCCAGTGGTCCTCACTAAGGAGGAAAACCAATTTTACTGAGTCAGAACCAGGTTTAGTTTTCAAGATAGGGGCCAAGTTGATATTCCGAGATATGTCATGAAGAGGACAGTCAAAAACAGTATGGGGTAGCCGCGTCTCCACCATGCCTGGGGCACAAGGGCAACAATGGTCAGTGAATGGGATTTTGCGGCGGTATCTTCCCAGGGTGACTTGGGAAGGAGTGACATTAAATCTGGCACTCTATACCGCCGATCGTTCCTTCGGGTCTATTAGGGAGCCAGGATGGTGTAGTGGTTTGGGAGTCGGACTTAGACCTGGAAGATCCAGGTTCAAATCCCCGCTCAGCCACGAAGCTTCCTGGGTGACCTTGGGCCAGTCACTATCTCTCAGCCCCACCTACCTCACAGGGTTGTTGTGAGGACAAAAGGAGGGGAGGAAATATGTACACCACTCTGAGCTCCTTGGAGGAAGGGCGGTATAAAAATGTGAAATAAATAAATAAATAAATTAGGAAGGACAGATCGGGGGGATGGCTGGCCAAAAGATAATAAAATATGGAAATAGAGGGAGAAGCAGACCTTAGAAGCCAAGGAGTGGAGAGTTTGGACTTCAATGTCAGCCAGTCTCTGGTTTAACTGCCTGAAGGCCTCTGTCTCTGGAAACATAGAGCATCCAAAGAGAAGCCCAAGGATCTAACCTCCAAAACTCAATTTAGCCACCTAGGTGTCACTCACAGGATCAGACAGCACAAGAAAGATGACTATCTTGGTAAGCATGGAAGCAGACTCGCAGCCAATATTTGAGGTGTGCTCTCCAGACTTGGGACTCCACTGGGGGCTGGCCTAGTTTCAGGCAGACCGCCACATTGGAAGCGTATCTAGGAAGGCACAACAGCCTTCTAAGGAACCTAGCCTGCAGATCTGTACAAGATTACTTATTGCTGAATTATTCCTTGTGGATCAGTTCTGACTGCCTTCCCGTTTGTTGCCTTTAATGGCACTGGGGGTATAATCTATTGACACACACACACACCCCTTTAAAAAGTGTACCTATAGATTTCTCATACAGCACTTCCCAAACCTCTGATAGCTGGGACATTATTCTTTTCTATAATAAAATTAGATAAATACCATACTTCATGCATGGGGTACTACTTGGAGTATGTAAGAGTAGAAATGAATGCTGTATGCTCAGAGGATCCTATCCCCTGCATTTCTGTATGAGTTACTAATTGAGTGAACTAATTCTGAGAGGAGGGACTTGAGGCAGAAGGTATCCCCCCCCCCCCAATTAGTCAAAGGGACAGTGTAAGTTGAAGATTCTGGGGAAGACCAGGAGAGCTAGGATGTGACCTGGCAGGGACAGATTCCAGTGCAGTGGAATCGGAGGGAACCGGCTGCAAGTTCCACACTTAGAAGACTGATGTTGCTTGTAGGAATTGCATGTTACCAACTTCTGTTCAAATGCTCCCCAAACCTGTATATTTGAATTTGTCAATAAAGCAAATATTCCAACGACACTTTAAGTCTCTAGTCTTCTCTCTCTGCCAAAGGCAGCCCAAAGCCAGGCTTGTGCTCCTGCAGCAGCAGCAACCTGTGGCCTCTAATGTCTGCTGCTTCTTCTGGGCCGTCATTTTTAAATCCAGTCAAAACAAGGAAGTCTTCCGGAGCTTTCCAGGGCCGCGAAAAAGTTCCCACAGACTAACAAGGCTGCTTTGCGAAGGGTGGAAATGAGGGCCGGGGCGAAGCGGACGCTCCCCTAAGCGCGCCCTTCCCTCCCACCAGGGGCAGGCTGGCTGGCCCGTGCTGGGACACAAGTATTTGGGTTCTTTTCCCGCCTCTCTTCCTCATTGGGCGAGGCAGCTCCTGCGGGGAGAGAGCTAAGTGCCCTTAACCAATCACGGATGAGGCATTCCTAAAGTTTCAGCTCATACAAAGCCCCGGTTTCTTCCGCCGGTTTGTGTTGTGCTCGGTGAGCAGCAGCAGCAGCATTGGGTTTCTCAGCGCTTGAACGAGAAGCTCTCGCGCAGTCGAGGGGAAACTCCCAGCAAGGTGCTTATTTAATTCCAAAGAATAGTGCTTGGTGCGGGTGGGGGGCGATCTTGTGTTTTGTTGCAACTCGCAGCCAGCGTGCAACTGTGATAGACTGCTAAGGGGTGGGAAGGCACTTGTGTATTTATTAAGATGCTCCAAGAAGGGACCGGGGAGGAAGAGTTTAAGGAGTTGCTGTTCTCGGATAAGCCTCGTCGTGCTATCACTTGCCTCCCCTCACCTGGTTTGAACAGCCTTGTTCTGCGTGCGAGTCGAAACAGTGGGGAGGCGGTATGGTTGCTGTTCTCAATCCACGTTCTTAAAAAAAAAAAACATCTTTGTAACAGAGCTGCAAAAGTGAGGAGTGAGTGCCTGACAGGACCGGATTAAGCCACACTGGAGCATTAAACGATGTCACACGGCATCCATCCCATAACGTGGCCACCAGCAGTTTATTATTGTACCAGAAAAGTCACAGAAAATGTGAATTATGAAAGCTTTAAATGTGCATACTGTATATTCATAGTGCAGTGGAACCTCATTAAATGCCCTGCATTGCCTTGTGGCGAGTGTATTTAGATTTGCACGGTTTGGGTGGATGGGCCAGGCCTTTTTGGCATATAAGGTGGAGAGGGTGACTAGGGTCAGAGGGTGACTAACCCATGTTTACTTCTGAAAATTTTTAACATTTAAGATGAATTTAAGAGAACTTTATCCCAGGAAACCAGGTTATTTTCATGTGCCAGTGTTACGCTGTTCATTTTACAAGTGGGGGGGGGGGGGAACAAACGTTTTCCCTTAGGCAATAAAAACAGTACCTTGAGCCAGCCTTGATAGTATATACTAAAATGTTATCCCAAATGCACATGCACATTATGATAAAAAAAAGTAAATGACTTGTACAGCCAGTTCATTTTGTCATGGTCTTTATTTCCCCCCCAGTGAGAAGCCTCCCCTGTACTGAAACAGCTCACGCAGAGGAAATAACCAATCCTCTGCTTTAAATTAGAAATAAAGCTCTTCTTTCATTTTGGCGAGAGAGTATCAATGGCAACCCTCCGGGAACTCTGTGATGAAATGACTTGTTCCATCTGCCTGGAATATCTCACAGACCCAGTGATCCTAGCGTGTGGGCACAATTTCTGCCAAGCCTGCACTGTCCAGCGCTGGGGAGAGTCCGAGGAAGAGATTGTCTGCCCGCAGTGTTCAGAAACTGTTCAGCGAAGAAGCTTCAGGCCAAACTGGCAGCTGGCAAATGTTGTGGCCCTTGTCCAGAAGCTGCAAAAGGAGAAAGGAACAAAAGAGAAGAGAGGAGTGTGCGAGAAGCACCAGGAGCCCCTGAAACTCTTTTGCAAGAATGATGAGACCCCCATCTGTGTGGTGTGCGATAAGTCCAAAGAGCACCGGGAACACCAGGTCATTCCGACGGAGGAGGCTTCAGAAGAGTATAAGGTAGGAGGAAAGCACCACCTTGTGTGGTGTTCAGGTCAACTTGTCTCACTGCAAAAGCATAGCAGAAAAGTGAGGAGGAGGCAGGCAGTGATCTGCATGCATACATGTGTGAATCGACCCTGGGGGCAAATGGCAGCAGCAGGGCCTTTGGGCTGGAGCTCTCACTTTGCAAGCAAGCATGGGCCATCTAAAAATGTCTGGGGTGTGCTTGACGTCTCATCGCCTTGCTGGAGCGTGATGCCTACGTAGACTTCTTCTCAGTCACCAGAAAGAAATAATAGATGGTTTATGATCTCTATGGAAGTGCTACAGATGGAATTTGAAAATCATCTCGTAAATGATGTTCAGCCCTCTCCTCTCCTAGGACACAGGCATCAGCAGCACCAGCGCAGAAATCCACCCACCCCATCGCTGCTATACATAGGGCTGGCCAAAGCCATTCTGCTGTCTGATACAAACAGAGCACTTCTACGCAAGGATCCGGCCGGCGGCCCAGGCCGCCCGCCAGATCCTGTGCTCCGCCACAACCAGGCTTCAGTTCGGCCGGAGGTATACTCGGGGAAGGGGACACTCGTCCCCTTCCCTGGGTGTAAATGGCGCCCAGACCAATCGGCCTCCTAGGATTTCCGCCAGCAAAATCGCTGGCGGAAGTCGGAAGAGACTGTGTAACGGCCCAGCTGCTTGGTGGGGAACGGGATATAGCCAAAACCATCCCCCACCCCCTCCCAGGCCGGCTGGGCCAATGGCCCCCTCCGTCCACCGCCGATCCGCCCCCCTCCCGCTGGATCCTTACCTGGGTCCGGCGGCGGTCCTTCAGGCGCTCCGACGGAGCAGGGGAGGCCGGCTTTGCGCCGCCGTTCCCTGCTCACATGTAGTCTCAAACGTGCTTTACGGCACGTTTGCAACTACTTCGGGCGGCGGAATGCTCGTTCCATCGCCCAACGTTTCCATAGGATTGCGCTGAAAGAATGAGATCTCCCCCCCCCCCATTCCCACAGGGGGAAGCCTCCAAGAAGACATACAACCATCCCCACAAGGAAGAGAATCGAAACCCCACATTTGCCAGCAAAAGTGCCTTCTTCTGGGCTTGCTGCCTGCTGCTGTCCTGTGAGGTCTGACGGCTAGCTAGAGTGGTGGGGACAGGCAGGGAACCCTTAACGTTCTTACTGCATTTTCCTGTTTGTCATATAATATAATTAAATCAATACAAATTATTGTGTTTTAATTTTAAAACACAATATGTTTCCCAAGCTACAGCACAGTCAAGGCAGAGAAGGGGGTGCAGGGCCCCACCTTCACAAAGAAGGTGCCTGATCTTTTCCCACAAGATTACTCCTCAAATTGCAAGGAGCTCTGACATGACAAACTACCCCCGTTTTTTCATTGCCAAAACAAAAAATCCTTGATGGGTATCAGATAGGCTGAAATAATTCAGAGCAAAGACTTTTTACTGTTTGGCAGGAAAAAATCCAGGCCCAGCTGCAATCTCTGGAGAAAGAGAGAGAAAAGTATATGGGTCAGAAACTGGCTGAAGAGCAAAGAAGCCAAAAATGCCTGGTACGTTTTTCTTGTTACTGCTCACATGACTCCTTAAGCTGCCTTCTAACAGTAAAGCAACAGACATCTCAGTAGTGGTTAGGGGCACAGGCAGCACCTGGAAAAATTAACTTTGCTCTAAATTGATTGGGATCTCATTTAGAATTTGTTTTTATATTTAGTAAGCAATGCTTGAGAGCATTTGCCATTTTGATTTTACATGCAGTAAATATATGTTCTTCCAATACCAAAAAGTTCATGAATTGAAATATTTTAAAGGGGGGGGGGTTTCAACACTTACAGTGCATTCCTATGCATGTCTGCTGAGAAGTGACTAAGAGCCAAATCCTATCCTTCCCCCCCCTCCCGCCAATGCAGCCATGCCAAAAACGCGTGCTCTGAATCCGGGGGGGGGGGATCAATTGGGAGGCTTTGGAGGATAATATACCCACAGTCATCACTTGATGATACAGAAAATGACTTCTGTATGTGATGACTGTGGAGTATATTCGGTGTATTATTTAGCCAAAAGACCAAAACAATACTTTTTCTGATAAATGTACAATGCGGAAACAGATGCAATCCAGAAAACATGAATGCTCAAGATTATTTAAAGCTGAAAATAGCGTTTACTCCCAGGAAAAAGAGCGCATGGGATCGCAGCCTTAAATAGAGCCCCAGGACTACAACAAGGAAGTCAAATGGCACAACTTCCTTGTTGCAGTCCTGGGGCTCTAAGGCTGCAATCCCATGCGCTCTTTCCTGGGAGTAAATGCCACTGAACACAATGGGATTTCCTTCTGAGTAAACGTGCTGCAAAGTTGATTTCGAGAGTCTAATAGTGAAAGGATCTGCCCCTTCCCAAATTTCTATGTATTTTTTTTCTGTGACGTAGTTGCAAGATGAGAGGCAGAAGATCATGTCTGCCTTTGAGCGAATGCATAGTTTTATTGAAGAGAAAAAATGCTTTTGGCTGACCCTGCTGGATGATCTGGAGAAAAAGATAGAGAAAAAACATGAAGAAAATGTCGTCATTCTCTCAGATGAGATTTCCCATCTTAGTAAACTGATCACAGAGATTGAGGGGCAGTGCCAGCAGCCAGCTAATGAATTCTTACAGGTAAGATTTTTTAAGATAAGCCTGTTCGGGTTTCTCCACGATGAAGGGGAACTTCTTTGAGTCTGAAAAACAGGAAAGCAGACAACATATTTTTGGGAACAATGATTGGATTTCCACGTGCTTGGAAGGGGCAAATGAATTCCCACAAGAAGCAGCCTAGTGTAGCCAGAGCTACATTACACGTGTCGCGGAGCTTCTGACCTCATTTTTGAAGCAAGCGGAGCCGCTGCGACCTCCGCACGGCCGTCGCGTACCTCAAACTGGAATCCAACTTTTTAGGGGGCGGGCGCGCAGAGCTAGGGGGCGGTTCACGGAGCTACTGCAGCCTACCAATCGTAGGAGAGTGGCTGCATGCCAATCAGTACTATCTCCAATCACCTTCTTAAGAAGGCGGGACAACAGGAGGGACAACAGGCAAGAAGACACTCCCCCGCTCCAAGCGCGGAGGCGGCGGCAGAACCTCTGCCTGTAGTGTAGCTCAACCTTTAGTCTTCTGTTTATGTAGCTGAGACCCGGTTCTCTTGTGTTCTCTTTCAGGATGTCAGAAACATCTTGAACAGGTACGTGGCTCTTCTCACCTAAAAAAATTGTCTAAGAAAACAATTTGAAAGATACGGAAATTATGTGTTTCATGTGCAGTTTCCACAGCACATTCTAAGCACCTGAATCTTCTAGATTTGTGGTCTTCAACCTTTTTGTGACACGATGCCAAAAATTAAAGTATGAGGCTGGAGACCCACTATTGATCCCACCCTTCCGGGACCTGATCTGCCCACTTGTCACACGCACCCCCCCCCCCCCGCCCAACACTGGTATCCTCGTCCTGCCAAGCTCGCCTGGCCCGCACCACTAGCGGCGGGGGCATTCCAGAACAGGAAAGTAGAACCACGGTTCCCCACCCCAGGAAATCAAAACAGGGAGGGGAAGAGGGGGATGAAATCCCTGTGGAAGCCCCCCCCCCAGCATTGCCCCCCAGCGGCCATTTTGGTTCCCATAAGTTGCCGCAACCCTGCAAATGAGGCTTCGCGACCCCCAAGGTTGAAGAACAGTGCACTAGATCTTCGGTTTTCAAAGTGGTGGTTTGTGACCCACCACGAGAACAGAATGCTGTCCCCTGGGGATCGCTGCCATTGCTAAAGAAATGTACAAAAATAGAAATAAACCGCTTACCGGGGTCCTGGAGCGCTCCGGAGGGTTCGAGGAGGCCTGCAGATCCCTCCGTGGGCCTCACCAAGCTTCAGATCACTGCTCGGCAGTGATTACAACCACTTCCAACTTTTGTTTGGAAACCTTTGTTTCTCACTTGAAGCCTTGCAGGGAGAACTTTGAGAACCCCTGCTCTAGATTATATGCGGGGATAAAGTCCTTTTACCCAGACTTGTTTGACCATAGCTGTGTCTGTGACATCAGATTTCACATATTTCTCTTCTTAAGAGTGTGAACCTAGGAAACTGACGTATTGAACAAAGCCATTGAGTCATGGCTGAGCTGAGAGCCTGCAGAGCTGCCACTGACTCTCCACGGTTGCATGACTTTCGAATCCCTCCTACCCAAGGTCCTTTTAAATGAAAATGCCATTCTATGCATACAGAAGGGTCTCCGCCATTGACCTAGGATGCCTCTGGGTCTGTCCTAGTCCTCTTCCTATCTTTCCTGTTTGCTGCTCTTCTTCTGCGAAGACTGTCCAAATAATTCTGTGGGAGGAGTGGGTGGTCAGCTCAGCCTTGTATGTTTTGCTCCTAAGGGCAAAACAGTCTACAGAATAGTTCTCCTGTCTCACCACCACAACGTCAGGAGTTGGAAGCTGACGAGAACATAATGTGCTTTCCAGAAAGAGCTCCATTCTTGAAATAGTAGGCCGATGGGAGCTACTCTTGAGTCTTTGTCCAGATGATTGCCATTTCAGGCTACGTATAAAATTATGCATGGGATGGAGAGAGTGGAGAGAGAGAAGTTCTTTTCCCTCTCACACAACACTAGAACTAGGGGACATCCACTAAAATTGAGTGGAGGGAGTATTAAAACAGACAAAAGAAAATATTTCTTTACCCAGCGTGTAATTGGTTTGTGGAACTCCTTGCCACAGGATGTGGTGATGGCACCTGGCCTAGATACCTTTAAAAGGGGTTTGAATAGATTCATGGAGGAAAAGACTGTTAGAAATATGCCCTTTTTGCTCTTTGGTGCTTACAGCCGAAACAAACAGACAGAGACCTGAACTCTAAAAGCGAGGTTGTTTATTCAGTAACATGGCTTGAATACAATACAAAGTGTATGGTAGACAAGGATGGCAACCTTATGCTGCCACCCTGATCAGAGACATGAGGATGTCTTTTATAGACACTCTTACATAAAAGGATTGTATAAGCATTATGTGTTTGCCAAACCTTATTGTAATTAATCTTATGTTGTTTATGACAAGTGTCACTACATGGTCTGGGTCAGCATGACAATTCATTGTACAGCCAAGTTGTGTAATGGTTTAATGCAGCTTCATAACTTGGTCCAGGTCATCCTGACAAATTATGGTATTGCCAAGGATATGAGCGCAATATCCAGATGTGTAGAACTTGTCTTTTATTCCAAGTACATTAGTTCATGTACGGTTTATGGGTAGGCCACAGGCCTTATGAACCAATGTTATGAACTCTATTGTTGATTCTATACGGAGAAGAGATATCAATTAAATCTTCCTCCTATCAAGACCATCACAGGTTACAAGCCATAAGCAACCTCCTGGCTTTAGAAGTAGGTTTTCTCTGTGCCAGGTGCAAGGGAGTGTCAATGGGAAACAGGTTATCTTGTTGGCTGTGTGCTCCCTGAGGCGTCTGGTGGGGCCACTGTGAGATACAGGAAGCTGGACTAGATGGGCCTTTGGCCTGATCCAGCAGGGCTCTTCTTATGTTCTTATGGGTTTCTTGATCTGTTGCTTTAACATCACGGTCTTCCCTTCCAGATGTGAGAGAGCACAAGGAAGGCAGCTGGTAGACTTCTGTCCAGAGCTGGAGGAGACGCTCAGAATTTACTTTGAGAAAAATTTTGCTTTAGAAAAAGCTATTGATAAATGTGAAGGTATTTGGGGAGGAGGGGAAGCTCAAGGAGGAAAGTGCATATAGAGCTTCTCAACTTTGAGAACGAGCCATATTTTATTTAAAACATTTATACCCCGCCTTTCCAAAAGCTCAGGGCGGCTTACAGTACTCCATAAAATACAAAGTTATAAGATACGAGTTTGAAACATACAAATTCCAAAAAGAAAACAAACAGAATTAAAATTCAAAACATGCTTAAAAAGCCAGAGCAACAAATGCTAGCAACATGTCAATAAAAACCTATAGGTAATGATGGGTTTAAAAAAAAGCAAGACGCAACAAGCCAAAAGTACCGAGGCAGCAAAAAGCACAAAAGAAATGGGCCAGATGAAAGCAGCTCGGGCAGTGGGTCCCAAACTGGCTCCCAGGGGAGCCGCGGGAACCAGCCAGGGGAGCCGCGGAGTGCCACGGAATCCTCTCGGAAAACAGTGCAATGCCAATTGGCAGGCACCAACATAATGTAATGGCCAATGGTTGCCAATGGTCAAGGGAGCCACAGATCGAAAAAGTTTGGGAAACACTGAGCTAGGGATATCCCACCTTTATCCAACCCCAAAAGGTAGCATAAATAAAAATGTATTTATGCCTTGCTGGAAAGTCTCCACTTGAAGGGGCAGATCTTAGATTTTCTGGTAGTGAAAATCTGGGTTGTTAGCAGGAAATGTCTGTTCCCAACCTGTTGAGGATTTTAAAGATCATAAGCAGCATCTTGAACTGAGCCCGGAGACTTGTTAGTACAGCCGGAGCAGTTGCCAAGTAGCCCACATAAGGAGAGAGAGCAGGGGGAGGTTCCATAGGCAGCGGCGTAGCCTGTCTCCCTGCTGCCCAGGGCGGTGATGTCCCAACGTCACCTTACATCGCGATGCTATGTAATGTTGTACAGAGGCTTTGCGATTGGGCTGCCACCGCTCCAGTTCCTCCTTGGAGGCGCCTCCAAAGGAGGAGGAATTGGGGCAGCAGCCCAATCACAAAACGCTCCTCCTCCTCTTCTAGTTTCCTCGCTCTCGTTGAGCCTTCCTGAAACTGGCGAAACACAAAGAGCCCCTTCGTGTTTTCGCAGTTTCTGGAAGGCTCAACGAGAGCGAGGAAACCTGAAGAGGTGGCAGCGGCGGCCCTGCGATCTGGCTTATTTTCTCTCTTGGAGGCCTCCAAAGGAGAAGGGCAGCCAGATCACGAGGAGGTGGCAAGGGGGTGCCAGAAGAGGCAGCAGCCATTTTGGCACCCCCTCATGTGACCAGCCTGGAACATGGGCCAGTCCACACCACCACCACTCCCAACTACACCACTGTCCATAGGGCTTTTGAAGGTGGGTCCCATGTTGCAGGCTGGGGTTTGAGGTGGGTCCCAGCTATTGAGGAGCTGAAGATCACTGACTCAAGTGCTTGATTTGAAATAATAAGCCTTGAGTACGTGGTGGTGGGATGGGACATGAAACGATACGTTAAAGGATGTGTGTTGGTCTGAGTTAATGTCTTGTTCTCTTCCTCTACATCACAGAGTCACTGGAGGAAGCGCTGTACAGAGGTGAGTATCTGCATGGAACTAAAAGGAATGGAAAACGTTTTGGTGGGGGGAGGAGAAAGGAGGCTCAGCTGCAGCCCCACGCCGAACGGTTTATTAATCAGCTTGCATTTGGCAGATGGTTCAACTCACTGCTAATCTGCAAAATGAAAGGTGAGGTAATTCCTTCTTTTCCCCTCTTTCAAGACTGAGCAGTAACTGGACTAACCAGAAATGATAGGGTGGGTGGGAGAATCTGGTGAGGTGTAACATAAGGTGTAACATAAGGGCTAAGAAGATGAGCTGAGCAGGGATGTTCCCGTTGCAAATTGTACATTCATCACCAGCTTGTTAGGCAAGCCATTGGTGGTAGTAGCAGTAGTAGGGACAACCCTATAAAACGCCAGACAAGGTGATGCAATACTCGGAGGTCACTTGAAGTCACTCATGCCACCCCTCCCAAGTCGAAGAACACAGCTGCTGTAAATCTGCACAATTAAGATGTCCTTGTCCCAGGAGAAAACTCAAACTCTTACCTCAAGTTGCTCTGGCCAGCATGCAAAGTGAGATCACAGCAGAGTGCTGCCTTGCTGTTAAGATTCCCAGCAGCTGGTACCAAATGGCTGCAGCTCTCAAAATGGAGTCAGCTTCACAAAATGGATTCTAACCTGGGCCTACTTTAGCTTTTACAGTCTGGTTTCGTTTGTCTACTGCTCTTTGTATATTTGCACTGCCTGTGCATTTACATTTACCGCTTTAAACGTAGTATCAGCCGTGCATTTGGAGAAACAGTTTGGACAAATTGCCCCCCCCCCATACAATTAGGCCAAAAATTCTTGATGTGCCACAAAGTGGGTGGTGCATGCAGCACCAAACCACAAAGAGGAACAGACAAAAGTATTATCCAAACTGGCCCTCTCTGAGAAGCTGAGACTGTGTGTGAGTTTTCTCCTGTCAGTGTCTGACTTTAGAATGTAGCGCCTGCTTTAAATTCAGGATGTAGGAGTTTAAACACTTCCAGGACCCCAAGTAGCGCCTGAATCAGCCAGTGGTTTTTCTGTTACTCCTTGACCTGCTTCTGCCCGAGGGAGGACCTTCCTGTTCTTTGTTGGGCCTCCTGATGGGATTCAGGTGATGGGAGCCGTTCTCCAGTAGCTGAGGCCAGTAGCGTCGCTGGAGGTGGGGCGGAATGCTAAGTTCCGCACCACGCTGACCGTCCGTTACTCACCGGCATGAGGCGGCTCCGCCCCCTCGCCTTCGGAGCCATTCAGTGCAGCAAAGGCAATGCACAGAAGACTCCCTGCGCGCATTACCTTCGCCCCACTGAATGGCTCTGAAGGTGAGGGGGCGGGGCCACGTTGTGCCGGTGAGTAACCGGACGGTCAGCGTGGTGCGGAATTTAGCGTTCCGCCCCACCTCCAGCGATGCCACTGGCTGAGGCTGATCCTTTCCCTGACACCATCCAGACTCTTCCTTCTTTCTGTCTCCTGTAGTGAATGTGACTCTGGATCCAGACACTGCAAACCCCTACCTCCACCTTTCTGAGGATCTGAAGAATGTGAAGTATGGAGGCGGGTATCAGCACCTGCCTGACAACCCTGCAAGATTTGATGTTGGCCCTTGTGTTCTGGGCCGTGAGAAATTCACTTCAGGGAGACATCGGTGGGAAGTGGAAGTGGAGGGGGAATCCGCAGAGTGGGCGGTGGGAGTGGCACGAGAATCTGTCCGGAGGAAGGGAGAGATCAGCCTTAATCCCCATGAAGGGTTCTGGGCTGTGCAGAAGTCTGGCTATTATACGTATGGGTCATTTTCCGGTTGGCATCTCTTGGCTTTGACTGACCCTGAGCCGACCATTTTGTATCTGGGAAGTAAACTCAGGAAGATCCAGGTCTCCCTGGACTATGAAGAGGGCCGTGTGGCATTTTCTAACGTGGATACAGGCAAACTGATCTTCGCTTTCTCTTCTGCCCCTTTCTCTGGGGAGGGAATCTACCCCTTTTTCTCCGTGTATTCAGGAGTCAGTCTGAAGTGCTGAATCCTCACTACCAAGTCTTCCACCCTGATGTCATGATTCTAGCACTTTCTCTCTCTAGCTGCCTATATAAGTAGGTTTACCAGATCTCCAACCGGGACAGAGTGCTAGACCTTTAGGAGAAGGAATGTGGGCAGGTGTAGCTTGTTAAGTCCTAGAGTACAATCCTAGGCCTGTCTACTCAGAAGCAAGTCCCACTGAACACAATGGGGCTTGCTTCTGAGTAGACATGCCTAGGATTATGCTTTTAAGGGTTTAACAAGCTACACCTGCCCACATTCCTTCTCCTAAAGGTCTAGCACTCTGTCCCGGTTGGAGATCTGGTAAACCTAGCTATAAGCCAAGTACTGTATATAGGTTTCATGGTCTCAAAGCAGAAGTTTGAAGTTTTTATTGGAGACTTAAGGGTTTTCCATTTACAGGGCAAGAGTGGTGGTACACTAGTTAAGAATCCAAACAAAGCCAGCATGGCTGGAGGGTCCATTTTCATTACCCTGCTTTTGAAATAGTCAGTCCCTCTATTGAAAAACATGGCAAAAGTTTCAAAAGTGTGGTGTTAACCCCACGTAAGAGTTCCTGTGACTCTTTGAAAGCAGCCTGGCAGGCGGAAATTCACCAAGATCAGCTCTTCCCATCGCTGCATCTGTTGAAATTTGGGTACCATGATACTTTTAAAGGCACAGGAGCCCTGACAGAAATAGAGATGAGCCCCTTGTCCTGCCCCCATCATTCTTATCAACCTTTTTAGGGAGGAGGGGGAAGGGAATGGTTATTTCAAAACATTGCAGTGACAGGACGCTTCTAACCCTCCCTGTTCTGAATTAGATTGGTTTTACTTTTCTACCACACTTACCCCATGCCAATTTTTTTATTATTCAGTATTTATAAATTATTTACGTGAGACGCACTCCTCCACCCCACCCCACCCGCATCTCCTTGGAGCCAGATGAGATTCTAGTCCGCTACTCTCCTGACTGATGGTTAAGGTAGGTTCCTCCCTGGAAATTTAAGGTATAAGAAAGAAAAGGAGGACAAGAGAAGACTTGGCCAAAAATCAGTGAGGGGTTTGTTTGACAAGCAAGGAGGTCAGGCCATCCATGGAAAACAGGGGACATTATCACCTTGTTTTATCTTTCAGATCATCTTTAAGTAGCAAATATGCAGGGGTTTTTCCTGTAATTGCATAAAGATTCTTGATGTTTGCGTACTTTGGGTTCTGTTGACTTAATGTTACCAGTGTAAAGTTCTTTCATGGAATATAGAGTCTGGTTTGGAAATTCTTCAGCTTGTCTTTTTTTTTCCCCTTTCCTTTCCTCTTGGCTTTGGGGTGTGTATTAGGACAGAGCATTGCTATCTAGAAGTGTTTAAACTTCCAGAGGGGTAGCTATCTTTGTCTGTGGGAGCAAGACCAACAAAATACTGTATATATTTGCATTTCATCCACAAATGTTTGTTGAAATAAATTTGTTAGGCTTGTAGCACCTTCAAGACCCTTTATTGCTGAAGAATTTAGTTGCATGAACAGCCTTTTTGTTGATGATCCTTTCAAATTTAAAACTATTGAGTGCAGTCTCATAGGGGTAAGAGCCAGGCATGAACACTCCTGTTAGCTTTCCACGCCTAGCACCCATATTTTAAGTATCCAAGTTGGAAGAATTTTACCACGGCAAGGTTAAGGAAGTGACCCTCGCATGGGCTGTGTGCTGGCTCTTTGCAGCCTTTGTAATGTTGACTAGAACCCACCCCATTGAAGGAGATGTGTGAGTGATTTGTGCACAGTACTCACGTTTGTGACAGTGTGCAATGATGTGTGATTCACACCTGCTAGACAGCCACATAGCGGCTTCCACCCTGGTGAGAACCTCTCCTTGGTTACCAACAATGTGCTGCTCAGCTCACAGTTCACTCTTCCTAGAGTATTTAGATCAAGCTTAAGTGACTTAAATAACCAGAAGGTGTGAAGCTTTGTACAAGGAATATGCATCTTGCTGTTCCAGTGGGTTCTGGTCAAGGGTATAGTATGATAGTGAATTTATGCCAAGAACTTGACATAAAAGTTCTACTAAATCATTTTACTTCTTGTGAAAAACGTTACAAGAATCATAACACCCACATATATTTTCAAGGAACCTAGTTTCAATAAGGTTAGTTAGGAACTTAGTTATACTGTATAGCATATTTAAGGAGGATTATTAAAGAACATTGTCTCAATCAGAGTTTACCATGGTGGTTGGAAAGTTGCCAGGCAGTCCAGTCCTGTCTAGGACTGCCGCAGTATGCAAAAGCACGCTGCGCCAGATCCTATCCAGGATCCCTTTACCCCAAGTAACGGTCCAACCGCCCCAATGGATGTGCACTGGCAAAGCGGCTGGTGCAAATCTGGGAGGCCCATGTAACGCCAACGGGGGGAGGATTCGGCAGAGCGCGCCACCAATGATTGGGGGCCGGCTGGCCAATCCCCCCTTTCCATTCTGCCCATGCCCCGCCCTGTGCAGAACTTACCTGTGTTCACCGCCGGCTGCCTCGGTCCAGGGCAGAGCAAGCGCCGCCGGCCTCTCCGCCGGTGCCGCTTACGCTCTGGGTGTCACAAACATGCCTTACGACACATTCGCGACACCCTGGAGCAGCGTGGCAGCAGCCGCGCCACTCCAAAGTTCTCCCCTCCCAGTTTGGGAACCACTGCCCTATCCTATCAGAATATTGTCAAAGAGGACTTTGCATTTAGGTGTTCTGAAGTAATTTCTCGTGCATATTGTGAGAGAAGCAAAATTTGTTCCAGAGGCGTCGCACCACCTGGGGCGATTGAGGCGGTGGGCCCCAGGGCGCGGGCCGGTCTTACCTGCAGCCCTGTCCTCTTCGCCGCCGAGAATGGCAGCAGTTGGGCCCTCCCACCTTCCCTTGTGCTCGTTTGGCGCCAAAAAGGGCCCAAAAAGCGCCAGGGGGCGTGTCCACGCACGCGGAGGCGCACTACGCTGCCCAGGGGCGGGGCGTGTGGTGGCCAGGGGGCGTGTCAGTGGCGGCCCCCACCCACGGGGGGCCTGGAGACTCTTCTGATTTGTTCCCTGCAAACATGCATCCTGTTGCCATGCTGGGAGAAATAGCCATTGAGTTTGTGCAATGCTAAGGCTTCTTTGCTGCCTCTTCCTGTGTTTTCTGGGTGGAGCTAGAACATGGAGAATTGATGTAATGGTAGGGGACAAGGATAATGGAGAGCAAACTAGGTCTTAGAATTCAAATCTACAAAGAGGGTGCTGAATAAACCACTGAAAAATGAAATTGCCAAAGCAACGGAACATTTTTGGTAAGTAGATGGGAGGTCAGGGAATAGCTTGAAAGGTGGATCTGGAACAAGGAGGGCAAATATAAATGCCTTACAAACATGCAAGCCATAGTGAGAGGTGCCCCTTGCTGAACCAAGAAAATGCCCCAAAAAGTATAAAAAAAGACATGCAAACACCCAATTCCAGAATGGAAGTTTAGAAGACTTCTCTGCTCACTAATAAATACCTTTACATGAAATATATTCTCACCAAGCACCTTTGCAGTTAACACAAGGAGGCACTGAGGAGCTAGCATTCTGGGAATTGTAGGGCCCCAGCCAGAAAAATCTTCAAGCTTTAGGGAATGAAGTAAAAAGGGCTCAGCATCCTGAACAGGGATTTAGAGAATAGCTTGTCTTTTGCTCCCCAGTTCTGCAGCTTTCATGCCAAATAACGATCATAGTATCAGAGCATTCTCAGAATCAGGTTTTCTAGGTCATTTCAGGACTTTCAAAGCTGTTTGTTATTTGGATAGGTAAGTGAAATTTGCTTATATCTGCCTCTGATCTCAGCTCGGTGCCTCCAACAAAGTCCACACTTTGAATCTGTTTGTTAAAAATTCCAGTTCATTCCAGCTGGTTTTGATTACAGCTTGGCAACATTTCATAGGTAGTTGCAGGAAATTTCCCACCCACCCTTGAAAGCAGAGAAACAAAACTAAAAAAGTGTCAGTGAAAAGCAGCCATCATGGCAGCTGGGGGTGCCATGAAGGATCTCTGCGATGAAGCTGTTTGCCCCATCTGCCTGGAGTATTTCACAGATCCCATCACTCTAAATTGTGGGCACAATTTCTGTCTGGCCTGCATCACTCAATGCCGGCTGGAGTTGGACTCAGAAACGTCCTGCCCTCAGTGCAGAGGGACCGTTCAGCAATGGAACTTCAAGCCAAACAGGCAACTTGCAAATGTTGTCAAACTAATCAAGCAACTTAACGATCCCTTGACAAACGAGGCAGAAGGATCCGAGAGAGTTTGTGAGAGACACCAGGAGCCTCTGAAACTCTTTTGCGAGGAGCACGACTCTCCCATCTGCGTGGTATGCGATAAATCTAGTGAGCACAGAGATCACAAGGTGATTCCTTTGGAGGAGGCGTTTCAAAACTATAAGGTAGGACATTGCAGGGAGTAAAGGGAAATAATTTGGGATTCATCATCCAGGGTTTCAAAGAGGGAACTTCTTTCCCAAACCTACCTGAAGTTACTAGGGCTGGAATCCCAGATTTTATTTTATTTATAGTATTTTTATCCCGCTTTTCTCCCCAAAGGGACCCAATACAAAAAATACAATATAAAAATAATCGCATTTTAAAACAGTAAAAACAATTAATGACAATTAATAAAACAGATCTTCTGTCTGTCCTGCCACAGCACTACAGCCCCTTCGCTAGATCAAAGATAACTTTTTAAGGTAAGCTTGGATGATAGGTAATCTTTCTGCATCAGGCCTAAGGCTTTGAGCTGAAGTGGTGCTGACAGGTGGGGATTAATAAATGGGTGAGGCATTTGCTGATTTTTTTCAAAGGAGATCTCAACTTTTCAAACCTCTCCTAACGATTTCTAGTGCAGAATTATTGCTGCCTTTCTTGTGTTTCCCAGATTAATGAAAATGATCCTTTTTTCAATGTCTCTCAGCAAAAGACATTACAGTGGGAAGAACATTCCCTTTTTTCAGATAGTTTAAACTTCAAAATGAGTTTAAGAGTGACCGAATGAGAGACTGGGGCTGGGCTTTCTGGAAAATTGTTTGCTTCCTCCTTGCGTCCACTTTATGCTAAGGCTCAACTCGTTCTCCTGGAGATTGTCAGTGGGAAGACAGTCAGATCAATCTTGACACCTGGCAATGTCGCTCCTCTACTCCCAAAAGAAACTACCTTCTCTGTTTGTACAGGAAAAAATTCAATTTGAACAGCAGTCTCTAGAGCAAGAGAGAGAGAAGCATGAGGCTTGGAAACTGATTGAAACACTCTCAATCCCTGACTGTCTGGTAGGTGCGTCTGTGTGTTTTTTCCTCATGGCCACAGGTTGGGGATAGAGTGGCGAGGGGCAAATGAGAACCAACAGGGATCCAGACTTGAATGGTTGTGTGTTAGTTTAGTACATTTGGGTTGGGTCATTTTCACACATACACATCTACTAAGATGCCAACCAAATCTCAAGTCAGAGCCTTCTAACTCCAATAATCTTCTATTTTGTAAATACATCCACTATTTCAAACATACAAAACATGCAGCATAATATACTTTCAAATCCAGTAGTCCTAATCCTCCTCTCTCCTTTGCATCATGAAGGATCTTATATTTCACTCTTGGTTTCTTCCCTTGCCAGATAAATTTAGAAATGTCTTTCTGCCATTCTTTAAATGGTGCATCAGATATAATCACTGGTATCGTTTGAAATAAGAACATCATTTTTGGTAATACATTCATCTTAATCACCGATATCCTTCCTAGTAAAGACAATTTCACTCTTTCCCATCTTAACAGATCTTTCTTAATTTCATTCCATACTTTAAAATAATTGGTTTTATTCATGGCTTTTTATCCTGTAAATTACAACCACCAGTCGAAGATTATTACCTATCTGTTTCTGATGAGAGGAAATCCGGACAACACAGCTCATAATAAATTAAGTGGAAAGGAGAAATGAAGAGAAAATAAGTTTCTTAATTTCATTCCATACTTTAAAATAATTGGTTTTATTCATGGCTTTTTATCCTGTAAATTACAACCACCAGTCGAAGATTATTACCTATCTGTTTCTGATGAGAGGAAATCCGGACAACACAGCTCATAATAAATTAAGTGGAAAGGAGAAATGAAGAGAAAATAAGTTTCCAATCTAGGTCAGCTGCAAAGCCCAAGAGTCGTATTTCTTGGCAGAGCAGCATAATTCTGTTGCACAAATTCTGTAACGTCACACCTAGTGACGTTAGTGCCTGGTGTGCAGAACAATTACACAACAGTTTGGAGAAAGTGAACAAAACTATTTATTTCAATTCCAGGAACAGGATTGTACCCGGCAAAAGGCCCTGTTGGTTATTTATAAAGCTTATTTCTAGAAAATAGAAACAGTTATATTGTTACAATGGTCAACAAGCACTGAGCAAAATTATAGTAACATCTGCAAAACCCATGGTGCTGAGTGCAAAGCTCCCATTTGCTCCTGTCTTACAGTCTTATGCTAGGGTTGTATGCAGAAGATAGTGAGACATCTGCATTGCTTAGAGGGTTGTGTACAAACCCACACTGGTCTTAGATTCTGTCAGGGATGTGGATCAAGTTGTTGTTGTTGTTGTTCAGTCGTTAAGTCGTGTCCGACTCGTTAAGTCGTGTTGTTAAGTCGTGTTCGTTAAGTCGTGTCAGGGATGTGGATCAAGTATCTGACTCCAAGTCTCGAGTCAAGTCCCAAGTCTTTGCCCCCAAGTCCCGAGTCTTTGGTTGCGAGTTGCGAGATCCTATCTATTTAATGGGGAAAATGGGTTTAAACCTGAATAAAATTCGACTTGTCGTAAAAGGCTCCAAGTCTCGAGTAGAGTCTTTCGAATCTTTTACAATCGCTGGGTCAAGTCATTGATGTGACTTGAGTCCGCGTCAATAGCCTCAAGTCTACATCACTGGATTCTGTTGTCCAAAGATGGAGTCACTTCAGTTTCTTTACTTACGTAAAAAAGATTTAAAGTGCAAGAGATCGAGCTTGTAGGCTGACAGGCACTTAGAATGAAAGACAAAGGGTTTCTATGCAATTTGGAGCAGGGTCCAAGAGTTTCAGTGCACCATTTATACCACTTTGAACAACAGGTTAAAGAAATTCCTAAAATTGATCCTTTGGCGGTTCCCCTTTTGAGCAGAAATTAACCCTGAAGAAAAACAATTTGCAAATTGATCCCTTTTAGTCTTCCAGTCTTGCAACCTCCAACTATATCTACATTTCGTAACCTTTGATCGGCTAAGATCATATTGCATGTTCGCTTTCCAGGTTTCAAGCAGAGAACACATATGTTTGTCAAGGCAAAAAAAAAAAGGTTACATTTGAGGGGAGAGCTAAGTCTCGTTTAACAACCTCCTGGTTTACGCTGTTGCTTCTCCTAAGGTTGAGCAGAGTCTGTTTTAAGCTGAGGCAAACTATAGGATATTGCAAATCTGTGTAAACTATTGAGGTTTACATCAAAAAGAGGATTTTGGCCAGCACAGCGTGTCCTGTGAGGAAAGTCCACAGACTAGGAGGGCTGTGTTTGGTTCTGTCCTGCAAGATGCCTCTGCTTTGCCCTAAGCCCCCCCCCCCCCCAAACAGGGAAGGCTGCAGAGATTAGGCCGCTGCAGACAATCCAGGCCCCAGGAGAGCATCACTTCTTCCGTGGGACTGGGTTGAGATGACATGTCCCAACATCCCCAGCAGGACAATAAAGGCATACAAATCCTGGAACCCTTTATGGGTCAAGTGCATTGCTAAGGAATATACACTCTTCTCTTGTAACCCTATGGAGCGTGTATAGCCACTCCTTGGATGCTTGGGGCAGCCATGTTTGGCCTTGGGGGAGCTGCTGTAGGGATTTATTGAACTGCAGGTGATCTGAAGGGTCTGGTTTCAACTCTACCATCTCCTGTCTCCTACCTTTCCACTTTTCTCAGTGCTCTCTCTCTCTCTCTCTCTCTCATATATCTCTTTTCCCCAGTCCTCTCAGAAGTTCCTTCCAGCCTCTCAGAATTACCTCACAGCAACATCCCCAGGTCAAACACAGTTGCACGAGGAACACTCAAGAGGCCTAATGAAGAAGCAACCAAAAACCACAGTCTTATGCATACTTACTTGGGAATAAACTCAGTACGACTTAACAGAACTAGCTTCAGCATAAGTATGTACAGGTTTGGGCTATTAACAGCCCAGTTCTACACAACTGCCCTCTGCTGATAGAGCACACACTGTATCCGTGGGAGGGGTGGCGATTGGAAAGGTCTCCTTGGGGTACATGAATGTTTGCTCATTTTCGCTGGGGAAAGCCTCCACCACCCCCATGGGACTCCTCGGATCTACGCCTGCTATTACAGGTTGAGTATCCCTTATCTGGATTGCTTGGGACGAGAAGTTGTCTGGCTTTGGGTTTTGTCTGGCTTTCGGAATATTTGCATAAATATGCGATATCTTGGGGGTGGGACCCAAGTCTAAACATGAAATTCATTTGTCTCATATACACCTTATACACACAGCCTGAAGGTAATAAATATTTTTAATAATTTTGTGCCCCAGCATACCTTGCGGTATGCCAGCTAGGTGCTGGAAAAAGTTTTTTTAAAAAAGTCATAGCCCAAAAAATGTCTGGATTTCGGAATAGGCTGTATTTCGGATGTCTGGATAAGGGGTAATCAACCTGTATACCTCCCCCCCGGTCTGCCTCTCCACCCCTGTTCTACCCGTCCACCGTCCCGTTCCGGCTGCTGTCGCACCTAGCTTTGTAGGTCTGGCGGTGGGCCTCCAGCCCTGCTGCCCAGTGTGTCAGCACACCTAAAATGGCTGCCACTGGAGGCCATTTTACAACAGCAGAATGTACCAAGTAAGTGACTTAAGGGTGATATTGGGAAGATAATGAGGGAAGACATTGTTGCCCTTGGTATGTACATTTCTCGATAGACGTTGATTATTCTTAACGTATCCTGCTGGTCCCTCCCTGTCTCTTTTGTAATGTCTTTCCTTTTTACATAGACCCATCTAGAAGTGGAGAAGCAGAAGATCTTGTCCTCACTGGATCAAATGCACACATTTTTCTATGAAAGACAGCAACTTGCCGTGGCCCAACTGGGCAATTTCAAGAATGAGATTGATAGGATACAGAAGGAAAGCGCCAAGAAACTCTCAGATAATATTTCCCATCTTAATAACGTGATCGCAGAGATCAACGAGAAGTGCCAGCAACCCCCAAATAAATTCTTGCAGGTGAGCCCAAAAGACCCTCCAAAGTCTCTCCCTACATAGGAAAGAAAACTTCCTGAATCCTAAGATTAGAGAATAAAGAAGGTATGAGCCAATCTAATTTGGTTTCAGTACATACAGGTCAATAATTTTAATGGAGAAGAAGGGAAATGACAGAGTTTGAGATAGAATTAACAATGCCTGAGATTTCTCTCAAAAATACATAAACTTATGGGACTGGAAGATATTGACCATGATACTTATCAAATGGGAACAGGAGTTCAATATCATCATATGTCCTGAAAGCGGCACGCATATATCAGGTAACAGCAAGATGTTCCAAGATGTAACAGCAAGCCCAATCCTATTGGTGGGTTATGCTGACGGATCTCCGTTGGGGACCAGGGAGCAGCAGAGGAGGTAATTAAACAAATTATTTACTTAAGTCTCCACTGCTCCTAGGCCCCAACTGGTCCACGGAATGCAGCAGAGGCTGCATTGGCGACACAGCATCCCACAGACCAGCTGAGGATAGGATTGGGCCGCCATTAATGTAGCAATACCAAAGAACACGTATAACGTTTTTCAGTGGTGTCTTACAGCCCACTCCTATGGGCCCTCTGCGCCACTGAACTCACGTTTCAGTGGCGTAGCACGCTTTACAGCGATCGCAAAGCATGACCCGCCATTCCGCACAACCAGGCTGCTGCTGAAAGTTGCCACCATGCACCAGTAGCCTCCAGAACATCCCCAGTGCCGGTATGTTGGCATGGGAGGGGGGGCTGAAGGGAGGGGGAGAGAGTGTGTTGAGGTTGGGAAGGGGGTAGTATCGGCGGTGGCAGCTCTGCCGATATCCTTTCCCCCTTCCTGGCCTCAATCCATCTTCCCGCGTCCACTCTGACTTACGCCCGCAATCACTGGCACAGGTCCAAGTAGACGTATCACGGCAGTGGAGACATCCCTAGGCAAGGGAACAAACATTTCCTTACCTGGAGGAAACCTCCAGGACTCTTTCCCCCTCCCCCCTGCCCCCCGCAGGATGCAGTGCGTGTTCCAGTGGCACAGCTTCATTGGTGGTTGTTATTCTTAGAAGAATGGCGCAGATGTGTATCATGGTTTTGGGATGTGCTGGCGTAACAAACAAGTGTGGTTTTCTGTCATATATAGTGGGATTGTAAGAGTACTTAATAGTTTTGAAGTGTGGCCATTGAAATACTTCATGACACTGTAGTAGAATCTGTTGAGCCCACTGAAATGTTATTGAATGATCTGCCAAAGTGAGTTGCAAAGAGATCAATAACTGGTGAGAAATGTGTTAATTGCTGCTGAGATGTTAGCTAAATGTTGGGAAATGGCTTTACAGGGCAATCCTATGCATATTTACTCAGAAGTAAATTCCAGTTTGCTCAATGATACTTACTCCCAGGAAAGTGTGAATAGGATCACAGCCTTAGTTCCATCTAAGGAGATTGTTTTGTATGTTGATTTATGTGGTAGGTTTTTTTTTTTGGGGGGGGGGGGAGAAGGCATGATCCTTGGAATGAACTCCTAGGTTAAAAAAAGGTAAGCAGCCAAAGGTGTATGTCGCTGTGACCCATTTCTCTATTTTTCTCTTTCAGGACATTAAAAGCAACTTGAACAGGTATTTGGCTCCTTGTTACTCCCCATTTTATTTAGTCTTCTGTAGAGGGATCCTTGCATCTAAAAACCACATACGACAAAACAGGACCCCAAACTCTTCAAATACACATTGCTATTTTTCCATGGGACGAATGGGGAGTGAAGGTGGGAATGGAAGGGCACCGCCAGCTCCTTTTCCTCACTTCGTCCTCCCACCCCGCACTGCAACAGGAGACCCGGACTAAGAGGAGGTTTGAAAAGGTTCATATAGAATGGGAAAGATGAGGTGGGACGAAAAGAAAACTTCAGGTTGCATGGAAAATATTGAGCCTAATGTTCCATATTCCCATAACCCTTATCCCTGCATCTTTAATTAGGAGAGATTCAGGGAACTGTCATCAGCCTGTCTGTGTCCATTAAAAGGTGCTGAAACCACTAAAAAAAGAGAAGAAAAAATAACAAGAATAATCGTTCTAACACTCCCCCCCCCCTCCAATTATGACTGTATTCTCAGCAAATGTCATATGCCAAGACAGTCATCTTCAGCTCTTGGTTCATCATACAACAATAGTGCTATTTGCATTACTGATATGTTTAAACTTAAAGGAAAGAACACACACGCACACACACACCAACTCACATAAGGGAAACACACACACACACCAACTCACATAAGGGAAAGGGAAACCAGAAAAATTGGGAGAGAATCCCGGTGGCTATTTATTTTAACTGAACAAAAGTTGTTCTTTGACCTTTGAATTCAAATTCTCCTCAGTCTCCTTTAGCTTTTTGAAACCTGGCCCTTAGCTCTGTGATGCAACCCTAGCCAGAAGAGCACTTTAGCTTCTGCCTGATCAGGCCCAATAGGACATCAGGCAGATGGGCCACTTACTGTCAGGTGACATAAACTGTTGTCCCCTGAGTCTTGGGGGAGGGGGGCTTTCTGTGGGTACCTCCACCATTGGAGGCTTAGCTGGAGCAACACGGCAAAGAGCCCTCTCCATTGTAGTACTCTGTATGTGGAACTCTCTCCCACGAGAAGGAGTCCCCTTTGCCTACCTTCTGCCAGCATCTGCAGACCCATTTACAGCCCAATCCATACTAAAGCCTCCGGCGCTGGAATGAGCATTCCGTTGCCGGAAGCAATTGCGAACGTGCTGTAAAGCACGTTCACGACTACTTTCGAGCAGAGAAGGCCAGTGTAGAGACCGGCCTTCCCCGCTCTGACGACGGAGCTCCCGCCGGCCCCAGGTAAGACAGGATCCCGGTGGGCAGGAGAGGCCGATCATCGGAGCCGGGAGGGTGGCCATTGGCCCTTGTGGCCCAGGAGGGGGACAGCCTTCGTCAGAATCCTTTCCCCCACCGCGCGCCAGAGCCTTTACACGGCCTCCTCTACTTCCACCAGCAAAATAGCTGGCGGAAATCCAAGGAGGCTGATATGGCCTGGCCCCGGTTACACTCGGGGAAGTGCACAGGATCCGGCAGACGGCCATGGGCCCCTGGCCGGATCCTAGGCAGGATTACGCTGTTATTCGGTTAACATTTGGTGACTTATTTTTTGCTGTGTTGACTGGGTTACTTTTGTTCTCTGTTATGTTGTGCTTATGGCATGGTAGTTTATATTTTATGCTGTGAATTGTTTTTCTTCTTGTTATTACCGTATATTGCTGTAAGCCACTTTGGATGCAGGGGAAAGGCACAATATAAATATTTTAATTAATCATACCATATAAACAAACTGTGGCCATTTATTTATTCTTCCAGATTATTCTTCCAAATATGTCGTCGTCTTGTACTTCTAGGTATAAAAAGAAACACGTGACGAAGCCTGATGACCTCTTTCCTTCACTAGAAAAGAAACTCCTCAATTTTTCGCAGACCACTGCTGTCCTTGTCACAAAACTACTCAGGAAACAAACTGAGGCGCTGGAGACGTTTAAAGGTATTGAGAACTCTTATCAAGGGGCCTTACTGAATCGGCGACGGTTTTGATATTTACTTGGATTCAATTTTAGTGTGACTTAGAAGAGAACCAGTGTAGTGGAGAGAGTGTTGGACTACAATTGCAAGTCCCTGCTCAACTGTGAAGGTCACAGGTGAGTTGGGCCAATCGCTTACCTAGGGGAATTCCATTCCAATCACTGTGTCCATTTCAATCGCTAGTCTTTCAGCCTAGCGTATCTCACAGTAACTTCTCGTTACGATGATGATGAAAAATCCCCCCCCGTCACCCATCTTACATGCACTTCACATGTATTGTTTGAAATGCTGCTACCTGAGCAAACAACCTCCTAGATTATGATGGTTTTTATTTTGAATATTTATGATTCAATATTTCTGGAACTGGTTACATAGCAAAAGAAATGACAAAGTAATGTCTAAAACTAATTGGACTGAGATGGGATAAATGAAATGTCCAGTGCAAAGCTTACATCCTTGCCATTTCCTTCCTTTCTTATATCAAGGGCGTCCGCCCACCCCCAAAGACCCTGAACATCTTTGGAATGGTACAAAATGGAATTTATCAGCATCCTATTATGTTATAAACAAAAGAAGCTGCCTTGTCCTAAGTCAAAGCATTGTTGTGTATTTGTTCATGACATCCTTCCTCGAAGCTGCATACATGGTGCTCCTCTTCCCCATTTTATCCTCACATCAACCTTGCAAGGTAGATCCATCTGAGAGATAGTGACCAGCCCAAGTTCACCCACCCATCCAGGGTTCAGCAGAGATTTAAATCTGGTTTCAGTTCTTGAGATCCAGAGCCCTTTGGTGGAGACCCAAGGAGATTGACCCTGGGCCTTCATGCAAACGATAATCTCCACCACTATTACGTTTCCTTCATTTGCCTTGCTCACTTCCCCAACCCCCTCTGGCAGGGTAAACCACCAGATGTAGCAGAAGAGCAAAGCCTGCCAGCCAGGCAGCATTGTCTTCAAGTCTGACTTCAAAGCAAACCCTACACATCAACTGGGTTCACCTCTGTCCTGCCAAGCTCAGCGGCCGGCAAGGCTCTGAATGCACCAGTTAAACTGGAATATGTCTCCTCTCCTGTCCCTGTTCTCGAGTCCTCCTTCCACAAACACAGGCTGTTGCCTTCTATTCTCAGACCATTAGTCCACCTGGCTCAGTATTATCCAAGTGGCAGCGGCACACACTCCCTGGAGAGGTGGGGGATTGAAAGTAGGACCTTCTGTATACAAGGTATGGGCTCCACCACTGAGCTACAACTCCATTTCACTTGGAGTTGTTCACCCAAGTTCCATTCCGCTCCATTCCCTGCAATCCTCTTGCCCTTCACCCCACTCAAATGCAGATCCCAGATTTAAACAGACAACTAAAATTACCAGTCATTCATTGTGTGGCAGCCTAATTTAAATGCTGATCCAGATGAAGAGGTGGACCTACGGGGCATTTTTAAATATGAGAGCACACTGTCAACATGTGTGGGATGGTATGACTTGAAATTTATTGTCGCCTTTCTCTCCCATTAATAGAGGCCCTGGAGCAAGCACTGAACAAAGGTATGTTTCTGAAAGGAACAGAACACAGAAGCAGCACCAAGTCATAAATCAACTTACATTTGACTGATTATTGTTTGCTTGTATTGCACCATCGATATTCATGAATGATGTTTTTACAGGGTAACATTAGCCCCCCCAAAGATATTTCCCTGTCCTGAGAAGCTAACACTGCCACTGAGAAGTGGAGACCGTGTTCTCCTCTCCTCCGCTTCCTCATCTGTTTCCTTCACCATCACCTTTTGAACTGCAATGTAGGAGGGAGAGGGGGTGTGTGTGTGACTATTCACCCACCAACTCTCTCGCCCTCCTGCTGGACTGGTTTCTTCCTTCCTCCCAGTGCTTTCCATCCTCTAATCTTCCTCCTCTCTCTTCCCCTGCAGTGGATGTGACTCTGGATCAAAACACAGCAAGCCCCTACCTCAAGCTGTCCACAGATCTGAGGAATGTGCAGTGGGGATACAAATGGCAGAAGTTGCCCGTCAATCCCAAGAGATTTGATTTTGTGCCCTGTGTGCTGGGTCATGAGGGATTCACCTCCGGGAGACACTGGTGGGAGGTGGAGGTGGAGAAGCTGAACGAAGTTGAAAGGGGAAGCTGGGCCCTGGGAGTTGCCAGCGAGTCTGTGAAGAGGAAAGACTTAAACGAAATTAGTCCTAATGAGGGGATCTGGGCTGTGGGAAAGAAAGTTTCTGCAGGGTCATTGGCTTTTACTTCCTCGAAGCGAACTAATTTGATCCTGAACGGTGAGCACAGAAAGATCCAGGTGTCTCTGGACTACGAAGGGGGACAAGTGAAATTTCTCAATCCTGATACAGATGAGGTTATCTTCATTTTTCATTCAGCCTCCTTCTCCGGGAAGAGGGTCTTCCCCTTTTTCTGGGTGGGGAGGGGATTCAGACTGTACTGTTGAATCTTGAGAGGAATCTTCTCTGCTACTTAAGCACACATGGAAGAAGACAATTGCATGCTGAATTGCAAATCTCGCTCTATAGCTGTGTAGAAGAGCTGGGTGGTGAAACTCACAATTCCCCCTGCCCTTTTTGTTGCGATGTTGTCACCTACTGCAGCCCTGTCTAGCTGGCCATAGTGATGCCTCAGCCCCCTCCAGAGGCTGCAGGACTTATCCTGAGATAGTGGTCAATTTTGCTCCATTGTCCTCATTGCTGTCCTTTGTTTGAGAATCTTCACCTTGACCAGAAGCCCAAAGAAACTTGACCTTGAGCTAGCTCATCGTACCCTGGTGTCCAGGAGCAGGAAATTCAAAAGTCCAGGTGACCCCAAGTCACCAGTCTCTAAAGCAAGGTTTACACGTTCTGGTTTAAAATCCAGTTGTGACTCCCTCTGCCCTGTCCAGTTGCCCATTGGAGCATCAGATGCTCAATGTGGACTTGGTGTCTTGGGGGTTAGAGGAATGGAAGCCTGAGACAACATGGGTAAAGTGAGATTTACAATGCAATCCTGCGTAACCTTGCACCGGTGTAACAGTAGATGCACCGGTGTAAGTGCACTTACACTGCCATAAGTGCACTTACACCGGTGCACGTTTACACAGGATTGCGCTGTGAGAGTGTATTTAATTTAGCTCATCAGGATTTGTTTGTTTTCAGCTTGCTTTGCAATCTCCTTGTCCACATTTGCAAACTCATCGTCCTTCCTTTTCATTTTGCCAAATGTTCTGTGCCTTGCTCTTATCACCTGCAGTTCTCTCCCCTCTGGTTCCAAATTCTTGTAACCCTATTTAATAAACTCCTTATATTTGTAATAATTTAGGTGTCTGGTCCAAATTCACTGAGAAGGGAGTGGAATATTGCCAAGTCTCTCCAGCCATCATGTTTCACTACTGTTTACTGTTGGGTTTTTAAAGGAAATCCTCTGGACTTTAGGGGTTGCTATTCACCTGGGAGAGTTGCTTTTCCAAGGCGCCTCTTTTTGTAGTATGGATATTCTCATGGCTAGATATACTTTCAAAAGAGGTAGAATTTATAGGTTCAGAAGCCATGTAAAAATATTTAAAAAAATTTAAAATCCTATTCTGAAGAGTAATAATAGTATGTGATGGTGCCACTTTTACTCTAGGACTTCGTCTGGCCTTGTTATTCTTACTGTTTACAGCTGTACTATGACTGGGGTTACCTCTGGTCAGCTTGGTTGAACGCTTCTGGCGCTAATTACTGATCATTCTGTTCCCGCACTTTTTTGCGGTGCTTTCCTTCCTTTTAGGTCAGTGTCGTTCTCCACTTGGTAATTTCATCTCACACAGTCTTTGCACTGTGTTTCCTTGATAATGTCCATTGTGTAGGACGAAACGTTGGACTCTGGAATTTTTATTACGTGTTGGTTCTCCATAATTTTAACTGTGTGTAATTATACGTGCTTTTAAACGTGTTGAATTTTTCACGGATTTTAAAAAATTTTAAAGGTTTTTACATGGCTTCTGAACCTATAAATTCTACCTCTTTTAATAGCGCCTCTTTTTGTTTGAACTCCTTAGCTTTGGATGGGCTGAAGGGCTGTTTAGACCTTACATACAGTATATCTGTGCATCACATGGGGGAGTGAGTGAGAGAGAACGTTCTGGCAAGTTCCACCAAAGTGTTCTTGAATGTCCACCCTCCACACGTACAGTATTTGCATAAACAAACGGTGTAAGCTTGGGTGAGTGGGGTTTCAGGAGCAGATTGACATTGCAATCAATCTGTACATGCAGTGGTGTTGCTGGAGGGGGGCAGCAGGCGGGGTGATGATGTATTTCGCATCATCGCCCCGCGTCACATCGTCGCTCCTGGAAAGTCTCCATTTGGAGCCTTACAGGAGCGAGGGAGGGCCATTCTCCCGCCCTAGAATCAGCCTGAACCGACTCTGCTGTGAAAGAAGCTGCCGGGGCTGCAAAAGCTGCCACCACAGTCGCTCCTCACAAGGAGACCATGGACAACACCCAGGGCACAGCACCCCCAGCCCCGGCCTAGCGATGCTAGTGTACATGAGTGCCAACCTCTATCCACCATGTGCTAATTGTTGCCTGGTGGCCTTTTAAAATGGAATTATTACCAAAGAGACTCTTTAAAATGTGCTGTGGGCAAGAGTGGAACATGCACCAAAATGAACTGTATCAAGGAGGACCGCGATGGCCACGCCGCGTCCCTGTGCCGAGCCTGTGTGGAGCCATGCTGGAGAAGGGTTTCCCCAAGCAGCAGCGTTAAGGAGAAACTGTACGGTGGTTTTAAAAAAAAAGCACATATGGGCACTCAGTTGCTCCTTCACGCCCCTTGTTATGGCAACATTCAGCAATTTTATTTGCTTTTTTTGGTAGCAATCAAATAAAATTTTGAAATAATTTTAAACAATGATTTGTTTTACACAATATCAAGGGAAATATTGGTAAAATTAAAAAAAAAGAATACTGTTCCATAAACCTCCCCAAAATCCAATATGGTAGAGGAAGCAGAGTGCCAGAAACTTCTAAAAACAAGACTTGATATGCAAAATGGTCTTAAGAAAATGCAGATATTACTGCTGCTGAGGTTCCTTCTCTGCAGATGGCCACAAACAGATTGTGGTCCATTCCTTTTGAATCCCCCTTGCCTCTTCTGTGTAATATAAATTCTGGAATGATAGGGCATTTGAAATCCTCCTGAATTAAGAAATGGCTTAATTACAGATTGGATTGGATTTGTTTTCTTTTTCAAATAAAAGTTTTTCCCACTGTGTGTTGGGGGGTCCACTCTGCGTTCTGCAGCAGTCCTGTGCAACTTGGACAGAACACATGCAGGCAATGGGCAAGATATCTATAATAATACTAGCATGATACCTACGCTTCGCTACGGGATGTAAGTATTTTATATCCATTTTGACTCCAATAAACTTTCCTTTGATTGCAATGCTCCGAAGAAAGATGGTAACTTCTAACTTGGTATAGGAGATCTCTGATAGGATGTGTATTTAATTTATAGTTTGTTAAGATAGTTGATTCTTATTTCTGCTTATTTTTACTATTAGTATAGATTGCAGATTTATAGATATATTTAACATTCTAATTCAGAGCAAACTTTTTATCTTAGATTTTATTGGTGGTTGATTGGTGGTTGGGGGATCTATTTTATTTTAACTTCTTGTCTTAATTGATGTTTATGATGCTTCTTTTGGCTCTGTACTGGTAACTTTTGCACTGGTCTGTGACTGCAATAAATATGATGATGATTGCAATGAATCATTTAAATGTAGCGCAACTACCCCATGTCAGGCAACCTGCAGTTCTCTCCCCTGTGGTTCCAAATCCTTGTAACCCTATTTAATAGGTTCCATCGAATGATAGTTGTTCCCCTCGCTGTCGTGGGACATGATGGAGAACTCCTCCCAGTTGTCCACCACGTGCCTCACAATTAGCTCACGCACCTCCCTAGCCATGAGGTGAGTGTCTTACATGAGATAGGAGAGGGACCAAAACAAGCAGACTCCATCTTCTGTGATGGGGACAATTGTGTGAGGCACCACCTCCTCATTAACATGTGTAATGTTGTGTAAATCAAACGCTGTGTAAATCAAACGCTTTGACATAACATTTAAAAACTCAATGGCCATACCAACTTAAAAAGCAATAGAGTGACAGAGCTATCCACACTAACCTTAGACCGGCGGAGCGCATGCTCCGCCAGTCTAAACTGTCGCAAACATGCCGTAAAGCATGTTTTCGACGACTCTAGAGCAGTGTTTCTCAAACTGTGGGTCGGGACCCACTTGGTGGGTCGCGACCTGATTTCTGGTGGGTCCCACAGAGCCTCCAATGAAAACACCAGTAATGGAAAGATCAGGTAACTAATTGCCTCAAGCCCTGAGTCTATTCAAAAATCAGATAGCTGCTAATTGCCCTGCAAACAGCTGAGCTGCAGTTTGCAAGCTTGTGCAAATATAGGGAGATAAATGTTTGAGCGTCTTTTTTGTGGTGTGTTTTTTCCCAGTGTGTCAGTGACAGGTAGTGGGGGGCAGGTGAAGGCTGGGTCACATTACCAAGCCCTTTAAGCCTTGAGACTATTCATTAGGGCTGCCTCATTATGACAAATGGATTGAGTTTTTTTTGCAAATAGATAAATAAATAAAAGATTATTTCTTTCTAGATCACCTTCTTTTTAAAGCCTCATAAGGCTAGGTGGGTCCCGATAGAATGTCATTTTAAAAAGTGGGTCCCAGTGCTAAAAAGTTTGAGAACCCCTGCTCTACTCCAAGCCCTGCCCCTTATCTGCCCCATCAGTAACATATATTTTATTTTTATTTTTGATTTATTTTATTTACAATATTTTTACCCTGGCTTTCTCCCCAAAGGGACCCAAGGCGGCTTACAACAAAAAAGAAAATACAGTACAAAAAGTACAATACAAAGACAGTTACATTTTAAAACAGTAAAAAACAGTTAATGAAAATTAATAAAAACAGTATCTAAAAATCGATTAAAAAAGATTATTACAATTAAAACAAAAGCATAAAAACAGCAGCACCCCACCTGTACCAGCAGGATATTAAAAAGGCAAGGGTTCAGAAGGCTTCTTTGAACAAGAAAGTTTTTAGTCCTTGCCGGAAAGTGTCCAAGGAGGGAGCAGTTCATAAGTCAAAAGGGAGGGAATTCCATAAGGTTGGTGCCACTATTGAAAAGGCCCTATTTCTGGCCGTCTCTCTCTCTGTCTCACACACACACACACACACACACACACACACACACACACACACACACACAGTTAAATTAGCAGTTAATTAGCAGGGGGTACTTCAGAAAATTGGACCGTGATAGGGGGGTACCTGGGCCTCCAAAGGTTGAGAACCTCTGCTCTAGAGTAAGGGCCAGCAGAGGCTGGCAGCCCTCAGTCCACCATCGAAGCGACCCAGCCACCGCCAGAGAAGGTAAGTCCCAACGGCAGGTGCACTGGTGGGCTGGGCGGCAAGGGAGGGTGGCGGTTGGTTGAGCTATCCCGGGAGGGGGCAGGGATGTCGGCTGCCACATTCCTGTCCCATTTCCGGGCCAGGTGGCCATTACACGTCCGCCTCGGACTTATTCCAGCTCTCGAGCTGGCCCACTGAGGCCTCCCAGCTCTACACCGGGGGGAAAAGACGAACGTCCACTTACCCCGAGGAGACCTCCGGGCTGCATGTTGGGGGATGTTATAGTTTTTTCCCCGCTGCAGATTTTATATGTTTATTAGAATTTAATAAAGTGACCCTTTATCCAAGCCTCTGTCTAGCGTGTTTATTGAGGGCAGTGGTTCCCAAACTGGGAGCCGTGGATACCAGTCAGGGGAGCCGCAGAGTGCCATGGGCTGGGCAGTGATGAGCGGTGATGAGTGAGTCAGTCAGTCAGTCAGAGGGGTACCCAGGCTCCCCAGCAACTGGGGCGGAAAAGCCCGCCGCCCCATTATGCAAATTAAGTAAGTAATTTGCATAATGAGCTTTCGGGTTTTTTTTAAAGTTTTTTCGCGGTTTTTCCGCAAATTTAAAGTGTAAAAACAGGGATTTTCAAAGTGTGTGTGTGCTTTGCGGCCACTTATCTGATCTCCAGGACATTCCTCCAGCAGGCTGGTAGCAGCAGGCAGCGACGATCGCAAACCTGCCGGACTCGGAGTTTGCTTGCGCATGCCCAGTCCGTCCTTGCTAACTCCCTGGGTTTGCGCATGCGTAAACTCCCGAAACTCCTGCGCCAGGGCATACAGCCTCTCCCTGCTCCGGGCGCAGGAGTTTCCGGAGTTTACGCATGCGCAAACTCAGGGAGTTAGCAAGGACGGACTAGGCATGCGCAAGCAAACTCGGCAGGTTTGCGATCGTCGCTGCTGCTGCCAGCCTGCTGGAGGAATGTCCTGGAGATCAGATAAGTGGCCGCAAAGCACACACACACTTTGAGTGGCCGCAAAGCACACACACACTTTGAAAATCCCTGTTTTTACACTTTAAATTTGCGGAAAAACCGCAAATAAATATTCAAATTAAAGGATTCCCGCGCCCCACTCCCGAGCCTCTCCGCCCCTCCCAGAGCCTCTCCGCCCTGACGCCCTGGGGCCCACCGCACCATGTCAGCGGACGCCTATGCAGTCAGTCAGTGAGCCAGGACTTCTTCTTTTATATAGAGATTTCACACTGTTGTGCGTCTGTCTGTGTGTCCATGGGTGTCTTGCTTTTTCAGCTCAGCTGGGAGATGTATCTTCTGCAAGCTGGAGAAGAGATGAAGTCAACAGTTGCTATTAGGAGGAGTTGCAGTTTTTTTGCCTCAGAAGGAACTTTTCCCTCTCCCTTTCTCCCAAGAAATTGCTTAGGGACACAGTTTTCCTTAATTCAGGGAGACATTGGTTTCTTTGCAACATCAGCAGTCATTCCACCACTCACATCTTATATCTATTTCCATGTACAGCAACCAACACACCATGCATTCAGGAACCAAGTAAGGACTGCCTAGGGTCAGAAGTGGAAAGGACTAAGAATGAATGTGGTCCTATTTAGCTGAGCAACCATCCCTGCGGCTACAGAGCTGGGATGCTGTAGTGTAGTGGAAACGTTTCAGACTTAAGTCTAACCTCCACCACATGAATTCCAGCGCATCCTGGGTGCGTGCGGAGAGTGCGGAGCTGTGACTTCAATTTCAATTCAAGTCACGCTCTCCCGAGTTCCGTTGCGATCAGCCGTGGACCATGCTCATGATTTTGAGAGGGCGGGATGCAGAGCTAATTCTTTGACCAATGAGATGAGAGGGGGGTTCCAGCCAATCGGAGCGCACTTGTGTTTCAGCCAATCACCATTGAGATTTATTAGAAGGCGAGGACTATTTGCATGAAGAAACTGGTGGAGATCAGGGCAGCGTTTTGAGGCAGGGCGTCCAGTCCCCTACGCTCGCGCGCCTCCAGACGCAAGCGCGACGGAATTCATAAAGTGAAGGTCAGCCTTTGCTAGGCACTGGTGCTGGGAGAGCTGAGGGCAAACCCCCCCCCCCCCGAACTGACTGACTGAACTTGGGCTAGTAGTCACTGGCTCTCATCCTAACCTACTTCTCAGCATCATTGTGAGGATAAAACTGGAGGGACTGGAGGAGAGAAGTCACTGCCCTGCGTTTAGTGGAGGAAGAGCAGGAAAGAATTGTAAGGAGTAACAATAACAGTCCCCCAGTTACGCCCCCCTTTTTGCTGGAAATTTGCTAGTTTGTAATAATTACCTATATTTTCCAGCCGCTGTTCTAGGTCGTTTGTTCGTTTTCCAAGGAATTTCTTTGAGCTGAAATGGGCTTTAATCAAACTTGCCTGTAATACAGGTCCCCTCGAAACGTTCTTCCACATCAACATGTTTGCGTCCTGCTGCTCATTCATTCCGTCATGCTCTGGATTCCAGTTGGCTGCAGCTCCGAGTCCTGCCCTTCGAAGAGGCGGTTCCAGGGAAGAAAACACCCAATCAGCGCTTGAAATAAAAAACGAAACCAGGTTTGTTGCTATTTTGCTTCAGGGTGAGGCAGGCGGACATGGAAGCTGGGGATCTTGCTGAGGAGTTTTGCGAGGAAACGACTTGTCCGGTCTGCTTGGATTATTTCACCGATCCAGTGACTATAGAGTGCGGGCACAATTTCTGCCGCGCCTGCCTGACCCAGTGCTGGGGGGAGTCAGAAAGAGACGCCGCTTCCTGTCCTCTGTGCAGAGAACCTCTTCAGCAAAGGAACCTCAGGCCAAACTGGCAACTGGCAAACATTGTAGACATAGCCAAGAAATTCCGTCATCATCAGACAATAAAAGGGACCGAAGGCGCAGGAGGAGGCACGTGCGAGAGACACCAGGAGCCCCTGAAGCTCTTCTGCAGGGACGACGAAGCCCCCATCTGCGTGGTGTGTGACCGGTCCAAGGAACACAGGGAGCATCGAGTGATTCCTGCGGAGGAGGCTGCTACAGAATATAAGGTAGTGGGGAAGCGCTTTGCTTCAAGTGATGATGCTGGTGTTACAACAGAGGAGAGACTCGCCCTTTGTAACTCTCTGCCCTGCAAATGGCGGAGGAGCGGGGGTGAGGGCTTGCTGTCCAGTTCTTGATGCCAGCTGCCTTTTCAGAAGGACTTTGCTGGGCTGTTCTAAGTGCTGCCTGATATATGGGACTTTTCTTCTCTTGCTCTGAGTTTTGGATGTTTCGTTTTGCTGCTGATGTGTGTGTGTGTGTGTGTTTAAGACTGCAGGCTGTAAGCCACCCTAATTCTGACAAGAATGGCAGGGCATTAATTGTTTAAAACAAATAAATACAATAGATAACACAAACAGTGTCCCGTATTAAAGTGGCTGCAGACAGAACTCTGGCAAGCACCATCTCCTGACACACACACCCAAACTTCTCCCACTTTCTGTTCCTCCTTCATACACTTCCTCCCTGCTATTCCTGCTCTTTCTTCCTCAGAAAATCATTCAGATTGTTACAGCAGCCATGGTGTGTGGGAGTCAATATATCTCTACATTCTGCCAATATCCCATCACGCTTCAGAGTGACCAAAAGGCTCAACCCAGGATAGGGCTCTGCAGTAGGAGCAGCCTTGAATCTAAATGGTTGGGGGTCACCAAGGGCAGGGGGACAGTTCAGCTGGCACCCTAATGGTGCCCCCCCAGTGCATCCCGTTACTTTCTGATACAAAAGTGAATGATGGCTGCCGTTCATTCCTATGGGGAAGTGTAAAAGGGTGGGGAAGAGAGAGAGAGAGGGCGCCAGGGGGATGCTGGGAAGAGAGCCGGTGTGTGTGGAGGGGGGGGAGGGCAGGCAGAGGTGTTGCCTGACAAGCTTTGGTTTGTATACATGTCTGTCTGCCACTTGTGTACATGTCTTACATGATGCTGTGTAAGCACCAGTCTGGGCAGTCTGGGCAGTCTGGGCAGCAAGGGAGGGGGGTCATTGGCCGAACTGGCCCGGGAGGGGGCAGGGATGGCATCCACCATATCCCCGGCCCCCGCTGGACCAGCACAGCCGTTAACACGGCCTCTTCCTACTTTTGCCAGCTATTTAGCTGGCAGAAATCCGAGAAAGCCCATCAGGCCTTTCCCAGTGTACACCGGGGGAAGGGGACAATGTCCCCTTTCCCCGAGTAGATCTCGGGCTGCACCAGCGTGGCCCAGAATGCACCAATCTGTGGCGACCTGGGCCACCGGCCGGATTCTTACGGTGGATTGCGCTCCTAGTCTTTTTGGAAAAGGCATATTTGGATCGTTGTGCTTGGTGTTTACATGGTAACCTTCATTTCCTATGGTTATTCTATGTATTTTTGTCTCAAAACTGGACTGTGATCTTTTTGTGAATGTATTCATTTTACCTTGTTTGATGTCAAACGTGAAAATGTCAATAAAAATAATGGGGGGGCCTGATTTTTCTTGAGCTAAACCCTTCTCTGTTTGTGTAGGAAAAAATCCAGGCCCAGCTACAGTCTGTGGAGAAAGAGAGAGAGAAGCTGGTGGAATGGAAAGTGATCGAAGCGCAAAGAAGCCAGAAATGTCTGGTAGGTGTTTATACTTGTAATTGAAGAACATAAGAAGAGCCCTGCTGGATCAGGCCAAAAGCCTATCTAGTCCAGCTCTCTGTTTCTCACAGTGGCCCACCAGATGCCTCAGGGGGCACTCAAGATATCAAGATAGCCGTATCCTATTGTCACTCCCTTGCATCTGGCATTCAGAGATAGCCTAGTTCTGAATTGCTTATGCCCATCTTATACCCATCTGAATTGCTGATACCCATCATGGCTTGTAACCTGTGATGGACTTTTCCTCCATAAATCTGTTCAACCCCCCTTTAAAGGCATCTAGGCCAGGTGCCACCAACTCATCCTGTGGCAAGGTGTTCCACAGATTAATTACATACTGGGTGAAGAAATATTTTATCTGTTCTAACTCTCCCCTCAATTTTAGTGCATGTCCCCTGGTTCTGGTGTTGTGCGAGAGGGAGAAGAACTTCTTTCTGATCTGTCACAGATTCCCCTGTCACTGAGGCAACAGACTTGACATGTGTTGTCAGCACCCTGTGTTACATGGTACCTTTGATTTCAGACATGACAGAAACATACAGTTTTTTTTGGTTTTGAATGAGCACTGGGTTATTCATTCATTCATTCCAAATATCGAGCCCTTCAGTGCCCTTTCCTTGAGAAAGCAGGACCTGGCCTCAGGCATTCCTGACTTGGTCACTTTCAGATTGGATGACTAAGATGTCTGCGTGAGGCTGGCCGCCTTGACGATGGTTGAGGAACTTCAGCGGATCCACTGTGTGGCTGCTCTAATTCTTACCAACTTGGCAGATTTGAGTATAGATTGTATCCCTTGCAGTGGCTACTTTAATTCCTGGGCTCAAATTAAAGTGCTGATTTTAATCTTTCAAGCCCAGGATGGCCTGGTAGCCAAGTCTCTCCAGCCAGCTGAGCCTGCCCAGCCCTTGGTCTCCTCCACGGAGGCCTTCCTCCACCATCGGCAACTCGGTGAAGGGCATAAGGGATAAGACCTATTCTTTTTAGTTATCGCTGACATGGTTTAAACTTTGCCACCCCAAGTGAAATAAAAACATTGCAAACAAACACTGGCCATGCCCACAAGGTAACATGACTGCCCCCTCTTTTTTCAAGAAGGAAAAATCTCGTAAATCCAACAAGTCCATGCTTGCATAGATATTTCAGCAGGATGGAGTGGAAGGAAGGAAAGGGCCTGAATCTACTTCTCTCACGTATGAGGAGACATATGACTGTAAACTGCAATCTTGATATCGGGCCCAACATATTCAGTAAGTGAAGTATGTTGTCCTATGGTTAGCCTTACCAGCGTCCAAGAATCGAGGCTGGCTTCAGCCTAGAGTGGACCCAAGCCGCTCCCAAGTGTGCACTGCGGCTGCCCAATGGGGTTCCGGCTTCCATTGCATCGTTGACCGGAAGTTCCGGAAGTCAGAAGCCCATTGGGCAGCCGCAGTGCTCACTTGGGAGCGGCTTGGGTCCACTCTAGGCCGAAGCCAGCCTCGATTCTGGGATGCTGGTAAGGCTACCTACGGGGCATGTTGAGCCCAGGCCGGGGGCATAGCATCTCAGTGCCACCACTGCTGCTGAGATCTGCCCCGGCCATCAACACACCCCTGCCCTGGCCCAATCCCCACCCTGATCCTCCCACAGACTGTTCCCTCCTCCATCTTACCTGCACTGGCAGAGAATCCAGGCACTTTCCAATGGCATCTGCTCAGCTACTGTGTGAGAAGCAGGATGCTGGATTAGATGGGCCTTTAGCTTCATCCAGCAGGGCACATCTGCTGTAATTATGAGATTGCGTCTAAAAATTCTGAAGCAAGTGACCTCTCTTCAATACCAATAACATGTAAAGGAGCATTATGTGCCAAATTCATTCACTGTTGCTGTCTGTCTATCCAGGCCTCTCTTTAATTACTCTTGACTGAAACTCATGTTCCACCTCTGTCCCTTCCTCAAATTTCTGTGCATTTTCCTCAGAAACAGTTAGAAGTGGAGAAGCAGAAGATCATGTCTGTCTTTGAGCAAATACGCAAGTTTCTTGAAGAACAAGAGCGCTCCTGGCTGACGCAACTGGCTGATCTGGAGAAAGAGGTCAATGAGAGGCAGGAAGAAAACATGACCAGACTCTCTGAGGAGATCTCCCATTTCAGGAAGCTGATCAAGGATGTGGAGGTGAAGTGCCAGCAACCACCAAGTAAATTTCTGCAGGTGAGATTTTCAGAAAAGTGTGTGGGTGTCCGTCCGTCCGTCCAGATCCCTGTGAATCAAGGGGTCAGGATCCTGGGAATGAAATTTGGTTGTCCACTGGCAAGAGAGGCATGTCCGTTCTGCCTGCAGCCAGTGAGGACCCAGCTGCCTGCCGTGGGGGGGGGGTGATAGAGGGTGGCCAGGGCTAGAAGAAGACTTTTCATTCCAGGACTCCTGAAGTGCCACTGAATCCTCTCCCTGCCAAGGCCTCCGAGATCCACCCAGGAGGAAGCTACTGCACCTGGTTCTTCCTGGGTGGCGAAGGCATCTCCTTGGACTGGCTGGTTTTGACCTCCTGGAGAGGCCATATCTGTGCTTGGCCTCCCCGCTCTGGCCTCCTCATGGGCAAGGGCTTTTATGCCTGAGGTCCTTTCAGAACCTTCCTACACCCTGCCTTTTTCCTCCAAGGAGGGCCAAGGATTGCTTGGAGATTCTCTTCAATTCCCTCTTCCCTGACCATGCGAGCCCCTAGTCCCCTTCCAGCTGAACCAACCAGCACTAGGGCCACTGGCATCGCTCCAGGTGGGGCGGAGCTCTAAGTTCCACCGCGCTCTGACCCTCCTTTACGCACCGCACTCTGACCCTCCTTTACTCAGCGGCACGAGGCAGCCCCACCCCCTCACCTTCGGAGCCATTCAAGGCGGCGAAGGCAATGTGCAGGGAGTCTCCCGCGCGTTGCCTTCGCCACCTTGAATAGCTCCGAAGGCGAGGAGGTGGGGCCGCTGAGTAAAGGAGAGTCAGAGCGCGGCGGAACTTAGAACTCCGCCCAACCTAGAGTGATGCCAGTGACTAGGGCTGCCTGCTGGCATGAAGGCTGCCAGGATCCCTCCTTGGGTGCGCCAGGAACCAAGGGAACGCGGCCCTGGCTGAATCCGAGCCAGGCCACGCAGGCGCTGAGTATGCCTTGCTGCCGGAGGCTTCCTGGAGTTGTCCTGGCTCCTGTAGAATCCTAACTGCACACCCTGCTGTGTCCGCCAAGCCGCTGCCTGACTCCCCAGCTGCTACTGAAGCTGCTCAGGGTGCAGCTCTGCCCAGCTCCACCCCGGAGGCTTTGGCTCGCCCTGCAGAAATAGGTGCCCCTGGATGCCATGCGAGTTCAGCTCCAGGCAGGGCAGATGAATCCTCGTGAGACAAGAACAAGATGCAGCCCCCTGTGTCGCTAACATGCATTCCTCTCATTCTTTCTTTCAGGACATCAAATGTTCGATGAGCAGGTATGTGGCTTGTTCACACTTCCCTTTCCATTTCTGTTCTGGTAAAGGTTTGGCCCTGCTTTTAAAGAAAATGTTTTTGGAAAATAGGGTCACACATTCTTTTGGGTACAATTGACAGTTGCAGATTATTTAATTCTGGATAACACTATGAAGGTTCTTGGGGGGGGGGGAATCCCCTATAATGTATAATATAAAAAATATCAATATCATTATGCCTTTGTACAAATCAATGGTAAGGCCACATCTGGAGTATTGTGTCCAGTTCTGGTCACCACACCTCAAAAAGGATATAGTTTAATTGGAAAAGGTGCAGAAAAGAGCGACCAGAATGATTCATGGGCTGGAGCACCTCCCTTATGAGGAAAGGTTACAGCGTCTGGGGCTTTTCAGTCTAGTAAAAAGGCGCCTGAGGGGGGACATGATTGAGACGTATAAAACTATGCATGGGATGGAGAGAGTGGATAGAGGGAAATTCTTCTCCCTCTCGCACAACACCAGAACCAGGGGACATGCACTAAAATTGAGTGGAGGGAGAGTTAGAATGGACAAAAGAAAATATTTCTTTACCCAGCGTGTAATTCATCTGTGGAACTCCTTGCCACAGGATCTGGTGATGGCACCTGGCCTAGATGCCTTTAAAAGGGGGTTGGACAGATTCATGGAGGAAAAGACCATCACAGGTTACAAGCCATAAGCAACCTCCTGGTTTTGGAAGTAGGTTTTCTACTGGAAGCAGGGGAGTGACAGCAGGAAACAGGTTATCTTGTTGGCTGTGTGCTCCCTGAAGCCTGAGCTACATTACACACGTCGCAAAGCTTCTGACCTCATTTTTGAAGCAAGCAGAGCCGCTGCGACCTCCGCACGGCCGGCGCGTACCTCAAACTGGAATCCTACTTTTTAGGGGGCGGGCGCGCATAGCTAGGGGGCAGTTCGCGGAGCTACTGCAGCCCACCAATCGTAGGAGGGGGGGAAGGGCAGCTGCATGCCAATCTGAACTACCTCCAATCACCTTGGAGGTTACATTCACCTTTGAGACTATTCCCTTGGATCACCTTGGAGGTTATCACCAAAGAGACTATTCCCAGAGGAAAGCACAGGACGAGAGAGAAAACCAGAATGGCGGGAAATACTGAAAATCGCAAAAATTCCTGCTGGGATAATGATATAAAACTTGTTCTTGAAGTTAAAGAAGGACGGTTCACAGACGAGGCTGCAAGGTTTCGGCCAATCGTTGCGCGCTTGTGTTTAGCCAACCACAGCTGCGCTTTCTTAAGAAGGCGGGACAACAGGGGGGAAGACACTCGCCCGCTCCGAGTGTGTCGGCGGAGGCAGAGGCGGCGGCAGAGCCTCTGCCTGTAGTGTAGTTCAGCCTTGAGGCGTCTGGTGGGGCCACTGTGTGATACAGGAAGCTGGACTAGATGGGCCTTTGGCCTGATCCAGCAGGGCTCTTCTTATGTTCTTAATGTTGAAACATCCTACCCTGACTATATGAATGCAGTACAGTCTGTACCCGTCTTCAGAAATTTGCTCTCCATGGAGTGTAATGGGGTCAAACTCAGCTCCTTGCCTGCTAACTCCACCTCTTCCTGGTAGTGATGGTTCAGAGTTTGAACACAGGAAGCTGCTTCACACCAAGTCTGAACTGCAGTAGTTTTCCAAGGTGACTTGGCCCAAGCACCCCTTCTTAACTGAAGAGGAACTGAAGCCTGTATTCTTCCCCTGAGCACTGCCGGCCCAGCAATGAAGCCGGCGAGACAACTGAGGGGGCAATGGATTTGCGGTTCCCTTCACCCCGCGTCTGCCATCACAGCTGCCTCCCTCCAGCCCACAAGGATGGAAGCTGTATTGATCCACTTCCTGCTTGCAATCAGTGAGTGGAAAGCATATCATCTGCCTCTGAAGGTGCTTACAAAGGAGCATCTTCGTTCCCGCAGTCCCTTTTTAAATAAAACTGGAAGTGTCCAGCACTTTCTGGCTTCTGAAAACCGTGCAACAAGCACAGTAAGGGGATTTATTTTGTTCAGTGCACCACAGCAAAGATAGCGGCAGCTAACCCAGTTATGCCACCTCTGCCCCTCAACAGTGGGGCCTTGCCTTGTCCCTGTAGTGCTCCATCCTCATATTTTCTGTTTCTCCTTCTCCCACAAAGACCAGCATGGGAACTACTTCAAGACCAGAAATCTCATTGTTGTCGCTGTTGGTGGGAGGGCAGCTTGATGCTTGCTAAGGAAGTCGCAGCACATCCTCACAAGGAACAAGCTTCTCCTTGTCTTGTCAAATTCACTCTTATGGAGGGGGAAATGGAGCACTTTGTTTTTCCTTTTCTGCTTAAGAGTAAAAAAAAAAAACACCTGACTGGGATGGAACCAGACTGCATGAAAGAGCTTGATTGTTTATCCATGAGTGGATCTGCTCTCCTGTTAGTTTACAACCTCCTGTTTATAGCTAAACATTGCGGGGGGGGGGAGGCTGGGGTTGTTTTTAAGCATCTCCTAACCCAGAGGCGTCGCTACGGTGGGGGCAGTACCATATGTTCCGCACCATCCTAGTCCCCGTTTACTCCCTGGTACAAGGAGGCTCCACCCCTTGCCATTGGAGCCATTCAGTGTGGTGAAGGCAATGGGTAGAGAGTCTGCTGCCCGTTGCCTTCGCCGCACTGAATGGCTCCAATGACGAGGGGGCGGGGAGGGGAGTAAACGGGGAGTGGAATGGTGTGGAACTTACAGTACCGCCCCCCCTCCAGCGACACATCTTAAGGCTGACCTCCACCACACGAATTCCGGCACGTGCGGAGCTGTGTGGCTTCCATTTTATCTGATAGCATCAGAACGCGGGAGAGCTGCGCTCTCCTGAGTTCCATTGCGATCGGCCGTGGACCCTGCTCATGATTTGATTTTGAGAGGGCGGGACATGAGCTACTTGTTTTGACCAATGGGATAAGAGGGGTTTTTCAGCCAGTCGGGGAGCACTTGTGTTTCAGCCAATCACCGTTGAGTTTTATTAGAAGGCGGGATAATCAGGAGGGACTATTTGCATGAAGAAACTGGAGAAGCCGAGGACAGCGTTTAGGGAGGAGCATCCTGTCCCCAACGCTCGCGAACCTCCCTAAGCAAGAGCAATGCAACGGGTCTGACCCACGCATCTTCCTTCCAGGTGTCAGGTGAGGCAGCGGCAGGAACTCTCTCCAGGACTGGAACAGAGACTCGAAAGTTACGCTTTGAAAACTTCAGTTCTTAAAGAAGCCATGGAAGAGTTTGAAGGTATTGGAGAACTGCTGAGGGAGGGGAATAGATCAAGATCTGGTTGGCCACTGTGAAAAACAAGATGCTGGACCAGATGGGCCTTGGGACCAACCTAAAAAAGCTCTTCTTACATTCTCATAATCTCTGGAGTGCTCCCCTTTCATAAAGTTCCGACTTTCCCCAACTCTAGTCTGAAACAGGAAGTGACTTTAGCCGTACTGTTCCTGGAGGTGTCTGAGGAGTCGGTATCTCTCCCACATTTATTCATTTAAAAGCTTTACACTCCGCTGTTCCTAAGAAGATCAAAGCAGCTTACAATATTATAATACATAAAAGATGATATAAAACTTACATAAAACAAGCACAATAAATAGGTAATAACAGCAGCCTCCATAAAAAAAGAATAATTATTGAACATACAGTTTAATTAAAAACTCAGTCATACATAGAAGTCCTATATAGAAGCACAAATAGAAGTCATTGGCAGCAGTCCCACAAACACTTTTACCGTCTGTCAATATCTGAAGTGCACAGCAAGATTTTGTCTCCCTTTTCCCTGCCCAACACACCCACTGAGGCTCTGTAAAGAACCATTGGCAGCCAGGTGGTTTATGGGGAGGTAAATAAAAATGATTTTTACTTGCCTCTCCTCTCTGGTCATCACCATAGCATGCATCACACACTGCTGCATCACATGGGCTGGTGGGGAATAGGATTGGGCTGTTAAGCTACTTTCCCCTTCTCACGTGCACACAAGCACTGTTCAAACTTTACATTTGGGCATTTCACGTGGCAAGCCCCACTCCTGAGCTGTTGTGCTCCAGAAGCCCCCCCCCCCCGCCCCACCTCCACATGTACAGTATTGTTGGTAGAAACAAACAACGGAGGAGGCCTGGATAGTGGGATTTCAGGAGCATGTTGATTCGGGACTGGGGCTTATGGCACACTTTTGCTCCCTCTTCCACCATGTGTTGTCTGTGCATGTGGATATAAGATCTGAACAGGGCTACATACATAAATCTGCAAATGGAGGATCCAGGTCTTGCTTACACTGTAGTGCTGAAAAGGAATAGATGTTTTTTTTCTTGGGTCTCCTGACCAGTTTGGTTTAAAGCTGGAGGACGGTGGTTTTGGGAGTCCCTCTCCAGCAGCTGATCTGGATCTTTTCTCTGCAGTGACATATTTGCTATGGGTATGATGATCTGATTTGTCCTATTTTCTTCCACATAACAGGGTCACTAAAGCAAGCACTGAGCAAAGGTAATTATCAGCGGGGAACTAACAGAGGAGAAGAAATTTCCTCCATGCAGTGCCTTGTTCATGTATTTCCTCAGGTAGCCTGAGGCAGGTGGTTCAACCCAGCCCACTTCTGGGAAAGGGGGTCATTTTTCTCCTTTCCATCACACAAGACATAAGAAGTGGACTAACTAGAGTAGAGGATGCTGAAGATGATGCTTGAGCTGGGGGGGTAGTGTTGTGGGGGAAAAGTCCACAAAAAGTTTGTTGTCTGGCCGCAAGAAACTCTTTATTGAAGCTGTACACCAGCAAGAGAGGAACCGAGAGGTCATAATTCTCTCGCACTCACTCACACACACAAAACCCCTTAGCAGGCTTATCTTTGTGATAGAATATTCTGCAGCTCAGCAGAATGGCCCTGCCCTTCTTGGCAGAACATTCTAGTCAATGTTATTAATTAATTTCTATCAGTAGGTTGGAAGAAGCTGGGAGATGGAAGAATTGGTGTAGCTTAGCTGCACAGGCCCAAACTAGGTGCTACACCGTAAAAATACAAAATAGCATGTGGGAGGGTATAGATCACTGTGGAACTACAGGGGGCTTGGGGACTTTTCTCCCACCACAGTTCAGATCCAGATTGCAGGCTTCTAAACAAAAATAGAAAAAATATCCTCCATTGAAAGCCACTGGGAACTTTTTTTTTCTATTTAAATTAGCACCTGGGAGGGGATGTAGTTGTGATCCAAACTGCAAAGGGGGCAAATAACTAAAACCACCTACTCCCCACCTCAGTCCCACCCCATTTCATGTCCCCCCCCCCCATTTCACATACAGCATACAACAAAATGTGATGCAGCAGCTCTCTCCCTTCTAAGAATGTTCCTTTCCCTAACACCGTCCTTTTCTGTCTCTCCATCTCTGTCCTGCAGTGAGTGTGACTCTGGATCCAAAGACGGCACATCCCTGCCTCATTCTGTCTGAGGATCTGAAAATGGTGAAGTGGGGAAAGAGAGAGCAGAACTTGCCTGTCAACACGGAGAGATTTGATTGTGAATTCTGTGTGCTGGGCTGTGAGAGGTTCACTTCAGGAAGGCACTGCTGGGAGATAGCGGTGGAGACTTTGGAAGAAAGGGGGTGGTGGGCTGTGGGGGTTGCTCGAGAGTCCCTCAGGAGGAAGGAGAGGTTCGTCCTTCGTCCTAATGAGGGGGTCTGGGCTGTGGGGAAGGACTTATCCCTCCCTCGTCTCCTTTGGGCTTTTACTTCCCCTCAGTGGACCCCTTTGAACTTCCTCCATCAGCCCAGGAAGATCCAGGTGTTTCTGGACTACGAAGAGGGACGTGTGGAATTTTTCAATGCTGATACAAGTGACTTGATCTTCACTTTCCCTTCAGCCTCATTCTCTGAGGAGGGGATCCGACCATTTTTTTTGGTGGGGTCGGGTGTCTGCCTGAAATGGTGAATCTTAAGAATAATCCCTACTACCCCAAGCAACTTTTGCCACACTCAAAGAAGGAGATACTCAAACACTCTGCCTATAGCTGAAAGATGGGCAGGCAAGCGAGGCTATAGACTCCATGATGGTTTTCAGACATGACTTCTGGCTCAAGATTGCAATGCTCAGAATCTTCCGTCTTTGGGAAAAGAGTTGAGGGACCAAGTGCTTTCATTTAAGAATGAAAGGCATTTAAGAATGAAATGCAGGCAGCTGGCGGGGGGGGATGGCGGTGAGCAACTTGCCTTGGTGGCCGTGACGAAAAAGGCAGCCGCAAGGTGAGTGGGGCGGGTGGGGGGGTGGGACAGGCTGGGGTATGAGAGCAGCAGGTGGCGGAGCCATGTAGCCATGATCTTTTTAATTGATTTTAGATACTGTGTTTATTATTTTCATTGTCTTTTACTGTTTTAAAATGTGATGTTTTTTATATTGTATTTTTTGTATGTATTTTTTTTTTCTGTTGTAAGCCGCCTTGGGTCCCTTTGGGGAGAAAGGCGAGATAAAAATACTGTAAATAAATAAATATTTAATTTTTTAATTTTTTTTTTTAAAAAAACACAGGGGCATGACATCACCCACGGAAGTCATGTCACACCACATCACTTCCAGGGGTGACATTTTGAATTCCACCCCTAGGTACCACAGCAATGCCACTGTTATAACCCATCAAATAAAACAGTGGCGTTGCTGTGGTACCTGGGGGTGGAATTCAAAATGTCACCTCCGGACGTGATGTGGCGTGACATCACTCCCGTGGGTGATGTCATGCCCCTGTGGTTTTTAAAAAATTAAATATGCTCCGCCACCTGCTGCTCTCATACCCCAGCCTGTCACCCCCCCGCCCCACTCACCTTGCCATCAATCCCATCAAATAATGTATATTGTCTGAAGAATGTGCCTTACCCATCAAATAATGTATATTGTCTGAAGAATGTGCCTTATTTGCCAATGTCAAATGAAATAGATAACGCCAGCGGGTGGCGCAGTGGGTTAAACCGCTCAACCATGAGCTGTCGATTGAAAGGTCGGCAGTTCGAATCCGCGACGGGGTGAGCTCTTGTTGCTTGGCCAGCTCCTGCCAACCTAGCAGTTCCAAAGCATGTTAATGTGAGTAGATAAATAGGTACCACTTGCGGGAAACTAAACAGCGCTCCGTGTTCCAGCCGCATGCTACGCGCTGCGGCAAGGAGAGTCACGCCGGCCACATGACCACGGAGGCATCTTCGGACAACGCTGGCTCTTCGGCTTTGAAATGGGGATGAGCACCACACCCTAGAGTCGGACACGACTGGACTTAATTGTCAGGGGTCACCTTTACCTTTACCTAATGAAATAGATGCCAACATTGTACGAATCAATTCGTTTGTCTCCTTTCTTTGACTCTCTGTGTTAAAACCCATTTGGTCCCATTGAGTCCGTAGAGGTACGGCCGAAAGTAAATAGTTAGAAAAAATGGCTTCCCCCAATTTTTCTGGAATCTTTTTGTGGAAAGTAGACAGATGAACCTATGTTGTAAAACAATTTTCAGAGTTCTAGGATCACCCCACTGACCCCCCCCCCAGAGGAGCAAAGATAATTGTTTTTAGGGAAAATGAGGCGCAGGAATCTGTTGCAGGGCACCCCCTCCTCACTGAAATTAAAAATGAAACTCTGGCTTTGTTTTCATGGCCAGGGCCCTGGCTTTTGAATCCACCTTGTTTGGAGCACCTCAGGTGCAGGGGAGCAGCTGTACACAGCTGTAAACAGGAGCAACATCAGGCGTACCTCAAAGGACTCAACGGGTCTTTATGGGTGGCAGAATTGGCCTGTATAGACCTGAACTCACAACTAAAGCTGCAGGATTTCAAGGATTTGAAGGGTCATTAAAAAAAAAAAAACCTTGAAGGAAGGGACTTGAAACTTGAGGTCCACTTAGCTGAGACATCCCCCTAAACACCCCTAAAGCACTGGAGCTGTGTGTAAAATACAACTATGTTTGTTGGAGCATTTTCGTGCTGAACTCACAACTAAATCTGCGTATGTCAAGAATTTAAAGGGCCATTAAAAAAAAACCCTTGAAGGAAGGGACTTGAAACTTGAAGTACACTTAGCTGAGACATCCCCCTAAACACCCCTAAAGCACTGGAGCTGTGTGTAAAACACAACTATGTGTTTGTTTGAAATCTTGTGTTGTCAGGTCCATGCTTTACATAGGAATGAATGGTCTAATTGGTTTAACCTTAAATCCTGTTGAGTCCAGAAAGCACCGCCTCTGCTCCAGGTGCATGCAGAGGCGTTGCCAGAAAGGGGGCGGGGGGTTGCTGCCCCACCACCCCCGCCTGGCGCCCCCCTTATTGTTTTAACTTTTTTCATTTTTTTTGTTTTTTTAAACTATTTTCGTGTTTTAAGTCTTAACGGGGCATCTGTACGTATGTCTGCTTTCGCCCACTTATCTTGTTACTGTAAGGCTCCAGTGACGATCTTCTTCCAGCTGCCGGGCGCTTCTTCTCCCTGCGCCCGGGCGCGAGCTCCTTAAAGGCGCAGAAGGTCGGCTGGAACAGCTTTGTTGTTGCGCATGTGGAGAACAATGGAGCTGTTCCAGCTGACCTTCTGCGCCTTTAAGGAGCTCGCGCCCCGGGCGCAGGGAGAAGAAGCGCCCGGGAGCTGGAAGAAGATCGTCGCTGGAGCCTTACAGTAACAAGATAAGTGGGCGAAAGCAGACATATACGTACAGATGCCCCGTTAAGACTTAAAAAAACACTAAAATAGTTTTAAAAAATGGAAAAAAAACCAGAAAAAAACCCAAAACCGGAGGAGCCCCGCCCCACCCCCTGAGCCCTCCGCCCCCCACCCTGGGGCCCACCGCCCCATATCAGACAACGCTTCTGGCATGGTACACCTGGGAATTTTTCAGCAGGTGGTTTTCTCTACATGGGGGTCCCTTAGACATGGAGATCACACTGACATTTGGGAATTCTGGGAAAATCATACTGTGGCACCAAAATTTTGCTATAATTGTCACATGTGATGAATCCCTGTGTTTCCCCAGTTCCTATGTATTTTCTATCTATTTTCCTGTGTTCTGAGCAGTTTTTGGCTCCCCAGCAGCTTCTGTGGATTCAGCGCTGGAATCTGCAGGCTTGCAGCTTGATTGTCCCTGCTTTGCAAAATGCCATAAACCAGGAGGAAGAGAAAAACTTTTCAGTGTGAGTCAGAAATGAGCTTGCTGATTAGCTCATGTGCCAAACAAGTGGGTCTCCTCCACCTGCAGCTTACTGCCTGAGTTCTTGGGCAGCTGGAAAGAACTCCTTCCTTCCAGCTTAGACATCTTATCACTTGGAGGCAACATTCACAGATCTGCATCTTAACTGCTTTAGCAGAGATCACTCCTTGTTTTCTAAACAAAAGGGGAGGGGCAGTAATATGCAAGCTAGAGGGCACACGTGCAAGTTAGATACCAATTTAAGATGCTGTATATTTTAAGTAATAAAAACGAGGTTCCTGTGTGAATCCCTCCCTGTGATCTCCAGGTGGTGGGACTGGAAAAGATCCGTTCCTGAAACCCTGGAGAGAACTGCTGCAAGTCAGACAATACTGAACTACTAGAACAAGAGAGACTGCTGGTCCGCTCAGCATAAGGCGACTGCCCACCATGGTCGGACGATCCTAAACATTCTTCAGGCTGGCACCTCCATCCCTAGGAAAGGGGGGGGGCCCGGGGGTGTCGTTACAAACCCTCGCTGCAAGGGGAGAAGAGAACTGAGCAGCAACAGGAAAAAATAGAGGGGGGAAGGAGTGGGTATCTGTGCGAATTTGTGGGGGGGGGAGTCCAGTGGCGTACCTAGCCCCAGAACAGGGTGGGGCCCACCCGGGTGGGGCCCACCCCTCGACGCCCCCAAAGTAATTAGCATTACCGGGAGTCCACAAGTGAGTAGAGAAAAATCAACACACCCACACACGATTGTTGTTGTTGTTGTTCAGTCGTTAAGTCGTGTCCGACCCTTCGTGATCCCATGAACCATATCCCGCCAGGCCACACACGATCCCCTCCCCCCAAATCACAGATAAAAAGGGGTCTGAGCGCCCGGATTGTCCTCCTTTTCGTGGACGCTGCCCCAGCACAGCGGGGCAAAGCTCCTTCCGAGGATTGTTCCGCTATTTCTCAGCTCTGCCTGGCAAAGAATTGCGCCTCGAGGCTGCTCGATAGCTCCTCACTCTGTGTGTGACTGGTAAATAAGACACTTGAGTCTATGTGGAGGCGGCGACTTTGCTGCGGAAAAGAAAAGGAATCGGGCCGCCTCGGGGGCAGCTGTGCAGAGACTGAGGGAGGCGGGAGATAAGTTTTGCTGATATCTGGGAAGCAGCAACCGGTCGAGGGATCAAAATCGTGTGAGTGACAGATCTGCCTTTCTGCCCGTCGTCCTTGCTTTTAATTTAGCTGCCTTTGGTTTCCATGCGGTCAGAAACAGCCCAGCATTATTCCTTCTAATCTAAGCATGCTTTGAAAAGGATCCGCTGAGCCAGCTCAAACGGGGAGGGAGCACGATGTATATTATCCCATCCCCCGGGAAGGGGTCTCTTCTTCGGGCTCAAGGGGGCCTCTGTCTGGGAAGAGCAAAAGGAGCTAAGTTTGTAAACTGAAAGAAACACGAAGTATTTAAAACGCCTCATTCAGATGGTCTGTGACTATCCAGGAAGTGAGGAATGTTTAGAGTTGTGTCTATTAAGGAAGGAGGAACAAAGAGAAAAGGAGGGGGGGGGAGAGAGAGAGAGATATCGGATATTTGCCTGGTGTCGCCTCTGACAGCTTGGGCGGGGAGTGCCTGCTGCGTGGTTAAAATTTCCCCTCCTTGCTCTAGGGAGGGACGTTCCCAGAGGTTGCGGAAAGGAGGTCACGTTTTCAATCTTTTGGACTCCTCTACTCCGCCCCAGAAGAGGACTCCTCCTGCTGCAGGAGCAGAAGAGGCTGATGAAGTTCAGGGCTGGCAGCTCCAAGCTCAGCGCAGCAGGGAAAGTCCGCAAGCGGCTGGGTAAGATAGAAAACGAAGTGTCCTCTCCCACCCGCTGAAACTCTCCTCCCTTCCTGCACTGCACTGCACGGCCGCCTGAGTTTCATTGCAGGGCTTCTCTTCCAGGCTGGCTGGAGTGGGCTCTTCCGGGCGGGCATGTTTAGCTTTAGCAGGTGGGACACGTTTGGTGGCAGCAGGTTCCACAAGGGCAAAGCCAGGTGGCTGAGTGCCTGTCAGTTGGGAGGCAAAGCGGGGCCTCCCACAACTCAGGTCTTCGATTCTGAGGACTTCCTCCTAGGCATGCAGAAGTGCACAGCTTGGAAACTGAAAAGGAAGAGTCAAGCAGAAGGGGGGGGGGGGAACCTGATAAAAGGCAAGCACAGACTGAGCATGATCAGTGCTCTTCCCAGAGAAAAGCCTTCACTGAATGGTGGAAAATAAACAAGTTAGTTTAGTTGAACAATCTCACAGGGCATGCTTCCTGGAGGGCTTTCCCTTGTTTCAAGCATTCCTGCCTCAGCTGGTGGTGGGACATCATGAGTTTCATGACAGTCTTCAAGGGCTGCTCAACATAGAGAGTGTGGTACAGTAGTCAAGTCTTGATGTCACCAAGTCATGGACCCCTGTGGTTGGGTCTGATCCACAGCTGCAGCTCCCATCCCCTTCTCATGAGTCATGATGTCCCTGCCGTTTCTCTGCAAAACCCTTGCTCGTTAACAATCTGTTCTCCCTCTGCAAGAGGCTCCGTTTTTGCAGAGAATAGCTCAGACATCTGCTCTACAGAAGTTGCAAAGCAAACGTCTGAGCTATTCTGCACAAACAGAGCCTCTTGCAGAGGGAGAACAGATTGTTAACGAGCAAGGGTTTTGCAAAGAAACGGCAGGGACATCATGAGGGGGATGGGGGGAGGGCAGTTTGTTGCCCAGGAGATGCTATTGTTCCTCTGCAAACACACAGAGAGATCTCTTGGAGAACACAATGTACTTGTATTGCAAGACCTTGCTCATTTATCAAGTCAAAATTTAGAAAACAATTTTGCTCGTCTTGCAAAGCACTTGCAAACCAAGTTACTCGCAATCCAAGGTTTCACTGTTCTTGACTTTTTCATATTGAGCCAGGGTCAGCAACCTTTTTGTTCAAAGGGGCTGGACATTTGGCAGTGACTTCATTATGTCATCACTGAACGTCCAGGTTGCTGAGCACCTGGAAGCTCCTGTGTGGAGCTCAGCTAGCGACGTGAAGCCTCCCGCCCAGTTTGGCACGTGCTGGATGGGAAATGGTGGAGCCGCACACCCAGACTCGCGGATCCCCGGTGCCTGGGCAGGCAGCTCTGCCATTCCCCATCCAGCACATGGCATCTTGAGCAGGAGGCTTTGCCTCCCAAGCCGAGCTCCGTGTGTGCTGGATTAAAAAAAAAAAAAAGGTTGTGAGCCAAAATGCTGTTTGGCTCAAAAAAAAAAGAAGAAGTCACCCATGCACACTCTGCAAAATGCGAGCTGAACCAGAGCCTTGCAGAGAGCAGCTGGCTGGAGCTCTGAGCGTCTGCTGCAATAACCTGGGACACTGGCAGGGGGGAGGTGGAGAGCAGCTTGATGAGCTGAGCGCACGAAATGAGACACAATCCTCCATCCACAGCCGCTGCTCCACCCTCCCTCCCCAATAAGCAGCCTCACTCACCCACAGACAGAGCTCTGCCGCCGCCCGGCAATCTCTTGCAGAGTATGTCACTGAGTGCCCTGATTGAAGGGAGGGGGGGAATCACACGACCGAGGCTTCTGGAGTACAATTTCCCTCTGCAGCAAGTGAAGCAAGATGATTCCAGCCTTTAAAACAGAGAGGTTTCAGCAAAAAGTTAAACAAAACGATTCTAAAAAATTGTTTTAGCTTTAGGGAACCTTTGTCGTATATGCAGATAGTCGTTGACCGATCCATCGCTATGCAGGCAACACCTGTACATTAAAACATCTGCACTTCACACTTTTTCAGTGTGTCTTCAGTTGCCCACAGCAGATTTCAAACTGTGGAAAAAGCCTTCTGACATAGGAAGGTCTTAATTGGCTGATTAAAAATACTTTGGGGGGGGGGGGGGGAGGTACGATCTCCTAGGGAGTGACCTCCACACAAGAAGTGCCACAATGGAGAACATTTTGTACTTGAGGCTCTGCAGAGATTCCCTAAGACTGGAATGATTTTGAAATGGTTATTACCCAATTATCTGCTCTTATTATATTACCCAAGAGGTGGTTCTTTCTGCTCTAGCTTAAATAGTTCTTCCGTTTTCCCCACAGGTCACATAAGCTGCTTCTCCTAACAAGGCCACCAAGACTCCCTCACCACCACCATGGCCTCAGCCCCACCAGTCACAGATGTGGAAGAGGAAGCCACGTGCCCCATCTGCCTGGAAGTTCTGACAGACCCAGTGACTCTGGACTGTGGCCACAACTTCTGTCGGGGCTGCATCACTGATTACTGTGACAAATGGGAAGACCTGGGAGACTTGGAGTGTCCTGTCTGCAGAGTCAGGATCAAGGGCAGGAATTTCCGGTCAAATTGGCAGCTGGCCAAAATTGCAGAAAACCTCCGACATAAAAAGAACCACCTGTGTGCGAAGCATAAGAAGGAACTCAACCTGTTCTGTAAGCAGGATGGCATGTTGCTGTGTGTGGCCTGTTGGAGATCCCCAGAGCATCAATTGCATACGGTGCTTCTGCTGGAAGAGGCTGCCCAGGAATACAAGGTAGGAAATCATCTGGAGCTCTCTGGCATTACAGACATTTCTGCTTAAATGGCCAGTGCTCGGTTTTTAAAAAAAAGAAAACGCCTCTTTGCCCTGGAAGCCCCTTCCCTTTGTCCCTGATTTTTCCCTTTGAGCAGAGGTGAAGGAATTGCGCTCTCCATCTTTCACCTGTTCCTCCTTTCCATGCTGAACGCAAGTTGAGCCCTGGGAGGGAGAAGCCTTCTTCCGTGGAAGGAGTTCTGCAGGGCTGGTCTGATCCTCTTCCCACCTCTCCATTCATTCGCCATGTGTTTGTGGTGGACCTAGATGGCAAAAAGGAGAGGAAGAAGCAGAGCCTAAATATGGCGACTTATTTGCCGTCCTCATCTATAACTGCAGGATGACCCTGTTGCAGTCACTGCACTAGTCAGTCTTGTGCTTGAGCTGACTCCCAGTTTTCTGCCCCCAATGCGATACCACAAACTGGCCAGGTTGAGGCTGGTTACAAAGAGTAGTGCAGCTGAAATTCCCACTGCTCACAGCCCAGATAGACTGCTCCTGCTGCAAGGTGTGCTCTATAATGCCTATTGAACAACTCTCTCCATGGACCAAGTGATGTGTGACGTTAAGCCTGTGATAAGGCCTGACATGCTTGATTTCTGCCAAGTAAATACTAGCAGCCAGGTCAGGGCACTCAACACAGCTGCTTTTTGCCTCCGAGTATAAGCTCCTATAGTTCCCACGTTGCCATGTGGGACCAGCTATCTTAAGCACATTGTTGCATAGTGGTGAGAAGTTTCAGGGGGGAAATGCAATTCCTATTCTGGCTTCCTTGGGAGGCGAGATCCCTGACGATGTCTCCTGTACACTCCTATGAGTGCACAACAGATCCCATCGGATCTCGTCAGCACCAAGGAGAGCATCCCTGCAGCCCACGTTTTCTGTGGCGGCTTCTGCAGAGTACAAGCCACGTCTAGCAAGTGGTGCTGGTGTTGCAGTTAGGAGAGAGTCTCTCCCTGTAGAGTTCCCTGCCTTGGGAAGTGCGGAGAGTGGCCTTACTGTCAACTCTGGCAGGCCTTTGCTGGTTGTTCTAAATACTGTCAGCAGATGAAGAATGACACAAAAGTATATGGTTTTATGTTTTTTCTGCACGTTTTTTTTTTTAGCAGAAAGCGATGTTTTGTGTTTTTCTGCAGTTATCAACAACAACAACAAAACCTTACCTATGATGTAACTGGATTAAGATGCTGCCGCCGCCTTTAGATTAGATATTAACCATAATCTCTTTCTTAGTCCCCTTTAGCCTAGTCTTTCTAGAAAGGCACATTTGGCTAAATGGTATTTAATTTACTGGGCAACCTTAATTTCTGATGGCATGCTATGTACCGTATTTTTTGCTCCATAAGACGCACTTCCCCTCCCTCCCTCAAATAGGGGGAAATGTCTGTGCGTCTTATGGAGTGAATATTGTAAAAAAAAAAAACTTTTACATACCCATATTTATTGCCCTCCACCTCAATTTACAAGCACAAACTTGCAGCCAGAGCTCAGCTGGGGTGTGAAAAGCCTTATCAGTGATTTACTGTATAGCTGGTGATTGCTGGAGGGGGGGGGAGCAGAGGTTGCTTAAGCTTTCGTTGTAGCTCTGTGTGCAGTTTAAAATAATGCCGTTTTCACCTTAATGCAGAATGCGAGCTGAGGGAGAGGTGCCCCTCTTTGCAGTGTGAGGTTTGCTCTGATTCTTGTGTGTGTGTGTGTGTGTGTGTGTGTGTGTGTGTGTGTGTGTGTGTGTGTGTGTGTCCCCTCTTCCAAATGCATGGCTAAACACCTAGACAAGAAGGCATAGATAAAGGGGGGGAGGAGCTGATCTTGTGAAGTAGGAGAGGTAAAAAGTAGAAGTAGGAGAAAAAGAGAGAGATGCTGGCATGTCTTTTTGCAAATCAGCTTAACATGAGATCAAGCTCTGCCTTCTCTCTTCTCCTCCCTTCTTTGCACTTTTTAAAAATAATTTCAACAGGGGCTGGAAGATTGAGGTGGGGAGATTATTTTAAGTGTCATAATTAGGAGGGCTGGCTGCATTTAGCGCCCCCCCTTTTTTAAAAACATTCTTCTGAAAGGGGTCACTTTAGTTCACCATTTGGTTCAGAATATTTTTTTTCTTGTTTTCTGCGTCTAAATCCTTAAGTGCGTCTTATGGTCAAGTGTGTCTTATGGAGCAAAAAATACGGTATTTTTGTCTCAAAACTGAACTTTGAACTCTCTGTGAATTTATCTACCCATTTTTTCTTTACTGTTAAAAATGTCAATAAAAATCTTAAAAGGGAGGGAGGCTTCTTTTTTGAGTTAACCTCATCTCTGTTTGTGCAGGAAAATATCCAGGCCCAGCTTCCATTTCTGGAGAAAGAGAAAGAGAAACTTATGAAACATAAAGAGACTGAAGAGCAGAGAAGCCAAAAATATCTGGTAGGTGTTTGTTGTACTCGTATGTTGGGGATGAGAGAGAAGAGGGAGACTCCTCGGGCCCTTATCTCTGAGGCGACAGACTTGACATGTCTGGTTCTGTAGTTTCTTTGGACTGGTTCACATATGAGTAGATGTATCGGAACCAGAAAACTATATGGACATAAGAACATAAGAAGAGCATTGCTGAATCAGGCCAAGGGCCCATCTAGTCCAGCTTCCTGTATCTTACAGTGGCCCCACCAGATGCCTCCAAGAGTACACAGCCAACAAGATAACCTGTTTCCTGCTGCCACTCCCCTGCACCTGGCACAGAGAGAACCTACTTCTAAAGCCAGGAGATTGCTTATGGCTTGTAACCTGTGATGGACTTTTCCTCCACGAATCTATCCAAACCCCTTTTAAAGGCATCTAGGCCAGGGGCCATCACCACATCCTGTGGCAAGGAGTTCCACAAATGAATTACACGCTGGGTGAAGAAATATTTTCTTTTGTCCATTCTAACTCACCCTCCACTCAATGTTAGTGCATGTCCCCTGGTTCTGGTGTTGTGTGAGAGGGAGAAGAACAACGTTCATCTATCCACTCTCTCCATCCCATGCATAATTTTATACGTCTCAATCATGTCCCCCCTCAGGTGCCTTTTTTCTAGACCGAAAATCCCCAAACGCTGTAGCCTTTCCTCATAAGGGAGGTGCTCCAGCCCACGAATCATTCTGGTCGCTCTTTTCTGCACCTTTTCCAATTCAACTATATCCTTTTTGAGGTGTGGTGACCAGAACTGGACACAATACTCCAGATGTGGCCTTACCATCGATTTGTACAAAGGCAGAATGATATTGGCCGTTTTATTCTCAATCCCTTTTTTAATGATCCCGAGCATGGAATTGGCCTTCTTCACAGCCGCCGCACACTGGGTCGACACTTTCATCGACCTGTCCACCAGTACCCCAAGATCTCTCTCTTGATCCGTCACAGACAACTCAGAACCTATTAGCGTATATGTGAAATTTTGGTTTCGTGCCCCAATGTGCATCACTTTGCACTTACTTACATTGAAGCGCATCTGCCATTTTGCTGCCCATTCTCCCAGTGTGGAGAGATCCTTCTGGAGCTCTTCACAATCCCTGCTGGTCTTCACCACCCGGAAAAGTTTAGTGTCGTCCGCAAACTTGGCCACCTCACTGCTTATCCCCAATTCCAGGTCATTTATGAACAAGTTGAAAAGCACCGGTCCCAAGACCGATCCTTGGGGCACACCGCTTTTCACCTCTCACCATTGTGAAAATTGCCCACTGACACCCACTCACTGTTTCCTAGTCTTCAACCAGTTCCTAATCATTAAGAGGACCTGCCCTCTTATTCCCTGACTGTGGAGTTTTCTCAGGAGCCTTTCATGTAAGAATGAGGATTGGGCTATAGGTTCCGATTCCCATCCGGAAAGCAGCGCAGCTCTGGCTGTTCAGTTCTTACATTCAGCAGCAAGTCATCGAGTGCTGAGTCATCGCGACAAGCCATCAGGTGGTCCACATGCATGTATGAACCGATCCCCAGGGTGCATTCTCAAGATAGTTCAATGGAGATTGTATTGAACACTGAAAGATCTGCAGTGCATTTGTAGAGATACAAAATCTAAAAGCAGGGGAAAAAATTACTCCAAAATATTAAAAGCTTAAATTTATGCTTTAAAAACAAACAAATAAAAAACCCCACAGAAGGCCTTTTCTGTGGTGGTAGTTGTTCTTTTTATGCTCTTCTGAGTGTGTGTCTAAGAATCCTGCATAAAGCACCATCTCCACTTTCAGTAAGATGTCAACCAGTAAGATGTCAACCAGCATTCTGTGCTAAATTCATTCATTGTAGAATGAATTTGTCCAGGACTCTACACATATGTCTAGGACTCTCTGATTCCCCTTGACTGAACCTCCTGTTCCACTTCTGTCCCTTCCTCAGAACCAGGTAGAAGAGCAGAAGCTGAAGATCACGTCAGACTTCAAGGAAATGCACAAGCTTCTTGAGGAAAAGGAGCGCGTCTGGCTGATGGAGCTGGCTGATCTGGAGAAAGAGATCAAGGAAAGGCAGGAAGAAAACATGACCAGACTCTCCGAAGAGATCTCCCACTTCAGCGACCTGATCAAGGATGTGGAGGAGAAGTGCCAGCAGGCACCAGGTGAATTTCTGCAGGTGAGATTTCAGAGAAAAATGCCCCCCAGATGCCAGGCTGTTTGGCACCACCAAATGCCAAAGGGTTTGGCACCAGGGGCAGGGCGATGACACATTGCCCCACCCACTGCCATACTGGCCTAGTCCAGCTACGCCACTGGGAATAGATATCATTGCCTCTTCTTGCTCAGTCTCCACTGGCTGCCCAATCAACAGAAGCTCCATTACTGTTTTAAGGACAGCAGCACTTTCATCTGATTAGGGACCATAGCATGGCTGAAAGTCCAAAATGGATGAATGTCAAAGCTTAGCCTTATTTAGCTTGCAAATTCATTTTGGCCAGTGAAAAATGTAAATAACTAACTATATAACACATATGAATGCATGCAAAACCTAAATAAAGAGAAAATAAACATAAGAACATCAACGACCATTGTGGAAGGTTGGATGAAATTGGACAAAAGAGGAAAGCACATGGACAAAACTGTCCTCGCGTTCCTTGGGATCTGGAAATCGGGAGGCAAACTCCCAGTGCTGTAGGAAGGCCTGGATCAAGGCAAGAGCTGCAGCAGCGTCACAGCAAGGATCAGAATGCAGCAAAGAAGCAAGAAGGCTGGAGGAGGAGGTGGAGGAGGAGGAGGAGGAGGCGGCTTCTCCAGCGCAGACTCGTCACGCGGCCCCTCCTGCCTCTGGATGTGCGCAGTCTGCCTATAATCAGCTGCTGCTCCAGCCTGTGTAGTGCAGCCAGGGTGGGAGGGAGTTTTGCTGAGCCATCAAGGGTGGGACGAGGTGAAGGTGGCGACGGTGTTGGCTGCTGCTGCTGCCGCTCCCTTCACCCTCTTACTGTCAGGAAAAATCAGCCACTCAGCACCGACCACTTCAGGTCACCTCATGTGAAAGCCGACCCTACCAGATCCCTGCAGTTCCAGGAAGTGTGATCCTGGGGATCAGGATTGGTTCTTGACAGGCAAGAAAGGGGCAAATGGATCCCCAAGAGACGAGAACAAGAAGCAGCCCACTGTGAGTTCAGTCTGTGTATCTCTCTTATGCCCATTTCTCTCTCATTCCTTCTTGCAGGACATCAGACGTACCTTGAGCAGGTATGTGGCTCAGTCGCACAACCCTTCCTGTTCCACCTGTTTCGAAATTGCTTTTGCCCCATTTTATAAAAAGGTTTCTGGGGAAAAAAGGGTCACACATTTAGTTGAGCACAACGAACCATTGGAAAGTATTTAATTCAGGATGACAGTATGAAGGATCCTGAAATTGCAGAAAAATATAATGTGGAAGCTGCATATCTGGACTTTTTTAATTTCAATTTTTTTATTTGTTTATAACAGAAACAATTACAACACAACAAAGACACAACTACAACACGAAACACAAAGCTTAAAAGGACTTCCATTTATCTCCACTTCATACAGAACTAACAATATTCTCTATTACCTTATTTAATACAATATGATACACTTTTCTATTAAATCCAACTCTTCTCATTCTCCAAATCCGCAAGTATACAAATCATTATTATCTAAACCCTGCAGAAAGGCCATAACAGGCTTCCACTCTGTCAACAATTGATCTATTGTCTTTTCTCTTGTTAAGGACGTCAACTTTGCCATCTCTGCTAACTCCAGCATCTTCATTGTCCAATCTTCTATTGTACATATCCTGACTTTCTGAATAGGACGTCAACTTTGCCATCTCTGCTAACTCCAGCATCTTCATTGTCCAATCTTCTATTGTACATATCCTGACTTTCTGAATACATTTATGTCTGTAGCCCTCTTCAGATGTATATTTACATGGAGTGTAAGAGCATGATGGTTTCAAGCAGGATCATGCTCACTATCTCCCACTTCTGGTGATGATGTCTAGCCACAGCCCCCTCTCCCCACATCCAGCAATTCCCTGCAGAGGCAGAATGAGCCTTCCAGGGTTTCAGTCGCAGGGAAAATGGCGCCCTGTATTCAACAGCTCTCCAGACAAACACGGAATGGGACCAGGGGTCATTGTTAGCTGGTGCATCAACAGTGAAGAACCTGGGTAGGAGGATGCAAAATCCCACCAAGTTCCCGATGCTTTTGCTCTTCACAAATAGCAAGCATTTGAAAAAGGCTTGTTGGCTCAATCTTCTCTGTTGCTTGCACTAGCTCAGCCGGTGCAAGTTGTTGCAAGCATGCTGCCATAAAGCACACTGGGACAGTGCACTGAACTGCCAGAGCTAGTGCAAGCCCAACGCACACTGGACCAGATAAGCTTCACATGGAGCTGTGCAGAGGAAGGTGGGAAGGGGGCAAAACAGGGTGGGGGAGGGTGGCGACGGTGCCGGGAGCAGTGGCGTCTTTATTATGGGGGAGCTGGTGTGCTGCACCCCAGGCGCCAAGTGGGCGCGGTGCTTCCAGGGGGCGCGGCAGCTGGGCTCGGGGCACCGGAGCCCAGCTGCCGAGCCCCCCGGAAGCAGTGCACCCACTCAGTGCGTTTGCCCTCAGAAAGGTTCTGCGCATGTGCAAAAAAACCAAATAAAAGCCGTTGATGCGTTCGGCCTTCTCACAAAGCCCTCGACCGCCGAACTGGGCAGTCGCTCTGAGGAGGGCTTGTCCCGTCCTCGGAGCAGAGCCTCTCTGGAAGCTGGTGACGCGCCGCTTCCAGGGGGGGGCGGCAGCCGGGCTCTGGTGGGATGGGGGCGCTTCAGCCCCCACCCCCCCAGGTGCCGGGAGGGCTTGGAACGCCACTGGCTGGGAGGGGGCAAGATCGGCAACGCTAGCGTGCACCAAATCCTGCTCTCCTTTCCAGGCCAGTTTTTCCAACACGGGCTCACTCAAGCCTGTGCCAGTGATTTCGCTAGCACAGGTCTGAGTAGATCCATTGTCATGCTTGGGTTTTGAGATCTGAGATCAAGCAGCGTCCCTTGTGGAGACAGGAAACTGCTGTCCTTGATCCAACTGTAGCAGTACTTCAAGGTTGCCAGGCCCAGACTTGTCTTCTGAACTGAAGATGCCATGCATTTAGCCTGCACTGTCGTAACACCTCTATTCTACCTCTGTGATATGGGTGCTTGCCTTGTTTCTAGCGCCGGTGGTGGGTCTCGGTCTCGTGTGTTGGTCTCTCTTTCTCTCTCTCTCTCTCTCTCGTGTGTGTGTGGGGGGGGGGTAAGGGAATTACTGCAAGAAGAGAAATCTTATAATTGTAGCTGCTGTTGGAAAGGCAACTTGATCCTTGACAGGGAAGATAAACTGCATCAAACAAGCTTGTAGCCAATTTCATTCATATGGGGGGCAGGGCGAGGGGGAAGCACAGTGTCTTTTGTCTTACTTTTCCCCTTAAGAGTAAAATCTGTCATCAAAATGGAATCCGATTACATAGAAGTGCTCCAGAACGTTCTAACTCTCGTTAGTTTCCAACCTTCTATTTCTGGCTACATCTTTAGGAATTGGGGCTGTTTATAAGGTCACCCTAAAATTGAAACATGCGTCTTCCTTCCAGGTGTCAGGAGGGGCAGGTGAGGCAGCGGCTGGAACTCTCCCCAGGACTGGAATCGAGACTCAGAAGTTGCTGTCCAAACAGTGCAGTTCTTGAAAAAGCCAGGAAAGAGTTTGAAAAAGCCTTGGAAGAGTTTGAAGGTATTGCAGATCCAAATCTGGTTGGAATGGATCCAAATCTACACTGTGAGAATGGGATTCGAGATAGATGAGATTTGGGATCGATCCGGAAATGCTTTTCTTACATTCACATGATATCTGAGACTGGTCCACTTCTGACTGGAGGCAGGCAAGTCAGATTATGAAAGAGGAAGTGGCCTTTCCCCTTATGATCCTGGAGATGTCTGAGAAGCCGGTGTCTCTCCCACATTCCCCACCTCTTTAATGCAACTGCCCCCTCCTCAGACGAGCCAGAGGCATAGGAATGGGGGGGGGCAGTCTACCCCTGGGCATTGGGGGGGGCAGCAAACTCACCCAGCCCCCGGACATGCAGCGTGACAGCAGCTCCTCCTCACGCCACTTTTTTTCCTTTTCGCTGCCCTTGGCAGCGACGGTGAGCCCCAGAGGGGCGGGGAGGTGTTTCCGACCCTCCCACCCACCCTTGGGGCCGTTGTCGGCCTGTAGAAAGCTGTGTGACATCACGCGACAGGGAAGGGCTTCTGGGTGATGTCATGCAATGGGGTGGGCCTTCCTGGGGGGGGGGCATCATCATTACTACGCCTCTGAAAAGAGCCACCAATGCAGAAGGATCCAGTAGTGGCTCCTCTTTTGTATCTTTTCTGTCCACCAGCCTCTTTGTTAATCTGCTAAAACGGTTCAGCTCAACCCTCTTTCACATACAATACTGAGAAATGAGATAATGTCTGACTTTTCTCCCACCCAGTGTTTAAATTTTATGATTAAGGGTAGTCTCTCTTTTTTTAGAAATACAGTGAAACCTTGGATTGCGAGAATAATTCGTTCCAGAAAGGTGCTTGTAATCCAAAGCACTCGTATATCAAAGCAAATTTCCCCATAAGAAATAATGGAAACTCAGATGATTCCTTATTCTGCAAGAGATCTCTCTGTGTGTATGCAGAGGAACAACAGCGTCTCCTGGGCAACAAACTGCCCTCCCCCATCCCCTTTTCATGATGTCCTTGCCGTTTCTCTGCAAAACCCTTGCTCATTAACAATCTGTTCTCCCTCTGCAAGAGGCTCCGTTTTTGCAAAGAATAGTTGCAAAGCAAACGTCTGAGCTATTCTGCACAAACGGAGCCTCTTGCAGAGGGAGAACAGATTGTAAGGGGAGGGCAATTTGTTGCCCAGGAGACGCTATTGTTCCTCTGCAAACACACAGAGAGATCTCTTGGAGAACACAATGTACTCATATTGCAAGACCTTGCTCGTTTATCAAGTCAAAATTTAGAAAACAATTTTGCTCATCTTGCAAAGCACTCGCAAACCAAGTTATTCACAATCCAAGGTTTCACTGTACGGTAATTTTAAAACAATCCAGTAATTGAGCCCCAAGTGCTTTCATCCGCCAGGGCTTCTGACCCAAGACCTGTCCGTGACCTGCTTCTGCTTGAAAGAGTGACTTTTTCCACTCTTTCTTAGACCTTTTGAGCAGTTTGCTTGAGGCCTGTAGGAAAGTGGTCTTTGGAGTTGCTCTCCAGCAGCCGACGTGGCTCCTTTCTCTGAAATGACATATTTGCTCTTGCTATCATGAATGGACCTTAAATTTGCCGCACTTTCTCCCCCATAACAGGATCAAAGACTGAAGCACTAAGCAAAGGTAACTATTTGCAGTTGAATTAAAGGAAGTGGTTAAACTTTCCTCCGTGGCAGCCCCTCATTCAGGTATTGTATCGGGGAGCTTGAAGCAGGTGGTTCAGCCCAGGCCTCTTCTGGGAAAGGGACTCCTTTTCTCTGTTCCCTCACAGAAGACATGAGGAGTGCCTGGGCTACCTGGAATAGAGGATGATACCCCATGGGAAGGGGGGACAGGACCTACGGGAGTTGGGGGAGCATAACTCGGAGCCAAACTAGGTGTTACATGGAATGTGGCCTCGTTTGTTTGGTGTGAGAGGGTATAAGACAGTGTGGAACTGCAGGCAGGGTGGGAGTGGTTGAGACTTTGCCCCCACTAAAGATTGGATCCGAGTCTCTCTGAGATTTAAAAAAAAAAAAAATATAGGAAAAATGCATCCATGAAAGCAAATGGACGATCCAATCTTATTGTGGCCTGCCACCAGTGGAACACGTGTTACTCTGGCGGAGACTGCCATACAGCAGTTGTAAAAATCACCAGATACAGAAATGCCAGATACTTTGTGCGCATGTCTGGAAATTGCCAGCGACCTGCTGAAGCAGGTAGGATAGCAGGGAAGGTGAGACGGTGGGGGGAGGGCGGAACAAGGTGGTGACAAGGTGGCGAGCTAGGGAGGGGGAGGGGTGGTGACGGAGCAGGGGAAGGTGGATCGGGTTCAGGAAGGGGGTGGATTCGGTGGCTGTGAATCTTCAATCCCCCCCCCCCCCCGGATGCAGTGGTAGCCATTTTGGTGTTGCTGCATTGACGGGAGGGGGAAAGAATAGGATTGGGCTGGGGATTTCTTTTCTATTTAAGATAGGCACATTGCGAGTGTATGGAGTCAGAACCCCCCAGGGGCATAGAACTAAAGAACCTTGGTCATGCCACACTCCTATTACAGTCAGTTCTCGTTATCCATTAGGGTTAGGTTCCTGGAAAATCTAGTGGATACCAAATTAGCAGATACCGAATCATTGAACTTATGAGGGAAATGGGTTTAGGTTCCAGGGGACCCTCTTCGCCATGAACTTTGTGAATCTGAATTTTACCTTGAAGTCTATGAGCTGGGTGATAGTGGGGGAAGCATCTAGTATACAGGTGTATACAGGTGTATACTGTGTATACAGTAACGACGGGGATACGTTCCGCAATCTCTGTTGTTACTCGGAGTTGTAGCTAAACGAGTCCAATGCAATTTGACAAAAAATGTAATTAAAAGTTAAAAAAACATCTTACTTAACTTATCTCTGAAACCGCTCCGTTTTTGAGGCTGGAATCGTCTTGCTTTCACTTGCTGCAGAGTGAAATTGCGCTCCGGAAGCCTCTGGGTTGCGTGACTCCACCCCCTCAGAAGTGTCATTAGAACGCGCGACACCCCGAGGCAGGGGCGCGCGCGTCGCCCTAGTGATGCTCCTGCGTCGCCCTCCGGACGCTCTGAGGCCGGCTCCCGGGCCGGCCTCGGAGCGTCCGGAGGGTGTCGCGCGTCACGGAGGTGATGTGCACGGGTGTGCGCGCGTCACCCCGTGGCGCACATCACCCCCTGGCGGCCCGCCCCCCGCCATGCTCCAGTGACGCCAGTGCACCCCCTCCCTCCCTCCACTCAGGGTTCGCCCCAGTGATTATCAGTTATCAGAGTTTCTATGCAAGTGTGTGCGTGAATCTGGCTGCTACTTGGAGAGGGCGGGTGGAGCAGGTGTCTCGTCTCGCTCGCTCAGCCCATCAAGCTGCTCTGACCCCCTTCGTCTGCTGCCTCATGTCCCAGGTTACTGCCGCGGCTGCTAAGTGCTCCTGCCGCCTGCTCTCCTGGGCTCCTGTTTAGCTCACAAAAAAAGAAGTCACCCACGCACGCACACACTCTGCTAAATGAAACCGGAGCCTTGCAGGAGAGCAGCCGGCAGGAGCATTTAGCAGCCGTGGCAGTAACCGGGACATGAGGCAGCGGGGGGAGGGGGTCAGAGCAGCTTGATGGGCTGAGCGAGCGAGATGAGACGAGACGCAATCCCCCCCCCCCAGCTGCTGCTCCACCCGCCCTCTCCAAGAAGCAGCCTGACTCAAAAACACACATGCACAGAGCTCTGCCTCTGAACGATTATCTCTTGCAGAAGGGGCAAGCTCTGAGAGGAGGGAAGGGGGGGAGGGAGTTGCGCGACCCAGAGAAGAGGCTTCTGGAGCGCAATTTCCCTCTGTAGCAAGTGAAGCAAGACGATTCCAGCCTTCAGAGATAAGTTAAGCAAGATGATTTTTAAAAACGTTTTTAACTTTAGGGGACCTCTGTCATATATGCATATTGTCATTAAGCAATGCCGTCATTAAGTGGGGGACAACTGTACCACATTGGCTCTTTGTTATGGAATAATTCCTAATTCTGGCAAATTAATTATTATTCCTTCCTAACAACATTATGCAAATATAAAAGGTATTGTACAGTATCCTGGAAGCCCAGAGAGAGCAGAAATCCCCAACTCCAGAAGAGAAAGATTACCTTTTACAATGCGCAATCCTTCCTAAATATAGGCCGTAAGGCACTTTCTCAACATGTCTGGAGTAAGTGGTGCCAATGCGGAGACTGGCACCACTTACTAGGCAGCCGTCCCAAGCCCGCGCCACTGGACGCAGGTAAGGCCTGCGCCGGGAGGGCGTGGGGAGGATGGCCTGGGATGGAGGGGGCCATTGGCCAGCCCGGCTTGGGAGGGGGCAGGGTTAACGGTGCCGGCTGCGCCAATATTCCAAGTCCCTTCCCGGGCTGGCCTTACATGGCCTCCCTGGAGCTGATGCACATCTGAGGAGGACCATTGGGGCCTCCGGGGCTTACACCGGGGGAAGGGGATGAACATTCCCTTCCCCCGAAGTAAGCCCAGACCGCACCGGCGCGGGCTGCATCCTGCCTAGGATGCAGTGGTCGGACATTTTGGCCCGCCGCCGCATCTTAAGCAGGATCGGGCTGACGGTAAAGGCAGCAAGGCAGGGAAATGTGCTCCCAGAGCAACATGGAGACCCGCAAAAAGCTAAGTACACACCCATGAGAACAATGGCCCCAACGAGATCGTAGATAGCGAAAGCAGACCACGAATATGGAGAGGTAGGTGGCAATTCTGCCCCTCGCAGATAAGCAAATTTGCAGGTAGCGAATTCGCTTTTAAAGAGAATTGACTGTATTATATTGAGAAACAAACACACACCAGCCCAGTGGTTCTGAAACTGGGAGGCATGGCTCCCAGGGGAGCCGCGTGTACCAGCCAGGGGAGCTGCGGAGTGCCACGGAATCCTCTCAGAAACAGTGCAATGCCAATTGGCAGGCATCAACATCATGTGATGGGGAGCCGCGGCCAATGGTCGCCAATAGTCAAGGGAGCCACAGGTCAAAAAAGTTTGGGAAACACTGCACCAGCCTTTGTTGTGCATTCTGTGTACAACATACAGCAGCAGTTCCGCAGCAGCTGAGGCCGACCCTTTCCCTGACACCCTCCGCTCTTTCTCTCCTTCTCTGCCCTGCAGTGAGTGTGACTCTGGATCCAAAGACAGCACATCGCAACCTGATTGTGTCTGAGAACCTGAAGACTGTGAGATGTGGAAACACATATCAGATCCTTTCCAACAACCCTGAGAGATTTGATACCAGGTCCTGTGTGTTGGGCCGTGAGAGATTCACTTCAGGAAGACACTGCTGGGAGGTGGAGGAGATGGAAGAAGGGAGATGGTGGGCTGTGGGGGTTGTTCGAGAGTCTTGCACAAGGAAGGGACCTGTCCCCATTTGTCCAAATCAAGGGATCTGGGCTGTGCGAAATAATGACTCAGGCACACTCTGGGCTTATACTAACAATGCTAATACTCTTTTGTCCTGGAGTCGTCAGCCCAGGAAGATCCGGGTGTTCCTGGACTATGAAAAAGGCCATGTGATGTTTTTTGATGCTGATACAGACGACTTGATCTTCACATTCCCTCCAGCATCGTTCTCTGGGGAGGTGATTAGACCCTTCTTTTGGGTGGGGTTCGGAGCCTGTCTGCACTGCTGCATCTGAAGGAAAATCCCCACAGCCATAAGCAACTGTTGCCACCCTGAGGGGAGGAGACACTCCAGCATTCTGCCTCTGTAGTGGAAATTGCAGCAGGCAAAGAGTATGGGATCTGTGGTTTTCAGCCATTACTTCTGGCCCTAGATCGCAGTGCTTAGAACTGAGTTACAGATTTGCTCTCTGATATCCACACCTATCAGGTGTGCTTTTTAGACACGCATTAACATGTGCACACAGAGGGGATCGATTACATGTGCTGGAGCTATGTCCAGTAATTAATGGCACAGCTGAACTGTAGGGAGGAAGGAAGAGGGAGGCAAAGGTGAACATGCAACAAGGACTCTATTGCGGGGATATTTTTACAATTTTAGGGAAGATGAAATAAAAAATGAAAAGCACCTCAATGTTTCTTCCCATTTATTCAACTAGAACCTAAACGTCACTAGTTAAGTGTACAAAAAAAAGAGAGCAGGAATAGCACCTTACGAGGGAAAGAGGGTACACGATGGCCAAAGCAAGGAGTGGGGGTGGATGTTGGGAAATCGGGAGGGGAAACCCTGAAGGGGAAAATGGGGCTGAAAAACTCAGAATGGGGGGGGGATTGCAGTGAGTGAAAGGGAGGGAGGGAGAGAAGGGGAAAGCAGCAAGAATGGTTACCAGGTTCAGAGTGTGTTGAAAGGCTGTGGCAGAATTGCAGCTGCCTCTTTTCCTTGGCACACAGCAAGGAGTGCGCCCTTCCACAGGCCGTGAGACCACGTCACTCCTTGCAGCGGGAGGGGACTCCCACAGACGGAGGGCTCCTTCTGAACCCAGCCCAGAAGCCTCCAAGGGATTCTTCCTCAATGCTTCATTAGGGGCCCAATCCTGTCCCTTGCCAGCCCATCACATGCAGCACCGCTGACGGAGTCTGCACTGTATGCTAGGGGGAGGGAGACCAGAGTACCCAGGAGAGGTAAGCAAACATCTTTGTTACTTCAGGTTATACAAGCTGAAAAGAATCAAAAACATGTCTCACCCCTTTAGCATCCTATAGGGACACTTGAACTCGGTGGACCATTGGACAGGACCATCAATCCTAGAACTAATATTGTGTTGTTGCACCTGAGCTGGGCTCTTCTGGCAGGCACACAGCACCACAGACACATGTGCACATGCATGTTCCCAAAGTAAAAAGACTTGTCCGGCAACAAAAAGCAACAGCTTAAGAGTAAAGGGGTCTCTACTCTTAGTGTGAATTGATGGGCGCATGTTCCACACAAGTGGGTCTCTTTCTTCCACCCGCAGCTCGCAGCCGGAGGCAGCTGGAACGAAGAACTCCTTCCTTCCAGCTTAGATGTCTTATGTATTTGGCTGTAATGACCTACCTGATTGGGGGAGGGAGCCCAGCTGAGTATCCTCCTTGGAGGAGAGATGGCGGGAACATGAGCCAATTAGCAAGCTCATTTCTGGGCTCCCTGGGACATGAAGATATGAAGTTGTCATCAGAAAACAAAACTAAAAACATCCTCAAATGATCTTATCCCTGGGAGCAACATTCACAGATCTGTATTTTAACTACTTCAGCAGATCACTCCTTGTTTTCTAATCAAAAGGGGAGGGGCAGTAATATGCAAACCAGAGGGCACACGTGCAGTTAGAGACCAATTTAAGATACTGTATATTTTAAGTTTGGCCTTGGAGCGCAAAATGAAGCAGGGCAAAGGCTAACGGAGTTCTGTCAAGAGAACACGCTGGTCATAGCAAACACTCTTTTCCAACAACACAAGAGGCGACTCTACACATGGACATCACCAGATGGTCAATACCGAAACCAGATAGATTATGTGCTTTGCAGCCAAAGATGGAGAAGCTCTATACAATCAGTAAAAACAAGACCTGGAGCTGACTGTGGCTCAGATCATGAGCTTCTTATTGCAAAATTCAGGCTTAAATTGAAGAATGTAGGGAACACCACTACACTAGTCAGATATGACCTAAACCATATCCCTTATGAGTATACAGTGGAGGTGAAGAATAGATTTAGGGCATTAGACCTGGTAGACAGAGTGCCTGAAGAACTATGGACGGAAGTTCGTAACATTGTACAGGAGGCAGCAACGAAAACCATCCCAAAGAAAAAGAAATGCAAGAAAGCAAAGTGGCTGTCAGATGAGGCTCTACAAATAGCTGTGGAAAGAAGGAATGCGAAAAGCAAGGGTGAAAGGGAAAGATATAAACAACTGAATGCAGATTTCCAGAGAATAGCAAGGAGAGATAAGAAGGCCTTCTTAAATGAACAATGCAAGGAAATCGAGGAAAACAACAGAATGGGGAGGACTAGAGATCTCTTCAAGAAAATTGGAGATATCAAGGGAACGTTTTGTGCAAAGGTGGGCATGATAAAGGACAAAAAAGGCAGAGACCTAACAGAAGCAGAAGAGATTAAGAAGAGATGGCAAGAATACACAGAAGAACTATACAAGAAAGATCTGAATGTTCCTGATGACCATGCTGGTGTGGTCACTGACCCAGAGCCGGACATCCTAGAGAGTGAAGTCAAGTGGGCCTTAGGTAGCATTACTAACAACAAAGCTAGCGGAGATGATAATATCCCAGCTGAGCTACTTAAAATCCTAAATGATGATGCTGTGAAAGTGCTGCACTCAATATGCCAACAAATTTGGAAAACTCAGCAGTGGCCAAAGGATTGGAAAAGGTCAGTTTACGTTCCAATTCCATAGAAGGGCAGTGCCAAAGAGTGTTCAAACTATCGCACAATTGCACTCATTTCACATGCTAGCAAGGTTATGCTCAAAATCCTACAAGCTAGGCTTCAGCAGTACGTCGACCGAGAACTACCGGACGTACAAGCTGGGTTTCGAAGAGGCAGAGGAACTAGAGATCAAATTGCCAACATGCGCTGGATCATGGAGAAAGCACGAGAGTTCCAAAAAAAACACCTACTTCTGCTTCATTGACTACGCAAAAGCGTTTGATTGTGTGGATCACAACAAACTGTGGCAAATTCTTAAAGAGATGGGGGTACCAGACCACCTTACCTGTCTCCTGAGAAACCTGTATGCGGGTCAAGAAGCAACAGTTCGAACCGGCCATGGAACAACTGATTGGTTCAAAATTGGGAAGGGAGTACGGCAAGGCAGTATATTGTCACCCTGCTTATTTAACTTATATGCAGAGTACATTATGAGAAATGCAGGGCTGAATGAATCAGAAGCCGGAATCAAGATTGCCGGGAGAAACATCAACAACCTCAGATATGCAGACGATACCACCCTAATGGCAGAAAGTGAAGAAGAACTAAAGAGCCTCGTGATGAGAGCGAAAGAGGAGAGTGCAAAAGTTGGCTTGAAACTCAACATTAATAAAACTAAGATCATGGCATCTGGTCCCATCAATTCCTGGCAAATAGAAGGGGCAGAAATGGAAGCAGTAACAGATTTTACTTTTTTGGGTTCCAAGATCACTGCAGACGGAGACAGCAGCCATGAAATTAAAAGACGCTTACTCCTTGGAAGGAAAGCTATGGCAAATTTAGATAGCATAATAAAAAGCAGAGATATCATCATACCAACAAAAGTTTGTATAGTCAGGGCAATGGTGTTCCCATCCCAGTAGCAATGTATGGTTGCGAGAGTTGGACCATAAGGAAGGCTGAGCGCCGAAGAATAGATGCTTTTGAACTGTGGTGCTGGAGAAGACTCCTGAGAGTCCCTTGGACTGCTAGGAGATCAAACCAGTCAATCCTAAATGAAATCAACCCTGACTGTTCTCTGGAAGGTCAGGTACTAAGGCTGAAACTCAAATATTTTGGCCACCTAATGCGAAGAGAGGACTCTCTGGAGAAGACTCTGATGCTGGGAAAGATTGAAGGCAAAAGGAGAAGGGGAAGGCCAAGGATGAGATGGTTAGACAGCATCACCGATGCAACGAACATGAAAATGAGCGAACTCAGGAAGCTAGTGGAGGACAGGAAGGCCTGGTGGGATGTGGTTCATGGGATCACAAAGGGTCGGACATGACTTAACGACTGAACAACAACAACAACAAATATTTTAAGTAACAAAAACGAGGTTCCAGTGTGAATCCCTTCCTGGGAGCTCCAGGTGGGGCTGGGAAAGATGATCCGTGCCTGAAACCTGGAGAGCCGCTGCCAGTCAGTGTAGGGCAACCCTAAACTAGACAGGTGCCAGTCAGGCTCAGGATAAGGCAGCTGGCTATGAACCTAAACATTCTTCAGGCACCTCCATCCCTAAGAAAAAGTGGGGAGGTGTCGTTACAAACTAGCATCTCGCTGCAAGGGGAGAAGAGCAGCAGAAAAAAAGGGAGGGAGTGGGTATCCATCTGTGTGAGCTAGTGCGTAGGGGTCCACAAGTGGGCAGAGCACGTTACGGTAAGTCAAGACACGTGTACACACAGGTGAGAAGGAAATGGGGTCTGAACGCCTGGATCTTCGCCGTGCCCCCCTCTTTTCATGGACACTGCCCTGGCACAGCAGAGCAAAGCTCCTTCCGAGGATTGGGGCCCGCTGTTTCCCAGCAATCAGTTCTGCCTCTTCAGCAAAGAAATGCGCCTCGAGGCTGCCCGGCAGCTCCTCACCGGGTGTGACTCTGTTAATCAAGAGTCACAGGATGCCACAGCACAGGATGTGGTGATGGCACCTGGCCTAGATGCCTTTAAAAGGGGTTTGGACAGATTCATGGAGGAAAAGACCATCACAGGTTACAAGCCATAGGCAACCTCCTGGCTTTAGAAGTAGGTTTTCTCTGTGCCAGGTGCAGGGGAGTGGCAGCAGGAAACATTATCTTGTTGTCTGTGTGCTCCCTGAGGCATCTGGTGGGGCCACTGTGTGATACAGGAAGCTGGACTAGATGAGCCTTTGGCCTCATCCAGCAGGGCTCTTCTTATGTTCTTATGTACTTTATATTTGTACCTATGTTGAGAGGCAACGCCTTTGCTGAGGGAAAGAGAACGAATCGGGCCTGCTGGCGGTCGACAGCTGCAGAGACTGAGGGAGGTGGGACTGGGAGAGAAGTTTTGCTAATATCTGGGAGGCACGAGGGATCGAGGGATCGCGATCGCGTGAGTGACAATCTGCCTTTCTGCCCGTCGTCCTCCTTGCTATTTATCTGCCTTTGGTTTCCATGCTGCCAAGAACAGCAGCATTCCTTCTAAGCGTGTTTTGAAAAGGATCAGCTGAGCCAGCCCAGGAGGGGAGCAAAATGTGATATTTCCCCCCCCCCCTCTTCCGGAGTGGTTTCTTCTTCAGGCTCTGGGAAGCGCAAAAGGGGCTGAAGTTTGTCACAAAGTGTTTAAAACGCCCCAGATGGTCTTGTGACCATCCTGGAAGCGAGGAATGTTGAGAGTTGTGTCGATTAAGGAAGGAAGTACAAAGAGAAAAAGGGGGGTGGGGGGGAGAAGAGACAGATCGGATATTTGCCTGGTGAAGCTTCGAACAGCTTGGGCGGGGGGTGCCTGCTGTGAGGTTTAAAATCCCCCCCTTCTTACACTAGGGACGTTCCCAGAGGAAAGGAGGGCGCGCGGTTCTTTTTTGCTGTTCTCTGGTCGTCTCCGCTCTGCCCCACCTATGCAGAAGAGGCTGATGATGTTCACGGCTGGCAACTCCAAGGCCAGCGCAGTAGGGGGAGGCCGCAAGGGCCTGGGTAAGAAAGCGAAGTGCCTGAAACTCTTCCCGCCCCCTCCCTGCAAGGCCTGAGTTGCATTGTAGGGCTTCTCTTCCAGGCTGGCTGGAGTGGGCTCTTCCGGGCGGGCATGTTTAGCTTTAGCAGGTGGGACACGTTCGGTGGCAGCAGGTCCCACAAGGGCAAAGCCAGGTGGCTTCAGTTGGGAGACAAAGCGGGGCCTCCGACAACTCAGGTCTTCGATTCTGAGGACTTCCTCCTAGGCATGCAGAAGTGCACAGCTTGGAAACTGAAAAGGAAGAGTCAAGCAGAAGGGGGGGGGGACCTGATAAAAGGCAAGCACAGACTGAGCATGATCAGTGCTCTTCCCAGAAAAAAAGCCTTCACTGAATGGTGGAAAATAAACAAGTTAGTTTAGTTGAACGATCTCACAGGGCATGCTTCCTGGAGGGCTTTCCCTTGTTTCAAGCATTCCTGCCTCAGCTGGTGGTGGGACATCATGAGTTTCATGACAGTCTTCAAGGGCTGCTCAACATAGAGAGTGTGGTACAGTAAAGTCTTGATGTCACCAAGTCATGGACCCCTGTGGTTGGGTCTGATCCACAGCTGCAGTGGTAGACCTTCCCAAGCTGGGCACAAAGGCCCCCTTGGCCACTGCTGCTACGTGGCATGCAATCCAGGAGCATGAGTGATTCAAGAACAATCCCCAGCTGTGCACCTGCTTTCTCAGAGGAAGTGCAACCCTGTTCAGAATAGACTGATGACTCAGCACATGAGTTGTGGATCTCCTCACCAAGAGGACCTCCGTTGGTCTGGATTTAATATCGGCTTGTTAAATCGCATCCAATTCCTATCCACCTCCAGACAGCACTCCAGGACTTCAATGCTTTCCCCACCATCAGATGGTAAAAAGTGGAAAAGGTAGTTGTCATCTGCATATTGATGATGATTCCACATGACAGGATCTCTGAACCAAGTACCAGGCAAAGGTAACTATGTGCAGGGAACTGAAGGAGGCGGGGAAACCTTCCTCTGTGGCAGCCCCTTGTTCAAGGATGCAACTAATCGGGGAGCCTGAGGCAGGCGGTTCAGCCCAACCCTCTTCTGGGAAAGGGATTCATTCATTCTTCTCTTTTCCCACACACACGAGTAACTTGGCGAACTAGTGAAGTGCGTGATGAGGGTGTTGCCATGGATGGGAGGGAGAAGGGGGGGCTTGGAGATGGATGAGAGTTAGAGCGCAATCCTAACCAACTTTCCAGCACCAGTGCGGCCACAGTGCAGCCCCGATGTAAGGGAACAAATGTTCCCTCACCTTGAAGAAGCCTCCATGACTGCCCCTGCACTGCAAAATGCAGTGTACACCCTGTTAGCATGGCTACACCGGCACTGTAAAGTTGGTTAGGATTGCGCTGTCTGTCTGGGGGAATAAAGTTTTGTGAATCACAGTACAACAAAGCATAATGCAACAGGATCTCTTCAGCAGAGCTGAAACTGAGCCTTTGCCTGACACTTTCCACTCATCTTCTCTGTCCTGCAGTGAGTGTGACTCTGGATCCAGACACAGCAAATCCCAAGCTCCTCCTATCTGAGGATCTGAAGAGTGTGAGATGTGAAAATGCAAATCAGAAGCTGCCTGACAACCCCGAGAGATTTGATAGCAAGCCCTGTGTGCTGGGCCATGAGAGCTTCAGTTCAGGAAGACACTGCTGGGAGGTGGAGGTGGAGATAATGGTCCCAGCTTGGCTTACGATTATTAAGGGGGGTTCCTCTTGGAAATGTGGGCCGTGGTCTGTGGGGGTTGCTCGAGAGTCCCTCGGGCTAAAGGGACATCTCACCATTAGCCCTAATGAAGGGATCTGGGCTGTGGGGGAGGACCCATTACTACCGTATCCATTTCTGAGTGTTACATCCTCTAAGCTGACCCCGTTGTCCTTAAAACCTCTGCCAAGAAGATCCGAATCTTCCTGGACTATGAAGAGGGTCGTGTGGAAGTTTTTGATGCTGATACTGACCATTTGATCTTCACTTTCCCTCCTGCCACATTCTCTGAGGAGGTGATCCGCCCCTTTTTCTTCGTGGGGCAGGGAGTCTGTCTGCACTGTTGAATCTGAAGGAGAATCTCCGCTACCAGAAGGCGCTTCCACTTCCCTTTTGTCTGTAAAGCTGAATGACAGGCAGGCAAAAAGCCACAGATTCTGTGGTATTCAGACAGGACTTCTGGCTCAAGGTCACAATGCTTAGAACCTCACATCTTCGGGCCAAGAGTGGAGGAAATAAATGAATCTATCTAAAATTTTTAGATTTAGATAGGCAGCGGTGAACTTCATTTGGTGTTTTCATTTTGATCTGGGTGGGGTGCAGGACTGATTGTCTTGTGCTGCTTATTGTCTGAATGTTTTTACTGTTTTACTGATTACTGTTCTTACTGCTGCTTTTTCTGTTGTGCTGTGAAGAACATGGTAGAATCACTGTGTAGCGGAATTTTAAGCAGATAATAATTAATAATGGAGGACCAGGAAGACTGGTGAACAAGGAAAAAGTATGGGTTTATTTGTTACGCAGCGCAGTGGACAACACCCCAGGAGGGGATGCTGGCCCTTTGCTACAAGTGAGCACCCTTTTTTTACCTTCCAGAACTGACCATCACATGCTTGCAAGAGAGGTGCATGATCTGGTGGGCATAAAGGTCTTGAGGTGATTACTGATTTACATTTCTTAGGGTCCATGAGGTGGCTATACAATAGAATCTGACACCTGATGATGGTCCCAGCCAGTCCTGTGAGACTTTAGTTAGTCCAAGGGAGTTCCTGACTCCAGGAGCCAGTCTAATGTGCCTGACATTCCGAAGAGGAGGGAGTGGTGAAGTTGTTTATGCAAGAGTTCTCCCCATGCTAATGGGCAAACAGACATGATTAAAATAATACCTAAAAAATCTGCTTCAACTGGCTTAGGTCTGACTCCATCTTTTAGGCCAGAAGCTATTTTTGAAGCAACTATGGGAAAGAAAGCTTGTTAGGACTGAGAGCAGTTTCTTATATCTCCCTCCTCGCAAATGGCCGAGCTACACATGAGATAAGTAATGCTTTGCTAGCCTGGTACCAATGTCTCACTAATTGGAATAATGAGCTGCAGCTATGAATCTCGAGTTGGGAGGGGGAAGAGTGATTGCCCGCTAGTAACACCAGCCGGTGAGGTCATTTTCCACTAGTGGCCAAAATTGTGGAAACCTTTTAGAAAATTTGTATTTATGAATAATACCATATTTATGAATAATACCATAAAGTTATATATCATTGGAAAGGTAAAATATGTAACAATTATGTATTGAACATAAGAACATAAGAAGAGCCCTGCTGGATCAGGCCAAAGGCCCATCTAGTCCAGCTTCCTGTATCACACAGTGGCCCCACCAGATGCCTCAGGGAGCACACAAGACAACAAGATACCTGTGTCCAGTCGCCACTCCCCTGCACCTGGCACAGAGAAAACCTACTCCTACAACCAGGAAGTTGCTTTTCCCCATCATGGCTTGTAAGCTGTGATGGACTTTTCCTCCCAAGACCGATCCTTGGGGCACACCGCTTTTCACCTCTTGCCATTGTGAAAATTGCCCATTGACTCCCACTCGCTGTTTCCTGATCTTCAACCAGTTCCTAATCCATGAGAGGACCTGCCCCCTTATTCCCTGACTTTGGAGTTTTTTCAGGAGCTTTTCATGTGGGACCATGTCAAACGCCTTCTAAAAATCCAGATATATAATATCCACGGGTTCTCCAATATCCACATGCCTGTTGACCTTTTCAAAGAATTCTAAAAGGTTTGTGAGACAAGTCTTCCCCTTGTAGAAGCCATGCTGAGTCTCCCTTAGCAAAGCTTGTTCTTCTGTATGTTTTAAGATTTTATCCTTCATGAGACTTTCCACGATCTTACCTGGAACAGATGTTAGGCTGACCAGCCTGTTAAAACTATTGATTTGTTTTAATATTATATTAATAAAATAAAAAAGGAATGATAGTAGAGGACGCAAGTATTATGGGTTTGCAAGCCATGTATTTTAATATATAAACCGCAGGAGGTTACTGATAAAGCAAATAAAATCCCTAACTGGGCACACATAATAGTAAGCACACTAGAGATCTTCTGTCAGAATCAGCAAAGTCCAGGGTTGAAAGGAACCGACGTTTTGTCTTAATCTTAAGACATCTTTCAACTCTGGACTTTGCTGATTCTGACAGAAGATCTCTAGTGTGCTTACTATTATGTGTGCCCAGTTAGGGATTTTATTTGCTTTATCAGTAACTTCCTGCGGTTTATATATTAAAATACATGGCTTGCAAACCCATAATACTTGCGTCCTCTACAATTATATCCAGCCATGAAAGCTTCCGCTCATTTAAAAAGGAATGGTAAATTAATGCAGAATGTAATGAAACAAGCCACATTGAACTATCTGTATTCTATCAAAAGTTGTGGCCAAATAACCAGAAAAAGAACACACAACTGCCTTGTAACAAAATGTGGGTTTCTGCCTCTTTTAAGTTTGTTCTTGGCCCTTGGTTGTTTATTTCCACCCTCTTTCCCTGGACAGAGAGGATTCCAAGTCTGTGCTTAAGATCCAGACATCCCATGGCAGCTGTTTGGAAACCTTTTGGCATATTTCTTTGGAGCCAAATGACACTCTAGGCCGCGTGTCTATGCTCTTGGAGGCTGTCTCTTCTGATAGCAATCCAGGAAGGAGTTCCTATGAGAGTGGATGATCCAGTAAGAAAAGCAGGAGACTCCAGACCCGTCTTTGCCATGAAGCCTTTGGCACCATGCCTTCGCCCCCATTCCCTACCATAACTAAGTTTATATACCTGTAATAACTGAATCAACTGCACTTCCTCGTTTCCCCCACTCCCCCAGCCATTGGGTCTCTGGTTTCCATATCTAAATTTTTTAGGGCAGTGATCTGCTGTGAAGCATCATGTGCTGATGATGGTACCATTTGATGCCTACCATATGTCACTGGTGTGTGTGTGTGTGTGTGTGTGTGTGTGTGTGTGTGTGTGTGTGTGTGTGTGTGTGTGTGTGTGTGTGTGTACACAATGTCAACAGTTACACAGGCAATACTCGTTTTATGCAGGGGTTACTTTTTAAAAAGTAGTGTGTATCTCAAAAGCATGTAAATTAAGAATCATTTTACCATAAGAATGTATGTAAATTGTACAGGTTAGGGGAACATCAATGCTATTCTTGCATTGAATCAGTGGAGAGGGAAAGGGGCATGCCTGCACACTGGTCAACATGAACGTGCATGGCTTACACCGAAGCATGCACAACTGCCATGCACAAGACCAGCAAACCAAACACAGTCTCGGACAAGGCATTATACTGCGAGCCACCCCTGGAAGCAACTTTTAGTATTTTCCTTCTGCTCCATAGATATGAAGTTGTCTTCAGAAAACTAAATTAAAAAAAACATCCTCACACACCTTCTACTGTGAGTGCCGAGCCACCCCTGGCCTGGAAGCAACTTCCAAAGATCTGCATCATCCCAAGTGCTTCAGAAGATCATTGTTTTCTGAACCAAAGGAGAGGGGCAGTATGCAAGCCAGAGGGCATATGTGTACTTAGATACCACTTTATATAAAATAATATATATAAAAACTAGCTTCCAGTTTCAATTCCTGGGCTCTCCAGGTTGGACTGGGAGAAATGCCCTGGAGAGGCGCTGCCAGTAACAGAGGAGGCAACACTGAACTAGACCGACGGATGGTGCGACTCAGCACAAGGCAGCTGCCTACCGAGCGAAGCATCTTCAGGGCCTGAAGAAAGAATGTTTCGCTTGGTAGGCAGCTCAGGTCCGTACCTAAGGAAAGGGGGCGGGAAAGCAGCTGAAGAGGACTGAGCAGAAGGAAAAAGGGGAGGGGAGGGCAGATATCTGAGCGAGCCTGTGCCGCGCGGGACAGACCACAAGTGTACAAAGAAAATAAAATCAACAGACACTCACACACGTCGTCCCCCCCCCCGTAAATCACAGATCAAAAGGAAATTGGGTCTTGCCGTGCTCTCTTTTCGTGAATGATGCCCCAGCACAGCAGAGCAAAACTCCTTTCTCTGAGGACAGGTCCGCTATTTCCTGGCTCAGCTCTGCCTCGCAAAGAATTGCGCCTCGACGCTACTCGGCAGCTGCTCACTGTGTGTGACTCTGGTAATTTAAGACTCTTGAGTCTATATCGAGGCGGCGACTTTGCTGCGGGAACGAGAACGAGTCGAGCCTCTGGGCGGCAGCTGTGCAGAGAGGGAGGGGGCGAGAAGTTTTGCTGCTAACGCTGTATCTTTTTGGATGCAACCGGACAAGGGATTTCAATCGCGTGAGTGACAAAACTGCCTTTTTGTCAGTGGTTTGAGGAGAGTGGTTAATTAAATAATACATACTCGGGGACTCCCTAGAGATGCGTAAAGAAATGGGTCTGAGTGTGACCGTTTGTAAACCGAAAGCAAAAGAACATGTTTTAAAATGCCCAAATGGTCCAGGAAGGGCGGGATGTTGTTGAGAGCCCGCTGTATTCAGGATGTCTATTAGGAGGGGGAGAGATAGGACATTTGCCAAGTTGTGAAGCCCCTAACAACTGTGGGAAGGACATTAAAGTTCGGGGGGGGGATGTAGGCTATGAGGTTAAATCTCTCCCCACCCCCCAGCACTAGAAAGGGACCTTTCCGGAGGAAATGACATGTTTTTCTTTTGCCGCTCTCTGGGCTCCTCCGCCCAAAGGGTTCCGCTCACAGAACACCAACAGAATCCCAATCCTGTCTCACCCATTCATGATCACATGGAGACACTTCAACCGATTGGACCAGTGGACAGGACCCCTGGTGAGGGAGATGCTCAGGACTGACTATCTTGACCCCACCCTTGCAGCTGTGACTGATGCAGCACCCTGAAATTTGCAGACAGGGTTTGGAGAGACTCATCCCGCATGTCTTATCCAACCAGGTCTCTGTTGGGTGCTGACACTAGGTCATCACCCTCCTTCAGGGCTGAGACCTGGATCAGACTCTTCTTATTATGTACTGAGCAGTGGCGTCACTAGGGCGCGCGCTGCCCCAGGGAAGGGCGCGCGCATCACCCAAGTGACGCCTCCCCCAGATATACCCCCTTTTATAAATCGTTGGCGTTGCCATGATTTTGGGGGGGCGTCGTTTTGGGGGGGCACCCGACGGCGCCGCTCCGGGCGCCCGACAGGCTGCTGCCCCGGGCGCCCCCTTAATCATTGCAGCCGGCTCGGGGATGTAATCTTAAAAGGATAGCCCTTTTCCCTCAGGGACAGTTTGTGCATGCGCAAAAAACGTTATAAATAACGTTCGGCGCAGTGGGCCTTCCTCAGAAGGCCCTGGCGCGTCGGCCAGGGAAGACTTCTCCGGAGCCGGCTCCCGGCCTCGGAAGGCCCCTCCGAGGCCGGGAGCTGGCTCCGGGGATGTCTTCGGAATTGGAGGCGATGTGCGCAGGGGAGGTGACGTGTGTCATGTGCGTGCATGCGCGCACGCGTCACCTCTATGCGCGCGTCACCCCATAGTGGCCCGCTATCGTCGCTTCACGATAGCGACACCACTGGTACTGAGCTGGCATTTAAGAACATAAGAACATCAGAAGAGCTCTGCTGGATCAAGCCAAAGGCCCATCTAGTCCAGCTTCCTGTATCAGGATGGTGTAGTGGTTTGGGAGTCGGACGTAGTGAGCCAGGGTGGTGTAGTGGTTTGGGAGTCGGTCTTAGACCTGGAAGATCCAGGTTCAAATCCCCGCTCAGCCACAAAGCTTCCTGGATGACCTTGGGCCAGTCACTATCTCTCAGCCCCACCTACCTCACAGGGTTGTTGTGAGGACAAAAAGGAGGGGAGGAAATATGTACACCACTCTGAGCTCCTTGGAGGAAGGGTGGTATAAAAATGTGAAAAATAAAAATAAATATCACACAGTGGCCCCAACAGATGCGTCCGGGAGCACACAAGACAAGATACCTGTATCCTTTCACCACTCTCTTGCATCTGGCATTAAGAGATAGCCTATTACTAAGAACAGGAGGTTGCTTTCCCCATTATGGCTTGTAACCTGTGATGATCTTTTCCTCCATGAATATATCCAACCCCCCTTTAAAGATATTTAAGAATATAAGAAGAGCCCTGCTGGATCAGGCCAAAGGCCCATCTAGTCCAGCTTCCTGTATCACACAGTGGCCCCACTAGATGTCTCAGGGAGCACACAGACAACAAGATAACCTGTTTCCTGCTGCCAAACCAAACCTACTTCTAAAACCAGGAGGTTGCTTATGGCTTGTAACCTGTGATGGTCTTTTTCCTCCATGAATCTGTCCAACCCCCTTTTAAAGGCATCTAGGCCAGGTGCCATCACCACATCCTGTGGCAAGGAGTTCCATAGATGAATTTCACGCTGGGTAAAGAAATATTTTCTTTTGTCCATTCTAACTCTCCCTCCACTCAACTTTAGTGCATGTCCCCTGGTTCTGGTGTTGTGCGAGAGGGAGAAGAATTTCCCTCTATCCACTCTCCATCCCATGCATAATTTTATACATCTCAATCATGTCCACCCTTTGTCCTTGCACCTGAATGCAGGTGTGGAAACCAGCTGAGGAGGTCCCTGGGTTCATGGACCTGCCACTTGATTGAGTTTTCAGACTAGAAAAAGTCTTTCTGGCATAAGGTCTTTACTGGCAGATGAAAGCTAGTGAGGGGGATACGATCTCCTGGGAGCGACGTCCACACACAGTGGCGTCCTCTGACGTGGTGCCCTGGGGCGGTGGGCCCCAGGGCGCAAGGGCGGGAGGTGGTGCGGGGGGGGCGGGAGGCTCCGGAGGAGAGCGGGAAAAATCCCGCTTTTTCCAGCGATTTTTAAGGTTTTTTTTTTAAAGTATGTCTGCTTTGCGGCACTTAACTGTGTTATAGGAGCCTCCAGCGAAGCGATCGGCTCTCTCCAGCGACGTTCTCTTCCAGGGGCGCAGATCGGCGATCTGAGATCGCTCCTCTGCAGCCCCTGACCAGAACTGCTCATCGTAAGCTCTTCCTTTGAGTTCGCGCATGCGCATAGCAAACAGCCATTCACGCATGCGCGAACTCAAAGGAAGAGCTTACGATGAGCAGTTCTGGTCAGGGGCTGCAGAGGAGCGATCTCAGATCGCCGATCTGCGCCCCTGGAAGAGAACGTCGCTGGAGAGAGCCGATCGCTTCGCTGGAGGCTCCTATAACAAAGTTAAGTGCCGCAAAGCAGACATACTTTAAAAATACCCCTTAAAAATCGCTGGAGGCTCCTATACAAAAGTTAAGTGCCGCAAAGCATACACACTTTAAAAATACCCCTTTTGTAGGGTTAAAATGTAGGTTTAAATCGCCCGAAAAAATTAGCATAATTTATGCTAATTAGTTTTAGGGGCGGGGCCGAGGACCGGGCCCCACACGCAAAATCGGCTGGGGACGGCACTGTCCACACAAGAAGTGCCACAATGGAGAACACTTTGTACTCAGGGCTCTGCAGAGATTCCCTCAGGCTGGAATGATTTTGAAACCTCGAGACAGTTCTTTCTGCTCTAGCCTAAGCATTTCTTCCTCTTCCCCCACAGGTCACAGAAGCTGCTTCTCCTAACAAGACCACCAAGACTCTCCCCCCACCACCACCATGGCCTCAACCTCACCAGTCACAGGTGTGGAAGAAGAAGCCCAGTGCCCCATCTGCCTGGAGGTTCTGACGGACCCAGTGACTCTGGATTGTGGCCACAAGTTCTGTTGCGGCTGCATCGCCGAATGCGGTGAAACCTTGGAAGATTTGGGAGCTGTGGAGTGTCCTGTCTGCCGAGTCAGGATCAAGCTCACGGATGCGGAGTCCAAGGAGGTGGGCTCTCCCAGTCCAATGCAAACGCAACAGGAAACCGTCTAATATAGCTTGTAACAGCTGCTGCAGTTCCCACCTCCCTGTTCCGCTGCCTGCAGCAGGCAGCAGCCTTCAGACCACAGAAAAATCTTCGGACATAAGAAGGGCTTTACTGGCTGATGAGGACTAGTGAGGGGGGGTGGGATCTCCAGGGGAGTTACTTTCACACAAGACAGTGGCGTCACGAGCCAGCGTGTCAAACCCCCCACCCCGCATCACCCCACCCCTGCCACGTCACCCCACTCCCACGTCAGCCCCCCCCCTCGGTACTCACCCCATGTCACCCCAGGGTGACGCGCCGGCAGGCTGAGCCACATCTTCTTCGGCAGCTCGACTGCTTCTAAGTAGGCCAGGCAAGGCTTTGAGCGGAGCATGTGTACAAAGCCACTCGAAGCCTTGCCCTCAGAAGGGCCAAATGAAGACCTGATTGGGTCTTCGTTCGGCCCTTCTGAGGGCAAGGCTCACCGACACGAGAAGTGCCACAATGGAGAACACTTTGGCTAGTCTCCAAGAGGCAGTTTTGGTAGCCTAAATGCTGTAGCCTAAATGGTTCTTCCTCTTCCCCTCCAGGTCCCACAAGCTGCTTCTCCTAACAAGGCCACCCAGCGTCCCCCCACCGTGGCCTCAGCCCCACCAGTCACAGATATGGAAGATGAAGCCAAGTGTCCCATCTGCAAGGAGCTTTTTACAGACCCAGTGACTCTGAACTGTGGCCACAACTTCTGTCGGGGCTGCATCACTCAATACTGTGACATCTGGGAAAGTGAAGGGAAGTTGAAATGTCCTGTCTGCCGAGATAAGATCAAAGGAAGAAATTTCCGGCCAAACTGGCAGCTGGCAAATATTGCAGAAAAAATCCGACAAAGGAAGAAGCACCTGTGTGTGAAGCATCAGGAGGAAAACAACCTGTTCTGCAAAGAGGATGTTAAGTTTGTGTGTATGACCTGTTGGGGATCCCTAGAGCATGAATCACATACTGTACGTCCACTGAAAGAGGCTGCCCAGGAATACAAGGTAGGAAATCGTCTGGAGATCTTGGGGAGTAGAAACTATCTTTATTAAATGGCCAGTGCTCAGTTTCTAGAAAAAGAAAACACTCCTTTGCTCTGGAAGCCCTTTCCTTTCATGTGTGGGTTTTCCCTTTGCATAGAGGTGAAGGAATTGTGCTCTCCATCTTTCACCTGTTCCTCCTTTACAGGCTGAAAGCAAGTTGAGCCCTGGGAGAAGCCTTCTTCCATGGAAGGAGTTCTGCAAGACGCTGTAATAACCACTTCCCACCTCCGACTCTCCATTCCTTCTGTCTCCTATGATGTATCTGCCTTAAGGTCTCTGTTTCTGCAGGAAAACATCCAGGTTCAGCTTCAGTCTCTGGAGAAAGAGAGAGAGACGCTTGTGGAACTGAAAGCGGCTGAAGAGCAGAGGATCCAGGAATGCCTGGTATGTATTTTGTTCATTAGGCTCCTGTGTTGGCGATGACTGGATAGGGTGATCCCTTCTGTCCTCGTCAGCAAAGTAAGAGGCCTGAAGCGTGTTGTCCTGTAGTGTCTTTGGACTGATTCACATCCAAAGATGTGTGATGCATCAGAACCATAACATTGTATGAATGAGCATTGGGCTAGGCAGTGGTTCCCAATATGGGAGGCACGGCTTCTAGGCGAACCGCAGAAACCAGTCAGGGGAGCCGTGGAATGAATCCTCTTGGAAGACAGTACAATACCAATTGGCAGGCATCGACGTAATGTCATGGGGAGCCATGGCCAGTGGTTGGCAATGGTCAAGGGAGCCAGGGAGTTGAAAAGGTTTGGGAAACTTTCAAGGGAGTTGAAAAGATTTGGGAAACACTGGGCTAGTGTATATGGTCCAGTTCCCATCCAGGAAGCAGTCCAGCTCTGGCTATTCAATTCTCCCATTCAGCAGCATGTCATCGAGTGCTGAGTCATCATGACGATCTATCAAGTGATCCACATGGCATGTACGCACTGACCCCCAGATTCCCAAGAATTGAACCTGGATTCCCAAGACGGTTTAATGGAAATTGTATTCAGCACTGAAAGATCTGCAGTGAATTCATAGAGTGAATTCAGAAAACTGGAAATACAGATACAGAATCTTAAAACTGGGGAAAAAATTTACTCCAATATATGGAGGTGTTTGAAAATGGTGATAATGAAATAAAATCACATAACACCGCTTTCTGCTAAAAAAAAAATCTGCGAAAAAATTAAATAAAACAAAACCATGTATTTTTGTGTCATTCTACATCTGCTGACACTGTACAACCTATACCACATACCTAGTACACTTTTAAAGCATTTACAATGGATAAAAATTGGGAAAATTTGGAACAAAAACACATAACATTGCTTTCTGCTGTTCCATTTTGCTTAAACATCGAAATCTATGAAAAGATAAAACCATTTTCAAACACTTCTACCAATATATTAAAAGTGTATACAGGTGATCACTATCAGCCTCTGTCACAAATTAAAAGAAGATCATGAGTCTGTAGCTACAGTCGCCAGTTGAGTGCGACTCATGCGGAGTCCTGAGTCATACTCTTCACAGGCCAGTGATTTCCCTCAGAGGAGGTTGGAGCCAGAATGTGCCCCTCCCCTTTACCGCTCCTCATTGTTTAGGGTTGATGTACTTACACGTGAAATGCCCCAAACCCAGATTACTTCGGTTTTGCAGCTCTGGGTGGTGGTGGTGTGGCTCCTAAATCCAGTCTTGCTCCATCATGACCTCATAACCTACCTGTCCACAGGAAAGATGAACAGAGCAAAGGATCAGGAAGGAAACAGTGTCTCTGCCTGGGTTTCGCTCACGCCTCTCCGTAGGTCAAGTCTGTCCACCTCACCTTGGCAGAGCGGATGTTCTGTGAGCGGAGCCACGGTTTCTTGCCTTTGAGCAGCCAATCAGAAAGGTGAAACCTCAGTCGCTTAGTAGCCCATAAAAAGGGAGCGGCTGTTGTGAATCTTTGTTACAAGTGTTGGAACAAAATGCACATTCACTGTACATGGCTGATGGCCCCTCCAGGCAGGAGGCAAACAAGGGAACAGCAACGGAGAAATTCATCTCTAGCCGAGGGACCGGTTTAGGTACAGCATGTTACCATTTTATTTAATTTCAAGCGCCTGATCTTTTGCCTGTTTGGACCTTAGCTGCTGATTTCTCTTTCTTTCTTAATAAGCAATTTTCACTTTTTAAGAATTAATTGCCTATTGCATTCAGGTAAATTCAAAGAGTTATTGACCTTTTTGCTGTTGTTAGTTCACCTCCACTGGGACTCTTCTTACATTCTTCTGAGAATGGGGCTAAGAATCCTGCATAAAGCCCCTGCTCCTAATTCAATAAGATGTCAACCAGCATTACCTGCCAGATTCATTCACTGTAGCCACCTACGTATATATCCAGGCCTCTCTCTAATTTCCCTTGACTGAACCTCATGCACCACTTCTCTCCCTTCCCCAAATTTCTGTGCCTTTTCTCAGAAACAGTTAGAAGTGGGGAAGCAGGAGATCATATCTATCTTCAAGGAAATGCGCAAGTTACTTGAGGAACAAGAGCGCTCCTGGCTGATGGAGCTGGCTGATCTGGAGAAAGAGATCAAGGAGAGGCAGGAAGAAAACATGACCAGGCTCTCTGAGGAGATCTCCCATTTCAGGGACTTGATCAAGGATGTGGAGGAGAAGTGCCAGCAGTCACCAAGTGAATTTCTGCAGGTGAGATTTCAGAGAAAAATGCCCCACCCTTAGATCCCCACAGATCAAAGAGGCAGGTCCTTGGAGTGAGGGTTGGTTGTCCACAGACAAGAAAGGGGCAAGAGACAGCATGTAACTCATCTGTGGAACTCCTTGCCACAAGATGTGGTGATGGCACCTGGCCTAGATGCCTTTAAAAGGGGTTTGGACAGATTCATGGAGGATAAGTCCATCACAGGTTACAAGCCATAAGCAACCTCCTGGCTTTAGAAGTAGGTTTTCTCTGTATGCCAGGTGCAAGGGAGTGACAGCAGAAAACAGGTATCTTGTTGGCTGTGTGCTCTCGGAGGCATCTGGTGGGGCCACTGTGAGATACAGGAAGCTGGACTAGATGGGCCTTTGGCCTGATCCAGCAGGGCTTTTATGTTCTTATGACATGAGACAGAAATATGAAGCAGCCCACTCTGTGACCTGTTTGCATAGCTTAATCCACATTTCTCTCTTCCTTTCAGGACATTAGATGTACCCTGAACAGGTATGCGGTTCTTTTGCACTTCCCGTTCCATTTCAGCAGTTGCGGAAGAGCCTGAGTCTTAAAACATTTTCCCTGGAAAATAGGGTCACAATTCTGTTGGGTACAATCAACCATTGGAAACTATTTCTAGGTGACGGTATGAAGTATTGCAACACTATATTCACAATGTGGAAACTGCCTACATCCCTGACTGTATGGAGACAGTTATGTCTGTATTTACCCCTCTTCAGATATTTAGGGCCCAGTCCTTTCCAACTTTCCAAGTCTGATGCAGCTGTTGCAGCAATAATGGTGTAAGCAAGGCTAGACTCACATTTTGCATGCCAGTCCAGAAACACCTATGGCAGAGACAAAAGATGATGGAGACACGTTTTGGACTCGGACTAGGGAGGGCACAGGTTGAAAGCCACATGCCCACTCAGAGACAAGATGAGAGCGAGGGCTTTGTGGGCAATGGCCAGGCTCGCCACAGGTATCTGCCGATTTGCGGCATTTGAAGCTCTATAGAGATCAAGGGGCCAGGGTACCAAGGTGCAGGAATCTCCTGTTGTGCAGGTGGGGAGAAATGCTGAACAGGGCTTGGAAGCAAACCTAGGGGCAAAGCAGCAGCCGTAGACAGTTCCAGGGAGGGAAGCCAGGCAAGGGTCAAAGACCCATTCCCAAGGGAAGAGTACATTGCAAACTGCTCATTGGAGCTGGAGCATCAGCGTCTCGACTGGGCTCACAGAGAGGAATGGGGAAGAAGGGAAAAGGAAGAAAGTGGTCTGATACCTGTCCTGAGTGCTGGCGGGCAGGGAGCTCTTGGTAGCTGCGGAAGTGGCGGAGCTAACCAGCAGATCAACAGTACCAGCAGATCAAACAAACCAAGGCAACAACTGCAAGGCAGACAGATGGATGAAGAATGCGATGGTCTGTGACTTTGATGTGCCAGAGTCTAGCAGCGCAATCCCCGGCATGGATGTAGCACCACTGATGTGACTGCAGTTGCATCAGCCTCTGAGGGCTTGTGGCATAACCTACGGGAGTCACATCGCTTTTTTAAAATATAGTATAGAATTATGACAGGGTCCTAAATGCTTCCTGACAACAAACAAGCTTCTTCTTTAGTCAATTTCATTCTTCAGTGGTGTTGGTGGGTGGGTGGGGGAATAAAGGAGGTGTTTTTTCCTTAATTGTCCCCTCAAGAATGAAAAACAGAACCAGACTGTGTGAAAGAGTGCTAGACTTGATCTGGCAGTCTCAGGAACTGATCGCTTGACAGTGGTGTCGTCAGCGGTGGGCCCCCGGGTGGCGAGATCGGGCCCCAGGCAGCAAGCAGGCGGGGGGGGGGTGCACTCACCTCCGGATCGCTCCGTCCGGCGCTCAAACAGCTGCTCTTCGGGTCAGGAGTTTGGCCCGCCCGTCCGCCCTGGAGTTGTTTGGCTCCAAAAATGGGCCAAAACGCGGCGGGGTGTGTGTTTTGTGCCATAGCGCGGCGCACGAGCATGACATCGTGCCCCCAGTGGGTGGGGCATTTGGCAGCACATGGGGGTGTCGCGTCAGCTTCCCGCGGCCCCCACTCGCGGGGGGGAGTGTTGTAACGCCACTGATCCTTGATTCAATCTCTGCTGAGTTCCCAACCTGGTCTTTCAAGCCACAGATGCCCGACCTTTACAGGGGAAGGGGATGTTTTGAACCACTCACTCAACTGGACCATCCATCTTCCTACCAGGTGTCAGGAGGGGCAAGAGAGGGAGAGGCTGGAACTTTATCCAGAGCTGGAATGGAGAGTCCGAAGCTTCGGTCTGAAAAGTTCAGCATTGAAGAGAGCCAAGGAGCAGTTTGAAGGTATCCGAAGGCAGCTCAGGGAGGGGAATGGATCCAGATCTGGTTGGTCACATGGGAATCAAGATGCTGGACTACATGGTCCTTGGGATCATGCTCTTCCATGTTTTGGGAGCACCATATTTCTTCTTCTATGGAACCTCCAAGATGCCAATGGCACTGGGGAGGGGGGCACTGCCAACGTAGGAGGGATTTTCAGCAAGAAAATGGCACTGAGGGAAAAGGTTGAATACCTGCTACTGCTGTACCATGGCCCTGATCAAGATTGGGGTGTTTTTTGGCTGCAACTTAAAAATAAGCCCCAAGCCAGACAGTGACACCGTTCACATCGCTGTCGATTCTTGGAATGAATCCAGCGCATTGGGCAGATGGCTCAACACAGCCCTCCTCTTTCATTGTCCCTCACACAATGAAAGATGCCACTCTGATGCCAGAGACAGGGCTGCAGACTAGCAGAGATCTGGTGTAGTCACTAGAAGCCCATTCCTATCCCCCGGACCCCACTACGTTATAGCATGCAGCTGCGCCAACGGAGCATGCACTGCATGCTATCGAGAGGGGGGCAATTGGACAACCTGCAGGAGGTAAGTAAATATTTTTTACTTACCTCCTGGTAGGCTGTCCGATCGTCTATGGGTCTCCTCAGACCAGCCCCAGCCATTTTGCTGGCACAAGTCCGAGGACAGCCAGGTGGTATGTTGGGTTGGAAAATGGGGCCGAGGATCCAGCAAAAGACGTTGCTGCTGGATCCACCCCCTCCTGCCCTCAACACGCCCCCGGTTCCTCCCCCTCCCTTCCCAGTTACTCCTCTGCCCTCCCTGTCCATGAACTCCCCCCCCCACGCCAGCCTACCTGCTCTGGCGCTGTCTAGGGTCCACAGTGGCGGGGAGCTGCCATTGTACCTGCATTGCGGCAGTGGCCTCTAATGGTCTAATGCATGGCCTTTTTCGCCAGCGGGACGCTAGTCTCATTGTCCTAAAAGGCTCATAGGATTGGGCCTTAAGAGCGTAAGCTGGGAAGGCCTCAGTTCATCTCTTTCTTCAGCCTCCAATTCGTTGGATGAATCGATCTTAAATTTTTCACTTTCTTCCACATAACAGGGTCACTGGAGAAAGCACCAAGTAAAGGTAAATACACTCTTCCCTCATTAGAAGTACTTCCGCTATACAGATTTTCATTTATCCATACCGCACATATTAAGACCGTCCCTCTCTATCCATACCAACATTTTTGATACAAGGTCCTGGAATGGCGAGGGGAAAAAATGACCAAGTCTCTCATGGAGGCAAGGTCTGCCTTCCATTTTACCCAATGGGTACACCTCCCCTCTGCTTTGAGCTCTGGAGACAGAGAAGGGGACGAATTCGCCTCACATGCCCAAGAAGGAGTTCCTGGAGGACCTCCTGGAGGTCTCATCGAATTTTGGATTTCTTTCCACTGGTAGGACAGAAGTCCAGAAGTGTCCCCTTTCTCTGGTGTGCTTCTGTGGGCTTTCGGGGAAGCGTTCTTCAGGAGCCTCGGAGGACCGAGCATGGCTGGGGAAGAGGCACCCTCCATGTGAGATGCACTGCCTGATGGGTAACTCATCCCCATGCTTTCAAGGCATTACACGCTCCTTTTTACAGTGTATCTGTTTTTATTTACAGTGGGCCTGTGGCATCCGTGCTTTTCCCAACTGCGGATTTCACCTACCTACCATGGACTGCTCTATTGGCCCTGCCGTGGTCTGGGAAGCCGCTTTTGGGTTGCAATGAGGCCTGTGACCTGGTCTGTTAGCCCTGGTGTGCACCCGAAAGCATTGCAGACTAGTTCGGGAAACGCTTCCATGATGCATTCTGAGGCACGCCAGGGCTAACGGAGTGGGTTGTGGGCCTCTTCATGACCCAAAAGCAGCTTCCCAGATCACGAATGGGTCAATGGAGTGGTCTGTGGTGCTCAATCCTATCATTCCCCCCCCCCCCCCGGTACAGCCACACCACAAATGGGCGTGCTGTATCCAGCGGGGGGGGGGGAATCAGGAGGCTTACGGAGGTGTAAGGGGATTTAAATCTCTTGGGGGGGGTTACAGTAACCTCTGCAAACCACTGCAAAAAGGTTCTCAAAATGGCTTACAGGGCAAAACCAACAGAAGAAGGTTCCCAATCCCAGTGGGGTTCATGAACTGAAAAGAGGCACAAGGGAGACACTGGGAGATGGACACAGTGGGGAGTAAATAGGGATAGTTGTCCCCCCCCCCGCTTCATATACGAGAATCAGCACTTGACGATGCTGTACCCCCAACGTTTAACACCAATTTAGTTTCACCCTCAGCTGAAGTCTGGGGAAAGAAAGTTTTGTGAATCGCAATACAGCCAAGGATAATCCAACAGGAACTCTTGAGTAGCTGAGATGGAGCCTTTCCCTGTCACCTTCTTCCTCTCCTTGTCTCCTGTGTTCTGCAGCGAAGGTGACTCTGGATCCAGGCTCAGCAAATCGCTTCCTCATTCTGTCTGAGGAACTGAAGAGCGTGAGATGGGGATACACATATCAGGACCTGCCTGACAACCCTGAGAGATTTGATATGTCCTGTGTGCTGGGCCGCGAGAGCTTCACCTCAGGAAGACACTGCTGGGAGGTGGAGGTGCAGAAGGCCCCTCTGTGGAAGGGATGGGCTGTGGGGGTTGCTGGAGAGACTCTCAGGCGGAAGGGAATTGTCGTCGTCAGTCCTCATTTGGGGGTTTGGGCTGTGGGGAAGGACAAATCCCAACATCATCCAGTCTTGGCTTTTACTACCCTTGAGTGGACCCCTTTGACTTTGAAATGCGAGCCCAGGAAGATCCGGGTGTTCCTGGACTACGAAGAGGGACGTGTGGAGTTTTTCGATGCTGATACAAACCACTTGATCTTCACATTTCCTCCAGCCTCGTTCTCTGGGAAGAAAATCCACCCCTTTTTCAGAGTGGAGTCAGGGGTCTGTCTGAAATGCTGAAACTTAAGGAGAATGGCCACTACCAGAAAGCACTTTCACTGCCATGTCCTGAAGGAAGGTCACAATAGTGTTCTCTCTCTCTCTCTCTCTCTCTCTCTGTGTGTGTGTGTGTGTGTGTGTGTGTGTGTGTGTGTGTGTGTGTGTGTGTGTGTGTGAGAGAGAGAGGGGGGGGACAGCAAAAGGGCTTTAGTATTAACGGTTTGCAGACCGTGTCACGAGGAGGATGCCTTTGCTGGGTGCTATTCTGAATTTGGTATATGTGATGGGGAATGGGAAACTAACTACTTTCATGTAGGATGCACTTTGATGTGAAGATGGGCAGAAGAGTCTGGTGTAGTGGGGAAAGCTGCTGCCTTCAAAGCCCGAAGACCGGTGAGCTTGATAAGTTCGAAACACGCTGCTGGCAAAGAGCTGTGAAAGCCTCCAGGAGGAGAGATAAGAGCTTCCAGCTGCGTCGGTCAAGTGTGGGAGGCGCCAGCCAGTAGAATAGTCAGACTGTAAAAAGGATACCATCTGGAAAGTAGCCGTTCATGAAAGATTGGACATTTATATATATTGTAAACCCCCCAAGGGGGTTAGGTCAGCCTGCCTTGTTCTCTGGGAAGAAAATCCACCCCTTTTTCAGAGTGGAGTCAGGGGTCTGTCTGAATGCTGAAACTTAAGGAGAATGGCCACTACCAGAAAGCACTTTCACTGCCGTGTCCTGAAGGAAGGTCACAATAGTGCTCTGTGTGTGTGTGTGTGTGAGAGAGAGAGAGAGGGGGGGGGGCTTTAGTCTTAATGGTTTGCAGACAGACCGTGTCACGAGGATGCCTTTGCTGGGTTCTATTCTGAATTTGGTATATGTGATGAGGAATGGGAAACTAACTACTTTCATGTAGGATGCACTTTGATGTGAAGATGTACTTTACTGTGAAATGGGAAAGGGTTTCCATATGGTATGGAGATCCTTCCTGAATGTAACATATGGAGATTCTGTTCTGGGTCATCTGGGAACAGGTATATGATGCGAAGATCTTTATTAAGCTGCTAACAATGACGCCAGAGGACAAGATATACTGGCCCCAGGTGGCCAGTTATCTAATTGTGGGAGGCGCCTTCAAGACCACACATCAGGTGCTGTGAGATACCGTCAGGGCCTCTGAGAGGGGGGTTAAGGGGGTAAACTACCAGGGCCAAAGAGGGGTTAAAAAGGGGGGCCCCAGGAGCCAAATTTACATGAAGGGAAGGGCCCCCAAAAAAACTTTGCACCCCCTGATAAAATTCATCTGAGTGGCCCTGGATATGATGGATGGAGCAGGCATGAGTCAGCAGAATCTTGGGACTTTTGATTGGCACTGGACCAACACCTGGGTTTTGGATACATCTGGGAGGGAGAGCTGGGGCTAGTCTTTGTCTTTCCTTAGACCCTTTGCTGCCTGCCAGGGGCTCCGCCCTACAAACCATCCGTTTGGGACCTTGGAGATCACCATGTAACTGAGGAATAGGTACATGTAGCTAGTTAGATCCCTTGTTATTTTCTTGCTGCTTTCCAACATATGTTTTGTGTTACTCTTCTGGATGCTCTCCAGTAATCGCCCTCCTGCGCTACTGGCAGAGGAAGGGTGGTGAGTTGGATGCCTTAAAGTACTAACAGCTTTGGGTTATTCTTTCTTTTAAATAAATCTTTGTACTTTCAATCATGGAGTGCATGTGTTATCACTGACCTGGAGGGGAATTGGGAACCACAAGGGACCTGGTGAAAGAGGGAGGAATTAAAGTTCTCAAATCCCCCTTTCTGGCTTCTCCCCCCTCCTCTTTCTCCAGCTGTTCCTGCAGCCATTTGGCTTGGCAGAGTGGATTGGGGGAGAAGGGAAGCGCTCAGCGGTTTGGTGAAGCAGACAAGGGTGCAGGTGAAGGCAGGGCTGGTTGTAAGCACAGTTTGGGGGAGCATATCCCCCCGCCTGTAGACTGAAGCCCGGAACCCTTCATAAGATGAAACCCCATCCTCCATTACAGACCTGACTTTGGGCTCGAGATCACAATGCTTAGAATCTCAATTTTGGGCTAAGACTGGAGGAAATAAAATGAATCTATCTAGAAATTTTAGGTTAGGTAGACGCCGTTGAAAACATTCTTCTTTCCTTTGGCGTTTTCATTACGATTTGGGTGGGGAATGGGACTCTTATTGCCTGAATGTTTTCATGCTTTATCATTTACTGTTCTTACTGCTGCCTTTATTGTCATTTTACAACTACTGATAGTTTAGCACGAAGGTAGCATCTCTTCAGGATTAAAGGGCCATACAAAAGTATACAATGAAAATAAGATTGTATGGCCTTTAATCCCTGAAGAAATGCTACGTTGGTGCTATATTGTTGCGGGCCATAAAGGCTTTAGATTTTACTTACTGATAGTTTGTTTGGTTTAATTGTGTATCACTGCTCTGCTTTCATGTGTTCTGTTTTGAGGATGATTTTTATTGCTGCTTCCATTGCTCTCTCATTGTGGTTTTCTGTGCCTTGATGGCTTTGTTCTATGTATTGGTTTTTCAAAAAATTGTTTTAATGAAGGTTTAGGATGTTTTTTGATAGCTGCCTTGGCCACCCAGGAAAGTGGGAGAAAGGCAGGTAGAAATTTATTAAAGATGAAAACCAGGCAGAGCTGGGCGCTCCCTTTCATCAGAACTTTGAGAAACCTCACTGCCAGGATGCTGCAGTAGTTGTGGTGTTGGACTTAGACCCACAAGATCCAGGTTCAAATCCCCTCTCAGCTATGAAGCAGCAGATCTTTCCTTATTTTCTGAACCAAAGGAGAGGGGCAGTATGCAAGCCAGAGGCCACATGTGGAGTTAGTTAGGTACCACTTTATAATATAATAAGAAAAATGAGCTTCCAGTTTCAATCCCTGGGTGGCGCTGCAGGTAGGACTGGGAAAAATCCCACCTTCCTGGAAATCCTGGAGAGCCACTGCCAGGCAAACAACACCAAACTAGACCGAGGGATGGTGCAACTCTGCTGCACAAGCCAGCTGCCTACCAAACATTCTTCACTCTTCAGCATCTCCGTACCTAGGGGAAGGGAAAGCAGCTACAAATGTCAGCAGGGCCTGTGAGAGGGGGGTAAAGTAAAGGGGGCCCAGGAGCCAAAGGAGGGGCCCAGAAATTTCCTGGGATCTCAGCTGGTCTTATGGAGAGAGAGTGAAAGACAGTGGCAGGGCCAGGTCTACTAGGTGGGTAGACCTGGTTGCTGCATTGGGAAGCCTGGTAGACCTGGGCGTCGGAGACTTTCCCAGCTATTGCTACCCTCCCCCCACCCTGTTTTGCCCTCTCCCCCTTTGAGAAGGTGCCCAAAAGAAACTTTGTGCCGCCCGCTGATAAAATTCCTCTCAAAGGCCCTGAATGTCAGCATCTTGCAGTGAGGGGAGAATAGGACTGAGCAGCAGGGGAAAAAAGGGGGAGGGGACGGCAGACATCTGCGTGAGTCTGTGCGGAAGAGACCACACAAGTGTGCAATCAACAGGCACGCACGCGCACGCACATCCCCCTCGCCCCACCGTCAATCACAGATGATGAGAAGGATATGGGGTCTGAGCAGCGCCCGGATCATCGCCGACGCCGTGCCCTCTTTTCGTGGATGCTGCCCCAGCACAGCACAGCAAAGCTCCTTCCGAGGACCGGCCCGTTATTTCCCAGCTCTCAGCTCTGCCTCGTCAAAGAATTGCGCCTCGAGGGCTGCCCAGCAGCTCCTCACTGTATGTGACTCTGGTGGTAATTAAGACTCTTGAGTCTATGTGGAGGCGGCGCCATTGCTGCGGGAAAGAGAAGGAACCGGGCCGCCTCGGGGCCAGCTGTGCGGAGAGGGAGGGCGGCGGCGAGAGAAGTGCTGCTGCTGGTGGTATTTTGGATGCAACCGGACGAGGGATCGCAGTCGCGTGAGTGACTTTCGCGTCTCTTTCTGCCCGTCCTTGCTTTTTGCGTTCCTTCCTTTGGTTTCACAGGGTGACGAACAGCAGCAACATTCCTTTTAATTAAACGTGCTTAAAGTTTGAAAAGGACCCGCAGGGCCCAGACGGGAGCAAGGGATAACCCCCCCCCCCACACACACACACACTCACAAGGGACTGGTTAATACACACTTGGGGGGGTTGTCTGAATGCACAGAACGAAATGAGATGGTAAACTGAAAAAGAAAAAAGTGTTTCAAACGACCCCAAATGGTACTGTCACTATCCAGGGACGTTGAGAGTTGTGACGATGAAGAAAGGAACGAAGAGAAAACAGAAAGGTGTGTGTGTGTGTGTGTGTGTGTGAGAGAGAGAGAGAGAGAGAGAGAGAGAGAGAGAGAGATCGGATATTTGCTGGAGGGGGCAACAGAAAAAAAAAATACAGTCCAGGCGCTCCAGGCTCCAGCACAGGCTGAGCATGCTCTGTGCTCTCCCTCCAAGCACTACAGAATAGCAGAGAAAATTCCAGCATGACCAGGGAGATTAAAAAATATCCAAACTAGGTGGTCCAAATACCTGCCTGAAGAAAAAACTCTTAACTGAATGGTGACAAGACAAACAGATTAGTTTAAACAGATCTCCCAATGCAGGTTTATTTATTTATTTATTTATTTAATTTACAATATTTCTATCCCGCCTTTCTTCCCGAAGGGACCCAAGGCGGCTTACAACAGAAAAAATATAATACCATAAAAATACATACATAAATAGTTAGTTTCAAAACAATAAAAAACAGTTAACAAAAACTAATAAAAACATCTAAAAAATTGATTAAAAAATTATTACAATTAAAACAGATCATAAAACAGCAGCGCCCCACCTGTACCAGCAGAATGTTTAAAAAGGCAAGGACTCAGAAGAATTCTTTGAACAAGAAGGTTTTTAGGCCTCGCCGGAAAGTGTCCAAGGAGGGAGCAGTTCGTAAGTCAAAGGGGAGGGAATTCCATAAGGTTGGTGTCACTACTGAGAAGGCCCTATTTCTGGCTGCCGCCCCTCGCACCTCCCTGGGCGACGGTACCCGCAAAAGGGCCTTCTCTGATGATCTAAGGAGACGGGCCGGACTATATAGAAGTAGGCGGTCTCTCAAATATCCTGGCCCCAAGCTGTATAGGGCTTTAAAGGTCAAAACCAGCACTTTGAATTGGGCCCGGAAACGAATCGGCAGCCAGTGCAGCCGTCGGAGGAGCGGCCCGACAGAGTCGAACCACCTACCTCCAGTGACCACACGGGCCGCCACATTCTGCACTACTTGCAGTTTCCGAACCGTCTTCAAGGGCAGCCCCACGTAGAACATGTTACAATAATCTAGTCGCGATGTCACCGTTGCATGCATCACCGTGGTCAGGTGTTACACAACCAGATTTTATATATCTGGATTTTCAGAAAGTATTTGACACGTTCCCTCATCAAAGGGTCCTGAAAAAACTCTATAGTCAGGGAATAAGGGGGCAGGTCCTCCTATGGATTAGGAACTGGTTGAAGACCAGGAAACAGCGAGTGGGAGTCAATGGGCAATTTTCACAATGGCGAGAGGTGAAAAGCGGTGTGCCCCAAGGATCGGTCTTGGGACCGGTGCTTTTCAACTTATTCATAAATGACCTGGAGTCGGGGATAGGCAGTGAGGTGGCCAAGTTTGCAGATGACACTAAACTTTTCCGGGTGGTCAAGACCAGCAGGGATTGTGAAGAGCTCCAGAAGGACCTCTCCAAACTGGGACAATGGGCAGCAAAATGGCAGATGCACTTCAATGTAAGTAAGTGCAAAGTGATGCACATTGGGGCAAGAAACCAAAATTTCACATATACGCTAATGGGTTCTGAGTTGTCTGTGACAGATCAAGAGAGAGATCTTGGGGTGCTGGTGGACAGGTCGATGAAAGTGTTGACCCAGTGTGCGGCGGCTGTGAAGAAGGCCAATTCCATGCTCGGGATCATTAATAAAGGGATTGAGAATAAAACGGCCAATATCATTCTGAACTTGTACAAATCGATGGTAAGGCCGCATCTGGAGTATTGTGTCCAGTTCTGGTCACCACACCTCAAAAAGGATTTGGTTGAATTGGAAAAGGTGCAGAAAAGAGCGACCAGAATGATTCGTGGGCTGGAGCACCTCCCTTATGAGGAAAGGCTACAGCGTCTGGGGCTTTTCAGCCTAGAAAAAAGGCGCCTGAGGGGGGACATGATTGAGACTTACAAAATTATGCATGGGATGGAGAGAGTGGATAGAGGGAAATTCTTCTCCCTCTCGCACAACACCAGAACCAGGGGACACGCACTAAAATTGAGTGGAGGGAGAGTTAGAACAGACAAAAGAAAATATTTCTTTACCCAGCGTGTGATTCATCTGTGGAACTCCTTGCCACAGGATGTGGTGATGGCACCTGGCCTAGATGCCTTTAAAAGGGGTTTGGACAGATTCATGGAGGAAAAGACCATCACAGGTTACAAGCCATAAGCAACCTCCTGGTGTTAGAAGTGGGTTTTCTCTGTGCCAGGTGCAAGGGAGTGGCGACTGGACACAGGTATCTTGTTGTCTTGTGTGCTCCCTAAGGCATCTGGTGGGGCCACTGTGTGACACAGGAAGCTGGACTAGATGGTCTTTTGGCCTGATCCAGCAGGGCTCTTCTTATGTTCTTATGTTCTTAACTGGTTGAAGACTAGGAAACAGTGAGTGGGTGTCAATGGGCAATTTTCACAATAGCAAGAGGTGAAAAGTGGTGTGCCCCAAGGCTCGGTCTTGGGACAGGTGCTTTTCAATTTGTTCATAAATGACCTGGAGTTGGGGATTAAACTTTTCTGGGTGGTGAAGACCAGCAGGGATTGTGAAGAGCTCCAGAAGGCTCTCTTCAAACTGGGTGAATGGGCAGCAAAATGGCAGATGCGCTTCAATATAAGTAAGTGTAAAGTGATGCACATTGGGGCAAGAAATCAAAACTTCACATATATGCTAATGGGTTCAGAGCTGTCTGTGACGGATCAGGAGAGAGACCTTGGGGTGCTGGTGGACAGGTCGATGAAAGTGTCAATCCAGTGTGCGGCGGCTGTGAAGAAGGCCAATTCTATGCTTGGGATAATTAAAAAAGGGATTGAGAATAAAACGGCCAATATTATTATGCCTCCACACAAGAAGTGCCACAATGGAGAACACTTTGTACTTGAGACTCTGCAGAGATGCCCTCAGGCTGGAATGATTTTGAAACCAAGAGACAGTTTTTTCTGCCCTAGCCTAAGTACCTCTTTCTCTTCCCCTACAGGGCATGCAAGCTGCTTCTCCTAACAAGGCCACCAAGCACCCCCCACCATGGCCTCAGCCCTATCGATCCCAGGTATGGAAGAGGCAGGCAAGTGCCCCGTCTGCATGGAGCTTTTTGCAGACCCAGTGACTCTGGACTGTGGCCACAACGTCTGTTGGGTCTGCCTCACTGATTACTGTGAAACATGGAAAGACATGGAGGACTTGGGGTGTCCTGTCTGCCGAGTCAGAATCAAGGACAGGAAGTTCCAGCCTAACTGGCGTCTGACAAATGTTGTCGAAAACATCCTGCTTCTGCAGAAGTACCTGTGTGTGAAGCATAAGAACGAACTCAACCTGTCTTGCAAAATCAAAGAGGACGAGTTGCTGTGCAGAGAGGATGAAGGGTTGCTGTGTGTGGCCTGTGAGAGATCCCCAGAGCAAGGACAACCTATGCTTCTGCTGAAAAAGGTTTCCCAGGAATGCGAGGTAGGAAATCATCTGGAGATCTTTGGCAGTGAAACCCTTTTCTGTTTAAATGCCCAGTTTCTAGAAAAAGAAAACTCCTCTTTGCCCTGGAAGCCCCTTCCTTTGTCCCTGATGTGTGGGTTTGCCCTTTTGCGTAGAGCTGAAGGAATTGCACCCTCCATCTTTCACCTGTTCCTCCTTTACATGCTGAACGCAAGTTGAGCCCTGGGAGGGAGAAGCCTTCTTCCGTGGAAGGAGTTCTGCAGGGCGCTGCCTGAACCTCTTTCCACCTCTGGCTCTTGTATGCCTCTCCATTCCTTCTATCTCCTATGATGCCTGTGATGAGGCCTGACATGCTTGATTTCTGCCAAGTAAATACTAGCAGCCAGATCAGGGCTCTCACCACAGCTGCTTTTTGCCTCCGAGTATAAGCTCCTATAGTTTCCCACGTTGCCATGTGGGACCAGCTATCTTAAGTGCATTATTGCATATGCCCCTCATTTTCCTGAGTGGTGAGAAGTTTCAGGGGGGAAATGCAATTCCTATTCTGGCTTCCTTGGGAGGCGAGATCCCTGACGATGTCTCCTGTACACTCCTATGAGTGCACAACAGATCCCATCGGATCTCGTCAGCACCAAGGAGAGCATCCCTGCAGCCCACGTTTTCTGTGGCGGCTTCTGCAGAGTACAAGCCACATCTAGCAAGTGGTGCTGGTGTTGCAGTCAGGAGAGAGTCTCTTCTTGTGGAGTTCCCAGCCTTGGGAAGTGCGGAGGGTGGCCATGCTGTCAACTTTGGCAGGCCTTTGCTGGTTGTTCTAAAAGCTGCCTGATAGGTGTCTTTTGGGTTTTTTTTTTCTTTTTCTCTTGATTCTTCTTATTACTGCTGATTGGTTCACTGTGAATGTTTGTTTGTGTTGGTTTTTAAGCTTGTACGACCTGAATCCAAAGACAAGGGCAGGAAAAAAAGTCCCCTGCAAAACACGGCGTAAAAGAGGCCTAAAAAACGCAGGGTGTGTGTGTGTGCTTTTTTGCCGTGTTTTTTAGACCTCTTTTTTTTGGGGGGGGGGTTGCCAGTGTGGTGAACTCCAGCTGGAGCCGGACGAAGACGCATGTCACACCGAACTTGAAGAGGACGCCGCCGCGCTTTGCCCCTTGCTTCTGGTCGCCAGTCTTCCACACATGTGCACTGGAAGGAACGTACTTCTCGCATGCGCACTGGCCTCAGACATCCATGCACGCGTGAAGTATATTTCAATGCACATGCGGGGAAGACTGAGGACCATAAGCAAGGGGCAAAGCGTGGCGGCGTCCTCTTCAAGTTCGGTGTGACTTACGTCTTCGTCCGGCTCCAGCCGGAGTTCACCACACTGGCACCCCCCTAAAAGCGGCCTAAAAACCGTGCGCGGGGAGGTGCTTCTTTGCCGTGGTGCTGCCAAATTTGGTGGTGCGGCGCCATAGCAAAAAAGCACCCTTGCACAGTTTTTAGGCCGTTTGCAGGGGGTGTGTGTGGGGGGGGGGTTGCAAAAAGTGCGGGGGTGCTTTTTTTGCCGTGGCGCCAGCAAATTGGGCGGCAATTTGGCCCCCCTCCGCTTAGCGCCTCCTGCGCCCGGGGCCCCCGCCCCCCCTAACAATGCCTCTGCTGGTGGGAAAGAAAGGAAAGTGGGCTGGTGAAGAGGGCCATCAGTTATGAGGGGAAGAGGAAGAAGGCGAGCTAAGGTGATGTTTGCAGGGGAACAGGAAAGAGATATGGAATGAGCGGGTGAAGTGAAAAGGGCTGGCGCCATCCTCCCCTTTCATCTGTGAAACGTTGTGGGTTTTCTCTCACATTTGTGACCTGAATCCGATGGACTTCCACTTCTGCAGCCTTCCTCCCACTTTCTTCCTCAACTGGCTCCCCTACAGGTGCTGACCCTTTCATGGCTCCCTGTCCTCCCCCCACCCCAATCCCATCATCCTGCACTTCTGGCTGACTTTTTTAAAACCACTCAGGTCTCTCGCTTGCTCAGTCTTTTAAGTACTGTATTTGTTTGGCACCTTTTTAAAAAGGTGCCCATCTTGTTGGCCATCACCTTTTGGGCAAGATGCTCTCCCAATCCATCCGCAAGATGCTCTCCCAATCCATCCGCCCTCCCCATTGCTGGACCATTCTAGTGATTTGGGAATGGCACTTTTCATGTGCTTGGGGGGCTTTTTTTTATTGGCACCTATCGGTGTACATGCATTAGGATGGCAGCATTAATGTGAAATATATTGGTGTCACTCTCACTCTCCAATAAGAACTCTCATTCTGTCTCTTGGTTGTATCACATGTGGAGATTTTGCAACACTGGAAATGTACCCGACTTATGTCAGCTATAATACTGGTGCCCTCGTCTGTGTCACCTCGGTCTCCTAGAAGAATTGACCTTTTGGATGCAGCTCCCCAGAGGCCACGTCAAACCTGATGCCTATGATGCCTTCAAACCTATGATGGAATTGGATTTAGATGAAGCTGCTGCCTTTAGAGAATGTATTAACCACGACTCTCCCTTTCTAAGCCCCCTTTAGCCTAGTCTTTTCGGAAAGGCACATTTGGCTAAATTACTTGGCAACCTTAATTTCTTATGGTCATGCAATGTATTTTTGTCTCAAAACTGAACTGTGATCTCTCTTTGAAGATCTATCCATTTTATTTTTTATTGTTAAAATGTCAGTAAAAATTATGGAATGTAGGGAGGCTTATTTTCCAAGTTAAACCCCTCTCTGTTTGTGCAGGAAGACATTCAGGCTGAGCTTCATTTTCTGCAGAAAAAGAGAGAGAAGCTCATGAAACAGAAAGTGGCTGAGAAGCAGAGAAGCCAAAGATGTCTGGTAGGTGTTTGTTCTTATGCCTCTTGGGGGCGGGAGTGAACAGGGCGACTCCTTCTGCCCTTATCACTGAGGTGATGGACATGACGTGTCTTGTTCTGTCATTTCTTTGGAGTGGTTCACACATGAGTGGTGCGTCGGATTGAACTATCACTGTATGAATGAGCATCGGGCTATTGATTGGCAGTTGCGCTATTGAGCAGGATTACCTGTCCATTTCCATTGGTTAACATAGTCCAAGGCAAGCTCAACAAGAAAAAAATCTAACATAGCTTGAAGTACCTGCACGTCCCGCCTTCCTCTTCAGCGGCCTTCAGACTAGAAAAAGTCTTTCTAGCATAAGAAGGTCTTTACTAGCAGATGAAAGCTAGTGAGAGGAATACGATCTCCTGGGAGCGACCTCCACGCAAGAAGTGCCACAATGGAGAACGCTTTGTACTTGGGGCTCTGCAGAGATGCCCTCAGGCTGGAATGATTTTGAAACCTTGAGATGTTTCTTTCTGCTCCAGTCTTAACAGCTCTTCCTGTTCCCCCACAGGTCACACAAGCTGCTGCTCCTAACATGGCCACCAACACTCCCCCCTCCATCATGGGCTCAACCTCACCAGTCACATATGTGGAAGAAGAAGCCAAGTGCCCCATCTGCATGGAGGTTCTGACGGACCCAGTGACTCTGGACTGTCATCACAATTTCTGTTGGTGCTGCATCAATGATTACTGTGACAAATGGGAAGACCTGGGGAAATTGGAGTGTCCTGTCTGCAGAGTCAGGATCAGGGGCAGGAAGTTCCAGCGAAACTATCAGCTGGCAAATATTGTAGAAAACGTCCAGCGAGCAAAGAAGCGCCTGTGTGCGCAGCATCTGAAGGAACTCAACCTGTTCTGCACAGAGGATGACGAGTTGGTGTGTGTGGCCTGTGAGAGATCCCCAGAGCATAAATTGCATACGGTGCTTCTGCTGGAAGAGGCTGCCAAGGAATACAAGGTAGGAAATCGTCTGGAGCTCTCTGGCACTACAACCTTTTCTGCTAAATGGTCAGCGCTCAGTTTCTAGAAGAAGAAAATACTCCTTTGCTCTGAAAGCCCTTTCCTTTCACCCCTGATGTGTTGGTTTTCCCTTTTGCACAGAGGTGAAGGAATTGCGCTCTCCATCTTTCACCTGTTCCTCCTTTACGTGCTGAACGCAAGTTGAGCCCTGGGAGGGAGAAGCCTTCTTCCGTGGAAGGAGTTAGTGCAGGGCGCTGTAATAACCACTTCCCACCTCTGGCTCTTGTATGCCTCTCCATTCCTTTTGTCCCCTATGATGTATCTGCCTTAAGGTCTCTTATGATGTATCTGCCTTAAGGTCTCTGTTTCTGCAGGAAAACATCCAGGCCCAGCTGCAGTCTCTGGAGCAAAAGAGAGAGGAGCTTGTGGAACAGAAAGTGGCTGAAGAGCAGAGGAGCCAAGAATGTCTGGTAGGAGTTTTGTTCATTAGGCTCCTGTGTTGGCGATGACTGGATAAGACGATCCCTTCTGTCCTCGTCAGCAAAGTAAGAGGCCTGAAGCGTGTTGTCCTGAAGTGACTTTGGACTGGTTCACACGTGCGTGTGTGTGTGTGTGTGTGTGTGTGTGTGTGTGTGTGCGCGCGAGCGAGCGAGCGTTGCGCTATTGCATATGGTCCAGTTCCCATCTGAATCAGAAGACCTTTATTGGCATCGGTTCCCATCTAGGAAGCCGTCCGGCTCTGGCTGTCCAATTCTCCCATTCAGCAGCAAGTCGTCGAGTGCTGAGTCATCATGACGATCTATCAAGTGATCCACATGGCATGTACGCACTGACCCCCAGATTCCCAAGAATTGAACCTGGATTCCCAAGACGGTTTAATGGAAATAGTATTCAGCACCGAAAGATCTGCAGTGCATTCATAGAGTGGAGATACGAAATCTAAAATCGGGGGGGAAAGCATTCCAAAATATTAAAAGCTTAAATAGGATAACATTATCACTGTCAGCATCTGTCACAAATCAAAAGAAGAGCATGAGTCTGTAGCGACTGTCGCCAGTTGAGTCCTGATCCATACGCTTCGCAGGCCAGTGATTCCCTTGAGGTGAAGGTGGAGGCGGAGCCAGCAAGTGCCCCTCCTCTTTACCGCATTTCTAAGGCAACAGAAACTGCCACTCATTGTTTAGGGTTGATGTGCTTCCACATGAAATGCACCAATCCCAGATTACTCCAGTTTTGCAGCCTGGACTGGTGATGAGAGCTCCTATATCCAGTCTTGCTCCTGGATATGCGAAGAGACATCGCTCATTGAGAGACCAGCTGCTTTGCTTACAGATAGTCCCAGTTTCAGTCCCTGCATTTTCAGGCAGGGCTGGGAAAAATACTTGTCAGAAACCCTGGGGAGCCACTGTCAAACGGGGTGGACTATTTTACTCTCTTTCTTAACATTTTTTACTTTTTAAGAATTACCTGCCAGTTTCATTCAGATAAGTCCAAAGAGCGATTTCCCCTTGCTTCCTGCTAATTCACAGCAGGGCTCTTTTTATGCTCTTCTGAGAGTGTGTCTAAGAATCCTCCGTCTCCACTTTCAGTAAGATGTCAACCAGCATTCTGTGCCAAATTCATTCATTGTAGCCACCTACGTATATATCCAGGACTCTCTCTAATTCCCTTTGACTGAACCTCATGTTCTACATCTGCCCCTTCCTCAGAAACAGTTGCGTTTGGAGAAACTGGAGATCATGTCTCTCTTTGAGCAAATGCACAAGCTTCTTGAGGAAAAGGAGCGTGTCTGGCTGATGCAGCTGGCTGATCTGGAGAAAAAGATCAGGGAGAGGCAGGAAGAAAACATGACCAGGCTCTCTGAGGAGATCTCCCGTTTCAGTGGCCTGATCAAGGATGTGGAGGTGAAGAGCCAGCAGCCACCATGTGAATTTCTGCAGGTGAGATTTCAGAGAAAAATGCCCCGCCCCCCAGTCGATCAAAGAGGAGGCAGGTCCTGGGAATGAGGGTTGGTTGTCCACTAGCAAGAAAGGGAGAAGTGAAACCCCATGAGTCAGAAATAAGAAGCATCTCCCTGTGTGTTCTGTCTGTGTAGCTGAATCCCATTTCTCTCATTCTTCCTTTCAGGACATCAGGTATACCTTGAGCAGGTATGTGGCTCGTTCGCACTCCCCTTTCTGTTCATCTGTGGAACTCCTTGCCACAGGATGTGGTGATGGCACCTGGCCTAGATGCCTTTAAAAGGGGTTTGGATAGATTCATGGAGGAAAAGACCATCACAGGTTACAAGCCATAAGCAACCTCCTGGCTTTAGAAGTAGGTTTTGTCTGTGCCAGGTGCAAGGGAGTGGCAACAGGAAACAGGTTGTCTTGTTGGCTGTGTGCTCCCTGAGGCATCTGGTGGGGCCACTGTGTGATACAGGAAGCTGGACTAGATGGGCCTTTGGCCTGATCCAGCAAGGCTCTTCTTATGTTCTTAAACTATTTTTAGATTAAAATATGAAGCATTTCAGTGTGGAAACTGTCAACATCCCTGACTGTATGAAGACAATTATGTCTTCAGATGTTTAATCCCAGTGGAAAGCAAACACATGAGGGGCTCCAGTGACAGTATGACTAACCATGCCCCCCCCCAACATTAAGGTTTGCTGATGAAAACTTGCATGAGCACCGGCTTAGGACTCCTACAGCCTCCGGGGGGGGGAGGGAGGGAGAGGGTTGTCATCTGCATATTGATGGCACCCAAATCCAGGTGACAACCCCCCCCCCCCCCCGTGGCTTCACCTTGAAAGCTGGGAGAGGCTCACTCTTCTCACCTTGTCTAGCCAGGTCTCCGTGACACAAGCCAGATCAGTCTGTTCATCCAGGATCAAATCCTGACTGTTTGTTTATATATATAATATTTAGACAGCATAATAAAAAGCAGAGATATCACCATGCCAACAAAAGTTCAGATAGTCAGGGCGATGGTGTTCCCAGTAGCAATGTATGGTTGCGAGAGTTGGACCATAAGGAAGGCTGAGCGCCGAAGAATAGATGCTTTCGAACTGTGGTGCTGGAGAAGACTCCTGAGAGTCCCTTGGACTGCTAGGAGATCAAATCAGTCAATCCTAAATGAAATCAACCCTGACTGTTCCCTGGAAGGACAGGTACTGAGGCTGAAGCTCAAATATTTTGGCCACCTAATGCGAAGAGAGGAGTCTCTGGAGAAGACTCTGATGCTGGGAAAGATTGAAGGCAAAAGGAGAAGGGGAAGGCCAAGGATGAGATGGTTAGACAGCATCACCGATGCAACGAACATGAAAATGAGCGAACTCAGGAAGATAGTGGAGGACAGGAAGGCCTGGCGGGATACGGTTCATGGGATCACGAAGGGTCGGACATGACTTAACGACTGAACAACAACAAATATATATATATATAATTATTACTGAGCAATTTGGCTCAATTAAAGCCAATGACTTTGGCTTCAGGCTGAAGGGGCTGCTATCAAGGCCACCAAGCAGCCCCTGTTGGCTGCAAAGAGGGTCAGAAGAAGGAATACTCCACAGATGACGACTCCTATAGCCTTCTTGCTGCCATACAACCTCCCTATACCCATCATCACTGGATTGATTTGGGCGCCCACCCTCTTGAAGGCACACATAAGGGAGAAACAAAAGAAAAAGATCCCAAAATCAACACAGCAGCAGAAAAATAACTTCAGAGGAAGCCAAAATAGCTTAGCAATAAAAAAGGAGATGACTCGGAGTGACCCCTGCCTGAATTTCTCCCACTGTTGTCACTGCTGCTGCAGTAGACCAGGAGATATTTCCCTCCTACAAGCCCTTCCTCCTTTGCATGACATGAGGCAAGGGAGGTATAGACCCATGCCGTGAGCCTTCAAAAATCTGACTCCACCAGCATGGCTGTGGCATCAGTGATTGCAGTTGCATCAGCCTGCAAGAGCTCGTGGCGTCATGACCTACGTGACTCAAGCCATTTTTTCTCCAACAATAGAATTGCACTGACAAGATGATCCTAAACACGCCCTGACAACAAACAAGCTTCTTCTTTAGCCAGATTAATTCTTCAGCAGTGCTGGCAGGGTGGGGATAAAGGAGTTGGTTTTTTTTCTTAATTCTCCCCTTAAGAATAAAAAACAGAACCAGATTGTGTGAAAGAGCTCCAGGTGTGATCTGCTCTCAGCTTAGTTCCAACCTGCTCTTTCAGGCTACAGCTTTACAGGGGAAGGGGGTGTCTTGAACCACTCCCTCATCTGGACCATCCATCTTCCCTCCAGGTGTCAGGAGGGGCAAGAGAGGGAGAGGCTGGAACTTTATCCAGAGCTGGAATGGAGAGTCCGACGCTTCGGTCTGAAAAGTTCAGCATTGAAAAGAGCCAAGGAGCAGTTTGAAGGTATCCGAAGGCAGCTCAGGGAGGGGAATGGATCCAGATGTGGTTGGTCACATGGGAATCAAGATGCTGGACTACATGGTCCTTGGCATCGGTCCAGGCATGCTCTTCTTGTTGCTGGGGAGGAATGGAACTTAATGGCGTGCTCTTCTCCCCACTCCCGCCATGCATTTGTTGTACATGTGGATGTAAGGTCTGAACAGGGCCACGGAGCTGTGCAAAGGGTGGTAATAAGTCTGGCTTCCTCTTTAGCACCGATGCAGTGGTGAGTGGGCTGGTGTATGCTAAAGTGGTATATAACCGGCTGACGATATTCTTGTGGTTGCGTCTGGGTGAAAAATGGGGCAATACGTAGCTTTCCCCCTTTCCAGTACTTGGATTCTAGGATTATAGGTGTAGTGTCTGTGTGGTTGTTTTCAGAGAGATGGGCATCTTATATCAGTCACTGGGCCCCAAGTGCTCTCACCAGCCAGGGGCTTTCTGACCTTCCTTCACATGGGAGAGTGACTTGTTTGGCTGTATGTTGGGCTCCTGAGCTGCTCTGCTGAAGCCTGGAGGAAGCAGAGTTTTGGTGTCGCTCTCCAGCAGCTGATAGGAGTCTTTTTTTTTTCTGCATTGACGGGTTTTCTATTGCTATGATGATGAATTGACCTTAAATTTGTTGCTCTTTCTTCCACTTAACAGGATCCCTGAGCCAAGCACCAGGCAAAGGTAACTATGTGCAGGGAACTGAAGGAGGCGAGGAAACCTTCCTCTGTGGCAGCCCCTTCTTCAAGGATGCAACTAATCGGGGAGCCTGAGGCAGGCGGTTCAGCCCAACCCTCTTCTGGGAAAGGGAGTCATTCATTCTTCTCTTTTCCCACACACACGACATGAGGAGTAACTTGGTGAACTAGTGAAGTGCGTGGTGAGGGTGTTGCCAGGGATGGGGGGCAGGGAGGAGGGGGGCTGGGAGATGGATGAGGAGTTGGTGCAGCTTAGAGACTAAGGGCTCAGTCCAGCCTAACTCAGCACAAGCCAGGCACAATTGAGGCCCAATTGTGGCACAATTGGGGCCTAAAATAGGACCAAGTTAGGCTGCAGGCAGGAGGCAAGAGCAGTGGGCCAGGATCGAGGCAAAACTTACCGCAGAGGCAGGCAGGCCCCTGTGGGGAGGTGTCAGTCTTGTGGAAGCAAAGAGCCCCCTCCTCAGCTCGTCTGTGTGCACCTACCGCAGCTGCTGCAGCATTCGCAGCAGATGGGCAGCCACAGGTGGGCCTGCAGGCACTGGGCGTGCGACAGTCAGCTGAAGGGCAGAGGTTGTGCCAGTGCCAGCTGCCCCAGGGCACCCTGTGCATTAGCCACCTGCTGCAGGGGGGAATGACCGTCCCCTCTCTCCTGCAGAAGGGGTAGCCACCCCCAAGCCACGTTGAGGCTGCACATGGGAGTCGGGGGGAGGGGGTGGGAACGGCACACACAAGGGGGGGTCTCATGAGGTCTGGAACCGCCTCTGCCATGACATGCCCGTGCGCTGCCTGAAGCCCTGGGCCTCCAGGGCTGTGGCAATGCCCACAAAGAAGGTATCCCGGTGTCCCATCTGCTCCGTGCCCCGGCCAAGACCGAGAGATGCCTTGGGCTTGTCTGCTGTGAGCGGGAAGGGCTCACACAGCTCATCACACCCCCAGATGCGGCAACATCGGCACGTCGCGGCAGGCGCTCTGGCGGGGTGGGGGGTGGCCAGCTGCCATCATCAGGGAGTGGGAGGGGAGGCAGACACACAGGCAGGCAGTGGGTGCTGGGGAGGGGCACGGGTGGGTCAGAAACAGACAGACAACAAGGCTGGTGGGGGAGGGAGACCCTGCTGTGGTCTCCCTGGGAAGGCAGTGGCAGTCCCTGGATGGGAGTCATGCAGGGGCTTGTGTGCTGGGCGCTGTCTCTGGGTGTGGGGGGCAATGCTTGTGTAACATTGGGGACATGTTGTTCAAGGGGCCTTTGCCCAAGGGGCATCTTTATTGTTCTGGAACATTGGCAGAGATGGCCAGGCGAGGCTGCCAGGGGTAGGTACAGCAGCCACTCAGAACGTAGCAGCAGCAGCAGCAGCAGCAGGCGTGCCCCATGGGCCTGGAGATGCAGGCTCTTCCCCTGTGGAACCGCAGCCTGCACCATGGAAAGGGGAGGGACAGCAAGTAGGCAGCCAGGGAGGTGGAGCAGCACCAGCAGCTGAGGAGGGTTGCAGGGCAGGCTCCAGGACCTCTGGCAGCATCAAGGCAGATGACCATGGGGCAACCAGACTGCAGGCCCAGGGGTGCTCCCAGGAAGGTAGGTGGTAGTGGACTTTCCTGGGGAGACGGAAACACAGGGGTGTTCCATGGCAGCTGCTGTGTGGTAGCAATCGCCATTGAAGACATGCCAGTGTGCCGGTTGCAAAGGCCTGCAGGGAGAGAAATAAAACACAGCTGAGAGGTGTGAGACACATAGCATGGTCTGCTGTCCTTCCCTGGGTGTAAGGTGAGCATGATCCTGTAAGGGGAAAGGGTCAAAGAGAGAGAAGACAACACAACTTGGGGGTCACAACCATGGCAAACCTAGCAATACTGACCTGTCAGGAGACCCTGTGGAGAAAAGGGGGGGGGAAATAGCTGGTGTCTACATAAGGCTAAACGGTTCCACACTTGTGGCATTGTGTGCTCACATGACTACAGGCAGCAATCCGACACAACAGTGGTAAAGAGGCATGTATCTGATATATCATAGCAGGCATTGCAGGCAGTTATGAGACAACACATTGGTAAAGAGGCATTTCAGAGAAGGCATTGCAGGCAGCTATGAGACAACACATTGGTAAAGAGGCATTTCAGAGAAGGCGTTGCAGGTAGCTATGAGACAACACATTGGTAAAGAGGCATGTCAGAGAAGGCATTGCAGGCAGCTATGAGACAACACATTGGAAAAGAGGCATATCATTGCAGGCTAGGCAGGCAGCTATGCGACAAGACATTGGTAAAGCGTCATGTATCCTACCTATATTTCTATATGCACAGCGGCAGAAGTCAGAACTCATGTCAGCACGTACCCTGCTCTTACCTGCACTTACCTGCTGGTGTTGTTGCCTGTGGGGGGGGGGGGGAGAGGGGCTGGGAGAAAGACATGGGTTAGCAAACACTTGCATGGAGAGAGCTGCCCAGGCACAGGAGTAAACAGTTTGGCCACAGGCAGAACAGCCCTCTCTGCCCTAGAGGGGGGGAGAGAGGAGAAGAGAAGAGAGAAGTGGGGTGTTTGAAAAGTTTTCAAAGTCCCACTTTGTGGCTGCTGGGGGACAGAACCCCACGCCACGTGCTCAGAGAGAGAGAGAGAGAGAGAGAGAGAATGGAGGCCTGAGGCTGGGCTTTTGTGGGAAAGAGGCTGGGTGGGGCTGGGTGCTGATAGGGTAACTATTTGGGTCAGTGTCCAGAGTTAGGCCACAACTGTTCCGTCCTAACTCAGGCACAACTCGGGACCAGGGTGTTAGAACTTTTCAGGAGAGGGCTGGTGTGGGTAAGGTAAAATGGCTCCTATGGGTCTCCTCACATTTGAGTCCACCCTTTTTGTTGACCCAAATTTTGTGCCTGAGTTGTGCTCGAGGGGGCGTGTCAGGGGCTCTCCAGTGTCTGGAACTGGAACAAATTTTGTTACCGCCCCCGACACGCCCCCAACACGCCCACTTTTAGGCCCCAATTGTGCCAGAATAGCTCTTATGCCAAACTTAGGACTGAATTGGTCAACTTTCCTTAACCCGTCCTATGTCAGTCACAATTGCAGCACAAATTCGGCCTCTCCAGCACGATTCAGGCACAACTCGAGCCTAAAGCGCTTGGGCTGCAATTGTGCCTGAATTGTGCCGCTGAGGCCTTGGGCTGGACTGGGCTGTAAGGGCCAAACTTGAATGTGTAATGTAAACTGCTTTGTGAACCTTTTTGTTGAAAAGGAGTATATAAATATTCTTAAGAATAATAATGTGCGAATAGATAAAGAGCATGAAAAAGTAGCCAAAACAGTGATCTAGATTGAGGTGGAGCGACTCTGGCAAAGAAAGGTGACGACTGTACCAATAGTAGTGGGTGCTTTAGGTGCCATACCGAAAGTACATGAAAAAACACCTGCACACCCTAAGTGTAAATGACATTACCGCGTATGAGCTCTACATGGAACTGAACATATTTAACACAAATACCTCTAAATATTCTTGGTCCCTGGGAAGGACTTGATATTTAGAAAATGCCAACCACCATCATGTGTGCTGTGACTAGCCAACATTAATAATAAGAATAAAAATATTAAACAAGTGATGCTTATTGATGTGGCCATTCCAGGAGATAATCAAATCAAGGAGAAATAATAGGAAAAGATCACAAAATGCGAAGACCTGGAAACTGAAATACAGCGCCTTTGGGGAAAGAAAACCACCACCACCCCTATTGTCATTAGTGCACTAGGCGCAATCCCTAAGGCCCTGAAGAAATATCTGGCCAATATAGGCATTGACAAGATAACAGTTGAACAGCAACGAGCCACACTACTAAGAACAGTGAACATTATACGGCCATATCTCACCAGTTCTTAAACTCTTGGGTCGAGTTTGAACTAGTGAGCACCCAAAAATCCCAGTCCAAGCTGGTGGGCTGTGTCACCACAGATGATGATGATGTGGACTGGTGTATATTGTGTTTTTCTCAAAATAGCCTGGGGGGCAGGGTCTGAAATGGTTTGGAACTACTACGGGAGCATTGAGGGGGCTTTAGGACTCTGACTCCAATACAGTTCTGATCCTAGCCACACCCCTGTGAGCTATTTGAATTAGAAAAAAATTCCATTGGAAATCTTTCAAATATCACTTGTGTGCAAGAAGAATCGCAACAATGGCAGGACTGGTACACTAAAGTCCCCCTACTCCCCACCGCAGTTTTGCCTATTTATCCTCCATGCCATTTTCCCACTGAAACAGCCACAGGCCTGCAAAAGTGACATTGCCAAAATGTCACCTTTTGAGGTTCCAAGGGAGCTTTGGAGGCAGTTTGAAAAATGCTATATAGACAGACAAAATACTGTTAGTTGCAATATTTATGTACTGCTTTTCAACCAAAAAGGTTCTCAAAGTGGTTCACAGAGCAAAACCTATGAGGGTTTCCAATTCCAAAAGGGCTCACAATCTGAAGAGACACAAGGGAGGCACCAGCCCCTGTGAGATGGAGGCCTTGGGGGGAGTAGACAGGGACCCTTGTTCTCCCCCTGCTAAAGGTAGGAGAATCACCACTTTAAAGGGGGCCTCTTGGCCCAAGGAGCACAGGCTCAACCTCCCTCCCACACACCACAGTTCCAGTTCAGACTGGGCTGCTAATCAACAGTTGTTTTTTTAAAAAAAAAATTAAACATAAATCCCAAGCTAGACAATGTTGTACACCCAACATTTAATGCCGTGTCTAGATTCACCCTCCACTGAAGTCTGAGGAAAGAAAGTTTTGTGAATCATCATTCACAGCGCAACAAAGCGTTATTTATTTATTTATTTATTTAAATGATTTATATCCCGCCTTTTCCTATGCCGAGGCAAATGCCCAAGGCGGCTTACAACAAAAATTAAAAAACATAGTTTAAAATACAGAAAAGTTTAAAACAATACATTAATTTAAAAACAATAAAATCCACGGGGGGGGGGACAATATGGAGCACAAAAGCAGCATGGCAGAGCATCTTGAGACACAGGAGGCAGACTACAACCCATCACCCAAATGCTAGATGAAACAACGTTTTGAGCCCTCGCCGAAAAGTCATGAGGGAGGGGGTAGTTCTCAGATCGCCTGGCAGGGAGTTCCACAGTTGTGGCGCCACAGCAGAGAAGGCTCGCCCACGTGTTGCCACTCCCCTAACTTGCGATAGAGGTGGTACACGCAGGAGAGCCCCCTCAGATGACCTAAGAGAGCGGGCCGGAATGTATGGGAGAAGGCGGTCCCTCAGATATCCTGGACCCAAACCGTGAAGGGCTTTAAAGGTCATTACCAGCACCTTGAATTGGGCTCGGAAATGAATGGGCAGCCAGTGCAGCCACTGAAGCAGCGGCTCAACAGAGTCAAACCGCCTAGCTCCAGCGACCACCCGGGCCGCCGCATTCTGCACTAATTGCAGCTTCCGAACCGTCTTCAAGGGCAGCCCCACGTAGAGCGCGTCACAGTAATCCAGTCTTGATTTCAATGCAACAGGAACTCTTCCGCAGATAAGACTGAGCCTTTGCCTGACACCTACTCATCTTCTTTCTTTATGTCCTTCTCTGTCCTGCAGTAAGTGTGACTCTGGATCCAGACACGGCACATCCCAGCCTCCTCGTATCTGAGGACCTGAAGAGTGTGAGATGTGAAAATACAAATCAGAACCTGGCTGACAACCCTGAGAGATTTGATACCATGACCTGTGTGCTGGGCCTTGAGAGCTTCACCTCAGGAAGACACTGGTGGGAGGTGGAGGTGAAGATGTGGTCCTTAATTTTTATTCAGGTTAAGGAGTTTTTATTTGGCAGGGAATGTGGTATGTGGTGTGCAGGGGTTGCTCGAGAGTCCCTCAGGCGAAAGGGAGATCTCACCATTCGTCCTGATGGAGGGATCTGGTCTGTGGGGGAGGACCCATTCCGACCTTATCCATTCCTGGATTTTACTCCCCCTAAGCTGAGCCCAGCGGCCTTGAGACCTCTGCCCAGGAAGATCCGGATCTTCCTGGACTACGAAGAGGGACGTGTGGAATTTTTTGATGCTGATACAGACCGCTTGATCTTCGCTTTCCCTCCTGCCACATTCTCTGGGGAGGTGATCAGGCCCTTCTTCAGGGTGCAGGAGGGAGTCAGTCTGCAGTGCTGAATCTGAAGGAGAATCTCCGCTACCAGAAGACGCTTCCACTTCCCTTTTGTCTGTAAAGCTGAATGACAGGCAGGGAAAAGGCCACAGATTCTGTGGTATTCAGACAGGACGTCTGGCTCAAGGTCACAATGCTTAGAATTTTACAACTTTGGGCCAAGAGTGGAGGAAATAAAGGAAATTTTTGATGTAGATAGGCAGCGCCAGCGTTGAACTCTTTTTTTGGTTTCATTTGGTGTTTTCATTTTGATCCGGGTGGGGTATGGGACCCTGGCCTTCCTGCTGCTTATTATCTGAATGTTGGGCAGCCCAATCCTGTCTTCCCTGGAGACTGGCAGAGCGCGTTATGCCCTGATAAGGGCAGTTCTTTTTATCTGGAAGCGTGTAGTGAAACCCTATTCCTCTTCCAAAGCTTTCCTTTGGGAATTTCACATAGACACTGGGACACCAAATTTGGATTTAAACCACCATGCATGTAACATTTATTTAAGACAAAAACATACATAAACACACCAGTATCAAGAGAGCTCTCACACACACTCATTCATACTACCTTTCATACTTACCCACCCTGAGGAGGGGGGGGGAGCTCAAGTAGCCGCGGTTGCTGGAGACACACCTTGCAACCCGAATGTCTTGTGCTTTTAAAGCTCTCTCTCTCTCTCTTCTTCTGTGCTTTGTGCCCGTCCTCGTGGCTTCTAAGCAAATGTCTTCTGTTGACGTATGGTGACGGATTGCTCCATCACTTTGATACATTCCAGACCCTTTCTTATCAGTTGTCTTCGGCAGACCGCGTCCTTCCGACCCGGGCAACAACTTGTACCATTCGGGGAAGAGAGCATAACATTCCTTCTTGGAGGGAAGTGTTCTCTAAACAATCTGCAGGCACCGTCAGGGTCTTGGAATGCTCGCTTTAGATAGAACAGTGGTTCTTAACCTGGGTTCAATCGAACACCAGGGGTTCGGTGAGTCAGTCTCGCGGGTTCGGCGGAGGTCAAGACACACATTTTCATTTTGTGTGAAAATCATGTTTTAATATTTAATGGTTTTGTTCTTTGTTCTTAATGGTTTTGTTCTTTAATGGTTTTGTTCATTTTGTGCACCTATGTATAAAAATATACATATGTATAAATATATACCTACCTATGTTTTGAATTTGAAAAAATCATATTTTATTTTTCCAATTAAGAAGGGTTCAGTGAATGCGCATATGAAACTGGTGGGGTTCAGTACCTCCAACAAGGTTAAGAACCACTGAGATAGAAAAAACTGTTCTCAAATCATGCATTGCGAATTTGCCATCTTCTTTGGTTCTTCTGCTCCATTTTACATTCACACAGCATCCATTCCTCACACGCTCTGCCAGTCTAGGGTGTCACAAATGTGCCGTAAAACACGTTTGCGGCACTCTGCGAGTAAACGGCGCTGAGCAATGCTGATTTTTATTGCTGCTCAGTTGGGCACCGACAAACTCAGCATTGTGATAGACAAGACTGGGTTGCCCAACATTCAGACAATAAGGGCTCAGTCCAGCCCAACTCAGCCCAACTCAGGCACAGTTGAGGCCCAATTGTGGCACAATTGGGGCCCAAAATAGGACCGAGTTAGGCTGCAACTGTGCCTGAGTTAGGCAGGAGGCAAGAGCAGTGGGCCAGGATCGAGGCAAAACTAACCACAGAGGCAGGCAGGCACCTGTGGGGAGCTGTCAGTCTTGTGGAAGTGAAGAGCCCCCTCCTCAGCTCGTCAGTGTGCACCTACCACAGCTGCTGCAGCGTTCGCAGCAGATGGGCAGCCACAGGTGGGCCTGCAGGCACTGGGCATGCGACAGTCAGCTGAAGGGCAGAGGTTGTGCCAGTGCCAGTTGCCCCAGGGCACCCTGGGCATTAGCCACCTGCCGCAGGGGGGAGTGCCACTGCCCTCCCTCCTGCAGAAGGCGATGCCACCCCCAAGCCACGTTGAGGCTGCACATGGGAGTCATGGGGGGGAGGGGGTGCGAACGTCACACACAAGGGGGGTCTCATGAAGTTTGCAACCGCCTCTGCCAGGACATGCCCGTGCGCTGCCTGAAGCCCTGGGCCTCCAGGGCCGTGGCTATGCCCACAAAGAAGGCATCCTGGTATGCCTTCTGCTCCGTGCCCCGGCCAGGACCGAGAGATGCCTTGGGCTTGTCTGCTGCGAGCGTGAAGGGCTCACGCAGCTCATCACACCCCCAGATGGGGCAACGTCGGCGCCTCGCGGCAGGCGCTCCAGCGGGGTGGGGGATGCCAGCGTCCATCATCAGGGAGTGGGAGGGGAGGCAGGCACACAGACAGGGGGTGCTGGGGAGGGGCACGGGTGGGTCAGAAACAGACAGACAACAAGGCTGGTGGGAGAGGGATACAGGGAGAGGGGTCTGCAGAGACCAAGAGGGACACAGGGGTCACTTCGCAGATGGAGGCAATGCAGGAACGGGCGCCTCTCATGCAGACGGACCGAGGGCGGTAACGGACGCCGTTGACGGGCGGAAACAGACGCCGTTGACGGGCGGACCGAGGGTGGGTGAGAGCCCCGGTTGCTGAAAGGGCTCTTCACGGACGTGGCGGACGTGCGCCATGTCACCTGTCAGTGGTTGCCTGCCTGAGAGGCCCCCCAACTCCCCCCTCCCCCCTGCTGTGTTCTCCCTGGGCTGGCTGTGGCAGGCCCTGGCTGGGATTCATGCAGGGCCTTGTGTGCTGGGCACTGTCTCTGTGTGTGGGGGGCAGTGCTTGTGTAACATTGGGGTCATGTTGTTCAAGGGGCCTTTGCCCAAGGGGCATCTTTATTGTTCTGGAACATTGGCAGAGATGGCCAGGCGAGGCTGCCAGGGGTAGGTACAGCAGCCACTCAGAACGTAGCAGCAGCAGCAGCAGGCGTGCCCCATGGACCTGGAGACGCAGGCTCTTCCCCTGTGAAACCACAGCCTGCTCCATAGAAAGGGGAGGGACAGCAAGTAGGCAGCCAGGGAGGTGGAGCAGCAGCAGCAGCTGAGGAGGGTTGCAGGGCAGGCTCCCAGACCTCTGGCAGCATCGAGGCAGACGACCATGGGGCAACCAGACTGCAGGCCCAGGGGTGCTCCCCGGACGGTTGGTGGTAGTGGGCATTCCTGGGGGGACGAACAACTTGGGGGTGTTCCATGGCAGCTGCTCTGTGGTGGCTATCACCATTGAAGAAATGCCAGTGTGCCGGTTGCAAAGGCCTGCAGGGAGAGAAATCACACACAGCTGAGTGGTGTGAGACACAGAGCCTGGTCTGCGCTCCTTCCCTGGGTGTAAGGTGAGCATGATCCTGTAAGAGAAAGGGGTCAAAGAGAGAGACAACAACACAACTTGGGGGTCACAACCATGGCAATCCTAGCAATACTGACCTGTCAGTAGACCCTGTGGAGAAAAGAGGGGGGGAACAGCTGGTGTCTACATATGGGTTACAGTTCCGCACTCATGGCATTGTGTGCTCACATTCATACAGGCAGCTATGAGACAAGACATTGGTAAAGAGGCATATCATGGCAGGCATTGCAGGCAGGCATTGGTAAAGAGGCATATCATGGCAGGCATTGCAGGCAGACATGAGACAAGACATTGGTAAAGAGGCATATCATGGCAGGCATTGCAGGCAGACATTGGTACAGAGGCATATCATGGCAGGCATTGCAGGCAGCTATGAGACAAGACATTGGTATAGAGGTATGTATCCTACCTATATTTCTTTATGCAAAGAGGCAGAAGTCAGACCACACGTCAGCACAAACCCTGCTCTTACCTGCACTTACCTGCTGGTGTTGTTGCCTGTGGGGGGGGAAGAGGGGCTGGGAGAAAGACATGGGTTAGCAAACACTTGCATGGAGAGAGCTGCCCAGGCACAGGAGTAAACAGTTTGGACACAGGCAGAACAGCCCTCTCTGCCCTAGAGGGGGGGAGAGAGGAGAAGAGAGAAGTGGGGTGTTAGAAAAGTTTTCAAAGTCCCACTTTGTGGCTGCTGGGGGACATAACCCCACGCCACGTGCTCAGAGAGAGAAAGAGAGAGAGTGAGTGGAGGGCTGGGGCTGGGCTTTTGTGGGAAAGAGGCTGGGTGGGGCTGGGTGCTGATAGGGTAACTATTTGGTCCGGTTCCAGAGTTAGGCCACAACTGTTCGGTCCTAACTCAGGCCCAACTCGGGCCCAGGGTGTTAGAACTTTTCAGGAGAGGGCTGGTGTGGGTAAGGTAAAATGGCACCTATGGGTCTCCTCACATTTGGGTCCACCCTTTTTGCTGGCCCAAATTTTGGGCCTGAGTTGGGCTCGAGGGGGCGTGTCAGGGGATCACCAGTGTCTGGAACCGGACCAAATTTCGTTACCGCCCCCGTGACGCCCACGGAACGCCCACTTTTAGGCCGCAGTTGTTCTGCAACTGTACCGCGCCCGTCCTGCGCATGCGCACGGCGTCCAACGTACATTCGTCCTACATCCGGTACAATTGCAGCCCAACTCAGGCACAATTCAGGCACAACTCGGGCCTAAAGCACTTGGGCTGCAATTGTGCCTGAATTGTACCGCAGTTCCCTTGGGCTGGACCGGGCTGTAAGCAACTTGCAAACTAGGGTACATTATATAGGAGAGGCTACCAGACGTTTTTCACATGGGATAATGCAGATGCAACATTCAGAATGACCCAAAGCAGAACCATTGGTTGAACACTTGAGTCAGCAACTCTAAAAGAAGAGGATAGGTCAGAAACACGGTAGACCTTAATTTCACTGGGCGGGGCGAGCCCATCCCTGAGGCGATCACAGATGGGTGGGGGCAACAGATGGGTGGGGGCTGGCCACCTCCATTAGCCCGCTAGTCTTCGCTGCGCCTCCCACTCCCTTGGTTGCAGATGGGATGGAGCAGAAGAGGAGCCCACCACTCTCCTTTCCTCCATACTTCCCCTTCCACTCCATCCTCTCTTTTGGAGCGGAGCAGAGGCCGTCCTATCACCCAGTGGGGGAGCAGCATTCAGGCACCGGGAGATCTTGGGCTGGTCCTATCAATGAGAGCGGATACACTTGCAAAGAGTATTCTGACCTAAAGTATATGGGTGTATCTCAGCACTCTAATAGAACCATTTATAAGTTCTAAATGACACTGAAGACCATCTCTTTCTGACTTGATACACTCTTTGTAAGTAATAATACGCAGGCATTCCACAATGTAGAATCATATAGAAGCAAGATGAGACACCTGTACTAACATCTCAAAAGATGAAAAAATAAGAAAAGACTGCTTAGGATTGATTTGGTGGTTAGATTAGGGCCCTTTCCCCTCCCAAGCCTCCTGATTGCCCCCCCACACACACACGCACAGCATGCAGTGCAGTGCAGCCAGTTTTGGTACAGTTGCATGCTATGGTGGGGGAAAGCATAGGACTGGGCTATAAGTAAATTAAATAAACAGAGTGACAGTTCACCAATGCAGTTCAAGCTGGTGTCCTATAATGGTGAAGAGTCTGAGCTGGGAATCAGGTCTTACCTAGATGGAATCTGGCCTCCGCCAAGAATTCTTACTAGGTGTCCTTAGGCAAGCCACTCCCAGCCTCAGTCTTCCCCATCTGCAATATGGGGACAATACGTATCCTACAGGTTGTTGTAAAGACGACATCAAGATTATACATTTGAAGCAATTGCACACTCAGAATGCGCTGTAAAAATGTTTTTGAACGAAAACTATTATAACCGGCAACAATGTTTGAGGAATTAGGTATCACGGGTAACCCGGTCATGTTTGCAGCTAAAAATAGCGATCCAGCCGATTTAAAAATAATGACGAAAATACCCGGTATGGACTTTGACAGCCCAGAAACCCAGATAAAGAGAAATTATTTAAAATCTGGAACTCAAAGGACCCGACGTTTCGTGCCTTGGTACTGGCACATCTTCTGGGGTATCTCCAAAGTAAATTGGTAGGTGTTAAAGAACAGCGTCCTGCTTCGTCATTTTATTCTTTTAAAAAAAAAATAAAAAAAGCGCGGGAACTTTTGCTTGTCAGACGGAAGCCGCTTCAGTTCAAACCTTTAACATAAGCAGGTGATCCTGCAAGGACTCAGTAAGTTCCTCGATTACATACTGAGTCCTTGCAGGATCACCTGCTTATGTTAAAGGTTTGAACTGAAGCGGCTTCCGTCTGACAAGCAAAAGTTCCCGCGCTTTTCTCATTTTTTTTATTTTTTTTTAAAGAATAAAATGACGAAGCAGGACGCTGTTCTTTAACACCTACCAATTTACTTTGGAGATACCCCAGAAGATGTGCCGGTACCAAGGCACGAAACGTCGGGTCCTTTGAGTTCCAGGTTTTAAATAATTTCTCTTTATCTGGGTTTGAGTTTGAGTTTGAGTCTGAGTCAAGTGTACAAAGCTTGAGCTGCAAACATGACCGGGTTACCCGTGATACCTAATTCCGTAAAAATGTTACGTGCTATTTATTTTATATATCAGCAATCAAGAGAATGGCAAATTTCAATAAGCGCTGTCTTGGAATTTATTCCAGTACTGAATCAGTGATATCTACTGTTGGATAATAAATGTGTCCATTGTATCATTTTCTGCTAAAGTTCTGTCAGCTGCACCATAATGTTATGTACTTTCTTTAACATTATCCATATTAGATCCCAGAACAGGCTTTCCAGCAGGCAAGACAAGGAAGGACCAAAGGATCAAGTTACAAAGATGTCAGAGAATACTGGGTTTTGCATCTTTTTTTAATTGGTTTACTGGTTTTATTTCTCTAATCATAAGCTCTCACTGCCATCTTTGTGTCTTAAGTAGCCATTCCTCCCAGGAGACGGTCAGCGCAATCCAACTTAACTTTTGTGCCGGTTTAACCAGCGGTGCAGCGAGAACGGGTAGCCCCAGAATGGAAAAGGGATTCAAATCCCCTTTGGGGATAATGGGGATAAGCAACCTCCTGGTTGTAGGAGTAGGTTTTCTTTGTGCCAGGTGCAAGGGAGTGGCGACAGGTTACAAGTATCTTGTTGTCTTGTGCTCCCTGAGGCATCTGGTAGGGCCACTGTGTGATACAGGAAGCTGGACTAGATGGGCTTTTGGCCTGATCCAGCTTCTTATGTTCTCTTTTGGAGGGGATTTGAATCCCTTCTGCCTCTGGAATGTGTCTGTTTATGTAGAAGGGACCTTATATTGTGCTCACTGGTGCCAACCTTTTACCAGTTGAGCTTAAAGGTTTAGGATTAGCAGGCAACAGCTATGTATGCTTTACGTTAAACTTACTTGTGTGTTTTTTTAATAATAGTGATTGATTGGCTTCTTGCAAACAGCATTGTAGCCCTTTTGCCCTTTGTTTGAATCCTATATACAGTATTAAGGTGCCTAACTATGAGGGGGTCAGCCTCCATACTCTCATGTTTCTGACCACGCTTGGATAATAAACCAACTCAATTTTCTGTCTTCAGTCTTGTGTTGATTAGTTTCTTCTACAATGAGAGAACACATGGAAAGTGGTTTGCCCATTCAGAATGTCCCTAATTAGGAGAAAGCCAGTAGCAAATGGGTAGCTAGTATCCACATTTTCCAGATGCAAGGCAGTGGCAACAGGATACAGGTCTCTTGTTGTCTTGTGTGCTTCCTGAGGCACCTGGTGGGGCCACTGTGAGATACAGGAAGCTGGACTCGATGGGCCTTTGGCCTGATCCAGCAGGGCTCTTCTTATGCTTTCTCCCCTGTGGAGGAAGAGTCCTGGCTCTGGATGGTACTCAAGTGTACAAAGCATAGTTACAGTGCAATCCGTTGCACTCAGAAGTAAGTTTCACTAAACTCAATGGGATTACACCCAGGTTGGTGTATTTGGGATTGCAGCTTTTGTCCCTGGAGAACATAAGAGGCTGCCATACTGAGTCAGCTGATACCCAGTCTCCTTTTAAAATGAAAACTGTTTGGTGCCATGAGACTTTTTGAAAAGGATTGAGAGCAAAACTGAAACATGTGCATGACCAGGACTGTAACAAGGAAGGACATGATGTCCATGCCAGGGTAAGGCCACATCTGGAGTATTGTGTCCAGTTCTGGTCACCATACCTCAAAAAGGATATAGTTGAATTGGAAAAGGTGCAGAAAAGAGCGACCAGAATGATTCGTGGGCTGGAGCACCTCCCTTACGAGGAAAGGCTACAGCGTCTGGGGCTTTTCAGCCTAGAAAAAAGGCGCCTGAGGGGGGACATGATTGAGACTTATAAAATTATGCATGGGATGGAGAGAGTGGATAGAGGGAAATTCTTTTCCCTCTCGCACAACACCAGAACCAGGGGACACACACTAAAATTGAGTGGAGGGAGAGTTAGAACAGACAAAAGAAAATATTTCTTTACCCAGCGTGTGATTCATCTGTGGAACTCCTTGCCACAGGATGTGGTGATGGCACCTGGCCTAGATGCCTTTAAAAGGGGTTTGGACAAATTCATGGAGGAAAAGACCATCACAGGTTACAAGCCATAAGCAACCTCCTGGTTTTTAGAAGTGGGTTTTCTCTGTGCCAGGTGCAAGGGAGTGGCGACTGGACACAGGTATCTTGTTGTCTCGTGTGCTCCCTGAGGCATCTGGTGGGGCCACTGTGTGACACAGGAAGCTGGACTAGATGGGCTTTTGGCCTGATCCAGCAGGGCTCTTCTTATGTTCTTATGTTCTTATGTTGTATTCCTGCACAAGGAGCCATGCTGTGAGGACTTCCCCAAGGCCAGAAGATGAACCAGAGGGAAAGAAATACCTGAACAGCAGACTCCATTTTAATATGTGTCCAAGCTGAAAAGCTCTGAGCAACAGCATCCATTTCGCCATGTGTCAAAAAAAGCTCTCACAGAATTTACTCTGCATTTCCCCCCCCCCCCACTGTGATGTTTCTAGAAGAAACAATAGAGGAACACCTGAGATGAGTCATCCCAGCCTCTCCTTTGTCTCAAGCCAGCTTCCTAATGGTTGGACCATCAAGACAGATCCCTCTACCCTCCTCCCACTTGTTTGTTTTACCCAGAGGTGCATTGAGATGTCCTATCTAGGAATTCTTTTTCCTGTTTGTCTGTGTACCTGGGGATCCTCCGACATGTGCTCAGGTCCCTATAAAAGGCAGGAACAGACTGGAAACCCCCTCCTCATTTTCCTCCTGGACTGGTACTGGTGAGATTCCTCTGCTCCATCTGGTTTTCCCTTCCCCCCCTCCTCTTCCCTATCTCTTGCAACCCTCCCTCCCTTCTCTCCTCAGTTAGTCACTGATTTGGTTCCTGAACCCAGCTTGTTCAGAACCTGGGAATCATTTTATTTCTCCCCCTTCTCCCAATACCCCCCACTCTTAATTTGACTTCGTTCTCAGTCATTCTGCTAGTCTGACCAGCTCAGACCCAATCTGCTAGTCCTTCTTTTCATTCACTGTTGTGCCAGAACTACAGCATTTGCAACAGCCAAGGTGAATTCTCCAGGATTGTTAAGGTGATTATAACCCAAGTAAAACCAGAACCTGATATCTCCCTGCTCTATCTAAGGGCTCAGTCCAGCCCAACTCAGGCACAATTGAGGCCCAATTGTGGCACAATTGTGGCCCAAAATAGGACCGAGTTAGGCTGCAACTGTGCCTGAGTTAGGCAGGAGGCAAGAGCAGTGGGCCAGGATCGAGGCAACACTTACCGCAGAGGCAGGCAGGCACCTGTGGGGAGCTGTCCGTCTTGTAGAAGGGAAGAGCCCCCTCCTGAGCTCGTCTGTGTGCACCTACCACAGCTGCTGCAGCGTTCGCAGCAGATGGGCAGCCACAGGTGGGCCTGCAGGCAATGGGTGTGCGACAGTCAGCTGAAGGGCAGAGGTTGTGCCAGTGCCAGCTGCCCCAGGGCACCCTGGGCATTAGCCACCTGCCGCAGGGGGGAGTGCCACTGCCCTCCCTCCTGCAGAAGGCGATGCCACCCCCAAGCCACGGTGAGGCTGCACGTGGGAGTCATGGGGGGGTGAGCGGGGGAGAGAAGGGAAGGAGGGGGTGGGAACGGCACGCACAAGGAGAGTCTCATGAGGTCTGGAACCGCCTCCGCCATGACATGCCCGTGCGCTGCCTGAAGCCCTGGGCCACCAGGGCCGTGGCTATGCCCACAAAGAAGGCATCCCGGTATGCCTTCTGATCTGTGCCCCGGCCAAGAGCGAGAGATGCCTTGGGCTTGTCTGCTGTGAGCGGGAAGGGCTCACACAGCTCATCACTCCCCAAATGGGGCAACATAGGCGCCTTGCGGCAGGCGCTCTGGCGGGGTGGGGGGTGCCAGCGTCCATCATCAGGGAGTGGGAGGGGAGGCAGGCACACAGGCAGGCGGACAAGGGGTGCTGGGGAGGGACACGGGTGGGTCAGAAACAGACAGACAACAAGGCTGGTGGGAGAGGGATACAGGGAGAGGGGTCTGCAGAGACCAATAGGGACACAGGGGTCACTTCGCAGATGGAGGCAATGCAGGAACGGGCGCCTCTCATGCAGACGGACCGAGGGCGGAAACGGACACTGTTGACGGGCGGACTGAGGGCGGAAACGGACGCCGTTGACAGGCAGACTGAGGGCGGAAACGGACACCGTTGACGGGCGGACACGGACGCCGTTGACGGGCGGAACGAGGGTGGGTGAGAGCCCCGGTTGCTGAAAGGGCTCTTCACGGACGTGGCGGACGTGCGCCATGTCGCCTGTCACTGTTTGCCTGCCTGAGAGGCCCCCCAACTCCCCCCTCCCCTCTGAGCCCTGAGGGTCTGGCAGCCCCCCTGCTGTGTTCTCCCTGGGCTGGCTGTGGCAGGCCCTGGCTGGGATTCATGCAGGGCCTTGTGTGCTGGGCGCTGTCTCTGTGTGTGTGGGGCAGTGCTTGTGTAACATTGGGGTCATGGTGTTCAAGGGGCCTTTGCCCAAGGGGCATCTTTATTGTTCTGGAACATTGGCAGGGATGGCCAGTCGAGGCTGCAAAGGGTAGGCACAGCAGCCACTCAGAATGTAGCAGCAGCAGCTGAGGAGGGTTGCAGGGCAGGCTCCCAGACCTCTGGCAGCATCGAGGCAGACGACCATGGGGCAACCAGACTGCGGGCCCAGGGGTGCTCCCCGGACGGTTGGTGGTAGTGGGCATTCCCGGGGGGACGAACAACTTGGGGGTGTTCCATGGCAGCTGCTGTGTGGTGGCAATCACCATTAAAGGAATGCCAGTGTGCAGGTTGCAAAGGCCTGCAGGGAGAGTAATCACACACACAGGCAGCAGGCAGCTATGAGACATGACATTGGTAAAGAGGCATATCATGGCAGGCTATGCAGGCAGCTATGAGACAAGACATTGGTAAAGAGGCATATCATGGCAGGCATTGCAGGCAGCTATGAGACATGACATTGGTAAAGAGGCATATCATGGCAGGCATTGCAGGCAGCTATGAGACATGACATTGGTAAAGAGGCATATCATGGCAGGCATTGCAGGCAGACATTGGTAAAGAGGCATATCATGGCAGGCATTGCAGGCAGACATTGGTAAAGAGGCATATCATGGCAGGCATTGCAGGCAGACATGAGACAAGACATTGGTAAAGAGGCATATCATGGCAGGCTATGCAGGCAGCTATGAGACATGACATTGGTATAGAGGCATGTATCCTACCTATATTTCTCTATGCTAAGAGGCAGAAGTCAGACCACATGTCAGCACAAACCCTGCTCTTACCTGCACTTACCTGCTGGTGTTGTTGCCTGTGGGGGGGGGAGAGGGGCTGGGAGAAAGACATGGGTTAGCAAACACTTGCATGGAGAGAGCTGCCCAGGCACAGGAGTAAACAGTTTGGCCACAGGCAGAACAGCCCTCTCTGCCCTAGAGGGGGCAGAGAGGAGAGAGGTGAAGAGAAGAGAGAAGAGGGGTGTTAGAAAAGTTTTCAAAGTCCCACTTTGTGGCTGCTGGGGGACAGAACCCCACACCACGTGCTCAGAGAGAGAAAGAGAGAGAGTGAGTGGAGGGCTGGGGCTGGGCTTTTGTGGGAAAGAGGCTGGGTGGGGCTGGGTGCTGATAGGGTAACTATTTGGGTCCATGTCCAGAGTTAGGCCACAACTGTTCGGTCCTAACTCAGGCCCAACTCGGGCCCAGGGTGTTAGAACTTTTCAGGAGAGGGCTGGTGTGGGTAAGGTAAAATGGCTCCTATGGGTCTCCTCACATTTGGGTCCACCCTTTTTGCTGGCCCAAATTTTGGGCCTGAGTTGGGCTCGAGGGGGCGTGTCAGGGGCTCTCCAGCGTCTGGAACCGGACCAAATTTCGTAACCGCCCCCGTCACACCCCCGACACACCCCCGACACGCCCACTTTTAGGCTGCAATTGTGCCTGAATTGTGCAGTTGTGCCTGAATTGTGCCTGAACCCAATTCAGTCACAATTGCAGCCCAACTCAGGCACAATTCAGGCACAACTCGGGCCTAAAGCACTTGGGCTGCAATTGTGCCTGAATTGTACCGCAGTTGCCTTGGGCTGGACCGGGCTGTAAGTTTCCTAGTTCTCTGTATGATTGTATTTCTGTATGATTTTCGCCTGAATTATTTAGTAAACTTTTGGAAAGCAACCACGGGTGTCTTCAATATTATTTAAAAACGGAATTCTGCAAAAGCCCAACTCTGGTATACATAGGTCTAAAGGTCCCAAAACATGCCAAATTGCTATATTTAAAGCTATTCCCCAAATTAAAAGCATTTTGGCTAACACAGCCCGTTGGTCCATCAAGCTCAGGAGTGACTATCTGCGAGATCAGACAGGAATTTTTCTCTGCACTGGAGATTGAACTGGGGACCTTCAGCTTGCAAAGCAACTCTCTGCTACTGGATGGCAGCCCCTCGAAAAGTTAAGACTCCAGATCCTCATTTGCCTCCCTTGCATATATTTTCTCTTTCAAGTACAGTCAGACCTTTTTATCTGCTGGGGTTCTGTTCCTGGAACCACAGTGGATAAGAACATCAGTATATTGAATGAAGCATCATCGGGATTCAGGTTATAAAATGAGTTTTATAAAATGTAAAAACCGAAAATCAGTGTTATATGAAATTATGAAATCTGGGGGTGGTGGTGGTCGGGAGCGGTGTCACATTGCCTTTTTCCCAGCATCTTCCCCACTTCCCTCCTCCTGAGTTTGTTTAAACTGACTGAAAAAACAAAAGCCACTGCTGGAAGCAACCTGTAAATGGCGCCAGAGACTCCCAGCTGCATTTTTCAGCGGTTTGGACACATGTAGGAGGCTGGAAGTGGCTGGCAGACCTCCGACAATGCTGAAAAAAAGAGGGAATGTAATGCAACTGGACTCCCTCTTCCACAGTTTTGCCATCTGTGTTGAGTAAAATCCGTGGATAAAACAAATGTGGATAAAAAGGTCCGATTGTAACTGCTTCTCCACGGCACTTTGGGGGTTCAGCTGGGAAAAGACGCCCTTAAGAAAAGATGTGGGGACTGTGCCAAACAAACCTTCTACAGTTATGTTCCACACCTCTATAGCTCTGTCCACCTTCTCTCCTGAATCAGTTTGCCAGCACAGATAGGAGAGGTGTCGTCCGAAATCTGAAAGAAAGATGAAGGTAATGGATTGTGCCTTGGCAAACCTGCAGCCTTTCACCTGGGAAGAGAACCTGTCAGATGCCCCTTCTTTTCAGGAACTGACATGGAATAAATTATTACTGTTTCCCCTGTTTAAGAGAGGCATTGAGTCTATTATAATAACATCAGTAGCCAATTGTCAACTTCATCTCATTCCTATCTGCATGGCAGGTAACTTAGGGCGCAATCCAAACCTACTTAGGCTGCCGTTGTAACCAGCGGCCCAGCGAAAACAGGAGACCCCAGAACGGAAAGGGGATTCAAATCCCCTCCAAAAGGGGAATTCAAAGGGGATTTAAATCCCCTTTCCGTTCTGAGGCCTCCCGTTTTCGCTGAGCCGCTGGTTATAACGGTGGCCTAGGTAGGTTTGGATTGCGCCCTCAGACACCTTACTAAAAAGAGTGTATCATGTACTGTAGGTCACAAAGGTTTTTATCCTATCCATACTTTTGTTGTGACCAGGCTATTCAGGTCAGGATCAGCATAGATCACTAACAGCGCAATCCTAACCAACTTTCCAGCGCCGGTGTAGCCGTGCCAAGGGGGCGCACACTGCATTTTGCAGTGTAGGGGCAGTCATGGAGGCCTCTTCAAGGTAAGGGAACATTTGTTCCCTTATCTCAAGGCTGCATTGCGGCTGCACCGGCGCTGGAAAGTTGGTTAGGATTGCGCTGTAAGGTAAAGAGGTGAGAGGTCTATTTAGCAAGAGCTAAAATCTCGCTTTGCCATATTTAGAAATAGCAGTTGCTGTGTATGCAGTATGCACAATGAGTTTGCTTAAGCAGAAACCGCAAGAGACATCCTTGCCCTGAAAAGTACAACAAGATGTTCTGGGTATTATAGGGGCAGAAAAAGGCCTGATTGCTTAAAGTATTTTTAATATGTTTTGCTAGCGTATGCCAAATCATGGGAATCTAATGACGGGAAAAGGGGAAGTTGAGTGGAAAACAAACACGTAACTTTTGCAATCTGAATGTGTAACTATCAATTATGTGGAAACGGGGGGGTGGGCTGAGCTTATGACACGTCTGAATGAACACTATAACTACTGCTAGGATTGGAGGATAGCTAATGTCACGCCAATCTTTAAAAAAGGAAGGAGAGGGGACCTGGGAAACTACAGGCCAGTCAGCCTAACATCTGTTCCAGGGAAGATGGTGGAAAGCCTCATCAAGGATAAAATCGGAAAACATATAGAAGAACAAGCTTTGCTGAGGGAGAGTCAGCATGGCTTCTGCAAGGGGACGTCTTGCCTCACAAACCTTTTAGAATTCTTTGGAAAAAGTCAACAGGCATGTGGATGCGGGAGAACCCGTGGATATTATATACCTGGATTTTCAGAAAGCGTTTGACACGTTCCCTCATCAAAGGCTCCTGAAAAAACTCCATAGTCAGGGAATAAGGGGGCAGGTCCTCCTATGGATTAGGAACTGGTTGAAGACTAGGAAACAGAGAGTTGGTGTCAATGGGCAATTTTCACAATGGCGAGAGGTGAAAAGCGGTGTGCCCCAAGGATTGGTCTTGGGACCGGTGCTTTTCAACTTGTTCATAAATGACCTGGAGTTGGGGATAAGCAGTGAGGTGGCCAAGTTTACGGACGACACTAAACTTTTCTGGGTGGTGAAGACCAGCAGAGACTGTGAAGAGCTCCAGAAGGATCTCTCCAAACTGGGAGAATGGGCAGCAAAATGGCAGATACGCTTCAGTGTAAGTAAGTGTAAAGTGATGCACATTGGGGCAAGAAATCAAAACTTCACATACACGCTCATGGTTTCTGAGTTGTCTGTGACGGATCAGGAGAGAGGTCTTGGGCTGCTGGTGGACAGGTCGATGAAAGTGTCGACCCAGTGTGCGGCGGCTGTGAAGAAGGCCAATTACATACTTGTGATAATTAAAAAAGGGATTGAGAATAAAACGGCCAATATTATTATGCCGTTGTACAAATTGATGGTAAGGCCGCATCTGGAGTATTGCATCCAGTTCTGGTCGCCGCATCTCAAAAAGGATAAAGTGGAACTGGAAAAGGTGCAGAAGAGAGCGACCAAAATGATTAGTGGGCTGGGGCATCTACCTTATGAGGAAAGGCTACAGTGTTTGGGGCTCTTCAGTCTAGAAAAAAGGCGGTTGAGGGGGGACATGATTGAGACGTATAAAATTATGCATGGGATGGAGAGAGTGCATAGAGAGAAGTTCTTTTCCCTCTCACACAACACTAGAACTAGGGGACATCCACTCAAATTGAGTGGAAGGAGTATTAAAACAGACAAATGAAAATATTTCTTTACCCAGCATGTAATTGGTTTGTGGAACTCCTTGCCACAGGAGGTGGTGATGGCACCTGGCCTGGATGCCTTTAAAAGGGGATTGGACAGATTTATGGAGGAAAAGTCCATCACAGGTTACAAGCCATGATGGGGATAAGCAACCTCCTGGTCTTAGTAATAGGCTATCTCTGAGTGCCTGATGCAAGGGAGTGGCGACAGGATACAGGTCTCTTGTTGTCTTGTGTGCTCCCTGAGGCATCTGGTGGAGCCACTGTGTGATACAGGAAGCTGGACTGGATGGGCCTTTGGCCTGATCCAGCAGGGCTCTTCTTATGTTCTTATGCTGTATTTTGTATCCATGCATCCTTGCCTCCCTTGAGCTTGCATCCCATATGCATATGGTTCTTGAATAAACTCTCAATTGGAAATACAGTTGGTCTCGTCCTTTGGTCTGCGAACCCAGGCCACGAGCCTGATCAATACACACCACCAGGTGTGCGCAACACTTTCCTGGGAGTAAGCCCCATTGACAATAATGGGACTTATGTCTGAGTAGACAGGCTCAGGCTCAAAGGGATCAGAACTGAGTTTATTCAATGCTGTAGATTCTTACTCAGAAATCAGCTGTTCAGTGGGACTTACTCCCTGTATAGATTGAGGTGCTGCAACAATCAGCAATTCCATATACAGTGTCAATATTATTTAACGGGGCATTTGAATGGTGCATGAGATGCCTTATTTTAGCAGCATGTCACATGTCTGTGTTGGGTCTCCTTGACCTTCCAAGGAAGTTGGGGCTGACAATCCTGCAAACAGGAGCAGCCCCATAGGGTGCCACCACGTGTGGGGAGGCTGCCTACACCCTGAAACCAGGCAGGACTGCGTCCTGTGCAGCTTCTGGGGAGTGGAAGATTGTTTCTTTGTTATTGGCTTTAATTTAAAACAATGCACACTTCACTTGCACAGAACTGGAAAAAGGAGAAGTTCAAAGACAAAGCTCCACAAAACGGCCCCTGCCCCGAGAAGACCCTCTCCCTAGCTAGGGGCCCTTGGTGGACAGCAGAAGAGAGGACGGAGAGTTGCCTGCCCACTCCCATCCTCTCTTCCTGATTGGACAGGTCACGCTCCCGCAGAAAACGGGGGCCGAACCGCTGAGGCCAATCACAGGCGAGGACGGGGCCCCAGGAATTTGCCGAGCGATTCAAGCGTTCATTCTCTCTTCTTTGCTCCTGGAAGCCGGCAGCAGATCATCTGGGACAAAGTTAATAAGCAGGTATGATGCAGAGGATGACTTTGTTGTTGTTCAGTCGTGTCCGACCCTTCGTGATCCCATGAACCATATCCCGCCAGGCCTTCCTGTCCTCCACTATCTTCCTGAGTTCGCTCATTTTCATGTTCGTTGCATCAGTGATGCTGTCTAACCACCTCGTCCTTTGCCTTCCCCTTCTCCTTTTGCCTTCAATCTTTCCCAGCATCAGAGTCTTCTCCAGAGAGTCCTCTCTTCGCATTAGGTGGCCAAAATATTTGAGCTTCAGCCTCAGTACCTGTCCTTCCAGGGTTGATTTCATTTAGGATTGACTGATTTGATCTCCTAGCAGTCCAAGGGACTCTCAGGAGTCTTCTCCAGCACCACAGTTCGAAAGCATCTATTCTTCGGTGCTCAGCCTTCCTTTGCAAAGTACTCGTTTAAGAGGGGGGGGGGAGAGGACATCGGGTGTGAGAGAGGAACGCGGTTGTGTGTAAAGATAAAGAACGAAGCCGAGATGCAAGAAGGAGTTAAGACTTGTTTCCCCTTTTCGCGGTAAGGTGAGGCATAATAATAACCCAACGTGGTGGTGGCCCCTTCCCATTTTCTAGCACGAGATAGGGTGGCTGGGTGTCCGGCTGTTTGAGAGCGATCCTTGTTATCTACCCCGGAAGGTTTGCTCCTCCGACCTAAGTGCGTGAGACCAGACTTCGGTTGCGGTCCTGTCTACACTCACCTGGGCTGGGAGTAAACCCGTTGAACACATGGGCACTTACTTCCAAGTCAGCATGCATAGGAGGATTGAAGGAAAAGTCCTCTGCTCTGCACATGCTCATAACTTCACATACACTCGAGAACCCGGCTCTCGTATTGAAAACAAAGCCCTAGCCGCATAAGTTGAACCCTTACAGAGAAGGGGGGGGGGGACGCTGAACTTCGGTCAGGTGTGTGCATCGCGGTTGTTGGAGGGGAGCAGCCTGGTTTGATTGATGAGCTCTTTGAAAATATTTTTATTTCTGTTCCTTTTTCCTGCACTGGAGAGGGGAGGGGGGTCTGATTTCGGGGCTCAGTTCAGGATGTAAGACTGTTAAGGTCTACAGTCCTTGGCGCCCTTACTCTTGAACTCCGTAGGATTTGCATTTAAAGGGACACGCATCACATTTGGCTGAGAGTGGGTCTTTAAGATTTTTTGGGTAATAATGTTTACTGTTATCCATCTTCTGGCTAACAACCTTATTCTATGCAGGCTTACTTGGAAGTAAGCCTCACTGAGTTAAGCGGAACGTCCCTCTTGACGTTGCCATTTGGAGAGGGATTTGAACCCGATGCCTTATGCAAATTACACTTTTTTTCTGATTCCTTGTGTTTAGTAAATTTCTGATTGAGCCTCAATTGGGTAACTTTTTCCTTGTAAAAAGATGGATTATTTTCCAGTCGGTAACTCCGGTTAAGGAGCAGGCAGCCAGTCTGTGTTGCTTGGAAGCTGCCCACGTGTTTTGTACTACGTATATGTACAAACACGTACAAGGTCATATACTTGTTCCGATTGACAAGCTTCAGCAAGTTCCTTTTAATTATGCGTCCTTTTTTTTTAATGGGTTCCTTGTTTGATGAAAATGTGAAATGTTGAATTCCCATTGTGCACAGAGAGGTGTGTGTTATTATTGGAGATGCATGCAGGCGGAGCGAGCTGAAAGGGTTAACGCTATAACCTGCCTCAAAGGAGAGGCAGCAGCGCCAGCTGATAACAGCAGAGCCAGAGGAAGCGACGCGCACATTTCGGAGACCTGCGGGGGCCTTTTGCCCTTGAGATCCTCCCACAGCAAAAACGTTGGCTGCCTTCTTCACCAGCACCAGTTGGTCAAAGAAAAGTGGCTGTGTTATCTTGGGAGAGATGGGCTCTCTGAAACTTTTCCAAATTACAACTCCCTCCCCCAGCAAGGATCCCATTATTCTTATCCAGTTAAAACTGGTTTGATTTAGACTTAGTGCATCTGAGAAACACACACACACCCAGGAATTTCCCAGCGGAGCAGCCCCTTTAAAAGTTGTCCCTCCCCCAAGGGTCAGGAATGTGAGCAGAGATGTAAACAGAGTTTGTGGGGGAAAGTGGATCCCTTCAACCTCTGTCTCTCTTGGAGCTGAACAGCTGCCGGCAGCTAGTTTAGGCTTACCAGATCTCTAACCGGGACAGAGTGCTAGACCTTTAGGAGGAGGAATGTGGGCAGGTGTAGCTTGTTAAACCTTAGAGCACAATCCTAGGCATGTCTATTCAGAAGCAAGCCCCATGGATGCCTAGGATTGTGCTCTAAGGTTTAACAGGCTACACCTGCCCACATTCCTTCTCCTAAAGGTCTAGCACTCTGTCCCGGTTGGAGATCTGGTAAGCCTAAGTTTGGAGAACAGGTAGCACCCCCCTCCTTTTTGACACCATGCTCTTTTCTTTCTTGTTTAGTGCTGCCTGTGCCAGGAGCCCCATGCTTGGACTTTTGTGTTGCAGTACTCTTCTCCCCCCCCCCCCCCCATGTTAAGTGCAAATCTTGGTCTCTTGCAAAACTACATTTTGAACAGGATGTGCAGAATCTGCCTGTATCATGGTGATTGGCTGACAGCCAGATTCTCAGAGGCCCGTTTGCGCTCTCACCACTGACCATGCTGGCAATGCATTCTGGGAACTCGTTATCTGGTGGGAATGAGATAATGGCGAACTCACAACACTGTGGATCTCTCCCAGTTGGGAGGGGGTGAGCGATGGTTACATAACCCTTCTGGAAGGAACTGACCTCTTAATCATTTTGGGCATCTCTAAAATGTACTTAAGTGCCTCACTCTAGGGCTCACATTCTGGATCGTGTGTCTGCTCCACGCTCCTCTGCTATGGGGCCTGATGGAATCCTGCCTACCCCAACATTGGGTGGGTAAGGCCCCTGACCCTCCGTGGGCTGGGGGGACTACTCCTGGTGAGAGTTAGGAGCAGTTTAGTCTTAGGAGTTTAGTTTTATTGTTTTATTCCTGTAAGACTGTAACGTATATGTCAAGCCTACAGTATTATCTGCCTTCTGAATCTATGCACGCATAGTCTTAAAGATATCTTAATCATCATCATTATATTAGTACCAAAAATTGAGTCCTGGGGAAATTGAGTGGGCTAAGTCCGGCCTGAGATGGCTGAGCCATTGCTACCCCAGCGTAAGCTGACTTGCAACCTTGTGGCCTGGCTCCCAGGGAGGCCAGTCCCCCACAACGTCTGCTTTCCTATAGAACCTCAGATCCTGGGGGCTGAGTGATCTGGCGTAACCCCAGCTGGTGTCAGTTACCCTCTCCTTGTTCAGGAGTGCAATTAGGTGGGAACCAGGATGCCTTGTTCAGACTGGGACCTGGGCCCCTATCTTATACACACACACATGCGCGCGCGCACACACACACACACACACACACACACACACACACACACACCCTTTCCTTTTCATGGTACCAATTCCAAAGATGGTTGCACCATGATAACCAAACGTAAAAGATTCCTAGACACATGTTTTGAGAAACACAAGTTACTCATGTGTGTTGCTAGAGCATTGTATTAACAAGATCCTGCCTCTCAGCAACCCTGGTTGCAAGTACTGTATAACAGAGTCATTAAGTTGAAACCAGACATGTCCTCCGTAAAGTGAGTTCAGGGGAGGGGATTTCTCTACCCTTCAGGACAGACCAACGTACTTTGGGGTGAGAAGGCATTTCAGTTCCAGATCTGAGTGATTCTCGTTGCAATGCCTCCTTCACAATGTTTCTCTGCTTGTTTTGCTTGACTCGCTTGTGCAAGTCACCTGCAGTTGTGTGTTCCAAGTTTAGTTGTGTGTTCCAAGCATCGTCATGTACAGTTTGTGGCGCATTGAGTCTGATTTGCATGGGCTGACCTGTGGTGGGTGGGCCAAGTATTTGACACTTGAAATACTGTACAGGGGAATTAAAATGGTATTCTTTGTTATGAGAACCATCTTGTTCTCTTTTGTGTACATTGTTAGGCCCCGAGGCCAACCAGTAACTGTGGTCAATGGCATTTGCACTAACAATGTTTAATTCAGGTCATATACTGTATTGTATTAGAAAATGTGGTCTGCATTGCTAACAGGATTATAACAAAAATGCTAAGAAAATGTATGAAGCAAACACTGAGGGGTCAGGGGTGTCTGAGCATAACCCCAAATGCCAGTAATGTGTGTGTGTGTGTGTGTGTGTGTGTGTGTGTGTGTGTGCGTGCACGCGCATGTGCGCATGCTTGTACGCGAGTGTGAGCATGGCTGAATTTAACCATGACAGGAAGGCCCAAAGGAACAGAGACCTGGGGAAACTGGTATCCAGGGGAAAGAGGAACCACAACTGTACCAGCAACAGCTAGGTGACAGTATGGGCTAACAGGGCCCATTGATAGGCACAAAACATCAAGAACAGTAAAGGACGTGTGTCAGAAGTCCATGGTTTTGAGTCTTGAGACATCTGGTTGTATGGCCAAGAATGATGATCTTCTTTGGTGAGCCTGAGGTTCTGAATCCAAGGGGCTGGGACTCTAAGGATGGTCCCTCCCAACATCTGGAGACCACCTTCCCCTAGACCAGCATTTCTCAAAGTCCTACAGGGGAGTTTACTCCCCTGTACGTCTTTGTGTGGGCGGGGCGATGTCGGAGGCAGCGCTCCAGGATCGCGCCTGACCCAGACGCTTTTTTCAATGTACCTGGTTATCCTGCCAGCTCCCTGAAGGGTCCGGGAGGCTGCTGCCCCCTCCGCAGCCCCCCCCCCACAGCGGCAATCGTGTTCCAAAGCCCACTTCCAATTTTTACCGAAAAGAGGCTTGGGGAGGTCTGCGGGAGGTGGCAGCAGCCCCCCCCCCCCCGGACCCTTCGGGGAGCTGGCAGGACAACCAGGTACTTTGAAAAAATGTGTTTGAGTCAGTGGCGGGCGCGATCCTGGAGCGCCACTGCCAACATTCAGGCTCCCCCCCCCGAAGGGCATATCGCCCACATCTGGTTAAAGTGGTGGGTTGCCCTAGACTTATCTACCTGCTGGCAAAGCCCTTTCTGTAAGGACTTGTCAGTCCATAGCCCACTTTGACGAGAGATGTGACAGGGCAAGACAGAGGCAGCATGTAAGCACACTCCCAGTTTCCCAGCCTCAGCCTTCCGGCTACCTACTGGGTTGGCCACCTAACAAATGTGCTTATTGTAAGAGCATGCTTAGGCACTTGGAAGCTTAAGTCCCTTCTCCTGTTGCTGATAACCTCAATAGAAGCGTCAGCGTTTTTAATCTGTATCATCCAGTTGTGGTCTGTCTCATAAAGGTCCTTCTACTCGACAGGTCTGATCAACCTGTTAAATTTGGGCATCCTAGGGTGTGGCTGGACTGTTGTATCTCTCCTGTGGTGACAAAATACCTGCTGCCTTTCTGTATTCAGTTTCCATACCAAAAATGCTCTCCCAAGTAGGCAATGATTACACCTATATTTCTTTTAAAAATAATTGATTGTCTCCTGTTTTATTTTGTCTTGCTGTAGATTCCTTCGTTGTGAGGCTCCTCCACCATCCTGCGGCAGTTCCAGGAAAGGAACTGGAAACAACGTGAGGCTTTTGTTGTTGCACTTCCGAGAGAGGCAGCCATGGCAGCCGATGGGTGTCCTGTCAAGGAGCTCTGTGAGGAAACTACTTGTCCCATCTGCCTGGAGTATTTCAAAGATCCAGTGATTCTAGACTGTGGGCACAATTTCTGCCGAGCCTGCCTGACCCTGCACTGGCGAGGGTTTGGCATGGCAGCGTCCTGTCCTCAGTGTCGAGAAAAGGATCAGCGAAGGAGCGTCAGGCCGAACCGGCAGCTGGCAAACGTCGTTGAGCTAGTCAAGAAACTTCAGCAGGGAGAGAGAGCGGAAGGGAGGTGGCGCATGTGCGAGAAGCACCAGGAGCCCCTGAAGCTCTACTGTGAAGAAGATCAAGCCCCCATCTGTATGGTGTGTGACCGATCCAAGGAGCACCGAGCTCACACGGTGCTTCCTATGGAGGAGGCTTCCCAAGAGCATAAGGTTGGCAGCACCAGAGTGGATCAGTCTCTCTCTCTTTGCAACAGCCTGTTCCCAACTTTCCCATCTTCCTCTTTTGTCACCCTTTACTGTCCAAGAAACAGAACTCGGAATGGGTATTGAAGAGGAAGGCTTGATCCTAAAGCTGGATTCACCGGGGTCCAGATAATGGGTTCAGTCATCCCTACCTGAATGGTGCTCCGGCTGTGTGCGCGCGCGCATGCAATCCTTTGCTTCTTTGTTGTAAGGAGAGGGTGCCATTCATTCCTGCAAATGAGCAGAAGGAGCGAGGGAAATATTTGGAGAGATGAGACTGAGATCCAGAGGCTGGAGGGGAGGGCTTTGGAGGCAAGGAGAACACATTGAATATTTCTAGAGAATGGGAAAAGGGTAGTATAGATATGGAGTGCAAGGAAATGGAGCTCTCTTTTCCTCCCACTTTCCTCTTTCACCTATGAAATGTCCCTGAACCTCCCCCCCCCTCCAAGCCAGCTCTCAGTATTCCAGCGCACTTTAGCAGTGCTGAAGAGAAGAAACCTGGGATGGGCAATACAGATGGGGAAGCAGGCTTGAGCCTCATGCTTGGGGCACCAGGAGCAGATCTTTTACACACACACCCCACTCCAGCAGCAGAGATGTAATGTGTGTCTGTATACAAGGTCCCACATGCTTGTGTGCACGCACGCACACACACACACACACACACACACACACACACACACACACACAATGCTTCTCCATATATGAATCTTCCAGCAAGATTCCCTTTGTAATGCTGGGGGTTTTGCTGGTGATAAATAATTTTAGTTTAGGAAGTGGGTCAAGGTAGCTGGCAGTGCTATGTGCCTGTTACTCTTACTCCCAAGAAAGTGTGCAGAGGACTGCAGCCTGAGTCACAGCCATAGCTGCGTAGCTAGGGAAGAGGAGGAGGACATCCAAGAAGTGCCAGTGACCATGAACCCTGTACTAGAACCCTACGGAAAATGACTGCACTTGTGACACTAAGGGGGCGGGATTGGGTGACCTTAGGGTGGTCGACCTGCCCAATATTTTTCATACATGTGAAGCTGGAAATCATTTAACTCCCATTTTGCTGCACATGTTCTGAGTAGCAGCAGAGGAACAAGCGGAGATCCCTGGATAGGTTTCCAAATATTCAAAACTGGAAAAAAAAAGTTGCATTTTTTTCCCTTTGAGCAAAGAGTTTATTTTTCCTTTTTTTTTTTTCCAGGCCAACGGGAGTAAGGCTGGAGCACGAACCCAGGCAGTCCAGTACTTGGAGATGGAGATGCCCAAACTAATTGAGCATTGTCAGCAGAAGGGGCTCAGGAGAGAAGGCCTAAGTGTGGAGGATTTGAGGATACTCCTCATTCAGCATGCCGGCCAGCCAGAACCGGAAGCAGCCAAGTTAAAAGCCGAGAAGATCCATTGCCAGCAGCTGGAACAAGATGCCCCCAAAGAGGGCGAGCCAAAGGAGATGCAACAACAACAACAAGCCCAGGAGAAAATCCATGAGGAGCAGCAGCTTACAGCCTCGGCCAAACAGCCAAAAAATGAATGGGAACTTCCGCAGCTGAGGAAGAACCAACCAGATAAAAACACCCCCAAAGCTTTTACTCCCTTTTCCCCCGGAGGAAGCCTCACAGCCTTCTTCTCAACCTTTGAGAGAGCTGCGCAGAGGCAGAATGTGTGTGTGGATGAGTATATGATATACCTGCCTACCTTGGTAAGGGGGGAGTTGGCAAAGATGTATCATAGCATGCCTGAGAAGGGGTCTATGACTTATCCTGTTTTTAAAGAGACAGTGTTGAAATACTTGGGCCCGGATCACTTCGGTAAAGAATTTTATGCCTTGCAACCTCAGGAGGGAAAACCTTTCTATGAATTTGGGCTCAAACTGGAGGAAGTGTTGAATAAGTGGTTGGATAGCGCTAAGGCGGATAGTAGGGAAAAGGTGCTTGATGTAATAGCGCTGGAGCGGTTCTTTTTCCAGCTGCCCCCGGAGATAAGACACTTAGTGAAAGCCAAAGCCCCAAAGGATGTTTTCCAGGCTGCTGGAATTGCAGATCAACTGATGCTTACTAGGGAAGGTTCAGAGAAGAGAACTCGCAATTTGAGGAGAGATGGTAAGGGATCCCAGAAGGGTGGGTGGGAGAAAGACCATTCGAAAAGGGAGAAGGGATCTCTGTCTGTTGAGCACCAAAGAGCTCCAAATGTAGCTGGTTCAGCTAATCTTCCAGAGAAAGTCTGCTACCATTGTAGGGAAATGGGACATCTCAAGGCCAGTTGTCCCAAGTTGACCGCATCCGCCAGCAAGCCTGTCTACTATGTAACGGCATTCTGTGAAGTTGGGAAAGAAGCAACAGCAGGCCTCAGGGAAGTAGTGACGCTTAAGGACCAGCGAGTTGTAGGGGTGGTGAGCACTGGATCCAATGTCTCCGTCGTCTGCGCTGATTTAGTGTCCCCGTCGGATATAGTTCCTGGGGAGACTTTCTTAATACAGTTCATAACAGGGAAGCGTACAGTTCGAGTAGCTCGTTTGCCCATCGAATGGAGAGGGCTCAGAAGCCTTCTAAAAGTGGGAGTCGTCGAGGATCTTCTTGTGCCTATGATCATAGGGAGAGATGTGTTGTGCTGTGGCTCCCAGACCTTTGTGATCACTCCAAGTCAGTGGGCCGAGGAGGAAGGCGCCCATACAGATGCAGAGAGCCAGCCCAAAAGTAGGGCTGAGGCCGAGCAGATCTCCTCAAGCAGGCCTGCTGGAACAAGCGTCGACTCTAGAAAGGGCGGGAATTGGGCTCTTAGGGAGACTTTTGAGAAGGCCGAGCCTCCAGCTGAGGGGGATTGGCGTAGTAGAAGCAGCAGGGAAGAGGACAACCTAGCTCCAGAAAACGGTGATCTAAGGAGGCAGTGGGGAGGTGTACAAGTCGTGCCAGATTGCCAGAGGTTGGGGATGGTGCAGGTGTTGACCCAGAGGAACTGGAAGTAGGAGGTTTAATGGAAATGGAGGAATTCATGTCAGCGGGCGTCTTGTACCTATTTTGGCAGGTGCCGGCACTCGTAGACAACTAAGACAGTCTGGCTCAGAAAATGGTTTGATTTCAAACCTCAGCAAAAGTGTTTCTTATCCCAAAATGCTCGGGGAAGGTCTGCTTAGTTGCAGGCAGAATGGTGGTGGCCACTAGGATGGATGGCTTTTAAAGGGAACTGGACAAATTCATGGAGGGCAGGCTTATCAGCGGTAGCTATGTTCAACCTGCAAAATCAGCAGCAGTATGCCTCTCAATCCCAGCTGCAGGGGAGCAACGGTGGGAGAAGCAGACCTTTCTCTCCTGCTCATGTGCTTCCCAAAGGCAGCTAGTAGACCGCCATGAGATGCTGAACTAGAGGAGCTCTCAGCCTAATCTAACAGGACTCTTCTTACGTAACCTGATAGGTACAAAGCTGTCTGCATTATTACTCACATTCCTTCAGGTTCCGACTCTTATAATTGTGACTGGGAGGTTTGCTAAAAGACACTTTCAACTGGAGAGGTCACGCCTCTCTTCATATAATATTGGGGAGGATAGACTCTACCCTTTGAACAGTTCTTAAGAATTAAGCCTATACAGAATACATTTTTAGCTAAAATAGGAAAACCTAAAGATTATTATGTGGAAGAGAAGGAATTGATAAAACCAGATATTTGTCCCATGCATTGTTTGGTAGTGGTGAACCCGTAGCTTTAACGTCAAGAAAGCACATCTTCTGGAGCAATTTGGTGTAAGAAATGCTTATGTTGCCATGTTTTGTTGTGCGAGATTAAAGCACAGTTTGCTTAAAAAAAGAAATTAGTTTTTATGGAGAATTGAGGGGGGGGGGAGAAGGGATGAGCAACCAAAATCTATACACTTGTCTTGGTTGCCAAAGGATAAGCCCAGTATGTTTAGAGTGACATCAACAGAGTGGCCTTCAGTCGATCAAGAACTGGCTTGGCACATTTGATTTCTATTTTATAAACAAGAAAGGTGGTTGTGTTAAACCTTATGACCCATTTTTCTCAATGTATTTTTAAGCTGTTTGTGTTCCCATATATGAAATAAAAGTTTAGCCTCTTAAACTGAGATCTAGTAACTTGGAGACCTGAATCTGTCACATAGAATTTGAACAGGGAACATACAAATCCTGTTCTAGTGCACTTGCATTTATCCCTTTACATGTAATCCAGAAACATTCAAAACCTTAAATTTCAAGTGGTCAGAAATACTATACTGACACACATGCACTCTAGACTACATTTACTGCACATACAGTAATACTTCCAGCAACGCTGCTCCCTTGAGCTCCTGCAGCCAACGAGAGTGATGTCTTCTGACAAGTTATCACCAGTTTCCTGCCTCATCTCCACAGCACTCTCCTTTCCTAGGTAGGTATAAATAAATACACACAGACACAACGTCATCGCCTACAACTCTGTCCAAGGGAGGTGTGGTTGAGGCTGCTGTAGCCCACTAGGTGGTGGTAGAACTCAAAGCACTGACAAAGACTTTGCTTCAAAGTCTTATGCTTCCTCCAGGAGTCCCATGAATTTTAGTGGTACTTAAAACTAGAGCCAATGGGACCTTAGGCAAGTGCAGTAGCTTTGTAGGACCTTCATTCACACCAATAGCCTACAACTAACAATATCCCAGGAGTCTTCCCACAAGCAAGACACTGTAATGGATTTAGTTTGTATTTATTTGCAGACTACTCAGACAGAGGCACAGTTCAGTCAAACTTGACCGATTTAATCCTGAAGTCTCCATTCACCGAGAAGAATTCTGCAGACTCCACTCCGAGGCGGTTTGGGAACCGAATCTCTTGGTCTCCATGCAGCTTCACCATCACGTCCTCAGCAGTGAAGGACACACAGATCTAACAGAGGGATCAGGGAATTAGCACACTGCTGTTTTCGGGGAAAGGTGGTTAGATTATCACTGTGTCCATGACAAGCAAATCTGGGCAAAGGTGGGTGCCGACTTCCCCCCCGCCCCGCTCCAATTGACATTCAGACCATGTGCAGTTATGTCCCAGGAGTTCCCATCTCTGCCAAACTCACTGGTTCTACCATGTTAACAGTACCAGAAGGCTGGGCAGAGATCTTCCCTTTGGCACCTTGGTTGCTTACTCTCATGCGCTGGCCATGAAAGATTTCTGGCCAAGCCTCTTTTACAGCTCCCTCTCCTCCTGGGTGTAAACAGCAAGGGCCTTCAACTCGTTTCCCGACTGTCTGCTAACCTTTCAGCCATTGCTCAATTCAATTATGGTCTCTTTTCAACACAAAAACCCAAACCCATCCGTTTAGCGTCACACAGAATCCAGAGGCCAATTTGGTGCTGCTGCCAAGATTCCCAGCTCCTTGCGGAACTTAACAGGGCAGCAGAAAAGGACGATGTGCCACATTAAGCCTGTTTTTAGGCCAATGGGATAATGTCACCAAATAAATAGCAGTCAGAACAAGACTATGATGGGATGGCTGATCAAGATAAGCTTGGGGTGACTGTATTTCCCCAAGGAAGAGAGGCTCTCATTAGTGCAGTGAGATAATCTAGTTTGTAGGTCCCTCTTCAGCCAGTTTGAGGGCCAGTGTGAATGTCTCCCCAACAAGATGTGGCCACGTGTGGGGCCACAAATGATGCAAACCGGACAGGGCACCAGAATGACCTGCATAGAAAAGCTCTTCCGTTTTATCCCATGGCAGTCGAATGTGGCGAATGCCACCCTCCTCGTTTCCAACCCACGTCTAGCCCTTCCCTGCACTGGACTCTCATTCCTTACCTTGGTCTCCTCTCCCTGATGGAAGGGAAACTCCGACTCCCGCAGCTCCTCACCCCACTCTCCGCTTGCCATGGAGTTGCACACAATGACCCTGGTGTCTCCCTGGTACTCAAATCGCGGGTTAAAGTGAAGGATCAGATCAGAGTCATCCCGGCCCAGATTGAGGGAAAAGCTAAGAAGAGAGGGACACAGAGAAACTCACGTTTGGGGCTGCGTTTTAAGACTAGTTGCTGGAGCTCAAGCCGGACCACCCCACTCCTGTCCTGCCCAACCGTATAGCCAGCTGCTACAATTAAGATTTTCTGGGCTAAATGGCCACGGTCCTAAAAGGGTTTGTACTCCTAACGTTTCGCTCATATTCTCAGCGAGCTTTGTCAAAGGCAGTGTGGAATACAAAACCACACACCAAGAGTCCTCTCTCCAGAGAAAGGCAGATCTTAAACAGTAGCACACCTGCTCAGTGGTGCAAAAAAAAGAAAAAGAAAAAAAAGTCAATTGACTACATATGATCTTATTAGCCACTGGGTTTGCCCATCTTAAGTGAAATTGACCTATTAAAGGAATTTGATCTTAAAGTGAAATAGGCATGAGATTGACAACAGGTTATTCATCCATCCATCCGAGAGTTATTGAAACTGTGGATTTTTGTATTACAGCCAGCATTGGTTAACTAGGGTTCAAGCATTCCAGGACATTAAGGAATTTTAAAATCCACTAAAAGTTGCCCTCCAAATCAGCAGCCCAGTTTTAGAAACAGGTACTTAGAATTGCAGAAAGCAAAGATCCCTTTTGCTTCTTGCTTCAGAACAAGAAATTTTGCACATATGCAAGTCTAGTCAACCAACATGATTTGACAAGATTTTCTATTGGGACACCCCTAGTATTGCCTTAGTTTGGACCTCTTCCTCCAAGCACCCCTCAGCCACCAGGATGGTAGCTGGGCAGGACAGGTACAAGCAGCCCAAGTGTGACTTGATAGCATTGCCAGCTAACTTGAAAAAGCCCGTCTAGTTTGCTCCTGTAGCTTAGTGTCATCTGCAGGTTAGCAAGTGAAAGTTTGCACATGGTGGAAGGAAGCACCACTTGCAAGTGTCTACAGACCAAGCTGCTGTTAGGTACAGGAACTACTGCCTGTAAACTAGTGGGAAGCCCTACAGAGGAGCAGCAGGAAGGAGCAACAGGATTGGCAAAGGAAGAAAAGTGGTTTGTGCAAAAGGAGTTGGCCATGCCCCATTTCAGGACAGTGGTACAAGAAGATGCGTTTGAAATAGGATTTAAGAGTTGTCTTCAAGTTCATAAGCCAGAATTAAAATTGCTGTAGCTTCTGACTTGGCTCAGAATTTAAGGGACCTGCAAATGTTGGGGTCTGCCATGGGCTGAGGCACATCCAGGCATAGGTTTCTCAACAAGAGCCAGAACCCCACCATACAGACCTCTTGGCCTCCGGAGTCACCTTTCCTTTCACTTTGATGCAGTCACCAGGTTTGAGCTTCAGGTGAGAGAGAACCAGATGCTGAAGGAAGAACAACCAGAGATGATGTTACAACTAGGCATGTCATCTCACGCACACTTTTCTCAGGCACAATAATTCCATGATGCTCTTTGTGGACCAGCCAATGGAAGGACCATTAGAATAGGACAGAAGAACTAGCTCAAGTCTCCCCTCAGTCATGCAGTTCACTGGATAATCTTGGGCCAGTCTCCCTCTGCATCTAGCCCACCCCACAAGCTGGGACTGAGGATTAAAAAGGAAGGTAGAAACATGCCCATTACCATGAGGTCCTTAGAGAAAAGGCAGGATGCAAGTGTGGGTTCTAATCTTCAGGAACCATTTCCACATCAACTTGACATAATGTAACCCCTTCTCTAAAAGGTTCTTCTCATGACTTCAAAGTTCTACAATGATGCACTTCTTTTTGAAAAGGCAAAACCAGCTAGGAGACAGTAGCAATGTCTATAGACCAAGCTGCTACTGAGGTACAGGAACTACCTGTAAACTAGTGGGCAGCTCTACAGAGGAGCAGCAGGAACAATACTTAGTAGGAATCTGCCACAATGACACAAGTTGCTGCCAGCAGCAGGTTTGAGTCCACCAGGCTGGATGTTAAGGCTGGAGGGGGGAGAGAAGAGATGGTGCAGGAGCCCATATGTCACTTTTGGTTGCATTTCACCATTACTCAGAGCCTTCTCTAGACCCAATTATTTCCACCAATATAGGCTCATTTCCACCAATATCAGTACCCCAAATAATGGTGTTTGGGATATGGCACTGGGAGATGCCCTCAGGAGACAGACAGCTAGGAAAGGGTTAGACCAGGGGTGGCCAATCTTCCACCATTGGGGCCTCTGTGCTGTTAAGAGTTGTGCAGAAGACAGAATCTTGGCAGCTGCAATTGTTGATGGTGCTGCTAAAGCAGCTGCACCTGCTGAAATGCACTCACCTAGAGACCCATTCAAGGTCCAGGAGCATTCATGATGAAAGGTTGGCCACCCCTGGGTTAGACTGTGCACCATCAAGATGCAAAGGGGCCATGCTGAACATGCTGCCAACAAGGTTTCCTTTTTAGGTTTCCTTCCTGGCTAATCTGCTGCACTCTCAGCCCATTCGGGACGGATCTCAGTCACTCTTCCCCCATCTTGGTCAGAGAGTTCGAGTATTCTCAATAGTGCAAGAGGATCTTTTCTGTGCTCCCCACCCTCCCAGCTTTGCATGGTGTGTATGTGCATCTCTGGTGAGAGGGAGAGGTATCTTCTGTCCTCCAAGCCAAGGACCAGTTTATGGATACGTTTGTTTGAAGTTAAACACAGATAGTATTGTAGGTATTGGTTACTCAGCTGTCAGCCTTGAGTTCATGTTAGCAGAGTAGTGACCAACCCAAAAGCAAACTGCTATGCCATCTTCTCCAGTTGCAATGGAATTTTTAACCAATCATTAATGGACTCAGCCTCAAGCATTTCAGGAGGAGATTCAAATTCACCAGTATTATCAGTACCGATTGGGGTATGTTTTCAGCCCCTACAAGTGGATGACTGACCCATCCAACTCCTATAGAATCCATCCTGCTTTCTAAGTCCACTTAACTGGGGAACAAAGCAGAAGGCTCTCCCTATGAAGGAAAGGAAACCAGTGTTCTAGAGCAGCGGTTCTCAACCGGTGGTACGCGTACCACCGGTGGTACTCTGGCTGACCGGAGGTGGTATGCAGACCACCAGTCTGCCCGAACCCAGCTCTGACGTGGCTTCTTCAAAGCCATATTTTTGCCCCCAAGAGGCTCCTGCCTTTTGCCAAGCCTCTCAGGGGCACTGAAAATTGCCTTCTCGCCATTTCCTCTCTTTTCTGGCCAAACACACAGCCGAAAACCTGGAAGGGGCAATGGTATCATCGCCACTTGCTTCCAGTGGTAAGTGGCCCAAGGAGGCCACTGGAGGCATTACACAGCTGGAAGAGGGTTGAGAACACCTAGATCTAGAGGACTGTTCACACATTCTACTGTACTTGGATGCATCAGTGTACTCAAACACAATCATTATTAGCTCTACTTGGTCCAGCTATCCAGATGCAACATTCAAGGCAGGTAGAATTTGTTTCAAGGATATACACACTATAAGAGTGAACCCAGGTTTAATCATTCACATGAACATGCATACAGACCCAAGCTGTACCCAAGTACAGCATAACATGCTAACAACCCAAAAGATCACTGGCTAAACTCAATCTGAAGAAGTGCTAGCCTTATTAAGCTACCATTTCCATTGGAAGGCTGGGATCAGACATTAAACAAGATGTATTCCAAGCCAGCGATTTCCAGACTACAGCAGGGTCCATTTATTGCCATCTCACCCCCACCCCTGCAGTCCCTTAGACCAGCTGCGCAAGGAAGAAGAGGTGGCAGCCACAGACTTCGCTTACATCTCCCGCCCAAGGTAGGAAAAGCCAAATTATTTGTGAGACTTTTAATTGCCTGTCAACCACTTTAGGAGGCCTCTAGCCAAGAGACAAAATGCAAACCCATACATTCATATGCTTTCGTAGTCAGCCCATCTGCAACACCCACTACTGGAGGAGCAGCCTATTCTACTTTTGCACGACACCACTTTGGAACAGCTCCTTCCCAGAAGAGCCATTCCTGCAGAAATGCTGTGGGGTTCACAGAAGGTGGGCAGTTTTTCTTCTGAAATGAACCTTTGGGCAGTTTTTCTTCTGAAATGAACCTTTGGAATATGAGAGCAGCACAGCCCACCTAAAGGTTTTATTTAGAAACAGCAAACACAGAATCTTGGAGCACCAAGATAAGCACTAAACCACAAGATTTCATGGACCGATGAACGCTTATGCTACAAGCCAGCTCATCTTAAAAAGAAATGGTAAGCAACCAAGAAAAAAAAGACACCTTTATTTTTCCTGCCACATGCAGTACAACTGCCCCTCTGAACACAGATGAGCAAGCCTCAGCTGACAGTGTGTGTGTGTGTGTGTGTGTGTGTGTGAGTGAGTGAGAAATACTGCCTTCATCAATACAATTTCCTAACACCATACCCTACAGCATCACCGATACAACGAACATGAAAATGAGTGAACTCAGGAAGATAGTGGAGGATAGGAAGGCCTGGCGGGATATGGTTCATGGGATCACGAAGGGTCGAACACGACTTAACAACTGAACAACACCCTTCCACTAAGTAGATTTTTCTAAATTTAGTGCACCAGTTCAGAAATAACCCTAGATAGGTTTTGAGTGATTTCTTTCCCCCCACCTCTTTAGCTGTTAGTTATTTAATTATCCCTCTTTTCCTAGCAGCTAGCACCATAAAACTACAATCAATTTCATCCAATCATGACATTAAACATAGTAATGATGATAAAAGTTCAAACCCTACTACCCACACCCTGACACCAGAGCCTACTTACAGACTCCATTGTGAAACCAGGATATCTCAGCTCCAAGCAAATACACTGCAGTAGCTCTTACTTGCCCATCTGAGCTTTAAATTGTGGCCAGTAGTAGGTAAGCCCTGCCTCTTTTCTCAGCCAATCAGAGGAAGGTCTTAAAAACCAATTGATCAGAGTATTCAGTACTGGCCAATGGCAACTAGGATCACATCAAGTAGGAGGCAGTCAAGCAGATTGCGCCTTGATGTAGGTATCTGTATGATATCCTTTACTTGCAACACGTCTCACTCAAGGGGAACACGAACACCAATTCCCCAGAAAGTCCCCAAACTGACTGTGAACATACAAAAGGCACTTATGTTTCAGCCATTCAGAGAGGAGGTGGTTATCATGGCTCCAAACATTTGAGCAATAGTTTTGCATCTGGTTGTAAACCCTCTAATCTCTAGATAGGTTCCTCCAGAGCGTGTTGTGTATTGTTTAACTCCTTGTCCTTAATCTGCTTAATGCATTTATGGGCACTCTGCAGTTCCCTTTGACTTCACTGGTGCAGAAAAAAGCAAACAAGCCTTCTAATATAGACACACACAACTAGAGTGATTCACAGCCTGAACTGCTGGCAAAGCCAAATGCCACCATACCATGATATTCTATGGCCACAAAGTGACTCAATCCCATCTTCTTTAATAAACCTGCTGATACAGCTGTGCCAACAGGGCATTTGCTGTATCCTGGGGGGGGGGCAGTCACTCATGAAGGCCTCCTCAAGGTATGGAAATTTGTTCCCTTACCTCAGGGCTGCATTGCAGATGCACCAGTGCTAGAAAGTTAGATAGGATTGGGCCCTCAATCCCATCGTCTTTGGTAAAACCTCAGTATTATACATTGCACTGGAGTGAGAAACTAGTTCAGTTCTTCCTGCTATTATTGCGGGTGATGATATAGTCCAACTCGAGCCCTTTTTTCTCTCTCTGTCTTCAAAGCCAAGTTCCAGATGTGCTCACACAGCAGTTGCCTTTCAGGGAGAGTCAAGGATGTGCTTTACAGATCAGTGCTAGCCATGTTTACTCAGAAGTACCGTAAGTCCCAGTGGAAGTAACTAAGTCCCTTTAAAACACAGATCATGTGCACAAGATTGCAGTCTTAGGCAAGGCCTGGTAGGAAGCTCTATTGAACACAGCAGGGCTTACTTCAGAGTTTCCTCCCAGCCCACAGGTGTACACAATTAACTCCTGTTGTGTATATACACCCTTGGGTAAAAATGTCTTAAAAACACATAGGCTTCCTTACTGTAAGGCTCTAAGAAAATACATTTTCTAGGGAGTAAGCTCCACTGAATTCAGCGGTGGGGGATGTAGTGTGTGTGTGTGGGGGGTCAAAGTCTCCAATGGTTTCTGCTGAAGATTGTTTTTCGAATCTTATACCACTGAGCTGGAGGCAAAGAAGCCAGTTGTGACACTGAACCCAGTCTCTCTTTCCTGAGCCACAGTAGTCCTCTGAACGGCAGCAGAGGATGGATGTCTTTGTCTAACCCTCTTTTAAAGGCATCTAGGCCAGGTGCCATCACCACATCCTGTAGCAAGGAGTTCCACAGATTTTACCCAGGCGAAGCAGCTCAATGCCTTGAACAGTTACATTCCAAGCAGATAAGCACCCCCTTGTCTTATACTTTTTGATCCCCAGCCGGAGACCAAAAAAGCAACCATGGAGGAGCCCGACTGCCATATTAACAGCTGCTTTGGGTCCCCCTACGGGGGAGAAAGGCAGGATAGACATGCAATGAATACTCATTAAGGTGGGTGCTGCTGGTGGACTTCAGAAGTCGACTGCGCAGGGGGCCCTGTGCAGCTCCTGGACCCTCAGGCAGTGCCTGACTTCTGATGCCACCACGGGGGGGGGGGGGGCTGGATGATGAAGTAGCCCCCCCTCACGCTGCTGTGATTGCCTTCTCCCTCCCTCTCTTCTGCTCCAGGGACAGAAGAGTGCATAGAGCATGACAAGGGCAGTGGGGCTGGAGGCGGAGGGAGGAGGTTGCCAGGTCGCCACTAGTAGTGGTCAGCACTCCTGCACACGCACGCACGCACGCACACACACACACACACACACACACACACACACACACACACACACACACACACCCGCTCCCCCTTTTTATTGAACCATTCTTCTTCATTTGGGGAAGACAAACAAACAAAGCTTGGCTTGGAACATTTCCTGTTGACTTTTGGGATGAAGTGACTGAGAAACAAATGCCAAGAGTGACCAAACTATTTCAATGGGTCAAATTAGAGGTTGCTGGAATGGAGAGATCATCACAAAGCATCCACCACCCACCAGCTTTGCTCACAATTTGGGGTGGGGGGAGGCACAAAGAGCCACTGGAAGCAATGCTGTGCTGGGAAGAAGGGGGGTTGTAGCCCCAGCTCAAGACAGGAGACAGAGCCCCACGTCAAAGGAGCCTGTGGGCCCAGTTAGCAGAGGCACAGCAGGACTCAAAACGACGTTTCAGGCTTGGACTGGACTCTTTTCGCTTTTCAAGTCACGTTTTTCCTGCGACATGTTGAAGGGCCCCACAGCAGCCATGTGCAGCAGCCTACAGATGAAAAGCAAGAAACTGGAATATGAGCCGCCACCGCCCTGGAGGGCCTCTCGAGAGTTGGAAAGGCGGCAGACACCTGCCCAGGTAGATCAAGAAAAATTTCACAGCCCTGTGCAGCTGTCGGTTGCCCATCGGCTTCTTTTTGCTTTTTCAGCTTCGATGGGAGCTGTCATGTCCTCTGGAAGCTGGATAAAGGGAACAAAGTAATAAAAGTCGGTATTTGGAGAAATTGCAACCTTTTGTCTCAGAGAGAATTTTCTCCCTCCATGCCCTTTCTCCTGAGAAACTACTTAGGGACTTAACATTATTTTCCTTACTTCAGGGAGACATTGGTTTCTTTGCAACATCCACAGCCATTCCACCACTCACCATCTTCACCTCAGATCTATTTGCACACACAGCAACCTAATGCACCATACATTCAGGAGCAGGGCAGGGACTGCGGGGGTCAGAAGGGGGAAGGATCCGTAATGAACGCGGACTTGCTTCGCTGAGCAAACAAGCGTACAGTTCCATCGCCAACATCCTGTCGTGGGAACGGGGCAGACTAGGCGCAGATGGAGGAGATATGGGTGCAAATCCCCCCTCAGCTATGGTGCTGACTGAACATGAGCTAGTCACTGCCTTTTGGCTAAACGTACCTCAGGATTGTTGGGAGGAGAAACTTGGAGCGGGAGAGAACAGTGAGCAACATGGAGGAAGAACAAAATAGAAATGCCACCTGTCATCACAACAGATCTCACATTATTATATGCTGCTGATTCTCTCGGTCATGCTCTGGATTCCAGCTGAGTGCAGCTCCTCCCCTTCCCGGAGGCAACTGGGGGAAAGAAACGCCCAGTCAGGGCTTGAAATCAGAAACGAAACTGAGTTTGTTTGGCGCCTTGCAGTTAGTTCAGGGAGAGGCAGTCATGGACGGTGGGAGTCTCGTGAAGGAGTTGTGTGAGGAAGCGACTTGTCCCGTCTGCCTGGATTATTTCACCGATCCAGTGATTACAGGCTGTGGGCACAATTTCTGCCGATCCTGCCTGACCCAGTGCTGGGGGGAGCCGGACAAAAACGCTTCGTGCCCTGAATGCAGAGAACCTCTTCAGCAATGCAGCCTCCGGCCCAACAGGAAACTGGCGAACTTTGCAGAAATAAGCAAGAAATCCAGTCTTCGGGAGATAAAAGGGGAAAAACGCGCAGGAGGAGTTTGCGAGAGACACCAGGAGCCCCTGAAGCTCTTCTGCAGGGACGACGAAGCCCCCATCTGCGTGGTGTGTGACCGGTCCAAGGAGCACAGAGAGCATCGAGTGATTCCTACGGATGAGGCTGCTCAAGAGTACAAGGTAGGACAAGCACCATGTGGTTCCCATTGATGCTGGTATTGCAATCTGGAGAGTCGCTCGCTTTGCAATTCTCTGCCCTGCAAAATTGGGGTGGTGGTGTTGTCTTGCTGTCCGTTTTTGGATGCCAGCTAATGAACTGCCTGTTTCTGCACGACTTTGCTTGGCTGTGCTAAGTGCTGCCTGCCTGGTATAATAGGAGTGTTTTCTTCGCTTGGCCAGTGTTTTTCTTATTTTGCTGGGTTGTTTGCTTTTCATATGTGTGTGTTGCGTATTTAAGAGTCTAAATGGTAAGATGCTTTGTATCTGATGAGAATCGCTGGGCATAAATAGTTTGAATAAATAAATGCACTTAATGCTGAAAGTGTTTGAAGTAGCTGCAAACAGAATTCCTGCATCTCACAAAACGGGTTTCCCACCTTCTTACCTGAACAGAATCGCCAATCCCAACTTGAGTCTCTGTCCTCTCACCTTCACCCCCCATTTCAGGAAGACATTTTTGAATGTTCAGGTCTCTGGTGAATAAATGTTTGTTTAGCACCTTTTTAAAACATCATGCCATTTGCTAAGGTCTTCCTCTCCCAAAAAGTAATCCTTCACAACTCTTCCCCTTGAATTTCCCCATTTTAAAGTACATTCCAATCTCTCAACTTCCCAACCATTCTCCCCCTTCTTGGAGAATCCGACTGAAAGATCAAAGAAAACCCCATTTTCATGACAAGGCAGATTCTCCTTGAGCGTGTTGTGTGTTGTCTCCCTTCTGTGTTGTGCAGGAAAAAATCCAGTCCCAGCTTCCGTCTCTGGAGAAAGAAAGAGAGAGGCTTGTGGAACTGAAAGTGACTGAAGAGCAAAGAAACCGAGAACTTCTGGTAGGTGATTGTACTTGATGGCTCCTACATTGGGTATGAGTGCAGGCGGGGCGATTCCTCCTGGTCTTATCTTGGGGGAATAGACTTGTCTTGTTTTGTAGTGTCTTTGGACTTCAGACATGAGTGATGCAGCAACAACTCCGGAGAATTGCATGTCTGAATGAGCGTTGCACTATTACAGTGTTCCAATTCCCATCCAGGAAGCAGCCCAGGTTCAGACCTCTGTTCATTTCTTGCACTTAGCAGCAAGTTGTCAAGTCTGAAGTCATCCCGATGAGCCATCAAGTGATCCACATGCAAGCGCAGAATTACAGCGCAATCCTATCCAACTTGCACCACCAGCGGTGCAGCGAGAATGGGAGGCTTCAGAATGGGAAGGGGATTCAAATTCCCTCCAAAGGGGGGTTCAAAGGGGATTTAAATCTCCCCTCCAAAGCCTTCTGCCCTGTCCTCCCCCGCTAGTTACACCAGTGGTGTAAGTTGAACAGGATTGTGCTGTTAATCTATGGAACTCAGTACCACAAGATTTGGTGATGGCCATTAGACTAGATGGCTTTAAAAGGAGATTAGGCACATTCATAGAGGACAAACCTATCCATGACTACTAGTCATGATGGCTAGAGACCACTTCCAGGCACAGAGGTAGCAAACCTCTGAATACGACTTTCTCTGCTGCTTGGCGGCTTCTCAATGGCATCTGTTCAGCCACTCTGAGAAGCCGAATGCTGGACTAGATGGACTTTTGGCCTGATGCAGCAGGGCTCATCTTTTGTTCTTCTGAGACTGTGGCTAAGAATCCTGCAGAAAGTGGTTTCCCTTCAATAGCGATTGGATGTAGACCAGCATTACGTGCATTCATCTATCCAGTCCTTTTTTAGTTTCCCTAGGCTGACCCTGTGGTTCTACCTCTGCTCCTCCCTCAAATTTCCCTCAATTTTCCTCAGAAACGGTTAGAAGAACAGAAGCAGCAGATCACATCTGTCTTCAAGGAAATGCACAAGTTTCTCGAGGAACAAGAGCGCTACTGGCTGACGCAACTGGCTGATCTGGAGAAAGAGATCAAGGAGAGGCAGGAAGCAGACATGACCAGGCTCTCAAAGGAGATCTCCCATTTCAGGGACCTGATCAAGGATGTGGAGGTGAAGTGCCAGGTGCCAGAAAGTGACTTTTTGCAGGTGAGATTTCAGACAAAAATGCCCCCAAGAACCCAGGCTGGCCCAAGACGTCTTGCTGCTGGAAGCAAACAACAAGGTGGTGCCAGACACACAGAGTTAATGAGTGCAGAATATGAAGTGGAGCCTCCAGTCGTGTGCATGGAGCTGGGGAGGAAATCTGGCAGCCAGCCTTTACATGGGAAGACGGATAGGGGAGGCGGGTCCCTCTTTTCCTACAAGCAGTGTGGAAGGAGATGGCATTATTAAGCTGACAGGTCATGCCGGAAGCCCTCTTCACTGCACCCTTGACCAGAAACTCTTCGCACCTCTTTTCCCCCTGTTTTTTGTTCAGGTTCTAGTTGGAGAAGCAAGTTTAGAATTTCACAAAGTTAGCTGGATGTGAAAAGTGAGTGGAAGGAGAAGGGCAATAAATGCAAACAACTAATTGGAAGAAGACCCCCAACACTCTGAGATCTGGCTGCTCTGTGCTTGTTGCTTATTGTAACAGCTAAAACAGAAACTGGGGAGAATTAGGACTAGGGAAAAATGGAAGCCTGTTCAGCCAGAGCCTGAGCAAGAGCCGAGCACAGAGGTTCCCCAACGTTTTGACAGGTTGTAAGTGTTCGCCAGGGATGGTGACAACGGCAACAGCGCTTCTGGGATCGCGCCAATGCCGGCGCCACCAGGCAAAATAAGGGTTTTAAAAAACTTTCCGGGGGTGGGGGGTGTGCCGGGCCTCATGGGGGTGCGGTCACAGTCACGACCCACTTCTGGTTTTGGACCCCTCTGCAGGCCTCCCCACACCTCAGAACAGCTCCCGACGTGATTGCAACCCACTTCTGGTTTTGTCGGAAAAAACATCCCAACTCCTTCTGGCGGCACAAACGCCAATCGGATTGGGGTTTTAGTCTTCTTTTACAACACACAGAAAACATGGAAACACACATGGGGGTCCCATTCTCATCCACATCCACAGATATACTACTTTTTTCCCCACAGTATAACTTCCCCCTGCATTGAGGAGGGGGACATAAAGCTCCCCAGAGTAAGAGACGGAGGAAGAGAACAGAGCAGGGCATGAAACAGATCTCAGGTATTTCTGCCATCCCAACTCCACTTGGAGAGGGGAACTAAGTCACCAGGGCAAGAGAGGCTGAAAGAGAGAAAAAGGCAGAGGGAGAAAAAGGCGTGTCCTCTTCTCACTCCGTCTCCGTTGGCTGCCCAATACACAGAAGCCACATTTCTGTTTGCAGCATTCCTACGTAATCCATTTCCAGGTCTCGTTTTCCCACCTCGCTTGCAACGCACCCAGGCTTTTTTACTTTGTCTGTTACAAAGCACAAGTGTGTGTACACACACACACACACACTTCACCACCCAGGAATATTAATCCAGCTCCAGATTCCCTCCCTGCTTATTAAGTATCCATCCGGGTTTTTTACCCACAGCCACTTGCAAAGCAAAGCATCCCAACTTCATGTGTTTTTTGTTTCAGAATCCATCTGTGGGAGAATGTTCACTGTCAAGGGGGTGGGAGGAAGAGATGCCAGGCCCCCCCCCCCACTTCCTTTGGGTCCGGCAGCTTCCTGATGAGCTCAGAAGTATCTGGCAGGCTGGATGGGGCTGTTACTAGTGGATGTGATTTTGGGGCAGACGGGAGGACCCAGCAAGGGAGAGAAAATGAAGCAGATGGACAAAAGATGGGCTGCAGTGAGTGAGTTGACTGGCAGCTTAAGGTGGCAGCTTATTCTACCCTTGGGTTGGTGCCCAAGCGAAGAATATTTGGTTCTTCTGGTTGGTCAGTCCTGTTGGAACTAATCAGATAGATCTGAATAGGGAAAAACGTGTACTTATTGATTTGGTTTGATTGGTAAGAACCCAGGGTTCCTTTCTCTGGAATTGTTATACCCTGCGATGCAAATCTTGGCCAATAACTTGGCCAATAACTATCCTGGCATTAACCCTGGATCCACTTCCTTGAAGTTGTTGCTTCTGAAGAGGTGATTCAAGGCCAGTAAACATTTAAGAACCCGGATTTATTCCGTTTGGAGTTGTTGCTTCTGATGGGATACTTTACGGACAGTAAACATCTAAAGGACAGTGGTCTTTTTCCAGGCTTTTGCGTAGGCCAGTCTGGAAGAGGAATCACTTGGTATAATTCCCTAGGAATTACAGGCCTGCCTGTTTCGAGTGCAAGACATCTTAACAGTCTTGGCTTGTGAGTAAACCCTGAAGGCTGAGGCCACCTTGGTGCTCTGGTGGGCTGAAGGTGACCAGGGGGGCGCTTGGCCAGGAAACCTGCGTACCAACCGGGGTGTACGTCGGCTGGGACGCTGGTCTCCGTCACATGGATTAATTGTGGATTAATCCATCTCCATCACATGGATTAATCCATCACAATTAATTAATTGTCCTTGCGTTCCTTGGGATCTGGAAATCAGGAGGCAAACTCCCAGGGCTGTAGGCAAGTTCAAGGCAAGAACTGCAGCAGCATCGCAGCAAGGATCAGAACGCAGCAAACCAGCGAGAAGGCTGGAGGAGGAGGAGCCTTCATCACCTGCGCAGGCTCGACACGCAGCCCCTCCTGCCTCCTGTCATGTATAACCAGCCTGTGTGGCAGTCCAGGTGGGGGGCGGGGGCGGGTGGAGTGGGAGGGAGTTTTGCTGAGCCAGCGAAGGGGGGACAAGGTGAAGGCGGAAACGACTGCAGCAGCTGCGACTCCTGCGGCCTTCACCCCCCACTGCCAGGAAATACCTGCCACTCAAACTGACCAGGTCACCTCGTGAGAAGGCCAGGCCTGCCCTTCAATTCCAGGAAGTGTGATCCGGTGGATCAAGATTGGTTCTTGACAGGCAAGAAAGGGGCAAATGGATCCCCAAGAGACGAGAACAAGAAGCAGCAGCCCACTGTGACTTCGGTCTGTGTATCTCTCTTAAACCCATTTCTCTCTCGTTCCTTCTTGCAGGACATCAGACGTACTTTGACCAGGTATGTGGCTCAGTCGCACAACCCTTCCACCACAACTGTTCCACCAGTTTTGGAAGAGCTTTTGCCCCATTTTAGAAAAAGGTTTCTGGGAAAAAGGGTCACACATTTAGTTGGGCACAATGAACCATTGGAAAGTACCGTATTTAATTCAGGATGCCAGTATGAAGGATTTTGAAATTGCAGAAAAATATAATGTGGAAGCTGCGTATCATGACTTTATGAATACACTTATGTCTGTAGCCCTCTTCAGAAGTGTATTATCCTTGGAGGGTTAAAGCATGTGGGAATGATTCCCACTATCCTTGTCTGCCCACCCACCCACCCCCTGTAATGATGCATTGCCCCAGCCTCCCCCCCCCCCAATTTAGCACTTGTTTGCAGAGGCAGAATGAACCTTCCAGGGCTCCAATTGCAGGGACAGTCTCTCTGTCTCCATGTTACCTTGTTACCTGGTGCATCAGCAGTTAAGGACATGGTTAAGAGCAATAAACTGAGGTCCCAGTGTGTTTGCAAATGTATGAAAAGGACTTTTGTCATCTGAGAACATTCAGTATTTCGTGTGAAGAGAGGAAGGTGTTATACACTGCGACTCTGCTATACACACTCTGTGTGCGTGCGCGTGTGTTGGTGCTGTCTCCTTCCTTCTCCAACAAAGAATTGCAAGGGAATTGTGGCGGGGCCTAAAGACATTTCTTTTCAGATTTTAATACCGGATTTTATGCCTATGTTTTTTGTTTAAGGTTTTATGATATTTTAATGCTTTATGTAAACTATTGTTTTAAATGTGGTTTTATGCCATAAGCTGCTTTGGGTTCCCTTTAGGGAGAAGAGCGGGCTACAAATCGATTAAATTAAATAAATAAATTTAGCTGCTGTTGGAAAGACAACTTGATGTTTGACAGGGAAGACAAAACACCTTGTCACCACCAACAAGCCTCTCCTGTAGCCAATGTTAAAGGGGGGGAGCAGTGTTTTTTTTTCCTGACTTTTCCCCTTATGTGTAAAAAATGTGATTATAATGGAATCGGATTATGTGAAAGAGCTCCAGAACGCTCGTTCGTTTCCAACTTTCTATTTCGGACTACAACTTTAGAGAGGATTGGCTTAGCCTAAACTAAAACATGCATCTTCTTTCCAGTTGTCAGGAGGGGAAAACGAGGAAGCAGCTGGAACTCTCTCCAGGACTGGAATGGAAACTCCGAAGTTGCTGTCCAAACACTTCAGTTCTTAAAAAAACCATGGAAGAGTTTGAAGGTATTGCAGGGAATGGATGCAATTCTTGTTGGCCACTGTGAGAAACAACATGATATCTGAGTCTGGTCCACTTCTGACTGGAGGCAAGAAAATTAGAACCTTATTAAAGGGTAGGAAGTGACCTTCCCTCTTGGGATCCTGGAGATGTCTGAGAAGTCAGTGTCTCACCCACATCCCCCCCCCCCTTTAATGCAACTGTCCCTTTATCAAAAGAGCCGCCAGTGGAGAAGGATCCTGTAGTGACTCCCCTTTTATCTCCAGCAGCCTGCTTGCCAGTCTGCCAATTCACCTCTCTCTGAATTAATGCCCCAGCAGAAAGTGTGGTTTGGCCCAGAAGCAAACGTTGAACAGAAGTCAGGACCTGGAATGGACTTCCTCGTTCTGCATGGAAATTGTGGTGTTTAACTATTTGTCTTGTGATATTTTCCCACTGAAATTCTGCCTCTTCTGTGGGCCCTGAAGGTTCCATTGATGGGAGGAAATGGCATCTTTTTGGGCCAAGAGCAACTAGAGGAGATGTTCAGCGAGGAAAAAAATGCTGCGGGAAAAGATTAAACACCCCCCACCTCTGTGCCATGGCCCTGATCCAGACCTAGGTCTAATTGAAGCCAAACCCCAGACTAGAGAATGGCACGTCTCACATCCCCTCCCTCCCTCCCTCCCTCCCTCCCTCCCTCCCTTGAAGGTTTGGTTGAATCTTGTTGCATTCGGAAGATGGTTCAGCTCAACCCTCCTCTGGAGCCCTCAGCAAATTTCATTTCCCTTCTTACAAGCTCGAGAAATGGGACGATATGTGGCTTTTCTCCCATCTAGTGTTGAAATGCTATGATTTATGGTAGTGTTTGCTTTTTTTAGAAATATGGTGATTTTTAAATTGTCCAGTAATTGGGGCCCAAGTGGTTTCACTGGTCAGGACCTTCTCACTCCGGGTCTGTCCCTGGCTGGCTTCTGCTTGAGAGAGCGACTTTTTTTTGGCTCTTCCTGGGCCTCCTGATCATTTCGGTTGAAACCTGGAGGAAGGAGGTTTCCCGAGTTGCTCTCCAGCAGCTGATGTGGATCCTTTCTCCGAAATGACATATTTGTTATAGCTATGATGAATTGGCGTTAACTTTGCCTCCCTTTCTTCCACATAACAGGATCACTGATGCAAGCACCAAGCAAAGGTAAATATTGGCAAGGAATTAAAGTTCGTGGGAAGCGTTCTTCCGTGGAAGCCCCTTGTTCAAGCATTTCAGCAGGCAGCCTGAGGAAGGTGGTTCAACCCAGCCCTCTTCTGGGAAAGGGAGTCGTGTTTTTCTCTGCTCCCTCACACGAGACATGAGGAGTACTTGGACTAACTGGAGTAGAGGATGATGCCCCCTGGGAGGGGGGACGGAGAGGAAGAAGCTGGGAGATGGGGAGGGGAGTTGGGGAGTGTAGCTGTTCAGAGCCAAACTAGGTGTTGTACACACTGTGGCCTCGCGTGTTTGGTGTAGACCGTGTGAGAGCATGGAGCTGCAAGTGTGTGTGTGTGTGGGGGGGGGGTTTGGACATGGTCCCCGCCACAGATAAGATCCAAATTGCAGCACTCTGAGCTTTTAAAAAAAAATGGGGGGCAGCATACATGAAAGCCATTGGAAACTAAAGACGATAAGATGTGTGTACAGGGTTTTGAAGCCATGACTTAGATGTGTTTATTGCAAGGATGTCACAAAATGTAATAGGATTTAATACAGAGACGACGTTTCGATCATCCTTTGAAGATCATCTTCAGGTTTAAAGCAGCAACTGACGGTTACGGAACGTTGGCCTTTAAAGGAAAACAAACCACAGTTCAAAAGGACGTACGCCCGCCTGTCAGCTGGAGGATAAGCCGGGCAGAGTTTATGCTGGAACGAGACAGCCGGCTTAAAGGAAAGCAAGCGTTTAAAATACTAGACAGCAACAGAGAAATTGAAAGTTAACAATGTTGCCAAGGCAGGTCTTCAAAAGATGATCGAAATGTCATCTCTGTATTGAATCCTATTACATTTCGTAACATCCTTTCATGTAACAAACAAATCTAAGTCATGGCTTCAAAACCCTGTATACACATCTTATTGTCTTTAATTATCGCTGTCCATGAAAATCTAACCCCTTATCTCCAGTGGAAACTGTTTAGTATTAAAAACAACACATTGGGAGTGTGGAATCAGACCCGCCTCCAGGGGGCAACAGATATCAAGCCCCCCTGTTCCCCAGTACACTCTTCCCCTGTTTCATGCCCCCACTCCTATTATTATATTGACACACACCAGGCTGTGTTACGCATTCTGTGTACAACATACAAGATGTGAAACAGCAGCAGTTCTGCAGCAGCTGAGGCCGGTCCTTCCCCTGACACCCTCCGCTCTTTCTCTCCTTCTCTGCCCTGCAGTGAGTGTGACTCTGGATCCAGACACAGCACATCCCCAACTGGTTCTGTCTACGGACCTGAAGAGTGTCAGGTTCAGAACCGCCAAGCAGAAGCTGCCTGACAACCCTGAGAGATTTGATGACCTGCCCTGTGTGTTGGGCCATGAAAGATTCACTTCAGGAAGACACTGGTGGGAGGTGAAGGTGGAGACGGAAACGATGAAAGTAGCAAGTTGGTGGCTTCTGGGTGTTGCACAAGAGTCTCTCACGAGGAAGGGAAGTGTCCCCATTAGTCCAGATAAAGGAATCTGGGCTGTGGGGAAGGACATATCTAAACCTGATTCACCTGTGGCTTTAACTTCCCCCGCATGGACCCCTTTGACCTTGAGTCGTCATCCCAGGAAGATCCGGGTGTGCCTGGACTACGAAGAGGGTCGTGTGGAATTTTTCGATGCCGATACAGACAGCTTGATCTTCACGTTCCCTCCAGCCTCGTTCTCTGGGGAGACAATCCGCCCATTTTTCTGGGTGTGGAATGGAGTCTGTCTGCAGTGCTGAATCTGAAGGAAAATCTCCACAGCCATAAGTAACTGTTGCCACCCTAAAGGAAGGAGACATTCTAGCATTCTCTCTCTGTAGTGGAAATTTTGGGAAGCAAAGAGCACGGAATCTATGCTTTTCAGACATGACTTCTAGCTCAAGAGCACAGTGTTTAGAATTGAGCTATAGCTTTCCCATCTAGTATCCACTCTAGTAAAAGAAGGGGGTTGTTCCTAGGTGTGTCGTCCAGATACACATTAACATGTCCACCTGAACTTGGTCCCCTTCCCTCTCTGAGCCTCGCAGCTTCTCACCCCGCTCTCCACTTTCCAAGAAGTGATGCGCACAGCTCTGTGTCTGTCAAGGGTTAAAGGAAGGGTCAGATGAGAGTCCCCCCACCTGCATTGAGGGCAAAATGAAGGGGGCCTCACCTTCCGGGGTGCAGTTTAATTCAAGCCCCTGGAGTCCATGTCTTAAGGTACTTAACTGCAGGTAGCAAGAACCACTTTCAAAGAGGCAGATTCTCTCCACCGCAACACACACACAGTGCTTTTTGCTCCAAAACTTTCCACTTCTTTTTGTTTTCTTTTTTATATTTCTTCTATACTATATATTCACACCTTTCTTTTCTGTTTGCTTTTGTATTTTCATTTTTTCGTTTGTTGTATTCCATTTTTACTGTCATTGTTACAACTTTCCTTAAATAAATAATTAAAAAGGTTAAAAAGGAACACTTTCCAGTTCAACTGGATGCAATGGGACTCCTCCTCTTTCAAACGTTCTCACTATCTCGAAATTGTCAAACCAAGTTTTGTTTCTGGACACAAGAAGACCAACTAGGTGGGTACAGTCCAACAATACTTCTTAGGAATGACTCAAAATGACACCAAGTTGCTGTGAGCAGCACGCTTTTGAGTTCGTCAGGCTGGATGTTGGGACGGGGGGGGGGGGATGGCGCAGGAGCCCAACCCATTTCCTTGTTGGTTACGTTTCACCATTACTCACAGGGGCCTCAGGAGACAGACAGCTAGGAGAGGGTCGAGCACCATCAGGATGCAAGGGGCACAGGCTGTGCATGCTGCCAACGCGGTTTCCTTTTTGCCTGGCTAAAGTGCTGCACCCTCAGCCCATTCGGGAGAGATCTCAGTCCCTCTTCCCCCAGCTTGGTCAGAAGGGAGGGGCACACTATGGGGGAGAAAGGCGGGATAGAAATTCAACAAATCATCATCTTCCATCCTCCAGGTCAAGAACCTATTTATTGATACGGTTGCTTGAAGTTAAACGCCAATTGTATTGTAGGGATGGGTTAGTCAGCTGGCAGCCTTGAGCCAGCGGTATAGCTAGGGGGAGGGCTGGGGGGGTCCACAGCCCCAGGTGCAACATATCAGGGGTGACACGCCAGCTGCAGCCAAGATGGCAGTGACAGGTGTGTGCACCCTTCCTCCAAGAGCCGCTGCAAGCGCTTTAATTAATCAAAATACTTCTTGTGTGCAGGTCGCTTGTGGTTGTGGCGGCTTCTGTCACCCCCCTCTGCCTTGGTTGGTTGCGCCCACAGAGGCCGGTACCACAGTGACTAGCTATGCCTTTGCCTTGAGCTCATGTTAGCACAGTAGGTGACCAGTCCACAACTGGGCCGTCTTCTCCAGCTACAATGGAAGTTTTAGCTCGTCCACTATCATCGGAGGAGCAGTCCATTGTCTCGCTCCATGTGAGACCTTTCCAGAAGAGCCACTCCTGCAGAAATGCTGTGGGCTTCACAGAAGGTGGTACTTTTGCTTCTGACACACTCTGAAAAGACCGTCGTAAGCCTTTTGGAAGACAAGAACCGCGCAGGCCTGAAGCTCTCCTTTCGAACAGCAACACATGCAGAGTCTTCTGGCACCTCAAGGAGAGGAGCTCAATCCTAAGCCTCTGTGGACCACCGAAGGTTGATGCTACAAGCCATTTCTTCGTCTTAAATAGCAATGCCATAGATTGGCTGTTACGAAAAATGCATCACTAACACAGTACAGGTTGCTGGGACAACAACATTCTAGTCTTTTATTAAGTATTTTTTAAGTATGAAGTTCCAATGTAGCACCAGCTCAGAACCTTTGAAGACAGTGTTGCACTCATCCCCTGAGAACTTTGGGCATTTTTCCTCCCCTCCCTGAAAAAGTACTATCAGCATGCGAAGCGGCACGCTGCTGGACCACCGGCGGGGAAGCCGGAGCAGCCCCGTGTGCGGTGACAGCTTCTGGAAGGCCCACCGACCCGGGGAAGCCAGTAGGAGAGGGGGAATGAATGGGGCAGGGAAGGGCAGAACCAGGGCAGGAAGGGGACAGATTCAGCAGTAGCAGCATCCACCAAATCCAATCCCCCTTCCCAGACCACAGCCCCCAACTTTGGTACACCTGGATGTGTGCCAGTAATTTCGCTGGCACAGGTCTGAGTAGACCTGCCCACACCTCCGAAGTTTATCCCCCAGGTAAACGAACAAATGTTCCCTACCCAGAGGAGATCAGAACATTTGACTGCCTCCTCTGTGAGATGCAGCGCAAGCCATTTTGGCAAGGCTGCATTGGCAGGGGGGTAGGGGGGGGGTGAGGGATAGGATTGGGCTCTTAATTTCTGGACAGTCACTTCCAGAATGATCTGCACCCAGAGCCGACCTTTCCAGGAAGTGCCGTAAAACCGTAGCATGGAGTGTCAGAGTAGTGGAAGCGGCACGTTCACGCGGATGCCCCGACCCCGTGTTTCCTCTCGAGCCGCCTCTGCCGGCAGCCTCAATTCTACCGCCTGCCTTGCCTCAGCTCCCCAGCAACAGCCCCCAGGCATAACATTGGCTCAGCGTGAGGCAGGGAAGGGGCGGAGCTGCGAGTGATCCCCCCCCCTTGCCCAGGACCTGCCTCTGCCCTTCCAGTCTCCTCCCAGGGAAAGGCAAATAAAGAGTTTGGCACCAAGGAGCCGAGAGAGGGGCTCCAGTGCGCCCCCCCCCCCGAAGAAGGACTTGGCCACTACTGACCTGTCATCCAGGCAGGGATGCTGCTGTTTTTACTGCTCCCCCCTCATGCCTGAACAAGGAGATGGCGAGAGGCTCTCCAACTTGCAGGACTTGATCTGAAGAGTTGGGGTGGGTGGGGTGAGAGAATTAGCACCCAACCCTACCCAACTTTCCAGGCCCGATCCAGCCGCAATGCAGCCCGGAGGTAAGGGAACAAATGTTCCCTTACCTTGAGGAGGCCTTCTCCATGACTGACCCCCCCCCCCCTCTGCAGGTTGCAGCACACACTCCCTCGGCATGGCTGCATAGGCACTGGGAAGTTGGATAGGGTTGGCCCTTAGGATAGGGTTGGCCCTTAGGCCCTTAGGAGAGGGTTGGCCCTTAGGCTTTGTTTCTGTTCTCCACCCAAACAGTTCTCCCTCCCAAACAGTGGCAGCAGCAGAATTTAAACTGCTCAGTTCACAAAGACATTTTGAAGCCATTGCGCACTGCGCACCTCCCCATAAACACCCCCCCCCAGCCAGAGCCCGGCAAGGAAGCAAACAAACTCCAATACTGGAAGCTGAGCCCTCTACCGTGTGTGCATGCATGCGCTCTCACTCACATGCACATCCGCACACAGTCTCTCTAGGCCCTCTGCTGCATTCAACCTCCTCCATCGGAATTGCTTCCAAAGTTGCCTTTGAGTGACTTGCAATGCCTGAGCGAAGACAGAGGAGGGGGTCTTATAGGAGGGAAAGAAGCCACCCTCTCTAGAGGCTGTCTCTCTGTGGTGAGTATGCATGTATGCATGGCTTGCCCTGCCTTCTTCAAGAGCCTGGCAGGAATGCGGAGGGATGAGAGGTTGGTGGTTGGGTTCCGAGAAGAGGAGCTGTTACCAATGGGTCGTCCCCCCCCCCCCAATGTTTCATTCTGCATTATGCTGTATTCTGGACTCTGATACCAAACAACATGATATTTCATATTCAAGGAATATTAGTGTGCAAAATGAACTATTTTCCAGAACCTATGCACCAAATGAACTGAACTGTTACAGGCCATGTTTCCCTCCAGAAAACATTGGTTCAGGCCTCGAAATGAACTCTCACACCACAGACCAACATCCTGGAAGAAGAAAAGATAATCCCATCATGTCTTGTGGACTGCAACTTTTAATCCTTTACTCATCCTTTGTTTCTACAGCTATGTTTGCCTTGTTGTTGTTGTTGTTGTTCAGTCGTTAAGTCGTGTCCGACCCTTCGTGATCCCATGAACCATATCCCGCCAGGCCTTCCTGTCCTCCACTATCTTCTTGAGTTCGCTCATTTCCATGTTCGTTGCATCGGTGATGCTGTCTAACCATCTCATCCTTGGCCTTCCCCTTCTCCTTTTGCCTTAATCTTTCCCAGCATCAGAGTCTTCTCCAGAGAGTCCTCTCTTCGCATTAGGTGGCCAAAATATTTGAGTTTCAGCCTCAGTACCTGTCCTTCCAGGGAACAGTCAGGCTTGATTTCATTTAGAATTGACTGATTTGATCTCCTAGCAGTCCAAGGGACTCTCAGGAGTCTTCTCCAGCACCACAGTTCAAAAGCATCTATTCTTCGGCGCTCAGCCTTCCTTATGGTCCAACTCTCGCAACCATACATTGCTACTGGGAACACCATCGCCCTGACTATACGAACTTTTGTTGGCATGGTGATATCTCTGCTTTTTATTATGCTGTCTAAGTTTGCCATAGCTTTCCTTCCAAGGAGTAAGCGTCTTTTAATTTCATGGCTGCTGTCTCCGTCTGCAGTGATCTTGGAACCCAGAAAAGTAAAATCTGTTACTGCTTCCATTTCTGCCCCTTCTATTTGCCAGGAATTGATGGGACCCGATGCCATGATCTTAGTTTTATTAATGTTGAGTTTCAAGCCAACTTTTGCACTCTCCTCTTTCACTCTCATCAAGAGGCTCTTTAGTTCTTCTTCACTTTCTGCCATTAGGGTGGTATCGTCTGCATATCTGAGGTTGTTGATATTTCTCCCAGCAATCTTGATTCCGGCTTGCGATTCATTCAGCCCTGCATTTCTCATAATGTACTCTGCATATAAGTTAAATAAGCAGGGTGACAATATACAGCCTTGCCGTACTCCCTTCCCAATTTTGAACCAATCAGTTGTTCCATGGCCGGTTCGAACTGTTGCTTCTTGACCCGCATACAGGTTTCTCAGGAGACAGGTAAGGTGGTCTGGTACCCCCATCTCTTTAAGAATTTGCCACAGTTTGTTGTGATCCACACAATCAAAGGCTTTTGCGTAGTCAATGAAGCAGAAGTAGGTGTTTTTTTGGAACTCTCGTGCTTTCTCCATGATCCAGCGCATGTTGGCAATTTGATCTCTAGTTCCTCTGCCTCTTCGAAACCCCGCTTGTACGTCCGGTAGTTCTCGGTCCACGTACTGCTGAAGCCTAGCTTGTAGGATTTTGAGCATAACCTTGCTAGCATGTGAAATGAGTGCAATTGTACGGTAGTTTGAACACTCTTTGGCACTGCCCTTCTTTGGAATTGGAACGTAAACTGACCTTTTCCAATCCTTTGGCCACTGCTGAGTTTTCCAAATTTGTTGGCATATTGAGTGCAGCACTTTCACAGCATCATCATTTAGGATTTTAAGTAGCTCAGCTGGGATATTATCATCTCCACTAGCTTTGTTGTTAGTAATGCTACCTAAGGCCCACTTGACTTCACTCTCTAGGATGTCCGGCTCTGGGTCAGTGACCACACCAGCGTGGTCATCAGGAACATTAAGATCTTTCTTGTATAGTTCTTCTGTGTATTCTTGCCATCTCTTCTTAATCTCTTCTGCTTCTGTTAGGTCTCTGCCTTTTTTGTCCTTTATCATGCCCATCTTTGCACAAAACGTTCCCTTGATATCTCCAATTTTCTTGAAGAGATCTCTAGTCCTCCCCATTCTGTTGTTTTCCTCAATTTCCTTGCATTGTTCATTTAAGAAGGCCTTCTTATCTCTCCTTGCTATTCTCTGGAACTCTGCATTCAGTTGTTTATATCTTTCCCTTTCACCCTTGCTTTTTGCATTCCTTCTTTCCACAGCTATTTGTAAAGCCTCATCTGACAGCCACTTTGCTTTCTTGCATTTCTTTTTCTTTGGGATGGTTTTCGTTGCTGCCTCCTGTACAATGTTACGAACTTCCGTCCATAGTTCTTCAGGCACTCTGTCTGCCAGGTCTAATGCCCTAAATCTATTCTTCACCTCCACTGTATACTCATAAGGGATATGGTTTAGGTCATATCTGACTGGTCTAGTGGTGTTCCCTACATTCTTCAGTTTAAGCCTGAATTTCGCAATAAGAAGCTCATGATCTGAGCCACAGTCAGCTCCAGGTCTTGTTTTTACTGATTGTATAGAGCTTCTCCATCTTTGGCTGCAAAGCACATAATCTATCTGGTTTCGGTATTGACCATCTGGTGATGTCCATGTGTAGAGTCGCCTCTTGTGTTGTTGGAAAAGAGTGTTTGCTATGACCAGCGTGTTCTCTTGACAGAACTCCGTTAGCCTTTGCCCTGCTTCATTTTGCGCTCCAAGGCCAAACTTGCCTGTTGTTCCATTTATTTCTTGATTTCCTACTTTAGCATTCCAGTCTCCTATGATGTAAAGGACATCTTTTTTGGGTGCTAGTTCTAGAAGGTGTTGTAGGTCTTCATAGAACCGCTCAACTTCATCTTCTTCGGCATCAGTGGTTGGGGCATACACTTGGATTACTGTAATGTTGAATGGTTTGCCTTGGATTCGAACTGAAATCATTCTGTCGTTTTTGAGGTTGCACCCCAGTACTGCCTTTCCCACTCTTTTATTGACTATGAGGGCTACTCCATTTCTTCTAAGGGATTCATGCCCACAGTAGTAGATATGATGGTCACCTGACTTAAATTCGCCCATGCCCGTCCATTTTAGTTCGCTGATTCCCAAGATGTCAATGTTCAGTCTTATCATCTCATTTTTGACCACATCCAGCTTGCCTTGATTCATAGACCTCACATTCCATGTTCCTAAGCAGTATTGCTCCTTGCAGCATTGGATTTTCCTTTCAACCTCAGACACATCCACAGCTGGACATCCTTTCGGCTTTGGCCCAACCGCTTCATTCTTTCTGGGTCTACTTGGAATAGTCCTCCGCTCTTCCTCAGTAGCATATTGGACACCTTCCGACCTGAGGGGCTCATCTTCCGGCGTCATATCTTTTATCCTTTTGGTACTGTTCATGGGATTTTCTTGGCAAGGTTACTGGAGTGGGTTGCCATTTCCTTCTCCAGTGGATCACTTTTAGTCAGAACTCTCTGCTACGACCTGTCCGTCTTGGGTGTCCCTGCACGGCATAGCTCATGGCTTCATTGAGTTACGCAAGCCCCTTCGCCACGACAAGGCAATGATCCATGAAGGAGATGTTTGCCTTTCTGAATGCAATTTCAGTAACTTTTAACTTTGTAACAAAACATCTGCAATGATTGTATTATATCTGCATGTTTGCATTAACTTGGGTAAATGTCATTTTTAGGGTGCTAGACATCTCTCTGGCACCAGTGTTTTACTCCATTTGCATGTTAGCTGACACTGTAAAGCAACAGGAGATTACTTGTTTACCTACATCCTGCAAGGATTAGGGAAGCTCCTTTCTTTTCTCATCCCAAATTACTGATTTACAAATAAAAATAGCCAGAGGCGTAGCCAGGCGCCCCTGCTACTGTGGCGGAAAAGCCCGCCTCCCCATTATGCAAATTAAATAATTAATTTGCATAATGAGTTTCGGGTTTTTTAAAGGTTTTTTTAAAGGTTTTTAACGCTAACGGGGCTTCTAAAAGGGTATGTGTGCTTTGCGCAAACTTATCTGTAGTTCTAGGACCCTCCAGCGACGATCAGGGGCGCAGATCGTCCCTCTGCAGCTCTACTCCCGGGCATGAACTCTGCAAAGTGCCCAGGAGCACGCTGCGGAGTTAACACATGCGCAGAGCGACGATTGGAAACATCGTCGCTCTGCGCATGCGTTAACTCTGCAGCGTGCTCCTGGACGCTTTGCAGAGTTCGCGTCCGGGAGCAGAGGGACGATCTGCGCCCCTGATCGTCGCTGGAGAGTCCTAGAACTACAGATAAGTTTGTGCAAAGCACACATACCCTTTTAGAAGCCCCGTTAGCATTAAAAACCTTTAAAAAAACCTTTAAAAAACCCGAAAAAGGGGAAAAAAACAAAAGTTAAGGAGGCTCCCGCCCCCCACGGAGCCTTTCCGCCCCAACGCCCTGGGGCCCACCGCACCACCGCCCCATATCAGACGACGCCTCTGAAAATAGCATCCCCAAAAGTTACACATTTATCCTGAATAAGCTAGCCTGCACGTAGCACCAACTCTAAAATCCTTAAAAAGGAAAGCTTTTTTCCCTTACAAATTGTCACTCTTCCTGTCACCCCATGTCTGTGTTACAACTGGATAGAGTCTCCACACTGCCCAGAATCCTCTGAATTTCTGCAAGGAAGCTCCCAAACTCCTCTTCAGGACAGGTAGTATGAGAAACCTCTGAAAACTCTCTCTTCCCCCCTTCTCCCCCTGTTCTTAGCTGTTAGGAATTGGGTTGAAAGAAGCAAGGGACACCCAGAATTCTCTCCCTGACCCCCCATTTCCTTTGCACTAAAGACACTCTGCATTACAAGCAACAACCATCATCAAGATAGGAACATCTACGCTATGGTTAGGACAAAAGAAACGTATTTTTCCATTATTGGTGTCCAACTGTGGGCATGTTATTATTGCTGAATATATTATTTCTCTGTATGCAATAATTTTACCTTTTTCCTGTTTTTAATAAATTCATAAACTTTTATTGGAAAGTATTTCTCTCAGTCTCTTTGCTAAGTTAAAGGGGATGCTCTTGCATTACGCTGGTATATATCTAGTCTAAGATCCCATGTTCCATAGAGTTGGGTGCATTCCCCCTAAGAACCAGCTCTTTTGGTAACAGAGCCGCTCACCTCTATTTCCATGCACAGCAACTGACACACCATACATTCAGGAGAGGGGCAAGGAGTGACTGCCAGGGGTCAAAGGGGGAGAGGATCCGGACGGAATGACTGCGGTTGTTTAGCTGAGCAACAGTCCCTACAACTCCAGAGCCAGGATGGTGTAGTGGGAAAGGGGCAGACTAGGAGCAGCAAGTGGAGGGAGACGAGTGCAAATCCCCCCTCGGCTATGGTGCTGATGACTGGCTAAACTCAGCAGAACCTCCCTCAGGACGATTTGTGAGGATAAACCTGGAGGGGGAGAGAATGAAGTCAGAGCCATGACATGAGCAACCTGGAGGAAGAGTAGGATAGAAATGTCAGCAGTCATTGCAACAACAGACCTCCCGTATGGCTCTATTCCACTCTGCTGAAGCTCCTTTGGGGGCAACACTGGGGGGCCTCACAGTGCTGGAATTCCCTCCCTATTGAATGGAGATTTTGGCCCCACTTATCAGTGTCCCGGCATAGCCTGCAGACCCTTCTTTTCCCTGAGGCTATAGCGCCCCTCAGTCTGCTCTTTACAACTAGGAGTGCTTATTATCTACAATTTTGTTTTTTACTGCTGAGATTTTAATACTTTCTGTATACTTCTAACTTGTTAATTAAGCTGCAGTGGGCCTTCTTTTAGTATAGCGGAAAGACGGGTATAACTCTTAAAGAAACAATATAAATTAGAAGATTTACTGGACATTTGTGTAGTTAGTATTACATACCTACGTTTCCTAATAGGTGTCCTGGGTCACTTATTGATTTCCCAAGGAACTCAAGCCTTTGGGTTGAAAGGGCTCTCCTGTCCCCCTTCCAATCTTAGAAATGCTCTTCCACCTGGAGAGTAGCTACAGCTACACCATTATTTGAACATCTTCTGTGACTCGTGTGTTCTGCAGATTCTCCGGGTCATAACCTGGATTCCAGCTGAATACAGATCCTCCTCCCCATCATAGAGGCACTTGCAGGGCAGGCAGGAAACACCCACTCAAGGACTGAAATCAGTCACGGAAGTGAATCTGCTGCTGCACGGCTTGCAGTTCTGGGAGAGGCAGCCATGGCCGGTGTGAGTCTCACTAAGGAGTTCTGAGACGAGAAAACTATTTGTCCCATCTGCCTGGAATATTTCACGGATCCAGTGAGTGCGGCCTTCATTTCTGCCGAGCCTGCCTGAGTCAGCCTGAAGCAGAAAGCCGGGCACAGCCGGGCAGAAACGCAACTTCTCCCCTGAGCAGAGAACCTGTTCAGCAACGGAATCTCAAGCCAAACCGGCAGCTGGCAAACATTGCAGAAATAACCAAGAAGTGGAGTGGCAAAGGGGGCAGAAAGCGGAGGAGGAGGAGGAGTCTGCGAGAGACACCAGGAGCCCCTGAAGCTCTTCTGCAGGGACGACGAAGCCCCCATCTGATCTGCGCGGTGTGTGACAAATCCAAAGACCACAAGGGACATCGAGTGATTCCTATGGCTACTGAAGAATATAAGGTAGGGAAGCCCCATGATGGTAGCTGCCAACAGAGCTCCTGCATGCGTGTCCCACCTCCTCGCCGTGCCCCCAAATTCTCCCTCTGTCCTCCCTCCCCTTCCTGTTTCTCTTTCATATTCTTCCTTCCTGCTACTGCTACTTTTTCTTCCTCCTGAAATATTTTCAGGTTCTTACAGCCATGATGGTCGAGGGTCTGTATCTCTCAACCATTGTCCACAGTTGCATTCTGCTGCCAATATCCGGCAGTCACACTTCGGAGTGACCCAAAAGCTCAACCCAGGATTGGGCTCTGCAGGTAGGAGGAGCAGCCTTGAATGTTAACGGTTGGGGTCACCAGGGCAGGGGGGGAGTTCAGCTGGCACCCTTATTATGGTCTATCCTCCCCCAGTGCACCCCTTTACTTTCTGAGGCAGAAGTGAATGGCTGCCATTCATTCCTATGGGGAGATAAAAATAAATACACAACACAGAAAGTGCCCCTTATTAAAGAAAAGCTGCAAACAGACTCCTGCATGTGCCACCTCCTCCTATCACTTATCAAGTGCACATATAGTCTATCTGTAAATTAAATTATTAAATTAATAAAAAAGAAAATTTGGAATAAAAACACATATAAATACCACCACTATTTGAGTGGAATAAAAACACATAACAGAACTGTTTGCATTTTTAATCAAGAAATTCTGAAAAAAATAACACCCCCAAAAAACCCCACCAAACCCTCTACCCATTGGATTCAGCTGGCCTGAGGGTGGGTCACTGAAACCTTCTACAGCTTCCCGGTTATGATGTTGCCTTTAGACTCTAGACTCTAGACTTTAGGCCCTCAAGCAGGTGGGTGCCGCCTCTAGCAGCCCATCAAAAAAGTTAATGATTAAAAGCAATTAAAACGTGTTCTCTCCTTTTTCAACGTGGCAACAACAATAAGGAGAGTTCGTGTGATTGTCTGCGAGGGAGGGGGGGTTGTCCCAGCGGGGAGTGAAAAGGCGCTTTTTCTATCCCCGAATTTCCCCCGCTGGGCGGTTGCGAGGAGGGGGGTCACCGTGGAGAAGGCAGAGGCTGGTGGTGCTGCTTGTCCGCCGCGGCCACGGCTTGCGCGCTGCCAGGGAGGGGAGCCTCGCTCTTTCTCCTCGTCGCCTCCGAGGCTTTCTTCACCTCCACGAGGCAAGCGGGGAAATAGGAATGGGATAGGCGGCGATCAACCGCGATCTCGGCAAAGCCAGGGGAAGGAAGGGATCTCTGACTCTGAGGGAAGGAAGGGGTGGGGGGATGCCGAGAGAAAGGGAGCGGATCCTGCAAGAGACCCCCGCAGCCACAGCCTCCAAGGGCGTCAGTGCTGCGCCGCCTTGTAAGAGTTTGTTTGTGGAAGTTTGTTTCTCCAACCCGTTTTTCTTGAGTGGTTGAGGAAAAGGGGGGCACTTCTATTCCCCCTTCTGTCTCTCTGTCTGACTTTGTAAGGAGAGCGAGTGAGATCACTTAGTTAATAAGAACATAAGAAGAGCCCTGCTGGATCAGGCCAAAAGCCCATCTAGTCCAGCTTCCTGTATCACACAGTGGCCCCACCAGATGCCTCAGGGAGCACAAGACAACAAGATAACCTGTTTCCCGTTGTCACTCCCTTGCACCTGGCACAGAGAAGATCCACTTCTAAAACCTCTAAAACCAGGAGGTTGCTTATGGCTTGTAACCTGTGATGGTCTTTTCCTCCATGAATCTGTCCAAACCCCTTTTAAAGACATCCAGGCCAGGTGCCATCACCACATCCTGTGGCAAGGAGTTCCACAGATGAATTACACGCTGGGTAAAGAAATATTTTCTTTTGTCTGTTCTAACTCTCCCTCCTCTCAATTTTAGTGCATGTCCCCTGGTTCTGGTGTTGTGCGAGAGGGAGAAGAATTTCCCTCTCTCCACTCTCTCCATCCCATGCATAATTTTATAAGTCTCAATCATGTCCCCCCTCAGGCGCCTTTTTTCTAGGCTGAAAAGCCCCAGACGCTGTAGCCTTTCCTCATAAGGGAGGTGCTCCAGCCCACGAATCATTCTGGTCGCTCTTTTCTGCACCTTTTTAAATTAATGAGTCACGTATTAATTAACTAATAAAATAATTATCTAATTAATTACCTAATTACAAGGGGCAGTGGCGTCGCCAGGTGCCCCTGCTACTGGGGCGGTAAAGCCCGAAGCCCCAAACTCATTTGCATAATTAATTTGCATAATGAGCTTTGTTTTTTTGTTTTTTTCGCTGTTTTTAAAGGGGATTTTTAGCGCTAGCGGGGCTTCTAATAGTTTATGAATGCTTTGTGCAACTTATCTTGTGTACTGTGACCCTCCCGCGACAATCTCCAGGGGTGCAGACGATCTTCCGGGGCACAGATCGCTCCTCTGCTGCTCTGCTGCCCCTGGCGCAAACTCTGTAAAGCGCTCAGGAGCGCTTTGTAGAGTTCACGCATGCGCAGAGCGACAACTGGAAACATCGTCGCTCTGCGCATGCGTGAACTCAGCAAAGCGCTCCTGGGTGCTTTACAGAGTTCGCGCCCGGGAGCAGAGGAACGATCTGCGCCCTGGAAATCGTCTGCGCCCCTGGAGATTGTCGCGGGAGGGTCACAGTACACAAGATAAGTTGCGCAAAGCATACATAAACTATTAGAAGCCCCGCTAGCGCTAAAAATCCCCTAAAAACCTGTAAAATAACTGGAAAAAAGCAAAAAAAAACCCCAAAACTTAAGGAGGCTCACGCCCCCCCCGGAGCCTTTCCACTCCGACGCCCTGGGGCCCACCGCACCACCGCACCATATCAGGCGACGCTACTGACAAGGGGGTACTTGGAAGCAGGGTCTTAATGCGTGCAGTGATAATCCTTACAGCAGGGGAAGGGAGTACTTTGGTTTTGCAGCTAAATACTGCCCTCCTTCTGGATATGGGTAGGAGCCACAGTTCAGTGATGGAGCCCTGCTGGTTCATGGCAGGTTCCTCAGTCCACCCAGAATAGCCTCTTCTGTGGCCAGAAGTGTCTCTTAGCACCTTGGGCCGGACAGCAGCAGGGCCCTTTCCTTGAGAAGAGAGAGCTGCCCGCTGTCATTCGTGCCTTGGTCACTCCTGGACTGGATGGCTGTAACATGTCTACATGGCAAATGAGCGTATAGAACCCCAAGATTATTTCGTCTGCAGGGGCTCGGTGCAAAGGACTGGTTTTAATCTTTCAAGCCATGGACCGCCTGGGACCAGAGTCGCTCCAGCTATTTGGATATGCCCGACTCTTAATCTCATCCTCGAAAACTCTTAAGACTGATTCACACTAGCCCTTCCGTGCACGTTTGCTCTACTCTAGCGTCTGTACGTGCGTCTAGCCGTTCTCTGAACGTTTGCCCGCCTTCTTGAAGAAAGCGCAGCTGTGATTTGGTGAAGAGAAATGCGCTTCTCTGATTGGTGAGCTGCCTAGCACCGGGAGCATAAACGCTAGCTTAAACGCGAGCGCAGCAAAAAGATAAAACGAAACCATCTCTCCTGGCTGCATTGTAAGCTCATGCTGCGTCAGACGCAAGCATGAAAAACGCACGAAAAGAAGCCAAAACGCGCACGGAAAGGGCTGGTGTGAATCAGCCTTTAATCTCATTCTTGAAGGACTTGCTCCACCACCTGAAATCCTGGGACTGGGAGTGAGGGCAAGGCTTCTTCTGATTTATGTGCTGTTTTAGTATATTCCTGATTGTAGTTTTTCAGTTATCATTTACATTGGATCACTGGCTGAACCTTGGACAGTGCATGAGGCAGCCCGTTCTCCCCCTCTGCTCCCCCCCCAAACCATCACTGGATCGTGCACGTTCCCCTCCACTGCCCCCACCAGGTACACAAAGAGAGGCGGAGTGTGGTGATCCCCTCTTACCTTCGGTTCTGGGTCGACCCCTCCTTCCTCCACATCTGTGCAGTTTAAAATAAACAGGAAGAGTAGAGCATGCTGGGAGCTGGGAAATGGACGGGTGGGAGATTTAGGATGGAGAGAAAGAAGTACTTCTCCACCCAGTACATAACTAACCTGTAGAACTCCTTACCACAAGGTGTGGTGATGGCGATTACATTAGATGGCTTCAAAGGGGGAATAGACAAATTAATGCAGCCTATCAATGGTTCCTGGTCATGCTGGGTAGAGACCACATTCAGGCTCCGGGGCAGCGAACCTCTGAATAGGCCTTTCCCTCTTCCTTGGCGGCTCCTCAATGGCATCTGTTCAGCCACTGTCAGAAGCAGGATGCTGGACTAGATGGGCCTTTAGCCTGATGCAGCTGAGCTCATCTTCTGTCCTTCAGAGATTGTGCCTCAGGATCCTGCAGAACGTGCTTCCTCCTCAATAGCAATAAGATGTAGACCAGCATTATGACCCACATCAGTTACACTTCATAGTAGGGGCTCTGCAGAGATTCCCTCAGGCTGGAATGATTTTGAAACCAAGAGACAGTTCTTTCTGCTCTAGCCTAAACATTTCTTCCTATTCCCCCACATATCACATAAGCTGCTTCTCCTAACAAGGCCACCAACCCCTACCACCACCACCATCATGGCCTCAGCCCCACCAGTCACAGATGTGGAAGAGGAAACCACGTGCCCCATCTGCATGGAGCTTCTGACGGACCCAGTGACTCTGGACTGTGGCCACAACTTCTGTCGGTGCTGCATCACTGATTACTGTGACAAATGGGAAGACCTGGGAGACTTGGAGTGTCCTGTCTGCAGAGTCAGGATCAAGGGCAGGAATTTCCGGCCAAACTGGCAGCTGGCAAATATTGCAGAAAACCTCCGACATAAAAAGAAGCACCTGTGTGTGAAGCATAAGAAGGAACTCAACCTATTCTGCAAAGACGATGACGTGTTGCTGTGTGTGGCCTGTTGGAGATCCCCAGAGCATCAATTGCATACTGTGCTTCTGCTGGAAGAGGCTGCCCAGGAATACAAGGTAGGAAATCGTCTGGGGCTCTCAGGCACTACAACCATTTCTGCTTAAATGGCCAGTGCTTAATTTCTAGAAAAACAAAAAAATATACTCCTTTGCTCTGGAAGCCCTTTCCTTTCACCCCTGACGTGTGGATTTGCCCTTTTGCGTAGAGGTGAAGGAATTGCGCTCTCCACCTTTCATCTGTTCCTCCTTTACAGGCTCAACGCTAGTTGAGCCCTGGGAGAAGCCTTCTTCCGTGGAAGGAGTTTTGCAAGGCGCTGTAATAACCACTTCCCACCTCTGGCTCTTGTTTACCTCTCCATTCCTTCTGTCTCCTATGATGTATCTGCCTTAAGGTCTCTGTTTCTACAGGAAAACATCCAGGTTCAGCTTCCGTCTCTGGAGAAAAAGAGAGAAAAGCTGGTGGAACAGAAAGAGTTTGATGATCAGAGGAGCCGAGAATACCTGGTAGGTGTTGGTTCTTTGTGCTGGGGATAAGAACAGCCTGGGTGACTCTTCCTGCCCTTATCAGGAGACAACAGACTTGACGTGTTGTTTTATAGTGTCTTTGGACTGGTTCACACAAGTGCTGCATCAAAATTGGAGAACTGTATGCGTGAATGAGCATTGCACTATTCTATACAGTATGTTCCCATTCCCATCCATAATGCAGCCCAGCTCTGGCTGTCCAGCTCTCGCACTCAGCAACAAGTCATAAATTACAGGTGTCCCCCGCTTAACGACGGGTATACGTTCTGGAAAACCCGTCATATAGTAAAACCGTCATTAAGCCAGTCCTCATCATCATCTAGTGGCCTATTGTGGTATAATGTGTATAACCAATACAGTACGGTGTAATGCAGGGGTTCACGGTCCAATTTTCTGAAGTACCCCCTGCTAATCAACTGCTAATTAATTGGATTAATCAAGTAATAAATTAGGTAATTAACCGTTAAAGTACTCAAACCATTTTAAATGTGAAAAAATGTCTTTTTAACTCTATGTGTGTGAGTGTATGTGAGAGAGTGTGTGTGAGAGAGGGGGGGGGGCAAGGATCTCTTTTCTTTTTCTCCAAGTCACACTTCCCAAAATCAGCTCTTCCCTCCCCTACCCCACGAAAGGACACTTTCCAAAGTACAAAAATAAGCCCAAAACCAAAATCAGAGACAGAAGGGCTCCCGAAATAATTAAAATTTAAAATCCATGTTAATTAACATTTAGTTAGCTGCTGATGGAGCAGATAAGGGGCAGAGCTTGGCGTACCCCCAGCAAGAGGTCCGCGTACCCCTAGGGGTGCCCATACCACAGATTGAGAACCTCTGGTGTAATGCAATGTAACACAGTGGAGTTGTAATAGGGAATGAATGGCAACCACTTATGAGTGTAACACAAAGCACAACAAGATTCTTACCTGTCCATGGAGGTTGAAACATACACACAAACACAGAGAGTTAAAAATAACATTTTTATTGCATTTAAAATACAGTTTTGTTGTTGTTCGGTCGTTAAGTCGTGTCCGACCCTTCGTGATCCCATGAACCATATCCTGCCAGGCCTTCCTGTCCTCCACTATCTTCCTGAGTTCACTCATTTTCATGTTCGTTGCATCGGTGATGCTGTCTAACCTTTACCTTCTCCTTTTGCCTTCAATTTTTCCCAGCATCAGAGTCTTCTCCAAGGAGTCCTCTCTTCGCATTAGGTGGCCAAAATATTTGAGTTTCAGCCTCAGTACCTGTTCTTCCAGGGAACAGTCAGGGTTGATTTCATTTAGGATTGACTGATTTGATCTCCTAGCAGTCCAAGGGACTCTCAGGAGTCTTCTCCAGCACCACAGTTCGAAAGCATCTATTCTTCGGCGCTCAGCCTTCCTTATGGTCCAACTCTCGCAACTATACATTGCTACTGGGAACACCATCGCCCTGACTATACGAACTTTTGTTGGCATGGTGATATCTCTGCTTTTTATTATGCTGTTTAAGTTTGCCATAGCTTTCCTTCCAAGGAGTAAGCGTCTTTTAATTTCATGGCTGCTGTCTCTGTCTGCAGTGATCTTGGAACCCAAAAAAGTAAAATCTGTTACTGCTTCCATTTCTACTCCTTCTATTTGCCAGGAACTGATGGGACCAGATGCCATGATCTTAGTTTTATTAACGTTGAGTTTCAAGCCAACTTTTGCACTCTCCTCTTTCACTCTCATCAAGAGGCTCTTTAGTTCTTCTTCACTTTCTGCCATTAAGGTGGTTTCGTCTGCATATCTGAGGTTGTTGATGTTTGTCCCGGCAATCTTGATTCTGGCTTGCGATTAATTCAGCCCTGCATTTCTCATAATGTACTCTGCATATAAGTTAAATAAGCAGGGTGACAATATACAGCCTTGCCGTACTCCCTTCCCAATTTTGAACCAGTCGGTTGTTCCATGGCCGGTTCGAACTGTTGCTTCTTGACCCGCATACAGGTTTCTCAGGAGACAGGTAAGGTGGTCTGGTATCCCCATCTCTTTAAGAACTTGCCACAGTTTGTTGTGATCCACACAATCAAAGGCTTTTGCGTAGTCAATGAAGCAGAAGTAGGTGTTTTTTGGGAATTCTCGTGCTTTCTCCATGATCCAGTGCATGTTGGCAATTTGATCTCTAGTTCCTCTGCCTCTCCGCAACCCAGCTTGTACGTCCGGTAGTTCTCGGTCCACGTACTGCTAAAGCCTAGCTTGTAGGATTTTGAGCATAACCTTGTTAGCATGTGAAATGAGTGCAATTGTGCGATAGTTTGAACACTCTTTGGCACTGCCCTTCTTTGGAATTGGAACGTAAACTGACCTTTTCCAATCCTTTGGCCACTGCTGAGTTTTCCAAATTTGTTGGCATATTGAGTGCAGCACTTTAACAGCATCATCATTTAGGATTTTAAGTAGCTCAGCTGGGATATTATCATCTCCGCTAGCTTTGTTGTTAGTAATGCTACCTAAGGCCCACTTGACTTCACTCTCTAGGATGTCCGGCTCTGGGTCAGTGACCACACCAGCGTGGTCATCAGGAACATTAAGATCTTTCTTGTATAGTTCTTCTGTGTATTCTTGCCATCTCTTCTTAATCTCTTCTGCTTCTGTTAGGTCCTTGCCTTTTTTGTCCTTTAGCATGCCCATCTTTGCACAAAACGTTCCCTTGATATCTCCAATTTACTTGAAGAGATTTCTAGTCCTCCCCATTCTGTTGTTTTTCTCGATTTCCTTGCATTGTTCATTTAAGAAGGCCTTCTTATCTCTCCTTGCTATTCTCTGGAAATCTGCATTCAGTTGTTTATATCTTTCCCTTTCACCCTTGCTTTTCGCATTCCTTCTTTCCACAGCTATTTGTAAAGCCTCATCTGACAGCTACTAAAATACAGTACTGTAGCTTTAATTCTTTGTTTACACTTTGGGAACCTCCGTCATGTATGCGGATCATCATTAAGCGATTTGTTGTTAAGGGGGGGGGGACACCTGTACTGAGGAACCATCATGCAAAATCAAAGCATCCAAGCGCATGTAAACCGACCCCCAGGTGCATTCCCAAGAGGATTCTATAGAAATCCTATCAAACACCGAAAGCTCCGCGGTGCGTTCATAGAACAGGAATAAAAAATCTGAGAAGAGGAAAGAAAAATGTCTCCAGTGTGTTTAAAGCTGATAGAAACTCCCAGACAGGTTGTCATTGTTAGCATCTGCTACAGGTGAGAAAATCCTGAGTTTGGCTGCAGTAGCCGCTTGACTTTGGTCCCAATCCTATCCAACTTTCCAGCGCTGATGCAACCGTGCCAACAGGTCGTGCGCTGCATCCTGCGGGGGGGGGGGGGAGTCATGGAAGCCTCCTCGATTTGTTCCCTTACCTCAAGGCTGCATTGCAGCTGCATCGGTGCTGGAAAGTTGGATAGGATTGGGCCCTTTGACTCAGGGTGAGTCCTGATCCAGACCCTTCCTAGGGCAGTGATTTGCCATGGCGGGGGGGGGGGCAGAGAGTGAACAAGTGCCTCTCCTTGTTGCCATGGGAGTTGGACTTAGACCTGGAAGACTCAGGTTCAAATCCCCGCTCAGCCATAAAGCTTCCTAGGTGACCTTAGGCCAGTCACTATCAGCCTCACCTACCTCACAGGGTAGTTGTAAGGACATTGATGCTGTCATTCATGCCTTGGCCACTCCTGGACTGGATGGCTGTAACATGTCTACATGGGGCTGGCTGCTCTGAAGACAAAGAAGACTTCAGTGGCTCCACAGTGCGGCTGTCATAATTCTTACTGCATCTGGCAAAGGAGAGTATAGAACCCCAAGATTATTTTGTCTGCAGGGGCTTGGTGCGAAGGACTGGTTTTAATCTTTCACGCCGGGGACCGCTTGGGACCAGAGTCACTCCAGCTATTTGAATATTATGCCCAACTCTTAATCTCATCCTCGGAGGACTTGCTCCACCACCTGAAATCCTGGGACTGGGAGTTAGGGCAAGGCTTTTTCTGATATATGTGCCATTTTAGTATATTCCTGATTCTGATTATTTTTTCAGTTACCATTTAGATTGGATAACTGGCTGTACCCTGGACAGTGCAGGAGGCAGCCCATTCTCCCTCTCTGCTCCCCCCAAACCATCACTTGCTCGTGCACGTTCCCCTCCACTGCCCCCACCAGGTGCACAAAGAGAGGCGGAGTGTGGGGATCCCCTCTTACCTTCGGTTCTGGGTCGACCCCTCCTTCCTCCACATCTGTGCAGTTTAAAATAAACAGGAAGAGTAGAGCATGCTGGGAGCTGGGAAATGGACGGGTGGGAGATTTAGGATGGAGAGAAAGAAGTAGTTCTCCGCACAGCACACAACTCACCTGTGGAACTCCTTACCGCAAGGTGTGGTGATGGCCATTACATTAGATGGCCTCAAAAGGGGAATAGACAAATTAATGCAGCCTATCAATGGTTCTTGGTCATGATGGGTAGAGACCACATTCAGGCTCAGAGGCAGCGAACCTCTGAATAGACCTTTCCCTCTTCCTTGGCGGCTCCTCAATGGCATCTGTTCAGCCACTGCCAGAAGCAGGATGCTAGACCATATGGGCTTTTAGCCTGATGCAGTAGGGCTCATCTTCTGTCCTTCTGAGGTTGTGCCTAAGAGAGTCCTGCAGAACGTCCTTCCTCCTCAGTAGCAATAAGATGTAGACCAGCATTTATGTGCAACAGTAATTAATTGCTGCTTGCCTCTCTCAAATTTCCCCTCACTGAACCTCATGCTCCACTTCTGTCCCTCACAAAAATTCTGTGCATTTTCCTCAGAAACAGTTAGAAGAGCAGAAGCTGAAGATCACATCTGTCTTTAAGGAAATGCACAAGTTTCTTGAGGAAAAAGAGCGTTCCTGGCTGAGGGAGCTGGCTGATCTGGAGACAGAGATCAAGGAGAGGCAGGAAGAAAACATGACCAGACTCTCCGAAGAGATCTCCCACTTCAGCGACCTGATCAAGGATGCGGAGGAGAAGTGCCAAGAGCCCCCATGTGAATTTTTACAGGTGAGTTTAGAAAAAAATGCCCCCCAGGTGCCAGTCTGGCGAAATATTTTTTCCTTCGTGAGGGGAACAAGAGGATGTTTCCCTTCCCCAGTCATGTTCGCAGACATACATGCACAGCCTGTCTAGTCCACCCTTCTGCCTGCAGACGCTGTTCATGTCCAGGTAGCTGCAGCTCCAACTGTGTGATAGTGTGGGCAGGGGGGGATGGGTGGAGTGGGCGGGGGGGGGGGTTGCTGAGCCAAATGGGGCAAGGCGAAGGCGGTAGATGCTGCTGCTCCCTTCACTGCCAGCAAAAATCTGACCGGAAAAGGTCTCCTCATGAGAAGGCCAGCCCTGTCAGACCCCAGCAGTTCAAGCAGGCAGGATCCTGGGGGTGAGGGTTGGTTCTCCACAGGCAAGAAAGGGGCACAAGCACTGGCGTCAATGAAGCACAGTATGAGATTGATGCTCTGGGGATCTCCAACAGGCCACACACAGCAACTCGTCATCCTCTTGGCAGAACAGGCTGAGTTCCTTCAGATGCTGCGCACACAGGCGTTTCTTTGCTCGCTGGACGTTTTCTATAATATTTGCAAGCTGATAGTTTCTCTGGAACTTCCTGCCCCTGATCCTGACTCTGCAGACAGGACACTCCAATTTCCCCAGGTCTTCCCATTTGTCACAGTAATCATTGATGCAGCACCAACAGAAATTGTGATGACAGTCCAGAGTCACTGGGTCTGTAAAATGCTCCTTGCCGATGGGGCACTTGGCTTCCTCTTCCATATCTGTGACTCGTGGGGCTGAGGCCACGGTGGGGGGAGGAGTGTTGATGGCCTTGTTAGGAGAAGCAGCACAGTGCGTTGTTTTCACCGCCTTGAATGGTTCCGAAGGCGAGGGGGCGGGGTCGCTTCGTTCACCCATGTAACGGAGGGTCGGATTGCGGCGGAACTTAGAGCTCTGCCCCCCCCCTGCAGTGACGCCAGTGGGCAGATGAATCCCTGTGAGACAAGAACAAGAAGCAGCCAACTATGAGTTCTGTCTGTATAGCTGAAACCCATTTCTCTCATTCCTTCTTTCAGGACATCAGATGTACCTTGAGCAGGTATGTAGTTCATTTATAACCCCCTTCCTGTTTCACCTGTTCTGGAAGAGCTTTGGCCCACTTTTAAAAAAATGTTTCTGGGAAAAAAGAGTCACAAATAAATCTCAAAAAAGATTAAAAAAAAATTAAAGATGCGTCTTTTTAAACAGCTCATCAGCTGTTTGGCGCTAGATTAGTGCTTTGATGCTTAGTGTTTAACAGCTGATGGGCTGGGGATTTAAAAAGGATTTGAAAAGGGCTGCGAGTGCTTCCTGCCTCCATTTTGTAAACAGCAGCAGGCTCAGGGGCAAACAGCAGCAACTGGGGGACTGCCATCATATACCGTATAGCCCCCGAGTATAGGGCGCTCCTGATTATAAGCCGCACCCTTAAAGTTTGGTGCTTTTTAAAAAAAATACATTTTTTTCCTTTTTGAACTTAAAGAAAATATGCATATTAGTAGAACAGTAAAACAGTACAGCTTTAGTACAGTTAAAGGCATAGGCTCCCTGTCCTTTATTGAATCTGGGCACCCTAGTATAAGTAGCCTTCCCCGATCCAAAGGGGGACAGAGTGCCTACCTTTAACCTTTGGAATTTGGGCAGGTGCAGCTTGTTGCACCCTTCCATGATAGGCTTACCAGATCTCCAACCGGGACAGAGTGCTAGACCTTTAGGAGAAGGAATGTGGACAAGTGTAGCTTGTTAAGTCCTAGAGTATAATCCTAGGCATGTCTACTCAGAAGCAAGCCCCATTGTGTTCAGTGGGGCTTGCTTCTGAGTCGACATGCCTAGGATTGTGCTTTAGGACTTAACAAGCTACACCTGCCCACATTCCTTCTCCTAAAGGTCTAGCACTCTGTCCCGGTTGGAGATCTGGTAAGCCTATTCCATGATGATGAGCTGCACCTGCCCAAATTTCAATGGTTAACAGCACAATCCTATGCATGTCTACTCAGAAGTAAGTCCCATTGCATTCAATGGGGCTTACTCACAGGAAGGTGTGCATAGGATTGCTGCCTAAAGGTTGGCACTCTGTCCCCCTTTGGGTATGGTAAGCCTATGCAGGAGCTCTTGCTCTCAACTTTCAAACTGAAGGATCAATAAATATCTTAATTTCCACAGAGTCCTGGGGCTGGAACTTAGGTTAATTTTTTCAAATGCTTCTGAGGCTAGAGGCTTCTAGAGAGATCATGGCCATTTAGCAAGTGATTAAGAGCTGAAAACGCCAGCTTTGAAGTTTAAAAAAAGAAAAACCTTTGAAAGAGACTTGGAGAGGCTTGAAAAAAGGACGCTTTGCAGAAAACTCGTGGCAGAAAAGCTAGACTTTGATTGTAGGCCACACCCTATGGTAAGCCTACTTAGGGGTAGGCTTACCAGATCTCCAACCGGGACAGAGTGCTAGACCTTTAGGAGAAGGAATGTGGGCAGGTGTAGCTTGTTAAACCTTACAGCACAATCCTAGGCATGTCTACTCAGAAGCAAGCCCCATTGTGTTCAGTGGGGCTTGCTTCTGAGTAGACATGCCTAGGCGTGTGCTCTAGGATGTAACAAGCTACACCTGCCCACATTCCTTCTCCTAAAGGTCTAGCACTCTGTCCCGGTTGGAGATCTGGTAAGCCTACTTAGGGGAAAAAGGTGAGTCTTATACTCAGGTCAATAGGGTATGAGGATGGTCATTAAATGAACTGTCATTAACCGGGGGGACACCTGTACTTGGAAGAGCAGAAGAACTTATCTAACTCTCCGTTTCCAACCTCCCATTTCTGGCTACAACTTTAGTGGGGTTGTTTCTAGCCATTCTGTAAATTGAGTTATGGATCTTCCTTCCAGGTGTCGGGAGGGACGAGTGCGGCAGCAGCTGGAACTTCCTCCAGGGCTGCAGTGGAGACTCAGAAGTGCCTCTCTGAAACGTTCAGCTCTTAAAACAGCCATGAAAGAGTTTCAAGGTATTGTAGGGAATAGATCCAGATCTGGCCACTGTAAGAAAAAAGATGCAGGACTAGAGGGATCTTGGGACTGATCCAGAAGTGCTATTTTTACATTCACATGATTATCCGAGTGTGATCCGCTTCTGACTGGAGGCAGAACAGTATGGAAGAGGAAGTTAGCTGCCATGTAATGATGATCCTGTAGATGTCTGAGGAGTCGGTGTCTCTCCCACATTCTCCTCCTCCTGCATCCCTCCTAATGCAGCTGCCCCTCTCATCAAAAGAGAAGGATCCTGTAGTGGTTTCACCAGCCTGCTCGCTCATCTAGCCATGAATTAATATCCCTGCAGCAAGTTAGCGTGTGGTGTTTTCTCATTGAAAACCACCTCTACTCTGAAGCATCTATGTGCCCCGAAAGTGCCTGGCAACAAATGGCACCTTTGGGGACCAGAGCAGCTCTTGGGGAGATTTTCAGCCAGACAATCTGACAGAGGAAAAGCTGAAAGAAATCCTACCTGATCCAGACCCAGCAATTATTTATTCCAGTATTATTTCAGATAAACCCCAAATTAGACACTGACACATCATCACGTCTAGTGCAGGAGCCCTCCCTCCCTTGAAGCTTTGGTTGAATCCTGTTGCATTCGGAAGATGGGTCAGCCCTCCACAGCCCTCCTCTGGAGCCCGCAGCAAATGTCTTTTCTTCTCTTGCAAGACTGAGAAATGAGACACTCTGCGGCTTTCCCCTTATCCAGTGTGTAAATTCGATGATGAAGGGTAGTGACTGCTATTTTTAGAAATAGAGTCATTCTAAAGTGATCCAGGAATTGGGCCCCAAATGCTTTCCCCACCAGCACTTTCCGTCCTTGACCTGCTTCTGCTTCAGAGAGCGACTTTTTCTTCTCTTTCTGGGGCCTCCTGACCAGTTTGCTTGAGGCCTGTAGGAAGGTGGTCTTTGGAGCTGCTCTCCAGCAGCCGACGTGGCTCCTTCCTCTGAAAGGACATCTTTGCTCTTGCTATCATGAACGGACCTTAAATTTGCTGCACTTTCTTCCACATCACAGGGTCCCTGGAGCAAGCAGCAGACAAAGGTAACTATGCCCTGGGAAGGAGCGAAAGGGAAGGGGGCGGAGATTCCTCGTTCAGGTCGCCTGAGGCAGCTGTTCAGCCCCCCCCCCTTTCATCTGGCAATTTAGGGAGTCCTCCTCTCTGTTCCCTCACACAAGAGATGAGTACTTGGACTAACTGGAGTAGAGGAGGATGCCCCCTGAGGAGGGCAGACGGAGACAAAGAGGTTGGTTCCCCCCCCCGCTCCCCCCTCAAAGAGGAGCTGGGGAAGTTCAGCCGCTCAGGGCCAAACAAGGTGTTACACAGAACATGGCATCGCTTGTTGTGTGTGGTGTTGTTTTGTAGAAAACACGGTGGAACTGTATGGGGGGGGTAGGGAGGGCTTTGCCACAGTTAGGACCCAAATTGTAGACCTCTGAGCTTAGATCAGGATCAGAACCCCCCAGGGGGCAAAGAACTAAGGTACCCCTATGATTAGTTATTTATTAGATTTCTATCCCGCTTTCTCCCCCATAGGGGGGACCCCTGTAGTCCTCCTACCCTGCCCCACCCCATTACTATCTTGAGAAGCAAACGTGTTATGTATTCTGTGTACAGCATAAAAGATGTGCAACAGCAGCAGTTCTGCAGCAGCTGAGGCCGACCCTTTCCCTGACACCCTCCGCTCTCTCTCTCTCCTTCTCTGACCTGCAGTGAGTGTGACTCTGGATCCAGACACAGCACATCCTCAACTGGTTCTGTCTACGGACTTGAAGAGTGTCTGGCGTGGAACCGCCAAGCAGAAGCTGCCTGACAACCCTGAGAGATTTGATCACATGCCCTGTGTGCTGGGCCGTGAGAGATTCACCTCAGGAAGACACTGGTGGGAGGTGGAGGTGGAGAAGCTGAAAACATGGGAACGGTGGGCTGTGGGGGTTGCTCAAGAGTCTCTCAGGAGGAAGGGAGGTTTCAACATTAGTCCTAATGCAGGGATCTGGGCGGTGGGGAAGGACACTGCATTTCATCCACTCTCAGCTATGACTTACTATAAACAGCCCCCTTTGACCTTGAGTCATCAGCCCAGGAAGATCCGGGTGTTCCTGGACTACGAAGAGGGACGTGTGGAATTTTTCGATGCTGATACAGACGACTTGATATTCACTTTCACTCCTGGCTCATTCTCTGGGGAGGGGATCAGACCCTTCTATCTGCAATACTGAATCTTAAGGAGAATCCCCACAGCCATTAGCTCCTGTTGCCAACTTGAAGGGAGGAGGCACTCTAGCATTCTGCCTCTGTAGCGGAAATGGCAGCAGGCAAAGAGTATGGAATCTGTGGCTTTCAGACATGACTTCTGGCTGAAGATTGCAGTGCTTAGAACTGAGCTACAGAGTTGCTCTCTGATATCCACACCTACCAGGTGTGCATTTTAGTCACACATTAACATGTGCATTGAGCGTTGGTCTATTACTTGTGCTGAGGCCATGTGCAGTGAACTGTTGGGGGAAGGAAGAGGGAGGCAAGGGTGAATGTGCAACGAGAACTTCATTGTGGGAAGATGTTTACAATTATAGGGAAAGGGAAATAAAAAGCAACTCAATCTGTCTAGAGTCAAATGTAAGTAGTCGCTGTGTACAAAGAAAGAGGAGAGCTAGAAATGCCACCTCACAATGGAAAGGGTGTGAGAGACGTCACAAGCAAGGAGCAGGAGGGTTATTACCTGGAGGGAGGAATGGGGTTGAAAAACTGGGGTGGGGGATTGCAGGGAGAGAGGGAGGGAATGGCAGGGATGTATCTAAGTAACTAGGTCACGAGTGCGAGTACGAGTCATTTTTGCAAGAGTGCGAGTCCGAGTGCGAGTCAGTGTCAAACTTTTTGGGCGAGTACGAGTCAAGTGCGAGTCATTTTTGCATGAGTGCGAGTCGAGTAGGAGTAAGGCCAGAAACCATGAGTCACAAGTCACAAGTCGAGTCACTTTGGGGAAAATGGCTTTTTCCCCTGAAAATGGGGAAAAATGACCTCTGAGGCTTTTAAATGGGGAAAAATGACCTCTGAGACTTTTAAAGCACCCACTTAGCTCCCCCTATGCCCTTTCCCTCACCTCTCAGTCTTGTCACCACCCATCTGGTTTGGGAAAAACAAGCGTGTCTACATTCAAACCATTTATTATTCCCCCCCTGCACCTTCCCCTTGCTGAGCCGAGCATCCTTTGGGCTTGGAGTTTTGGTCAATGAGGAGGGACTGCTGCGGCAGCTTCACCTTCCCTCACTCCTCCCCACCCCTCGCGCTTGGAGTTGTGGCCAATGGCAAACAGACAGCAACAAAAGGGGGGGGGACTCAGAGCCAGGCTTGCTTTCCCACCCCCTTGAAAACCCTTCCTCCCTGCTGCCCTCCTCCTCCGAGGTCTCCACTCTGCCTGCCTGCCTGCCTGTGTTGATGCCGGCCATTAAAGGAAAATGACTTGGAAATGGCAAGTCGTTACCCCCACGAGTGCAAGTCAAGTACGAGTCCCGTGGGTCACGAGTGCGAGTGCAAGTGCGAGTCAGTGGGTCATGAGTACAAGTATGAGTACGAGTCAGGGGAAAAGTGGCTAAGTCACACTTGCGAGTCGAGTCATTTGACTCGAGTCCCCATCACTGGGGAATGGGGATGTAAATCTCCTTACACACCTCTATAATAAGCCTTCTGCTCCGCAATGGGTCTCCTCGGAGGTGAGCTACAGATTTTGCTAGCACATGTCCGAGGAGAGAAAGTGGACAGGGAGGCTGCCCAGTGCCCAGGCAGGGGACATAATCCAGCATGATGTGCAAATGCCACTGGATCCTTCCATCCCTGCACCCTCCCACCACCAGCTCCCACCTCCCAAACTGGCTAACCTGCTCCGGCGGCTGGCTAGTGGTCCCCGCCAGTGCTCCAGAAGTGCACTATTCACCAAGAAACAGAGGCAGCTGCAAGTCAGCTACAGCCTCCCACCACACTCAGAACTTGGCAGCCATTCTGGCTGCTTTCCCCTCCGAATCCTCACAATCTGGCCCCCCATGCTGGAGCGAGCACACACATTTTTGGCGTGATTGCACTCGTGGGGGGGGGGAAGGGTAGCATTGGGCTCTTAAGTCATTTTTGGAATAACGTGCTTGTGTAAATTAATACCAATACCTAATTTACATGTGCACATATTTGGACTAGCAGAGTTAAACTTCCTGCACATATAACCCCCTTAAGGGCGGAGGCTAGCATAACTAGTAATTCTACTGCCTGGCTAGTCCTGATAATGGTTTTATGGCAATGGACCTTTTTGTGAGTCGCTACCAAAAAATACACTAAAACGTGTTTGCACCTTCCTGATTTGGGGGGAGGGGAAGCGCTAATGTGATCACTCTTCCCTGCAGCGCTGCAGCATGAACTGTCTTGGCAAGGATAGTTCCGACTCAAGCCACTCCTGAGCATAGGAAAAGTCCCACTCTGTGGTAATTTGTGGGCAAGCCTTGATCCGCCAGAGCAGTGATTGGTCCTTATTATCACTCTTGGAATCGAAGTGAGCAGTTCCCCCTTGGAAAATCAGGTGTGCTTCCGCTTGCATCCAAACACCTTCCATCCAGGATGAAGAACAGGCAGGCGAGATGGGTCATGTGCTGGGACCGGACACCGCCATCTTGGCTGCAGTAGAGCTCTGTAAAAAGGCAAGGCTTGGGTGTGTTCCCAATGGCAAACCTTCACCTGTCCCATTCACACATGTTCCTATGGTAAAAAGATGTTTGCTGTATGCATTCTTGAGATACGCACTGCTGTTCAAAACAACCCCTGCGTAAAATGAGAGGTGCCTGTATACAGCGTTTCAACACAAACGTTTCTCAAAGAGGTTTGTCTGGAAAAAGAGGAGAAGATGGGTCTCTGCCCCAAAAGAACATAAGAACATAAGAAGAGCCCTGCTGGATCAAGCCAAAAGCCCATCTAGTCCAGCTTCCTGTATCACACAGTGGCCCCACCAGATGCCTCAGGGAGCACAAGACAACAAGAAAACCTGTTTCCCGTTGTCACTCCCTTGCATCTGGCACAGAGAAAACCCACTTCTAAAACCAGGAGGTTGCTTATGGCTTGTAACCTGTGATGGTCTTTTCCGCCAGATGCCATCACCACATCCTGTGGCAAGGAGTTCCACAGATGAATTACACGCTGGGTAAAGAAATATTTTCTTTTATCTGTTCTAACTCTCCCTCCGCTCAATTTTAGTGTGTGTCCCCTGGTTCTGGTGTTGTGTGAGAGGGAGAAGAATTACCCTCTATCCACTCTCTCCGTCCCATGCATAATTTTATACGTCTCAATCATGTCCCCCCTCAGGCGCCTTTTTTCCAGACTGAAAAGCCCCAGACGCTGTAGCCTTTCCTCATAAGGGAGGTGCTCCAGCCCACGAATCAATCTGGTCGCTCTTTTCTGCACCTTTTCCAATTCAACTATATCCTTTTTGAGGTGTGGTGACCAGAACTGGACACAATACTCCAGATGTGGCCTTACCATCGATTTGTACAAAGGCATAATGATATTGGCCGTTTTATTCTCAATCCCTTTTTTAATGATCCCGAGCATGGAATTGGCCTTCTTCACAGCCGCCGCACACTGGGTCGACACTTTCATCGACCTGTCCACCAGCACCCCAAGATCTCTCTCCTGATCCATCACAGACAACTCAGAACCCATTAGCTTATATGTGAAATTTTGGTTTCTTGCCCCAATGTGCATCACTTTGCACTTACTTACATTGAAGCGCACCTGCCATTTTGCTGCCCATTCTCCCAGTTTGGAGAGATCCTTCTGGAGCTCTTCACAATCCCTGCTGGTCTTCACCACCCGGAAACGTTTAGTGTCATCTGCAAACTTGGCCACCTCACTGCCTATCCCCGACTCCAGGTCATTGATGAATAAGTTGAAAAGCCCCGGTCCCAAGACCGATCCTTGGGGCACACCGCTTTTCACCTCTCGCCATTGTGAAAATTGCCCATTGACTCCCACTCGCTGTTTCCTGGTCTTCAACCAGTTCCTAATCCACAAGAGGACCTGCCCTCTTATTCTCTGACTGTGAAGTTTTCTCAGGAGCCTTTTTATTTAGATCAGCATTTGATGTCTGACATGGTGGGCTGGCTTTTTAACAAATTGCTTTTAACAAATGTGGATGACCCACTGGGGCTGTTTGTTTTAATTGTTTTAATTGTTTTTAATTATTTTAATTCTTGATTTTAAATGTATTTATGTATTTTAATATTTTTGTTGTAAGCCGCCTTGGTTGCCCTGGTGAGAGAAAGGCGGGGTAAAAATTCTATAAATAAATAAATAAATAAATAAATGAGGGACCGTGTCAAACGCCTTCTGAAAATCCAGATATATAATATCCACGGGTTCGCTCGCATCCACATGCCTGTTGACCTTTTCAAAAAATTCTAACAGGTTTGTGAGGCAAGACTTCCCCTTGCAGAAGCCATGCTGACTCTCCCTCAGCAGAGCTTGTTCTTCTATGTATTTTAAGATTTTATCCTTAATGAGACTTTCCACCATCTTCCCTGGAACAGATGTTAGGCTGACCGGCCTGTAGTTTCCCAGGTCCCCCCTCCTTCCTTTTTTAAAGATTGGAGTGACATTAGCTGTCCTCCAATCCTCTGGCACAGTGGCCGTTTTAAGGGACAAGTTGCATATTTGGGTTAAGAGGTCAGCAACTTCATTCTTGAGTTCCTTCAGAACTCTTGGGTGGATGCCATCCGGGCCTGGTGATTTATTGATCTTTATTTTGTCAATTAAGTCTGAGACGTCTTCTCTTTTAACCTCTATTTGACTTAATTCTTTAGTCAGGGGAGACCATTCCGGCAGCGGTATTTACCCGAGGTCTTCTGCCGTGAAGACAGATGCAAAGAACTCATTTAATTTCTCTGCAGTCTCCAAGTCCCCTTTTATCACCCCTTTCTCTCCCTCACCATCCAACGGACCAACCGTTTCCCTGGCAGGTTTCCTGCTTCTAACATATTTGAAGAAGCTTTTGTTATTCCCTTTTATGTTGCCTGCCATACGTTCCTCAAAATCTTTCTTGGCCTCCCGTATCATCTTTTTACATTTCTTTTGCCACAGTTTGTGCTCCTGTTTATTTTCCTCGTTAGGGCAAGACTTCCATTTATGGAAGGAAGCTTCCTTGCCTTTTATAGCCTCTTTAACTGTGCTTGTTAACCATGCTGGCACCCTCCTGGACTTAGTCGAGCCCTTCCTCCTTTGTGGGATACATTCCCGCTGGGCCTCTATGACTGTTGTTTTAAACAGCCTCCATGCACTCTGGAGCAATTGGACTCTTTTTACCTTCCCTTTCAGCTTTTTTTTAACTAGTCTCCTCATTTTGGGGAAGTCTGCCCTTCGGAAGTCAAGGGTTTTTGTGTCAGATTTGCTAGGCACTCTCCCTCCGACATGCATGGCGAAACAGATCGCAGCATGGTCACTGTTCCCCAATGGTTCGGTAACATTTACCTCCTTGACCAGATCTTGAGTGCCACACAATATCAAATCCAGAGTCACCTGTCCTCTGGTCGGTTCCGTGACAAGCTGCTCTAAGGCACAGTCATTTAACATATCCAGAAATCCTGTCTCTCTTTCATGACCTGAGCATGAATTGACCCAGTCGATGTGAGGATAATTGAAGTCCCCCATGACTACAACCCTGTCTCTCGTTGACACCTCCTTGATTTGCTTCCTCATTTCAAGATCCCCTTCAGGTTTTTGATCTGGAGGACGGTAGCATGCCCCTACTATTACATCACTCTTTGAGCCTGGTAATCTAACCCACAGTGATTCTACGGAGGAGTCAGAGCCCCCCTCCAGCTCTACTCTGGTGGATTCTACCCCCTCTTTGACATAGATGGCCACCCCACCTCCAACACGCCCCTCTCTGTCCCTCCTATAGAGTTTATATCCTGGAATTGCATTATCCCACTGGTTCTCCGCATTCCACCAGGTTTCTGTTATACCTACTATGTCAATGTTTTCCCTAGCCACCAAACATTCCAGTTCTCCCATCTTTGCCCGTAGACTTCGGGCATTTGCATAAAAGCACTTATATACCTGGTCCCCCGAAAAGGGCTGCATGTTTGCACTTTTATCCCTGCAGCCTTCTGTCCTGCTAGACTGGCTGTCATGTCCCATCACGCTACCGCTCACAATTCTTACTCTGTTATTACTCGACTGTTCTCTGCACCCTCATTCCCTAGGGATGTGGAGTCCCGAACCGGATGCCCCTCGGCTCCTGTTGGCTTTCCCCCAGGGGTCAGTTTAAAAGCTGCTCTGCCACCTTCTTAATGTTACGCGCCAGCAGTCTGGTTCCATTTTGGTTCAAGTGAAGCCCGTCCCTCTTGTACAGGCCCGGCTTGTCCCAAAACGTTCCCCAGTGCCTAACAAACCTAAACCCCTCCTGCTGACACCAGTGTCTCATCCACGCATTGAGACCCCTGAGCTCTGCCTGCCTAGCTGGCCCTGCGCGTGGAACAGGTAGCACTTCTGAGAATGCTACCTTTGGGGTCCTGGATTTCAGCTTCCTACCTAGCAACCTAAATTTGGCCTCCAGGGCTGCCCGGCTACATTTCCCCACGTCGTTGGTGCCAACATGCACCACAACCGCTACCTCCACCCCAGCACTCTCTACCAGCCTATCTAGACGAGAGGTGATGTCCGCAACCTTCGCACCAGGTAGGCAAGTCACCATGCGGTCCTCACATCCATCACAGACCCCCTCTCTATGTTCCTGACTATAGAGTCACCCACGACAAGAAGCCCCCTTCCCCCCTCCCCAGAGGAGTATCCATAAAGCGACTGGATACGGGCCCATCACCTGAAGAAGTGGTCCCCACTGTGGGATTATTTCCCTCTTTTCCAGAGCAATGTCCTCCAGTCCTGAGACTCCCTTTCCTGGCAGCTGAGGAGCTGGCCAACTGAGGGTAGGACGATGCCTCCTCCCTAGAAGTCTCACCCTGGTCCCTCTCTACCTGTCTCTGCTTCTCCAGGTCAGCAACCGTTGTTACCAAAATTGCCCTTGAAATTTGGGGAATAGCTTTAAATATAGCAATTTGGCATGTTTTGGGACCTTTAGACCTATGTATACCAGAGTTGGGCTTTTGCAGAATTCCCTTTTAAATAATATTGAAGACACCCGTGGTTGCTTTCCAAAAGTTTACTAAATAATTCAGGCAGATTCATACAAAAATACAATCATACACATCATACAGAACTAGGAATTCAGATGGAAAAGACAGAGACATTCGCATTAGCAGGATTCCCTTTGAAGCGTTGGGGGTAATAGTCACCTGTTCCTGGAGAGGAGTTGTCCTTTGGCTGCAGCAATATTGGAAGAGAGAGAGAGAGAGAGAGAGGGAGGGAGAGAGAGAGAAGGAGGAGGAGGGGTAGTGGTGGTTTTGGGCTCCAACCAGCAGAGCACACGGAGAGGAGGGAGATACAAATGGCTCTGAGGCTCTGCACAGCAAGGTCCAGAAACCTACAGAGGGGCTGACTGAGGAACAAGGAAGCAAGGCAGCAAGAGAGTGAAGGAGGCAGAGGGAGAGAGAGATGTGAAGCACAGAGCTCACCAGAATCCAGAATGCAAGAGAGGCTAGCAGGCTGCTGCCTTTACCTTTTATAGGGCAAAACATATCCTGGGGGTACTCAGAGCACATGGGGGAAGAAAAGTAGGAGGATACCTTAGACACATGGGAAAATGGGAGGAGGGGGAAATGGGAGGAATGTGTCTTAAATGGGCCTCCAGTACACCTCAGGGTAAAACTATAGATAAACAATGGGGCAGAGGAGAAGGTGATCGGTTTTGATTGCCCAGCCATTACAGGGCTGGCTTGAGACAAAGCAGGCTACCAAAAGTCTGGATGGGCCATTTCAGGTGGTCTCCTGTCCTCGAACATATTTAGCATAACAGTGGGGGGGGGGAGAGTTGAGTCAGTGAGAACTTCTTGGACACATGGCTGTTGCTCCTACAAAATGGAGGCTGTTGCTCAGGTTTGCAGGCAGCTGGTCAGGTTTTTCCCTCATGACTTCTTGGGGAGACCTTTCTTCAGTATGGCTCATGGCAGGAACACCAGCGGCATTGTGTCACAACACAGTCCAGTCTGGCACATGCCCATCCAAAGTCACAGCTCACAGGATCCCAACAAGCCTCATGGCAGCAAACATTTTCCTTCTTGGCCACAGTTCTCATTCCAACAGGACACTGGGTATCACCGTGGCTTCAAGGGAGCGAACCCATTCCCTGAGAGCCTGGAGCTCTTTGCACTGAGCACACACCCATGACTTGTGCCCATGAGGCAGATAGTCATACATGTGATACTTGGTGCAAAACACTGGGTAGCCCCCACCCCTCTGCTGTCTGTCTGACTGCATAGCTTTTGAGTGTAAGTTATGGGTTTGTCAAAGTTTGGGTACCTTAATGTTGTTGGAGCTCTCCTCTCTTCCTCTCTTCCAGGGAAGTGCCGGGCCGTGTGTGGGGCCTGGCTTCCTCGCCCCGCTGCTGAACTTGCCCAGCTGCTTAACTCACTGTGTCTTGTTTACCTTGGCACTTTGTCCCAGTGAGGCACTTCGTTCCAGTTAGGCCACTCGCTGCTCCTGAAAGTTAATGAGAGGTTAAATGAGAGAGTTAAAAGGGCTCACAATAATTAAAAAAAAGACAGATAGCATGAAAGAGCCACTGGAAGCGATGCTGTGCTGGGAGGAGGGGGGTGTTGCTCCTCCCCAGCTCAGGAAAAGAGAGCAGCAGGTCAAAGGAGCCTGTTGGCCGAGGAACGTCTGCAGGACCCCGGTTTGGATTGGGCTTGTTTTGCTTCTCAAGTAACATTTTTCCAACGGCCTGTGGAGAGTCCCACTCTGCAGTCCTACAGCACAGCAGCCATGTGCGACCTGGAGAGAAGTGTGCGGGTGGCAGGGAAGACATTGGAATACAAACTGCCTTAAGGGCCGCTTGGGAGGTGGAAATGCAGCCTGAACAGGCCCAGAGAGAGAGAGGAAGAAATATTTCACATCACTTTGCATTTGTCTGTCATCCATCTACTTCTTATTGCCCACCTCAGATGGCAGATGCATCTTCTGGGAGCTGGAGAAGAGAGGAAGGAAACAGTCACCATTCAGAGAAATTGCAGCTGACTCCTAACTGAGGGCACCTTTCAGTGGATTTCAAAATACATCAGTCTAGTCACAAGTGGAATGCTTCAGCCCTAGTTAGCCAACGCTGGTTCTAACTGCGCAATCCTAGCGTTACTTCGGCCAGCGGAACGAGCGTCTTTGGATGGTGGAATGCTCGTTCCGCTGGCCGAAGTAACGCTAGGATTGCGCAGGTAGAACCAGCGTTGGCTAACGAGGGCTGAAGCATTCCACTTGTGACTAGACTGAGGTATGTTGAAATCCACTGAAAGGTGCCCTCAGTTAGGAGTCAGCTGCCTAATTTTGAAAACAGGGACTGGCAAAGATCACCTCCAAAGAGGCAGGTTCTCCTCTCAACAACACGCACAGAGTGCTTCCTCCTTCAGAATTAGGAGTTCTGTTCACACAAGGTCTTGTCAACCAAGATGATTCATCCAGACTTTCTACTGGGACACTTTAAGCTGTAGCCTATTTCTGGCCTCTCCCACTGGGTCCCTCCCCGCCCACCAAAGTGGCACCTAGGGAAGGACAAAAGGTACAGAAGGGCAAGGAGAAGTGTTCGAAAGCACTGAAGTTTCACACACACATTTCCCAGTCTCACAACAATGCCTTTGACGCTCTTCATAGTGGACCAGCCAAGGGCCAGTGTGTCACCCCTGGACGAGAAAACGGGGTTCAAATCTCCACTCCACCATTGTAGATCAATGTGTGCTCTTGGGCTAGTCTGTCTCTGCAGCTGGCCTACTCCACAGGGTGGCTGTGAAGATTAGCAGCAACGTAAAGCCATGTACACTACCTTGAGATCCATGGAGCAAGGGCAGAATGCAAGGGTCATGTGGTGGGTTCCTTCCAGCCCTCAGAAAAACCTTCCACTGCAACTTGGTGCAATGTGGCTCCTCTCCAAAAGATTCTTACTACCTTAACATTTTAGACCCATGCTTCCCCCCCCCCCCGAGAATGTAAGACCAGCTATGAGAAAGTAGCACACAGAGAAACAAGTCACAATGACACCAGGTTTCTGTAAGCAGCAGGCTTTTGAGTGCATCGGTGGAGGGGAACAGAAGAGATGGTGCAGGAGCCCAACGTATTTCATTTTTGGTTCCATTTCACCATTACTCACATGGCTTTCTCAAGAACCAGACAGAATGGTGTTTGTTTCCACCACTGTCAGTACCACAAGTACTCGAGTTGAATATATGGCATTGGGAGATCCCTCAGGAGACATGCAGCTAGGAAGGGGTCCAACGTTCCCTATGCACTGCCAGGAGACAATGATGCCCAGCTGAATTTGCTGCCAACAACATTTCCTTTTCTCCTGGCGTGGCTAACCAGCTGCACCCTCGGCCCAGTTGGGAGGAATCTCAGTCACCCTCCATCCAGATGGGCCGGTGTTTGTGTTCTCCGGAGTGCAGGAAGATTTCTTCTCTGTGCTCCCCACCCACCCAGCTTTGTTGGGTGAGAACGTAGAGCTCTGTTGACACCTTCTGTCCTCCAGGTCAGGAACCTATTTATTGATAGTTCAACACCAATAGTACTGTAGGTACGGGTTAGCCTTGAGTTCCTTTCAGTGGAGTAGATCACCAGCCCACCACTGTGCCATCTTCTCCACCTCCAATAGAATTCTCAGCCAGTCCTTGGTGGAGTCAGCCTTGATCATTCCAGGAGGAGGAGGATTCAAATTCACCAGCATTGCTAGCTCAGGCCCATGTCCTCAGCCCCTACAAGTGGATGACTGAGATCATCCAAGTCCTGTAGGATCCATCCTGGTCTCTAAAAGGAAGCCCACCTTCTGAATGGGCATCAAAGCACTTCGACAGACACCGATACTTCCGGCCGTCCCGAACTGCCATCCTTCAGATCTTCAGGCATATGAGATGGCCGCTTTACTAGCTGAGCCAGACCTCCTGCCTAGACCTCCTGTTTACAGTACTGTAGACTGTGCTCGGTCACCATTACTGTTAACCTGCATCCAGAAAGTTATCCACAAGTCACAAGCAATGTGGGCATCATTTGCGTACAGGATACACAGCTTGTAAAAGTGAAGGCACCACAGCATAATTTGTAAACAGCCCTGAGGAGGTCACAGAATATGCTCCGGAGTGAGACAGCCAGCTCTAGCGAGCATCACTGAACAGAGCGAGGGGACACTGACAAGTCTTCATTGACATCCAGGGAACAGAGTGAAGGACATTAATATTCCAACCAATGACTTGTTTCAGGCTGTTCCGGGGTCCATTTTTCACCATCTCACTCTTGCAGCCATCTGTCGCTCCTGAATGAGGAAGAAGCGGCACCCTCGGACTGCTCTTCCCTCCACAGTCCAATAAAGGAAAACCCCAGTTCTTCTGTGGCTGCTATTTTAGCTGTCTGTCCTCCACTTTGGGAGTCCCTACCACCACTCTCATTGCCAGTCCTCAGGCAAGGGAAACCAGAGGTCTGCTGGCACCCCAACTGCTCAAAGAAGAAAGACATTCTCCAGCACAAGACATTCCTCCTCACCTGGGCACTGGCAAAAAACACAGTAGAGTGACTTCTTGGTCTTCGACGTCTTCCCTCCACAGCCCAATACAGGAAAAACCCAGTTTTTCTGTGGCTGATATTTTCGTGTTCTGTCAACCACGTTGGGAGAGGCAGCCTGCAAATGCGCATGTTTGCGCACCATGGGAAGTCAGCCGGTCTGAGACACCCACTATCAGAGGCAGTGGCATAGCTAGGTCTTCTGGTACCCGGGGAAGCGACTCGTGTGTCACCCCCCCCCCCCAGCACCAGAAGACCCAGAAGTAATTGGCCGTGACCTGATGACATCACTGCCAATTACTTCCAGGTTGCATGCTGCTGGGAGTAGCCGACCCCTTTTTTCTTCTTTGCTCCTAAGGAAAAAAAGAGAGAAAGGGGTTGCTGCTCCGAGTAGGCTTACCATCTTCCCAGAAATGACCGGGATTGTCCCGGCGATGCCCCTTCGTCCCCCCCGTCCCCCCCGTCCCCCCCCCGAACTGTGTCTTTGTCCCGGCCCAGCCCGCCGGCTGCATTGCGGCGGGCAGGAGCTCTTCTGTGCTGCAGCTGCAGCGCGTCTCTGTCTCTTTGATCTCTGTTACTCTGTAGTCTTGCGCGCCTGCGCTGGGGCTAAAACTTAAAAGAGACAGTTCGGGGACGGACGGACAGGGGGACGACGAAGTGGCAGCATAAAATAAACTAAAATATAAAATAAAATAAACATAAAACAAAATAAACATAAAATAAACTAAAATACACAAACAGCACATAAAATAAAAAACTGCAAATAAAATAAAATACACAAATAAAATAAAAGAGCACAATCTCAGAAAATAAAATACAGTATTTTACCTTTTCCCCCATGCCTCTGAGCACGTGCAGAGTGCCACTGCTGTTTTCGTCCCAGCCAGCTGGCTGCATTGTGACGGCCAGCACTGGCCATTACAATGCACCTGGCTGGCTGGGACAAAAACAGCGGTGGCACTCTGCACGTGCTCAGAGGCACGGGAAAAAGGTAAAATACTGTATTTATTTTACAGTGGACACGCCCACTTCCGGTGGACACGCGCACTTCCGGAGGAAGTGACATCACAGTTTTTGACCCGCCTTCTTGTGATGTCACTCCCGTTCCCCTTGGGGGTGCCAGAAATCTGGTAAGCCTAGCTCCGAGCAGTGCACAACCCCAGTGGCAGCAAGGTCAAGGAGGTGGTGAAAAGGTAGGTCGCTCCCCAGTCTCCCCATCGCCTCCCCCCAGCTCCAGCCGCCCCCCTCTACTAACCATAGTTGATTGGCACTAATAGAGCAAAGCGCTAATCTAGTGCCGAACAGCTGATCAGCACTGGGGATTTAAACCCCAGCACCGATCAGCTGTTCGGCACTAGATTCGCGCTCTGCTGTAGAGCGGTAGAGTAGGGGGCCAACTGGAGCTTCTCTCAATCCCCCCCTTTGGCGTGGCACCCTCTGCGGCTTCTTTCAACCCCCCCCCTCTGGCGGCAGAGGGTGCCAAGCCAGAGGGAGGTGATAGAAACTCCAGCCTCCTCCTCTCTACTCTAGCGCAGAGACGTCGTACCTATGGGGGCAGTTGGGGCGGTGGGCCCCAGGGCGCGGATCACTTACCTGCCCCATCGCGTCCTCTTCGCAGCCGTAAACTGCCGCATTTTGACCCACCCGCCCGCCCTGGCGCCGTTTGGCTCAAAAAATGAACCAAAAGGTGCTGAGGGTCCCCCCGGCTGGGTGGCCTGCTGCCCCTGCCCACCACCACCCTTACAATACCACTGATCAGAGGAGCACTATAGGTTCGGGAGGGCTCACCTCTCCCCTCGGCACCCAGTGCTGTTGCCACTGCTAGTTCCTCTGATGCTGGCCATTAGAGGACGTGGCAGTGGCGGCAACAGTGGCAGCAGCCTTGGCAGTGCTAAACCCCAAGAGAAGTGAGCCCGGCCTCCTCATCCTCTCGGTGCCCAGTGCTGCCACTGCTACCAGCTCCTCCTCCAACGGCCAGCAGAGAGATGCCCTCCATGGCCTTGAGAGCAAGGCGAACCCCTTTCTGGCTGAGTACCACCTCTGGCACCACTCTCCTGCTGTGTACCACCGGAAGTGACTGTCGATGACATCATCACCAGTTACTTCCAGACCGGTGTTCAGGTTTTTGGGGGGCAGAAAACTCAGGTAGGACGCTCTGGGTGAGTGGGAGGGCCCTTCACAGCGTTCCCGAGAGGCTCAGCCAAAGGTAGAAGCCTCTCAGGAGTGAAAAAGCGCTGCCAAAAGCACCGTGTCGGAGCAGGGTTCCGGTGGTTCGGCGGTCTGAGTACCACCAGCAGTCGGCTAAAGTACCACTGGTGGTACTAGTGCCACTGGTTGGGAATCCCTGCTTTAGAGGAAACAGCAGGGGCAGTGGTGCTCGACCCCCCAACCCCACCCTGCTTCCCTTACCTCTCTCCCGTGGCATCCAGGAATGCTGCCGCCACTTCCTCTAATACCACGGAAGGAATGCTGGTCTCCCTTTGTTCCCTCCAACAGCCACTGGAGGAGCAAGAGGTGGTGGCAGCCGTGGCAGCCATGGGTGCCGCGGAAGAAAATACCCCCCTTCTCAGTGGTCAGCCCTGTTGCTGCTGCTGCCACCACTTCCACTAGTGGCTGACGGAGGGGATGCTGGGAGTCCAGCAGTCCCTCTGCAGCCATGAAAGGAAACCACGGTGGCCCTGGATACCAAGGGAGAAAGAGAGGTAAGTGAACAGGGCAAGGGGGGGGGGGTAACTTTCCCCGTTGTTCCAAATAACAAGTGAGAAAATGGATAAAACCATAATAAGAAGAAGTCAGGATCTCCCTAAGAGGTTGGAGGCTGGGGAGGAGAAAGAAGAGGATGCAGCAGGCCCAGCAATGGCAAAACCTAAATATATACATTGTGTATTTAAGATGTCCCTCCCTTCCAGAGCTGGGAGGAGAAAGAAGATACGCAGGCAGGACTGCAGCAGTAAATGCCACAAGGGGGGATTTTTAGATCTAGTTCGTCAAAAAGTTGAGGACTTCAGTGCAGGGAAATGTATAACAGGGAGACTTATGATGCCTGGTCTTTATGAGTTTTTTATCTACTGTTTTGTTTTTTATTGTTGACATTTTAACAATTTTTACATATCGTTTGCCAACTTGGGCCTCCTTTTAGAGAGGAAAGGTAGTGTTATTTAACTGTTTTAAATAAAATGAAAGCAATCGAAATATTTACTGGGCAGTTTGGTACCTAGTAAAGAATGTTTTCTTAGCCAAAACTACCTTAAGGGCCAGTACCTACATTTCCCAGTAGCTGATCTGGGCCACTTATTGATTTTCCAAGAAATTCCTTTGGGATGAAAGGAATTAATGAAACTCGCCTAGACCCAGTTCCAATATTAGATTCGGATTCCAGCCGACCTGAGTCCAGCTCCTCCCCTTCAAAGAGGCGGGTCCAAGGGAAGACACGCCCAGCCAGCCTTGAATCTGTTGCGCGCCTTGCAGTTTAGTTCAGGGAGAGGCAGCCATGGACGGTGGGATTCTCGTGAAGGAGTTCTGCGAGGAAGCGACTTGTCCCGTCTGCCTGGATTATTTCACCGATCCAGTGATTACAGGCTGTGGCCACAATTTCTGCCGCGGCTGCCTGACCCAGTGCTGGGGGGAGCCGGACAAAAACGCTTCGTGCCCTGAGTGCAGAGAACCTGTTCAGCAAAGCAGCCTCCGGCCAAACAGGAAACTGGCGAACTTTGCAGAAATAACCAAGAAATTCAGTCTCCAGGTGGCAAAAGGGACCGAAGGCGCAGGAGGAGGAGTTTGCGAGAGACACCAGGAGCCCCTGAAGCTCTTCTGCAGGGACCACGAAGCCCCCATCTGCATGGTCTGTGACCGGTCCAAGGAGCACAGGGAGCATCGAGTGATTCCTGTGGAGGAGGCTGTGGAAGAGTACAAGGTAGGAATGCGCCTTGTGGTTCCCATTGATGCTGCTGGTATTGCAATCTGGAGAGTCGCTCGCTTTGCAATTCTCTGCCTTGCAAAATTGGGGTGGTGGTATCTTGCTTATGAGTGTTTTCTTCGCTTGGCCTGTGTTTTTGTTATTTTGCTGGGTTGTTTGCTTTTCACACGTGTGTGTGTTGTGTATTTAAGAGTCTAAATGGTAAGATGCTCTGTATCTGATGAGAATCGCGGGGCATAAATAGTTTGAATAAATAAATGCACTTAGCACAGGAAGTGTTTGAAGTAGCTGCCAACAGAATTCCTGCATCTCACAAAAAGGTTTTCCCACCTTCCTACCTGAACAAAACTTGGGTCTCTGTCCTCTCACCTTCACCCCGCATTTCAGGAAGACATTTTTGAATGTTCAGGTCTCTGGTGTATTCATTCAAATAAATGTTTGTTTGTTAAAACATCATGCCATTTGCTAAGGTTTTCCTCTCCCCAAAAGTAATTCTTCACAACTGCTCACTCTTCCCTTTGAATCTTCCCATTTCAAAGTACATTCCAATCTCTCAACTTTCCAACCATTCTCCCCCTTCTTGGAGAATCCAACTGAAAGGGCAAAGAAAAACCCATCTCCCTGACAAGGCGGATTCTCCTTGAGTGTGTTGTGTGTTGTCTCCCTTCTGTTTTGTGCAGGAAAAAATCCAGGCCCAGCTTCCGTCTCTGGAGAAAGAAAGAGAGAGGCTTGTGGAACTGAAAGTGGCTGAAGAGCAAAGAAACCAAGAACGTTTGGTAGGTGATGGTTCTTTATGGCTCCTACGTTGGGTATGAGAGCAGGCGGGGCGATTCCTCCTGGTCTTCTCTTCGGGGACTCGACTTGTCATGTTTTGTTTGTAGTGTCTTTGGACTTCAGACATGAGTGATGCAACAACAACTCTGGAGAATTGCATGTGTGAATGAGTGTTGCACTATTACAGTGTTCCAATTCCCATCCAGAAAGCAGCCCAGGGTCAGACCTCTGTTCATTTCTTGCACTTAGCAGCAAGTTGTCGAGTCCTAACTCATCATGATGAGCCATCAAGTGATCCACATGCAAGCGCAGAATTACAGCGCAATCCTATCCAACTTGCACCACCAGCGGTGCAGCGAGAATGGGAGGCCCCAGAATGGGAAGGGGATTCAAATCCCCTCCAAAGGGGGGTTCAAAGGGGATTTAAATCTCCCCTCCCCTCCAAAGCCTCACGCCCTGTCCACCCCCGCTGGTTACACCAGTGGTGTAAGTTGGATAGGATTGTGCTGTCAGTCTATGGAACTCAGTACCACAAGATTTGGTGGTGGCCATTAGACTAGATGGCTTTAAAAGGAGTTTAGAGGACAAGGCTATCCATGGCTACTAGTCATGATAGCTAGAGACCACCTCCAGGCACAGAGGCAGCAAACCTCTGAATGCGCCTCTCTCTCCTGTTTGGCGGCTTCCCAGTGCACCTGCTCAGCCACGTTGAGAAGCAGAATGCTGGACTAGATGGACCTTTAGCCTGATACGTCTGGGCTCCACTTCTGAGATTGTGGCTAAGAATTCTACAGAAAGTGGTTTCCCTTCAACAGCAATCAGATGTAGACCAGCATTACTTGCAACATTAATTCATTGCTGCTGCTCTGATATCTATCCAGTCCCTTTTTAATTTCCCTAGGCTGACCCTGTGGTTCTACCTCTGCTCCTCCCTCAAATTTCTGTGCATTTTCCTCAGAAATGGTTAGATGAGCAGAAGCAGGAGATCACGTCTGTCTTCAAGGAAATGCACAAGATTCTTGAGGGAAAAGAGCGCTTCCAGCTGATGCAGCTGGCTGGTCTGGAGAAAGAGATCAAGGAGAAGCAGGATGAAAACATGACCAGACTCTCTGAGGAGATCTCCCATTTCAGGGACCTGATCAAGGATATGGAGGAGAAGTGCCAGGTGCCAGAAAGTGAATTTCTGCAGGTGAGATTTCAGGCAAAAATGCCCCCCTGATGCCAATTCGGCAAAATACTTTTTGCTGCCTGAGGCAGACAGAATGGTTCCCTTTCCCAGTCACGTACACAGACATACAGGCACAGTCTGTCTAGGCCACCCTTCTGCCTACAGATGCTGTCTGTACATGTCCACGTAGCTGCGGCTCCAACTGTGTGGTAGTATGGGCAAGGGGGGGATGGGTGGAATGGGAGGGTTTTTTCCTGAGCCAAATGGGGGCATGGTGAAGGTGGTAGATGTTGCTGCTCCCTTCGCTGTCGGCACAAATCCACCACTTGAACCAACCGGAACAGGTCTCCTCATGAGAAGGTCATCCCTGCCAGATCCCTGCGGTTCAAGGAGGCAGGATCCTGGGGGTGAGGGTTGGTTCTCCACAAGCAAGAAAGGGGTCGATGAATCTCCATTACATGAAAACAAAAAGTAGCAGCCCAATATGACTTCTGTTTGTGTGGCTTAAGCCCATTTCTCTCATTTCTTCTTTCAGGACATCCGACGTACCTGGGGCAGGTAGGTGGCTCAGTCACACTCCCCTTCCTATTTCACCTGAGCTCTGGCCCATTTGTTAAAAAATATATTTCTGGAATAAAAGGAGTCGCAGGCACAGAGCCACCAAGGCCCTGAAGTATTTGCTGTCCTTGAGGAGCAAACATCTGAAGAGGTCTGGTGTCCTCAGAGGTCAGGCTCTTTCCTTGTGAAGACAGGAAGCTGCTACATGCCAAGTCCGTTTAGCCAAAAGCAGAATTCTCCAGCCCAGATCTCCCTCCTTCACTGAAGATGCCGTGGGTTGAGCCCCCATTGTCATGATGTGTGAATTCCGCCTCTGAGCAAGGGTCCTGCTTTCTGTCTGTGGTTCTCCATTCCCACATCTCGTCTGTTTCTCCCTCCTTTTCCCACTAAGAATGGCCAGGGAATTACTGCAAGACTGGAGGGGGCTCATATTGTAGCTGCAGGTGGGAAGGCAAATCAGTACTTTCTCGCAAGGAAGAAGCTTCTCCCCTCGCCAGTTCATTCATTAGGGGGGGAGAAAAAGAACAGTGTTTTCCTTACTTTTCCCCTTAAGAATAGAGAATGTGATTAAAAGGGAATCGTATCACAGTCAGACCTTTTTATCCACTGGGGTTCTGATCTTGGAACCCCAGTGGATTAAAAATCAACAGTGTTATAGTACAACCAGGGTGGGGTAGCGGTGCAACATTACCTTTTTTCCAGCATATTTGCCACTTCCCTCCTCCTGAACTTACTGAAAAAAAGAAAAACCGCTACTGGAAGCAACCTGTAGATGACACCAGAGACGCCCAGTTGCTTTTTTCTTTTTTCAGCAGTTTAAATATGCCGGGAAGTGGCTAGCCTCCGACAGATTCCTGGTTGTGGTTTGTTTGTTTGTTTTTTTCATCGGTTTGGATGCGCGAAGGAGGCAGGAAGCGGCTGGCAGGCCCCCCGACAACGCTGACAAAAGAGGTCATGTGGTGCAGTCGGGCATCCACAGTTTTGCCACACATGTCGAGTCAAATCCGTGGGTGGAGAAACCGTGGATAAAAAGGTCTGACTGTACTTGGAAGAGCTCCAGCACTTATCCATGACTCAAGCTACTCTCAAGTTAGGTTCAGCCTCCTCTTTCTGGCTACAAGAGAGGAATGGGCTGCTACGTTTTGAGCATTCCTGACACTGAGCTACACAACTTCCTTCCAGGTGTCAGGAGGGGCAAACGAGAAAGCAGCTGGAACTCTCTCCAGGACTGGAATGGAGACTCCGAAGTTGCTGTCCAAACAGTGCAGTTCTTGAAAAGGCCGTGAAAGAGCTTCAAGGTATTGCAGGGAATGGATCCAAATCTGATCACTTTGGCAACTGCGAGAAACAAGATGGTGGACTAGAGGGGTCTTGGGACCAAACCAGAAACTATCTTCTGATATTTACATTGAGTTTGCATAAAATCTGAGATTGGGCCACTTCTGACTGGAGGCAGAAAAGTCGGAATCTTATTAAAGAGGAAGTGACTTTCCCTCCTATGATCCTGGAGATGTCTGAGGAGTCAGTGTCTGTCCCACATTCCCCTCCTCCACATCCCTTTAATGCAATGATCACCACCCCTCACCACAAGAGCCGCCAGTGGAGAAGGATCCTGTACTGGCTCCCATTTGGTCTCCAGGGCCTGATTTTACCCGCCTGCCAGCTCATCTATCTGTGATTTAATGCCCCAGTAAAAAGGGCTGTTTGGCCCAGAAGCAATCACTGAACAGAAGTCAGTACTGGCAAAGAAGGTCCTCATTCTGTGTGGAGATTGGGGTGTTCACCCTTTGAGCTTGTGATGGTTTCCCATTAAAAACCATCCCCTCTAAAGCACCTATATAGGCCCTGAAGAAGCAATTACCGTAAATGGCACTTTTGAGACCAAGAGCAGCTCTAGGGGAGATTTTTGGTGCGAAAACATCACAGAGGAAAAGGGTTAAACAAGCCCCACCAAGAGCTGCCAGTGGAGAAGGATCCTGGACCCTTTGGTCTCCAGGGTCATGATCCAGACCTAGCTCTAATTTAAGCCAAACCCCAGACTAGACAATAGCACATCTCACATCCCCTCTAGTGCAGCCCTCCCTCCCTTGAAGCTTTGGTTGAATCTTGTTGCATTTGGAAGACGTGAATTGGAAGCGACTCGCATCGCTTTGGCCACCTCTTCTGACTGACAGGTGGAGCCACCAAACAGAGTCGAAGGCAGCCAAGGGGGCGTCACCCTTTCCGTCCCGCCTCCTCTTCACTCCACTCCGAGCGGACTTGCTTGGATCGGAGCAAATACTTCTGGGTCACAGAATCATTGACCTGGCATGACATCATCATCCGTTACTTCTGGCTGCCGCACCGCACCAGGCATGGCAAAGGTCAGTGACGCCACTGATGCAGCCGCTCCAAAAAGACGCATGCTGCATCCAGCGGGGGGGGGGGTGCAAGGGCGGGGGGGGGGGGTGCAAGGGCAAAGGGAGGTAAGTATAAATGTTTATGCTTGCCTCTGCATAAGACCTGAGACAGCCTATGGGTCTCCTCAGACATATGCTACATCTTTTGGTGGCGTATGTGCGAGGAGAGAAAAGGGGCGGGGAGGTTTAAAACTGAGGGGATAAGATCCAGTGTGTGCCATTGTCACTGTATCCACCCTCTCCTGTCCCTGGTTCCTCCCCACCCAGTTACACCCCCAGTCCCCCCGCCCCCACTGCTGACTTGCCGGGTCCAGTGGGCACAGTGGGGTTGGCAACAAAGGTGCGGTGCTGCCGCCTCTTGCAGCCGCTCTAGCAGAATGGCTCCTGACAGAGCTTTGTAGGCACCATCGGCAGCCATTTTATGACAGCGGAGACTCTTCTGCTGTCGTAAACCCCTCCTCCCCATAACCCAATCCTGGATAGGATTGAGCTGTAAGAGTATTGTCCGCCTTTTTAGAAATATGGTGATGTTAAAATGATCCAGTAATGGTGCCCAAAGGACTTTCTGAATCAGGGTCTGTCCTTGCTCTGTTTCTGCTGGAGAGAGTGACTTTCTCTGCTGTTTTTTAGGCCTTCTGACCAGGTGAGGCCTGGAGGAAGGAGGTTTTCAGATTTGCTCTCCAATACACGTTGTGGATCCTTTCTCTAAAATGACATATTTGCTCCTGCTATGATGAACGAATCTTAAATTTGTCTCCCTTCCTTCCACATAACAGGGTCGCTGAAGCAAGCTCTGGGCAAAGGTAACTATTGCATGGACTAAACGAAGGGGGAGGAACTCCCTCCCCCATTGCAGACCCTTGTTTGGGAATTTCACCAGGTACCTGAGGCAGGTGGTTCAGCCCAGGCCTCTTCTGGGAAAGGGAGTCTGTTGCGTCTCCCGGGGGGAGGGAAGGTCCCCAAGGGGGAAGTGGTGCGTCAAAGGGGTTGTTGTTCTTCATACCTGGCCACGAAATTAGTCTTGGAGTCAGTTGTGCTACTCAAGGATTCTCTTGATTAAGGTGGACCACCATCGTACAGATAAAGAGGGGAGGGGCTTCCCAAGTCCCAGTCACTGGGAATCTGTCCCCAGGGGTATCTAAACTGCGGCGGAGTGGAATCATGGAGGTAGCCATAGCCGCCAGTCTTCCTGAGGCAGGGCTTCAATGCCTCAAGGGGGTGGTCTGTTCGATGGTCTTTGCTTCTTAGTGGGGACGGGGCCGTAGGCCTTTCCAACATGGGCAGAGCGGTGTCCTTCGGCAACCCATCTTGCCAGGGGCCGGCAGCAAGAGCCCAGCAGGGGCAACTGGCCTGTCCGCAGGGAACCCCCTGAGTAGGGCCGGAGGGCTTCCTGATCCCTCGTCCAATTGGGGAAACCCGTCTAGGCCAGGAGCTGGACTCAGGTTGGGTGCTAGTCAAGGCTGGAAAGGAGGCTGAGCGGTATCTCCCCAGTTTTCCCCTGGTGTCTAGGGGCGACTGCCTGCTCTCCTTCCCCCCTGACCATGGTGGGTTCTTATCTCCCCCCCTTTCTGACTGGTCTGAACAGGTTCTCTGGGTGGATCCTGCGAGCACTTGCTCTCCCCGGGGTTGGGCTTCTGCAGGGAGTCCACCTTCCAGGGGAGCAGCTCCCACCGTAACTTAGCTTGACGGGGCCGGGCTCTGCAAAGCACTTAGGGCTGGACCGGTACGGCTCCTGCCCGGACTCCAGAGTCAGGTGGGTGAGTCTAGGGTGCGGCTCAGAGTCATTTTCTCCATTCCCCTCACACAAGACATGAGGAGTACCTGGGAAAAGTACCTGAGTGGCAGAGGAGATGATACCCCCTGGAGAGGGGGAGGAAGAGGCTGGGATGGTAGGAAAAAAGCATCCCTGAAACCCAATTGACTGTTTTCTGTTTAACACAGCACAGCGGTGATGGGTGGAATCACAATCAGAATTCCCTGGGGGTCCAGTACAGAACCCCCTCCTTACTCCCCACCACAGTCTTACCCTGTTCAGGTCCACTTCCCCATGTACTATTCTGAAGGACGCACACCAGACCATGTTACGCGATTTGCATACGACACGAACTCTTCAGCAGCTGAGGCCGACCCTTCCCCTGACACCCTCTGCTCTTTCTCTCCTCCTCTGTCCTGCAGTGAGTGTGACTCTGGATCCAAGGACGGCAAATCCCTGGCTTGTTCTGTCTGAGGACTGGAAGAGTGCCCGAGGTGGAACCGCCAAACAGTATCTGCCCGACAACCCTGAGAGATTCGATAGCATATGGGGTGTGTTGGGCCGTGAGAGATTCACTTCAGGAAGACACTGCTGGGAGGTGGAGGTGGAGAAGCTGAAAGAGGGGGGATGGTGGGCTGTGGGGGTTGCTCGAGAGTCTGTCAAGAGGAAGGGAAGTTTCGTGTATAGTCCCAGTGAAGGGCTCTGGGCTCTGGAGAAGCACTCCTATACATCTCATTCAGTCTCAGCTGTGACTTCCCCCAAATGGACCCCTTTGACCTTGAGCCATGAGCCCAGGAAGATCCGGGTGTTCCTGGACTACGAAGAGGGTCGTGTGGAATTTTTTGATGCTGATACAGACAACTTGATCTTCATTTTTGCTCCTGGCTCATTCTCTGGGGAGGGGATCAGACCCTTCTTCGTGGTGGGTCAGGGAGTCTGTCTGAAATGCTGAATCTTAAGGAGAATCCCCACTGCTGCAAGTCCCTCTCACTCCTTAAAAGGAAGAGACACTCTAGCATCCCTACTCTATAGCTGAAATGGGGACAGGCAAAGTTGGGCTGCAGGCTCTGTGGTTTTCTGCTATGGCTCCTGGATCAAGATCACGGTGCTTAGAACTGCCTTACAGCTTTGCCTTCTAATACCCATCCTAACAAAATGGGGGGGGGGGTGTTTCCCAAGCTTGCTTTTCAGACACGCGATAACATGCGCACACAAGGAAAATGTATACCCTGTGTTGGGATAATGCGCAGTGGCTAATGGCACAGCCACTGCTTTGGCAGGGAAGGAAGAGGGAATCGAGGGTGAACAGGCAACAAGGACTTTTATTGTGGGGATTGGGGAATTTTTGCAATTCTAGGGAAGGCGAAATAAAAAATTAAAAGCAACTCAACGTTTCTTGTCATTCATACAACTAACTAGGCCTTAACCAGAAGGAGTTGCTATGTATAAAGGAAGGGGATAGAAGGGAATGCCGCCCTACAAGGGAAAGGATGTGGGAAAGTCAGGAGGGTTATCCCAGAGGGGGGAATGGGTGTGGGTGGGTTGCAGTAGTGGGATTCCCAAGTTTTAAGTGCAACAGAAGTCTCTGGCTGAGTTAGAGTTGCCTCTAGCCCCTGGTGCATAGGAAGGAGTGAGCCCCTTGGCAGCCCTGCAATCACATCCTTCCCTTGTGGCAAGAGGAGGGCTAGTCCCTCCCACTGAATGGTCATTCTTTCTTAACCCTTCCCGCAAGCCTCTGCATGGGAATCAGTGGAAGCTGTGATTTATCTTGTTGAAGTTCTTGATGGAGCAGTTAAGGAGAACAGTTCACTGGAAGCCTGGGCTGATCTCGGGCCTCTCCTGAAATAGTTCAACAACGGACTAAAAGTTCGAAACATGCGCAGGCGTACCACACTCGCAGACAGGAGGAAAGTGATAGAGGCTGTAGCGTCAGCAGGCTGGCCACTTGATTACCCAAGGGGGCAGGGGATCGACAAAGGTGTTACGCGTCGTCATACCTGGTGGTTGTTGCAACAGAAGACAAATGCTGCGGGACTTTCCAGATGCAATAGTAATACCAACTGGGAGTCTCTACAAAAAGTATTCAGATAGGTTTCCCTGGTTGCGTCACGGAGCGGTTGCTGTTGTCCTCTGGGTAGAAAAGGGGGCCGGACCTGCATGGGGGGGGCAACATCCAATTCCCAGCTCTTCAGGGGGCAGGGCTTCGATGCTCCAGGTCAGGTGGGCAAGCGGGGGTTCTCAAGGGTCATCCCTGGCATGTGCCGCGGCCACACACGGGCAGAAGGGCAGGCCTGGCCTGGGGTTTGAGCCCGTTTATCTCAGCAAGGACAGCTTAGCTGGCCGCAAGGAGTGTCCCAGGGGTTCGTCTCCTGTAGGCATCTACCCCGGCCAATGGGGAAGAAGACCCACTTGTCGCGCGTCGGGGTGGTCTCAGCCAAAGCGATAGAAGACAGTAAGCGGGCCTGGATCCTGACCAGATTCCTTGGACAGCGGGACGCTCTAGGGCCCCCCCAGTACGTTCAGGCAAACTCCTCCTGCCAGCTCTGCACTCTTGGTTCTTTTATCCTCCCTCCCTCGCTCTCTGAATGGGGCCGGATCCTTCCAAGGATAGCGGTTAGGTGGGCGTGCATCCTGAGTGGACTTAGCAAGGAGCGGGTAAAGATTCTACGAAGCCTTAGGATGGTTGGGGAGGTGATCCTGTAACCCTCTCCTCTTGGAGGGGGCTAACCCTTGCCTAGGTCACTCTCATGGCTTGAGGCTGCTGTCCTGGGCTAGGGATGGGCACGGAGTGTGTTGTCCGTTTGAGTGCTCTCAGTACCAGGAAAGAGAAGGGGCTTGGTGGGTGAACGGTGAGGGCATCGTTTTCTGCCGATTTGAGTGTGACGCATGGCAGGGATCGTGGGGCGAGATTAATGCCAAGACCAAGCAATCTCCTGGGTTGAAAGTGGGGTTCAAAAGATGGAAAGGGCTTTGAAGCAAACCCAAAGGCCAGGCTATAGCTGTTCAAGGGGGGAGGCCAGGCAAGTGGGTCAAAAGCGGCTTTCCCAAGACAAGGGGCATGTTGCGAGGGGGTCCACAGAAGGATAGCATTGGCACAGCAGCATTTCGGTTGTGCTCCAGGAAAGGAAGGCAGTTGGAAAGAGAAGGGAGAGGCCGGTTGCCAGTCCCAGGGGCCGGATTCCATGCGGATGGTGAAACAGCCATGCCAAAAACAGCCATGCAGGAAGTGAGCGCAGAATTCAATCTGTGGTAGGAAAATCACCACCCATCAGCCCCAGGAACCAGTGATATCAATGCAGGGGAGAGACTGGGCAGCAATGATCTGTGGCTGACATTGTGGGAATAAAAGTCTCTTGAGATTGCTGGAGGTACAAGAACTCCAGCTGAGTTCTAGTTGAGATCAGTGAAGGCTGATCTACACGACACGCGTCGCGGAGCTTTTTTTAATCCGGCGGAGCCGCCGGACCTCCGCCCCACTGGCGCGTACTCCAAGTCGAGTGTTCTGTTTTTCAGGGGGCGGGGACGCAGAACTAGGGGGCAGTTCGCGGACCTGCTGCAGCCTACCAATCACAGGAGAGGGGGGGAGAGTGGCCTCCAATCACCTTCTTAAGAAGGCGGGACAACATGAGGGGCAACAGGCTGGAAGACACTCCCCGCTTCCAGCGCGGCGGCGCCAGGCAGAGGCGACGGCGGAGCCTCTGCCTGTCGTGTAGATCAACCTTTAGAGGTCGTTGGTCTAACAGTGCCTGGAGGGAGGATGGTTCCTACAACTAGGCCTTTTCCTTCCTGCCCTATAACCGTCCTAGAGGATGTGGAAAGCTGTCGTTGTTTTTCTCATTTGGAGTTTCCTATGTTAGAGTTTGATCAGCAACAGATTTTGGCAGTACCAATATCTTTGAAGAAATAAAGGCTGCTATCTTAAAATTAAAGAATGGTAAGTCTCCAAGCCCCAGTGGATTTCCAGTTGAATCCCATTAAGTGTTTTTGGATCTTTCAGCTTCTAAATTATATCAGCTTTTAATGAGATTTTTGGAAAATGCTCCCTGCTACTTTCAGTATATGAAGTTTATATCTGACCACTACATGCACAGAATACACGACTTTGGGGGTTTGGGAGTGAGATCAATTAGAAACATACAATAAGGGCCTCTCATATACCAAAAGGCTAAAAGATATGACGCCGGAAGATAAGCCCCTCAGGTCGGAAGGTGTCCAATATGCTGTGGTGAAGAGAAAACCCCCCTCATATATTTTTATGTCGTCCGTCGTGACCCCCCGAACCTATTGCTTTTTACCCCATCCAAATCGGTCCAGGGATTGCAAAGATACAGCCCTTTTTGTCAAACCGCACTTTAAATTCGGCTTTTCTCCGCTTTTCCCTGCGTTTGACAGCGGACACGCGCCTGGGGGGGGGGCAAAAGTTCGCTGACGCGCGTCCGCCATGCACCCAGGGAAAGCGGCAGCAGCAACAGTTCACTCTATGCCTGTCTAATCCTATTAAACCCTCGTAAACTCACTGAACCGGCAAATCCTATTTCACGCTTCACCGAGTTCTGGGCGTTCAGCCAACTCCGGGAGACCGGCGTGTGTTGCTTGTTACAGAACAGGGAAGCCCTTCTTACCTTATCTAACCCCTGCATCTGACAGCTCTCTCTCCCTCTTAAAGTGATAGCGTTCTATTTCAGCGAAAGTAGGTTTTCCCTGACATTTATGGCTGTTTCAGGGGTCCCATGGGAGGTTATGTGTCCGGAACCTAACTAGGATCAACGGGGCTTCTTCTAGGGAGGGGATCCACGCAGAATGGTCCCGATCCTGACACTTGGCAAGGGTCTGCCCAGGCTCAGTGAGCAAGCTCCTGGAAGCAGTACAATGGATTTGCAGCTTATTAAAAACCTCCGTTCGAGTCGGAGGATCCTCATTGGGCAATCGAGAAGGCTTTGGGAAGGATGGGGGTTCAAGTCCCTCTACCCACCTTCGGCGAGATGACAAGAGGTTGAACGTAGTGAGCCCGGGGGGCTCCTCCTGCCATAGATCCGTACTGCAGGGAGTGGGAAGAAGCCATTTTACAAACACATAACCTATGCAAACCACCATTGCTCCCATTCTGTGTTGCTCTCAGATGGCGTCCTCTACCTGGGAAGCTAGCTGGGGGGAAGGGGACCCATGGAAACTCCTGGTCAGCCAGAAAGGCTTGGATTGCCCCATTTCCTGATCTCAAAAACGTAATACTTGTTCTCCAACAGTTCTCATGCCCCTCTTCCTGCTGCCCATCAATCACATGTATGCCTCCCATTACCATTTCCTTGAGCCCAGCCTGTCTCTCTGTGCACGCTGGATTCCATCACCCCACCTATTGTTCCTCAGCTGCCTGGTCTGTCATGCAAATTCCTTGGAACTCTTCACACTGCTCCTTCCCAGGCTGGCTACAATTGATTCACATGCTAATCTAATCACTTGCCCTGCTCTTCCTGACTAACAGCATGGACTCAGACTTCCCCAATTGTATACCTGGAGCCAGGGGAGACGGAGACCTATTGTATTGGCACTTTTGCCTATCAATTTGGAAATTTAGTCTTTTGTGTCACCAAGCTACACAAAAGACTCCATTCATCCGATTCCGGAACACCTCACTCACCTGGGGAGGGGGAACTTAATCCCATTACCCTTGCCACCTGGCACCCACCCTCCCTCTCATTGGCTGTCCGGTCCCATCCCATTGGCCCCAGTTAACACAAAGCACAACACTTCTCATTGGTTCTTTTAATAAAGTTTGTCTTTTATTGGTTAACTATTTCACATCTGCTGCTGCTGTTTTCATTGGTGCAAAGTTTCAATCCTCCATCTGATTGGCTGTATCGAAGTGCAACTTTTGGATCCTTCCTCCTGTTGGTCCCTCTTTATTATGTATTTCCCCAAGACAATGAATTCCATGATTCTGTATGTAAATAATGAAATGTATAAAAGCTTCTGTATTAATCATATATGTTACACTTTCTGTCTTATGATTGTGTCCTCGCTAGCTGAGTAAAAGATCTTTCTTTACAACGTTGGTTTTTGAGCTCTTTTGGCGCCTCTGCACCTAGCAGACTTTTTTTTTCCCTTTATTTCTTTCTTTTACTTTTGGGTACCCGCTCCTACCTCTGAGTCTGGTGTCTGCTCACCGAATCAAACGAGCTGAAATCACTGGCACCCCTGGGTGCTCACCACAATGCTACTGAGGAAGAGCGGAGGACTATTCCAAGTAGACCCAGAAAGAGTGAAGCGGTTGGGCCAAAGCCAATAGGATGTCCAACTGTGGATGTGTCTGAGGTTGAAAGGAAAATCCAATGCTGCAAGGAGCAATACTGCTTAGGAACATGGAATGTGAGGTCTATGAATCAAGGCAAGCTGGATGTGGTCAAAAATGAGATGATAAGATTGAACATTGACATCTTGGGAATCAGCGAACTAAAATGGACGGGCATGGGCGAATAAAGTCAGATGACCATCATATCTACTACTGTGGGCATGAATCCCTTAGAAGAAATGGAGTAGCCCTCATAGTCAATAAAAGAGTGGGAAAGGCAGTACTGGGGTACAACCTCAAAAACGACAGAATGATTTCAGTTCGAATCCAAGGCAAACCATTCAACATTACAGTAATCCAAGTGTATGCCCCAACCACTGATGCCGAAGAAGATGAAGTGGACCGGTTCTATGAAGACCTACAACACCTTCTAGAACTAGCACCCAAAAAAGATGTCCTTTACATCATAGGAGACTGGAATGCTAAAGTAGGAAATCAAGAAATAAACGGAACAACAGGCAAGTTTGGCCTTGGAGCGCAAAATGAAGCAGGGCAAAGGCTAACGGAGTTCTGTCAAGAGAACACGCTGGTCATAGCAAACACTCTTTTCCAACAACACAAGAGGCGACTCTACACATGGACATCACCAGATGGTCAATACCGAAACCAGATAGATTATGTGCTTTGCAGCCAAAGATGGAGAAGCTCTATACAGTCAGTAAAAACAAGACCTGGAGCTGACTGTGGCTCAGATCATGAGCTTCTTATTGCAAAATTCAGGCTTAAACTGAAGAATGTAGGGAACACCACTAGACCAGTCAGATATGACCTAAACCATATCCCTTATGAGTATACAGTGGAAGTGAAGAATAGATTTAGGGCATTAGACCTGGTAGACAGAGTGCCCGAAGAACTATGGACGGAAGTTCGTAACATTGTACAGGAGGCAGCAACTAAAACCATCCCAAAGAAAAAGAAATGCAAGAAAGCAAAGTGGCTGTCAGATGAGGCTTTACAAATAGCTGTGGAAAGAAGGAATGCAAAAAGCAAAGGTGAAAGGGAAAGATATAAACAACTGAATGCAGATTTCCAGAGAATAGCAAGGAGAGATAAGAAGGCCTTCTTAAATGAACAATGCAAGGAAATCGAGGAAAACAACAGAATGGGGAGGACTAGAGATCTCTTCAAGAAAATTGGAGATATCAAGGGAACGTTTTGTGCAAAGATGGGCATGGACAAAAAAGGCAGAGACCTAACAGAAGCAGAAGAGATTAAGAAGAGATGGCAAGAATACACAGAAGAACTATACAAGAAAGATCTTAATGTTCCTGATGACCATGCTGGTGTGGTCACTGACCCAGAGCCGGACATCCTAGAGAGTGAAGTCAAGTGGGCCTTAGGTAGCATTACTAACAACAAAGCTAGCGGAGATGATAATATCCCAGCTGAGCTACTTAAAATCCTAAATGATGATGCTGTGAAAGTGCTGCACTCAATATGCCAACAAATTTGGAAAACTCAGCAGTGGCCAAAGGATTGGAAAAGGTCAGTTTACGTTCCAATTCCAAAGAAGGGCAGTGCCAAACAGTGTTCAAACTATCGCACAATTGCACTCATTTCACATGCTAGCAAGGTTATGCTCAAAATCCTACAAGCTAGGCTTCAGCAGTACGTGGACCGAGAACTACCGGACGTACAAGCTGGGTTTCGAAGAGGCAGAGGAACTAGAGATCAAATTGCCAACATGCGCTGGATCATGGAGAAAGCACGAGAGTTCCAAAAAAACACCTACTTCTGCTTCATTGACTACGCAAAAGCCTTTGATTGTGTGGATCACAACAAACTGTGGCAAATTCTTAAAGAGATGGGGGTACCAGACCACCTTACCTGTCTCCTGAGAAACCTGTATGCGGGCCAAGAAGCAACAGTTCGGACCGGCCATGGAACAACTGACTGGTTCAAAATTGGGAAGGGAGTACGGCAAGGCTGTATATTGTCACCCTGCCTATTTAACTTATATGCAGAGTACATTATGAGAAATGCAGGGCTGAATGAATCGCAAGCCGGAATCAAGATTGCCGGGAGAAATATCAACAACCTCAGATATGCAGACGATACCACCCTAATGGCAGAAAGTGAAGAAGAACTAAAGAGCCTCTTGATGAGGGTGAAAGAGGAGAGTGCAAAAGTTGGCTTGAAACTCAACATTAATAAAACTAAGATCATGGCATCTGGGCCCATCAATTCCTGGCAAATAGAAGGGGCAGAAATGGAAGCAGTAACAGATTTTACTTTTCTGGGCTCCAAGATCACTGCAGACGGAGACAGCAGCCATGAAATTAAAAGACGCTTACTCCTTGGAAGGAAAGCTATGGCAAACTTAGACAGCATAATAAAAAGCAGAGATATCACCATGCCAACAAAAGTTCGCATAGTCAGGGCAATGGTGTTCCCAGTAGCAATGTATGGTTGCGAGAGTTGGACCATAAGGAAGGCTGAGCGCCGAAGAATAGATGCTTTCGAACTGTGGTGCTGGAGAAGACTCCTGAGAGTCCCTTGGACTGCTAGGAGATCAAATCAGTCAATCCTAAATGAAATCAACCCTGACTGTTCCCTGGAAGGACAGATACTAAGGCTGAAACTCAAATATTTTGGCCACCTAATGCAAAGAGAGGACTCTCTGGAGAAGACTCTGATGCTGGGAAAAATTGAAGGCAAAAGGGGAAGGGGAAGGCAAAGGATGAGATGGTTAGACAGCATCACCGATGCAACGAACATGAAAATTAGCGAACTCAGGAAGATAGTGGAGGACAGGAAGGCCTGGCGGGATACGGTTCATGGGATCACGAAGGGTCGGACACGACTTAACGACTGAACAACAACAACAATATTGGTTATAAAGAATCTCATACATTATAATAGAAGAACACAAGAATACAAGAACCTACTGTACTTATACAATCTAATTAGTGCAACCTGCATCAAAGGAAGCCTCTAAAAAGGGAAATCATCATCACGCTGCTATAATATGACAGGGAGAGTAATAAAACGTTCTGTTAAAACGTCTGGCAGGAGGTCTGCCTCAGTTGGTAGAGTTGCTGCCTCCTAAGCCTGAAGATGTGTGAATGGCAGTTCGAGACACACCACTGACAAAAAGCCGTGAACCCTCTATGAGGAGAGATAAGCTGCCAACTGCACCCGCATGGGAGGCAGAGGGCCATCGGACAAGCGTGGGAGGCGAAGGCCAGGGGGAGGCCAGACTGCAAAGGAAACCATCTGGAATGAAGTTGTTCATGCAAGACTGAACATTTATATACTGGTAATTGTAAAAATCCCTGTTAGGGGGTTTGGGAAAGCCTGCCTATGTAAACCGCCTTGGATTAAAGTTGGAGGAGAATCTCTACTATCACAAATCACTTTTGCTGCTCTAAAAGAAGTCCGTCCCTCTCTTGCTATAGCTCAAAAGACAGGAGGGCAAAGGACAAGAGACTTTGTGGTTTTCAGACCTGCCGCCGTATGTAGTGTGAGGCCAAATCAGTAAATTTGTGTCTATGCAACTGGAACTGGAGACATGTTATGGAAGCTCTACAGTAGTAGCATCCTCTACTACTCAGAAGTAAGTCCCATTGTGTTGAATGAGGCTTACTCCTGGGAAAGTGTATATGATTGCAGCCTAATACTGCTGTGTTCCAGCAAAGAACACTGACACCCAGCTAACAGCCGCAACTGACCCTACCTGCCCAGAGACAGCGGCCTTTGACATACTGAGTCGGCCCATCTGGCTCAATCTTCTATCTAATCTAGACACTGACTGGCAGAGACTCTCCGCCCTGCCTGGAGTGAGGTGCCAGGGAATGAAACCGGGACCTCCCCCAGGCAAAGCAACTGCTCTTCCATTGAGTGACAGCCCCTCCCTCCACTACCCCTTCCGAAAAGGGGGGGGAATAAAACTGTGTATATAGGCTTGGGGTGTCACCCCCAGTGCTGAATTGGGGAAATTAACCTGTGGGTTGTGGGTGAAATGGTGTGGGGTGTGCACTTCCGTGTCACCTCAACAACTATCTCTTAGACATCTGGTGATTTTAACAAGATCAGAGAAGGTGCAAACCAGCATCAGCAAAACCCAACAATATAAAAGACTGAGAGAAAGCAACCTAAAAGGACATGCAAATGATGAAAAGAGAGTTCACGGGTAAGTACAATAATTTAACCAAAATAAATAATGGTAATAACATAAAATACCAAATAAATAATGTTCCTATCAGTGAATGGTGGTGTCTGTGCAAATGTGTTGGGTGCACCAAAATAAAATTTTTATTTATCGTTTAACAAATGGAGGAAAGGGGGGGGGGAGGTTCCAGAGGAAAACCTGCTGCTCTTTTTACCCCAGTCCATTAACTAAGATGGGGAAAAGAAAGAGAAAGCTCTGAGAGGGACTGGTAAGAGGGCAAGAGTTGAAATAGTGCAGACATGTATCTGTACGAAGTCTTGCAGAGACCCAGACTTTCACGCAGCACTTGGAGAGTCTTTGCTTCAGGTAGATCACACAATGCAACCCAAAACTTCCCAATACAGTATTCATGAGATTACGGCCCAATCGTATCCACCGCTGGTGCGCAGAGAGGTGCTGACACAGTGGTGGCCGCTGTATCCTGTATGCCAGCAGGGGACTGGGCAGGCCGAGAGAGGTAAGTGTAGCGGAATTTTTTAAGCACATGATAATTAATAGGACCAGGAAGACTGGTGAACAAGGAAAAAGTATGGGTTTATTGTTACGCAGCGCAATGGACAGGCCCCCAGTTGGGGAACTGACCCTTTGCTCCATGTGAGCACAGTTTTTATACAGTTCCAACAACAGTACATCACATGGTTGCTGAGAATGTGCATAGTCACAGAGTCATACAGTTTCTACAAAAGATTTTGGATTTACATTTTTCAGCAGACAATAGGAACAATAGTGGGCTGAGCTAGGCAGAGGACTCTAGATGGTCCTTGAATGGTTCGATCAGTCCTGAGAGACCTGATTGAATTAGTTAGACTTGATTGAGTTAGCCTCCCTTTCCCCCAAAATCAGCCTAATGTGTGTGTTTCTACGGAGAGGAGAAAACAAAAGAAGGTTTTCCAAATGGTGGGATTTTCCCCTGGTGACTAGGGGAGGCAGATATGAAAATGTGGTTCCAACAAGAATATTACCAGAACAAAACCAAGAATAATATTTTCTGCATCATAAGTAAAGAAACAAACTATTTACCTTTCCGGCAGCTGCCTGGTCCCCTATGGGACTCCTCAGAACCACACCAGCTCTTTTGCAGGAGTAGATGGGAAGAGCAGCAAGGGGCCAGGCCAGGAGGTTGGATTTGGCTGCTACTGCTGAGATCTTCCCCTGTCCCATCACCAAGTTGCCCCCGTTGCCAGCCCACATCCACTGATGAACTGCTCTGCAAAGTGCTGCTGGTGGCGCAACGCAAGTCCTGGAGGGCCAATTTACACCATTGGCAGAATGGCTGAGAGGCCGCAGCGATGGTGCCCTGTGGGATGCACGGCTAGCCTGGACCTCGTAGTCCGCCCGCATTTTTCAGGCATATGGCTGCTGGGCCTGTAGAGAAAAATGTGTACATGATGAGATTCTAGCTTCTAGGCATCATCCTGGGAAGGGGCTTCTGAATACCTCATTCATTGTGTTGTTAAAGGTAAAGGTGACCCCTGACAATTAAGTCCAGTCGTGTCCGACTCTAAGGTATGGTGCTCATCCCCATTTCAAAGCCGAAGAGCCAGCATTGTCCGAAGACGCCTACGTGGTCATGTGGCCGGCGTGACTCTCCTTGCCGCAGCGCATAGCATGCGGCTGGAACACAGAGCGCTGTGTTGTGAGCACCCCAAGGGTACAGGTGCCCTAAGTTCAAGGGATTCGGTGAGCTAACACCAAGGCTCCAAAGATGGAGAAGGTACCCAAAAATAAGAGAGAGTGAGAGAAAGAAAAAGGTCTGCAGTATGCAGAGGCGCCAAAATGAGCTCAGGATAAGACCAACGTTGGAAAAGAAAAGATCTTTTACTCAGCTAGCCAAGGACGCGATTCTATGCAGAATGCGCGCCACATAAATCATTTACAATCAGTTTTATACATTTCATTATTTCAGAATATACATTGGAATACATGGAGATAGGAAGATAAACCAATGAGGGGATGGATCCAAGAAGTGTGCACGTTGATACAGCCAATGGGAGGTTGGATTGAAGTTTTGCACCAATGAGAGCAGCAGCAGCGTGTTTGAAATGTTTAGCCAATAAAAAGAGAACTTTATTAAAAGAACCAATAAGAAGTGTTGTGTTTTGTGTAAGTTGAGACCAATGGGGATGGGAACTGGTAGCCAATGGGAAGAGGTGCCTGGAGGCTGGATGACTGGGGTGACAGGATCAGGCCCCCAGCTCAGGTGAGGTGTGGTGTTCCGGGGTTTTATGAATGGGGTCTTTTGTGTAGCATGTTGACACAAAAGACAAGGATTTCCAGATTGATGGGTAAAAGTGCCAATTCAATGAGTCTCTGCCCCACTGGCTCCAGGTATACAAAGAAGAACATTCAGATGAATGCTGTCAATCAGGGTGGAGGGAAGAGGGTGATTAGATTGAATGTAATAGAACAATGGTTGAGGAGATAGGCATTTGCATGAGAGACACCAGAGTCAGGACTGTAGGGTGAAAGACAAAAGAGTGGGTATGAGTCACACAGAGAATAGCTTCTAGGGAGCAGTGACACTAGCCCAAGAATTCCCATACTCATGAAGACCCCCCCTTTTCCCTGCCCCTGGATGGCTTCCCAGGTAGAAGGAAGATTTTTCCAAGAGCATCACAGAATGGAAGCTGGCCAATTATAGGTTATGGTTTTTAAAAGTAGTTTTCCCTGGACTCCTGGCAGTGCAGGACTCTTGGCAGGAGACCTCGCTTCTAATGCCTTCTGCATTTCTAGCGCCTGGTCTTCAGTCAACCTTCTGTGTCCAGGCCGAGGGTAGTACTTGCCAACCCCCTCCTGGACCCCAGCAAGGGTGCGTGGGGAAGACCCCCACGCCTTTTACACGCTGCAAGAATATGTGCACAGTACCAGGAGCCTCTGAACTCTGCTGAAGATGAACTCCACCAGAGTGTCAGGATGGGGACCCTTCTGTGCAGGGGCCCCTCTCCCAGGGACACCCCGTTGATCCCTGGTAAGGATCCGGTGCCATAACCTTAGAGGGAATTCAAGAAAACAGTATTTTCCCAGGATAATGCACTGCTTTGAATTAAAGGAATACCACTTTTTAGAAACTTCCAAAGAGAGAGAAGGTTATGAGGATTAAATAGGTACAGAGTGAACTTTTGCTGCTGCCGCTTCTCTAGGGGTTCAAAAATGACTGTATCTTCGCGAATCTTGGATGGATTTTGATGGGATAAAAAGGTGGGGGTTCAGGGGGAAAGCGGGGAATGAAATAAAAATATTTGGGGAGGGGTAGCTTGCTTACTACTGTTTACCTTCCCGCAAGCGGTTCCTATTTATCTACTCGCATGAACGTGCTTTGGAACTGCTAGGTTGGCAGGAGCTGGCCAAGCAACAAGAGCTCACCCCGTTGCAGAAATCGAACTGCCGACCTAATGGTTTCTATGTTGGTGTGTTAATGCTTTATCCTCTATATATGTGCATGTAATCTGAACACTGATGCGGTTCATCCTGGTGCAGCAAGTTCTGGAAACTCTATCCAAGTGCAGATGTTTGAATGTCTTTAGCTCCAGAACTTACATGTGATGGCAGGAATTCCTGGCGGCAGCAGAGCTATGAAAGATCCTATCGAGGACTCGCCCCCCAACTTTCCAGCTCTCAGTTCTGCCTCAGGGAAGGATTGCACCATACTGCCTCACTGTGTGTGTGACTCACACAAGACAAATAAATAGCATATAGCAAGGATGGCCAGAAAGGCCGTTCTGTCACTCAGGCGATTGAAATCCTTTGTCTACTCTGATTACTTCCTCCTAGATACTGGCAAAACGTCTCGCCTCCCTCTCTGCATCTACCGCCAAGAAGCTCAAGTCTTTTCTTCTCTTTGGGTCGCCTCCACAGAGCGAGGAGTTTTCCTAGGATCTGGGAAGCGACCGGACGGGGGATTTGCCACGTGAGTACCAGAACTGTCTTTCTGCCCCTCCGTGCGATTCCTCTGTGTTTGGTATCCAGGGATCAGGACCAGCAACACAGCAACATTTCTAAAACGTGCTTTGAAAAGGATCACCTGAACCAGCCTAGATGGGAAGCGAACAGGACACCCCCTTCCCAAGCAAGGGAGTGCTCTCACTGCATGCTAGGGGACTCTCTGAGAAGAGCAGAAGGAACTCCGTTTGTAAGCTGAAAGAAAACAAATAAATATTTACATTATAAATAGGGAGTGACAACAGGAAACTGGTTATCTTGTTGTCTTGAGTGCTCCCTGAAGCACCTGGTGGGGCCACTGTGTGACACAGGAAGCTGGACTAGATGGGCTTTTGGCCTGATCCAGCAGGGCTCTTCTTATGTTCTTAAATGCCCAAAATGGCCCTGTGACTATCCAGGAAGCGAGGAAATGTTGAGAGAGCTGTGTACCCAGGATTAAGAAGGAAACAAAGAGAAATCAGAAGGGGAAGGGGCAGCGACCGGATATTTGGCTGGTGAAGCCTCTCACTGCTTGGGGATGTGTGCTGCTGTGAGGTTCAAACTCCCTGTGCTAGAGGGAGAGAGGGACGTAACCAGGGGGGAAAGAGGACGTGGTTTCCCTTCTTTGCCACTCTCTGGGCTCCTCCGCCCTGCTCCAGCTAAAGCAAGAAAAGGTTGGTGTTCGGACTGGCAGCCCCAAGCCCAGCACAGCAGGGGAGGCTTCTTCAAGGGACTGGCAAAGAAAAAAAAGTCTCTTCTTTCCCCCACCACCCATCCTCCTGAAAATTTCCCACCTCCCTGCAGGGCCTCAACAACTGCACTGCAGGGTGTCTTCCCCACTTAGCAGACTGGGATACATTGGGTGGCAACTGGTCCCACAATGACAAAGCCTTCGGAGCCATTTAGTGGGGCAAAGGCAATGTGCACAGGGAGACTCCTGCGCATTGCCTTCGCCTCACTGAATGGCTCCGAAGGTGAGGGGGCGGGACCGCCTTGTTCTGGTGAGTAACGGAGGTCAGTGCGGTGAGGAACTTAGCGTTCCGCCCCCACCTCCTGCGGCGCGACTGGCTTCAGGCAACACCAGCAAGTGACAAACCAACAGCAAGGCAGAGTGAAGGGAAGGAATGAAGGTCTAGTGAGCCAGGGGGTTACATTTCTTCACCCATAGTGTCCTTTGAGAACGTATCAAGGGACATTTCTTTGTTAACTGGTGGTCCTTGATGATTTCCCCCTAGACCTAAATGTGTGGGCCAAGGGTGTTGTAGCCAGCTCAGGAGGTCAACGGTTCATTAACATGCTCCCCCCCCCCCTTGATTGAGTTGAGCCATGGAGTTGATGAGGACAGCTAGGATGGATTGGGGATCTTTCTTTCATGTGGGTAACAACTTTTTTCCCCCAAGTCAGGGAGCTCCCAAGAAGTGGCTTGTCTTCCCAGGCTGACCAACAAGGTGCAGTCCCTAAGTGGAATATAATGAAGCAGGCAAGCAAGGCTCCATCTCCACCTGTGGAGGCAGGGAGGAGATGGCTCTGTCCATGCAAAGTGTTGCTTTCCTCTTGGCCCGTGGTGGAGCTGGGATCTTCTGCCATCCGTCCCAGAACGAATGCCATGTTACTGGCCTGTACTTTGCTCTTCTGGCAGGCACTGACCCGGCCAGCGCCACAGACGCATCATGTCCTGCATGTCTCAAAAGAAAACGACTCGCCAGGCAACCCAAAGCAGCACATGGATGGCCAGAAGGGTCTCTGCCAGAGATAATAGTGGTGCGAGGCAGGGTTCCCTGTCAGGGGCCTGTGCTGCCGGTCATACGGTATTGCAGAGTTTCCAGGTTGCCGAGCTCAAGTGTTGCACGAAACGTGGCTCGGAGATGCATGCCCACACTTATCATCATCATCATCATCATTAACAACAACAACATCAACAACAGTATTTTTATACCGCTTTTCAACAAAAAGTTCACAAAGCGGTTTACAGACAAAATCCAATGATTAAAAGGCTTAAAGGGAACACTGGTGAGAGGACTGGCGGAAGAGCCAGAAAGAGAGATGGTTCAGCTACGACTAACCCTCTTTCCCCTGAAATGGCCGGCCCGACCCCCACCACCTTATCACCCTTGACATGGCAGCTCCCGGTGGCAGCACCAACCCTCCCTATACAGAAAACACGTTTCCTGTTTGGCAAGGACCGAGCCCTCCACCAGAGCATTCCCCATTCAAAAGCGGGAGAAGAAACCCAGAAAACACTGACTAGAGTAGACCAACCCATCTCTGCACTCAGCAACAGAAACCAATGCAGACCCAACAGCAGTGGTCCTGTCAGTCACCCAGTGGTCCTGCTGCAGTCACCCACGAGGAAGTAAGCAAGGCTTACAAAGGAGAAAAATGAAAGGCCACCCACTCAGGCTGGGACGCAACTCCCCCTAAGTCCCCCCCAGCAAGCCTCCTCAGCCCCCCAGCACCCAACTTTCAACCCCCAAAGGAAGAGAAAGGGAAAGGACCCCACTCTCTCTAGGGCAGCGACACCCAGCACCCAGCTATGACCCACCTCTCACTGGAGCTCAAGGCACCGACCAAGGGGAGGACCTTTGTCCTTGCTTCTTCCTGAAGGGACAACCCAAAGGTTGATGGCCTTTGGTGCTGACACCTTGGGAGGCAACCGGCCAGTGGCAATCCACCCCATGGGCCACCTCATCCTGGAAGATGAAGGTGAATTCTACCAGTTCAATTCAAACTCAACATGCAAAACTCTAACATACCTTCAAACTTCCCACCTTCTTCCTCTACAGCTGCCTGCAGCGGGAAACAGCCCTCAGACTGTAGACAAATCTTTCTGACATAAGAAGGTCTTTACTGGCAGCTGAAAGCTAGCGAGAGGGATGGGAACTTCAGGGGAGTGCCCCCCACACAAGAAGTGCCAAAATGGATGGAGAACACTTTGTCCACCTTGAGGCTCTGCAGAGAGTTCCTCCCTGGAATGGTTCTGAAATGGAAATTACCCAAGAGGCAGTTCTTCCTTCTCTAGCCTAAATGTCTCTTTCTCTTCCCTACAGGTCACACAACAAGCTGCTTCTCCTAACAAGGCCACCAAGAGTCCCTGCTTCACCATGGCCTCAGCCCGTCCATTCACAGATGTGGAAGAGGAAGCCACGTGCCCCATCTGCATGGAGCTTCTGACGGACCCAGTGACTCTGGACTGTGGCCACAACTTTTGTCGGTGCTGCATCACTGATTACTGTGACAAATGGGAAGACCTGGGAGACTTGGAGTGTCCTGTCTGCAGAGACAGGATCAAGGGCAGGAATTTCCGGCCAAACTGGCAGCTGGCAAATATTGCAGAAAGAATTCGACAAGCAAGGAAGCACCTGTGTGCGCAGCATACGAAGGAAACCAGCCTGTTCTGCAAAGAGGATGATGCGTTGCTCTGTGTGCTTTGTGAGAAATCCCCAGAGCATAAATTGCATACTGTACTTTCGCTGGAAAAGGCTGCCCAGGAATACAAGGTAGGAAATTATCAGGAGATCTCTGGTAGCAAAAGCCTCTTCTGTTAAGTGGCCAGTGCCCAGTTTCTAGAAAAAGAATTCCTTCTTGTAGTGACTTGAAGGAAAGGCACTTTTCACATGCTCAGTGCTCTTTTCGTTATTGGTTATTATCAGTGTACCTGTACAAGCATTAGAATGGAAGCGTGAACGTGAAATATATTGGTCTCACTCTCCAGGAAGAACTCATTCTCCATCTCTTGGTTGTATCACATGTGGAGATTGTGCATCACGAGGAAAGGACATGATTTATGCCACCTACATCAGTGCACAGATTTATGGTATCTTGTTGTCCTAGAGAAATTGACCCATTGGATTCAGTTACCCAGAGGCTGCAACAAACCTTCTAAGATGTTAGAGTTCAAAACAAACATTTGTACAGGGAAACTCCATTGTACAATATACCGTATTTCTTCGAGTCTAAGGCGCCATCAATTCTAAGGTGCACCTTTACTTTCAGTACCACCAGCAGGGGGGGAAAAAACCTCATCGATTGTAAGACTCACCTCCCTTCATTGAATCTACCCACTCAGCACCAACTCTCCCCAGCATGTCTCCTGCAGCTGAGGATGACTGAGTGCACTGCCTTTGCATAGCATTTCTGGCCCCGCCAGAAAGTGCCATTTCCTTCGTTACCTGGGCTTGGGGGAGCTTCAGGGAGGGCTGTGCAACCCTCTGCAGGCCTCCCTGATCTTCAGTTCAGTGAAAAACAGCGATTTTTGGGCACTTCTGGTTTTCGCGAAAACCGGAAATGGCTGAAAATCACCATTTTTTGCCAAACTGAAGATCGGGGAGGCCTGCAGAGGGTCGCGCAGGTCTCCCTGAAGCTCCCCCAAGCCCCATAGCATTTTGTGGTGCTTTTTGGAGACCTTCGATTCTAAGACGCACCCCATTTTTTGAAATGCTTAATTGGGAAAAAACATGCGTCTTAGAATTGAAGAAATACAGTAAATTTTATTATTATAAACAGATGGTTAAAAAGCTTTATGTTTCGCCTCCAACATAGGAGGCATTATCAGAAGAACGTTTAAATGATTTTAACCATCTGATTATAATAATAAAATGTATATTGTACAACGGAGTTTCCCGGTAAAAATGTTTGTTTTTAACTCTAAAATCTGGACACGTCATGAAAATCTAAGAATGTACCTTCTAAGATGTACAGTATCTGGATTAAGATTGTAATACTGCTTTTAGAGCAGATATTAATTATGTCCCTTTCTTCACCCCCTTTGGCCCCATCTTTTTGGAAAGGCACATTTGGCTAAATGTTTGTCTCGATTTTTAATTTATCTGGCAATCATCATGTCTTATGGTTATGCTATGTACCGTATTGGTCTGAGTATAAGACTCACTTTTTTCTCCTAATTTAAGTTTTTTAACTAGAGCTGTGCCTTATAATCAGGCATAAATTTAATGCCAGTGATTTAATTAATTTTTTTTAATAGCACCAAACTTTAAGGGTGCGTCTTATAATCAGGTGCGTCTTATACTCGGGACAATAAGGTATTTTTATCTCAGAACTGAACTGTGTTCTCTCTGTGAATGTGTGTATCCATGTTATTGTTAAAAATGTATGTATGTATGTATGTATGTATGTATGTATGTATGTATGTATGTATGTATGTATGTATTAGGAGGGGGGCTTATTTTGTTAGTTAAACCTGTCTCTGTTTGTATAGGAAAAGATCCTGGCTCAGCTGCAGTCTCTGGAGAAAGAGAAAGAGAAACTTGTGAAACAGATAGTGGCTGAAGAGAAGAGAAGCCAAAAATGCCTGGTAGGTGTTTGTTGTTTATGGCTCATATATTGGGGATGAGGTGGACAGGGTAACGCCTCCTGCCCTTATCACTGAGGCGACAGACTTGACATGCCTGGTTCTGAAGCAGTGGCGTCCCTACGCTGGTGCAGGGGGTGCAGACCGCACCATGTGACATCCTCAGTGGGTGACATCACTAGAGGCCAAAATTGTGAAAATCATTGTCATCATGTTATATACCATTCGATGTGTAATATCATGTAGAATGCAGTGGAACAAACTGTTTCAAAATATCTATATCCTAGCAAATGTTATGATCAAATATCCGGAAACAGAAAACACAACTTCCTTGTATAAAAAAAGAGTGGATTTCCTTAACTCAGAACAGACCAATAAGACTGATTGTTCTGAGAGCCGAGTTGGTTATTGTTACTGTTACCTGTACTGTTATATATTTTTTTAAAAAATAAAGTTAATGCTCTCATACTGGGTGACGCATACTGATCTCATACTGGTGATGCCTCTGTTTAGGCTGCAAACATACATTAGGCTGTGCGTATAATATTGTAAATTTAAAGGTGTATTTTTGATTAAACGGTAGGTGGGACAATGGCATGGGGGTGTGATGATGATGTGTTTCCCCACCCAATGGGAGAGGGTTCATCATGGGGGTGACACACTGACCTCCTGCACCGGGTGATGCAAGCCCTAGGAACGCCCCTGTTCTGAAGCTTATTTGGACTGGTTCACACATGAGAAATTCATCAGAACCAGCAAATCGTATGAACGAGCTGTGAGGAATTCCCTATATATTTACCTGTTAGACTTTTCAAAGAGTTCTAAAGATTTGTGAGGCAAGACTTACCCTTACAGAATCCATGCTGATCCTGTAAAGCAAAGCTTGTTCTTCTATAATATATGTTTTATGATTTTATCCTTGATGAGGCTTTCCACCATCTTACCTGGAACAGATGTTAGACTGACTGGCCTGTAATTTCCAAAGTCCCCTCTCCCTCCTTTTTTAAAGATTGGTGTGACATTAGCTGTCCTTAGAGGCAGTCCCTAACTATCCTCCAATACTTCGGCACAGTGACCATTGGGACATGTTGATGTTGCATATTTTTATCAGAAGATCAGCAACTTATTCTTGAGCTCCTTAAGAACTCTTGGGTGGATGCCATCTGGGCCCAGTGACTTATTGATCTTTAATTTGTCAATAAGTTCTAAAATGCTCTTCTTAGGTTCTTCTGAGGATGTGACTAAGAATCCTGCATAAAGTGCCCTCTCCAATTTCAAAAAGATGTCATTCAACATTATGTGTCAAATTCATTCCTTGTAGTCATCTGTTTATGTATCCAGACTTCTCTCTGATTTTCCTTGACTGGACTACATGTTCCATTTCTATCCCCCCCCCAAAAAAAAATAAATAAATCTTTGTGTATTTCCCTCAGAGACACTTTGAAGTGGAGAAGCAGGAGATCACGTCTGTCTTTGAGCAAATGCACAGATTCCTTGAGCAAAAAGAACGCGTCTGGCTGAGGGAGCTGGCTGATCTGGAGAAAGAGATCAAGAAGAGGCAGGAAGAAAACATGACCAGACTCTCTGAGGAGATCTCCCATTTCAGAAACCTGATCAAGGATGTGGAGTTGAAGTGCCAGCAGCCAGCATGTGAATTTCTACAGGTGAGATTTCAGACAAAAATGCCCCCCAGATCCCCACAAATCAAGGAGGCAGGATCCTGGGGTGAGGGTTGGTTCTCCACAGGCAAGAAAGGGGTTCTGTCTGTGTAGGTTAAATCCATTTCTCTCATTCTTCCTTTCAGGATATCAGATGTACCTTGAGCAGGTAAGTGGCTCAGTCACACTTCCCTTTTTCATTTCACTAGTTGTGGCAAAGCCCAATTAGAAAAATAAAATCTGGAAATAAGGTTCACAAATTCTGTTGGGAACAATCTACCATTGGAAACTATTCCTAGGTGACACGATGAAGCAGGCACATCAAAGTCACCCAGCAGAAGAAGATTGTGTCCAAGGGCGCAATCCTGCTGTAATTTTGAGCAGTGGAACTAGCGTTCCGCTGCCTGGAGTAGTCACAAATGTGCTTTACTTTAGAGCCAGGAAGGCCAGCGCAAGGTGCAAGGCCGGCCTTCCCAGCTCCACCGCCAGAGCCCTCGGCCCGCCGCCGGACCCAGGTAAGTCTGGATACAGCGGGCAGGGGGGAGGGTCAGCGGACAGGGGGGAGAGACGGCGGAGGCGGGGGAGGGAAGGCGGAGCCGGGAGAGTGGCCATAGGCACAGCCGCCCTGGGCGGGGGCATGGTATCCACCATGTCCTGGTCCCCGCCAGGCAGCTGGACCATTACACAGCCTCCTCCGACTTCCGCCAGCAAAATAGCTGGCAGAAATCCGAGGAGACCTATCGGCTCCAGCCACGGTTACACTCAGGGAAGGGGATGAGCGTCCCTTTTCCGGAGTAGACTTCCCGCCGCAGGCTGCCTGCTGCAGGCTGTCCGTGGTGGAGATCAGGATCCGGCAGGCAGTCTCGGCCACCCGGAGGATCCTTATGCAAGATTGGGCTGCCCATGTGACTACGCCTCCACCCCTCTCTCCTCTTGCTGCCATACCTTCCTATTACCGCCACTGTAAGCATTCTCCCCCCCCCACCTGTCCACCTGAAGGCACATACAAGTGCACAGAACAGAGAAACACACACAAACTATCCCCAAATCAACACCAGCAGCAGAACAATAACTGCAGAGGAGTTTGTTTTTCCTTAGCAATCAAAAACAGAACCAAATTTCATGAAACAGCGCCAGACACAGACTTGATCAGGAACTGATCCATGAATGGATCTGCTCTCAGCTGAGTTCCCAACCTGCTCTGTCAGGCTACATCTTTAAGGTGCAGCCGGGGGTTGTTTGGAACCGTTCCCAAACTGAACCGTCCATCTTCCCTCCAGGTGTCAGGAGGGGCAAGCGAGGGAGAAGCTGGAACTTTCTTTGGGGCAGGAATGGAGAGTCCGAAGTTTCTGTCTGAAAAGTTCAACATTTAAAAAAGCCATGCAAGAGTTTGAAGGTATCATCAGAGGGCAGCTGCTCAGGGAGGGGGAATGGATCCAGATCTGGTCGGTCAACTGAGATTCAAGATGCTGGACTACATGGTCCTTGCGATGAGTCCAGACACACTCTTCCTATGGTCTTTGGGAGCTGGGTACTTCTGGTTCTGTGACTCTCCAAGGAAGGGGCAAATGGCAGTGCTGGGTGGGAGCCCACAGGAGAGACTTTCAGCAGGAAATGGCACAGAGGAAAAATGTTGAACACCATCTACCCTTTTGCCCTAGCCCTGATCCAGAGCGGGGTGGTTGGTTTTGACTACCACTCAAAATAAACCATAAACCGGACAATGACACCATTTACATCTTTGTGGAGTGAAGTCCTTGCTTGACTCCTGGATTGAAACTGGGGCATTAGGCAGGTGGTTCAACAACACAGCCCTTCTCTTTCGTTGTCCCTTACACAAGGCTGGAGCTTGTGGGCTAATATGAGAGTAGAGAGGATGATGGTTGGGAAGATGCCAGGGAGGGAGGCAGACTAGTGGAGGCCTGGGAAGGCCTCGATTCATCTCTCACTTCAATCACCAGTTAGTCAAGCAACTTTCATCTGCTTTCTCTGATTTATACACACACACAAAAGCCCTATTCAGACCTTATATCCATTTGTATAATAAAAATGGGGGGGGGGAGAGGGAGCACCAGCAAGCCCCACCCCCTGCATCAACGTGCTCCCAAGTTCCCCCTGCTGCTCACAAGTACAGCATCTATCTGCATAGCCAAGTGCAGTATGCTGAGGAGGGAGGGGAGGGTCTGGAGCAGCTGGGGCAGTGCATGGGAATGACTGGCATGGTCTTGGTCCCGCCCCTGGCTCCCAGCATGCATTTGTTGCACATGTGGATGCAAGGTCTGAGCAGGGTTACAGAGTTGTGCAGATGGGGTGAAAACTCCAGCCCACTCTTTAGCAGTGATGTAGTGATGAGTGGATCACCTTCATGGATCTCCTTCATGGATCTTTGCCTTGTCATGGCGAAAGGGCTTGCGTAACTACTATGAATCACCGATGCAACGAACATGAAAATGAGCGAACTCAGGAAGATAGTGGAGGACAGGAAGGCCTGGCAGGATATGGTTCATGGGATCACGAAGGGTCGGACACGACTTAACGACTGAACAACAACAAAGTGATGAGTGGGCTAATGTATGCTAAAGTGGTACATAACTGATGATATTCCTATGGTTGTGTATTTGGGTGAATAACGGGCCAATATATGGGGCTTTTCTCCATTCCAGTGGCTGGATTCTATGTTTAGGTCTAATGTTGTTGGGGGGTTTAGAGAGAGATGGGCATTTTATATTCATCACAGGGCCCCACACCAGCCAGGGGTTTCTGACTTTCTTTTACTTGAGAGTGACTTGTTTGGCTTTTGCCCGGAAGAAGCAGGTTTTCAGAGTCACTCTAGAGCAGCTGATAGGAGTCCTTTCTCTGCAATAACATTTGCTTTAGCTATGATGAATTGACCTTAAATCTGTCACTCTTTCTTCCACATAACAGGATCTTTGAAGAAAGCACCAGGCAAAGGTAACTATGTGGAGGGAACTAAAGGGGGGGGGGACACTTTCCTCAGTGGCAACCCTTTCTTCCATCTGGGAGCCAGAGGCTGCTGTTCAGCCCCACTTTCTTCTGGGAAGGGGAGTCAATTTCCTTTTTTCCCTCACACATGAGGAGTGACTTGGCTAACTAGAGAAGAGAGTGGTGAGGATTGTGCCAGGGATGAGGAGCGGGGAGGAAGGTGCTGCTGGGAGACGGGAGAGGGATAAGAGCTCGGGTAGCTCAGAGGGCCAAAGTTGAATGTACAACATAAATTGCTATGTAAACTACTTTGTGAACATTTTTGTTGAAAAGCAGTGTTCATCATCATAGTGTGGACTGGTGTGTATTGTGTTTGTTTGTTTGTTTCAAAATAGCACTGGGGGCAATAAAATAAATTGGAACTGCTGTGGAAAGGTGGGGGGGTAGGACTTTGGCTGTACCACAGTTCTGATCCAAATCGCATCCCAGAGCTTTTTTAATTAGGAAAAAAAGATTCATGGGAATTCTGTTTCAAATATCACTTGGGTTCAAGTGGAATCTCAACAACAGTACTAAATGTACTGTGATGTAAATGTGCTGTACTATGTAAATGTGATGTACTAAAGCCACCCTACTCCTCCCCACCCCAGTTCTGCTCTATTTCATGCTACTCTGCGCATTATTTAAAAAAAAAATACCATGCCATGTTACGCATTCGGAACAACAATTTGCCTCTAAAAGTGATATGGGAAGTGATATTGATTTCCTTTATTGGTGAAGACAAACAAAACACACACAAAAGAAAAGAAAAAAAGAAAAATACATAGCATTGATATAAAAAGCATAGATATAGGAAAATGAAAGTCAAGAAATACTGTATTAATAAACAGTTAGCAGTCTATACTATTAACCAGAAGCCAGAAACAATAAGTACACTGTGCATATATAGCTAGAAAAAGCTTCAAAATATATATATATATAAAAAATCTATACGTAGGTGTTGTCTGTAAGCCATTCTTTCAAATGTTGATAAGGTTAAAAGGTCCTCAGTCTATTGAATAATAGTAGGGGGGAACTTAACTTTCCCATGTTTTAATGTAAGTCTTTAACCTAATTTTGTTTTCTCACAGTTACCTTCCATGAAATAGGTGAATAATTCAAAAGGACATAGGCACCAGCAAATATTAGTGATTGTTGCATTATTATAACATTAATGCAATGAATAACTAATAGTAGATGCTAGTCCTACTAGACAAATACCTACTTCCCCTAATTAGTTCCTATGCCCTGTGTCCCAATAGCTAGATCCTCTAACCCCCCCCCCCCCCGTTACATTAAGTTCTAACTTTAATGTAAAACTTAAGTTTAAGGTAGATTTAAATTAGATTAAATTTAGAAAAGGTAGTTAGACAAATGAGGGCGCAATCCGATCTACTTAGGCTGCCGTTGTAACCAGCGGCCCAGCAAAAACGGGAGGCCCCAGAATGGAAAGGGGATTCAAATCCCATTTGAATTCCCCTTTTGGAGGGGATTTGAATCCCCTTTCCGTTTTGGGGCCTCCCGTTTTCGCTGGCCCGCTGGTTACAACGGCGGCCTAAGTAGGATCGGATTGCGCCCTGAGAGATTGTTAGTTCTGGCAGCGCAAGGCCCCAAGTGTAATACAAGAGGAACTCTTTGGCAGGTGAGGCCGACCCTTTCCCCGACACCCTCCGCTCTCTCGCTCTCTCTCCTTCTCTGTCCTGCAGTGAGTGTGACTCTGGATCCAAGGACGGCAAATCCCAACCTCTTCATATCTCAGGATCTGATGACTGTGAAAAACAGAAAAAGCAAGCAGGACCTACTTGACTACCCTGAGAGATTTGATTTGTTGCCCTGGGTGCTGGGCCAGGAGAGATTCACCTCAGGAAGACACTGGTGGGAGGTGGAGGTGGAGATGCCGTCCTCGGTTTTTCTTAAAGTGAAGGGGTTTTTCACTGAGAGGAAGTGTGGGCCGTGGGCTGTGGGGGTTGCTCGAGAGTCCCTCAGGCGGAAGGGAACTTTCATCATTAGTCCCAATGAAGGGATCTGGGCTGTGGGGACTGTCACCCCCCAACCTCATGAAGTTTGGGCTTTTACTTCCTATGAGCCAACCCCTTTGAACTTGAGGTGCGAACTCAGGAAGATTCGGGTGTTCCTGGACTACAGAAATGGTTCTGTGGAATTTTTTGATGCTGATACAGATGATTTGATCTTTACTTTCCCTCCAGCCTCATTTTCTGTGGAGACCATCCGCCCCTTTTTCAGGGTGCTGTCAGGGGTCAGTCTGAAATGCTGAATCTTAAGGAGAATACGATTTAAAATTTTCATGGCCAGCACCAGCAATAATTTTTGAACAGGTCAAGTCTGACAGGTAAAAAAAGCCATGGCAAGGTTTCTAAAATGTAGAAAATGATAAAACAGGCAACACAGGCTGATCCACGTAAAAAACTGTAATGGTTTAACAACATAACATTATGGTCGGAGAATCCCGACTACCACAAGTTGAACGCTGCCCTGAAAAGAGAGTCTCTCTCTCTCTCTCTCTCTCTCCCTCTCTCTCTGAAAGGGGCTTCAGTCTTAAGGCCGTGACAGACCGCATGCCGAAGCGAACGAGTGAGCGCCGAGGCGAGCGAGCGCGAGAGGCTGGCCACCGTCCTCCGCGCTCTGAGCTTGTCTGTAGGAGTGTCTTCCCACAAATAGTCCCTCCTTTTGTCCCGCCTTCTTGGAAGAAACCTCCACGGTGATTGGCTAACACTTAAGTTTACACCCGATTGGCAGATAGCCACTCTCCTCCCCCTCTCATCTGATTGGTGGCTGCAGTAGCTCCGCTGTGCACCCCCCTCAAACGTGGTCCAGGAAGATTTTCGATCGTGCCGGAAATCGGGAGACCGCTCGCTTCCGCTGTGGTAACCAGACACCTCAGCACAGCTCGACAAAGCTCCTCGGGCGTCCGGGATGCGTCGAAATTCGTGCGGTCTGTCACGGCCTTTAATGGTTTGCAGACATGACTCTGGGCTCTTGAGCCAAGACTGGAGGAAATAATTGAATCCATCTAGAAATTTTAGGTTTAGACAGGCAGTGTTGGAAACCCATTGGAGGTTTTCGTCATGATTTGGGTGGGGAATGGGACTCTGGTTTTGCTGCTGATGCTGCTTATTGTCTGGATCTTTTCATGCTTTACCATTTACTGTTCTTACTGCTGCTTTTATTATCATTTTACAGCCACTGATTGATTGTTGTTTGGTTTAATTGTGTACCACTTCTCAGCTTTTATGTGTACACTTGTGTTTTGATGATTATTTTTATAGTTCCTCATAATTTCTTGCTTGTAGCAGCAAGATCAGTATATGAGATCTCTCATGCCCTGTTGAGTTGTGTGTGCCCCAAAAGAGGGACAGCCAAGGGGTTGAAGTCTTAATGGTTTTCAGACAGGACTTCTGGCTTTAAAATGAGAATGTTGCCAAAGGGACTTTGAATGCCAATGACTTGTGAGCTGGACTTGTGAGCTAGAAATGGGACAATGTGCCAAACTGGACTGTGTTATGACACAAAGCGAAGGTCATGCCGCTTGTGTTCCTGCACCATGGACCATGCTGTATCAGATTCCCCCCAGAGAGCCAAGGAGCTATGAGGAGGGGAGAATCTGACCAGCATTCAGCACTTCAGCACGCCATGAACCAAGATGCTCCCAGCACGTAGCACGACCATCAAACCATCTTCCCTCCTCCTCTGTCCCAATGTATGTGTATGTATGTCTCCACCCCCAAGTGTACCTCCAGCCCAAACAAGGTATTTCCTTTTTGCAACGTAGGAGCCAAAAACTCCTCCTCTGTGTGTAGGTTTTAAGAAGGCAGGTTGTCAGCCTGCTAGCAATCTCTTGCTCTCTGAACCCACTTGCCTCCTGAGCTCTTCTCCTCCTCTGCGTGCCCTCTGGCACCAACCTCATGCTTCCTCCCCCTTCCCCCACTCTTAACTTGACTTCTCAGTCACTGTACTGAGCCTGACCAGTTCAGAGCCATTTTCCTTCTCTGCTGGTTTGTGCCATCACTACAGCATTGCAGCCAAGGTGAACTCTACAGGAATGGTAAATATCTCCCATGTAAATCAAAGAACCTGCTAAGCACACCAATTCTTCACAAATACGGGGTTTGACGCCATGTAGTTTGCTCGAGAGTATTTAATAGTTTCCAAACACGCCGCGGTTTCCACCAGGCAGTCGCTTGCGTGATAAAAATATCAAAGAACATCCGAGGATCTTGAAATTGTCCTTACTAGGAAGGATATCGGTGATTAAGATGAATGTATTGCCAAAAATGATGTTCTTATTTCAAACGATACCAGTGATTATATCTGATGCACCATTTAAAGAATGGCAGAAAGACATTTCTAAATTTATTTGGCAAGGGAAAAAACCAAGGGTGAAATATAAGATTCTTCAAGATGCAAAAGAGAGAGGAGGATTAGGACTACCAGATTTGAAAGTATATTATGCAGCATGTTGTTTTGTGTGGTTGAAAGAGTGGGTGTATTTACAAAATAGAAGATTATTGGAGTTAGAAGGCTCTGACTTGAGATTTGGTTGGCATGGGTATTTGTGGTATGATAAAGTAAAAGCAAATTTAGAATTTAAAAATCATTATGTTAGACATGCATTATGGAGAATTTGGAATAGATATAAAATGAGATTTTATGAGAAAGTACCATTATGGGTTGCACCATATGAAGCACACTTTGGTGGAAGTAGCGTGCCAAAAGAGAAAGGACTACTGTACAGAAATTTATTAATTTTTTCACAAGGAGACTGTATAATGAAGTCAAGAGAAAAACTAATGGAAGAAGACTTTAATTGTCAATGGTTTGTATATGCTCAAATTTTGGAGAGATTTAAAGTGGACAAGAAGACATATGGATTTGTAGAAGAAGAATCAATATTGGAGGCACAATTAAAATCTGAAGACCAGATAATTTCAAAAATGTATAAATTGCTTTTGAAGTTTGAAACAGAAGAAGAACAGGTTAAAGAATGTACGATTCATTGGGCGAAAAACATAGGTCATGTTATTTTAATGGACCAATGGGAACAACTATGGTTAAAACAGTTGAAATTTACGTTAAATGTTAATATTAAAGAAAATATGTATAAAATGATATATAGATGGTATATAACCCCAAGCAAATTAGCAAAAATGTATGAGAAGGTGACGAATAGATGTTGGAAATGTAAAATGCAAGAAGGAACTTTTTACCATATGTGGTGGACATGCCCTCAAGCAAAGAAGTATTGGACTCAGATTCACAAACAGATTGAGTTGATTTTAAAGATTAAGATCCAAATGAAACCGGAAACATTTTTGTTGGGTATGTGGGAGGATCATGTAGGCGAAAAATTTCAAACTTTGTTCTTATATATGATAGCTGCGGCAAGAATTTTATATGCACAATATTGGAAGAATTCGGAGATACCTTCGCTGGAAGATTGGTGGCTGAAAGTTTTGGACTATGCTGAAATGGATAAACTTACAATTTTAATTAAGGAAAAGTCAGTTAACATTTTCGTGAATAATTGGAAACCATTTATTGACTTTTTAAGAGAGAGAGAGAGGAATGATGTGATGATATGCGGATTTAATGAATAGAATGTGGGGGTTGTTTTGGCTTAGTTGGAAATTGTATGTAGAAAATAGTGAATAGTATGCTAGTAGGATGTATTGCTTCGCGCTTGCTATAACTTTATGAAATATGTATTGTTTTTTTTATGTTTTAATATATCAATAAAATATAAATATATATAAAAAAAAAGAACATCCGAGGATCACATAAAATAAAATAAAATGCCCCAACGTTTCGTTCTGCACTTAGAACATCTTCCAGGGGGTAGGAACAATCACACAGATTGTGGGTGAAGTTGTCTGAGTTCACCCGTTGTCCGTTTAAATTGTGAAAAGCGCGGGAACCGGCTGTTTACTCGAAAGCGGAAATGACCTGACCCGACCTCCGCAGCTGTCAAATCCAAGCCGCTCCGCTCCGTATCTCCCGATCTTTTTTCCTGTGTAGTATAGGTAACCAAATACGATTAGCCAATGTCAAATCCTGTTGACGGTTTAGAAGTTTACCAGTTTCTAGATGTTTACTTATTTCTAATGTTTCTAAGTGTCTCAGCACTCTAGGATTACTTTCACTCTGCAGACACTTAGTTTTGTTGAAACAAATCGAGTGTTTTTCATTAAGAGCGTGTTCAGCTACAGCTGATTGTCCAGGATGATTTAATCTATACGCTCTTTCATGCTCTGTCACTCTTGTATCAATACTTCTGCCCGTCATCCCAATGTAATATTTGCTGCATTCGCATTCGATGGAATAAATACCTGCGTTGGATAATGCTTTTCTTTTATCTTTTGGTATCCAACGCAGGTATTTATTCCATCGAATGCGAATGCAGCAAATATTACATTGGGATGACGGGCAGAAGTATTGATACAAGAGTGACAGAGCATGAAAGAGCGTATAGATTAAATCATCCTGGACAATCAGCTGTAGCTGAACACGCTCTTAATGAAAAACACTCGATTTGTTTCAACAAAACTAAGTGTCTGCAGAGTGAAAGTAATCCTAGAGTGCTGAGACACTTAGAATTTATTAAATAAATAAAAATGAGAAGCAGGTAGAGCTGGACAATCCCTTTCTTGCACATCCCCTGTGAACCCAGGTACCATCAAGATTTGGAAAATCGAAATGCAGATGTGTAAATATCCTTCGCTCCAGAACTTACACAATGGCATCATGAATTCCAGGACCTTGAAAGATCACTTCCCTCTCCTCAAGGTCATGACAGAGGGAGTTTTCAGCTTGACCTGGAAACAGCAGTGTCTAGAGTTTGTATTCTATAGTCCATTGACTGTCTAGGTTCAAGAACGTTAGTTCAAAAAGGTTACAGTGGTGAACAGGGGGGGGGGCCACTGCACCACTCCAGCAGACAGACAGTAACTCAACAGACCTCCACATCACTGCATGCCAACCACCCTCCACACAGAGAATTTGGGCAGCCAGATCCAATGTAACCTTCTGGCGCTGGAGTAAGCATTCCGGCACCGGAAGCCACCGCAAACGTGCCACAAGGCCGGCCTCCCTCACTCCGTCGCCGGACCAAAGAGTCTTCCGCCAGCAGCTGCGTGGGCGGTCCAGCCAGCAAGGGAGGGGGCCATTGGCCGAGCTGGCCCAGGAGGGGGCGGGGATGGCGTCCACCATATCCCCATCCCAGCCAGGCTGGCTCGGCCGTTACACAGCCTCCTCCGACTATTTAGCTGGCAGAAATCCGAGGAGGCCAATAGGGCCTGCCCCGGTTGACACCCGGGGAAGGGGACAAATGTCCCCTTCCCCGAGTAGCCCTCTGGCCAGCCGCATGGCAGTCCGGACAGCCAATTCCTGTGTAAGGATTTGGCAACGGATCTGGCAATGGTATCTTATGCCATTCATTTTGATTGGGGCTGCTTACTCCCAAGTAAGGGTGCAGTGCATATATTTGCAGCTATTCCTGGCAATGACAGAGAAAGTGGGCTCCCTGGGAGGAAAAAGACATTTTTTTTTGTATTTTCCTTCTGCTCCATAGATACGAAGTTGTCTTCAGAAAACTAAATTAAAAAAACATCCTCCTCGCACACCTTCCTTCTACTTCCTGCCAGCCACCCCTAGAAGCAACTTCCAAAGATCTGCATCCCAAGTGCTTCAGAAGATCATTCCTTGTTTTCTGAACCAAAGGAGAGGGGCAGTATGCAAGCCAGAGCATATGTGTAGTTAGATACCGCTTTATATCTTAAATAATATTTTTTAAAAAAACTAGCTTCGTTTCAATCCCTGGGCGCTGTAGGTTGGACTGGGAGAAATCCCTGCCTGAACCCTGGAGAGCCGCTGCCAGTCAGAGGAGGCAACTAGAGACCTACGGATGGGGATGGTGCGACTCAGCACAAGGCAGCTGCTGCCGACCGAGTTTGGCATTCTTCAGAGCCTGAAGAATGTTTCGCTTAGTAGGCAGCTCAGCTGCCTTGTGTTGACTGCTGCGTCGCATCGGCATCTGGCCGTCTAGTTCAGTTCAGTATTGCCTCCGCTGGCTGGCAACTCCGCCGTACCTAAGGAAAGGGGGCGGGAAAGCTGAAGCAGCTACAACGTCAGCATCTTGCTGCGAGGGGAGAAGAGGACTGAGCAGAAGGAAAAAAGAAAGGGGAGGGCAGATATCTGAGCGAGCCTGTGCCGCGTGGGACAGACCACAAGTGTTACAACTTTATACACTTGAAGTGTATAAAGAAAGTAAAATCAACAGACACTCATACACGTCCCCCCCCCCACCGTAAATCACAGATCAAATGGGGTCTTCGCCGTGCCCTCTTTTCGTGAATGATGCCCCAGCACAGCAGAGCAAAACTCCTTTCTCTGAGGACAGGTCCGCTATTTCCTGGCTCAGCTCTGCCTCGGCAAAGAATTGCGCCTCGACGCTACTCGGCAGCTGCTCACTGTGTGTGACTCTGGTAATTTAAGACTCTTGAGTCTATGTCGAGGCGGCGACTTTGCTGCGGGAACGAGAACGAGTCGAGCCTCTGGGCGGCAGCTGTGCAGGGGGGGGGGCGAGAAGTTTTGCTGCTAACGCTGTATCTTTTTGGATGCAACCGGACAAGGGATTTCAATCGCGTGAGTGACAAAACTGCCTTTTTGTCAGTGGTTTGAGGAGAGTGGTTAATTAAATAATACATACTCGGGGACTCCCTAGAGATGCGTAAAGAAATGGGTTTGAGTGTGACCGTTTGTAAACCGAAAGCAAAAGAACATGTTTTAAAATGCCCAAATGGTCCAGGAAGGGCGGGATGTTGTTGAGAGCCCTGCTGTATTCAGGATGTCTATTAGGAGGGGGAGAGATAGGAGATTTGCCAAGTTGTGAAGCCCCTAACAACTGTGGGAAGGACATTAAAGTTCGGGGGGGGGGATGTAGGCTATGAGGTTAAAACTCTCCCCACCCCCCTGCGCTGGAAAGGGACATTTCCGGTGGAAATGACATGTTTTCCTTTTGCTGCTCTCTGGGCTCCTCCGCCCTAAGGGGGAGCCAACTTTCCTATCCAGCTTTCCGGTGCTGATGCAGCTGTACCAACAGAGCGTGCGCTGCATGGGGGGTGGGGGTGGAACAGTTCCCTTACCTCAGAGCTGCACTGCGGCTGCATCAGCGCAGGAAAGTTGGATAGGATTGGGACCAGTAGTTGGGGGCACTCCCAACACCCTGCCAGAAATCACCCCAACCAGCTCAGGAAGGAGATTGTTGGGCTGCAAGGTGGGCAGTACACACCAACAGAATCCCAATCCTGTGACTCTCACCCATTCATGATCACATGGAGACACTTCAACCCACTGGACCAGTGGACAGGACCCCTGGTGAGGGAGATGCTCAGGACTGACTATCTTGACCCCACCCTTGCAGCTGTGACTGATGCAGCACCCTGAAATTTGCAGACAGTTTGGAGAGACTCATCCCGCATGTCTTATCCAACCAGGTCTCTGTTGGGTGCTGACACGAGGTCATCCTCCTCCTTCAGGGCTGAGACCTGGATCAGACTCTTCTTATTATGTACTGAGCTGTCATTTAAGAACATTAGTAGAGCCCTGCTGGACAGGCCAAAGGCCCATCTCGTCCAGCTTCCTGTATCTCACAGTGGCCCCAACAGATGCCTCAGGGAGCACACAGCCAACAAGATACCATATTGGTCTGAGTATAAGACTCACTTTTTTCTCCTAATTTAAGTTTTCAAACTAGGGGTGCGTCTTATAATCAGGCATAAATTTAATGCCAGTGATTTAATTAAATGTTTTTAATAGCACCAAACTTTAAGGGTGCGTCTTATAATCAGGTGCGTCTTATACTCGGGACAATACGGTAACTTGTATCCTGTTGCCACTCCCTTGCATCTGGCATTAAGAGATAGCCTATTACAGTGATGGCGAACCTTTTGGGCTTGGTGTGTCAAAATTTTTGAAAATGCCTAACTAGACTCTACTGGTGTGTCGCCCCCCCCCCCCCACAAACTTTTAATAGTACTTTTACTATTGCTACTCTTAATAGTAATTTTGAATTGAACTGAAAACAAATATAGAACACATTGCGTTGCACAGATTGCCAAATGTATTTAAGACAACAATGAAAATGATTAATTTAGGCTGCAATCCTATACATGCTTACATGGGAGTAAGTCCCATTGAACTCAGTGGGGCTTACTTCTGAGTAGACACGGATTGGATTGCACTGTTAATCAATTAAATGACTAATGGCGTAGGCTTGAATAACAGAGAAGGCAGTACTGTGGGGAAGGGGGGAGTGTTAGCCTGCCGATAATGTGAGAGACTTGGGGGCAAAGGAGTGAAAGAAGCCTCTTGATAACTGCAACCTCAATGGATTGTGTGAACGGACCCTTAGATAAACTGCTTTGAGCTGTACTAATAATGCATGATGCCTACATTGGTTTTACAGTAAGAAGTACTTTTCACTTGTTGACTTACATTTGTTCTGCTCCTGCTCCTTCCAAAGCCCAACCACAAGTGCAGCTCCTCTGGGGTGGCCCACCCCCTTTCCCATTTCTCCCACGCAGAAACCCTCCCATGTGACCCCCCTGGCTGGCTCCTCCTCCATGAATTTGCCCACACTTCAGCCGACAGGAAGGAGCCAAATGCCGCTGGGGAGAGTTTGTCGGTGCGAGTGCCTTTCTTTTCGCTGGGGAGAGTTCGTCTGTGCCGCTATGCCCGCACTACAGCTGGTGATCGGAACGGCGCTCAGCTGTAGCGCAGACGGGGCAGCACCAAAACTCTCCCCAGTGGCATTTGACTCCTGTCAGCTGAAGTGCGGGCAAATTCATGGAGGAGGAGCCAGCCAGAGGGGTCACATGGGAGGGTTTCTGAGTGGGAGAAATGGGAAAAGGGGATGGGCCACCCCAGAGGAGCTGCACTTGTGGTCGGTTAAAAATAGCACTGCATGTCCGGAAATAGCTCCTGTCAGTTAAAAATAGCACTGGGTGTAGGGAAAGCACTCCCTGGGGGGAAACGCTGCATGTCACCCTAAATGACCTTGCATGTCACCTGTGACACGCATGTCATAGGATTGCCATAACTGGCCTATTACAAAGACCAGGAGGTTGCTTTCCCCATCGTGGCTTGTAACCTGTGATGGGTCATTTCTATCCAAACCCCTTTAAAGGCATTTAGGCCAGGTGCCAGCACCACATCCTGTGGCAAGGAGTTCCACAACTAATTACACGCTGGGTAAAGAAATATTTTCTTGTGTCTGTTTTAATACTCCCTCCACTCAATATTAGTGGATGTCCCCTGTTTCTGGTGTTGTGTGAGAGGGAGAAGAACTTCTCTCTATCCACTCTTTCCATCCCATGCATAATTTTATACATCTCAATCATGTCCCCCCCCCCCCCAGGCACCTTTTTTCTAGACTGAAGAGCCCCAAACGCTATAGCCTTTCCTCATAAGGGAGGTGCTCCAACCCACAAATCATTTTGGTCGCTCTCTTCTGCACCTTTCCAGTTCCCAGTGGTGTAACTAGACTGGAGCGGAGGCAAGTAGTTCTGCAAGACTCCGTTACACTGGAGTCAGCGGCCCCTCCCCCTTGCTGTTGGAGCCATTCCAGCAGCAACAGGGGAGTGTCCTGCGTGTTGCCTTTGCCGCCAGAATGGCTCCAACAGCAAGGGGGAGGGGCCGTTGACTCCGGTGTAATGGAGTCTTGCAGAACTACTTGCCTCCGCTCCAGTCTAGTTACACCACTGCCAGTTCCACTACAGGTGGGCACTCATATCCACTGATATCCATGGTTTCAGTTATCCTCGGATCACGGGGACCCCCCCCCCCCAGGCTTTTACTTTTTTCCTAGTAAGCTTCGTTTCTTCCTTAAACAAACAGGAGAAGTTATTGCAGGCAAGTAGAACGAGACTAAGTCCTAGAGAGGCTCTACAAGGTTAACAGAAACCTTGCAGAGCCTCTCTAGGACTTAGTCTCATTCTACTTGCCTGCAATGGAGGCTGCTTCTCTGTTTGTTTGAAGGAAGAAACAAAGCTTGCTGAAAGAAAAATAAGAGCGGGGGGGGGGCACGCACGCCTGCCCACAGAGGAGTCAGGGTGGGGACCCATCAGGAAACCATGGAGGGGGTGTTCGCTCCTATCCACGGTTTCAAATATCCACAGAGAAGCCTGGAACATATCCCCAGCGGATATGGGAGGAGTATTTTTGAGATTTGGTGACCAGAACTGGACACAATAATTTAAAGTATCACTGGGTGTGCATTTAAACACACATAACATGCACATGTGGGGGGAAACTATTTCATGTGCAGGGATCCCGTGTATTGGCCAATGGCACAGCTCGATGGTTCGGTGGGGAAGGAAGAGGGAGGCGTGAAAGGTGAAGCAAAACAGAGTTGATTGCAGTGATAATTTAACAATGATAGCGAAGGGGGGACCAAAATAAAGCAAAACAGTATTTCTTAACCATTCACTTCATAGCTAGTTCCTGTATGGATTCTCACCCACAGCACAATGCAGTCATGCAGAGGAGGAAAATCAAAAGCACTAAGTGTGTCGTCTGTTCGACTGTCCATGAGACAGACAGTGACAAGACAGGCAAGGAGCAGGATTAGCAGTCGACAGGGCGAATCTCCTGATCGAAGGCAGGGTTTGCAGGCGAATAGAGAACTCTGAAGCAAACCCCAGACCTAGGGAGTGGCCTGGATTCATTGGAGAGAGGGGAGCAGGACCAGAGCTGCCTTCCAAGGGGAAGAGGCACTGCCAGGCGGCCCTGAGGACAGCAGTTCAGGCTGCACGGGCACCGCAGCCGCGTTGGTGGCACTCGGGAATAGAAGCCGGGAGGGAGGCTGGAAAGAGGAGGGAAGCAGGGCTGCCCGGTCCCGGGTGCCAGTTTGGCACAGTGAGTCTTGAATCGCGGCTGGGATGGAGGTGGCTTCACTGAGCCCCAGCGACTCAAATGCACGACAGACCAAGAGCAAAGCAGCGTGAAAGTGAGGAACAAAAGACAGCAGGTTCTCCTAACCCACTTGTTATAATACGTTCTTCACCCATAGAATACTTTGGGGGCTCTGCGCAGGACTTGTCTTTATTCATTGATGGTGCTTGATGATATTTCCCGGAGGACCATCATGGGTGCTGCTTTTGTCCTTGCGCCTGAATGCGGGTGTGGAAGCCATCTGAGGAGGTCCCTGGGTTCATGGACCTGCCACTTGATGGAGTTCAGCCATGGAGTTGAGAGGACAACTCGGGTGGGGGAATCTTTCTTTTGTTTGGTTAACTCAGTCCAAGGCAAAGGTCAACGTGAAAGAGTCGAACATAGCTTGAAGTACCTGCACGTCCCGCCTTCTTCCTCAGCGGCCTTCAGACTAGAAAAAGTCTTTCTGGCATAAGAAGGTCTTTCTGGCAGATGAAAGCTAGTGAGGGGGATACGATCTCCTGGGAGCAACCTCCACGCAAGAAGTGCCACAATGGAGAACGCTTTGTACTTGGGGCTCTGCAGAGATTCCCTCAGGCTGGAATGGTTTTGAAACCTCGAGACAGTTCTTTCTGCTCTAGCCTAAACAGTTCTTCCTCTTCCCCCACAGGTCACAGAAGCTGCTTCTCCTAACAAGGCCAACAAGACCACCACCACCACCATGGCCTCAACCTCACCAGTCACAGGTGTGGAAGAACAAGCCAAGTGCCCCATCTGCCTGGAGGTTCTGACGGACCCAGTGACGCTGGGCTGTGGCCACAAGTTCTGTCGCGGCTGCATCGCCGAACGCGGTGAAACCTTGGAAGATCTGGGAGCTGTGGAGTGTCCTGTCTGCCAAGTCAGGATCAAGCTCACGGATGCAGAGTCCAAGGAGGTGGGCTCTCCCAGTCCAATGCAAGCGCAACAGGAAACCGTCTAATATAGCTTGTAACAGCTGCTGCAGTTCCCACCTCCCTCTTCCGCTGCCTGCAGGAGGAAGCAGCCTTCAGACCACAGAAAAACCTTCGTACATAAGAAGGGCTTTACTGGCTGGTGAAGACTAGTGACGGGGTGTGGGATCTCCAGGGGAGTTACCTTCACACAATTCAGCGGCGTAGGTAGGCCGGGCAAGGCTTCAAGGGGCGCATGTGCACAACGTGATTGGTCTTCATTCGGCCCTTCTGAGGGCAAGGCTTTGAGCAGTGTTGTGCGCATGCTGGTTGAAGCCTTGCCTGGCCTACTTAGAAGCGGTCAAGCCGCCAAAGAAGATGCAGCTCGGCCTGCCAGTGCGTCATCCTCTCCCGGGGGAGACACACCGGGAGGGGGGTGACACGCCAGGAGGGTGATGCACTGGGAGTCACGGCGCGCCACCCTCCTGGTGTGTCACCCCCTCCTGCCGCATCACCCCCTGCGTTCCGCCCCCCGCCACACGGTAGCGACGCCACTGACACAAGAAGTGCCCCAATGGAGAACTCTTTGGCTAGTCTCCAAGAGGGAGTTTTGGTAGCCTAAATGCTGTAGTAGCCTAAACATCTTTTCCTCTTCCCCTCCAGGTCACACAAGCTGCTTCTCCTGACAAGGCCACCCAGCCTCCCCCCACCATGGCCTCGGCCCCACCAGGCACAGATATGGAAGAGGAAGCCAAGTGTCCCATCTGCAAGGAGCTTTTTACAGACCCAGTGACTCTGAACTGTGGCCACAACTTCTGTTGTGGCTGCATCACTCAATACTGTGACATCTGGGAACATGAAGGGAAGTTGGAGTGTCCTGCCTGCAGAGATAAGATCAAAGGAAGAAATTTCCGGCCAAACTGGCAGCTGGCAAATATTGCAGAAAAAATCCGAGAAAGGAAGAAGCACCTGTGTGTGAAGCATCAGGAGGAAAACAACCTGTTCTGCAAAGAGGATGATAAGTTTGTGTGTGTGGCCTGTTGGAGATCCCCAGAGCATAAATTGCATACTGTGCTTCTGCTGGAAGAGGCTGCCCAGGAATACAAGGTAGGGAATCATCTGGAGCTCTCTGGCACTGCAACCTTTTCTGCTAAATGGTCAGTGCTAAATTTCTAGAAAAAGAAAATACTCCTTTGCTCTGGAAGCCCTTCCCTTTCACCCCTGATGTGTGGGCTTTCCCTTTGCGCAGATACAAAGGAATTGCACTCTCCACCTTTCATCTGTTCCTCCTTTACATGCTGAAAGCAAGTTGAGCCCTGGGAGAAGCCTTCTTCCATGGAAGGAGTTCTGCAAGGCGCTGTAATAACCACTTCCCACCTTCTACCTCTTATGATGTATCTGCCTTAAGGTCTCTGTTTCTGCAGGAAAACATCCAGGTTCAGCTTCAGTCTCTGGAGAAAGAGAGGGAGACGCTTGTGGGACGGAAAGAGTCTGAAGTGCAGAGGATCCAGGAATATCTGGTAGGTGTTTGTTCTTTGTGTTGGGGATAAGAACAGCCTGGGTGACTCTTCCTGCCCTTATCAGGAGACAACAGACTTGACGTGTTGTTTTATAGTGTCTTTGGACTGGTTCACACAAGTGATGCATCAAAATTGGAGAACTGTATGCAGTAGCATCACTAGGACGCGCGTCACCCTGGGGCGGGGCGCACGCTTCACCCTAGAGACGCTATATATCGCGGTGTGGGGGGGACCCGCGGGGTGGACCCGGCTCCCCCCCGCCCCCGCCCTCCGGACGCTCCAAGGCCGGCCCGGGAGCCGGCCTCGGAGCGTCCGACCCCGTCGGCGCTCCAGGGCCTTCTGAAAGACGCGCGTCCTAGTGACGCTACTGCATACAGTTCTCCAATCTGAAAGAAGGCCCATGCAGCGCGTTTATCTGGGTATTTTCCGGATTTTCACGCATGCGTAAAGACCGTTTTGAGGGCTTTTTGCCCAGATAAACGCGCTACATGGGCCTTCTTTCAGATTGGAGAACTGTATGCAGTAGCGTCACTAGGACGCGTGTCACCCTGGTGCGGGGTGCGCGCGTCACCCTAGTGACGCTGTATATTGCGGCGCGGGGGAACCCGCGGGGGGGAACCGGCTCCCCCGCCGCCGCCGCCCTCCAGACGCTCCGAGGCCGGCCCGGGAGCCAGCCTCGGAGCGTCTGACCCCGTCGGCGCTCCAGGGCCTTCTGAAAGAAGGCCCATGCAGTGCGTTTATCCGGGTATTTTCCAGATTTTTGCGCATGCGCAAAGACCATTTTGAGGGCTTTTTGCCCAGATAAACGCGCTGCATGGGCCTTCTTTCAGAAGGCCCTGGAGCGCCGACGGGGGTCGGACCCTCCGAGGCCGGCTCCCGGGCCGGCCTCGGAGCGTCCGAAGGGTGGTGCGCGTCACCCCCGTGGCGCGCGTCACCCTGGGGCAGCCCGCCCCACCCGCCTTGCTCCAGCGACGCCTGTGACTGTATGTGTGAATGAGCATTGCGCTATTCTATACAGTATGTTCCCATTCCCATCCATAAAGCAGCCCAGCCCAGCTCTGGCTGTCCAGCTCTTGCACTCAGCAAAGGTGAAAGGTGTTGAGCTCTTGCACTCAGCAAGGTGTAACCCGTCATATAGTGAAACCGTCATTAAGCGAATCCTCATCTCCATATTGTGGCCGATTGTGGTATAACGTGTAAAACCAATACAGTACAGTGTAATGCAATGAAATACAATGGAGTTGTAATAGGGAATGAATGGCAACCACTTATGAGTGAAACACAAAGCACAACAAGATTTCTACCTGACAATGGAGGTCGAAACATACACACAAACACAGAGAGTTAAAAATGACATTTTTTTGCATTTCAAATACAGTACTGTAGCTTTAATTTTTTTTTACACTTTTGGAACCTCTGTCATATATGTGGATCGACATTAAGCGATCCGTCATTAAGGGGGGGGGGACACCTGTACTGAGTAATCATCATGCAAACTCAAAGCATCCAAGCGCATGTAAACTGCCCCCCAGGTGCATTCCGAAGAGGATTCTATAGAAATCCACTCAAACACCGAAAGCTCCACAGTGTGTTCATAGAACAGGAATAAAAAATCTGAGAAGAGGAAAGAAAAATGTCTCCAGTGTGTTTGAAGCTGATAGAAACTCCCATACTGGTTGTCATTGTTAGCATCTGCTACAGATGAGGAAATCCTGAGTCTTGCTGCAGTAGCCGCTTGACTTTGGACCCAATCCTATCCAACTTTCCAGCGCTGATGCAACCGTGCCAACAGGACATGCGCTGCATCCTGCAGGGGGGGGGGAGTCATGGAAGCCGCCTCAATTTGTTCCCTTACCTTTGTTCCCTTACCACAGGGCTGCATTGCGGCTGCATTGGCGATGGAAAGTTGGATAGCATTGGGCCCTTTGACTCAGGGTGAGTCCTGATGCAGACCCTGCCTAGGGCAGTGATTCGTCATTGGGGGGGGGGGGAAGCGAGCAACTGTCTCTCCTTGTTGCCATAGGAGTTGGACGTACACCTGGAAGACCCAGGTTCAAATCCCCACTCAGCCATAAAGCTTCCTGGGTGACCTTAGGCCAGTCACTTCAGCCTCCCCTACCTCACAGGGTTGTTGTAAGGACAAAGGGAGTGGTGGAAGGGAACATTTTTCAACTCATTTTATAGGGTCAATGCCCAGCCATGTAAAATACCTCCATTCACATATTACACCTTTCCCTCTTTGTATGTACCAAATCCATTCCTGAAAACAGCCCTTATACAGGTTGAGTATCCGGACTGCTTGGAACGGGAAGTTGGCTGGATTTTGGAATATTTTTATTAATATAATGAGATATCTAGTGGACAGGACCCAAGTCTAAACATGAAATTCATTTATGTCTCATATACACCTTATACACGTAGGCTGAAGGTAATTTTATACAATAATTTTAAGAATGTTGTGCCCCAGCATGTCTTGCGCTATACCAGCCAGTGCTGGAAACGTTTTATTCACAAAAACTCATAGCCCCCCAAACGTCTGGATTTCGGAATAGTCTGGATTTCGGATGTCCGGATAATAAGGGGTCATCCACCTGTAGTGAAAATCTGGATGAGTAAAATTATTACATTCATCTCAGTGGGGAAAAATTCTCACTTGTTCCAAAGCCATTCCTCCAGGTTCACAAGAAAAATCACCCTAAATGCTGAATGCCAGGAGGAATCACAGCGGATTTCGATCAAACTCAAGCAAGAAAGACGTCTTTTTTCTTTCATCCTGATCAATGAAGTTTCGCACTTCAAGCTTGAGTTCCAAACTAGAAGCAACTCCCTTACGTTGTTTCACTGGTTTTTCCACTTCTCCCGTTCCCTTCATCCCCTTCTTTTTCACCCTCTTCTTCTTTTCTTTTGTCCCCATACTGCACATTAGTTTCTAAAAGCAAAGCAGAGGGCAGGGGGGAGGCCGACAGAAGGGGGGGGGTTGCTCCGGAGCGCGAGGGAAGGAACTCTGCAGCTCAGTCCATCCTTCAGCAGCACAAGTCACTTCCATCAGATGCCTTCTGCCACTATTCCTCTTATTTGCCAGCAGATGGCACCATTGCATTACCTTTCTGCCTCAAACACTATAGTCCAAATCTGGAATCTTTTGGTCTTAATATGTGCGGTGCATATAAGTGAACATCCTTATAGCAGGGGAAGGGTGTACTTTGGTTTTGCAGCTTGGGGCGAGTGGAGGGGACTCCTCAATACTGCCCTCCTTCTGGATATGGGTAGGAGCCATCGTTCAGTGATGGAGCCCTGCCGGTCCATGGCAGGTTCCTAAGTCCACCCAGAATAGCCTCTTCTGTGGCTAAACACGTCTTTTAGCAGCTTGGGCCGGACAGCAGCAGGGCCCTTTCCTTGAGAAGGCAGAGCTGCCCGCTGTCATTCATGCCTTGGCCACTGGATGGCTGTAACATGTCTGGACTGGATGGCTGTAACATGTCTACACGGGGCTGGCTGCTCTGAGGACAAAGAAGACTCCAGTTGCTCCACAGTGCGGCTGTCATAATTCTTACTGCATCTGGCAAATGAGAGTATAGATTGATGGGGTAATTAGATGCTCTCTGGCATATATTGGGAGGTGTGTTCCTACTTATTAGCAGAGTTCCCTCCTCCACCCAGGCAGACTGCTTTGCTTAGCTAAATGAATACACACGAGGCATTGCTTTGTAGTTGCAAAAAGAAGAAGAGTTTACTTACAGTTCAGTTTGCATATATACATAGCGTCTGACCATCAATCAGAGGTACATCCTAGACTTAAGATAGAACCCCCCTAGAGCTGGGGCTCCCTGCATGGGGTTAGGCTGCAAGATGGCCGCTGGGCTGCAGGAGCAGCGATGGCATCATCTTGCTCGGTGGGCATTAAGAGAAGAGACTGAGTGAGGGGCAAGAAGGAGGAAATAAAGGTCAGGGGCCACACCCCTTCCTGGAACACAGAGGGATTAGAGTAGGAGGTCATTACATGTGACCAGGCAGTACACCACACCCCCAGTGTCCAGCAGCTAAACGCTGCCCATCCTCCAACATAGAACCCCAAGATTATTTCGTCGGCAGGGGCTCGGTGCAAAGGACTGATTTTAATCTTTCAAGCCCAGGACCGCCTGGAACCAGGGTCACTCCAGCTATTTGAATATTATGCTCGACTCTTAATCTCATCCTCGGAGGACATGCTCCACCACTGCCATTTTAGTATATTCCTGATTCTGATTAGTTTTTCAGTTAGCATTTACATTGGAGAACTGGCTGAACCTTGGACAGTGCATGAGGCAGCCCATTCTCCCCCTCTGCTCCCCCCCAAACCATCACTGGCTTGTGCACGTTCCCCTCCACTGGCCCCACCAGGTGCACAAAGAGAGGCGGGGATCCCCTCTTACCTTCTGTTCTGGGTCTCCGCCTCCTCCCTCCACATCTGTGCAGTTTAAAATAAACAGGAAGAGTAGAGCATGCTGGGAGCTGGGGAATGGACAGGTGGGAGATTTAGGATAGAGAGAAAGAAGTACTTCAACACACAGCATGTAACTAACCTGTGGAACTCCTTACCACAAAGTCTGGTGATGAACTCAAAAGGGGCATAGAGAAATTAATGCAGGACAAGCCTATCAATGGTTCCTGGTCATGATGGGAAGAGACCACATTCAGGCTCAGAGGCAGCGAACCTCTGAATAGGCCTTTCCCTCTTCCTTGGCGGCTCCTCAATGGCAGCAGTTCAGCCACTGTCAGAAGCAGGATGCTGGACTAGATGGGCCTTTAGCCTGATGCAGCAGGGCTCATCTTCTGTCCTTCTGAGGTTGTGGCTAAGAACGTGCTTCCTCCTCAGTAGCAATAAGATGTAGACCAGCATTATGTGAAATTCATTGCTGCTGTCTATGCATCCAGGCCTCTCTCAAATTTCTCCTGACTGAACCTAATGCTCCACTTCTGTCCCTCACAAAAATTCTGTGCATCTTCCTCAGAAACAGTTAGAAGAGCAGAAGCTGAAGATCACGTCTGTCTTCAAGGAAATGCACAAGTTTCTTGAGGAAAAAGAGCGCTCCTGGTTGATGCAGCTGGCTGTTCTGGAGAAAGAGGTCATGGAGAGGCAGGAAGCAAACATGACCAGACTCTCCGAGGAGATCTCCCATTTCAGGGACCTGATCAAGGATGTGGAGGAGAAGTGCCAACAGGCACCAAGTGAAATTCTGCAGGTGACATTTTAGGAAAAAATGCCCCCCCCCCAGGTGCCAGTCCAGCAAAATACGTTTTGCTGCCTGAAGGGTGAACAAGATGGTTCCCTTCCCCAGTCATGTACACAGACATACATGCACACTGTCTAGGCCACCCTTCTGCCTACAGATGCTGTACATGTCCACGTAGCTGCTGCTCCAACTGTGTGGTAGTGTGGGCGGGGGGGATGGGTGGAGTGGGCGGGGGGGATTGCTGAGCCAAATGGGGCCAGGTGAAGGTGGTGAAGGCGGTAGATGCTGCTGCTTCCTTCACTGCCAGCAAAAATAAACCACTTGAACCGACTGGAACAGGCCTCCTCATGAGCAGGCCAGCCCTGCCAGACCCCTGCAGTTCGAGGAGGCAGGATCCTGGGGTGAGGGTTGGTTCTCTACAGGCAAGAAAGGGGCCAATGAATCTCCATGACATGAAAACAAAAAGCAGCCCACGGTGAGTTCTGTCTGTGCAACTGAATCCCATTTCTCTCATTCCTTTTTTCAGGACATCAGACGTACCTTGAGCAGGTATGTACTAGTTCATTTATAACCCCCTTCCTGTTTCGCCTGTTCTGGAAGAGCTCTGCCCCCCTTTTAAAAAAACGTTTCTGGAAAAAAAAGGGTCACAAATTAATCTCAAAAAAGATTTTTAAAAAATTAAAGATGCGTCTTTTTCAACAGCCCATCAGCTCTTTGGCGTTAGATTAGTGCTTTGCTGCTTAATGTCTAACAGCTGACGGGCTGGGGATTTAAAAATATTTGAAAAGGGCTGTGAGTGCTTCCAGCAGGCTCAGGCAAGCAGCAGCAACTTTTTGTAAGGAGTCCTGTACTGGAGGACTGTCGTCATATATGTGGATGGTCGTTAAACGAACCATCGTTAACCGGGGGACACCTGTACTTGGAAGAGCGGCAGAACTTATCTAACTCCGATTTCTGGCTACAACTTTAGTGGGGAGGGAGATGTTTCTAACCATTCTGTAAACTGAGTCATGGATCTTCCTTCCAGGTGTCAGGAGGGGAAAGTGCGGCAGCGGCTGAAACTTTCTCTAGGACTGCAGTGGAGACTCAGAAGTGCCTGTCTGAAAAGTTCAGCTCTTAAAACAGCCATGAAAGAGTTTCAAGGTATTTCAGGGAATAGATCCAGATCCGGCCACCTTGGCCACTGTAAGAAAAAAGAGGCAGGACTAGAGGGATCTCGGGACTGATCCAGAAGTGCTGTTCTTACATTCACATGATATCTGAGTGTGATCCACTTCTGACTGGAGGCCGAACAGTATGAAAGAGGAAGTTAGCTGCCATGTAATGATGATCCTGTAGATGTCTGAGGAGTCGGTGTCCGACATTCTCCTCCTCCTGCATCCCTCTCATCAAAAGAGAAGGATCGTGTAGTGGTTTCACCAGCCTGCTCACCACCAGTCTGCCTGCTCATCTAGCCATTAATTCATATCCCAGCAGCAAGTTAGTGTGTAGTGTTTTCTCATTGAAAACCACCTCTACTCTGAAGCATCGATCTATGTGCCCTGAAAGTGCATTGCAACAAATGACACCTTTTTTCAGCCAGAAAATACGGCTGAGGAAAAGCTGAAGCAAATCCTACCTGATCCAGACCCAGCAATTATTTGTTCCAGTAATTCCAGTATTATTTCAGATAAACCCCAAATTAGACACTGACACATCATCACGTCTAGTGCAGCCCTCCCTCCCTTGAAGCTTTGGTTGAATCCTGTTGCATTCGGAAGATGGGTCAGCCCTCCACAGCCCTCCTCTGGAGCCTGCAGCAAATGTCTTTTCTTCTCATGCAAGACTGAGAAGTGAGACAATCTGCGGCTTTCCCCTCATCCATTGTGTAAATTCGATGATGAAGGGTAGTGACTGCTAGTTTTAGAAATAGAGTAATTCTAAAATGATCCAGGAATTGGGCCCCAAATGCTTTCCCCACCAGCACTTTCCGTCCTTGACCTGCTTCTGCTTCAGAGAGCGACTTTTTCTTCTCTTTCTGGGGACTCCTGACCGGTTTCCTTGAGGCCTGTAGGAAGGTGGTCTTTGGAGCTGCTCTCCAGCAGCCGATGTGGCTCCTTTCTCTGAAAGGACATCTTTGCTCTTGCTATCATGAACGGACCTTAAATTTGCTGCTTTTTCTTCCACATCACAGGGTCACTGGAGCAAGCAGCTGGCAAAGGTAACTATGCCCAGGGAGGGAGCGAAAGGGAAGGGGGCGGAGATTCCTCGTTCAGGTCGCCTGAGGCAGCTGTTCAGCCCCCCCCCCCCACTTTCGTCTGGCAACTTAGGGAGTCCTTCTCTCTGTTCCCTCATACAAGACATGAGGAGTACTTGGACTAACTGGAGTAGAGGAGGATGCCCCCTGGGGAGGGCAGACGGAGAAGAAGAGGTTGGTCCCCCCCCCCGCTCCCCTCTCAAAGAGGAGCTGGAAAGGTGCAGCCACTCACGGCCAAACTAGGTGTTACACAGAACATGGCATCGCTTCTTGTGTGTGATGTTGTTTTGTAGAAACCACGGTGGAACTGCATGGGGGGAGGGGAGGGAGGGCTTTGCCACAGTTAGGATCCAAATTGCAGACCACTGAGCTTAGATCAGGATCAGAACCCCCTAGGTGGCAAAGAACAAAAGCACCCCTATTTATTAGTTATTAGATTTCTATCCCGCTTTCTCCCCCATTGGGGGGACCCCTGTAGTCCTACCCTGTTTCCTGCCCCACCCCATAACTATAAAGCAAACACACACCAGGCTGTGTTATGCATTCTGTGTACCACATACAAGATGTGAAACAGCAGCAGTTCTGCAGCAGCTGAGGCCGACCCTTTCCCTGACACCCTCCGCTCTTTCTCTCCTTCTCTGTCCTGCAGTGAGTGTGACTCTGGATCCAGACACAGCATATCCCCGCCTGGTTCTGTCTGAGGACCTGAAGAGTGTGAGATGGGGAGACACATATCAGACGCTGCCTGACAGCCCTGCGAGATTTGATAGCAAGCCCTGTGTGCTGGGCCGTGAGAGATTCACCTCAGGAAGACACTGCTGGGAGGTGAAGGTGGAGAAGCTGCCAGACATAGAAATGTGGGCTGTGGGGGTTGCTCGAGAGTCTCTCAGGAGGAAGGGACGTTTCACTCTTAGTCCCAATGAAGGGATCTGGGCAGTGGGGAAAGCTTCATTCCAAGTCCATCCACTCTGGGCTTTTACTTCCCCTGTGAATACTCCTTTGACCTTGAGTCATCAGCCCAGAAAGATCCGGATGTTCCTGGACTACGAAGAGGGTCGTGTGGAATTTTTTGATGCCGATACAGACAACTTGATCTTCACTTTCACTCCTGGCTCATTCTCTGGGGAGGGGATCAGGCCCTTCTTCAGGGTGCAGGAGGGAGCCTGTCTGCAATGCTGAATCTTAAGGAGAATCCCCACAGCCATAAGCTCCTGTTGCCAACTTGAAGGGAGGAGGCACTCTAGCATTCTGCCTCTGTAGCGGAAATGGCAGCAGGCAAAGAGTATGGAATCTGTGGCTTTCAGACATGACTTCTGGCTTTAGACCGCAGTGCTTAGAACCGAGCTACAGAGTTGCTCTCTGATAGCCACACCTACCAGGTGTGCTTTACAGACACGCATTAACATGTACACTGAGCGGTGGTCTATTACTTGTGCTGAGGCCATTTGCAGTGATCTGTTGGGGGGAAGGAAGAGGGAGGCGAGGGTGAATGTGCAACGAGAAATTCATTGTGGGAAGATGTTTATCATTATAGGGAAAGGGAAATAAAAAGCAACTCAATGTGTCTAGAGTCAAATGTAAGTAGTCGCTGTGTAGAAAGAAAGAGGAGAGCTAGAAATGCCACCTGACAATGGAAAGGGTGTGTGAGAGACGGCACAAGCAAGGAGCAGGAGGGTTATTACCTGGAGGGAGGAATGGGGTTGAAAAACTGGGGTGGGGAGAGGAAGGGAGGGAGGGAGGGAGGGAAAGCAGCCAGAATGGTTGCCATGTTCTGAGTGTGGTGGGAGGCTGTGGCTCTTACAGCTGCCTCTGTTTCTTGGTGAATAGTGCACTTCTGGAGCACCGGCGGGGACCACTAGCCAGCCGCTGGAGCAGGTTAGCCAGTTTGAGAGGTGGGAGCTGGTGGTGGGAGGCTGCAGGAGGCGGGGAGACTGCAGGGATGGAAGGATCCAGCAGCATTTGCACATCATGCTGGATTATGTCCCCTGCGTGGGCACTGGGCAGCCTCCCTGTCCCCTTTCTCTCCTCGGACATGTGCTAGCAAAGTCTGTAGCTCACCTCCGAGGAGACCCATTGCGGAGCAGAAGGCTTATTATGGAGGTGTGTAAGGGGATTTACATCCCCATTCCCCTCCGAATCCTCACAATCTGGCCCCCAATGCTGGAGCGAGCACACCCATTTTTGGCGTGGCTGCACTCGCGGGGGGGGGAGGGTAGCATTGGGCTGTTAAGACATTTTTGGAATAAGGTGCTTGTGTAAATTAATACCCGAACCTAATTTACATGTGTGCATATTTGGACTAACACAGTTAAACTTCCTGTACATAGCACAGAGGTTCCAGTCATAGCTAGCATGACTAGTAATTCTACTGCCTGGCTAGTCCTGATAACGGTTTTATGGCAATGGACCTTTTTGTGAGTCGCTATCAAAAATGCACTAAAAAGTGTTTGCACCTTCCTGATTTGGGGGGAGGGGAAGCGCTAATGTGATCACTCTTCCCTGCAGCTCTGCAGCATGAACTGCCTTGGCAAGGATAGTTCCGACTCAAGCCACTCCTGAGCATAGGAAAAAAAGTCCCAGTCTGTGGTAATGTGTGGGCAAGCCTTGACCCGCCAGAGCAGTGATTGGTCCTTATTATCACTCTTGGAATCGAAGTGAGCAGTTCCCCCTTGGCAAATCAGGCGTGCTTCCGCTTGCATCCAAACGCCTTCCAGGATGAAGAACAGGCAGGCGAGATGGGTCATGTGCTGGGACCAGGCACCGCCATCTTGGCTGCAGTAGAGCTCTGTAAAAAGGCAAGGCTTGGGTGTGTTTCCAATAGCAAACCTTCACCTGTCCCATTCACACATGTTCCTATGGTAAAAAAATGTTTGCTGTATGCATTCTTGAGATACGCACTGCTGTTCAAAACAACCCCTCCGTAAAATGAGAGGTGCAGCGTTTCAACACAAACATTTCCCAAAGAGGTTTGTCTGGGAAAAGAGGAGAAGATGGGTCTCTGTCCCAAAAGGGCTCACAATAATAAAAAAGACAGATAGCATGAAAGAGTCATTGGAAGCGATGCTGTGCTGTGAGGAGGTGGGGGTGTTGCTCCTCCCCAGCTCAGGAAAAGAGAGCAGCAGGTCAAAGGAGCCTGTTGGCCGAGGCACTGCAGGACTCAAAACATTTTGGACCCGGTTTGGATTGGGCTTGTTTTGATCTCAAGTAACATTTTTCCAAAGGCCTGTGGAGAGTCCCACTCTGCAGTCCTACAGCACAGCAGCCATGTGGGACCTGGAGAGGAGTGTGCGGGTGGCAGGGAAGACATTGGAATACAAACTGCCTTAAGGGCCGCTTGGGAGGTGGAAAAGTAGCATGAACAGGCCCAGAGAGAGAGAGGAAGAAATATTTCACATCACTTTGCATTTGTTTGTCATCCATCTACTTCTTATTGCCTACCTCAGATGGCAAATGCATCTTCTGGGAGCTGGGGAAGAGAGGAAGGTAACAGTCACCATTCAGAGAAATTGCAGCTGACTCCTAACTGAGGGCACCTTTCAGTGGATTTCAACATACATCAGTCTAGTCACAAGTGGAATGCTTCAGCCCTAGTTAGCCAACGCTGGTTCTAACTGCGCAATCCTAGCGTTACTTCGGCCAGCGGAATGAGCGTCTTTGGACGGTGGAATGCTCGTTCCGCTGGCCGAAGTAACGCTAGGATTGCGCAGGTAGAACCAGCGTTGGCTAACGAGGGCTGAAGCATTCCACTTGTGACTAGACTGATGTATTTTGAAATCCACTGAAAGGTGCCCTCAGTTAGGAGTCAGCTGCCTAATTTTGAAAACAGGCAAAGATCACCTCCAAAGAGGCAGATTCTCCTCACAACAACAACACACAGAGTGCTTCCTCCTTCAGAATTAGGAGTTCTGTTCATACAAGGTCTTGTCAACCAAGATGATTAATTGAGACTTCCTACTGAGACACTTTAGCCACATAAGGAGGAGATTTTTACATCTAGATCTTCAAAAAGTTGAGGACTTCAATGTATAACAGGGAGGCTTAAGATGCCTGGTCTTTATTCTGCTTTTTTATCTACTGTTTTGTTTTTCTGGTAGTTGACATTTTAACAATGTTTACATATCGTTTGCCACCTTGGACCTCCTTTTAGAGAGGAAAGGTAGTGCTATTTAACTGTTTTAAATAAAATGAAAGCAATCGAAATATTTACTGGGCACTGGGCAGTTTGGTACCTAGTAAAGAATGTTTTCTTAGCCAAAACTACCTTAAGGGCCAGTACCTACATTTCCCAGTAGCTGATCTGAGCCACTTATTGATTTTCCAAGGAATCCCTTTTGGGCTGAAAAAGGAATTAATGAAACTCGCCTAGACCCAGTTCCAATATTAGAAAGGGTCGTCTTCTTCTTCTTCCATCTCGAGAGAGTACAGTCGTTCGGCTTCCAGCCACAGTACTCTGTGTATTTGAACATCTTCTTGGAGTCCTGCTGATAGTCTCCGTCGCGCTCCGGATTCCAGCCGAGCTGAGTCCAGCTCCTCCCCTTCAAAGAGGCGGGGCCAGGGGAAGACACGCCCAGCCAGCCTTGAATCTGTTGCGCGCCTTGCAGCTTAGTTCAGGGAGAGGCAGCAGCCATGGACGGTGGGAGTCTCGTGAAGGCGTTTTGCCAGGAAGCGACTTGCCCCGTCTGCCTGGATTATTTCACCGATCCAGTGATTACAGGCTGTGGGCACAATTTCTGCCGATCCTGCCTGACTCAGTGCTGGGGGGAGCCGGGCAAAAACGCTTCCTGCCCTGAGTGCAGAGAACCTCTTCAGCAAAGCAGCCTCCGGCCAAACAGGAAATTGGCGAACTTTGCAGAAATAAGCAAGAAATCCAGTCTTCAGGAGACAAAAGGGAAAAAACGCGCAAGAGGAGTTTGCGACAGGCACCAGGAGCCCCTGAAGCTCTTCTGCAGGGACGACGAAGCCCCCATCTGCGTGGTCTGCGACCGGTCCAAGGAGCACAGGGAGCATCGAGTGATTCCTACGGACGAGGCTGTGAAAGAGTACAAGGTAGGACAAGCACCATGTGGTTCCCATTGATGCTGGTATTGCAGTCTGGAGGGACTCTCGCTTTGCAATTTTCTTCCCTGCAAAATTGGGGTGGTGGTGTTGTCTTGCTGTCCATTTTTGGATGCCAGCTAATGAACTGCCTTTTTCTTCACGACTTTGCTGGGCTGTGCTAAGTGCTGCCTGCCTGGTATAATATGAGTGTTTTCTTCGCTTGGCCTGTGTTTTTGTTGTTTTGCTGGGTTGTTTGCATTTAATGTGTGTGTGTGTTGTGTATTTAAGAGTCTAAATCAGTGTTTCCCAAACTTTTTCAAACTGTGGCTCCCTTGACCATTGGCGACCATTGGCCGCGGCTCCCCATTACATGATGTTGATGCCTGCCAATTGGCATTGCACTGTTTTCCAAGATTCCATGGCTCCCCTGGGAGCCACACCTTCCAGTTTGAAATCCTCTGGTCTAAATGGTTAGATGCTCTGTATCTGATGAGAACCATGGGGCATAAATAGTTTGAATAAATAAATGCCCTTAACACAGGAAGTGTTTGAAGTAGCTGCAAACAGAATTCCTGCATCTCACAAAACAGTTTTCCCACCTTCCTACCTGAACAGAATCACCAATTCCAACATGGGTCTCTGTCCTCTCACCTTCCTCTTCCAATTCAGGAAGACATTTTTGAATGTTCAGGTCTCTGGTGTATTCATTCAAATAAATGTTTGTTTGGCACCTTTTAAAAACATTATGCCATTTGCTAAGGTCTTCCTCTCCCAAAAAATAATTCTTCACAACTCTTCTCCTTGAATCTCCCATTTCAAAGTACATCCCAATCTCTCAACTTCCCAACCATTCTCCGCCTTCTTGGAGAATCCGACTGAAAGGGCAAAGAAAAACCCATTCTCCCTGACAAGGCGAATTCTCCTTGAGCATCTTGTGTGTTGTCTCCTTTCTGTGTTGTGCAGGAAAAAATCCAGGCCCAGCTTCTGTCTCTGGAGAAAGCTAGAGAGGGGCTTGTGGAACTGAAAGTGACTGAAGAGCAAAGAAACCGAGAACTTCTGGTAGGTGATTGTACTTGATGGCTCCTACATTGGGTATGAGAGCAGGCTGGGCGATTCCTCCTGGTCTTACCTTTGGGGAATAGACTTGTCATATTTTGCTTTGTAGTGTCTTTGGACTTCAGAGATGAGTGATGCAACAACAACTCTGGAGAATTGCATGTCTGAATGTGCATTGCACTATTACAGTGTTCCAATTCCCATCCAGGAAGCAGCCCAGGTTCAGACCTCTGTTCATTTCTTGCACTTAGCAGCAAGTTGTGGAGTCCAAAGTCATCCCGATGAGCCATCAAGTGATCCACATGCAAGCACAGAATTACAGCGCAATCCTATCCAACTTGCACCACCGGTGTAACCAGCAGTGTAGTGAGAATGGGAGGCCCCATAATGGGAAGGGGATTCAAATCCCCTCCAAAGGGGATTTAAATCTCCCCTCCAAAGTCTCACACCCTGTCTTCCCCCGCTGCTTACACCAGTGGTGTAAGTTGGATAGGATTTTGCTGTCAACCTATGGAACTCAGTACCTTACTCCTTGGAAGGAAAGCTATGGCAAACTTAGACAGCATAATAAAAAGCAGAGATATCACCATGCCAACAAAAGTTCGCATAGTCAGGACGATGGTGTTCCCAGTAGCAATGTATGGTTGCGAGAGTTGGACCATAAGGAAGGCTGAGCGCCGAAGAATAGATGCTTTTGAACTGTGGTGCTGGAGAAGACTCCTGAGAGTCCCTTGGACTGCTAGGAGATCAAATCAGTCAATCCTAAATGAAATCAACCCTGACTGTTCCCTGGAAGGACAGGTACTGAGGCTGAAGCTCAAATATTTTGGCCACCTAATGCGAAGAGAGGACTCTCTGGAGAAGACTCTGATGCTGGGAAAGATTGAAGGCAAAAGGAGAAGGGGAAGGCCAAGGATGAGATGGTTAGACAGCATCACCGATGCAACGAACATGAAAATGAGCGAACTCAGGAAGATAGTGGAGGACAGGAAGGCCTGGCCTGATGTGGTTCATGAGATCACGAAGGGTCAGACATGACTTAAGGACTGAACAACAACAAAAACCACAAGACTTGGTGATGGCCATTAGACTAGGTGGCTTTAAAAGGAGATTAGGCACATTCATAGAGGACAAGCCTATCAATAGCTACTAGTCATAATGGCTAGAGACCACCTCCAGGCACAGAGGCAGCAAACCTCTGAATACCCCTCTCTCTCCTGCTTGGCGGCTTCCCAGTGCACCTGCTCAGCCACTGTCAGAAACAGAATGCTGGACTAGATGGGCCTTTAGCCTGATACATCTGGGCTCCTCCTCTGAGACTGTGGCTAAGAATTCTACAGAAAGTGGTTTCTCTTCAACAGCAATCGGATGTAAACCAGCATTACATGCAACAGTAATTCATTGCTGCTATTCTGATATCTATCCAGTCACTTTTTAATTTCCCTAAACTGAACCCTTTGTTCTCCCTCTGCTCCTCCCTCAAATTTCTGTGCATTTTCCTCAGAAACAGTTAGAAAAGCAGAAGCAGGAGATCACGTCTGTCTTCAAGGAAATGCACACGTTTCTTGAGAAACAAGAACGTGTCTGGCTGGCGAGGCTGGCTGATCTGGAGAAAGAGATCAAGAAGAGGCAGGAAGGAAACATGACCAGGCTCTCTGAGGAGATCTCCCATTTCAGGGACCTGCTCAAGGAGGTGGAGGAGAAGTGCCGGCAGCCCCCATGTGAATTTCTGCAGGTGAGAGTTTAGAAAAAAATGCCCCCCAGGTGCCAGTCTGGCAAAATACGTTTTGCTTCCCATGGGGAACAAGAGGATGTTTCCCTTCCCCAGTAATGTACACAGACGTACATGCACAGTTTGTCTAGGCCACCCTTCTGCCTACAGACACTGTACATGTGCTTGCAGCTGCTGCTTCAACTGTGTGGTGCTGTGTGTGTGTGTGTGTGTGTGTGTGAGTGTGTGTGTGTGTGGAGTGGGAGGGTTTTTTCCCTAGCCAAATGGGGAAAGGCGAAGGCGGTCGATGCTGCTGCTCCCTTCACTGCCAGCAAAAATCCACCCCTTGAACCGACCAGAACATGTCTCCTCATGAGAAGGCCAGCCCTGCCAGACCCCTGCGGTTCAAGCAGGCAAGATCCTGGAGGTGAGGGTTGGTTCTCCCCAGGCAAGAAAGGGGCTGATGAATCTCCATGACACAAAAACAAAAAGCAGCAGCCCAATATGACTTTTGTCTGTGTGGCTTAAGCCCATTTTTCTCATTTCTTCTTGCAGGACATCAGACGTACCTGGGACAGGTAGGTGGCTCAGTCACACTCCCCTTCCTGTTTCACCTGAGCTCTGGCCCAATTGTTAAAAAAATGTCTGGGGAAAAAAGAGTTGCAAGCTCAGAGCCACCAAGGCCCTGTAGTATTTGCTCTCCTTGAGGAGCAAACGTCTGAAGAGGTCTGGTGTCCTCGGAGCTCAGGCACTTTCCTTGTGAAGACAGGAAGCTGCTACACGCCAAGTCCATTTAGCCAATTGCAGCCGTTCTCCGGCCCAGATCTCCCTCCTTCACTGAAGATGCCATGGGTTGAGCCCCCATTGTCGTGAGGCGTGAATTCCGCCTCTGAGCAACAGTCCTGCCTTCTGTCTGTGGTGCTCCATTCCCACATCTCTTGCTCCTTCCTTCTCCCATTAAGAATGGCAAGGGAATTACTGCAAGACTAGAGGGGGCTCATATTGTAGCTGCAGGTAGGAAGGCAAAACCCTTTCTCACAAGGAAGAAGCGTCTCCCCACAGCATTTCATTCATAAGGGGGGAAGAAAAAGAACAGTGTTTTCCTTACTTTTCCCCTTAAGAGTAGAAAATGTGATTAAAATGGAATCGTATCACAGTTGGACCTTTTTATCCACTGGGGTTCTGATTTCGGAACCCCAATGGATTTAAAAAAAAGTGTTCTAGGAAAACCACGGTGGGGTAGCGGGACCACATTACCTTTTTTCAGCGTCTTCGCCACTTCCCTCCTCCTGAGTTTGTTTAAACTGACTGAAAAAAAGAAAAACCGCTACTGGAAGCAACCTGTAGATGACGCCAGAGACTCAGCAGTTTAAATACGCCAGGGAAGTGGCTGGCCCCCGACAGATACCCAGATGCGTTTTTTTCTTTTTTCATCACTTTGGATGCGCCCAGGAGGCAGAAAGCGGCTGGCAGGCCTCCGACAATGCTGACAAAAGAGGTCATGTGGTGCGGTCAAGCATCCACAGTTTTGCCACACATGTCGAGTCAAATCCGTGGATGGAAAAACCGTGGATAAAAAGGTCCGACTGTACTTGGAAGAGCTCCAGAACATATCCATGACTCGAGCTACTCTCAAGTTAGGTTCAGCCTCCTCTTTCTGGCTACAAGAGAGGAATGGGCTGCTACGTTTTGAGCATTCCTGAAACTGAGCTACACAACTTCCTTCCAGGTGTCAGGAGGGACAAACGAGGAAGCAGCTGGAACTCTCTCCAGGACTGGAATGGAGACTCCGAAGTTGCTGTCCAAACACTTCAGTTCTTGAAAAAGCCATGGAAGAGCTTGAAGGTATTGCAGGGAATGGATGCAAATCTGGTTGGCCACTATGAGAAACAACATGATACCTGAGACTGGTCCACTTCTGACTGGAGGCAGAAAAGTCGGAATCTTATTAAAGAGGAAGTGACTTTCCCTCCTATGATCCTGGAGGTGTCTCAGGAGTCAGTATCTGCCCCACATTCCCCTCCTCCACATCCCTTTCCTTTAATGCAAAGCCCCCCCCCCCACCACAAGAGCCGCCACTGGAGAAGGATCCTGTAGTGGCTCCCCTTTTTTCTCCAGGGCCTGCTTTTACTGGGGCATTAAATCACAGATAGATGAGCTGGCAGGCTGGTAAAAAGTCCTGTTTAGCCTGGAAGTGATCACTGAACAGAAATCGGTACCGGCAAGGAAGGTCCTCATTCTGTATGGAGATTGGGGTGTTCAACCTTTGAGCTTGTGGTGGTTTCCCATTAAAAACCATCCCCTCTAAAGCACCTATATAGGCCCTGAAGGAACAATTGCCGTAAATGGCACTTTTGGGACCAAGAGCTGCTTTAGGGGAGACTTTTTGGTGAGGAAAAGGGTTAAACAAGCCCCACCTCTGTGCCATGGCCCTGATCCAGACCTAGCTCTAATTTAAGCTAAACCCCAGACTACATAATGGCACATCTAACATCCCCTCTAGTGCAGCACTCCCTCCCTTGCAGCTTTGGTTGAATCTTGTTGCATTAGGAGGATGGTTCAGCTCAACCCTCCTCTAGAGCCCTCAGCAAATTTCTGACTAAGAAATGGGACAATATGTGGCTTTCTCCCATCCAGTATTTAAATTCTATGATTAAGGCTCCAATCCTATCACCCACTGACAGTGCTGATGCAGCCCAAAGGCGGACCGTCACTAGTGTGGGGAGTGTGGTCCACACGGAGTGATTCGCGCGGGGTAAGGGTGTCGTGTGGCCCCGCCTGCACCCTTCGAGCTGAAGATGTGAGTTGGAAGCGACTCGCATGGCTTTGGCCACGTCTTCCGACTGACAGGTAGAGTCACCAAACAGAGTCGAAGGCAGCCAAGGGGGCGTCACCCTTTCCGGCCCGCCTCCTCTTCACTCCACTCCTGGCCGTTCAGTCCACTCCTGGCCGACTTGCTCGGAGTGGAGCGAATGCTTCTGGGTCACAGATGTCATTGACCTGGTGTGACATCATCATCACTCCACATCCGTTACTTCTGGCTGCCACACCAGGCATGGTGAAGGTCAGGGACGCCACTGATGCAGCCGCTCCAAAACGGTGCATGCTCTAGCCAGCAGTGGGAGAGGGGAGCGACGCAAGGGCAAAAGGAGGTAAGAATAAAATGTTTATGCTTACCTCTGCATAAGACCTGGGACCGCCTATAGGTCTCCTTGAACATATGCTACATCTTTTGATGGCGTGTGTGCAAGGAGAGAAAAGGGGTGGGGAGGTTTAAAACAGAGGGGATAAGATCCAGTGTGTGCCATTGTCGCTGTATCTACCCTCTCCCACCCCCTTCACCCTCCCCACCCAGTTACACCCCCAGTTACCCACCCCCGCTAATGACCTGCCAGTCCAGTGGGCATGGTGGGGTCGGCAGCGAAGGTTCTGCCGCCTCTTGCAAAATGGCGGCTGACAGAGCTTTGCGTACACCATTGGCAGCCATTTTATGATATCAGAGACTCTTCTGCTGTCGTAAGCCCCTCCTCCCGATAAACCAACCCTGGATAGGGTCGGGATGTAAGAGAATTGTCTGCTTTTTAAGAAATATGGTGATGTTAAAATGATCCAGTAATGGTGCCCAAAGGACTTTCTGAATCAGGGTCTGTCCTTGCTCTATTTCTGCTTGAGAGGGTGACTTTCTCTGCTGTTTTTTTAGGCCTTCTGACCAGGTGAGGCCTGGAGGAAGGAGGTTATCAGATTTGCTCTACAACACATGTTGTGGTTCCTTTCTCTAAAATGACATATTTGCTCTTGCTATAATGAATGGAACTTACATTTGTCTCCCTTCCTTCCACATAACAGGGTCGCTGAAGCAAGCTCTGGGCAAAGGTAACTATTGCAGGGACTAAACAAAGGGGGTGTTGTAAGCACCCAAGGGTGCTAGTGATTTCAGCTCGGGAGATTCGGTGAGCAGGCACCTGACCCTGCGGACGGAGTGGGTACCCAAAAAGAGAAAACAAAAAGAAAAGGAGAGAAAAGATCTGCAGTTCGCAGAGGCGCCAAAAAGAGCTCAAAGACCAACGTTGGGAAAAGGAAGATCTTTTACTCAGCCAGTGAGGACACGATCAGCAAAGCAGAAAGTGTACCATATAAAGTTAATACAAAAGCTTATATACATTTCATTATTACAGGTAAAATCATGGAGTTCATTGTTACAAGAATACATAATAAAGAAGAGCCAATGGAGGAAAGGATCCAAGAAGATGCACGTTGATACAGCCAATGGAAGGTCTGATTGAAGTTTGCACCAATGAGAGCAGCAGCAGCATGTGTGAAACTTTGAACCAATAAAAAGATAACTTTATTGAGAAAACCAATGAAAAGTGTAATGCTTTGTATAACTGGGGAACCAATGAGAGGCAGGATTGGTCGCCAATGGGTGAGAGGTTGGGGGTGCTGGGTGGCTGGGATGATTGGATTTGGGCCCCCACCTCAAGTGAGGTGAGGTGTTCCGGAATCAGATGAATGGGGTCTTTTGTGTAGCCTGTTGACACAAAAGACTGGATTTCCTAAATAGATAGGCAAAAGTGCCAGTATAATAGGTCCCTGCCCCCCTTGGCACCAGGTATACAATTGAAGACATCTGGGTCTGTGCTGTCAGTCAGGAAGAGCAAGGCAAGTGATTGGATTAGCATTTGAATTAATTGTAGCAAGCCAGGGAAGGAACTATGTGAATAGTTGCAAGACATTTGAATAATAGACAAGGCAGCTAGGGAACAATGGGTGAGGAGATGGTGATAGTTGTGATAGAGCATGCACAAAGAAACAGGCTGGGGCCCAAGGAAATGGTAATGGGAAGCATACTTCTGAGCGATAGGCAGAAGGATGAGGGGGTGGTGATGACTGATGGAGAGGAAGACATTCAAGAGACAGTCTTAGTCCTAATGAAGGGATCTGGGCTGTGGGGAAGAACAGAGTCCAACCTCATCAACTTGTGGCTTTTACTTCCCATGGTGAAACCCCTTTGACTTTGAGTCGTGAGCCAAGGAAGATCCGGGTGTCCCTGGACTACGAAGAGGGTCGTGTGGAATTTTTCGTTGCTGATACAGACAGCTTGATCTTCACGTTCCCTCCAGCTTTGTTCTCTGGAGAGGGGATCAGGCCCTTCTTCTGGGTGGAAGGGGGAGTCTGTCTGAAATGCTGAATCTGAAGGAGAATCCTCACTGCTGCAAGTCCCTCTCACTCCTTAAAAGGAGGAGACACTCTAGCACCCCTACTCTATAGCTGAAACTGGTACAGGCAAAGCTGGGCTACAGGCTCTGTGGTTTTCTGCCCTGGCTTCTGGCTCAAGAACACAGTGCTTAGAACTGCCCTACAGCTTTGCCTTCTAATACCCATCCTAACAAAACTGGGTGTCTATGTGTGTGTGTTACCAAGTGTGCTTTTCAGACACGTGTTAACATGCGCAAGAAAGAGGGAAGCGAGGATGAATGTGCAACAAGAACGTTTACTGCGGGGATTTTTACAGTTGTATGGATGTTGAAATAAAAAATTGCAACACAACGTTTCTTGCCATACATACGACTAGGCCTGAACCATACAAAGAAAGGGGAGAGAAGGGAATGCTGCCTTACAAGGGAAAGGGGGTGAATGATTGCACAAATAAGTAGGGGGGAAGGGGAAGGATGTTGGGAAATGAAGAAGGTTCCCCGGGCTGTAAATCTGGGGGGGGGGTGCAGTAGCAGGAAGGGTGAGAGAGAGAGGGGGGGCAACAAGAAAGGCCCCCAAGTTCTGACTGAGGTAAGAGGCTGTGGCAGAATCACAATTGCTGGTAACCCTTGTTCTACAGCGAGGAGTGAGCCCTTCCGAAGGGGGTGAAATCACTCCAGTCTCTTGCAGAAGGAGGGCTAGTGCCTTCCACCAAATGATCACATGCAATCCCACAGCCTCCACAGGATTCTTCCTTTCTTGATTTATACCCCAACCATGGAAGCTCCCAAGTACTGCTGGTTCCAAGGGGGGGAGGCCCTTGGCCAAAGCTGGGCCCCTGGGTCCCCCAGATCTTCCCTGGTGGTACATTCCGCACTGCCATTGATGATGAGGTTTCCATGGTCCATCTGGGCAGTGGGTCATCTGATGGGGTGGACCATTGGCCAGTGTCCAACTCGTGACACTGATAAAGAAGTCAGCTAGACCCCCATGGTTCTGATCCGGAGATTGCACACGTTACAGAGACAAGAGCAGCTTTCAGTTTGGAGATTCCTTTTTCTTTAGGTAAGAGTGGCTGCAATGGTAGAAATCTACATCTCCAAAACATCTCCCAATTCAGCCATGCAGATACAGTCAGACCTTTTTATCCACTGGGGTTCTGTTCCTGGAACCATAGTGGGTAAGAAAATCTGTGTTAAATGAAATTTTTTTTGGGGGGGAGCGATGCCACATTGTCTTTTTCCCAGCATCTTCCCCGCTTCCCTCCTCTTGATTTTGTTTAAACTGACTGAAAAAATAAAAGCCACTACTAGAAGCAAAACAGAACCAAAACCTAAGTTCTATTGCAACAGAATAATGTTCCTCTGCTCAGCCTGGTTTACATCCTTTTGGGCCAGGTCAGGTCATAGGACACAGTCGGACATTCTTACTGCAGGGATATCTCCAAACTGAACCAAAAATGCTTACACAAAGGCCAACATAGATGTTGTAATTCCATAAGAAACATACAATATTCAATACAAGATATGCACAAATGAGCCAGCTCAGGGGCTACTTATTCTCTTGATCACGACATTATTTGGGGCCTTCCGTTTCTGCAACAACACTATCCCTGTTTTCACATTGCTTTCAAATCCAATACAACTCAAACAACAGGAAACATCATATTTATAAGCAAGGCGCATTAGAAAGGGGGGGGCGAGTACAATAGAAATAATCAAGAATATATACAGTACAACTTTTCAACACAAAATGTTCACAAAAGAGTTTGCCTAGCAAAAGATGAAGAAGATGGTTCTCTGCCCCCAAAGGGCTCACAATTGAAAAAAGACACAAAAGAGAAACATGAATAAGGAAGCGATGCTGTGCTGGGAGGAAGGGGGTCTTTGCTCCTCCCCAGCTCAAGAAAAGAGAGCAGCAGGTCAAAGGAGCCTCTGAGCCGAGGCACTGCAGGACTGAAAACCTTTCAGGGCCCAGTTTGGGCTGGTCTGGCTTTGCTTTTCAAGGAATGTTTTTTCCCCGGTAGATGTTGAGGGTTCCTCTCTGCGTCCTACAGCAGCCAGAAAGGAGGCAAACAGGTAAGGAGGAGGAAATCTGACTATGAACCGCCTTGAGGACCTCTTCGGAAGGAGAAAGGCGGCGTACACATGTCTTGAGAAACACAGGGCTCTTTCACAGCACTCTGCACCTGTCTGTTGTCCACATGTACACATGAGATGTATCCTCCGGAAGCTGGAAAAATGAGAAAAGTAATAATAGTCACTATTCAGAGAGATTCAAAGCTTTCATTTCAGAGACATGTCCCTCCCCATGCCCTTTCTCCTGAGAAACTGTTAAGAGGCTAAACACTGTTTTCGTTACTTTTGGGGGACATTGGTTACTTCTTTGGCAGCATCAGCAGCCATTCCACCATTCACAAACCTCATCTCAGATCTATTTCCATGCACAGCAACTGACAAACAATACATTCAAGAGAGGGACAAGGCCTGCCAGGGTCAGAAGTGGAATGAATTGAACATGGTCTAGTTTAGCTGAGCAACCATCCCCACAGGCAGGATGGTGTTGTGGGAAAGTGGCAGACCAGGAGCAGGTGGAGGGAGACCTGGGTGCAAATCCTCCCTCAGTTATAGTGCTCACTGGCTGAACTTGGGCTACCTTGAGGAGCTTGACCTTGAGGAAAAGCGGGATAGAAGTGTCGCAAATCACCACAACAGATACAGACCTCGCATCTCCCTCCCCCCCTCATTTGGTGACACTCCTCTGGGGCAACGCTGGAGAGGAGAGGGCTTCCTCAGTTGTGGAGTTCCCTTCCAGGTGACCTGGGGTCGGCTCCTCCCCATCAGGTTCTGGCTGAGCCTGCAGACTTTCTGCTTTTCCTTCTTTTCCTTTCCGCGTCTTGTTTTTTTGTTTGTTTTTTGTAGTTTTTTGTAGATGGAGCGGCTGTGTCTGGGTTTTGCAAGTCTGAGTGTTGATTATCTAATTTCAATTTTTATTGCAATTTTTATTGCTGAATTTTAATACTTTTTACTTTTAATACTTTCCCTAAGGATCAGATCATGGGTGAATGAAACATGCCTGTACAGTGTTGTTCCAATAATATTAGCCATACACATACTCGTCAATATTGAGAGCAGCTCCAGCCACACTTTTGATGAATATCTGTGTTGTGTGACCTGTGTCCTGACTCCTGCTGATTTCCTGCCTCGTGCTCCGGATTCCAACTGAGAGCAACTCGACCCTTTACGGAAGGAGCCGATTTCAGGAAGAGAAGCACGCAGGGTTTGAAGTCGGAAACGAAACTGAGTCTGCTGCTCGCTTTGCAGTTCAGGGAGGAGCCATGGCCGCCGCTGGGAGTCTGCTCAAGGAGTTCTGCGAGGAAGCAACTTGTTCCGTCTGCCTGGAATATTTCACCGATCCAGTGACTACAGACTGCGGGCACAATTTCTGCCGCGCCTGCCTGACCCAGTGCTGGGGGGAGTCAGAAAGAGACGCCGCTTCCTGTCCTCTGTGCAGAGAACCTCTTCAGCAAAGGAACCTCAGGCCAAACTGGCAACTGGCAAACATTGTAGACATAGCCAAGAAATTCCGTCATCGTCAGACAATAAAAGGGACTGAAGAAGGTGGAGGAGTCTGCGAGAGACACCAGGAGCCCCTGAAGCTCTTCTGCAGGGACGACGAAGCCCCCATCTGCGTGGTCTGCGACCGGTCCAAGGAGCACAGGGAGCATCGAGTGATTCCTGTGGACGAGGCTGCTGAAGAGTACAAGGTAGGGAAGCGCCGTTGCGTGCTGGTGTTACAACAGAGGTGAGACTCGCCCTTTGTAACTCTCTGCCCTGCAAATGGGGGGGGGGGACCCCTGTTGGCATTTTTGATGCCTGCAAATGAACTGCCTGATTCAGCCAGACTTTGCTGGGCTGTGCTAAGTGCTGCCTGATATGTGGAGTTTTGGCATTTTGCTCTTACTGCTGCTTAATATGTGTGTGTTTCTATTGAAGACTGCAAGCGGTAGGATGCTCTTATATCTAATGAGAATGGCAAGACATAAATCTTTAAAATAAATAAATAGATGCAGTTAACACCGTGCCCCTTATTAAAGCACTGTAGCTGCAAAGGTAACTCCTGCATGTGCCCCCTCTTCACACACCCCAAAACTTGTCCTCTGCATATCGCTTCCTGTTCCTCATATTTGCCCTCCTTACTACTGCTGCTGCACTTTCTTCTCTGAAATACACGCATTTTATTACAGCCATGGTGGGTGAGGGTCTGTATCTATCAAGAGCACAACACTCTGCCAAAATCCTGTCTCACTAAAGAGTGACCAAAAAGCTCAACCCAAAAGGCTGAACCTACCTGCAGATAGGGCTCTTCACGTAGGAGCAACCTTGAATGTTAATGGTTGGGGTCACCAGGGCAGCGGGACAGTTCAGTGCCCCCCCTCACCCCCACCACAGTGCATCCCTTTACTTTCTGATACAGAAGCGAATGGCTGCCATTCATTCCTACGGGGAAGTGTAAAAGCCCTGCACTCAGGTGGGGAAGAGAGAAAGAGAACTGAGGGTTGCTGGGAAAGGAAGAGCGTGTGGGGGGCGTTGGGAAGGGCAGGTGGGCAGAGAGCCAGAGGCTGGTGGGGAGACAGAAGGAGAGAGAGAGAAAATTGGTAGGTGAGGAAGGAAAGCCCTCTCTTTGGGGCAGTTGCCAGAAGGGAAAGAGAATGTAATGTTTGTGGGGGGACAGGAGAAAGGTCACAACTGAGACGGGAAGGGGCAGTGGACTGGTGCCCTTGTTCTGCCCAGCCTCTCCTCCCACCTGTGAAATGGGCTCCTCTGACATCTGTAACTTGAGTCAGCAGCTCCTCCCCTTAGGAGCAGGTCCACTTTTTCCGAGGCATCTTCCCTCCCCCTTTCTACATGAAGAGACTCCCCTTCCGCTGCCAATCCCAGCAGGGGTCCCTGTCCTCCCACCCTCGCCCATCACCCTGCATTTCAGGGAGACATTTGTTGAACGATTCAGCATGTGTAGCCAAATAACTGTATGACAGCCAGGCCATAAGGTCTCCCTCTCCCAAAAACTAGTTATCCGAACATTTATTTATTTATTTATTTATTTATTTATTTATTTATTTATTTATTTATTTTTACAATATTTATATCCCGCCTTTCTCCCCAAAGGGACCCAAGGCGGCTCACAACAAAAATATAAAAAATACCATATAAAAAAATCACAATTTAAAACAGTAAAAAACAATAACAATTAATAAAAACAATATCTAATACAATTAATAAAAACAATATCTAAAAATCTATTAAAAAGATCATGGCGACAGTCACAACAAGAGCATAAAAACAGTAGCACCCCCACCATGCCCACTCTCCCCCTTGTCGGACCAGCGTGATGACTTGAAGGCAAGGCACTTTTCACATGCTCTGGGTACACGTTTTTGTTAACCTCAGTGAATATACATATATAACTTGGGATGGTGCGAAATAGATTATTTCTGTTCCAGACATCTTACATGTGAGGCAAAATTCATCCTCTCCCTGCTTCTGTGTCCTGGCCCGTTTTCCCCTCCCTTTTTTTCTGACGCTGCCATTGTTCTGTGAGGTTTTTCTATTTTTTTAGACATTCCACTTCATGACTCCCAACATATTTTCAAAAGCGTCAAGCTCTTTACGCTCATTTTCTGTATAGAGGCAAGAAGTCTAGGCCAAGTAAACAGGCACTATAGATCTACTATTGAGGGGGGTGTCATAATTAGCCCCCTTTTGAGAACAGCCTGTTCCTCCCCCCCCCCCCTTGCTTCCTTTTCTGGATCCAGGTAGCCCTTAAACATGGAGACTGTTGTCAAGGGAGGGGGGCGTGTGATTTCGAGCGGCGCTTCTGTCACTGAGCGCAGCAGATCCAGGATCATCTCCAACTCCTGGCGCTGCCCGTGGTTTCAGCTGCACCCAGGTCCACCCCTTAGATAGCACAAACACTATTGTTGCTCAGCACTCACTACGTCCATGGACTGGTGTTGAGAGATTTGTGTTAACTTCTGATCTGTGCTATCCAAGTGTTAGAGAACGGAACGCTTGAGAATTAAAAATAGCATGGGAGACATATGTGGAGACTCCATTCCTGTAGGTTGATAGGTGGATTCTCTGTGGACTGATGGCCCAATCCTAAAGATGCATTCTACCGGGGATAATGCGCTTTGCTGCTGTCCTAGAGAAATTGACCCATTGGATTCAGCTGCCCAGAGGCTGGGTCAAACTCAACCTGCTATGGCTTCAGGTTATGATGTTGCCATTTGAGCATATATTTGTTGTGACCCTCTCTTCCTTAATGTCCCTTAGCCCAGTTTGTTTGGAAGGGAACATATGGCTCGATGTTTGGCTTGGTATTTCATTGACCTGGTAACCTTCAGTTCCTAGAGTTATGCTACGTATTTTTGTCTTGAACTTAAACAACGATCTTTTTGTGAATTTCTGTACTGTATTCATTTTACCTTTGTTGCTGAAAATGTCATTAAAAATGTAACAAAATTCGAACAATTTTGCATTTAGCTGAATATTTTGATACGTCCTTATTAATTTTAGTGTGAGGATTTCAAAAATGCCACTATTGTTGGCATAGCATCAATAGTTTAGCCACAATTTATGCTACTCCGGGAGAGCCTCCAACCACTCATCGTGCGATGTTTACCCTGGTGTAAAGGCGAAAGATAGTGTTTCATTACCAACAAAAAACTGAAAATAACTAAAAATGATTTGATGATACAAAAAAAGCAAGAGTACCATTGCAATCAGCACCTCTGAAGTATATAAGAAACACTTAAAAATAAACAAACAATCTTTGTGTTACACAGTGATTACACAGTTAAAAGGAAGAGAGTCTCTGATTCTTCTTGAGCTAACCTCTTCTCTTGTGCAGGAAAAAATCCAGACCCAGCTGCAGTTTCTGGAGAAAGAGAGAGAGAAGCTGGTGGAACAGAAAGTGTTTGAAGAGCAGTGGAGCCAAGAATATCTGGTAGGTGTTGGTTCTTTGTGCTGGGGATATTTATTATGTATTTATTTTTTTCACATTTTTATACCGCCCTTCCTCCAAGGAGCTCAGAGTGGTGTACATATTTCCTCCCCTCCTTTTTGTCCTCACAACAACCCTGTGAGGTAGGTGGGGCTGAGAGATAGTGACTGGCCCAAGGTCACCCAGGAAGCTTCATGGCTGAGCGGGGATTTGAACCTGGATCTTCCAGGTCTAGGTCCGACTCCCAAACCACTACACCATCCTAGCTCTGATATCCTGGCATCCTGGATAAGAACAGCCTGGGTGGCTCTTCCTGCCCTCATCATGAGACAACAGATTGTTGTTTTATATTGTCTTTCGACTAGTTCACACGAGTGCTGCATCAAAATTGGAGAACTGCATGTGTGAATGAGCGTTGCGCTATTATATACAGTATGTTCCAGTTCCCATCCATAAAGCAGCCCAACTCTGGCTGTTCAGCTCTCACACTTAGCAACAAGTCATCAATTTGACTTTGGGCCCAATCCTACCCAACTTTCCAGCGTTAATGCAACCTTGCCAACAGGGCGTGCGTCCGGTGGTGGGGAGTCATGGAAGCCTCCTCTAGGCAAGGGGACTGGGAGTGAGGGCAAGGCTTCTTCTGATATATGTATATATCCTGATATATTCCTGATTCTGATTAGTTTTTCAGATCATTTACATTGGATAACTGGCTGGACCTTGGACAGTGCATGAGGCAGCCCGTTCTCCCCCTCTGCTCCCCCCCAACCATCACTGGCTCGTGCACGTTCCCCTCCACTGCCCCCACCAGGTGCACAAAGAGAGGCGGAGTGTGGGGATCCCCTCTTCCCTTCTGTTCTGGGTCACCGCCCCCTCCTTCCACATCTGTGGAGTTTAAAATAAACAGGAAGAGTAAAGCATGCTGGGAGCTGGGAAATGGACGGGTGGGAGATTTACGATGGAGAGAAAGAAGTACTTCTACACACAGCACATATCTAACCTGTGGAACCCCTTACCACAAGGTGTGGTGAAGGCCATTACATTAGATGGCCTCAAAAGGGGATTAGACAAATTAATGCAGGACAAGCCTATCAATGGTTCCTGGTCATGCTGGGTAGAGACCACATTCAGGCTCAGGGGCAGTGTACCTCTGAATAGGCCGTTCCCTCTTCCTTGGGGGCTCCTCAATGGCATCTGTTCAGCCACTTTCAGAAGCAGGATGCTGGACTAGATGGGCCTTTAGCCTGATGCAGCAAGGATCCTCTTTCAGAGATTGTTGCTAAGAATCCTGCAGAACGTCCTTCCTCCTCAATAGCAATAAGATGTAGACCAGCATGTTGTGCAACAGTAATTCATTGCTGCTGTCTATGTATCCAGGCCTCTCTCTAATTTCCCCTGACTGAACTTCATGCTCCACTTCTGCCCCTTGCCAAAATTTCTCTGCCTCTTCACCAGAAACAGTTAGAAGTCGATAAGATATTTGTCATCAACCTCAAGATATATGAGGAACTAGTGCGCTCCTGTCTGACGCGGCAGCTGGATAATGTGGAGAAAGTGTTCAAGGAGAGGCAGGAAGAAAACATGACCAGACTCTCTGAGGAGATCTCCCATTTCAGGGACCTGATCAAGGATGTGGAGGAGAAATGCCAGCAGCCCCCATGTGAATTTCTGCAGGTGAGATTATAGAGAAAAATTCCCCCCAGATGCCAAGCTGGCCAAAGGTTTCTTGCTGCCTGAGGCGAACAACAAGAGGGTGCCCTCCCTAGCCATGTGTGCGCACGCACGCACGCACACACACACACACACACACACACACACACCCTCACCCTCGTGCTCTCTCCTCCTCAGACTGGACATTAAATACACTCACAAAAAGATGGATGAGGAAAAATGCTCCTCTATCTTCCCGTATTTGACCTATTGTTGTAACTCTCCCTGGCTAATCCAATCACAGTCAGTGGCGTCAGCTTGTCAGCTTGCCCTATGGCTAGTGGGCCCTGTGGGTCTCTGATGAAGTGGTCCCCCGGGCTGGGCTACATCACGGCGGCCTGGGCCTGCTGCTTTCCTGCAGCCCACAACTCACCGCTCGCCTGCATGAGGCTTGCGCAGGCTCAGCAAAAGGGAGAGCTCTCGTGCGCCTGCGTGAGCCTTGCGCAGGTAGTCCTCGTCTTCAGGAACGCAGCAGAGCAGGCTCTGAAGAGCCCCGGCCAACCACGTTGCAGCCGGCAGGCGAAGGCGAAGAAGAGGCGACGGCTGCGCAGGCGGCAGAAGGGAGGGTGGTGGTGGCAGCAGCGGCAACAAGCGGGGAAGAATCAAAAGCAAGCGGGGAAATGGGAAAGGCGGGTCACAGCGGCGAGACCAAGTGGAGAAGAAACGGGGAGCGGCGAGACATGGGGGCAGAAAGTGGCGAGAAATGGGGATGGAAAGTGGGGTGGAAAGCGGCAAGAAATTGGGGGAATCAATCAATCAATCAAACATTTTCAGGCGCCCTCACGGGTGGCAAGCAGGCACGCCCACAAAATGAAAAAAAAGGAGAAAATGCACTTCGAGCTATTGCGTACATTACAAAGACAGAAAATATTTTCCATTGCAACTTATAGTTCTGGGTGGGCCTACTTTGTCGCCTGGCAACCAATAATTTCAGACCCAGTCCACCACTGATCACAGTCCCTATTCCCCCCCCCCCGGCGCCTTTTTTGGCCTTATTGACATTTTCTTCGCTTGAGATGGGATTGTCCTTCAGGGTTCAGCCTTCTCTCCAGAGTGTCAAAACGCACCTTACCAAAACTAGAGAATAGGGTGTTTAGCTGAGCCCTTCTTCACCCCCTCGCTGCCAGGGAAATACCCATCACTCAAACCGACCACTTCAGGTCTCCTCATGAGAAGGCCGGCCCTGCCAGATCCCTGCAGTTCAAGGAAGTGGGAACCTGGGGGTCAGGATTGGGTCTTGACCGGCAAGGAAGGGGCCAATGAATTCCCAAGAGGCGAGAACAAGAAGCAGCCCACTGTGAGTTCAGTCTGTGTATCTCTCTTAAACCCATCTCTCTCTCTCTCTCTCTCTCTCTCTCTCTCTCTCTCTCTCTCTCTCTCTCTCTCTCATTCCTTCTTGCAGGAGATCAGATGTACCTTGAGCAGGTATGTGGCTGAATTGCAAAACCCTTCCTGTTCTACCTGTTTCGAAAGAGCTTTTACCCCAGTTTACAAAAACGTTTTTGGAGAAAAGGGGTCACAAAATTTTGTTGGATACAATGAACCATTGGAAACTATTTAATTCAAGATGACAGTATGAAGGACCCTGAAATTAGACGAAAATATAATGTGGACTTTATGAATACACTTTTGTCTGCAGCCTCACGGTCCCTCATAAAAGGCTCCTGAGAAAACTCCACAGTCAGGGAATAAGAGGGCAGATCCTTTTGTGGGTTAGGAACTGGTCGAAGACCAGGAAACAGTGAGTGGGTGTCAATGGGCAATTTTCACAATTGCGAGAGGTGGAAAGCGGTGTGCCCAAGGATTGGTCTTGGGACCGGTGCTTTTCAACTTGTTCATAAATGACCTGCAGTTGGGGATAAGCAGTGAGGTGGCCAAGTTTGCAGATGACACGAAACATTTCCGGGTGGTGAAGACCAGCAGGAATTATGAAGAGCTCCAGAAGGAGCTCTTCAAACTGGGAGAATGGGCAGGAAAATGGCAGGTGCGCTTCAATGTAAGTAAGTGCAAAGTGATGCATATTGGGGCAAGAAACCAAAATTTCACATATAAGCTCATGGGTTCTGAGCTGTCTATGACAGATCAGGAGAGAGATCTTGGGGTGCTGGTGGACACGTCGATGAAAGTCTCGACCGAGTGTGCGGCGGCTGTGAAGAAGGCCAATTCCATGCTCGGGATCATTAAAAAGGGGATTGAGAATAAAACGGCCAATATCATTATGCCTTTGTACAAATCGATGGTAAGGCCACATCTGGAGTATTGTGTCCAGTTCTGGTCACCACACCTCAAAAAGGATATAGTGGAACTGGAAAAGGTGCAGAAAAGAGCGACCAGAATGATCCGTGGGCTGGAGCACCTCCCTTATGAGGAAAGGCTACAGCGTCTGGGGCTTTTCAGCCTAGAAAAAAGGCATCTGAGGGGGGACATGATTGAGACGTATAAAATTATGCATGGGATGGAGAGAGTGGAGAGAGGGAAATTCTTCTCCCTCTCGCACAACACCAGAACCAGGGGACATGCACTAAAATTGAGTGGAGGGAGAGTTACAATGGACAAAAGAAAATATTTATTTACCCAGTGTGTAATTCATCTGTGGAACTCCTTGCCACAGGATGTGGTGATGGCACCTGGCCTAGATTCCTTTAAAAGGGGTTTAGATAGATTCATGGAGGAGAAGACCATCACAGGTTAGAAACCATAAGCAACCTCCTGGCTTTAGAAGTAGGTTTTCTCTGTGCCATGCAGGGGAGTGACAACAGGAAACAGGTTATCTTGTTGGCTGTGTGCTCCCTGAGGCATCTGGTGGGGCCACTGTGAGCTACAGGAAGCTGGACTAGATGGGCTTTTGGCCTGATCCTGCAGGGCTCTTCTTATCAATGTGCCGTAAGGCGCGTTTGTAGCACCGCATGAGTTAAGCGGCTTCGACACTGAGGCTGCCAATGCTCACTCAACCCGTGGCCGGAAGCTGCGCCACTGGATGCAGGCTCCAGGGTAGGCAGGAGGGCTGAACTTGTGCGTAGCGAGCAACGAAAGAAGACAAACGGAGTGGTGGAGGGGGCGACCCGGCAGTAAGGCCGCAGGCAGTTATACCCCCCAGCCATGTGGCACCCCGCCGCCCTGGGGTCCACCATTCCGCCCCCCACGACGCCTCTGGGTTGTTCTTAAACTTAGCCTGTCTAAACTAAAACATGCATCTTCTTTCCAGATGTCAGGAAGGGCAAATGAGGAAGCAGGTGGAACTCTCTTCAGGGCTGGAATGGAGACTCAGAGGTTGCTGTCCCAAAAAATCAGTTCTTAAAAAAGCCATGGAAGAGTTTGAAGGTATTGCAGGGAATGGATCCAAATCTGATTGGCCACTGTGAGAATGGGGTTTGGGACCAATCTGGGAATGCTTTTCTTATATTCACATGATATCTGAGACTGGACCACTTCTGACTGGAGGCAGGCAATTTAGAACCGGGTTCAAGAGGAAGTGTTTTTCCCCTTTATGATCCTGGAGGTGTCTGCAAACTCCGTGTCTCTCCCACATTCCCCATGTCTTTGAGGCAACTTCGCCCATCATCAGAAGGGCCACCAGTAGAGAAGGATCCAGGAGTGGCTCCTCTTTTGTGTCCACCGGCCTCTTTGCAAATCTGCTAAGACGGGTCAGCTCAACCCTCCTCTGGAGCCCTCAGCAAATCCAAATGGCTTTTCTTCACACACAATACTGAGAAATGAGACAATGTCTGGTTTTTCTCCCACCCCGTGTTTAAGTTCTATGATTAACAGCGCAATTCTATGTGCCCTCTAGGCTGGCGCAGCATGCACTGCGGTGGCCTACGGTGTCGCAAACATGCCGTAAAGCGCGTTGTGACACCCAGAGAGTACTGTAGCTGTGCTGGCGGGTAGGCAGGCCTGCGCCGTCCCTCTGGCGCTGGGCCCAGTGGACTGTGTCTTGGAGCTGTTAAGTGGAGGGTGGGGAGGGGTGTAAGGGGAACGGTGGGGTGAATGGATCAGGCCCAACAGGACGGGATTGGCAATGCTGACGTGCACCATATCCTATTCCCCCCTCACAGGTATTTTTCCCAGTATGGAGCTGCTTGGTTCTGTGTCATCTGAAGAGCTGGCAGAGAACCGAGTAGCCTCATTGCAGTAGCTGGGGGTTTACCTGGGGTAAGGGGATGAATGTCCCCTTACCTTGAGGAGGAGACCTCCAGCCTGCTGCCACTGGGGATAGGATTCAGCAACATTTTTGCTATCGCTATGATAAACTGACCTTACCTTTGCCTCGCTTTCTTCCACATAAGAGGATTGAATTCCCAAGCACCAAGCAAAGGTAACGATTTGAAGGGAATTAAAAGAAGTGGTTAAACTTTCCTCTGTGGCAGTCTCTCATTCAAGTATTTCACCAGGGACCTGAGGCAGGTGGCTCAGCCAGGCCTCTTCAGAGAAAAGGAGTCCCTTTCCCAGTTCCCTCACCCAAGACATGAGGCGTGCCTGGGCTACCTGGAGTAGAGGATGAGACCCCCTGGGGAGGGGGGGACGGGACAGATGGGAGTTTGGGGAGCATAGCAGCATGGAGCCAAACCAACTAGCAGCAGCGTCACAGGGACGCGCGACGCCCTAGAGCGGCGTCTCGCGTCACCTCTATAGAGGGTGGCTCCGCCCCCGCACGTGACGTCACGCGCAGGCGCGGAGCACCCCCCGCCTCCGTTTTCGGCTCATTTCATAGCCGAACGGAGGCAAGGGAGGGCGGGCGGGCCCAGCTCCGCTCGCTCCTTGGGGGGAACGTCACGCGTCACGCTGGGGCGGCCCGCCCTCCCGGCCACATCGCGTCGACGCCACTGCCAACTAGGTGTTATGTAGAATGTGGCCTCAATTGTTTGGTGTGAGAGGGTACAAGACAGTGTGGAGCTGCTGGCCCTGGTGTGGGGAGTGGTTGAGACTTTGCCTCCACTAAAGTTCGAATCCAAATTGTAGCCCTCTGAGCTTTCAAATTCATTCATGAAAGCCAATGGAATATAAAAATGTGAAAAATGAATAAAAATGAATCTCTTTTCTATTTAAAATAGCACATTGGGAGTGTGTGGAATCGGGAACCCCCCGGGGGCAAAGAACTATAGCATCCCTGTAGTCCTACCCTGTTTCCTGCCCCAACCCATTACTATCTTGAGAAGCAAACGTGTTATGCATTCTGTGTACAACGTACAAGATGTGAAACAGCAGCAGTTCTGCAGCAGCTAAGGCCGACCCTTTCGCTGACACCCTCCGCTCTTTCTCTCCTTCTCTGTCCTGCAGTGAGTGTGACTCTGGATCCAGACACAGCACATCCCCGCCTGGTTCTGTCTGAGGACCTGAAGAGTGTGAGATGGGAAGAAACATATCAGAAGCTGCCTGACAATCCTGAGAGATTTGATTGCATGCGTTATGTACTGGGCCAAGAGAGATTCACCTCAGGAAGACACTGGTGGGAGGTGGAGGTGGAGAAGCTGTCAGAAAGCGGAAGGTGGGCTGTGGGGGTTGCTCGAGAGTCTCTCAGGAGGAAGGGAGGTTTCCTCATTAGTCCCAATGAAGGGAGCTGGGCGGTGGGGAAAGCTGCATTCCAAGGCCATCCACTCTGGGCTTTAACTCCCCCAGGGAAAGGTCCCTGGATGCCTTTTACCCCTAACTGGATCCCTTTGACCTTCAGTCGTCAGCCCAGGAAGATCCGGGTGTTCCTGGACTACGAAGAGGGTCGTGTGGAATTTTTTGATGCCGATACAAACCACCTGATCTTCACTTTCACTCCTGGTTCATTCTCTGGGGAGGAGATCAGGCCCTTCTTCAGGGTGGAGGCGGGAGTCTGTCTGCACTGCTGAATCTGAAGGAAAATCCCCATTTCCATAAGCAACTGTTGCCACCCTGAGGTGAAGAGACACTCTTGCAGTATTTCTCTGTAGATATATATTTGACGTTGTGTGCGGGTCGCTTTGGTTATGTTGTAATCCTGTGATGTCAGGCCACCTTGAGAGTGCTTTGTCAAATTGAAATTCTGAGGGATCAAATGTCAAAATGAATCAAAATCTCCAAATAAAATCTGCTCCAGCCAAACCTCCAGATATATCATACATTCAGTTGTCCCAGCAAAGGGACTGAAGGACAGGCTCTACCCAACTGGGCAGAGGGTCTGTGCCCTTAAGAAGCAGAAACCAGCAGGAGAAACGTTTCCCCAGTATGGAGAAGGAATGTGGGCAAATGTAGCTTGTTAAGTCCTAGGGCACAATCCTAGGCATGTCTACTCAGAAGCAAGCCCCATTGAACACTGAAATCCCCACTGCCATAAGCAACTGTTGCCACCCTGAGGTGAAGAGACACTCTTGCAGTCTGTCTCTGTAGCGGAAATGGCAGCAGGCAAAGAGTATGGAATCTGTGGCTTTCAGACATCACTTCTGGCTCCAGATCGCAGTGCTTAGAACTGAGCTACAGAGTTGCTCTCTGATATCTGCACCTACCAGGTGTGGTTTTTAGACATGCATTAATAACATGTGCACACAGATTACATGAGCTGGGGCCATGTGCAGTGACTAATGGCACTGTTGAACTGTTTGGGGGAAGGAAGAGGCAGGCAAGGGTGAACGTGCAACAAAGACTTTATTGTGGGGATATTTTTACAATTATAGGGAAGATGAAATAAAAAATGAAAATCAAATCAATGTTCCTTGTCATTCATTTGACTTGTTCAGTCGTTAAGTCGTGTCCGACCCTTCGTGATCCCATGAACCATATCCCGCCAGGCCTTCCTGTCCTCCACTATCTTGACCCTAAATGCCAGTAGTTGTGTGTACAAAGAAAGAGAGCAGGAAATAACGCCTTACAAGGGAACAGGAGTGCATGATGGTGAAAGCACAGAGTGGGGATGGATGTGGGGAAATCGGGAGGGTTCCCTGGAGGGGGAAATGGGGCTGAAAATGGGGAGGGGGGAGGGAAGGAGGGAGAGAAGGGGAAACAGCAAGGATGGTTGCCAGGTTCAGAGCAGAGGCGTGGAAAGACTGGAGCGAGCGGAGCAGCGGCTCCGGGCAGCCCCTCGACCCCGGGCAGCACTGCTCCACTCGCTCCAGTCTTTCGACGGAGTGCGCGCACCCTCCCGGTGACGCGGGCGGGCGCTCCGAGACCTTCTCCCCGGCCTCGGAGCCGGAGAAAGTCCCGGAGCGTCCACCATGACCGGTGGCCAGGGCTTTACTGAAGATGGCCGACTGCCATGCGCTATTTATCCTTGCTGTTTTGCACATGCGCAGAACGTTAAAACGTCTGAGGGAGAAGGCCTCGGAGCACCCACGTAAGCCGGGTCGCCCCCCCGAGCGTCGCCCCCCCGAACGATGCCGTCCCCCAGGTGGCGTCGCTCCTTTGGGGCGGCGCAGCAGCGAGTGCTCCAGGCAGCACTCACTGCTGATACGCCTCTGGTTCAGAGTGTGGTGAAAGGCTGTGGCAGGATTGCAGCTGCCTCTGTTCCTGGACACACAGCAAGGGGTGAGCCCTTCCACGGGCCGTGAGACCACGTCACTCCTTGCAGCAGGAGGGGAGTCCCACAGACTGAGGGCTCCTTCTGAACCCAGCCCAGAAGCCTCTGTCCGAGTGAGTCTTGATGCTTCATTAGGGGCCCAATCCTGTCCCTTGCCAGCCCATCACATGCAGCACCGCTGACAGAGTCTGCACTGTATGCTAGGGGGACGGGACGGGACAACAGACCAGACTCCCAGGATTCCTGTTTAGTCCAGGACTTATGGGAGCAGGTTGTTAGAGCCACGACCGAAGCCCCAGATAAGACTGGGTCATTCAGACCAACTTTTTCGCCTTCGCAAGGGCCCATAAGGACGCTGACGAGCACTGATGATGCCGGGGCTGCTGAGTAGCCCTTGGCCAAAGCTGTGCACTGAGAGACACACACACACCCATGTCTCCCCTGATGGCGCATTCTGCACTGTCACCAGTACTGAGAGTTCTGAGCTGGTTTGGGCAGTGGGTCATCTGATGGGGGGGGGGGCTTGGCCAGTGTCTCACTCCTGATGCCATCCCTGAACATAAGAACATAAGAGGACCCTGCTGGATCAGGCCAAAGGCCCATCTAGGGGGCACACAGCCAACAAGAAAACGTGTTTCCTGCTGCCCAAATTTCAATGGTTAACAGCACAATCCTATGCATGTCTACTTAGAAGTAAGTCCCATTGCATTCAATGGGGCTTACTCCCAGGAAGGTGTGCATAGGATTGCTGCCTAAAGGTTGGCACTCTGTCCACCTTTGGATATGGTAAGCCTATGCAGGAGCTCTTGCTCTCAACTTTCAAACTGAAAGATCAATAAATATCTTAGTTTCCACAGAGTCCTGGGGCTGGAACTTAGGTTAATTTTTTCAAATGCTTCTAAGGCTAGAGGCTTCTAGAGAGATCATGGCCATTTAGCAAGTGATTTAGAGCTGAAAACACCAGCTTCGAAGTTTAAAAAAAGAAAAACCTTTGAAAGAGACTTGGAGAGGCTTGAAAAAGGGAGGCTTTGCAGAAAACTCTAGGCAGAAAAGCTAGACTTTGATTGTAGGCCGCACCCCTACTTTAAAGACTTGCCTTAGGGGGAAAAAGTGAGTCTTATACTCAGGTCAATAGGGTATGAGGATGGTCGTTAAATGAACCATCATTAACCTGGGGACACCTGTACTTGGAAGAGCAGCAGAACTTATCTAACTCCGATTTCTGACTACAACTTCAGTGGAGAGGGAGATGTTTCTAACCATTCTATAAACTGAGTCATTCTGAGTCATGGATCTTCCTTCCAGGTGTCGGGAGGGGCAAGTGCGGCAGCAGCTGAAACTTCCTCCAGGGCAGGAGCAGTGGAGACTCAGAAGTGCCTGTCTGAAAAGTTCATCTCTTAAAACATCCATGAAAGAGTTTCAAGGTATTGCAGGGAATACCGGTAGATCCAGATCCGGACACTGTAAGAAAAAAGATGCAGGACTAGAGGGATCTTGGGACTGATCCAGTAGTGCTGTTCTTACATTCACATGATATCCGAGTGTGATCCACTTCTGACTGGAGGCAGAACAGTATGGAAGAGGAAGTTGTCGCATAATGATGATCCTGTAGATGTCTGAGAAGTCGGTGTCTCTCCCACATTCTCTTCCTCCTGCATCCCTTTAATGCAGCTGCCCCTCTTATCAAAAGAGCCACCACTGGAGAAGGATCCTGTAGTGGTTTCACCAGCCATGAATCATCTAACCATGAATTAACATCCCAGCCGCAAGTTAGCGTGTGGTGTTTTCTCATTGAAAACCACCTCTACTCTGCAGCATCTATGTGCCCTGAAAGAGCCTGGCAACCAATGGAACCTTTGGGGACAAGAGCAGCTCTTGGGGGGATTTTCAGCCAGAAAACACGGCTGAGGAAAAGCTGAAACAAATCCTACCTGATCCAGACCCAGTGATATGATTTGTTCCAGTAATTCCAGTATTATTTCAGATAAACCCCAAATTAGACACTGACACATCACGTCTAGTGCAGCCCTCCCTCCCTTGAAGCTTTGGTTGAATCCTGTTGCATTCGGAAGATGGCTCAGCCCTCCACAGCCCTCCTCTGGAGCCTGCAGCAAATGTCTTTTCTTCTCATGCAAGACTGAGAAATGAGACACTCTGTGGCTTTCCCCTCATCCAGTGTGCAAATTCTATGAAGAAGGGTGTTGTTGTTCAGTCGTTAAGTCGTGTCCGACCCTTCGTTATCCCATGAACCATATCCCGCCAGGCCTTCCTGTCCTCCACTATCTTCCTGAGTTTGCTCATTTTCATGTTCATTGCATCGGTGATGCTGTCTAACCACCTCATCCTTTGCCTTCCCCTACTCCTTTTGCCTTCAATTTTTTCCAGCATCAGAAGTCTTCTCCAGAGAGTCCTCTCTTCGCATTAGGTGGCCAAAATATTTAAGCTAAATATAGTAATTTTAAAATGATCTAGGAATTGATTGAGCCCCAAATGCTTTCCTCACCAGCACTTTCTTCTGTCCTTGACCTGCTTCAGCTTGAGAGAGCGACTTTGTCTTCTCTTTCTGGGGCCTCCTGACCGGTTTGCTTGAGGCCTGTAGGAAGGTGGTCTTCGGAGCTGCTCTCCAGCAGCCGACGTGGCTCCTTTCTCTGAAAGGACATCTTTGCTCTTACTATCATGAACGTACCTTAAATTTGCTGCTCTTTCTTCCACATCACAGGGTCACTGGAGCAAGCAGCAGGCAAAGGTAACTATGCCCAGGGAGGGAACAAAAGGGAAGGGAGCGGATATTCCTCGCTCAGGTCGCCTGAGGCCAGTGGCGTCGCTACCGTGAGGCGACAGGAGAGGTCGCTACGGGTGATGCACGCAAAGGGGTGATGCGCGCACCCCCCCCCCCCCGTGCGCGTCACCTCTGTGACGCGCCGCCTCCGTTGCCCTCCGGACGCTCCGAGGCTGGCCCGGGAGCTGGCCTCAGAGCGTCCGGCTAGGCCGGCGCTCCAGGGCCTTCTGAAGGCCCAACGCTCAATACGGGTATTTTTAGTGTTTTTGCGCATGCGCAGAGACGAAGCCGGGTCCACCCCCACAAAAAGAGTCCCCCCCAAAATCACGGCGTGGCCTATGGCTGCACTGAAAGTTAAATAGGGGGGAATTGGGGGGCGCCACTAGGGTGGGGGTGACGTGCGTCCTAGTGACACCAGTGCCTGAGGCTGCTGTTCAGCCTCCCCCCCCCCACTTTCTTCTGGCAACTTAGGGAGTCCTCCTTTCTGTTCCCTCACACAAGACATGAGGAGTATTTGGACTAACTGGAGTAGAGGAGGATGCCCCCTGGGGAGGGCAGACGGAGAAGATGTTGCCCCCCTGCTCCCCCCTCAAAGAGGAGCTGGGGAAATGTAGCAGCTCAGGGCCAAACTAGGTGTTCCACAGAACATGGCATCGCTTGTTGTGTGTGATGTTGTGTTGTATGGTATTGTAGAAAACATGGTGGACCTGCATGGGGGGAGGGGAGGGAGGGCTTTGCCACAGTTAGGATCGAAACTGCAGACCTCTGAGCTTAGATCAGGATCAGAACCCGCCAGGGGACAAAGCACTAAAGGACCCCTATTTATTTATTTATTAGATTTCTATCCCGCTTTCTCCCACATAGGAGGGACACCTCTAGTCCTCCTACCCTGTTTCCTGCCCCAACCCATTACTATCTTGAGAAGCAAACGTGTTATGTATTCTGTGTAAAACATACAAGATGTGCAACAACAGCAGTTCTGCAGCAGCTGAGGCCGACCCTTTCCTTACATCCTCCGCTCTTTCTCTCCTTCTCTGACCTGCAGTGAGTGTGACTCTGGATCCAGACACAGCACATCCCTGGCTTGTTCTGTCTGCGGATCTGAAGAGTGTCACGTTCGGAACCACCAAGCAGAACCTGCCTGACAACCCTGAGAGATTTGATAGCGTGTTCTGTGTGCTGGGCCGTGAGAGATTCACTTCAGGAAGACACTGCTGGGAGGTGAAGGTGGAGATGGAAACGATGAAAAAAGGGAGTTTGTGGCTTCTGGGAGTTGCACGAGAGTCTCTCACGAGGAAGGGAAGTGTCCCAATTAGTCATTTCTCAGTCTTGCATTGACACCAAGTTGCTGTGAGCAGCAAGCTTTTGAGTTCGTCAGGCTGGATGTTGCGGGGGGGGGGGGGAGAGATGGCGCAGGAGCCCAACCAATTTCATTGTTGGTTACGTTTCACCATTACTCACAGGGGCCTCAGGAGACAGACAGCTAGGAGAGGGTTGGGCACCATCAGGATGCAAGGGGCACGTGCTGCCAACACGGTTTCCTTTTTGCCTGGCTAAAGTGCTGCACCCTCAGCCCATTCAGGAAGGATCTCAGTCCCTCTTCCCCCAGCTTGGTCAGTGTGTGTGTTCTCCAGAGTGCAGGAGGGTCCTTTCTGTGCTCCCCACCCTCCCAGCTTCGTGGGGTGGGTATGTATGTGCATCTCTGAAGCGAAGGGAGGGGCACACTATGCGGGAGAAAGGCGGGATAGAAATTCAACAAATCATCTTCTTCCATCTTCCAGGTCAAAAACCTATTTATTGATACGGTTGCTTGAAGTTAAACGCCAATTGTATTGTAGGGATGGGTTAGTCAGCTGGCAGCCTTGAGCCAGCGGCGTAGCTAGGGGGGAGGGCTGGGGGGTCCACAGCCCCAGGTGCCACATATTAGGGGTGACACGCCAGCTGCAGCCAAGATGGCAGTGGCCGGTGTGCACCCTTCTTCCAAGAGACGCTGCAAGCGCTTTGATCAATCGCAGCACTTCTTGTGTGGTGGTCGCTTGTGGTTGTGGCGGCTTCTGTCACCCCCCTCTGCCTTGGTTGTTTGCGCCCACAGAGGCCGGTACCACAGTGACTAGCGACGCCTTTGCCTTGAGCTCATGTTAGCGCAGTAGGTGACAGCCCACAACTGGGCCGTCTTCTCCAGCTACAATGGAAGTTTTAGCTTGTCCACTATCGGAGGAGGAGCAGTCCATTGTCTCTCTCCATGTGAGACCTTTCCAGAAGAGCCATTCCTGCAGAAATGCTGTGGGCTTCACAGAAGGTGGTACTTTTGCTTCTGACACACTCTGAAAAGACCGTCGTAAGTCTTTTGGAAGACAAGAACCGCGCAGGCCTGAAGCTCTCCTTTCGAACAGCAACACATGCAGAGTCTTCTGGCACCTCAAGGAGAGGAGCTTAATCCTAAGCCACTGTGGACCACCAAAGGATTCTGCTACAAGCTATTGATTCATCTTAAATAGCAATGCCATAGATTGGCTGTTACGAAAAATGCATCACTAACACAGTACAGGTTGCTGGGACAACAACATTCTATTCTTTCTTTTAAGAAAGTAGATTTTAAGTATGAAGTTCCAGTGTAGCACCAGCTCAGAACTTTTGAAGACAGTGTTGCACTAATCCCCTGAGAACTTTGGGCATTTTTCCTCCCCTCGCCGAAAACGTACTATCAGCATGCAAAGCGGCACGCTGCCGGAGCACCGGCGGGGAAGCCGGAGCAGCCCCGTGTGCAGTGACTGCTTCTGGAAGGCCCACCGACACGGGGAAGCCGGTAGGGGAGGGGGAATGAATGGGGCAGGGGAGAGCAGAACCAGGGCAGGAAGGAGACAGGTTCAGCAGGAGCAGCAGCATCCACCGAATCCAATCCCCCTTCCCAGACAAGAGCACCCGACTCAGGTACACCTGGAAGTGTGTGCCAGTGATTTCTCTGGCACAGGTCTGAGTAGACCTACCCACACCTCCGAAGTGTATCCCTGGGTAAAGGAACAAATGTTTCCTACCCAGAGGAGATCTCCGGGACTGCCTCCTCTGTGAGATGCAGCGCAAGCCATTTTGGCAAGGCTGCATTGGCAGGGGGGCGGGGGAGGCAGAGGCGACAGGTGCCGGGAGGGGGCGGGGCGTGTGGGGGCGGGGCCAGCGTCGCATCGACGCCCCCCCCACCCGTTTTGCACTCATTTCGGAGCCAAACTGGCTCCAGGGAGGGAGGGAGGGCCCAGACACGACGCTGCTCTTCGGGAGAGGGTGAGTTCCCCCACCCCGCAATCTTGCCGCCCGCCCGCGATCGAGTGCCTGGAGCTCCTGCTCCACGCGCTCCACCATGGTTCCGCCGCTGGGGGGAGGGATAGGACTGGGCTCTTAATTTCTGGACAGTCACTTCCAAAATGATCTGCACCCAGAGCCGACCTTTCCAGGAAGTGACGTAAAACCGTGTCACAGTGGTGGAAGCGGCATGTTCACGCGGACCCTGTGTTTCCCCTCGAGCCGCCTCTGCCGGCAGCCTCAATTCTACCGCCTGCCTTGCCTCAGCTCCCCAGCAACAGCCCCCAGGCATAACATTGGCTCAGCGTGAGGCAGGGAAGGGGCGGAGCTGCGAGTGATTGCCCTCCCCTTGCCCAGGACCTGCCTCTGCACTTCCAGTCTCCTCCCAGGGAAAGGCAAATAAAGAGTTTGGCACCGAGAAGCCAAGAGAGGGGCTCCAGTGCGCCCCCCCCCCCCCCGCAGAAGGGCTTGGCCACTGCTGACCTGTCATCCAGGCAGGGATGCTGCTGCTTTTATTACTCCCCCCCCCCCACACACTGCAGGTTGCAGCGCACGCTCCCTCAGCATTGCTGCATAGGCACGGGAAAGTTGGATAGGGTTGGCCCTTAGGCTTTGTTTCTGTGCTCCACCTTTCCAGTGGCAGCAGCAGAATTAAAACTGCTCAGTTCACAAAGACATTTTGAAGCACCTCCCAATAAATACCACCAGCCAGAGCCCAGCAAGGAAGCAAACAAACTCCAATACGGGAAGCTCAGCCCTCTACCATGTGTGCATGCATGGATGTGCTCTCACTCACATGCACATCCGCACACAGTCTCTCTAGGCCCTCTGTTGCATTCAATCTCCCCCATCGGAATTGCTTCCAAAGTGGCCTTTGAGTGACTTGCAATGCCTGAGTGAAGACAGAGGAGGGGGTCTTATTGGAGGGAAAGCCACCCTCACTAGAGGCTGTCTCCCTGTGGGGAGTACGCATGTATGCATGGCTTGCCCTGCCTTCTTCAAGGGCCTGGCAGGAATGTGGAGGGATGAGAGGTTGGTGGTTGGGTTCCAAGGAGAGGAGCCACTCACCCCTATTTCCATGCACAGCAACTGACACACACCATACATTCAGGAGAGGGGCAAGGAGTGACTGCCAGGGGTCAAAGGGGGAAAGGATCCGGATGGATTGACAGGCAGCGGTTGTTTAGCTGAGCAACAGTCCCTACAACTCCAGAGCCAGGATGGTGTAGTGGGAAAGGGGCAGACTAGGAGCAGCAAGTGGAGGGAGACGAGTGCAAATCCCCCCCCCTCGGCTATGGTGCTGATGACTGGCTGAACTTAGGAGTGCTTATTATCTACAATTTTGTTTTTATTGCTGACATTTTAATACTTTCTGTATACTTTTTACTTGTTAATTAAGCTTCAGTGTAGAGGGGAAAGGTGGGGTATAACTTAAATTAAGCTTTTAGTAGAGGGGAAAGGTGGGGTATAACTCTTAAAGAAACAATATAAATTAACATGTTTACTGGACACTTGTGTAGCTAGTAATAAATACGTACGTTTCCTAATAGCTGTTCTGGGTCACTTATTGATTTCCCAAGGAAATCAAGCCTTTGGGTTGAAAGGGCTTAATGAAACTCCCCTGTCCCCCGTTCCAATCTTAGAAATGCTCTTCCGCCTGGAGAGTAGTTACAGCTACACTATTATTTGAACTGAACATCTTCTGTGACTCGTGTTCTGCAGATTCTCTGGGTCATAACCTGGATTCCAGCTGAATACAGATCCTCCTCCTCCCCATCATAGAGGCATTTCCAGGGCAGGAAACATCCACTCAAGGATTGAAATCAGTCACGGAACTGAGTCTGCTGCTGCACGACTTGCAGTTCAGGGAGAGGCAGCCGTGGCCGGTGGGAGTCTCGCCAAGGAGTTCTGAGACTAGGAAACCACTGATCCCATCTGCCTGGATTATTTCACAGATCCAGTGAGTACGGAGTGCGGCCATCATTTCTGCCCAGCCTGTGCCTGAGTCAGCCTGACCCAGTCTTGGGGAGAGCCGGGCAGAAATGCGACTTGTACGCTGTGCAGAGAACCTGTTCAGCAAAGGAATCTCAAGCCAAACCGGCAGCTGGCAAACATTGCAGAAATAACCAAGAAGTGGAGTGGCAAAGGGGGCAGAAAGCGGAGGAGGAGGAGTGTGCGAGAGACACCAGGAGCCCCTGAAGCTCTTCTGCAGGGACGACGAAGCCCCCATCTGTATGGTATGTGACAAATCCAAAGATCACAAGGAACATCAAGTGATTCCTATGGACGAGGCAGTAGAAGAATATAAGGTAGGGAAGCCCCATGATGGTAGCTGCCAACAGAGCTCCTGCATGCCTGTGCCACCTCCTGGCAGTGCCCCCAAATTCTCCCTCTGTCCTCTCTCCCCTTCCTGTTTCTTTTTCATATTCTTCCTTCCTGCTACTGCTAAGTTTTCTTCCTCCTGAAATATTTTCCGGTTCTTACAGCCACGATGGTCAGGGGTCTGTGTCTCACAACCATTGTCCACAGTTGCATTCTGCCAATATCCGGCGGTCACACTTCGGTGAGTGACCAAAAAGCTCAACCCAGGATAGGGCTCTGCAGGTAGGAGGAGCAGCCTTGAATCTTAATGGTTGGGGTCACCAGGGCAGGGGGACAGTTCAGCTGGCACCCTAATGGTCCTTCCCCCAGTGCACCCCTTTACATTCTGAGGCAGAAGTGAATGGCTGCCATTCATTCCTATGGGGAGATGGAAATAAATACACAACACAAAAAGTGCCCCTTATTAAAGAAAAGCTGCAAACAGACTCCTGCATGTGCCACCTCCTCGTATCACTTATCGAGTGCACATATAGTCTATCTGAACACTTTAAAAGTAAATAAAATATTAAAAAATAATAAAAAGAAAAATTGGAATAAAAACACATATAAATACCACCACTATTTGAGTGGAATAAAAACACATAACACAACTATTTGCATTTTTAATCAAGAAATTCTGAAAAAACACCCCCCAAAACCACCCTCTACCCATTGGATTCAGCTGGCCTGAGGGTGGGTCACTGAAAACTTCTACGGCTTCAGATTAGGATGTTGCCTTTTCTAGACTTTAGACTTTAGGCCCTCAAGCAAGTGGGTGCCCTCTAGCAGCCCATCAAAAAGTTAATGATTAAAAGCGATTAAAAGAAAAACTTCCTTTAGCCATGTTCTATTCCCCCTTCTGTCTCTAAGGAGAGCGAGTGAGATCACTTAATTAACTAATGAGTCACTTATTAATTAACTAATAACATAATTACCTAATTAATAATTACCTAATTACAAGGGGGTACTTGGAAGCAGGGTCTTAATATGTGCAATGATAATCCTTACAGCAGGGGAAGGGAGTACTTTGGTTTTGCAGCTTGGGGCGAGCAGAGGGGACTCCTAAATACTGCCCTCCTTCTGGATATGGGTAGGGGCCATCGTTCAGTGATGGAGCCCTGCCGGTCCATGGCAGGTTCCTAAGTCCACCCAGAATAGCCTCTTCTGTGGCTAAACACGTCTTTTAGCAGCTTGGGCCGGACAGCAGCAGGGCCCTTTCCTTGGGAAGGCAGAGCTGCCCGCTGTCATTCCTGCCTTGGCCACTCCTGGACTGGACAGCTGTAATATGTCTACATGGGGCTGGCTGCTCTGAAGACAAAGAAGACTCCAGTGGCTCCACAGTGCGGCTGTCATAATTCTTACTGCATCTGGACCGCCTGGAACCAGAGTCACTCCAGCTATTTGAATATGCCCGACTCTTAGGGCCCATTCCAACCCATCTCCCCCGCAAGTCAGGCATAATTGTTGCCTAAGTTCAGCCTAAGTTAGGCGTACGTTATGCCTGAGTTATGTCTGAGTTAGGGAGGCTGAAGTTTATGTGGGCCAACACCACCCCAAGATCCAGGCGTGATGGCCTCAAAAGGGGAATAGAGAAATTAATGCAGGACAAGAGACAGTTCTTTGTGCTCTAGCCTAAACAGTTTTTCCTGTTCCCCCACAGGTCACATAAACTGTGCCACAATGGAGAACACTTTGGCTAGTCTCCAAGAGGCAGTTTTGGTAGCCTAAATGCTGTAGCCTAAACATTACTTACTCTTCACCTCCAGGTCACACAAGCTGCTTCTCCTAACAAGGCCACCAACACTCCTCCCTCCACCATGGCCTCAGCCTCACCAGTCGCAGGTGTGGAAGAAGAAGCCCAGTGCCCCATCTGCCTGGAGGTTCTGACGGACCCAGTGACTCTGGACTGTCGTCACAACTTTTGTCGGTGCTGCATCACTGATTACTGTGAAAAATGGGAAGACCTGGGAGACTTGGAGTGTCCTGTCTGCAGAGACAGGATCAAGGGCAGGAATTTCCGGTCAAATTGGCAGCTGTCAAATATTGCAGAAAACCTCCGACATAAAAAGAACCACCTGTGTGTAAAGCATAAGAAGGAACTCAACCTGTTCTGTAAGCAGGATGGCACGTTGCTGTGTGTGGCCTGTTGGAGATACCCAGAGCATCAATCGCATACTGTGCGTCTGCTGGAAGAGGCTGCCCAGGAATACATGGTAACAGAGGCATCGCTAGGGCGCTCGCCGGCCAGAGCGGGGGCGCGCGTGTCACCCTAGTGACCCCCCCCGTGCACCTCCCCCAAAGGGGGCGTGAAAAACATAAGAACACAACGTGAGGGCCACAAGATCCCCTTCAGGTTTTTGATCTGGAGGACGGTAGCATGCCCCTACTATTACACCACTCTTTGAGCCTGGTAATCTAACCCACAGTGATTCTACGGAGGAGTCAGAGCCTCCCTCCAGCTCTACTCTGGTGGATTCTACCCCCTCTTTGACATAGATTGCCACCCCGCCTCCAACACGCCCCTCTCTGTCCCTCCTATAGAGTTTATATCCTGGAATTGCAGTATCCCACTGGTTCTCCGCATTCCACCAGGTTTCTGTTATACCTACTATGTCAATGTTTTCCCTAGCCACCAAACATTCCAGTTCCGAGCGTCGTCCTCATCCGCCGGTCCAGGGCCTTATGATGAGGCCCAATGCGGAAATACGTGAACTTTTACTTTTACCTTTTTCGCGCATGCGCACAACGTTTCTAAGGGCAAGGACTGCCCTTTCCCCCTCAGAAATGTTCTGCACATGCGCGAAAAAGCTAACACATGATGTATCGCCGCATTGGGCCTTGTCAGAAGGCCTTGGACGGGGCGGACGCTCCGAGGCCTTCTCCCGGCCTCGGAGCCTCTGTAGGGTGACGCGCGTCACCCTTCTGTGCACGACACCCTGCGGCAGTTGCCCCCCCCCACCCTTTTACGTAGATGCAACTGCAAGGTAGGGAATCATCTGGAGATCTCTGGCTCTAGAACCATTTTCTGCTTAAATGGCCAGTGCTCAGTTTCTAGAAAAAGAAAATACTCCTTTGCTCTGGAAGCCCTTTCCTTTCACCCCTGATGTGTGGGCTTTCCCTTTGTGCAGAGGTGAAGGAATTGCGCTCTCCATCTTTCACCTGTTCCTCCTTTACATGCTGAAAGCAAGGGGAGCCCTGGGAGGGAGAAGCCTTCTTCCGTGGAAGGAGTTCTGCAGGGCGCTGTATGAACTTCTGTTACCAAAATTGCCTTTTTTATTATGGGGAATAGCTTTAAATATGGCAATTTGGTATGTGCAGGGATCCTTAGACCAACTATACCAGAGTCCAGCCACAGAATTCCGTTTTTAATAATATTGAGGACACAAGTGGGTTTCTCTCAATATGTACTAGATAGTTCAGTCCTACATACATACAGTACACAAAACCAATCACACTCAATATGCAGAGCTAGGAAACGTAGATAGAAAGGTACAGAGGGTTAGCAAGTTTCCTTGGTTTGTACACATGGGTGAAACTAGTCCTGGGGAGGTTGTCCTTGGCTGCAGTGCTGTATAGGAGTATGGAGGAGGGTAGTAATGGCACAAGAACAAGGAGAAGGAAAGAAACAGATTGGCTCTGAACTGATCAGGCTCAGAAGCCTGTAGAGTGGCTGAGAAGTAAAGTTAAGAGGGGGGATGGGGGAAGCCAGAGAGCACAAGCTCATGAGGCCATCAGGATGAGAGCAAGAGCTAGAGTGAGAGGATGAGAGAGCTAGCCAGGAAGGGCAAACTGGCAACCTGTCTTTTATGCATATCTTAGTGTGGCTACTACACTGAAAAAGAAGGTTGCCTTGTTTGGGCTGGCAGTACACCTTTTTTGGGGGGAGGGGGTGGACACAAACACTGGGGGAAGGGTAGGAGGGTAGATGACTTCCATTGTTGCAGGAAATGTGGATTTGGCCTTCCCAGGGCAGGGCCAGACTTTTGCATCTGCTTATCTTTGTGGATTCTCTTCTTGTTGCTAGACTGGTCACTTCGCAAGTCTTTAGGACTATGTCCCTGGAGAGGGGGAAGATAATGGGATGTGCCTACATGCTTGGGAGCATTTTGGTTCATGGCATCAGAAATGCTGAATGCTGATCAGGCTTTTCCCTTGGCATAACTCGTGGCTTGGGAATCCCTTTTACAGCATGTTTCCACGCACTCATGGCGCAGGAACACAAACGCGGTGTGGCCCTCACGTTGTGTCGTAATACAGTCTTGTCTGGCACATGTTCCATAACTCTCATTTTAAAAGGCAAGGCAACACTTCCCACCTCTGGCTCTTGTATGCCTCTCCATTCCTTCTGTCTCCTATGATGTATCTGCCTTAAGGTCTCTGTTTCTGCAGGAAAACATCCAGGTTCAGCTTCCGTCTCTGGAGAAAAAGAGAGAGGAGCTTGTGGAACTGAAAGTGGCTGAAGAGCAGAGGAGCCAAGAATGTCTGGTAGGTGTTTGTTCTTTGTGCTGTGGATAAGAACAGCCTGGGTGACTCTTCCTGTCCTTATCAAGAGACAACAGACTGGACGTGTTGTTTTATAGTGTCTTTGGACTGGTTCACACAAGTGATGCATCAAAATTGGAGAACTGTATGTGTGAATGGTGGGCCAGCGGGTGGCGCAATGGGTTAAACCGCTGAACCATGAGCTGTCAATTGAAAGGTCGGCAGTTCGAATCCTCGACGGGGTGAGCTCTCGTTGCTTGGCCAGCTCCTGCCAACCTAGCAGTTTCAAAGCATGTTAATGCGAGTAGATAAATAGGTACCGCTTGCGGGAAGGTAAACAGCGCTCCGTGTTCCAGCTGCATGCTACGCGCTGCGGCAAGGAGAGTCATGCCGGCCACATGACCACGGAGGCGTCTTCGGACAACGCTGGCTCTTCGGCTTTGAAATGGGGATGATCACCACACCCTAGAGTCGGACACGACTGGACTTAATTGTCAGGGGTCACCTTTACCACCTTTACCTATGTGTGAATGAGCGTTGCGCTATTCTATACGGATCATTCCATATCAAATCAACCAATAAAAAATCCATTTGGAACTTCATGTCACGGATTTTGCTCATTTTTGGTACATTTGTACCTTACCATGAGATGTTTAAAAATTATTTTTTTCAGATTTTTTGTCCATCCGTTTTTGAGATATTGAATGTTCCAAATGGCCTAAAAATGCCAAAATTCACTTATCACCATACCTCCAAAAGCCATTCAGTCAATCAGTCAAAATAGAAAGTGAATTCATTCTCTATAAATCTATCTCTATACGTCCTGTTACAAATTCTTGGATTCATTTCAGTTTACCACATAATTTTATCAATGTAAACTGTAGAAAAATGTACTTGAGGGGTTTAATTCCTAGTCACTGCCAACAAGAAAATTTAATTTTTGTATGATACCATTGAGATACCATCTTGAAATTTTGACTGATTGACTACAAGACATATACCTTTAAGTGTGATTTTTTAATTTTTTTAAAAAAAGTTCAATTTTCCAAAACTTCAAAATTAATATTATTTGAATATTTTTGAATTTCTTGAAAATTTACAATTGTGTCATGTTGTATATCAAATGAAAGCCCTATCCATACGCATTACAGTGACACCTGTTCCATGTCTTTAGCTTTCATCGTTATCTTGTAAATGGCATTTGAAGGTATGGTGACAATATCTCAAAAACGGATGGACAAAAAGTAGGACCAGGGTTTACTCAAGAGTAAGAGCCCAGGGAAGAGTCTACTTTGGAGTCCAAAACAAAACAGGAGGAGGATAAAAGATGGGAAAAAGCAGGCTAAACTTAACCTTAAGCAGAGTTAATCTTAAGCAGAGTTTAAACTACACCTTAAGCAGAGTTAAACCTAAGCAGAGTTTAAACTACACCTTAAGCAGAGTTAAACGTAAGAAGAATTTAAATCTTTAAGTGTATAGTAGGCCAGATGTAAATTGAGGAGGCCAAAATGAGGAGGCCAAATGTAAATTGAGCAGGCAGGAACCATAGCAAAAAATTCTTGCCAGGGAACAGGCAGGCCGGAACCATAGCAACAAATTCCTGCCAGTAAACCCTATCAGGCCCCGCCCTTAGAGGTCTTTTCAAACTTTCAGGTAGGCAGGGGGAGGAGCTGCATAACAGTTTAAATCTGGGGCTGGTTTGGGAGTGAGCCCTTTTCAGGAGCAGCAAGTGGCCTCCTGGGATGTAGTGCCTCACTGGGACAAAGTGCCAAGGTAAAAGAAGATACAGCAAGTTAAGCAGCTGTGCAAGTTCAGCAGCGGGGCGAGGAAGCCAGGCCCCACACAGCCTGGCACTTCCCTTGAAGAGAGGAGAGATCCAACATCATTAAGGTACCCAAACATAGAGAAACACATACCTTACACACAAAAGCTATGGAGTCAGAAAGCCAGCAGAGGAGTGGGGGCTATCCAGTGTTTTGCACCGAGTGTCACATGTATGATTATCTGCCTCTTGGGCATAAGTCATGGGTGTGTGCTCGGTGCAAAGAGCTCCAGGCTCTCAGGGAATGGGTTCTCTCCCTTGAAGCCATAGTTGCTGACCTGGAGAAGCAGAGACAGGAAGAGAGGGACCAGGGTGAGACTTCTAGGGATGTGGAGGTGTCATCCCACCCTCAGTTGGGCAGCTCCTTAGCTGCCAGGGAAGGGAGTCTCAGAGCTGGAGGACATTGTTCTGGAAAAGAGGGAAACAATTCCCCAGTGGAGACCCCTTCTTCAGGTGATGGGCCCGTATCCAGTCGCACTATGGATACTCCTCTGGGGAGGGGGCTTCTTGTCATGGGTGACTCTATAGTCAGGAACATAGAGAGGGGGGTCTGTGACGGATGTGAGGACCGCATGGTGACTTGCCTGCCTGGTGTGAAGGTTGCGGACATCACCTCTCGTCTAGATAGGCTGGTAGAGAGTGCTGGGGAGGAGGTAGCGGTTGTGGTGCATGTTGGCACCAATGACGTGGGGAAATGTAGCCGGGCGGTCCTGGAGGCCAAATTTAGGTTGCTAGGTAGGAAGCTCAAATCCAGGACCCCAAAGGTAGCGTTCTCAGAAGTGCTACCTGTTCCAAGCACAGGGCCAGCTAGGCAGGCGGAGCTCAGGGGTCTCAATGCGTGGATGAGACACTGGTGTCAGGAGGAGGGGTTTAGGTTTGTTAGGCACTAGGGAACGTTTTGGGACAAGACGGGCCTGTACAAGAGGGACGGGCTTCACTTGAACCAAAACGGAACCAGACTGCTGGCGCGTAACATTAAGAAGGTGGCAGAGCAGCTTTTAAACTGACCCCTGGGGGAAAGCCGACAGGAGCCAAGGGGCATCCGGTTCGGGACTCCTCATCCCTAGGGAATGAGGGTGCAGAGGATGGGGAACAGTCAAGTAATAACAGAGTAAGAATTGGGAGTGGTAGCGTGATGGGACATGACAGCCAGTCTAGCAGGACAGAAGGCTGCAGGAATAAAGGTGCAAACATGCAGCCCTTCTTGGGGGACCAGGTATATAAGTGCTTTTATGCAAATGCCCAAAATCTATGGGCAAAGATGGGAGAACTGGAATGTTTGGTGGCTAGGGAAAACATTGACATAGTAGGTATAACAGAAACCTGGTGGAATGCGGAGAACCAGTGGGATACTGCATTTCCAGGATATAAACTCTATAGGAGGGACAGAGAGGGGCGTGTTGGAGGTGGGGTGGCCATCTATGTCAAAGAGGGGGTAGAATCCACCAGAGTAGAGCTGGAGGGGCGCTCTGACTCCTCCATAGAATCACTGTGGGTTAGATTACCAGGCTCAAAGAGTGATGTAATAGTAGGGGCATGCTACCGTCCTCCAGATCAAAAACCTGAAGGGGATCTTGAAATGAGGAAGCAAATCAGGGAGGTGTCAACAAGAGACAGGGTTGTAGTCATGGGGGACTTCAATTATCCTCACATCGACTGGGTGAATTCATGCTCAGGTCATGAAAGAGAGACTGGATTTCTGGATATGTTAAATGACTGTGCCTTAGAGCAGCTTGTCACGGAACCGACCAGAGGACAGGTGACTCTGGACTTGATATTGTGTGGCACTCAAGATCTGGTCAGGGAGGTAAATGTTACCGAACCATTGGGGAACAGTGACCATGCTGCGATCTGTTTCGCCATGCATGTCGGAGGGAGAGTGCCGAGCAAATCTGACACGAAAACCCTTGACTTCCGAAGGGCAGACTTCCCCAAAATGAGGAGACTAGTTAAAAAGAAGCTGAAAGGGAAGGTAAAAAGAGTCCAGTCGCTCCAGAGTGCATGGAGGCTGTTTAAAACAACAGTCATAGAGGCCCAGCGGGAGTGTATCCCACAAAGGAGGAAGGGCTCAACTAAGTCCAGGAGGGTGCCGGCATGGCTAACAAGCACAGTTAAGGAGGCTATAAAAGGTAAGGAAGCTTCCTTCCGTAAATGGAAGTCTTGCCCTAATGAGGAAAATAAAAAGGAGCACAAACTGTAGCAAAAGAAATGTAAAAAGATGATACGGGAGGCCAAGAAAGACTTTGAGGAACGTATGGCAGGCAACATAAAAGGGAATAATAAAAGCTTCTTCAAATATGTTAGAAGCAGGAAACCTGCCAGGGAAATGGTTGGTCTGCTGGATGGTGAGGGAGAGAAAGGATTGATAAAAGGGGACTTGGAGATTGCAGAGAAATTAAATGAGTTCTTTGCATCTGTCTTCATGGCAGAAGACCTCGAGCAAATACCGCTGCCGGAACGGTCTCCCCTGACTAAAGAATTAAGTCTGCTGAGGTTAAAGAGAGAAGGTTAAAAGAGAAGACGTCTAATAGAGGTTAAAAGAGAAGGCGTCTCAGACTTAATTGACAAAATAAAGATCAATAAATCACCAGGCCCGGATGGCATCCACCCAAGAGTTCTGAAGGAACTCAAGAATGAAGTTGCTGACCTCTTGACCAAAATATGCAACTTGTCCCTTAAAATGGCCACTGTGCCAGAGGATTGGAGGATAGCTAATGTCACACCAATCTTTAAAAAAGGAAGGAGGGGGGACCCGGGAAACTACAGGCCAGTCAGCCTAACATCTGTTCCAGGGAAGATGGTGGAAAGTCTCATTAAGGATAAAATCTTAAAACACATAGAAGAACAAGCTCTGCTGAGGGAGAGTCAGCATGGCTTCTGCAAAGGGAAGTCTTGCCTCACAAACCTGTTAGAATTTTTTGAAAAGGTCAACAGGCATGTGGATGCGAGCGAACCCAAGGATATTATATATCTGGATTTTCAAAAGGCGTTTGACACAGTCCCTCATGAAAGGCTCCTGAGAAAACTCCACAGTCAGGGAATAAGAGGGCAGGTCCTCTTGTGGATTAGGAACTGGTTGAAGACCAGGAAACAGCGAGTGGGAGTCAATGGGCAATTTTCACAATGGCGAGAGGTGAAAAGCGGTGTGCCCCAAGGATCGGTCTTGGGACCGGTGCTTTTCAACTTATTCATAAATGACCTGGAGTCGGGGATAGGCAGTGAGGTGGCCAAGTTTGCAGATGACACTAAACTTTTCCGGTGAAGACCAGCAGGGTTTGTGAAGAGCTCCAGAAGGATCTCTCCAAACTGGGAGAATGGGCAGCAAAATGGCAGATGCGCTTCAATGTAAGTAAGTGCAAAGTGATGCACATTGGGGCAAGAAACCAAAATTTCACATATACGCTCATGGGTTCTGAGTTGTCTGTGACGGGTCAAGAGAAAGATCTTGGGGTGCTGGTGGACAAGTCGATGAAAATGTCGACCCAGTGTGCGGCGGCTGTGAAGAAGGCCAATTCCATGCTCGGGATCATTAAAAAAGGGATTGAGAATAAAACGGCCAATATCATTATGCCTTTGTACAAATGGATGGTAAGGCCACATCTGTCCAATTCAGGTCACCACACCTCAAAAAGGATATAGTTGAATTGGAAAAGGTGCAGAAAATAGCGACCAGAATGATTCGTGGGCTGGAGCACCTCCCTCATGAGGAAAGGCTACAGCGTCTGGGGCTTTTCAGCCTAGAAAAAAGGCGCCTGAGGGGGGACATGATTGAGATGTATAAAATTATGCATGGGATGGAGAGAGTGGATAGAGGGAAATTCTTCTCCCTCTCGCACAACACCAGAACCAGGGGACATTCACTAAAATTGAGTGGAGGGAGAGTTGGAACAGACAAAAGAAAATATTTCTTTACCCAGCGTGTAATTCATCTGTGGAACTCCTTGCCACAGGATGTGGTGATGGCACCTGGCCTAGATGCCTTTAAAAGGGGTTTGGATAGATTCATGGAGGAAAAGACCATCACAGGTTACAAGCCATAAACAACCTCCTGGTTTTAGAAGTGGGTTTTTCTCTGTGCCAGGTGCAAGGGAGTGTCAACGGGAAACGGTTATCTTGTTGTCTTGTGTGCTCCCTGAGGCATCTGGTGGGGCCACTGTGTGATATAGGAAGCTGGACTAGATGGGCTTTTGGCCTGATCCAGCAGGGCTCTTCTTATGTTCTTATGTTCTTATGTTGTATATCAAATGAAAGCCCTATCCATAAGCATTACAGTGACACCTGTTCCATGTCTTTAGCTTTCATCGTTATCTTGTAAAAAGGTATGGTGACAAGTGAATTTTGGCATTTTAGGCAATTTTGAGTATTCAATATCTCAAAAACGGATGGACAAAAAATCTGATTTTTTTTTAAAAAAAACATCTCATGGTAAGGTACAAATGTACCAAAAATGAACAAAATCCATGACATCAAGGTTTCATGCATTGGTTGATTTCACATGGAATGACCCTCACAGTATGTTCCAAATCCCATCCATAAAGCAGCCCAGCTCTGGCTGTCCAGCTCTAGCACTCAGCAACAAGTCATAAATTGCAGGGGATACCTTCTGGGAAACCCGTCATATAGTGAAACCATCATTAAGCGAGTCCTCATCGCCTGTGGCTGATTGTGGTATAACATGTAAAACCAATACAGTACAGTGTAATGCAATGTAACACAGTGGAGTTGTAATAGGGAATGAATGGCAACCACTTATGAGTGTAACACAAAACACAACAAGATTTCTACCTGTCAATGGAGGTCAAAACACACACACACACACACACACACACACACACACACACACACACACACACACACACACACACACACACACACACACACACACACACACACACACACACACACACGAGAGAGAGAGAGTTAAAAATGACTGTTTTTTTGTTTTTGTTTTGCATTTCAAATATAGTACTGTAGCTTTAATTCTTTGTTTACACTTTGGGACCCTCCGTCATGTATGTGGATCGTCATTAAGCGATCCATCATTAAGGGGGGGGACACCTGTACTGAGGAACCATCATGAAAAATCAAAGCATCCAAGCGCATGTAAACTGACCCCCAGGTGCATTCCGAAGAGGTTTCTATAGAAATCCTCTATAGAGCAGGAATAAAAGATCTGAGAAGAGGAAAGAAAAATGTCTTCAGTGTGTTTAAAGCTGATAGAAACTCCCATACTGGTTGTCATTGTTAGCATGTGCTCCAGATGAGAAAATCCTGAGTCTGGCTGCAGTAGCCGCTTGACTTTGGTCCCAATCCTATCCAACGTTCCAGCGCTTATGCAACCGTGCCTACAGGGCGTGCGCTGCATCCTGTGGGGGGGGGGCAGTCATGGAAGCCTCCTCAAGGCAAATCCATTGCTGAAAACAGCCCTAATACAGGTTGAGTATCCCATATCTGGACTGCTTGGGACAGGAAGTTCTCTGGATTTCAGAATATTTGTATAAATATTTATTTTATTTTTATTTATTTTTTCACATTTTTATACCGCCCTTCCTCCAAGGAGCTCAGAGTGGTGTACATATTTCCTCCCCTCCTTTTTGTCCTCACAACAACCCTGTGAGGTAGGTGGGGCTGAGAGATAGTGACTGGCCCATGGTCACCCAGGAAGCTTTGTGGCTGAGCGGGGATTTGAACCTGGATCTTCCAGGTCTAAGTCCGACTCCCAAACCGCTACACCATCAAATATAATGAGATATCTTGGGGATGGGACCCAAGTCTAAACATGAAATTCATTTACCGGTATGTTTCATATACAGTACTCCCCCCATATCCGCTAGGGATATGTTCCAGGCCCCTCCGTGGATACTTGAAACCATGGATAGGAGCGAACACCCCCTCCATGGTTTCCTGAGAGCTCCCCGCCCTGCCTCCCCTGTGGGCAGGCGTGTGCCCCCCCAGCTCTTATTTTTCTTTCAGCAAGCTTTGTTTCTTCCTTAAAACAAACAGAGAAGCAGCCTCCATTGTAGGCAAGTAGAACGAGACTAAGTCTTAGAGAGGTGCTGTTAACGTTGCAGAGCCTCTCTAGTACTTAGTCTCGTTCTACTTGCCTGCAATAAGCAGCCAGAGGCTGCTTCTCCTGTTTGTTTAAGGAAGAAACAAAGCTTACTGGGGAAAAAAGTAAATGCCTGGGGGGGTCCCCGCAATCCGTAGATAAGTGAAACCGTGGTTAGCGAATCCGTGGATATGGGTGCCTACCTGTACACCTTATACACATAGACAAGGTAATTTTATACAATATTTTTAATAATGTTGTGCCCCAGCACGTCTTGCGCTATGCCAGCCAGGTGCTGGAAAACGTTTATTCACAATAAGTCATAGACCCCAAAATGTCTGGATTTCAGAATAGTCTGGATCTCGGATTCCCTTCTTCCTATTCTTTTTCTCCCTCTTCTTCTTTTCTTTTGGCCCCATACTGCACACTAGTTTGTGGAAACACATTTGCAGAGATCCAAGGGAGAGAGGCCGACAGAATGGGTGGGTGCTCCGGAGCGCTGCCAGTATAGCTAGTGGTGCTCCATCCACTTAGGGACGAAATACTTCAATCACATGCCTTGTGCCGCTATTCCTGCTATTCGCCAGCAGATGGCACCATTGCGTTACCTTTCTGTCTCAAACCTTCTGCCCAAATCTAGGATCTTTTAGAGAAGCACGGTCTTAATAAGTGAAAATCCTTATAGCAGGGGAAGGGTGTACTTTGGTTTTGCAGCTTGGGGCAAGCAGAGGGGACTCCTAAATGATGCCCTCCTTCTGGATATGGGTAGGAGCCATAGTTCAGTGATGGAGCCCTGCCGGTCCATGGCAGGTTCCTAAGTCCACCCAGAATAGCTTCTTCTGTGGCCAGCCAGAAGTGTCTTTTAGCAGCTTGGGCCGGACAGCAGCAGGGCCCTTTCCTTGAGAAGGCAGAGCTGCCCGCTGTCATTCATGCCTTGGCCACTCCTGGACTGGATGGCTGTAACATGTCTACATGGGGCTGGCTGCTCTGAAGACAATGAAGACTTCAGTGGCTCCACGGTGTGGCTGTCCTTAACTGCATCTGGCAAAGGAGAGTATAGAACCCCAAGATTGTATCGTCTGCAGGGGCTTGGAGCAAAGGACTGGTTTTAATCTTTCAAGCCCAGGACCGCCTGGAACCAGAGTCACTCCAGCTATTTGAATATGCAGCTAGACTCTTCATCTCATCCTCGGAGGACTTGCTCCACCACCTGAAATCCTGGGACTGGGCGGGAGGGCAAGGCTTCTTCTGATACATGTGCCATTTTAGTATATTCCTGATTCTGATTAGTTATTCAGTTATCATTTAGATTGGATAACTGGCTGAACCTTGGACAGTGCAGGAAGCACGCCATTCTCCAACTCTGCTCCTCACAGACCATCACTGGCTCGTGCACGTTCCCCTCCACTGCCCCCACCAGGTGCAGAAAGAGAGGCGGAGTGTGGGGATCCCCTCTTACCTTCTGTTCTGGGTCGCCGCCTCCTTCCTCCACATCTGTGCAGTTTAAAATAAACAGGAAGAGTAGAGCATGCTGGGAGCTGAGAAATGGACCGGTGGGAGATTTAGGAGAATGGAGAGAAAGAAGTACTTCTCCACACAGCACATAACTAACCTGTGGAACTCCTTACCACAAGGTGTGGTGATGGCCTCAAAAGGGGATTAGACAAATTAATGCAGGACAAGCCTATCAATGGTTCCTGGTCATGCTGGGTAGAGACCACATTCAGGCTCAGAGGCAGCATACCCCTGAATAGGCCTTTCCCTCTTCCTTGGGGCTCCTCAATGGCATCTGTTCAGCCACTGTCAGAAGCAGGATGCTGGACTAGATGGGCCTTTAGCCTGATGCAGCAGGGCTCCTGTCCTTCAGAGACTGTGGGTAAGAATCCTGCAGAAAATGCTTCCTCCTCAATAGCAATAAAATGTACAGTAGACCAGCATTTATGTGCAACAAATTCATTGCTGCTGTCTATGAATCCAGGCCTCTCTCTAATTTCCCTTGACTGAACCTCATGCTCCACTTCTGTCCCTCACAAAAATTCTGTGCATTTTCCTCAGAAACAGTTAGAAGAGCAGAAGCTGAAGATTATGTCAGACTTCAAGGAAATGCATAAGTTTCTTGAGGAACAAGAGCGCTTCTGTCTGACACAGCTGGCTGATCTGGAGAAAGAGATCAAGGAGAGGCAGGAAGGAAACATGACCAGACTCTCTGAGGAGATTTCCCATTTCAGGAAGCTGATCAAGGATGTGGAGGAGAAGTGCCAGCAGCCCCCATGTGAATTTCTGCAGGTGAGATGTCAGACAAAAATGCCTCCTGTTGCCAGTCCGTCGAAAGACTTTTTGCTTCCCGTGGGGAACAACAGGATGGTTCCCTTCCCCAGTCATGTACTCAGACATACATGCACAGTCTGGCCCACCCCTCTGCCTACAGACACTGTAAATGTCCATGTAGTTGCTGCTCCAACTGTGTGATAGTGTGGGAAGGGGGGATGGGTGGAGGGGGTGGGGCGTTTGCTGAGCCAAAAGGGGCAAGGTGAAGGTGGTGAAGGCGGTAGATGCTGCTGCTCCCTTCACTGCCAGCAAAAATCCTGCCGGAATAGGTCTCCTCATGAGAAGGCCGGCCCTGCCCGGTCCCTGCAGTTCGAGGAGGCAGGATCCTGGTGTGAGGGTTGGTTGCCCACAGGCAAGAAAGGGGCCAATGAATCCCTGTGAGACAAGAACAAGAAACAGCCAACTATGAGTTCTGTCTGTACAGCTGAAACCCATTTCTCTCATTCCTTCTTTCAGGACATCAGAGATACCTTGAGCAGGTATGTAGTTCATTTATAACCCCCTTCCTGTTTCACCTGTTCTGGAAGAGCTCTAGCTCCCTTTAAAAAAAAAGTTTCTGGGGAAAAAAGTCACAAATAAATCCCAAAAAAGACTATTTTTTTTTTTTAAAAAGACCCATCTTTTTTAAACAGCCCATCTGCTGTTTGGCGCTAGATTAGTGCTTTGATGCTTAGTGTCTAACAGCTGATGGGCTGGGGATTTAAAAAGATGCATTAAAAAGGATTTGAAAAGGGCTGTGAGTCCTTCCAGCAGTCTCGGGCAAGCAGCAGCAACTTTTTTTAAGGTACTGTACTGGAGGACTGTCGTCATATATGTGGATGGTCATTAAACGAACCGTCGTTATCCGGGGGACACCTGTACTTAGAAGAGCGGCAGAACTTATCTAACTCTCAGTTTCCAACCTCCAATTTCTGGCTACAACTTTAGTGGGGTTGTTTCTAACCATTCTGTAAACTGAGTCATGGATCTTCCTTCCAGGTGTCGGGAGGGGCGAGTGCGGCAGCAGCTGAAACTTCCTCCAGGGCAGGAGCAGTGGAGACTCAGAAGTGCCTGTCTGAAAAGTTCATCTCTTAAAACAGCCATGAAAGAGTTTCAAGGTATTGCAGGGAATACCGGTAGATCCAGATCCGGGCACTGTAAGAAAAAAGATGCAGGTCTAGAGGGATCTTGGGACTGACCCAGAAGTGCTATTCTTACCTTCACAATGGCACCTCTGGGGACCAGAGCAGCTCTTGGGGAGATTTTCAGCCAGAAAACATGGCTGAGGAAAAGCTGAAACAAATCCTACCTGATCCAGACCCAGCTATTATTTATTACAGTAATTCCAGTATTATTTCAGATAAACCCCAAATTAGACACTGACACATCCCGTCTAGTGCAGGCCTCCCTCCCTTGAAGCTTTGGTTGAATCCTGTTGCATTCGGAAGATGGGTCAGTCAGCCCTCCACAGCCCTCCTCTGGAGCCCGCAGCAAATGTCTTTTCTTCTCATGCTAGACTGAGAAATGAGACAATCTGCAGCTTTCCCCTCATCCAGTGTGCAAATTCGATGATGAAGGGTAGTGACTGCTATTTTTAGAAATAGAGTCATTCTAAAACGATCCAGGAATTGGGCCCCAAATGCTTTCCCCACCAGCACTTTCCTCCGTCCTTGACCTGCTTCAGCTTGAGAGAGCGACTTTGTCTTCTCTTTCTGGGGCCTCCTGACCGGTTTGCTTGAGGCCTGTGGGAAGGTGGTCTTTGGAACTGCTCTCCAGCAGCCGACGTGGCTCCTTTCTCTGAAAGGACATCTTTCTTTGCTCTTGCTAAAATGAACGGACCTTAAATTTGCTACTCTTTCTTCCACATCACAGGGTCACTGGAGCAAGCAGCAGACAAAGGTAACTATGCCCAGGGAGGGAGCGAAAGGGAAGGGGGCCGAGATTCCTCGTTCAGGTCGCCTGAAGTAGCTGTTCACCTCCCCCCCCCCACTGCAAAGGGAGTCCTTCTCTCTGTTCCCTCACACAAGAGATGAGTACTTGGACTAACTGGAGTAGAGGAGGATGCCCTCTAGGGAGGGGAGACCGAGAAGAAGAGGTTGGTCCATCCCCCCCGCTCCCCCCTCAAAGAGGAGCTGTGGAAGTTCAGCCGCTCAGGGCCAAACTAGGTGTTACACAGAACATGGCATCGCTTCTTGTGTGTGGTGTTGTGTTGTATGGTATTGCAGAAAACACGGTGGAACTGCATGGGGGGAGGGGAGGGCATTGACCCAGTTAGGATCGAAACTGCAGACCTCTGAGCTTAGATCAGGATCAGAACACGCCAGGGGACAAAGCACTAAAGCACCCCTATTGATTAGTTATTAGATTTCTATCCCCCTTTCTCCCCCAAAGGGGAGAACCATGTAGTCCTCCTACCCTGTTTCCTGCCCCAACCCATTACTATCTTGAGAAGCAAACGTGTTATGCATTCTGTGTACAACGTACAAGATGTGAAACAGCAGCAGTTCTGCAGCAGCTGAGGCCGACCCTTTCCCTGACACCCTCCGCTCTTTCTCTCCTTCTCTGTCCTGCAGTGAGTGTGACTCTGGATCCAGACACAGCATATCCCCGCCTGGTTCTGTCTGAGGATCTGAAGAGCGTGAGATGTGGAAACACATATCAGAACCAGCCTGACAACCCTGAGAGATTTGATTTCATTCCCTGTGTGCTGGGCTGTGAGATATTCACTTCAGGAAGACACTGGTGGGAGGTGGAGGTGGAGAAGCTGAAACCATGGGAATGGTGGGCTGTGGGGGTTGCTCAAGAGTCTCTCAGGAGGAAGGGACGTTTCACTCTTAGTCCCAATGAAGGGATCTGGGCTGTGGGGAACAACCCATCTACATCTCAACCAGTCTCAGCTTTGACTTCCCCCAAATGGACCCCTTTGACCTTGAGTCATCGGCCCAGGAAGATCCACGTGTTCCTGGACTACGAAGAGGGTCGTGTGGAATTTTTTGATGCTGATACAAACAACTTGATGTTCACTTTCACTCCTGGCTCATTCTCTGGGGAGGGGATCAGACCCTTCTTCGAAGTGATGGAGGGAGTCTGTCTGAAATGCTGAATCCGAAGGTGAATCCCCACTGCTCCAAGTCCTTCTCACTCCTAAAAAGAAGGAGACACTCTAGCACCCCTACTCTTTTGCTGAAATTGGGACAGGCAAAGCTGGGCTGCAGGCTCTGTGGTTTTCTGCCCTGGCTTCTGGCTCAAGAACACTGTGCTTAGAAGTGCCTGACAGCTTTCCCTTCTAATATCCATCCTAACAAAACTGGGTGTGTGTTTGTGTGTTACCAAGTGTGCTTTTCAGACATGCACACAAGGGAAATCTGTTGGACTATGAAGATCTACGTGTGGAATTTTTTGATGCCGATACAGACAATTTGATCTTCACTTTCACTCCTGGCTCATTCTCTGGGGAGGGGATCAGGCCCTTCTTTATGGTGGAGGCGGGAGTCAGTCTGCAATGCTGAATCTGAAGGAAAATCCCCACAGCCATAATCTCCTGTTGCCAACTTGAAGGGAGGAGGCACTCTAGCATTCTGCCTCTGTAGCGGAAATGGCAGCAGGCAAAGAGTATGGAATCTGTGGCTTTCAGACATGACTTCTGGCTCCAGATCGCAGTGCTTAGAACTGAGCTACAGAGTTGCTCTCTGATATCTACACCTACCAGGTGTGCTTTACAGACACGCATTAACATGTACATGTGCACTGAGCGGTGGTCTATTACTTGTGCTGAGGCCATGTGCAGTGATCTGTTGGGGGGGGAAGGAAGAGGGAGGCAAGGGGGAATGTGCAACGAGAACTTCATTGTGGGAAGATGTTTACAATTATAGGGAAAGGAAAATAAAAAGCAACTCAATGTGTCTAGAGTCTAGACTCTAAATGTAAGTAGTCGCTCTGTACAAAGAAAGGGGAGAGTTAGAAATACCACCTGACAATGGAAAGGGTGTGTGTGAGACGACACAAGCAAGGCGCAGGAGGGTTATTACCTGGAGGGAGAAATGGGGTTGAAAAACTGGAGTAGGGGATTGCAGGGAGAGGAGGGCTAGAACTTACAGCTGCTTTACAGCACATTTGCGACGTCTTCGGTTGGTGGAACGCTTGTTCTGCCAGCCGAAGTAACGCTAGGATTGCGCAGTTAGAACCAGCGTTGGCTAACGAGGGCTGAAGCATTCCACTTGTGACTAGACTGATGTATTTTGAAATCCACTGAAAGGTGCCCTCAGTTAGGAGTCAGCTGCCTAATTTTGAAAACAGGGACTTGACCTGCAGCTGGCAAAGATCACCTTCAAAGAGGCAGATTCTCCTCACAACCACAACAACACCAACAATACACCTCACCTGTCTAATCCAGGTGTTTATGAAATTGCATGTGCTGATTGTGCTAGAATATATGTGGGGAATATGATGCGCCCGATAAGGATATGCCTTCAGGAACATTTAAGAGCTGCCAGGTCACTTCAAGAAGAGAAGTCTGCAGTAGCAGCACATGTGGTGCAAACTGGGCATACTATTGCTTTCCAGGAAACCCGCTCTTTATTTAATGAAGTTAACAATAGACGAAGACGGAACCTGGAAGCTATCACAATTTCCCAAAGAAGGAAAAATGAACCCCCTTAATCGCCAACAGGAACTGGTATATGTGAATAAAATCTGGTACCCATTCCTGGGTAAAGCACGATCACAGCCAGTGAGGCAAAGGTCACTCTCGGACATGGAGGAGATTGACAGTTCTGGGATTAATTAAACAATTAGCTTTCCCGCGCTTTTGGTAGCGTGTCTCTGTTAAAAAATCTAGCCTACTCTTTCCTGTAGGTATCGGAACTTCTGCTGGTGTATAACCAGTTTTGCTTGAAAAAAACCCAGGTGCGGGGAGAAACGTCGCAGGAGGACTGTAGGTTTATTTTTTATCTTATATGCCTGTATGATAATCCTTGTGCGTCCTCTCTCTTCAGTTTCGCTGAAGACGTTTTACGCTAATAGGAATTTTTCCAGACATTTGGTGAACATTAAACTTTATTCTTCTCTACAACAAAAAATTACATGGCTGAATTACCCATATTTCCGATCTCTCTGCATATACCGACCATTTTGCTACCTAGTACAGGTTGAGTATCCCTAATCTGAACATCCGAAATCCAAAATGCTCCAAATTCCAAAACGTTTTGAGCCACAAGTGGAAAATTCCACACCTGACCTCATGTGACAGGTCGCGGCCAGAATGCAGGCGCAAAACAGTTTACACAGCATCCCCAAGGGGAAAAAAAAAGACCCTCCCAGCCCCCTTCAGCTGCAATATATCTTTTCCATGCATGCCCAGATCCCCCCAGACAATCAACAGTGCTGGATTAACCTAGTAGGAAAAGTAGCCTATGCTACGGGCCCCGCATTTTCGAAGGCCCTGCACTAAATGCTTCCAAGCTGTCTCCGGAAATTGGCATCTCACGATCTGGCAACCCTGTTGTTTACATATCGGGGGGAGCTGGATGCTGCATGGTACGTAATTATAATAATGGACTACATTAATAACACGATACGTATTAACACGAATAAATAATGTCATTCAAATTGAACTGTACTGATGGCCCAATCCGACCCACTACGGGTGCCAGCGCTGCAACCTCAGTGCTGTGTGTCACAAATATGTCGTAAGGCATGTTTTGACACCCGGAGAGGAGGCGGTACCAAGTCCTGCCCCATCCTGCCGGCACCGAATCCAGGCTCCGCGCGCACCAGAGCAGGTAAGGCCACTCTGAGCTGCGTGGGTGTGAAACACTTCTGGTCCCCAGTGTTTCAGATAAGACTCAACCTGTAATAAAATATACACCTGCTGCATTTCCCAGTAGCTGTTCTGGGTCATGGATTGATTTTCCCAGGAATCCCTTTGGGCTGAAAGGAGTTGATGAAACTGGCCTGTATCCAGTCCCAATAATACCGTTTTAGAAATGCTCTTCCATCCACATGGAGAGTACAGTAGTGACAGAGCTGAGCTGCGAACGATTTGAACCTCTCCTGTGAGTGACTCATGTGCTCCTGATTCCAGCTGAGTGCATATTCCCCCCCCCCCCCCGAGCCAATTCCAGGAAAAGAAACACCCAGTCGGTGCTTGAAATGAAAAACGAAACTGAATTTGTTCTGTGCGTTGCAGTTCAAGGAGAGGCAGCCATGGCCGGTCGGAGTCTCGTCAAGGAGCTCTCAGAGGAGACGACGTGTCCCGTCTGCCTGGAATATTTCACCGATCCAGTGAGTACGGAGTGCGGGCACAATTTCTGCCGCGCCTGCCTGACCCAGTCCTGGGGGGAGCTGGACAAAAAGGCTTCCTGCCCTCAATGTAGAGAACCTGTTCAGCAAAAGAACCTGAAGCCAAACCGGCAACTGGCAAACATTGCAGAAATAGCCAAGAAATTCAGTCTCCAGGTGGCAAAAGGGGCAGGAGGAGGCGTGTGCGAGAGACACCAGGAGCCCCTGAGGCTCTTCTGCAGGGACGACGAAGCCCCCATCTGCGTGGTGTGTGACCGGTCCAAGGAGCACAGGGAGCATCGAGTGATTCCTACGGACGAGGCTGTGGAAGAGTACAAGGTAGGAGGAATGCGCCATGGTTCCCATTGATGCTGGTATTGCAAACTGGAGAGACTCTCACTTTGCAATTTTCTTCCCTGCAAAATTGGGGTGGTTGTGTCTTGCTGACCATTTTTGGATGCCAGCTAATGAACTGCCTGTTTCTACACGACTTTGCTGGGCTGGTCTAAATGCTGCCTGCTATGTGTGTGTGGGGGGGGGGAGGGGGTTGGTCTTTTGTCCCTACTGCTGCTTAGTTTGCTGTTAATATGTACGTGTGTTTCTATTTAAGACTGCAAGCGGTAGGATGCTCTATATGGCAAGACAGAAATCCTTAAAAATAAAGAAATAGATGCACTTAAGTCTTAAAGCACAGTAGCTGCAAGGGGAACTCCTGTATGTGCCGCCTCTTCACACTCCCCAAAACGTCTCTCTCTGCTTCTCGCTTCCTGTTCCTCCTTCATATTTTTCCTCCTTACTACTTCTGCTGCGCTTTCTTCTCTGAAATACACGCATTTTATTACAGCCATGGTGGGTGAGGGTCTGTATCTATCCAGAGCACAACATTCTGCCAAAATCCCGTCACACTAAAGAGTGACCAAAAAGCTCAACCCAAAAAGCTCAACCTACCTGCAGATACTCCTTCATGGATCATTGCCTTGTCGTGGCGAAGGGGCTTGCGTAACTCAATGAAGCCATGAGCTATGCCGTGCAGAGACACCCAAGACGGACAGGTCGTAGCAGAGAGTTCTGACTAAAAGTGATCCACTGGAGAAGGAAATGGCAACCCACTCCAGTAACCTTGCCAAGAAAATCCCATGAACAGTACCAAAAGGCTAAAAGATATGACGCTGGAAGATGAGACCCTCAGGTCGGAAGGTGTCCAATATGCTACTGAGCAAGAGCGGAGGACTATTCCAAGTAGACCCAGAAAGAGTGAAGCGGTGGGGCCAAAGCCAATAGGACGTCCAGCTGTGGATGTGTCTGAGGTTGAAAGGAAAATCCAATGCTGCAAGGAGCAATACGGCTTAGGAACATGGAATGTGAGGTCTATGAATCAAGGCAAGCTGGATGTGGTCAAAAATGAGATGATAAGATTGAACATTGACATCTTGGGAATCAGCGAACTAAAATGGACGGGCATGGGCGAATTTAAGTCAGGTGACCATCATATCTACTACTGTGTGCATGAATCCCTTAGAAGAAATGGAGTAGCCCTCATAGTCAATAAAAGAGTGGGAAAGGCAGTACTGGGGTGCAACCTCAAAAACGACAGAATGATTTCAGTTCGAATCCAAGGCAAACCATTCAACATTACAGTAATCCAAGTGTATGCCCCAACCACTGATGCCGAAGAAGATGAAGTTGACCGGTTCTATGAAGACCTACAACACCTTCTAGAACTAGCACCCAAAAAAGATGTCCTTTACATCATAGGAGACTGGAATGCTAAAGTAGGAAATCAAGAAATAAACGGAACAACAGGCAAGTTTGGCCTTGGAGCGCAAAATGAAGCAGGGCAAAGGCTAACGGAGTTCTGTCAAGAGAACACGCTGGTCATAGCAAACACTCTTTTCCAACAACACAAGAGGCGACTCTACACATGGACATCACCAGATGGTCAATACCGAAACCAGATAGATTATGTGCTTTGCAGCCAAAGATGGAGAAGCTCTATACAGTCAGTAAAAACAAGACCTGGAGCTGACTGTGGCTCAGATCATGAGCTTCTTATTGCAAAATTCAGGCTTAAACTGAAGAATGTAGGGAACACCACTAGACCAGTCAGATATGACCTAAACCATATCCCTTGTGAGTATACAGTGGAGGTGAAGAATAGATTTAGGGCATTAGACCTGGTAGACAGAGTGCCTGAAGAACTATGGACGGAAGTTTGTAACATTGTACAGGAGGCAGCAACTGAAACCATCCCAAAGAAAAAGAAATGCAAGAAAGCAAAGTGGCTGTCAGATGAGGCTTTACAAATAGCTGTGGAAAGAAGGAATGCGAAAAGCAAAGGTGAAAGGGAAAGATATAAACAACTGAATGCAGATTTCCAGAGAATAGCAAGGAGAGATAAGAAGGCCTTCTTAAATGAACAATGCAAGGAAATCGAGGAAAACAACTGAATGGGGAGGACTAGAGATCTCTTCAAGAAAATTGGAGATATCAAGGGACCGTTTTGTGCAAAGATGGGCATGATAAAGGACAAAAAAGGCAGAGACCTAACAGAAGCAGAAGAGATTAAGAAGAGATGGCAAGAATACACAGAAGAACTATACAAGAAAGATCTTAATGTTCCTGATGACAACGCTGGTGTGGTCACTGACCCAGAGCCGGACATCCTAGAGAGTGAAGTCAAGTGGGCCTTAGGTAGCATTACTAACAACAAAGCTAGTGGAGATGATAATATCCCAGCTGAGCTACTTAAAATCCTAAATGATGATGCTGTGAAAGTGCTGCACTCAATATGCCAACAAATTTGGAAAACTCAGCAGTGGCCAAAGGATTGGAAAAGGTCAGTTTACGTTCCAATTCCAAAGAAGGGCAATGCCAAAGAGTGCTCAAACTACCGCACAATTTCACATGCTAGCAAGGTTATGCTCAAAATCCTACAAGCTAGGCTTCAGCAGTATGTGGACCGAGAACTACCGGACGTACAAGCTGGGTTTCGAAGAGGCAGAGGAACTAGAGATCAAATTGCCAACATGCGCTGGATCATGGAGAAAGCCCGAGAGTTCCAAAAAACCACCTACTTCTGCTTCATTGACTACGCAAAAGCCTTTGATTGTGTGGATCACAACAAACTGTGGCAAATTCTTAAAGAGATGGGGGTACCAGACCACCTTACCTGTCTCCTGAGAAACCTGTATGCGGGTCAAGAAGCAACAGTTCGAACCGGCCATGGAACAACCGACTGGTTCAACATTGGGAAGGGAGTACGGCAAGGCTGTATATTGTCACCCTGCCTATTTAACTTATATGCAGAGTACATTATGAGAAATGCAGAAATGAATCACAAGCCGGAATCAAGATTGCCGGGAGAAATATCAACAACCTCAGATATGCAGACGATACCACCCTAATGGCAGAAAGTGAAGAAGAACTAAAGAGCCTCTTGATGAGGGTGAAAGAGGAGAGTGCAAAAGTTGGCTTGAAACTCAACATTAATAAAACTAAGATCATGGCATCGGGTCCCATCAATTCCTGGCAAATAGAAGGGGCAGAAATGGAAGCAGTAACATATTTTACTTTTCTGGGTTCCAAGATCACTGCAGACGGAGACAGCAGCCATGAAATTAAAAGACGCTTACTCCTTGGAAGGAAAGCTATGGCAAACTTAGACAGCATAATAAAAAGCAGAGATATCACCATGCCAACAAAAGTTCGTATAGTCAGGGCGATGGTGTTCCCAGTAGCAATGTATGGTTGCGAGAGTTGGACCATAAGGAAGGCTGAGCGCCGAAGAATAGATGCTTTTGAACTGTGGTGCTGGAGAAGACTCCTGAGAGTCCCTTGGACTGCTAGGAGATCAAATCAGTCAATTCTAAATGAAATCAACCCTGACTGTTTCCTGGAAGGACAGGTACCGAGGCTGAAGCTCAAATATTTTGGCCACCTAATGCGAAGAGAGGAGTCTCTGGAGAAGACTCTGATGCTGGGAAAGACTGAAGGCAAAAGGAGAAGGGGAAGGCCAAGGATGAGATGGTTAGACAGCATCACCGATGCAACGAACATGAAAATGAGCGAACTCAGGAAGATAGTGGAGGACAGGAAGGCCTGGCGGGATATGGTTCATGGGATCACGAAGGGTCGGACACGACTTAACGACTGAACAACAACAACAAACCTGCAGATAGGGCTCCGGAGGTAGGAGCAACCTTGAATGTTAACGGTTGGGGTCACCAGGGCAGCGGGACAGTTCAGCTGGCACCAATGGTGCCCGCCCGCCCCCACCCCCCCAGTGCATCCCTTTACTTTCTGATACAGAACAGAATGGCTGCCATTCATTCCTATGGGGAAGTGTAAAAGCACTACACTAAGGTGGGGATGAGAGAAAGAGAACCGAGGGTTTCTGGGAAAGGAAGAGCGTGTGAGGGGTGTTGGGAAGGGCAGGTGGGCGGAGAGCCAGAGGCTGGTGGGGAGACAGAAGGAGAGAGAGAGAAAAATGGTAGGTGAGGAAGGAAAGCCCTCTCTTTGGGGCAGTTGCCAGAAGGGGAAGAGAATGTAATGTTTGTGGGGGGACAGGAGAAAGGACACAACTGAGAGGGGAAGGGGCAATGGACTGGTGCCCTTGTTCTGCCCAGCCTCTCCTCCCACCTGCGAAATGGGCTTCTCAGGCATCTGTAACCTGAGTCAGCAGCACCTCCCCTTAGGAGCAGGTCCACTTTTTCGAGGCATCTTCCCTCCCCCTTTCTACATGAAGAGACTCCCCTTCCGCTGCCAATCCCAGCAAGGGTCCCTGTCCTCCCACCCTCGCCCATCACCCTGCATTTCATGAAGACCTTTGTTGAACTATTCAGCATGTTTAGCCAAGTAACTGTATGACAGCCAAGCCATAAGGTTTCCCTCTCCCAACAACTAGTTATCCGAATGTGCCCACTCTCCCCCTTCCCGGACCAGTGTGATGACTTGAAGGAAAGGCACTTTTCACATGGTCTGGGTTTTTGTTAACCTCAGTGAATACACACATATAACTTGGGATGATGGGAAATAGATTATTTCTGTTCCAGACATCTTACATGTGAGGCAAAATTCATCCTCTCCCTACTTCTGTGTCCTGGCCCGTTTCCCCCTCCCTTTTTTTCTGGCGCTGCCATTGTTCTGTGAGGTTTTTCTATTTTTTTAGACACTCCACTTCATTACTCCCAACATATTTTCAAACCGTCAAGCTCTTTACGCTCCTTTTCTGTATAGAGGCAAGAAGTCTAGGCCAAGTAAACAGGCACTATAGATCTACTATTGAGGCGGGTGTGATAATTAGCCTCCTTTTGAGAACAGCCTGTTTGGGGGGGGGAGTGGTGGACTCCTCACAGGCTCCTCCAGCCTCCCCCCCCCTTTGCTTCCTTTTCTGGATCCAGGTAGCCCTTAAACATGGAGGCTGTTGTCAAGGGAGGGGGCCGTGTGATTTCGATCGGCCCTTCTGTCACTGAGCGCAGCAGATCCAGGATCATCTCCAACTCCTGGCGCTTCCCGTGGTTTCATCTGCACCCAGGTCCACCCCTTAGTCAGCACAAATGTTCCTGTTATTCAGCACTCGCTACGTCCATGGACTGGCGTTGGGAGATTCGTGTTAACTTCTGCAACCAATTACAAACATCTCTTTTCTAAGATCTGTGCTATCCAAGCGTTGGATAACGGAACGCTTGAGAATTAAAAATAGCATGGGAGACATATGTGGAGACTCCATTCCAGGAGGCTGATAGGTGGATTCTCTGTGGACTGATGGCCCAATCCTAAAGATGCATTCTACTGGGGATAATGTGCTTTGCGGCTGTCCTAGAGAAATTGACCCATTGGATTCAGCTGCCCAGAGACTGCGTCAAACCCAATACCTGCTATGGCTTCAGGTTATGATGTTGCCATTCGAGCATATATTTGTCGTGACCCTCTCTTCCTTAACGTCCCTTAGCCCAGTGTGTTTGGAAGGGAACTTTGGCTCGATGTTTGGCTTGGTGTTCATTGACCTGGTAACCTTCAGTTCCTAGACTTATGCTACGTATTTTTGTCTCGAATGTAAACAACGATCTCTTTGTGAATTCCTGTATTCATATTACCTTTGTTGCTGAAAATGTCATTAAAAATAACAACAGTGTAACAAAATTGGAACAATTTTGTGTTTAGCTGAATATTTCTATGTATCTTTATTAATTTTTTAGTGTGAGGATTTCAAAAATGCCACTATTGTTGGCATAGTATCAATTAGCCACGATTTACGCTACTCCGGGAAAGCTTACAATCTCTTGTCGTGCTATTGTTTACCCTGGTGTAAAGGCGAAAGATAGTGTTTCATTAGCAACACAAAACTGAAAATACCTAAAAATGATTTGATAAAAAAGCAAGAGTACCGTTGCAATCAGCGCCTCTGAAGTATATAAAGAAACACTTAAAAATAAACAAACAATCTTTGTGTTACACAGTGTAATGTTAAAAGGAAGAGTGTCACTGATTCTTCTTGAGCTAACCTCTTCTCTTGTGCAGGAAAAAATCCAGACCCAGCTGCAGTCTCTGGAGAAAGAGAGAGAGAAGCTGGTTGAACAGAAAGAGTTTGAAGAGCAAAGGAGCCAAGAATACCTGGTAGGTGTTGGTTCTTTGTGCTGGGGATAAGAACAGCCTGGGTGACTCTTCCTACCCTTATCATGAGACAACAGACTTGGCGTGTTGTTGTGTAGTGTCTTTGGACTGGTACACATGAGTGCTGCATCAAAATGGGAGAACTGCATGTGTGAATGAGCGTTGCGCTATTCTATACAGTACGTTCCAATTCCCATCCATAAAGCAGCCCAGCTCTGGCTGTTCAGATCTCACACTCAGCAACAAGTCATCAATTTGACTTTGGGCCCAATCCTATCAACTTTCCAGTGCTGATGCAACCGTGCCAACACCACGTGCGCTGCATCCGGTGGTGGGGAGTCATGGAAGTCTCCTCAAGGCATTGCAGCTGCATCGGCGATGGAAAGTTGGATAGGATTGGGCCCTTTGACTCATGGTGAGTCCTGATCCAGACCCTTCCTAGGGCAGTAATTCGCCATGGCAGGGGTGTGTGTGTGTGTGTGAGCATGTGCCTCTCCTCTTTGCCATGGGTATTGGACTTAGACCTGGAAGACCCAGGTTCTAATCTCCGCTCAGCCATGAAACTTCCTGGGTGACCTTAAGCTAGTCACTATCTCTCAGCCTCACCTACCTCATAGGGTTGTTGTGAGGACAAAAGAAGGGAAGGAACCATGTACATCGCCCTGAGCTCCTTGGAGGAAGGGTTGTATAAAAATACAATAAATAATAAGAGCCACTGCTTTTTTAGGGTCAATGCCCTGCCATGTAAAATGCCCCCATTCACACATAACACCTTTCCCTCTTTGTATGTACCTATTCCATTCCCGAAAACAGCCCTTATAATGAAAATCTGGATAATGAGTATAATTGATGTAATAATTTCAATGGTAAAAATTCTCATTTGTTCCAAAGCCATTCCAGGTTCACACAGAAAAATCACTCTAAATGCCTAATGCCATAAGGAATCACTACAGATTTCGATAAACCTAAAGCAAAAGAGACATCTTTTTTTCAGGTGGGTGCTCTGTAGCACTGCAAGTATAGCCACTAAGGGGCGAAATTAGAGGGAACTCTGCAGCTCAATGCATTGTTCAACAGCACAAATAACTTCATTCAATACCATGCTTGGACAACTGGTCACAACATTCAGTTTAATAACACCCAAGCCCTAGCTACTATGAATCCGTACTTACCTCGTTTAACTAGAGAAGCTATCGAGGTCTATAGACATCAACAAAATGTCAATGGCAAAGAAGAATTAAGATCGATAAACAATCGCTGGATTCCTGCCTTGGCTAAAACGAAAATCAAAAGGCATGTAACCTCATCTCTGACACAAAACCTCTAAAAGCCATGTTCCTTTAGATGCAAGAGATGCCAATTAACAACCTGTGTGTCTTCTATGGGTCTAAAATCACTGCACCTGGTATTCCTCCCATTTGTTTTGTCCTCTGAGTCTCCTTGGGATTCTCTGCAGACCCTGAAAAAGTGAACCAGCAGTGTTAGCGAAACGTTGGTATGGTAACATCTTGCTGTTCTTTTGAACTTGTTTTTAGAACTTTCTTTCTTTTGAAAGTCTTGTTGGAATGTTTTGTTCACCATGGCTTTTAAACCTGAAAACTTGTTTCTCTATAACGGGTTCACAACCAGTGGCACTAGTACCACTAGTGGTACTTGGACCGCCAGACCACCAGAACCCGGCTCCAATGTGGCACCTTTCCGCTCCTGAGAGGCTCCTGCCTTTGGCCGAGTCTCTTGGGAATGTTGAGAAGGGCTCCCCCACCCACCCAGAGCCTCCTGGCTGCGTTTTCTGGCCTTCGAAAACTTGAAAATCCAGAAGTAATCACCAGTCATCACCAGTCACTTCCGGTGTTACACAGCAGGAGAGTGGTGCCGGAGGTGTTACTTGGCCAGGAAGGGGTTGAGAAACCCTGCTCTAGAACTTCATTCAGAAGCTTTGTGCCGCTATTCTTCCTATTTGCCAGCAGATGGCAACATTGCGTTACCTTTCTGTCTCAAACCTTCTAGTAAAAATCTGGGATCTTTTAAAGAAACATGGTCTTAATTTGTGCAGTGACAACTCTTACAGCCCGGGAAGGGAGTACTTCGGTTGGGGCGAGCAGAGGGGACTCCTAAATACTGCCCTCCTTCTGGATATAGGTAGGAGCCACAGTTCAGTGATGGAGCCCTGCCAGTCCATAGCAGGTTCCTCAGTCCACCCAGAATAGCCTCTTCTGTGGCTAAACACGTCTTTTAGCAGCTTGGGCCGGACAGCAGCAGGGCCCTTTCCTTGAGAAGGCAGAGCTGCCCGCAGTCATTCATGCCTTGGACACTCCTGGGCTGGATGGCTGTAACATGTCTACACTGGTCTGGCTGCTCTGAAGACAAAGAAGACTTAAGTTGCTCCACAGTGCGGCTGTTATAATTCTTACTCCATCTGGCAAAGGGCAGTATAGAACCCCAAGATTGTATCGTCTGCAGGGACTCAGTGCAAAGGGCTGGTTTTAATCTTTCAAGCCCAGGACCGCCTGGGACCAGAGTCGCTCCAGGTATTTGGATATGCCCGACTCTTAATCTCTTCCTCGAAGACTCTTAATCTCATTCTTGGAGGACTTGCTCCACCACCTGAAATCCTGGGACTGGGAGTGAGGGCAAGGCTTCTTCTGATTTATGTGCTGTTTTAGAATATTCCTGATTCTGATTAGTTTTTCAGTTACCATTTAGATTGGATAACTGGCTGAACCTTGGACAGTGCATGAGGCAGCCCGTTCTCCCCCTCTGCTCCCCCCAAACCATCACTGGCTCATGCACGTTCCCCTCCACTGCCCCCACCAGGTGCACAAAGAGAGGGCGGAGTGTGATGATCCCCTCTTACCTTCAGTTCTGGGTCGACGCCTCCTTCCTCCACATCTGTGCAGTTTAAAATAAACAGGAAGAGTAGAGCATGCTGGGAGCTGAGAAATGGACGGGAGGGAGATTTACGATGGAGAGAAAGAAGTACTTCTACACACAGCACATAACTAACCTGTGGAACTCCATACCACAGGGTGTGGTAAAGGCCATTACATTAGATGGCCTGAAAAGGGGATTAAACAAATTAATGCAGGACAAGCCTATCAATGGTTCCTGGTCGTGCTGAGTAGAGACCACATTCAGACTCAGAGGCAGCGAACCTCTGAATAAGCCATTCCCTCTTCCTTGGGGGCTCCTGAAAGGTATCTGTTCAGCCACTGCCAGAAGCAGGATGCTGGACTAGATGGGCCTTTGGCCTGATGCAGCAGGGCTCATCTTCTGTCCTTCTGAGGTTGTGCCTAAGAGAGTCCTGCAGAACGTGCTTCCTCCTCAATAGCAATAAAATGTACAGTAGACCAGCATTTATGTGCAACAGTAATTCATTGCTGCTGTCTATTCATCCAGGCCTCTCTCAGATTTCCCCTGACTGAACTTCATGCTCCACTTCTGCCCCTTACCAAAATTTCTGTGCCTCTTCACCAGAAACAGTTAGAAGAGCAGAAGCTGAAGATCACGTCAGACGTCAAGGAAATGCACAATATTCTTGAGGAACAAGAGCGCTCCTGGCTGATGGAGCTGGCTGATCTGGAGAAAGAGGTCAAGGAGAGGCAGGAAGGAAACATGACCAGGCTCTCTGAGGAGATCTCCCGTTTCAGGGACCTGATCAAGGATGTGGAGGAGAAGTGCCAGCAGCCCCCATGTGAATTTCTGCAGGTGAGATTTTAGGGAAAAAAATGTTGCCCAGGTGCCAGACCGGCAAAAGACTTTTTGCTTTCCGTGGGGAACAAGAGGATGGTTCCCTTCCCCAGTCATGTTCACAGACATACATGCACAGCCTGTCTAGGCCACCCTTCTGCCTGCAGACGCTGTTTATGTCCACGTAGCTGCTGCTCCAACTGTGTGGTGGTGTGGGTGTGAGTGGGTGTGTGTGGAGTGGGAGGGTTTTTTCCTGAGCCAAATGGGGAAAGGTGAAGGCGGTGAAGATGGTAGATGCTGCTGTTTCTGCTGCCTTCGCCCCCCACTGCCAGGAAAGGTCCACCCCTTGAACCAAACACTTCAGGTCTCCTCATGAGAAGGCCACCCCTGCCAGACCCCTGCGGTTCAAGGAGGCAGGATCCTGGGGTGAGGGTTGGTTCTCCACAGGCAAGAAAGGGGCCGATGAATCTCCATGACACGAAAACAAAAAGCAGCAGCCCAATATGACTTTTGTCTGTGTGGCTTAAGCCCATTTTTCTCATTTCTTCTTTCAGGACATCAGACGTACCTCGGGCAGGTAAGTAGCTCAGTCACACTCCCCTTCTTGTTTCACTTCAGCTCTGGCTCAATTGTTAAAAAATATTTCTGGGGAAAAAAGAGTCGCAGGCACAGAGCCACCAAGGCCCTGAAGTATTTGCCCTCCTTGAGGAGCAAATGTCTGAAGAGGTCTGGTGTCCTCGGAGCTCAGGCTCGTTCCTTGTGAAGACAGGAAGCTGCTACACGCCAAGTCCAGTTAGCCAACGGCAGCCGTTCTCCAGCCCAGATCTCCCTCCTTCACTGAAGATGCCATAGATTTATCCTCCATTGTCGTGAGGTGTGAATTCCGCCTCTGAGCAAGGGTCCTGCCTTCTGTCTGTAATACTCCAATCCCACATCTTGTCTGCTTCTCCCTCCTTCTCCCACTAAGAATGGCAAGGAAATTACTGCAAGACTGGAGGGCTAATATTGTAGCTGCAGGTGGGAAGGCAAAACACTTTCTCACAAGGAAGAAGTGTCTCCCCTCGCCATTTCATTCATAAGGGGGGGGGGAGTAAAAGAACAGTGATTTCCTCACTTTTCCCCTTAAGGGTAGAAAATGTGATTAAAATGGAATCGTATCACAGTCGGACCTTTTTATCCACTGGGGTTCTGATTTCGGAACACATTACCACATTACCTTTTTTTCAGCGTCTTCGCCACTTCCCTCCTCCTGAGTTTGTTTAAACTGACTGAAAAAAAGAAAAAACGCTACTGAAAGCAACCTGTAGATGACACCAGAGACTCCCAGTTGCATTTTCTTCCTTTTTTCAGCAGTTTAAATATGTCGGGAAGTGGTTAGTCCCCAACAGATTCCCGGTTGCAGTGTGTGTGGTTTTTTTTCAGCGCTTTGGATGCGTGCAGGAGGCAGGAAGCGCCTGGCTGGCCCCCGGCAATGCTGACAAAAGAGGTCATGTGGTGCGGTCAGGCATCCACAGTTTTGCCACACATGTCGAGTCAAATCCGTGGATGGAAAAACCGTGGATAAAAAGGTCAGACTGTACTTGGAAGAGCTCCAGAACTTATCCATGACTCGAGCTATTCTCAAGTTAGGTTCCAACCTCCTATTTCTGACTACAAGAGAGGAATGGGCTGCTACGTTTTGAGCATTCCTGAAACTGAGCTACACAACTTCCTTCCAGGTGTCGGGAGGGGCAAACGAGGAAGCAGCTGGAACTCTCTCCAGGATTGGAATCCAGACTCAGAAGTTGCTGTCCAAACAGTGCACTTCTTGAAAAGGCCGTGAAAGAGCTTAAAGGTATTGCAGGGAATGGATCCAAATCTGGTCAATTTGGCCATTGCGAGAAACAAGGTGGTGCACTAGAGGGGTCTTGGGACCAAACCAGAAATGCTCTTCAGATATTTACATTGAGTTTGCAGACTAGGCCACTTCTGACTGGAGGCAGAAAAGTCGGAATCGTATTAGGAAGATGGTTCAGCTCCGCACTCCTCTGGAGCCCTCAGCAAATGTCTCTTCTTCAAGACTGAGAAACGGGACAATATGTGGCTTTTCTCCTATGCAGAATTTAAATTCTGCGATTAAGGCCCCAATCCTATCACTCAGCGTTGATGCAGTCGTTCCAAAAAGGTGCATGTTGCATCCAGCAGTGCGGGGGGGGGGGGGGGGACACACACACACACACACACCTGAGGGCAAAGGGAGGTACAAATAAAATACTTATGCTTACTTCCACATAAGCCCTGGGTCATCACCTCACCTGTGGGTCTCCTCGGACATATGCTACATCTCTTTGTGGCGTATGTCCAAGGAGGGAGAAGGGGCGGGGAGGTTTACAACTGAGGGGATAAGATCCAGCGTGTGCCATTACTGCTGTGTCCACCCCCCTCCCCACCCAGTTACACCCCCAGTCCCCCCACCGCCACTGCTGATTTGCCGTTCCAGTGGGCACGGTGGGGTCGGCAACAAAGGTGCGATGCTGCCGCCTATCGCAGCAGCTCTTGCAGAATGTCTGCCGACAGAGCTCTGCGCGCACCATCGGCAGCCATTTTATGACAGCGGAGACTCTTCTGCTGTCGTAAGCCCCTCCTCCCGATAACCCAATCCTGGATAGGATTGGGCTGTAAGAGTATTGTCTGCCTTTTTAGAAATATGGTGATGTTAAAATAATCCAGTAATGGTACCCAAAGGACTTTCTGAATCAGGGTCTGTCCTTGCTCTGTTTCTGCTTGAGAGAGTGACTTTCTCTGCTGCTTCTTTAGGCCTTCTGACCCGTTGAGGCCTGGAGGAAGGGGTTTTTGCTCTCCAGCACATGTTGTGAATCCTTTCTCTAAAATGACATATTTGCTCTTGCTATAATGAACAAATCTTAAATTTATCTCCCTTCCACATAACAGAGTCGCTGAAGCAAACTCTGGGCAAAGGTAACTATTGCAGGCACTAAACGAGGGGGGGGGGACTTCTCCCTGTTGCATCCCCTCATTCGGGAATTTCACCAGGTACCTGAAGCAGGTGGTTCAGCCCAGGCCACTTCTGGGAAAGGGAGTCATTTTCTCTGTTCCCCTGACAGAAGACATGAGGAGTACCTGGACTAACCAGGGTGGCAGTAGATGATGCCCACAGGAGAGAGGGAGGAAGAGGCTGGGATGGTAGGAAAAAAAGCATCCATGAAACCCCATTGACTGTTTTCTGTTAAATATAGCACAGCGGTGATGGGTTGAATCACAATCAGAATTCCCAGGGGGTCAAGAACAGAAGCCCCCCCCCAGGCTACTCCTCACCACAGTCTTACCCAGTTCAGGCCCCCTTCCTCATGGACTAGTTTGAAGGACACACACCAGACCATGTTACGCGGTTTGCATACAACAGGAACTCTTCAGCAGCTGAGACCGGACCTTTCCCTGACACCCTCCGCTCTTTCTCTCCTCCTCTGTCCTGCAGTGAGTGTGACTCTGGATCCAGACACTGCAAATTCCCACCTGGTTCTGTCTGAGGACCTGAAGAGTGTGAGATGGGAATGGGTATGGCAGAACCTGCCTGACAGCCCTGAGAGATTTGATTACAGGACCTGTGTGCTGGGCCAAGAGAGATTCACTTCAGGAAGACACTGCTGGGAGGTAGAGGTAGAGAAGCTGAAAGAGGGGGGAAGGTGGGCTGTGGGGGTTGCTCGAGAGTCTCTCAGGAGGAAGGGAGGTTTCATACTTAGTCCTGATGAAGGGATCTGGGCTGTGGGGAACGACTCATCTACATCTCATCTAGTCTCAACTGTGACTTTCCCTAAATGGACCCCTTTGACCTTGAGCCATGAGCCAAGGAAGATCCGGGTGTTCCTGGACTACAAAGAAGGTTGTGTGGAATTTTTTGATGCTGATACAAACAACTTGATATTCACTTTCACTCCTGGCTCATTCTCTGGGGAGGGGATCAGGCCCTTCTTCTGGGTGGCAGGTGGAGTCTGTGTGAAATGCTGAATCTGAAGGAGAATCCCCACTGCTCCAAGTCCCTCTCACTCCTTAAAACGAGGAGACACTCTAGCATCCCTACTCTATAGCTGAAATTGGGACAGGCAAAGCTGGGCTGCAGGCTCTGTGGTTTTCTGCCATGGCTTCTGGCTCAAGAACACGGTGCTTAGAACTGCCTTACAGCTTTGCCTTCTAATATCCATCCTAACAAAATGGGGGGGGGGGGATATTTCTCAAGTTTGCTTTTCAGACACATGTTAACATGCGCACACAAGGAAAATGTATTCCCTGTGCTGGGATAATGCGCATGGAGCATAATGGAAATGGAGCATGTACATGTAACAAGAACTTTTACTGCAGGGAATTTTTACAATTCTAGCGAAGGCGAAATAAAAAATTAAAAGACAACACAATGTTTCTTTCTTTATTATTTATTTATTATTTTTCACATTTTTATACCGCCCTTCCTCCAAGGAGCTCAGAGTGGTGTACATATTTCCTCCCCTCCTTTTTTGTCCTCACAACAACCCTGTGAGGTAGGTGGGGCTGAGAGATAGTGACTGGCCCAAGGTCACCCAGGAAGCTTTGTGGCTGAGCAGGGATTTGAACCTGGATCTTCCAGATCTAAGTTCGACTCCCAAACCACTACACCATACTGGCTCTTGCCATTCATATGACTAAGACTTAACCAGAAGGAGTTGCTAAGTACAAAGAAAGGGGAGAGAAGGGAATGCCGCCTTACAAGGGAACAGAGATGAATGATTGCACGAGCAAGGATGGGGAAAGGATGTGGGGAAATCGGGATGGTTATCTCGGAGGGGGCAGTGGGGTGTGTGTGGGAGGGAGGGAGGGAGAAGGAAAAGCAGCAAAAAAACCCCACACGTTCTGAGTGCTACAGAAGTCTGTGGCTGAGTTAGATTTGCCTGTAGCCCTTACCAGGCCCTGAAATCACATCCTTCCCTTGTGGCAGGGCTAGTCCCTCCCACCCCGCCACGCTCCAGCGACGCCTCTGGTCCCTCCCACTGAATGGTCATTCTTTCTTAACCCTTCCCACATGTCTCCACGTGGGAATCAGTGGAAGTGGTGATTTCCCTCGTCCTTTAAGTTCTTGATGGAGCAGTTAAGGAGAACAGTTCGCTGGAAGCCTGAGGCTGATCTCAGGCCTCTCCTGAAATAGTCCAACAACAGCCTAAAAATTCTAAACATGCGCAGGCGTACCACACTCGCAGACAGGAGGAAAGTGATAGAGGCACGGGAGTGTGTTGTCCATTTGAGTGCTTCTTGGTGGGTCTGTAAGCCCCAGTGTTGGACAAAGTTAACCTCAGACCCATTTACAGATCCACCAAGAACCTTCATCAGGTACTATGTTCTGTGAAAGAGACCCCCACTCTACAGCTGATATTGCATCCCCTGTGAGTGCGGGAAGGTGTATATATAAGATGAAAGAGGTGTTGTGGACACCCTCTCTTTCCTAATTTGTGTGCAGTTCTCCATCTTGGTTGCATTAGGAGGAATACATTGGCTGTGATGCTGAGGACATCTGTACGTCTCCTTCCTCTAAAGCCCTGCAGATTTGGGGTGCTCCATTCTGACCAGATTGCTGCAAACACAAGTCCTGTATTTAAATGGCCCAGTGGCTAGGCCACCTGGACAAGCTTTTCACATTCCTATGCCAGATACAGGAAGCTGGACTAGATGGGCCTTTGGCCTGATCCAGCAGGGCTCTTCTTATATTCTTATGTACTGTACTGGATTGGATTGGTTGTAGACTTGATTTTCCTGAGGACTAAGAGTCAGATCAGGTAGTTATGTTGTGAGGGGCCAGAACCACCCCCCTTGTATTTTTATTTCATGAAGCACCATCCCCTGAGTCCCCTACTTTTTACCCAGTCCAAATCCGTCCAGAAATAATCGAGATATAAGCCTTTAAAGCAAAGTGCATTAAAACCTGGTCATTTTTCGGTGCATGCGCGCCTTAATTGGAAACGTGTGGCTGCAAAGGGCATAAGTTCAGCGGCACGCATGCAGCATGAGAATTCAATTCACTCGTAGAACGAAGCAGCATTTACCGACGTTCTCCCTGTTCCCGATAAGCCTTTATGCTGCTTAACTCCGCTAAGAGGATTTCAGTCCGGGCGTTCAGCCAAGAAGGCGTCGGACCGGAAAGTTTACTATCACTTACAAATGCTGCCTGTTAAAGTGGAGTAAATAAATGAGAATAAAACCATTTTCGCTTTCGTAAAGGGATACACACTAGTATCTTGGAAATGTGGACTTTTGAAGTTTATTGCTGGGTTTCTGGGTTTCCTTTACTTGTTATGTTCCCGGATTCATTCTAAGAGTCATCGGGGTCTCACTACGGACTGGTCCTCACACAGAGAGGACCTGATCCTCCTGCTGGGGCGGGGACTAAGGCACCGATCCTCCCCACTAGGCAGAGAGAGGTTCCTGGGGGAGCAGCGTGACTTATCGGGCAAAAAAGATGGGTTAGAGTCCCATCCCCTCTCTGGGACACTCGGGGGGGGGCTGGAAAACCTCCTCCTCAGCGGGGTACAGAAGGGGGCAGAAGAAAGGGTTAGAGTCCCTTCTTGTCGGGATAGGCACGCTGCAGGGAACTCTTTGGGTGACACCATTAAAATGAACATAACACCATTTTGCCATGCTCCTACCTCTGTGCTGTTTCTCAGACGGATGCTATCTACCTTGGCAGCCACTGGGGGGCAGGGAACAGGAAATGCCAGCAACTCAGTGATGGCTTTGACTGTCAGCCAATTCCGTGATTAAATTCTCCCTTTTGTGTGCTCTCTTTTGCAAACTTTACCATATCACCACAGCTCTGGAATCATTGTATCTGGATATCTTCATTACTGTAACTCAAATGCTTCTCAATGTGCTATATTGTAACCCAGGAGCCAGTTCCTTTGTGTCAATCCTGTCTATTCACATGCTCCCATTCACAAAACAGGAAGCCCTTACTTCACCTTCGGCAAGCTGTCTAGACTCGAGGGAGAATAATTCAATTACCTGAACCTTGCAACACTTACAGAGCTAACCCCATTGGCCCCAACGTACACAAAACACCACATATCTCATTGGTCTAATAATAAACTCCTTTTCTTTATTGGTTAAAGCAGGGGAGGGGAACATTTTCCCTGGCGAGGGCCGTTTTAAATGTTAGAAATTTGCTTGAGGGCCGGCCGTAAGGCACCAGATGCCTCAGGGAGCACAAGACAACAAGATAACCTGTTTCCCGTTGACACTCCCTTGCACCTGGCACAGAGAAAACCCACTTTTAAAACCAGGAGGTTGCTTATGGCTTGTAACCTGTGATGGTTTTTTCCTCCATGAATCCGTCCAAACCCCTTTTAAAGGCATCTAGGCCAGGTGCCATCACCACATCCTGTGCCATCACCACATCCGACGTGCTAGAGAGACTCTGCAAGGTTGCAGCCTCCATGCAGGCCTTGCTGGCCTCTCTAGCACATCGTCTCTATGGTGGAGGACTCAAGTGCAGGCCTTCCAGGCCTTGCAGAGTTTGCAAAAAAATGAAGCTGAAATCGGTCAAATAAGTGCTGGGGGGGGTGCCAGGGGGGTTGTGTCCATCTGGCTGATGATCCTAGCTAGGTCTTACTTTCGGGGAGGACTTATATTGACAAGTGCCAGCAATATCATGCAAAAGTGATGGTAGGTCTTACTTTCAGGGGAGGTCTTTCGGGGAAACAGGGTAGTTACTACTGCATTCACTTTATTTTAGACAGTTTCATTGCAAGAAAAAGGGCTTGGTGTTATTCTGCATGAAATGCACCTAAACTGCTCCAAAGTGTCAAAGTGCCACTCTGTGATGATTAGGACTGCAGGGTTTCCAACGTGTCAATCTGGCCCCTGGAACTGCACTTTGGACAGCAACAATCAGCAGGGACTCATTCTTAGCTCAGCCCAAAGGTGCAATCCGAACAAGTGAAGATAAGGAGACCATTTTACTCAGGCAAAGCTCAATGCCTTTAATACAGGTAGCTACATTCCAAGCAGATAACAGCACCCACAAATCTTATCCTTTTTGCTTGGTGTAGAGCAAACAAGCAACCCAGGAGGAGCCCTGCTGTCATATTAAGGGGGTGCTGGGGGGCTTCAGAAGTCGACAGTGCAGCAGCCCAACCCTCAGGCCGTGCCTGACCTGGCTCAGATGCCACCCAGCGCAGTGGTGGGGCTGGATAACATGGTAGCCCCTTGCACTGCCACGATTGCCTCCTCCCTCACTCCCTCTGTTTCCCTCCAGGGAAGAAGAGTGCGCAGAGCATCACAATGGCAGCAGGACTGGAGCAGGAGGGAGGATGTCACCAGGTCTCCCAGCTTGTTTGCCTCCTTTCTCTTGTGAAAGGGGAGGGAGAGGGGATCATGGTGGTGCCCTTCCAAGTCTACCCCATTCATTGCTGTTGCAATTCTTTCTTGCTCGCTCTCCTTGTTCTTCATGTTACACTATCTACAGAAAAATGTTGCTAAACTAATTGGAATGAAAAGGGCAAACAATGCAAAATAAGTTAATTCACTGGTGCATCTAGGTAGGATCACAGTCCCTATCACTAGCTACTGACATGGTCCAAGGAATTCACCTCCTGGAGAGCAAATGGGTGCACCTTCCATGAACCAACATTAGATATCGTGACAGACCACCTGGCAGCAACACATAGAGCAGGGGTGCGAAACATAAGGCCCACAGGCAGGATTAAACTATTCTAAACATGTCTTTTGCCTGTTACTACCACTACAACATGTGTTTGGCAGCAAATCATCTGGGGAAGAAAGGCAAAGAAAGCTTTGTTTGAAACACTTCATGCTGTCCTCTTTTGGGATGAGGTGACGGAGAAACAAACGCCAAGAAAGATTGATTCAAAACTATTTAAAATGGTTAAATTTAAGACTGCTACAAAGGAGGGATAAAGCACCCATCAGCTTTGTTTGAAACAGGTATACCAGAAACAAGCAAAAGAATAAGAGACGGCTCAGTTCTCTTTCGTGACCGGAGATCCAGAGTACTGTACAGTAGGTGATGGAGAATGTAACAAGCCCTGAAATTGCCAAAGTTGCTGTCTGAGGTGTTAAATAAATGGTGGTAATAACAGAACAAACCATTGTCTTGATTAAGACATTTCTATGCCACATGTTAGCCATTCCGAGCTGCGAAGGCAACGCGCGGGAAACTCCCTGTGCATTTTCTTTGCCACTCAGAAGGGCTCTGACGGCGAGTGGGCAGGGCCACCATGTAACGCCAAATAGACCTGTGCACCTCTTACAGTATTACGCCCCCCCCCCCCAGCAACGCCACTGCATACAAAACAAGAAGTTCACAAAAAGCTTTGTCCAGCAAAGGAACGAGAAGATGGTTCCCTGTCCCAAAAGGCAGCCACAGACACCAGCCAGGGGATCCATGGAGTGCCATGGACTCCTCTTGGAAAACAGTGCAATGCCAACTGGCAGGCATTAACATAATGTAATGGGGAGCCAGGGCTAATGGTTATCAATGGTCAAGGGAGCCGCAGGTCGAAAACGTTTGGGAAACACTGCCAAAAGGGCTCACAATTAAAAAAAAGATACAAAAGACAGACACGCATCAGGAACCACTGGAAGCAGCAGTGCTGTGCTGGGAGGAATGGGGGCTGTTGCTCTTCTCCAGAGCACCACTTCCAAGGAGCCTGCTAGGCCAGTTAGCAGAGGCACCGCAGGACTCCAAAGACTTTGAGTTTAGACTGGGCTTCTTTTGCTTGTCAGGTAACGTTTTTCCCACTGCATGTTGATGGTTTTACTCTGCATCCTCCTACAGCAGTCCTGTGTAATGTGTAGAGGAGGCAGGACGGTGGTGAGGAAGAAATCTGAATGTGATATGTTTTACATATCATTTGCCAGGCTGGTCCTCTGTTTAGAGAGGAAAAATGGGGTACTACTGTTTTAAATAAAATGAAAGACATTTAAAGCTGACCGGTCATTTCGCTACCTAGTACAGATTAAGTATCCCTAATCTTAGTCTTACCATACATCTTGGAATGGCTGGGACATTCCCAGATTTCAGGGTCCTGTCCTGGCATCCCCCCGGAAGGTTTGGTAGCCGTTCTGGGAAATCCGGGAGTGACGCCCCCTTTTTTCGTCCAGACACCATTTTTTGCCCAGCTGCCCACCGCTATTTTTCATCCACAATGTGGCCTGCCTGGAACAAGCCTCTCACATGCACCTCTTCAGAACGAGCCTTTCATCGGAATGCACGCATGCTCAGAGGCGTAACAAGAGTGGAGCGGAGGCAAGTAGTTCTGCAAGACTCCGTTACACCAGAGTCAGCGGCCCCTCCCCCTTGCTGTTGGAGCCATTCTGGCAGCAAAGGCAACACGCAGGACACTCCCCTGTTGCTGCCGGAATGGCTCCAACAGCAAGGGGGAGGGGCCGCTCACTCCGGTATAACGGAGTCTTGCAGAACTACTTGCCTCCGCTCCACTCTAGTTACACCACTGCGGCATGCTCGCACATGGCCTGGAAGCTCTTTGTTCCAGGCTTCCAGGCCATGTGTGTGCTTGTGCGCGTTCCAACGAAAGGCTCGTTCCGAAGAGGAGCATGTGTGAGGCTCGTTCTAGGCTGGCTGCGTTGTGGACGAAAAATGGCAGCTGGACAAAAAATGGTGGTGACGGCGGCACCCATAAATTTCCCGGGATGGCGGCAAAGGCTCCGGTGGCGACAGCAGTTGGATGAAAAATGGCGGCGGCGGAACCCCCGGATTTCCCGGGATAGCAGGAAAGGCTCCGGTGGCGGTGGCAAGGGTAGCAGTTTTCATAACAAAAAGGGGGGGGGGGAAATAAATAAATAAATAATTTTGGCCTGTATCCAGTCCCAATATTAGAAATGCTCTTTCACATTGAGAGTTGTTACAGCTACACTATTTGAACATCTTCCATGATGATGACTCATGTGCTCCTGATTGGGTTTTCTCTGTGCCAGGTGCAAGGGAGTGGCGACTGGACAGACACAGGTCTCTTGTTGTCTTGTGTGCTCCCTTGTGAGGCATCTGGTGGGGCCACTGTGTGACACAGGAAGCTGGACTAGATGGGCTTTTGGCCTGATCCAGCAGGGCTCTTCTTATGTTCTTATGATTCTCCCGGTCATGCTCTGGATTCCAACTGAGTGCTGATCCTCCCCTTTACGGAGGCAATTCCAGGAAAAGAAACGCCCAGTCAGTGCTTGAAATAAAAAAGGAAACTGAATTTGTTCTGAGCGTTGCAGTTCAGGGAGAGGCAGCCATGGCCGGTCGGAGTCTCGTCAAGGAGTTCTCAGAGGAGACGACGTGTCCCGTCTGCCTGGAATATTTCACCGATCCAGTAACTACAGACTGTGGGCACAATTTCTGCCAAGCGTGCCTGACCCAGTGCCAGGAGGAGCCGTACAGAAACTTTGCCTGCCCGGAGTGCAGAGAAACCATTCAGCGAAGGAACTTCAGGCCAAACAGGAAACTGGCAAACATTGCAGAAATAGCCAAGAAATTCAGTCTCCAGGTGGCAAAAGGGACCGAAGGGGCAGGAGGAGGCGTGTGCGAGAGACACCAGGAGCCCCTGAAGCTCTTCTGCAGGGACGACGAAGCCCCCATCTGCGTGGTGTGTGACCGATCCAAGGAGCACAGGGAACATCGAGTGATTCCTACGAATGAGGCTGCTGAAGAGTACAAGGTAGGGAAGCCCCATGGTAGCTGCCAACAGAGCTCCTGCATGCGTGTCCCACCTCCTCGCAGTGCCCCCAAATTCTCCCTCTGTCCTCTCTCCCCTTCCTGTTTCTCTTTCATATTCTTCCTTCCTGCTACTGCTACTTTTTCTTCCTCTGAAATATTTTCAGGTTCTTACAGCCATGATGGTCGGGGTCTGTATCTCTCAACCATTGTGTCCACAGTTGCATTCTGCTGCCAATATCTGGCGGTCACACTTCGGTGAGTGACCAAAAAGCTCAACCCAGGATAGGGCTCTGCAGGTAGGAGGAGCAGCCTTGAATGTTAACGGTTGGGGTCACCAGAGCAGGGGGACAGTTCAGCTGGCACCCTTATTATGGTCTATCGTCCCCCAGTGCACCCCTTTACTTTCTGAGGCAGAAGTGAGTGGCTGCCATTCATTCCTATGGGGAGATAAAAATAAATACACAACACAAAAAGTGCCCTTTATTAAAGAAAAGCTGCAGACAGACTCCTGCATGTGCCACCTCCGCCTGTCACCTCTCTAGTGCACATATAGTCTATCTGAACACTTTAAAAGTAAATAAAACTATTAAAAATTAATAAAAAAGAAAAATTGGAATAAAAACACATATAAATACCACCACTATTTGAGTAGAATAAAAACACATATGTAGTAAGCAGGCTCCCCCCCCCTCATATTTTATCTACCTCCCCCGCACCCCATAGAACCCCCTCCTTTTGACCCGGTTAAGGTTGGACCAGAAATCACTGAGATATGGCCTGAAACAGCTAAGCGCATTTTACAGCTCCTTTTAAGGTGGGATGGATCTTAGGCAAAGCAATGTATTCTCCTATGGAAACCTGATTTTCTTACTCCCTTGTTAGATTGGGACTCTGATTCTTGTTTAGGATCATTGGGGAATCTCCAGAAGGGCCACTGCTCTTTTAGAAGCCATTTTTGGCCACCTTCTTTAGGCTTCCTCTTTAGTCCAAAATCCACCATGTGCGGCCCCAGTATGATTATCCTCTTTCTTCTATCATGTTAATATGCATATGTTTGTCTCCCTGTGCCATCATCCCCTTACTAAATGGACTTATTCGAACACCAATCTGACTCTGTACATTCTAGCTCAGTTATTTGTTAATCTCCTATTGTGAAACCTGAGGTCAGGGGGACAACCTGATGGACTGGCGCCTTCGCTTATTTGCCTATGAACGTTAATCCTTTTTGGACAATCAGCTAGACAAAGACCCCATTCTTGGACACCTGAAATCATAAGAACATAAGAACATAAGAAGAGCCCTGCTGGATCAGGCCAAAAGCCCATCTAGTCCAGCTTCCTGTGTCACACAGTGGCCCCACCAGATGCCTCAGGGAGCACACGAGACAACAAGATACCTGTGTCCAGTCGCCACTCCCTTGCACCTGGCACAGAGAAAACCCACTTCTTTAAAAAAACAAAAACAAAAAAAAAAAAAAACCAGGAGGTTGCTTATGGCTTGTAACCTGTGATGGTCTTTTCCTCCATGAATTTGTCCAAACCCCTTTTAAAGGCATCTAGGCCAGGTGCCATCACCACATCCTGTGGCAAGGAGTTCCACAGATGAATCACACGCTGGGTAAAGAAATATTTTCTTTTGTCTGTTCTAACTCTCCCTCCACTCAATTTTAGTGCGTGTCCCCTAGTTCTGGTGTTGTGTGAGAGGGAGAAGAATTTCCCTCTATCCACTCTCTCCATCCCATGCATAATTTTATAAGTCTCAATCATGTCCCCCCTCAGGCGCCTTTTTTCTAGGCTGAAAAGCCCCAGACGCTGTAGCCTTTCCTCGTAAGGGAGGTGCTCCAGCCCACAAATCATTCTAGTCGCTCTTTTCTGCACCTTTTCCAATTCAACTATATCCTTTTTGAGGTATGGTGACCAGAACTGGACACAATACTCCAGATGTGGCCTTACCATCGATTTGTACAAAGGCATAATGATATTGGCCGTTTTATTCTCAATCCCCTTTTTAATGATCCCGAGCATGGAATTGGCCTTCTTCACAGCCGCCGCACACTGGGTCGACACTTTCATCGACCTGTCCACCAGCACCCCAAGATCCCTCTCTTGATCCGTCACAGACAACTCAGAACCCATTAGCGTATATGTGAAATTTTGGTTTCTTGCCCCAATGTGCATCACTTTGCACTTACTTACATTGAAGCGCATCTGCCATTTTGCTGCCCATTCTCCCAGTTTGGAGAGATCCTTCTGGAGCTCTTCACAATCCCTGCTGGTCTTTACCACCCGGAAAAGTTTAGTGTCATCCGCAAACTTGGCCACCTCACTGCCTATCCCCAACTCCAGGTCATTTATGAATAAGTTGAAAAGCACCGGTCCCAAGACCGATCCTTGGGGCACACCGCTTTTCACCTCTCGCCATTGTGAAAATTGCCCATTGACTCCCACTCGCTGTTTCCTGGTCTTCAACCAGTTCCTAATCCACAAGAGGACCTGCCCTCTTATTCCCTGACTGTGGAGTTTTCGCAGGAGCCTTTCATGAGGGACCGTGTCAAACGCCTTCTGAAAATCCAGATATATAATATCCACGGGTTCGCTCGCATCCACATGCCTGTTGACCTTTTCAAAAAATTCTAACAGGTTTGTGAGGCAAGACTTCCCCTTGCAGAAGCCATGCTGACTCTCCCTCAGCAGAGCTTGTTCTTCTATGTATTTTAAGATTTTAGCCTTAATGAGACTTTCCACCATCTTCCCTGGAACAGATGTTAGGCTGACCGGCCTGTAGTTTCCCGGGTCTCCCCTCCTTCCTTTTTTAAAGATTGGCGTGACATTAGCTATCCTCCAATCCTCTGGCACAGTGGCCGTTTTAAGGGACAAGTTGCATATTTGGGTCAAGAGGTCAGCAACTTCATTCTTGAGTTCCTTCAGAACTCTTGGGTGGATGCCATCCGGACCTGGTGATTTATTGATCTTTATTTTGTCAATTAAGTCTGAGACGTCTTCTCTTTTAACCTCTATTTGACTTAATTCCTTAGTCAGGGGAGACCGTTCTGGCAGCGGTATTTGCCCGAGGTCTTCTGCCGTGAAGACAGATGCAAAGAAATCATTTACCCCTCAGGGATGAGGACTTAATCCCTTCACTCCAAGCTCCCCACACCCCCAGTTTCCACCCATTGGCTAGCACCCATGCTTCCCATTGGTTCAGGTTTATTCAAAGCTTCACACTTGTCATTGGTTCATTTGATAAAGTTTTCCTTTTATTGGATACATTTTTACACTCGCTGTTGGGGTTCTCATTGGTGCAAAGTTTCAATTCCAACTTCTTATTGGTCATATCAATGTGCACTTTTTGGATCCTTCTCCCCATTGGTTCACCTTTGTTATGTATGTTGTAACACCCTGTATACCATGTTTTTCTGTAATAATGAACAATATAAAACTGTCTGTAATAATTTGAATGACACACTTTTGCCCTGCAATGGTGTCCTGGGTTACCCAGTAAAGGCCTTTTCTTAAACCCAACGTTGGTCTCAGTGGAGCTCATTTTTTGCGCGCATCTGCCACTAATGCAGATATCTCTCTCTCTGCTTCTATTCTAATTTCCTTTTTCGGGGTACCCTCTCCACCTTTGGAGTCCTGTGTCTGCTCACCGAACCATCGAATCCGAACTGTGTATGTACCCCAGGGGGTGCTTACTACACATAACACAACTGTTTGCATTTTTAATCAATAAATTCTGGAAAAAAATAACACCCAGCCCCCCCCCCCAACCCTCTACCCATTGGATTCAGCTGGCCTGAGGGTGGGTCACAGAAAACGTCTACGGTTTCCGGTTATGATGTTGCCTTTTCTAGACTTTAGACTTTAGGCCCTCAAGCAGGTCGATGCCGCCTCTAGCAGCCCATCAAAAAAGTTAATGATTAAAAGGGATTAAAAGAAAAACTTCCATTAGCCGTGTTCTCAACTTTTTCAACAACATTAGAGGGGAATAAGGCGAGTTCGTGTGATTGTCTGCAAGGGAGGGGGGATTGTCCCAGTGGGGAGTGAAGAAAAAGCGCTTTTTCTATCCTGGGGCTTCCCCCGCTGGGCGGTTGCGAGGACGGAGGTCACCGTGGAGAAGGCACTGCCTCCGGAGTACACGCGCCCAGCAGCTGACGCTGGAGCTGCTTGTCTGCCGTGCCCACGGCTCGCGTGCTGCCGGGGGAGCCTCGCTCTTTCTCTCCGTCGTCAACTTCCACGCCCGCACCCCCCGCGAGGCTTTCTTCACCTCCACGAGGCAAGAGGGGAAATGGGAATGGGAAAGGCGGAGATCAACCGCGATCTCGGCAAGGCCAGGGAAAGGAAGGGATCTCTGAGGGAAGGGGGGGGATGCTGAGAGAAAGGGAGCGGATCCTGCCAGAGACCCTCGCAGCCACAGCCTCCAAGGGCCTCAGTTCTGCGCCGCCTTGCAAGAGTTTGTTTGTAAGGGTGTGTGTAAGTTTGTTTCTCCAACCCGTTTTTCTTGAGTGGTTGAGAAAAAGGGGGGCACTTCTATTCCCCCTTCTGTCTCTAAGGAGAGCGAGTGAGATCACTTAATTAACTAATGAGTCACTTATTAATTAACTAATAACATAATTACCTAATTAATTATCGAATTACAAGGGGGTACGGAAGCAGGGTCTTAATGCGTGCAGTGATAATCCTTACAGCAGGGGAAGGGAGTACCTTGGTTTTGCAGCTAAATACTGCCCTCCTTCTGGATATGGGTAGGAGCCACAGTTCAGTGATGGAGCCCTGCCAGTCCATAGCAGGTTCCTGAGTCCACCCAGAATAGCCTCTTCTGTGGCCATCTTTTAGCAGCTTGGGCTGTCTTTTAGCAGCTGTCTTTTAGCAGCTTGGGCAGGACAGCAGCAGGGCCCTTTCCTTGAGAAGGCAGAGCTGCCCGCAGTCATTCATGCCTTGGCCACTCCTGGACTGGATGGCTGTAACATGTCTACATGGGGCTGGCTGCTCTGAGGACAAAGAAGACTCCAGTTTCTCCACAGTGTGGCTGTTATAATTCTTACTGCATCTGGCAAATGAGAGTATAGAACCCCAAGATTGTATCGTCTGCAGGGGCTCGGTGCAAAGGACTGGTTTTAATCTTTCAAGCCCAGGACCGCCTGGAACCAGAGTCACTCCAGCTATTTGGATATGCCCGACTCTTAATCTTATCCGCGAAGACTCTTAATCTCATCCTCGAAGGACTTGCTCCTCCACCTGAAATCCTGGGACTGGGAGTGAGGGCAAGGCTTCTTCTGATATATGTGCTGTTTTAGTATATTCCTGATTGTAGTTTTTCAGTTATCATTTACATTGGATCACTGGCTGAACCTTGGGCAGTGCATGAGGCAGCCCGTTCTCCCCCTCTGTTCCCCCCAAACCATCACTGGCTCGTGCACGTTCCCCTCCACTGCCCCCACCAGGTGCACAAAGAGAGGCGGAGTACGGGGATCCCCTCTTACCTTCTGTTCTGGGTCGCCACTTATTTCCTCCACATCTGTGCAGTTTAAAATAAACAGGAAGAGTAGAGCATGCTGGGAAATGGACCGGTTGGAGATTTAGGATGGAGAGAAAGAAGTACTTCTACACACAGCACATATCTAACCTGTGGAACTCCTTACCACAAGGTGTGGTGATGGCCTCAAAAGGGGATTAGACAAATTAATGCAGGACAAGCCTATCAATGTTTCCTGGTCATGCTGGGTAGAGACCACATTCAGGCTCAGGGACAGTGAACCTCTGAGTAGGCCTTTCCCTCTTCCTTGGGGGCTCCTCAATGGCATCTGTTGAGCCACTGCCAGAAGCAGGATGCTGGACTAGATGGGCCTTTAGCCTGATGCAGCTGGACTCATATTCTATCCTTCTGAGGTTGTGCCTAAGAGAGTCCTGCAGAATGTGCTTCCTCCTCAATAGCAATAAGATGTAAACGAGCATTATGACCCACATCAGTTACACATTGTAGTTAGGGCTCTGCAGAGATTCCCTCAGGCTGGAATGATTTTGAAACCAAGAGACAGTTCTTTCTGCTCTAGCCTAAACAGTTCTTCCTGTTCCCCCACAGGTCACACAAGCTGCTTCTCCTAACAAGGCCACCAAGACTCCACCACCACCACCATGGCCTCATCCTCACCAGACACAGATGTGGAAGAAGAAGCCCAGTGCCCCATCTGCCTGGAGTTTTTTACAGACCAAGTGACTCTGGACTGTGGCCACAACTTCTGTCGGGGCTGCATCACTCAACACTGTGACAAATGGGAAGACCTGGGAGACTTGGAGTGTCCTGTCTGCAGAGACAGGATCAAGGGCAGGAATTTCCGGTCAAATTGGCAGCTGGCAAATATTGCAGAAAACCTCCGACATAAAAAGAACCACCTGTGTGTGAAGCATAAGAAGGAACTCAACCTGTTCTGCAAAGACGATGACATGTTGCTGTGTATGACCTGTTGGAAAATCCATGCATCACATACTGCAAACAGACTCCTGCATGTTCCACCTCCTCCTATCACTTATCTAGTGCACGTATAGTCTATCTGAACACTTTAAAAGTAAATAAAATATTAAAAAATAATAAAAAAGAAAATTTGAAATAAAAACACATATAAATACCACCACTATTTGAGTGGAATAAAAACACATAACACAACTATTTGCATTTTTAATCAAGAAATTCTGAAAAAACACAACCCCCCCCCCCATTGGATTCAGCTGGCCTGAGGGTGGGTCACTGAAACCTTCTACAGCTTCCCGGTTATGATGTTTCCTTTAGACTCTAGACTTTAGACTTTAGGCCCTCAAGCAGGTGGGTGCCGCCTCTAGCAGCCCATCCAAAAAGTTAATGATTAAAAGCAATTAAAACGTGTTCTCTCCTTTTTCAACGTGGCAACAACAATAAGGAGAGTTCGTGTGACTGTCTGCGAGGGAGGGGGGATTGTCCCAGCGGGGAGTGAAAAGGCGCTTTTTCTATCCCCGAATTTCCCACGCTGGACGGTTGCGAGGATGGAGGTCACCGTGGAGAAGGCAGAGGCTGGTGGTGCTGCTTGTCCGTCGCGTCCACGGCTTGCGCGCTGCCAGGGAGGGGAGCCTCCCTCGCTCTTTCGCCTCATCGCCTCCGAGGCTTTCTTCACCTCCACGAGGCAAGCGGGGAAATGGGAATGGGAAAGGCGATCAACTGCAATCTCGGCAAGGCCAGGGAAAGGAAGGGATCTCTGACTCTGAGGGAAGGAAGGGGGGGGGGATGCCGAGAGAAAGGGAGCGGATCCTGCAAGAGACCCCCGCAGCCACAGCCTCCAAGGGCGTCAGTGCTGCGCCGCCTTGTTAGAGTTTGTTTGTAAAGGTGTGTAAGTTTGTTTCTCCAAACCATTTTTCTTGAGTGGTTGAGGAAAAGGGGGGCACTTCTATTCCCCCTTCTGTCTCTCTGTCTGACTTTGTAAGGAGAGCAAGTGAGATCACTTAATTAATAAGAACATAAGAAGAGCCCTGCTGGATCAGGCCAAAAGCCCATCTAGTCCAGCTTCCTGTATCACACAGTGGCCCCACCAGATGCCTCAGGGAGCACAAGACAAGATAACCTGTTTCCCGTTGACACTCCCTTGCACCTGGCACAGAGAAAACCTACTTCTAAAACCAGGAGGTTGCTTATGGCTTGTAACCTGTGATGGTCTTTTCCTCCATGAATCTGTCCAAACCCCTTTTAAAGGCATCCAGGACAGGTGCCATCATCACATCCTGTGGCAAGGAGTTCCACAGATGAATTACACGCTAGGTAAAGAAATATTTTATTTTGTCTGTTCTAACTCTCCCTCCACTCAATTTTAGTACATGTCCCCTGGTTCTGGTATTGTGCGAGAGGGAGAAGAATTTCCCTCTATCCACTCTCTCCATCCCATGCATAATTTTATAAGTCTCAATCATGTCCCGCCTCAGACGCCTTTTTTCTAGGCTGAAAAGCCCCAGACGCTGTAGCCTTTCCTCATAAGGGAGGTGCTCCAGCCCATGAATCAATCTGGTCGCTCTTTTCTGCACCTTTTCCAATTCAACTATATCCTTTTTGAGGTGTGGTGACCAGAACTGGACACAATACTCCAGATGTGGCCTTACCATCGATTTGTACAAAGGCAGAATGATATTGGCCGTTTTATTCTCAATCCCTTTTTTAATGATCCCGAGCATGGAATTGGCCTTCTTCACAGCCGCCGCACACTGGGTCGACACTTTCATCGACCTGTCCACCAGCACCCCAAGATCTCTCTCTTGATCCATCACAGACAACTCAGAACCCATGAGCGTATATGTGAAATTTTGGTTTCTTGCCCCAATGTGCATCACTTTGCACTTACTTACATTGAAGCGCATCTGCCATTTTGCTGCCCATTCTCCCAGTTTGGAGAGATCCTTCTGGAGCTCTTCACAATCCCTGCTGGTCTTGACCACCCGGAAAAGTTAGTGTCATCTGCAAACTTGGCCACCTCACTGCCTATCCCCGACTCCAGGTCATTTATGAATAAGTTGAAAAGCACCGGTCCCAAGACCGATCCTTGGGGCACACCGCTTTTCACCTCTCGCCATTGTGAAAATTGCCCATTGACTCCCACTCGCTGTTTCCTGGTCTTCAACCAGTTTCTAATCCACAAGAGGACCTGCCCTCTTATTCCCTGACTGTGGAGTTTTCTCAGAAGCCTTTCATGAGGGACCGTGTCAAACGCCTTCTGAAAATCCAGATATATAATATCCACGGGTTCGCTCGCATCCACATGCCTGTTGACCTTTTCAAAAAATTCTAACAGGTTTGTGAGGCAAGACTTCCCCTTGCAGAAGCCATGCTGACTCTCCCTCAGCAGAGCTTGTTCTTCTATGTATTTTAAGATTTTATCCTTAATGAGACTTTCCACCATCTTCCCTGGAACAGATGTTAGGCTGACCGGCCTGTAGTTTCCCGGGTCCCCCCTCCTTCCTTTTTTAAAGATTGGCGTGACATTAGCTATCCTCCAATCTTCTGGCACAGTGGCCGTTTTAAGGGACAAGTTGCATATTTTGGTCAAGAGGTCAGCAACTTCATTCTTGAGTTCCTTCAGAACTCTTGGGTGGATGCCATCCGGGCCTGGTGATTTATTGATCTTTATTTTGTCAATTAAGTCTGAGACATCTTCTCTTTTAACCTCTATTTGACTTAATTCTTTAGTCAGGGGAGACCATTCCGGCAGCGGTATTTGCCCGAGGTCTTCTGCCGTGAAGACAGATGCAAAGAACTCATTTAATTTCTCTGCAGTCTCCAAGTCCCCTTTTATCACCCCTTTCTCTCCCTCACCATCCAGCGGACCAACCGTTTCCCTGGCAGGTTTCCTGCTTCTAACATGTTTGAAGAAGCTTTTATTATTCCCTTTTATGTTGCCTGCCATACGTTCCTCAAAGTCTTGCTTGGCCTCCCGTATCATCTTTTTACATTTCTTTTGCCACAGTTTGTGCTCCTGTTTATTTTCCTCATTAGGGCAAGACTTCCATTTACGGAAGGAAGCTTCCTTGCCTTTTATAGCCTCCTTAACTGTGCTTGTTAGCCATGCCGGCATCCTCCTGGACTTGGTTGAGCCCTTCCTTCTTTGTGGGATACACTCCCGCTGGGCCTCTATGACTGTTGTTCTTTCTGCAGTTCTTTCTGCTCTAGCCTAAGCATTTCTTCCTCTTCCCCCACAGGTCACACAAGCTGCTTCTCCTAACAAGGCCACCAAGACTCCACCACCACCACCATGGCCTCAACCTCACCAGTCACAGGTGTGGAAGAAGAAGCCCAGTGCCCCATCTGCCTGGAAGTTCTGACGGACCCAGTGACTCTGGACTGTGGCCACAACTTCTGTCGGGGCTGCATCACTCAACACTGTGACAAATGGGAAGACCTGGGAGACTTGGAGTGTCCTGTCTGCAGAGTCAGGATCAAGGGCAGGAATTTCCGGTCAAATTGGCAGCTGGCAAATATTGCAGAAAACCTCCGACATAAAAAGAACCACCTGTGTGTAATGCATAAGAAGGAACTCAACCTGTTCTGTAAGCAGGATGGCAAGTTGCTGTGTGTGGCCTGTTGGAGATCCCCAGAGCATCAATTGCATACTGTGCGTCTGCTGGAAGAGGCTGCCCAGGAATACAAGGTAGGGAATCGTCTGGAGCTGTTTGGCACTAGAACCCTTTTCTGCTTAAATGGTCAGTGCTCAGTTTCTAGAAAAAGAAAATACTCCTTTGCTCTGGAAACTATTTCCTTTCACCCCTGATGTGTGGGCTTTTCCTTTGAGCAGAGGTGAAGGAATTGCGCTCTCCATCTTTCACCTGTTCCTCCTTTACAGGCTGAAAGCAAGTTGAGCCCTGGGAGAAGCCTTCTTCCATGGAAGGAGTTCTGCAAGACGCTGTAATAACCACTTCCCACCTCCGACTCTCCATTCCTTCTACCTCTTATGATGTATCTGCTTTAAGGTCTCTGTTTCTGCAGGAAAACATCCAGGTTCAGCTTCTGTCTCTGGAGAAAAAGAGAGAGGAGCTTGTGGAACAGAAAGTGGCTGAAGAGCAGAGGATCCAGGAATGTCTGGTAGGTGTTTGTTCTTTGTGCTGGGGATTAGAACAGCCTGGGTGACTCTTCCCAGAGGCGTCAGCTGATATGGTGCGGTGGGGCGGTGGGCCCCAGGGCGTTAGGGCGGAGAGGCTCTGGGAGGGGCGGAGAGGCTCGGGAGTGGGGCACGGGAATCCTTAAATTTGAATATTTTTTTGCGGTTTTTCCTCACATTTAAAGTGTAAAACAGTGATTTTCAACGCGCGTGTGTGCTTTGCGGCTACTTATCTGTGCTCCAGGACGTTCCAGCAGGCTGGCAGCAGCAGCGACGATCTTCTTATTATCGCATTCGCAAACCTTCTGGACTCGGAGTTTGCGCATGCCCATTCTGTCCTTGCAAACTCCGTGGGTTTGCGCATGCGTAAACTCTGAAAACTCCTGCGCCAGGGCACACAGCCTCTCCCTGCTCCGGGCGCAGGAGTTTCCGGAGTTTACGCATGCGCAAACCCACGGAGTTTGCAAGGACGGAATGGGCATGCGCAAACTCCGAGTCCGGAAGGTTTGCGAATGCGATAATAAGAAGATCGTCGCTGCTGCTGCCAGCCTGCTGGAATGTCCTGGAGCTCAGATAAGTGGCCGCAAAGCACACACACGCATTGAAAATCACTGTTTTACACTTTAAATTTGAGGAAAAACCGCGGAAAAACTTTTAAAAAACCAGAAAACTCATTATGCAAATTACTTACTTAATTTGCATAATGGGGCGGCGGGCTTTTCCGCCCCAGTTGCTGGGGAGCCTGGCTAACCCACTGACTCTTCCTGCCCTTATCATGAGACAACAGACTTGACGTGTTGTTTTATAGTGTCTTTGGACTGGTTCATACAAGTGCTGCATCAAAATTGGAGAACTGTATGCATGAATGAGCATTGCGCTATTCTATACAGTATGTTCCCATTCCCATCCATGATGCAGCCCAGCTCTGGCTGTCCAGCTCTCAAACTCAGCAACAAGTCATAAATTACAGGTGTCCCCCGCTTAACGACGGGTATACGTTCTGGAAAACCCGTCATATAGTAAAACCGTCATTAAGCCAGTCCTCATCATCATCTAGTGGCCGATTGTGGTATAATGTGTATAACCAATACAGTACGGTGTAATGCAGGGGTTCACGGTCCAATTTTCTGAAGTACCCCCTGCTAATCAACTGCTAATTAATTGGATTAATCAAGTAATAAATTAGGTGATTAACCGTTAAAGTACTCAAACCATTTTAAATGTGAAAAAATGTCTTTTTAACTCTATGTGTGTGAGTGTATGTGAGAGAGTGTGTGTGAGAGAGAGAGAGGGGGGGCAAGGATCTCTTTTTTTTTTCTCCAAGTCACACTTCCCAAAATCAGCTCTTCCCTCCCCTACCCCACGAAAGGACATTTTCCAAAGTACAAAAATAAGCCCAAAACCAAAATCAGAGACAGAAGGGCTCCCAAAATAATTAAAATTTAAAATCCATGTTAATTAACATTTAGTTAGCTGCTGATGGAGCAGATAAGGGGCAGAGCTTGGCGTACCCCCAGCAAGAGGGGTACGAACCCGTGGTGTAATGCAATGTAACACAGTGGAGTTGTAATAGGGAATGAATGGCAACCACTTATGAGTGTTGACTGAAGCGCTTGTCCCGCGCTTTTCCGATCATCAGCTGGAGCGCGGGGCAAGCACTTCAGTCGACGAACTGTCCCCGGCATGCCTCGCGTGCCCTCGCTGACGCTTGGAGAAGCGCTCGGGAGCAAAGCGCTTCTCCGAGGTCAGTTTCTCTCGGCGCTGAGCACCTTTGCTGGGGGGAGGGTGGGGGGAGGGAGAAGCCTCTGGGGTCCACAGGAGAAGCCTCCGGGGGCCGCTGGCGGCCCGTGGGCCGCGTGTTGGACCACCGTGCTATAGACCAACAGTCAGAAGCAGACAGTCAAAATGGTAACAGAATAAGAGAAAATCCTCAAACAAATCAGAATCAAGCCCCTGCTGATGAGATCGAATTGGGGGGGATCTCTCTCACTTTTTGAAAGTCAAGAGAACAGGCAGCTGATCAATCCCAATACTGAAATGAGCAATATTAGCCAAGAAACCTCATGCTCCATGAATGATAGTTTGGGATCTAATAGGGCAAAGGAAATTGAATTGGGAACCTCCCCCTTTTTTTTTTTGAAACTGAGGAGGAGAACCAACACACTGTCAGGAAAAAAAAAGAAACCTTCATGCTACCCAAACACAGAAACAGATTCTAACAGGGCAGAAGAAATGGATGTGGGGGTTTCACCTGTGTCACCTGAAAATAAAGATGGAAAAATCACTCTTGGCAGTGAATCAGATATTACTAAACAAGAAATCTCTTGTCCTTCAAGTATTACTTTAAGTTATGACAGGGTCAAAGATGATGACTCTGTGATATTTATAAATGATGAATTATCTGAAGCAGACAGCGTCTCATTGGATTCAGAAAAGGAAAGCACCTCCAGGGAAAGAGATACAAGACAACAAGCATCCAGAGACAAGCATACAGGTAAATTTGATGAAGTACCCACACTAACACGTGCAAGCACCACAAAAGAAAGTCAATTTTTGAAAGAATGGCAGCTCACCCTTGAAAAAGATCTCTCCCAAACAGGTGAGATCCTTCTTCCAGAAGAATTTCATCAACTAGACCTGGTGAAGTTCTGGGGATATACTGTAGCTCACATAGCACTTCCCTCAGTAACAGTACAGAACTTTAAGAGATATAGTCATAAGAGAATATGGTCAATTTTAGATGAACAAAGCACTTGCATGATGGATGTATTATGCAATAACCATACACATCAAGCAGAAGAAGAACTAGCTTTTGTGAGAAGTATGATCCTCTCAGCAATAGGGAGAATATTAAACTTCAGACAATCAAGAACATCCACATCTGCATCCCTCATGCCAGGATGGCTGACTGAGGAAGGTTTGATAAAAGCTTTTCAACTTATACAGAGAGCCTGGAATGAATGCTCACAGAATGCAGAGATATGTTTCTGGGAAAAACCAGAACATCGAGAAACAAATGTAACAATAGATCAATTTAAAGACTGGCTAGAAAACATTATAAACCACCTTAAACAAAGAAGAAAAATATTAAAACAAAAAAACCCATTAAATGAAACACGGCAGATGATAGAACTGCAAAAAAGCCCCTCAAAAATAGAAGGCCCAAAAGCTAAAAGATTGAAAGGGAGTGAAGAAGGAAATGTCTCACCAGTAAGAACCAGACATGAGAGAAATAAAGGGAGCCAAGAGGAGGATGACAAAATAACAGAACATGCCAGTGAGACAGCAGATAAATACAAAAATATAAGACAAATTAAAAAGAAAAAGCATACCAAGCAATGGGGAGATGAAGTATCACCTCAAGAAAGTAACATCCCTTACCCAAGGTGGGCGAAGCAGGAGTCAACAGAAACTATTACAGATAAACAAATATGTGTAGAGCACAATCCCCAACCTAATGTAGCACAAAAGAGCATGGGAGGTCAACAAGGGGGAGCCACCTTAGAAGATCTTCGAAAAGGAGCAAGACAAAAAGATACACAGCCTAGTCAAGGCAAGCAAGGAACAATACTTTCACAAACTGCACAACCTGCAACACTTGTACAACCTGTGCAAACCTTGCAGTCTTTACAACCTCGACAACCTCGACAGTCTTTACACTTGTATCTTTACAAATACAGAGGCTGCAATAAAAATGATTAAAGAGCAAAACGCAAAACAAGAACAGGTGAGATCATATGCCAAAGTGGCTGAAGCTAATACAAATCAAACTACATCACTAAAAGGAAACAAAAATACACACAATAGTTATAGTTACCAAGACATGCTAGATGAAGAAGAAGATGCCTATTGGGCTAGCATGCAGGGAGAAGCCTCTAACGAACGCAATCCACGTAAACGGTTCGTAGTACGCTTCAGATACAAAGGTACAGATCCTGAAAAAGACACTAGGACATACCTTACCACATTCTTTTTGAAAGAGTATCTTAAGTTTCCAAGAGAGGATGTGCTAGCTGTTATTCAGCTACAAGGGTCTAAGGAGACAGATATTTGTTTGACTACAGAAAGGGCGTATCAGTTTTTCTGGCTACAATGTAGAGAAATTTTAGATAGGGATCCCAACCAATACGAACAAGTCCTGCAGGACTTTGATGTAATACCATTATATCGAGGAGAGACAAAAGTTCTTACAGTGGTCTTAAGAACCACTACCATCCCTGAACAAGATGTCGCTAAATGGATTTCTAAATATGCAAACATTTTAATGAGCCCTCAAAAGAAAAGAGACAAAGAGGGTTACTGGACAGGTGAATACCGATGTGTGGTTTCTCTCAAAAAAGATGTCAATTCCAAACATGGTGAAATACCAAAGTTTTTCTTCCTCGGTCAAGACAGAGGGATAACTCGATATAGCGGGCAACCATCAGCCTGTTTCCATTGTGGTGTATACGACCACATTAGGAAAACGTGTGCAACCCCTTTATGTTCAAGGTGCGGCATTAGAGGGCATGTAACAACGGCCTGCCGAAAGGGAATTTGCTGTAATTTATGCGGACAAAGAGGACATGTATATAGTAAATGCCCAGAAGCCTTCTATAACATACAAGAGGCACAGCAAAAGAAAACACAAGAAGATAAAGAACAGCACAACATCAGAGCCGGAGAGGTTGAAAACCAAGCAAACAAGCAACAAAGGGTACATGAAAGTGATAAAGAACATCAACCCTCAACCTCAAGAGACAAAGTGATCCCTGCAAGAAATCAACAAGAACAATGGATGACAATGGCTCAAAGAAAAGGAGGAAAGAAAACAACAAATGTTGTTGGAGGAGAAACTAGAATGTATGGGCATAAGCTAGACCTGAGAAACCAATTTTCATTACTTCAGGCAGATGATGAGGAAGACATCTCAGACGCAAACATAATAAACGCGCTATCAGATATAGATGAGAACAACTTGGGAAAAATAGACACAACTCAGTCATCGAGAAAACAAAGAACTAAAAGAAAGCATCAAATAAAGCAAAAGGTCAACCCATACCCTAAAAATTTAAGTGCGTCGCCAACGAAGGTAAGCAGAATGGAAGAGCTTCAGGTGATATTGATATCTCATTACATGGAAAGAGATGAAATTAAAAAGAAGAACCTACATGAATCAAATAAAGAGCAGCAGGAAATAAACGAAGCAGAAATGAGAGAAATAGACAGGAAAATTGATTACGTAGAAGCTGAACTTAAGACACTGAATAACAGTATAGATGTAACTCAAGATGACTCAGAAGAATCCGAGGTGAAAGAAAAAGAAGAACGACAGAGACTGGAAAAGGACCTTGAGATGTTCCTGAATGATGACCAAGATGATGGAATAAAAAGATCACAGAGGAAGAAAGAAAAGGTAAGGGCCCTTGAGGAGCCCAGTCCAGCGGCTACAGTGAAACCACCTGATCCAGGGCCCTTAAAGGAATGCCAAAAAATCCCTTGGGAAAACGCAGGGGATATCAGTAGGGCTACGCCTCGGTTATATACCGAGGAGGTGGAAGATAACCTGTCCTTAGGTAAACATAATGAAATAAAACAAAGCAATAAACATTCTACTACAACTGGGGCTAGAGTTGCTTCTGATCAATCAGAGGAGGCAACTATTAATGATTTACTGGGTAAAAGTGGAATTTAGTATAACAAGTATCAATAACCCTAGGGCAGAACTATATCACATCATATTATAGTTATTAGAATTAATGTTGATATGTTTATTGTATGCACCATTACTACAGTTAACCTTATTATTATTATAATCGCTGCTTTTTTTATTTCCACTAGTTTAGTACTCCATTATACCATCAGACAATTACCTATTGCCCAATCACCAAATGAGCCAACTAAAAATAGCTACATGGAATACAAAAGGCCTAAAACAACATACTAGGAGGGCGGAGATTTTTCTTGTACTACGTACATTACACCAAGACATTTTAGTTTTGCAGGAAACCCATATCGCAGATGAAGAGCTCAGAAGTCAGGCTCAAAAAGGCTGGACACTGGGCCCTTCAATATGGTCCTATGGAGAGGAAAAATCTGCAGGAGTGGGCATTCTGTTTTGTAGCAGAGAAGATCTCAAAGTTGACTCAGTAATTGATGCGGTCCCAGGCCGTCTTTTGGTGGTAGATTTCACCATAAAACAGCTCACATTTAATGAGAATATAGAAATGAAAGGTTTTCGCTTATGTGGATTGTATGCCCCTGTTTCACAAAATGGGAGGAAAATTTTTTGGCCCCAACTAAAAGATTATTGTCAATCAAGGAGGAATTTGATAATTGCAGGTGACTTTAACAACAGAACCAAAATATCTGACAGAATAAATGTTGGAATGCCAATCCATCAAAAGCAACAACAAAGCTGTAAATCCTTAACAATTGAAGAAATTGCATTGCATACCTATTTAGTTGACAGAGGACTCACAGATGCAGCTTTACAGATTCAAAATAATTTGGATGTTTTACCCACAAGGCATAGAGCATTTTTTATAGATAATTATGGGGAGCAAGGTGCAGTAAGGTTCACTTTCTACCATCCACGATTCGCTAGCCGCATTGATAGAATATGGGTCCCACCAGAAATAATTGTAGAACGATGCAGAATAATCCTGACTCTGTGGTCTGATCATGGAATTTTGGCAATAGAATGTAATATGGGGAAGGTTTACCCAAAAGGGAAAAAAACACTCTGGAGGTTAAGACCACAGAACCTAGAAAAAATTGAATACAAGACAATGATTGAATCTGCTTTAACAGAAACATTATCACTACTTGACTTATATCTTGATGACCTGGCAGTATGGTGGGAGAGGTTAAAAAAGACTATTGCCAGTAGGTGCCAAAGTTATGAGAGCAGAACATATAAAAAAGAAATTTTGAATTATCATAGAGCCATTTATAACTTTTTGAAATGCCACATAAAAGTAAATTCAGGCCTCCCATACGATAGAGAGATTTTGAAAATATCATTCAAGACTATTACGTTTTTCCAACAAAAACAAAGGGAAAAAAGAACAAATCATAAAGAATTTAGAACAAAGGGAGGAATCTTAGATGTTGACCAATGGGCAAAAACTGAGATTCCTAAAACAAGCATAGAATGTAAAGGCCTGCGGGCAACAGAACAAGATCAAGTGAGTTTTCATCCTAAAGAAATGGTAAGAATAATGGAGGATTTTTACATAAACCTTTTTATGAAGGAAAAAATTGATGACACATAAACAAATTTTTTTTTAGCCAATTTACCAAAACATAAAATGAGTGTTGTAAGCACCCCAAGGGTACAAGTGACTTCAGTTCATGAGATTCGGTGAGCGGACACCAGGCTCCAAAGATGGAGTGAGGGTACCCAAAAATAAAAGAGAGAAAGAGGGAGAGAGGAAGGAAAAAGGTCTGCAGTTTGCAGAGGCGCCAAAAAGGAGCTCAAAATAGACCAACGTTGGGTAAAAAGAGAAGATCTTTTACTCAGCAAGCCAAGGACACAATTGCAGGGCAAAATGTGTAACATACAAATCATTTACAAAAGGTTTTATACATTTCATCATTTCAGGAAAGACCTTGGAATACATTGAGATGACAAGATGAACCAATGAGGGAAGGGATCCAAAAAGTGCACGTTGATACAGCCAATGGAAGGTCGGATTGAAGTTTGCACCAATGAGAGCAGCAGCAGCAGATGTGAAATGTGTAACCAATAAAAAAGATAACTTTATTGAAGAACCAATAGAATGTGTGATGCTTTGTATACTTTGGGGCCAATGGGGTGAGGGGTAGGGGTGCTGGGTAGCTGGGGTGATGGGATTAGGTCCCCATCCCAGGTAAGTGAGATGTTCCGGAGCTTGATGAATGGAGTCTTTTGTGTAGCCTGTTGACACAAAAGACTGGATTTTCCAATAGATAGGCCAAAGGTGCCCGTACAATAGGTCTCTGCCCCTTGGCACCAGGTATACAATAGAAGATATTCAGATTAGTACTGTCAGTCAGGAAAGAGTAGAGCAAGTGATTGAATTAAATGTAGCAAGCCAGATCAGGAACTATGTAAATGGGAAAAGGTATTTGAATAATAGTATCAAGGCAGCTAGAGAACAATGGTTGAGGAGATGGTGGTAGTTGTGATAGAACATGCACAGAGAGACAGGCTTGAGCCCAAGGAAATGGCAATGGGAGATAGGCATTTGGGTTGCAGGATGAGAGAAAAGATGGTGGATTAGATAGAGGGAGAAGAGACACCCACAGAAAGAGCAATGGCTTCCCCCGGGAGCAGTGGCACTAACCCAAGATTTCTCTGTTCCTGGAGACCCCCTTTTCCCTGCCCCCGCATGGCCTCCCAGGTAGAAAGAAGCCATTCGAGAGCATCACAGAGTGGAAGCTATTGGTGTCCAGATTATGGTTTTAAAATGGTTTCCCTGGACTCCTGGTTATGCAGGACATTTGGCAGGAGGCCCCGCTCCCAATGCCCTCAGCATTCCCAGTGCCTGGCCTTCGGTCAACCTCCTGTGCCCAGGCCAAGGGTGGTGAAGGGGCTATACCTCACACTCACCAGCCCTCTCCTGGACCCCAGAAGGACGCTTGGGGAAGACCCCCAAGCCTTTTACAAGCTGCAAGAATATGTGCACTGTACCAGGAGTCTCTGAACTCCGCTGAAGATTAACTCCACCAAAGTGTCAGGATGGGGACCCTTCTGTGGAGGGACCCCTCCCCAGGGACGCCCCATTGGTCTCTGATGGAGATCCGGTGCCATAACCATGGAGGGAATTCAAGAAAACAGTATTTTCTATAGGACAATGCACTGCTTTGAATTAAAGGAATACCGCTTTTAGAAACTTCCTAAGAGAGAGAAGGTTATGAGGATTAAATAGGTACAGAGTGAACTTTTGCTGCTGCCACTTCTCTAGGGGTTCAAAAATTACTGTATCTTCGCGATTTCTGGACCTATTTGGATGGGGTAAAGAGGTGGGGGTTCTGTGGAGCGTGGGGGATGACACAAAAATAAATGGGGAGGGGTCACGTGCCTACAACATGAGCACCTTGTATGATGGCTTGACTGGAGAAGATGCTACCTTTCTCCTATGTCCTATTACAGAGGAAGAGGTTAAAAAGGCAATAGTGAGTGGGAGAGGAAAATCAGCCCCAGGACCGGATGGCCTAGGATGGAAATTTTATAAGGAGTTCATGGAATGGCTCAGTACGCCTATCACAAAGGTCCTGAATTTTTTTATTCAAAGAGGTGAGATGAGCAGCTCCTTCCAAGAAGGGGTGCTCATCTTTTTCCCGAAACAAGGGGACACTACACTCCCAAAGAATTGGAGGCCTATAGCATTGACTAATGTTGACTATAGGATCCTGACGAAGATCCTAAACGCAAGATTGGCAAAAGTAGCAAGCAAACTGGTACTTGGAAATCAGACCAGTGCCATACCAGGGAGGTTTATGACTGACTCTCTTTGCCTTTTTAGAGAGATTTTTCAACTGGCTAAAAGAGGTTCTTGGAAAGGTTATTTAGCTCAACTTGACCAGATGAAAGCCTTTGATAAAGTACAACACTCTTTCTTATGGGAGGTTCTAAATCATAAAGGTATTCCAACCCAGTTTGTTGACACTTTAAAAATGCTCTATAGAGGAGCAACGGTGACACCTCAGGTGAATGGGTGGAGGGGAAAAAAGATCCCTCTTTTAACAGGAGTAAGACAGGGTTGCCCCCTGAGCCCATTACTATATGTCCTGGCATTGGACCCGCTTCTGGCGTCAATACACTTAGAGGGAAAAATCAGAGGAATCACCTTATCTCTCCCACAAAACCCTGGAGAGTTTCAAAGCACAAAAATGGCTCTAAAAGAACACATATATCAAAAAGACAGGACCACAGAAACTAAAAACAACCCTATCACGGTAAAATGTGTTGCGCACGCTGATGACATATCAGTGCTAGTTCAAAATGAGTCAGAAATACAAACATTGCTGGGGTTATTTGAAAAGTATGAAAGATGCTCGGGGGCAAAATTAAATATCCAAAAAAGTTTTCTAATTTCATTGGGAACATCACAAGAGGAACCTATCATAACCACAATGGTGTCTAAAATGCAAGGCCTCTCACAGGTTGAAAATAATCTGACAAAAGCGGAATCAGTGAAGCTGTTGGGGATATATTTCTCGGTACAGAACCTAGGGTGGCAAAACAATTGGAAAAAGTGGATATACAGGGTAAATGTCTATCTACCTGAGTGGGTGATTAAAGAAGCTGAGGCAAATATATTTAAGTTTTTATGGGGCACAGTAAACTTCCCTCTTGCCCGAGCCACGGCCTACAGAAGCATAGACCAAGGAGGTCTTGAGCTCCCCGCTTTTGGACCTATCTTTATAGCCAATTTTTTGAGCTTTAATTTTGGGAGATGGGCCCTTTTAGAGCACAAAGCAAATCAAGATGCAAGTCAAGATGCAAAACCAAAATTTTGGCAAATAGCTTTTGCCAAGGGATGGAAAGGGAAGACATGGGGGAAAACATGGTGGGAGGAGGAAAATTTATTGTATAGAGTAACAGCAGTAATGAAATATGCTGGCCCAGACTGTCTAATGGATGTTTACAGTTAAGAAATATAAAATTCAATCGGATTGGCTAAAAGATAAACAATTGACTATCAAAGAACTTAAAGGGAGATCGTACCGTTTAATTTTGGAATATTGTTATTTCCGTCCTGACTTAGAAAAGAAATGTAAAAAGTTAAACTTGTCTATATATTTGAGAGAACCGATATATCCAATAATGTTTTTCAAAGACAAAAGAGTACCATATTTTTTATGGGAGACAAGGTGGAGATTTTTCCACCAAGTTTGCGATGTAAGAGCGACAAGGCCATGGTTACCTGAAGATGAACAAGTTTGCCCCAGACTAACTTGTCGGCAAAGGGGCCGAAGAGAGACAATACAACACTTTGTGTCTGACTGTCCTGCGGCAAAGGAGGTCTGGAAAAGACTTGCAAAAGAACTTGCTTGGCCTGATTTGGCAACTCAAAATTGGGAGACCATTATATCGGGAACACGGAAAGATGAAATCTTTAGAGGAAGAATCTGAAAAGAAAAACAGTTAACGAACAAGGAAGACTGATTGCTCAGTTTTGGATGGTCGCCTGGTCCACGGTAAGACTTCTAAATCTGTTAGTCCTTACAGCTTTAATTTATGCCAGACACAGGGAGGTAAAAACAAATAAACCAAAATTACCAGAGGTATCTGTTAATTTTATAGTATGTAAAATGAGGACTTTGAGCGAGTATGAAAGGAAGAGAATGCCAAGAGCTAAATGGATAAAGTTTTGGCCGTGGATGGAGGGGACCACTCCGCCGATAACTTGAAGAAAAAAACTGTATTAGGATAAGTTAGGCAAAGAAACGAAGTAATAGGTAGAGAAATGATATTATTTGCTTTTATGTAACGGACTTTTACGTGCGGGTATGTACAATTGAAGTAGTATGGTTTTTTAAATAAAAAAATTATATTCCTAGTAAAAGAAGGCGGTTGTTACTAGGTGTGTCATTCAGATACACATTAACATGTACACACAGGTGAATTCTGTTCCGTGTGCTAAGGTCATGTGCAGTGGCCAATGATGCAGCTGAATTGTTTGGTGGGGAAGGGAGACTGTAGAGCAAGAACTTTATTGTGGTGATATTTTTACAATTATAGGGAAGGTGAAATCAAAAATAAAAAGCAGCACAATGTCCCTAGACCTTCATATGACTAGGCCGTGATCATAAGCAGTTGCTACGTACAAATAAAGACAGGAGAATATCGCCTTACGAGGGAAAGGGGGTATACCCCATTTATACAGCCATGGTCTCTGAGAGGGGAGTTAAGAGGGTAATTTGTACCCGGGTCCAGGGCAAAAAATGGGTCAAAAGGGGGCCCTGGAGCAAAAAAGGGGGCCCCAGGAACCAAATTCATATGTATAGAAGGGGCCCAAAAGAAACTTTGTGCCCCTTGATAAAATTCCTCTGAATGGCCCTATATAAAGCACACTTCTTAGTGTTAGTAAGAGTCCTCAAGGAAGTTTACAAGCACTGATGGTGCCGGGTTGTGGAGAGCTCTTGCTGAAAGTCCTGCCTTATCTTCCCTGATACTGAGAATTCCAGGTTTGGTATAGGCAATGGGTCATCTGATGGGAGGGGGAGAGGCTGCGTTGACCAGTGTCCAACTCCTGACTCTATTCAAGTCAGTTAATCCAAGAGAACTCAAGCAACAGTAAGCAGATAACGTTTACATGCAAGGCACATATGGGCAGGGGAGGAACAATGATGATATAGAATATACTGTATATTGTACAACTTTTCAACAGAAGAACTTCACAAAGTGGTTTCTCCAGCACAGGAATGAGAAGATGGTTCTCTGTCCCCAAAGGGCTCACAATTGAAGACAGACACCAGTAATAAGGAGCCACTGGGAGTGATGCTGTGCTGGAAGGAAGAGGGGTTGTTGCTCTTCACCAGATCAACAAAAGAGAGCAACACTTCCAAGGAGACTGTTGGCCCAGTTAGCAGAGGCACTGCAGGACTCAAAATGGCTTGGGTTTGGCCTGGGCTTGTTTTGCTTTCCAAGTAACACTTTTCCCACTGCACATTGAGCATCTGTGTCCTACAGCAGCCATGTGCAACCTGGAGAGGAGGCCTGAGAGCCGCCTTGAGGGCCTCTGAGGAGGTGGGGAAGCTGCATGGACATGGACGTGCCCAGAGAGAGAGAGAGAGAGAGAGATCAAAAAATATTTCACAGCAGTACTTTGCATCTGTTTGTGGTCCATCTACTTCTTTCTGCCTTTTGAGCTCAGATGGGAGGTGTAAATTCTGAAAGCTGGAGAAAAGAGGAAGGTAACCATTATCTGCAGCAGAGGGGTCTGGCTCAGTCGGTAGAGCTGCCGCCTTGCAAGCCTGAAGATCAGTGAATAGCAAGATCGATTTGGGGGGGCGCCCGACGGGGCTGCCGCTCCGGGCGCCCCCTCAATGGTTGCAGCCGGCTCGGGGACGTCTTCCCCGGCCGGCTGTCCTGGGCCTTCTGAGGAAGGCCCGCTGTGTGAATGCTATTTATAACGTTCTTTTGCACATGCGCACACTGTTGCTGAGGGAAAAGGGCAGCCCTTTTCCCTCAGCAACAGTCTGCGCATGTGCAAAAAAGAATGTTATAAATAACGTTCGGGCAGCGGGCCTTCCTCAGAAGGCCCAGGAGCGCAGACCTAGGAGGACGCTCCGAGGCCTTCTCCCGGCCTCGGAGCCTCCCGGGTCACGCGCAGGTCGCGCGGAGCCTCCCAGGTCACGCGCGCAGGGGAGGTGATGTGCGCGCGTGTCACCATTCTGCGCGTGTCACCCTGGGGCGCTCCGCCCCGCCCGCCACGCTACAGTGACGCCCCTGGGGCTTAATGAAACTCTCCTGTCCCCCGTTCCAATCTTAGAAATGCTCTTCCACCTTGAGAGTAGCTACAGCTACACTATTATTTGAACGTCTTCTGTGACTCGTGTTCTGCAGATTCTCTGGGTCATAATCTGGATTCCAGCTGAGTACAGATCCTCCTCCCCATCATAGAGGCACATCCAGGGCAGGCAGGAAAAACCCACTCAAGGATTGAAATCAGTCACGGAACTGAGTCTGCTGCACACGGCTTGCAGTTCAGGGAGAGGCAGCCGTGGCCGGTGGGAGTCTCGTGAAGGAGTTCTGAGACTAGGAAACCACTGGTCCCATCTGCCTGGAATATTTTATGGATCCAACAGTGAGTATGGAGTGCGGCCATCATTTCTGCCGAGCCTGCCTCAGTCAGCCTGACCCAGTCTTGGGGAGAGCCGCCGGCGGACAGAAACGTGACTTGTCCCCTGTGCAGAGAACCTGTTCAGCAAAGGAATCTCAAGCCAAACCGGCAGCTGGCAAACATTGCAGAAATAACCAAGAAGTAGAGTGGCAAAAGGGGCAGAAAGCGCAGGAGGAGGAGTGTGCGAGAGACACCAGGAGCCCCTGAAGCTCTTCTGCAGGGACGACAAAGCCCCCATCTGCGTGGTGTGTGACCGGTCCAAGGAGCACAGGGAGCATCGAGTGATTCCTACGGACGAGGCTGCTGAAGTGTACAAGGTAGGACAAGCAGCATCATTTCAAGGTGTGCTGCTAGTGGAATCGGGAGAAAGAGGGTCTCCCCTTTGCGATGCCCTTCCTGTGCAGTGTGGGGACAGCCACTTTGCTTCCTTGCATTTCTTTTTCTTTGGGATGGTTTTAGTTGCTGCCTCCTGTACAATGTTACGAACTTCCGTCCATAGTTCTTCAGGCACTCTGTCTACCAGGTCTAATGCCCTAAACCTATTCTTCACCTCCACTGTATACTCATAAGGGATATGGTTTAGGTCATATCTGACTGGTCTAGTGGTGTTCCCTACATTCTTCAATTTAAGCCTGAATTTTGCAATAAGAAGCTCATGATCTGAGCCACAGTCAGCTCCAGGTCTTGTTTTTACTGATTGTATATAGAGCTTCTCCATCTTTGGCTGCAAAGCACATAATCTATCTGGTTTCGGTATTGACCATCTGGTGGTGTCCATGTGTAGAGTCGCCTCTTGTGTTGTTGGAAAAGAGTGTTTGCTATGACCAGCGAGTTCTCTTGACAGAACTCCGTTAGCCTTTGCCCTGCTTCATTTTGCTCTCCAAGGCCAAACTTGCCTGTTGTTCCGTTTATTTCTTGATTTCCTACTTTAGCATTCCAGTCTCCTATGATGTAAAGGACATCTTTTTTGGGTGCTAGTTCTAGAAGGTGTTGTAGGTCTTCATAGAACCGGTCAACTTCAAACCAGCATTTATATGCAACAGTAATTCATTGCTGCTGTCTTTGGATCCAGGCCTCTCTCTAATTCCCCTTGACTGAACCACATGCTCCACTACTGTCCCTCACAAAAATTCTGTGCATTTTCCTCAGAAACAGTTAGAAAAGCAGAAGCTGAAGATCACATCTGTCTTCAATGAAATGCACACGTTTCTTGAGGAACAAGAACGTGTCTGGCTTGCGCAGCTGGCTGATCTGGAGGAAGAGATCAAGGAGAGGCAGGAAGCAGACATGACCAGACTCTCCAAGGAGATCTCCCATTTCAGGGACCTGATCAAGGATGTGGAGGAGAAGTGCCAACAGCCCCCATGTGAATTTCTGCAGGTGAGATTTTAAGAAAAAAAATGCCCCCCCTGGTGCTAGTCCGGCGAAAGATCTTTTGCTTCCCAAGGGGAACAAGAGGATGGTTCCCTTCCCCAGTCATGTACACAGACATACATGCACAGCCTGTCTAGGCCACCCCTCTGCCTGCAGTCGCTGTACATGTCCATGTAGACGCGGCTCCAACTATGTGATAGTGTAGGCAGGGGGGGATGGGTGGAGTGGGTGGGGGGATTGCTGAGCCAAATGGGGCGCGGTGAAGGCGGTAGATGCTGCTGGTCCTGCTGCTTTCGTTCCCCAGTGCCAGGAAAAATCCACCACTTGATCCAAACACTTCAGGTCTCCTCGTGAGAAGGCCAGCCCTGCCAGAGCCCTGCGGCTCAAGGAGGCAGGGTCCTGGGGGTGAGGGTTGGTTCTCCCCAGGCAAGAAAGGGGCCAATGAATCCCTGTAACACAAGAAGAAGATGCCCACTCTGAGTTCTGTCTGTGCAACTTAAGCCCATTTTTCTCATTTCTTCTTGCAGGACATCAGACGTACCTGGGGCAGGTAAGTGGCTCAGTCACACTCCCCTTCCTGTTTCACCTGAGCTCTGGTCCAATTGATAAATAAATATTTCTGGGGGGGGGGATTCGCAGGCACAGAGCCACCAAGGCCCTGAAGTATTTGCTCTCCTTGAGGAGCAAATGTCTGAAGAGGTCTGGTGTCCTTGGAGCTCAAGCACTTTCCTTGTGAAGACAGGAAGCTGCTACACGCCAAGTCTGTTTAGCCAACTGCAGCAGTCTCCAGCCCAGATCTCCTTCCTTCACTGAAGATGCCGTGGGTTGAGCCCCCATAGTCTTGATGCGTGAATTCCGCCTCTGAGCAAGGGTCCTGCCTTCTTTCTGTGGTGCTCCATTCCCACATCTCGTCTGTTGCTCCTTCCTTCTCCCACTAAGAATGGCAAGGGAATTACTGCAAGACTGGAGAGCTCATATTGTAGCTGCAGAGTGCAGGCGAAAAACTCCCCTGGCCATTTCATTCATAAGGGGGGAAGAAAAAGAACAGTATTTTCCCTTACTTTTCCCCTTAAGAGTAGTAAATGTGATTGAATGGAATCGTATTACATGGAAGTTCTCCAGAAGTTCTCCATGTCTGGATCTACTCTCAAGTTTGGCTCCAACCTCCTATTTCTGGCTACAAGAGAGGAATGGGCCACTTTTTGAGCATTCCCTAAACTGAGCCATGGATCTTCCTTCCAGGTGTCAGGAGGGGCAGGTGAGGCAGCGGCTGGAACTCTCCCCAGGACTGGAATGGAGACTCCGAAGTTGCTGTCCAAACAGTGCATCTCTTGAAAAAGCCGTGAAAGAGCTTAAAGGTATTACAGGGAATGGATCCAAATCTGGTCACTTTGGCCATTGCGAGAAACAAAATGCTGGATGAGATGGGTCTTGGGACCAAACCAGAAATGCTCTTCTGATACTCATATTCAATTTGCTGATGTCTGAGACTGGTAGCCCACTGCTATGGTGGCCTCCATCGGTGGTACTGGGCTCCGCGCTGCCACAAATGTGCCGTAAAGCATGTTCAACCGCGTGGAGGTCAGTCCCACCGGTGTGGAGGCCAGCACTGGCAAGGCTCTGCCGACGAAGGAGCAGCACCCGCCGGGGCAGGTGAGCTCCATGCCGGGTGGCGGGGAGGTCGAGAGAGGGTGGAACTTTGGGGGGGGGCTGGGAGACGGTGGGGAGGAGGAGATGGATCAGGCCCAGGAGGGGCAGGCTCAGCGGAGGAGTCCTCTGCTGAATCCTTACCCCCACCCCAGGCTTGAAAGCCTGACCCACAGGGCTGCTCGGAAGTGTGCCTGCCGTTTAGCTGGCGTGCCGCCGAGAAGCCCCATAGTGGCTGCCAGGGATTGACACGGGGGAAGGGAACAATCATCCCCTTCCCTTGAGGATACCTCCAGCCCCGTGCTGGATACAGCGGAGCCTGCCCCAGTGCAGCTACGTCCCAGCGTGGGGCTTTGGATAGGATTGGGCTGTGGGCCACTTCTGACTGGAGGCAGAAAAGTCAGAATCTTATAAAAGAGGAAGTGACCTTCCCCATTATGATCCTGGAAATGTCTTTCCACATTTCCCACCCACCCACACCCCCACGGAAACGGGACAATATGTGACTTTTCTCCTATCCAGGATTTAAATTCTAAGATTAAGGTCCCAATTCTATCACTCAGCATCGATGCAGCCATTCTAAAAAGGCACGCATGTTGCATTCAGCAGTGCGGGGGGGGGGGGGACAACACACCTGAGGGCAAAGGGAGGTACAAATAAAATGTTTATGCTTACTTCCATATAAGCCCTAGGTCATCACCTCACCTATGGGTCTCCTCTGCAGTGGTGTAACTAGAGTGGAGCGGAGGCAAGTAGTTTTGCAAGACTCCGTTACACCGGAGTCAGCGGCCCCTCCCCCTTGCTGTTGGAGCCATTCCGGCAGCGACAGGGGAGTGTCCTGCATGTTGCTGTTGCTGCCAGAATGGCTCTAACAGCAAGGGGGAGGGGCCGCTGACTCCGGTGTAACGGAGTCTTGCAAAACTACTTGCCTCTGCTCCACTCTAGTTACACCACTGCTCCTCGGACATATGCTACATCTCTTAGTGGCGTATGTCCAAGGAGAGAAAAGGGGCGGGGAGGTTTACAACTGAGGGGATAAGATCCAGCATGTCCCATTACTGCTGTATCCACCCCCCTCCTCACCCCCACCGCTGATGTGCCGGGTCCAGTGGGCACGGTGGGGTCGGCAACGAAGGTGCGGTCCTTGCAAAATGCCTGCTGACAGAGCTTTGCACGCACCATCGGCAGCCATTTTACGACAGCGGAGACTCTTCTGCTGTCGTAAACCCCTCCTCCCGATAACCCAATCCTGGATAGGATTGGGCTGTAAGAGTATTGTCTGCTTTTTTAGAAATATGGTGATGTTAAAATAATCCAGTAATGGTGCCCAAAGGACGTTCTGAATCAGGGTCTGTCCTTGCTCTGTTTCTGCTTGAGAGAGTGACTTTCTCTGCTGTTTCTTTAGGCCTTCTGACCCGTTGAGGCCTGGAGGAAGGAGGTTTTCAGATTTGCTCTCCAGCACATGAATCCTTTCTCTAAAATGACATATTTGCTCTTGCTATAATCAGCAGCGTCGCTGCAGGGGGGGCGGAGCTCTAAGTTACGCCGCGGTCCGACCCTCCGTTACATGGGTGCACGAAGTGGCCCTGCCCCCTTGCCTTCGGAACTGTTCGCAGCACGTTGCTTTTACCAACTTGAATGGTTCCGAAGGCGAGGGGGCGGGGCCACTTTGTGCACCCGTGTAACGGAGGGTCGGATCACGATGGAACTAAGCTCCGCCCCCTGCAGTGACGCTAGTGGCTATAATGAACAAATCTTACATTTGTCTCCCTTCCTTCCACATAACAGGGTCGCTGAAGCAAGCTCTGGGCAAAGGTAACTATTGCAGGGACCAAACTAGGGGAACTCCACCCTGTTGTAGACCCTTGTTCTGGAATTTCACCAGGTACCTGAGGCAGGTGGTTCAGCCCAGGCCTCTTCTGGGAAAGGGAGTCTGTTGCGTCTCCCAGGGGGAGGGGAGGTCCCCATGCAGAGGCGTCGCCTGATATGGGACGGTGGTGCGGTGGGCCCCAGGGCATAGGGGCAGAAAGGCTCTGGGTGGGGACACAAGCCTCCTTAAGTTTCGGGGTTTTTTTTTTGCTTTTTTCCGTTTTTTTAAAGGTTTTTAGGGGGGGGTTAGCAGTAGCTGGGCTTCTAATTGTTTGTGTATGCTTTGCGCAAATTTATCTTGTATATAGGACCCTCCCAAGACGATCTCCAGGCGCAACGATCTCTTCCGGGGGCGCAGATCATCGCCCCCTGCTCCAGGCGCGAACTCTGTAAAGCACCCAGCAGCGGCTTTGCAGAGTTCACGCATGCGCAGACTGACGATATTTCCAATCAACGGTCTGCGCATGCGTGAACTCTGCAAAGTGCTGCTGGGCACTTTACAGAGTTCGCGCCAGGGGCGGCCGAGCAGAGCAGTGATCTGCGCCCCCGGAGGAGATCGTCGCCCCTGGAGATCGTCGCGGGAGGGTCCTATACACAAGACAAGTTGCACAAAGCATACACAAACGATTAGAAGCCGCTACCGCTAAAAAAAACCTAAAAACCTTTAAAAAAATGGAAAAAAGCAAAAAAAACCACCGAAATTCATTATGCTAATTAAGTATGCAAATTAGTTTGGGGCGGCAGGGTTTTCCACACCAGAAGCGGGGGCGCCTGGCGACGCCAGTGTCCCCATGGAGGAAGTGGTGCGTCAAAGGGGTTGTTATTCTTCATACCTGGCCGCGAAATTAGTCTCGGAGTCAGTTGTGCTGCTCAAGGATTCTCTTTATTAAGGTGGACCACCATCGTACAGGTAAAGGTGGGAGGGGCTTCCCAAGTTCCAATCACTGGGAATCTGTCCCCAGGGGTATGTGAATTCCAGTGGAGTGTAATCACGGAGCCGTAGCCGCTGGTCTTCCTGAGGCAGGGCTCCAGTGCCTCGAGTGGGTGGTCTGTTCGACCATCTTTGCTTCTTAGCGGGGATGGGGCCGTAGGCCTATCCAACAAGGCAGAGCGGTGTCATTCAACAACCCATCTTGCCGGGGGCCGGTGGCCGGTGGCAGGAGCCCAGCAGGGGCAACTGGCCTGTCTGCTGGGAACCCCCTGAGTAGGGCCGGAGGGCTTCCTGATCCCTCGTCTAATTGGGGAAACCCGTCTAGGCCAGGAGCTGGGCTCAGGTTGGGTGCTAGTCAAGGTTGGGAAGCTGAGCGGTATCTTCCCAGTTTTACCCTGGTGTCTAGGGGTGACTGCCTGCTCCCCTTCCCCCGGCCAGGGTGGGTTCTTCTCCCCCCCCCCTTTCTGGCCGATTTGAACAGGTGCCAGCTATTCTCCTGGTGTGGATGGATCCTGCGAGCACTTGCTCTCCCCGGGGCTGGGCTTCTGCAGGGAGTCCACCTTCCAGGGGAGCAGCTCCCACCACGACTTAGCTTGACGGGGCCGGGCTCTGGGAAGCACTTAGGGCTGGACCGGTACGGCTCCTGCCCGGACTCAAGAGTCGGGCGGGTGAGTCTGGGATGGGGCTCAGAGTCATTTCCTCTTTTCCCCTCACACAAGACATGAGGAGTACCTGGGAAAACTAGAGTAGCAGATGAGATGAAGCCACCTGGAGAGGGGAGGAAGAGGCTGGGATGGTAGGAAAAAAGCATCCATGAAACACGATTGACTGTTTTCTGTTTAACATAACACAGCGGTGATGGGTGGAATCGCAATCAGAATTCCCAGGGGGGCAAGAGAACGAAAAAAAACCCACTCCTCACCACAGTCCTACCCAGTTCAGGCCCCCTTCCTCATGTACTATTCTGAAGGACACACACCAGACCATGTTATGCGGTTTGCATACGACAGGAACTCTTCAGCTGCTGAGGCCGATCCTTTCCCTGACACCCTCCGCTCTTTCTCTCCTTCTCTCTCCTGCAGTGAGTGTGACTCTGGATTCATTCACAGCAAATCCCCAACTGGTTCTGTCTGAGGACCTGAAGAGCGTGAGATGGGGAGACATGTGTCAGGAGCTGCCTGACAACCCTGAGAGATTTGATAGCATGTTCTGCGTGTTGGGCTGTGAGAGATTCACCTCAGGAAGACATTGGTGGGAGGTGGAGAAGCTGCAAGAGGGGGGAAGGTGGGCTGTGGGGGTTGCTCGAGAGTCTCTCAGGAGGAAGGGAGGTTTCGACTTTAGTCCTAATGAAGGGATCTGGGCAGTGGGGAAGAACTCATCTACATCTCATCTAGTCTCAGCAGTGACTTCCCTGAAATGGACCCCTTTGACCTTGAGCCGTGAGCCCAGGAAGATCCGGGTGTTCCTGGACTACGAAGAGGGACGTGTGGAATTTTTCGATGCCGATACAGACAGCTTGATCTACACGTTCCCTCCAGCTTTGCTCTCTGGAGAGGGGATCAGGCCCTTCTTCTGGGTGTTAGGGGGAGTCTGTCTGAAATGCTGAATCTGAAGGAGAACCCCCCACTGCTGCAAGTCCCCCTTCCTCCTTAAAAGGAGGAGACACTCTAGCATCCCTACTCTATAAATTGGTACAGGCAAAGCCGGGCTACAGGCTTTGTGGTTTTCTGCCATGGCTTCTGGCTCAAGAACACGGTGCTTAGAACTGCCTGACAGCTTTACCTTCTAATATCCGTCCTAACAAAATGGGTGTGTGTTTGTGTGTTACCAAGTGTGCTTTTCAAACACCCAAACAAGGGAAATCTATTGCATGTGCTGGGACCACTTCCAGTGGCTAATGGCACAGCTGAGTGGTTAGGCAGGGAAGGGAGAGGATGAATGTGCAACAAGAAAGTTTACTGCGGGGATTTTGTTTTACAGTTGTATGGATGTTGAAATAAAAAATTGCAACACAACGTTTCTTGCCATACATACGACTAGGCCTGAACCATACAAAGAAAGGGGAGAGAAGGGAATGCTGCCTTACAAGGGAAAGGGGGTGAATGATGGCACAAATAAGTAGGGGGGAAAGGATGTTGGGAAATCAAGAAGGTTCCCTGGGCTGTAATTTGGAGGGGGGGGTGCAGTAGCAGGAAGGGGGAGAGAGAGAGAGAGAGAGAGAGAGAGAGAGAGAGAGAGAGAGAGAGAGAGAGAGAAAAGCACCAAGAAATGCCCCCAAGTTCTGACTGAGGTAAGAGGCTGTGGCAGAATCACAACTGCTTGCAACCCTTGTTCTGCAGCGAGGAGTGAGCCCTTCCAAAGGCGGTGAAGTCACTCCAGTCTCTTGCAGAAGGAGGGCTAGTGCCCTCCACCAAATGATCACATGCAATCCCACAGCCTCCACAGGATTCTTCCTTTCTTGATTTATACCCCAACCATGGAAGCTACCAGGTGCTGCTGGTTCTGGGGGGGGGGATCCTTGGCTAAAGCTGGGCCCCTGGGTCCCACAGATCTTCCCTGGTGGTACATTCCTCACTGCCACTGATGAGGTTTCCATGGCCATTCTGGGCAGTGGGTCATCTGATGAGGGTGGGCCATTGGCCAGTGTCCAACTCTTGACCCTGTTAAAGAAGTCAACTAGACCCCCATGGTTCTGATCCGGAGACTGTACACGTTACAAAGACAAGAGCAGCTTTCAGTTTGGAGATTCCTTTTTCATTAGAGTGGTTGCAATGGTAGAAATCTACATCTCCGAAACATCTCCCAATTCAGCCATGCAGATACAGTCAGACCTTTTTATCCGCTGGGGTTCTGTTCCTGGAAGCACAGTGGATAAGAAAATCAGTGTTAAATGAAATTCGGGGGGGGGGGGAGCAGTTCCACATTACCTTTTTTTGCTTCCCTCCTCTTTAAACTGACTGAAAAAAACAAACGCTACTACAGGAAGCAACCTGTAAACGGTGCCAGAGACTCCCAGCTGCATTTTTCAGCGGTTTGGACACCTGCAGGAGGCTGAAAGTGGCTGTCAGGCCTCTGACAATGCTGAAAAAAGAGGGAATGTAGTGCGGTTGGACTCCCTCTTCCACAGTTTTGCCATCTGTGTTGAGTCAAATACGTGGATAAAAGAACCGTGGATAAGGTCTGACATGTACAAAGAACAAGAGTCCAGAGGTTCTTTATATCCCCCTCAATACAAATTCATAAAAGCCTGATCTACTACAAAAATAGGTAACTCTGCAGTAGCTTTCCATTAGTAACCCAAAGTGTCATGTGATTTTAGAGAAAACAGAACCAAAACCTAAGTTCTACTATTGCAACATGATAATGTCCCTCTACTCAGCCTAGTTTACATTCTTTTAGGCCAGGTCAGGTCATCATAGGACACAGTCCAACCTTCTTAGTGCAGGGAGATCTCCAACGTGAACCAAAGAATGGTTACACAAAGGCCAACATAGGTGTTGCAACACCATAAGAAACTTATATTCAATTCAAAATATATGCGCAAATGAGCCAGCTCAGGGTCTTCTTATTCTCTGGGTAACAACATTATTTGGGGCCTTCAGTTTCTGCGACAACACCATCCCTGCTTTCACTTTGCTTTCAAATCCAATACAACTCAAACAACAGGAAACATCATATTTATAAGCAAGGCGCATTGGAAAAAGGAGGGTACAATAGAAAAAATCAAGAATATATACAGTACAACTTTTCAACACAAAAAGTTCACAAAAGAGTTTGCCTAGCAAAAGACTTAAGGCCGCTGCAGACCGCACGAATTTCAGCGCGTCACAGGGCTCTTTCACAGCACTCTGCACATGTCTGTTGTCCATCTACTTCTTGTTGCTTTTGAGCTCAGACATGAGATGTATCCTCTGGAAGCTGGAGAAGAGAGAAAAGTAATAGTCACCATTCAGAGAAATGCAAAGCTTTCATTTCAGAGACATTTCCCTCCCCGTGCCCTTTCTCCTGAGAAACTGTTAAGAGGCTAAACACTGTTTTGGGGGGGACATTGGTTACTTCTTTGTCAGCATCAGCAGCCATTCCACTGTTCACCAACCGCATCTCAGATCTATTTCCATGCACAGCAACTGACAAACAATACATTCAAGAGAGGGACAAGGACTGCCAGGGGTCAGAAGTGGAATGAATTGAACATGGTCTTGTTGTTTAGCTGAGCAACCATCCCTACACTCAAAGAGGTAGGTATCACGGGATAACGAAGTCATGCCGAAACAAAAACAATCCAGTCGTGTTAAAATATTAAATCAATTTTATCCGGGCATTGACACCATACCCGAACAAACAAAGAAATTAAAAATACCACTGTACTGAGAACCCAACGTTTCGTGTCTGACCTAGACACATCCTCTGGGGCAATCCACAAGGAATTGAAAGATGATATAGTATACCAGGTGCAACGCTCCATTTTTTAAACTCAGAAAGCGCGGGAAACTGCTGTCACATCAAGCGCTGTTTCAGGCAATCATCAATCAAGCCGAAACAATTCTATCAGCACTTAGTACATCACAAGCACACTTAGATGACTCTACTAACGATCACATTATTACAACACTTAGCACAAACACCATCAAGACGGAACTCTTAGCAGCCTACACTGGCAGGATGGTGTTAGTCGTGGGAAAGTGGCAGACCAGGAGCAGGTGGAACAACTACTGATTGGTTCAAAATTGGGAAGGGAGTACGGCAAGGCTGTATATTGTCACCCTGCCTATTTAACTTATATGCAGAGTACATTATGAGAAATGCAGGGCTGAATGAATCGCAAGCCGGAATCAAGATTGCCGGGAGAAACATCAACAACCTCAGATATGCAGACGATACCACTCTAATGGCAGAAAGTGAAGAAGAACTAAAGAGCCTCTTGATGAGAGTGAAAGAGGAGAGTGCAAAAGTTGGCTTGAAACTCAACATTAATAAAACTAAGATCATGGCATCTGGTCCCATCAATTCCTGGCAAATAGAAGGGGCAGAAATGGAAGCAGTAACAGATTTTACTTTTTTGGGTTCCAAGATCACTGCAGACGGAGACAGCAGCCATGAAATTAAAAGACGCTTACTCCTTGGAAGGAAAGCTATGGCAAATTTAGATAGCATAGTAAAAAGCAGAGATATCACCATACCAACAAAAGTTCGTATAGTCAGGGCGATGGTGTTCCCAGTAGCAATGTATGGTTGCGAGAGTTGGACCATAAGGAAGGCTGAGCGCCAAAGAATAGATGCTTTTGAACTGTGGTGCTGGAGAAGACTCCTGAGAGTCCCTTGGACTGCTAGGAGATCAAATCAGTCAATCCTAAATGAAATCAACCCTGACTGTTCCCTGGAAGGACAGGTACTAAGGCTGAAACTCAAATATTTTGGCCACCTAATGCGAAGAGAGGACTCTCTGGAGAAGACTCTGATGCTGGGAAAGACTGAAGGCAAAAGGAGAAGGGGAAGGCCAAGGATGAGATGGTTAGACAGCATCACTGATGCAACGAACATGAAAATGAGCGAACTCAGGAAGATAGTGGAGGATAGGAAGGCCTGGCGGGATATGGTTCATGGGATCACGAAGGGTCGGACACGACTTAACGACTGAACAACAACAACAAGGAGCAGGTGGAGGGAGACCTGGCCCACCTGGGTGCAAATCTTCCCTCAGTTATAGTGCTGACTGGCTGAACTTGGGCTACCTTGAGGAGCTTGATCTTGAGGAAAAGCAGGATAAAAGTGTAGCAAATCACCACAACAGACCTCACATCTGCCCCCCCCCCCATTTGGTGACGCTCCTCTGGGGCAATGCTGGAGACGAAATGGCTTCCTCAGTTGTGGAGTTTCCTTCCAGCTGAACTGGGGTCTTCCGGCTGAGCCGGCAGACTTCCTGCTTTTCCTTCTTTTCCTTTCTGCTCTTTTTGTTTTAATGCTATGAAGCCGCCCGCTTTTTGCAAGTCTGAGTGTTGATTACCTAGTTTCGATTTTTATTGCTGACGTTTAATACTTTTTGCTTTTAATACGTTTCCTAAAGATCAGATCATGGATTCATGACTTGCCTGCACTGTTCCAATAATATTAGACATACATACTCGTCAATATGTAGAGTCGGACACGACTGGACGTAATTGTCGGGGGTCACCTTTCCCTTTTTACACCTTGAATATCTGTTGTGAGACTTTTGTCCTGCTTAGTTGCTGACTCATGCTGTGAATTCCAACTGTGAGCAGCTCCACCTTTAACGGAGGGAGGCGATTTCAGGATGAGAATCAACCACGCAAGGTTTGAAATCAGAAACGAAAGTGAGTCTGCTGCTCGTTTTGCAGTTCAGGGAGAGGCAGCCATGGCCGCCGCTGGGAGTCTCGTGAAGGAGTTTTGTGAAGAAGCGACTTGTTCCCTTTGCCTGGATTATTTCACAGACCCAGTGAGTACAGACTGTGGGCACAATTTCTGCCGCGCCTGCCTGACCCAGTGCTGGGGGGAGCCGGACAAAAACGCTTCGTGCCCTCAATGCAGAGAACCTCTTCAGCAAAGGAACCTGAAGCCAAACCGGCAACTGGCCAACATTGTAGAACTAACCAAGAAACTCAGTCTCCAGGTGGCAGAAGGGAAAGAAAGCACAGGAAGAATTTGTAAGAGGCACCAGGAGCCCCTGAAGCTCTTCTGCAGGGACGACGAAGCCCCCATCTGCGTGGTGTGTGACCGGTCCAAGGAGCACAGAGAGCATCGAGTGATTCCTATGGACGAGGCTGCTGTAGAGTACAAGGTAGGATTCCTACCGTAGGAAAGCGCCGTTGCTTCGAGTGATGATGCTGGTGTTACAACAGAGGAGAGACTCGCCCTTTGTAACTCTCTGCCCTGCGGGGGAGGGGGGGAACCCCTGCTTTCAATTTTTTGATGCCTGCGAATGAACTGCCTGATTCAGCCGGACTTTGCTGGGCTGTGCTAAGTGCTGCCTGATATGTGGGGTTTTGGCATTTTGCTCTTACTGCTGCTTAATATGTAGGTGTGTTTCTATTGAAGATTGCAAGTGGTTGGATGCTCTTATATCTAATGAGAAGAATGGCAAGACATAAATCTTTAAAATAAATAAATAGATGCACTAAACACAAACAGTGCCACTTATTAAAGCACTGTAGCTGCAAAGGAAACTCCTGTATGTGCCCCCTCTTCACACACCCCAAAACTTCTCTCTCTGCTTCTTGTTCCTCCTTCATATATTTCCTCCTTACTACTACTGCGCTTTCTTCTCTGAAATACCAGTACATGCATATTATGGTGGGTGAGGGTCTGTATTTATCCAGAGCACAACACTCTGCCAAAATCCAGTCACACTTCAGAGTGGCCAAAAAGCTCAACCCAAAAAGCTCAACCTACCTGCAGATAGGGCTCTGCAGGTAGGAGCAGCCTTGAATCTAAATGGTTGGGATCACCAGGGCTGCGGGACAGTTCAGCTGGCACCAATGGTCCCCGCCCGCCCCCATCCCCCACCCCCACAGTGCATCCCTTTACTTTCTGATACAGAAGCGAATGGCTGCCATTCATTCCTATGGGGAAGTGTAAAAGCACTGCACTTAGGTGGGGAAGAGAGAAAGAGAACCGAGGGTTTCTGGGAAAGGAAGAGCGTGTGAGGGGTGTTGGGAAGGGCAGGTGGGCGGTGAGCCAGAGGCTGGTGGGGAGACAGAAGGAGAGAGAGAGAAAATTGGTAGGTGAGGAAGGAAAGCCATCTCTTTGGGGCAGTTCACAGAGATGTTTGTGGGGGGACAGGAGAAATGTGACCACTGAAAGGGGAGAGGGGAATGGGCAGTGGACTGGTGCCCTTGTTCTGCCCAGCCTCTCTCCTCCCACCTGTGAAATGGGCTTCTCTGACATCTGTAACCTGACTCAGCAGCTCCTCCCCTTAGGAGCAGGTCCACTTTTTCCGAGGCATCTTCCCTCCCCCTTTCTACATGAAGAGACTCCCCTTCCGCTGCCAATCCCAGCAGGGGTCCCTGTCCTCCCACCCTCGCCCATCACCCTGCATTTCAGGGAGACCTTTGTTGAACTATTCAGCACGTTCAGACAAATAAATGTAGGACAGCCAAGCCATAAGGTCTCCCTCTCCCAACAACTAGTTACCGAACGTGCCCACTCTCCCCCTTGCCGGACCAGTGTGATGACTTGAAGGAAAGGCACTTTTCACATGCTCTGGATACACTTTTTTGTAAACATCAGCGAATATACATATATAACTCTCTCTGCTTCTGTGTCCTGGCCCGTTTCCCCCTCCCTTTTTTTCTGGCGCTGCCATTGCTCAGTGAGGTTTTTCTATTTTTTTAGACATTCCATGACTCCCAACATATTTTCAAAATGTCAAGGTCTTTACGCTCATTTTCTGTATAGAGGCAAGAAGTCTTGGCCAAGTAAACAATTGCTATAGATCTACTATTGAGGGGGGTGTCATAATTAGCCCCCTTTTGAGAACAGCCTGTTTGGGGGGAGCAGTGGGCTCCACACAGGCTCCTAGAGTTATGCTACGTATTTTTGTTTCGAACGTAAACAACGATCTCTTTGTGAATTTCTGTACTGTATTCATTTTACCTTTGTTGCTGAAAATGTCATTAAAATTGTAACAAAATTCGAACAATTTTGTATTTAGCTGAATATTTTCATGCATCCTGATTAATTTTAGTGTGAGGATTTCAAAAATGCCACTATTGTTGGCATAGTATCAATAGTTCAGCCACAATTTACGCTACTCCCAGAGAAATTACAATCTCTCGTCGTGCTATTGTTTACCCTGGTGTAAAGGCAAAAGATGGTGTTTCATTAGCAACACAAAACTGAAAATACCTAAAGATGATTTGATGATCCAAAAAAGCAAGAGTACCGTTGCAATCAGCGCCTCTGAAGTGTATAAGAAACATTTAAAAATAAGCATAAACAATCTTTGTGTTACGCAGTGTAATGTTAAAAGGAAGAGAGTCACTGATTCTTCTTGAGCTAACCTCTTCTCTTGTGCAGGAAAAAATCCAGACCCAACTTCCATCTCTGGAGAAAGAGAGAGAGAAGCTGGTGGAACAGAAAGAGTTTGAAGAGCAGAGGAGCCAAGAATATCTGGTAGGTGTTGGTTCTTTGTGCTGGGGATAAGAACCAGAGGCGTCACTACCTCCGTTGGCGCCCGGAGCAACGGGGGTGGTGGCGCCCCTATCATATTAAAATAGAGCTCCAGGGGGGGCGTCGCGCTCCGGGAGGAGGAGGCGGCGTCGCGCTCCAGGAGGAGGCGACCTCCCCCCTCAATCGGGAGAGCCGGCTGGGGACGTCTTCCCCGGCTGGCTGCCCGGGGCCTTCTAAGGAAGGCCTGCTGCTCAGACTCAGTAACAGTCTGAGCATGTGCAAAAAATTGCACATGCTCAGACTGTTACTGAGTCTAAGCAGCGGGCCTTCCTTAGAAGGTCCCGGGCAGCCGGCCGGGGAAGACATCCCTAGCCGGCTCTCCCGATTGAGGGGGCCGGGCGGTCCGAGTCGGACTCGGACTCGAGGAGACTCGAGTCCGATTCGCGGGCGGAGCGGCAGGGCGCCCTTCGGGCGATGGCGCCCGGAGCGGGTGCCCCGCTTGCTCTGCCCTAGATCCGCCTCTGATAAGAACAGCCTGGGTGACTCTTCCTGCCCTTATCAGGAGACAACAGACTTGGCGTGTTGTTTTGTAGTGTCTTTGGACTGGTTCACACAAGTGCATCATCAAAATTGGAGAACTGTATGTGTGAATGAGCGTTGCGCTACTCTAAAAAGTACGTTCCAATTCCCATCCATAAAGCAGCCCAGCTCTGGCTGTTCCCATCTCGCACTCAGCGAGTCAGCAACAAGTCATCAATTTGACTTTGGGCCCAATCCTATCCAACTTTCCAGTGCTGATGCAACCGTACCAACAGGGGATGCCCTGCATCTGGTGGTGGTGAGTCATGGAAGCCTCCTCGAGGCATTGCAGCTGCAATGGTGCTGGAAAGTTGGATAGGATTGGGCCATTTGACACATGGTGAGTCCTGATCCAGACCCTTCCTAGGGCAGTGATTCGCCATGGCGGGTGGGGGTGGGTGGGTGAGCATGTGCCTCTCCTCATTGCCATGGGTGTTGAACTTAGACCTGGAAGACCCAGGTTCTAATCTCCGCTCAGCCATGAAACTTCCTGGGTGACCTTAGGCCAGTCACTATCTCTCAGCCTCACCTACCTCATAGGGTTGTTGTGAGGACAAAAGAAGGGAAGGAACCATGTTCATCTCCCTGAGCTCCTTGGAGGAAGGGTTGTATAAAAATACAATAAATAATAAGAGCCACTCGTTTTTAGGGTCAATGCCCTGCCATGTAAAATGCCCCCATTCACACATTACACCTTTCCCTCTTTGTATGTACCTATTCCATTCCCAAAAACATCCCTTATAATGAAAATCTGGATAATGAGTATAATTGATGTAATAATTTCAATGGTAAAAATTCTCATTTGTTCCAAAGCCATTCCAGGTTCACACAGAAAAATCACTCTAAATGCCTAATGCCATAAGGAATCACTACAGATTTCAATAAACTTAAAGCAAAAGAGACGTCTTTTTTTCAGGTGGGTGCTCTGTAGCGCTGCAAGTACATCCACTAAGGGGCGAAAATAGAGGTAACTCTGCAGCTCAATGCATTGTTCAACAGCACAAATAACTTCATTCAAGACCATGCTTGGACAACTGGTCACAACATTCAGTTTAATAACACCTAAACCCTAGCTACTATGAATCCATACTTACCTCGTTTAACTAGAGAAGCTATCCAGATCTACAAACATCAACAAAATTTCAATGGCAAAGAAGAATTAAGATCGATAAACAATCGCTGGATTCCTGCCTTGGCTAAAATGAAAATCAAAAGGCATGTAACCTAATCTCTGACACAAACCTCTAAAAGCCATGTTCCTTTAGATGCAGGAGATGCCAATTAACAACCTGTGTGTCTTCTTTGGGTATCAAACCACTGCACCTGGTATTCCTCCCATTTGTTTTGTCCTCTGAGTCTTCTTGGGATTCTCTGCAGACCCTGAAAAAGCGAACCAGCAGTGTTAGTGAAACATTGGTATGGTAACATCTTGCTGTTCTTTTGAACTTGTTTTTAGAACTTTCTTTCTTTTGAAAGTCTTGTTGGAACGTTTTGTTCACCATGGCTTTTAAACCTGAAAACTTGTTTCTCTACAACAGGTTCTCAACCAGTGGTACTAGTACCACCAGACACCAGTGGTATTTCGGCCAACTGCTGGTGGTACTTGGACCACCAGAACCCCGCTCCAATGTGGCACCTTTCCGCTCCTGAGAGGCTCCTGCCTTTGGCCGAGTCTCTCGGGAATGTTGAGAAGGGCTCTCCCACTTGCCCAGAGCCTCCTAGCTGCATTTTCTGGCCTTCAAAATCTTCAAAATCCAGAACAGAAGTAATCACCATTCATCACCACTCATCACCACACAGCAGGAGAGTGGTGCCGGAGGTGTTACTTGGCCAGGAAGGGGTTGAGAAACCCTGCTCTAGAACTTCATTCAGAAGCTTTGTGCCACTATTCCTCTTATTTGGCAGCAGATGGCACCATTGCGTTACCTTTCTGTCTCAAACCGTCTAGTCAAAATCTGGGATCTTTTAAAGAAACATGGTCTTAATATGTGCGGTGACAACCCTTACAGCAGGGGAAAGGAGTACTTTGGTTGGGGCAAGCAGAGGGGACTCCTCAATACTGTCCTGGATATGGGTAGGAGCCACAGTTCAGTGATGGAGCCCTGCCAGCCCATGGCAGGTTCCTAAGTCCACCCAGAATAGCCTCTTCTGTGGCCAGAAGTGTCTTTTAGCAGCTTGGGCAGGACAGCAGCAGGGCCCTTGAGAAGGCAGAGCTGCCCGCAGTCATTCATCCCTTGGCCACTCCTGGACTGGACGGCTGTAACATGTCTACACGGGACCGGCTGCTCTGAAGACAAAGAAGACTTCAGTGGCTCCACAGTGCGGCTGTCATAATTCTTACTGCATCTGGCAAAGGAGAGTATAGAACCCCAACACTGTATCATCTGCATGGGCTCGGTGCAAAACGCAGGTTTTAATCTTTCATGCCCAGGACCACCTGGAACCAGAGTCACTCCAGCTATTTGAATATTGTGCTCGACTCTTCATCTCATCCTCGGAGGACTTGCTCCACCACCTGAAATCCTGGGACTGGGCGTGAGGGCAAGGCTTCTTCTGATATATGTGCCGTGTTAGTATATTCCTCATTCTGATTAGTTTTTCAGTTATCATTTACATTGGATCACTGGCTGAACCTTGGACGGTGCATGAGGCAGCCCGTTCTCCCTCTCTGCTCCCCCCAAACCATCACTGGCTCGTGCACGTTCCCCTCCACTGCCCCCACCAGGTGCACAAAGAGAGGCGGAGTGTGGGGATCCCCTCTTCCCTTCTGTTCTGGGTCGCCTCCTCTTTCCTCCACATCTGTGCAGTTTAAAATAAACAGGAAGAGGAGAGTATGCTTGGAGCTGGGAAATGGACGGGTGGGAGATTTAGGATGGAGAGAAAGAAGTACTTCTACAGACAACACATACAACCTGTGGAACTCCTTACCACAAGGTGTGGTGATGGTCTCAAAAGGGGATTAGACAAATTAATGCAGGACAAGCCTATCAATGGTTCCTGGTCATGCTGGGTAAAGACCACATTCAGGCAGCGTACCTCTGAATAGGCCTTTCCCTCTTCCTTGGGGCTCCTCGATGGCATCTGTTCAGCCACTGTCAGAAGCAGGATGCTGGACTAGATGGGCCTTTACCCTGATGCAGCAAGGATCCTCTTTCAGAGATTGTTGCTAAGAATCCTGCAGAACGTCCTTCCTCTTCAATAGCAATAAGAGGTGTAGACCAAAGTTAGTGCAACGGTAATTCACTGATGCTGTCCCTTTATCAGTCCCTTTTTAATTTCCCTACACTGAACCCTTTGTTCTCCCTCTTCTCCTCCCTCAAATTTCTGTGCATTTTCCTCAGAAACAGTTAGAAGAGCAGAAGCTGAAGATCACATCTGTCTTTAAGGAAATGCACAAGTTTCTTGAGGAAAAAGAGCGTTCCTGGCTGAGGGAGCTGGCTGATCTGGAGACAGAGATCAAGGAGAGGCAGGAAGAAAACATGTGCAGACTCTCTGAGGAGATCTCCCATTTCAGGGACCTGATCAAGGATGTGGAGGAGAAGAGCCAGCAGCCACCAAGTGAATTTCTGCAGGTAAGATTTCAGACAAAAATCCCCGCCAGGTGCCAGGCTGGCGAAATACAACAGGATGGATCCCTTTCCCAGTCATGTACACAGACATACATGCACAGCCTGTCTAGGCCACCCTTCTGCCTGCAGTCGCTGTACATGTCCATGTAGACGCGGCTCCAACTGTGTGATAGTGTGTGTGGGGGGGGGATGGGTGGAGTGGGCGGGGGGTTGCTGAGCCAATTGGGGCGCGGTGAAGGGGGCAAAGGTGCTGCTCCTGCTGCTTTCATTCCCCAGTGCCAGGAAAAATCCACCACTTGATCCAAATGAAGAAGCCCAATATGACTTTTGTCTGTGTGACTTAAGCCCATTTTCCTCATTTCTTCTTTCAGGACATCAGACGTACCTGGGGCAGGTAAGTGGCTCAGTCATACTCCCCTTCCTGTTTCACCTGAGCTCTGGCCCAATTGTTAAAAAAATATTTCTGAGGAAAAAAGAGTCGCAGGCACAGAGCCACCAAGGCCCCGTAGTATTCACTCTCCTTGAGGAGCAAACGTCTGGTGTCCTCAGAGCTCAGGCACTTTCCTTGAGAAGACAGGAAGCTGCTACACGCGAAGTCCGTTTAGCCAACGGCAGCCGTTCTCCAGCCCAGATCTCCCCCCTTCACTGAAGATGCTGTGGGTTGAGCCCCCATTGCCGTGATGCATGAATTCCGCCTCTGAGCAAGGGTCCTGCCTTCTGTCTGAGGTGCTCCATCCCCACATCTCGTCCGCTTCTCCTTCCTCCTCCCACTAAGAATGGCCAGGGAATTACTGCAAGACTGGAGGACTCATTTTGTAGCTGCAGGTGGGAAAAAAAACACTTTCTCCCAAGGAAGAAGCGTCTCACCTTGCCAATTTTATTCGGGGGGGGGGGAGGCAGTGTCTTTTCCATGCTTTCCCCCTTAAGAGTAGAAAATGTGTCTAAAACGGAAGCAGGTTATGTGGAAGAGCTCCAGAACTTAGCCATGACTGGACCTTCTCTCAAGTTGGGTTCCGACCCCCTATTTCTGGCTACAACTTTTGGGGGTCGTGGAGTTGCGTTTAAGCTTCCCTAAACTGAGCCATGCGTCTTCCTTTCAGGTGTCAGGTGGGACGAGTCAGGCAGCGGCTGAAACTTCCTCCAGGGCTGCAGTGGAAACACAGAAGTGCCTCTCTGAAAATTACAGCTCTTCAAAAAGCCATGGAAGAGCTTAAAGGTATTGCATGGAATGGATGCAAATCTGGTCAATTTGGCCATTGCGAGAAACAAGATGGTGGACGAGATGGGTCTTGGGACCAAACCAGAAACGCTCTTCCGATACATACATTGAGTTTGCATGATATCTGAGACTGGGCCACTTCTGACTGGAGGCAGAAAAGTCGGAATCTTATTAAAGAGGAAGTGACTTTCCCTCCTATGATCCTGGAGATGTCTGAGGAGTCAGTGTCTGTCCCACATTCCCTTCCTCCACATCCCTTTAATGCAATGCCTCCCCTCCCCCCCTCACCACAAGAGCCACCAGTGGAGAAAGGTCCAGTACCGGTTCCCCTTTGGTCTCCAGGGCCTGCTTTTACCCACCTGTCTGCTCATCTATCTGTAATTTAATGCCCCAGTAAAAAGGGCTGTTTGGCCCAGATCACTGAACAGAAGTCAGTACTGGCAAGGAAGGTCCTCATTCTGTGTGGAGATTGGGGTGTTCAACCTTTGAGCTTGTGATGTTTTCCCATTAAAAAACGTCCCCTCTAAAGCACCTATATAGGCCCTGAAGGAGCAAATTGCCATAAAAGGCACTTTGGGGACCAAGAGCTGCTTTAGCGGAGACTTTTTGGTGAGGAAAAGGGTTAAACAAGCCCCACCTCTGTGCCATGGCCCTGATCCAGACCTAGCTCTAATTTAAGCTAAACCCCAAACTAGACAATGGCACATTTCAGATCACCTCTAGTGCAGCCCTCCCTCCCTCCCTCCCTTGAAGCTTTGGTTGAATCTTGGTGCATTAGGAAGTTGGTTCAGCACAGCCCTCCTCTGGAGCCCTCAGCAAATTTCATTTCCCCTCTTACAAGCTCGAGAAATGGGACATGTGACTTTTCTCCCATCTAGTGTTGAAATGCTACGGTTTAGTCTTTTTTAGAAAGATGGTAATTGTAAAATTCCAGTAATTGGGGCCCAAGTGGTTTCACTGGTCAGGACCTTAAGAACATAAGAACATAAGAAGAGCCCTGCTGGATCAGGCCAAAAGCCCATCTAGTCCAGCTTCCTGTGTCACACAGTGGCCCCACCAGATGCCTCAGGGAGCACACGAGACAACAAGATACCTGTGTCCAGTCGCCACTCCCTTGCACCTGGCGACCTTCTCACCTTCTCACTCTGGGTCTTCTTCTCACTCTGGGTCTGTCCCTGGCCGGCTTCTGCTTGAGAGAGTGACTTTTTCGGCTCTTCCTGGGCCTCCGGATCATTTGGATGAAGCCTGGAGGAAGGAGGTTTCTGGAGTTGCTCTCCAGGAGCCAGGGGCGTCGCTAGCCCTCCGGGCGCCCGGGGCACGGGTTGCCCGAGCGCCCCCCAGCAGAGGAGTAGCCAGCACCCCCCCCCCCGGTACTGGGCGCCACCCCTCGATGCCCCCAAGTTTGAGGGTTTTTTTCATTTTTTTTCTGTTTTGGGGCGATTTTAAGTGTAAAAAACGGGATTTTTAACGTGTATGTATGCTTTGCGGGCACTTAACTTGATTATGGGGCGTTCCAGCGATGATCTTCTTTCTTCTTTCTTTTAATTTTTTGAAAAGGTCAACATTTTTTGAAAAGGTCAACAGGCGTGTGGATGCGAGCGAACCCGTGGATATTATATATCTGGATTTTCAGAAGGCGTTTGACACAGTCCCTCATGAAAGGCTCCTGAGAAAGCTCCACAGTCGGGGAATAAGAGGGCAGGTCCTCTTGTGGATTAGGAACTGGTTGAAGACCAGGAAACAGCGAGTGGGAGTCAATGGGCAATTTTCACAATGGCGAGAGGTGAAAAGCGGTGTGCCCCAAGGATCAGTCTTGGGACCGGTGCTTTTCAACTTATTCATAAATGACCTTGAGTCGGGGATAGGCAGTGAGGTGGCCAAGTTTGCAGATGACACTAAACTTTTCCGGGTGGTGAAGACCAGCAGGGATTGTGAAGAGCTCCAGAAGGATCTCTCCAAACTGGGAGAATGGGCAGCAAAATGGCAGATGCGCTTCAATGTAAGTAAGTGCAAAGTGATGCACATTGGGGCAAGAAACCAAAATTTCACATATACGCTAATGGGTTCTGAGTTGTCTGTGACGGATCAAGAGAGAGATCTTGGGGTGCTGGTGGACAGGTCGATGAAAGTGTCGACCCAGTGTGCGGCGGCTGTGAAGAAGGCCAATTCCATGCTCGGGATAATTAAAAAAGGGATTGAGAATAAAACGGCAAATATCATTATGCCTTTGTACAAATCGATGGTAAGGCCACATCTGGAGTATTGTGTCCAGTTCTGGTCACCATACCTCCAAAAGGATATAGTTGAATTGGAAAAGGTGCAGAAAAGAGCGACCAGAATGATTCGTGGGCTGGAGCACCTCCCTTACGAGGAAAGGCTACAGCGTCTGGGGCTTTTCAGCCTAGAAAAAAGGTGCCTGAGGGGGGACATGATTGAGACTTATAAAATTATGCATGGAATGGAGAGAGTGGATAGAGGGAAATTCTTCTCCCTCTCGCACAACACCAGAACCAGGGGACACGCACTAAAATTGAGTGGAGGGAGAGTTAGAACAGACAAAAGAAAATATTTCTTTACCCAGCGTGTGATTCATCTGTGGAACTCCTTGCCACAGGATGTGGTGATGGCACCTGGCCTAGATGCCTTTAAAAGGGGTTTGGACAAATTCATGGAGGAAAAGACCATCACAGGTTACAAGCCATAAGCAACCTCCTGGTTTTATAAGTGGGCTTTCTCTGTGCCAGGTGCATGGGATGGCGACTGGACACAGGTATCTTGTTGTCTTGTGTGCTCCCTGAAGCATGTGGTGGGGCCACTGTGTGACACAGGAAGCTGGACTAGATGGGCTTTTGGCCTGATCCAGCAGGGCTCTTCTTATGTTCTTATGCGCCCGAGCGACAGCTTCTCCCTGCCCGGGCGCGGACTCCGTAATGCCCCCAGCAGTACTTTTCAGAGTTTGCGCATGCGCTAACCATCCCTGGAAATTCCGTGGGTTTGCGCATGCGCAAACCCACGGAGTTTCCAGGGACGATTTGCGCATGCGCAAACTCCGAAAAGCGCTGCTGGGGGTGTTACGGAGTCCGCGCCCGGGGGCATGGAGAAGCTGCGCCCAGGACCAGGAAGAAGATCGTCGCTGGAACACCCCGTATTCAAGCTAAGTACCGGCAAAGCACACATACGCTTTAACATGCCATTTTTTAACTTAAAATCACCCGAAAACATAAAAAAAAACATGGGAAAAGCAAAAAAAAAAATGCTAATTGAAGGAGGCTCCCGCCCCCCCCCCGGAGCCTTCCCGCCCCTACACCCTGGGGCCCACCGCACAACCGCCCCATATCAGCCTATGCTTCTGCCCCCCAGAAGGGCCCAAGCGCCCCCGCCGCCGCCACTGCCGGCCCCGCGCTCACCTCGGCGTGGCTATTTAAAAGTTGCACAGAGGTGAGCGCGGGGCCGGCGATGGCGGCGGCGAGGAGGCTGAAGAAGGTAGGGATAGCGATAGCGGTGGGCGCTCGGGGGCCGGGAGCGCCATTGATCTCCTTACCTCCGCCGCCGCCGCCAGCCCCACGCTCACCTCAACGTGAGTCAGCTCCTTTTCATTTTAAAAGGAGCCGACATGCGCCGAGGTGAGTGCGGGGCCGGCGGCGGCAGCGGAGGTAAGGAGAGGCGCCCCGGCTGAAGATGGGGCCCCCGGGAAGATGGTGCCTGGGGCCCGAGGCCACAGGGCCCCCCCCCAGAACGCCGCTGCCAGCAGCTGATGTGGAGCCTTTCTCCGAAATGACATATTTGTTATAGCTATGATGAATTGGCGTTAACTTTGCCTCACTTTCTTCCACATAACAGGATCCCTGATGCAAGCACCAAGCAAAGGTAAATATTGGCAAGGAATTAAAGTTCGTGGGAAGCTTTCTTCCGTGGAAGCCCCTTGTTCAAGCATTTCAGCAGGCAGCCTGAGGAAGGTGGTCCAACCCAGCCCTCTTCTGGGAAAGGGAGTCGTGTTTTTCTCTGCTCCCTCACACGAGACATGAGGAGGAGTACTTGGACTAACTGGAGTAGAGGATGATGCCCCCTGGGAGGGGGGACGGAGAGGAAGAATCTGGGAGATTGGGGGGGGGAGTTGGGGAGTGTAGCTGTTCAGAGCCAAACTAGGTGTTGCACACACTGTGGCCTCGCGTGTTTGGTGTGAGACTGCGTGGAGCTGCAAATGTGTGTGTGGGGGGGGGGTTTGGGACATTTCTCCCCCCCCCCTCACACACAGATAAGATCCAAATTGCAGCACTCTGAGCTTTTTTAAAAAAAATGGGGGGGGAGCATACATGAAAGCCAGTGGAAACTAAAGACGATAAGATGTGTATACATTTCCCCCCCCACACACACACACACACACAGATAAGATGACGACGTTTCGATCATCCTTTGAAGATCATCTTCAGGTTTAAAGCAGCAACGGACAGTTAATTGTCTTTAATTATCGCTGTCCATGAAAATCTAACCTCTTATCTCCAGTGGAAACTGTTTAGTATTAAAAACAACACATTGGGAGTTTGGAATCAGAACCCCCCAGGGGGCAACAGAGATCAAGCCTTCCTGTTCCCCAGTACACTCCTACCCCATTTCATGCCCCCACCCCTATTGCTATATTGACACACACCAGACTGTGTTGCGCATTCTGTGTACAGCATACAAGATGTGCAACAACAGGAGCTCTGCAGCAGCTGAGACCGGTCCTTTCCCTGACCCCCTCCGCTCTTTCTCTCTCCTGCAGTGAGTGTGACTCTGGATCCAGACACAGCACATCCCCGCCTGGTCCTGTCTGAGGACCTGAAGAGTGTCAGGCGCGGAAACAGCAAGCAGAAGCTGCCTGACAACCCTGAGAGATTTGATGGCATATCCTGTGTGCTGGGCTGTGAGAGATTCACCTCAGGAAGACACTGCTGGGAGGTGGAGGTGGAGAAGCTGTCAGGATGGGAAGATTGGGCTGTGGGGGTTGCTCGAGAGTCTCTTGGGAGGAAGGAATATTTTGAATTTAGTCCTGATGATGGGATCTGGGCAGTGGAGAAGGACACACTCCAACCTCATCAACTTGTGGTTTATACTTCCCTTAAATGGACCCCTTTGACCTTGAGCTGTGAGCCCAGGAAGATCCGGGTGTTCCTGGACTACGAAGAGGGTTGTGTGGAATTTTTTGATGCCGATACAGACGACTTGGTCTTCACATTCCCTCCAGCTTTGTTCTCTGGGGAGGGGATCAGACCCTTCTTCTGGGTGGGGCAGGGAGTCAGTTTGCAGTGCTGAATCTGAAGGAAAATCTCCACAGCCATAAGCAACTGTTACCACCCTAAAGGGAGGAGACATTCTAGCATTCTATCTCTAGTGTAAATTTTGGGAAGCAAAGAGCACGGAATCTATGGTTTTCAGACATGACTTCTGGCTCAAGAGCACAGTGTTTAGAATAGAGCTATAGCTTTTCCATCTAGTATTCACTCTAGTAAAAGAAGAGGGTTGTTACTAGGTGTGGCATTCAGATGCACATTAAAATGTCCACCTGAACTCGGTCACCTTCCCTCTCTGAGCCTCGCAGCTTCTCACCCCATGCTCCATCTTCCAAGAAGTGATGCACACAGCTCTGTGTCTCTTGAATCAAGGGTTAAAGGAAGGGTCAGATGAGAGGGGCCCCCCCACCCGCATTGAGGGCAAAATGAAGAGGGACTCACCTTCCGGGGTGCAGTTTAATTCAAGCCCCTGGAGTCCATGTCTTAAGGTACTTAACTGCAGGTAGCTAGAGCCACTTTCAAAGAGGCAGATTCTCTCCACCGCAACACACACACACACTGCTTTTTTCTCCAAAACGTTCCACTTTTCTTTTCTTTTTTATATTTCATTTATACTATATATTCACATCTTTCTTTTCTGTTTTCTTTTGTATTTTCATTTTTTCTTTTCTTGCATTCCATTTTTACTGTCATTGTTAAAACTTTCTATAAATAAATAATTAAAAAGATAAAAAAGGAACACTTTCCAGTTCAACTGGATGCAATGGGACTCCTCTTTCAAATGTTCTCACTATCTCAAAATTGTCAAACCAAGTTTTGTTTTTGGACACAAGAAGAACAACTAGGTGGGTACAGTCCAACGATACTTACTAGGAATGAATCAAAATGACACCAAGTTGCTGTGAGCAGCAGGCTTATGAGTTAGTCAGGCTGGATGTTGGGAGGGGAGATGGCGCAGAAGCCCAGCTCATTTCCTTGTTGCTTTCCATTTCATAGTTGGTTACATTTCACCATTACTCACAGGGTCCTCAGGAGACAGACAGCAAGGAGAGGGTCAGGCACCATCGGGATGCAAGGGGCACATGCTGCCAACACAGTTTCCTTTTTGCCTGGCTAAAGTGCTGCACCCTCAGCCCATTCGGGAGGGATCTCAGTCCCTCTTCCCCCAGCTTGGTCAGTGTGTGTGTTCTCCAGAGTGCAGGAGGGTCCTTTCTGTGCTCCCCACCCTCCCAGCTTCGTGGGGTGGGTATGTATGTGCATCTCTGAAGCGAAGGGAGGGGCACACTATGGGGGAGAAAGGCGGGATAGAAATTCAACAAATCATTATCTTCCATCCTCCAAGTCAAGAACCTATTTATTGATATGCTTGCTTGAAGTTAAACGCCAATTGTGTAGGGATGGGTTAGTCAGCTGGCAGCCTTGAGCCAGTGGCGTAGCTAGAGGGGCTGGGGGGTCCACAGCCCCAGGTGCCACATATTGGGGGTGACATGCCAGGTGCAGCCAAGATGGCAGGGGCCGTTGTGCACCCTTCCTCCAAGAGCCGCTGCAAGCGCTTTGATCAATCGCAGCACTTCTTGTGTGCAGGTCGCTTGTGGTTGCGGCAGCTTCTGGCACCCCTTCTGCTTCTGTCACCCCCACCCCGCTTTGGTTGGTTGCGCCCACGGAGGCCGGTACCACAGTGACTAGCGACGCCTTTGCCTTGAGCTCATGTTAGCACAGGAGGTGACCAGCCCACAACTGGGCCGTCTTCTCCAGCGACAATGGAAGTTTTAGCTCGTCCACTATCATCGGAGGAGCAGTCCATTGTCTCTCTCCATGTGAGACCTTTCCAGAAGAGCCATTCCTGCAGAAATGCTGTGGGCTTCACAGAAGGTGGTACTTTTGCTTCTGGCACACTCTGAAAAGACCGTCGTAAGTCTTTTGGAAGACAAGAACCGCGCAGGCCTGAAGTTCTCCTTTCGAACAACAACACATGCAGAGTCTTCTGGCACCTCAAGGAGAGGAGCTCAATCCTAAGCCTCTGTGGACCACCGAAGGTTTATGCTACAAGCCATTTCTTCGTCTTAAAAAGCAATGCCATAGACTGGCTGTTACTATGAGAACAGCTTCACTAACTCAGTACAGGTTGCTGGGACAACAACATTCTAGTCTTTCTTTTAATAAAGTAGATTTTTAGAGAAACAGGTAGTACGGGTAACACAGCCATATCCATGTAAGAAAAAACACAGTAATCCGACCGAAGTTTGAAAACAATGACGATTTAATCCGGGTTTAATGATGTATTCCCGGACAAACAGAAATTATTAAAAAACCACGGCTGGACAAGTGAGCCCAACGTTTCGTGTCCTAATCTGGACACATCTTCTGGGGCAATCCAAAAAGGAAAGAAAGATGTTACAGTTCTCGGCGTCTCGCTTCGTTGTTTTGAAGTAGATTTTTTTTTAAAGTATGAAATTCTAATGTGGCACCAGCTCAGAACTTTTGAAGACAGTATTGCACTCATCCCCTGAGAACTTTGGGCATTTTCTCCCCCACCGAAAAAGTACTATCAGCATGCAAAAGGCCCACCGACCGGGGGAAGCCGGTAGGGGAGGGCAGAACCAGGGCAGGAAGGGGATAGGTTCAGCAGAAGCAGCAGCAGCAGCATCCACCAAATCCAAACCCCCTTCCCAGACCAGAGCCCCGAATCGGGTACACATGGACGTGTGCCAGTGATTTCGCTGGCACAGGTCTGAGTAGACCCGCCCACACCTCTGAAGTTTATAACCGGGTAAAGGAACAAATGTTCCCTACCCAGAGGAGATCTCTGGGACTGCCTCCTCTGTGAGATGCAGCGCAAGCCATTTTGGCAAGGCTGCATTGGCGGGGGTGTGTGTGAGGGATAGGATTGGGCTCTTAATTTCTGGACAGTCACTTCCAGAATGATCTGCACCCAGAGACGACCTTTCCAGGAAGTGCCGTAAAACCATAGCATGGAGTGTCAGAGTGCTGGAAGCGGCACGTTCATGCGGATGCCCCGACCCCGTGTTTCCCCTCGAGCCGCCTCTGCCGGCAGCCTCAGTTCTACCGCCTGCCTTGCCTCAGCTCCCCAGCAACAGCTCCCAGCCATAACATTGGCTCAGCGTGAGGCAGGGAAGGGGCAGAGCTGCGAGTGATTGCCCTCCACTTGCCCAGGAGCTGCCTCTGCCCTTCCAGTCTCCTCCCAGGGAAAGACAAATAAAGAGTTTGGCACCGAGAAGCCAAGAGAGGGGCTCCAGTGCAAACCACCACCACCACCCCGCAGAAGGGCTTGGCCACTGCTGACCTGTCATCCAGGCAGGGATGCTGCTGCTTTTACTGCTTCCCCCCCCCCCCCATGCCTGAACAAGGAGATGGCGAGAGGCTCTCCAACTTGCAGGACGTGATCTGAAGAACTGGGACGGGTGGGGTGAGAGAATTAGCACCCAATCCTACCGAACTGGAGGCAGTACGCAGCTGGAAGAGGGTTGAGAACCCCTAGATCTAGAACACCGTTCACACATTCTACTGTACTTGGATGCATCAGTGTACTCAAACACAATCATTGTTAGCTCTACTTGGTCCAGCTATCCAGATGCAACATTCAAGGCAGGTAGAATTTGTGTCAAGGATATACAGACTATAAGAGTGAACCCAGGTTTAATCATTCACATGAACATGCATAGTACAGTAAATCATTCACATGGACACCAAATTACAGCATAACATGCTAACAGCCCAAAAGATCACTGGCTAAACTCAATCTGAAGAAGTGCTAGCCTTATTAAGCCACCATTTCCATTGGAAGGCTGGGATCAGACATTAAACAAGATGTATTCCAAGCCAGCGATTTCCAGACTACAGCAGGGTCCATTTATTGCCATCTCACCCCCACCCCTGCAGTCCCTTAGACCAGCTGCGCAAGGAAGAAGAGGTGGCAGCCACAGACTGCGCTTACATCTCCCGCCCAAGGTAGGAAAAGCCAAATTATTTGTGAGACTTTTAATTGCCTGTCAACCACTTTGGGAGGCCTCTGGCCAAGAGACAAAATGCAAACCCATACATTCATATGCTTTCGTAGTCAGCCCGTCTGCAACACCCACTACTGGAAGAGCAGCCTATTCTACTTTTGCACGACACCACTTTGGAACAGCTCCTTCCCAGAAGAGCCATTCCTGCAGAAATGCTGTGGGTTTCACAGAAGGTGGGCAGTTTTTCTTCTGAAATGAACCTTTGGAATACGAGAGCAGCACAGCCCACCTAAAGGTCTTATTTAGAAACAGCAAACACAGAATCTTGGAGCACCAAGATAAGCACTAAACCACAAGATTTCATGGACTGATGAAAGCTTATGCTACAAGCCAGCTCATCTTAAAAAGAAATGGTAACCAACCAAGAAAAAAAAAGACACCTTTGTTTTTCCTGCCACATACAGTACAACTGCCCCTCTGAACACAGATGAGCAAGCCTCAGCTGACAGTGTGTGTGTGTGTGTGTGTGTGAGTGAGAGAGAGAAATACTGCCTTCATCAATACAATTTCTTAACACCATACCCTACCCTTCCACTAAGTAGATTTTTCTAAATTTAGTGCACTAGTTCAGAAAGAACCCTAGATAGGTTTTGAGTGATTTCTTTCCCCCCCACCTCTTTAGCTGTTAGTTATTTAACTACCCCTCTTCTCCTAGCAGCTAGCACCATAAAACTATAATCAATTTCATCCAATCATGACATTAAACATAGTAATGATGATAAAAGTTCAAACCCTACTACCCACACCCTGACACCACAGACTACTTACAGACTCCATTGTGAAACCAGGATATCTCAGCTCCAAGCAAATACACTGCAGTAGCTCTTACTTGCCCTATCTGAGCTTTAAATTGTGGCCAGTAGTAGGTAAGCCCTGCCTCATTCAGAGAGGAGGTGGTCATCATGGCTCCAAACATTTGAGCAATAGTTTTGCATCTGGTTGTAAACTCTCTAATCTCTAGATAGGTTCCTCCAGAGTGTTGTGTATTGTTTAACTCCTTGTCCTTAATGTGCTTAATGCATTTTATGGGCACTCTGCAGTTCCCTTTGACTTCACAGGTGCAGAAAAAAAGCAAACAAGCCTTCTAATATAAACACACACACAACTAGAGTGATTCACAGTCTGAACTTCTGGCAAAGCCAAATGCCACCATACCATGATATTCTATGGCCACAAAGTGACTCAATCCCATCTTCTTTAATAAACCTGCTGATACAGCTGTGCCAACAGGGCATTTGCTGTATCCTGTGGGGGGGGGGGAAGTCACTCATGAAGGCCTCCTCAAGGTACGGAAATTTGTTCCCTTACCTCAGGGCTGCATTGCAGATGCACCGGCGCTGGAAAGTTGGATAGGATTGGGCCCTCAATCCCATCGTCTTTGGTAAAACCTCAATATTATACATTGCACTGGAGTGAGAAACTAGTTCAGTTCTTCCTGCTATTATTGGGGATGGTGATATAGTCCAACTCGAGCCCTTTCCTCTCTCTACGCCTTCAAAGCCAAGCTCCAGATGTGCTCACACAGCATTTGCTTTCAGGGAGAGTCAAGGATGTGCTTTACAGCTCAGTGCTAGGCATGTTTACGCAGAAGTAAGTCCCAGTGGAAGTAACGAAGCCCCTTTAAAACACAGATCATGTGCACAAGATTGCAGTCTTAGGCAAGGCCTGGTAGGAAGCTCAATTGAACACAGCAGGGCTTACTTCAGAGTCTCCTCCCAGCCCACAGGTGTACACATTTAACTCCTGTTGTGTATATACACCCTTGGGTAAAAATGTCTTAAAGACACATAGGCTGGCTTGCTCTAAGGCTCTAAGAAAACACATTTTCTAGGGAGTAAGCTCCACTGAATTCAGCAGTGGGGGTGTAGTGGGGGGAGGCTCCAAGTCTCCAATGGTTTCTGCTGAACATTGTTTTTCGAATCTTATACCATTGAGCTGGAGGCAAAGAAGCCAGTTGTGACACTGAACCAAGTCTCTCTTTCCTGAGCCACAGTAGTTCTCTGAACGGCAGCAGGGGAGGTCTTTGCATCTCTGCCATGACTTGGCTTGTAAGGTTGCCACCCATGTCAATTATCAGGCCCCTGTCACTGGCCCTCAAACAGCACTTTGGACCACAGCAACAATCAGCAGGCACTCATGCTTAGCTTAGCCCAAAGGTACCTGTTCAAGAAATAATGGCAAGAAAGCCTAAGAATAGAAGAAGAGCTCTGCTGAATCAGGCCAAAGGCCCATCTAGTCCACTAAGCTCACAGTGGCCCCACCAGATGCCTCAGGGAGCACACAAGAGACCTGCATCCTGTTGCCACTCCCTTGCACCCTGACATTCAGAGATAGCCTACTTCTAAAACCAGGAGGTTGCATATTTATATCCATAATGCAGAGGTTCCCAAACAGGGAGGGAAACCAGCCAGGGGAGCCACGGAGTGCCACGGACTCCTCTCAGAAAACAGTGCAATGCCAATTGACAGGCATCAACAACATGTAATGGGGAGCCACGGCCAATGGTCGCCAATAGTCGCCAATGGTCAAGGGAGTTGCAGGTTGAAAAAGTTTGGGAAACGCTGCCATAAGGGCTTGTCACCTGTGATGGACTTTTCCTGGCTAAATCTGTCTAACCCTCTTTTAAAGGCATCTAGGCCAGGTGCCATCACCACATCCTGTAGCAAGGAGTTCCACAGATTTTACCCAGGTGAAGCAGCTCAATGCCTTGAACAGTTACATTCCAAGCAGATAAGCACCCCCTTGTCTTATACGTTTTGATCCCTGCTCAGAGACCAAAAAAGCAACCATGGAGGAGCCCGACTACCATATTAACAGCCGCTTTGGGTCCCCCTACGGGGGAGAAAGGCAGGATAGACATTCAATGAATACTCATTAAGGTGGGGGCTGCTGGTGGACTTCAGAAGTCGACTGTGCAGGGGGCCCTGTGCAGCTCCTGGACCCTCAGGCAGTGCCTGACCTTTATTTATTTATTTATTTATTTACAATATTTTTACCCCGCCTTTCTCCCCGAAGGGACCCAGGGCGGCTTACACAAAAAAACACAAATACATAGTATAAAAAATCACCTTTAAAACAATAAAAACAATCCACAAAAGCTAGTAAAAACATTATATAAAATTAATAAAAACGCATCAAACTACAATTAAAACAAGAGCATAAAAACAGCAGCACTCCACTTGTGCCAGCAGGATGTTAAAAAAGGCAAGGACTCAGAAGGCTTCCTTAAAGAGGAAAGTTTTCAGGCCTCGCCGGAAAGTCTCCAGGGAGGGAGCAGTACGTAAATCAAGAGGGAGGGAGTTCCATAGAGTTGGTGCCACTACTGAGAAGGCCCTATTTCTGGCCGCCGCCCCTCGCACCTCCCTGGGCGACGGCACGCGCAAGAGGGCCTTCTCTGATGACCTAAGGAGACGGGCCGGAATATATGGAAGTAGGCGGTCTCTCAGATATTCTGGCCCCAGGCCGTATAGGGCTTTAAAGGTCAAAACCAACACTTTGAATTGGGCCCGGAAACAAATCGGCAGCCAGTGTAGTCGCTGAAGAAGCGGCCCAACAGAGTCAAACCGCCTACCCCCAGTGACCACACGGGCCTTTGATGCCACCATGGTGGGGGGGGGCTGGATGATGAAGTAGCCCCCCCTCACGCTGCTATGATTGCCTTCTCCCTCCCTCTCTTTTGCTCCAGGGACGAAGAGTGCATAGAGCATGACAAGGGCAGTGGGGCTGGAGGCGGAGAGAGGAAGTCGCCAGGTCGCCATTAGTAGTGGTCAGCGCTCCTGCACACACATCCCTCCCTCTTTACATTGAACCATTCATTTGGGGAAGAAAAACAAACAAAGCTTGGCTTGGAACATTTCCTGTTGACTTTTGGGATGAAGTGACTGAGAAACAAATGCCAAGAGTGACCAAACTATTTCAATGGGTCAAATTAGAGGTTGCTGGAATGGAGAGATCATCACAAAGCATCCACCACCCACCAGCTTTGCTCACATTTGGGGGGGGGGGGAGGCACAAAGAGCCACTGGAAGCAATGCTGTGCTGGGAAGAAGGGGGGTTGTAGCCCCAGCTCAAGACAGGAGACAGAGCCCCACGTCAAAGGAGCCTGTGGGTCCAGTTAGCAGAGGCACGGCAGGACTCAAAACGACGTTTCAGGCTTGGACTGGACTCTTTTCGCTTTTCAAGTCACATTTTTCCTGCGACATGTTGAAGGTTTCCACAGCAGCCACCCATGTGCAGCCTGCAGAGGAGGCATACAGATGAAAAGCAAGAAACTGGAATATGAGCCGCCACCGCCCTGGAGGGCCTCTCGAGAGTTGGAAAGGCGGCAGACACCTGCCCAGGTAGATCAAGAAATATTTCACAGCCCTGTGCAGCTGTCGGTTGCCCATCGGCTTCTTTTTGGTTTTTCAGGTTCGATGGGAGCTGTCGTGTCTTCCGGAAGCTGGATAAAGGGAACAAGATAATAAAAGTCGGTATTTGGAGAAATTGCAACCTTTTGTCTCGGAGAGAATTTTCTTCCTCCATGCCCTTTCTCCTGAGAAACTACTTAGGGACTTAACACCATTTTCCTTACTTCAGGGAGACATTGGTTTCTTTGCAACATCCACAGCCATTCCACCACTCACCATCTTCACCTCAGATCTATTTGCACACACAGCAACCTAATGCACCATACATTCAGGAGCAGGGCAGGGACTGCGAGGGTCAGAAGGGGGAAGGGTCCGTAATGAACGCGGACTTGCTTCGCTGAGCAAACAAGCCTATAGCTCCACGTTCGCATCCTGTCGTGCGAACGGGGCAGACTAGGCTCAGATGGAGGAGATATGGGTGCAAATCCCCCCTCAGCTATGGTGCTGACTGAACATGAGCTAGTCACTGCCTTTTGGCTAAACGTACCTCAGGATTGTTGGGAGGAGAAACTTGGTGCGGGAGAGAACAGTGAGCAACATGGATGGAGGAAGAACAAAATAGAAATGTCACCTGTCATCACAACAGATCTCACATTATTATATGCTGCTGATTCTCTCGGTCATGCGCTGGATTCCAGCTCCTCCCCTTCCCGGAGGCAATTGGTGAAAAGAAAGTGAGTCAGGGCTTGAAATCAGAAACGAAACTGAGTCTGTTGGGCGCGTTGCACTTCAGGGAGAGGCAGCCATGGACGCTGGTAGTCTCGTGAAGGAGTTTTGCGAGGAAGCGACTTGTCCTATCTGCCTGGATTATTTCACCGATCCGGTGACTACAGACTGTGGGCACAATTTCTGCCGATCCTGCCTGACCCAGTGCTGGGGGGAGCCGGACAAAAACGCTTCCTGCCCTGAGTGCAGAGAACCTCTTCAGCAAAGCAGCCTCCGGCCAAACAGGAAACTGGCAAACATTGCAGAAATAAGCAAGAAATCCAGTCTTCGGGAGACAAAAGGGAAAAACCGCGCAGGTGGAGTGTGCGAGAGACACCAGGAGCCTCTGAAGCTCTTCTGCAGGGACGACGAAGCCCCCATCTGCGTGGTGTGTGACCGGTCCAAGGAGCACAGGGAGCATCGAGTGATTCCTACGGACGAGGCTGTGGAAGAGTACAAGGTAGGAAAAGCACCATGTGGTTCCCATTGATGCTGGTATTGCAATCTGGAGAGTCGCTCGCTTTGCAATTCTCTGCCCTGCAAAATTGGGGTGGTGGTGGTGTCTTGCTGTCCATTTGGATACCGGCTAGCTAATGAACTGCCTGTTTCTGCACGACTTTGCTGGGCTGGGCTAAGTGCTGCCTGCGGCTGCGTGGTATAATAGGAGTGTTTTCTTCGCTTGGCCTGTGTTTTTGTTGTTTTGCTGGGCTGTTTGCTTTTAATATGTGTGTGTTGTGTATTTAAGAGTCTCACTGATAAGATGCTCTGTAGCTGATGCGAAACGCTGGGCATAAATAGTTTGAATAAATAAATGCACTTAACGCTGAAAGTGTTTGAAGTAGCTGCAAACAGAATTCCTGCATCTCACAAAACGGTTTTCCCACCTTCCTACCTGAACAGAATCGCCACTCCCAACTTGGGTCTCTGTCCTCTCACCTTCACCCTGCATTTCAGGAAGACATTTTTGAATGTTCAGGTCTCTGGTGAATAAATGTTTGTTTAGCACCTTTTTAAAACATCATGCCATTTGCTAAGGTCTTCCTCTCCCCAAAAGTAATTCTTCACAACTCTTCCCCTTGAATCTCCCCATTTCAAAGTACATTCCAGTCTCTCAACTTCCCAACCATTCTCCCCCTTCTTGGAGAATCCGACTGAAAGGGCAAAGAAAACCCCATCTCCATGACAAGGCGGATTCTCCTTCAGCGAGCGTGTTGTCTCCCTTCTGTGCTGTGCAGGAAAAAATCCAGGCCCAGCTTCCGTCTCTGGAGAAAGAAAGAGAGAGGCTTATGGAACTGAAAGTGGCTGAAGAGCAAAGAAACCGAGAACGTTTGGTAGGTGTTGGTTCTTTATGGCTCCTACGTTGGGTATGAGAGCAGGCGGGGCGATTCCTCCTGGTCTTATCTTTGGGGAATAGACTTGTCATGTTTTGCTTTGTAGTGTCTTTGGACTTCAGACATGAGTGATGCAACAACAACTCCGGAGAACTGCATGTCTGAATGAGCATTGCACTATTACAGTGTTCCAATTCCCATCCAGGAAGCAGCCCAGGGTCAGACTTCTGTTCATTTCTTGCACTTAGCAGCAAGTTGTGAAGTCCAAAGTCATCCCAGTGAGCCATCAAGTGATCCACATGCCAGCACAGAATTACAGCACAATCCTATCCAACCTGCACCACCGGTGTAACCAGCAGTGTAGTGAGAATGGGAGGCCCCAGAATGGGAAGGGGATTCAAATCCTCTCCAAAGGGGGGTTCAAAGAGGATTTAAATCTCTCCTCCAAAGCCTTCCGCCCTGTCCTCCCTCGCTGGTTACACCAATGGTGTAAGTTGAACAGGATTGTGCTGTTAATCTATGGAACTCAGTACCACAAGATTTGGTGATGGCCATTAGACTAGATGGCTTTAAAAGGAGATTAGGCACATTCATAGAGGACAAACCTATCCATGACTACTAGTCATGATGGATAGAGACCACTTCCAGGCACAGAGGCAACAAACCTCTGAATACGACTTTCTCTGCTGCTTGGCGGCTTCTCAATGGCATCTGTTCAGCCACTCTGAGAAGCAGAATGCTGGACTAGATGGACTTTTGGCCTGATGCAGCAGGGCTCATCTTCTGTTCTTCTGAGACTGTGGCTAAGAATCCTTCAGAAAGTGGTTTCCCTTGAACAGCAATCAGATGTAGACCAGCATTACGTGCAACAGTAATTCATTGCTGCTGCTCTGATATCTATCCAGTCCCTTTTTAGTTTCCCTAGGCTGACCCTGTGGTTCTACCTCTGCTCCTCCCTCAAATTTCCCTCAATTTTCCTCAGAAACGGTTAGAAGAGCAGAAGCAGCAGATCACATCTGTCTTCAAGGAAATGCGCAAGTTTCTTGAGAAAAAAGAGCGCTCCTGGCTGAGGGAGCTGGCTGATCTGGAGAAAGAGATCAAGGAGAGGCAGGAAGAAAACATGACCAGACTCTCCAAGGAGATCTCCCATTTCAGGGACCTGATCAAGGATGTGGAGGAGAAGTGCGAGCAGGCACCAAGTGAATTTCTGCAGGTGAGATTTCAGACAAAAATGCCCCCAAGAACCAAGGCTGGCCCAAGACGTCTTGCTGCTGGAAGCAAACAACAAGGTGGTGCCAGACACACAGAGTTAATGAGTGCAGAATATGAAGTGGAGCCTCCAGTCGTGTGCATGGAGCTGGGGAGGAAATCTGGCAGCCAGCCTTTACATGGGAAGACGGATAGGGGAGGCGGGTCCCTCTTTTCCTACAAGCAGTGTGGAAGGAGATGGCATTATCAAGCTGACAGGTCATGCCGGAAGCCCTCTTCACTGCACCCTTGACCAGAAACTCTTCGCACCTCTTTTCCCCCTGTTTTTTGTTCAGGTTCTAGTTGGAGGAGCAAGTTTAGAATTTCCCAAAGTTAGCTGGATGTGAAAAGTGAGTGGAAGGAGAAGGGCAATAAATGCAAACAACTAATTGGAACAAGACCCCCAACACTCTGAGATCTGGCTGCTCTGTGCTTGTTGCTTATTGTAACAGCTAAAACAGAAACTGGGGAGAATTAGGACTAGGGAAAAATGGAAGCCTGTTCAGCCAGAGCCTGAGCAAGAGCTGAGCACAGAGGTTCCCCAACGTTTTGACAGGTTGTAAGTGTTCGCCAGGGGTGGTGACGACGGTGCCAGCGCTTCCGGGATCGCGCCAATGCCGGCGCCACCAGGCAAAATAAGGGCTTTTAAAAACTTTCCAGGGTGTGTGTGTGTGTGTGTGTGCCGGGCCTCATGGGGGTACGGTCACAGTCACGACCCACTTCTGGTTTTGGACCCCTCTGCAGGCCTCCCTGCACCTCAGAACAGCTCCCGACGTGATTGCAACCCACTTCTGGTTTTGCCGGAAAAAACATCCCAACTCCTTCTGGCAGCACAAACGGCAATCGGATTGGGGCCTTAGTCCTCTTTTACAACACACAGAAAACATGGAAACACACATGGGGGTCCCATTCTCATCCACATCCACAGATATACTACTTTTTTCCCCACAGTATAACTTCCCCCTGCATTGAGGAGGGGGAAATAAAGCTCTCCAGAGTAAGAGGGAGGAAGAGAACAGAGCAGGGCATGAAACAGATCTGAGGTATTTCTGCCATCCCACTCCACTTGGAGAGGGGAACTAAGTCACCAGGGCAAGAGAGGCTGAAAGAAAGAAAAAGGCAGAGGGGGAGATTTCGTGTCCTCTTCTCGCTCCGTCTCCATTGGCTACCCAATACACAGAAGCCACACTTCTGTTTGCAGCATTCTTACTTAATCCTTTTCCTGGTCTCGTTTTCCCACCTCGCTTGCAACGCACCCAGTTTTTTTACTTCGTCTGTTACAAAGCATACGTGTGTACACACACACACACACACACACACACACACTTCACCACCCAGGAATATTAATCCAGCTCCAGGTTCCTTCCCTGCTTATTAAGTATCCATCTGTTTTTTTTTTTTACCCACAGCCACTTACAAAGCAAAGCATCCCAACTTCATGTGTTTTTTGTTTCAGAATCCATCTGTGGGAGAATGTTCACTGTCAAGGGGGTGGGAGGAAGAGATGCCAGGCACCCCACTTCCTTTGGGTCCGGCAGCTTCCTGATGAGCTCAGAGGTATCTGGCAGGCTGGATGGGGCTGTTACTAGTGGATGTGATTTTGGGGCAGACGGGAGGACCCAGCAAGGGAGAGAAAATTAAGCAGATGGACAAAAGATGGGCTGCAGTGAGTGAGTTGACTGGCAGCTTAAGGTGGCAGCTTATTCTACCCTTGGGTTGGTGCCCAAGCGAAGAATATTTGGTTCTTCTGGTTGGTCAGTCCTGTTGGAACTAATCAGATAGATCTGAATAGGGAAAAACGTGTACTTACTGATTTGGTTTGATTGGTAAGAACCCAGGGTTCCTTTCTCTGGAATTGTTATACCCTGCGATGCAAACCTTGGCCAATAACTATCCTGGCATTAGCCTGGATCCACTTCCTTGAAGTTGTTGCTTCTGAAAAGGTGATTCAAGGCCAGTAAACATTTAAGAACCCGGATTTATTCCGTTTGGAGTTGTTGCTTCTGATGGGATACTTTACGGACAGTAAACATCTAAAGGATAGTGGTCTTTTTCCAGGCTTTTGCGTAGGCCAGTCTGGAAGAGGAATCACTTGGTATAATTCCCTAGGAATTACAGGCCTGCCTGTTTCAAGACATCTTAACAGTCTTGGCTTGTGAGTAAACCCTGAAGGCTGAAGCCACCTTGGTGCTCTGGTGGGCTGAAGGTGACCAGAGGGGCGCTTGGCCAGGAAACCTGCGTACCAACTGGGGTGTACGTCGGCTGGGACACTGGTCTCCGTCACATGGCTTAATTGTGGATTAATCCATCTCCATCACATGGATTAATCCATCACAATTAATTAATTGTCCTCGCGTTCCTTGGAATCTGGAAATCGGAAGGCAAACTCCCAGGGCTGTAGGCAAGTTCAAGGCAAGAGCTGCAGCAGCATCGCAGCAAGGATCAGAACGCAGCAAACCAGCGAGAAGGCTGGAGGAGGAGGAGGAGGAGCCTTCATCACCTGCGCAGGCTCGACACGCAGCCCCTCCTGCCTCCTGTCATGTATAACCAGCCTGTGTGGCAGTCCAGGTGGGGGGAGGGGGCGGGTATGGGTGGAGTGGGAGGGAGTTTTGCTGAGCCAGCGAGGGGGGGGGGGACAAGGTGAAGGTGGAAATGACTGCAGCAGCTGCGACTCCTGCGGCCTTCACCCCCCCCCCCCCCCCACTGCCAGGAAATACCTGCCACTCAAACTGACCAGGTCACTTCGTAAGAAGGCCAGCCCTGCCAGATCCCTGCAGTTCCAGGAATTGTGATCCTTCCTGGGGATCAGGATTGGTTCTCGACAGGCAAGAAAGGGGCAAATGGATCCCCAAGAGATGAGAACAAGAAGCAGCCCACTGTGACTTCGGTCTGTGTATCTCTCTTACGCCCATTTCTCTCTCATTCCTTCTTGCAGGACATCAGACGTACCTTGAGCAGGTATGTGGCTCAGTCGCACAACCCTTCCTGTTCCACCAGTCTTGGAAGAGCTTTTGCCCCATTTTATAAAAAGGTTTCTGGGGAAAAAAGGGTCACACATTTAGTTGGGCACAATGAACCATTGGAAAGTACCATATTTAATTCAGGATGCCAGTATGAAGGATCTTGAAATTGCAGAAAAATATAATGTGGAAGCAGCATATCATGACATTATGTCTGTAGCCCTCTTCAGAAGTGTATTATCCTTGGAGGGCTAAAGCATGTGGGAATGATTCCCACTATCCTTGTCTGCCCACCCACCCACTCCCTGTAATGATGCATTGCCCCAGCCCCCTCCCCCCAATTTAGCACTTGTTTGCAGAGGCAGAATGAACCTTCCAGGGCTCCAATCGCAGGGAGTCTCTCTGTCTCTATGTTACCTTGTTACCTGGTGCATCTGCAGTTATGGTTAAGAGCAATAAACTGAGGTCCCAGTGTGTTTGCAAATGTATGAAAAGGACACTTGTCATCTGAGAACATTCAGTATTTTGTGTGAAGAGAGGAAGGTGCTATACACTCAAGGCTGATCTACACGACAGCGTCGCGGAGCGTTTTTGAATCCGGCGGAGCCGCCGGACCTCCGCCCCACTGCCGCGTACTCCAAGTCGAGTGTTCTATTTTTTAGGGGGCGTACGGCAGAGCTTGGAGGTGGCTCGCGGAGCTGCTGCAGCCTACCAATCACAGGAGAGGGGGGGAGGGTGTTTGAATGCCAATGTGAAGGACAACCAATCATTTCTTAGGAAGGCGGGACAACATGAGGGGCTTGAAGCTTGAAGACACTCCCCCGCTTCCAGCGCGGAGGCGCCAGGCAGACGCCTCTGCCTGTCGTGTAGATCAGCCTTGAGACTCTGCTATACACACTCTCTGTGTGTGCGCGCATGTGCATGCGCGTGTGTTGGTGTTGTCTCCTTCCTTCTCCAACAAAGAATTGCAAGGGAATTGCAGCGGGGCCTAAAGACATTTCTTTTCAGATTTTAATACCGGATTTTATGCCTATGTTTTTTGTTTAAGGTTTTACGATATTATAATGCTTTATGTAATGAACTTTTACTTTTTTAATGCTTTTTTTAATGCTTTATGTAAGAACGCTCATTAGTTTCCAACTTTCTATTTTGGACTACAGCATTAGGGAGGATTGGCTTAGCCTAAACTAAAACATGTCTTCCTTCCAGGTGTCAGGAGGGGAAAACGAGGAAGCAGCTGGAACTCTCAACAGGGCTGGAATGGAAACTCCGAAGTTGCTGTCCAAACACTTCAGTTCTTAAAAAAACCATGGAAGAGTTTGAAGGTATTGCAGGGAATGGATGCAATTCTTGTTGGCCACTATGAGAAACAACATGATATCTGAGTCTGGTCCACTTCTGACTGGAGGCAAGAAAATTAGAACCTTATTAAAGGGTAGGAATTGACCCTCCCTCTTGGGATCCTGGAGATGTCTGAGAAGTCAGTGTCTCACCCACATTCCCCCCCCTTTAATGCAACTGTCCCTTTATCAAAAGCCGCCAGTGGAGAAGGATCCTGTAGTGACTTCCCTTTTAGCTCCAGCAGCCTGCTTGCCAGTCTGCCAATTCACCTCTCTCTGAATTAATGCCCCAGCAGAAAGTGTCGTTTGGCACAGAAGAAAACGTTGAACAGAAGTCAGGACCTGGAATGGACTTCCTCGTTCTGCATGGAAATTGTGGTGTTTAACTATTTGTCTTGTGATATTTTCCCACTGAAATTCTGCCTCTTCTGTGGGCCCTGAAGGTTCCATTGATGGGAGGAAATGGCATCTTTTTGGGCCAAGAGCAACTAGAGGAGATGTTCAGCGAGAAAAAAATGCTGCGGGAAAAGATTAAACACCCCCCACCTCTGTGCCATGGCCCTGATCCAGACCTAGGTCTAATTGAAGCCAAACCCCAGACTAGAGAATGGCACGTCTCACATCCCCTCCCTCCCTCCCTCCCTCCCTCCCTCCCTTGAAGGTTTGGTTGAATCTTGTTGCATTCGGAAGATGGTTCAGCTCAACCCTCCTCTGGAGCCCTCAGCAAATTTCATTTCCCTTCTTACAAGCTCGAGAAATGGGACGATATGTGGCTTTTCTCCCATCTAGTGTTGAAATGCTATGATTTATGGTAGTGTTTGCTTTTTTTAGAAATATGGTGATTTTTAAATTGTCCAGTAATTGGGGCCCAAGTGGTCTCACTGGTCAGGACCTTCTCACTCCGGGTCTGTCCCTGGCTGGCTTCTGCTTGAGAGAGTGACTTTTTCGGCTCTTCCTGGGCCTCCTGATCATTTCGGTTGAAACCTGGAGGAAGGAGGTTTCCCGAGTTGCTCTCCAGCAGCTGATGTGGATCCTTTCTCCGAAATGACATATTTGTTATAGCTATGATGAATTGGCGTTAACTTTGCCGCCCTTTCTTCCACATAACAGGATCCCTGATGCAAGCACCAAGCAAAGGTAAATATTGGCAAGGAATTAAAGTTCGTGGGAAGCTGTCTTCCGTGGAAGCCCCTTGTTCAAGTATTTCACCAGGCAGCCTGAGGAAGGTGGTTCAACCCAGCCCTCTTCTGGCAAAGGAGGTCGTGTTTTTTTCTCTGCTCCCTCACACAAGACATGAGGAGTACTTGGACTAACTGGAGTAGAGGATGATGCCCCCTGGGAGGGGGGGGCGGAGAGGAAGAGGCTGGGAGATGAGGGGGGGGGAGTTGGGGAGTGTAGCAGTTCAGAGCCAAACTAGGTGTTGCACACACTGTGGCCTCACATGTTTGGTGTGAGACTGCGTGGAACTGCAAGTGTGTGTGTGGGGGGGGGGGTTGTTCGAACGTTGTCCCCGCCACAGATAAGATCCAAATTGCAGCACTCTAAGCTTTAAAAAAATGGGGGGGGGCAGCATACATGAAAGCCAGTGGAAACTAAAGACGATAAGATGTGTATACAGGGTTTTGAAGCCATGGCTTAGATTTGTTTATTACAAGGATGTTACAAAATGTAATAGGATTTAATACATAGACAACGTTTCAATCATCCTTTGAAGATCATCTTCAGGCAATGGCGTCGCTCCCGTCAAGCGACGGGAGCAGACCGCCACGGGGTGACGTGCGCCACGGGGTGACGCGTGTCGCCGTCTGGATGCTCCAAGGCCGGCCCGGGAGCTGAAAGAAGGCCCGTCAATACGGGAACTTTTACTGTTTTCGTGCATGCGTAGACTGTTTTGAGGGCAAGAGGGCAGGCCGCGGGGGGTCACTAGGGTTACTCGCGTCCCCCCCGCCTTGGGGTGACGCGCGTCCTAGTGACACCTCTTTCTTCAGGTTTAAAGCAGAAACGGACGGTTACAGAATGTTGGCCTTTAAAGGAAAACAAACCGCAGTTCAAAAGGACGTGCGCCTGGCCTGTCAGATGGAGGATAAGCCGGGCAGAGTTTATGCTGGAACGAGACAGCCGGCTTAAAGGAAAGCAAGCGTTTAAAATATGAGACAGCAACAGAGAAATTGAAAGTTAACAATGTTGCCAAGGCAGATCTTCAAAAGATGATCGAAATGTCATCTCTGTATTGAATCCTATTACATTTCGTAACATCCTTTAATCATGTAATAAACAAATTTAAGCCATTGCTTCAAAACCCTGTATACACATCTTATCATCTTTAATTATCGCTGGTCACGAAAATCTAACCTCTTATCTCCAGTGGAAACTGTTTAATATTAAAAACGCCTTGGGAGTGTGGAATCAGAACCCCCCAGGGGGCAACAGAGATCAACCCTTCCTGTTCCCCACTACACTCCTACCCAGTTTCATGCCCCCACCCCATTACTATATTGACACACACCAGGCTGTGTTATGTATTCTGTGTACAACATACAAGATGTGAAACAGCAGCAGTTCTGCAGCAGCTGAGGCCGACCTTCCCCTGAAACCCTCCGCTCTTTCTCTCCTTCTCTGCCCTGCAGTGAGTGTGACTCTGGATCCAGACACAGCATATCCCCGCCTGGTTCTGTCTGAGGACTGGAAGAGTGTCAGACGCGGAACCCCCAAGCAGAACCTGCCTGACAACCCTGAGAGATTTGATTTGGAGTCCTGTGTGCTGGGCCGTGAGAGATTCACCTCAGGAAGACACTGCTGGGAGGTGGAGGAGTGGTCAGAATGGGAAAGGTGGGCTGTAGGTCTTGCTCGAGAGTCTCTCAGGAGGAAGGGAGGTTTTGACTTTAGTCCTGATGAAGGGATCTGTGCGGTGGGGAAAAACAATGCATTTCAATCACTCTCAGCTATGACTTACCCTAAAAAGACCCCTCATCTAGACTCCGCTGTGACTTCCCCCAAATGGACCCCTTTGACCTTGAGTCGTGAGCCCAGGAAGATCCGGGTGTTCCTGGACTACGAAGAGGGTTGTGTGGAATTTTTCGATGCCGATACAGACAACTTGGTCTTCACATTCCCTCCAGCTTTGTTCTCTGGGGAGGGGATCAGGCCCTTCTTCTGGGTGAGGCAGGGAGTCAGTTTGCAGTGCTGAATCTGAAGAAAAATCTCCACAGCCATAAGCAACTGTTACCACCCTAAAGGGAGGAGACATTCTAGCATTTTATCTCTAGTGTAAATTTTGGGAAGTAAAGAGCACGGAATCTATGGTTTTCAGACATGACTTCTGGCTCAAGAGCACAGTGTTTAGAATTGAGCTATAGCTTTCCCATCTAGTATCCACTCTAGTAAAAGAAGAGGGTTGTTACTAGGTGTGGCATTCAGATGCACATTAAAATGTCCACCTGAACTCGGTCACCTTCCCTCTCTGAGCCTCGCAGCTTCTCACCCCATGCTCCATCTTCCAAGAAGTGATGCGTCGCTTGAATCAAGGGTTAAATGAAGGGCCAAATGAGAGTCCCCACACCTGCATTGAGGGCAAAATGAAGAGGGACTCACCTTCAGGGCTGCAGTTTAATTCAAGCCCCTGGAGTCCATGTCTTAAGGTACTTAACTGCAGGTAGCCAGAGCCACTTTCAAAGAGGCAGATTCTCTCCACCGAAGCACACACACACACACACACACACACACAGTGCTTTTTGCTCCAAAACTTTCCACTTCTTTTTCTTTTCTTTTTTATATTTCTTCTATAATATATATTCACATCTTTCTTTTCTGTTTGCTTTTGTGTTTTCATTTTTTCTTTTGTTGTATTCCATTTTTACTGTCATTGTTAAAACTTTCTAGAAATAAATAATTAAAAGTTAAAAAGGAACACTTTCCAGTTCAACTGGATGCAATGGGACTCCTCTTTCAAACGTTCTCACTATCTCAAAATTGTCAAACCAAGTTTTGTTTCTGGACACAAGAAGACCAACTAGGTGGGCACAGTCCAACAATACTTCTTAGGAATGAATCAAAATGACACCAAGTTGCTGTGAGCAGCAGGCTTTAGAGTTCGTCAGGCGCAGGAGCCCAACCCATTTCATTGTTGGTTACATTTCACCATTACTCACAGGGGCCTCAGGAGACAGACAGCTAGGAGAGGGTCGGGCACCATCAGGCTGCAAGGGGCACATGCTGCCAACACAGTTTCCTTTTTGCCTGGCTAAAGTGCTGCACCCTCAGCCCATTCAGGAAGGATCTCAGTCCCTCTTCCCCCAGCTTGGTCAGTGTGTGTGTGTGTGTGTGTTCTCCAGAGTTCAGGAGGGTCCTTTCTGTGCTCCCCACCCTCCCAGCTTCGTGGGGTGGGTATGTATGTGCATCTCTGAAGCGAAGGGAGGGACACACTATGGGGGAGAAAGGCGGGATAGAAATTCAACAAATCATCATCTTCCATCCTCCAAGTCAAGAACCTATTTATTGATATGCTTGCTTGAAGTTAAACGCCAATTGTGTAGGGATGGGTTAGTCAGCTGGCAGCCTTGAGCCAGTGGCGTAGCTAGAGGGACTGGGGGGGGGTCTACAGCCCCAGGTGCCACATATTGGGGGTGACACGCCAGCTGCAGCCAAGATGGCAGGGGCCGGTGTGCACCCTTCCTCCAAGAGCCGCTGCAGCACTTCTTGTGTGCAGGTCGCTTGTGGTTGCAGTGGCTTCTGTCACCCTCCTCTGCCTTGGTTGGTTGCGCCTACAGAGGCCGGTACCACAGTGACTAGCGACGCCTTTGCCTTGAGCTCATTATTATTATTATTATTATTATTATTATTATTATTATTATTATTATTATTATTATTATCATCAGTATTTATATACCGCTTTTCAACAAAAAGTTCACAAAGCGGTTTATAGACAAAAATCAAATGATTAAATGGCTCATGTTAGCACAGTAGGTGACCAGCCCAAAACTGGGCCGTCTTCTCCAGCTACAATGGAAGTTTTAGCTCGTCCACTATCATCGGAGGAGCAGTCCATTGTCTCTCTCCATGTGAGACCTTTCCAGTAGACCCATTCCTGCAGAAATGCTGTGGGCTTCACAGAAGGTGGTACTTTTGCTTCTGACGCACTCTGAAAAGACCATCGTAAGTCTTTTGGAAGACAAGAACTGCGCATGCCTGAAGTTCTCTTTTCAAACAACAACACATGCAGAGTCTTGTGGCACCTCAAGGAGAGGAGCTCAATCCTAAGCCTCTGTGGACCACCGAAGGCTTCTGCTACAAGCTATTGATTCATCTTAAAAAGCAATGCCATAGATTGGCTGTTACGAAAAATGCATCACTAACACAGTACAGGTTGCTGGGACAACAACATTCTATTCTTTTATTAAGTATTTTTTAAGTATGAAGTTCCAGTGTAGCACCAGCTCAGAACCTGTGAAGACAGTGTTGCACTCATCCCCTGAGAACGTTGGGCATTTTTCCTCCCCTCCCCGAAAAAGTACTATCAGCATGCGAAGCAGCACGCTGCCGGAGCACCGGCGGGGAAGCCGGAGCAGCCCCATGTGTGGTGACAGCTACTGGAAGGCCCACCGACCCGGGGAAGCCGGTAGGGGAGGGGGAATGAATGGAGCAGGGGAGGGCAAAACCAGGGCAGGAAGGGGACAGGTTCAGCAGTAGCAGCATCCACCAAATCCAATCCCCCTTCCCAGACCAGAACCCCCGACTTGGGTACACCTGGATGTGTGCCAGTGATTTCGCTGGCACAGGTCTAAGTAGACCCGTCCACAACTCCAAAGTTTATCCCCTGGGTAAAGGAACAAATGTTCCCTACCCAGAGGTGATCTTCGGGACTGCCTCCTCTGTGAGATGCAGCGCAAGCCGTTTTGGCAAGGCTGCATTGGCAGGGCGGGGGAGGGATAGGATTGGGCTCTTAATTTCTGGACAGTCACTTCCAGAATGATCTGCACCCAGAGACGACCTTTCCAGGAAGTGCCGTAAAACCGTAGCATGGAGTGTCAGAGTGCTGGAAGCGGCACGTTCACGCGGATGCCCCGACCCCGTGTTTCCCCTCAAGCCGCCTCTGCCGGCAGCCTCAATTCTACCGCCTGCCTTGCCTAGGCTCCCCAGCAACAGCCCCCAGCCATAACATTGGCTCAGCGTGAGGCAGGGAAGGAGCGGAGCTGCGAGTGATTGCCCTCCACTTGCCCAGGAGCTGCCTCTGCCCTTCCAGTCTCCTCCCAGGGAAAGACAAATAAAGAGTTTGGCACCGAGGAGCTGAGAGAGGGGCTCCAGTGCGTCCCCCCCCCAGAAGGGCTTGGCCACTGCTGACCTGTCATCCAGGCAGTGATGCTGCTGCTTTTACTGCCCCCCCTCCTGCCTGAACAAGGAGATGTCCTGGGGTGGGTGGGGTGAGAGAATTAGCACCCAATCCTACCCAACGTTCCAGCCCCAATGCAGCTGCAATGCAGCCCAGAGGTTAGGGAACAAATGTTCCCTTACCTTGAGGAGGCCTCCATGACTGCCCCCCCCAACTCCAGGTTGCAGCGCACGCTCCCTTGGCATGGCTGCATAGGCACTGGAAAGTTGGATAGGGTTGGCCCTTAGGCTTTGTTTCTGTTCTCCACCTTTCCAGTGGCAGCAGCAGAATTAAAACTGCTCAGTTCACAAAGACGTTTTGAAGCCATTGCACACTGCACACCTTGCCATAAACACACCCAGCCAGAGCCCGGCAAGGAAGCAAACGAACTCCAGTACTGGAAGCTGAGCCCTCTACCATGTGTGCATGCATGGATGCGCTATCACTCACATGCACATCTGCACACAGTCTCTAGGCCCTCTGCTGCATTCAATCTCCCCCATCGGAATTGCTTCCAAAGTTGCCTTTGAGTGACTTGCAATGCCTGAGTGAAGACAGAGGAGGGGGTCTTATAGGAGGGAAAGAAGCCACCCTCATTAGAGGCTGTCTCCCTGTGGTGAGTACGTACTGTATGTATGCATGGCTTGCCCTGCCTTCTTCAAGGGCCGGGCAGGAATGTGGAGGTATGAGAGGTGGATGGTTGGGTTCCAAGGAGAGGAGCCACTCACCCCTATTTCCATGCACAGCAACTGACACACCATACATTCAGGAGAGGGGCAAGGAGTGACTGCCAGGGGTCAAAGGGGGAGAGGATCCGGATGGAACGACAGCAGTTGTTTAGCTGAGCAACATTCCCTACAAGTCCAGAGCCAGGATGGTGATGGTGTAGTGGGAAAGAAGCAGACTAGGAGCAGCAAGTGGAGGGAGATGAGTGCAAATTCCCCCTCGGCAATGGTGCTGATGACTGGCTGAACTCGGCAGAACCTACCTCAGGACGATTTGTGAGGATAAACCTGGAGGGGGAGAGAATGAAGTCAGAGCCATGAGCAAGGAAGAGCAGGATAGAAATGGCAGCAGCAGACCTCCCGTATGGCCCCCCCTCTGCAGAAGCTCCTTTGGAGGCAACACTGGGGGGCCTCTCGTTGCTGGAATTCCCTCCCTATTGAATGGAGATCCCACTTATCAGTGTCCCGGCATAGCCTGCAGACCCTTCTTTTCCCCTTTTAAAGGCTATAGCGCCCCTCAGTCTGCTCTTTACAAGTAGGAGTGTTTATTATCTACAATTTTGTTTTTATTGCTGACATTTTAATACTTTCTGTATACAGTACTTTTTACTTGTTAATTAAGCTTCAGTGGGTCTTATTTTAGTAGAGGGGAAAGGCTGGGTATAACTCTGCAAGAAACAATATAAATTAACATATTTACTGGACATTTGTGTAGCTAGTAATAAATACATACGTTTCCTAATAGCTGTTCTTGGTCACTTATTGATTTCCCAAGGAACTCAAGCCTTTGGGTTGAAAGGGCTTAATGAAACTCTCCTGTCCCCCGTTCCAATCTTAGAAATGCTCTTCCACCTTGAGAGTAGTTACAGCTACGCTATTATTTGAACATCTTCTGTGACTTGTGTTCTGCAGATTCTCTGGGTCATAACCTGGATTCCAGCTGAATACAGATCCTCCTCCTCCCCATCGTAGAGGCACTTGCAGGGCAGGCAGGAAACACCCACTCAAGGCTTGAAATTCTGTCACGGAACTGAGTCTGCTGCACACGGCTTGCAGTTCAGGGAGAGGCAGACATGGCCGGTGGGAGTCTCGCCAAGGAGTTCTGAGACGAGGAAACCACTGGTCCCATCTGCCTGGAATATGTCACGGATCCAGCAGTGAGTACGGAGTGCGGCCATCATTTCTGCCCAGCCTGTGCCTGAGTCAGCCTGACCCAGTCTTGGGGAGAGCCGGGCAGAAACACGACTTGTACGCTGTGCAGAGAACCTCTTCAGCAAAGGAATCTCAAGCCAAACTGGCAGCTGGCAAACACTGCAAAATTAGCCAAGAAATTCCATCTTCAAGTGGCAAAGGGGGCAGAAGGAGCAGGAGGAGGAGTCTGCGAGAGACACCAGGAGCCCCTGAAACTCTTCTGCAGGGACGACGAAGCCCCCATCTGTGTGGTGTGTGACCGATCCGAAGAGCACAAGGAACATCGGGTGATTCCTACGGACGAGGCTGTGGAAGAGTACAAGGTAGGGAAGCCCCATGGTAGCTGCCACCAGAGCTCCTGCATGCGTGTGCCACCGCCTCGCAGTGCCCCTAAATTCTCCCTCTGTCCTCTCTCCCCTTCCTGTTTCTTTTTCATATTCTTCCTTCCTGCTACTGCTACTTTTTCTTCCTCCTGAAATATTTTCAGGTTCGTACAGCCATGATGGTCGGGGGTCTGTGTCTCTCAACCATTGTCCACAGTTGCATTCTACCATTATCTGGCCGTCACACTTCAGAGTGACCAAAAAGCTCAACCCAGGATAAGGCTCTGCAGGTAGAAGTAGCTTGAATGTTAATGGTTGGGGGCACCAGGAAAGGGGGACAGTTCAGCTGGCACCCTGGTCCATCCCCCAGGGCACCCCTTTACTTTCTGAGACAGAAGTGAATGGCTGCCATTCATTCCTATGGGGAGATAGAAATAAATACACAACACAGAAAGTGCCCCTTATGAAAGAAAAGCTGCAAACAGACTCCTGCATGTGCCACCTCCTCCTGTCGCCTCTCTAGTGCACATATAGTCTATCTGAACACTTTAAAAGTAAAATAAATTCTTAAATTAATAAAAAAGAAAAATTGGAATAAAAACACATATAAATACCACCACTATTTGAGTGGAATAAAAACACATAACAGAACTGTTTGCATTTTTAATCAAGAAATTCTGAAAAAAATAACACCCCCCAAAAAACCCCCACCAAACCCTCTACCCATTGGATTCAGCTGGCCTGAGGGTGGGTCACTGAAACCTTCTACAGCTTCCCGGTTATGATGTTGCCTTTAGACTCTAGACTTTAGGCCCTCAAGCAGGTGGGTGCCGCCTCTAGCAGACCATCAAAAAAGTTAATGATTAAAAGCAATCAAAACGTGTTATCTCCTTTTTCAACGTGGCAACAACAATAAGGAGAGTTCGTGTGATTGTCTGCGAGGGAGGGGGGATTGTCCCAGCGGGGAGTGAAAAGGCGCTTTTTCTATCCTCGAATTTCCCACGCTGGACGGTTGCGAGGAGGGCACCGTGGAGAAGGCGCCCAGCAGAGGCTGGTGGTGCTGCTTGTCCACCGCACCCACGCCTTGCGCACTGCCAGGGAGGGGACCCTCGCTCTTTCTCCTCGTCGCCGCCGAGGCTTTCTTCACCTCCACGAGGCAAGCGGGGAAAAATGGGAAAAGCAGCGATCAACCATGATCTCAGCAAGGCCAGGGAAAGGAAGGGATCTCTGAGGGAACGAGGGGGGGGATGCTGAGAGAAAGGGAGCGGAATGGATCCTGCAAGAGACCCTCGCAGCCACAGCCTCCAAGGGCATCAGTTCGGTGCCACCTTGTAAGAGTTTGTTTGTAAGGGTGTGGAAGTTTGTTTCTCCAAACCGTTTTTCTTGAGTGGTTGTCTGTCTTCTCTCTGTCTGACTTTGTAAGGAGAGCGAGTGAGATCACTTAAGTAATAAATGAGTCACGTATTAATTATCTAATAACATAATTACCTAATTAATTACCTAATTACAAGGGGTACTTGGACCATGCAGGACCGTGAGAGGGGGTACAGTCTCCAACAAAGGTTGAGATCTCCTGCTTTAGAGCACATATTTATCGTGAACCTCTCTAGCTTAATGTCCCTCAGCCCAGTGTGTTTGGAAGGAAACTTTGCCTCCATGTTTGGCTCCGTGTTTCATTGTCCTGGCAACCTTCGGTTCCTAGAGTTATGCTACGTATGTTTGTCTCAAAAGTTAACTATGGTCTCTTTGTGAATTTCTGTATTCATTTTACCTTTGTTGCTGAAAATGTCATTAAAAATAAGAGTGTAACAAAATTTGAACCATTTTGTGATTAGCTGAATATTTTGATGAATCTTTATTCATTTTAGTGGGAGGATTTCCAAAATGCCACTATTGTTGGCATAGCATCAATAGTTCAGCCACAATTTATGCTACACCTGGAGAGCTTCCAACCACTCCTTGTGCTATTGTTTACCTGGTGTAAAGGCGAAAGATAGTGTTTCAATATAAACACAAAACTGAAGATAACTAAAAACATTTTGATGATACAAAAAACCCAAGAGTACCATTGGAATCAACGCCTCTGAAGTGTATAAGAAACATTTAAAAATAAAAAATCCAGGCCCAACTTCCGTCTCTGGAGAAAGAGAGAGAGAAGCTGGTGCAACAAAAAGAGTCTGAAGAGCAGAGGAGCCAAGAATATCTGGTAGGTGTTTGTTCTTTGTGCTGCGGATAAGAACAGCCTGGGTAAATCTTCCTGCCCTTATTATGAGACAACAGACTTGACGTGTTGTTTTATAGTGTCTTTGCACTGGTTCACACAAGTGATGCATCAAAATTGGAGAACTGCATGTGTGAATGAGCGTTGCGCTATTCTATACAGTACGTTCCAATTCTCATCCATAAAGCAGCCCAGCTCTGGCTGTTCAGATCTCGCACTCAACACCAAGTCATCAATTTGACTTTGGGCCCAATCCTATCCAACTTTCCAGCGCTGATGCAACCATGACAACGGGGCGTGCGCAGAATCCGGTGGTGGGGAATCATGGAAGCCTCCTCAAGGCAAGGGGACATTTGTTCCCTTACCTCAGGGCTGCATTGCAGCTGCATAGGCACTGGAAAGTTGGATAGGATTGGGCCCTTTGACTCAAAGTGAGTCCTGATCCAGACACTTCCTACTAGGGCAGTGATTCGCCATGGTGAGGGGGGGGATTGAGGTTTGGTGACGGCCTCAAAAAAGGGGATTAGACTAATGCAGGACAAGCTAATCAATGGTTCCTGGTCATGATGGGTAGAGACCACATTCAGGCTCAGAGGCAGTGTACCCCTGAATAGGCCTTTCCCTCTTCCTTGGGGCTCCTGAATGGCATCTGTTCAGCCACTGTCAGAAGCAGGATGCTGGACTAGATGGGCCTTCAGCCTGATGCAGCTGGGCTCATCTTCTGTCCTTCTGAGGTTGTGCCTCAGAGTCCTGCAGAACGTGCTTCCGCCTCAATAGCAATAAGATGTAGACCAGCATTATGACCCACATCAGTTACACTTTGTAGTTAGGGCTCTGCAGAGATTCCTTCAGGCTGGAATGATTTTGAAACCTCGAGACAGTTCTTTCTGCTCTAGCCTAAGCAGTTCTTCCTCTTCCCCCACAGGTCACACAAGCTGCTTCTCCTAACAAGGCCACCAAGACTCCCCCCCTCCCCACCATGGCCTCAGCCCCACCAGTCACAGATGTGGAAGAAGAAGCCAAGTGCCCCATCTGCCTGGAGGTTCTGACGGACCCAGTGACTCTGGACTGTGGCCACAACTTCTGTCGGGGCTGCATCACTCAACACTGTGACGAATGGGAAGACCTGGGAGACTTGGAGTGTCCTGTCTGCAGAGACAGGATCAAGGGCAGGAAGTTCCGGTCAAATTGGCAGCTGGCAAATATTGCAGAAAACCTCCGACATAAAAAGAACCACCTGTGTGCGAAGCATAAGAAGGAACTCAACCTGTTCTGTAAGCAGGATGGTATGTTGCTGTGTGTGGCCTGTTGGAGATCCCCAGAGCATCAATCGCATACTGTGCGTCTGCTGGAAGAGGCTGCCCAGGAATACAAGGTAGGAAATCGTCTGGAGATCTCTGGCACTAGAACCCTTTTCTGCTTAAATGGCCAGCGCTCAGTTTCTAAAAAAACAAAATATTCCTTTGCTCTGGAAGCCCTTCCTTATGTCCCTGATGTGTGGGGTTTACCTTTGCACAGATGTGAAGGAATTGCGCTCTCCATCTTTCACCTGTTCCTCCTTTACAGGCTGAATGCAAGTTGAGCCCTGGGAGAAGCCTTCTTCCGTGGAAGGAGTTCTGCAGGGCACTGTAATAACCACTTCCCACCTCTGACTCTTGTACGCCTCTCCATTCCTTCTAACCTCTTATGATGTATCTGCCTTAAGGTCTCTGTTTCTGCAGGAAAACATCCAGGTTCAGCTGCAGTCTCTGGAGAAAGAGAGAGAGAAGCTGGTGGAACAGAAAGAGTCTGAAGAGCAGAGGAGCCAAGAATATCTGGTAGGTGTTGGTTCTTTGTGCTGGAGATAAGAACAGCCTGGGTGACTCTTCCTACCCTTATCATGAGACAACAGACTTGGCGTGTTGTTGTGTAGTGTCTCTTTAGACTGGTTCACAGAAGTGCATCATCAAAATTGGAGAACTGCATGTGTGAATGAGCATTGCACTATTCTATACAGTATGTTCCAATTCCCATCCATAAAGCAGCCCAGCTCTGGCTGTTCAGATCTCGCACTCAGCAACCAGTCATAAATTACAGGTGTCCCCCGCTTGAGAAGGGGTCGAGGCATCGGCCGAGGAGGACATGCGGAGACCCTCTCCCGGCCCCTGGAGGCTCCGCCGGGTCCGTGCGTCACCTCCGGAGGCCGGGAGAGGGCCTCCACACGTCCTCCCCGGCCGCCACCTTGACCCCTTCTCACCAGGCCGGCGGCCATTTTGCACATGCGTACGACGACTAAGGGTAAGCTTGCCCTCACCGGTCGTCGTATGCATGTGCGAAATGGCCGATGACAGTCTGGTCAGAAGGGGTCAAGGCGGCAGCTGGGGAGGACGTGCGGATGCCCTCTCCCGGCCTCCAGAGGTGACGCGCAGACCCGGCGGTGGCTTCGGATGGTGAGCGTGGAGCCTCCGGAGGTTGATGGGGGGGGGAATTAATTAATTAAAAATGGCGGCCGCCCTAGTGGCCGGCCCTCAACAAATTACTAACATTAAAAGCGGCCCCCGACAGGGAAAAGGTTCCCCACCCCTGAGAGAGAGAGAGAGTGAGTAAGAGTGAGTGAGTGAGTGAGAGAGAGAGAGAGAGAGAGAGAGAGAGAGAGAGAGAGTCATTTTTTAGGGTCAATGCCCAGCCATGTAAAATACCTCCATTCACACATTACACCTTTCCCTCTTTGTAAGTACCAAATCCATTCCTGAAAACAGCCCTTATACAAGTTGAGTATCCATTATCCAGACTGCTTGGAATGGGAAGTTGTCTGGATTTTGGAATATTTGCATTAAATATAATGAGATATCTAGTGGATGGGACCCAAGTCTAAACATGAAAATCATTTATGTCTCATATGCACTTTATACACATAGCCAAGGTAATTTTATACAATATTTTTAATAATGTTGTGCCCCAGCATGTCTTGCGCTATACCTGCCAGGTGTTGGAAAAGGTTTATTCACAAAAAGTCATAACCCCCAAAATGTCTGGATTTTGGAATAGTCAGGCTCTGAGGCCCCTTCATGGATCATTGCCTTGTCGTGGCGAAGGGGCTTGTGTAACTAAGTGAAGCCATGAGCTATGCCGTGCAGGGACACCCAAGACGGACAGATCGTAGCAGAGAGTTCTGACTAAAAGTGATCCACTGGAGAAGGAAATGGCAACCCACTCCAGTAACCTTGCCAAGAAAATCCCATGAACAGTACTAAAAGGCTAAAAGATATGACGCCGGAAGATGAGCCCCTCAGGTCGGAAGGTGTCCAATATGCTACTGAGGAAGAGCGGAGGACTATTCCAAGTAGACCCAGAAAGAGTGAAGCGGTTGGGCCAAAGCCAATAGGACGTCCAGCTGTGGATGTGTCTGAGGTTGAAAGGAAAATCCAATGCTGCAAGGAGCAATATTGCTTAGGAACATGGAATGTCAGGTCTATGAATCAAGGCAAGCTGGATGTGGTCAAAAATGAGATGATAAGATTGAACATTGACATCTTGGGAATCAGCGAACTAAAATGGACGGGCATGGGCGAATTTAAGTCAGGTGACCATCATATCTACTACTGTGGGCATGAATCCCTTAGAAGAAATGGAGTAGCCCTCATAGTCAATAAAAGAGTGGGAAAGGCAGTACTGGGGTGCAACCTCAAAAACGACAGAATGATTTCAGTTCGAATCCAAGGCAAACCATTCAACATCACAGTAATCCAAGTGTATGCCCCAACCACTGATGCCGAAGAAGATGAAGTTGACCGGTTCTATGAAGACCTACAACACCTTCTAGAACTAGCACCCAAAAAAGATGTCCTTTACATCATAGGAGACTGGAAATGCTAAAGTAGGAAATCAAGAAATAAACGGAACAACAGGCAAGTTTGGCCTTGGAGTGCAAAATGAAGCAGGGCAAAGGCTAACGGAGTTCTGTCAAGAGAACACGCTGGTCATAGCAAACACTTTTTTCCAACAACACAAGAGGCGACTCTACACATGGACATCACCAGATGGTCAATACCGAAACCAGATAGATTATGTGCTTTGCAGTCAAAGATGGAGAAGCTCTATACAATCAGTAAAAACAAGACCTGGAGCTGACTGTGGCTCAGATCATGAGCTTCTTATTGCAAAATTCAGGCTTAAATTGAAGAATGTAGGGAACACCACTAGACCAGTCAGATATGACCTAAACCATATCCCTTATGAGTATACAGTGGAGGTGAAGAATAGGTTTAGGGCATTAGACCTGGTAGACAGAGTGCCTGAAGAACTATGGACGGAAGTTCGTAACATTGTACAGGAGGCAGCAACTAAAACCATCCCAAAGAAAAAGAAATGCAAGAAAGCAAAGTGGCTGTCAGATGAGGCTTTACAAATAGCTGTGGAAAGAAGGAATGCGAAAAGCAAAGGTGAAAGGGAAAGATATAAACAACTGAATGCAGATTTCCAGAGAATAGCAAGGAGAGATAAGAAGGCCTTCTTAAATGAACAATGCAAGGAAATCGAGGAAAACAACAGAATGGGGAGGACTAGAGATCTCTTCAAGAAAATTGGAGATATCAAGGGAACGTTTTGTGCAAAGATGGGCATGATAAAGGACAAAAAAGGCAGAGACCTAACAGAAGCAGAAGAGATTAAGAAGAGATGGCAAGAATACACAGAAGAACTATACAAGAAAGATCTTAATGTTCCTGATGACCATGCTGGTGTGGTCACTGACCCAGAGCCGGACATCCTAGAGAGTGAAGTCAAGTGGGCCTTAGGTAGCATTACTAACAACAAAGCTAGCGGAGATGATAATATCCCAGCTGAGCTACTTAAAATCCTAAATGATGATGCTGTGAAAGTGCTGCACTCAATATGCCAACAAATTTGGAAAACTCAGCAGTGGCCAAAGGATTGGAAAAGGTCAGTTTACGTTCCAATTCCAAAGAAGGGCAGTGCCAAAGAGTGTTCAAACTATCGCACAATTGCACTCATTTCACATGCTAGCAAGGTTATGCTCAAAATTCTACAAGCTAGGCTTCAGCAGTACGTGGACCGAGAACTACCGGACGTACAATCTGGGTTTCGAAGAGGCAGAGGAACTAGAGATCAAATTGCCAACATGCGCTGGATCATGGAGAAAGCACGAGAGTTCCAAAAAAAGCACCTACTTCTGCTTCATTGACTACGCAAAAGCCTTTGATTGTGTGGATCACAACAAACTGTGGCAAATTCTTAAAGAGATGGGGATACCAGACCACCTTACCTGTCTCCTGAGAAACCTGTATACGGGTCAAGAAGCAACAGTTCGAACCGGCCATGGAACAACTGATTGGTTCAAAACTGGGAAGGGAGTACGGCAAGGCTGTATATTGTCACCCTGCTTATTTAACTTATATGCAGAGTACATTATGAGAAATGCAGGGCTGAATGAATCGCAAGCCGGAATCAAGATTGCCGGGAGAAACATCAACAACCTCAGATATGCAGACGATACCACTCTAATGGCAGAAAGTGAAGAAGAACTAAAGAGCCTCTTGATGAGAGTGAAAGAGGAGAGTGCAAAAGTTGGCTTGAAACTCAACATTAATAAAACTAAGATCATGGCATCTGGTCCCATCAATTCCTGGCAAATAGAAGGGGCAGAAATGGAAGCAGTAACAGATTTTACTTTTTTGGGTTCCAAGATCACTGCAGACGGAGACAGCAGCCATGAAATTAAAAGACGCTTACTCCTTGGAAGGAAAGCTATGGCAAATTTAGATAGCATAATAAAAAGCAGAGATATCACCATACCAACAAAAGTTCGTATAGTCAGGGCGATGGTGTTCCCAGTAGCAATGTATAGTTGCGAGAGTTGGACCATAAGATGCTTTTGAACTGTGGTGCTGGAGAAGACTCCTGAGAGTCCCTTGGACTACTAGGAGATCAAACCAGTCAATCCTAAATGAAATCAACCCTGACTGTTCCCTGGAAGGACAGGTACTGAGGCTGAAACTCAAATATTTTGGTCACCTAATGCGAAGAGAGGAGTCTCTGGAGAAGACTCTGATGCTGGGAAAAATTGAAGGCAAAAGGAGAAGGGGAAGGCCAAGGATGAGATGGTTAGACAGCATCACCGATGCAACGAACATGAAAATGAGCGAGCTCAGAAAGATAGTGGAGGATAGGAAGGCCTGGCGGGATATGGTTCATGGGATCACGAAGGGTCGGACACGACTTAACGACTGAACAACAACAACAACAGGCTCTGAGGCAGCGAACCTCTGAATAGGCCTTTCCCTCTTCCTTGGGGCTCCTCAATGGCATCTGTTTAGCCACTGCTAGAAGCAGGATGCTGGGCTAGATGAGCCTTTAGCCTGATGCAGCCGGACTCATCTTCTGTCCTTCAGAGATGGTGGCTAAGAATCCTGCAGAATGTGCTTACTCTGCAATAGCAATAAGACGTAGACCAGCATTTATGTATCCAGGCCTCTCTCTAATTTCCCTTGACGGAACCTCATGCTCCACTTCTGCCCCTCACCAAAATTTCTGTGCCTCTTAACCAGAAACAGTTAGAAGTCGAGAAGCAGGAGATCATATCTGTCTTCAAGGAAATGTACAAGTTTCTTGAGCAACAAGAGCGCTCCTGGCTGACGCAGCAGCTGGCTGATCTGGAGAAAGAGATCAAGGAGAAGCAGGAAGCAAACATGACCAGACTCTCCGAGGAGATCTCCCATTTCAGGGACCTGATCGTGGATGTGGAGGTGAAGTGCCAGGTGCCAGAAAGTGAATTTCTGCAGGTGAGATTTTAGAAAAAAAAAATGCCCCCCAGATGCCAGTCCGAAGATGGACTTTTTGCTTCTCGAGGGGAACAACAGGATGGTTCCCTTCCCCAGTCATGTACACAGACATACATGCACAGTCTGGCCCACCCCTCTGCCTACAGACACTGTAAATGTCCATGTAGTTGCTGCTCCAACTGTGTGATAGTGTGGGAAGGGGGGATGGGTGGAGGGGGTGGGGTGTTTGCTGAGCCAAAAGGGCAAGGTGAAGGTGGTGAAGGCGGTAGATGCTGCTGCTCCCTTCACTGCCAGCAAAAATCCTGCCGGAATAGGTCTCCTCATGAGAAGGCCGGCCCTGTCCTGTCCCTGCAGTTCGAGGAGGCAGGATCCTGGTGTGAGGGTTGGTTGTCCACAGGCAAGAAAGGGGCCAATGAATCCCTGTGAGACAAGAACAAGAAGCAGCCCACTGTGAGTTTTGTCTGTACAGCTGAAACCCATTTCTCTCATTCCTTCTTTCAGGACATCAGAGATACCTTGAGCAGGTATGTAGTTCATTCATAATCCCCTTCCTGTTTCAGCTGTTCTGGAAAAGCTGTGGCTCCCTTTTAAAAAAACGTTTCTGGAAAAAAAGAGTCCCAAATAGATCTTAAAAAAAATAAATAATTAAAAAGATGCACCTTTTTTTTAAAAAACAGCCCATAAGCTGTTTGGCACTAGATTAGTGCTTTGATACTTAGCGCCTAACAGCTGATGGGCTGGGGATTTTAAAAGATTTGAAAAGGGCTGTGAGTACTTCCAGCAGTCTCCGGCAAGCAGCAGCAACTTTTTGTAAGTAGTCCTGTACTGGAGGACTGTCGTCATATATGTGGATGGTCGTTAAACGAACCGTCGTTAACCGGGGGACACCTGTACTTGGAAGAGCGGCAGAACTTATCTAACTCCGATTTCTGGCTACAACTTTAGTGGGCAGGGAGTTGTTTCTAACCATTCTGTAAACTGAGCCATGGATCTTCCTTCCAGGTATCAGGAGGGACAAGTGCAGCAGCAGCTGAAACGTCCTCCAGGGCTGGAGTGGAGACTCAGAAGTGCCTGTCTGGAAAGTTCAGCTCTTAAAACAGCCATGAAAGAGTTTCAAGGTATTGCAGGGAATAGATCCAGATCCGGCCACCTTGGCCACCGGAAGAAAAAAGATGCAGGACTAGAGGGATCTTGGGACTGATCCAGTAGTGCTGTTCTTACATTCACATGATATTTGAGTGTGATCCACTTCTGACTGGAGGCCGAACAGTATGAAAGAAAAAGTTAGCTGCCACGTAATGATGATCCTGTAGATGTCTGAGGAGTCGGTGTCTCTCCCACATTCTCCTCCTCCCGCATCCCTAGCCATTAATTCATATCCCAGCAGCAAGTTAGTGTGTAGTGTTTTCTCATTGAAAACCACCTCTACTCTGAAGCATCTACGTGCCCTGAAAGTGCCTGGCAACAAATGGTACGTTTGAGGACAAGAGCAGCTCTTGGGGAGATTTTCAGCCAGAAAACACAGCTGAGGAAAAGCTGAAACAAATCCTAACTGATCCAGACCCAGCTATGATTTATTCCAGTATTATTTCAGATAAACCCCAAATTAGACACTAGACAAATTAGACAAACTAGACATCCCGTCTAGTGCAGCAGCCCTCCCTCCCTTGAAGCTTTGGTTGAATCCTGTTGCATTCGGAAGATGGGTCAGCCCTCCACAGCCCTCCTCTGGAGCCCGCAGCAAATGTCTTTTCTTCTCTTGCAAGACTGAGAAATGAGACAATCTGTGGCTTTCCCTTCATCCAGTGTGCAGATTCGATGATGAAGGGTAGTGACTGCTATTTTTAGAAATATAGTAATTCTAAAACGTCTCCTGAGGCAGCTGTTCAGCCCCCCACACACACACACACACACTGCAAAGGGAGTCCTTCTCTCTGTTCCCTCACACAAGACATGAGGAGTACTTGGACTAACTGGGGTAGAGGAGGATGCCCCCTGGGGAGGGCAGACGGAGACGAAAAGGTTGGTCGCCCCCACTCCCCCCTCAAAGAGGAGCTGGAGAAATGTAACAGCGCAGGGCCAAACTAGGTGTTACACAGAACACAGCATCGCTTGTTGTGTGTGATGTTGTGTAGTATGGTATTGTAGAAAACACGGTGGAACTGCATGGGGGGAGGGGAGGGAGGGCTTTGCCACAGTTAGGATCCAAATTGCAGACCTCTGAGAGATCAGGATCAGAACACCCCAGGGGGGCAAAGAACGAAAGCACCCCTATTTATTAGTTATTAAATTCTATCCTGCTTTCTCTCCCATATGGGGGACCCCTGTAGTCCTACCCTGTTTCCTGCCCCACCCCATTACTGTATTGAGAAGCAAACACACACCAGGCTGTGTTATGCATTCTGTGTACAACATGCAAGATGTGCAACAGCAGCAGTTCTGCAGCAGCTGAGGCCGACCCTTTCCCTGACTCCCTCCGCTCTTTCTCTCCTTCTCTCTCCTGCAGTGAGTGTGACTCTGGATCCAGACTCAGCACATCCCTACCTGGTTCTGTCTGAGGACCTGAAGAGCGTGAGATGGGAATGGGTATGGCAGAACCTGCCTGACAGCCCTGAGAGATTTGATGGCATGCCCTTTGTGCTGGGCCGTGAGAGATTTACCTCAGGAAGACACTGCTGGGAGGTGGAGGTGCAGAAGCTGAAAGAGAGGGGAAGGTGGGCTGTGGGGGTTGCTCGAGAGTCTCTCAAGAAGAAGGGATATTTTACTTTTAGTCCTAATGAAGGGATCTGGGCAGTGGGGAAGAACTCATCTACATCTCATCTAGTCTCAGCAGTGACTTTCCCCAAATGGACCCTTTTGACCTTGAGCCATGAGCCCAGGAAGATCCGGATGTTCCTGGACTACGAAGAGGGACGTGTGGAATTTTTTGATGCTGATACGGATGACTTGATCTTCACTTTCACTCCTGGCTCATTCTCTGGGGAGGGGATCAGACCCTTCTTCATGGTGGAGGCGGGAGTCAGTCTGCAGTGCTGAATCTGAAGGAAAATCCCCACAGCCATAATCTCCTGTTGCCAACTTTAAGGGAGGAGGCACTCTAGGAGCCTCTATAGCGGAAATGGCAGCAGGCAAAGAGTATGGAATCTGTGGCTTTCAGACATGACTTCTGGCTCAAGATCGCAGTGCTTAGAATCGAGCTACAGAGTTGCTCTCTGATATCCACACCTACCAGGTGTGCTTTTACAGACATGCATTAACATGTGCACTGAGCGGTGGTCTATTACTTGTGCTGAGGCCATGTGCAGTGATCTGTTGGGGGGAAGGAAGAGGGAGGCGAGGGTGAATGTGCAACAAGAACTTCATTGTGGGAAGATGTTTACAGTTATAGGGAAAGGGAAATAAAAAGCAACTCAATGTGTCTAGAGTCAAATGTAAGTAGTCGCTGTGTAGAAAGAAAGAGGAGAGCTAGAAATGCCACCTGACAATGGAAAGGGTGTGTGAGAGACGCAAGGAGCAGGAGGGTTATTACCTGGAGGGAGGAATGGGGTTGAAAAACTGGGGTGGGGAGAGGAAGGGAGGGAGGGAGGGAAAGCAGCAAGAATGGTTGCCATGTTCTGAGTGTGGTGGGAGGCTGTGGCTCTTACAGCTGCCTGTTTCTTGGTGAATAGTGCACTTCTGGAGCACCGGCGGGGACCACTAGCCAGAGGCCAGAGCAGGTTAGCCAGTTTGAGAGGTGGGAGCTGGTGGTGGGAGGCTGCAGCAGGAGGGGAAGGCTGCAGGGATGGAAGGATCCAGCGGCCTTTGCACATCGTGCTGGATTCTGTCCCCTGCGTGGGCACTGGGCAGCCTCCCTGTCCCCTTTCTCTCCTCGCTCTTGTGCTAGCAAAATCTGTAGCTTGCCTCCGAGGAGACCCATTGCAGAGCAGAAGGCTTATTATGGAGGTGTGTAAGGGGATTTACATCCCCATTCCCCTCCGAATCCTCACAATCTGGCCCCCCATGCTGGAGCGAGCACACCCATTTTTGGCGTGGCTGCAGTTGCGGGGGGGGGGGGGTAAGGGTAGCATTGGGCTGTTAAGACATTTTTGGAATAACGTACTTGTGTAAATTAATACCCAAACCTAATTTACATGTGTGCATATTTGGACTAACACAGTTAAACTTCCTGCACATAGCGCAGAGGCTCTATTCTTAACTAGCATAACTAGTAATTCTACTGCCTGGCTAGTCCTGATAATGGTTTTATGGCAATGGACCTTTTTGTGAGTCGCTACCAAAAAATGCACTAAAACGTGTTTGCACCTTCCTGATTTGGGGGGAGGGGAAGCGCTAATGTGATCACTCTTCCCTGCAGCTCTGCAGCATGAACTGCCTTGGCAAAGATAGTTCCAACTCAAGCCACTCCTGAGCATAGGAAAAAAAGTCCCACTCTGTGGTAATGTGTGGGCAAGCCTTGACCCACCAGAGCAGTGATTGGTCCTTATTATCACTCTTGGAATCGAAGTGAGCAGTTCCCCCTTGGCAAATCAGGCGTGCTTCCGCTTGCATCCAAACACCTTCCAGGATGAAGAACAGGCAGGCGAGATGGGTCCTGTGGTGGGACCGGGCAACGCCATCTTGGCTGCAGTAGAGCTCTGTAAAAAGGCAAGGCTTGGGTGTGTTTCCAATGGCAAACCCTCACCTGTCCCATTCACACATGTTCCTATGGCAAGAAGATGTTTGCTGTATGCGTTCTTGAGATATGCACTGCTGTTCAAAAACAACCCCTGCGTAAAATGAGAGGTGCCTTTCAACACAAACGTTTCCCAAAAAGGTTTGTCTGGGAAAAGAGGAGAAGATGGGTCTCTGTCCCAAAAGAGCTCACAATTAAAAAAAAAAAAACAGCATGAAAGAGCCATTGGAAGCGATGCTGTGCAGGGAGGAGGGGGGGGGTGTTGCTCCTCCCCAGCTCAAGAAAAGAGAGCAGCAGGTCAAAGGAGCCTGTTGGCCGAGGCACGTCTGCAGGACCCCAGTTTGGACTGGGCTTGTTTTGCTTCTCCAGTAACGTTTTCCCAACGGCCTGTGGAGAGTCCCACTCTGCTGTCCTACTGCACAGCAGCCATGTGCGACCTGGAGAGAAGTGTGCGGGTGGCAGGGAAGACATTGGAATACAAACTGCCTTAAGGGCCTCTTGGGAGGTGGAAAAGCAGCATGAACAGGCAGAGAGAGAGAGAGAGAGAGAGAAATATTTCACATCACTTTGCATTTGTTTGTCATCCATCTACTTCTTATTGCCTACCTCAGATGGCAGATGCATCTTCTGGGAGCTGGAGAAGAGAGGAAGGTAACAGTCACTATTCAGAGAAATTGCAGCTGACTCCTAACTGAGGGCACCTTTCAGTGGATTTCAAAATACTGTACATCAGTCTAGTCACAAGTGGAATGCTTCAGCCCTAGTTAGCCAACGCTGGTTCTAACTGCGCAATCCTAGCGTTACTTCAGCCAGCGGAATGAGCGTCTTTGGACGGTGGAATGCTCGTTCCGCTGGCCGAAGTAACGCTAGGATTGCGCAGGTAGAACCAGCGTTGGCTAACGAGGGCTGAAGCATTCCACTTGTGACTAGACTGATGTATGTTGAAATCCACTGAAAGGTGCCCTCAGTTAGGAGTCAGCTGCCTAATTTTGAAAACAGGGACTGGCAAAGATCGCCTCCAAAGAGGCAGGTTCTCCTCTCAACAACACGCACAGAGTGCTTCCTCCTTCAGAATTAGGAGTTCTGTTCATACAAGGTCTTGTCAACCAAGATGATTAATTGAGACTTCCTACTGAGACACTTTAGCCACATAAGGAGGAGATTTTTACATCTAGATCTTCAAAAAGTTGAGGACTTCAATGTATAACAGGGAGGCTTAAGATGCCTGGTCTTTATTCTGCTTTTTTATCTACTGTTTTGTTTTTCTGGTAGTTGACATTTTAACAATGTTTACATATCGTTTGCCACCTTGGACCTCCTTTTAGAGAGGAAAGGTAGCGCTATTTAACTGTTTTAAATAAAATGAAAGCAATCGAAATATTTACTGGGCACTGGGCAGTTTGGTACCTAGTAAAGAATGTTTTCTTAGCCAAAACTACCTTAAGGGCCAGTACCTACATTTCCCAGTAGCTGATCTGAGCCACTTCTTGATTTTCCAAGGAATCCCTTTTGGGCTGAAAAAGGAATTAATGAAACTCGCCTAGACCCAGTTCCAATATTAGAAAGGGTCGCCTTCTTCTTCTTCCATCTCGAGAGAGTACAGTCGTTCGGCTTCCAGCCACAGTACTCTGTGTATTTGAACATCTTCTTGGAGTCCTGCTGATAGTCTCCGTCGCGCTCCGGATTCCAGCCGAGCTGAGTCCAGCTCCTCCCCTTCAAAGAGGCGGGGCCAGGGGAAGACACGCCCAGCCAGCCTTGAATCTGTTGCGCGCCTTGCAGCTTAGTTCAGGGAGAGGCAGCAGCCATGGACGGTGGGAGTCTCGTGAAGGCGTTTTGCCAGGAAGCGACTTGCCCCGTCTGCCTGGATTATTTCACCGATCCAGTGATTACAGGCTGTGGGCACAATTTCTGCCGATCCTGCCTGACTCAGTGCTGGGGGGAGCCGGGCAAAAACGCTTCCTGCCCTGAGTGCAGAGAACCTCTTCAGCAAAGCAGCCTCCGGCCAAACAGGAAATTGGCGAACTTTGCAGAAATAAGCAAGAAATCCAGTCTTCGGGAGACAAAAGGGAAAAAACGCGCAAGAGGAGTTTGCGACAGGCACCAGGAGCCCCTGAAGCTCTTCTGCAGGGACGACGAAGCCCCCATCTGCGTGGTGTGTGACCGGTCCAAGGAGCACAGGGAGCATCGAGTGATTCCTACGGACGAGGCTGTGGAAGAGTACAAGGTAGGACAAGCACCATGTGGTTCCCATTGATGCTGGTATTGCAGTCTGGAGGGACTCTCGCTTTGCAATTTTCTTCCCTGCAAAATTGGGGTGGTGGTGTTGTCTTGCTGTCCATTTTTGGATGCCAGCTAATGAACTGCCTTTTTCTTCACGACTTTGCTGGGCTGTGCTAAGTGCTGCCTGCCTGGTATAATATGAGTGTTTTCTTCGCTTGGCCTGTGTTTTTGTTGTTTTGCTGGGTTGTTTGCATTTAATGTGTGTGTGTGTGTTGTGTATTTAAGAGTCTAAATCAGTGTTTCCCAAACTTTTTCAAACTGTGGCTCCCTTGACCATTGGCGACCATTGGCCGCGGCTCCCCATTACATGATGTTGATGCCTGCCAATTGGCATTGCACTGTTTTCCAAGATTCCATGGCTCCCCTGGGAGCCACACCTCCCAGTTTGAAATCCTCTGGTCTAAATGGTTAGATGCTCTGTATCTGATGAGAACCATGGGGCATAAATAGTTTGAATAAATAAATGCCCTTAACACAGGAAGTGTTTGAAGTAGCTGCAAACAGAATTCCTGCATCTCACAAAACAGTTTTCCCACCTTCCTACCTGAACAGAATCACCAATTCCAACATGGGTCTCTGTCCTCTCACCTTCCTCTTCCAATTCAGGAAGACATTTTTGAATGTTCAGGTCTCTGGTGTATTCATTCAAATAAATGTTTGTTTGGCACCTTTTAAAAACATTATGCCATTTGCTAAGGTCTTCCTCTCCCAAAAAGTAATTCTTCACAACTCTTCTCCTTGAATCTCCCATTTCAAAGTACATCCCAATCTCTCAACTTCCCAACCATTCTCCACCTTCTTGGAGAATCCGACTGAAAGGGCAAAGAAAAACCCATTCTCCCTGACAAGGCGAATTCTCCTTGAGCATCTTGTGTGTTGTCTCCTTTCTGTGTTGTGCAGGAAAAAATCCAGGCCCAGCTTCTGTCTCTGGAGAAAGAAAGAGAGAGGCTTGTGGAACTGAAAGTGAATGAAGAGCAAAGAAACCGAGAACTTCTGGTAGGTGATTGTACTTGATGGCTCCTACATTGGGTATGAGAGCAGGCTGGGCAATTCCTCCTGGTCTTACCTTTGGGGAATAGACTTGTCATGTTTTGCTTTGTAGTGTCTTTGGACTTCAGAGATGAGTGATGCAACAACAACTCCGGAGAACTGCATGTCTGAATGTGCATTGCACTATTACAGTGTTCCAATTCCCATCCAGGAAGCAGCCCAGGTTCAGACCTCTGTTCATTTCTTGCACTTAGCAGCAAGTTGTGGAGTCCAAAGTCATCCCGATGAGCCATCAAGTGATCCACATGCAAGCACAGAATTACAGCGCAATCCTATCCAACTTGCACCACCGGTGTAACCAGCAGTGTAGTGAGAATGGGAGGCCCCATAATGGGAAGGGGATTCAAATCCCCTCCAAAGGGGATTTAAATCTCCCCTCCCCTCCAAAGTCTCACACCCTGTCTTCCCCCGCTGCTTACACCAGTGGTGTAAGTTGGATAGGATTTTGCTGTCAATCTATGGAACTCAGTACCTTACTCCTTGGAAGGAAAGCTATGGCAAACTTAGACAGCATAATAAAAAGCAGAGATATCACCATGCCAACAAAAGTTCACATAGTCAGGACGATGGTGTTCCCAATAGCAATGTATGGTTGCGAGAGTTGGACCATAAGGAAGGCTGAGCGCCGAAGAATAGATGCTTTTGAACTGTGGTGCTGGAGAAGACTCCTGAGAGTCCCTTGGACTGCTAGGAGATCAAATCAGTCAATCCTAAATGAAATCAACCCTGGCTGTTCCCTGGAAGGACAGGTACTGAGGCTGAAGCTCAAATATTTTGGCCACCTAATGCGAAGAGAGGACTCTCTGGAGAAGACTCTGATGCTGGGAAAGATTGAAGGCAAAAGGAGAAGGGGAAGGCCAAGGATGAGATGGTTAGACAGCATCACCGATGCAACGAACATGAATATGAGCGAACTCAGGAAGATAGTGGAGGACAGGAAGGCCTGGCCTGATGTGGTTCATGAGATCACGAAGGGTCAGACATGACTTAAGGACTGAACAACAACAAAAACCACAAGACTTGGTGATGGCCATTAGACTAGGTGGCTTTAAAAGGAGATTAGGCACATTCATAGAGGACAAGCCTATCAATAGCTACTAGTCATAATGGCTAGAGACCACCTCCAGGCACAGCGGCAGCAAACCTCTGAATACCCCTCTCTCTCCTGCTTGGCGGCTTCCCAGTGCACCTGCTCAGCCACTGTCAAAAACAGAATGCTGGACTAGATGGGCCTTTAGCCTGATACATCTGGGCTCCTCCTCTGACACTGTGGCTAAGAATTCTACAGAAAGTGGTTTCTCTTCAACAGCAATCGGATGTAAACCAGCATTACATGCAACAGTAATTCATTGCTGCTATTCTGATATTATCCAGTCACTTTTTAATTTCCCTAAACTGAACCCTTTGTTCTCCCTCTGCTCCTCCCTCAAATTTCTGTGCACTTTCCTCAGAAACAGTTAGAAAAGCAGAAGCAGGAGATCACGTCTGTCTTCAAGGAAATGCACACGTTTCTTGAGAAACAAGAACGTGTCTGGCTGGCGAGGCTGGCTGATCTGGAGAAAGAGATCAAGAAGAGGCAGGAAGGAAACATGACCAGGCTCTCTGAGGAGATCTCCCATTTCAGGGACCTGCTCAAGGAGGTGGAGGAGAAGTGCCGGCAGCCCCCATGTGAATTTCTGCAGGTGAGAGTTTAGAAAAAAATGCCCCCCAGGTGCCAGTCTGGCAAAATACGTTTTGCTTCCCATGGGGAACAAGAGGATGTTTCCCTTCCCCAGTCATGTTCACAGACAAACATGCACAGTTTGTCTAGGCCACCCTTCTGCCTACAGACACTGTACATGTGCTTGTAGCTGCTGCTTCAACTGTGTGGTGCTGTGTGTGTGTGTGTGTGTGTGTGTGTGTGTGTGTGTGTGTGTGTGTGTGGAGTGGGAGGGTTTTTTCCTGAGCCAAATGGGGAAAGGCGAAGGCGGTAGATGCTGCTGCTCCCTTCACTGCCAGCAAAAATCCACCACTTGAACCGACCGGAACAGGTCTCCTCATGAGAAGGCCAGCCCTGCCAGACCCCTGTGGTTCAAGGAGGCAGGATCCTGGGGGTGAGGGTTGGTTCTCCACAAGCAAGAAAGGGGCTGATGAATCTCCATGACACGAAAACAAAAAGCAGCAGTCCAATATGACTTCTGTCTGTGTGGCTTAAGCCCATTTTTCTCATTTCTTCTTGCAGGACATCAGACGTACCTGGGACAGGTAGGTGGCTCAGTCACACTCCCCTTCCTGTTTCACCTGAGCTCTGGCCCAATTGTTAAAAAAAAAATGTCTGGGAAAAAAAGAGTTGCAAGCTCAGAGCCACCAAGGCCCTGTAGTATTTGCTCTCCTTGAGGAGCAAACGTCTGAAGAGGTCTGGTGTCCTCGGAGCTCAGGCACTTTCCTTGTGAAGACAGGAAGCTGCTACACGCCAAGTCCATTTAGCCAATTGCAGCCGTTCTCCGGCCCAGATCTCCCTCCTTCACTGAAGATGCCGTGGGTTGAGCCCCCATAGTCGTGATGCGTGAATTCCGCCTCTGAGCAATGGTTCTGCCTTCTGTCTGTGGTGCTCCATTCCCACATCTCTTGCTCCTTCCTTCTCCCATTAAGAATGGCAAGGGAATTACTGCAAGACTAGAGGGGGCTCATATTGTAGCTGCAGGTAGGAAGGCAAAACCCTTTCTCACAAGGAAGGAAGGCAAAACCCTTTCTCACAAGGAAGAAGCGTCTCCCCACAGCATTTCATTCATAAGGGGGGAAGAAAAAGAACAGTGTTTTCCTTACTTTTCCCCTTAAGAGTAGAAAATGTGATTAAAATGGAATCGTATCACAGTTGGACCTTTTTATCCACTGGGGTTTTGATTTCGGAACCCCAATGGATTAAAAAAAAAGTGTTCTAGGAAAACCACGGTGGGGTAGCGGGACCACATTACCTTTTTTTCAGCGTCTTCGCCGCTTCCATCCTCCTGAGTTTGTTTAAACTGACTGAAAAAAAAAAAAGCTACTGGAAGCAATCTGTAGATGACGCCTTTTTTCCAGCGTATTCGCCTCTTCCCTGCTCCTGAATTTGTTTAAACTGACTGAAAAAAAGAAAAACCGCTACTGGAAGCAACCTGTAGATGACGCCAGAGACTCAGCATTTTAAATACGCCAGGGAAGCGGCTGGCCCCCGACAGATACCCGGATGCTGTTTTTTCTTTTTTCAGCACTTTGGATGCGCCCAGGAGGCAGGAAGCGGCTGGCAGGTCCCTGACAATGCTGACAAAAGAGGTCATGTGGTGCAGTCGGGCACCCACAGTTTTGCCACACATGTCGAGTCAAATCCGTGGGTGGAAAAACCGTGGATAAAAAGGTCCGACTGTACTTGGAAGAGCTCCAGAACTTATCCATGTCTGGATCTACTCTCAAGTTAGGTTCCAGCCTCCTCTTTCTGACTACAAGAGAGGAATGGGCTGCTACGTTTTGAGCATTCCTGAAATTGAGCTATACCTTCCAGGTGTCAGGAGGGACAAACGAGGAAGCAGCTGGAACTCTCTCCAGGACTGGAATGGAGACTCAGAAGATGCTGTCCAAACAGTGCACTTCTTGAAAAAGCCATGGAAGAGCTTGAAGGTATTGCAGGGAATGGATGCAAACCTGGTTGGCCACTATGAGAAACAACATGATACCTGAGACTGGTCCACTTCTGACTGGAGGCAGAAAAGTCGGAATCTTATTAAAGAGGAAGTGACTTTCCCTCCTATGATCCTGGAGGTGTCTCAGGTGTCAGTATCTGCTCCACATTCCCCTCCTCCACATCCCTTTCCTTTTAATGCAAAGCCCCCCCCCCCAACCACAAGAGCCGCCAGTGGAGAAGGATCTCCACTGCCACGTCTTCCGACTGACAGGTAGAGTCACCAAACAGAGTCGAAGGCAGCCAAGGGGGCGTCACCCTTTCCGGCCTGCCTCCTCTTCACTCCACTCCTGGCCGTTCAGTCCACTCCTGGCCGACTTGCTCGGAGTGGAGCGAATGCTTCTGGGTCACAGAAGTCATTGACCTGGTGTGACATCATCATCACTCCACATCCGTTACTTCTGGCTGCCACACTAGGCATGGTGAAGGTCAGGGATGCCACTGATGCAGCCACATTCCAAAAAGGTGCATGCTCTAGCCAACAGTGGGAGGGGGGAGCGACACAAGGGCAAAAGGAGGTAAGAATAAAATGTTTATGCTTACCTCTGCATAAGACCTGGGACCGCCTATAGGTCTCCTTGAACATATGCTACATCTTTTGGTGGCGTGTGTGCAAGGAGAGAAAAGGGGTGGGGAGGTTTAAAACAGAGGGGATAAGATCCAGTGTGTGCCATTGTCGCTGTATCTACCCTCTCCCACCCCCTCCACCCTCCCCACCCAGTTACCCCCCCAGTTACCCACCCCCGCTAATGACCTGCCAGTCCAGTGGGCATGGTGGGGTCGGCAGCGAAGGTTCTGCCGCCTCTTGCAAAATGGCGGCTGACAGAGCTTTGCGTACACCAATGGCAGCCATTTTATGACATCAGAGACTCTTCTGCTGTCGTAAGCCCCTCCTCCCGATAAACCAACCCTGGATAGGGTCGGGATGTAAGAGAATTGTCTGCTTTTTAAGAAATATGGTGATGTTAAAATGATCCAGTAATGGTGCCCAAAGGACTTTCTGAATCAGGGTCTGTCCTTGCTCTATTTCTGCTTGAGAGGGTGACTTTCTCTGCTGTTTTTTTAGGCCTTCTGACCAGGTGAGGCCTGGAGGAAGGAGGTTATCAGATTTGCTCTACAACACATGTTGTGGTTCCTTTCTCTAAAATGACATATTTGCTCTTGCTATAATGAATGGAACTTACATTTGTCTCCCTTCCTTCCACATAACAGGGTCGCTGAAGCAAGCTCTGGGCAAAGGTAACTATTGCAGGGACTAAACAAAGGGGGTGTTGTAAGCATCCAAGGGTGCTAGTGATTTCAGCTCGGGAGATTCGGTGAGCAGGCACCTGACCCTGCGGACGGAGTGGGTACCCAAAAAGAGAAAACAAAAAGAAAAGGAGAGAAAAGATCTGCAGTTCGCAGAGGCGCCAAAAAGAGCTCAAAGACCAACGTTGGGAAAAGGAAGATCTTCTACTCAGCCAGTGAGGACACGATCAGCAAAGCAGAAAGTGTACCATATAAAGTTAATACAAAAGCTTATATACATTTCATTATTACAGGTAAAATCATGGAGTTCATTGTTACAAGAATACATAATAAAGAAGAGCCAATGGAGGAAAGGATCCAAGAAGATGCACGTTGATACAGCCAATGGAAGGTCTGATTGAAGTTTGCACCAATGAGAGCAGCAGCAGCATGTGTGAAACTTTGAACCAATAAAAAGATAACTTTATTGAGAAAACCAATGAAAAGTGTAATGCTTTGTATAACTGGGGAACCAATGAGAGGCAGGATTGGTCGCCAATGGGTGAGAGGTTGGGGGTGCTGGGTGGCTGGGATGATTGGATTTGGGCCCCCACCTCAGGTGAGGTGAGGTGTTCCGGAATCAGATGAATGGGGTCTTTTGTGTAGCCTGTTGACACAAAAGACTAGATTTCCTAAATAGATAGGCAAAAGTGCCAGTACAATAGGTCCCTGCCCCCCTTGGCACCAGGTATACAATTGAAGACATCTGGGTCTGTGCTGTCAGTCAGGAAGAGCAAGGCAAGTGATTGGATTAGCATTTGAATTAATTGTAGCAAGCCAGGGAAGGAACTATGTGAATAGTTGCAAGACATTTGAATAATAGACAAGGCAGCTAGGGAACAATGGGTGAGGAGATGGTGATAGTTGTGATAGAGCATGCACAAAGAAACAGGCTGGGGCCCAAGGAAATGGTAATGGGAAGCATACTTCTGAGTGATAGGCAGAAGGATGAGGGGGTGGTGATGACTGATGGAGAGGAAGACATTCAAGAGACAGTCTTAGTCCTAATGAAGGGATCTGGGCTGTGGGGAAGAACAGAGTCCAACCTCATCAACTTGTGGCTTTTACTTCCCATGGTGAAACCCCTTTGACTTTGAGTCGTGAGCCAAGGAAGATCCGGGTGTCCCTGGACTACGAAGAGGGTCGTGTGGAATTTTTCGTTGCTGATACAGACAGCTTGATCTTCACGTTCCCTCCAGCTTTGTTCTCTGGAGAGGGGATCAGGCCCTTCTTCTGGGTGGAAGGGGGAGTCTGTCTGAAATGCTGAATCTGAAGGAGAATCCTCACTGCTGCAAGTCCCTCTCACTCCTTAAAAGGAGGAGACACTCTAGCACCCCTACTCTATAGCTGAAACTGGTACAGGCAAAGCTGGGCTACAGGCTCTGTGGTTTTCTGCCCTGGCTTCTGGCTCAAGAACACAGTGCTTAGAACTGCCCTACAGCTTTGCCTTCTAATACCCATCCTAACAAAACTGGGTGTCTATGTGTGTGTGTTACCAAGTGTGCTTTTCAGACACGTGTTAACATGCGCAAGAAAGAGGGAAGCGAGGATGAATGTGCAACAAGAACGTTTACTGCGGGGATTTTTACAGTTGTATGGATGTTGAAATAAAAAATTGCAACACGTTTCTTGCCATACATACGACTAGGCCTGAACCATACAAAGAAAGGGGAGAGAAGGGAATGCTGCCTTACAAGGGAAAGGGGGTGAATGATGGCACAAATAAGTAGGGGGGAAAGGATGTTGGGAAATCAAGAAGGTTCCCTGGGCTGTAATTTGGAGGGGGGGTGCAGTAGCAGGAAGGGTGAGAGAGAGAGAGAGGGGAGGGCAACAAGAAATGCCCCCAAGTTCTGACTGAGGTAAAAGGCTGTGGCAGAATCACAACTGCTTATAACCCTTGTTCTACAGTGAGGAGTGAGCCCTTCCGAAGGCGGTGAAATCACTCCAGTCTCTGGCAGAAGGAGGGCTAGTGCCTTCCACCAAATGATCACATGCAATCCCACAGCCTCCACAGGATTCTTCCTTTCTTGATTTATACCCCAACCATGGAAGCTCCCAAGTACTGCTGGTTCCAAGGGGGGGAGGCCCTTGGCCAAAGCTGGGCCCCTGGGTCCCCCAGATCTTCCCTGGTGGTACATTCCGCACTGCCATTGATGATGAGGTTTCCATGGTCCATCTGGGCAGTGGGTCATCTGATGGGGTGGACCATTGGCCAGTGTCCAACTCGTGACACTGATAAAGAAGTCAGCTAGACCCCCATGGTTCTGATCCGGAGACTGCACACGTTACAGAGACAAGAGCAGCTTTCAGTTTGGAGATTCCTTTTTCTTTAGGTAAGAGTGGCTGCAATGGTAGAAATCTACATCTCCAAAACATCTCCCAATTCAGCCATGCAGATACATTCAGACCTTTTTATCCACTGGGGTTCTGTTCCTGGAACCATAGTGGGTAAGAAAATCTGTGTTAAATGAAATTTGGGGGGGGGGGAGCGATGCCACATTGTCTTTTTCCCAGCATCTTCCCCGCTTCCCTCCTCTTGATTTTGTTTAAACTGACTGAAAAAATAAAAGCCACTACTAGAAGCAAAACAGAACCAAAACCTAAGTTCTATTGCAACAGGATAATGTTCCTCTGCTCAGCCTGGTTTACATTCTTTTGGGCCAGGTCAGGTCATAGGACACAGTCGGACATTCTTACTGCAGGGATATCTCCAAACTGAACCAAAAATGCTTACACAAAGGCCAACATAGATGTTGTAACTCCATAAGAAACATACAATATTCAATACAAGATATGCACAAATGAGCCAGCTCAGGGGCTACTTATTCTCTTGATCACGACATTATTTGGGGCCTTCCGTTTCTGCAACAACACCATCCCTGCTTTCACTTTGGTTTCAAATCCAATACAACTCAAACAACAGGAAACATCATATTTATAAGCAAGGCACATTGGAAAAAGGAGGGTACAATAGAAAAAATCAAGAATATATACAGTACAACTTTTCAACACAAAAAGTTCACGAAGGAGTTTGCCTAGCAAAAGATGAAGAAGATGGTTCTCTGCCCCCAAAGGGCTCACAATTGAAAAAAGACACAAAAGACGGACATGAATAAGGAAGCGATGCTGTGCTGGGAGGAAGGGGGGGTCGTTGCTCCTCCCCAGCTCAAGGAAAGAGAGCAGCAGGTCAAGGGAGCCTGTTGGCCGAGGCACGTCTGCAGGACTGAAAACCTTTCAGGGCCCAGTTTGGGCTGGTCTGGCTTTGCTTTTCAAGTCATATTTTACCAGGTGAATGTTGTGGGTTCATCCTCTGCGTCCTACAGCAGCCGGAAAGGAGGCGAGCAGGTGAGGAGGAGGAAATCTGACTATGAGCCGCCTTGAGGACCTCTTCGGGAAGGAGAAAGGTGGCATACACATGTCCAGAGAAACACAGGGCTCTTTCACAGCACTCTGCACATGTCTGTTGTCCATCTACTTCTTGTTGCTTTTGAGCTCAGACATGAGATGTATCCTCCAGAAGCTGGAGAAGAGAGAAAAGTAATAGTCACTATTCAGAGAAATTAAAAGCTTTCATTTCAGAGACATGTCCCTCCCCATGCCCTTTCTCCTGAGAAACTGTTAAGAGGCTAAACACTGTTTTTGTTACTTTTGGGGGACATTGGTTACTTCTTTGGCAGCATCAGCAGCCATTCCACTGTTCACCAACCGCATCTCAGATCTATTTCCATGCACAGCAACTGACAAACAATACATTCAAGAGAGGGACAAGGACTGCCAGGGGTCAGAAGTGGAATGAATTGAACATGGTCTTGTTGTTTAGCTGAGCAACCATCCCTACACTGGCAGGATGGTGTTGTGGGAAAGTGGCAGACCAGGAGCAGGTGGAGGGAGACCTGGGTGCAAACCTTCCCTCAGCCAGTTATAGTGCTCACTGGCTGAACTTGGGCTACCTTGAGAAGCTTGACCTTGAGGAAAAGCAGGATGGAAGTGTCACAAATCACCACGACAGACCTCACATCTGCCCCCCCCCCCCAATTTGGTGACGCTCCTCTGGGGCAAGGCTGGAGACAAAATGGCTTCCTCAGTTGTGGAGTTCCCTTCCAGCTGAACTGGGGTCAGCTCCTCCCCATCAGGTCCTGGCTGAGCCTGCAGAGACTCTCTGCTTTTCCTTCGTTTCCTTTCTGCTTTTTGTTTTAATGCTACTATGAAGTCGCTGTGTCTGGTTTTTTCAAGTCTGAGTGTTTATTATCTAGTTTTGATTTTTATTGCTGAGTCTGACGTTTAATACTTTTTACTTTTAATACTTTTCCTGAGGATCAGATCAATACTTTTCCTGAGGATAAGAACATCAGAAGAGCCCTGCTGGATCAGGCCAAAAGCCCATCTAGTCCAGCTTCCTGTATCACACAGTGGCCCCACCAGATGCCTCAGGGAGCACAAGAAAACAAGAGACCTGTTTCCTGTTGTCACTCCCTTGCACCTGGCACAGAGAAAACCTACTTCTAAAACCAGGAGGTTGCTTATGGCTTGTAACCTGTAATGGTCTTTTCCTCCATGAATCTGTCCAAACCCCTTTTAAAGGCATCTAGGCCAGGTGCCATCACCACATCCTGTGGCAAGGAGTTCCACAGATGAATTACACGCTGGGTAAAGAAAAATTTTCTTTTGTCTGTTCTAACTCTCCCTCCACGCAATTTTAGTGCATGTCCCCTGGTTCTGGTGTTGTGCGAGAGGGAGAAGAATTTCCCTCTATCCACTCTCTCCATCCCATGCATAATTTTATACGTCTCAATCATGTCCCCCTCAGGCGCCTTTTTTCTAGGCTGAAAAGCCCCAGACGCTGTAGCCTTTCCTCATAAGGGAGGTGCTCCAGCCCACGAATCATTCTGGTCGCTCTTTTCTGCACCTTTTCCAATTCAACTATATCCTTTTTGAGGTGTGGTGACCAGAACTGGACACAATACTCCAGATGTGGCCTTACCATCGATTTGTACAAAGGCAGAATGATATTGGCCGTTTTATTCTCAATCCCTTTTTTAATGATCCCGAGCATGGAATTGGCCTTCTTCACAGCCGCCGCACACTGGGTCGACACTTTCTTCGACCTGTCCACCAGCACCCCAAGATCTCTCTTGATCCGTCACAGACAACTCAGAACCCATTAGCGTATATGTGAAATTTTGGTTTCTTGCCCCAATGTGCATCACTTTGCACTTACTTACATTGAAGCGCATCTGCCATTTTGCTGCCCATTCTCCCAGTTTGGAGAGAGGAGTTCCGGAATGGTTTCCGTTCAACTGACAGCGTGTTTCCCTAGCTTCTGAAGTTCAAAACAACGAAGCGAGACGCCGAGAACTATAACATCTTTCATTCCTATTTGGATTGCCCCAGAAGATGTGTCCAGATTAGGACACGAAACGTTGGGCTCACTTGTCCAGCCGTGGTTTCTTAATAATTCCTGTTTGTCCGGGAATACATCATTAAACCCAGATAAAATAGTCATTGTTTTTAAACCTCAGTCGGATTGCTGCGTTTTTTACATAGATATGGCTGCGTTACCCATACTACCTGTTTCTCTAACTATATCTGCTGGCCATGAAAGCTTTCGAATGAAAAGGAGACAGAATAGAACCCTGTGGCACCCCACACTGTAAGGGGCAGGGCGCCGAACAGGCATCTCCCAGCATCACCATCTGGGACCTGTCAGCCAAGTAGGAACGGAACCACTGCAAGGCAGTGCCCCCTAACATAAGAACATAAGAAGAGCCCTGCTGGATCCAGTCCAGCTTCCTGTATCTCACAGTGGCCCCACCAGATGCCTCAGGGAGCACACAAGACAACAAGATAACCTGTATCCTGTCGCCACTCCCTTGCATTTGCCATTAAGAGATAGCCTATTACTAAGACCAGGAGGTTACTTATCCCCATCATGGCTTGTAAGCTGCGATGGATTTTTCCTCCATAAATCTGTCCAATCCCCTTTTAAAGGCATCCGCTCGGGGGTCGCATAACTAGTCCCAACTCGGTCAGCCGACCCAGATGGTCGATGGTATCGAAAGCCGCCGAGAGATCCAAAAGGACCAGCGCCAGACCGGACTGGAGGCTCCGCCGCTGCCGCGCGCCTCCTCCTTCTGAAAGCGGCCTTCCTGTACCTGCGCAGATCGCCGCTGAGGCCGAGAGATTGTCCTCTCGGCCTCAGCGGCACTCTGCGCAGGTACAGGAAGGCCGCTTTCAGAAGGAGGAGGCGCGGGAAGGCGGCGGCGGCGGCGGCGGCCCAGAGCCGAGGAGCCTGAGGTAAGGAGAGCGGTGGGTGGGGGTAAGGAGAGCGGAGGGAGGGTTCGGTGGGAGGGAGAGCGGTGGGTGGGTGGGAGAGCGGCAAATTCGCAGGGGGGTGTCAAATTTGCGGTGGGGGCCAAAATTTCAGACGGCCTCTCGGCCGGCCCGCAGCAAATTTTCCTCATGGGAAAATGGCTCTCCACCACAAATAGGTTCCCCACCCTTGCCATAGATCATCAGAAAAGGCCCTTTTGCGGGTGCCATTGCCCAGGGAGGTGTGAGGGGCGGCGACCAGAAACAGGGCCTTCTCAGTAATGGCACCAACCTTATGGAATTCCCTCCCCTTTGACTTACGAACTGCTCCCTCCTTGAACACTTTCCGGCGAGGCCTAAAAACCTTCTTGTTCAAAGAAGCCTTCTGAGCCCTTGCCTTTTTAACATCTGTTTGGGTTTGGGAGTCGGACCTGGAAGATCCAGGTTCAAATCCCCGCTCAGCCACAAAGCTTCCTGGGTGACCTTGGTCCAGTCACTATCTCTCAGCCCCACCTACCTCACAGGGTTGTTGTGAGGACAAAAAAGGAGGGGAGGAAATATGTACACCACTCTGAGCTCCTTGGAGGAAGGGTGGTATAAAAATGTGAAAAATAAAAATAAAATAAATAAATACAGGTAGGGGTGCTGCTGTTTTTATGCTCTTGTTTTAATTGTGCTATGATGATCTTTTTAATCGTTTTTTAGATACTGGTTTTATTAATTTCCATTAATTGTTTTTACTGTTTTAAAATGTGATTATTTTTGTATTGTATTTTTTGTATTGTATTTTCTTTTTTTGTTGTAAGACGCCTTGGGTCCCTTCGGGGAGAAAGGCGGGATAAAAATACTGTAAATAAATAAATAAATAAATAAATAAAACCATGGGTTAATGAAACTTGCCTGTACTGTTCCAATAATATTAGACATACTCGTCAATATTGAGCTCCAGCCACACCTTTGAATATCTATTGTGACTTGTGTCCTGCTGATTTCCTGCCTCATGCTCAGGATTCCAACTGAGAGCAGCTCCACCTTTTACGGAGGGAGGCGATTTCAGGATGAGAATCAACCACGCAGGGTTTGAAATCGGAAACGAAAGTGAGTCTGCTGCTCGCTTTGCAGTTCAGGGAGAGGCAGCCATGGCCGCCGCTGGGAGTCTCGCCAAGGAGTTCTGCGAGGAAGCGACTTGTCCCGTCTGCCTGGAATATTTCACGGACCCCGTGAGTACGGAGTGCGGCCATAATTTCTGCCGCACCTGCCTGACCCAGTGCTGGGGGGAGCCGGACAAAAATGCTTCCTGCCCTGAGTGCAGAGAACCTCTTCAGCAAAGGAACCTCAGTTCAAACCGGCAACTGGCAAACATTGTAGAAATAGCCAAGAAATTCAGTCTCCAGGTGGCAAAAGGGACAGAAGGCGCAGGAGGAGGAGTTTGCGAGAGACACCAGGAGCCCCTGAAGCTCTTCTGCAGGGACGACGAAGCCCCCATCTGCGTGGTGTGTGACCGGTCCAAGGAGCACAGAGAGCATCGAGTGATTCCTACGGACGAGGCTGTGGAAGAGTACAAGGTAGAGAAGCGCCGTTGCTTCAAGTGATGTGCCCTGCAAATTACGGGGGGACGGGGGGACCCTTGCTTTCAGTTTCTTGAAGCCTGCAAATGAACTACCTGATTCAACAGGACTTTGCTGTGCTGTGCTACGTGCTGCCTGATATACGGGTTTCTTACCCCTCTTACTCTGAGTTTTTGGCATTCTGCTCTTACTGCTGCTTACTTTGCTGTTAATATGTACGTGTGTTTCAATTGAAGACTGCAAGTGGTAGGATGCTCTATATGGCAAGACAGAAATCCTTAAAAAACAGAAGCACTTAACACAAACAGTGGTAACAAAAGTGTTAACAAACTGCAAAGGGAACTCCTGCATATGCCGCCTCTTCACCCTCCTCCCCAAAAAACCTCTCTCTGCTTCTTGCTTCCCGTTCCTCCTTCATATTTTCCCTCCTTACTACTGCTGCGTTTTTCTTATCTGAAATACATGCATTTTATTACAGCCATGGTGGGTGAGGGTCTGTATCTATCAAGAGCACAGCATTCTGCCAAAATTCCATCACACTAAAGCAGGGGTGGGGAACCTTTTTCCTTCCAAGGGCCATTTGAACTTTTATAAAATTTGCTTGGGGGCCGGCCACAGGCTGGTCCGCAATTTTTATTTATTTATTTATTTTTGCTTATTTATTTATTTTTGCAGTGAGAAGCAGCACGCACAACAGATACTTTGGCTGCTCCCTGGTCTCTCTTCGTCCAAAACTGAAGTTTGAGGGGGGAAAATTAAAATTTGAAATAAATGACTCTGAAACAAAGTAAAGGCTTTGAACTTTTTTTACTTTCCATTTATACCAGTTAAGGTACATACCGACTGCCTCTTTGTCCTCTCTTGCCCCCTTGTGCCTGTTTGCACAGTTCCCTGCAGCGAGGAGAATACAATCCATAACCTTATTTATGGATTGTATGCTCCTTGCTGCAGGGAACTGTGCAAACAGGCACAAGGGGGCAAGAGAGAACAAAGAGGCAATTGGCAAATGGAGGCTGGGGTACATGGATGCCTGGGTCTGTTGCTCAAAAACCCTCCATAACCATAATATGCCACCTACTTCGAGATTCCTCCTTAAAACCCAACTGCATATTTTCTCTCTGCATATCCTTCTTTATAAAATTCTTACCAGAATGAGAGCACAGTTCCCTGCAGCAAGGATTGTATGCTCCTTGCTGCAGGGAACTGTGCTCTCATTCTGGTAAGAATTTTATAAAGAAAGATATGTATGCTCCTTGCTGCAGGGAACTGTGCTCTCATTCTAGTAAGAATTTTATAAAGAAGGATATGCAGAGAGAAAATATGCAGTTGGGTTTTAAGGAGGAATCTCGAAGTAGGTGGCATATTATGGTTATGGAGGGTTTTTGAGCAACAGACCCAGGCTTGCGGGTGACGTGGGAGAAAAGGTGCAGTTATTTCAGAGAGTGGGGGGGGGGAGTTAATCAGACGCAAAATGCACCAATTTTAGGCTATAAACTTGATAAACGCAGCCAGAAAAAAACGCAAACATGCAAAAAGTTATGAAACAACTGGGTGAGCCCTGTACTTTTTAACAAGAGCTGGGTGATTAGTGTACCTTTGGAAACAAAGGGAGGCGAGGTCCGTTGAGGCCAGCTGGAAGCTTGTAATCACAGTGCACAGATCTCTCAAGCAGATGCCCTGATTGAAGTCCTTTGTCTTGTTGATGAAAATGCAATGTCCCTCGATGCGAGGTCCCACCGCTCCCAGCGGATGCCTGGAGGCGCAAGCAGGAGCAGCGAGAGCGAGCAGCAGCAACTGAAAACACAGCTGCTCTGCTCCTTCTCCGCTCTGGAAATAACGCTGAGCTCAGAGAGGCACGTCTTCTTCTTCGGCACGTCTTCCACGTGCTCTCCTCACTGCTCTGCCCTCTCCCTCTTCCGGCAGCTTACAGTTCTTAGCTGCTAGATGCAGGCCGAGCAAGACGGCCTCGCAGCTCCGAGGGCATAAGGGCCGGACTGTCCGGCACGCCGGGAGCGCGAAGCTCCCGGCGGGCCGGACCCAATGTATTTCGGACCAAGCTCTCTGGGGCCACACGACATGCCCTCGGGGGCTGGATCTGGCCCGCGGGCCGCACGTTCCCCATCCCTGCACTAAAGAGTGACCAAAAAGCTCAACTCAAAAAGCTCAACCTACCTGCAGATAGGGCTCCGCAGGTAGGAGCAACCTTGAATGTTAATGGTTGGGGTCACCAGGGCAGCGGGACAGTTCAGTGCCCCCCCTCACCCCCACCACAGTGCATCCCTTTACTTTCTGATACAGAAGCGAATGGCTGCCATTCATTCCTACGGGGAAGTGTAAAAGCACTGCACTCAGGTGAGGAAGAGAGAAAGAGAACTGAGGGTTGCTGGGAAAGGAAGAGCGTGTGGGGGGTGTTGGGAAGGGCAGGCGGGTGGAGAGCCAGAGGCTGGTGGGGAGACAGAAGGAGAGAGAGAGAAAATTGGTAGGTGAGGAAGGAAAGCCCTCTCTTTGGGGCAGTTGCCAGAAGGGAAAGAGAATGTAATGTTTGTGGGGGGACAGGAGAAAGGTCACAACTGAGACGGGAAGGGGCAGTGGACTGGTGTCCTTGTTCTGCCCAGCCTCTCCTCCCACCTGTGAAATGGGCTCCTCTGACATCTGTAACTTGAGTCAGCAGCACCTTCCCTTAGGAGCAGGTCCACTTTTTCCGAGGCATCTTCCCTCCCCCTTTCTACATGAAGAGACTCCCCTTCCGCTGCCAATCCCGGCAGGGGTCCCTGTCCTCCCACCCTCGCCCATCACCCTGCATTTCAGGGAGACCTTTGTTGAACGATTCAGCATGTTCAGTCAAATAAACGTATGACAGCCAAGCCATAAGGTCTCCCTCTCCCAAAAACTAGTTATCCGAACGTGCACACTCTCCCCCTTGCCGGACCAGCATGATGACTTGAAGGAAAAGCACTTTTCACATGATCTGGGTACACGTTTTTGTTAACCTCAGTGAATATACATATATAACTTGGGATGATGGGAAATAGATTATTTCTGTTCCAGACATCTTACACGTGAGGCAAAATTCATCCTCTCCCTGCTTCTGTGTCCTGGCCCATTCATTTCCCCCTCCCTTTTTTTCTGGCGCTGCCATTGCTCAGTGAGGTTTTTCTATTTTTTTTAGACACTCCACTTCATGACACCCAACATATTTTCAAAGCATCAAGCTCTACTATTGAGGGGGGTGTCATAATTAGCCCCCTTTTGAGAACAGCCTGTTTGGGGTCCTGCTCACAGGCTCCTCCAGCCTCCCCCCCCCTTGCTTCGTGTTCTGGTTTCCTAATCCAGGTAGCCCTTAAACATGGAGGCTGTTGTCAAGGGAGGGGGGCGTGTGATTTCGAGCGGCGCTTCTGTCACTGAGCGCAGCAGATCCAGGATCATCTCCAACTCCTGGCGCTTCCCGTGGTTTCATCTGCACCCAGGTCCACCCCTTAGTCAGCACAAATGTTCCTGTTATTCAGCACTCGCTACGTCCATGGACTGGCGTTGGGAGATTCGTGTTAACTTCTGCAACCAATTACAAACATCTCTTTTCTAAGATCTGTGCTATCCAAGCGTTAGATAACGGAACGCTTGAGAATTAAAAATAGCATGGGAGACATATGTGGAGACTCCATTCCAGGAGGCTGATGGGTGGATTCTCTGTGGACTGATGGCCCAATCCTAAAGATGCATTCTACCGGGGATAATGCACTTTGCAGCTGTCCTAGAGAAATTGACCCATTGAATTCAGCTGCCCAGAGACTGCGTCAAACTCGATACCTGCTACGTCTTCAGGTTATGATGTTGCCTTTACAGCCTATATTTATCATGACCCTCTCTTCCTTAATGTCCCTCAACCCAGTGTTTTTGGAAGAGAACATTTCGCTTGATGTTCGCCTTGCTGTTTCGTTGACCTGGTAACCTTCAGTTCCTAGAGTAATGCTACGTATTTTTGTCTCAAACATAAACTATGGTCTCTTTGTGAATTTCTGTATTCATTTCACCTTTGTTGCTGAAAATGTCATTAAAAATAATAGTGTAACAAAATCTGAACAATTTTGTGTTTAGCTGAATATTTTTATGTATCATTATTACCGTAATTTTACTGCAAGGATTTCAAAAATGCCACTATTGGTGGCATAGCATCAATTGTTCAGCCACAATTTACACTACTCCCGGAGATGTTACCATCTCTTGTCGTGCTATTGTTTACCCTGGTGTAAAGGCGAAAGACAGTGTTTCAATACCAACACAGAACTGAAGATAATTAAAAAAGTTTAGATGATACAAAAAACCAATCAGCACCTCTGACGTGTATAAGAAACATTTAAAAATAATCATAAACTATCCTTGTGTTCCAAGGTGTAATGATGATACAAAAAAAGCAAGAGTACCATTGCAATCAGCGCCTCTGAGGTATATAAGAAACACATAAAAATAAACAAACAATCTTTGTGTTACAGTGTAATGTTCAAAGGAAGAGAGTCACTGATTCTTCTTGAGCTAACCTCTTCTCTTGTGCAGGAAAAAATCCAGACCCAGCTGCAGGCTCTGGAGAAAGAGAGAGAGAAGCTGGTGGAACAGAAAGAGTCTGAAGAGCAGAGGAGCCGAGAATACCTGGTAGGAGTTTGTTCTTTGTGCTGGGGATAAGAACTGCCTCGGTAACTCTTCCTGCCCTTATCATGAGACAACAGACTTGACATGTTGTTTTATAGTGTCTCTGGACTGGTTCATGCAAGTGATGCATCAAAATTGGAGAACTGTATGTGTGAATGAGCGTTGTGCTATTCTATACAGTATGTTCCAATTCCCATCCATAAAGCAGCCCAGCTCTGGCTGTTCAGATCTCACACACAGCAATAAGTCATAAATTACTGAGGAACCATCATGCAAACTCGAAGCACCCCTTCCTAGGGCAGTGATTCGCCATGACCGGGGGGGGGGGGGAGCGAGTAAGTGTCTCTCCTCGTTGCCACGGGAGTTAGACTTAGACCTGGAAGACCCAGGTTCTAATCTCCGCTGAGCCATGAAGCTTCCTGGGTGATGTTGGGCCAGTCACTAACTCTCAGCCTCACCTACCTCACAGGGTTGTTGTGAGGACAAAAGGAGGGAAGGAACCATATACACCACCCAGAGCTCCTTGGAGGAAGGGTGGTATAAAAATACGATAAATAAATAAACAAAAAAAAATAGACTTCTTTTTTAGGGTCAATGCCCAGCCATGTAAAATACCCCCATTCACACATTACACTTTTCCCTCTTAGTATGTACCTAATCCATTCCTGAAAACAGCCCTTGAGTATCCCTTATCTGGACTGCTTGGAATGGGAAGTTGTCTGGATTTTGGATTTGTCTGGATTTTGGAATATTTGTATAAATATAATGAGATACCTTGTGGATGGGACCCAAGTCTAAACATGAAATTCATTTATGTCTCATACACACCTTATACACTTAGCCTGAAAGTAATTTATACCATATTTTTAATAATGTTGTCCCCCAGCATGTCTTGCACTATGCCAGCCAGGTGCTGGAAAAAGTTTATTCACAAAAAGTCATAGCCCCCAAAATATCTGGATTTCGGAATAGTCTGGATTTCAGATGTCCAGATAATAAGGGGTAATCCACCTGTAGTGAAAATCTGGATAATGAGTACAATTATTACATTAATTTCAGTGGGAAAAATTCTCACTTGTTCCAAAGCCATTCCAGGTTCACAAGAAAAATCAGCCTAAACACCTAATGGCAGGAGGAATCACAGCGGATTTCGATAAACCTCAAGCAAGAGATGCGTCTTTTTTTCTTTCATCCCATTCAACGAAGTTTCGCACTTCAAGCTTTAGTTCCAAACTAGGAGCAACTCTCTTACGTTGTTTCACTGGTTTTTCCACTTGTCCCGTTCCCTTCTTCCCTTTCTCTTTCTCCCTCTTCTTCTTTTCTTTTGGCCCCACACTAGTTTGTAGAAACAAAGCAGAGGGCCGGGGGGGGAGGGAAGAGAGCCAAGGGAGAGAGGCCGACAGAACGGGGTGGGGTGGGGGTGCTCCTGAGCGCTGCCAGTATCGCCAGTGGTGCTCCATCCACTGAGGGACGAAATTCGAGGGAACTCTGCAGCTCAGTCAATCCTTCAGCAGTACAAGTCACTTCCATCAGATGCCTTGTGCCACTATTCCTCTTATTTGCCAGTAGATGGCACCATTGCATTTCCTTTCTGTCTCAAACTCTATAGCCCAGTGGTTCTCAAACTGTAGAACAAGGACACCCTTTTTAAAATGACACTCTATAGGGACCCACCTAGCTTTACGAGATTTAAAAATAAACAAATTCTTTGGTTTACTGAGGAGCCGCGGGCAATGAAACGACTGGGCCGACGCCTAGAGCGATGGTGGAGGAAAGCTTGTGATGAATCTGACCGAACACGGGCTAGAGCCCATTTCAGGGCCTACTCCGTGGCGGTGATGACAGCGAAGAGGGTGTTTTTCTCTGCCACCACTGCATCTGTGAGTAGCCGGCCAGCAGAGCTCTTTCGAGTTGTCCGGGATCTGCTCCACTCGACTCCTGTAGCCAGTGAGTTGGAGTGTTTGACGGACCGCTGTAATGAGATCGCATGACACTTTGCAGATAAAATCGCTCAGATTCGCCACGACTTGGACTCTGATTTAACAGTTCCAGAAGTTGTCCCTACGGCATCTGTCGATTCCATCATTATGGGTTCTTTTCACCTTATACAGCCTGAGGATGTGGATAGGGTCCTCTATAGTATGAGACCGTTTTCCTGCCCACTTGACCCTTGCCCAGCTTGGCTAATACGATCTGCGCGGGTTGGGCTGGCCGATTTTAATCTTTGTTGTAAGTCGCCTTGGGCATTTGCCTTTCGGCACAGGAAAAGGGGGGATATAATTTTTTTAATAAATAAATAAATAAATAAATAAATAAATAAATAAATAAATAAATAAAAGGTGATCTCAGCTCCTTGCAGGGTAATTAGCAGCTATCTTGCAAACTGCAGGAGTTCAGCTCTTTGCAGGGTAAGTAGTAGCCATCTAATTTTTGAATAGCCTCAGGGCTTATGGCAATTACTTATCCAATCTTTCCATCACCTGGGACCCACCAGAAATCAGGTCGCGACCCACCAAGTGGGTCCCAACTCAAAGTTTGAGAAACACTGCTGTAGCCCAAATCTGGGATCTTTTAAAGAAACACAGTCTTAATATGTGCAGTGCATATAAGTGAAAATCCTTATAGCAGGGGAAGGGTGTGCTTTGATTTTGCAGCTTGGGGTGAGCGGAGGGGACTCCTCAATACTGCCCTCCTTCTGGATATGGGTAGGAGCCACAGTTAAGTGATGGAGCCCTGCCGGTCCATGGCAGGTTCCTAAGTCCACCCAGAATAGCCCCTTCTGTGGCCAGAAGTGTCTTTTAGCAGCTTGGGCCGGACAGCAGCAGGGCCCTTTCCTTGAGAAGGCAGAGCTGCCCGCTGTCATTCATGCCTTGGACACTCCTGGACTGGACGGCTGTAACATGTCTACATGGGGCTGGCTGCTCTGAAGACAAAGACGACTCCAGTTGCTCCACAGTGTGGCTGTTATAATTCTTACTGCATCTGGCAAATGAGAGTATAGAACCCCAAGATTATTTCGTCTGCAGGGGCTCGGTGCAGAGGACTGGTTTTAATCTTTCAAGCCCAGGACCGCCTGGAACCAGAGTCGCTCCAGCTATTTGGATATGCCCGACTCTTAATCTCATCCTCGAAGACTCTTAATCTCATCCTCAGAGGACTTGCTCCACCACCTGAAATTCTGGGACTGGGCGTGAGGGCAAGGCTTCTTCTGATATATGTGCCGTTTTAATATATTCCTGATTCTGATTAGTTTTTCAGTTATCATTTGCATTGGATAACTGGCTGAACCTTGGACAGTGCATGAGGCAGCCCATTCTCCCTCTCTGCTCCCCCCAAACCATCACTTGCTTGTGCACGTTCCCCTCCACTGCCCCCACCAGATGCACAAAGAGAGGCGGAGTGTGGGGATCCCCTCTTACCTTCGGTTCTGGGTCGACGCCTCCTTCCTCCACATCTATGCAGTTTAAAATAAACAGGAAGAGTAGAGCATGCTGGGAGCTGAGAAATGGATGGGTGGGAGATTTAGGAGAATGGAGAGAGAAAGAAGTACTTCTCCACCCAGCACATAACTAACCTGTGGAACTCCTTACCACAAGGTGTGGTGATGGCCTCAAAAGGGGATTAGACAAATTAATGCAGGACAAGCCTATCAATGGTTCCTGGTCATGCTGGGTAGAGACCACATTCAGGCTCAGGGGCAGCATACCTCTGAATAGGCCTTTCCCTCTTCCTTGGGGGCTCCTCAATGGCATCTGTTCAGCCACTGCCAGAAGCAGGATGCTGGACTAGATGGGCCTTTACCCTGATGCAGCTGGGCTCATCTTCTGTCCTTCAGAGATAGTGGCTACGAATCCTGCAGAAACTGCTAACTCTGCAATAGCAATAACATGTAGACCAGCATTTATGTGCAAAAAATTCATTGTTGGTGTCTGTGTATCCAGGCCTCTCTCCAATTTCCCCTCACTAAACCTCATGCTCAACTTCTTCCCCTCACAAAAATTCTGTGCATTTTCCTCAGAAACAGTTAGAAAAGCAGAAGCTGAAGATCACATCAGACTTCAAGGAAATGCACAAGTTTCTTGAGAAACAAGAACGTGTCTGGCTGACGCAATTGGCTTATCTGGAGAAGGTGATCAAGAAGACGCAGGAAGAAAACATGACCAGACTCTCTGAGGAGATCTCCCATTTCAGGAATCTGATCAAGGATGTGGAGGAGAAGTGCCGGCAGCCCCCATGTGGATTTCTGCAGGTGAGATTTTAAGAAAAAAAATGTCCCCCAGGTGCCAGTCCGGCGAAATACTTTTTGCTTCCCGAGGGGAACAACAGGATGGTTCCCTTCCCCAGTCATGTACACAGACATACATGCACAGTCTGTCTAGGCCACCCTTCTGCCTGCAGACGCTGTTCATGTCCAGGTAGCTGCTGCTTCAACTGTGTGATAGTGTGGGCGGGGGGGATGGGTGGAGTGGGCGGGGGGATTGCTGAGCCAAACGGGGCAAGGCGAAGGGGGCAAAGGCGGTAGATGCTGCTGCTGCTCCTGCTGCTTTCGTTCCCCAGTGCCAGGAAAAATCCACCACTTGATCCAAACGCTTTAGGTCTCCTCATGAGAAGGCTAGCCCTCCCAGGTCCCTGCAATTTGAGGAGGCAGGATCCTGGGGGTGAGGGTTGGTTGTCCACAGGCAAGAAAGGGGGCGATGAATCCCTGTGAGACAAAAACAAAAAACAGCAGCCCACTGTGAGATCTGTCTGTGTGGCTTAAGCCCATTTTTCTCATTTCTTCTTGCAGGACATCAGACGTACCTGGGGCAGGTAGGTGGCTCATTCATAATCCCCTTCCTGTTTCAGCTGTTATGGAAAAGCTCTGACTCCCTTTTTAAAAAACGTTTCTGGAAAAAGAGTCACAAATTTTGTTGGGTACAATCAACCATTTTAAAGTACTTAATTCAAGATGCAGCGTAATATAATATGGAAACTGCATATCCTGAATACTCTCCGAGGATAATACACTTCTGAAAAGGGTTACAGACATAAGTGTACAACTTATGTCTGTAACCCTTTTCAGAAGTGTATTATCCTCAGAGAGTAAAAGCATGTGGGAGTCAAGCAGGATCCTGTCCTCCCCTTCCCAGTGATGATGCATTCTTTAGCATGTCCCCCTCTCGCCACGTTCAGCACTTGTCTGCAGAGGCAGAGTGGATTCCAGCCACTTGAAGAGCCTCTCCCCGCATTCAGCAACTCTGCCATCATCCCTTGAAGGGATGATGAGGGGTGATAGTTACCCGGTGCATCACTTGGTTAGCAGGCTCAACGCCACTGAGGCCCCTGAAGATCAAATGTCTGAAGAGGGACCGGAAGTTGTGTAGATTTTGGAATATTGGCATGAATACAATGAGACATTTTGGGGATGGGACCCAGGTTCTAAACATGAAATTCATTTAAGTCGCATTTTATACAATATTTTTAATAATTTTGTGCCCCAGCATGCCTTGCGCTATGCCAGCGAGGTGCTGGAAAAAGTTTTTCAAAAAAAGTCATAGCCCCCAAAATGTCTGGATTTCGGAATAGTCTGGATTTTCGATGTCTGGATAAGGGGTAAACAACCTGTATAATGCAGTGTAATATAGTGCAGTTGTAATAGGGAATGAATAGCAAGTAATCCAGATGCGTCTTTTTCTTTTTCTCAGCTGTTTGGCGCTAGATTAGTGCTTTTATGCTTAGCATCTAACAGCTGATGGGCTGGGGGTTTAAAAAGAGGCTTTGAAAAGGATTTGAAAAGGGCTGTGAGTGCTTCCTGCCCCCGTTTTGTAATCAGCAGCAGGCAGAAGCAACTTTTTTTTAAGTACTGTACTGGGGGACTGCTGTCGGATACTGCAATTCCAGGATATAAACTCTATAGGAGGGACAGAGAGGGGCGTGTTGGAGGTGGGGTGGCCATCTATGTCAAAGAAGGGGTAGAATCCACCAGAGTAGAGCTGGAGGGGGGCTCTGACTCCTCCGTAGAATCACTGTGGGTTAGATTACCAGGCTCAAAGAGTGATGTAATAGTAGGGGCATGCTACCGTCCTCCAGATCAAAAACCTGAAGGGGATCTTGAAATGAGGAAGCAAATCAGGGAGGTGTCAATGAGAGACAGGGTTGTAGTCATGGGGGACTTCAATTATCCTCACATCGACTGGGTCAATTCATGCTCAGGTCATGAAAGAGAGACTGGATTTCTGGATATGTTAAATGACGGTGCCTTAGAGCAGCTAGTCACGGAACCAACCAGAGGACAGGTGACTCTGGACTTGATATTGTGTGGCACTCAAGATCTGGTCAGGGAGGTAAATGTTACCGAACCGTTGGGGAACAGTGACCATGCTGCAATCTGTTTCGCCATGCATGTCGGAGGGAGAGTGCCGAGCAAATCTGACACGAAAACCCTTGACTTCCGAAGGGCTGACTTCCCCAAAATGAGAAGACTAGTTAAGAAAAAGCTGAAAGGGAAGGTAAAAAGAGTCCAATCGCTCCAGAGTGCATGGAGGCTGTTTAAAACAACAGTCATAGAGGCCCAGCGGGAGTGTATCCCACAAAGGAGGAAGGGCTTGACCAAGTCCAGGAGGGTGCCGGCATGGCTAACAAGCACAGTTAAGGAGGCTGTAAAAGGCAAGGAAGCTTCCTTCCGTAAATGGAAGTCTTGCCCTAGTGAGGAAAATAAACAGGAGCACAAACTGTGGCAAAAGAAATGTAAAAAGATGATACGGGAGGCCAAACAAGACTTTGAGGAACGTATGGCAGGCAACATAAAAGGGAATAATAAAAGCTTCTTCAAATATGTTAGAAGCAGGAAACCTGCCAGGGAAACGGTTGGTCCGCTGGATGGTGAGGGAGAGAAAGGGGTGATAAAAGGGGACTTGGAGACTGCAGAGAAATTTACAGCCCATTCCAACCCAACTCCTCTCCAAGTCAGGCCTAAGTGTGGCCTAAGTGCAGCCTAAGTTAGGCAGAAGTTATGCCTGAGGTAGGTCAGAGTTATGCCTGAGTTAGGCAAGCTGCAGTTTCTGTGGCCCAGCACCACCCCAGGATCCAGGCAACACTTACCTCCCAGGCAGGCAGGCTCTTCTCCAGGCTCCGTGTCTGGCTCGGGCATGTGCAGGCCTCTGTCTGCATGTGTCAGCGTCCATCCATGGCAGCTGCCGCAGGGTCTGTCGCAGCCCGGTCGCAAAGGGGCTGACCGCAGGCAGGGGGGTTGCGCCAGTCATGTGGTGGGCGCAGGGCAGGTGACAGGTGAGCGAGGTGCCTGAGCCCAGCTGCCACAGGGCACCCTGTGCATCAGCCACCTGCTGCAGGGGAGAGTGGCCTTCCCCTCCCTCCTGCAGAAGGCGATGCCACCCCCAAGCCACGTTGAGGCTGCACTGGGGGGTGAGCGGGGGAGGGAAGGGAAGGAGGGGGGTGGGAACGTCTCACACACAAGGGGGGTCTCATGAGGTCTGGAACTGCCTCTGACATGACTTGCCCGTGCGCTGCCTGAAGCCCAGGGCTTCCAGGGCCGGGGCAATGCCCACAAAGAAGGCATCCCGGCGTGCCTGCTGCTCTGTGCCCCGGCCAAGACCGAGAGATGCCTTGGGCTTGTCTGCTGTGAGCGTGAAGGGCTCACGCAGCTCATCACACCCCCAGATGGGGCGACGACGGCGCCTCGCGGCAGGCGCTCTGGCAGGGTGGGGGGTGGCCAGCAGCCATCATCAGGGAGTGGGAGGGGAGGCAGATACACAGGCAGGCAGGCAGGCAGGGGGTGCTGGGGAGGGGCATGGGTGGGTCAGAAACAGACAGACAACAAGGCTGGTGGGAGACAGATTCCGAGAGAGGGGTCTGCAGAGACCGATAGGGACACAGGGGGCGCATATGAAGGTGATGCATAAACAGGCGCCTCTTACGCAGACAGACTTTGGGCGGAAGCGGCTGCATTATGGGTGGACCTTCGATGGAGGCGCCTGCATTATGGGTGGACCTTCGATGGAGGTCGGCTGCATTATGGGTGGACCGACGGAGGCGCCTGCATTATGGGTGGACCGACGGAGGCGCCTGCATTATGGGTGGACCTTCGATGGAGGTCGGCTGCATTATGGGTGGACCTTCGATGGAGGTCGGCTGCATTATGGGTGGACCGACGGAGGCGCCTGCATTATGGGTGGACCTTCGATGGAGGTCGGCTGCATTATGGGCGGACCTTCGACGGAGGTCGGCTGCATTATGGGCGGACCTTCGACGGAGGCGCCTGCATTATGGGTGGACCGACGGAGGCGCCTGCATTATGGGTGGACCTTCGATGGAGGTCGGCTGCATTATGGGTGGACCTTCGATGGAGGTCGGCTGCATTATGGGTGGACCGACGGAGGCGCCTGCATTATGGGTGGACCTTCGATGGAGGTCGGCTGCATTATGGGCGGACCTTCGACGGAGGTCGGCTGCATTATGGGCGGACCTTCGACGGAGGTCGGCTGCATTATGGGCGGACCTTCGACGGAGGCGCCTGCATTATGGGTGGACCGACGGAGGCACCTGCATTATGGGTGGACCTTCGATGGAGGTCGGCTGCATTATGGGTGGACCTTCGATGGAGGTCGGCTGCATTATGGGTGGACCGATGGAGGTTGGCTGCATTATGGGTGGACCTTCGATGGAGGTCGGCTGCATTATGGGTGGACCTTCGACGGAGGTCGGCTGCATTATGGGTGGACCTTCGATGGAGGTCGGCTGCATTATGGGTGGACCTTCGATGGAGGCGCCTGCATTATGGGTGGACCTTCGATGGAGGTCGGCTGCATTATGGGTGGACCTTCGATGGAGGTCGGCTGCATTATGGGTGGACCGACGGAGGCGCCTGCATTATGGGTGGACCTTCGATGGAGGTCGGCTGCATTATGGGCGGACCTTCGACGGAGGTCGGCTGCATTATGGGCGGACCTTCGACGGAGGCGCCTGCATTATGGGTGGACCGACGGAGGCGCCTGCATTATGGGTGGACCTTCGATGGAGGTCGGCTGCATTATGGGTGGACCGATGGAGGTTGGCTGCATTATGGGTGGACCTTCGATGGAGGTCGGCTGCATTATGGGTGGACCTTCGATGGAGGTCGGCTGCATTATGGGTGGACCTTCGACGGAGGCCGGCTGCATTATGGGCGGACCTTCGACGGAGGCGCCTGCATTACGGGCGGACGCCCTGGCTGTCACTGTTTGCCTGCCTGAGAGCCCCCCCCCCCACTCCCCACTCCCTTCTGTGCCATGGGGGTGTGGTAGCGCCCCTGCTGTGTTCTCCCAGGGAAGGCCGTGGCAGTCCCTAGCTGGGACTCATGTAGGGGCTTCAGTGCTGGAGGCTGTCTGTGTGTGGGGGGCAATGCTTGTGTAAACACTGGGCACATATGTTTCACTGGCGCTCTGCCCAAAGGGCGTCTTTATTGTTCTGGAACGTTAGCAGAGATGGCCAGGCGAGGCTGCCAGGGGTAGTCACAGCAGCCAATCTGAAAGCAGCAGCAGCAGCACACCTGCCCCATGGACCTGGAGATGCAGGCTCTTCCCCTGTAGAACCACAGCCTGCTCCATAGAAAGGGGAGGGATAGCAAGAACTACAGCCAGGGAGGTGGAGCAGCAGCAGCGCTGGCAGCTGAGGAGAGTTGCAGGGCTGGCTCCCTGACCTCTGGCAGCATCGAGGGAGGCGACAGTGGGGCAACCAGACTGCAGGCCCAGGGGTGTTCCCAGGAAGGTAGGTGGTAGTGGACGTTCCTGGGGAGACAAAAAACAAGGGGGAGTCACATGGCAGCTGGTGTGTGGAAGCAGTCGCCATTGAAGACAAGCCCGTGTGTCAGTTGCAAAAGCCTGCAGGGAGAGAAATAAAACACAGCTGATAGGTGTGACACACATAGCATGGTCTGGGCTGCTTATCTGGGTGTAAGGAGAGCATGATCCTGTAAGGGGAAAGGGTCAAAGAGAGAGACAACACCACAACTTGGGGGTCACTACCATGGCAAACCTAGCAATACTGACCTGTCAGTAGACCCTGTGTAGAAAAGGTGGGGGGGAACAGCTGGTGTCTACATAAGGCTAACAGTTCCACACTTGTGGCATTGTCTGCTCACATGACTACAGGCAGAAATCAGACACAACAGTGGTAAAGAGGCATGTATCCTATATATCATGGCAGGCTATGCAGGCAGCTATGAGACAACACATTGGTAGAGAGGCATGTCATGGCAGGCTATGCAGGCAGCTATGAGACAACACATTGGTAGAGAGGCATGTCATGGCAGGCTATGCAGGCAGCTATGAGACAAGACATTGGTAAAGAGGCATGTCATGGCAGGCTATGCAGGCAGCTATGAGACAAGACATTGGTAAAGAGGCATATCATGGCAGGCTATGCAGGCAGCTATGAGACAAGACATTGGTAAAGAGGCATGTCATGGCAGGCTATGCAGGCAGCTATGAGACAAGACATTGGTAGAGAGGCATGTCATGGCAGGCTATGCAGGCAGCTATGAGACAAGACATTGGTAAAGAGGCATGTCATGGCAGGCTATGCAGACAGCTATGAGACAACACATTGGTAAAGAGGCATGTATCCTTCCTATATTTCTAAATGCAAAGAGGCAGCAGTCAGACCACATGTCAGCACAAACCCTGCTCTTACCTGCTCTTACCTGCTGGTGTTGTTGCCTGGGGGGGGGGGAAGAGGGGCTGGGAGAAAGACATGGGTTAGCAAACACTTGCATGGAGGCAGCTGCCCAGGCACAGCTGTAAACAGGTTGGCCACAGCCAGAACAGCCCTCTCTGCCCTAGAGGGGTGCAGAGAGGAGAGAGGAGAAGAGAAGAGAGAAGTGGGGTGTTTGAAAATTTTTCAAAGTCCCACTTTGTGGCTGTGGGGGACAGAACCCCACGCCACGTGCTCAGAGAGAGAGAGAGAGACTGGAGGTCTGGGGCTGGGCTTTTGTGGGAAAGGGGCTGGGTGCTGATAGGCTCCCTATCTTAGGCATAACTCTGTCGGTTTCCAGACCTAGCAGGCCCAACTCCATCCTAACTCTGACCTAACTCAGGAGTAGGGTGTTAGAAATTTTCAGGAGAGGGCTGGCTTGGGTAAGGTAAAATGGGTCCTATGGGTCTCCTCGAATTTGGGACCACCTTTTTGGTCGACCTAAATTTTGTGTCAGCATTTGTGTTGGAGGGGGCGTGTCTGTGCTTGCCAGGGTCTGGAATCCAACGTTAATTGGTTGCCGCCCCCATTACACCCACAGTCCGCCCATGTTCCGCCCACTTTTAGGCCGATTTTAGGTCCGAGTTGTGCCGGCGTCTGTGGTGCGCATGTGCGCCGTTCTTAGTCCGTTCTTAGTCCGTCGGTCCTAAGTTCGACCTAACTTCGACCTAACTTCGCCCTAAATGGTTGTGTTCCAGACCTAACTTCGACCTAAACGACTTAGGCTGACTTTAGGTCTGACTTGGGCTGCTTAGCACTTGGGTTGGAATGGGCTGTAAATGAGTTCTTTGCATCTGTCTTCACGGCAGAAGACCTTGGGCAAATACCGCTGCCGGAATGGTCTCCCCTGACTAAAGAATTAAGTCAAATAGAGGTTAAAAGAGAAGACGTCTCAGACTTAATTGACAAAATAAAGATCAATAAATCACCAGGCCCAGATGGCATCCACCCAAGAGTTCTGATGGAACTCAAGAATGAAGTTGCTGACCTCTTGACCCAAATATGCAACTTGTCCCTTAAAACGGCCACTGTGCCAGAGGATTGGAGGATAGCTAATGTCACGCTGATCTTTAAAAAAGGAAGGAGGGGGGACCCGGGAAACTACAGGCCGGTCAGCCTAACATCTGTTCCAGGGAAGATGGTGGAAAGTCTCATTAAGGATAAAATCTTAAAACACATAGAAGAACAAGCTCTGCTGAGGGAGAGTCAGCATGGCTTCTGCAAGGGGAAGTCTTGCCTCACAAACCTGTTAGAATTTTTTGAAAAGGTCAACAGGCATGTGGATGCGAGCGAACCCGTGGATATTATATATCTGGATTTTCAGAAGGCGTTTGACACGGTCCCTCATGAAAGGCTCCTGCGAAAACTCCACAGTCAGGGAATAAGAGGGCAGGTCCTCTTGTGGATTAGGAACTGGTTGAAGACCAGGAAACAGCGAGTGGGAGTCAATGGGCAATTTTCACAATGGCGAGAGGTGAAAAGCGGTGTGCCCCAAGGATCGGTCTTGGGACCGGTGCTTTTCAACTTATTCATAAATGACCTGGAGTCGGGGATAGGCAGTGAGGTGGCCAAGTTTGCAGATGACACTAAACTTTTCCGGGTGGTGAAGACCAGCAGGGATTGTGAAGAGCTCCAGAAGGATCTCTCCAAACTGGGAGAATGGGCGGCAAAATGGCAGATGCGCTTCAATGTAAGTAAGTGCAAAGTGATGCACATTGGGGCAAGAAACCAAAATTTCACATATAAGCTAATGGGTTCTGAGTTGTCTGTGATGGATCAAGAGAGAGATCTTGGGGTGCTGGTGGACAGGTCGATGAAAGTGTCGACCCAGTGTGCGGCGGCTGTGAAGAAGGCCAATTCCATGCTCGGGATCATTAAAAAGGGGATTGAGAATAAAACGGCCAATATCATTCTGCCTTTGTACAAATCGATGGTAAGGCCACATCTGGAGTATTGTGTCCAGTTCTGGTCACCACACCTCAAAAAGGATATAGTTGAATTGGAAAAGGTGCAGAAAAGAGCGACCAGAATGATTCGTGGGCTGGAGCACCTCCCTTATGAGGAAAGGCTACAGCGTCTGGGGCTTTTCAGCCTAGAAAAAAGGCGCCTGAGGGGGGACATGATTGAGACTTATAAAATTATGCATGGAATGGAGAGAGTGGATAGAGGGAAATTCTTCTCCCTCTCGCACAACACCAGAACCAGGGGACATGTACTAAAATTGAGTGGAGGGAGAGTTAGAACAGACAAAAGAAAATATTTCTTTACCCAGCGTGTAATTCATCTGTGGAACTCCTTGCCACAGGATGTGGTGATGACACCTGGCCTAGATGCCTTTAAAAGGGGTTTGGACAGATTCATGGAGGAAAAGACCATCACAGGTTACAAGCCATAAGCAACCTCCTGGTTTTAGAAGTGGGTTTTCTCTGTGCCAGGTGCAAGGGAGTGTCAACGGGAAACAGGTTATCTTCTTGTCTTGTGCTCCCTGAGGCATCTGTGGGGCCACTGTGTGACACAGCCTGTGTCACACAGGAAGCTGGACTAGATGGGCTTTTGGCCTGATCCAGCAGGGCTCTTCTTATGTTCTTATGTTCTTATGTCGTATATGTGGATGGTTGTTCAAGGAACCGTCGTACTTGGAAGAGCAGCAGAACTTATCTAACTCTCCGTTTCCAAGCTCCAATTTCTGGCTACAACTTTAGTGGGGCTGTTTCTAACCATTCTGTAAACTGAGTCATTCTGAGTCATGGATCTTCCTTCCAGGTGTCGGGAGGGGCAAGTGCGGCAGCAGCTGAAACTTTCTCCAGGGCTGGAGCAGTGGAGACTCAGAAGTGCCTGTCTGAAAAGTTCAGCTCTTAAAACAGCCATGAAAGAGTTTCAAGGTATTTCAGGGAATAGATCCAGATCCGGCCACTGTAAGAAAAAAGAGGCAGGACTAGAGGGATCTTGGGACTGATCCAGTAGTGCTGTTCTTACAATCACATGATATCTGAGTGTGAGGCGACGTGCGCTGGAGCGCCCTGGAGCACGGGGGGGGAAGGGCACCCCCGGAAGAAGGGCCAGCCAAAGAGGGATTGGCTGCAGGGAGCTCACTCCCCCCCCTCCCTGCCAGACAGAGATTTGATCCTGGGTGGGAGCAGGAGGGTGGCGAAAGTATTTCATGAAACGAAGTGATCTTAAAACCGCAGCATTAAATCTGTCCCTTAAAAAAATCAGCTTGTCAGAGACCCGAAGCCCAGCAGCCCGCAGTGCACTCTGCAGCAGGGATTGGCTCTGTGCGCTTCTGCGTACCTATTGAATTTGCTATTTCAAATATCTACCCGGCTCCTCCTCCCCCCCCCTCACCGCCGCTGCGCTCTACGAAGTCATTTTATAGCAGGAATCAGGGAAGAAACCTTCAGTTTGTCAGAGTCGTTCCTTACAGATCTCAGGGAGAGAAGAAGCAAACAAAAAGAAACAGGGAATCCACACAGTTCGTCTTTCCTCCGTTCCTCCCCCCACTCCCTAAACTGTTTAACCATAAGGGAATGTTAAGCTGAGTGTAAGGAACAGCTTCTCACTGGCCAGTTTACAGTATTATGCGCCTTCATTAAAGCAGAGGAGGAGAGAGAAGGAAGCGATGGAAGCTTTCAAAGGAAGCTATGGTTGCGAGAGTTGGACCATAAGGAAGGCTGAGCGCTGAAGAATAGATGCTTTCGAACTGTGGTGCTGGAGAAGACTCCTAGAGTCCCTTGGACTGCTAGGAGATCAAATCAGTCAATCCTAAATTAAATCAACCCTGACTGTTCCCTGGAAGGACAGGTACTGAGGCTGAAGCTCAAATATTTTGGGCACCTAATGCGAAGAGAGGAGTCTCTGGAGAAGACTCTGATGCTGGGAAAGACTGAAGGCAAAAGGAGAAGGGGAAGGCAAAGGATGAGATGGTTAGACAGCATCACCGATGCAACGAACATGAAAATGAGCAAACTCAGGAAGATAGTGGAGGACAGGAAGGCCTGGCGGGATTTGGTTCATGGGACCAGGACACGACTTAACGACTGAGCAACAGATCATCCCCATTGTCTTGGTCTCTGGGGCTAATCAGATTAGCTGATACTGTTATTATCGTGCTAAAGAGGGTGCCCTCCATAGGGCTCTTCTGACTGGAGGCAGAACAGTATTAAAGAGGAAGTCAGCTGCCATGTAATGATCCTGTCAGCTGCCATGTAATGATCCTGTAGATGTCTGAGGAGTCGGTGTCTCTCCCACATTCTCCTCCTCCTGCATCCCTTTAATGCAGCTGCCCCTCTTATCAAAAGAGTCGCCAATGGAGCAACCTATATAGGCCCTGAAGGAGCAAATTGCCGTAAACGGCACTTTTGGGACCAAGAGCAGCTCTAGGGGAGACTTTTGGTGAGAAAACATCACAGAGGAAAAGGGTTAAACAAGCCCCACTTCTGTGCCATGGCCCTGATCCAGACCTAGCTCTAATTTAAGCCAAACCCCAGACTAGACAATGGCACATCTCTAGTGCAGCCCTCCCTCCCTCCCTCCCTCCCTCCCTCCCTCCCTTGAAGCTTTGGTTGAATCTTGTTGCGTTAGGAAGATGGTTCAGCACAGCCCTCCTCTGGAGCCCGCAGCAAATGTCTCTTCCTCAAGACCAAAAAATGGGACAATGTGTGGCTTTTCCCTTATCCAGTGTTTAAATTCTATTAAGTGTAGTGACTGCTTTTTTAACAAAAAGAAACATAGTAATTTAAAAATTATTCAGTAATTGGGCTCCTATCGGCTTTCTGATTTTAGGGTCGGCCCTTGACCTGCTTCTGCTTGAGAGAGTGACTTTTTCTGCTGTTTCTAGAGCCTTCGACCAGTTTGGTTGAAGCCTGGAGGAAGGAGGTCTTTGGAGTTGCTCTCCAGCAGCTGATGTTGTGGCTCCTTTCTCTGAAATGACATATTTGCTCTTGCTATAATGAATTAACCTTAAATTAGCTGCACTTTCTTTCACATTACAGGGTCACTGAAGCAGGCACCAGGCAAAGGTAACTATGCACAGGGAACGAAAGGGGAAGGGGGTGGAGATTTCTCTGTGGCAGCCCCTCGTTCAGGGAGCCTGAGGCAAGTGGCTCAGCCCAGGCCTCTTCTGGGAAAGGGACTCCTTTTCTCTATTCCCTCACCCAAGACATGAGGAGTGCCTGGGCTACCTGGTGTAGAGGATGATACCCCATGGGGCGGGGGGAACGGGACCAATGGGAATTTGGGGAGCATAGCAGCATGGAGCCAAACCAACTAGGTGTCACATGGAATGTGGCCTCGCTCGTCTGAGAGGGTACAAGACAGTGTGGAGCTGCTGGCGGGGGGCAGGAGGGGAGTGGTTGATACTTTGCCTCCACTAAGGATCGAATCCAAATTGTAGCCCTCTGAGATTTCAAAAAGAAAAAAAGAAAAATTCATCCATGAAAACCAATGAAATATAAAAATATGAAAAATGAATAAAAAATGAATCTCTTTTCTATTTAAAACAGCACATTGGGAGTGTGTGGATCAGAAACCCCCAAGGACAAAGAACTACAGCACCCCTGTAGTCCTACCCTGTTTCATGCCCCCACCCCTATTGACACACACCAGGCTGTGTTATGCATTCTGCGTACAACATACAAGATGTGAAACAGCAGCAGTTCTGCAGCAGCTGAGGCCGACCCTTTCCCTGACACCCTCTGCTCTTTCTCTCCTTCTCTGACCTGCAGTGAGTGTGACTCTGGATCCAGACACAGCACATCCCTGCCTGGTTCTGTATTCGAATCTGAAGAGTGTTAGGTGCAGAATCACCAAGCAGAACCTGCCTGACAACCCTGAGAGATTTGATTACATGTCCTGTGTGCTGGGCCATGAGATATTCACCTCAGGAAGACATTGCTGGGAGGTGGAGGTGGAGGTGGAGAAGCTGAAAGTATGGGAAGTGTTGGCTGTGGGGGTTGCTCGAGAGTCTGTCAAGAGGAAGGGATATTTTCCTTTTAGTCCTAATGAAGGGATCTGGGCGCTGGGGAAAGCTGCACTCCAAGGCCATCCACTCTGGGCTTTTACTTCCCATGGTGATACCCCTTTGACCTTGAGTCGTCAGCCCAGGAAGATCCAGGTATTCCTGGACTACGAAGAGGGGCGTGTGGAATTTTTCGATGCTGATACAGTCAGCTTGATCTTCACGTTCCCTCCAGCCTTGTTCTCTGGGGAGGGCATCAGACCCTTCTTCTGGGTGGGACGGGGAATCTGTCTGCACTACTGAATCTGAAGGAACATCCTCACAGCCATAAGCAACTGTTGCCACCCTAAGGGGACGATACACTCTTGCAGTCTGTCTCTGTAGCAGAAATGGCAGCAGGCAAAGAGCATGGAGCTTGTGATTTCCAGCCATGACTTCTGGCTCCAGATCGCAGTGCTTAGAACTGAGCTACAGATTTGCTTTCTGATATCCACACCTACCAGGTGTGCTTTTTCATTAACATGTGCACACAGATTACATGTGCTGGGGCCATTTGCAGTGACTAATGGCACAGCTGAACTGTTGGGGGGGAGAAGGAAGGAAGAGGGAGGCAAAGGTGAACATGCAACAAGAACATTATTGTGGGGATATGTTTACAATTAGGGAAGATGAAATAAAAAATGAAAAACAAATCAATGTTCCTTGCCATTCATTCGACTAGACCCTAAACGTCAGTAGTTGTGTGTACAAAGAAAGAGAGAAGGAAACAACACCTTACAAGGGAACAGGAGTGCATGATGGCGAAAGCAAGGAGTGGGGGTGGATGTGGGGAAATCGGGAGGGTTCCCTGGAGGGGGAAATGGGGCTGAAAAACGGGGAGGGGGAGGGAGGGAGGGAGAGAAGGGAAAGCAGCAAGAATGGTTGCCAGGTTCAGAGTGTGGTGAATTTAAGGCTGTGGCAGAATTGCAGCTGCCTCTGTTCCTGGGCACATAGCAAGGGGTGAGCCCTTCCACGGGCCGTGAGACCACGTCCCTCCTTGCAGCGGGAGGGGAGTTCCACAGACGGAGGGCTCCTTCTGAACCCAGCCCAATAACCTCCTCCGAGTGAGTCTTCCTCGATGCTTCATTAGGGGCCCAATCCTGTCCCTTGCCAGCCCATCACATGCAGCATCGCTGACGGAGTCTGCACTGTATGCTGGGGGGGGGGGAAACAGCCCAGATAAGTAAAAACCTTTGTTACGTACTGCCCCGTAGGTCACCTGACATCCAACGTGTCTCTCACACCTATGCCAACTATTTAGCTGGCATAAGTCCAAAGAGACTCAGGGTGGGGAAAGGGGAATGGGATCTTGGTGTGAGGTGAGGCTGCGGAAGGAGGTCAATCCAAAGGTGTTGGCACGTTGGATCCTGTCCCCTCCATGGGTAACCTTCCTGCCCCCTTTCCTTGGACGTGACCCTTTCCTTGGAGGCTGTGAAGACTTTTTGGAATAACGAGTTTGTATAAATTATTACCAAAGGGGAACACAAGGCCACGCAAATGGTCCCGATCTGATGAATGTGGAACTTAACAAACGCTCCAGAAGGCAGTGCCCCCCCAAAAAATAAAATTAAAAAGGATAAAAACAGAGGCTTGAGGTAAAGTGAAACTTTTTTATAGTCTCATAAAGCTAGGTGGGTCCCGATAGATAAGAGTGTCATTTTTAAAAGTGGGTCCCGGTGCTAAAACGTTTGGGAGCATTGTGGGAGCAACCACATTGCTCTCTTGTATAAACGCTCCAAAACTGAGGAAGGGTGCAAACAGGTGTGCATCGACAGGCGCACATGGGAAATCTATGAGGTGTGCTGGGGCCATGCACATTGACTAATGGCACAGCTGAACTGTGGGGGGGGGGAGGAAGAGGGAGGCCAGGGTGGATGCGCAACAAGAACTTTATTGTGGGGATATTTCTACAATTATGTTGTTGTTGTTCAGTCGTTAAGTCATGTCCGACCCTTCGTGATCCCATGAACCATATCCCGCCAGGCCTTCCTATCCTCCACTATCTTCCTGAGTTCGCTCATTTTCATGTTCGTTGCATCGGTGATGCTGTCTAATCATCTCATCCTTGGCCTTCCCCTTCTCCTTTTGCCTTCAGTCTTTCCCAGCATCAGAGTCTTCTCCAGAGAGTCCTCTCTTCGCATTAGGTGGCCAAAAGATTTGAGTTTCAGCCTTAGTACCTGTCCTTCCAGGGAACAGTCAGGGTTGATTTCCTTTAGGATTGACTGATTTGATCTCCTAGCAGTCCAAGGGACTCTCAGGAGTCTTCTCCAGCACCACAGTTCAAAAGCATCTATTCTTCGGCGCTCAGCCTTCCTTATGGTCCAACTCTCGCAACCATACATTGCTACTGGGAACACCATCGCCCTGACTATACGAACTTTCGTTGGTATGGTGATATCTCTGCTTTTTATTATGCTATCTAAATTTGCCATAGCTTTCCTTCCAAGGAGTAAGCGTCTTTTAATTTCATGGCTGCTGTCTCCGTCTGCAGTGATCTTGGAGCCCAGAAAAGTAAAATCTGTTACTGCTTCCATTTCTGCCCCTTCTATTTGCCAGGAATTGATGGGACCAGATGCCATGATCTTAGTTTTATTAATGTTGAGTTTCAAACCAACTTTTGCACTCTCCTCTTTCACTCTCATCAGGAGGCTCTTTAGTTCTTCTTCACTTTCTGCCATTAGAGTGGTATCGTCTGCATATCTGAGGTTGTTGATGTTTCTCCCGGCAATCTTGATTCCGGCTTGCGATTCATTCAGCCCTGCATTTCTCATAATGTACTCTGCATATAAGTTAAATAAGCAGGGTGACAATATACAGCCTTGCCGTACTCCCTTCCCAATTTTGAACCAATCAGTTGTTCCATGGCCGGTTCGAACTGTTGCTTCTTGACCCGCATACAGGTTTTTCAGGAGACAGGTAAGGTGGTCTGGTATCCCCATCTCTTTAAGAATTTGCCACAGTTTGTTGTGATCCACACAATCAAAGGCTTTTGCGTAGTCAATGAAGCAGAAGTAGGTGTTTTTTTGGAACTCTCGTGCTTTCTCCATGATCCAGCGCATGTTGGCAATTTGATCTCTAGTTCCTCTGCCTCTTCGAAACCCAGCTTGTACGTCCGGTAGTTCTCAGTCCACGTACTGCTGAAGCCTAGCTTGTAGAATTTTGAGCATAACCTTGCTAGCATGTGAAATGAGTGCAATTGTGCGATAGTTTGAACACTCTTTGGCACTGCCCTTCTTTGGAATTGGAACGTAAACTGACCTTTTCCAATCCTTTGGCCACTGCTGAGTTTTCCAAATTTGTTGGCATATTGAGTGCAGCACTTTCACAGCATCATCATTTAGGATTTTAAGTAGCTCAGCTGGGATATTATCATCTCCGCTAGCTTTGTTGTTAGTAATGCTACCTAAGGCCCACTTGACTTCACTCTCTAGGATGTCTGGCTCTGGGTCAGTGACCACACCTAATGGTCATCAGGAACATTAAGATCTTTCTTGTATAGTTCTTCTGTGTATTCTTGCCATCTCTTCTTAATCTCTTCTGCTTCTGTTAGGTCTCTGCCTTTTTTGTCCTTTATCATGCCCATCTTTGCACAAAATGTTCCCTTGATATCTCCAATTTTCTTGAAGAGATCTCTAGTCCTCCCCATTCTGTTGTTTTCCTCGATTTCCTTGCATTGTTCATTTAAGAAGGCCTTCTTATCTCTCCTTGCTATTCTCTGGAAATCTGCATTCAGTTGTTTTTATCTTTCCCTTTCACCTTTGCATTCGCATTCCTTCTTTTCACAACTATTTGTAAAGCCTCATCTGACAGCCACTTTGCTTTCTTGCATTTCTTTTTCTTTGGGATGGTTTTGGTTGCTGCCTCCTGTACAATGTTACGAACTTCCGTCCATAGTTCTTCAGGCACTCTGTCTACAAGGTCTAATGCCCTAAACCTATTCTTCACCTCCACTGTATACTCATAAGGGATATGGTTTAGGTCATATCTGACTGGTCTAGTGGTGTTCCCTACATTCTTCAATTTAAGCCTGAATTTTGCAATAAGAAGCTCATGATCTGAGCCACAGTCAGCTCCAGGTCTTGTTTTTACTGATTGTATAGAGCTTCTCCATCTTTGGCTGCAAAGCACATAATCTATCTGGTTTCGGTATTGACCATCTGGTGATGTCCATGTGTAGAGTCGCCTCTTGTGTTTTTGGAAAAGAGTGTTTGCTATGACCAGCGTGTTCTCTTGACAGAACTCCGTTAGCCTTTGCCCTGCTTCATTTTGCGCTCCAAGGCCAAACTTGCCTGTTGTTCCGTTTATTTCTTGATTTCCTACTTTAGCATTCCAGTCTCCTATGATGTAAAGGACATCTTTTTTGGGTGCTAGTTCTAGAAGGTGTTGTAGGTCTTCATAGAACCGGTCAACTTCATCTTCTTCGGCATCAGTGGTTGGGGCATACACTTGGATTACTGTAATGTTGAATGGTTGGCCTTGGATTCGAACTGAAATCATTCTGTCGTTTTTGAGGTTGCACCCCAGTACTGCCTTTCCCACTCTTTTATTGACTATGAGGGCTACTCCATTTCTTCTAAGGGATTCATGCCCACAGTAGTAGATATGATGGTCACCTGACTTAAATTCGCCCATGCCCGTCCATTTTAGTTCGCTGATTCCCAAGATGTCAATGTTCAATCTTATCATCTCATTTTTGACCACATCCAGCTTGCCTTGATTCATAGACCTCACATTCCATGTTCCTAAGCAATATTGCTCCTTGCAGCATTGGATTTTCCTTTCAACCTCAGACACATCCACAGCTGGACGCCCTATTGGCTTTGGCCCAACCGCTTCACTCTTTCTGGGTCTACTTGGAATAGTCCTCCGCTCTTCCTCAGTAGCATATTGGACACCTTCCGACCTGAGGGGCTCATCTTCCGGCGTCATATCTTTTAGCCTTTTGGTACTGTTCATGGGATTTTGGTACTGTTCATGGTTAATGACCACCCTCCCCGTCCACTCGGCCAGCCTCTCCCAGGCAGGTAACCAAGTTTCACTTCGTTGCATAGGTAGCCTGCCCTCATGGGGTGGGGGCCTGATGACATGTTTCACGTCATCACCCTGCCCCCAAAAGGCTTCATTTCAAACCTTCCAGGACTCAAGGCGGGTGGCAGCCCGCCCCCCCCCCCCAATGCACCTTTTGGCGTGTTTATGCTCTGCGACTGCAAATGCAACTCTCCAGCTGCAAAAATGTAGCCGCAAAGCACAAAAATCCTGTCACTGCTCCTTCTCGGAAGGAGATCACAGCTGTCACCTGGGGGCACAGCATCCCCCCGGCCCTCCCTTAGCGACGCCACTGGTTTCACTAACTTGTTCTCTACTTACTGCATGCTAGTGGAAGAATTCTAGGTCCGAGATTTCAGATGATGATTCAGACTCACAAAGCGCTCCGCCAGCCTCTTGGATGCAGAAGCACGCTATAAGGAAGCCCCTCCCTTAGCTACTTAAATAGGAAAAGCCCCTGCCTTCCTCTTGGAATCCTATCCAATCATACACTTCCAAAAATCTGCTGAATCATGCTTGACCAATGAGAAGCCAGGCACGTAACCCTCCGATCACCACTGAAGTGCCGGTAAAAGCATACATACTTAGAAAACGCCCCAGTTCTAGGCTTAAAATCGCCGAAAATCGGCGAAAAAAGCAGGGAAAATAAATGCTAATAATTATGCTAATTAGTTTGGGGGGCGTCGAGGATGCCGCCCCCCCCTGCCAGATCGGCTGGCGACGCCACTGATCACCACATTAATAACAGCTATGATGGTCCAGGGCTTGTCCACTTAACCAGAGAACTATGAATTCGCAAGCATCTGTGAGATGCTCCTTAGCTCCTGTCTCCAGGTCTCTGGCCCCTGACTTTGGCAGCTTGACTTTCTCTTGACTAACTCCAGATACATTTCACCCATTAACCCCACAGATACCTCGCAATCCTATCCAACTTACACCACCGGTGTAACCAGCGGGAGAGGGCAGGGTGGGAGGCTTTGGAGGGGAGGGGAGATTGAAATCCCTTTTGAATCCCCCTTTGGAGGGGATTTGAATCCCCTTTCCGTTCTGGGGCTTTCTGTTTTTGCTGCACCGCTGGTTACACCGGTGGTGTAAGTTGGATAGGATTGCGCTGTAAGACGGTTACATACATTTCAAAGGCTTCTTAAACGTCAACAGTTCTTACATGTTACATGTTATAAAGCATTCACGTTCCACAGTGTTGTATTAAAACAATTACACTTCCAAGCATTCCCAGTTCTGCAACCCACATCTCCCCAAAAGCGTCTCTTCCGTTCCTTTCTGACGGTACAGAAGGAGGAGGGGGAAGAACCGACCCTCCGGACACAGGGCTAGAGGACCAGAGCTGCCTTCCAAGGGGAAGAGGCGCTGCCAGGCGGCCCTGAGGACGGCAGTTCAGGCTGCACGGGCACCGCAGCCGCGTTGGTGGCACTCAGGAAGAGAAGCCGGGAGAGAGGCTGGAAAGGGGAGGGAAGCAGGGCTGCCCGATCCCGGGTGCCAGTTTGGCACAGTGAGTCTTGAATCGCGGCTGGGATGGAGGTGGCTTCACTGAGCCCCGGCGACTCAAATGCACGACAGACCAAGAGCAAAGCAGTGTGAAAGTGAGGAACAAAAGACAGCAGGTTCTCCTAACCCACTTGTTATAATACGTTCTTCACCCATAGAATACTTTCGGGGCTCTGCGCAGGACTTGTCTTTATTAATTGATGGTGCTTGATGGTGTTTCCCAGACCGTCATGGGTGCTGCTTTTGTCCTTGCGCCTGAATGAGGGTGTGGAAGCCAGCTGAGGAGGTCCCTGGGTTCATGGACCTGCCACTTGATGGAGTTTAGCCATGGAGTTGAGAGGACAACTCGGGTGGGGGAATCTGTCTTTTGTTTGGTTAACTCAGTCCAAGGCAAAGCTCAACATGAAAGAGTCGAACATAGCTTGAAGTACCTGCACGTCCCGCCTTCCTCTTCAGAGGCCTTCAGACCAGAAAAAGTCTTTCTGGCATAAGAAGGTCTTTCAGGCAGATGAAAGCTAGTGAGGGGGATACGATCTCCTGGGAGCGACCTCCACGCAAGAAGTGCCACAATGGAGAACGCTTTGTACTTGGGGCTCTGCAGAGATTCCCTCAGGCTGGAATGGTTTTGAAACCTCGAGACAGTTCTTTCTGCTCTAGCCTAAACAGTTCTTCCTCTTCCCCCACAGGTCACAGAAGCTGCTTCTCCTAACAAGGCCAACAAGACCACCACCACTACCATGGCCTCAACCTCACCAGTCACGGGTGTGGAAGAAGAAGCCAAGTGCCCCATCTGCCTGGAGGTTCTGACGGACCCAGTGACTCTGGACTGTGGTCACAAGTTCTGTCGCGGCTGCATCGCCGAATGCGGTGAAACCTTGGAAGATTTGGGAGCTGTGGAGTGTCCTGTCTGCCGAGTCAGGATCAAGGACACAGATGCGGAGTCCAAGGAGGTGGGCTCTCCCAGTCCAATGCAAGCGCAACAGGAAACCGTCTAATATAGCTTGGAACAGCTGCTGCAGTTCCCACCTCCCTCTTCCGCTGCCTGCAGCAGGCAGCAGCCTTCAGACCACAGAAAAATCTTCGGACATAAGAAGGGCTTTACTGGCTGATGAAGACTAGTGAGGGGGTGGGATCTCCAGGGGAGTTACTTTCACACAAGACAGCGGCGTCACGAGCCGGTGCGTCACCCCAGGTGAGGGGTGGGTCGGCTAGGCGTGTCAACCCCCCACCCCACCCCATCACACCCCTGCCACCTCACCCACCACTTCCACGTCAACACCCCACCCCGGTACTTACCTCATGCGCCGGGAGAGGATGACGTGCCGGCAGGCTGAGCCACGTCTTCTTCGGCTGCTCAGCTGCTTCTAAGTAGGCCGGGCAAGGCTTCAAGCGGCCCATGTGCACAACACCACTCGAAGTCTTGCCCTCAGCAGGGCCGAACGAAGACCCAATTTGGTCTTCGGCCCTTCTGAGGGCAAGGATTCGAGCAGCGTTGTGCGCATACCAATCGAAGCCTTGCCTGGCCTACTTAGAAGCCGACGAGCCGCCAAGGAAGATGCAGCTCGGCCTGCCGGTGCATCACCCTCTCGTGGGGTGATGCGTTGGGAGGGGGTGACACGCCAGGAGGGTGAAGCGCCACCCTCCTTGTGCATCACCCCCTCCTGCCGCATCCCCCCTGCTTTCTGCCCCCCGCCACACGGTAGCTACGCCACTGACACAAGATATGCCACAATGGAGAACACTTTGGCTAGTATCCAAGAGGCAGTTTTGGTAGCCTAAATGCTGTAGCCTAAATGTTTCTTCCTCTTCCCCTCCAGGTCCCACAAGCTGCTTCTCCTAACAAGGCCACCCAGCCTCCCCCCACCGTGGCCTCAGCCCCACCAGTCACAAATGTGGAAGAGGAAGCCACGTGCCCCATCTGCCTGGAGGTTCTGACGGACCCAGTGACTCTGGACTGTGGCCACAACTTCTGTCGGTGCTGCATCACTGATTACTGTGACAAATGGGAAGACCTGGGAGACTTGGAGTGTCCTGTCTGCAGAGTCAGGATCAAGGGCAGGAATTTCCGGTCAAATTGGCAGCTGGCAAAAATTGCAGAAAACCTCCGACATAAAAAGAACCACCTGTGTGCGCAGCATAAGAAGGAACTCAACCTGTTATGTAAGCAGGATGGCATGTTGCTGTGTGTGGCCTGTTGGAGATCCCCAGAGCATAAATTGCATACTGTGCTTCTGCTGGAAGAGGCTGCCAAGGAATACAAGGTAGGAAATCGTCTGGAGCTCTCTGGCACTAGAACCCTTTTCTGCTTAAATGGTCAGTGCTCAGTTTCTAGAAAAAGAAAATACTCCTTTGCTCTGGAAGCTATTTCCTTTCACCCCTGATGTGTGGACTTTCCCTTTTGCACAGAGGTGAAGGAATTGCGCTCTCCATCTTTCACCTGTTCCTCCTTTACTTGCTGAACGCAAGTTGAGCCCTGGGAGGGAGAAGCCTTCTTCCGTGGAAGGAGTTCTGCAGGGCACTGCCTGAACCTCTTCCCACCTCTGGCTCTTGGATGCCTCTCCATTCCTTCTACCTCTTATGATGTATCTGCATTAATGTCTCTGTTTCTGCAGGAAAACATCCAGGTTCAGCTGCAGTCTCTGGAGAAAGAGAGAGAGAAGCTGGTGGAACAGAAAGAGTTGGAAGAGCAGAGGAGCCAAGAATATCTGGTAGGTTTTGGTTCTTTGTGCTGCGGATAAGAACAGCCTGGGTGACTCTTCCTGCCCTTATCGTGATACAACAGACTTGACGTGTTGTTGTGTAGTGTCTCTTTGGACTGGTTCACACAAGTGCTGCATCAAAATTGGAGAACTGCATGTGTGAATGAGCATTGCGCTATTCTATACAGTATGTTCCAATTTCCATCCATAAAGCAGCCCAGCTCTGGCTGTCCAGCTCTTGCACTCAGCAAGAAGTCATAAATTACAGGTTCCCCCCCCCCGCTTAAGGAGGGGGGGATACTTTCTGGAAAACCCGTCATATAGTGAAACCTTCATTAAGCAATACGTTCTGTCATTAAGCGAGTCCTCATCGCCATCTAGTGGACGATTGTGGTATAACGTGTAAAACCAATACAGTACAGTGTAATGCAATGTAACACAGTGGAGTTGTAATAGGGAATGAATGGCAACCATTTATGAGTGTAACAGAAAGCACAAGATTTCTACCTGTCAATGGAGGTCGAAACAGACACAGAAACACAGAGAGTCAAAAATGACATTTTTTTTGCATTTAAAATACAGTACAGTAGCTTTAATTCTTTGTTTACACTTTGGGAACCTCTGTGTGTGATGCGGATCGTCATTAAGCGATCTGTCCCCAGGTGCATTTTCAAAAGGATTCTATAGAAATCCTCTCAAACACCGAAAGCTCCGTGGTGCGTTCGTAGAGCAGGAATAAAAAATCTGAGAAGAGGAACGAAAAATGTCTCCAGTGTGTTTAAAGTTGATAGAAACTCCCAGACAGGTTGTCATTGTTAGCATCTGCTACAGATGAGAAAATCCTGAGTCTGGCTGCAGTAGCCGCTTGACTTTGGTCCCAATCCTATCCAACTTTCCAGCGCTGATGCAACCGTGCCAACAGGTCGTGCGCTGCATCCTGCGGGGGGGGGGGGGCAGTCATGGAAGCCTCCTCGATTTGTTTCCATACTTTTGTTCCCTTACCTCAGGGCTGCATTGCGGCTGCATCGGCGCTGGAAAGTTGGATAGGATTGGACCCTTTGACTCATGGTGAGTCCTGATCCAGACCCTTCCTAGGGCACTGATTAACCATGGCGGGGGGGGGGGGGGGAGTGAGCAAGTGTCTTTCCTTGTGGCCATGGGAGTTGGACTTAGACCTGGAGGACCCAGGTTCAAATCCCTGCTCAGCCATGAAGCTTCCTGGGTGACCTTACGCCAGTCACTATCAGCCTCACCTACCTCACAGGGTTGCTGTAAGGACAAAGGGAGGGGTGGAACTATGGATAACACCCCGAGCTCCTTGGAGGAAGGGCGATATAAAAATAAAATCAATCAATCAATCAATCAATATAGATAGATAGATATTTTTAGACTTATCTTTTAGGATCAATGCCCAGCCACGTAAAATGCCCCCATTCACACATTACACCTTTCCCTCTTTCTATGTACCAAATCTATTCCTGAAAACAGCCCTTATACAGGTTGAGTATCCCTTATCCCAGTGGTTCCCAAACTGGGAGGCATGGCTCCCGGGGGAGCAGCGGAAACCAGCCAGGGGAGCCGTGTAAGTGCCACAGAATCCTTTTGGAAAACAGTGCACTGGATGGTGCTCTGGACTGGATGGCTGTCACATGTCTACACGGGGCTGGCTGCTCTGAAGATAAAGAAGACTTCAGTGGCTCCACAGTGTGGACCCTCCACTGCTCCATCTGGCAAAGTAGAGTATAGAACCCCAAGATTATATTGTCTGCAGGGGCTTGGTGCAAAGGACTGGTTTTAATCCTTCATGCCCAGGACCGCTTGGAATCAGAGTCACTCCAGCTATTTAAATATGCCAGACTCTTCATCTCATCCTCGGAGGACTTGCTCCACCACCTGAAATCCTGGGACTGGGAGTTAGGGCAAGGCTTTTTCTGATATATGTGCCATTTTAGTATATTTCTGATTCTGATTATTTTTTCAGTTACCATTTAGATTGGATAACTGGCTGAACCTTGGACAGTGCATGAGGCAGCCCGTTCTCCCACTCTGCTCCCCCCAAACCATCACTTGCTCGTGCACGTTCCCTTCCACTGCCCCCCACCAAGTACACAAAGAGAGGCAGAGTGTGTGATCCCCTCTTCTGTTCTGAGTCTCCGCCTCCTTCCTCTGCATCCGTGCAGTTTAAAATAAATAGGAAGAGTAGAGCACATAATTAAGTACACACAGCACATTAATTAACCTGTGGAACTCCTTACCACAAGGTTTGGTGATGGCCATTACATTACATGGCCTCAAAAGAGGAATAAACAAATTAATGCAGGACAAGCCTATCAATGGTTCCTGGTCATGATGGGGAGAGACCACATTCAGGCTCAGGGTCAGAGTACCTCTGAATAGGCCTTTCCCTCTTCCTTGGGGGCTCCTCAATGTTATCTGTTCAGCCACTGCCAGAAGCAGGATGCTGGACTAGATGGGCCTTTAGCCTGATGCAGCTGGGCTCATCTTCTGTCCCTCTCAGGTTATGCCTCAGAGTCCTGCAGAACGGGCTTCCTCTTCAATAGCAATAAGATGTAGACCAGCATTATGTGCAACAGTAATTAATTGCTGCTGTCTGTATATCCAGGCCTCTCTCAAATTTCCCCTGAATGAACCTCATGCTCCATTTCCGTTCCTCACAAAAATTCTGTGCATTTTCCTCAGAAACAGTTAGAAGAGCAGAAGCTGAAGATCAAGTCGGACTTCAAGGAAATGCACAAGTTTCTTGAGGAACAAGAACGTGTCTGGCTGACGCAATTGGCTGATCTGGAGAAAGAGATCAGGGAGCGGCAGGAAGAAAACATGACCAGACTCTCCGAGGAGATCTCCCATTTCAGGGACCTGATCAAGGATGTGGAGGAGAAGTGCCAACAGGCAGCAAGTGAATTTCTGCAGGTGAGATTTCAGACAAAAATACCCCCCAGATGCCAGGCTGACAAAGATTTCTTGCTGCTTGAGGCGAACAACAAGAGGGTGTTACCCTCCCTAGCCACACACACACACACACACACACACACACACACACACACACACACACTCCCTCGTAGATGGATGAGGAAAAATGCTCCTCTATCTTCCCGTATTTGACCTATTGTTGTAACTCTCCCTGGCCAATCCAATCACAGTCAGTGGCGTCAGCTTGTCAGCTTGCCCTATGGCTCGTGGGCCCTGTGGGTCTCTGATGAAGTGGTCCCCCGGGCTGGGCTGCATCACGGCGGCCTGGGCCTGCTGCTTTCCTGCAGGCCACAACTCACCGCTCGCCTGCATGAGGCTTGCGCAGGCTCAGCAAAAGGGAGAGCTCTCGTGCGCCTGCGTGAGCCTTGCGCAGGGAGTCCTGGTCTGCAGGAACGCAGCAGACCAGGCTCTGAAGAGCCCCGGCCCACCATGTTGCAGCCAGCAGGTCGGGATGAAGAGGCGACGGCTGCGCAGGCGGCAGAAGGGAGGGTGGCGGTGGCAGCAGCGGCAACAAGCGGGAAGAATCAAAAGCAAGCGGGGAAATGGGAAAGGCGGGTCACAGCGGCGAGACCAAGTGGGGAAGAAACGGGGAATGGCAAGAAATGGGGGCGGGAAGTGGGGTGAAAAGTGGCAAGAAATGGGGGGAATAAAGAAATCAATCAAAAAATTTCGGGCGCCCTCACGGATGGCAAGCAGCCACTTCACGCCCGCAAAAAGAAAATAAAAAAGGAGAAAATGCACTTCGAGCTATTGCGTACATTACAAAGACAGAAAATATTTTCCATTGCACCTTATAGTTCTGGGTGGGCCTACTTTGTCGCCTGGCAACCAATAATTTTAGACTCAGTCCGCCACTGATCACAGTCACTATTTGTCTCTCCACCCCCACCCCCTTTTGGCCTTATTGACGTTTTGTTCGCTTGAGATGGGATTATCCTTCAGGGTTCAGCTCAGAGTCTCAAAATGTACCGTACCAAAAATAGAGAATAGGGTGTTTAGCTGAGCCCTTCTTCACCCCCTCGCTGCCAGGAAATACCCATCACTCAAACCGACCACTTCAGGTCTCCTCAAGAGAAGGATCCCTGCCAGATCCCTGCAGTTCTAGGTAGTGAGATCCTGGGGGTCAGGATTGGGTCTTGACTGGCAAGGAAGGGGCCAATGAATTCCCACGAGGCGAGAACAAGAAGCAGCAGCCCACTGTGAGTTTGGTCTGTGTATCTTTCTTAAACCCATCTCTCTGTCTCTCTTTTATTCCTTCTTTCAGGACATCAGACGTACCTTGAGCAGGTATGTGGCTCAATTGCAAAACCCTTCCTGTTCCACCTGTTTCGAAAGAGCTTTTACCCCATTTTACAAAAATGTTTTTGGAAAAAAGGGGTCACAAATTTTGTTTGTGACATTGTGACACAATGAACCGTTGGAAAGTATTTAATTCTGGATGACAATATGAATTATTCTGAAATTAGACGAAAATATAATGTGGAAACTGCATATTCGGACTTTATGAAAACACTTTTGTCTGCAGCCCTCTTCAGAACTGCATTTACATAGCATGAGAGGGTCAAGCAGGATCATGCCCACATCTCCCTCTTCTGGTGATGATGATGCGCTGTCTAGCCACAGCCCCCTCTCCCCACATCCAGCCATTCCCTGCAGAAGCAGATTGAGCATTCGAGGGTTTCAATCACAGGGGAAATCTCTGCCCGCATTCAACAGTTGTCCAGACATTAAATGGGATGAAGGGTCATTGTTAGCTGGTGCCTCAACAGCGAAGGACCTGGTTAGCAGTCACAATCCCACCCGTGTCGCAATGTTTTTGCTCTTCACAAAGAGCAAACATTTGAAAAAGGCTTGTGTCCTATGAGATCATCAAGCAGTGTCCCTTGTGAAGAGAGGGAACTGCAATACACTGGGATCATTTAGCCAATTGGAGCAGCAGTACCCCAAGTTTGCCTGGTCGAGAGATGCCTTCTTGACTGAAGATGCCCAGGATTTAGCAGCCTGTCTTGTCGCTACACCTGTATTCTATCTCTGAGATATGGGTCCTTGCCTTGTTTACAGCGTAATCCTATCCAACTAACACCACCGGTGTAACCAGTGGTGCAGCGAGAACGAGAGGCCCCAGAATGGAAAGGGGATTCAAATGCCCTCCAAAGAAGGATTCAAAGGGGATTTAGATCTCCCCTCCCCTCCAAAGCCTCCCGCTCTACCCTCCCCCGCTGGTTACACCGGTGGTGTAAGTTGGATAGGATTGCGCTGTTAGTGTATCCTTTTTCTTTTCTTTTTTTGTCTCCTTCCTTCTCCCACAATGAATGGCCAAGGGAATTACTGCAAAAAAATAGATCAGATCTTATAATCATAGTTGCTGTTGGAAAGGCAACTTGATGCTTGGCAGGGAAGACAAACACATAATCACAGCAATCAAGCTTCTCCTGTACGACGTCTCCGGGTTGTTCTTAAACTTAGCCTGTCTAAACTCAAACATGCATCTTCTTTCTAGATGTCAGGAAGGACAAACAAGGAAGCAGCTGGAACTCTCTCCAGGGCTGGAATGGAGACTCAGAAGTTGCTATCCCAAAAAATCTGTTCTTAAAAAAGCCATGGAAGAGTTTGAAGGTATTGCAGGGAATGGATCCAAATCTGGTTGGCCACTGTGAGAATGGGATTTGGGACCAATCTGGGAATGCTTTTCTTATATTCACATGATATCTGAGACTGGACCACTTCTGACTGGAGGCAGGCAAGTTAGAACCGTGTTCAAGAGGAAGTGATTTCTCCTCTTATGATCCTGGAGGTGTCTGCAAAGTCCGTGTCTCTCCCACATTCCCCATGTCTTTGGAGGCAACTTCACCCATCATCAGAAGGGCCACCAGTGGAGAAGGATCCAGGAGTGGCTCCTCTTTTGTGTCCACCGGCCTCTTTGCAAATCTGCTAAGACGGGTCAGCTCAACCCTCCTCTGGAGTCCTCAGCCAATTGCTTTTCTTCACACACAATACTTAGAAATGAGACAATGTCTGGCTTTTCTCCCACCCAGTGCATAATTCTATGATTAACAGCGCAATTCTATGCGCCCTCTAGGCTGGCGCAGCATGTGCTGCAGTGGCCTACAGTGTCGCAAACATGCCGTAAAGCGCGTTGTGACAGCTGGAGAGTAGCTGTGCTGGCAGGTAGGCAGGCCTGTGCCGTCCCTCTGGCGCTGGGCCCAGTGGACTGTGTCTTGGAGCCGGTAAGTGAATGGTGCGGAGGGTGGGGAGGGGTGTAAGGGGGAAGGGGAAAGGTGAGGTGAACGGATCAGGCTCAGGAGGGGGTGGGACTGGCAACACCGCAGTGCACCATATCCTATCCCTCCTCCCGGGCCTTTTTCCCGATAGGGAGCTGCTTGGTTCTGTGCCAGCTGAAGAGCTAGCGGAGAACCGAGTAGCCCCATTGCAGTAACTTGGGGTTTACTCGGGGTAAGGAGACGAATGTCCCCTTACCCTGAGGAGACCTCCAGCCTGCTACCACTGGGGACAGAATTCGGCAACATTTTTGCTATCGCTATGATAAACTGACCTTACCTTTGCCTCGCTTTCTTCCACTTAACAGAATCGAGGACCCAAGCACCAAGCAAAGGTAACTATTTGCAGGGAATGAAAGGAGGTGGGGAACTTTCTCACCATGGCCGCCCCTTGTTCAAGTATTTCACCAGGGACCTGAGGCAGGTGGCTCAGCCCAGGCCTCTTCTGGGAAAGGGACTCCTTTTCTCTGTTCCCTCACACAAGACATGAGGCGTGCCTGGGCTACCTGGATTAGATACCCCCTGGGGAGGGGGGAACGGGACCGATGGGAGTTGGGGGAGCATAGCAGCATGGAGCCAAACCAACTAGGTGTTACGTAGAATGTGGCCTCGCTTGTTTGGTCTAAGAGGGTACGGTACAAGAGAGTGCGGAGCTGCTGGCGGGGGGGCAGGGGGGAGTGGTTGAGACTTTGCCTCCACTAAAGATCGAATCCAAATTGTAGCCCTCTGAGCTTTCAAAAATATATATACAGTATAAGAAAAATTCATCCATGAAAGAAACACCTGTAGAAACACCTCATCCATGAAACAGCACCCCTGTAGTCCTCCTACCCTGTTTCCTGCCCCACCCCATTACTATCTTGAGAAGCAAACGTGTTACGTATTCTGTGTAAAACATACAAGATGTGCAACAACAGCAGTTCTGCAGCAGCTGAGGCCGACCCTTTCCCTGACACCCTCCGCTCTTTCTCTCCTTCTCTGACCTGCAGTGAGTGTGACTCTGGATCCAGACACAGCACATCCCCACCTGGTTCTGTTCGAGGACCTGAAGAGTGTTAGGTGCAGAATCACCAAGCAGAACCTGCCTGACAACCCTGAGAGATTTGATTACATGTCCTGTGTGCTGGGCCAAGAGAGATTCACCTCAGGAAGACACTGCTGGGAGGTGGAGAAGCTGAAAGAGGGGGGAAGGTGGGCTGTGGGGGTTGCTCGAGAGTCTCTCAGGAGGAAGGGACGTTTCACTCTTAGTCCTAATGTGGGCATCTGGGCCGTGGGGAAATCTGCATTCCAAGGCCATCCACTCTGGGCTTTAACTTCCCATGGTGAAACCCCTTTGACCTTGAGTCGTCAGCCCAGGAAGATCCGGGTTTTCCTGGACTATGAAGAGGGTTGTGTGGAATTTTTCAATGCCGATACAGACAGCTTAATCTTCACATTCCCTCCAGCCTTGTTCTCTGGGGAGGGGATCAGACCCTTCTTCTGGGTGGAGTCGGATGTCAGTCTGCACTGCTGCATCTGAAGGAAAATCCCCACTGCCATAAGCAACGGTTGTCACCCTGAGGTGAAGAGACACTCTTTCAGTCTGTCTCTGTAAATGGTAGCAGGCAAAGAGCATGGAGATTGTGGTTTCCAGCCATGACTCCTGGCTCCAGATCGCAGTGCTTAGAACTGAGCTACGGATTTGCTCTCTGATATCCACACCTACAGGTGTGCTTTTTAGACATGCATTAACATGTGCACACAGAGGGATCTATAACGTGTGCTGGGGCCATGTGCAGTAATTAATGGCACAGCTGAACTGTTTGGAGGGAAGGAAGAGGGAGGTGAGGGTCAACGTGCAACAGGAACTTTATTGTGGGGATATTCTTGCAATGATAGGGAAAGTGAAATAAAAAACTAAAAAGCAACTCAATGTTGCTTGCCATTTGTTCAACAAGACTCTAAATGTCAGTAGTTGTAGCCGAACAGGAAATAGTTCCTTACTAGAGAACAGGAGTGCTTGATGGCGAAAAAAGGAGTGGGGATGAACGTTGGGAAATCCAGAGGGTTCCCTGAAGGTGGAAATGGGGCTGAAAACTGGGAGGGGGGAGGGAGGGAGGGAGGGAGGGAGGGAGAGAAGGGGAAAGCAGCCAGAATGGTTGCCAGGTTCAGAGTGTGGTGAATTTAAGGCTGTGGCAGGATTGCAGCTGCCTCTGTTCCTGGGCACACAGCAAGGGGTGAGCCCTTCCACGGGCCGTGAGACCACGTCCCTCCTTGCAGCAGGAGGGGAATCCCACATACGGAGGGCTCCTTCTGAACCCAGCCCACTGAGTGAGTCTTCCTCAATGCTTCATTAGGGGCCCAATCCTGTCCCTTGCCAGCCCATCACATGCAGCACCGCTGACGGAGTCTGCACTGTATGCTGGGGCGGGGGGGAACGACACAGACCAGACTCCCGGGAGTCCTGTTCAGTCCAGGACTTATGGGGGCAGGATGCTAGAGCCACGACCGAAGCCCCAGATAAGACTGGGCTGCCTGTCATTCAGACCTACTTTTTCGCCTTCGCAAGGGCCCATAAGGAAGCTGACGAGCACTGATGATGCCGGGCTGCTGAGTAGCCCTTGGCCAAAGCTGTGCACTGAGACACACACCCCATACCAAGCCCTGTGTGCTGGGCCATGAGAGATTCACCTCAGGAAGATACTGGTGGGAGGTGAAGGAGCTGGAGAAGGAGAAGCTGAGAGAAAGGGAAGTGTGGACTGCGAGGATTGCTCAAGAGTCTCTCAACAAGAGGAAGGGATATTTTCTTTTTAGTCCTAATGAAGGGCTCTGGGCTCTGGGGAAGGACTCATCTACATCTCATCCAGTCTCAGCTGTGACTTCCCCGAACTGGACCCCTTTGACCTCAAGCCATGAGCCCAGGAAGATCCGGGTGTTCCTGGACTATGAAGAGGGACTATAAGCGGTATATAAATACTGTTGTTAATAATAATAATAATAATAATAATAATTAGCCATGTGACACCGACAGCCATTTTAGTTCCGTGGCCAGAATCGGTGGCAGTGGTGGAGGCCCATTGTCGCTGCCAGCTACCTCCAGCAATGAATGGAAGCTGGTGGGGAGCAGTTTGGGGTTGTTGGAATGGGGTAGGGAGGGGGAAGAACGGGGGAGTTTCTGGACAGAGAGGGGAGCGGCAGGAGGCAGAACAGGAGAGGGAGAGGGCAGATCTCGGCAGCACCGGCGTGTGCTGGAACCTAACCTCATTCCCTGTCCCCTTCCCTCTCCAGTAAAAGAACTGGTGCAGATCTGAGGAGACCTGTTGGGGCAGCAGAGGCTTGCCCTGGGGTAAGGGAATAACAGTTCCTTTACCTCGAGGACAGAGGTGTATCTAGGGCATGGCAGGCGTGGCACCCTGCCAGGGGGGGGGGGGCGCTGAGTCGCTGATGAACAGCAGCATGAAGAGGGCAAAGTGCGTTGCCAGAGCTGCTGCCCGCAGCATCTGCCCCCCCCCACGGCCACCGTACTGCAGGTCTGCCCACTGCCGCCGCCACCTCCTCGCAATCTGGATTTATAGAATATAGACAAGGTTTTCAGATAATACAGTACTGTACTGTATTAGATTGGGTGTAGACTTGATTTTCCTGGGGACTAAGAGTCAGATCAGGCAGTTATTCTTTCATTAGATGCCGAGAAAGCCTTTGGTAAGGTACATTTTTTTTGGTTGATGAAATTTAATTTTCCTGAATTTTTTTTTTTGAAATGGATTAAAATTGTGTACTCTAGATCAAGATCTAGAATGTTGACTAATGCTTATCTTCTTTATTACTTTTGGAGCAAGAAACTAGACAAAGATGTCCCCTTTTGCCTCTTTTTTAAAATCTGTGTTTGGAACCCTTAGGGTGTGCTATTAGACAAATTCTCAGGAAGTTAAACCAAACCCAAAACCTGGTTCTGAGTGATTGACACTCACTGGTTGTTTTAGCAAATCAGAATTGAAACGGAACCGAAAATCTCTGCCAGGCTCTAAAACATCAAAGAAGTTGCATTGAACTGGAGCAGAGTCTCTACACATAGAGCATATATAGTAGTCTGTGGAATTCACTGCCACAAGATGTGGAGATAATCACTAGGTTGGGTGACTTTAAAGGGGACTGGACAAAGTCATGAAGGGCAGGTCTACCAGTGATTCCTAGTCCTGATGGCTACTATATATCCTGCATCCAGATGCAGGTGCAGCGATATGCCTCTGCAGACCAGTTGCAAGGGTGCAATCGTGGGAAAGAAAACTGCCTTCTCTCCTGCATGTGGGCTTCCTGAGCCAGCAGGTGGGCTACTGTGGGATATGGAGGGCTCGGCTAGATTGGCATTTGACCAAACCCAGTGAGTAGAGCTTTTCTTACATTAAGTTCTTAAAAGGGGGCGATTTATTCAGAATAAGTGATCTAATAACACAGGCCTGCAAATTTGAGGGTCACATATTTTTTGGCAAAATTTATGGTGGTTTTATATGAATTTGGGGCGCTGATTCCCAAAAGGGCATTGGTTTTGCCCTATCATGTCTAGTTTTGCCTAGTGAGGTCTGCCGGTGTCCCTTACTCCTATGTAGTCACAAACGCGCTTTACGGCGCATCTGCAACACGCTAGAGCAGCACAGCGCTCGTTCCACCGCTCTTGTGGCACGCAGGATTGTGCTGTAGTCATTGTAAAGGAGAAGGGCTCCAAGCCCAATAGCTTGTGCTGAGAATGCTTTTTTCTACTCATACCGTTGATCTGGGGGCAAAGAAGCCGGCTGTTGCACTCTCTTTCCTGAAGCCGCTAGTCCTCTGAATGGCAACAGGGGATGTCTTTTGCCTCTCTGTGATGGTTAGGACTGCAGGGTTGCCAACGTGGCAGTCTGGCCCCTGGAACCATCAGCAGCTACTCATGCTTAGCTCAGCCCAAAGGGGCAATTTGAACCAATGAAGATAAGGTGACCGTTTTACCCAGGCAAGGCTCAATGCCTTTAATTTATTATTTATTTATACTAAAAAAAATTATACCCCGCCTTATCCCATGCCAAGGCAAATGCCCCAGGCGGCTTACAACATCAAAGATAAAAATACACATCATTTAAAACAATACATAAAATAAATAAAAAACAATAGAATCCACTGGGGGGGGGGCGATATAGAGCAGAGAAGCAGCGGAGCAAAACATCTTGAGACACAGAAGTCAGACATCAACCCTTCACCCAAACGCTAGACGAAGGAAAAACGTTTTGAGCCCTCACCGAAAAGCCATTAGGGAGGGGCTAGTTCTCAAGTCCCCTGGGCTGGCAAGGAATTCCACAGTTGTGGCGTCACAACAGAGAAGGCTCGCCCATGTGCTGCCATTCCCCTAACCTTTGATAGAGGTGGCACTCACAGGAGAGCCCCCGGCCCTCAGATGACCTAAGAGGGCGGGCCGCCGGAATGTATGGGAGAAGGCGGTCCCTCAGATATCCTGGACCCAAACCTTATCAAGTTGATGTTCACGCACCAGTGAACATTGGCCTGATCCAATAAAATCTACCCAGCAGAACAAAAAAGATCTGTATATTTAGAAAATACATAACAGTAATACACTTCTTATACTGGAAAGGATAGCTGGAGGTGTAGTCATTAGTCAGAGAAGGAATAAGAATCACCAGAAACCACTAGATACAAGCTAGCTGGGGAGGGACCCAGTTAAATACAGAAAATACCAAGTTTAGTCCCTAGCATCTCCAGGTACAGCATCTCAGGTTAGCAGGATGTACTTGCACGCGACAAGGCCTCTGTGTTCCTATTCATATTTGCTAGAAATTAAGGAAGATAGTGGAGGACAGGAAGGCCTGGCGGGATATGGATCATGGGATCACGAAGGGCTTAACGACTGAACAACAACAACAAGAAGAAATTAAGCAATGCCTACCAGGAGTTCGTGGCTTGCTTTCCCACCGTTTTCCTTGGATTCCTCAAGAGCATCTCTCCATTGTCTCAAGGTCTCTATAACGTCTCTGGATTTGTTCCTAAGAAAACCTCAAAAAGGAGGGTGGGGTGGAGAAGAAGTTGAATTTTAGTTGCTCCCGAATTTCAGATGCTACATTTAGGGTTGCTTGATGCAAACCTGGAAATTAAATTAAATGCCTTTGTACAAATCGATGGTAAGGCCACATCTGGAGTATTGTGTTCAGTTCTGGTCACCACACCTCAAAAAGGATATAGTTGAATTGGAAAAGGTGCAGAAAAGAGCGACCAGAATGACTGGAGCACCTCCCTTATGAAGAAAGGTTACAGCGTTTGGGGCTTTTCAGTCTAGAAAAAAGGCTCCTGAGGGGGGACATGATTGAGACGTATAAAATTATGCATGGGATGGAGAGAGTGGAAAATACCATCACAGGTTAGAAGCCATAAGCAACCTCCTGGTTTTAGAAGTGGGTTTTCTCTGTGCCAGGTGCAAGGGAGTGACAACGGGAAACAGGTTATCTTGTTGGCTGTGTGCTCCCGGAGGCATCTGGTGGGGCCACTGTGTGATACAGGAAGCTGGACTAGATGGGCTTTTGGCCTGATCCAGCAGGGCTCTTCTGATGTTCCTATGTTCTTAAGCAACCCAGGAGGAGCCCTGCTGCTGTCACATTAAGGGGGGTGCTGAGGGGGGGGCTTCAGAAGTCAACAGAGCAGCAGCCCAACCCTAAGGTAGTGCCTGACCTGGCTCAGATGCCACCCAGCACAGTGGTGGTGCTGGGGCTGGATAACATGGTAGCCCCTTGCACTGCCACGATTGCCTCCCCCCTCACTCCCTCTGTTTCCCTCCAGGGAAGAAGAATGCGCAGAGCATCACAATGGCAGCAGGAGGGAGGATGTCGCCAGGTCTCCCAGCTTGTTTGCTTCCTTTCTCTTGAGAACGGGAAGGGAGGGAGGAGAGGATCGTGGTGGTGCCTTCCTCCTCCTCCTCCTCCTCCTCCTCCTCTATCCCACTGCAGTTGCAATCCTTTCTTGCTTGCATTCCTTGTTTGTCATGTTACACTATCTAAAGAAAAATATTGCTAAACGTAAAAAAGATTCCATAGATCTTCAAAAGATTCCATACATCTTTTAATCGTGAGCCCTTTTGGCAGTGTTTCCCAAACGTTTCCGACCTGCGGCTCCCTTGCCTTGACCATTGGCGGGGGGGGGGGGGAATACTGTAAGTGGTGCACAGGTCAATTCAGCATTACATGGTGGCCCTGCCCACTCGCCGTCAGAGCCCTTCCAAGCGGTGAAGGAAACGCACAGGGAGTTTCCTGCGCGTTACCTTCGCAGCTCGGAATGGCTAACATGTGGCGTAGAAATGTCTTAATCAAGACAATGGTTTGTTCTGTTATTACCACCATTTATGTAACACCTCAGACAGCAACTCTGGCAATCTCAGGGCTTGTTCCATTCTCCATTACCTACTGTACAGTACTCTGGATGTCAGGGCACGAAAGTCCATGAGTTTTTAATTTAAAACCTGTAGAGGTTTACAGACCATAATCAGAATGCTTTCTTTGTAGTAAACATCAAAATGTATTAAATACAAAACAACATAATCCCATACCAAGTCTCTGGAAAGAGAGAAATATACACCTGTTTATATCATGGCTTATGCTCTCATAGTCAGAAAAGCAAGAGCACAATATTAAGGTACATTTCTGTTCTGCAATAGAATTATGACGTACACAAGTTGGCCTTCTTCTAAAAGATAACATGCTGGTTGGGTGTGACATGGGCAGAAGCTTGCTGGCAGGGAGGAGCTGGAGGTCAAAGGGAGAAGCAAGCATGTGTGGGGTGAAGCTTTGGGTCAGCCCTACTCCTGTTCCTGATAAAGTTAACTGAAAGCGTCATGAGAATACGTAAATCTGATTCCAAGAATTATGTACGTCAAACCTCAGAGAATGACCAATAAGATATGTAACTTGTCTATTACGTATGTTCCTGTATTTCTGTAACCAATAAGAATTGGATCTGTCTTTTTCAAACTGCCTGCCTACTAAAAGTTGTTTTCTGTTGGCTATAAGAAGCATTGTAATGGAGAGCTCAGGACTGCTCCTCATGACTTTAGGACAAGAGTCCCATGGGAAGCAGTCAGCACATGTGCTTAATAAATAAAGATGTCCAAGTTTCTCTCATACCTGGTTGCTGATTTATTAATCAACGCGTAACAAATTTGGTGCCGTGACTCGGATAGAGCTTCCCCTCGAGTTGCCAAATGCCTGGACAGAATCTCTTTCGGACCTCATGGCGCCACACAGCCAAAATTCAGGCTGGGAGGAAAGACAGGATCTGTCTACTGGCACAGGGCAAACCGACGGTAGGAGCCTCTGCGGTGTGGTGAGAAAGGACAAAAGTACGGAATAATTAAAAGATAAGAGAAAGCCTCCTGAATAAGTGCAGGAGAAGAGGTCTTGATCAAACCTCAAGGCTACGCTCTCTTTGGCAGCGTAAGGCCATATGGCTCACTGATATACAAACAGGTGAGGCAGAATGATGCCACCTGGTCGGTGAGCCAAGTAGGAGAGAAGTTCTGTGTTTGTTTGTTTGTGTTTGACTTGTGGAGTCTGAATGAAAAAGCCTCAGTTTGTGTATTCCCTTTTGTGTTTTTTTGTCTGGTAAATGTTGTAGGTGGGAGTGAGAGACTCACCAAGGTTCACGTTTTGACTATATGGTATAGTGAAAAATCCTTACAATGAGAGTGTAAGATTTTCTTAAGGTAAATTTAAGAAACTGGAAAAGCCAAGCTCCTTTTGGGGAGCAGACCAAGCAAAACAGAGATCATGATGTTTGGTTTTCAGTCTTATCCTGGCATGCTTCCAACAGGATTGCCACACAGCATTTCAAGATCTTGCAGTGAGAACTGGTAAGAATGAATATTGCTTAGTTAGTGTTACTTAGACACTTAAATACTTAGTAACAAAGAAGAAATGAAGCAGATTTTTTTTTAGGTATTGTTTTATTCATGCCTGTTTTTTGCCCATTAGCATGGGGGAACTCATGCATTGCGCCCCTCTCTTTGGAAGGGCACACACATTAGGTTGGCTTCTGGAGCCAGGAATCTCCTTGGGCTAACTGAAGTGGTCAGAATCTATTGTATACCCTCTTTGCCCCATTGTCCCTAAGAAATGTAAATTTGTAATCACATGCCTTTCCAAGCTTGCACGTATCTTGTAGGCATGCGATGTTGTGTTTGAGAATGTGTAGAACTGTGTACACTTGTGGTAAAAGCTCTTGGGGTGTTGTTCACTGCGCTGCGTAACAAAGGGATCAGCCTGAGTTTTTTTCTCTGAGATTGCTGAAAGTTTAATTTTTTTAGGGATGTGTTTTCTCTTGTCGGACCAGACTCTGTGAAGAGAAATCATACAAGGTTGAGTGTTGCTGTGTAGGTGTACCTGGAAAATCAAGGAGTAGTGTTTTGTCTCCATCAGTGGTTGATTGTGCCTTGAGACTCAATGTTTGTGTATGAGTACATGCCTAGCATCAGCAGGGTGAGAGTTGCAGTAATGCTTATAAATTGGAGTGTAGCTGGAGGAAGTTGGTGGTGTTTGTGAATTTTGGCAAATTGGTGAGTGCTTGGCCCACTTGGCCGAGCTAGAGATGTAGTGCTGTTGTTGTGTTTCTTTTAAACTCACCCCTTTCACTGGAGCTCACACACACTAGACTTTGGGGAAAAGAAGAGCTAATGTTTATGCAGCGTGACTTTCCTGTCCTGATATTGAGTCTTGTAAGAAAAAGTGAAAAATGGTGTCAGCAAAGGCATAGCAGCTCAATGAATTGCCAACTGATGTCAGCCAGAAAGGTAGAACACCTGGATTATCCATGTCATGTTTTTTTGAATTTAGCAATTGTTTTACAGAGAGAAAGTAACAAAGGGGGGTGTACCCCACTGCGTTTTGCCTATGTGTGTTAGTGGAGCTGTGGATGTTGGTCATGTTTGCTTCCTTCCCATTGTGAGGTGCTCTCACAAACAAACGGTCATTTGGGAGATTGTGTAGAGTGAAAGGCTTCTGAGTTTGGTGTTGTTTTTTGAGTTTGATGTTGCCTGGTCCTGTTTTTCCAGGATTTGGCTCTATGTTGAACATGTTTTGGGGTTATATTTTAGGTCTTTGCAAGATATTTAGTAGAGCCCCCAGGTGCAGGAGCAGTCTACCAGGAGCGAAAAAGAGAATCTTTCTTGAGTTTTTTTGCTTCATATCTATCTAGCAGGCAGAGACTGCAAAATGGGAAGTGTATTTTGTGTGTCAAATGCATGGAATTTGGTTTTTAGCTCAGTTTTTTGTATTCCATGTGCTCTTCTCCATGGTAACAAAATCCTGGCATTTTGTTTAACCACCTTTGACTTGTGTTCTGTTCATAAGTTTCTGAAAAGCACCCTTTGAATCTCTGTGTATGCTGTAGACCCACTTCGGCTCCAATAAGTGTATCGAGCAACTTCTGAAAGAAAATAGTTTTTTTTTAAAAAAAAGGGCTTCCCCCAATTTTCCTGGATTCTTTTTTTTTTTGTGTGGAAATTAGAAATGAAACCCTGGCTTTTGAATCCACTTTGTTTTGAGCACATCAGGTGCAAGTGATCAGCTGTACACAGCTGTAAGCAGGAGCAACACCAGGGGTTACTCAAAGCATTCATTGTAGCTCAAAGCACTCATTGGAGTGCATGGTTAACAGAGTAGACCTAATGCAGTCATTTTCATTATATTGCTAAAGCTGCAGCACTTACAGGGTTTGAAGGGTCATAAAAACAAAACTCTTGTACTCAGGAACTTGTAACTTGGGGTACACTGTGCTGAGACATACCCCTACAGACCCATAAAGCACAGAAGTTGTGTTGCACAACACAACTATGTGTTTGTTTGAGATCTTGTGTTGTCAGGTCTATGCTTTACATAGGAATGAATGGACAAATTTGAAATGCCTTGAAATCCAAGGAGTGGTGAATGCAACGTTTCTGCTACAGGTATAAGGAACACCTGGGGATATTTTTTGCAAGTGGTTATATCTCTTTGGGGTCCCTTAAATATGTTGAACACACTGACATTTGGGAATTCTGGGAAAATCTGACCTTGGAGCCAAATATTAGGTTCACTTGCTTGTTTATATTACAAATAGAGAGCTCAGACCATCCGGGTAATACTAACTGCATGTTGGCTCAAGCATTTGCAGGAGTAATGATTTTTAAACCCTTATTTGTTTTATGATAAGGTTTCAATAAGGCTTACATTCTATCTTTTTTCCAAAACTTTTTGTGTTCTAAGTTGCCTCTGTGCTAACATTGTTTCAGCCCAGGAAGGAAGAACAACTGAAGTACGCAGTGAGATCTGCAAACACTGCCCTTGCGAAGTAGGTCACATTACTCCAGCAGCTTGGTTTTTATTCATTTTTTTGTTTTATTTTCTCCTGGTGACCCAAGAAATAAACGAACCTAGCAACCTGTAGACTTGTGCCTAAATCTCTTGTCTAATGTGTTTTAGTACAACAGAAATCAGAAGCGCATGAGCCTACATGGAGTTCTTTTCAAAACGCCAACCCCACCTCAGGATCACCTGAGCTATCTTTGCCCTGTTTCTGGATCTGACGAAGACTTCTGCTGTGTCCAGATACTGGAGCATGTCTGTTCGGTTTCCCTGTTTTCAAATAACCTTACTATCACCTTAGCTAGGTAGCCCTAGATTAGACTGGGACAGCTTGAGATTTAGGGGTTGGGAAAAATTGCGGAAGATCATTGTAAAATTCGAGGAGCCGGAGCCAGCTTAAGGACACCCCAAAACCCTAAATCTTTAATGGTGTTGTTGTTAAGTGCTGTATATTTTCTTTCTGTATTGTTATTTTTGAATGTTAAGTTAACCCTCCTTCTGAGTTAATGCTCCTGCTGAGCACTTCTTAGGCATCTGCCTCTAGTTGAACCTGGCCTGTATGACTGTACTTCATATTTTGTTTTAACCCTCAGGAGGACTGGATCAGAGAAGGGCCAGTACTTTGAATATTTGTGAGCCATTTCTCTACACCCAGGGTACACAAGAAGAAAAAAATCAACAGTTCATTAATCTTGCTGCTGCTGCTGAGATGCTGATGTATTCTATTGGTTAAATTTGATGCTGCCAATAAGTTTGCAATGTCTAATATGCCGCCAAACCAGAGTCCAGCATCTCCCCATTCAACTATGGAACTAGGGGACATCCACTCAAATTGTGTGGAGAAAGTATTAATTGGTTTGTGGAACTCCTTGCCATAGGATGTGGTGATGGCACCTGGCCTGGATGCCCTTAAAAGGGAATTGGACAGATTGATGGAGGAAAAGTCCATCACAGCTTGTAAGCAATGATGGGGATAAGCAACCTCCTGGTTATAGGAGTAGGTTTTTCTCTGTGCCAGGTGCAAGGGAGTGGCGACAGGATACAGGTATCTTGTGTGCTCCCTGAGGCATTTGATAGGGCCTCTGTGTGATACAGGAAGCTGGACTAGATGGGCCTTTGGCCTGATCCAGCAAGGCTCTTCTTCTGTTCTTAATTGTGTGCTAAAGAACCAAACTATCGTGGTAGAATATCTCTACAGCTTTAAGGCAGAAACGCCACCCTTGTAGTGATGTGCAGGAATTGGGAATCTTTGGTGGGAGACACTTCTTGGTTAGAGCCTAACTGCTACAGTCTCTTTAGAGTGACTTTTGACCCCATTGTGGTATTTTGGCCTAGCAGGTAACACTTGTGATTGACAGGTATACAGTTTTTAGATGGATGTGTACACCGAATCTAACACCCTGGAACGAGGTAAGGTTCCACATCACCTGAGATGTAATGGAGTCCTTAACAGGTAAAGAACTCATCAAAGGGGGAGGGGTTTGTCACAGACACTCTCTTTTTCTCTTTCTTTCCTAAAACAGTCCAGACTACCTCCAAATTGGTGTCTCTTAAGTAGAGACAAGAGGAGGAATGCTCTGGCTGTGAAGCAAGGACGTCTATAGCCTACCTTCAGGCAGATTTGGATACGCCATGCTGATAGAATCGCTGCAAACACAAGTCTTGCTGTATGGTAAAATTGAATTTGAATTGTTCAGTGATTAGGCTGCCTGGACAATCTTTTCAGAGCTCCCAGTCAGGAAGTGTCTCACAACAACAATAGCAAAAATTTTCTACTATGCTAGTGGCTTTTGCCAACCGCCTTTAAAAGGAAACTGTTATGTCTAACTAATTGGATTTTTGCCTGTTAGAGAAATCTATCTTTCTGCAGGAAGGGAAACCACTGCATTCCTGCATCAGCCTTGTGTCTCACACTGAGCCAGAAGAAGCAGCCCAGTGACAGCTCTGCAAGGAAAGGAACTTGGTCCTAAGATGTTGCTGGATTTGAAGACATCAGCCATCTGCAAGGACAACCTCCATGCCAGTGCAACCAGAAAAGACTATAGCCTCTTGTACCTGTAACAAGAAGCAGCACCAGTAGCGACAGATAGCTTGACAAGGTTCCTTGATGCCGCCTTTGTTCCTGTGCATTTGCTACCCAGATTTACATATGATGCACAAGACGAAGAAATTAAAAGCAGACTAGACAGAGCAACCAGTAGCTCTATAATCTGCACCCAGCATAACTTCATGCTGTCTACAAAAGACCCAAGGAAGAACATCAGATAATAAGAGATTTTAAAAGGTAATCCAGAACTTTGCTGTCAGTGTTTAGAAAATGCTGACCCTGCACACGGTCCTGAACCTGAAGAAACCTCTGCATACGATCACACCTGGAAGCTAACTTGTCTGGTGCAGGTGAAGATAATAGATGAAGACAGTTGGTAAAATGTAACATCCATGTGTAGTAATAGTCTATCTGGAATGTGATTTTAGAGTCCATGTAAGGACAATCACAAATTGTTTTTCTTTTATGCATGGAAAATTACTTCCATGAGACTTTAAACTGTCTTAACAGTATCTGGAACTTGAAATTTAACTATGATTTGCCTTTTATTAATTTAATCAGGATCTACCTCTGTGACTAGGTAACCGGAAGAAAAATAACTTTACTTGCTGCTGCAGACAAATTTCATCTGCCTGCCAAAAGTATATTTTCTCTTTAAATATCAGTATTGTGCATATGAACTGTCTTTAATCTAAGGGAAGGTAAATGGAGTCATCAATTTGTATCTGCCTTTGGAACCTCCTGCCACTGGAACAACTTTAAGTTCTTTCTTAATAATTTTTGGGATTTTACAGGCACATCAAGAAAGAAAAATCCTACTGGTTGGTTTGATAAGTTCCTGTAGAAGAGCACACTACTTTGTTTATAGACTTTAAGAGACAGTCATTCTGCAACACACTGTCACATTGTACTGTAAAGGCAATTGAGTATGAGAATGCCAGAATGCCAGAACATAGCTCTCTTCCTTATGGTTTGAATGACTTGCAGCCCGGTCCAGCCCAAGGCAACTGCGGTACAATTCAGGCACAATTGCAGCCCAAGTGCTTTAGGCCCGAGTTGTGCCTGAATTGTGCCTGAGTTGGGCTGCAATTGTGACTGAATTGCAGCCCGGTCCAGCCCAAGGCAACCGCGGTACAATTCAGGCACAATTGCACAATTCAGGCACAATTGCAGCCTAAAAGTGGGTGTGTTGGGGGCGTGTCGGGGGTGTGACGGGGGCGGTTACGAATTTTGGTCCGGTTCCAGACACTGGAGAGCCACTGACACGCCCCCTCGAGCCCAACTCAGGCCCAAAATTTGGGCCAGCAAAAAGGGTGGACCCAAATGTGAGGAGACCCATAGGAGCCATTTTACCTTACCCACACCAGCCCTCTCCTGAAAAGTTCTAACACCCTGGGCCCGAGTTGGGCCTGAGTTAGGACTGAACAGGTGTGGCCTAACTCTGGACATGGACCCAAATAGTTACCCTATCAGCACCCAGCCCCACCCAGCCTCTTTCCCACAAAAGCCCAGCCCCAGCCCTCCACTCTCTCTCTCTCTCTCTGAGCACGTGGCGTGGGGTTCTGTCCCCCAGCAGCCACAAAGTGGGACTTTGAAAACTTTTCTAACACCCCACTTCTCTCTTCTCCTCTCTCCTCTCTGCCCCCCTCTAGGGCAGAGAGGGCTGTTCTGCCTGTGGCCAAACTGTTTACTGCTGTGCCTGGGCAGCTGTCTCCATGCAAGTGTTTGCTAACCCATGTCTTTCTCCCAGCCCCTCTCCCCCCCCCCCCCATACAGGCAACAACACCAGCAGGTAAGTGCAGGGTTTGTGCTGACATGTGGTCTGACGTCTGCCTCTTTGCATAGAGAAATATAGGTAGGATACATGCCTCTATACCAATGTCTTGTCTCATAGCTGCCTGCATAGCCTGCCATGATATGCCTCTATACCAATGTCTTGTCTCATAGCTGCCTGCATAGCCTGCCATGATATGCCTCTATACCAATGTCTTGTCTCATAGCTGCCTGTATTAATGTGAGCACACAATGCCATGAGTGTGGAACTGTAACCCATATGTAGACACCAGCTGTTCCCCCCCCCTCTTTTCTCCACAGGGTCTACCGACAGGGCAGTATTGCTAGGATTGCCATGGTTGTGACCCCCAAGTTGTGTTGTTGTCTCTCTCTTTGACCCCTTTCCCTTACAGGATCATGCTCACTGTACACCCAGGGAAGGAGCGCAGACCAGGCTATGTGTCTCACACCACTCAGCTGTGTTTGATTTCTCTCCCTGCAGACCTTTGCAACTGGCACACTGGCTCCTCTTCAATGGCGATTGCTACCATGCAGCAGCTGCCATGGAACACCCCCATGTTGTTCGTCCCCCCAGGAATGCCCACTACCACAAACCATCCGGGGAGCACCCCTGGGCCTGCAGTCTGGTTGCCCCACGGTCACCTGCCTTGATGCTGCCAGAGAGGTCTGGGAGCCTGCCCTGCAACCCACCTCAGCTGCTGCTGCTGCCCCACCGCCCTGGCTGCCTACTTGCTGTCCCTCCCCTTTCTATGGAGCAGGCCATGGTTCCACAGGGGAAGAGCCCGCATCTCCAGGTCCATGGGGCTCGCCTGATGCTGCTGCTGTGGTCCTAGAGGCTGCTGTGCCTACCCCTGGCAGCCACGCCCGGCCATCTCTGCCACTGTTCCAGAACAATAAAGATGCCCCTGGAAACACATGTCCCCAATGTTGCACAAGCACTGCCCCACACACCCAAACAGGCAGGCCCCAGCACACAAGCCTCTGCATGAATCCCAGCCAGGGTCCGCCACAGCCATCCCTGGGAGAACACAGCAGGGGGGCTGCCGGACCCTCTGGGACCAGAGGGGAGGGGGGAGTTGGGGGGCCTGTCAGGCAGGCAAACACTGACGGGCACTGTGGCGCACGTCCGCCACGTCCGTGAAGAGCCCTTTCAGCAACTGGGGCTCTCACCCACCCTCGGTCCGCCCATCACCGGCGTCCGTGTCCGCCCGTCACCGCCGTCCGTTTCCGCCCTCTGTCCGCCCGTCACCGGCGTCCGTTTCCGCCCATCAACGGCGTCCGTGTCCGCCCTCGGTCCGTCTGCATGAGAGGCGCCCGTTCCTGCATTGCCTCCATCTGCGAAGTGCCCCCTGTGCCCCTATCGGTCTCTGCAGACCCCTCTCCCTGTATCCCTCTCCCACCAGCCGTGTTGTCTGTCTGTTTCTGACCCACCCGTGCCCCTCCCCAGCACCCCCTGTCAGTGTGCCTGCCTCCCCTCCCACTCCCTGATGATGGACGCTGGCACCCCCCATGCCGCCAGAGCGCCTGCCGCAAGGTGCCGACGTTGCCCCATCTGGGGGTGTGATGAGCTGCGTGAGCCCTTCCCGCTCGCAGCAGACAAGCCCACGGCATCTCTCGGTCTTGGCCGGGGCACGGAGCAGAAGGCATGCTGGGATGCCTTCTTTGTGGGCATTGCCACGGCCCTTGAGGCCCAGGGCTTCAGGCAGCGCACGGGCATGTCCTGGCGGAGGCGGTTCCAGACCTCATGAGACCCCCCCCTTGTGCGTGCCGTTCCCACCCCCTCCTTCCCTTCTCTCCCCCGCTCACCCCCCCATGACTCCCACGTGCAGCCTCACCGTGGCTTGGGGGTGGCATCGCAGTCTGCAGGAGGGAGGGCAGTCGCACTCCCCCCTGCGGCAGGTGGCTGATGCCCAGGGTGCCCTGGGGCAGCTGGCACTGGCACAACCTCTGCCCTTCAGCTGACTGTCAAACGCGCAGTGCCTGCAGGCCCACCTGTGGCTGCCCATCTGCTGCGACCGCTGCAGCAGCTGTGGTAGGTGCACGCAGACGGGCTGAGGAGGGGGCTCTTCGCTTCCACAAGACTGACAGCTCCCCACAGGAGCCTGCCTGCCTCTGCGGTAAGTTTTGCCGCGATCCTGGCCCAATGCTGTTGCCTCCAGCCTAACTCAGGCACAGTTGCAGCCTAACTCGGTCCTAGTTTGGGCCACAATTGGGCCACAATTGGGCCTCAACTGTGCCTGAGTTAGGCTGGACTGAGCCCTTGGTTAAAAGTGGATGCTGAGTGAGTCTGAGCTAACTCTGATTTCCTACAGGATGGCCTATCTGCACTCTGAATTATAACTAGGGAAATCTAGCTCTGCCTAGCTCTTTTCCTCTCTTCAGCTGATTCTCCTGTTTTTTCTGTAAATGTCTGTAGGAGGACAGGTAAATTCCTATTTGGCTACTAGCTGCCAAAGAAAGTATATAGTTCTGTTTCTGATCTTTTTGGAAAAAAGTGCTACTCTGAATTTCCATACCTATCTTCCTCTCATGTTTGGCTTGATAAGAAGAGTATTGGAAGAATACAGTATGAGTGAGAAGGATTTAGTATGTGTGCATGGCTTTTGAATGAATGAATAAGTCTAATTCCAGCTATTGCAAGATGAATTTCGTTGATTGTGATATTCTAACTCTTTTGGTCTTGTATGTATGACAGAGTGGTGCTAGGAAATAGAAGAAGTATGGGTGAGATGTGAAATGGTCAGTGATAAAGAATTTGCATGATTAATTGTATATGCAAATGGATTTGCAAAGGGGGGATTGTAGAGGTTTACAGACCATAATCAGAATGCTTTCTTTGTAGTAAACATCAAAATGTATTAAATACAAAACAACATAATCCCATACCAAGTCTCTGGAAAGAGAGAAATATACACCTGTTTATATCATGGCTTATGCTCTCATAGTCAGAAAAGCAAGAGCACAATATTAAGGTACATTTCTGTTCTGCAATAGAATTATGACGTACACAAGTTGGCCTTCTTCTAAAAGATAACATGCTGGTTGGGTGTGACATGGGCAGAAGCTTGCTGGCAGGGAGGAGCTGGAGGTCAAAGGGAGAAGCAAGCATGTGTGGGGTGAAGCTTTGGGTCAGCCCTACTCCTGTTCCTGATAAAGTTAACTGAAAGCGTCATGAGAATACGTAAATCTGATTCCAAGAATTATGTACGTCAAACCTCAGAGAATGACCAATAAGATATGTAACTTGTCTATTACGTATGTTCCTGTATTTCTGTAACCAATAAGAATTGGATCTGTCTTTTTCAAACTGCCTGCCTACTAAAAGTTGTTTTCTGTTGGCTATAAGAAGCATTGTAATGGAGAGCTCAGGACTGCTCCTCATGACTTTAGGACAAGAGTCCCATGGGAAGCAGTCAGCACATGTGCTTAATAAATAAAGATGTCCAAGTTTCTCTCATACCTGGTTGCTGATTTATTAATCAACGCGTAACAAACCTAATTTAAAAATTTAAAACATACCGACCATTTTGCTACCTAGTACAGGTTGAGTATCAACCTGTATTACATACCTGCTGCATTTTCCAGTAGCTGTTCTGGGTCATGAATCGATTTTCTAAGGAATCCCTTCGGGCTGAAAGGAGTTGATGAAACTGGCCTGTATCCAGTCCCAATAATACTGTATTAGAAATGCTCTTCCACATTGAGAGTACAGTAGTGACTGCTGAGCTGCTGCACGATTTGAACCTCTCCTGTGAGCGACTCACGTGCTCCTGATTCTCCCGGTCTCATGCTCTGGAGTCCAGCTGAGTGCAGATTCCTCCCGCCCCCCCCCCCAGCCAATTCCAGGAAAAGAAACGCCCAGTCAGTGCTTGAAATGAAAAACGAAACTGAATTTGTTCTGAGCGTTGCAGTTCAGGGAGAGGCAGCCATGGCCGGTCGGAGTCTCGTCAAGGATTTCTCTGAGGAGACGACGTGTCCCGTCTGCCTGGAATATTTCACCGATCCAGTGACTACAGACTGTGGGCACAATTTCTGCCGATCCTGCCTGACCCAGTGCTGGGGGGAGCCGGACAGAAACGCTTCCTGCCCTCAATGCAGGGAACCTGTTCAGCAAAGCAGCCTCCGGCCAAACCGGCAACTGGCAAACATTGCAGAAATAGCCAAGAAATTCAGTCTCCAGGTGGCAGAAGGGGCAGGAGGAGGAGTCTGCGAGAGACACCAGGAGCCCCTGAAACTCTTCTGCAGGGACGACGAAGCCCCCATCTGTATGGTATGTGACAAATCCAAAGATCACAAGGAACATCAAGTGATTCCTGTGGACGAGGCTGCTGAAGAATATAAGGTGGGGAAGCCCCATGATGGTACCTGCAAACTACAGAGCTCCTGCATGCGTGTCCCACCTCCTCGCAGTGCCCCCAAATTCTCCCTCTGTCCTCTCTCCCCTTCCTGTTTCTTTTTCATATTCTTCCTTCCTGCTACTGCTACGTTTTCTTCCTCCTGAAATATTTTCAGGTTCTTTCAGCCATGATGGTCGGGGGTCTGTGTCTCTCAACCATTGTCCACAGTTGCATTCTGCTGCCAATATCCGGCAGTCACACCAAAAAGCTCAACCCAGGATAGGGCTCTGCAGGTAGGAGGAGCAGCCTTGAATGTTAACGGTTGGGGTCACCAGGGCAGGGGGGGAGTTCAGCTGGCACCCTAATGGTCCGTCCACCTGTGCACCCCTTTACTTTCTGATACAGAAGTGAATGGCTGCCATTCATTCCTATGGGGAGATCTAAAGCACTCCACTTATGTGGGGAAGTCTCTCTTCCAGAGGTAAGAGAGAGCCGGCGGATGCTTGGAAGAGAGCCGGGGGTGTTGGTAAGGGCAGGCAGAGAGCCAGAGGCCGGTGGGGAGAAGCACTGGCGTCACTAGGATGCACAACACCCCAAGGCGGGGGTGCGCGCGTCACCCCAGTGATGCCCTTTGGGGGGGCCCGGGTACCCCCCGGGTGCCCCCCGCCCCTTCGCGTCGTCCTCTGGACACTCCGAGGCCGGCCCGGAAGCCGGCCTCGGAGCGTCCGATCTGGCCGGCGCTCCAGGGCCTTCTGAACGAAGGCCCACTGCGTCAATACGCAACCTTTTCCAGTTTTCGCGCATGAGCAGAGACCGTTTTGAGGGCAAGGGCCCTCAAAACCCTTTTTGGCGCCAGCTACTCACGTTGCTACTCACAGCCGCCACACACTGGGTTGTTCCGTCTCTTTGTTGCGTGTGTGTGTGTGTGTGTGTGTGCAGCACTGCAAATTACCTGCTCCATGTCAGCTGCAGCCCTGGTGCCCTTGCCTACGGCCCTCGGCTCCCCTAGAGAAATGGACCCCTTGGATTCAGCTCCCCACAGGCATGGTCAAAAGAGATGCCTTCTTTGATGTATCTGGTTTAAGGTAATGATGTTGCCTTTATAGCTTATATTAACCTTGACTCTCATCTTAATCGTTCCCCCCCCCCCCCCAGACCAGACTTTTTGGAAAGGCATATTTGGCTAGAACATGTTTGGCTGGGTGTTTAATTTACTTGGTAACCTTCAATTTCTAGGGTTATGCAGTGTGTTCCTACAGGGGGTAGGAACTCAAAACTGATCTGTTATCGCTTTGTAATTTATGGATTCGTATACAGTACCTCAAGCCAGTGGGTGGCGCAGTGGGTTAAACCGCTGAACCATGAGCTGTCGATCGAAAGGTCGGCAGTTCGAATCTGCGACAGGGTGAGCTCTCGTTGCTTGGCCAGCTCCTGCCAACCTAGCAGTTCCAAAGCATGTTAATGCGAGTAGATAAATAGGTACCGCTTGCGGGAAGGTAAACAGCGCTCCGTGTTCCAGCCGCATGCTATGCGCTGCGGCAAGGAGAGTCATGCCGGCCACATGACACGGAGGCGTCTTCGGACAACGCTGGCTCTTCGGCTTTGAAATGGAGATGAGCACCACACCCTAGAGTCAGACACGACTGGACTTAATTGTCAGGGGTCACCTTTACCTTTTTATACAGTACCTCAGTTGCTGAAAATGTCAATCCAAATAATTTTAAAAGGAAGAGAGAGCCTGATTCTCATCAAGGGAACCCCTTCTTTGTTATGCAGGAAAAATTCCAGGCCCAGCTTCCCTCTCTGGAGAAAGAAAGAGAGAGGCTTGTTGAACTGATAGTGGCTGAAAAGCAAAGAAACCGAGAATGTTTGGTAGGTTTTGTTTTTTTATGGCTGTTGTGTTGGGGATGAGAGCAGGCTGGGCGATTCCTCCTGCCCTTATCATCAAGGAAATGACTTGTTGTGTTTTGTTCTGTAGTGTCTTCGGACATGTTCACACATGAGTGATGCAACAACTTTAGAGAACTGCATGTGTGTATGAGCATTGCAGTATTACCTCTGTTCCAATTCCCATCCAGAAAGCAGCCCAGTTTTGACCGTTCAATCCTGGCATTTAGCAGCATTGTCATCACGATGAGCCATGAAGTGATCCACATGCAAGCACAGAATTAACCTATGGAATTCAGTACCACAAGATTTGGTGGTGGCCATTAGACTAGATGGCTTTAAAAGGAGATTAGACATTAGGACGACCCTATCAACGATGACTAGTCATGATGGCTAGAGACCACCTCTAGAGGCCCAGAGGCAGCGTCCCTTCGAATACGCCTCTCTCTCCTGCTAGGGGGCTTCCCAGTGGAAATTGCTTAGCCACCATGGAGGTAGGATGCTGGGATACATGGACATTTGGGGTAATGCAACAGGGCTCATGCTTGGTTCATCTGAGACTGTGGCTAAGAATCCTGCAGAAAGACCTTCATGTTCAATAGCAATAAGATGAGTAGACCAACTTTATGTCTGGTTCAGAGGGTTAGAGCATTCGTTTCACAAATGCCTGAAGATCTGCAGGACAGCAGTTCAAGACGGCCGGATGTCTGTCGGAGAGCTGCTGGCACGCCGTGCTGATAAGCTGCAGAGCCCTGTGGGGGAGTGAAGCAGCTGAAAGCTGAAGCGTGCCGAGGCGAATGCCAGAGAGAGAGAGAGAGCTGGACTGTGAAAGTAACATCTCGAACGAAGGGTTCTATGAAAGATTAGAACATTATATTGTAAAAACCCTTTGGGGTTTAAAACAGCCTGCCCATGTACACCGCCTTGAATAAAGTCGGAGGAGAAATCCAATGACCAGAAAGGCGGTATATAAATACTGCAAAAAAATGATGCTGTCCCTATATCAGTCCCTTTTTATTTCCCTACACTAAACCCCTAGTTCTACCTCTGCTCCTCCCTCAAATTTCTGTGCATTTTCTTCAGAAATGGTTAGAAGAGCAGAAGCTGAAGATCACGTCAGACTTCAAGGAAATGCACAAGTTTCTTGAGGAAAAAGAGCGCTTCCGGCTGACGCAGCTGGCTGATCTGGAGAAAGAGATCAAGGAGAGGCAGGAAGAAAACATGACCAGACTCTCCGAGGAGTTCTTTCACTTCAGAGACCTGATCAAGGATGTGGAGGAGAAGTGCCAGCAGGCAGCAAGTGAATTTCTGCAGGTGAGATTTCAGAGAAAAACGCCCCCAAGAACCCAGGCAGGGCCTAGACATCTTGCTGCTGGAGGCAAACAACAAGGTGGCAGTGGCATAACTACACCCCCACGAGGGGGGGCCGTTCGCCGTGCACCCACTCGTGATCACAAACTCCGCCCCCTTAGGAGCAGGGCATTACTTTTGCGCCGCTGCCGAAATTGGGTGGCAAAACGGTGGCGCGAATGCATCCCTTGAGAACGTCAGGGTTTGTGTTGTGCTTACCCGAAGTTCGTGCGCCCAACATTCTTCCAGTTCCTGGCTGGCATTTTAAAAGACGGTAGAGAGACTGCGACTGCGCAACCTTGCTGCATCCTCTCTAGCTCCCCTAGTCTCACTGGATGGAGAACTCCGCCGCTGACTGGAGGATTCATCCGTCGCCGGCCGTAGGGTGCACGAACTTTGGGTAAGCACAACACACACACACACACACACACACACACACACACATGGCGTTTTGAAACCTTTTGTTTAGGATGCGCAGAGCCTGGGAAGGTGGGAACACCCCCTCCAGAGCTCGACACCCCGATGCCTGTGGGGCACCCCCCCTAACGACACCTCTGCAACCCTCCACACAGACACAGAGTTAATGAGTGCAGAATATGAAGTGGAGCCCCCAGTAGTGTGCATGGAGCTGGGGAGGAAATCTGGCAGCCAGCTTTTATATGGGAAGAGGGGTAGGGGAGGCGGGTCCCTCTTTTCCTACAAGCAGTGTGGAAGGAGATGGCATTATTAAGCTGACAGGTCTTGCTAGAAGCCCTCTTCACTGCACCCTTGACCAGAAACTCTTCGCACCTCTTTCCCCCTGTTTTTTGTTCAGGTTCTAGTTGGAGGAGCAAGTTTAGAATTTCCCAAAGTTAGCTGGATGTGAAAAGGGAGTGGAAGGAGAAGGGCAATAAATGCAAACAACTAATTGGAAGAAGACCCCCAACACTCTGAGATCTGGCAGCTCTGTGCTTGTTGCTTATTGTAACAGCTAAAACAGAAACTGGGGAGAATTAGGACTAGGGAAAAATGGAAGTCTGTTTAGCCAGAGGCTGAGCAAGAGCCGAGCACAGAGGTTCCCAAACGTTTTGACAGGTTGTAAGTGTTTGCCAGGGGTGGTGATGACAGCGCCAGCGCTTCCGGGATCGTGCCAATGCTGGTGCCACCAGGCAAAATAAGGGCTTTTTTACTTCCCGGGGGGGCATGCCGGGCCTCATGGGGGTGCGGTTGCGATCACGACCCACTTCCAATTTTGGACCCCTTTGCAGGTCTCCCTGCACCTCAGAACAGCTCCCAATGGGATTGCATCTCACTTCCGGTTTTGTCGGAAAAAATACCCCAACTCATTCTGGTGGCACTAAGTGCCAATCGGATTGGGACCTTAGTCCTCTTTTACAGCACACAGAAAACATGGAAACACACATGGGGGTCCCATTCTCATCCACATCCACAGATATACTACTTTTTTCCCCACAGTATAACTTCCCCCTGCATTGAGGAGGGGGACATAAAGCTCCCCAGAGTAAGAGAGGGAGGAAGAGAACAGGGCATGAAACAGATCTCAGGTATTTCTGCCATCCCACTCCACTTGGAGAGGGGAACTAAGTCACCAGGGCAAGAGAGGCTGAAAGAGAGAAAAAGGCAGAGGGGGAGATTTCGTGTCCTCTTCTCACTCCGTCTCCGTTGGCTGCCCAATACACAGAAGCCACATTTCTGTTTGCAGCATTCCTACATAATCCATTTCCAGGTCTCGTTTTCCCACCTCGCTTGCAACGCACCCAGTTTTTTTTACTTTGTCTGTTACAAAGCACACACACACACACACACACACACACACACACACACACTTACTTCACCTAGGAATATTAATCCAGCTCCAGGTTCCCTCCCTGCTTATCATCCATCCAGTTTTTCTTACCCACAGCCACTTACAAACCAAAACATCCCAACTCCATGGGTTGTTTTTTTGTTTCAGAAGTTTGAAGAACTTCCATTTCTTCCAATACAACAGGAACAATAATCACTTTTCTCCATGTATTGTTCCATTACAAAACATACAGAAATGCACACACCGTATTCACAGTCATCCCCCCCCCACTTAGGCAAAGCAACACCCAGCCCCAGTTTTGGGGGGGGGGAGAATGTTCACCGTCAAGGGGGTGGGAGGAAGAGATGCCAGGCATGGTGGGGGGAGCTCAAAAATGCTGCTCTTCCCAGCTACAGGGCGGACTAGGAGGCTCTCTAGCTGGAATGAGGGAGCGTGGCTTCGTGCCGTGCGCACGAAGCCGTCCCCCTTCCAGCTATAGGGCGGGCGGGGGAGAGTCTCCTAGTCCGCCCTGTAGCTGAAAGGTCCCAATGCAAATAAGAAAAATAGCTAGTGGTTTCCAGAAAGTCAGTAAACAGCCAGATACAGAAAGATCCATCAGCAGAGAGTTTATCCTTGATGGTGTGTTCAGACCACATATGGCTTATTATGACGACTGTTTTCTCCCTCCTAAAGAGTAGGAGGTGCGAAGAGAGGAGTCTCTGGAGAAGACTCTGATGCTGGGAAAGATTGAAGGCAAAAGGAGAAGGGGAAGGCCAAGGATGAGATGGTTAGACAGCATCACCGATGCAACGAACATGAAAATGAGCAAACTCAGGAAGATAGTGGAGGACAGGAAGGCCTGGCGGGATGTGGTTCATGGGATCACGAAGGGTCGGACACGACTTAATGACTGAACAACAACAACAAAGAGTAGGAGGAGATCCCTTATTCTGTGCATTGCACGCTTTTAGCTGTGGTCGGGAAGGGCTCCCCTGTACTTTCCCAACAACATTGGGGATATCGGTATCTTCAAGTACTTATGGTATGGCTTGTTAGAATTTCCCTTTATTGTTGGCAGGGAGACGTGAGCCTTCACTGTCAGGTGTTCAGGGGACAAACTGCTTGTCGTGTTTGGAGGGATTTCTGATATTTTGCTGTCAGTGGGTGCGAATTCTTTTTTTCTGTCCACCCCACTTTCTCTGCCTTTGATAGTTTCTGCTGCAAGCTTGGATGCAGCTTGGATTTGCACCCAAATTCATTCTCTCTCACACACACACACACACACACAAACACACAGAATTAAAGATCACTCTGCGCATGTGTCAGACTCTAACTCTATATTTTAACTTGAAAAGTCAGGGGTCGTCTTATACGCCCAGTCGTCTTATACGCCGGAAAATACGGGGTATCTGGCAGGCTGGGTGGGGCAGTTACTAGTAGTGGATGTGATTTTGGGGCAGATGAGGGAGAGAAAATGAAGCAGATGGACGGAATGGGGCTGCAGTGAGTGATTGGACTCCTTGTCCTCGCGTTCCTTGGGATCTGGAAATCAGGAGGCAAACTCCCAGGGCTGCAGGCAAGATCAAGGCAAGAGCTGCAGCAGCATCGCAGCAAGGATCAGAACGCAGCAAACCAGCGAGAAGGCTGGAGGAGGAGGAGGAGGAGCCTTCATCACCTGCGCAGGCTCGACACGCAGCCCCTCCTGCCTCCTGTCACGTATAACCAGCCTGTGTGGCAGTCCAGGTGGGGGGGCGGGGGCGGGTGGAGTGGGAGGGAGTTTTGCTGAGCCAGCGAAGGGGGGACAAGGTGAAGGCGGAAACGACTGCAGCAGCTGCGACTCCTGCGGCCTTCACCCCCCACTGCCAGGAAATACCTGCCACTCAAACTGACCAGGTCACCTTGTGAGAAGGCCAGGCCTGCCCTTCAATTCCAGGAAGTGTGATCCGGTGGATCAAGATTGGTTCTTGACAGGCAAGAAAGGGGCAAATGGATCCCCAAGAGACGAGAACAAGAAGCAGCCCACTGTGAGTTCAGTCTGTGTATCTCTCTTAAACCTATTTCTCTCTCATTCCTTCTTGCAGGACATCAGACGTACCTTGAGCAGGTATGTGGCTCAGTCGCACAACCCTTCCTGTTCCACCTGTTTTGAAAGAGCTTTTGCCCCATTTTATAAAAAGTTTCTGGGGAAAAAAGGGTCACACATTTAGTTGAGCACAACGAACCATTGGAAAGTATTTAATTCAGGATGACAGTATGAAGGATCCTGAAATTGCAGAAAAATAAAATGTGGAAGCTGCATATCATGACTTTAGGAATAGACTTATGTCTGTAGCCCTCTTCAGAAGTGTATTCATGGGCGTCGCCGGGGGGAAGCGCGGGGGGCGGGCCGCCGGGGGGTGTCGCGCGCATAAGGGTGACGCGCGACCCCCCCACTTACTTTTTGCCGGTGGAGCTGGGCCCACCCGCCCGCCTGCCCTCGCGTCCGTTTGGCTCTGAAATGAGCCGAAAATGGTGCGGGGTGTGTGTGTTCCGGGCATGCACGTGATGTCATGCGCGGGGGCGGGGCTGCGTCGTTAAGGGTGACGCGCACGCCCCGCTCCCCAGTGACGCGCGTCGTGGTGACGCGCCTGAGTGTATTATCCTTGGAGGGTTAAAGCATGTGGGAATGATTCCCACTATCCTTGTCTGCCCACCCACCCACCCCCTGTAATGATGCATTGCCCCAGCCCCCTCCCCCCAATTTAGCACTTGTTTGCAGAGGCAGAATGAACCTTCCAGGGCTCCAATTGCAGGGAGAGTCTCTCTGTCTCTGTTACCTTGTTACCTGGTGCATCAGCAGTTAAGGACGTGGTTAAGAGCAATAAACTGAGATCCCAGTGTGTTTGCAAATGTATTAAAAGGACTTTTGTCATCTGAGAACATTCAGTATTTCGTGTGAAGAGAGGAAGGTGTTATACACTGCGACTCTGCTATACACACTCTGTGTGCATTGCGCATGTGTTGGTGCTGTCTCCTTCCTTCTCCAACAAAGAATTGCAAGGGAATTGCGGCGGGGCCTAAAGACATTTCTTTTCAGATTTTAATACCGGATTTTATGCCTATGTTTTTTGTTTAAGGTTTTACGATATTTTAATGTTTTATATAAACTATTCTTTTAAATGTGTTTTTATGCTGTAAGCCGCTTTGGGTTCCCTTCAGGGAGAAAAGCGGGCTACAAATTGAGCAAATTAAATAAATAATTGTAGCTGCTGTTGGAAAGGGAAGACAAAACACCTTGTCACCACCAACAAGCCTCTCCTATAGCCAATGTCAGTCTGGGGGGAGGGAAGAGAAACAGTGTTTTTTTTTCCTGACTTTTCCCCTTAAGAGTAAAAAATATGATCATGATGGAATTGGATTATGTGAAAGAGCTCCAGAACGCTCGTTAGTTTCCAACTTTCTATTTCGGACTACAACTTTAGGGAGGATTGGCTTAGCCTAAACTAAAACATGCATCTTCGTTCCAGTTGTCAGGAGGGGCAAACGAGAAAGCAGTTGGAACTCTCTCCAGGACTGGAATGGAAACTCAGAAGTTGCTGTCCAAACACTTCAGTTCTTGAAAAAGTCATGGAAGCGTTTGAAGGTATTGCAGGGAATGGATGCAAATCTGGTCACTGGCCACTGTGAGAAACAACATGATATCTGAGACTGGTCCACTTCTGACTGGAGGCAAGAAAATTAGAACCGTATTAAAGGGTAGGAATTGACCTTCCCTCTTGGGATCCTGGAGATGTCTGAGAAGTCAGTGTCTCACCCACATTTCCCCCCCCCTTTAATGCAACTGTCCCTTTATCAAAAGAGCCGCCAGTGGAGAAGGATCCTGTAGTGACTCCCCTTTTATCTCCAGCAGCCTGCTTGCCAGTCTGCCAATTCACCTCTCTCTGAATTAATGCCCCAGCAGAAAGTGTGGTTTGGCCCAGAACATTGAAGTCAGGACCTGGAACGAACTTCCTCGTTCTGCATGGAAATTGGGGTGTTTAACCATTTAGCTTATGATGTTTTCCCACTGAAATTCTGCCTCTTCTATGGGCCCTGAAGGTTCCATTGATTGCAGGAAATGGCATCTTTTTGGGCCAAGAGCAACTAGAGGAGATTTTCAGCGAGAAAAAAATGCTGCGGGAAAAGCTTCAACAAGCCCCACTTCTGTGCCATGGCCCTGATCCAGACTTGGCTCTAATTTAAGCCAAACCCCAGACTAGAGAATGGCACATTTCACATCACCTCTAGTGCAGCCCTCCCTCCCTCCCTCCCTTGAAGCTTTGGTTGAATCTTGTTGCGTTAGGAAGATGGTTCAACACTACCCTCCTCTGGAGCCCTCAGCAAATTTCATTTCCCCTCTCTTAGAAGCTCGAGAAATGGGACGATATGTGACTTTTCTCCCATCTAGTGTTGAAATGCTACGGTTTAGGCTTTTTTTAGAAAGATGGCAATTTTAAAATAATCCCAGTAATTGGGCCCCAAGTGGTTTCACTGGTCAAGTCCTTCTCACTCCGGGTCTGTCCCTGGCCGGCTTCTGCTTGAAAGAGCGACTTTTTTTCGGCTCTTCCTGGGCCTCCAGATCATGTGGCTGAAGCCTGGAGGAAGGAGGTTTCTGAGTTGCTCTCCAGCAGCTGATGTGGATCCTTCTGCGAAATGACATATTTGTTATAGCTATGATGAATTGGCGTTAAATTTGCCTCACTTTCTTCCACATAACAGGATCCCTGATGCAAGCACCAAGCAAAGGTAAATATTGGCAAGGAATTAAAGTTCGTGGGAAGCTTTCTTCCGGGGAAGCCCCTTGTTCAAGCATTTCAGCAGGCAGCCTGAGGAAGGTGGTTCAACCCAGTCCTCTTCTGGGAAAGGGAGTCGTGTTTTTCTCTGCTCCCTCACACGAGACATGAGGAGTACTTGGACTAACTGATGCCCCCTGGGAGGGGGGACGGAGAGGAAGAAGCTGGGAGATGGGGAGGGGAGTTGGGGAGTGTAGCTGTTCAGAGCCAAACTAGGTGTTGTACACACTGTGGCCTCGCGTGTTTGGTGTAGACCGTGTGAGAGCATGGAGCTGCAAGTGTGTGTGTGTGGGGGGGGGGGGTTTGGACATGGTCCCCGCCACAGATAAGATCCAAATTGCAGCACTCTGAGCTTTTAAAAAAAAATGGGGGGCAGCATACATGAAAGCCATTGGAAACTAAAGACGATAAGATGTGTGTACAGGGTTTTGAAGCCATGACTTAGATGTGTTTATTGCAAGGATGTCACAAAATGTAATAGGATTTAATACAGAGACGACGTTTCGATCATCCTTTGAAGATCATCGTCAGGTTTAAAGCAGCAACAGAAGGTTACGGAACGTTGGCCTTTAAAGGAAAACAAACCGCAGTTCAAAAGGACGTGCGCCTGGCCTGTCAGATGGAGGATAAGCCGGGCAGAGTTTATGCTGGAACGAGACAGCCGGCTTAAAGGAAAGCAAGCGTTTAAAATATGAGACAGCAACAGAGAAATTGAATGTTAACAATGTTGCCAAGGCAGATCTTCAAAACATGATCGAAACGTCATCTCTGTATTGAATCCTATTACATTTCGTAACATCCTTTCATGTAATAAACAAATCTCAGTCATGGCTTCAAAACCCTGTGTGCACATCGTCTTTAATTATCACTGTCCATGAAAATCTAAGCTCTTATCTCCAGTGGAAACTATTTAATATTAAAAACAACAAATTGGGAGTGTGGAATTGGAACCCCTCCAGGGGGCAACAGAGATCAACCATTCCTGTTCCCCAGTACACTCCTACCCCATTTCATCCTCCCACTCCTATTACTATATTGACACACACCAGGCTGTGTTATGCATTCTGTGTACAACATACAAGATGTGAAACAGCAGCAGTTCTGCAGCAGCTGAGGCCAACCCTTTCCCTGACACCCTCCGCTCTCTCTCTCCTTCTCTGTCCTGCAGTGAGTTTGACTCTGGATCCAGACACAGCACATCGTCAACTGGTTCTGTCTACGGACTTGAAGAGTGTCAGGCGCGGAACCGCCAAGCAGAAGCTGCCTGACAACCCTGAGAGATTTGATAGCGTGTTCTGTGTGCTGGGCCGTGAGAGATTCACTTCAGGAAGACACTGCTGGGAGGTGAAGGTGGAGACAGAAACGATGAAAGAAGGGAGTTTGTGGCTTCTGGGAGTTGCACGAGAGTCTCTCACAAGAAAGGGAAGTGTCCCCATTAGTCCAGATAAAGGGATCTGGGCTGTGGGGAAGAACTTCTCCCAACCTCATCAACTTGTGGCTTTAACTTCCTGTGGGAGAGCTTCCTTGACCTTGAGTCATCATCCCAGGAAGATCCGGGTGTTCCTGGACTACGAAGAGGGTCGTGTGGAATTTTTCAATGCCGATACAGACAGCTTGGTCTTCATGTTCCCTCCAGCTTTGTTCTCTGGAGAGGGGATCAGACCCTTCTTCTGGGTGGGGCAGGGAGTCAGTTTGCAGTGCTGAATCTGAAGGAAAATCTCCACAGCCATAAGCAACTGTTACCACCCTAAAGGGAGGAGACATTCTAGCATTCTATCTCTAGTGTAAATTTTGGGAAGCAACGAGCACGGAATCTATGGTTTTCAGACATGACTTCTGGCTCAAGATCACAGTGTTTAGAATTGAGCTATAGCTTTCCCATCTAGTATCCACTCTAGTAAAAGAAGGGGGTTGTTACTAGGAGTGTTGTCCAGATACACATTAACATGTCCACCTGAACTTGGTCCCCTTCACTCTCTGAGCCTCGCAGCTTCTCACCCCACTCTCCATCTTCCAAGAAGTGATGCGCACAGCTCTGTGTCTCTCGAATCAAGGGTTAAATGAAGGGTCAGATGAGATCCCCCCCCCACCCGCATTGAGGGCAAAATGAAGAGGGACTCACCTTCAGGGCTACAGTTTAATTCAAGCCCCTGGAGTCCATGTATTAAGGTACTTAACTGCAGGTAGCCAGAGCCACTTTCAAAGAGGCAGATTCTCTCCACCGCAACACACACACAGTGCTTTTTGCTCCAAAACTTTCCACTACTTTTTCTTTTTTATATTTCGTTTATACTATATATTCACATCTTTCTTTTCTGTTTGCTTTTGTATTTTCATTTTTTCTTTTGTTGCATTCCATTTTTACTGTCATTGTTAAAACTTTAGAACATAAGAAGAGCCCTGCTGGATCAGGCCAAAAGCCCATCTAGTCCAGCTTCCTGTATCACACGGTGGCCCCACCAGATGCCTCAGGGAGCACAAGACAACAAGATAACCTGTTTCCCGTTGTCACTCCCTTGCACCTGGCACAGAGAAAACCCACTTCTAAAACCTCTGAAACCAGGAGGTTGCTTATGGCTTTTCCTCCATGAATCTGTCCAAACCCCTTTTAAAGGCATCCAGTCCAGGTGCCATCACCACATCCTGTGGCAAGGAGTTCCACAGATGAATTACACGCTGGGTAAAGAATATTTTCTTTTGTCTGTTCTAACTCTCCCTCCACTCAATTTTAGTGCATGTCCCCTGGTTCTGGTGTTGTGCGAGAGGGAGAAGAATTTCCCTCTATCCACTCTCTCCATCCCATGCATAATTTTATACATCTCAATCATGTCCCCCCTCAGGCGCCTTTTTTCTAGGCTGAAAAGCCCCAGACGCTGTAGCCTTTCCTCATAAGGGAGGTGCTCCAGCCCACGAATCAATCTGGTCACTCTTCTGCACCTTTTCCAATTCAACTATATCCTTTTTGAGGTGTGGTGACCAGAACTGGACACAATACTCCAGATGTGGCCTTACCATCGATTTGTACAAAGGCATAATGATATTGGCCGTTTTATTCTTAATCCCTTTTTTAATGATCCCGAGCATGGAATTGGCCTTCTTCACAGCCGCTGCACACTGGGTTGACACTTTCTCGACCTTCCACCAGCACCCCAAGATCTCTCTCTTGATCTGTCACAAACAAAACAACTCAGAACCCATTAGCGTATATGTGAAATTTTGGTTTCTTGCCCCAATGTGCATCACTTTACACTTACTTACATTGAAGCGCATCTGCCATTTTGCTGCCCGTTTTCCCAGTTTGGAGAGATCCTTATGGAGCTCATCACAATCCCTGCTGGTCTTCACCACCCAGAAAAGTTTAGTGTCATCTGCAAACTTGGGCCACCTCACTGCCTATCCCCGATTCCAGGTCATTTATGAATAAGTTGAAAAGCACCGGTCCCAAGACCGATTCTTGGGGCACACCGCTTTTCACCTCTCACCATTGTGAAAATTGCCCACTGACTCTCACTCGCTGTTTCCTGGTCTTCAACCAGTTCCTAATCCACAAGAGGACCTGCCCTCTTATTCCCTGACTGTGGAGTTTTCTCAGGAGCCTTTCATGAGGGACCGTGTCAAACGCCTTCTGAAAATCCAGATATATAATATCCACGGGTTCGCTCGCATCCACATGCCTGTTGACCTTTTCAAAAAATTCTAACAGGTTTGTGAGGCAAGACTTCCCCTTGCAGAAGCCATGCTGACTCTCCCTCAGCAGAGCTTGTTCTTCTATGTATTTTAAGATTTTATCCTTAATGAGACTTTCCACCATCTTCCCCAGAACAGATGTTAGGCTGACCGGCCTGTAGTTTCCCGGGTCCCCCCTCCTTCCTTTTTTAAAGATTGGCGTGACATTAGCTATCCTCCAATCCTCTGGCACTTTCTATCAATAAATAATTAAAAAGGTTAAAAAGGAACACTTTCCAGTTCAACTGGATGCAATGGGACTCCTCCTCTTTCAAACATTCTCACTATCTCGAAATTGTCAAACCAAGTTTTGTTTCTGGACACAAGAAGACCAACTAGTTGGGCACAGTCCAACAATACTTCTTAGGAATGAATCAAAATGACACCAAGTTGCTGTGAGCAGCAAGCTTTTGAGTTCGTCAGGCTGGATGTTGCGGGGGGGGGGGATGGCGCAGGAGCCCAACCCATTTCCTTGTTGCTTTCCATTTCATAGTTGGTTACATTTCACCATTACTCACAGGGGCCTCAGGAGACAGACAGCTAGGAGAGGGTCAGGCACCACCATCAGGATGCAAGGGGCACATGCTGTGCATGCTGCCAACCTGGATTCCATTTTGCCTGGCTAAAGTGCTGCACCCTCAGCCCCTTCGGGAGGGATCTCAGTCCCTCTTCCCCCAGCTTGGTCAGTGTGTGTGTTCTCCAGAGTGCAGGAGGGCCCTTTCTGTGCTTCCCACCCTCCTAGCTTCGTGGGGTGGGTATGTATGTGCATCTCTGAAGAGAAGGGAGGGGCATGCTATGGGGGAGAAAGGCGGGATAGAAATTCAACAAATCATCATCTTCCACCCTCCAGGTCAAGAACCTATTTATTGATATGCTTGCTTGAAGTTAAACGTCAATTGTGTTAGTCAGCTGGTAGCCTTGAGCCAGTGGCGTTGCTAGGGGGAGGGCTGGGGGGGTCCACATCCCCAGGTGCCACATATCAGGGGTGACACGCCAGCTGCAGCCAAGATGGCAGTGACAGGTGTGTGCACCCTTCCTCCAAGAACCGCTGCAAGCGCTTTAATTAATCAAAATACTTCTTGTGTGCAGGTCGCTTGTGGTTGTGGCGGCTTCTGTCACCCCCCTCTGCCTTGGTTGGTTGCGCCCACAGAGGCCGGTACCACAGTGACTAGCGATGCCTTTGCCTTGAGCTCATGTTAGCACAGTAGGTGACCAGCCCACAACTGGGCCGTCTTCTCCAGCTACAATGGAAGTTTTAGCTCATCCACTATTGGAGGAGCAGTCCATTGTCTCTCTCCCTGTGAGACTTCCAGAAGAGCCATTCCTGCAGAAATGCTGTGGGCTTCACAGAAGGTGGTACTTTTGCTGCTGACACACTCTGAAAAAGACCGTCGTAAGCCTTTTGGAAGACAAGAACCGCGCAGGCCTGAAGCTCTCCTTTCGAACAACAACACATGCAGAGTCTTCTGGCACCTCAAGGAGAGGAGCTCAATATACTAAGCCTCTGTGGACCACCGAAGGCTTCTGCTACAAGCCATTTCTTCGACTTAAAAAGCAATGCCATAGATTGTCTGTTACTATGAGAACAGCTTCGCTAACACAGTACAGGTTGCTGGGACAACAACATTCTATTTCTATTCTTTCTTTTAAGAAAGTAGATTTTCTTAGTAGTTCCAATAGTAGTAGTTCCAATGTAGCACCAGCTCAGAACATTTGAAGACAGTATTGCATTAATCCCCGGAGAACTTTGGGCATTTTTCCTCCCCCGTGTGCGGTGACCGCTTCTGGAAGGCCCACCGACCCGGGGAAGCAGGTAAGGAAGGGGGAATAGTAGGGGAGGGGAATGAATGGGGCAGGGGAGGGCAGAACTAGGGCAGGAAGGGGACAGGTTCAGCAGAAGCAGCAGCAACAGCATCCACCAAATCCAACCCCCCCTTCCCAGACCAGAGCCCCCGACTCGGGTACACCTGGACGTGTGCCAGTGATTTCGCTAGCACATATCTGAGTAGACCCGCCAACACCTCTGAAGTTTATCCCAGAGTAAAGGAGATATCAAGGGAACGTTTTGTGCAAAGATGGGCATGATAAAGGACAAAAAAAGGCAGAGACCTAACAGAAGCAGAAGGGATTAAGAAGAGATGGCAAGAATACACAGAAGAACTATACAAGAAAGATCTTAATGTTCCTGATGACCATGCTGGTGTGGTCACTGACCCAGAGCCGGACATCCTAGAGAGTGAAGTCAAGTGGGCCTTACGTAGCATAACAACAAAGCTAGCGGAGATGATAATATCCCAGCTGAGCTACTTAAAACCCTAAATGATGATGCTGTGAAAGTGCTGCACTCAATATGCCAACAAATTTGGAAAACTTAGCAGTGGCCAAAGGATTGGAAAAGGTCAGTATACGTTCCAATTCCAAAGAAGGGCAGTGCCAAAGAGTGTTCAAACTACCGCACAATTGCACTCATTTCACATGCTAGCAAGGGTATGCTCCAAATCCTACAAGCTAGGCTTCAGCAGTACGTGGACCGGGAACTACCGGATGTACAAGCTGGGTTTCGAAGAGGCAGAGGAACTAGAGATCAAATTGCCAACATGCGCTGGATCATGGAGAAAGCACGAGAGTTCCCAAAAAACATCTACTTCTGCTTCATTGACTACGCAAAAGCCTTTGATTGTGTGGATCATAACAAACTGTGGCAAATTCTTAAAGAGATGGGGGTAACAGACCACCTTACCTGTCTCCTGAGAAACCTGTATGCGGGTCTAGAAGCAACAGTTCGAACCGGCCATGGAACAACTGATTGGTTCAAAATTGGGAAGGGAGTACGGCAAGGCTGTATATTGTCACCCTGCTTATTTAACTTATATGCCGAGTACATTATGAGAAATGCAGGGCTGAATGAATCGCAAGCCGGAATCAAGATTGCCGGGAGAAACATCAACAACCTCAGATATGCAGACGATACCACCCTAATGGCAGAAAGTGAAGAACTAAAGAGCCTCTTGATGAGGGTGAAAGAGGAGAGTGCAAAAGTTGGCTTGAAACTCAACATTAATAAAACTAAGACCATGGCATCTGGTCCCATCAATTCCTGGCAAATACAAGGGGCAGAAATGGAAGCAGTAACAGATTTTACTTTTTTGGGTTCCAAGATCACTGCAGACAGAGACAGCAGCCATGAAATTAAAATATGTTTAGTCCTTGGAAGGAAAGCTATGGCAAATTTAGACAGCATAATAAAAAGCAGAGATATCACCATGCCAACAAAAGTTCGTATAGTCAGCATAATGACTATAGTCTGGAGAAGACTATGATGCTGGGAAAGATTGAAGGCAAAAGGAGAAGAGAAAGGCAAAGGATGAGATGGTTAGACAGCATCACCGATGCAACGAACATGAAAATGAGCAAACTCTGGAAGATAGTGGAGGACAGGAAGGCCCAGCAGGATATGGTACATGGGATCACGAAGGGTCGGACACGACTTAATGACTGAACAACAATTCCTATGATAAAAAGGACATCTTTTTCGGGTGCTAGTTCTAGAAGGTGTTGTAGGTCTTCATAGAACCGGTCAACTTCATCTTCTTCGGCATCAGTGGTTGGGGCATACACTTGGATTACTGTGATGTTGAATGGTTTGCCTTGGATTCGAACTGAAATCATTCTGTCGTTTTTGAGGTTGCACCCCAGTACTGCCTTTCCCACTCTTTTATTGACTATGAGGGCTACTCCATTTCTTCTAAGGGATTCATGACCACAGTAGTAGATATGATGGTCACCTGACTTAAATTCGCCCATGCCCGTCCATTTTAGTTCGCTGATTCCCAAGATGTCAATGTTCAATCTTATCATTGCCAGTGATTGCCAGGGGTCAAAGGGGGAAAGGATCCGGATGGAATGACAGCGGTTGTTTAGCTGAGCAACACTCCCTACAACTCCAGAGCCAGGGCGGTGTAGTGGGAAAGGGGCAGACTAGGAGCAGCAAGTGGAGGGAGACGAGTGCAAATCCCCCCCCCCTCGGCTATGGTGCTGATGACTGGCTGAACTCGGCAGAACCTCCCTCAGGGGGACTATTTGTGAGGATAAACCTGGAGGGGGAGAGAATGAAGTCAGAGCCTTGAGCAACCTGGAGGAAGAGCAGGATAGAAATGGCAGCAGCCATTGCAAGAACAGACCTCCCGTATGGCCCCCCCCTCTGCAGAAGCTCCTTTGGGGGCAGCACTGGGGGGCCTCTCAGTGCTGGAATTCCCTCCCTATTGAATGGAGATTTTGGCCCCACTTATCAGTGTCCCGGCATAGTCTGCAGACCCTTCTTTTCCCTTTTTAAAGGCTATAACGCCCCTCAGTCTGCTCTTTACAAGTAGGAGTGTTTATTATCTACAATTTTGTTTTTATTGCTGACATTTCAATACTTTCTCCTGTATATTTTTACTTGTTAACTAAGCTTCAGTGGGCCTTCTTTTAGTAGAGGGGAAAGGCGGGGTATAACTCTTAAAGAAACAATTTAAATTAACATATTTACTGGACATTTATGTAGCTAGTAATAAATACGTACGTTTCCTAATAGCTGTTCTGGGTCACATTGATTTCCCAAGGAAATCAAGCCTTTGGGTTGAAAGGGCTTAATGAAACTCTCCTGTTTCCCGTTCCAATCTTAGAAATGCTCTTCCGCCTTGAGAGTGGTTACAGCTACACCATTATTTGAACATCTTCTGTGACTCGTGTGTTCTGCAGATTCTCTGGGTCATAACCTGGATTCCAGCAGAATACAGATCCTCCTCCTCCCCATCATAGAGGCATTTCCAGGGCAGGAAACATCCACTCAAGGCTTGAAATCAGTCACGGAAGTGAATCTGCTGCTGCACGGCTTGCAGTTCAGGGAGAGGCAGCCATGGCCGGTGGGAGTCTCGCTAAGGAGTTCTGAGTCTAGGAAACCACTGGTCACATCTGCCTGGAATATGTCACGGATCCAGCAGTGAGTACGGTGTGCGGCCATCATTTCTGCCCAGCCTGTGCCTGAGTCAGCCTGACCCAGTCTTGGGGAGAGCCGGGCAGAAATGCGACTTGTCCCCTGAGCAGAGAACCTGTTCAGCAACAGAATCTCAAGCCAAACCGGCAGCTGGCAAACACTGCAGAAATAACCAAGAAGTGGAGTGGCAAAGGGGGCAGAAGGCGCAGGAGGAGGAGTGTGCGAGAGACACCAGGAGCCCCTGAAGCTCTTCTGCAGGGACGACGAAGCCCCCATCTGATCTGCGTGGTGTGTGACAAACCCAAAGATCACAAGGGACATCGAGTGATTCCTATGGCTACTGAAGAATATAAGGTAGGGAAGCCCCATGATGGTAGCTGCCAACAGAGCTCCTGCATGCCTGTGCCACCTCCTCGCAGTGCCCCCAAACTCTCCCTCTGTCCTCCCTCCCCTTCCTGTTTCTCTTTCATATTCTTCCTTCCTGCTACTGCTACTTTTTCTTCCTCCTGAAATATTTTCAGGTTCTTACAGCCATGATGGTCGAGGGTCTGTATCTCTCAACCATTGTCCACAGTTGCATTCTGCTGCCAATATCCGGCGGTCACACTTAGGAGTGACCAAAAAGCTCAACCCAGGATAGGGCTCTGCAGGTAGGAGGAGCAGCCTTGAATCTTAATGGTTGGGGTCACCAGGGCAGGGGGACAGTTCAGCTGGCACCCTAATGGTCCATCCCCCAGTGCACCCCTTTACTTTCTGAGACAGAAGTGAATGGCTGCCATTCATTCCTATGGGGAGATAGAAAGAAATACACAACACAGAAAGTGCCCCTTATTAAAGAAAAGCTGCAAACAGACTCCTGCATGTGCCACCTCCTCGTATCACTTATCGAGTGCACATATAGTCTATCTGAACACTTTAAAAGTAAATAAAATATTAAAAAATAATAAAAAGAAAAATTGGAATAAAAACACATATAAATACCACCACTATTTGAGTGGAATAAAAACACATAACACAACTGTTTGCATTTTTAATCAAGCAATTCTGAAAAAAAATAACACCCCCAAAATCCCACCAAACCATTGGATTCAGCTGGCCTGAGGGTGGGTCACTGAAAACCTCTATGGCTTCCGGTTATGATGTTTCCTTTAGACTCTAGACTTTAGACTTTAGGCCCTCAAGCAGGTGGGTGCCGCCTCTAGCAGCCCATCAAAAGAGTTAATGATTAAAAGCAATTAAAACGTGTAAAACGTGTTCTCTCCTTTTTCAACGTGGCAACAACAATAAGGAGAGTTCGTGTGATTGTCTGCGAGGGAGGGGGGGTTGTCCCAGCGGGGGGAGTGAAAAGGCGCTTTTTCTATCCCCGAATTTCCCCCGCTGGGCGGTTGCGAGGAGAGGGGTCACCGTGGAGAAGGCAGAGGCGGTGGTGCTGCTTGTCCACCGCGTCCACGGGCTTGCGCGCTGCCAGGGAGGGGACCCTCGCTCTTTCTCCTCGTCGCCTCCGAGGCTTTCTTCACCTCCACGAGGCAAGCGGGGAAATAGGAATGGGAAAGGCGGCGATCAACCGCGATCTCGGCAAAGCCAGGGGAAGGAAGGGATCTCTGAGGGAACGAGGGGATGCTGAGAGAAAGGGAGCGGATCCTGCAAGAGACCCTCGCAGCCACAGCCTCAAGGGCATCAGTTCTGTGCCGCCTTGTAAGAGTTTGTTTGTAAGGGTGTGTAAGTTTGTTTCTCCAAACCGTTTTTCTTGAGTGGTTGTCTGTGTTCTCTCTGTCTGACTTTGTAAGGAGAGCGAGTGAGATCACTTAAGTAATAAATGAGTCACGTATTAATTATCTAATAACATAATTACCTAATTAATTACCTAATTACAAGGGGTACTTGGACCATGCAGGACCGTGAGAGGGGGTACAGTCTCCAACCAAGGTTGAGAACGCCTGCTTTAGAGCATATATTTATCGTGACCCTCACCCTCTCTTCTTTAATGTCCCTCAGCCCAGTGTGTTTGGAAGGGAACTTTGGCTCCATGTTTGGCTCGGTGTTTCATTGTCCTGGCAACCTTTAGTTCCTAGAGTTCTGCTGAGTATGTTTGTCTCAAAAGTTAACTATGGTCTCTTTGTGAATTTCTGTATTCATTTTACCTTTGTTGCTGAAATTGTTATTAAAAATAACAGTGTAACAATATTTGAACAATTTTGTGTTTAGCTGAATATTTTGATGTATCTATTCATTTTAGTGGGAGGATTTCCAAAATGCCACTATTGTTGGCATAGCATCAATAGTTCAGCCACAATTTATGCTACACCTGGAGAGCTTCCAACCACTCCTTGTGCTATTGTTTACCTGGTGTAAAGGCGAAAGATAGTGTTTCAATATAAACACAAAACTGAAGATAACTAAAAACATTTTGATGATACAAAACACCCAAGAGTACCATTGGAATCAACGCCTCTGAAGTGTATAAGAAACATTGAAAAATAAGCATAAACAATCTTTGTGTTGCACAGTGTAATGTTAAAAGGAAGAGCATCACTGACTCTTCTTGAGCGAACCCCCTCTCTTGTGCAGGAAAAAATCCAGACCCAACTTCCGTCTCTGGAGAAAGAGAGAGAGAAGCTGGTGGAACAGAAAGAGTCTGAAGAGCAGAGGAGCCGAGAATATCTGGTAGGTGTTGGTTCTTTGTGCTGGGGATAAGAACAGCCTGGGTAACTCTTCCTGCCCGTATTATGAGACAACAGACTTGACGTGTTGTTTTATAGTGTCTTTGCACTGGTTCACACAAGTGATGCATCAAAATTGGAGAACTGCATGTGTGAATGAGTGTTGTGCTATTCTATACAGTACGTTCCAATTCTCATCCATAAAGCAGCCCAGCTCTGGCTGTTCAGATCTCGCACTCAACACCAAGTCATCAATTTGACTTTGGGCCCAATCCTATCCAACTTTCCAGCGCTGATGCAACCATGACAACGGGGCATGCGCAGAATCCGGTGGTGGGGAGTCATGGAAGCCTCCTCAAGGCAAGGGGACATTTGTTCCCTTACCTCAGGGCTGCATTGTGGCTGCATAGGCACTGGAAAGTTGGATAGCATTGGGCCCTTTGACTCAAAGTGAGTCCTGATCCAGACACTTCTACTAGGGCAGTGATTCGCCATGGCGAGCGTGGGGGGGGATTGAGGTTTGGTGACGGCCGCAAAAAAGGGGATTAGACTAATGCAGGACTAGCTAATCAATGGTTCCTGGTCATGATGGGTAGAGACCACATTCAGGCTCTGAGGCAGCGAACCTCTGAATAGGCCTTTCCCTCTTTTTTGGGGGGGGGGCTCCTCAATAGCATCTGTTCAGCCACTGTCAGAAGCAGGATGCTGGACTAGATGGGCCTTTAGCCTGATGCAGCAGGGCTCATCTTCTGTCCTTCTGAGGTTTTGCCTCAGAGAGTCCTGCAGAACGTGCTTCCTCTTCAATAGCAAGAAGATGTAGACCAGCATTATGACCCACATCAGTTACACTTTGTAGTTAGGGCTCTGCAGAGATTCCCTCAGGCTGGAATGATTTTGAAACCAAGAGACAGTTCTTTCTGCTCTAGCCTAAACATTTCTTCCTATTCCCCCACATATCACATAAGCTGCTTCTCCTAACAAGGCCACCAACCCCTACCACCACCACCACCATGGCCTCAGCCCCACCAGTCACAGATGTGGAAGAGGAAACCACGTGCCCCATCTGCATGGAGCTTCTGACGGACCCAGTGACTCTGGACTGTGGCCACAACTTCTGTCGGTGCTGCATCACTGATTACTGTGACAAATGGGAAGACCTGGGAGACTTGGAGTGTCCTGTCTGCAGAGTCAGGATCAAGGGCAGGAATTTCCGGTCAAATTGGCAGCTGGCCAAAATTGCAGAAAACCTCCGACATAAAAAGAAGCACCTGTGTGTGAAGCATAAGAAGGAACTCAACCTATTCTGCAAAGACGATGACGTGTTGCTGTGTGTGGCCTGTTGGAGATCCCCAGAGCATCAATTGCATACGGTGCTTCTGCTGGAAGAGGCTGCCCAGGAATACAAGGTAGGAAATCGTCTGGGGCTCTCAGGCACTACAACCATTTCTGCTTAAATGGCCAGCGCTCAGTTTCTAAAAAAACAAAACACTCCTTTGCTCTGGAAGCCCTTTCCTCTAACCTCTGTTGTGTGGGGTTTACCTTTGCACAGATGTGAAGGAATTGTGCTCTCCATCTTTCACCTGTTCCTCCTTTACAGGCTGAAAGCAAGTTGAGCCCTGGGAGGGAGAAGCCTTCTTCCGTGGAAGGAGTTAGTGCAGGGCACTGTAATAACCTCTTCCCACCTCTGGCTCTTGGATGCCTCTCCATTCCTTCTGTCTCTTATGATGTATCTGCCTTAAGGTCTCTGTTTCTGCAGGAAAACATCCAGGTTCAGCTGCAGTCTCTGGAGAAAGAGAGAGAGAAGCTGGTGGAACAGAAAGAGTTGGAAGAGCAGAGGAGCCAAGAATATCTGGTAGGTGTTTGCTCTTTGTGCTGGGGATAAGAACAGCCTGGGTGACTCTTCCTGCCCTCATCATGAGACAACAGACTTGACGTGTTGTTGTTTAGTGACTCTTTGGACTGGTTCACAGAAGTGCATCATCAAAATGGGAGAACTGTATGTGTGAATGAGTATTGCGCTATTCTATACAGTATGTTCCAATTCCCACCCATAAAGCAGCTCAGCTCTGGCTGTTCAGATCTCGCACTCAGCAACCAATCATAAATTACAGGTGTCCCCCGCTTGAGAAGGGGTCGAGGCGGCGGCCGGGGAGGACATGCGGAGACCCTCTCCCGGCCCCTGGAGGCTCCGCCGGGTCCGTGCATCACCTCCGGAGGCCGGGAGAGGGCCTCCACACGTCCTCCCCGGTCGCCACCTCGACCCCTTCTCACCAGGCCGGCGGCCATTTCGCACATGCGTACGACAACTAAGGGCAAGCTTACCCTCACCGGTCGTCGTATGCATGTGTGAAATGGCCGATGACGGCCTGGTCAGAAGGGGTCAAGGCGGCAGCTGGGGAGTACGTGCGGATGCCCTCTCCCGGCCTCCAGAGGTGACGTGCAGACCCGGCGGTGGCTTCGGATGGTGAGCGTGGAGCCTCCGGAGGCCGATTGGGGGGGGGGAATTAATTAATTAAAAATGGCGGCTGCCTTAGTGGCCGGCCCTCAACAAATTACTAACATTAAAAACGGCCCCCATTCACACATTACACCTTTCCCTCTTTGTAAGTACCAAATCCATTCCTGAAAACAGCCCTTATACAAGTTGAGTATCCATTATCCAGACTGCTTGGAATGGGAAGTTGTCTGGATTTTGGAATATTTGCATTAAATATAATGAGATATCTAGTGGATGGGACCCAAGTCTAAACATGAAAATCATTTATGTCTCATATACACCTTATACACATAGCCAAGGTAATTTTATACAATATTTTTAATAATGTTGTGCCCCAGCATGTCTTGTGCTATACCAGCCAGGTGTTGGAAAAGGTTTATTCACAAAAAGTCTTAACCCCCAAAATGTCTGGATTTTGGAATAGTCAGGCTCTGAGGCAGCGAACCTCTGAATAGGCCTTTCCCTCTTCCTTGGGGGCTCCTCAATGGCATCTGTTCAGCCACTGTCAGAAGCAGGATGCTGGACTAGATGGGCCTTTAGCCTGATGCAGCAGGGCTCATCTTCTGTTCTTTTGAGATTGTGCCTCAGAGAGTCCTGCAGAAACTGCTTCCTCTTCAATAGCAATAAGATGTAGACCAGCATTTATGTGCAACAAATTCATTGCTGCTGTCTATGAATCCAGGCCTCTCTCTAATTTCCCTTGACTGAACCTCATGCTCCACTTCTGTCCCTCACAAAAATTCTGTGCATTTTCCTCAGAAACAGTTAGAAAAGCAGAAGCAGAAAATCACGTCAGACTTCAAGGAAATGCACAAGTTTCTTGAGGAACAAGAGCGCTCCTGGCTGAGGGAGCTGGCTGATCTGGAGAAAGAGATCAAGGAGAGGCAGGAGGAAAACATGACCAGACTCTCCGAGGAGATCTCCCATTTCAGGGACCTGATCAAGGATATGGAGGAGAAGTGCCAACAGCCCCCATGTGAATTTCTGCAGGTGAGATTTTAGGGGAAAAAATGTTGCCCAGGTGCCAGACCGGCAAAAGACTTTTTGCTGCCTGAAGCGAACAACAGGATGGTTCCCTTCCCCAGTCATGTTCACAGACAGACATGCACAGTCTGTCTAGTCCACCCTTCTGCCTACAGACGCTGTACTTGTCCAGGTAGCTGCAGCTCCAACTGTGTGGTGGTGTGGGCAGGGGGGGGGGTGATGGATGGAGTGGGCGGGAGGGGTTGCTGAGCCAAATGGGGGCAAGGCGAAGGCGGTAGATGCTGCTGCTTCTACTGCTGCCTTCGACCCCCAGTGCCAGGAAAAATCCACCACCTCAACCAAACGCTTCAGGTCTCCTCATGAGAAGGCCAGCCCTGCCAGACCCCTGCGGTTCAAGGAGGCAGGATCCTGGGGGTGAGGGTTGGTTCTCCATAAGCAAGAAAGGGGCCGATGAATCTCCATGACACGAAAACAAAAAGCAGCAGCCCAATATGACTTCTGTCTGTGTGGCTTAAGCCCATTTCTCTCATTCCTTCTTTCAGGACATCAGACGTACCTGGGGCAGGTAAGTGGCTCAGTCACACTCCCCTTCCTGTTTCACCTGAGCCAATTGATAAATATTTATCTTGTCCAATTGATAGATAAATATTTCTGGGGAAAAAAGAGTCACAGGCACAGAGCCACCAAGGCCCTGAAGTATTTGCTCTCCTCGAGGAGCAAACGTCCGAAGAGGTCTGGTGTCCTCAGAGCTCAGGCTCGTTCCTTGTGAAGACAGGAAGCTGCTACACGCCAAGTCCGTTTAGCCAACTGCAGCCGTTCTCCGGCCCAGATCTCCCTCCTTCACTGAAGATGCCATAGATTTATCCTCCATTGTCGTGATGCGTGAATTCCGCCTCTGGGTCCTGCCTTCTGTCTGTGGTTCTCCATTCCCACATCTCGTCTGCTTCTCCTTCCTTCTCCCACTAAGAATGGCCAGGGAATTACTGCAAGACTGGAGGGCGCATATTGTAGCTGCAGGTGGGAAGGAAAATACTTTCTCCCAAGGAAGAAGCATCTCACCTTGCCAACTTAATTCGCGGGGGGGGGGGCAGTGTCTTTTCCATGCTTTCCCCCTTAAGAGTAGAAAATGTGACTAAAACGGAAACAGGTTATCTGGAAGAGCACCAGAAGTTAGCCATGAGTGGACCTTCTCTCAAGTTAAGAACATAAGAAGAGCCCTGCTGGATCAGGCCAAAAGCCCATCTAGTCCAGCTTCCAGTGTCACACAGTGGCCCCACCAGATGCCTCAGGGAGCACACAAGACAACAAGATATCTGTGTCCAGTCGCCACTCCCATGCACCTGGCACAGAGAAAACCCACTTCTAAAAACCAGGAGGTTGCTTATGGCTTATAACCTGTGATGGTCTTTTCCTCCATGAATTTGTCCAAACCCCTTTTAAAGGCATCTAGGCCAGGTGCCATCACCACATCCTGTGGCAAGGAGTTCCACAGATGAATCACACGCTGGGTAAAGAAATATTTTCTTTTGTCTGTTCTAACGCTCCCTCCTCTCAATTTTAGTGCATGTCCCCTGGTTCTGGTGTTGTGCGAGAGGGAGAAGAATTTCCCTCTATCCACTCTCTCCATCCCATGCATAATTTTATACGTCTCAATCATGTCCCCCCTCAGGTGCCTTTTTTCTAGGCTGAAAAGCCCCAGACGCTGTTGCTTTTCCTCATAAGGGAGGTGCTCCAGCCCACGAATCATTCTGGTCGCTCTTTTCTGCACCTTTTCCAATTCAACTATATCCTTTTTGAGGTGTGGTGACCAGAACTGGACACAATACTCCAGATGTGGCCTTACCATCGATTTCTACAAGGGCATAATGATATTGGCCGTTTTATTCTCAATCCCCTTTTTAATGATCCCAAGCATGGAATTGGCCGCCTTCACAGCCGCCGCACACTGGGTTGACACTTTCATCGACCTGTCCACCAGCACCCCAAGATCTCTCTCTTGATCCGTCACAGACAACTCAGAACCCATTAGCGTATATGTGAAATTTTGGTTTCTTGCCCCAATGTGCATCACTTTGCACTTACTTACATTGAAGCGCATCTGCCATTTTGCTGCCCATTCTCCCAGTTTGGAGAGATCCTTCTGCAGCTCATCACAATCCCTGCTGGTCTTTACCACCCGGAAAAGTTTAGTGTCATCCGCAAACTTGGCCACCTCACTGCCTATCCCCAACTCCAGGTCATTTATGAATAAGTTGAAAAGCACCGGTCCCAAGACCGATCCTTGGGGCACACCGCTTTTCACCTCTCGCCATTGTGAAAATTGCCCATTGACTCCCACTCTCTGTTTCCTGGTCTTCAACCAGTTCCTAATCCACAAGAGGACCTGCCCTCTTATTCCCTGACTGTGGAGTTTTCTCAGGAGCCTTTCATGAGGGACCGTGTCAAACGCGTTCTGAAAATCCAGATGTATAATATCCATGGGTTCGCTCGCATCCACATGCCTGTTGACCTTTTCAAAAAATTCTAACAGGTTTGTGAGGCAAGACTTCCCCTTGCAGAAGCCATGCTGACTCTCCCTCAGCAGAGCTTGTTCTTCTATGTATTTTAAGATTTTATCCTTAATGAGACTTTCCACCATCTTCCCTGGAACAGATGTTAGGCTGACCGGCCTGTAGTTTCCCGGGTCCCCCCTCCTTCCTTTTTTAAAGATTGGCGTGACATTAGCTGGGTTGGGTTCCGATCCCCTATTTCTGGCTACAATTTTTGGGGGTCTTGGAGTTGCGTTTAAGCTTCCCTAAACTGAGCCCTGCGTCTTCCTTTCAGGTGTCAGGAGGGGCAGGTCAGGCAGCAGCTGAAACTTCCTCCAGGGCTGCAGTGGAAACGCAGAAGTGCCTCTCTGAAAATTACAGCTCTTCAAAAAGCCATGGAAGAGCTTAAAGGTATGGCAGGGAATGGATGCAAATCTGGTCACTTTGGCCATTGCGAGAAACAAGAAGGTGGACGAGATGGGTCTTGGGACCAAACCAGAAACGATCTTCTGATATTTACATTGAGTTTGCATAAAATCTGAGACTGGGCCACTTCTGACTGGAGGCAGAAAAGTCGGAATCTTATTAAAGAGTAAGTGACTTACCCTCCTATGATCCTGGAGATGTCTGAGGAGTCAGTGTCTGTCCCACATTCCCCTCCTCCACATCCCTTTAATGCAATGATCACCACCCCTCACGAAAGGAGCCACAAGTGTAGATGGATCCTGAACTGGCTCCCCTTTGGTCTCCAGGGCCTGCTTTTACCAGTCTGTCCGCTCATCTATCTGTGATTTAATGCCCCAGTAAAAAGGGCTGTTTGGCCCAGAAGCGATCACTGAACAGAAGTCAGTACTGGCAAGGAAGGTCCTCATTCTGTGTGGAGATTGGGGTGTTCACCCTTTGAGCTTGTGATGTTTTCCCATTAAAAATCATCCCCTCTAAAGCACCTATATAGGCTCTGAAGGTGCCATTGCAGCAAATGGCACTTTGGGGACCAAGACCAGCTCTAGGGAGATTTTTGGTGAGAAAACATCACAGAGGAAAAGGTTCAACAAGCCGCACCTCTGTGCCTTGGCCCTGATCCAGACCTAGCTCTAATTTAAGCTAAACCCCAGACTAAATAATGGCACATTTCATATCACCTGTATTGCACTTCCCTTAAGCTTGTGTTGCATCTTGTTCCATTTGGAAGATGGTTCAGCTCCTCGATCCTCTGGAGCCCTCAGCAAATGTCTCTTCTTCAAGACTGAGAAACGGGACAATATGTGGCTTTTCTCCTATCCAGGATTTAAATTCTTATGCTTAAGGTCCCAATTCTATCACTCAGCGTCGATGCAGCCGTTCTAAAAAGGCACGCATGTTGCATTCAGCAGTGCGGGGGGGGGGGGGACGACAACACACCTGAGGGCAAAGGGAGGTACAAATAAAATGTTTATGCTTACCTCCACATAAGCCCTGGGTCATCACCACACCTGGGTCTCCTCGGACATATGCTACATCTCTTAGTGGTGTATGTCCAAGGAGAGAAAAGGGGCGGGGAGGTTTACAACTGAGGGGATAAGATCCAGCGTGTGCCATTACTGCTGTATCCACCCCCCTCCTCACCGCACCGCTGATGTGCCGGGTCCAGTGGGCACGGTGGGGTCAGCAATGAAGGTGCGGTCCTTGCAAAATGCCTGCTGACAGACCTTTGCACACACCATCAGCAGCCATTTTATGACAGCGGAGACTCTTCTGCTGTCGTAAGCCCCTCCTCCCGATAACCCAATCCTGGATAGGATTGGGCTGTACGAGTCTTGTCTGCTTTTTTAGAAATATGGTGATGTTAAAATGATCCCGTAATGGTGCCCAAAGGACTTTCTGAATCAGGGTCTGTCCTTGCTCTGTTTCTGCTTGAGAGAGTGACTTTCTCTGCTGCTTCTTTAGGCCTTCTGACCCGTTGAGGCCTGGAGGAAGGGGTTTTTGCTCTCCAGCACATGTTGTGAATCCTTTCTCTAAAATGACATATTTGCTCTTGCTATAATGAACGAATCTTGAATTTGTCTCCCTTCCTTCCACATAACAGGGTCGCTGGCTTTCGGCAAAGGTAACTATTGCAGGGACTAAACGAGGGGGGGGCTTCTCCCCGTTGCGTCCCCTCGTTCGGGAATTTCATCAGTCCAGGCCACTTCTGGGAAAGGGAGTCATTTTCTCCTTTCCCTACACAAGACAGGAGAGTGGCAGACGATGGGATGGTAGGAAAAGAGCATCCCTGAAAGCCAATGGAAACTGTTTTCTACATAAAATCACACAGCGGTGGTGGGTGGAATCACAGTCACAATTCTCAGGGGGCCAAGAGAATTAACCCACCCCCCGCTACTCCTCACCACAGTCCTACCCAGTTCAGGCCCCCTTCCCCATGTACTATTCTGAAGGACACACACCAGACCATGTTACGCGATTTGCATACGACAGGAACTCTTCAGCAGCTGAGGCCGACCCTTCCCCTGACACCCTTCCGCTCTTTCTCTCCTTCTCTCTCCTGTAGTGAGTGTGACTCTGGATCCAAAGACAGCAAATGGCTGGCTTGTTCTGTCTGAGGACCTGAAGAGTGTGAGATGGGGAGAAAGATGTCAGAAGCTGCCCGACATCCCTGAGAGATTTGATACCAAGCATTGTGTGCTGGGCTGTGAGAGATTCACCTCAGGACGACACTGCTGGCAGGTGGAGGTGGAGAAGCTGAAAGAGGACGTATGGTGGGCTGTGGGGGTTGCTCGAGAGTCTGTCAAGAGGAAGGGATATTTTACTTTTAGTCCTAATGAAGGGATCTGGGCTGTGGGAAAGGAGTCATCTACATCTCATCTAGTCTCAGCTGTGACTTCCCCCAAATGGACCCCCTTGACCTTGAGTCGTGAGCCCAGGACGATCCGGGTGTTCCTGGACTACGAAGAGGGACGTGTGGAATTTTTTGATGCTGATACAGACAGCTTGATCTTCACTTTCACTCCTGGCTCATTCTCTGGGGAGGGGATCAGGCCCTTCTTCTGGGTGGCAGGGGGAGTCTGTCTGAAATGCTGAATCTTAAGGTGCCAGACAGAGTTCTTGGGAGAGATTAATATGCTGTCCCTTGATAACTTTGTGTGGATCGTCTCCTCCTAGAGATACTGCCCTGCTGCCTCTTTCCCTTCTCCCCCCTCCCCCATGGCTGGGATTACTAAGCTGACATGAACTATTCAGACTGCCAGTCTGAAGTGAAAGTCTTCCCGAGGTTACTAGCGGTCATCACCTCTCACTGAGACTTCCGGCACTAATTGCCTGCCCGTTTCTTTGTGCGCTTTCTCCGTTTGGCGCCTTTCTCTCTTCAAAACAACCAGATCAGCTCACCAAGCCCCTTAACATCTTGCTAGACAGTGCGCTGACACCTGAAGAGGTCCACGGTTTTTAGGGATGAAACGTTGTGTTGTTATGTCTAAGTGTGTTTGGAATTTTAAATGACGTGTTTTTAAGCATGTTTTAAAGTGTGTTTTTACTATTTTAAACATAAAGGACATCAATTTTAATTCTCAGCATAGTTTTTAAACCCGTCAATTTGACTTCTTTTTGTAAAGTTTGAATTGTTTGACTCCCTGCTTACTAATGAGTAAAACCTATTGGTCTGGGTGACAATGACTTCCAAGCAAGGCTGCAGTACACATCCAAGGGTCAGTTTCAGGCTGGCCTGAGACCTCCTGGTGCAGCTGTGCCAAATGCTGCCCCCCCCTTACTTGGTGATGTGCCAGCTGCAGTTCCTCCCAATTCCTGGACTGGAAAATGAAGGGAGGGAGGGAATAGAGGAGGAAGTGTGGAGGACCAGCGCACCGTGGAGAGAGGGAGAGCAGCAGCAGCAGCGGAGGTCATGGGCGGACAGAGGTGGGTGCCCCCTGCCAATCTGTCGGGTGCCCCCCTGAAGTGACCGCCCCAGTTAGCCTCATCATGGTGGATGATCCAAGCCTTGGTCAGTTTATTGCAAGGGTCCCCTGACAAGTGCAGTCCTCACTGGCACGTGAAGCATTACGTTGAACAGGTTTCCACTCTGAATTGCCAATCCCAGGCATATAGTGCTTTCACAAAAAAGAAAAATAAGGGGTTAAAAAAAAGATGCAGGGATAAACTAATGCAGTAAGAAGCATTCTAGTTCAGCCTTTATTTGTTTATTTATTTATTTATGAAATTTATGAAATTTATATCCCGCCTTTTCCTATGCCGAGGGAAATGCCCAAGGCGGCTTACAACAAGTTAAAATACATAATTTAAAAACAATACATAAGGTAAATTAAAAAACAATAAAATCCACTGGGGGGTGACAATGTAAAGCAGAAAAAAACAGAAGGCAGAGCATACTGAGGCACTGGGGGCAGACAACAAACCATCACCCAAACGCCAGATGAAACAAAAACGTTTTGTGTCTCCGCCGAAACGTCATGAGGGAGGGGGTTGTTCTCAAATCCCCTGGCAAGGAGGAGTTTCACAATTGTGGCGCCACAGCAGAGAAGGCTCGCCCACGAGCTGCCATTCCCCTGACTTGAGACAGAGGTGGCACTCGCAGGAGAGCCCCCTCAGATGACCTAAGAGAGCTGGCTGGAATGTATGGGAGAAGGCGGTCCCTCAGATATCAAACCGTGACCTTCTAGTTTTATACATGCAGGGCTATTTGAATGGAAGAAAAAAATATGCAAATATGAGATTGTCTACCTCCAGTCTAGAGTGGTATATAATCCATTAACAGCTCAAGCCTATGCATGCCTACTCTGAAGTAAGTCTTACTGGAAACAGTAGGGCTTACTCCCAGCAGTATAGAATGGCAGCCTAAAAACTTTGCTCTTTGATCCTGCTGAGTGTATAAACTGGCCTTGAGGCCGGACTGATGATCTGTGAGGTTGATTCAACCTGAGAGCCTGAATCCTGCAACCAGTTCCTGGAACATCCTAACTTTGACTTGACTGACACCAAATGGGAAGGTGAGGAAGCAGCCCCCTTAGAGGAATGGTCAAGCTGGGCTCTGATGGAATCCCAAGGCTGGAGTGGGCAATCAATCAATCAATCAACTAAGCACAATCTGCAATTTCTGTATTGTTAAAGGCACTAGAACAGGACCAGGAGAAAAAGCTGGCACCCCTTCAAAAAGCCAGTGATTACCTGTAAACCCCAAAGAATTATCTCCCCCTTTATGTTCCTGCCTCTCAACCAGGTCCATCTTCCCATCAGGAGAGATCCTTTTGCATGTCTTTCATGCGTGTGACATGATGTGGGGAAAGGGTCCCTGGAACTCCTTGCCCTGGGAGATCTGTTTCACACTCGCACATACTCCATCCCCAAGTGAGTGTAATATGTCCTATCTGTGTTGACAGACTGCTGGCCCATTTTCTTTTGCAGTTCTGACTCCCTCTAGAATTCTTTTTTTTTTTTTTACTTGCTGGTTTGAGATATATGTTTGACGTTGTGCGTGTCGCTTTGGTTATGTTGCAATCCTGTGATGTCGGGCCACCTTGAGTGTGCTTTGTCAAACTGAAATTCTGAGGGATCAAATGTCAAAATGGGAATCAAAATCTCCAAATAAAATCAGCCCCATCCAAACCTCCAGATATACCGTACATTCAGTTGTCCCAGCAAAGGGACTGAAGGACAGGCTGCTACCCAACTGGGCAGAGGGTCTGTGCCCTTAACAGGTGAAACGTTTCCCCAGTATAGAGAAGGAATGTGGGCAAGTGTAGCTTGTTAAGTCCTAGGGCACAATCCTAGGCATGTCTACTCAGAAGCAAGCCCCATTGAACACTGAAATCCCCACTGCCATAAGCAACTGTTGCAACCCTGAGGTGAAGAGACACTCTTGCAGTTGGTGTCTCTTTGGCAGAAATGGCAGCAGGCAAAGAGCATGGAGCTTGTGGTTTCCAGCCATGACTTCTGGCTCCAGATCGCAGTGCTTAGAACTGAGCTACAGATTTGCTCTCTGATATCCACACCTAGCAGGTGTGCTTTTTAGACATGCATTAACATGTGCACACAGATTACATGTGCTGGGGGCATGTGCAGTGACTAATGGCACAGCTGAACTGTTTGGGGGAAGGAAGAGGGAGGCAAAGGTGAACGTGCAACAAGGACTTTATTGTGGGGATATTTTTACAATTATAGGGAAGATGAAATAAAAAATGAAAAGCAAATCAATGTTCCTTGCCATTCATTCAACAAGACCCTAAATGTCAGTAGTTGTGGCCGAACAGGAAATAGCTCCTTACTAGGGAACAGGTGCTTGATGACCAAAGCAAGGAGTGGTTCAGTATATGGCTCATGCAGCTGTGAAAAGCCTGAAGCCTCCCCTCTATTTAAAGAGTGCAACTCTCACATGAATCTTCTCTTTTAATAGCTCCCAGTGGGTGGGAATCAGTTGATTGCCTGTAGCAGCCATTGCAGGAAAGGGCTTGGACAGGTTGCTGCTCCTTCTCCTCCAGGCCATGCAAGCTTCAGAGCTGGAAGGGAAGCCAGTTGTAGAACTTAAACCTATGGCTGATACTGCAAATCCCATGGAGCGCCTGGAAGATGAAGTGATTTGTGTGATCTGTATGGAGTATTTCATAGAGCCAGTTATTCTAAGCTGTGGGCATAACTTCTGCCAAGCCTGCATTGTATCCTACTGGGAGAAGGGGGGCCCAGAGCCCTCTTGTCCCCAGTGTGAGGACACTATTCAGCACAAGACCTTCCAGCCAAACCGGCAACTTGCAAATGTGGCTGAGATTGCCAAGGAGCTGAGTTTGCTGCTGGCAAGGAAGGGGGGTGGGGAGAGAGGGATGCTGTGCACGAGGCACCTGGAGCCTCTGAAGTTCTTCTGTGGGGAGGATGAAGCCCCCATCTGTGTGGTTTGTAGAGAATCCCAGGACCACAAAGCTCACAGTGTTCTGCCCATTGAGGAGGCTGCCCAGGAACGCAAGGTAACGAACCCCAGAAGAAACTCTAGGACCCTTTTTGAGGCCAGCCTCCTGCAGGTGCAAGACTTGATTGGCTGACGGTAGCCTTGTAGCTTGAATAGCTTGTAGCCTTGTAGCTTGTAGGTTTGGGGGGCTTGGCCCTAGTCAATGCCTACTATCTGTGTATGCCCACAATCATAGAAATCCTCAGAGCACAGGCACAAGTGACTTGCCTTGGCCAATCTGTTGCTTGCTCATTGCCCCAAGAAGCACATGAGGCCTGGAAAGTACTATTTGAAAGCTAGCAACGGTAGGTTGGGGTGGGGAGGGAGAGAATGGGAAGAAGGTCCTTAACCACAAACAGGAACTGTCTATGGTTAATAGAATATGGACTCCTGTGCTAAATAAGACTATTGCATAAGATTGCAAATATATGGATGACCACTAGGGGCACCAATAGAGTGAGTGGAGGGTCAGGTTAACCTTATCGCTGTACTCCAGTGCTAATTGATGGCAGGAAAAGGCATGTTAAACTTCTTTTTAAACCAGAGACAGGATTAATGCTCTTCACCATCTCTTTGCCTGTCAGTCTGTCAGCATCTGAAGATATTCATAGAAATGAATGAAACATCATGATGTTTGTTTTAAAGTGTTTTTCTTGTATTTTGAAAGAAACTTTTAAAGTAATTTTATTGCATACATTGCATTTTAAAGAAACTTTTGAAGTCATTTTAAATTAATACATTTTTAACATTTTGAGACTGTATTTTGTTTTTGTGACCATAATCTCGCGGAAGATGATCCAATCCTGTTGCCTCATAGCTGGTCATAACCGTTTTGCTCTATTTGAATTGGATTTCTACTATACAGAATGGCTGTGATGTGACATTGCCAAATGTGTGCCATTGGTGCTTTGTGATGCTGGAGACCTGCTTATGAATGGTGAAAATGGGCACAGCTCTCTAGGCTTCTGTAAAGCTCATTAGCTTTAAAGAGAGTTGTTTGTACTGCTCCCCTGAATTGTTGGCATTGTTCTCTGGAAGCTGTGCGGCCGCATAGCTTGAAGCCGAGCTCCAAGGCTCGGCTACCTGGAAGTCAGCAATGATGTGTGAGGACATCTGTGAGTATCTGCACTAAACAAATATTGCCTTCAGAATATAATGTCTTCAGTTCTCTTCCCGCAAACATCCTTGTCGGTGGTTTTTCCATTTTCTGCTGTGACTCTGACTTCGAATCAAAGGGACAACTTGTCTATTCTTCTAACTCCAGCTGTTGGGCTGACCAGGAGAATTGCCAAGGCTTGAAATAATGGTCCAAGCTTAAACTCCTTTTCCTTTCCCCAGGGTCAAATTCAGAAGCATCTGGAGGTTATCAAAGAGGCAAGAGATGCAATTGCGGGATTAATATCCAGTGGCAAAGAGAAAGGCGAGGACCTGCTGGTAGGCATTCTTCTACTCTACTAACTTCCATCCCGGCAAGAAGTTGGCTACTGGCAATCTCTGAGCCCTCTGCCACCCTCCAGTGGCCAAAGCAGAAGGGGGGGGGTGCAGCTATATAGCAATACACCGTTTTGGGATGAGATGACTGCTTGTTTGTTTGTTTTTTGGCCTGGAGAAAAGCAAACCAAAACCTGCCTTTCATATTCAAGGTCAGTTAGGAACTGCATGTTAGATTTTTTTTAACACATTGATTTATAGCTGACCTCTTTGATTGCTAGAGTGATGTAGGAGCAGATTATGCTGGGGAAAGGTGTTGCAAATGTCCTTCAGGTAGGCGAATGAGTTCGTTTCCCCTTTTGCTGCAGAATCAGACAAAAACAGAACTGCAGACTGCACTGGCTGAGTTTAAGGAACTGCACCAGTTTCTGGAGGAGGAAGAACGGCTTCTTGTGGCCCGGTTAGAAAAGGTGAATAAGGAGATCCTAAAGAAGCAGGACAAGTATGCTGCTGAACTGGCGGAGGCAATTTCCCTTCGCGATGGCTTCATCCAAGAGATGGAAGAAAAGTGCAAGCAACCAGCAGAGGAATTTCTACAAGTAAGGCTGACTAGAACCCCTTCCAGAGAAATGGTAGCTGATAATCCCAAGGTTACTAAATTTAAAATTGAATAGGGGTTTAAAACCCCAAGGTTTTGTATTGCTAAGCCTAGGCTTACCAGATCGTCGACCGGGACGGAGCGATCTACCCTTAAGGGGCGGGGCGCGGGGGGCCCAGAATGCGTTGTGTTCTGCCCCCCCGTGCCCCGCCCCTTAAGGGTAGATCGCTCCGTCCCGGTCGACGATCTGGTAAGCCTAGCTAAGACAATATCTAAAACCCCAAGGTTGTTTACACACTAATAGCTTAATCTGGAGTTGCTGCCTGTAGTGCTGCCTGTAGTGCCCGATTTTGGGTGATCGTCTGTCACTTAAAAGTTTGATTGAGGTGTGTGTGTGGGTACCCTGTGAACTGGCAAAGTGCTATTGAGACTTTTCAGGGCTTGTTGTTGTTAAGTCATGTCCGACCCTTCATGATCCCATGAACCACATCCCGCCAGGCCTTCCTGTCCTCCACTATCTTCCTGAGTACGCTCATTTTCATGTTCGTTGCATCGGTGATGCTGTCTAACCATCTCATCCTTTGCCTTCCCCTTCTCCTTTTGCCTTCAGTCTTTCCCAGTATCAGGGCTACTGGCCCTTTAATTAGAAGTTTTCTCCTTGCAGCATCTGCCTCTAACTGCTTGCTGTTAGTGGACTTGCAACACTCCGGTTGAATTGCCATTGAGTCCCTTCCTATACCCAGGAAACATTCCAATTTAATAGCTTCCTCTCATTAATAATCCCTATGAAATAATGCTTTTGCAATAAGGTTCCTCTCATTAATACTCCCTATGAAATAATGCTGCTTTTGCTATAACCTAATGCAAAGAGGACTTTGGACTGTTCCCTTGGACTGCTAGGAGATCAAATCAGTCAATCCTAAATGAAATCAACCCTGACTGTTCCCTGGAAGGACAGGTACTAAGGCTGAAACTCAAATATTTTGGCCACCTAATGCGAAGAGAGGACTCCTTGGAGAAGACTCTGATGCTGGGAAAGATTGAAGGCAAAAGGAGAAGGGGAAGGCCAAGGATGAGATGGTTTGTCAGCATCACCGATGCAACGAACATGACAATGAGCGAACTCAGGAAGATAGTGGAGGACAGGAAGGCCTGGCGGGATATGGTTCATGGGATCATGAAGGGTCGGACACGACTTAACGACTGAACAACAACAACAACAACAAAGAAGTGAGAGGAAGCTATATTAAAGCTCCCTTCTCCCCCTGCCTGTTGCAAAGAGAAATTAAGCGACAAATCCTGAGTGCTGACTGTTGCCACACTGAACAGTAAGCAGTGTCAAAAGCAGCAAGGCTGAAACTTTTAAAATTAAAGGCACAATAGCCCAGAGAAGCTGCATAGCATTTTTGTCATGCCAGTTTGGCTAATAGGCACTGGCAACTGCTTTGGAAATGGAAAATAGGTTCAAATGACGCTGGCAAGAAGGTGGAGCACAACACAGGATTGGAGTCCTGGTTGTAGGAGTAGGTTTTCTTTGTGCCAGGTGCAAGGGAGTGGTGACAGGATACAGGCATCTTGTTGTCTTGTGTGCTCCCTGAGTCATCTGGTGGGGCCACTGTGAGATACAGGAAGCTGGACTAGATGAGCCTTTGTCCTGGTCCAGCAGGGCTCTTTGATGTTCTTATGAGTGGGTTGGCAACAGTATGGTTTGGATTTTCCATAAAAATGGAGTGGACAAACTTCATAAGATCAAGATGGCTAGTCTGGAAGTATCCTTGTATTGTATACTGGGGATGAAGGTTAATACTAGCGTTTCTTGAAGGGCTGTTGAAAAGATTATTGCAAGTATGTGAGCCATGTAAATACTTTTATCACTACTGCTAGGCAAGACCATTCCCAATCAGCTGTGTCTGTCAGCCTTCACAGGTTGAGCAATTTCAAAACTACACTTGGTTTTAAAACCTTATTTATAACCCAAAGTCAACTGGTAAACTTTGCAGCTGTGAGGATTGGAACTCGGGTCCTTCTACTCAAAGTTCATCACTGCTATTCCACACTGGCTGTCTACTGTCGTATTTCAATGACATACAAAGGTGGAGGGAGGAATCCATACTCTGGATTTTGTCCCTTAAAGCAACTGGTTCTGAAATTTGTCTTTTGACCCCTCACAATCACCTGAGTAATTCAAACAATTTGCTTTATTTTTTGTTCCCTCTTAGGACATTAAAAGCATTTTGAAGAGGTAAGCTGCTGTCCTGTCTTGATTGTGCTACATAATGCTAGGAAGGTTTTGGCTCCTGGTCCAGGAGTCCTGGGTGGGAATGTGTCTCCAGAACCATGTAGACAGACATTGGGGAATGTTGTTAGCTTGGAACTCTTTCTGGACTTAGCATTCTAAGTTCTAGTCTAGCATCAAAGCTGGAATGTCTCTGCTTTCTCTGCCCCTTATTAGCCCCTTATCAACTCCTGACGTAACCTCATCCCAACATGTGCCCCACTCTTGACTGTACATTGTTGGCCATTGCTGGTAGAAGGTGGACTGACTGCAATGCCTGTCATTTTGTGATGCTCCACATTGCATGGAGTGGAACATAAAATGATATGTACAGATGTAGGCTTACCAGATCCATACCAGGACAGAGTGTTAGACCTTTAGGCGAAGGAATGTGGGCAGGTGTAACTTGTTGAACCCTTAGCGCACAATCCTAGGCATGTCTACTCAGAAGCAAGCCCTATTGAACACAATGGGTTCTTTGTGTTCACAAAGTTGAGTCTTTGTGTTGGTTCACTTCCTATTTCATACCTTGGGTCAACAAGTCACCAGGCCTGAATGGAGCACACAGAGTTCTCATCTTAAGGAACTCTGTGTTCCTTGCAAACCTATTGACCTGTCAGTTGGCCCTTGTCGTATGTCTGCTAGGAGATTAAGATGCCCCCTTTTCTCTCTCCTCATTGATCCTAGTACTTGCTTCGTTCATGTTCCTCATGAAAAGTACTTTTCTCTCCAGATGTGAGGAGAAGGAGCAGGAGAAGTTTGAGAATCCAGTAGCTTTTCGCCCAGGTCTCAAGCAGAAAATTGTTGAAATCGCTTGCCAAATTCCTGTTATGAAGAATGTCATGGATCAGTTTAAAGGTAATTAGAAGTATTGGAGAAGTAAAGAGTACAAATGTGTACTGATTCTGAGGAGGACTGGAGAAAATCTGTATGAAGAACGTATTTTTGAATTGGGCCATTGGTCTAATTAGCCCAGTGCTGGATGAAGCTCTCAGAGGAAATGCTGGAGATTGAACCTGGGACTTTGAATTGCCACTAAGCTGCAGCCTCTCTCCCCCTAAAGCCCTACTGACAGGGTGTTTATAGAATTCCATGGTTGTGGAACAGCCTATTCCTGTTCATTCTGCAAACTCAAGCTGTATAAGAACAATGGTCTTGTTCACCGCCTTGGGGTCTTGAGATGAGAGGCGGCATACACATTGAAAGAATGACTTCATACTGTGTATGGTATGGAGCTTGCATCTTTCTATAGCTTTCTGAGCTCTCAATACAGCGACTTATCTGTGAGCATGTTCATGACCTTGGTAACTTTGGCAATAATTGTGTTCAGCCTTTGCAACCTCATTTCATAATGTAAAATCTGTGGTGTTGCTTATGAATTGGTTGCATAGGAGCAGGGTATTTGGGGTTGGGGCTGGCCCAAGACCTCCTGAGGTGGCATGCCAAATGTTGCCCCCTTACCCAATGATCTTCCAGCCTTGATTTCTCCCACTCTTCAATGTACTTGCTGCCCCTCCACATTTCTGCTTCCCCTCTATCGTGCTCTTTTGTGCACTTCCCTTTCTGAGCCAGGGAGTGGAAGGGGAAAGAGGAGCAGTGGAGGTATGTAGGCAGACAGATGGGTGCACCCCACCCTCTGCTGCCTAAGGCAACTGCTTCAGTTGGCGTCACAGATGGGCAGCCCTGTTTAGGGTTCAGAATCATAGATGTCCACGCAGACACTAACTTGCTTGGTCTGAGATACAGGACACTTGTCCCATAGTTTAAAGCAGGGGGTGGCCAACCTTTCAACAGGAATGCTCCTGGACCTTTAATGGGTGAGGGCATTTCAGCAAGTGCAGCTGTTTTAGCAGCACCATCAGCAATTGCAGCTGCCAAGATTCTGTCTTCTTCACAACTCTCAAGAAAGCAGAGGCCCTAATGATGGTGAAAGTTGGCCACCCCTGGTTTAAACGTTAATATGGATTTATAGACATATGTGTAGTGTTTGTCTCATTATAACTTTTATGAAGCGATTGTTTTGTTAGCTTGCTGCTGAAGAACTGAGCATGAAAGAACTGAGAATGCACTTCATTGGCATTTCTTGTCAATTAAAAAAGGTCTTCAGCACTCTAGGGTCCCCTCTTTCTGCCTACAAGCCTCTTGGTTGATATGCAGCTGCTTCTGATGTACTGCTTGGGCATCTAAGAATGCACTGAACTGTCGATGAAAAGGAGGGGAAATGGCCGAGTTGGTAGGGGAAGGAAGTGTCATGATGGGGTGTGGCTTAACCCTTTTCTCCTTTCTTTCCACAGACACCTTGACATCTACACATCAGGTGACTAAATGTAAGTGTCTAGGGGCAAATAATGAACAAATGCTTTCTGGGGAGGGAGGAGAATGCAGTCCATGCGGCTTCATGGGTGCTAAGCACCCATTTGAGTAACACGTTGCTTGTTAAGGGACATGGATTAGCTCAATTGCCTTGCAATGTTCTGGCACCAGAGCTGCAACTACTCAAGTAGGAGCCCTGCTAGGCTCAGTTTACCCCACACTCCAGATGTCTCCCTCTGCACAGAACTTCTCCATATGTTGTTATGCAATATCTGCTGACAGTGGCGTCGCCTGCTATGGGGCGGTGGTGCGGCGGGCCCCAGGGCGGGGGGGCGCAGAGGCTCTGGGGGGGCGTGGGCCTCCTTAAATTAGCATATTTTTTGTATTTTTTATGTTTTTGGGTGATTATTAGTGTAAAAACAGGATTTATAACATGTATGTATGCTTTGCAGGCACTTACCTTGTAAATGGGGCGCTCCAGGACGTTCCAGAGATGTTCTTCTTCCTGCACCCGGGCGCGCAGCTTCTCCTTGCGCCCGGGCGCGGACTCCGTACCGCCCCCAGCAGCGCTTTCCGGAGTTTGCGCATGCCCAGTATATCCTGTAAACTCCGTGGGTCTGCGCATGCTCCGGAAACTGCTGCTGGGGGCGTTACGGAGTCGGCACCCGGGCGCAGGAGTTTCTGGAGTTTGCGCATGCGCAGACCCACAGAGTTTGCAGGGACGTACTGGGCATGCGCAAACTCCGGAAAGCGCTGCTCAGTGCTGCGTTAGGAAGAAGATCGTCTCTGGAACGTCCTGGAGCGCCCCATTTACAAGATAAGTGCCTGCAAAGCATACATACACGTTAAAAATCCCATTTTTACACTAATAATCGCTCAGAAACAGAAAAAAAAACCCTAAAAATCCCGGGGGGATTTGCATAATTTATGTAAATTTATTTTGGGGCATCGAGGGGTGGGCCCCAACCTCGGGGGGCGCTGACTACTCCACTGTCTGCTGATGACTCTGAAATCCACTGTCGCCCATGATCTTCTATGATTCATACTGTCTTGGCATTTTCACTTGCATGACAACTCCCAATACTCCCACCAAACTCTGTCTCCACTGCCACTTGATGCCACAGTGGGAGAAGAGAAATAGCCCAATAGTTCATCTTGGAGGAACACAACCTTTCGTGTTACTGGCAAACTCTAATAAAATGTGCTCTCACTTGCCTGATGTGTGCTGAGCAAGCTCTTCAGAGGCATGCTAAATTTTGAAGTGCTAGAGCTCATCACATCTCATTCATGCCCTACCAAAATGTCTTGTGGGGTGTGCTTCTGCCACTTATTCCTACTTTGAAACCTATTAAATTGCCTTTTAATGATGTAACTTGCTTCATTCCTAAGCTACTGAACTGAGTTGCATTCATCCCTAAGCTACTGAACTGAGCTGCAATAGTTTAAAACAAATATGCAAAATTAAATATTCCAGATAAATATAAAAGGTATACTGCAGTACTAGATTATGCATATTTATTAAAGTCTGCTGTAATCAGTAGGACTTCTTTCAGGTAAACTAGCCTTAATATAACATTACATACTGTATACGGTCTCCCAGGTAGCCCTTGAAAAAGATGACCGCCTAAACATCAACATGCCCCCTAGACCAGGGGTTCTCAACCTTTGGAGGCCCGGGTACCCCCTATCACGGCCCAATTTTCTGAAGTACCCCTGCTAATTAATTGGATTAATCAATTAGCTAATTGATTGTTAAATAAAATACTAAACAATTTTAAATGTGAAAAATGTCTTACTTAACTCGAGAGTGAGAGTGAGAGTGAGAGTGAGAGTGAGAGTGAGAGTGAGAGTGAGAGTGAGAGTGAGAGTGAGAGACAGGGAGGTTGCATTTAAGTTGTAATTAACTATTGATTGATGCTGATAAGGGGCAGGCTCTGGCGTACCCCCTGCCATTGGTCTGCATACCCCTAGGGGTACTCGAACCACAGGTTGTGAACCCCTGCCCTAGGCAGTTGCTCAGTTTGCCTTCTGCTGAACCTGATGCTGCTTAGCTCAGATTCTTTGAAAAAAGTTTTCAAAGGGCAGCACCTGAGTGGGTGCTCCGGTTGCAGACGTAGTTCTGGAGTCCCCTAATTCAATAACCTGAGATGGTTGACTTGTGTCTGATACTCCTAGCCCACCACTCCCCTCCCCTCTCCTCCACACTTCCTCTTCTAGTCTGACCCCCTTCTCCAATCCAAAGAGTGAGAGCAACTCCTCCAGCAGCAGGGGGCCTGGAAGCACTCCTCATCTAGCCAGTTTATTTTTGTTTGTTTTTTAAAGTTAAAAGCATGGATCCTCTTAAGTCTGCTTAGTCCCCCTGCAGCTTTGCACCTGCCGTGTCGGAGCCTTGCATTCATCTCCTCTTGCATCTCTTAGCAGAGAACGTGCTTCTGGATCCAGAAACGGCACATCCTGGACTCTACCTGTCTAAGGATCAGAAACGTGTGCATTGGGATACTGAATGGAAGACGCTGCCCAGCAACTCTCTACGGTTTGATTCGGAGGCCTGCGTGCTGGGCAGTTGTGGATTCACCTCGGGGAGACGGTTCTGGGTGGTGCAGATTGAGAAGGAAGAAGGGGGCTGGGCCATTGGGGTTGCCAAAGAGTCCATCAACAGGAAAGGGCTGATTAGGATCAGCTCGGAAGCAGGGATTTGGGCTGTACTATTTAATGGCACCTCGTACGGGACTTTATCCTCCCCTCTTCATATGATTTTGAAAGTGAGCAGGAAGCCGACTAATATCCAAGTGTGGCTGGACTTTGAAAAGGAGCAGGTGGTCTTTGCGGATGCGGACACCAAGGCCCCCATTTTTGTTTATGGGCAAACCCCTTTCTCTGGGGAGAAAATGTACCCTTGGTTTAAAGTGGGGAATGGATCTGTGCTCAGGCTGAGATACTAGTGGGAAGAGAGGCCAGTAAAACAGACCAAGGCAGCCATCTCCCAAGGGGACAGTCTCTTCTCAGACCCCTGTGCAGCCTCCGAGCACAAACTAGGTGACGTAGGATTGTGTTGTCTTGCAGCTTTTTGAAGATGGTATGGAACTTTGGCTGTGGCGAAAGAATCCCATTGATCTGAACAGCACAATATGATGCTTTTATAAGGCAAGCACAGGGTCCCATACTGTTTTATTGTAATCCTACTTTGGAGATTTTTAGGGGAGGACTGTTTGGGGGAGGGGCCTTAATCTTCTCCCTTCTGCCTTCCATACCTCCAGAGGTGGTTGTAAGATGCCGAGTATTTGGATAGCTGCTACTATTGACCGTTATATCTGTACGGTTGCTTTTTAGAATGTGTCCCTTAATAGAGTCAAATGTGTTCAACTTTTTCAAAATGTGAATAAAGCTTTGTTTAGTAACTTTGGTTTCCTTGGTTATCATGTCCTAAATGTCAAGGGTGACTAAAACATTCTTACTAGAGAGGGGTACCATTGAGAAATGCTACCACACCCATTGTTCACACTGGGTAACTTGAAAATGTCTATATTAAGTTAGAGCTTGCCTAGTATGTCAGTGTTTCCCAAAATTCTTGGAGCATGACCCTAAATAGTTTTTCCTCTGTCTGGCAACCCATGAAGTGCACATGTCAATAACAGGGAATGCTACCTTCCTGTAACCCTCGGGAACAGCTACACAAACCTTGTTTGGGTTGTGACCCCTGGTTTGGGAACCACTATAGACTCTGGTCTATACTACGTACACACAAATGCTAAAGCACCATGCAGTGAACAACTTGGCATTTTAGGCAGAGGTGAGGCTTATCTTGAACTGTTAGGCAAAGCTAACCTTTTGAACTGGCTTTTAGAGAGTGCAGGAGATCTATTCCAATGAATGTATCGTAGAGCAGGGGTTCTCTATTGTAGAGCAGGGAGACAGCCTTGGTCGCCCTGCTGGATGATCTTCGCCGAGGACTGGACAGGGGGAGTGCATCCCTGCTGGTCCTTTTGGACCTCTCGGTGGCTTTCGATACCATCGACCATGGTATCCTTCTGGGCCAGCTGGCTGAGTTGGGACTAGGGGGCACTGCGTTGCAGTGGTTCCGTTCCTACTTGGCTGACAGGTCCCAGATGGTGATGCTGGGAGATGCCTGTTCGGCGCCCTGCCCTTTACAGTGTGGGGTGCCACAGGGTTCTATTCTGTCTCCCATGCTTTTCAACATCTACATGAAATTGTTGGGAGAGATCATCCGGGGATTTGGAGTTGGGTGTCACCAATATGCTGATGATTTTAGTACTTTTTTTAACTATTACCTATTTAATTGATTAATCCCATTAGCAGTTAATTAGCAGGGGTAATTCAGAAAATTGGACCGTGGTATGGGGTACCTGGGCCTCCAAAGGTTGAGAACCCCTGATCTACATGACTTTTCAGAGGGGTACATGTCCCTAAAAGGTCTTGCTGGGACATCTTGACCTAGCTTTAATATTGAAGAGCCTTCACTCTTCAAGAGCCCCCCGGGTTTTTGACCTAGCTTTAATATTGAAGAGCCTTGTTACCACATCTAGTTATTTAAAACAGCAGTGAAAGGAATGTAGACCCGGGACCACTAGCTAAGATTAACCTAGAACCTGCTGGTGTCTGGGATTCTGCCCAAGAAAACGGAGAGGCAATTCCGGGCTCAAGTTTTGCAGAAGCATTACTCTTCCACAATTAGCTGGAGGCACAATTAAAATGGTTTCATACAGCACTGTATTAATTACCCTTCCTCATTGCCAAGACACTTTTAAGGTCTATTCACAAAGGCTCCTGGCAACTTGAAATAGGAGTTTTGCACTTCCAGTCAGTTACGGTTTCAATTGATCTTTGCTAGGGACGTCATGAATAATTGCTCTGCGTCAATTTCTATTATAGCAACAAGAATCTAATTGCACAGTTCCTCTATTTTTGGTTTTAAGAGCATTTTGGCTATTAAAAAAATATGAACACTCCCTGTAGAGAATTTGGAGCCTCCATTTTAAGGTGCCCTGGATTCCATCTTGTAAGGAAAGCCTGAGTCAGCCCTATTGAGAGAAAACGTGGTACAATCCATGACAACAGCCATTGGGGTTATCAAGCTGCTGTGACCTTTCTAAGTTGCTGTTGCGAGAGGGTACCAACTGGCTGTTGGAAATGTGTTCTAAGAAGCAGCTGTGTTATCGGATAACAAGTCTCTGGAGGCCCCCCTGGTGTGAGGTAATCTCAGGGTGCAGTGCTAGACTCCAGCATAACCTGTTATTCGTGGGTTGCGTGATGGGGACGGGGCAGCTCGTATCCACAGATAGTGAGATCCGCGGGTGCCAAGCCTGCAAATAATGAGGACGGACCTGTACATACACTTCAATTTTTGCTTTAGACTGTCCTCCCTTGACTTCCTCTGCTTACTCTTGTAAACTGCATATGCAACAGCCTTTCAGGAGCAGCGAGTGGCCTCACGGGGACAAAGTGGCAAGATAAAAAAAGACACAGCGAGTTAAGCAGCTGGGCGAGTTCAGCAGCGGGGCGAGGAAGCCAGGCCCCACACACTGCCCGGCACGTCCCTTGAAGAGAGGAGAGCTCCAGCAACATTAAGGTACCCAAACTTTGATAAATCCATAACTTACACTCAAAAGCTATGCAGTCAGACAGCCAGCAGAAGGGTGGGGGCTATCCAGTGTTTTGCACTGAGTGTCACATGTATGACTATCTGCCTCTTGGGCACAAGTCACGGGTGTGTGCTCGGTGCAAAGAGCTCCAGGCTCTCAGGGAACGGGTTCGCTCCCTTGAAGCCACGGTTGCTGACCTGGAGAAGCAGAGACAGGTAGAGAGGGACCAGGGTGAGACTTCTAGGGACGTGGAGGCGTCGTCCCACCCTCAGTTGGCCAGCTCCTCAGCTGCCAGGAAAGGGAGTCTCAGGGCTGGAGGACATTGCTCTGGAAAAGAGGGAAACAATCCCACAGTGGGGACCCCTTCTTCAGGTGATGGGCCCGTATCCAGTCGCACTATGGATACTCCTCTGGGGAGGGGGGGAAGGGGGCTTCTTGTTGTGGGTGACTCTATAGTCAGGAACATAGAAAGGGGGGTCTGTGACGGATGTGAGGACCGCACGGTGACTTGCCTACCTGGTGCGAAGGTTGCGGACATCACCTCTCGTCTAGATAGGCTGGTAGAGAGTGCTGGGGAGGAGGTAGCGGTTGTGGTGCATGTTGGCACCAACGACGTGGGGAAATGTAGCCGGGCGGTCCTGGAGGCCAAATTTAGGTTGCTAGGTAGGAAGCTCAAATCCAGGACCCCAAAGGTAGCGTTCTCAGAAGTGCTACCTGTTCCACGCGCAGGGCCAGCTAGGCAGGCGGAGCTCAGGGGTCTCAATGCGTGGATGAGACACTGGTGTCAGGAGGAGGGGTTTAAGTTTGTAAGGCACTGGGGAACGTTTTGGGACAAGCCAGGCCTGTACAAGAGGGACGGGCTTCACTTGAACCAAAACGGAACCAGACTGCTGGCGCGTAACATTAAGAAGGTGGCAGAGCAGCTTTTAAACTGACTCCTGGGGGAAAGCCGACAGGAGCCGAGGGGCATCTGGTTCGGGACTACTCATCCCTCGGGAATGAGGGTGCAGAGGATGGGGAACAGTCAAGTAATAACAGAGTAAGAATTGGGAGTGGTAGCGTGATGGGACATGACAGCCAGTCTAGCAAGACAGAAGGCTGCAGGAATAAAGGGGCAAACATGCAGCCCTTCTTGGGGGACCAGGTATATAAGTGCTTTTATGCAAATGCCCGAAGTCTTCGGGCAAAGATGGGAGAACTGGAATGTTTGGTGGCTAGGGAAAACATTGACATAGTAGGTATAACAGAAACCTGGTGGAATGCGGAGAACCAGTGGGATACTGCAATTCCAGGATATAAACTCTATAGGAGGGACAGAGAGGGACGTGTTGGAGGTGGGGTGGCCATCTATGTCAAAGAGGGGGTAGAATCCACCAGAGTAGAGCTGGAGGGGGGCTCTGACTCCTCCGTAGAATCACTGTGGGTTAGATTACCAGGCTCAAAGAGTGATGTAATAGTAGGGGCATGCTACCGTCCTCCAGATCAAAAACCTGAAGGGGATCTTGAAATAAGGAAGCAAATCAGGGAGGTGTCAACGAGAGACAGGGTTGTAGTCATGGGGGACTTCAATTATCCTCACATCGACTGGGTCAATTCATGCTCAGGTCATGAAAGAGAGACTGGATTTCTGGATATGTTAAATGACTGTGCCTTAGAGCAGCTTGTCACGGAACCGACCAGAGGACAGGTGACTCTGGACTTGATATTGTGTGGCACTCAAGATCTGGTCAGGGAGGTAAATGTTACCGAACCGTTGGGGAACAGTGACCATGCTGCGATCTGTTTCGCCATGCATGTCGGAGGGAGAGTGCCGAGCAAATCTGACACGAAAACCCTTGACTTCCGAAGGGCAGACTTCCCCAAAATGAGAAGACTAGTTAAGAAAAAGCTGAAAGGGAAGGTAAAAAGAGTCCAATCGCTCCAGAGTGCATGGAGGCTGTTTAAAACAACAGTCATAGAGGCCCAGCGGGAGTGTATCCCACAAAGGAGGAAGGGCTCGACCAAGTCCAGGAGGATGCCGGCATGGCTAACAAGCACAGTTAAGGAGGCTATAAAAGGCAAGGAAGCTTCCTTCCGTAAATGGAAGTCTTGCCCTAATGAGGAAAATAAACAGGAGCACAAACTGTGGCAAAAGAAATGTAAAAAGATGATACGGGAGGCCAAGAAAGGCTTTGAGGAACGTATGGCAGGTAACATAAAAGGGAATAATAAAAGCTTCTTCAAATATGTTAGAAGCAGGAAACCTGCCAGGGAAACGGTGGGTCCGCTGGATGGTGAGGGAGAGAAAGGGGTGATAAAAGGGGACTTGGAGACTGCAGAGAAATTAAATGAGTTCTTTGCATCTGTCTTCACGGCAGAAGACCTTGGGCAAATACCGCTGCCGGAATGGTCTCCCCTGACTAAAGAATTAAGTCAAATAGAGGTTAAAAGAGAAGATGTCTCAGACTTAATTGACAAAATAAAGATCAATAAATCACCAGGCCCGGATGGCATCCACCCAAGAGTTCTGAAGGAACTCAAGAATGAAGTTGCTGACCTCTTGACCCAAATATGCAACTTGTCCCTTAAAACAGCCACTGTGCCAGAGGATTGGAGGATAGCTAATGTCACGCCAATCTTTAAAAAAGGAAGGAGGGGGGACCCGGGAAACTACAGGCCGGTCAGCCTAACATCTGTTCCAGGGAAGATGGTGGAAAGTCTCATTAAGGATAAAATCTTAAAATACATAGAAGAACAAGCTCTGCTGAGGGAGAGTCAGCATGGCTTCTGCAAGGGGAAGTCTTGCCTCACAAACCTGTTAGAATTTTTTGAAAAGGTCAACAGGCATGTGGATGCGAGCGAACCCGTGGATATTATATATCTGGATTTTCAGAAGGCGTTTGACACGGTCCCTCATGAAAGGCTCCTGCGAAAACTCCACAGTCAGGGAATAAGAGGGCAGGTCCTCTTGTGGATTAGGAACTGGTTGAAGACCAGGAAACAGCGAGTGGGAGTCAATGGGCAATTTTCACAATGGCGAGAGGTGAAAAGCGGTGTGCCCCAAGGATCGGTCTTGGGACCGGTGCTTTTCAACTTATTCATAAATGACCTGGAGTTGGGGATAGGCAGTGAGGTGGCCAAGTTTGCGGATGACACTAAACTTTTCCGGGTGGTAAAGACCAGCAGGGATTGTGAAGAGCTCCAGAAGGATCTCTCCAAACTGGGAGAATGGGCAGCAAAATGGCAGATGTGCTTCAATGTAAGTAAGTGCAAAGTGATGCACATTGGGGCAAGAAACCAAAATTTCACATATACGCTAATGGGTTCTGAGTTGTCTGTGACAGATGAAGAGAGAGATCTTGGGGTGCTGGTGGACAGGTCGATGAAAGTGTCGACCCAGTGTGCGGCAGCTGTGAAGAAGGCCAATTCCATGCTCGGGATCATTAAAAAGGGGATTGAGAATAAAACGGCCAATATCATTATGCCTTTGTACAAATCGATGGTAAGGCCACATCTGGAGTATTGTGTCCAGTTCTGGTCACCATACCTCAAAAAGGATATAGTTGAATTGGAAAAGGTGCAGAAAAGAGCGACCAGAATGATTTGTGGGCTGGAGCACCTCCCTTACGAGGAAAGGCTACAGCGTCTGGGGCTTTTCAGCCTAGAAAAAAGGCGCCTGAGGGGGGACATGATTGAGACTTATAAAATTATGCATGGGATGGAGAGAATGGATAGAGGGAAATTCTTCTCCCTCTCGCACAACACCAGAACCAGGGGACACGCACTAAAATTGAGCGGAGGGAGAGTTAGAACAGACAAAAGAAAATATTTCTTTACCCAGCGTGTCATTCATCTGTGGAACTCCGTGCCACAGGATGTGGTGATGGCACCTGGCCTAGATGCCTTTAAAAGGGGTTTGGACAAATTCATGGAGGAAAAGACCATCACAGGTTACAAGCCATAAGCAACCTCCTGGTTTTTTTTTGTTTTTTTTTAGAAGTGGGTTTTCTCTGTGCCAGGTGCAGGGGAGTGGCGACTGGACACAGGTATCTTGTTGTCTCGTGTGCTCCCTGAGGCATCTGGTGGGGCCACTGTGTGACACAGGAAGCTGGACTAAATGGGCTTTTGGCCTGATCCAGCAGGGCTCTTCTTATGTTCTTAACAATCTTTCCCCTCATTACTGATTTAGCAGCTTCCCATTCAGTATTCTACTATATCTAGATATAGTAGAACCTTCATTAATAGCAAAATATTCTGTTGGTTGCATCTGTTAAAAAAAAAAAAGCACCAACCCACTGTTTACACCAGACCTGGGAATTGTACAGCCCCAGGGCCACATCCGGCCCTTTGGCTGTCCCTGACCGGCCCACGTGAGGTTTAAAGGAAGACACAGAGCAGCTAATTAAGGTAAAATAATGCCTCCCTTATAATGCTGCTGCTTATAGCATCTGTTGCAAGGAAAACACATAGCAGCTGACAAAGGTAAGAGAATGGCTGGGGGGGGGGTTGCAGGGGCTGGGGAGGCTGTGTTCAGCCTATTGGGACTCCATGACAGTCCCAGTTTCTCATGTGGCCCCTTAGGAAAATTAATTGCCCACACCTGGTTTACACAGATCTTTCTTATCAGCTGCTGCCATCGAGTGAGTTACTTGTTTTAAAAAAGCCATATTTGCCTTTAATTCTTTCAACTTATAAAGAACTTTTTTCATATTTGATGAAATCACTAAGGGCCCTAACGTTCTAGGTAATCAGATTATACATTGCAAACGATTAACAAATAGGGCATTATTTTTCATTACTATCTCCCATTGCAATAGAGATGAAATCAGTAAGTGTAGAATGTGCAGGAGGCCTCATAACTCTTTGCATCCTGGGGGGAAAAATCATAATGAAATATACATACATATAGATTTTGGATTACTATAATGATACAAAGCATACAAAAGACATTTATTATATCAGGATATGGAAGCAAGAAAAAAGAACTTCCACCCATCCCATAGAGCAGGGGTGGGGAACCTATTTGTGGTGGTGGGCCATTTTCCCACGGGGGAATTGGCTGCGGGCCGGCCGTTAGGCCGTCCGAAAGTTTTGGGGGGGCACCGCAAATTTGATCCCCCTGCGTGAATTTACCGCTCTTTCTCCCTCCCACCCACGGACCACTCTCCAACTTACCTGAGGCTCCGTGTCGCCGCCGCCGCCTTCCCGCGCCTCTTCAAAGCGGCCTTTCTGGACCTGCGCAGAGCGTCGCTGAGGCCGAGAGGGCAATCTCGGCCTCAGCGACGCTCTGCGCAGGTCCAGAAAGGCCATTTTTAAAGGGAGTTGGCGCGCGGCGGATCCGGCCCGCGGGCCGGAGGTTCCCCACGCCTGCCATAGAGTGACCCCAGTCCGTGAGAATAAAGCCAAAACAAACAAACAAAAGTGCCTAAAGTGATAAATTTGGAATAACTGAAGAGATAAAGAAAAAGAAAAAACCCTCCTGAGCTGCAGACAAAGGTAACACGCCTAAAACACCTCTTCCTCTGCTCTCTTCATTGCCATTCAGTTGAAAGAAGAAAAAAAAGTTACTTGGTAAGACCTGCGCAGTTTTATCAACTGTGCTGATAATACCAGCCATGTTGGCTGCATTCCCAGAAGAGTGAGGAATTGTTGTGGAAAAAAACATTTCCTTGCTGCATTAACCAATCACAGTCCAATACAACTTAATGCTTCATCTAAGACAGTTTTTTCTCAAACTGTGAGTCGTGACCCACTTGGCAGGTCACAACTTGATCTCTGGTGGGTCCCGCAGAACCTCCAATGAAAACATGGGTGATCAGATAAATAATTGCCTCAAGCTTTGAGGCTATTCAAAAATCAGATAGCTGCTAATTGCCATTCAAAGAGCTGAGCTCCTGCAGTTTGCAAGATAGCTTCTAATTGCCCTGCAAACAGCTGAGTTTCTGCAGTTTGCAAGGTAGGGCGATAAATGTTTGAGCGTCTTTTTTCTGGGTTTTTTCCAAGTCTGTCAATGACAGGTAGTGGGGGCAGGTGAAGGCTGGGTCACATAACTAAGCCCCTCAAGCTTTGAGGGGTTAGGGCTGTCTCATTACCAGAAATGAATTGATATTTTTTTTTGCAAATAAATAAAATGTTACTTGTAAATAAATAAATATATTACTTCTTTCTAGATCACCTTTTTTTTAAAAGTATCATAAAGCTAAGTGGGTCCCGATAGAGTGTCATTTTAAAAAGTGGGTCCCGGTGCTAAAACGTTTGGGAAGCACTGATCTAAGACATAGTTAAAACAAACACCACTGCTTTCAGTCATCACTCCATCCCGATCATAAGCATAGAATGCAAGGAAGCATTCTAGGGAGTGCAAGGGAGTGGCAACAAGGTACAGGTAGATACAGAAGATACAGGTATATACAAGATACAGGTAGACACAGAAGATAAAGGTATATACAAGATACAGGTAGATACAGAAGATACAGGTATCTTCTTGTCTTGTGTGCTCCCAGAGGCATCTGGTGGAGCCACTGTGAGATACAGGAAGCAGGATTAGATGGGCCTTTTTTTTTTTTTTTGGCCTGATCCAGCAGGGCTCTTCTTACATTCTATAGAATGTCATGTGATCATATAGACATGCAGCCGATTAGTTGAAAAGAAAAAGGAATAACATCAAACAAAAAGCAAAAAATATTAGCCTTGCAGTGGAGATTATTGTAGAGCAGCCAAAAATGATGCCGCTTTAGCTGAGGAGTGAAAATGTTTTAACTCTCCATTCGCCATGACACAAAACACAGCAGGGGCCCTTATATAATATTTCAGACCCATATCTTTAGCCACTTGGCATTCTCTGGTAAATTGGGCACGTTGGATCATTATCTCCCAAGGGAAATCAGAACGCGGGACTTAGTCAGGTCCCCAGTAGAGCCGCTCCTGCTTCTGATGCGCAAGCTGCAACAAGCGGTTTCTCACGCTTGAGCTAAGAAACTGATGATCCAGAATCAGGAAGAGCCAGAGGCTGCTTGCGTATTTGTGCGAGCCGTTAGCAAGACTGCAACAAACAGGATAAGCCTTCTCTATCAGCAATGGAAAATCTGCTGGAAGTTGTAAAATTTCATGAAGAAACCTCAGCAAAAACACAAGTAATTTATTTTGTTTCATCTGCTTAATCTCTGCTTCAGGTAAGCCTAGAATACGCAGGTTACGGAAACGAGCTACCAGCTCTCATTGCAAAATCCTACCTGATAAAACGTTATGAGAAGCAGCTTGAGAAGTTGCTTGATCTTGAACCTGTTGTTCAAGGTCCACTATATTTTTATTCATGTCAGAGAAGTCAGATTTGAGTGTCGACGACAGAGTCTCGCAGTTGTTGAATCGATCTTTCAATGGCTTTTCCCTTTTTCAAACAGCAGTGAGAGTTGTTGAGATTGTTGTTGCGGTTTTGCTGACAGTTGTTCAGTCATTGTCGATAGTAAAGTTGTACGTTTTTCCAGCTCTCTGGACGGAGAACCTGAAGCTGAGCCAGGAAGAGACATCATCGTATTTCTATCTTTTTCAGGAGGCATATTTACTCAGGATAAACTCCAAACAGCAGTACTGTATATAGAGTAGCAGATTATCTAGCTAATAAAAAGGTAAAGGTGACCCCTGACAATTAAGTCCAGTCGTGTCCGACTCTAGGGTGTGGTGCTCATCCTCATTTCAAAGTCGAAGAACCAGCGTTGTCCGAAGACGCCTCCGTGGTCATGTGGCCGGCGTGACTCTCCTTGTCGCAGCGCGTAGCATGCAGCTGGAACAGGAGCGCTGTTTACCTTCTCGCAAGCGGTACCTATTTATCTACTCACATTAACATGCTTTGGAACTGCTAGGTTGGCAGGAGCTGACCAAGCAACGAGAGCTCACCCCGTCGCGGATTCGAACTGCCGACCTTTTGATCGACAGCTCCTGGTTCAGCGGTTTAAGAAAACAACCAGAGCCAAATAACAAACAGAGAGTAGCAAAAAGACCTGCGTCTCGGTCGCCATCTTGAATGCAACTCCCATGCTGTGAGTGTGTCGATATCTACGGTATAGATACAGCCTCTCTGCACAGGAGCGTTCCCTGCCACTGAGCGTTGCAAACTGACATCATTACATCTATTTGTACACACGTGTGCACACTGGTTGGAACGTCAGACGAGGACTGCGGAGAACTGATTCAACTCCTTGGAAGGATGTAGTAGGTCAAAGGCTTAGCAGTGTCAGCAAAAATGCAAATGCACAATGGTAGCCAGACAGTGGGGAGATGCCTGGCCTCTTGAAATGAGGTTTACATGGCTAGGCGCAAAATGCAGCTACAACACAACAGGTAAAATCCAGAGATGTAGACCTGAGTCTATTGACTCGGACTCGAGTCAGATTCAAGACACGTCAATGACTTAACTCGGACTTGACTCAGCGATTGTAAAAGACTTGAAAGACTCGACTCGAGACTTGGAGCCCTTTACGACAAGTCGACTTTTATGCAGATTTAAACCCGTTTTCCCCATTAAACAGATAGGGACTCGCAACCAAAGACTTGGGGGCAAAGACTTGGGACTTGGCTTGAGACTTGGAGTCGGAGACTTGAGCCACATCCCTGGTAAAATCCAGATGTGTTGGTACACAATACAAAGATGACTGACGTTGCATTCACTAGGGGCAAATACAAAATGTAAATACAGACAGGAGATGCATAAAAAGGATTACAAAGTTGCACTTCCTCTCAGGATGTGTGACTGTGGAGGGGAGGGGGAAGAGAGATCACGTACTCTGAAAATGTCAGGCTTGACCAGAGTCCTTTAGGAACATGGCTTGTACGTCAGAGGCGTCGTGTCTTGACTGTTCATGTTGTGCACAGAAGGTCAGGGAAAACAGTTCATCGTGGGCACTGGCATCTGGTGATGTTGGCATATGAAGCTGGTGCGGCATATGGTTGGTAGATGAAGTTGTCTGGTATCAGAATCCATATTGTCCTTTATTACAATGCGAGGGCATAACAACATAACTGGGAAGGGGAAAAAAATAAAGAAGAAAAGGGGGGCAGAGACTGCCTACTAAGAAAAAAAGTGGGGGGGAGAACCATCTGTATAAGGTGTGTCATACTTGTTTCATAGGCCGAATAGCATTCATGGTGCCTGCTGAGGACCGGAAGTTACAACATTAAGCAGGAAATGACGTCATTAAGCAAAGGATGTGCAGAAATAAGCACTTTGCTCTCACGTAGGAACTCATTTTAACTGCAAAGGACTGGGGAAAAAAGGCAAATCCTAAACATATTTCTAAGATATGAGAGACCCCAATTATCATGCTGAGGTAGCCCAATTGTCATACAGGCCTCCCTTTCAGACTTTTTGATCTGAGCTCCAACTGAAGCTTTTTCCACACACTCCAATCACTTTTATGGTTTTCCTCTTGTGTGGGTTCTTTGATGCAAAGTTAGGCTTTTCTTCTTAGTGAAGCTCTTCCCACACTCCAAGCACTTATATGGTTTCTCCTCTCTGTGGGTTCTTTGATGCATAGTCAGGTGACCACTTCGAATGAAGCACTTTCCACACTTCAAGCATTTAAATGGTTTCTCTTTTGTGTGAGATTTTTGATGCCCAGTCAGTTGTGAACTCATTGTGAAGCTCTTTCCACACTCCAAGCATTTAAATGGTTTCTCCCCTGTGTGTGTTCTTTGATGAAATGTCAGGCTCTTGTTTCTACTGAAACTCTTCTCACACTCAAAGCACTTATATGGTTTCTCCCCTGTGTGGGTTCTTTGATGAAAAGTCAGACTTTCGTGTCTACTGAAACACTTTTCACACTCCAAGCACTTATATGGTTTCTCCCCTGTGTGAGTTTTTTGATGCCCAGTCAGTTGTGAACTTGTTATGAAGCTCTTTCCACACTCCAAGCATTTAAATGGCCTCTCCCCTGTGTGGGTTCTTTGATGACATGTCAGGCTGTCGTTTCTACTGAAACACTTCCCACACTCCAAGCATTTATATGGTTTCTCCCCTGTGTGGGTTCTTTGATGAAAAGTCAGGCTTTTGTTGTTATAGAAACTCTTTGCACACTCCAAGCATTTGTATGGTTTCTCCCCTGTGTGGGTTCTTTGATGCAAAGTCAGGCTTCTGCCATCACTAAAGCTCTTTCCACACTCCAAACATGTATAGGGCTTCTCCCCTGTGTGGGTTCTTTGATGAAAAGTCAGATTTGAGCTCACGCTGAAGCTCTTTCCACACACCAAGCATTTGTATGGTTTTTCCGTTGTGTGGGTCCTTTGATGCAAATTCCGGCTTGAGCTCTGACTGAAGCTCTTTCCACACTCCAAGCATTTGTATCTTTTCTCTCCTGTGTGAGTTCTTTGATGCACAGCCAGGTTTGCACTCTGACTGAAGCTCTTTTCACACTCCAAGCATTGATATGGTTTCTCCCCTGTGTGGGTTCTTTGATGCAAAGTCAGGTTTGAGCTCACACTGAAGCTCTTTCCACAGGTCAAGCATTTATATGGTTTCTCCCCTGTGTGGGTTCTTTGATGAAAAGTCAGACTTGAGCTCACGCTGAAGCTCTTTCCACACACCAAGCATTTGTATGGTTTTTCCTTTGTGTGGGTTCTTTGATGCAAATTCCGGCTTGAGCTCTGACTAAAGCCCTTTCCACACTCCAAGCATTTGTATCTTTTCTCTCCTGTGTGAGTTCTTTGATGCACAGCCAGGTTTGCACTCTGACTGAAGCTCTTTCCACACTCCAAGCAGTTGTATGGTTTCTCCCCTGTATGGGTTCTGTGATGCACAGCCAGGTTTGCGCTCTGACTGAAGCTTTTTCCACACTCCAAGCATTTGTATCTTTTCTCTCCTGTGTGAGTTCTTTGATGCACAGCCAGATGTCCACTCTGACTGAAGCTCTTTCCACACTCCAAGCATTTGTATCTTTTCTCTCCTGTGTGAGTTCTGTGATGCACAGTCAAGTGTGCGCTCTGACTGAAGCTCTTTTCACACTCCAAGCATTTATACGGTTTTTCCCCTGTGTGATGCACAGTCAGGATTATTTTCAAACCGTCTTGGTTTGACGTCCAGTGCGATTTAATTGGTTGCATCCTGGTTTGACGTCCAGTCCAGTCCTCTACGTCCAGTGCGATTGTGTCAAGTGACAACCCATGTTGCTCCTTTTGATCCTCATTGTCTTGTCCGCTGCATCCTGGAACAGAGAGAGAATCTTGATTAGCAGTGCAATAGAGAAATGAAGCCTCTAAAGCAGCAGTCTCCAAACGGCGGCCCACTGTCCCTCTGAAAATGGCGTCCGGGCGTGGCGGTGGCAAAGCCTTACCATTCCGCCCTGCAGCCTCCTATCTTTGTATCCAAACTTTGCAGAAACTCGCGCTGGGCAGCCGCTTCCTCCAGAAAATCGGGGCGCAGAGCCGTCTGGGACAACGTGCAGCAGAAGCGTATGCCTGGCACAAGTTTCTGCAAAGACCGGATACAAAGGTAGGAGGCTGCAGGGTGGAATGGTAAGCTCCGCTCCCACCGCGCCCAGACGCTGTTCTTCAGTACGCTGAGTCCAGCCCATGAGCCAAGGTTTGGAGGCCCACGCTCTAAAGTACACTCCTAAGCATTTATACTCAGATGTAAACCCCAGTGGATTCAGTGGCACTAACTCCCAGGAAAGCATGCACAGGATCGCGGCCCTGCTCAGTGACCGACTCTCAGTTAGTTGTTGTGGAGAATTTGCACAATTGTGGCTGCTTAGCTTGTTTCAACCTGCCTGTCCTGGGATGGAGGCAGCTTTGTTAGCCCTGCTGGACAATGTTTCTGTGGGGAGGGCACAAACATGGGGCCTCCTTCTGGATACAACAAATTGGCTGCCATTAGCAGTGCTCAAGACTCTGTGCTACTGCGTTTCCCATGCCGAAAGCAGAGCCTCTCCTCAGCCTCTCCTCATTGCCTTGCTTCTCAGCAGCCCCCACGTCCTGCTTGGCCTTCTCTTGAAGTTTGGACATTCATTAATGTCAGCCTAAGGTCATTCGTACTGGTCTGCCCATCTGTATCCGGGTGCACACTCAAGACTGCTTAATGAGGATTATTTACTCCTTGACATACTTTGATCACTCTTTTGCTTAATGAGGGATGGTTACAGGGTGTCTTCCCCCCTCCCCACTCTTTCCATGTGCATTCCACCCATGAAATGGCATAGCTAATGAATATTAAGCGTAAGTCTCAAGTTTCTTAAGTTAATATTCTTAAAGGGGTAGTGATTGCTTCCTGCTGCCCTGGGAGGGGGTACCACTGCTCTAATCACATCCAGAGTGAGTTTTTGCCATGTATTTTTGCCATAGCTTTACACTTACTTACCTTGAAGCCATTTTGCTGCCCATTCTCCCAGTTTGGAGAGATCCTTCTGGAGCTCTTCACAATCCCTGCTGGTCTTCACCACCCGGAAAAGTTTAGTGTCATCTGCAAACTTGGCCACCTCACTGCCTATCCCCGACTCCAGGTCATTTATGAATAAGTTGAAAAGCACCGGTCCCAAGACCGATCCTTGGGGCACACCACTTTTTGCAACTAAGTTACCACTATGCTGGGCAGAGACATTGGTGGAATGCGATGCCCCCATAGCTGCGCCACCGGCACAACTCCACCAGAATGGAGATAAATGAGACAGAGGCACGAGGGAGGTGGAGAGGGGAGAAGGGCGGTGATATGTCAAATCCTATGCCCCACTCAGATCCTAGTCATGACCCCAATGGTGCCCTAAAGCTGCACTGACTTCAGTGGTGTTGCAAGACAAAAAGCACCCATTGGAATCAACGGAGAGCAAAACATCACTGCTCTCCGCGCCCCCCCCCCCCCCCAGCATCAGCTCCAGCTTTTTCAAAAAAGGCCTGTGAGTGGCCCCCAAGGGTGCCCATCACCGCAACAGAAACTCCCCTGCTTTCTGGAGAACCTTCGCGCTGGTTGGGATGAGTCAGGATAGTACGTCTCTGCCGTTCTCATCTCAGCACCTGGGAGGCCATGACAGCGGCTTGGCTTCTGCATCTGCTGGGGGGGGGGGACATTCGTGACCGTCTTCCTTCAGAGTCTGGTGCAATTTGAGGAGGTTGTGGTGTGGAGAGGGACGTGGAGGGCCGGACCATCAGTTGCTCAAATAGTATTGGCATTTTCACTCTACAGCTCAGCCAAGCTGCCATCGTGGCTTGCAGGTGATGAGATCAGAACGGCAGAGACTCATCCTAACTAGTACCAACATATATATCCCAGAAAGGAGGGGAGTTTCTGTTGTGGTGACGGGTCCCTATTCACCCAGCAAACTCTGGTCCAAGGCTACTGCTGTGTTAAGCAGTTCTGTGCAGAAGCAAGTTACCTGCCGATTCCTCCTCTTCCTGGAGATCCTGGAAAAAGGCACACTCCCCTTCTTCCAGCTGGGAAATGAAGGCAGGTTTGGGAAATTGCTCTGAGAAGGAAACAAGATGAGCCACTTCTAAAATATTGAGGCTTTCCAAAGCGATCCCCCCTAGGCTGACCCCCCCCCAGGGCACAGGGTGGGTCAGAAGAGGGAAGTTCTTTGAACATGAATGTGCTACAGAAACAGCTAAATGGACCCCAAAGTATCGTTCTGGTTTATGTGAGTTGAAGCTCACTGCTCATGAATCCTGGAATGAATCAATAGCTGGGAGACCAGTTGTGTGGGTGAAACCGGCCACATTTCTTTCCTCCACCTCTCAGCACACGGAAGAGAAGCCTCAACAAGCAGGCCAACTGTCCCCCTCCACCACCTCCTTCTAAGGCAATTCCCTCTCTGCAAAGAGACTGAGAATTTAGGCAAGCAAAGAAAGGATGTGACCTTCTTCTGCCTATGCATCCCCCGAGCACAACACTCACTGGAACACCACACCAGCCGGAGCTCAGTGGTCAAGTATCTGCTTTGCACGCAAGAGACCCCAAGCTTCATCCTGGGTACCAACTCAAGGTAGGCTGGAAGATGTCCCTGCCTGAATCTCTGGAGAGCTGCTGTCAGTCAGTGTAGACAGGACTGAGCCAGATGGGCCAAGAACTCCCTGACTGCCTCCCCAAACAAGCTCTGTCTGGAAGGAAGAGTGGCTTTTAGAGCTAAGACACCCCCTGTCATCCCCTTGGCTGACATAGGCCTAAAAGCTCTTCTTGAGTTCTTCATAACAACAAAAGGTATCAAGATCTGGGAGAACTCAAGAGAACCAAGAGAAGGATGACTGATGTTGCTGCTAAGCATAAAAATAGTCCTGGTGGCACTTCTGCTTGCATGTGAAACCTGCCACATGAGTAACCAGATCAGAACTCGCATCATGTCCCTAGTACAACAGGCCAATCAGAGGCCAGCGTCTCGATGGTGTCATTAGGCACAGGAGACGGGTAACCACACCCTCTTCAGTAAGCCTGATGATTCCCCTGTGGACGGCGAGATCATGCAAACTCCCTCCAGCAGCAGTGCCTGATCCTGGACAAGCCAGAGATCAATGGGCTCAACACTGGACAATACAGAGGAAGGAGAATGAGGAGGAACGTCAGGCACTGTCAGTGAAAAGGGACTCATTCTGTAGACCCCGTAAGTCCCAAAAAGGGATACTGTATTGATTCCCTTAGTTAGATATGTCTATCCTGCTTTTTCATCCCCAAAGAGCATCAGTTGGACAAGCTCAGCTTTGCAATCGTGGGAACATCAGGCATGTCCAGGGCCCAAGTTCCAGCCCCACACGCCCCACTTCTGTGGTGCAATCCTGAGAGTGAGAAACAAGAAGAGGAGCAGGTCCTGCCTTGGGTGCCGACCAACCGAGAAGAACGGACGTCCTTACCCAGAGAGGCCACGATCCTGTAGTTCTCCAGCATGACTTCCCTGTACAGAGCCTTCTGGCCCGGATTCAGCAGAGCCCACTCCTCCTCCGTGAAGCGCACAGTCACCTCCTCGAAGGACACTGGACCCTGCAAGGAAGAGACAGTCTGAACTCTCAGATAATGTCCCACCCTTTTGACATAACATCTCCCTGCTTTTTTGCCCACAGTCTGAAAAGAGAAATGAAGTTGGGATCAACTGGGTATCAGAGCAGTTGTTTGCCTGGGTTTTTCTCCTTTCTGCCAACTCAATGAGATGCTTCAGGTGGGGTCCTGAAGGAAACACCACATCGCTCGTTGAGTGATCACAGCTACAGTATTAGCCTGGGACGCAAGACAACTTACCAGTAATTGAAAAGCTGCCTAGGAAACATTCACAGACTGCGTGAACATTTAGTCACCATATACTACAACAAGCAACTCAGAATGCAATTTAACCTTCTTTTCATTCTAGTTGGTATTCTTAAAAATAAGTTTCTGTACCATTCCTAGAATCCCTGAATTATACTTATGCCCGAGAAAAGGGTGCAGGTGAATCCCAGCTTGCAGAGGGGGCAGCTGCCAAGAGCCAGCAGGGGCAAGCAGCCACGCTGGCATCCCCGCAGCCCTGGCAATCGCTCTGCCCAAGTGGGTGCCGGATAGGGATGCCCGGGTGCAGCCGCTCTCGGAAAGACTGGTGCCGACTTTGATTGTGCAGACAAGCTGCATTGCAGGTTACAGAGAAGCTTCAAATTCATTGCATTGCTTTGCTGATTTGTCCCTATCCAAGCAGACTCCTGCAGGCATATCACTGACGCCAAGGAAGGTCTGGCACAGCTCAACAATGGGAGACAAATGACAAGATTTCACTGGTCAACTGACCGGCATTCTGGGAGTTCTCTGGAGTTCACACACTCTTCTTCTGAGTGGCCAAATATGGTATCTTGCAGCACCAGACAAAAACGTTTCCTTCTAGGCCTGAAAAAAGAAGCACACAAGCAGTTTCTTGCATGTTGCCCTGGTAATTTCCCCCTTATCTGAGCAGGCTGCAGAGTTGCTGATTCTGTTTCACAGAAAAGAGGAGACCGTATAGAACAGGGGTGTCAAACTTGTTTCATACAGCAGGCCGAATAGCTTTCATGGTGCCTGCTGAAGACTGGAATTGACATCATTAAGCAGACGATGGCCAGAAATAAATAATATGTAGGAACCAGAAATAAATAATATGTAGGAACTCATTAGCTGCAAATCTGTGGAACTCCTTGCTACATGATGTGGTGATGGAACCGGGCCTAGATACCTTTAAAGGGGGATTGGACAGATTTATGGGGGGGGGGGGGTGAGTCCATCACAGGTTATAAGCCATGATGGGTATACAAAACCTCCTGGTTTTAGAAGTAAGGCTATCTCTGAATGCCAGATGCAAGGGAGTGGTGACAGGATACAGGTATCTTGTTGTCTGTGTGCTCTCTGAGACATCTGTTGGGGCCACTGTGAGATACAGGAAGCTGGACTAGATGGGCCTTTGAGCCCTGATCCAGCAGGGCTCTTATGTAAATGACAGAAGATAAAACACACAAATCTTGATAAAAGTGATGTCCTGTAACTTGGACCATGAGAGCTGATGTGGGAAAGAACCTTGATTTGCAGGTGCAGGGGGTGGAAGAGGGTTGTACTTAACGGGGGCCTTGGGAGGGCTGCTTCCCAGAAAAGACGCTTCAGTCACGGGTGGAAGCCCAGTTATCTCTCCAAGTGGAAAGAGACGTCACTTCTGGCTATTTTCTAGCTAAAATAAAGAACGGAGCCCAGTGTCTCTGCTACATCCGCCTCTTTTTTGCATCGATTTCAGTGACGAGCGGCCCCTCCCTCCTGGCCCTCTCGGTTTACACTGTCCCTGTCAACCCCCCCTCCAGAAATAAAGTCACTTAAGAGCAGACCCCCCCTAGCATGCGGGGGGGGGAATTGTCGCAGTCTGTCTTCTCGGCGCCCTTTCCCTTCGCCTCCCCCTTTCCCCTCACCTACTGGGCTTTGAGCCTGGGTGTCTCCGCCCCCCCCCGGGGGCTTCTCTCCCACCCCTCTCTCTATTGTTTCCGTTACTACCACCCTGGGACTCACCAAGAGACGCTGCTGCTGACCCCACACATGTGGGTGGGGGAGGCGAAGGGGCGGAGCAGGAAGTGGCTTCCCACTCCCTCCCTCCTTCCCCAGTCTCACCTCTAGGAATCCGGCTTCACTCTTTTAACCCTCGAGTGCCCGTCAGCCCAGAGGAAAAACTCTTTGCAGAGGATCAAGTCTCGACCCTCCAACTCCCAGGTGGGAGGGACGGGGAGGCGCATCTCCTCCAGCCCGGCGGCAGCCAGCATCCCTTCCTCCTCCCCGTTCCCCGCCCCGACACCGTGCACGGCCCAGAGAATAGACGCTGTGTGGGGCTGATCTTCTCCTCTCCCCCGGGCAGCAGCAAGTGGCCAGCTCGGACCGAAGCTCTAGTTCTCAGGGTCTCTTTTCCCAGCCTGACACATCTGTGTCACTGAGTCAAGGGGGCTGGAAGATCTTTGCAGGACGGGAGGGAGCGCAGGTGGACCAGGGATGGCTGGGAATGTGTGTCGGTGGGGTGGGAGGGATCCAGCTTCCCTTCCTTCCTAATCCTGCTGCGGGACTCAGCGCTTGCATTTTCGGCAAGAGACGGCGCCGCCTAAAGGCTGAGCTACACCCGGGCGGGCCAGTGCAGAGTCCATGCACGGGGCGCACAGAAGGCGGGCGGGCGGTCGAGCCTCGGGCCCCGGTGGAGGGCAGCAGCAGGGCTCGGGTAACGCAACACGATCCTTGGCAGAAGACTCGGGGCGTTGCCTGCCGTGAGGGTCCCCATCTATCTGCACCTCCCAAAGTTGGCAGAGATGCTGCTGCTCCCTCACTTCATTCCACTGCAGGGTTTTTGGCAGATCTCGCGCTGACCACCTCTCAGCCGACTGTCCGAGGTGCCCCTTTGAAATACGGTGTGACTTCTTTGAGGAGCTACGCAAGTCCAGCCTTAACAATTTAGATTCACTACCCAGAGAGAGAGAGAGAGAGAGAGAGAGAGAGAGAGAGAGAGAGAGAGAGAGAGAGAGAGAGAGATGTTGACCACCAGCCACACTGAGCTAGAGAAACCGATCATGTTCCATAAGGCAACTGCTGCACATCTGCTTCATTGGAAGCCCACTCGGCAAACCACATCTTCTCCCTGGGAATCAATGGTAAGGAAGGGACGGCTGAGTAAAAACGTTGTATTGTATGGGATGTATGACCTCAAGTTGAAGCCTATATCTGCCTACCTCCCAGTGTGCTTGTGAAGTACTTGCACACTTACCTAGGCACACTTACTTCTATGCACACATGCCCCCTTGTAAGTCCCACTGAATTCAATGAGACTTACTTCTTCTGAGTAGACATGCCTCGAATTGCACTGTGAGTCTGCTTCTTTTCGCCCCCTGGTGGAGTAGAGGACAGATGCGAAGCACTGGTTGCTCCCCCTTCTTCACTGGAATTCCTCCTGTCCCTTTTCCACCACATCTGGGTTTTCACTGCTTTGCCAGACACTGACCACACCTGTCCAAGCCTTGCTTTGTCATAAGGGCTAGAAACTTGCTTTCATTTTATGAAAGGAAAGAGAAGGAAGGGTCAAGATTCCCAATCTGCAGCAAGGTCTGGTTTATTCAAGACTGGGACAAGAAGTGGAATCTTTCTGAGTAGCTATTTTCATTTCTTTCTCAACTATGCACATGATACAACATTTAATTGTTTGAATGTTATACAGACATTCGATTTTTTAATAGTTTAATAGTTTAATAGTTTCCCTTTGATTAATCTGGGATGACTCACATGCAACTCATGATGGTGTAGTGGTTCGGGAGTTGGACTTAGACCTGGAAGATCCAGGTTCAAATCCCCATGAAGCTTACTGGGTGACCTTGGGCCAGTCACTATCTCTCAGACTCACCTACCTCACAGGGTTGTTGGGAGGACAAGAAGAGGGAAGGAACTATGTGTTTCATCCTGTGCTCCTTGGAGGATGGGTGGTATAAAAATGTGAAGAAATAATACAATTTCCCCAACATCTTCAGCAACACAGAGGGAGGAATTGGCTATTACGGAGAAAGGGAGGAGCTTACAGTTCCCTTCCACCTCTTTTTGCCAGAATACCACACTGAATAACCAATTGCCAACAGGCGGTGGAGTGGGGCTAAAGAGGCTTCACAATCTATTTTGGACTTTTTTTGAGGCACATAACTCCACTTTTCCTTATTTTTAAGAACTGCCCTGCTAGAACTGTCTCTCTCATCAGAGTCACTCAAATGTGGGGAGCACACAAGCAAATTGTGTAATGAACAGTGTTATCCTGATCTTTGCCTTCAGTGTCTGGTACTCGAAGGATAAACTAAAAGAAAACATGCAGCCTTTGACCTTGATAAAGGTACTGTATTTAGAAATGTTGTGTATTTATACAGATGCTGTTTGTTTTGGGTTGGACTGGACCTTGTAGTTGTGTGGCCCAGTTTGCTTACAAGAAACAATGGCTGGTCTCATTGCCTTTTTCTTTCCACAAAGGGTTTCCAGTTTTCAGACCTTCCTTCATCATGGGTGTCAGGTCTTCAGGGCTTTGTTGAAAAGAAGTCTCTGTCAGAAAGAAGCTCAGGTAAGGAATTGGGCAAAATATCTTGCAGTGGAGTAAATGCGGAATATGCCGCTCACCCTGTGGCTGGGTTCGGTCATAATGTTGGCTGGTTTGGCTAACTGGCGGGATATGGTTCATGGGATCACGAAGGGTCGGACACGACTTAACGACTGAACAACAACAACAAACCATGGCTGGTTTGGCTAACTAAACTAAGCCATGGTTTTGCATAGTATCTGAAGCCAAGCCTGACCACAAACTGGTTTGTTTGGAACTGACAAACCAGAATCTGAAACCATGGTTTGAGGATGGTTTGCAAACCACATTATACCCGTAACCGCTGAAGGTGAGAAAAAGTCCTCTATCACCAGACCTGTTCTTCCTTCTCCATATGTACAACTGTTCAATGAGTCAGAATAAAACTTCAAAGCTTTATTTCATGTTTGGTCAGCAAAGGCATCAAATAAACTGTTACGATTTGGCATTCATAGTACAGTACATTCCCACAAGGCCTCTAACTTTAATGACCCCCCACAAATGACCCCATAAAAGGGACCAATCTGGTTGCCTGATCATGAACTCTGAACCAGCTCCTCACCTATCCAGGTAGATGGTCAGCGAACAATGGAAAATAATCCAGACCTATACATCTCATAATTTTATACCCATTATATACATTATGTGTACATATGTACACATTATATATATAATGTGGCTTGGGTCCCCCCCTATGGGGGAAAAAGTGGGATACAAATTCAATAAATAAATAAATAAATAATACCCTCCTAGATTTTTCAACTCACCATGATGAACTTCCTTTTTCCATTTCGTAGAAAATGTCCTTTGGATGTGGGTAAAATTCAAACGGATGTCTGCCAGACTTTCCTTTTTCTTCTTTTGCACTTTGTGGTTTTGACCAGTTTTGAACCAACGTCTAACTTTCCCCCCAGTTGCCTTCTTTCCTTTTGTATCACTTCAACCCTTTCCTCATCCATATGATTTTAACGTCTATGTTGTGAGGGGAAAAGGAACATACTCAGAACTTCTGTGACCTCTGTCTCTTTTTTTACCCCTCTCTCCACCATGGATTCTGGGCTTCCTGAACCTAATGTTCTCCTTTAACTTGGTTTGTGATTTAAATCCTATACCATACAACTGTGGTCATTATGTCTGAATTCCCTGACATTTAACAAGTCACACAGAGCAATCCTGCGTAGAGATCGCCCACCAGATCCTATCCACAAAGTAGCTGAGATATTGCCTGTTCGAATGCTTGTTCATATCAAAATCTCAACGCTTAAAAAACTAGAAAAAGGCTAGGCCAAACTTCTTTCTCCCTGATATGCTAGGTTTCCACAAGCAGAGAGTTTGGGAGTGGGGATCAGGGAGCATATTGTAGTCCTACCTGCCTGCATTCTGAAGTGATACAGTCCCAGAACAGCTGTACCATGTGCTCCTCCTGAACATTCAAATTGACTGTCCGTTTGGTTCTCTGATTTCTTATTTTTTTAAGGATTGGTTCCCACTGAGCTCATTCTTCTAAAGCTCCGTCATCTTCTCTGCTCAGCAAGTGACTCTTCCTTGTCTGTCTCTGTTTTTTTTTCCTCTCTCACAGCAGGTAACAAGAAGAAAAGTCACATCTGTCCAGATTGTGGGAAGTGTTTTACTGTGATAGCAAGCCTTCTGAGACACCAGAGATTCCACACTGGAGAGAGGCCTTAAAAATGCCTTGAGTGAGGCGGGAAAGGATTTCTTGACCAAGGAGGCCTCGCTAGACATCAGGGAACCCACACTGGCAAAAACTCCCATGAATGTCCTGAGTATGGCAAGAGATTCACAGAGCGAGATGTGCTTACTTGGCATTGGAAAACCCACCTGGGTGAGGAAATGTCCTTCTTGACAACTGTTACCCACACACTTGCTGAAGAGCAGATTTGGCATTCTGGGTATATAAAGTACAGTACAATTATGTAGCTTTTGTAACTTCTATTATTTTGATCTTTGTTTGTATCTTCATAACAAAGATAAACAAGACTACAGTATGACATAGCTTGCTAATCAAAGGGGGGACGGGACACCCAGATCAACCAAATGCCAGCTGACAAAGGAAAATCTGACAACCCCTCTGAAACCTTAAGAGGGGAATAGAGTTTCTAATCTCATCAGGGAACTGGTTCCATACTTTTGGGGCCATAACTATAGAGGCCCTGCTTCTCATCATCGGTGTCCTAACCTGCCACCAGGATGGAGTGGTGAGTAGGACCTGATGACTGGACCTCAACTAGTCTGTACTTACATGACAGACTGAGGCTACAGTACCTAGGAAGCTGCCTTATGCTGAGTCAGACCCTTGATCCATCTAGCTCAGAATTGTCAGCACTGACGGGTTGCCCCTCCCGAAGGGGAGGCAGTGGCCTTCCCACGCCGTACCTGGAGGTGGCCGGGATAGACACTGGTGCTCTGATGGTGTAGTGCTTTGGGAGTCGGACTTAGACCTGGAAGATCCAGGTTCAAATCCCTGCTCAGCCATGAAGCTTCCTGGGTGACCTTGGGCCAGTCACTATCTCTCAGCCCCACCTACCTCACAGGGTTGTTGTGAGGACAAAAAAGGAGGGGAGGAAATATGTACACCACTCTGAGCTCCTTGGAGGAAGGGCGGTATAAAAAAAATGTGAAAATATGGAGCAGGTGTTCTGCCACTAAGCCACAGCCCTTTCTTCATAAAATGTCTCAGAATACTTACTACGTAGCTCAGAGCTGTTTCCAGCCTTCCTGAACTCTCTCTCTCTCTCCCCCCCCCCCCACTAGAGATCTAACTCTTCCCCCTTTTTTGGTCTTTGTCCTCTCATACAGGTGACTTGAGAAAAAGGTCATGTGCCTGGAATGTGACATGAGCTTCCTTAGCAAAACCGGCATTGAGACCCCTCAATTGGTCCACGGAGATAAATCCTTTGAGTGCCACGATTGTGGGAAAAGCTTTTTTATGACAGCAGGAGACTGGTGAGTCACCAAAAAAAAAAAAAAAACCACAAAGAGGAGAAACCGTACCGCTGTCTGGAGTGCAGGAAACGGTTTAACCGCAAGACACCAAATAAATACCGCACAAAGAAGCGAAACCCTTCCAGTGCAAAGACTGTAGGAAGCAATTTGGCAGGAAGCGGCAGGGGCGAGAAAAAGTCATACGTGGGGTGGCAAAGCGACCTGCAAGACGAGGGGAGGCCTCAGGATAGCAATGCAACAAATGCCTTTTTGAGGGTGGCCCACAAACCTTTGAAGATGGGTGCCCTGTTGGCTGTGTGCACTTCCCACTTTTAAAAGCAGGCACCCACAAAAGTGGAATACTGCAGCCTCTTAGATTACACAGCAATGTTTATCTTGGAAGATTCTGCTCCATTTAGTCATCATGGGGAGGACGAGTAAGGAGCTGTAAAGGACCCAAACGCGTAGAACTTCTCACAGCACATAGGTCGTTTTATAGAATTCATTGCCACAGGAGGTAGTGACGGCCACGAGATTAGATGCTTTAAAAGAGGATTACAGAGGGGTCCCCATTATAAGTCTCCCTGTGATACATTTTAAATTGCATTTAAGTCCTCAGTGTATTGAGGAACGAGATGTTAAAATTCCCTGTGCTTATGCAGGCTCTTCTTTCTTCGCCATCCCTGGATTTTGCTGTCAGGCTCTTTTGTTCTCTGAGATCTTCCAGGGACAGCGCTGGAAATTTGCATTTTGTCATTGCTATGTCTGTGCGCTTGTCTTTCTCCTCTGAGCTTTTTTAAAGGGACATAATTATTTATAGTATTACTGTTGGAAAAGTGGGCAACTTCCGTCTGCTGGACACTGGGGGGGGGTGTATTGTGTGATTACCTAAGTGAAACTCTTGTCTTTGACCCCTCTTTGTCTTAAGGAAGAGGCGTGGCCCCAGACCCAATTTCCTCCTCCTTCACCTTTCTCAACACTCTCTTCTACTCCTGACTACTGACCAGGGAAGACGTGCCGAGCTGCCCTCCAGCAGCCCAGCGGCCATCTTCCAGCATGCCTTCACGCAGAGAGCCCTAGCTGTAGGAGGGTTCTGTCCTTTAAGTTTAGTGTATCCTCTGATCCTAATCAGACGCCGTACATATGAATGAAACCGTGAGTAAACTTCTTTTTGCAACTTCAGTCAGCTATGCCTAGTGTGGCTATAAAACAAGCTAAGCAAATCTGCCCGTGGGTGGGGAGTAATAGCAGAGGAGAGGGGAACAGAGCAACGAATAGCTACCCATCCCCCTATATTTCCGACAATTACAAATACTACAAGTATTACAAATTATTATTACATTTTATTATTGCAATAAATTATTTTGTAATAATTATTTTGTAATATTATCAAATCAAATACAAATCATTATTTATAGTATTACAAATACTTCAGTTTTGGCATGTGTTTTGGCATTGTGTGTCAGCATTAATTGGCGCAACAGGGAAAGTGTCGTTTAGTGCGGGGTTCTCAACCAGTGGTACTAGTACCACCAGTGGTACTTTAGCCAACTGCTAGTGGTACTTGGACCGCTGAACCCCTGCCCCAATGCAGTGCTTTTGGCGGCGTGCTTTTGCTCCCAAGAGGCTCCTGCCTTTGGTCGAGACATTCGAGACTTTGGTCGAGGCATTCGCACAACTTGCCTATCAGGCATTAAAGTTGATGTTGATACAAAGCTTCTAGGATTCAAATGAAATGACCTGAACCTCTGTGTGGGCAGCAGTTCCTTCACTGAAAAGAGCACAACAAAAATGTAGTTGCTGTTCTTATTCCGCCCCAAGATCTTCCTCTTCAAAGAAGGCAACCCTACCAGCGGCCTGAATGTAACAGTGCAGATTGCGTGTTCTCAGTCTGTCTTCAAGGCCAACGGAAGTGATGAACGGCTGGGACGGGAACAGACGTTACCTGAGTCTAACAGCACGACAACCCTAAATGTCTCCTCAGAAGTAAGAATAATTGAGTTCAGTGGGATTTACTCCCAGGTAAGTATTTATAGGATTGCAGTCCAAGTGCCTGTTTAGAGCCAGGATGGTATAGTGCTTCGGACATTGGATTTAGACCTGCAAGATTCGGGTTCAAATCCCTGCTCAGCTATGAAGCTTCCTGGGTGATCTTAGTCACTATCTCTCAGCCTAACCTACCTCACAGGGTTGTTGTGAGGACAAAAGGAGGGAAGGAACCATGTATGCCACCCTGTGTTCCTTGGAAGAAGGGCGGTATAAAAATGTGAAAAGTAAAATAATGAAATGCCATGTTCTTCACTGCTTACCTCTTTGGGGAGCAGCGAATGTGCACCCCGCAACTTAGATGCTACAATGGAGAAAGCTCTACCTTGTGTTCCCATACACCATACATCAAATAGGGTGTGTGGGGGGGCAGAGGGGAGAGAAAGACAGACAACACCATCTGTTCATCAAAGTTTCTTTTATACACAAGTTTCTTTTATTTAATACATTTATATTCTGCCTTTAAAAGTATCGTTTTCCCAAGGCAGCTGAGCTTACAAAAGACAGATTCAATACAATCAGTAGTAAAAAAAATATAAACATAAAACGCCATGATAAATAAAAGGTAGTCATGAAATCTAGGTTCAATTCAAATTAAGAAACAGCAGTGATAAGTCATTCTGTAGAACATGTTATAAATAGGTTTTCAGTCTAGCTTCTTTGAAAGGTTCTTAAAATATATGAAAGGTGACCCTTAAGGTATCCTGTTCCCAGGTGGGCCGTTGCTGGAAAGCACTTGCAGGGTTGGGGCCATCTGCTGTTTTCTTCCACTTCGAACAGCCAGATGCTTCCAGACAGATGACATAGGAAGACTGTCTAATAGTACTGCATTGGACCATTGATCCCTTTAGGTCAGCTCACCACTAAGGCATTGTGATGCCGGACTAGCTGAGGTGGTATAATGGAGTGCAATGACGTCGCTGGATGTGGGGCGGAACACTAAGCTCTGCACCGAGCTGACCTCCGTTACTCACCGGCACGAGGTGGCCCCACCCCCTCACCTTCGGAGCCATTCAGTGGGGCGAAGGCAACATGCAGGAGACTCCTGCGCGTTTCTTTCGCCGCACTGAATGGCTCCGAAGGCGAGGGGGTGGGGCCACCTCATGCCGGTGAGTAATGAAGGTCAGCGCGGTGCGGAACCTAGCGTTCCGCCCCACCTCCAGCGACGCCAGTGATGGAGTGGCTGAGAGGCATAGCTGCGAACCAGGACTTTCCTGGGTTGAACGTTGCCTCTGCCTCTGCCATGAACTCACTAGAAGGCCTTAGGCAAGTCACACGCTGCAAGCCATCCGCCTGTAACATGGGCATAATAATATTGACTCCCCTAGCAGGGTTGCTGTAAGGATAACCTCATGATAATGCACGAGAAGCAATCTGCACACACGGAAAGTGTTAAGGATGTTGGTGTTCAAAGGGTCTCTAGGGGCTCTTCTGCTTATGTTTTAGGGCCTTAAAACTGGGGCCAGAAATGCACCACCAGCCAGTGAAGTTGGCACAGTGCTGATGTTAGATCTTTAGCTGCTGTACAAAATATTGCTGCTGCATTTCAAACTAATGGAAGGTTTTGGACATTTTGGAGCAACTGTGACGTATAAGACACAGAGTCTTGGAGTTGGACTGAGGAGCCTAAACTTGCATCCCTCGCTCGTTTGGCCACAAAGCTCAACTGTGTGGCCTTGACGCTGCCATTAAAATAGGGGGGAATGCCGTGTGTGCTCCTCTGAGTTCCTTGGGAGTCCAAGATGCACATATTTGGAAGAAAGAAAAAGGTCAACTTAAAACTTTCTTGCATTAATTATGGTGCAATCCTAAGCGTGGACCATGCAGGGGCCTCAGCACCAGTCTAGGGTGTCACAAATGTGTCGTAAAACACATTTGTGTCACCCAGCGAGTAGGTGGCGCCTGAGCTTAGGTCTGCACCGCCCGCCAAAGAGGAAGGAGGAGGTCCCGTGGTGCAGGTCCTGCTCTGAGTGGCACTGTAGCAGGGAGAGGGCGTAACAGCGTGGGGAAGGGCGAAGAGGGGCCGGAACGGGCCTGGGAGGAGGTGGGATCAGCGCCCTTTTCTGACGGCATATCCTATCCTCCATCCCAGGCCTCCAGGCACAACACGGGGCTTCTTAGGATAGCATTTTCAAAATAGGTGGCATTGACATGAGTAGCCCCATAGTGGGACTAGGGTATTACTCAGGGTGGGGTATTACTCTGAGGAGACCCTCACCCCCCCCTCCAGCACTGGATACGGCGTGGACCTGGCACCTACTCTGCACACATGCTGGATAGGATTGCGCTGTAAGTTTTCTATCTCAAGGGCTCGGAGTCAGATAGAACGTTACACAGGGAAAATATTTCCCAAAAGCTCACAAATGATGTTACAGAATGCCCTGCTCCTAGGCTTTCATTACAACCACAGCCCTCTGCAACGACAGAGAACGTAGTTCATTGTTACCTTCCTGCTCCATCAGTGTAGGCCTCTTTTTCTTGAGGTCATGGTGGTACCAGCCTTTCTACAATGCGAGTGCTTTAGAATAAGATACTTTAGCAAGGTCTCTGTGATATCAATTGCTGTGTCTCAGGGATGCAATACAAGCGTGGTTCCCTCCCACACCCGGAACCAAGGGTAAATTTTTTCCCCTCCAAAGGAGATTGCTTTGAAAAGATGGATAGAAACTTTGGTTTCAGCATTGAAAAACTCCACCTGCCCATATTTGTAGTCCAGAAACACGCGGATTCTCCGTGGCTTCTTGTGAAGTATCAGCGGGTCGTGTGGGAAAGCCACAAAGTTCCCAAGACCCCAGTACTCTCCTATACCCCAGACCCCTGCCTCAGCGCTAAAATTTGTTTCCCCTTTTCTCTGCACAGACTGTTTGGCAACCCCCACAGCCCACTCTCCATTGCCCTTCACATCAACCTCCCAACAGTGTTTATCCGAGAGGAATCCATCACTGCCCAGCACCCAAACACGTCGATTAAATCTCTCTGGGTTGTCAGGAAGGTTCTTCTCTGTCTTTCCCCAGGATGCTGTTTTCCCGTCCCTTGACAGGTCAATTCGTGGATTAGCAGTGGCTGGATCCAGGATCACTCGGGCTATAAAGAAGATAGGAACATGTGATGTGAACTGTGGCCTGGGAAGACAGGTGGAGGGCTCATTGTTACTGAATGAGCATCCGATGGAGGTACACTGTTGTTTCCAGGGCAGGAGGAAATACTTGCATCTTTGAACTGCACATAAGAATGATTTTTTCCTGGTTTAGGACAAGCATGTGCCTGGTAACAGGACATTTTACAGAAATCCTGGTAACAGGATTTCCCTGGTAACAGAACAAGTTGTGCCTGGAAAAATTCTCAGTTCTGTACTGAGGGTACAGGAGTTCTGGACCCACAAATCCCTCTGTTGAGAATAATCTGAGAACTCCTGCTGTGGTGTCTTGGTTGAAGGCAGAGGCGTAGCCGTTGCGTGGCAAGGCGGGCAGGGGCCCCCGAGGTGACGCGCGCATACGCGCGCATCGCCTCCCCTGCGCACACACGCGTGCGTCGCCTGGGGGCCTCCCGCCTCGCCAGGCCGGGAGAGCCAGCTCAGGGACGTCTTCCCCGGCCGGCTGCCCGGAGCCTTCTGAGGAAGGCCCACTGAGCGAACGTTATTTATAACGTTCTTTTGCGCATATGCAGACCGTTCCTGAGGGAAAAGGGCTGCCCTTTTCCCTCAGGAACAGTCTGCGCATGAGCGTAAGAACGTTATAAATAACGTTCGCGCAGTGAGCCTTCCTCAGAAGGCCCAGGACAGCCGGCTGGAGAAGACGTCCCCGAGCCGGCTGCAACGATTGAGGGGGCGCCCGGAGCGGCAGCCCATCGGGGGCGCGCCGAAGATTACTAAAGAGGGTGTGTCCGGGGGGAGTGGTCACTAGGGTGACGCGCGCCCCCGGCCCTGGGGCAGCACGCGCCCTAGTGACGCCTCTGGCTGAAGGTATGTCTATCCATACTTGGAATGGATATGCTTTGGGGCCAAACTACATGCTACATGTGAGGTCTGAGGTTGGATTTCCCAACATTTTGGAGAGGGGCCAAAACTCTGTGGTCCCAGATTCAAGTCCTGGAATCTCCAGGTAGGACTGGGAACGTTAATCTGAATTCCTGGGGAGCTGCTGCCAGTCCTTAGCCAATCCTGCTCCGACTCAGTATATGCACCTTGCCATGTACACTGGCGCCCTGTGTATGCCTCCGCCATATCCTGCCTCCACCAGGACAGGGCTTTTCGGGCCTGCACCAGTGATTTAGCTTGCGCAGATTCGAGCAGCCCAATTTTGAGCAGGCTGCGGCTCGACACAGGGTAAGAGGAAAAATGTCCTCTTACCCCAACGAGGCTCCCAGCCTGCTCAGTCTCAGCTGCTGGTCTGGATACAGTGTGGGCCGTGTGTCCCCACTGCACCAGCGCTGGATAGGATTGGGCTGCGAGTTGCTAACAGAGAGGCTAATGATCCTGAACTGGAGAGAGCACCTTGGCTCACTCATATGTTGCTTGCCCTGCAAGAGCCCTTCACCTCCACTCCGCTTTGCAGGCTGGATTATTAATTAAGTTGATTTGTAGAAGTTTCAGTCTGCAAGGACTGTTGCTGGCCTTTAAGTCAAGAAGGTGACAAACAGAAGGAGCTGAAGTTACCTGGTGTGGAACCTGGGATCCAGTTACATGAACAGGCTTCGTTCTGAGGGCAGGAACTTTTCTGCTGGAAAACTTCAAAGAAAGTAGCTCAGGTTAAGAAAACATGTTTCTGAAATATATTCAGTTACGGCATGAAGATCCTATCTGTCTCTAACAGCTTTAACTGCCCAATTCTGCATAAATGTGCGCCTGCAGAGCGCATGCTTATGCATGCTCCGCAGGCACAGTGTGTCGTAAACGCACCATAAAGCGCATTTTTGACACCTGGGGAATAACAGCTGGCGGCGCGGAGGCCGGCAGCACTTACTCCACCTCCCCACCGGTCCCCCAGCTGACGGTGCAAGTAAGTCCTGCACTGGTTGGTGCAGGGGAAGGCGGGCTGGACGACGAGGGTGGGTGGCCATTGGCTGGCCCCAGCCAGGAGGGGGTGGGGATATTGGCTGTGAGCTCCGCCAATATCGTGCGCCTATTCCGGGCCTGGACTGCCCTTACCCCACCGCCCCGGATGTATGTCAGCTCCAGAGCCGACGTACGTTCGAGGAGGCCCATTGGAGCCTGGCAGCCCTACACAGAGGCGAATTTAGGGCGGAGCAAGCAGAGCCCGAAGGGCGCCCCGCCGCTCCGCCCGCAAGTCGGACTCGGACTCGAGTCCGAGTCCGACTCGAGTCCGAGTCCGACTCGGAGACTCGAGTCCGAGTCCGATTCGGGCCGGCCCCCTCAATCGGGAGAGCCGGCTCGGGGACGTCTTCCCCGGCCGGCTGCCCAGGGCCTTCTAAGGAAGGCCCGCTGTGCAATTTTTTGCGCAGGCTCAGACTGTTACTGAGGGAAAAGGGCAGCCCTTTTCCCTCAGTAACAGTCTGAGCATGCGCAAAAAATTGCGCAGCGGGCCTTCCTTAGAAGGCCCTGGGCAGCCGGCCGGGGAAGACGTCCCCGAGCCGGCTCTCCCAATTGGGGGGGGTCCCGCCGGGTCGACCCCTCCCAGAGCACGCCCCTCCCTCCCACGCTATTTACTTATAGGGGCGCCTACCCCCCCGTGCTCCGGGCACCAAGGGAGGCAGTTACGCCTCTGGCCCTACACAAGGGGTTTACCCGGCCCGCACCACCGCAAGGGAACTGGGAAGGGTGCGGGATACTGCAGCCAGCCCGTAGTATCCTTATGTTACGTATCCTTGCTTCTGAGGAGACATTTAGGGTTGTGCTGCTGTTAGACTCAGGTAAGATCTTGCTTCTTTTTATTTATTTTAGAGATTTCTATTCATCCCTCAGAAGCAAGACTCATTATGTTCAATGGGGCTTACTCCCAGGAAAGTGTGCATAGGATTGCAGTCTGAGTTACAGAAAAGCTTTTTAAAGTTGAAAATAATAAAATTCTTCATCTGAGCAAACTAGAGTTGCCAACTCATTAACAGAGATGCTCATGGTGGATGTACAAGCCCCACACCAGTCACGTCAATAATAATAATAAACACCAACTTATAAAATCAGAATATCTAGAAACAGAAAACAAACCAGATAAAAGACTGAGTTACAGAAAAGCTTTTTAAAGTTAATTCTTTATCTGAACAAACTAGAGTTGCCAACTCTAGGGTTGTTTATTTTAACTTAAATTGTTTTAATTAATTTTTAAATGTGTATTTATGTATTTTAATGTGTTGGAAGCCGCCTTGAGTGCCCTCAGGAGAAAGGCGGGGTACAAATTCTTTAAATAAATAAATAAATAAATAAATAAATAAATAAATAAATAAACTCATTTTAAAAAAACAGTCAGTCTGTCGCTTGCTAATGTCTGCTGTTTAGGGACAGGAACAGAAGCTAAGAAAACCCTTGGTAACCATAGGTGGACCATGTGTGACCCTGGAAGGCCCAAGTGGATGTGATAACACTGGAAATTTCAAAGGGGTTCTGAGGCCAATGAATTTAGAAGAGCCAAGGTGACAATGTCAGACATACTGTACTCCTCTTGGCCTGGTAACTTCAGTCTAGTCAAATGAGATTATTTATCATTTACTAACAGAGTTGCCATGTTTTGTTTTGTTTTTTGGCCTTGGGAAGCTGCCTTATACTGAGTTCAACCTGAGTATATCTGTCTCAGCATTGTCTTGTCTTCTACTCTGATTGGAAACAACCGTATTGTGGAGTTTGAGACTGGGGTCTTTCCAAGCCGTACCTGGGAGAGGCCAGGACTTGAACCTGCGGCCTTCTGCATGCAAAGCAGATGCTCTGCCACTGAACTGCAGCCCCTCTGTTCAGCCTTGTTCCTTTGGCATCAGCTTGACAGCCAGAAATACAACAGTGAAGCTTTAGCTATGATGGGAATAAATTTTTGGGCAAAGCTTCACGGGATACGTTTCCAAGCAGCCTACTGTCACAGGCACGACAGGAGCAAGGGCAGGCAGGCAGGTGGCAGCCTGGTTTTCCTGTCAGAAGACAACAGACACCTACCTATGAAGAGAGCCGTCAGGGCCACGATCACAGCAAGGCTTCCTGCCAGCAAAACCCACAGCATGATTTTCCAGCATCGGCCTTTGGGAGCGTCTGTGAAATTAAGTTTCATGGTGAGAACCTCAGTTGAGAGGGGGGGGGGGGACATGATACCAATGGTTCAGTCAGTGTCCACAAAGTTGACGCTTCCCAAACATCCACTTTATGCTTCAATTTAGAGTGTGTAAGAATAAGAGTCTGCCTGAAAGGAGGTTTTCCCCTGCATAAATCACTGTCGCGAGAATGTCTCCTGCTTAGAAGAAGGCCAGAGCAGTGACTCACACAGAGATGCAATGGACAGCCACCTCTGAGGGTAAATGCTTTGGACTTACAGGAGTCTTTGCTTCAGGTATGGCTGAGAAAGACCACTTGTCTGGATTCTGACAGTCCAGAGAATCCATTCTGAGCTACATGGACCAAAGTTGGGGGTGACCTTCAGGATTGTTTGCTTATTGTAAGAACCAGGACAGGTTCATCTATGAGGCCAACTGAAGCGGTCGCCTGAGGCAGGGCCTCTGAAACAAATTTTATCAGGGGCTACAACGTTTCTTTTGGACCCTTTCTCAATGGGGGAGGGGTGAAATGGGGTGGAGAGAGGGTGGTGACGGGCAGACGGAGCAGGGGTGGGGGGGGAGCAAAAGAGGTCATGGGAGGGCATTAACAGCTGGAAAAACCTCCAAAGCCCAAGTCTACCAGGTTTCCCGATGCAGAGCCCTGCTCTATCTGTCTGGTAGACCTGGCCTCCCGGTCGGAGTGTGCCTTCCTTTTCATCTGCGGGTCCAGGTGGAGTCTGGGTGAGATTGGAAAATGTTCTGCGCTCCTGGGCCCCCTTTTCGACCCTGGGCCTGGGTTGAATTTACCCCCTTTACCCTCCTCTCTGGGCCCTGACCTCAGGCAGCAGAGTGGTGGGGACCCTCCACGTCTGTCTGCCCACTCACCTGCACTGCTCCTCCTCCTCTCCCCACCCCCTGGTAAAAGGAAGAGGGGAAAGGAGTGGAAGAAACAGCGTGAAGGAGAAGAGAGAGCATCTCTCTTCTCCTCCACACTTCCCATTGATTCCACCCTATCTATCATGCTCTTCCCTTTGGCAATCCAGGAAGTGGTAAAGTACACCAGAGGCCGTCACACCACCAGGTACGGGGGCAGCATTTGGCATGTGCCGCATGCAACCTCGGGTGCCAGGAGGTCTTGGGCAAGTCCTGGCAAGGACTGCCTACTCCCTTGTGAATCGCATGACCCGCCTGAGCCATTACGTCAATATCCAAGGCCCTGCTCCCCATCCACCCTGCTTTGAATGGAGGTCCAGCTGGTGGGGCAAGAGGGAGGGAGGGCCTTCTCAATGGCAGCACAACTTTGGAATTTCTCTCCCCATGAAGATACAACAGGTTCTCTCTCTCTCCATCTTCAGGGAGATACTGAAAACAGTTCTGTTTTGCAAAATCTTTTCATTCTGTTGCGATCAGTCAAATTGTGGTCCTTGTATTTTGCTCTCTTCGTATTCTGTTTTTATAATGCTTGTTTGTCTCATATTGTTTTGTAAGCCACTAATTTTTTCTCCTTAAATGAAGAAGGGATGAATAGAAATCTCTAAAACAAATAAAAAGAAGCAAACATTTAAACTGGCTCCTGTATCTGCTGGATCTTTAGCAGCAGTGAGCTATCTCCATGCCAGGAAAACATCACCTCATTGTGTCGCCACAAGCGCACAAACAAGTCTGACTTCTTTTTGTGTCTGTATTTTTGGTGAGCTGGCAGGCTTCTGTCCTGGTTACCCAATGCTTGGCTTGTTTCACTATCACAGTAATTTCTGCTCTCAGTATCAGTTTCCAGACTCCAGAGAATCAATAAGGAGCACAAGGAATGGACAAAAGAGATTTGGGAACTGTCTTTTGGGGGCAGGTTGGAAGAAGAACCAAAAACACAGTGAAGAAGAGGAGAATGAGAAAAGCAGCCAAACAATCCATTATCCAGTCACTTGTTTAAAACTATGTTCCCCCCCAAACTTCTAGGCTTGCTTGGAAGTTTATAAGCAAGACATGACAAAGTTCTGTGGTGGAAGCAAAACCTGCAGCTCTCTCTCTCTCTCTCTCTCTCTCTCTCTCTCTCTCTCTCTCTCACACACACACACACACACACACACAAGGCATTGATGCTACTTGTAGTAGGAAAACTATACACTATATAATATAGTAATATAATATAGTGACTACATGTTTCCTCTCCTCATCTAACAACACCTTCTGGGGGAGGTATCATTTGCACCAAGGAATCCCCATAATTTCAGTCTCTCTTCTCCTCCATCCTGTGGCCTTGATCCAGATACCTCCCCTATGTGCATAAAGTTGGGACAGAAGAAATATGTCAGGAGGTAGTGGCAACGTTAAATAAGAGGGGCCTCTCCAGATGGCAATGCAAGGATTCGTCAGTAGGGAAGTTTCCCCAAGGGCTCTGCTTCTTCATCTTCTCATCCACCTAACAGATCTCGCAGGCCTCTGGGCAAGGGAGTTTCTTGTTACTTTTATCATTTCTGAACAGCAAACTAGTGTTTTAAAAATCACCAAACACCCAAAACATCCTGTGGCCCCTGAAAAGACAGACACATATAAGCTTTCATGGACGACGGTCTTTTTCATCAGATGCCTCCATCTTATACTTCTGATGAAGCGGACATTGGACAGTGAAAGCTCATGTGTCAAAAAAAAAAGGGGGGGTTAGCCTTTAAGGGACCGCAAGTCTCTTTGCTGTTTTAGCATACTGCAAGTCAGTATAGAATAACAGAATGTTAGAGTTGGAAGGGAGCTTGGAGGTCATCTAGTCCAGCCCCCTGCTCAGTATAGGCAACTACAGTACAGTAGTCTTAAGCTTGGGAGAGGTCTGTTTGCAGCGCAGGCCCCATGGAGATGGGTTCCTGAGGGGCAGCCCACTTGTTTTATATGCAGAAAATCCCAGTTTCCATCTTTGGCATCTTCAGGTAGGGCTGGGGAAGAAGACCCCTGCCTGAATCCCCAGGGAGCTGCTGGCAGACAGAGTGAAACGCTGAGCCAGGTGGACTAAAAGGTCGGACTCAACAGACAGCAGCTTCCTACATCTGATGTACCTGTTTTCATGCATGTTCATCTTTGTCTGCTTAGGGCAATCAGGTGCAAAAAGGACAGAGTTCATGTTCCTTTAGCAAATGTGGAGAAAAGGAAATTCTGACAGAGGTGGCCGGTCCTTCAGGATGGAGGTTGGGGGAAGCGGCACCTCCGAGGATTCCTTCTTCTGCATTGCTGCTGTTAAACGTCATGCAGCTGCATCCTCCTTTCTTTCCTGTTATCACCTCACCCCCGCTGTAGACCACCTTCTCTTAAACCCCCATGAAACACAGAGGTAAACAGGGATGCCTTGGATGCAACCCACTTTAGGTCATGGTGTGATCTTTCAACTCATCAGGTGAAAAACAGCCCTACGGATCAGAGCACATGCGTTGCACACAGAAGGTTAAAAAAAAAGTCTCCGATAACCAGGACTGGGAGGAAACAGTCGCTGCCCCGAAGCGGTCAGTTGAAGCAGACAGCCCTGGGCTGATGATTGATCTGCCTCCAGTACAAGGCAGCTTCAGCAATGATAGGTATTTAGATTAGGTGTCTGTATCCCATCTGTACAGGCCAGCGGGTGGCGCAGTGGGTTAAACCGCTTAACCATGAGCTGTCGATCGAAAGGTCGGCAGTTCGAATCCGTGACGGGGTGAGCTCTCGTTGCTTGGTCAGCTCCTGCCAACCTAGCAGTTCCAAAGCATGTTAATGCGAGTAGATAAATAGGTACCGCTTGCGGGAAGGTAAACAGCACTCCGTGTTCCAGCTGCATGCTACGCGCTGCGGCAAGGAGAGTCATGCCGGCCACATGACCACGGAGGCGTCTTTGGACAACGCTGGCTCTTCGGCTTTGAAATGGGGATGAGCACCACACCCTAGAGTCGGACACGACTGGACTTAATTGTCAGGGGTCACCTTTACCTTTACCTATCCCATCTGTCCTCTAGGGCTCAGGACAACATGCACTGTTGCCACCTTTCAACCTCACAACAGCCATGGGAGATAGATAGAGTGGCTGTCCCAAAGGTCACTCAGTAAGCGTTGTGGAACAGGTTGAGTATCCCTTATCTGGACTGCTTGGGATGGGAAGTTGTCTGGATTTTGAAATATTTGCATAAATATAAAGAGATATCTTGGGGATGGGACCCAAGTCTAAACACAGAATTCATTTATGTCTCATATGCACTTTATATACACATAGCCTGAAGGTAATGTTAGATAATATTTTTAAATAATATTGTGCCCCCACATACTTTGCACTATGCCAGCCAGGTCCTGGAATATTATTTAATTTTTTTAAGTGATAGCTCCAAAAATGTCTGGATTTCGGAATAGTCTGGATTTCGGATGTCAGGATAAGAGGTAATCGACCTGTAATTTGAACGTGGGTCTCACCAGTCTCAACCCAATTTATTTATTTTTATTTATTTTTCACATTTTTATACCGCCCTTTCTCCAAGGAGCTCAGAGTGGTGTACATATTTCCTCCCCCCCTTTTTTTTTGTCCTCACAACAACCCTGTGAGGTAGGTGGGGCTGAGAGATAGTGACTGGCCCAAGGTCACCCAGGAAGCTTCGTGGCTGAGCGGGGATTTGAACCTGGATCTTCCAGGTCTAAGTCCGACTCCCAAACCACTACACCATCCTGGCAAACCATACACCAAACTAGCTCCCTTTTTCCTCCCAGCCCAAAGGTGTACACATTTGACTCCAGTTACGTATGTACACCCTTGGGTAAAAAATGCCTTAGTAACAGCAAATCCAGCAACATACCGTAGGTAAGAAATTAAAACATCCTCATCTGGCATTATTCCAGATTATTAGAGGATCATCACGAAGGGTCGGACACGACTAAACAACAACAACAACAACAATAACAACATCTGGCATTATTCCAAGAGCGCGCCTTGACAGGCAGCTCAGACCATAGGAAAAGACACACCAATTCTATACCTTTATCTGTCTTTGTGTTGGGTTGCTGGTAGGTAGTTCTTCCCCTTCTATCTATTGCCATATACCCATCTTCATCCTCCATTTTCCAAGGTCTTCCTTCAGGTCTACTTCCAAAGATATCAGAAGAGAAGCAGTCTTTGCAACTGAGCTGACACACAAAACATCAGCGTTAAGTCCTTGGAAGGGGAAGTTTCTCAGACTGATTTAGCATCAACAAAGTTACGTAAATATTGGGACAAGAAAAAGCTCCTCCCTCACCCCATCTGGCGCAAAATAGTTTTGCTCAATTGCCAGGGATGTCATCTCAACCCAACCCCATTAAACCTGTTTCACTGAAAGAAACAGTGATGCTTATGAATGTCCTTCTTTCCTGCTCAACGACTAAGTAAATTACTCACAAATTGCTTGTTCTATAGGTCTGCTAAACCTATTGCTGCTATTCCACCCCAGCCGCCCAATATCTTCCCTACCAGGCATTAATGTGAAGTAGTAGTGACAGATGTTGATACAAAGCTTCTAGGATTCAAATGAAATGACCTGAACCTCTGTGTGGGCAGCAGTTCCTTCACTGAAACGAGCACAACAAAAATGTAATGGCTGTTCTTATTCCACCCCAGCCACCCAAGATCTTCCTCTTCAAAGGCAACCCTACCAGCGGCCTGAATGTAACAGTGCAGATTGCGTGTTCTCAGTCTGTCTTCAAGGCCAACGGAAGGGATGAACGGCTGGGACGGGAACAGACGTTACCTGAGTCTAACAGCACAACCCTAAATGTCTCCTCAGAAGTAAGAATAATTGAGTTCAGTGGGATTTACTCCCAGGTGAGTGTTTAGAGGATTGCAGTCCAAGTGCCTGTTTAGAGCCACGATGGTGTAGTGCTTCTGACGTTGGATTTAGACCTGCAAGATTCAGGTTCAAATCCCTGCTCAGCTATAAAGCTTCCTGGGTGATCTTAGTCACCATCTCTCAGCCTAACCTACTTCACAGGGTTGTTGTGAGGACAAAAGGAGGGAAGGAACCATGTATGCCACCCTGTGTTCCTTGGAAGAAGGGTGGTATAAAAATGTGAAAAATAAAATAAATAAACTGTCATGATCTTCACTGCTTACTTCTTTGGGGAGCAGCGAATGTGCACCGTGCAGCTTAGATGCTACAATGGAGAAAGTTCTACCTTGTGTTCCAATCCACCATATATCAAATAGGGCATGGGGGTGGGGGTGGGGGGTGGGGGCTGGAGAGGAAGACAGACAACACCTTCTGTTCATCAAAGTTTCTTTTATACACAGGTTTCTTTTATTTAATACATTTATATTCTGCCTTTAAAAGTATCGTTTTCCCAAGGCAGCTGAGCTTACAAAAGACAAATGCAATACAATCAGTAGTAAAAATATATATAAAATAGAACACGTTATAAAAAGGTTTTCAGTCTAGCTTCTTAGAAAGTTCATATATGAAAGGTGACCCTCAAGGTATCCTGCTCCCAGGTGGGCCGTTGCTGGAAAGCACTTGCAGGGTTGGGGCCATCTGCTGATATCTTCCACTTCGACCAACCAGATGCTTCCAGACAGACGACACAGGAAGCCTATCTAATAATACTGCATTGGATCATTGACCCCTTTAGCAGCGCAAACCTGTGTAGAACTATGCCGGGGGAGCACACTCCCCCCCGCGCAGGGTGTTGTGAAAGTGCCATAAAGCACTTTCACGGCACCCAGTGAGTAAGGACCGCCGGCGTCCCAGCTCCTACCTGGCCCTGTGCCTGCCGGAGCAGGAAAATCCTACACTGGCCAGGGCGGCGCGGCCTTACACAGAGGGCTGGAATGTATGCGAGCTCCAGAGCTCACGTACATTCGAGTAGGCTAGGTTGCACTGAGGGAAGGGGATGATCGTAAGGCGCTGTAAGGCACTGTGATGCTGGACTAGTTGAGGTGGTATAATGGAGTGGCTGAGAGGCATAGCTGCAAATCAGGACGTTTTGCAAACGTGCCGTAAAACACATTTGAGTCACCCAGCGAGTAGGTGGAGCCAGCGCTGGGGCCTGCGCCGCCCACCAAAGAAGAAGGAGGCCTGCGCCGTTGAGCAGGTAAGTCCTACGAGCACCGTTGGGACAGGAAGAGGGAGTAATGGGGTGGGGAAGGGTGGAGAGGAGGCGGATCTGGTCTGGGAGGGGTGGGATCAGTGTCCTTATCAGACGGCATATCCTATCTTCCCTCCCAGGCCTCAAGCCATGACACGGGGCTTCTTGGGCCAGCGCTGTCAAAATAGGTGGGGCAGACACGAGTAGTCCCATAGCGGGGATGGGGAATTACTCAGACTGGGGCATTACTCTGAGGAGACCCTCACCCCGCTCCTCTCCTGTCGTCTATGCTGCATGGGTGCTAGATAGGATTGCGCTGTAAGTTTTCTATCTCAAGGGCTCGGAGTCAGATAGAACGTTACACAGGCAAATATTTCCCAAAAGCTCACAAATGAAGTTACAGAAGGCCCTGCTCCTAAGCTTTCATTGCAACCACAGAGAACGTAGTTCATTGTTACCTTCCTGCTCCATCAGTGTAGGTCTCTTTTTCTTGAAGCCGTGGTGGTACCAGCCTTTCTACAATGCGAGTGCTTTAGAATAAGATACTTTGGCAAGGTCTCTGTGATATCAATTGCTGTGTCTCAGGGATGCAATACAAGCGTGGTTCCCTCCCACACCCGGAACCAAGGGTAAATTTTTTCCCCTCCAAAGGAGATTGCTTTGAAAAGATGGATAGAAGCTTTGGTTTCAGCATTGAAAAACTCCACCTGCCCATATTTGTAGTCCAGAAACACGCGGATTCTCCGTGGCGCCTTTTGTAGAAGCGTGGTGTTTGGAAAAGCCATAAACTTCCTATGTGTCTCGTACTCTCCTATACCCCAGACCCCTGCCTCAGTGCTAAAATCTGTTTCCCCTTTTCTCTGCACAGACTGTTTGGCAACCCCCACAGCCCACTCTCCATTGCCCTTCACATCAACCTCCCAACAGTGTTTATCCGAGAGGAATCCATCACTGCCCAGCACCCAAACACGTCGATTAAATCTCTCTGGGTTGTCAGGAAGGCTCTTCTCTGTCTTTCCCCATGATGCAGTTTTCCTATCACTTGACAGGTCAATTCGTGGATTAGCAGTGGCTGGATCCAGGATCACTCGGGCTATAAAGAAGATAGGAACATGTGATGTGAACTGTGGCCTGGGAAGACAACTGGATGGCTCATTGTTTCTTAGACTGGTCCAATAAGCACCTGATGGTAGCCTTTTTCCAGAGCGGGAGGAAATATTTGCATCTTTGAATTGCACACAAGAATAGTTTTTTTCCTGGTTTAGCTAGTAACAGGACAAGGTATGTCTGGAGAAATTCTCAGTTCTGTACGATTCTTAAGGGTACAGAAGTTCTGGACCTACAAATCCCTCTACGTTGAGAATAATCTGAGAGCTGCAGTAGTGACTGAGGTTGTATTTCCCAACATTTTGGAGAGGAGCCAAAACTCTGTGGTTCCAGTTTCAAGCCCAGTGGAATCTCCAGGTAGGACTGGGAATGTTCATCTGAATTCCTGGGGAGCTGCTGCCAGTCCTTAGCCAATCCTGCTCCGACTCAGTATATGCACCTTGCCATGTATACTGGCGCCCTGTGTTACAGATGTCTGAGTTACAGTCAGCTACATGGGGGCAGAATGACCTTATGGTGGTGCTTTTGTGCAGGTGCGACAGGGCTAGGCTGGCAAGAACCAGCTGTTTTAGACTTCTGTACATTTTGACTTGCATACATATCTCCAAAACTGGTACACAGGTAGGGGACTTGGTGTATTGATGCTGCTGCACCCTAAAACTATGTACATATGTCTTACTGTTTGCCAGTTGGGAAAATACAAAAGAAAAATAAATTGGAAGTAATGTACAGTACTTGTCTTCTAATAAAGAAAGAAAGGTGCTTTTATTATAGAGCAGTGTTGATCAAAGTGTGGGTTGTGACCCACTTCGTGGTTCACGGAGGTCACACGGGGTGTGTTAGGCCCCCCACCCTCCCTTCCTCTGGTTTGGCTCCAAATCGGAGCTATTCTGGAAGCTGAATGACTTACATGGAGGGCAGGGAGGCCTCTTCTGGGTTGTACAGTACTTGTATTCTAATAAAGTAATTCAAGTAATGTACAGTATTTGTAATGTACAGTAATTGAAGTAATGTACAGTACTTGTCTTCTAATAAAGAAAGAAAGGTGTTTTTATTATAGAGTAAGGTTTCTCAAAGTGTGGGTCGCGACTCCCTTGGTGGGTCACGGAGGCCACACGGGGTGTGACTTATAGACCGTATATGTATAGATCCTTACATACATAAGTCTTATGTATACACACACATATGTATACTTATGTGTATAGGGCTGATTTAGTGTTGCAATAGCGGTCCCTCACCTGGACACTTTGTTGACTACTCCCCGCATCCAACAAGCTAACTTTTACCAGTGCCAGTGGAGGCCCAGCGTGCGCCAGAGCAGGTAGGGACTGCGCTGAGCAGCGAGGAAGGGTGGGGAGGGGTGTAACAGGGCGGGTGAGGGCAGAACGGGTGGATTAGGCCCGGGAGGGGAGCGGGATCAGCGGAATATGCCTCCGCCATATCCTATCCCCCCTCCCAGGACGGGAAGCCCTACACAGGGCTTTTCGGGCCTGCGCCAGTGATTTAGCTGGTGCAAATTCGAGTAGCCCAATTTTGAGCAGGCTGCGGCTCAACAGAGGGTAAGAGGAAAAATGTCCTCTTACCCCGACGTGGCTCCCAGCCTGCTGCTGGATACAGTGTGGGCTGTGTGTCCCCACTGCACCAGCGCTGGATAGGATTGGGCTGCGAGTTGCTAACAGAGAGGCTAATGATCCTGAACTGGAGAGAGCAACTTGGCTCATTCATATGTTGCTTGCTCTGGAAGAGCCCTTCACCTCCACTCCGCTTTGCAGGCTGGATTATTAATTAAGTTGATTTGTACTGTAGACGTTTCCGTGGGCAAGGACTGTTGCCGGCCTTTAAGTCAAGAAGGTGACAAACAGAAGGAGCTGAAGTTACCTGGTGGTGTGGAACCTGGGATCCAGTTACATGAACAGGCTTCGTTCTGAGGGCAGGAACTTTTCAGCTGGAAAACTTAAAAGAAAGTAGCTCAGGTTAAGAAAACATGTTTCTGAAATATATTCAGTTACGGCATGAAGATCCTGTCTGTCTCTGACAGCTTTAAAGCAGTAAGAGAAGCTGCTGCTGCTGCTGCTGCTGCTGCAGCTGCTGCTGCCCAGAGCAGAAGTTGCAATTGTAAACTCTTCTGCTGGAAATGATCTCCCAACTGGTCATTTGGCAACTCTTCTTGCTACAGTCATTGCTTAAAAAAAAAAAAAGCACCATGCCTTTTTAACTGTTCCCTAACAAGCAGAAAATCAACGTGAAAATATGATCCTGCCATACTTGCGCTCTCTCTTTTTCTACAAGAACCCATCTTCTCCATTGCGATGGAGATGCAATGAAGAAATGTCTGTTTTATGTCTTCAACCTTTGTATTTGTAGCATTTCTGTCTGTCCCACCAGAGATGCTCATGGTGGATGTACAAGCCCCACACCAGTCACGTCAATAATAATAATAAACACCAAGTTATAAAATCAGAATACTGTATCTAGAAACTGAAAACAAACCAGATAAAAGACTGAGTTACAGAAAAGCTTTTTAAAGTTGAAAATAAAATTCTTTATCTGAGCAAACTCATTAAAAAAAGCCAGCCTGTTGCTTGCTTGCTACTGTCTGCTGTTTAGGGACAGGAACAGAAGCTAAGAAAACCCTTGGTATGGTAACCATAGGTGGACCATGTGTGACCCTGGAAGGTGGATGTGATAACACTGAAAATTTCGAAGGGGTTCTGAGGCCAAAGAATCTAGAAGAGCCAAGATGACAATGTCAGACAAACTGTACTCCTCTTGGACTGGTAACTTCAGTCCAGTCAAATGAGATTATTTATCATTTACTAACAGGTTTGCCATGTTTTGTTTTGTTTTTTGGTCTTGGGAAGCTGCCTTATACTGAGTCCAACCTGAGTACATCTGTCTCAGCATTGTCTTCTACTCTGATTGGAAACAACTGTATTGTGGAGTTTGAGACTGGGGTCTTTCCAAGCCGTACCTGGGAGAGGCCAGGACTTGAACTTGGGGCCTTCTGCATGCAGAGCCAACCCCTAACTGCTCTGCCACTGAGCTGCAGCCCCTCGGTTCAGCCTTGTTCCTTTGGCATCAGCTTGACAGCCAGAAATACAACAGTGAAGCTTTAGCTACGATGGGAATAAATTGCTGGGCAAAGCTTCACAGGCACAACAGGAGCAAGGGCAGGCAGGCAGGTGGCAGCCTGGTTTTCCTGTCAGAAGACAACAGACACCTACCTATGAAGAGAGCCGTCAGGGCCACGATCACAGCAAGGCTTCCTGCCAGCAAAACCCACAGCATGATATTCCAGCATCGGCCTTTGGGAGAATCTGTGGAATTAAGTTCCATGGTGAGAACCTCAGTTGAGAGAGGGGGGGGGGGGGACATGATACCAATGGTTCAGTCAGTGTCCACAAAGTTGACGCTTCCCAAACATCCACTTGCTGAAACATGCTTCAATGTAGAGTGTGTAAGAATATGCCAACAAATTTGGAAAACTCAGCAGTGGCCAAAGGATTGGAAAAGGTCAGTTTACGTTCCAATTCCAAAGAAGGGCAGTGCCAAACAGTGTTCAAACTACCGCACAATTGCACTCATTTCACATGCTAGCAAGGTTATGCTCAAAATCCTACAAGCTAGGCTTCAGCAGTACGTGGACCGAGAACTACTGGAAGTACAAGCTGGGTTTCGAAGAGGCAGAGGAACTAGAGATCAAATTGCCAACATGCGCTGGATCATGGAAAAAGCACGAGAGTTCCAAAAAAACACCTACTTCTGCTTCATTGACTACGCAAAAGCCTTTGATTGTGTGGATCACAACAAACTGTGGCAAATTCTTAAAGAGATGGGGGTACCAGACCACCTTACCTGTCCCCTGAGAAACCTGTATGCGGGTCAAGAAGCAACAGTTCGAACCGGCCATGGAACAACCGATTGGTTCAAAATTGGGAAGGGAGTACGGCAAGGCTGTATATTGTCACCCTGCTTATTTAACTTATATGCAGAGTACATTATGAGAAATGCAGGGCTGAATGAATTGCAAGCTGGAATCAAGATTGCCGGGAGAAATATCAACAACCTCAGATATGCAGACGATACCATACTAATGGCAGAAAGTGAAGAAGAACTAAAGAGCCTCTTGATGAGGGTGAAAGAGGAGAGTGCAAAAGTTGGCTTGAAACTCAACATTAATAAAACTAAGATCATGGCATCTGGTCCCATCAATTCCTGGCAAATGGAAGGGGCAGAAATGGAAGCAGTAACAGATTTTACTTTTTTGGGCTCCAAGATCACTGCAGACGGAGACATCAGCCATGAAATTAAAAGATGCTTACTCTTTGGAAGGAAAACTATGGCAAACTTAGACAGCATAATAAAAAGCAGAGATATCACCATGCCAACAAAAGTTCGTATAGTCAGGGCGATGGGGTTCCCAGTAGCAATGTATGGTTGCGAGCGTTGGACCATAAGGAAGGCTGAGCGCCGAAGAATAGATGCTTTTGAACTGTGGTGCTGGAGAAGACTCCTGAGAGTCCCTTGGACTGCTAGGAGATCAAATCAGTCAATCCTAAAGGAAATCAACCCTGACTGTTCCCTGGAAGGACAGATACTAAGGCTGAAACGCAAATATTTTGGCCACCTAATGCGAAGAGAGGACTCTCTGGAGAAGACTCTGATGCTGGGAAAGACTGAAGGCAAAAGGAGAAGGGGAAGGCAAAGGATGAGATGGTTAGACAGCATCACCGATGCAACGAACATGAAAATGAGCGAACTCAGGAAGATAGTGGAAGACAGGAAGGCCTGGCAGGATGTGGTTCATGGGATCACGAAGGGTCGGACACGACTTAACGACTGAACAACAACAAGAATAAGAGAACTGCCTGAGAGGAGATTTTCCCCTGCATAAATCACTGTTGCGAGAATGTCTCCAGCTTAGAAGAAGGCCAGAGCAGTGACTCACACAGAGATGCAATCGACAGCCTCCTCTGAGGGTAAATGCTTTGGACTTACAGGAGTCTTTGCTTCAGGTACGGCTGAGAAAGACCACTTGTCTGGATTCTGACAGTGAGGAGAATCCATTCTGAGCTACATGGACCAAGGGTCTGACCTTAAGGATTGTTTGCTTATTGTAAGAACCAGGACAGGTCCATCTATGAGGTCAACTGAAGTGGTCGCCTCAGGCAGAGCTTCTGAAACAAATTTTATCAGGGGGTACAACAAAGTTTATTTTGGGCCCCTTCTCAATGGGGGAGGGGTGAAATGGGGTAGAGAGAGGGTGGCGACGGGCAGACGGAGCAGGGGTGGGGGGGAGCAAAAGAGGTCATGGGAGGGCATTAACAGCTGGAAAAACCTCCAAAGCCCAAGTCTACCAGGTTTCCCGATGCAGAGCCCTGCTCTATCTGTCTGGTAGACCTGGCCTTCCGGTCGGAGTGTGCCTTCCTTTTCATCTGCAGGTCCAGGTGGAGTCTGGGTGAGATTGGAAAATGTTTTGTGCTCCTGGGCCCCCTTTTCGACACCTGGCCTGGGTACAATTTACCAGGGGTGTATCTAAGGGCGCAATCCTTACCGCCCTAAGCTGTCGTGAAAGTGCCTTAAAGCACTTTCACGACATATCTCTCTCTCTCTCTCTCTCTCTCTCTCTCTCTCTCTCTCACACACACACACACACACACACACACACGTGTGTAGATACTACTTGTAGTAGGAAAACTATGTTTCCTCTCCTCATCTTACAGCACCTAATGGGGGGGGGGGTGTCATTTGCACCAAGAAATCCCCATAAGGCAGGGAAAGAGTTAATATCTCTTCTCCTCCATCCATTGGCCTTGATCCAGATCCCTCCCCAACCGCTGCTCTTGGGACAGAAGAGGTAGTGGCAAAGTTACGCAAGAGGTGCCACTCCAGATTCCTCAGTAGATAGATTTCCCCAAGGGCAAGAGCTCTGCCTGAATCCTCAGGAAGCTGCCAGCCAGCAGAGTGAAATTCATGAAACCAAGAGGTAAAGAAAATGGTGATGCCTTGGATGCAACATACTTTAGGTCATGGTGTGATCTCTCAACTCAGCAGGTGAAAACCAGCCCTCCGGTTCAGAGCAAATGCATTGCACACAGAAGGTTAAAAAAAAGTCTCAGATAACCAGGACTGGGAGCAGAGCAACTCAGAGGAATTTTATCAGGGGGTAGAAAGTTTCTTTTTGGGGGGCCCTTCATGTGAATTTGGCTCCTGTCCTGGCCCCTCTTTTTTTGCTCCGGGGCCCCCCTTTTGACTCATTTTAGCCCTTGGCCCAGGTACAGTTGTACCCCCTTAAACCCCCCTTCTCAGAGGCCCAGGCTGGGAGGAAAAAGACACTGCCCCAAATCAGTTGAAGCAGACAGCCCCGGGCTGATGATCTGCCTCCAATAAGGTGGCTTCAGCAATGGTGCTGTAGGTATTTAGATTAGGTATCTGTCAGCACATTCCTAACCAATGTTCCAGTGCTGGTGCAGCCACAATGCAGCCCCAAGGTAAGGGAACAATTGTTTCCTCAACTTGAAGAGGCCTCCATGACTGCCCCTGCACTGCAAAATGCAGTGTGCGCCCTGTTAGCATGGCTACACCGGTGCTGGAAAGTGGCTTAGGATTGTGCTGTGTATCCCATCTATCCTAGTCTAGGACTCAGTCAGGACAACATGCAGTGTTGCCACCATTCAACCTCAAAACCACCGTCGGAGATAAAGTGGCTGCCCAAAGGTCACTCATTAAGCTTTGTGGTAATTTGAACGTGGGACTCACCAGTCTTAACCCAACATGCAAACCATACACCAAACGAGCACCCTTAATAACAGCAAATCCAGCAACATGCCCTAGGTAAGAAGCCACCCAGTCTAACCACCCTCATCTTCTGGCATTATTCCAAGTGCACGCCTTGCCAGGCAGCTCAGACCATAGGAAAAGACACACCAATTCAATACCTTGGCCTGTCTTTGTGTTGGGTTGCTGGTAGGTAGTTCTTCTTCTTATATCTATTGCCGTATATCCCTCTTCATCTTCCATTTTCCAAGGTCTTCCTTCAGTCTACTTTCAAAGATATCAGAAGAGAAGCAGTCTTTGCAACTGAGCTGACACACAAAACATCAGCTTTAAGTCCTTGGAAGGGGAAGTTTCCCAGACCGTTTGAGCATCAACAAAGTTACGTAAATGTTGGGGCAAGAATAAGCTCCTCCCCCTAAGTGGTGCAAATGAGCTTTGCTCAATTGCAACTGATGTTATCTCAACCCAACCCCATTAAACCTGTTTCACTGAAAGAAACAGTGATGCTCATGAATGTCCTTCCTTCCTGCTCTACACATATGTCAATTACACAAGAATTGCGTGTTCTATAGGTCTGCTAAACCTATTGCTGTTCTTATCCCACCCCAGCCACCCAAGTTCTTCCTCTTCAAAGAAGGCAACCCTACCAGCGGCCTGAATGTAACAGTGCAGATTGCGTGTTCTCAGTCTGTCTTCAAGGCCAACGGAAGGGATGAACGGCTGGGACGGGAACAGACGTTACCTGAGTCTAACACCCTGATGGCGAACCTATGACACGCGTGTCACTGGTGACACACGAGGTCATTTTGGGTGACACGCCAGCGTTTCCCCCAGGGCTTTGTCATTAACACACCTTACATTTTTGCAAAGGTTTTACAGGCTTGTCTTGAACATTTAAGGCAGAGATTTTTGGCAGACCTCTTTTATTGTCTAGTAAAATTCAGCAACAAAAAGTCACTCATGGATGTTAAATAAAATGCAATGTGTCATATTGTTTTGTGTTCAGTTCAATTAAAAATTACTATTAAAAGTAGCAATAGTCAAAGTACTATTAAAAGTTTTTTTGGGGGGGGGACACACACCAGCAGAGTAAAGTTAGGCATTTTCAAAATCTTTGACACACCAAGCCCAAATGGTTCGCCATCACTGGTCTAACAGCACAACCCTAAATGTCTCCTCAGAAGTAAGAATAATTGAGTTCAGTGGGATTTACTCCCAAGTAAGTATTTATAGGATTGCAGTCCAAGTACCTGTTTAGAGCCAGGATGGTGTAGTGCAGCGGGCTCCAAACCGCAGCCCGCTGTCCGTCCGAAAACGGCATCCGGGCACAGTGCAGCGATGGCAGAGCCTTACCGTTCCACTCTGCAGCCTCCTATCTTGTATCCGATCTTTGCAGAAACTCACACCGGGCAGCCACTTTCCCCAGGAAATCGGGGCACAGAGCCTTCTGGGGTGACATGCAGCGGAAGCAGCTGCCCGGCCTGAGTTTCTGCTGAGATCGGATGCGAAGATAGAAGGCTGCAGAGTGGAACGGTAAGGTTATGCCACCACCGCCATGCTGTGCCTGGATGCTGGTTTTGGGTGCGCTGGATCTGGCCCATCGGCCGGAGTTTGGAGGCCCATGGTGTAGTGGTTCTGACATTGGATTTAGACCTGCAAGATCCAGGTTCAAATCCCTGCTCAGCCATGAAGCTTCCTGGGTGACCTTGGGCCAGTCACTATCTCTCAGCCTCACCTACCTCACAGGCTTGTTGTGAGGACAAAAGGAGGGGAGGAACCATGTATGCCACCCTGAGAATCTAGAAACTGAAAACAAACCAGATAAAAGACTGAGTTACAGAAAAGCTTTTTAAAGTTGAAAATAAAATTCTTTATCTGAGCAAACTCATTAAAAAAAGCCAGCCTGTTGCTTGCTTGCTACTGTCTGCTGTTTAGGGACAGGAACAGAAGCTAAGAAAACCCTTGGTATGGTAACCATAGGTGGACCATGTGTGACCCTGGAAGGTGGATGTGATAACACTGAAAATTTAGAAATTTGCTTGAGGGCCGGCCGTAAGGCCGGATGCCATTTTTATTTATTTAATTATTTTTTGCCCCTGCCCCCCATTGGCCTCCGGAGGCTCCGCGCTCACCGTCCGAAGCCACCGCTGGGTACGCGCGTCACCTCCGGCGTACCATGCTGATGAGGGCAAGAGGGCAAGAGCTTGCCCTCATCGGCGTGGTACACATGTGCGAAATGGCCAACGGCCTGGTGAGAAGGGGTCAAGGCGGCGGCCGGGGAGGACATGCAAAGGCCCTCTCCTGGCCTCCGGAGGTGACGCGCGGACCCGGCGGAGCCTCCAGCAGCCGGTTGGGAGGCCTCCCGGCAATCTCTCCAGGGCCGGACCGGATGGCCTCGGGGGCCTGATCCGGCCCTGGGGCCAGAGGTTCCCCACCGCTGGTTTAGAGCCTTGCGGAGGCCTGCAGACCCCCCCCCCTCAGGCCCTTCGGGGAGCTTGTTTGTTGTTTGAGGGAACAACAGTCGCAATCCTGGAGCACCGCCACCAGATTTCGGGCTGTCCACCCCCCTTAAAGGTAAATCGGAAACTGCTGGTAAAAGTGGTGGGTTGTGGCCCACCACGTTGAGAGCCCCTGAAATAAATAAATGCAATATATATTGTCTTTATTTATTTTTATTTATTTATTTATTTTTCACATTTTTATACCACCCTTCCTCCAAGGAGCTCAGAGTGGTGTACATATTTCCTCCCCTCCTTTTTGTCCTCACAACAACCCTGTGAGGTAGGTGGGGCTGAGAGATAGTGACTGGCCCAAGGTCACCCAGGAAGCTTCATGGCTGAGCAGGGATTTGAACCTCGATCTTCCAGGTCTAAGTCCGACTCCCAAAGCACTACACCATCCTACCTTTAAAAGTATAGTTTTCCCAAGGTAGCTTACCAAAGACAATCAGTACTAAAAAATATAAAAATAAAATGCCATGAGGAATAAAAGATAGTAATGAAATCTAAGTTCAAATTAAGAAACAGCAGTGATAAATCATTCTGTAGAACATGTTATAAACAGGTTTTCGGAGCTTCTTAGAAAGTTCATATATGAAAGGTGACCCTCAAGGTATCTTGCTCCCAGGTGGGCAGTTGCTGGAAAGCACTTGCAGGGTTGGGGCCATCTGCTGTTTTCTTCCACTTCGACCAGCCAGATGCTTCCAGACAGATGACATAGGAAGACTGTCTAATAATACTGCATTGGACCATTGACCCCTTTAGGTCAGCTCACCACTAAGGCACTGTGATGCTGGACTAGTTGAGGTGGTATAATGGAGTGGCTGAGAGGCATAGCTGCAAACCAGGACGTTCCTGGGTTGAACGTTGCCTCTGCCATGAACTCACTAGAAGGCCTATAACATGGGCATAATAATATTGACTCACCAGCAGGGTTGCTGTAAGCATAACATCATGATAATGCACAAGAAGCGCTTTGCACACTCGGAAAGTGTTAAATGTTTGAGACGTTGGTGTTCGAGGGGTCTCTAGGGGCTCTTCTGCTTATGTTTTAGGGCCTTAAAACTGGGGCCAGAAATGCACCACCAGCCATTGAAGTTGGCACAGTGCTGATGTTAGATCTTTAGCTGCTGCACGAAATATTGCTGCTGCATTTCAAACTAATGGAAGGTTTTGGACATTTTTGGAGCAACTGTGACGTATAAGAGACAGAGTCTTGGAGTTAGACTGAGGAGCCTAAACTTGCATCCCTCGTTTGGCCACAAAGCTCAACTGTGTGGCTTTGACACAGCCATTAAAATAGGAGGGAAAGCCGTGCGTGCTCCTCTGACATCACGATCATGTGCAAGGATACACGACCAGTCTAAAGGACAGGCCTCTGTATCCTATGGCCCTGGGGCAGCCCGGGAGCACCTCAGAAGAAGGGGACGTTCGTCCCCTTCCCCGGATCTAAGCCAACTGGGGGCCTATTGGCCTCCTCGGATGTACGCCAGCTCTGAAGCTTAAGTATATTCGGGGAGGCCATGTAAGGCCAAATTGGACTGGGAATGGGCAGAAGATGATGAAGTGCGCTGCCGATATCCCCGCCCCCTCTTAGCCCAGGCTGACCAATGGCCACACCCCTAGCTGAGTGGCTGACCCTGCCTGCCCTCCCCCTGCCCTGACCAGTGCAGGACTTACCATCGGAGGTAGGCGCAGGGTCCAGAGGGCAGCGGAGTGAGGGCTACTGGTCTCCGCACCACGAGTCATCCGTACTCACGGGTCATCGCAAACGTGCGTTACTGCATGTTTGTGACGCTTTGGAGTGGCAGAGCGCGCACTCTGCCGCTCCAAGGTTAGTGAGGACTGCTCTGTGAATTCCTTGGAAATTCAAGATGCACATACTTTGAAGACAAATGTCACCTTAAAACTCTTATCTTGCATTAATTAGGCCGCAATCCTAAGCACGGCCAGCGCAGTGGCCTCGGTCGTCAGCCTAGGGTGTCACATACATGCCATAAAGCAGGTTTGCATCACCCGGCGAGTAGGCAGTACCAGCACTGAAGCCTGCGCCGCCCGCTAAAGAGGAAGGAGGCCTGCGCCGTTGAGCAGGTAAGTCCTACGAGCACCGTTGGGACAGGAAGAGGGAGTAATGGGGTGGGGAAGGGTGGAGAGGGGGCGGATCTGGTCTGGGAGGGGTGGGATCAGTGTCCTTATCAGACAGCATATCCTATCTTCCCTCCCAGGCCTCAAGCCATGACATGGGGCTTCTTGGGCCAGCGCTGTCAAAATAGGTGGGGCAGACACGAGTAGTCCCATAGCGGGGATGGGGAATTACTCAGGCTGGGGCATTACTCTGAGGAGACCCTCAGCCCACTCCTCTCCTGTCGCCTATGCTGCATGGGTGCTGGATAGGATTGCGCTGTAAGTTTTCTATCTCAAGGGCTCGGAGTCAGATAGAACGTTACACAGGCAAATAGAACGTTACACAGGCAAATAAAAAGCTCACAAATGAAGTTACAGAAGGCCCTGCTCCTAAGCTTTCATTGCAACCACAGAGAACGTAGTTCATTGTTACCTTCCCGCTCCATCAGTGTAGGCCTCTTTTTCTTGAGGTCATGGTGGTACCAGCCTTTCTACAATACACAAGTGCTTTAGAATAAGATACTTTGGCAAGGCCTCTGCGATATCAATTGCTGTGTCTCAGGGATGCAATACAAGCGTGGTTCCGTCCCACACCCGGAACCAAGGGTAAATTTTTTCCCCTCCAAAGGAACTTGCATTGAAAAGATAGATTGAAACTTTGGTTTCAGCATTGAAGAACTCCACCTGCCCGTAGTTGTAGTCCAGAAACACACGGATTCTCCGTGGCTTCTTATCAAGGTGCAGCTTTTCGTCAGGGGGGTGAAAAGCCACAAAGTTCCCAAGACCCCAGTACTCTCCTATAGCCCAGACCCCTGCCTGGGTGCTAAAATCTGTTTCCCCTTTTCTCTGCACAGACTGCTTGGCAACCCCCACAGCCCACTCTCCATTGCCCTTCACATCAACCTCCCAACAGTGTTTATCCGAGAGGAATCCATCACTGCCCAGCACCCAAACACGTCGATTAAATCTCTCTGGGTTGTCAGGAAGGCTCTTCTCTGTCTTTCCCCATGATGCAGTTTTCCCATCCCTTGACAGGTCAATTCGTGGATGAGCAGTGGCTGGATCCAGGATCACTCGGGCTATAAAGAAGATTGGAACATGTGATGTGACAAACTACATTCTACATGTGAAGTCAGAGGTTGTATTTTCCAACATTTTGGAGAGGAGCCAAAACTCTGTGGTTCCAGTTTCAAGCCCAGTGGAATCTCCAGGTAGGACTGGGAACCTTCATCTGAATTCCTGGGGAGCTGCTGCCAGTCCTTAGCCAATGCTGCTCCGACTCAGTATATGCACCTTGCCATGTATACTGGCGCCCTGTGTTACAGATGTCCGAGTTACAGTCAGCTGCATGGGGGCAGAATGACCTTATGGTGGTGCTTTTGTGCAGGTGCGACAGGGCTAGGCTGGCAAGAACCAGCTGTTTTAGACTTCTGTACATTTTGACTTGCATACATATCTCCAAAACTGGTACACAGGTAGGGGACTTGGTGTATTGATGCTGCTGCACCCTAAAACTATGTACATATGTCTTGCTTTTTGTCAGTTGGGAAAATACAAAAGAAAAATAAATTGGAAGTAATGTACAGTAAAGGTAAAGGTGACCCCTGACAATTAAGTCCAGTCGTGTCCGACTCTAGGGTGTGGTGCTCATCCCCATTTCAAAGCCGAAGAGCCAGCGTTGTCCGAAGATGCCTCCGTGGTCATGTGGCCGGCGTGACTCTCCTTACCACAGCGCATAGCATGCGGCTGGAACACAAAGTGCTGTTTACCTTCCCGCAAGCGGTACCTATTTATCTACTCATATTAACATGCTTTGGAACTGCTAGGTTGGCAGGAGCTGGCCAAGCAATGAGAGCTCACCCTGTTGCGGATTCGAACTGCTGACCTTTCGATCGACAGCTCATGGTTCAGCGGTTTAACCCACTGCGCCACCCGCAGTAGGTTAAGGTAAAGGTGACCCCTGACAATTAAGTCCAGTCGTGTCTCACTCTAGGGTGTGGTGCTCATCCCCATTTCAAAGCCGAAAAGCCAGCGTTGTCCGAAGACGCCTCCGTGGTCATGTGGCCGGCATGACTCTCCTTGCCGCAGTGCGTAGCATGCAGCTCGAACACAGAGCGCTGTTTGGCGCAGTGGGTTAAACCGCTGAACCATAAGCTGTCGATCGAAAGGTCGGCAGTTCAATTCCAGCGACGGGGTGAGAGCTCCTTGCTTGGCCAGCTCCTGCCAACCTAGCAGTTCCAAAGCATGTTAATGTGAGTAGATAAATAGGTACCGCTTGCGGGAAGGTAAACAGCGCTCCGTGTTCCAGCTGCATGCTACGCGCTGCGGCAAGGAAAGTCATGCCGGCCACATGACCACGGAGGCGTCTTCGGACAATGCTGGCTCTTCGGCTTTGAAATGGGGATGAGCACCACACCCTAGAGTCGGACACGACTGGACTTAATTGTCAGGGGATACCTTTACCTTTTTAAGGTTTCTCAAAGTGTGGGTCATGACCCACTTGGTGGGTCACGGAGGCCACATGGGGTGGGGTGGGGTGGGGTGAAGAGTTTCAGAACCTCTGTTATGGAGCCATGGCGTGACTATAATAAAGATGGATGTTTAAGCCTTGAAAATTCTAAATGATAATAAAATCCAGACCATTTGTCCAAGTTATCTGAAATTTGGCATGAAGTAACTACTGGTAGTTCCTGACTTGCAGACTTAGGGATGTACATGCCTGGGCTTTCGTGCGGGTTCAGTCTGTCCAACCTTGTGCTTTTGCACAGGCATGATAGTGCCGTTCCGTCGGTTCCAACTTCCAGACAAACATCCAGAATGGAACCAGGATGTAAGTCGGTATCTACCTGTCTGTGCTAATCGCCACAATCTGGCCAAATTTCAGACAGATCGAATAAGTGTCCAAAATGTGTTCATTTTGTGTCACACAGAGGGGCTAAAGGGATGAATAAGCAAAGAACAGATGTTACAGTTCCAAAATATAGGTGCATAATCATTAGTGGGCAGAGGGGTCTGGCTCAGTCGGGAGAGCTGCCACCTTGCAAAGCCCGAAGATCGGTAAATGGCAAGTTCGAGACACGCCGCCAACAAAAAGCTTTGAAAAGCCTCCGTGAGGAGAGATACAAGCTCCCAGCTGTGTCGGTCAAGTGTGGGAGTCGCCAGCCAGCAGAAAAGCCAGGCTGCAAAAGGAGACCACCTGGAATGTGGCTGTTCATGAAAGATTATATATTGTAAAACCTCTCATTAGGGGAGTTAGGAAAGCCTGCCCATGTACACCGCCTTGAATTAAGTCGGAGGAGAAATCCAATGACCAAGAAAGGCGGTATATAAATACTGTATTATTATTATTATTATTATTATTATCCTTGTTCCATCAGCCCCTCAGTGCATCATGAAACTGGCTCTGGTTTCTCAGAGGCAGATCCAAGTCTGCATAAGCCCCTCTACATTCCAGGTTCAGATTCTTTAAACTGCAGATCATTGGGACACTTCTAACAGGCCCCCCCTTTCTCCTCTCCCCCCACCCAGTCCTTTTACTTACTATCTAGCCTGTTGACATACAAGAAAACGCAAAGGTTCACTGCTTACTGCTTTGTGCCTCTAGTTGGTCTCAATAAAATTACCCTACTTAGACCCTATATGTATAGATCCTTATATATAGCCTTACCATAGTCCCGGAAATGACCGGGACAATCCCGGGCTCCCGGCCGGTCTTCTCATTGTCCCGGCCAGCTGGGACTCTTCTTAGGTGCTCTCCGGCCCAGCCTCGTCAAGTATTTGCGCGAGGCTGGGAGCTCTCCGAAACGGCCCGAGTTCACTCGGGCTGTTCCGGAGAACTCCCAGACTCGTCGCGTATTTGCAGCTCCGGAGAGCTCCCAGCCTCGAGGGAGGAAGTCCCGCCCCCGGCCACACCACTGGCCACGCCCCCAGTCCCGGCCATATCCGGCCAATATCGCTTCTGTCCCCCCCTGCATTGGGGGGGGGATCTGGTAAGGCTATATACATAAGTCTTATGTATACACACACATATATACCGTATTGGTCTGAGTATAAGTCTCAGTTTTTAAACTAGGGGTGCGTCTTATAATCAGGTGCGTCTTATACTCAGGACAATACGGTACTTATGTGTATAGGGCTGATTTAGTGTTGCAATAGCGGTCCCTCACCTGGACACTTTGTTGACTACTCCCCGCATCCAACAAGCTAACTTTCACCAGTGCCAGTGGAGGCCCAGCGTGCGCCAGAGCAGGTAGGGACTGCGCTGAGCGGCGAGGAAGGGTGGGGAGGGGTGTAACAGGGCGGGTGAGGGCAGAACGGGTGGATTAGGCCCGGGAGGGGAGCGGGATCAGCGGAATATGCCTCCGCCATATCCTATCCCCCCTCCCAGGACGGGAAGCCCTACACAGGGCTTTTCGGGCCTGCGCCAGTGATTTAGCTGGTGCAAATTCGAGTAGCCCAATTTTGAGCAGGCTGCGGCTCAACACAGGGTAAGAGGAAAAATGTCTTCTTACCCCGACGTGGCTCCCAGCATGCCCAATCTCAGCTGCTGGATACAGTGTGGGCTGTGTGTCCCCACTGCACCAGCGCTGGATGGAATTGGGCTGCGAGTTGCTAACAGAGAGGCTAATGATCCTGAACTGGAGAGAGCAACTTGGCTCATTCATATGTTGCTTGCCCTGCTAGCAAGAGCCCTTCTACAGGAGCACTCCGCTTTGCAGGCTGGATTATTAATTAAGTTGATTTGTACTGTAGACGTTTCCGTGGGCAAGGACTGTTGCTGGCCTTTAAGTCAAGAAGGTGACAAACAGAAGGAGCTGAAGTTACCTGTTGAGCAACATGGGATCCAGTCACATGAACAGGCTTGGTTCTGTGGGGAGGGACTGTTCAGCTGAAAAACTTAAAAGAAAGTAGTAGTAGTTAAGAAAAACATGTTTCTGAAATATATTCAGTTACATCATGAAGATCCTGTCTGTCTCTAACAGCTTTAAAACAGTAGAGAAGCTGCTGCTGCTGTTGCTGCCCGGAGCAGAAGTTGCAATTGTAAACTCTTCTGCTGGAAATGATCTCCCAACTGGTCATTTGGCAACTCTACTTGCTACAGTCATTGCTTAAAAAAAAAAAAAAGCACCATGCCTTTTTAACTGTTCCCTAACAAGCAGAAAATCAACGTGTAAATCTGTTTTCTGCCATACTTATGCTCTCTTTTTCTACAAGAATATATCTTCTCCATTGCGATGGAGATGCAATGAAGAAATGTCTGTTTTATGTCTTCAACCTTTGTATTTGTAGCATTTCTGTCTGTCCCACCAGAGATGCTCATGGTGGATGCACAAGCCCCACACTAATCACGTCAATAATAATAATAAACACCAAGTTATAAAATCAGAATATCTAGAAACAGAAAACATTACAATTAAAAAACAAACCAGATAAAAGACTAACGGAGCAATCCTCCGTAACATTCCACCTGCGGAGTGTGCGCTCCACAGGTGGAGGGTGTCACGAACATACCGCAAATCACATTTACGTCGCCAGGAGAGAAAGGGCTTCCGGCGCAGAGGCCAGCAGCCCTCTCTTCGCCTACGAACTGACCCTGAAGCCACAGGTGCAAGTAAGATTTGCACCAGTAGGTGCACGGGCCGAGGGAGGGCATCCTGGTAGCGGCGAAGGACAGCCGTTGGCCGATCAGGCTGGGAGGGGGCAGGGATATCAGCTGCGAGCTGCCGATATCCTCAGCCCTCTCCCGCCCTTGCCCTGCTGCCCCGGATGTATGTCAGATCGAGAGCCGATGTACATCCAAGGAGGCTCATGGGGGCCAAGCAGCCCTATACCTGGGGAAGGGGACAAACTTCCCCTTCTCCCGAGGAATCCCCGGGCTGTGCCGGAGCAGCCCGGGAAGGGCTGAGGATCCTGCGGATAAGGCTGCCCGTTACAGAAAACGTTTTTTAAAATTGAAAATAAAATTCTTTATCAGAGCAAACTAGAGTTGCCAACTCATGAAAAAAAATGTCAGCCTGTTGCTTGCTTGCTAATGTCTGCTGTTAAGGGACAGGAACAGAAGCTAAGAAAACCCTTGGTATGGTAACCATAGGTGGACCATGTGTGACCCTGGAAGCAGAGGCGTAACAGCCTCTCTTGGCGCCCGGAGCATGGGGGGGTAGGCGCCCTAAGGAAATAGCGCGCTCCGGGGCGCGCTCCGGGAGGGGCGCAGGAAGGGGCGCGCTCTGGGAGGGAGGGGCGCGCTCCAGGAGGAGGAGACCCGGCGGGACCCCCCCCCCCAATCGGGAGAGCCGGCTGGGGACTTCTTCCCCGGCCGGCTGCCCGGGGCCTTCTAAGGAAGGCCGGCTGCGCAATTTTTTGCGCATGCTCAGTCTGTTAACTGAGGGAAAAGGGCAGCCCTTTAAGGGAAGCTACCTTATACTGAGTTCAACCTGAGTACATCTGTCTCAGCATTGTCTTCTACTCTGATTGGAAACAACCGTATTGTGGAGTTTGAGACTGGGGTCTTTCCAAGCCGTACCTGGGAGAGGCCAGGACTTGAACTTGGGGCCTTCTACATGGAAAGCAGGTGCTCTGCCACTGAACTGCAGCCCCTCTGTTCAGCCTTGTAACTTTGGCATCAGCTTGACAGCCAGAAATACAACAGGTGAAGCTTTAGCTACCATGGGAATAAATTGCTGGGCAAAGCTTCTCGGGATACGTTTCCAAGCAGCCTACTGTCACAGGCACAGGAGCAAGGGCAGGAAGGCAGGTGGCAGCCTGGTTTTCCTGTCAGAAGACGACAGATACCTACCTATGAAGAGAGCCGTCAGGGCCACGTTCACAGCAAGGCTTCCTGCCAGCAAAACACACAGCATGACTTTGCAGCATCGACCCTTGGGAGCGTCTGTGAAATTAAGTTTCATGGTGAGAACCTCAACTGAGAGAGAGAAAGAGAGAGAGAGAGAGAGAGAGAGAGCGCACATGTATACTTTCCTGAGCTCCTTGGAGAAAGAACAGAGTAAAAATGTGTGATGAGAGCAACCAAAATCTTTGATGAATTCTGTGATGAGAGCAACCAAAATCACAGTGGAATGATTTGGATTGGGGCCATGGCATGACTCTTTCCGCCACAACTGCAGCTCCAGACTCCAGAGTTTCCAGACTCCAGAGAAACAATAAGGAGCACAAGGAATGGATAAAGAGATTTGGGAACTGTCTTTTGGGGGCAGGTTGGAAGAACCAAAAACACAGTGAAGAAGAGGAGAACGAGAAAAGCAGCCAAACAATCCATTATCCAGTCACTTGTTTAAAACTATGTTCCCCCCCAAACTTCTAGGCTTGCTTGGAAGTTTATAAGCAAGACAGGACAAAGTTCTGTGATGGAAGCAAAACCTGCAGCTCTATATCCTACTCTCTCTCTCTCTCTCTCTCTCTCTCTCTCTCTCTCTCTCTCACACACACACACACACACAGAGAGAGAGAGAGAGAGAGAGAGCATGTTTTCCTCTCCTCACCTATCACCACATTCGGAAGAGGTGTCATTTGCACCAAGGAATCCCCATAAGGCATCATTTGCACCAAGGAATCCCCATCTCTTCTTCATCCTGTGGCCTTGATCCAGATACCTCCCTAACAAGTGATCAAAGCCAAGCTAATCCCTGACAATCAGATGTTCCCAGCAAAGCCCTGAGGCTATTCAAAAATCAGACAGGTGCTAATTGCCCTGCAAAGAGCTGAGCTCAGCTGCTGCAGTTTGCAAGATAGTTGCTAATTGCTTTGCAAAGAGCTCAACTCCTGCAAAGGGGGGGGAGCCTATTGCATTTTATATTTTAATATATAATATAAAATGCTCCTTCACCTTTCACCCTTCTTCCTGTTTGGAGAAGAGCTCCATTTTGTGCTGCTTCAGAACAGGGTAAAATGGCTCTTTTTTTTACCCACCCCAAACTTTTGTTGCTGCCTCAGAACAATTACTGGTAAGTCATTTGAGCTTTTCCAGGATCTGAGCCCACAAGTCCTTAAGTTTTACCCTCAACCTATCAAAGGGTCACAGCAAATTTCAGGATTTTTGGCTCAAAACTTGCCCTCATCTTATCAGCGAGGTCGTCTTATACGCGAGTGTACATGGTGATTTGAATGTGGCTCTCACCAGTCTCAACCCAACATGTAAACCATACACCAAACTAGCTCCCTTAATAACAGCAAATCCAGCAACATACCGTAGGTAAGAAATTAAAACACCCTCATCTGGCATTATTCCAAGTGCACACCTTGCCAGGCAGCTCAGACCATAGGAAAACATACACCAATACCTTGATCAATACCTCGATTTGTCTTTGTGTTGCGTTGCTGGTAGTTATTTCTTCTTATTTCTATTGACATATACCCATTTTCATCTTCCATTTTCCAAGGTCTTTCTTCAGGTCTACTTTCAAAGATATCAGAAGAGAAGCAGTCTTTGCAACTGAGCTGACACACAAAACATCAGCGTTAAGTCCTTGGAAGGGGAAGTTTCTCAGACTGAACATCAACAAAGTTAGTACCGTAAATGTTGGGGCAAGAATAAGCTCCTCCCTCCATCTGGTGCAAATGAGCTTTGCTCAATTGCCACTGATGTTGCAACCCAGCCCCATTTAACCCGTTTCACTGAAACAGTGATGCTCATGACTGTCCTTCCTATCTGCTCAACGACTATGTAAATTACACAAGAATTGCATGTTCTGCTAAACAGAAGCAGCATCCAATGCTGAAATAAACAGTACTTCCCTTCTTCATCATCATCAACAACAACCACCAGTATTTATATACCACCTTTTCTTTGTCATCGGATTTCTCCTTTGACTTTAATTCAAAGGCTGTTTACACAGGCAGGCTTTCTAAACCCCAAGGGATTTTTACAATACAATAATATGTTCTCCCGGAATCAAGATTGCCGGGAGAAATATCAACAACCTCAGATATGCAGACGATACCACCCTAATGGCAGAAAGTGAAGAAGAACTAAAGAGCCTCTTGATGAGGATGAAAGAGGAGAGTGCAAAAGTTGGCTTGAAACTCAACATTAATAAAACTAAGATCATGGCATCGGGTCCCATCAATTCCTGGCAAATAGAAGGGGCAGAAATGGAAGCAGTAACAGATTTTACTTTTCTGGGCTCCAAGATCACTGCAGACGGAGACAGCAGCCATGAAATTAAAAGACGCTTACTCCTTGGAAGGAAAGCTATGGCAAACTTAGACAGCATAATAAAAAGCAGAGATATCACCATGCCAACAAAAGTTCGCATAGTCAGGGCGATGGTGTTCCCAGTAGCAATGTATGGTTGTGAGAGTTGGACCATAAGGAAGGCTGAGCGCCGAAGAATAGATGCTTTTGAACTGTGGTGCTGGAGAAGACTCCTGAGAGTCCCTTGGACTGCTAGGAGATCAAATCAGTCAATCCTAAATGAAATCAACCCTGACTGTTCCCTGGAAGGACAGATACTAAGGCTGAAACTCAAATATTTTGGCCACCTAATGCGAAGAGAGGACTCTCTGGAGAAGACTCTGATGCTGGGAAAAGATTGAAGGCAAAAGGAGAAGGGGAAGGCCAAGGATGAGATGGTTAGACAGCATCACCGATGCAACGAACATGAAAATGAGCGAACTCAGGAAGATAGTGGAGGACAGGAAGGCCTGGCGGGATATGGTTCATGGGATCACGAAGGGTCGGACACGACTTAACGACTGAACAACAAAATATGTTCTACTCTTTCATAGAACCCTTCATTCTAGATGGTTTTTCAGTCCAGCCTCTCTCTGGCATTTGCCTCATCACACTTCAACTGACAGGCAACCTTGACTCCCACTGAAAGTGCAGCTGCAGCTTTTCTCCCTCAGAGGCTCTACAGCATGTCAGGGGCGTGCCGACAGTTCTCTGACACGGATACTTCCAGGCATCCTAAACTGCTGTCCTTCAGATCTTCAGGCATGTGAGATGGCCACTCTACAAACTGAGCAAGACCACCTGCCCTGACCCAGATTCCTTTATGGAATTGTTTAACAAAATAGTTTCATATATCCCTATAGACAGCCCCAAGAAATGCACTTGCAAAGCAAATAAATGATGATCTAGTGTTGTTGTCTTTGCATCAATGAAGGCAAAAAAAGAAAGACTTTGCTTAGAGTCTAAGCATATCATGTAAACTGTACAGTTCAGTTTGCACGGTTTCACTTTTCTTAAATAAGCAGGTAACCCAAATTCTCATATACAGAAGAATACATTACAGGTTTTGTTTTGTGTGCCACCCTCTCTCAGCATCAGCTTCAATCTCGAAGCAATATGGCAGGGATAATTAAAAAAAGGGACTACACTGCAGGATGGTTGCAAATCATTCTCTCCCAGCCTGAACCTCCTCCTATTCCCAACCGGCAATACAAGCAACCTCTCCGTTTTCCCCTATCAGCTACAATAATAGTATTGGCCGGGCATCTATCCCCTTCTGATACAAGAAGCATTTGCAGAGAAATTTTAACGTTTTGTTCAAAGTTACAGTTTTCCAACATAAGAAAACTTGAACTGGGGGAAAAGCAAAGAGTTTTTCTTCCTCTGCTTCTGTTTTGGAGAGCTCCTCCGGGAGGGGGACAGGCGAGGGGAGTGGCTGCCGCAAGTCCTGGATTTCCACGCTCTGTCATATGATCAGCCTGCCACTTTTACGACTGCGAGCGGAGAAGCTCATGGCGTCAAAAGTAATAAGCCGGAAATGCGGTCCGCAGACCAAGTTGACGCTTTGACTCGCGTATTGTCTTTAGTGAGACAATTTTCGAGTCTAATTCCCGGTTATCTGGGGGCTTGATTGGCTAAGGAGGGGGGGCGGGGTGGTCAGTGATTGGCGAACTCTGGAGCGATGTCTGGGAACTGGCGACGCCGCCGCCGCCGCGCGCGGGAAAAGGTTCTCTTTGCAGGTGAGCTACGAAGACGAGTTGCAGCGAGGTAGCTCGGGCAAGCTCCTGAATCCTGCCGTTTGAGGAGGCCGGTGAGGGGGAGGCCTTTGTCGGGCTTGAAGAGGGGCCCTTCCTTTTCTTTGAGTCGCCCTTTGCCGTGCATTTTCCTTAGGGCCAGGGGTGGTGGGGAATAGTTGCTTTATTTCACATCCTCCTTTGTCTTTCAGAGAGGGAAGAGAAAAAACAGAACAGAAGGAAAGGTCGGTCATGTGAGACCTTTTAAAAATGGGAAGCAGAGGAAAAAGCAGAGGCAGAAAATCAGTCGGGAATTTGAAACAGACGCTCAGATTCAGAAGTCTTTCTGTTGCCAATAGCTTGGGGTCGAAAAGCATTAATACGATGACTTCATTTTAACATGGTAATTGCCTGACCCCAGTTTGTTGGGCGTTCATTCAGCACCACTACATTAATAAACTGTCTCCACTTTAGCTTCTTCTTTCTTCAGTAGAGAATAGGGGTCAGAAATGTTTCATGTTATTGAATTGATTTACCTATCTACTTATTTAACTGTGGAACTGGATATTTGCATTTGTAATCAACTGTCAATTCTGAATTATATATTACAGGTTAAGTATCCCTTATCCGGATTGCTTGGGACAGGAAGTTGTCTGGATTTTGGAATATTTGCATAACTATAATGAGATCTTGGGGATAGGACCCAAGTCTAAACATGAAATTCATTTGTCTCATATACATCTTATACACATAGCCTGAAGGTATTTTTATACAATATTTTTAATTTTGTGCCCCAGCATGCCTTGCGCAATGCCAGTCAGGTGCTGGAAAACATTGTTGTTAAGTCATAGTCCCCAAAATGTCTGGATTTTGGAATAGTCTGGATTTCGGATTAGTCTGGATTTCGGATAACTGGTAATCAGCCGGTACTGATAAGAGGCAGGGAGCTTAAAGGAAGCATCCCATTGCTAGATGGAAAAGTGGAATCCCCAGTGTTTAAAATAAGCAGGGGTTGGAGGAAGAAAAGAGAGCCTTTTTATTTATTTGTTAATGAACCGTTGCATAGAATTACAAGCTCACCAGTGTAAGGCTGAAATTTTAAACACACAACTGAACACAATGGTACTTAGTTCTGAGTAGACACACATAGGATTGTGCTGTTAATGAGTTTCTTTAGGAAGCTTCTTGTAAGCTCCTACAAGTGCTTTTAAAGCTCCCTCATTTTAACAAGCAATTTGAGGGTTGTATGATGAGAACATCTAAGGGCCATTTACCTATAAATGTTTTAAGTGTACACTTGAAAATATGTTGGGACAAGTCAATGTTTGGAAGTCGGTTTATTGTACACTCGAAAAGAGACACACAGCCCTGGTAGCACCTGAGCTGTTTTGTTGCTAAGTTTTCCTTTCAGCATCTTTCACTATTTTTCTTTTTTACAGCGGTGTTGAAGGTTTTTTAAAATCCAGATCTCCCCATCACTGTTGCTAACAATTTAGTTAAAACACCTCTCCTTTTCCTGTCAAATCTTTCACTCCAGACAGTTAAACTATCAAGATACTATGTGGTACCAAATGGTGATTCTCCTTTTTTGATTTATTTATTTTTTTGCACCAACAGCATATAGAATAACACCAGAGCGTTAAATTTGATTGCCCCATTTGCCTGGAGAAAGGAGAATGGAAAAGACTGCCATGGAGCCAGTTAAGGTATGAGACTGTGGAGTTGGGATGGTGCAAGAAAGATCATGTTTAGGGGAGTCAAGCCAGAAAATGCAGAAGAACAGCCTGTCTGGCCTGTATTCAATAAGACATGAGAGTCGATTCCATATCCTCCTTCCAAGTAGAAGGGGTCTGAGGTGGGTGGCTTGAAGATTAATGCCATTGTCACTGTATATAAATGACGATCAATCCGGGTTTTGCCAGGTGGACAGCTAGCAGGCAACATATCTATGTATTCTATGTGTCTGACTGCCTTCGGCTGGTTAGAGGGCAAGGTAAAGAATCGGGGCTGAGGGGTTGCCTACTCAAGTGGTGCACCTGGCATTGAGGACTCAGAATTCCATGTAGTCAGTCTGGGCTTTTCATGATAGTGGCAGATTCCTTGGGTAGAATATTGATGCAAGCATGGAGGGAGACTATAGTTTACCACTGCTCATCAGGGACACATTGCATGTCTAAAGTAAAAAAAAAAAATCCTCCTAATGGCTGGCTGGGCTATAAGGGTGGAAACACACATTGCAAAAAACAAGATCTTGCAACCTGCGTAATATCTGAGTGGGGAAACCTATGTTGTCTGGTGTTGAATAAGTAGAACCAGAAGTTATGGAGAGGAAAATCGTGGCGCAGGGCTGCTGTTTTCAGAGGCATCCTTATGTCCTTTATAACATGTAGTTGTGCTCACTACAGAGAGAACTGCAACCACTGTCTCACAATAAGGGATAGCCTTGGAGGGAAGCTCTAAAATATGCATCCATTCCACCCACCATAAGCAAATTGCCAGTTTTTGACAACTTTTCTGCTTACACACAAACCCCCTGAAAGAAATTGCATCACGATGTTAAGGTGTGTGGTTACTTTGCCTCTGCCTAAAATTCTTACTCGCTCTATTTATACAAGCTGCACTCAGGCCTCAAAATTTGTTAATCTGTGGCCAGTACACACACAAGTCTTCTTTAAGAAAGAGACGTTTTTGCCTGTCTTGTGATCAAGTTATTCTGAGTTTCTAAACATTGATCAAATGGGTTGTGGGTCTTTTTTTTTTTTTTTTACAGAAGCTAGTGACGTTTGAAGATGTGACTGTGACTTTCACAGAGCGGGAAGGGACTTTGCTGGATCCCAGTCAAAGAGCCCTGTACAAGGATGTTGTCATGGAGAATTACGAAAACTTGACCTCAGTAGGTAAAGAACTTCCTCATTTGGGAAGAGTCACGTACCCATGTTCATCGGTGCCTCCTCCGTAGACCTTATTTTCAAGAGGAAGTGTTGATTTTCTTTCTCCCTCCCTCCCTCCCTCCCTCCCTCCAAAGGCCATAGTGTGGCTTCCAAGATAAAGATATCTGTATCAAAGACATGATGTTTTCATTCTCTGAGGCAAAGTTATATAATGGTTGGGAGACAATGTGGTTGGGGAAGGGATAATTTTTGGGGAACTGAAGAATCGTCATCATTATTGCTCGTGATTTATCCAGTTCCTAGTGCTCTGAGAGGCATCATACACATTCGTTTGGTTAATGTGTTTTTTAAAAAAATATTGACACATTACAAAATGTTTCTAGCCTACAGTTGGGTTGTCAGTGTGTCTGGCTGCTTTCAGCTGAGTCATATCTTTTTTCAGCCCTACCTGGAAGATAGCAGGGATTGAACCTGGGATCTTCGACTTGCAAAGCATGTGTTCCATCACTGAGCTTTGACCTCCTCCTTGCATCATATCAAAATGTACCCATGTCTTCTGCCTTCCATGCCTGTCCCTCCTTTCTAATTGGAAACAAAGGGTAGTAAAATACAGGAAGGAAGAAGAAGCAAGTGGGGGAGGGGAAAGAAAAGGATGAGATGCAGTGAGGAGAAAAGGAAGGCATTAATGGCGCCTTTTAAAAATTAAGGCAACACAACATTGCCCACAGGCTTACAATCGATGAAGACAAACACTTTTGGAAAGAGGATTTATAATAATTGTGTAAACCTGATTTGTCGTCTGGGAATTGGGAGACTTCAGAAATGTAACAAAACAGAAACAGGCAAGACATCTAGAATATTCTGTTAATTAGCAGTTGAACCCATTGCCCAGGGAAGGTGCAGTGTAGCTTGTTGTTGTTGTTGTTGTTCAGTTGTTAAGTCGTGTCCGACCCTTCGTGATCCCATGAACCATATCCCGCCAGGCCTTCTTGTCCTCCACTATCTTCCTGAGTTCGCTCATTTTCATGTTCGTTGCATTTTAGCCTTTTGGTACTGTTCATGGGATTTTCTTGGCAAGGTTACTGGAGTGGGTTGCCATTTCCTTCTCCAGTGGATCACTTTTAGTCAGAACTCTCCGCTATGACCTGTCCGTCTTGGGTGGCCCTGCACGGCATAACTCATGGCTTCAATGAATTACGCAAGCCCCTTCACCACGACAAGGCAATGATCCATGAAGGGGGCAGTGTAGCTGCCTCTGGCCATTTTTGAATGGAAATTGGATGAGTGTCTGTCAAGGATTGTTGAGGAACATACAGTAATACCTCCATCAGAGCAGGGAATTCATCCCTCCAAAGCCAAGGACTGCATGAAGCAGCACTAGGAGACGCCATTGAAGGCAATGGGAGCGGAATAGCCCCGAGCTACTCAGAATGCAGTGCTCCCATTGGCTGCCATGGCTGTCAGTGAACCCGGGATGAAGACCAGTATTGTGAATCAGCCCTAAAGGACTTGCCGTTATGGGAGATATTACTGTATTCTGTTCTTCTCTTTCCTGACAAGGATTTCCAGTTCCAAAGCCTAACCTGATCTCCCAACTGGAACGAGATGAAGAGCCATGGGTATCAGATTTTCAGTGCTCAGAAGAAACTGAGATCCTCTTTGATACCAGTTCAGGTGAGAGGTCAGGGTTAGCCTGTTGGCAAAATAAAAATAAAAATCCACAAAGTAGCTACCTAGCACCTTTCCTTGGATGCTTTTTAATTTGATTTCCAAGTTGGGTAGTTTGCTGCACTCCACTCGTGGTGATGGCTGAGTGCCCTAGTCTGCGAAGTGCTGTCACTCCAGAGAGCTTGGAGAATGTGTAACATGCATATGTTTTAAGCAAGGTTGCATTTGGATTCGTAGACCGATCTGAAAATGTCTAGATGGGGATAGAGCTGATCCTGGTTGAACTTGGGGAGTTCTCTGTAGTTAGTACTGGGTCACGTTATGGCAAAACGGATGTTTAATGTTGAGGGATGAGAAAACTGGATAAAAGGTATTGCCAATCCATTTTAAGGAAGTGGCTTTTCATTTCATAACATGCTTCATGGTATCTTTCCACTCTTAGTTTTTTCAAAAAATGGCCTTTCTTAGAAAGCCCTGAAACAGAGGAAGCTGAGTCATACTGAGTCCAACTTTTAGTCCATCTGGCTCAGGATTACCGTATGTATTGGTGTATAACACACACTTTTTTCTCTAAAATATAGGCCTGAAATACTAGGTGTGTGTTACACGCTGATAAATATGGTATCTGCCCTGACTGGTGGCTGTTCAGGGTTTCAGGCAAAGGTCTTTCTCAGTTATACGTAAAGATATCAGGGATTGAATCTGGGCCTTTCTGCCAGGGAGGATCACCCAAGGTGATCCGCTGCCCCTGACCTACTGCTGCTTCCCCCCAAAAAACTGTGTGGAAGGTGGCGATCCAGCCCTCTACCTCCTCATGTTGCTCCTCCTTGCACACTTACCTACTTTTTCATATCCGCTCACCTCGTGTGGTCCCTTTAAACAAAACAGGAAGTGCAGGAGCCCCCAGCATGTCCTGCACTTCCTGTTTTGTAAGGAAGGGGTAAGGGTAGGAAAGTGGATTGCCACCTTCTGATTCAGTTCCTGCTCTCTTTTAGCAGGTAGACCAGCTCCATCCCGGGCGCACTGGAGGAAGGCAGCAACAGACTTGTAGGTGTCTTCACCCCAAGTCTGTTTGCTCCCCACCACCTGCTGTTCAGCGTGAGTCAAATTGTCCACTTTGTAGATGGGCTGTCCTTGCACGCAGAGCCAGCTGCACTGCCACTGAAGGCTACGGCCTCTCAAAGTCCCAACTTACACACGTTGTTTACAGGGAAGGAAATAAGATGCAGAAAGATGATGTAACCTTTTTGCCAGAAATACTTCAGTGTTTTTAGCATCTTTAGAAAACATGGGGTGGTGTTTGTGTTTTTCTTGTATCAGTTTTAGTTCTTGAATGTTCTTCGTTCCCAGACTCAGGCATGAGTCCCATGGATCTGTATTTTCCCTGTAACCAAGCGGAGGATTTGGGGGGAAACCGTGTGTACCCTGCTTGTGGGAAGTGTTTTTTATCCAAATCACATCTTGACTCACCAACATGTGACCACACAGGGGAGAAGCCGTGTAAGTGCATGGAGTGTGGGAAATGTTTTTCTCACCGTTCAGAACTTGTGCTCCACCAGAGTGTCCACACAGAAGAGAAGCTGCCGAAATGTTTGGAGTGTGGAAAATCTTTTGCTCACCGGTCAAACCTTGTAAAGCACCAGAAAATCCACGCAGGGGAGAAACCCTATAAAGGATCTCTTGATCAACTCCTGATGGAAGAAGCTAGTACTCCAACGGTTCCAGCAACTCCTCTTGGCAGCGAGGGGCTTCCTCGCCGTCCAAGGAACCCCTGGTGGAGTGAGGGGGAGTTGAGAGCCTTCATTGACATTTGGCGGGAAGAGGACGTTCAGATAGCTCTCGCCAAAAATTACCGAAACGTGGAGCAGTTCCGCTACATTTCGGAGAAGCTGAAGGAGATGGGCTACGTGAGGGACCTGGAGGCCTGCAGGAGCAAAGCCAAGGAACTTCGGAGGAACTACAAGATGGTGAAGGAGGGCAATAGCCGTTCTGGGCGCTCCAGGACAAGCATGCCTTTCTTTGACCTTCTGGACCAGTTTCTCTGTGTGGACAACGGAGTGGTGGTCTTCCGGATGAATGGCGCTGGGGGGGTGCAGGAGAAGAGATGCACTCCTGCGCTGAGGGATGTGGAGGAAGAAGCGGATGGTGAGGAAGCCGTCTTGCGCCTGGTCCCTGTCGACCCCGACTCCTCCTCCTCTCCACCGCCAGGTCCATCAGCGTTGGATGAGTCATCCCAAGCTGCGGGAGATGCAGAAAGCCCACTGCTTGAACCGTTGCAACAGGCACCAGCAGAGAAGCCAGGTAATTCCTTCCTATCACTCGTGGAGAATACAGGTGTGCCCCCATATCCACTGATTCGCTATCCACTGTTTCAGTTATCCACGGATCACAGGGACCCCCCCAGGCTTTTACTTTTTCCCAGTAAGCTTTGTTTCTTCCTTAAAGAAACAGGAGAAGCAGCCTCTGGCTGCTTATTACAGGCAAGTAGAATGAGACTAAGTACTAGAGAGGCTCTGCAAGGTTAACAGAAACCCTGCAGAGCCTCTCTAGGACTTAGTCTCGTTCTACTTGCCTGCAATGGAGGCTGCTTCTGTGTTTGTTTTAAGGAAGAAACAAAGCTTGCTGAAAGAAAAATAAGAGCTGGGGGGGGCACGCATGCCTGCCTGCAGGGCAGGCAGGGGGGGGCCCTCAGGAAACCATGGAGGGGGTGTTCGCTCTTATCCACGGTTTCAAGTATCCACGGAGGGGCCTGGAACATATCCCCAGCGGATATGGGGGCCCACCTGTAGTTGGGGAAGTTGCCGGGAGTGGCTAGTTCACCATAGAGGTAGAAGGGAGAGAGGTTAATGCTTTCCCAGTTTTGAAACCAATACAGTATAGATTTGACAAGTACTCTACTATTTACAACTGAACTTTCCTTTCCAGAAAGTGAGCAACGAAGGCCTCAGATGAGCAGCGCAGAGAGAATGCGGCATCTGAGGAATAGGCAGAAGCAGCAGCGCCTCGAGTTCTCTCGGGAGCTGTTGCAGGGAAACCGAGAAATGAGCAACAAGCTCATGGAGACCCTCAGCTGCCTCCAGGACAGAGATCTTGCAGTGCGGGAAGCCTGCTTGGAGAGGGCAGCCGCCAGCAGTGAGCGAGCCTTGGACAATATGGCCGCCAGGCTTGAGGCCTTAGCGGAACGGAGGTCACAGGACATCAGGATGCTGGTTGGGGCTGTGGAGAGCACTCAGCGCATGATGAGTCGGTTCATGGAGAGACAGACTGCGCTAATGGAGGCTTACCTTTCCAGGCCTGAACCACCACAAGCTGAGAGGGGGGAAAGCTCTAGGAACTCGCATCACTGAGGGACCATGCGATTCCCCCTGTTGTGAACTTTGCCACACAGCTACCAACCTGTTTGCCTGAATTTATTTTGTGTGCATTTACAATGAGCTGTTACAATATTTTGATGCAGTAGCCACAAACTGAACTATTTTAGTAAGGAATGCTACTAATAAGTAACATGACAATGAACTGATGGAAAAATAAACCTTTGTTTTACTAGACCCATCTTTTTATTTGAACTACGAATTACTGTAGCCCCTCGCTACTGACGTAGCTGGAGAGAGCGTCTCTGATCTGTTTTGCAGCCTTCTCGGGTGCCCTGTCAAATGGGTTTGGGGGGGAGGGCAGCAATTGTCATCATCCCTTCCCCAGGGGACGGCTAGGTCCAGATGACCTTCACCCTGAGAGAGGCAGAAATTGTGCAGAATGTGGCAGGTTGTGTGTCAGCCCATTCTTTTAAACAGAATTCTTCCTTTACCTGTCCAAAGCCTCTCTCCACTGACATCCTGCACCAACTGAGGACGTTGTTGAAACGCTCCCACTCCAAAATAGGGGAGGGGGCTTCACATTAGCCATGGCTGTAGCAGGCAGGCAGCATCCCTGATGATCACGGGTGGGATACCAACCCCATTTACTACCTCCACCTCAACAGAGGGGGAACATTGTAGAATCCTGGCAGCTGCCTGGTGCCCCTGCAAAAACATCTGTGAATGTTGCCCTAGAGTCCACAACTGTCTGAAACAAAATGGAGTAATACCTCTGGTTCTGGTTCAGGTAAGTGTTGAACATTTTTGCATAATCTCATGGGATAGACACAATAGCCCTGCAGACCTGGTTGGGATGAATAAATTAATAAGTGGTTTTCTGTGTGTGTATTGTTTGCTTTTTAGTGTGTGGCTTGGGGACAAAGGAAGGGAAGAAATGGGACTCAGCTCTGTGCCACCCAATACCAATTCAGTCTAGAAGTGAAAATTGAATTGAAATTAAAGATTCCTCCCCAGGGGGGGTGTCTAGTAGCCTTGCTTTAAAATGCCTGGGCACCTCAAGAAGGTTTGGAATTGGCTAAACGTGCTTAAATCTTCATAGGACTATGGCCTGCTGGAGATCTGTTTAAACTTTGTTTTATTTCAGAAATGACACTTTGCTTTGTCTGTGCTTGTCACAAATTACCTTTAAAAATCTCTGCTTTACACATTACAGGAGTGCTTTCAGTGATCTGTGTGATTGACAGAACATGTAATTTTGAGTAACATTTATATTTTTATACGAATGATTAAATATTTGTTATCTTTTGATAAAATGCTTGATATGCCTTGGGTATTCTGATTTAAAATATTGAACTGGAAGTGCAAGTCTATGCAAGTTGACTCAGAAGCAAATCTCATGAGTTTAAAAGAACTTCTAAGTATTAATCCCAAACATTCTGGCCCGCTCTCTTAGGTCATCTGAGGGCGCTCTCCGCGAGTGCCACCTCTATTGCAAGTTAGGGGAGTGGCAACATGTGGGCAAGTCTTCTCTGTTGTGGTGCCACAACTGTGGAACTCCCTGCCAGGGGATCTGAGAACCGCCCCTCCCTCATGACTTTTCGGCAAGGGCTCAAAACATTTTTGTTTTGTCTAGCGTTTGGGTGATGGGTCGTGGTCTGCCTCCTGTGTCTCAAGATGCTCTGCCAAGCTGCTTCTCTACTCCAGACTGTCATCCCCCCTAGTGGATTTTATTGTTTTTAAAGTTTATGTATGGTTATGTATTGTTTAAATTTATGTATTTTAAATTATGTATTTTAACCTTGTTGTAAGCCACCTTGGGCATTTGCCTTTTGGCATAGGAAAAGGCGGGATATATTTTTTAAAAAATAAAATAAATAAAATAATAAGAATATTTATATACCTCTTCTCAACAAAAAAGCAAGCAGTGGTTCATTCTCCCTGTCTGCTTGGCATGAGATTAGCAACTCTGGATTTCCAAATGCTGCTACTGTGTGCTGAAATTTGAAATTGTGTATGAAAAATTATTTAAAAACACCTATTTCCAACTTGCGCCCATCTGAAAATAGCCAGGAAGCTTTTCAATTATGTCTTTAACAGACCTAACTATGGCTAAATCAGTGCACCTGAAACTGCATATTCTTCCTCCACCACTCCCCACACACACAAACACACCTTCTTCCATTGTCTCCCTTGTGTCTACTGCTAGACTGTGAGCCCGGACCTGTCCTCTTATCTTGCTGTAAGTGCCACGCACGCTTATGGCACTATACAAATTAATAGTTTGAAAAATCAACCATCAAAAACAAAAGGCAGCAGGTCCAATACCTATTTACGTTCCTCCTTAAAATCCCGTTTTTCATGAAGCCTTTGCCACCACCTTAGTCCCCCTCCCCTGCCTGTTGTAACCGAACATCTCAGACTAGGCAGGGGAAGAAATACTAAACGTGGCTCTGCAGGGTCAGGTACCAACAACTAGAGACGAAGTCTTTCCCTGCTAAATTAGGCCACTGAGCAGCGCGGGGGCTGGAGGAGGGCAGGGGGAGAATGGGGGTGGGCAGACTGGGCCTGGGAGGGGGGATCGAAATGTGAAACACTTCTGGTCTCAAGCGTTTCGGATAATACTCAACCTGTAATACACACCTGCTGCATTTCCCAGTAGCTGTTCTGGGTCATGAATCGATTTTCCCAGGAACCCCTTTGGGCTGAAAGGAGTTGATGAAACTGGCCTGTATCCAGTCCCAATAATACTGTATTAGAAATGCTCTTCCACACTGAGAGTACAGTAGTGACAGCTGAGCTGCTGCACGATTTGAACCTCTCCTGTGAGCGACTCACGTGCTCCTGATTCTCCCGGTCTCATGGTCTGGAGTCCAGCTGAGTGCAGATTCCTCCCCCCCCCCCATGGAGCCAATTCCAGGAAAAGAAACGCCCAGTCAGTGCTTGAAATGAAAAACGAAACTGAATTTGTTCTGAGCGTTGCAGTTCAGGGAGAGGCAGCCATGTCCGGTCGGAGTCTCGTCAAGGAGTTCTCAGAGGAGACGACTTGTTCCGTCTGCCTGGAATATTTCACGGACCCCGTGATTACAGACTGTGGGCACAATTTCTGCCGATCCTGCCTGACCCAGTGCTGGGGGGAGCCGGACAGAAACGCTTCCTGCCCTCAATGCAGGGAACCTGTTCAGCAAAGCAGCCTCCGGCCAAACCGGCAACTGGCAAACATTGTAGAAATAGCCAAGGAATTAAGTCTTCGAGTGGCAAAGGGGACAGAAGGGGCAGGAGGAGGAGTCTGCGAGAGACACCAGGAGCCCCTGAAGCTCTTCTGCAGGGACGACGAAGCCCCCATCTGTATGGTATGTGACAAATCCAAAGATCACAAGGAACATCAAGTGATTCCTGTGGACGAGGCTGCTGAAGAATATAAGGTGGGGAAGCCCCATGATGGTACCTGCAAACTACAGAGCTCCTGCATGCGTGTCCCACCTCCTCGCAGTGCCCCCAAATTCTCCCTCTGTCCTCTCTCCCCTTCCTGTTTCTTTTTCATATTCTTCCTTCCTGCTACTGCTACGTTTTCTTCCTCCTGAAATATTTTCAGGTTCTTACAGCCAGGATGGTCGGGGGTCTGTATCTCTCAACCATTGTGTCCACAGTTGCATTCTGCTGCCAATATCCGGCGGTCACACTTCGGAGTGACCCAAAAGCTCAACCCAGGATAGGGCTCTGTAGGTAGAAGCAGCCTTAATGTTTGGGGTCACCAGGGCAGGGGGACAGTTCAGCTGGCACCCTAATGGTCCGTCCCCCAGTGCACCCCTTTACTTTCTGATACAGAAGTGAATGGCTGCCATTCATTCCTATGGGGAGATCTAAAGCTCTCCACTTATGTGGGGAAGTCTCTCTTCCAGAGGTAAGAGAGAGTCGGCGAATGCTTGGAAGAGAGCCGGGGGTGTTGGTAAGGGCAGGCAGAGAGCCAGAGGCCGGTGGGGAGACGGAAAGAGAAAGAAAAGTGGTCAGGTAAAGAGAGAGAGTCACCTATTTGGGGTAGTTGTCAGGAGGGGAAGAGGAGCCATGGTGAAGCGGACAAGGAGGGGAATGGAAGGGGCGACTGACTGGTGCCCTTGTTCCACCCCAGCCTCTCCTCTCTCCTGTCATGCAATGGGCTTCTCTCAGAGCTGTAACCTGAGTCAGAGGTACCTCATGAGAAGAGCTCTGCTGAATAAGCCCTGCTAAAGGCCCATCTAGTCCAGCTTCCTGCATCTCACAGTGACCCACCAGATGCCTCAGGGAGCACACAAGACAACAAGATGCCTGTATCCTGTCGCCACTCCCTTGCTCCTGGCATACGGAGAAAACCTACTCCTAAGACCAAGAGCTTGCTTATACCCATCATGGTTTGTAACCTGGTATTAACTTTTCCACCATAAATCTGTCCAATCCCCTTTTAAAGACATCTAAGCCAGGTGCCATCACCACATCCTATGGCAAGGAGTTCCACAGATTAATTACACTCTGGGTAAAGAAATATTTCCTTTTGTCTCGCAGAACGGCCAATATCATTATATCCTTGTACAAATCGATGGTAAGGCCGCATCTGGAGTATTGTGTCCAGTTCTGGTCACCACACCTCAAAAAGGATATAGTTGAATTGGAAAAGGTGCAGAAAAGAGCGACCAGATTGTTTTGTGGGCTGGAGCACCTCCCTTATGAGGAAAGGCTACAGTGTCTGGGGCTTTTCAGTCTAGAAAAAAGGCGCCTGAGAGGGGACATGATTGAGACGTATAAAATTATGCATGGGATGGAGAGAGTGGAGACAGGGAAATTCTTCTCCCTCTCGCACAACACCTGAACCAGGGGACATGCACTAAAATTGAGTGGAGGGAGAGTTAGAACGGACAAAAGAAAATATTTCTTTACCCAGCGAGTAATTCATCTGTGGAACTCCTTGCCACAGGATGTGGTGATGGCACCTGACCTGGATGCCTTTAAAAGGGGTTTGGACAGATTCATGGAGGAAAAAACCATCACAGGTTACAAGCCATAAGCAACCTCCTGGCTTTAGAGGTTTTAGAAGTGGGTTGTGCTCCCTGAGGCATCTGGTGGGGCCACTGTGTGATACAGGAAGCTGGACAAGATGGGCTTTTGGCCTGATCCAGCAGGGCTCTTCTTATGTTCTTATGTCTGTTCGAAATCTCCTGCCACTCAACTTTAGTGGATGTTCACTGGTTCTGGTGTTGTGCAAGAGGGAGAAGAACTTCTTTCTATCCACTCTCTCCATCCCATATGTTGTTTTATACGTCTCAATAATTCCCCCCCCCCAGGCTCCTTTTTTCTAGACTGAAGAGCCCCAAACACTAGCCTTTCCTCATAAGGGAGGTGCCCCAGCCCACTAATGGTTTCGGTTGCTCTCTGCTGCACTTTTCCCATTCCCACGGTGTCCTTTTTGAGATGCAGCGACCAAAACTGGTCGCTGCATCTCAATGAATACTTCAGATGTGGCCTTACCATCGATTTGTACATTGGCATAATAATATTGGCCATTTTAATCTCAATCCCTTTTTTAATGATCCCGAGCATGGAGTTGGCCTTCATCAGAATTAATGGTGTTGCTAGATGGGAGGGAGGTACTGTAAGTGGTGCACAGTTCTACTAGGTGTTACACGATGGCCCCACCCACTCACCGTCGGAGCCATTCTGAGCAGCCAAGGCAATGCACAGGGTGTCAGGCAATATGCGCATTGCCTTCATCGCCCATAATGGCTCTGAGGGCAAGTGGGCAAGTACCGCCCCCCTCTAACAATGTCACTGTTCACAGTCGCCGCACACTGGGTTGTTCCATCTCTTTGTTGCGTGTGTGTGTGTGTGTGTGTGTGTGTGTGTGTGTGTGTGTGTGTGTGTGTGTGTGTGTGTGTGTTCAGCACTGCAAATTACCTGCTCCATGTCAGCTGCAGCCCTGGTGCCCTTGCCTACGGCCCTTGGCTCCCCTAGAGAAATGGACCCCTTGGATTCAGCTCCCCACAGGCATGGTCAAAAGAGATGCCTTCTTTGATGTATCTGGTTTAAGGTAATGATATTGCCTTTATAGCTTATATTAACCTTGACTCTCATCCTAATCGCCCCCCCCAGGCCAGTCTTTCTGAAAAGACACATTTGGCTAGAAGACATTTGACTGGGTGTTTAATTTACTTGGTAACATTCAATTTCACCAGAATGGCTGGGGCCGTAATTGGGAGGGGTCGCGTTACACCAGTTTGCAAGGCACGGTGCAGCACCTTACATCACTTACAGTGCTGTACCCCCTCCAGGAACGCCGCTGGGGTTAAGCGATGTATTTTTGACTCAAAACTGACCTGTTATCTCTTTGTGATTTATGGATTCGTATACAGTACCTCAGTTGCTGAAAATGTCAAAATGTTAAAAGGAAGAGAGACCCTGATTCTCATCAAGGTAACCCCTTCTTTGTTATGCAGGAAAAAATTCAGGCCCAGCTTCCATCTCTGAAGAAAGAGAGAAAGAAGTTTGTGAAACTGAAAGTGGCTGAAGAGCAAAGAAACAAAGCATGTTTGGTATGTGTTTATTTTTTATGGCTGTTGTGTTGGGGATGAGAGCAGGCTGGGCGATTCCTCCTGCCCTTATCGTCAGGGAGATGACTTGTCGTGTTTTGTTCTGTAGTGTCTTTAGACATGTTCGCACATGAGCGAGGCAACAACTTTGGAGAACTGCATGTGTGTATGAGCATTGCAGTATTACCTCTGTTCCAATTCCCATCCAGAAAGCAGCCCAGGTTCGGCCGTTCAATCCTGGCATTTAGCAGCAAGTCTCATTTAGCAGCATCGTCATGATGATGAGTCATGAAGTGATCCACAGGCAAGCACAGAATTAATCTATGGAACTCAGTAACACAAGATTTGGTGGTGGCCATTAGACTAGATGGCTTTATAATGAGATTAGACTCATTCGTGGAGGACGAGCCTATCAATGGCTACTAGTCATGCTGGCTAGAGACCACCTCTAGAGGCACAGAGGCAGCGTCCCTCTGAATGCGCCTCTCTCTCCTGCTTGGGGGGCTTCCCAGTGGCATTTGCTCAGCCAACATGGAAAGTCGGATGCTGTGATACAAGGGCCTTTGTGGTGATGCAACAGGGCTCATGTTTGGTTCATCTGAGACGGTGGCTAAGAATCCTGCCGAAAGGGCTTCCTCTGCAATAGCACTAAGAGGTGTAGACCAACGTGATGTGCAACAGTAATTCACTGATGTTGTCCCTCTATCAGTCCCTTTTCATTTCCCTACACTGAACCCTTTGTTCTCCCTCTGCTCCTCCCTCAAATTTCTGTGCATTTTCCTCAGAAACAGTTAGAAGAGCAGAAGCTGAAGATCACGTCAGACTTCAAGGAAATGCACAAGTTTCTTGACGAAAAAGAGCGCTCCTGGCTGATGGAGCTGGCTAATCTGGAGAAAGAGATCAAGGAGAAGCAGGAGGAAAACATGACCAGGCTCTCTGAGGAGATCTCCCATTTCAGGGACCTGATCAAGGATGTGGAGGAGAAGTGCCAACAGCCCCCATGTGAATTTCTGCAGGTGAGATTTCAGGCAAAAATGCCCCCCCCCCCCCAGGTGCCAGTCTGGCGAAATACTTTTTGCTTCCTGAGGGGAACAACAGGATGGTTCCCTTCCCCAGTCATGTACACAGACATACATGCACAGTCTGTCTAGACCACCCTTCTGCTTGCAGACGCTGTTCATGTCCACGTAGATGCGGCTCCAGCTGTGTGGTAGTGTGGGCAGGGGGGATGGGTGGAGTGGGCGGGGGGGAATTGCTGATACAAATGGGGCAAGGCGAAGGCCGTAGATGCTGCTGCTTCCTTCTTCTGCCTTCGCCCCCCAGTGCCAGGAAAAATCCACCACGAACCGACCGGAACAGGTCTCCTCATGAGAAGGCCACCCGTGCCAGACCCCTGCGGTTCAAGGAGGCAGGATCCTGGGGGTGAGGGTTGGTTCTCCACAAGCAAGAAAGGGGCCAATGAATCCCTGTGAGACAACAAGAAGAAGAAGCCCACTCTGAGTTCTGTCTGTGTGACTTAAGCCCATTTTTCTCATTTCTTCTTTCAGGACATCAGACGTACCTGGGGCAGGTAGGTGGCTCAGTCACACTCCCCTTCCTGTTTCACCTGAGCCAATTGATAAATATTTATCCTGTCCAATTGATAAATAAATATTTCTGGGGGAAAAAGAGTCGCAGGCACAGAGCCACCAAGGCCCTGAAGTATTTGCTCTCCTCGAGGAGCAAACGTCCGAAGAGGTCTGGTGTCCTCAGAGCTCAGGCTCTTTCCTTGTGAAGACAGGAAGCTGCAACACGCCAAGTCCGTTTAGCCAACTGCAGCATTCTCCAGCCCAGATCTCCCTCCTTCACTGAAGATGCCGTGGGTTGAGCCCCCATTGTCGTGAGGCGTGAATTCCACCTCTGAGCAAGGGTCCTGCCTTCTGTCTGTAATACTCCATCCCCACATCTTGTCTGTTTCTCCTTCCTTCTCCCATTAAGAATGGCCAGGGAATTACTGCAAGACTGGAGAGCTCATATTGTAGCTGCAGGTGGCAGAGGCGTTGTTAGGGTGGGGGCGGGCGGCTGTGGGCCCCCAGGTGCAGGGGTTTTGAGCTCGGAGGGGGTGCACTGTCACCGTGGCGCCACCGAATTTCAGCGGCAGTGCACCCCTTCCAGAGCTCGACACACCGGTCATGCCCTCAAACTCAATGGGGGCGCGAAAAAACAGCCGGAGGAGGGTGCATGTGTGTTTGGGGGGGTGTTCTTCTTTGTTACCGCATTTGTGCACCCTCCCACCCTTGGGCTGCGGCAAGAACACCTCCCCCCCCCCCCCGTTTGCACCCTCCCCCTGTGCACCCTCCCGGGGCCTTTTTAGGCCAACAACAGGCCTATAAAGCCCCTGGAGAGGATGCAAAAAATGGCCAAAAAGAGGGGGGAGGGCGGGTGTAGTCCGGGGGGTTGCCAAAAATCGCCCCCCCTCAATAATGGGCTAGCTACGTCACTGGCAGGTGGTAAGACAAAACACTTTCTCACAGGTAAGTAGTGTCTCTCCTGGCCATTTCATTCATTTGGGGGGAGGGGAGAAAAAGAACAGTGTTTTCCCTTACTTTTCCCCTTAAGAGTAGTAAATGTGATTGAATGGAATCGTATTACATGGAAGTTCTCCAGAAGTTCTGCATGTCTGGATCTACTCTCAAGTACGGCTCCAACCTCCTATTTCTGGGTACAAGAGAGGAATGGGCCACTTTTTGAGCATTTCCTAAACTGAGCCATGGATCTTCCTTCCAGGTGTCAGGAGGGGCAGGTGAGGCAGCGGCTGGAACTCTCCCCAGGACTGGAATGGAGACTCCGAAGTTGCTGTCCAAACACTTCAGTTCTTGAAAAAGCAAGGAAAGAGTTTGAAAAAGCCTTGGAAGAGTTTGAAGGTATTGCAAGGAATGCATCCAAATCCGGTCACTTTGGCCGTTGTGAGAAACAAAATGCTGGATGAGATGGGTCTTGGGACCGAACCAGAAATGCTCTTCTGAGATTCACATTGAATTTGCATGATGTCTGAGACTGGCAGCCCATTCCTATGGTGGCCTCCATTGGCGGTACTGGGCTCCATGCTGTTACCAATGTGCCATAAAGCATGTTGCAACCATGTGGAGGCCAGTCCCACCGGAATGGAGGCCAGTGCTGGCAAGTCTCTGCCGATGAAGGAGCAGCACCCGCCGGGGCAGGTGAGCTCCATGCCGGGTGGCGGGGAGGTCGAGAGAGGGTGGAACTTGGGGGGGGGGGCTGGGAGACAGTGGGGAGGAGGATGGATCATGCCCAGGAGGGGGGCAGCCCTAGGCAGAGGAGGCCTCTGCTGAATCCAGTCCCCCACCCCGAGCTCGAAAGCCTGAAAAAGGGCTGCTCGGACTTGCGCCTGCCATTTAGCTACCATTCAGAAGTAGGCAGGCAAGTGGAAGGATTGGGCTGTAAGAGTATTGTCTGCTTTTTTAGAAATATGGTTATGATAAAATAATCCAGTAATGGCTTTGTATTTATGTTTTCATGGCCAGCAATTATTCTCACAGAAGCAACAACGGGATTAAAAGCCATGACGTAAAAAATTATTAAAGCATTCCCTAAACTGAGCCATGGATCACTGTCCCCAGGGGTATCCAGTAATGGTGCCCAAAGGACTTTCTGAATCAGGGTCTGTCCTTGCTCTGTTTCTGCTTGAGAGAGTGACTTTCTCTGCTGTTCTTTAGGCCTTCTGACCCGTTGAGGCCTGGAGGAAGGAGGTTTTCAGATTTGCTCTCCAATACACGTTGTGGATCCTTTCTTTAAAATGACATATTTGCTCTTACTATAATGAACGAATCTTGAATTTGTCTCCCTTCCTTCCACATAACAGGGTCGCTGAAGCAAGCTCTGGGCAAAGGTAACTATTGCAGGGACTAAAGGAGGGGGGGAACTTCCCCCTGTTGCATCCCCTCATTCGGGAATTTCACCAGGTACCTGAGGCAGGTGGTTCAGCCCAGGCCTCTTCTGGGAAAGGGAGTCTGCTGCGTCTCCCAGGGGGAGGGGAGGTCCCCATGGAGGAAGTGGTGCGTCAAAGGGGTTGCTATTCTTCATACCTGGCTGCGAAATTAGTCTTGGAATCAGTTGTGCTGCTCAAGGATTCTCTTGATTAACGTGGTCCACCGTCGTACAGGTAAAGGGGGGAGGGGCTTCCCAAGTTCCAGTCACTGGGAATCTGTCTCCAGGAGTATGTGAATTCCAGCGGAGTGTAATCACGGAGGTAGCCGTAGCCGCTGGTCTTCCTGAGGCAGGGCTCCAGTGCCTCGAGGGGGTGGTCTGTTCAACGGTCTTCGCTTCTTAGCTGGGATGGGGCCGTAGGCCTATCCAACAAGGGCAGAGCGGTGTCATTGAGCAACCCATCTTGCCGGGGGCCGGCAGCAAGAGCCCAGCAGGGGCAACTGGCCTGTCCGCAGGGAACCCCCTGAGTAGGGCCGGAGGGCTTCCTGATCCCTCGTCCAATTGGGGAAACCCGTTTAGGCCAGGAGCTGGGCTCAGGTTGGGTGCTAGTCAAGGCTGGGAAGCTGAGCGGTATCTTCCCAGTTTTTCCCTGGTGTCTAGGGGTGAATGCCTGCTCCCCTTCCCCTGGCCGGGGTGGGTTCTTCTCTCTCCCCCCCTTCTGGTCGGTTTGAACAGGTGCCAGCTGTTCTCCTGGTGTGGGTGGATCCTGCGAGCACTTGCTCTCCCTGGGGCTGGGCTTCTGCAGGGAGTCCACCTTCCAGGGGAGCAGCTCCCACTGCGACTTAGCTTGATGGGGCCGGGCTCTGGGAAGCACTTAGGGCTGGACCGGTACGGCTCCTGCCCGGACTCAAGAGTCATTTCCTCCTTTCCCCTCACACAAGACATGAGGAGTACCTGGGAAAACTAGAGTAGCAGATGAGATGAAGCCCCCTGGAGAGGGGAGGAAGAGGCTGGGATGGTAGGAAAAAAGCATCCCTGAAACCCGATTGACTATTTTCTGTTTAACACAGCACAGCGGTGATGGGTGGAATCACAATCAGAATTCCCAGGGGGGCAAGAGAACGAAAAAAACCCCACTCCTCACCACAGTCCTACCCAGTTCAGGCCCCCTTCCCCATGTACTATTCTGAAGGACACACACCAGACCATGTTTACGCAGTTTGCATATGACAGGAACTCTTCAGCAGCTGTGGCCGACCCTTTCCCTGACACCCTGCTCTCTTTCTCTCCTCCTCTGTCCTGCAGTGAGTGTGACTCTGGATCCAGGCACAGCACAGCCCCTCCTGTTTCTGTCTGAGGACCTGAAGAGTGTGAGATGGGGAGACATGTGTCAGGAGCTGCCTGACAACCCTGAGAGATTTGATAAAACATTCTGTGTCCTGGGCTGTGAGAGATTCACCTCAGGAAGACACTGCTGGGAGGTGGAGGTGGAGAAGCTGTCAGAATGCGAATGGTGGACTGTGGGGGTTGCTCGAGAGTCTCTCGAGAGGAAGGGAGGTTTTGACTTTAGTCCTAATGAAGGGATCTGGGCAGTGAGGAAAAACACATATACATCTCATCCACTCTTAGCTTTGACTTCCCCCAAATGGACCCCTTTGACCTTGAGCCATGAGCCCAGGAAGATCCGGGTGTTCCTGGACTACGAAGAGGGTCGTGTGGAATTTTTCGATGCCGATACAGACAGCTTGATCTTCACTTTCACTCCTGGCTCATTCTCTGGGGAGGGGATCAGACCCTTCTTCGAAGTGGTGGAGGGAGTCTGTCTGAAATGCTGAATGTGAAGGAGAATCCCCACTGCTCCAAGTCCCTCTCACTCGTTAAAAGGAGGAGACATTATAGCATCCCTACTCTATAAATTGATACAGGCAAAGCCGGGCTACAGGCTCTGTGGTTTTCTGCCACGGCTTCTGGCTCAAGAACACGGTGCTTAGAACTGCCTTACAGCTTTACCTTCTAATATCCATCCTAACAAAATGGTGGTGGATGGGTTGAGTGTGTGTGTTTGTTCCCAAGCTTGCTTTTAAGATGCGTGTTAACTTGCGCACACAAGGAAAATGTATTCCCTGTGCTGGGATAATGCGCAGTGGCTAATGGCACAGCTGAGTGGTTTGGCAGGGAAGGAAGAGGGAATCGAGGGTGAACAGGCAACAAGAACTTTTATTGTAGGGAATTTTTACAATTCTAGGGAAGGCGAAATAAAAAATTAAAAGCAACACAACATTTCTTGCCATTCATATGACTAGGCCCTAACCAGAAGGAGTTGCTATGTACAATGAAAGGGGAGAGACGGGAATGCCGCCCTACAAGGGAAAGGGCACGAACAAGGATGGGGAAAGGATGTGGGGAAGTCAGGAGGGTTATCCCAGAGGGGGGAAATGGGTGTGGGTGGGTTGCAGTAGTGGGATTCCCAAGTTTTAAGTGCAACAGAAGTCTCTGGCTGAGTTAGAGTTGCCTCTAGCCCCTGGTGCATAGGAAGGAGTGAGCCCCTTGGCAGCCCTGCAATCACATCCTTCCCTAGTGGCAGGAGGAGGGCTAGTCCCTCCCACTGAATGGTCATTCTTTCTTAGCCCTTCCCACAAGCCTCTGCGTGGGAATCAGTGGAAGCTGTGATTTATCTTGTTGAAGTTCTTGATGGAGCAGTTAAGGAGAACAGTTCACTGGAAGCCTGGGCTGATCTCAGGCCTCTCCTGAAATAGTTCAACAACGGACTAAAAGTTCAAAACATGCGCAGGCGTACCACACTTGCAGACAGGAGGAAAGTGATAGAGGCTGTAGTCGGCCGGCTGGCCACTCGATACCCAAGGGGGCAAGGGAAAGACAAAGGGGTTACGAGTCGTCATACCTGGTGGTGGTTGGAACAGAAGACAAATGCTGAGGGACTTGCCAGACCCAATGGTAACTTTAATACCAACTGGGAGTCTTTATAAAAATAACTCAAAGAGGTTTCCCTGGACCCGGGTTGCGTCATGGAGTGGTTGCTGTTGTCCTCCAGGTAGAAAAGGGGGTCGGACCTGCATGGGGGGGCACAGTGTCCAATTCCCAGCTCTTCAGGAGGCAGGGCTCCGATGCTCCTGGTCAGGTGGGTGAGCGGAGTTTCTCAAGGGTCATCCCTGGCATGGGCCGCGGCCACACACGGGCAGAAGGGCAGGCCTGGCCTGGGGTTTGAGCCCGTTGATCTCAGCAAGGACAGCTTAGCTGGCCGCAAGGAGTGTCCCAGGGGTTCGTCTCCTGTAGGCATCTACCCCAGCCAATGGGGAAGAAGACCCACTTGTCCCGGGTCGGGGTGGTCTCGGCCAAAGCGATAGAAGACAGTAAGCAGGCCTGGATCCTGACCAGATTCCTTGGATGCTCTAGCCTCCCCCCCCCCCCAGTACATTCAGACAAACTCCCCTGCCAGCTCTGCCCCCTTGGTTCTTTTATCCTCCCTCCCTTGCTCTCTGAATGGGGCCTGATCCTTCCAAGGATAGCGGTTAGGTGGGCGTGCATCCCGAGTGGACTTAGCAGGGAGCGGGTGAAGATTCTGCAAAGCCGGGGAGGTGATCCTGTAACCCTCTACTCTTGGAGGGGGCTAACCCTTCAATAAATAAACCCTTCTATAAACATACAGAAGAACAAGCTTTGCTGAGGGAGAGTCAGCATGGCTTCTGCAAGGGGAAGTCTTGCCTCACAAACCTTTTAGAATTCTTTGAAAAAGTCAACAGGCATGTGGATGCAGGAGAACCCGTGTATTATATACCTGGATTTTCAGAAGGCGTTTGACATGGTCCCTCATCAAAGGCTCCTGAAAAAACTCCAATGTCAGGAAATAAGGGGGCAGGTCCTCCTATGGATAAGGAACTGGTTGAAGACTAGGAGAGTGGGTGTCAATAGGCAATTTTCACAATGGCGAGAAGTGAAAAGTGATGTGCCCCAAGGGATCGGTCTTGGAACCGGTGCTTTTCAACTTGTTCATAAATGACCTGAAGTTGGGGATAAGCAGCGAGGTGGCCAAGTTTGCGGACGACACTAAACTTTTCCGGGTGGTGAAGACCAGCAGATATTGTGAAGAGCTCCAGAAGGATCTCTCCAAACAGGGAGAATGGGCAGCAAAATGGCAGATGCGCTTCAATGTAAGTAAGTGTAAAGTGATGCACATTGGGGCAAGAAATCAAAACTTCACATACACACTCATGGGTTCTGAGCTGTCTGTGACGGATCAGGAGAGAGATCTTGGGGTACTGGTGGACAGGTCGATGAAAGTGTCGACCCAGTGTGCGACGGCTGTGAAGAAGGCCAATTCCATGCTTGGGATCATTAAAAAAGGGATTGAGAATAAAACGGCCAATATTATTATGCCGTTGTACAAATTGATGGTAAGGCCGCATCTGGAGTATTGCGTCCAGTTCTGGTCGCCGCATCTCAAAAAGGATATAGTGGAACTGGAAAAGGTGCAGAAAAGAGCGACCAGAATGATTCGTGGGCTAGAGCACCTCCCTTATGAGGAAAGGCTACAGCGTTTGGGGCTCTTCAGACTAGAAAAAAGTCATTTGATGGGGGGGGGGACATGATTGAGACGTATAAAATTATGCATGGGACGGAGAGAGTGGATAGAGAGAAGTTCTTTTCCCTCTCACACAACACCAGAACTAGGGTACATCCACTCAAATTGAGTGGAGGATTAAAAGAGACAAAAGAAAATATTTCTTTACCCAGCGTGTAATTGGTTTGTGGAACTCCTTGCCACAGGAGGTGGTGATGGCACCTGGCCTGGATGCCTTTAAAAGGGGATTGGACAGATTTATGGAGGAAAAGTCCATTACAGCTTACAAGCCATGATGGGGATGAGTAACCTCCTGGTTGTAGGAGTAGGTTTTCTTTGTGCCAGGTGCAAGGGAGTGGCCACAGACAGGATACAAGTATCTTGTTGGCTGTGTGCTCCCTGAGGCATCTGGTGGGGCCACTATGTGATACAGGAAGCTGGACTAGATGGGCCTTTGGCCTGATCCAGCAGGGCTCTTCTTATGTGCTTATGTTCTTAACCCTTGCCTAGGTCACTCTCATGGTTTGGGGCTGCTGTCCTGGGCTAGGGATGGGCATAGAGTGGGCACTGTGTGGTCCATTTGAGTGCTCTCAGTACCAGGAAAGAGAAGGGGCTTGTTGGGTGAACGGTGAGGGCATCTTTTTCTACCGATTTGAGTGTGACACATGGCAGGGATCGTGGGGTGAGATTAATGCCAAGACCAAGTCATCTCAGTTGAAAGTGGCGTTCAAAAGAAAGAAAAGGCTTTGAAGCAAACCCAAAGGCCAGGCTGAGCTGATCAAGGGGGGATACCAGGCAAGTGGGTCACAGTGGCCTTCCCAAGGCAAGGGGCATGTTGCGAAGGGGTCCACAGAAGGATAGCTGTGTCTACCTCGCATTGGCACAGCAGCTTTCGGTTGTGCTGAAGGAAAGGAAGGCAGTTGGAAAGAGAAGGGAGAGGCCGGTTGCCAGTCCCAGGGGCCGGATTCCAGGCGGATGGTGGCACCTGGAGCGCATGGAACTTGCCGTGCCTGAAAAGGGAGAGGAAGACTACAATTCCCAGCAGCTACTGGGCTTCCCGTCTGAACTCCGACGACCACAACGTTTATCGACTAGCTGGGAGAGACCGACGGCTAAGAGCTGAGCGATTGGCTGGGTCCGAGAATGGTGGTGGGAGGCGCATGGGCACTGCAGACCCAGGGTAGGGGGGGGGCTGGTGAGCGAGTTGCAAGAGCAAGAAACTACCCGGCGGAGCATCTGAATCGTTTGCAAATGCAGGTAAGGACAAGGTGGGAAAGTGCAGAATGGGGGCGGGCGGGGGGCGCTTTATGCTTGCCGGAAGTTGGGGGGGGAATCCCTTTGCCTTCGCGTTGTGTGTTGTTTTGCTTTATGACTCTAGAAGGGAAAAGGAAGTGACTGGGCTTTGCAAACCCCCCCCCCCCGTAGTTGGGAGGGGAGAAGAGAAAAAGAACAGAAAAGCAGGACGGAAGACCAAATATGATTGACCTCTTTAAAATGGCGGAGGCGGAAAAAAAGATTAAAAGTCCCGAAGGTTCCTCATCATGATTAGTTTATTAATAACAATAATAATAATCCAAACAAAGCTAGCCTTTAAAGATATCGTGCATGATGGTGATTTTTTAAAATTAAGACATGGATCCAGTATTTGGCGATGCAAAACCTGTCTGAGATGTGGATCCTCAGGCTTGTATATACCGAGCGGCACCCAAATCCACCCTCCAAACAAAGCTCGCCTCTTTGGCTGCCTCATAAAAATGACTGATCTAGTTCCCTTGGTGCTGCGCTGCAGTACTATAAAACCCCAGCTCGAAGGCAGGTGTCGTTATGTTTACACGCGTGCAGGTTTCACAACGGCGCCCTCTAATCGTCGCTCCAGAGAGTCTTGTGGCGCCTTAAAGGCGAACAGATTTATTATGGTGTGAGCGTTCACAGCTTACAGCCTGCTTCCTCTGCAGCCCGTCTTGTGTTTTCGCCTCTGCCTGACAACATCATAAAAATCCCTGCAATGTCATAAAAATCCATGCCGCAGTGGTGGAAAAACAAACACCAAAGACGCAAATCTGCAGGGGTCCTTGGGATTTTTATAATAGGCTGTACCGTACAAACCTCCCGCGAGCTGCCATCCCTCCTTCCTTGCTGATCATATGAATAATGGGGTCACATGTAACTGACTCAAATTACCTGCGCCTCTCCCTACATCTGTCAAAATGTAGATTGTATAGTCTTTGGGGCAGAGGCCTGTCACTTTTTTATGTTGAACTTTGCAACGTATACATAGATGCGTTTTATAGATCTAAATAAGCCCAGTACCTCATGGCACTGCCATCATCAAAATGCCATACCCATGGCATCAAATCTTTTTATTCTTATTACTACTAATAAAAATAATTAGTATTTTATTATGATTACAAGGGAACACTGATGCCAGGTGCCGGTGGCAGGTGCAGCTGGGCCTTCCATGGTGCCCATACCTGACTTACCCCATAATGATGTATTGGGTGCTACCAGTAATACCAGTATGGAGGGCTCAGAGGTTGGTCTGGCCTGGTGGACCCTCTTGTGGGCATGGACACAATCCAACCTGGCCAATTTTTAACACCACCTTTACTGCAAACCACCAAAAGTAAATCAACCATAAGGCTTGGATCTATAGCATAAGAAGGAGGCAGAATAAAAATGTGCCCCCACTCACTTATCTGCTCAACTGCCAGCTGTAAAGTGCAGGTGAGGGACATTACTTTGAATGCTTCTCCCCCACTCGCCCAATAAGAACTCATACAAATAGAAAACTAGCACAGCAGGGACACAGGCTGGCTAGTTTTCAGTTTCCAGGTAGTCATTAGTTTGTGAGCATTCAAAAGTGATATCCCCCCCCCCGGCATTGCTGGAGGGGTGCAACAGTGCATTGCCTTTGCCATCGGAATGGCTTCAGGGGTGAGTAGGAGGAGCCGCATTACACCGGTTTGCAAGGCGGTGCTGTACTCCCTCCAGCAATGCCACTGAGCCCCTCCCCACCAGCAGTCTGAAACAGGGAGACAGAAGGGCTCTGAAAATAATTACAATTTAAAATCCATATTAATTAACACTTAATTAGCTGCTGATGGGGCAGATAAGGGGCAGGGCTTGGCATACCCCCAGCAAGAGGTCCGCGTACCCCTAGTTGAGAACCACAGGTTGCGGTACCACAGGTTGAGAACCCCTGACCATCTGATTCATCACTATGAGCGACAAAATTGAGGATTAGATGAAAACCCTTCAGTCTGATCCAGTAAGACAGGTCTTACATTTTTATAATGACATATCTTAATTTAAAAGAAAACTTTAATCAATAAGCTAGCATGCTTTTATTTTGACAGCTTGTCAGCAAATGTTCTCTATGAAATGGGAAGTGCATTGTAATGTGGAGCTCCTGGGGAATGTGCTTGCCAGGTCCTGAGAGCCTTTGTTGCCTTTGCCAGCAGTTATACTTTTTAATCTGGGCTCTGTTTTGAATTTGGATTGAAGCCTGGCGAACCAGCAGCCTCTCTAGTCTCTACCAACTTGCTCATGTGTGAACTTGAGACACACAATCAAAAGTCTCTGTAACCTTTTTCTCAGATGGGAAACTCCTCTATATTCTGAGCCATTCTAAATTATCTTCCCAAATGTAACAAATGAGGGGGAAATGCATTTTTTTTCTGCTCCAGGCTTCTTGTATACAGTATCTGTTTGGCCTGACAGCCTGGACTTCAGTAGCTAGCTCAGACTATTTGTTTTATTTCTTTAAACGTTATTTTTACCCTTCCTTTCCCTTCCCGGAGGTAGGTGTCTGGGACAACTTGCAGCAGTTAACCATATCTGTTTAAACAAAACCGGCATGGAGAGGGAAAAACAGGACAGGTTTAACTAGCTTGTAATACCTGATCAGCTTACCGATTGGACACGGTTCACTAGAGACCACCACTACTCCGCGGGCTCAGAATGATTCGTGACCTGAGCTCCCATGTCTGCAGCCTGCATACTGCAGACCCCAAGCCAGCTCCTTGGTGGGCACATCCATTCCAGATGTTCCTTGGTCACCCCTTGTTCTCACTTGTGTGAAAAGACACATCATGGTAGGCAACAGTGCATGATTAAATCAAGCAAGCATTTGTGCACCAGCCCCGGTTTGAAAATTGCCCATCTGAAAGCCATAGGTGATCTTGTGCCGTTGCAATAGCAAACTGTGCTGTGCACTGGCGTTGCTAGAGGTGGGGCGGAACGGTAAGTCTTGCACAGCGGTAACTGCTCCGTTCCGTGGTGGCCCCGCCCACTCGCCGATGGAACCAGTCCGAGCGGCGAAGGCAATGCACAGGGAGTCTCCTGCGCGTTGCCTTCGCCGCTCGACTGGTTCTAACGGTGAGTGGGCGGGGCCACCATGGAACGGAGCAGTTACCGCTGTGCAAGACTTACTGTTCCGCCCCACCTCTAGCAACGCCAGTGGTGCCATGACAAATTTAAAAACCTGTAACTGAAACCCTGTTTCACGTGAGCGACGCTGTTTGAAATTGGACTTGGGAGTCGTGTGTGTGCACAGGACAAGCATCCTTCGTTGGACTTTCCCCAAGCATCCAGTTCACCAGAAGACGAGCCACCACCTGACCAGCCACCATTTCTGGTGAGTATCTACTACGTGGACTCTACTCTGTTGAGGCTGCTTTTTGTAAACTTGGAGGATTGTTTTTCTTTTAGCATGCGTGTTAAATGTGGAGGCCCGGAGGCCCACATGCCTCTCCTAGTCCTAATTTTTTTTCAGGGGAGGGACTGTTGGTCTCCGTGGCACTGGCAGTGGGGCTTGATCGTGCCCTTTTCTCTCTTGTCTGTTGTGGGGATTGGGGGCTGGCCTTGTTTTGGATGCCTGCAGCTAGCACAGGCAAGACCTACCAGGAAATGGGACAAGCATGGAAAGGAAAGGAGAATGGCTGTGGCGGGGAAGCCCTTTTTGGTTCTGTGACAGGATCCAGGCTTCCCACGCTTAGTGGGTGGCAGGGACACCATAAGACCTCCCTGAAAATAAGACCTACTGCATTTTTGGAGCCAAAATTAATATAAGACACTGTCTTGTTTTTGGGGAAACACGGTAGCTTGCATTTTTAACCAGACCATATAACATTTTGCAGTTAACTCTGTGAATCAAACATGCAAGGCAGATCATGATGTGATTTCGGTAATCCGTCGTTGACTAAAACTAAAAGTTGCTGTAAAACATGTGGAGTAGAAGCCTCTTTTGTGCCCGCTTAAAAGGGCAAGGAAGGGGCCTCTTGGGAGAGAGAAATTTAAAAATGGGGTATTGCTACCAAAACGGTCCTGGAATTATTGCAGAAGTGCTCGGATTGCCTGCCGGAACCAATTTCTGTGTATGTATTTTCACTGCAGGGGCATGTGTGGCGCCACCATAGATCTGCAAGGTCCTCCTCTGCCACACTATCTAGATCTGCACCACTCTCAATTACTCAGGAAGAACCAGAGCTGTTGGATCTAGTGCAGGCCCTCAGTGTGGTGCAACAGGAGTCTTGGCTGGAGCTGCTACAGTCTGAAGTTTTCAACTTGGATGACCTGCAACTCTGAGCAGGAGCCCTGGAGACCCACCTATCGACTCCGGGTGCTGCGCAAGTGGCGTCTTTCAGAATTCCTTGTCAATGGGGCTTTACCCTTCTCCATAGTGGAGGAGCATACGCTCGTTTCCTGAAGCACATGCAGTTCTGCGTTCCCCGGTAGAAGGTCCTGCCTGCCTGAAACCTATTTCACTCACTCTGGTGTCCCAACTCTTTCAGATATCGTCTGTGCACAATTTAGGAAATGTTTGTCCCAGTGTGTTGGGGACATGGTGCATCTAACGACAGGTGTTCAGTCCCAGCTCCATCTTGAAGTCTGTTTCGGTGACCGCCCATTCGAGAAGAACATGCAGCGAGTGGAAGGGGAGTCTGGTAAGGCATAATGCCGTGCTGAATGTGAGCAGCTTTGGGCAGCCTCAAGCTGATGAAAGTGTTGCCCACAAATTTGCAGAGATGACTGAGGATTGGCTCGCCATCCTGGACCTAAGGACAGACCATGTTAGCGCAGTCGACGCAGAGAACATTGTGAAAGCCCTTCGCGGCAGTGGGCTAAAGCACTTCCCATGCGTAGGCTCCGGACTTCACCTGGTTGTGGGAGGGGTCCTGGCTCAGTCTGGTGGTGATGTGGAGCAAATGTTGAATGCCACATAGACTGTTTGTGGTCACTCTGTCATCATCGCCCAAACAAAACGGAAGGACCTGTAGTGCCAACCTGCCTGTATGTCCCGTCACACAGTACCCTGCTACATGCTGGAAAAAGCACTTTTCATGTGGAGGTACACCCTGTGCGAGCAGCGGTGTGCCACGATGAGGCTCTTGGAGACTTGAGCAGTTGTTGCCTCACCCTGATGCAGTGGGCCCTGCCAAAGGACACGGTAAAAACGCTGCATCCCTTCGAGGAGGAGATAGCATGGCTTCTGAGTAGGCACAGCATCATACTAGACAAGATGTTGCCTCTGGCAGTTGTCACCCACAACTGAACACAAGGAGGACCACCTCCACTTGCTTGCCTGGTCAGCTGCCCTCCTGGCCGGTAGTTGTTCACAAGTGGCGAGATCGGACATCATGTCTCAGGTGCCCAGCTTTCTGGATCCTCCATTTAGGAGAAAGATCGGAGCCAGGATGGTGTAGTGGTTTGGGAGTCGGACTTAGACCTGGAAGATCCAGGTTCAAATCCCCGCTCAGCCGCGAAGCTTCCTGGGTGACCTTGGGCCAGTCACTATCTCTCAGCCCCACCTACCTCACAGGGTTGTTGTGAGGACAAAAAGGAGGGGAGGAAATATGTACACCACTCTGAGCTCCTTGGAGGAAGGGTGGTATAAAAATGTGATAAATAAATAAACTACGTGGGTGATTTCAAGCCTTGGTGCAGCCCGTCCTCAAAGAGGTTAAGGATGGCTTAACCTGGCCAGATGGCTGCTGCCTATTTGTGTGACGAGAAAGAAAGTGACTCCCTGGAGCCTTCCCCCCCCCCCCCCGGCTCTCGGCCTCCTTCCCTGGCAGCAGTGTCTACTGAGGTGTCACTGAGAACACTGAGGGTCCTGACATTCTGTCCTCTGAGATGTTTTGCACCTAGTTTTTTGATAGGAACGATGTGAAGCTTAGCGTGTCACAGACAGCCTGTGTCTGGGGAAAGCTATGGGTGTAGTAAGGTCCACGCTTGAAGCCTACACATGGGACAGCGTTACAGGCTTTGCCAGATCTCCACGTGCCCGTCTCCTTCACTGAGAGAGGAAGCGGTATCAGTGCTGATCAGGTACCTTTGTGCCCCTCCATCATAGACTCGCCAAGGATCTTCGACTTACTTGCATTGTGAATATGTTGTGTTTCAGACTCCCTAACGATCCTGCCACGTTGTCCCCTTCTAGAATAGAAGGCCTCTTTGGAGCAGCAGAGGAGGCAGCATTGGCCATTGGAGGGGCGCAACCCGAGGCAGAGGAGGAGTGCCACAAACCCGTGCTGGAGAGCCACTTTTGGAGAGCGGCTTGCTGGTGAAATTGTGACACCTGTGGGCAAGAAACCATGAAACACAACTGAATTTGGGGGGGGGGGGGTGGAGTGGCAGCCCTCCAATCCTTGTGCTTTGTGTTGAACCTTGTAGCAAATAAAACGCTTGTTAGTGGTTTAATAAACAAATCAATTCATTAATAAAGGCTTGTGGATGTCATTTTAAAACCAGGGGAGGAGTCTGTAGGAGAGTGTTGTGATTATAGAGTTTTTAAAAAGGGAGATGGGCATACAAGGTGAAGGGCCACAAACACTTCTCCACTCTTGGCTGTTCACACTGTGCACCCCGTTCTCCCAAAATAAGGGCGGGACTTGAACATGGCTGTGTGAGAGAGTGAGTAAATCAACCCATTCACTCCTGGACTGCCTCCTAAAGACAAGCGATAGGCAGCGCACATCCTGGGTTGGGAGGGAAAGGGTCCAATCTACCCTAGCGGCAGCACCTACACGCGGAGGATTCTCATAGGTTCCGTAGCACCCTCTTTTCATCCGTCCCCACGTACACCGACACACGAGCAGCCAGTGTGATGGGCCATGGCAGGACACACAAGTCTGCGCACTTCCTTGTCGCTATCCAGTCAGATCTAGATCTGAACAGCTGTGTGCAAATGTGCCAATACCTGTTGGAGGAGAACGATGGAGAACCATTTTGACAAGATTTTAGGCTATGGTTATGGCACTCTGGTCGATGCAAGGAGACCAACGCTAGGCCTTGTCCACAGCATAATAAAAGCATCTCCTCTTTAAGAGTTAGAAGTGAGCTCTCTAACAGAGTCGAAATGCTGTTTAGATCGTTTTCGGGTTTGGTCAGTTGACAAATCAATAAATGGATAGTGACTTCATACACCCCAGTAGGAGCTTCGGGAAGTAGACAAGTAAACTTTGATATTTGGGATTTTGCATATTGTGAACATGAAAATGAGCGAACTCAGGAAGATAGTGGAGGACAGGAAGGCCTGGCGGGATGTGGTTCATGGGATCACGAAGGGTCGGACACGACTTAACGACTGAACAACAACAACATATTTGTGAAACCAAGGAAGGGAACTGGAATTATAAAATCATATATTATGGTACTGAAAGGTGCCCCATCACCTCATGAATACAGGGTGTCTCAAGAAAATGTACACACAGTTTATAGTGTTAAATGTATTATGTTACAATTCACGCATATATACTGCGTATGGTGTACACAAAAGCAGTTGCTCTACCCAGTTTGATTACCGGTAATTAATTAATGAATTGGGTGAAATGTTCCCCGTTGGCATTTATGCAGTGCTGATATAATTGACTAAGGGCCCAATCCTAACCAACGTTCCAGCACCGAAGCAGCTACAATGCAGCCCCAGGGAACAAACATTCCTTTACCTTGAAAAGGCCTCCATGACTGCCCCCCCCCACTGCAGGATGCAGCACATGTCCCATTGGCATGGCTGCATCAGTACTGGAAAGTTGGATAGGATTGGACCTTTAGAGATCTGTTGTCTTGAGATGCCCTGAGGCATCTGGTGGGGGCACTGTGAGTTACAGGAAGCTGGACTAGATGGGCCCTTGGCCTGATCCAGCAGGGCTCTTCTTATGCAGACATCCACCAATGTGTGTGCTGAGATGGTTCCACACATCTGTTCACGTGCTTCCCTTAAATGTGGGAGCGTTGCAGGTTTTCTGCAAGGAAGTATGTATAAATTAGAGCTCATCAAAATGTGTGTAGATTATTATTATTTTTAGACATCCTGTTTATGGAGCTGTGTTACACGGAGTCAGATGGTTGGGCCAACTAGATAAGCTTTCTTTACTCTGACTGACAGCGACTGGCTGGGGTTTCAGACGGGTATTTCCAAGCCCAACTTCAGATTGCCAGGGATTGAACCCATAAGAACATAAGAAAAGCCCTGCTGGATCAGGCCAAAGGTCCATCTAGTCCAGCTTCCTGTATTTCACAGTGGCCCCACCAGACGCCTCCAAGAGCATACAGACAACAAGATAACCTGTTTCCTGTTGTCACTCCCTTGCACCTGGCACAGGTAACCTGTTTCCTGTTGTCATTCCCTTGCACCTGGCACAGAGAAAACCTACTTCTAAGTGTGCATGACAGTGGCCAGATCTACCTTTCCAGGAAAGGACAAAGCTGGCACGACAGTCAAAGCTGTGCCAAAATGCTCCTGGCTGCAGCTGCTTCCTGCCCATCCAAGATTGCTCCCAAGAAGCTACAAATCTGATTCTTTAGGGGCAGTATAACCTGATCCAGAACAGGTTGGATGCTACCTTGGATCAACTTTCTGTTGGCCAGAAACAGCTTGGTTTTGATTGGATTTCAGCTTGTTAGCCCACATCTAGTCCATTACCAAACCCAGGCTTTGGTTTAGGACTCCCAGCCCCCCACCCCCACAATCAAATGGAAAGGGTAGAACTGGGCGTTGTCAGCATATCGATGACAACCTGTCCCAAATCTTACCTTTTGTAGCAGTTTCATGTTTGTAGATGTTAAATAGCACAGGGGACAGATGGAAGCCTGTCGGTCAGGCTAATGGCTATGTAGATGGAGCAATCATACCCCAGCACCATCTTCTGAGACCTGCCCTGCAGAAGCAGGCAGAAAACAGTGCCTCCTACCCCCCCCCCTCCTGTCCCCCCCAAAAAGCTAAAAAGAATTAGCTAATTCTGAAACAAGAAATGGCTTCTAAACATTGTGGGAAATTCCCCCTTTGTAATGGCATCGTCCTTAGGAAGCACTAAATCAGCAGATTGCCTTAGGATATGCCAGTGGGTCCCTTCTCCTATGCAAAACCCATTGAAATGAATGAGAGCTGCATAAGAGTGTGGATCATCATGCCCCGTATGTTCCAGCAATGCTCTGGTGCACTTTGCTGATACGTAAATCTGCCTAGACAAAACTCCGGAAAGAGTCTCTTTGAGAAGACTGTCTTTTTTATTTCTGTTGTGTCCGAGCTATGGAGAGAATTGACGTGGTTGTGGATTGAGCGGTGGCTTTTTGTTCTTGCAGAGGCCAGTGACCTTTGAAGATGTGGCCGTGTATTTCACGAAGGACCAGTGGGCTCTGCTGGACCCTGACCAGAGGGCATTGTACAAGGAAGTCATGATGGAAAACTATGGGAATGTGGCTCTGTTGGGTAAGGACCCGCCTCCTTCGATTGGTAGAGCAGAACTTAGGCTTTAAAAAGATCTCTCTGTGTCAGGGTCGTCCTTTATGTGTAAGTTACAAGAGGTCCTAACTTCATTTTTGCCTTGCTCACTCTGCATACAGCCAATGCGTGAGGAAGAAAATGGGACTGCGGGTTGTGGATTTTGCTGGCTAGTCACACCCCGGGTTGCCTGTGCATTCATATCTATACGTGGCAACAATGAAGGCAGGGAAGATTCCTCCATGTGATCTGGAACCTTGGCTGGACCGGGGTGTGTGGCTAGCTACAGTGCTCCCATTTTGCTGTATACAGAGGGGATAACATGTGAACAGGGCTTTAGTGGTTCACTAAACTTTGAACTTTGGAGTCGAGTACGGCTCGATCACTATTATCCTAGTTGCTTACTGGGTGACCTTGGACCAGAAACCAAAACTCTTTGCCCAACTTACCAGTTTGTTGTGGAGAACCAAATGGTGGAAGAACCATGTTTGTGACTCTGAGCTCCTTGGAAGGAGGGTGTGGTAGTCCTGAAGTAGCTTCCTGCGACAGCAGGAGTTGTTCTAAGACTGTTCAAAGATATGAAAATAGATATAAGAACTAGTAGAGTTCTTATATATCTAAGCAGGGCCTGATGATTGTTGTAGCCCCACCTCTTTAGGGAAATTGCAAGAAATGTAAAGGGGCGGGAGCTCACTGTCTTGGCGCTGTGCAGTGGCGTCGCTCTAGGTGGGGCGGAAAGCTACGTTCTGCAGCGTTCCACCCCACCGTTGCTCTCCGGCACGAGGTGTCCCGCCCCCTCGTCATCGGAGCCTGTCGGTGAATCAAAGGCAACGCGCAGGAGAGTCCCTGCGCGTTGCCTTCTCTCCACCGACGGGCTCCGATGACGAGGGGGTGGGGCACCTCTTGCTGGACAGTAACGGTGGGGTGGAACGCTGCAGAGCTTAGCTTTCCGCCCCACCTAGAGCAACGCCACTGGCGCTGTGTACTATGGCACTATTGAATGGCCACGAATTGTGTCTTCTGGCTTCTCATCCAATATGAATGAGCTGGCCCATTTGCTTGATAGGTTGATTCCGACCTCAGCCTTATAGATAGGCTGAGTAGGAATGGGGTTTTGGTGCATTATTCATTTTAACCTTAGATTAACTGTCTCTATTTCTTCGGACTTCTTGTTATTGAATTCTTTGGGATGTTGGGAGGTCGTCATTTAAAATAGTTGAAATGAAGGGCCACCCATGCCCAGTTCACCCTAATGATTCCTCTTCTCTCTTCTCCTTGAGAAGAATTTCCAGTCACCAAGCCTGACCTCATCTCCCGCCTGGAACAAGGGGAAGAGCCTTGGGTGCCAGATTCTCAGGTCTTGGATGGAAGGAAGGTCTCTGACACTAGTTCAGGTGAGGCATTGGGTTAAGCCAAAGGAGGGCAAAGAAAGCAATGGGTGTGTGGTTGGAACTCAAGTTGTTCCCTGAGAAACAGCACGCTGGTCCGATTTTGCCTTAGTACATCCCAGCGTCTGGCTTATAGGGCGCACTAGACAATTGGCTTAACCTCCTTAGCCAGCATTCTTCACTTAGCTCTGCCATGGGACCTTGGGAATCTAGAAGAAAATGAAGTAGCTTACATAAGCCATACGTTTTGCCCACCCCGATTTTCATGCTCAGAAGTATCTTGTGACCTGGGACTGTACCACTTCAGGATGAAGATGGGGAGGGTGTGTTGCATAAGTGAATGCTCCCAAATGCCAAGAACTTCATAAGAACATAAGCCCTGATGGATCAGGCCAAGGGGGCCCATCTAGTCCAGCTTCTTGTATCTCAGTGGCCCACCAGATGCCTCAGGGAGTGCACAAGACAAGATACCTGTATTCTGTTGCCACTCCCTTGCATCTGGCATTCAGAGATAGGTTACCTCTGAAACCTGGAGGCTGCATATAGTCATCAGTCTACCTGTGATGGACTTTTCCTCCATGCATCTGTCCAATCCCCTTCTAAAGCCATCTAGGCCAGAACTTCCTTCAAAGAAACAAAATGTGTCATGAGCAGGTGTTTCCATTTTGCAGGATTTTAATGTTTGGTTTTCCACCTCTGCCTATATACCTGCCGAGGTTCCTCCTCAAGCAGATGATTCTCTGTTTGCTTTTTACCCCTGCAGATAACCCTAAGAGGAAGCACTTGTGCACTGTTTGTGGAAAACGTTTTACTCAGAAACCAAATCTTACCAGACACCTGAGAATCCACACGGGAGAGAAACCTTACAAATGCTTGGAATGTGGGAAATGTTTTGGTTGTCATTCTCACCTTATGAGCCACCAGATTGTTCACACTGGCGAGAAACCCTATAAGTGCTTGGTGTGCGATAAGTACTTTGCTCGCAAAGCACACCTTGCCAGACATCAGGGAATCTATGCCGGGGAGACACCTTACAAATGCTTTGAGTGCGGGAAATATTTTGCGTGCCAGTCGCAACTTGTGATCCACAATAGATATCACACGGGAGAGAAGCCCTATAAATGCTTGGAATGTGAGAAATGTTTTGCTGACCCGTCAGCGCTTGTGAGTCACAAGAGAATCCATGCGGTAGAGAGATCCCACAAATGTCTGGAGTGTGGGAAGAGTTTTGTTCAGCAGTCTCACCTCCTGAAGCACCAGAGAGTCCATACAGGAGAGAAACCTTATAAATGTCCAGAGTGTGGGAAAGCTTTTGCTGACCGGTCAGTCTTTGCGAAACACCAGAGAGTTCATACGGGAGAACGGCCTTATAAATGCTTGGAGTGTGGGAAGACATTTGCCCGCCAAGAACACCTCGGAAGCCACCGGAGAGTCCATACAGGGGAGAAACCCTATAATTGCTTGGTGTGTGGAAAATCTTTTGCCCGTCAGTCGCATGTCGTGAATCACCAGAGAGTTCACACGGGAGAAAAACCTTGCAAGTGCTTGGAGTGTGGGAAATGTTTTTCCGAGCGCTCCACCTTTGTAAGACATCAGAGAATCCACACAGGGGAGAAACCGTACCGGTGCGTGGATTGCGGGAAGTGTTTTGGTTCTCCTTCACACCTGACGCGGCACCACAGACGCCACACGGGAGAGAAACCGCATAGTTGCTTGGAGTGTGGGAAAGCGTTTGCGGATCGCTCGGCCTTTGTGAAACACCAGAGAGTCCACACAGGAGAGAAACCCTATAAATGCATGGAGTGTGGGAGGTGCTTTGCTAACCGGACACATCTCGTAACCCACCAGCGAGTCCACACAGGAGAGAAACCCTACCACTGCTTGGAGTGCGGAAAAAGATTTAGCGCAAATAGAAGCCTAATTCAACATCAAAGGCAACATATAGGTGAGAGATGGATATTTATTATTATTAATTTTGTAAAAATATACCCCCTCTTTTTATCAATGCTCACGTTGGTTCTCAAGATCCACACATAATTAAAACTATGAAACAACAATGATAAACACTTAAAAGATAAGAGACAAGTATTGGATAATACAATCCAAAAGAGCAAATATTAAAATACTGAGCGGCTGGCGCAGAGAGGACCTCCTTTGGTAGTGAGTGCCATAGCCAAGGCGCAGCCTCTGATAAGGCAAAAGTAGTAAACGTTAATTCAGCATTACTGAATGCCCACCAACGTCAAATGCACCATATGCTTTTCTTTCATTTATGTCCTTTATTTCGTGTAGCTCAAGGCCACATATGCGGGGTTCCCAAGGTAGCCTCCCATCCAGACACTGACCAAACAAAGGCCTGCTTAGTTTCAGCATGTTCATCGCAACATGTGCTTTCAGGCCAAGCCCTGGCTGGGATCCGTTAGATGGGATGAGTGAATGATGACTTGTTTTGATTCTTGAGTGCCCGGTACAACTTATGAGAGCCTTGAGCAGTTCTAGGATGGGTTAATACCACAAAGTCTCAGGAGGTTGATGGAAAAGCAAGAGTACTGTTTGGGCTAGCGGAATGGGGCAACTGGAGGAATTGCAGCCAGATGGAGGTGAAGTATTGTGGGTGGGTTTAAGGCACTGGTTCCCAAACTGGGAGGCGTGGCTTCCAGGGGAGCAGCAAAAACCAGTCAGGGGAACCGCGGAGTGCCATGGAATCCTCTCGGAAAATAGTGCAATGCCAATTGGCAGGCATCAACATCATGTAATGGGGAGCTGTGACCAACGGTTGCTAATTGTCAAGATTGCTGCAGATCAAGGTCAAAAAGGTTTGGGAAACACTGGATAAGGTATCGGGTAGTGGTCTCATGTTGGGAACTATTGCAGCCAGACTCAAGCGAATCTGTTATGAGGGTGTAGAGATAGGATCAGTGTTCTGTAACCCTGTCTGGATCAGTTTTATTTTTCTCCCATAGGTTATTTGGCTTTTGTAGTTCCACTTTGTTCCTTTCCCCTTTTACCTGGTTGAAGTATGACATTATTTCTGTGTCTATTTCTCACCCCAGGCTATCCTCTGGGCCAGTGCATGGAAAACATTTTGTTGACCAATCAAGCTTTTGAAGTTGGAGAAGCCACACAGGAAAGCAAACTGTATGACTGGCTTGCCTCTGGGAAGTGGCTGACCCTCCAAGGCCCCCTTGCCCAGAATGAAGGACTCACCGAAGGGGAAACCTTAGGAATGCCTTGATGCCTTCTGAAAAGTCTCAGCCTGCGTCGCTTAATTCTCTAAGAAGGGATTCTTGCAGCAATGCAGTCCAAAGGTGGTCAGAATACATGACACTAGCACTGAAATAGACTGTCAGCAAATTTGAGAATTGCAATTTCAAATTTCACTATATGGATTCTGAATTTGAAATCTGACCACAGAATATCAATGCTTTACACTTTATTAGGCAGTCTCTTGATTGTGTTGGTTTTTTCAGGTATCAAATATACAAACTATTTACTTTAAAATAGCTAAATACTAGTACCACTGCATGTTAGCTCTGAAGTATTGATAGATATGAAATACTATTGCATGATGATTATCAAATACTACATCGTATTTCATTACAGCTATCTAATAGTGACACTATTGCATGGCAGTAATTAAATACTAATACCTTTGCACGTTAGCTATCAGATACGCTTAAATATTAAACACCATTGCATGCCAGCTGTCAAGTTAGTCAGTAACTTTGCATGTCAGCTAACAAATTTAGTCAAATATTAAATACTGTTGTGTGCCAGCTATTAGATTGTGAAACTTTTGCATGTAACCTGTGAAACGCTGTCAAATATCATTGGCTGTCAAATATTGGCACTAAATAACTAATGTTTGGCATCAAAACACACAGAGCGCTCAATTGATGAGGTAATTGATCAATTGATGAGCTCAATTGATGCGCTTCAGCTCTGACCGGTACACTTTCAGAATGAACAATGTTGAGATCGCCCCTGGGTTTGGGTGGGATGAGGAGTTATGTACGTGTAACATTCAAAAGATTTAGGTATTTGAATAAATGGGATTAGCAGAAATGTTTCTGGTGTATGGCGAGGGGCTAAATGATGGGATGGGGTGCTCAGAAAGGGGGGTATCTTGCATGGAAATTTGGGATAGGGAATATACCTATGCAAAACATGAATATCTGATGCATAGAATTGTACTGTATATCTTTTAATCGGGGCATGTTTTAGTTGGTTGCATTGACTTGCAGAACAGCTGATGTGCATGAGATATTCCTATAGGGATTATTCAGGAGGGTGTGCCTTATTTCTGTTCTTCTCCCACACTCTTCAGTACGTCCAGGAGGATCTCTCTCCAATGCTTTTCCCACAAGGAGAGAAAATATATTCAGTGATGTCATCTATGGATACCCAGAATTCCCCACTGTTACACTTTCTAGTGAGGAAACATTCCTTATGTTGCATGGTGAACGAAAGCCTGGTTGACCAGATGCAAAAGACGACAGATTGGGTTGTATTTGTAAGCATTGTGTTGAAGAAGGTTTAACAGGTGCACGTTTGACATACAGGAGTTAGGAAACACAGCCCATGGACAAATCTCCCTTCCTCCGCATAGCTATTAAAGGTACCGAAGTCCTGTTTCTAGCCACCTTAATGGAGGCGCATCCTGTGAGAGCTGGAGTAGACCCGACTCTGGCAAAGAGCGAATACTTTGAGTTGCCTGCTCGTCCGGTAAACAAATAAGATAAACTTATGAACCTCCCTGCCAGTCCAGGTGCTCAAGTAGCCTACGAAGGAGTGGATGATGTCTAGCCCACGCTCTGCAGACATAGACCAAGATGGCTGTAGGTTGGAAAGTCACAGCCCAAAGATTCCCTGTTTTGTTTAAACCATTGTTGAATCTGGAGGCTCAAGCAACTTCAGTTTTCCCATTGGTCTTGGCTCACATCCTGTGCTTGCTGTGTGCAACACTTGGAGCCTTGTTCACTTTGGCAGAAGAGGTCTACAGGACACACACACGTATGTGAAAACTGGACATGGCTGCCTCATCTCCCAGTTCAGCAGTGGATTTAAAGATAAAGTAACCAAGTTACAGACTGGCAAGTGGCAACCCAGGATTTGTCCTTAAAAGGGGATTGTACTCTTTTATGGAGGAAAAATCCATCACAGGTTACATGATGACTATATGCAACCTCTAGGTTTTAGAGATAGCCTATCTCTGAATTGGCATTCAATGTTGCCACTCCTGGATGGGAGTGGCAACAGGATGCAGTATCTTGTGATCTTGAGTGCTCCCTGAGGTGTCTGGTGGGCCACTGTGAGATGCTGGAAGCTGGACTAGATGGGCCTTTGGCCTGATCCAGCAGGGCTCTTCTTCTTATGTTCTTAAGATGTGTAGTTGGCTCTGGCAGAAAGAGACCTAGATTGAACTGGTTTGGAAATCAGGTTGATTGTCTCTATGGGAAAGTGCCCAGCCCCAAGGGACTGATCACGCTGGTGATAGGTAACTGTCGCATCTTCTCACTAGAGGTAGACTAGAAACTCTTTGTATTTGGTTCCAGTGTGTGTCCTTTGAATTTTGTATTCCACTTATATCCCACCACTACTTCTTCCCTGTCCTTAATAAATGTATTCCTTGATTTACTATAATCAGGCTCAAAGGATTTTTTCAAAAAAATATTCCACCTTACAGTTAAAAAGAATTCAAGGTATTATTTGAATTATTACACAGTATTTCAGGAAATAAATGTTTAAAGTACATGAAATATTAGCAAGCCCCATCCACGGTTTCCTTTAGGGAAGTACAATGGAGGTGTAAATCAGTCCGTGCTGGTATGTGAGAATGCCTGGCAATTGTTCATGAGCGCTCTCTTTGCCAGCGTGGACCAGATCTGTTTGCCAGACGCTCCTGCATGACGTGACTGCCTTTGTCATAAATATATGTATTTAAATACAGAAATAAGCCAGAAAGCTCCACTGTGTTTCTTTAACTCAGTGGTTTTCAAACTGGGGGAATCTTAGAGCTCCTTGACAGCTTATCGGGGTGTTCGCAGCGAGGCAAGCCATAACGGAGATCACGCTCCCTTGATGCATACGTGGAACTCCTTGCCACAGGATGTGGTGATGGCACCTGGCCTAGATGCCTTGAAAAGGGGTTTGGACAGATTCATGGAGGAAAAGACCATCACAGGTTACAAGCCATAAGCAACCTCCTGGTTTTAGAAGTGGGTTTTCTCTGTGCCAGGTGCAGGGGAGTGGCAACAGGAAACAGGTTGTCTTGTTGGCTGTTGTGCTCTCGGAGGCATCTGGTGAGGCCGCTGTGAGATACAGGAAGCTGGACTAGATGGGCCTTTGGCCTGATTCAGCAAGGCTCTTCTTATGTTCATAGCTTGCCTGGTGGGCAAGCTGTGCTTCAAGGGGGGTTTCACCTCTGTTATGGCCTGTCTCACTGAGAACTCCCTGATCAGCTACCAAGCAAGATCCTGCAATTCTGCAAGAACACCACACCTGCAAGAGAGTCTTGCGTACATTCTGGAGTGCCTTCTCAGTACACAAAGCTTGCAGTCACGTCAAACCAATGGTGTATAACCAGATTATAGGTGTAAAGCATCAGATTGCCCTTCTTGCCAGTGGATATCATTGTGAATTCCCTAATCTCTGTGTGGGTTTTCTCTGTGCCAGGTGCAAGGGAGTGTCAACGGGAAACAGGTTATCTTGTTGTCTTGTGCTCCCTGAGGCATCTGGTGGGGCCACTGTGTGATACAGGAAGCTGGACTAGATGGGCTTTTGGCCTGATCCAGCAGGGCTCTTCTTATGTTCTTATGTAATCTTGGGGTAATGCTTTTGATGTGCTTTGTAGGGTAAGGAGAAAAAAAAGAAAAGATATAAAGAGAAGCGCTGCACACACAGAATGAGCCCATTGCTCTGTTTCCCAAACATTTTCAACCTGTGGCTCCCTTGACCATTGGCGACCATTGGCCGCGGCTCCCCATCACATGATATTGATGCCTGCCAATTGGCATTGCACTGTTTTCTGAGAGGATTCCGTGGCACTCCGCAGTTCCCCTGGCTGGTCTCTGTGGCTCCCTTGGGAGCCACGCCTCCCAGTTTGGGAACCACTGGATTAAGGGATTCAAATGTCAACATTGCCTTAAAACATAATTTCTCTGAATCCAGTGCAAACATGTCACAACCCTGCCTCCCTGAACGGCCTTGCCTGCATTCAGAAGTTGGAAGATTGATTGGCAACATTTAGCTTCCTTAGGCCTCTGTCTTTGTGCTCCTAACATTTCTGTCTGCCTGATTTGTAGCTATAGCCAGATGTGGCATGAATATCTGTTACTATTGGTGCCCACATTATTTACTTGGGGAATTAGTTAAAGAGCTTAGAGTCAGCTATAGGAGGACTGAGGTAGTTATGGCCTTGCTAGCCTTTAACTTCCCTGTGGGAGCAGCCAGCAAAACAAGGGATCTTTGGGGCTGGATGCAAGGACCAGCATGCACAATAATCAGTTCAAGAGACAGGCAAGGGAGCATCTTCAAAGTTTCAGGAAATTTATTAAAGAGACATGTAATTGCAAAGATACAGATTCAATAAAGCAGTCTATAAACCCTAACAGGTGTGTTTATGTGTACTGTTCCTAGGTTGTGGTGTGAGCATGTATGTCCCTGTAGTTGGTGCACCAATATGAAAAGGAGTGACTTTAAGGGAAGGAGGATTAGGAAAACTTTGCACTTGTGTCCTCTTCTCCCCCCCCCCCCCCATGCTGGAGACAAGAGAAAATGAGGGGTGAGACAGGAGGATGGGAAGTTGCAAAGGGGAAAGTTTCAAGGCACAGTTATAGCTACCTGATTCCGGAGGATTTGCAGGTGTCCACAGGGTTCCAAGGAACTTCTGGATACAACACATACAGGGGTTGTAGCACCAGATACAGAACAGCTTGCTGGTTCAAAATCCTCCAATATTTAGGGAGTTTTGGAGTTGCTGCTACATGCAGCTCTGGGAGCAAGCCGATTAATCTTGTTATCAGGATGAGAAGAGGGATCTGGAATTTTCTGTAGTGTGTAAATTTTTCACTTGGTGGGTGAACGAACGGGTGCTGATGTGCCACGTCCTGGCACACAATCAAGGGAATCGAATGCAGCTAGACCTAAGCTTGATCCTAAGCTTAACTGTAACATCTATAATGCAGACGTACAAGGGATAGCTGACCACCAAGATGCAAATACAGTTCTCAGTGCAGATGTGCCAGGGGAATATCAGGCACATTGGAATGGAGTTACACCGTTGCAAAAGCTACCTGCAAAATGCAGATAGAAGTCTTGAGCACACATGTGCTTTATATGGGTACAAGGGGACCTGCTCAAGTCTCCACTCCTTTCAGGATAGCTCAGATTCAGCACTTCAGTCTGGATCTATACCCTACCCAGAAATAGGGGCGGAGCCTCTCCCCCAAGAAGGTGGCTAAAGAGAAAGTGAAGATCCAGTCACCTGTGTCAGCATCAAAAAATTCCACAAGACCCTTGTCATAGTCCAGTGATACCCGGATCTTCCTGATCTCATGTCTCAAAGCCACAGGGGTTCGCTCAGGGGAAGTAAAAGCCACAACTTCACCCGATACCATTCCCACAGCCCAGATCCTCTCATTAGGATTCAGTCGGAAGCTGAATTTTCCCTTTCTCCTGAGGGATTCTCCTGCGACGCCCAAGGCCCACATTGCCTCTTTCCCACTGTCTTGGCCCTCGCCCTCCACCTCTACCTCCACCTCCCACCAATGCCTCCCTGAGGTGAATTGTTCACGGCCCAGAACACAGGGCCTCACATCAAATCTCTTGGAGGTGTCAGGCAGCTCCTGCTCCGTGTCTCCCTTTCTTACATTCTTCAGATCCTGAGACAGAATGAGACGTGGATGTGCCGTGTCTGGATCCAGAGTCACATCCACTGCAGGACAGAGAGAGAGAGAGAGAGAGAGAGAGAGAGATTGGGTGATGCATCAGATCAAAGTCCGATTGGACATACTATTGGAGTGCGATTCAGAAAACATTCAGAAAAACTCACTCCCTTGAGCATGGCAGGTCAAGGAGAAAGATAAAACACTGGCTGATTGAGGCACTTGGGGACCAAGCATTGCTATATTGTAAACTTCCTACATCTCCAATAGAGGAGACAGTACACTTAAACTTAAAACCAGAGGTGTTTCTGCAGTGGGGGCGGTACTGTAAGTTGCGCTTCGTCCTAGTCCCCGTTTACAACCCAGAACGAGGAGGCCCCATCCCCTCGCCGTTGGAGCCATTCCGTGCAGCGAAGGCAATGGGCAGGAGGAGACTCCCTGCCCGTTGCCTTCGCCACATGGAATGGCTCCGACGGCGAGGGGGCAGGGCCTCCTCATTCTGGGTTGTAAACGGGGACTAGGACGGGGCGCAACTTACAGTACCGCCCCCACTGTAGAAACGTCTCTGCTTAAAACATTAAACTGGATAGGAGAAAAGCCATGTACTGTCCCCCATCCAAGGACAGAAGAAAATAAAATATAATAATAATGTGGCACTTATATGGTATTTTAGAGTGTTCAATGTATTGTATGTGTACATTGGTAGTTTTATACAGACCTATTAGACTGCCAACGTATTAGACTAGGGCCAAACTATTCATTACGTTACACTTGCTTATCGGGGCTGATGGGTTTGTATTTTTAGTCAGTGAATAACAGTCGTGGAAGGAGGTGACCCAGGTCAGGACAGCAGCATGGGAGAATTGGACTTTAACCTTTTGCCTCTTGCCCTGATCCAGACTCAAATCAGGGCCCCTGGGGCTGCCCTTTGCTCCAGGAGAGAAATTTCCTTAGAAAAAAATTAATACCTGGATTTTAAAATTATGTTTTAATCTAGTGGACTCTCAGTTTATACCTGGTAAATAATTATAAAGCTTGACATTTACCGTACCTTTTATATTAATTGTGATGCAGATAGGAGCTCGGCCAATGTATTTCCGAGAGCCACACATTATACGTCAAAGAGCCATATGTGGCTCAGGAGCTGCAATTTGGCCACCCCTGGACTACAGTATCAAACTAGAACTAGGCACAAAGCCCCAGTCAGCCATGAACGTGTTTCAATGGGTAACCTTGGGCTACTTATATTCTCTCAAACTTACCTACCTCACTGTTACAATAAGGTTAACATATGGAGGGAGAATCTTGTTCACTGCCCCAAGTTCTACAGAGGAGGAGAGGGAAAACAACTTACGGTACTAAGAATAATTTACACCTACGATGACATTAGGACATTGTTGAAGGCATTTATTTATTTGCCAGATGTGGTCTCCAAGAGTTAGAGACCTCCTCCCCTCCTGGAGACGGTCTCCATTACCATCGACCATTAACATTTCCCTTCTCATCCAACATGGAAAATTACCTTTGTACAGTGTTGGCTCCAGAGCTTCCAGGGACTCTGTTTATGCAGAAGGAAGGAAGGACAACAAATTTACTCAGGCTGTCATACATGCAGCTGTGTGTCATTTCCTGAAAAACAAACACCTGAAATATACCGAAAATTCCTCATGGAGTTCGGTGTTTATGCTAAGCCCTTGTTACGTGTTGTTTAAATGTTGTCCTTGAAGTCTGTTGTAGGAGGAAAAGGCAACAAATTGATGGGGGAGCAAAGCTGAAGGTGAGCTTAAGAGCAGGGAGAGGCAGCAGCTTCCTCTTAAACAGGGGGATTGACACCAATGGGAGTTTCCCTTCTGGGGTAAATGTTGCAGGAGGAGAGCATTGGTATATGATCCATAAAAAGGTAAAGGTAAAGGTGACCCCTGACAATTAAGTCCAGTCGTGTCCGACTCTAGGGTGTGGTGCTCATCCCCATTTCAAAGCCGAAGAGCCAGCGTTGTCCGAAGACGCCTCCATGGTCATGTGGCCGGCATGACTCTCCTTGCCGCAGCGCGTAGCATGCAGCTGGAACACGGAGCGCTGTTTACCTTCCCGCAAGCGGTACCTATTTATCTACTCGCATTAACATGCTTTGGAACTGCTAGGTTGGCAGGAGCTGGCCAAGCAACGAGCACTCACCCCGTCGCGGGAATCGAACTGCCGACCTTTCGATCGACAGCTTATGGTTCAGTGGTTTAAAGTTAAAGAATCTTCTCCCCCCACCCACCCCACGCCACAGTGATCCTGATTAGGATCACCCTCTCTCCACCCCTGGCCATTTATTTTAAAAAAACAACAAGTACACAAAGGTCAAATGTTGCATTTTAAACAACATGTACTTCTGAGTTAAATACCAGATTCAGCCCTAAACCCTTTGTAGCATATTTAGAGATCTGAGTCCATTTGCCTTCCTGAGCTGTGCTCCCAATACCTTTAAATGTCTCCATAGACTTTTCTAGAGCAGAGTTTTTCTCTGAGTAAATGGTGAGGACGTCTTCCAACCCAGGAGAAAGGTCTGCATCATGCCCCACTTGCTCCTTCTCATACCTGGAAAGGAAGAAGATTAGGCAGAATTGTGGCCAAAGTGTAAAGGGTAAAAAGTCCCATCCCATCCCTAGAATCTCTGAAGGATGCCATTCTGTCCCAAAGACATTGCAATTCCCACACTGCATGGGAAATATAATGTGAAGCTCCTTTGTCCTCCAGAAGAAAACAGTCCCTAGGCCAGCTTGGATGATATACTTACCCTGTCCTACCAGCCCCATGCTTAAAATGATACATAAGAACATAAGAACATAGGAAGAGCCCTGCTGGATCAGGCCAAAGGCCCATCTAGTCCAGCTTCCTGTATCACACAGTGGCTCCACCAGATGCCTCAGGGAGCACAAGACAACAAGATACTTCTATCCTGTTGCCACTCCCTTGCACCTGGCACAGAGAAAACCTACTTCTAAAGCCAGGAGCTAACCTGTGGTGGTCTTTTCCTCCATGAATCTGTCCAAACCCCTTTTAAAGGCATCTAGGCCAGGTGCCATCACCACATCCTGTGGCAAGGAGTTCCACAGATGAATTACACGCTGGGTGAAGAAATATTTTCTTTTGTCCGTTTTAACTCTCCCTCCACTCAATTTTAGTGCATGTCCCCTGTTTCTGGTGTTGTGCGAGAGGGAGAAGAATACGCATGCCCATGGTGCTTGCATGTCCTGGCCCCTCCTCTTCCCCATCAATTGTCCTAATTTCATGAAGGTATAATGTATGTGAAGCTCCCCCCCCCCATGTTTAGGATGATTGATTGGGAAAGCAAGGAGAAGTACCAGGACCTGCCTGATGGGACCTTTTGAATGGGGCAAGTATCATCTAAACCGGTCCTCCGACATTTGGCTGTACCCAACAGAGTGACCCTAATTTATAGAATCAGGGTTTTCAAATGGGATCAAAACTTTTTCACAGGTGGTGAACCTCAAAAGGGAATGAGAAAGAGCCACATACCTGCTTAAGGTGTTTTTGATGTCCTGAAAGAGAGAAAGAGAGAAGTGGGGCTCAGAGGCATGGACAGAGTACACGCTTTGGTTGACCTTATGCTAGCGGGGTTTCATGTTTCCCTTCCACCTCTAGAAAAATGAACTACAGTACTCCCCCCCCCCCATATCCGCTGGGGATATGTTCCAGGCCCCTCCATGGATACTTGAAACCATGGATAGGAGCAAACACCCCCTCCATGGTTTCCTGAGAGGCCCCCGCCCTGCCTCCCCTGCAGGCAGGCGTGCGCCCCCCCCCCCAGCTCTTATTGTTCTTTCAGCAAACTTTGTTTTTTCCTTAAAACAAACAGAGAAGCAGCCTCCGTTGCAGGCAAGTAAATCTCTTCAGCGCCCTAGTGCCTTTCAATTAAATATCTTCTGATAAGAGGTTAGACTTTCATGGCCAGCGATAATTAAAGACGATACAATGTGTATACAGGGTTTTGAAGCCATGACTCAGATTTGTTTATTACAGGATGTTGCGAAATGTAATAGGATTAACAACAGTACAGAGATGACGTTTCGATCATCTTTTGAAGATCGTCATCGGGTTCAGAGCATAACCGACAGTTGCAGAATGTTTAGGCTTACCAAATCTCCAACCGGGACAGAGTGCTAGACCTTTAGGAGAAGGAATGTGGGCAGGTGTAGCTTGTTAAACCTTACAGCACAGTCCTAGGCATGTCTACTCAGAAGCAAGCCCCATTGTGTTCAGTCCCGGTTGGAGATCTGGTAAGCCTAGGAATGTTGGCCTCTAATGGAATCAAGCCCCAGTTAAAAAGGATGCGCGCCTGCCGGTCAGCTGGAGGATAAGCCAGGAGACGTTTATGCTGGAACGAGACAGCCGGCTTAAAGGAAAACAAATGGTAAAATACTAAAAAGCAACAGAATAATTAGATTGTTAACAATGTTGCAAAGGCATTAAGGTATTAAGAAATGCAAAACATGGGGAAAGAAACAAGACAAAACATTAGAATTAAACAAATTACACATTCATTCTAATGTTTTGTCCTGTTTCTTTCCCCATGTTTTGCATTTCTTAATACCTTAATGCCTTTGCAACATTAACGATCTAATTATTCTGTTGCTTTTTAGTATTCTACCGTTTGTTTTCCTTTAAGCCAGCTGTCTCGTTCCAGCATAAATGTGATGTTTCAATTACACAGGAGGTTTCAATTACCATTATAAAGGACTTTGCTAAATGGAACTTATTTACGGTTAAACATTATAGAAGAATCTTGACCATGGCGAAGGGTATAGCTGGATAAGTCCTGTATTAAGTGCTGTATAGAACCTTTGTTTTAATTCTGCTTCCAGCTAATTCAACAATGCTAATGAGTTTTAGTATAGAAGTCACAAACTAGACCACGTAGAAAACTGAAATGCTTAGACTGTTCTCAATATTGAGAGAAAAGCCTTTTCCTATCCTAACATCAAAGAAATGTACAAATGGGAGTGTAGCTTCCTAAATATGGCTGATTAGGTCTCAGGGCCCAATCCTATTCCACTTCCCCCCAGCACCGATGCAACCGCAATGCAGCCCTGAGGTCAAGGAACAAACGTTCCCTTACTTTGAAGAGGCCTCCATGACTGCCCCCTCACTGCAGGATGCAACGCATGCAACCGCTGGCATGGCTGCATCGGCGCTGGAAAGTTGGATAGGATTGGGCCCTCAGTTAATCTCCTTTCCTCAAGTAGGGAAGGCATTTCTGTTGTTGGTCTCACCTGCAGGAATTCACTTGCTGGCTGCTGACACTTCTCCTTCCTCTCTGTGATCAGGCGATTATAATGAGAAATCTTCTCAGACAGTTTGGTAGTATTGTCTTGCTGCCTCTTCTCAATCATGTTCCTCAGAGCTCCCAGCTGGGCAAACCTGAAGTGCTCTATTCTTTCAAGCAACTTGTGCATTTGCACAAAGGCGGGCTTGAGCTTCTGCATCTCCTCTTCTAATCGTGTCTGTAGAAAACACAGACATTGAGAAAGGGGTGGAGCGGTGGAACATGACATTACAATCCAGCCAGGGAAGTCATCTTGGAACCTGTGACTGCAACAATGAGTTCATTTGGCACATAATGTTTGCCGATGACCTTCTCAGTTGTTGGGAGTGGACCCCAAACAATGTCATATATTTGGTCGGCAGTTCGAATCCGCGATGGGGTGAGCTCTCGTTGCTTGGCCAGCTCCTACCAATCTACCAGTTCCAAAGTATGTTAATGCGAGTAGATAAATAGGTACCACTTGCAGGAAGGTAAACAGCGCTCCGTGTTCCAGCCGCATGCTACGCGCTGCGGCAAGGAGAGTCATGCCGGCCACATGACCACGGAGGCGTCTTTGGACAACGCTGGCTCTTCGGCTTTGAAATGGGGATGAGCACCACATCCTAGAGTCGGACACGACTGGACTTAATTGTCAGGGGTCACCTTTACCTTTTATTCTTGAGAAACTGGAATTGCTTTTGGGTTGGATTAATCCCAGAGCCAGAGATATCAATTTTATGTATGAAATGACATTTAGTACAGTATTATGGGAATACACTGTTTAATTCTTTTGTTGTTGTTAAAAAGAATATTGTGGGCGCAGGTCCAAGTTGACCCATTGAAGATACTAGGGCTTACCCCGGGGCAAGGATATAAACATCCCCTTACCTGGATGAGACCCCCCAGCAGCCCAAATTCAGCATAGCCCGCACCGGTGCCGCTGCATCACCACATGGGAATTAAGGTAGGATTGGGTTGGTAATTACTTAATAAACCAGAATATCGAATAATGAGTTTATTTCATCTGAATTGGGCCAAAGGAAAAATTACGGTAGATCCAATAGGCTGAATGCCTCCAGCCTACTGATAATGTCAATATGATTTTGAAAAGAATATTCCTATGTACTGACCTGTTTTAGCAAACATTTTCTTATCTGGCAAGAGATGTATGTAATTTCTAAGAGAACTATGTCACTGAAGGACAGTTCTGTGCATTCTGACATCTGTACCAGGAACAGATCGCAGAGGGTCCTGAGGCAAAGCTCTGCACTGAGCCTCTCGTGGCAAACTGGGCCCCCTATGTCGCCTCCTCAAGCTCCTCCCACCCTCTCCATTCACAAATACGGGAGACTATCTGGTAGCATCTCCTAGAGGCCTGACGAAGATTCAGGGCCCTCTAGGAGATGCTTCTATTTGTAGGCAGGACACAGTGCAGGGCAAAGCATCTGTTGCCTCTCTGATCAAGAGCACAAGCTGTCTAGCAAACAACACTTGCCTCCAAGACATGAGCCTGAACAAACAACACCTACCAGACATTCCCGGCTTCTCAACTCTTCAGCCAGTTTTCGATCTACAACGTTTTGTCTCTTTTTCTCCAGAGGCTCCAGCTGGGCCTTGATGAGTTCCTATGCAATAAAAGAAAAGGCTTTTATTCTAGCAGGAGGCCAACCTACCTAATACCAATTAACGATAGCGTTGGAAAGCCATGTCTGATTTGACAGAGAAGGACAATCCTATCCAACCACTGGAAAATCAGTTACAGTACTTGTTTCTCCAACGTTCCCCTTTACATCTTCTCTGTCTAGCTTTCTCCAATTCATGATACTTTCAGATCATGTGGGCTGGATTCAGAGCTGCCCTTCCACTCACAGAAGCATTGCTAAGTTGCCGTACAGCATACTACAGCATCATGCAAGAATGGTGAAAGTAAATCCAACAGTGATGTCCTACTTGTGCCACCACTAATGGAGTCTTTTACACAAGCAAAGCAGGAAAGCTACTACTGTGCAAACTCTGAAACATGTTCAGAACTGAGCTAGAGGATATGTTTCCCTTCCACTGGAATCCAGCCAGCATTCTAGAATTTTAATTACAACGATTACAACAAAACTCTGCTGTTGGAATGTTCACCCAGCTTTTAGATACACCTTCTGAAAAAGAAGGGATGCTGCCTGCCAAAGGGAAGCTTACTGTAGCCAAAGGCTGAGTGTGTTTCAGAATCAGACTATACACAGCAACAAATTATATCTTCAAAGAAATAGGGTATATGGGTTCTAAAGCCATGTAAAACAAACTAAAAACTGTGGAAGTTTAAAAATCCGTTTAAAAGCACACAAATCCAGGTTCATACACTTTTAAAATGCTAAAAAAACTAAAACACAATTTCAAAAGCTTAAAATGTTTTAACCATGGTTTAGTTTTTTAGCATTTTAAAAGTGCATGAACCTGGATTTGTGTGCTTTTAAACGGATTTTTAAACTTCCACAGTTTTTAGTTTGTTTTACATGGCTTTAGAACACATATACCCTATTTCTTTGAAAATTGTACCAAGCCATGAGAGCATCCATTCTACATTGAAATGATATCTTTTCATTAGTGGAAGACTCAGCACATACTGCAAGGATCCTCCACAGACCCCAGCACACTTAAGGCTAATTCACACTACACAAATCCAGGCGCGTTACAGAGATGCGTGGAGCTCTTTGACAGCATTTCGGATGCAAGCGGAGCAGCTGCGAGCTCCGCAATGCAGAAGCTGGAAAAATGGCTTCCCCTCATCTTTTGAGGGGGCGGGCTTCGCGGAGCTGGGCGGGTTTGCCGAGCTACTGTAGCCTACCAATCAGATGGGAGGGGGGGGAGAGTGACTGCATGCCAATCAGAACTACCTCCAATCACCTTCATAAGAAGGCGGGACAGCAGGAGGGCTTCCGGCCAGCTCTGCGCGCTGGGGCAGGGGCAGGGGCATCCGCGCCTGGAAAAGTGTAGTGTGAATCAGCCCTTAAGGACTAGGGCACCCGGAGGGAAACCTCAAGACCACAATGCAGGAATATGCCTTGCCGAGGGAACCTACAGAAGCAGAGGACCTGATGCACCCGCCTCTAGACCTCCCACATTCACCCCTGGAAGAACCTCAAGGGCAGAGATGCCAACAAGTCGGACCCAAAGCCCAGATCAGGTCACAATGCTCACTTGGCAGCTGAAACATCCAATTTTAGAGCCCTACTCAGGAAGAGGATGCTCAGGATCCTACTCAGGATCAGCAGGAGGACCCCACTCATGCACCAGAAGGGGCAGAGAATCCTGGCGGGCGGACTACAAAAGCCTTCAGTTCTGCTTAGAAGGTTCTGCTGTTAACAACTCTATTAAATAGTCTCTAGTAGTTGCCATTTCCAGGGGGTGAAATAAAAACCAGTCTGCAGTGGTGCTCATTCTAGGGGGGTGGGGTGTCAGCTGGTGGCTGCCACTGTCCTCAAGAATTTCCTCCAGAATGATGCAACTTTATCAAAGAATGTTGTTTTAGAGGGACTTTCCAGAGTGTGGGGGGGGGGGGATGATGGCCACAGGAGGAGCAACACCCCTGCCATGAAACAGGGACCTGTAGCGGTACCTGGCTGAGCCATTTTACACACACACACCCCATCCTGCTCAAACGCTGAACATTTGACTTAGTGCTATTTCATACTTCATTGACTAAAATGACGCCAAATGGACAACAGTAGGCTATCTCAACAGTTCCGTTTGGAGCAGGTATTCATGGACTGCTTTGGATAACGGGTGCCAGCCTGCCCAGGGTGTGATAAGAGCAGAGCGACTTTTCCCCACCACTTCCTGGTGTGCTGCCTCTACATAGTCATGCAGGGAACGGCTGAATTGCATGGTAAAAATACCTTCAAGTACTATTTTCTATTTTTTTTAACTGGTATTGCCGTTTAAAATAAGATGGTGTTGTAGCATATCTGTTTGAAATCAGTTTTCCTCCGAGGAGGAGATTTATGTCTATATAAACCTCTGGCAGAATCTGCAGGTGGCAGGTCAAGAGTAGGCGAGGCTATGAACACTCTGTTCTCTTCCCGATAAAGATAAATATGTATGACTCAGCCATAAAATAATTCTCGTTGCTCTGGTGGTTGAAAGAAAGGAATTTCCTACAGCAAAGTGAAAGTAGGACTTAGGAGAAACATTCTAGGCTTGAGCAGAGGGTGTTAGTTTAACCATGGCAACGTCCCATGGTTCAACAGTGTCGGGCATGCACTGGAAAGCTATGCCAACATGCTTGTAGCTCTACCTCCTGTCTTGGTGCAGGAAATTCCTTCTGTGCTTGGCCTGCCAGCTAGAGATGCCAGAACAGAGGCCTCGGCTTAAGGAAAGTGTACACCCTGGTGCTGTTTGCTAGGTTTTATGTTTTATCTGTAATTTCATATTGGTTGGTCAGCTTCAAGCCTAGAAATACGCTGCGTTTCGTTTTTCAACTCTGAAATAGCAGGAAGTGACTTCCTAGCATGCTTGAATATCATGGCTACCGGGGCTCCCAAAATGAATGGAAATGACCAAAAATCAGAATGGCTGCTGTTGCTCCTCGTCCCTTGCACTACATCTGCCAAGATTCTTTGCAGCCAAGCAGCCTTCCTATTGGTGCATGAAGCTGCCATCTTTATTTCCTCGTCCCCCGTACTCCATCTCCTAAGCGCCTTTGCAGCCAAGCAGCCTTCCTATTGGACCATGAGGCTGTCATTTTTTCTAGCTTCGAGCTCGCAGTTGAAACCTCCAGTGTGCTGAGCGGGCTGGAAGGAGGAAAAAAAAAAAGTGACCCGAGCATGCTAGAAGGCGGAAAAAAACCCCAGCTCTTAAGCGCTCCTAGCGCTATAAGCTGAAAAACAAACACAGCCATAGTTTCCCTGTTTGGCAATGGCCAACAACCACAAGCAAAGAAATAGTACTGACTGATGAGATAAAAATGAGGGAAAGTTCTGAGAAATAGCTGCAGTTAGCGGGTTGCTGGTGTGTGTGTGTGTGTGTATGTGTGGATCTAACCTTGCATGCCCTCACACACAACAGAAACTCCCATAGGAGTACTAAAACTACATAGGCTACCAAAAAATAAGCAACTAGCTGTTATCCCACATCCTTTCATCACAGTGGTCTCTTCCTACCTTGTACTCTTGGGCAGCTTCCTCCCTGGGAATGATGTTATGGGTCTTGTGCTCTTTGGCTTTGTCACACACCAAACAGATGGAGATCTGGTCATCTTTGCAGAAGAGTTTCAGGGGCTCCTGGTGCCTCTCACAGACGATCCCCTTTTCTTTTGTTCTGTTGCTCTCTTGACGTTTCTTTGCGATTTCTTTCACATTTGCCAGTCGCTGAAAATTCTCTCCGCAGCAGTGAGGACAGGAAATGCCTGCGTCGTTGGAGTGTGCAAAACAGGTTTGGCAGAAATGGTGTCCGCAGTCTAAAATCACTGGATCCCTGCAGCTTTCCAGGCAGAAGGAACAAATAGTTTCAGCACGGAGCTCCTTGTTTTCAGATCCCCTAGATGCCATAGCTGTGTCTCCCTGAAATACAATAATGGGTTTTTCGTTTCACTTCTGAGTTTAAATGATCGAGGATTTCCTCTCTAACAACTTCCTTAACACAGGGCTGGGGGAGGATTCTCACCAAGCAGCAGTTATCAACTGAAAACAGCTAGATGCATTTTGGTTTGGCGATTCCTTTAGTGTAGGCACACAATGGAATAATATCCAGCTCTCTGTGCTTAGACCTCTTAATAAGAGGGTACGCTGGGGAATCTGCATGTACAGTATTCAGAATAATTCTTTTCTTTCTGTCAATTTCCAGCTTTGAAACAGAAGCTCATTTCCTTCACAGAGAAAGTCAGCATGTAGCACCAGACTCAAAAGCTCTTTGCTCCACTTTAGGATGGTTTCATTTAATTGTCTTTTTGAAGTGTCTTTGGGACAATGACTTGTTCTGTGCATTGCCTTGGGAGTAAATTCCCTTGATGCAAATCGGGACTCCTACTTCTGAGTAAACTTGATAGGATCAGACTGCACAAACCACTGAATGAGAGCATATCATTTTTGTGGCTAAATAGGGGCTGTTAACTAGTCAGAAAACATAAGCCCTGCTGGATCAGGCCAAAGGCCCATCTAGTCCAGCTTCCTGTATCGCACAGTGGCCCCACCAGATGCCTCCGAGAGCACACAGCCAACAAGATAACCTGTATCCTTTCTCCACTCCCTTGCATTGCGGCGGGCCGGAGCTCTTCTGAGAGACTTGCTGCCCGCTGCAGCGCGTCTCCGTCTTTATCTTCCTAGTCCCGCGCCGCTGTGCGAGACTGGAAGCACTCGGTAGATGTCCGAGTTCACTCGGACACCTTCGGAGACATTCCAGCCTCGTGCGCATGTGCACGAGACTGGAGACACTCGGAAGATGTCCGAGCTCACTTCGAATGTCTCTGAAGACATCCTAATGAACTCGGACATCTTCCGAGCATTTCCAGTCTCGCGCAGGTGCGCGAAGCTAAGAAGATAAAGATAAAGATGCGTGTTTTCGAGTTGTTTTCTGCATTGAGGAGAGAGTCTTTTCTTTGCACAAGATGTAATTGAATGCATAGAATTCGCCCCTCACAAGGTGTGGCGGTAATGGCCACTGGCCTCGGTGGGTTTCTAAGAGCAGTCAGTAGATCCACTCCACCAGAGTGGATCTGCATTAGCCATAATAGGTTACAGAAGATTAGATTAAATACATTATAATTAAATACATAAAAATACATTATTGTACCTTTTCCCTGTGCCTCTGAGCACGTGCAGAGTGCCACCACTGTTTTCGTCCCAGCCAGCTGGCTGCGTTGTGGCGTCCAGCACTGGCCATCACAATGCACCTGGCTGGCCGGGATGAAAACAACGGCAGCACTCTGCACGTGGTCAGAGGCATGGGAAAAAGGTAAAATACTGTATTTATTTCACAGTGGACACGCCCACTTCCGGTGGACACGCCCACTTCAGGCAGAAGTGACATCACAGTTTTTGACCCGCCTCCCCGTGATGTCACTTCCGGCCCCCTCGGGGTGCCAAAAAATCTGGTAAGCCTACTTAACCCCATCATGGCTTGTAAGCTGTGATGTTTTTTTTCCCTCCATAAATCTGTCCAATCCCCTTTTAAAGGCATCCAGGCCAGATGATGCCATCACCACATCCTGTGGCAAGGAGTTCCACAGATGAATTACATGCTGGGTAAAGAAATATTCTCTTTTGTCTGTTTTAATCCTCCCTCCACTCAATTTGAGTGGATGTCCCCTAGTTCTAGTGTCGTGTGAGAGGGAAAAGAAGCACTCTTTTGTCCTTCATGTCCTTGCCTGCTCCTGTGCAGGGCTTTGAGATATAGAAATCAGTTGTTGACGGTTTTTACAGCATGAAGCTCAGCAGTTATCCCCCTTACCCTGCAACTTCCCAATGCAGCTAGCTTGTGGAAGACTGAACAGTGGAGACTTTTCCCAGAGATCCTCACCCATCAATAGTCTTGATTTTAAAAGGAGAAGCTGCTACAGTTCTTTCTCAGTCCCTTGTCTACCAAATTTGCGTACAAGTCGCTTCATTCCTTATATCTTTCCCATTATGGGATCTGCTAAAAACACTTAATTGCTGATGAATAATAACATACATATGCACAGAAGCAAACAAAAAATCCTCCACCCTTAATTTATCTCTAAACCAGATAAACATTTAAAAAAACGGGAAAAAATGCCCTCTGCCATTGTGTTTATACCTTGTTTTCGTTTAAAAAGGAAAACCAAACTGCATCATTCATGCTCATTTGAATTGGGCAGTTGAAACAAAGGAAATGGGGGAGGGGGGAATTTTGCAGAAACGCTGGGTGGATTTTATTGTGGAGGAAAAGGGCGTATGCGCTGAGGTCTTAAACTGAAAACACTGCCTTTGTATGTGCTCAGAGACAACCTGCTGTGAATTCTTCTAAGGATGAGTAGGCTTACCATATCGCCGACCGGGACGTTCCGTTTTGCCCTTAAGGGAGGCGGGGGGAAGCGACGCTCCGGCTTCTATTGCCCCTCCCCCCGCCTCCCTTAAGGGCAAAATGAAACGTCCCGGTTGGCAATATGGTAAGCCTAATGATGAGGAATGGTTCCAAGAGCTTGAGACCTTTCGCCTGAAGAAGAGAAGACACTAAGAGGAGATAGGACAGCCGTCTTCAAGTATCAGAAGGGCTGTCAACTTTCTGTTTGATCTCAGACTCTGCATCATCCCAACTTCCTGGCTCTGGGGCAATGACTTTCAACGTTTTTCAACTTTATGGCACACTGACAAGTCTCTAAAATGGTCAAGGCACACCATCAGTTTTTTGACAATTGACAAGGCACACTGCGCTGCCAGTGGGTGGCTCACATCTCGCAATGGTCCTACTAATAAGTGACCCTCCCCCAAACTCCCACAGAACACCTGCAGACCATTCTCAGCACACCAATGTGCTGCGGCATACCAGTTGAAAATCACTGCTCTAGGCAGAGGCGTTGCTACGGTGGGGGTGGTACCGTACGTTTCACACTGTGCTAATCCCCGCTAACTCTCTGGTACGAGGTGGCCCTGTCCCCTTGCCATCGCAGCCATTCCGTGCGGCGAAGGCAACGGGGCAGGGAGTCTCCTACCCGTTGTCTTCACCGCACTGAGTGGCTCTAATGGTGAGGGGGCGGGGCCTCCTCGAACCAGAGAGTTAGCGGGGATTAGCACAGTGCGAAACATACAGTACCACCCCCACCGTAGCAACGCCTCTGGCTCTAGGGGCTCCAGTTTGGGTGGGGCAGGGTGGGATAGCCATTAATGGCTGCCATGATGAATGGTGTAGTCTGGTGGGGGAGAGCAGCATGATAACAGCTATGATTCAGGGGAATGAGCAGTGGGTGCCAGCAATGATGCAAACAGTGTTTGGCAAGATGTAGTACTTGCTCTGATGGGCTTGCATGCTATAGTCTCCCAGGTGAGCTTGTCTGTGGTTCTGTCAAACATTTTCCAGTGGGAGATCACATCTTCGGTTTGAACAGAGTGCCTTCTGGTTGTTGGATCCTGTGCTGCTTCAGTGTGTTAATTCTCCATATAGAGTCACAATGTTCCTTATATGGCTGAGTCATTTGGCGGTGTGTGAAGAACAAGGCCTTTTGCCTGACTCCATTTTAGTTTGTCTGACTCCATTTTGAATCCTGAGCAGAAAGTCAGGTCTCTGAAGTACAAAAACGTGGACAGTTAGTTCAGCTGCTGGGAAGCAAGCTAATTAGTGCAAGCCTGAGAACAGAAGAACCCATTATCTCGGAGTGATAAGTCTGGCCAGTTTCTCATTCCATGCTGGTGGATCCTGGTACTCATCAAGGACATCTTAATTGCAAACTATTTGCACCTGTGGTTTCCAGTTGGGAGGGGGAACTTGGAGTGACCATTACGTAAGGGCCTAGACCAGGGGTGGGGAACCTCCGGCCCGCGGGCCGGATCAGACCCGTGGGACGATCAGGTCTGACCCGCACTGGACCGGCCTGATACGGCCCGCCACCGGAGGCTCCGCCACCGCCCGTCGCTGCCACCGTCTTCCCGCGCCGCTTCCTTGTAAAATCGCCCTTCCTGGACCTGCGCAGAGCGCGATACCGGCCAAGAGGGCAATCTTGGCCTCGGCTGCGCTCTGCGCAGGTCCAGGAAAGCCGATTTTAAAAGGAGGAGGCACCGAAGTGACGCGTCACCTCGGCGCCTACTCCTTCTAAAAGCGGCCTTTCTGTACCTTCACAGATCGCCGCTGAGCCCAGCGGCGATCTGCGCATGTACAGAAAGGCCGTTTTGAAAAGGAGGCGGCGCGGGAAGGCAGCGGCGGCCCGGAGCCCGGTAAGTTGGAGAGTGGAGGGAGGGGGCTCTGGGAGGGGGGCTGGCGGGCTGCCTGGGAGGGGGGCTGGCTGGGAGTCTGGCGGGCGGGCGGGCTGGGAGGGGGGCTGGCAGGCTGGCGGGCTGGCTGGGAGGGGAGCTGGCAGGCTGGTGGGCTGGCTGGGAGGGGGGCTGGCTGGGAGGCTGGTGGGCGGGCTGGCTGGCTGGGAGGGGGGCTGGCAGGCTGGCGGGCTGGCTGGGAGGGGAGCTGGCAGGCTGGCTGGCTGGGAGGGGGGCTGGCAGGCTGGCGGGCTGGCTGGGAGGGGGGCTGGCTGGGAGGCTGGCGGGCTGGCTGGGAGGGGGGCTGGCAGGCTGGTGGGCTAGCTGGGTGGGGGGCTGGCTGGGAGGCTGGGAGGGGGACTGGGAGGCTGGCGGGCGGGCAGGCTGGCTGGGAGGGGGGCAGGCTGGGAGCTGTAAATTCGCCGGGGGGGTCAGATTTGCGGGGGGGGGAATTTCGGCGGGCGGCCCGCAGCCAATTTTCCCCATGGGAAAATGGCCCCCCACCCCAAAAAGGTTCCCCACCCCTGGCCTAGAAGCTTCGGCTAGCTAGAGCCTCTGGTTGGCTATTCCCCAGTCACCAGGTATAAGGGAAGCAAAAATTTGCCTAGTGATCTTGTTAGAGCGTTTCACAGGAACCATGCTGTAAAACACTGTCCCTATCAAGCTTATTGGGATGGACAGCTTAACATCTAAACGTTATCCGTGCTATGAGAGCTAATCTTGGGTGAGTGTTAGGACCAGTAAGTTTTAGGAAAATAGCTTTTTTGTTTTATGTCTGTGTTTGTCTTGCATACCATGCCTTCAAAGCCTTATAAAGAATCTTTATTGAATGCCTTCTTAAAAGTAATCCTTAATTTTCTTTAATAAATGAAATATATTTTACAGGCTTGTGTGTCTGATTGAATTCAGAATTGAATTCTACCCAGCCTGCCTAGTTGCTTGGTTCACTACTACTACAAGGGAATTGAATTCTACCCAGCCTGCCTAGTTGCTTGGTTCACTACTACCAGTGCTTAAAGTTTAAGACTCTGAGGCTTGAGTCTGGCTCCCCAGTTTGATGGAGAGGCCAGCCTTGCAAGCACTGAGACTTGGGCCCAGAGACCCCAGTTTTCCCTGGAGCTGTGGGACTGGCGTACCAGGGTGGTGGCAGCTTATTCTACCCTTTTGGCCTGATCCAGCAGGGCTCTTCTTATGTTCTTATGTTAATCATCATGACCCCCAGTGAAGTAGCAGACTGGAGAGAGAGGTGGACAAATGGGCTGTGGTGGGGGGTCACCCATTTGCTGCCCCTCCAGGCAACCAGTTCAGGTTGCTTCAAGTTCGTGGCAAGGCTGGCCCTGAGTTACGTTAAGGGTTTAACCTACCTAGGTATAGGATTTCCTTGTGAAATGAATAGCAAAGAGTGGCCTTTGAAATGTATTGGTTCCTTCCAAATGGCCAAAGGAATGCATGAATTCTGTCATTTATTTTGATGTGCCTGTATAAAAAAAAAACACAACCCTGCACTTTTAATGGGTTAAAGGTTTTCTGTTCCAAAGGTGGGGACCCTGCTCAGCTCTTACGTTGGAAGAGGAGGGAGAGGGAGAACCATTCCCCCTAAGGATTAGAAGATAGACGTCTGTGATCAGGGGCTCAGCCCCTGAAACATTCAGAAATCTGCTTTTAAGGGTTCCCAACTGCCCTCCTCCCCCGACCTGATCTGCTCTTGTGCCTTTAACAAGAAATTGCTACACAAAAATCAGAAATAATTTGAAAGCTTTTCCTGTCAGACCTAAACAACATCATCACTATCTCATTAGTTGCTATGATGATCAAAGGCACTCAGTCTCAGCCCAACAACGTGCCGGTATTTTTGAAACTAAACACTGGCGAGCCTGCCGTAAGTTCTCTTGCAAAGTGTTATTCTATCTCAATCTCCGCCCCCAGTCCATTTTTCCTAGTGCTACCTACCAGTAGATGGGAGTACTGTACACACACAGTACAGCGCCGTGGAAAATTATTTTTGCATGGAAGTGAGGACTACGACTCCCAGAACGCCCTTCTCTACGTCGGGAAGGAAGGAGAAGGTCCTAGAGATGCTGCACCTCCCGGGTACCTGATTGGTTAAGATTCTTGTGGAGGGTTGAGAGTAATAACAACTGTTGAGGAGTAAACATTCGGAAGCGTTTATGCTGCATTGGACCCCTGGAAAGAGGCAAAAGGGTTCTGCTAATAGGGTGGGTCTTGTGAATGAATGACCGTGGCAAGAAAACTGCTTTGCAGGAGTATCTGAATCCCGCAGTTTGCAATTGCTAGTGGGAGAGAGAGATGACTGAGAGAGCAGAACAGGGATGGAGGGGGTCTGTGCTTGTGCTTGTCTTCTTTGAACATAGGTAGCTGCTGTATGTTGAGTCAAGCCATTTGTCGATCTTGCTCAGTATTGTCTGCACTGACTGGCAGCGCTCCCTAGGGTGTCAGACAGGAATCTTTCCCGGCCCTACCTGGAGGTACCAGTGACGGAATCTTATTTAGAACCCTCTGCAGCACATGGAAAGCATGTGTTCCACCACAGATCTATAGCCCCATCCCATTCTTTACACAGCTTGTAGTGGTGGAAGCAGCTCTCCTCCTTGTGACTTTGCCTTCATTTTGCCCATTTCACGGTGGAGTTGAAAGAGTAAGTGAGCAGTTAATTTAGTGAGAAGCTGAGAGCCATACAGCTTACCCACAATTGAAAGGAGACCAATTGGTATATAATTAGATACTTCTATCCCCTACCATCTCTTTGAACATAGGTAGATTTTCTATTTCTGCAGTAATAACTGTTGTTGTTGAATAACAAAAGAAGGAGGAATTAGTGTTTGGGACAAATAGTCCCATAGTCAGTCCTCTGACTGCACAAATTTCAAACCACCTGCAAACTACAGGTAAAGCTAATAAAGCTCTTTCTGTATTGACACTGTGCAGGCGGCAACAAAGAATGAAAACCCGTAAAAGCCAAGAGAGCAGCTCGCCCCAGCCCTCTTCATACCTTTTTGCATAAGCATGTACTTAACAGCAAACAATCAATAGCGAAAATAGCAAAGTTAACAAATACTGTAGGTAAGTATCCATGGGAAATAGTCCGGCTACACCCTTTTTTACTGGAAACATTCGAATTACACTCTGGGCTCTATGACTCATTCTGTTCTCTTAGACATTATTTTTGTTTTCCTTATGCCAGGCTTATCTTGACTTTCAGTTCTTCCTGAGAGAACACTCTTAAGAAGAGCCCTGCTGGATCAGGCCAAAGGCCCATCTAGTCCAGCTTCCTGTATCACACAGTGGCCCCACCAGATGCCTCAGGGAGCACACAGACAACAAGATAAATCCTGTTTCCTGCTGCCACTCCCCTGCACCTGGCACAGAGAAAACCCACTTCTAAAACCAGGACGTTGCTTATGGCTTGTAACCTGTGATGGTCTTTTCCTCCATGAATCTGTCCAAACCCATTTTAAAGGCATCTAGGCCAGGTGCCATCACCACATCCTGTGGCAAGGAGTTCCACAGATGAATTACACGCTGGTTAATCCTATTTTTCCCTGACAAACATCTTACAGCAGCTGTGTCCCGCCCTTCCTCACAAAACTGATAGCAAATATTGCTGTTCTGCATAGATTGATCAAACTAACAAATTGATCAAACACTATTAATTTAATTAATATTCATCATTAGGTTCCTGCCCCAAAGATCTTCCATTGGAAAGAGTTATGCTCTGCCCCAGGCGGAATGTTTGAGTCTCTGCTAATAGCTTTGAAAGAATGGAGTGTGTGGACTTGCTCCTTTTGTGCAATATTGTGTTGAAGCAGGGAAGAAGAGAGGGGTGTGTTCTGGTGATGGAGAGTTCCTTCACTTTGCCTTGATGCACTTTTTTTCTCCTTCTGTTTCTCCAAAAATTAACTTTTGGGAGAAGAGACAGTCATTTATTCTAATTCAGTACTCTACCTGCAACTTGTAAAGTGCTTTTTTTTTTTCAGTTCTTGAAACAGCAATAGAAAAAAAGCCATGCAAGTTTTGGAAGGTTTGGAAAGGTATTGGAGAATTGCACAGGGAGGGGAATGAATCTAGGAATGGTTGCTACAGTGAAAAACACGATCCTGAATTAGATGGGCCCTGGGATCAATCTAGAACTGCTCCTTTTAGTTTCTTATGGTCCCTGGGAATGCTCCACTTCCAAATTGGGTCTGCCTTGGGTCCCTTCGGGGAGAAAGGCGGGATAGAAATATTGCAAATAAATAAATTGCCTGCAGGGGAAGACAAAACCTTGTAAAAGAGGAAGTAACATGATGGTTCTCTGCAATGATCCTGGAGATGTTTGAGAAGTCAGTCTCAACCACATTCCCCAATCCTGTCTTTTCCCGTGAATGAAGCTGCCCAACCCATTGCCAAAGGATTCATCAATAGAGAAGCATCTGTCCCCAACAGCCTGCTTGGTAGTCTGCCATACTGTCTCTCTGTGAATAAATGCCCAGCAAAAGTGTAGTTTGCCCCAGCCAGGAGCAAATGCAGAATAAAGGTCAGTATCTGTGAGGGGGGTGAGAAATCTGGCTTCCTCCACAGGCCTGAGATGTAAGGATTGCTGGGTTAATGTCTGTAAGCAACAGTCTGGAAGAAGGAGGTTCAAGAAGTCAGTGTTTCACTGCTGATGTGGATACTTTCTGCGAAACATGAATATGATTACCTGACCTTTAATTTGTCATGCTTTCTTTCACATAACAGGGTCACTGACGCAAGCACTGAACAAAGGTAACTATCTGCAGGAAATGAGAGGAGACGGGGAAACTTTCCTGGGTGGCAAAACCACCCTTCAAGTAGTTAATCCATATTATTATTGTTGTTAATATTGTTGTTGTTGAACAGTAGTTATATACTGCTTTTCAACCACTTTATCTTTAGACAGGTGGTTCTGCAGAGACCCCTTCTGAGGAAGGGAGCCATTTTTCTCTTCTCCCTTCCACAAGATGCAAGGGGTAGCTGGGCTCACTAGAGTGGAAGATGGTGACGTGACGATGGTGCTGGGAGTACCTGGAAACAGGGGAGTTGGACTCGTGTCTGTCCCCCCCTGCATGATTCTAGGCCAGGGGTGGGGAACCTATTTGCGGTGGGGGGCCATTTTCCCATAGGGAAAACTTGCTGCGGGCTGGCTGTTAGGCTGGCCGTTTCCCCCCCCCCCGCAAATTCCCCCCCGCACGAATTTACCTCCCTCCCACCCACCGTTCTCCCACCCACCCACCGCTCTCTCGCTCTCCCTCCCTCCCTCCCAGCGCCCACACCCATCGCTCTCCTCCTTTCCTTACCTTCTCTTCTCTTCAGCCGCCGCCGTGCGTGCTCACCTCACCTGGCTCCTTTTCAAACTTTCCCGGCTGTTAGAGACATGCGCTCTGCGCATGTCTCTAACATCCGGGAGGGTTTGCGAAGGAGTCGGGCTAGGTGAGCGCGCGTGGGGCCGAGCTCACCTCGCCCGACTCCTTTTCAAACCCTCCTGGTTGTTAGAGACATGCGCAGAACAGCCGGGTTGAGAAGGAGTCGCGCGACTCCTTCTCAACCCGGCTGTTTCTGCGCATGTCTCTAACAACCAGGAGGGTTTGAAAAGTCGGGTGAGGTGAACGCGGCCTCCGGAGCCTCCGGTCCGAGCCCGCGCGGGCCGGACCGAATCAAATCGGGTCCAGGCTCGCGCGGGCCAGACCGGATCGCTCCGGGGGCTGGATCCGGCCCGCGGGCCGCCGGTTCCCCACCCTTGTTCTAGGCTGTAGAATCATGATTTCAGGCTGCCCCAAAAATAAGATTGATCTCTGTGCCTTGGCCAGTGTCACGGTTGATGGAGCGGCTGTCAGCGACTGCATGCTGATCCAGGGCAGTATTTCCTAATGGTTAGCACACTCACCCTTCCTGCTCCTTTCTCTCCCCTTTTTTGGATACTCGGCTTAATGGAGAAAACCCTTGATAGAATGAATCCGCTGCCACCAGCCCAGGAGAGTAGGCTAGCCAGAGAGATCCGGCTAGCCTGAGCAGAAACACCCTCTTAGAATACCTACTGAACCTCAGGGGTTCCTATTAAAATCACTCTCACAGCAACGCCTGCAGGGCAAGGAGACAATTCTCTGTACTTGCTGTATCAGGAACCAGGCAGACTATAAAAATGTAAAAGGTTTATTAAAACTCTAAACAAAGAAAAATGCAAAAGGGTAATTGTCTTAGAACAGGGGTCCTCAAAGTGGTGGGTCACGACCCAACATGCCAGGCGGGAGCTGGCACTGCTCCCTTAAGCGGCACTGCAATCCCCGATGGCGGCGACGGCACTCCAGGATCCCGCCGCCGGGGACAAAAGGGGTATTTTTAAAAACTTATCGGGGGTTGTGTCACCCTCAGGAGGGTGTAGGCTTCCCCCCCCCACGAATCACTCCCCAAGGCGACTGAAGCCCACCTCGTTTTTGGCGAAACCCGGAAATAAACCGAAAGTGGGCTTCAATCACCTTGGGGAGCTGTTCCAAGTCTTAGGAAGGCCTGCTGGGGGGGTCACGCCCCCCGCACCCTTCGGAGGGTGGCATGACCCCCGGTAAGTCTAAAAATGTCCCTTTTGCCCCCAGTGGCGCAATCTTGGAGTGCCCTTGCCAGCATCGCCCCGCCTACGCAAAAGCAGTCTTAGAAGAAAGGCTTTTAGAAAACAAAAGGTGATGCAATCATTCAAACATAAAATTCTTGCTTTCCCAAAGCAGCAGATGGCACTGAGGCACTGCCTAATCTCACGCATGCACGTTTAACTGGGTGTGTCAGTGCGAATTTCAAAGAGGTCTGTAACACAGCTTAGAGGAGACAAACACTAAAATCAGCATAAAATCCTGATGGTTTTTCTGACTAAAATGGTTCATCTGATTTTCCCTGGGCAATGGAACCACCTTTCCCTTGTATTCTCAGCGAGTGGCTGGTGGGCTCTGCAATGTGGAGCTCTGGGTGGCTGAAGGAAGTGAGAGAGAGCTTCCAGCTGGGAATTTGTTTTCTTCCTCGGCTGGACTCTCGTCATCTGTCGTATTTTATTGCAGGAGTGCCAGCTATCTGATTCCATCCCCTTAAAAGCAGTTTATCTGGTTTTCCAGCCCTAGTTGTTCTGAATCGGATTTGCATTCCCTCCTGTATTTGCATTCCCTTCTGTAAGCTTCAACAGAAAAGCTGCAGCAGGAGGGGTGACAATTTCCAAAACCATGAGGTTCACATAGAATTACCCATAAATACACATAAAATAGCGGCATTTTGTAAGTCACAAGTTAGTGCTTGCTCTCTCTCCTTCCTCTGCTTGGGGGAGTGACTTTTTCTGCTCTTTGTAGAAGGCCAGATTCAATGTGTTAAATGTGTCGTCTTCTAGTTTGGGATTTTTGTGGTTTCAAATTGCAGCTGTCAGGGGCCCACTGCAGATTTGGATTGTGGGGTTGCGATAAGGGTGTTTTAGCCAGTCCCGCCATGCCATTTTCTTGCTGAAAACCCACCTTCGGAACTGTTGTGGGCTTGCAAAGTGTAGTTGCAGAGATGCTGCTTTTGGGGTTCCAGAGGAGGAGGTTTGGACAGGAAAATGTGGAAAAGGGATTGTCCTCTTCTTATTTAGAACATTTATAACGTGCTCTTCTGGGGGAAAAAAAACGTTCTCAGTGGTTTACAGAGCAAAAGGAATAAGAAGAGGATTCTCTGTTCCAAAGAGACACAAGGGAGACACCAGCAACGCAACAGCCACCATGAGATGAGCGCTGTGGGGAGTAAACAAGGACAAGTTGTTGTTCCCCTGTTAAATATAAGAGTCGCCACTTCAAAAGGGGCCTCTTCCCACATTAGCCTAGGCTAAAACACCCTTCTTCCACCCCACCTTTTCACTTCAGACTGTACAGCTACTCAACTGTTTTTTAAAATGAAGAATAAACCGCAAAGTAGGCAATCCATACACTAAAAGTTAAACATTGTGACTTATTTCACACAGTCGAAGTCTGAGGTAAGTTTCTCAAAACATTTCTGTTTCGTCTTGCGCTTTGGTGGTTGTCTGCCTCCAGTGCCTCAGTATGTTCTGCCCTGTTGTCTTTCTGCTTCACATTATTACCCACCAGTGGATTTTATTGTTTTTTTAATTTATTCTATGTACTGTTTTTTAAATTATGTATTTTAACTGTTGTAAGCCGCCTTGGGCATTTGCCTCGGCATAGGAAAGGCAGGGTATAATTTTTTTAAAATAAATAAATAAGTAGTTTGTGAATCAAAATACCACAAAAATGTAATACAACAAGGGCTCTCCAGAAGCAGAGACTGATCCTTTACTTGACACCATTATTATTATTAACAACAACAACAACAACAGTATTTATATACCACTTTTCAACAAAGTTCACAAAGCGGTTTACAGACAAAATCAAATGATTAAATGGGTTTGAACCATCCGCTCTTCCTCTTCTTCTCTGTCCTGCAGTGAGTGTGACTCTGGATCGTGACACAGCAAATCGCTACCTGGTTCTCTGTGCCAGGTGCATGGGAGTGGCGACTGCACACAGGTATCTTGTTGTCTTGTGTGCTCCCTGAGGCACCTGGTGGGGCCACTGTGTGATAGATGGGCCTTTGGCCTGATCCAGCAGGGCTCTTCTTATGTTCTTCTGTCTGTGGATCTGAAGACTGTTAGACGTGGAAACGTGTATGAGAGCCTTCCAGACAACCCTGAGAGATTTGGAATGTACTGTGTGCTGGGCTGTGAGAGATTTACCTCAGGAAGACACTGCTGGGAGGTGGAGGTGCAGAAGCTGGGAGAGGGGGGAAAGTGGGCTGTGGGGGTTGCTCAAGGGTCTCTCAGGATGAAGGGACATTTCGTCATTAGTCCAACTGAAGGGATCTGGGCTGTGGGGAAGAACATATTCCAATCCAATCCACTTGTGGCTTTTACTTCCCATGGTTATACCCCTTTGACCTTGAGTCAGCAGCCCAGGAAGATCCAGGTGTTCCTGGACTACGAAGAGAAGGGACGTGTGGAATTTTTCGATGCTGATACAAACCACCTGATCTTCACATTTCCTCCAGCCTCGTTCTCTGGGGAGGGGATTAGACCCTTTTTTGAGGTGTTTTCAGGGGTCCGTCTGAAATGCTGAATCATGAAATACCGGTAGGCTTACCAGATTTCCTCGGCTGTAAACCGGGACCACCACCACCCAACAATTAATTAAATAAATAAAATTACGTTCATAAAGGATTGCGGGGGGGGGGGGGAAGGAGCCACCATTGCCACCTCAAACTGCTGTGTTTTTTCAAGCCAAACTGTGAACTGAATATATGTGAACTGAATTGTGTGAACTGAATATGACCAGCCTTGAGGATGTCTTAGTAGGCGGAAGGGCACATAGAAATGCCCACACAAATAAAGACGTGAACTTCAAAATTATAATTTAACTCTGGTGATGTTTGTTTGAACTTGGTGAGTCATTCATTTCCAGATTAAGGACACAATCCTGACTAAGGGAAGCACCAGCACCGCATGCGCAGTGCTGGTGTTTGCCATCGCAAAAGTAAAGTGCTTTGCGAAGGCCTGGCAATTGCCAGGTTCAAGGGAACTGGACAGATTTATGGAGGAAAAGCCTGTCAGAGCTTACAAGCCATGATGACAACCTCCGGGTTTTATTTTGTTGTCTTGAGTGCTCCAGAGGCATAAGAACATAAGAAGAGCCTTGCTGGATCAGGCCAAAGGCCCATCTAGTCCAGCTTCTTGTATCACACAGTGGCCCCACCAGATGCCTCCGAGAGCTCACAGCCAACATGGTAACCTGTTTCCTGTTGTCACTCCCTTGCACCTGGCACAGAGAAAACCTACTTCTAAAGCCAGGAGGTTGCTTATGGCTTGTAACCTGTGATGGTCTTTTCCTCCATGAATCTATCCAAATCCGTTTTAAAGGCATCTAGGCCAGGAGCCATCACCACATCCTGTGGCAAGGAGTTCCACAGATGAATTACAGATGAAATGGTTAAAAGGCATCTTTTAACCATTTGTTAACTAACTAACCATTAGTGGTGCTGCACACTCTGGGCCAGCCCTGGATAGGATTTTAGGCTATTAAAATGTCTCTTACCTTAATATTACTTCCCTTAGTTGTGACTGGGAAAGTGTTCATAAACTTGAAATACTGTGTTCCCATGCATGCTCTCGTGACCCTTGTGTTCCTGAATATTGTAAGCGTTGATGCACCAGTCCTATCCACACGATATGCCAGCATATTTCACGATATCGCATATCGCACATGAAGGTTTGTCAGAAGGGAGGTAACAGATTTCATATTAATGAGGTGACCTGGGCTGTTGGAAAGATAATGTCACTTCATCAACTCTCATCCCTCATTTCTCCTGACCAACCTCTCTGACCTTGAGAAATGACCCCAGAAAAATCCAGGTATTCCTGAAGTGTGAAGAAAGCCGTGCAGAAGTTGGAGGAGGATATTTGACCTCAGCTTTCCCTTCAGCCTCATTTTTGGGGGTCAAATAACCTTCCAGCTTCCACACAGCCTTCTTCACACTTCAGGGATACCTGGATTTCTCTGAGGTCATTTCTCAGCTTTCCCTTCAGCCTCATTTCTTTCCCTTTTTCTGTCTGGTTGGCAAATACATTGAAGTACTAAATCTGAAGGAAATCTTTGCAACCAGTGATCTTGATGGTAGTAATGGGGCAAATTAACAAACTTGTCAATGTTGATACAATGTGAATAACTCTGATGTTCTTTAAATAGCAGCCCAATCCTGTCTAGGACCACTGCAGCATGCAAAAGCAGGCTGCGCCAGATCCTATTCAGGATCGGGCCAGCACAGGCAGAGACTTCCTCGACGTAAAGGGACATTCATTCCTTTATCCCAAATAATGGGATAATATGTGTGCCTTACGAATGTGCCTTACGGCACGTTTGCAACACCATGGAGCAGTGCAGTGGCAGGTGTGCTGCTCAAATGTTACACAGGTATGCGCTGTTAATGTCTAATGTTTTGGGGTGGAAGAAAGAGATTCCCATGTTTTGATCCTATATTACAATAACACCAGACTTAAATAATAAAGACAACCGCAGTTCCCCTACTAAAGTTCTAAAAACCTGGAGAACAGAAACGTGTTCCAGTGCCACATCACAAGCACAAGGGAGGAAGCCTATAACTATGGTCTCCTGTTGTGCTTTTACACGTTCCTGCACACCCCAGTCTACCCACCTCACTGGATTACCAACTGCCAGTGAGTCAGAGATGCATTGTCTCAGCCTCATCTCAGGTCTATTTCCATGCACAGCAACTGACACACATTCAGGAGTAGGGCAAGGACTGGCAGGAATCTGAAGTGAAAAAGATCAAGAATGAATGTAGTCCTATTTAACTGAACAACCATACCTACAGCTACAGAATCATAGTTTTGTGTAGTAGTAAAGTGTCAGACACGGGCTAGGCACTGGTGCAGGGAGAGCTGAGTGCAAATCCTCCCACACTATGGAGCTGGCTGGCTGAACTTGAACTAGTCACTACTTCTCAGCCTAACCTACTTCTCAGCATCTTTATGAGGATAAAACTGAAAGGGGTGGGGGTGGGAGAGAAGTCATTACTTGAGCTAATTGGAGGAAGAGCAGGATAGAAATGTTTGCAGGAATAATAGGAGTCATCACATATTCCCACGATTTGCGAGGTAGCAAGAAATTCCTACATTTTACAGCAGCTGTTCTGGGTCATGTACTGATTGTCCAATAGGAGGAACTCTTGCTAATATAGACTGTACCTAAAAAGGGCTTGTGCAGGAACAAGGTCTGCATGAGTGTGAAGTCGTTGACCTGATTAAACCACGTGAGCCTTCACCAAACGTAAGTCCGCCTCTTTACTTACCTTTTGGGGCCTGGGCCTCAGCCACAAAACAACTAAGGACAGGTTTGGGAAGGGTCACCCCCAGTCTACCACCCCCTCCCCCGCAATGGACATCACATGCCTTAACAGGGTTTTGCTGTTGGGCACCCCGTTGAAGGAATGGAAGGCTGGCATAGAAAGAGTTTCAATAAATAAACCTGCCTGCCTGGGAATTCTGGCTGGGAAAAGCACCAGTGGAAGGCAGTAGATGGGAGAAGCAACGGAGAGGTTAAGCCACCATCCTTTCATTTCCTCTCTCTGATTGACTCACTGCCCTGGCTTGCCCCCCCTTTCACATTCAGCGGAGGCCCCAATCACAGGATGGCTACAGTGAAGTTTCCTCTGCCTGCATCACAATCATTCAAACAGTTTGTCTCCCATATGAGTTCTCTTGTGCCTCACACAGCTGGAATTCTGGCAGAACCTGAGAATCTTATCATCGAGTTGGTACCCAAAAGGGTCATCTAGTCCAACCCCTGACTGTAGCAGGAAAACTTCCTAGAGAAGGGGTGTAGCGGTAGGAAGAGGGGCCCCAGAGTCCACACGCTGCTTTCCGGGCAGGAGCGCCTAGGGCTCAGCACTCACTCCCTTTCCCCTCTCTTTCCCTTTGGTTCGGGCACATGACATACTGGAGACACTCTCTTTGGTAGTTCAATCCACTGCCACCAGCTCAGCAGACCAGGGTAGCCAGGGATATCCTCCTGAGACAATATTGGACAGCAGTCTCTATGTAATCCGATCTTTCAGTAGCGCCTGCAGAGCGAGAAGATGACAGTTTGACTGGTTTCTAAGATCAAGGCAACTCAGTAAGTTTAAAAAGGTTTATTAAAAGCGAATACTAATGTAAAAGACTTAGAAGAGAACTACTCTGCACTGGTAAAGCATTAATTGAAGATTTTCAGTAATTTACCAATTCACGCCACCAGATGGAGGACGTGAGTTAAAATGGTAATAGTATTTTTTCAGAGCCACCAGATGGGGCTGAACCAAAGGAGTTCATGCATGTGTAGATTTTAACTCTTAGCTTTCCTCTTCCCTGCCACAGAGCTCAATTTGCATGATAACAGGGCTTAGACAATACAGATAAAACAAACCCAAAAAACAATAGAAGACCCTTAGGATTTCAAGCTAATTTACCCTAGCTCAATGTTGTTGTTGTTCAGTTGTGTCGGACCCTACATAAGAACATAAGAAGAGCCCCGCTGGATCAGGCCAAAGGCCCATCTAGTCCAGCTTCCTATATCACACAGTGGCCCCACCAGATGCCTCAGGGAGCACAAGACAACAAGAGACCTGGATCCTGTCGTCACTCCCTTGCACCTGGCACAAAGAAAACCCACTTCTAAAACCAGGAGGTTGCTTATGGCTTGTAACCTGTGATGGTCTTTTCCTCCATGAATCTGTCCAAACCCCTTTTAAAAGCATCTAGGCCAGGTGCCATCACCACATCCTGTGGCAAGGAGTTCCACAAACCTTCGTGATCCATGAACCATATCCCGCCAGGCCTTCCTGTCATCCACTATCTTCCTGAGTTCGCTCATTTTCATGTTCGTTACATTGGTGATGCTGTCTAACTATCTCATCCTTTGCCTTCCCCTTCTCCTTTTGCCTTCAATCTTTCCCAGCATCAGAGTCTTCTCCAGAGAGTCCTCCCTTCACATTAGGTGGCCAAAATATTTGAGCTTCAGCCTCAGTACCTGACCTTCCAGGGAACAGTCAGGGTTGATTTCATTTAGGATTGACTGATTTGATCTCCTAGCAGTCCAAGGGACTCTCAGGAGTCTTCTCCAGCACCACAGTATACTATACTACTATACTGTCTGAGCTGTGGGATTTGAGAGAGAGAGAGAATTTGGGAGGAGTAGCAAACACCATAGAGGACAGTAGAAGCCTTCAGGAAGACATTGGCAGAATGGAATGCTGGGCTGAGATGATGAACCAGATGAAGTTCAACAGGGAGAAATGCAAAGTTCTGCGCTTGGGCAAAAATAAGCAAAGACGCAGGTACAGAATGGGACGTACCTGGCTTTGAAGCAGAACAAGTGAGAGGGATCTTGGAACTGCAGTGGATCACAAGCTGAACATGAGTCCGCAGGGTGATGCGGCTGCGAATAAGGCTAACGCGCATTAGTAGAACCGTAGCTTCCAAGTTGCGAGAAGTTGTGGTTCTGCTTTACTCCACATTGGTGAAGCCTCACCTGGAGTAATGTGTCCAATTCTGGGCACCTCACTTTAGGAAAGATGTGGCCAAACTGGAGCGGGTTCAGAGAAGAGCGACAAGGATGATCAGAGGGCTGGGGAACACACACCCTAGTATGAGGAAAGGTTGAGGGAACTTGGGACGTTTAGCCTGGAGAAGATGAGGCTGAGTGAGAGGGGATGTGAGAGCACTCTTCAAACACCTGAAGGCTGTTATAAAGGAGCAAACTTGTTCTCTGCTGCCTCTAGGAGTATAACTAACTAGATCAAATGGGTTCAAACTGCAAGAGAGGAGAATCTGGTATGAAATCAGGAAGGAAGTCATGAGGGTTGGTGAGGGCGGTTTGGCAGTGGGGTGGATTGCGGAGGGAGGTGGGGGATTCTCTCTCACCGGCTCTCTTCAAGCAGAGGCTCCACAGGCACATTTTGGGGACAGCGATTCTCCAGGGCGGGGCCAGCGGGGCCTCATTTGCTGGGCAGTGGAGGGAGTAAGGTTGTATGTAATGGGGGTGTCTGGCTGGGCAGGGCTGTTTCCCATAACAGACACTTCAGGCCTGGGTGGAAGCCCAGTTATCTCTGTAAGTGGAAAGACACCCCCCCCCCCAGGCACACATAGAAATAAAGCCATTTAAGAGCAGACACAAAGCTTAGCATGCAAATGGGGTGGTGTCAGTATCTCTCCTCATCCCCCACCCCCTCTCCTGCCCCCCAGCTGACCTTTGAGCCTGGGTGTCTCTTCCCATCTGGGGCTTCTCTCCCCACCCCCTCTATGCAACCATAGGAGAGCGGGTCTTCTGTCAGCTTGCAGGTCTTCCTCCTGCAAAGTCTCTCTGAAGCACTGACTGCATAGCCAACCTGGAAGCCCTCGGTCTGCCCATTTGCACTGCTTTCCTAGCTATGCTCCTCATGTCGTTCTGCAGCATTTCATTGTATGAATCTTACATCGATTCCACTGTTGAACAGTCCACCTTGGGGGCTTAACCCGGGCCGACTCACAAGCAGGTCATGATGGTTTCTTCATGTTGCTGTTCACATTGCTTTATGTGCTGCTCTTACATGGTATTTCCTTCCACCAATCAGGTCTACTTCTGCTGGCGACACCATTCCCCAGTGACATCGCTAGGGTGTGGCGGGGGTGGGTGGGCCGCTGGGGGTGATGCGCCAGGAGGGGTGACAGACCCGCTGCCCCTCTAGTGGGGTAAGTCCCCCATTCGGGACAGGCAGGCTGAGAATCTCCGGCCTGCCCAAATACTGCTGTTTGCGTAGGCGCACACATGACCCGGGAAGGGGTGATGCGCCGGAAGCGAGACTGGAAATCTTCGGCTCATGCGTGCACATGTGGAAACAGTGGTACTTGGGCAGGCCAGGGATTACAAGCCAAGAGCTAGAGACACCTGCTTTCGTTTTCTGAAAGAGAAGATCAAGATTCCGAGTCTCCAGAGCCCAGGAGGAACTTCTTACTTACATTTTTATTGATTTTTCTGTTCACTGGGCACCTCTGAGCATGTGCAGAGTGGATTGCATAGGACTGCACTGCTCATCTATTAAACTGAGAACACACACACACATATGTATAGACACACACACTGTCACCACAAAGCGATCTGTTACAAAGCTTTGTCTGAAAATACAGCTATTAGCAGCTAGTTTTAAAGACAGTCAAGTTAATTTCTCACTTTTTAATGCATCATCTTCTGCTATGAAACGTACGATTCTCACCATCAGCTCCTGAGAACATGAATACAGAGCCACAGGGAGAGGCAATGAAAGTGTGTGTGAGGGAAGTTGAACAAAGAGGGGCATGACTGTCCCATTAGCTGCCTTGATTTCTCTGAATGACGTTACTCTGTAATAATTGTCTAAATATGCTGTCATAGAGCCATGTTGTTATTGTGAAAAGGGGGTGCAGACACTACTTAGAGAGATGCTCTAGTATGGATACTCAATACTACTTAGAGAGATGACAAAAGTTGTGTTAGCACACAAGCAAATAATGTAACAAGCTGAAACTTAAACCAGGGAGCAATAAACAAACACTTGACTCTTCTAGCCAGAAACACTTTTTCCCAGTATATGTTTATATTTTATTAATATATTGAAACATTAAAAACAATACATATTTCATAAAATTATAGCAAGCGTGAAGCAATACATCCTTACTAGCATACTATTCACTATTTTCTACATATAATATCCAACTAAGCCAACATAACACCCACATTCTATTCATTAAATCCGCATATCATTACTTCGTTCTTCTCTCTCTCTCTCTTAAAAAAATCAATAAATGGTTTCCAGTTATTCACAAAAAGGTTATGTGACTTTTCCTTAATTAAAACTGTAAGTTTATCCATTTCAGCATAATCCAAAAACTTTCAACCACCAATCTTCCAGCGAAGGTATCTCTGAATTCTTTCAATATTGTGCGTATAAAATTCTTGCCGCACATATCATATATAATTTTTGTGTTCTGTTTATTAACTTTAAACCCTGCAAGAGATCCAAATTCTCTTAATTTACTCATCAACAATTCTATATCTTTTAACGGGTTTTCCAGCGTTAATACCAAGTCATCTGCAAAAGCTCTTAACTTGAATGTTTCTTTCTTGATCTTCACACCATGTATTCTTTCATCTTGTCTAATATTTCTACTCAAAACTTCTAACACCAATATAAACAGCAATGGTGATAATGGACATCCTTGCCGCGTACCTTTTTGAATTTCAAATGTCTTAGTCAGTTCACCATTCACTAATACTCTTGCAGTTTGGGTGGGTCACATAAATTGAATTTATCCAACTATTAAAATTTTCCACAAAGTCCATTTCTTAAAGTTCTAATAAAAAAGACCAGTACAAATTATCAAAAGCTTTTTCAGCATCTATAAATATTAATGCTAATTGTTTATCTATATGTTTGTCAAAATGTTCCAAGATATCCACAACAATTCTTACAGTACATTATCCCTCAAGTGTCTTTTTGTTAAAAAAAAACACATTGATCTTCGTGTATAAAATTTTGCAACATCTTCATTCTCTCCGCTAAAATTGATGTAAATATCTTAGTCATTATTAAGCAACGATATAGGTCTATAGTTCTTTATACTACTTAAATTTTGTCCTCCTTTTGGTATCAAAGTTATATTCGCCTCTTTCCATGAGTCTGGCATTTTTCTATTTTGTAAAATATCATTCATTGTTTGTTGTAATGGAATACTTATTACGTCTTCAAAACATTTATAAAATCTCCCAGTCAAGCCATCTAGACCTGGTACCTTATTCAGCTTAACTCTCTTTATCGCTTCTGCCACTTCTCTAGGCATAATCCTTTCATTTAAGATTAATTTCTGATCTTCCAATACTTTTGGTAAATTTTGCTTTGCCAAATACTCCTTTATTCTTGCTGATTCTACCTTGTCTTGTCTTTTATACAAGTTTGTGTAATAATTTACAATTAATTTTTGTATATCTTCCTGTTCGGTATATATTTTCTCTGTCTCTTGTAGCTTGGAAATAATTCTTTTCTCCCCCGCTTTCCTCAGTTTATAAGCTAAAAAATTTCCTGGTTTATTAGCATGTTCAAAACGCCTTTGTTTCGCATGCTTCATTTTAATTTCTATTTCTCTTGTTATCATCAGGGATAATTAACTCTTTAAAATTTTAATTTGTTGTAGAACTTTTTTATCACCAGGTGTCTTCCTCAACTCTTGTTCTTTCTTCTTCATCTCTTCTTCAATCTTTTGAAACTTAATTTGGCTCTTTTTAGTCCATTCTGCATTTTTTTGTATAACATATCCTCTTAGAAATGCTTTACTTGCATCCCAAACCATTCTTACTTCTGTTCCTTTATTCATATTTAACTCAAAAAAGTATTTTAGTTTACTCTTAGTTTCTTCTATTATCTCTTCTTTCTGTAATAAAGAAAGTTATCTCTTCTTTCTTTGCCCTTTTTGTTGATGTGGTGTATACACCCCCAATATTGTTTTTATCCCATCTAGTGTTACTTCCACTGCCACCCCTCTTCCTATGTCATCTGCAAATATTAATTCTGGCTTCAAATATTTTTAACATATAAAACCACCCCATTCTTCTTCTTGATGTTTGTTGAAAAAAATTCTTCTCCCAAATTTTTCTGAATCAAAAATTTTGTATCTCCCTTTTTTATATGAGTTTCTTGAAGGCATAACACATCTTGATTAAGTTTTTTCAAATAATGGAATACTCTTTTTCTTTTTTGCGGAGCATTAGCTCCATTAATATTCCATGATAAAAATTTGTAATCCATCTTTACTGTTCACAGCTTGCCATTGCACCGTCCATCCCTCCTCCTCCTCCTCCTCCTTCTCTTCCATCCTTGAATCTTTCCAGAAAATCTTTTGCTTTCTGAATTGTATCCAATCTGTAGGGTTTTCCATGAAGTTTAACAATCACGCCTTCTAATTTTCCCCACCTAAAGGCAATTGTCTTTTTCTTCACCACCTCCACCAGGAATGCATAACTTTTCCTTTTCTGCAAAATTCTCAGCGGAATCTCTTTTAGCACAATGATGTGCGCTCCTTCTACCTCGAGTCGTGATTTAGCATGTTGATATAGAATTTTATCTCTTGTTCGTTGCCTCACAAAATGCACCAAGATATCTCTTGGCACTTTCCTTACTGCTGCATATCTTGTATTAATTCTATATGCCTTATCCAAATCCAGATCCAATTCCTCTTGTTCTATTTGTAAAAATTCTGTCAGAATGTGTAACATTCTATTTCTTGTATCTTCTGCTTGCTGTTCTGGAATTGCATGAAACCGTAAGAAGCTCTGTTTTCTCTCTTGTTCAGCCAGCGCTAGCATATCTTGAATCTTACAGCTCTCCATTTCAAGATTCATCACTTTATCTTCCTGTGTTTTCATCCTGATATTTATCCCTTGAAGATCACCTTTCATAAGAACATAAGAAGAGCCCTGCTGGATCAGGCCAAAGGCCCATCTAGTCCAGCTTCCTGTATCACACAGTGGCCCCACCAGATGCCTCAGGGAGCACAAGACAACAAGATAACCTTTCATTTCTTTCACAGCAACATCTAGCTGATACAATTCTTGTTTCAACTCTACCTTCATCTTCTGAAATTCTTCCTGCAAAGTTCCCAATTTTGCATCAAATTTATGTTCCCATCTTTTAAAGCATTCTTTCAGTTGTTCCACTGGTCTTTCTGTTCCAGGCGACCTTGGAGGTGATTTTTTTTCTAATGTATTCACTCTTTTTCTTGTAGCCATATTTCTAATTTTTGCCAAATGGCACTTTTTCACTTATTCAACTTCTTTTCCTTCACTTTAAAAACAAAAAATAAAGACTCAACTTCTTAAAATGTGTGCAGGCGGCAAATCCCAACCAACATAATTATTTTTCAATCCATGATGACCTTCATCCCGGAAGGACTTGTTTATCTTCTCTATGTAGTTTCAATCCACAGGAATTCCAAACAATTCAAAAGCAAAACAAGTCTTTTTCTCTCACTGCAACAGTTTATGAATATCCCCCCAAAATATTTCTTCACTACTTCAATCATCCATAAGTACCAACAAGTTACTTAATACTTTCACTGTAGTTTGCTGTCTTCCTTCCAAATTATATCCTTTTCTCAACAAATCTTCTATTCTTAAATTAACTCGTTATCTTAGCTTATTTCTTCAATTCTTACTGCAGTTCCTCGACACTTGCATAAGCAAACCAAAAGTATGAGTGGGAGGGGGCTTGGCTTACATTCCACCTGATTTTTGAGCTTGTTGTTGATCCGTTCTCTTCCACACTCAAACCAAAACAAACTCAAAAAGCCTACGCTCTCTGAGAAAGTAATGGGAGCGATCCGAAGATATGTGGTTTATCTCATTGCACACCCTTTTAATACAGGGGTAGAGTAATTAAGCCAGCAGACGTGCTCCGTTGGTATGGAGCAACCGACAGAGCTATCAGCCAGCCATTCCTCCCCAACCGGAAGTGCCTCTAGCCAGAAACACTTGAAACAGCCAGAAGTGGAGGGGGGCGGGGGCATGTGGGGGGGTTGACAAAGTGGGGAGCGGGTGTGACAACTGCACCGCATCGGCGATGGCGGGAAAAGCAGGCAGGAGGCAGCGAAGGGAAACAAAGAGGAAGAAACAGCCCGTTTCAAACAAGAGCATAAGAACATAAGAACATAAGAAGAGCCCTGCTGGATCAGGCCAAAAGCCCATCTAGTCCAGCTTCCTGTGTCACACAGTGGCCCCACCAGATGCCTCAGGGAGCACACGAGACAACAAGATACCTGTGTCCAGTCGCCACTCCCTTGCACCTGGCACAGAGAAAACCCACTTCTAAAACCAGGAGGTTGCTTATGGCTTGTAACCTGTGATGGTCTTTTCCTCCATGAATTTGTCCAAACCCCTTTTAAAGGCATCTAGGCCAGGTGCCATCACCACATCCTGTGGCAAGGAGTTCCACAGATGAATCACACGCTGGGTAAAGAAATATTTTCTTTTGTCTGTTCTAACTCTCCCTCCACTCAATTTTAGTGCGTGTCCCCTGGTTCTGGTGTTGTGCGAGAGGGAGAAGAATTTCCCTCTATCCACTCTCTCCATCCCATGCATAATTTTATAAGTCTCAATCATGTCCCCCCTCAGGCGCCTTTTTTCTAGGCTGAAAAGCCCCAGACGCTGTAGCCTTTCCTCGTAAGGGAGGTGCTCCAGCCCACTAATCATTCTGGTCGCTCTTTTCTGCACCTTTTCCAATTCAGCTATATCCTTTTTGAGGTATGGTGACCAGAACTGGACACAATACTCCAGATGTGGCCTTACCATCGATTTGTACAAAGGCATAATGATATTGGCCGTTTTATTCTCAATCCCCTTTTTAATGATCCCGAGCATGGAATTGGCCTTCTCACAGCCGCCGCACACTGGGTCGACACTTTCATCGACCTGTCCACCAGGACCCCAAGATCTCTCTCTTGATCCGTCACGGCGAGCAGTTCCGCACGCCGCAGCCCCACCTCCCAGGGGCGGGGCTATGGTGATGATCACAGCTCTTTATGAGCTGAGCGCTGCCCCCCCCCCCCCGGCTTTCGTCTCAGAATCTGCCAGGAGTCTTCACGCGCCTGCGCAAACCTAGAAGGTCTCCGAAAACGTCTGACTTCACTCGGATGTTTTCGGAGAACTTCCAGCCTTGTCGCAAGCCCACACAAGGCTAGAAGCACTCCGAAAACGTCCGAGTGAAGTCGGACATTTTCAGAGAACTTCTAGGTTTGCACAGGCACATGAACAGTCCAGGCCTGGACGAAGATGCAGCGCATTAGCACTGCAGCGGGGGCAGTCCAGCCAGCTGGGATGGAGACCGGCCGGGATCCTGGGATTTGGGGGCCCAAACTGGAATTGTCCTGGCTGGATTTGTGACTATATTAAGCCTAGTTACATCTTCCTTGCTCCTGATCCTGTAAATGATGGCTTGTCTTCTGAACACCTGAAGGGGATGCCAGGGTGTATCAGTGCCCAGCCCGCCTGTGGCTGCAGGAGCAGACCGGGACCTTGGGCTGCAGGGTCCTCCCAGCTGCAGGAATCAGTTGGCCCGAAGGCTTACCCTAGTGCTGGCTGGAGTCCAGGAGTGGGTGGAAGCCAGGCCCCACTCGGAACGCCTCTGTCCTACACTCCTTGAGCCTTGGCCCCGGTTCCTTTCGACTGCTGAATTCCTCCTCTGGCTTTGGCTGGACTGTGTCTCATTAACTCTCTTTTTTGTCTCCCCTTTCACCTGCTCTTGCCTCCGCCAGGTCTCCCTCCAAATCTCATATCCCCCTCCCCTTCTCCTCTGTCTCCTCATCTGGGTGGATCCGTTTGTGTACTGTGAGCAGTGAGTGAAGACTTCACACACTTCAAACAGTTATGTGGTTACTCCCCTCTATGGACTGCTTGATATGCCATCAGATCGGAGCTCTAAACCATATACGGCTTACATGGCTTCTCCCCTGTGTGAGTCCTTTGATGCACAGTCAGCTGTGACCTCTGACTCTCTTTCCACACTCCAAGCAATGATGTGATTTCTCTCCTGTGTGGGTTCTTTGATGCACAGTGAGGCTTCTGCTGTCACTGAAGCTCTTTCCTCACTCCAAGCATTGATATTAGTTATCTCCTCTGTGGGTTCTTTGATGTTACTGTCAGGATAGAGCTCACACTGAAGCTCTTTCCGCACTCCAAACATTGATATGGTTTCTCCACTGTATGGGTTCTTTGATGCACAGTCAGGTGTGCTCTCTGACTGAAACTCTTTCCACACTTCAAACATTTGTATCTTTTCTCTCCTGTGTGTGTTCTTTGATGCAACTTCAGCATTGAACTCGTGCTGAAGCTCTTTCCACACTCCAAGCATTTATATGGTTTTTCCCGTGTGGGTTCTTTGATGGACAGTCAGGCTTCCGCTCTCACTGAAGCTCTTTCCACACTCCAGGCACTGATATGGTTTTTCCCCTGTATGGGTTCTTTGATGGACAGTCAGGCTTGAGCTCTGACTGAAGCTCTTTCCACACTCCAAGCATTTATATGGTTTCTCCCCTGTGTGGGTTCTTTGATGGACAGTCAGGCTTCCGCTCTCACTGAAGCTCTGTCCACACTCCAAGCATTTATATGGTTTCTCCCCTGTGTGGGTTCTTTGATGGACAGTCAGGCTTCCGCTCTCACTGAAGCTCTTTCCACACTCCAAGCATTTATATGGTTTCTCCCCTGTGTGGGTTCTTTGATGGACAGTCAGGCTTCCGCTCTCACTGAAGCTCTTTCCACACTCCAAACATTTATATGGTTTCTCCCCTGTGTGGGTTCTTTGATGCACAGTCAGGTGTGCTCTCTGACGGAAACTCTTTCCACACTTCAAACATTTGTATCTTTTCTCTCCTGTGTGTGTTCTTTGATGCAACGTCAGCTCTGAACTCGTGCTGAAGCTCTTTCCACACTCCAAGCATTTATATGGTTTTTCCCCTGTATGGGCTCTTTGATGGACAGTCAGGCTTCCGCTCTCACTGAAGCTCTTTCCACACTCCAGGCACTGATATGGTTTTTCCCCTGTATGGGTTCTTCTTTGATGGACAGTAAGAGTTCCATTCAGACTGAAGCTCTTGCCACACTCCAAGCATTTATATGGTTTCTCCCCTGTGTGGGTTCTTTGATGGACAGTCAGGCTTCCGCTCTCACTGAAGCTCTGTCCACACTCCAAGCATTTATATGGTTTCTCCCCTGTGTGGGTTCTTTGATGCAAAGTCAAGCTTGAGCTATTACTGAAGCTCTTTCCACACTCCAAGCATTTATATGGTTTCTCCCCTGTGTGGCTTCTTTGATGGACAGTCAGGCCTCCGCTCTCACTGAAGCTCTTTCCACACTCCAGGCACTGATATGGTTTTTCCCCTGTGTGGGTTCTTTGATGCACAGTCAGGTGTGCTCTCTGACGGAAACTCTTTCCACACTTCAAACATTTGTATCTTTTCTCTCCTGTGTGTGTTCTTTGATGCAACGTCAGCTCTGAACCCGTGCTGAAGCTCTTTCCACACTCCAAGCATTTATATGGTTTTTCCCCTGTGTGGGTTCTTTGATGAGAAGTCAGGTGTGTGCTCCAACTGAAGCTCTTTCCACACTCCAAGCATGTATATGGTTTTTCCCCTGTGTGGGTTCTTTGATGAGAAGTCAGGTGTGAGCTCACATTGAAGCTCTTTCCACACTCCAAGCATTTATACGGTTTCTCCCCTGTGTGGGTTCTTTGATGGACAGTCAGGCTTCCGCTCTCACTGAAGCTCTTTCCACATTCCAGGCATTTATATGGTTTTTCCCCTGTGTGGGTTCTTTGATGAGAAGTCAGGTTTGAACTCGTGCTGAAGCTCTTTCCACACTCCAAGCATTTATACGGTTTCTCCCCTGTGTGGGTTCTTTGATGGACAGTCAGGCTTCCACTCTGACTGAAGCTCTTTCCACACTCCAAGCACTGATATGGTTTCCCCCCTGTGTTGCTTCTTTGATGTGTTCTACATTTGGATTTCCCGTTGAAGGTCTTTGCACTTTGAGGGCTTTTTCCTTTCTTCTTTTTAGTTCCCTGTTCTGGATTGAGTGGGATGATATCGAAATCCCCACCCTGTCTAGCATCAGGTTCATTTCTCCATTTCTCCATCTGGTTTTCTTTCTCCTTTGGTATTTCTTGATGCACAACTTTCTCTCTTCTTTGGATATTTTTATGCGGAGGAAGACGTGTTCTTGTACTGAAGCTCTTCCTCCACTCAGCACACTGAAATGATTTCCTTCCTGTGTGGAGTCTGCTGCGTTTAGTAATATTGGATTTACAACTGATGCTTTCCCTGGGTAATGGATATTTCTTTCTCTTCCCTTTCGGTTGTTCCAGTTCGATTGGGATTTCATGGCAGTCATAATCCTGACAAACAATAGATTTAGTCCTCCCAGCAAGTGCTGGGCTCCCCTCCTTCCTCCCTGATCCGTCTTGTTCCATGACACTCACTTCCTCTATGTCAAGCATGGTCATTTCCGGGGACACCTCCCGCGGCTCCCTCTGATCCTCATTATCTTGTCTGCTGCTTCCTGGAACAGAGATAATCTGGATTAGCAATGCAACAGAGTGATTGGTCTTTTAAAGCGCACTCCTAGGTATGTATATGTAAAGGTAACCCCTGACACTGGAGAAGGAAATGGCAACCCACTCCAGTAACCTTGCCAAGAAAATCCCATGAACAGTACCAAAAGGCTAAAAGATACGATGCCGGAAGATGAGACCCTCAGGTCGGAAGGTGTCCAATATGCTACTGAGGAAGAGTGGAGGACTATTCCAAATAGACCCAGAAAGAGTGAAGCGGTTGGGCCAAAGCCAATAGGATGTCCAGCTGTGGATGTGTCTGAGGTTGAAAGGAAAATCCAATGCTGCAAGGAGCAATACTGCTTAGGAACATGGAATGTGAGGTCTATGAATCAAGGCAAGCTAGATGTGGTCAAAAATGAGATGATAAGATTGAACATTGACATCTTGGGAATCAGCGAACTAAAATGGACGGGCATGGGCGAATTTAAGTCAGGTGACCATCATATCTAATACTGTGGGCATGAATCCCTTAGAAGAAATGGAGTAGCCCTCATAGTCAATAAAAGAGTGGGAAAGGCAGTACTGGGGTGCAACCTCAAAAATGACAGAATGATTTCAGTTCGAATCCAAGGCAAGCCATTCAACATCACAGTAATCCAAGTGTATGCCCCAACCACTGATGCCGAAGAAGATGAAGTTGACTGGTTCTACGAAGACCTACAACACCTTCTAGAACTAGCACCCAAAAAAGATGTCCTTTACATCATAGGAGACTGGAATGCTAACGTAGGAAATCAAGAAATAAACGGAACAGGAGGCAAGTTTGGCCTTGGAGCGTAAAATGAAGCAGGGCAAAGGCTAACGGAGTTCTGTCAAGAGAACACGCTGGTCATAGCAAACACTCTTTTCCAACAACACAAGAGGCGACTCTACACATGGACATCACCAGATGGTCAATACCGAAACCAGATAGATTATGTGCTTTGCAGCCAAAGATGGAGAAGCTCTATACAATCAGTAAAAACAAGACCTGGAGCTGACTGTGGCTCAGATCATGAGCTTCTTATTGCAAAATTCAGGCTTAAATTGAAGAATGTAGGGAACACCACTAGACCAGTCAGATATGACCTAAACCATATCCCTTATGAGTATACAGTGGAGGTGAAGAATAGATTTAGGGCATTAGAACTGGTAGACAGAGTGCCTGAAGAACTATGGACGGAAGTTCGTAATATTGTACAGGAGGCAGCAACTAAAACCATCCCAAAGAAAAAGAAATGCAAGAAAGCAAAGTGGCTGTCAGAGGAGGCTTTTACAAATAGCTGTGGAAAGAAGGAATGCGAAAAGCAAAGGTGAAAGGGAAAGATATAAACAACTGAATGCAGATTTCCAGAGAATAGCAAGGAGAGATAAGAAGGCCTTCTTAAATGACCAATGCAAGGAAATCGAGAAAAACAACAGAATGGGGAGGACTAGAGATCTCTTCAAGAAAATTGGAGATATCAAGGGAACGTTTTGTGCAAAGATGGGCATGATAAAGGACAAAAAAGGCAGAGACCTAACAGAAGCAGAAGAGATTAAGAAGAGATGGCAAGAATACACAGAAGAACTGTACAAGAAAGATCTGAATGTTCCTGATGACCACGCTGGTGTGGTCACTGACCCAGAGCCGGACATCCTAGAGAGTGAAGTCAAGTGGGCCTTAGGTAGCATTACTAACAACAAAGCTAGCGGAGATGATAATATCCCAGCTGAGCTACTTAAAATCCTAAATGATGATGCTGTGAAAGTGCTGCACTCAATATGCCAACAAATTTGGAAAACTCAGCAGTGGCCAAAGGATTGGAAAAGGTCAGTTTACGTTCCAATTCCAAAGAAGGGCAGTGCCAAAGAGTGTTCAAACTATCGCACAATTGCACTCATTTCACATGCTAGCAAGGTTATGCTCAAAATCCTACAAGCTAGGCTTCAGCAGTACGTGGACCGAGAACTACCGGACGTACAAGCTGGGTTTCGAAGAGGCAGAGGAACTAGAGATCAAATTGCCAACATGCGCTGGATCATGGAGAAAGCACGAGAGTTCCAAAAAAACACCTACTTCTGCTTCATTGACTACGCAAAAGCCTTTGATTGTGTGGATCACAACAAACTGTGGCAAATTCTTAAAGAGATGGGGATACCAGACCACCTTACCTGTCTCCTGAGAAACCTGTATGCGGGTCAAGAAGCAACAGTTCGAACCGGCCATGGAACAACTGATTGGTTCAAAATTGGGAAGGGAGTACGGCAAGGTTGTATATTGTCACCCTGCTTATTTAACTTATATGCAGAGTACATTATGAGAAATGCAGGGCTGAATGAATCGCAAGCCAGAATCAAGATTGCCGGGAGAAACATCAACAACCTCAGATATGCAGACGATACCACTCTAATGGCAGAAAGTGAAGAAGAACTAAAGAGCCTCTTGATGAGAGTGAAAGAGGAGAATGCAAAAGTTGGCTTGAAACTCAACATTAATAAAACTAAGATCATGGCATCTGGTCCCATCAATTCCTGGCAAATAGAAGGGGCAGAAATGGAAGCAGTAACAGATTTTACTTTTTTGGGTTCCAAGATCACTGCAGACGGAGACAGCAGCCATGAAATTAAAAGACGCTTACTCCTTGGAAGGAAAGCTATGGTAAATTTAGATAGCATAATAAAAAGCAGAGATATCACCATACCAACAAAAGTTCGTATAGTCAGGGCGATGGTGTTCCCAGTAGCAATGTATGGTTGCGAGAGCTGGACCATAAGGAAGGCTGAGCGCCGAAGAATAGATGCTTTTGAACTGTGGTACTGGAGAACACTCCTGAGAGTCCCTAGGAGATCAAATCAGTCAATCCTAAATGAAATCAACCCTGACTGTTCCCTGGAAGGACAGGTACTAAGGCTGAAACTCAAATATTTTGGCCACCTAATGCGAAGAGAGGACTCTCTGGAGAAGACTCTGATGCTGGGAAAGATTGAAGGCAAAAGGAGAAGGGGAAGGCCAAGGATGAGATGGTTAGACAGCATCACCGATGCAATGAACATGAACATGAGCGAACTCAGGAAGATAGTGGAGGATAGGAAGGCCTGGCGGGATATGGTTCATGGGATCACGAAGGGTCGGACACGACTTAACGACTGAACAACAAAAAAACCCCTGACAATTCAGTCCAGTTGTGTCCGACTCTAGGGTGTGGTGCTGATCCCCATTTCAAAGCCGAAGAGCCAGCGTTGTCCGAAGACACCTCCGTGGTCATGTGGCCAGCATGACTCTCCTTGCTGCAGCGCGTAGCATGCAGCTGGAAAAATGGAGCCCTGTTTACCTTCGTGCAAGCGGTACCTATTTATCTACTCGTATTAACATGCTTTGGAACTGCTAGGTTGGCAGGAGCTGGCCAAGCAACGAGAGCTCACCCCATCGCGGATTCGAACTGCTGTCCTTTCGATCGACAGCTCATGGTTCAGCGGTTTAACCCACTGCGCCACCCGTTGGCATGTATACTCAAAGTAAACCCAATGAATTCAGGGCACAATCGAATCCTACTTACGCCACCATTGTAACCAGCGGCGCAGCGAAAACGGGAGGCCCCAGAATGGAAAGGGGATTCAAATCCCCTCCAAAAGGGGAATTCAAAGGGGATTTGAATTCCCTTTCCATTCTGGGGCCTTCCGTTTTCGCTGTGCCCCTGGTTACAAAGGCAGCGTACGTAGGATTGGATTGTGCCCTCAGTGGCACTGACTCCCAGGAAAGCAGGCACAGAATCGCAGCCCTGCTCAGTGACCAACTCTCAGTCAGCTGTTGGGGAGAATTCACACCATCATGGCTACGTTGCCTGTTGCAGCCTGACTGGTCCTGGGATGGAGGCAGCTTTGTTAGCCCTGCTGAACAACGTTTCTGGGGGGAAGGCTCAAGACAGGGTCCTCCCTCTGGATTCTCTCAGGCCTCACTGTAGCTTTAATCTCTTAGAATTGTGAAAACGTTTTTTGTTTGTACAGTGGGGCGTTTCCATGAGTGGTTTTAGTCTTGTAGAAATGACACAAAGACAGGACTGAACTCTGCCTCCATTTTATCCCCCATCTTACTTTCTGTCATATTGTGTTGCCCTTCTGGTGGTGAAGCCATGTCACCAACAAAACATGACCCAGGAAAAACAGAGGAAACAAGAGATCAAAGCTACCATCTTTCCGCAGTCTCTTGCAGCGGTGTAGCCACGCCCTCTGGGGGTGGGGCCACGGCACGCGGTGACACCCCCGAACACTCTTCCGGGACGCCAGGACATCGCTGAAAAAGGCATCCAAGATGCAGGGCGGGCGGACCAAACTGCTCACCTGTTTCTTCACCGCCCACACCCCCCACCCCAGGCAACACGATGCTTAACATAAGAACATAAGAAGAGCCCTGCTGGATCAGGCCAAAAGCCCATCTAGTCCAGCTTCCTGTGTCACACAGTGGCCCCACCAGATGCCTCAGGGAGCACACGAGACAACAAGATACCTGTGTCCAGTCGCCACTCCCTTGCACCTGGCACAGAGAAAACCCACTTCTAAAACCAGGAGGTTGCTTATGGCTTGTAACCTGTGATGGTCTTTTCCTCCATGAATTTGTCCAAACCCCTTTTAAAGGCATCTAGGCCAGGTGCCAGGTGCTTCTGGTCTCTTGGCTGGTGGGGCTAGCAGGGCCAGGTGTGTGTGTTGGCAAGCAAGATACAAGGAATGAGAAATGTATTTAGCAGTGGGAGAAGCACTTTTGGGAGGTGTTGCGAGAACAGAGGTGGGGAGGGAAGCAAGGGTTGTATTTGTAGGGAAGGACTGGGTGAAGGTTAGTCACCCAAAAGGAGGTAGGGCAGGCAGTGCTGAACTTCTGCAGAGGCGTCACCAGGGTTTGCGTCACCCGGTGTGAGAGCTCAGCGCATCACCCCCATGATGAACCCCAGAGTTGAATAGGGAGAAACAAGGTTGGGGGCTGATCTGGGTTCTACAAAAGATGCCCATCAGGCAGGACTGTGTATTCCTACAGATTACTCTGGGTCAGTGTTGTCGCTAGGGTTGGTGTCACCCGGTCCGGTAACTCATGGTGTCACCCCCATTAACTTTATTTAATATACGTATAGCAGTACAGGTCACCCAACAAATCAGTAACCAATTTGGCTCTCCGAACAATCAGTCTCATTGGTCTGTTTTGAGTTAAGGAAATCCACTTTTTGTTACATAAGGCAATTATGTTTTATTTTTCTGGTTATTTAGCCATATCGTTTGATAGAATAGTCATACAGTAATTCAAAATTCAATTCTGCATGAATGTACGCATCGAATGATATATAACATGGTATTATTCATATTTTAAAAGATTCACAATTTTGGCCGGGGAGGTCAACACACACCCCAGCTCTTGGGACTCCGACACATGGGTGTGCAGCAGAAATGGCCGGGCAAATGGAAGCCAATGCATCAGCTGATGTTTCTGCCCTTGAAAAGCACCCAGGTCAGGCAGGGCCGGGTCCCCGGGACAGCGGAGTGAGCAGTGCCGGCCTTTTCTGCCCTAAGTGGCAGTGGGGCCGTCCCAGGAGTTAGAGAACCACTGCCTTACACCAACGATTCCGCTACACTAGGCAGAGATGTTGGTGACATTCTAGGCCGCCATAGTCACACCATTGGCAAAACTCCAGCATTGTGGAGCTACAATGGGACGAAGGCAAGAGGGTGATGGACAGGGGAGTTGAAATGTCAAATCCAAATGCCCCAGAGGTGCCCTAAAGTTGCACTGACTTCAGAGGTGGAGCCAAGTCAACAAGTATTCATTGGAGTCAAAGGAGAACAAAACGTCACTGCTCACCTCCCCCCACCCCTCCTGTTCTCCCCCCACCCCACCCCCCAGCATCGCCTCCAGCTCTTGGGACAAAAGCCCTGTCAGGGCCCCTCCCAAAGGTGGCATGGCGAATGGGGACCCTTCATCACAATGGAAACTCCCCTCCTTCCTCGGGTAACTCAGCGCTGGTTCGGATAAGTCAGCAGAGTGCAGCTCTGCCATTCTGATCTCATCACCTGGAAGGCCATGACAGCTGCTTGGCCTCTGCATTTGCTGGGTGGGGCCGAGTGGTGACTTTCTAGGTTGAGAGTCAGGTGTCTTTGAGGACGTTGTGATGCGGAGAGGAAGGTGGAGGGCCAGAGCATCAGCCACTCAGAGCCAGGTGATGAGATCAGAAGGGCAGAGATGTGCTTTGCTGACTCCTCCCAACTAGCGCTGAGTCACCCCAGAAAGGAAGGGGCCCCATTCATCACAGCACCCTTCTGGTCCCATTCTGCCCATTCTCCCAGTACCCTCTAGTCCAAAGCTATTGTTCTGCTATGCAGTACTGTGCAGAAGCAAGTTACCTGCAGATTCCTCTTCTTCCTGGAGATCCTGGAAAAAAGCACACTCCCCTTCTTCCAGCTGGGAAATGAAGGCAGGTTTGGGAAATTCCACTGAGAAGGGAATGAGGAAATGAGTTGCTTATTCTTGTAGGATTTCGGATATACGAGTAGAGAAGCCATGTAAACAAGACAGCTAGAGTTAAAACAATGTCAAAAACTGCATGCAATCTCCAGATGTTGGGTAATGCAAAGCAGACAAGAAAATCGTTTAAAATCTAAGGCTAGAGTTTGTAAAGTCTGACGTTTCGTTCCTTTAGACCAGGAATATTTTCTAGGAGCAATCCAAAGATTGTTAGATGTTAACTAATAGATGTTAACTAGTATGTTAATAGATCAACTAGTAGATGTTAACTAGATTAGAAAATGTGCCTGGTCTAAAGGAACGAAACATCAGACCGCCCTCGATGAGGAGCACAAAGGCACTTGGCTCCTGGGAACGATCATCATGCTGGGGAGAGCCCTCGTGAGGTAGCCAGCCTCACCCGCTCTCTTCCAGAACCTCCGGACAAAAGTGTGATGAGACAGCAGCCTTGGGAGAGATCGGCTCAGCATTCCCCTTCAGTCAGATGAGCTGAGTGCATTTGCTATGATTGGGACTGGGGGAGGGAAGGGGGGCTCTGAGTGGCAAAAGGGCCACAGAAATAGCTTACAAAAGCCTGCGAGTCTAAGACACCATCGATTCTAAAACGCACCCCATTTTTAGAGATGTTTATACGGGAAGAAACGCGAGTCTTAGAATCGAAGAAATACGGTACATCTTGCTGTTTCATCCCCAAGGAGCATCGGTCAGGCCCATCTCCACTCTGTAACAGCGAGGAACAGCATGCATGTCCAGAGCATGAATTCCAGCCCCACACGCCCCATTTCTAGGGTGCAACCCTGACAAGAGAAACAAGAAGAAGAGGAGCTCATGCCTTTGGCAACCGCCCACCCAAGGAGGAAGGGCATCCTTACCCAGAGAGGCCACGATCCCGTAATTCTCCAGCATGACTTCCCTGTGCAGAGCCTTTTGGCTCAGATCCAGCAGAGCCCACTCCTCCTTGGTGAAGCGCACAGCAACCTCCTCAAAGGACACTGGACCCTGCAAGGAAAAGACAGTATGAACTCTCAGATAAGGCCCACCCTTTGGACATAACATCTCCCTGCTCTTTTGCCCACAGTCTGAAAAGCGAAATGGGCAGCCTATTACTCCCCGTGCGACAATACAGCGGTGTCCACTATATTTGGGGGAGGAGTTTCAGCATGTTGTGCCCTCCTCGGGGGAAGGGAACATTTGTTCCCTTGCCCTGGGGGAAGACCCAGTAGCCACCATGGATCAATTTGAACCTGTGCCAACGATATCACTGGTGCAACTCCGCACTGACCCATGCAGTAGGATCAGGTCTGGGAAGTGGGTTAGGATTTGGTGTGTGCCGCTTGCCATCGAACCCACCCCCTCCCCGGGCCCGATCCGTCCTCCCCCAATCACTTCACCATCCCATTCCACCACCCACCCCATTCCGCCCCCTCCCTACCTCACTCCCAACCCGTGTGGGCTTACCTGCACTGCTGCCCGTCGTCACGCGGACCCGGCCAGGCCGCATGCTCTGGCATAGCCCCGTTTGTGACAGCTTTGAAGCACATTATGGCGGCATAATGTGCCCATGGGATTGGACTGTAAGTTGGGGTCAACTGGATGACTTGGCAGTCATTGAAAAGTGGTCTTCGAAACATTTGCACACAAAGTGACTCATTTGTACATACAAGACGTGATTTACCCTTCCGTTCAATGTAGTTGGTATTTTTCAAGACATCTTTCCGTACCCTTCTCGAATCTCTGAACTATCCTGATGCATGAGGGGGGTGCAGGGGGCTGCAGCTGGATGCCAGCTTGCAGAGGGGCAGCTGTCCAGGGCGAGCAGCCACGTTGGCGTCCCGCAGCCCTGGCAATTTCCACGCGGGGCTGGAGAGGGATGCTCGGGTGCAGGCTCTCTTGGAGGGACTGGGGCCCACTTTGATCTGTGCAAAGAAGCTGCATCGTTGCCTACAGAGAAGCATAACATTCATGACACGATTTCTCTCTATCCAAGCACACTCCTGCAGGCAGGGACCTGGGACAGCCATCTCCAGAGTCGCAGTCAGGGACGCCAGAGTGCTGTCTGCACAGGTTCGTTCCGTCTTGAGTGAGCAACTCCCCGCCCCCTTCCCTGGCCCTTTGCCTCTCTGGGATCTCCTCCCGTCAGCCACCGCCAGCTCAGAAGCATTTGGCTTTCAGGAGCTCTGCTTAAGGCAGAGTTTGTTCTTAACACACGTCCTGTCCTTCCACAGGACTCAGAGTGTTGTGGCTGTTGGCTTGCACTGCGCTCAGCTGCTCACAATAAAAGGTCTACCTGCAACTGGAAGGCAGCCGACATTTTCCGACGTCTGGTCTGGCTGCAGACATATATATCTTGCTGTTTCAATCCCAAGGAGCATTGGTCAGGCCCATCTCCGATCTGTAAAAGTGAGGAACAGTAGGCATGTCCAAGGCATGAATTCCAGCCCCACACGCCCCATTTCTAGGGTGCAACCCTGTCAAGGGCCGGGAAACAAAAAGGAGCTCATGCCTTTGGCAACCACCCACCCAAGGAGAAAGGGCATCCTTACCCAGAGAGGCCACGATCCCATAATTCTCCAGCATGACTTCCCTGTACAGAGCCTTCTGGCCCGGATTTAGCAGAGCCCACTCCTCCTCCGTGAAGCGCACAGCCACCTCCTCAAAGGACACCGGACCCTGCAAGGAAAAGACAGTCTGACCTCTCAGATAGGGTCCCACCCTTTGGACATAACATCTCCCTGCTCTTTTGCACACAGTCTGAAAACCAAAATGGGCAGCCTTATCCTCTATTACTCCCCGTGTGACAATGCAGCGGCGTCCACTATATCCCACAGAGGAGTTTCAGCATGTTGAACCCTCCTTGGGAGAAGGGAATGTTTATTTCCTTGCCCTGGGGGAAGCCCCAGTAGTTGAACCTGTGCCAGTGAACCTGTGCCATGGATCAAGTTGAACCTGTGCCAGTGATATCGCTGGTGCAAGTCCATGCTGACCCATGCAGTAGGATCAGGTCTGGGAAGTGGGTTAGGATTCGGTGGGCACCAAACAGAGGACAAACTACATAACTTTACTCCCTGCCTGTCCTCAACCCAGCCACTGCAATCGAAGCCCCCTCCCCCGGATGCCGTGAAAAAGGGAGAGAAAGGAATTCTCCACTCCAAGGACCTGCTGAGAATATGCAAGGACAGATTAATAACAGGGGACAAACTATATAATTTTATTAGTTGACTCCTCCTGTTAAAATCTGCTTGCAATACTTGTTCCTTCAAAGTGTTTCAGGCCCACCGAGACCCCCGTTTCCTGCTGTATTTCCTGCCTCAGTTCCTTCCTCCTGCTTCTATCCTTTATGTCAAAGAAATTGTACGAAGCCCAGTTCCTAAGACTGAAATTGAGCAGCATGAAAGACAGGTGCTGCGTCGATTCCAGGTGATGTGGGGGAAAACCCTGAATTGCAGATGCAGGGGATGGAGGAGGGTTGTAGGTAATGGGGTGTCAGTGGGTAGAGTTCTTTCCAATACAGACACTTCAGGCTTGGGCAGCAACCCAGTTATCTCTGTAAGTAGAAAGAGCCCCCCCCCCCGACACACACCTTGAACGATGCAGATGTTTTGTCAGTGGCTCTGCAAGCACTTCATTCTCTGCAGGACTGACATTCGGGGCTTTGTCTTCCCCGCTCAGCTGTTGAGGGGATCACCCAGTTTTGTCCTCCTCAGTTCCTTCTTCTGAGAGCAGCTCTCTAGCAAATTAATTCCCTGTTGCTTTTCGATCAGGCACAGATGCTGGAAGAATCTTTTTCAGCAGCAAAATCCAACTCCCTTTCTTATAATTTTTATCCCACCTGCCTCTGTTAACACCAGGAGCAGCTAACAACAGTTCAAACACTAAAACAGATGTTAAAGATATAAAATACACTACAAATACAACATCCTTAAAATTTAGCACCCACCACCTCCTCAGTTTCAGGATCAGTTTCAGATTTTCAGCATTGTTCCCGGGTGTCCATCCTACATCCTGCTGTTTTTGCAATGGTTTCCGTGATGAACGGGCCCTTCTGTGCCTCTGTGTTCCGCCTTTTACACCGTCCCCGTCAACCCCCCTCAGCATAGAAATAAAATCATTTAAGAGCAGATCCAAAGCTTAGTATGCAAATGGAGGGGGGGATGTCGCAGTTCCAATTCTCAACCCCCTCCCCCCCCAGTGTCCTTTGACGCTGGGTGTCTGAGTCTCCGCCCACCTGGGGGCTTCTCGCCCACCACTCTCTATTCCTTTCCACCCACTGGAGTCCTGGGACACCCCGCACCCCACTGCGCGCGCACACGCACACGCACACACACTCAAAAGGGGCGGAGCCGGAAGTGGATTCTCATCCCCCATTCGCCACACTAGGAATCTGGAGTCGTTTCCTTTAACCCTCAGAGTGCCTCTCACTCAGCCGCTCCTCTCTCCTTCTCCAAGTCCCAGTCCCTGATTCAGCTTCCGATGCACCATGCGCGGCACAGACTCTGCGGCTTCTCCTGGGGCTGAGTTTCTTCTTCTCTCCCCGCCGAGCTGCAAGTGGCCAACAAGGACCGCAGCTCTTCTTCCCGGTATCTCTTTTCCCAGCCTGTCATGACATCCATCCTGTCCCCGAGTCTGTGCAGGAAATCCTGCGAGCAGCAACCCAAATGGGAGAGAGGCACACGCACAGCTGGGCCAGAGCGTGTGTGACTGGGACAGATGAAGCTGCCTTATTAGGATCCGGCTTCGCTTCGCTCCTGCTGCGGGAGCGCTTGCATTTTCAGCAGGAGGCGGGCCAGGGGCAGTGCAGAGTGGAGGACCACAGCTCGCAGAGCATGGGCGAGCGAGACTCGGGCGTTGAGCAGCGGAGGCGGGCAGGGCTGGGGCAGCGATCCTCGGCAGCAGACTCGGGGTACTGCCTGACGGTCCCCATCTGCGATCTGCACCACCTTAAGGTGGCAGAGATGCTCCATCAACTCACACCACTGCAGTGGTGTTTGTTTATTTGTTTATTTGCTGACCTTGCGCTCTGACCTTCCTGACGAGCTTTCTGTCGACTGTCTGAGCTGTGCGCTTTTTGAAACACTTAGAGAGAGAGAGAGAGAGAGAGAGAGAGATTTGGGAGGAGTAGCAAACACCATAGATAGAGGACAGTAGAAGCCTTCAGGGAGACACTGGCTGAATGGAATGCTGGGCTGAGATGATGAACCAGATGAAGTTCAACAGGGAGAAATGCAAAGTTCTGCGCTTGGGCAAAAATGAGTAAAGAAGACGCAGATACAGAATGGGACGTACCTGGCTTGGCAGCAGAACAGGTGAGAGGGATCTTGGAGCTGCAGTGGATCACAAGCTGAACATGAGTCCGCAGGGTGATGCTGCTGCAACGAAGGCTAACGTAATTCTAGCGTGCATTAGTAGAACTTTAGCTTCCAAGTTGTGAGAAGTGGTGGTTCTGCTCTACTCCACATTGGTGAAAAACCTCACCTGGAGTACTGTGTCCAATTCTGGGCACCTCACTTTAGGAAAGATGTGGCCAAACTGGAGCGGGTTCAGAGAAGAGCGACGAGGATGATCAGAGGGCTGGGGAACACACACCCTAGTATGAGGAAAGGTTGAGGGAACCTGCAATGTTTACCCTGGAGAAGAGGAGTCTGAGAGGGAATGAGAGCACTCTTCAAACATTTGAAGGCTGTTACAAAGGAGCAAATTTGTTCTCCACTGCCTCTGAGAGGAGAAGGAGATCAAATGGGTTCAGACTTCAAGAGGAGATTCTGGTTTGCTGGGTGGAAGCCCAGTTATCTCTGTAAGTGGAAAGACACCCCCACGACACACATCTTGAATAAAGCAGCTGTTTTAATACTCCTTATGCAAGGACTTCCTTCTCTGGAGGGCAGAGAATGGTTTGTCTGGCTGTTTTTTTTTTTTTGCATCTCCCCCCTTTCTCTTTCACAGGCTTCTGTCTGCAAGCTAGGCCCTACTCCATCTTGACACAGAAGCTGACCTCTTTGCAGTTAAACATTGGAAGTGTTCCCCCTCACCCTTTCTCTTCGACCTCAGTGCATTCCTTCCCCTGTTCCTGTTGTTAGAAGGACACAAAGAAAAGGCAACCACAGGAAAGGAATGTTTCCCCAGATAAGAAAGAGGCTCATCCATCCCTCTCTAACATAAGAACATAAGAAGAGCCCTGCTGGATCAGGCCAAAAGCCCATCTAGTCCAGCTTCCTGTGTCACACAGTGGCCCCACCAGATGCCTCAGGGAGCACACGAGACAACAAGATACCTGTGTCCAGTCGCCACTCCCTTGCACCTGGCACAGAGAAAACCCACTTCTTAAAAAAAAACCAAAAAAAAAAAAAAAACCAGGAGGTTGCTTATGGCTTGTAACCTGTGATGGTCTTTTCCTCCATGAATTTGTCCAAACCCCTTTTAAAGGCATCTAGGCCAGGTGCCATCACCACATCCTGTGGCAAGGAGTTCCACAGATGAATCACACGCTGGGTAAAGAAATATTTTCTTTTGTCTGTTCTAACTCTCCCTCCACTCAATTTTAGTGCGTGTCCCCTAGTGCGTGTCTAAATGGGAGGGGGTTGCTTGTTGCTTGCTTCATGGACTCTGAGCTGTGGCTAGGTCGCCTGGGGGGGGGGGCACGTATCCCTTCACTTCCAGTTCTGGTTTCTTGTTTCATAATGAGCTTGTGGGTATGCATTTACCCTGATGCACATGCATATGAAAGAGTATAAAAAGCCACACCCAGCTTTGTCTTGTTGTTCCCCTCTCATGGCTGGAGAGTGTGGAATCCCTGTGCATGTTGTAAAACAAAGTCCGTCCTCTCTCTCTCTCTTTATCTGGTTATTTAATTCCTTTTGGGGCAGAAACTCCCAGCCACTTGAAGCTGCAGGGTGAGTCTGCATCTTCTGATTGATGCCAGGCCCTGGGGGCTTCCCCTCCTTCACTGGAACCCGCCCCCCGCCGCCCTTTTGCATTCTTTCCCACCACTGTCACCATCTTGGTTTTTACTGCTTCGCCATAGATGGGTGGCCACAGCTGTCCAAGCTCTGCTTTGTCAGGACAAGAGCTAGAGACACCTGCTTTCGATTTCTGAAAGAGAAGATCAAGATTCCGAGTCTTCGGCACTTCAGAGCCCAGGAGGAACTTCCTCGTCTTTGAGATCCCAGCCTTGTTCATGACGACGCGTCTTTCCTGGGGGTGCTGCTCCTTCATGCCCATGGCAGCCTGGCCTCAGAGGCCCGAACTAGACTTTTAACAGGGAGGGTGCTGTTTGGAGGGGAGATGCAGAGGAGGGGATGCTGACCGGGCTGCTTACAGGACAGGCTCCTGCCAGATGATTCTCTCCTTCCTCTCCTGCCAGCAGAGCTGGGGTCACTCACTGCATATAGAAAAAGGGCCGCCTTTCTTGTGGCACCCGGAATATGGAGCTCTTTGCCCCAGGAGAGACACAGGCCCCTCCCCAATGATGCTCAGATGCCAAGTGCAAAGCTTTATGCCAGCATCCTGACTGCACGGCCGATTCCTCAATCAAGTACACATCAGATACCGTATTCTGCTCTTCTTGTTTTCTGTACAATGCTTTATTCGCGGTTTCCAGTTCTGAACGCTGCTCCAAGTGGCTCAGAGGAAGTGTGGGATACAGGAATGAATCACCAGAGAGGCAAACACAAAACGCCCAGCCTTTATTTAGTTATAATAAGACTGTAACTAACTAATCCTTTGGTTCCATCACCAAGTCTCCAAGACAGATAACTCCCTTAAAAAAACAATTTCAAAGAAAAGCAAAAGACGAAGCTAATGTGCAGCACCAGCACGAACTCTACATTATAAAAGAGACAACTTACACATTGGGAAATCTGGATGACCGAAATACTGTATACAAGCAGCTCACAGCCCAACCCCAACCCCTGCCATGTCACAGCCTGCAGCCAGCAGCCAGGCCACTGGCGCAAGCACTGCAGGCTGTGGTAGGGGGTGGGGCAATCAGACAGCCTGCAGCAGGTAAGTATTTCTGACTTACCTCCAGGTAGGCTAGCCAAACGTCTATGGGAGCTCCTCGGACCTGCGCCATCCAGTTTACTGGCGCAGGTCCGAGGAGAACCAGGAGGCATGTCGGATTACAAAATGGGGGATAGGATCTGGCGAAAGTCGCTGCCATCAGATCCACCACCTCCTGGCCTAGACATGCCCCCTGGTTCCCCTGCCCAGTTACACCCCCTGCCTACCCTTCCCGCCCACAAACACCCCACCCCCCTGCGTCAGCCTACCTGCCCTGTTGGTGCCTCAAATTGCCGGGCAGCAGCATGTTTTTTGCATCTCCACAGGCGTCTTTTGCGGCGGTGGAACTCTAGTTGCGCCATCATGAAACCCTTTTCTGTCGGTGTCCAAAGAGAGAAACAAATAGAATTTTCTCTGTCAAAACATTCCATAACCTGGGCACCAGCCCTGAGGGACGAGTGTCCCATCTCTCACGCCTGTACAAAGAATTGCAATTGAATTGGAAAAGGTGCAGAAAAGAGCGACCAAAACTAATTAGTGGGCTGGAGCACCTCCCTTATGAGGAAAGGCTACAGCGTTAGGGGCTTTTCAGTCTAGAAAAAGGTGCCTGAGGGGGGACACGATTGAGACTTATAAAATTATGCATGGGATGGAGAGAGTGGATAGAGGGAAGTTCTTCTCCCTCTCGCACAACACACGCACAACACATTTTTAGTGGGCATGCACTAAATTCACCCAGCATGTAATTCATCTGTGCAACTCCTCGCCACAGGATGTGGTGATGGCACCTGGCCTAGATGCCTTGGATAGATCGTTTGGATAGATTCATGGAGGAAAAGTCCATTACAGTTTACAAGTCAAAAGCAACCTCCTGGCTTTGCAAGTAGGTTTTCTCTGTATGCCAGGTGCAAGGGAGTGGCGACAGGATACAGGGATCTTGTTGTCTTGTGTGCTCCCTGAGGCATCTGGTGGGGCCACTGTGAGATACAGGAAGCTGGATGAGATGGGCCTTTGACCTAATTCAGCAGGGATCTTCTTACGTTCTTAAGCACACCCCAGAGAGAGCCAGGGCATGCAGCAGGCCCTCCTTGGGGGAGCACAGTGTGTGGGCAGGTTCCCAGAGGCAGGTGTGGCCCCTTTCAAATTCTTTCACCCCAAGCGGTTCAGGGCTTTACAGGCTAAATCCAGGGTTTGCACTGGGCCCAGAAACCAACGGGAAGCCAACGAAGCTGGAAATGCAGCACTTCCATGCGACCAGAAACACAGCAATACTCAGCCTTCCCTGCTGCATTCTGGACTGACCGACTCACACCCATGACATAGGGAACCTGCCTCAGGGGGGGACCAATCTGCAGTGCAGCACAAGAGTGCGTGAGCTGGAACAAAGAAAAGCCCAGCCAGATGGCACCAAAGGGGGCTCACCTAGGCCACCACCCTGTTCCCACAGTGCCCCACCCGCTGCCTCTGAAGCAGGACAGCCAGGTCTGTGTCTCTCTCGCCACTGCTCCTCTGTGCCTGGGATTCGGAGGCACACTGACTGGACCCAGAGATCCCACGGAGCCATCCTGACTAGTAGCCACGGACAGACCTGTCCTCCACGAGTGGGTCCAACCTGATGGCAAGACCCCCAGACCCAGGGGAGACACGTGAGATGACAAAGACACCCACACAGCGTGAACAGTTGAAAACTAGTAACATTTATTAAAGTAAAAGGGGGTTTCTGGAAAGGCTCGGGAAGGATAAAGGTAATGGACCCACAAGGATAAGGTAAGCCACACACAGTGATAAAGGTAAGTACCCCCCAAAGAACTCCCTCCCCTCAAACTACCCATACCAGAGGCAGCAAAAGCAAAAGGAAGCAGCAGGAATCTTACTTTATCCTCTCCTGAACATGAAAAGGAGCGAACTCAGGAAGATAGTGGAGGACAGGAAGGCCTGGCGGGATATGGTTCATGGGATCACGAAGGGTCGGACACGACTTAACGACTGAACAACAACAACAGAGGTAATTTAGCTGACAAAGGGAACAAACCAACCACCGACAACAACCAACAACAACCAACCCCGAGTGCAAGGGGTGGCCTGCTTAAATAGGGTCTTTCTGCACATGGCCCTTTCCCCTTTTCACAAGGCACCCACCCTTTGCACTCAGCCCCTAAAGGTGTCAGTCTTCCCTCAGGTCCTCTGGCCCTTTTCCCGCCCTTTTCACTAGTGCTGCTCCTAGCCACTGCATACTGGTAGTCTGTGAGGGAAACATTTCTTATACAACAAACCCAACCCTCTTGGGGTCTCCTCTTCCTCCCCACAACAAGGTAGCTCACCATCAAATGATTCTTGTAGGCCATGCTCAGAAATGAAAGATGGAAGAGGGGTGCCCATCAACGCAGGGGTTCGTTTTACCAACATCTAACATAGATAACAGAAGACTAGCGGGGAGAACCTCGAGGAGGATCTAACCAAATCAGGGGAAGGCCACTGTTAAAGACAGGTCTCGGGGTTACAGCTCCCATGCTAGCTCCAATAGTCCAGAACCTGGTCCTGTAAATGGCGGCTTGTCTTCTGACCCCCTGGAGGGGACGCCAGGGTGTCTCAGTGCCCAGCCCACATGTGGCTGCAGGTGCAGACCGGGACCTTGGGCTGCAGGGTCCTCCCAGCTGCAGGAAACAGTTGGCCCTATGGCTTGCCCTAGTGCTGTCCAGGAATGGGTGGAAGCCAGGCCCCACTCAGAGCGCCTCTGTCCTACACCCCTTGAGCCTTGGCCCCGGTTCGACTGCTGAATTCCTCCTCTGTCTCTGGCTGGACTGTGTCTCCTTATTTCTCTTTTTTTTTTTTTTTACTAGAATCTCTCCTTCCACTTGCTCTGGCCCCAGCCAGGTCATCCTCCCAACCTCGCATCCCCCCTCCCCTTCTCCTCTGTCTCTTCTTTCATCCGACTCAGCTCTCCAAACACTTTGATGTGTCTTAAGGCTTCAGCTGAGGAAGAGGCTCTCTCAAACACTAAATGGTTCCGCATCTGTGTGGATTCTTTGGTGTACTGTGATCAGTGAGTGAAAAATTTACAAACTTCAAACACTTAAGTGGTTGCTCCCCCCTCTAGATTGTTTCATACGCCGTCAGATCGGAGCTCCAACAGATGCATGGTATCTTCCTTTTCACTCCTGTATGGGTTCTTTGATGTGGTCCAGGAGTGCACTCTGCGTGAAGATCTTTCCACACTTCTAGCATTGAAATGCTCCCGTGTGGATTCTTTGCTGATAAGTCAGGTTTCCGCTCTGACGGAAGCTCTTTCCACACTCTAAGCATTTGAATGGTTTCTCCCCTGTGTGGGTTCTTTGATGCAAAGTCAGGCTTGAGGTCATGCTGAAGCTCTTTCCACACACCAAGCACTGATATGGTTTCTTCCCTGTGTGGGTTCTTTGATGCATAGTCAGCTTTGAGCTTTCGTTCAAGCTTTTTTCGCACTCCAAGCATTGATATGGTTTCTCCCCTGTGTGGGTTCCTTGGTAAACAGTCAAGCTTGAGCTATTACTGAAGCACTTTCCACACTCTAAGCATTGATATCCCCTGTGTGAGTTCTTTGATGCAAGATCAGGTGTCCACTCTGACTAAAGCTTTTTCCACACTCAAAGCATTTGAAAGGTTTCTCACCTGTGTGGATTCTTTGGTGCACAGTCAGGTTTCCACTCTGACTGAAGCTCTGTCCACACTTCAAGCATTTGTATCTATTCTCTCCTGTGTGGGTACTCTGATGCACAGTCAGGTGTCCACTCTGACTGAAGCTTGTCCCACACTCAAAGCATTTGAAAGGTTTCTCACCTGTGTGGGTTCTTTGGTGCACAGTCAAGCTTGAGCTATTACTGAAGCTCTGTCCACACTCCAAGCATTTGAAAGGTTTCTCACCTGTGTGGGTTCTTTGATGCAAAGTCAGGCTTGAGCTCTGACTGAAGCTCTTTCCACACTCCAAGCATTTGTATCTTTTCTCACCTGTGTGAGTTCTTTGATGCACAGTCAGGCTTCCGCTCTCACTGAAGCTCTTTCCACACTCCAAGCATTTATACGGTTTCCCCCCTGTGTGGGTTCTTTGATGCACAGTCAGGCTTCCACTCTGACTGAAGCTCTGTCCACACTCCAAGCATTTGTATGGTTTCTCCCCTGTGTGGGTCCTTCGATGGTTGAGCAGGTTTGACGTGCCACTGAAGCTCTTTCCACACTCCAAGCATTTATATGGTTTCTCCCCTGTGTGGGTTCTTTGATGCACAGTTAAGCTTGACCTGCAACTGAAGCTCTTTCCACACTCCAAGCATTTGTATGGTTTCTCCCCTGTGTGGGTTCTTTGATGCATAGTCAGCTTTGAGCTCTCGTTGAAGCTCTTTCTGCACTCCAAGCATTGATATGGTTTCTCCCCTGTATGGGTTCTTTGATGCAAAGTCAGGTGTCCACTCTGACGGAAGCTCTTTCCACACTCAAAGCATTTCAAAGGTTTCTCACCTGTGTGGGTTCTTTGATGCACAGTCAAGCTTGAGCTCACACTGAAGCTCTTTCCACACTTCAAGCATTGATATGGTTTCTCCCGTGTGGGTTCTTTGATGCAAGGTCAGGTATCTACCCTGACTGAAGCTTTTTCCACACTCAAAGCATTTGAAAGGTTTCTCACCTGTGTGGGTTTTTTGGTGCACAGTCAAGCTTGAGCTATTACTGAAGCTCTTTCCACACTTCAAGCATTTGTATCTTTTCTCTCCTGTGTGGGTTCTTTGATGTACAGTCAGGTGTCCACTCTGACTGAAGCTTTTCCCACACTCAAAGCATTTGAAAGGTTTCTCGCCTGTGTGGGTTCTTTGGTGCACAGTCAAGCTTGAGCTTCTACTGAAGCTCTGTCCACACTCCAAGCATTTATAAGGTTTCTCCACTGTGTGGGTTCTTTGATGCACAGTCAGGCTTCCACTCTGACTGAAGCTCTTTCCACACTCCAAGCATTTATATGGTTTTTCCCCTGTGTGGGTTCTTTGATGCAAAGTCAGGTATACTCTCCGGCTGAAGCTCTTTCCACACTCCAAGCATTTATATGGTTTTTCCCCTGTATGGGTTCTTTGATGGACAGTCAAGCTACCGCTCTCACTGAAGCTCTTTCCACATTCCAGGCATTGATATGGTTTTTCCCCTGTGTGGGTTCTTTGATGCAAAGTCAGGTGTACTCTCCGGCTGAAGCTCTTTCCACACTCCAAGCATTTATATGGTTTTTCCCCTGTGTGGGTTCTTTGATGGACAGTCAAGCTACCACTCTCACTGAAGCTCTTTCCACATTCCAGGCATTGATATGGTTTTTCCCCTGTGTGGATTCTTTGATGGACAGTAAGATTTCCACTCTGACTGAAGCTCTTTCCACACTCGAAGCATTGATATGGTTTTTCCCCTGTGTGGGTTCTTTGATGTGTTCTACATTTGGATTTCCCATTGAAGGACTTTGCACTTTGAGGGCTTTTTCCTCTCCTCTTTTTAGTTCCCTGTTCTGGATAGAGTGAGATGATATCGAAATCCCCACCCTGTCTAGCATCAGGTTCATTTCTCCATTTCTCCGTCTGGTTTTCTTTCTCCTTTGGTATTTCTTGATGCACAACTTTCTCTCTTCTTTGGATATTTTTATGCGGAGGAAGACATGTTCTTGTACTGAAGCTCTTCCTCCACTTAGCACACTGAAATGATTTCTTTCCTGTGTGGAGTTTGCTGCGTTTAGTAATGTTGGATTTACAACTGATGCTTTCCCTGGGTAATGGATATTTCTTTCTCTTCCCTTTCGGTTGTTCCAGTTCGATTGGGATTTCATGGCAGTCATAATCCTGACAAACAATAGATTTAGTCCTCCCAGCAAGTGCTGGGCTTCCCTCCTGCCTCCCTGATCCGTCTTGTTCCATGACACTCACTTCCTCTATGTCAAGCATGGTCATTTCCGGGGACACCTCCCGCGGCTCCCTCTGATCCTCATTGTCTTGTCTGCTGCTTCCTGGAACAGAGACAGAATCTGGATTAGCAATGCAACAGAGTGATTGGTCTTCTAAAGCGCACTCCTAGGCATGTATACTCAGAAGTAAACCCAATGAATTCAGGACACAATCGAATCCTACTTACGCCGCCATTGTAACCAGCGACGCAGAGAAAACGGGAGACCCCAGAACGGAAAGGGGATTCAAATCCCCTCCAAAAGGGGAATTCAAAGGGGATTTGAATTCCCTTTCCGTTCCGTTCCGTTCTGGGCCTCCCATTTTCGCTGTACCGCTGGTTACAACGGCTCCGTAAGTAGGATTGGATTACGCCCTCAGTGGCACTGAGTCCCAGGAAAGCAGGCACAGGATCGCAGTTCAGTGACCAACTCTCAATCAGCTGTTGGGGAGAATTTCCATGAGTGGTTTCAGTCTTATAGAAATGACACGAAGACGGAACTGAGCTCTGCCTCCATTTTATCCCCCATGTTATTTTCTGTCGTATTGTATTGCCCATCTGGTGGTGAAGCCTTGTCCCCAACAAAACATGACCCAGGAAAAACAGAGGAAACAAGAGATCAAAGCTACCATCTTTCCGCAGTCTCTTGCAGTGGGCGTAGCCACGCCCTCCGGGGGTGGGACCACGGCACACGGTGACACCCCCAAACACTCTTCTGGGACGCCAGGACATCACTGCAAAAGGCATCCAAGATGCAGGGCAGGCGGACCAAACTGCTTACCTGTTTCTTCGCCGCCCACACCCCCCACCCCAGGCAACACGATGCTTCTGGTCTCTTGGCTGGTGGGGCTAGCAGGGCCAGGTGTGTGTGTTGGCAAGCAAGATACAAGGAATGAGAAATGTATTTAGCAGTGGGAGAAGCACTTTTGGGAGGTGTTGCGAGAACAGAGGTGGGGAGGGAAGCAAGGGTTGTATTTGTAGGGAAGGACTGGGTGAAGGTTAGTCACCCAAAAGGAGGTAGGGCAGGCAGTGCTGAACTTCTGCAGAGGCGTCACCAGGGTTTGCGTCACCCGGTGTGAGAGCTCAGCGCATCACCCCCATGATGAACCCCAGAGGTGAATAGGGAGAAACAAGGTTGGGGGCTGATCTGGGTTCTACAAAAGATGCCCATCAGGCAGGACTGTGTATTTCTACAGATTACAGATATGACTAGGCCGACATAGTCACACCATTGGCAAAACTCCAGCATTGTGGAGCTACAATGGGACGAAGGCATGAGGATGATGGACAGGGGAGGTGAAATGTCAAATCCAAATGCCCCAGCGGTGCACTAAAGTTGCACTGACTTCAGAGGTGGAGCAAGTCAACATGTACTGTATTCATTGGAGTCAAAGGAGAACAAAACGTCACTGCTCACCTCCCCCACCCCTCCTGTTCTCCCCCCACACCACCCCCCAGCATCGCCTCCAGCTCTTGGGACAAAAGCCCTGTAAGGGCCCCTCCCAAAGGTGGCATGGCGAATGGGGACCCTTCATCACAATGGAAACTCCCCTCCTTCCTCGGGTAACTCAGCGCTGGTTTGGATGAGTCAGCAGAGTGCTGCTCTGCCGGTCTGACCTCATCACCTGGAAGGCCCTGACAGCTGCTTGGCCTCTGCATTTGCTGGGTGGGGCCAAGTGGTTACTTTCTAAGTTTAGAGTCAGGTGTCTTTGAGGACGTTGTGACGCGGAGAGGAAGGTGGAGGGCCAGAGCATCAGCCACTCAGAGCCAGGTGATGAGATCAGAAGGGCAGAGATGTGCTTTGCTGACTCCTCCCAACTAGCGCTGAGTCACCCCAGAAAGGAAGGGGCCCCATTCATCACAGCACCCTTCTGGTCCCATTCTGCCCATTCTCCCAGTACCCTCTGGTCCAAAGCTACTGCTCTGTTATGCAGTACTGTGCAGAAGCAAGTTACCTGCCGATTCCTCTTCTTCCTGGAGATCCTGGAAAAAGGCACAATCTCCTTCTTCCAGCCGGGAAATGAAGGTAGGTTTGGGAAATTCCACTGACAAGGGAATAAGGAAAGGAGTTATTTATTTATTTAAAAAAAATTATACCCCGCCTTTTCCTATGCCGAAGGCAAATGCCCAAGGCGGCTTATGACTACAAAGTGTCAAAGGTTTCCCAAGGGACCTGATCCTAGGCTGCCCCCTGCCCCCAACAGGGCACAGAGCAGGACAAGAGAAGAGGGAAGTTCTTTAACCCCTCATGCTTGAATGTGCTGCAGAGCTGGCTGGTAGTCAATGTAGACAACCGTGAGCCAGAGGGGCTTTCTTTAGCTAGACATTTATATCTTGCTGTTTCATCCCAAGGAGCATCAGTCAGGCCCATCTCCCCTCTGTAAAAATGAGGAACAGCAGGAATGTCCAAGGCATGAATTCCAGCCCCACACGCCCCATTTCTAGGGTGCAACCCTGTCAATGGCCGGGAAACAAAAAGGAGCTCATGCCTTTGGCAACCACCCACCCAAGGAGAAAGGGCATCCTTACCCAGAGAAGCCACAATTCCGTAATTCTCCAGCATGACTTCCCTGTGTAGAGCCTTTTGGCTCAGATCCAGCAGAGCCCACTCCTCCTCCGTGAAGCACACAGCAACCTCCTCAAAGGACACCGGACCCTGCAAGGAAAAGACAGTCTGAACTCTCAGATAAGGCCCACCCTTTGGACATAACATCTCCCTGCTCTTTTGCCCACAGTCTGAAAAGCGAAAAGGGCAGCCTTATCCTCTATTACTCCCCGTGCGACAAAACAGCAGCATCCACTATATGCCACAAAGGAGTTTCAGCATGTTGAGCCTTCCTTGGGTGAAGGGAACATTTGTAAAGGGCCTTTACGTAATGATGCAATGTACGAGATGTACAGCGCAAACCTATCCAACTTATCCCACCGGTGTAACCTGCGAAGGAGGGGAGGGCAGGAGGCTATGGGGGGAGGGGGGATTTAAATCCACTTAAATTTATATTTAGGGGATCTAAATTTAATTTTAGGGGATGGGGATAAGCAACCTCCTGGTTGTAGGAGTAGGTTTTCTTTGTGCCAGGTGCAAGGGAGTGGCGACAGGATCCAGGTCTCTTGTTGTCTTGTGTGCTCCCTGAGGCATCTGGTGGGGCCACTGTGTGATACAGGAAGCTGGACTAGATGGGTCTTTGGCCTGATCCAGCAGGGCTCTTCTTATGTTCTTATGAAGGGAACTTGAATCCCCTTTCCGTTCTGGGGACTCCCGTTCTCATTGCACCGCTGGCTGCACCGGTGGGGGAAGTTGGATAGGATTGCGCTGGTAATGTATTACCATCTAATGTTCTGAAAGCCTGTTTAAGGGCCTTGCAGACCATAAAGATTCTATGTGCTTCTATGGTTCTATGTAAGGGAGTTACTGACAATTTACCACACACTCTTCTACGCCGTCCTGTCTATGAGGATCTTCGGCAGAATAATCTTTATCCATATTTACTGGTGTATTGGCTGAGTTTGGACGATGATAGGATTTGGCTACGATTAGCCCCACAACAGCTGGATTTGGTTAGGGAGATTGCTACCTATCTTTTGATGGTAATTCAACAGCGCCAAACAATATCTACTTTTGCCCCTAAACTCTAAAAGTTTTCTATTTTGGCATTAGTTATTAAGGAAGTTTAGGTTGAAAGTTTAATTATGTAAATATTTGTGTATGTATTTTTGAAGCGATTATTTCTACTGTTATTGTTCTGTTTGTTGATGTTGATGACTATGCCAATAAAAGTTATTGATTGATTGTGCGCATCTGGCATGTATTCCAAGATCAAAACCAAAAAGGATGAAGCAAATGGCCAGCAGGAGGCGCTAGGCCATGGGGCTCCATTGGCAGGGGAGAGGGCAGATGCAGGACACTTCAAACTATTGTTGATGCCAGGGCTGCCTGTGCCTTTGCCTCCAGAACGGCTGGGAGAAAAAGACTCCCTGTTTGTCCATACTCCAGCCTCTGCAATCGAAGCCATCCCTCCCTGATGCTGTGAAAAAGGGAGAGAAAGGAATTCTCGACTCCAAGGACCAGCTGAGAATATGCAAGGACAGTTACATGGTACAAGTTATGCGATTTTACTAGTGGACTCCTCTTGTTGAAATCTGCTTGCAATACTTGCTCCTTCGAAGTGTTTCAGGCCCACCGGGACCCCCGTTTCCTGCTATATTTCCTGCTTCAGTTCCTTCCTCCTGCTTCTATCCTTTCACGAAGCCCAGTCCCTAAGATTGAAACTGAGCAGAATGAAAGACAGGTGCTGTATTGATTCCAGATGATGTGGTGGGGGGAAAAACCCTGAATTGCAGATACAGGATGGAGGAGGGTTGCATATAATGGGGGTGTCTGGGCAGAGTTTTCCCATAATAGACACTTCTGGGTGGAGTCCCAGTTATCTCTTTATGTGGAAAGAGCCCCCCCCACACACACACACACCTTGCAGATGTTTTGACACTGGCTCTGCAAGAACTTCCTTCTCTGCAGGACAGACATTTGGGGCTTTGTCTTCCCCGCTCAGCTGCCGAGGGGATCACCCAATTTTGTCCTCCTCAGTTCCTTCTTCTGAGATCAGCTCTCTAGCAAATTCCCTGGTGCTCTTCGATCAGGCACAGATGCTGGAAGGATAATTTTCAGCTGCAAAATCCAGCTCCCTTTCTTATGATTTTTATCCCACCTTCCTCAGTTAACACCAGGAGCAGCTAACAACAGTTCAAACACTAAAACACGATGTTAAAGATATAAAATACATTACAAATACAACATAGTTAAAAAGCACCCACCACCTCCTCCTGTGCTTTTGGGCCTCTCTGTTCCGGCTTTTACACCATCCGTCAACCCCTCTCAGCATAGAAATAAAGTCATTTAAGAAGACCAGACCCAAAGCGTTGTATGTATGCAAATGGCCGGGGGATGTCGCAGTTCCTCTTCTCAACCCCCTCCCCTTCCCGGCTGACCTTTGAGCCTGGGTGTCTCCGCCTACCTGGGGGCTTCTCGCCCACCCCTCTCTATTCCTTTCCACCCACTGGAGACCAGGGACCCCCCTCCTTCGCCCCCCATGTACTTTGGACTCACCAGGGGAGGCTGCAGTGCTCGCAAGAGCAGAGGAGACAGAAGGGGCGGAGCCGGAAGTGGCTTCTCATCCCGCATTCGCCCCACTAGGAATCTGGAGTCGGTTCCTTTAACCCTCAGAGTGCCTTTCACTCAGCCGAGTGGAAAAAGCTCTTCTCGACCCTCCACCCCGAAGGGACGGGGAAGCGCATCTTCCCCGGCCGGCCGGGCACCCGCTCCTCCTCCTCCTCCCTGATTCAGCTTCCGATGCACCCTGTGCAGCACAGACTCTGCGGCTTCTCCTGGGGCTGAGTTTCTTCTTCTCTCCCCGGGCTGCAAGTGGCCAACACGGACCGCAGCTCTTCTTCCCGGTATCTCTTTTTCCAGCCTGTCATGACATCCATCCTGTCCCCGAGTCTGTGCAGGAAATCCTGCGAGCAGCAACCCAAATGGGAGAGGGTCACAGCTGGGCCAGAGCGTGTGTGACAGAACACAGAAGCTGCCTTCTTGGGAGTCAGAGTCAGCTTCGTTTCGCTCCTGCTGCGGGAGCCCTTGCCTTGCATTTTCAGCAGGAGGTGGGCCAGGGGCAGGGCAGAGTCTAGGACCACAGGTCGCTCGCAGAACATGGGCGAGCCTCGGGCATTGAGCAGCGGAGGTGGGCAGGGCTGGGGCAGCGATCCCCGGCAGCAGACTCGGGGTACTGCCTGAGGGTCCCCATCTGCGATCTGCACCACCCTAAGGTGGCAGAGATGCTCCATCACTTCATTGCATTGCAGGGTTTTGTTTTTGTTTTTTTGTTGGTTGCTGATCTCGCACTGACTCTCCTGACCAGCTCTCTGTGCGCTTTGAAACACACACACACACACACACACAGAGAGAGAGAGAGAGAGAGAGTTGGGAGGAGTACCAAACACTATAGAGTAGAAGCCCTTAGGAAGACACTGACAGAATGGAATGCTGGTTTGAGATGAACAAGATAAAAGGAAGAAAGACAAGTACTGTACAGAATAACATAAAAGATCCGAATTAGTCACTTACATTTATACCTAAATTATGGTAATTCTTATAATTTTACTTGTACCCTAGAACATAAGAAGAGCCCTGCTGGATCAGGCCAAAAGCCCATCTAGTCCAGCTTCCTGTATCACACAGTGGCCCCACCAGATGCCTCAGCAGATGCCTATGGTAATTGCAGAGTACCGTTGCTGAATTGTTGATGAATACGGCAACAATTGCACCTCCCCGCAGCATGTCGCCCCGCGCAGCATCACCCCCAGCACCCAGGACTCCACCGCACCCGCCCCACCCTAACGACGACAACACTGATAGGACAGCAGTTCGAGATCCGAGTGCCGTATGACGGAGCGAGCTCCCATGTCACAGCTCCTGCCAACCTAGTACTTTGAAAGCAAAAAATTGCAAGTAGATAAATAGGTAGTAGTGCTGTGGCGCAGCGGCAGGAAGGTAGTGCGTGCAGCCCGTTGCAGCCAGCTGCGTTTAGCCCGAGCTACACTGTACGAGTGCGGCCAACGTGCAACCAGCGTACAGCACGGCACGGACACGCGTGTCAAATGGAGCCTACCGTCGGCAGCCGGCGCTGGCCTGTCGGCAGTTTACATCCCCACAGGGGCAAAGTCAACCTCGCCTCGCCTTTTGCCCGTTTCTTAAACGTCTGGCCAATTGGGGGCAGTCCTTTGTACTGTGGGGCGGGACACGTTTTACGCGGTAGCCAATCACAGGGCAGATGACAGAAAATCTCTAAATAATAAGGAACTAAATAATAAAATACTTATTAAATAATTAGAGACTTATTAATAAAGTGAACTGAAGTGAACTGGAGGAGAAGGGGCAGCAGGGGAAGGTGCCATGAGTATTTGTTGGCAGTGATTTTCAACACGTTCTCCCGAATACCGTGCATTGGTTCCGGCTCGCTCCAGCTGCGTCAAACGCAGACGGAGCGCGAACGTTGATAGTGTAGGACCTTTTGTGTTCTTTCTTTTCGGCCGGAGGCAAGTCCCACTGAGAGCCTCTGGGAGCCGCAGAGAAGTCCGTTTGCGTTTGACGCTTCCCCTGGAGAATTCAGACTGAAGCACACCGGCTGCGTTCTGCGTGCGGTGCGTGCTGCGCAGGAAACGCAGCCAAAGTTGAGAATTCTCCAGGGGAAGCGTCAAACGCAAACGGACCTCTCTGCGGCTCTCGGCGCTCTGTGGGACTTGTCTCCGGCCGGATAGAACGCAGACGCAGCCGGCCGCAACAGGCTGCACGCCCGGAGAACGCTGCCGGTGTGCTTCAGCCTTTCTCAACTTTGGCTGTGTTTCCCACATAGCACGCGCCGCACACAGAATGCAGCCGGTGTGCTTCCGCCTTAACAGCATTCTGTTAGTCATGCCGGTCACATGACCACAGAAACGTCTTCGGACAGCGCTGGCTCTTCTTCGGCCTTAGGAACGGAGATGAGCACCGCACCCTAGAGTCAGACACAACGGGCTTTAAGCAGGAGATGCCTTTACCTGTTAACCTAAGTGGGTGTGACTTCCATGGACCAGTAACTAGTTCCAACAGCAGACTTGGCAAAATGTACTACCCAAGCATCCTTCTGTCGTAGGGTTACCGACTGGATGAGCGGAAACCATCCCACACCAGGTTTTACCTAGATAGGCAGGGTTGGCTGCCCGATCTCAGTAGGCAGCCTGGCGAGGCCCTATTGTTCCTTAGGGAAGCCCAGGCATAGAGAAGGACTTGTGGAGCCACAGGGTCGTTTGGGCTGGCCTGGCATTTCAAACAAAGTCTTTGGCAAGAGAGGATGGTCCGGCAGCTTTTAGACTGCTGAGTCAGCGCCGAAGCCTCTGGGGAGTCCGGGGGATTGAATTTTTTTTCTTCACATTTTTATACCACCCTTCCTCCAAGGAGCTCAGAGTGGTGTACATATTTCCTCCCCTCCTTTTTGTCCTCACAACAACCCTGTGAGGTAGGTGGGGCTGAGAGATAGTGACTGGCCCAAGGTCACCCAGGAAGCTTCGTGGCTGAGCAGGGATTTGAACCTGCATCTTCCAGGTCTAAGTCCGACTCCCAAACCACTACACCATCCTGCTTGCTTTTTTTTTTACTACACCATCCTGCTTTTTTTTTTTTTTTGGAGACCAAAAAGAGCCGAGGCAAAAAAAAAAAAAAAAACGGGGTGGGGGGAACATGGCATTCACCACAGGATAAAATTGGAGGTGGTGGGGGGACAAAAGCCACTATCCTCCTGAGCTCCTTGAGGAAGTGCAAGCCGGCAATATAAATCAGGATACAGATGCCAGCCTACTATAATAAATATTAGCGCCGCGGAGCATGTCAGAAGTGCTTCCTTTTCCAGCAGCTCTTGTCTTTGGCATTCCCTGCAATCCCTTTGGGGCTGACAAGGATTGATAAGACCCGCCTGAGTCCAGTTCCGATATGAGGAATGGAATTTTCTTGCAAATCGAGAATACTTCCTTCCAGCCCCACTTTTGAAAATCTTGTGGGCTCTCTGCCTTTGTGCCCTGCTAATTGGATTGACTCCATCAGCTCCGGATTCCTGCTGAGTGCAGCTCCTCCCCTCACGGAGGCTGACCCAGGGCAGGAAGCCCCCAGGCCGCGTTTGAAAGGAAAGAAAATCCCTCTCAGGGAGAGAGGCAGCCATGGCCGCCGGGAGGCTCGCCAAGGAGTTCTGCGAGGAGACGACGTGTCCCGTCTGCCTGGAATATTTCACGGACCCCGTGACTACAGACTGTGGGCACAATTTCTGCCGCGCCTGCCTGACCCAGTGCCAGGAGGAGCCATACAGAAACTTTGCCTGCCCGGAGTGCAGAGAAACCATTCAGCGAAGGAACTTCAGGCCAAACAGGAAACTGGCCAGTATTGTGGAAATCAGCAAGAAATTCAGTCTCCAGGTGGCAAAAGGGAAAGAAAGCACCGGAAGAATTTGTAAGAGGCACCAGGAGCCCCTGAAGCTCTTCTGCAGGGACGACGAAGCCCCCATCTGCGTGGTGTGTGACCGGTCCAAGGAGCACAGGGAACATCGAGTGATTCCCGCGGACGAGGCTGCTGAAGTGTACAAGGTAGGACAAGCAGCATCATTTCAAGGTGTGCTGCTAGTGGAATCGGGAGAAAGAGGGTCTCCCCTTTGCGATGCCCTTCCTGTGCAGTGTGGTGGGGACCCCGTCAGTTTTTGGGCGCCAGCGAAGGATTCGCTATTCCTGTGATCACAGGGTCCAGCTGCTGTGTGTGTGTGCGTGCGTGCGCAGAGCAGTTTGAATTTAAAAATACTTGGCTAGCTGACACTCAGTGATCCAGGGAGATAAGGAGCAGCCTCTTGCATATCCCCGGCAGTGGGAAGCCGAGCTGGGAGCTTGGGGGCTGGGCAATTAAAATAAAATAAAATAAACCTCTGGTCCCCAACAATCAGCTGATCTTAGCTGATAAGGGGAAGCCTCTGGCGTACCCCTGCCTGATGGTCCGCGTGCCCCTAGGGGTACCCGTACCACAGGTTGAGAACCCCTGCTGTAAAGAACATATTTGCCATGGTCCAGGCTCCTCTTAATCCCCACCGTAGTCCATTCTTTTAGGAAAGACACATTTCTAAATGTTTGTCTTGCTATTCATTTATTTTTAAAAAATTATATCCTGCTTATTCCCATGCCGAAGCAAATGCCTAAGGCAACTTGTGGAATTTTACCCACAATAAAATTCAATTTTGCAGTTAACCTTTATTTCCTATAGTTGGGCTTGCTATATATTGCTACCCCAAAACTGGGCTGTGATGTCTTGGTGAACTTGCGTATTCCTTTTTCCTTTCTTTGTAGTTGTAAATGTCAATAAAAATAATGTTAGGCGGAAGAGAGAGGCTGATTCTCCCAGAGCTAAACTCTTTTCTGTTGTGCAGGAAAAAATGGAGGTCCAGCTGCGGTCTCTGGAGAAAACTTTAGAGAAGATTGTGAAGCAGAAAGTATCTGAAGAGCAGAAAAGCCAAGAATGCCTGGTAGGTGTTTGTGGTTATGGCTCATGTGTCGGGGTTGAGAGCAGGCTGGGCAGCTCCTCCTGTCTGTACCATGAGGCCAGAGACTTGACTTTGTGGTGTTCGGTTCACACCTGAGTGATGCATCAAAACTGTATGGGTGAATGAGCTTTGGACCATTTATATGTGTTTTACTTCCCATCCAGAAATCTTGTATTCAGTAGCAAGTCATCTAGTGCTAAGCCATCATGTTGAGACCTCAGGTGATCCACACGCGTGTATGAACTGTTAGAAGAGCTGAGGGAATCAATCAGTCCCACATACGTACAGCAAAGCTGAGTTTTGCTAAGAACTTTACTGCGACAAGGAAAGAACTGCAATCATTGCTGCACAGGCACAGCAACAAGACAGGAGGGGGAAAAAACTAATGACGGGTCTAGCCAAAGTTGGAGAGAGCAACCCTCAAGCCTTTAAGCTAGCAATAAGATAGATTGCAGATCTCTGTACTGGTGGAGGTTAACATATGTCCCCTTACCCACTGAAAGTGAATATATACTGGGTGAGTATGTTCACATGCTGTTGCTCTTCCAGCACGAACCAACCCTCACAGTGCATTTTCAAGGCAATGCATTTTCACAGAGTAGAAAGACAAAATCTGAAAAGGGGGGGGGGGGAGAGATCGTGAGATCTGCCACCATAAGCCCAGTACATTGGGTTGTGCCATAAGTCTGCTGTTCCTCTGAGATTGTGGCTAAAAGATATCTAGAAAGGGCTGGTTGACCTGAAGAGAGTTGAGGAACTTCAGCTGGTCCACACAGTATGGTGGTGTTCATTCTTACTGGCAGCCTCCTGGAACCAATGTCTCTTCAGCCCTGTGAATTTGTTCAACAGTCGATCTCTTCCACAGACGCCTTATTTTTTAGAAAGATGAAATTTTTAAAAATGATGTTAATTAACACTACAACCATACAACTGAGATCACTGCCCCCTCTTTATTGGAGGGGGAGAAATGAAATAAATCAACCAGCACATGTCTTCATACAATGCCCAAAAACTCATTACTGCAGCAATGTGGGGCAAGGAAGGGAAGGCCCCACAACTGCTTCTCCTATATGTTCTTCTTCAGACACCTCATTGTCTACTCTTACTTCCCCTTGTCTATGACTTTGCTTTGTCTACCCTTTCTGCAAGTTGTATTTATTTGGAAGTGAGCCGTGACCTGAGCCGCCCCCAAGGCATTTATTTTCAGTGGCCTTAGCAGAAATGAGGAGGTCCCTAGGTCGAGTATCTTTCCCTTATCTCTGGGTAACTTGCAATCTGGGATTAATCCTTTTTATCCTTTGGTTTTTGTTCATTTGTTTTTGCATTGTCACTTCAACAGAAAATTAACTGAACCAGCCCAAGTATAATTATGACAAAGATGACACTCTACAATTCACATATTTCATTTCTGAGTTGGTAAAGCAGACACGTAGTGATTCTGCCAGCTCAGAATCATGTGGTGAAACACTGAGTGAACTAGTCTCCACCTGAACTCCAGGATTACCTTATTATCAGAGAAAATGGGTGCTCTTTCATGCAGCTACCTCCTCAAGTGACGGTGAGGTTGAAAAATCCCCATGTGCGGAACTTATTACCTCACAAATGTGTGAATTAGACAATCATTCTTGTGCTGAGCAGAAGAGAGAGAAACTGGGGAATAGTGGTGGGAGCATGTACATTAATTTAATAAAGGAGCAGGTCAGTAAGGGCCCTGTGGATTTAGACCTCCAGGAAATTTTGGGAACCAAAACTATGGAGTTGCTCGCTGGATTTTCCAACATGGTTGCGTTCTAGTAGTTTATTATTTATTTATTTACTTTATTTATTTATTTTGCGGCACGCCCAAGATACAAAAAAACTAAAAGTGGCACATGTCATAAAAAGGTTGGCCACCACTGTGTTAAGAGATGGCTGCAGATTCTAAGGGTTGGCTCTAAGTGGCCGAACATATGACCATTGGCCAAAGACACACATATGAATTGCACTTCTTATGTGACATTTAGCGGAGGCATCTCAACCCCCCCCCCCGGGTCTCTTCTGGCCATTAATTATAATCTAGGGCAGGGGTTCTCAACCTGTGATACTAGTATCACCAGTGGTACTTCGGCCGACTGCTGGTGGTACTTGGACCGCTGGAACCCCACTCTGACGCGGCGCTTTTGGTGGCGTGCTTTTGCTTCCAAAAAGCTCCTGCCTTTGACCGAGCCTCTCAGGAATGCTGAGAAGGGCCCTCCCACCTGCCCAGAGCCTCCTCCCTGCATTTTCTAGCCTCTGAAAACCAAGAAGTAACTGGTGATGATGTCATTGCCAATTACTTCCGGTGGTACTCAGGAGAGTGGCGCCGGAGGTGGTACTCTGCCAGGAAGGGGTTGGGAACCCCTGATCTAGGGCATTCTACATATATGTGATAAATAATTCTTTGAAAAAGACAAGTGGGTGGAAAGGCAAAAATACTTTGGTGAGGTTGTTTGGAAAAAAAGAGGACTAAGGGAGGACATGATTGAGCCTTATCAAATTGTGTGTCAGGTGGAGAAAGTGGATCAAGTTTTCTCCTTCTCTCACAACACTATGGAACCAGGGTCCTCTCTGAGACTGATTAGTGGAATATTTAGGACGGACAAAAGGAAGAACTTCACACAGCATGTCGTAAAAATATGGAATTTGCCACCTTAAGGTGTGGTGATGGCCACTAGATTAGATGACTTTAAACAGGGATTAGATAAATTAATGGAGGACAAGCCCATCAGTGGCTACTAATCATGATGGCTACAAGCCACCTCCAGGCTCAGAAGTAGCGTACCTCTGGATATGCCTTTATCTTGTTACACGTTGAATAATTGCAACAACCGGTATGAAAGAGCAGGGTTTTATTAAAGTGACACGTCACGTGTAAAAGGCTCTCAAAGAACTCAGCGTTCAAAACAGGAGAGAGAGAGAGAGAGAGAGAGAGAGAGAGAGAGAGAGAGAGAGAGAGAGAGAGAGAGAGAATCCCTTTTACTTCTCTGTTATAGTCAGCAAAAAGCAACGTACAGAAGCGGGTTAGAAATCATTTCACCTTATTGGCTACAAAGAGAAGAAGAGAAGGCTGGTTCTTACAATTCAGTTTAGACTTTCAGTTCTGTGTGAAAACAACTTTTTATCTTTGTCTTAGATATTCTTTTAGAAGCAAAAAAACTGTGTTCATTGTTCTAATTACCAACTTACTGCCAAATGTTTATCTTTTGTTCTGCTGCCAACAACATTAGAACCTCCTTGTTGCTCTAAGTTAGTTTGCCCTTACATATTCTGACAAACCCTGAAAGATGCAATTCATATACTTTTCATTTATAATAGACATGTACATGTTTACACCGACAGGAAGAAGACTTTTCACATTTTTATACAATAAAGAGAGAATTTCTGTTCATTATAGAGATAGCATATTACAGAAAGGCAAGGGAAGCGTATTTGGCTATTTTCCATCACGTTCCACTACTGGACAGTATTTTCCCAGCTTTCTTTATCTGTGTAACTACAAGCCTCTATTGTTTTCTACAAAACCATACTTTTACTATCTCCTGACATACTGCCAACAACTAAATATTTCTCCTGCAAATGCTTGAGCTGACATGCAGTTAGTATTACATTGATGGTCTGAGCTTTCTATTTGTATGCAATCAATATAAACAAATAAGCAAGTGAACAGGTATGTATGCTGGATAGGTATGTCCCATATGGTTTGGCTTACAATACAATTCTTGGTATTTTCACTATATATTTCGCTAAACAGCTTTATCTCAAAACAGAAATTATTTTTGGTGTGAACAATCAAATGAACAATAGACTTCTTATGCTCTGCTGTTGGCAGGCGAAAGTGTATTTCTCTGTGTAGAGATTGATAAGAGAATATGCTGTTGTGTATTTCTGAACTCAGAAATACCTACTACAAAAAAGGCACTCTGCTTATGCTCAGGAGACCTGAGTCTCTTGTATTACCACCTTACAATCTCCCGCTTTGGCATTTCCCCATTATTTATTTATTTATTTATTTATTTATTTATTTATTATTTATTTATTTATTTATTTAAAGAATTTGTAGCCCGCCTTTCTCCCGAAGGCACTCAAGGCGGCTTACAACATATTAAAATACATATAAACAACTTTAAAACAATTAAACACATTAAAATAATTAAAAACACTGGAGATTAAAAACAACCCCAATGGGTCACCAGCATTTACATATATAACCATTTGTTAAAAAGTCAGCCCACCGTGTCAGACATTAAAAGCAGTCCTGAATAAAAACGTCTTAAGGCCCCGCCGAAAGGCCTCTAAAGAGGGAGTCGTTCTTAGTTCCAAGGGGAGGGAATTCCACAATTGGGGCGCCACCGCCGAGAAGGCCCTACTCCGCGCCGCCATCCCCCTCACTTCCGCCAATGGCGGCACGGTCAACAGGGCCCCCCCTGATGACCTCAGAGTACGGGTCGGATTATAAGGAAGGAGGCGGTCCCTCAAATACCCTGGACCCGAGCCGTTAAGGGCTTTAAAAGTCAAAACTAGCACTTTGAATTGTGCCCGGAAACGAACCGGTAGCCAGTGTAGCCGCCGAAGCAACGGTCCGACTGAGTCGAACCGACAAGCCCCGGCAACCACCCGGGCCGCCGCATTCTGCACTAATTGCAGTTTCCGAACAGTCTTCAAAGACAGCCCCACGTAGAGCGCATTACAGTAATCTAGTCTAGATGTCACTAGGGCATGGGTCACTGTGGCCAGGTCTGCACGATCCAAGTACGGTCGCAGCTGGCGCACCAGCCGAAGCTGGGCAAAAGCCCCCCTGGCCACAGCCGCTACCTGGGAATCCAGGAGCAGCTGCGCATCCAGGAGAACCCCCAAGCTGCGGACCTGCTCCTTCAGAGGGAGTACAACCCCATTCAGAGCAGGACGATGATCCAGTACCTGAGTCGTAGACTTCTGGACCAGAAGAACCTCTGTCTTATCAGGATTTAATTTCAGCTTGTTTGCCCCCATCCAGCTCCCAACTGCCTCCAGACAACGATTCAGGACATCGACCGCCCCCTTGGAGTCAGGTGGAAAGGAGAGAAAGAGCTGGGTGTCATCCGCATACTGATGACACCCTACCCCAAACCCCCGGATGACCTCTCCCAGCGGCTTCATATAGATGTTAAACAGCACGGGGGACAGAATTGACCCTTGTGGCACCCCACACCTCAAGGGCAAGGGTGCCGAACAAGCATCCCCCAGCACCACCTTCTGGGATCTATCAGCCAGGAAGGAGCGGAACCACCTCAGAACGGTGCCTCCAAGCCCCAACCCAGCCAACCGACCCAGGAGGACACCATGGTCAATGGTGTCAAAAGCCGCTGAGAGGTCCAGCAGGACCAACAGGGACGCACTCCCCCTGTCCAGTCCCCGGCGCAGGTCATCCACCAAGGCGACCAAGGCCGTCTCTGGTCCACTGTGGGAAGCAGGATGCTGGGATAGATGGACCTTGGGCCTCCCCCAGCAGAGCTCTTTTGCTGTTCCTCTGAGATTGTGGCTAAAAATCCTGCAGAAAGTACCTTCTCTTCAAGTTGAACAAGATGTCAACCAGCGTTATCCAGGCCTCTCAGTGGCATTCCTGCGGTAGGGGCCCGACCGTAAGTTGCGCCCCTTCCTAGTACCACGTTCACGAACTGGAGCGAGGAGGCCCCGCCCCTCGCCGTTGGAGCCATCGGCGAGGGGGCGGGGTCACCTCGCTCCGGTTCGTGAACGCGGTACTAGGACGGGGCGCGACTTACGGTCGAGCCCCTACCGCAGGAACGCCACTGAGGCCTCTCTCTATGTTCCCCTGCCTGAACTGCATGTTCCCCTTCTTCCCCTTCCCAAATGTCTGTACATCTTCATCAGAAACAGTTAGATGTTGAGAAGCAGAAGATCTCATCTGTCTTTGAGCAAATGCATATGCTTCTTGAGGAACAAGAGCGCTTCTGGTTGATGCAGCTGGCTGATCTGGAGATAGAGATCAAGAAGAGGCAGGAAGAAAACATGACCAGACTCTCCGAGGAGATCTCCCGTTTCGGTAACCTGATCAGAGATGTGGAAGTGAAGTGTCATCAGCCACCGAGTGAATTTCTGCAGGTGAGGTTTCAGGAAAAAAATGCTCCACAGATCCCTGCCAATCAATGAAGCAGGATCCTGGAAATGAGGATTGGTTGTTTACAGGCAAAAAAAATGGGGCAGATGAATCCCCATGAGACAAAAACAAGAAGCAGCCCACTATAAGTTCTGTCTATGTGTCTTAAATCCATTTCTCTTATTTTTTTTCCTAGGATATCAGATGCACCTTGAGCAGGTATGTGGCTCATTCACATTCCCCTTTGTTTCATTTGCTCTCAAAGTGCCCTGGTATATTACGGAAGGGTTTCTGAAAAATAGCATCACAAATTCTGTTGGGTACAATCAAGGAATGTAGTCTTGCCTTGGGTCTGCTGTCCTCCACCCTCGTATCTTTTCTGTTTCTCCTTCCTTCTCCCACAAAGAGCAGCAGGAGATCTCTTAACTGTAGCCCATAACTGTCAGAAGGGCAGCTTGATGCAGAAACTCCCAATACATCTTTGCAATGAACAATGTTCTCCTCTAGTCACGTTAACTGAGGACATTCTCTGACAAAGGAAATTCTTCACCCTCTCGCACAACACCAGAACCAGGGGACATGCACTAAAATTGAGTGGAGGGAGAGTTAGAACGGACAAAAGAAAATATTTCTATATCCAGCGTGTAATTCATCTGTGGAACTCCTTGCCACAGGATGTGGTGATGGCCCCTGGCCTAGATGCCTTTAAAAGGGGTTTGGACAGATTCATGGAGGAAAAGACCATCACAGACAGGTTACAAGCCATTAGCAACCTCCTGGCTTTAGAAGTAGGTTTTCTCTGTGCCAGGTGCAAGGGAGTGACAACAGGAAACAGGTTGGCTGTGTGCTCCCTGAGGCATCTGGTGGGGCCACTGTGTGATACAGGAAGCTGGACTAGATGGGCCTTTGGCCGGATCCAGCAGGGCTCTTCTTATGTTCTTATGTTAACAGAGCCAGATTGCATGAAAGAGCTCCAGACTTGATCTGGCAGGCTCAAGAACTGATCCATGAGTAGATCTACTCTCAGTTTCGTTCTCAATCTGCTCTCCTAGGCTACAACTTTATTATTGTTATTGTTGTTATTATTATTATTAATTTTTCCCCAAAGGGGAGAAATTTTTCCCCCATAGGGGGGACCCAAAGCGGCTTTACAGGGTGAGGAACATTTTTATCTATTCCCTAAACTGAACCATGCATGTTCCCTCCAGGTTTCAGGAGGAGCAAGCGAGGCAGTGGCTGGAGCTTTCTCCAGGGCTGGAATGGAAACTCCGAAGTGACTCTCTGAACACTTCAGTTCTTGAAAAAGCCATGGAAGAGTTGGAAGGTATTGGAGGACTGCTCAGGGAGGGGAATGGATCCAGACTGGGTTGCCATTGTGAACGTCCTGATCTAGATGAGCCTTGGGATCGATCTAGACATGCTCCTCTTAGGTTCTTGTGATCCCCCGGAAATGCTCCACTTCTGGATTACAGGCAGTGGGGGTCAGAACTTTATTAAAGAGGGAGTGACATTCTCTGCAGTGATCCTGGCAATGTCTGAGAAGTCCATCTCTCAACCACCCCCCAAATTCTATCCCTTTCCTTGAATCTTAACTGCTCAACCTCACCAAAACCATTTACTGCATCCTCATTCCATGTGGATATAGTAGTAGTTATTCCTTTAACTCCCTGATATTTTTTTCACCGAAACTCCCCCCCCCCCCCATTTTCTATGGGTGCCTGAAGGTTCTGTTGCAGCTGGCCCTGACATTGCACTGACCCATTCCCATTTCTATGATCTGGAATGCTGGGCACCTGATGGGAGGATCTCCCCTCTATACTGCATCTGTCTAGGCAGATAAATGCCATACCAGTGGGTGTTTTTTTCTTCTTCTCCAGAGTGTGTATGGGCAGGGTGTACTTGCGCACTCTTGCTCCCATCCACCAGGCATTTGTTATACACCTGGATGTAATGTCTGAAGAGAGCTACAGAGATCTGTGAATGGGGATAAGAACACTGGCTTCCTCCACAGAACTGATGTAACCATTGTCTGGGTTAATGTCTGTGAGCATCTGAAGTCTGGAAGGAGGAGGTTTTTTCGAGTTACTCTCCAGAAGCTGATTTGGACCTTGCTGTGGACCAGTGGTGTCGCTATAACGAGGCCAGGGGGAGCCAATGCCCCCAGGTGACAACCGTGGTCTCACGAGGAGGAGCTGCTGTGGGTTTTGGGGGCTCTGCGGCTGCTTTTTTGCACCCAGAGGACCGTGTTTGCAGCCACAGAGCTGAAAACGCATTGAAATCAGTGCATTGTTCCGACCCTTCCACCCACCCCAGCTGTTGGATGGCTTCAAATGAAGCCTTTTGGGAGCACGGGGGGGGGCAGGGTGATGGCGTGAAACGTGTCGTCACCCCCACGTGACCATGCTAGCAATGCAACTGCTGTGGACTGATATATTTGCTATGGATATGGTGATCGGACCTTTAATTTGTCAAACTTTCCTCCATACAACAGGGTCCCTGAAGCAAGGACTGGGCAAAGGTAAGCATCTGCAAGGAACTAAAGGAGATGGAAAAATGGTGGAGAACTGCAAGAGAGTGCTTGGACTCCACCGATCTGGGAACTAAAGGAGATGAGCAAACTCTCCCCGACCCTAGAAAGAAACACGGCACTAAAGTCAGTATCTGAGGAACGCCATCCTCATTCCCTGTGCAGACCCTTTACTGCCATGACATTTTGCCACTGAGACCCCCCCCTCCACTTCAATGCAAGACTCCACTTGAATGAATTTCCACTGCAGCTGGCCCTGCCCTTGCACCAACCTAATGCTGAGGTGCATCCTTCCCACATTATTATCTCGAACACTGGGCAAGGATCTCCGCACCCCAATACCGCATCTGTCTAGGCAGATAAGTGTGTTGCCTGTGGAGGGGGTCTCGGGAGCGTGCTGGGTGGGTTTTACTGGCACACTCTTGCTTTCTTCCGCCAAGCGTTTGTAATATACGAGGATGTAAGATCTGAGCAGAGATCTGCAAATGGGGGTGAGAAATCTGGTTTCCTCCACAGGGCTGAAGTCAGGATTGCTGGGTTAATGTCTGAAGCCTGTAGGAAGGAGGTTGGATCCTTGCTGTGAAACATCTTAGCTATAGATGTGATGATTTGACTTTTTAAATTTCTCATGCTTTCTTCCACATAACAGAGTCACTGAAGCCAGCACTGAGACAAGGTAACTATCTGCAGGGAACCAAAGGAGATGGGGAAATGTTTTTCTGTGGCAACCCATCCTTTAAGTATTTAATCCAGTAGCTTTAGGTGGGTGGTTCAGCAGAGCCCCCTTCTGGGAAAGGGTCGTTTTTCTTTTGTCCCCCTCCACAAGTCACAAGGAGTAGAAGGACCACCAGGAGTAGAAGATGGGGAGGACGGTGCTGGGGGCACGTGTCAATTGGACATCCGTCCTGTTCAGCATGATTCAAGGATGAAGCTTAGTTCTACTTTGTCAGAGGTGTGGGAGTTTCGAAGTATCCAAATAATAAATGAGATTGACATCTCTTCCTCAGTCAGTGCTTGCTATCTCTCTCCTTCTTCCTCTCTGATTAGATTCAGGCCAAACGTTGCACAACATTAATTGCAACATCGTGTAGTGTGGGGGCTATTTGTTCTTCCAAATTGCAGCCCTGCAGTGGCCCACTGCAGATTTGGGCTAAGGGTGTTTAACCTTTTCCCTCCATGCCATTTTCCCACTGAAAACCCACCCTTGGAACTGCCATGATGGGCCTAGAAAAGGGCCATTGGAGAAATGCCACGTTGGGGATCTCTCAGGAGGGAATTTGGACACAAAAATTTTGCAGAGGGAAAGCAGTCGTCAGCTTATTATTTAGAATATTTACATCGCTCTTGTCAGCCAAAAACTGTGGTTTATCGAGAAAAAGAATGAGAAGATTCCCTGTCCCAAAAAGACACAAGGGAGACACCAGCAACAGCCACTGTGAGATGGATGCTGTGGGGAGTAAATGGGGACAGTGGTTCTCCCCCTGATAAATATAAAAGAATTGCCACTTTAAAGGGAGCCTCTTTGCCAGATTAGCATAGGGTAAACCTCCCTTCCTCCATTTCCACTTCAGACTGTACTCCTGCTTTTTAAAATGAAAATCAACCCCAAACTAGATGACATCATACTCCCAATGTTTAACGTTGACTTATTTGGCTCAGTTGAAGCCTGCTGGAGGAAGTAGATTTGTGACTCACAATATCACAAAATGTAATACAACATCTAGCCCTCCAGCAACTGAGGCTGATTGTTTCTCTGACACCCTCTGCTCTTTCTCTCCTTCTCTGACCCGCAGTGAGTGTGACTCTGGATCCAGACACAGCACATCCCCGCCTGGTTCTGTCTGCGAATATGAAGAGTGTGAGATGGGGAAACACGTATCAGAAGCTGCCTGACAACCCGGAGAGATTTGATTGTGTGCCCTGTGTGCTGGGCCAAGAGAGATTCACCTCAGGAAGACACAGCTGGGAGGTGGAGGTGGAGAAGCTGAAAGAGGGGGGAAGGTGGGCTGTGGGGGTTGCTCGAGAGTCTTTCAAAAGGAAGGGATGCAGTCGCCTTAGTCCTACTGAGGGGATCTGGGCTGTGGGGAAGGACTCATCCCAACCTCATGAAGTTTTGGCTTATGCTTCTCCTGTGGTGACCTCTGTGGCCCTGAGAGGTGAGGCCAGGAAGCTCCGGGTGTTCCTGGACTACGAAGAGGGTCGTGTGGAATTTTTCGATGCTGATTCAGATGACTTGATCTTCCCTTTCCCTCCAACCTCGTTCTCTGGGGAGAGGGTCCGACCTTTTCTCTGGGTGGGGCAGAAAGTCTGTCTGAAATGTTGAATCTTAAGGAGAATTCCACCACCACAAGCAACTTTGCCAGCCTGAAAGGTGACATTTTACTCTCTCTCTGGCAGGCAAAGGGCTACAGACTTTACGGTTTGCAGACATGACTTCACATTAAAGATCATCATGCTTTGAGTCTTACAACTTTGGGCCAAGACTGGAAGAAAGAAATACCTTGGAGCTTAGAAATGTCTGCTCCGTTTCCCCCTCTTGAGGGAGGAACTGTTGTACAGGTCCTCTACCACCGAGCTACATTCCCTCCCCTGGCAGATGGAATCGAGTGGGCATCCATGTGGTTATGGAAATGTATTTTTCAGCTTGGGAAACCAGTGCTTCAAGGAGGGCTTTATGTTGTTCAAAAGCTTGCTTCTCGCATATGGAGGATTAATTGGTGCAATGGAGATGCTGCCTCACTGGTGGCAGAGACTATTCCTGTGATCACAGGGTCCAGCTGCTGTGTGTGTGTGTGTGTGTGTGTTTCAATTTTGCAGTTCTCACTTGCCAACTAGGAACCTGTATCAAACCTTCTAAGAGTCTCTTTGATCTAAAACAAGGTAGTCCAACCCGTGGCCCGTGGACCGCATGCGGCCCCTGAAGGCCTCTTCTGCGGCCCCTGGACGATCTCGGATTTCCCCCCCCCTCCCGCAGTCACCCACACTCCCATCTCCCTCCCTTCCCGGGCCACGGCCGGCCAGACACGTCCATCCCGGCCGGCCATCAGTATGAACTGAGAGGGTTGAGAGGCTGCGCCTGTGCAAACTTGCTGCAGCCTCTCTAGCCCCCTCGCATCAGTCTCGCTGAACCAGCTGTTTTATTCAGTTTTGTCAGCCAAAAAGACAAACTACATTTATATTTGCTTAGTTCTCATTCTGTGCTGGGGCCTGGGCACCTCGTGCTGCTTTTGGTCTCCCGACATGACGTTGCTGGGGCCTCTCTGTGCCTTGCGCTTGCTGCCTGTTCTGCTCCACATGGCTAGCTCAGGCTTCCTCTTCCGACCCTACGATCAAGGTTGAAGCCTCTCTGGGTGCCTTGGACCAACGAGGCCTCTCTGGGTGTTCCTTGGACCAACGACAACCTTGTTGAAGCTTGCTTCGGTACACATGCCATACAGCGTCCCAGCACACACACACCCTCAGTGGGCGCCCATGGCATGTTGCCACACATGCCATACCTATCCTAGATACGCCTGGCATTATGGCAGCAAAACCATCATCAGACCACACCTTCCCTGTGTATTTATTGTGTATATTAAATTAAATAAATATATTACAAACGTTTTAAATTATGATATGGAAATTTATTCATTGTGCGGCCCTCGGGTTCCCTGTCGAAGACCACATGCGGCCCTCGAGGTACGAAAAGTTGGACCACCTTGATCTAAAAGACCACAAGGAGATATAACCCCCAACAGGCAGGGGGTTGGACTAGATGACCTTGTGTGTACCTTCCAACTCTATGAATTTTAAGTCATGGTAGTTTAGTAGTGGATTAAGCCTGATCTCCACCAGCTTTGGTCGCATTGTGCTTGCGTCTGGAGGCGCGCGAGCATAGGGGACAGGACAACCCACCCGAAACGTTGCCCTGGTCTCCACCAGTATCTTCATGCAAATAAGTCCCTCCTGATTGTCCCACCTTCTAATAAAGCTCACCGGTGATTGGCTGAAACACAAGTGAGCTGAAATTGGCTGAAAACTCCCCCTCATCCCATTGGTCAAATAATTAGCTCCGCGTCCCACCCTCTCAAAATCATGAGCCTGGTCCACGGCCGATCGCAACAGAACTTGTGAGAGCACGGCTCTCCCGCGTTCTGATGCGATCAGATAAGAAGGAAGCCACACAGCTCCGCATGCGCCCAGGACATGCCGGAATTCGTGCGGTGGAGGTCAGCCTTTAAAGAAGTGCCTTGAGCTGAGGTTCCCTCTCATTGCGAATGCGAAGAACTTAAGAAGTTGCCTTGCACTGTCAACCCATCAGTGCACCTGGATCAGTATTTCCTACTCTACACTGACTGGCAGCAAGTTCCCCAGGGTTTCCAACAACAGGGGTCTTTCCCAGTTTTAGCTGGTGATGTCAGAGGTTGATGCGGGGACCTCCTCTCCTAACACGTGTGCAGTCCAAACTACCTCCATCTTGGTTCCTCTTTGGCATTATTAAGGGCCATTAAGACTAGGGATGCTTTGGCTGTGATGCTGAGAACATCTGTATGTCTCCTTCCACTAAAGTCTCACAGATTTGGGGTGCTCCAGTCTGACAAGATTGCTGCAAACAAAAGTCATGCTGCATAATAAATGAAGTTTAAATGGCCCCAAGCTTTTCAGATTTCCAGCCAAGAAGTATCTCCCCCAACAACTGCCTGAGCCTGAGGGCAATACACACCCTGCCGTGCCTTTTGTCCTTCAGGAACTTCTCTGATGGGGGAGCAATCAAGCATTTGTGTCCACCTGGAAGGACACAGTCAAACTCAATCAAGTTCAGGAGTTTCTTTGTCTATCCAGAAATGCTTTGTCTATTTTATGCAGAAGTCCTATTACTGCCCCCTGCTTTTATGATGATTGATTGACAGCATCCCTCTCTTGTGTATCTCTTTGTTCTGTAGACCTAGAAGAAGTGTTTGAATCTTGCAATCGTGGTCAGGCTCCTTTCTCGAGATTGGATCCTGTCCAGTGCACTTAATAAATCCAGAAACAATTTTCTATCTCCAGCCTTGTTGTGTTTATTTTATTTCTTCAACATAGGCCTGCTGCATTGAGAGGCTTGGGAAGCGGTAACAGACAACAGGAAGAAGGCAAAGCTGCTCAGTTCTTCTTTTGCATCTGTCTTCTCCCACAAGGGAAGGTGGCCTAACCTAGCAGGTGCACTAAGGAAGAACTGGGGGCATCAGGACTCCAGATAGGTAAAGAGATAGTAAGGGCACACCTAGTTAGTTTAAACAAGTTTAAGTCCCCAGGACCAGGAGAATCCCTGACTAGGAGACCCCCAGGGTACTGAAAGAAAAATTTTATTTTTATTTTTGGAGCTCAGACAAGGGGAGAAAAGGGCTAAAGTTATCTGTGTCTGAGTTTACTATAGAGAATATTTTTTATTTTTTATATTTTATTTTTTAATTTTTTTATTATTTTTTTCAGCTGGAACGTTGTGTTTAATTTCAGCATGGCTTCTTTACTGTTTTCCTGTTTCTCTGAGTATAGAGAATATATTTGCTGATACGATTTGTTGCCTGTTTGCTGGCTGCTTCTGCTTTGCTCTGAACTATCGTTCTGTAGCACTTCTGTTGTATCTATCCTTTGACCAATGCGCCTGATGTGGAGGTGGCGATGAAGCTGAAGCAAGAGGATGAGTCCTGGGTCTCTGGCCTGGGAGCATCTGAGACAAGTCAAACTTCCTTGGCTGGCTGGTCAGGTCAGGTCAGGTCAGGGATGGGTTTGGTCTACTTGGGTTGCATGAGAAAAACAACTCCTCTCCCTGCACTAGACAAGGAGATTTCTGTTGTGTTTCATTTCTAGCCCACCTTTTCTCCGAGTAGCTCCAAGGATGGAGGGCTGGTTTCGCCTCATGAGTCATGACCACCTGTGAATTAGATTAGGCTGGGAAACCTGAATTCGAACAAGCCCCTCAAAGAATGTCATGACCATGGTGCATGCTGGAGGGGATCGGAGGAGGGATGGCAGAATGTGAAGATGGGGGCAAGTGGTGCCTATTGGATGTGGAAGTCCTTCTAAGGCTTTTTTCTTCAGGGAACCTCCCTCACCCAGGCTGAGTGCTAGCAATAAAAAAAAAAAACTGAGGCAGTGGTAAACGTTAACGAAACATAAGTTTACTCACATATATCCAGTCTCAATATATATACACACATCTTCTGATTAGTTTCAGAGGTTTCACTAATACTTTGTGATAGCAAGCCCCTAAAGCTGGCTCGCCCTGCAGGCCTTGGTCTCTACATGTCTTGTCACAACAACAGTCAGGAGAAGAAGATCAGCAAGAAAAAGGAGGGAAAACAGAAAAAGCAGTTAGACCACACCCCAAGGATCACAGTCTGCTGCCCCCTTCTGGATGCAGCCGGAGTTGTGCCAATTCCAACAGTGCCTCTCTAGGCGCTCCTGTCAGGGCGTAAGTACAGTATTTGCGTAAAGCATTTTCTGCAAAGGCTGCATGCAGGCAGGCTCCCATTCCATTCATCGATGCCTTAACTGTAGACAAGGCGCAACGGGCAAAGGCACTCTCTGCACGTGCTCGGAAGCACCCAGGTCAGGACCCAGGAACAGAACAATCAATATTAACATTAAAATGTAAGTAAATGTCTTTATTTTATTTATTTACATTTTGCTTTCCGGGAGATTTTCCAGCTCATGGACACCCCCCCTTGTGATGTCACTTCCGGTGGAGGCGGCTGGACATGCCCTATGTGACGTTACTTATAAGAACATAAGAACATAAGAAGAGCCCTGCTGGATCAGGCCAAAAGCCCATCTAGTCCAGCTTCCTGTATCACACAGTGGCCCCACCAGATGCCTCAGGGAGCACAAGACAACAAGATAACCTGTTTCCCGTTGACACTCCCTTGCACCTGGCACAGAGAAAACCCACTTCTAAAACCAGGAGGATTGTTTATGGCTTGTAACCTGTGATGGTCTTTTCCTCCATGAATCTGTCCAAACCCCTTTTAAAGGCATCTAGGCCAGGTGCCATCACCACATCCTGTGGCAAGGAGTTCCACAGATGAATCACACGCTGGGTAAAGAAATATTTTCTTTTGTCTGTTCTAACTCTCCCTTCACTCTATTTTAGTGCATGTCCCCTGGTTCTGGTGTTATGCGAGAGGGAGAATAATTCTTCGTTGGAAGTAATGTCACGGTTGCTTGACACTCCCCCTGTGATGTCACGTCCGCCCCCTTTTGTGTCATGAAAAATCTAGCAAGGTTAGCCATATAATGCTTGTTGACATATATTACTAGGCTAAGAACAGATAGCTAAAAAAGGATTCACGAGTGGATTTAATGCATGAGAGATTTTAACGGCCTGGAGAAGCCACGGGCTCCACTGGGTGGAAACACCTAACCCTTGGTGGCCGGACACCTTCCTATTTTCCTGATGAACAATGGGGAAACGAGGCCTCATGTAACTTTCTACTGTATGCCACCTGTATGTGTGTACCTAAAGTATACAAGTAACTGGTCGATCTAATTTGGGGGGCTACTGTCTGAGGGGAACAGACTCAGCCTTTTGCTTGCAAAACAAAACTGTAGTTAGTTGTGTCTGTGTTTTGCTTACAACTGGAGAACGAACAGGTCCGGTGAGATGCCCCCTAAGGGGTTTCACGACAAAGAGGAGGAGGCTGCTTCTTCTCCCTGCAGCAGGAAATGTAGGAAGAAGCATGGGGATGTCCCCAGGGCACAAGGGATCTGCCTTTTCCCAGATTCCTTCATGTATTCCAGGTTGTGGACTACAGCGGGGCGGGGGGGGGGATTATTACTACTACAACAAATATTTAGATACCACTTTTCAGAATTTTTTTTAAAAATCATAAAGCAGTTTACCTAGCACAGGAATAAGACTTTGGTTCCCTGTCCCCAAAGAACTCATAATAATCTACAAAAAGCACCCCGCCAAAGAGTCACTTGAAGCAATGCAGGGTTTTCCTTTTTATGTCCAATATGAAGCATACAGATGTCACCCACATCTGGTACGTTTCCCTTGCAAGCATAACAGAAAACAAGAACGAAAAAGGTTCCCAAGAATCACAACCCTAAACAGACAATCATAGGCGTGAGTCTCTGTTTCCTTCTCTCTCAGGGGGCGAGGGGGGATGGTTACAGATGTCATCTTCCATGACAACATAGCTAGATGGGTTATGCTACAAATTCTAGAGGTCTTTGCAGGAAACTATATGCTTTGAAGCTCGTGCTGTGAAGTAGACTGGCAGATCCCAGAGTCTCAACTTTGCGACAAATTTCTGTTATCGACCTTTCAAGCATTAGACACACCAAGTTCACACCCCTAAAGTGAAGTTTTAACAACAGCGAGCATGCAAAACAACAAAAAACACATTGGGGATTTTATGTTGTCCACAAGGGTCAGCATGACTGTTGTCCCCTGGCCTGGGTGTTAGGTAGTTATGCCGGGTGAGGGCTATTATCAGGGACAACAAATAAGGAATTGTCAACTGTATGTTTCTGACACCCAATGCTGCGGTTGGAAACAAGCTAACACAGGTGTTGAAGAACCTTCAGTTAAGGGTTACAAGAGGATGTTGGTTTGGGGTGAGCTTTTTCTACAGCAGGTTCGTGCTCTCAGTGAGCTACTCTAAAGGCTGATCTACACTGCATGAATTCTGGCGCGTCCCGGGCGTGTGCAGAGCAGTGTGGCTTCCTTAACCGATCACCATGGAATGCGGGAGCCGTGCTCTCCCGAGTTCCATTGCGATCGGTCGTGGACCATGCTGATGTTTGGCCGTTTTTGGTCAATCAGAAGAAAGTGAGGGTTGGACGTGGAGCGAAGTGTTTCACCAATGGGAGGAGAGGGGGGCTTTCAGGCCAATCGGAGTGCTTGCCAATGCATTGAAAAACTGGTGGAGTCAGGGCAGCATCTCGGGGTGGGGCATCCTGTCCCCTACACTCGTGACCCCCCAAACCAGAACGGATTTGGTGTAGGTCAGCCTTAAGAATGTAGCAGGAAGCGAAGTGAAATCCTTTGAAGTAGAAAATGTTATGGTCACTCCATAACAGGTTATTTTGCTTAAGGTGTCAGCATAATTTTATGCCAGGGGGATTTTAGAAATAGCCAACAATAGGAGGAATTATTGGAGCTACTAACTGCCACCATCCCGAACTAAGGAGACTACGTAGAGCAGAGCCATCTGGGAAAAAGACAGCCTATCCCTGAGAGCACAGAACCCCAGTGGTTCTTGCTAAAAATCAAACTGTAGCACAATTATTGGGTATTGCCCTTATTTTGGCCTATCTTGGGGTCTTTTCCCTGTAAAGCATGTTTTCAAGCTCCATCTTATGTTGATAAAACTACCATTCTCCCTAAGTGAGGGAGTGACGTCACTTTCCGGTCTCAGGAATGTGTAGTTTATTAAATAACCCTTATCAAAGTACTTTGGGTGCCAGTTTCTTCGCATTCCTAGCCTTGGGAGAAGTGTTTGACTTGAAGTTGTTGGAGCCATGCTTGTTTGTAGTTTTTATGATGATTGCTTAATAGCCTGCTTGCCTTGTGTATCTTTTTTGTTTTGTAACCCTATAAGACAAGTTAAGACATCTTGCAAAGGGGGTCAGATCAGACGCCATGTTTCTGAATGTGGTTTCTGCCCAGCGCGCTTAAATAAATCCAGAAAAAAAATCTCCAGCCTTGTATTGCTTATGCTATTTCTCCAACACGGATGAAACCCAAACATGTCGCCCACCAGTGAAGTGTGCAGGCTGGTTTGGACTGAAAAGAGCATTCATTTCCTACATACATCTAGCGAGACATTCAGTCCCTATTGCTTGTAGCACCTTGCACCAGCCCAGAATGTTGGCCTTCTGGCTTCTACACTTATTAGAGACTAAATGGGTGTGTCCTCCGCAAGCCCGCAGCTGGTTCCAGCTGCAGCAGACTTGCAAACCACGCCCAAGCATCCGTCTGCTTGATCTTGAGACATTGCTTTGGCGATGTCGTCGAGTTAGCTGATTGGATGAGAGAAAACCACCTTGACCACTCCATCCCACCCCTTTAGGCTTGACTACCCCACTTGCCAAACTTACTAGGTGGCTTGGCTAGACGAGGCTTGTTGTTGTCTCGGTGGGAAGCCCAGACACAGAGAATGACACGTGCAGCCACATCACTGTTTGGGACGGGGGGTGGGGGTGGGGCGCATTTCAAAGAAAGGACCAAGGCTACTGCAGGTGGATGTTCCCGCAGCGTTTAGACTGCTGAGTCAGCACAGCAGCTCTGGGGGATTGGAAGTATCCAAAAAGAAGGAAAAAGAGGCAAACATGATAGGAAGAGGGAACAGGACATTCATCGCAGGATCAAGGGAGGGGGGGGAGAAAAGTCACTGCCCTGAGCTCCTTGAGGAAGTGCAGGTAGCGAATATAAATCAGGACACAGACGCCTCGGAGCATGTCAGAAGTGCTTCCTTTCCTCAGCAACTTTTTTATTCTGGCCATTTTTTTGGCTTTCCAAGACATCACTTTGGGCGGGCTGACAAGGGTTCATAAGACTTGGCTGCCTGTGTGCGTCCAGTTCTAATGCTGAGAATTTTCTTGCCAAACGAGAATACAGTTACAGCCACACTTTGGAAAATCTTTTGGGCTTTCTGTCTCGCCGCTCCGCTCCGCGATGCTCTGGATTCCCTTCCGGGTGGGTGCATCTCCTCCCCCTTCACGGAGGCGGATCCACGGAAGGAAACACCCCGTCAGCGTTTGAAATGAAAATCCCTCTCGGGGAGAGGCGGCCATGGCAGCCGCCGGGAGTCTCGTGAAGGAGTTTTGCGAGGAGACGACGTGTCCCATCTGCCTGGAATATTTCACGGACCCCGTGACAACACAGTGCGGGCACAATTTCTGCCGCGCCTGCCTGACCCAGTGCCGGTGGGAGCCGAGCGATCACTTTTCATGCCCGGAGTGCAGAGAGACCATTCAGCAAAGGAACTTCAGGCCGAACAGGAAACTAGCAAATATTGTGGAAATCGGCAAGAAACTCAGTCTTCAGGAGGCGAAAGGGAAAGAGAGCGCAGCAGGAGGCCTTTGTAAGAGGCACCAGGAGCCCCTGAAGCTCTTTTGCAGGGACGATGAAGCCCCCATCTGCGTGGTGTGTGACCGGTCCGAAGAGCACAAGGAACATCGGGTGATTCCTGTGGAAGAGGCTGTAGAAGAGTACAAGGTAGGAAAGCGCCCTCGTTTAGAGTCCTGCTCCTTTCAAGACTCTCACTTTGCAATTCGGGGGGGTCTTGCTGTCAGTTTTTGGATGCTAGCTAATGAACTGCACGTTTCAGCAGGAATTTCCTGTACCTAAATTCTGCCTAATATGGGTTTTTTCCCCCTCATCCAGGGCCACTCAGAGGAATTTTATCAGGGGATATGAAGCTTCTTTTGGCCCCCTTCCCTTCATGTGAATTTGGTTCCTGGGGCCCCCGTTTTTGCTCCCTCTGGGACCCCATTTTTGGCCCTGAACCTGGGTACAATTGTACCCTCTCAGTGGCCCTGCCTGCCCTCATCCTTCTGGTCTGAGTTTGGATGTTTTATCTTTGCTGCTGTTTGCTCTGTTAACTTGCATGCATGTTTTTAAGTTCGTATGCTAAAAGCATGCATTTTATGATGTGACTAATGAATTGATAAACAGTTTCTCTACCAAAGTTGTTCAGAACAGACCCAGTCCTGCAGTTCTCTCTGACCCTCACTCCTTAAGTCATGCACACCAAAAAAACCTCGTCCTGTTCCTCTGTCTCACTCTGCCCTCCTGCTTGCTACTGCTACGTCCTCTGAAATACAGTACATGCATATTATTGTGGATGAAAATCTATGGCTACATGCTTCTATGCAACTTATACATGTGGTGAGAAGTCATAGACACACAACATAACCTGGGTTTGGGCTTCCTTTAGAGGAGAGATCACTGGAGGCTTCTGGTGTCTTTGCAAATAAGCAAAGATATGACCAATATATACACTACAGCAGTGTTTCCCAAATGTTTTCGACTTGCGGCTCCCTTGACCTTTGGCCGCAGCTCCCCATTACATTATGTTGATGCCTGCCAATTGGCGTTGCACTGTTTTCCGAGAGGATTCCATGGCACACCGCAGCTCCCCTGGCTGGTTTCCGCGGCTCCCCTGGGAGCCACGCCTCCCTGTTTGGGAACCACTGCACTATAGCCTTGCGAATTGGATGGAGTTGTTGGGTTGCGAATTGGATGGAGTTGTTGGGCAGTATGCCCTTCTGCAAGCAACATCTGCTACACATGTCTTACAAGCAGACCTGCAGCTGCTGACTGCCTTCTTCTCTTAGCTTCCCTTGCAGTTTCAGTCGAATCAAACCCCATCCCCAGCCTCCATCTCCCTTCCAGAATCTCCAGCACTTGCTGAAATCTGTCTTTCTCACTGACTGTATGCAGTTGTAAATGTTCACCATTTAGATCTGGCACTACTGGTTTAGAACTGTTAATTAGCTTTGGTTTAGAACTGTTAATTAGCTTTGGTAATTAACTGTTAATTAGCTTTTTTTTGACCGACGAACTGCTCCCTCCTTGGACACTTTCTGGCGAGGCCTAAAAACCTTCTTGTTCAAAGAAGCCTTCTGAGTACCTGACTTTTTTTAACATCTCACTGGTACAGGTGGGGGGTGCTGCAGTTTTTATGCTCCTGCTCTGACTGAAGCCATGATCTTTTAAATTGTTTTTAGAGACTGTTTTTATTTTCATTAATTGTTTTTATTGTTTTAAAATGTGATATTTTTTATACTGTGTTTTTTGTATGTATTTTTTTTTCCTGTTGTAAGCCGCCTTGAGTCCCTTCGGGGAGAAAGGTGGGATATAAATACTGTAAATAAATAAATAAATAAATAGGGGCCAGTTTTGACGATTGGCCCAGAGAGGGCAGCCATTTTGAATGGCTAAGTTTGCTTCAGCTGTGCTGAAATCTTGCCCCAAATGTTGAGGAAGTAGCAGCTGCAGTTGGCGCTACAGCTGCAAGTCAGGGGAATGCAAGAATGAGAGGGATGTTATTAGTTAGCAACGTTAAGTGTCTCTTGCACAGAAGAGACAACAAGTAAGGACACACTGAGAAGCAGAAACTGGCAAGCTGGATGTCCTAAGAGCAGAGCCATTGGGGGACACCAAGGAAGTACAGCAGAGACCCCCTTTGTAATATTCTCACAGGGAAGATCACACACCTTCCAACACACACTAGCCTGATCACCTCCTTCCCCCACCTAAATGGGAAGCCATGCAGTAGCCAGGCAGGAAAAGGAGCTGGAACCAAGAGAAGAAGCTTGCACCCCAGGACTGTTTATGATTTCAGGCTGCAAGTTTCCCTGTAGGCAACATACTTGCCATGGCCCAGCTCTTCTGAATCCCCACCTTAGTCTTATTCTTTTTCAAAAGGTACATCTCTCTGTCTTACTGTTTTAATTTAGCAGGTAACAGTGGTTCCCAAACTGGGAGGCGTGGCTCCCAGGGGAGCCAAGGATACCAGCCAGGGGAGCCACAGAGTGCCACAGAATGGAAAACAATGCAATGCCAATTGGCAGGCATCAACATAATGTAATGGTGAGCCATGGCCAATGGTCGCCAATGGTCAAGGGAGCCGCAGGTTGAAAAAGTTTGGGAAACACTGCTATAAGGTATATTGCTACCCCAAAATGGGACTGTGATCTCGTTGTGAGCTTAGGAATTCATTTCTTTTTTTATTTGTAGTTGAAAATGTCAATAAAACTACTTTTAGAAGGAAGAGGGAGGCTGATTCTCCTTGAGCTAAACCCTTCTGTGTTGTGCAGGAAAAAATGGAGGCCCAGCTGCAGTCTCTGGAGGAAGAGAGAGAGAGGCTTCTGAAACAGAAAGTGTCTGAAGGGCAGAGAAGCCAAGAATGCCTGGTAGGTGTTTGTGGTTATTATGGGTCATGTCCCAGGGTAGAGAGCGGACTGGGTGACGCCTTCTGTCCTTGTCATGGAGGCAACTGACTTGACTTGTGTTCTCTTGTGTCTTTGGACTGGTTTGCGCACAAATCATGTATCGAAACCGGAAAACTGTGTGAATGAGTGTTGGACCTCCTTCGCCATCGAAAACTCAGTAGTGAGAGTGAGGAGCAACACCTTTTTTACATAGTTTTAATAGATTGCTGGTTTTGATTCTTTTTTTTAGTTTTTGTTTACATTCTTTCTTAAACTTCGCCACCTTGAATATTTTTTTAGAGGGGGAATGAAAACATTGATGTTAAATAAATTAACCCTGACCATTGCCATAAGTAGCATTGTGGGCCCCCCCCCCTTGTTTGAGGAGGAAACAGTGCATAAATCCAACCATTGTATGTCTGCATTCAATGCCAGGATCACATATGCTGCAGCTATACAGTATAGGGCAGGGATGGGAAGGCCCCACACCTGCTCCTCTTCCATAGGAAGAGATGGCTGCAGACTCTAAGAATTGGCTCCAAATGGCCCAGAATATGACATTTCAGTTTGTCAAAGGCATGTTGACAACGTATGCTTTCCGTATTTAGCGGATGACTCTCAGGCCCCTGGTCTTTTCTCACAATTAATTATTCTCTAGATCAGCATTTCTCAAACTGTGGGTCGGGACCCACTTGGTGGGTTGCGACCCGATTTCTTGTGGGTCCCAGGTGATGGAAAGATCAGATAACTGCCTCAAGCCCTGAGACTATTCAAAAATCAGATAGCTGCCAATTGCCCTACAAAGGGCTGAGCTCCTGCCGTTTGCAAGCTTGCATAAATATAGGGAGATAAATGTTTGAACTTTTTTTTTTTTGCTGTGTTTTTTCCAAGTCTGTCAATGACAGGTAGTGGGGGTAGGTGAAGGCTGGGGGCAGGTGAAGGCTGGGACTCATAACTAAGCCCTTCAAGCCTTGAGGCTATTCATTAGGGCTGCCTCATTACGAGAAATGGATTGAGATTGTGGCAAACAATTATTACTTATAAATACTGTAAGTATATTCTTTCTAGATCACCTGTTTTTTTAAGTCTCAAAGTTAGGTGGGTCCCGATAGGGTGTCATTTTAAAAAGTGAGTCCACTAGTGGTTCTCAGACTTTTTAGCACCTGGAAAAGGGGGCTGAGGAGGATATGATTCAGGTGTATAAAGCTATGTGGAGAAACGCAGATCAAGAGAAGATTTTCTCCTCTCTTAACACTATGGAACCAGGGTTTCCCTGGCGCTGATGGGTGGAACATTTAGGATGGACAAAGGGGCTGTGAAATTCAGTTTCACAAGATATGACTGTGGCTGTTGGATTAGATGGCTCTAAAGGGGATTACAGAAATTCATGGAGGACAAGGCTATCAATGGCTACTAGTCAGGATGGCTGTAGGCCACCTCCAGGCCTTAATCTGCTGCTGTGGGGCTTCCGAATGGCATCTCCTCAGCCTCTGTGGGAAGGCAGGGTGCTGGGATAGGTGGACCTTGGGCCTCATCCAGCAAGGACCATCTCTGTTCCTCTAAGAATTCAGGCTAAGAATCCTGCAGAAAGTGTCTTCTCTTCAAGATCAATAAGGTGTCAGCCAGCTTTATCCCCCCCCCCCCCAATTTCACTTGAATGAGCCTCATGTTCCACCTCTGCCCCTTCCCCAAATGTCTCTACATTTTCATCAGAAACAGTTAGGAGTGGAGAAGCAGGAGATCACGTCTGTCTTCAACGAAATGCACAAGTACCTCCAGGAAAAAGAGAGCTTTTGTCTGACCCAGCTGGTTGATCTGGAGAAAGAGGTAAAGAAGAGGAAGGAAGAAAACATGACCAGACTCTCTAAGAAGATCTCCCATTTCAGTAAGCTGATCAAGGATGTGGAGGTGAAGTACCAGCAGCCACCAGGTAAACTTCTGCAGGTGAGATTTCAAATGCCCCCCCCCCCCCCACATCCCTACAAATCAAGGAGGCAGGATATTGGGAATGAAGATTGGATGTCCACAGGCAAGGAAGGGACAAATGAATCCCCCTGAGATAAAAACAATTTGCTGTTGTACAAATCGATGGTAAAGGCGGAAGCACACCGGCCGCGTTCTGCGTGCGGCGCATGCTGCGCGAGAAATGCAGCCAAAGTTGAGAATTCTCCAGGGGAAGCGTCAAACGCAAGCGGCCCTCTCTGCGGCTCTCAGCGTTCAGTGGGACTTGCCTCCAGCCGGAAAGAACACAGACGCAGCCGGCCGTAACGGGCTGCACGCACGGAGAACGCAGCTGGTGTGCTTCAGCCTTAAGGCCGCATCTGGAGTATTGCGTCCAGTTCTGGTTGCCGCATCTCAAAAAGGATATAGTGGAACAGGAAATGGTGCAGAAAAGAGCGACCAGAATGATTCGTGGGCTGGAGCACCTCCCTTATGAGGAAGGCTACAGCGTTTGGAGCTCTTCAGTCTAGAACAGGGTTCCCCAACCTTTGGGGGCCCATGTACCCCCTATGCAGGCCCCCAAAGTCCGCATACCCCTGGACCCTCCATAAGTGCCCCCCCCAAAAAAAGTATTTTTCCCCAGGCTGCGGTGCGGCCGGGCAGTTTCTCCTACTTGTGCTGCAACCCGGAGGGTACCTCCGGGTTGCGGCGCTGGCGGGAGAGCCTGCTTTCCCGCAGCCCAGGGAAAAAGCAAAAATCACCACATGCCCCCGTTTTTCCTGGGCTGTGGCACAGCTGGGCGGGTTCTCCTGCTTGCGCCGCAACCCGGAGGGTATAGTTATAGCCCTGCCGAAAATTATGCATGTGATGGAGAGAGTGGATAGAGAGAAGTTCTTTTCCCTCTCACACAACACTAGAACTAGAGGACATCCACACAAATTAATTGGAGGGAGTATTAAAACAGACAAAAAAAATATTTCTTTACCCAGCATGTAATTGGTTTGTGGAACTCCTTGCCACAGGATGTGGTGATGGCACCTGGCCTGGATGCCTTTAAAAGAGCATTGGACAGATTTATGGAGGAAACGTCCGTCGCAGCTTACAAGCCTTGATGGGGATAAGCAACCTCCTGGTTGTAGGAGTAGGTTTTCTCTGTGCCAGGTACAAGGGAGTGGCGACAGGAAATGGGTACCTTGTTGTCTTGTGTGCTCCCTGAGGCATCTGGTGGGGCCACTGTGTGACACAGGAAGCTGGACTGGATGGGCCTTTGGCCTGATCCAGCAAGGCTCTTCTTATGTTCTTAACTATGTATCTTAAACCCATTTCTCTCATTCTTTCTTTCAGGACATCAGGCGTACCTTGAGCAGGTATGTGGCTCATTTAACGCTTTCTATTTCACCTGTTCTGAAAGAACATTTTCCCCATATTTAAAACACTTCTGGAAAACAGAGTTGCGAATACTGTCGGATTCAATCAATGATTGGGAACTGTTTTATTCTGGGGGATACTGGGAAGGATCCTGAACATATAGTTTCCTTGCAATGTGAAAACTGCCCTTGTTGATGTGTCATCTATGTCAGGGTTTCCCAGCCGGTGGTGGTGGTGGTAATAATAATAATAATAATAATAATAATAACAACAATAGTATTTATATACTGCTTTTCAACCAAGTTCACGAAGCGGTTTACAGACAAAATCAAATGATTAAATAGCTCCCCATCCCAACAGGGCTCACAATCTAAAAAAGATGCAGAACACCACCAGCAAGCAGCCACCAGAAAGACACTGTGCTGGGGTGAAAGGGGGGCAGTTATTCTCCCCTTGCTATATATAAGAGGAGCACCAATTGGAAAAAAATGCCTCTTTCCCAGTTAGCAGGGGTGCTTAGACCTACTGCTGGTGGTACTCGGACCGCTGGACCACCGGAACCTTGCTCTGACGCGGTGCTTTCGGCGGCACATTTTCACTCCTGAGAGGCTCCTGCCTTTGGCCAAGCCTCTTGAGAACTTTGAGAAGGGTCATTCCACCTGCCCAGAGCCTACTACCTGCATTTTCTGGCCTCTGAAAACCCGGGAGTAACTGGCGATGATGTCATTGCCAGTCACTTCAGGTGGTACGCAGCAGGAGAGTGTCGCCGGTGGTGGTACTCGGCCGGGAAGGGGTTGAGAACCCCTGATCTACCGTATTTCTTCCATTCTAAGGCACCATCAATTCTAAGGCGCACTTTTAATTTCATTATTACCAGCAGGGAAAAAAAATTCCCCCCAGGATTTATGTGCAAATTGTACCCCCCCAAACATACAAATGGTACCCCTTCTTGCTTATTACCAGGGCTTGTGGGGGTTTCGGGGAGGCCTGTACGACCCTCTGCAGGCCTCTGCAATCTTCAGTTTGGCGAAAAACGGATATTTTCGGGCACTTCCGGTTTTCATGAAAACCGAAAATGGCCGAAAATTGCTGTTTTTCGCTGAACTGAAGATGGGGGAGGCGGCCTGCAGAGGGTTGTGCAGGCCTCACCGAAGCCCCCACAAGCCCCAGTAAGTAAAGATGTGGCGTTTTGGGGGTGCAATTTGCACACCTTCGATTCTAAGACGCACCCCCTTTTTTGAATTGCTAAATTTGGAAAAAACGTGCGTCTTAGAATCTAAGAAATACAGTATATTCCAATTTGGATGTTGCTACCTGTGGAGACCACATGCATGGGGTTCAAGCAGGCCGAGGCCTTCTAATCATGCCTTCTGGTGATCCTGCCTGCCATGCTCTCCCTCTCCCCACATTCAGCATCTGCCCACAGTGGGGACAAAGCTGTTTCGTTTCGTAACCTTTATTGGCATAACAGTACAAATACAAACACACAAAACAACAAGTGCTAAACCCAGCACAACACGCAATGTAAAACCAGAAGCCATCTCCTTGCCCCTGTGCCAGTTAGCTAAAGGCTACACTTCCATCGGGCAACCATCAACTTTAAGAAAGCAACAACCCTGGATAAAACCTCCACATCAGCAGCAGTTAAAAGAAAACATATCATACTTTGCTGAGACAATTTTCCCAGACCTCCCAAAATTGGGTCTAGATAGAATGAACGGAGGTCATCATATAAAGGGCACGATATAATCATATGCAACACAGTTTCAATTCTTCCTGGGTCACACTGGCAACATCTGTCAGAATATGGAGTACCTGCAAACCTGCCTAAAGTAACAGCAGAGGACAGCACATTACACCTTGCCAACGAGTAAATCCTGCGGTCATATGGAACTTTTAATAAACTAAAAAAAGAAGCCATGGTGTACAGAAATAGAAAAATGCAGGGGGGGAACATAACTTGTTAGCGGCGGAATGCAGTTCCTGTTGATCAATATCTAATAATCTTTGTTTAATAATACGGTAGGCTGCATTAAAACTTAAGGATCCTAACAGATCGGTGTCAATTCCAATTGTCTAACTTCTTGAGAATTAAGTGTGATCCTACTAAAGGGGCAGAATCAGACATGAGCTGGGGTAATAAACTATCCTGTTGAGGATAATAAGTTGTCAACCAGAATTTAAATGTCCTAAGCCATGCTATTGTCTCTAGCCTAAGTTGTCCAGTTTCTATACATAATGCCGCATAAGGGACACAAGGCGGAAGACCTAGTATTTTGCGCAGGAACATTGCTTGTATCCTCTCCAGTGTATAGTTCCAAGCTCCAATCCCTATTGGGACGCCATATAGCACCCAAGACACAATTTTTGCTTTAAACACTTCGAGTGCGGCAGGTACATAACCATTCCCAATATTATAAAACAAACGAATTATCATTTGAGTCATGCACTTAATTGATCGAATCAAGGAATTCCTGTGATATACCCAGAGAGAATTGTAGTGGAATGTGATGCCCAAATACTTAAATTGTTTAACTTGTTCAATACGATGACCCTCGAAACTCCAGATCATATTCTTTCATTTGGGGGAGAAAACCATAATTTTAGATGTATTAAAATTGAGAGACAATTTATTATTTTTCAGATATAGGGCACATTGTTTAATCAGTCGTGTCAAACCGATACGAGATTGAGATAATATCACCGCATCATCGGCATAAAGCAGGATGGGGATTTTAGTGACTCCTAACTTTGGACTATGTCCCTCAATGTCCTCCAACGAGGAAGCAAAGTCTGATAAAAAGATATTAAAAAGGGAGGGGGCCAAAATACAGCCTTGTCTCACCCCTTTGTTGCTGTTTATTGGCGCAGTCAGCTCTCCATTGGGTGGAACTCGTATTTGAATGTGTCTGAGTACAATTGATCAATAGGAGAAGACGCTTATCTATCCCTAGTCCGCGAAGTTTACTCCAAAGGATGTCTCTGTCCACTGTGTCAAATGCTCCTTTCAGGTCTAGAAAGGCAACATATAACTTTGATTTCTCCATTTTGACTTCTTTATAAGCTAAATGAGACAAAATAAGGCAATTGTCCAGGGTTGATCTATCCCTCCTAAAACCTGCCTGCTCGGGACCCTCTCTGTAATCCAGCTGGTCAACTTGTTTAGGAGATGTTTAGCATAAACTTTACTAACCACAGATAATAGGGCAATCGGTCTATAGTTGGAAGGGAGCCTACTATCTCCTTTTTTATACACAGGTACAGTTATGGCATTAGACCATCCCTTAGGGATTTCACCTGTTCTGTCAATAGCTGTAAATAACGGTGCAAGAATTGATGCCCACCAATCAGAGTCACTCTTCAAAAGGTCAGGGGGGATTGCTGAATGTGAGGAGGGGTATGTGAGGAGGGGGTAGACAGCAACATAGGACATAGTCAGCAGGTACAGTCTTGCTAAGGCCCCAATGCATGTGTGTTCTCCATGGCGCAGAAACATCTGAAGAGGGGTTTGTGTCACCAAAAATAAAACACTTTCCCTTGTGAAGAGTGTGAACGTAAGAAGTCGCTCTATCTATCTTGAGTCCATCTAGCCAACAGCAGCCGATCTCCTATGTTGCTCAACCTGGATTCTCCTTTTTAACCGAAGAGGCCACACACGTTGCATATTCTACCCTGAAGCAATGGGTCCTTCCCTTGAGTCTGTAGGGCTTATCCTGATATCTTTTCTGCTTCTCCTTCCTTTACTCCTTGACACAGGATGTGGTGATGGCACCTGGCCTAGATGCCTTTAAAAGGGGCTTGGACAGATTCATGGAGGAAAAGACCATCACAGGTTACAAGCCATAAGCAACCTCCTGGCTTTAGAAGTAGGTTTTCTCTGTGCCAGGTGCAGGGGAGTGTCAACGGGAAACTGGTTATCTTGTTGTCTGGTGTGCTCCCTGAGGCACCTGGTGGGGCCACTGTGTGATACAGGAAGCTGGACTAGATGGGCCTTTGGCCTGATCCAGCAGGGCTCTTCTTATGTTCTCCCATGAATATAATGGCACAGGGGTTACCGCAAGGCTAGAGACCTCCTTGTTGTATCCACCGGTGTGAAGAGCAGCTTGATGCAGAAACCCAAACGCTTCCTCACAATGGATAACCGTCTCCTCAACTCACTTTCTTTCTTGAGGGGAAGAGGAGTCCGTTTCCCTTGAGGAATAAAGAAAAAGGACTAAAACAGAAGCAAATTTCATGGAAGAGCTCCAGACCTTATCTGGCAGGCTCAGGAACAAATCCCTGTATGGATCTACTCTCAACTGAGTTCCCAGCCTGCCCTGTCAGACTACAACATGGGGAAAGATTTTTTTTAAAAAAACATTTTCTAAACTGGACCATGCATCTTTCCTCCAGGTGTCGGGAGGAACAAGTGAGGACACGGCTAGAACTTTCTCCAGGGCTGGAGTGGAGACTCCGAAGTGACTCCTTGAAAAGTTCAGTTCTTAAAAAAGCCATGCAAGAGTTTAAAGGTATTGGGCAGCTTAGGGAGGGGAACGGATCCCAACGTGGTTGCACACTGTCAGAAACATGATCCTGAACGAAATGGGCCTTAGGATGAACTTAGAAATGATCCTCTTGGGTTCTCATGGGCCTGGGAACGCTCCACTTCCCGACTGCAGGAACAGGAAATTGGAACCTTTATTAAAGGGGAAGTGACATCCCTGCTATGAGCCTGAGGCTGTCTGAAACGCTTGGGGTCTCAACCACATCCCCCCCCTTTCCTTGAATGCAGCTGCCCACCCCTCCCCAAAAGGGGCACCTGTAGAGAAGCATTTATCACCTGCCTAGAAGTCAGCCATACAGTCTCTCTGTGAATAAATGCCCCAGGAAATTGCAGTTTGCCCCAGAAGCAAACGCTGAACAAAAGTTGGTATTTGTGAGGAGCTACGTCCTCATTCTGTCTGGAGATAGTAATATTCAACCCTTTACTTCCATGATATTTTTTTTCTCTCTGACCCCCCTGCAAACATTCTACAGGTCCATTGCAGCTGACCTTGTCCTTGCACTGACCCGCTTCCAATGTGCTCCACATGTGTATGACCTTGAATTCTGGGCATGTGATGGGAGGATCTCCCCCCCCCCAAAAAAACTGCATCTATCTAGGCAGACAAATGCCATACCTGGAGTCTTGGGGCCCAATCCTATCCAACTTTCCAGCGCCGATGCAGCCGCAACGCAACCCCGAAGTAAGGGAACAAACGTTCCCTTACCTTGAGGAGGTCTCTGTGACTGCCGCAGGATGCAGTGTGCACCCCATTGGCATGGCTGCACCAGTGCTGGAAAGTTGGATCGGATTGGGCTGTCGGAGGTGTGTTGGGGTGGGGCTTACTGGAACGATCTTGGTCCCTTCCAACAAGCATTTGTAATTCATGTGAATGTACGGTCTGAACAGAGCTACAGAGATCTACAAATGGGGGTAAGAGATCTGCCTTCCTGCACTGGACTGATTCAAGCATTGCTGGGTTAATGTCTGTGAGCATTTTTAAGTTGGAGGTTTGGGGAATTACTCTCCAGAAGCTGATGTGGACCCTTGCTGTGAAATGACATATTTGCTACTGACACAGTGATCTGACCTTGAATTTGTCAAACTTTCTTCCAAACAGGGTCCTTGAAGCGAGGACTGAGCAAAGGTAACTGTCTCCGGGGCACTAAAGTAGAATGGGAAATAGTGGAGGGCTACAAACAATTGGGTGGGCTTCAGAGCTTTGCCCCAAATGATCAGAATATTTTTCTACTGGACCCCCCAAAAAACTTTGGATGCCTCAAGCTTCCATTGTTGTCAGTCCCTCCTCTGCACCAACTCACTCCTGAAGTGCCCCCTTCTCACATACATCTTGAACTTTGGGTATTGCTGAGTTAATGTGAGCGTTTGAAGCTTGGAAGGAGGAGGTGTAGGAAGTCAGTCTCTCACCGTTGATATGGATCCGTGCTGTGAAATAACATATTGGCTATGGATATGCTGATCTGACTTCTAATTGCTCATGCTTTCTTCCACTTAACAGGATTACCAGTGCAATTGGTGGACAAAAGCAACTATCTGCAGGGGACTAAAGGAGGTGGGAAAAGAGTGGAGAACTGCAAGGGACTGGGTGGACTTCAAGACTTTGCCCCGATCCTCGATCAGGGAACGAAAGGAAGTAGGGAAACGTTCCCCCCACGGCAAAAGTGTAGTTTGCCCCAAAAGCAAACATGGAACAAAAATAATTATCTGCAAGGTACGACTTCCTCATTCTCTCAGCAGAGATAGTAATATTTACCTCCATGCTGTTTTTCCACTGAAACCCCCCCCCCATATTTCTATGTATGCCTTAAGATACACATGTAGGTTTTCATGGCTCGTTACTATACACAAGGAGACAATGTTTATGGGATTTCCAGCCATGTGTGACAGCTCTTTTAAATTGAAGAAATAAAGAGTATTCTTACACTTGTCTGTAGGAATTCCTTTTCTTGGTCCTACCGCTAACTGGGCAAGAGACTAGGAAGGAAGATCTGTCCTTTGGACGCACGTTCTATAGAAAGCCCACCTTTACATGGCTGGAAATCCCATAAACATTGTCTCCTTGTGTATGCCTCAAGATTGCATTTCAGCTGGCCCTGTCCTGCACTGATCCACTCCTATGGGGCCTCCTTCGCACGTACAGTATGATCTTGAATGCTGGGCAAGAAGCTTCCCTGAACTACTGCATCGGTTTATGCCATAGGTGGCCAGCCCACGGCACGGGTGCCACTTAGTGGCACGCCGAGCCTTTTGAAGTGGCACGCACTGCCGTTCCTCCTTGAGCCAAGCGCTGAAGTCCCTCTCTCTTTCTCAACCCCAGCGCACCTTTCCAAGCCTGTGGCACTAGAGGAGGTCTCTGCACCCCACTGCGCCTTATTCTTCTTGCGCTGTCACTGTGCTTTAAATATTTTCATTACCTTAGATTTATTTAAGTGGCACGCTCAATATTATCTACATAAAATGTGGCACATGGTGTGCCACGGGTTGGCCACCACTGGCTTATGCGGACATAAGCTGTATTGGTGGAGGGGGTCTCAGGAGTGTGTTGGGGTGGGTCTTGCTGGGACAGTCCCACTTCTTTCCACCAAGTGTTTGTAATTCACTTGGATGTAAGGTCTGAACAGAGCTACAGACACCTGCAAATAGGGGTGACGCATTTGGCTTCCTCTACATGGTTGATGAAAGGATTCTTATTTATTATAGAGTTCCAGAACCTACTGTATTTCTTCCACATAACAGGGTGACTGAAGCAATTGGTAGACAAAGGCAACTATCTGCAAGGCACTAAAGGAGATAGGAAAATAGTGCAGAACTGCAAGGTAGACTTCAGGACTTTGCCTCAACTGATCAGTAGAATGGGAACTAATGGGGAATTTCCCCCCTTGGCGACTAATTGTTCAGATATTTAGTCGGGTCGTCTTAAGCAGGTAGTTCAACACAGCCCTCTTCTGGGAAAATGGGCCATTTTTCTCTTTTCTCTTCCATAACACAAGTGCAAGGACCAGCTTGGCTAATGAGTGGAAGATGGTGAGGATGGTGCTGGGCAGAGGCGTAACAAGGGTGGAGCGAAGGCAAGTAGTTCTGCAAGACTCCGTTACACTGGAGTCAGCGGCCCCTCCCCCTTGCTGTTGGAGCCATTCTGGCAGCAAAGGCAACACGCAGGACACTCCCCTGTTGCTGCTGGAATGGCTCCAACAGCAAGGGGGAGGGGCCGCTGACTCCAGTGTAACGGAGTCTTGCAGAACTACTTGCCTTCGCTCCACCCTTGTTTCACCACTGGTGCTGGGGTTGTATGCGAATGAGGGAATTGGGCTTGTGTCTCTCCCTGCATGATCCTAGGATGAAGCTTAATTCTGCTTTGTTAGAAGAGTGGGAGTTTCAAACAAAGGTTGAAGTATCTCCAGTGCTCAGTGTTTTCCTTTTTTACCTTCCTCTGCATGCAGGAGTGAGACCTCTTTCTGGAAGACCAGATTGAGATCAGGAAACCCGACCAGGTTCAGGGCCAAACTAGACACAGACACAGCATCCTGTCTGACGGTGCGTAGAGTGCAGGGCGATTGGCACAGCAGCGCTGCCTCCTATGTACTGTCCGGGGTCTAGGCCAGTTGAGACGAGTAAAAGGTGAAATACTTACTGTGGGAGACAAGCCAATTTTAGGTTCAAGATGGAGTAAGTCTTGTTCAGAAGGATTTCGCGAGGCTTTGGGCCTAGCATTACTCACTCCTACGAACTCTCAAATAGTATTCATAAACACTCTACTAAGGGTTTGGCTGAACACTTAGGTCACAATGACTTTGGCAACATTGCAAGAACGTTGTAATGTTGCCAAAGGCACATCTGGAGTCTCTTTCCTGTCTTACGTAATAGTTCCTTGGACAAGGGACAGGGTCAAATTAACCTAGCCATATATGGGAGAGAGGGACATAAGCAGATGAGATCATGAGTTTGGAAAGATGTTATGTAAAAGAATGCTATACTGTATAAGCTCTCCTCCATTTTCATTCTGGGGTGGGTGGGTGATGAGACATCACCGCCCCTTTGCATACCATATCTTGTATTGTGTGGAAAGCGAATAAAGTACTCCTAGCTTTGAGTTTAAGCCTCCTGTGTTTCTTTTGCTGAACTCTCAGGCTGGCACAACCTGGTAAAGAACCTAGTATTCATAAGAGGTTTACCTCCTCAAATTTACCTCTAACATTACCTTCCCACCTGCTCCATGGTCCCTGATATGATTCCTCAAAGCTTCCCCAGCTCTGTTTCTGGCGTAGATCTGAGGATCCTGCTGGGGGCATTTCTGGCCTGGGAGGGGGGTTCGGGGTGTGATGGACACTGGGTCCGCTGCATCCCACCCTGATCCTCTCCCATTTTGGGCCTCACCACTGGCAGGATTCTGCCAGTGGGCAGTCTGTGCTGCACTGCTTGCTGTGGGCAACTTTCCGGCTGCTGCATTCGTGGCTGCACAGCACAGATTGGTGGAAAGGATGCCAAAACGGGGGCTCACTGGTATACCTGGCAGTATGCTAGCACGACCAACCCATAGGATTGGGCGTGTGTGTGTGTGTGTGTGTGTGTGTGTGTGTGTGTGTGTGTGTCCTCTTCTAAGTTGGGGCTTATTTGTAGTTTCGGACTGCAGCTGTGCAGGGACCCTGGGCAGATTTGGGCTGAGGTAAGAGTGTTGAACCCTTTTCCTCCATGCCATTTTCCCACTGAAAAAAACCCACGCTTGGAACTGCCGTGGGCCTGAAAAAGGGCCGTTGCAGAAATGCCACCTTTGGGGTCTCAGAGGAGGGAGCTTGAACAGGAAAATATTGCAGAGGGAAAGGTCTTATTATTTTGTATATTCAGAGCACCTTTCAACCAAAAATGTTCTCATGCTGAGAAATGAGAAGAGGGTGAATTGCAGTACCACAAAATGTAATAAAACAAGAAGAGCCCTCCGGCCTGATCCTTTCCCTAACACCCTCCACTCTTTCCTTCTCTGTCCTGCAGTGAGTGTGACTCTGGATCCAGGCACAGCACAGCCCCTCCTGGTTCTGTCTGAGGACCGGAAGAGTGTCAGATGCGGAAACGACATGCGGAAGCTTCCTGACAACGCTGAGAGATTTAACCTGGTGCCCTGCGTGCTGGGCCGTGAGAGATTTACCTCAGGAAGACACTGCTGGGAGGTGGAGTTGGAGAAGCTGAAAGAAAGGGGGTGCTGGGCTGTGGGGGTTGCACGGGAGACTCTCCGAAGGAAGGGAGGTTTCCTCATTAGTCCTAATGTGGGGATCTGGGCTGTGGGGGAGGAAACATCTCTACCTCATCCATTCTTGGCTTTGACTTCCCCTGAGCGGATTCCTTTGACCTTCAGATGCGCGCCCAGGAAGATCCGGGTGTCCCTGGACTACAAAGAGGGTCGTGTGGAATTTTTTGATGCGGATACAGACAGCTGGATGTTTGCTTTCCCTCCAACCTCGTTCTCTGGGGAGGGGATCAGACCCTTTTTCCGAGTTGTGTCAGGGGTCAGTCTAAAATGCTGACTTGTGGAGAATCCCCTCGACCACAAACCGTTTTTGCCACCATGAAAGGAGGAGACACTCCAGCCCTTCTTCTCTGTAGCTGAAAAGTGTGCCAGCAACGGGCTACAGACTCTGTGGTTTTCAGACATGGCGTCTGGCTTGAGATCACCATGCTTAGAATCTTGCATCTTTGGGCCATGCATGGAAGAAATAAATGAATCCACCTAAAATTGGAAAGTAGGCAGAGTTAGAGGACTCCATCTCCACCTTAAACATGGAGTGAGGCAGGAGGAAAAATTGGTGGTTTTAGTCCAGAACAATTATAGGGACTTTGCATGGAGAGTGAAGGAGTCTCTTAGACCACAGGGGTTGTTACTCCTAACTCCAAAGTATTAATACTTTCTCTCTCCTCCCCCCTCCCCCATCTGTTACTTTGCTCAGAATCTTAACTTCTCCAGGAATAGGACATGGGTGCGTGCGTGCGTGCGTGCGTGTGTATCCTCTCTGTCCAAGATTTTTTGAGGGGAGGAGGAGGAGATGAAGAAGAGGAGGAGGAAAGGCAGGAATCGCCACTACCACCTCCATCTACTGTGCTTTTTAAAGCCAAATTGTGTAAGCCATTTTTGTACTCGAGTATGAGCTACCTTGAGGACCTCGGATTAAAATGTCCATATGGGCAATCGCATTGCAATGTCTGTGTCTTTTCCCTCCCTTCTCCTTTATTGGTGAATAAAAAGGAGTATGAATAATATGTAAAAAGTATTATAACTCATATTATATGAATAAACTGTAAAGATTATAAAACATTGATAAGCAAGTCATAAAATATTAAACAATCTATTCATAAATCTCTGAGAAGCTTCTAATTGACCAAGAATATATTCATATGGAGTTAGTTGTCTTCTATAAGGCATGCATTCAAATGTTGATGAAGTTAAAGAGGTCCTCAGTCCATTGAAGGATGGGGGGGGGGGCGGCACTGATCTTTACTTCAACATGAGTGGCTACAGTCAGGGCACAAAGAGTCTGTTTCTGCTGCTCTGCTGTTAGTTTCCATGGAATAGGTAGACAATTCAGAAGAATGTAAAATCTGCAAATATCAATGTATATCACGTTCCAGGAGAATGAGGGTCCATCCAAAACAGATTATCTGTCTTTCTGGTCCTTTCCCTTGGCAGTGTTTCCCTGGGTCTGAAGTCTGAATAATAAAACCTGCATCCGTGGAATGGCTGGATGGAAGGAATTGTGCCAGCACAGCACTACAAAACAGACAAAAGAAAATATTTCTTTACCCAGCGTGTAATTGGTTTGTGGAACTCCTTGCCACAGGATGTGGTAATGGCACCTGGCCTGGATGCCTTTTAAAAGGGGATAAGACAGATTTATGGAGGAAACGTCTGTCACAGCTTACAAGCCATGATGGGGATAAGCAACCTCCTGGTTGTAGGAGTACATAAGAACATAAGAAGAGCCCTGCTGGATCAGGCCAAAAGCCCATCTAGTCCAGCTTCCTGTGTCACACAGTGGCCCCACCAGATGCCTCAGGGAGCACAAGCCAACAAGATAACCTGTTTCCCGTTGACACTCCCTTGCACCTGGCACAGAGAAAACCCACTTCTAAAAACCAGGAGGTTGCTTATGGCTTGTAACCTGTGATGGTCTTTTCCTCCATGAATCTGTCCAAACCCCTTTTAAAGGCACCTAGGCCAGATGCCATCACCACATCCTGTGGCAAGGAGTTCCACAGATGAATTTCTGGGTAAAGAAATATTTTCTTTTGTCTGTTCTAACTCTCCCTCCACACAATTTTAGTACATGTCCCCTGGTTCTGGTGTTGTGCGAGAGGGAGAAGAATTTCTCTCTATCCACTCTCTCCGTCCCATGCATAATTTTATAATTTTGGTTGTTGGGAAGGCAACATGCATGCATAATGCATAATTTTATAAGTCTCAATCATGTCCCCCCCTCAGGCGCCTTTTTTCTAGGCTGAAAAGCCCCAGACGCTGTAGCCTTTCCTCATAAGAACGCCCAGGGCCGGACCATCTTCAAGGGCACACTGACCAGGTACTAGAGAGTAGGTTTTCTTTGTGCCAGGTGCAAGGGAGTGGCGACCGGATACAGGTATCTTGTTGTCTTGTGTGTTCCCTGAGGCATCTGATGATACAGGAAGGTGGACTAAATGGGCCTTTGGCCTGATCCAGCAGGGCTCTTCTTATGTACTTAAGCTGTTGCTTCTCTCTCTCTCTTTCTCTCTCTCTCTCTCTCTCTGCTGAGCATATTTAGTTGAATTTGCGGAAGTAAAGTGTGCCTAAGATGCGGGCTGACTCGTGTGTGTGTGCGCGCGTGCGCGCGCGCGCACACAGAGAGAGAGAGAGGGATTTATGAACTGTATCTGTAATCATGGACTATATATGCTAGACAGCAGGGGCGTGCGGTGTGGAGGCAGCAGGTGAGGCAGAGCCACCTTGTTGTAGTCTGCACAAAATAGCTGCAGCATCCCCATGTGATTGCGCAACCCTCCGCCTGCTTGCACCTGAAAAACGGGCGGTGCACTTGCACAATCACATGGGGATGCTGCAGCTATTTTCCGTGGTGGTTCTGTCTCGCCTGCTGCCCCTGCACTGCACGTCCCTGTTACGCAGCTCCCTTCAAATCGGACCTGCCTGCTTATGCCAATGCTGCAATGCATTCTGAACTATGTTTGAAGCAATGGACAATGAACACTGTTTGCTCCGAGACCCAGGCCAAACATTCAAGGCTCCTGACTTCTGCTGCTACCTTGCATGTCATACAGCCAGAAGAAGCTATAAACTACCGTACAAACGTGCTGGATGGTGATGTCATCCAGTCTGCCAGACCTACCTTGTCAAAGACATCATTTTTAAGGGTCTGGGATGTGAACAAGAAAGAACATCTTCGGACACATCCTTAAAATCCCAACGAATTGGTCTGAATTACAGAAACACGTCTGGTTAGAATCTTCCAGTTTGTTATGCCCCGACTAGTACGTATGCATTTTCCCAGAGACCACAAATATTGGGGGGGGGGGGTCTGCCTGAGTGTCTTTGTGACTCTTAGGAGTGAAATGGGGACCCCCCATTGTCTTTGCTTCCTTCTCGGATCTCCAAAGCTGCATACAGAACTCTGCACCAAGGTTTGGCAAGCTGTCTTCAGGAAGGGAGATATGATTGCATTCTGAACTTCCTTTCTCTTTGCAACTTCCCCACCTTCTGTTTTCTCTCCTCCTCTCTCAGTAGCTTAGAGAAGGGAACAAAAGAATAGAACATTCCTAAACCTTCCCTGCTAGGCCAGTGGGTGGCGCAATGGGTTAAACCGCTGAACCATGAGCTGTCAATCGAAAGGTCGGCAGTTCGAATATGCGACGGGGTGAGCTCTCGTTGCTTGGCCAGCTCCTGCCAACCTAGCAGTTCCAAAGCATGTTAATGTGAGTAGAAAAATAGTACCGCTTGCGGGAAGGTAATCAGCGCTCTGTGTTCCAGCCGCATGCTATGCGCTGCGGCAAGGAGAGTCACGCCGGCCACATGACCACGGAGGCATCTTCGGACAATGCTGGCTCTTCGGCTTTGAAATGGGGATGAGCACCACACCCTAGAGTCGGACACGACTGAACTTAATTGTCAGGGGTCACCTTTACCTTTACCTTAAACCTTCCCTGAAAGTTAATCATTTTTCTTTCTTATCCATGCACCAGAGACAGGTGCGTACATGTTCACACCACTATCTAGGAACACACACAAGCACCAATTAAGGCTTATAGATTGTCTTTATTAAAATTGTATCCTTGCAAGTACACGTTTCTTTAACGTTCTTGTAACTGAAGATGCTCCTTTGTCTCTTGAGCTTAATCCAGCGGTTCTCAAATAGTGGGGCGTGAGGCTCCGTAAAGGGGGGCTCGTTGCAATAGTTAGTGTATGCTTTGCACCACTTAACTAGATTGTAGGAGCCTCCAGCGACGATCTACTTCAGCGACGATCTCTTCCGAGGAGCAGATCGTTCCTCTGCTCCCCGGCGCGAACTCTGTAACGCGCCTAGGAGCGCTCTGCAGAGTTCACGCTGTGAATCACACATGCGCAAGACGACGATGTTGCCAATTGTCGTCTTGTGCATGCGTGATTCACAGCGTGAACTCTGCAGAACGCTCCTAGACGCGTTACAGAGTTCGCGCTGGGGAGCAGAGGAACGATCTGCTCCCCGGAAGAGATTGTTGGTGAAGTAGATCGTCGCTGGAGGCTCCTACAATCTAGTTAAGTGGCGCAAAGCATACACTAACTATTGCACTAGTTATATTAGGGGCGCGCGAAATTTTTTCTTCTTCCTAGGGGGGGCATGACAGAAAAAAATTGAGAAGCACTGGCTTAATCTCACCAAGCCAGTCTTCTGCACCTGACCTAAGTGGGGGGGGGGGGGAGGCAAGGGGAGATGGCACTGGCCTGACTCTGCTGGAAGAGGGGGTGGCTGGAGGGGGTGTGCAAGATGTGGCTGTGTAGCTGCCTGGCCTCCCGGGGGCTGTGCAGGGGCAGAAGAGGGAGGGTATCAGTGGCAATGGCACTGCTGATACCCTCTGCTCTCACCCAGCCTCATCAACACATCCTTTTGGCTCTACTCGGACTTGCGCCAGCTAAAGAGCTGGCACGGATCTGAATACACCCATATGGCGCGGCAGAGTAACCTTACCACTCTGCCCCTGCATAGCCCCCCCCCATAAAGCCATATAGACTTAAGTCTAGGGTCATCTCCCCAACTGTTCTAGGACACAGTCACTTTAAGGCCCTATTCCTATCCGTACAATATGCTATCGCAACAGCTGCTCTGCTGGTTTGCGGAACACTGATGCTGGTTCAAAGGCCAGAAGGCCAACAGAACCTCAAAGATCTGCTGCGGACACATTGCTGGCAGCGGGGGCAGATCAGTGGGCCAGGACGGGTCAGATTGGGGGTGGGACAGAGTAGATCTTGGCAGCAGCTGTGGCCACCGAATCCTATACCCCCGGCCTGGCCCTGACACGCCCCCTGCCACTCTGCAGGTTTACACCAGCAAAAGAGCTGGGGTACATCTGAGTAGGCCCATAGGGGACCAGGCAGCAGCCAGAGAGGTAAGTAAAATTGTTCTTGACTGACCCCTCCCAGCCGACCTGGTCCCCTACTGGCGCGTGGGATGCAGCATTGGCGGCCCCACGCACCAAAAAGGGATAAGATTGGACCATTATTGTATGGAGGATTTGGAGTGCTGCATGCTAAGTTGTGAGCCCCTCATTTTAGGAAGATATTGGTAATAAGTGAAGGTGTAGAAAGATGCATAAAGGGCATCACTGATATGAAGTCGCATCAGAAGGGAGGCAGCAGATTGAATCCAAATGAAGGGCTCTGGGCTGTTGCGGAGACAATGTCACTTCACCATCTCCTCATCTATTTCTCCTGATCAACCTCTCTGGCCTTGAGAAATGACCCCAGGTATACTGAAGTACAAAGAGGGCCCTATATAGTATACAGCATTTGTTGAAGCTGGGAGAGGTTATTTGGCCTCTGCATTCCCTTCTTCAGTCTCATTCTTTGGGATGAGAATTTCCTGATGTTTTTTGTCTATTTTAACATTTCTATTTTAATATTCCTTTGTTGTGATTCAATATTACAAAAACAAACTAAAAGAAAACCCCTCCAAACTTAAGTATTAAAGACAAGCACATCACCACTGCTAAAGTTTTAAGAGCCCAGAGAACGGAAACATCTTCTAGTACCTCTTAACAAGTGCAATGGAGGGAGCCAGTAGCTATGGTCTCCCCTCAGGCATCATGTTGGGGGGCTTTTTCTCACCCACAAAGGTGTGTCCCCATCTAGCTTTCCAGAGAGCATGAGATGACATCCACATCGAAATGGGGAGCAAAGTACTTCACGTTTGTTGTTACAGGGCTTGCCAGCCTTGAGGCAGGTGGTAGGCTTACCATATCCAAAGGGGGACAGGGTGCCTACACCTTTAACCATTGTAAAAAGAGGGAATTTGGGCAGGTGCAGCTTGTTGCACCCTTCCATTATGAGCTGCACCTGCCCAAATTCCCTCTTTTTACAATGGTTAAAGGTGTAGGCACCCTGTCCCCCTTTGGATATGGTAAGCCTAGCAGGTGGTCACCCTTGTGGATGAGGCTGAACCTCCTCTCAGACCTATTTCCATGCACAGCAACTGACACACCATACATTCAGGGGAGGAGAAGGGCAGCCAGGAGTTAATAGAAAAGGTCAAGAATGAACGTGGTCATATTTAGCTGAGTAACTGTCCCAGCTAGAGCCAGGGTGGTGTTGTGGTAGGAAAGAGTCTGACAGACTAGTTACTCGTGCAGAGCGAGCTGAGCGCAAATTCCCCACACGATGCAGCTGGCAAACTGAAGTTGGGATAGTCACTGCCTCTCAGCCTAACTTACCTCTCTCAGCATCATTGTAAGGATAACATTGGAGGAAGGGGGGGGGGAGTCATTACCATGAAGTACTTGAAGCAAAGATCTTCCCCTTTAAAGGGGCGGTTACAGGGAAAGATACGCCCAGTCAGCGTTTGAAACCAGCGTTTGAAACTAGGAAATTGAATCTTTTGCTCGCTTTGCCGTTCAGGGAGAGGGAGCCATGGCTGCTGCTGGGAGTCTCCTCAAATTGGTCTGCGAAGAAGCGACTTGTTCCGTCTGCCTGAAATATTTCACCGATCCAGTGATTACAGGCTGTGGGCACAATTTCTGCCGCGCCTGCCTGACCCAGTGCTGGGGGGAGCCGGACAAAAACGCTTCCTGCCCTCAATGTAGAGAACCTGTTCAGCAAAACAGTCTCCGGCCAAACCGGCAACTGGCCAACATTGCAGAAATAAGCAAGAAATCCAGTCTTCAGGAGGCAAAAGGGAAAAAACGCGCAGGAAGAGTTTGTGAGCTGCACCAGGAGCCCCTGAAGCTCTTCTGCAGGAACGATGGAGCCCCCATCTGTGTGGTGTGTGACCGATCCAAGGAGCACAAGGGACATCGAGTGATTCCTGTGGAGGAGGCTGCTGAAGAATATAAGGTAGGGAAGCACCGCTTTTTCAAGTGATCTTGCAACCAGGAGCAAAACTTTCTCTTTGCAATTCTCTGCCTGGCGGATGAGGGTCACTTCCTCTCAAATTCTGGATGTCTGCCAATGAACTGCTTGCTTCAGCAGGACTTTGCTGGGCTGTTCTGCCTGAAAAATGGGTTTTTTAAAAAAAATTCTTGTCCTGGGTTCTCGAGATCTTGTGTTTGCCATAAATGTGTGTGTGTGTGTGTGTGTGTTTAACAGCCCCTTCATATCCTCCCCCCTCCCCTGTTGGTGCAAGCGTGCCAAAAATGGGCATGCTGTATCCAGCGGAAGAGGCAGATCCGGAGAGGCTTCAGTAGAGAAAGGGGATATAAATACCTTTACCCCTGAGTAAGCCTCCCACTCTGCAGTGGGTCTCCTTGGACCTGCCCTAGCGGTTTTGCTAGTGCATACCCAAGGAGAGAAAGGGGGTTTGATGGGTCCAGAAAAGGGGGATAGGATCTGGTGTGTGCCATTGCTACCAGATCCACCCCCTCCCACAGCCTCCCTGCCCCCCGTTCCGCCCCTTTCCTGCCCCTGTTCCACCCTTCCCTCCCACCTTCCCTGTTATCTTACCTACTTTGGTAGCCCTCTACACGTACAGTAGTGTGCGTGGGAAGACCACCCAGGCCTTCCGGCCAGCACCAAAGCAGCGTGCCAGCATGCGCTTTACAGCTCTTTTTCAGCAGCCGGTGCTGTCAGACTGTGTTCCGCCAGGGCTCACAGCCATAGGATTGGACTGTAAGTTTGTGAACCTGATTAGGAGCATGGGCATACATTTGTCTAAATGAATAAATAAATACACTTCCCATAAATAGTCCTTTATTTCATACAGGGGTCTCCTTTAGAAGATGGGCACACTCTCCCAGTTACAGTACTTGTTTTTTATCTCTTGGTTGTATCACATGTTGAGATTCTGCAGCACTGAGAAAGTACACAATTTGTGTCAGCTACAAAATGTGTCTGTGGCATTTTGTTCTCCAATGGATGCAGAGGTTTGGACAGACCTGATACCTTCTACGTTGTTGTTGATTTCAGGCTATGAGATTCCCTTTAGAGAACATATCTGCCATGGCCCGTTTCTTCTTAGGCCTTCACTTTAGTCCAGAGGTTTTCAAACTGGACCCAGGCCAGCAAGAACTAATCTCTACCTCCTTAGGGGTGGTGGTGATGGCGGCGATGGCACTTCCGGGATCCCGCCACTGCCAAAGGGGAAAAAGGAGGGTTCCACTTACCTCGGGGTTGGACTGGCCCTCTGGAGGGTGTGTGGGTCCTGTGGCCCCTTCTGCAGGCCTCCCTGCACCTCAGAACGGCTCCCTGATGTAATTGTGACCCACATCCGATTTTCAAAACCAGAAGTAGGTAATGATCGCATCAGAGAGCCGTTCTCAGGCATGGGGAGGCCCGCAGAGGGGACTGTGGGGTCTCTGCACCCTCCAGAGGACCGGTGTGGAACCCCCTTTTTTCGGCAGTGGCGCGATCCTGGAAGTACCATCGCCACCATCACCACCACCCCATCACCACCCCCCTAAGGAGGTAGAGATTGGTTCTTGCTGGGCTGGGGCGTCACAATGCCCAGTTTGAAAACCTCTGGACTAAAGTGAAGGCCTAAGAAGAAACGGGCCATGACAAATACGTTCTCTAAAGGGAATGAAATAGCATGTTTCTCTAAATACTTTTTCTGCTGTAAGATTTAGCAGGTAACCTTCATTTCCTAAACCCTTCTGTGTTGTGCAGGGAAAAATCCAGATCCAGCTGCATTCTCTCGAGGAAGGGAGAGAGAAGCTTGTGGAACATAAAGTGGCTGAAGAGCAGAAAAGCCAAGAATGCCTGGTAGGTGTTTGTGGTTATGGCTCATGTGTCGGTGTAGAGAGCAGGCTGGGAAGCTCCTCCTGCCCTTACCATGAGGCAGAGACTTTATGCGTGTTGTTCTTTTATGTCCCTAGATTGGTTCACATGTGAGTGACGCATCAAATCTGGAAAACTTGTGTGTGTGTGTGTGTGTGTGTGCGCGCGTGCGCTAGAGAGAGAGAGCATGAGCATTGGACCATTTGTATATGTATATGTATATATGCGCGCGCGCCGCCTTGGGCATTTGCCTTGGGCATAGGATAAGGCGGGATATAATTTTTTTAAATAATATATATAATTTAATTTCCCATCCAGAAATCAGCCCAGCTCTGGCTGTTCTGTTCTTGCATTCAGCAGCAAGTCATCAAGCTGAGCAATTGTGATCTCAGGTGATCCACATGCATCTGTGAACTGTTAGCAGAGCTGAGGGAATGAGTCAGTCCCACACACAGCAAAGCTGAGGTTTGCTAAGAACTTTACTGTGACAACGAAAGAACTGAAGACACTGTTACACAGGCAGAACAAGACAGGAAAAATAAGCCAATGAAAGGTCTAATCACAGTAGGAAAGAGTAACCCATAAGCCTTTAACCAAGTAACATATTATAGCCTGCCTGCTACTGGTAGGGATTAGCATACATATCTACACCCACTATTTACTGGGTTGCTCTGCTCACACACTGCTTACTCTTCCAACACCCCTTCCAACAGCATGTGTCCCTGCCCACTAAGTTGATTTGCTTCCAAAAGATGCAGTGCTGCTCTCTGGGTAGGGGCTTAGTGAGGGCGTCTTCAGATGGCCAGTACTGTATGCCCTTAATGCCTTGCTTTTGCATGTCCCTTAGTAGTAGACTTACCAGATCCATACCGGGACAGAGTGCTAGACCTTTAGGAGAATGAATGTGGGCAGGTGTAGCTTGTAAACCCTTGGAGCACAATCCTAGGCATGTCTACTCAGAAGTAAGCAGAGTTGACGGGGCCTATGCTGGTATGAGTTATAGCAGTGGTTCTCAAAGTGGTGGGTCACGACCCACTATTGGAACCACAATCTCTCCCTGCCCCTTTAAGGGGTGGGGATACCATGGCAGTGGCGATGCGGGGGGGGGGGGGAAGCACCTGAAAACAGTTTAAAATAAACTTACAGTGGCCTCCGGGGGGTGCAGGAGGCCCGTGGACCGCTCTGTAGGCCTCCCTGATCTTCAGATTGCCACTCTGTGGTGATTTACGACCACTTCTGGTTTCCGTGAAAGCGGAGCAGTGATCTCTCCGCACCCCCCAGAGGCCACAGTAAGTTAAAAAAAACACGCAATTTTTGGGAGCTTTTTTGGCTGATCACGCCCCTACAAGCACTCAAAGTTCTTCTCACCTTGTGTGGAGAACTTTGAGAACCCCTGAATTGTAGGCATTTGAGATGCTGTCCACAGCTGATAGGTTACAGTACATGGATATAAGGGAAAACACACCCCACCACTGGTAACAGGCCCTGACATTGATATGTGGAATATTTTTAAGATGGACAAAAGGAAGGACTTCTTCACACAGCATGTAATTAATCCGTGGAACTCACTACAACAAGATATGGTGATGACCACTAGGTTAGATGGCTTTAAAAGGGACCCAGACAAATTCATGGAGGACAAGCCTGTCCATGATTCCTGGTCATGATGGATAGGGACCACCTCCAGACTCAGAGGCAGCGTACCTTTGTATATTCTTCTGCTTGTGGGCTTCCCAATAGCATCTGCTCAGCCACTGTGAGAAGCAGGATGCTGGACTAGATGGGCCTTTTGGCCTGATCCAGCAAGGCTCATCTGCTGTTCCTCTGAGATTGTGGCTAAGAATCTTACAGAAAACACTCTCTCTTCAAGATCATAAAGATGCAAACCAGCTTTATCCACACTTCTCTCTAATTTTTCTTGACTAAGCTTAATGTTCCACCTATCTTCTTACCCCTGTATCTTCATCAGAAACAGTTAGAAGAGGAGAGGCAGGAGATCATGTCTGTCTTCCATAAAATGCACAAGTTTCTTGTGGAACAAGAACGAGACTGGCTGATGGAGCTGGCTGATCTGGAGAAAGAGATCAAGGAGAAGCAGGAAGAAAGCATAACCAGACTCTCGGAGGAGATTTCCCATTTCAGTGACCTGATAGTGGATTTGGAGTTGCGTTGCCACCAACCGCCAAGTGAATTTCTGCAGGTGAGGTTTCAGATCAGAGGCAAGATCCTGGGAATGAGGATTGGCTGTCCACAGGCAAGGAAGGGCAGATGAATCTACACGAAACAAAAGCAAGAAGCAGCCCACTATGAGTTCTCTCTGTGTATCTTAATCCCATTTCTCTCATTCTTTCTTTCAGGACATCAGAGGTACCTTGAACAGGTATGTGGCTAACTCCCCTTTCTGTCTCACCTGTTCTGAAAGAACTTTGGCCTCATTTTTAACATACAATTCTGTAAAACAGTGTCACAGATTGTCCAAAGGGCAGTGTGATTCTGTGGGGTACAATCTCAGATTCTTGGGTACACTGTGAAGGATCCCAAACATAATGTTTCCTTACAATGTGAAAACTCCCTGTCCTGGTTGATGTATCATCTATGCAGCCCTCTTCGGATGTTCGCTGTCTGTGGTCTCCACATGAATGAGGGGCTCAAGCAAGACCAGACCTGCCAATCATGCCCTCCAGTGACTCTGCCTAGCCACGCACTCCCTCTCCCCATAGCATCTGTCCACAGTGGGGACAAAGCTGAAGGTGAGGAGGGGGGTGGTGGAAGCCGGTGTGTTAGCAGGAGAGGACATGGTTTGAAGGCACCGTCTTGCTGAGGCCCTGATTTGTTTGCTCTCCACGGTGAGGAAACATCTGAAGAGGGCTTGTGTCATCCTCCGTCCTCATATCTTTGCTTTTTCTCCTTCTCCCACAAAGAGCAGCAAGAGATCTCACAATTGTACCCCCTAAATTGTCCAAAGGGCAGTGTGATTCCTAAGCTGCAGCGCTTCCTTGCCGTGAACCATGTTCTCCTCTAGTCTCTTTCATCCTTAAGAAGGAAACATTGAGGAAATTGGTGTTCCTTGATTTTCTCTTCCAAGAGTAAAGGAAACTAGGGCAGAGAGAGAGAGAGAGTGCACGCAAGAACTCCAGATTTTTATCTGGCAGGCTTATAAGAACAAAAAGAGCCCTGCTGGATCAAGGGTCCATCTAGTCCAACTTCCTATATCTTGCAATAGCCCAACAGGAACACCCAAGACAACAAGATACCTGTATCCTGTTGCCACTCCCTTGCATCTCTCATTCAGAAATAGGCTACCTCTAAAACCCAGAGTTTGCATATAGTCATGGTTTGTAACCTACAATGGACTTTTTCCCATAAATCTGTCCAATTGCCTTTGAAAGACATCTAGTCCTTCAGGTGCCATCACATCCTGTGGCAAGGAGTTCCACAGATTAATTACACACTGGGCAAAGAAATATTTCCTTTTCTCTATTCAAAGTTTCCCGCCACTCAGGTTTAGCTGATGTCCCCTGGTTCTGTATATAGTGTCACCCGTAAACATGGCTACCTCGCTACTTATCCCCAACTACAGGTAACTTATGAGTGCATCTACTCTCAACTTAGTTCTCGACCTGCTGATTCAGGCTGCAACATTACAGGGGGTAGGGAGCGTTTTCTCCATTTGCTAAACTGAGCCATGCATCTCCTTCCAGGTGTCTGGCGGTGCAAGTGAGGCAGCCGCTGGAGCTTTCTTCGGGGCTGGAATGGAGACTCCAAAGTCACTCTCCGAAAACTTCAGTTCTTAAAAAAGCCATGGAAGAGTTTGAAGGTATTGGAGGACTGCTGAGGGAGGGGAATGGATCCAGACTGCCAGGGTTGCCATTGTGAAAATCCTGATCTAGACTGGCTTTGGGATCGATCTAGAGATACTCCTTTTCAGTGCTTATGGTCCCCGGGAATGCCCCACTTCTGGGTTGCAGGCAGGACAGATCAGAACCTTATTAAAGAGGAGATGATGTTCTCTGCAGTCAGTGATCCTGGCAATGTCTGAGAAGTCAGTCTCTCAAGCACATTTCCTGCACTTTGTCCCTTCCCGTCCATGCAACTTTCCTTCCCATCACCAAAAGAGAATTGTTTGTCACCATCAGCCTGCTTGAGAGTCTGAGAAATAGTCTCTCTATGAATAGATACCCCAGCAAATGTTTTGTCCCAGAAGCAAACATGGAACAAAAGTCACTATCTCTGAGTACCTACTACATCCTCATTCCCTGTGAAGGTAGTAATACTTAACCCCTTACCTCCATTATATTTTTCACTGAACCCACCCAGAGCTTTTGCGGGTGCCTGAATGTTCCAGCTGGCCCTGCCCTTGCAGTGACCCACTCCCAAAGTGCTCCCTCCCCACATACAGCATTTGTATGATCTTGAATGCTGGGCACCAAATGGGAGGATCTCCACCCCATGCTGCATCTGTCTATGCAGGCAAGTACCATACCATTGGAGGGGGTCTCAGGAGTGTGTTGGGGAGGGTTTGTAATATAGGTGGATGGAAGGTCTGAAGAGAGCCACAGAAATCTGTGAACAGGGGTGGGAAATCTGGCTGCCTCCACAGGGCTGATGCAAAAATTTCTGGGTTAGTATCTGTGAGCATTTGAAGTCGGGAAGGAGGAGGTTTTGGGAGTTACTCTCTAGAAGCTGATGTGGACCTTGCTGTGGAGCGACAAATTGCTATCTGACCTGTAATTTGTCAAACTTTCTTCCACACAACAGGGTCACTGAAGCAAGAGCTGAGCAAAGGTAAATATCTGCAGGATATTAAAGTGGAAGGGGAAATAGTGGAGAACTGCAAGGAGCTGGGGAGACGTAGGACTTTGTCCCAACAGATCAGCAAAGTAATGGGGATGGGGAAACTCCCCCCCCCCCCCGCAAAAGAGGCAAACAGAACAAAAGTCAGTACAGGTATATACGAGGAACTACATCCACATTTCACATGGAGATAGTAATATTTAACCCTGTATATCCATTCTATTTTCCCACTTAACCTCCCCACCCCACAAGTCTATGCATACCTCAAGGTTCCATTGCAGTTGAACCCTTCCTTGCACCAACACACACCTGAGGTGTCCCCTTCCCACACACAGTATAATCTTGAATGCTGGGCAAGGATCTCCCCCCGCCCCAAATACTGCACTGGTCCATGCAGACAAATGCCACCACACCCATGGAGGCGGTCTCAGAAGTATGTTAGGGTGGATCTTACTAGCAAACTGTTGCTTCCTTCCACTAAGTGTCTGTAATACACATGGATGTAAGGTTTGAACAGAGCTACAGAGATTGTGAATGGGAGATCTGGCTTCCTCTACACGGCTGGTGTAAGGATTGCAGGGTTAATGTCTGTGAGCGTTGGAGATTCAGGAAGTCGGTCTCTCACAGCGGATGTGAATTCTTGCTGTGAAACGACGTATTAGCTATGGATATAATTTGTCGCATTTCTTTCCAGAGTCACTGAAGCAAGCACTGAGCAAAGGTAACTATTCTTGCTGTGAAACAATATACAGTAAATCCTTGGTAACCGCATGCTCCATTCCAGCGGATGCGCTTATCTGCGGGAACAAAAGTGTACCTTAGGCTGCGCCATTCGCTGCCTATTCTCAGCTAGCCGTGGCGGCCATTTTATATCCATGGCGGCAATTCTGAAGCAATCTGCACCATTCTGAAGCTGTCTGCTGCTTGCATTCCTGGCCAGATTAGCTACCCCCCACACCCCATTAATTCCATAGAATAAATGATTTGGTATCCGCTGGGTTTTCCAGAAACTAACTCCAGTGGATAACGAGAATTGACTGTATTAGCTATGGATATGATGATCTCACTTTTAATTTATCACACTTTCTTCCACATAACAGGTTCACTGAAGCAAGCACCGAGCAAAGGTAACTATCTCCAGGGAATGAAAAGAGATGGGAAAAGAGTGGAGACCTGCAAGGGACTGGGTACAGTTCAAGACTTTGCCCCAACTGATCAGGGAACTAAAGGAAGTGGCGGAACATTCCTCTGTGGCAACACCTCCTTCAGGCATTTAATCCAGTAGCCCAGTGGTTCCCAAACTGGGACGTGGCTATGCCCCAGCTGGGAACAAAGGGTTGCTACACTCTTAAGGCAGGTGGCAACCCACGGTGATGACGGTGCATCCAGGATCGCGCCATTGCCACCACCGCCACAGACGAAAAGGTCCGTTTTACCTGCATTGGTGGCAGTGGATGTCCGACGGGGGTGGGGAGCCTCCAGACCCCTCCGCTGGCCTCCCCAAGCATCGGAATGGCCCTCTGATGCGATCGCAACCCACTTCCAGTTTTACGGCCACCAATGCAGGTAAAACGGACCTTTTTGTCTGTGGCGGTGTGATCTGGATGTGCCGTCGCAACCCCTGGGAAGGCCCCGCTGCTACTTAGGGAAGTGATGGGCCTTCCCAGGAGTGTAGCTCCCAGGAGTGTAGCCTTATGCAGGTGATTCAGCAGGTGATTCTGGAGAAGGGTGTCATTTTTCTCTTTCCTCCTCCACAAGTCAGGAGAAATAACAGGACCAGCTGGAGTGGAAGATGGGGAGGATGGTGCTGGGGGCACATGGCAATGTGGAAAGTGGGATTCTGCCCCATCTCCAATGATTTTCACAATGGCGAGAGGAGAAATGGCAATTTTCACAATGGCGAGAGGTGAAAAGCGGTGTGCCCCAAGGATCGGTCTTGGGACTGGTGCTTTTCAACTTATTCATAAATGACCTGGAGTCGGGGATAGGCAGTGAGGTGGCCAAGTTTGCAGATGACACTAAACTTTTCCGGGTGGCGAAGACCAGCAGGGATTGTGAAGAACTCCAGAGGGGTCTCTCCAAACTGGGAGAATGGGCAGCAAAATGGCAGATGCGCTTCAATGTAAGTAAGTGTAAAGTGATGCACATTGGGGCAAGAAATCAAAACTTCACGTACATGCTCATGGGTTCTGAGCTGTCTGACGGATCACGAGAGAGATCTTGGGGTACTGGTGGACAGGTCGATGAAAGTGTCGACCCAGTGTGCGGCGGCTGTGAAGAAGGCCAATTCCATGCTTGGGATAATTAAAAAAGGGATTGAGAATAAAACGGCCAATATCATTATGTCGTTGTACAAATCGATGGTAAGGCCGCATCTGGAGTATTGCGTCCAGTTCTGGTCGCTGCATCTCAAAAAAGGATATAGTGGAACTGGAAAAGGTGCAGAAAAGAGCGACCAGAATTATTAGTGGGCTGGGGTATCTCCCTTACGAGGAAAGGCTACAGCGTTTGGGGCTCTTCAGTCTAGAAAAAAGGCGGCTGAGGGGGGACATGATTGAGATGTATAAAATTATGCATGGGATGGAGAGAGTGGATAGAGGGAAGTTCTTTTCCCTCTCGCACAACACTAGAACTAGGGGACATCCACTAAAATTGAGTGGAGGGAGTACTGTATTAAAACAGACAAAAGAAAAAGCATGTATTTAGTTTGTGGAACTCCTTGCCACAGGATGTGGTGATGGCACATGGCCTGGATGCCTTTAAAAGGGGATTGGACAGATTTATGGAGGAAAAGACCATCACAGGTTACAAGCCATAAGCAACCTCCTGGTTTTAGAAGTAGGTTTTCTCTGTGCCAGGTGCAAGGGAGTGGCGACGGGATACAAGTATCTTGTTGTCTTGTGCTCCCTGAGGCATCTGGTGAGGCCACTGTGAGATATAGGAAGCTGGACTAGATGGGCCTTTGGTCTGATCCCTCAGGGCTCTTCTTATGTTCTTATGATTGTAGGATTATGTCTAGTTCTGCTTTGTCAGAGGTGTGGAAGTTTCAAAGTATCCGAACTATTTATTTGGTGATTGATTTTGCTATGTAAACCACTTTGTGAACTACATTTTGTGGAAACGTGGTATTGTACTCCTAATAACACAACCCAACACACACTTTGGTGCCTTAAAAGTTAGACCTATTCTTGGATATATTTGGGGCACTGATTCCAAAAATGGCATCTGTTTTGCCTGTGGATACAAAATTTAACATTAAATATTTGTATGGATTGTTTACTTTGGGGTTTGTTTCCATTTTAAAAGACAGTTGCTTCCATGCCATGGCTTCCTTACAAGGGAGCTGCTTGAATCGGCATATGAGGTGACAGTGCCAAATCTCCAAAACTAGAGCTGATAGGGCAAAACAGATGCCATTTTTGGAATCAGCACCCCAAATATACCATGAATAGGTCTAACTTCTGAAGCACCAGGTTGGGCTGTGTAATAAGGTTGATCTCTCTCCCTCAGTCAGTGCTTTTTCTCTCTCCTTCTTCTTCCTCTACTTGCAAGAGAGTGCTCTTTCAAGAAGACTAGATTCAAACCAGAAAACCCCACCAGATTCAGGGCCAAACTAGACGCAACGTTAAATATGCCGTCTTCTATCTTGGGGTTTATTTGAGGTTTCAAATTGCAGCTGTGCAGTGGCCCAGTGCAGATTTGGAGTGTGGGGCTGAGTTCAGGGTGTTTCCCCACTGAAAACCCACCTTTGGAACTGCCATGGGCTAAACCCCCCTTCGTCCACCCCACATTTCCACTGCAGATTACACTGCTGCTCAACTGACTTTTAAAATGAAAATACCCCCCCAAGTAAACAATCCACCCACCCAACATCTAATGTTTTCACTTGGCCCCAGTTGAACCCTGAAGAAAGTAGCTTTGTGAATCGCAGTTCAACAAGACGTAACTTGGCAACAAGAGCCCTCCAGCAGAAGAGGCTGATCCTTTCCCTGACACCCTCTGCTCTTTCTCTCCTCTCTCCTGCAGTGAGTGTGACTCTGGATTCAAAGACAGCACATCCCAATCTGGTTCTGTCTGAGGACCTGAAGACTGTCTTTTTTAGAAGCAGCAAGCAGTACCTGCCTGACAACGCTGAGAGATTTGATAGCATGCCCTGCGTGCTGGGCCGAGAGAGATTCACTTCAGGAAGACACTGCTGGGAGGTCAGGGTGGAGGAATTGGGGGCTGTGGGGGTTGCACGAGATTCTGTCAGGAGGAAGCAATGGGCTGGATTCAGTCCTGACACAGGGTTCTGGGCTGTGGGGAGGGAAAAATACGGGTCTCATGTGGTTTTGGCTTATACTTCCCCTGAGCTGACCTTTTTGGCCTTGAGCCGTGACCTCAAGAAGATCCGGGTGTTACTTGACTATGACGAGGGTCGTGTGGAATTTTTCAACGCTGATACAGACCACTTGATCTTTGCTTTCCCCCCAGCCTCATTTTCTGGGGAGGTGATCAGACCCATTTTCGAGGTGCAGTCAGTGCTCAGTCTGAAATGCTGAATCTTAAGGTGAATCCCGAATTCCACAATCAGTTTTTGCTCTCCTGAAAGGAGGAGAGGGACTCCAGCACTGTTTCTGTCTCTAGCTGAAAGATGGGCAGGAAGAGGACTGCAGCCTCCGTCTTTTTCAGACGCCATTTCTGGCTTGAGATCACTGTACCTTGAATCTTGCATCTTTGGGCCTAGAATGGAAGCAATAAATGAATATATTTAAATTTTGAATAGTTGGCAGAGTTAGAGAACCCCATTTCCACTCTAAACATGGAGTGAAGTAGGGCAATTTGGAGTTTTCAGCCCAGAGCAATTACAGGAATGGGGCATGTAGGGTGAGGGAGAGCTGTGCCCTAAACCCTTTATTTTTCTCTGCACCATCCAGTCCTATCTCCCCACTCCCACCCCACCCTTTTCCCTGTTAGCTTTGGGACTGGCATAAAAGTGTATCGTTTCCCCTGAATCGCCTTCGCTGGTTGATGTTCCTTTCTCCTTAGTTTCTTCAGCTACACCATATACATGTCACACCCACCCATGAAAGCCAGACAAAAACACATGGGTCAGGCATTATATCTTTGATGTTTTAGTGGTGAAAAGGTGTACCTCTAAATATATTGTGCTTTGACTGAAATTAAACTGTATGCTTTTGGAGGAATCTCTCTCTCTTGTGTGTCATTCAAGGGTGTTGTTTTTTCTACTCAATGCTGATTCTCACCCAGCCTAAGACCTTTTATTAACAAAGCTGTTTGTTTCGCTTTACCTGGTTTTCTCTTGAGCTGGAGGTAGGACTGAACACCCTGTGTCCTGTTTGAGGGGAGGATTGCTTATTAAAAATGCCCCATTAAAAATCCCTTGGTGATGACATTTCTGCATTCCTAGTCTTCTTATGAAGAATTCCCGCTGCTCAAGCTAGTACCCAAAGCGACAGCAAAGGCTCAGCTGCGGCGCTGGAAAAGGTACTCCCCCTTCCCACACTCTTGAGGGAGGACACTGTTCTGCAGGGCCTCTACCACTGAACTACAACCCTTCCCTTGGCAGAATGCAGAGTTCTGACAGGCGGGCATCAATGTGGGTATGGGAATTCCTTTTGTTTTTCAGCTTCAGCTATCAATGCCTGCAGAAGGCTTCTGTGTCATTCAAAAGCTTGCTTCCAGCATTTGGAGCATTAATTGGGCCAACTGAGATGCTACCTCATCACTAGTATTGATCAAGTTGGCAGAGACTATTCCTGTGATCATGGAGGTGATCCAAGGGGGTTCCAGCTGCTGCTCTCTTTGTACGTGTGTGTTTCAGTGTGTGCCGCTTCTGTTCCCATTAACTAGCCCTACCAGTGTCCCGGAATCGACGCTGACTTCGGCCAAGAGCGGACCTGAGCTGCTCCCAAGTGTGCACCGCGTCTGCCCAATGGCGTTCCGGCTTCCGTTGCATCGTTGACCAGAAGTTCTGGAAGCCGGAACCCCATTGGGCAGACGCGGTGCACACTTGGGAGCAGCTCAGGTCCGCTCTTGGCCGAAGTCAGCGTCGATTCCGGGACACTGGTAAGGATACCACTAACCCGCTAACAGCTCAATCCTATGTAACTCCCTGTGTGGCACCCACTGTATCCCAGGGGGGAGTTTCTGCCTCCAGAGGCCAACATTTGTTCCCTTCCCCTAGCCCCTAGGGTAAACTCCTGGTGCCCTAGTGAGTCAAATTGAACCTGCGCCAGTTGATATTGCTGACACACGTCTCAGTTGATCCATGAAGGTTGATCAGGCCCGGGAATGGAGTTAAGATTCTGCAGGCGCCACCACCGCTGAGCTCACCCCCTCCAGGGCCCATTCCACTCTGCTCCATCACCTCCCCATTTGGCCCTCCCCGTTCAACCCCTTTCCTTCCCCCCCCCCATGCTGACTTGCCAGTGTCTGGGGTTGTGGAGAAGCGTCTGACGGGCCGCCACTGCCACTCGCTGCTTGCAGTGGCGGCCCACAAAACAGATAGCGGATTGAGTTTGCAAATGCTGTAAAGGAGTTTACACTGCCGGAACAAGTGTTGGGCGGTCGGAAACCTTCATCAAACCTACTAAGTTCTCAATCACAGGTCATCCCAGGGCAGCCATAGTTATTCATGGTAGAACACTGACACCTACTGGTTGATTGAGGAAATATCTTGAGCTGAAATTCATTGCAAATGCAAATATGAAGGAACTTGGGAAGCTGCTTTCAACTGAGTCACTCCATTGGTCCACCTGGGTCAGTTCTGTCTATATGATTAGTAACAATTCTCCAGGGTTTCCAACAGGCCCTACCTGAAAATGCCAGAGATGGAAGCAGGGAAGAAAATGCTCCGTCATGAGCTCCCTCTCTTGGCTCTCCCTGCAGAGAGAGGAGGCTGAAGTGAGGAGGCTTGAAATAGGGAGGGGAAACTGTAGGGGAGGGTCCAAACCTGTGACCAGAAGTGCCCTCTGTTTTCCTGGATCATGTCGCTCTGCACCAATCTGTGTTGGCTCTGTGTTGCACCAGCAACAATTGCAACTGGTGTACACCAGTTACACCAGGGGAGGGCTGTTTAAACCTGCCCTGAACGAACACCCCTCTCCTGAGAAAACTCCTTTCCCCCAAAAAGTTAGCTCTCTTTGGATACTGGGGCTGACCTGTGTAGCCACTTATCTTTTTGTCCATTCTGACCTGAGCTCTGGGTCCTGCCTCACACACAGTCTTCCCCTTTCAGATGTCAATTGGAGTCCCAGGACTGCCTGGTATCACCAGAGAACAAGGGCCTTGATTGGAAGTTAGCTCCCACCTGGATTGGTCCAGATTTGCTCCCTGGACTTGGGAATGGGAAATTTGAACATCAGTTAACTTAAACCCAGCCTATCAGAGCTTGGGGGGCGGGACTAAGGCTCTCTTAAAACAAAGATCCTCCCAGCTGGGTGGAGAGTTCCAAAGCCAGAGCCCTGAGCAGCTGGAAGCCAGAGGTGGAGAGACCAAGAGGGGAGTTGGGCGATGCAAGATGCCAGCCCAGCCAAGATGCGAGAGTCATGATGCTGCCCAGCTAGGAAGGCGTTGACTGCTGGGAAGATCTTTCCTTCTGGTGGCAGGAGGATTGCTGCTATTGTTTGTGGATGCTTGAGTCAGGGAGGTCGTCTTTTGATGCTGTTGTACTTTATCTTGGAACGTTGCCTCTGCATCTTAAGTATATCATTTGTCTGTTTTTGTCTGTTCCTTTTTCCAGTCTCATCTCCAACAAATCTTTTCCTTTCATTTCATTAAAAAAAATCCTGCCTGGTGCTTTAACCCGATTGACTTCCCATCCCTGATACCTTGCTCAGCCTTACGTGCTGCACCAGGGGTTCCCAACCTGTGGTCCACGAGGCCCTACCATATTCATGAAATACGGTATTCATGCATTATAGAGATTGTAGTATTATATAAATAAAATAAATACTCCAGTGCGATGTGATATAGCCAGGAGAGTTACTGGCTGCCGAAAGTTACTGGCTGCCGTAACTTTGAGGCTTCAGATGTTTGTCTCGAAGTGACTGTTCTTTAGCACCACCTAGGAGCAAAGTGTAACTTAAGGATTGTCACAGACGTGAACAGTCATTGCCCCCAAACAGGATTTTCACATTCATGATATGTGGGAACAGTGCTGGATAGGAAACTGTCCCCCACAATGCCGTAGTTTGCCCTGTATTTTGGAAAAACCTGGATTTGACCAGCCTCGTGCAATATGGACAACTTTGAATCGAATCTGCACAGGGTATGGTAGATGTACAGGTGCTCTTTACAAACGGGGCAAAATACTATCACCCAACTGTGATTGTGGGGCTGAAAAACAAACTATCCAACATATAGTGATGGAATTCCAAAATCAAACCTATAATGGAGATTTTGCTGATTTCCTGGATGTGACAACTGAAGCAGAAAAATTATATTTGCAATTTAAATATATGCTTGTAACTTCCTATCTATATATTAAATATTTTATATCCTATATTTATTGTTTTTATGTTCTTTTTTTATTGAAATGCAATGTCAATGTGCCATACGATAAATAAATAAAATATATAATGGGGGGGGGGGAAAGTGACTCCTCTCCAAGTGGCCGAAAACAAAATGGCAGCAGGGTGCCTGAGCTATCACCTCAAAGCTTTGGTGCACCGCGAACCCTTCTCAATGACGCCAGTGCTCAGTCAGTTTCTCTCCCACATTCCCTTAAACTCTGTCCCTTTCCTTTAATACAACTGCCCGCCCCTGCATCAAAAGATGTCAATGGAGCAGGATGCTGTAGCAGCTTTCCTTTTGTCTCCACCACCTGCCTGCTAGTCTGCCAGCTCATCTATCTGTGAATTACTGTTGCAGCAGAAGTGTAGACTGACTCTGACCCAGAAGCAAACACTGAACAAAAGTAAATATCTGAGAGGAACTTCCTCATTTGACCTCTATGATGTTTTTCTATTTGAAGCCCACCTCAATTCCAAAGCTGAAATAACATTGCAGCTAGTACTGCCCTCATACCAATTTGCTCCCAAAGTGGCCCTCGCTCTCTCCACCTTCCTCATATTTATACAGCATTTGTTGCCTGCATCTAGAGAAGGATCTTGAAAGACTGTGATCTTGAAAGATGGGCCTGATCTTCTAGGTCTAAGTCCAACACCCCAGAACCAGTACACCACCCTGGCTCTTCCTGGAAGATACTGCCAGGGACTGAATCAGCCTCTTGTGCTTCTAACAAAAGGAGGTTGCAATGCGTGGGTGGCCTGTGGAGAAATATCTCGTTAATTGTTGCAGATCAAACAGCTGTTAAACGGCGAGGTGCAAAGTTACATAGTCCTACTTAACTTGGGATATATATATGGAACTTATTTATTTTTTATCATTCGTCTTAGGAGTTAAATGCTTTGCATTTGATTTCAGAGGCACTCAGCCTAAAAGGTGCCAGATGGGGGGGAAACGAACAACTCGACTTCAGATCTGCCCGTGAAGTCTGACTGTGGTCTGCCCCGCCTTCCTTCCTTTTCCCGTAACATCCTCACTAGACCGAAGCAGAGATTGCGTTTGCCGTGAGACCAAAGAGACTACCACTCCCAGTAGCCCCTGTGCCTGGAAGGAAGGAAAATGATTCCGTAGCCCACTAGCCACTGGGAATCTGATTGGTTGGAAGAGATGGCAGGGTCTGAGTGATTGGCTGTTTTGCAGCAAGATTTCGGAAGTAGGTACGCTCACGCGGTTGAAGACGGGGACTGAAGAGCGGCAGCGGCAGCGGCAAAAAGCTGATTGGAGAAGGAGTTGGATTCTGCAGGTGAGGCGGGGGGCACACGGAAGAAGGGGGCATCTCCAAAGAGGGGGGCATTTACCCCTTCTTGAATTATGACGAGCTGAGCTGGATCAGGTCAAAGGTCCAGTATCCTCTTTCTCGCACACTGATCAACCAGAAACCCACAAGCAGGGGCATGAAGGCAATAGCCCCCCCTCCATTCCCTGCAACTGTTATTCAGTGCAGTGGTATAATGCCACTGAACATGGAGGCTCTAGTTAGGCGTTGTAGCTGCTAATAGACCTGCTCCAGGAGTCTGCCTAAGCCCCTTCTCAAAGCAGTGGCCATCCATCCCCACATCTTGTGGCAATGAAGACTTAGCAAATGTATTGTACCTAAGCTTTTGTTGTCTGCAGTCTCCAACATCAGGTGCACGAAGTGTTAATGAAGCAGGCTGTGATCAACAAAAGCATACGCTACCATGGGGTGTTTGCTACAGTGGGGTCTGCATCTAATCAGGTTCATTGGGTGACTCCAAGTTGTTGTGTTAGAGAGGGAGGAAAAACCTCATTCTCCAAACGATGCATCGTTTATATCATCACTCCCTTTGGTGTCTCCCCTCTGTCTGTTTCTAAACTGTCAGCCCCTTGGGCAAAGACCAGTCTCTCATTTGTTGTACAGAGATGTCAATCAAATCAGTAGTACCAGTGATGGCACTGTGCTGATAAAAAGGTAAAGGTATCCCCTGACAATTAAGTCCAGTCGTGTCCGACTCTAGGGTGTGGTGCTCATCTCCATTTCAAAGCCGAAGAGCCAGCGTTGTCCGAAGACGCCTCTGTGGTCATGTGGCCGGCATGACTCTCCTTGCCGCAGCGCGTAGCATGCAGCTGGAACACGGAGCGCTGTTTACCTTCCTGCAAGCGGTACCTATTTATCTACTCGCATTGATATGCTTTGGAACTGCTAGGTTGGCAGGAGCTGGCTAAGCAACGAGCGCTCACCCCGTTGCGGGAATCGAACTGCCGACCTTTCGATCGACAGCTTATGGCTCAGCGGTTTAACCCACTGTGCCATAAAAGAGCATGGCAATATTTGTTTCAAAAAGTGGTGGGAAAATAGTTGTGTGTGGTGTTTGAAGGATGACAGTAATATCAGTGCCAGAGGAGCCCCACAAGTGGTGTGTCCGTAACAGACTAGATGGGTGCGGGACATTGGTACTTCCAGGCCAGGGAATCCCACTGTCCTAACCTAGGGGCTGCCACAGAGAAGGCCCTCTCACTGCCAGCGGAACCACATATGCAGTACGATGTGCCGTTAGATATGTTGCTATTGTTCTAGTTCCTTAAGCATGTCTGATGTTTCATGGAAAAGAAAGAGTGGTAATCCCTGCCCCAAGGTGTCTACAAACAAGGATTTTGACCTGTGCATGTTTCAGTCTCTGTCAATAGTTTTGAAAGAATGTAGGAAATGTTTAATCCTTTTTACAATTCTGCCTAGAGAGTGAAATACGCAAGATACGCTGATCCAGAAGTTCACTTTATAAGCACAAGATGTCCCAGAAAATGTTAAACGCGGCGTTTCTGTTATGACGCCCCATCAGCTGCTGATTCAGTGAACCTGCCTCCATCCTTCACACCAGGTAAATTAATGAAACAGATGTGTGTGTTTTTTAAAAGACGGAGCGCTTAATCACCTGCAGAGTTGATGCAATATAATGTGATTCAGTTAATGGATCAAATACAAAAATATATTTGAAATCTTAAGAACCACCATTATTACTATAGTGGTGGGGGTGGGAATATCTCCCTGTAGTTGCTGGAAAAGGCTGAGGGTGGTTGTGTTGTTTTGCCTGTCTGGTTCTGAGCCCCTTGAGATGGATTCTGGTGTAGTGAGAATCGATGGATGGGTTGATTCCAATGCCATCTTTTGTTAAAAAGGCTTCAAAGCAACTCGCAATAGAAATGAAATGCAGCAATAAATTCTAAATTATAACAACACTCCCAATTAAAAACAACAACACTGGATTAAAAACAGTAGTTTCCATCAACAACACCCCCCCCCCCCAAATCAGGCCTGGTGGAATAATACATTTTAAATAAATGTGTTGGTGTTAAATAATGTGTTGGTGTTAAATCCTGGTGTTAAATAAATTTTATGTTGTAAGCAACCTTGGGTGCCCTTCCGGGAGAAAAGCGGGATATAAGTAGAGTAAATAAATTAAATCAATAAAGATCAACCCCCCCCCCCCCGAAGGCTGGGAGGGAAGGTGTCACACAATCCTCTTATGGGAAGGACTTCCAAAGTCTGCGGGCCACTACAGAGAAGGCCATGTCTCACCTGCATGTCAGCCAACAGAGGCGTGCAGAGCATTGAGTGGAGAACTCTGTTCTTACAGAAGCTCTTGAAGAGGATTCCTTGAACACTGATGTCATAATGGAGGATTATGGTAATGCTGCCTTGCCAGGTAAGTGACTTGATTCTTCATTTGCTCCAAGCTGCAGTTGCAAGATCTACAAATGCCACTCCTTTTAAGTTTTCTGGAGGAAGCATTCGTTGTCTTTATTGAGTGAGACGGTTTCTCAGAAAACAAAATCTGTGTGTTTACCTTCTCAAATGTACCATAAACAAATATTCAGACATGATTCTGTTCTTGTTCAACAGGAAGTGTATAACATGGGACAATTCCAATTCTACAGCAGTCATAAATATCCCAGTATCTCTCCTGTCGTCTTGTCTCCGCTTTCCTGACAAGAATTTCCGGTCTGTCGGCCTGGCCTCATTTCCTGGATGGCGGAAGGAGCAGAGTCATGGATGTCAAGTTCTCAGGGCTTGGACCACAAAGAGATCTCTCACACAAACTCAGGTGAGAGGTTCATGTAACCCTGTTGCATTCTTACGCTCCTTTAATTGCTGTCGAACAGGTCCTGGCCTGTGCGCCTGCTGTAATTGTACAGCTTCCCAATCCGCCCGCCCCCCACTGGATACAGCGCGCACCTTTTTGGCGTAGCTGCATCAGCGGCGGGGCGAGGGGAAAGGAGAGGATTGGGCTGACAGATACGTCAACAGCAGGGTGTACTCAATAATAATAATAATAATGCTTAAACTGTACACTCAGTCCAAATGCTGGTATAAATTCTGCACTCTAAACAAATGTGCACCTTATTTTTAAATAAACAGCAGTTTGCTGATTTCTGTTTGGTATGTTTGACTTGGCCTGGTGATTCTGTTTGCTATAGTGTTTTATTTAGTTGCTAATTTTTTATCGAAACCGGAAGCTGCCCTGGTGACCCCCTTACTGGATGAGAAATGCAGCCCTATCACCTTTTTAATAAATGGAAATAAAGATATTATTTTGCACAACTTATTCTGGTCTGCTTTCTCTCTATGTGAGGTCATGCCAGTCCTTAACGCTTTGTCTTCCGTCTTCCTTCTGGTTAGGGGGGGTCCCTGGTGTAGAGATCAAGCTGGAGCAAAGAGAAGAGCCGTCGGAGCCAGGCCTCCAGGTGTCTCAGGAAAGCCAGACACTCCCAGCGGTCCAGTCAGGTGAGAGATGCATTTAGCTGTGTACATAGATGATTTTTATGGGGCAGAGGGGTCTGGCTCAGTCGGGAGCTGCCGCCTTGCAAAGCCCAAAGATTGGCAAATGGCAAGTTCGAGACACGCCGCTGACAAAAAGCTCTGAAAAGCCTCCGTAAGGAGAGATAAGAGCTCCCAGCTGCGTCGGTCGAGTGTGGGAGGCGCCAGCCAGCAGAATAGTCAGACTGCAAAAAGGATACCACCTGGAATGTAGAAAGATTGGACATTTATATATTGTAAAACCTTGCATGGGGGGGGGGTTAGGAAAGCCTGCCCATGTACACCGCCTTGAATTAAAGTCGGAGGAGAAATCCAATGACCAAGAAAGACGGTATGTAAATATTGTATATTATTATTATATTATTATTTTTAAAACTTGATTATACCTTTTTCACAGGATTCTTTCTGATTTATTCAGAATATGCTTCAGATATATTATTATTTTTATTATCACCCATGTATTACTATTATGCTTCTCTCGGATTGAACATTCCTAGGGAGAACACGGGTGGCAGAGGTAGCGGGAGGGGGGAGGATATGACATACCTGAGCAGAGTGACCCATTGACCTTGGATGTGTCTAGTTTTCTCTTTTGACTTTTGTCTTGAATGAGCCCTTTGTTTCTCAGGAAGTGCCTTGCCATATTTGATCGTCTTATTGTCCTCTCTTTTTGTCTGCCCCTCCCATCCTATCCATTATTTGCTTCCTTAAATTACAGAAGAGAGAGTACCCTTGCAAGTATGCTTTTTGAATGTGCAACATGACTTTCTTGAGGCTCGTTGTTAGTATTAATATTAGTATTGATGATATTATTAATATTTATATACCGCTTTTCAACAAAAAGAAGTTCACAAAGTGATTTCCATAGCTAAAGAAATGGATCCCTGTCCCCAAAGGACTCGTAATTTTACAAAAGGTGCAAAAGAGACACCAGAGTACTTACTTTTGAGTAGACATGCATTGGATTGTGCTGTAAGAGCCTGAGCTGCAAATCACGACTTCCCTGGTTCGAATCTCAGCTCTGCCATGAACTCACTAGGGCTGTAATCCTATACACTCTTACCTGGGAGTAAGCTCCAGTCAGCATTGTGGGGCTTACTTTTGAGTAAGCATACGTAGGATTTTGCTGTAAGTAGTCTTAGGCACTCCATTCCCACCCAGCTTCAGCTCCCCAGCTGCAAAATGAGGATGATAACATTGACAGCACAATCCTATCCAACTTACACCACCGGTGTAACCAGCGATGCAGCGAGAACGGGAGGCCCCAGAACGAAAAGGGGATTCAAATCCCCTTTGAACCCCCCTTTGGAGGGGATTTGAATCCCCTTTCCTATCTGGGGCCTCCTGTTCTCGCTGCACCGCTGGTTACACCGGTGGTGTAAGTTGGATAGGATTGCGCTGTGAATCACTTTGCAGGGTTGTTGTAAGGGGACAACCTCACGGTAATGCTATACATGTGAAGTTTATTGCTCACTCAGAATGTGCTACACAAAAGCTAAGAACTCTTATTAAACCAAATTAACCAGAATCCACAGCAATGTGACAAGTATTGATAGAACAGGACTATTGTATTAAACTGGGATTTGTTGGTTTTTCCCAGGTGAGAAAACCTAGTTTGTACCAGGATGGTAATCACTAGGATTTGACCTGAGCAAAACCGGTGAATGCCATGTGAACCCTGCTGCAGATGTTGCAATCCACCTGGCTACATCTGTTTCTTTTGCCCTGGAGCAGGATTTTCAGATCTCAAACCTGACTTGATCTCAGTGCCTGAAAAAGAAGAAAAACCCTGGAGTCGACATCGAGAGGCCTTGGAAAAAAAGGAGGTTCCGTCCAACCCTGGTCTGGGTGAGTGAACACAACATGCATGAAAGCATTTGGATGTTGGGTAAACCCCAGTATGTGAACAGGACAGAATGAAACCAGTCAGTATCTATTACCATCACCACCATTCCTGATTGGAATAAATACCTTTTTATATCTTGCATAAGATAGTGGGGGAAATTCTGCTCAATCGGACCAAGGATCTATTCTAGATCAGTTCCCTCCCTCCCCATTCTTGCTTCCAGCAGAAGGACTGATATCACACCAAAAATTATTACAAAGAAAAGAGGAAGACTTTGTGTTGCTCCTGTTAAAAGGGGAGAGGAGCTGCTTAAGTTATATCTTAGCGCAGCAAGATGTTCTGCATTTGGTAACTCATCAGCTGTACGTCCACGGAGAGATTGCTGTGGGTCTTTTTCCAATAATTAATGCTCCATGTGTCTCTCTCTGTGCAATATTTTGTCAGTTAGGGGAAGTAGATCTGTGTTCTTCTGTTTGTGTAAACTTGTTTAGAAGCTCTCGGCTTAAACTTTGCCTGCTTATGTTAAGGCAGCGTTTCTCAAACTGTGGGTCGGGACCCACTTGGTGGGTCACGACCTGATTTCTGGTGGGTCCCACAGAGCCTCCAATGAAAAGGCACACTGGTGCTGGGAAGATCAGATAACTAATTGCCTCAAGGTCTGAGGCTATTCAAAAATGATTTGCCCTGCAAACAGCTGAGCTCCTGCAGTTTGCAAGCTTGTGTAAATACAGGGAGATAAATGTTTGAGCGTCTTTGGTTTTTTTCCCAAGTCTGTCAATGACAGGTAATGTCGGCAGGTGAAGGCTGGGTCACATAACTAAGCCCCTCAAGCCTTGGGGCTAATCATTAGGGCTGCCTCATTACGAGAAATGGACTGAGTTCTTTACAAATAGATAAATAAGTAAAATATTACTTATAAATAAATTATAATATTTTTTCTTTCTAGATCATTTTTTTTAAGTATAAAGCCAGGTGGGTCCCGACAGAGTGTCATTTTAAAAAGTGGTCCCGGTGCTAAAAAGTTTGAGAACCACTAGATTAAAGCATATGGTAGTAAACTGTGTGTATTTGTTTTCTTTTTATCGTCGTAATAACTCAGTCACCCGGAACCTCCATAAAACTGCCCTTACAGTTCCAGATGCAGTATTTGTATATGTATTCCAATAGCTTTTCCTTCCATGGATGTTAGATTTCTTCACGGCTCACTGTTCAGTTTAAGGTTACAAGGAACGAGGGGCTGGAGGGAATATATACAAGTCACCTGCACTTGGGTGCTCAGTGTTGTTAACTTTGGGGAGCTGAGGAACAAACATGTGTTCTGAAGAGGCAGTTTGGCCGTGATCCTTTGCCTTTCTGCAGTGGGCACGAGATGGAAATGCAATTGCAGTTACATGAAACCTAAGGGGGCGCTTTTTCTCAGGGCTCCAGCCAGCTTGAAACAGGAGTTTTCTAGAGCTAGGTGGGGGGTGGGGGAAGGGGAAAAGGAAACCTTTATCCTTTCCCATTTTCTTCAGGCCTTTCCCAGCTCTGCTACAGGATGCTAAACTTAGGGCTGTGTGCCAGCAACAAATATGAGTGGGGGGAGGAGGCAGCCATCCTTCTGGAGAACAGCAAAGGGGATCGAAACTACCTCGAGAAGGGGATTTGTATTCACCTCACACAGTGCACATGTCTTGTGTCCCCTCCCCCGCCTCCTTGAGATACTTACTATAAACTGTCAGAGACGTGAGCAGGCCATGTCTTCTCTCCCCTTGTCCTCCATTTCCTCTTTAAAACAAACAAAACAAAAAACTTACAGCTAGATTGGTGGTCCCCTGAATACACAGAAACCACTAACTGAATGGGTGGTGGTGGTGGTGGGGAGAGCATACGTGTCTTTTTGCTTCTGCATTCACAGGCACTCAACCACCTGACTTTGCAGAGGAAATGTCGTGTGCAGAGACTTGCCTGCCTTGACATGTAAAACCGAACCAACACTTTTACCACGTGTTGATTAAAATTTGCTAAAGCCACAGGCAGCAGCATCCCCTTTACGCTTTGTGGCTGGAACTTGAGCCTCAACGCAGCTTCCTGTTTGGTGCTCTGGAGCTGCCCTCACGCAGCCACTATATGGCTCTGCGCACTCCCCTCAAAGACGAGAGGGAACATTGGCTCACGGGAACTGCCTCGAAACCAGCGCCAACCTGCGGGGTGCCAGCTGAACACCCCTGAGCTGTACAGGAAATGTTTTCCTAAAAAGAAAAACCTGACCCTTCTTCCTTAATATTTGGAATGAATTGACCTGGCAAGGAGTTCCATGAGAAGAAGTCCCTGTATCTGGTAGCTTTAGACTTTAGACGGCCGTGAACTTTGCAACGGAGGTCTCCCAGAGGTCTCAAGGCCTGGCTTGGGGGTGGGGAGATGGAGTGAGGGGGACCATGTGAGAGGAATCGCATCGTAAGGAATCCAATTCCAAAACCTTTATTGGCATCTTACATACATGGCATCTTACATTACACATACATCAACATAGACATAAACATAAACAAACATACATACATGAACCTTAAACAATAATCTTGGTCAATATTCTAAAACTTTATACTTATAACACCTCATAAATTAATAAAAATCTATACTATAGAAAAACGCTTTTCTCTCCTCTTAAGTATAGCACTCACATAATAGGAATTAAGACTATTTAGAGATGTCAGAGTTAAAACCAGTGCTTTGAATTGGGCCTGGAAACGAACTGCAGCTCTTTGGTGCAGCTCTTAGAGGACAAGTCTTGCGTGCTCTTTCCTGCTGCTGCCTGACGTCACCGCAACTTCGAAGGTAGGCCCTGTTACATTTGGAGAAATGTAATGAAAATTCTTTGGCAAATTGTAAATGGTTTCTAGGTACTTGTCTTAATGCTCTGGTAAGTGTTAGCCACGTACGTCTTTTCACTTGTAGCTTGGCCTGGAGATGTCTACGTTTCAAGGAACAGGAGGGAGACCTGGCAGAAAGAACCGCCTGGCCAAAGAACAGCTCCTGCCAGAAACATGTTGGCCTCTGCTCCTGGAGTGACTGCATATGCCGTTCAGCGAGTCACCGAATGCCTCTCCTCCTGCCTGCTCTTGTTCTTCACGCCATCGATGCTGGACCTTGTCCTGGAGTGCAGCAATAACTACGGGGTGGAGTGCTGTGGCAACGCTTGGGAGCCCATCTTGGAAGATGAGCTCTGTGCCTACCTTGGGCTTCGCATACTGGCAGGAGTGTACAGATCCTGTGGGGAGAGCTTGGAGGAGCTGTGGTCCTGCGAGGATGGCCGGCCGGTCTTCAGAGGGACCATGCCACTGGGATCCTTCAAAAAAATATCCAGAGTTCTCAGATTTGCTGACCAGGCTCAATGCAGCAGCAGGGCCGGCGTGGGTGACAAACTGGCCCCTGTTGCTGACCTGTGGAATATGTTTGTGGAAGCTCTACCGAAGTGTTACGTCCCACATGACAACGTGACGATAGACGAGCAACTGATCACTTTTTGAGGCCGTTGTCCCTTCAAGCAGTACATGCCGTCTAAAGCCGCCAAATACGGGATCAAATTTTGGCTGTGCTGTGATTCCTTAACCTCCTACGTCCTCAATGCTGACATAGTGACCAGGAAAGAGTGTGGTACCCCAGCCAACTTGGAGAAAACGGTCATGAAACTGGCAAAGGTTATGGAAGGAAGTGGAAGAAATATCATGACAGGCAGCTGCTTTACAAGCGCAGGACTCGCCAGGGCGCTGCTCACAAAGCAGTTAACTCTGGTTGGGACAATGAAGAAAAACAGGCCTGAAATTCCCCAGGAATTTCTTGGCAGCCGAACCAGGAGGACCCACAGTAGCATCTTTGGCTTCCAAGGAGATCTGACTCTTCTTAGCTATGTCCCAAAGAGAGGGAACGCTGTCGTTCTTCTGTCGACTATGCATGCAGCTGCTGGGACAAGTGTGGCAGAAGAAAAACCAGAGATCCTTCACTTCTACAATAAAACTGTTGGGGGTGTGGAGACTTGCAATCGCCTGATCTCCCTCTATACCACCAAGCGGAAAGGAAGGCGCTGGCCCCTGGTGGTGTTTTCCAATATCCTGGACATTGCTTGTTTGAACGCTTACCTTGTTTGGGTGTCTTGTCATCCCAACTGGCACGCGGCCAGTCGGAGGAGGAGGAGGCTGTTCCTGTTGCATCTAGGGAAGGAGATGGTCAGGCCTTTGGCGCAAAGCAGGAACCTTTCCAGCCTGCCTGGGCCTGCTAGAGGGGTTGCTTGTAACGTGACTGGCAGAGATCTAGGCAACAGGAAGAGAGGCAGATGTTACGTGTGCCCTCGGAAAAAGGACAGGAAGGCCCAGCAGAAATGTCTCAAGTGTGGACTTTTTGTCTGCTCGGAACACATGTCGTCCATCTGCTGTGAATGTACCAATGTATAAGTTGTTGTCCGTCTCTCAGATAAGAGCTTGGATGTTTAATGCTGGGGCTTTAATAAGCACAGTGCTAAACTTCAAAGCACAGCAAGACCCGCTTAATGACAGCTTCACTTTACGACGGGGATTTCAGAACGTGTCCCCGTCGTTAAGCGGGGGACACCTGTACTTGTGTACTGTTCCTTAGTTAAGCAAACCTCCTTCCCAGGGCTGGACCTTCCAGGCAGCCACTAGAAGCGGCTCCATCCGCGGCAGATTTTGATGGATCTGAAGGGGTTGCAGACACAGGATGCTTGTCACCCCAAGTCTGCCACCACCTCCCTCAATCTGAGACTGATCAGCTTTGGCAGATTCTGCTTCGCGCTTACTTGAGTGCAAAGCCAATCATTCCCCCACTTACCGGGCTCCTCACGTGGTTTGAATGGGGACACCTCCCCCCCCCCGGTGTGGTATAGTGGTTCAGCTGTTGGATTTAGATCAAGGAAGCCATGGTTCAAATCCCGCAAAGCGTTTTGGGTGACTTTGAGCCAGTTGCTATTTCTCAGCCTCCCCTACCTTCACAGGTGAGGATAAGGTGGCTGGAGGGAAACGGCCGCATACAGTGCCCTGAGCTCTTGAAGAAAAGGCAGGATAAAAACCAGAGTGATGAAAGGGGGCCCCAGCATGGCTTTCCAGCAGGGTCACTGCAGCTCCGAACAATATAATCCTAGCCAGACCACCACACTAATGGAGCTTAGGCGCAGAGGAAAAACTACAGTACTTCTGTTTTCTCAGGCATTAAATTAAATGTGATATCTTGTAATTATTGTTTGATTGTTACTAGTGTTAGTTTTAGTTGTCTTGGATTGTCTGTTGCCTTGGACATTTGTTTTGCCAGAATGGCAACTTTATTACATTTCCGCCACCTGTATTTAGATCAGGATTGCGCTCATACAGATGTTAGGTCACAGGTTCTGGACTGCTTTTCCTCCAGGATTGGAACAGCACCAATTGCTAGTGGCAACTATTGGGAAGAGTGTGGCAAGATGAGGCAGGTGAGGGCAGAGCTCGAACATAGGTGTGATGGAGTCTCTAAGGCTCAGACAGGTGAGTTTTAACTCCCAAGTCCTGGAATGCTCCACCTCCTCCTCCAACAGCACAGGCAACTCACACATGATGCATCGTTTTCCCAGAGACCAACACTACAGTCTTAAGCATGCTTATCTCTGAGTAAGAGCCATTGAATTTAGTGGAACTTAGTTCCAAGCAAATGTGCTTAGGGTTGCACTATACTTGACTTTTCAAAACCAAAAAGCTCTCAGGTGCCTTTCCTCACATCTCAGGTGCCTTTCCTTCTTCTAGCTCCTTGATTTCCTTTTCTAAATGGGGTGACTAGAAAGCTGAATCATATACTGTATAAAGGGCATTATGATCAGGGTTCAGTTCTGATTGATCTTCATCAGTATTTTGAATAGCTCTCCAGTTCAGTTCCACTCAAGACATTCTCTTGGAAAAGTGGTTTGGTAACCCTCAGACACCTTGAACCAGTTTTGAGTCTATTTAGATACATTTCATGCCAAGTACAGGTGTCCCCCGCTTAGTGACGGGGATACGTTCTGAAATCCCCATCGTAAAGTGAAGCCGTCATTAAACGGGTCTTGCTGTGCTTTGAAGTTTAGCACTGTGCTTATTAAAGATAAGGCTTTAGATAAGGAAATTTCATTTTTTTTAATTTTTTTTTTAGAAATTTCAAAGCCCTTATCTAGCATGAAACAGCTGGGGATTAAAAAATATGTCTCTTAAAATCCTTTGCTCTTTTTTTCTGGGGACCTCCGTCACATATCCAGATCGTTGTTAAGCGATCCGTCATTAAGTGGGGGACACCTGTAATATCAAATTCTTTTTTTTTTTTTTGCCTGCAATGTAAAATGAATACTAAAATAGCTATTTAATTTGAGAAAAGTGCTAATAATTTTAACTGTCATTGCATTTTTTAAGTGTTTCACCATTGGAATATTCATAACAGGATTAAAAAATGGAAAATAAAATATTGCTGGATACCATGTTTTGTGTTAGGGGTTCAGTTCTTGTTCTGGTAATCAATCAAGAGCTTTTAGGGTTTGGGTTTAGTTCACTGATAAAACTTCTCAAAACTAGTTTTTGAATTTTGGCTTTACTTCTTGATTGTGATAGTAAACCGTTTTATTTTCACTCCCTTTCCTCTTAATTCCTAGCATAGATTTTGTTTATTTCTTTATTTTTCATGTTTTTAAACCAGCTTCCTCCAAGGAGCTAAGGGTGGTGTACATGGTTCCTGCCCTCCTTTGTCCCCACATCAACCCTGTAAGTTCGGTTAAGCTGAGAGATAGTGACTGGGCCAAGATCACCCAGGAAGCTCCATGGCTGAGCAGGGATTTGAACCTGGATCTTTCAGTTCTGAGTCCAACTCCCAAACCACTACACCATCCTAGCTCTCTTATATGCTGCCGTTGCACACTGGGTTGATGTTTTCATTGATCTACTCTTTTCTGGATAGTTCAGGGCCTGTAGATCATCTCTTGGCCAAGGCACCCATATCCTGAAATTGGACATGTCTTTTCTGTCGAGGTTTTGAGGTTTGTTCTCTCCAAGCTCAGCAGTGAGTGAATGCTTTCTATCTTTTCTTCCCTTTATCCCAGCAGATGATGTCCAGAAAAAACACTCGTGCCCAGAGTGTGGAATGCGTTTTACTCAGAAAACGAATCTTGTTAGACATGAACGAGTTCACACAGGAGAGAAACCATACAAGTGTTTGGAGTGTGGGAAATGTTTTAGTCAACAGTCAAACTTTGTGACCCACCTCAGAGTTCACACAGGAGAGAAACCCTATAAATGCCTGGTGTGTGGGGAATGTTTTACCAACCGCCAGGCTTTCGTGAAACACCAGAGAGTCCACACGGGTGAGAAACCCTATAACTGCTTGGAATGTGGGAAGTGTTTTTCTCACCATTCAAACTTTGTGAACCACCAGAGAATCCACAGTGGAGAGAAGCCCCATAAATGCCTGGAGTGTGGGAAATGTTTTGCTCAAAAAACCTACCTGGTGAAACACCAGAGAATCCACACTGGTGAGAAACCTTATCATTGTTCAGAGTGTGGGAACTCTTTTTCTCGCCATTCGAACCTTATAACCCACCAGAGAGTCCACACAGGAGAGAAGCCCTATCAATGCATGGAGTGTGGAAAATGCTTTGCACATCATTCCAACCTTGTAACCCACCAGACAGTCCACACAGGAGAGAAGCCCTATCAGTGCCTGGAGTGTGGAAAGAGGTACAGTGAGCGATCGACCCTTGTTCGACATCAAAGAACATGCTCAGGTGAGAATGCTCTGGATCTTTATGTTAGTAAAAATATGCAGAAAGAAATATTTCCAGATAATTCCTGGCTGAATTCACCCTAAGTTTGTGTAAGTTCAGAAAAGGCACACAATATTATACTGGTTGCAGAATTCATTTTTCTGCAAAACTTCACTGTCATTTTTTAGAAGTATTTTATTTATTATAGTTTAAATCCCACCCTTCTTCCTCCAAGGAGCCCAGGGTGGCTTACTCCCTTCCCTTCTATTTTATCAGCACAGCAGCCCTGCGGGGTAGGTTAGCCTGAGAGTGACTGGCCCAAGGGCAGCTCTGTACTGGTAATCCCTTCTGCTTTTTCTTTTCCTTTTAGCATTTCTCATGAGGACACTACACACCAGCTCATAGCGTGGAATATTTTTACTGCAGAATCAAGCCTTGTAGGACATGATCAGAGAGCCTGAGCAGAAAAAGAACTATGTCAATAGTTGTCTTGATGCCTTCTTCAAGGGTGCTTGTTTATAATAAAAGAATATTTTGTTCTTTTTTGAGAGGGAAACTGTTTGAATGGCTTGAATAGCAGATGATTTATCCAGGGGGGAAAAAAAAACACCACTTCTTTAGGTGGGTGTATATACCAGTCAAAGTACACGACTTCCTTCCTGTGCTCAGTTATCAGGGTAAGAGTGCGGACATCTGTGATTGATTGGGTCAAGCACGGCCTATGAGAGGAGTTTTATCAGGGGGTAAAAAAGTTTCTTTTGGGCCCCTTCTCAAAGGGGGAGAAGGAAGGGCAGCAACGGCTTGAGAAGTCTCTGGAGCCCAGATCTACCAAGCTTCCTGATGTGGCCTCCCGGTTGGCCTGGCCTCTGTCTTTCACTCTCCAGGAGGGCAGCTGTAATCCCAGGAAATGTATGGCCCCCTACTTTGGCTCCTGGGCCCCCTTTTTGACCCTGGGCCTGGGGACAATTTACCCCCTTTACCCCCCTCTCATGGGCCCTGGGGTCAAGGGCTAACCTACATGAGAGCTCCGTGTTTGGATCGCCCAATGTTTCTATTTTTACTTTAAAATAGTCACATGGGGCTCTGCTTTAGATTCATGCTGAGGGAAGGAAGGAGGGTTAATCCCTTTCTCCCCCTGTTTTCCCCCCCAGATCTAAATGGCAAACTCCTACACACTGCTGTGTTTTTGCACTGCTGGGAAAAATATGTACCAACAGAGCAAATAGCAACTGCAGGAGGGGGGAGGGACAATTTAGATAGGAGAAAATGGGGTGGGGAGGGTTAATCTTCCTCCCCAGACTCTCTGCTCAACAAAAATTAGAGCCCCCAGAAATTTCATAAGTAGAAATATAGGGCGATTCAACCATGGGTATCATGTAGTTTGATCCTAAATGTGCATAAACATGTGGTGTATGCTCCCCCCCTTTTTTGGGTGGCATTGTGAGGCTATGGCAGGGGTGGGGAGCCTATTTGCGGTGGGGGGCCATTTTCCCATAGGGAAAATTTGCTGCGGGCCGGCTGTCAGGCTGCCTGAAATCCCCCCCCCGCAAATTTGACCCCCCCGGTGAATTTACCGCCCACCCACCTCTCTCTCTCTCCCTCCCTCCCACCCACCCACTAACTGCTCTCCTTACCTCGGCCCCGGGCCACCGCCGCTTTCCTGCGCTTCCTCCGTTTAAAAGCGGTCTTCCTGGACTTGCGCAGAGCGCCGCTGAGGCAGGATCTTGGCCTCAGCGGCGCTGTGCGCAGGTCCAGGAAGGCCGTTTTCAGAAGGAGTAGGTGCCGACTTCGGCGCCTACTCCTTTTAAAAGCGGCCTCCCTGGACCTAAGCACAGTGCCGCTGAGGCCGCGATTGCCCTCTGCTTCAGGAAGGCCGGTTTTAAAAGGAGTAGGCGCGCGGTGGTGGCGGAGCCTCCGGTCCGGTCCTGTGCGGGCCAGATTGGTCCGGTTCCGCGTGGGCCGGACCGGATAGTCCCGCGGTCCGAATCTGGCCCGCGGGCTGGAGGTTCCCCACACATGGGCTATGGTAATACTTGTGTCTGTTTCTGCTGTTTTATTAGTTGCTTCCACATTAGCGCCACATAAAACAAAAAAACCCAAGAGATGGCAAACAGCAATACAGCAACCCCCAGTCACAGAGCATAGCGTTAGCCCTCATCGAACAAAGAATTTGGCGCTCGCAAAAATAGCTGCAGAACAGCAAGTTACTCAGTTATGATTCAATGGTGAAGTTCTCTCCAGTTCTTCAAGATTCTACAAATATGGTTCTTGCAGCTCAACAAACACTGTGAAAAGTTACAGAAAAATAACAAGACAAAAAGGAAAAGCCTACCCCAAAGTCTATAGTGAGACATTTTTGCTAAGGTGGGTTTGTTACAAATAAAGACCAGCTTGAAATGCTGATACGGGAAGTACATAAACCCATATGGGTTCTTTTGAGTCGGCAAATTCAATTTTTTGATGCTGTTGTAATGTTTATGTCCACCTCTAGGTGCCACTGTGGTACCAGTTGCAAAGTATAATACTGTACTATAGTACAATCCCAGACTTTCTAAATGAAAAGCTTTGATGTTCTGGGTGTAGGTCAGTCAATTGATTTTTTATATATAGATATATGCAGGTGGGATGGAATTACAGGGTTATTCAAAGCTCTTTCATTTACTGTGTGATGATCAATTTGCAAGATAAATGGAAGTTCCTTGAATTGGGATAAGCATAACCAAATTCGTTGCAAGTGGAATGAAGTGTGACCATTATCTGAGTATGTGCAAAGTACAAAGTTCCTCCCAGGTGCACAAGATTGCAGCAGGCGAGTCCTTTCTTTCCATCTCATTTATATTGGTCAGCCTAAACTTTATCGCCATGATCTAGTTCTGCTTAAGGACTGGTTCACACACAATTGCTACATGCAGAGGTGGAGTCATGGATTTCTTCCTGATGGGAGCAGTAGCTGAGGGTCCAGACCCATGGGGTGCCATTAAGGGGGCGTATATAGGATACCGTGGAGGACCAAGTACCAGGCTTACTCTTCCCCCCCCCCCCCCCCAGCAAGCTGATGCTGGCACAGACTGCATGGCTGGTTTGGGTGCAGGAGTAAGTCAGTATTTGTGTCCCCTCTATGTGCCATGCCCCCTCATATGAACTAGCTGGGGGGGGGGAGTGACTTGATATCCTGTCAGCGCAATCCTATCCAACTTACGCCACTGCCATAACTCAGCTGTATCCTATCCAACTTATACCATCCGTGTAACCCAGCGGTGCAGCGAGAACGGGAGGCCCCAGAACGGAAAGGGAATTCAAATCCTCTCCAAAGGGGGAGTCAAAGAGGATTTGAATTGGATAGGATTGTGCTGTGTATCTGTTAAATGTTTTGCTCTGTACCTTCCCCCCCCCTTCTTGTTCCATGTATTTATTCTGGATGTTACTTTTGGTTTGTAGATCTAATCTGTTCATTGCAATCTTGGTTTATTCCTTTCTGGTTTTAGTATTTTGGACACCTTGCATTTACTGCTACTCAAATTTATTCAGTAAAGAATTTTTTTCTTGCTAATGTCTTGGTCATCTCTTGTTCTGGTTAAAATTAAAAGACCTGAAGCAAGGAAATTACTCTATGCCTTACTTTTTTGCATCTATTCTTGGGGGTCCTTATAAAGGCTTAAAGTGTGGAACAGAAATAACTAGGTAAATAAATATCCAAGCACTTTCCCCACAATGATACTTTGGATTCCTTAATCCCCAGACAGGCATTTTATTAGGCTCAGCAAGACTGCAAGGGATTAAGCGTTGAACTGTATGAGACATTTCATTCCAGTGTGTCTTGCATGGAAAGCTGTATGGGTAAAGGTGTTTTTTTTCTTCTCAAAATTACTTGATTAAAAACACAAATAGTGGTGTTATGTTTTTATTCAAAAAATGTACAGGGCCCCTCTGCTATCCCGGATTCGCTATCCACGGATTCACTTACCTGCAGATAGTGGATCCCCCCCCCCCGCCTCTTTACCTTTAGCTCAGCAATGTTGGTTCTTCCTTAAACAAATGTATTAAGCAGCCTCCTGCTTCTTATTGCAGGCAAGTAGAGCGAGACTAAGTGCTAACCTTGCAGAGCCTATTTATTAATTTCATCCATCCATCCAACCCAAACAAATTTTAACTGCACTGTACAAGTCCTCAATGTAATCTGAAGTTACATTCGTTATATTGACAGCTTTATAGCTTATATTCACAGTAAAACATACTGTATATCAAAATGATTGGCATTATTGATCCAATTCTCTCTTAAACTCGGGCTAAACAATACAAACATCACACATTCAAACAAATTGCTTCAAAGGGGACTTACTCCCAGGTACATGATGTGTAGGATTGCAGCCTTACCTGAGAGTAAGCCCCACTGGGCACAATAGGATTTATTTCTGAGTAAACATGCATAGGATTGCACTGTAACTTAGACAGTTCATTCTTTGTCGCTCCCAGTACAGGACGGCTTTGGGAACCTCCACCCAGGGCTGTCAAGAGAGGGTTTGGGCCCTGGTGAAAAAACATTTTTGGAAAAAACAAGGGCAGACCGGCTAAAAAACTTTACACAAGACAAAAGAGTATGCAACATAGGCCCCCTTCCCCCCCCCCATTGGCCCTGTCCCCTCCCGCAAGATGTCTACGTACTAGTTTGGCATAGGACCAGCACAGAGTTATGTGCTGTTGTTACCCAGTCCTGACACTTAAGATGGATCTTGCCCAACGTCTGTATTTGCTGGATCGGTGTTTTCAGTTTATTGTTCTGTACGTGATACCCCAATATCTGAACTGTAGCCTAAAAGCAAATTCTGTGCTGCTAGCTTCTTGTTTGGACAATTCCAATAATCCAAAGGCCCATCTAGTCTAGCTTCCTGTATCTCACAGTGGCCCCACCAGATGCCTCCAAGAGCACACAGCCAACAAGATAACCTGTTTCCTGTTGTCACTCCCTTGCACCTGGCACAGAGAAAACCTACTTCTAAAGCCAGGATGTTGCTTATGGCTTGTAACCTGTGATGGTCTTTTCCTCCATGAATCTATCCAAACCCCTTTTAAAGGCATCCAGGCCAGGTGCCTTCACATCCCATGGCAAGGAGTTCCACAGATGAAGTACACGCTGGGTGAAGAAATACTTTCTTTTGTTCGTTCTAACTCTCCCTCCACTCAATTTTAGTGCATGTCCCCTGGTTCTGGTGTTGTGCGAGATAAATATAATGAGAAATATAATCTTGTGGGATGGGACCCAAGTCTAAATAAATCATTTATGTCTCATATACACTTTATGTTGTAGGAATGCCAGCCAGGTGCTAGAAAAAGTTGTTGTTTTTAAATAGCCCCCCAAATGTCTGGATTTCGGATGTCTGGATAAGGGGTAATCAACCTGTATACAATGGACTCCTGCTATCTGCGGATTTGTCTCAATGCGGATACAGGGATCCACTGTAAAAACCCAGGGGGGGAAAAGGTTAAAATGCGGTTTTTCATTCACCCTCTAAGCACCTGAGATCAAGTGCTACCCCCAGTAAGCACCTGATGCTCTCATGCTGGACCAGGGCAACAGCACATGGCCAGTGTTCATCCTCATGTTTTATAGTCAGTGGGTGGTGGGCAGGGGCCCACTGACAAATTGGATATTTGGGGTCTCCCACACTTTGACATCAGGTGGTTTTCAGGGTCCAGTGAACCCTGGTCGTAGTCAAGTTTCCTTTGGGTAGCCCTACTAGTGTCCCGGAATCGAGGCTGGCTTCGACCTAGAGTGGACCCGAGCCGCTCCCAAGTGTGCACTGCGGCTGCCCAATGGGGTTCCAGTTTCCATCGCGTTGTTGACCAGAAGCCGGAATCCCATTGGGCAGCCATGTTGCACGCTTGGGAGCGGCTCTAGGCCGACGCCAGCCTCGATTTTGGGACGCTGGTAAGGCTAGCTTTGGGTATGTGGGGGGTTGGGGTTGGAGGCAAAAATGCTTCACCAAGGATAATGGTATTTTGCATCTGAAACACCCAGTCATCCTCCTCAGGCTGTGGAGACATCTTAAAACTCTGAAAAGCCCTGCAGAGCCAAGGGAGAGTGAGAAAGGACCAAAACAGGTAAAAACAATGGGCAAAGCATACAAGGAAATCAAGGATTTTCACCATAAAGACCAAGAACCCCTATCATTCACTCATCAAATCACTTTATCCAAATATTTTTAGCATAAGAATATGTGAACAGCCAATCTTTGGTATAAATTCTACACATACTCTATCAGCAGTAAGATTGATTACTGAGTAGGAGACACAATTACAAATGTATGTCGACTTAATATTCATTGTAACGGAGTCGTCTATCAACTTTAGTCCTATATAAATGATGAACAGCTGATGCCTTTGCTTGAAAGAAATCATTTGCAGCCAACACAGACACAATGCTGCTGATCTCTCAAATATTGGTTGTAGTAAAGACTTGAATGCTTCCTCCTCATTGTCCGTGTTTACCATGGTGCAGATTTCTCTCTCACCAGGGGCATCCTGGTGATGGGCACTACTTTGGATGGTTTAAAAAGTGATTGGACACATTCATGGTGGACGGTGATTGGACACATTCTTGGAGGATGGGTTGATGCACTGCTACGTGCTACCTCTAGGTTCAGCGGCCTCTGAAGACCGCCTGCAGGGGAGCGGTGTCGGCAGCTGAATACGTTTCTCTCCTGCTTATGGAGCACCATGGACTCTGTTGTGTGTTGTCTGTTGTGAGTGTTGAGGAAAACCTTTTCCACATTTCAAACATTTCTTCGGTTACTCTCCTGAGTGGACATTTTGATGCACTGAAAAGCTTGATGGGCGTGCAAATTCCCCCCCACACTTCAACAAGCATTTATAAGGTTTCTCACCTGTGTGGACTCTTAACACCTGGGTGTTTCACTAAACTTGACTGTTGTGTAAAACCTTTCCCACACTCCAGGCATTTATACTGTTTCTCTTCTGTGTGGACTCGCTTGTGAGTTTTTAGGTTCGAGTGTTGAGCAAAACATTTCCCACACTCCAGACATTTATAGGGTTTCTCTCCTGTGTGGACTCTCTCGTGTACCACTAAGCTTGATTGTTGAGTAAAACCTTTCCCCCACTCCAAACATTTATATGGTTTCTCTCCTGAGTGGATACTTTGATGTGCCAAAAAACGTGACTGCTGTGCAATTTTTTTCCCACGTTCCAAACATTTATAAGGTTTTTCTCCAGTGTGGATTCTCTGATGTCTCACAAATGCTGAGTGATGAGAAAAGCATCTCTCACACATAAGGCATTTATAGGGTTTCTCTTCTGTGTGGACTGCCTTGTGTGCTCTTAGGTTGGAGTACTGAGCAAAACCTTTTCCACACTCCAGACATTTATAGGGTTTTTCTCCAGTGTGGACTGTCTTGTGCGTTTTTAGGTTGATGTACTGAGCAAAACATTTTCCACACTCCAAGCATCTATATGGTTTCTCTCCCGAGTGGATACTTTGATGTGCTGAAAAATTTGACTTGCGCGCAATTTTTTCCCCGCACTCCAAGCATTTATAGGGCTTCTCACCAGAGTGGACTCTCTGGTGTATCACTAAGTTTGATTGCTGTGTAAAACTTTTGCCACACTCCAAACATTGATATGGTTTCTCTCCTGTGTGGACTCTCCGGTGATTCACAAAGTATGAGCGTTGCACAAAACGCTGCCTGCATTCAAGGCATTTAAAAGGTTTCTCTCCTTTCTGTACTCTTTGATGGATAACGTGGAGCGATTTGTGAATAAAACACTTCCCACACTCCAAGCATTTAAAGGGTCTTTCTCCAAAGTGATCTTCCTTCTGGTGCTGCATAAGTTCTGACCGGTGAGTAAAGCATTTCCCACACTGCAAGCATTTGCTTGGTTTCTCCTTAGTGTGGGATCTCTGGTGTTTCACCAAGCTTGAGCTGTGAGCAAATGATTTCCCCCACACATGACATCTGTGAGGTTTCTCTCCTGTGTGGCTCCTCTGGTGGCTCAGAAGATGCGACTGGGGAGCAAACGGTTTCCCACATCTCAAGCATTTATACGGTTTATGCCCCAAGTGGACTTGCCGGTGTCTGGCGAGAGTCACTTTCTGGCTAAAGTTCTTCCCACATAGCTTCATTTTCCTACAGTCATGCCCTGCAAAAGACACAAAGAAGGGAAACACGGATCACTAAGACAGCAGGGAACAGTCAAAGAAACTCAGAGGGGATTGCTAAAGTAGGACAGACAAACTGTAGAGACTTAAGTCCTTCTCATGCTGACAGAATAGTGGAAGTGTGCTGGCAAGCCCCACCCATCACAACAAAGTCATTCCTTTCCCCCAAAAAGTGCAGCAGAGCCCAGCAGCATCCCTAATCGGAGGGAGGATCTCTCACAGGGTACAGTGTTGGTTGCTGCAGACAAACACTGTTGTCGTGGCTTGGACTGTGGCAGAGGCGGCAGTGGCGTCGCTGCAGGGGGGCGGAGCTCTAAGTTCTGCCATGGTCCGACCCTCCGTTACACCGGTGCACGAAGCAGCCCTGCCCCCTCGCCTTCAGAACCATTCAAGGCGGTGAAAGCGCGGAGGGTCGGACCGTGGCGGAACTTAGAGCTCCGCCCCCCTGCAGCGACGGCAGTGAGAGGCGGGGTTTGCCAGCATGTTCCTCCTGAATTCCCAGTGCATACCTCTACACAAAGAAGGAACATCCAAAAAGGATTCAGAAGAAGCTGAAACTCCAAGGAAAGAGGGGTTGTATAAGCATATCCCCCCCTCTCTCAGACCACCCTATTATCTCCAATCAGCAGCTCACCCCGCATTAGTACGTGGCTTCTAAGCAAGGAGTTACTAGGAAGAACAATAAATTGAGGGTGACTGGTAACCTCGGATAATGGAAACACTGATATATTTTTGAAGGCCAGCAACCCTTTGTTCTGTTCATGTTCTTAAAACATTCATTTCAACACCATCACTCACCAACTGCTACAGAATGGGAAGGCACCTTTGAGGTTGGTGCTTGAGTTTAGATGTTCATCCTTGACATACTACATCTCAGGGATTAGTCGCCTACCCCAGTGTTGCTCGTCCCACCTCTCTCTCTCTCTCTCTCTCTCTCTCTCTCTCTCTCTCTCAATACCCTGTTTCCTAACTCTGACTGCCACTGTTCGGTTGTTGCTGTTATCACTGTGTAATTTGCATCTAAATGTTACATTATATTAAATGTATGTCAGCCTGTTTTTTTTTTTTTTTTGGTTTCTTTCTGTAAAAATAATGCTGGAGGAACACCCAGAATGGACTGAAACTGCGAGAGGGGGGCTTTGACACTTAGCTCTCACCACAATTCCGATTCCGATTGAGCTACCCTGCCCGACACTATTTAAATATTTTCAAAAATTACAACTGAAAGCCAAAAACAGCGCAATCCTGTGTAACTTCAGTAGGGCCGCCGGCATAACAGGCTATATCCTATGTAACCCACACCGCCGTATCCCAAGGGGTTAGGGCTGCCGGCACACGCAAACACCAACAAAGGAAACAAGCAGCACTTACCTGAGGCGGCTACATCAGCGCAGCGTCCGTCCCGTGCATGCGCCATGTCAGGTCCGCGCATGCCCAGTTGATCGGGCAGCCGAATAACCACAGCAGCCACTCAGAGCATGCTGACCAGCGTCCATAGCGACCGGCCGGTCGCTATAGGTCAGTCCGCGCCCACAGGACGCAGGTGCCGAGAGCCGGACTGTGTCCATAGCGACCCGGTTGCCAGGGGCAGGGCCGCGTCCATAGCGCCTGCGCCAAAACCCACAGGGCATCCTGTGCCATCAGCAACCTGCTGCAGTAGAAATTCCCCATCCCCCCTGCAGTAGGCATTGCCAACCCCATGCCACAGTGAGGCTGCACATGGGTTTCATGGGGGGCGGGGAGCGGGGAAGGGAGGGGGGAGAGGCAAGGAAAGCAACAAAAGGAGGGGATCACTGGGCTGCACCACAGTCCCGGGCTGGTTGGCTGCCACGATGTCCCCTGACGCCCTGTTCCACCCATGCCTCTGCATCCCGAGCCAATGCATTGGCAGCTACAAGGGCCCGCCCCTCATGTGGGCATAGGCATTCTGCATCCTCCACATCACTGGCAGACCCGTCCTCGGTGCCGGCAGAGGGCGGGGCTCCGGTAGAATGAGAGGCGTGGCTGTGGCACTGCTGGGGGACTCCGTCCGTGGTGCTCCGTGGACATGTGGTGCATGACCGAGGGGGCTGGCTGGTGGTTGGGACTGCAGGAGGAGCTGTAGATGGGAATGAAACATGGGTCAGGCTGGAAGGCTCCACTGCCACCCCTCCCCCCCGAGGGCTGGAGACTCACCTGCTGGCTGGGGCGAGGTGGCTCGTCCTGCTGCGGCCTGGGCTGTGGCAGGATGCCCCCGAGGCATGTCTGGGAGACAGTGCATGGTTAAGGAGTGGACGGTTTGAGGGGCTGTCCAGCCATGCCCCCCTCCCCACAGCACATACCAGCGGTGGTGTCCACGCCCTCGATCGCCTCCTTGTGCACCAATGCTGCCAGGGGTCCCTCTCCAGGCATTGTTGCATGAGCGATGGCCGTAACCATGGACATGGGTGGTGTCTTCACCTCCCTTACCTGTCTTTGGAGGCTGTGAAGGGACTCCACGAGACTCTTGTGGCAGGCCGCCCCCATGCATACCAGGAAGCCCAGGGACGCGAGGGCCTGTGAGATGCCCTCGAAGAATTTGTCCCGGCGCTTGGTGTGCTATGCGCCCTGGTGCCATCCTAGTGTGACCCTACCCTACCCAGGACCCCATCGCTGTCCCTGTGGCCTACTGCCTGCACCATGAGATGGTGACTGCCTCTCTCCCAGCCATCTGGCCATGGCCTGACAGATGCCCAGGGGTGTGCATGGCTAGAGCTGCCCAGTCCCACCCTCCACAGCTGGCACCCCCGGCCCAGGGATACCAACCCCCCCAGGGGTTGCTCATTCCCTGTAGAGGCACTATCCTATGCTGGCATTGGCCCCCATGACATGGCAGCACCCCTGGGCACAGACATTGGGCCATGGCCTCGGAGCCCATATGTCACGGTCCAGGCCATGTGTGGTATCCCTCTTGACGCTAGCATCCCAGCACCTATCTTGTGGGGGCCCCTGGCCATGGCAGTGCCCTGGAGGGGCTTGGGCATCCTGTGCTCTGGACCCTGGTCCCTGCCAGGGGGTGGGGGTCACTCACAGTGGCACTGGGCCCTGGCCCACTGCAGCTCTGCTGCTTGCCTCCCGGCCGCCTGCCTCTGCTGCCGGCTGCACGGGGCTGGTGCTGGCTGCCCCAATGATGGCCCCACCATCTCCTCCGCCACAGGTGGGGGTGCCGCTGCCTCTGTGGTGTCTGGTGGCTCCACTCCTTCTTCCGCATCTGCTGCCTCTGGCTCCTCCTCAGCAGCCACCACTGACTGGCCCTGGCTGGAGGCAGGTGAGCCGGACCCGGATGGTGGGGTCACCGCCACTCCTTCTGCCCCCTCACCAGCCTCCTCACTGGAGGAGGATGCCACCCACCTCGCATGCCGCAGAGGGGAGCAAGCCGGTGCTGGTGCTGCCACCGCCTCTGATGCAAGCTGAGCATCTAGCTGCACAATGGCCACTGTGGGGGAAAATGGCATATGGTTAGTGCGTCCATGCCTTGCTTGCCCATCCTGGCCCTTGCCCCAGGGGCCACCCCTTTGCCCTCAGCTGCCTCATCCACTCCACCCAGCCCCCTGCATTGCCAGCTATGGCTGGCATGGGCCTCCTCTCAGACGCTGGCACCCCCACAGCCTCGCCAGGCCCAGGCAGGCCTGGGATCCAAGGCAGGGACGCTCCGGCCTCAGCCCATCAGCCTCCCAGTGACCGAAGGGTGTGTGCGGCATGGCCAGCCTTGTGCCCTGCCGCCCTCCCACCTGGCATGTGGGCAGTCCCCCCCCCCGGCATGTTCTCAGAATATGCTGGGTTGTGCCATGGGTGCTGGAGCGGGCAAACAGGCCAGGCGCCAGTCCGTTGGGAAGGGTCATCTCCAGAGCATCTGGCTTGAGGAGGGGCTACATTGAGGAGGAGGCTTGAGGAGGAGTTTTACAGTGGCCTGGCTGCAAGAGCTCATCCACAATGTTGCAACAGCATAGGACAGTTTGTTCTTTTCCCCCCTCACCCACTAGCGTCACTACAGGGGGGGGGGTGGAGCTGTAAGTGCTGCTGAAATCCGAGCCTCCCTTACACAGACGAACGAAGCGGCCCTGCCCCCTCACCCTCGCAGCCGTTCAGAGAAGCAAAAACAACAGGCAGGGCCTGTTGTTTTTGCTTCTCTGAACGGCTGCGAGGGTGAGGGGGCGGGGCCGCTTCGTTCGTCTGTGTAAGGGAGGCTCGGATTTCAGCAGCACTTACAGCTCCACCCCCCCCCCTGTAGTGACGCTAGTGCCCTCACCCTCTAATTGTATGGAGACAGAAGTCTTTAGTAAATAAGGTTCAAGGAGGGGATGAACTCTGAAAGAGCTTGAAAAATCCCCTATAGTTTTACATTGATTGCTTCGGCTAACAGCTCAGCTCAGCTAGCTTTTGCAAAAGGCTTTCCGCCCCATCTGCCACCACCTGCAGGCAGAGCAGTCAGTAGAAAAAAAACAGGGGGAAAAAACATTATTTTGATTACCCTGTGAATAGGCATCCTGGAAGCATAACTGCTCATTGAAAAGTCAGACCTTTAAATTTTAAATCTCCATGTTGCTGCCTAGTGCTGAAATCTGAGGTGTTCCTAATAAAAGCTGAGGTTGCTGTTACCGGCACAGGGAAAAGTTTAGTAGAAGGCATCCTTCTCGAAACAATTGCTGTGGGGAGAGGGGGGCAGTTTCCAAAGACTGTTATAACCATGGCATCATCAGCCCAGAGGAAGGAGAAAGCAGAAAAAATTTTGTGTGTGTGTTGTTTTTTCACAGGCTGAAGAGAAATATGTTCACTCATGCACAACAAGAACAAGACTCAGGTATTGAATCACAGACTCTGCCACCTGAAGAAATGCCTTGCTAATTATTCTTTTTATTGCCCTGTATTGCCCAAGTTGGAATCAATAAATAATTTTCTATCACCAATTTTCTATCACCAATGTGCTGATGCTGGTTGCTTATTCCCTTGGCCACTGTCTCTGTGCGTTCCTGTATCACTGGGTGGGGGCGGGGGGGGTCGCGGTGAGTCAATTTAGTTGTGCTTGTAAGGAATTTTGCCTAGCACCCCTCCATCAGGTTTCATTGATGCTGTGAGGCACCCAAGGACTCTAGCCACTGCCTGAGACTGTACCGTTGCTGTCAGTGCACAGAAGCTACAGTATGTTCCACAGGTGAATTTAGGTATGCACCTGTAGGTGAATGGTTTCAATCACAGTAGAACTCACACTGCAGCCCCATAACCCCCCCCCCCCCCAAAAAAAATGTCAATGTACAGTGTGAGTGTGCGCTTTGATACAGTGCACTTTGCCCTTCTGGTGCATGAAATGGGGTGACACGCAGAGTATGAAACAGTTGGTGGAACAAGTTTTATCTATCTACTGACCATGGTAATAAATCCATATCAACTCCTTTGTGTGATTGGTGTTGCAGGTGGGTACTGTTACACGTTGATTAATAAATCAGCAACCAGGTATGAGAGAAACTTGGACATCTTTATTTATTAAGCACATGTGCTGACTGCTTCCCATGGGACTCTTGTCCTAAAGTCATGAGGAGCAGTCCTGAGCTCTCCATTACAATGCTTCTTATAGCCAACAGAAAACAACTTTCAGTAGGCAGGCAGTTTGAAAAAAGACAGATCCAATTCTTATTGGTTACAGAAAGACAGGAACATACGTAATAGACAAGTTACATATCTTATTGGTCATTCTGAGGTTTGACGTACATAATTCTTGGAATTAGATTTACGTATTCTCATGACGCTTTAGTTCTTCTGTTCAGTTAACCTTATCAGCAACAGGAGTAGGGCTGACCCAAAGCTTCACCCCACACATGCTTGCTTCTCCCTTTGACCTCCAGCTCCTCCCTGCCAGCAAGCTTCTGCCCATGTCACACCCAACCAGCATGTTATCTTTTAGAAGAAGGCCAACTTGTGTATGTCATAATTCTACTGCAGAACAGAAATGTACCTTAATATTGTGCTCTTGCTTTTCTGACTATGAGAGCATAAGCCATGATATAAACAGGTGTATATTTCTCTCTTTCCAGAGACTTGGTATGGGATTATGTTGTTTTGTATTTAGAAAATACATTTTGATGTTTACTACAAAGAAAGCATTCTGATTATGGTCTGTAAACCTCTACAATCCCCCCTTTGCAAATCCATTTGCATATACAATTAATCATGCAAATTATCAGATGTGAAATTTATCACTGACCATTTCACATCTCACCCATACTTCTTCTATTTCCTAGCACCACTCTGTCATACATACTAGACCATAAGAGTTAGAATATCACAATCAACCAAATTCATCTTGCAATACCTGGAATTAGACTTATTCATTCATTCACTTATTCAAAAGCCATGCACACATATTAAATCCTTCTCACTCATACTGTATTCTTCTAATACTCTTCTTATCAAGCCAAACATGAGAGGAAGATAGGTATGGAAATTCAGAGTAGCACTTTTTTCAAAAAGATCAGAAACAGAACTATATCCTTTCTTTGGCAGCTAGTAGCCAAATAGGAATTTACCTGTCCTGTCTTCCTACAGACATTTACAGAAGAACAGGAGAATCAGCTGAAGAGTAGAAAAGAGCTAGGCAGAGTTAGATTTCCCTAGTTATAATTCAGAGTGCAGATAGGCCATCCAGTAGGAAATCAGAGTTAGCTCAGACTCACTCAGCATCCACTTTTAACTAAGTCATTCAAACCATAAGGAAGAGAGCTATGTTCTGACATTCTTGCATTCTCATACTCAATTGCCTTTACAGTACAATGTGACAGTGTGTTGCAGAATGACTGTCTCTTAAAGTCTATAAACAAAGTAGTGTGCTCTTCTACAGGAACTTATCAAACCAACCAGTAGGATTTTTCTTTCTTGATGTGTCTGTAAAATCCCAAAAATTATTAAGAAATAACTTAAAGTTGTTCCAGTGGCAGGAGGTTCCAAAGGCAGATACAAATTGATGACTCCATTTACCTTTCCTTAGATAAAAGACAGTTAATATGCACAATACTGATATTTAAAGAGAAAATATACTTTTGGCAGGCAGATGAAATTTGTCTGCAGCAGCAAGTAAAGTTATTTTTCTTCCGGTTACCTAGTCACAGAGGTAGATCCTGATTAAATTAATAAAAGGCAAATCATAGTTAAATTTCAAGTTCCAGATACTGTTAAGACAGTTTAAAGTCTCATGGAAGTAATTTTCCATGCATAAAAGAAAAACACACAGTTTGTGATTGTCCTTACATGGACTCTAAAATCACATTCCAGATAGACTATTACTACACATGGATGTTACATTTTACCAACTATCTTCATCTGTTATCTTCACCTGCACCAGACAAGTCAGCTTCCAGGTGTGACTTGTTGCAGAGGTTTCTTCAGGTTCAGGACCATGTGCAGGGTCAGCATTTTCTAGACACTGACAGCAAAGTTCTGGATTACCTTTTAAAATCTCTTATTATCTGATGTTCTTCCTTGGCTCTTTTGTAGACAGCATGAAGTTATGCTGGGTGCAGATTATAGAGCTACTGGTTGCACTGTCTAGTCTGCTTTTTAATTTCTTCGTCTTGTGCATCATATGTAAATCTGGGTAGCAAATGCACAGGAACAAAGGCGGCATCAAGGAACCTTGTCAAGCTATCTGTCGCTGCTGGTGTTGCTTCTTGTTACAGGTACAAGAGGCTATAGTCTTTTCTGGTTGCACTGGCATGGAGGTTGTCCTTGCAGATGGCTGATGTCTTCAAATCCAGCAACATCTTAGGACCAAGTTCCTTTCCTTGCAGAGCTGTCATTGGGCTGCTTCTGGCTTAGTGTGAGACACAAGGCTGATGCAGGAATGCAGTGGTTTCCCTTCCTGCAGAAAGATAGATTTCTCTAACAGGCAAAAATCCAATTAGTTAGACATAACAGTTTCCTTTTAAAGGCGGTTGGCAAAAGCCACTAGCATAGTAGGAAAGTTTTGGCTATTGTTGTTGTGAGACACTTCGTGACTAGGAACTCTGAAAAAGATTGTCCAGGCAGCCTAGTCACTGAACAATTCAAATTCAATTTACCATACAGCAAGACTTGTGTTTGCAGCGATTCTATCAGCATGGCGTATCCAAATCTGCCTGAAGGTAGGCTATAGACGTCCTTGCTTCACAGCCAGAGCATTCCTCCTCTTGTCTCTACTTAAGAGACACCAATTTGGAGGTAGTCTGGACTGTTTTAGGAAAGAGAAAAAGAGAGGGTGTCTGTGACAAACCCCTCCCCCCTTTGATGAGTTCTTTACCATCACATCTCAGGTGATGTGGAACCTTACCTCGTTCCAGGGTGTTAGATTCGGTGTACACATCCATCTGAAAATTGTATGCCTGGCAATCACAAGTGTTACCTGCTAGGCCAAAATACCACAATGGGGTCAAAAGTCACTCTAAAGAGACTGTAGCAGTTAGGCTCTAACCAAGAAGTGTCTCCCACCAAAGATTCCCAATTCCTGCACATCACTACAAGGGTGGCGTTTCTGCCTTAAAGCTGTAGAGATATTCTACCACGATAGTTTGGTTCTTTAGCACACAATTAAGAACAGAAGAGCCTTGCTGGATCAGGCCGAAGGCCCATCTAGTCCAGCTTCCTGTATCACACAGAGGCCCTATCAAATGCCACAGGGAGCACACAAGATACCTGTATCCTGTCGCCACTCCCTTGCACCTAGCGCAAAGAAAACCTACTCCTAGAAAACCTACTACCAGGAGGTTACTTATCCCCATCATTGCTTGCAAGCTGTGATGGACTTTTCCTCCATCAATCTGTCCAATTCCCTTTTAAGGGCATCCAGGCCAGGTGCCATCACCACATCCTATGGCAAGGAGTTCCACAAACCAATTAATACTTCCTCCACACAATTTGAGTGGATGTCCCCTAGTTCCACAGTTGAATGGGGAGATACTGGACTCTGGTTTGGCAGCATATTAGACATTGCAAACTTATTGGCAGCATCAAATTTAACCAATAGAATACATCAGCATCTCAGCAGCAGCAGCAAGATTAATGAACTGTTGATTTTTTTTTCTTGTGTACCCTGGGTGTAGAGAAATGGCTCACAAATATTAAAAGTACTGGCCCTTCTCTGATCCAGTCCTCCTGAGGGTTAAAACAAAATATGAAGTACAGTCATACAGGCCAGGTTCAACTAGAGGCAAATGCCTAAGAAGTGCTCAGCAGGAGCATTAACTCAGAAGGAGGGTTAACTTAACATTCAAAAATAATAATACAGAAACAAAATATACAGCACTTAACAACAACAGCATTAAAGATTTAGGGTTTTGGGGTGTCCTTAAGCTGGCTCCGGCTCCTCGAATTTTACAATGATCTTCCGCAATTTTTCCCAACCCCTAAATCTCAAGCTGTCCCAGTCTAATCTAGGGCTACCTAGCTAAGGTGATAGTGAGGTTATTTGAAAACAGGGAAACCGAACAGACATGCTTCAGTATCTGGACACAGCAGAAGTCTTCGTCAGATCCAGAAACAGGGCAAAGATAGCTCAGGTGATCCTGAGGTGGGGTTGGCGTTTTGAAAAGAACTCCATGTAGGCTCACGCGCTTCTGATTTCTGTTGTACTAAAACACATTAGACAAGAGATTTAGGCACAAGTCTACAGGTTGCTAGGTTCGTTTATTTCTCGGGTCACCAGGAGAAAACAAAACAAAAAAATGAATAAAAGCCAGGCTGCTGGAGTAATGTGACCTACTTCGCAAGGGCAGTGTTTGCAGATCTCACTGCACACTTCAGTTGTTCTTCCTTCCTGTGCTGAAACAATGTTAGCACAGAGGCAACACAGAACACAAAAAGTTTTGGGAAAAAGAATGTAAGCCTTATTGAAACATTATCATAAAACAAATAAGGGTTTAAAAATCATTACTCCTGCAAATGCTTTGAGCCAACATGCAGTTAGTATTACCCGGATGGTCTGAGCTCTCTATTTGTAATATAAACAAGCAAGTGAACCTATTATTTGGCTCCAAGGTCAGATTTTCCCAGAATTCCCAAATGTCAGTGTGTTCAACATATTTAAGGGACCCCCAAATAGATATAACCACCTGCAAAAAAATATCCCCAGGTGTTCCTTATACCTGTAGCAGAGACGTTGCATTCACCACTCCTTGGATTTCAAGGCATTTCAAATTTGTCCATCCATTCCTATGTAAAGCATAGACCTGACAGCACAAGATCTCAAACAACATAGTTGTGTTGTGCACACAGCTTCTGTGCTTTATGGGTCTGTAGGGGTATGTCTCAGCACAGTGTACCCCAAGTTACAAGTTCCTGAGTACAAGAGTTTTGTTTTTATGACCCTTCAAACCCTGTAAGTGCTGCAGCTTTAGCAATATGATGAAAATGACTGCATTAGGTCTACTCTGTTAACCATGCACTCCAATTAGTGCTTTGAGCAACAATGAATGCTTTGAGTAACCCCTGGTGTTGCTCCTGCTTACAGCTGTGTACAGCTGATCACTTGCACCTGATGTGCTCAAAACAAAGTGGATTCAAAAGCCAGGGTTCCATTTCTAATTCCCACAAAAAAAAAGAATCCAGAAAAATTGGGGGAAGCCCTTTTTTAAAAAAAACTATTTTCTTTCAGGAGTTGCTCGATACACTTATTGGAGCCGAATGGGTTTTAAACAATAAGCATGGACAGATAAGGCATGGCTTATAGCCTCCAACACAAGTGTAAAAGTTTTGAGAGGGGAAAACTTAGGTAGTTCCTTGCTGGTTCCCCTTTAATGGGTCTACAGCACACACAGGGATTCAAAGTGTGCTTTTCAGATTCAAATGAACAGAACACAAGTCAAAGTTGGTTAAACAAAATGCCAGGATTTTGTTACCATGGAGAAGAGCACTGCGAATACAAAAAACTGAGCTAAAAACCAAATTCCATGCATTTGACACACAAAATACACTTCCCATTTTGCAGTCTCTGCCTGCTAGATAGATATGAAGCAAAAAAACTCAAGAAAGATTCTCTTTTTCGCTCCTGGTAGACTGCTCCTGCACCTGGGGGCTCTACTAAATATCTTGCAAAGACCTAAAATATAACCCCAAAACATGTTCAACATAGAGCCAAATCCTGGAAAAACAGGACCAGGAAACATCAAACTCAAAAACCAACACCAAACTCAGAAGCCTTTCACTCTACACAATCTCCCAAATGACCGTTTGTTTGTGAGAGCACCTCACAATGGGAAGGAAGCAAACACGACCAACATCCACAGCTCCAGTAACACACATAGGCAAAACGCAGTGGGGTACACCCCCCTTTGTTACTTTCTCTCTGTAAAACAATTGCTAAATTCAAAAAACATGACATGGATAACCCAGGTGTTCTACCTTTCTGGCTGACATCAGTTGGCAATTCGTTGAGCTGCTATGCCTTTGCTGACACCATTTTTCACTTTTTCTTACAAGACTCAATATCAGGACAGGAAAGTCACGCTGCATAAAAATTAACTCTTCTTTTCCCCAAAGTCTAGTGGGGGTGTGTGTGTGAGCTCCAGTGAAAGGGGTGAGTTTAAAAGAAACACAACAACAGCACTACATCTCTAGCTCGGCCAAGTGGGCCAAGCACTCACCAATTTGCCAAAATTCACAAACACCACCAACTTCCTCCAGCTACACTCCAATTTATAAGCATTACTGCAACTCTCACCCTGCTGATGCTAGGCATGTACTCATACACAAACATTGAGTCTCAAGGCACAATCAACCACTGATGGAGACAAAACACTACTCCTTGATTTTCCAGGTACACCTACACAGCAACACTCAACCTTGTATGATTTCTCTTCACAGAGTCTGGTCCGACAAGAGAAAACACATCCTAAAAAATTAAACTTTCAGCAATCTCAGGAAAAAAAACTCAGGCTGATCCCTTTGTTACGCAGCGCAGTGAACAACACCCCAAGAGCTTTTACCACAAGTGTACACAGTTCTACACATTCTCAAACACAACATCGCATGCCTACAAGATACGTGCAAGCTTGGAAAGGCATGTGATTACAAATTTTCTTAGGGACAATGGGGCAAAGAGGGTATACAATAGATTCTGACCACTTCAGTTAGCCCAAGGAGTTTCCTGGCTCCAGAAGCCAACCTAATGTGTGTGCCCTTCCAAAGAGAAGGGTGCAATGCATGAGTTCCCCCATGCTAATGGGCAAAAAACAGGCATGAATAAAACAATACCTAAAAAAAATCTGCTTCATTTCTTCTTTGTTACTAAGTATTTAAGTGTCTAAGTAACACTAACTAAGCAATATTCATTCTTACCAGTTCTCACTGCAAGATCTTGAAATGCTGTGTGGCAATCCTGTTGGAAGCATGCCAGGATAAAACTTGAAAACCAAACATCATGATCTCTGTTTTGCTTGGTCTGCTCCCCAAAAGGAGCTTGGCTTTTCTGGTTTCTTAAATTTACCTTAAGAAAATCTTACACTCTCACTGTAAGGATTTTTCACTATATAGTCAAAACGTAAACCTGGGTGAGTCTCTCACTCCCACCTACAACATTTACCAGACAAAAAACTCAAAAGGGAATACACAAACTGAGGCTTTCATTCAGACTCCACAAGTGCCTCTGCACAGACAAACAAACAAACACAGAACTTCTCTCCTACTTGGCTCACCGACCAGGTGGCATCATTCAGCCTCACCTGTTTGTATATCAGTGAGCCATATGGCCTTACGCTGCCAAGGACAGCGTAGCCTTGAGGTTTGATCAAGACCTCTTCTCCTGCACTTATTCAGGAGGCTTTATCTTCTCTTTTAATTATTCCGTACCTTTGTCCTTTCTCACCACACCTCAGAGGCTCCTACCGTCGGTTTGCCTGTGCCTGTACACAGACCCTGTCTTTCCTCCCAGCCTGAATTTTGGCTGTGGCGCCATGAGGTCCGAGAGAGATTCTGTCCAGGCATTTGGCAACTCGAGGGGAAGCTCCGTCCCAGTCACGGCACCAAATTTGTTACGCGTTGATTAATAAATCAGCAACCAGGTATGAGAGAAACTTGGACATCTTTATTTATTAAGCACATGTGCTGACTGCTTCCCATGGGACTCTTGTCCTAAAGTCATGAGGAGCAGTCCTGAGCTCTCCATTACAATGCTTCTTATAGCCAACAGAAAACAACTTTTAGTAGGCAGGCAGTTTGAAAAAGACAGATCCAATTCTTATTGGTTACAGAAATACAGGAACATACGTAATAGACAAGTTACATATCTTATTGGTCATTCTGAGGTTTGACGTACATAATTCTTGGAATTAGATTTACGTATTCTCATGACGCTTTAGTTCTTCTGTTCAGTTAACCTTATCAGCAACAGGAGTAGGGCTGACCCAAAGCTTCACCCCACACATGCTTGCTTCTCCCTTTGACCTCCAGCTCCTCCCTGCCAGCAAGCTTCTGCCCATGTCACACCCAACCAGCATGTTATCTTTTAGAAGAAGGCCAACTTGTGTATGTCATAATTCTACTGCAGAACAGAAATGTACCTTAATATTGTGCTCTTGCTTTTCTGACTATGAGAGCATAAGCCATGATATAAACAGGTGTATATTTCTCTCTTTCCAGAGACTTGGTATGGGATTATGTTGTTTTGTATTTAGAAAATACATTTTGATGTTTACTACAAAGAAAGCATTCTGATTATGGTCTGTAAACCTCTACAGTACCCAGATTTGTTTATACTAAGATGTTTTGAAGAAGCAAGTGAGACATTGGTCTAGTAACTTTGGGCGATACATATGCCCACAGAACAATTTGAAAAGCCACCACAGCATCTGGATAGGATTGGAGCATGAACCCACCCACTTGGCATATTAGTGCAAAGAGAAAAAGGCTTTGCAGTAAAGTGCAAAAAAAATTACTTTATTTAGAAAGACAATAACTTTTGAAAAAAGCAGAAACCAGAGCACTGACGAAATGTACAAATGACATGTCCTTTGCATAAAGTGCAAACATTTGCCCCTTGAACACCCCCCCCCCCCAGCAAAAATGACTCTGAACTGCATTTGAACATAAACACAGTTTTGGAAATAACAAAAATATTTTCCCAATGTTTTTCGTTATATGGTAATAACAAGAAAACACTTGAGAAAACCCAGAAGCTTGCAGGGTGATACCTCCTACAAATGCTACTCCCCACATGAAGGTTCTCTGAAGCCCTTACAGAGCCCTTACATTTATTTATTTATTTATTTATAGAATTTATACCCCGCCTTTCTCCCACAGGAGCAACCAAGGCGGCTTACAATAAAAACATTAAAATACATATAAACATTTAAAATCAAGAATTAAAACAATTAAAACAAACAGCCCCAGTGGGTCATCCACATTTACATTTGTTAAAAGCCATTTGTTAAAAAGTCAGCTCACCATGTCAGACATCAAATGCTGATCTAAATAGAAACGTCTTAAGGCCCCGCCGAAAGGCCTCTAAGGAGGGAGCCGTTCTCAATTCCAGGGGGAGGGAATTCCACAATTGGGGCGCCACCGCCGAGAAGGCCCTATTCCGCGCCACCATCCCCCTCACCTCTGTCAGTGGCGGCACGGTTAACAGGCCCCCCCCGATGACCTCAGAGTATGGGTTGGATTATAAGGAAGGAGGCGGTCCCTCAAATACCCTGAACCCAAGCCGTTAAGGGCTTTAAAAGTCAAAACTAGCACTTTGAATTGTGCCCGGAAACGAACCGGCAGCCAGTGTAGCAGCCGAAGCAACAGTCCGACTGAGTCGAACCGACAGGCCCCGACAACCACCCGGGCTGCCGCATTCTGCACTAGTTGCAGTTTCCTAACAGTCTTCAAAGGCAGCCCCACATAGAGTGTATTGCAGTAATCTAGTCTAGATGTCACTAGGGCATGGGTCACTGTGGCCAGGTCTGCATGATCCAAGTATGGTCGCAGCTGGCGCACCAGACGCAGCTGAGCAAAAGCCCCCCTGGCCACAGCCGCCACCTGGGAATCCAGGAGCAGCTGCGCATCCAGGAGAACCGCCAAGCTGCGGACCTGCTCCTTCAGAGGGAGTACAACCCCATTCAGAGCAGGACAATGATCCAGTACCTGAGTCGTAGACTTCTGGACCAGAAGAACCTCTGTCTTATCAGGATTTAATTTCAGCTTGTTTGCCCCCATCCAGCTCCCAACTGCCTCCAGACAATGATTCAGGACATCGACCGCCCCCTTGGGAGTCGGGTGGAAAGGAAAGAAAGAGCTGGGTGTCATCAGCATACTGATGACTCCCTACCCCAAACCCCAGGATGACCTCTCCCAGTGGCTTCATATAGATATTAAACAGCATGGGGGATAGAATTGACCCTTGTGGCACCCCACACCTCAAGGGCAAGGGTGCAGAACAAGCATCCCCCAGCACCACCTTCTGGGATCTATCAGCCAGGAAGGAGCGGAACCACCTCAGAATGGTGCCTCCAAGCCCCAACCCAGACAACCGACCCAGGAGGACACCATGGTCAATGGTGTCAAAAGCCGCCGAGAGGTCCAGCAGGACCAACAGGGACGCACTCCCCCTGTCCAGTCCCCGGCGCAGGTCTTCCACCAAGGCGACCAAGGCCGTCTCTGTCCCAAACCCCGGCCTGAAGCCAGACTGGAATGGATCCAGATAATCAGCTTCCTCCAAGACCCTCTGGAGCTGAGATGCCACTACCCGCTCGATCACCTTGCCCAGAGACGGGATATTTGAGACTGGCCGGAAGTTGTTCAAAATAGTGGGATCCAAGGAGGGTTTCTTCAGGAGGGGGTGCACCACCGCCTGCTTCAAAGTCAGCGGCACCACCCCTCCCTCAGAGATGAATTTACCACCCTCCCCGTCCACTCAGCCAGCCCCGCCCGGGCAGCTCTAATCAGCCATTCCGGACAAGGGTCAAACGGGCAAGCAGATGGTCTCACGCTCCAAAAAATCCTTTTAATGCTTTTCTTCTGAGTGGAATTCCTCTGAGCACTTATGGTGCAGGTGGATTCCACATTTTTTGCATATGTACATTGTTGAAGAGTGACAGTGCCTGCAACGCCTTCTGTAGTTGTTGGGTTCCTTGACAATCAGATGCCCCTTCCCATCGTACCTTATGTCTGCGTAAGGGGTTTTAACACTCAACCCCCTTTGTTGTGGTGGTGCGCTAGCGCCTGATGCTTCCCCCTCAGCATTCTCTGAAAACTCAGTGCGCATTAAGCACTGAGCCACTTGGGCCTTGAAGTCTAATTGGCTGATAGTAGACTTCTGCACCATTCGATAGAACGCCCATGCGTTCACGAGACAACTATCAAGGGCAGTGATAAAGAGTGGCCACCACCACTTCTTGCCCTTCGTACTTATGCGGTAATCTGCTATTGCGTTGTCGTGGGCATCCACCCCTCCCATTCCCTTGTTATATTCCTTGATCACAGCTGGCTGAATCAACATGTCATATGCTCGAGACTGGCGATTGTACCTCTTTGCCCTCGCAGTAGGTTCTACCCCCATAAAATTAGACATTACAGTAACAATGACATTATCATGCCATCTTACCACTGCGATATTGTTGTGACTGTCGAACGCATCATCAAAGTGTCCCTTAGGTGCCCTCTTCATTCCATGGGTGCTCATGAGCACGTGACATCCAGACAGTCTATTCTCTCTTACAGTACCTGAGGCATGGTACCCTTTCTCAGTGAGGGAAATCATGAGTCTGAATGTGGTGAAGTAATCATCAAAATACAATTCGTGCTCCCCAGGCTTTACACCTGCAACCTCGAGGAGCTTTAGGACGACCCTTTCTCCCAGTCCAAGTCCTTCTGGGTTGGCCTCTGTGGCTCCACCGTAAGGTGAAAACTGAAATAAGTATCCATTGTTCGCTGCTAGGCACCACAGTTTATAGCCAAATTGTACAGGTTTCCCCCTCATATACATTTTACATGAGTGTTTCCCATCATAGGGAACCATCTGCACATCAATGGATAGTTTATATGAGAACAATCCAAACTGTAAAAACCTTTCGTTTATCAGGTCGATGAAGGGGCGAACCTTAGCGAACTTGTCCTTTCTGTCAATCTGCGTGTTGTCTGCCAGGTGCAAGAATCTCTTTATTTCAGTGAATCTATTTCTGGTCATCGTGTTCCTGACAAGAGGACAGCCCCTGTCCATATCTTTGGCCCAGTAGAATGGAAGCTTGGGGAGACAGTTGTAACCAGTAAGAAGCAGGATGCCAATGAACTTCCTTAGATCCGTCTTGGTTACTTTGAATTGGTGCTTATTTAATTGATGGGCATATTGGGTTGACTGTTCGACTAATAGGTTTAGGACAGCCTCATCTATGAAAAGATCAAAAATTTGTGTGGGTGAGAAAGAGCCATATGTATTTTCCAGCTCTTCTTGTGCCTCATGCTCCTTGTTTTGGGGAGATGACTTGAAGACAGGGGTCGTTTTGGTCCAGTGCGCTGTGGTCACACTTTTCTGGGGCAGTCTTCTGCATGTTGTGGACGGCCCAGCTGCTGCAGGCTCCTGTGGTGGGGTACTTTTCTCTGCCACTCTCCTGGATCTTGTTGATGGTCCAGCTGCTGCAGGCTCATCAACCTCCTCACTATCCTCTTGGGGTTCTGGAAAGTCTCCATCAGCAGAGGTATGCACTTCGAAAGTGCCTGCCACGTCACGTATTGGTGAATTGGTATCGCGAAAACGCAAGATGTCATCATCAACCTGTTCCTCGTCTGTGAGTTCATCCACATCATCTGGAGGAAGGATGACTATCTGAATGTCATCCTTGAAGTCCAGCTCAGCAACAACTTCATCCAATTCGTCTGCTGTTGTATATGTTTCATAGGGCATGACGACTAACAAAAGAGAAAGTTGAATGAATCACAACATATGTCCGCATTCAGGTCACAAATACATAAAAAATTCTTGAGATCACCAATCATAAATCAGTAACATGACTGCCGTACGTGAGACCCTATTTGAATAAAAAGAAAGGTGCACTTACAGTTCAGCCCAGAAAACAGGGATGGGACACAGAATCCTCAAGCGGGCACGGATTCCAAGCAGGAACAGCAAACCTTTGGGGGTGACAAAGGGAGGTGGGGCGCTTCAGTGTGTGTGTGTGTGTGTGTGTGTGTGTGTGTGTGTGTGTGTGTGTGTGTGTGTGTGTGTGTGTGTGTGTGTGTGTACGTACACAGGTGCAGTGTTGACAGTGACTGCATTGGAAGGGCACACTGAGAATGTACAGTAGCAGAGTCTTCCTGCCGCCCACACTGCCCACTGTTTATTCTGCCCAGGTAGACAAACAGGACCATTGTAGCCTCGCCATGCAGCATGCGGGATCTTGCCGCTGCTGCCGCCCCCATTCAAGGCTCTGAACCCCGCAGCCATCGGAGGACTCAGAGCTTTGCATCAGAGAAGCCGGGGGGGGGGGGGAGACTCGCGATCTCAGCTGTCAGACTCGGAGCGCTTTTCTCTCTCGGAGAAGCCTGGGGGGTGAGACTCGCGATCTCAGCTGTCAGACTCGGAGCGCTTTTCTCTCTCGGAGAAGCCTGGGGGGTGAGACTCGCGATTTCAGCTGTCAGACTCGGAGCGCTTTAATCTCTCGGAGAAGCCTGGGGGGGGGGGGAGACTCGCGATCTCAGCTGTCAGACTCGGAGTGCTTTTCTCTCGGAGAAGCTGGGGGGGGAGACTCGCGATCTCAGCTGTCAGACTCGGAGCGCTTTTCTCTCTCGGAGAAGCCTGGGGGGGGGGGAGACTCGCGATCTTGCCAGCAAAAAAAAACAGTCAAATAATTCAGGTGTTTCCACTTACACATTCAGTGCAACAGTGCCACAGCAGTAAAAAATATATGACAACTTCTCAAAATCTTCAAAAGAATTGTTTCCCCCCCCTTTCCATTCCTCAGCATCATCTGGAAAAGAGTGGCAAGGGGGTGTGTTTAGAATTCTGTGTGTACTGACATTTTTAGAATCATGATAAAATAGGTCTGTGTATTTTTTTATGAGAAACATTCTGTGTGACTCACTGGAGGCTTTAGCATGACCTCAGCGGTTCAATAGCTAATGGTTATCAGGTGTGAATTTACCTGGGGAGTGAAACAGTGAATGAATACAAGTGCTGAGGATTCAGCCAGTAAATAAAAGCAATGGAAATATTCTTTTTATAGCAGTATTAGGCTCCTAATAAAAAATAAGTGGGAGAGAAACTGGAAGGGGGACCTGGGGGGATTCAGAACCTGAAGTTCTGTTTCTGCAAAAGGGCTGGCTAATAAGTAAACTAGCAAATCAGATTTTCCCTAAATCTGAAGGACTTAACTATAGGAGGTCACAGCTGGGAGCCTGCCTAATGGCTGGCAATTCAGAGTAGAGATTACATTACAAAAGAGGTGATAAAACCCTCCCAGAGCCAACTAGCAGCAGCTGAAAAAAATCAGCTGAGTGCTCCAAGCAATCCATATGCTCTATATGAGTAGAAAAAAGAACAGAAATCCCCCCCAAAATTATTGAAAATGATAAAAATTATTACTTTTGCAGACAAAGTGAACCCACCGCTCCCATCAATTGCGACACACTGTGTCGATTGTGACACACTGTGTTCCACAGCTGATTACAGGTATTTACCTGCAACTGAAGGGCTGAAAACCAAGTTGATTCAGAAGTCACTAGCCTGAACATAAAAATTATGCCAAAGTTTCATTTTTAATTACAGTGGGGGGGGGGGGGAATTATACCCTGCAAACAATTCTTGTGCTGCATTTTCCGTAAAAACAGGGATTTGGGTCTCTTGGGGCATTAAATGGGGGGGGGAAACTTTGAAAAAATTTCAGAAAAACAGTTTCAGGTTTCTACTTTCCACAGAAAAAATCCAGAAGCACTGGGGGGGAAGCGCTTATTTTGGGAACCCACTGTCAAAAAAGCGTGTGCACGACGCCGAGGCTCTGCCCTGGGGAACTTTTATTGTAATGAACCATAGTGGGGCCGGCTGCCCGGGCCAGTGTGCCACGGGCACCAGCAGCAATAGCTCCAGCAGCAGCATCTCCAGCAGCAGCAGCCCAGCAGGGTTGGCTCTTCCCTTGTGGCACCGCAGCCTGCAGATGGGGGGGGGGAGGCAAGAAAGAGAGAGAGAGGGTGCCCAGGCATGCCATGCCATGGGCAGCAGCAGCAGCAGCAGCACAAGGACCTGGCAGGGCTGGCTCCTTGGCATCTGGTAGCATCAGGGCTGCTGGGTGGGGTGGGGTTGTCCCTCCGTGCAGCCACTGGGATGTGATTGCTCCCTCACTGCATCGTTCCTGCGTGTGGCTGGCCAAGGAGGATCCTGTGAAGAGAAAGGTGGGAGGCAGCAGGGGTTAACAGTCATGTTACCTGGCTGCATGCTAGAGCTTCCTGCCCTGCACAGGGTGCGTGTTTGGTGCATGGTGTGGTGGTAGTGTCTTGTGCTCAGAGTGCTCCCCTCCACCTTGCCTCCCCTTACCTGCTTGATGTGGCTGGAGCCAGGAATTGCCTGTGGAGAGAAAACTGGGAGACAGACACTGGTTAGCAAGAGCAGTTGCACGGAGAGAGCTGCACGGCACGGCTGTTAGCACTGTTGTATCAACAAGAGTATCTGCCCGTGAGGCGAGGTGAGTGAGGTGTTAGTGTTTTTTGTGCCAAGTGCTCCCCTCCAGCAAAGTCCCTCTTTGTGGGTATATGGGGACAGAGCCCCACGCCACACTTCCTGTGCTCTGAGAGAGAGGGAGTGGGGGAGGGCTGGGCTATTATGGGGAGGTGTATGTGTGCTGATTGGGTGGTGTTCTAGCCTGTATCCTATGCTCCGTGGGGTGCTGGAATGTGGTTGTTTGGTGTTTTGGGGACTTGCTTGGTTTAACATGGTGCCTATGGGTCTCCTCTAATCTCCGCCGGCTCGTTTGCTGGCATAACTTTTCATGGCCAGAGGAGGCGTGGCTGACCTGTGAACATGGATATGATACAGCAGAGGCGGGAATGCCCCTGGAACGCCCCTTGTGCGCCAGCGGCCGTAACTCAGGTGTTCTACGCATGCGCCGCGGCCAGAGATAGTTGTGCCGGCGTCTGGACTGCATCCACCGGCGTATTGCAGCTCCGCCAGCGTATCTTGCTCTTGTACCAGCGGTAGTCCTGTTCCGCCAGCGCAAGAGTTTGGGCTGCCCGACTTTTGAAATCATATCCACAGGACATGAATGTAACAATTATTGTGTGTGCTTGGTTACTATTTGTATGACTGAAAGCTGGTTTTTTATATTTTAGTTTAAAAGAACTCAAGAAAGTATTTAAACAAATAAACAACAAATTTGCCTAAATGACAGCGCAATCCTATCCAACTTACACCACCAGTGTAACCAGCTGTGCAGCGAGAACAGGAGGCCCCTGAACGGAAAAGGGATTCAAATCCCAAAGGGATTTGGGAATCCACCCAAAGGGGGATTCAACGGGGAGTTAAATCTTCCTGCCAAAGCCCTGCCCTCCCCCGCTGGTCACACCGGTGGTGTAAATGGATAGGATTGGGCTGTGAGTTTACTGTTAATCACTGCTAATTTACTGATGCTAAGAGTAGAACTACTAAGAGTAGAACTACAACATTTGGGAAGGCCAATTTCTCCCTTGGCAATATGTTTGTATAATATGCAGTATAAGCTTTGTAATTCAGCCCTTTAATATCCAGAATAGTTGGTTAAACAGCATCTGTCACAAATGGAAACACAATTCCTCCTTCATTGAACCAGAAATTTGTGACAGCCAGCTGTCATCATTTTTTTTGACATTTTCCAGAGCTTGGAGGGGTTGACGTTTGTACACTTGGAACAGTCAAGTATGTTCATAATCGGACATTATCCCACCTGTCCTACAACTACGGCAAGCATTACAAGCATCAACAAACAATGAGAAAACATATTGTGCGGATGATGACTCAGCATCATCAATATTGACAGCAGATGTTGTTGATACTGATGACCCCAAGGCAGTACAGGAGCAGCAGTATTTTAATACTGTATACAATACGGTATTAAAAGGTGTAGTGTCAAGTGAGCTTATTTCATACCTTTACCATTTTTACTTGCACAAAAAGTGAACAATTCATGAACCATTGGTGTAAAGCTGTGCAGTAACCAGCACTTTTTGATAAGCCGGCAACCCCCATGAATGCTGGACAACAAAGCTTCTGCTGTACTAGTAGCTATTCTTGGGCATTTCCTGTTCCAAACAAAATGTCCAATTAACGTTTGCCGACCCTTCAGTAAAGTTTTAGGAACCTGAACAAGAATGAATGCCCACAAATATCTCTGATAGAATACTCAATTTAAATTGGTTATTTTGCCCATCCAGAACCAGTCAATAGATCAGTGTTGGGGAAAAAAGAATACTCAATTTAAATTGGTTATTTTGCCCATCCAGAACCAGTCAATAGATCAGTGTTGGGGAAAAAAAAACCCACCTCTCTGGAACTCAGCTATCAGTTCTAAATAAATTTATTCTACTACTCCATTCATATTTTCCTGTAATTGGGTTCCCTAATATGTAATGGGAGAAAATTCAAGACAATATGCTATTTTTAAGCCTTTGTATCTTTGAAGACCCACATCAGCTATGATTTTTTCCAAATTAACTTGGTACCCTGCAGTCACACACAACTGCTAAAAAAATTAGGATATCAGAATTCCTCACCAGAGCCGGTATCAGAAATTTTTGCTGCTTCCAAGATTTGGTAGTCTGGCACCCAGGGCTCTTCTCCTTGTTCCAGCTGGGCAATGAGCTCAGGCTTAGAGACCAAAAATCCTTAATTGGGAAGAGACGAAAACAGAAACGGACAGGAGGGATTTGGTATTTGTGATACTTGATTTTTAGATCTGCAGTTTACCCAAAGAAATCAAATTAAGCAAAGAGAGTAGATTCATCCTCCTGAAAATGCTGTCTATCAAATGGCTGTCTAAAACACTTTAAAATGTCTCCCAGGGCTTTCAAAGGGATAGGCAAGTTCCTTACCCAACAAGGCCACATTCTCATAGTTTTCCACCATGACATGCTTATACAAGGCTCTTTGGTTGATCCAACAGGGCTCCCTACCCCTCTGTGAAATACACAGTGTAGGAGATGGGTTCCAGACCCCTTTGTCTGAACAAGACCAAGGCACCCTGGTTCTCACCTAATTGCACTCCTGAACAAGGAGAAGGTAACTGCCACCACCTGGGGTTACGCCAGATCACTCAGCCCCCAGGTTCCGAGGATCTATAGGAAAGCAGACATTCTGGAGGACTGGCCTCCCTGAACAAGGGAGCCAGGCCACAAGATTGCAAATCAGCTTACGCTGGGGTAGCAATGTCACAGCACAGCAGTCTCAGGCTGGATTTCGCCTACTCAAGTTCCCAGTTCTCAATAAGCACATGAGGTTTATTTAGGCAAGCTCCTTACCTAAGGAGGCCACATTCTCATAGTTTTCCACCATGACATCCCTATACAAGGTTCTTTGGTTCGGATCCAGCAGGGCTCCCTGCCCCTCTGTGAAATACACGGCCACATCTTCAAAGGTCGTCAGCCCCTGCAAAAGCAAACAGCATTTGCTCAGGTCCCATCCCGCCGACTCAGAGCCCATTCACATGTTACACAGAATGAAGTGATACATGCCAGACTGTACCACTTCAGGGTGAGTGAGAACGCGTGCAGGAGCCAGTTTTTTAAAAACTTTCTTTATATTTTGGAATGTTTACACACTCTTTTTTTTTTATCTCACAACAAGCTTTTTCATACGGAACACACAAAAAGCAAACTGACTGATGCCAAAGAGAAAGATATAAATATCAGTGAAGAAGGAGGTTGCATTCAGAGAGCGCACACCAGTGCTGGGGATTTGCCTACCTTTGATTCCACTGCAGCCCTTTCGTGTTCCCTGGAAGGAGGGGACAATCGTGACTGAGACATGGATGTCATTTTGCACTCTGTGGTAGCAAGGAAGACAGAGAGGGAACACATAAGAAGAGCCCTGCTGGATCAGGCCAAAAGCCCATCTAGTCCAGCTTCCTGTATCACACAGTGGCCCCACCAGATGCCTCAGGGAGCACACAGTTAACAAGATAACCTGTTTCCCGTTGACACTCCCTTGCACCTGGCACAGAGAAAACCCACTTCTAAAAACCAGGAGGTTGCTTATGGCTTGGAACCTGTGATGGTCTTTTCCTCCATGAATCTGTCCAAACCCCTTTTAAAGGCATCTAGGCCAGGTGCCATCACCACATCCTGTGGCAAGGAGTTCCACAGATGAATTACATGCTGGGTAAAGAAATATTTTCTTTTGTCTGTTCTAACTCTCCCTCCACTCAATTTTAGTGCATGTCCCCTGGTTCTGGTGTTGTGCGAGAGGGAGAAGAATTTCCCTCTATCCACTCTCTCCATCCCATGCATAATTTTATACGTCTCAATCATGTCCCCCCTCAGGCGCCTTTTTTCTAGACTGAAAAGCCCCAGACGCTGTAGCCTTTCCTCATAAGGGAGGTGCTCCAGCCCACGAATCAACCTGGTCGCTCTTTTCTGCACCTGATCGCTTTTCAATTTTACTTTATTTTATACCCCACCCAACTCAAAAACTGAGGCGCTGGGCTGAAGGGCACACTGAGAAACAGAGGCCTTGATGTAGGAGGATTGCCAGACTGCAAAAAAACCTCTCTGGCATCCCTGCATTGTTAGCCAAAATGCTTTTAATTTGGGGAATAGCTTTAAATATAGCAATTTGGCATGTTTTGGGACCTTTAGACCTATGTATACCAGAGTCCAGCTTTTGCAGAATTCCGTTTTTAAATAATATTGAAGACACACGTGGTTGCTTTCCAAAAGTTTACTAAATAATTCAGGCGAAAATCATACAGAAATACAATCATACAGAGAACTAGGAAACTTAGATAGAGCAGAGAGATATCAGGTTCTGGTTTTACTTGGGTTATAATCTCCTTAACAATCCTGGAGAATTCACCTTGGCTGTTGCAAATGTTGTAGTTCTGGCACAACAGTGAATGAAAAGAAGGACTAGCAGATTGGGTCTGAGCTGGTCAGACTAGCAGAATGACTGAGAACGAAGTCAAATTAAGAGTGGGGGGTATTGGGAGAAGGGGGAGAAATAAAATGATTCCCAGGTTCTGAACAAGCTGGGTTCAGGAACCAAATCAGTGACTAACTGAGGAGAGAAGGGAGGGAGGGTTGCAAGAGATAGGGAAGAGGAGGGGGGGAAGGGGAAACCAGATGGAGCAGAGGAATCTCACCAGTACCAGTCCAGGAGGAAAATGAAGAGCCAAGAGAGGGATTCCAGTCTGTTCCTGCCTTTTTATAGGGACCTCAGCACATGTTCAGGAGGATCCCCAGGTACACAGACAAACAGGAAAAAGAATTCCTAGATAGGACACCTCAATGCACCTCTGGGTAAAACAAACAAGTGGGAGGAGGGTAGAGGGATCTGTCTTGATGGTCCAACCATTAGGAAGCTGGCTTGAGACAAAGGAGAGGCTGGGATGACTCATCTCAGGTGTTCCTCTATTGTTTCTTCTAGGAACATCACAGTGTGTGGGGGGGGGGGAATGCCGAGTAAATTCTGTGAGAGCTTTTTTGGACACATGGCGAAAATGGTGTCAGGCAGCTGGTCAGGTTTTTCCCTCATGCTTCTTGGGGAGACCTTTTTTCAGCATTGCTCATTTTCATCTCGCAACAATTCCCCCCCTTTGAGACGAAAATATTACGTCAGAAATGTTTGTAGTCTCAAAACTTCTTCTTCTGGAGTATTCTTCTGGAGTCTTGTTCCGTCGTGGGAAGGAAGACAGTACAGGGGAGCACACAAAAGGGTAGGTGCACTGGGTAGCTAAAAGAGTGACCAGAGCAAGTAGGAGTATAGGGTAGAGATTGCATGACCAGAGAGCAAGTATGAAAATAGGAAGTAGGAGAAGAAGACTGTGCCTTGGTTTCCTCTCCAGGAATGCTTGAATACTTACTCAAATGTGGGTACAATACAAGCAATCAAAAATTCAAATGAGGTAATGCAAGGTCATAGTCAATAGTACAAAATTTCAATACACAATAACTAAAACTCAAATGAGGTAATGAAAGGTTATAAGCAATAGTGCTAAGTTCAACGTACATACAGAGTACAGTTCACAGATGGCTTGGTCAGTGAGTAAGACATTGATCCCGGTTTCTTACTCACAAGAAAACAAGTTAACTTTTATCTTACAAACATGAAGCAAGGGAATATCTGCTGGTGTCTCCCCCCCTTGTCCTCAAGGTTGGAGGGAGCCCAGGAATACTTCAAAGAAGAAAAACAATCAAAATACATTTTAAAGATGTTGCCTTGGCATGTGAAGAAATGAAATCACTTAGAGAGGCAGTGTCACCTCCTGGTTTGACATTGCCTGAGGTCTGGGTGTGTCCAAAAACTGATATATCATTTCCAAAACCCATACCCAGAAAAATACCCAAAAACAGAAGACAAGTTACAAAAGCATCTATTCAATTGAGGAAGCATGGGTTGGATTTGGAAGAGTTAATGACACATGGCATTCTAATGCAAGCACACCCTTTTTCTAGGAGCAAATGCAGATGCATCTTCTTAAATTATACTGGCAGTTTCCAGAGAGAGATTCAGCTGTGAAGTAATATAGCAAAATAGCTATTCAAAGAATAATGTACATACAAGCAAATTTATCTTATAGAGTACTCTTGTTTTAAAGTAAGTTTCATTGACCATGGTACCAAAAAAAATGAAATGAATCAGCTCAAAATTATAAAAATATCAGGCCTGTTGACAGCAAAATCAGAAGAAAAGTTAGCATAACATCATGTGGGCTTCAGGCCCTTCAGTGGTTGGCCATTTCATAATAAAATAAAAATAAAGTAAAATACCGGTAGGCGAAAATAAAATAGACAGGACAGACAAACAAGCGCTTATCATTCATACCACATAAGACAAACAAACAGATAACATATCAAAGTATGCAAATATTATGACAGTACTTATACTGTAAAAAGAAATGTCTAATGCTGAAAATAAGGTAAACTGAACCATAATTGCATATAAGGATGCCTAGCTTATGTAAAAGAACCAAAGTTAAGTAATTTAATAAGCATTTATAGGCATAAGATAGCATTAGAGGTGTCTTATGTGGTTTTCATTTGTTTGAAAGTATCTTTGCACTCTGTGCATGCTCAGTTTTCCAGGGGCACAAAGGTTAGAAGGGTTTCTCTTATTTGCTTAGAGAAGATGCACAGGCTTTTCTGTTCCATTTTGTACCTGTGAAATTCAAAAGCTATTAAGGAAAAAAACTTAAAGTTATGATTGACACTCATGTTTGATGGTGGCATGGAGTTCCACCGGCAAGTACCATTGGTGACTCCATTTACCTTTCCTTGGATACAAGACAGTTAAGGTGCACAATACTGAAACAAAGATGCTGGGCTGTCCTGGTATCAGCAAAATTGATTACCATCAGCAGTAGAGATGACATCATTCGCACCCCCCCTTGATAAGGTTGGAGTGGGCAAGTTTCAAATTAGCAATTCAAAAGCATCTCTAGTCTTTCACCCCCTTTTGTTTAGAAGTGAGAGACAGGAAGGGAGGCAAAGAGATGGTTTTAAATCACCCACAATATTCTTTATCTCAGCTGCATGGCCAGGCTAGGAGATGGGCCATTGCATAACTGTGCCCAGGTTGCCTGTCCATGTACAGAGTGCAATTCTGCTGATTCAAAATTTAGGTCAGAAGGTTTGTTCACGCATAGCAAGAGGCACAAAATAAGATAGTCTTTTCACAAGTTCACTGAAACAAAAAGTGTTAAGTCTTTTTCTTAGGTTTGAAACACATTTTTCACATTATACGTTCTTCAGGAGTTTTACTAAGCAGATGGAGGAGGGGGAAACGAGAGAGACGTTTTCCTTCTTGAAGTACATCTTTCCCAGAAAGGGAATTTGCTTTTGGTCGGAAACCTTCCACTCACTGTTCCTCTCCTGGACCTTGGCCGGAAAGTTATTTCTCCTTTGACTCCATTGATGGGAGAGAGACCTGAAGGCAGCTCTATTTCCCTAGTTGCTCTAGGAATGGCTTTAATTGTATTGGAGCTGTTTTTACATTGGCTCCTTTTGTGACCCAATTCATGGCAACGGAAGCACCTTACAGGCTGCTTACAAGCTCTTGGATCTGTGGTGTGGGACCTTGTGGTTACAGGGGCTGCGGGTATGACACGTTGGTGGTCCTCTAAAGTTTCCTCCTGCTTTTGTGGGGAAGCAGAGGATTCAGGGCTCAGGGCAGAGGAGTTGTCCCCCTCATACTCAGAGTCCACAAGCCTTGCTACAGCCACTACACCTCTGTGATCCTGTGAGTTAACAGGAGAGCTAGGCAAAGCATCCAGAGGAGCAGTTTCTCTTGTTTTGGCTGCATCAAGTTCTTGTTCTAACTGATCAATCTGTTGCCTTAGAGTTTCTATTTGGTGAATGTAAGAATTATGGCTCTCTTCCTTTTCTTGTGTAATGTCCTGCAATTGACTAGCGAGATCCCTTATGTCTAGCTCCTTCTGAAGCATTTTGTTCACCTGGTTCTCTATTGTGGTTCTAGCACATGCTAGTTCTGCTTGTGCCTCTGCAGCTATCTTGCTTCCCACTTCTTCATAGGATTCAAGGCCTGCAAATGCTATTTGTAAGTCATTTAACTGATCCTGTAACTCCCTTATTCTGTCTTCTTTCTCTATGATTTGCCTATCTTTTTCCTGTGCAAGCTGTTCTAGATTTTTCTCCCATTGTTTTTCCTGATCTCTTTTATAACTTTCTAACTTTGCATCTTGTTCTCTTCTAAGATCTTCAAGTATACCTTCTAATCTCTCTATCTTCTGGTCTCTCCTCTCCTTTAACTTATCCCACTGAACTTTGGATTCCTGATACTCTCTTGTCAGCCTCTTCACCTGCTCTTTCAAAAGGTGGTTTTCCTCTAACAACTGTGTACGCTGAGACTGTCCTTTCTTCACAAACAATTTCTCCATCCATGTACTTTCTCTACTTAGCCCCATCTTGCTGTTCACTTATATCCACTTCAATTACAACACATACAAAAGGCTTACTGAGAATAGCTAGCTCAAGACAAAGTGAACAATAACAACAACAAAATCTGAGTCTAGCCTTTCACAAGTCTATGTTCTTAAATGCATTTTCCTATGCTTTTTCCTTCACGGTGAGGCTTTGTCCTAACTTTTCCTGATCTTTCAAAAGGATTTCTGTAGAACACTGTTTGGTCTCCTGTTACTGGAGAATGCCATGTTTCCTAGTTTTGGAATGCTCTATTATCTCCTGTTTGAGCACGTTTCCTCTGCGGAACTCTGTGCTACTGTTCCTCTGCGGAACTCTATGAGCTGGAGAGGACCCACTCTCTCAGTCTCGAGGCACGTCTGCCTGGATATTCCTCTGTGGAATATTTAATATCAGGGCCGCCCCAGCGTATTCCCTGGGCTGTAACTCCTAAGGTAGCTATCCTTTATGGAGTTATTTCATCTAAGAAAGCCGCCCCCAGCGTATTCTTCCTAGTGAATTAGATAAGCTCAGAGTGCCGCCCCCAGCGTATTCTCTCTGGCAAAATGGGGAGAGAGAGAACTGGTCTCTTTTCTGAAAAGAACAAAAGCAACAAGGTCCCAGCTCTACTGGGTTTCAGAGTTTGAGCTTCCCCTCCAGTAAAAGGGGTTGGTGTGGCACCATATTGCTGAGCTGTAACTCTACCTTGAAATTGCTAGCAAGCTCTATGTTCATGTATGTAGCGTGGGGTGTAAAAAGGAGAGGAATGGGGGAATGCCCTAACACTGATTCCCACCCACAAAAGAAGATAGAAATTAGGAAAAGCCAAACCCACTTTGATAGGATGCTCTCTAGAGCCAAATGCACAGATCACACACACACCAGTTCTTGCTTCTAACTATCTGACTGGAATTCTGAAAAGCCTTTCTCCTACGTCTGTTTCTCTGAAAACACACGTGTACTTAGCATGTATTCAGATGAACAGGGTCTGCCCGCCGTTCTCCACCATTAATCTGTTAGCCAAAATGCTTTTAATTTGGGGAATAGCTTTAAATATAGCAATTTGGCATGTTTTGGGACCTTTAGACCTATGTATACCAGAGTCCAGCTTTTGCAGAATTCCGTTTTTAAATAATATTGAAGACACACGTGGTTGCTTTCCAAAAGTTTACTAAATAATTCAGGCGAAAATCATACAGAAATACAATCATACAGAGAACTAGGAAACTTAGATAGAGCAGAGAGATATCAGGTTCTGGTTTTACTTGGGTTATAATCTCCTTAACAATCCTGGAGAATTCACCTTGGCTGTTGCAAATGTTGTAGTTCTGGCACAACAGTGAATGAAAAGAAGGACTAGCAGATTGGGTCTGAGCTGGTCAGACTAGCAGAATGACTGAGAACGAAGTCAAATTAAGAGTGGGGGGTATTGGGAGAAGGGGGAGAAATAAAATGATTCCCAGGTTCTGAACAAGCTGGGTTCAGGAACCAAATCAGTGACTAACTGAGGAGAGAAGGGAGGGAGGGTTGCAAGAGATAGGGAAGAGGAGGGGGGGAAGGGGAAACCAGATGGAGCAGAGGAATCTCACCAGTACCAGTCCAGGAGGAAAATGAAGAGCCAAGAGAGGGATTCCAGTCTGTTCCTGCCTTTTTATAGGGACCTCAGCACATGTTCAGGAGGATCCCCAGGTACACAGACAAACAGGAAAAAGAATTCCTAGATAGGACACCTCAATGCACCTCTGGGTAAAACAAACAAGTGGGAGGAGGGTAGAGGGATCTGTCTTGATGGTCCAACCATTAGGAAGCTGGCTTGAGACAAAGGAGAGGCTGGGATGACTCATCTCAGGTGTTCCTCTATTGTTTCTTCTAGGAACATCACAGTGTGTGGGGGGGGGGGAATGCCGAGTAAATTCTGTGAGAGCTTTTTTGGACACATGGCGAAAATGGTGTCAGGCAGCTGGTCAGGTTTTTCCCTCATGCTTCTTGGGGAGACCTTTTTTCAGCATTGCTCATTTTCATCTCGCAACAGCATGTTTCAACATCCTGTTAAATTTCCACCCGTTGTTGCGTTCCCGAAACAGTGCGCATTTTACAGTGGAAATCATTTTCTGATCCCCTCCAAATATTGAAAAATGCCTGCAGAAAAATTCCAGGTGTTTCCATATACCTGACACCCCCCCCCCCGTGTCGTTCATGATACTATGGGAGGCTCACTTGTTGTTAGAATGTGCCCTTATCCGTGGTGCTGACGTGTCTTTTGTAATGTAAATCAATTGCAGAAGCTGCAGAAGCTTGCAGAAACCCAAGAAAATCCCTCCCAAGCCCATGTTTTTTCTTGGTGCACAGCTTCCCCCTTCCAGGATCTTGCAGAGCACGGCCTCAGAGTAGACCTCCTTTAGTAAGAACTCCCTGCAGAAAAAAAAAATCTTTCCAGGGCATTTCAACATCCAAGAGCACCCCCTCCTATAAGATGCGTCTCATGCTGAGACTTGTTTTACTGAAGATTTATTTTACTGAATTCTCTCCAGTTCATTAGAGGGTCAAGGAAGATAATTAGCTAATCCTGCAAACACCTGCTGCTGTTTTAGCAGATACCTAAGTTTGAAATAAATAGCTGAAAAAAATCCCCTATGTTTTACATTGGCCTGGCTGCAAGAGCTCATCAACTCCTCCCATAAGGCCTCTTTTACTGAAGATTTATTTTACTTGTCTTTCCAGTTCATTAGAAGGTCAAGGAAGATAATTAGCTAATCTTGCAAAACACCTGCTGCTCTTTTAGCAAATACCTCAGTTTGAAATAAATAGCTGAAAAATTTCCCTATGTTTTACATTGGCCTGGCTGCAAGAGGTCAGCCACGTTGCAACAGCATAGGACAGTTTGTTTGTTTTTCCCCCCTCACCCTGTAATTGTATGGAGACAGAAGTCTTCAGTAAACAAGGTTCAAGGAGGGGATGAACTCTGAAAGACCAAGAGCTTGAAAAATCCCCTATATTTTACATGGATTGCTTCTGCTAACAGCTCAGCTAGCTTTTGCAGAAGGCTTTCCTCCCCCCCCCCCCCCACCTGCCACCACCTGCAGACAGAGCAGAGGGGAAAAAACCTTACTTTGATTACCCTGTGAATAGGCATCCTGGAAGCATAAGTGTTCATTGACAACTCGGACCTTTAAATTTTTAAAGCTCCATGTTACTGACCAGTGTTGAAAACCATGGTGCTGAAATCTGAGGTGCTCCTAATAAAATCTGAGGGTGCTGTTACCAGCACAAGGGAAAGTTCAGCAGAAGGCATCCTTCTCAAAACAATTGCTGTGGGGAGAGGGTGGCATTTTCCAAAGACTGTTATAATCATGGCATCATCAGCCCAAAGGAAGGAAAAAGTAGAAAAAAGATTTGAATTGAGCTGCTAGCCACCTGAAATGCCTTGCTAATTATCCCCTTTTATTATCCTGTATTGTCCAAGTGTGAGGGGCTGAATTTCTTATAAACATAACTAAAATCATTCTGTTTCTCTCAAATACAGTCTTGCACTTTTGGGAAAAGACCTGCAAAGGTCTTTTCTATTGTGAAATATCTTCCAGATAATTTTCTCGAGTAAAACCCAAAAACATACATTGAAGTGGAAGCAGCTGAAACTAATCACAGCTTGTCTCAGCTATCATCACCTCATCAGTAAACACAGGAGCTGGTAAAAAGAACTCATAGAATAATTCAGCTTCCCTCTTTCCATTTGTCACTCAGCATCATAGGACAGAGTGGCAAGACGGTATTTAGAATTCTGGGGTGTACATATGCTGAAATTTTTAGAAAACCAGAACCAGTAGGTCTCTCTCTCTCTCTCTCTCTCTCTCTCTCTCTCTCTCTCTCTGTGTGTGTGTGTGTGTGTGAGAGAGAGAGAGAGAGAGAGATCTGAAAAGCATACACTGAAAGGTGTAGCTATTACCATCAGCCTTTCTATAAATCCCTGGCTAAAGCTCCATCAGAATAACAAAGGTAACTATTTACCTTTGTGAGTGAGGTATTCAGTTGAGCACCAAGTACTTGAAAGCAGGCAATAGTGAAATACCCTCAGTTAGAACTTAGTAAAACCAGAATAAAACCAGCCGATTCATTCTAACCACAGCAGTAACATGCTGAAATACCTTTCAGAAAATTGTCTGAGCTCACTCAGCAAGCAAGAACTGGTAAAGAACTCAGAATAATTCAGCTTCCCTCTTTTGATTCCTCAGCATCATAGCACAGAGTGGCGAGACAATAAAAATAGAATTCTGGGGTGTAAGTGTGCTGAAATGTTTAGAATAGCTCCCTGGCTAAAGCTTCATCAGAATAACAAAAGCTACCTGATGAGTGAACAATCCACCTTGTTACTACCTGAGCAGTAAGCACGCAGTCAATGAGAAAAATTGCAAAGCTTTCAGCTAACAATTATTAGTGAAATACCTTCATAAAAACCTAGGAATAAAACCTATGTTACCCCCCCCCCCAAAAAAAATAACTTCAGCTGTTTCCACTTAGTCATTCAGTCATTCAGTCTAATGAGTAACCACAGCTGATAAGATAGTGAGCTCAGAACAGCTAACACAAGAGCTGGAAAGAACTCTTTTTTTTCCATAGATTTACCTGAGGGAGTGTTGTTGTTCAGTCGTTAAGTCGTGTCCGACCCTTCGTGATCCCATGAACCATATCCCGCCAGGCCTTCCTATCCTCCACTATCTTCCTGAGTTCGCTCATTTTCATGTTCGTTGCATCGGTGATGCTGTCTAACCATCTCATCCTTGGCCTTCCCCTTCTCCTTTTGCCTTCAGTCTTTCCCAGCATCAGAGTCTTCTCCAGAGAGTCCTCTCTTCGCATTAGGTGGCCAAAATATTTGAGTTTCAGCCTTAGTACCTGTCCTTCCAGGGAACAGTCAGGGTTGATTTCATTTAGGATTGACTGATTTGATCTCCTAGCAGTCCAAGGGACTCTCAGGAGTCTTCTCCAGCACCACAGTTCAAAAGCATCTATTCTTCGGCGCTCAGCCTTCCTTATGGTCCAGCTCTCGCAACCATACATTGCTACTGGGAACACCATCGCCCTGACTATACGAACCTTTGTTGGTATGGTGATATCTCTGCTTTTTATTATGCTATCTAAATTTGCCATAGCTTTCCTTCCAAGGAGTAAGCGTCTTTTAATTTCATGGCTGCTGTCTCCGTCTGCAGTGATCTTGGAACCCAAAAAAGTAAAATCTGTTACTGCTTCCATTTCTGCCCCTTCTATTTGCCAGGAATTGATGGGACCAGATGCCATGATCTTAGTTTTATTAATGTTGAGTTTCAAGCCAACTTTTGCACTCTCCTCTTTCACTCTCATCAAGAGGCTCTTTAGTTCTTCTTCACTTTCTGCCATTAGAGTGGTATCGTCTGCATATCTGAGGTTGTTGATGTTTCTCCCGGCAATCTTGATTCCGGCTTGCGATTCATTCAGCCCTGCATTTCTCATAATGTACTCTGCATATAAGTTAAATAGGCAGGGTGACAATATACAGCCTTGCCGTACTCCCTTCCCAATTTTGAACCAATCAGTTGATCCATGGCCGGTTCGAACTGTTGCTTCTTGACCCGCATACAGGTTTCTCAGGAGACAGGTAAGGTGGTCTGGTATCCCCATCTCTTTAAGAACTTGCCACAGCTTGTTGTGATCCACACAATCAAAGGCTTTTGCGTAGTCAATGAAGCAGAAGTAGGCGTTTTTTTGGAACTCTCGTGCTTTCTCCATGATCCAGCGCATGTTGGCAATTTGATCTCTAGTTCCTCTGCCTCTTCGAAACCCAGCTTGTACATCCGGTAGTTCTCGGTCCACGTACTGCTGAAGCCTAGCTTGTAGAATTTTGAGCATAACCTTGCTAGCATGTGAAATGAGTGCAATTGTGCGATAGTTTGAACACTCTTTGGCACTGCCCTTCTTTGGAATTGGAACGTAAACTGACCTTTTCCAATCCTTTGGCCACTGCTGAGTTTTCCAAATTTGTTGGCATATTGAGTGCAGCACTTTCACAGCATCATCATTTAGGATTTTAAGTAGCTCAGCTGGGATATTATCATCTCCGCTAGCTTTGTTGTTAGTAATGCTATCTAAGGCCCACTTGACTTCGCTCTCTAGGATGTCTGGCTCTGGGTCAGTGACCACACCAGCGTGGTCATCAGGAACATTAAGCTCTTTCTTGTATAGTTCTTCTGTGTATTCTTGCCATCTCTTCTTAATCTCTTCTGCTTCTGTCAGGTCTCTGCCTTTTTTATCCTTTATCATGCCCATCTTTGCACAAAATGTTCCCTTGATATCTCCAATTTTCTTGAAGAGATCTCTAGTCCTCCCCATTCTGTTGTTTTCCTCGATTTCCTTGCATTGTTCATTTAAGAAGGCCTTCTTATCTCTCCTTGCTATTCTCTGGAAATCTGCATTCAGTTGTTTATATCTTTCCCTTTCACATTTGCTTTTCGCATTCCTTCTTTCCACAGCTATTTGTAAAGCCTCATCTGACAGCCACTTTGCTTTCTTGCATTTCTTTTTCTTTGGGATGGTTTTAGTTGCTGCCTCCTGTACAATGTTACGAACTTCCGTCCATAGTTCTTCAGGCACTCTGTCTACCAGGTCTAGTGCCCTAAACCTATTCTTCACCTCCACTGTATACTCATAAGGGATATGGTTTAGGTCATATCTGACTGGTCTAGTGGTGTTCCCTACATTCTTCAATTTAAGCCTGAATTTTGCAATAAGAAGCTCATGATCTGAGCCACAGTCAGCTCCAGGTCTTGTTTTTACTGATTGTATAGAGCTTCTCCATCTTTGGCTGCAAAGCACATAATCTATCTGGTTTCGGTATTGACCATCTGGTGATGTCCAGGTGTAGAGTCGCCTCTTGTGTTGTTGGAAAAGAGTGTTTGCTATGACCAGCGTGTTCTCTTGACAGAACTCCGTTAGCCTTCGCCCTGCTTCATTTTGCGCTCCAAGGCCAAACTTGCCTGTTGTTCCGTTTATTTCTTGATTTCCTACTTTAGCATTCCAGTCTCCTATGATGTAAAGGACATCTTTTTTGGGTGCTAGTTCTAGAAGGTGTTGTAGGTCTTCATAGAACCGGTCAACTTCATCTTCTTCGGCATCAGTGGTTGGGGCATACACTTGGATTACTGTAATGTTGAATGGTTTGCCTTGGATTCGAACTGAAATCATTCTGTCGTTTTTGAGGTTGCACCCCAGTACTGCCTTTCCCACTCTTTTATTGACTATGAGGGCTACTCCATTTCTTCTAAGGGATTCATGCCCACAGTAGTAGATATGATGGTCACCTGAATTAAATTCGCCCATGCCCGTCCATTTTAGTTCGCTGATTCCCAAGATGTCAATGTTCAATCTTATCATCTCATCTTTGACCACATCCAGCTTGCCTTGATTCATAGACCTCACATTCCATGTTCCTAAGCAATATTGCTCCTTGCAGCATTGGATTTTCCTTTCAACCTCAGACACATCCACAGCTGGACGTCCTATTGGCTTTGGCCCAGCCGCTTCACTCTTTCTGGGTCTACTTGGAATAGTCCTCCGCTCTTCCTCAGTAGCATATTGGACACCTTCCGACCTGAGGGGCTCATCTTCCGGCGTCATATCTTGTAGCCTTTTGGAACTGTTCATGGGATTTTCTTGGCAAGGTTACTGGAGTGGGTTGCCATTTCCTTCTCCAGTGGATCACTTTTAGTCAGAACTCTCTGCTACGACCTGTCCGTCTTGGGTGTCCCTGCACGGCATAGCTCATGGCTTCATTGAGTTACGCAAGCCCCTTCGCCACGACAAGGCAATGATCCATGAAGGGGACCTGAGGGAGTACATGAATACAAATCCTGAGTATTCACCCAGTAATTGAAAGCAGGCAGAAAAATTGGAAATATATATATTCTGTAAATTACTTTCAATTACTGGGTGAAATACTCTTTCTGCAAAAGAGTGGGCTAAAAAGAGCTAATCAGATTTTTTCCTGAGTCTGAAGTAAAAACCACAGGAAGGTCACAGCAGGGAGCCTGGCTGGCAATTCAGATTAAAGATTACATTACAATAGGTGATAAAACCCTCCCAGAGCCAGGCAGCAGCAGCTGCAAAGTTCAGCTGAGTGCTCTAGACAATCCATATGCTCTATATGAGTAGAAATAAGCACAGAAATACCCCAGAAATTATTGAAAATGATAAAAATTATTACTTTTGCAGACAATGTGAACCCACCATTCCCTTTATGTCGTTTGTGACACACTGTGTTCCACAGCTGATTACCTGCAACTGAAGGGTTGAAAACCAGGTTGATTTAGAAGTCACCAGCCTGAACATAAAAATTATGCCAAAGTTTCATTTTTAATTACAGTGGGGGGGGGGGGGGAATACCCTGCAAACAATTCCTGTGCCTCAATTTCCCCCAAAACAGGGATTTTGGTCTCTTGGGGCATTAAATGGGGGGGGGGGGCAACACTCTGAAAAAAATTCAGAAAAGTAGTTTCAGGTTTCTACTTTCCACAAAAAAATTCCAGAAGCTCTGGGGGAAGCGCTTATTTTGGGAACCACTGTCAAAAAAAAAGCACGTGAACGACACACCGGTTGGTAATGGGTTAAGTGGCAAATGCCAAGTAATGGAAAACACAGTCCGCCCGATTAAGCCTCATAATAAGTCTACACTCCACTTGTGGTCCCAGAGAACGTCTTGACTAGGAAAGACTGGGACTTGGTGTGATCCACTTTACAGTGAGAACGCCAAAAGGAAATTATGGTAGGAGGTGATTGAACCCAATTCCTAGAGATGAGAAAACCAAGACTGCATGGTCTTTTGTCTTAGCAGGTGAGCAGGCACCCCAGTCATAAGGGGCTGTTGCGCACAGTGGCATCCCTAGAGGGGATGCAGCACCCTAAGTGGTGCAAAGCCCCCCCAGCGCCATTCTGGTGGCGTTGCCTCCTCTGGGGCGAGTGGGAGGCGAGTGGGGCTCTAGGGCAAGTGGGAGGGGTCGCGTTACACCAGTTTGCAAAGTGCAGTGCAGCGCCTTGCACCACTTATGGTGCCACATCCCCTCCAGGAATGCCACTGGTTGTTCAGGCTGCTCACAGACTGGCAGGCCAGAAAGCAACTGTGGTACCACTACCCTAGACATCAACTGTAGTCCAGAAGCATGGATTTTTGATTCACTTTGCAACTGAAAAGACGCCGGTGTGGTCTAGCACTGGACTAGGACTGGAGAGAACTGGGTTCAAATCTTCTCTCAGCCCTGAAGCTCACTGGGTGATCTTGGGCTAGTCAGTCCATCCTACCTCACAGGCCTGTTGTAAGAGGAAAGGAGAGGGGAGAGAAGAAAAAGACGCGTACATGTCTGTCACTCTTGAGCTTCGTTTCCCCTTTGCACCCCTGTCCTTCCCCAAGCAGCAAAGGCGAGCCGAAGCGCAGCCACGACTGTCGTCCCATCAGGAAACGAGCAAGCCAATTCAGGGCAGGCAAAAATCCTCCCCTCTCCATGGCTGAACGCTCCCGCCTCCCTCCAGTGCTGTTTCTTCCCGCTTGTCACACTCAGTCTCAGACGCTCCGCCACACTTTGTCACGCGAATGCCATCCTGCCGCCGCCCCTCCCGACCTACGCTCACCTGTCTTGGTCCCGCCGCGCCCGCAGACTATGCGCCCCGCAAGAACAAATCCGCCAGCGGTGCCCTGCATGGATTCAGTCTATGAATCCTCTTGCTGAGTCTCAGCAGCTGAGAGGCACTGTTGAGGGACTAGGAGGCAAGCGCCTAGGAAGCACGGAAGGCGAGCAGCAGCTGCTGCTGCTGGGAGTTGTAGTCCTTTTCTTCCCTTTTCAGAGAGACGCAGGGAATCCTGGGAATCGTCTCCTCTCCAGCATGTGCCTCTTCATCTATCCATGGGTGAGCTGTTTGGAATGAAGCTGAGACTTATTTTTCTGTTTTAAAAAATACGGCGTTTGATGATGAGTTTCGATTCATTCCATCAGAGCTTCTTAACCTTTTCAGTGTTTTGCTGCTCATGCTCATCGTCATCGCTCATGTCTCCTTTCCTTTGTGCTTCTATTTAGATTTTGAGTTACTTTGTGTTAAGGAGTCGGGAGTCCTCTTCAAATTTCTTTGGCCACATCAACTATTTTGTGCACTTTTTGTTGAAAAGTAGTATGTATATATAAATGTTTGAAATAAGATACACATAGTCATTAGTAGCATTTTTGGACTACTAAGCTGCATAAGGGGGCTGGTGGGGGAGAAATTGTTCGGCTAGTTTCTTTGCTTTCAAGCTATTTGCTTGAAAAGCAACATGCATGCCATTTCATCTTCCCGTGGTCTCTCCTGTCTGTCCCCACTGTGATTTAAACACATTTTTTTCTTTAAGCAGTACAACTTGGGTGAGTGGACAACTTTTGAGCTGGCCTCCACTTCCAAACACACAAACTCAGTAGGTAACAAGCACTCACTATAAGCATGAACATACACACAAGCAGGTTCTAGAAGTCTTGATCTCAGAAGGTGGTAGCTCAACATTCTTTGGATATTTTGATATTGGACAGCCCAATATTATTTTTATTTATTTTTCACATTTTTATACCACCCTTCCTCCAAGGAGCTCAGAGTGGTGTACATATTTCCTCCACTCCTTTTGTCCTCACAACAACCCTGTGAGGTAGGTGGGGCTGAGAGATAGTGACTGGCGCAAGGTCACCCAGGAAGCTTCGTGGCTGAGCGGGGATTTGAACCTGAATCTTCCAGGTCTAAGTCCGACTCCCAAACCAAACATATGTCAATACTGTACAATGAAAGACTTGGGGGGACCTAAAGCTGTATTTCAATTCAAAAACTCAAACAGAGATTGTTAAAAGTCAGTATTGATAGAGAAAAGCCCAATAGGGCTTTTCTCTATCAATACTGACTTAACAATCTCTGTTTTGTTTGGGACTGGCTGCTGTCAAACCTAGATCAAATCGTCATTGTTTTAGTCAGCTGGATCGCGGTTTTAACCGTGAATATGACCTTGTTACCCGTTTTACCCTTTTCAATAAGTTTAACTGCTGGTCATAACAGCCTTAGATCAAAAGTTTGTTGCATCGGTGATGCTGTCTAACCATCTCATCCTTTGCCTTCCCCTTCTCCCTTCAATCTTTCCCAGCATCAGAGTCTTCTCCAGAGAGTCCTCTCTTCACATTAGGTGGCCAAAATATTTGAGCTTCAGCCTCAGTACCTGTCCTTCCAGGGAACAGTCAGGGTTGATTTCATTGAGGATTGACTGATTTGATCTCCTAGCAGTCCAAGGGACTCTCAGGAGTCTTCTCCAGCACCACAGTTCAAAAGCATCTATTCTTCGGCGCTCAGCCTTCCTTATGGTCCAACTCTCGCAACCATACTGTGACCAAAAGAGCTGGTTCTTAGGGGAAATTAGCACAGCCCAATTGGAACAAGGGATCTTGTATACTAGATAACAAACCAGCGTAATGCAGAGGTTCCCTTTTAACTTAGCAAAGAGAGAGACTGAGAGAAATAACTTCAAATGAAGAAGTATGGATTTATTAAGAGAGGACAAAGGTAAAATTATTGCATACAGAGAAATATATTCAGCAGTAATAATATGCCCATGGTTGGACACTAATAATGGAAAAATACGTTTCTATTGTCCTAAACATAGTGTAGGTGTTCCTGTCTTGATGATGGTGGTTGCTTGTAATGCAGAGTGTATTTGGTGCAAAGGAAAGGGGGGGGGTTAAGGAGAGAATTCAGGGTGTCCCTGCTTCTTACAACCCAATTCCTAACAGCTAAGAATAGGGAGAGGGGGGGGTAAGGGAGGTTTCAGAGGTTTTTCATACTACCTGTCTTGTAGAGGAGAGCCTTGCCAGCATAGCAGATGGTATTTTGGAAACTCAGATGAGTTACAAATTGTAAGGGGAAAAGCTTTCCTTTTTAAGGAGTTTTAGGGATGGTGCTACGTGCAGGCTAGCTTATTCAGGATAAATGTGTAACTTGGGGATGCTATGTTTGATGTGTAAATTGTTAACTTGGGATGAGAATAGAAAGGAATTTCCCTAATCCTTGCAGGATGTAGTTAATCTTTTGTTGCTTCATGTGTCAGCTAACATGCAAATGGAGTAAACAGTGGTGCCAGAGAGATGTCTCGCACCCAAAATGAAGTTTACCCAAGTTAATGCAAACATACAGGTATAATACAATCATTTTGTTACAAAGTTACAAATTACTGAAATTGCATTCAGAAAAGCAAACATAGATGCAGAAACAAAGGATGAGTAAAGGATTAAAAGTTGCAGTCCACTTGAGACATGATGGGATTATCTTTTCTTCTTCCAGGATGTGTGTTTGTGAGGCAACAGGTCATTTAGACCTGAACCAAAGTTTTTGAGAAAAACATGGCTTGTAACAGTTCAGTTCATTTGGTGCATAGGTTCTGGAAAACAGTTCATTTTGCACCTTAACATTCCTTGGTGTGGTCATATGAAATATCATGTTGCTTGATATCAGAATTCATAAAACAGTATGATGAGGAATGAAACAAGGGGGGGGGGAGATCCAGTGGTAACAATACATTGCTACTGGGAACACCATCGCCCTGACTATACGAACGAACTTTTGTTGGCATGGTGATATCTCTGCTTTTTATTATGCTATCTAAATTTGCCATAGCTTTCCTTCCAAGGAGTAAGCGTCTTTTAATTTCATGGCTGCTGTCTCCGTCTACAGTGATCTTGGAACCCAAAAAAGTAAGATGTGTTACTGCTTCCATTTCTGCCCCTTCTATTTGCCAGGAATTGATGGGACCAGATGCCATGATCTTAGTTTTATTAATGTTGAGTTTCAAGCCAACTTTTGCACTCTCCTCTTTCACCCTCATCACCAGGCTCTTTAGTTCTTCTTCACTTTCTGCCATTAGGGTGGCATCGTCTGCATATCTGAGGTTGTTGATGTTTCTCCCGGCAATCTTGATTCCGGCTTGCGATTCGAGGATGGATGGAGTGTACAATTCATTAAACCAAGCGCTCAGGGCCATGTTCACAAATGGCTTTGCTTAGCCTTAAGGCTGATCTACACCTACCCATTGCGCTGCAAGGCGCACGAGCGTAGGGGACAGGACACCCCCCCAAACACTGCCCTGGGCTCCACCAGTTCCTTCAACACAAATAGTCCCTCCTTATTGTCCCGCCTTCTAATAAAGCTCAACAGTGATTGGCTGAAACACAAGTGCTCTCAGATTGGCTCTCATCCCATTGGTCAAAACAATTAGCTCCGTGTCCCGTCCTCTCAAAATCATGAGCAGGGTCCACGTCCAATCGCAACGGAACTCGGGAGAGCATAGCTCTCCCGCATTCCGATGTGATCAGATAAAATGGAAGCTACGCAGTTCTGCACTCTTCGCATGTGCCCGGGACATGCCAGAATTCGTGCTGTGGAGGTCAGCCTTTACCATCCATCCCGGGAAAACCGGCACGTGTCCTGGTTTCCAGGACCATTCTGGCCACTGTTCCAGTCGGCCCCGGTGGCCCCAACAAAGAAAATTAAAAAAAAAAATCACCTGAAAAAATGCCAGCCAGCCAGCCAGCTAGGATGAAGACGCTGGAGCTGCGGTGGCAGGGGCAGTCCACAAAGGACAGTGGCGGCAGTGGCAGCAACAGCAAGAGAGTGGCACTTTATTTTTTTAAAATTAGGCTGCCGCAAAGCGGAGGGCAAAAACAAAACAAAGACTGTAGAAACTTGGCCTGCCTCTCAGAGAAATGTCAAACTTATTCCTTGATAGAGTAACTCTAACAGGTTGCTGCTCAATAATATTGCCAAGTTCCAAATTTCTGACTGCACAATACTAAACTAGAAAGATGGTGCAGGGGATAGAGATCAGGTGGCAATATGGAAATATGACAACCTAGCATCCATTACAGCAGAACAACACAACGCAGATACAACACTGAATTTTATTTAGAGAGATTTCTTCAAAGTAACAACTATCAGCAAACCAATGTTATTTTGAAACATTCCAGTTATAAAATCCAGATTTTCTTTTCTTTCAACAAAACAGACTGGAAAAACAACTGGGGAAAAAAAAAGATTAAGGCAAGATCTGCCTGCTTGGTAACCACTGCTCCCCTTACATTATGGGAATGGTGTAAACAGGAATGGCCAAGATACCGCCAAGATTCACATCTCGTTCCACTGGTTAAACTCTCTGTCCTTGTTTCTCCACAAACAGATAAGTACCTTTACTTAGGCAAAGTTGCAAAATTAGGAGAAAGAAGGCTGTCTTGGAGCCTAGAAGCATCCTCTGCTATGGCAACACAGGGCTGTTGTGAAATGATGGAGGACCAGGCCTTTAGGTTACACTGTCCATGCCAGCATGGAAGGGAAAGAAGAATATGAAGAGGCGACACTGCGGCTTCCAAGCCAAATCTGCAAACTGAACTGCTCTGACCCCTATCTTAGGCACAGATTTGGAGACTGGTTTTCTCCCATATCCAAAAGAAGGGGCAGATGGTTTCAGATAACGAGTTAGCCAACGAGAAAGTATAGAGCAGGGCGGCGGTATCGGCATCAAAAAACGTCACCAGTTGAGCAATTGTATTCAGACACAGCCGTATCCTTTTGGGTTCCCCACTGAGAGTCAGAGGAGGGTAGTGGGGGGAGATAACAGCTCGATACAGGCCTTTCCACCTCCCAATAGCCCAGACTCCATTTTTAGGGGTAGGGCAGAAATTTCTATCTAGATACACATATGTTTCCGACACCCCCACAGCCCACGCTCCCGCATTCCTCACATCCACTTCCCAGTAGCGGGTGCCTTTGCTGAACTGCTCGCTGCCCAGTACACAATGCCAATCCTGAAAAGTCAGAAAGGTGGAAGGCACAGATGACTCCTGATCTGCCAGAGTCAAACTTTTGTGGTCCTCGGATATGATGAGCTGTGGATGAGCCGTGTTTGCATCAAGTTTCACATCTGCTGTAGAAGAGAAAGAATAAGATCAGCCCCAAGCAGGGTCTACCATAGCTGGGATACTGTCCCCATTTAGGTTAGAGGGTCTTAAAGAGATGTTTCCACACAGTCACAGAAGCCTCCACCTGACTATAGCAGCTTTTGGTTCCAACTGGTGCAATGGTTAGCCACATTAGTCACATCCCAGGCTTTCTAGTGACACTAACGCCTCTGGTAGTGCAGGAGATCTTACTGCAGCAACTGAGAATCTCAGTTTCTGTGTTTCTATCTACTGGTGAGAGAACTGAAAACCCGGCTCTCTGGCCAACTGCTCGGCTGCAACCTGTATAAGAATTAAGAGCTGAGAGAAGTACCAGGTGTGTCCCCCCCCTTAATGACGGATCGCTTAATGACGATCCGCATATATGATAGAGGCACAAAAAGGTAGAGATTTATAGGTTTAAAAAGTCATGTAAAAAGTTTTTTATAAATATTAAATTTATGAGTCATGAGAATATCCATGCTACATATGACAGAGGTTCCAAAGTGTAAACAAAGAATTGTTTCCACAGGGTTTCATAGGGGTCCCTGCGGTCCAGGTACCACCAGAGGTCCTACTGGTGGTATGTGTACCACCGGTTGAGAACCCCTGTATTACAGCAAACACAACAAAGAATCTCGTGGCACCTCTTCATTATGAAATAAACTGCAGGATATGAAAAGCTTATGCTGAAATAAATTGGTTAGTCTTTCAAGCTCTTATTGATATTGTTGCTATTATTTTTAAACAAACGTTAAAGATTATATATTCTTTTGAAAATGTCAGGTCAGGTATTCTATTCCTATTGTTCAGCAGTACAACAGCTCAAAATGTACAACTGCTATATCAGAACTCAACTCCAATACAGACCGCTACTGAGAAGCCTTTCCCCACACCCTGCTTTTGACCCCCCCCAAATTTACCTTTTCTTTGTACATTTGCACTTGCCATATCACCTGTAGAAGAGAAAGAAACAGAGACTGTGAGGCTGGAATGTTTGATAAATACGGGAATCAACGCCATGGAAAAAAATAAAGATTTACTGACTTCAAACCGTAGCGGGTTTCCTCAAAGGCAGCGGCACACGGGAAAAAATACAATAAAATCCAAGGTAGAAACAGCCCAATGTTTCGCTCTAAAAAGCCTTAGAGCCTCTGTTTCTACCTTGGATTTTATTGTATTTTTTCCCGTGTGCGGCTGCCTTTGAGGAAACCCGCTACGGTTTGAAGTCAGTAAATCTTTATTTTTTTCCATGGCGTTGATTCCCGTATTTATCAAACATTGCTTTGTAACTACAAGCCAAGAAAGTTATCGATCTAAACTGTGAGGCTGCTTCACACATATAGAAATACAACAATGTATTGTGGAGTCCAGGAAGGATGAAGTCACCTGCTATTTCTGCACATCTGAGCACTATTGCACATACTACAAACTAGTACCATTATAGCTGCACCAGAAATCTACTCTCATTCAAGCCAAGGAACACTTAAGCTGCATGAGAGCGAAGTCTCACTCCCCTGCACTATTTTCAGACCGAGGTCTCTGGCTGACAGACACTCCAAACCACATTTGCTGGCACTACTCAGCAAGGGGTTCTGAAGAGGGAGCAGAACTCACTCAATCCAATATTTGGTCATGGCTTGCCTGGCATTTCTTTGGTGGGAGGCAACATTTCAAGTGCATCATGAGGGAGATGGGACAAGTGTACAATTGCCAGCACTCCTCCTCCTCCTCATAGTGCACTGCACCACATAACCAAATGCCAGCCTTCTGGTTACTAGGCGGTTAATGAAAATTTCAAACCAAGCACCACTGAAGTATGGGAATGAGGAAATCCTTTGTTACAGTCTCTGCAGGGCAATGGTTAGGCAGACAGGCTACTAATTACTAGCCACAGATTTGGCCGGGGACAGGAGGCTCCCTTTTGCTATTATATACTGTGTATCTTGGAGGTGTGTGAAATTTAGCGCATGGGAAGGGAGGCTATCTTCCCCCCCACATCACCCCAAAACTGGAGGCCACACCTAAGGATGACAAGTTATGTTCTTATGCGTGTAATTCATCTGTGGAACTCCTTGCCACAGGATGTGGTGATGGCAATGTTTTTAGGACAAGTCTGTCCAATAGAGAAATGCTGGACTTGAGCCTTATTCAATTTGTGCATTTAAAATGTGCTCCCCTGCCTTACCCATGAAATTGACCCTCATTGACCCTCATTGATTTACAGGAGCCAGACTGCAGGTGAAAATGACATTTGACCATTTCACTCCTGACTGGCCCGAATCACAGAACTTCATTCTCAAAGATGCCTCCCCTTCCTGTTTGGGAACCAATTTCCTCAGCCTAAAATTCCTGTGCGGATATTTCGATACCAGAGAGCAGATTTTAGCCTAGCGGCTAGAGCTGCACTTCTAAGCACATTTACTTGGGAGTATGCTCCAATGAACAAAATACTATACATGTTTATTTCTGAACAAGTATAGGATTTGCTCTGAGACTTGAATTTAACCTTTGCCATGAACTTACTCAGTAGTCGTAGGAAAGCCACTCTCTCTGCAGTATGAGACTACTACTATTATTCTTACCTTCCAGCAATCCTGCAAGGATTCCATCAAGCTAATACATGTCAAGAAATGCTACACGAATGCCAAGTATTATTCCATACCTTTGAATTGCTTTATGATCTGTTCCAAAGAAGAGTTTTTATCGTGGAATTGCTGGATTTTCCATTTTAGTGCGAGAGGAAAAACCACTGGAGTCTCAAACTTTTCCCTTTCACCCCTAGAGAAAGAAGCAGACAATCATCCCACCAAATCAAAACTCACAAAAGGCAGCGAATACCAGCCAGTTGGTCTCGCCAATGGAGCCTCTGGTTTGGTATAGAAACAGTTGCCCTGCCCCAAGTACGACTATGGTGTAAAAATATTCCTCCTCACAAGAGACAGACAGATCCCACCTCTTCCTCTTGTTCCCTCCAGCCAACCAGAGATACCTCTTCTTTACATGCTACCCAAAGTGTTCCATGCACAAGAGGGCACAAAAGGGAGATCTCTGGGATTATACTTACCTCTGCAAGGTATGTTCAACATCCTAGAGGAGATTAAAAAAAAAAGAGGTTTAGTGCTTGCCACAGGTCTTTCTGTGGACAGAGTTGTTACCAAAAGAACTGGTGAGGGGAATTTTTATGTTACCTCCCATACTTCAAGGAGAGAAAGCCCTTTACTAGACAGACAGTAAGTATACAGAAAAGCTCAACTCGATAGGAGGATCTTAAACTGGATAACAGATAAGTGTAATGCAGAAAATCCCCTCCCCCCCAAAGAAAAGCCAGAGAAATGAATTCCAATAGAAAATTATAGCTTTATTAAAAATACAAAAGAAATAGCCATTTCACTCAAAGAGAATCAATACAGGACTACTGTTATGCCTCAACCAGAGTGTCTGCAGTGGTGAGTGCAGTGTAGTGAAAGTACAGTATATTTGGAGTATCTGAGGAAAAGGGGGGGGCAATGTTTAGGAAAAGGATTCCAGGAGCCTCAGCACCTCCATCCCAGCTTCTAGCAACTAGAGATGGAGAGGCAGAGGGGAGGGATGGCTGATTGGGAAGGGTGGAAGTTCACAGAGCAAGTACACCTACCTGTGTTCCTTGCTGTCCAGAGGTCCTTTGAGCAGTGTGTAGAAACCCTGTCCTGACACAGCACATGGGAGTGTTGAGTGACAACTTACTGGTCAAAATCCCTTTACTATTTAAGGATTTTGGGGGTTGCTGCTACATGCAGAACCGGAGATAGGCCAAATTAGTGGGGATGTCAGAGCGGTGAGGGGTTTTGGGGTTGTTCTGTTCTAATGCGCAACTTGGTATGTGAAAAGGAATTCTTCAAAGGCTTCGCAGAATCAGCTAAATGCAGATGCATAATGGTCACCAAGCAGGTGCCAGGGAGATGCCTGGCATCTTGAAATGAGGCTCACATAGGCTACCTGCAGCATGCAGGAACAACAGCTAAAATGCAGGTGTTTGGATACAAAATATCCAAAAGGTTGAAAGGTTGCATTCACTAAGGGCGAATACAAAATGTAAATAGAGACAGAAGACACACAGAGAGGATTAAGGGGTTGTATTCAGTGGAGACACAAAGTGAGATTATTTTCTTCTTCCCAGGACGTGTGACTGACTGCAGGGTGGGGGGAAGAGAAGAGGAGATCACATATGCAGGAGTTTGAGGCTTGACCAAAGTCCTTTAGAAACATGACCTGTATGTCAGAGTAGTGCCATTACTATCCATTTTGTGCACAGAAGTTCTAGGAAAAAAGTTCATCTTCCACACTGGCATCCATCCGCTGGCATGACACTTGTAATAATGTTGCTTGGTATCGGAGTCCATATTTTCCTTTATTATAATATGAGGACATAACATGGCTGACAGAAAAAAAAGGGGGGGATCCATCTGTAATAGAGTCCGGATGCCCTCTGGTCCTCCTTGGGCCCAGCTGGTGCAGGTACTGTAGTAAGCATAGAGCCTCTTCAGTTTTAAGAGACTCAGGACAGATATCAACATTGTGTTTCCACTTTACAGGTAAGTGAACAGAAATTCATCATAAAAAGGTAGACATGTCAGCTGACAAAACTGGAACCATTTCCAGAAATGTGCGAAGTGGTTAACTTTGCTTAGCCACAGTTTGGTGGCAGAATACACGTTGTGTGTGGAAGAGAAATCTCCAGGATCTCAGCCAGCAAAGTAGGGCTAGATGGACCTGACTGACAGCGCAATCCTATCCAACGTACACCACCAGTGGATGCAAGACAGTGAGGCTTCTTACCTGCAGGAGTCCAGTCACAGGCCGCTGATTTCGCTCCTCCATCTCCTGGATGATGCCTTCCAGAGAAGAGAGCTCCTGATCGAGTCTGGACATGTGCTCATCCCTCGTATTCACAATCTCCTTCTTGATCTGATCTATCGTGGTCAGCCGAAGTTTCTTCTTTATAAACTCAGTGAGTTGTTTCAGCATGTCCGCTGTTTTTCCTCTCTCTGTTTCTGTTTGTTTCTGACAGAAGCAGATAAAGGAGAAAGACGGGTCAAAGTCTGGGATGTGGTGCTCTCGAGGCTCCTGACCTGGGACCCCAAACCTCCAGAGGCCAACCCGCCCAGTTCTTCTGCTGCCATCAGTTCCTAGCTTGCCAGGGCCTCAGTCACCGCAAGGCCTCAGGAGATGAGGGACAATCTCTTCTGGTCCAGTTTACCTCATGGTAATCTGGCGCTTTGCTGCAACTCAGGGCAGGATTGAAGCAGAGACAATGCAGCTCTTCTAAGGAAACTGGATTTATTTACAGTAGAGACATCAGTAGCCAGCTTCACAGAACCCCACCCCCCCAAGCCAACACACTTTTCTGCTCATGCCACTGGGATAATGGATACTCCAATAGCTCTCAAAAGGAAATCTTAACTTTTGACAGTTCTGCACTGAGCTGTGAAAGTGTTTCTGACAGACTCCCAGCTCCCTCCCCAAATCCTAACTAGTCCCAAAAGGACTTTCTGGGGTGCAGACAGCCTCATGCATTTCTACCTCTTGAGACCCAGCAGCTCCACTTATTCACTTTGAGTCACGAAGAGACTTACAAGCAGGTCTTGGCTTTCTTTTTCCATGGCTGATTTATACACGAGAACCTCTTCTCTCTGCTTCTTCAGCCTCTCCAGGGAGCTAGAAATCTGATCCTGAAGAGGATATTATGAGGATTATTAACAGTATTTATATACCGCTTTTCAACAAAAGGTTCACAAAACCTAGCACCCAAGGCCACAATAACTTACCTGATCCTGCAAAGGGCCCTCCAGAGGCCTCTTCTGTGTTGCGCCAGGCCTGCAACTGCCTCCATAGGCCTCAGAACGTGTTGCCAAAGCGAATGGTTTTTAAAGTACCTATTCTTTCATTGGATTGTATTTTTAACGGTTTTAAATAACTATATTGCATATTATATTGTTTTAGCCATTTTGTTCTGTTGTAAGCCACTTTGAAATGTGGAAAAAACGGCATAGAAATCTTTTAAATAAATAAATACTCGTGGCATTCTTCTAATACACCAGTTGCATAACAGCATCACAGAAGCGGTTTCCTGAAAATCTGTATGCTTCCTTAACCACACAGGAATTTAGCAGAACCATGTTTCCCTAGTACGGAGCTAAACAGGAGGAGAACGTTACTCCTGCTTAATTTGGGTGCCCCAAACCAGAATTAAACAAATGGGAACAGGGCAAATGTGAACGAGAAAAAGGTCACCCTACTTAAACCGAGTTTCAGATCTGTTTCAAGTGCAACCTAATAGGATATATGGGTTTATTAACCACGTCCAAGAAAATTCTTTAAAACGAATGAAATGTTCCACGTAAGTTAAAATGCACAGGAATTAAAACACGATGAAACATCCAAAAGCATTAAACGAATAAAATCACTGACGTTTCGTCCCTCTTCTGTGGCCTTATCAAAGTGAACAACAGCACTACGAGCTGTCTGGATGTTAATGCCTTGGAAAGCCGAAGTCAGCGAAGCAACTGTCAAGCTAACTGTCACTTATCAACGGAAGAGGCAACTGCCGGCTGCCTGAAGCTGAAATCCAGGCTGTCAGCACTGCAGAGAACGTCTGTATCTTTAATGGTTTGTGGAGTTGATCTTGCCTGTGAGGTCTTATTTCATCACTATTTTATTTGTTTAATGCTTTTGGATGTTTCATCGTGTTTTAATTCCTGTGCATTTTAACTTACGTGGAACATTTCATTAGTTTCAAAGAATTTTCTTGGACATGGCTAATAAACCCATTTATCCTATTTCGTTGCACATTGTTCCGAGCCACGAGAGTTTCCAATCTGTTTCAAGTGTTTGTTTTCCTGTGCAGCAGCTACCTTTCATGTCTCAAAATACTAATTCTTTATTCCCAGCTCCGTGAACTGGTGTGTCCTTTACCTTGTACTCTTGGGCAGCCTCCTCCACAGGCACCACATTGTGATCTCGGTGCTCCTTCGATCTGTCGCAGACCACGCAGATGAAGGCTCTGTCATTCTTGCAGAACAGCTTCAGGCGCTCCTCATGTTTCCCACAGATGTCTCTCCCTCCAGACTCTTCCCCTGCCTTGTTCAGTCGTTTGGCTATGTCACTGATGCTGGCCAGATGCCTGTTTGGCTTGCACTTCTTTGTCCGAATAGTTTGTTTACACATGGGACACAAGGCGTGTGAGCAAGACTCCCCCCAACATTGATCAATGCAGCTGCGGCAGAAGCTATGCTCACAAGGCAGAATCACAGGATCTGCAAAGTACTCCAGACAGATGGAGCACGTCACTTCATCCCGAAGCCTCTTCCTCAGGTTCTCCGTTTCCATGGCGTTTCCATGGTGTTCCATGGTCTGCAACCACACACAAGGAAAGAGTTAAGTCAGGAAGAGAAAATGAAGCAAGGGAATTTTATCACGAACCTTAGAAGGGGAGGGAGAAAGAATCTTCTAAAAAGTGCCAGAGGCATTTCTACGGTAGGGTTGTTGTTGTTCAGTCGTTAAGTCGTGTCCGACCCTTCGTGATCCCATGAACCATATCCCGCCAGGCCTTCCTGTCCTCCACGATCACTCCCCTACGGTAGGGGCCCTACCCTAAATTGCGCCCTGTCTTAGTACCATGCTTACAAACCGGAAAGAGGAAGCCCCGCCCCCTCGCCGGCAGATACATTGCGCGCTGCGAAATGTGACAAGCAGGGAGTCTCCTGCCCGTTCGCCTTCGCAGCGCAAAATGGCTCCGCCAGCGAGGGGGCGGGGTCTCCTCGTTCCAGTTTGTAAATATGGTACTAGGACGGGGCGCAACTTACAGTAGGGCCCCTACCGTAGAAACGCCTCTGATATGTACCTGCTGTGCCAAGACAGATGAATCAAGACTCTCACTACGCTAACTGGCAGTGATCTTTCCTGATAGTATTGGGAGATGCCAGGGATTGAACCGGGGAACTTCTGCATGCAAAGCACACGCTCCATCACAGCCCCAGCCCCAAACAGGTTCCCAACGGTGGGTGTAGAAGAAGAAGAATGCAAAGTGTGTGCCAAATACGGTATGTGTTAGAGCCAGAACAAGCGTTATTTCTCTAACGTGGGTTTGATGTTTTCCCATGGTTTTTACGGTTGTGCAAGTGCGATTCTATGCTAATGTTTTCATCATCGGTTTCTTTTTTCATCCAGTAACAGAGTTCCTTCCCCTGCCCTCTCCAACCCATAATTTTACTCTTTTCCACTTACATCCAATTTGGAATTCTTACAGTAATATGTCAATGAAGATGATTGACACAGATGGGGTAAGACCCGACTCAGATGGCTGAGGGTGTATTCCCACATAACACTGTTGTTGTATTGTGTGCGAGAGAGGAAAATTTCTCTTGCTACTCTCTCCATATTGCAAATACAGGCACTCCCCGACTCAACTTAAGTAATTTTGAATTTACACAAAGTTTGGGCTGTGCAAGAGGAGCCACCTGTGCTCACCACTCGCACTGTAAGCTAGGGAAGAGCAAAATAGACAGAAACTCTTTAAACCAGTGGTTCTTAAACGTTTTAGTACCAGGACACATTTTTTAAAATGACATTCTTAATCAGGACACACCTAGCTTTACGAGACTTAAAAAAAAAAGTGATCTAGAAAGAATATATTTATTTATTTACAAGTAATATTTTATTTGCAAAAAACTCAAATCCTTTTCTCAGAAGGAGGCAGCGCTAATTACTAGCCTCAAGCTGTTTGCAGGGTAATTAGCAGCTATCTTGCAAACTGCAGGAGCTCAGCTCTTTGAAGGGCAATTAGCAGCGATCTTATTTTTGCATAGCCTCAGGGCTTGTGGCAATTACCGACTTATCTGATCTTTTCATCACTTGGAACCCACCAGAAATCGGGTTGCGACCCTCCCGACCCAGTTTGAGAAACAGTGCTTTAAATAAAAGAGAAACACAGGGCATACTGGGAACCACTCCAGTATTCAGAGCAAAGCCAGCAGCAAACGTAACCAACTCAACTTACACAAGGGTGTCCGGAACAAAACTGTTACGCAAGTCAGGGAATGCCTGCAATTTTTTAAGTTGCAATCACATCCCCCTCTTAATTGTCTTTTTCCAACCTTAAAAAAGGTTCAAAAGCTGTAGCTTTAGGAAGATGTTCCAGCCCTCTGATCATTTTAGCTGTCCTCTTTCACACCTTTTCCAGCTCTGCAGTACAGGTGGGCCCCCATATCCACTGATTCGCTATCCACGGTTTCAGTTATCCACGGATCGTGGGGACCCCCCCAGGCTTTTACTTTTTCCCCAGTAAGCTTCGTTTCTTCCTTAAAGAAACAGAAGAAGCAGCCTCTGGCTGCTTATTACAGCCAAGTAGAACGAGACTAAGTACCAGAAAGGCTCTGCAAGGTTAACAGAAACCTTGCAAAGCCTCTCTAGGACTTTGTCTCGTTCTACTTGCCTGCAATGGAGGCTGCTTCTCTATTTGTTTTAAGGAAGAAACAAAGCATGCTGTAAGAAAAATAAGAACTGGGGTGGGGGCAAGCATGCCTGCCTGCAGGGGAGGCAGGGTGGGGGGGCCCTCAGGAAACCATGGAGGGGGTGTTCACTCTTATCCACGGTTTCAAGTATCCACGGAGGGGCCTGGAACATATCCCCAGCGGATATGGGGGCCCACCTGTATTCTTTTTGAGGTGCGGCGACTAAAACTGTACACTGCAATCAAAACATGGCTGCTCTATAGACTTGCATAGAGGCAAGCAACTGTAATACTAACATTCTTATTCTTGATTCCCTTTAATGGGATCTCCATGCTTAATAGAACTTACTTAGAAAGTAAGTTTAGGTTTGCAACTTTTCCTGGACTAACGTTTTCAAGTACACTATATAGCCACGCCAGTGGAATGAAACTTTTGCTATGAGAGTCTATTTGTTAGGGAGAATTCCACTGGAAATCCTTTCAGGCTGAAATCCTAGGGACACTTACCCGAGAGCAAGCCTCACTGAACTAAGAATTTACTTCAGAGTAAACATGTGGGCCAATGTATTTCAGTTAGCACTGGAGATGGAACAGCGCAACAGTTGGATTTTACTGTATAATGAATTTTATAAACAGCTAGAAGAGCCATTATTCTTTCCCCTTCAAAGCAGAAGTCCTCAGTACAGTCTGAAAGCATCCTTAACATCTTTTCTAGGAGGACCTCATTTTATAAACATTTTAAACTGCTGACTTTTAGGGTTAATTTCTCTCTTTTTCTCCCCCCCCCCCCTTTTTCCTTTGCTTAACTTCAGACCAGATGAAGACTTCTGGAGAACAAAAACACAATTACCTCAGATATTATTATTATGTATTTCATACACAGCTTCTGCAACTATATATGAGCCTTTGAATTAATAAAAGGAAGCATTTTCCAGGTTGTTCTGGTCGTTTTATTCAGTTTACAAGAGAACAAGGGGTTGTCCTAACGTTTTGCTCCTAAACCATGAGGAGCATTATCAAAGGAACAGCAACTTGCTGTCTGCTCTAGTTCGCAAGTTGCACAAGTTGTTAACAGTTGGAAAATTAACTGCTGCCTTTGCCAGGTTCCTTAAAGTCATACCACCATTTTTATAACAAAGTCCCATAGCTACAAAGATTTTTCTAGATATAAAATGGGGCATCAAAGCGCAACAGCCCTCCCTTGTGCAGCCGATCTTGAGAGCTTAAACAGTCACCAGCAAAGGCAGCAGTTAATCTTCCAACTGTTAACAACTTGTACTAAGATGAACTAGAGCAGACAGCAAGTTGCTGTACCTTTGATAAAGCTCCTCATGGCTTAGGAGCGAAACGTTAGGACAAACTCTTGTTAACTGAATAAAATGACCAGAACAACCTGGAAAATGCTTCCTTTTATTAATTCAAAGATATGTACCGGTCGCAAAAACCTCAGAACATACATTATATGATGAGCCTATCTCAAACCCAACAAGCCAGAGCAAGTAGCCAAAGCAAACCTGTTGCCGACTTTACTTACTTCACTTCCGAATCCAGCCAAACAAATCACGCGATCCCACAGCTGGGAGGAGAAAAGGCACAGCGTTTTTTTCCCACTGGTTCAAGAAGGCAAGCACCAGCACTAGCAACTACTGGAAAAAAGGGAGGGAAAGAAAGAGAAATAGTGAACAAGCAAGTTAAAACACCCACCCACACTCTGAATTGGCTTCTCCGATTTAGGCGCACGGAACCACGTGCGGGATGGAAGGAAGGTGGAACCAGCGAAGCGTGAAGGTGTCAATTGTTGGGAATATTGAAGGAATTCATAGTTTTTCAGATTCCCTGGAGGTTGCAATGAATCTTGATCGTTAGAATAAACAAGCTTAGACTTGGTTTAACTTTACTAAACTAATAGAGAGAAGGAGATTCAGACAGGTTCAAACTCACACTAAGCAAAGGACACACATGCCTAAAACAAAATGGAGATTCTTCTTCTCTGCAGACCCTTGCTTGAAGATCACCTGGTCTAATCAACCAATCACAGTTTTACCATTTTCCAGGGCTTAACTCAGTACATATGAAATAACCAACTGTCACATTAACCCTATAAATGAAAGATCTTTCCATAATTCCAAAATAAATAACTAGGCTTACCAGATTTTCCCTATCTTAAACTGGGACCCCCCATAACTAACTAATTAATTAATCGAATAATTAAAATAAATTTTAATTTTTTCTTTTGGGGGCGCAAAGTGCCCCTTTAAGCCATTCGAAGCGTGCCCAAAATTTTTATTAAATTATTTATTTAAGCAATAAATAAATAAATAAATAAATTTTAAAATATCAAGGGGGAGCAAAGCGCCCCTTTGCCGTGCGAAGCGCGGCCAGATTTTTAATTATTTATTTATTTTCACAGTAAAATAATTAAATTGACTTACCTCCTTGTCACTGCCTGTGTTGCCCTTCGCTGCCGTGCTGCTTCTTCTCAGGCGCCTCGTCATCGTCGTCGAGCGAGTTGGCCGGCGGGCAAGCGAGCCAGCCGCCCAGCTGGCCTGCATGCCCCGCTCTGAGCCAGCTTGTGAGCCAGCTGCCCGGCCGGCACATGAGCCCTGTTCCCAGCCGACTCACGAGCCAGCCAGCTTGCGAGCCCCGCTCCGGGCCGGCTTGCAAGCCAGCTGCCCGCTCCGAGCCGGCTCGCGAGCCCCACTCTGAGCCGACTCACAAGCCAGCCGCCTGGCCAGCTCGTGAGCCAGAGCCCTGCTCCCAGCAGACTCACGAGCCAGCCAGCTCACGAGCCCTGCTCCGGGCCGGCTCGTGAGCCAGCTGCCCGCTCCGAGCTGGCTCGCGTACCCCACTTTGAGCCGGCTCACGAGCCAACCACCCAGCTGGCACGCGAGCTCCGCTCCGAGTAGCGGGGACTCACTGGGGATCTTCAAGCAGAGGCTCGACAGGCAGCTGCTGGAGATACTCTAGGAGGATTTCCTGCTACAGGCAGGGGGTTGGACTAGATGACCTTGTGAGTCCCAACTCTATGATTCTATGAAAGAAGAGAGAAAGAGAGATAAGAGGAGGAAATGAGAGGGGGGGGGAAAGACCCACTGAGGAAGAACAGAGAAAACTCTGTGAGAAGCAGGAAGCAGCCTGTTCCGGGCCCTGACTCAGGACTGGCCAAGAAAACCGAAGAGAGAGGTGGCCAGACGACATCCCACCCTCCTGCAGGAGGCACTAGACCAGGTACCTCCACTCCTGGCCCCTGCCACATGGCTGGGAGGACACAACCTGCATGGACATGAAAGACCATTTGAGCCACCAGGTGAGCAGGGCTCTTTGTTACCCCCACCAGCCTCCAGGGGGACCAAAAGAAGAGTCGCCACCTAAGGGGAAAGTTTGGGTAACTCAGAGTGAAGCAAAAACCAGGTTGGCCCTTGAGACGGTGCAAATTGGGTGCACCTCTTTATTGTTTGTAAGTTCTTTATTGTTTACAAACTTCTTTATTGTTTGTAAGTTCCCCCATTTCTGTTGATCTCAGGAAGCAGAAACCATCAGACATTAATTGTCCTTGTCTCAGTATTTTAACAAAATGTTCTTCTCCAACTCTTTGAACAAAGAACTGCCTCCTTGGGAGAAGGGGGAAGCTGTCCCAGTGGTTACAGACATGCATATAAGACAGAAAAATGGATGTTCTTAAATAAAGGACAAACGTTTATATATGCTGGTGATGCAGAAAAATATTTTCCTGGTTTCTGTTCATATCTGCCTCCCCAGGTCACAGGAAAAACCTCACATTTGGCAACTTAATCTTTCCTCCTTTCAAGGAGAGCATACACATTAGGCTGACTCTGGGTGCAGGGAGACTCCCAGAGCTAACTCAATCAAGTCCCCCTGGATTCAAGGATCGGACCATCAAGAGTCCTCTGACTAGCTCAGCCCACTATTGTTCCTATTGTCTTCTGTAAAATGTAAATCCAAAGTCTCTTGTTTTTCCTGTATGACTCTGTGACTATGCACATTCTCAGCAACCATGTGATGTTCTGCTTGGAAATGTATAAAAACTGTGCTCACATGTAGCAAAGGGTCAGTTCCCCTCCTGGGGTTCTGTCCACTGCGCTGCGTAACCAAACAAACCCATACTTTTTCCTTGCTCACCAGTCTTCCTGGTCCTATTAATTCTCGTGCTTAAAAATTCCGCTACACTGGAAATATTTATTTTGAACCTACAGTGTATTTCAAATAATATTGGTACTTCAGAGAACTACAAGGCATTCCTTTACATCCTGCAAGGCAGTAAAATGAAAAGATGTAGATGAAGAAGGTTGGTTATTGTTTCCCATTTGAAGAAGCAAGCAATGTAGCTTTGCTATTTTTAACAGGATCGGGGTGAAAGCAAAGGGGCTGTTTCTTTTGGAGCATTACAGTTCTTATTCACCATAAATGCATTTATTATTATTTATCTAAAACATCTATAACCTGCCGTTCTTGCCTGTTTGCAACTCAAAGCAGCTTCCAGTAAATAAAAGAATAAAATACTGTACATTAACAAAATAAGACAAAGCAATACTTGAACAGCAATAAGCAAAAAAGGCAGCTCCATTGATCCCAGGCCACAACAGAAGAAACAAAAGAAGTGCAGTGAACCATCAGCCCCAAACAAAATAATGAATAAAAGGATATACCAGGGGTCAAGTTGGATTCTGTCAGGAGGGCATTCAACAAGGTGGGTGCCATCACTGAGAAGGTCTTGCTTCTAGTTGAGGCTCAACTAACCTTTGAAGACAAAGGCACCCAGAGCAAGCCCTTATGTGACAGTTGGAGGGTTCAGGAAGGCACATATAGGTAAAGAAAGTCTTTAAGATAGCCAGGTCCCAAACTACTTAGGAATGTATAGGCCACAATATGCACCTTAAATTGAGAATGAAGATAAATGGTTAGCCAATGCAGATCCCTCAAAATCAGGGTGATGTGGTTGTAATAGGCAGCTCCGAATAGAAGCCCGGCTGACACATTTTATGCCCATTGAAGTTTCTGAATGTTTTTCATGGCTACTGCCACACAGAGCATGTTATACTTAGAGGGAACAAGACATCCGGGTACTGCCACCCATTGGTAACTTTCAAAGCCTTGAAACCCAGACAGTTTTTTTTAAAAAGGCAAATCTGGGATCACAACAGCAATGCTTTCCATCATATTCTCACAAATGTGAATGAATAAAAACAAATGAAAAGGGGCTTGTCTGGATGATTTAAGATGTGTTCAGATGTGCCTCAGGGTAAGGAATAGTGGTACAACTGAAGTCACAGCAATGGGTGGTGGAAGCAGAAAGTTCAACTGAAAAGCCTGAGAGTCGAGAAAGGGAAATCGGATGCACCAAATGGTGATGCAGCAAAGCAATATATCACTGCACAAGCATGCTGGACAAAGCACAGTTAAGAGGAATGTCCCCAAAATCAGATGTCTTCCTTAGCTTTTTATCATCAGATGCTCTTTGGTATTGAGATCAGGCCTCAGTACCATAATGTAGCATTTGGGAATAAAGATGCAGCCCAGTAACCCCAAACTGGAGGCCAAGATGGAGAAGACCTGCACGGCCACCATGTATTTGCCCTTCGTGCTCAGGTAGGTGGGCACAAAGGACACCCAAACACTGCAGAAGACCAGCATGCTGAAGGTGATCAACTTGGCTTCATTGAATGCTCCGGGCAGCTTCCTGGCTAGGAAGGCCACAGTGAAGGAGACGGCAGCCAGAAAGCCCATGTAGCCAAGGGCAACATAAAACATGGCGACGCTCCCTTCGTTACACTGCAGTATGATGTACCCAGCCTGGGAGTGCATGTCAGAATCTGGGAATGGGGGAGAGATTCCCAGCCAGGCAGCACAGATGCCCACTTGAACGATGGAGCAAGAAAAGACAATGGAGTTTGCCAAACTCTTCCCCAGATATTTCCTCATCCTGCTCCCCGGCTTTGTGGCCATGAAAGCCACCACCACGGTGACTGTTTTGGCCAACACAGAGGAGACAGCAACCGAGAAGATGACACTGAAGACAGTTTGACGGAGAAGGCAGGTCACCTTCTGGGGCTGACCAATGAATAGATAGGAGGACAAGAAGGAAAACAGGAGGGAGACCAGGAGCATGTAGGTGAGGTCCCGGTTGTTGGCTTTGACTACTGGAGTTTCACGGAATTGAATGAAGATTCCTAAAACACAAGCAGTGGATAGGGATAAGAATAGGGCAGAGACAACAAGGATGATCCCCAAAGGCTCTTCATAGGATAGGAAGGTTATAACTTTGGGGACACATTGATGTCGGTCCATGTTTGGATGCTGATCTTCTGGACAGCTGGTGCAATGGTCTGCGTCTGTAAAGCACAAAAGCGACTGCAGCATTACTAATGTCTACCTTACATGTAACATCCATACTAATCTGTGATCTGTAACATTCTAAGCACATTATGTGTGAGAGTGACAGGTCCTCTGCCACAAGAGCCAAATATACAGCAGTACCCCTTCCAAGCTCTCGAGCAGCAGGCCTGCCTCCTGCCTCTTCACTTTGTTTTACTGCTCTACTGGGTAGTAGCCCAGAATAGGAAACAACCTGGTAAACAAGAACCCTTGACTTAGGGGAAAGATTCCTCCTGTTCCTTATTCAATGAAATGTATTTGAAATTAGCCTGGTCCTTTTATAATAGGGATCAAGAAGAGCTAAAATGATTGGTTGTATGCCCTTGTACAAATCGATGGTAAGGCCACATCTGGAGTATTGCGTCCAGTTCTGGTCACCACACCTCAAAAAGGATATACAGTAGCTGAACTGGAAAAGGTGCAGAAAAGAGCTACCAGAATGATTCGTGGGCTGGGGCACCTCTCTTATGAGGAAAGGCTACAGAGTTTGGGACTTTTCAGTCTAGAAAAAAGGAGCCTGAGGGGGAACATGATTGAGACGTATAAAATTATGCATGGGATAGAGAGAGTGGATAGAGGGAAGTTCTTCTCCCTCTCGCACAAGACATGCACAAAACATTTTTAGTGGGCATGTACTAAATTCACCCAGCATGTAATTCATCTGTGGAACTCCTTGAGGGGGCGTGTCTACGTGACGCAAGGGCGTGTCACGACGCTGGCCCCGCCCTTGCTCCGGGCGCCCTCCTGGCGCGTTGCGCCTCTGTTCCATAGTCTAGGCTTACCAGATCATCGACCGGGATGCAGCTTAAGGGGCGGGGCGCGGGGGGCGCGGGGGGCGCGGGGGGGTGCGGGGGTGCGGACCCTTAAGGGGCGGGGCGCGGGGGGGGGCCAGAACGCAACGCATTCTCAAAAGGGCTCACAATCTAAAAACGGCGCAGAAGAACACCAGCAACAGCCACCAGAAAAGACATTGTGTTGGGGTGAAAGGGGGCAGTTACTCTCCCCCTGCTAAATATAAGAGGAGCACCAATTGAAAAAGTGCCTCTTGCCCAGTTAGCAGGGGTAAATTGTAGATATCACAACCTGACAACTAAGAAATGACCATGTTGAAAAATACGTAATATAAATTCACATGTGTGCTGGGAAATGACCTTTGCCCACTTCCCCCATGGGCAGCCCCTTCCCCTTGTGCCACTTCTTACCTTCCTGAGTGGAGATGGTCTCTCCTTTGCACGGAGCACAGGCGTAGCAGCAAACTGGCTCCCCTTCAATGACCACCTTGACGCATCCAGGCTGACAGCTGTCCGTACACCTAGAATGAGGCAGGGTCTAAGCAGAAGGACAAAAAACATCAATCAAATGAGTTAAGAAGTTTGGTCTATGGAAATGAGCACCAGTATTGTGAACTGGTTCAGGAAACTAACTGGAATGATCCAGAGAATTTATTTTTAAACAGGTACAATTGGGTCTCTCTGGGTCACTCTCTTTCCCTTCTGTCACTTTGCCACCAGACAGGGCACCAGTATTTGGAAGGAGCAAAAGGACACCATAGTATTCCAAATAAAGAATCAATTTAAATGGCAATGTTGTGTAAACCTGGGGGCACCTTCATTTCTAGGAGAAGATACAATCCAGGCTTCTTTCAGCCACAGGTTTGGCTGGTGATAATTTGCAAGTGGTCTCTCTCCCCCCCCCCCCCATTTTTTGCCTGTTTCCTTGTCTGTGGACACTTCTAATGCCCCAGGAGTGCCTGTATTGGTTTAACAGCCTAAAAGCCTAAATTCCCCTTTTGGCGGATGGAATCAGGGTCAGCAACAGTGATGTAGTGGAAAAGTCTAACGTGCATAAGCTCATTATGATTACCTTCCCCATTACCACGTCTCATTAAGACTACAGTATACAACAGCAGTGTAATGTTAAGAGCAAATCTCGGTCTCTTGCAAACTCCATCTTGGACAGGATGTGCAGAATCTGCCTGTAGCATGGTGATTGGCCGACAGCCAAATTCTCAGAGGCCCGTTTGCGCTCTCAGCACTGACCAAGCTGGCAATGTATTCTGGGAACACGTTATCTGGTGGGAATGAGATAATGGCGAGGCCATCCTCTTTAACTCACAACACCTGTGGATCTCTCCCAGTTGGGAGGGGGTGAGCGATGGTTACATTACCCTTCTGGAAGGAACTGAGCGGATCCATCTTCCATAGGGTGACTTGTCAATCATTGGGAATCTCTAAAATGTACTTAAGTGCCTCACTCTAAGGCGGGCTCGCTCACATCCTGGAACGTGAGTCTGCTCCACGCTCCTCTGCTATGGGACCTGATGGAATCCTGCCTACCCAAACATCGGGTTAGTAAGGCCCCAGACCCTTGCGGTGGGGGGCCATTTTCCCATAGGGAAAATTTGCTGAGAGCCGGCTGTTAGGCCGGCCGATTCCCCCCCCCCGCAAATTTGACCCCCCCACGAATTTACCTCCCACCCACCGCTCTCCCTTCCACCCACCCACCGCTCGCTTGCTCACTCTCCCTCCCACTCACCCACCCACCACTCGCTCGCTCACTCTCCCTCCCTCCCGCCCATGTTCACCCATAGTAGCAGCTAGGGCTTTCCCCGGGGCAAGGGGACAAATGTCCCCTTACCCGGAGGAGACTTTCTGCCTGCTAAACTCCCTCATGCGATGCAGTGTAGCCTATGTTGGTGCCACTGCACAGCGGATTAGGTAGGATTGGGCTGCCCGACAGGCAAGTTTATTGGGTAGAAATCCTATGTCTCATGCATAGACAAAACAAATTCTTAGAGCTCAACAGATGTAATTAAAGAGGTTAAAGTGAAACCACTGTTTTCCCCACCTGGTTGAACCTTCTGGGCCACACAATGGCATCCTGGTCAATGGTGAACTGGATGATCTCTGGGGAGTTCTGCCTCTCTAGTTTCCCAACTTTCACTGTAGCCGTGGACTGATTGGGAAATGCCACAAAGTTCACAATATCAAAGTCGGCTGTCGGATCCCCGTCCTCATCCAAATAAAGTCTCTCCATGGAAGTATTGTAGAAGCGGGAGTTTCTCAGGAAAGGGAGAAGCTGGAATGACACAGAAAACACCAGCATTGAGAGAACTGGAAACTGTCCTCAGCTCTGCCCATCTGCAGGGCTCCTCACCTGTACCTGCACATGTGCAATGCAGACTCAACGTGACAGTGCAGGTTTTGCACCCTCATCCTGATACCACGATGTATTCTGGTGACATCCACCTCCATTGTCATATAAGCCGGGGCAGCTAGTCTCAGTGTCTGCAGGCCAGTTCGGTGGCATGTAGAGGCAGATGGAGCTAGGGGCTGCTCTCCTACCAGAATTAATTCCCATACATGGCCAGGGCCTTTATTTATTGGTGAAGCCCAGCAGATGGACTTCAGGACCTGCTTCATACATGGAGGAGTCACAGAGGAATCCTCCAGTGGTGAGGAAAGACCCTACAGAGCTAAAAAGGCATGTCACAGGAGATGCTAAGGGCCAAACTACATGTGACGCTAAATGCGCCAGTGTGCAGTTACTGGCTTACGTTTTCTGTTGTGTACTAGTCACATGGGACCACAATTTGGATTGGGACCACAGTATAGAGATAAGGGGCATTTAACCCTTAACCTTCGCCGCCAATTTACTGCCAAAAAAAAAAAATCACTTCTATAAATCAGGGATTCAACTCTAAATGTAGCATTTACTACAGAGAGAATTTCCAGCAGGACAACAGTGCAGTGCAAAGGGTTAATACCCTGTACCAATGTCCTGATCCAAATTGTGGTTGTGCATGGCTACTGCATGAGAAGAGCCTTACTCCTGTACTAACATATTGTGGTTCATTTGGTGTCGCAGGGAAGTTGGCCCTAAACAGGACCCAAAAGGACACCTAAGAACATAAAATGCTTTGGGGCTTTTTACTTTGTCCTAATTAAAACATTATTTCAGATTATGAAAATAAAAAAGTGGAATGCTGCTGAGCACCTCACTAGCTGAATTTTTCTGAGAATGGTACAACATCTCATTGCAACATGTCATTTGAAAATGTTTCAGAGCCTGGATCTGGAATTGCACAATTGATGGTCAGTCCAGGTGTCTGTGAGGGAAGAAGAAGAATACCTGCCAGGGCTGGACCAATTCATGCTCCAGCCTGCCGGCCCCAGCTATCAGTCTCCGATTCAGTGGTCTGGATGCAAACGCAGCATGTAGGGCATGTGCCACGGCCTGGATAGTCTTGTAAATACTGTAACTGTCTTGAGACAAAACTTTTTCAACCACATCCTGGACCAAGGTCTCCCTTTTCTCTTTCTCCATGCATCTCATCCAGCTTTTCACAAACAACACAGGTGTTGAATAAGAACAATGAAAGGCTTTCCCCCCAAACTGGGTGATGGCAGAGAACAATGAGTCAAAATTGTCGTATTCTGTGTGTTTGCGTTCCTGGATTGAGAAAGACAAAGAACCGTGGATGTGCTGGACACCAGCTGCTCTGTAAAACAACCTCAAGCTGATGTCCTGAAAGGACACTGCGATCCAAAGTTTTCCCCCTGTTGGCTTTGCTATAATTTCATATTCTTTCATCATCGCTGCTAGCATCACCATGGCATAAACATCCGCATGATAAACAACTACATTGACTTGATCCTGCATCAAAAACCAGTTCATGTTGAAATTCTGATTATTCAAATCCAGCACTGGGATTCTTTTGGAGAAGGCAACACAAAGACCCCTCTTTATGATCACGTTTGTGAAGGTGCTGATGAACGTTTCTCCGTGGTCATTGTTTGGAGCCAGGAGACCAATCCACGTCCATTTGAAATGCAGGAGTAGCTTGGCAATCCCCAGGAAAGGAGGTTCTTGTTTGGGGACCATCCGGAAAGAAAAAGGAAACTGGGCTTTATCTTTTTGAGCATGACTCAGGAAACTATAGCTGATCTTGCAAGAAAGAAAGAAAAAGGATTGAGATTTTTTGTTTCTAGACAAAACTCAGACATTTTTTGAGTAAAATATTACTGCTATTTCACAAAATGCCCATCGTTATGATGGATGACATGTATGTGAAAGGAAGAGCCATATGTTGCTTTCATCAGAAAACATTCCAAGAGCAGCTCTTTACTTTTCATCATAGGAGTGAATGAGGCATTCATTTATACTGAAGGTACTAGAGCAGTGGTTCCCAAGATAGGAGGAGCGGCTCCCAGGGGAGCCACAGAAACCAGCCAGGGGAGCCGTGGAATGCCACAGAATCTTCTCAGGAAAACAGTGCAATGCCAATTGGTAGGCTTACCAGATCTTCAACCGGGACAGAGTGCTAGACCTTTAGGAGAAGGAATGTGGGCAGGTGTAGCTTGTTAAACCTTAGAGCACAATCCTAGGCATGTCTACTCAGAAGCAAGCCCCACTGAACACAATGGGGCTTGCTTCTGAGTAGACATGCCTAGGATTGTGCTCTAGGACTTAACAAGCTACACCTGCCCACATTCCTTCTCCTAAAGGTCTAGCACTCTGTCCCGGTTGAAGATCTGGTAAGCCTACCAATTGGCAGGCATCAACATAATGTAATGGGGAGCCGCGGCCAATGGTCCTCAATGGTCAAGGGAGTCGCAGGTCGAAAACGTTTGGGAAACACTGAACTAGAGGTTCCTTCAGGGATACCCCTTGGAGCCTGTGTAAAGTGCCAAATACATGATTTATTTATTTATTTATTTATTTATTTATTTTATTTAAAAATTTTATATCCCGCCTTATCCCATGCCGAGGCAAATGCCCAAGGCGGCTTACAACAAAAATTAAAAACAGTTTAAAATACAGAAAGTTTAAATACATAACTTAAAAACAATAAAAACAATAATATCAATAAAAACCACTGGGGGGGCAACAGTAGGGAGCACAAAAGCAGCATGGCAGAGCATCTTGAGACACAGGAGGCAGGCTACAACCCATCACCCAAACGCAAGACGAAACAAAAATGTTTTGAGCCCTCGCCGAAAAGTCATGAGGGAGGGGGTGGTTCTCAGATCCCCTGGCAGGGAGTTCCACAGTTGTGGCGCCACAGCGGAGAAAGCTCGCCCACGTGTTGCCACTCCCCTAACTTGCGATAGAGGTGGTACACGCAGGAGAGCCCCCTCAGATGACCTAAGAGAGCGGGCCGGAATGTATGGGAGAAGGCGGTCCCTCAGATATCCTGGACCCAAACCGTGAAGGGTTTGGCAACACGTGCTGTAAATGGTGCTGTATGGTGCTGTATGAATAAGAAAAAAATAATAATGGGCAAAACATGATCCCTCTTTCGAGTTCCCAGGGTCCCCAGTGTCTGGGTGAAAGGATTGATTTAGACACTTCTCAAGCGTGTCACAGACGATGTTTCTTGACCATAATGGAAAGCTGTGTACTGGATTTTGTATGTCACACTAGTTCAGTGGTTCTCAAACTTTAGCACCGGGACCCACTTTTTCAAATGACACTCTATCGGGACCCACTTAGCTTTACGAGACGTTATCTCCCTATATTTATACAAGCTTGCAAACTGTAGGAGCTCAGCTCTTTGAAGGGCAATGAGCAGCTATCTGATTTTTGAATCAGGGCTTGTGGCAATTACTTTGCTGATCTTTCCATCACCTGGGACCCACCAGAAATCAGGTCACGACCCACAGTTTGAGAAAAACTGCTCTAGATGGTTTCCTCCCTCTTTAAGAATCCTCTGTTGAAATTGTGCTCTTCTTCTTCCTGCTTAGCAACCTTTGCTGGAAAGATGCCAGGGACAAAAAAGGCTCCCCTCCAAAGGATGGCCATGGACAAAATGCAAATATTTGATGACCTACAATGATTTCCTCTTATTAATCACCGGAACCGCATAAAGATGATTTTGGTGTCTCCCCTGCTGAATTTCCTGGAGCTCCTAGTCTAGGATTATGTTTATGCTGTGGCACAGTGTGTGGGGTGTGAAACTATCACACGCTGAGGAGAGCTGGGATTGGAAACTCTTATTTTGTTGTGCACCTGGCCTAGATGCCTTTAAAAGGGCATTGGATAGATTCATGGAGGAAAAGACCATCACAGGTTACAAGCCATAAGCAACCTCCTGGCTTTAGAAGTAGGTTTTTTTTCTGTGCCAGGTGCAGGGGAGTGGCAGCAGGAAACAGGTTGTTAACTTGTTGGCTGTGTGCTCTCGGAGGCATCTGGTGGGGCCACTGTGAGATACAGGAAGCTGGACTAGATGGGCCTTTGGCCTGATCCAGCAGGGCTCGACTAATGTTCTTATGTGTTGTTAACATCCTTATTCACTCCATGTTAGGAAGCTCCCAGGTTGTGGCTTCCATTTCAGGGTCAAATGTACTGTGCACATGCTGTGTGGTCACTCGTGGAATATTCTAGGAACAAAGGCAAGACTCCTTACAACAAGCCAGCCTGTTAGAGCTGGAGGTGGGGGAGTGGGGAGCTGTGACAAATCAACAGTGTGGCCTTCCTCCCCGCCTGTGGGGTCTGAGACCTCTTGCCTTCAGTCCAATTTTAAAACCATGCTGCTAACCTGGGTTGGGCCCTTCTGGCAGGGCACCCAGAACCAGGTTCACAAGTACACATGACGGCAATGGAAAGGTTGTCAGACAAGATCATAAATTGCTGTTTGGTACAAAGAAACTGCTTGGTGAGTTATAGATGAGCCAATTCTTCCTGAAGCATTCCTGGGTTACAATGTATATATTGAGGTGTTGGTGGAGTCCCGTCCCCCTGCTTTTACCACTTTTATGCTGCCCCAATATATACCTTTTTTCACACTTTGAAAAAGGAAGCTTTAAAAATCGTGTTAAAAATGTAATTTGTGAGTTATAATTGGGGTAGTGGCAAGTGATGGTGTGGTGGAAGGAGTGGTGCTTGCTCAGGGACTGGCACATGGTTCTGGGTAGTGACCTGCCTGGTTGTGGAGGAGAGAGAGGGAGAGAGGAGAGGAGAGGAGGCTGCCAGACTCAGAGAGAAGGCAGAGCAGCACGAGGAGCAAAGAAACAAATGGCAGGAGATCAAGGTGGAAGGAGATTGAACAGCTTGGGGCTTCTGGTCAGATTTTTTAAACAGGATTTTTGAGCCTAGGATGATCCACTGAGCCAGTAGGGACTCATACCTATTCTTTGTCTCCCAAAGATTTGATGGTTTACAATAGGGTTGGTTGGGTCAGTTCAACTTCTTTGTGTCAAAGAGAGAGAGCTGAACTAAGAATCGAGGAGATGCCTGAGGTCTTCAGCCCCCTGAAAAAGGGTTTGGTTACTGCATCCTTTTTGATATCAAGGTGGCAAGGGGGTTGGATTAGCATAAGGTTTGGTGGAAGATCCTACAGGTTTGAGTCTGGTGGCCTACATGACCTTTGGCCTGACCCTATTGGCACCTAACACCGCAGGAACAACCATTCCAGCGGCATAAGGCGACATGCTGGAGTGTGTGGCCTGGCTGCTGCTGCAAGCAGTGAGCGGCCGGCTCTGCGCACCAGCGAATGACGGACACCTGCCGACAATGGTGTCAACGGGAAACAGGTTATCTTGTTGTCTTGTGCTCCCTGAGGCATCTGGTGGGGCCACTGTGTGATACAGGAAGTTGGACTAGATGGGCTTTTGGCCTGATCCAGCGGGGCTCTTCTTATGTTCTTATTAAATGTTCCCATATCCCAAGAGTACCTCTGGAGGCCAAAACTCCCCCACAGAATGGAGCAGGTGTCACGTTGGCGCTGCTGCATCACCACGCGCAGAGTTGCGGTAGAGTGGCTGTTTGTTTTTCTGTAGTGGTAGGATGTCCTGATCTGTATGTGCAGTTGCCCTTCAAGTCACACAAGGTTGTCAGGCAAGTGCAGTCACTTCAGGAAATGTCCATAAGGCTTCTAAAAGCAAATGGGGGTTGTAGGGAGTGAGGTCAAGAAACAGAAAAGCATCCTTTTGAATATGGCTTGCTGTGATGCATTCCTAGCACACCATCAACAAAAGGCACATCCGTCTGCAGTTGTAGAATTGACCCTTGCCCAAAGACTCTGTGTGTGTGTGTGTGTGTGTGTGTGTGTGTGTGTGTGTGTGTGTGTGTGTGTGAGAGAGAGAGAGAACATTGAAACTGAGGAGACCGGCACGGGGGCAGTGGTGCGACTGATTATTTTCCTAAGATGGAACTCTTTAATTTAACATAATCTTTGGAAAAGGATGATTGTCCAAATTAAAAGCAAGGCATCAGCATTAAAAGCAGCAGCATCGTTAAAATGTTTGGGTTCAAATCTTGATTGTGGGGTCACTCGTATTTTTTATCTGTCTGGTTAGGTAAACGACATAGAGAATAATACCAATCTCCATTTTTTTTGCAGTGCAACTCTATAAAATGAAGTGAATGATTTCTATTAAGTACAGAATTATCCAAAAATATTTTTAAAATCTGATTTTTATTAATGTTTTTACAAACAAAATACATGCAAAAAGATTTTAAAAAGATTTTTAAAATTAAAAAGACAATTATACAAATGTAAGCCATGGTGGATAAGTTGATCAGCGGCTACTGGTCCTGATGGCAAAAGGCTACCTGCAAGTCAGAGGCAGTGTGAGTACCAGTTTCTTCGAGGGAATAGTGGGAGGGGCTTCTGGACCGTTTCCACTTCTGGACTTCCAAGAGACACCTCCAGGCTGCTGGAGAAGATCTCCGTTTGGACTGACCCAAAAGGGCCTCTTGTGGGGGAAGGAATAGCTGCCTGATCACTCTGTTGATTGCTCCGCACCGCCACGTAGTTTGAACCTGTTACTACTATTGGGGTTTAGCTTTGCAGTTCAGGGTCAAAGAAACCCTGAGATTGTAGGGTTTCCAGTTCACCGAAACAATCTCTTTCAGCTCAGTGTGACTTCCTGATGAAAGGTTTAAGGTGCACGAGCCTGTGTCTTCGGAAACTTTTCTGTATCACAGACCCCAACTCATTGTTATCCCCTCCTGCAGAGGAAGAGGTTTGGAATGGAAAGGACACAGGAAAGTGTCACTGCATAGAGTAGTGGTTCTCAAACGTTTTTAACACTGGGGCCCACTTTTTAAAATGACACCCTATCGGGACCCACCTAGCTTTACGAGACTTTAAAAAAAGGTGTTCTAGAAAGAAATAATATATTTACAAGTAATATTTTATTTATTTAATTATTTGCATAAAACTCAATCCATTTCTCGTAATTAGGTAGCCCCAGGTGGTGCAGCGGGTTAAACTGCTGAACCATAAGCTGTCGATCGAAAGGTCGGCAGTTCGATTCCCGCAACGGGGTGAGCGCTCGTTGCTTGGCCAGCTCCTGCCAACCTAGCAGTTCCAAAGCATGTCAATGCGAGTAGATAAATAGGTACCGTTTGCGGGAAGGTAAACAGCGCTCCGTGTTCCAGCTGCATGCTACGCGCTGCAGCAAGGAGAGTCATGCCGGCCACATGACCACGGAGGCGTCTTTGGACAACGCTGGCTCTTCGGCTTTGAAATGGAGATGAGCACCACACCCTAGAGTCGGACACGACTGGACTTAATTGTCAGGGGATACCTTTACCTTTTTAATGAATATCCTCAAAGCTTGAGGGGCTTAGTTATGTGACCCAGCCTTTACCTGCTTTACCCACTACCTGTCATTGACAGACTTGGGGAAAAAAAACCCAGAAAAAAAAAGATTTATCTCCCTATATTTACACAAGCTTGCAAACTGCAGGAGCTCAGTTCTTTGAAGGGTAATTAGCAGTTATCTGATTTTTGAATAACTTCAGGGTTTGAGGCAATTATGTATCTGATCTTTCCATCACCTGGGGCCCACCAGAAACCCACCAAGTGGGTCCTGACCCACAGTCTGAGAAACACTGGCATGGAGAATAAGCTGGAAGCATGAGAGACTGCACAACCCCTTTCTTACTTACATAGCAGGGAAGTTAAGGCAGGAGGTTTGGCATACAATGCTTTGCAGGTGTGGTGAAAATCTCTGCTTTTCCTGTGCTTTTTGCCTATTGTTGCCCCCTTTTCCTCATATATTGGACCAGTAATAACAACAACCCCCTTCAGTTTTTCTAATGCTGAACTCTTTTCAGCTTCCTTCAAATCTATTCTCTGCCTCCAGTTTCCATTTCGGATGCCCAATGCCCCACTCTTGACCCCTCAAGACAGCCCATGAAGTGGTTTGGGATGCAGTCTGACCCATGCTCACCCTCCCATGTTTCATACCTGTGGGATTTTGTAGATGCCCAAGACGCCAGAAATCTGACTGGAGATGGCAGCGTTGGCCCCTTCGAGAACAGCCACCAGCTTATTCTTTCTTCCACAGTTGTAGTTTGCAATATGCAGCTGCCCAGTAGACAGTATATCTATCATGGCATCGTAAGTCCGTCTTGGATTGAAATAGTTCTCATAGATGTTGTAGCCAAGGGAGACATTGGGCAGGAGCCTGGGATTCTGATTGATCTCATGGACAGCAAACAAGAAGGGTAGGAGGTCCCAGAAATTCATGCCAGCTATACTGCAAGGAATATATGTCTCAGATTCATATCTTCCATTCAAAGAAAACAAGTCAAATTCCTCTTCTCTTACTAAGAGGCGCATTGCAAGCAACAGAAATGCCTGGATTTCGCTCTTAGAACTACATTCACATTAACTCCACAGTCTGATGCACACTATCAGTTAATGGAACATAATGGAAATGGAACATTTTCTTCTTTTCAAAACTAAGGACGTTTTGGACAAGTTGCAACTTCAGCATAGGTATCGTTGCAATGTACTATGTCTTCGTTTCTTTCTTTCTACAAAGTGCCACACTGCACAGGTGAGGAGCAGGCTCAAGGACAAATCAGTAAAATGATGCACAGTTCTACTATCAAATTAGAAGCCTCGCTTGCTTGAAAGATCTACTGCAGGGATGCACAAGAAAAAGACAAAATGCTATTTTCACATGCAAGCCCCCCCCCCCATTTCACCGCTGTATTTGTCATCTTTAGACATGCAGCGGTGACTGTATGCGTGCCCATGAGTTATTCAAATAAATAAAGGGCTGTCACATGGAAGAGGCCAAAGATTTATTATCTGCTAGCCCAGAGTAGAACTAGACCTGATGGGCTTAATTAAGCTGCAGGAGGGGAGATTTCAGATAAATCTCAGGAAAAATTTCTTAGCACTAAGAGCAGTTCAACAATGGAACCTATTATCGAGGGAAGTGGAGAGTTCTCCAATCCCTCCCTGGAGGTCTTCAGGCAGAGGCTGACACTGTAGAGAGGATTTTATTGCTTCAGGCAGCGGGTTGGACTAGATGGCCTTGAAGACCCCTTCCAATTCTATTATTCTCAGCACAATTCTATCCAACTTACACCACCGGTATAACCAGCGGTGCAGCAAGAACGGGAGGCCCCAGAACGGAAAGGGGATTCAAATCCCCTCCAAAGGGGGATTCAAAGGTGATTTAAATCTCCCCTTCCCTCCAAAGCCTTCCGCCCTGCCCTCCCCCTGTGGTTACACCGGTGGTGTAAGTTGGAAAGGATTTGCGCTATCTATCATTCCATGAAATCTCTTTGCAGAAGATAATCCTCTCTCTATCCATATCATCTGCACTAGAAATGTGGGGGGAAACACCTCTTTCGCCTTCAGATAGTTCTTTGCTGCTATGCTGGAATCGTCAGAGTGCCCCAGTCATGCAGGGTGCAGAGTAGGAGCGGTTTCTGGGCATTTCGGTGAAGAAAGAACAATCTTTCTCAATGCCTGTGTCTGCTCCAAGGTTTAAAAGCAGAGTTAAAAGCAAAAATTGAAATGTTATGTAGGTAAACCTTCTTGTCCGACAAAATGTTATTATACATCTGTTCTACATGAATCTCGACACAACCTAAGCCATGGGAAATGGCAGGCTGTGCACTAGATGGTGACTTAATGTTCCTGCCTCCCCCCAAGATCGTTTCCCCAAAGGCAAAACTGGAGAAAAGAAGCACATGATTTACCAGAGACAAATACCAGACAAAAAGGACGGTCCCTAATCAATAGGAATAATTGAAGTATGATTAAATAATTAAAGGAAGTATGAATCAGAATCAGGTGGTGTAGCATCAAACCCATCACCACATGATTACTTACGCATTAAATACGTTCAAAGGAGGTTCGGAGAAAACATATGGCTGCAACATAATACTAGTTGTAGAGGTGATCCCACTAATCTGGTAGTCTCCTGGCTTGTAATAATTAAATGAGATTTTTCTATCATTTGCCAGGTTGGATGGGCATTTTGTCTTCAGCATCCCACCGGGAGTCTGTGGCAGCAGCAAAAGCATTAGCAGCAGCAGTAGCATTCTGGGAATGCCCACCACAGTCACATTCAACTCTCACACTCACACACTTTACTAATATAACTGGATCTTAAGCCAGAGCTTAAAATCTGATGGAACAGAAGTTAAACCTCGCCCTGGCAGAGTCCCAGCTACCCTAAAACTCACTTGGGCTGCAGGAGGTCCTTATGCACCAGTCTTTTCAAGATCAGTACAGGAACCTCCCTTTCCAGTTGCTCTCAATTCTGATGCTTCTCTTATTGACTTCCAAGGTGATCAGTGGAAGAATCCCTTGAGCTTTGCAGAGAAGAATAAAATACAATGTTTTTGATAATTACAAGGGACAGAGTCACTCTCACACCATCCTTTACTCTCTGTGCGGTTTCACGCGCAGGTGTACAGCTGGAGGAAACATGTTTGTGAAATTCGGGCTACTCCTCTGTTGTCTTTCATGACTAAGGAAAGGAGCAGATCAGCAAGACTAGAGCTTCCCAGGAAATCAAGTATGCACTCTGCACGTCACCTCAGTTGTGCCAATTTCATCTGCCATGATCAGCAGTCAGTAAAAGTACCACCTACTGGATGAGGCAGGGCTTTGAGCGCATGTGGTGACCTCCTAAGTTTCTCAGGGGCACCTCTGGATCCTACTAACAGCCCAATCCTGTGTAGCTCTTGCACCCATGTAACAGTAGATCCACCGGTATAAGTGCACTTATGCCAGTGTAACTTGCTGTACGCCAGCAGACGCAGGACAGAGACTGACGTAACCCCCCTTGGATGGTGCACATGCGCAGTTCGGATGCGGGATGGACACCTCTGCAACTCTGCCGGCGCAGGGGGATTCCAGGGGCGTTCAGATGCCCCCAGAATGCCCCCTGCACTGGTGCAGTTGTGTTGGCGTCTGTCCCGTGTCCGAACTGCGCATGCGCGGCATCTGAGGGGGGTTACGCCGGTCTCCGTCCTGTGTCTCCGTCGGCGTACAGCACGTTACACTGGCATCAGTGCACTAGTGGATCTACTGTTACACTGATGCAAGAGTTACACAGGATTGGGCTGTAAGGCCCTGCCCGGCATGATCTGAAGTGGGAATGTGTTTGCCAGGCCACTCTGCAACTCCCTGGGATTGGAATCTATTCTGGTTTCTGTGGAATAGAGCTACAGTACTTGATTCCACTGAGTCCTAACACTAGGCTTATCAGATTTTCTCGCACCCCAAGGGGGCGAAGGTGACATCATGGGGAAGCGGGTCAAAAACTGTGATGTCACTTCCACTGGAAGTAGGCGTGTCCACCGGACGTGGGACACGCAGGGGGCGTTTCCATGGTTGTGGGGCAGGTGACATCACGGGGTGTGTCCAGCCGGCTCAACATTATGAAATAAATACAGTATTTTACCTTTTTCCCTCGTGCCTCTGAGCACGTGCAGAGTGCAGCTGCGGTTTTCATCCCGAACAGCCAGCTGCATTGTGGTGGCCAGTCCTACGTGTGTCAACAAAGACAGTGTAATAGATTTGGAGTTATGATTATGACTGTGTTCCAAAGCTCGCCACTCTCCTTTTGAAACACATCTCCATTTTTGAGAGTCTGGTCAAGCCAGGCAAGAGACACCAGGCAGAGGGGTCTTTGCTTACCCAGCCAAAGGGGCTTGCCAGCCAGCCTCAACAACCTGGGTAAATATCGTCTGAGCGGTCCTGGCTCACCCCTAGACCTTGCTACCTCAGAATACACCCTTGCTACCTTAGCCCTAGCGCTTGACCCCAACTGCCCCAAAACCAGGCCAGAAGGCTCAAAAGTCCCTGCTACAGGTCCCTGAGGAAAATGTCAGCACCAGCCATGGAGAGGTGGATGCCATTGCATCTAAACAGGGCTGGCGAAGTATAAACAATATCAGGGTGAGCGAGAGTCGCTCCACCATGTGCATTGAAGACCTTCCTCATTTAAATGTTCACCTTGCGCTGAGCAATGTCAACATGGTACAGGTGAAATGCCTGCTGTTGAGCCCGGAAACAGGACGGGGATGTGGTGGCCAATATTCCCGCCCCCTCCCGGGCCAGCTTGGATAACCGCCGCCCTCCCTTGCTGCCCGGCCCACCCTTGCACCAGCCGGTGGGAGACGTACCTTCTCCGCCAGCGGCTGGATTGCTTCAGCAGTGAAGTGAGGGCTGCCGGCCTCTGTGCTGGTGGCCCTTACTCTAGAGTTGTCGCAAAAGTGCTTTACGGCACGTTTGCGACAGGTTAGACTGGCAGAGCACATGCTCCGCCGGTCTACAGTTATTGTGGATTGCACTGTCGCTCTATTGCTTTTTAAGTCGGTATGGCCATTGAGTTTCTAAATGTTAATGGGGAGATGATGCCTCGCACAATTGTCCCCATCACAGAAGATGGTGCCTGCCTGTTTCGGTCCCTCTCCTACCTTATGTATGACACTCACCTCATGACTAGGGAGGTGCGTGAGCTAATTGTGAGGCACGTGGTGGACAACTGGGAGAAGGTCTCTATCATGTCCCATGACAGCGAGGGGGGACAACTATCATTCGATGGAACCATGACATTTAGTAAATGCAGGGAGTTGTCTTACATGGGGTAGTTGTGCTACATTTAATTGGTTCATTACAATCAAAGGAAAGTTTATTGGAGACAAAATGGATTTAAGGTACTTACATCCCGTAGCGAAGCACGGGCGTCACACTAATTAATCATAAGGGCGAAAAAGGAGGGGGATAGTAAAAGTACAAGGAGGCAGATGGAAAATGCCTGTGTTTGGCTGGAGAGCACAAACAAAAAGTTTCATCAAATGAATACCTGTGACACCTAGCAGATGGATGTGGGATGCCACTTAAAAGACATAGCCTCCACACAGGTGGGTCACTAACCAACAGAGATGTGGATCAAATCTCTGACTCCAAGTCTTGAGTCAACTCCCAAGTCTCTGGGTCCAAGTCTCAAGTCCCAAGTCTTTTGCCCTCATGTTCCGAGTCTTTGGTTGCAAGTTGTGAGTCCTTAACTATTTCATGGGGGAAATGGGTTTAAACCTGAATAAAATTTGACTTGTCATAAAAGGCTCCAAGTTGCGAGTTGAGTCTTTCGAGTCTTTTACAATTGCTGAGTCTAGTCCGAGTCAAGTCATTGATGCGACTTGAGTCCGACTCGAGTCTGAGTCAATAGACTCAAGTCTACATCACTGCTAACCAATGAGGTCTGCAGTTGGCGTGGAGTAAATTAGCAAACCAGGAAAAATAAAGTAATTCCTAACTGCAACCCTAGGTAGATGGTCCCCAGCTTAAGCTACTTACATTGTCCAAAGAGTCTCAGTTCTTGCATTTGCAGGCAGGCAAGTAGGTGCTCCACTCAGTTCCCAATGAATGGGTCCACTAGCAGAGAACGACAACTTCCTAGACGTTTGGGGGATATATTATCTTCCCTGCACAATGTTATCAAATTCTGGTCCCTCCATCCCATCCCACCCCTTGGATATATCAATCAATCAATCAATCAATCAATCAATCAATCAATCAATCAATCAATCAATCAATCAATCAATCAATCAATCAATCAATCAAACCTTTATTGGCATCACAAACAAACATACAAGTTAAATATACCAATACACAGTCACCATCATTCCAGTGGCACAAACTATTGGATAAAAGAGAAAAAAAGAAAAGAAAAAAAGTCTATTTTTACATCTCTAGGTCGTTAGGAGAAGTCTGTAATGCACTTCGGCGGCAGAAAACCAAATAAAGATATTTAGCCACTATCTTGGTGAGCTCCTGGTCTTTCCCATATAATAAAAAAGGTATGACCTCCATCTCTGGTTACCAGGTGGGAATGCAAAATTGATCTAAATATTGTTGTCGGAGATCATCGTACAATTTACATTTAAGGACCATGTGTGCTAAAGTTTCCACCAAGTGACCATCACATGGACACATCCTATCTCCTTCTACCATACCCACAAACCTACCCCAAAGGAGGTTTGATGAGTTAGAACTGAACCTAGCCAGCGAAAATGCCCTTCTTTCTTGTGGGTTGAACAAAAATTGTAGGTAATTGTTTTTAATTTCATGTGCCCAAGAAAGTTGAAAACAGAGGGGAACATGTTTTCTGTGCTGCTACAATTAGTTCCTGGTGTTCAATATCCCACAGCCTAGTTTTTAGCATAGCCTTAGCGGATGGTAATGACACAGAACCCAGATGATCCACTGACAGCCCAAGTTGCTGTATCTTTGTATAAAACTGTTGTAGCCCTGGGGAAGGGAAGGGGTCTGACAAGAGTTCACTAAATAGAGGGTCCTTGTCTGCTAGAAAGCAGATGTTTAGCCAGCATAGAAGAAATCTCACCCAGGAAACTCTCTCTACCTTGTGTTGACCAACTTCTAGACACAAGACTGCATAGGGTACACAGCGTGGGACAGCAAATATATTAAATAAAAAAGCTGCCTGCACTCTTTCTACCAACTGGGTAAACCCTAGCATCCAAGCTGGAATTCCATAGAGCAATTGAGCTATAACTTTGGCACTGAAGACCTTAAGGGCAGAGGGGATATGTAAATTACCTCTTATTACAAAGAAGCGCATTATGGCCTGCATAGACAGCTTGCTGGCATTCACCGCCGCTGCGCAGTGCTGTTGTGAGCACTCGAAGGTGCTAGTGATTTCAGCTCGTTTGATTTGGTGAGCAGACACCTGACTCTGTGGGCGGAGCGGGTACCCAAAAAGGAAGAGAGAGAGAGAGAGAAGGAAAAAGATCTGCAGTGTGCAGAGGCGCCAAAATAGAGCTCAAAAAAGTCCAGTACTGGGGTGAAGAAGATCTTTACTTTGCTAGCAAAGGACACGATCAGCAAGGCAGAAAGTGTAACATATACAATCATAACAAAAGCTTATATACATTTCATTATTTCGTAAAAAGTCATGGAGTACATTGTTTCAAGGAGTACATAACAAAAGGGAACCAATACAGAGGGGGATCCAAAGAGTTACACTTTGATACAGCCAATAGAAAGTTGGATTGAAACTTTGCACCGATGAGAGCAGCAGCAGCATGTATGGAACTTTGAACCAATAAAAGATAAACTTTATTAAAAGAACCAATGAAAAGTGTGGTGCTTTGTGCAACTGGGAACCAATGGTATGATGGGTGGGGGTACTGGGTGGCAGGAGGTAATAGGATTAGACCCCCACTTCAGGTGAAGCGAGGTTTTCCGGAGTTTTATGAATGGGTCCTTTTGAGAAGCCTACTTAACACAAAAGGCAGTATTTCCAATTAGATAGCCAAAAGTGCCACACAATGGGTCCCTGCCCCATGGCACCAAACATACAGTTTAAGGCTTTTGAATTGTTCCTGTCAATCAGGCAAGAGCCAGGCAGGTAACTGGATTAGCATGTGAAACAAATGTAGCCAGGCAAAACAGGAACAATGGGAGGTGAGGCAGCTAGGAGAGAGGCATTTTGAATAATAGTAACAAAGAAAGACAGAGACAAATGATTCCAGGATGTGGGAGATGGTGGAGATTGATGGAGGGAAGGTGCAGACCCAACAAGATAAGATCCTGAGGAAATGAAGTGGTGACAATCTGACTCCTTGCTGTGATCCTGGGATTTCCCTCCCCCCTGGCCTCAGCCGACTCCCCAGGTAGAAGGCAGCCATTTGAGGCCAGCACAGAATGGGTTGATACACAGGAGTTATGCTTTTAAAATGGCTTCCCCTACTCCTTGCAGTGCAGATCTATGGCAGGAGACGCCCCCCGGGCTGTCTTCGTTTACCCTAAGGTTTCCGTCACGGGAGGAGGGGGAGGGACTCGAACCACTCTACAACCCTGCTCCTGGGATTCCAGAAGGATGCCCAGTTCCGAACTGGACTATTTACGGCTGCAGATCTATTGCATTGCTGCCAGGAGCCTCTCCGCTCCAGCTGGGACTAATCCCAATAGTGCGCGAGGATCGGGACCCTTCTGTGTAGGGACCCGTCTATGAGGAAACCCCGATGATCCTCAATGAAGATCCGGTACATAACTCTCAAAGGAAACCCATAAACCACAGCAATGTAGCAGAATGATCCACTGCTTTAGAAATAGGTTCGTGTTCCTTTAAGCTGTCAAATATAAGGAAGAAACTGTGGAGTGGGTTAGTGGGTCAGAACGGCTCGCGGTTCCGATAATCCTTTAATTGGATACACGCGCCGTCTGGTGGATCTTGGCTGAACGCCCAGAAAGGGGATTAAAGGCTTAGTGAGGTTAGAAGACTGATAGGATTAAAAGGGTACCGGGTGAACTTTGCTGCTGACTGCTTCACTGGGGGTTTGGAGAGGCTTGCGGCGTGCACGTGCCTGGGAACTGTTGACCCTTGCTGGCGCGTGCCAGCTGTCAAAATGTGCGCGAGCTGGAAAGAAGCTGAATTCTTAATGCGCTTCGATAAACATGGCTATATCTCAGTGATTCCTTGATGGATTTTGATGGGGTAAAAAGGTGGGGGTTCAGGGGAGGGTGGCCGACGACACAAAAATATTGGGGTAGGGGTAGGGCCCTCACTACAGTACGAAGACCACAGAAGCCTATGGTGGAATATGATCCCCAGGTAGTTGAATTGAAATACCTGCTGGATGGGTTTCCCACCAAAGATCCAACTATAGCTCTTGTGTGAATTCCCAAAAACCATTATTTTGCTTTTGTCAAAGTTCATACACAGTTTCTTTCTGGTCAGATAGTCAATACAGGCATTTAACAAGCGTTTTAAGTCAATTCTTGTCCGTGAGAGCAGAATCATGTCATCTGCATAAAGGAGTATGGGAATACTTGATGCATTGAGTTTTGGGCTATGAGCATCCACTAGATTTAATAATGGAGCAAGGTCATTTAGAAATAGGTTGAAAAGAGTCGGAGTGAGTACACAGCCCTGCTTCACTCCTCGATTTATAATGACAGGATCTGTCACTTCACCCCCTGGTGTTGATCTTATACGACAGGTATTCTTTGAGTAAAGCTCTTTAATCAGGTAAAGTAACCTAGGTTCTAGGCCCATTCTCTCCAATTTGGTCCACAACAGCCCCCTGTCAACTGAATCAAAAGCAGCCTTAAGATCTAGAAAGGCCACATATAGACTTTCTTTATGATGCCGTGTATACTTGGCGGCTAAGTGGGATAGCACCATACAGTTATGCAAAGTGGATTTCCCTGGCCTGAACCCCACCTGCTCTGGGCCTATGATGTCATTCTCGTCAAGCCAAGTAGTTAGTTTGTTTAGCAGATGTTTCGCGTACGTGTTCCCAGTGTTTGACAATAGACTTATTGGCCGACAGTTAGACGGTAGCTTTTTGTCCCACTTTTTTAAAATTGGGACAATTATGGATTGCTGCCATGAATTAGGCATAATTCCGGATCTATCTACCCCAGTAAATAGTTCTGCTAATATCGGAGCCAACCAGTCTGGCTTGGCTTTGAGTAGTTCAGGCGGAACAGCATCAGGGCCTGGGGCCTTGCCCGATTTCATCTGGGCAATTAAACTTTTAACTTCGGTAGTAGTAACAGGGGGCCACTCATCCAAGTTAGATAACAAAGCATGATCCTGAAAGTCTGGTGGAATACAGTTGTAAAAAAAACCCCCACCTTAAAATGCTCTACCCATGACATAGATGGAATCAATGTCAATGAATTATCCTGTATCTGTGGGGAGTCTGCTAAAGCCTTCCAAAATTTCCTATGGTCTTTAGTAAGGATGGCTGAGTGTAGTGCATCCCAACATGCCTGATTATATCTTAGCTGGCTAAGTTTCCCTAAGTTGGTTCTAGAGAAATAAGTGTCAGACAATCGGGAGCTGCCTGTCTCTCTAAACTCTCTATAGATTCTTCTAACCTCGGTTTTAATTTCTAAGGTTTCTTTATCTGTCCACTCGCCAATCCCCGTCTTCTTAGATGGCCTATGCGGATGTAAATGGGACAGTTCAATTATTAGGATATCAATAAGTTCCTCAAATCAAGTGACTCTAGCAGCTGGGGAAAGTTCGGCACTCCCTACCGAGATCAAATGAATCACACGATCAGAGTACACCAAGCTTTGCAAAAAAGATAGGGTATGCTCATTAATTCGAATCTTTGTGTGCTGAGGTCTCGGTTCCTGAAGGGATGGTTCAATTATATGTTCTGGCACGCTTGATGGGAAAACAAATTTACAATGTAATGGGAGATGGTCACTAAGCATAGGATCACCTATGTGGAACTCAACCACATGGGGCAACAATTTTGTGGGGACCAAAATATAGTCCACCACGCTATTTCCCTGTGGGGAGATAAAGGTAAAATTCCCAGAACCTTCCCAGTCAGTCAGCCCATTAAGCCACACCAGGGCCCTGGTGGTAGTCAACTTTGCAAGCCGCAGGCCCACCAGATTGATTTCTAGATCCCGTGAGCTTCGTTCCCATAAGCAGAAGTTTGGAAGAACAGAAGTATCCAAGATCTCCCACGCTTTTATATATACTTCCCACCCTTGGCCTAGGTGGGCATTGAAATCTCCTGTCAGGATAATAGCTAAGTCAGGACAGATGTTGTCCAGATTCTCAAGCACATGAGCAAAAAGATCCCATTGTTGGTTCTTGGCTGTGACAGTTGAAGTGGGAGGAATGTACACGTTAACCAATAGCATTTCCTGGCTCTCTAATTCTATCTTAAAGGTAAAGGTATCCCCTGACAATTAAGTCCAGTCGTGTCCGACTCTAGGGTGTGGTGCTCATCTCCATTTCAAAGCCGAAGAGCCAGCGTTGTCCGAAGACGCCTCCGTGGTCATGTGGCCGGCATGACTCTCCTTGCCGCAGCTCGTAGCATGCAGCTGGAACACGGAGTGCTGTTTACCTTCCCGCAAGCGGTACCTATTTATCTACTCGCATTAACATGCTTTGGAACTGCTAGGTTGGCAGGAGCTGACCAAGCAACGAGTGCACACCCCGTCGCGGGAATCGAACTGCCGACCTTTCGATCGACAGCTTATGGTTCAGCGGTTTTAACCCGCTGGCCTTAATTCTATCTTAAAAATGGTAAAGGTGACCCCTGACAATTAAGTCCAGTCGTGTCCGACTCTATCTTAGTTACTAGTAAATTACAATTTGCATTTGTAGAAAGAATATGTTCACATTTTATATGGGGAGAGCTCCCTTGGATATAGACAGCCATGTGTGCTGGCATGTCACCTTTTGAGACAGCCAGAGAGCACCTTATCCACCAGAATGCATGTTCCGGTGGTGTATGGCACCAATAGGATTGGGCCATTTAGCTCTTGGTTGGTTCTTTTAGCTTTTATTATTATTTTGTTTTGTTTTAATTGTTGATGAACGTTTATTGGACGATTTATAACGCTTTATTAATGATAACGTTAGGGGGGGTTGTTAGCCCCCTCGAGTGCCGCTTTGGATGTAGAAAGGCAGGACAAAAACAGCTAAACAGATACATAAACGTATGTAAACAAAATATTATACAGCCATTCTAGTGTCATTATACTTTTACTTCTACTGGATTCTTGCACCGAGTATGTGAAGGAAAGAGAGGTGTGCTACAATACTCTCTGGAAATGGGTTCACTCACACAGCACGTATTTGGGTTTACAAAGCAAAGCATAGCCAAAATTAGAAGGAATGCCTTCAAAATCAGATGTCATCATAGATCTTTAGGTTTTATAATTAGATGCTCTTTTGTATTGAGATCAGGTCGAAGTACCATAATGTAACATTTGGGCATAAAGATGCAGCCCAATAACCCAGAACTGGAGGCCAAGATAGAGAAGACCTGCACAGCCACCATGTATTTGCCCTTCGTGCTCAGGTAGGTGGGCACAAAGGACACCCAAACACTGCAGAAGACCAGCATGCTGAAGGTGATCAACTTGGCTTCATTGAATGCTCCGGGCAGCTTCCTGGCTAGGAAGGCCACAGTGAAGGAGACGGCCGCCAGAAAGCCCATGTAGCCAAGGGCAACATAAAACATGGCGACACTCCCTTCGTCACACTGCAGTATGATGTGGCCAGGCTGGGACTGCATGTCAGAATCTGGGAAGGGGGGAGAGATTCCCAGCCAGGCAGCACAGATGCCCACTTGAACTATGGAACAAGAAAAGACAATGGAGTTTGCCAAACTTTTCCCCACCCATTTCCTCATCCTGCTCCCTGGCTTTGTGGCCATGAAAGCCACCACCACAGTGACTGTTTTGGCCAACACAGAGGAGACAGCAACTGAGAAGATGACGCTGAAGACTGTTTGACGGAGAAGGCAGGTCACCTTCTGGGGCTGACCAATGAACAGAAAGGAGGACAAAAAGGAAAGCAGGAGGGAGACCAGGAGCAGGTAGGTGAGGTCACGATTGTTGGCTTTGACTATTGGAGTTTCACGGGATTTAATGAAGATTCCTAAGACAAGGCTTGTGGTTAGGGATAAGAATAGGGTAAAGGAAACAAGAATCATCCCCAAGGGATCTTTGTAGGATAAGAAACTTATGAGTTTGGGGACACATAGAACCCGGTCCTTGGTTGGATGCTGATCTTTTGGACACTCCATGCAACTGTCCGCATCTGTAAAGCAAAAGAGTTCCTTCAGTGATCTACCTTACATCAGGGATGAGGATCAAATCTCTGACCCCAAGTCTCGAGTCAAGTCCCAAGTCTCTGGGTCTAAGTGATCCATCTACCTTACATCCAAAGTAATCCATTTTCTATTACATTCCGTACACGAAAGAAATGTTTGGTGGTTATTATAAATTACTTGCCTTGAAGAACCAAATATGCTAAATATGGGGAAGACTTAAGGAATATTAAGTAATGATAGGGAGTTCCATAGATGAATTACACGCTGGGTGAAGAAATATTTTCTTTTTTTCGTTCGAACTCTCCCTCCACGCAATTTTAGTGCATGTCCCCTGGTTCTGGTGTTGTGCAAGAGGGTGAAGAATTTCCCTCTATCCACCCTCTCCATCCCATGCATAATTTTATACGTCTCAAATCGACTCCCTGAAGTGGTCCTGAAGTGCAAGGAGGCCCTAAGGGGGGGTACAGGCCCCCACACCCTACAGAGGGCCTGCCCTTCTGCTGATAAGTAAAAAAGGACCCGGAGTAACGTCACCAATGTCACCCCGCATCGCCACACTCTTAAAGGGATAGCGACCACATCCGGATCTTGTGAAGGGTCGCGACCCACCACTTTGAGAACTACTGTCCTAGACTGTCTCCATACTCCAGAGGCTGACATGGCCATGAACAGAACTGTCAGACATATCAGCAAGAAAATCCCTTGCATCGCAAACCTATCAAAACTTCTGCCGGTGTTGGGTGTTGTAAACGTGCCATAAGGTAGGTTTTCGTCACCTGGCGAGTAAGTGCTTCCGGCGGAGAGGCTGGTGCGGCTCACTCTGCCCTGAACCACAGAAACCACCACAGGCGAATACAGGTAGATCCTGTGCTGGGCGATGAGGGGGGGGGCTTGGGGAGGGTGACCCACTGTGAAAGGCAAGGAGGCGATTGGCCAGTCATGCCAGGGATGGGGAGGGATACTCGGTGACGCGCTGTGCCAAATCCGTTGCACATTCGAGGAGGCCCATTGATCCTGCTGGGGCTATATCTGGGTGAAAGGGACAAAGTCCCTTTTCCCCAAGGAGCACTCCAGCTTCGCCAGCGTGGGCCGAATCCTGTCTAGGATGCAGCGGCCGCCTTAGGCGCGCTGCCAATGCATTCTAGAAAGGTTTGGTTTGCCCGATACATCAGGACATCTTCCTGATCCATCAGCCTCTGAGCGCAAACCCTCCGAATGTCCTCTTACCCCTGCAGAGACTGAACTGAAACCACCTTCTTCTGCCCTAGAACAAAAGTTCAGATCTAGATTATGTCCTCCTGCATGTCGGGTACATCAGAAATGGTTCCTTGGTACTCATGGAGACCAAGAGCACTTGAGATGCATCAGACAAGGAAGTCATGGATACATTTAAATAACAAACCAAGTATCAGGGAAGAGATTCCCGGCAGAAGGCAGGTTGATTGATGGTTGTTGCACCCAGTAGTTAGTGCGCAGTCACCTCTTCCTGCACCCTGCTTTCCTTTGACTGGCCCTCCCCTGAAACTTCTACAGCTGAGCTTGGGTGTGTAAGTAAGAGATAAATAGCCCTCCCCTCTGTTTGATGTATAAAAGCAGGCATACAGCCTCACATGAGAGAGAGAGAGAGAGAGAGAGAGAACGAAAAAGAAAGAACACAGGAAACTAGAGTCTGGTGTACCTATATTGAGTACCTCTGCATTCTGACAACTTTGGCTGTAATTCATTGTAATACCGTATTTCTTCGAGTCTAAGGCACCATCAATTCTAAGGCGCACCTTAATTTCAGGAACACCAGCAGAAAAAAAACAAAAACCATCGATTGCAAGACGCACCTCCTTCCTTCAATTTGTCTGCTCAGCACCAACTCTCCCCAGCTTGCCTGCCGCTCCATTTCGCCAATCCGATTATTACCATGCCATTTTGCCCCCTCTGCTCAGCGGCGAGCTCTCTCTTCCTGAACCTGAGAGCTCGCCCCAGCATGTCCCACGCACTGCAGCTGACGATCACCTTGCTGCCTTTGAGCAGTGCCTTTGCGGTCCGCCAGAAAATTCAATTTCTTTACTTATCTGGGCTTTGGGGAGGCCTGCGCGACCCTCTGCAGGCCTCCCTGATCTTCATTTCAGCAAAAAACGGTGATTTTCACCGTTTTTTTGCCAAACTGAAGATCAGGGAGGCCTGCAGAGGGTCATGCAGGCCTCCCTGAAGCTCCCCCAAGCCCCGGTAAGTAATAAGGTGGCATTTTGGGGTGCTTTTTGGAGACCTTCGATTCTAAGACGCACCCCATTTTTTGAAATGCTTAATTGGGAAAAAACATGAGTCTTAGATTCGAAGAAATACAGTATTTGTTGTTGTTCAGTTGTTAAGTCATGTCCGACCCTTCGTGATCCCATGAACCACATCCCGCCAGGCTTTCCTGTCCTCCACTATCTTCCTGAGTTCGCTCATTTTCATGTTCGTTGCATCGGTGATGCTGTCTAACCATCTCATTCTTTGCCTTCCCCTTCTCCTTTTGCCTTCAATCTTTCCCAGCATCAGAGTCTTCTCCAGAGAGTCCTCTCTTTGCATCAGGTGGCCAAAATATTTGAGTTTCAGCCTCAGTACCTGTCCTTCCAGGGAACAGTCAGGGTTGATTTCATTTAGGATTGACTGATTTGATCTCCTAGCAGTCCAAGGGACTCTCAGGAGTCTTCTCCAGCACCACAGTTCGAAAGCATCTATTCTTCGGCGCTCAGCCTTCCTTATGGTCCAACTCTTGCGACCATACATTGCTACTGGGAACACCATCGCCGTGACTATACGAATTTTTGTTGGCATGGTGATATCTCTGCTTTTTATTATGCTATCTAAATTTGCCATAGCTTTCCTTCCAAGGAGTAAGCGTCTTTTAATTTCATGGCTGCTGTTTCCGTCTGCAGTGATCTTGGAGCCCAAAAAAGTAAAATCTGTTACTGCTTCCATTTCTGCCCCTTCTATTTGCCAGGAATTGATGGGACCAGATGCCATGATCTTAGTTTTATTGATGTTGAGTTTCAAGCCAACTTTTGCACTCTCCTCCTTCACCCTCATCAAGAGGCTATTTAGTTCTTCTTCACTTTCTGCCATTAGGGTGGTATCGTCTGCATATCTGAGGTTGTTGATATTTCTCCTGGCAATCTTGATTCCAGCTTGCGATTCATTCAGCCCTGCATTTCTCATAATGTACTCTGCATGTAAGTGAAATAAGCAGGGTGACAATATACAGCCTTGCCGTACTCCCTTCCCAATTTTGAACCAATCGGTTGTTCCATGGCCGGTTCGAACTATTGCTTCTTGACCCTCATACAGGTTTCTCAGGAGATAGGTAAGGTGGTCTGGTACCCCCATCTCTTTAAGAATTTGCCACAGTTTGTTGTGATCCACACAATCAAAGGCTTTTGCGTAGTCAATGAAGCAGAAGTCGATGTTTTTTTTGGAACTCTCGTGCTTTCTCCATGATCCAGCACATGTTGGCAATTTGATCTCTAATTCCTCTGCCTCTTTGAAACCCAGCTTGTACTTCTGGTAGTTCTCGGTTCACGTACTGCTGAAGCCTAGCTTGTAGGATTTTGAGCATAACCTTGCTAGCATGTGAAATGAGTGCAATTGTGCAATTGTATCACTGTAATATATCTCTGCACAAATACAATTGGATGGTGGATGGAATCCTGTATTTGTTTTGGAGTATTTATTTAGTTCCTGCGAACCACTCGTCCACAAGTTGCATGGATACCTATAAAAAACAAACCAAATATCAGGGAGGAGATTCCCGGCAGAAGGCAGGTTGACTGATGGTTGTTGCACCCAGTAGTTAGTGCTCAGTCTCCTCTTCCTGCACCCTGCTTTCCTTTGACTGGCCCAGCAGCTGAATGGGGGGAACCTGGGTGGTTTTTATCCGCTGCGACAATCCATTGCCACAAAGTGAGGTCAATCCAGGATTATATAAGGTCAAGTGAACTCAGGGGTGAAACATTTTGTCTTGTCCTTGCACAGGATTCGCACTGTGCCTGGTGCTGGACCGTTTTGTACCACTCTGTATCATGATCTTCACCATGATTAATTCTCTTCTTCTTCATGATGTTTGTATCCTACCTATCCTTCTTGAGGTGGCAGATACGGTTATTTCCCATTTCATCTCCACAACTACTGTGAAACACGAAGGCTGTAATCACATTTACCTGGGTGTAAGTCCCATTGAACGCAATGGGAGTCGACATGCACAGGATTCCACTGTGAGATGGCTAAGGGTAAAATGCTATACACGAGGGGTTCCCAACCTTCGGAGGCCCGCGTACCACCTACGCGTTCCTCCGGCTGCCCCTGCATACCCCCGTGTACCACTTTGTAGCCTTTTCCTCCGGAATCGACGCCCCTAGTAGCTCCTCCTACCTGTTCTCCTGGGCGCCACCATTTTAGATCCCACTGAATCTCACAAGATCCAAGATGGCGGCACCCATACCTCATGAGAATTGGGTGCCACCATCTTTCGAGATTTCGTGAGATCCAATATGGCAGCGCCCAGGAGAACAGGTAGGAGGAGCTACCAGGACGTTGATTCGGCCTGGCTTCCAACTCCTTCATGGATCATTGCCTTGTCGTGGCGAAGGGGCTTGCGTAACTCAATGAAGCCATGAGCTATGCCGTGCAGGGACACCCAAGACGGACAGGTCGTAGCAGAGAGTTCTGACTAAAAGTGATCCACTGGAGAAGGAAATGGCAACCCACTCCAGTAACCTTGCCAAGAAAATCCCATGAACAGTACCAAAAGGCTAAAAGATATGACGCCGGAAGATGAGCCCCTCAGGTCGGAAGGTGTCCAATATGCTACTGAGGAAGAGCGGAGGACTATTCCAAGTAGACCCAGAAAGAGTGAAGCGGCTGGGCCAAAGCCAATAGGACGTCCAGCTGTGGATGTGTCTGAGGTTGAAAGGAAAATCCAATGCTGCAAGGAGCAATACTGCTTAGGAACATGGAATGTGAGGTCTATGAATCAAGGCAAGCTGGATGTGGTCAAAAATGAGATGATAAGATTGAACATTGACATCTTGGGAATCAGCGAACTAAAATGGACGGGCATGGGCGAATTTAAGTCAGGTGACCATCATATCTACTACTGTGGGCATGAATCCCTTAGAAGAAATGGAGTAGCTCTCATAGTCAATAAAAGAGTGGGAAAGGCAGTACTGGGGTGCAACCTCAAAAACGACAGAATGATTTCAGTTCGAATCCAAGGCAAACCATTCAACATTACAGTAATCCAAGTGTATGCCCCAACCACTGATGCCGAAGAAGATGAAGTTGACCGGTTCTATGAAGACCTACAACACCTTCTAGAACTAGCACCCAAAAAAGATGTCCTTTACATCATAGGAGACTGGAATGCTAAAGTAGGGAATCATGAAATAAACGGAACAACAGGCAAGTTTGGCCTTGGAGTGCAAAATGAAGCAGGGCAAAGGCTAACGGAGTTCTGTCAAGAGAACACGCTGGTCATAGCAAACACTCTTTTCCAACAACACAAGAGGCGACTCTACACATGGACATCACCAGATGGTCAATACCGAAACCAGATAGATTATGTGCTATTGCAGCCAAAGATGGAGAAGCTCTATACAATCAGTAAAAACAAGACCTGGAGCTGACTGTGGCTCAGATCATGAGCTTCTTATTGCAAAATTCAGACTTAAACTGAAGAATGTAGGGAACACCACTAGACCAGTCAGATATGACCTAAACCATATCCCTTATGAGTATACAGTGGAGGTGAAGAATAGATTTAGGGCATTAGACCTGGTAGACAGAGTGCCTGAAGAACTATGGACGGAAGTTCGTAACATTGTACAGGAGGCAGCAACTAAAACCATCCCAAAGAAAAAGAAATGCAAGAAAGCAAAGTGGCTGTCAGATGAGGCTTTACAAATAGCTGTGGAAAGAAGGAATGCAAAAAGCAAGGGTGAAAGGGAAAGATATAAACAACTGAATGCAGAGTTCCAGAGAATAGCAAGGAGAGATAAGAAGGCCTTCTTAAATGAACAATGCAAGGAAATCGAGGAAAACAACAGAATGGGGAGGACTAGAGATCTCTTCAAGAAAATTGGAGATATCAAGGGAACGTTTTGTGCAAAGATGGGCATGATAAAGGACAAAAAAGGCAAGGACCTAACAGAAGCAGAAGAGATTAAGAAGAGATGGCAAGAATACACAGAAGAACTATACAAGAAAGATCTTAATGTTCCTGATGACCACGCTGGTGTGGTCACTGACCCAGAGCCGGACATCCTAGAGAGTGAAGTCAAGTGGGCCTTAGGTAGCATTACTAACAACAAAGCTAGTGGAGATGATAATATCCCAGCTGAGCTACTTAAAATCCTAAATGATGATGCTGTGAAAGTGCTGCACTCAATATGCCAACAAATTTGGAAAACTCAGCAGTGGCCAAAGGATTGGAAAAGGTCAGTTTACGTTCCAATTCCAAAGAAGGGCAGTGCCAAAGAGTGCTCAAACTACCGCACAATTGCACTCATTTCACATGCTAGCAAGGTTATGCTCAAAATCCTACAAGCTAGGCTTCAGCAGTACGTGGACCGAGAACTACCGGACGTACAAGCTGGGTTTCGAAGAGGCAGAGGAACTAGAGATCAAATTGCCAACATGCGGTGGATCATGGAGAAAGCACGAGAGTTCCAAAAAAACACCTACTTCTGCTTCATTGACTACACAAAAGCCTTTGATTGTGTGGATCACAACAAACTGTGGCAAATTCTTAAAGAGATGGGGGTACCAGACCACCTTACCTGTCTCCTGAGAAACCTGTATGCGGGTCAAGAAGCAACAGTTCGAACCGGCCATGGAACAACCGATTGGTTCAAAATTGGGAAGGGAGTACGGCAAGGCTGTATATTGTCACCCTGCTTATTTAACTTATATGCAGAGTACATTATGAGAAATGCAGGGCTGAATGAATCACAAGCTGGAATCAAGATTGCCGGGAGAAATATCAACAACCTCAGATATGCAGACGATACCACCCTAATGGCAGAAAGTGAAGAAGAACTAAAGAGCCTCTTGATGAGAGTGAAAGAGGAGAGTGCAAAAGTTGGCTTGAAACTCAACATTAATAAAACTAAGATCATGGCATCTGGGCCCATCAATTCCTGGCAAATAGAAGGGGCAGAAATGGAAGCAGTAACAGATTTTACTTTTCTGGGCTCCAAGATCACTGCAGACGGAGACAGCAGCCATGAAATTAAAAGACGCTTACTCCTTGGAAGGAAAGCTATGGTAAACATAGACAGCATAATAAAAAGCAGAGATATCACCATGCCAACAAAAGTTCGTATAGTCAGGGCGATGGTGTTCCCAGTAGCAATGTATGGTTGCGAGAGTTGGACCATAAGGAAGGCTGAGCGCCGAAGAATAGATGCTTTTGAACTGTGGTGCTGGAGAAGACTCCTGAGAGTCCCTTGGACTGCTAGGAGATCAAATCAGTCAATTCTAAATGAAATCAAGCCTGACTGTTCCCTGGAAGGACAGGTACTAAGGCTGAAACTCAAATATTTTGGCCACCTAATGCGAAGAGAGGACTCTCTGGAGAAGACTCTGATGCTGGGAAAAATTGAAGGCAAAAGGAGAAGGGGAAGGCCACGGATGAGATGGTTAGACAGCATCACCGATGCAACAAACATGAAAATGAGCGAACTCAGGAAGATAGTGGAGAACAGGAAGGCCTGGCGGGATATGGTTCATGGGATCATGAAGGGTCGGACACGACTTAACGACTGAACAACAACATAGCCTCTTTCTCCAGGTTGCGGGGCAAGTGGGAGGACCCGCCCATGCCGCAACCTGGGAAAAAAGGCTACAAACCTGCCGAATTGGCAGGGCTGTATCCTTTCCCTCCCGGCAAGGCTCTGCAAGGCCTGGAAGGCCTGCACTTGAGTCCTCCGCCATAGAGACGACATGCTAGAGAGGCCAGCAAGGCCTGCAAGGAGGCTGCAGCCTTGCAGAATCTCTCTAGCACGTCGTCTCCATGGTGGATGACTCAAGTGCAGGCCTTCCAGGCCTTGCAGAGCCTTGCACCCTCAGGAAAGAATGAAACTTTAATCGGTCAAGGTAAGTGCTGGGGGGGTTCGCGGGGGGTGCTGTGCCACAGTTTGGGAAAAATAAGACCTCCCTGAAAATAAGACCTACTGCATTTTTGGAGCCAAAATTAATACAAGACATGGTCTTATTTTCGGGGAAACATGGTAGGATGTATTGCTTCACATTTGCTATAATCTTATATGTTTCAATATATTAATAAAATATAAATACATTCCCACTGGTTGGGAACGCCTGCTATACACCGTTTCCAGGGAGGGAGACTCATTGAACACACTGGGAGTTACTTCTAAGTCAACATGGGTAGGATTCTGCTGAAAGTCTCTCAACAGGAAACTGTCACTTACTGACTGTTCAGTATCTCTCCTCACCCCACACCCCTCACACCTGTCTACCTTCAAGGCTCTGCCTGGTTCAGAATCATCTCCAGAATCTTCCACTTCCAGTTCCCAGCCAGAGAATTTCATCCTACAAAATCCCACCTAGTAGTTCCTATTAGGGCCCAACACAGAGGGTGGCAACATTTCATGTCTTCAAAAACAGGTCTGTCCCATTCACAGATATGGAGGATGATGGGCATCTGGTCTGACGCACAAAAGGAGAGACCGAGGGGGGGGGGTCTTAACCCGCCCCTGAAATGCATGACCAGAGAACCTTTTCCCCCCTACGTCTTGTGACTTGAATTAAGGCTGCAATGTTTATACCAAGAAAGGGCCCCAGTGCAAAAATGCCTACCAAAAACGTGCACATGTCCTGGGACACGATCATTTCCCTCTTCCTCATGGACAGCCTTGAGCCACCTACCTTCCTCAGTGGAGATGGTCCCTCCCTTGCAGGGGGCACAAGCATAGCAGCAAACTGGCTCCCCTTCCATGACCACCTTGGCGTACCCAGGGCGGCAGCTGTCCGTACATCTAGAAAGAGGCAGCGTCTAAGAGTCGAAGACAAAGAGCATCAGGAAACTCACTGGAAAGATCCAGAGCATTTCTTGTGAAAGAGGCACAATATGGTCTCCACGGGCAACACCCTATCACCTCTCTCCCTTTCATTACTAGACAGGACACCCGTCTTTGGAAGGAGCAAATGGACTTGATAGTATTCCTAATAAGTACAGTTTCCAGTGGAGTGCCCCAGGGCTCTGTCTTGGGCCCAGTTCCCTTTAACATCTTCATCAAGCAGAATAAGCAGGACAAACACAGATCAATGTGTCTTTGAAGCAACACAACAACACACAACACACAGACCAACTGGCAAAGGAAGCCCCATGCAGAAATCTTCCCAAAATCAACTCCCCCACCCCAAGAAATTACATTTAAAGTAAAAAAAATAAGTCCCACACAAAATTCTTCCAAAAATCAGCTCCTCCCTCCCCCACCCCAACATCTACATTTTCCAAAGTAAAAAAATAAGCTCCACGCAGAAATCTTTAAAAAAAGCTGGCTTCTCCCTCCACCACCCCAACAAATTACATTTTCTATAGAAGAGTGATTATATGTCTATATGTAATTGGAATGTGTAATTTCAGTACTCAATAAATAAAGCACAGCATTGGGGAGTTTTCTTGGGGAGTGTTGCTACGGAGGCTGGGAGGCTGGGAGGCTGGTCACGCTGTTGCTCCGACCGGCTGTGAGTTCACGGAGGCGCAGCTGGAGATCTATTCAACTGATTACCAGGAGAAGGCTTGGAACTTTGATTGGACAGGCTCGGCGCTCCGCTCTCCCTTTTCTGGCTCTTCCCCTTTCTCTCTACGGATGTGCTTCTCGAAGTGTGCCATTCTGCAGGAAACGGAGCCTGCAGGCACAGGGTGGTTTGTTCCCTTCCCCACAGAGGATGCAGATCGGCGAGAGATTCTAAAAGGTGGAAACTGCCCCTAGATACCCTCTAGTGTGAATAAATTAACTCCAGATGAACAGCTGTGATCTGTGAGCTGTAAGGGGAAGTTAGCATGGCGGAGCTACTTTTTTTGAATATTTTCGCCAGCTCCGAAACCCCCCTAATTAAGACCAATTTACTTAATTAATTGCTGATGGGGGCAGATCAGGGGTCAGGGCTTGGTGTACCCCCAGCAACTGGTCCGTGTACCACTAGGGGTATGCGTACCACAGGTTGAGAATGCCCGATTTAGACAAGGAGTCCAGGTCTACCCTTCGTTTGAGTGGCTGGTAGTGGCTGGAGATCTGGGGCATCTCGATAATGCAGAGGCCAGGCCTACCTGTGGCTTAAGAACATAAGAACATAAGAAAAGCCTTGCTGGATCAGGCCAAAGGTCCATCTAGTCCAGCTTCCTGTATCTCACAGTGGCAGATGCTTCAGGGAGCACACAGCCAACAAGATAACCTGTTTCCTGTTGTCACTCCCCTGCACCTGGCACAGAGTAAACCTACTTGCACTGAGTGTCTTGCATATTGGATTTGATATTGTGTGGCACTCAAGATCTGGTCGGGGAGGTAAGTGTTACCGAACTATTGGGGAACAGTGACCATGCTGCGATCTGTTTCGCCATGCATGTCGGGGGGAGAGTGCCCTGCAAATCTGACACAAAAACCGTTGACTTCTGAAGGTTAAAAAAAAGCTGAAAGGGAAGGTAAAAAGAGTCCAATCACTCCAGAGTGCATGTAGGCTGTTTAAAACAACAGTCATAGAGGCCCAGAGGAAGTGTATCCCACAAAGGAGGAAGGGCTCGACTAAGTCCAGGAGGGTGCAGGCATGGCTAACAAGCACAGTTAAAGAGGCTATAAAAGGCAAGGAAGCTTCCTTCCGTAAATGGAAGTCTTGCCCTAATGAGGAAAATAAACAGGAGCACGAACTGTGGCAAAAGAAACGTAAAAAGATGATACGGGAGGCCAAGCAAGACTTTGATGAACGTATGGCAGGCAACATAAAAGGGAATAATAAAAGCTTCTTCAAATATGTTAGAAGCAGGAAACCTGCCAGGGAAACGGTTGGTCTGCTGGACAGTGAGGGAGAGAAAGGGGTGATAAAAGGGGACTTGGAGACTGCAGAGAAATTAAATGAGTTCTTTGCATCTGTCTTCACGGCAGGAGACCTCGGGCAAATACCACTGCCGGAACAGTCTCCACTGACTAAAGCATTAAGTCAAATAGAGGTTAAAAGAGAAGACATCTCAGACTTAATTGACAAAATAAAGATCAATAAATCAGCAGGACTGGATGGCATCCACCCAAGAGTGCTTAAGGAACTCAAGAATGAAGTTGCTGAGCTCTTGACCAAAATATGCAACATGTCCCTTAAAACGGCCACTGTGCCAGAGGATTGGACGATAGCTAATGTCACGCCAATCTTTAAAAAAGGAAGGAGAGGGGACCCGGGAAACTACAGGCCAGTCAGCCTAACATCTGTTCCAGGGAAGATGGTGGAAAGTCTCATTAAGGATAAAATCTTAAAATACATAGAAGAACAAGCTCTGCTGAGGGAGAGTCAGCATGGCTTCTGCAAAGGGAAATCTTGCCTCACAAACCTGTTAGAATTTTTTGAAAAGGTCAACAGTCATGTGGATGCGAGTGAACCCGTGGATATTATATATCTGGATTTTCAGAAGGCGTTTGACATGGTCCCTCATGAAAGGCTCCTGAGAAAACTCCACAGTCAGGGAATAAGAGGGCAGGTCCTCTTGTGGATTAGGAACTGGTTGAAGACCAGGAAACAGCGAGTGGGAGTCAATGGGCAATTTTCACAATGGCGAGAGGTGAAAAGCGGTGTGCCCCAAGGATCGGTCTTGGGACCGGTGCTTTTCAACTTATTCATAAATGACCTTGAGTCGGGGATAGGCAGTGAGGTGGCCAAGTTTGCAGATGACACTAAACTTTTCCGGGTGGTCAAGACCAGCAGGGATTGTGAAGAGCTCCAGAAGGATCTCTCCAAACTGGGAGAATGGGCAGCAAAATGGCAGATGCGCTTCAATGTAAGTACACAGTGATGCACATTGGGGCAAGAAACCAAAATTTCACATATACGCTCATGGGTTCTGAGTTGTCTGTAACGAATCAAGAGAGAGATCTTGGGGTGATGGTGGACAGGTCGATGAAAGTGTCGACCCAGTGTGCGGCGGCTGTGAAGAAGGCCAATTCCATGCTTGGGATCATTAAAAAGGGGATTGAGAATAAAACGGCCAATATCATTATGCCTTTGTACAAATCGATGGTAAGGCCACATCTGGAGTATTGTGTCCAGTTCTGGTCACCACACCTCAAAAAGGATATAGTTGAATTGGAAAAGGTGCAGAAAAGAGCGACCAGATTGATTTGTGTGCTGGAGCACCTCCCTTATGAGGAAAGGCTACAGCGTCTGGGGCTTTTCAGCCTAGAAAAAAGGCGCCGGGTGGGGACACACATGATTGAGACGTATAAAATTATGCATGGGATGGAGAGAGTGGATAGAGGGAAATTCTTCTCCCTATCGCATAACACCAGAACCAGGGGACACGCACTAATATTGAGTGGAGGGAGAGTTAGAACAGACAAAAGAAAATATTTCTTTACCCAGCGTGTAATTCATCTGTGGAACTCCTTCCCACAGGATGTGGTGATGGCACCTGGCCTAGATGCCTTTAAAAGGGGTTTGGACAGATTCATGGAGGAATAGACCATCACAGGTTCCAAGCCATAAGCAACCTCCTGGTTTTAGAAGTGGGTTTTCTCTGTGCCAGGTGCAAGGGAGTGACAACGGGAAACAGGTTATTTTGTTGTCTTGTGCTCCCTGAGGCATCTGGTGGGGCCACTGTGTGATACAGGAAGTTGGACTAGATGGGCTTTTGGCCTGATCCAGCAGGGCTCTTCTTATGTTCTTATGTTCTTACTTCTTACTCCTGGCGGGCAACTCGTTCTTTAAAGGTATATCTGGCCGCCTTGGGTTTCTTTTCAAAGGCTTGCGGTTTTAAGGACCGCACCTCCGAATTTGGGATCCAGAAGATGCTGGAGGGTTTTCGGAGAGGTCGCCCCATTGCGCAGGACAGAAGAAGGCCTGTGTCAGCGGAAATGTTGGAGCAATTACTCAATTGCTACGGCAGGATTTGCATGGCTTCATACCAAGCAATTCTTTTCAGGACTGCTTTCCTGGTGATGTTTTGGGGGGCTTTTCGGCCGGGGGCGACGCTGTGTGCATCCAAACAGGACAAGTCTGGGCAGCCCTCCAGAATGCGGATGTGGCAATTTCGCACTCCATGGCTGTCATTGGACTTCGTAAATCCAAAATGGATCAATGGGTAAAGGGGCAACGTATTCAGTTGAGGAGAGTCACGGGACTTTGTCTTTGCCCGGTGGGTGCGCTAGAGAATTTTCTTCAGATAAGGGGTCAGGCTGGCGGCCCCCTTTTCTGCCATAGGGACGGATCTGCCTTGTCCCTTTTTCAGTTTTGGGCTGTCTTTCACAGGGCTTTAATTATGATGGGCTTGCGTCCCCTTCAGAATATGGCCTTCAGTCATTCAGAATTGGTGCGGCCTCAGTTGCAACCCAGGCGGGGCTGCCTCCTGCGGTGGTTCAGCGCATCGGTTGACGGCGCTCTGTAGCCATTAAGGGCTATATTCGTAAGTTTTGATAGCCTGCTGTGGTGAGTTGCAGTTAAGGTAGCCTGCGGGCTTTGGGCAGTGGCCCGTATGTAGGCCTTGTTGGCCGTATGTTGCCCAGTGGGGCACGTTATCCGGGCCAGTGGCCTTTTAGGTGACCTGCGTGTCACGTGCATTCCCCTGCGAGGGGATTCCACCCAGTGGGGTGTTAGTTGTAGGGCCTTAGGCTCAGTTAGGTTGTTTTGCAGTTCGCTTAAGACTAGGCTTACCATATTTTTCAAACTTCAAACCGGGACACCCCCCCATACCCCCCCCCGAGGTAAATAATTAATTAATGTCAAAGCAACGAAAAAGCAAGGCCGAAGAACCACAACCAATCGTAAACCACAACGAAAAAGCAATCATAAACAGGCCAAACCAAGCCCAAACTACCATCCAAAATGAAAAAGCAATTCTAAACCACAACGAAAAAGCAGAAAAAACACCATAAATGTCACAATAAAGCATAAATCCAATTAAGAAATCCTTCTAATGAATAAATTATAGAAGAAAGGGGGCGCGGAATTTTTAAATAAATAATTAATATTTCTATTAAAAATATATAATTTAAAAAATACGCTTACCTGGTCGCTGCTGGTCACTGGTCGGTGGTCGCTGCTGCTGCTGCTGCTGCTGGGGCCGCGGCAAGCAGGCTGGGGCCGCGGCAAGCAGGCACCAGGAGAAGCACAGCCTGCTCGCCTGCGTTGCGCGAGCCCTGGAGAAGCAAGGCAAGAAGCAGGCTGTGCTTCTCCCGGTGCCGCTGCGAGACCAGCGGCACCGGGAGAAGCACAGTCTGCTCGACCGCGTTGCGCGAGCCCTGGAGCTCGCGCAACACGGGCAAGAAGCAGGCTGTGCTTCTCCCGGTGCCGCTGGTCTCGCAGCGGCACCGGGAGAAGCACAGCCTGCTCGCCCGCATTGTGCGAGCCTGCTAGAGGCTTGCGCTGGCCGGGCAAGCAGGCTGTGCTTCTCCGCTCTCCCAGCGGCACCGCATGGAGCCGCTGGGAGACCGGAGAAGCACAGCCTGCTTGCCCGGCCAGCGCGAGCCTCCAGCAGGCTCGCGCAACGCGGGCAAGCACTGTGCTTCTCCCGGTGCCGCTGACGACCGGGAGAAGCACCCGCTCGCCGCGCCGCCATCTTTTTTTTAAAAAAAAATTTCAAACTTCCCGGGCAGCATCTTGGGTCACGAAATCTCGCGTGATCCAAGATGTCGGCGCCCAAATCTCGTGAGGGCATCATGCCCTCACGAGATTTGGGTGCCGACATCTTGGATCACGCGAGATTTCATGACCCAAGATGCTGCCCGGAAAGTTTGAAATTTTAAAAAAAGATGGCGGCGCCCATTCGTCCCCCGGGACCCGACCGGGAATCGGGGCCAATTTCCGGGACTGTCCCGGCAAAACCGGGACGAATGGTAAGCCTACTTAAGACAATTAGGATGTGTCTTTAGTAGCGTTCATTAATTTCCGTTCTCGTTTCAGGTCCCTGCGTTGCCAGGTTTGCAGATGTCCTCATTTGCAGCCATTCTATTGCTTTTTCGGCCAGGAAAAGAGCCTCTGCATCATGCTTCGGCTCTCAGCTGGGACTCGGGGACATAGGAGGAGTGTGGTGGGCCGCCAAGCAGAGGCGTCTTCAAGGGGGGGCCCCTGGGGCCCAGGGCGCAGGGCGCTGAGGCAGGGGAAGGGGCGCAGGACCCCTTAAGTTTTGTTTTTGTTTTAGGCTTTTTTTGGTTTTTTCTGGGGGGGGGGTTTCCGGCTGCCGCCCCCGCTGCTTCCTTTTATTTTCACTGTTCTGTCCCACTTAGCATTCAGTGCATGAAGGTGAAGGTGATATGGGACACCCCCCAAATGTTTGTTTTTCACCCTAAAACCCCCCAGAACCCCCCCAAAAAACCGCTTTATTAAAACCGAAACCTAATTTTGACAGTTTTATGACCGGGGTTATGACAGTTTTATGGGGGGGAGGAAAGGTCGGGCCCCCGGTCGAAAAATGTCTGGGTCCTTCTCTGCCGCCAAGAGAGGGATGCTCTGGAGCCAGCTGCTCTCCTTGCTTCAGGAATTTGTATTATTTCATCCGCCGCCTCAGGTGCTCGTAGTTCACCTGGGAGAGAATGACCTGTGCCAGAGGACCTCTGCGTCCCTGAGGCATCAGGTCCGTAGGGATTTTGCCCTGATTAGACAAGGGCTGCCGGGGATCGCCATCCTCTGGTCCTGCCTGCTCCCTAGAAGGGTTTGGCGGGGGGGGGGGGAACCACCGCCGGGTCGATAAGGCTAGGAATACTGGCGTCGCTCTAGGTGGGGTGGAGCTCTAAGTTCCGCTGCGCTCCGACCCACCGTTACACGCCCGTACGAGGTGGCCACCCCCCTCGCCTTCGGAGCCTTTCAGGGCAGCGATAGCAATGAGCAGGGAGTCTCCTGTGCGTTGCTTTCACTTCCCTGAAAGGCTCCGAAGGCGAGAGGGCGGGGCCGCCTCGTACGGGAGTGTAATGGTGGGTCAGAGCGCAGCGGAACTTAGAGCTCCGCCCCACCTAGAGCAACGCCACTGGTTAGGAAGAAGATCAACTTGCACCTGAGGAGTGTCCTTTTTCAGATGCGGGGTGGTGTTATCACCCATCCTGTTTTTGCTTTTAACGCATTTCACCTTTTTCAAAGTGATGGGGTTCACTTATCCACTTTGGGTGCTGATCTGTTTTTATCGATTTGCAGCAGGGCATCCGGGCCTTTTTGAATAGTTGGGCGGTGGGGGACAAGCGCTAGGCTGTCCCCCCCCCCATGTGGTAGGTGGTGTGCAGGATGGGTAGCCAGGGAGGGCTTAGTTGGCATGCATCCTGAGGTAAGCAAGGTCAGGGGGTGAGCCAGGACCGCTCAGACGATGTCGAACCAGATCGCTGAGGCTGGCTGGCAACCCCCAGGCTGGAATGGCAACGATCACCTTAAGGAGTGTCCTGAGGTTGGTCAGTGCTGTTCAGCTGCCTCGCCCCCCCCCCTTCGCGGTTGGCAGGGATAGACAGCTCGGTCATGGACCGAGTTTGGCTTGAGCCAGGATGTCATGCCATCTTAGATCTTGGGGGGAGGCAGACGGCTAGGTACCTTTTCCCCAGCCTAGCTGCGTGCACGCCAGGAGGGTGGTTTATAGTTAGCGCCCTGCTGCTGTTAATTTGTCCTGTTCAATTAATAAAGTGACCCTATCTTCCAAGCTCCTGTCTGGTGTGTTTGGAGATATAATGAAAATCTGAAGACCAGGTAATTTCAAAAATGTATAGATTGCTTTTGAAGTTTGGGACAGAAGAAGAACAGGATAAAGACTGTATGATTCCGTAGGTGAACAGTGTAGGTCATGAAATTTTAATGGAACAATGGGAGCAATTATAGTTAAAACAGCTGAAATTTACATTAAATGTTATTAAGGAAAATGTGTATAAAATATGCCCAGTTTTAGGGAGCTTAGGCTTAGGCTTAGGTTGGCTTTAAGTAAATCTAAATCTCGCGAGATCCAAGATGGTGGCACCCATATCTCGTGAGAATTGGGCTCCACCAACTTTGATCTTACGAGATTTTGTGAGATCCAAGATGGCAGCGCCCCAGAGAACAGGTAGGAGGAGCTACCAGGGGCATCAATTTAATATGCCCTTGTAAAGTTCGTGCAGCTCCGATAAGTCAAGCGTCAGGTCGGTTCGACGACTGCACCCCTGACCTCGGTTTCGGCCCCCATGTCTTTTCCTTGTCCCCGGACAGGAGGCTCAAATTAGCCAGGCATCAAGTCCAATTCACAAGACCGCGCACCCTTGACCCTGGTTCCAGCCCCTGCTCGCTCCAAGACCAAGGAACACCAACACCCCCTGTTGGGGAAGAAGGTACGCTGCCACCACCTGGGACTTTTGCCAGACCACCCAACCCCAGGATTTGGGTGTCTTATTGGCCACGTGAGACTGACCCCTCAGCAAGGGCGTCAAGCCTCAGAGAGTATAAACTCTTTGAACAATTTGGTAGCATGGCTTCAGCATTACAGGCATGGAATTAGACTATTCAGTTTCTTCAATAAACACACCTTGATGGAAAACATATTGGTGTTTTATTAAGCTATGCAAGCATAGGTTTAAAGGGGCAGAATAGCTGCCACACATAAATAGACTTGACACACATAACAGAAACACAGGAATAAAATAACAAAGCTATTATACTTCTTAGTCTACACTTTGTTCCTAAGAATTACAGAAATCTCACCCGTAGAAGTCTTGCCTCACCCCCGATAAGGGATGGGCCCAGCCCACGAGGCTAAGGCCAGGAGGCTTACATGATGTTCCATCAGCACAGCATACAGCAAGACGATGAATGACGAATGACGGGCAGAGAGAAAGAAAATTCTAAGAGCTCAACTCAAGTAATTAAAGGGAATAAAATGATCATCACTGATATTCTCACCTGATTAAAGCTTCTGGGCCACACAATGGCATCCTGGTCAATAGTAAACTGGACCTCTGGGGAGTTCAGTCTCTCTAGACTCCCAACTTTCACTCTAGAAATGGATTTATTGGGAAACTCCACAAAATTCACAATATCAAAGTCAGCTGCAAGGTTCCCATCCGTATCCAGATAAACTCCCACTATGGAAGTATTGTAAAAAGAGAAATTTCTCAGGAACGGGTGAAGCTAGAATGACATAGAAAACACCAGCATTTATAAAACGAACACCATGTGGGTAGCCCAACCCTGCCCATTTGAAGCTCTGATTCCCAATTCTTCCAAATGTATGTTGCGGAGTCAATGAATCTGTGCATCCCCCCCCACACACACACACATCCTTTCTGACATACCCCAGGAAGGATGCCTAGAGTGACGGTGGCAGAAAACCTGTGCTGACTCTGACCGGGCACGGGCTAGAGCTCACTTTAGAGCCTATTCCGTGGCGGTGGTGGCAGCTAAGAGGGCTTTCTTCTCTGCCGGCATCGCATCTGCGGAGAACCGTCCAGCTGAGCTTTTCCGTGTGGTCCGGGGCCTGCTCCATCTGCCCCCCCCAGTAGATGGGGTGGAACACATGGTGGCTCACTGTGATGACTTTGCAACGAAGCAATTCCTTGACAAAGTCGATCGGATTTGGCATGACTTGGACGCCACATTAGGAGTATCTAATGATGTCCCTATGGCACCTGACTGTTCTTCTTCCTGGGATTATTTTCAGCTTGTAGAACCTGAGGATGTGGACAGGATTCTTTGGAGTGTGAGACTGTCTGCTTGCCCGCTTGACCCTTGTCCGGAATGGCTGATTAGAACTGCCCGGGCGGGGCTGGCTGAGTGGACGGGGAGGGTGGTAAATTCATCTCTAAGGGAGGGGGTGGTGCCGCCATCTTTGAAGGAGACGGTGGTGCGCCCCCTCCTGAAGAAACCCTCCTTGGACCCCACTATTTGGAACAACTTCCGGCCAGTCTCAAATATCCTGTTTCTGGGCAAGGTGATCGAGCGGGTAGTGGCGTCTCAGCTCCAGAGGGTCTTGGAGGAAGCTGATTATCTGGATCCATTCCAGTCTGGCTTCAGGCCGGGGTTCAGGACAGAGACGGACTTGGTCGCCTTCGTGGATGACCTGCGCCGGGGACTGGACGGGGGAGTGCGTCCCTGTTGGTCCTGCTGGACCTCTCGGCGGCTTTTGATACCATTGACCATGGTGTCCTTCTGGGTCGGTTGGCTGGGTTGGGGCTTGGAGGCACCGTTCTGAGGTGGTTCCGCTCCTTCCTGGCTGATAGATCCCAGAAGGTGGTGCTGGGGGATGCTTGTTCGGCACCCTTGCCCCTTGAGGTTTGGGGTGCCACAAGGGTCAATTCTATCTCCCATGCTGTTTAATATCTATATGAAGCCGTTGGGAGAGGCTGTTTGTTTTAATAGTTTACTTGTTTTTAATCATTTTTAATGTGTATATGTATTTTAACGTTTTTATCTGTAAGCCGCCTTGATTGCCCTTGTTGGGAGAAAGGTGGGGTAGAAATTCTTTAAATAAATAAATAAATAAATAAATAAATGACACCACTCCTTTTGAAAACTTTCCAGAGTCTGGTTCTGAAACTGAAGACTTGGGGGTGAGAGAAAAGAACTACCTGCCACGGCTGTCTCAACTGGTTGCCTTCACTGAAAATCGCTCTTGGCTTCCGTCCTGGTGACAGTGCAGCATGCAGAGCGTGTGCCACGGCCCGGATGGTGGTGTAAACGCTGTAACTGTCTTGGGACAGAATTCTTCCAATCATATCCTGCGACAAGGTCCCCCTTTGTTCTTTCTCTCTGCATCGCACCCAGCCTTTCCGAGACAACACAGGCTTTGAATAGGAGCAACGAAATGCTTGCTTCCCAAACCGCTTGATGGCAAAGAAAAAGGATTCACCATCACCATATTCTGCCTTTTGCTGTGTCTGGATTAAGAAGGACAAAGAACCATGGACGTGCGTAAGGCGACGTTCTTTGTAAAACGATATCAAGTCGAGGTCCTGCAAAACGGTCGCAATCCAAACTTTTCCCACAACTGGTTTTTCCATCATGACAGCATGGATCAGCATTACTGCAAGAAAAAGCTTGGTTTGAGGGTTCAAATGGTAAAGAATGACATTGACTCGCTCCTGCATGAGAAATGAAATCATGCCAAGTGCCTCTTGGTAAAATCCCTCGTCACTGGAAGACACTTGGATGCTTTTTGAGGAAGCGACGCAAAGGCCATTCTTGATCATCATCTCTGTGAGGGCGTTGATGAACCTTTCTCCATTGTCATCGTCTGGAGCGAGGAGACTGATCCAGGACCACTTGAAGTGCTGGAGTAGCTTGACAATCCCCAAGTAATGAGGTTCTTGTTTGGGGATCATCCGGTAGGAAAAAGGAAAGCGAGTTTTGTCTTTTAGAACATGACTCACGAAACCATAACTGACCTAATAAGGAAAGGGAGAAAAAGGTGCTCAATTTTTTCTCCTTATCGTCTCCCAACATTCTGACATTCCACAGTATTTGATTTGAAATTGCTGACAAATTGTTCAGGGTTGTTGACTGTTGACAATTGTTGACTGTTGACAATTATTGACTGTTCGGGACTGCACAGAGCACAGATGCATGACTATACTACGTTGGACTTAAGCCCTGTTTGTACATTACAATTCATCATAGATTTATTGCATGGTTTGGAGGAGTGGCAATTGGAGTGTGCTGAAAAACCCCTCCACACCACACTGATGTGCCCCAGAGTCTTTCTCCCACTCATGAAGGATGGGGTTTCAGGGTGATTGAGGAAGCTTAGTGGGCCTGTTATCTCTGCAGAAATGACAGACAGGTCCAGTGCCTCCCATGTGACCCCTGGCCCCTGGCCACCAGACCCACTCTCGAGTCTCTGGAAGAGAGTGAGAGGGGACAGCAGCCTGTGATACACCACCAGGGGGTAGAGGAGGGCTCCATGCGGTACCCAATGCTGCAGGGCCTTTGTAACCCTATGTTCCTTCCTTTCATGAGGATTGGTCCCTAGGTATGGACCAGCCCTAGTGGGTGCTGAGAGAAACACAATAGAAGTCAGAGCCCCATCCGATTGGCCTGCTGTGCTGTCGGGACTTGCATTGACTTGTGACCTGCCATTCTGCGCAGCTGGGTTGCCGCAGCAAGTGGTGCATGGCTGTGAGGCAGGGGCCACAGGAAGAGCCCCAATGCTGGTATATAAATACTATATTATTATTGTATTATTCAGTGGGGTGTGGGCGGGGGTGGGCAGAACAGGTCGGGGAGGGGGAGGAATGGGGTGGAGACTGTGGTAGGGAGGGAGGTGGGGATTTGGATAGGGGGGGGGGTGTTGAGGCCGGGAAGGGGTATCGGTGGCAGCAGCAGTCCTCTCCCCTTTCCTGGTCTTGATCTGCCTTCCCGGGTCCACTCAGACCTTGCGCTAGCAATTGCTGGCTCAGGTCCGAGTAGACCCATTCGTGCAGTGGAGTCTTACCCCTGGCCAAGGGAACAAATGTTCCCTTATCCAAAAGAGACCTTCGGGACTGCCCCCCCCCCACAGAGTACACTGCATATGCACTCCAGTGGCGTGCCTGCATCAACAGGGGGGAGTTTTAGATAGAATTGGGCTGTATGCTTTTGTGTTATCTGTACTACACCATCAAGTTGGATCAGATTATCTTCTACAAACTGTTTCAAGTACTAGAAATGTTGGATTATTTATTGTTCACATGGAAATGACTGCCTGATCGAGGTCACGATGGGGACATTCATTCCATCTTCACTGCTGCTAAATGGAAGGATGTCTATTCTTTCCAAAACCTGACAAACCTCTTGATGCAAAGGGGACAGTAGGACAAAGCCTACTCATTTTCACTACTCACTGCTCTACTCATTTTCAGCTCTCTTAAAACCAAGTGTCCGTCTCGCCTCGTTCCTGACCTCTGTGGAAAGACTGAAAAGTGGAATGAGGGTCAGCTGAACTCTTTGCCCTCCTGCCCCAGTACTCCTACCTGTGGGATTTTGTAGATGCCCAACATTGCTGAAATCTGGGTGGAGGATACAGATTCTGCCCCTTCAAGAACAGCCACCAGCTTCCTCTGTCTTCCACAGTTGTAGTTTGGAATGTGCTGATTCCCAGTAGAGAGCAGATCGATCAGGATATCAGAAGTCCGTCTTGCACTGAAATAATTGTCATAGATGTTGTAGCCGAGAGTGATATTGGGCAAGAGCCTGGGATCCTGGTTGATTTCCTGAATTGCAAACAGGAAGGGCAGAAGGGGCCAGAAATCTGAGCCTCCCGACCTGCAACAAAAATGTGTTACATGTTGATCTTTCACTCCATGAAAACTCAGCAAATTCCAACCTATTTTATTATAAGAGCCTTTCCAGGCAATGGAAATCTGTCTTTTACTCTTAGAAAAATATTCATAACTCAGATCAGAGCTTGAAGTCTGAACCCAACATAAGGGGGTAGGTCCTGTGTTTGTTTGTGTGTGGACAACCCTGCAGGAAGTCATTCAAATAAGAACATCTATGAAAGAGGCCCAGGAGGTGGTGAGGCATTGCTACAGGGGGTGAAACAGATTAGTTTCCCTGCCTTTTACTACTTAAAGGGGGGGATATTTATTTATTTATCTATTTTATTTACAATATTTCTATCCCATCTTTCTCCCCGAAGGGACCCAAGATCCACAAGATCTCCTGTTCTAAGATGAAGCAGCCAACCTGTAAACTAGATAGAACCTGAATAAATAACTCAAGAACTCTTTGACATACAGTTAGTGCAGTATCAGCTGTCGATCGAAAGGTCGGCAGTTCGATTCCCGCGACGGGGTGAGCGCTCGTTGCTTGGCCAGCTCCTGCCAACCTAGCAGTTCCAAAGCATGTCAATGCGAGTAGATAAATAGGTACCGCTTGCGGGAAGGTAAACAGCGCTCCGTGTTCCAGCCGCATGCTACGCGCTGCGGCAAGGAGAGTCATGCCGGCCACATGACCACGGAGGCGTCTTCGGACAACGCTGGCTCTTCGGCTTTGAAATGGGGATCATCACCACACCCTAGAGGCGGACAAGACTATACTTAATTGTCAGGGGATACCTACTCAAACTGTGAGTTGCGACTCCCTGGTGGTCGTTGAAGCCAGGCAGGGGAGCCGCGGAATAGTCCGTTGAAGCCCCAACCCCCAACCTCAAACCCAGCGTTCTCAGAGCAAGACGGAGACCGCCACATTCTCTCTCCTTCTTGGCTCGCTAGTGCTGCCTGAGCCTGGCTGGGGCTTCCACTCCTGTTTTACTTCCACCTTTTTGGTGCCGTGGTTAGCAAAAGGCATCCTCGCAATGGTGAACTGCGGGTAGGGAGGGAGCAGAGAGACTGACACTGAATGGCTTCCCCTGACCCCTGCTCCAAGAGGTGAGAGCAAAGCGCTTCTTCCCCTTGCCGAGGGCATCAGATTGCCCTGGCTTGCAAAGGCAGGAGCATTCGAGCAAAATTTGCTTTGTGAGGGAGATGCAAACATTTCCCTTTTGGAAGAAACTAAGAGAAAACAGGGCGCTGCTTGCATGCATTTGTCTCCCTGAGTGCATATGACTGATGGGAAGAGCAGACAAGGAGCAGGTTAGCGCTTGCACACGCTTTTTGCACACTTCCCCTCTCCTCCCTTTGCAGCGAAACTCAGGCGTGCATTTCTCTCTAGCGGCAACCCTTCTGGGCAGTAGCGTAGCAATTAGGAGGGCGTAAATGGCGCAAACATTGCTTTGTGTGTGTATGAATGAGAGACAGACACAGAGGCATGACTTTCTCCCTCCCCACTTTTTGCAGCAGAGCAGCTTGCTTTGTGTGTGTTCTCTCCCTGGGCGTTCTGGCTCAACAAGTGGATGCAGGGTGTGACTGGATGGGGGAGAGGAGCTGAGGTGGGAGGAGGAAAGTGCAGGCAGCGGCGGCTCGGCCCAGGGTTGGGTTGTCCACTAATTCCATTCTTGGTCTGAGTCTTCTTTGCACAGGTCAAAATACCTACAGTGCATAATCAGTGAGGGAACATTCTTGCAATTTGAGGTTATATTGGGGGCCAGATAGGAAGTCCCTCGCAGTGGTTGATGCCTAATATGGACTCCTTTTTCAGGAGCAGCGAGTGGCCTCCTGGGACCAAGTGCCTCACTGGGACAAAGTGCCAAGGTAAAAGAAGACACAGCAAGTTGAGCAGTTTTGCGAGTTCAGCAGCGGGGTGAGGAAGCCAGGCCCCACACACGGCCCGGCACTTCCCTTGAAGAGAGGAGAGCTCCAACAACATTAAGGTACCCAAATTTTGATAAACCCATAACTTCCACACAAAAGCTATGTAGTCAGGCAGCCAGCAGAGGGGTGGAGGCTATCCAGTGTTTTGCAACGAGTGTTACTGCCTCTTGGGCATAAGTCATGGGTGTGTGCTTGGTGCAAAGAACTCCAGGCTCTCAGGGAACGGGTTCGCTCCCTTGAAGCCATGGTTACTGACCTGGAGAAGCAGAGACAGGTAGAGCAGGACCAGGGTGATGCTTCTAGGGACGTGGAGGCGTCGTCCCACCCTCAGTTGGCCAGCTCCTCAGCTGCCAGGAAAGGGAGTCTCAGGGCTGGAGGATGTCTGGAAAAGAGGGAAACAATCCCCCAGTGGGGACTCCTTCTTCAGCTGATGGGCCCATATCCAGTCGCAATATGGATACTCCTCTGGGGAGGGGGGAGGGGGCTTCTTGTCGTGGGTGACTCTATAGTCAGGAACATAGAGAGGGGGGTCTGTGATGGATGTGAGGACTGCATGGTGACTTGCCTGCCTGGTGCGAAGGTTGCGGATGTCACCTCTCATCTAGATAGGCTGGTAGAGAGTGCTGGGGAGGAGGTAGCGGTTGTGGTGCATGTTGGCACCAATGGCGTGGGGAAATGTAGCCGGGCGGTCCTGGAGGCCAAATTTAGGTTACTAGGTAGGAAGCTGAAATCCAGGACCCCAAAGGTAGTGTTCTCAGAAGTGCTACCTGTTCCACGCGCAGGGCCAGCTAGGCAGGCGGAGCTCAGGGGTCTCAATGCGTAGATGAGACACTGGAGTCAGGAGGAGGGGTTTAGGTTTGTTAGGCACTGGGGAACGATTTGGGACAAGCCGGGCCTGTACAAGAGGGACGGGCTTCACTTGAACCAAAACGGAACCAGACTGCTGGAGCGTAACATTAAGAAGGTGGCAGAGCAGCTTTTGAACTGACCCCTGGGGGAAAGCCGACAGGAGCCGAGGGGCATCCGGTTCGGGACTCCTCATCCCTAGGGAATGAAGGTGCAGAGGATTGGGAACAGTCAAGAAATAACAGAGTAAGAATTGGGAGTGGTAGCGTGATGGGACATGACAGCCAGTCTAGCAGGACAGAAGGCTGCAGGAATAAAGGTGCAAACATGCAGCCCTTCTTGGGGGACCTGGTATATAAGTGCTTATATGCAAATGCCCGAAGTCTACGGGCAAAGATGGGAGAACTGGAATGTTTGGTGGCTAGGGAAAACATTGACATAGTAGGTATAACAGAAACCTGGTGGAATGCGGAGAACCAGTGGGATACTGCAATTCCAGGATATAAACTCTATAGGAGAGAAACAGAGGGGCGTGTTGGAGATGGGGTGGCCATCGATGTCAAAGAAGGGGTAGAATCTACCAGAGTAGAGCTGGAGGGGGGCTCTGACTCTTCCGTAGAATCACTGTGGGTTAGATTACCAGGCTCAAAGAGCAATGCAGTAGTAGCAGCATGCTACCGTCCTCCAGATCAAAAACCTGAAGGGGATCTTGAAATGAGGAAGCAAATCAGGGAGGTGTCAACGAGAGACAGGGTTGTAGTCATGGGGGACTTCAATTATCTTCACATCGACTGGGTCAATTCATGCTCTGGTCATGAAAGAGAGACTGGATTTCTGGATATGCTAAATGACTGTGCCTTAGTCACAGAGCCGACCAGAGGACAGGTGACTCTGGATTTGATATTGTGTGGCACTCAAGATCTGGTCAGGGATGTAAATGTTACCGAACCGTTGGGGAACAGTGACCATGCTGCAATCTGTTTCACCATGCATGTTGGGGGAGAGTGCCGAACAAATCTGACACAAAAACCCTTGATTTCCGAAGGGCAGACTTCCCCAAAATGAGGAGACTAGTTAAAAAAAAGCTGAAAGGGAAGGTAAAAAGAGTCCAATCGCTCCAGAGTGCATGGAGGCTGTTTAAAACAACAGTAATAGAGACCCAGCGGGAGTGTATCCCACAAAGGAGGAAGGGCTTGACTAAGTCCAGGAGGGTGCCGGCATGGCTAACTAGCACAGTTAAAGAGGCTATAAAAGGCAAGGAAGCTTCCTTCCGTAAATGGAAGTCTTGCCCTAATGAGGAAAATAAACAGGAGCACGAACTGTGGCAAAAGAAATGTAGAAAGATGATACGGGAGGCCAAGAAAGACTTTGAGGAACGTATGGCAGGCAACATAAAAGGGAATAATAAAAGCTTCTTCAAATATTTTAGAAGCAGGAAACCTGCCAAGGAAACGGTTGGTCCGCTGGACGGTGAGGGAGAGAAAGGGGTGATAAAAGGGGACTTGGAGACTGCAGAAAAATTAAACGAGTTCTTTGCATCTGTCTTCACGGCAGAAGACCTCAGGCAAATACCACTGCCTGAACGGCCTCCCCGAATAAAGAATTAAGTCAAATAGAGGTTATTAAAAGAGAAGACGTCTCAGACGTAATTGACAAAATAAAGATCAATAAATCACCAGGCCCAGATGGCATCCACCCAAGACTTTTGAAGGAACTCAAGAATGAAGTTGCTGACCTCTTGACCCAAACATGCAACTTATCTCTTAAAACGGCCACTGTGCCAGAGGATTCGAGGATAACAAATGTCATGCCAATCTTTAAAAAAGGAAGGAGGGGGGACCTGGGAAACTACAGGCTGGTCAGCCTAAGTTCCAGGGAAGATGGTGGAAAGTCTCATTAAGGATAAAATCTTAAAATACATAGAAGAACAAACTCTGCTGAGGGAGAGTCAGCATGGCTACTGCAAGGGGAAGTCTTGCCTCACAAACCTTTTAGATGTAGTGATTTCGGAATTACGGGTAAAATAGCCATGTAGTAGCTAACAGGACAGCCAGAATAAAAACAAAAATCAATTCTGCTTGTGTCTTCCGTTGCTGGGGCTCACAAGACAGACAGAAAATTTATTTAAAATTCACAGCCCAGTAGTCTCACTCCAACGTTTCGTTTCCTTCTTTCTGGAAACCTTCTCAAGGAACCAATCTGAAAGATCGCATAACACCAGAACCAGGGGACATGCACTAAAATTGAGTGGAGGGAGAGTTAGAACAGACAAAAGAAAATATTTCTTTACCCAGTGTGTAATTCATCTGTGGAACTCCTTGCCACAGGATGTGGTGATGGCACCTGGCCTAGATGCCTTTAAAAGGGGTTTGGACAGATTCATGGAGGAAAAGACCATCACAGGTTACAAGCCATAAGCAACCTCCTGGTTTTAGAAATAGGTTTTCTCTGTGCCAAGTGCAAGGGAGTGTCAACGGGAAACAGGTTATCTTATTGTCTTGTGTTCCCTGAGGCATCTGGTGGGGCCACTGTATGATACAGGAAGCTGGACTAGATGGGCTTTTGGCCTGATCCAGCAGGGCTCGTCTTATGGACTTCCAGGTTCCTGGTGTCCTCATACCTTACATTATAATGGAGCAGAGAGAACTGAATTTGCCATTCAAGCTTGAAACAGGTTCTCTCCTGCAATGGTTTTCTGTTGGAGACTTCTCTGTGAGAAAGGAACTGTGAAACTAATTGCAATACCAACCAGGAGTTTTCTCGCATCTAGACTCTGGAAGCTAAAACAGCACACCATTCACGATTTCAACGTTGAATATAAGTGTACCACCCCTATCCACGTTCCAAGAATCCTCTTTTTCACAACATGTTGTCGTGGCCTAGATGTCTTTAAAAGGGGATTGGACAGATTTATGCAAGAAAAGTCCATCCCAGGTTACAAGTCTTCATGAGTTCATACAACCTCTGGGCTTTATAGGTTGCCTATCTCTGAATGCCAGGGAGTGTTGTCAGGATACCAGTATCTTGTTGTCTTGGGTGGTCCCTGAGGCATCTGGTGAGCTACTGTGAGATACAGGAAGATGGACTAGATAGGCCCTTGGCCTGATCCAGAAAGGCTCTTCTTGTGTTAAGAAGAATTGCTGAAGCGGCTTCTTCTCTCCTACCATCTTTAAACAGTCTGCTCTCTTGAAAGCTCCTCTCTGCAACCTGAAGATTTTGCTTGTTTACAATGTAGCAAAAATCAGAAATAGTTAAGTATATTTAATCTCACAAGAGATGTGGCTGGAAGCACCACAGAATCCCGGCCACAGACCCTTCCGTTTAGATTGACTCTTGCCGCAGATTGCTCACAGTGTGTCTAGTAGAAGCAGTTCACTGGCACGTTAAGCAATATTTTCCCAAAATCTGTGTCACTTCTTTAAAAGAAAAGAATTTGGCTACACTTCTGCTCAATAAACCTTTTCATCCCAGTATTATTAACAAGAGAAACATCCCAAGTGGAAGCATGTGCTCCACATGAGGACGTAGCATTTTGCAAAATGATTCTTGTAAAGCAGAAAAGGAGAAAACAGGGACATGATTTACTAAGGACTAGTTCCTGGCAATAAGGAAGATCCTTGGAAAATACGAATAATTGCAGAGTACAAAAGTCAATATCAACTTGGGCAGAAATAAATCCTTGGCTTCATCTTTACTTACATAGGAAGTCCGTGAGAGGGAGGCTCAAAGAAAGTGTATCGTTCAACCATGGTATTCATTGCAGATACGAGTCCACTAATCAGGTAACCTTCTGGCTTGTAAAAATTAAAAGGGAAAAAATTATCACCCATCAAATTAAGTGGACATTTTCTCTTCTCCACGGTCTCACAGCACCTGTGAGGCAGCAGCAAAGGTATTAGCAAGAGGAGCTGCAGTTTCATTCTGGCCGTGTCTCCTCTGGGCCTGGTGCACAATTCTTCTCAACTAGGGATGCAGCTAATTCGAGGTTACCACATGATGCTTTTGATTCTGAGGTTTCTATTATGACTTTCAGAGGTGATCTTGGGAGAACTCCCATGAGTTGTGGCGCGAAACAGAAATGACAATGATTTGGATAATGATAAGGGACAGAATCACTACTGCCATCTTTGATTCTCTGTGTGGCTCCATGCGCAGGTGTGCAGCTGAAGAAAACATGTTTGTGGGTCTCGCCAGGGCTGCTCTGTCAACTTTCTTGGGTCAGTGAAAGGACAGATCAGTCAACTGGAACTTTGCAATGAAGAAATTCCTCCACAACTCAGGTCAACGCTTTTCTGTTGGGATCTATACAGAGTAGGAAGACTAGATGAGAGGGCCTGATCAGCACAGCTCCTTCAACATTCATTCCATTCATACAATTCCTTTGAATTAGGCACACAGGTCTAGTGGGAATGAAGTTGGGCTAAAGCAGTAAGTACAAATCATTATACAGCCCATTCCAACCCAACTCCTCTCCAAGTCAGGCATAAGTGTGGTCTAAGTGCAGCCTAAGTTAGGCAGAAGTTATGTCTGAGTTAGGTCAGAGGTATGCCTGAGTTAGGCAGGCTGCAGTTTCTGTGGCCCAGCACCACTCCAGTATCCAGGCAACACTTACCTCTCAGGCAGGCAGGCTCTCCAGGCTCGGTGCCTGGCTCGGGCATGTGCAGGCCTGTGTGTCTGCACGTGTCAGCGTCCATCCATGGCAACTGCTGCAGTGTCTGTCTCAGCCCGGTCGCAAAGGGGCTGACCGCAGGCAGGGGGGTTGCGCCAGTCATGTGGTGGACGCAGGGCAGGTGACAGGTGAGCGAGGTGCCCGAGCCAGCTGCCACAGGGCACCCTGTGCATCAGCCACCTGCTGCAGGGGAGAGTGGCCGTCCCCCCTCCTGCAGAAGGCGATGCCACCCCCATGCCACGTTGAGGCTGCACGTGGGAGTCATGGGGGGAGCGGGGGAGGGAAGGGAAGGAGGGGGGGTGGGAACGTCACACACAAGGGGGGGCTCATGATGTCTGGAACTGCCTCTGACATGACTTGCCCGTGCGCTGCCTGAAGCCCTGGACCTCCAAGGCCGGGGCAATGCCCACAAAGAAGGCATCCTGGCGTGCATTCTGCTCTGTGCCCCGGCCAAGACCGAGAGATGCCTTGGGCTTGTCTGCTGCGAGCGTGAAGGGCTCACGCAGCTCATCACGCCCCCAGATGGAGCGACGACAGCGCCTCTCGGCAGGCGCTCTGGCAGGGTGGGGGGTGGCCAGCAGCCATCATCAGGGAGTGGGAGGGGAGGCAGACACAAAGGCAGGCAGACAGTGGGTGCTGGGGAGGGGCACGGGTGGGTCAGAGACAGACAGACAGACAGACAGACAACAAGGCTGGTGGGAGAGAGATTCCGAGAGAGGGGTCTGCAGAGACCAATAGGGACACAGGGGTTGCTCCGCAGATGAAGGCAATGCAGAAAGAGGCGCCTCTTATGCAGATGGACTGTGGGCGGAAGCGGCTGCATTACGGGCGGACCTTCAACGGAAGTGGATGCATTACAGGCGGACGCCCTGGCTGGCGAGATCCCCGGTTGCTGAGCGGCCACTACACAGATGCAGCGGCCACTAGCGGCCCCGCTATGGGCTCTGTGGCGCCTGTCACTGTTTGCCTGCCTGAGAGGCCCCCTCAACTCCCCCTCTCCTCTGTCCCATGGGGGTCTGGCAGCCTCCCTGATGTGTTCTCCCTGGGAAGGAAGTGGCAGTCCCTGGAAGGGATTCATGCAGGGGCTTCAGTGCTGGGGGCTGTCTGTGTGTGGTGGGCAATGCTTGTGTAACACTGGGCACATATGTTTCAAGGAGGCTCTGCCCGAGGGGCATCTTTATTGTTCTGGAATGTTAGCAGAGATGGGCAGGCGAGGCTGCCAGGGGTAGTCACAGCAGCCACTCTGAAAGCAGCAGCAGCAGCAGCACACATGCCCCATGGACCTTGAGACGCAGGCTCTCCCCCTGTGGAACCACAGCCTGCCCCATAGAAAGGGGAGGGACAGCAAGAAAGACAGCCAGGGAGGTGGAGCAGCAGCAGCACCACCGGCAGCTGAGGAGGGTTGCAGGGCTGGCTCTCTGACCTCTGGCAGCAGCGAGGCAGAGGACCGTGGGGCAACCAGACTGCGGGCCCAGGGGTGCTCCCAGGAAGGTAGGTGGTAGTGGACGTTCCTGGGGAGACAAAAAACAAGGGGGTGTTACATGGCAGCTGGTGTGTGGTAGCAATCGCCAGTGAAGACAAGCCAGTGTGTCGGTTGTAAAAGCCTGCAGGGAGAGAAATAACACAGCTGATAGGTGTGACACACATAGCATGGTCTGAGCTGCTTACCCAGGTGTAAGGCAAGCATGATCCTGTAAGGGAAAAGGATCAAAGAGAGAGAGAGAGAAGACAACACATATATTGGGTCACAACCATGGCAATCCTAGCAATACTGACCTGTCAGTTGACCCTGTGGAGAAAAAGGGGGGGGAACAGCTGGTGTCTACAGACGGTTAACAGCACCACCACACTCGTGGTGTTGTATGCTCACATGACAACAGGTGGCAATCCGACACAACAGTGGTAAAGCAGCATGTGTCCTATATATCATAGCAGGCATTGCAGGCAGGCATCTGACTACTCATTGGTAAAGAGGCATTTCAGAGAAGGCATTGCAGGCAGACATGAGAGGGTACATTGGTAAAGAGACATTTCAGAGAAGGCATTGCAGGCAGCTATGAGACTACTCATTGGTAAAGAGGCATTTCAGAGAAGGCATTGCAGGCAGACATGAGAGGGCACATTGGTAAAGAGGCATATCATGGCAGGCTATGCAGACAGACATGAGAGGGCACATTGGTAAAGAGGCATATCATGGCAGGCTATGCAGGCAGCTATGAGACAAAACATTGGTAAAGAGGCTTATCATGGCAGGCTATGCAGGCAGCTATGAGACAAGACATTGGTATAGAGGCATGTATCCTACCTATATTTCTATATGCAAAGAGGCAGATGTCAGAACACATGTCAGCACAACCCCTGCTCTTACCTGCACTTACCTGCTGGTGTTGTTGCCTGTGTGTGTGTGGGGGGAGAGGCTGGGAGAAAGACATGGGTTAGCAAATGGTAGCATGGAGACAGCTGCCCAGGCACAGCTGTAAACTGTTTGGCCAAAGCCAGAACAGCCCTCTCTGCCCTTGAGGGGGGCAGAGAGGAGAAGAGAAGAGAGAAGTGGGGTGTTTGTGAATTTTGCCTTCCACCGACAAAGTCCCACTTTGTGGCTGTGGGGGACAGAACCCCACGCCACGTGCTCAGAGAGAGAGAGAGACTGGGGGCCTGGGGCTGGGCTTTTGTGGGAAAGAGGCTGGGTGGGGCTGGGTGCTGATAGGCTCCCTATCTTAGGCATAACTCTGTCGGTTTCCAGACCTAGCAGGCCCAACTCCGTCCTAACTCTGACCTAACTCAGGAGTAGGGTGTTAGAAATTTTCAGGAGAGGGCTGGCTTGGGTAAGGTAAAATGGCTCCTATGGATCTCCTCGAATTTGGGTCCACCTTTTTGGTCGACCTAAAATTTATGTCAGCATTTGTGTTGGAGGGGGCGTGTCTGTGCTTGCCAGGGTCTGGAATCCAACGTTAATTGGTTGCCGCCCCCGTTACACCCACGGTCCGCCCATGGTCCGCCCACTTTTAGGTCAACTTTAGGTCTGACTTGTGCTGCTTAGCCCTTGGGTTGGAATGGGCTGTTCTTAGTCCGTCGGTTGTAACTTCGACCTAACTTTGACCTAACTTCGCCCTAAATGGTTGCGTTCCAGACCTAAAGTTGCCCTAAGCTTGGCCCTTGGGTTGGAATGGGCTGTAAGATGTCTTGACCACTCTAATATCACTCTGTATTCACTTTTATTACTCATGATAGGATACTGTTATAATGTATGTGATGGGAAGAGAGATCTGTTATTATAATACAATCTCAGGGGTTCACTCACATTGACCCAGTAACTGCTGTGATAGACAAAGCACTGCCAACATTTAAAAAGAATATACAGTATAAAGAATCAGGTGTCATATTTAGTTTTCATCATTAGATGTTCCTTTGTATTGAGATGAGGCCTCAAGACAATGATGTAGCATTTGGGAATAAAGATGCAGCCCAGTAACCCAGAACTGGAGGCCAGGATGGAGAAGACCTGCACGGCCACCATGTATTTGCCCTTCGTGCTCAGGTAGGTGGGCACAAAGGACACCCAAACACTGCAGAAGACCAGCATGCTGAAGGTGATCAACTTGGCTTCATTGAATGCTCCGGGCAGCTTCCTGGCTAGGAAGGCCACAGTGAAGGAGACGGCAGCCAGAAAGCCCATGTAGCCAAGGGCAACATAAAACATGGCGACACTCCCTTCGTTACACTGCAGTATGATGTGGCCAGGCTGGGACTGCATGTCGGAGTCTGGGAAGGGGGGAGAGATTCCCAGCCAGACAGCACAGATGCCCACTTGAACAATGGAGCAAGAAAAGACAACGGAGTTTGCCAAACTCTTCCCCACCCATTTCCTCATCTTGCTCCCTGGCTTGGTGGCCATGAAAGCCACCACCACAGTGACTGCAGAGGCGCAATGCGCCGGGCGGGCCCCTGGAGCAAGGGGGCGGGGCCAGCGTCGCGACGCGCCCTCACGTCATGTAGACGCCCCCCACCCGGTTTGGACTCATTTCAGAGCCACACCGGCTCCCGGGAGGGCCCAGCCCCAACGCTCCTCGTCGAGGTAAGATCCCTCCCTCCCCGCCCTCCCTCCCGTGGTGGAGCGCCTGGAGCGACTGCTCCACGCGCTCCACCGTAGTTCCGCTTCTGAGTGACTGTTTTGGCCAACGCAGCTGAGATGGCAAATAAGAAGATGATGCTGAAGACGGTTTGTTGGAGAAGGCAGGTCACCTTCTGGGGCTGACCAATGAATAGGAAGGAGGATAAGAAAGAAAGCAGGAGGGAGACCAGGAGCATGTAGTTGAAGTCACAATTGTTGGCTTTGACTATTGGAGTAAATCAGGATTTAATGAAGAGTCCTAAATCAAGACTTGTGGATAGGGCTAAGAATAGGGTAAAGAAGACAAGAATTATCCCCAAGGGCTCTTTGTACGATAAGAAATTTATGAGTTTGGGGACATATGTAACCCTGTCCTTGTTAGGATGCTGATCTTCTGGACACTTTATGCGACACTCCGCATCTGTAAAGCAAAAGAGTGACTTCAGTGATCAACCTTACACCTATAATGATCCGTTTTCCATTACATTCCATACAAGAAAGAAATGTTTGATGCGTATAGCTTACTTGGTAAAAGAACCAAATATGGCAAATATAGGGAAGACTTAAGGAATATGAAGAAATAATGGGGAGTTTCACTTATGAGCATATCTGCATAGAAAGCAGATATGCTTTCTATGCAGATGATTGTTTCAGTGGCAACACATTGCTTTCCAATCTCCTTCCTCCCAGGTGTTCAGACTGCAAGAGATTCCTCGCCCCTCAGAAAAACTCCACTAAATAACATGGGAGGCACAATGGTAGCAGAGAAGAATGTTTCCTCCATGTCACCCCCAGTTGGCTCTAAGATGAGCTCTCACTCATGCGGGCAGCGCAATCCTATGTCACTGTAAGCAACCGACCTAAAGGGCTGGCCGAAGTATCCCTGCCCTTTCCAGGCCTTGCCGGCACTGCTGGAGCACACTTTGCTCCATCGCAGCCACTTTGCGCACACAATAGACTAGGGGCATAACTGGGCAGGGAGGGGGAGGAACCAGGGCAGGGAGGAGGTGGATGGGGGTGGATCTGGCAGCAATGCTGCACACCGGATCTTATCCCCTCTGTTTTAAGCCTAACCTGCCCCATTTCTCTCCTCAGACATACACCACCAAAAGAGGCGGCATATGTCTGAGGAGAACCATAGTTGGCTCCAGGGTTTACGCAGAGGTAGGTACAAATATTTTTATACTTTTGTATACTTGTGGAATGTGAAAGAAGGAGTTCAGATGTTTGGAGTTTTTCTAAAGACAAGCACCTTCAGATAATTCTTTCAAGCACTGAGACTTCAAACTCCAGCACAATCAGTGCAAAGTGAAAGAAAAAGAAAACCTCCTTTATTATGTGACCCCCCCCCCACCAACACATGCAACTCCAAATGCTCCTTCATCCAACAACTTCAAGAGCCATAGATAGGCTTACCAGATTTTCTGGGACCCAAAGGGGGCGGCGGCAGTGCGAACACGGGGCATGTCCAACAACCATGATGTCACGGGGCCAGAAAAATTAACATTATATATAGCCTGAAAATGGCTATTTTTGATGTGCCAGGTTTTCGGGGGGGATGCGGGGATGCCTGCGCGACCCACCGTAGGTCTCCCTGACGTTTAGATCGCCGAAAAAAGGCGCTGTTAAGCCAGTTATGGTTTTCAGTCGGCTGGGACTGCCCCCCTGCAGTGCTAATGTGCTGCGTCTTTATCCCAGTCGGGACTCTTTGCGCACCCACGCAAGGCTGGAAGCACTTTGGAAACGTCCGAGTTCACTTGGACGTTTCTGGAGACCTTCCAGCCTCGCATGGGTGTGTGACAAGGCTAGAAGGTCTCCGGAAATGTCAGAGTGATCTCAGACGTTTCCAAAGTGTTTATAGCCTCGTTGCACACATGTGCAAGGCTGGAACGTCTCCAGAAATGTCCGCGTGAACTTGGACATTTCCGAAGTGCTTCCAGCCTCATGCAGGCGTGCGAAGAGTCCCAGCAGGGATGAAGACGCAGTGCATTAGTGCTTCAGCGAGGACAGTCCCAGGCAGCTGGGACAAAGAGGAGACTGGATGGGAGCCCAGGACGGTGCCACTGGAACTGTACTGGCTGGATCCGGGACTTTGGTAAGACAGTGGTGATGCAACAGCTATAGAAAAACTGCAGTTCAAACACCATTATCACCCTTTCCTCTCCCAATATGCCAGGTGCAGAGTAGGAGCGGTTCATGGGCATTTCAGTGAAGAAAAAACCATCTTCCCAACCCCTGTGTCTGCTCCTGCAGTTGAAAAGGAGAGAGTTTGGAGCAGAAAGCAATACAACATGATAGGGAAACCTTACGGTTGCATCATTTTACTTCAGCATGAACATCTCAAGCCACTGATTGTGATATGGCAGGCTTTGCTATAGATACTCTTGTGCTATCATTTATCTGACTGATTGGGCATTTTGTCTTCATCGTCCCCCAGGGAGTGTGGGGCAGAAGCACTAGAGTTAGCAACTGCAACAGCAGCATTCCGGGAATATCTGCCATAGTCACACTCTCAGACACAGCCTTTAGGACTATCAATGGAGTCAGTCCAGCCAGAGTTTCACATCTGAAACAGAAGACGTTAAACGTCACACTGGCAGAGTCCCACATCCCGTAAATCTCACTCAGGCTCGCAATGGGGCAGGATGCAATTTTGCCCCAGTCTTCTCAGGCTCCGTATAGTACAGTACAGGCTCTGAATTCTGATGTTTCTGTTATTGGCATCAATGGTGATCTCTGGAAGAATCCCTTGAGAAGAAGAATAAAGCAAATGTTTTGCATAATTACTAAGGAGAGAGTCATGCTTGCCCATCCTTGACTCTCAGTGCAGCTCCATGCGCAGGTGTATAGCTGGAGAAAACATGTTTGTGAGATTTTGCCTATTGGTCTGTTGTCCTTCATTGTTTCCAAGAGGCTTTGCTATAGCCTCTTGTGACAACGGGAATTATTAATATTTATATATTTCTTTTTCAAAGCTCGGGGGAGGGGGGATGAGCAAACATTGTTGTAACCTTCAGAGAAAGAGTACTGACAATGGTGATGCACATAGCTCTATTCTGTTGGAACCATGGGAACTAAGCTTGCATAACAGGTCGGCATATTGTAGAGAATCCCCCTCCCTCAAAGGAGACTGAAAAAGTGATGGCTTCAAATTAACAATCACAGCTTTATTATAAAAGTATAGAAACATAAGTATTTATACAAAGACATTCCTTGACAGTATTACTCAAATTAATAAAGGAATATTGCTATGCCCAGCCTAAACAGTGTGTAGTAGGTTCCTATCCTATAGTGGTGAGTGAGTGTAGTGAGAGTGTATTTGGTGTATCTGGTGAAGTTAGGAAAAGGGTAACTTTTTAGGGAGTGATTTCCAGGAGTCCTTGCTCTTCCGACATGGCCTCTACTAGTGAAAACAGGGAGAGACACACAGGAGGAGTGGAAAAGAGGGAAAATGTAGGAGTTCAAAGCGCAATATTAGCTACCTAAATTCCTGAAGAGGTTTTCCGTTACTAGTTTACTAGTTACGACCGCTCAGCAGAGTTCCAGTGTCGTAACTGGCCGCTTGGCAATGGCTTACAGAGCAAGGCTTGTGGCCATTTTGGAGCAGCTACTGCAAACAACAGCAACAGCCTGCAGCTGGAGGAATTGGAGGGCAGGGTGTGGGGGGTAGATCTGGCAGTAATGGCACACACCCGATCGTAACCTCTGCTTCCCACCCCTCCCGCCTCCTCAGACACGCACTACCAACATCTCAAACAGACCTGGAAAAGGTGAGGATGAGAGCAACTGAAATGGTTAGTGGGCTTGGGCACCTACTTTATGAAGAAAAGCTCCAATGTTTAGGGCACTTCTGTCAAGAAGAAAGAAGGCGCCTGAGGGGGAAATATGATTGATGGCCCAATCTTATTCAGTCGCTGCACCATTGTTGCATGGGCACTGCATAGCGTCCATCGTATGCAATGCTCAGAACAATGCTGAATCCTGCATACGGATTGCGAAGTTACGACATCTAGCACACGTAAAGCAAGAGCTGCATAGCAGGTGAGGTGTGCATGTGTGGCAGCTGGTTAGCGATAAACCCATGCGTTCTTAGCAACCGAGGCAGGTCCGTGCAGCCACCACAGCATCAAAGGTCACCAGGCAACAAACAATGACACAACCCATGGGATTCATGGAGTGGGAGGAGGGAGAGGACTGGAGGAGAGAGGGAAGGGGACAGAGGCAAAGCATGGCAAGAGCCTATCTCCAGCCCACCAGCAGGGCATCTTCAAGGATGCCTATGCCCACAGCTGTTACCCTGCTTCGCACCCTCTGGTGGCTCCCCAGCCATGATGGGCAGGAGGTGTTGGTTCTCTGCAAAGAGCTGGTTTTGCTCCTGGATCAGGGTGACGACATTCACTGGGGCCCACTCCTGCCGCAATGCTTCCTCAGGGGCCAGTGGCTGCCACCACTTCCTCCTCCTGCTGGGCAACCCTGTCCAGAGCCCACACCACCTGATCCTGGCTCGCATGCCCTCCATCAGTGGACTGCTGTCACAGTTGCCCCAGTAGCTGGCCTTCACCCCCCTGTGGGGGCGCCGCCGCAGCACCCCCATGGGACACCACACGCCCCCCCCGCGGGATTCCAGACGCCCTGCCCCGGGGGGGCTTGACGTCATCTTCACGCCCCGCCATTTCGTGACCCCTCTGGCGCTTTTCAGCCCCTTTTTGGAGTAAAATTGCGCCCAGGGTGTGGGAGGGCCAAACCTGCAGCCGAGAACGACTGCACAAAAAGGAGCCAGCGGCAGAGGAAGCAACGGATGTGGCGGCAAGTGCACTTCCCCCCACAACCCGCCACTTGGGGTGCACCACCTCCACCGCCCCCACTGTTACGATGCCTCTGAGTTGCCCACCCTCAATGTGTGCCTGCACGATGCGGCCCCTCAGGCCAGCCATATCGGGGTCACTTAAAGGAACCCTTCCTTTTCTTTCACTTTGCACTGATAGTGCTGAAGTTTGAAGCCTCAGTGCTTGAAAGAACCATCTGAAGGTACTTTTTTCTCCAAACATCTTCACTTTGAACTCCTTCTTCTACATTCTATATCTCTGGCTCATTGCCTTAAAGCAGCAGTTCCCAACACTCAGGGGACCGCAAAACAGTAAGTCGAAACGACAAGGAGCCATGGACCACTGTAGGCATGGAGTTTGGCAACCTGGAAGTAGTTTGGCAGTGAGGCGATGACGCCACACTTCATTGCATCACTGCCAATTGCCTGGCGGATTGCCCGGTTTTAAAACCAAACTGGGCAAAAGGAGGGTGGGCAGGCCCTTCCACCTCCACTCGCCACGGTCCAGGCCTTGTCGTAGCAAGGTCTGCGATGAGGGCAGAAGACTCAGCCGCCACTTCTGCTTCCCCCCCCCCCGACCATTCACCTCCGGGCCGCCCTAGCTTGCGTTAGAGCCAGGCGGCCTGGAAGTAATCAGTGCGCAAATGTGGCCCGGACACATTGAGAGGACTTTGTGGGGGGCACCTTGAAGCGACCTGTGGACCACCTGTGTTTGTGGATCATGGGTTGGAAATGACTGCTTTAAAGAGAGGAGAGAGCTGTTCCTCCTACAGCTTTCCAGTGCAGGCAGCTGCTGAACAGAACATGGCCCATGATGAGCATACAGAAGCGTGGGAGGCCTCTACCAGATCTCCAGCTGGCCGGGCGCCCACCCCTACTACCACCTCCACAGTCTACTGGGCTGGCTCGTTGTCTGACAGTTCGGCCAGCACCAGGGCTGGTATCCTCGCTAGCACCAGGGGTGGTGCCTCAGCTGGCACCAGGGTTGGCACCTGGGCAGTGAAGGTTGGATCCCCAGCGAGTTCAGCAAGGAAGAGTGGCACATCCAGCCAGCCCAGGAAGGGCTCCGGGGTGGGGGAGTCTGCACTACCGTCCCTCTAAAAAACAATGGACCTGGGGATGGGACAGTCACAGAGTTAGAACAGAAGGTGTTGTGGTTTGGGAGTCGGACTTCGACCTGGAAGATCCAGGTTCAAATCCCCTCTCAGCCACGAAGCTTCCTGGGTGACCTTGGGCCAGTCACTATCTCTCAGCCCCACTTACCTCACAGGGTTGTTGTGAGGACAAAAAGGAGGCGAGGAAATATGTAAACCACTCTGAGCTCCTTGGAGGAAAGGTGGTATAAAATGTGATAGATAAATAAATAAATAAATAAATAAATAAATAAAAATAAGGCTAACAGGCCCCGTCCCACCCCCACCCCCCGAGATGCTCACCATCGTTTGTGGCAGGGCTAGCTAACAGGGCCCATGTGGATGTGGTGGAAAGGCAGGGCAAAAATGGCTACCTTGAGAAGTAAATATGAATTATTAAAACAAAACGTTGTTAAGTCCAGTCTAGTGCCAATATACATTTACTTTTAATAGATTCTTGCATAATCTGCAGGAAAGAGAGGTATGCTATAGTAGTATTTGGGAATGGGATCGCTCACAGAGCAAGCATTTAGATTTACTAACAGCAAAGCACAGCCACAATTAAAAAGAATACTTCAAAATCAGATGTCATCTTACACAACATCCTTAGCTTTTATTATCAGATGTTCCTTTGTATTCAGGTCAGGTCTCAATACAATGATGTAGGACTTGGGAATAAAGATGCAGCCCAATAACCCAGAACTGGAGGCCAAGATAGAGAAGACCTGCACAGCCACCATGTATTTGCCCTTCGTGCTCAGGTAGGTGGGCACAAAGGACACCCAAACACTGCAGAAGACCAGCATGCTGAAGGTGATCAACTTGGCTTCATTGAATGCTCCGGGCAGCTTCCTGGCTAGGAAGGCCACAGTGAAAGAGATGGCAGCCAGAAAGCCCATGTAGCCAAGGGCAACATAAAACATGGCGACACTCCCTTCGTCACACTGCAGTATGATGTGGCCAGGCTGGGACTGCATGTCGGAGTCTGGGAAGGGGGGAGAGATTCCTAGCCAGACAGTGCAGATGACCACTTCAACGATGGAACAAAAAAAGACAATGGAGTTGGCCAAACTCTTCCCCAGATATTTCCTCATCTTACTCCCTGGTTTTGTGGCCATGAATGCAACCACCACAGTGACTGTTTTGGCCAACATAGAAGAGACAGCAACTGAGAAGATGATGCTGAAGGCAGTTTGTCGGAGAAGGCAGGTCACCTTCTGGGGTTGACCGATGAATAAGAAGGAGGACAAGAAGGAAAGCAGGAGGGAGACCAGGAGCATGTAGGTGAGGTCCCGGTTGTTGGCTTTGACTATTGGAGTTTCACGGGACTTAATGAAGATTCCTAAAACAAGACTTGTGGCTATGGATAAGAATAGGGTAAAGGAAACAAGAATCATCCCCAAGGGCTCTTTGTAGGATAAGAAGGTTATGAGTTTGGGGACACATAGAACCCGGTCCTCGTTTGGATGCTGATCTTCTGGACACTCCATGCAATGGTCCGCATCTGTAAAGCAAAAGAGTTACTTCAGTAATCTACCTTACATCAATCAGGGATTTGATTTAAGTCTCTGTCCCCAAGTCTCGAGACAAATCCAAAGTCTCTGGGTCCAAGTGATCTACCTTACACCCATAATAATCCGTTTTCTATTACATTCCATACAAGAAAGAAATGTTTGGTGGTTATTATAAATTACTTGCCACAAGAACCAAATATGGCAAATATGGGGAAGACTTTAGGAATATTAAGAAATGATGGAGAGTTTCACTGGTAGCAGATATGCTTTCTATGCAGAAGATGATTGTTTCAGTGGCAACACATTGCTTTCCAATCTCCTTCCACCCAGCTGTTCAGACTGCGAGAGATTCCTCACCACTCAGAAAAAACCTCTACTGAATAACACAGGAGGCACAATGGTAGCAGAGTATTTCTTCAAGGCCATTTTAAGTAGAGTCTAAGATGAGCTGTCACTTCTGCTTATTTGGACTTGCAGAGTCTCCATGGTGGAGGATTCAAGTGGAGGCCTTCCAGGCCTTGCAGAGCCTTGCACCCTCAGGAAAAAATGAAACTTTAATCGGTCAAAGTAAGTGCTGGGGGGGGGGTTGCGGGGGGTGCCGCACCGTAGGTTGGGAAAAATAAGACCTACTGCATTTTGGGAGCCAAAATTAATAGAAACTGTCTTATTTTCGGGAAAACACGGTAGGATGTATTGCTTCGCACTTGCTATAATCTTGCAAAATATGTATTGTTTTTATGTTTCAATATATTAATAAAATATAAATACATGAAAAAAGCTGTCCCTTATCAGCTACTGATCACAGCAGCTGATAAGGAACATCGCTTGCGTACCCATGCCCAGCGGCCCACCGGTTGGGAACGCCTGCTATACACTGTTTCCAGGGAGTGAGTCTCATTGAACACACTGGGATTTACTCCTAAATCAACATGGATAGGATTCTGCTGAAAGTCTCTCAACTGGAAACTGTCACTGACTGACTGTTCAGTATCTCTCCTCACCCCACACCCCTCACACCTGTCTACCTTCAAGGCTCTGCCTGGTTCAGAATCATCTCCAGAATCTTCCACTTCCAGTTCCCAGCCAGAGAATTTCTTCCTACAGAATCCCACCTAAGAGTTACTATTCCTATTTCATGTCTTTAAAAAAAAACAGATCTGTCCCATTCACAGGTATGGCGGATGATGGGCATCTGGTTTGACACACAAAAGGAGAGCCTCGGGGGGGGGGGGTTTCTTAACCATCCCCTGAAATGCATGACCAGAGATCTTTGTTTTTTCAACATCTTGTGATTTGAATTACAGCTGCAATGTTTATGGACCTAAGTGCAAAAATGCCTACCACAAACGTGATCATTTCCCTCTTCCTCATGGACAGCCTTGAGCCACCTACCTTCCTCAGTGGAGATGGTCCCTCCCTTGCATGGGGCACAACCATAGCAGCAAACTGGCTCCCCTTCAATGACCACCTTCGCGTATCCAGGGCGGCAGCAGTCCGTACATCTAGAAAGAGGCAGCGTCTAAGAGCAGAAGGCAAAGAGCATCAGAAAATTCGCTGGAAAGATCCAGAGCATTTCTTTTTTTTTTGTTTGTTTGTTTTGTTAGTACTTCTTTTTTTTTTTACTTATATATTTATATTTTATTGATATATTAAAACATAAAAACAATACATATTTCATAAAGTTATAGCAAGCGCGAAGCAATACATCCTACTAGCATACTATTCTCTACATACAATTTCCAACTAAGCCAAAACAACACCCACATTCTATTCATTAAATCCGCATATCATCACATCATTCCTCTCTCTCTCTCTCTTAAAAAGTCAATAAATGGTTTCCAATTATTCACGAAAAAATTAACTGACTTTTCCTTAATTAAAATTGTAAGTTTATCCATTTCAGCATAGTCCAAAACTTTCAGCCACCAATCTTCCAGCGAAGGTATCTCCGAATTCTTCCAATATTGTGCATATAAAATTCTTGCCGCAGCTATCATATATAAAAACAAAGTTTGAAATTTTTCGCCTACATGATCCTCCCACATACCCAACAAAAATGTTTCCGGTTTCATTTGGATCTTAATCTTTAAAATCAACTCAATCTGTTTGTGAATCTGAGTCCAATACTTCTTTGCTTGAGGGCATGTCCACCACATATGGTAAAAAGTTCCTTCTTGCATTTTACATTTCCAACATCTATTCGTCACCTTCTCATACATTTTTGCTAGTTTGCTTGGGGTTATATTGTTGTTGTTGTTCAGTCGTTAAGTCGTGTCCGACCCTTCGTGATCCCATGAACCATATCCCGCCAGGCCTTCCTGTCCTCCACTATCTTCCTGAGTTCGCTCATTTTCATGTTTGTTGCATCGATGATGCTGTCTAACCATCTCATCCTTGGCCTTCCCCTTCTCCTTTTGCCTTCAATCTTTCCCAGCATCAGAGTCTTCTCCAGAGAGTCCTCTCTTCGCATCAGGTGGCCAAAATATTTGAGTTTCAGCCTTAGTACCTGTCCTTCCAGGGAACAGTCAGGCTTGATTTCATTTAGAATTGACTGATTTGATCTCCTAGCAGTCCAAGGGACTCTCAGGAGTCTTCTCCAGCACCACAGTTCAAAAGCATCTATTCTTCGGCGCTCAGCCTTCCTTATGGTCCAACTCTCGCAACCATACATTGCTACTGGGACCACCATCGCCCTGACTATACGAACTTTTGTTGGCATGGTGATATCTCTGCTTTTTATTATGCTGTCTAAGTTTGCCATAGCTTTCCTTCCACGGAGTAAGCGTCTTTTAATTTCATGGCTGCTGTCTCCGTCTGCAGTGATCTTGGAACCCAAAAAAGTAAAATCTGTTACTGCTTCCATTTCTGCCCCTTCTATTTGCCAGGAATTGATGGGACCAGATGCCATGATCTTAGTTTTATTAATGTTGAGTTTCAAGCCAACTTTTGCACTCTCCTCTTTCACTCTCATCAAGAGGCTCTTTAGTTCTTCTTCACTTTCTGCCATTAGGGTGGTATCGTCTGCATATCTGAGGTTGTTGATATTTCTCCCGGCAATCTTGATTCCGGCTTGTGATTCATTTAGCCCTGCATTTCTCATAATGTACTCTGCATATAAGTTAAATAAGCAGGGTGACAATATACAGCCTTGTCGTACTCCCTTCCCAATTTTGAACCAATCAGTTGTTCCATGGCCGGTTCGAACTGTTGCTTCTTGACCCGCATACAGGTTTCTCAGGAGACAGGTAAGGTGGTCTGGTACCCCCATCTCTTTAAGAATTTGCCACAGTTTGTTGTGATCCACACAATCAAAGGCTTTTGCGTAGTCAATGAAGCAGAAGTAGGTGTTTTTTTGGAACTCTCGGGCTTTCTCCATGATCCACCGCATGTTGGCAATTTGATCTCTAGTTCCTCTGCCTCTTCGAAACCCAGCTTGTACGTCCGGTAGTTCTCGGTCCACGTACTGCTGAAGCCTAGCTTGTAGGATTTTGAGCATAACCTTGCTAGCATGTGAAATGAGTGCAATTGTACGGTAGTTTGAACACTCTTTGGCACTGCCCTTCTTTGGAATTGGAACGTAAACTGACCTTTTCCAATCCTTTGGCCACTGCTGAGTTTTCCAAATTTGTTGGCATATTGAGTGCAGCACTTTCACAGCATCATCATTTAGGATTTTAAGTAGCTCAGCTGGGATATTATCATCTCCACTAGCTTTGTTGTTAGTAATGCTACCTAAGGCCCACTTGACTTCACTCTCTAGGATGTCCGGCTCTGGGTCAGTGACCACACCAGCGTGGTCATCAGGAACATTAAGATCTTTCTTGTATAGTTCTTCTGTGTATTCTTGCCATCTCTTCTTAATCTCTTCTGCTTCTGTTAGGTCTCTGCCTTTTTTGTCCTTTATCATGCCCATCTTTGCACAAAACGTTCCCTTGATATCTCCAATTTTCTTGAAGAGATCTCTAGTCCTCCCCATTCTGTTGTTTTCCTCGATTTCCTTGCATTGTTCATTTAAGAAGGCCTTCTTATCTCTCCTTGCTATTCTCTGGAACTCTGCATTCAGTTGTTTATATCTTTCCCTTTCCCCCTTGCTTTTTGCATTCCTTCTTTCCATAGCTATTTGTAAAGCCTCATCTGACAGCCACTTTGCTTTCTTGCATTTCTTTTTCTTTGGGATGGTTTTAGTTGCTGCCTCCTGTACAATGTTACGAACTTCCGTCCATAGTTCTTCAGGCACTCTGTCTACCAGGTCTAATGCCCTAAATCTATTCTTCACCTCCACTGTATACTCATAAGGGATATGGTTTAGGTCATATCTGACTGGTCTAGTGGTGTTTCCTACATTCTTCAGTTTAAGTCTGAATTTTGCAATAAGAAGCTCATGATCTGAGCCACAGTCAGCTCCAGGTCTTGTTTTTACTGATTGTATAGAGCTTCTCCATCTTTGGCTGCAAAGCACATAATCTATCTGGTTTCGGTACTGACCATCTGGTGATGTCCATGTGTAGAGTCGCCTCTTGTGTTGTTGGAAAAGAGTGTTTGCTATGACCAGCGTGTTCTCTTGACAGAACTCCGTTAGCCTTTGCCCTGCTTCATTTTGCGCTCCAAGGCCAAACTTGCCTGTTATTCCGTTTATTTCTTGATTTCCTACTTTAGCATTCCAGTCTCCTATGATGTAAAGGACATCTTTTTTGGGTGCTAGTTCTAGAAGGTGTTGTAGGTCTTCATAGAACCGGTCAACTTCATCTTCTTCGGCATCAGTGGTTGGGGCATACACTTGGATTACTGTAATGTTGAATGGTTTGCCTTGGATTCGAACTGAAATCATTCTGTCGTTTTTGAGGTTGCACCCCAGTACTGCCTTTCCCACTCTTTTATTGACTATGAGGGCTACTCCATTTCTTCTAAGGGATTCATGCCCACAGTAGTAGATATGATGGTCACCTGACTTAAATTCGCCCATGCCCGTCCATTTTAGTTCGCTGATTCCCAAGATGTCAATGTTCAATCTTATCATCTCATCTTTGACCACATCCAGCTTGCCTTGATTCATAGACCTCACATTCCATGTTCCTAAGCAGTATTGCTCCTTGCAGCATTGGATTTTCCTTTCAACCTCAGACACATCCACAGCTGGACGTCCTATTGGCTTTGGCCCAGCCGCTTCACTCTTTCTGGGTCTACTTGGAATAGTCCTCCGCTCTTCCTCAGTAGCATATTGGACACCTTCCGACCTGAGGGGCTCATCTTCCGGCGTCATATCTTTTAGCCTTTTGGTACTGTTCATGGGATTTTCTTGGCAAGGTTACTGGAGTGGGTTGCCATTTCCTTCTCCAGTGGATCACTTTTAGTCAGAACTCTCTGCTACGACCTGTCCGTCTTGGGTGTCCCTGCACGGCATAGCTCATGGCTTCATTGAGTTACGCAAGCCCCTTCGCCACGACAAGGCAATGATCCATGAAGGAGTTGGGGTTATATACCATCTATAATTTCAAAAATGTATAAATTGCTTTTGAAGTTTGAAACAGAAGAAGAACAGGTTAAAGAATGTACGATTCATTGGGCGAAAAATGTAGGTCATGTTATTTTAATGGACCAATGGGAACAACTATGGTTAAAACAGTTGAAATTTACGTTAAATGTTAATATTAAAGAAAATATGTATAAAATGATATATAGATAGTTGGGGTTATATACCATCTATATATCATTTTATACATATTTTCTTTAATATTAACATTTAACGTAAATTTCAACTGTTTTAACCATAGTTGTTCCCATTGGTCCATTAAAATAACATGACCTACATTTTTCGCCCAATGAATCGTACATTCTTTAACCTGTTCTTCTTCTGTTTCAAACTTCAAAAGCAATTTATACATTTTTGAAATTATCTGGTCTTCAGATTTTAATTGTGCCTCCAATATTGATTCTTCTTCTACAAATCCATATGCCTTCTTGTCCACTTTAAATCTCTCCAAAATTTGAGCATATACAAACCATTGACAATTAAAGTCTTCTTCCATTAGTTTTTCTCTTGACTTCATTATACAATCTCCTTGTGAAAAAAATTAATAAATTTCTATACAGTAGTCCTTTCTCTTTTGGCACGCTACTTCCACCAAAGTGTGCTTCATATGGTGCAACCCATAATGGTACTTTCTCATAAAACCTCATTTTATATCTGTTCCAAATTCTCCATAATGCATGTCTAACATAATGATTTTTAAATTCTAAATTTGCTTTCACTTTATCATACCACAAATACCCATGCCAACCAAATCTCAAGTCAGAGCCTTCTAACTCCAATAATCTTCTATTTTGTAAATACACCCACTCTTTCAGCCACACAAAACAACATGCTGCATAATATACTTTCAGATCTGGTAGTCCTAATCCTCCTCTCTCTTTTGCATCTTGAAGAATCTTATATTTCACCCTTGGTTTTTTCCCTTGCCAAATAAATTTAGAAATGTCTTTCTGCCATTCTTTAAATGGTGCATCAGATATAATCACTGGTATCGTTTGAAATAAGAACATCATTTTTGGCAATACATTCATCTTAATCACCGATATCCTTCCTAGTAAGGACAATTTCAATCTTTCCCATCGTAACAGATCTTTCTTAATTTCATTCCATGCTTTAACATAATTATTTTGAAATAATGTACAATTCATACTCGTCAATACAATTCCAAGATATTTAACTTTTTTCTTCCACCTTAAATCCTGTTTTATTCACCAGTTTCAGTTGATCTTGAATCTTCATGTTTTTAGTCACTATTTTTGTCTTCTGTTTATTAACTTTGAATCCTGCAAGAGATCCAAATTCTTTTAATTTACTCATCAACAACTCTATATCTTTTAACGGATTTTCCAGCATTAGTACCAAGTCGTCTGCAAAGGCTCTTAACTTGAATGTTTCTTTCTTAATCTTCACACCATATATTCTTTCATCTTGTCTAATATTTCTATAACTCCTTCATGGATCATTGCCTTGTCGTGGGAAAGGGGCTTGCGTAACTCAATGAAGCCATGAGCTATGCCGTGCAGGGACACCCAAGATGGACAGGTCATAGCAGAGAGTTCTGACTAAAAGTGATCCACTGGAGAAGGAAATGGCAACCCACTCCAGTAACCTTGCCAAGAAAATCCCATGAACAGTACCAAAAGGCTAAAAGATATGACGCCGGAAGATGAGCCCCTCAGGTCGGAAGGTGTCCAATATGCTACTGAGGAAGAGCGGAGGACTATTCCAAGTAGACCCAGAAAGAGTGAAGCGGTTGGGCCAAAGCCAATAGGACGTCCAGCTGTGGATGTGTCTGAGGTTGAAAGGAAAATCCAATGCTGCAAGGAGCAATACTGCTTAGGAACATGGAATGTGAGGTCTATGAATCAAGGCAAGCTGGATGTGGTCAAAAATGAGATGATAAGATTGAACATTGACATCTTGGGAATCAGCGAACTAAAATGGACGGGCATGGGCGAATTTAAGTCAGGTGACCATCATATCTACTACTGTGGGCATGAATCCCTTAGAAGAAATGGAGTAGCCCTCGTAGTCAATAAAAGAGTGGGAAAGGCAGTACAGGGGTGCAACCTCAAAAACGACAGAATGATTTCAGTTCGAATCCAAGGCAAACCATTCAACATTACAGTAATCCAAGTGTATGCCCCAACCACTGATGCTGAAGAAGATGAAGTTGACCGGTTCTATGAAGACCTACAACAACTTCTAGAACTAGCACCCAAAAAAAATGTCCTTTACATCATAGGAGACTGGAATGCTAAAGTAGGAAATCAAGAAATAAACGGAACAACAGGCAAGTTTGGCCTTGGAGCGCAAAATGAAGCAGGGCAAAGGCTAACGGAGTTCTGTCAAGAGAACACGCTGATCATAGCAAACACTCTTTTCCAACTACACAAGAGGCGACTCTACACATGGACATCACCAGATGGTCAATACCGAAACCAGATAGATTATGTGCTTTGCAACCAAAGATGGAGAAGCTCTATACAATCAGTAAAAACAAGACTTCGAGTTTGTTTTGGGTTGAGCGTGGAAGAAACGGATCAACAACGAGCTCAAAAATCAGCCGGAATGTAAGCCAAGCCCCCTCCCGCTTATACTTTTGCTTTGCTTATGCAAGTGGTGAGGAACTGCAGTAAGAATTGAAGAAATAAGCTAAGATAACGAGTTAATTTAAGAATAGAAGATTTGTTGTGAAAAGGATATAATTTGGAAGGAAGATAATATACTACAGTGAAAATATTAAGTGAAAATACTAAGTAACTTGTTGGTACTTACGGAAGATTGAAGTAGTGAAGAAACATTTTGGGGAGATATCCATAACCTGTTTTAATGAGAGAAAGAGACTTGTTTTGCTTTTGAATTGTTTGTTTTGAATTCCTGCAGTTTGGAACTGTACAAAGACGGACAAACAATTCCTTCCGGGCAGAAGGTCATCATGAAGGATTGAAAAAAGATTGAAAATAATTATGTTGGTTGGTATTTGCTGCCTGCACACATTTTAAGAAGTTGAGTCTTTGTTTTTGGTTTTAAAGAGAAGGAAAAGAAGTTGAACTGAGTAAGTGAAAGAGTGCCATTTGGTGAAAATTAGAAATATGGCTACAAGAAGAAGAGTGAATACATTAGAAAAAAAATCACCTCCAAAGTCGCCTGGAACAGAAAGACCAGCGGAAACACTGGAAGAATGTTTTAAAATATGAGAACATAAATTCGATGCAAAATTGGGAACTTTGCAGGAAGAATTTCAAAAGATGAAGGTGGAGCTGAAACAAGAACTATACCAGCTAGATGTAGCTGTGAAAGAAATAAAAGGTGATTTGCAAGAGATAAATATCAAGATGAAAACACAGGAAGATAAAGTGATGCATTTTGAAATGGAGAGCTGCAAGATTCAAGATATGTTGGCGCTGGCTGAACAAGAGAGAAAACAGAGCTTCCTACGGTTTCGTGCAATTCCAGAACAACAAGCAGAAGATACAAGAGATAGAATGTTACACATTCTGTCAGAATTTCTACAAATAGAACAAGATGAATTGGATCTGGATTTGGATAAGGCATATAGAATTAATACAAGATATGCAGTAGCAAAGAAAGTGCCAAGAGATATCTTGGTGCATTTTGTGAGGCAACGAACAAGAGATAAAGTTCTACAGCAACATGCTAAATCACAACTCAAGGTAGAAGGAGTGCACATCATTGTGCTAAAGGAGATTCCGCTGAGAATTTTGCAGAAAAGGAAAAGTTATGCATTCCTGGTGGAGGTGCTGAAGAAACAGAAGATTGTCGTTAGGTGGGGAAAATTAGGAGGCGTGACTGTTAAACTTCATGGAAAAACCTATAGATTGGATACAATCCAGAAAGCAAAAGAGTTCCTGGAAAGATTCAAGGATGGAAGAGAAGAAGATGAAGGGATGGACAGTGCAATGGCAAGCTGTGAACAATAAAGATGGATTAAACATTTTTATCATGGAATATTAATGGAGCTAATGCTCCGCAAAAAAGAAAAAGAGTATTCCATTATTTGAAAAAACTTAATCAAGATGTGATATGCCTTCAAGAAACCCATATAAAAAAGGGAGATACAAAATTTTTGATTCAGAAAAATTTGGGAGAAGAATTTTTTTCAACCAACATCAAGAAGAAGAATGGGGTGGTTTTATATGTTAAAAAAAATATTTGAAGCCAGAATTAATATTTGCAGATGACAAAGAAAGAGGGGTGGCAGTGGAAGTAACACTAGATGGGATAAAAACGTTAATACTGGGGGTGTATACACCACATCAACAAAAAGGGGATTTTTAAAATATTTGATGGATTTGTTGGCAAATTATTCTTATAGTAGTTTTTGCTTGTTGGGCAATTGGAATGGAGTTGTCTTTCCGCTGAGTGATAAAGGTTCCGAAAAAGAAATAAAGCACAATCAAGGGAAATTACCTAAAAGTTTTTTTGAAATGGTGGAGACTTTAGGGGTCTTGGACATATGGAGACAGAAAAATGGGAGCTCTAAGGAGTTCACACATTATTCAGAGAGACATGGATCAAGTTCAAGAATTGATATGTTTTGGGTGTCAAAGGATATAGCTGTTAGAACTTCCAAAGCAAAGATTTTAACAAAATCTATTTCAGATCATAATCCAATATAGCTGGCCATAAGGAAGAAAATTAAAACTTATAGGTGGAGACTGAATGAACTGTTATTACAGAAAGAAGAGATAATAGAAGAAGCTAAGAGTAAACTCTTCTTCATGGATCATTGCCTTGTCGTGGCGAAGGGGCTTGCGTAACTCAATGAAGCCATGAGCTATGCCGTGCAGGGACACCCAAGACGGACAGGTCGTAGCAGAGAGTTCTGACTAAAAGTGATCCACTGGAGAAGGAAATGGCAACCCACTCCAGTAACCTTGCCAAGAAAATCCCATGAACAGTACCAAAAGGCTAAAAGATATGACGCCGGAAGTTGAGCCCCTCAGGTCGGAAGGTGTCCAATATGCTACTGAGGAAGAGCGGAGGACTATTCCATGTAGACCCAGAAAGAGTGAAGCGGTTGGGCCAAAGCCAATAGGACGTCCAGCTGTGGATGTGTCTGAGGTTGAAAGGAAAATCCAATGCTGCAAGGAGCAATACTGCTTAGGAACATGGAATGTGAGGTCTATGAATCAAGGCAAGCTGGATGTGGTCAAAAATGAGATGATAAGATTGAACATTGACATCTTGGGAATCAGCGAACTAAAATGGACGGGCATGGGCGAATTTAAGTCAGGTGACCATCATATCTACTACTGTGGGCATGAATCCCTTAGAAGAAATGGAGTAGCCCTCATAGTCAATAAAAGAGGGTGAAAGGCAGTACTGGGGTGCAACCTAAAAATCGACAGAATGATTTCAGTTCGAATCCAAGGCAAACCATTCAACATTACAGTAATCCAAGTGTATGCCCCAACCACTGATGCCGAAGAAGATGAAGTTGACCGGTTCTATGAAGACCTACAACACCTTCTAGAACTAGCACCCAAAAAAGATGTCCTTTACATCATAGGAGATTGGAATGCTAAAGTAGGAAATCAAGAAATAAACGGAACAACAGGCAAGTTTGGCCTTGGAGCGCAAAATGAATCAGGGCAAAGGCTAACAGAGTTCTGTCAAGAGAACACGCTGGTCATAGCAAACACTCTTTTCCAACAACACAAGAGGCGACTCTACACATGGACATCACCAGATGGTCAATACTGAAACCAGATAGATTATGTGCTTTGCAGCCAAAGATGGAGAAGCTCTATACAGTCAGTAAAAACAAGACCTGGAGCTGACTGTGGCTCAGATCATGAGCTTCTTATTGCAAAATTCAGGCTTAAACTGAAGAATGTAGGGAACACCACTAGACCAGTCAGATATGACCTAAACCATATCCCTTATGAGTATACAGTGGAGGTGAAGAATAGATGTAGGGCATTAGACCTGGTAGACAGAGTGCCTGAAGAACTATGGACGGAAGTTCGTAACATTGTACAGGAGGCAGCAACTAAAACCATCCCAAAGAAAAAGAAATGCAAGAAAGCAAAGTGGCTGTCAGATGAGGCTTTACAAATAGCTGTGGAAAGAAGGAATGCAAAAAGCAAAGGTGAAAGGGAAAGATATAAACAACTGAATGCAGATTTCCAGAGAATAGCAAGGAGAGATAAGAAGGCCTTCTTAAATGAACCATGCAAGGAAATTGAGGAAAACAACAGAATGGGGAGGACTAGAGATCTCTTCAAGAAAATTGGAGATATCAAGGGAACGTTTTGTACAAAGATGGGCATGATAAAGGACAAAAAAGGCAGAGACCTAACAGAAGCAGAAGAGATTGTGTTGTTGGAAAAGAGTGTTTGCTATGACCAGTGTGTTCTCTTGACAGAACTCCGTTAGTCTTTGCCCTGCTTCATTTTGCGCTCCAAGGCCAAACTTGCCTTTTGTTGTTGTTGTTCAGTCGTTAAGTCGTGTCCGACCCTTCGTGATCCCATGAACCATATCCCGCCAGGCCTTCCTGTCCTCCACTATCTTCCTAAGTTCGCTCATTTTCATGTTTGTTGCATCGGTGATGCTGTCTAACCATCTCATCCTTGGCCTTCCCCTTCTCCTTTTGCCTTCAATCTTTCCCAGCATCAGAGTCTTCTCCAGAGAGTCCTCTCTTCGCATTAGGTGGCCAAAATATTTGAGTTTCAGCCTTAGTACCTGTCCTTCTAGGGAACAGTCAGGGTTGATTTCATTTAGAATTGACTGATTTGATCTCCTAGCAGTCCAAGGGACTCTCAGGAGTCTTCTCCAGCACCACAGTTCAAAAGCATCTATTCTTCGGCGCTCAGCCTTCCTTATGGTCCAACTCTCGCAACCATACATTGCTACTGGGAACACCATCGCCCTGACTATGCGAACTTTTGTTGGCATGGTGATATCTCTGCTTTTTATTATGCTGTCTAAGTTTGCCATAGCTTTCCTTCCAAGGAGTAAGCGTCTTTTAATTTCATGGCTGCTGTCTCCGTCTGCAGTGATCTTGGAGCCCAGAAAAGTAAAATCTGTTACTGCTTCCATTTCTGCCCCTTCTATTTGCCAGGAACTGATGGGCCCAGATGCCATGATCTTAGTTTTATTAATGTTGAGTTTCAAGCCAACTTTTGCACTCTCCTCTTTCACCCTCATCAAGAGGCTCTTTAGTTCTTCTTCACTTTCTGCCATTAGGGTGGTATCGTCTGCATATCTGAGGTTGTTGATATTTCTCCCGGCAATCTTGATTCCGGCTTGTGATTCATTCAGCCCTGCATTTCTCATAATGTACTCTGCATATAAGTTAAATAAGCAGGGTGACAATATACAGCCTTGCCGTACTCCCTTCCCAATTTTGAACCAATCAGTTGTTCCATGGCCGGTTCGAACTGTTGCTTCTTGACCCGCATACAGGTTTCTCAGGAGACAGGTAAGGTGGTCTGGTACCCCCATCTCTTTAAGAATTTGCCACAGTTTGTTGTGATCCACACAATCAAAGGCTTTTGCGTAGTCAATGAAGCAGAAGTAGGTGTTTTTTTGGAACTCTCGTGCTTTCTCCATGATCCGGCGCATGTTGGCAATTTGATCTCTAGTTCCTCTGCCTCTTCGAAACCCAGCTTGTACGTCCGGTAGTTCTCGGTCCACGTACTGCTGAAGCCTAGCTTGTAGGATTTTGAGCATAACCTTGCTAGCATGTGAAATGAGTGCAATTGTACGGTAGTTTGAACACTCTTTGGCACTGCCCTTCTTTGGAATTGGAACGTAAACTGACCTTTTCCAATCCTTTGGCCACTGCTGAGTTTTCCAAATTTGTTGGCATATTGAGTGCAGCACTTTCACAGCATCATCATTTAGGATTTTAAGTAGCTCAGCTGGGATATTATCATCTCCACTAGCTTTGTTGTTAGTAATGCTACCTAAGGCCCACTTGACTTCATTCTCTAGGATGTCCGGCTCTGGGTCAGTGACCACACCAGCGTGGTCATCAGGAACATTAAGATCTTTCTTGTATAGTTCTTCTGTGTATTCTTGCCATCTCTTCTTAATCTCTTCTGCTTCTGTTAGGTCCTTGCCTTTTTTGTCCTTTATCATGCCCATCTTTGCACAAAACGTTCCCTTGATATCTCCAATTTTCTTGAAGAGATCTCTAGTCCTCCCCATTCTGTTGTTTTCCTCGATTTCCTTGCACTGTTCATTTAAGAAGTTGCCTGTTGTTCCATTTATTTCTTGATTTCCTACTTTAGCATTCCAGTCTCCTATGATGTAAAGGAAATTGTCTTTACTAGGAAGGATATCGGTGATTAAGATGAATGTATTGCCAAAAATGATGTTCTTATTTCAAACGATACCAGTGATTATATCTGATGCACCATTTAAAGAATGGCAGAAAGACATTTCTAAATTTATTTGGCAGGGGGAAAAACCAAGGGTGAAATATAAGATTCTTCAAGATGCAAAAGAGAGAGGAGGATTAGGACTACCGGGTCTGAAAGTATATTATGCAGCATGTTGTTTTGTGTGGTTGAAAGAGTGGGTGTATTTACAAAATAGAAGATTATTGGAGTTAGAAGGCTCTGACTTGAGATTTGGTTGGCATGGGTATTTGTGGTATGATAAAGTGAAAGCAAATTTAGAATTTAAAAATCATTATGTTAGACATGCATTATGGAGAATTTGGAACAGATATAAAATGAGGTTTTATGAGAAAGTACCATTATGGGTTGCACCATATGAAGCACACTTTGGTGGAAGTAGCGTGCCAAAAGAGAAAGGACTACTATACAGAAATTTATTATTTTTTTCACAAGGAGACTGTACAATGAAGTCAAGAGAAAAACTAATGGAAGAAGACTTTAATTGCCAATGGTTTGTATTTGCTCAAATTTTGGAGAGATTTAAAGTGGACAATAAGGCATATGGATTTGTAGAAGAAGAATCAATATTGGAGGTACAATTAAAATCTAAAGACCAGATAATTTCAAAAATGTATAAATTGCTTTTGAAGTTTGAGACAGAAGAAGAACAGGTTAAATCATGTACGATTCATTGGGCGAAAAATGTAGGTCATGTTATTTTAATGGACCAATGGGAACAACTATGGTTAAAACAGTTGAAATTTACGTTAAATGTTAATATTAAAGAAAATATGTATAAAATGATATATAGATGGTATATAACCCCAAGCAAATTAGCAAAAATGTATGAGAAGGTGACGAATAGATGTTGGAAATGTAAAAAGCAAGAAGGAACTTTTTACCATATATGGTGGACATGCCCCCAAGCAAAGAAGTACTGGACTCAGATTCATAAACAGATTGAGTTGATTTTAAAGATTAAGGTTCAAATGAAACCGGAAACATTTTTGTTGGGTATGTGGGAGGATCATGTAGGCGAAAAATTTCAAACTTTGTTTTTATATATGATAGCTGCGGCAAGAATTTTATATGCACAATATTGGAAGAATTTGGAGATACCTTCGCTGGAAGATTGGTGGCTGAAAGTTTTGGATTACGCTGAAATGGATAAACTTACAATTTTAATTAAGGAAAAGTCAGTTAACTTTTTCGTGAATAATTGGAAACCATTTATCGACTTTTTAAGAGAGAGAGAGAGAGAGTGAGAGGAACGATGTGATGATATGCGGATTTAATGAATAGAATGTGGGTGTTATTTTGGCTTAGTTGGAAATTATATGTAGAAAATAGTGAATATTATGCTAGTAGGATGTATTGCTTCGTGCTTGGTATAACTTTATGAAATATGTATTGTTTTTATGTTTTAATATATCAATAAAATATAAATATATAAAAAGAGAACCCCCGATCTAGACAGGGAGTCCAGGTCTACCCTTCGTTTTGAGTGACTGGTAGTGGCTGGAGATCTGGGGCATCAAAATGCACAGGCCAGGCCTACCTGTGGCTTCAACCCTGGGTGTCCAATAATATAGGTCCACCACTGTGCTCCAAGACTCTTTTCTGTTTCAGTTTCCTTCTTCAGCTGAACGTCACTGCTCCAGAGAATGTGCCTTCCAGGTCTCAACTTACCGTATTTTACGCTCCATAGGACGCATTGGTCCATAGGACGCATGCATCCTATGGAGCATAAAATAATAATAATAAATTTACTTACCTGGGCTTGGGGACGCTTCAGGGAGGCCTGTGGGGGCTTCTTGGAGGCCTGCACGAGCCTCTGCAGGCCTCCCCTATGCTTAGTTTGGCCGAAAATAGCGATTTTCGGCCATTTCCGGAATGGCCAAAAATCGCTATTTTCGGCCTCCCTGAACATCGGGGGGGGGGGCCCTGCAGAGGCTTGCGCAGGCCTGCGCGAGCCTCTTGCAGGCCTCCCCGAAGCACCCCCAAACAAGCACCCCAAACCACCCCCAAATAGGCTTTGGACTATAAGACGCACACTTTTTCCCCCCCATGTTTTTTGGGGGGAAATGTGCGTCTTATAGTCCGAAAAATACGGTAAATGGAGCCACTCATAGCTCTGACCAGGTCCTGCACTGCCATAGTTTGGTGTTTTCTCTGCCCTGGGTAAGTTTTCTTGGAGCTAATATTTCCACTCTTTCAAATTCCTTCCCATTCTAATTTTTCCTCTATTATCCATTTCTTCGCAACCCACAAGGCCCAGCCCACGAGGCTAAGGCCAGGAGGCCTACATGATGTTCCATCCGCACAGCATACAGCAAGACGATGAATGACGAACGACGGGCAGAGAGCAAATGCAGAGAGCCAAAAGTCCAGAGAGAGAGAGAGAGAGAGAGAGAGAGAGAGAGAGAGAGAGAGAGAGAGAGAGAGAGCCCTCCCACTGAAGACATTTTTATACATTTTTGAACCCCATTTGATGGACAGGTCAATGACCCAATAAGCCCAGTTTCGACAACTTCCTTTGGAGATCGACTTAGCAATTGGACTCCCCTTGTCACTCAAAGGGTCCAGGCAGGTGTTTTCGCTAACGAGCTAAGAAACTCCCGGGTTATCTAATTCTCATACAGATAAAGGTTTCCCGACCTGCCCCAGCCTGACCGCAGCCGGGAGCACAAAGGCAAGCCTTGAGAATTTGGCTGATCTCCAATTCCTATGAGAAGGCAGAATCTGCCTTTCCTGTCTAAGATGGAACCCAGAGAGAGAACCTCTGAGATTTGGCTTAATTCGTGACAGCCCTGTTTTAGGGCGCTTAGCCCCCCCCAAGCTCTGATAGGCTGGCTTGAAGTAATGTGCAAGTTTCCCACTTCTGAGTCCAGTGAGCAAAACTACCTTAGTTACGTTTCAGTCAAGGTTCTTGTTCAATTATGATACCAGGTCGTCATGGTACTGACTAATTGGCACTGGTGGGGGCGAAGGGCTTTCCTGGGGCTCCTGCTGTGCTGCTGCCTCTAGCGGCACTGCTTGGGAAATGGCCGAAATCCTGAGAAAACTCTCAGCAACATGCATCTCACTCCCATCGTGCTCTGACTGGGCAGCGATCTTTTGCCCTGTTTTAGGGAGCTTAGCTTCCCCTCCCCAAGCTCTGATAGGCTGGCTTGAAGTAATGTGCAAGTTTCCCACTTCTGAGTCAAGTGAGCAAAACTAGTGAAGTTTCAGTCCAGGTTCTTGTTCGTTGATGATACCAGGTCATCATGGGACTCTAATCGGCAACGGAAAGGGGAAGACTGTGTGACACCAGACCTAGAGCTCTGGTCAGAACGGAGACAGTGACAAGCTGCTACCCAGGTCAGCCTCAGTAAAAACAGAAGCTGACGTTTAGGGAGGAAAAGGGAGTTTTCCCAGGAGAGGGTTCTTACTCAGGACATGGTCCCAACAAACATGTGGCAAGACTTTTTCAAACATCACAATTCAATAGTCTCTGGATTGAAATCTGCAGAACCTATTTAGATTAGTGGTCTTTGTCCCTTTATGGGGGGCTTTTATCCCACTAAACTTCATCCAGTTCCATAAAGGAATGAAAAAGCTGTTGTGAACTGAATTTTGCCCATTGACATCAGGAGGAAGCCAAAAAATAAATAAATCAGAATTGAAACGATGTGATGACATCCACCCGAATTGGGCATGAAGTGAATAGTTGAACCAGGACAAGAAAATGAATCAGGCCACCTAATGAAGTAACAAAGCAATATCTGACAATATGAATCATTGTTTTTGCAAGATTTCCTAACATGTGTTGTTGTGTTGTTGTTCAGTCGTTAAGTCGTGTCCGACCCTTCGTGATCCCATGAACCATATCCCGCCAGGCCTTCCTGTCCTCCACTATCTTCCTGAGTTCGCTCATTTTCATGTTCGTTGCATCGGTGATGCTGTCTAACCATCTCATCCTTGGCCTTCCCCTTCTCCTTTTGCCTTCAATCTTTCCCAGCATCAGAGTCTTCTCCAGAGAGTCCTCTCTTCGCATTAGGTGGCCAAAGTATTTGAGTTTCAGCCTTAGTACCTGTCCTTCCAGGGAACAGTCAGGGTTGATTTCATTTAGAATTGACTGATTTGATCTCCTAGCAGTCCAAGGGACTCTCAGGAGTCTTCTCCAGCACCACAGTTCAAAAGCATCTATTCTTCGGCGCTCAGCCTTCCTTATGGTCCAACTCTCGCAACATGTAACTCTTCCTAATCGCAACATGTAACTCCTAATCGCAACATGTAACTTCCTACTCGCAACTCCTAATCGCAACATGTAACTTCCTACTCGCAACATGTAACTCTTCCTAACTCGCAACTCTTCCTAACATGTAGTCCAAGAAAATTCATAGAGCTCAACTCAAGTAATTAAAGGGAATAAAATGATCATGTAACTCCTAATCGCAACATGTAACTTCCTACTCGCAAACTCCTAATCGCAACATGTAACTTCCTACTCGCAACATGTAACTCTTCCTAACTCGCAACTCTTCCTAACATGTAGTCCAAGAAAATTCATAGAGCTCAACTCAAGTAATTAAAGGGAATAAAATGATCATCACTGATATTCTCACCTGATTAAAGCTTCTGGGCCACACAATGGCATCCTGGTCAATAGTGAACTGGATCTCTGGGGAGTTCAGCCTCTCTAGACTCCCAACTTTCACTCTAGAAACGGATTTATTGGGAAACACCACAAAGTTCACAATATCAAAGTCAGCTGCAAGGTTCCCATCCTTATCCAGATAAACTTGTACCATGGAAGTATTGTAAAAAGAGAAACTTCTCAGGAAAGGGTGAAGCTAGAATGACATAGAAAACATCAGCATTTATAAAATGAACACCATGTGGGTAGCTCAACCCTGCCCATTTGAAGCTCTGATTCCCAATTCTTCCAAATGTATGTTGCGGACTCAGTGAATCTGTGCATTCCCCTACACACACACACACACACACACACACACACACACACACACACACACACACACACGTCCTTCCTGACATACCCCAACAAACCCTCCAGTGCCAGATAAACTCCCCCAGAAAAAGGAAGGGTCCAAGCTGAGGGAGCAGGAGGTCTAACAGCGGCATCTTTTCTCCGCAGCAGAGACTCATTCAGGCCCACACAGACAGTTTTTTCAGTGGTGGAGAAAAGAGGATGGACATAGCAGAGCAGTCCTCTGTATAGACAGAGCAGTCCTGAAATGCTGAAGGGAATCCCACTTCACATCTAGAAGATGCAGGACACTTAAGTTGCGGGGAGGGAACATTTGTAGGGAGCCTCTCAAACTGGATTTCCCTCCGAACTGTTCTAAATGTCATGACACCACTCCTTTTGAAAAATTTCCAGAGACTGGCTGCAAAATTGAAGACGTGGTAACTTTCTGAGAGATAAAAGGAATACCTGCCACGGCTGTGTCAACTGGTTGCCTTCACCAACAGTCATTCTTGGCTTCCGTCCTGGTGACAGTGCAGCATGCAGAGCGTGTGCCGCGGCCCGGATGGTGGTGTAAACGCTGTAACTGTTTTGGGACAGAATTCTTCCAATCACATCCTGGGACAAGGTCTCCCACTGTTCATTCTCGCTGCATCGCAACCAGCCTTTCCGAGACAACACAGGCTTTGAATAGGAGCAATGAAATGCCCGCTTCCCAAACTGCCTGATGGCAAAGAAAAAAGATTTAGCATCGTCATATTCTGTCTTTTGCTGTGTCTGGATTGAGAAGGCCAAAGAACCATGGACATGCAGAGGGCGACGTTCTTTGTAAAACAATATCAAGTCGACATCCTGCAAAACGGTCGCAATCCAAACTTTCCCCACAACTGGTTTTTCTATCCTGACAGCATAGATCAGCATTCCTGCAAGAAGAAGCTTGGATTGAGGGTTCAAATGGTAAAGAATGACATTGACTCGCTCCTGCATGAGAAATGAAATCATGCCAAGAGTCTCTTGGTAAAATCCCTTGACACTGGAAGACACTTGGATGTTTTTTGAGGAAGCGACGCAAAGGCCATTCTTGATCATCATCTCTGTGAGGGCGTTGATGAACCTTTCTCCATGGTCATCATCTGGAGCGAGGAGACTGATCCAAGACCACTTGAAGTGCTGGAGTAGCTTGACAATCCCCAGGTAAGGAGGTTCTTGTTTGGGGACCATCCGGTAGGAAAAAGGAAAGCGAGTTTTGTCTTTTAGAACATGACTCACGAAACCATAACTGATCTAATAAGGAAAGGGAGAAAAAGGTGCTCAGTTTTTTCTCCTCAAAGTCTCCCAACATTCTTACATTCCACAGTAATTGTTTTGAAATTGCTGACAAATTGTTCAGGGTTGTTGACTGTTGACAATTGTTGACTGTTGACAATTATTGACTGTTCAGGACTGCACAGAGCACAGTTGCATGACTATACCACCTTGGACTTAAGCCCTGTTTGTACATTACAATTCATCATACATTTATTCCATGGTTGGGGTGGGGGTGGTAATAGGAGTGTGCTGAAAACCCCCTCCACACCACATTGATGTTCTCCAAAGTAATTCTCCCTCACTGACTGCAATCATTAAGGCCCCAACCGTCCCAGAATTCCCACTCCCAGTGACCATGTTAATTAGTTAGTTAGACCACGTTAGACCGCTGATACACCAGCGGCCTCCAACCTTTTTGACCCCCAGGAACCGGTTTTGTGAAAGACCGTTTTTCCACCGACCGGTGGTAGGGGATGGATTTCAGGGTGATTGAGGAAGCTTAGTGGGCCTTTGATCTCTGCAGATATGACAGACAGGGACAGTGCCTCCCATGTGACCCCCTGGCCACTGGACCCGCTCTCTTCCGGAGTCTGGAAGAGAGTGGGACAGCAGCCTGTGATACACCACCAGGGGGTAGAGGAGGGCTCCATGTGGTACCCAATGCTGCAGGTTCTTTTTAACCCTACGTTCTTTCCTTTCATGAGGATTGGTCCCTAGGTATGGACCAGCCCTAGTGGGTGATGAGAGAAACACAATAGAAGTCAGAGCCCAATCCGATTGGCCTGCTGTGCTGTCGGGACTTGCATTGACTTGTGACCTGCCATTCTGCGCAGCTGGGCCTCCACAGCAAGTGGTGCACAGCTCCGAGCCAGGGGCCACAGGAGGAGCCCCAATGCTGGTAAGTCAGAGTGGGGGGTGGGCAGAAGAGGTCGGGGAGGAGAGGAATGGGGTGGTGTCTGGGGTAGGGAGGAAGGTGTGGAGTGGAGAGGGGGTGTCGAGGCCAGGAAGGGGTATTGGTGACAGCAGCAATCCTATCCCCTTTCCTGGCCTTCATCTGCCTTCCCGGGTCCACTCAGCAACAATTGTGCAATTGCTGGCACAGGTCTGAGTAGACCCATTCGTGCAGTGGAGTCTTACCCCTGGCCAAGGGAACAAACGTTCCCTTACCCAGAGTAGACCTTCGGGACTGCCCCCCCCCTCACAGAGTACAGTGCACGTGAGCTCCAGTGGTGCGCCTGCATGTGCAGGGGTGAGGTTTAGATAGGATTGGGTTGTATGTTTTTGTGGTATCTGTACACCATCAAGTTGGATCAGATTAACTTCTACAAACTGTTTCAAGTACTAGAAATGTTGGATTATTTATTGTTCACATGGAAATGACTGCCTGATCAAGGTCACGATAGGGCATTCATCCCATCTTCACTGCTGCTAAACGGAAGGATGTCTATTCTTTCCAAAACCTGACAAACGTCTTTATGCAAAGGGGGCAGTAGGACAAAGCATGAGTGAGTAAACCAGAGAAGCTCAACTGCTCTACTTATTTTTAGCTCTCTTAAAACCTATTGTCTGTCTCGCCTCATTTCTGTCCTCTGTGGAAAGACTGAAAAGTGGAACGAGGGTCAGCTGAACTCTTTGCCCTCCTGCCCCAGTACTCCTACCTGTGGGATTTTGTAGATGCCCAACATTGCTGAAATCTGGGTGGAGGATACAGATTCAGCCCCTTCAAGAACAGACACCAGCTTATTCTGTCTTCCACAGTTGTAGTTTGGAATATGCTGATTCCCAGTAGAGAGCACATCGATCAGGATATCAGAAGTCCGTCTTGCATTGAAATAATTGTCATAGATGTTGTAGCCGAGAGTGATATTGGGCAAGAGCCTGGGATCCTGGTTGATTTCCTTAACTGCAAACAGGAAGGGCAGAAGGGGCCAGATATCTGAACCTCCCGAACTGCAACAAAAATGCGTTACATGTTGATCTTCCACTCCATGAAAACACGGCAAATTCCAACCTATTTTATTATAAGAGCCAGGCAATGGAAATCTGTCTTTTACTCTTAGAAAAATATTCATAACTCAGACCAGAGCTTGAAGCCTGAATCCAACGTAAGGGGGGGGGGGTCTGTCTGTGTCTGTGTACGTACACACAACCCTGCAGGATGTCATTCAAATAAAAACATCTATGAAAGAGGCCCAGGAAGTAGTGAGGTGTTGCTGCAGGGGGTGAAACAGATTATTTTTCCTGCCTTTTACTACTTAAAGGGTGTGCGGGGGGGCGGGGGAGTATTCACAAGATCTCCTGTTCTGAGATGAAGCATCGAACCTATGAACTAGATAGAACCTGTATAAATAATGCCTTTTACTTGACTAGTTATGAGCAACTCAACCCGTCATGACAGCAGCACCCAGAAATCAGGACATCACAACCACTAATTCCATCCTTGGTCCGAGTCTTCTTTGCAGAGGTCAAAATACCTACAGTGCACAATCAGTGAGGGAACCTTCTTGCGATGTGGGGTTATACTGGGGGTCAGATAGAAAGTCCCTATTGGCTGGATTAAGTCTGCAGTGGTTTATCCCTGGTATGGACTTCCAGGTTGTTGGTGGTGGAGCAGAGAGACCTGAATTTGCCATTCTAGCTGGAAACAGGTTCTCTCCTGCAATGGTTTTTTGTTGGAGACTTCTCTGTGAGAAAGGAACTGTGAAACTAATTGTGATACCAACCAGGAGTTTTCTCACATCTGGACTCTGGAATCTAAAACAGCACACCTTTCAAGATTTCATTGTTGAAAATACGAGTACCACCCCTATCATCACACCAAGAATCCTCTTTGTCACAAGATGTTGTGATGGCCTAGATGCCTTTAAAAGGAGATTGGACAGATTTATGGAAGAAAAGTCCATCACAGGTTACAAGTCTTCATGACTTCATGCAACCTCTGGACTTAATAGGTTGCCTATCTCTGAATGCCAGCGAGTGGCGATAGGATACAGGGATCTTGTTGTCTTGGGGGTTCCCTGAGGCATCTGGTGTGCCACTGTGAGATACAGGAAGCTGGACTGGATGGGCCCTTGGCCTGATCCAGAAAGGTTCTTCTTGTGTTAGGAAGAATTGCTGAAGCTGGCAGCTTCTTCTCTCCTACCATCTTTAAGCAGCGTGCTACTCTTGAAAGCTCCTCTCTGTAACCTCAAGATTTTGCTTGCTTACAATGTAGCAAAACTTAGAAATTCTCAAGTATATTTAATCTCACAAGAGATGTGGCTGGAAGCACCACAGAATCCCGGCCACGGACCCTTCCGTTTAGATGGACTCTCGCCACAGATCGCTTGCAGGACGTAGACTAGAAGCAGTTCACTGGCATGTTAAGCAAAGAAGACATATTTCCCCCAAATCTGTCTCACATTTCTAAAAGAAACGAATTTGGCTACACTTCTGCGAAATAAACCTTTTCATCCCAGAATTATTAACAAGAGGAACATCCCAAGTGGAAGCATGAGCTCCACATGAGGACGTAACGTTCTGCGAAATGATTCCTGTAAGGCAGAAAAGGAGAAAACAGGGACATGAGTTACTGAGGACTAGTTCCTGGCAAGAAGGAAAATCTTTGGGAAATAGGAATAATTGCAAAGTACAAAAGTCAATATCAGCTTGGGCAGCAATAAATCCTTGGCTTCATCTTTACTTACACATGTAATTCGTGAGTGGGAGGTTCAGAGAAAGTGCATTGTTCGACCATGTTATTTAGTGTAGATACGAGTCCACTAATCAGGTAATCTCCTGGCTTGTAATAATTAAAAGGCAACAATGTATCACCCGTCAAATTAAGTGGACATTTTCTCTTCTCCACTGTCACACAGCACCCGTGAGGCAGCAGCAAAGGTATTAGCAAGAGGAGCTGCAGTTTCATTCTGGCCGTGTCTCCTCTGGGCCTGGTGCACAATTCTTCTCAACTAGGGATGCAGCTAATTCGAGGCCAGGTTCCCACATGATGCTTTTGATTCTGAGGTTTATATTATGACTTTCAGAGGTGATCTTGGGAGAACTCCCATGAGTTGAAATGACAGAAATGACAATGATTTGGATAATGATAAGGGACAGAATCACTTCTGCACATCTTTGACTCTCTGCGTGGCTCCATGTGCAGGTGTGCAGCTGAAGAAAACATGTTTGTGGGTCTCGCCAGGGCTGCTCTGTCAACTTTCTTGGGTCCGTGAAAGGACAGATCAGTCAACTGAAACTTTGCAATGAAGAAATACCTCCACAACTCAGGTCAAAGTTTTTCTGCTGAGATACATACAGAATAGGAAGACAAGACTAGATGAGAGGGCCTGATCCGCACAGCTCCTGCAACATTCGTTCCATTCATACCATCAGAGGCGTCGTCGGGGTTGGGGCGGGGGGCCATGGGCCCCAGGGCGGGGGTCAGATGTGGAGGCGGAAGGGCATACTTGCCTTTGGGATGCGTCTCCTCTGCCTGGCTTGCCTTGGTGTTGGGCCCTCCCGCCCACCCTGGAGCCCGTTCAGCTCCAAAATAGTAAGTAAAATCGCGGTGTGTGTGTGTGTTTGGAGTGTGTTTGGAGCCGCGCTGGGTGCGCACAGCTAACATTACGCCCGGGTTGCATGGGGGTGTGGCGTCCCCCCCCCCCCTGAGAATCACCACTGCATACCATTCCTTTCAATTGGCAGACAGGTCTAGTGGGAATTGGGTTGGGATAAAGCAACTAATATAACTCATTTAAATGAGATGTCCTGATCATTCTAATATCTTTCTATGTTCACTTTTATTACTCATGATAAGATACTTTTATAATGTATGTGAAGGGAAGAGAGATCTGTTATAATACAATCTCAGTGGTTCACCCACATTGGCCCAGTAACTGCTGTGCTGGAAAAAGCAATGCCAGCATTCAAAAAGAATATATAAAGAATCAGGTGGTGTCATTTTTAGTTTTCATCATGAGATGTTCCTTTGTATTGAGTTGAGGCCTCAAGACAATGATGTAGCATTTGGGGAAAAAGATGCAGCCCAGTAACCCCAAACTGGAGGCCAGGATGGAGAAGACCTGCACGGCCACCATGTATTTGCCCTTCGTGCTCAGGTAGGTGGGCACAAAGGACACCCAAACACTGCAGAAGACCAGCATGCTGAAGGTGATCAGCTTGGCTTCATTGAACGCTCCGGGCAGCTTCCTGGCTAGGAAGGCCACAGTGAAGGAGACGGCAGCCAGAAAGCCCATGTAGCCAAGGGCAACATAAAACATGGCGACACTCCCTTCGTCACACTGCAGTATGATGTGGCCAGGCTGGGAGTGCATGTCGGAGTCTGGGAAGGGGGGAGAGACTCCTAGCCAGGCAGCACAGATGCCCACTTGAACTATGGAACAAGAAAAGACAACGGAATTTGCCAAACTCTTCCCCACCCATTTCCTCATCTTGCTCCCTGGTTTTGTGGCCATGAATGCAACCACCACAGTGACTGTTTTGGCCAACACAGAAGAGACAGCAACTGAGAAGATGACGCTGAAGACTGTTTGCCGGAGAAGGCAGGTCACCTTCTGGGGTTGACCAATGAATAGGAAGGAGGACAAGAAGGAAAGCAGGAGGGAGACCAGGAGCATGTAGGTGAGGTCCCGGTTGTTGGCTTTGACTACTGGAGTTTCACGAGATTTAATGAAGATTCCTAAAACAAGACTTGTGGCTATTGATAAAAATAGCGTAAAGGAAACAAGAGTTATCCCCAAGGGCTCTTCGTAGGATAAGAAGGTTATAACTTTGGGAATGCATCGATCTCGTCCGTTGTTTGCTTGCTGGTCTTCTGGACACCTTTCGCAATGTTCTGCATCTGAAAAGCGCAAGAGCGACTTTAGCATGACTGATGTCCACCTTAAATCCCCAATAATCTGTGATCTATAATGTTCTACGTAAGATATCTATGAGAGCAAGAGCACACATGCCGCTACAGCTGTTACCTGAGGTGATTTCTTGAATTGTTTTCTATTATTACCTTTAATAATCATGTCTATACCGAATCTGCGACGGGGTGAGCTCTCGTTGCTTGGCCAGCTCCTGCCAACCTAGCAATTCCAAAGCATGTTAATGCGAGTAGATAAATAGGTACCGTTTGCGGGAAGGTAAACAGCGCTCCGTGTTCCAGCCACATGCTACGCGCTGCGGCAAGGAGAGTCATACCGGTCACATGACCATGGAGGCGTCTTCGGACAATGCTGGCTCTTCGGCTTTGAAATGGGGATGAGCACCACACCCTAGAGTCGGACACGACTGGACTTAATTGTCAGGGGTCACCTTTACCTTTATGCCCTTATGCCAGGCAGCACCATTCAAGTCAGGCCTGCCTGCCTTCTTATTGGCCAGTGTTGCTATGCATTCTGGACTATTTGTGAATCATGGGACAATGGACGCTGTTTCCTCTGGGACCTCTGAGTTCAGGCATTCGAGGCTCCTGATCTCAGCTGCTGTCTTTCAAGCCGTACGTCCAGAGGAAGAAGATAAAGCTATGAAACAACAACTTGTGGGTGCATGATGGTGCCTTTCAGTCTGACAGACCATCCTTGTCTGAGACATGGATTACTCTAAGGGTTTGGAAAGTGAACACACATCCCAAAATAACCGCATCCCCAAATATCCAATCAATGTATTGGCCCAATCGCAGAAACACATCTGTTTGGGTTCCTCCAGCTTGCCATGCCCTGATCGATACATGATAAGCATTTTCCCCAAATCCAATCAATATTGGGGGCCAGGCTGTGTCATTGTGACTCCTGGGGTGAAGCAGAGACCCCCTATGTCTTTGCTTCATTCTTGGGTCTCCAAAGCACCACGCGAAACTCCGCCATGAGGCTTGGCAAGCTGTCTTCAGGAAGGTAGTCATCATTGCTCCCCCCCCCCCCCGCGAGAACCTTCTTTTCTCTTTGCAACATCCCTTCTCTCTGTCAATCCCTCCTCCCTTCTCAGGGAAAGGGACTAAAGAGTAACATACTCCCAAAACCGTCTTCCCTGATCATCATTCCCTTTTCCTTTCTCATTGGTGCGCCAAATGCAAACACATGCATGCTCACACACACACAGCCAAACCACTTCAGATCTCTTTTACTACATTTTTCCACTAGACCATTGGTGAACGTGCTTGGTATCAGAGGCGTGGAAAGACTGGAGCGAGCGGACCAGCGGCTCCGGGCGGCACCGCGGCGCCGGGCGGCGTTGCTCCGCTCGCTCCAGTCTTTCCACGGAGCGAGCGAGTGAGCACGCCCACCCGTCCGTCCGGTGACGCGGGCGGGCGCTCTGAGGCCTTCTCCCCCAGTCTCGGAGCCAGAGAAAGCCTCGGAGCGTCCACCCCGACTGGTGGACAGGGCTTTCTGAAGGCGGCGCGCTATTTAGCCTTTTTTGCACATGCGCTGTGCAAACGTTCTGCCCATGTGCAAAAAAGGCTAAATAGCGTGCCACCTTCAGAACGCCCTGTCCACCGGTCAGGGTGGACGCTCTGGGGCTTTCTCCGGCTCCAAGGCTGGGGGAGAAGGCCTTGGAGCGCCCAGTAAGCCGGGCCGCCCCCCCCAGCGGGGCCGCCCCCCCCGAGCGAAGCTGCCCCCTACAGGCAGCATCCGCTCCTGATACGCCTCTGCTTGGTATACATTGTTTTGATGTCTGTTGTTTTACAAAAAATAATAATCTGTCATCTGTTTGATTGGAAGCTTCCCTTCTCTCTCAGTCTTATTCTTTACAAGGGATTGCTCGCCCTCTCCCTCCTCCTCTCTGCATCTGTACTGACTGTAACTAGTTCTACCGATCCTCACCGCCTCTTGTGCAAGGATTGCATTTTGGCCAGACTCTTCATCATGCGGGTGGAGGTGGACCTTTTCAGAGGTGGCCGAGGGGGGGGAGTGACGTGGCCCTCTCTCACCTTACTGGCTGTGCCTCCCTCGACAGCCATTTTCGTTCCAGTCGAGCTGCATGCTGTTGCTGATCCTCTCCCAGCCTCCCGTTGCTGCAGTCTGGGCCCTGTTGGTTGCCATTCTGGGGCCGGGTAGGCATTTTTCAGTTGCCCGATTGGCAGCTGGTGAGCAGTTTTTTCGTCTACGCCCTTTTCATTCCTAACTTGGTCCCTTTCTCTTTCAGCTTGGTGCAGGCAGCAAAGGCTTGACATTGGTTCTTGGTGATCCCCTTGAGGACAGCCGAGGCAGGGCATGACCCACTTCCACTCCACCATTGCTTCCCAGCGCGAGGTGCTGGCAGGGTAGTCCCTGGCCTGGATCACCTGGCCCACCTCAATTGCTGTCCAGCCTGGGGTGGGCTTCGGCAATTCGGCTGCCTCTGCCACCCTTGTGGGATTGCCAGTGATAAGCCCGTGTGTCTCTGACTAAGGGCAACGACTTGGAGTCAGCATGGCTCTCCCGCCTGGGGTTGGACCATCCTCACTGGGGATCATCCATCGAGATACAAAAGAATGGTCCGGGATAAATTCCTCTGTGTTGCCCTATGGGGACTTTGTTTATAAAGAGTTGAGTCGTAAACCAGCTGTTGTTGCTTGTGGACTGCTCAGTTACCCATTGGTCTTACATCAAGCACCCCCATTCCCTCCGTTACCCAAGAGCTGTGCCAGGTACCAGACCACTGCCCCCCCTTTCTAGCCTTTTCTCTTGTTCATTAAACACCCTTTCCTCCGAGCACAACCTGAAACCGTGGCTTAAGTGCCCACTGAGATGCCTTCCAAGAAACGTTCTCCTGGGAAAGCAAACAGCAACCTCAACCCTCTTACCTGGTTTCCTTCCTCCTGGGTTTGCTTATCAAGCTCATTTCTGCCTTTGACCCAACTTTGACTCAGGAGATCACTGTGTCTTGGCAAATTAGACCTACCATGATCCCTGCAATAAGGCAAGGCTCATCCCAGCAGATACAGAGGGGCAACCTTGCCCTTTAGCCACTCTGACCACTGGCCTCCAAATGCCACTATCTCCTGCATCTCCTGAACATTCAAATTGACTATACGTACAGCATTCCTTTCTCCTGTCATTTCATGTGTTTTGAATGTGTTTTGAAGGCCAGGACTTCTTAGCGTATCGTTTTTTATTGAAGGGGGAGGCCTAGAGACTGGTCAGCCCACAGTTCCCCTTAACCAATCCATCCAGGACACAAGGAACAAGGAAGATCAGCACGTGCCCTTGATGTCCATCTCAGAAACTTAAGGGCGCAATCCAACTTACCTTCCAGGCGGCAGACCTAGCGATCCGCCTCCTGGAATAGCCCAAAGTAATCACAAACGCAAACGTGTCGTAAAGCATGTTTGCGGACTACTTTAGAGCAGCGCAGGATGGCGGAAGGCCAGCCTGCCCTGCTCTGCCGGCCAAGGACCCTACGGCAGGAGGGTGGGTCACTCGGTGGATGGGGGGAGGGACGGCAGAGCCGGGAGGGCGGCCATAGGCCCAGCCATCTCGGGCGGGGGCAGGGACATGGCGTCTGCCATATCCTGGTCCCCGCCAGGCTCCGTAGGGCGGCTGGGCTGTTACACAGCCTCCTCCGTCTTTCACCAGCAAAATAGCTGGCGGAAATCCAAGGAGAACTACCGAGGAGACGAGTGTCTCCTTCCTCCAGTACACTTTCCGCCGCTAGCTGCCTGCTTCAGGAAGCCTGCGGCGGAGCACTGGATCAGGCGGCTGGCTGAGGCCAGCTGCCCGATCTTTAAGTTGGATTGGGATGTTGGAAGCTTGGCTAAGAGTAATCTGGTGGTGGAAGAGAAAATATCCCCCATCTCAAGAGAGTGATGTGTTTTATGACCCACCCGAGGAGCTCATTCCTCACCTGCAGGCTACAAAGAACGGCAACTCTGCCATGGTCTTTGGCTATGGCTGGAACCTTAGTCTTTCCCTGGTTCTCTCTCTTCTCTTCCCCCAGTTCCACCACCAAGACACTCCCCCTGCTACTTTCTTATGCCCAACCCACACCACACGAGATATGGCGCGGAGGCGAGCGAGCGTAGGTGCCTGAATGCCCGCCTCCCAGCGCTGACCTTGTCTCCACAAGCGTCTTCTTGCAAATAGTCCCTCATAAGAATAAGAGCCCTGCTGGATCAGGCCAAAGGCCCACCTAGTCCAGCTTCCTGTATCACACAGTGGCCCCACCAGATGCCTCAGGGAACACAAGACAACAAGATAACCTGTTTCCTGTTGTCACTCCCTTGCACCTGGCACAGAGAAAACCTACTTCTAAAACCAGGAGGTTGCTTATCCCCATCATGGCTTGTAAATAAGAACATAAGAAGAGAACTGTTGTCCCGCCTTCTTAGAAAGCGCAGCAGTGATTGGCTAAGCACAAGTGCGGTCCGATACAAAAGAGAAGAGAGAGAGAGAGAGGGGCAGGAAGGAGAGAAAACTAACAAAACAATTTGTGCTGGGTATAGAATTCATCTTGCTAACTTTTGTGAGATGGAGAAATGGATCCAAGAGAAATCGGGGACTCAAGTGAGTTCCAATTGACTGACCGCCGGAGCTCGTGCGGTGTGGGTCGGGCTTTATGTCCCACCTTCACCTCTTCAGAGCAGTCTCATATCTATCTTCACAGATGGGTTTGTCTCTTTCGCTTATAAGACAGAAGATGGGAGTAGATTTACAGTGTAGAAAAAGAAATGCAATCGGATCGTGCTGAGTCCTCCCCTCTTCCCCATGAGCAGCCCTTTCCCGTTGAGACACTTACCTTCCTGCATGGAGATGGTCCCCCCCTTGCACGGAGCACAGTCGTAGCAGCAAACTGGCTCCCCTTCTTTGATCACCTTGACGAATCCAGGCCGACAGCTTTCCGTACACCTAGAACGAGGCAGGGTCTAAGCAGAAGTATAAAGAATATCAATCGAATGTTTGAAGAGGTTTTGAAGGGGCGTGAAGTGCACATCCAGTTGCATCTTTAAAAGAAATTGCCATTCTGATATAAAATTTCTACAGAAGATTTGAAATGAGGATTCTGTGGATATATTTATAGCTAGCACGTTACAATTTTTAAACCATATTTTAGCGTCAAAAGCAAGTCCCTGGTGAGGTGCACAACAATGGAATCGGATGACAAAATCAGCTAGAAAATCATTTTGAAAAAGAGAAACACATCAAAACCATCAGTTAAAGAGCCAATAAAGTGCTCCGTAGTGCTCCTGTGGATGTCATCCCTGCTTTGGATGCAGGAGAAGTGCCCACGGTCCCCGCCTCCCCCTTGATTGCACCCCTGGTCAGCCACCTTGGGGCCCAGTTCTGTACACCCTTTCCGCTGCAATTGTGTGTGATCTACTTCCACACTGAATTGCTTCTCCTCCCAGCTTGCCTGGATCATGTTCAGTTACGTACTTTTGGTAGGAATCCTACCCTTTATATATCATGAATCATACAAACCAAATTCTTAGAGCTCAGCCGATGTCATTGAAGGGGATAAAGTGAAATCATTGGGTTTTCCTACCTGGTTAAATCCCTTGGGCCACACAATGGCGTCATGGTCAATGGTGAACTGGATGCTCTCTGGGGAGTTCTGCCTCTCTAGACTCCCAACTTTCACTCTAGCAGTGGACTGATTGGGAAACGCCACAAAGTTCACAATATCAAAGTCGGCCATCAGGTCTCCGTCCTCATCCAGATAAACCCCTTCCGTGGAAGTATTGTAGAAATGGGAGTTTCTTAGGAAAGGGTGAAGCTACATTTAGAAAACAAAAACGTGTTTTAAATATTTCAGCCCTGCCTATTGGAAGAGCTATACCTGCGCATGTGTGATGCAGACGCAGGTCCAAATTCTATGCCCCACCAGGTTATGCGATGCAGCAATGCCAATGGAGTGCATGCTGCACCCAATGGTGGTGGTGGTGGTGGTGGTGACCTGACAGTGCAGAAAAGGTAAAACTATTTTTTGCTTACCTCCTAGGAGGCCTCCTGGCCACCAATGGACCTTCTTGGACCTATGCCAGCTATTTAGTGTCGTTTAGTGTCTATTTAGCCTCAGGGGTGGCTCTGGGCTGGGAAAGGGGGACAGGATCCCAGTGTGCGCTGCTGCCACTGAGATTCTCCCACTCCTGACCCCTCCCTGCCCCCAGCTTGGTCCTCAGTGCCCCAATCCTCCCCCAGAATGGCTTCCAAACTGCCCCACCTGCTCCAATAGGGCATGTGGGATCAGCTGGCACATGTGCAGTGCCTCCAGCTGTTTTCCTTGATGGCCCCCAAGCGCATGATGCTGGCACAGCTTTTGCAACACAGCAGCAGCACTTCCGTCGGCGGATTCGGAGATTCGCCATCATAAGCGCCCAGTAGGATTCGGCTGTCAAAATGACCGTCCAGTTTTTGAATGATCATATTGATACCATGATGTATTCTGTCGACACCCACTCTGTATTGTTGTATAAGCAGAGATATCTGGTCTCAGTAGCTGCAGGATAGCTTGGCGGCATGTAGAGGCATATGGAGCCAGTGACAGCTCTCGTACCAGGATGAGTTCCCACGTATAGAGGGGGGCTTCCTCTAGTGTCAGATCCTAGTGGCAGATCCTAGTGGCAGACTCCCAACCACTGCAGGGTCTGCTTCAGTTTCAGAGGAGCCACAGAGGAATCTTCCATTGATGAAGAGAGACCCACTACAGCTAAACAGACCAGGTTGCAGGAGAAGGGCCAAACTGCACATGACACTAAAGGCATCAGTGTGCACTTACCTGGATGAATTCCCACTCCTAGACAGGGTATTTTTCTAGTGGCAGATCCTAGTAGATGAACAGCAGGTTCTCCTTCAGTCACCAAGGAGCCAGAGAGGACTCCTCCAGTGATAGAGAGAGACCCACCTCAGTCAAACAGGGTGGGTCGCTGGAGAAGCTAAGGGTCAAACTATGTGACACTAAGGGCCCAATTCTAATGGGCAGCCCAATCCTAACCAGCACCGGCGCAGCGGGGCCAAGCAGCCCAACCTGTATCCTATATAGGTAAGGAGGAGGCTGGAGGTCTTCTCAAGGTAAGGGGACATTTGTCCCCAATCCACATTGTCACCCTGCATGTCTGCTGCATGAGAGTAAACAGAAGCATGAACAGCACACTGGTGCATTTGTCATCACTACTAATGTGGCACTAAATGGGAGTAAAGAAGGGACTTGAAATATAAAATGCTTCGTGACATTCTGATTTGTCAGAAAAATATATATGTTACTTTGCATCAGATTAAGAACAGGAGGGGATCTCTGCGTGTTTTACTAACAGAATTTCACTAAGAACTGTCCCAAATTTCACGGCAACATGACATTTGAAGACTGGATCTGGAATTGCACAATTGATAGTCGGTGCAAATATTATTATTATTATTATTATTATTATTATTATTATTATTATTATTATTATTATTATTATTTATATACCGCATTTGTGAGGGATCAGCAATACCTGCCATGGATGGGCTATTTCACCTGTCAGCCTTCTGGCACCTGGTATCAGTCTCCGGTTCAGTGGTCTGGATGCGAATGCAGCATGTAGGGCATGTGCCACAGCCTGGATAGAGTTGTAAATATTGTAACTGTCTTGAGACAGAACTTTTTCAATCACATCCTGGGGCAAGCTGTCCCTTCTCTCTTTCTCAATGCATCTTCTGTAACCTTTCACAGACAACACAGACCTTGAGTAAAAACAATGAAATGCTTTTTCCCCAAACAGGCTAATGGCAAAGTGCAAGGAGTCAAACTTGTCATGTTCTGTGCGTTTGCGGTCCCGGACTGAGAAAGACAAGGAACCATGGAAGTGCCGGACACCCGCCACTCTGTAAAACAACCTCAAGCTGAGGTCCTGCAAAGACACTGCGATCCAAACTTTCCCCACAGTTGGCTTAGCTATCATTGCACATTCTTTAATCACGATTGCTAGAAACAACATAGCATGAGGGTCCGCATGATAAACAACTACGTTGACTTGGTCCTGCATCAGAAATGATGTCATGTTGAACTGATAATAGTTCCAATTCAGCACTATGATTCTTTTTGAAAAGGCAACACAAAGACCCCTCCTTATGATCACATCTGTGAAGGTGCTGATGAACCTTTCTCCGTGGTCATTATCTGGAGCCAGGAGACCGATCCACGTCCATTTGAAATGCTGGAGTAGCTTGGCAATCCCCAGGAAAGGGGGTTCTTGTTTGGGGACCATCCGGAAGAAAAAAGGAGACTGAGCTTTCTCTTGTAGAGCACGACTCACGAAACCATAACTGACCTAGCAAGGAAGGGGAAAGTTTGGTGTTTTATTTATAGGAGAAAGTTCAGATATTTGTTGAGTAAAATATTATTGCTATGTCACAAAATGTCCATCATTCTGATGGGCGGAATGTCCATGAAAGGAAGATCTGTATGTTGCTCTCATCATAACAGCATCCCAAGTGCAACTCTTTATTTTTCATCATCATAGAAGTGAATGAAGCATTAATTTATACAGGAGGAAGTCAAGGGATTCCTTCTGAAACACTACTGGGAATGCCTTTGGGCAGATCCTATCTTTTATACTCTGTGTATAGTAACATGTACACTCAGGGGCGTTCCTAGGGTTTGCGTCACCCGGTGCGGGAGGTCAGTGCGTCACCCCCATGATGAGCCTTCTCCGGCGTGGTGGCGGGGGGGAAACGCACCCTCACCCTGCCCCCATGCCATTGCCCCATCTCCTGCGTAATCAAAATTACACCTTTAAATTTACAATATTATACTGGGTTTGCATCACCCAGCATGAGAGCATTAACTTTATTTATTTTAATATATAACAGTACAGATCACCCAACAAATCAGTAAACAACTCAGCTCTCAGAACAATCAGTCTCATTGAGATTTTGCGAGATCCAAGTTGGCCGCCGACAGGAAAAAAGTGTCTTTTGGCACTTTGCCTGTGGTGGCAGTGGAGGCTGCGGGGGCACGATGGGTGGCAACAATGGCAGTACAACGGGCGGCAACAATGGCGGCATGACGGGCCGCAATGGTGGCACGATGGGCAGCAATGGCGGCGGGCGGCGGCAATGGCAGCAGTGGACGGCAATGGTGGCAGAATGACGGCGGCAGGACAGGCATGTCAATTAATTAATTAATTAGCTAACTAAAATAAATCAATAATTACAAATTTCGGACAGCAAAAGGGCACTTCACGCCCTATAAAATAAAAAAGATTTTTTAAAATATATCTGAATTAATTATTTAATTATTTAATTAATTATTTAATTAATTGTTGGGGGTTGTCCTGATTTAGAACTGGGAAAACCTGGTAAGCCTAATAATTCATGATGCTCAATACTTCAGCTAATTTAGGATTCCTAATTTTCTTGTGTTGTATATCGTTTGTAGCCACCCTGATTCTTTGATCTGGGAGGGAAGGTGGAGTTTATATGGTGTATATATAAGCTGTGAAAAAAACTAAAAAAAGAAGATAAGTTCATCAAAAGCATGTACTAACGAGATAATTGACATGCAATTGACATTTTTTGTTTTTGTTTTTTATCAGAGAGTTACATGAGGTTTGAAAGAGACATTGCTGGTTGTGGTGTCTCCACTCACCCAACCTTCAATTGGCGTGCACCCCAATCCTATCCAGTATCCTGTCAATGACGTTTGTTGCCTTACCTGGGGTAAGCCTCTGCAGAGCAGGGGGTCTACTTGGACCTGTGACAGCTAAATAGCTGGTGCAGGTCTGCGTGAACCCATACCACAGGTCCTGAATTTCCCAACCCATCACTGCCCTCCCTCCACCCTGTTTTGCCCCTCCCTGCCCTATTCCGCCCTCCCGGCACCCCTTCCCACCTCCCCCACTGACTTACATTTATCAGCGATCGGTGGTCGAAATGCTAGAGCAGGAAGGAAGGTGACGGCCTTTCTACATGCATTGCCGAAAGCATGCTAAATAGCGCGCTGTCAGAGCGTGTTTTGCGACTGGTGCTGACTGCTTGATGACCATTCAAGAGAGTCTATGAAGCGGACTTAGATGCAGTCTGAACCACCTCCACCCACCCATAACTCATACCTGTGGGATTTTGTAGATGCCCAACATGCTGGAAATCTGACTGGAGATGGCAGAGTCAGCCCCTTCAAGAACAGTCACCAGCTTATTCCTCCTTCCACAGCTGTAGTTTGGAACACACCTTTGCCCGGTAGAGAGCAGATCCGTCAAGGCATCGTAAGTCAGTCTTGCATTGAAATAGTTCTCATAGATGTTGTAGCCAAGAGAGACATTGGGCAGGAACCTGGGATTCTGGTTGATCTCATGAATGGCAAAGAAGAAAGGTAGGATGTCCCAGAAACCCATGCCTTCTAAACTGCAATAAAAATATGTCTCAGATTCAGATCTTCCATTCAATGAGCGCAAGTCAAATTCTGCAAAACTTGTGCATTGTAGGCAACAGAAATGTCTGCATTTGACTCTACTTCAGAGTCAGATGCACAATAGCTGATCCTAACATTGTGATGTCAATAGGACAGACAACTTCAAACTGAAATCTGCTAGAAATAGGCAGCTGACAAATTGCAAGCAGAATAAACCCGTCAGGAATTTCCTATCTAGCCCCCAATCACAAGGACCACCCAAATCACAAGGACCACCCCCCTCTTGGTTTTAGTAGTAGGCTGTCTCTTAATGCCAGATGCAAAGGAGCGGCAACAGGAAACAGGTTATCTTGTTGTCTTGAGTGCTCCCCGAGGCCTCTGTTGGGGCCACTGTGAGATACAGGAAGCTGGACTAGATGGGTCTTTGGCCTGATCCAGCAGGGCTCTTCTGATATTCTCCTATGGCATTACAAGGCTCTCTTACTTGAAATATCTGTTGCAGGAATAGAGAGTAGAGATACAAAATGGCAATTCCCCAGCAAATCCCAAAATGGCCCAAACCCTTTGAGGCCTTGCGCTGCTGGAACTGGACACACCGTTCAGAGCGGCCGAGCCGCCGCCACAAGCGGTGAGTGGCCACACCCCAGTGGTCTGCCAATGACTCCCGGCACTGGCAAGTCTGGGCAGGGACGGGTGGGAGGGAAGCAGGTTGGGCAAAACAAGGCGGGGAGGGAGGGGGCAGATCAAGCCTGGGAAGGGGGCTGTATAGGCAGTAGTGGCACCGCGGATATCCTATCCGCCTTCAGGGTCTCGATCCACCTTCCCAGGTTCACTCAGACTTGTGCCAGAAAAATCGTTCGTGCAGGTCCAAGTAGACCCAGTGCAGCAGTGAGAGCGTACCCCCCCCCAGGCAAGGAATCAAATGTTTCCTTAACCAGAGGAGACATCTGGGTCTGTCACCTCCTGCAAGATGCAGCGTGTGCTCCGATGGCACAGTGGCATTGGTGGGGGGGGGGCTATTTAGGTAAGATTGGGCTGAAATTCTCACTGTGGTAGTACCGTATTGTTCCGAGTATAAGACGCACCTGATTATAAGACGCACCCTTAAAGTTTGGTGCTATTAAAAAAATTTAATTAAATCACTGGCATTAAATTGCAACAGCCTGATTATAAGACGCACCCTTAGTTTAAAAACGTAAATTAGGAGACAAAAGTGAGTCTTATACTCAGACCAATACGGTATTTCTCTTTTGATATGCAGCAGTGCCAAGATGAGTGTCCGGGAAATCTGGGGAAATCTGGGATCTTGGACCTCCTTAAAGCCAAGACCAGGAGAAACAGAACATGGCAGAAGGATGTTCCCCATTTTTTTCCCCCTTCAGGTAGTTCTTGGAAGCGCTGAGGCTTCAAACTGCAGCACAATCAGTGCCAAGAAAAGGAATCCTTTACAAATGACCTCCGCCCCTTGCAGCACATGCAACTACAAACGCTCCTTCAATAACACCAAGGGGTACAGACACTGGCGTCACTACAGGGGGGGCAGAGCTGTAAGTTCTTCCGTGATCAGAGCCTCCGTCTACCTGGGAACACGGAAGAACAAAGCGCCCCGCCCCCGCGCCTTCCGACCCAGTCAAAGCGGTGAAAACAACGTTGTTTTCACTTCTTTGAATGGGTCGGAAGGCGCGGGGGGGCGGGGTGCTTCGTTCTTCCATGTAACGGAGGCTCCGATCACAGAAGAACTTACAGCTCCGCACCCCCCTGTAGTGACGCCAGTGGGTACAGACTAGTGACGCAATGGAAAAACTGCACTTCAAACACCTTTAGCATTCTTTCCTATCCCGCTATCCAGGGTTAGGGACTCGATTCGCGGGACGCGATCTCAAGTCCGACTTGTCGCTGCTGAGACATGACTCTGACTCGGGTCCCAGGAGCGACTGACTCGAACTTGACTCGCGACTTGGCCACTTTTCGGCCGAGTTGTGATTCGAGTCACCAAAGGGACAATAGGGAGTTTTAAAAATCTTGTTTTTCCTTTGGGCGCCTTCACGAACCAAACTGCTATGTTTTCATGCTTTTACAAAGTGAAATCGCTCTGCAGGAGGCACTTCCTGGAAGCACGATTTGCCCCTCACTTCCCCTAAGGTCGCCCCAGAATGCATTGTGCAATGCATTCTAGAGTGAATCTGGGGGAAGGATGGGAGTTGCGCAACCAGGAAGTGCCTCCTGGAGAGTGCCCAAAGGTAACAACAAGATTTTTAAAATTGAGTAGAGTCTCGAGACGTAGACTCGAGACTGAGATGTGAGACTCGGTGCCAAAGACTTAAACGCATCACTGCCACTATCTAAGGTGCAGAGTTGGAGCAATTCGTGGGCATCTCAGGGAAGAAGGAACCACCTTCCCCAACCCCTGTGTCTGCTCCTGCAGTTGAAAAGCAAAGAGTTTGGAACAGAAAGCAAGACAAGATGCTAGAGAAACCTTATGGTCCTGTAATACATTAATTATTCTTCAGCATGAACCTCTCAAGGCACAGCTTGTGAAATAGCAGGCTGTGTGTCGGTGGTGACCTGGTGTTCCTGCCTCCCCACGAAAATGTTCCCTTGAAGCAAAACAGGAGAAAAGGTGGGTATGATTTGCAAGGCAGAAACACCAGGCAACAAGGACAGTCCCTGATTAAAATAGGAATAATCGAGAAGTTTGAATCAGAATCAGGTGGAGCAGCTGGAACTCCAGCACCACATGATTACTTACGCTGTAAATTTGTTAGCGGGAGGCTCAGAGAAAACATATGGTCGAAACATAGTACTTGTTGTCGATACGAGCCCACTGATCTGGTAGTCTCCCGGCTTGTAATAATTAAATGGGTCATTTTGATCACTTATCCAACCAAGAGGGCATTTGGTCTTCAGCATCCCCCAGGGAGTATGAGACAGCAGCAAAAAAGAAAGTAGCAGCATCATTTTGGGAATGGCTGAGCCACACTCACACTTACTCCCTGTACTAAGATAACTGGAGCCAGAGCTGCAGATCCGAAAGGGAAGCTGTTGAACTTCACACTGACAGAATCCCACCTCTCCTAAATCTGACTCTGGTTCTCAGCGCTGCAGCAGGTAATTATGCACCAGCCTTTCCAAGATAACTTCAGGAAGTTCTCTCCCCAGTTGCTCTCAATTCTGATATTTCTCTTACTGGTTTCCAAGGTGATCATTGGATGAATCTCCTGAGCTTTGGTGAGGAGAAGAATAAAGCACCGTAGTTTTGATAATTGCTGGGGACAGAGTCACTCTTGCCCCATGCTGAACTCTCTGTGCGACTCCATGCACAGGTGTACAGCTGGAGAAAACATGTTTGTAAGACTCGGCCTCCACCTCTCTTGTCTTTCGTCGTTAAGCAAAGGAGCAGATCAGCAAGTCTAGAGCATCCCACTGTCGGAGAATTAGGGTGGCACGTGATCACACATTGCTGCTCTTGCCCAGTCCTCTCCTAAGCACCACTACAGAGGCACTTAGCCTCTTATCCAGCAGCTTGATTGGGTGGGGCCAATGCTGGGGGGGGGGAAGAGCTGCTTTGTGAGGCAAGTGTGCCTGCCTCCCTTTGCAGTCTTGTCCCACTCATTGACCCCCTTCCCGCCAGCCCTGCATTCAGTCTGACATGATCTGGTTGCTCATTATGGGAGCTGTGTCGGAGTTTACTTCTGTCTGTCTAATTGGCTGATGGTTTGTTTTGCCCATCCCAGATTGGCATTGGTGTGATCACAGTAGCGTCACTAGTCCCCTGCCACCCAAGACCAGTTCACAATGCCTCACACCACCTCCCGCACCTTGCGATGTCACCCCTCCTCGCTTCCAGAAAGTCTCCATTTGGAGTCTTATGGAAATGAAGGTAGGCGGGAGGGCCCAGTTCATGCTGTACACGGTTGCTCCTCCCAGGTAGACCGCACATGCTGCCCAGGGTGTTGACCCCCCTGCCCTATGGCAGCTACGCTACTGTGTGAGTGCTTTAGGTTTGAGCCTTGTCCCTTGTTTTCACTCTTTGGTCACATTAGGCAGGTGCCGTGCGGGCTGGGTAAGCAGGAGTTGACAGCTCGGCATACGTTCTGAGGTCAGCAAGGTGAGCCAGGACCTCTCAGACTATACTTGTTTGGTATTACCCAGTGTGTAATTCGTCTGTGGAACTCCTTGCCACAGGATGTGGTGATGGCACCTGGCCTGGATGCCTTTAAAAGGGGTTTGGACAGATTCATGGAGGAAAAGACCATCACAGGTTCCAAGCCATAAGCAACCTCCTGGTTTTAGAAGTGGGTTTTCTCTGTGCCAGGTGCAAGGGAGTGTCAACGGGAAACAGGTTATCTTGTTGACTTGTGTGCTCCCTGAGGCATCTGGTGGGGCCACTGTGAGATACAGGAAGCTGGACTAGATGGGCTTTTGGCCTGATCCAGCAGGGCTCTTCTTATGTTCTTATGTTGGTATTCTTGTCTGGATTGGTGAGGCTGGCTGGCAAGCCCCCTGGTAGAAAATGCAGACTACTGCAAGGCTTGGCCTGTGGGTAGGCTTACCATATTTTCCCGCCCTCAACCCGGGACACCCCCCACCAATTAAATAATTAAATATTTAACATTTAAAAATACCAAGGGGGCACAAAGTGCCCCCTTTGCTGCACGAAGCGCACCTGAAATTTTAATTATTTATTTATTTTTAGATTAAAATAAATAAATTAAATCAACTTACTTCTTCGTTGCCCGTCGCCACCGTGCTGCTGCTGTTCCTGTTCCTCCTCATCGGCTGGCTGACTGGGTCTGCGCGAGCCTTGGCCCGAGCGCTCGCGAGCCTGAGCCAGCCTGCCGGCCAGGCCACGTTCACCTGGCTCGCCTAGCTTACAGTTCCGAGCCGACTCGCCCGCTCTCGCCCGCCTGAGATCCAAGCGGCCAGAGCAGGCAAACCGGCTCGGAGGGCTCACTCACCTGCTCCTCCTCATTGCTGCCTCCGTCGCTATTTGGGAAATAAAGTTACTTATCCGGGCACCGGCATTTTGGCTCGTGAAATCTTGCAAGATCCAAGATGTCGGAGCCCAAATCTTGTTAGGGCATGATGCCAACATCTTGGATCTTGCGAGATTTCGCGAGCCAACATGCCGGCGCCCGAGTAAGTAACTTTATTTCCAAAATGGCGGTGGCGGCAAATCCGGGATGGGCAGCATACCTCCTGGGATGCCAGAACCCAAGCCCGAAATCTGGGAGGGTCCCAGGCATTCCGGGACATATGGTAAGTCTACCTGTGAGAATCTGCACTGTCCAGCTGCCTCAATCCTTTGGGATTGGCAGTGAGAAGCTCACTCTGTCTCTGATGGGGTGGAGCTTTGAGGCAGGTGATGATGCCCGTCAATTACCTGGGGGAGGTAGCCGGTGACCACCGTTTCCCCGGATGTAGTTGCCCTCAGGCTGGGGCTTGGATTGAGTTTTCCCTGCTGCAGGTGTTTGTATTCATTCAATAAAATGGCCCGGTTAACCCAAGCCTCTGTCTTGCATGCTTATTTGGGGGGTGCACAGGTAAATGAAGGCCTAGAGTGCCTTGATGACACAGGTGACCCCAAGAAGACTCATTTTTATACAAATATGTGCTATTACATATGCTATAGGACACCTGTTTTCTTCTAGATTTATAAAATCCATATAGCTTTTCTGTAACCAAGAGCTTATTACAAGGTGAGGGGGGAAAAAAGAAGACACTTGTTAGGTGGATCGATCCCTTTGCTTAGGAATGTGCCTTGGCCTTGCCTTATATTTTAGCAAAGTGTGTGTATTATTATTATTATTATTATTATTATTATTATTAGTAGTAGTAGTAGTAGTAGTAGTAGTAGTAGTAGTAGTAGTAGACGACAGGAAATGAGGTCAAGAGCAATGAGAGAATGGCATCCATAGAAGGGATTGCGGTGGAGCAAGAGGAAGAGAGAGGGAGAAAAAGAAGGAAAGTCCCAGGAAGAGTGGAAGGGAGAGGAAGCAGAAGGGGCAAAGGAAGTTGGGTACCCAGGAAGGTCCCCCCCCCCATATGAGATCTGAGGGAAAGTCCTAGGACCTAGGGCAGAGTTTCCCAAACTTATTTGACCTGCGGCTCCCTTGACCATTGGCGACCATTGGCCGTGGCTCCCCATTACATGTTGTTGATGCCTGTCAATTGGCATTGCACTGTTTTCTGAGAGGATTCCGTGGCACTTCACAGCTCCCCTGGCTGCTTTCTACAGCTCCGCTGGGAGCCACGCCTCCCAGTTTGGGAACCACTGACTTAGGGGATTGAGCTAGAGCTATGGAATCAAATAGGTGCCAAGTCACACCTCAACCCTTCATGGGGTGTTAATCTTGTCAAATGGGGTCAGCAGAGCTCAATTTAGGGGCAAGAGGTACCCCTTTTTCCCTGCCCTGTCTGAGTGAAGGTAGAGGCTGAGGCTGTACAGTGATTGGAGAAGCATGCAAAATCCTGGAATACTGTAAATGACTGTATAGCAGACATCCTATCTATACCAGTCATCTCCTGTCCTCCTTACAGCTAGTTGCATAACTCATTATGTCCTCCCCTCCCCCTTTGACGTGGAACTTCCCCCCCCCCTTGGATACAATGCGAGTGAAATCAGGGTGCTGCACACAGTTGAAAGTCCATTAATGTCAATTAGGCATTTTCACATGAGTCTAGTTGGAATCAGGCTGTGATGAAGGGCAGAAGCATTGTACCACTGGGGGCGGTTCTGGCGGTGGGCCCCAGGGCATGGGAAGCAGGGGACGGCGCTTACCGGTGGATCTGTTGCCTTGCCGACCTGTCGGTTCCTCTTCGCAGCTAACAGCTGCGTTTTGGCCCTCTCACCCTCCTTGGCGCTGTTTGGCTCCAAAAAGGAGCCAAAAAGCACCCAGGGGTGTCTCCACGCATGCGACAGCACACTATGCTGCCGTCACATGCCCCAGGGGCAGGGTGTGTGGCGGCCGTGGGGGTGGGGCATTGCGGCAGCGGTTCCGGCCCCCACCCACTGGGGGCCTGGATCCGCTACTGATGAAGGGCTCACGTGATGCTACCTTTGAAGTGGTTATCCTGGAAAGGTTTCTGAAAACTCCAGCTGGTGCAGAATGTGGATGCACAAGTTCATGTCAGGTTCCCGCTGAATTCATAACCCATATGATTTATTGCTCCCAGTAAGCTATTGACTTTAGTTCTTAATTGGTTCTTCTAACTTTTATTATTGTTTACATTTAGTTGTAATTATAGATGCATATTTATTGTTCATTTGTGATGATTTAACAACGACCATTTTAATTTCTGTTCTAAGCCACTTTGAGTGACCCTAGAAAGGGAGGGGAAAATGGCTCCATGTATATGTAAATAATTATAACAAAAGTCATGAGGCCCTTCTAGTGTCATACTTTTACTTTGTGTGTACATTTCCTTTAATTATTTTTATTAGCTCGTTGCATAAAGTATGTGAAGTAAAGAGAGGTGTGCTGCAACAGTATCTGGGAATGGATTCACCCACATAGCAAGGATTTGGGTTTACAAACAAAAAAGCACAGTCACAATTAAGAAGGAATGTCTTCAAAACCAGATGTTATTTTAGATGACATCTTTAGGTTTTATTATTAGATGCTCCTTTGTATTGAGATCAGGCCTAAGTACCATAATGTAGCATTTGGGCATAAAGATGCAGCCCAGTAACCCCAAACTGGAGGCCAAGATGGAGAAGACCTGCACGGCCACCATGTATTTGCCCTTCGTGCTCAGGTAGGTGGGCACAAAGGACACCCAAACACTGCAGAAGACCAGCATGCTGAAGGTGATCAGCTTGGCTTCATTGAATGCTCCGGGCAGCTTCCTGGCTAGGAAGGCCACAGTGAAGGAGACAGCAGCCAGAAAGCCCATGTAGCCAAGGGCAACATAAAACATGGCGACACTCCCTTCGTCACACTGCAGTATGATGTGGCCAGACTGGGAGTGCATGTCAGAATCTGGGAAGGGGGGAGAGATTCCTAGCCAGGCAGCACAGATGCCCACTTGAACTATGGAACAAGAAAAGACAATGGAGTTTGCCAAACTCTTCCCCAGATATTTCCTCATCTTGCTCCCTGGTTTTGTGGCCATGAATGCCACCACCACAGTGACTGTTTTGGCCAACACAGAGGAGACAGCAACTGAGAAGATGATGCTGAATGCAGTTTGTCGGAGAAGGCAGGTCACCTTCTGGGGTTGACCAATGAATAGAAAGGAGGACAAGAAGGAAAGCAGAAGGGAGACCAGGAGAATGTAAGTGAGGTCCCGGTTGTTGGCTTTGACTACAGGAGTTTCACGGTACTTAATGAAGATTCCCAAAATGCAAGCAGTGGTTAAGGAGAAGAAAAGGGTAAAGGAAACAAGGGTAATCCCCAAGGGCTCTTCATAGGATAGGAAGGTTATACATTTGTTGACACATTGATGTCGGTCCTCGTTTGGATGCTGATCTTCTGGACAGCTGGTGCAGTGATCTGCATCTGAAAAGCACAAGAGTGACTTTAGCATTACTTGTGACTGCCCTGTTGGAAAAGGCGTTTCTAGGGTTTCTAGTAATCAGAGCAATCAGCAGAAGAAATCTTTTCCTAGGATAAATTCCACCATCAGTTTTCTGCTGTCAATAAACACATACAGGCTGTTAAGATTTCAAAAGAAATACTTTACTCCCCTCATGGATCATTGCCTCATGATCCCTCATGGATCATTGCCTTGTCGTGGCGAAGGGGCTTGCGTAACTCAATGAAGCCATGAGCTATGCCGTGCAGGGACACCCAAGACGGACAGGTCGTAGCAGAGAGTTCTGACTAAAAGTGATCCACTGGAGAAGGAAATGGCAACCCACTCCAGTAACCTTGCCAAGAAAATCCCATGAACAGTACCAAAAGGCTAAAAGATATGACGCCGGAAGATGAGCCCCTCAGGTCGGAAGGTGTCCAATATGCTACTGAGGAAGAGCGGAGGACTATTCCAAGTAGACCCAGAAAGAGTGAAGCGGCTGGGCCAAAGCCAATAGGACGTCCAGCTGTGGATGTGTCTGAGGTTGAAAGGAAAATCCAATGCTGCAAGGAGCAATACTGCTTAGGAACATGGAATGTGAGGTCTATGAACCAAGGCAAGCTGGATGTGGTCAAAAATGAGATGATAAGATTGAACATTGACATCTTGGGAATCAGCGAACTAAAATGGACGGGCATGGGCGAATTTAAGTCAGGTGACCATCATATCTACTACTGTGGGCATGAATCCCTTAGAAGAAATGGAGTAGCCCTCATAGTCAATAAAAGAGTGGGAAAGGCAGTACTGGGGTGCAACCTCAAAAACGACAGAATGATTTCAGTTCGAATCCAAGGCAAACCATTCAACATTACAGTAATCCAAGTGTATGCCCCAACCACTGATGCCGAAGAAGATGAAGTGGACCGGTTCTATGAAGACCTACAACACCTTCTAGAACTAGCACCCAAAAAAGATGTCCTTTACATCATAGGAGACTGGAATGCTAAAGTCGGAAATCAAGAAATAAACGGAACAACAGGCAAGTTTGGCCTTGGAGCGCAAAATGAAGCAGGGCAAAGGCTAACGGAGTTCTGTCAAGAGAACACGCTGGTCATAGCAAACACTCTTTTCCAACAACACAAGAGGCGACTCTACACATGGACATCACCAGATGGTCAATACCGAAACCAGATAGATTATGTGCTTTGCAGCCAAAGATGGAGAAGCTCTATACAATCAGTAAAAACAAGACCTGGAGCTGACTGTGGCTCAGATCATGAGCTTCTTATTGCAAAATTCAGACTTAAACTGAAGAATGTAGGGAACACCACTAGACCAGTCAGATATGACCTAAACCATATCCCTTATGAGTATACAGTGGAGGTGAAGAATAGATTTAGGGCATTAGACCTGGTAGACAGAGTGCCTGAAGAACTATGGACGGAAGTTCGTAACATTGTACAGGAGGCAGCAACTAAAACCATCCCAAAGAAAAAGAAATGCAAGAAAGCAAAGTGGCTGTCAGATGAAGCTTTACAAATAGCTGTGGAAAGAAGGAATGCAAAAAGCAAGGGTGAAAGGGAAAGATATAAACAACTGAATGCAGAGTTCCAGAGAATAGCAAGGAGAGATAAGAAGGCCTTCTTAAATGAACAATGCAAGGAAATCGAGGAAAACAACAGAATGGGGAGGACTAGAGATCTCTTCAAGAAAATTGGAGATATCAAGGGAACGTTTTGTGCAAAGATGGGCATGATAAAGGACAAAAAAGGCAAGGACCTAACAGAAGCAGACGAGATTAAGAAGAGATGGCAAGAATACACAGAAGAACTATACAAGAAAGATCTTAATGTTCATGATGACCACGCTGGTGTGGTCACTGACCCAGAGCCGGACATCCTAGAGAGCGAAGTCAAGTGGGCCTTAGGTAGCATTACTAACAACAAAGCTAGTGGAGATGATAATATCCCAGCTGAGCTACTTAAAATCCTAAATGATGATGCTGTGAAAGTGCTGCACTCAATATGCCAACAAATTTGGAAAACTCAGCAGTGGCCAAAGGATTGGAAAAGGTCAGTTTACGTTCCAATTCCAAAGAAGGGCAGTGCCAAAGAGTGTTCAAACTACCGTACAATTGCACTCATTTCACATGCTAGCAAGGTTATGCTCAAAATCCTACAAGCTAGGCTTCAGCAGTACGTGGACCGAGAACTACCGGAAGTACAAGCTGGGTTTCGAAGAGGCAGAGGAACTAGAGATCAAATTGCCAACATGCGGTGGATCATGGAGAAAGCACGAGAGTTCCAAAAAAACACCTACTTCTGCTTCATTGACTACGCAAAAGCCTTTGATTGTGTGGATCACAACAAACTGTGGCAAATTCTTAAAGAGATGGGGGTACCAGACCACCTTACCTGTCTCCTGAGAAACCTGTATGCGGGTCAAGAAGCAACAGTTCGAACCGGCCATGGAACAACTGATTGGTTCAAAATTGGGAAGGGAGTACGGCAAGGCTGTATATTGTCACCCTGCTTATTTAACTTATATGCAGAGTACATTATGAGAAATGCAGGGCTGAATGAATCACAAGCCGGAATCAAGATTGCCGGGAGAAATATCAACAACCTCAGATATGCAGACGATACCACCCTAATGGCAGAAAGTGAAGAAGAACTAAAGAGCCTCTTGATGAGAGTGAAAGAGGAGAGTGCAAAAGTTGGCTTGAAACTCAACATTAATAAAACTAAGATCATGGCATCGGGTTCCATCAATTCTTGGCAAATAGAAGGGGCAGAAATGGAAGCAGTAACAGATTTTACTTTTCTGGGTTCCAAGATCACTGCAGACGGAGACAGCAGCCATGAAATTAAAAGACGCTTACTCCTTGGAAGGAAAGCTATGGCAAACTTAGACAGCATAATAAAAAGCAGAGATATCACCATGCCAACAAAAGTTCGTATAGTCAGGGCGATGGTGTTCCCAGTAGCAATGTATGGTTGCGAGAGTTGGACCATAAGGAAGGCTGAGCGCCGAAGAATAGATGCTTTTGAACTGTGGTGCTGGAGAAGACTCCTGAGAGTCCCTTGGACTGCTAGGAGATCAAATCAGTCAATTCTAAATGAAATCAAGCCTGACTGTTCCCTGGAAGGACAGGTACTAAGGCTGAAACTCAAATATTTTGGCCACCTAATGCGAAGAGAGGACTCTCTGGAGAAGACTCTGATGCTGGGAAAGATTGAAGGCAAAAGGAGAAGGGGAAGGCCAAGGATGAGATGGTTAGACAGCATCACCGATGCAACAAACATGAAAATGAGTGAACTCAGGAAGATAGTGGAGGACAGGAAGGCCTGGCGGGATATGGTTCATGGGATCACGAAGGGTCGGACACGACTTAACGACTGAACAACAACACTTTACTCCCAGATTCTCCAGCATACACATCTTCTGAGTTATCTGAGGCTTCCACTACTTATTGAACCGAAAACGCTATATTGGTTCGCTTTGTGAGGGAGGAGATGCTCATCAGAAATGCCGATATGCCATTCTGATACAGAAGAAAGACTGCATCCTTGGGTTGGTGTGTCTCCACACCTCCTACAGGTATCATAGAAAGCAAGTAAGAGGTTTCAGATGTCTGGAATACATTGCCCCCCAGTAGATTGTTGCCCCCCCCACCGTGTCCCACAGGTTGCATTCGCCCAAACTGAAACATACCCTAAACAGCCCTGGACTAACTCTTAAGCAAAATAAGAACATAAGAACATAAGAACATAAGAAGAGCCCTGCTGGATCAGGCCAAAAGCCCATCTAGTCCAGCTTCCTGTGTCACACAGTGGCCCCACCAGATGCCTCAGGGAGCACACGAGACAACAAGATACCTGTGTCCAGTCGCCACTCCCTTGCACCTGGCACAGAGAAAACCCACTTCTAAAACCAGGAGGTTGCTTATGGCTTGTAACCTGTGATGGTCTTTTCCTCCATGAATTTGTCCAAACCCCTTTTAAAGGCATCTAGGCCAGGTGCCATCACCACATCCTGTGGCAAGGAGTTCCACAGATGAATCACACGCTGGGTAAAGAAATATTTTCTTTTGTCTGTTCTAACTCTCCCTCCACTCAATTTTAGTGCGTGTCCCCTGGTTCTGGTGTTGTGCGAGAGGGAGAAGAATTTCCCTCTATCCACTCTCTCCATCCCATGCATAATTTTATAAGTCTCAATCATGTCCCCCCTCAGGCGCCTTTTTTCTAGGCTGAAAAGCCCCAGACGCTGTAGCCTTTCCTCGTAAGGGAGGTGCTCCAGCCCACTAATCATTCTGGTCGCTCTTTTCTGCACCTTTTCCAATTCAGCTATATCCTTTTTGAGGTATGGTGACCAGAACTGGACACAATACTCCAGATGTGGCCTTACCATCGATTTGTACAAAGGCATAATGATATTGGCCGTTTTATTCTCAATCCCCTTTTTAATGATCCCGAGCATGGAATTGGCCTTCTTCACAGCCGCCGCACACTGGGTCGACACTTTCATCGACCTGTCCACCAGGACCCCAAGATCTCTCTCTTGATCCGTCACAGACAACTCAGAACCCATTAGCGTATATGTGAAATTTTGGTTTCTTGCCCCAATGTGCATCACTTTGCACTTACTTACATTGAAGCGCATCTGCCATTTTGCTGCCCATTCTCCCAGTTTGGAGAGATCCTTCTGGAGCTCTTCACAATCCCTGCTGGTCTTTACCACCCGGAAAAGTTTAGTGTCATCCGCAAACTTGGCCACCTCACTGCCTATCCCCAAGTCCAGGTCATTTATGAATAAGTTGAAAAGCACCGGTCCCAAGACCGATCCTTGGGGCACACCGCTTTTCACCTCTCGCCATTGTGAAAATTGCCCATTGACTCCCACTCGCTGTTTCCTGGTCTTCAACCAGTTCCTAATCCACAAGAGGACCTGCCCTCTTATTCCCTGACTGTGGAGTTTTCTCAGGAGCCTTTCATGAGGGACCGTGTCAAACGCCTTCTGAAAATCCAGATATATAATATCCACGGGTTCGCTCGCATCCACATGCCTGTTGACCTTTTCAAAAAATTCTAACAGGTTTGTGAGGCAAGACTTCCCCTTGCAGAAGCCATGCTGACTCTCCCTCAGCAGAGCTTGTTCTTCTATGTATTTTAAGATTTTATCCTTAATGAGACTTTCCACCATCTTCCCTGGAACAGATGTTAGGCTGACCGGCCTGTAGTTCCCCGGGTCCCCCCTCCTTCCTTTTTTAAAGATTGGCGTGACATTAGCTATCCTCCAATCCTCTGGCACAGTGGCCGTTTTAAGGGACAAGTTGCATATTTTGGTCAAGAGGTCAGCAACTTCATTCTTGAGTTCCTTCAGAACTCTTGGGTGGATGCCATCCGGGCCTGGTGATTTATTGATCTTTATTTTGTCAATTAAGTCTGAGACGTCTTCTCTTTTAACCTCTATTTGACTTAATTCTTTAGTCAGGGGAGACCGTTCCGGCAGCGGTATTTGCCCGAGGTCTTCTGCCGTGAAGACAGATGCAAAGAACTCATTTAATTTCTCTGCAGTCTCCAAGTCCCCTTTTATCACCCCTTTCTCTCCCTCACCATCCAGCGGACCCACCGTTTCCCTGGCAGGTTTCCTGCTTCTAACATATTTGAAGAAGCTTTTATTATTCCCTTTTATGTTGCCTGCCATACGTTCCTCAAAGTCTTTCTTGGCCTCCCGTATCATCTTTTTACATTTCTTTTGCCACAGTTTGTGCTCCTGTTTATTTTCCTCATTAGGGCAAGACTTCCATTTACGGAAGGAAGCTTCCTTGCCTTTTATAGCCTCCTTAACTGTGCTTGTTAGCCATGCCGGCATCCTCCTGGACTTGGTCGAGCCCTTCCTCCTTTGTGGGATACACTCCCGCTGGGCCTCTACGACTGTTGTTTTAAACAGCCTCCATGCACTCTGGAGCGATTGGACTCCTTTTACCTTCCCTTTCAGCTTTTTCTTAACTAGTCTTCTCATTTTGGGGAAGTCTGCCCTTCGGAAGTCAAGGGTTTTCGTGTCAGATTTGCTCGGCACTCTCCCTCCGACATGCATGGCGAAACAGATCGCAGCATGGTCACTGTTCCCCAACGGTTCGGTAACATTTACCTCCCTGACCAGATCTTGAGTGCCACACAATATCAAGTCCAGAGTCACCTGTCCTCTGGTCGGTTCCGTGACAAGCTGCTCTAAGGCACAGTCATTTAACATATCCAGAAATCCAGTCTCTCTTTCATGACCTGAGCATGAATTGACCCAGTCGATGTGAGGATAATTGAAGTCCCCCATGACTACAACCCTGTCTCTCGTTGACACCTCCCTGATTTGCTTCCTTATTTCAAGGTCCCCTTCAGGTTTTTGATCTGGAGGACGGTAGCATGCCCCTACTATTACATCACTCTTGGAGCCTGGTAATCTAACCCACAGTGATTCTACGGAGGAGTCAGAGCCCCCCTCCAGCTCTACTCTGGTGGATTCTACCCCCTCTTTGACATAGATGGCCACCCCACCTCCAACACGCCCCTCTCTGTCCCTCCTATAGAGTTTATATCCTGGAATTGCAGTATCCCACTGGTTCTCCGCATTCCACCAGGTTTCTGTTATACCTACTATGTCAATGTTTTCCCTAGCCACCAAACATTCCAGTTCTCCCATCTTTGCCCGTAGACTTCGGGCATTTGCATAAAAGCACTTATATACCTGGTCCCCCAAGAAGGGCTGCATGTTTGCCCCTTTATTCCTGCAGCCTTCTGTTTTGCTAGACTGGCTGTCATGTCCCATCACGCTACCACTCCCAATTCTTATTCTGTTATTACTTGATTGTTCCCCATCCTCTGCACCCTCATTCCCGAGGAATGAGGAGTCCCGAACCGGATGCCCCTCGGCTCCTGTCGGCTTTCCCCCAGGAGTCAGTTTAAAAGCTGCTCTGCCACCTTCTTAATGTTACGCGCCAGCAGTCTGGTTCCGTTTTGGTTCAAGTGAAGCCCGTCCCTCTTGTACAATAAGCATGTGCTTCGGACATCAAGGGAAGTAAGTTTTTCACAGAGGGTTTTTTTTTCCATTGCCAGACTAACCATGGACCATAGTGCAAAAAACAAACAAAAAACAGTTAACCAAAACAAAGTCTGGAAAAAGAAGGGAGAATCACTGAACCCAAAATATGTTGATTCGATATATATTTTATCAATGTTTTGTTTATTTTTTACTAAATTATAATTCATAATTATAATTATATTTATGAACTAATAAATATCTATGGGGGCACCACAATCTTTTCAGTGCTTAGGGCCTCTAAAGGTCCTGCCCTAAATCCATTATCATCTGTGATCTATCATGTTCTAAGACATCTATCAGAGCAAGCGCATACATGTCGCAGCAGCCAGTTAAGCAGCAGGGGCCCTTTCAAGAGAGGAGGGGAGGAACCCCCCGTCCCCCGATGAGTTCTGCCTGTTCTCTCCACATCACTGCGCCTCCAGTGTCCCATCAGATCATCTCCTCCCTTTCGCTTCCCCTGCCATACAATCCTTCTCTCATTTCTCCGTCACCTGCTGTGGAGTGTGTGTCAAGGCATCCTGGCCTCAATAATGCTGCCTGCTCTACAGCATCCCGTGACACAGCTATGTGGCAACAGCAGCAGCAGCAACTCCTGAAGAAGAGCAGCCTGTGACGTCTCTGCTGCTCCATGGATTCAGCCATCCTTTCCCACATTGCTGAGTCACCTCTTGCTCCACTTTGTTGCATGGCACGTTTATACACGTGTGTATCTGGTGCTGGGTGAATGGCAGGCAAGCCTAACCCAAGTCGGTCTCATTCTGTTTGCCTCGGGCTGATACCAAGAAGCATCAGGTCCCATAGGACTTTAGAGTGGCGGCAAGAGGAAGCCCACCACGCTACGTCTCATTGGCTGGATATCCAGGATGGGGCTGTCAGGTGGAGCGGTTTACAGAGACTTCTGCTGTCGTAAAACGGCTGCCGATGGCACACACAGTGCTCCATCGCAGCCACTTTGCGCACATAATAGGCGGCCGTGCCGCAACTCTGCCACCGAACCCCTCTGCACCCACTGGACCCAATAAGTCAGCGGATGGGGAGGGATGGGCAGTGAGGGTGAGGGAGTGGGAAGACTGGGGGCATAACTGGGCAGGGAGGGGGAGGAACCAGGGCAGGGAGGAGGTGGATGGGGGTGGATCTGGCAGCAATGGTGCACACAGGATCTTATCCCCTCTGTTTTAAGCCTCCCTGCCCCTTTTCTCTCCTCAGACATACACCACCAAAAGAGGTGGCATATGTCTGAGAAGACGCATAGGTGGCCCCAGGGTTTACGCAGCGGTCGATATAAATAATTGTATACTTTATACATGCAAAAGAGCTGGTGCAGGTCTGAGTAGACCCCGTTTTAAAAATGGTTTAGACCCTTGGCTATGGAAGAGTGATGGTGATGGAAGAGACAACTTCCTCTTTGCATCTCCCCTTCCTGCACCACTGGGCACCCCCCTCCTCCAATTACATTCTCTTCTGCCTCTTCTTCACCTCTTTACCCCAGTCTCCTACTTAACTTCAAATATGGGTTGGTCCCATTCACCCAAAAATGGTGGGCATACTGTTTACAGTGTAGAAAAAGAAACGCATTCGGATCGTGCTGAATCCTCCCACTGCTTCCTTTCTCCTGGGCAGCCCTGTCCCCTCGAGACACTTACCTTCCTGAGTGGAGATGGTCCCCCCCTTGCACGGAGCACAGTCGTAGCAGCAAACCGGCTCTCCTTCTTTCATCACCTTGACGCATCCAGGCCGACAGCTTTCCGTACACCTAGAACGAGGCAGGGTCTAAACAGAAGGACAAAGAACATCAACTAAAATTGTGAAGAGGTTTTGAAAGGGCATGAAGGACACATCCTGCCACATTTCTCAAGGAAATTGACATTCTGATACATTATTTCTATTGATGATATGAAATGAGGATTCTATTGATTTATTTATAGGTGTTATAATTTTTAAGCCATCCTTTTACCATCAAAGCAAGCCTCTCCTGAGGTGCACAACAATGGAAACTGATGACATGATCAGACAGAAATTCATTTTTAAAACGAGAAATGCATAAAAGTCATCAGTGAATAAAGGACAAAAAAGGCAGAGACCTAACAGAAGCAGAAGAGATTAAGAAGAGATGGCAAGAATACACAGAAGAACTATACAAGAAAGATCTTAATGTTCCTGATGACCACGCTGGTGTGGTCACTGACCCAGAGCCGGACATCCTAGAGAGTGAAGTCAAGTGGGCCTTAGGTAGCATTACTAACAACAAAGCTAGTGGAGATGATAATATCCCAGCTGAGCTACTTAAAATCCTAAATGATGATGCTGTGAAAGTGCTGCACTCAATATGCCAACAAATTTGGAAAACTCAGCAGTGGCCAAAGGATTGGAAAAGGTCAGTTTACGTTCCAATTCCAAAGAAGGGCAGTGCCAAAGAGTGTTCAAACTACCGTACAATTGCACTCATTTCACATGCTAGCAAGGTTATGCTCAAAATCCTACAAGCTAGGCTTCAGCAGTACGTGGACCGAGAACTACCGGACGTACAAGCTGGGTTTCGAAGAGGCAGAGGAACTAGAGATCAAATTGCCAACATGCGCTGGATCATGGAGAAAGCACGAGAGTTCCAAAAAAACACCTACTTCTGCTTCATTGACTACGCAAAAGCCTTTGATTGTGTGGATCACAACAAACTGTGGCAAATTCTTAAAGAGATGGGGGTACCAGACCACCTTACCTGTCTCCTGAGAAACCTGTATGTGGGTCAAGAAGCAACAGTTCGGACCGGCCATGGAACAACTGACTGGTTCAAAATTGGGAAGGGAGTGCGGCAAGGCTGTATATTGTCACCCTGCCTATTTAACTTATATGCAGAGTACATTATGAGAAGATCACTGCAGACGGAGACAGTAGCCATGAAATTAAAAGACGCTTACTCCTTGGAAGGAAAGCTATGGCAAACTTAGACAGCATAATAAAAAGCAGAGATATCACTATGCCAACAAAAGTTCGTATAGTCAGGGCGATGGTGTTCCCAGTAGCAATGTATGGTTGCGAGAGTTGGACCATAAGGAAGGCTGAGCGCCGAAGAATAGATGCTTTTGAACTGTGGTGCTGGAGAAGACTCCTGAGAGTCCCTTGGACTGCTAGGAGATCAAATCAGTCAATTCTAAATGAAATCAAGCCTGACTGTTCCCTGGAAGGACAGGTACTGAGGCTGAAACTCAAATATTTTGGCCACCTAATGCGAAGAGAGGACTCTCTGGAGAAGACTCTGATGCTGGGAAAGATTGAAGGCAAAAGGAGAAGGGGAAGGCCAAGGATGAGATGGTTAGACAGCATCACCGATGCAACGAACATGGAAATGAGCGAACTCAGGAAGATAGTGGAGGACAGGAAGGCCTGGCGGGATATGGTTCATGGGATCACGAAGGGTCGGACACGACTTAACGACTGAACAACAACAACATCAGTGAAAGATCAGTTAAAATCGAGAAAAACAAATACAGCAGCTCAGCGCAATAGAACCTGTCCTCACAACCACCAAATCCTGGTCTCTGACCCCCTTTGACACAGAAGGGTCCATGCAGCACGGCAAAATGTTCTCAGGGTACTGGCTATCTATTGGACCCTCAGGAGGCAGAGAACCTCACAAGGAGATGGTCACAACAGAAAAAGCCTTAGCGCTGCTAGTCACCCTAACCCTAACCCCAGGGCTACATCATGTAGGCTTTAAAGTTAGAGTGAAGTGGATGGTGTACCAGTACCAGGATGGTGTAGTGGTTTGGGAGTCGGACTTAGACCTGGAAGATCCAGGTTCAAATCCCCGCTCAGCCACGAAGCTTGCTGGGTGACCTTGGGCCAGTCACTATCTCTCAGCCCCACCTACCTCATAGGGTTGTTGTGAGGACAAAAAGGAGGGGGGAAATATGTACACCACTCTGAGCTCCTTGGAGGAAGGGCGGTATAAAAATGTGAAAAATAAAAAATAAAAATAAAAAAGATCCAGAGGAATTCTATTTGAAGCGGTACAACGTGATCTCTATCTCTCCGTTTCACCACTTGGCGGGCCCAACATTCACACCGCTGCTGCAGTCGATCCCGCCACCCATACGACAGGATTATCCACCAAGCCGCTCTGTCCCCCCTAGTGTGGCACCCTACCCCCCGCCCCCTGGTGACGCTTCTGGTCAGATGACTGCACGCCACCCACCTTGGGGCATAGCCCAGTTCTTTACCCTTTTTCCAATGAAACTTTGTGCGCCATCTACTTCCAGTCTGATTTAGAAACAGATCGTCTGATTTGCTTCTCCTCCCAGCTTGCCCTGGATCATGTTTCAGTCACGTATTCTGGGCAGGAATCTTACCCTTTATAGATCATGTATAGTACAAAACAAATTCTTAGAGCTCAGTTGATGTTATTAAAGGGGATAAAGTGAAATCATTGGGTTTTCCTACCTGGTTAAATCCCTTGGGCCACACAATGGCATCCTGGTCAATGGTGAACTGGATGATCTCTGGGGAGTTCTGCCTCTCTAGACTCCCAACCTTCACTCGAGCAATGGACCGATTGGGAAACGCCACAAAGTTCACAATATCAAAGTCAGTTGTCAGGTCCCCCTCCTCATCCAAATAAAGTATCTCCATGGAAGTATTGTAGAAGTGGGAGTTTCTCAGGAAAGCGTGAAGCTGCATTTAGAAAACAGAACATTGTATTAAATATTTCAGCCCTGGCTATTGGAGGAGCTCTACCTGTGCAGGTGTGATGCAAGCTCAAAGCGACAGGGGATCATTGTAGCATCATCCTAATAACCTAGATGTGCTCTGCTGACCCCCACTCTCCATTGTCATATAAACGGATGCTGCTGGTTCCAGTAGCTTGCTCTGCATGCCTGTTACTTGAACATAAGAACATAAGAAGAGCCCTGCTGGATCAGGCCAAGGGCCCATCTAGTCCAGCTTCCTGTATCACACAGTGGCCCCACCAGATGCCTCAGGGAGCACACAGCCAACAAGATAACCTGTTTCCTGCTGTCACTCCCCTGCACCTGGCACAGAGAAAACCTACTTCTAAAACCAGGAGGTTGCTTATGGCTTGGAACCTGTGATGGTCTTTTCCTCCATGAATCTGTCCAAACCCTTTTCAAGGCATCTAGGCCAGGTGCCATCACCACATCCTGCGGCAAGGAGTTCCACAGATGAATTACACGCTGGGTAAAGAAATATTTTCTTTTGCCCGTTCTAACTCTCCCTCCACTCAATTTTAGTGCATGTCCCCTGGTTCTGGTGTTGTGCGAGAGGGAGAAGAATTTCCCTCTATCCACTCTCTCCATCCCATGCATAATTGTATACGTCTCAATCATGTCCCCCCTCAGGCGCCTTTTTTCTAGGCTGAAAAGGCCCAGACGCTGTAGCCTTTCCTCATAAGGGAGGCGCTCCAGCCCACGAATTATTCCAGTCACTCTTTTCTGCACCTTTTCCAATTCAACTATATCCTTTTTGAGGTGTGGTGACCAGAACTGGACACAATACTCCAGATATGGCCTTACCATCGATTTGTACAAAGGCAGAATGATATTGGCTGTTGTATTCTCAATCCCTTTTTTAATGATCCCGAGCATGGAATTGGCCTTCTTCACAGCCGCCGCACACTGGGTCGACACTTTCATTGACCTGTCCACCATCACCCCAAGATCTTACTCTTTATCCATCACAGACAACTCAGAACCCATGAGCGTATATGTGAAATTTTGGTTTCTTGCCCCAATGTGCATCACTTTGCACTTACTTACATTGAAGCGCATCTGCCATTTTGCTGCCCATTCTCCCAGTTTGGAGAGATCCTTCTGGAGCTCTTCACAATCCCTGCTGGTCTTCACCACCCGGAAAAGTTCATCTGCAAACTTGGCCACCTCACTGCCTATCCCCGACTCCAGGTCATTTATGAATAAGTTGAAAAGCACCGGTCCCAAGACCGATCCTTGGGGCACACCGCTTTTCACATCTCGCCATTGTGAAAATTGCCCATTGACTCCCACTCGCTGTTTCCTGGTCTTCAACCAGTTCCTAATCCACAAGAGGACCTGCCCTCTTATTCCCTGACTGTGGAGTTTTCTCAGGAGTCTTTCATGAGGGACTGGGTCAAACGCCTTTTGAAAATCCAGATATATAATATCCTTGGGTTCGCTCGCATCCACATGCCTGTTGACCTTTTCAAAAAATTCTAACAGGTTTGTGAGGCAAGACTTCCCCTTGCAGAAGCTGTGCTGGCTCTCCCTCAGCAAAGCTTGTTTTTTATGTGTTTTAAGATTTTATCCTTAATGAGACGTTCCACCATCTTCCCTGGAACAGATGTTAGGCTGACCGGCCTGTAGTTTCCCAGGTCCCCCCTCCTTCCTTTTTTAAAGATCGGAGTGACATTAGATATCGTCCAATCCTCTAGCACAGTGGCCGTTTTAAGGGACAAGTTGCATATTTGGGTCAAGAGGTCAGCAACTTCATTCTTGAGTTCCTTCAGAACTCTTGGGTGGTTTATTGAGAGTAAACTGAAGCATGTACAACAACACATTGTATTGTGGCGCTAAATGGGAGCAAAGAGGGGGCTTAAAACACAAAATGCTTTGTGACTTTCTGATTCACTGAAAGTGAATGTTGCTCTGCTTCTGATTAAGGAACAAAAGGGGGCTTCTGCTGGGTTCTCAATAGCTGAATTTCCCTAAGAGTTTTGCAAATTTTTCAACATGTCATTTGAAGATGTTTCAGAGCCTGGATCTGGAATTGCACAATTGATGGTCAGTTCAGGTGTCTGTGAGGGAAGAAGAAGAATACCTGCCAGGGTTGGACCAATTCATGTTCCAGCCTGCCGGCCCCAGCTATCAGTCTCCGATTCAGTGGCCTGGATGCGAACGCAGCATGTAGTGCATGTGCCACGGCCTGGATAGTCTTGTAAATACTGTAACTGTCTTGAGACAGGACTTTTTCAACCACATCCTGGGCCAATGTCTCCCTTTTCTCTTTTTCCATGCATCTTGTCCAGCCTTTCACAGACAACACAGACCTTGAGTAAAAACAATGAAATGCTTTTTCCCCAAACTGGCTAATGGCGGACAACAGTGATTCAAAATTAGTGTATTCTGTGCTTTTGGTTCCATGGATGGAGAAAGACAAAGAACCATGGATGTGCCGGACACCAGCCAATCTGTAAAATAACCTCAAGCTGAGGTCCTGCAAAAACACTGCGATCCAGACTTTCCCTGCAGTTGGCTTAGTGGTTTCAAACGTTCTAATCAGCATTGCTATAATGAATGTAGCTTGAGGGTCTGCATGATAAACAACTACATTGACTTGGTCCTGCATCAGAAACCATTTCATATTGAACTTCTCATAAGTCAAATCCAGCACTGGGATTCTTTTGGAGAAGGCAACACAAAGACCCCTCTTCAGGATCACGTCTGTGAAGGTGCTGATGAACCTTTCTCCGTGGTCATTATCTGGAGCCAGGAGACCGATCCACGTCCATTTGAAATGCTGGAGTAGCTTGGCAATCCCCAGGAAAGGGGGTTTTTGTTTGGGGACCATCCGGAAGGAAACAGGAAACTGAGCTTTATCTATTCGAGCATGACCATAACTAACCTAGAAAGGAATGTAAATAAAGGTATTTTTCAGACCAGAACCCAGATATTTGTTGAGCAAAACATTATTGCTATATCAATTTCAATTGCTATATCAGAAAATGCCCATCAGTATGATTGGTGCAGAGTCTGTGAATGGATGTTGCTCTCATCACAACAGCACCCCCAATGCAGCTCTTACTTTTCTTCACAGTAGTGAATTAACCTTTTATTTATATGTGAAGAAATCACGGGGTTCCTTCAGAAACACTACTGGAAACTCCTTGGGACAGGACCCGTCTTTTTTACTCTGTGTACAGTGACAAATACATTGATGATGTTACATAAGAATAGGGCAAAAGCTGGTCCCTCTTGCAGTTTCTAAAACATTTCACTAGTGACTTATGATTCGACTTACGGCACGTTTAAGACACCTGGCGCCAGTGGAGCCATCGCTTCTTTGGCACTTTATTGCGCAGGATTGCGCTACCAGTGTCCCATTCTTGATCACTCAGCTGAACCTGCGCAATAAGATGCAGTCTGAACCACCTCCACCCACCCATCATTCATACCTGTGGGATTTTGTAGATGCCCAACATGCTGGAAATCTGACTGGAGATGGCAGAGTCAGCCCCTTCAAGAACAGCCACCAGCTTATTCCTCCTTCTGCAGGTGTAGTTTGGAACACACTTTTGCCCAGTGGACAGCAGGTCTGTCATGGCTTCGAAAGTGAATCTTGCATTGAAATAGTTCTCATAGACGTTGTAGCCAAGAGAGATGTTGGGCAGGAGCCTGGGATTCTGGTTGATCTCATGAATGGCAAAGAAGAAGGGCAGGAGGTCCCAGAAATGCATGCCTAGTATACTGCAAGAAAAATACGTCTCAGATTCTGATCTTCCAGTCAATGTATGCAATTCAAATTCCTCTTTCTCTTACAAAAAAGGTACATTGTAGGCAACAGACATTTCTGGATTTTACTCTACTTCAAAGAATGATGCACAATATCTGATCCCAACATTGTGCTATGTACATGTGTAGGCAGGGAAGAAATACCTGAATGCACATTATGTTCATTCGAGTTAGAGTGATGTGAAGAACACAACCTTCAATGACCAAAACCAGATAAAAAACAAATACATTGGGCCCTTTCTATCCGCGGGTTCGGATCCGCAGATTTGACTCACCGCGTATTCCGGACCCACAAGGTCCATCTTAAAAATGCTGTAAAAAGAGAAAAAGGTGTAACGAAGTGTGTGTGTGTGCATGCGTGCGTGTGTGTGTGTGACCTTTTAGAAGCAAACCTCTGCGTGTCCGTGGATAAACAGGCTGAAATTGCGCTTTGGAAGCCTCTTCCGGGTTGCGCAACTAAATTAAAAAAATAGTTCCAGAATGCATTGCAATGCATTCTGGGGTGACCTAGGGAGAGGGGAGGGGGAGTCATATGACCCGGAAGAGACTTCCAAAGCACAATTTCAGCCTGTTTAAGCAAGAACGAGCAACTGTTTGCTTCTAAAAGATAAAAAAATCTGCATTTTTTTACCTTCCACCCCCCTTTTTACAGAGTTTTTAATGTGGACTGTGGTATCTGCGGATCCTCGCTATCCAGGGTGTTCCGGAACAAATCCCCCCCCCCCAAATAGCAAGGTCCAACTGTATAGAAGAGGTTGCGGAAATGGGGGGGACAGCTCCCAGGGAATGAATTGTACTTTTCTGGTGCTTGCTACTGGGAAGGGAGGAATCACAGAAGAATATTGTTGTGCTGAAATGAAGCAGCCAGCTTGTAAACTAAAACACACATCAGTACATTCCAGAACTTTAAAAAGACAGCTGCCTCCTTTACATTTGATGAGGTAAAGCACCTTCAGATAGTTCTTTGAAGTATTGGGGCTTCACATTCCAGAACAATGAGTGCAAAGTGAAAGAAAAGAGGGGGTCCTTTATAAGCGACACCCCACAGCAGCACATGCAACTCCAAATGCTCCTTCAACAACATCAAAGGCCATACACAGTAGTGATGCAATGGCGATAGAAAAACTGCACTTCGAACACCTTTCGAACCCTTCCCTATCCCAATACCCATGATGCAAACTACGAACAGTTCCTGGGCATCTCAGAGAAGAAAGAACCACCTTCCCCAACCACTGTGTCTGGTCCTGAAGTTGAAAAGCAAAGAGTTTGGAGTACAAAGCAATATGATATGCAGGCTAGAGAAACCTTATGGTCCTGTAATACATTAATTATTCTTCAGCATGAACCTCTCAAGGCACAGCTTGTGAAATAGCAGGCTGTGTGTCGGTGGTGACTTGGTGTTCCTGCCTCCCCACAAAATCGTTCCCTTGAAACAAAACAGGAGAAAAGTAGGATGTGATTTCCCAGTCAATAAAGACAGTCCCTGATCTATAGGAATAAATGAGAAGTTTGAATCGGAATCCGCAGGAGCAGCACCATATGACTACTTACGATAAAAATCTGATCCCAGGAAGTTTGGAGAAAACATATGGTCGAAATATTGTTTGTGTTGTCGATATGAGCCCGCTAATCTGGTAGTCTCCTGGCTTGTAATAATTAAATGGGTCATTTTGATCACTTATCCAACCAAGAGGGCATTTGGTCTTCAGCATCCCCCAGGGAGTATGAGACAGCAGCAAAAAAGAAAGTAGCAGCATCATTTTGGGAATGTCTGAGCCACACTCACACGTACTCCCTGTACTAAGATAACTGGAGCCAGAGCTGCAGATCCGAAAGGGAAGCTGTTGAACTTCACACTGACAGAATCCCACCTCTCCTAAATCTGACTCTGGTTCTCAGCGCTGCACAAGGTAAAGGAAGTTCTCTTTCCACTTGTTTACAATTCTGATGCTTCTCTTAATGGCTTCAAAGGTGATCTTTGGGAGAATCCCTTGAGCTTTGGTAAGAAGAAGAGTAAAGCACAGTGTTTTTGATAATTGCTAGGGACAGAGTCACTCTTGCACCATTCTGAACTCTCTGTGCGGCTCCAAGCACAGGGGTAGAGCTTGAGAAAACATGTTTATGAAACTTCCCACTGTTCACCTTTCATGAATAAGCCAAGGAGCAGATCAGCAGGGCTAAAGCACCCCATAAAGCACCCAAAAGTCCATATGCAGTCTGCAGGACATCTCAGTTGTGGTAATTACATCTGGCATGATCAGTGGCGTCTTTATTATGGGGGAGCTGGTGTGCTGCACCCCAGGCGCCGAGTGGGCTCGGTGCTTCCGGGGGGCGCGGCAGCTGGGCTCGGGGCTGCATGGCGGGGCGCGGCTCCAGAGCCCGGCTGCCAAGCCCCCCCCCCGGAAGCAGCGCGCCCACTCGGCACATCACCGACTTCCAGAGGCTCTGCTCCGAAGCCGGGACAAGCCCTCCTCAGAGCGACCGCCCAGTTCGGCGGTCGAGGGCTTTGTGAGAAGGCCGAATGCATCGACAGTTTTTATTTGGTTTTTCTGTGCATGCGCAGAACCTTTCTGAGGGCAAACGGGCAGCCCATTTACCCTCAGAAAGGTTCTGCGCATGCACAAAAAATGGCAGCCGGGCTCTGGTGTGACGGGGCAGCCGGGCTCTGGTGTGACGGGGCAGCCGGGCTCTGGTGTGACGGGGCAGCCGGGCTCTGGTGGCAGCCGGGCTCTGATGTGACAGGGGCGCTCCAGCCCCCGCCCCCCCGGGCGCCGGAAGGGCTCGGAACGCCACTGGGCATGATCAGTAGTCAGTAAAAGCACCACTTAACTGGTCTGCCAGAGCCTTGAAGCACATGTGTTTGCTGCCTGAACGTTTCCCTTAAAGTTTCCCTTGAAGGTTTCCAGGGGCATGTCTGGACTCTGCCGGGGACCTGCATGACATCACCTGAACTGTGCATGTGTTTGCTGGGCCTCTTTGCAGATGCTTGGGATGGAGTGTGGAATCCATTCTGGTTTCTGTGGAATGGAACGACTCACTTCCATTCATTCCTAACTGGAAATGTCCTGGACCAGGAGCATTTTTATTTCAGCACTTACTACAGGACAGGAGCACGTACGTCTCTCCATAAAAACAGTGCAGTGGGTTTCGGTTATGATGATGAATCTCTTCCCAAGCCGCCGTCCCCCCTTCCTCTCCTTTTGATACAGATCTCCATTTTTGAGAGTCTGGTCTGGTGTGTGTATTTCTCTCTCAAGTAATTCAATGCCTTTCAGTAACTTGTAACCATATTTCTGTTCTTTAAATAAACCATTACCGCCTTGAATAAATCTGATGATAAATCTGATGATGAGAAAGGCAGTATATAAATACAGAAAATAAATAAATAAATAAATAAAATACTAATCTCAACATAATCTCAATAAAATACTAATCTCCTGGAGCCCCTCTTCCCATTCAATGGCCAGAAAGTAAAATCGACTAAGCTGAATGTTACATCTGGCTGTAATATTCTGCAAGCTACTAAGATCTATCTGGATAATTTAGCCTATATTTTTGTGAATGTTTATATTCCACCCTCCCCTAACAGTCTCCAAAGGACCCAATTTTGGAGTAATTTAGCATCTGGTCTAGATAATCTTGAGAGGAACCATCCACTAGTGGAAATTGTCATTTGTGGGGACTTAAATGGGAGGGTGGGCTCATCAGAACAATTTTTTGTTAAAGCTTTAGAAGTTGAGGATAAGCTGAGGATATCATTTCTCCCTCCGTTATATTCCATGACCAGGATATCCAAGGACACCATTTGCAACGCCGCTGGTGTTGCCTTAGCTAAGCTTTGTGTTAAGGTTCATATGCTTTGGTTAAATGGGCTAGTAGAATATCGAGAAGCATCTGAATTTACATATGTGTCCCCTCACGGCTCGAGTGTGGTGGATTATGCCCTGGTATCTCTAGCAATGAAACCTCGGGTGAGGGAATTTGTAATTGGAGATTATATTCTCAGTGACCATCTGCCACTGATATTGGTACTTGATTTAAACCATCCTAGATCACTGACGATCCCCTCTTCTGAGATGTCCTGTGACTGCATGAGTAAGATCTTGTGCAACAAAGAGCTTACTCCAAAGTTCTGTAAGTTAATTACTGGGGGGAAGTGCAAGGAGCTGATAATATCTATTTTAACAGAGGCTGACTCCTCTGTCCAAATCCAGCACTATGGAAGTTTGATAAAATATCTACAAATGGAGCTGGGTGATAAATCTCCAAGGGCATATGATGTCCCTCCCAGCATGAGAAGTTGGTTTGATTGTGATTGTCGGGAACTTAAAAGATTAATTCGAAAGTCCTATTTAGAGTTTAGGAATACCATCAATTTCAGAGCATTGGCTAATTATTTTGTACTTAAGAAGCAGCTAAAAGTATTGATGCTGAATAAGAAGCAGAAAGCCGCATTAGAACAATGGAATAAATTGCTATTAGCAATATCCCAGAGAAATAATAAACTCTTCTGGGCATGTGTTTCAGGCTCTTTCAGGAAAGATGCCTTCAATCCAGCTTTGATTTCTCCATCTAGATGGGCAAAATATTTTTCTGATCTCTTTTATGATTTAAATAGTTCTCAGCAAACCCTTCTGGAACCCATATCCACCGAACTTCCAGCTTGGCCCCCAGTTTCTATAGAGGAGGTGAAACAGTTAATCCTTCAACTTAAAAGTGGCAAGGCTTCCGGCCCTGATGCCATTCCACCAGAATTGCTTAAATGTAATCCAGAATGATGGGCATTGTTACTTGCATCTCTGTTCACATCAATTGACAGTAATGCAATAATGCCAAGAGATTGGTTGAAGGCCCTAGTTATTCCAATTTACAAGAAAAGTGATAGCACTCTACCTTCAAACTATAGGCCCATTAGTCTGCTATCGGTTTTAGGTAAGCTTTATGCCAAACATCTACTCAATAAGCTCACCTCATGGGCTAATGACCAAAAAATCTTGGGCCCAGAGCAAATCGGTTTTCGCCAGGGTAAATCTACTATGGGTAAATCTGCTCTCATGGAGAAAGCCCGAGAGTTCCAAAAAACCACCTACTTCTGCTTCATTGACTACGCAAAAGCCTTTGATTGTGTGGATCACAACAAACTGTGGCAAATTCTTAAAGAGATGGGGGTACCAGACCACCTTACCTGTCTCCTGAGAAACCTGTATGCGGGTCAAGAAGCAACAGTTCGGACCGGCCATGGAACAACCGACTGGTTCAAAATTGGGAAGGGAGTACGGCAAGGCTGTATATTGTCACCCTGCCTATTTAACTTATATGCAGAGTACATTATGAGAAATGCAGGGATGAATGAATCACAAGCCGGAATCAAGATTGCCGGGAGAAATATCAACAACCTCAGATATGCAGACGATACCACCCTAATAGCAGAAAGTGAAGAAGAACTAAAGAGCCTCTTGATGAGGGTGAAAGAGGAGAGTGCAAAAGTTGGCTTGAAACTCAACATTAATAAAACTAAGATCATGGCATCTGGGCCCATCAATTCCTGGCAAATAGAAGGGGCAGAAATGGAAGCAGTAACAGATTTTACTTTTCTGGGCTCCAAGATCACTGCAGACGGAGACAGCAGCCATGAAATTAAAAGACGCTTACTCCTTGGAAGGAAAGCTATGGCAAACTTAGACAGCATAATAAAAAGCAGAGATATCACCATGCCAACAAAAGTTCGCATAGTCAGGGCGATGGTGTTCCCAGTAGCAATGTATGGTTGCGAGAGTTGGACCATAAGGAAGGCTGAGCGCCGAAGAATAGATGCTTTTGAACTGTGGTGCTGGAGAAGACTCCTGAGAGTCCCTTGGACTGCTAGGAGATCAAATCAGTCAATCCTAAATGAAATCAACCCTGACTGTTCCCTGGAAGGACAGGTACTAAGGCTGAAACTCAAATATTTTGGCCACCTAATGCGAAGAGAGGACTCTCTGGAGAAGACTCTGATGCTGGGAAAAATTGAAGGCAAAAGGAGAAGGGGAAGGCCAAGGATGAGATGGTTAGACAGCATCACCGATGCAACGAACATGAAAATGAGCGAACTCAGGAAGATAGTGGAGGACAGGAAGGCCTGGCGGGATATGGTTCATGGGATCACGAAGGGTCGGACACGACTTAACGACTGAACAACAACAACAAAATCTACTATGGACAACTGTATGTTATTATTTTATTTAATTAATAAGCAAATTAAATTCCCTAGGTAGAAACTTTACGCAGCATTTTTGGACCTAAAAGGAGCTTTTGATTCTATTGACAGAGAGCTTTTATGGGACAAACTCTCAAAAATGGACATGGATAAAAGGCTTCTTTTTCTTATCAGAACCCTCTATTCCAACACTTCTTGTAAGATCAGATGTTCTTGAGAAGGCAATTTAACTCCACCAATCAAGACAAATAGAGGTGTTAAACAAGGGTGTATTTTGGCTCCAACATTGTTCAATTTATTTTTGAATGACTTCAACACCTTCTTGCAGGGTATTGTGAGCCATTGTCCCAAACTGGGCCTACGTAAGATTCCACTTCTTTTGTATGCCGATGATGCGGTCCTTCTTTCTAGATCACGTATTGGCTTAAAACGTTTGCTTGCAGGAAGTTTGGAGTATTTTTATGCCAACAAATTACAACTTAATTACAATAAGTCTAAGATAATGGTATTTTCAAAAAATGGGAATTATTCAGCTGGATTTGTAAGGGTCATAAAATCGAACAGGTTAGACAGATAAGATATCTTGGTGTTACCTTTCAGTATAACCATACTTGGGCGGCTCATCGTAGGGCTGTAGTTAATGCTGGCAAAGTATCATCTACAGCAGTAACTAGATTCTTTTTCAACCGGGGCAATAAATATGTACCAGCTGCTGTGGAGGTATATAAAGCTAAGATCATTCCACAAGTCTTGTATGGCATCCCTGTGTGGTATACTAATTTCGATCAATCTGTTGAAAAAATCCAAGCAATGTTCCTTCGGAAAATCCTGGAGTTACCTACTTGTGTACCGTACTCAGTTCTATGTTTAGAAACTGGCCTTATTCGATTGAAGACCTTAATATGGTTGAGGTTGGCGAAATTCTGGCTTAGACTCTATTATAATTGTAATCAAAATAGTCTGCTGTTCCAACTTTTTTCAGAACCACCTATTGGGGCAATAGAATTACAACAAAAATTAAACTCCTTGGGCCTCGATGTGGAGAGGTTGGGTATGTTGAGCCAAGAGGCGGCCTACCGCGAAATCAAGGCCAGAATTCTAGATATTGAAAATCAGGAGTTTGCATAGTGCGGCGAGTACGACCTGTTCCCCACTACAATTTCACATCCCTATCAGCTTTGGGAAGATGTCACCTTATCTTTCTAATCTTAAGTGCCCCCAGTCGTGCAGAGCATGGGCGGCGACAGGGGGAAGCGCGCGGGGCGGGCCGCTGGGGGGTGTCACGCGCATAGGGGTGACGCGCGACCCCCCTTACAGTTTGTCGGTGGAGCTGGGCCCGCCCGCCCGCCCGCCTGCCCGCCCGCGCATCCGTTTGGCTCTGAAATGAGCCGAAAACGGCGCTGGGAGGTGTTCCGGGCATGTGCGTGACGTCACGCGCGGGGGCGCGTCGTTAAGGGTGACGCACACGCCCTGCTCCCCGGTGACGCGCGTCCTGGTGACGCGCCTGGCGCAGAGCCCTTTCTTTAGCTAGATGCAACACTCTCCCGTCTGCTCTGTTACTTGACAGATATAGTGGAATACCAGTCTCTGAGAGGTATTGTCCTTGGGGAGTGGGTTGTATAGAAACATTACTACATAAGTTTTTGTATTGCCCACTCCATGAGGCCCCTCGTAAGCAACATTTAGGCCCTATATTAGACAAGCTCCAGGGCTAGGCAGATCAGGAGGTAGTACATTCCCTTTTATCGACAGAGATGGATGTCGTAATGGAAAGATCGGCAGCCTTTGTTGATACAATCATTATAGCATGTAAAGCTGATAGTATTCCCTCTGATGTTTAAGCTGTAATTTTGTTGTGCTTGTAGATGTTTGTAATATAAATATTATGTGTTAAGTGTTATGTAATGTTTGTTTGTTTTTGTTTTGTTTTTATGCCAATAAAGGTTCCTTCCTTCCTTCCTTATTATATAAATACAGAACATAAATAAATAAATAAATGCCTGTGCGGCTCTTTTCTAATCATCTGAGAATATTCATGGTCATGAATGAAATGTTGCACAGATTTTTAGCTTGTTTTTAACTTTGTTGTTTATTGTTTTTAACTTGCTTTTTAAACATAAATACTTGATTTTTTTAAAATGGCTTTTAATCCCATTTTGGAGTTTCAATCCTACTACATAATTGCTGGCCGTGAAAGCTTCAGATCCTACTTAGTGGTTCATTTTAAATCAATAACATACTTAGTGGTTGGTTATTTTAAATCATTTTAAATATTTAAAGCATTTAAATATTCCACACCATCCATATACAGCATCACCGGGCATGACGTGACGATACATCTGGTCGATTACCACCTTATCTACTATCCATATTTCACATTCCATAACTAGCTTAAGCTGTTCTTACCGCAAAACAGGTACCAATGCAGCCTGGCTGTCCTGTTGTTGCTGAAACCATTCTGATTACAGGAGTCCTTGTTGCTCTGTCAGACATTGCCCAAAAAGTGTCATGTCTACCGGAGTCATCTTCATACCACCCTGGGGTATGCCCTCTGCCAGCCAGCACGAAGGGGATCCGCATCAACCCATTTGGTCCCAATGAGTGCTTAGAGCAATGCCTGAAAGAAAATAGTTTTAAAAAAAGGGTTTCCCCCCATTTTTGTGGATTTTTTTTTTTTGTGGAAATTAGACAGGTGAAACTATTTTTGAAATATTTTTTCAGAGTTCTAGGGTCACCCCACTGACCCCCCCCAGAAGAGCAAAGATCACTGTTTTTTGGGAAAATGAGGCACAGGAATTGGTTGCAGGGTACCCCCTCCTCACTGAAATTAGAAATGAAACTCTGGCTTTTTTTTTCATGGCTAGGGCACTGGCTTTTGAATCCACTTTGTTTGGAGCACCTCAGGTGCAGGTGAGCAGCTGTACACAGCTGTAAGCAGGAGCAACATCAGGCATTGCTCAAAGCACTCATTGGGTTTATATGGGTAGAAGAATAGACCTACTGAAGTTATTTTCATCCTATTGCATCATTTCCTATACTTTGTGAGTGGATTTCTGGCTTTTACACATGACCAGGGCCCTTGCTTTTGAATCCACTTTGTTTCCAACAGCTCAGGTGCAGGTGATCAGTTTTACAGAGCTGTTTACAAAACACTCATTGGCCCTTAAAGGGAACTCTAATGCTGATCCTGTAAGTTGGCTGTTTGTTACTGGGTTTTTTCTACCCCCCCTTCAGGCTGAGCCTAGTTTATGTGGGCAGGGGGTGAAGGTTGGGGCACTAAGAATTCTGTCTCCAGCCTCAAACTGCCTTTTTGCAGGCTTCTTCCAGGTACCTTTGTTATTCTGACTCTCTGCAGGATTTTTTACAGGCAACTCAATGTAGATGTCTGGGGGGGGTCCTTTCCCCCTTCATCAGACTGAGCCTATCAGGGCAGGGTTGAATGCTGGGCTGAGAAGAATTATGTCTCCAGCCTCAACTGACTGATTACAAGAAACTGCAAGGTCTTTCATTATATGCTGATTTTTTTGCTGTTTATTTCTGGGGGGGGTCTTTCCCCACCCCTGGCTGAGCCCACCCTGGTGACATGGTATTTTTCCAGCAACAAGTGCATTCAAGGGTCAGGAACTAGCCTCCAGCTATGTGGGGGAGGGTGTAGTAATAGCCTTTGCTGATAGTGTAGCTGAGTGGCGATTTAAAGTTTAAAGCCCACAAGCACAAACTGTCTTTGCAAACGAACTGTCAGGACCTATAAAAAAATTATTTAAAAAAACCCTTGGAGGAACGGACTTGAAACTTGGGGTACACTTAGCTGAGACATACCCCTAAAGTACAGAAGCTGTGTGTAAAACACAACTATGTGTTTGTTTGAAATCTTGTGTTGTCAGGTCCATGCTTTACATAGGAATGAATGGACTAATTTGCTTAACCTTAAAATCCAATGAGGGGCAAATGCAACGCCTCTGCTCCAGGTGTATGGAACACCTGGGAATTTTTGGGAAGGTGGTTATATCTCTTTGGGGGTCCCTTACACATGTTGAACACACTGACATTTGGGAATTCTGGGGAAATCAGACCGCGGGACCAGATGGGTAAAGTGTGGCTGCCTGCATTCTCTACCAGATGTAATTGATGTTTTGTTGTCACTTCGCTGCTTGTGGGGAGTAGCACAGCCCCAAGGTACTGCAGTAAGAGGTCCACACCACTGAGAGTGTGTGCCCCCTTCAGGATGGAGCAGTTCTTGGGGCAGTAACAACTGTGAGAAAAGCAGAGTACTGCCTCAGAGCTGGGGAGGGAAGGGGGTTAAGGCTCCCTGTTTCCTCCACCCTGGGGATTCAAGATACTTCCCATGGAGATTATGGCTGGTGCCCAGCATGCTGGCCCTTCTTTCAGGCTGTTTTCCACAGGGGCCTGTCGCTTATGGGGTTAATGCAAAGCGAATACAGCCTGCACTCTTTCAGAATCGGTGCGGCTTCAGTGGCAGCGGCTCTCGGGCTGTCTGCTGAGGCTATCAGTATTCAGGGAATCAGTCGCTAGCACTCCAGAGCCTTTCGGGGCTACATATGTAAGTAGCCAGCTGGGCAGGGGTGGCCAGATGTGACGTCCAATCCCACCCTTCACCCTTCCCCCCCTGATGGGGACCTGGGTGTGCAGTGTGGTGCACGTTCCAGGTGGGGGAATTGGTAGCAGAAGCCCGTTGGCTTGGTTTGGCGGCCCGTGGGGGCCCTTGTTATAGTTGTAGTTTCACGCTGGTTACAGTGGATCCACTTTGTCCTGTTTCTCCTTTTTCGACAGAGCTCTACAGCCCTGCTCCCGCGAGGATCTTATTGTGCGGGCACTCCATCTTATTCTGGGTCAGAAAGAAAGCTGCTGCCTCCAGTTACGGAGATCAACTGGGGCTCGGCAGCATCGCCAGCTTGTGGTGGGCTGCGAGGAGAGGCATGCTCAGCGGTCAACTCCTGCCCCTCCTCCTGCAGTTCCTGGACAACCATCCACCGCCCCAGGTGTTAGTAATGCATTTGGGGGGAAATGATCTGTGCCTGAGATCTTCCTTGTCCTTGAGGCTACAGATCAGTAAGAATTTAGCAAACATAGGACAATGGATACCCGGGATCCGGATCCTGTGGTCTAACATGCTTCCCCGGTGGGTATGGCGTGCACTTTGAGGCTGGCAAGGTCAGGAGGCGAGCCAAGACCGCTCATAACGATGCTTACCCAGGTCGGTGAGGCTGATTGACAAGCCCCTTGACTGGAGCAAGTGAGGCCCATCAATGGCCAGGCCAGTATGGGTACCGAACTGCTCCGCTGACTCAACCCTACGGGGTTGGCTGTGATAGGCCCCCTTGGGCAGTGACCGAGGGGGCCTGGAGCCAGGATGTTCGACGCCAAAAAGCTATTGAGGGGAGGTAGATGGCTATCGCCATCTTCCCTAAATAGATCCCGCACACCTCGGGATGGTGGTGGTGGTTTAGTTCCCCTTAGTTTTGCTTCTGCAGGTCTTTGTAAATAATAAATAAAGTGACCATTTCTCCATACGTGCGTTGTCCTGTGTTCTCATTTGGGGGGGTGTAAGGGTAATGGTTACACAAAGGCCAACGTAGATGTTGTAACTCCATAAGAAACTTATGATATTCAATACAAGATATGCGCAAATGAGCCAGCTCAGGGTCATAGTATTCTCTTGGTCACAATATTATTTGGGCCTTCACTTTATGTGACAATGGCATGGAGTGTGAAACACATTCTGGTTTCTGTGGAACTGAATTATTAGATTCCACTCATCCCTAACTGGAAATTTACCTAACGAACTAGATGCTTTTTTGTTTTCAGCACTCACTATAGGACAGGAGAACATACGTCTATCAAGAAAGACAGTGTAGTGGGTTTGGAGTTATGAATGTGTTTCCTCCTCCCACTCTTTTCCACTCCTTTGATTGAAATCTCAATTTTAGAGACCAACTTCTCACTCACCCAGCATATCACCACCCCCAACTTCTCATCTTAAAATATACCAGGGTATCACTGTGGCTCAGAGGTGCTAAAACCGGAGAAAACGGGGAAGCCTCACAGCGAAAGGATTCCCTGCACTATGAGAACTGTCTTGTCTTCTCATTCTTAGTATTTCACCACCTAACAGCTTTTTTGTTCAAACAGATGTTCCAGCTGAGTTAAAACCCCATATCATTTATTATTATTATTATTATTATTATTATTATTATTATTATTATTATTATTATTAACAGTATTTATATACCGCTTTTCAATAAAAAAAGTTCACAAAGCGGTTTACAGACAAAATCAAATTATTAAATGGCTCCCTGTCCCAAAAGGGCTCACAATCTAAAAAAGATGCAGAACACCACCAGCAAACAGCCACCAGAAAAAGACACTGTGCTGGGGTGAAAGGTGGGCAGTTACTCTCCCCCTGCTAAACTTAAGAGGAGCACCAATTAAAAAAAATGCCTCTTGCCCAGTTAGCAAGGGTTATTGCTCAGTTATTGCTCTCACTTAGCTACTGACATTCACTCCTAGCTTTTATTGTTGTTTTCATTTGGTTTTAATTGTTGATGAGCATTTTTTTTTTATTGATGATGTTTTATTCATGATTGGGTTAATACTTTTCTTATGAGCCACCTTGAGTGCCCCTTAAATTAAATGTAAATAAGAAAAAAAAGAAAATGTCATGCATACATTCCAGTATCATTATACATTTACTAGATTCTTGCAGAGTTCGTAAAGGAAAGAGAGGTGTGCTGCAATAGCATCTGGGCATGGGTTTACTAGCAGCAAGCAGGGCCAAAAGTAAAAAGGAATGTCTTCAAAACCAGATGTTATTTTAGATTGCATCTTTAGGCCTTTTTATTAGATGCTCCTTTGCATTGAGGTGAGGCCTGAGTACTATAATGTAGCATTTGGGCATAAAAATGCAACCGAGTAATCCCAGAGTGGAGGCCAAGATGGAGAAGACCTGCACGGCCACCATGTATTTGCCCTTCGTGCTCAGGTAGGTGGGCACAAAGGACACCCAAACACTGCAGAAGACCAGCATGCTGAAGGTGATCAGCTTGGCTTCGTTGAATGCTCCGGGCAGCTTCCTGGCTAGGAAGGCCACAGTGAAGGAGACGGCCGCCAGAAAGCCCATGTAGCCAAGGGCAACATAAAACATGGTGACGCTCCCTTCGTTACACTGCAGTATGATGTGGCCAGGCTGGGACTGCATGTCGGAGTCTGGGAAGGGGGGAGAGATTCCTAGCCAGACAGTGCAGATGACTACTTCAATGATGGAACAAAAAAAGACAATGGAGTTTGCCAAACTCTTCCCCACCCATTTCCTCATCTTGCTCCCTGGCTTTGTGGCCATGAAAGCCACCACCACGGTGACCGTTTTGGCCAACACAGAGGAGACAGCAACTGAGAAGATGATGCTGAAGGCAGTTTGTCGGAGAAGGCAGGTCACCTTCTGGGGCTGACCAATGAACAGAAAGGAAGACAAGAAGGAAAGCAGGAGGGAGGCCAGGAGCATGTAGGTGAGGTCGCGGTTATTGGCTTTGACTACCGGAGTTTCACGGTACTTAATGAAGATTCCTAAAACACAAGCAGTGGATAGGGAGAAGAATAGGGCAAAGACAACCAGGGTGATTCCCAAAGGCTCGTCATAGGACAAGAAGTTAATAATCTTGGGGACGCATTCATCTTGGTCCTTGTTTGGATGTTGATCATCTAGACACTGGGTGCAATGGTCTGCATCTGAAAAGTCCAAAAGAGTCTGCTTTACTAACATCTACCCTCAATCCATAATACTCTGTGATCTTCTCTATTCTCCATATAGACCACAACATATCTTAGAAAGCAAGAGCTTATGTGACACGCCAGCCAGATAAGCAGCAGTGGCCTTTCGAGGAGGTGAGGCGAGGCCAGGAACAAGCCCTGTGCCTTCTTCCTCTTCTCTCCATTTCACTGCTCCATCAGTGGTTCCATCAAACCACCTCTTCTCTTTTTCTTCCCCCTGCCATACAGTCCTTCCCCTGCTTCACTGCCACCTGCTGTCCTGAGTGAGCGTCTCTAAGGCATTATGGTCACCGGTTATGCTGCTGCCTCCTCTACCACATGCCCACGACACAGCTATGCAGCAGAGGCCATGAAGAGGATCATCGTGTGACCTGCGGGTTAGAGCTGTGTGTGCTACTCTGTGTACCCGTCCCCCCTTTTCCACATTGTTGAGTCACCTCTTGATCCACTGAGCTGCATGACTGCTTTATACACGATCCTGGTTGCATGCTAGGTGGGCCTAATCCAAGCCAGTCTCTTGTTATTGGTCTTGGACTAATGGCATAATACAGTGGTTCTCAAACGTTTTAACACTGGGACCCTCTTTATAAAATGACACTGTAGCTGGACCCACCTAGCTTTACAGGACTTTTTTTAAAAGGTGATCTAGAAATAAATGAATAAATAAGTTTGCAAGTAAAGAGCTCAGCTGCTTGCAGGGCAATTAGCAGCTATCTTGCAAACTGCAGGAGCTCAGCTCTTTGAAGTGAAATTAGTAGCTATCTATTTTTTAATAGCCTCAGGGCTTGTGGCAATTACTTATCTGATCTTTCCATCACCTGGGACCCACCAGAAATCAGGTCGCGACCCACCAAGTGGGTCCTGACTCACAGTTTGAGAAACACTGGCATAATAGATATGTGTAGTATTTCTGTTGTTTTAGCCTTTCATTTGATGTGAGAGTTGTGAATGTGTCTTGGAATCAAGACTCCTTAGCATATATTTCCCTATTTAAGAGGGAGGCCTAGAGACTAGTCAGCACATAGCTCCTATGGACATGAACATGGAAGCTGGACTAGATGGGCCTTTGGCCTGATCCAGTAAGGCTCTTCTTATGTTCATCATAACCCATCTACAGGACCCAGAGAAGAAGGAAGTTCACTGCTTCCACTTCATTTGCATTTCAGGGGCTTGGAACCTTGGCTAAGAGTAATCTGGTGATGGAAGAGACAACTGTGACCGACTAAGGGGTTCTTCCCCTGCAGGCTTGGCTCAGGCTACAGAGAACTGCAACTATGCCATGGTCTGTGGCCACAGCTGGGACCTTAATGTTGCCCTGCTTCTCTCTCTTCTCTTCCCCTGGTACTTCTCCCCCCTTCCCGCTAACGTCAGGCACACTTCCCACCCAGCTCTACACTCTCCGGCCTCATCTTCACCTCCTTAGCCTTATCTCATACTATCTCCAAATATGGGTGGGTCCCATCCGCCTACAAAGCAGATGCTGGGCATACTATCTTCAGTGTGGAAAAGGAAACCTAGGTGAATCTTGTGAATCCTCCCACTTCCCTCTTCCCCCATGGGCAGCCCTTTCCTGTTGAGACACTTACCTTCCTGAGTGGAGACAGTCCCCCCCTTGCACGGAGCACAGTCGTAGCAGCAAACCGGCTCTCCTTCTTTCATCACCTTGACGGATCCAGGCCAACAGCTGTCCGTACACCTAGAACGAGGCAGGGTCTAAGCAGGGAGACAAAGAACACCGTATGAGTTAAGTGGTTTGGTCTACAGAAACGAGCCTAGAGGTAGAAAGGCTCCAATGGAAGCTCTGCTCTCAGACCTGGTTTTCCCAGCCTGTCATGTCCGGTCATTTTTTGAAGGCTATCAGAAAATGGGAGGAGCGACTCCTTGGTGGACACAGCCAGGGAAGGGCACAAAGGAGAGACTATGGGACTTGATACCACACAGGGTATTGGGCATGCTGGGCAGTTGGGCATGATTCCATTGGGCACGCAGGGCAGTTGCCCGGGGGCCCTCGAGCACAGGGGGCCCCAATCGTGCCTCCGCCATAGAAAAAAGTGCTTAAAATGTGCTATTTTTTTGCACCGCTTCCACCACTGCTGCATTTTTTTTACCTCCCTGAGAGGTCTGCTAGTCCGCCGCCGTCGGGCCGGGTCTACAGGCGCTACTGTGAGAGTGCACCGCCGGGGGTGGTGGGGGTGGTGCTGGGAGCCTGCGGGAGCAGAACGGTCCTCCGACATGATTGCAACCTGGTTTCATCGGAAAACCGGAAGTGGGTCGTGATTGCGTTGGTGCCCGGGGGCCCACGATGCAGTTAAGACTGCTCTGATACCACAGCTAGGAATGAAACGGCTGCTTAAATGAGGGGGGCTGTACAAAGGAGGGCAGTGATGCAGCCAGGTGGAGTCTGAATGCACTACGTGGCTCAATGAGTCACCAATGCCTGTCCCAACCTGAATGCCAGAGAAGAGTGAAGGAGAGGGGGATGAAGCACCATCAATTGGCACCTCCAAAAGAAATGGCCATTCTGATACAGACATTCTACTGAAGATTTGAAATCAGGATCCTTTATTTATAGTTAGTGTGTTGTTATAATGTCTAACCCCCCTGTTTACCGCCTCCAGTGAGGTGCACAAGAATTGAAACGGATGACAAGATCACATGGCCAGCGATGATCAAAGAAGACTGCCCATTAACGAGATTAGTAGCCATGGTGATCTAGTTACAATAGAAGTTTATTGACAAATACTTCAAGTAAATTCAAACGACGTTTCTTCCGAGTCTCATTGGACCTCTTCACGTTATGAGCGGTCAGGCAGATAACCAGCAGATGGTGGCGCGTGCCGGGCAGCACGCCCATTTGAATAATAAAGGAGGACTGTACCCAGCAGAAGGCTGGAGCTGAAAGCGTACAGTACCTGTGTCACCTTGTGCTTTTTTTTAACCCATATAAACTTTTTCTCAAGACTTTCAGCTGATTCATCTGTGGAACTCCTGGCCTAGATGCCTTTAAAAGGGGTTTGGATAGATTCATGGAGGAAAAGTCCATCATAGGTTACAAGCCATAAGCAACCTCCTGGTTTTAAATGTAGGCTTTCTCTGTGCCAGGTGCAAGGGAGTGACAACAGGAAACAGGATTTATCTTGTTGTCTTGTGCTCCCTGAGACATCTGGTGGGGCCACTGTGTGATACAGGAAGCTGGACTAGATGGGCCTTTGGCCTGATCTAGCAGGGCTCTTCTTATGTTATGTGAATTGGCTAGAAATCCTACTCTTTATAGACCATTCATAGGACAAATATTCTGAGACCTTAGCTGCATGGGCGTCACTGTAGCGTGGTGGGCAGGGTGGGCCGCCGTGGGGGTGATGCACGCAAAGGGGGTGACGTGCGCAACCCCGCACGTCACCTCCGTGACGTGCATCGTCCTCGGCTCCGAGGCCAGGGAGCCGGCCTCGGAGCATCCGGCCCGGCCGGCACTCCAGGGCCTTCTGAGAAAGGCCCAATGGCTCAAAACGTGAAGTTTTACGTTTTTCGCGCATGCGCAGTACATTTCTGAGGGCAAATGGGCAGCCCTTCGCCCTCAGAAAATGTACTGCGCATGCCCGAAAAACGTAAATCTTCACGTTTTGAGCCATTGGGCCTTTCTCAGAAGGCCCTGGAGCGCCAGCCAAGCTGGACGAAGGAAGGGAGGAGCTGGCAGGGCAAGTACTCAGCCGCGCTTTGGGGGGGTTGGGGGGTCAACCTAGGGCAGGGGGTGACACGCGCCCCCCTGCCTTGGGGTGTCGCGCGTCTAGTGACGCCAGTGCTTAGCTGATATCATTGAAGAGGATAAAGTGAAATCATTGTGTTTCCCCACCTGGTTAAATCTCTTGGACCACACAATGGCTTCCTGGTCAATGGTGAACTGGATGATTTCTGGGGAGTTCTGCCTCTCTAGACTCCCAACCTTCACTCTAGCAATGGACTGATTGGGAAACGCCACAAAGTTCACAATGTCAAAGTCGGCTGCCAGGTCTCCGTCCTCATCCAGATAAACTGCCCCCATGGAAGTATTGTAGAAGTGGGAGTTTCTCAGGAAAGGGTGAAGCTACATTTGGAAAACAGAAAAGGGCACTAAATATTTCAGACCAGCCCACTGGAAGAGCTGTACCGGCACATATGTGATGCAGACTCAAAAGCTACAGTGGATCTTGGCATCATCTGCTATACTGCTGACACTCACCCTCCATTGCCACAGAAGCAGAGATAACTGGTCTCAGTCGCTGCAAGCCAGTCGGGCAGCACGTAGAGGCAGATTGCGCAAGTGACAGCTCTCGTACCAGCAAGAATTTCCATTTATAGACTGTGACTTTCTCTAATGGCAGATCATAGCAGATGGACAGCAGGGTCAGTCACAGAGGAGCCAGAGAGCGATCCTCCAGTGATGGAGAGAGACCCTCCTCAGCTAAACAGGGTGGGCTGCCAAAGAAGCTAGGGGCAAACTGCATGTGACACTAAGCGCGTCAGTGTGCAGTGACGGCTTTGGATTTTCCCTCATGTAGAATTCACAAGGGTTCACAATTTTCAATTAGTATTGGAGCATGGAGGAAGGGGACCTTTAGTCCTTTACCACTGGGCAAAAAGCCCCCCAAACATACATTCTACAGAGCTTCTCAAACTGTGGATTGTGACCCGATATACTGAAGTGGGTCACAAATTGGGCCTGCCATCAAATTGGAGCCAAACGGAAGCAACCAGAAGTCACTCGTCCTGCCGCCCCCCACGTTGTGCCGGCCCAGGACGGCTTTCTGAGACCTCCACATAGTAATGACTTCTGGGTCACCACCAGTTTCACCAATGTGACTTTCAATCACATCCAGAGGCCTTTCTCAGGCCCGTCGGGCCGGGTCTACAGGCGCTACTGTGAGAGTGATTGAGACCTCTGAGGTTCAGTATTGTTCTAGGTGGGAGGGAGTTCTACCCAGGAAGCCCCTCTGGCTAGCCTGATCTCCTGGGCGGGGGCAGCAAATTCGAAGTATCATGGTAAACTGCATCTCCAAACAAGGGGATCAGGAATGGAGTGAGCACTAAGCGCTCAGCGCTACTGCCCTGGATGAGCTGGTGGTCGCTGGTGGTCGCTCTCTGGACACTGACACAAGTGGGGATTGACTGTGTGGCCCTAGGATGCCAGTGCCAGTAGGTCAGCACAGGGGTTGGGAAGGAAGCAGAGAGGGGGAAGAATGAGATGGGGACCCTGCCTGCTGCTTTCTCCGCAGGGGAATGGCTCTGACAGTGAGGGGGCGGGGCTGCCTCCTGCTCGCTCGGTAAAGAGACTACGACGGAGCGATACTTACAGCCCCGCCCCTACCGAAGCGACACCACTGGGGGAAGGGGAGAAACAGGTCAGCGTGGGGACGTAACAAGGGTGGAGCCTGAGGGGCAGCTGCTCCGGGGGCAATGCCAGGGGGTCGCAACCCTCAGGCTCCACCACTTAATAGCTGCTGGCCAGTGGCGTCTTTATTATGGGGGAGCTGGTGTGCTGCACCCCAGGCGCTGAGTGGGCACGGTGCTTCCGGGGGGCGCGGCAGCTGGGCTCGGGGCTGCGTGGCGGGGTGTGGCACCGGAGCCTGGCTGCCGAGCCCCCCCCCAGAAGCAGCGCGCCCAATTGGCGCGTCACCGACTTCCAGAGGCTCCGCTCCAAAGCCGGGACAAACCCTCCTCAGAGCGACCGCCCAGTTCGGCGGTCAAGGGCTTTGTGAGAAGGCCGAACGCGTCGACGGCTTTTATTTGGTTTTTCTGCGCATGCGCAGAACCTTTCTGAGGGTAAATGGGCTGCCCGTTTGCCCTCAGAAAGGTTCTGCGCATGCACAGAAAAACCAAATAAAAGCCGTCGACGCGTTCGGCCTTCTCACAAAGCCCTTGACCGCCGAACTGGGCGGTCGCTCTGAGGAGCGTTTGTCCCGTCCTCGGAGCAAAGCCTCTCCAGAAGCCGGTGACGCACCGCTTCCGGGGGGCGGCAGCCGGGCTCTGGTGTAACGGGGCGCTCCAGCCCCCGCCCCCCCAAGCGTCAGAAGGGCTCGAAACGGCACTGCTGCTGGCGTTTTCCGCTTGGAACACAGAGTAAACGCGACGGCAGCCATTTGCCTGCTATCTTCTAGTGCCACTCCTTCTCCTCATGCTTATGAGGAAAGGGGATGGGCACATGGAGGTAGAAGGCAATTGGCTGTCCTTGCATTCCGCTCACACTGAGTGGAACACAAGGGCTGCCGATTGCGCTGGAACCCGGAAGTGACATCACATGATGTCACTTCCAGGGCGCAGCAAGCTCCCATACCCCAGGCGGCACAGGAGCGTGTTACGCTCCTGCGGGGAGGAGGGCAGACTGGGGCTGCGAAAGGGATGGTTTCAGCAGAAGCACTGTACACTGATATCCCCTGCTCTGTCCTCAGTCCTCCGACTTCGGTCCATGCAGACTTGCATCAGGGATATAGCTTGCACACATCCAAGTAGACCCAGCTAACTGGCACAGGATTATCCTGTAGCCTCCAGAGCATGAACCTACCCCCCCCCCCCGCGTGCAAGATACAGCGGGCACCACATTGGCGCAGCTGCATTGCCATGGGGGGAGTTAAGTAGAATTAAGCTGTTTAATATAAATGCTTTGTGACTTTCCAATTAGTCAAAATGAAAGCGTTACTCTGCTTTGGACCTTTGGTTCTTAATGGGGACCTGTGCTGGGCTCTCACTAACTGATTAACCCTAAGAAATGCCCCCAATTTCACTGCAATGTGACATTTCATGACAATTCAGAAAATTACACATTTCCAGAATTGCACAATTGATTATCAGTCCAAGCGTCAGTGAGGGAAAAGTAATACCTGCCATGCCTGGGCTATTTCACCTGTCAGCCTTCTGTCACCTGGTATCATTCTCTGATTCAGTGGTCTGGATGCGAATGCAGCACGTAGGGCATGTGCCACAGCCTGGATAGTGTTGTAAATCCTGTAACTGTCTTGAGACAGAACGTTTTCAATCACATCCTGGGCCAAGGTCTCCCTTTTCCCTTTCTCCATGCATCTTGTCCAGCCTTTCACAGACAACACAGATCTTGAGTAAAAACAATGAAATGCTTTTCCCCCAAACAGGCTAATGGCAGATAACAGTGAGTCAAAATTGGTGCATTCTGTCGGTTTGTGATCCTGGATTGAGAAAGACAAAGAACCATGGATGTGCTGGCTGCCTGCCACTGTGTAAGATAACCTCAAGCTGAGGTCCTGCAAAGACACTGCGATCCAAACTTTCCCCACAGTGATCTTAGTTCTCATTTCAAGGTCTCTAATCAGGACTGCTAGAGTCACTATAGCATGAGGGTCTGTTTGATAAACAACTACATTGACTTGGTCTTGCATCAGAAACCTTTTAATGTTGAACTGCTTCACTGGCTTATGCTTATCCAACACTGGGATTCTTTTGGAGAAGGCAACACAAAGTCCCCTCTTCAGGATTACATCTGTGAAGGTGCTGATGAACCTTTCTCCGTAGTCATTGTCTGGAGCCAGGAGACCAATCCAGGTCCATTTGAAATGCAGGAGTAGCTTGGCAATCCCCAGGAAGGGGGGTTCTTGTTTGGGGACCATCCGGAAGGAAAAAGGAAACCAAGCTTTCGCTTTTGGAGCATGACTCAAATAACCATAACTAACCTAGCAGGGGAGAAAAAACCAAGATAATAAGGGGTTTTCAGGCCAGAACCCAGATATTTGTTGAGCAAAACATTATTGGTATATCACATAACGAATGCCCCTCATTACGATTGGTGCAGAGTATGTCAATGGACAACCTGTATGTTGCTCTCATCACAACAGCATCCCCGGTGCAGCTTCAAAGGAGCGGATCATGGCGTCACTAGGGTGCGTGTCACCCCCCGCTGCCGCTGCGTCACCCCCCACTGCTGCCGCGTCACGCCCCACTGCCGCTACGTCACCCACCGGGGTCTCCGCGTCACCCCCTGCTGCCGCATGGCCTCCACATCACCCCCACTGTCCCCGCATCACCCCCTGAGGCCGCCCGGTATGAGCCAGGAGAGGGTTACGACGTGTCTTCTTTGGCTGGCAGCTCGGCCGCTTCTGACTAGGCCAAAAAGTGGCGTTTTCGCACATGCGCACAACACCACTTGAAGCCTCTTACCCTCAGCGGCGTTGTGCGCATGTGCGAAAACACCGCTTTTGGCCTAGTCAGAAGTGGCCGAGCTGCCGGCCAAAGAAGACACGTAGTAACGCTCTCCCGTCTCAGGGGGTGATGTGTCGGCAGCGGGGGTGACACGGCCCGCAACGTCAGGAGCGTCACCCTCGGCGCGTCAACCCCCAGCGGTCCGCCCCCTGCCACGCCCTAGCAACACCACTGCGGATGAACCATTCATTCATATGTGAAGAAGTCCTGGGCTTCCAAGTTTAGGAACACTACTGGAAACTCCTCGGGACAGGACCTGTCTTTGATACTCTGTGTACAGTAACATGCCGTACATTGATCGTGCTACATATGAAAAAGGCAAACCCGGACCCTCTTCAAGCCCCTAAAGCATTTCCCTGGTGACTCATGAGGGAGTGGAAAGGGGCAAGTTGAGGTGGCAGAGTATAGAGTGAGAGGCTGAGTCATGCTTGCGGAAAGGCCAACACTGCTGTGTGCTTCTGGGTAGGGGGTTGCCTGGTTGCAGTGGCGAGAAAGGGAGAGATGAGAGGGGAGTAGGAGGCCGGAGGAGAAGACAGAGCAACAAGAGGACTAGCAAAGAAGCAAGTTAGATCAGTGGTTCCCAAACAGTTTAGCAGTTTATGAAGTGGAAACTTTTTAGCCAGTTTATGGAATCAGATGCAGTTTGAGGCACCACCAAACCCCCAGGTTTCATACCTGTGGTATTTTGTAGATGCCCAACATGCTGGAAATCTGACTGGAGATGGCAGAGTCAGCCCCTTCAAGAACAGCCACCAGCTTATTCCTCCTTCCACAGCTGTAGTTTGGAACACACTTTTGCCCAGTGGACAGCAGGTCTGTCAAGGCATCGTAGGTCAGTTTTGCATTGAAATAGTTCTCATAGATGTTGTAGCCAAGAGAGACATTGGGCAGGAGCCTGGGATTCTGGTTGATCTCATGAATGGCAAAGAAGAAGGGCAGGAGGTCCCAGAAACGCATGCCTAGTATACTGCAAGAAAAAGATGTCTCAGATTCTGATCTTCCAATCAATGAGCACCAGTCAAATTCCTGTTTCTTTTACAAAAATGTACATTATAGGCAACAGACATTTCTGGATTTTACTCAACTTCAGAGTCTGAAGCACAATAGCTGATCCCAACATTCTGCTGTGCACAAATGTAGGCAGGGAAGAGATACTGTACTGTACCTGGCTGCAAGTTGAATAGGACAGATGCAGAGTGGGGTGAGGAACACAACTTGCAATGACCAAAATCAATTCAAATGGAACAGGACAAACACCCTAGAAACGGTGGGGCACTGCTGCCAGGGAGTAGCAACCACCCAAAAAGTGGGGGGAACATGGATGATTGTTCATATGCTACAATGAAGCAGCCAGTAAATATAGAGCACAAATCAATAAATTCCAGAACATTAAAAATACAGTTGCTTCCTTATAACATGCCGAGTTTTACTCAGGTCTTGACCCCACTGAATTAGTAACACAAAACCAGCAGGGACTAATTGTGCCATTTGCCTGTGTCTCAGAAGTCAAAATGGCCAAGGTGCACAAACGGGGAGGGGTGGAAAGACCTGCTTTTTTTGCAGAAGGAGAATAGTCAGACTATTTCGACCTCTCCACTGTCACATTGCAAAGTCACCTTCAGAGCTGGAAAACTAATTTTGATATTAGGAGCTCCATCACGTAGGGACTGTGGTAGTGCAAATCACACCTCCTCCAGCACTTCGCAGCTGAAATGACCCATCACACCTTTGATCTGGTCAGTCGGCTGCCTGCCCTGGATCCCAAACAACAGTGTGATAAGAACCAATGGCTCGTGATAGTTTTCTTCTTTAAAAAGTCAGAACATTGAAGCGAATGTGTAATTGCATCAGAGACTTTAAACTGCAGAGGCAACTTCTCTTTCTTTGTACAAGGACCCACATGATGCAGCCCAAGAGCAGGCTCAGGGACAGACTCCTGCACAACTCCACTATCTCATTGCAAGTCTCCCTTGCTTGAAAGATCCGTTGCAGAAAAACTCAGAAACTCGGAACGCCAATTCCACAGGCAAATCCCCAAAGTCTCATTGCTGTATTATTTGCCTTTTTAGATAGTCAGCTGTGCCCATATGTGTGTCCCTGAACCCCGTATCCAGAAGACAGGCAAATCCCTGTCCATATCTTGTGCACTGGAAATCTGGGGGAGAAAAAAACATTTTCTCCAACCCCTGTGTCTGCTCCTGCAGTTGAAAAGCAAAGCGTTTGGAGCACAAAGCAACAAGTTATGCTAGAAACCGTCTGGTCTCATAATACATGATTATACTTCAGGATGAACCTCAGTCTCAAGCCACCCCTTTGTGAACTGGCAGGTTGTCCTGTAAGTGGTGACTTCGTGTTCCTGGCTCCCCACAGAATCTTTCCCTTGAAAAAACGAGGAGAAAAAAGACACGATGTACCAGACACAAGCGCCAGGCAAAAGGAACAGTCCCTGATCAATAGGAATAATTGAGAAGTTAGAATCAGAATCAGGCAGGTGAGCCATCATTCCATCACAGCACGGTTACTTACGATGTAAACCTGTAAGTGGGAGACTTGGAGAAATCATATGAGTAAAACAAGGTATGTGTTGTTGATATGATCCCGCTAATCTGGTAGTCACCTGGCTTGTAATAATTAAATGGGGGAGTTCTATGATTTATCACACTGAATGGGCATTTTGTCTTCAGCATCCCACAAGGAGCACGAGGCAGTCGCATTAGAGTTAGCAAGAGCAGCAGCAGCAGCATTCTGGGCATGGCTGTCACACTCACACTTGCACACACGCAACCTGTATTAATAGAAGTGGAGTCCAGCCAGCGCTTCAGATCTGAAAGGGAAGTTGTTGAACGTCACACCTCCACTAAATCTGACTCTGGCTCAGGCAATTATGCACCAATCTTTCCAAGATAACTACAGGAAGTTCTCTCTCCAGTTGCTCTCAATTCTGACATTTATCTTATTGGTTTCCAAGGTGATCACTGGATGAATCTCCAGAGCTTTGTTGAGAAGAAGAGTAAAGCACAGTATTTTTGATAATTGCTAGGGACAGAGTCACTCTTGCACCATCCTTGACTCTCTGCGACTCCATGCGCAGGTGTACAGCTGGAGAAAACATGTTTGTGAGATTTGACCTACTCTTCTCTTGTCTTTCATTGTGAACAAGAGAGGAGCTGGCTAATTATTAATATTTATATATTTATATATTTCTCTTTCAAGGCTCGGGGGGAGGGGTAACCTTCATTGAAAAAATACAGCAAAAGGTGACACTAGGCACAGTTCTGTTGGAAACATGGGATCTAAGTTTGCATAAAAGATCACTGTATAGAGAATCTCCCCCCTCAATATAGACGGGCAGCCCAATCCTGACCAGGGTCAGCATGCAAAAGCATCTTGGGCAGGATCAGGTCAACGCTGGTGCAGTTGGAGGCCTCCTCGGGGGGGGGGGAAGGACGTTCATTCCTTTCCCCCGGGTAACATCCCTGCTGCCCCTATGGCTCTCCTTGGACGTATGCCGGCAAAATGGCCAGCGCAAATCTGAGGAGCCTGTGTATTGCTCGCCAGGCCCGGGACAGGTGATAGGATTTGGTGGTGCATGCCGCTGAAATCCCTCCCCCTTCCTGGGCCCAGCTACCCAATCACCACCCTCCCATTCAATAATTATGGACTCACTGAAAGCAAATGGTTACAGGGCACAACAAGTGGAAGTGGTGTGGGAAAAGCAGTTAAAAAGAACTATATTTCTGCTCCTGAGAACATCAGAAAAGATGAAGGGGCACTGCCTGAAAAGAAAAAAAGAACTCAAGTGGCTGTCTCTTCCCTTTGTTAAAGGGACCACAGATAGGATAGCACATGTATTCAGGCGGCATGATGTAAAAACCATTTTCACACCAACGCAGAAGATAAGGACAGAAGACCCGCACTCTCCAATCCAGGGGTATATCAGGTACCATGTGGGGATTGTGAACGTGTGTACGTGGGGAATACAAAAAGACCCATAAATGTAAGAATACAAGAGCACATGAGAGCCACGAAGGCACTTCAGGAGGAAAAATCTGCCATTGCCACACATGTGGTTGAATCTGGACATAAAATTGCCTTCCAGGACACCTGTTCTCTCTTTAGTGAGGCTAACAACAGACAGAGGCTTAATTTGGAGGCTATTGCCATATCACAACGAAGATCAAGGAACCTCCTGAACCGTCAACAGGAGCTGTCATTTGTAAATAAAGTGTGGTTTCCGTTACTCAAGAGGTCATTTGGACAAACAAAAGAATGCATGACGAGGGAAAGATCACATCTGGCCAATCTGCAACAACCAGCCTCTACTTTCAACTGACAGCCCATTTTGGACTCTGTATCTTGGTATTCGTTTCATGCAGCAATATCCCTTTAAGGTCAACATAGTAGACGTTTAACTGACACTCAACTGACAGCCATACTCTCAACTGACAGCCTGCTTTGGACTCTGTATCCTGGTATTCGTCTCATGCAGCAATATCCATTTAAAGTTCAACATGGTAGACGCGCAATCTAGGCTAACAAACCGTTTCCGCTTTTAATTATTCAATTACCGCTTCCCACGCTTTCATGTACTGCAGCTACAAAAATAGAAACAATGTTCTTCAAAAGTATTAACAGCTACCGGCTTGTTGCCATGTTTGTTCTCTGTTTTGATAAGGTTCTGAGTGAGGAACGAAACGTCAACAAGCTTTGAAATATCTGTATTTCTTCGATTTTAAATACATGGCTGAAAAACCCATAAATTGTACTTCTCTAGTAAAGGTCCCAAAATTCTGCTGAATCACGCCTCTCCCATCCATCATCCTGTCACTCCCCATATATTCCACACTCCATATTCCTGTCACTCTCCACAGTCAATCTACATATTCCAGGTGCCTGGAATATGTCTTAATTCTAGTGCCTGATTTGTGGCCTTGGAGACGCCTAGCTCCATCTGATAACTGGCCACCTGGCGGGGATCGAGGCAGACTCTCAGCTAACTCCCTATCTGTTCCCAGAGGTATTTCTCTGTCCTGGTGACTTCTTTTGGCAGTTTTGTTTCTCCAGGTCTGGCAAGGATATGGTCCTGCAAGTTCTGCAAAGACGATCACATTCACAAGTCAGTAAGCTGTTACAGGAAAGAATATCCATTGCACTGCACACAGGAAAGATCTCAAAGCACACTCTAAACCAGGGGTGCACAACATACGGCCCGGGGGCCGCATGCTGCCCCCAAAGGTTTTCTGGCGCACCCCAAGGTTTTCTGGCTAGAGCAGCAACATTGCTTCTTTGTCGGGCCGCTCTAGCCAAGCACTTCCCATAACTCCGGTGCTTCTGTAACGCGGCTGGAAGCTTCGGAATTGTCCGAGGAGCGGATGATTCCGAAGCTTCTAGCCGCGTTACAGAAGCGACAGAGGTATGGGAAGTGCTTGGCTAGAGCAGCAACATTGCTTCTTTGTCGGGCCGCTCTAGCCAAGCACCCCCCATAACTCTGTCGCTTCTGTAACGCGGCTGGAAGCTTCAGAATCGTCCGCTCCTCGGACGATTCCGAAGCTTCCAGCCGCGTTACAGAAGCGCCGGAGTTGGTGTTGGCACAGCGGTTATGACATAAATCCCCAGGGACGCTGGGCTGCTATGATGATGGTGACTTCCTTAGGAAGCAACGTGACTGTGAATTGCTGAAGAAGAAATCCCGGGATTTTGAGGTAAACATGGGCTCTGGCTGAAAGCCCTGCAGAGGCTCTGGGAGGAGTGAATGAACATCTAAGCTCGCCGAGGTAACCGGCGGCCGATTCTGTGATGCTTCGGCTCTTCTTCAGGCCGTTGGACCCTCACTTCGGGGTGGCCACGTTTTTCCTCTGCTGGTCGGTTATGCCTTTGAGAGGTGCAGAACGTGCAAGACAGAATTTGTTAGGAAATACTTTCCCAACACAGAACCTCCGCGCCATGTAAGGTTTCAGAAGGAAAGGCCCCGATGATGATGATTGATGGGTATATATATGGAATATGCTTTGATACTGAAAGATTTTCCTGTGTGTTTAGAGTCAAAACACACAGGAAAATCTTTCAGTATCAAAGCATATTCCAGTCTCCCAGCTCCCTTCACCAGTTCCCAGCATCCCACGAAAGGGCAAAAAGATCCGTATCTGTAACAGCTAACAGTTCAAAATTCTGTTCAGTAAATAGAGGGACAAATCACTGCCAGCATTCCAAAAGAATGTATAAAGGCATTCCAGGGCTGACCAATGTATAAAGACACAGGTATCAACTTTAGTTTTCATCACGAGATGTTCCTTTGTATTGAGATGAGGCCTCAAGACAATGATGTAGCATTTGGGAATAAAGATGCAGCCCAGTAACCCCAAACTGGAGGCCAAGATGGAGAAGACCTGCACGGCCACCATGTATTTGCCCTTCGTGCTCAGGTAGGTGGGCACAAAGGACACCCAAACACTGCAGAAGACCAGCATGCTGAAGGTGATCAACTTGGCTTCATTGAATGCTCCGGGCAGCTTCCTGGCTAGGAAGGCCACAGTGAAGGAGACGGCAGCCAGAAAGCCCATGCAGCCAAGGGCAACATAAAACATGGCAACATCCCTTCGTTACACTGCAGTATGATGTGGCCAGGGTGCAGAGGTAAAACAACAGTGGAGCGCGTGGCGCACGCGAACTGGGCACCGCACGCTCGGGGTGGAGGCTCCGAGCCCCGTGCACGCCCGCCAGCATCACCGTCTGGAAGCTCTGAGCCCGGGAGAAGGCCTTCGAGCATCCTGAGACCTTCTCACTGGCTCGGAGCCTCCGGACGGGTGATGCGGGCGGGCGCTCCGAGGCCTTCTCCCGGCCTCGGAGCCGGAGAAAGCCTTGGAGCGTCCACCACAACCGGCGGACCAGGGCCTTCTGAGAAGGCCCACAGTGTCGCCACGCTATATATTCTTTTTCTTCTCATATATTTAATTTTATTAATAAACTACCAAACAAAACAAAACAATAAAACAAAACAATACAGCATACTACGAAAGATTACAGCAAGCGCGAAGCAGTAAATCCTACTTGTACACTATTATATATTTTCTACTTATAATATTTAACTAAGCCTATATCTCTAATATACTATTCATTAAATCCACACTTCATCATTTCTTCTTTCTCATTCTCTCTCTTAAACAATCTATAAGTGGTATCCAAATATTCACAAAAAGATTATTTTTCTTTTATTCACCAAAGCGTTAACTAACTTTTCCTTTATCATCTAAAAGTCTTAACTTCCACTTCAAATATTTTAAATTTATTATGTCCCCCCATTTTTTCGTCTTCAAATTTGTTAATTTTCCATCAAAAAATTCTCAGCGGTGCAGCAGGTAATTATGCACCAGTCTTTCCAAGATAACTACAGGAAGTTCTCTCTCCAGTTGCTCTCAATTCTGATATTTCTCTTACTGGTTTCCAAGGAGATCATAGGATGAATCTCCTGAGCTTTGTCGAGAAGTAAAGCACAGTATTATTGATAATTGCTAGGGACAGAGTCACTCTTGCCCCATGCTGAACTCTCTCTCTATGCGACTGTATGCGCAGGTGTACAGCTGGAGAAAACATGTTTGTAAGACTCGGCCTCCACCTCTTTTGTCTTTCATCATTAAGCAAATGAGCAGATCATCAGAGCTAGAGCTTCCCAGACAATCCCATACAGTGGCGTTTCTGAGGTAGGGGCGCGACCGTAAGTCGCGCCTCGTCCTAGTACCCGCGTTCACGAATCAGAGCAAGGAGGCCCAGCCCCCTCGTCATATAGGGTTAGGGTTAGGGTTAGGTTCTCCTCCCGTTCACCTTCGCTGCGCGGAATGGCTCCAACGGCGAGGAGGCGGGGCCTCCTTGCTCCGGTTCGTGAACGCCGTACTAGGACGGGGCGTGGCTTATGGTCGCGCCCCTATCTCAGAAACGCCTCTGATCCCATATGACTCTACAGGTCACCTCCATTGTGCCAATTACGTCTGGAGTGAATGATCAGCAGATGGTAAAAGTACCACCACCTCCAGGGTGTCCTAGAGGCTCCGAGTGTGTGTAGTGGCCTCCTGTAGGTTCCCAGGAGCATCTCTGGACCCTGCTAGGCACCGCCTGACATGATCCAAACTGGGCATGTGCTTGCTGAGCATCTTTGCACCTGCCTGGTTTTTAAGTAGTCAGCTAGACCACCACGGTTGGGATCTGGAGACTGTACACATTGAAGAGCAGCTTTCAATTTGGAGATTATTTTTTGTATAGAAATCTACATCTCCAAAACATCTCCCAAACCGGCCATGCAGATATGTACAAAGAACAAATAGTCCAAGGGGTCTTTATACCCCCCTCAATAAATATTCATAAAAGCCTAATAATCTACTACCATAATAGGTAACTCTCCAGTAAGGTAAAGGTAAAGGTGACCCCTGACAATTAAGTCCTGTCGTGTCCGACTCTACGGTGTGGTGCTCATCCCTATTTCAAGGCCGAAGAGCCAGCGTTGTCCGAAGACACCTCCGTGGTCATGTGGCCGGCGTGACTCTCCTTGCCACATCATGTAGCATGCAGCTGGAACACGGAGCGCTGTTACCTTCCCACAAGCAGTACCTATTTATCTACTCGCATTAACATGCTTTGGAACAGCTAGGTTGGCAGGAGCTGGCCAAGCAACGAGAGCTTACCCCGTCGCGGATTCGAACTGCCGACCTTTCGATCGACAGCTCATGGTTCAGCGGTTTTACCCGCTGCACCACCCGCTGGCCTTCAGTAGCTTTACATTAACACAAAGAGTCACGTGATTTTAGAGAAAACAGAAACAAAACCTAAGTTCTATTGCAACACATGTCCCTGTACTCAGCCTGGTTTACATCCTGTTGACCAGGTCAGCTTACAGGACACAGTCTGACATTCTTACTGCAGGGAGACCTCCAACCTGTACCAAAGAATGGTTACACAAAGGCCAACGTAGATGTTCTCTTTCCATTTGAAACTTATGATATTCAATACAAGAGATGCACAAATGAACAAACTCAGGGTCATAGTATTCCCTTGGTCACAATATTATTTTGGGCCTTCACTTTCTGTGACACTGGCATGGAGTGTGATACTCATTCTGGTTTCTGTGGATTGGAACTATTAGATTCCACTCATCAGTAACTGGAAATTTACTGAACGAACCAGGTCTTTTTTTGTTTTCAGCACTCACTATAGGACAGGAGAACATACGTCTATCAACAAAGACAGTGTAGTGGGTTTGGAGTTATGAATGTGTTCCCTCCCCCAACTCCTTTCCACTCCTTTGATAGAAATCTCAATTTTTTAGACCAACTTCTCACTCACCCAGCATATCACCACCCCCAACTTCTCATCTTAAAATATACCAGCGTATCACTGTGGCTCAGAGGTGCTAAGGCCAGAGAAAATGAGGAAGCCTCACAGTGAACGGCCTACAAGGGGCTTGGGCAGGCTTACTATTCATCCCGAAATTTCCCGGACTGTCACGGATTTTTGTCTCAGGTTCCCTCGGCCCCCTGTTACCCCCCCTGGTCCATTTAAAATTTATTTTGATGTTTTTCTATTTCATTTTTGGAAAAAAATGGCCGCCAGAATTTCCCCCCTAAACAAATGGCCGCTTAAGAGACTTCACTGGCTGTGATCATGTGCTTAGGAGAAGCACAGAGCTTTACTCTTCAGCTCTGCCTCTGCAGCAGGACCTCACAGCAACAAAGCTTCCTTGTAAGCCAGCAGCCAGCAGCCGGAGCGCTTCCCCCCCTCGCAGCAGAAGGAGAGCCGAGGGTTCAGACTGCAACATGATGAGGTTTGCCTGCTTATATCGGCCCCCTCCAACCACCACCACCTCCAGGGCCAGGAGATGACTGTGTGTTTCTGCCTGCATGGCGCATATTGCTGCCGCGGCGGTTTGGGGGGGGGGTTGAGGTTGGACACGGCTTGGTGGAGCCCTGGCCCTGGATGAGGCGTGCACTATAATTTTTGTTCCCCGTTGCCGTTTGTTTTCCTGGTCCTGGCTGCTCTTTGGATTGGTCCGTCATCTTTTTCCTTTGCCTGCTTAACATTTGCGTCTGCTGCTGCTGCTTGGGTTTCTGTTTGTCGTTTTACTTTGTTTTCTCTGTATTTGCTGATGCTGTCTGTCTGTGTGCTGGTCCCCCCCCCCCCGTGTTTTCCCTGTTGTGCTTTTGGCTCGGAAGCCTCAAGTCCACTCAGAAACTTTTCTGTTGCAGTCCGTGTGTGCTGGCCTGCCCACCCTCCACCCACCACCTCCAAGATGCTGGGGGAGGCTGAAAGATCTCCCGAACACGGAAAGGGTGGGGAGGAGGAGAAGGAAGAGGAAAGTCAGGGGCTGGAGCGACGGGAGATGGCCAAGTCCAATAATAACAACGATGACAGCAGCAGCTGCAGCAGCGCCACTCACCCTAGCCGCCCGGCATTCAGCCACCATGTACTCCAAGCCCCGATCATCCCCGCCTAGCCGAAGCGCAAGAGCCGAAGCGCCACCGTCCTTTCCACTCCTTTGATAGAAATCTCAATTTTTGAGACCAACTTCTCCCTGATCAGCTGCTTCCATCAGCAGCTGATAAGGGGGAGCGGAAAAAACGACGAAATTGCCCCGTTAGCTTCACTTACCTTGTCTCCCGGCCGCCTCCATGATGAATCTCGCGAAAATCTCACGAGATTCAAGATGGCAGCGGCTAAATCTCGTAAGGGCACATGAGTAAGCTTACCATCGTCCCGGAAATGACCGGGATTTTCACGGTAACAAGGATCATCCCGGTCATCCCGGCTGCCCTCCCCATCATCCCGGTTGCCATGCGACTTTCCAGCACTTCAAACGGATGTAAAAACTAAAAAAAAAAAAACTGATTCACAGCTACTTCCGGTTTCGCGTTGTAACCAGAGGTCGCTGTGAATTGGTTTTTCTTTAACTCTTTAGCCATAGGACGTGACTGGGGGGGGGCGGAGACAGCCCACCTCTTCCCTCTTGTGAGTTCCAGAGTGTGGAAACTTTTTGTGTGTTATCTGTATATCGGCTGCAGGAGCCATTGTGAAACCGGCTAGCCCACTCAGCAGGAGCCTAATTAGAGCAGTTGACGGCTAATCGGCTCACTGGCTTCTTCGGAGCGCTGAGAGGCTCCTTGTGAATTTTTTTACAAGAAAGCATGTCAGAGTCCGGGAAACGATATTTTGCCTCAGCAAGAGCCTGAAATAACGGCTCCTTTTACTCCTGGGGTTCAAGCTCAGTTCAAGCTCTGCGTCTGCGTGTGGCTGGGAGCACTCGGAAAGCGAGGGCTAATTCGCGCTGGTTGTGGAGACGAAGAGGCTGAGCGGGAGCTGTGCTGAGTGGCAGCGAACTCAGTGACCCCCTGGATGTCCAGCCGGCATTTTCAGCTGGCTCAACATTATTAAATAAATACTGTATTTTACCTTTTTTTCCCGTACCTCTGAGCACGTGCAGAGGGCCGCCGCTGTTTTCGTCCCTGCCAGCTGGCTGCGTTGTGGCAGCCAGCACTGGCTGTCACAATGCACCTGGTTGGCCGGGACGAAAACAGCGGCAGCATTCTACACATGCTCAGAGGCATGGGGGAAAAGGTAAAATACTGTATTTATTTTATGGTGGACATGCCCACTTCTGGTTGACACGCCCACTTCTGGCGGAAGTGACATCACAGCTTTTGACCCGCCTCCCCGTGATGTCACTTCTGCCCCCCTCGGGGTCCCAGAAAGGTTGGTAAGGCTACACATGAGGCTCATATGCCTCTCCCTCTGATGTTCATTTGGCAGGGAGACATGACAGGGCCTATTTGGTCACAGCCCCTGCCTTGTGGGATTCCCTGCACTATGAGAACTGTCTGACCTTCTCATTCTCACCTGTTTTGTTCAATTGGATGTTCCAGTTGAGTTAAAAACCCATATCATTTATTGTTCTCACTGAGCTACTCACATTCACTCCTAGTTGGTTCTTCTAACTTTTAATACTGTTTTCATTTTGTTTTAATTGTTGATGAACATTTATTGTTTCATTGATGATGTTTTATTCATGATTGGGTTAATGCTTTTCTTATGAGCCACCTTGAGTGCCCCTTAAATCAATGTAAATAAGGAAAAGAAAATGTCATGTAGCCATTCTATTATCATTATATTATATATTTACTTTTACTAGATTCTTGCAAACTATGTAAAGGAAAAAGAGGTGTGTTGCAATAGTAACTGGGTATGGGTTCACTCACACAACAGGTTTTTGGGTTTACAAACAGCAAAGCACAGCCAACATTAAAAGGAATGTCTTCAAAAGCAGACGTCATCTTAGATGGCATCTTTAGGCTTTTTTATAAGATGGTCCTTTGTATTGAAGTCAGGCCTGAGTACTATAATGTAGCATTTGGGCATAAAGATGCAGCCCAATAACCCCAAACTGGAGGCCAGGATGGAGAAGACCTGCACGGCCACCATGTATTTGCCCTTCGTGCTCAGGTAGGTGGGCACAAAGGACACCCAAACACTGCAGAAGACCAGCATGCTGAAGGTGATCAGCTTGGCTTCATTGAATGCTCCGGGCAGCTTCCTGGCTAGGAAGGCCACAGTGAAGGAGACGGCCGCCAGAAAGCCCATGTAGCCAAGGGCAACATAAAACATGGCGACACTCCCTTCGTGACACTGCAGTATGATGTACCCAGACTGGGAGTGCATGTCAGAATCTGGGAATGGGGGAGAGATTCCAAGCCAGGCAGCACAGATGCCCACTTGAACTATGGAACAAGAAAAGACAATGGAGTTTGCCAAACTCTTTCCCACCCATTTCCTCATCTTGCTCCCTGGCTTTGTGGCCATGAAAGCCACCACCACAGTGACCGTTTTGGCCAACACAGAAGAGACAGCAACTGAAAAGATGATGCTGAAGGCAGTTTGTCGGAGAAGGCAGGTCACCTTCCGGGGTTGACCAATGAATAGAAAGGAAGACAAGAAGGAAAGCAGGAGGGAGACCAGGAGCAGGTAGGTGAGGTCGCGGTTGTTGGCTTTGACTACTGGAGTTTCACGGTACTTAATGAAGATTCCTAAAAGACAAGCAGTGGTTAGGGAGAAGAATAGGGCAAAGAAAACAAGGATGATCCCCAGATGCTCATGGTAGGACAGGAAAATTATACTCTTGGGGACGCATTGATCGTGGTCCTTGTTTGGATGTTGGCCTTCTGGACATTTGCTGCAATGGTCTGCATCTGAAAAGCCAAGGAGTGACTTTAGCATTACTAACGTCTACCCCAAATCCATAGCAATCTGTGATCTTCTCTGTTCTCCATAACATATCTTTGAAACCAAAACCTTACTTGATGCAACAGCCAGATAAGCAGTACTGTCCCCTCTTGGAGATGAGGTGAGGCTGGGGTCCTGTTGCTTCTTCCTCTTCTCTCTATTCCACTGAGGTCCATCAGACCACCTCTTAACGTTTCCTTCGCCCTGTTGTAATTTCCCCCTGCTTCGCTGCTAATGCTACCTGCTTTCTGGAGTGAGTGTCAAGGCATTGTGGCCACTGATTAGACTGCCTGCTCTACAGCATACCTGTGACACAGCTGTACAGCAGCAGCCCATGAAGAGGATCAGCCTGTGGACTGCAGGTGAGAGCAGTCCAGAGAGGAGGGTATGCTCCTCCCTCCTTTCCTGCACACCTGAATCACTCTTGACCCACACGATGCTGGGTGCATGCCAGGTTGGCGTAACCCAAGCCAGTCTCATGTTCATTTGACTTGGGCTAATGGCAAGAAGCATCAGTTCCCAAAGGACATGAGTGCGAAGGCCAAATTTGGTTCACTAGAACGATGCTCTCTACCCCCACTGGCTGGCTTGTGAGAAGCCTTGCCTAAGAAAATTTCGTGACAAACTGTACCTTGTTTGGTTGGCCAATGGGCATCCCAACCCTACCAAACACCCCAGGCGCCGATGCAGCTGTGCCAACATGGCACATGCTGCATCCCACAGGAGATCCTTGAGTCCCTGATTTCTTCTTGAGGGAAGGGAACATTTGTTACCTTGGTCTATATGGCAAGCCTGCACTGCCCCAATGAGTCTCCAACCAGCTACAGCCAACGCTCTATACATATGTTGGGCTCTATACATCTGATGACATTCATGGGAAGGAAAGATACTGTTATGTTTTTAAAGTGTATTTTATTGTTTTTACAGTGGTTTTAATTTGCTTGATTTTAACGACAGTTTTAATATTTGTTCTATGGTCACAAAAATCCCGTTGAAGATGATTCGTTCTGTGTACATGGTGGGCATACTGTTTACAGTGTAGGAAAACAAATTCATTCAGATCGTGCTGAATCCGCCCACTGCTTTCCTTCTCCTGGGCAGCCCTGTCCCCTCGAGACACTTACCTTCCTGAGTGGAGATGGTCTCTCCTTTGCACGGAGCACAGCCGTAACAGCAAACCGGCTCTCCTTCTTTCATCACCTTGACGCATCCAGGCCGACAGCTGTCCGTACACCTAGAACGAGGCAGCGTCTAAGCAGAAAGACAAAGAACATCAATAGGTTAAGTTAAGACCTTTGGTCCATGGCAATGAGCCATAGCGGCAGACAGGACCCAATGGGAGCTCGAGTCTGAGCCCTGGTTTTTCCAGCCTGTCATTGCCGGTCATTTCTGAAGGCTGACAAAAATGGGAGGGGCAACTCCTTGGTGGACACCACCAGGTTTGAGAAACAATGGCTTAAAACTATGCCATAGAAATGGAAACATTGAATTAAAAAATACTCCACATAAATAGGAAAGGTTTATTATAGTCCAATCGTGTCTTCGACTAGACTGCCCTTTATGATAACAAAACACAGTCCTGCTTTTGTAAATGGACATACGGTGGCACACACAACATGCGACCTGATGCTGCCACTGCTGGCTACCTCCAGCAGCAAATGTGAGTTGGTGGTGGAGGTGGGGATTGGCGGGGATTGGGTGGAACAGGGCAGGGAGGGAAGGGGGAGTTCTGAGCAGGAAAGGGGCAGGCAGGAGGCAGAACAGGAGAGGAAGTGGGTGGAAATCCTCAGCACCAGCCAGATCCTCACCCCATTCCCTTCCCTCTCCCTTACTCTTCTTGGACTTGTGCCTGCAAAATAGCTGGCACAGATCCAAGGAGACCCATTGAGGCAGTGGAGTCTTGCCCCTGGGTAAGGTAACAAAAGTTCCCTAACTTTGAGGAGGACTCCAGCCTGCCCCTCCCCCACAAGATACAGCACGTTCCATTGGTACAGCTGCATTCGTGGTGGTGGGCGGGTTAGTTAAGGAAGTGACCACAAGGGGAAGGGGATAGGATGATGTGTTGAAGCATTTGTCCTTCCCTCCTGTCCCCAGTGGCCAAGGGGTCCTTCCATGGGTGATGTTGTTGTTTTGCTCATGTTTCTGTGTCAAATTGTGCTCATGTCCCCTGATTTTTTTTAACCCATATAACACATTTTCATAAGACTTTCAGCTAAGTGTCTAGGAAACCTACTCTTAATAGACCATATATAGGACAAACATTCTTAGAAGTTAACTGACAGGGATATTGAAGGGGATAAAGTGAAATCATTGCATCTTCCCACCTGGTTAAATCCCTTGGGCCACACAATGGCGTCCTGGTCAATGGTGAACTGGATGATCTCTGGGGAGTTCTGCCTCTCTAGACTCCCAACTTTCACTCTAGCAATGGACTGATTGGGAAACGCCACAAAGTTCACAATGTCAAAGTCGGCTGCCAGGTCTCCGTCCTCATCCAGATAAACTCCCCCCATGGAAGTATTGTAGAATTGGGAGTTTCTCAGGAAAGGGTGAAGCTACATTTGGAAAACAGAAAAGGGCACTAATTATTTCAGACCTGCCCATTGGAAGAGCATATGAACATATGTTGTGCAGACTCAAAAGCGACAGTGGATCTTGGCATCATCTGCTATACTGCTGACACAAACCCTCCATTGCCACAGAAGCAGAGATAACTGGTCTCAGTCGCTGCAAGCCAGTCGGGCAGCACGTAGAGGCAGATTGCGCAAGTAACAGCTCTCGTACCAGCAAGAATTCCCGTCAATAGACTGTGACTTTCTCTAGTGGCTGATTGTAGTGGACAGACTGCAGGGTCAGTCACAGAGGAGCCAGAGAGGGATCCTCCAGTGATGGAGAGAGACCCTCCTCAGCTAAACAGGAAGGGGGCCTTTAGTCCTTTACCAGTGGGCTATTTTCCAGCAAAATAACCCCAAAACATACTGTCTACAGCTGGGGTTCTCAACCTCTCCATGGCGTTGTACCACCACCGCAGCCTGAATCTTCCCACATATCACTGGAAGTAACCATTGATGATGTCATCGCCTGTCACTTCCTGGTTTCGGAGCTCAGGCATGGCGCTTTTCGATGACACGGAGCTCGGAATGCACTGGGAAGAGACTTGGGGCAGGTGGTAGCGCCATTTTCAGCGGCGTGCATAACCCACACACTTCACCTCAGCTTGCCAACCGAGCCTCTTGCCTTTACTTTATGAGCTCTGTGGTGTCGAAAATCTCAGTGCCTGAACCCCAATGAAGGGGGGGGATGGAGAGGGGTTGGGATTCCAACCAATGGCATACCACCAGAGGTACCCCAACGTGTCACTGCTGGTACATGTACCACCTGTTGAGAATCCCTGGTCTACAGCATTGATTTAACTCTAAATGTGCCATTTGCTACAGAGGCCGTTTTCAGTGGAACAATAGTAGAGAGGTAAGGGGATAAAGAGTTAAATATCTCCTACCTTCATCGTTTAGTCCTGGTCCGCATTGTCACCCTGCATGCCTGCTACATAAGACGAAACCGAAGCATGATGTACAGCATACGGATTCATTGATCATCCTATGTAGCCTTGCAGTAAATAGGAGCAAACAGTGGTTTTCGACCCAATCCGAAAACAGTGGTTTTCAGCCCAATTTCAGCCCAGATTCAGTTCCAGTGGTATAAGACCCTTAACAGCTGTCGCTCAATATGACAAGCCATTCGACACAGCCTGGCCGCCACAGCAAGTGGCGAATGGCCATTTCAGGGCGCCAATAGACCGAGGAAGACTACCGTCGCTAGCAAGTCAGCACAGGGTGTGGAAAGGAGACAAAGACGGGGAGGGATGGGGTGGAGAGGGGGAGGAATGGGTAAGCAATGGAGGCGGGGAGGAGTGCAAATCAGGGAATGAGAAGGGGCGGTATCAGCAGAAGTAGTGCACACTGATATCTTATCTCCGTCCTCAGTCCTCCAACTGAGGACAACGTGCACCAGTGATATCACTGGTGCAGTTTGGAGTACGCCCAGCGGGCTGGCAAGGACTTACACTGTGGCCTCCAGAGGATTAAACTCCCATGCAGGATACAGTGAGCACCATTTGGCACAGCTGCATTGCCAGATGGGTTGGGCTGTTTAAAATATAATATGCTTTGTAACTTTCCAATGGGTCAAAAAGAAAATGCTACTTACTTCAGATTACGAACAAACTGCTGCTGGTATCTCACTAACAGAAATACCCTAAGGACTGTCCCAAATTTGGCTGCAACATGACATTTCAAGACATATCAGTGAATTGCACATTCCTGGAAATGCACAATTGATGGTCAGTGCAACTATTTGTGAGGGAGCAGCAATACCTGCCATGGATGGGCTATTTCACTTGCCAGCCCGTCAGCCCCAGCTATCAGTCTCCGATTCAGTGGTCTGGATGCGAACGCAGCATGTAGGGCATGTGCCACAGCCTGGATAGTCCTGTAAATACTGTAAGTGTCTTGAGACAAAACATTTTCAACCACATCCTGGGCCAAGGTCTCCCTTCTCCCTTTCTCGATGCATCTTTTGTAGCCTTTCACAGACAACACAGACCTTGAGTAAAAACAGTGAAATGCTTTTTCCCCAAACAGGCTAATGGCAGACAACATTGATTCAAAATTGTCATAATTTGTGTGTTTGCGTTCCTGGATTGAGAAAGACAATGAACCATGGATGTGCTGAATACCAGCCACTCTGTAAAACATCCTCAAGCTGAGGTCCTGCAAAGACACTGCAATCCAAAGTTTTCCTGAAGTTGGCTTAGTGGTTTCAAACTTTTTAATCATCGCTGCTAGAGTTAACATCGCCTGAGGATCTGCATGATAAACAACTACATTGATTTGATCCTGCTTCAGAAACCATTTCATGTTGAACTGCTTAGAAGTAAAATCCATCTCTGGGATTCTGTCTGAGAAGGCAACACAAAGACCCCTCTTCAGGATCACATCTCTGAAGGTGCTGATGAACTGTTCCCCGTGGTCATTGTTTGGAGCCAGGAGACCAATCCAGATCCATTTGAAATGCAGGAGTAGCTTGGTAATCCCCAGGAAAGGGGGTTCCTGTTTGGGGACCATCCGGAAGGAAAAAGGAGACTGAGCTTTAACTTGTTGAGCACGACTCAAGTAACCATAACTGACCTAGCAAGGAAAAAATACATACGGTAGGTATTTTTCAGTCCAGAACCCAGATATTTGTTGAGCAAAACATTATTGCTATATCAATTGCAATTGCTATATCAGAAAATGCCCATTAGTATGACTGGTGCAGAGTATCGTGAATGAACCACCCGTACATTGCTCTCCTCACATCAGCACCCGCAGCGCAGCTCTTTACTTTTCTTCATAGTAGCAAATGAACCATTTATTTATATGTGAAGAAACCAAAATTTCACATATACGCTAATGGATTCTGAGCTGTCTGTGACGGATAAAGAGAGAGACCTTGGGGTGCTGGTGGACAGGTCGATGACAGTGTCGAACCAGTGTGCGGCGGCTGTGAAGAAGGCCAATTCCATGCTTGGGATCATTAAAAAAGGGATTGAGAACAAGACGGCCAATATCATTATGGCTTTGTACAAATTGATAGTAAGGTCATATCTGGAGTATTGTGTCCAGTTCTGGTCACCACACCTCAAAAAGGATATAGTTGAATTGGAAAAGGTGCAGAAAAGAGCGAGCAGATTGATTCGTGGGCTGGAGCACCTCCCTTATGAGGAAAGGCTACAGCGTCTGGGGCTTTTCAGTCTAGAAAAAAGTGCCTGAGGGGGGACATGATTGAGACGTATAAAATTATGCATGGGATGGAGAGAGTGGATAGAGGGAATTTTTTCTCCCTCTCACACAACACCAGAACCAGGGGACACAAATTAAAATTGAGTGGAGGGAGAGTTAGAACAGACAAAAGAAAATATTTCTTTACCCAGTGTGTAAATCATCTGTGCAACTCCTTGCCACAGGATGTGGTGATGGCTCCTGGCCTAGATGCCTTTAAAAGGGGTTTGGACAGATTCATGGAGGAAAAGACCATCACAGGTTACAAGCCATAAGCAACCTCCTGGTTTTAGAAGTAGGTTTTCTCTGTGCCAGGTGCAAGGGAGTGGCAGCAGGAAACAGCTTATCTTGTTGGCTGTGTGCTCCCTGAGGCATCTGGTAGGGCCACTGTGAGATACAGGAAGCTGGACTAGATGGGCCTTTGGCCTGATCCAGCAGGGCTCTTCTTATGTTCTTATGACTTATGATTCGACTTACGACACCCGGAGCAAATGGAGCCATCGCTTCGCTGGCACTTCATTGTGCAGAATTGCGCTACCAGTGTCCCATTCTTGATCACTCAGCTGAACCTGTGCAATAAGATGCAGTCTGAACCACCTCCACCCACCCATCATTCATACCTGTGGGATTTTGTAGATGCCCAACATGCTGGAAATCTGACTGGAGATGGCAGAGTCAGCCCCTTCAAGAACAGCCACCAGCTTATTCCTCCTTCCGCAGCTGTAGTTTGGAACACACTTTTGCCCAGTGGACAGCAGGTCTGTCATGGCTTCAAAAGTGAATCTTGCATTGAAATAGTTCTCATAGATGCTGTAGCCAAGAGAGACATTGGGCAGGAGCCTGGGATTCTGGTTGATCTCATGAATGGCAAAGAAGAAGGGCAGGAGGTCCCAGAAATGCATGCCTACTATACTGCAAGAAAAAGATGTCTCAGATTCTGATCTTCCAGTTAATGAGCACAAGTCAAATTCGTGCTCCTTTAAAAAAAAAAGTGCATTATAGGCAGCACTCATTTCTGGATTTTACTCGACTTCAGTGCCTGATGCTGTGCAACTGTGTAAGCAGGGAAGAGACACCTGGCTGCACGTTGAATAGATGTTCATTCGAGTGAGAAAGTCATGAAGAACACAACCTTCAATGGTCAAAACCAAATAAAAAACAAGCATATAAGAGTCACTTTAATTGGGGGGGGGGCACAGCTCCCTGGGACAGAGATGTACTTTTCTGGTGCTTGCTACTGAGAAGGGAGGCCATCGAGTGGCGCAGTGGGTTAAACCGCTGAACCATGAGCTGTCGATCGAAAGGTCAGCAGTTCAAATCCGCGACAGGGTGAGCTCTCGGTGCTTGGCCAGCTCCTGCCAACCTAGCAGTTCCAAAGCATGCTAATGCGAGTAGAAAAATAGGTACCACTTGCGGGAAGGTAAACAGCACTCCATGCTCCAGCTGCATGCTACACGCTGCGGCAAGGAGAGTCATGCCAGCCACATGACCACGGAGGCGTCTTCGGACAACGCTGGCTCTTCGGCTTTGAAATGGGGATGAGCACCACACCCTAGAGTCGGACACGACTGGACTTAATAGTCAGGGGTCACCTTTACATTTTACTGAGAAGGGAGGGATCACAGGAGAATATTGGTGTGCTGAGATGAAGCAGCCGGCTTTTAAACTACAACACACGACATCAGTACATTCCAGAACACTAAAAAGACAGTTGCCTCCTTATACCTTGATGAGTTAAAGCACCTTCAGATAGTTCTTTGAAGTGTCTGAGTTTCAAATTCTAGAACAACCAGTGCAAAGACAAACAACAGAAGGGCTCCTTTATATGTGACCCCCCACAACGCTCATGCAAATACAAATGCTCCTTACCGGTGCACTCTTTAATAAACACGCGAGTCAGGAATATGGGCATAAAGGCCCACTTTTAATGAAACAAAGTACAGGAAGATGAAGATCGGGAGACCAGCAAGCAGAGAATAGCGCAGAGGTACCACGCTGAAGGGGCGCCAGGCATCAGCCTGACCCCAGGCGGGTGATGCAACCCAGACTCAAAACCACGGCCTCTTCACGAAGAAGGCAGGCTTTTCGCTGTCAGCCGGACCACTCCGGACAACCCCAAGACGAAGAGCATTTAAGGCAGGCCACGACTGACCAGGGGCGGCCCCAGCCTTCTCCCCGCACCGGAGGGCAACTGAGAGGTGGGAGATAGGGCATACCTTGCCTTTGCTGCCCCAGAGTTCACACTGGTAGCCCCAAATTCAAGCCTTCATACCTGCACTAGCCTGAAACCAAGGGACAAGGTTAAAAGACATGAAAGAGAAAAACCCCAAACCCAAAAGCAGTCAGAATTAGGCAAAAAAAAATGCGGTTCTTTTTGACGACTAATCTGCGGCTCACAGAAATACGTTGTTCTGAGCTCATTTTTGCATCGGAATTAATATAAAAGTTCAATGAGAAATTCTCAAGCTTTAGAATTATTTACCAGGTATAAACTCAACATTAATAAAACTAAGATCATGGCATCTGGTCCCATCAATTCCTGTCAAATAGAAGGGGCAGAAATGGAAGCAGTAACAGATTTTACTTTTTGGGTTTCCAAGATCACTGCAGACGGAGACAGCAGCCATAAAATTAAAAGACGCTTACTCCGTGGAAGGAAAGCTATGGCAAATTTAGATAGCATAATAAAAAGCAGAGATATCACCATGCCAACAAAAGTTCATATAGTCAGGGCAATGGTCTTCCCAGTAGCAATGTATGGTTGCGAGAGTTGGACCATAAGGAAGGCTGAGCGCCGAAGAATAGATGCTTTCGAACTGTGGTGCTGGAGAAGACTCCTGAGAGTTCCTTGGACTGAAAGGAGATCAAATCAGTCAATCCTCAATGAAATCAACCCTGACTGTTCCCTGGAAGGACAGGTACTGAGGCTGAAGCTCATATATTTTGGCCACCTAATGTGAAGGGAGGACTCTCTGGAGAAGACTCTGATGCTGGGAAAGACTGAAGGCAAAAGGAGAAGGGGAAGGCAAAGGATGAGATGGTTAGACAGCATCACCAATGCAACGAACATGAAAAAGAGCGAACTCAGGAAGATAGTGGAGGACAGGAAGGCCTGGCGGGATGTGGTTCATGGGATCACAAAGGGTCGGACACGACTTAATGACTGGACAACAACAATAAACGGAGATTCCACTGGTTTAAAATGTAAATGTTCATGGTTAATATAATATATTTAAGAATTTAAATGCTTCTTAAATATTATGGCTCTCAAACATCTCTCTTGTGGCTCTCAAACATCTGAAGTTTAATGTGTTACATTATGCACCTTTAGACACCCCTGAGCTATAGAAAAACTGCACATCAAACACCTTTAGCATCCTTCCCTATCCCACTCTCCAAGGTGCAGAGTCGGAGCAGTTCCTGGGCATCTCAGAGAAGAAAGAAGCACCTTCCCCAACCGCTGTGTCTGCTCCTGCAGTTGACAAGCAAAGAGTTTGGAGCACAACGCAATACGATATGCTAGAAATCCTGATTTTCCTATAATACATTATTGTTCTTCAGCATGAACCTCTCAAGGCACAGCATGTGAAATAGCAGGCTGTGTGTCGGTGATGACTTCATGTTCCTGCCTCCCCACAAAATCTTTCCCTTGAAGCAGGAGAAAAGGATGTGATTTACCAGACACAAGCACCAGGCAATGACAGTCCCTGATCTACAGGAATCACTGAGAAGTTAGAATCAGAATTCACTGGAGCAGCTGTAACTCCATCACCACATGATTACTTACGCTGTAAATTTGTTAGCTGGAGGTTTGGAAAAAGCATATGGTCGAAATACAGTTTTTGTTGTCGATACGATTCCACTGATCTGGTAGTCTCCTGGCTTGTAATAATTAAATGGGGCACTTCGATCACTTATCCAACCAAGGGGGCACTTGGTCTTCAGCATCCCCCAGGGAGTATGAGACAGTAGCAAAAGAGAAAGCAGCAGCATCATTTTGGGAATGTCTGAGCCACACCCACACATACTCCCTGTACTAAGATAACTGGAGCCAGAGCTGCAGATCCGAAAGGGAAGCTGTTGAACTTCACACTGACAGAATCCCACCTCTCCTAAATCTGACTCTGGTTCTCAGCGCTGCAGCAGGTAATTATGCACCAGCCTTTCCAAGATAACTTCAGGAAGTTCTCTCCCCAGTTGCTCTCAATTCTGATATTTCTCTTATTGGTTTCCAAGGTGATCATTGGATGAATCTCCTGAGCTTTGGTGAGGAGAAGAATAAAGCACCGTATTTTTGATAATTGCTGGGGACAGAGTCACTCTTGCACCATGCTGAACTCTCTGTGCGACTCCATGCGCAGGTGTACAGCTGGAGAAAACATGTTTGTAAGACTCGGCCTCCACCTCTCTTGTCTTTCATCATTAAACAAAGGAGCAGATCAGCAGAGCTAGAGCTTCCCAAACAATCCCATACAGTGGCGTTTCTGAGGTAGGGGCGCGACCGTAAGTCACGCCTCGTCCTAGTACCCGCGTTCACGAATCAGAGCAAGGAGGCCCAGCCCCCTCGTCATATAGGGTTAGGGTTAGTGTTAGGGTTAGGGTTAGGTTCTCCTCCCGTTCACCTTCGCTGCGCGGAATGGCTCCAACGGCGAGGAGGCGGAGCCTCCTTGCTCCGGTTCATGAACGCCGTACTAGTACGGGGCGTGGCTTATGGTCGCGCCCCTATCTCAGAAACGCCTCTGATCCCATATGACTCTACAGGTCACCTCCATTGTGCCAATTACGTCTGGAGTGAATGATCAGCAGATGGTAAAAGTACCACCACCTCCAGGGTGTCCTAGAGGCTCCGAGTGTGTGTAGTGGCCTCTTGTAGGTTCCCAGGAGCATCTCTGGACCCTGCTAGGCACCGCCTGACATGATTGTAATGCAGATCTGTCTCAAATCCTTGGTCTGTCTCCATTTTGAGTTTCCTGTCTTGGTTTTCTGCCTGCCTGCTTCTGTAGCCCCAGTGATTGGCATTTGGCCAGAGGCCTTGGGAGCTGTGCTTCAAGCTGCCTTGTTATTCCTTATCTGCATGGGAACCCTGATATCACAACTTCTCCCAGTTAACTAGCTGCACCTGTGCTGGACATCACGAGCTTCTCAGCCTTGGGAGGGGGAGCGAGGAGTGAGCTCATCTTCGGGAACTTTCCCCTGCGTGTTGCCCTTTCATTGGTCTGCTCCCCCCTGTCAATCATCTCACCCTAAAAAGTCTACTTAAGCTATTATTCTGGCATCCATCTTCTCTCTCGTTATTCTCTCTCTAACTGGGTTTTGTTGGAGACAGTCCTCCTGTCTGCTGTTACTCCTATGGCTTGACTTAGCCTCTGCCTTGGGCAGGTCAGCCCTGCACCATCCTGCTGGGATGGCTATTCTCTTTTCTCATCATGGTGAGTGTGTAGGGACAAATGTGTTAGCTAAGGAGTTAGTTCTTTGTTATTTTAGTGCTGTATTCTAGTATTTGAAAGTTATGCCTTGTTGCAGCAACCTAGTTGCCTGTATCCTTTTACTTGTATCACTATGCTTGGTTTGCGTAGCCTAAACTTAATAAACACCTATCTATTTCACCAGAGAGTGTTTCTTTGGAACCTTGGAAACTAAGTCCTGGAAGCCTTGTTGCTTAGTCACGTACTACCTGTGTTGCACGTTGCATCCCTGTCTGGCTTGGTCAGCCAGACCTGGGACCAACGGTTCACTCTGTACCCCTTCCCAGTAGCCTGGGACAGGAAGGGCTAGGAGGCACCCAGTGCTGGTGGCAGTCTACCTGTACTATCCCCTTGGTCAGGGGTTAGTTGCTTTTACCCCCCTGTGGCTCAGGGGTGCCTTCTCTCCTTGGCTAGGAGTGGACAACCAACCGATTAGAGAGCAAATCTTCTCTGGCTAAGGTGGCCGGCCTTGGTTTGTGCCGGCATCGAGGCTAGAGGGGGTGAACCTCTCCATTACATGGTGGCAAGCGGTCTTTACGTACCCTGGGTTCCACTGAGTCCTTTTTGGTCAAATTGTTGGGCATAATTTGGCTGGCATAACTGCAAGTACTGAGTGCACGCAATTTGTTGTTTTGTGAAGAGAGGGACTCGTATTCCTTGTTGGATACGTAGGTTAGGTTAGCCAGCATGGCAGAGGAACAGGCCCGGTCATGTGGGTCCGGTTCCGAAGACGAAGAAGAACGTCCTCCATCACACCAGGACGCTGATGAGACACAGCCTTGGACTGGTGACTCTGGGGACACTGAGGGAGCTGATGCCCCTCACAGTTATGTGACTGTGGACCAGACTGGCTTTTTGAATGAGACATTCCGTTCATGGGATGACCACGGGTCGAAGATCGACTGGCGGCGGCGTGAGGAAGAGGATTTGAAGGAGCACCAACGTCTCTCGGAAGCGCTTAAGCGTGTGGAGTACCGCATCCTCAGTCATCCGATTCGGCAGGACCGGCGTTCGTCTGCGGTGGAGGAGCAAGCTGCCAGGTCTGACATTCCTGAGAAGAGGGAGCCGGCTGGGGACTCTGCCTCGGGGGTGTTTACATCTGAGCCTGTGGTGCGGCGTCGAACTACCACCATGAAGGAGAGGCGAGTTGGCTGGGACCGTCCTGCTTCGGCTGAGCTTGAACGGCAGGGAGCCACCTACGCGCGCCAGGAGGAGGTACGAGACACGGGCGACTTTTGGCTTTCCGAGTCGGCAAGGCGAGAGCAGCAGCGAGAGCGGGCACAGTGGCAGCTGCGTCCGCCGAGCCCTTATCTTTCCCATGGGCTTCAACAGGTTCAGGCTGCCCCGTCGGCTGTGCGTGCTTATCGAGAGAGCCTTGGACAGGTCAGAGCTCCGAATACCAACCCCTTCATGCCTAGGGAAGACAGCTCGCCCTACCATGGACTTTCGTACTCAGCTGTGCCTCCCCGCCCTGTTCCCGCGCCGCGGCGTACTCGCCCTGCTGATGGAAATGATCAAGCCCCTGGTGGATCCAATCCTGCTTCTAACCCCTTTTTGGACTTTGCGTTGGCTCAAACTAAACTGCTGACTGACTGTCTGGGGAAGAGAGGCCGGGAATGGGGGTTCGACCGCTCGGTATTCGCAAAATTCGATGGCAAAATTTCTGTCGAGTCGTATTTGCAAAATTTCGAGGCTTTGTGCCTTTCTGAGCAAGTGCCGGAAGATCAAATGTGTCGGCTGCTGTGCACTTTGGTGCAGGACTCTGTCCTTCAGCGCATTCTTAATGATCTGCCGATTGACCAGATGGACAGTTATTCGCTTTTCCGTCAAATGGTCCATTGTCGCCTTGCTCTGACGCCTGCCTCCTTACAGCAGAAGTTCAAAAACTTTCGGAAGAAAGGAGGAGATTCCTGCGCGGCGCAACTGCAGAGACTTGGATTGCAGTGGGTTCAGGCGGCGAATGCCCTTTCTTATGCTGATGCCCTTCATCTTTTTTTTCTGGACAAATTTTATGATTTAGTCCCTTCCGAACTTTTATTCGTTTTAATGGACAAGCACCCTAAGGACTTGCTGGAAGCTGGAAGGGAGCTGGATGCTCTGGTCGCTTTGCGGCGCCGGCAATCTCCCTCCTCCGAGCCTGCTAAGTCGGTGAAGCAAGGGGGCGGTCAACAGCCCAAAGACGGGGAGAGGGGGAAGGAGCGGCCTTGGAGAGGCCAGCCGCAGCAACAGCAGCAGCGCCGGTCGGGCTCGTTGCCGGCCGGGGGAAATCGAAACCAGCAGCCATTAAGCCGTTCGTCTCCCCCTGACTCGACTCAGCGCTCTCAATCATCGCACCAACAGTCGGGGGCAGGGGAGATTCGTTGCCATGGTTGCGGGGAGAAAGGACACATCAGAAAAGAATGTGGGAAGGAGAAGAAAGGCTTTGCCGTTTTCAAGCCTGGCTCTAAGTCGCAAGGGGGCCAACTTAAGTCTGTACGTGCTTCGTGCCAGTACCAGGATGAGGCTGAACATGTGCCGGAGAGCTGGGAGTCAGAGGACAGTGGGTCGGACTATGTGGGTATGGAGCGAGCGGTGCTGCAGCCTCCTGATGTTTTGCCACCCAGACCAAGTTCGGCTCCCACCCAGCCGTTGGCCCAGAGAGATGACGACCGTACCACCCCAATTCATTTGGCTGTTGTTCCTGGGACTTCCCAAGCTGCGGGAGGTCGTATCACTAAAGTTTCTGCGGGCTCTGGAGTCGAGCGGCTGCCACCCGTATCTGTGGAGCCTGCTCCTCCTCGCCTGCGTGTTCCGGACTGGTCGTCGTCCGCTCTACCAGGAACGCGAGTCGTCACCATGAAAGAAATCTTCCCTCTCCACCTCAGAGACCGAGTAAGTTCTCACCGTGATACTGAACTGACTGTCTTTCGTGGGGGGGCTGTTTGGCAGAAAGTGCCAGCCAGCAAGGACTCGGGGGCTGATGTGAGTGTGCTGCCAGCTAGATTCCTCCCCCCTGGGACCGTGGTTGACCAACTCTGCATGCCGGTTCACTTCTTTAAGGAGGCGAAGCGATTCTTCCCCTGCGCTGTCATTTCTGTTCAATTTGAACATTATCGGGGAGAACATCTCTTCATTGTGACCACAGAGGATGCTGAAGAGACTCCGCAAGTGCTTATTGGGCTGGACTTGCTCATCAGGAGTGAAGTAGCCGCTGAAGAGCAGCTCGCTAAAGCTAGCACTGCTCCTGTTGTTTCTACTACGGCTGGGGATGCTGATGTGGGCGGCAGTCCGCTGGTGGCGGTGCTCACCCGAGCGGGGGCGAAAAGGGCAGCTGCTGAGGCTCCGGTTGAAAGCCCTGTAAAGCAGGTGCGGGAGCAGCCGTCCCTCATTCAGTTTTACATCCCTGACAAAAGCCGCTTTGTTGCGGAGAGTGCCTCCTGTAAAAGCTTGGAAGGTGTTCGAAAAGCTGTGGTGCCAGCGCCATCTACTGGCAAAATTATGACGGATACTTTTATTGTGGAAAATGGCGTCTTTTACCGTCTTACTCCGATTGCGGGACAGCCTTTGGAGAGCACACCAAGGCGTCAGCTTGTTGTCCCAGAGGCTTACCGGGACACGATCCTGCGGCTGGCCCATGAACACCCTTATGCTGGGCATGCTGGTGTTAAAAAGACTCTGGCCAGACTTACGCAATCTTTCTGGTGGCCTGGCGTCCGCGAAACGGTGTGTGCCTGGCTCCGCTCGTGCGCAACGTGCCAAGTTGTGGGCCGTGCCCGTGATGAGACCAAGGCCCCTTTACAATCTTGTGTGGTGGAATGTCAGCCGTTCCAGGAACTGCAGCTGGACCTTTTGGGCCCTCTCCGTCCTGCTAAGTCTGGGGCTAAGTTCATTCTGGTCTGTGTGGACAGAGCCACAAGGTTCCTGCAAGCTATACCTTTGCGTTCCATCACAGCTACAAGTATTGCCCAGGCACTGCTGGGGATTTTTTCGATTCAGGGCCTTCCCCGCAAAATTTCCAGTGATCAAGGGGTACAGTTTGTAGCCTCCCTGCTTCAACGGCTATGCCAACTGGCGGGGATTGACCAGCGGTTCTCCACGATCCATCATTCGATTAGCCACGGTCTTGTCGAGAGGGCTAATCAAACGTTGGGCCAAATGCTACGCAAGTTTGTCTTGGAGCATGAGGAGTCTTGGGACATTGCTTTGAAGTTTCTTGTGTTTGCCATCAATGATGCCCCTGCTGAGTCATTAGGCTATTCTCCAAATGAACTGTGTTTTGGACGTCAGCTGAGATCACCTTTGATGTTGTATAAAGAGTGCCTGGAAGGGGACTTGGACACTGAGGGTGTACCTGTGCAGCAATATTTGTCGCAGCTTCATGCCTCCTTGCAGTCAGTGAGGGAATTTGCTGCTGAAAATCTGCGTAAGGCCCAAGAGTGTCAGAAGAGGATCTACGACAAGTCTGCCCGCCCTGCGACTTTTGCATCTGGGTCTAAAGTTTGTCTGTTGGTGCCTGACAGAGCGCATAAACTCTGCCCTAAGTGGGAACCAGGCTATGTGGTGGTCAAACAGCTTGCTGACAACAACTACCTTCTACAAGATGAGGCTAAAGAGCGCCCTCCTTTTGTTCTACATGCTAATCGTCTGAAACAGTTCCACGAGAGGCCTGAGTCTACTCCTGCTGTGTTTTCTGTTCGCAGCTCCGGGGAAGACGACTTCCCAGACCAACACTGGCTGGACCAAGCTTCAGACCACACCGACGTACCCCAAAGCGTTGCTCTGTCTCCTGAGTTGACTCCATCTCAGCAAAGTGAACTCTTGGCTGTGTTTGGGCGGTTTGGGGCTTTGTTTACTGGGAAACCTGGTGTTACTAACTTGGTTCAGCATTCTATCGTTCTAGAGCCGGGGGCCCGCCCTATTGCCATTCCCCCTCGTGGAATCAAGGGGAACTTGGCTGCTATCGTGGACAAGGAAATAGACATGATGCTGGACTTGGGGGTGATCCAACCATCGTCAAGCCCTTGGGCTTCCCCCATCGTCATCGTTGAAAAGAAACGCCTATCTGAGTCTGCTCCACGTGAATATAGATTTTGTGTGGACTATAGACATCTTAACTCTGTTTCTGTCCCTGACAGGTATCCTCTCACCAATCTGGATGAGCTGTTGGAAACAGTGGCTGGAGCCAAGTACCTGACTACCCTGGACATGTGTAAGGGTTACTGGCAAATGGAGATGCATCCAGATAGTGCGCCTCTCACGGCTTTCGCAACTCGCCGTGGCCTATTTGAGTTCCGCAGGCTCGCCTTCGGGCTAGCGGGAGCGCCAGCAAATTTCCAGCGTTTGGTTAACGCCTTACTTAAAACGCATAGTTCTTATGCAGTGGGCTATCTGGACGACATTTGTATCTACAGTAACACCTGGGAGGACCATATTGTACACATTCAAAATGTCTTTCAAACACTTGTGGAGGCTGGACTGACTTTAAGAGCAGACAAGTGTCAGCTCGCAAAGGCCTCGGTTCAATATTTGGGTCATGTGGTGGGTGGTGGCACCATTCAGCCCATGCAGGCTAAGATAGAGGCTATACGAAATTGGCCTATTCCGAAAACGAAAAAACAGGTTCAAAGTTTCCTCGGTTTGGCAAGTTTCTATCGTAGGTACGTGGGGCATTTCAGCACCCTAGCCACCCCCCTAACTAACCTCTGTCGTAAGCATTTACCTTCACAGATTACCTGGACACCTGAGTGCCAATCTGCTTTCGATGCTCTGAAGCGGAGCTTGTCATCTGCTCCTGTTCTGGTTGCACCTGACTACACTAAACAGTTTGTTGTTCAAACCGATGCTTCTCAAACTGGGTTGGGGGCTGTTCTTTTGCAGGACCATGATGGGGTTTTACATCCTGTGGTGTACCTGAGTCGTAAATTGTTGCCTAGGGAACAAAACTACTGTATCTCTGAATTGGAGTGTCTTGCAGTTGTGTGGGCTTTGGCTAAGTTATGTCCATACCTGTGGGGAACTAAGTTCCTGGTTCAAACAGACCATTGCCCTCTTACTTTTCTGGCCTGAGCCAAAGGTAACCAAAGGCTCCTACGCTGGCAGCTGAGTCTTCAAGATTTTGCCTTTGAATTCGTTTACATTAAGGGCCACCATAACATCCTTGCTGATGCCCTTTCTCGGGTTTGGGCACCTGAAGATCTTACTACCTGAGTGCCTTCATTCAGTTGATTCTATCTGATCTTGTGTTTCTGTGCTGTTCTGATATATTGCTGTAGTGATGTAGGAATTGCCTGTTGCACACCAGTATTACACTGCCAATGCTGCTATGTACACACTTTCTACCTCTTTTATGTATTTTGTATTGTTAGCTAGGCTCGCAGATATAGATATACTATGTTTTATATACCATGCTTAGTTGTTGTGTGTATGGATTTTTTCCTCACCTTGATCTGTTCTCTTGGGTTTCTTTAGCCTGGATTGGCCGTGTTGACCGCCAAATCCAATCTCTGGAACCCCGGAATGTAATGCAGATCTGTCTCAAATCCTTGGTCTGTCTCCATTTTGAGTTTCCTGTCTTGGTTTTCTGCCTGCCTGCTTCTGTAGCCCCAGTGATTGGCATTTGGCCAGAGGCCTTGGGAGCTGTGCTTCAAGCTGCCTTGTTATTCCTTATCTGCATGGGAACCCTGATATCACAACTTCTCCCAATTAACTAGCTGCACCTGTGCTGGACATCACGAGCTTCTCAGCCTTGGGAGGGGGAGCGAGGAGTGAGCTCATCTTCGGGAACTTTCCCCTGCGTGTTGCCCTTTCATTGGTCTGCTCCCCCCTGTCAATCATCTCACCCTAAAAAGTCTACTTAAGCTATTATTCTGGCATCCATCTTCTCTCTCGTTATTCTCTCTCTAACTGGGTTTTGTTGGAGACAGTCCTCCTGTCTGCTGTTACTCCTATGGCTTGACTTAGCCTCTGCCTTGGGCAGGTCAGCCCTGCACCATCCTGCTGGGATGGCTATTCTCTTTTCTCATCATGGTGAGTGTGTAGGGACAAATGTGTTAGCTAAGGAGTTAGTTCTTTGTTATTTTAGTGCTGTATTCTAGTATTTGAAAGTTATGCCTTGTTGCAGCAACCTAGTTGCCTGTATCCTTTTACTTGTATCACTATGCTTGGTTTGCGTAGCCTAAACTTAATAAACACCTATCTATTTCACCAGAGAGTGTTTCTTTGGAACCTTGGAAACTAAGTCCTGGAAGCCTTGTTGCTTAGTCACGTACTACCTGTGTTGCACGTTGCATCCCTGTCTGGCTTGGTCAGCCAGACCTGGGACCAACGGTTCACTCTGTACCCCTTCCCAGTAGCCTGGGACAGGAAGGGCTAGGAGGCACCCAGTGCTGGTGGCAGTCTACCTGTACTATCCCCTTGGTCAGGGGTTAGTTGCTTTTACCCCCCTGTGGCTCAGGGGTGCCTTCTCTCCTTGGCTAGGAGTGGAAAACCAACCGATTAGAGAGCAAATCTTCTCTGGCTAAGGTGGCCGGCCTTGGTTTGTGCCGGCATCGAGGCTAGAGGGGGTGAACCTCTCTGTTACAATGATCCAAACTGGGCATGTGCTTGTTGAGCATCTTTGCACCTGCCTGGTTTTAAAGTAGTCAGCTAGACCACCACGGTTGGGATCTGGGGACTGTACACATTGAAGAGCAGCTTTCAATTTGGAGAGTCTTTTTTGTATAGAAATCTACATCTCCGAAACATCTCCCAAACCGGCCATGCAGATATGTACAAAGAACAAATAGTCCAAGGGGTCTTTATACCTCCCTCAATAAATATTCATAAAAGCCTAATAATCTACTACCATAATAGGTAACTCTCCAGTAAGGTAAAGGTAAAGGTGACCCCTGACAATTAAGTCCAGTCGTGTCCGACTCTACGGTGTGGTGCTCATCCACATTTCAAGGCCGAAGAGCCAGCGTTGTCCGAAGACGCCTCCGTGGTCATGTGGCCGGCATGACTCTCCTTGCCACAGCATGTAGCATGCAGCTGGAATACGGAGCGCTGTTACCTTCCCACAAGCGGTACCTATTTATCTATTCGCATTAACATGCTTTGGAACTGCTAGGTTGGCAGGAGCTGGCCAAGCAACGAGAGCTCACCCCGTCGCGGATTCTAACTGCCGACCTTTCGATCGACAGCTCATGGTTCAGCGGTTTAACCCACTGCGCCACCCGCTGGCCTTCAGTAGCTTTCCATTAACACAAAGAGTCACGTGATTTTAGAGAAAACAGAACCAAAACCTAAGTTCTATTGCAACACATGTCCCTGTACTCAGCCTAGTTTACATCCTGTTGACCAGGTCAGCTTACAGGACACAGTCTGACATTCTTACTGCAGGGAGACCTCCAACCTGATCCAAAGAATGGTTACACAAAGGCCAACGTAGATGTTCTATTTCCATAAGAAACTTATGATATTCAATACAAGAGATGCACAAATGAACAAACTCAGGGTCATAGTATTCCCTTGGTCACAATATTATTTTGGGCCTTCACTTTCTGTGACACTGGCATGGAGCGCGATACTCATTCTGGTTTCTGTGGATTGGAACTATTAGATTCCACTCATCACTAACTGGAAATTTACTGAACGAACCAGGTCTTTTTTTGTTTTCAGACAGGAGAACATACGTCTATCAACAAAGACAGTGTAGTGGGTTTGGAGTTATGAATGTGTTCCCTCCCCCCACTCCTTTCCACTCCTTTGATAGCAATCTCAACTTTTTAGACCAACTTCTCACTCACCCAGCATATCACCACCCCCAACTTCTCATCTTAAAATATACCAGTGTATCACTGTGGCTCAGAGGTGCTAAGGCCAGAGAAAATGAGGAAGCCTCACAGTGAACGGCCTACAAGGGGCTTGGGCAGGCTTACTATTCATCCCGAAATTTCCCGGACTGTCATGGATTTTTGTCTCAGGTTCCCTCGGCCCCCTGTTACCCCCCCCTGGTCCATTTAAAATTTATTTTGATGTTTTTCTATTTCATTTTTGGAAAAAAATGGCCACCAGAATTTCCCCCCTAAAAAAATGGCCGCTTAAGAGACTTCACTGGCTGTGATCATGTGCTTAGGAGAAGCACAGAGCTTTACTCTTCAGCTCTGCCTCTGCAGCAGGACCTCACAGCAACAAAGCTTCCTTGTAAGCCAGCAGCCAGCAGCCGGAGCGCTTCCCCCCCTCGCAGCAGATGGAGAGCCGAGGGTTCAGACTGCAACATGATGAGGTTTGCCTGCTTATATCGGCCCCCTCCAACCACCACCACCTCCAGGGCCAGGAGATGACTGTGTGTTTCTGCCTGCATGGCGCATATTGCTGCCGCGGCGGTTTGGGGGGGGTGTGTTGAGGTTGGACCCGGCTTGGTGGAGCCCTGGCCCTGGATGAGGCGTGCACTATAATTTTTGTTCCCCGTTGCCGTTTGTTTTCCTGGTCCTGGCTGCTCTTTGGATTGGTCCGTCATCTTTTTCCTTTGCCTGCTTAACATTTGCGTCTGCTGCTGCTGCTTGGGTTTGTGTTTGTCGTTTTACTTTGTTTTCTCTGTATTTGCTGATGCTGGCTGTCTGTGTGCTGGTCCCCCCCCCCCCCCCGTGTTTTCCCTGTTGTGCTTTTGGCTCGGAAGCCTCAAGTCCACTCAGAAACTTTTCTGTTGCAGTCCGTGTGTGCTGGCCTGCCCACCCTCCACCCACCACCTCCAAGATGCTGGGGGAGGCTGAAAGATCTCCCGAACACGGAAAGGGTGGGGAGGAGGAGAAGGAAGAGGAAAGTCAGGGGCTGGAGCGACGGGAGATGGCCAAGTCCAATAATAACAACGATGACAGCAGCAGCTGCAGCAGCGCCACTCACCCTAGCCGCCCGGCATTCAGCCACCATGTACTCCAAGCCCCGATCATCCCCGCCTAGCCGAAGCGCAAGAGCCGAAGCGCCACCGTCCTTTCCACTCCTTTGATAGAAATCTCAATTTTTGAGACCAACTTCTCCCTGATCAGCTGCTTCCATCAGCAGCTGATAAGGGGGAGCGGAAAAACGACGAAATTGCTCCGTTAGCTTCACTTACCTTGTCTCCCGGCCGCCTCCATGATGAATCTCGCGAAAATCTCACGAGATTCAAGATGGCAGCGGCTAAATCTCGTATGGGCACATGAGTAAGCTTACCATCGTCCCGGAAATGACCGGGATTTTCACGGTAACGAGGATCATCCCGGTCATCCCGGCTGCCCTCCCCAGCATCCTGGTTGCCATGCGACTTTCCAGCACTTCAAACGGCTGTAAAAACTAAAAAAAAAAACCACTGATTCACAGCTACTTCCGGTTTCGCGTTGTAACCAGAGGTCGCTGTGAATTGGTTTTTCTTTAACTCTTTAGCCATAGGACGTGACTGGGGGGGGGGCGGAGACAGCCCACCTCTTCCCTCTTGTGAGTTCCAGAGTGTGGAAACCTTTTGTGTGTTATCTGTATATCGGCTGCAGGAGCCATTGTGAAACCAGCTCACCGTCTTTTGGGGCTACTTATTTTGAAAAGAAAATACAATCTATAGGCCTTGCTTTAGATATAGTAGGTTCACTGACCCATGACCAAGCATTTAGAACAATTAGGGGCAGGCTTCTGGATACTGAACAGCAAGAACTTCAGCATGCTGCCAACACGACATGCTCACCACTCCATTATCAGATTCCTATTAAGTATGGCCAACGGGCAGAGTATTTATACCATCTAAAATGCCCATCTGATTGTAGGGCCTTCTTATTGGCAAGGTGTAATGTCATGCCATCAGAGTTACTTTATGGGAGATTTAGAGGGATTCCCTCTAGGGAGAGATGTTGTGCTGTGGGAGGTGTGGAATCTCTGCACCATATGTTATTTTATTGCCCCCTGTATAATGATCTACGTGAGAAATATTTATATCCGATCTTGTCCAATAGGTGGGGTTGGGAGGATCAGGAAAAAATCCGGATTATTTTACAGGGTGTAGATGTTGTATTAACAGAAAAAGTTGCAACCTACTTAAAGCTAATTGTAAAGAGGCGCAGTGCGAATCATATGGGTAGTGTATGCTAGGTTAGGACTCTTCACCCTTACTTGTTATATGTCTATGTTGTATGTTATGTATGTTTTAATTATGCCAATAAAGGTTCTGAATCTGTGAAACCAGCTAGCCCACTCAGCAGGAGCCTAATTAGAGCAGTTGACGGCTAATCGGCTCGCTGGCTTCTTCGGAGCGCTGAGAGGCTCCTTGTGAATTTGTTTACAAGAAAGCATGTCAGAGTCCGGGGAACGATATTTTGCCTCAGCAAGAGCCTGAAATAACGGCTCCTTTTACTCCTGGGGTTCAAGCTCAGTTCAAGCTCTGCGTCTGCGTGTGGCTGGGAGCACTCGGAAAGCGAGGGCTAATTCGCGCTGGTTGTGGAGACGAAGAGGCTGAGCGGGAGCTGTGCTGAGTGGCAGCGAACTCAGTGACCCCCTGGATGTCCAGCCGGCATTTTCAGCTGGCTCAACATTATTAAATAAATACTGTATTTTACCTTTTTTTCCCGTACCTCTGAGCACGTGCAGAGGGCCGCCGCTGTTTTCGTCCCTGCCAGCTGGCTGCGTTGTGGCAGCCAGCACTGGCTGTCACAATGCACCTGGTTGGCCGGGACAAAAACAGCGGCAGCATTCTACACATGCTCAGAGGCATGGGGGAAAAGGTAAAATACTGTATTTATTTTATGGTGGACATGCCCACTTCTGGTTGACACGCCCACTTCTGGCGGAAGTGACATCACAGCTTTTGACCCGCCTCCCCGTGATGTCACTTCCGCCCCCCTCGGGGTCCCAGAAAGGTTGGTAAGGCTACACATGAGGCTCATATGCCTCTTCCTCTGATGTTCATTTGGCAGGGAGACATGACAGGGCCTATTTGGTCACAGCCCCTGCCTTGTGGGATTCCCTGCACTATGAGAACTGTCTGACCTTCTCGTTCTCACCTGTTTTGTTCAATTGGATGTTCCAGTTGAGTTAAAAACCCATATCATTTATTGTTCTCACTGAGCTACTCACATTCACTCCTAGTTGGTTCTTCTAACTTTTAATACTGTTTTCATTTTGTTTTAATTGTTGATGAACATTTATTGTTTCATTGATGATGTTTTATTCATGATTGGGTTAATGCTTTTCTTATGAGCCACCTTGAGTGCCCCTTAAATCAATGTAAATAAGAAAAAGAAAATGTCATGCAGCCATTCTAGTATCATTATATTATATATTTACTTTTACTAGATTCTTGCAGACTATGTAAAGGAAAAAGAGGTGTGTTGCAATAGTAACTGGGTATGGGTTCACTCACACAACAAGTTTTTGGGTTTACAAACAGCAAAGCACAGCCAACATTAAAAGGAATGTCTTCAAAAGCAGACGTCATCTTAGATGGCATCTTTAGGCTTTTTTATTAGATGGTCCTTTGTATTGAAGTCAGGCCTGAGTACTATAATGTAGCATTTGGGCATAAAGATGCAGCCCAATAACCCCAAACTGGAGGCCAAGATGGAGAAGACCTGCACGGCCACCATGTATTTGCCCTTCGTGCTCAGGTAGGTGGGCACAAAGGACACCCAAACACTGCAGAAGACCAGCATGCTGAAGGTGATCAGCTTGGCTTCATTGAATGCTCCGGGCAGCTTCCTGGCTAGGAAGGCCACAGTGAAGGAGACGGCCGCCAGAAAGCCCATGTAGCCAAGGGCAACATAAAACATGGCGACACTCCCTTCGTCACACTGCAGTATGATGTACCCAGACTGGGAGTGCATGTCAGAATCTGGGAATGGGGGAGAGATTCCAAGCCAGGCAGCACAGATGCCCACTTGAACTATGGAACAAGAAAAGACAATGGAGTTTGCCAAACTCTTTCCCACCCATTTCCTCATCTTGCTCCCTGGCTTTGTGGCCATGAAAGCCACCACCACAGTGACCGTTTTGGCCAACACAGAAGAGACAGCAACTGAAAAGATGACGCTGAAGGCAGTTTGTTTGAGAAGGCAGGTCACCTTCTGGGGTTGACCAATGAATAGAAAGGAGGACAAGAAGGAAAGCAGGAGGGAGGCCAGGAGCAGGTAGGTGAGGTCGCGGTTATTGGCTTTGACTACCGGAGTTTCACGGTACTTAATGAAGATTCCTAAAACACAAGCAGTGGTTAGGGAGAAGAATAGGGCAAAGACAACCAGGGTGATTCCCAAAGGCTCATGGTAGGACAGGAAGATTATAATCTTGGGGACACATTGATCGTGGTCCTTGTTTGGATGTTGACCTTCTGGACATTTGCTGCAATGGTCTGCATCTGAAAAGCCAAGGAGTGACTTTAGCATTACTAACGTCTACCCCAAATCCATAGCAATCTGTGATCTTCTCTGTTCTCCATAACATATCTTTGAAACCAAAACCTTACTTGATGCAACAGCCAGATAAGCAGTACTGTCCCCTCTTGGAGATGAGGTGAGGCTGGGGTCCTGTTGCTTCTTCCTCTTCTCTCTATTCCACTGAGGTCCATCAGACCACCTCTTAACGTTTCCTTCGCCCTGTTGTAATTTTCCCCTGCTTCGCTGCTAATGCTACCTGCTTTCTGGAGTGAGTGTCAAGGCATTGTGGCCACTGATTAGACTGCCTGCTCTACAGCATACCTGTGACACAGCTGTACAGCAGCAGCCCATGAAGAGGATCAGCCTGTGGACTGCAGGTGATAGCAGTCCAGAGAGGAGGGTATGCTCTTCCCTCCTTTCCTTCACACCTGAATCACTCTTGACCCACACAATGCTGGGTGCATGCCAGGTTGGCGTAACCCAGTGCTTCTCAATTATTTTTTGTCATGCCCCTCCTAGGAGGGGCATGACAGTTCGCGCCCCCCGGTCACATGGTTTTGGGGGGTGCCGCCCCCACCCCTTCGCGTCGCCCTCCGCACGCTCCGAGGCCGGCTCCCGGGAGCCGGCCTCGGAGCGTCCGGAACGGCCGGCGCTCCAGGGCCTTCTGAAGACCCAAGCGTCAATCCGGGTATTTTTCGTGTTTTCGCTCATGCGCAGACCGTTTTCGTCTCTGCGCATGAGCGAAAACACGAAAAATACCCGGATTGACGCTTGGGTCTTCAGAAGGCCCTGGAGCGCCGGCCGTTCCGGACACTCCGAGGCCGGCTCCCGGGAGCCTTCCTCGGAGCGTGCGGAGGTGACAGGCCCCCCTTGACAGAGCCTCGCGCCCCCCCCTGGGGGGCGCGCCCCACTACTTGAAAACCGCTGGCGTAACCCAAGCCAGTCTCATGTTCATTTGACTTGGGATAATGGCAAGAAGCATCAGTTCCCAAAGGACATGAGTGCGAAGGCCAAATGTGGTTCACTAGAACGATGCTCTCTACCCCCACTGGCTGGCTTGTGAGAAGCCTTGCTTAAGAAAATTCCGTGACAAACTGTACCTTGTTTGGTCGGCCAATGGGCATCCCAACCCTACCAAACACCCCAGGCGCCAATGCAGCTGTGCCAACATGGCACATGCTGCATCCCACAGGAGATCCTTGAGTCCCTGAGTTCTCCTTGAGGGAAGGGAACATTTGTTACCTTGGTCTATATGGCAAGCCTGCACTGCCCCAATGAGTCTCCAACCAGCTACAGCCAACGCTCTATGTCAGGGGTGGCCAACCTTCCACCATTAGGGCCTCTGTGTTCTTAAGAGTTGTGCAAAAGACAGAATCTTGGCAGCTGCAAGTGCTGCTGCTGCTGCTAAAGCAGCTGCACCTGCTGAAATGCCCTCACCTATAGAACCATTTAAAGGGCCAGCATTCATGTTGAAAGGTTGGCCACCACTGCTCTATACATATGTTGGGCTCTATACATCTGATGACATTCATGGGAAGGAAAGATACTGTTATGTTTTTAAAGTGTATTTTATTGTTTTTACAGTGGTTTTAATTTGCTTGATTTTAACGACAGTTTTGAAATATATTTGTTGTATGGTCACAAAAATCCTGTTGAAGATGATTCGTTCTGTGTACATGGTGGGCATACTGTTTACAGTGTAGGAAAACAAACTCATTCAGATCGTGCTGAATCCGCCCACTGCTTTCCTTCTCCTGGGCAGCCCTGTCCCCTCGAGACACTTACCTTCCTGAGTGGAGATGGTCTCTCCTTTGCACGGAGCACAGTCATAACAGCAAACCGGCTCTCCTTCTTTCATCACCTTGACGCATCCAGGCCGACAGCTGTCCGTACACCTAGAACGAGGCAGCGTCTAAGCAGAAAGACAAAGAACATCAATAGGTTAAGTTAAGACCTTTGGTCCATGGCAATGAGCCATAGCGGCAGACAGGACCCAATGGGAGCTCGAGTCTGAGCCCTGGTTTTTCCAGCCTGTCATTGCCGGTCATTTCTGAAGGCTGACAAAAATGGGAGGGGCAACTCCTTGGTGGACACCACCAGGTTTGAGAAACAATGGCTTAAAACTATGCCATAGAAATGGAAACATTGAATTAAAAAATACTCCACATAAATAGGAAAGGTTTATTATAGTCCAATCGTGTCTTCGACTAGACTGCCCTTTATGACAACAAAACACAGTCCTGCTTTTGTAAATGGACATACGGTGGCACACACAACATGCCACCAGTGGCCACTTTTGGTCTGGCACCACAAGTTTTCGGTGCCAAAGGAGGCCTGCAGCCACTGCTGGCTACCTCCAGCAGCAAATGTGAGCTGGCGGTGGGGGTGGGGATTGGGTGGAACAGGGCAGGGAGGGAAGGGGGAGTTCTGAGCAGGAAAGGGGCAGGCAGGAGGCAGAACAGGAGAGGAAGTGGGTGGAAATCCTCAGCACCAGCCAGATCCTAATCCCATTCCCTTCCCTCTCCCTTACTCTTCTTGGACTTGTGCCTGCAAAATAGCTGGCACAGATCCAAGGAGACCCATTGAGGCAGTGGAGTCTTGCCCCTGGGTAAGGTAACAAAAGTTCCCTAACTTTGAGGAGGACTCCAGCCTGCCCCTCCCCCACAAGATACAGCACGTTCCATTGGTACAGCTGCATTCGTGGTGGTGGGCGGGTTAGTTAAGGAATTGAACACAAGAGGAAGGGGATAGGATGATGTGCTGGAGCATTTCTCCTTCCCTCCTGTCCCCAGTGGCCAAGGGGTCCTTCCATGGGCGATATTATTGTTTTGCTCATGTTTCTGTGTCAAATTGTGCTCATGTCCCCTGATTTTTTTTAACCCGTATAACTCATTTTCTTAAGACTTTCAGCTAAGTGTCTAGGAAACCTATTCTTTATAGACCATATATAGGACAAACATTCTTAGAAGTTAACTGATGGGGATATTGAAGGGGATAAAGTGAAATCATTGCATCTTCCCACCTGGTTAAATCCCTTGGGCCACACAATGGCTTCCTGGTCAATGGTGAACTGGATGATCTCTGGGGAGTTCTGCCTCTCTAGACTCCCAACCTTCACTCTAGCAATGGACTGATTGGGAAACGCCACAAAGTTCACAATGTCAAAGTCGGCTGCCAAGTCTCCGTCCGCATCCAGATAAACTCCCCCCATGGAAGTATTGTAGAATTGGGAGTTTCTCAGGAAAGGGTGAAGCTACATTTGGAAAACAGAAAAGGGCACTAAATATTTCAGACCTGCCCATTGGAAGAGCATATGAGCATATGTTGTGCAGACTCAAAAGCTACAGTGGATCTTGGCACCACGATGTATACTGCTACACCCACCCTCCATTGCCACAGAAGCAGAGATAACTGGTCTCAGTCGCTGCAAGCCAGTCGGGCAGCACGTAGAGGCAGATTGCGCAAGTGACAGCTCTCATACCAGCAAGAATTTCCATTTATAGACTGTGACTTTCTCTAGTGGCTGATTGTAGTGGATGGACTGCAGGGTCAGTCACAGAGGAGCCAGAGAGGGATCCTCCAGTGATGGAGAGCGACCCTCCTCAGCTAAACAGGGTGGGCTGCCAAAGAAGCTAGGGGCAAATTGCATGTGACATTCAATGCATCAGTGTGCAGTGACGGCTTTCAATTTTCCCTCATGTAGAATTCACAAGGGTTCACAATGTTCAATTGGGATTGGAGAATGGAGGAAGGGGGCCTTTAGTCCTTTACCAGTGGGCTATTTTCCAGCAAAAAAACCCCAAAACATACTGTCTACAGCTGGGGTTCTCAACCTCTCCATGGCGTTGTACCACCACCGCAGCCTGAATCTTCCCACATATCACTGGAAGTAACCATTGATGATGTCATCGCCTGTCACTTCCTGGTTTCAGAGCTCAGGCACGGCGCTTTTCGATGACATGGAGTTCGGAATGCACTGGGAAGAGACTTGGGGCAGGTGGTAGCGCCATTTTCAGCGCCGTGCATAACCCACACACTTCACCTCAGCTTGCCAACCGAGCCTCTTGCCTTTACTTTATGAGCTCTGTGATGTCGAAAATCTCAGTGCCTGAACCCCAACGAAGGCGGGGGGGGGGAATGGAGAGGGGTTGGGATTCCAACCAATGGCATACCACCAGAGGTACCCCAACGTGTCACTGCTGGTACATGTACCACTTGTTGACAATCCCTGGTCTACAGCATTGATTTCACTCTAAATGTGCCATTTGCTACAGAGGCTGTTTTCAGTGGAACAATAGTAGAGAGGTAAGGGGATAAAGAGTTAAATATCTCCTACCTTCATCGTTTAGACCTGGTCCGCATTGTCACCCTGCATGCCTGCTACATAAGACGAAACCGAAGCATGATGTACAGCATACGGATTCATTGATCATCCTATGTAGCCTTGCAGTAAATAGGAGCAAACAGTGGTTTTCGACCCAATCCGAAAACAGTGGTTTTCATCCCAATTTCAGCCCAGATTCAGTTCCAGTGGTATAAGACCCTTAACAGATGTCGCTCAATATGACAAGCCATTCGACACAGCCTGGCCGCCACAGCAAGTGGCGAATGGCCATTTCAGGGCGCCAATAGACCGAGGAAGACTACCGTCGCTAGCAAGTCAGCACAGGGTGTGGAAAGGAGACAGAGACTGGGAGGGATGGGGTGGAGAGGGGGAGAAACGGGTCAACAATGGAGGCGGGGAGGAGTGCAAATCAGGGAATGAGAAGGGGCGGTATCAGCAGAAGTAGTGCACACTGATATCTTATCTCCCTCTCCATCCTCAGTCCTCCAACTGAGGACAACTTGCACCAGCGATAGCACTGGTGCAGTTTGGAGTACGCCCAGCGGGCTGGCAAGGACTTACACTGTGGCCTCCAGAGGATAAAACTCCCATTCAGGATACAGTGAGCACCATTTGGCACAGCTGCATCGCCAGACGGGTTGGGCTGTTTAAAATATAATATGCTTTGTGATTTTCCAATGGGTCAAAATGAAAATGCTACTTACTTCAGATTACGAACAAACTGCTGCTGGCATCTCACTAACAGAAATACCCTAAGGACTGTCCCAAATTTGGCTGCAACATGACATTTCAAGACATTTCATTGAACAGCACATTCCTGGAATTGCACAATTGATGGTCGGTGCAACTATTTGTGAGGGAGCAGCAATACCTGCCATGGATGGGCTATTTCACTTGCTAGCCTGTCAGCCCCAGCTATCAGTCTCCGATTCAGTGGTCTGGATGCGAACGCAGCATGTAGGGCATGTGCCACAGCCTGGATAGTCCTGTAAATACTGTAAGTGTCTTGAGACAGAACGTTTTCAACCACATCCTGGGCCAAGGTCTCCCTTCTCTCTTTCTCGATGCATCTTTTGTAGCCTTTCACAGACAACACAGACCTTGAGTAAAAACAATGAAATGCTTTTTCCCCAAACAGGCTAATGGCAGACAACATTGAGTCCAAATTGTCGTGTTTTGTGTGTTTGCGTTCCTGGATTGAGAAAGACAATGAACCATGGATGTGCCGAATACCAGCCACTCTGTAAAACATCCTCAAGCTGAGGTCCTGCAAAGACACTGCAATCCAAAGTTTTTCCCCTGTTGGCTTTGCTATCCTTTCATAATCTCTCATCATCACTGCTAGAGTTAACATCGCCTGAGGATCTGCATGATAAACAACTACATTGATTTGATCCTGCTTCAGAGACCATTTCATGTTGAAAAACTGCGCATCATTAGTAAAATACAGCACTGGGATTCTGTCTGAGAAGGCAACACAAAGACCCCTCTTCAGGATCACATCTCTGAAGGTGCTGATGAACCTTTCTCCATAGTCATTGTCTGGAGCCAGGAGACCAATCCAGATCCATTTGAAATGCAGGAGTAGCTTGGCAATCCCCAGGAAGGGGGGTTCTTGTTTGGGGACCATCCGGAAGGAAAAAGGAAACCGAGCTTTCGCTTTTGGAGCATGATTCAAATAACCATAACTGACCTAGCAGGAGAGAAAAATATAGGTATTTTTCAGGCCAGAACTCAGATATTTGTTGAGCAAAACATTATTGCTATATCAATTTCAATTGCTATATCAGAAAATGCCCATCAGTATGACTGGTGCAGAGTATTGTGAATAAACCACCCGTACATTGCTCTCCTCACATCAGCACCCGCAGCGCAGCTCTTTACTTTTCTTCATAGTAGCAAATGAACCATTTATTTATATGTGAAGAAACCAAAATTTCACATATACGCTAATGGGTTCTGAGCTGTCTGTGTCGGATAAAGAGAGAGATCTTGGGGTGCTGGTGGACCGGTCGATGACAGTGTCGAACCAGTGTGCGGCGGCTGTGAAGAAGGCCAATTCCATGCTTGGGATCATTAAAAAAGGGATTGAGAACAAGACGGCCAATATCATTATGCCTTTGTACAAATTGATAGTAAGAAACAAAAATTTGTTTCCTATTTAAATCTTTCTTTTCCATGGCTCCTCGTACCTTTTCTTCTCCTTATCTTATCCCTATTCGTCCTCTTCCTATTTCTCAACTTCCTTTTTCTTGTGCTCTCTGGAACTGTCGTTCCGCTGCGCCAAAAGCAGCGGTAATTCATGATTTGTTCCTATCACAATCATTTAATCTTCTTGCCCTTACTGAAACTTGGCTTCCGCCCCACGATACTGTTACCTCTGCTTCCCTCTTTCTTGGCGGTCTTTCTTTTACCCATACTGGCCGTCCCGAGGGTCGCGGAGGAGGGGTTGGTATTTTATTATCAAAGTCTTGCCAGTTTCAGGTTCTTTCTCTTTCCCCTAGTTACTCCTTCTCTTCATTTGAGTTGCATTCTATCAGACTCTTTCTTCCCCTGCAATTGCGGGTTGCTGTCATTTATCGTCCTCCTGGTTCAGCTTCCCAGTTTTTCACAGATTTTGAATCCTGGTTGACATTTTTTCTTTCAGATACAATCCCTTCTTTGATCCTGGGTGATTTTAACATTCATCTTGATGATCCTAAGGGTCTGGGTGATTTTAACATTCATCTTGATGATCCTAAGGATTCTTTAACTTCTCGTTTCAGCTCTCTTTTATCTTCTTTCGGTCTTCAACCTCATATCAAATCTTCAACTCACTCCCTTGGTCACTGTCTTGATCTAGTTCTCCCTTCCAAGTGTGTTTTGTCCAATTATTTTGCTTCTGATTTTCCATTATCTGACCATTACCTACTTTCCTTTACCCTTACCTATATCCCCCCTCCCCGTCATACCGTTTTCCGTCAGTTTCGTAATCTTCATTCTCTTAATCTTAGTTGTTTTACTCAGTCAGATTTATCTCTTGCTACTTTTAATCCTGGGGACTCTGCTGATTCAGCTATGTCTTTGCTGAACTCTACTCTCTCCTCAACCCTTGACAGCTTTGCCCCAGTTTCTATGCGCGTGTCCTCTTCTTCTTCTACAACTAGGCCTCAGCCCTGGATTACTCCCATTGTTAGATTTCTCCGGTCCTGCTCTCGAACAGCCGAACGTCTTTGGAGAAAGTCCAGGGAGTGGGCCGACTTCATTCATTTTAAGTTTGTTCTTTTATCCTTTTCACGCGCTTTGTCGACGGCAAAACAAGACTACTTTCAATCTTTGATCTGCGCCAATGAGAGGCGCCCGCAGCGGCTGTTCTCCTGTTTCAATACATTGTTAAAACCTTCCTCTCCCTCTGTTTCTCCATTATTTTCTCCCTCTGACTTTGCTAATTACTTTATTACTAAGATCACTACTATTCGTTCTGAGTTAACTTCTCACGACTCGGTTCCCACTATTAATTTTCCTATCCCCTCTACCAACAAATTTAGTTTGTTTTCTCCTATTACTCTGGATGAACTCACTTCGTTGCTGAACTCATCCAAACCCACTACCTGTTTTCTTGACCCACTCCCTTCTCGTCTTCTAATTTCTATAGCCCCCTCTTTATTACCCCTTCTTCTTTATATTTTTAATCTTTCTCTTTCTTCGGGTTCTTTTCCCTCAGCCTTTAAACATGCTTTAGTTTCTCCTATTCTGAAAAAACCCTCTCTTGACCCTTCTTCTTTGGCTAGTTATCGTCCAATCTCTTTGCTTCCTTTTCTCTCTAAGGTGTTGGAACGAGCTATTTATTCACGCTGTCTTGAGTTTCTTGAAACTAACTCCATTCTGGATCCCTTCCAGTCTGGCTTTCGCCCACGGCACTCCTCGGAGATGGCCCTTACTAAGATCTCGAATGATCTTTTGCGAGCCAAGGCGAATGGCCTTTATTCTATTCTTGTCCTTCTTGATCTATCTGCGGCTTTTGATACCGTAGACCATCGTCTCTTAATAGATATACTCTCTGACCTTGGTTTCTCAGGCGTTGTTCTTGATTGGTTTTCATCTTACCTGTCAGATAGATCTTTTTCAGTAGTTTCGGGTGGACAGACTTTGTCCTCTGTTCCCTTATCTGTCGGAGTTCCTCAGGGCTCTGTCTTGGGTCCCCTTCTGTTTTCTCTATACACACTATCCCTTGGTAAACTCATTAGTTCTTTTGGTTTTTCCTATCATCTGTACGCCGATGATACCCAGTTATATCTTTCCACCCCTAATCTTTCGCCAGAGTTAGAGCTGCAAGTGTCATCCTGTTTAACAGCTGTCTCTCATTGGATGTACCATCGACGTTTGAAGCTCAATATGTCTAAAACTGAACTTCTCATTTTCCCTCCTAAGTCTACTCTTCATTATTCCTTTTCTATTTCTGTTAATAATGTTTCTATCCAGCCGGTTCAGGAAGCCTGCAGTCTTGGTTTTATCTTTGATTCTTTTCTATCATTCAGCTCTCAGATTCAGACTACAGTTAAAGTCTGTAGATTTTTTCTCTATAATATTGCTAAAATCCGTCCATATCTCTCCATTTCTACTGCAAAAACATTGGTTCATGCTCTAGTAGTCTCACGACTAGATTACTGTAACCTCCTCTTGGCAGGGCTTCCTCTTTCTCATATCTATCCATTAATTTCTGTTCAGCATTCAGCTGCACGTATTATTTCACTTGCTCGCCATTATGATCATGTTTCTCCTCTGTTGTCCTCCCTTCACTGGCTTCCTTTTCCTCTCCGTATCAGGTATAAACTTTTGTTACTCACTTTTAAAGCCCTGCACGGGCTAGCCCCTCCTTATCTAACTGATCTCCTTTCTCCATATACTCCTACTCGTACTCTTCGCTCTGCTAGTCAAAGCCTTCTTTTTCAACCCAGGATCCCTCTGCTCTGTCTCGCATCCGTCCTTTCTCTCTTGCTGCCCCTCATGCCTGGAATCTTCTTCCTCTCCATGTACGGCTCCTTACTTCCCTAACCAGCTTCAAAGTTGAGCTGAAAACCATACTGTTTAGGGAAGCGTTCCCAGGGAATTTGTGATTGTTCTCCCGCTGCTTGATGGTGTTGGATATGATGTAAGTTAACTGACTGATGCGATCTGATTTGTTTTATATTCGATGTTTTAATTTCTATTTTCCTTTTATATGGTAATTTTATTCTTTCCTTTTTTATTTGCAACTATTTTAGAGTGTATGCCTTGGGCAGGCTTTTATATTTTTCTGAGTTTCTTTTGTAATTTTGTACATCGCTGTGTACACTTACAGCGCTTTAGAAATAAAGTTTAATAATAATAATAATAATAATAATAATAATAATAATAATAATAATAATAATAATAAGGTCATATCTGGAGTATTGTGTCCAGTTCTGGTCACCACACCTCAAAAAGGATATAGTTGAATTGGAAAAGGTGCAGAAAAGAGCGAGCAGATTGATTCGTGGGCTGGAGCACCTCCCTTATGAGGAAAGGCTACAGCGTCTGGGGCTTTTCAGTCTAGAAAAAGGCGCCTGAGGGGGGGACATGATTGAGACGTATAAAATTATGCATGGGATGGAGAGTGGATAGAGGGAATTTTTTCTCCCTCTCACACAACACCAGAACCAGGGGACACAAACTAAAATTGAGTGGAGGGAGAGTTAGAACAGACAAAAGAAATTATTTCTTTACCCAATGTGTAAATCATCTGTGGAACTCCTTGCCTCAGGATGTGGTGATGGCACCTGGCCTAGATGCCTTTAAAAGGGGTTTGGACAGATTCATGGAGGAAAAGTCCATCACAGGTTACAAGCCATAAGTAACCTCGTGGTTTTAGAAGTGGGTTTTCTCTGTGCCAGGTGCAAGGGAGTGGCAGCAGGAAACAGCTTATCTTGTTGGCTGTGTGCTCCCTGAGGCATCTGGTAGGGCCACTGTGAGATACAGGAAGCTGGACTAGATGGGCCTTTGGCCTGATCCAGCAGGGCTCTTCTTATGTTCTTATGACTTCTGATTCGACTTACGACACCCGGAGCAAGTGGAGCCATCGCTTCGCTGGCACTTCATTGCGCAGAATTGCGCTACCAGTGTCCCATTCTTGATCACTCAGCTGAACCAGTGCAATAAGATGCAGTCTGAACCACCTCCACCCACCCATCATTCATACCTGTGGGATTTTGTAGATGCCCAACATGCTGGAAATCTGACTGGAGATGGCAGAGTCAGCCCCTTCAAGAACAGCCACCAGCTTATTCCTCCTTCCGCAGGTGTAGTTTGGAACACACTTTTGCCCAGTGGACAGCAGGTCTGTCATGGCATCGTAGGTCAGTTTTGCATTGAAATAGTTCTCATAGATGTTGTAGCCAAGAGAGATATTGGGCAGGAGCCTGGGATTCTGGTTGATCTCATGAATGGCAAAGAAGAAGGGCAGGAAGTCCCAGAAATGCATGCCTAGTATACTGCAAGAAAAAGATGTCTCAGATTCTGATCTTCCAGTCAATGAGCACAAGTTAAATTCGTGCTCCTTTAAAAAAAAAAAAGTGCATTATAGGCAGCATTCATTTCTGGATTTTACTCATTTCTGGATTTTAATAAAAAAACAAGCATATAAGAGTCACTGTAATTGGGGGGGGGGGCACAGCTCCCTGGGACAGAGATGTACTTTTCTGGTGCTTGCTACTGAGAAGGGAGGCCATCAGGTGGCGCAGTGGGTTAAACCGCTGAACCATGAACTGTCGAACGAAAGGTCAGCAGTTCAAATCCGCGACGAGGTGAGCTCTCGGTGCTTGGCCAGCTCCTGCCAACCTAGCAGTTCCAAAGCAAGCTAATGCGAGTAGATAAATAGGTACCACTTGCGGGAAGGTAAACAGCGCTCCGTGTTCCAGCTGCATGCTAAGCTCTGCGGCAAGGAGAGTCATGCTGGCCACATGACCACGGAGGCGTCTTCGGACAACGCTGGCTCTTCGGCTTTGAAATGGGGATGAGCACCACACCCTAGAGTCGGACACGACTGGACTTAATAGTCAGGGGTCACCATTACATTTTACTGAGAAGGGAGAGATCACAGGAGAATATTGGTGTGCTGAGATGAAGCAGCCGGCTTTTAAACTACAACACACGACATCAGTACATTCCAGAACACTAAAAAGACAGTTGCCTCCTTATACCTTGATGAGTTAAAGCACCTTCAGATACTTCTTTGAAGAGTCTGAGTTTCAAATTCTAGAACAACCAGTGCAAAGACAAACAACAGAAGGGCTCCTTTATATGTGACCCCCCCCCCCAACGCTCATGCAAATACAAATGCTCCTTACCGGTGCACTCTTTAATAAACACGCGAGTCAGGAATATGGGTATAAAGGCCCACTTTTAATGAAACAAAGTACAGGAAGATGAAGATCGGGAGGCCAGCAAGCAGAGAATAGTGCAGAGGTACCACGCTGAAGGGGCGCCAGGCATCAGCCTGACCCCAGGCGGGTGATGCAACCCAGACTCAAAACCACGGCCTCTTCTCGAAGAAGGCAGGCTTTTCGCTGTCAGCCAGACCACTCCGGACCACCCCAAGACGGAGGGCATTTAAGGCAGGCCACGACTGACCAGGGGCGGCCCCAGCCTTCCCCCCGCACCGGAGGGCAACTGAGAGGTGGGAGATAGGGCATACCTTGCCTTTGCTGCCCCAGAGTTCACACTGGTAGCCCCAAATTCAAGCCTTCATACCTGCGCTAGCCTGAAACCGAGGGACCAGGTTAAAAGACATGAAAGAGAAAAACCACAAACCCAACAGCAGTCAGAGTTAGGCAAAAAAAAAAATGCGGCTCTTTTTGACGACTAATCTGTGGCTCACAGAAATAAGGAAGGCTGAGCGCCGAAGAATAGATGCTTTTGAACTGTGGTGCTGGAGAAGGCTCCTGAGAGTTCCTTGGACTGAAAGGAGATCAAATCAGTCAATCCTAAATGAAATCAACCCTGACTGTTCCCTGGAAGGACAGGTACTGAGGCTGAAGCTCATATATTTTGGCCACCTAATGTGAAGGTAGGACTCTCTGGAGAAGACTCTGATGCTGGGAAAGACTGAAGGCAAAAGGAGAAGGGGAAGGCAAAGGATGAGATGGTTAGAAAGCATCACCAATGCAACGAACATGAAAATGAGCGAACTCAGGAAGATAGTGGAGGACAGGAAGGCCTGGCGGGATGTGGTTCGTAGGATCACGAAGGGTCGGACACGACTTAATGACTGGACAACAACAATAAACGGAGACTCCACTGGTTTAAAATGTAAATGTTCATGGTGAGTATAATATATTTAAGAATTTAAATGCTTCTTAAATTATTATGGCTCTCAAACATCTCTCTTGTGGCTCTCAAACATCTGAAGTTTAATGTGTTACATTATGCACCTTTAGACACCCCTGAGCTATAGAAAAACTGCACATCAAACACCTTTAGCATCCTTCCCTATCCCACTCTCCAAGGTGCAGAGTCGGAGCAGTTCCTGGGCATCTCAGAGAAGAAAGAAGCACCTTCCCCAACCGCTGTGTCTGCTCCTGCAGTTGACAAGCAAAGAGTTTGGAGCACAACGCAATACGATATGCTAGAAATCCTGATTTTCCTATAATACATTATTGTTCTTCAGCATGAACCTCTCAAGGCACAGCATGTGAAATAGCAGGCTGTGTGTCGGTGATGACTTCATGTTCCTGCCTCCCCACAAAATCTTTCCCTTGAAGCAGGAGAAAAGGATGTGATTTACCAGACACAAGCACCAGGCAATGACAGTCCCTGATCTACAGGAATCACTGAGAAGTTAGAATCAGAATTCACTGGAGCAGCTGTAACTCCATCACCACATGATTACTTACGCTGTAAATTTGTTAGCGGGAGGCTCAGAGAAAACATATGGTCGAAATATAGTACTTGTTGTCGATACGATTCCACTGATCTGGTAGTCTCCTGGCTTGTAATAATTAAATGGGGCACTTCGATCACTTATCCAACCAAGGGGGCACTTGGTCTTCAGCATCCCCCAGGGAGTATGAGACAGTAGCAAAAGAGAAAGCAGCAGCATCATTTTGGGAATGGCTGAGCCACACCCATACATACTCCCTGTACTAAGGTAACTGGAGCCAGAGCTGCAGATCCGAAAGGGAAGATGTTGAACTTCACACTGAAAGAATCCCACCTCTCCTAAATCTGACTCTGGTTCTCAGCGCTGCAGCAGATAATTATGCACCAGCCTTTCCAAGATAACTTCAGGAAGTTCTCTCCCCAGTTGCTCTCAATTCTGATATTTCTCTTACTGGTTTCCAAGGAGATCATAGGATGAATCTCCTGAGCTTTGGTGAGGAGAAGAATAAAGCACCGTATTTTTGATAATTGCTGGGGACAGAGTCACTCTTGCACCATGCTGAACTCTCTGTGCGACTCCATGCGCAGGTGTACAGCTGGAGAAAACATGTTTGTAAGACTCGGCCTCCACCTCTCTTGTCTTTCATCATTAAACAAAGGAGCAGGTCAGCAGAGCTAGAGCTTCCCAAACAATCCCATACAGTGGCGTTTCTGAGGTAGGGGCGCGACCGTAAGTCACGCCTCGTCCTAGTACCCGCGTTCACGAATCAGAGCAAGGAGGCCCAGCCCCCTCGTCATATAGGGTTAGGGTTAGTTTTAGTGTTAGGGTTAGGTTCTCCTCCCGTTCACCTTCGCTGCGCGGAATGGCTCCAACGGCGAGGAGGCGGGGCCTCCTTGCTCCGGTTCGTGAACGCCGTACTAGGACGGGGCGTGGCTTATGGTCGCGCCCCTATCTCAGAAACGCCTCTGATCCCATATGACTCTACAGGTCACCTCCATTGTGCCAATTACGTCTGGAGTGAATGATCAGCAGATGGTAAAAGTACCACCACCTCCAGGGTGTCCTAGAGGCTCCGAGTGTGTGTAGTGGCCTCCTGTAGGTTCCCAGGAGCATCTCTGGACCCTGCTAGGCACCGCCTGACATGATCCAAACTGGGCATGTGCTTGCTGAGCATCTTTGCACCTGCCTGGTTTTAAAGTAGTCAGCTAGACCACCACGGTTCTGTTCTGGAGACTGTGCACATTGAAGAGCAGCTTTCAATTTGGAGATTATTTTTGTATAGAAATCTACATCTCCGAAACATCTCCCAAACCGGCCATGCAGATATGTACAAAGAACAAATAGTCCAAGGGGTCTTTATACCCCCCTCAATGCATAGCTTTCCATTAACACAAAGAGTCATGCGATCTTAGAGAAGACGGATTCTCAAGATTGATCCCTGAAAAAATGTGCGTTAAAAATTAAGCAGCAGGACTGCGATGGGCTCACCATCTTCCTGCCTGCTTCGGCCTTCTTTGCATTTGAAAAAGTTCATGGATAATGAACGAAATGTTATGCTGACGTGTTTTTAAAATGTTTTTATTGCATTTTCAAATTGCTCAATTTTAAAGTATTTTATTCACATATGTGATGTTACAAAGACTGACAAAGTCTTATTTTTAACAATACAGATCTTAACATTTTTAAAACTGTTGTGTTTTTATGACCACAAATCCTGAGGATGCTTCGTTCGTGTGACATTGTAGCTGGTTATTACAGTTCTTGATCTTTAATGTCTTCAAAACCAGACGTCATTTTAGATGGCATCTTTAGGCTTTTTTATTAGATGGTTCTTTGTATTGAAGTCAGGCCTGAGTACGATAATGTAGCATTTGGGAATAAAGATGCAGCCCAGTAACCCCACACTGGAGGCCAAGATGGAGAAGACCTGCACGGCCACCATGTATTTGCCCTTCGTGCTCAGGTAGGTGGGCACAAAGGACACCCAAACACTGCAGAAGACCAGCATGCTGAAGGTGATCAACTTGGCTTCATTGAATGCTCCGGGCAGCTTCCTGGCTAGGAAGGCCACAGTGAAGGAGACGGCCGCCAGAAAGCCCATGTAGCCAAGGGCAACATAAAACATGGCGACACTCCCTTCGTTACACTGCAGTATGACGTGGCCAGGCTGGGACTGCATGTCGGAGTCTGGGAAGGGGGGAGAGATTCCCAGCCAGACAGCACAGATGCCCACTTGAACAATGGAGCAAGAAAAGACAATGGAGTTTGCCAAACTCTTCCCCAGCCATTTCCTCATCTTGCTCCCCGGCTTGGTGGCCATGAATGCCACCACCACGGTGACCGTTTTGGCCAGCACAGAGGAGACAGCAACCGAAAAGATGATGCTGAAGGCAGTTTGTCGGAGAAGGCAGGTCACCTTCTGGGGCTGACCAATGAACAGGAAGGAGGACAAGAAGGAAAGTAGGAGGGAGGCCAGGAGCAGGTAGGTGAGGTCGCGGTTATTGGCTTTGACTACTGGAGTTTCACGGTACTTAATGAAGATTCCTAAAACACAAGCAGTGGATAGGGAGAAGAATAGGGCAAAGACAACCAGGGTGATCCCCATAGGCTCGTCATAGGACAAGAAGTTAATAATCTTGGGGACGCATTCATCTTGGTCCTTGTTTGGATGTTGATCATCTAGACACTGGGTGCAATGGTCTGCATCTGAAAAGTCCAAAAGAGTCTGCTTTACTAACATCTACCCTCAATCCATAATACTCTGTGATCTTCTCTGTTCTCCATATGGACCACAACATATCTAAGAAAGCTTATGTGACGCACCAGCCAGATAAGCAGCAGTGACCACCTCTTCTCTTTTTCTTCCCCCTGCCATACAGTCCTTCCCCTGCTTCACTGCCACCTGCTGTCCTGAGTGAGCGTCTCTAAGGCATTATGGTCACCGGTTTTGCTGCTGCCTCCTCTACCACATGCCCACGACACAGCTATGCAGCAGAGGCCATGAGGAGGATCATCGTGTGACCTGCGGGTTAGAGCTGTGTGTGCTACTCTGTGTACCCGTCCCTCCTTTTCCACATTGCTGAGTCACCTCTTGATCCACTGAGCTGCATGACTGCTTTATACACGATCCTGGTTGCATGCTAGGTGGGCCCAGAGTTGTAACAAGGGTGGAGCGAAGGCAAGTATTTCTGCAAGACTCCGTTACGCTGGAGTCAGCGGCCCCTCCCCCTTGCTGTTGGAGCCATTCTGGCAGCAAAGGCAACATGCAGGACACTCCCCTGTTACTGCTGGAATGGCTCCAACAGCAAGGGGGAGGGGCCGCTGACTCCAGTGTAACCGAGTCTTGCAGAACTACTTTCCTACGCTCCACCCTTGTTACACCTCTGGGTGGGCCTAATCCAAGCCAGACTCGTGTTATTGGTCTTGGACTAATGACATAATAGATATGTGTAGTATTTCTGTTGTTTTACCCTTTCATTTAATGTGAGGGTTGTGTAGGCTTACCAGAGTCCCGGAAGCAACTCTGGCTTCAGCCTAGAACAGATCCGATCCACTCCCAAGGGTGCACTGTGGCTGCCCAATTGGGTTCCAGCTTCCGTCATGTTGTCGACTGGAAGCCGGAAGCCCATTGGGCAGCCACAGTGCACACTTGGGAGCGGCTCGGGTCTGCTCTAGGCCGAAGCCAGCGTCGATTCCGGGACGCTGGTAAGCATAGGGTTGTGAATGTGTCTTGGAGTCAGGACTTCATAGCATATATTTCCCTATTTAAGAGGGAGGCCTAGAGACTAGTCAGCACATGGCTCCTATGAACATGGAAGCTGGACTAGATGGGCCTTTGGCCTGATCCAGCAAGGCTGTTCTTATGTTCATCATAACCAATCTACAGGACCCAGAGAAGAAGGAAGGTCACTGCTTCCACTTCTTTTGCATCTCAGGGGCTTGGAAAATTGGCTAAGAGTAACCTTGTGATGGACGAGACAACTTCCTCCACCTCACGAGTGTGACGTGTTTTATGATCGACTAAGGGGATGTTGTCCTGCAGGCTTGGCTCAGGCTCCTGAGAACTGCAACTATGCCATGGTCTGTGGCCGCAGCTGGGACCTTAACGTTGCTCTGCTTCTCTCTCTACTCTTCCCCTGGTACTTCTCTCCCCTTCCTGCTAACGTCAGGCACACTTCCCACTGAGCTCTACACTCTCCGGCCTCATCTTCACCTCTTTAGCCTTATCTCATACTATCTCCAAATATGGGTGGGTCCCATCCGCCTACAAAGCAGATGGTGGGCATACTATCTTCAGTGTGGAAAAGGAAACCTAGGTGAATCTTGTGAATCCTCCCACTTCCCTCTCCCCCCATGGGCAGCCCTTTCCGGTTGAGACACTTACCTTCCTGAGTGGAGACGGTCCCCCCCTTGCACGGAGCACAGTCGTAGCAGCAAACCGGCTCTCCTTCTTTCATCACCTTGACGGATCCAGGCCAACAGCTGTCCGTACACCTAGAACGAGGCAGCGTCTAAGCAGGGAGACAAAGAACACCATATGAGTTAAGTGGTTTGGTCTACAGAAACGAGCCTAGAGGTAGAAAGGACCCAATGGGAGCTCTAGTCTGAATCCTGGTTTTTCCAGCCAGTCATTGCAGGTCATTTCTGAAGGCTGTCAAAAATGGGAGGGGCAACTCCTTGGTGGACACCACCAGGTTTGAGAAACAATGGCTTAAAACTATGCCATAGAAATGGAAACATTGAATTAAAAAATACTCCACATAAATAGGAAAGGTTTATTATAGTCCAATCGTGTCTTCGACTAGACTGCCCTTTATGATAACAAAACACAGTCCTGCTTTTGTAAATGGACATACGGTGGCACACACAACACGCCACCAGATGCTGCCACTGCTGGCGACCTCCAGCAGCAAATGTGAGTTGGTGGTGGAGGTGGGGATTGGCGGGGATTGGGTGGAACAGGGCAGGGAGGGAAGGGGGAGTTCTGAGCAGGAAAGGGGCAGGCAGGAGGCAGAACAGGAGAGGGTGGAAATCCTCAGCACCAGCCAGATCCTAACCCCATTCCCTTCCCTCTCCCTTACTCTTCTTGGACTTGTGCCTGCAAAATAGCTGGCACAGATCCAAAGAGACCCATTGAGGCAGTGGAGTCTTGCCCCTGGGTAAGGTAACAAAAGTTCCCTAATTTTGAGGAGGACTCCAGACTGCCCCTCCCCCCAGAAGATACAGCACGTTCCATTGGTACAGCTGCATTCGTGGTGGTGGGCGGGTTAGTTAAGGAATTGAACACAAGAGGAAGGGGATAGGATGATGTGCTGGAGCATTTCTCCTTCCCTGCTATCACCAGTGGCCAAGGGGTCCTTCCATGGGCGATGTTGTTGTTTTGCTCATGTTTCCGTGTCACATTGTGCTCATGTCCCCTGATTTTTTTTAACCCGTCTAACTCATTTTCTTAAGACTTTCAGCTAATTTTCTAGGAAACCTACTCTTTATAGACCATCGTAGCGAAAAAGCAACTTTGTGTCTCTCCACTTTGGGATCTGGGACCTGACTGTTTCGGTTTAGCGTTTGTCCTTGGATGAGGCAGTGCTCTGGTCTCAGGAGATAAGCAAGGATGGAATGTAAAACAAAGGCCGTTATCAGCCTGAGACCAAGCCGACTAATCAACATCCTAATTGACACCTGCTGGGTTGCTTTCCATGGGAATTTTCCGGTAAAGTGCAAAGTCATTGCTCCCCGGATGTCCTGCCTTACTCCCCTCTATCGGACAATTCTGTACGTCCATCTTCGGAGAACCTAAAGGGAATAAGTAAGAGACCCAAGGGAGTGGGGGGCAGTTCTCTTGGTAGCCATCTCTTTGTGAGAGTCATCTGTATGTGAGCTCCGTGCTTCATGCTACCCTATGGAAGACATCATGCCTTAACATCATTATGGTCCTCGCCTACATGTTTGTGGGGCTTGGGCCTGGTCGGTTCATCCTCAGAGTATATTCTTGGGTGAGTGAGGGAAGACAGTTCAGTGGTAGAAGATTAGAGATTTATTATTTTAGTCACCTTAATGTTTGTGACTGTCAATATGATATATATGCAGTAATTCTGCCTTCTATTCTATGCTGGCATAGCTTAAATAAACACCTATATATTTTTACACCTGGTGTGGTTATTGGATTGGACAGATCTTACCCTTGCCGGACGCGTGGCTCGTTACCTGGACGTACCCAAACAGTTGGAGCTGTTTCACTAAGATTACCTAGCCCTTCATGGATCATTGCCTTGTCGTGGCGAAGGGGCTTGCGTAACTCAATGAAGCCATGAGCTATGCCGTGCAGGGACACCCAAGACGGACAGGTCGTAGCAGAGAGTTCTGACTAAAAGTGATCCACTGGAGAAGGAAATGGCAACCCACTCCAGTAACCTTGCCAAGAAAATCCCATGAACAGTTCCAAAAGGCTACAAGATATGACGCCGGAAGATGAGCCCCTCAGGTCGGAAGGTGTCCAATATGCTACTGAGGAAGAGCGGAGGACTATTCCAAGTAGACCCAGAAAGAGTGAAGCGGCTGGGCCAAAGCCAATAGGACGTCCAGCTGTGGATGTGTCTGAGGTTGAAAGGAAAATCCAATGCTGCAAGGAGCAATATTGCTTAGGAACATGGAATGTGAGGTCTATGAATCAAGGCAAGCTGGATGTGGTCAAAGATGAGATGATAAGATTGAACATTGACATCTTGGGAATCAGCGAACTAAAATGGACGGGCATGGGCGAATTTAATTCAGGTGACCATCATATCTACTACTGTGGGCATGAATCCCTTCGAAGAAATGGAGTAGCCCTCATAGTCAATAAAAGAGTGGGAAAGGCAGTACTGGGGTGCAACCTCAAAAACGACAGAATGATTTCAGTTCGAATCCAAGGCAAACCATTCAACATTACAGTAATCCAAGTGTATGCCCCAACCACTGATGCCGAAGAAGATGAAGTTGACCGGTTCTATGAAGACCTACAACACCTTCTAGAACTAGCACCCAAAAAAGATGTCCTTTACATCATAGGAGACTGGAATGCTAAAGTTGGAAATCAAGAAATAAACGGAACAACAGGCAAGTTTGGCCTTGGAGCGCAAAATGAAGCAGGGCAAAGGCTAACGGAGTTCTGTCAAGAGAACACGCTGGTCATAGCAAACACTCTTTTCCAACAACACAAGAGGCGACTCTACACCTGGACATCACCAGATGGTCAATACCGAAACCAGATAGATTATGTGCTTTGCAGCCAAAGATGGAGAAGCTCTATACAATCAGTAAAAACAAGACCTGGAGCTGACTGTGGCTCAGATCATGAGCTTCTTATTGCAAAATTCAGGCTTAAATTGAAGAATGTAGGGAACACCACTAGACCAGTCAGATATGACCTAAACCATATCCCTTATGAGTATACAGTGGAGGTGAAGAATAGGTTTAGGGCACTAGACCTGGTAGACAGAGTGCCTGAAGAACTATGGACGGAAGTTCGTAACATTGTACAGGAGGCAGCAACGAAAACCATCCCAAAGAAAAAGAAATGCAAGAAAGGAAAGTGGCTGTCAGATGAGGCTTTACAAATAGCTGTGGAAAGAAGGAATGCGAAAAGCAAAGGTGAAAGGGAAAGATATAAACAACTGAATGCAGATTTCCAGAGAATAGCAAGGAGAGATAAGAAGGCCTTCTTAAATGAACAATGCAAGGAAATCGAGGAAAACAACAGAATGGGGAGGACTAGAGATCTCTTCAAGAAAATTGGAGATATTAAGGGAACATTTTGTGCAAAGATGGGCATGATAAAGGATAAAAAAGGCAGAGACCTGACAGAAGCAGAAGAGATTAAGAAGAGATGGCAAGAATACACAGAAGAACTATACAAGAAAGAGCTTAATGTTCCTGATGACCACGCTGGTGTGGTCACTGACCCAGAGCCAGACATCCTAGAGAGCGAAGTCAAGTGGGCCTTAGATAGCATTACTAACAACAAAGCTAGCGGAGATGATAATATCCCAGCTGAGCTACTTAAAATCCTAAATGATGATGCTGTGAAAGTGCTGCACTCAATATGCCAACAAATTTGGAAAACTCAGCAGTGGCCAAAGGACTGGAAAAGGTCAGTTTACGTTCCAATTCCAAAGAAGGGCAGTGCCAAAGAGTGTTCAAACTATCGCACAATTGCACTCATTTCACATGCTAGCAAGGTTATGCTCAAAATTCTACAAGCTAGGCTTCAGCAGTACGTGGACCAAGAACTACCGGATGTACAAGCTGGGTTTCGAAGAGGCAGAGGAACTAGAGATCAAATTGCCAACATGCGCTGGATCATGGAGAAAGCACGAGAGTTCCAAAAAAACACCTACTTCTGCTTCATTGACTACGCAAAAGCCTTTGATTGTGTGGATCACAACAAGCTGTGGCAAGTTCTTAAAGAGATGGGGATACCAGACCACCTTACCTGTCTCCTGAGAAACCTGTATGCGGGTCAAGAAGCAACAGTTCGAACCGGCCATGGAACAACTGATTGGTTCAAAATTGGGAAGGGAGTACGGCAAGGCTGTATATTGTCACCCTGCCTATTTAACTTATATGCAGAGTACATTATGAGAAATGCAGGGCTGAATGAATCGCAAGCCGGAATCAAGATTGCCGGGAGAAACATCAACAACCTCAGATATGCAGACGATACCACTCTAATGGCAGAAAGTGAAGAAGAACTAAAGAGCCTCTTGATGAGAGTGAAAGAGGAGAGTGCAAAAGTTGGCTTGAAACTCAACATTAATAAAACTAAGATCATGGCATCTGGTCCCATCAATTCCTGGCAAATAGAAGGGGCAGAAATGGAAGCAGTAACAGATTTTACTTTTTTGGGTTCCAAGATCACTGCAGACGGAGACAGCAGCCATGAAATTAAAAGACGCTTACTCCTTGGAAGGAAAGCTATGGCAAATTTAGATAGCATAATAAAAAGCAGAGATATCACCATACCAACAAAAGTTCGTATAGTCAGGGCGATGGTGTTCCCAGTAGCAATGTATGGTTGCGAGAGCTGGACCATAAGGAAGGCTGAGCGCCGAAGAATAGATGCTTTTGAACTGTGGTGCTGGAGAAGACTCCTGAGAGTCCCTTGGACTGCTAGGAGATCAAATCAGTCAATCCTAAATGAAATCAACCCTGACTGTTCCCTGGAAGGACAGGTACTAAGGCTGAAACTCAAATATTTTGGCCACCTAATGCGAAGAGAGGACTCTCTGGAGAAGACTCTGATGCTGGGAAAGACTGAAGGCAAAAGGAGAAGGGGAAGGCCAAGGATGAGATGGTTAGACAGCATCACCGATGCAACGAACATGAAAATGAGCGAACTCAGGAAGATAGTGGAGGATAGGAAGGCCTGGCGGGATATGGTTCATGGGATCACGAAGGGTCGGACACGACTTAACGACTGAACAACAACAACCTAGCCCAGGGTTGGTGCTGTGGAGCTAAGGCTGACTGGGCACAGTGTTGGTGCAGTGTTGCCAACTTACCGAGGTTGGTTTTGCTGGACCTGTTGCTGCGGGGACCCCAAAACAACACTCTGGGAGGCACGCTAGTCCTGGGGTGGCGTGGCCTACTGTTAAGTTCCCCAGGTGGTGGCAGCGAGACTACCCTCCCTTGTTGGGGACGTGTTTGGGGATTCCGTAGGTGCGGAACTTAGAAGGTAACTGCCTTCCCTCGTGGTTGGGGCTACGGGAGCAAGGCGGTCCTTCGCCACAACCATATAGAGTACAAACATTCTCAGACCTTAGCTGACATCATTGAAGGGGATAAAGTGAAATCATTGCATCTTCCCACCTGGTTAAATCCCTTGGGCCACACAATGGCACCCTGGTCAATGGTGAACTGGATGATCTCTGGGGAGTTCTGCCTCTCTAGACTCCCAACCTTCACTCTATCAATGGACTGATTGGGAAACGCCACAAAGTTCACAATATCAAAGTCGGCCACCAGGTCCCCGTCCTCATCCAGATAAACTCCCTCCATGGAAGTATTTTTGAAGTGGGAGTTTTTCAGGAAAGGGTGAAGCTACATTTAGAAAACAGAGAAGGGCACTAAATATTTCAGACCTGCTCACTGGAGGAGCTGTACCTGCACATATGTGATGCAAGCTCAAAAGCGACAGTGGATCTTGGCATCATCCTGACACCACGATGTATCCTGCTGACCCTACCCTCCGTTGCCACAGAAGCAGAGATTACTGGTCTCAGTATCTGTAACCCAGTGAGGTGACATGTAGAGGCAGACGGAGCCAGTGACAGCTGTCATACCAGCATGAATTCCCGTCAATAGACTGTGACTTTCTCTAGTGGCAGGTCGTAGTGGACGGACTGCAGGGTCAGTCACAGCCAGAGAGGGATCCTCCAGTGATGGAGTGAGACCCTCCTCAGCTAAACAGGGTGGGATGCCGAAGAAGCTAGGGGCAAACTCAGTACATGCTTTCAATTTTCAGGCTTTCAATTTTCCCTCATGTAAAATTCACATGGGACCCCAGTTTGAACTAGGATCGTAGCATGGAGGAAGGGGCCTTTAGTCCCTTACCACTGGGCTGTTTTCCAGCACCCCCAAAAAACATACTGTCTACAGCTGGGGTTCTCAACCCCTCCATGGCGTTGTACCACCACCGCCGCCTGAATCTTCCCACATATCACCGGAAGTGAACATTGATGATGTCATCGCCTGTCACTTCCTGGTTTCGGAGCTCAGGCATGGCGCTTTTCGATGACACGGAGCTCGGAATGCACTGGGAAGAGACTTGGGGCAGGTGGTAGCGCCATTTTCAGCGGCGTGCATAACCCACGCACTTCACCTCAGCTTGCCAACTTGCCTTTAGTTTATGAGCTCTGTGGTGTCGAAAATCTCAGTGCCTGAACCCCAACGAAGGGGGGGGATGGAGAGGGGTTGGGGTTCCAACCAATGGCATACCGCCAGAGGTACCCCAACGTGTCACTGCTGGTACATGTACCACCTGTTGAGAATCCCTGGTCTACAGCATTGATTTCACTCTAAATGTGCCATTTGCTACAGAGGCTGTTTTCAGTGGAACAATAGTAGAGAGGTAAGGGGATAAAGAGTTAAATATCTCCTACCTTCATCATTTAGTCCTGGTCCGCATTGTCACCCTGCATGCCTGCTACATAAGACGAAACCAAAGCATGATGTACAGCATACGGATTCATTGATCATCCTATGTAGCCTTGCAGTAAATAGGAGCAAACAGTGGTTTTCGACCCAATCCAAAAACAGTGGTTTTCAGCCCAATTTCAGCCCAGATTCAGTTCCAGTGGTATAAAACCCTTAACAGATGTCGCTCAATATGACAAGCCATTCAGCACAGCCTGGCCGCCACAGCAAGTGGCGAATGGCCATTTCAGGGCGCCAATAGACCGAGGAAGACTACTGTCGCTAGCAAGTCAGCACAGGGTGTGGAAAGGAGACAGAGACGGGGAGGGATGGGGTGGAGAGGGGGAGGAATGGGTAAGCAATGGAGGCGGGGAGGAGTGCAAATCAGGGAATGAGAAGGGGCGGTATCAGCAGAAGTAGTGCACACTGATATCTTATCTCCGTCCTCAGTCCTCCAACTGAGGACAACTTGCACCAGCGATATCACTGGTGCAGTTTGGAGTACGCCCAGCGGGCTGGCAAGGACTTACACTGTGGCCTCCAGAGGATAAAATTCCCATGCTGGATGCAGTGAGCACCATTTGGCACAGCTGCATCACCAGATGGGTTGGGCTGTTAAAAATATAATAAGCTTTGTGATTTTCCAATGGGTCAAAATGAAAATGCTACTTACTTCAGATTACGAACAAACTGCTGCTGGCATCTCACTAACAGAAATACCCTAAGGACTGTCCCAAATTTGGCTGCAACATGACATTTCAAGACATTTCATTGAACAGCACATTCCTGGAATTGCACAATTGATGGTCGGTGCAACTATTTGTGAGGGAGCAGCAATACCTGCCATGGATGGGCTATTTCACTTGCTAGCCTGTCAGCCACAGCTATCAGTCTCCGATTCAGTGGTCTGGATGCGAACGCAGCATGTAGGGCATGTGCCACAGCCTGGATAGTCCTGTAAATACTGTAAGTGTCTTGAGACAGAACGTTTTCAACCACATCCTGGGCCAAGGTCTCCCTTCTCTCTTTCTCGATGCATCTTTTGTAGCCTTTCACAGACAACACAGACATTGAGTAAAAACAGTGAAATGCTTTTTCCCCAAACAGGCTAATGGCAGACAACATTGATTCAAAATTGTCATAATTTGTGTGTTTGCGTTCCTGGATTGAGAAAGACAATGAACCATGGATGTGCCGAATACCAGCCACTCTGTAAAACATCCTCAAGCTGAGGTCCTGCAAAGACACTGCAATCCAAAGTTTTCCCCCTGTTGGCTTTGCTATCCTTTCATATTCTCTCATCATCACTGCTAGAGTTAACATCGCCTGAGGATCTGCATGATAAACAACTACATTGATCTGATCCTGCTTCAGAAACCATTTCATGTTGAACCACTTAGAAGTAAAATCCATCTCTGGGATTCTGTCTGAGAAGGCAACACAAAGACCCCTCTTCAGGATCACATCTCTGAAGGTGCTGATGAACTGTTCCCCGTGGTCATTGTTTGGAGCCAGGAGACCTATCCAGATCCATTTGAAATGCAGGAGTAGCTTGGTAATCCCCAGGAAAGGGGGTTCCTGTTTGGGGACCATCCGGAAGGAAAAAGGAGACTTAGCTTTAACTTTTTGAGCACGACTCAAATAACCATAACTGACCTAGCAAGGAAAAAATACATACAGTAGGTATTTTTCAGTCCAGAACCCAGATATTTGTTGAGCAAAACATTATTGCTATATCAATTTCAATTGCTATATCAGAAAATGCCCAGCAGTATGATTGGTGCAGAGTCTGTGAATGGAAGTTGCTCTCATCACAACAGCACCCCCAATGCAGCTCTTACTTTTCTTCACAGTAGTGAATTAACCATTTATTTATATGTGAAGAAATCACGGGGTTCCTTCAGAAACACTACTGGAAACTCCTTGTGACAGGACCTGTCTTTTTTACTCTGTGTACAGTGACAAATACATTGTTGGTGTTACATAAGAATAGGGCAAGAGCTGGTCCCTCTTGCAGTTTCTAAAACATTTCACTAGAGACTTATGATTCGACTTACGGCACATTTACGACACCCGGCGCCAGTGGAGCCATCGCCTTGTTGGCACTTCATTGCGCAGGATTGCGCTACCAGTGTCCCATTCTTGATCACTCAGCTGAACCTGTGCAATAAGATGCAGTCTGAACCACCTCCACCCACCCATCATTCATACCTGTGGGATTTTGTAGATGCCCAACATGCTGGAAATCTGACTGGAGATGGCAGAGTCAGCCCCTTCAAGAACAGCCACCAGCTTATTCCTCCTTCCGCAGCTGTAGTTTGGAACACACTTTTGCCCAGTGGACAGCAGGTCCGTCAAGGCATCGAAAGTGAATCTTGCATTGAAATAGTTCTCATAGATGCTGTAGCCAAGAGAGACATTGGGCAGGAGCCTGGGATTCTGGTTGATCTCATGAATGGCAAACAAGAAGGGCAGGAGGTCCCAGAAATGCATGCCTAGTATACTGCAAGAAAAATACATCTCAGATTCTGATCTTCCAGTCAATGAGCACAAGTCAAATTCGTGCTCCTTTAAAAAAAAAAAGTGCATTATAGGCAGCACTCATTTCTGGATTTTACTCGACTTCAGTGCCTGATGCTGTGCAACTGTGTAAGCAGGGAAGAGACACCTGGCTGCACGTTGAATAGATGTTCATTCGAGTGAGAAAGTCATGAAGAACACAACCTTCAATGGTCAAAACCAAATAAAAAACAAGCATATAAGAGTCACTGTAATTGGGGGGGGGGCACAGCTCCCTGGGACAGAGATGTACTTTTCTGCTGCTTGCTACTGAGAAGGGAGGCCATCGGGTGGCGCAGTGGGTTAAACTGCTGAACCATGAGCTGTCGATCGAAAGGTCAGCAGTTCAAATCCGCGACGGGGTGAGCTCTCGGTGCTTGGCCAGCTCCTGCCAACCTAGCAGTTCCAAAGCATGCTAATGCGAGTAGATAAATAGGTACCGCTTGTGGGAAGGTAAACAGCGCTCCGTGTTCCAGCTGCATGCTACGCGCTGTGGCAAGGAGAGTCATGCCGGCCACATGACCACGGAAGCGTCTTCGGACAACGCTGGCTCTTCGGCTTTGAAATGGGGATGAGCACCACACCCTAGAGTCGGACACGACTGGACTTAATAGTCAGGGGTCACCTTTACATTTTACTGAGAAGGGAGGGATCACAGAAAAATATTGGTGTGCTGAGATGAAGCAGCTGGCTTTTAAACTACAACACACATCAGTACATTCCAGAACAGTAAAAATACAGTTGCCTCCTTTTTCCAGAACAACCAGTGCAAAGACAAACAAAAGAAGGGCTCCTTTATATGTGATTCCCCCCCCCAACGCTCATGCAAATACAAATGCTCCTTACCGGTGCACTCTTTAATAAACACGCGAGTCACGAATATGGGTATAAAGGCCCACTTTTATTGAAACAAAGTACAGGAAGATGAAGATCGGGAGACCAGCAAGCAGAGAATAGTGCAGAGGTACCACGCTGAAGGGGCGCCAGGCATCAGCCTGACCCCAGGCGGGTGATGCAACCCAGACTCAAAACCACGGCCTCTTCACAAAGAAGGCAGGTTTTTCGCTGTCAGCCGGACCACTCCGGACCACCCCAAGACGGAGGGCATTTAAGGCAGGCCACAACTGACCAGGGGTGGCCCCAGCCTTCTCCCCGCACCGGAGGGCAACTGAGAGGTGGGAGATAGGGCATACCTTGCCTTTGCTGCCCCAGAGTTCACACTGGTAGCCCCAAATTCAAGCCTTCATACCTGCACTAGCCTGAAACCAAGGGACCAGGTTAAAAGACATGAAAGAGATAAACCCCAAACCCAACAGCAGTCAGAGTTAGGCAAAAAAAAATGCGGCTCTTTCTGACGACTAATCTGCGGCTCACAGAAATACGTTGTTCTGAGCTCATTTTTGCATCGGAATTAATATAAAAGTTCAATGAGAAATTCTCAAGCTTTAGAATTATTTACCAGGTATAAACTCAACATTAATAAAACTAAGATCATGGCATCTGGTCCCATCAATTCCTGGCAAATAGAAGGGGCAGAAATGGAAGCAGTAACAGATTTTACTTTTTGGGTTTCCAAGATCACTGCAGACGGAGACAGCAGCCATGAAATTAAAAGACACTTACTCCTTGGAAGGAAAGCTATGGCAAATTTAGATAGCATAATAAAAAGCAGAGATATCACCATGCCAACAAAAGTTCATATAGTCAGGGCGATGGTCTTCCCAGTAGCAATGTATGGTTACGAGAGTTGGACCATAAGGAAGGCTGACCGACGAAGAATAGATGCTTTCGAACTGTGGTGCTGGAGAAGACTCCTGAGAGTTCCTTGGACTGAAAGGAGATCAAATCAGTTAATCCTAAATGAAATCAACCCTGACTGTTCCCTGGAAGGACAGGTACTGAGGCTGAAGCTCAAATATTTTGGCCACCTAATGTGAAGGGAAGACTCTCTGGAGAAGACTCTGATGCTGGGAAAGACTGAAGGCAGAAGGAGAAGGGGAAGGCAAAGGATGAGATGGTTAGACAGCATCACCAATGCAACGAACATGAAAAAGAGCGAACTCAGGAAGATAGTGGAGGACAGGAAGGCCTGGCGGGATGTGGTTCATGGGATCACGAAGGGTCGGACACGACTTAATGACTGGACAACAACAATAAACGGAAACTCCACTGGTTTAAAATGTAAATGTTCATGGTGAGTATAATATATTTAAGAATTTAAATGCTTCTTAAATATTATGGCTCTCAAACATCTCTCTTGTGGCTCTCAAACATCTGAAGTTTAATGTGTTACATTATGCACCTTTAGACACCCTTGGGCTATAGAAAAACTGCACATCAAACACCTTTAGCATCCTTCCCTATCCCACTCTCCAAGGTGCAGAGTCGGAGCAGTTTCTGGGTATCTCAGAGAAGAAAGAAGCACCTTCCCCAACCGCTGTGTCTGCTCCTGCAGTTGACAAGCAAAGAGTTTGGAGCACAACGCAATACGGTATGCTAGAAATCCTGATTTTCCTATAATACATTATTGTGTGTCGGTGATGACTTCATGTTCCTGCCTCCCCACAAAATCTTTCCCTTGAAGCAGGAGAAAAGGATGTGATTTACCAGACACAAGCACCAGGCAATGACAGTCCCTGATCTACAGGAATCACTGAGAAGTTAGAATCAGAATTCACTGGAGCAGCTGTAACTCCATCACCACATGATTACTTACTCTGCAAAACTGTTTGCGGGAGGTTTGGAAAAAGCATATGGTCGAAATATAGTACTTGTTGTCGATACTATTCCACTGATCTGGTAGTCTCCTGGCTTGTAATAATTAAATGGGGCACTTCGATCACTTATCCAACCAAGGGGGCATTTTGCCTTCAGCATCCCCCAGGGAGTATGAGACAGTAGCAAAAGAGAAAGCAGCAGCATCATTTTGGGAATGGCTGAGCCACACTCACACTTACTCCCTGTACTAAGATAACTGGAGCCAGAGCTGCAGATCCGAAAGGGAAGCTGTTGATCTTCACACTGACAGAATCCCACCTCTCCTAAATCTGACTCTGGTTCTCAGCGCTGCAGCAGGTAATTATGCACCAGCCTTTCCAAGATAACTTCAGGAAGTTCTCTCCCCAGTTGCTCTCAATTCTGATATTTCTCTTATTGGTTTCCAAGGTGATCATTGGATGAATCTCCTGAGCTTTGGTGAGGAGAAGAATAAAGCACCGTATTTTTGATAATTGCTGGGGACAGAGTCACTCTTGCACCATGCTGAACTCTCTGTGTGACTCCATGCACAGGTGTACAGCTGGAGAAAACATGTTTGTAAGACTCGGCCTCCACCTCTCTTGTCTTTCATCATTAAACAAAGGAGCAGATCAGCAGAGCTAGAGCTTCCCAGACAATCCCATATGACTCTACAGGTCACCTCCGTTGTGCCAATTACATCTGGACTGAATAATCAGCAGATGGTGAAAGTACCACCACCTCCAGGGTGTCCTAGAGGCTCCGAGTGTGTGTAGTGGCCTCCTGTAGGTTCCCAGGAGCATCTCTGGACCCTGCTAGGCACCGCCTGACATGATCCAAACTGGGCATGTGCTTGCTGAGCATCTTTGCACCTGCCTGGTTTTTAAGTAGTCAGCTAGACCACCACGGTTGGGATCTGGAGACTGTACACATTGAAGAGCAGCTTTCATTTTGGAGAGTCTTTTTTGTATAGAAATCTACATCTCCGAAACATCTCCCAAACCGGCCATGCAGATATGTACAAAGAACAAATAGTCCAAGGGGTCTTTATACCCCCCTCAATACATAGCTTTCCATTAACACAAAGAGTCATGCGATCTTAGAGAAGACGGATTCTCAAGATTGATTCCTGAAAAAATGTGCGTTAAAAATTAAGCAGCAGGACTGCGATGGGCTCACCATCTTCCTGCCTGCTTCGGCCTTCTTTGCATTTGAAAAAGTTCATGGATAATGAACGAAATGTTATGCTGACGTGTTTTTAAAATGTTTTTATTGCATTTTCAAATTGCTCAATTTTAAAGTATTTTATTCACATATGTGATGTTACAAAGACTGACAAAGTCTTATTTTTAACAATACAGATCTTAACATTTTTAAAACTGTTGTGTTTTTATGACCACAAATCCTGAGGATGCTTCGTTCGTGTGACATTGTAGCTGGTTATTACAGTTCTTGATCTTTAATGTCTCCAAAACCAGACGTTATTTTATATGGCATCCTTTGGCCTTTTCGTTAGATGCTCTTTTGTATTGAGATCAGGCCTTACTGCCATAATATAGCATTTGGGCATAAAGATGCAGCCCAGTAACCCAGAACTGGAGGCCAAGATGGAGAAGATCTGCACGGCCACCATGTATTTGCCCTTCGTGCTCAGGTAGGTGGGCACAAAGGACACCCAAACACTGCAGAAGACCAGCATGCTGAAGGTGATCAACTTGGCTTCATTGAAAGCTCCAGGCAGCTTCTTGGCTAGGAAGGCCACAGTGAAGGAGACGGCCGCCAGAAAGCCCATGTAGCCAAGGGCAACATAAAACATGGCGACACTCCCTTCGTTACACTGCAGTATGATGTACCCAGACTGGGAGTGCATGTCAGAATCTGGGAAGGGGGGAGAGATTCCAAGCCAGACAGCACAGATGCCCACTTGAACAATGGAACAAGAAAAGACAATGGAGTTTGCCAAACGCTTCCCCAGCCATTTCCTCATCTTGCTCCCCGGCTTGGTGGCCATAAATGCCACCACCACAGTGACCGTTTTGGCCAACACAGAAGAGACAGCAACTGAGAAGATGATGCTGAAGGCAGTTTGTCGGAGAAGGCAGGTCACCTTCTGGGGCTGACCAATGAACAGAAAGGAGGACAAGAAGGAAAGCAGGAGGGAGACCAGGAGCAGGTAGGTGAGGTCGCGGTTATTGGCTTTGACTACTGGAGTTTCACGGTACTTAATGAAGATTCCTAAAACACAAGCACTGGATAGGGAGAAGAATAGGGCAAAGACAACCAGGGTGATTCCCAAAGGCTCGTCATAGGACAAGAAGTTAATAATCTTGGGGACGCATTCATCTTGGTCCTTGTTTGGATGTTGATCATCTAGACACTGGGTGCAATGGTCTGCATCTGAAAAGTCCAAAAGAGTCTGCTTTACTAACATCTACCCTCAATCCATAATACTCTGTGATCTTCTCTATTCTCCATATAGACCACAACATATCTGAGAAAGCAAGAGCTTATGTGACACGCCAGCCAGATAAGCAGCAGTGGCCTTTCGAGGAGGTGAGGCGAGGCCAGGAACAAGCCCTGTGCCTTCTTCCTCTTCTCTCCATTTCACTGCTCCATCAGTGGTTCCATCAAACCACCTCTTCTCTTTTTCTTCCCCCTGCCATACAGTCCTTCCCCTGCTTCACTGCTACCTACTGTCCAGAGTGAGTGTCAAGGCATTATGGTCACCGGTTATGCTGCTGCCTCCTCTACCGCATGCCCACGACACAGCTATGCAGCAGAGGCCATGAAGAGGATCATCATGAAGAGTGTGACCTGCGGGTTAGAGCTGTGTGTGCTACTCTGTGTACCCGTCCCTCCTTTTCCACATTGTTGAGTCACCGCTTGATGCACTTAGCTGCATGACTGCTTTATACACGATCCTGGTTGCATGCTAGGTGGGCCCAGAGGTGTAACAAGGGTAGAGCGAAGGCAAGTAGTTCTGCAAGACTCCATTACACTGGAGTCAGCGGCCCCTCCCCCTTGCTATTGGAGCCATTCTGGCAGCAAAGGCAGCATGCAGGACACTCCCCTATTACTGCTGGAATGGCTCCAACAGCAAGGGGGAGGGGCCGCTGACTCCAGTGTAACCGAGTCTTGCAGAACTACTTTCCTACGCTCCACCCTTGTTACACCTCTGGGTGGGCCTAATCCAAGCCAGACTCGTGTTATTGGTCTTGGACTAATGACATAATAGATATGTGTAGTATTTCTGTTGTTTTACCCTTTCATTTGATGTGCGGGTTGTTTAGGCTTACCAGAGTCCCAGAAGCGACTCTGGCTTCAGCCTAGAACAGATCCGATCCACTCCCAAGGGTGCACTGTGGCTGCCCAATTGGGTTCCAGCTTCTGTCATGTTGTTGACCGGAAGTTCCGGAAGCCGGAAGCCCATTGGGCAGCCACAGTGCACACTTGGGAGAGGCTCGGGTCCGCTCTAGGCCGAAGCCAGCGTCGATTCCGGGACGCTGGTAAGCCTAGGGTTGTGAATGTGTCTTGGAGTCAGGACTTCATAGCATATATTTCCCTATTTAAGAGGGAGGCCTAGAGACTAGTCAGCACATGGCTCCTATGGACATGAACATGGAAGCTGGACTAGAAGGGCCTTTGGCCTGATCCAGCAAGGCTCTTTTTATGTTCATCATAACCAATCTACAGGACCCAGAGAAGAAGGAAGGTCACTGCTTCCACTTCTTTTGCATCTCAGGGGCTTGGAAAATTGACTAAGAGTAATCTTGTGATGGATGAGACAACTTCCTCCACCTCAAGAGAGTGACGTGTTTTATGATCGACTAAGGGGTTCTTCCCCTGCAGGCTTGGCTCAGGCTACAGAGAACTGCAACTATGCCATGGTCTGTGGCCGTAGCTGGGACCTTAATGTTGCCCTGCTACTTTCTCTTCTCTTCCCCTGGTACTTCTCTCCCCTTCCCGCTAACGTCAGGCACACTTCCCACCGAGCTCTACACTCTCCGGCCTCATCTTCACCTCCTTAGCCTTATCTCATACTATCTCCAAATATGGGTGGGTCCCATCCGCCTACAAAGCAGATGCTGGGCATACTATCTTCAGTGTGGAAAAGGAAACCTAGGTGAATCTTGTGAATCCTCCCACTTCCCTCTTCCCCCATGGGCAGCCCTTTCCTGTTGAGACACTTACCTTCCTGAGTGGAGACAGTCCCCCCCTTGCACGGAGCACAGTCGTAGCAGCAAACCGGCTCTCCTTCTTTCATCACCTTGACGGATCCAGGCCAACAGCTGTCCGTACACCTAGAACGAGGCAGCGTCTAAGCAGAAAGACAAAGTACATCAACCAGTTGAGTTAAGAAGTTTGATCTATGGAAATGAGCCTTAGAGGTAGACAGGACCCAATGGGAGCTCTAGTCTGAATCCTGGTTTTTCCAGCCAGTCATTGCAGGTCATTTCTGAAGGCTGTCAAAAATGGGAGGGGCAACTCCTTGGTGGACACCACCAGGTTTGAGAAACAATGGCTTAAAACTATGCCATAGAAATGGAAACATTGAATTAAAAAATACTCCACATAAATAGGAAAGGTTTATTATAGTCCAATCGTGTCTTCGACTAGACTGCCCTTTATGATAACAAAACACAGTCCTGCTTTTGTAAATGGACATACGGTGGCACACACAACACGCCACCAGATGCTGCCACTGCTGGCGACCTCCAGCAGCAAATGTGAGTTGGTGGTGGAGGTGGGGATTGGCGGGGATTGGGTGGAACAGGGCAGGGAGGGAAGGTTGCCCTTATTGGGAGAAAGGCGGGGTAGAAATCCATTAAATAAAAATAAATAAATAAGGGGGAGTTCTGAGCAGGAAAGGGGCAGGCAGGAGGCAGAACAGGAGAGGAAGTGGGTGGAAATCCTCAGCACCAGCCAGATCCTAACCCCATTCCCTTCCCTCTCCCTTTCTTGGACTTGTGCCTGCAAAATAGCTGGCACAGATCCAAGGGGACCAATTGAGGCAGTGGAGTCTTGCCCCTGGGTAAGGTAACAAAAGTTCCCTAATTTTGAGGAGGACTCCAGACTGCCCCTCCCCCCACAAGATACAGCACGTTCCATTGGTACAGCTGCATTCGTGGTGGTGGGCGGGTTAGTTAAGGAATTGAACACAAGGGGAAGGGGATAGGATGATGTGCTGGAGCATTTCTCCTTCCCTCCTGTGCCCAGTGGCCAAGAGGTCCTTCCATGGGCGATGTTGTTGTTTTGCTCATGTTTCTGTGTCACATTGTGCTCATGTCCCCTGATTTTTTTAACCTGTCTAACTCATTTTCTTAAGACTTTCAGCTAATTTTCTAGGAAACCGACTCTTTATAGACCAGGGGTGGCCAACCTTCCACCATTAGGGCTACTGTGTTCTTAAGAGTTGTGTAGAAGACAGAATCTTGGCAGCTGCAAGTGCTGATGGTGCTGCTAAAGCAGCTGCACCTGGTGAAATGCCCTCACCTATGCAACCATTTAAAGGGCCGGCATTCATGTTGAAAGGTTGGCCACCACTGTTATAGACCATTGTAGCGAAAAAGCAACTTTGTGTTTCTCCACTTTGGGAACTGGGACCTGACTGTTTCGGTTTAGCGTTTGTCCTTGGATGAGGCAGTGCTCTGGTCTCAGGAGATAAGCAAGGATGGAATGTAAAACAAAGGCCGTTATTAGCCTGAGACCAAGCCGACTAATCAACATCCTAATTGACACCTGCTGGGTTGCTTTCCATGGGAATTTTCCGGTAAAGTGCAAAGTCATTGCTCCCCGGATGTCCTGCCTTACCCCCCTCTATTGGACAATTCTGTACGTCCATCTTCGGAGACCCTAAAGGGAATAAGTAAGAGACCCAAGGGAGTGGGGGGCAGTTCTCTTGGTAGCCATCTCTTTGTGAGAGTCATCTGCATGTGAGCTCCGTGCTTCATGCTACCCTATGGAAGACATCATGCCTTAACAGCATTATGGTCCTCGCCTACATGCTTGTGGGGCTTGGGCCTGGTCGGTTCATCCTCAGAGTATATTCTTGGCTGAGTTAGGGAAAACAGTTCAGTGGTAGAAGATTAGAGATTTATTATTTTAGTCACCTTAATGTTTGTGTCTGTCAATATGCAGTAATTCTGCCTTCTATTCTATGCTGGCATAGCTTAAATAAACACCTATATATTTTTACACCTGGTGTGGTTATTGGATTGGACAGATCTTACCCTTGCCGGACGCTTGGCTCGTTACCTGGACGTACGCAAACAGTTGGAGCTGTTTCACTAAGATTGCCTAGCCCAGAGTTGGTGCTGTGGAGCTAAGGCTGACTGGGCACACTGTTGGTGCAGTGTTGCCAACTTACCGAGGTTGGTTTTGCTGGACCTGTTGCTGCGGGGACCCCAAAACAACACTCTGGGAGGCACGCTAGTCCTGGGGTGGCGTGGCCTACCGTTAAGTTCCCCAGGTGGTGGCAGCGAGACTACCCTCCCTTGTTGGGGACTTGTTTGGGGATTCCGTAGGTGCGGAACTTAGAAGGTAACCCTTAGCTGACATCATTGAAGGGGATAAAGTGAAATCACTGCATCTTCCCACCTGGTTAAATCCCTTGGGCCACACAATAACATCCTGGTCAATGGTGAACTGGATGATCTCTGGGGAGTTCTGCCTCTCTAATCTCCCAACCTTCACTCGAGCAATGGACTGATTGGGAAACGCCACAAAGTTCACAATATCAAAGTCGGCCACCAGGTCCCCGTCCTCATCCAGATAAACTCCCTCCATGGAAGTATTTTTGAAGTGGGAGTTTTTCAGGAAAGGGTGAAGCTACATTTAGAAAACAGAGAAGGGCACTAAATATTTCAGACCTGCTCACTGGAGGAGCTGTACCTGCACATATGTGATGCAAGCTCAAGCGACAGTGGATCTTGGCATCATCCTGACACCACGATGTATCCTGCTGACCCTACCCTCCGTTGCCACAGAAGCAGAGGTTACTGGTCTCAGTATCTGTAACCCAGTGAGGTGACATGTAGAGGCAGACGGAGCCAGTGACAGCTGTCATACCAGCATGAATTCCCGTCAATAGACTGTGACTTTCTCTAGTGGCAGGTCGTAGTGGACGGACTGCAGGGTCAGTCACAGCCAGAGAGGGATCCTCCAGTGATGGAGTGAGACCCTCCTCAGCTAAACAGGGTGGGATGCCGAAGAAGCTAGGGGCAAACTCAGTACATGCTTTCAATTTTCAGGCTTTCAATTTTCCCTCATGTAAAATTCACATGGGACCCCAGTTTGAACTAGGATCGTAGCATGGAGGAAGGGGCCTTTAGTCCCTTACCACTGGGCTGTTTTCCAGCACCCCCAAAAAACATACTGTCTACAGCTGGGGTTCTCAACCCCTCCATGGCGTTGTACCACCACCGCCGCCTGAATCTTCCCACATATCACTGGAAGTAACCATTGATGATGTCATCGCCTGTCACTTCCTGGTTTCGGAGCTCAGGCACGGCGCTTTTCGATGACACGGAGCTCGGAATGCACTGGGAAGAGACTTGGGGCAGGTGGTAGCGCCATTTTCAGCGGCGTTCATAACCCACGCACTTCACCTCAGCTTGCCAACTTGCCTTTAGTTTATGAGCTCTGTGGTGTCGAAAATCTCAGTGCCTGAACCCCAACGAAGGGGGGGGGATGGAGAGGGGTTGGGATTCCAACCAATGGCATACCGCCAGAGGTACCCCAACGTGTCACTGCTGGTACATGTACCACCTGTTGAGAATCCCTGGTCTACAGCATTGATTTCACTCTAAATGTGCCATTTGCTACAGAGGCTGTTTTCAGTGGAACAATAGTAGAGAGGTAAGGGGATAAAGAGTTAAATATCTCCTACCTTCATCGTTTAGTCCTGGTCCGCATTGTCACCCTGCATGCCTGCTACATAAGACGAAACCAAAGCATGATGTACAGCATACGGATTCATTGATCATCCTATGTAGCCTTGCAGTAAATAGGAGCAAACAGTGGTTTTCGACCCAATCCGAAAACAGTGGTTTTCAGCCCAATTTCAGCCCAGATTCAGTTCCAGTGGTATAAAACCCTTAACAGATGTCGCTCAATATGACAAGCCATTCAGCACAGCCTGGCCGCCACAGCAAGTGGCGAATGGCCATTTCAGGGCGCCAATAGACCGAGGAAGACTACTGTCGCTAGCAAGTCAGCACAGGGTGTGGAAAGGAGACAGAGACGGGGAGGGATGGGGTGGAGAGGGGGAGGAATGGGTAAGCAATGGAGGCGGGGAGGAGTGCAAATCAGGGAATGAGAAGGGGCGGTATCAGCAGAAGTAGTGCACACTGATATCTTATCTCCGTCCTCAGTCCTCCAACTGAGGACAACTTGCACCAGCGATATCACTGGTGCAGTTTGGAGTACGCCCAGCGGGCTGGCAAGGACTTACACTGTGGCCTCCAGAGGATAAAATTCCCATGCTGGATGCAGTGAGCACCATTTGGCACAGCTGCATCACCAGATGGGTTGGGCTGTTAAAAATATAATAAGCTTTGTGATTTTCCAATGGGTCAAAATGAAAATGCTACTTACTTCAGATTACGAACAAACTGCTGCTGGCATCTCACTAACAGAAATACCCTAAGGACTGTCCCAAATTTGGCTGCAACATGACATTTCAAGACATTTCATTGAACAGCACATTCCTGGAATTGCACAATTGATGGTCGGTGCAACTATTTGTGAGGGAGCAGCAATACCTGCCATGGATGGGCTATTTCACTTGCTAGCCTGTCAGCCCCAGCTATCAGTCTCCGATTCAGTGGTCTGGATGCGAACGCAGCATGTAGGGCATGTGCCACAGCCTGGATAGTCCTGTAAATACTGTAAGTGTCTTGAGACAGAACGTTTTCAACCACATCCTGGGCCAAGGTCTCCCTTCTCTCTTTCTCGATGCATCTTTTGTAGCCTTTCACAGACAACACAGACATTGAGTAAAAACAGTGAAATGCTTTTTCCCCAAACAGGCTAATGGCAGACAACATTGATTCAAAATTGTCATAATTTGTGTGTTTGCGTTCCTGGATTGAGAAAGACAATGAACCATGGATGTGCCGAATACCAGCCACTCTGTAAAACATCCTCAAGCTGAGGTCCTGCAAAGACACTGCAATCCAAAGTTTTCCCCCTGTTGGCTTTGCTATCCTTTCATATTCTCTCATCATCACTGCTAGAGTTAACATCGCCTGAGGATCTGCATGATAAACAACTACATTGATCTGATCCTGCTTCAGAAACCATTTCATGTTGAACCACTTAGAAGTAAAATCCATCTCTGGGATTCTGTCTGAGAAGGCAACACAAAGACCCCTCTTCAGGATCACATCTCTGAAGGTGCTGATGAACTGTTCCCCGTGGTCATTGTTTGGAGCCAGGAGACCAATCCAGATCCATTTGAAATGCAGGAGAAGCTTGGTAATCCCCAGGAAAGGGGGTTCCTGTTTGGGGACCATCCGGAAGGAAAAAGGAGACTGAGCTTTAACTTGTTGAGCACGACTCAAATAACCATAACTGACCTAGCAAGGAAAAAATACATACAGTAGGTATTTTTCAGTCCAGAACCCAGATATTTGTTGAGCAAAACATTATTGCTATATCAATTTCAATTGCTATATCAGAAAATGCCCAGCAGTATGATTGGTGCAGAGTCTGTGAATGGAAGTTGCTCTCATCACAACAGCACCCCCAATGCAGCTCTTACTTTTCTTCACAGTAGTGAATTAACCATTTATTTATATGTGAAGAAATCACGGGGTTCCTTCAGAAACACTACTGGAAACTCCTTGTGACAGGACCTGTCTTTTTTACTCTGTGTACAGTGACAAATACATTGTTGGTGTTACATAAGAATAGGGCAAAAGCTGGTCCCTCTTGCAGTTTCTAAAACATTTCACTAGAGACTTATGATTCGACTTACGGCACGTTTACGACACCCGGCGCCAGTGGAGCCATCGCCTTGTTGGCACTTCATTGCGCAGGATTGCGCTACCAGTGTCCCATTCTTGATCACTCAGCTGAACCTGTGCAATAAGATGCAGTCTGAACCACCTCCACCCACCCATCATTCATACCTGTGGGATTTTGTAGATGCCCAACATGCTGGAAATCTGACTGGAGATGGCAGAGTCAGCCCCTTCAAGAACAGCCACCAGCTTATTCCTCCTTCCGCAGCTGTAGTTTGGAACACACTTTTGCCCAGTGGACAGCAGGTCCGTCAAGGCATCGAAAGTGAATCTTGCATTGAAATAGTTCTCATAGATGCTGTAGCCAAGAGAGACATTGGGCAGGAGCCTGGGATTCTGGTTGATCTCATGAATGGCAAACAAGAAGGGCAGGAGGTCCCAGAAACGCATGCCTAGTATACTGCAAGAAAAAGATGTCTCAGATTCTGATCTTCCAGTTAATGAGCACAAGTCAAATTCGTGCTCCTTTAAAAAAAAAAAGTGCATTATAGGCAGCACTCATTTCTGGATTTTACTCGACTTCAGTGCCTGATGCTGTGCAACTGTGTAAGCAGGGAAGAGACACCTGGCTGCACGTTGAATAGATGTTCATTCGAGTGAGAAAGTCATGAAGAACACAACCTTCAATGGTCAAAACCAAATAAAAAACAAGCATATAAGAGTCACTGTAATTGGGGGGGGGGGCACAGCTCCCTGGGACAGAGATGTACTTTTCTGCTGCTTGCTACTGAGAAGGGAGGCCATCGGGTGGCGCAGTGGGTTAAACTGCTGAACCATGAGCTGTCGATCGAAAGGTCAGCAGTTCAAATCCGCGACGGGGTGAGCTCTCGGTGCTTGGCCAGCTCCTGCCAACCTAGCAGTTCCAAAGCATGCTAATGCGAGTAGATAAATAGGTACCGCTTGTGGGAAGGTAAACAGCGCTCCGTGTTCCAGCTGCATGCTACGCGCTGTGGCAAGGAGAGTCATGCCGGCCACATGACCACGGAAGCGTCTTCGGACAACGCTGGCTCTTCGGCTTTGAAATGGGGATGAGCACCACACCCTAGAGTCGGACACGACTGGACTTAATAGTCAGGGGTCACCTTTACATTTTACTGAGAAGGGAGGGATCACAGAAAAATATTGGTGTGCTGAGATGAAGCAGCTGGCTTTTAAACTACAACACACATCAGTACATTCCAGAACAGTAAAAATACAGTTGCCTCCTTTTTCCAGAACAACCAGTGCAAAGACAAACAAAAGAAGGGCTCCTTTATATGTGATCCCCCCCCCCAACGCTCATGCAAATACAAATGCTCCTTACCGGTGCACTCTTTAATAAACACGCGAGTCAGGAATATGGGTATAAAGGCCCACTTTTATTGAAACAAAGTACAGGAAGATGAAGATCGGGAGACCAGCAAGCAGAGAATAGCGCAGAGGTACCACGCTGAAGGGGCGCCAGGCATCATCCTGACCCCAGGCGGGTGATGCAACCCAGACTCAAAACCACGGCCTCTTCACAAAGAAGGCAGGTTTTTCGCTGTCAGCCGGACCACTCCGGACCACCCCAAGACGGAGGGCATTTAAGGCAGGCCACAACTGACCAGGGGCGGCCCCAGCCTTCTCCCCGCACCGGAGGGCAACTGAGAGGTGGGAGATAGGGCATACCTTGCCTTTGCTGCCCCAGAGTTCACACTGGTAGCCCCAAATTCAAGCCTTCATACCTGCACTAGCCTGAAACCAAGGGACCAGGTTAAAAGACATGAAAGAGATAAACCCCAAACCCAACAGCAGTCAGAGTTAGGCAAAAAAAAATGCGGCTCTTTCTGACGACTAATCTGCGGCTCACAGAAATACGTTGTTCTGAGCTCATTTTTGCATCGGAATTAATATAAAAGTTCAATGAGAAATTCTCAAGCTTTAGAATTATTTACCAGGTATAAACTCAACATTAATAAAACTAAGATCATGGCATCTGGTCCCATCAATTCCTGGCAAATAGAAGGGGCAGAAATGGAAGCAGTAACAGATTTTACTTTTTGGGTTTCCAAGATCACTGCAGACGGAGACAGCAGCCATGAAATTAAAAGACACTTACTCCTTGGAAGGAAAGCTATGGCAAATTTAGATAGCATAATAAAAAGCAGAGATATCACCATGCCAACAAAAGTTCATATAGTCAGGGCGATGGTCTTCCCAGTAGCAATGTATGGTTACGAGAGTTGGACCATAAGGAAGGCTGACCGACGAAGAATAGATGCTTTCGAACTGTGGTGCTGGAGAAGACTCCTGAGAGTTCCTTGGACTGAAAGGAGATCAAATCAGTTAATCCTAAATGAAATCAACCCTGACTGTTCCCTGGAAGGACAGGTACTGAGGCTGAAGCTCAAATATTTTGGCCACCTAATGTGAAGGGAAGACTCTCTGGAGAAGACTCTGATGCTGGGAAAGACTGAAGGCAGAAGGAGAAGGGGAAGGCAAAGGATGAGATGGTTAGACAGCATCACCAATGCAACGAACATGAAAAAGAGCGAACTCAGGAAGATAGTGGAGGACAGGAAGGCCTGGCGGGATGTGGTTCATGGGATCACGAAGGGTCGGACACGACTTAATGACTGGACAACAACAATAAACGGAAACTCCACTGGTTTAAAATGTAAATGTTCATGGTGAGTATAATATATTTAAGAATTTAAATGCTTCTTAAATATTATGGCTCTCAAACATCTCTCTTGTGGCACTCAAACATCTGAAGTTTAATGTGTTACATTATGTACCTTTAGACACCCTTGGGCTATAGAAAAACTGCACATCAAACACCTTTAGCATCCTTCCCTATCCCACTCTCCAAGGTGCAGAGTCGGAGCAGTTTCTGGGTATCTCAGAGAAGAAAGAAGCACCTTCCCCAACCGCTGTGTCTGCTCCTGCAGTTGACAAGCAAAGAGTTTGGAGCACAACGCAATACGGTATGCTAGAAATCCTGATTTTCCTATAATACATTATTGTTCTTCAGCATGAACCTCTCAAGGCACAGATTGTGAAATAGCAGGCTGTGTGTCGGTGATGACTTCGTGTTCCTGCCTCCCCACAAAATCTTTCCCTTGAAGCAGGAGAAAAGGATGTGATTTACCAGACACAAGCACCAGGCAATGACAGTCCCTGATCTACAGGAATCACTGAGAAGTTAGAATCAGAATTCACTGGAGCAGCTGTAACTCCATCACCACATGATTACTTACTCTGCAAAACTGTTTGCGGGAGGTTTGGAAAAAGCATATGGTCGAAATATAGTACTTGTTGTCGATACTATTCCACTGATCTGGTAGTCTCCTGGCTTGTAATAATTAAATGGGGCACTTCGATCACTTATCCAACCAAGGGGGCATTTTGCCTTCAGCATCCCCCAGGGAGTATGAGACAGTAGCAAAAGAGAAAGCAGCAGCATCATTTTGGGAATGGCTGAGCCACACTCACACTTACTCCCTGTACTAAGATAACTGGAGCCAGAGCTGCAGATCCGAAAGGGAAGCTGTTGATCTTCACACTGACAGAATCCCACCTCTCCTAAATCTGACTCTGGTTCTCAGCGCTGCAGCAGGTAATTATGCACCAGCCTTTCCAAGATAACTTCAGGAAGTTCTCTCCCCAGTTGCTCTCAATTCTGATATTTCTCTTATTGGTTTCCAAGGTGATCATTGGATGAATCTCCTGAGCTTTGGTGAGGAGAAGAATAAAGCACCGTATTTTTGATAATTGCTGGGGACAGAGTCACTCTTGCACCATGCTGAACTCTCTGTGTGACTCCATGCACAGGTGTACAGCTGGAGAAAACATGTTTGTAAGACTCGGCCTCCACCTCTCTTGTCTTTCATCATTAAACAAAGGAGCAGATCAGCAGAGCTAGAGCTTCCCAGACAATCCCATATGACTCTACAGGTCACCTCCGTTGTGCCAATTACATCTGGACTGAATAATCAGCAAATGGTGAAAGTACCACCACCTCCAGGGTGTCCCAAAGGCTCCGAGTGTGTGTAGTGGCCTCCTGTAGGTTCCCAGGAGCATCTCTGGACCCTGCTAGGCACCGCCTGACATGATCCAAACTGGGCATGTGCTTGCTGGGCATCTTTGCACCTGCCTGGTTTTAAAGTAGTCAGCTAGACCACCACGGTTGGGATCTGGAGACTGTACACATTGAAGAGCAGCTTTCAATTTGGAGATTATTTTTGTATAGAAATCTACATCTCCGAAACATCTCCCAAACCGGCCATGCAGATATGTACAAAGAACAAATAGTCCAAGGGGTCTTTATACCCCCCTCAATACATAGCTTTCCATTAACACAAAGAGTCATGCGATCTTAGAGAAGACGGATTCTCAAGATTGATTCCTGAAAAAATGTGGGTTAAAAATTAAGCAGCAGGACTGCGATGGGCTCACCATCTTCCTGCCTGCTTCGGCCTTCTTTGCATTTGAAAAAGTTCATGGATAATGAACGAAATGTTATGCTGACGTGTTTTTAAAATGTTTTTATTGCATTTTCAAATTGCTCAATTTTAAAGTATTTTATTCACATATGTGATGTTACAAAGACTGACAAAGTCTTATTTTTAACAATACAGATCTTAACATTTTTAAAACTGTTGTGTTTTTATGACCACAAATCCTGAGGATGCTTCGTTCGTGTGACATTGTAGCTGGTTATTACAGTTCTTGATCTTTAATGTCTTCAAAACCAGACGTTATTTTATATGGCATCTTTAGGCTTTTTTATTAGATGGTTCTTTGTATTGAAGTCAGGCCTGAGTACGATAATGTAGCATTTGGGCATAAAGATGCAGCCCAGTAACCCCACACTGGAGGCCAAGATGGAGAAGACCTGCACGGCCACCATGTATTTGCCCTTCGTGCTCAGGTAGGTGGGCACAAAGGACACCCAAACACTGCAGAAGACCAGCATGCTGAAGGTGATCAACTTGGCTTCATTGAATGCTCCGGGCAGCTTCCTGGCTAGGAAGGCCACAGTGAAGGAGACGGCCGCCAGAAAGCCCATGTAGCCAAGGGCAACATAAAACATGGCGACACTCCCTTCGTTACACTGCAGTATGACGTGGCCAGGCTGGGACTGCATGTCGGAGTCTGGGAAGGGGGGAGAGATTCCCAGCCAGACAGCACAGATGCCCACTTGAACAATGGAGCAAGAAAAGACAATGGAGTTTGCCAAACTCTTCCCCAGCCATTTCCTCATCTTGCTCCCCGGCTTGGTGGCCATGAATGCCACCACCACGGTGACCGTTTTGGCCAGCACAGAGGAGACAGCAACCGAAAAGATGATGCTGAAGGCAGTTTGTCGGAGAAGGCAGGTCACCTTCTGGGGCTGACCAATGAACAGGAAGGAGGACAAGAAGGAAAGTAGGAGGGAGGCCAGGAGCAGGTAGGTGAGGTCGCGGTTATTGGCTTTGACTACCGGAGTTTCACGGTACTTAATGAAGATTCCTAAAACACAAGCAGTGGATAGGGAGAAGAATAGGGCAAAGACAACCAGGGTGATCCCCATAGGCTCGTCATAGGACAAGAAGTTAATAATCTTGGGGACGCATTCATCTTGGTCCTTGTTTGGATGTTGATCATCTAGACACTGGGTGCAATGGTCTGCATCTGAAAAGTCCAAAAGAGTCTGCTTTACTAACATCTACCCTCAATCCATAATACTCTGTGATCTTCTCTATTCTCCATATAGACCACAACATATCTTAGAAAGCAAGAGCTTATGTGACACGCCAGCCAGATAAGCAGCAGTGGCCTTTCGAGGAGGTGAGGCGAGGCCAGGAACAAGCCCTGTGCCTTCTTCCTCTTCTCTCCATTTCACTGCTCCATCAGTGGTTCCATCAAACCACCTCTTCTCTTTTTCTTCCCCCTGCCATACAGTCCTTCCCCGGCTTCACTGCCACCTGCTGTCCTGAGTGAGCGTCTCTAAGGCATTATGGTCACCGGTTATGCTGCTGCCTCCTCTACCGCATGCCCACGACACAGCTATGCAGCAGAGGCCATGAAGAGGATCATCGTGTGACCTGCGGGTTAGAGCTGTGTGTGCTACTCTGTGTACCCGTCCCTCCTTTTCCACATTGCTGAGTCACCTCTTGATCCACTGAGCTGCATGACTGCTTTATACACGATCCTGGTTGCATGCTAGGTGGGCCCAGAGTTGTAACAAGGGTGGAGCGAAGGCAAGTATTTCTGCAAGACTCCGTTACGCTGGAGTCAGCGGCCCCTCCCCCTTGCTGTTGGAGCCATTCTGGCAGCAAAGGCAACATGCAGGACACTCCCCTGTTACTGCTGGAATGGCTCCAACAGCAAGGGGGAGGGGCCGCTGACTCCAGTGTAACCGAGTCTTGCAGAACTACTTTCCTACGCTCCACCCTTGTTACACCTCTGGGTGGGCCTAATCCAAGCCAGACTCGTGTTATTGGTCTTGGACTAATGACATAATAGATATGTGTAGTATTTCTGTTGTTTTACCCTTTCATTTAATGTGAGGGTTGTGTAGGCTTACCAGAGTCCCGGAAGCAACTCTGGCTTCAGCCTAGAACAGATCCGATCCACTCCCAAGGGTGCACTGTGGCTGCCCAATTGGGTTCCAGCTTCCATCATGTTGTCGACTGGAAGCCGGAAGCCCATTGGGCAGCCACAGTGCACACTTGGGAGCGGCTCGGGTCTGCTCTAGGCCGAAGCCAGCGTCGATTCCGGGACGCTGGTAAGCATAGGGTTGTGAATGTGTCTTGGAGTCAGGACTTCATAGCATATATTTCCCTATTTAAGAGGGAGGCCTAGAGACTAGTCAGCACATGGCTCCTATGAACATGGAAGCTGGACTAGATGGGCCTTTGGCCTGATCCAGCAAGGCTGTTCTTATGTTCATCATAACCAATCTACAGGACCCAGAGAAGAAGGAAGGTCACTGCTTCCACTTCTTTTGCATCTCAGGGGCTTGGAAAATTGGCTAAGAGTAACCTTGTGATGGACGAGACAACTTCCTCCACCTCACGAGTGTGACGTGTTTTATGATCGACTAAGGGGCTGTTGTCCTGCAGGCTTGGCTCAGGCTCCTGAGAACTGCAACTATGCCATGGTCTGTGGCCGCAGCTGGGACCTTAACGTTGCTCTGCTTCTCTCTCTACTCTTCCCCTGGTACTTCTCTCCCCTTCCTGCTAACGTCAGGCACACTTCCCACTGAGCTCTACACTCTCCGGCCTCATCTTCACCTCTTTAGCCTTATCTCATACTATCTCCATATATGGGTGGGTCCCATCCACCTACAAAGCAGATGGTGGGCATACTGTCTTCAGTGTGGAAAAGGAAACCTAGGTGAATCTTGTGAATCCTCCCACTTCCCTCTCCCCCCATGGGCAGCCCTTTCCGGTTGAGACACTTACCTTCCTGAGTGGAGACGGTCCCCCCCTTGCACGGAGCACAGTCGTAGCAGCAAACCGGCTCTCCTTCTTTCATCACCTTGACGGATCCAGGCCAACAGCTGTCCGTACACCTAGAACGAGGCAGGGTCTAAGCAGGGAGACAAAGAACACCATATGAGTTAAGTGGTTTGGTCTACAGAAACGAGCCTAGAGGTAGAAAGGACCCAATGGGAGCTCTAGTCTGAATCCTGGTTTTTCCAGCCAGTCATTGCAGGTCATTTCTGAAGGCTGTCAAAAATGGGAGGGGCAACTCCTTGGTGGACACCACCAGGTTTGAGAAACAATGGCTTAAAACTATGCCATAGAAATGGAAACATTGAATTAAAAAATACTCCACATAAATAGGAAAGGTTTATTATAGTCCAATCGTGTCTTCGACTAGACTGCCCTTTATGATAACAAAACACAGTCCTGCTTTTGTAAATGGACATACGGTGGCACACACAACACGCCACCAGATGCTGCCACTGCTGGCGACCTCCAGCAGCAAATGTGAGTTGGTGGTGGAGGTGGGGATTGGCGGGGATTGGGTGGAACAGGGCAGGGAGGGAAGGGGGAGTTCTGAGCAGGAAAGGGGCAGGCAGGAGGCAGAACAGGAGAGGGTGGAAATCCTCAGCACCAGCCAGATCCTAACCCCATTCCCTTCCCTCTCCCTTACTCTTCTTGGACTTGTGCCTGCAAAATAGCTGGCACAGATCCAAAGAGACCCATTGAGGCAGTGGAGTCTTGCCCCTGGGTAAGGTAACAAAAGTTCCCTAATTTTGAGGAGGACTCCAGACTGCCCCTCCCCCCAGAAGATACAGCACGTTCCATTGGTACAGCTGCATTCGTGGTGGTGGGCGGGTTAGTTAAGGAATTGAACACAAGAGGAAGGGGATAGGATGATGTGCTGGAGCATTTCTCCTTCCCTCCTGTCCCCAGTGGCCAAGAGGTCCTTCCATGGGCGATGTTGTTGTTTTGCTCATGTTTCCGTGTCACATTGTGCTCATGTCCCCTGATTTTTTTTAACCCGTCTAACTCATTTTCTTAAGACTTTCAGCTAATTTTCTAGGAAACCTACTCTTTATAGACCATCGTAGCGAAAAAGCAACTTTGTGTCTCTCCACTTTGGGATCTGGGACCTGACTGTTTCGGTTTAGCGTTTGTCCTTGGATGAGGCAGTGCTCTGGTCTCAGGAGATAAGCAAGGATGGAATGTAAAACAAAGGCCGTTATCAGCCTGAGACCAAGCCGACTAATCAACATCCTAATTGACACCTGCTGGGTTGCTTTCCATGGGAATTTTCCGGTAAAGTGCAAAGTCATTGCTCCCCGGATGTCCTGCCTTACTCCCCTCTATCGGACAATTCTGTACGTCCATCTTCGGAGAACCTAAAGGGAATAAGTAAGAGACCCAAGGGAGTGGGGGGCAGTTCTCTTGGTAGCCATCTCTTTGTGAGAGTCATCTGCATGTGAGCTCCGTGCTTCATGCTACCCTATGGAAGACATCATGCCTTAACATCATTATGGTCCTCGCCTACATGTTTGTGGGGCTTGGGCCTGGTCGGTTCATCCTCAGAGTATATTCTTGGGTGAGTGAGGGAAGACAGTTCAGTGGTAGAAGATTAGAGATTTATTATTTTAGTCACCTTAATGTTTGTGACTGTCAATATGATATATATGCAGTAATTCTGCCTTCTATTCTATGCTGGCATAGCTTAAATAAACACCTATATATTTTTACACCTGGTGTGGTTATTGGATTGGACAGATCTTACCCTTGCCGGACGCGTGGCTCGTTACCTGGACGTACGCAAACAGTTGGAGCTGTTTCACTAAGATTGCCTAGCCCAGGGTTGGTGCTGTGGAGCTAAGGCTGACTGGGCACACTGTTGGTGCAGTGTTGCCAACTTACCGAGGTTGGTTTTGCTGGACCTGTTGCTGCGGGGACCCCAAAACAACACTCTGGGAGGCACGCTAGTCCTGGGGTGGCGTGGCCTACTGTTAAGTTCCCCAGGTGGTGGCAGCGAGACTACCCTCCCTTGTTGGGGACGTGTTTGGGGATTCCGTAGGTGCGGAACTTAGAAGGTAACTGCCTTCCCTCGTGGTTGGGGCTACGGGAGCAAGGCGGTCCTTCGCCACAACCATATAGAGTACAAACATTCTCAGACCTTAGCTGACATCATTGAAGGGGATAAAGTGAAATCATTGCATCTTCCCACCTGGTTAAATCCCTTGGGCCACACAATGGCACCCTGGTGAATGGTGAACTGGATGATCTCTGGGGAGTTCTGCCTCTCTAGACTCCCAACCTTCACTCTATCAATGGACTGATTGGGAAACGCCACAAAGTTCACAATATCAAAGTCGGCCACCAGGTCCCCGTCCTCATCCAGATAAACTCCCTCCATGGAAGTATTTTTGAAGTGGGAGTTTTTCAGGAAAGGGTGAAGCTACATTTAGAAAACAGAGAAGGGCACTAAATATTTCAGACCTGCTCACTGGAGGAGCTGTACCTGCACATATGTGATGCAAGCTCAAAAGCGACAGTGGATCTTGGCATCATCCTGACACCACGATGTATCCTGCTGACCCTACCCTCCGTTGCCACAGAAGCAGAGGTTACTGGTCTCAGTATCTGTAACCCAGTGAGGTGACATGTAGAGGCAGATGGAGCCAGTGACAGCTGTCATACCAGCATGAATTCCCGTCAATAGACTGTGACTTTCTCTAGTGGCAGGTCATAGTGGACGGACTGCAGGGTCAGTCACAGCCAGAGAGGGATCCTCCAGTGATGGAGTGAGACCCTCCTCAGCTAAACAGGGTGGGATGCTGAAGAAGCTAGGGGCAAACTCAGTACATGCTTTCAATTTTCAGGCTTTCAATTTTCCCTCATGTAAAATTCACATGGGACCCCAGTTTGAACCAGGATCGTAGCATGGAGGAAGGGGCCTTTAGTCCCTTACCACTGGGCTGTTTTCCAGCACCCCCAAAAAACATACTGTCTACAGCTGGGGTTCTCAACCCCTCCATGGCGTTGTACCACCACCGCCGCCTGAATCTTCCCACATATCACCGGAAGTGAACATTGATGATGTCATCGCCTGTCACTTCCTGGTTTCGGAGCTCAGGCATGGCGCTTTTCGATGACACGGAGCTCGGAATGCACTGGGAAGAGACTTGGGGCAGGTGGTAGCGCCATTTTCAGCGGCGTGCATAACCCACGCACTTCACCTCAGCTTGCCAACTTGCCTTTAGTTTATGAGCTCTGTGGTGTCGAAAATCTCAGTGCCTGAACCCCAACGAAGGGGGGGGGATGGAGAGGGGTTGGGGTTCCAACCAATGGCATACCGCCAGAGGTACCCCAACGTGTCACTGCTGGTACATGTACCACCTGTTGAGAATCCCTGGTCTACAGCATTGATTTCACTCTAAATGTGCCATTTGCTACAGAGGCTGTTTTCAGTGGAACAATAGTAGAGAGGTAAGGGGATAAAGAGTTAAATATCTCCTACCTTCATCGTTTAGTCCTGGTCCGCATTGTCACCCTGCATGCCTGCTACATAAGACGAAACCAAAGCATGATGTACAGCATACGGATTCATTGATCATCCTATGTAGCCTTGCAGTAAATAGGAGCAAACAGTGGTTTTCGACCCAATCCGAAAACAGTGGTTTTCAGCCCAATTTCAGCCCAGATTCAGTTCCAGTGGTATAAAACCCTTAACAGATGTCGCTCAATATGACAAGCCATTCAGCACAGCCTGGCCGCCACAGCAAGTGGCGAATGGCCATTTCAGGGCGCCAATAGACCGAGGAAGACTACTGTCGCTAGCAAGTCAGCACAGGGTGTGGAAAGGAGACAGAGACGGGGAGGGATGGGGTGGAGAGGGGGAGGAATGGGTAAGCAATGGAGGCGGGGAGGAGTGCAAATCAGGGAATGAGAAGGGGCGGTATCAGCAGAAGTAGTGCACACTGATATCTTATCTCCGTCCTCAGTCCTCCAACTGAGGACAACTTGCACCAGCGATATCACTGGTGCAGTTTGGAGTACGCCCAGCGGGCTGGCAAGGACTTACACTGTGGCCTCCAGAGGATAAAATTCCCATGCTGGATGCAGTGAGCACCATTTGGCACAGCTGCATCACCAGATGGGTTGGGCTGTTAAAAATATAATAAGCTTTGTGATTTTCCAATGGGTCAAAATGAAAATGCTACTTACTTCAGATTACGAACAAACTGCTGCTGGCATCTCACTAACAGAAATACCCTAAGGACTGTCCCAAATTTGGCTGCAACATGACATTTCAAGACATTTCATTGAACAGCACATTCCTGGAATTGCACAATTGATGGTCGGTGCAACTATTTGTGAGGGAGCAGCAATACCTGCCATGGATGGGCTATTTCACTTGCTAGCCTGTCAGCCCCAGCTATCAGTCTCCGATTCAGTGGTCTGGATGCGAACGCAGCATGTAGGGCATGTGCCACAGCCTGGATAGTCCTGTAAATACTGTAAGTGTCTTGAGACAGAACGTTTTCAACCACATCCTGGGCCAAGGTCTCCCTTCTCTCTTTCTCGATGCATCTTTTGTAGCCTTTCACAGACAACACAGACATTGAGTAAAAACAGTGAAATGCTTTTTCCCCAAACAGGCTAATGGCAGACAACATTGATTCAAAATTGTCATAATTTGTGTGTTTGCGTTCCTGGATTGAGAAAGACAATGAACCATGGATGTGCCGAATACCAGCCACTCTGTAAAACATCCTCAAGCTGAGGTCCTGCAAAGACACTGCAATCCAAAGTTTTCCCCCTGTTGGCTTTGCTATCCTTTCATATTCTCTCATCATCACTGCTAGAGTTAACATCGCCTGAGGATCTGCATGATAAACAACTACATTGATCTGATCCTGCTTCAGAAACCATTTCATGTTGAACCACTTAGAAGTAAAATCCATCTCTGGGATTCTGTCTGAGAAGGCAACACAAAGACCCCTCTTCAGGATCACATCTCTGAAGGTGCTGATGAACTGTTCCCCGTGGTCATTGTTTGGAGCCAGGAGACCAATCCAGATCCATTTGAAATGCAGGAGAAGCTTGGTAATCCCCAGGAAAGGGGGTTCCTGTTTGGGGACCATCCGGAAGGAAAAAGGAGACTGAGCTTTAACTTGTTGAGCACGACTCAAATAACCATAACTGACCTAGCAAGGAAAAAATACATACAGTAGGTATTTTTCAGTCCAGAACCCAGATATTTGTTGAGCAAAACATTATTGCTATATCAATTTCAATTGCTATATCAGAAAATGCCCAGCAGTATGATTGGTGCAGAGTCTGTGAATGGAAGTTGCTCTCATCACAACAGCACCCCCAATGCAGCTCTTACTTTTCTTCACAGTAGTGAATTAACCATTTATTTATATGTGAAGAAATCACGGGGTTCCTTCAGAAACACTACTGGAAACTCCTTGTGACAGGACCTGTCTTTTTTACTCTGTGTACAGTGACAAATACATTGTTGGTGTTACATAAGAATACGGCAAAAGCTGGTCCCTCTTGCAGTTTCTAAAACATTTCACTAGAGACTTATGATTCGACTTACGGCACGTTTACGACACCCGGCGCCAGTGGAGCCATCGCCTTGTTGGCACTTCATTGCGCAGGATTGCGCTACCAGTGTCCCATTCTTGATCACTCAGCTGAACCTGTGCAATAAGATGCAGTCTGAACCACCTCCACCCACCCATCATTCATACCTGTGGGATTTTGTAGATGCCCAACATGCTGGAAATCTGACTGGAGATGGCAGAGTCAGCCCCTTCAAGAACAGCCACCAGCTTATTCCTCCTTCCGCAGCTGTAGTTTGGAACACACTTTTGCCCAGTGGACAGCAGGTCCGTCAAGGCATCGAAAGTGAATCTTGCATTGAAATAGTTCTCATAGATGCTGTAGCCAAGAGAGACATTGGGCAGGAGCCTGGGATTCTGGTTGATCTCATGAATGGCAAACAAGAAGGGCAGGAGGTCCCAGAAATGCATGCCTAGTATACTGCAAGAAAAATACGTCTCAGATTCTGATCTTCCAGTCAATGAGCACAAGTCAAATTCGTGCTCCTTTAAAAAAAAAAAGTGCATTATAGGCAGCACTCATTTCTGGATTTTACTCGACTTCAGTGCCTGATGCTGTGCAACTGTGTAAGCAGGGAAGAGACACCTGGCTGCACGTTGAATAGATGTTCATTCGAGTGAGAAAGTCATGAAGAACACAACCTTCAATGGTCAAAACCAAATAAAAAACAAGCATATAAGAGTCACTGTAATTGGGGGGGGGGCACAGCTCCCTGGGACAGAGATGTACTTTTCTGCTGCTTGCTACTGAGAAGGGAGGCCATCGGGTGGCGCAGTGGGTTAAACTGCTGAACCATGAGCTGTCGATCGAAAGGTCAGCAGTTCAAATCCGCGACGGGGTGAGCTCTCGGTGCTTGGCCAGCTCCTGCCAACCTAGCAGTTCCAAAGCATGCTAATGCGAGTAGATAAATAGGTACCGCTTGTGGGAAGGTAAACAGCGCTCCGTGTTCCAGCTGCATGCTACGCGCTGTGGCAAGGAGAGTCATGCCGGCCACATGACCACGGAAGCGTCTTCGGACAACGCTGGCTCTTCGGCTTTGAAATGGGGATGAGCACCACACCCTAGAGTCGGACACGACTGGACTTAATAGTCAGGGGTCACCTTTACATTTTACTGAGAAGGGAGGGATCACAGAAAAATATTGGTGTGCTGAGATGAAGCAGCTGGCTTTTAAACTACAACACACATCAGTACATTCCAGAACACTAAAAATACAGTTGCCTCCTTATACCTTGATGAGTTAAAGCACCTTCAGATACTTCTTTGAAGAGTCTGAATTTCAAATTCCAGAACAACCAGTGCAAAGACAAACAACAGAAGGGTTCCTTTATATGTGACCCCCCCCCCAACGCTCATGCAAATACAAATGCTCCTTACCGGTGCACTCTTTAATAAACACGCGAGTCAGGAATATGGGTATAAAGGCCCACTTTTAATGAAACAAAGTACAGGAAGATGAAGATCGGGAGACCAGCAAGCAGAGAATAGTGCAGAGGTACCACGCTGAAGGGGCGCCAGGCATCAGCCTGACCCCAGGCGGGTGATGCAACCCAGACTCAAAACCATGGCCTCTTCACAAAGAAGGCAGGTTTTTCGCTGTCAGCCGGAGCACTCCGGACCACCCCAAGACGGAGGGCATTTAAGGCAGGCCACGACTGACCAGGGGCGGCCCTAGCCTTCCCGCTGCACCGGAGGGCAACTGAGAGGTGGGAGATAGGGCATACCTTGCCTTTGCTGCCCCAGAGTTCACACTGGTAGCCCCAAATTCAAGCCTTCATACCTGCACTAGCCTGAAACCGAGGGACCAGGTTAAAAGACATGAAAGAGATAAACCCCAAACCCAAAAGCAGTCAGAGTTAGGCAAAAAAAAAATGCGGCTCTTTTTGACGACTAATCTGCGGCTCACAGAAATACGTTGTTCTGAGCTCGTTTTTGCATCGGAATTAATATAAAAGATAAATGAGAAATTCTCACGCTTTAGAATTATTTACCAGGTATAAACTCAACATTAATAAAACTAAGATCATGGCATCTGGTCCCATCAATTCCTGGCAAATAGAAGGGGCTGAAATGGAAGCAGTAACAGATTTTACTTTTTGGGCTCCAAGATCACTGCAGATGGAGATAGCAGCCATGAAATTAAAAGACGCTTACTTCTTGGAAGGAAAGCTGTGACAAACTTAAACAGCATAATAAAAAGCAAAGATATCACCATGCCAACAAAAGTTCATATAGTCAGGGCGATGGTGTTCCCAGTAGCAATGTATGGTTGTGAGAGTTGGACCATAAGGAAGGCTGAGCGCCAGGGGCGTCATGCGCCGGGAGAGCGCCAGGGCGCGAGGGGGTGGGGCCAGCATCGCGTCACGTGAACGCGCCGTAGACACACCCCCGCCCGTTTTGCTCCCATTTTGGAGCCAAACGGCTCCAGGGAGGGAGGGAGGGCCCAACCAACGACTCTGCTGCTGCTATTCTTACCACGGTGAGTTCGCCGCCATCCCGCGATCGAGCGCCTGGAGCTCCTGCTCCACGCGCTCCGCCGTAGTTACGGTGCTGCTGAGCGCAGAAGAATAGATGCTTTCAAACTGTGGTGCTGGAGAAGGCTCCTGAGAGTTCCTTGGACTGCTAGGAGATCAAATCAGTCAATCCTAAATGAAATCAACCCTGACTGTTCCCTGGAACGACAGGTACTGAGGCTGAAACTCAAATATTTTGGCCACCTAATGCGAAGAAAGTACTCTCTGGAGAAGACTCTGATGCTGGGAAAGATTGAAGGCAAAAGGAGTAGGGGAAGGCAAAGGATGAGATGGTTAGACAGCATCACCGCTGCAACGAACATGAAAATGAGCGAACTCAGGAAGATAGTGGAGGACAGGAAGGCCTGGCGGGATATGGTTCATGGGATCACGAAGGGTTGGACACTACTTAATGACTGAACAACAACAATAAAGGGAGAGTCCACTGGATTATAATGTAAATGTTCATGTTGAGTATAATATATTTAGAATTTAAATGCTTCTTAAATATTGTGGCTCTCAAACATCTGAAGTTTATTGTATGTGACTCTTACATTAAGCACCTTTAGACACCCCTGGACTATAGAAAAATTGCACATCAAACACCTTTAGCATCCTTCCCTATCCCACTCTCCAAGGTGCAGAGTCGGAGCAGTTTCTGGGCATCTCAGAGAAGAAAGAAGCACCTTCCCCTACCGCTGTGTCTGCTCCTGCAGTTGACAGGCAAAGAGTTTGGAGCACAACGCAATACGATATGCTAGAAAACCAGATTTTCCTATAATAAATTATTGTTCTTCAGCATGAACCTCTCAAGGCACAGATTGTGAAATAGCAGGCTGTGTGTCGGTGGTGACTTCATGTTCCTCTCTTCCCAAAAAATCTTTCCCTTGAAGCACGAGAAAAGGATGTGATTTTACCAGACACAAGCACCAGGCAATGGCAGTCCCTGATCTATAGGAATCACTGAGAAGTTAGAATCAAAATTCACTGGAGCAGCTGTAACTCCATCACCACATGATTACTTACGCTGTAAATTTGTTAGCGGGAGGCAGTCCCTGATCTATAGGAATCACTGAGAAGTTAGAATCAAAATTCACTGGAGCAGCTGTAACTCCATCACCACATGATTACTTACGCTGTAAATTTGTTAGCGGGAGGTTTGGAAAAAGCAAATGGTCGAAATACAGTTTTTGTTGTCGAAATGAGCCCGCTAATCTGGTAGTCTCCTGGCTTGTAATAATTAAATGGGGCACTTCGATCACTTATCCAACCAAGAGGGCATTTGGTCTTCAGCATCCCCCAGGGAGTATGAGACAGTAGCAAAAGAGAAAGTAGCATCATCATTTTGGGAATGGCTGAGCCACACTCACACTTACTCCCTGTACTAAGATAACTGGAGCCAGAGCTGCAGATCCGAAAGGGAAGCTGTTGAACTTCACACTGACAGAATCCCACCTCTCCTAAATCTGACTCTGGTTCTCAGCGCTGCAGCAGGTAATTATGCACCAGCCTTTCCAAGATAACTTCAGGAAGTTCTCTCCCCAGTTGCTCTCAATTCTGATATTTCTCTTACTGGTTTCCAAGGTGATCATTGGATGAATCTCCTGAGCTTTGGTGAGGAGAAGAATAAAGCACCGTATTTTTGATAATTGCTGGGGACAGAGTCACTCTTGCCCCATGCTGAACTCTCTGTGCGACTCCATGCACAGGTGTACAGCTGGAGAAAACATGTTTGTAAGACTCGGCCTCCACCTCTCTTGTCTTTCGTCGTTAAGCAAAGGAGCAGATCAGCAAGTCTAGAGCTTCCCAGACAATCCCATATGACTCTACAGGTCACCTCCATTGTGCCAATTACGTCTGGACTGAATGATCAGCAAATGGTGAAAGTACCACCACCTCCAGGGTGTCCCAAAGGCTCCGAGTGTGTGTAGTGGCCTCCTGTAGGTTCCCAGGAGCATCTCTGGACCCTGCTAGGCACCGCCTGACATGATCCAAACTGGGCATGTGCTTGCTGGGCATCTTTGCACCTGCCTGGTTTTAAAGTAGTCAGCTAGACCACCACGGTTCTGTTCTGGAGACTGTGCACATTGAAGAGCAGCTTTTAATTTGGAGATAATTTTTGTATAGAAATCTACATCTCCGAAACATCTCCCAAATCGGCCATGCAGATATGTACAAAGAACAAATAGTCCAGAGTGTCTTTATACCCCCTTTATACCACTTTATACCCCCCTCAAAGTTTAGTGTCATAAAAGCCTAATAATCTACTACCAAAATAGGTAGCTCTCTAGGAGCTTTCCATTAACACAAAGAGTCACGTGATTTTAGAGAAAACAGAACCAAAACCTAAGTTCTATTGCAACACATGTGGATGTGAGCGAACCAGTGGATATTATATATCTGGATTTTCAGAAGGCGTTTGACACGGTCCCTCATCAAAGGCTCCTGAGAAAACTCCACAGTCAGGGAATAAGAGGGAAGGTCCACTTGTGGATTACGAACTGGTTGAAGACCAGGAAACAGCGAGTGGGAGTCAATGGGCAATTTTCACAATGGCAAGAGGTGAAAAGCGGTGTGCCCCAAGGATCGGTCTTGGGACCGGTGCTTTTCAACTTCTTCATAAATGCCCTGGAGTTGGGGATAAGCAGCGAGGTGGCCATGTTTGCGGATGACACTAAACTTTTCCAGGTGGTGAAGACCAGCAAGGATTGTGAAGAGCTCCAGAAAAATCTCTCCAAACTGGGAGAATGGGCAGCAAAATGGCAGATGCGCTTCAACGTAAGTAAGTGCAAAGTGATGCACATTGGGGCAAGAAACCAAAGTTTCACATATAAGCTAATGGGTTCTGAGTTGTCTGTGATGGATAAAGAGTAAGATCTTGGGGTGATGGTGGACAGGTCAACGAAAGTGTCGACCCAGTGTGCGGCAGCTGTGAAGAAGGCCAATTCCATGCTTGGGATCATTAAGAAAGGGATTGAGAATAAAACGGCCAATATCATTATGCCTTTGTACAAATCGATGGTAAGGCCACATCTGGAGTATTGTGTCTAGTTCTGGTCACCACACCTCAAAAAGTATATAGTTGAACTGGAAAAGGTGCAGAAGAGAGCAACCAAAATGATTAGTGGGCTGGAGTACCTCCCTTATGACGAAAGGCTACAGCGTTTGGGGCTTTTCAGTCTAGAAAAAAGGTGCCTGAGGGGGGACATGATTGAGACAAAATATAGCCGGCCTACTAAAACTGGGCTGTAAAGGGGAAGTAAACAAAAATGGCAGGGGGTAGTTTAATTGCAAAAGAGAAGAGAATGAAGCCAGCAGTCCTGGACCATAGCTTGAGTGCTGGCATTGCCCAGGTGTGAACAGTGGTAATGCGCACGCCAGCAGGCAATTGCAGGCAAATGTAAAAGCAAACTAATTCTGGAGTGCCTTTAAATCTCGCTTCCCTGCTTGGAACATCTGGCAAGGTTGGCTTGAAGAGTCATCATCACACCTGATCCCCAGGAGGTGGGTCACTGCCAGACCTGATCTCTGAGGGAGCCAAGCTGGAACACACCAGTATCCTTGACCTTAAGAAACAGGTGCTCGGTGTTGTTGTTTAGTATAAACTTATGCATGGGATGGAGAGAGTGGATAGAGGGAAATTCTTCTCCCTCTCGCACAACACCAGAACCAGGGGACACACACTAAAATTGAGTGGAGGGAGAGTTAGAACAGACAAAAGAAAATATTTCTTTACCCAGCGTGTGATTCATCTGTGGAACTCCTTGCCACAGGATGTGGTGATGGCACCTGGCCTAGATGCCTTTAAAAGGGGTTTGGACAAATTCATGGAGGAAAAGACCATCACAGGTTACAAGCCATAAGCAACCTCCTGGTTTTTAGAAGTGGGTTTTCTCTGTGCCAGGTGCAAGGGAGTGGCGACTGAACACGGGTATCTTGTTGTCTCGTGTGCTCCCTGAGGCATCTGGTGGGGCCACTGTGTGACACAGGAAGCTGGACTAGATGGGCCTTTGGCCTGATCCAGCAGGGCTCTTCTTATGGTCTTAGGGTTCAGCTCCCCTCACCCAGATGCCCCTTTATAGGGGGCACACACACAACAAATGAGCCACCCATGGGAAGAGGCACAGCTCTGTGCTCCCAACTAAACTCACATGTCCCTCTAAACTCAGCCTGGTTTATGTCCTTTTGACCAGGTCAGATTACAGGACACAGTCCGATATTGTTACTGCAGGGAGATCTCCAACCTGATCCAAAGAATGGTTACACAAAAGCCAATGTAGATATTCTATTTCCATAAGAAACTTACGATATTCAATACAATATACGCGCAAATAAGCCAGCTCAGGGTCATAGTATTCTCTTGGTCACAATATTATTTTGGGCCATAGGTTTCTGTGACACTGGCATGGAGTGTGATACTCATTCTGGTATCAGTGGAATGGAACTATTAGATTCTCCTCATCCCTAACCTCATCCCTAATTTGCCGATCGAATCAGGTGGTTTTTTATTTCATCACTCACTACAGGAGAACATACGTCTATCAAGAAAGACAGTGTAGTGGGTTTGGGATTATGAATGTGTTCCCTCCCCCCCCCCACACACTCTTTTCCACTCCTATTGATAGAAATCTCAAGTTTAGAGACCTTCTCACCCAACATCTCACCACCCAAACTTCTCATCTTAAAATATACCAGGGTATCACTTTGGCTCAGAGGTGCTAAGGCCAGAGAAAATGGGGAAGCCTCACAGCCAAAGGCCTACCAGGGGCTAGGGGAACCTCCGTTGTCCCCACCCTGTCGAGGTGAAGCTTTGACCTGTGCCGTGATTGGAGAAACAATCCAAATAATGGAAACAATGACATTATAGCAGTCATGGCCTGACTCTGTCCTCCTTTCAGCTTGCTGCATAACTAGTTTGTTATGTGCTACCCCTACCACTATGTGCGTCCACAGAGGGGAAGCAAAAGGGCGGACCGCCGGGGGAGTGATGCGCGCAAAGGGTGACGGGTGCACCTCCACTCGTCACCCTTGCTGCTCTGAGGTTGGGAGAGGTTGGGAGAAGGCCTCAGAGCATCTGCCCCGGCCGGCTGTCCAGGGCCTTCTGACGAGGCCCGCTGTGTCAATACGTCATTTATTAGCTTTTTTGTGCCTGCGCAGAACGTTTCTGAGGGCAAAAGGGCAGCCCTTGCCCTCAGAAACGTTGTGCGCATGCGCAAAAAAGCTAAAAGTTCACGGATTTCCACATTGGGCCTCGTCAGAAGCCCCCGAACCACCGGAGTTGGACGACATTCGGAGCCGACAGCAGCGGGGGTAAGTTCTTCGCGTCGCCTTCGGCGGTGCGAAAAATGTTGGGTTGCATGGGGGGGTCACGCAGGTCACGCAGGTCACGCACACGCCCCCGCTCTGGGCAGCGTGCCCTAGTGATGCCACTGCTATGATGTGGAACATCCCCAATGGGACAGAGTGTGAGCAAAAGGAGGGCTCACACATTGTAAAGCCCATGGACTTTAATTACTCGCTGGCATTTTAACATGAGTCTAGGTGGAATCAGGCTGTGATGAGGGGCTAACATAGACCTCCCCTTGAAGACTTACTCTTGAAACCTCAGCTGGCACAGAGGGGGACTGCACAGGTTCTTGTCTAGACTCTAGTTTGCACAGAAGCGTAACGACGGGGGTGCGCGCGTGGCCCGCGCCCAGGCGTTGCAGCGGTGCGCAGGCAGCGCCGCTGCGCAGGCCGCATGTGCCATGCCACCGGCCGCACGTGCCGCGCCGCCGACCGCGCTCAGAGACGAGCACGCGGGGTTTGCCACCGCCATCCCGCTCGGGTCCGTCCCACCCAGCAGCTCACTTTCTATCTCCCCTCCACCACTACCGCCAGCTCCCTTCCTCTCTAGAACGCCGCGGCCTCACGGTGGAGGAGGGTGGAGGAGGACAGACTCTTTCCTCCTTCGATCTCCATGATGGGCTGTGCTGAAATGGGGACCGGAAAAATGTGGTGCGTGTGACTTGGCGCGCCTCTTGGTGGAGGCTCCCTCCTTCCCGCCGACCGGCCCACTGCGCGCACCCCATTCCTGCGTGGCTCTCCTTTCAAGTGTACTCTCACGCGGAGAAAGGCGCGAAGTTCAAGTATACTCCCAAGTCGTCTCGTCAGTCGGAAAGCAGGCAGCAGCGTGCAGCAAAGGTGAGCCGGGTTCGTCTGGGGTTTGAGCATTAATCGCTATTCGGGCGGGCAGAGACGGGGGGAGGAACCGGGTGCAGGGTCGGGGGGGAGCCCGGTGTAGGGCACCATGGAGCCAACATTAAAAGGAATGTCTTCAAAATCAGACGTCATTTTAGATGGCATCTTTAGGCTTTTTTATTAGATGGTTCTTTGTATTGAAGTCAGGCCTGAGTACAATAATGTAGCATTTGGGCATAAAGATGCAACCGAGTAATCCCAGAGTGGAGGCCAAGATGGAGAAGACCTGCACGGCCACCATGTATTTGCCCTTCGTGCTCAGGTAGGTGGGCACAAAGGACACCCAAACACTGCAGAAGACCAGCATGCTGAAGGTGATCAGCTTGGCTTCATTGAATGCTCCGGGCAGCTTCCTGGCTAGGAAGGCCACAGTGAAGGAGACGGCCGCCAGAAAGCCCATGTAGCCAAGGGCAACATAAAACATGGCGACACTCCCTTCGTCACACTGCAGTATGATGTACCCAGACTGGGAGTGCATGTCAGAATCTGGGAATGGGGGAGAGATTCCAAGCCAGGCAGCACAGATGCCCACTTGAACTATGGAACAAGAAAAGACAATGGAGTTTGCCAAACTCTTCCCCACCCATTTCCTCATCTTGCTCCCTGGCTTTGTGGCCATGAATGCCACCACCACGGTGACCGTTTTGGCCAACACAGAGGAGACAGCAACCGAAAAGATGATGCCGAAGGCAGTTTGTCGGAGAAGGCAGGTCACCTTCTGGGGCTGACCAATGAACAGAAAGGAAGACAAGAAGGAAAGCAGGAGGGAGGCCAGGAGCATGTAGGTGAGGTCGCGGTTATTGGCTTTGACTACTGGAGTTTCACGGTACTTAATGAAGATTCCTAAAACACAAGCAGTGGATAGGGAGAAGAATAGGGCAAAGACAACCAGGGTGATTCCCAAAGGCTCGTCATAGGACAAGAAGTTAATAATCTTGGGGACGCATTCATCTTGGTCCTTGTTTGGATGTTGATCATCTAGACACTGGGTGCAATGGTCTGCATCTGAAAAGTCCAAAAGAGTCTGCTTTACTAACATCTACCCTCAATCCATAATACTCTGTGATCTTCTCTATTCTCCATATAGACCACAACATATCTTAGAAAGCAAGAGCTTATGTGACACGCCAGCCAGATAAGCAGCAGTGGCCTTTCGAGGAGGTGAGGCGAGGCCAGGAACAAGCCCTGTGCCTTCTTCCTCTTCTCTCCATTTCACTGCTCCATCAGTGGTTCCATCAAACCACCTCTTCTCTTTTTCTTCCCCCTGCCATACAGTCCTTCCCCGGCTTCACTGCCACCTGCTGTCCTGAGTGAGAGTCTCTAAGGCATCATGGTCACCGGTTATGCTGCTGCCTGGCCTAGATACCTTTAAAAGGGGTTTGGACAGATTCATGGAGGAAAAGACAATCACAGGTTACAAGCCATAAGCAACCTCCTGGCTTTAGAAGTAGGTTTTCTCTGTGCCAGGTGCAAGGGAGTGACAGCAGGAAACAGGTTAATTTGCTACGAAAGGTTTCATGGCCCGCAGTAACTCTCCAGTGTCTTAGTTGTACAGGTAAAGACGCCATGTTGTCCAAAAGCAAGAAAAACCTTTGATGTTCAAATGAACTTCAAAAACCACGTACGGGTCTCCTTTATAGGCAGCCGTGCGTGGGCTGAAAACATTAAAAACCCAAAGGTAAAGCAGCCCCAACGTTTCGTTCCGCTCAAGCCCGGAACCTAGTCATGGGAATCAATCAGATCAAGATGGTCCATCTTGATCACCATCTTGATCTGATTGATTCCCATGACTAGGTTCCGGGCTTGAGCGGAACGAAACGTTGGGGCTGCTTTACCTTTGGGTTTTTAATGTTTTCAGCCCACGCACGGCTGCCTATAAAGGAGACCCGTACGTGGTTTTTGAAGTTCATTTGAACATCAAAGGTTTTTCTTGCTTTTGGACAACATGGCGTCTTTACCCGTACAACTAAGACACTGGAGGAAACAGGTTACCTTGTTGGCTGTGTGCTCTCGGAGGCATTTGGTGGGACATACAGGAATCTGTACTAGATAGGCCTTTGGCCTGATCCAGCAAGGCTCTTCTTATGTTCTTATGATTTCCATCTCAGGGGCTTGGAACCTTGACTACGAGTAATCTGGTGATGGAAGAAACAACTTCCTCCACCTCAAGAGAGTGACTTTTTTGTGACCCACCAAGGGGCTCACCCTGGCCTGCAGGGGTTCCGGCTTCTGTCATGTTGTTGACCGGAAGTTCCGGAAGCCCATTTGGCAGCCACAGTGCACCCTTGGGAGCGACTCAGGTCCGCTCTAGGCCGAAGCCAGCATCGATTCCAGGACGCTGGTAAGCCTAGGGTTGTGAATGTGTCTTGGAGTCAGGACTTCATAGCATATATTTCCCTATTTAAGAGGGAGGCCTAGAGACTAGTCAGCACATGGCTCCTATGGACATGCACATGGAAGCTGGACTAGATGGGCCTTTGGCCTGATCCAGCAAGGCTCTTTTTATGTTCATCATAACCAGTCTACAGGACCCAGAGAAGAAGGAAGGTCACTGCTTCCACTTCTTTTTGCATCTCAGGGGCTTGGAAACTTGGCTAAGAGTAATCTGGTGATGGAAGAGACAACTTCCTCCACCTCAAGAGAGTGACGTGTTTTATGATCGACTAAGGGGTTCTTCCCCTGCAGGCTTGGCTCAGGCTACAGAGAACTGCAACTATGCCATGGTCTGTGGCCACAGCTGGGACCTTAATGTTGCCCTGCTTCTCTCTCTTCTCTTCCCCTGGTACTTCTCCCCCCTTCCCGCTAACGTCAGGCACACTTCCCACCCAGCTCTACACTCTCCGGCCTCATCTTCACCTCTTTAGCCTTATCTCATACTATCTCCAAATATGGGTGGGTCCCATCCACCTACAAAGCAGATGCTGGGCATACTGTCTTCAGTGTGGAAAAGGAAACCTAGGTGAATCTTGTGAATCCTCCCACTTCCCTCTTCCCCCATGGGCAGCCCTTTCCTGTTGAGACACTTACCTTCCTGAGTGGAGACAGTCCCCCCCTTGCACGGAGCACAGTCGTAGCAGCAAACCGGCTCTCCTTCTTTCATCACCTTGACGGATCCAGGCCAACAGCTGTCCGTACACCTAGAACGAGGCAAGGTCTAAGCAGAGAGACAAAGAACACCATATGAGTTAAGTGGTTTGGTCTACAGAAACGAGCCTAGAGGTAGAAAGGCTCCAATGGAAGCATTGCTCTCAGACCTGGTTTTCCCAGCCTGTCATGTCGGGTCAGAAAATGGGAGGAGTGACTCCTTGGTGGAAACGTTTCTATAGTGATAGGGAAGGGCACAAAGGAGAGACTATGGGACTTGATGCCAGAGCTGGGAATGAGATGGATGCTTAAGAGGAGGGCTGTACAAAGGAGGGCAGTGATGCATCCAGGTGGAGTCTGAATGCACTACGTGGCTCAATGAGTCACCAATGCCTGTCCCAACCTGAATGCCAGAGAAGAGTGAAGGAGAGGGGGATGAAGCACCATCAATTGGCACCTCCAAAAGAAATGGCCATTCTGATACAGAAGTTCTACTGAAGATTTGAAATCAGGATCCTTTATTTATAGTTAATGTGTTATTATAATGTCTAACCCCCCTGTTTACCACCTCCAGTGAGGTGCACAAGAATTGAAACGGATGACAAGATCACATCGAACATGTTTTCTTAAAAAGAGGAATGCATAAAAGCCATCAAGTAAATGTGCCAGTTAATTAACACAGATACAGCAACGCAACACGTCCCAATCCAACCAATCCCAGTCCATAACCCCCCGTTGACCCAGAAGGGTCTTTGTTGCCCTGTGAAATGCTTTCAGGATACAGGTCAGGGGAGCCTCAGGAGACAGAGAGCCCCACAAGGAGACGATCAGAATAGAAAGTGTGTTCCTCCTTCATGCGGACACCTGAAATAATGGAGGTACTCAAATCAGGACTCATCAGATGCTCAAGAGCGTAAGGAGGGGGCATATCTGAAAGGAAAAGTCGTCTAACTGTTACCCTGGGCCGAGATGATCATGTAGCACTTGAAAGCACACCAGCCGAGTGAAACGAAGCAGAAAGATCCAGGGAAATATATCGGTGAACAGCTACAGTGTGATGTCTTTGTACCACTCCTTTCCCCTTCTCTCCCTTTCACTGTGGACACCAGTGTTTGGAAGGAGCAAAGGGACCTGACAAAATCCCCAGAGAGTTCAGCAGTTCAAAAGGCAGTGTGCAAACTGGAAAGCTCCTAACATTCTTAGAGAAGATATCACTGAGGCCAAGGTTTGCAGATGGTCTTGCACAGGCCACTTCTTAGAAGAAGAAAAAATCCCTTTTGGCTGATGGAATCAAGGTCGGCGACTTGGTGTAGTGGTGATTTTTATAATCAGGGGATTATCATAACACACCCCACTAAACCTCTACAGCAAAAAAAAAAAATCAACCTTAAATTTCTGTGTTTGAATATTGTCAACTCCTGCCATTTGCTCCTACTTTGATACTTACAGTAATAGTCTTCATTTAAAGATCATCACAGATGTATTTATTTATTCATTTATGTATTTATTTAAATAATTTATATCCCGCCTTTCTCCCAACGAGGGCACTCAAGGCGGCTTACAACATTAAAATACATGTACATTAAAAATTAAAAACAAGTAATTAAAAACAGTTAAAACAAACAACTTAAGGATCATCCCAAACGTTTGACAGAGTTGCAATAGTTTTTAAAAAGTCATAAAAATGGAAACATTGAATTAAAAAAAAATGCTCCATGTAAATATAAAAGAAATGGGGAAGTTCCTGCGAGGAGTGGATGCGGGTGGTTGGGAGGCAGAATCAGAGAGGTAGCGGGGTGGAAATCATCAGTAGTGTGTGCCAGTAGTGTGTCCCAGTTTCCTATCCCTCCCTTCCCTCTCTATTATTCTCCGTGGACATGTGCACAGATCTGAGGAGACCCATTGGGGCACTGGAGGCTTACCCCTTGGTAAGGGAACAAAAACAGTATTACCTTGAGGATGCCTCTGGACCACCACTCCCCGCAGGATGCAGCACAGACTCCTTTGGCACAGCTGCATTCGCGGGGGAAGGGTGAGGATTAAGGATTAGGCTACTAGACTGCTCATCTCTTCCGGTTTCCTTATTACTTCCTCTCTGATAAATTTGCATAGGGTTGTTATCCTTGATATAACATGAACTACATACTGCGCTATCTTTCAGGCAGCTCTTGGAAAAGATGCTGGCCTGTTGATTGATGCCCCTAGACAGATTTCTAAGTTTGCCTTCTGCTGAGCCTGATGTTTCTTTTCCACCAAGGTCCTTTGAAAGACGTTTCAAAGGCAACCCCTGAGTGCTCCTGCAGATGACGTCACTCCTCCTGAAGAAGTGCCAGAGCTCTGCTCCCCCCTTGACTGCACTGCTGTTCAGGCACCCTGGGGCAAGGCCCAGTTCTGGATCCACTTTTGCACTGCAACTCTACTTCCTCGCCCCCAGCACACCCACCCTGCAATGTTCCGAGGGTGCATCACCTAGAAGAGATTGGCCACAAGGCAAAGGAGGTAGGATGATATGCTGGAGCTTTTCCCTTTCCCTCCTATCCTCATTGGCCGATGGGTGTGGTTCTAAGGGTGATGTCATTGGTTTGTCCGCGTACAGGAAGTCCTCACCACTTAAAGTTGTCAATAGGTTCTTGGAAACTACAACTTTAAGCGAAACGACTTAGAAAAAAAAAATTAATCGCAGGCTTCTTGATATACATAAACAAGAGATTACGGCATATTTCTTGTCGCAAAAACATAACCAAACTTCTACATAAAAGTCAAAACACTTCTATTATTAAACACGGAAATAAATGTGAGGTTTCCGGGTCAGAGAAAACTCACGCAGATATGGGGAGAACGTTCAAACTCCACACAGACAGTGGCCCCAGCTGGGAATCAATTTTTGTCAACAACTTTAAAAGGAAACAACTTATATTGAAACAACTTTAAGTGAGAACTTGCTGCACCCATGTCACATTGTGCTCGTTTTTCTGATTTATTTTTAACCCATATAACTTTTTTTCGCAAGTTTTTCAGCTAAACGGCTTGGAATCCTACTCTTTATATACCATTTATAGGACAAACATTCTTAGACCTTAGCTGGTATCATTGAAGGGGATAAAGTGAAATCATTGCGTTTCCCCACCTGGTTAAATCTCTTGGACCACACAATGGCTTCCTGGTCAATGGTGAACTGGATGATCTCTGGGGAGTTCTGCCTCTCTAGACTCCCAACCTTCACTCGAGCAATGGACTGATTGGGAAACGCCACAAAGTTCACAATGTCAAAGTCGGCTGCCAGGTCTCCGTCCTCATCCAGATAAACTGCCCCCATGGAAGTATTGTAGAAGTGGGAGTTTCTCAGGAAAGGGTGAAGCTACATTTGGAAAACAGAAAAGGGCATTAAATCAGACCTGCCCACTGGAAGATCTGTACCTGCACATATGTGATGCAGACTCAAAAACGACAGTGGATCTTGACACCTGACACCACGATGTATCCTGCTGACCTCCACCCTCCATTGCCGCAGAAGCAGAGATTATTTATTTATTTACAATATTTTTATCCCGCCTTTCTCCCCAAAGGGACCCAAGGCATCTTACAACAGAAAATACAAATACAAAAAAACATAATCACTTTTTAAAAAACAGTAAACTAAAACTAATAAGAACAACATCTAAAAAACGATAAATGAGACCACTATTACAATTAAAAGCAAGAACGTAAGAGCAGCAGCACCCCACCTGTACCAGCAAGATGTTAAGAAGGCCAAAGACTCAGAAGGCTTCTCTAAACAAAGAAGTCTTCAGGCCTCACCGGAAGGTCTCCAAGGTGGGAGCAGTTCATAAATCAAAAGGGAGGGAATTCCATAAGGTTGGTGCCACTACTGAGAAGGCCCTGTTTCTGGCCGCCGCCCCTCGCACGTCCCTAAGAGATGGCACCAGCCAGAGGGCCTTCTCTGATGACTAAAGGGATGAGCCGGACTTTATGGAAGTAGGCGGTCCCTCAGATAGCCTGGCCCCAAGCCGTATAGGCCCCAAGCTATATAGATAACTGGTCTCAGTACTACAACCCAGTCAGGCAGCATGTAGAGACAGACGGAACCAGTGACAACTGTCATACCAGCATGAATTCCCATTTATAGACTGTGCCTTTCTCTAATGGCAGATCATAGCAGATGGACTGCAGGGTCAGTCACAGAGGAGCCAGAGAGGGATCCTCCAGTGATGGAGAGAGACCCTCCTCAGCTAAACAGGGTGGGCTGCCAAAGAAGCTAGGGGCAAACTGCATGTGACACTCAGTACATGTCTCAAGATGCTCTGCCATGCTGCTTCTCTGCTCCATACTGCTGGCCCCCCCAAGTGGATTTTATTGTTTTTAAATTTAGTTATGTACTGTTTAAACTTATTTTATGTATTTTAAATTATGTATTTTAATTTTTGTTGTAAGCCGCCTTGGGCATTTGCCTTCGGCATAGGATAAGGCGGGGTATAAATAAATAAAATAAAATGCAAATTGGGGTTCAAAACAGCCAAGTCCAGTCAAACAGACTGATCACATTTGAGGCAGCTGAGGGTAAGACTCCCAAACGGAAGTCGACCCTTCTTTTCCTCCAGCAGCCCGAGAACCTCACTCAGTGACCTGTCGGGAGAACAGTGTAAAGAGATGGTGGTTCCATCATCAAAGGTACAAACAGATAAGGAACAGTATTTCGTCAGAAAACGTGATGATTTTATTTTGATATTATTTTTATTTTAGTCTGTCTTCTCTCTCTGTGTTATAAGCTTGTTACAAGTTCTTTCAAAGTCCCCTCTAAAGCTGAATTAAACCATGCATATGTGAGATTCCACAGTGCCTCAGCAACATCTGCTGGTTATAGAATTAACCCTTCTTACCAAAGTTAATTCTTTTTACATTTTTCTCTTGCTCATTTGATTTATTCTGAGTCTGCCTTATTTTGGGAAAAATCAGATTGGAACATCTGCTCATTCGTCAGGCGCTACTGTGAGAGTGATTTTAATAGAGACCCCTGAGGTTCAGTATTGTTCTAGGAGGTGGAGTTCTGCCCAGGGGTACTGTCTGCCTAGCCTGAGCCCCTGGGCGGGGGCAGAAAATTCGAACTACCAAGGCTTTTCCCTAGTAAGCTGCGTATACAAACAAGGGGAAGAGAGTGGAAAGGAAAGTGAGTGAGCACTAAGCACTCGGCGCTACTGCCTTGGATCAGTGTGCGGTCGTTGGTGACCACTCTCTGGACCCGGAAACAAGTGGTGAGTGTCTGTGTCCAAACAACAGCAGCCCTAGAAAATTGCACATTTCTGGAATTGCACAATTGATTATCAGTGCAAGGAAAAGCAATACCTGCCATGGATGGGCTATTTCACCCGTCAGCCTTCTGGCACCTGGTATCAGTCTCCGGTTCAGTGGTCTGGATGCGAACGCAGCATGTAGGGCATGTGCCACAGCCTGGATAGAGTTGTAAATCCTGTAACTGTCTTGAGACAGAACTTTTTCAATCACATCCTGGGCCAAGGTCTCCCTTTTCCCTTTCTCCATGCATCTTGTCCAGCCTTTCACAGACAACACAGATCTTGAGTAAAAACAATGAAATGCTTTTTCCCCAAACAGGCTAATGGCAGATAACAATGAGTGAAAATTGGTGCATTCTGTTGGTTTGTGATCCTGGATTGAGAAAGACAAAGAACCATGGATGTGCTGGCTGCCAGCCATTGTGTAAGATAACCTCAAGCTGAGGTCCTGCAAAGACACTGCGATCCAAACTTTCCCCACAGTGATCTTAGTTCTCATTTCAAGGTCTCTAATCAGGACTGCTAGAGTCAGTATAGCATGAGGGTCTGTTTGATAAACAACTACATTGACTTGGTCTTGCATCAGAAACCTTTTAATGTTGAACTGCTTCACTGGCTTATGCTTATCCAACACTGGGATTCTTTTGGAGAAGGCAACACAAAGTCCCCTCTTCAGGATCACATCTGTGAAGGTGCTGATGAACCTTTCTCCGTAGTCATTGTCTGGAGCCAGGAGACCAATCCAGGTCCATTTGAAATGCAGGAGTAGCTTGGCAATCCCCAGGAAAGGGGGTTCTTGTTTGGGGACCATCCGGAAGGAAAAAGGAAACCAAGCTTTCTCTTTTGGAGCATGACTCAAATAACCATAACTAACCTAGCAGGGGGAAAAACAACAAGATAATAAGGGGTTTTCAGGCCAGAACCCAGATATTTGTTGAGCAAAACATTATTGGTATATCACATAACGAATGCCCCTCATTATGATTGGTGCAGAGTATGTCAATGGACCACCTGTATGTTGCACTCATCACAACAGCATCCCCAGTGCAGCTTCAAAGGAGCGGATCATGGCGTCACTAGGGTGCGTGTCACCCCCCGCTGCTGCTGCGTCACCCCCCACTGCTGCCGCGTCACGCCCCACTGCCGCCATGTCACCCACCGGGGTCTCCGCGTCACCCCCTGCTGCCGCATGGCCTCCACATCCCCCCCACTGCCCCCGCATCACCTCCTGAGGCCGCCCGGTATGAGCCAGGAGAGGGTTACGACGTGTCTTCTTTGGCCGGCAGCTCAGCCACTTCTGACTAGGCCAAAAAGCGGCGTTTTCGCACATGCACACAACACCACTTGAAGCCTCTTACCCTCAGCAGCGTTGTGCGCATGTGCGAAAACACCGCTTTTGGCCTAGTCAGAAGTGGCCGAGCTGCCGGCCGAAGAAGACACGTAGTAACGCTCTCCCGTCTCAGGGGGTGATGTGTCGGCAGCGGGGGTGACACGGCCTGCAACATCAGGAGCGTCACCCTCGGCGCGTCAACCCCCAGCGGTCCGCCCCCTGCCACGCCCTAGCAACACCACTGCGGATGAACCATTCATTCATATGTGAAGAAGTCCTGGGCTTCCAAGTTTAGGAACACTACTGGAAACTCCTTGGGACAGGACCTGTCTTTGATACTCTGTGTACAGTAACATGCCGTACATTGATCGTGCTACATATGAAAAAGGCAAACCCGGTCCCTCTTCAAGCCCCTAAAGCATTTCCCTGGTGACTCATGAGGGAGTGGAAAGGGGCAAGTTGAGGTGGCAGAGTATAGAGTGAGAGGCTGAGTCATGCTTGCTGAAAGGCCAACACTGCTGTGTGTTTCTGGGTAGGGGGTTGCCTGGTTGCAGTGGCGAGAAAGGGAGAGATGAGAGGGGAGTAGGAGGCCGGAGGAGAAGACAGAGCAACAAGAGGACTAGCAAAGAAGCAAGTTAGATCAGTGGTTCCCAAACTGTTTAGCAGTTTATGAAGTGGAAACTTTTTAGCCAGTTTATGGAATCAAATGCAGTTTGAGGCACCACCAAACCCCCAGATTTCATACCTGTGGTATTTTGTAGATGCTCAACATGCTGGAAATCTGACTGGAGATGGCAGAGTCAGCCCCTTCAAGAACAGCCACCAGCTTATTCCTCCTTCCGCAGCTGTAGTTTGGAACACACTTTTGCCCAGTGGACAGCAGGTCTGTCAAGGCATCGTAGGTCAGTTTTGCATTGAAATAGTTCTCATAGATGTTGTAGCCAAGAGAGACATTGGGCAGGAGCCTGGGATTCTGGTTGATCTCATAAATGGCAAAGAAGAAGGGCAGGAGGTCCCAGAAACGCATGCCTAGTATACTGCAAGAAAAAGATGTCTCAGATTCTGATCTTCCAGTCAATGAGCACAAGTCAAATTCCTGTTTCTTTTACAAAAATGTACATTATAGGCAACAGACATTTCTGGATTTTACTCAACTTCAGAGTCTGAAGCACAATAGCTGATCCCAACATTCTGTTGTGCACAAATGTAGGCAGGGAAGAGATACTGTACTATACCTGGCTGCAAGTTGAATAGGACAGATGCAGAGTGGGGTGAGGAACACAACTTGCAATGACCAAAATCAATTCAAATGGAACAGGACAAACACCCTAGAAATGGTGGGGCACTGCTGCCAGGGAGTAGCAACCACCCAAAAAGTGGGGGGAACATGGATGATTGTTCATATGCTACAATGAAGCAGCCGGTAAATATAGAGCACAAATCAATACATTCCAGAACATTAAAAATACAGTTGCTTCCTTATAACATGCCGAGTTTTACTCAGGTCTTGACCCCACTGAATTAGTAACACAAAACCAGCAGGGACTAATTGTGCCGTTTGCCTGTGTCGCAGAAGTCAAAATGGCCAAGGTGCACAAACGGGGAGGGGTGGAAAGACCTGCTTTTTTTGCAGAAGGAGAATAGTCAGATTATTTCGAACTCTCCACTGTCACATTGCAAAGTCACCTTCAGAGCTGGAAAACTAATTTTGATATTAGGAGCTCCATCACGTAGGGACTGTGGTAGTGCAAATCACACCTCCTCCAGCACTTCGCAGCTGAAATGACCCATCACACCTTTGATCTGGTCAGTCGGCTGCCTGCCCTGGATCCCAAACAACAGTGTGATAAGAACCAATGGCTCATGATAGTTTTCTTCTTTAAAAAGTCAGAACATTGAAGCGAATGTGTAATTGCATCAGAGACTTTAAACTGCAGAGGCAACTTCTCTTTCTTTGTACAAGGACCCACAAGATGCAGCCCAAGAGCAGGCTCAGGGACAGACTCCTGCACAACTCCACTATCTCATTGCAAGTCTCCCTTGCTTGAAAGATCCGTTGCAGAAAAACTCAGAAACTCGGAACGCCAATTCCACAGGCAAATCCCCAAAGTCTCATTGCTGTATTATTTGCCTTTTTAGATAGTCAGCTGTGCCCATATGTGTGTCCCTGAACCCCGTATCCAGAAGACAGGCAAATCCCTGTCCATATTTTGTGCACTGGAAATCTGGGGGAGAAAATAGTTTTTTCTCCTCTGAAATAGCCATGGACCACTCCTACTCTGTGCTCTGTGTGTTGGGATCGGGAAGGGTGCTGAGGTGTTGGTGCTGCAGTTTCTCTATAACCATTGCATTGCATCACCACTCTCCATGGCCCTTGAAGTTGTTTAAGGAAGGAGCATTTGGAGTGGGGGGGGGTGCGAGCGTGTGCGCGTGCATGGGTGGGTATTTATAAAGGAACACTTGTTTTTCTTTCAATTTGCACTCCTTGTGCAGGCATCGCAAGGCTCAAAGCTTCAAAGACCTGTCCGAAGATGTTTTAAAAAAATAAAATTCCTGACACTGTCTCTCTCTGCACCTTCTCCCCCATTCTGTTTCTCTGGGTCATAGGGAAAGAGCTGTTTCTCCAACCCCTGTGTCTGCTCCTGCAGTTGAAAAGCAAAGCGTTTGGAGCACAAAGCAACAAGTTATGCTAGAAACCGTCTGGTCTCATAATACATGATTATACTTCAAGATGAACCTCAGTCTCAAGCCACCCCTTTGTGAACTGGCAGGTTGTCCTGTAAGTGGTGACTTCGTGTTCCTGGCTCCCCACAGAATCTTTCCCTTGAAAAAAACGAGGAGAAAAAAGACACGATGTACCAGACACAAGCGCCAGACAAAAGGAACAGTCCCTGATCAATAGGAATAATAGAGAAGTTAGAATCAGAATCAGGCAGGGGAGCCATCATTCCATCACAGCACGGTTACTTACGATGTAAACCTGTAAGTGGGAGACTTGGAGAAATCATATGAGTAAAACAAGGTATGTGTTGTTGATACGATCCCGCTAATCTGGTAGTCACCTGGCTTGTAATAATTAAATGGAGGGGTTCTATCATTTATCACACTGAATGGGCATTTTGTCTTCAGCATCCCGCAAGGAGCACGAGGCAGTCGCATTAGAGTTAGCAAGAGCAGCATCAGCAGCAGCAGCATTCTGGGCATGGCTGTCACACTCACACTTGCACACACGCAACCTGTATTAATAGAAGTGGAGTCCAGCCAGCGCTTCAGATCTGAAAGGGAAGTTGTTGAACGTCACACCACCACTAAATCTGACTCTGGCTCAGGCAATTATGCACCAATCTTTCCAAGATAACTACAGGACGTTCTCTCTCCAGTTGCTCTCAATTCTGATATTTCTCTTATTTGTTTCCAAGGTGATCACTGGATGAATGAATCTCCTGAGCATTGTTGAGAGGAAGAGTAAAGCACCGTATTTTTGATAATTGCTAGGGACAGAGTCACTCTTGCACCATCCTTGACTCTCTGCGACTCCATGCGCAGGTGTACAGCTGGAGAAAACATGTTTGTGAGATTCGACCTACTCTTCTCTTGTCTTTCATTGTGAACAAGAGAGGAGCTGGCTAATTATTAATATTTATATATTTATATATTTCTCTTTCAAGGATCAGGGGGAGGGGTAAACTTTAGAGAAAAAATACAGTCAAAGGTAACACGAGGCACAGTTCTGTTGGAAACATGGGATCTAAATTTGCATAACGACCCTGCGCCACCTATCGCGGCGCGGGGATTTTATCCTGCCCCCCTCCCGAGGGAGGCAGGAGAGGAGTCACGATAGGCCCGGCCTATCATGATTGGTATCATGAGTCATGATTGGCCGGGCCAGGTCACATGGGACCAGGTGGTGACTGAAGAGACGCCGCAGCATTGCTCGGCCTCAGTCGACGCCCAGGAAGTGAAGTGAGAGGACGCACGAGGCCGAGCTCCCTTGCGCCCCCCTCCACGTTAACAAGAGGGTTTTCGGTGCGGGATCAGCGCATCTAGTTAGGGGGTTGGGTGCACTGCCCTCCCCCTCTGGGTATTATAGTAAAGCAAAAACACACAGACTCCTGCACTTGACCACATCCCTGTCTCTCCCTGTCCCTTCTCTCAGCCTACAGGCTGTAGAGTTGCATTTTAGAGACTTATAAATAAGGGCGTAGATCTAGCCTGGGAAAACAGAAGAATGTGTTAGTTCTATACCCAATCCTGCGCATGTCTACTCAGAATTTAGTCCCATTATCCGGGGCATGTCTACTCAGAATTAAGTCCCATTATAGTTGCGGGGCTTGTTCCCGGGTGAGCGTGCTTAGGAGTGCAACCTTAGTAAATAAGAGCACTTTTACCCCTCCGTTCGCCCGCAGACTACATATATATAAACATGAAAAGGGTAGAAATTAGGGGCCAGGCCTAAAAGAGCCTGGGATAAGGAAAGGGTGTGCCCAGGTGCCCCCCCCCGCCCCTTACCATTGTCATCAGCAAGAGGGCAGGAAAAGCCAGTGGGGAGACTGGAGGGGGCGATGGGGACAAAAGTGCTAGGGTCCCAAGGCGCTTTTCCTTGAAAGGGAGAGGTGCAACGATGAGGGCTTTCGTTCCAGGCTTGAAGTTCTGGGGGAAGGTTCAAGGTACAGTTACTTTTGCCTGGTTTTACAGGCTGTGAGACTTTCACCAGGGTAGCTTTTGAAGCTGCACTTAATTTTTGGGTCTTACAGGCTGCAAGGATTTACCCAGAGGGCTATGTTGTTGTTCAGTCGTTAAGTCGTGTCCGACCCTTCGTGATCCCATGAACCACATCCCGCCAGGCCTTCCTGTCCTCCACTATCTTCCTGAGTTCGCTCATTTTCATGTTTGTTGCATCGGTGATGCTGTCTAACCATCTCATCCTTGGCCTTCCCCTTCTCCTTTTGCCTTCAATCTTTCCCAGCATCAGAGTCTTCTCCAGAGAGTCCTCTCTTCGCATTAGGTGGCCAAAATATTTGAGCTTCAGCCTCAGTACCTGTCCTTCCAGGGAACAGTCAGGGTTGATTTCATTGAGGATTGACTGATTTGATCTCCTAGCAGTCCAAGGGACTCTCAGGAGTCTTCTCCAGCACCACAGTTCGAAAGCATCTATTCTTTGGCGCTCAGCCTTCCTTATGGTCCAACTCTCGCAACTATACATTGCTACTGGGAACACCATCATGAATGTATGAATGTATTGGAAGTTAGCACTCTCCTTGATATGAAGAGGGCTATACACTGTACCTTTAAACTTGAAACCAGGCCCTTTCTTGTCCCCTCACACTTTGGGATATTGGTTTTCCTACAGCAACATTGCTGTCCTCCATTTTAGGTCAGGTGGCCTCAGCCTTCAGCCTTAAAGGGCCAGGCTCCCCCCCTTCAGCTTTAGCAGAGATGGGTTTTACATTTTGTTGTAAGCACCCAAAAGGTACAAGTGATTTCAGCTCGTTGGATTCGGTAAGCAGACACCAGACTCCAAAGGTGGAGTAGGTACCCAAAAATAAAAGAGAGAAAAAAGGAGAGAGAAAAGATCCGCGCTTGCGGAGGCGCCAAAATGGAGCTCAAAAGGCCAGTACTGGAAAGAAAGATCTTTACTTCGCTAGCAAAGGACACAATCAGCAAGGCAGAAAGTGTAACATATAAAATCAATACAAAAGCTTATATACATTTCATTATTACAGGGAAACCATGGAATACATTGTTTGAAAGAGTACATAATAAAGAAGAACCAATAGAGAGGAGGATCCAAGGGGTTACACTTTGATACAGCCAATAAGAAGTTGGATTCAAACTTTCCCCCAATAAGATGCAGCAGCAGCAAGTGTAAACTTTAAACCAATTAAAAAGACAAACTTTATTAAGAGACCAATGAAGAGGGTGATGCTTTGTGATACTGGGAACCAATGAGTGATGGGACTGGGAGCCAATGGGTGATGGGGTTGGGGAGGTAGTGTGTCAGGTAATTGGATTAGGTCCCCACCTCAGGTGAAGTGAGATCTTCGGGGTTTTATGAATGGGATCTTTTGTGTAGCCTGCTACCACAAAAGACAAGGATTTCCAGTTAGATAGCCCATGGGTGCCAAACAAAGGAGCCTGCCTCATGGCACCATGCATCCTAAGGTAGATAGGTGAAAGACATTTGAATAAATGTAGCAAAGCAAGACAGGAACAATGGTTCTATGGTGGGAGAGGAGATAGTGGTGATTGAGATAGAGAGGAGACATGCACAAAGAGACAGGTTTGATACATTTGAATGACAGTGACAAAGCAAGGCAGAGACAATGGTTCCAGGTGGAGATGGTATGGTTTGAGAGGAAAAGGCACACAAAGTGACAGGTTTGAAATCGAGGAAATGGTAGCCGTCCTGAGTCCTCACTGTGCTTCCGGAATTCCTCTTTTCCCCTGCCCCCAGCTGGCACCCAGGTAGAAGGCAGCCAGGTGGGAACATCACAGAGCGGGGCCGCTGTTGCTGGCACAAGTTATGTTTTAAAATGGACGTTCCCCTACTCCCGGCGGTGCAGAATCTTGGCAGGAGGCTCACCCCCGGTGCCTGTCGCACCCCCGGTGCCTTGCCTTCGTTCAACCTCTTGTGTCCAGGCCGAGGGTGGTGAAGGAGCCGTACCCGCACTCACTTATGCCTCTCCGGGACCCCAAGCAGGGTGCTGGGACGGTAACCCAGCTTTTTACTAGCTGCAAAATATGTGCACTGCGCCAGGAGCTTCACCGCTCAGTGCAGGTCCACTGAGCGGGAGGGACCCTTCTGTGTAGGGACCCATCCCTGGGGTGTCCCCGATGATCCTTGGTAAGGATCCGGCAACATAACTTTTGAGGGAACCCCAAAAACACAGTGATTTCTACAGGGAAGCTCCACTTCCAAGAATTAGGGTAAGGCTGTAAAGGATTAAAAAGGTACATAGTGAACTTTGCTGGCTGCTGCTTCTCTTAGGGCTCGGGAAGGCTTGCGGCAGGCGCGTGCCTGTGGACTCTTGACCTCGGCTGGCCCGCGCCAGCTGTCAAAGTGCGCGCAACAGGAAAAGAAGCCGAATTTTAAATGCGGTATACTTTAAATGGCTGTATCACAGTGATTCCTTGATGGATCTGGATGGGGTAAAAAGGAGGGGGGTTCAGGGGAGGGTGGCTGATGAAATAAAAATATTTGGGGAGGGGTCCCATGCCTACAACAATTTGAGTAACGTGAAGGGTCCGGGCCAGCTACTCACTCTTAGCCTCAGTTGTTGGGGACGTAAAATAGAATGGGGAATGATAGAGATATTGGATTAGGTTAGGTTTATATGTCCCACTTCGGATTGCAGGTTTCCTCAACTCCCCCCCCCCATTATTAAACAGGCAAACAAAATGCAGCTGTGCCTGCTTGTGCCCCTAAGGGGGTGGGTGGGTTTACCTCAGGCTCACCATCAGGTATTTGTGTACCCATATTTGAGAAGTTCACTTGTTCCCTTCATCCATTTATTATTTTAGCTGCAGTGGCCAGTGTTCTTAACGGAGTGTCCTTCAGTCTCTACTTTAGCCATACTTTGTGTAACTTGCTGGCCAATTTGGGTTCTGGCCACCCGCTAGCTCTTTTCCTTACTGGCTTGAACCCACTTTTCCTCGGCCTACAGGTTGCGTTCTGGAAAGTGGGCTTTAAGCCTCACGATAGTGAGCGTTGGGGGGGGCCACCTTCCCATCATTATCTATAAGCGGATCACGGGGGGGGGGTGTCGCCGGACAGCTGCTCCCTGTTTCACTGCCATATTCTTTTAATTCTAGTCATGAGGCGGTTGTCTTTCGGCAGCTGCTCCCATTCATGGCTCCTTTCACCTGCACCCCCCAACGTTCCTTTTCGTTTAGGTTTCTGTACCCACGTACATTTCACGGCCTACAGGCTGTGTGAATAGAAGGGGGTGCTTTCAGTCACATTGTAAAGAGTGCTCCCTCCCTACATATCCTTATCCTCACTTTGATCACGGGGCGCCTATGGGCAGCTTCGCCCTGCTTTAATGCCAACTTAAATTTAGTCGGGAGGGGTGTGTCTGGGCTGCCACCCTTCATTTCAGTTGCTGCCCTGCAACCAGCTGCCTTGTACTGGTTGTGGGGGATATTAGTTGGGGAATTTCGTATTGTTCCTATCTTTATTTTATGTGCCCCCCCCTTTTACCACCCCTTAGCTTGTATTTTCTCTATACTTTTCTTCTATTCGAGTAGCTCCATTTCTCAGCTCTGGGGGATTCCAACCCTGCAAGGGGCTCCTCTGACGTTTCACGTTTGCAGGGGCTAGCCTATGTATTTATGGCCAGTGACATACTTGTTCCAAATTGGCCACCCCCGTAGCTTATCTCATCATAGGTGCATGAATGTATTGGAACTTAGCACTCTCCTTGATATGAATGGGGAAAGTCCTAATGACCTGTTCAGTACACTTCACTTAGGGTTAAGGTATTGACACTTCGGGGCAGTGGTCTTCCACCATCTCGATGGCCAGCAGTTTTATTTGTGTATTTGGCCCCCTGATTAAAATACACTCGCTCCCGGCGTGGGTGCTGAGCTGGGACTGCAGGACTTCAGCCCCATGCCTTTACAACACTCGTATGCCCATAAGTCCTGGAGGAGGGTTCTGGCTTTCACCTGTATGCCCTTTTGTTACCACTGGATCTCCCCCCCCCTTTTTTTTTCATTCCTCATCATACTGTTTTATGAACTCTGATATCAAGCAACATGATATTTCATAGGACAACACCAAGGAATATTAAGGTGCAAAATGAACTGTTTTCCAGAACCTATGCACCAAATGAACTGAACTGTTACAGGCCATGTTTTTCTCAAAACTTTGGTTCAGGCCTGGAAATGAACTTTTACCCCACAAACACACATCCTGGAAGAAGAAAAGATAATCCCATCATATCTCAAGTGGACTGCAACTTTTAATCCTTTACTCATCCTTTGTTTCTGCATCTATGTTTGCTTTTCTGAATGCAATTTCAGTAATTTGTAACTTTGTAACAAAATGATTGTATTATACCTGTATGTTTGCACTAACTTGGGTAAACTCCAGTGTTGGGTGCGAGACATCTCTCTGGCACCAGTGTTTTACTCCATTTGCATGTTAGCTGACACATGACGCAACAAAAGATTACCTATATCCTGCAAGGATTAGGGAAGTTCCTTTCTATTCTCATCCCAAGTTATCAATTTACACATCAAACATAGCTCCCCAAAGTTACACATTTATCCTGAATAAGCTAGCCTGCACGTAGCACCATCCCTAAAAACTCCTTAAAAAGGAAAGCTTTTTCCCTTACAATTTGTAACTCTTCTGAGTTTCCAAACCACCAACAGCTACGCTGGCAAGGCTCTCCTCTACAAGACAGGTAGTATGAAAGACCTCTGAAACCTCCCTTCCCCCCCCCCCCTTCTCTCCCTATTCTTAGCTGTTAGGAATTGGGTTGTAAGAAGCAGGGACAACCAGAATTCTAAGAACATAAGAACATAAGAAGAGCCCTGCTGGATCAGGCCAAAAGCCCATCTAGTCCAGCTTCCTGTGTCACACAGTGGCCCCACCAGATGCCTCAGGGAGCACAAGACAACAAGATAACCTGTTTCCCGTTGACACTCCCCTGCACCTGGCACAGAGAAAACCCACTTCTAAAAACCAGGAGGTTGCTTATGGCCTGTAACCTGTAATGGTCTTTTCCTCCATGAATCTGTCCAAACCCCTTTTAAAGGCATCTAGGCCAGATGCCATCACCACATCCTGTGGCAAGGAGTTCCACAGATGAATTACACGCTGGGTAAAGAAATATTTTATTTTGTCTGTTCTAACTCTCCCTCCACTCAATTTTAGTACATGTCCCCTGGTTCTGGTGTTGTGTGAGAGGGAGAAGAATTTTCCTCTATCCACTCTCTCCATCCCATGCATAATTTTATAAGTCTCAATCATGTCCCCCCTCATGCGCCTTTTTTCTAGGCTGAAAAGCCCCAGACGCTGTAGCCTTTCCTCATAAGGGAGGTGCTCCAGCCCACGAATCATTCTGGTCGCTCTTTTCTGCACCTTTTCCAATTTAACTATATCCTTTTTGAGGTGTGGTGACCAGAACTGGACACAATACTCCAGATGTGGCCTTACCATCGATTTGTACAAAGGCATAATGATATTGGCCGTTTTATTCTCAATCCCCTTTTTAATGATCCCGAGCATGGAATTGGCCTTCTTCACAGCCGCTGCACACTGGGTCGACACTTTCATCGACCTGTCCACCAGCACCCCAAGATCTCTCTCTTGATCCGTCACAGACAACTCAGAACCCATTAGCTTATATGTGAAATTTTGGTTTCTTGCCCCAATGTGCATCACTTTGCACTTACTTACATTGAAGCGCATCTGCCATTTTGCTGCCCATTCTCCCAGTTTGGAGAGATCCTTCTGGAGCTCTTCACAATCCCTGCTGGTCTTCACCACCCGGAAAAGTTTAGTGTCATCTGCAAACTTGGCCACCTCACTGCCTATCCCCGACTGCAGGTCATTTATGAATAAGTTGAAAAGCACCAGTCCCAAGACCGATCCTTGGGGCACACCGCTTTTCACCTCTCGCCATTGTGAAAATTGCCCATTGACTCCCACTCGCTGTTTCCTGGTCTTCAACCAGTCCCTAATCCACAAGAGGACCTGCCCTCTTATTCCCTGACTGTGGAGTTTTCTCAGGAGCCTTTCATGAGGGACCGTGTCAAACGCCTTCTGAAAATCCAGATATATAATATCCACAGGTTCGCTCGCATCCACATGCCTGTTGACCTTTTCAAAAAATTCTAACAGGTTTGTGAGGCAAGACTTCCCCTTGCAGAAGCCATGCTGACTCTCCCTCAGCAGAGCTTGTTCTTCTATGTATTTTAAGATTTTATCCTTAATGAGACTTTCCACCATCTTCCCTGGAACAGATGTTAGGCTGACCGGCCTGTAGTTTCCCGGGTCCCCTCTCCTTCCTTTTTTAAAGATTGGCGTGACATTAGCTATCCTCCAATCATCTGGCACAGTGGCCGTTTTAAGGGACAAGTTGCATATTTTGGTCAAGAGGTCAGCAACTTCATTCTTGAGTTCCTTCAGAACTCTTGGGTGGATGCCATCCGGGCCTGGTGATTTATTGATCTTTATTTTGTCAATTAAGTCTGAGACGTCTTCTCTTTTAACCTCTATTTGACTTAATTCTTTATTCAGGGGAGACCGTTCCGGCAGCGGTATTTGCCCGAGGTCTTCTGCCGTGAAGACAGATGCAAAGAACTCATTTAATTTCTCTGCAGTCTCCAAGTCCCCTTTTATCACCCCTTTCTCTCCCTCACCATCCAGCGGACCAACCGTTTCCCTGGCAGGTTTCCTGCTCCTAACATATTTGAAGAAGCTTTTATTATTCCCTTTTATGTTGCCTGCCATAGGTTCCTCAAAGTCTTTCTTGGCCTCCCGTATCATCTTTTTACATTTCTTTTGCCACAGTTTGTGCTCCTGTGTATTTTCCTCACTAGGGCAAGACTTCCATTTACGGAAGGAAGCTTCCTTGCCTTTTATAGCCTCCTTAACTGTGCTTGTTAGCCATGCAGGCACCCTCCTGGACTTGGTCGAGCCCTTCCTCCTTTGTGGGATACACTCCCGCTGGGCCTCTATGACTGTTGTTTTAAACAGCCTCTCTCCCTGACCCCCCCTTTCCTTTGCACCAAATACACTCTGCATTACAAGCAACCACCATCATCAAGACAGGAACACTTACACTATGATTAGGACAATAGAAATGTATTTTTCCATTATTAGGGTCCAACCATGGGCATATTATTACTGCTGAATATATTTCTCTGTATGCAATAATTTTACCTTTGTCCTTTTTAATAAATCCATACTTCTTTATTTGAAGTTATTTCTCTCAGTCTCTCTCTCTTTGCTAAGTTAAAAGGAAAGCCCTGCATTACGCTGATTTGTTATCCAGTATACAAGATCCCTTGTTCCAATTGGGCTGTGCTAATTTCCCCTAAGAACCAGCTCTTTTGGTAACACTTTGGGCTTTTGAGTCCATGAGGTTATGGGATTGCCCGAGCATAGGCTGGTACTTTGCCAGTTTGGTTACTGGGGTTTCCCCCCCTTTTTTTTTTTTGACTGCTTAGTACTTGGGTTATATGTGCCCAACGTTTATTGTGTGTCCCTTTGGGGGTTGCTGCCACTTCCTTACCCTGGGGTCAGTTATTGTTCTTCACATTTTCAGCAGTGAGTGTTAACCTCAGCCGGATATTAAGGGGTTCATGCTGTTAGTAGGATCATTCCCTCACCTAGGAAGCTTGAACAGCTAGCATGCCCCTTAAATAGGAAGCTTGAACAGGAAGCTTCCTAGGTGCTTGAACATGCACCTAGGAAGCTTGAACAGCTAGCAGCGCCCCTTAAATAGGATTAGGAAATCTAGGGGTAGGGTAGGCCGCCCATCTAAAAGCTTGAGTATAGAAGTCCCCAGTGGTAAGTCAGATGGGGCATCGGACCTAGGGGTCGGGTCCCTCCCCGCTTAAGGACTGTCCTTAAATAATAATTATGAAAATAAAAATCACTGAAGAGAATACATGACATAGTCATTAAATTAAGAATGATAACGATAAACTTTAATCTTAGTATTATAACTATAGGCGGGCCTTACATCTCGGGGACGTGCAGCTCTCTACGGAGGGTGTGTCCAGACAGCTGTGTCGGCCGTAGGCTGACCAGCGGGCACATAAGTAGGTAGTCTACTTGAATAAAGAGCCTTTCGGGCTACATGGTAAGTAGCTGGTCGGGCAGTGAGGCCCTCTATGACCATCTTGCCGCTCCTCCCCCCAGCCGTGTGGCCTGGGTGCTCAGTGAGGAGCGCGAAGCCCAGAGGGGGGGAGGCGGCTGTTGCCAGTTGGCACAATGTCGTGGCCCACGGGGCCCGTCTTTCTAGTTCGCAGTGGGTAGGTTCAGTGGGTAATTCTGTCCTGTTTTCCTCTCTTTCAGAGTGCTACTATCCTGTGCCCGTGAGGGTCCTTATGCGGGCACTCAATCCTGTCCTGGGCCAGGAGGAAGGCGGCTGCCTCCGGTTACGGCGACCAACTGGGGATCTGCAGTTTCGCTAGCGTGAGTAGGGCAGCCCGGGGAGGCATGCCCAGCAGCCAGCGCCAATTCCCTTTGCAGGGGTTCCTGCTCACCCATTCATCGCCCCAGGTTAGTTATGCATCCGGGGAAGAACGATCTGTGCCAGAGGACTTTGATGTCCTTGAGGCTTCGGATCCGCAAGGATGTAGTAGTCATCGCCCTTTTGGTGCCTGGGATTTGGTTCCTGTGGTCCCACATGTTTCCCTGTAGAGTAGGGCGGGGGGTGCCCCTCCAGTCCTAGGGCCACAGATCTCACCAGGAGGAAGGTATATGCTTACCTGGGGTGGTCAATGCTCTGGAATAGCGGGGCAATTGTGACTCATCCTCACATCAGGCTCAATGTGGTGGAGCTGTTTGGGGGGATGGTACACACCTCCCAGATCCGGGAGCTGAGCTGCTCTTACAAGACCTGCGGAGTGCTTTGCTTATTTTGATCCTGTGGGGCTGGGCGATCAAGCGCTAGGCTAATCGCCCGATGTGGCAGGCAGCGTGCGGGTTTGGGTAGGTAAGGCTTGATAGGGATCGGCATGCACTTTGAGTTCGGCAAGGTCAGGAGGTGAGCCAAGACCGCTCATTACGACACTTAACCCGGGTCGGTGAGGCTGAGTTGGCAAGCCTCCTGGCTGCAGCAGGTGAAGCCCATCAATGGCTTGGCTAGTATGGGTCTCAAAACCTGCTCCGCTGTCTCAGACTTCGGGGTTGGCTGTGATAGGCTCCCCTGGGCTGTGTCCAGGGGGGCCTGGAGTCGGGGTGTTTGATGCCAAAACAAGCAGGGAGAGGAAGTTGGCTAGGCCCATTTCCCCCGACCAGTGCCCGCACACCTTTGGGGGTGGGTTAGTTTACCCCCAGTGTTTGCCTCTGCAGGTTTCTTTGATATGCTTAAATAAAGTGACCATATCTCCATAAGTGGCTTGTCTCGTGTCTTTATTGGGGGGGGGGTGTAAGGATAACAGATCAGTGTATAGAGAATCTCCCCCCCCCAATATAGACGGGCAGCCCAATCCTGTCCAGGGCCACCACAGCATGCAAAAGCATCTTGGGCAGGATCAGGTCAATGCTGGTGCAGTTGGAGGCCTCCTCAAGGGGGAGAATGAAGTTCATCCTTTTCCCCGGGTAACGTCCCAGCTGCCCCTATGGCTCTCCTTGGACGTATGCTGGCAAAATGGCCAGCACAAATCCGAGTAGCCTGTGTATTGCTCGCCAGGCCCGGGACAGGTGGTAGAATTTGGTGGTGCATGCCGCTGAAATCCCTTCCCCTTCCTGGGCCCAGCTACCCAATCACCACCCTCCCATTCTACCCCATTCTGTCCTCCCCATGTCCCCACACCACCCAGCGCAGGACTTACCTGTGTCCACCGCCAGCATCCTCTCTCTGGCGGGGAGTGAGCGGTGCTGGTCTCACTGTCAGCGCCGCTTATACTCCGGGTGTTGAAAATGTGTTTTACGGCACATTTACGTCAATCGCGCTGTGAGATCGCTTCACATCAATGACCACAGTGTTATTATAAAAGAATAGAAATGAAGCATTATAAAGAAATACCCTTTTACTAAAAACAAATTAATAGAGTAATATTGCCATGCCCTAACCAGTGTGTAGTAAGTTCCAATCCTATACCGGTCAGTGAGTGTAGTGAGAGTGCATTTAGTGAATCCGATGAAGTTGGGAAAAGGGTGAATTTTTAGGGAATGAGTTCTGGTGGTCCCTGCTCTTCAACCCTACCAAGTTAAGATGTGTAGAGATGGGAGAGACGAAAGGTAGAGATGACAAAGAGGGAAAGCAAAAGAGTTCAGAGTGCAATGATGCTACCTGAATTCCTGAAGAGGTTTAGAGTGCCTTGCCAGGATCCGTAGGATCTGAGCAGCATGGAGACCGTAGCCGGTCACAACACACATATAGGGTTGTTGCACCAAGAAAAGTGTGATGATTAGGCATCGAACTTATGGAGGTTTCTAGGGTCCGGACGATGGGGAGGGGGCATAAGCTCCCCAGACCTCTTACTGTAACATCGGACCCTGCCTTCACCCCAACCCCATATGTGTTTCCCTTTTCAACAGAATTGTGGGACGGGACCTTTGATTGGCTGGGACCAATGTGGTATAGAGGTCTTCCTTGGCTGACAAAGGTCTTCCTTGGACCCCCACTTCAGCCAGAGGCTCTGCTGGATTGTCTATCAACCTGGTGTCTTGGGACATCAGAATGAAGGCGGGGGGTCCTCTATCAAATCACCTTTCCCAGGTTTATCTGTGGAACTCCTTGCCACATGATGTGGTTGGCACCTGGCCTAGATGCTTTTAAAAGGGGTTTGGATAGATTCATGGAGGAAAAACTCATCACAGGTTACAAGCCTGTGGCTTTAGAACCTCCTGGCTTTAGAAGTAGGTTTTCTCTGTGCCAGGTGCAAGGGAGTGACAACAGGAAACAGGTTATCGTGTTGGCTGTGTGCTCTCGGAGGCATCTGGTGGGGCCACTGTGAGATACAAGAAGCTGGACTGGATGGGCCTTTGGCCTGATCCAACAGGGCTTATTATCCTAAAAGACCACGTTGGTCCCAGCCAAACAAAGGTCCCAAAATTCTGCTGAATCACGCCTCTCTCATCCATCATCCTGTCACTCCCCATATATTCCACACTCCATATTGTTGTCACTCTCCACAGTCAATCTACATATTCCAGGTGCCTGGAATATGTCTTAATTCTAGTGCCTGATTTGTGGCCTTGGAGACTCCTAGCTCCATCTGATAACTGGCCACCTGGCGGGGATCGAGGCAGACTCTCAGCTAACTCCCTCTCTGTTCCCAGAGGTATTTCTCTGTCCTGGTGACTTCTTTTGGCAGTTTTGTTTCTCCAGGTCTGGCAAGGATATGGTCCTGCAAGTTCTGCAAAGATGTTCACATTCACAAGTCAGTAAGCTGTTACAGGAAAGAATCTCCATTGCACTGCACACAGGAAAGATCTCAAAGCACACTCTAAACACACAGGAAAATCTTTCAATATCAAAGCATATTCCAGCCTCCCAGCTCACTTTCACCAGTTCCCAGCATCCCACGAAAGACCAAAGAGATCCGTATCTGTAACAGCTAACAGTTCAAAATTCTGTTCAGTAAATACAGGGAGAAATCACAGCCAGCATTCCAAAAGTAAGTATAAAGACTCAGGTGGTGTCATATTTAGTTTTCATCACGAGATGTTCCTTTGTATTGAGATGAGGCCTCAAGACAATGATGTAGCATTTGGGAATAAAGATGCAGCCCAGTAACCCAGAACTGGAGGCCAGGATGGAGAAGACCTGCACGGCCACCATGTATTTGCCCTTCGTGCTCAGGTAGGTGGGCACAAAGGACACCCAAACACTGCAGAAGACCAGCATGCTGAAGGTGATCAGCTTGGCTTCATTGAATGCTCCGGGCAGCTTCCTGGCTAGGAAGGCCACAATGAAGGAGACGGCAGCCAGAAAGCCCATGTAGCCAAGGGCAACATAAAACATGGCGACACTCCCTTCGTCACACTGCACTATTATGTGGCCAGGCTGGGAGTGCATATCAGAATCTGGGAATGGGGGAGAGATTCCTAGCCAGGCAGCGCAGATGCCCACTTGAACTATAGAACAAGAAAAGACAATGGAGTTTGCCAAACTCTTCCCCAGATATTTCCTCATCTTACTCCCTGGTTTTGTGGCCATGAATGCCACCACCACAGTGACTGTTTTGGCCAACACAGAAGAGACAGCAACTGAAAAGATGACGCTGAAGGCAGTTTGTCGGAGAAGGCAGGTCACCTTCTGGGGTTGACCAATGAATAGATAGGAGGACAAGAAGGAAAGCAGGAGGGAGACCAGGAGCATGTAGGTGAGGTCGCGGTTATTGGCTTTGACTACCGGAGTTTCACGGTACTTAATGAAGATTCCTAAAACACAAGCAGTGGATAGGGAGAAGAATAGGGCAAAGACAACAAGGACGATCCCCAAAGGCTCTTCATAGAATAGGAAGGTTATAACTTTGGGGACACATTGATGTCGGTCCATGTTTGGATGCTGATCATCTGGACACCTTTCGCAATGGTCTGCATCTGAAAAGCACACAATTGACTTCATTGTTGTTTTTATCTACCTTATATCCACAACAATCTGTTGCCTACTACATCCCATGCAAGAAAAAAAATGGTGATGAGAGTTTACTTGCCACATGACCCAGGGAAGAGAAATGTAGGAGAAATGTAGGGAAGTGTAATCGACAGTGAGGCATCTTTCATTGGTAAGGTGATTGGTAAGATGATTTCGTTGGTCCCCTGGAAACTAACTCCATTTTTCTCATAGGCTCAATGATCCTGTATTTTATTTATTTATTTATTTATTTATTTATTTATTTATTTATTTATTTTTCACATTTTTATACCACCCTTCCTCCAAGGAGCTCAGAGTGGTGTACATATTTCCTCCCCTCCTTTTTGTCCTCACAACAACCCTGTGAGGTAGGTGGGGCTGAGAGATAGTGACTGGCCCAAGGTCACCCAGGAAGCTTCGTGGCTGAGCGAGGATTTGAACCTGGATCTTCCAGGCCTAAGTCTGACTCCCAAACCACTACACCATCCTGGCTCTAATCCGCTAATTCGGTATCCAGCTCTCATGCTCAGTGAATGATCTTTGTTTCTGTGTCCCCAACAAGTTGAGCAACTCCATGCTTGTTTCGCTGTTTTCCATTTGCAATCATCGTCTCCTTCCCTCTCTCCCTTGCCGATGTTGAGCAGCTCCCTGAGTAATCCTTGCAAAGATCCTTGCAAAGTCACAAATGTAGTGACTTCAATCACTGCACCAACATTTCAGGGGGGGAGAGAGAGTGGAGCTCACGAGATGCAAATTTAGCGATTTCAACATTTCAGCCTTTCCCTTGCCAGTGCAAGAATTTGCCGCTCCCTTGCCGTTTGCAAACATCACTCAGGGAGCTGCTCAACTTCAGCGAGTGAGGAGGAGGACATTAATTACAGGGTCAAACACATGATGATTCATAACTTCAAATATGGATTTGTCCACTACATGTAATTCAGATGGTGGGCAGTTCAAAAATGCCTAAGACAAAGTTACGTATGTTCTGAGACACAGTCTTTGCCCTCTTCCTGACGGACAACCCTCTCCTCTTGAGTCACTTACCTTCCTGAGTGGAGATTGTTCCCCCCTTGCACGGAGCACAGTCGTAGCAGCAAACCGGCTCTCCTTTTTTCATCACCTTGACGCATCCAGGCCAACAGCTTTCCGTACACCTAGAACGAGGCAGGGTCTAAGCAGAAGTATAAAGAATATCAATCGAATGTTTGAAGAGGCTTGGTCTGTGGTCTGTGGTCATAGAGGTAGAAAAGAGCTAATAGGAGCTCTCATCTCAGGCTTGGTTTTACCAGCCCGTCCCGTCAAGTCTCTTTTTGAAGGCAGCAGCCATTTTGATGCACAACTGCTTGAGAACAGCAACTCAAGATGTACATGTTTCTTTTCTACAGGAAGGGCAGAAAGGAGAGACTTTCCCCTTGGAAAGCAATCTCAGCTCCCTTGCCTTGCTTCCCTCCCCCGAAGTAGCTTACTGCCTTTCCCCCTGCCTTTTGAACTGGAGAGAGCTCTGTGCCTTAGTTCCCTAGCCCCACAATCCCTGGAATGCTTCAAACCTCCTCAGCAGATACGGGTAGGTAACATTGGACTTTGACAACCATGACCATTGACCCACAACCTTCCCACTAGCTTTTGTGACTTCAGTGCAGTCAAAGTTGCAACATACTTAGTGCCTCTATCTTTCTATTCCTTTGTGTGAGTGGCGTGCTGTGTGTGTATATGTGTATTGAAGCATCTAGGAGTTCGGTCTTTGCTTAGGGTGCAGTTGTGTCAGTGATTGCTGAACATATTGTATTGTATTGTATTTTTGATTCCCCCCTCATTGTTTTATTATTCTCACAAGAAAAGTGATCTAGTTTTGCACCTTTACCCTTGTCTCCTTTCTCCTTTCATGCAGTTCTACCGAGTTGTGCCATGGGCTTTTGCACTTGGTCCCTTCACACACAACAGATTTTCCCTGTGTGCACATGTTAAAAATGTAAAGGTATCCCTAGACCAGTGTTTCTCAAATTGTGGGTTGGGACCCACTTGGTGGGTCCCGACCTGATTTCTGGTGGGTCCCAGTGTGAAAGACAAGGCCTTTCTCCCTGACTCCATTTTAGTTGCCTGACTCCATCTTGCAGGCCTGAGTAGAAAATTTACAGCTCTGATGTCTTAAATCACTTGAACAGTTAGACAGCTGCTGGTAAGCTAGCTAATCGGTGCAAGCCTGAGAGCGGGACCCGTTATCTCGGACAGATAAGTCTGGCCAGTTTGTCATTCCGGGCTGGTGGATCCTGGTACTCGTCAAGGACATCTTAATTGCAAACTATGTGCACCTGAGATTTACGGTTGGGAGGGTGACTTTGGAGCACCATGATGTCAGGGCCTAGAAACTTCGGTCCGTGGAAGCCTTTGATTGGCTATTCCCCAGTTACTGGGCAGAAGAGAACCAAAGTTTACTTAAGGGATGTAGACTTTTGTTCTGGGAGCAGTTGAGCAGTTGACCGTTGAACATTCTCCTGGAGAGGTCAGTTTGGACCTCCAGTATGGAGCCATGTCCCTTTCACACTTATTGGGACGGATAGCTTAACATCTCTACCTTATCCGTACTATGAGAGCCAATTGGTGAGTGTTAGGACCAGTAAGTTTTAGGAGATAGCTTTATTGTTTTATGTCTGTCTGTCTTGTATACTATGCCTTTAAAGCCTTACAAAGAATTGAATGCCTTCTAATATGTAACTTTAATTTACTTTAATAAAACCAAAATATATTTTACAGGCTTGTGTGTCTGTGTTGAGTACAAGGGAAACGGAATTCTACCCAGCCTGCCTAGCTGCTTGGTTCACTACTACCAGTGCTACCAGTAATTACTTTGAAGACTCTGAGGCTTGAGTCTGGTTCTCCTGTTGGACGGAGGGGCCAGCCTTGCAAGCACTGAGACTTGGCCTAGAGACCCCAGCTTTCCCTGGAGCTGTGGGCCTGGCATACCAGGGTGGTGGCAGTTGATCTACCCTTGGGTTGTTGCCCAAGCTAAGGATATTCGATCTCTCTGGTTTGGTTAATCTTGTTGGAGCTAAGCCAGACGTGATTGAGTAGGCAAACTTGTACTTGTCGATTTGGTTTGATTCGGTTAAGATCCAGGGATCCGATTCTTTGGAGTTGTTTGCCCTGAGAATCCGGACCCCTGACAGTAGCAGTGGGGTCCTTCGTTCATGCTTGAGCTGAAGCCAGCCTGGACGAAGCTCCCCTGAGTAAAAATGTCTAAGAACTACAGGCCTGCCTGTTCTGAGTGTGATAACATCTTAACAGGAGGGACTGTGTGGTAATCAGAAGGGTTGAAGCCGCCCTGGTGCTCTGGTGGGCTGAAGTTGACCAGGGGGGCGTTTGGCCGGCACTACCCGAGTGGGGTTCAGGGGTGAGCCTCTGGCCCTCCCGGGTATCACACCCAGGTGATGGAAAGATCAGATAAGTAATTGCCACAAGCCCTGAGGCTATTCAAAAATCAGATAGCTGCTAATTGCCCTTCAAAAGTTGAGCTCCTACAGTTTGCAAGCTTGTGTAAATATAGGGAGATAAATGTTTGAGCATCTCGTAAAGCTAGGTGGGTCCCGATAGAGTGTCATTTTAAAAAGTGGGTTCCAGCGCTAAAACATTTGAGAACCACTGCCTTAGACACTTAAGTCCAGTCATGTCCAACGCACGGGTGCGGTGCTCATCCTTGTTACAAAGTCAAAGAGCCAGCGCTGTCCAAAGATGCTTCCGTGGTCATGTGGCCAGCATGACTCAATGCCGAGGTGCACGGAACGCTGTTACCTTCCCGCTGAGGTGGTACCTATTAATCTACTTGCAAACCTATTAATCTACTTGCAATTTCTTGCTTTCAAACTGCTAGGTTGGCAGGAGCCGTCACCCAGATTTGAACTGCTGACCTTACGATCAACAGCTCATGGTTCATTGGTTTAACACCACCCACTGGCACATGTTACATGTGTTCTTAAAAGCCTGCCCGATAACACCTTTGCCAGGTCAACGAAGCAGAGTCTCCTGTTTCTGACACTTCAGCCTCTTCAGCTGTCAGCTCCAGCAACTGATCTCAGAGACCCTGAGCATTTTACCATCCAGATATCGACTGCAGTGCAGCCACCAATAGCTGTGGCCTGGCTCTGTCATGACCAGAATCCATCATTGGTACTGTTTGATAGTCGCTGTTTCTGTGCCACTTTCTGCTCCTTTCTCCTGATTTTTCCCCCCATACCATTTGTTTTATCAAGTCTCTCAGCTAATTGGTTAAGAGAATCCTACCCTTTATAGATTATGTACAGCATAGTACAAAGCAATTCTTAGAGCTCAGCTGATATTACTAAAGGGGATAAAGTGAAATAATTGGGTTTCCCTACCTGGTTAAATCTTTTGGACCACACAATGGCATCTTGGTCAATGGTGAACTGGACCTCTGGGGAGTTCTGCCTCTCTAGACTCCCAACTTTCACTCTAGCAATGGACTGATTGGGAAATGCCACATAGTTCACAATATCAAAATCAGCTTCCAGGTCCCCATTCGCACCCAGATAAACTCCCTCCGTGGAAGTATTGTAGAAGTGGGAGTTTTGCAGGAAACGGTGAAGCTAGAATGACACAGAAAACATCAGCACTTAGAACGGGGCGAGGAGGAGGGTGGATCAGACTCAGAAAGGGGGTGGATTCAGTGACAGCAGCGCCTGCCGAATCCTAAACCCCTTCCCGGCCCAATCTGCCTGCACGGGTCAATGTGGACTTGCTCCAGCTAAACAGCGAAAGAGGGAACAAACGCTCCCTTACTCCCAAGGAGGCCTCAACATGCCGAAACTCCCTCAGGGGATACAGTGGAGGTCGCATTGGCACCGCTGCAATGCCACATCGAGAGTTAGTTTAAGATTGGGCTGCGTGAACATCAACATCTTTTTGACTCTTTAATTCCTCCTAAAAATATTGCTCTACTTCAGATTAAGAATAAAAGAGGATCTTTGCCGGGTGTCTCACTCACTCCCTGCATTTTCCAAAGAACTATACACAATTTCACTGCACATTTGAAGATGTTTCAGAGACTGGATCTGCAACTGCACAATTGATGGTCAGTGCAGGTGTCTGCGAAGGAACAGAAATACCTGCCAGGGCTGGTCCATTTCATCATCCAGCCTGCCGGCACCTGGTATCACTCTCTGATGTAATGGTTGTCTGGATGCGAATGCAGCATGTAGGGCATGTGCCACAGCCTGGATAGAGTTGTAAATCCTGTAACTGTCTTGAGACAGAACATTTTCAACCACATCCTGGGCCAAGGTCTCCCTTCTCTCTTTCTCGATGCATCTTTTGTAGCCTTTCACAGACAACACAGACCTTGAGTAAAAACAATGAAATGCTTCTTCCCCAAACAGGCTAATGGCAGACAACATTGAGTCCAAATTGTCATATTTTGTGTGTTTGCGTTCCTGGATTGAGAAAGACAATGAACCATGGATGTGCCGAATACCAGCCACTCTGTAAAACAACCTCAAGCTGAGGTCCTGCAAAGACACTGCAATCCAAAGTTTCCCTGCAGTTGGCTTTACTATCATTTCATATTCTCTCATCATCACTGCTAGAATCAGCATGGCATAAGCATCTGCATGATAAACAACTACATTGACTTGGTCCTGCATCAGGAACCATTTCATGTTGAAATTCTGATTATTCAAATTCTGCACTGGGATTCTGTCTGAGAAGGCAACACAAAGACCCCTCTTCAGGATCACATCTGTGAAGGTGCTGATGAACTGTTCTCCGTGGTCACTGTTTGGAGCCAGGAGACCGATCCAGGTCCATTTGAAATGCTGGAGTAGCTTGGCAATCCCCAGGAAAGGGGGTTCTTGTTTGGGGACCATCCGGAAGGAAAAAGGAGACTGAGTTGTTTTTTCTTGTAGCGCACGACTCACAAAACCATAACTGACCTGGCAAGGAAAGGAAAAGATTGGTGTTTTGTTTTACTTTCAGGAAAAACTCCATGCACCCATGTTTCATACCTGTGGGATTTTGTAGATGCCCAACATGCTGGAAATCTGACTGGAGGTGGCAGAGTCAGCCCCTTCAAGAACAGCCACCAGCTTATTCCTCCTTCCACAGGTGTAGTTTGGAAGACTCTTTTGCCCGGTAGACAGCAGGTCTGTCAAGGCATCGTAAGTCAGTCTTGCATTGAAATAGTTCTCATAGATGTTGTAGCCAAGAGAGACGTTGGGCAGGAGCCTGGGATTCTGGTTGATCTCATGGACAGCAAACAAGAAGGGTAGGATGTCCCAGAAATACATGCCTTTTATACTACAATAAAAATGGCAAAGTTTCCCATTCAGTCTTCCATTCAATAAACACTAGTCAAATTCCTGCTTCTTTTACAAAAAGGCTTGTTGTAGGCAAGAGAAATTTCTGGATTTTAGTCTAGTACAGAGTCTGATGCACAGCAACTAATTGTGCCCATTCCCTGGGCCTCAGTTTCAGAAGTCAAAATAGGTGAGGTGTACAATTGGGGGGGGGGGGGTGTTGAATGGTCCTTGTGATTTGACACTATATTGATTTGAAGTATATATTTCCCCTGCTAACTGGGCAAGAAGCACTTTTTCAATTGGTGCTCCTCTTATATTTTGCAGGGGGAGAGTAACTGCTCCCCTTTCAACCCAGCACAGTCTCTTTTCTGGTGGCTGTTGCTGGTGTTCTTCTGCATCTTTTTTTTTTATTGTGAACCCTTTTGGGACAGGGAGCCATTTAATCATTTGATTTTGTCTGTAAACCGCTTTGTGAACCTTTTTTTGAAAAGCGGTATATAAACACTGTTGTTAACAACAACAACAACAACAATTGAGGGATTGACCGGAAATTTCTGGTGGTGTTATTTTGACTCTAGTTTGCCAACTGCCTACAACTAGTAGATTTCTGGTTTGATGTTGTAGTTCTACTCTCCTACTAGTTCTACTCTTTCTACTTAAGATGAAATAGAAAAATATTCTAGTTTTATAATGTTCTTTCATGCAGTAGTTTTTACCCTGCTACAAAAGACCTGCTCTCATTACAGAAGGAGAGTACTTAGGTACTCACTTCCAGGGATGTGGATCAAGTCTCTGACTCCAAGTCTCGAGTCAAGTTCCAAGTATCTGGGTTCAAGTCTCAAGTCAAGTCCGAAGTCTTTGCCCCCATGTCCCAAGTCTTTGGTTGCAAGTTGCAAGTGCCTATCTATTTAATGGGGAAAATGGGTTTAAACCTGAATAAAATCCAACTTGTCGTAAAAGGCTCCAAGTCTCGAGTCAAGTCTTTCAAGTCTTTTACAATCGCCGAGTCAAGTCCGAGTCAAGTTATTGACGCGACTTGAGTCCGACTCGAGTCCAAGTTAATAGACTCAAGTCTACATCACTGCTCACTTCCTCGTCCCAGTCACATTGCAATGACACCTTAAGACAGGGGTGGGGAACCTATTTGCGGTGGGGGGCCATTTTCCCATAGGGAAAACTTGCTGCGGGCCGGCCGTTAGGCCGCCCGTTTTTTTTTTGGGCCCCCCCGCAAATTTACCGCTCTCCCACCCATCCACCGCTCTCCCATCCACCCACCCACCGCTCGCTCGCTCCCACCCACCCACCCACCCACCGCTCGGTCTCCCACCCACCCACCCGGCAAGTGCCCACCCCATCGCTCTCCTCCTTACCTTGTCTTCTCTTCAGCCGCCGCTGGCGGCAGCGGCCGCGCGCGCTCACCTCACCCGGCTCCTTTTCAAACATTCCTGGCTGTTAGAGACATGCGTTCTGTGCATGTCTCTAACAGCTGGGAGGGTTTGCGAAGGAGTCGGGCGAGGTGAGCGCGCGTGGGGCCGCGCTCACCTCGCCCGATTCCTTTTCAAACCCTCCCGGCTGTTAGAGACATGCGCAGAACAGCCGGGTTGAGAAGGAATTGTGCGACTCCTTCTCAACCCGGCTGTTTCTGCGCATGTCTCTAACAGCCGGAAGGGTTTGAAAAGTCGGGTGAGGTGAACGCAGCCTCCGGAGCCTCCGGTCCAAGCCTGCGTGGGCCGGACCGAATGGAATCGGGTCCAGGCTCGAGTGGGCCGGACCGGATCGCTCCTGGGGCCGGATTCGCCCGCGGGCCGCCGGTTCCCCATCCTTGCCTTAAGAGCTGGAAAACTAATTCTGATACTCGGAGTTCCATCATGGAACTCCATCATGATACTCGGAGTTCCATCATGGAACATCATGGCTGTGGAAGGTCAAATCACACACCCTCCAACTTTTCACAGCTAGGAAAAGTAAAGAAACATCACACCCCTGATCTGGCACCAAGGATGAAAACCTGAGCACACTCACTTCCTTCTGCCCACCATTATACAATGCTGAAGGCTCTTTGACATTTATTTCCTGACTGTACTGGTTTCCAAAAAAGGAAATAATGGAATAAATGGAACATTGTACTTTCCTTCATTTAAAAATTAATAATATTTAGGAGAATGTGCAATTTCTCCCTAGATGTGGTTGTCCATACCATACAGTAGATGTGGTTGCAAATGTACAATCATCTGTCTCTCTTTTTACAAGGACCCACATGATGTAGCCCAAGAGCAGACTCGGGGACAAGTAAGCAAAATTACTGTATGCCCATTTCTTCTATCGAATTATAAGTCTCCCTTGCTTGAAAGGTATGTTGCAGGAATACACAACATACTGTTAATAGAAAATGCCAATTCCACCGGCAAATCCCAAAGTCTCAATGCTGTATTATCTGTCTTCTTTAGGTACTCAGCAGACCCAGCATGAGTGCCCTTGAAATCAGTATTCGGAAGACAGGCATTGCTTTCTCTATCCATACTTTTTGCACTGGAAATCTGGGGGAGAAACATCTCCCCCACCTTTAAGGCAATGATCCAGAGAAACAGAATGTGGAAGGAAAAATGTGGAAGCTTCCAGAATGTGGAAGCTTCCAGAATGTGGAAGCTCCGAGCCAAGGTGTCCAGATTTTTTTAACACCTTCTGAAGGTTTGAGGCTTGAAACTCCAGTACAGCCCATGAAAAGTGCAAGAGCTCCTTTATGAATCACCACCCAGCACACGCAACTCCAAATGCTGCTTCCGTCAACACCTTCAAGGGTCATACACAGTGGTGGTGCGATGGCTATAGAAAAACTGCAGCACCAACACTTCAGCACCCATTCCTATCTCAGTAGGCAGTTCTGCAGGGTGCAGAGTAGCAGGAGTTCATTGGCATTTCAACGGAGAAAGAAGAACATGGTTTAACAGAGACAAGTACCAGAGAATAAGGACAATCTGCAGGCAATAGAAATCATTGAGAAGCATGAATCAGGTGGAGGAGTAGCAGTAACTCCATCACCACGTGATTACTTACGCTTGAAATCTGTTAGCTGGAGGCTTAGAGAAAACGTACGTTTCAAACATAACACTTGTTGTTGAAGTAAGCCCGCTAATCTGATAATCTCCTGGACTGTAATAATCAAATGGGTCATTTCGATCCTTTATCCAACTATGAGGGGGGCATTTTGTCTTCAGAACCCCCTGGAGAGGACGGGACAATAAAATTACTGGTAGCAACAGCAGCAGCATTCTGAGAATGGCTGTCACAGTCATACTCTCTCACATGTAACCTTTAATATAAATGGAGCCAGAGCTTCAGATCTGAAGGGGAAGGTGTTAAACCTCACACTAGCAGAGTCCCACTGTCCCTAAATCTGACTTAGGCTCTCAGTGGTTTCAGAAGGTCATTATGCACCAATCTTTTCAGGCTCACTGCAAGAGGGTCCCTCTCCAGTTGCTCTCAATTCTGATGTTTCTCTTATTGGCTTCAAAGGTGATCTTCGGGAGAATCCCTTGAGCTTTGTTGAGAAGAAGAATAAAGCACAGTGTTTTTGATAATTGCAAGGGACAGAGTACCCCTTGCACCATGTTTTGACTCTCTGTGCGACTCCGTACGCAGTTGTACAGCTGCAGAAAACATGTTTGTGAAATTCCCTGCTGCTCACCTCTCATCTTTCGTGAATAAGCAAAGATCAGCAAGACTCAGACATCCCAGAAAATCCCATAGGTACTCGATGGGTCGCCTCACTTGTGCCAGTTACATCTGGCATGATCAACACTCAGTCAAAGCGCCACCTACTGGATGTACCAGAGGCTTCAAGTGTGTGTGGTGGCCTCCTAAGTTTCCCAAGGGCATCACTGGGCCCTGCCAGGCACCTGCCTAGCATGACCTGCAGCCACGTCACTGGAGCATGGCGGGGGGGCAGACCACCTGGGGGTGATGCGCGCAAAGGGTGACGCGCGGACCCACACATGCAGTCACGCACAAACCCGCCCGCCGCGCGCGTCACCGCCGCTCCAGGAGAAGGCCTCGGAGCGTCCGCCCTTGGCGGAGGTCCACGGCCTTCTGACGAGGCCCAATGTGGCGCGACGTAATTTATTAGGTTTTTCGTGCCTGCGCAGAACATTTGAGGGCAAAAGGGCAGCCCTTTGCCCTCAGAAACATACTGCGCATGCGTGAAAAACCTAATAAATTACATCGCGCCGCATTGGGCCTTCGTTAGAAGGCCCAGGACAGCCGGCCAGGGAGGATGTCTCCGGAGCCGACAGCAGCGGAGGCAAGACGGCGGCGCAGTAGCACGGTAGGCTCCGGAGACATCCTCTCTAGCCGAGGAGTCAGGGGGTTATTAGGCTGGCGCGCGCGCCCTCGCTTTAGGGCAGCACGCACTCTAGTGACGTTTCTGATGGCCTGAACTGAATTTGTGACTGCTGGGCCCCTTTGCACCTGCCTGGAATGGAGTGAGGAATCCATTTTGGTTTCTATGGAATGGAACTGCTACTCACTTCTATTCATTCCTAACAGGACATTTGTTGAACTGGGTGCACTTTTTTTTCAGCACTCACTACAGGACAGACAAATGTATGTGTGCCAACAAATGTATTGTAATAGTTTTGGAGTTAGGTTGACGAATGTTTTTCCAGCTCCACACTCCTTTCCTTTTGACCTCATTTTTTTGAGAATTTGGTCAAGCCAGGTCTGACCATGGCAGAAGAAGGCATCGACTAAAGGGAAATGGACTTGGGAAAGTTGAACCACCTTCCTGTCTCAGAAAAATTCTGAACAGAACATCTCTGTCTGCTGGTTGCTCGGATCTTGATATTACCGCATATGTTCTGTACATGCATGTTCTAGAGACCTTTATGGCCCAATTCTTTCCCCCCTCGCTGATGCAGTGGCACCAAAATGGCTACCGCTGCATCCTATGGTGGGGGTGCAGTTGTGGAGGTCTTCTCTAGGTAAGGGAATAATTACATGGTGGTAAACCTCCACAGCGGGGGGATCTACTCGGACCTGTGCTAACTAAATAGTTGGCGCAGGTCTGTGTGGACCCGCACTGCAGGATCGGGTCTGGGAAGGGTGATAGGATTCGGCTGCTGCCGAACTCGCCCCCTTCTCAGACCCGATTTGCCCACCCTGCCCTGTTCCTCCCCCATTCTGCCCTCCCCCACCCCTCCAGTCTCTCCAGTTGACTTACCTGCTCCAGCAAGTGGCAGGGACGTGACAATGTGGGTGGGAAGGCGCATGCCGAATAGTGCGCTGTCGGAGCACTTTTTACGACTGGCGCTGACTGCTTTATGGCAGTCAGCAGCGCCGTAACTACGGCGGAGCGGCTGGAGCAGGAGCTCCAGGCGCTCGATCGCGGGAGGGCGGGGAACTTACCGAGTGACGAACAGCAGCAGCGTCGTTGCTTGGGCCCGCTCGTCCTCCCTGGAGCCATTTGGCTCCGAAATGGGAGCAAAACGGGCGGAGGGCGCGTCGACGCGACGCGACACTGGCCCCGCCCCCACGTGCCCGGGCGCACTCCCGGTGCCTGCCACCTCTGGCAGTCAGTGCCAGTGGACAACATTGGACAATGTCAGCTGGTAAGTATAGAATTGGGCTCTTAACCATTGGTTCACGATGTGCCCCCCAAGAAGTTGGCATTTGTGAGAGATGAGAGAGCCAGATAGAGGTGCAAACACACATCTGAGGAGGGAGGGGAAACTTATGATCAGAGGAAGGAAAAATCAAGAAAGAAAATGAAAGAAAATAGATGAGCAATGATTCCAACTACTACTGTATATTCAAATTACAGTTGCCTATTGAATCACACTAAGAAGCACTTGTTCCTGGGGAAGCAAATGAGAGAGAATGGTACCTAGAGACCTAGAGATAGGTATAGCATTGCTTATTCTCTTGGAAGAGCAGGGAGTGAGGGGGGACACAAGGCAGAAAGATGTTTGAAAGAGGGGTAGAGTAGGGGGGGGACACTAGTGTTCCTTGGAGTTGGAAGGTAAACAAGACCATTAATGGTCACAAAAGAAGTGTTTTCAACCTTGGCTTCCCTCACCAACGTCATTTATTTACTTATTTTATTTACAATATTTATATCCTGCCTTTCTCCCCGAAGGGACCCAAGGCGGCTCACAACAGAAATACAAAAAATACCATATAAAAACATCATCTTTAAAACAGTAAAAACAATTAATAACATTGATAAAAACAATAGGTAAAAATCAATTTAAAAGATCATGGCGACAGTCACAACACGAGCATAAAAACAGTAGCACCCCCACCTATACCAGTGAGATGTTAAAGAAGGCAAGGGCTCAGAAGGCTTCTTGAAACAAGAAGGTTTTTAGGCCTCGCCGGAAAGTGTCCAAGGAGGGAGCAGTTCGTAGATCAAAGGGGAGGGAATTCCATAAGTAGACATATCAAAGTCATGGCACATATTCAATCATGAGTCATAAACTAATTGAGGCACAAGCCTCCAGAATCTGCTACACCCTCCTCGGGGCACAAAACAATAGAGGGCACCCCTGGCCCTCATTTACAGGAGATATTCCATCAAAGGCCATCAAGTGGTCCTTGATGAGCCCTATGAGACCCTATGGGGATTTTATCTATAAAACCTGGGTCATAAACCTGGTCCCTTTACCTCGAGGAGACCGCCTAACTGCTAAATTATCTCGCAGGATACAGCGTAAGCCCACATTGGCGCCACTGCATCGGCGCGGGGGAATTTAGTCAGAATTGGGCTGTTAATCTTGCCTCCCTCCTCATTCCATCCTAGTCCTTTGAGTTGTGCCATGAACCACTGCACTCAGATCCCCGCACATATAGTCAATTTCCCCATGTGCGCAAGTTACACCTACCTTAGAGCATGCCTGGTAACTGGCTTCTGGGCTTCTTAGGATCATCTGGTTGGCCACTTTGGGAAGTATTCTGCCAGATAAGATGAATGGGTGGCCTGATTCAGCAGGACTCTTGTCATGTTCTCGTGCATTAATTCCATAAGGGCCCATTTTAGTTAAGCATAAACATCTATTAGGGATTAGGTTGTGACCAATGTAAGTTGTTAAAATGAAGTGTCAAATGGCCATTGCGATATCATTTTATATTCATTTTTATTACCATGACAAGGTTATTTCATAATGTACATGAAGGGAAGAATAATCTGTTATAATACAATCACAGAGATTCACTCTCAAGGCAAGTACTGTGGTTTAGTAACAGCTATGCAGGACAAACCTAGAATTATAAAAGAGTCAGATGTCCTCTTTAGTTTTCATCATTAGAAGTTCCTTTGTATTCAAATTAGGCCTCAGTACAATGATGTAGCATTTGGGCATAAAGATGCAGCCCAGTAAAGCCAAACTGGAGGCCAAGATGGAGAAGACCTGCACAGCTACCATGTATTTGCCCTTTGTGCTCAGGTAGGTGGGCACAAAGGACACCCAAACACTGCAGAAGACCAGCATGCTGAAGGTGATCAGCTTGGCTTCATTGAACGCTCCGGGCAGCTTCCTGGCTAGGAAGGCCACAGTGAAGGAGACGGCAGCCAGAAAGCCCATGTAGCCAAGGGCAACATAAAACATGGTGACGCTCCCTTCGTTACACTGCAGTATGACGTGGCCAGGCTGGGACTGCATGTCGGAGTCTGGGAAGGGGGGAGAGATTCCCAGCCAGACAGCACAGATGCCCACTTGAACAATGGAACAAGAAAAGACAATGGAGTTTGCCAAACTCTTCCCCACCCATTTCCTCATCTTGCTCCCCGGCTTGGTGGCCATGAATGCCACCACCACGGTGACTGTTTTGGCCAAGACAGAAGAGACAGCAACTGAGAAGATGATGCTGAAGACAGTTTGTCGGAGAAGACAAGACCCCTTCCAGGGCTGACCAATGAACAGAAAGGAGGACAAGAAGGAAAGCAGGAGGGAGACCAGGAGCATGTAGGTGAGGTCGCGGTTATTGGCTTTGACTACTGGAGTTTCACGGAATTGAATGAAGATTCCAAACACAAAGACTGTAGTGAATGACAAGAATAGGGCAAAGAAAACAAGGACGATCCCCAAAGGCTCTTCATAGGATAGGAAACTTATGACTTTAGGGACACATTGATCTTGGTCCATGTTTGGCTGCTGATCCTCTGGACATTTGGTGCAATGGTCAGCATCTGAAAAGAACATGAATGACTTCAGGATAACATCTACCTTATATCCACAATAATCATTGTCTATGACATCCCATATAAAAATACATTTGGTTGTGACAATTTACCTGCCACAAGAACCAGCAGGAGCTTACATGTAGTTAGGGCAGTGGGACGGGTGGCAGGCAGGAGTCATCCCACCGAGTTCCATGGCTCGGACCTGGTGGGATTAGCTGGTCATACGTGGTGACCAGTCTAGCGTATGGTGGCTGAAGCAACCACAACGATTTCCCCATCATCATTACGATCAAGAATATTTATTAAGAAAAACGTTCAGAAAGTGGTTTACATAGGAATATAAATCATGCTCTGGCATAGTATCATTCCAGAGAGATGCTAAGTTGGTGGCTTTGTGGGGGCATTAAAATGGCCATTTCAGCACTGATATCCAATGGCCATTTCAGCTGGCACTTAGAAGAGGTAACAATGTCAAGGATACAATGGCACTGCAAGCATCAGTGTCGGTGTGCCCTTTGGTCCAAGGATGCTAAGAGATGACCCTGCTGCTGGCAATAGGGATGGGGAGGAGCCGAATTCCATTAGCATTCCACTAGCATTCCGGATTCCACTAACATTCCACTTCTCTTGCATGCAGAAAATTCTGCTTTCAGTCCTTCTATCACTATCCATAAAGGGTGTCAGGAATTGAGATTTGCTCAACCTAAGATTTGCACTGCCATTCCAAGTACCCAGGACTAGGTGAGTCAGACCGATGGGCTCAATATTACATATGTATCTTTTGGCGCAGCGGGTTAAACCGCTGAACCATAAGCTGTCGATCGAAAGGTTGGCAGTTCGATTTCCGCGACGGGGTGAACGCTCGTTGCTTGGCCAGCTCCTGCCAACCTAGCAGTTCCAAAGCATGTTAATGCGAGTAGATAAATAGGTACCGCTTGCGGGAAGGTAAACAGCGCTCCGTGTTCCAGCTTCATGCTACGCGCTGCGGCAAGGAGAGTCATGCCGGCCACATGACCACGGAGGCGTCTTCGGACAACGCTGGCTCTTCGGCCTTGAAATGGGGATGAGCACCAAACCCTAGAGTCGGACACGACTGGACTTAATTGTCAGGGGTCACCTTCACCTTATCTTTTGACTATGTCCACCTCCTCCCACATGAACCTACCCATCCATTAAGATCTGCAGGGGAGACAACTCTGCACCTGCCCCTCCAGTCAGAGTTGAGGTAGGTGGCAAACTGAGGCAAGAAGAGTTGCCGTCATTCCCTTCGCTTGCTAAAGGAACAATCCACAATAAAATACAATACAAATAAATTCAACATTAAACCACATAAGGCACCCCAAATAAAAACAGTACAACTAGGAGGAAACGGAACCAATCAATATAAACGTAGGTCCCAAAGGCTAAACAGAAGAAGGATGATCTCTGTCTTTAGAGTTTATTTAGAATAAAGATGGTGTCATTCGCCATCATAACAGTGGAAGTGATGGAGCCCCCTGATGTCTAGGAGCAAGGAGCCCCACAATTACATTTGTATTCTGCCCTTCCTCCTTGAGGTGGCATATATGGGGTTTTCCTATTTCCTCCACACAAATACCTTGTGAGATAACTGGGAATGAGGTGACCCAAGATCAACCAGGAATGTGGTTAATAATATTCTACAAATCAGAAAATATTCTACAAATCAGAAATGCCTGACCCAAACTCATACAGTATATGTTCTAGGAAGTTATATTTGCCCTGTTCCTAAGGGCTGCCCGTTCCTCTTGAGTTACATACCTTCCTTTGTGGAGATTGTCCCTCCCTTGCACGGAGCACAATCATAGCAGCAAATGGGTTTTCCTTCTTTAATAGCTTTGGCATATCCAGGATGACAACTTTCTGTACATCTTGAACGAGGGAGGGTCTAAGTAGAAAGACAAAAGGCAACGAGCATCAATGTTAGGAGCAGTGTTCCCGCCTATCCATGTGTAGAGTGCATTTTTTTTATGCACACCAATATCCAAGTCATGGTCAGGTATTGTGCCAATAATAACCATGGAAGAATGTACAGTCAATTCTTGGTATCCACGGATTAGGTTCCTTGAAAACCTAGCGGATACCAAATCGCCGGATACAGAATCATTGATCGTATGGGAGCAATAGGGTTAGGGGGAGGGGTACCTAACCTGGTCATGAATGCTAGCAACAAATACCTTTGCAATGGCTGCTGAAAGCTTCAAAATAGCGTGGAGCACTGGCATGACTAAGGGGGTGCGTGGGGTGCAGCCTGCACCGGGTGACACACATTTAAGGGGTGACATGACGGAGAAGCCCGCTGCAGCACCCCGCTGCACCGCCCATTCTCAGCCACTTTCTGCCTCTTCACCTCACCTCGGCCAGCTCGACTCCAAGACAAGTCGCTGAGTTGGAGCAGCAGAAAGCAGTCGAGCAAGACTGACACCCCTTCCTGAGGGGCGTGTCACCCTTGCTCCCTGCTTTCTGCCACTCCAACTTGGCTTTAAGATGTTATTAAAGGGGCTAAAGTGAAGTCCATGGGTTTCCCCACCTGGTTGAAACTTCTGGGCCACGCAATGGCATTCTGGTCAATGGTGAACTGGATCTCTGCAGAGTTTTGCCTCTCTAGACTCCCAACTTTCACTCTAGCAATGGACCGATTGGGAAACACCACAAGGTTCACAATATCAAAATCAGCTGCCAGGTCCCCCTCCTCATCCAGATAAACTCCCTCTGTAGAAGTATTGCAAACGTAGAAGTTTCTCAGGGAAGGGTGAAGCTGAAAAGACATAAAAAGCACCAGGCCTGTAAACAATAGAAAACCACGTTGGGGGGTATTTCAGCCAAGCCCATTTGGCTTTCCTGTGCTTGTACCTGCAGAGCTTCCTCCTCCTCCCCCCACGTGGATCTGCCTGTTCACTACATTCCTCATCGGGGAGGCCCCCCTGCTTCACATACCATCACTAACAGAGGTCCAGGAGACAGAGAGTCTTCTTTGTATTGGTGGTCAAATGGCTGAACTCCCTCCCTCAAGAGGGGAGTGAAAGAAAGAAAGGAGAAGGGTGTAGCAGAATTTTAAGCAGATGATAATTAATAATGGAGGACCAGGAAGACGGGTGAACAAGGAAAAAGTATGGGTTTATTGTTACACAGAACAGTGGACAGCACCCCAGGAGGGGATACTGACCCTTTGCTACAAGTGAGCACAGTTTTTTTCCAAGCAGACCATCACATGCCTACAAGATAAGTGCAGGCTTGGGAGGGCATGTGATTACAGATTTAAATTTCTTAGGGACAATGGGGCAAGGTGGGTGTACAATAGATTCTGATGACTCAGGATGGCCCCAGCCAGTCTTGTGGGGCTTAATTGAGTTAGTCCAAGGGAGTTCCTGGCTCCAGGAGCCAGCCTAATGTGCCTGACATTCTGAAGAAGAGGGAGTGATGAAGTTGATGAAGTTGTTTATGCAAGAGTTCTCCCCGTGATAATAGGCAAACAGATGTGAATACTTGAAAATTCTGCTTCAAGGGTTCCTGTGGTTCGGACTGTGGCAAAAGGATGTGGCTAGATAGTGATTTTCTGTAGCCTGAACCAAGGGCTTCAGGGAAGGAATGGGGCCCTTGATTGGCTGTGCAGTCACATCACCCACTCGTGGTGGGAAGACTGATGATCTGTCCCACTGGGTAAACACTCCTCCTAACCAGCACCAAGCTGCTCGAAAGGTCTCACACTACTCAGTTGAGTAGCCTGGATCTGAGTAACTGTGCTGTTGGTCAAGAAACTCCCTAATGAAGGCCAGGGGCAGATCTAGGGCATTTCCTTAGTAATCAATCAAGTTCATTTAAATTGATATCACTGCTTGCTTGGAGGTGGCTTTTTCCTCCAGAGTGGATAAGATTCCCCCTTTCCTATCTCCCTTTAACATAGAGGGCCTGCTCAATGCTCCTACCTAGGCCTGTTCCTCCTCTGAACTTTCAATTTCAGGATCCTTCCCACCCACCTCCTTTCCACCTGGGAAGGAGGGCAGCAAAGAGGACAGCGGTGGAGATTGAGAAGAAGGAGGGGGCAAGGCAGAGGGGGCACATGACTAGGCTTACCTGATCTCCAACTGGGACAGAGTACTAGACCTTTAGGAGAAGGAGTGTGGGCAGGTGTAGCTTGTTAAACCTTAGAGCACAATCCTTGAGTAGACATGCCTAGGATTGTGCTCTAAGGTTTAACAAGCTACACCTGCCCACATTCCTTCTCCTAAAGGTCTAGTACTCTGTCCCGGTTGGAGATCTGGTAAGCCTACACATGACTAAACAAAACAAAAAAAGGGATAGAATTTAGGCAGTGTTTTTGGTCTCAGTTTGTCTTGGGCTCAGCCTATGATGATCGGATCCCACCTCAACTAAAGAGGGTAAAGCACATTAAAAGAAAAGGAGGAGGAAAGGGAACATTTGCTGGGAACCTCACAAACTGGATTTCCCTGGAACCTGTTCAGAATGTCACTTCTTCACAACAACATCTGAATACTTCTTAGAGTTTGGATATGGAAGTGAAAAATGGATGGAAAGTTTAAGTGCAAGGTTCTCGGAGGGAACAGAAATACCTGCCAGGTGTGAACTATTGGATGCTCCGACCTGCCCGCATCAGCCATCACTCTCTGATTCAATGCTCTAGCTGAGAATGCAGCGTGTAGGGCATGCGCCACCGCCTGGATAGTCTTGTAAATACTGTAACTATCTTGAGACAGAATTCTTCCGATCACATCCTGGGACAAGATCTCCTGTTCCTCTTCCTCTGTGCATCTCAGCCAGCCTTTTACAGACGACACAGGCTTTGAGTAGGAACAATGAAATGTTTTCTCCCCAAACTTCTTGATGACAGAGAAAAGTGGGTCAAAATTATCGTATTTTGTTCTTTTGTTTGTTTGGATTAAGAAAGACAAAGAACCATGGATGTGCTGGATATCAACTGTTCTGTAAAGGAACCTCAAACTGAGGTCCTGCAAAACAGTTGCAATCCAAACTTTCCCTGCAAATGATTTTTGAACCTTTTCAGCATTTTTTATCAATATTGCTAGAATCAGCATTGCATAAGAGTCCACATGGTAGACAAATACATTTGCTTGTCTTTGCCTGAGCACCGAAATCAAGTTAATCCGCTTTTCGGTCCACGTCAGCACTGGTAAGTATTTTGAGAAGGCGACACAAAGACCATTCCTGATGATCGCATCTGTGAAAGTGCTGATGAACTTTTCTCCATGGTCATTGTCTGGAGCCAGGAGACCGATCCATGTCCATTTGAAATGCAGGAGTAACTTGACAATCCCCAGGTAATGTGGTTCCAGTTTGGGGACCATGCGGTACAAAAAAGGAAACTCAGTTTTATCCTTTAGAGCATGACTCACAAAACCATAACTGACCTATTAATGCAAGGAAAAGATAGGTGGTTTTTTTCAGTACAAAATTCAGATATTTGTTGACATAAACTATCATAACATATCTGTCCTTACAGTGGGTGAAATGTATGTGGGGGGAGTACTTATATGTTGACCCCACCTCAATAGCATTTTTGGGGTGCTGCAGCAGCCATGGCTGCAGAGATGGGGAGGCAGGGTTGTGATCATCAATCATGATATGATCCATCTTGCCGAGTCCCCTTGCTCCAGAAGCCCAGTGAGTTCAAATGTTGTCATGTGATATTGAGAGGGTGAGATTTATTTATTTATTTATCTATCACATTTTTATACCACCCTTCCTCCAAGGAGCTCAGAGTGGTGTACATATTTCCTCCCCTCCTTTTTGTCCTCACAACAACCCTGTGAGGTAGGTGGGGCTGAGAGATAGTGACTGGCCCAAGGTCACCCAGGAAGCTTCGTGGCTGAGCGGGGATTTGAACCTGGATCTTCCAGGTCTAAGTCCAACTCCCAAACCACTACACCATTGGTATTCTCTTGCTGTACTCCCCACCTTAACAATCTGAAGTGATCTCTGGTTTCATGTTGAAGGACCCTCAGCTGTTGGTCCTGAGGACATCAATATTGGTGCTGGGCAGGAGCAGCTCAGGATTTAATGGCCACCATAGCAACCATGGGCCTATCTCAATTGATTTCTACCCCAAAGCATGTGGCAGGACACAAATTGGTCCCGTTGTTTACTGCTTGGCCAGGGGATGGTGATCTGGATCTGACTAAGATCACTCCTTTGCCATGGACGGATTGTTGCCTGGTAGGGTTTAGGCTAGTTGCGGACCTTACTTCTGCAGATGCAAGGGACCTAACTGTATGGTCCGCCATGAATCTGGAAGGTTTTGCTGTGGGTTCAGGGAGATTTTCCTGTTACCAGAGCTGGCGACTCATCCAAGGCCCTGGTCAACCTGTTGAACGAGGAAATGGACATGGCAGCAGATTCAGATCACTGCTGAGTGACCTCTGCACCCCTCTCAGAGATAATGTGGCCCCCTGGTTCTCTCCAGAAGGCTGTTTGCAAATTGTGCAATCCATCACCGACTTTAAAAGACAGCTACAAGGCTTAGGAGAGCAGGACATCCCTACACCCCACACCTCAGAATAGATAGACCTTTAGGTACAGTGCCCCATTCTTGACTTTCCTGGAGACACAGTAGAGTTAGATTCAACCAAACCACCACCATCACTTATTCATACCTGTGGGATTTTGTAGGTGCCCAACATGTTGGAAATCTGAGTGGAGATTCCCGAGTCAGCCCCTTCAAGAACAGCCACCAGTTTATTCCGTCTTCCACAGTGGTAGTTTGGAATATTCTGCGGCCCAGTAGACAGCAGGTCTACCATGGCATCATAAGTCAGTCTTGGATTGAAATAGTTCTCATAGACGTTGTAGCCAAGAGTGATATTGGGCAAGAGCCTGGGGCTTTGGTTGATCTCATGAATGGAGAAGAAGAAAGGAAGCAAGTACCAGAAATTCATTCCTCTTATACTGCAACAACAACAAAAGTGTGTTGAACTTCCCATATTGAAATTCCCATTCAATGAAAACATGTCACGTCATTTGGAAACAAGAGCCACTGTAGGCAATATAAATCTCTACATTTTACTCTTAGACCTGTATTCATGTTCATTCAGATTCAGAGCCTGATGCGCAAGAGCTGGTCCCACAGCAAGAGACGCTTTGATGCAAGGGGAGCAGCCAAGAGCTTCTTCAAAACAAAAAATGAGAGCAGAAGCTCATTCCAATGCGGAGTGGGTGATGTGCATAACACTCAAAGATCGACATCAAATTCAAAATAAACATGAATAGATATGTGTACACACGTGTTTGGTTCCCAAGTCTGTGTGGTTTGGACAGATTCATGGAGGAAAAGACCATCACAGGTTACAAGCCATAAGCAACCTCCAGGTTTTAGAAGTGGGTTTTCTCTGTGCCAGGTGCAAGGGAGCGACAACGGGAAACAGGTTATCTCAGGGGTGGCCAACCTTCCACCATTAGGACCTCTGCGTTCTTAAGAGTTGTGTAGAAGACAGAATCTTGGCAGCTGCAAGTGCTGATGGTGCTGCTAAAGCAGCTTCACCTGCTGAAATGCCCTCACCTATACACCTATTAAAGGGCCAGAAGCATTCAAGTTGAAAGGTTGGCCAGCCCTGGGTTATCTTGTTGTCTTGTGCTCCCTGAGGCATCTGGTGGGGCCACTGTGTGATACAGGAAGCTGGACTAGATGGGCTTTTGGCCTGATCCAGCAGGGCTTTTCTTATGTTCTTATGTTCTTATGTGTGAGTGTAGTTCTGCATCCTACCTAAACATGTTCCCGTTAAGCAAAACAGGAGGGAAGAGGGTCATGATTTATCATAGTCAGGTACCCCAAAATAAGGTCATAAGAACATAAGAAGAGCCCTGCTGGATCAGGCCAAAGGCCCATCTAGTCCAGCTTCCTGTATCTCACAGTGGCCCCACCAGATGCCTCCGAGAGCACACAACCAACAAGATAACCTGTTTCCTGTTGTCACTCCCTTGCCCCTGGCACAGAGAAAACCTACTTCTAAAGCCAGGAGGTTGCTTATGGCTTGTAACCTGTGATGGTCTTTTCCTCCATGTCACTGGGACACTGGGAGAGTATACAAATCAAGATTCAGAGCAGCAATAAATCCATCACTTCATCATCACTTACGATTTAAACTGGAGAGTGGGACGCTGGAAGAAACTGTGTGGTTGAAGTATAGTGTTTGAGGTAGATGTGATGCCACTGATGAGGTAGTCACCTGGCCTGTAATAATGGAAAGGATCCTTTCTATCACTTGGCAGGCTCAAGGGGCATCTTGTCTTCTTCAGCATCTCACAGGTATCATGGGGCAACAGCACTAGCAGCAGCAGCAGCAGCAGCTTCATTATAGGTATAGCTTTTACAGTCACAATCACACACCCAGATTGCTCTCGGCTACGGACGGATGCAGCTCATCAGAAATCAATTTGCCTGCAGGACAGCAATGATTTTCCTAATACTCTACAAATAGTCTGTCCAGCCAGATGATCAGATCTGAAGGGGTCAGTATTAAAACTCCTGCTGACATCGTTCCCACTTTCCCTAAATACCTCAATGATGTATGAGGTCTTTGTGTACCAGTATAAGAAGTGATGTCTTAAGTTGCTCTCGGTCCTGGTGATTCTATGACTGATACCAAAGGTGATCTTTAGAAGGCTCCCTTGAGCTTTGAAGAGTAGAAGACATCAATCACAATGATTTTGATAATTACAAGTGACAGAATCATCCGTGCAACATCCTTTGCTCTCTGTGTGACTCCATGCGCAGGTGTACAGCTGGAGAAAACATGTTTGTGAGACTTCCCTGTGCTACTCTGTTCTCTTAAGTGGGCCACCAAAGTGACGGGCAGCCCAAACCTGCCTAAAGGTCTGCCGGGCGGCCTTGGCACCCGCGCAGCGGTAAGTCTACTTACTGCTTGTCCCCTTCTCTGAGTGTAACCGGGGCTGGGGCCGATTGGCCTCCTCGGAATTCCAACTTTGCTGGCGGAAGTCGGGGAGGCCTTCAACGTCAGCGGGGGCCGGGATATGGCAGGAGCCATTCCCCCGCCCGGGGAGGCTGGGCCTTTGGCTACCCTCTCGGCTCCGCCAACCCTTCCCCCATCCACCGGATCCTATCTTACCTGGATCTGGTGACTGGGTGAGGGCTCTGGCAGCGGAATAGGGAAGGCTGGCCTTGCGCCGGCCTTCACTGCTCAAAAGTAGTCACAAACGTGCTTTACGGCATGTTTGCAACTACTTTCGGGCGGCGGAATACTCGTTCCGTCGCCCGACCGAAGAAGAGGATTGCGCAGATAGGAATGTAAGAAGAGCCCTGCTGTATCAGGCCAGAGAGCCAGGTAGTCCAGCTTCCTGGATCTCACAGTGGCCCATCAGATGCTTCTGGGAGCACTCAAGACAACATGATACCTGTATCCCGTTGCCACTTCACATCTGTCATTCACTGATAGGCTAACTATAAAACGTGGAGGTTGTGTATAGTCATTATGGGCTTGTGACCTGTGGTGGACTTTTCTTCTTTAAAACAGACAATCCCATTGACATTTAGGCCAGGTGCCATCACCACATCCCATGGCAAGGAGTTCCACAGATGAATTACAGGCTAGGGAAATAAGTATTTTCTTTTGTCTGTTCTCCACCAGTCAATTTTAGTATGACTTGACAGGCCCTGGATGGAGGACAGGATTCAGCAGAGTGCGCTGCCAAGGATCCCTCTTCCAGCCTGGCCCAGCGAGCCAATCACCCCCTCCCGTTCCACCCTGTTCCGCCCTCCCCACACACCCCCACCGGGCACAGGACTTACTTCTGTCCACTGGCCGTGGCTGCAGTCAGGTGGAGAGTGAGCGGTGCCCCTCCGCCGGATTACTCTCTGGATATCCGAAACGTGCCTTAGAGGACATCTTTGACACCCTGGAGCAGCGGAACGATTATTCCACAGCACCACAGTTCCACAGGATTGCGTTGTCAATCATGCCCCCCCCCAGGCACGGCCACTCAGAGGAATTTTATCAGGGGGTACCAAGTTTCATTTGGGCCCCTTCCCTTCACGTGAATTTGGCTCCAGGACCCCCTTTTTGGCCCTGGGCCCGGGTATGATTTTACCCCCTTAACCCCCCTCTCAGAGGCTCTGCCCACAGGTGCCTTCTTTCTACACTGAAGAGCCCCAAACGATGTAGCCTTTCCTTGTAAAGGACGTGCCCCAGCCCACTAATCATAATGGTTGCTGTCTTCTACACCTTTTCCAGTTCCACTATAAATATCCTTTATTGAAATGTAGTGACCAGAACTCAACACTATATGCCAGATGCGGCCTCACCATCGATTTGTAAAATGGTACACTTACCATTCGTCCTGGAAAAACCGGGACAGTCCCAGAAATGGACCTCTGTTCTCGAAATCATCCCGGAACGGTTCCGGGCCAGTTGGTAAGCCTCGCCGCCGCCTCCATTTTGAAAATTGAAGAACTTACCCGGGCGCCGGCATCTTGACTTGCGAAAACTCATGAGATCCAATATGTCGGCGCCCAAATCTCGTGAGGGCATGATGCCCTCACAAGACTTGGGCGCCGACATCTTGGATCCTCGCGAGATTTCGCGAGCCAAGATGATGCCGGCGCCCGGGTAAGTTTTCAAAATGGAGGCGGCAGCGGCGAGCGGGTAAGCTGAGTGGGGGAGAGCAGCCGGGTGGACGAGAGGCTCTCGCCGGCCTGGCCACTCTCCCTGGCTCAGAGCGGCAAGAGCAGCCGACTCGTGAGCCAGCTTGGAGCGGGGCTCATGAGCTGGCCTGGCGGCTGGCTTGCAAGTCGGCCGGGTGGCTGGCTCACTCCTCGACGAAGGAGGCGCCGGAGAAGCAGCATGGAGCAGCAGCACAGCGGCGACGGGCAACGCGGGCAGCGACGAGAAGGTAAGTCAATTTAATTAATTGATTTACTGTAAAATTAAATAATTAATTAAAAATTGGGGGGCACTATTATTTTAATATTTATTTTACTTATTTATTTATTCATTTAATTCTTTGCTTAAATAAATACTTAAAATTTTGACCCGTGCTTCACGCGTCAATAGGCAGCGCTTCACGCCCCCTTCACTTTTTAATATTAAATTTATTTATTTATTTATTTAGTTTGTAGATTAAATACATGAATAAATAATTAAAATTCGGCTCGACAATAAGGGACGCTTCATGCCCCCTATTCACTTTTTAATATTAAATTGATTTTTAAGTTTTTTAATATTTAAAATTAATTAATTAATTTTAATTAATTAAAAATTAATTAATTAATTGTGGGGGGTGTCCTGGTTTAAGGGGGTGAAAATATGGTAAGCCTATACAATGGCATAATTATATTGGCCATTTAATTCTCAACCCCTTATTTAAGTATCCTGAGCATGGAATTGGCCTTCTTCACAGCTGCCTCAACTGTGTTGACACTTTCATTGAGCTGTCACACAACCCCGATCTCTCCCCTGATCCATCACAGACAGTTCTGAACCCATCAGTGTACTGCAGTGGTTCTCAAACGTTTTAGCACCGGGACCCACTTTTTAAAACAACACTCCATCGGGACCCACCTAACTTTACAAAACTTTTAAAACGGTGATCTGGAAAGTTTTATTTACAAGTAATATTTATTTAATGTTGCATGCAGATTTTCATGGCTGTGGGTAACTGACAAGGTTCTTAACTGTATGGGTTCTGCAGCCATGTCAATGTAAAAATAGAGAAATAAAATCCTTTACCGCTTTTGTTGTTTGTTTAGATTTCAAAGAAAAACAAGTTCTAACACGGTCACTGACGGCAAACGGATACAAAAAGAAACAAGTGGACGAATGTTGGAGGAAACAGTTAGCAAGGAAAAATCACATTGTGGCACCTGGAGAAAGTGACAGTGAGAAGCAGACAGAAAACAAAGAACAGCCATGGCTTTCGTTACCCTTCATTAGGGGTACAACTGATAAGATAGCCAAGATCTTTAAGAGATATGATGTGAAAACTATTTTCAGCCCAACAACGAAAATAGAGCAACTGCTGCACAATCCCAAGGACCCCAGACCAGCGTTATCTAACCCCGGAGTATATGAAATTGGCTGCGAATGTGGGAAAGTTTATCTGGGACAAACGAAAAGACCAATAGGGGTCCGGGTACGGGAACATTAAAGAGCAACAGATGCAAAGCAAGAAGAAAAATCAGCAGTAGCTTTGCACGCGAAAGAATCAGGACACAGGATAATGTTTGAGCATGCATGCGCCTTGTTTCATGAACCCAGATTAAAACATAGATTAAATTTGGAGGCTCTAATGATTTCCCAGACGAAATCTTCAAAGTTACTGAACCGCCAGCAGGAAATGACATATGCTAATAGGATATGGATGCCAATTTTGAATAACCAAAGTAATAAGTGTTGAATAACTCTGAGGACAAAAGTAGTGCGTCCCTTTAACTTTGAGCAACAGACTGATGTTTAACTGTCACCACTCCGTAGCATTCTTTTTCATCCAGCAGTTTTTTACTGCCAAATTGCCTTGAGAAAGCTCCGTGAATGGAGTGAAACGTCGGCTTGGGAAGTAGGATCCCGTGTTGTTGTTATTGTAAGAAAACCTTTTCTGTGTATGTGACACCTGCACAATATAAGAAATCTAAACAAACAACAAAAGCGGTAAAGGATTTTATTTCTCTACTTTTACATTGACATGGCTGCAGAACCCATACAGTTAAGAACCTTGTAATATGTATTAAAAAGTTTTCTGATGATGCCACAAATGTTACGTGTGCGAAACGTCAAAAGTATGTTTTAACATCTCGGAAAAAGAAATTTATTTTTGAAATAAAAATTTTTATATCTATAACGACGGAGTTTCCCGGCAACATGCGGATTTTTAATTCAAGGATATGGTCACGTCGTGAAAATCTACAAAAATATCTTGTAATATTTATTTATTTGCAAAAAAACTCAATTCATTTCTCGTAATGAGGCAGCCCTAATGAATAGCCTCAAGGCTTGAGGGGCTTAGTTATATGACCCAGCCTTCACCTGCCCCCACTACTTGTCATTGACAGACTTGGGGGGGGGTAATCACACACACAAAAAAAGACGCTCAAACATTTATCTCCCTATATGTACCCAGGCTTGCAAACTGCAGGAACTCAGCTCTTTGCAGGGCAATTAGCAGCTATCTCATTTTTGAATAGCCTCAGGGCTTGTGGCAATTACTTATCTGATCTTTCCATCAGAAATCAGAATCATTTCTGGACCCACCAGAAATCAGGTCGCAACCCACTCAATTTTTTCTTGATTTTTTGCTCCAATGTGTATCACTTTACATCTACGTACACTGAGGCACATCTGCCATTTTGCTGCCCAGCTGAAGAGTTGACACAAGTCTGAGGAGACCCATTGGCAGTCATGGGGCTTATGAAGGTGTAAGTAAAAATAATTTCTCTTTCTTCTCCCAAGCCTCCTGATCTGCCCTCCCCCACCATAGTTCTGGTGGGGGAAACCATAGGATTGGGCCATCAGACTGTATCCTGGCTTGTGTGTCAAATCGAGTCAAATCTGAGGTAGGTCTCTGATGTAGGCCAGAGAAGGAAGATGTGGGTACATTTTAAAAAACAATCAAAAACAATAAAAATAAATATGACTCAAATTTATTGTGGGGTGATAAATGAGGTGAGTTCAAGTTTATATACAGTCAGGTGAGTTTAGAAGGAAAAATTTTTTTATTATCTCTGCACATGGATTGTGATGTTGCTGGTACAGGACTCTATTACACTACTCATAAATAATAACAGTAAAATAGCTATTATTGTTATTAATTCTATGAATTATCTTCTGAGTAATCCACCTTTCCTCCTTCAGGGGGCATCTATGGAGGATTCCTATTTTATCTCCACAACAACTGCATGAAAATGAGAATCATCTTCACTGGGATGATGGTCATAAGAACAACACAAAACTTAAAAATGTTTAAAACATGTATCTCCAAGTGTAGCTTTATAAGTATCTTAAAATACACATATGTGCAATAAAATACTTTAAAAGTCTTCTTTGTTGTTGTTGTTCAGTCGTTAAGTCGTGTCCGACCCTTTGTGATCCCATGAACCACATCCCGCCAGGCCTTCCTGTCCTCCACTATCTTCCTGAGTTCGCTCATTTTCATGTTCGTTGCATTGGTGATGCTGTCTAACCATCTCATCCTTGGCCTTCCCCTTCTCCTTTTGCCTTCAATTTTTCCCAGCATCAGAGTCTTCTCCAGAGAGTACTCTCTTCGCATTAGGTGGCCAAAATATTTGAGTTTCAGCCTTAGTACCTGTCCTTCCAGGGAACAGTCAGGTTTGATTTCATTTAGGATTGACTGATTTGATCTCCTAGCAGTCCAAGGGACTCTCAGGAGTCTTCTCCAGCACCACAGTTCAAAAGCATCTATTCTTCGGCGCTCAGCCTTCCTTATGGTCCGACTCTCGCAACCATACATTGCTACTGGGAACACCATCGCCCTGACTATGCGAACTTTTGTTGGCATGGTGATATCTCTGCTTTTTATTATGCTGTTTAAGTTTGCCATAGCTTTCCTTCCAAGGAGTAAGCGTCTTTTAATTTCATGGCTGCTGTCTCCGTCTGCAGTGATCTTGGAACCCAAAAAAGTAAAATCTGTTACTGCTTCCATTTCTGCCCCTTCTATTTGCCAGGAATTGATGGGACCAGATGCCATGATCTTAGTTTTATTAATGTTGAGTTTCAAGCCAACTTTTGCACTCTCCTCTTTCACTCTCATCAAGAGGCTCTTTAGTTCTTCTTCACTTTCTGCCATTAGGGTGGTATCGTCTGCATATCTGAGGTTGTTGATGTTTCTCCCGGCAATCTTGATTCCGGCTTGCGATTCATTCAGCCCTGCATTTCTCATAATGTACTCTGCATATAAGTTAAATAAGCAGGGTGACAATATACAGCCTTGCCGTACTCCCTTCCCAATTTTGAACCAATCAGTTGTTCCATGGCCGGTTCGAACTGTTGCTTCTTGACCCGCATACAGGTTTCTCAGGAGACAGGTAAGGTGGTCTGGTACCCCCATCTCTTTAAGAATTTGCCACAGTTTGTTGTGATCCACACAATCAAAGGCTTTTGCGTAGTCAATGAAGCAGAAGTAGGTGTTTTTTTGGAACTCTCGTGCTTTCTCCATGACACAGCGCATGTTGGCAATTTGATCTCTAGTTCCTCTGCCTCTTCGAAACCCAGCTTGTACGTCCGGTAGTTCTCGGTCCACGTACTGCTGAAGCCTAGCTTGAAGTCTTCTTTAAAATACAATAAAAACACTTTAAAACATATCTGGCATGACATTTCATTCATTATGCTATGAATTTCATCAAATGCAACAAAGCCTATGCAGGCAAGGAAGATGGGGAGCCCATCGCAGTCCTGCTGCTCTTTTTAAAAAGGATTTTGGCAAGCATTTTTTCTTGAGAGCAATTAGTATCGGAACCAAGACATCTGTATTAACCTCTAGTAACCTGGCCCCATTAGAACCTGCTTGCTGCCCCTAGTGGCCATCCTTTTTATTGCACTCCTATTTATTATACTTGTATTTATTGAAAATGAGATTGTTGGGCTGAGGTTGCACAACAATGACATAGACCCCCTCAAAAAAAAAAAAAATCTCAGCCCGGACTCTCAGTGGAGCAGGGGGTGTTTATGCACTAGCCTTTTCAGGTTTAGCTCAAGAAGTTACTACATGGTGCTTTTGCACCTGAGATTGCTGTATTTTCAAAAGTCTTCTTGGGAAGAATCCCATGGGTTTTGACAAGGAGAAGCATAAATCACAATAATCTGGATAATTATAAGGGACAGAATCACTGGTTCAACAGCCTTGACTCTCCTTGTGGCTCCATGAGGAGGTGTACAGTGGGGGGGGGGACTTGTTATTCTCACCACAGCTGCTTTGTCAACATGTCAGTGAGAAGGCGAATGAGTGAATTTTGCAAAGAAAAAAAATCATCCACGGCTTTAGGTCAAAGTTGTTCTGGGAGGATATCTAGATGCATGAATATACAAAATGCATTTGTTAAGGACACCTTAGCCCTGCTCAGAACCTATGCCCGGCCCGCGAATGAGGTGCAGTGGGGCAGCCACCTCAGGCTGCTTCCATCCAATACTAGCTACTGTAGTCTTCTTAAGGCCAAATACTATTTGGGGGCTGTGTGCTGACGTCTCATGGATGCAGCTGGGGCCACAGCTGGCCACTCTCAACATGCACCTATTCAGTGTGGCACCATAGGGCAGCCACATTGCTGGGCAGTGGCTGGATGGGCCGAGGCCCACAGACATGCAGCAGCAGCAGCAGCAGCAGGACTCCAATGCCAGATCCTTGGCCGCTGCCACCCTTGCAGCCATCTTCGCAGGCACCTATGCAGGCACGGGGGTGGCCAGGATGGGCATTAGGGTGGCAGCAGCAGCAGGCACTTGGGTGGGTGGGACAGGCACTGGGCCTGGAGGGGAGAGAGGCACAGGGTCTCTGGCCACTCCAGCAAGGAACACCATCCCCTCAAAGCCATTCCATGAAGGGTGACAGGCAGGACCCCTCCTCAGGGGTGTTGCTGGAGGGGGCCGCAGGCGGGGCAATGACGCATTTCGCATCATTGCCCTACCCCTGCGTCACAACGTCGCTCCTGGAAAGACTCCATTTGGAGCCTTCAAGGAGCAAAGAAGGACAGGAGGACCATTTTCCCGCCCTGGAATCAGCCTGAACTGCCTCTGCAGCCACCACGAATATGAAAGAAGCTGCCAGGGCCATGAATGCTGCCGCCACATCCGCTCCTCATGAGGAGACCGCAGTTTGCACCTGGAACACTGCAAAAAAAAAAACCGCCCCCAGCCTAGCGACACTACTACTACTACTACTCCCTGCTAGAGCCCAAAGTTGCCCAAAATTACTGAAGACCTGGAGAGAGGAAGGGCACATAGTCAGACCAGGAGGCCACTGGGCCCACATATCCCCCCAAGCATGCTCACAAGGGGATCCATGAGGGCTAGCTAAGAATGGCGTAAATCTGGGAGGCGGCAGGGCACGTATGGAAGCCTGGCTGGGTCCTGGCTGGGGGGATGTAGCCTGTTCAAGCAGTCTGGGAGAGGCCAAGGAAGCCCATGACCACCACCACCACTGGTCCTGCTAGAGGTCAGTTCCACCAGTGTTGACATGTTGCAAATGTCTTAAACAAGTATCTATATTCTACCAAAGGTGATGGTCAAATAACCGGAAAAAGAAAACACAACTGCCTTATGCATGAAGTGGATTCAGAACAGATCAATGAGACTGATTGTTCCGAGAGCCAAGTTGGTTACTGATTTGTTAGGTGATCTGTACTGTTCAGAGCATACTTTAAGGAAATTTGACTGGGCGACATTGAAAAAATGTCTCTACAATTTTGTCTTTTTCAAAACTGGGTCCACGGGTCGCCGCCACAGCCACCGATAGGAGCCGCACCAAGCAGATGCATTCACAGCGTGGCAGCTACAGATACTACTACTACAACTACTACTACGAATAAGAATAAGAATAAGAAGAAATGAATAAATAGGAATGTCCCAAGCTGCAGCACATGAAATGGTCGCCTGTGCTCCAGATTCCTGCAACATCTTTCCCATAAGGCAGAGCAGAAGAAAAGAGGAAAATGATTTACTGACTAGTTCTTGTCAATAAGGAAGATTCCTGGCCTGCTAAAATGTTCATAGATAGGATTTACAGGATGGCTTTTAATCCTGTGAATCCTATTTCTATCAACATAGCTCTGTATTGTTCTGTTTCGATTGTATCACTCTTTTAACCATCTGTCTTGAGTATCGGTTCTTTTGAAGTGTTGATGTTAACTGTTTCAGTTCCCTTTGCCAATATTGAGGCTCCAAGATTTGTTTGGTTCTCATCACTAAGGTGTTTAAAACCCTCTTTTTTTGGCTGGGATGATTTGATGATGTGCTGGCTAGATATCTCCCCGTAGATGTCGGTTTTCTGTATCTCTGGTGGTGTCCCAAAGTCATCTCCTCCTCCTTGTTACCAATACATCCAGGAAGGCAAGTCTGCCTTCTTTTGCTTTTTCCACCGTGAACCTGATTGCTGAATGTAGACCATTAATATATTGAAAAGATGCTTCTAATTTTTCTTCCCCATGTTCCCATATCACAAAAACATCATCCACATATCTCACCCATCTACATGGTTTGCATGCAGCTGTGCTTAAAATTAGGATCTCCAATTTTTCCATGTACATATTTGCTACTATGGGGCTCAAAGTACTTCCCATGGCTACTCCATCTACCTGTTGGTAAAATAATATAAAATTGGATATTTATAGGGGAAAGAATCACTTTTGCAGCATCTTTGTATATTTGGTTACACAAGAGATGTGGCGAATAATAGTTCACTAGATGTATTCCTATGCATGGGGTAAAAACGTTGGGTTAGCTAACCTTGCAGCAGTGGAGAGCATTAGGATGGCTATGGAGAGCTGCAGAATGGCTGCACAAGGCATTCTGGGGCACAACTGGGAATTGGCTACTAGTCCAGTGGTTCAGCTGAGCTACTTAAAATCCTAAATGATGATGCTGTGAAAGTGCTGCACTCAATATGCCAACAAATTTGGAAAACTCAGCAGTGGCCAAAGGATTGGAAAAGGTCAGTTTACGTTCCAATTCCAAAGAAGGGCAGTGCCAAGGAGTGTTCAAACTATCGCACAATTGCACTCATTTCACATGCTAGCAAGGTTATGCTCAAAATCCTACAAGCTAGGCTTCAGCAGTACGTGGACCGAGAACTACCGGAAGTACAAGCTGGGTTTCGAAGAGGCAGAGGAACTAGAGATCAAATTGCCAACATGCGCTGGATCATGGAGAAAGCACGAGAGTTCCAAAAAACCACCTACTTCTGCTTCATTGACTACGCAAAAGCCTTTGATTGTGTGGATCACAACAAACTGTGGCAAATTCTTAAAGAGATGGGGGTACTAGACCACCTTACCTGTCTCCTGAGAAACCTGTATGCGGGTCAAGAAGCAACAGTTCGGACCGGCTATGGAACAACCGATTGGTTCAAAATTGGGAAGGGAGTACGGCAAGGCTGTATATTGTCACCCTGCTTATTTAACTTATATGCAGAGTACATTATGAGAAATGCAGGGCTGAATGAATCGCAAGCCGGAATCAAGATTGCCGGGAGAAACATCAACAACCTCAGATATGCAGACGATACCACCCTAATGGCAGAAAGTGAAGAAGAACTAAAGAGCCTCTTGATGAGGGTGAAAGAGGAGAGTGCAAAAGTTGGCTTGAAACTCAACATTAATAAAACTAAGATCATGGCATCTGGTCCCATCAATTCCTGGCAAATAGAAGAGGCAGAAATGGAAGCAGTAACAGATTTTACTTTTCTGGGCTCCAAGATCACTGCAGACGGAGACAGCAACCATGAAATTAAAAGACGCTTACTCCTTGGAAGGAAAACTATGGCAAACTTAGACAGCATAATAAAAAGCAGAGATATCACCATGCCAACAAAAGTTCGTATAGTCAGGGCGATGGTGTTCCCAGTAGCAATGTATGGTTGCGAGAGCTGGACCATAAGGAAGGCTGAGCGCCGAAGAATAGATGCTTTTGAACTGTGGTGCTGGAGAAGACTCCTGAGAGTCCCTTGGACTGTTAGGAGATCAAATCAGTCAATCCTAAATGAAATCAACCCTGACTGTTCCCTGGAAGGACAGGTACTGAGGCTGAAGCTCAAATATTTTGGCCACCTAATGCGAAGAGAGGACTCTCCGCAAGACTCAGATGATGGGAAAGATTGAAGGCAAAAGGAGAAGGGGAAGGCAAAGGATGAGATGGTTAGACAGCATCACCGATGCAACGAACATGAAAAAGAGCGAACTCAGGAAGATAGTGGAGGACAGGAAGGCCTGGCGGGATATGGTTCATGGGATCACGAAGGGTCGGACGTGACTTAACGACTGAACAACAACAACCAGTGGTTCCCAAAAGTTTTAGTGCCACAACCCACTTTTTAAAAGCAACAGTCTATCAGGGACCACCTAACACCTAGGGCTGGAAGTGATGTCATTAAGCAGGAGGTGACATCATTACCCTTACACACACACACCCCAAATGAGCACACCAGACGTTGGAATTATGGTCACTGCTGACCATTGTCTTTTGGGTTTCCAGTTCCAGGGCGGGTATTACTATGACCGCTGCCTTTACGGCACTTTCACGACACGCTGCACCGGGGGAACGCACACTCTCCTGGCACAGGCCTACACAGGATTGGGACATAAATGAGAGGTCTTGACCATTCTAATATCACTCTATGTTCACTTTTATTTCTCATGATAAGATACTTTTATAATGTATGTGATGGGAAGAGAGATCTGTTATAACACAATCTTAGGAGTTCACACACAAGGAAAGTGCATTGGTGCAGTAACTGCTGTGCTGGAAAAAGCAATGCCAGCATTCAAAAAGAATATATAAAGAATCAGGTGGTGTCATGTTTAGTTTTCATCATGAGATGTTCCTTTGTATTCAGGTCAGGCCTCAATACAATGATGTAGGACTTGGGCATAAAGATGCAGCCCAGTAACCCAGAACTGGAGGCCAAGATGGAGAAGACCTGCACGGCCACCATGTATTTGCCCTTCGTGCTCAGGTAGGTGGGCACAAAGGACACCCAAACACTGCAGAAGACCAGCATGCTGAAGGTGATCAACTTGGCTTCGTTGAATGCTCCGGGCAGCTTCCTGGCTAGGAAGGCCACAGTGAAGGAGACGGCCGCCAGAAAGCCCATGTAGCCAAGGGCAACATAAAACATGGCGACACTCCCTTCGTCACACTGCAGTATGATGTGGCCAGGCTGGGACTGCATGTCGGAGTCTGCGAAGGGGGGAGAGATTCCCAGCCAGGCAGCACAGATGCCCACTTGAACTATGGAACAAGAAAAGACAATGGAGTTTGCCAAACTTTTCCCCACCCATTTCCTCATCTTGCTCCCCGGCTTGGTGGCCATGAATGCCACCACCACGGTGATCGTTTTGGCCAACACAGAAGAGACAGCAACTGAAAAGATGACGCTGAAGGCAGTTTGTTGGAGAAGGCAGGTCACCTTCCGAGGTTGACCAATGAATAGGAAGGAGGACAAGAAGGAAAGCAGGAGGGAGACCAGGAGCAGGTAGGTGAGGTCACGATTGTTGGCTTTGACTATTGGAGTATCACAGAACTTAATGAAGATTCCTAAAACAAGACTTGTGATTAGGGATAAGAATAGGGTAAAGGAAACAAGAATCATCCCCAAGGGCTCTTTGTAGGATAAGAAGGTTATGAGTTTGGGGACACATAGAACCCGATCCATGGTTGGATGCTGATCTTCTGGACACTTCATGCAATGGTCCGCATCTGTAAAGCAAGAGAGTTACTTCAGTGATCTACCTTACACCTATAATAATCTATTTTCTATTACACTCCATACAAGAATGAAACATTTGGTAGTTATTATAAATTACTTGCCACAATAACCCAATATGGCAAATATGGGGAAGACTTAAGGAATTTTAAGTAATGATGGGGAGTTTCACTGGTAGCAGATATGCTTTCTATGCAGAAGATGATTGTTTCATTGGCAACACATTACTTTCCAGTCTCTTTCCACCACTCAGAAAAACTCTACTGAATAACACAGGAGAGACAATGGTAGCAGAGAAGAGTATTTCTTCAATGCGATCATAAGTTGAGTCTAACATGAGCTGTCACTTGTGCTTAGTTGGATTTGGATTTGTCCTGAATTTTCCAACCTATATTTGTCGTCCTGTCGTTCCCAAACTGGAGGCACGGCTCCCTGGGGAGCCGCGGAGTGCCACGGTATCGTCTTGGAAAACAGCGCAATGCCAATTGGCAGGCTTCAACATAATGTAATGGGGAGTCGCGGCCAATGGTCATAAATGATCAAGGGAGCCGCATGGTCGAAAATTTTGGGAAACTGCTGTAGTCACTGAATTTCCAATGGACTTATCCCAACTGCTCAGAAAACTAGGAGGAGGGCCTCTTTCTATGCTAGGAAATGGTGTCTAGGAGTGATAGTGCTATAGGCTAGATCAGTGTTTCTCAATGTTCTTCCCTGACTTGGAGGAGTCCGAATTGGTGGCGGAGGCAGTCCGATGGCGGCGGTGCTCTTGGGATCATGCCACCATCAGGGACAAAATGTCATTTTTAACTTCCCAGGGGTTGCACTGGCCCTCTGGAGGGTGCAGGGGGGCATGACCCTTTCCGATGCTCAATCACTTCAGGGAGCCAATCAGAAGCGCAAGTGTAGTGGAAATCGCAGAAGATCAGTGAGGAGTTAGTGGTGTTAGCCGTTGTCCCCTGTTTTGACAGGTCCGGGGAGGAAGGGGTTAAAGGGTTAAAATATATTGCCTGTTTGACAGGACTGGACAGCAAGGGATTAACACCCAGGACTGCATGGGTGGAAGCACACCTGCAAGCAATTGGGCATGGCCCACAGGTGTTGCTACTAATTGGGATGAAGCTAGGACTTCGAGTGCAGTGGGTGTGGCTCGCAGCTGCACTCAACTAGCACTGATTGGAATTTTCACAGCTGTGGGCAATAATGAGGGCATTGATTGTAAACCCACAGCTGCAACCAGTAGAGATTTGTCGAGGACTAACAGTATAAAAGCAGCAGCAGTAGGAGCAGGAAGGAGCTTCGCCAGCTCACCACAGGGACATGCTGCCAGAATGCCGAGCAACGACGAAGACTCTGCTCCAGACGGGGATACTCTGCCGGACTGACTGCTCGCCTGGATGGACTACCCACCTGGATTGACCAGCATTGGGGGATGCTCTGCCCAACTGGAAGGTTGGAGAGACCTGGATTGATTGGACTTTTTGCAACAAGGTTATTTGCTGGACAGGATAAAGGCAACAAGGAGATTGTACCGCCGTGAAGTAACGAGCTGGACTTTTCTACAGAGATGGACTCTCGTTAGCCAAGTAAAATCTTATCTGCTCAGGAAGGGCTAATGGACATTGTTTATTGCTGGGAAAGTAATACATCTTCAAATAGTTGCCTTTGAAGTTCAGTGTTTTCTTTTGGCACACAATTGCAATTTACAGGGGAAAGGATTGCTAACTTTGCCTAAAGTGGACTATTGGAGTGGATATTTAAAAGGGAAAACTAGTTTGCTCCCCCAGGAATAAAGTTTGGGGTGCACCAGTCGGGACACAACATTTTGGTTTCAAGAGCTGGTGTAACTAAGCCCACTTAAAACAAATTGGGTTTTTTGGAGTGGGGTAACAGATTCTTGAGTCAAAACAGCAAGGAGGCCCTAAGAGGGGGGCTCAGGCCCCCACACCCTCTGGAGGGCCTGCCCTTCCCCTGATAAGTAAAAAAAGACCTGGAGGAACATCACCAATGTCACGCCGCATCGCCACCCCCTTAAGGGGATAGCGAACACATCCGGATCTCGTGAAGGGTCGCGACCCACCACTTTGAGAACTACTGTCCTAGACTGTCTCCATACTCCAGAGGCTGACATGGCCATGAACAGAACTGTCAGACATATCAGCAAGAAAATCCCTGACATCGCAATCCTACCAAAATTTCTGCCGGCGCCAGGTGATGTAAACGTGCCATAAGGTAAGTTTTCGTCACCTGGCGAGTAAGTGCTTCATGTGGAGATGCTGGCGCCACTAACTCTGCACTGAACCACAGAAACCACCATACAGGTAGGTCCTGTTCCGGGTGGTGGGGGGGAGAGTCAGGAGGGTGACTCAGGTTGGAAAGGGTGGAGGCGAATGGCCAGTCAGGACAGCGATGGGGGAGGGAAACTTGGCGACGCGCTCCGCCAAATCCTATCCCCTATGCAGGCCTGGCCTGCATTTCACCTGCTCTTTCGATTTGCACCGGCCATTGTGCCAGTGCACATTCGAGGAGACCCATTGATCCTCCTGGGGCTCTACCTGGGCAAAAGGAACAAAGTCTCTTTTCCCCAATCCTATCCAAGATGCAGCGGCCGCCTTAGGCGCGCTGCCAATGCATTCTAGAAAGGATTGGTTTGCCCGATACATCAGGACATCTTCCTGATCCATCAGCCTCTGGGAGCAAACCCTCCGAATGTCCTCTTACCCCTGCAGAGACTGAACTGAAACCACCTTCTTCTGCCCTAGAACAAAAGTTCAGATCTAGATTATGTCCTCCTGCATGTGTCAGATCGTGTACATCAGAAATGGGTCCTTGGTACTCATGGAGACCATGAACACTGGGAGATGTGTTGAGGTCTGAAGGACTAGAAATCCTCATACAGCCTCACATGAGAGAGAGAGAGAGAGAGAGAGAGAGAGAGAGAGAGAGAGAGAGAGAGAGAGAGAGAGAGAGAGCGTGCGCGAACGAAAGCGAAAGCGAAAGCGAAAGCGAAAAAGAAAGAACACAGGAAACTAGAGTCTGGTGTACCTATATTGAGTACCTCTGCATTCTGACAACTTTGGCTGTAACTCACTGTAATATATCTCTTCACAAATACAATTGGATGGTGGATGGAATCCTGTTTTTGTGTTGGAGTATTTATTTAGTTCCTGCGAACCACTCATCAACAAGATGCATAGATACATTTAAAAAAGAAACCAAGTATCAGGGAGGAGATTCCCGGGAGAAGGCAGGTTGACTGATGGTTGTTGCACCCAGTAGTTAGTGCTCAGTCTCCTCTTCCTGCACCCTGCTTTCCTTTGACTGGCCCAGCAGCTCAATGGGGGAAACCTGGGTGGTTTTTATCTGCTGTGACAATCCATTGACACAAAGTGAGGTCAGTCCAGGATTATATCAGGTCAAGTGAACTCAGGGGTGAAATATTTTGTCTTGTCCTTGCACAGGAATCACACTGTGCCTGGTGCTGGACCATTTTGTACCACTCAGTATCCTGACCTTCACCATGATTAATTCTCTTCTTCTTCTTCATGATGTTTGCACTAGCGTCTCTCCGGTAGGGGCGGGGCTGTAAGTATCGCTGCGGTCATAGTCTCTTTACCGAGCGAGGAGGAGGCAGCCCCGCCCCCTCACTGTCCGAGCCAGTCCCCTACGGAGAAAGCAGCGGGCAGGGTCTCTTCCCTGCCGGTTTCTCCGTAGGGGACTGGCTCGGACAGTGAGGGGGCGGGGCCGCCTCCTCCTCACTCGGTAAAGAGACTATGACCGCAGCAATACTTACAGCCCCGCCCCTACCGGAGAGACGCCTCTGGATGTTTGTATCCTACCCATCCTTCTTGAAGTGGCATACGGTTATTTCCTATTTCATCTCCACAACTACTGTGAGACACGAAGGCTGTAATCTCATACACGCTTACCTGGGTGCAAGTCCCATTGAACGCAATGGGATTTACTTCTGAGTCGACATGCACAAGATTGCACTGTGAGATGGATTACCCTGAGGCTGTGATGACTCACATCACAGTGGAGTCACATCAGTGGAGGGAGGATTAAAACAGACAAAAGAAAATATTTCTTTACCCAGCGTGTAATTGGTTTGTGGAACTCCTTGCCACAGGAGGTGGTGATGGCACCTGGGCTGGATGCCTTTAAAAGGGGATTGGACAGATTTATGGAGGAAAAGTCCATCACAGCTTACAAGCCATGATGGGGATAAGCAACCTCCTGGTTGTAGGAGTAGGTTTTCTCTGTGCCAGGTGCAAGGGAGTAACAATGGGTGAGAAGGTGGTTATCAGGACGGGATAAAGGTGTGTTCTGTAGTAGTGCGTTTCCTAAAGCATGTTTATTTTTCATTAACTGGTGCACCTGCTGGTTAGGCCCTTCTTTAATGATGGGAGTGTGTTACACATGCCAACTGATTGTTATTTTTTGTTATAGGAAGCGGTGACCATTGTTATGAGAAGTAGTAGTTGTTAATAAGATAAACTTTGCTAAAAGTACTGTATATATTCTATGCGTTGTTGGGTGTGTTGCCCCATATCTTCACTCCTGAACTCTGAATTGCAAGCTGCGTATGTCTGGTCAAGCCACCTGATACTGCTTTGTAAGTGAGCACCTGATCAAGTACCTGATACTGCTTTCTCCGTGCCAGGTGCAGGGGAGTGGCAGCAGGAAACAGGTTATCTTGTTGTCTTGTGCTCTCTGAGGCATCTGGTGGGGCCACTGTGTGATACAGGAAGCTGAACTAGATGGGCCTTTGGCCTGATCCAGCAGGGCTCTTCTTATGTTCTTATGACTCTAAGGCTACAATGCTATACACTAGGGTTTCCCAAACTTCGGAGGCCAGTGTACCCCTTATGCGGGCCTCCGGCTGCCCCCATGTGCCCCCGCGTACCTCCTTTGTAGCCTTTATCTCCCGAATCGACGCACCCGGTAGCTCCTCCTACCTGTTCCCCTGGGTGCCGCCATCTTGGATCCCGCTAAATCTCTCGAGAACCAAGATGGCAGCACCCATATCTCGTGAGAATTGGGCGCCACCTTCTCGAATCTTGCGAGATTTCATGAGATCCAAGATGGCAGGATCTTCCTAGGGCATTGATTCAGCAGGCCTGCTGATTCTGTAGGACCATAGCCTCTCTCTCTGGTTTGTGGGGCAACTAGGAGGACTCACCCGTGCAGCAACCTGGAAATAAAGGCTACAACCCTGCCGATTTAGCAGGGCTGTAGCCTTTCCCTCCAGTTAGCGACAGGAGAACCCGCCCACCCGTGCCGCAAACCGGAAAAAATCCACTTTAACAGTTGTCCCTTATCAGCTGCTGATCAGAAGCTGATAAGGAACAGCGTTGCGCGTAGTCCTGGCCAGCAGTCCACAAGTTAGGAACGCCTACTATACACCGTTTCCTGGGAGTGAGTCTGGGATTCACACCGGGATTTACTTCTGTGTCGACATGGATTAGGATTGTGCTGAAAGTCTCTCAGCAGGCAACTGTGATTTACTGACTGTTCATTATCTCTCCTCACCCCACAAACCTCACACCTGTCTACCTTCAAGGCTCTTCCTGGTTCAGAAGCATGTCCAGAATCTTCCACTTCCAGTTCTCAGCCAGAGAATTTCTTCCTACAGAATCCCACCTAGTAGTTCCTATTAGGACCCAACACAGAGGGTGGCAACATTTCATGTCTTCAAAAACAGGTCTGTCCCATTCACAGGTATCGCGGATGATGGGCATCTGGTTTGACGCACAAAAGGAGAGCGAGAGAGCGAGTGTGTGTGTGTGTGTGTGTGTGTGTGTGTGTGTGTGTGTGTGTGTGTGTGTCTTAACCCTCCCCTGAAATGCATGACCAGAGAACATTTGTTTTTCAACGTCTTGTGATTTGAATGACGGCTGCAATGTTTAACCAAGGAAGGACCCAAGTGCAAAAATGCCTACCACAAACGTGCACATGTACTGGGACGTGATAATTTCCCTCTTCCTCCTGGACAGCCTTGAGCCACCTACCTTCCTCAGTAGAGATGGTCCCTCCCTTGCAGGGGGCACAAGCATAGCAGCAAACCGGCTCCCCTTCAATGACCACCTTGGCGTATCCAGGGCGGCAGCTGTACGTACATTGAGAAAAAGGCAGCGTCTAAGCAGAAGACAAAGAGCATCAGAAAACTCGCTGGAAAGATCCAGAGCATTTCTTGTGAAAGAGGCAGAATGTGGTCTCCACGGGCAACACCTTATCACCACTCTCCCTTTCATTACTAGACAGGACACCAGTCTTTGGAAGGAGCAAATGGACTTGATATTATTCCTAATAAGTACAGTTTCCAGTGGAGTGCCCCAGGGCTCTGTCTTGGGCCCGGTTCTCTTTAACATCTTCATCAAGCAGAATAAGCAGGACAAACACAGATCACTGTGTCTTTGAAGCAACACAACAACACACGACACACAGACCATATGGCAAAGCAAGGCCCATGCAGAAATCTTTCCTAAATCAGCTCCCCCCACCCCAACATTTACATTTTCCACAGTAAAAAAATAAGCCCCAGGCAGAAATCTTCAAAAAAAAACCAGCTTCTCCACACAGAAATCTTCAAATAACCCGGCTTCTCCCTCCACCACCCCAACAAATTACATTTTCTGTAGAAGAGTGATTATATGTCTGTATGTATTTGGAATGTCTTATTTCAGTACGCAATAAATAAAGCACAGCATTGGGGAGTTTTCTTGGGGAGTGTTGCTACGGAGGGTGGAAGGCTGGTCACACAGTTGCTCCGACCAGCTGTGAGTTTACGGAGGCGAAGCTGGGGATCTATTTAACTGATTACCAGGAGAAGGCTTCGAGCTTTGCTGACGTCTGGGGGAAAGCCGACAGGAGCCGAGGGGCATCCGGTTTGGGACTCCTCATCCCTAGGGAATGAGGGTTCAGAGGATTGGGAACAGTCAAGTAATAACAGAGTAAGAATTGGGAGTGGTAGCATGATGGGACATGACAGCCAGTCTAGCAGGACTGAAGGCTGCAGGGATAAAGGTGCAGACATGCAGCCCTTCTTGGGGGACCAGGTATATAAGTGCTTTTATGCAAATGCCCGAAGTCTACGGGCAAAGATGGGAGAACTGGAATGTTTGGTGGCTAGGGAAAACATTGACAAAGTAGGTATAACAGAAACCTGGTGGAATGCGGAGAACCAGTGGCATACTGCAATTCCAGGATATAAACTCTATAGGAGGGACAGAGAGGGGCGTGTTGGAGGTGGGGTGGCCATCTATGTCAAAGAAGGGGTAGAATCCACAAGAGTAGAGCTGGAGGGGGGCTCTGACTCCTCCGTAGAATCGTTGTGGGTTAGATTACCAGGTTCAAAGAGTGATGTAATAGTAGGGGCATGCTACCATCCTCCAGATCAAAAACCTGAAGGGGATCTTGAAATGAGGAAGCAAATCAGGGAGGTGTCAACGAGAGATAGGGTTGTAGTCATGGGGGACTTCAATTATCCTCACATCGACTGGGTCAATTCATGCTCAGGTCATGAAAGAGAGACTGGATTTCTGGATATGTTAAATGACTGTGCCTTAGAGCAGCTTGTCACGGAACCGACCAGAGGACAGGTGACTCTGGATATGATATTGTGTGGCACTCAAGATCTGGTCAGGGAGGTAAATGTTACCGAACCATTGGGGAACAGGCGAGTGAGCCCTTTCAGGAGCAGCGAGTGGCCTCACTGGGACGAAGTGCCTCACTTGGACAAAGTGCCAAGGTAAAAAAGACACAGAGAGTTAAGCAGCTGGGAGAGGAGAAGGTAAGTGAACTCTCTCAGTTGTGCAGCTTTGTCTAACTTTAATTTACCATTAACTGTAAAGGACTTGGTTAAAGCTACCTTAAGCTACCTTAAACTTAAGATAGAACTAAGCCTAGCTAAGTAGAACTAAATATAACCTGAGGAGGGGAATTTTAAGGTCCAGTAGCTAGGACACAGGCACAGAAGCTAGGTAGGGAAATTAAATAGATTCAAATAAACAAACAAGCACCTATCTAAAAGACAGGGGCAGAAACTGGACAAGCCTGGGAACTGATTCCAAAGAGAATTGCAGTCCAAATCTAAACAGGTCTACTCTGAGTAAAACCAGAGTTTAATCAAGAGTAAAAGCCCAGGGCAGACACCTGAGTCTACTTTAGAGTAGGAGCCCAAAACAAAACAGGAGGAGGCTAAAAGAAGGGGAGAAAGCAAGCTAAACTACACCTTAAGCAGACTTAAATTTAAGCAGAATTTAAACTACACCTTAAGCAGAGTTGAACTTAAGCAGAATTTAAAACCTTAAGTGTATAGTAGGCCAGATGTAAATTAAGGTGGCTCAGGAACCATAGCAACAGGAATTCCTGCAGCTAAGTAGGTCAGATGTAAACTAAGGCAGCAGCTGGAACCATAGCAACAGGAATTCCTGCCAGTAAACCCCATCAGGCTCTGCCCCCTTTAGAGGCCAGTCTTTTCAAACTTTCAGGTAGGCAGGGGGAGGAGCTACATAACAGTTTAAATCTGGGGCTGGTTTGCAAGTAAGCCCTTTCAGGAGCAGCGAGTGGCCTCACTGGGACGCAATGCTTCACTGGGACAAAGTGCCAAGATAAAAAAGACACAGTGAGTTAAGCAGCTGGGCGAGCAGCAGCAGGGCGAGGAAGCCAGGCCCCACACACAGCCTGGCACTTCCCTTGAAGAGAGGAGAGTTCCAACAACATTAAGGTACCCAAACTTTGATAAATCCATAACTTACACTCAAAAGCTATGCAGTCAGACAGCCAGCAGAAGGGTGGGGGCTATCCAGTGTTTTGCACTGAGTGTCACATGTATGACTATCTGCCTCTTGGGCACAGGTCATGGGTGTGTGCTTGGTGCAAAAGAGCTCCAGGCTCTCAGGAAACGGGTTCGCTCCCTTGAAGCCACGGTTGCTGACCTGGAGAAACAGAGACAGGTAGAGAGGAACCAGGGTGAGACTTCTAGGGACGTGGAGGTATCGTCCCACCCTCAGTTGGCCAGCTCCTCAGCTGCCAGGAAAGGGAGTCTCAGGGCTGGAGGACATTGCTCTGGAAAAGAGGGAAACAATCCCACAGTGGGGACCCCTTCTTCAGGTGATGGGCCCGTATCCAGTCGCACTATGGATCCTCCTCTGGGGAGGGGGCGAAGGGGGCTTCTTGTCGTGGGTGACTCTATAGTCAGGAACATAGAGAGGGGAGTCTGTGACGGATGTGAGGACCGCATGGTGACTTGCCTACCTGGTGCGAAGGTTGCGGACATCACCTCTCGTCTAGATAGGCTGGTAGAGAGTGCTGGGGAGGAGGTAGCGGTTGTGGTGCATGTTGGCACCAACGACGTGGGGAAATGTAGCCGGGCGGTCCTGGAGGCCAAATTTAGGTTGCTAGGTAGGAAGCTCAAATCCAGGACCCCAAAGGTAGCGTCCCCTCATGGATCATTGCCTTGTCGTGGCGAAGGGGCTTGCGTAACTCAATGAAGCCATGAGCTATGCCGTGCAGGGACACCCAAGACGGACAGGTCGTAGCAGAGAGTTCTGACTAAAAGTGATCCACTGGAGAAGGAAATGGCAACCCACTCCAGTAACCTTGCCATGAAAATCCCATGAACAGTACCAAAAGGCTAAAAGATATGACGCCGGAAGATGAGCCCCTCAGGTCGGAAGGTGTCCAATATGCTACTGAGGAAGAGCGGAGGACTATTCCAAGTAGACCCAGAAAGAGTGAAGCGGCTGGGCCAAAGCCAATAGGACGTCCAGCTGTGGATGTGTCTGAGGTTGAAAGGAAAATCCAATGCTGCAAGGAGCAATACTGCTTAGGAACATGGAATGTAAGGTCTATGAACCAAGGCAAGCTGGATGTGGTCAAAAATGAGATGATAAGATTGAACATTGACATCTTGGGAATCAGCGAACTAAAATGGACGGGCATGGGCGAATTTAAGTCAGGTGACCATCATATCTACTACTGTGGGCATGAATCCCTTAGAAGAAATGGAGTAGCCCTCATAGTCAATAAAAGAGTGGGAAAGGCAGTACTGGGGTGCAACCTCAAAAACGACAGAATGATTTCAGTTCGAATCCAAGGCAAACCATTCAACATTACAGTAATCCAAGTGTATGCCCCAACCACTGATGCCGAAGAAGATGAAGTTGACCGGTTCTATGAAGACCTACAACACCTTCTAGAACTAGCACCCAAAAAAGATGTCCTTTACATCATAGGAGACTGGAATGCTAAAGTCGGAAATCAAGAAATAAACGGAACAACAGGCAAGTTTGGCCTTGGAGCGCAAAATGAAGCAGGGCAAAGGCTAACGGAGTTCTGTCAAGAGAACACGCTGGTCATAGCAAACACTCTTTTCCAACAACACAAGAGGCGACTCTACACATGGACATCACCAGATGGTCAATACCGAAACCAGATAGATTATGTGCTTTGCAGCCAAAGATGGAGAAGCTCTATACAATCAGTAAAAACAAGACCTGGAGCTGACTGTGGCTCAGATCATGAGCTTCTTATTGCAAAATTCAGACTTAAACTGAAGAATGTAGGGAACACCACTAGACCAGTCAGATATGACCTAAACCATATCCCTTATGAGTATACAGTGGAGGTGAAGAATAGATTTAGGGCATTAGACCTGGTAGACAGAGTGCCTGAAGAACTATGGATGGAAGTTCGTAACATTGTACAGGAGGCAGCAACTAAAACCATCCCAAAGAAAAAGAAATGCAAGAAAGCAAAGTGGCTGTCAGATGAGGCTTTACAAATAGCTGTGGAAAGAAGGAATGCAAAAAGCAAGGGTGAAAGGGAAAGATATAAACAACTGAATGCAGAGTTCCAGAGAATAGCAAGGAGAGATAAGAAGGCCTTCTTAAATGAACAATGCAAGGAAATCGAGGAAAACAACAGAATGGGGAGGACTAGAGATCTCTTCAAGAAAATTGGAGATATCAAGGGAACGTTTTGTGCAAAGATGGGCATGATAAAGGACAAAAAAGGCAAGGACCTAACAGAAGCAGACGAGATTAAGAAGAGATGGCAAGAATACACAGAAGAACTATACAAGAAAGATCTTAATGTTCATGATGACCACGCTGGTGTGGTGACTGACCCAGAGCCGGACATCCTAGAGAGTGAAGTCAAGTGGGCCTTAGGTAGCATTACTAACAACAAAGCTAGTGGAGATGATAATATCCCAGCTGAGCTACTTAAAATCCTAAATGATGATGCTGTGAAAGTGCTGCACTCAATATGCCAACAAATTTGGAAAACTCAGCAGTGGCCAAAGGATTGGAAAAGGTCAGTTTACGTTCCAATTCCAAAGAAGGGCAGTGCCAAAGAGTGTTCAAACTACCGTACAATTGCACTCATTTCACATGCTAGCAAGGTTATGCTCAAAATCCTACAAGCTAGGCTTCAGCAGTACGTGGACCGAGAACTACCGGACGTACAAGCTGGGTTTCGAAGAGGCAGAGGAACTAGAGATCAAATTGCCAACATGCGGTGGATCATGGAGAAAGCACGAGAGTTCCAAAAAAACACCTACTTCTGCTTCATTGACTACGCAAAAGCCTTTGATTGTGTGGATCACAACAAACTGTGGCAAATTCTTAAAGAGATGGGGGTACCAGACCACCTTACCTGTCTCCTGAGAAACCTGTATGCGGGTCAAGAAGCAACAGTTCGAACCGGCCATGGAACAACTGATTGGTTCAAAATTGGGAAGGGAGTACGGCAAGGCTGTATATTGTCACCCTGCTTATTTAACTTATATGCAGAGTACATTATGAGAAATGCAGGGCTGAATGAATCACAAGCCGGAATCAAGATTGCCGGGAGAAATATCAACAACCTCAGATATGCAGACTATACCACCCTAATGGCAGAAAGTGAAGAAGAACTAAAGAGCCTCTTGATGAGAGTGAAAGAGGAGAGTGCAAAAGTTGGCTTGAAACTCAACATTAATAAAACTAAGATCATGGCATCGGGTCCCATCAATTCTTGGCAAATAGAAGGGGCAGAAATGGAAGCAGTAACAGATTTTACTTTTCTGGGTTCCAAGATCACTGCAGACGGAGACAGCAGCCATGAAATTAAAAGACACTTACTCCTTGGAAGGAAAGCTATGGCAAACTTAGACAGCATAATAAAAAGCAGAGATATCACCATGCCAACAAAAGTTCGTATAGTCAGGGCGATGGTGTTCCCAGTAGCAATGTATGGTTGCGAGAGTTGGACCATAAGGAAGGCTGAGCGCCGAAGAATAGATGCTTTTGAACTGTGGTGCTGGAGAAGACTCCTGAGAGTCCCTTGGACTGCTAGGAGATCAAATCAGTCAATTCTAAATGAAATCAAGCCTGACTGTTCCCTGGAAGGACAGGTACTAAGGCTGAAACTCAAATATTTTGGCCACCTAATGCGAAGAGAGGACTCTCTGGAGAAGACTCTGATGCTGGGAAAGATTGAAGGCAAAAGGAGAAGGGGAAGGCCAAGGATGAGATGGTTAGACAGCATCACCGATGCAACAAACATGAAAATGAGCGAACTCAGGAAGATAGTGGAGGACAGGAAGGCCTGGCGGGATATGGTTCATGGGATCACGAAGGGTCGGACACGACTTAACGACTGAACAACAACAACAAAAGGTAGCGTTCTCAGAAGTGCTACCTGTTCCACACGCAGGGCCAGCTAGGCAGGCGGAGCTCAGGGGTCTCAATGCGTGGATGAGACACTGGTGTCAGGAGGTGGGGTTTAGGCTTATTAGGCACTGGGGAACGTTTTGGGACAAGCCGGGCCTGTACAAGAGGGATGGGCTTCACTTGAACCAAAACGGAACCTGACTGCTGGCGCGTAACATTAAGAAGGTGGCAGAGCAGCTTTTAAACTGACCCCTGGGGGAAAACCGACAGGATCCGAGGGGCATCCGGTTTGGGACTCCTCATCCCTAGGGAATGAGGGTGCATAGGTTTGGGAACAGTCAAGTAATAACAGAGTAAGAATTAGGAGTGGTAGCGTGATGGGACGTGACAGCCAGTCTAGCAGGACTGAAGGCTGCAGGGATAAAGGTGCAAACATGCAGCCCTTCTTGGGGGACCAGGTATATAAGTGCTTTTATGCAAATGCCCGAAGTCTACGGGCAAAGATGGGAGAACTGGAATGTTTGGTGGCTAGGGAAAACATTGACATAGTAGGTATAACAGAAACCTGGTGGAATGCGGAGAACCAGTGGCATACTGCAATTCCAGGATATAAACTCTATAGGAGGGACAGAGAGGAGCATGTTGGAGGTGGGGTGGCCATCTATGTCAAAGAAGGGGTAGAATCCACAAGAGTAGAGCTGGAGGGGGGCTCTGACTCCTCCGTAGAATCGTTGTGGGTTAGATTACCAGGTTCAAAGAGTGATGTAATAGTAGGGGCATGCTACCATCCTCCAGATCAAAAACCTGAAGGGGATCTTGAAATGAGGAAGCAAATCAGGGAGGTGTCAACGAGAGACAGGGTTGTAGTCATGGGGGACTTCAATTATCCTCACATCGACTGGGTCAATTCATGCTCAGGTCATGAAAGAGAGACTGGATTTCTGGATATGTTAAATGACTGTGCCTTAGAGCAGCTTGTCACGGAACCGACCAGAGGACAGGTGACTCTGGATTTGATATTGTGTGGCACTCAAGATCTGGTCAGGGAGGTAAATGTTACCGAACTATTGGGGAACAGTGACCATGCTGCAATCTGTTTCGCCATGCATGTTGGGAGGAGAGTGCCGAGCAAATCTGACACACAAATCTTTGACTTCCGAAGGGCAGACTTCCCCAAAATGAGGAGACTAGTTAAAAAAAAGCTGAAAGGGAAGGTAAAAAGAGTCCAATCTCTCCTTAGTGCATGGAGGCTGTTTAAAACAAGTCATAGAGGCCCAGCGGGAGTGTATCCCACAAAGGAGGAAGGGCTCAACTAAGTCCAGGAGGGTTCCGGCATGGCTAACAAGCACAGTTAAAGAGGCTATAAAAGGCCAGGAAGCTTCCTTCCGTAAATGGAAGTCTTGCCCTAATGAGGAAAATAAACAGGAGCACAAACTGTGGCAAAAGAAATGTAAAAAGATGATACGGGAGGCCAAGAAAGACTTTGAGGAACGTATGGCAGGCAACATAAAAGGGAATAATAAAAGCTTCTTCAAATATGTTAGGAGCAGGAAACCTGTCTCCTCTGCACGTGTCGGCTCCGATCCGGGAGGACGGTCCAAGGCCTTCTCCTGGCCTCGGACTCCGAGGCCAGGAGAAGGCCTTGGACCGTCCTCCCGGGCCGGCGCTCCAGGGCCTTCTAATGAAGGCCCACTGCGACAACGTAATTTATACCTTTTTCGCGCATGCGCAGACCGTTCCTGAGGGAAAAGGGCTCCCGGCTCCCAGCTCCAACGAGAGGCCAGGGGGGCAGCGTCGGGGGGGCACCCGGGGTAGCGTCCCGTGGGTCGCCCCCTCAAAAAAATCATGGCCCGGATTAATACATAGTGGATGGGTGGTGGTGGGGGATTAGGGTGACGCGCGTCCTCCCCGCCTTGGGACGGCGCGCGTCGTAGTGACACCGGTGAGCTTGTGTGATAGAATTCTACCCTGTAGCTTCAGTGTTTATGGTTGAATTGTCTTTTTGTTGCTAGGCATGTCCCTGTAGCACAAAATGGAATTGCCGATGCGCTTTCTCATTTTCAGGAGGAGCGTTTTCGGGAACTCGCCCCTTGGGCTCAGGCGGAACCGGACCCCATGCCGCAGTGGCTCTGGACCCTCGGTTTTCCAGAGTCTATGACGCCATCTGGTCGGCTCTAACGCCCAGAACATGCAGCAGCTGTGGGGGTATGATCCAGGCATTTCGGACCTTCAGGCAGGCAGAGGCTCTGGCCAAGGTTTAGCCTATACCTTTGGAGTATATCATGCTTCTTTTGCTCCATTTGCACGAGAGAGGCCTGGTGGGCGGCTCGTTCTTTAAAGGTATATCTGGTCGCCTTGGGTTTCTTTTCAAAGGCTTGCGGTTTTAAGGACCGCACCTCCGAATTCGGGATCCAGAAGATGCTGGAGGGTTTTCGTTGAGGTCGCCCCATTGCGCAGGACAGCAGAAGGCCTGTGCCAGTGGAAATGTTGGAGCAATTACTCAATTGCTACGGCAGGATTTGCATGGCTTCATACCAAGCAATTCTTTTAAGGACTGCTTCCCTGGTGATGTTTTGGGGGGCTTTTCGGCCGGGGGCGATACTGTGTGCATCCAAACAGGACAAGTCTGGGCAGCCCTCCAGATTGCGGATGTGGCGATTTCGCACTCCATGACTGTCACTGGACTTCGTAAATCCAAAACGGATCAATGGGTAAGGGGGCAACTTATTCAATTGAGGAGAGTCACGGGACTTTGCCTTTGCCCGGTGGGTGCGCTAGAGAATTTTCTTCAGATAAGGGGTCAGGCTGGCGGCCCCCTTTTCTGCCATAGGGACGGATCCGCCTTGTCCCTTTTTCAGTTTCGGGCTGTCTTTCACAGGGCTTTAATTATGATGGGCTTGTGTCCCCTTCAGAATATGGCCTTCAGTCATTCAGAATTGGTGCAGCCTCAGTTGCAACCCAGGCGGGGCTGCCTCCTGCGGTGGTTCAGCGCATCAGTTGATGGCACTCTGTAGCCATTAAGGGCTATATTCGTAAGTTTTGATAGCCTGCTGCGGTGAGTTGCAGGTAAGTTAGCCTGCGGGCTTTGGGCAGTGGCCCGTATGTAGGCCTTGTTGGCCGTATGTTGCCCAGTGGGGCACGTTATCCAGGCCTTTAGGTGACCTGCGTGTCACGTGCGTTCCCCTGCGAGGGGATTCCACCCAGTGGGGTGTTAGTTGTAGGGCCTTAGGCTCAGTTAGGTTGTTAGGATGTGTCTTTAGTAGCATTCTCTTTGTTCATTAATTTCCGTTCTTGTTTCAGGTCCCTGCGATGCCAGATTTGCAGATGTCCTCATTTGCAGCCATTCTATTGTGTTTTGGGCCAGGAAAAGAGCCGCTGCATCATGCTTCGGGAGTCTCCTGTGCGTTGCTTTCGCTTCCCTGAAAGGCTCCGAAGGCGAGAGGGCGGGTCCGCCTCGTACGGGAGTGTAATGGTGGGTGAACGCAGCAGAACTCAGAGCTCCGCCCCACCTAGAGCAACGCCACTGGCTAGGAAGAAGATCAACTTGCACCTGAGGTGTGTCCTTTTTCAGATGCGGGGTGGTGTTATCACCCATCCTGTTTTTGCTTTTAACGCATTTCACCTTTTTCGAAGTGATGGGGTTCACTTATCCACTTTGGGTGCTGATCTGTTTTTATCGATTTGCAGCAGGGCATCCGGGCCTTTTTGGATAGTTGGGCGGTGGGGGACAAGCGCTAGGCTGTCCCCCCCCCCCATGTGGTAGGTGGTGTGCAGGATGGGTAGCCAGGGAGGGCTTAGTTGGCATGCATCCTGAGGTAAGCAAGGTCAGGGGGTGAGCCAGGACCGCTCAGACAATGCCGAACCGGATTGTTGAGGCTGGCTGGCAACCCCCAGGCTGGAATGGCAACGATCACCTTAAGGAGTGTCCTGAGGTTGGTCGGCGACGTTCAGCTGCCTCGCCCCCCCCCCCTTCGAGGTTGGCAGGGGTAGACAGCTCGGTCGTGGACCGAGTTTGGCTTGAGCCAGGATGTCATGCCCGTTTAGATCTTGGGGGGAGGCAGACGGCTAGGTACCTTTTCCCCATCCTAGCTGCCTGCATGCCAGGAGGGTGGTTTATAGTTAGCGCCCTGCTGCTGTTAATTTGTCCTGTTCAATTAATAAAGTGACCCTATCTTCCAAGCTCCTGTCTGGTGTGTTTGGAGATACAATGAAAATCTGAAGACCAGGTAATTTCAAAAATGTATAGATTGCTTTTGAAGTTTGAGACAGAAGAAGAACAGGTTAAAGACTGTATGATTCCGTGGGTGAACAGTGTAGGTCATGAAATTTTAATGGAGCAATGGGAGCAATTATGGTTAAAACAGCTGAAATTAACATTTAAATGTTAATATTAAGGAAAATGTGTATAAAATATGGCCAGTTTTAGGGAGCTTAGCCCCCCCCCCAAGCTCTGATAGGCTGGCTTTAAGTAAATCAAAATCTCATGAGATCCAAGATGTTGGCACCCATATCTCGTGAGAATTGGGCTCCACCATCTTTGATCTTGCGAGATTTTGTGAGATCCAAGATGGCAGCGCCCCGGAGAACAGGTAGGAGGAGCTACCAGGGGCATCAATTTAATATGCCCTTGTAAAGTTCGTGCAGCTCGGATCAATCAAGTGTCAAGTCGGTTCGACGACCGCACCCCTGACCTCGGTTTCGGCCCCCATGTCCTTTCCTTGTCCCCGGACAGGAGGCTCAGATTAGCCAGGCATCAAGTCCAATTCACAAGATTGCGCACCCTTCACCCTGGTTCCAGCCCCTGCTCGCTCCAAGACCAAGGAACACCAACACCCCCTGACTGGGGAAGAAGGTACACTGCCACCACCTGGGACTTTTGCCAGACCACCCAACCCCAGGATTTGGGTGTCTTATCGGCTACGTGTGACTGACCCCTCAGCAAGGGCTTCAAGCCTCAGAGTATAAACTCTTTGGACAATTTGGTAGCATGGCTTCAGCATTACAGGCATGGAATTAGAGTATTCAGTTTCTTCAATAAACACACCTTGATGGAAAACATATTGGTGTTTTATTAAGCTATGCAAGCTTAAAGGGGCTTTTTTTTAAAGGGGCAGAATAGCTGCCACACATAAATAGACTTGACACACATAACAGAAACACAGGAATAAAATAACAAAGCTATTATACTTCTTAGTTTAGACTTTGTTCCTAAGAATTACAGAAATCTCACCCGTAGAAGTCTTGCCTCACCCCCGAGAAGGGATGGGCCCAGCCCACGAGGCTAAGGCCAGGAGGCCTACATGATGTTCCATCAGCACAGCATAGAGCAAGACAATGAATGACGAACAACGGGCAGAGTGCAAATGCAGAGAGCCAAAAGCCCAGAGAGAGAGAGAGAGAGAGAGAGAGAGAGAGCCCTCCCACTGAAGACATTTTTATACATTTTTGAACACCATTTGATGGACAGGTCAATGACCCAATGAAGGCCAGTATTGACAACTTCCTTTGGAGAACGACTTAGCAATTTGACTCCCCTTGTCACTCAGAGTCAATGCAGGTGTTTTCGCTAACGAGCTAAGAAGCTCCCGGGTTATCTAATTCTCACACAGATAAAGGTTTCCCGACATGCCCCAGCCTGGCCACAGCCAGGAGCACGAAGGCAAGCCTTGAGAATTTGGCTGATCTCCAATATGAGAAGGCAGAATCTGCCTTTCCTGTCTAAGATGGAACCCAGAGAGAGAACCTCTGAGATTTGGCTTAATTCGTGACAGCCCTGTTCTAGGGCGCTTAGCCCCCCCCCCCCCCCAAGCTCAGTTAAGCTGGCTTGAAGTAATGTGCAAGTTTCCCACTTCTGAGTCAAGTGAGCAAAACTAGTGAAGTTTCAGTCCAGGTTCTTGTTCGTTGATGATACCAGATCGTCATGGGACTCTAATCGGCAACGGAAAGGGGAAGACTGTGTGTGACACCAGACCTAGAGCTCTGGTCAGAATGGAGACAGTGACAAGCAGGGATGTATCTAAGTCACTAGGTCATGAGTGCGAGTGTGAGTCATTTTTGCACGAGTGCGAGTCGAGTAAGAGTCAGTGCCAAAAATTTGGGGGCAAGTACGAGTCAAGTGAGAGTCTTTTTGTGCACGAGTACGAGTCAATTGCGAGTAATTTTTTGCGAGTTGAGTGCGAGTAAGGCCCAAAACCACAAGTCACGAGTCGAGTCACTTTGGAGAAAATGGTTTTTACCCGCTGAAAGTGTGTGTGTGTGTGTGTGTGTGTGTGTGTGAGGACCTCTGAGGCTTCTAAAGCGCTCACTTGGCTTCCCCTATGCCCTTCCCCTCATCTCTCAGTCACGTCACCACCCATCTGACTTGGGAAAGATAAGCGTACTTGTGTCCACATTCAAACCATTCAATTTCAGCAGGAGTAGCTCCCCACTCCCACAGGACAAACTGCAGTTGTCCAAAGAAAAATCCTTTTCTACACAACACTGGGTCACATCCAATCCTCACACACATACACACCCCTGCACACCCCTCTAATTATAATAATTAGAGAAGATAAGGTCTCATACTTAAATTTATACATAAATTATGTTTGTTTTGTGATTTTTTAAAAAATTAAAAATTATAATTTAATGGGGTGGGAGAAAGGCGGTCACCCTTTTTTCAACACACAGACACCTGGGATTGTAACTACAATTTTCCAGGCACTGCAACTGAACTGGAGGAGCTGCACGGGATTTTGTGTTTGCAAAAAAGACTGGGGTGTTGGAAACGGAGAGAGGAGGTGGTTATACAACAGAAGGGATCCCCAAGCCATTGCAAAAAGGTTGGGGGAATCACTTTTCCCTCTCTGTCTCCCCCTCCCCACTCAGCTGGACATGTTTAAACAGGCTCCTCGCCCGCCCAGGACCCTGGTGTCCTCCTCCCCCCTCGATTCATACTTCTGAATGCTGAATGCATCCATGAAGCGCTGCTGCACTGGGGGGGGGGGGCTGAGCGTCTTGTGTACAGTTCTCCCTCCTCTAGCCCGGCCTGGCTGGAGTGTCACATAGACCGACCGCCTAGGGGCCCCAAGCTGGAGAGTGTGGAAGGCGCTGGCCATTGGGCAGCCGCACACATTGGGCAGTTTACAGCCTTGTTGCGTAGTTGCTCGAAGCTTGAAGCTCACCGAAGCGACCCAAGTTCACTTGGCCCTTTTCAGAGAGCTTCTAGCCTCGCGCAAGTATGTGACAAGGCTGGTAGCACTTTGAAAATATCCGAGTGAACTCGGACATTTTTAAAGTGCTTGCAGCCTCGCACAGCTGCGCAATGCTGGAAAAAGATGGGGGCAAGTCCCAGCTGGCCGGGACAATGACAGAGACCAGCCGGAAGCCCGGGATTGGGCTCCCGAACCATGATGGTCCCGGCTAGAACCGGGACTATGGTAAGGCTAACTTGAACTAGCATGCCCCGTGCTCCAGCTGAAGAGCAGAAAGGCGCTCAGGAGCTGAGTGCCTTTGCGCTCGTCAGCTGGAGCGCGGGCATGCTGTGTGTGGTGTGGAGAGTTCTTGGGCAGCTGAAGTGAAGTATCGCTTTCACCGCCCCCTTGCTCTGTCGCCTCCCTGTCGCTGGGGGATGGAGGATGATATGCCCCTTATTCATGTGGCTGGAGAATGGCTTCTCCGCTTCAAATGCAAATGTTTGGAGCACACCCTGTGCATGAAAACCTGGCTTCAGTTGGAGCAGCCCGCCTCCCGCTCAATCTCTTCTTGTAAACAACCTCGCTCCTTTGCCTCTGCAGCGGGTTCCTCACGGCTCTGCCCCTTATCAACAAGCGACAGGATGGGCGCCGCTGCTCGTTTTGCCCCCGGGAGGCTTGCTGCCCCTGCACCTCATATTGCCATGGGCCAGGCGCTTGCGATGGTCTTGCGGCGGGCAGGACAGAAAGAACCATGGCGGTCCGCTCTTGGTCCGGGCGCCGGGGTTTGGAGGCCCATGGCTCCCCTCTTAGCAGCCTCACCTGCCCTTGCGTCCTCTCCCAAGATGACCAGCCCGAACACCACAGGAGATGGGTGGGAGGGCACAGGACAGACACCTCAGTTGCCAAGAGGAGGTGAGGGAGCTGCACAGCTCGCTAAGCCTGCCACGCTCACATATGAAACTCCCGCGCTAGCCGCTAGCGATGCCCAGCCCGTTCTTCCCACTGCCTTGCAATGCAGAGGGGAGTTGGGAACGGTGCCACCTTGCTCCGAAGCAGCCAGCCCCTTCTCCATAGGCGGTTTCCCAGGAGACCCACGCAAGGCAGCAAGTCACACGACTCACTACGAACCCTTGGCTGCCTCCCGCTCAGAGGAAAGGTATGGGATTTGCTGTTCCCCGACTTACCCCCTCCTTCGGCTCTTGATGGTTTGCTCCACTCCACATTGAAATGCAGGAGGAGTGGAATGGGGGATGCTTGCTTACACACAATAGGCTTGAATCAGCCTCCTCGGCAATATAATAACTGAGCAGATGGGGCTGGGAAAGCAGCTTGTGTTGAGGCTGGCCATTATAGGAAAATGACTCGGAAAGGCAAGTCTATAGCCCCCCAAAAGGGCGAGTCAGGTGCGAGTGTGAGTCAGCCTCAAGTTGCTTTTCCACGGGTAAGAGTCGAGTAAGAGTCCCGTGGGTCACGAGGGCGAGTCAAGTCGAGTCCTTTTGTATCCAAGTCCCGAGTCCGAATTCAAGTAAGGGAAAAAATGACTCAGTCGCACTCGTGACTCGAGTCATTTGACTTGAGTCCCCATCCCTGCACTGCTACCCAGGTCAGCCTCAGTAAAAACAGAAGCTGTCTTTTAGGGAGGAAAAAAGGAGTTTTCCCAGGAGAGGGTTCTTACTCAGGACATGGTCCCAAAAAACATGTGGTAAGACCAGCAGAAATCTTTTTAAAACATCGATTTCAATAGTCTCTAGATTGAAATCTGCAGCACCTATTGAGATGAAAATTAGCTGTCTTTGTCCCTTTATGGGGGGGGGGGGCTTTTATTCCACTAAATTTCATCCAGTTCCATAAAGGAATGAAAAAGCTGCTGTGAATTGAATTTTGCCCATTGACATCAGGAGGAAGCCATGAAAAAATAAATAGGAATGGAAACGATGTGATGACATCCACCCGAATTGGGCATGAAGTCAATAGTTAAACCAGGACAAGAAAATGAATCAGGCCACCCAAAGAAGTAACAAAGCAATATCTGACATGAATCATTGTTTTTGCCAGAATTCCTAACATGTAGTCCAAGAAAATTCATAGAGCTCAACTCAAGTAATTAAAGGGAATAAAATGATCATCACTGATATTCTCACCTGATTAAAGCTTCTGGGCCACACAATGGCATCCTGGTCAATAGTGAACTGGACCTCTGGGGAGTTCAGTCTCTCTAGACTCCCAACTTTCACCCTAGAAATGGATTTATTGGGAAACTCCACAAAGTTCACAATATCAAAGTCAGCCGCCAGGTCCCCGTCCTCATCCAGATAAACTTGTACCATGGAAGAATTGTAAAAAGAGAAACTTCTCAGGAACGGGTGAAGCTAGAATGACATAGAAAACACCAGCATTTATAAAACGAACACCATGTGGGTAGCTCAACCCTGCCCATTTGAGGCTCTGATTCCCAATTCTTCCAAATGTCTGTCGCGGACTCAATGAATCTGTGCATTCCCCCCACCACACACACACACACACGTCCTTCCTGACATACCCCAACAACCACCTTCCAGTGCCAGATAAACTCTCCCAGACAAAGGAAGCGTCCAAGCGGAGGGATCAGGGGGTCTAACAGTGGCATCTTTTCTCCACAGCAGAGGCTCAGTCAGGCCCATATAGACAGTTTTTTTCAGTGGTGGAGAAAAGAGGATGGACTGCCACATGCACAGAAGAGTCCCAAAATGCTGAAGGGAATAGAAATACCTGCCACGGCTGTGTGAACTGGTTGCCTTCACTGAAAATCATTCTTGGCTTCAGTCCTTGTGACAGTGCAGCATGGAGAGCATGTGCCACGGTCCAGATGGTGGTGTAAATGCGGTAACTGTCTTGGGACAGAATTCTTCCGATCACATCCTGCGACAAGGTCCCCCTTTGTTCTTTCTCGCTGCATCGCACCCAGCCTTTCGGAGACAACACAGGCTTTGAATAGGAGCAACGAAATGCCTGCTTCCCAAACCGCTTGATGGCAAAGAAAAAGGCTTCACCATCGTCATATTCTGCCTTTTGCTGTGTCTGGATTAAGAAGGACAAAGAACCATGGACGTGCGGAAGGCGACATTTTTGGTAAAACAATATCAAGTCGAACTCCTGCAAAACGGTCGCAATCCAAACTTTCCCCACAACTGGTTTTTCTATCATGACAGCATATATCAGCATTCCTGCAAGAAGAATCTTGGATTGAGGGTTCAAATGGTAAAGAATGACATTGACCCGCTCCTGCATGAGAAATGAAATCATGCCAAGTGCCTCTTGGTAAAATCCCTCGACGCTGGACGACACTTGGATGCTTTTTGAGGAAGCGACGCAAAGGCCATTCTTGATCATCATCTCTGTGAGGGCGTTGATGAACCTTTCTCCATGGTCATCGTCTGTGGTGAGGAGACTGATCCAGGACCACTTGAAGTGCTGGAGTAGCTTGACAATCCCCAGGAAATGAGGTTCTTCTTTGGGGACCATCCGGTAGGAAAAAGGAAAGCGAGTTTTGTCTTTTAGAACATGACTCATGAAACCATAACTGATCTAATAAGGAAAGGGAGAAAAAGGAGTTCAGTTTTTTCTCCTCATCGTCTCCCAACTTTGTGACATTCCACAGTATTTGATTTGAAATTGCTGACAAATATTTTATTCTGGCAGGATAAACCACCAAAAAGTCAGACCAAGACTGTTCAGGACTGCACAGAGCACAGCTCCATGACTATACCAGGTTGGACTTAAGCCCTGTTTATACATTACAATTCATCATAGATTTATTGCATGGTTGGGGTGGGGGTGGTAATAGGAGTGTGCTGAAACCCCCTCCACACCACATTGATGTTCTCCAAAGTAATTCTCCCTCACTGACTGCAATCATTAAGGTCCCAACCGTCCCAGAATTCCCACTCCCAGTGACCATGTTAGTTAGTTAGTTAGACCACATTAGACCGCTGATACACCAGTGGTCCCCAACCTTTCTCACCCCAGGAACCGTTTTCATGAAAGACCATTTTTCCACGGAGGGGAAGGATGGGGTTTCAGGGTGATTGAGGAAGCTTAGTGGGCCTGTGATCTCTGCAGAGATGACAGGCAGGTCCGGTGCCACCCACGTGACCCCCTGGCCCCTAGCCACTGGACCCACTCTCTTCCGGAGTCTCTGGAAGAGAGTGGGACAGCAGCCTGTGATACACCACCAGGGGGTAGAGGAGGGCTCCATGCGGTACCCAATGCTGCAGGGCCTTTTTAACCCTTTTAACCCTTTCATGAGGATTGGTCCCTAGGTATGGACCAGCCCTAGTGGATGCTGAGAGAAACACAATAGAAGTCAGAGCCCCATCCGATTGGCCTGCTGTGCTGTCGGGACTTGCATTGACTTGTGACCTCTCATTCTGCGCAGCTGGGCTGCCGCAGCAAGTGGTGCACGGCTCCGAGCCAGGGGCCACAGGAAGAGCCCCAATGCTGGTAAGTCAGAGTGGGGGGTGGGCAGAACAGGTCGGGGAGGAATGGGGTGGAGACTGGGGTAGGGAGGGAGGAGGGGAGTGGAGAGGGGGTGTCGAGGCCAGGAAGGGGTATTGGTGACAGCAGCAATCCTCTCCCCTTTCCTGGCCTTCATCTGCCTTCCCGGGTCCACTCAGCAACAATTGTGCAATTGCTGGCACAGGTCTGAGTAGACCCATTCGTGCAGTGGAGTCTTACCCCTGGCCAAGGGAACAAATGTTCCCTTATCCAGAGGAGACCTTCGGGACTGCCCCCCCCCCAGAGTACAGTGCATATGCACTCCAGTGGGGTGCCTGCATCAACAGGGGTGAGTTTTAGATAGAATTGGGCTGTATGTTTTTGTGTTATCTGTACTACACCATCAAGTTGGATCAGATTAACTTCTACAAACTGTTTCAAATACTAGAAATGTTGGATTATTTATTGTTCACATGGAAATGACTGCCTGATCGAGGTCACGATGGGGACATTCATCCCATCTTCACTGCTGCTAAATGGAAGGATGTCTATTCTTTCCAAAACCTGACAAACCTCTTGATGCAAAGGGGACAGTAGGACAAAGCATGTGTGAGTAAACCAGAGAAGCTAAACTGCTCTACTCATTTTCAGCTCTCTTAAAACCAAGTGTCCGTCTCGCCTCATTCCTGTCCTCTGTGGAAAGACTGAAAAGTGGAACGAGGGTCAGCTGAACTCTTTGCCCTCCTGCCCCAGTACTCCTACCTGTGGGATTTTGTAGATGCCCAACAGGGCTGAAATCTGGGTGGAGGATACAGATTCAGCCCCTTCAAGAACAGCCACCAGCTTCCTCTGTCTTCCACAGTTGTAGTTTGGAATGTGCTGATTCCCAGTAGAGAGTAGATCAATCAGGATATCAGAAGTCCGTCTTGCACTGAAATAATTGTCATAGATGGTGTAGCCGAGAGTGATATTGGGCAAGAGCCTGGGATCCTTGTTGATTTCCTGAATTGCAAACAGGAAGGGCAGAAGGGGCCAGATATCTGAGCCTCCTGAACTGCAACAAAAATGTGTTACATGTTGATCTTTCACTCCATGAAAACTCAGCAAATTCCAACCTATTTTATTATAAGAGCCTTTCCAGGCAATGGAAATCTGTCTTTTACTCTTAGAAAAATATTCATAACTCAGATCAGAGCTTGAAGTCTGAACCCAACATAAGGGGGTAGGTCCTGTGTTTGTGTGTGTGTGGACAACCCTGCAGGAAGTCATTCAAATAAAAACATATATTAAACAGGCCCAGGAGATGGTGAGATGTTGCTGCAGGGGGTGAAACAGATTCGTTTTCCTGCCTTTTTCTACTTAAAGGGTGTGCGGGGGGGAGTATCCACAAGACCTCCTGTTCTGAGATGAAGCCGCCAACCTATAAACTAGATAAAAAATGTATAAATAACTCTTTGACATACAAATAGTGCCTTTTACTTGACTAGTTATGAGCAACTCAACCCGTCATGACAGCAGCACCGTGAAATCAGCAGGATATCACAACCACTAATTCCATCCTTGGACTGAGTCTTCTTTGCACAGGGCAAAATACCTACAGTGCACAATCAGTGAGGGAACCTTCTTGCGATTTGGGGTTATGTTGGGGGCCAAGTCTCTATTGGATGGATTCAGTCCGCAGTGGTTAATCCCTGATATGGACTTCCAGGTTGCTGGTGTCCTCCTACCTTACATTATTATCCTTCCTTACATTCCTTACATTATAATGGAGCAGAGAGAACTGAATTTGTCATTCTAGCTGGAAACAGGTTCTCTCCTGCAATTGTTTTCTGTTGGAGACATCTCTGTGAGAAAGGAACTGTGAAACGAAATGAGATATCAACCAGGAGTTTTCTCACATCTGGACTCTGGAAGTCATCCAGACGATACAGTCATCCTCTCACGAACACCAGTGGGACTTAGAAGGGCCTTAAAGAAGTTTAGTACTTATTGTGACGATAATCAGCTTGTCATTAACTACTCAAAAACCAAAGTTTTATCCTTTGCCAAGAGGCCAAAAATCAGGGCCTGGAGCATCAACAGCCACAAGATTGAGCAGGTTTGCACCTATAAATACTTGGGGGTAATGTTGCAAGCGACTGGAGCCAGAACTGCCCACCACGAGTACGTGGCCGAGGTAGGCCAGAAATCTGCTCGTGCAGTAGTTAAGTTTTTTAACACCAAAGGTGGCCATTATTTGCCTGTGGCAATTAAGTTACATCAAGCAAAAACTCTGCCCCAGCTTTTATATGGGACAATTCTGGGGCCCCTTTCCTCCAGTTTCGCCCCCTTGGAACGGGTGCAATCCAAGTTTTTAAGATCTATATTCCAGGTGTCCAGCTATGTTTCCAATGCAAGCTTGCGCTTGGACTCTGGCTTGCTCAATTAATTATTACTATTAATACTTGGCTAAACCTAAACTTTAATGCCCAGGGCCTAACATCACTAATACTTCAAGATAACTTTCAATCGTCATGGCTATTGGCAGTTCACAGGAAATTGAGACATCTGGGACTCTCCCCTGTGGTTGTGCTGGCAATGGACTTTTCTCAAGCAAGAGCAGCCATAAGGCAAAGGCTGCTAGACACAGAGCGGCAAGAGGACATCAGCAGAACCCCACACTTTTTAGCTGCAGAGGACACTAGATATAAAGTAGCGCCAGCAGCCTATCTGTCACTGCTGGAGCTCCCTACGCATAGGAGGGCCTTTTTTTTTTGCCAAGTAGAGAGCCCTCCCTTCGGCATTTTTGGAGGGCTGTTTTAGAAGGACTCCAATATCTGAAAGGGTTTGCCCGTGTGACTCGGGAGAAGTGGAGACAGTAGAGCATGTCCTGTTTCGCTGTCCATTTTATCAGGGGCTGCGCGCTACGTTTATTTTCCCCTTTATTAAAAAATATCCCAGTTTGACTGACGTGGAGTTGGCCAAGATGTTCCTCATGGGAAAAAGCCCCTGGTTTACTATCCAGTGTGCACATTTTTGGGCAGCTGCTTGCAGAACTCAAAAGAGCATTGTCAATATCGAGGGAAAATTTTAATGCTTATTTAAGTTCTGTTTGTTCTCTTTTGTGTAGTGCTTTTTACTTGTTTTAACTTAGGCCTGTTATTTGATGTTTTGATGATGTTGTGTTTTGCTGTTTTATGTTGCTGGTCATTGACCGTAATAAACTATTGGATTGGATTGGACTCTGGAAGCTAAAACAGCACACCTTTCAAGATTTTATTGTTGAAAATACGAGTACCACCCCTATCCTCACACCAAGAATCCTCTTTGTCACAAGATGTTGTGATGGCCTAGATGCCTTTAAAAGGAGATTGGACAGATTTATGCAAGAAAAGTCCATCACAGGTTACAAGTCTTCATGACTTCATGCAACCTCTGGGCTTTATAGGTTGCCTATCTCTGACTGCCAGGGAGTGGCGACAGGATACAGGGATCTTGTTGTCTTGGGGGTTCCCTGAGGCATCTGGTGGGGCCACTGTGAGATACAGGAAGCTGGACTGGATGGGCCCTTGGCCTGATCCAGACAGGTTCTTCTTGTGTTAGGAAGAATTGCTGAAGCAGTTTCTTCTCTCCTACCATCTTTAAACTGTCTGCTTCTCTTGAAAGCTCCTCTCTGCAGCCTGAAGATTCTGCTTGTTTACAATGTAGCAAAAATTAGAAATTCTTAAGTATATTTAATCTTACAAGAGATTTGGCTGGAAGCACCACAGAATCCCGGCCACGGACCCTTCCGTTTAGATGGACTCTCGCCACAGATTGCTCGCTAAAGGACGTGGCTAAAGGAAGGTCCTTGGAAAATAGGAATAATTGCAGAGTACAAAAGTCAATATCAGCTTGGGCAGCAATAAATCCTTGGCTTCATCTTTACTTACATAGGAAGTTGGTTAGAGGGAGGCTCAGAGAAAGTGCATCGTTCGAACATGGTATTTATTGCAGATACGAGTCCACTAATCAGGTAACCTCCTGGCTTGTAATAATTAAAAGGGTATCTTTCATCACTTCTCAAATTAAGTGGACATTTTCTCTTCTCCACGGTCTCACAGCACCCATGAGGCAGCAGCAAAGGTATTAGCAAGAGGAGCTGCAGTTTCATTCTGGCCGTGTCTCCTCTGGGCCAGGTGCACAACTCTTCTCAACCAGGGATCCAGCTAATTCGAGGCCAGGTTACCACATGATGCTTTTGATTCTGAGGTTTCTATTATGACTTTCAGAGGTGATCTTGGGAGAACTCCCATGAGTTGTGGCGCGAAACAGAAATGACAATGATTTGGATAATGATAATGGAGAGAATCACTTCTGCACATCTTTGACTCTCTGCGTGGCTCCATGCGCAGGTGTGCATCTGAAGAAAACATGTTTGTGGGTCTCGCCAGGGCTGATCTGTCAACTTTCTTGGGTCAGTGAAAGGACAGATCAGTCAACTTAAACTTTGCAATGAAGAAATAGCTACACAACTCAGGTCAAAGCTTTTCTGTTGGGATATAGACAGAGTAGGAACATAAGACTGGATGAGAGGGTCTGACCAGCACAGCTCCTTCAACATTCATTCCATTCATACCATTCCTTTGAATTAGGCACATAGGTCTAGTGGGAATTAGGTTGGGGGAAAAAAATTAAATAGAAATCATTTAAATGAGATGTCTTGACCATTCTAATATCACTCTATATTCACTTTTATTACTCATGATAAGATACATTTATAATGTATGTGAAGGGAAGAGAGATCTGTTATAATACAATCTCAGCAGTTCACTCACATTGGCCCAGTAACTGCTGTGAAAGACAAAGCACTGCCAACACTCAAAAAGAATATATAAAGAATCAGGGGGTGTCATGTTTAGTTTTCATCACGAGATGTTCCTTTGTATTGAGATGAGGCCTCAAGACAATGATGTAGCATTTGGGCATAAAGATGCAGCCCAGTAACCCCAAACTGGAGGCCAGGATGGAGAAGACCTGCACGGCCACCATGTATTTGCCCTTCGTGCTCAGGTAGGTGGGCACAAAGGACACCCAAACACTGCAGAAGACCAGCATGCTGAAGGTGATCAACTTGGCTTCATTGAATGCTCCGGGCAGCTTCCTGGCTAGGAAGGCCACAGTGAAGGAGACGGCCGCCAGAAAGCCCATGTAGCCAAGGGCAACATAAAACATGGCGACACTCCCTTCGTGACACTGCAGTATGATGTGGCCAGGCTGGGACTGCATGTCGGAGTCTGGGAAGGGGGGAGAGATTCCCAGCCAGGCAGCACAGATGCCCACTTGAACAATGGAGCAAGAAAAGACAATGGAGTTTGCCAAACTCTTCCCCAGATATTTCCTCATCTTGCTCCCCGGCTTGGTGGCCATGAAAGCCACCACCACAGTGACTGTTTTGGCCAACACAGAAGAGACAGCAACTGAGAAGATGACGCTGAAGACTGTTTGACGGAGAAGGCAGGTCACCTTCTGGGGCTGACCAATGAATAGGAAGGAGGACAAGAAGGAAAGCAGGAGGGAGACCAGGAGCAGGTAGGTGAGGTCCCGGTTGTTGGCTTTGGCTATTGGAGTATGACGGGATTGAATGAAGATTCCTAAAGCAAGACTTGTTGTTATGGATAAGAATAGGGTAAAGGAAACAAAGATGATCCCCAAAGGCTCTTTATAAGATAGAAAGATTGTAACTTTGGGGACACATTGATCTTGGTCCTTGTTTGGATACTGATCTTCTGGACAGCTGGTGCAATGGTCTGAATCTGAAAAGTATTCAAGTGACTTCAGTGTTATTTACATCTATATTACACCCACAGTAATCTGCTGTGTATTATCCATTTGTTTATACACAGATTTGCCCTTGTTATTCACGGGTTCTGCTTCCACGGATCTCAGTATCCACAGAAGCAGTCCACGAACAACGGGATGGTGGAGTCCAGCACCCGATGGGTCCGTTACTCACAGCGGGGGCCTGCGGAGGCCCATTTCATGTCGCACAGGCTTGTGAAGGCCTGCAAAGCCCTCCAGAGGCCTCCATAAGCCACTCTGACGTGGTTGAAAGTTACTTCTGGTTTGAGAAGTTTGGTGTTGGAGAGGATTTTGGAGGCCCACAGAGGCCTCCAGTGGGAAAGCCACTCCCACTAGCAGGAGGCAGGGCGAATCAAAGATGCAGTCTCCTCCTCCAGGGAGGGCTCCCCACCTCCCCAGACCAGTCCTGGAGGCAAACACCTCCATGATCCCACCACATAGTAACAGATGCCATCGACAGTGGGATCACTTGAAGAATAATGACAGTCAAATGAAACTATGAAAAACCATTAAGAACAGTTAAATTTAGACTGGAGGGCTCCTGCCGATAGGCTGCCCACGCCAGAAGTCCCTGAAAACCCTGGCTACTGTCCCAGAGGTAGTCCTTCGCCCTAAAGAGCGAAATGCCGAGGCTGGTGAAGAGGTGGGTGGAATGCCCCCCTTCCTCTCCCCAGAACAGGAATTCTCAGGTAAAAAATTCCGTTTTTCTCTGATAGAGGAAGGGGAGGGGTATTCCTGACTGTTTGGGATATGTCAGAGCTGTTGGATACTGGGATGGGCCAGACGAGGTGGAATCATGAATTTCAGGGCCTCACTACTCTCTGCAGAACTCGCCTGTCAAAACAGCGTCAGCCAAGGCTGCAGTATCTACCTCATGATACTTGGCAAAGGTGTGTACCAACACCCAAGTGGCCACCCTATAGATATCCACCAGAGAGGAAAAACCATCAAGGCCTCTGAAGTGCTTTGCAGGCCTGTGCAATGTGGAACGGGTCTCTGGAGGCCTCCGCGGTGAGTAATGGACCCATTAGGTGCTGGACTCCAGCATCTGCAGATCCCCATTATTCACGGGGAAGGTCCAGAACGGATCCCCCATGAATAACGAGGGCCGACTGTATTTTAAAACAATTCTACCCGTCTGATTCCTGAAGCACCTGAGGTTGCTGTTACTGCCTATGCAAGAATGATGGAGGTGAGAGCTTACTTGGCACAAGAGCCAAACAGCACAAATATGGGGGAGATGTAAGGAACTATGAATCTGCAGTAATAATGGGGATAGTGAAGTTTCACAAGTTGAAGACAAGCTTAGCATGCCGAAGGTCCTCATTTCAATGGCAATACGGTGCTGTGGAACTGTACCCCAACTGTACCTCAAGAAACTCTCTCCTTATTGTATTGAAGCAGAATTTTTAGGTATTGTTTTATTCACATCTGTTTGCCCATTAGCATGAGTAGAACTCTTGCATAAACAACTTCACCACTCCCTCCTCTCTGGGATATCACTCTCATTAGGGTAGCCCCTGGAGTCAGGAACTCCCTTGGACTAACTCAGTTAAGTCCCACAGGACTGACTGGGACCATCCTGAGTCGTCAGAAATCTATTGTACACCCACCTTGCCCCATTGTCCCTAAGAAATGTAGATCTGTAATCACATGCCCTCCCAAGCCAGCACGCATCTTGTAGGCATGTGATGTTCTGCCTGGAAATGTATAAAAACTGTGCTCACTTGTAGCAAAGGGTCAGTATCCCCTCCTAAGTGCTGTCCACTGCGCTGCGTAACAATAAACCCATACATTTTCCTTGTTCACCATTCTTCCTGGTCCTCCTCCCACCCCATGTGTGGACTTACAGGTGCCAGCAGGCATCCTCTGACCCCTGGTGCACGGACCCAGCCCCTTGCCCCTTGCAGCGGTGGTCAGGCTGCACTGAATAGCATTTTGCGACAGCCGTAAAGGGCCTTGCACCCAGAGGGGTAGCCAGGCGCCCCTGCTACTGGGGCGGAAAACCCCGACACCCCCCCCAAACTAATTAGCATAATTTATGCTAATTTTGCGTTTTTTCAGGGGGTTAAGCTTTTTACGGGGGGGTTAGCGCTAGCGGGGCTTGTAAACGTTAGTGTATGCTTTGCTGCAACTTATCTTGTTTATAGGACCCTCCTGCGACGATCAGGGGCGACGCTCTCTCCAGGGGGCGCAGATCACTCCTCTGCTCTGGGCGCGAACTCTGTAAAACGCCCAGGAGTGCTTTGCAGAGTTCACGCACGCGCAGAGCGACGATGTTTCCAATCGACGGTCTGCGCGTGTGTGAACTCTGCAAAGCGCTCAAGCAGAGGAGCGATCTGCGCCCCCTGGAGAGAGCGTCGCCCCTGATCGTCGCGGGAGGGTCCTATAAACAAGATAAGTTGCAGCAAAGCATACACTAACGTTTACAAGCCCCGCTAGCACTAAAAAACCCCGTAAAAAGCTTTAAAAAAACTGGGAAAAGACAACAAAAAAACGAAACTCAAGGAGCCTCGCGCGCCCCCCAGAGCCCTTCCGCCCCTACGCCCTGAGGCCCACCGCCCCATATCAGGCGCATTTCTTGTGAAACAGGCGCATTGTGGTCTCTATGGCCCACTCCCTTCCACTCCTTTCCCCACTAAACAGGACACCAGTGTGTGGAAGGATCAATAGCATCAATCATTAAGAAAGGGATTGAGAATAAAACGGCCAATATCATTATGCCTTTATGGTAAGGCCACATCTGGAGTATTGTGTCCAGTTCTGGTCACCACACCTCAAAAAGGATATAGTTGAATTGGAAAAGGTGCAGAAAAGAGCGACCAGAATGATTCGTGGCCTGGAGCACCTCCCTTATGAGGAAAGGCTACAGCGTCTGGGGCTTTTCAGTCTAGAAAAAAGGCGCCTGAGGGGGCCATGATTGTATAAAATTATGCATGGGATGGAGAGAGTGGAGAGAGGGAAATTTTTCTCCCTCTTGCACAACACCAGAACCAGGGGACATGCACTAAAATTGAGTGGAGGAAGAGTTAGAACAGACAAAAGAAAATATTTCTTTACCCAGCGTGTAATTCATCTGTGGAACTCCTTGCCACAGGATGTGGTGATGGCATCTGGCCTAGATGCTTTTAAAAGGGGGTTGGACAGATTCATGGGGGAAAAGACCATCACAGGTTACAAGCCATAAGCAACCTCCTGGTTTTTGAAGTGGGTTTTCTCTGTGCCAGGTGCAAGGGAGTGACAACGGGAAACAGGTTATCTTGTTGTCTTGTGCTCCCTGAGGCATCTGGTGGGGCCACTGTGTGATACAGGAAGCTGGACTAGATGGGCTTTTGGCCTGATCCAGCAGGGCTCTTCTTATGTTCTTATGCTCTTATGTAACAGCACCTGGTGGTATTCCAAAGAACTCGTTGGTTTAAAAGGCAATGTGTAGACCTGGCGGCTCCCTAATTTCTAGGAGATCTTACTCAGACTGTATCCCTCCCTGCTGTCTCTGGGATGTGATCATTTTGCACTGCAAAAGAGAGCAGTGCCTTCATTCTGTTTCCTGTTTCTTGGCACTTCAGGAATCTGGTAAATCTGGTCCATGAAATCTTATGCTTAAATAACTTATGGTCACTGGCGTCGACAGGGGGAAGCGGGGGGGGCGGGCCACCGGGGGGTGTCGCGCGTCTAGGGGTGACGCGCGATCACCCCCCCACTTACAGTTTCAAGCGGAGGGTGGGCCCGCCCGCCCTCCCTCCCCTGTGTCCGTTTGGCTCCAAAATGAGCCGAAAACGGAGCGGGGAGGGCGCTCTGCTCCTGCGCGTGACGTCACGCGCGGGGGCGGAGCCTCCCCTTAAGGGCGACGCGCGCCCCCGCTCTGGGGTGACGCGCGTCGTCGCGACGCGACTGCTTATGGTCCAATCCTAACAGGGCCTTATGCTGCCTGAACTACTGTTCCGTCAGCACCAAATCCTTTACGGGGGTGCAAAACGCATCACACCATTCAGCATGGCCTGCCACGCTGCCGAATTTCAGCGGCGGTGCAGCTTGGAACGTTTCCCCCCCCCTCCATTTTCAAAGGCTTTTTGGAGCCAAACGGCTCCGGGGCAAGCGGGCGGGTCCAACGCAAGACCAGGACCTTGACGAACGAGGCAAGTGCACCCCCCATGTGCCCACCAACTGGTGGCGACCCACCGCCCCTACCCTGACGTCGCTTCTGCCCAGTAGACCCATGCAGGCAGAGGTGGCTTACCCCCGGGCAAAGGAACAAATGCTCTCCTACCTGGAGGAAACCTCCAGGACTGCCCCACACACACACAGAATGTAGCTCGTGCTCCGGTGTCATGACTGCATCGGCAAAGAGGGAACTTTAGTTAGGATTCGGCTATTAGTCTTTAAGGTGCTACAAGACTCTTTGCTGTTTCTTCTTCCTCCACAACAGGTTTCGGCGTCTTCAATTGTGTCCCCCCCCTCCCGTCGTCCCCCCCCAGGTGACTGATTTCAAGACCCTGGGCTAGAGACTGTGCTCCAGTGGTTGAGGGCAACCACTGAAAGCTGTCACAAGGCTGCCCTGATCCATCACTGCTGTTGCCTGCCTGCCTCTGTATTTTTGTCCCATGATGCTACTTTCACCTGTTCACCTCGGTCCACATTCCCTGCGTTATTAGACGGTCAATTTTTGTTGTTGTTGTTCAGTCGTTAAGTCGTGTCCGACCCTTCGTGATCCCATGAACCATATCCCGCCAGGCCTTCCTGTCCTCCACTATCTTCCTGAGTTCGCTCATTTTCATGTTTGTTACATCGGTGATGCTGTCTAACCATCTCATCCTTGGCCTTCCCCTTCTCCTTTTGCCTTCAATCTTTCCCAGCATCAGAGTCTTCTCCAGAGAGTCCTCTCTTCGCATTAGGTGGCCAAAATATTTGAGTTTCAGCCTTAGTACCTGTCCTTCCAGGGAACAGTCAGGCTTGATTTCATTTAGAATTGACTGATTTGATCTCCTAGCAGTCCAAGGGACTCTCAGGAGTCTTCTCCAGCACCACAGTTCAAAAGCATCTATTCTTCGGCGCTCAGCCTTCCTTATGGTCCAACTCTCGCAACCATACATTGCTACTGGGAACACCATCGCCCTGACTATACGAACTTTTGTTGGCATGGTGATATCTCTGCTTTTTATTATGCTGTCTAAGTTTGCCATAGCTTTCCTTCCAAGGAGTAAGCGTCTTTTAATTTCATGGCTGCTGTTTCCGTCTGCAGTGATCTTGGAGCCCAGAAAAGTAAAATCTGTTACTGCTTCCATTTCTGCCCCTTCTATTTGCCAGGAATTGATGGGACCCGATGCCATGATCTTAGTTTTATTAATGTTGAGTTTCAAGCCAACTTTTGCACTCTCCTCTTTCACTCTCATCAAGAGGCTCTTTAGTTCTTCTTCACTTTCTGCCATTAGGGTGGTATCGTCTGCGTATCTGAGGTTGTTGATATTTCTCCCGGCAATCTTGTTTCCGGCTTGTGATTCATTCAGCCCTGCATTTCTCATAATGTACTCTGCATATAAGTTAAATAAGCAGGGTGACAATATACAGCCTTGCCGTACTCCCTTCCCAATTTTGAACCAATCAGTTGTTCCATGGCCGGTTCGAACTGTTGCTTCTTGACCCGCATACAGGTTTCTCAGGAGACAGGTAAGGTGGTCTGGTACCCCCATCTCTTTAAGAATTTGCCACAGTTTGTTGTGATCCACACAATCAAAGGCTTTTGTGTAGTCAATGAAGCAGAAGTAGGTGTTTTTTTGGAACTCTCGTGCTTTCTCCATGATCCACCGCATGTTGGCAATTTGATCTCTAGTTCCTCTGCCTCTTCGAAACCCAGCTTGTACGTCCGGTAGTTCTCGGTCCACGTACTGCTGAAGCCTAGCTTGTAGGATTTTGAGCATAACCTTGCTAGCATGTGAAATGAGTGCAATTGTACGGTAGTTTGAACACTCTTTGGCACTGCCCTTCTTTGGAATTGGAACGTAAACTGACCTTTTCCAATCCTTTGGCCACTGCTGAGTTTTCCAAATTTGTTGGCATATTGAGTGCAGCACTTTCACAGCATCATCATTTAGGATTTTAAGTAGCTCAGCTGGGATATTATCAGCTCCACTAGCTTTGTTGTTAGTAATGCTACCTAAGGCCCACTTGACTTCACTCTCTAGGATGTCCGGCTCTGGGTCAGTGACCACACCAGCATGGTCATCAGGAACATTAAGATCTTTCTTGTATAGTTCTTCTGTGTATTCTTGCCATCTCTTCTTAATCTCTTCTGCTTCTGTTAGGTCCTTGCCTTTTTTGTCCTTTATCATGCCCATCTTTGCACAAAACGTTCCCTTGATATCTCCAATTTTCTTGAAGAGATCTCTAGTCCTCCCCATTCTGTTGTTTTCCTCGATTTCCTTGCATTGTTCATTTAAGAAGGCCTTCTTATCTCTCCTTGCTATTCTCTGGAAATCTGCATTCAGTTGTTTATATCTTTCCCTTTCACCTTTGCTTTTTGCATTCCTTCTTTCCACAGCTATTTGTAAAGCCTCATCTGACAGCCACTTTGCTTTCTTGCATTTCTTTTTCTTTGGGATGGTTTTCGTTGCTGCCTCCTGTACAATGTTACGAACTTCCGTCCATAGTTCTTCAGGCACTCTGTCTACCAGGTCTAATGCCCTAAATCTATTCTTCACCTCCACTGTATACTCATAAGGGATATGGTTTAGGTCATATCTGACTGGTCTAGTGGTGTTCCCTACATTCTTCAGTTTAAGCCTGAATTTTGCAATAAGAAGCTCATGATCTGAGCCACAGTCAGCTCCAGGTCTTGTTTTTACTGACTGTATAGAGCTTCTCCATCTTTGGCTGCAAAGCACATAATCTATCTGGTTTCGGTATTGACCATCTGGTGATGTCCATGTGTAGAGTCGCCTCTTGTGTTGTTGGAAAAGAGTGTTTGCTATGACCAGCGTGTTCTCTTGAGAGAACTCCGTTAGCCTTTGCCCTGCTTCATTTTGCACTCCAAGGCCAAACTTGCCTGTTGTTCCGTTTATTTCTTGATTTCCTACTTTAGCATTCCAGTCTCCTATGATGTAAAGGACATCTTTTTTGGGTGCTAGTTCTAGAAGGTGTTGTAGGTCTTCATAGAACCGGTCAACTTCATCTTCTTTGGCATCAGTGGTTGGGGCATACACTTGGATTACTGTAATGTTGAATGGTTTGCCTTGGATTCGAACTGAAATCATTCTGTCGTTTTTGAGGTTGCACCCCAGTACTGCCTTTCCCACTCTTTTGTTGACTATGAGGGCTACTCCATTTCTTCTAAGGGATTCATGCCCACAGTAGTAGATATGATGGTCACCTGACTTAAATTCGCCCATGCCCGTCCATTTTAGTTCGCTGATTCCCAAGATGTCAATGTTCAATCTTATCATCTCATTTTTGACCACATCCAGCTTGCCTTGATTCATAGACCTCACATTCCATGTTCCTAAGCAGTATTGCTCCTTGCAGCATTGGATTTTCCTTTCAACCTCAGACACATCCACAGCTGGACGTCCTTTCGGCTTTGGCCCAACCGCTTCACTCTTTCTGGGTCTACTTGGAATAGTCCTCCGCTCTTCCTCAGTAGCATATTGGACACCTTCCGACCTGAGGGGCTCATCTTCCGGCGTCATATCTTTTAGCCTTTTGGAACTGTTCATGGGATTTTCTTGGCAAGGTTACTGGAGTGGGTTGCCATTTCCTTCTCCAGTGGATCACTTTTAGTCAGAACTCTCTGCTACGACCTGTCCGTCTTGGGTGTCCCTGCACGGCATAGCTCATGGCTTCATTGAGTAACGCAAGCCCCTTCGCCACGACAAGGCAATGATCCATGAAGGAGAGACGGTCAATTTATTGGGCAGGAAACCAACACTTTATACATCGTTTTTGGTACAAAGAAAATCCTTACGGCTCAACAGATTAGAGTGAAATCACGATTTCTCCTACCTGGTTAAAACGTCTGGGCCACACAATGGCATCCTGGTCAATGGTGAACTGGATGATCTCTGGGGAGTTCTGCCTCTCTAGACTCCCAACTTTCACTGTAGCCATGGACATATTGGGAAACACCACAAAGTTCACAACATCAAAGTCAGTTACCAGGTCCCCCTCCTCATCCCAATAAACTCCGTCCATGGAAGCATTGTAGAAGTGGAAACTTCTCAGGAAGGGGTGAAGCTAGAATGATGTAGAAAACACCAGTATGTAGAAATCTGAAAGCAGTCTTTCAAATCTCAGCCCTGAGCAGGAGATATGATCTCTCCATCCTATCCTTGGGTATAGCATCTGTGCATTTTTTTCCCCCATATTCTTCCTAACATTTCCTGACACCTACTTTCCTTTTCCTGATAAGCTCTCCCAGTGAAAGAATAGACCAGGCTGAGTTCAGGTAACCTAACAAAGGCAAGTGGTGTGTTACCAGGTGGACTTGTCATCATAGCATGCATAACATGTGCATTCAGGCAGAGGAAATCCTAATCTGTTATGTGTGCAGGAATTGAGTGCAGTGACCAATGGCACACAACACAGTGCATTAGCATACGACACAGAGGGAGGCGAGGGTAAAGGTGCAGCAAGAAAGGTGTTTTATTGGGGGGATAATAGTACAATATTATTTATTTAAGAAAGCATGCAGATTTTCATGGCTTGTAATTAAATACACAGTTTGAATATTTATGGGATTTCCAGCCATTTTTTGATTTTTTGAGAGAAGAAATAAAGTTGTATGAAATAAAGTTGTAAATAATTGAAGAAATTATTATTTTTTTATTTAAAGAATTTATATGCCGCCTTTCTCCCGGCAAGGGCACTCAAGGCGGCTTACAACATTAAAATAACATATACATTAAAATAATTAACAATTTAAAACAATTACAAAATTAAAACAATTCAAAGCAATTAATTAACAATAGCAGGAAGCAATGCAATCTTCATTAGTCCCATTACTAGACCTTAAACGTAAGCACTTCCTGGGTAAAAGACAGGAAGAGGAGGAAGTCCTTGCAAGGGAGGGGGGCATGTGATGGTGCAAGCAAGAAGGGGGGGAACTGGGGCTGGAAAACAAGGGCTTTTGTGGTAGTGGATTGGGAATGGGAGAGGAGAAGAGCTGGAGGAGAAAAGCAAAGAAGCTAGAGAAATCTCACGGATCTAGTCATGGCCCAAAACTCATGGCAGTTCTCCATAGCCTGAACCAAGGACTACGGCAAACGAGTGAGTGAGCAACTCAGTGGGCTGTGAAATCATTTCATTCATCATTTTAGAATGGAAGCTTTCATGTCATTCACTTGCAGTGGAAGGGCTAGTCTCTCCCTCTGGGCAGCTCCCCTTACCAGCACTGCAGCGAATCAAAGGAGTTTCTTCCTTTACACTATTGGGCAGCAGCCCAGCCATTCAAGCAGTCGTTGTGAAGGTTCAGGGTGCTTAAGAAGGGTTCCTTCAAGGCTGCTCAAAATGTCATGACACCACTACTTCTGAGAATGTTTCAAAGCCTAGATCTGGAATTGAAGAGTTGGCGATGGTTTTAAGTATAACTATCCGTGAGGGAAAAGACATACCTGCTGCCACGGCTGAGTCACGGGGTTCCCTTCTTCTGCCATCACTCTCCAGTTCCGCCTGGATGCGAAGGCAGCATGCAGGGCATGTGCCACAGCCCGGATGGTGTTGTAAGCCCTGTAACTCTCTTCAGATAGTGTATTTTCAGTCACATCCTGGATCACGTTCTCCCATTTCTCTCTCTCTTTGCATCTCAGCCAGCCTTTCAGAGATGACGTAGGCTTTGAATATGAACAATGAAATGCTTTCTTCCCAAATTCCAGGAGGGCAGACAGAAATGTGTCAGAATTGTCGTATTCCGTCTTCTTTCTGTGTGTCCGGATTAAGAAGGACAAAGAACCATGGACGTACTCCATAGAACAATGTCTGCGCATCAACTTCAAGTGGGAGTCCTGCAAAACTGTCGCAATCCAAACTTTCCCCACAATTGGTCTCTCTGTAATTTTAGCAGCCATTGACAGTAACCCGAGCATGAACAGGTCTTGAGACTCCACATGGTAAACCACCACATTGACTTGTCCCTGCAAGAGCGACACAAAACTCTCTAACTGCTCGTTGCGGAAATTCATTTCCGGGATTCTTTCCGAGAAGGCGACACAAAGACCGTTTCTATTGAGCACATCGGTGAAGGTGCTCCTGAACCTTTTTCCACGGTCGCTGTTTGTAGCCAGGAGACCGATCCAGGTCCATTTGAAATACAGGAGTAGCTTGGCAATCCCCAAGTATTGAGGTTCTTGTTTTGGGGTCATGCAGTAGAAAAAAGGGAACTGAGTTTTATCCTGTAGAGCAGAACTAACAGAACCATAACTAACCTAGTGAGAAAAGGGGGGGGGGGGAATCTGTTTTTAAAATTGAGCGAAAACTGTTATGACCAGCAACAATGTAACAAGAGCGAACCGTCTTCTACGTTATTCAAGTCATAAAACCCAAGAAAGCTAAAAAATGCAATTAAAACTTAAAATGACTTTGGTCATTTTAAGTCCTCTTTAAGATGCAACAAAGTGCAGTTAAAAATACTTTAAAAGTCTAATTTAAAGTACAATAAAACCTGTTATGAACTGTGAGTTCATGTAAACTTGGGATTTTGTTATTTGCAGGATTAACCTTATAGTATTACTTCTCTGTAAATTATCAGAGAAGAATTAATTGAAAACAGAAGGGTTTCTTGCTAGAGGAAATAAATTGCTCAAGAAGAGCAGAGAGAGTTAGTTCCCTCTGGTGTAAGGATTGAGGTGTAGTTGGCTAGCCAAGGAGATTAAAGTATTTAGTTTTTAAAAGTTTTTATCAGCTGTTTATAAAGGTTTTAGAGTTTATGTAATTGTATTTTAATGTTGGGAAAATCCTCTTGTTTTGTTCTTGGATTTCCAATTAAAATTTAATAGTATTTGTACATGGGGGTGTTCTGTGAAGTGAATTGAAAAGACATCCGCCTACCCTGAAATTTGTACTGTAATAAGAGGGGTCGAGCTCAGGAGACCTCTCTAATCACAATTGGTCCTGAGCTGGTGGCAGCGGTACTACCAATAAGTCTTTGTTTTTCCTTGCTCGACCATGACAAAACCAATTTAAAACTCTGCATTACATTTCATTCATATGCTATGAACATCATCAGATGCAAAAGCCTAAGTAACAGGCAATGATAGCAAAGAACCCAGGTAAGCTGCTACATTTAAAAGGATTTAGACGCGCAAATTCTACAGTGAAAGTTAATTGATAACGGAACTCAGACCTTTGACCGTCATTAACCCTAGCCTAACACGAGCTCAGATTGCTGCCCCTAGTGGTCATTTTAATTCTTGCAGTCTTACTTAAAATCGGAGTCCAAAATTTATTTATAGCTGACCATTCGATGTTCATAGCATATGAATGAACCGTAATGTAGAGTTTTAAATTGTTGTTATTGTACTTGAAATTAGACTTTTAAAGTATTTTAACTGCACTTTGTTGCATTTTAAAGAGGACTTACAAAGTCATTTTAAGTTTTAATTGCATTTTTTAGCTTTCTTGGGTTTTATGACTTGTTTCCCCCCACACACACACACTATCCATAGGGATGCCATGACTGCTGTTAATGGCTGTTGAGCCATTAAACGGCTGTTGAGCCATTAAAAGCCATTAAAACAAAAAAGGTGTTTTCTGCATTGCAGGAGCATCTCCAAGTACAGAAACATTGAAGTGCCCTCTGGTACCCTAAAAGACATCAAGCACTGGGCCCCCCATGGACTTCTTTGTCTGCCTCCTCATGGTTCGTTGGATGCTACCATTGCTACTGGTACTGAGAGCCAGGTGACACCCCCCCCCTTATCATCTCATCCTCATGCCCCTCCCCCTCACTTTCTGAAGACACCTGCATGGTCTGTGAAAAGGGGTATGCAAGAAAGGCGAGCGTTTACATTCGCACATTGTAATGCATTACAATGTGCGAATGTAAACGCTCGCTTGTAAAGTTTTATGGGGTAGATTTAGAGGCCTGACCGTTGAGAAATGCTGCTGCATTTGCAATCTAGGGGGGTTGGAATCTCTTCACCATATTTTGCTCTATTGCACCTGGTACCAGGACCAGTTTCTTAAACCACTGCTCTCGGGTATAGCCTGTCAGTCAGACAACTTTGTTATCCAATATTTATTAGCAGGGGAGGATGAGACTTGTACCAGACAGGTGGATATGTTTCTTAACTTATTTGTGCAGAAACGTCTAACTGTGCCATTTTTTAATAATGAACTTACGGAAGATATTAAAGATTTTATGCCTAGATATACATAGGCGGGGAAAGTAGGTTTTAATTTAGTTTGAACAAATAAAATTGACGGGTTTAAAAGCCATGTCTGGGTTAAAAACAATTAAAAACTACAAACTTAATCATTTTTAACCCAGACATGGCTTTTAAACCCGTCAATTTTATTTGTTCAAAATAGATAATTACTGGCCGTGAAAACTTGAAATCTTATCTAGGATTTAATTGTGTGGAATGTAGACAGCCTTAGTTTTTTTCCCCCTGTATTTATGTACAAATGTGCTTTATTTGTTACCAGTGTTTTGTGGTGCAGTGTTTGTCTATTTTATTTCTTTTCTTTTTTTAATATGCCAATAAAGGTTGTACTACTACTGTGAGAAGGGGATCTCCATGCTACCCATCAAAATTAATAGTCCTTTAAAATACCGTATTGGTCTGAGTATAAGACTCACTTTTTTCTCCTAATTTAAGTTTTTAAACTAGGGGTACGTCTTATAATCAGGCTGTTGCAATTTAATGCCGGTGATTTAATTAATTTTTTTTAATAGCGCCAAACTTTAAGGGTGCGTCTTATAATCAGGTGCGTCTTATACTCGGGACAATATGGTAGTTTAAAACAGAGTTTTTCAAACTGTGGTACATGTACCACCCACTGGTGGTACTTTGAATGACCTCCAGTGGTACTTCTTTTGAAACCTTAACCAAGCCTTTGCCTCTGTGTGTTCACGTGCATGCGCACGTGTGTGTGTGTGTGTGTGTGTGTGTGTGTGTGTTTGTGTGTGTGTGTGTGTGTGTGTGTTTGCGTGTGTGTGTGTGTGTGTGTGTTTATAGCAATCTAGCCTGGGTGGTGGGATAATCCTTTTACCATAGAAAGGGAGTCTTCTGCTGATTGCTACACACACACACCCTTTCCAATATTCCTGGCCTCTCTGGACAGACCTTATAGACGCGGAATTAGAGTCAACCGAGCTCTCCCCCTTCCCCAATATTCATACCTGTGGGATTTTGTAGATGCCAAACAGGACTGAAATCTGAGCGGAGAGTTCAGAGTCAACCGCTTCAAGAACAGTCACCAGCTTATTCTTTCTGCCACAGGCATAGTTTGGAATACTCTGTTGCCCAGTAGACAGCAGATCTATCATGGCATCATAAGTCCGTCTTGCATTGCGATAGTTCTCATAGATGTTGTAGCCAAGAGTGATATTGGGCAGGAGCCTGGGATTCTGGTTGATCTCATGAATGGCAAAGAAGAAGGCCAGAACATGCCATATATCTGTGCCTTCTGTACTGCAACACAAAATGTGTTACATATTGGACTTCCACTCAGTGAAAACATGGGCTAACAAAAAACATAAGTTCATATATAGTCCTCAAGGAACTAAATTTTAAAAAAGCATATAATAAAGAGGTCTTGGAAGCGGGGGGAGCATTGTTGTAAGGGGGAGTCATTCGTTAAAATATTGTTGTGAGCATGGAGGGGGGTCAAATATTTTTATTACACAGAGCGCAGCACATAGAGCACACCACTTTTTACCCCATCTAAATCCATCTCAAAATGACTTAGTTCTTGGTTTAAAGGAAAATGCACATAGATATCATAGCAGAGCTGATATGTTGAAACTGTTTTTCTGGATTTCTGTCTTAAGTTATATTCCCGGATTCTGTTCAGGAATCAATGGGGTCTCACCACGGATATGTCCCAACATGGGAAGGACACGATCCTCCTGCTAGGGCAGGGCAGTGGCACTGCTTCTCCCTGCCTGGCAGAGAGTTACTCCTAGAAGGCAATGGGACTTGGCCAACAGTACAAGTATGGGTGAAAGTCCCATCTCCTCCCTGATGCAAGGAAAAGAGGAAGGTGGAATCTCCTCGCCTCCGGTTCGGGGGGGGGAGAAGATGAGAGTTCAGAGTCTCTTCTCGTTTAGGGCAAGAACATTGCCAGGGAGTGAATATATAACTTTATAAAATCTATTTGTACAACTTTCCAGTGCTGCCTCCTGGGACAGACGTCACCTTACCCTTGTGTCTCCTGGGAAGCAGGAAAGATAATGTCAAGTAATTCAGGGCCAGCTCCGGCTGCCAGCCAACTTCTCCTAATTCAATCTCGATTTTATTGCATTTCCCTCTGTATCATCTGCAACATTGTAACCAAATGCCTTTCAACATGTGCCACATTGTAACCGGACACCAGTCTTTGTCTCTAAGTCATAGGTGGCCAACCTGCGGCACGTGTGCCACTTAGTGGCACGCCAAGCCTTCTGAAGTGGCACTCGCCGGCATTCCTGCCCGAGATGCAAAAGTACCTGGAGCCGAGCCAAACGCTGTAGAAAGGCTGCTCCGGAAGGGCTGTTGTGCAGATTGGCTATGTGATTGGCTGTGAGGGGCGTTCCGGCCGCTCTGAGAGACTACATGGGCCAAATTTCATAAAGACGCTGGGGCGGAAGTGCAGATATTTAAATATATTTAAATATTTTTTAAATATATCTAAATATTTTAATTACCAAAGAAACTTTTATTTATTTATTTTAGTGGCATGCTCAAGATTATCTACACAAAAAGTGGCACGTGGTATGCTACAGGTTGGCCACCACTGCTCTAAGTCATTCCTGTGCTTGCATATCTAAATAGCTGTATTGTGTAGACCTGTCTGTGCATACGCTTTCCCATTCATACCCAGGAAGCTCTGGCCCATCCCCTCGCCACCCTGGCCAGGGGGATGATTGAAACACACCTGGGGCATTGCACCATCTGCATCCTAGCCCCCATTGGTCAATAATTCACACAAGCACAACACCTTCTATTGGTTCAACATTAGGATCTCTCCTTTTATTGGTTACTTTTACAATATCCTACTGTACATTTTCATTGGCGGGAAGTTTGAATCTGGGTTCTTATTGGTTGCTTTCCATGCATTTTCTTTAGATCCTTCTGTCTATTGGTTTCTTTTACAAATTCAAATGTATCCATGTGTTCACCTATGTAACAAATTCCAAATCTAATGTATATAAAACCCTTGTAATTGTATTGTCCCTTACACAACTTGTGCAGTCAAGTTGCGCTGCAAAGTAAAAAAAATTCCTTTTTGGTTTCCTTTGCAGGTCCTTTGCTGCAAAGTAAAAATCTTTCCTTTTTGAACCAGTACTGCGTTTTACCATCTTTTGAGCTCACTTTTTTGGCGCCCCGCATTTGCGGTCTTTTTCCTTTGCTTCCCGTAGCCGAAGCAGAATGTGTCCTGTTGTCCTGCCCACCGAGCAACCACGCTGAAATTACTTTGAAATAACTTGTACCCCTGGAGTGCAAACAACAATATGGCGGCAGAATGGATGAGAACTTCCCCTATAGGGGAGAAAGGTGGGATTGAAATCCAATAATAATAATAATAATAATAATAATAATAATAATAATAAATCTCCTTTGCTGAAATGAGGCAGCCAATAAACTAGAATCCATATAGATAACAATTTTAAGAACAGTTGCTAACTTTTACTTCACTCGTTATGAACAGTCCAAATCTTTATTACATCAGAAAAGTCAAATTAGCAGGATGAGACTGGCAGCCCAATGCTATCCCCCACCATTGGTGCTTATGCAGTCCTTCTGGCAGTGTGCTCTGAATTCAATGGGGGTGGGTGTCTAAAATCCTTTTAGACAACCAGCAGGAGGTAATTTTTACTTAAATGTGATGAAGACCAGCAGGGATTGTGAAGAGCTCCAGAGGGATATCTCCAAACTGGGAGAATGGGCAGCAAACTGGCAGATGTGCTTCAATGTAAGTAAAGTGTAAAGTGATGCATATTGGGGCAAGAAATCAAACTTCACATACGTGCTAATGGGTTCTGATCTGTCTGTGATGGATCAGGAGAGAGATCTTGGGGTACTGGTAGATAAGTCGATGAAAGTGTCAACCCAGTGTGCGGCGGCTGTGTAGAAGGCCAATTCTATGCTTGGGATAATTAGAAAAGGAAGTGAGAATAAAACGGCCAATATTATTATGCCGTTGTACAAATCGATGGTAAGGCCACATCTGGAGTATTGCGTTCAGTTCTGGTCGCCGCATCTCAAAAAGGATATAGTGGAACTGGAAAAAGTGCAGAAGAGAGCGACCAAAATGATTTGTGGGCTCGAGCACCTCCCTTATGAGGAAAGGCTTCAGTCTAGAAAAAAGGCGCCTGAAGGGGGGACATGATTGAGACGTATAAAATTATGCACGGGATGGAGAGAGTAGATACAGAGAAGTTCTTCTCCCTGTCACACAACACTAGAACTAGGGGACCTCTACTAAAATTGAGTGGAGGGAGTATTAAAACAGACAAAAGAAAATATTTCTTCACCCAGCATGTAAGTCATCTGTGGAACTCCTTGCCGCAGGATGTGGTGATGGCACCTGGCCTAGATGCCTTTAAAAGGGGATTGGACAGATTAATGGAGGAGAAGTCCATCACAGGTTACAAGCCATGATGGGGATAAGTAACCTCCTGGTTTTAGTAATAGGCTATCTCTTAATGCCAGATGCAAGGGAGTGGCAATAGGATACATATATCTTGTTGTCTTGTGTGCTCCCTGAGGCATCTGGTGGGGCCACTGTGAGACACAGGAAGCTGGACTAGATGGACTTTTGGCCTGATCCAGCAAGGCTCTTCTTATGTTCTTATAGGTTCTTGGAAACAGCAACTTTAACCAAAACGATGTATAACAAAAACAAATTCTACCTTAGGGTGATTATTTATTTATTTATTTATTTATTTATCCCACCTTTCTCCCAACAAGGCAACCAAGGCAGCTTACAGAATTAAAACAATGTTAAAATAGATCAGAAACAATAAAAACAAACAAAACAATTAAAACAAAACAAATGCCAATGGGTCACCTAAAAATTACAGTTGATGAAAAATATATACGTAAACAAGAGTGCCCAGGAGCATCCGGCGCATTCACTGGTCCCGCCATGACCCCCAAACCTTCCACTACATCCGCTTGGGGACACCAGCTGACAAGCCGAGCTTTGGCCGCCACACCTTAGGGGTTTGTGAGGTGATTCCCAGCAGCTGGCGGCAGTGTCCCCACAAACCAGCAGAGACACATGGGTATGGCAGTGTGCTGAACCTCACTAGCAAGGCTTCGAGCCCGCCAAACGCAGGCAGCCCGACCCAGGGGACTGGCGGTGGTGGGGTGTTGATGTGGGAGGGGGAAGGAGGAGGGGAGGGCGATGTGGAGGCGGGGCCTTCTTTTGGCCTGGCAGAATGGCTGGATGCAGGCAGTCCAACGGGCAGGGATCTAATTTTCTCATCAACGTTACAGCGAAACAACATTGAACAAAATAACGTTAAGTGGAGACTGAAGATATTTAACTGCACAACAAATGTCGTTGCAAGCACCATGGAATTACCAGAGTGAGCAGGACATAGACTAGAAGTGGTTGTTCACTCATATTTCAAGCAAAGGAGAACCATTTTCCCAAAGCCTAAGTCTGGTCACATGGTTTATAAGCCAAGAGTTTTTCTAGATAAACCTTATTGTGCTAGCGTACAATATTCTTAAGAGGAACCTCCCAAGTTGCAGCATGTGAATGGCAAGCTGAGTGATAGGTGGAAGTATAGTGTTCCGGCCACCATCACCCCACAAACCTTTTCCTTGAGGCAGAATCGGACAAGAGATGAACATGACTTACCAGGGACACATACCAGGCAATGAAGGTGGTCCCTTGTAAATCGGGATCATCACAGAGTATAACAATCAGAAACACACAGCGTAGCAAAAACGCCATCGGAACATGATTACTTACGGCACTAGTGATGGAGGCGGAGGTTTGGAGAAAATGTATCCATACTTCATAATAGTTATTGTTGATGTGAGTCCAGTAATTAGGTAGTCTCCCGGCTTATAATAATTAAATACGGTTCTTTGATCATGTTGCAAATTCAAGGGGCAGCTTGTCTTCTTCAGCGTATGACAGGAAGCAGCACTGGGCAGCAGCAGAAATGTTAGAAAAAGCAGCAGCAGTTTCATTCTGGGTATGCCTCCGATAGACACAGGCGCACACAGGGACTCCCCTCAACTACAGGTGCAGCTATGAGAAATCAAACTTTCTTGCAAGGGAACAGCAGCAGTGAAACTCGACTAATATATATGGAGCCCAGTTGGAGCTTCAGACCTGAAGGACCTGATACTGAACCTCACATTCGTATTGTTTCCACTGCCCCTAAATCCCCACCCAGGCACAGGAGGCAAAAGTTGGCACATGTGCATAAATTGACACAGGAGGGATTTATGCACCAGCTCAGTACAAGAACTTACTGCATGTTGCTCTCGATTCCGATATTATTATTTTCAAAAGTGATATTGGGAAGAATCCCATGAGCTTTGACAAGAAGAAGGATAAATGACAATGATTTGGATAATTATAAGGGACAGAGTCACTTGACAACATCCTTAACTCTCCGTATGGCTCCATGCCCAGGTGTACAGATGGAGAAAACATGTTTGTGGGTCTCACCAGGGCTGCTCTGTCACCTTTCTTGGATCAGTGTGAGGAGAGATCAGTAAACTTAAAATTTGCAATGAAGAAATACCTCCACAGCTCCATGTTGAAGCTCTTCTAGGGCAGTGTTTCTCAAACTGTGGGTCGGGACCCACCCCCATTTCTGGTGGGTCCCAGGTGATGGAAAGATCAGATAAGTAACTGCTACAAGCCCTGAGGCTATTCAAAAATCAGATAGCTACTAATTTGCCCCTCAAAGAGCTGAGCTCCTGCAGGTTTCAAGATAGCTGCTAATTACCCTGCAAGCAGCTGAGCTCTTGTAAATAATAAATATATTTATTTCTAGATCATCTTTTTTTTATGTCTCGTAAAGCTAGGTGGGTCCCGATAAAGTGTCATTTTTAAAAAGTGGGTTCCGGTGCTAAAATGTTTGAGAACCAATGTTCTAGGGGGATATATGAATTGATGCATGACATGCATTTGTTATTGACATTCAAGGCCTGCTTATCCGTCTTGCCTGACCTCCCAAGGAGGCGCCGTGAAGCAGCGGATTTGCATAGGAACAGCCCTCTCGCAAAATGCCTTAGATTAGGGTTCTGACCAGAACCGCCCCGTCGTAGTCCACAGAAAATAGCTGCATCCTCCCCTGTGATTGCGCACACGCTCCACCCACTTTCATTTTCGCTTTTGTGGGTGGAGCGTGTGTGCAGTCACAGGGGAGTTCGTGAGGCTATTTTCCATGGACTACGACTGGGCAGTTTTGCCTCCCCTACCCTCCCACACCCTGGCTCTGACTGAATTGCCATTAAGGTTGGTGAGGGAAAGTCAGGGAGCAGAGGCACATCTTTGGCCCCACAACTCTTAATCTTAGAGTTTCTCTTAAGGTCAGGAAATTCCAGGATTCTGGCATGGTTTGCATGTCAGAATAGGATGGGCAGAATTGGGGCTGGAAGACCAGGGGTTTTGCGGTAGTGTAGTGAGGGCCCCACCCCTCCCCTAATATTTTTGTGTCGTCGCCCACTCTTTCCAGAACCCCCTCCCTTTTCCCCCATCCAAATCCGTCCAGGAATCACGAAGATACAGCCTTCTAAAGTCAAGCGCTTTTTTAATTCGGCTTTTCTCCGCTTTTCGCAACGTTTAACAGCTGGCGCGTGCCCGCCGAGGGCAAAGGTTCACCGGCACGCGCCTAACACGAGCCCTCCGGAGCCCAAGAGAAGCGGCAGTAGCAAGAGTTCACCCTGTACCTTTTAATCCTATCAGCCTCTTAACCCCACTAAGCCGTTAATCCCCTTTCTGGGCGTTCAGCCAAGATCCACTAGACGGCGCATGTATCCAATTACAGGATTATCGGAACCGCTAGCCACTCTGACCCACTAACCTCCTCTACGATCTCTCTTTTTGTATTTGACAGCTTAAAGCGATACGAGCCTATTTCTAAAACAGTGAATCGTTCTGCTCAATTGCTGTGGTTTATGGGTTTCCCTTGAGAGTTATGCACCGGATCTTCACTGAGGATCATTGGGGCCTCCTCAGGGATGGGTCCCCACACAGAAGGGTCCCGATCCTCTCGCACTGTTGGGGTTAGCCTCAGCTGCAGCGGAGAGGCTCCTGGCAGCAATGCAACAGATCTGCAGCCGTAAATAGTCCAGTTCGGAACTGGGCATCCTTCTGGAATCCCAGGAGCAGGGTTGTAGAGTGGTTCGAGTCCCTCCCCCTCCTCCCGTGACGGAAACCTTAGGGTAAACGAAGACAGCCCGGGGGGCGTCTCCTGCCATAGATCTGCTCTGCAAGGAGTAGGGGAAGCCATTTTAAAAAGCATAACTCCTGTGTATCAACCTGTTCTGTGCTGGCCTCAAATGGCTGCCTTCTACCTGGGGAGTCGGCTGAGGCCAGGGAGGAGGGAAATCCCAGGATCACAGCAAGGAGTCAGATTGTCACCACTTCATTTCCTCAGGATCTTATCTCGTTGTGTCTACACCTTCCCTACATCAATCTCCCCCATCTCCCACATCCTGGAATCATTTGTCTCTGTCTTCCTTTGTTACTATTATTCAAATGCCTCTCTCCTGGCTGCCGTTTACCTGATTACAACTTGTCCCTCTGTACATGCTATCACTGTCTCACCTCCCATTGTTCCTGCTTTGCCTGGCTACACTTATTTCAAATGCTAATCCAGTTACCTGCCTTGCTCTTGCCTGATTGACAGGAACAATTCAAATGTTCTCAACTGTATGCCTGGTGCCATGGGGCAGGGACCTATTGTGTGGCACTTTTGGCTATCTAATTGGAAATACTGCCTTTTGTGTTAAGCAGGCTTCTCAAAAGGACTCATTCATAAAACTCCGGAAAACCTCGCTTCACCTGAAGTGGGGGTCTAATCCTATTACCTCCTGCCACCCAGTACCCTCACCCATCATACCATTGGTTCCCAGTTGCACAAAGCACCACACTTCTCATTGGTTCTTTTAATAAAGTTTATCTTTTATTGGTTCAAAGTTTCACACACGCTGCTGCTGTTCTCATTGGTGTAAAGTTTCAATCCAACTTCCTATTGGCTGTATCAACGTGTAACTTCTTGGATCCCTTCCCCTGTTGGTTCATCTTTATCATGCATTTTCTGTAACAATGTACTCCATGATTTTACCTGCAATAATGAAATGTATATAAGCTTTTGTATTAATTGTATATGTTACACTTTCTGCCTTGCTGATCGTGTCCTTTGCTAGCAAAGTAAAGATCTATCTTTTCCCAGTGCTGGTCTGTTTTGGAGCTCTAATTTTGGCGCCTCCGCGATTCGCGGACTTTTCTTTTTTCTTTTCTTTTCTCCGTTTTTGGGTACCTTCTCCATCTCTGGGGTCAGGTGCTTGCCCACCGAATCAAACGAGCTGAAATCACTCATCCCACCCAGGAGAGCTCAAAACAGTAGTAGGAGGGGAGAGGCGAGCTAAGGGAGAAAGGTGAGATTGGTTATGGTGTGGATCTCCGTCTTAAACAGTTAACAATAGACCAAGAGGTCTGCTGTTAGAAGCAGTGATTGTGACTGGCAAAATCACTGCTCCTGGCACCTCTGTGATTTCCCCTTTCCCTAAGCATAGTGCTTATCCCCCCCCCCCAAGGCAAATTGTCATTCTACCTAATCTAGAGCTGGGGGATAGGGCTGTGTGCAGCAGTTTCAGATGGGCACCAACATGTGGACACAGTCCTGCCCATCTGTCTGTGGTCCCAGCTGCCATGGGCCTTGCCTGGTGTGAGCCTTTCTGAGTGCCACTGTGGCCCGTGGGACCTGCTTGTCTGCACTGTCAGACTGCAATCCTGTGTATGCTTACTTGAGAGTAGTAGTACTCATGGATGTCAATGGAGTTTCTGTCTGGGTGGGCATGCATGGGATTGTGCTGTCTGTCTGATCAATTGATGGGAGAGCGCCAACCCGATGTTAGGCCAGTAACGGATGGTCACTGGGCGCTTACAGCACGTGGCACTCCCAATTGCATGACTGATGTGGGGGCATAGAGCTCTTTGGATGTGGGGGTGACATGGGGCCATCATCAGGCAGCTGACATCACCTAGCGATACACTCCTTGGCTGTGTCGGAGTTACTAAAGATGCTGGCAGGGTAGCTGGGAGGGCTGTGGCAGAGCAGTGGGGCTTGGTGTAGCACTTGTTCCCTCCTCCCCCTTCATGCTGGCTTAGGATGACAGGCTTAGGATACAGCTGACACCATGACGACACTGTGCCAGGGTTGCTTCAGTATAGGATTAAGCTACAAAAATGCATTAAGGGCACATGAACAGCTGGAAAATAAGATTGTGCCAATCAGGGCCATTGTTTATGTAATCAGTCAGATATAGTTAGCTATAGAATCCCTAGCGCATGTGCATTTACACTGACCTACGGCAAAACTTCCTCAAATCTCTGTTGGTAAATTTGCAAAGGAAGTCTGATTCGGATATCATTCTGATTTTACTTTCATCCACCAACAAATGGACCATCAACCCGTTAGCTAATTTTCTTCAACTAACCATGGAACTCAGAGTGGCTATGGTGACTGACGTTGCAGAACCTAGGTAGAAGGATCGTCGACTGTTTACTTGGTTATGCCTCCCTTCTTTCTCACATTTTTTCTTTTTGTTTGTTTATTGTGTTATGTACTATTACTTTTTAATTTATGTTCTGTTATATTATGCCAATAAAGGTTTATTGGATTGATTGATTGATTGTGCCAAACAGATCTGGCTGATACCAAAGATGCATAGATTTCATAAAGTTCATTCATTTCAATTAGGCATCTTAACATGAATACAGCTGGAAGAACTCAGGTTGTGACAAAGTGATAAATGCAAAATCATAAAATGTTCACCTGAATGACATTATATGTTCAGTTTTATTACTCATGACACTTTCATTACTCATGGCTACAGTCCTTCATAATGTACGGGAAGAACAGAGAGATGGGTTGGCATACAATTGCAGGGCTTCGGTCTTAAGGCAAGTGCATGGGTTTAGTTACAACCCTGAAGTGCCAAACAACATATGAAGGACCAAATTATACATTTACTTTTAGTATTTATGATGAGATTCTTGCATAAAATACATGAAAGGAATTGTATTGTAATAGTATTTGAGAGTGGGTTCACTCACAATGCGAGTACGTTGCTTTCCAAAAATCCATGCTTGAGAAGGCACCATCAAAATTAAGAAGAATGCGCTCAAAATCAGACGTCTTCCTTAGCTTTTTATCATCAGATGCTCTTTGGTATTGAGATCAGGCCTGAGTACTATAATGTAGCATTTGGGCATAAAGATGCAGCCCAGTAACCCCACACTGGATGCCAAGATGGAGAAGACCTGCAAGGCCACCATGTATTTCCCCTTTGTGCTCAGGTAGGTGGGCACAAAGGACACCCAAACACTGCAGAAGACCAGCATGCTGAAGGTGATCAACTTGGCTTCATTGAATGCTCCGGGCAGCTTCCTGGCTAGGAAGGCCACAGTGAAGGAGACGGCCGCCAGAAAGCCCATGTAGCCAAGGGCAACATAAAACATGGCGACACTCCCTTCGTCACACTGCAGTATGATGTACCCAGACTGGGAGTGCATGTCAGAATCTGGGAATGGGGGAGAGATTCCTAGCCAGGCAGCACAGATGCCCACTTGAACTATGGAACAAGAAAAGACAATGGAGTTTGCCAAACTCTTCCCCAGATATTTCCTCATCTTGCTCCCTGGCTTTGTGGCCATGAATGCCACCACCACAGTGACTGTTTTGGCCAACACAGAGGAGACAGCAACTGAGAAGATGACACTGAAGACAGTTTGCCGGAGAAGGCAGGTCACCTTCTGGGGCTGACCAATGAATAGGAAGGAGGACAAGAAGGAAAGCAGGAGGGAGACCAGGAGCGTGTAGGTGAGGTCCCGGTTGTTGGCTTTGACTACTGGAGTTTCACGGAATTGAATGAAGATTCCTAAAATACAAGCAGTGGATAGGGATAAGAATAGGGCAAAGACAACAAGGATGATCCCCAAAGGCTCTTCATAGGATAGGAAAGTTATAACTTTAGGGACACATTGATGTCGGCCCTTGTTTGGATGCTGATCTTCTGGACAACTGGTGCAATGGTCTGCATCTAAAAAATACAGCGGTGAGTTTAGTGTTACTTACATCCATAATAATCTGACTAAATGCTTTGTGAAATGAATTAATAGCCCAGTCCTCTCTGGGCCGTACACTGGCAGATCTCGTGATCTGTCAGCATAAAGCTGGGGCTTCTGGTTCCATGTTCTGCTATCCACTAGTGACAGTATGGGAGCTGGTAAGCTCTGAACTGGCAACAGTGGGCTGCAGAACCTCTGCCAGAGCAGGTAAGGTGGCAGGTGGGGCAGGTGGGGGTGGATTGGGGTGGGATTTGGAATGGACCAAGAGTGGTTTGGGGGCAGAAGAGGGGTGGATCTTGGCAACAGCCATGCACACTGGATATTATCCCCACTTCCTGGCCCAGACCCACCCCTAGAAGATTCTTCAGACTTACGCCAGCCATAGAGCTGGTGTAGGTTAGAGGAGACCCATTGGGAACCAGGCAGCATACAGAGAGGTAAATAAAAATGTTCTGTACTTCCTGTCTCAGGTTTCCTGGGCCCCCGCTGGCCCATGGCACCCAGAGCAGTGCTCCGTTGGCCATGCTGAAAGCTCTGCAAAGATAGGATTGGGCCATACAGATACAAATACTATGCAAACCAATAAAGGATTCCAGTTCAAGGAGGCCTAAAACAAACTCTCACATGTACTAGGAAGTGTTCTTTGCCTCTTCCTCATGGGCTGCAGCCCTTCCCTTTTGAGTCACATACCTTCCTGAGTGGAGATTGTCCCTCCCTTGCAGGGGGCACAACCATAGCAGCAAACTGGCTCTCCTTCCTTAATCACTTTCGCATAGCCAGGCTGACAGCTGGCTGTACATCTGGAATGAGGCAAGTTCTAAGAAAACAATAAAGAACACCAATCAAATTCGGGGGGGGGGACCCTCATCCCTAGGCGGTTCCTCTTCTGAAGTCTCTTCTTCAGAACCTTCTCCCTTGGGACTCTCCTGCTTGTCTGGGGCAGATCTAGTGTTCATGGGTGATATGGGCTCAGGTAGGGATCATGCACGGTTGTAAGGGACCCATTGAGCTACTTTTACGTTCTCCATTTAGAAAGATGGGTAGGATGTTTCCTTACAAAAATCTGTGTCTGCCTGCTGCTGCTGCTGCAGCTTAGAGCACCAAGACCCAAAATAATCCTGGGACCAACTTTGCAGTCCCAAAACCTACAATATCTCAACACTTACTACAGATTCAATACCCTAAGAAATCTAAAGATCACCACACACAATCTCAAGACTAAAATTCCAAAAATGTCGAAAGTGCCCAATGCATTTCCAAGACCAGCAGAGATGCTCTGACTTTCAAAAGGCCATTGTCACAGACAGGGCCAGGGTAGCATCACTGCTGCTTCCCTGCTTCCACCCTGTCCTCCAGTCCACTTCTGTTGTGAGTACACACCCAAACAGGTTTCCGTGCACTCCCCAGGCATCTGAACTGGGTCTGAACTCGGGGACCCTAAACTAGAGACCTTGCCATCTGGGTCTTTGCATGAAGGCAGTCGCCCATAGTTGTGGCCTGACCCTGACGCTACCATCATCCATCACTGATGTTGCCTTCCTGTTTCTGTACCTGCATCCCATGATGCTACTTTCTCAGGATGGAGGGAATTCCATCCCACCTTTAAGCCAGAGCATTCCTCTGCCTTTTTTTTTCCTATCCACATTCATTGTGACATTAGACTGTCAACTTCTTGGATGGGAATCTTTCCCTTTATGGATCATGTCTAGTACAAAATAAAGCTCAACAGATGTTTTTAAAAGAGGTAAACTGAAAACAATGATTTCCCCACCTGGTTAAAGCTTCTGGGCCACACAATGGCATTTTGGTCCATGGTGAGCTTGATCTCTGCAGCGTTTTGCCTCTCTAGACTCCCAACTTTCACCCTAGAAATGGACTTATTGGGAAACACCATAAAGTTCACAATGTCAAAGTCAGCTGCCGGGTCCCCGTCCTCATCCAGAGAAATTCCCCCCATGGAAGAATTGGGAAAAGAGACATTTTTCAGGAAAGGGTGAAGCTAGAATGACAGAGAGAAAACCAGCATTTAGAAAACTGAAAAGTACGTTGGATAGCTCAGCTCTACTCAAATGGAGAGACGGTCTCCTAGTCCTGTGGATAGGATATTGGCAGCGGCGCCAATACCGCTCCCTTCCTGGCCTCAATCTTCCCCCTCCCACCCCCGTCTCTGCCCCATTCCTCCCCTTGCACTGACTCACCAGTGCCAGGGGTCATAGCGAGGCCATTGGCATGCAGCAGCAGCCTGGCCACACTGAATGGCGTGTCACCTTTTGCGACCGCCATAAGGGACCTTGTGCTGCCAGAATGCTAGCTTGTGATCAGCGTGGTCTATTTCCCGGCATTCATGTAATCCATGAGCAATGGACAACATCTCGAAGGCGTACAACTCATGCCAGGCAGCACAGCTCAAGTCAACTGTGCTGTTAACTGCGTTGCATATTTTGACTCCTGAGAGTCCCTTGGACTGCTAGGAGATCAAATCAGTCCATCCTAAATGAAATCAACCCTGACTGTTCCCTGAAAGGACAGGTACTGAGGCCGAAGCTCAAATATTTTGGCCACCTAATGCGAAGAGAGGACTCTCTGGAGAAGACTCTGATGCTGCTGGGAAAGATTGAAGGAGAAGGGGAAGGCAAAGGCTGAGATGGTTAGACAGCATCACCGATGCAACGAACATGAAAATGAGCGAACTCAGGAAGATAGTGGAGGACAGGAAGGCCTGGCGAGATGTGGTTCATGGGATCACGAAGGGTCGGACACGGCTTAACGACTGAACAACAACAAATATTTTGACTATTTTCCTGAAGTCTCTAAATACATTAATGGACCGTAATATGAACTCTGGACACTGTCTTGCAGATCTCATGCCAAACTCTCAAAACTCCATCTTGACTTCTGTTTGCTACCAAAATACCAGCTCATGCAAGTCACGTAGTTGAGGGGGAAAGGGTTGATGTTGACGATAAATGAGAAAGTCCACTCTCATTCTATTGTGAAAACCTGCAGTTCCTGTTGGTAGTTGTTTGACTTCTGCCTATATTTGTATTTTGGCTGTACTCACTGGATGCCAGGAAAACCTGTACCAGTGTTTGTTTGAATTGCAGTCACGTGGAAGACACACACACTAACTGCCCAATCTTATCCCCACCAGCCAATGCAGTCATGCTGGCAGAGCACGCACTACATTCAATAGTGGGGAGGGCGATTGGCCAGTCAGCAGGAGGTAAATAAAAATAATTACCCCCTGGTAGCCTGCCTGAGTACCTATGAGTCTCTTTGGACCTATGCCAGCTATTTTGCTGGTGTATGTGCGAGGAGAAAAAAGGGGTGGGCAGCCTGGGAAAGAGGGGAAAGAATATAGGGCATGCCAGTGCTGCCGAGATCCACCCTCTCCCTCCCCTTCCCCGCCCCCTGCTCTCCCTCCAATTCGCCCCAAATCTCCCCTTTACCTCCCCCTCCAACACCAACTTACCAGCACTGGTGGAGGCTCCGGGAACCGGCGCTGCACATGTCATGCCACTGCCTGTTTTTAAGTGTAACTATCTGAGAGGGAAAAGACATACCTGCCACGACTGTACCATCGGATTGCCTGCTCCTGCCACCGCTCTCCAATTCAGTCTGGATGACAATGCAGCATGTAGGGCATGTGTCACAGCCAGGACAGTGTTATAAATACAGTAGCTGTCTTGAGACAAAATTCTTCCAATCACATCCTGATTCAGGGGCTCCAGTTTCTCTTTCTCTGTGCATCTCACCCAGCCTTTCACAGACAACACAGGCTTTAAATAGGAACACTCAAATGCTTTCTCCCCAAACCGCTCGATGGCAAAGGAAAGTGTGTCAAAGTTGTCATGTTCTGACTTTTTGTGTGTCTGGATGATGAAGGACAAAGATCCATGGATGTACTGGACATCGACGGTGTTGTAAAAAAACCTTAAATGGACATCCTGAAAAACTGTTGCAACCCAAACTTTCCCCACACTTATTCTTTTTATCACTTCACTATACATCACAACTAATGCTAGCATCAACATGGTTTGCGGGTCCACATGGTAGACAACCACATTGACTTGTCTCTGCAACACAAGCAAAATCTCCTCTAACCGCGCTTTGGTCCACTTCAGCACTGGGATACTTTCTGCAAAAGCAACACAAAGATCGCTTTTGATTGCCACATTTGAGAAAGTGCTTGTGAACCTCTCTCCATGGTCATTATCTGGAGCCAAGAGACCAATCCATGTCCATCTGAAATGCAGGAGTAGTTTGACAATCCCCAAGTATTGGGGCTCCTGTTTGGGAACCATCCGGTAGATAAAAGGGAACGGAGTTGTATCTTTTTGAGCATATCTCACACCGCCGTAAGTGACCTTGGAAGGAAAGGGGGAAAAGAGTTTTATTTCTTCTTTCACATTCTCCCAACTTTCTGGCATTCTATGTTACTAGAGGATAAAGAATCAAATAGTTGGCAATGACTACGAGATCATTTTATCTGCAGGATAAACATCCCAGACTGTATACAAAGACAGTGCAGGGCTCAAGAGACCACAGAGGCTTAGCTGTACCGTGACTTACTGGCAACAACGCTGACGGAAAGTGCTAAGCATCCAATGGGGGGGGGGGTTGATCGGACAGCCAGCAGGAGGTAAGTAAAAAAACTTGCTTACCCCATGGTAGGCTACCTGATCACCTAGGGGTATTCTTGGACGTACCCCAGCCATATTGCTGGCGTATGTCCAAGGATAGAAAGGGGTTGGGGCAGCCTGGGAAAGAGGGGATAGGATCCTAGTGCGTCACTGCCCATTCCCCTAATTTGGAGAGATCCTGCTGGAGCACTTCACAAACCATTCTAGACTTCACCACCCAGCAAGGTTTAGTGTCACCTGCAATCTTGGCTACCTCACTGCTTAGCCCCACCTCCAGATCATTTGTGAACAAATTGAAAAGCGCCAGTCACAAGACCAGTCCTTGTGGCACACTACTTTTCACTTCTCTCCATTGTGAAAATTGCCCATTGACACCCACTCTCTGTTTCTTGTTCTTCAGCTAGTTCCTTATCCATATGAGTGGACCGGCCCCCTTATTCCCTGACTGTGGAGTTTTCTCATGAGCCTTTGGTGATAGACTGTGTCAAACACCTTCTGAAAGTCCAGATACATAATATCAGAGGGGTCTGGCTCAGTCGGTAGAGCCGCCGCCTTGCAAAGCCCAAAGATCAGCAAATGACAAGTTCGAGACATGCCACCAAAAAATAGCTGTGAAAAGCCTCTGTGAGGAGAGATAAGAGCTCCCAGCTGCGTTGGTCAAGTGTGGGAGGTGCTGGCCAGCAGAAAAGCCAGACTGCAAAAGGAGACCACCTGGAATGTAGTTGTTCATGAAAGATTGGACATTTATATATTGTATATAACCCCTCATCAGGGGGGTTAGGAAAGCCTGCCCATGTACACTGCCTTGGATTAAAAGGGGAGAAATCCAATGACCAAGAAAGGTATATAAATACTCTCTCTCTCTCTCTCTCTCTCTCTCTCTCTCTCTCTCTCTCTCTCTCTCTCTCTCTCTCTCTCTCTCTCTCTCTCTCTCTCTCTGTGTGTGTGTGTGTGTGTGTGTGTGTGTGTGTGTGTGTGTGTGTGTGTGTGAGTGTGAGTGTGAGTGTGAGTGTGAATGGGTTCACCCACATCCTTTCAAAGAACTCTAGAAGATTTGTGAGGCAAGACTTGCCCTTACCATGCTGATTCTCCCTCAGCAAGGCTTGGGTGTTTTTTTAATATGGTTCAAGATGTTATCTTTGAGGCTTTCTACAATCTTACCTGGAACAGATGTTAGGCTGACCAACCTGTAGTTTCCTGGGTCCCCCTCCCTCCTTCCCCCATTTTGGAGACACCCTGTCTGTCACTCTGCAGAACATGGCAGTCCTTTCCCTTCTCGATTCTGCCCACAAAGCCTTGACCCGTCGTTCGTTACACTGTGGAATTTGTAGCCCCATGTGTGTGCTCTGAAATTCACACCTGGTTAAATCCCTCCCAGGAAAACATACCTGTGGGGTTTTGTAGGTGCTCAAGATGGTGGAAATCTGGATAGAGATATCAGAGTCGGCCCCTTCAAGAACAGCCACCAGCTTATTCTGTCTTCCACAGCTATAGTTCGGAATGTTCTGCTGCTCAGAAGATAGCAGATCGATCATAGCATCATAAGTCAGTCTTGCATTGAAATAGTTATCATAGATGTTGTAGCCAAGGGTGATATTGGGCAGGAGCCTGGGGTTCTGGTTGATTTCATGAACTGCAAACAAGAGGGCCAGAATGTGCCAGAAATCTGTGCCTTCCGTACTGCAACAAAAACATGTGTTACATATTGAGCTTCCATTCCTCCAAGAAAAATAAATTACAGAGGCCCTGGAAAGGGGGACAGATTAGCTTCCCTGGTGTTTGCTACTTAAAAGGGGGAGGCATGGATTAGACTGTGCTGAAATGAAGCAGCCAACACATAAATAAAGTGACAACACTTTTAAAATGACAACACCATTCAATGGCAGGAAGTCCTTGAGGTCTGGTATTTAGCCAAGGGATCACGACTGGCCCATAGAGTGTAGGTGTAGGGAATCAGCCTGCATCTTGAGGTAAGCAACCAGGACCAATCTCAAGAGGCTGACTGGCTTGGAGGTGCAGGCTGGTGTCCCCCTCGGGCTTCAGTGGCAAAGTCTATCACAAAGGCTGTCAGGTTTGTTACAGGCAGAACAGTTTGGCTGCCTTGACCCCCCTTTCCAGGGGTTGGTGTGGAAAAGCTGGAGTCATTGGGATGTAACCTCAGGTTGGAGCCAGGGTGGGGATGCCTTAGGGGGAGATACTCCTCCAGAGTAGGTGCCTGCACTCAAAGGGGAGGGGTCTTAGTGAAGTTAGGACCTGCTGCAAATTAATATTACAGTAAAACCTTGGATTGTGAGCATAATTCGTTCCGGAAACATGCTTGTAATCCAAAGCACTCATATATCAAAGCGAATTTCCCCATAAGAAATAATGGAAACTCAGATGATTCGTTCCACAACCATTTAATCATATAAAAATGATTACAGTAATACAAAATACAGTATAAAATCAAAATAAAACAAATTAACCTGCACTTTACCTTTGAAAAGAATCGTGGCTGGTGTGAGGGAGACGAGAGAGAGGAGAGAAGGAGAGTAGGACGTCTATCACAAATGTTATTGTGTAGGACGTTATTGTGTAGGAAGTCTATCACTAACAGGATCACTGCTATCTGTTGGCTCACTGGACTGAGACTGGGAGACGATTATCCACAATCCCGCAGCGAGAGAGACTACTCGCAGAGGCGTAACGGGCCTCACCGGCGCCTTTCCTCACAGGGCTGCCTCCACGCACCTTTCCTTCTATACACGATCGTGAGGGCAGCGTGAGAAGGCAGCCGTTCAGTGGTGGAGCCTGAGCGTAGCGCCCCACGCCCGGAGCAGCTGCTCCTCGGGCTCCAAAACCTACTTGTAATGCAAGACATCGCTTGTTAATCAAGTTAAAATTTATTAAAAATTTTGCTTGTTATGCAAAACGCTCTCAAACCAAGTTACTCTCAATCCAAGGTTTTACTGTATATCGTTATTCGCATTCAATAAACATGGCCCGTTTACCAAAAGCTGATAGTGTATACTGTGGGGGGTGCCAGATCAGAGAAGCTGTGAATCTCATTCTGATATCAACGGAGAATTAACTCACATTGGGACTGTGGAAGTGAAAATGATATGCCCTTCAAGACTCCACATTTGAAGATGCACGTAACACCTCTAACCTCACACCAAGACTGAGCAGATATTCCTCTCCTAGCACAGTATACAGTCCTGAGGACTCTTCACTGCAGCCTCTCCTGGTTTCCTCTGTCTGCAGCGACCTGCCTGCGCTGCCTTCCAAAACAGGTGTGTTAATAAACGGACCGTACAAGTCCCCTTCTTTGAACAATTCAGAATGCTTTTGAGAACGATTCCACAATGGATGCAGCCGCAAGCACCACAGAATGCCTGTCGTGCAACCATTTTCAGCTATATGAAAGGAAAGTGTTGGGTCCTTGTTCTACTAGATCAGCATTTCACAAAGTGTGCTCCCCTTCAGGGTCTCCATGAGCACACCAGAAGTGGCCTCCATCTGCTCGGTGCTGCACCACTCCACATGTGCACTGGTGCTCTGGCACTCCCTGAGACTCTGTGCATGCACCAGCGTGGCTCCCTAAACTCCAAATGCAAAGGGCTCCAGAGACCAAAAGGTTTGAGAACCGTGGTACTAGATAAACCTTATTGTACTATCATCATCTATTATTACCAACAGCAACCTCCCACGTTGAAATCGCAGGCCGTGCACAACATGTGAATGCCGTTTACTGCCTTCCTCCCTGCCCCAATCTTTCCTTTCAGGTAGAATGTGGGGACAAAAAGTCAGCAGTTGGCAAACCACGCTGACGACAGGCTTGGACAGTAGTTGGCAATCACACTGACCTCTCCTGACTGTCAGCACATTTCCTCACACTATCTGGAACATGTAGATTGTCTCAAAAGGCACAGCATGTTTACAGCAGCAGTACATGATAAGCTAGTAACACATTCTACATATGCCTGTGTGAACTAAAACTTGCTGAAACAGCTCTATGCAACTATACTGTATTGTAGCAAATCATCCTGCCTCTAAGGAATGTTAAATCTCAATAAATGGGATCTCCAGCGAGCATTCGTGGTGCCTTCCCGCCGGGAAGCTCCCGAGAGCGATCTGGAAGTCTTCCCACGAACAGAGACTTTTGCCTTCGTGTCTTTCCATCCAACAAGTTGCAACCCAATGCAACAGTAGAACAAGACAAAAGGACATCATTTACCAGGGCCAAGTACCAAGCAAGAAAGACAGTCCCTAATAAGCAGGGATCACGGCCGAGTATGAAAATCAGGATAGGCTTGAGTAGCTATAAATCCATCATCACTGCCTGATTATACTTACGCAGAAAATCTGTAAGAGGGAGGCTTGGAGAAAGTGGGTGGTCGAAAATGATCGCTTGCTGTAGATGTGATTCCACTAATCAGAAAGTCACCTGACTTGTAATAATTAAAGGTGGTTTTTCGATCGCTTACCAGACTCAAGGGGCATCTTGTCTTCTTCAGCATCTCACAAGTAGCCTGGGGCAGCAGCAAAAGCATTAGCAGCAGCAGCAGCAGCAGCATCATTCTGGATATGCCTCCTGTAGACAGGTGCATGCAGTGGTTACTAGCTACACCACTAGTACAACTACAGATGCTGCCAATTCGAAGCCAAGCCTTCTTGCAAGAGTACAGCTGCAGTGATCTGACTAATATCAACGGGGTCCAGCCAGGGCTTCCGATCTGAAGGGGCTGATATTAAACCTCACACTAACATAGTCCCCACCTCCCTTGAATCTCAGCCGGGTTTTTAGAGGTTCAGGAGGAATTGAAGCACCAGCCTTTTCTAGCTCAGTGAAAGAAGTGGTTGCAGCATGTTGCTTTTGATTCTGATGTTTTCTTTATCAGAGGTGATCCTGGGAAGAATCCCATGAGCTTTGTCGAGAAGCATCAATCACAGTGATCTTGATGATTATAAGGGACAGCATTGTTTTTGCAGCATCCTTGTGGATCCAAACAAAATGTTTGGAAGAAAATATTTTTTGCAGGTCTCACCAGGGCTGTTCTGTCAACTTTCTTGCACATAAGAAACACTTTACATCTGAATTAATACATGACATGCATTTTTTATGACAATCTGACACTGCTCAGCAGCCACATCTCTACTCACATACAAATAATCTCTGCAAGACACAATCATTCTTCATAATGCCGCCTACTATAGTCTTCTTCTCATGGTTCTTCTCTGAACCACGTTCAGCACTCTGTCGCTCTGTCACCCTGTCGCTCTACACAACATGGCTGCCCTTTCCTCTCTGTATGGCCCTGAGCCCTGGCCATGTGCTTGGGAGTGGTTCAAATAGGTTTTGAGGAACAAATACATCCAGCCCAAAGTCAGCATTCAAAAGGGCTTTATTGTTATTGTCTGAGTCTTAGAGCATACATCACATAAGAACATAAGAAGAGCCCTGCTGGATCAGGCCAAAGGCCCATCTAGTTCAGCTTCCTGTATCTCACAGTGGCCCCACCAGATGCCTCCGAGAGCACAGCCAACAAGATAACCTGTTTCCTGCTGCCACTCCCCTGCACCTGGCACGGAGAAAGCAGTATCAGGTACTTGATCAGGTGCTCACTTACAAAGCAGTATTCAGGTGGCTTGACCAGACATACGCAGCTTGCAATTCAGAGTTCAGGAGTGAAGATATGGGGCAACACACCCAACAACGCATAGAATATATACAGTACTTTTAGCAAAGCTTATCTTATTAACAGGCCAGCGGGTGGCGCAGTGGGTTAAACCGCTGAACCATAAGCTGTCGATTGAAAGGTCGGCAGTTCGATTCCTGCGACGGGGTGAGCGCTCGTTGCTTGGCCAGCTCCTGCCAACCTAGCAGTTCCAAAGCATGTTAGTGCGAGTAGATAAATAGGTACTGCTTGCGGGAAGGTAAACAGCGCTCCGTGTTCCAGCCGCATGCTACGCGCTGCGGCAAGGAGAGTCATGCCGGCCACATGACCACGGAGGCGTCTTCGGACAACGCTGGCTCTTCGGCTTTGAAATGGAGATGAGTACCACACCCTACAGTCGGACACGACTGGACTTAATTGTCAGGGGATACCTTTACCTTTATCTTATTAACAACAACAACTACTTCTCATAACAATGGTCACCGCTTCCTATAACAAAAAATAACAATCAGTTGGCATGTGTAACACACTCCCATCATTAAAGAAGGGCCTAACCAGCAGGTGCACCAGTTAATGAAAAATAAACATGCTTTAGGAAACGCACTACTACAGAACACACCTTTATCCCGTCCTGATAACCACCTTCTCCCCCTGGTAACGGCCAGCTGCAGGCTGAGGTCCTCGGCTTGGGCCCATCTCCTCATGGGAAACAGTGAGAGCAGCTCAGCGAGGAAGCTGACAGTTTTCAGGCCATGGGAGACACCGAGAAGATGCAAACAGGCCTCTTAAAATGGCTCCCAGGCTGCTGACATGGCTGCCAGGCTATACATAGGCTTACCATCTGTCCAGGAATACCCAGGACTGCCCCGGTTTCCAGGTTTCTGACCCGGGTCGGTCCCGGGCTTTCCAGGCCCGGATGAAGCCTCCTCCGCCACCACCGCTTCGTAAAAAGTAAAACATAGAGTAAAAATGACTTTGAACAATAAAAATGACCACTAGGGGCAGCAGTCTTGGTTCATGTTGAGGCAGGTCACCATCGGCTAATGTCTGAGTTCCGATATTAATTAACTTTCTCTGCAAAAGTTCTTTTAAGTGTAGATGCTTTACCTGTGTGCTTTAACCTCTTTTTACTTTACTGGGCTTGCATCTGACGAAGTTCATAGCATATGAACGAAACGTTATGCTGAGTTTTAATTGTTTTTATTGCATTTTGACTAGGCTTTGTAGTATTTTTATTTGCACATTGTTGCATTTTAGAAAGGCTTATAAAGTCATTTTAAAGTTCAATTACATTTTAGCTCTTTATTTTTTATGACTGGAATCCCATTGAAAATGATTCATTCATGTGACAATTTTAGTGTTTATTCCTCTTTCTCCTTAAAAGCCTCTATCCGAGTAGTTCCCAAATGAGAGGTTGCAACTCAAACGAAGGTCACATGGATGTTCTTGGGGGGTCACGGGAAGGTCTCTTTTATCATTATTATTAGTATTAACATGTACGGTCAGTTCTCATTATCCACTAGGGTTAGGTTCCTGCAATTCAGTCGCGTCGCTAGGACGCGCGACACCCCAGAACGGAGGCGCGCGTCACCTTTAAGGGAGAGGCTCCGCCCCCGCGCGTGACGTCATGCGCAGGAGCAGAGCACCCTCCCCGCTCCGTTTTCGGCTCATTTTGGAGCCAAACTGACACAAGGGAGGGCGGGCGGGCACAGCTCCACCTCCAAACTGTAAGTGGGGGGTCGCGCGTCACCCCTATGCGCGCGACACCCCCCGGCGGCCCGCCCCCCGCGCTTCCCCCTGTCAACGCCCATGCTGCAATTGCATAGCACTGGTCAGCTGTTAGGCACCAGATAAGCAGGGGGTGCTAGAAGAGGCTTCTGGCACCCACCTGGCACCCCTCCCCCGAGGTGTGGTACCCAAGACACAGAAAAAATCCCGCCCCCCCCCTTAGCTACACCACTGACCCTCTTCCCCCTTGCTTCTCTCCTCTGCTTGCATCTACAGGCCCCACCTTTTAGGAATGTAGGTTTTTTTTTCCTGCAGTATTTCTTCCTAGCAGCTAATCCCACTTAGGTTGTGGCTATATGTATGTGTGTGTGAAGTAGCCTTTTTAAATCACCCCTCATTTATTTTCTTGCTTTTTATTCTTGACTCCTCCCTCTTATTGTACATTTATTCTCCAAGGCACCCAGAGCAAGGCCTCAGGTGACAATCAGAGTACACGGGAAGCCAGTATGGATAACAACAGCTCTTAAGCTATCCGCCAGCTCTTAAGCTATCCGCCTTAAGCCGCCTTGGGTCCCTTCGGGGAGAAAGGCAGGGTAAAAATATTGTAAATAAATAAATAAAATAAATAAATATCCCGGTTCAAAACCATGTAGGGCTTTAAACATCACAACCACAACCAATTACCTTCAATTTATCCTGAAAACAAAGCCATGACTTGCGTAAAGTCCATGAAATTTAGCTAGATGTATTAGGGTTGAGTCTCATTGAAAGGCATCAGGTTGTGACAAACAGATTTTTCCACATTTTAATACTACCCTTCCTCCAAGGAGTTCAGTACATAGTTCCTTCCTCCTTTTGTCCTCACAACAATCCTGTGAGGTGGGTGAGGCTGAGAGATGGTGACTGGCCCAAGGTCACCCAGGAAGCTTCATGGCTGAGTGAAGGATTTGAACCTGGATCATCCAGGTCTAAGTCTAACTCCCGAACCACTACACCATCTATAGCAACCTAACAGCACTGCATAGCAATAGTGTGATTTGCTCATTACGAAAGCAGATATAGGCTCCAACTTGACCTTATACACCCCATGCGAAGTTTGTACTAAGCAAACCCCTTCCTCCCCACTGGTTTCCAGGGATGTGTGGTTTGCCAGGGGGGCTTCCAGTGTGCTGCACTCCCCCCTACCACAAACACAACTGTTCCTCAGGTACTGCTGACTCTGGACCATGTGCAGAATGAAAAGTTGAAACAGTTCTCCAAGGTGACCTGCTGAGCCCAGAGAATGGTGTAGCCAGCAGGAGTAGATCCGTTCAGTGGAAGAGCAGCACATAAAACAACGTGAGCAACAAAATTCAAAAGCCATCATGACTTGCATGTGAGTCATCCCAGATTAATCAAAGGGAAACTATTAAAAATTGAATATCTATAACGGGGGTGGCCAAACTGCGGCTCCTGAGCCACATGTAGCTCTTTGATGTATAATGTATGGCTCTCGGAAATATGTTGGCTGAGCTCCTTTTTGCTTCACAATTTAATATAAAAGGGAAATAAGACATTTTAAAGCTTTATAATTATTTACCAGGTATAAACTGAGTCCACTAGATTAAAACATAAGTTCATGGTGAGTAAATATATTTTATTTTATTTTCCACATTTTTATACCGCCCTTCCTCCAAGGAGCTCAGAGTGGTGTACATATTTCCTCCCCTCCTTTTTGTCATCACAACAACCCTGTGAGGTAGGTGGGGCTGAGAGATAGCGACTGGCCCAAGGTCACCCAGGAAGCTTTGTGGCTGAGCGGGGATTTGAACCTGGATCTTCAGGAGGTAGGCAGATATAGGTTTCAACTTGAGTTTGTACATCCCATACAAGATACAACATTTTTACTAAGCCCCCCCTTCCCTCCCAGGGAGATGTGTAACATGATCGGTTTCTCTAGCTCAGTGTGGTCAACATCTCTCTCTCTCTCTCTCTCTCTCTCTCTCTCTCTCTCTCTCTCTCTCTCTCAGGGTGCTGTTGTTCAGTCGTTAAGTCGTGTCCGACCCTTCGTGATCCCATGAACCACATCCCGCCAGGCCTTCCTGTCCTCCACTATCTTCCTGAGTTCGCTCATTTTCATGTTCGTTGCATCGGTGATGCTGTCTAACCATCTCATCCTCCTTTGCCTTCCCCTTCTCCTTTTGCCTTCAATCTTTCCCAGATTGAGATTCTCTCTCAGGGTAGTGAATCTAAATTGTTAAGGCTGGACCTTGTAGCTCCTCAAAGAAGTCACACCGTATTTCAAAGGGGGCACCCCGGACAGTCGGCTGAGAGGTGGTCAGCGCGAGATCTGCAAAAAAAACACCCTGCAGTGGAATGCAGTGAGGCGGGAGCATCTCTGCCAACTTTGGGAGGTGCAGATAGATCATGGGGACCCTCACGGCAGGCAACGCCCCGAGTCTTCTGCCAAGGATCGTGTTGCGTTACCCGAGCCCTGCTGCTGCCCTCCACCGGTGCCCGAGGCTCGCCCGCCCGCCCGCCTTCTGTGCGCCGCGCTCATGGACTCTGCATTGCTGGCCCGCCGTCTCTCGCCGAAAATGCAAGCGCTGAGTCCCGCAGCAGGATTAGGAAGGAAGGGAAGCTGGATCCCCCGTCCCTCCCACCCCACCGACACACATTCCCAGCCATCCCTGGTCCACCTGCGCTCCCTCCCGTCCTGCAAAGATCTTCCAGCCCCCTTGACTCAGTGACACAGATGTGTCAGGCTGGGAAAAGAGACCCTGAGAACTAGAGCTTCGGTCCGAGCTGGCCACTTGCTGCTGCCCGGGGGAGAGGAGAAGATCAGCCCCACACAGAGTCTATTCTCTGGGCCGTGCACGGTGTCGGGGCGGGGAACGGGGAGGAGGAAGGGATGCTGGCTGCCGCCGGGCTGGAGGAGATGAGCCTCCCCGTCCCTCCTCCCACCTGGGAGTTGGAGGGTCGAGACTTGATCCTCTGCAAAGAGTTTTTCCTCTGGGCTGACGGGCACTCGAGGGTTAAAAGAGTGAAGCCGGATTCCTAGAGGTGAGACTGGGGAAGGAGGGAGGGAGTGGGAAGCCACTTCCTGCTCCGCCCCTTCGCCTCCCCCACCCACATGTGTGGGGTCAGCAGCAGCGTCTCTTGGTGAGTCCCAGGGTGGTAGTAACGGAAACAATAGAGAGAGGGGTGGGAGAGAAGCCCCCGGGGGGGGGGGGCGGAGACACCCAGGCTCAAAGCCTAGTAGGTGAAGGGAAAGGGCGCCGAGAAGACAGCGACAATCCCCCCCATGCATGCTAGGGGGGGGGTCTGCTCTTAAGTGACTTTATTTCTGGAGGGGGGTTGACAGGGACAGTGTAAACCGAGAGGGCCAGGAGGGAGGGGCCGCTCGTCACTGAACTCGATGCAAAAAAGAGGCGGATGTAGCAGAGACACTGGGCTCCGTTCTTTATTTTAGCTAGAAAACAGCCAGAAGTGACGTCTCTTTCTACTTGGAGAGATAACTGGGCTTCCACCCGTGACTGAAGCGTCTGTTCCGGGAGGCAGCCCTGCCATCATTTTAGACTGGGGCCCAACCCGGCGTCAACCCCTTTAGCCCCCTTGTAAAGCGCATGGCCGTAGCCCTTAACGCCCCCATGGCGTTCATTTTTTGGATTTTTGATTCCAAAAATCAGTTTGGAAGCCTCCTTGTCCACTTTGTACCTCCTGTCTCCATTTCCAGCAGCACACATGATGAGGCATTCCCCCCCACCCTGCAACAATTTCATTTCCCCACCCTCTCAAATTCCGTAACTCCAGAGACTAAACTGCTCAAAACTACCTTCAACAGCCAAAAAGCCCTGGAAAAAAAGCCCTAGGAAAGCAGGCTATAGAGTACAAAGTACAGAACTACAGTTCCCAGCATGCAACACAGAGCTTTTGAGCAAAATGGCCCTTTCCCAATGCATTCTGGGACAATGCTCATTCAAGATTGCCGCCCGAATGAAAATGCCCTGAAAATCCTGGCCCTGCGCCCCGAAAATGACAGTTAAGTGCCAGCAAAGCACACACACACAGTGCCAAGACCCCCGTTACGTACAACCCTCTTCCACCCCCTGCACCTGCAAATCAAGGTTCTTTCCCACATCAGCTCTCATGGTTCAAGTTAAAGGACATCACTTTTATCAAGATTTGTGTATTTTTTCTTCTGTCATTTACATAAAAGAGCCCTGCGGGATCAAGCCAAAGGCCCATCTAGTCCAACTTCTGGTATCTCACAGTGGCCCCACCAGATGCCTCAGGGAGCACACAAGACAACGAGATACCCATATCCTAGACCACTTTCAGAGATAGCCTAACTTTTAAAACCAGGAGGTTGTGTATACCCATCATTAGGCTTACCAAATCGTCGCCGGGACGGGAGCGGTCTACCCTTAAGGGGGCGGGGCGTGGGGGGCCAGAACACGTCGCGTTCTGGCCCCCCCACGCCCCGCCCCCTTAGGGGTAGACCACTCCCGTCCCGGCGACGATCTGGTAAGCCTACCCATCATGGCTTATAACCTGTGATGGACTTTTCCTCCATAAATCTGTCCAATCCCCCTTTAAAGGCATCTAGGCCAGGTGCCATCATGTGGCAAGGAGTTCCACAGATTTGCAGCTAATGTTCCTACATGAGAACAAAGTGCTTATTTCTGGCCATCGTCTGCTTAATGATGTCAATTCCGACCTTCAGCAGGCACCATGAAAGCTATTCAACCAGCTGTATGAAACAAGTTAGACACTCCTGTTCTGTACCGTCTCCTCTTTTTTGTGGAACAGAATCAGCATCTCTGCAGCCTGCTCAGATAAGGGGTAAATTACCAGGGCAACGTGCAAGAAACTGCTTGTGTGCTTCTTTTTTCAGGCCTAGAAGGAAGCATTTTTGTCTGGTGCTGCAAGATACCATATTTGGCCACTCAGAAGTAGAGTGGGTGAACTCCAGAGAACTCCAAGAATGCCGGTCAGTTGACCAGTGAAATCTTGTCATTTGTCTCCCATTGTTGAGCTGTGCCAGACATTCCTTGGCGTCAGTGATATGCCTGCAGGAGTCTGCTTGGATAGGGACAAATCAGCAAAGCAATGCAATGAATTTGAAGCTTCTCTGTAACCTGCAATGCAGCTTGTCTGCGCAATCAAAGTCGGCACCAGTCTTTCCAAGAGAGGCTGCACCCGGGCATCCCTATCCGGCATCCACTTGGGCAGAGGGATGGCCAGGGCTGCGGGGATGCCAGCGTGGCTGCTTGCCCCTGCTGGCTCTTGGCAGCTGCCCCCTCTGCAAGCTGGGATTCACCTGCACCCTTCTCTCGGGCATAAGTATAATTCAGGGATTCTAGGAATGGTACAGAAAGTTATTTTTAAAAATACCAACTAGAATGAAAAGAAGGTTAAATTGCATTCTGAGTTGCTTGTTGTAGTATATGTGACTAAATGTTCATGCAGTCTGTGAATGTTTCCTAGGCAGATTTTCAATTACTGGTAAGTTGTCTTGCGTCCCAGGCTAATACTGTAGCTGTGATCACTCAACGAGCAATGTGGTGTTTCCTTCAGGACCGCACCTGAAGCATGTCATCGGGTTGGCAGAAAGGACAAAAACCCAGGCAAACAACTGCTCTGATACCCAGTTGATCCCAACTTCATTTCTCTTTTCAGACTGTGGGCAAAAGAGCAGGGAGATGTTATGTCAAAAGGGTGGGACATTATCTGAGAGTTCAGACTCTTTTCCTTGCAGGGTCCAGTGTCCTTCGAGGAGGTGGCTGTGCGCTTCACGGAGGAGGAGTGGGCTCTGCTGGATCAAGGCCAGAAGGCTCTGTACAGGGAAGTCATGCTGGAGAACTACAGGATCGTGGCCTCTCTGGGTAAGGACGTCCGTTCTTCTCGGTTGGTCGGCACCCAAGGCAGGACCTGCTCCTCTTCTTGTTTCTCACTCTCAGGATTGCACCACAGAAGTGGGGTGTGTGGGGCTGGAACTTGGGCCCTGGACATGCCTGATGTTCCCACGATTGCAAAGCTGAGCTTGTCCGACTGATGATCTTTGGGGATGAAAAAGCAGGATAGACATATCTAACTAAGGGAATCAGTACAGCATCACAGTTTGGGACTTGCGAGGCCTACAGAATGAGTCCCTTTTCACTGACAGTGCCTGACGTTCCTCCTCATTCTCCTTCCTCTGTATTGTCCAGTGTTGAGCCCATTGATCTCTGGCTTGTCCAGGATCAGGCACTGCTGCTGGAGGGAGTTTGCATGATCTCGCCGTCCACAGGGGAATCATCAGGCTTACTGAAGAGGGTGTGGTTACCCGTCTCCTGTGCCTAATGACACCATCGAGACGCTGGCCTCTGATTGGCCTGTTGTACTAGGGACATGATGCGAGTTCTGATCTGGTTACTCATGTGGCAGGTTTCACATGCAAGCAGAAGTGCCACCAGGACTATTTTTATGCTTAGCAGCAACATCAGTCATCCTTCTCTTGGTTCTCTTGAGTGCCCAGATCTTGATACCTTTCGTTGTTATGAAGAGCTTTTAGGGCCACGTCAGCCAAGGGGATGACAGGAGGTGTCTTAGCTCTAAAACACACTCTTCCTTCCAGCTGGAGCTTATTTGGGGAGGCAGTCAGGGAGTTTGGGGACAGAGGCAAGCTGCCTTCTCCTGAGTCAGACCCTTGGCCCATCTGGCTCAGTCCTGTCTACACTGACTGACAGCAGCTCTCCAGAGATCTTCCAGCCTACCTTGAGTTGGTACCCAGGATGAAGCTTGGGGTCTCTTGTGTGCCAAGCAGATACTTGACCACTGAGCTCCGGCTGGTGTGGTGCTCCAGTGAGAGTTGTGCTCGGGGGATGCATAGGCAGGAGAAGGCCACATCCTTTCTTTGCTTGCCTAAATTCTCAGTCTCTTTGCAGAGAGGGAATTGCCTTAGAAGGAGGTGGTGGAGGGGGACAGTTGGCCTGCTGGTTGAGGCTTCTCTGCCGTGTGCTGAGAGGTGGAGGAAAGAAATGTGGCCGGTTTTACCCACACACTTGGATTCCCAGCTAGTGATTCATTCCAGGATTCATGAGCAGTGAGCTTCAACTCACATAAACCAGACCAATACTTTGGGGTCCATTTAGCTGTTTCTGTAGCACATTCATGTTCAAAGAACTTCCCTCTTCTGACCCACCCTGTGCCCTGGGGGGGGGTCAGCCTAGGGGGGATCGCTTTGGAAAGCCTCGATATTTTAGAAGTGGCTCATCTTGTTTCCTTCTCAGAGCAATTTCCCAAACCTGCCTTCATTTCCCAGCTGGAAGAAGGGGAGTGTGCCTTTTTCCAGGATCTCCAGGAAGAGGAGGAATCGGCAGGTAACTTGCTTCTGCACAGAACTGTTTAACACAGCAGTAGCCTTGGACCAGAGTTTGCTGGGTGAATAGGGACCCGTCACCACAACAGAAACTCCCCTCCTTTCTGGGATATATATGTTGGTACTAGTTAGGATGAGTCTCTGCCGTTCTGATCTCATCACCTGCAAGCCACGATGGCAGCTTGGCTGAGCTGTAGACTGAAAGTGCCAATATTATTTGGCCGACTGATGCTCCGGCCCTCCACGTCCCTCTCCACACCACAACCTCCTCAAATTGCACCAGACTCTGAAGGAAGACGGTCACGAATCTTCCCCCCCCCCCCCAGCAGATGCAGAAGCCAAGCCGCTGTCATGGCCTCCCAGGTGATGAGATGAGAACGGCAGAGACTTACTATCCTGACTCATCCCAACCAGCGCAAAGCTTCTCCAGAAAGGAGGGGAGTTTCTGTTGCGGTGATGGGCACCCTTGGGGGCCACTCACAGGGCTTTTTTGAAAAAGCTGGAGCTGATGCTGGGGAGCGGAGAGCAGTGATGTTTTGCTCTCCGTTGATTCCAATGGGTGCTTTTTGTCTTGCAACACCACTGAAGTCAGTGCAGCTTTAGGGCACCATTGGGGTCATGGCTGGGATCTGAGTGGGGAATAGGATTTGACATATCACCGCCCTTCTCCCCTCTCCACCTCCCTCATGCCTCTGTCTCATTTTAGCTCCTTTCTGGTGAAGTTGTGCCGGTGGCGCAGCTATGGGGGCATCGCATTCCACCAATGTCTCTGCCCAGCGTTGTGGTAACTTTGTTGTAAAAAGTGGTGTGCCCTAAGGATCGGTCTTGGGACCGGTGCTTTTCAAATTGTTCATAAATGACCTGGTGTTGGGGATAAGCAGCGAGGTGGCCAAGTTTGCGAATGACACTAAACATTTCTGGGTGGTGAAGACTAAAAGGGATTGTGAAGGATCTCTCCAAACTGGGAGAATGGGCAGCAAAATGGCAGATGCGCTTCAATGTAAGTAAGTGTAAAGTGATGCACATTGGGGCAAGAAATCAAAACTTCACATATACACTAATGGAATCTGAGCTGTCTGTGACGGATCAGGAGAGAAATCTTGAGGTGCTGGTGGACAGGTCAATGAAAGTGTTTACCCAGTGTGCGGTGGCTGTGAAGAAGTATGGGATCATTAAAAAAGGGACTGAGAATAAAATGGTCAATATTATTATGCCGTTGTATGAATCAATACATAAGGCCACATCTGGAGTATTGTGTACAGTTCTGGTCACCACACCTCAAAAAGGATATAGTGGAATTGGAAAAGGTACAGAAAAGAGAGACCAAAATGTTTAATGATTCTCCCTCTGTTCCAGGGTGCAACAGAGAAGATAATGAGGATCAAAGGGAGCCATATGGGGTGTCACTGGACACAATCGCACTTGACGTAGAGGAAGTGACTTTTATAAACGAAGACGGTATGAGCATAACCCTGACTGTGCATCACACAGCGGAGAAACCATATAAATGCTTGGAGTGTGGAAAGAGCTTCACTCGGAACGGTAACCTGACTTTGCATCAAAGAAGCCACACAGCGGAGAAACCATATAAATGCTGGGAGCGTGGAAAAAGCTTCAGTGACAACTCAACCCACACAAGGAAAAAACCATATAAGTGCTTGAAATGTGGGAAGTGTTTCAGTAGAAATGACAGCCTGACTTTGCATCAAAGAAGCCACACAGGGGAGACACCATATAACTGCTTGGAGTGTGGAAAGAACTTCAGTCAGCGCTCACACCTGACTTCCCATCAAAGAACCCACACAGGAGAGAAACCATATAACTGCTTGGAGTGTGGAAAGAGCTTCAGTCGGAGATCATACCTAACTTCGCATCAAAGAAACCACACAGGGGAGAAACCATATAAATGCTTCGCGTGTGGAATGAGCTTTAGGTGGAGCTCAAGCCTGACTGTACATCAAAGAAACCACAGAGGGGAGAAACCATATAAATGCTTGGAGTGTGGAAAGAGCTTCACTCAGAACGGTAACCTGACTTTGCATCAAAGAAGCCACATAGCGGAGAAACCATATAACTGCTTAGAGTGTGGAATGAGCTTTAGGTGGAGCTCAAGCCTGACTTCCCATCAAAGAACCCACACAGGAGAGAAACCATATAACTGCTTGGATTGTGGAAAGAGCTTCAGTCGGAGAGAACACCTAACTTCGCATCAAAGAAACCACACAGGGGAGAAACCATATAAATGCTTAAAGTGTGGAATGAGCTTTAGGTGGCGCTCAAGCCTGACTGTACATCAAAGAAACCACACAGGGGAGAAACCCTATAAATGCTGGGAGTGTGGGAAGAGCTTCAGTACGAACATAAAGCTGACTGTGCATCAAAGAATCCACACAGGGGAGAAACCATGTAAGTGCTTGGAGTGTGGGAAGAGCTTCAGTCGAAGCGACAATCTAACTATGCATCAAAGAACCCACACTGGGGAGAAACCATATCAATGCTTGGAGTGTGGGAAGAGCTTCAGCAATTACTTTGGCCTGACCCGGCATCAAAGAACCCACACAGGAGGGAAAACATAAAAGTGATTGGAGTGCGGCAACAGCTTCAGTTGGAGCTCAGATAAAAAAATCTGAAAGGGAGGCCTGTATAACAATTGGGCTACCTCAGCATGATAATTGGGGTCTCTCATATTTCTAAGATCATTTCTAATGTTCAGGATTTGCCTTTTTTCCCAGTCCTTTGCAGTTAAAATGAGTTCCTATGTGAGAGCAAAGTGCTTATTTCTGCATATCCTCTGCTTAATGACGTCACTTCCTGCTTAATGTTGTAACTTCCGGCCCTCAGCAGGCGCCATGAATGCTATTCGGCCTGCTGTATGAAACGGGTATGACACACAGTATACAGATGGCTCTCCACAGTGTTTCACATTTACGGGTACAGACGCCATGTAAAAGTTTTTCCTTGAAGTCAATGTCCTTCAAATACCGCACCGCGGGTTTCCTAAACAGGCAGCCACGGACGGACCGAATTTCATTAAAATCAGAGGTTGCAGTTCCTAACGTTTCGTTCCGTAGAAAACCTGGAACCTAGTCATAGGATCAATCACATAGATTGTGGTGGAATTGCTGAAGGTTAACCGGTACTGAGTTCAAATAGCAGAGAAAGCGCGGGAAACAGTCCTTGATTGCAAACGGAAATAACCTGACCTACTGACCGCAATCTGTCAGTTCAATCAGTCGGGCTGCCGCTACTTTCTCTTGTGTTCGTTACACGATGTTGGGGCTTGTGAACTATCGGGAGCCAAATCTTGTTAGTAAATACTAGTTCTTGCTGTCTGTTAAGAAGCCCCCCAATGGGTTTTTTACTGATCTCCAAAGATTCCAAGTGACGAAGAATTTTAAAGTTACTTTCTTTTTGCAGGCATCTCGTTTCTTCAAAGCGGATCCTATGTCCTGTTGTCAACGCGTGTTCCGCAATCAAAGATTGCTCTGGATGGTTCAAACGCAGAGATCTCTCGTGTTCCCCCATTCTTGTCTTTATAGATCTATATGTCATTCCAATGTAGCATTTTTCACACTCACATGGGATGCAATAAATTCCGTGGTTGGAAAGTGCCGGTCTTTTATCTTTGGGGTTGCCCAGGACTTGCTGTAATTTGGTGGTGGGTTTAAAAATCGTTTTTATGTTCCCTTGTTTTAAGATCCGTGCAATCTTGTCTGTTGTACCCTTAATAAATGGCAGACAAATCCACAGTTTCTCATCTGGTGTGGTTTCTTTGATTTCGTTGTCTTTATTAAATGTGCCTTCTCTTTTTGCTTTGATTTTATGCATTTGCTGAACCCAACATCTGTTAATTTGTGATGCAGTATATCCATTGGCTTGTAACGAATGGAATATTTCTGCTTTTTCTGGTTCTAAAAATTCTTTGTCACATACTTTGATAGCCCTATATACTAAAGAATTAATTAAAGAGTTTTTCTGTGCAGGGTGATGATTTGATTGTTGATTCAAATATCTCCCTGTATGTGTGGGCTTTCTATATACCTGAGTACCTAAGGACAAATCATCTTTCCTAGTTATCAACACGTCCAGAAAGGACAATTCGGTCTGTCCATGCCTGCCTGTTTAGGAAACCCGCGGTGCGGTATTTGAAGGACATTGACTTCAAGGAAAAACTTTTACATGGCGTCTGTACCCGTAAATGTGAAACACTGTGAACTCTTTGCTGGCCATGATAGCTTTCTAAACAAATTGAGATGGCTCTCCCCCCAACTTTTCTTCTCAGTAGGCAGTCTCTGCCCCCCTTTTCTTCTTTATTTTTCTTTCCCTTCCCAGTTATGTTATTATGCCCTCGCATTGTAATAAAGGACAATATGGATTCTGATACCAGACAACTTCATCTACCAACCATATGCCGCACCAGCTTCATATGCCAACATCACCAGATGCCAGTGCCCAAGATGAATTGTTTCCCCTGACCTTCTGTGCACAACATGAACAGTCAGGACACGACGCCTCTGACGTACAAGCCAGGTTCCTAAAGGACTCTGGTCAAGCCTGACATTTTCAGAGTACGTGATCTCTCTTCCCCCTCCCCTCCACAGTCACACATCCTGAGAGGAAGTGCAACTTTGTAATCCTTTTTATGCATCTCCTGTCTGTATTTACATTTTGTATTTGCCCCTAGTGAATGCAACCTCAGTCATCTTTGTATTGTGTACCAACACATCTGGATTTTACCAGGGATGTGGCTCAAGTCTCCGACTCCAAGTCTCAAGCCAAGTCCCAAGTCTTTGGTTGCGAGTCCCTATCTGTTTAATGGGGAAAACGGGTTTAACTCTGCATAAAAGTCGACTTGTCGTAAAGGGCTCCAAGTCTCGAGTCAAGTCTTTCAAGTATTTTACAATCGCTGAGTCAAGTCCGAGTTAAGTCATTGACGTGTCTTGAATCTGACTCGAGTCCGAGTCAATAGACTCAGGTCTACATCTCTGGATTTTACCTGTTGTGTTGTAGCTGCATTTTGCGCCTAGCCATGTAAACCTCATTTCAAGAGGCCAGGCATCTCCCCACTGTCTGGCTACCATTGTGCGTTTGCATTTTTGCTGACACTGCTAAGCCTTTGACCTACTACATCCTTCCAAGGAGTTGAATCAGTTCTCCGCAGTCCTCGTCTGACGTTCCAGTCAGTGTGCACACGTGTGTACAAATAGATGTAATGATGTCAGTTTGCAACGCTCAGTGGCAGGGAACGCTCCTGTGCAGAGAGGCTGTATCTATACCGTAGGTATCGACACACTCACAGCATGGGAGTTGCATTCAAGATAGTCCCAGGGACTCATAAGAACATCAGAAGAGCCCTGCTGGTTCAGGCCAAGGGCCCATCCAGTCCAGCTTCCTGTATCTCACAGTGGCCCCACCAGATGCCTCTGGGAGCACACAAGACAACAAGAGACCTGTATCCTGTCACCACTCCCTTGCATCTGGCACTCAGAGATAGCCTATTACTAAGACCAGGAGGTTGCTTATCCCCATCATGGCTTGTAACCTGTGATGGACTTTTCCTCCATAAATCTGTCCAATCCCCTTTTAAAGGCATCTAGGCCAGGTGCCAGCACCACATCCTGTGGCAAGGTGTTCCACAAACTAATTACACACAGGGTAAAGAAATATTTTCTTTTGTCTGTTTTAATACTCTATGTATCATTTGTAGGATGAAGCAAATTCTTCCAGATCAACAGACCATATTAAAGGGGTTAAAGAGAAATTGGTGTTTTTTCCCGCCATGTTAAACACCTTGGATCACACAATGACATTCTGGACTAATAATGAACCTTCCCTCTTGGGAGACCCATGTCTATACACCTAAGTTTCCCTCTATCAACAGATGTATAGGAAAATACCACTGTCTCCAGGCCAGAATTTAATTCCCCAGTTCCTCTTTCCTTCCTTGGTTAATTAAAAAGATGAGGGGGTCCAGCTGGAGTGCTAAGCAGGCAAAACACCAATCAAGGTGTCCCTTTCCACCTTTCCCCACATGTGGGAAATGTATAATTATACAAATGATGTTCCCATTTTCTTAGACACCTGAGGCCCAGGAAAGCCCATTAAACAACTCAGCTTTTTTCTTCCTGTGCATCAGGTGAATGGCTGACTCAACATGTCCTGGGAGAATGCATCAATTGCCTTAACTTTTCTGACAGTTTTTGTGGGGGGTTCTTAAAAAAAAAAACCTCCTTTTTCCAGTAGGACTCCCCATTAGTAATTCTTCCTTGTTCTTTCCTTGACAAGTTGCAACCCCTTCCAAAAAAACACCCAATTAAACCCTTGCAAAAAAGACAACCAGAATTCCAGATCTTCTTGCATCACAGCAATGACCCTAATCCTGTGACGTTGTTCCTACCGTAGTACCAACCATGGCGTCACAGAGACATGTGAGAAAGGGTGGGGACAACGTAGAATTGCCCCTCAAACAAAATCTCCCAAGTCCTCAAGGTGCACTGGCAAGAATCAAAATGCTGAGTCGATATCACAGTTTGCCATAAGTTCCCCTTCGCCGTATGCGAACAGCCTCATTGAATGGTGCATATTTTATTGAACACAATTCATCAGGAATTCTATCACACAACCAGGATGCCAGGGGGCCAGGATGGTGTAGTGGTTTGGGAGACAGACTTAGACCTGGAAGATCCAGGTTCAAATCCCCGCTCAGCCACAAAGCTTCATGGGTGACCTTCTGGAACCAAAGCAGAGTTGCCCAGGCAAGGCTGCCATGGGTAGTCACAGGTCCAGCAGCCTGTGGCCATTCTACTGTCATGTATTTATTCATTCATTCATTCATTCATTTATTCATTTATTTTCCACATTTTAATACCACCCTTCCTCCAAGGAGTTCAGGGCGGTGCACGTAGTCCCTTCCTCCTTTTTCCTCACAACAACGCTGCGAGGTGGGTGAGGCTGAGAGATGGTGACTGGCCCAAGGTCACCCAGGAAGCTCCATGGCTGAGTGGGGATTTGAACCTGGATCATCCAGGTCTAAGTCTAACTCCCGAACCACTACACCATCTATAGCAACCTAACAGCACTGCATAGCAACAGTGTGATTTGCTCATTACGAAAGCAGATATAGGCTCCAACTTGACCTTATACACCCCATGCGAAGTTTGTACTAAGCAAACCCCTCCCTCCCCACTGGTTTCCAGGGATGTGTGGTTTGCCAGGGGGGCTTCCAGTGTGCTGCACTCCCCCCTACCACAAACACAACTGTTCCTCAGGTACTGCTGACTCTGGACCATGTGCAGAATGAAAAGTTGAAACAGTTCTCCAAGGTGACCTGCTGAGCCCAGAGAATGGTGTAGCCAGCAGGAGTAGATCCGTTCAGTGGAAGAGCAGCACATAAAACAATGTGAGCAACAACATTCAAAAGCCATCATGACTTGCATGTGAGTCATCCCAGATTAATCAAAGGGAAACTATTAAAATTGAATATCTATAACGGGGGTGGCCAAACTGCGGCTCCTGAGCCACATGTGGCTCTTTGACGAATAATGTACGGCTCTCGGAAATATGTTGGCTGAGCTCCTTTTTGCTTCACAATTTAATATAAAAGGGAAATAAGACATTTTAGAGCTTTATAAATTATTTACCAGGTATAAACTGAATCCACTGGATTAAAACATAAGTTCATGGTGAGTAAATATATTTAAGAATTTAAATGCTCCTTAAATATTGCGGCTCTCAAACATCTGAAGCTTATAGTAAGTGGCTCTTACATTAAGCAAGTTTGGCCACCCCTGGTCTATAACATTCAAAGAATTAAATGCTGTATCATGTGCACATAGTTGAGAAAGAAATGAAAATAGCTACTCAGAAGGATTCCACTTCTTGTCCCAGTCTTGAATAAACCAGACCTTGCTGCAGACTGAGAATCTTGAAATTTCCTTCTCTTTCCTTTCAGAAAATGAAAGCAAGTTTCTAGCCCTTATGACAAAGCAAGGCTTGGACAGGTGTGGTCAGTGTCTGGCGAAGCAGTGAAAACCCAGATGGTAATAGTGGTGGAAAAGGGAGAGAGGGAATTCCAGTGAAGAAGGGGGAGCAACCAGTTCCTCGCATCTGTCTTCTACTCCAGCAGGGGGCGAAAAGAAGCAGACTCACAGTGCAATTCGAGGCATGTCTATTGTCTACTCAGAAGAAGTAAGTCTCATTGAATTCAGTGGGACTTACAAGGGGGTATTTGTGCATAGGAGTAAGTGTGCCTAGGTAAGTGTGCAAGTACTTCACAAGCACACCAGGAGGTAGGCAGATATAGGCTTCAACTTGAGGTCATACATCCCATACAATACAACGTTTTTTACTCAGCCGTCCATTCCTTACCATTGATTCCCAGGGAGAAGATGTGGTTTGCCGAGTGGGCTTCCAATGAAGCAGATGTGCAGCAGTTGCCTTATGGAACATGATCGGTTTCTCTAGCTCAGTGTGGCTGGTGGTGGTGGTCAACATCTCTCTCTCTCTCTCTCTCTCTCTCTCTCTCTCTCTCTCAGGGTAGTGAATCTAAATTGTTAAGGCTGGACCTTGCATAGCTCCTCAAAGAAGTCACACCGTATTTCAAAGGGGGCACCTCGGACAGTCGGCTGAGAGGTGGTCAGCGCGAGATCTGCAAAAAAACACCCTGCAGTGGAATGCAGTGAGGGAGCAGCAGCATCTCTGCCAACTTTGGGAGGTGCAGATAGATGGGGACCCTCACGGCAGGCAACGCCCCGAGTCTTCTGCCAAGGATCGTGTTGCGTTACCCGAGCCCTGCTGGTGTCCTCCACCGGGGCCCGAGGCTCGCCCGCCCGCCCGCCTTCTGTGCGCCGCGCTCATGGACTCTGCATTGCTGGCCCGCCGTCTCGCCGAAAATGCAAGCGCTGAGTCCCGCAGCAGCAGCAAGGAAGGGAAGCTGGATCCCTCCCACCCCACTGACACACATTCCCAGCCATCCCTGGTCCACCTGCGCTCCCTCCCGTCCTGCAAAGATCTTCCAGCCCCCTTGACTCAGTGACACAGATGCGTCAGGCTGGGAAAAGAGACCCTGGGAACTAGAGCTTCGGTAGGAGCTGGCCACTTGCTGCTGCCCGGGGGAGAGGAGAAGATCAGCCCCACACAGAGTCTATTCTCTGGGCCGTGCACGGTGTCGGGGCGGGGAACGGGGAGGAGGAAGGGATGCTGGCTGCCGCCGGGCTGGAGGAGATGCGCCTCCCCGTCCCTCCCACCTGGGAGTTGGAGGGTCGAGACTTGATCCTCTGCAAAGAGTTTTTCCTCTGGGCTGACGGGCACTCGAGGGTTAAAAGAGTGAAGCCGGATTCCTAGAGGTGAGAGACTGGGGAAGGAGGGAGGGAGTGGGAAGCCACTTCCTGCTCCGCCCCTTCGCCTCCCCCACCCACATGTGTGGGGTCAGCAGCAGCGTCTCTTGGTGAGTCCACAGGGCTGAATAAGGGGTCCCAGGGTGGCAGTAATGGAAAGGAATAGAGAGCGGGGTGGGAGAGAAGCCCCCGGGGGGGCGGAGACACCCAGGCTTAAAGCCGAGCCGTGAGGGGAAAGGGGGAGGCGAAGGGAAAGGGCGCCGAGAAGACAGACTGCGACAATTCCCCCCCCCTGCATGCTACGGGGGGGGGGTCTGCTCTTAAGTGACTATTTCTGGAGGGGGGTTGACAGGGACAGTGTAAACCGAGAGGGCCAGGAGGGAGGGGCCGCTCGTCACTGAACTCGATGCAAAAAAAGAGGCGGATGTAGCAGAGACACTGGGCTCCGTTCTTTATTTTAGCTAGAAAATAGCCAGAAGTGACGTCTCTTTCTACTTGGAGAGATAACTGGGCTTCCACCCGTGACTGAAGCGTCTGTTCCGGGAAGCAGCCCTGCCAAGCAGAGGCGTAGCCAGACCATTGGCCTAACCCGGTGTCAACCCCTTTAGCCCCCTTGTAAAGCACACGGCCGTAACCCTTAACGCCCCCACGGCGTTAATTTTTTGGATATTTGATTCCAAAAATCAGTTTGGAAGCCTCCTTGTCCACTTCCTGTCTCCATTTCCAGCAGCACACATGATGAGGCATTCCCCCCCACCCTGCAACAATTTCATTTCCCCACCCTCTCAAATTCAGTAACTCCAGAGACTAAACTGCTCATTTTCTAAACTGCTCCAAACTACCTTCAACAGCCGAAAAGCCCTGGGAAAGCAGACTACAGAACTACAGTTCCCAGCATGCTACACAGAGCTTTTGAGCAAAATGGCCCTTTCCCAATGCATTCTGGGACTTGTAGTTGCGCTCATTCAAGATGGAATGAAAATGCCCCGAAAATCCTGTCCCTGCGCCCTGAAACTGCCAGTTAAGTACCAGCAAAGCACACACACACACACACACACACACACACAGAGTGCCAAGACCCCTGTTACGTACAACCCTCTTCCACCCCTGCATCTGTAAATCAAGGTTCTTTCCCACATCAGCTCCCATGATCCAAGTTACAGGACATCAAGATTTGCATATTATATCTTCTGTCATTTACATAAGAGCCCTGCTGGATCAAGCCAAAGGCCCATCTAGTCCAACTTCCGGTATCTCACAGTGGCCCCACCAGATGCCTCAGGGAGCACACAAGACAACAAGATACCCATATCCTAGACCACTCCCTTGCATCTGGCATTCAGAGATAGCCTTACTTTTAAAACCAGGAGGTTGTGTATACCCATCATGGCTTATAACCTGTGATGGACTTTTCCTCCATAAATCTGTCCAATCCCCCTTTAAAGGCATCTAGGCCAGGTGCCATCATGTGGCAAGGAGTTCCACAGATTTGCAGCTAATGTTCCTACATGAGAACAAAATGCTTATTCCTGGCCATCGTCTGCTTAATGATGTCAATTCCGACCTTCAGCAGGCACCATGAAAGCTATTCGGCCTGCTGTATGAAACAAGTGTGACACCCCTGTTCTATACCGTCTCCTCTTTTCTGTGGAACAGAATCAGCATCTCTGCAGCCTGCTCAGATAAGGGGTAAATTACCAGGGCAACGTGCAAGAAACTGCTTGTGTGCTTTTTTTCTTTCAGGCCTTGAAGGAAACGTTTTTGTCTGGTGCTGCAAGATACCATATTTGGCCACTCAGAAGAAGAGTGTGTGAACTCCAGAGAACTCCAAGAATGCCGGTCAGTTGACCAGTGAAATCTTGTCATTTGTCTCCCATTGTTGAGCTGTGCCAGACCTTCCTTGGCGTCAGTGATATGCCTGCAGGAGTCTGCTTGGATAGGGACAAATCAGCAAAGCAATGCAATGAATTTGAAGCTTCTCTGTAACCTGCAACGCAGCTTGTCTGCGCAATCAAAGTCGGCACCAGTCTTTCCGAGAGAGCCTGCCCCCGGGCATCCGTATCCGGCACCCACTTGGGCAGAGGGATTGCCAGGGCTGTGGGGATGCCAGCGTGACTGCCCCTGCTGGCTCTTGGCAGCTGCCCCCTCTGCAAGTTGGGATTCACCTGCACCCTTTTCTCGGGCATAAGTATAATTCAGGGGTTCTAGGAATGGTACAGAAAGTTATCATTAAGAATACCAACTATAATGAAAAGGTTAAATTGCATTCTGTGTTGCTTGTTGTAGTATATGGTGACTCAATATTCACGCAGTCTGTGAATGTTTCCTAGGCAGCTTTTCAATTACTGGTAAGTCAGAGCCGTCCCCAGTGGGGTCTGGCAGGGGGGGCGGCATCCTCGACGCCCCAAAACTAATTAGCATAATTTATGCTAATTAGTTTCCGCCGCTTTTTTTCGCCGATTTTAAGCCTAGAACTGGGTTTTTTTCTAAGTATGTATGCTTTTACCGGCACTTAATTTGTATTTAGTTGCTCCCACGACGATTTTAAGCCTGCTCCCGGGCGCGCAGCTTCTGTGCACCCGGCCCGGGACTCTGTACCGCCCCCAGAAGCAATCTTCGTAGTTTGCGCATGCGCAAACCCACGGCATCTCCAGGGACGCTCCAGGGAGTAGTTTGCGCATGCCCAGAACGTCCCTGGAGACTCCGTGGGTTTGCGCATGCGCAAACTACGGAGATTGCTTCTGGGGGCGGTACAGAGTCCCGGGCCGGGTGCACAGAAGCTGCGCGCCCGGGAGCAGGCTTAAAATCGTCGTGGGAGCAACTAAATACAAATTAAGTGCCGGTAAAAGCATACATACTTAGAAAAAAACCCAGTTCTAGGCTTAAAATCGCCGAAAATCGGCGAAAAAAAGCAGCGAAAAAATCGCTCTCCCCCAGAGCCTCCCGCCCCCCCAGGAACCTCTGCGCCCTTGCGCCCTGGGGCCCACCGCCCCAAGGCCCCACATCTGGTGACGCCTATGGGTAAGTTGTCTTGCGTCCCAGGCTAATACTGTAGCTGTGATCACTCAACAAGCGATGTGGTGTTTCCTTCAGGACCCCACCTGAAGCATCTCATCGGGTTTGCAGAAAGGACAAAAACCCAGGCAAACAACTGCTCTGATACCCAGTTGATCCCAACTTCATTTCTCTTTTCAGACTGTGGGCAAAAGAGCAGGGAGATGTTATGTCAAAAGGGTGGGACATTATCTGAGAGTTCAGACTCTTTTCCTTGCAGGGTCCAGTGTCCTTTGAGGAGGTGGCTGTGCACTTCACGGAGGAGGAGTGGGCTCTGCTAAATCCGGGCCAGAAGGCTCTGTACAGGGAAGTCATGCTGGAGAACTACAGGATCGTGGTCTCCCTGGGTAAGGACGTCCGTTCTTCTCGGTTGGTCGGCACCCAAGGCAGGATCTGCTCCTCTTCTTGTTTCTCACTCTCAGGATTGCACCACAGAAGTGGGGCGTGTGGGGCTGGAACTTGGGCCCTGGACATGCCTGATGTTCCCACGATTGCAAAGCTGAGTTTGTCCGACTGATGCTCTTTGGGGATGAAAAAGCAGGATAGACATATCTAACTAAGAGAATCAGTACAGGATCCCAGTTTGGGACTTGCAAGGCCTACAGAATGAGTCCCTTTTCACTGACAGTGCCTGACGTTCCTCCTCATTCTCCTTCCCCTGTATTGTCCAGTGTTGAGCCCATTGATCTCTGGCTTGTCCAGGATCAGGCACTGCTGCTGGAGGGAGTTTGCATGATCTCGCCATCCACAGGGGAATCATCAGGCTTACTGAAGAGGGTGTGGTTACCCGTCTCCTGTGCCTAATGACACCATCGAGATGCTGGCCTCTGATTGGCCTGTTGTACTAGGGACATGATGCGAGTTCTGATCTGGTTACTCATGTGGCAGGTTTCACATGCAAGCAGAAGTGCCACCAGGACTATTTTTATGCTTAGCAGCAACATCAGTCATCCTTCTCTTGGTTCTCTTGAGTGCCCAGATCTTGATACCTTTCGTTGTTATGAAGAACTCAAGAAGAGCCTTTAGGCCCACGTCAGCCAAGGGGATGACAGGGGGTGTCTTAGCTCTAAAACCCAGTCTTCCTTCCAGCTGGAGCTTGTTTGGGGAGGCAGTCAGGGAGTTCTTGGCCCATCTGGCTCAGTCCTGTCTACAGTCCTGACTGACAGCAGCTCTCCAGAGATCTTCCAGCCTACCTTGAGTTGGTACCCAGGATGAAGCTTGGGGTCTCTTGTGTGCAAAGCAGATACTTGACCACTGAGCTCCGGCTGGTGTGGTGCTCCAGTGAGAGTTGTGCTCGGGGGATGCATGGACAGAAGAAGGCCACATCCTTTCTTTGATTGCCTAAATTCTCAGTCTCTTTGCAGAGAGGGAATTGCCTTAGAAGGAGGAGGGGGACAGTTGGCCTGCTGGTTGAGGCTTCTCTGCCATGTGCTGAGAGGTGGAGGAAAGAAATGTGGCCGGTTTTACCCACACAACTGGATTCCCAGCTAGTGATTCATTCCAGGATTCATGAGCAGTGAGCTTCAACTCACATAAACCAGACCAATACTTTGGGGTCCATTTAGCTGTTTCTGTAGCACATTCATGTTCAAAGAACTTCCCTCTTCTGACCCACCCTGTGCCCTGGGGGGGGGTCAGCCTAGGGGGGATCGCTTTGGAAAGCCTCAATATTTTAGAAGTGGCTCATCTTGTTTCCTTCTCAGAGCAATTTCCCAAACCTGCCTTCATTTCCCAGCTGGAAGAAGGGGAGTGTGCCTTTTTCCAGGATCTCCAGGAAGAGGAGGAATCGGCAGGTAACTTGCTTCTGCACAGAACTGCTTAACACAGCAGTAGCCTTGGACCAGAGTTTGCTGGGTGAATAGGGACCCGTCACCACAACAGAAACTCCCCTCCTTTCTGGGATATATATGTTGGTACTAGTTAGGATGAGTCTCTGCCGTTCTGATCTCATCACCTGCAAGACACGATGGCAGCTTGGCTGAGCTGTAGACTGAAAGTGCCAATATTATTTGGCCGACTCATGCTCCGGCCCTCCACGTCCCTCTCTACACCACAACCTCCTCAAATTGCACCAGACTCTGAAGGAAGACGGTCACGAATCTTCTCCCCCCCCCCCAGCAGATGCAGAAGCCAAGCCGCTGTCATGGTCTCCCAGGTGATGAGATCAGAATGGCAGAGATGTACTATCCTGACTCATCCCAACCAGCACGAAGCTTCTCCAGAAAGGAGGGGAGTTTCTGTTGTGGTGATGGGCACCCTTGGGGGCCACTCACAGGGCTTTTTTGAAAAAGCTGGAGCCGATGCTGGGGGGGGGGGGGGCGGAGAGCAGTGATGTTTTGCTCTCCGTTGATTCCAATGGGTGCTTTTTGTCTTGCAACACCACTGAAGTCAGTGCAGCTTTAGGGCACCATTGGGGTCATGACTAGGATCTGAGTGGGGCATAGGATTTGACATATCATCGCCCTTCTCCCCTCTCCACCTCCCTCGTGCCTCTGTCTCATTTTAGCTCCATTCTGATGAAGTTGTGCCGGTGGCGCAGCTATGGGGGCATCGCATTCCACCAATGTCTCTGCCCAGCGTAGTGGTAACTTAGTTTCAAAAAGTGGTGTGCCCTAAGGATCGGTCTTAGGACCGGTGCTTTTCAAATTGTTCATAAATGACCTGGAGTTGGGGATAAGCAGCGAGGTGGCCAAGTTTGCGAATGACACTAAACATTTCTGGGTGGTGAAGACCAAAAGGGATTGTGAAGGATCTCTCCAAACTGGGAGAATGGGCAGCAAAATGGCAGATGCGCTTCAGTGTAAGTAAGTGTAAAGTGATGCACATTGGGGCAAGAAATCAAAATTTCACATACACGCTCATGGAATCTGAGCTGTCTGTGACGGATCAGGAGAGAGATCTTGGGGTGCTGGTGGACAGGTCAATGAAAGTGTTTACCCAGTGTGTGGTGGCTGTGAAGAAGTATGGGATCATTAAAAAAGGGACTGAGAATAAAACGGTCAATATTATTATGCCGTTGTATGAATCAATACATAAGGCCACATCTGGAGTATTGTGTACAGTTCTGGTCACCACACCTCAAAAAGGATATAGTGGAATTGGAAAAGGTACAGAAAAGAGAGACCAAAATGTTTAATGATTCTCCCTCTGTTCCAGGGTGCAACAGAGAAGATAATGAGGATCAAAGGGAGCCATATGGGGTGTCACTGGACACAATCGCACTTGACGTAGAGGAAGTGACTTTTATAAACGAAGACGGTGTGAGCATAACCCTGACTGTGCATCACACAGTGGAGAAACCATGTAAATCCTTGGAGCATGGAAAAAACTTCAGTGACAACTCATCCCACACAGGGGAGAAACCATATAAGTGCTTGAAATGTGGGAAGTGTTTCAGTAGAAATTACAGCCTGACTTTGCATCAAAGAAGCCACACAGGGGAGAAACCACACAAATGCTTGGTGTGTGGAAAGAGCTTCAGTATGAGCATAAACCTGACTGTGCATCAAAGAACCCACACAGGGGAGAAACCATATAAGTGCTTGGAATGTGGGAAGTGTTTCAGTAGAAATGTCAGCCTGACTATGCATCAAAGAACCCACACAGGGGAGAAACCATTTAAATGCTTGGAGTGTGGAATGAGCTTTAGGTGGAGCTCAAGCCTGACTGTACATCAAAGAAACCACAGAGGGGAGAAACCATATAAATGCTTGGAGTGTGGAAAGAGCTTCACTCGGAACGGTAACCTGACTTTGCATCAAAGAAGCCACACAGCAGAGAAACCATATAAATGCTTGGAGCGTGGAAAGAGCTTCCGTCAGAACTCAAACCTGACTTTCCATCAAAGAATCCACACAGGAGAGAAACCATATAACTGCTTGGAGTGTGGAAAGAGCTTTAGGTGGAGCTCAAGCCTGACTTCCCATCAAAGAACCCACACAGGAGAGAAACCATATAACTGCTTGGAGTGTGGAAAGAGCTTCAGTCGGAGAGAACTCCTAACTTCGCATCAAAGAAACCACACAGGGGAGAAACCATATAAATGCTTAAAGTGTGGAATGAGCTTTAGGTGGAGCTCAAGCCTGACTGTACATCAAAGAAACCACACAGGGGAGAAACCATATAAATGCTTGGAGTGTGGAAAGAGCTTTATTTGGAGCTGTCTCCTAACTGTGCATCAAAGAACCCACACAGGGGAGAAACCATATAAATGCTTGGAGTGTGGAAAGAGCTTCACTCGGAACGGTAACCTGACTTTGCATCAAAGAAGCCACACAGCGGAGAAACCATATAAATGCTTGGAGCGTGGAAAGAGCTTCACTCGGAACGGTAACCTGACTTTGCATCAAAGAAGCCACACAGCGGAGAAACCATATAAATGCTTGGAGTGTGGAAAGAGCTTCAGTCGGAGAGAACACCTAACTTCGCATCAAAGAAACCACACAGGGGAGAAACCATATAAATGCTTAAAGTGTGGAATGAGCTTTAGGTGGAGCTCAAGCCTGACTTTACATCAAAGAAAACACAGGGGAGAAACCATATAAATGCTGGGAGTGTGGGAAGAGCTTCAGTACGAACATAAAGCTGACTGTGCATCAAAGAATCCACACAGGGGAAAAACCATGTAAGTGCTTAGTGTGGGAAGAGCTTCAGTCGAAGCAACAGTCTGACTATACATCAAAGAAACCCACACTGGGGAGAAACCATATCAATGCTTGGAGTGTGGGAAGATCTTCAGCAATTGCTCGGGCCTGACCCGGCATCAAAGAACCCACACAGGAGGGAAAACATAAAAGTGATTGGAGTGCGGCAAAAGCTTCAGTTGGAGCTCAGATCTGTTAGCCAAAATGCTTTTGTTACTTTGGGGAATAGCTTTAAATATAGCAATTTGGCATGTTCTGGGATCTTTACCTGTGTATACCAGAGTCCAGCTTCACAGAATTCCGTTTTAAATAATATTGAGAACACACGTGGTTTCTTTCCAATATTTACTAAATAGTTCAGGCAAGAATCATACAAAAAAAAATACAGTTCAATTTGCATCACTTCAATCATACTCCCAAAGCATACAGATCTAGGAACTTACGTACAGAGATTTAGCAGGGTTCTTGCTAGAGTTCACCTTGGCTTGCAATGCTGTAGCATTGAATGAAAAGGAGGACTAGCAGTCTGTAGGAATGACTGAGAAGTCAAATTAAGAGTGGGGGATAGGAGGAGAAGGGGGGGAGAAATAAAATGATTCTAAGGTTCTGAACAAGCTGGGTTCAGGAACCAAATCAGTGATTAACTGAGGGGTAATGCAAAGAGAAGGGAGGGGGGGTTGCAAGAGGAAGGGGGGAAGAGGAAGGGGGAAGGGGGAAGGGAAAACAAGATAGAGCAGAGGGAGCTCACCAGTACCAGTCCACAGCACAAGAGGAAGAGCCAAGAGAGGGGAAGCGGAGCACATGTAAGGAGGATCTCCAGGTACACAGAAAAACAGGAAAAAGAGTTCCTAGAAGGGACATCTCAGTGCACCTCTGGGTAAACCATGTGACAGGGAAGAGGGTGATCAGGGTTTTGATGGCCCAACCATTAGGGAGCTGGCTTGAGACAAAGGAGAGGCTGGGATGACTCATCTCAGGTAGCCCTGTATTGTCTTCTGAACATCACAGTGGGGGGGGGGAATGCAGAGTAGATTCTGTGAGAGCTTTTTTGGACACATGGTGGCTGCTCAGGTTTTTCAGCTTGGAGACATGTTAAAATGGAGTCTGCTGCTCAGGTATTCTTTCCCTCTGGTTCACCTTCTGGCCTTGGGGAAGTCCTTACAGCATGGCTCCTGGTGCAGGAATACAAACGCGGCATGGACATCACGTCCTTCCTTGTTACAGTCCTGGTCATGCACATGCTTCAGTTTTGCTCTCAATCCTTTTCAAAAAGTCTCATGGCAACAAACAGTTTTCATTTTAAAAGGACACTGGGTATCAATATTCAGGAATATTGTAGTCTCAAACATCTGGAGTCTTCTTCTGGAGTCTTGTTCTGTCGGGGGAAGGGACAGACATACAGGGAAGCACACAAAAGGGTAGGTGCACTGGGCAAACAAGAGAGCGGCCAGAGGAAGTAAGAGTATAGGGTATAGATTGCATGACCAGAGCAAGTATGAAAATAGGAAGAGAAGAAAACTGTGCCTTGGTTTCCGCTCCAGGAATACTTGAATACTTACTCTCCAGGAATACTTGAATACTTGAGTACCTACATTATTGTACCTATAATGTAGGTACAATACAAGCAATCAAAAATTCAAATGAGGTAATGCAAGGTCATATGCAATAGTGCAAAATTCAACACACAATAACTAAAAAAACTCAAATGAGGTAAAGCAGGGTTATAAGCAATTATGCTAAGTTCAACACACATTCAAGTACAGTTCACAGATGGCTTGGTCAAAGTTACTTATACACAAAAAAACAAGTTAGGTTTTATTTTACAAACATAGATCAAGGAAATGTCTCCTAGTGTCTCCCCCCCCCCCTTGTGTCCTCAAGGTTGGAGGGAGTCCAGGAATACTTCAGAGCACAATGAAAGTTGGCAAGGATTGGGTGTTTCCATATGCGTACATCACTACAAGTGTGGCGTGTTTGCAAACTTCAACAGGAAGCTTTAGGCTGACAAAAAGAATTACCAATAAAATTGCAAAAGATCAAATACAAACATATACACAGTAGTAGTTTCAGTTATTTCAAATGAACAAATGAAACTATTTACTTTCAAAGAAGAAAAACAATCAAAGATGCTGCCTTTGCATATTAAGAAATGAAATCAATAGAGACTGGTTAGGAGTTCTGCAGTGTGGGTGTGTAAAACGTTGGTGCATCAATTCCAAACCCATACCCAGGAAAATAGGTGTAAGTGATGCCTCACAAGACAAATGCCTCGCACAACAAAAAACTCACAAGACAAAAGTGTTTTGCAAGTTTTTTGGTGACTCGCAAGACAAATTTTCTTGCAAAAACAATTTCGTCTTGTGGAACACTCAGCTCCTAAAGCCACAATCTATTCAAATGTTAAAGTATTCAAGAGGGTTAGCAGACTGCAAACAGTACAGCCCGAGGCCACACCGATTATCACCCGACAAATAGCTAACACCGGCAGAGATAAAGGCAAAGCAGAGATAAAACTACCATCCTGAAAAACTTCCCATCCTAGTAGGTGTACTGATTAAGACCCTACCCATTCTTCGTTTTGGCCCGGAAGCGGCAGCAGCAACACGGCACAGGCTGTCTGCCTGCCTGCTTCGAGTCTCTTACTGACTCACACAGGAGCCGCCCTCACGCCAAGGAAAGCCTCTTCAGCTGTTGCATGGCGGAGAGGTAATGGTGCATTTAGTGGTGTCTGCTCCGCCCCTTAGCCTGGCCGGCACCGCGGCAGGAGGATACTGTAGGCGACAGCTACACTTGCCATTTGAATAAAGTATTCAAGAGGGTTAGCAGACTGCAAACAGTACAGCCCGAGGCCACACCGATTATCACCCGACAAATAGCTAATACCAGCAGAGATAAAACTTCCCTTCCAGAAACGGTGTGCATTACTAGAGCGGAGCTCTGGGAACTGTGAGTACTGTAAATACTTAAAAGTAAATAGCACGGCAGGGGAGGTGACTCGCAAGACAAAATTATTCGCAAGACAACATGACTCACGGAACGAATTAATTTTGTCTTGCGAGGCACCACTGTAATGTCCTTATACAAAAAGCGTGACACCAGAATTTCCTCCTGTGTCCAAATAGGAACTTCATATTCAAAATGTCACCCAAAAACAGAAGACAGGTTACAAAAACATCTATTCAGTTGAGGAAACATGGGTTGGATTTGGAAAGAGTTAATAACAATAAAATCACAAGGCATTCTAATGCAGGCACACCCTTTGTCTATGTATTCAAATGCAGGTGCATCTTCTTCTTCTTAAAATATACTGGCAGTTTCCAGAGAGATTCAGAAGTGGAAGTAATATAACAACATAGCTATTCAAAGAATAATGTACATACAAGCAAATTTATCTCATAGAGTACTCTTGTTTTAAAGTAAGTTTCATTGACCATGGTACCAAAACAAAAATGAAATGAATGAGCTCAAAATAAAATAAAAAATAAATAAAATATCAGGCCTGTTGGAAACAGAAGCAGAGGAAAATTTAGCATAGCATCATGTGGGCTTCAGGCCCTTCAGTGGTTGGCCATATCATAATAAAATGAAAATAAAAATACCGGTAGGTGAAAATAAAATAGACAGGACAGACAGACAAGCGCTTATCATTCATACCACATAAGACAAACAAACAGATAACATATTCAAGTATGCAACTATTATGACAGTACTTATACTGTAAAAAGAAATGTCTAATGATGGAAACAAGGTACACTGAACCATGATTCCCTATTTCTGAGGGCAACAGCTTTTCCATCCCTAATTGTAGCTGGAACAAAAAGGGTTAAAACAAAACCAAGATCATTAAGTTCTATGAGGCTTTTATTTGTTTGAACTCTGTGCATGCTCAGTTTTCCAGAGGCACAAAGATTAGAAGGGTTCCTCATATTTGCTTAGAGAAGATGCACAGGCTTCCATTGTGAACCTGTGAAATTCAAAAGTTGTTAAAGGAAAAAAAAAACTTGTTATGATTGACACTCATGTTTGATGGTGGCATGGAGTTCCAAAGGCAAGTACAATTGGTGACTTCATCTACCTTTCCTTGGATAAAAGACAGTTAATGTGCACAAACTGAAACTTAAAGAGAAAACAAAACATTGACAGTTAGATCAGAGTTGTCTGCTACTGCCAGTTAAGTTAGTTTCAAAACATGTTCTGTTACTTTTAGCTAGAGACTTTGTATACTTCCATAAGACTGTTTAAAGTCTAATGGAGTAAATTTCCATGCATAAAAGAAAACTTAGTTTGTGATTGTCCTTATGTGGCTTGTACATTAGAAATCACAGAAATAGGATTTTTCCTTTGGCTTCTGTATTCAATAGCTTCTTAGCTTTTACTGAAAAATATGTGTGTGTGTCCACTAGGGGCATCACGGATTGCTTCAGGTAACCAAGTAGTTGACTCAGTTTTACTGTTCTTTGTAATGGATACATACTGTACATTGTTTTTCAGTCTTTGTTTCTAAGCAAACCTAGTGCATTTGAATGCATTTACTTCATAGAACAGTGTTGACATACTGTCCTAAGGAAATTTTATTTCTTTGTCTCCCAAGCAAGGGGAGGCATAAAAAGTATTTAAAAATAATAAAAATCTGAGTTTGTGGTCAAGAAGGGTGCTGGGCTTTGGCCTGCCAGCATCAAAATTTGACTGTAACATCAGCAGTAGAGATGACATCATTCTCACCACCACCCCCTTGATAAGGATTGGTGTGGGCAAGATTAATTAGCAATTCAAAAGCATCTCTAGTCTCTCACCCTTTTGTTTCACTTCTAAACAAAGGGAAGTGGAGAGACAGGGAGGGAGGCAAAAGGCAGATTAAACTGTAGAGAGATGGTTTTAAATCACCATTGTAAATCACCATTGTAAAATTGTGCCCAGGTTGCCTGTCCATGTACAGAGTGCAACTCTGCAGATTCAAAATTTAGGTCAGAAGGTTTGCTCACGCATAGAAAGACACAAGACAGTCTTTTCACAATACAAAGAAACAAAACGTGTTAGTTTTAAAGATCCATTTTCCACATTACACGTCCTACAGGGGTTTTACAGGGCAGATGAAGGAGGGGGAAAATGAGGGAGAGGTTTTCCTCTTTGAAGTACATCTTTCCCAGAAAAGGGATTGCCTTCTGGTTGTAAACCTTCCGCTCACCATTCCTCTCCTGGACCTTGGCCGGAAAGTTATTTCTCCTGTTTTGACTCCATGATTGATGGGAGAGAGACCCGAAGGTAGCTCTCTTTCCTTAGTTGCTCTAGGAGTGACTTGCCCAGGTGAATTTCTGCCTACTGGAGCCTCTATTCTATTTTGGCTGTTCCTGGGACAGTGACTTTTTTTGTGACCCAGTTCATGGCAACGGAAGAACAGGCTGCTGGTGTTTGCGTGTGCAAGGGTTTTGTGGTGCTCTCTGCCTGTTCACAAAATCACAGAAATCATTTCCTAAAAGAACTGGTGTCTCTGTGCTGGAGTGAACAGCAACAATCCATGTTCCTTTCCAGCCTTTAAATTCTAGCTGCACCTTTGCTTTGGGTACAAAAATTTCTGGGCTTTCATATGGTTTTACCCTATATACTTCCCCAGGCAACATCTGACATTCTTTCACCAAACTTTTATGAACTGAAGTCAGAGTAGCTCCAGAATCCATTTGTCCGTGTGTCCGTGTCTTATTTACAGACAAATGCTGCAGACTGAGAATCTTAAAACTTCCTTCTCTTTCCTTTCAGAAAATGAAAGCAAGTTTCTAGCCCTTACGACAAAGCAAGGCTTGGACAGGTGTGGTCAGTGTCTGGCGAAGCAGTGAAAACCCAGATGGTAATAGTGGTGGAAAAGGGAGAGAGGGAATTCCAGTGAAGAAGGGGGAGCAACCAGTTCCTCGCATCTGTCTTCTACTCCAGCAGGGGGCGAAAAGAAGCAGACTCTCAGGGCAACTGGAGGCATGTCTATTGTCTACTCAGAAGAAGTAAGTCTCATTGAATTCAGTTGGACTTACAAGGGGGTATGTGTGCATAGAAGTAAGTGTGCCTAGGTAAGTGTGCAAGTACTTCACAAGCACACCAGGAGGTAGGCAGATATAGGCTTCAACTTGAGTTTATACATCCCATACAATACAACGTTTTTACTAAGCCCCCCCCCCCCCTTCCTTACCATTGATTCCCAGGGAGATGTGTAACATGATCGGTTTCTCTAGCTCAGTGTGGTCAACATCTCTCTCTCTCTCTCTCTCTCTCTCTCTCTCTCTCTCTCTCTCTCTCTCTCTCTCTCTCTCTCTCAGGGTGTTGTTGTTCAGTCGTTAAGTCGTGCCCGACCCTTCGTGATCCCATGAACCATATCCCGCCAGGCCTTCCTGTCCTCCACTATCTTCCTGAGTTCGCTCATTTTCATGTTCGTTGCATCGGTGATGCTGTCTAACCATCTCATCCTTGGCCTTCCCCTTTTCCTTTTGCCTTCAATCTTTCCCAGATTGAGATTCTCTCTCAGGGTAGTGAATCTAAATTGTTAAGGCTGGACCTTGCGTAGCTCCTCAAAGAAGTCACACCGTATTTCAAAGGGGGCACCTCGGACAGTCGGCTGAGAGGTGGTCAGCGCGAGATCTGCAAAAAAAACCTGCAGTGGAATGAATTGAGGGAGCAGCAGCATCTCTGCCAACTTTGGGAGGTGCAGATAGATGGGGACCCTCACGGCAGGCAACGCCCCGAGTCTTCTGCCAAGGATCGTGTTGCGTTACCCGAGCCCTGCTGGTGTCCTCCACCGGGGCCCGAGGCTCGCCCGCCCGCCTTCTGTGCGCCGCGCTCATGGACTCTGCATTGCTGGCCCGCCGTCTCGCCGAAAATGCAAGCGCTGAGTCCCGCAGCAGCAGCAAGGAAGGGAAGCTGGATCCCTCCCACCCCACTGACACACATTCCCAGCCATCCCTGGTCCACCTGCGCTCCCTCCCGTCCTGCAAAGATCTTCCAGCCCCCTTGACTCAGTGACACAGATGTGTCAGGCTGGGAAAAGAGACCCTGAGAACTAGAGCTTCGGTCCGAGCTGGCCACTTGCTGCTGCCCGGGGGAGAGGAGAAGATCAGCCCCACACAGAGTCTATTCTCTGGGCCGTGCACGGTGTCGGGGCGGGGAACGGGGAGGAGGAAGGGATGCTGGCTGCCGCCGGGCTGGAGGAGATGCGCCTCCCCGTCCCTCCCACCTGGGAGTTGGAGGGTCGAGACTTGATCCTCTGCAAAGAGTTATTCCTCTGGGCTGACGGGCACTCGAGGGTTAAAAGAGTGAAGCCGGATTCCTAGAGGTGAGACTGGGGAAGGAGGGAGGGAGTGGGAAGCCACTTCCTGCTCCGCCCCTTCGCCTCCCCCACCCACATGTGTGGGGTCAGCAGCAGCGTCTCTTGGTGAGTCCACAGGGCTGAATAAGGGGTCCCAGGGTGGCAGTAATGGAAAGGAATAGAGAGCGGGGTGGGAGAGAAGCCCCCGGGGGGGCGGAGACACCCAGGCTTAAAGCCGAGCCGGTGAAGGGAAAGGGGGAGGCGAAGGGAAAGGGCGCCGAGAAGACAGACTGCGACAACCCCCCCCCCTGCATGCTACGGGGGGGGGGGTCTGCTCTTAAGTGACTATTTCTGGAGGGGGGTTGACAGGGACAGTGTAAACCGAGAGGGCCAGGAGGGAGGGGCCGCTCGTCACTGAAATCGATGCAAAAAAGAGGCGGATGTAGCAGAGACACTGGGCTCCGTTCTTTATTTTAGCTAGAAAATAGCCAGAAGTGACGTCTCTTTCCACTTGGAGAGATAACCCGTGACAGAAGCGTCTGTTCCGGGAAGCAGCCCTGCCAAGCAGAGGCGTAGCCAGACCATTGGCCTAACCCGGTGTCAACCCCTTTAGCCCCCTTGTAAAGCGCATGGCCGTAACCCTTAACGGCGTAACCCTTTACGGCGTTAATTCTTTGGATATTTGATTCCAAAAATCAGTTTGGAAGCCTCCTTGTCCACTTCCTGTCTCCATTTCCAGCAGCACACATGATGAGGCATTACCCCCCCCCAACAATTTCATTTCCCCACCCTCTCAAATTCAGTAACTCCAGAGACTAAACTGCTCCAAACTACCTTCAACAGCCGAAAAGCCCTGGGAAAGCAGGCTACAGACTACAGAACTACAGTTCCCAGCATGCTACACAGAGTTTTTGAGCAAAATGGCCCTTTCCCAATGCATTCTGGGACTTGTAGTTGCGCTCATTCAAGATGGAATGAAAATGCCCCGAAAATCCTGGCCCTGCGCCCCGAAAATGCCAGTTAAGTGCCAGCAAAGCGCGCACACACACACACACACACACACACACAGAGTGCCAAGACCCCTGTTACGTACAACCCTCTTCCACCCCCTGCCCCTCTTCCACCCCCACCCCCAAATCAACCCCTCTTCCACCCCCACCCCCAAATCAAGGTTCTTTCCCACATCAGCTCCCATGATCCAAGTTACAGGACATCAAGATTTGCATATTATATCTTCTGTCATTTACATAAGAGCCCTGCTGGATCAAGCCAAAGGCCCATCTAGTCCAACTTCCGGTATCTCACAGTGGCCCCACCAGATGCCTCAGGGAGCACACAAGACAACGAGATACCCATATCCTAGACCACTCCCTTGCATCTGGCATTCAGAGATAGCCTTACTTTTAAAACCAGGAGGTTGTGTATACCCATCATGGCTTATAACCTGTGATGGACTTTTCCTCCATAAATCTGTCCAATCCCCCATTAAAGGCATCTAGGTCATGTGCCATCATGTGGCAAGGAGTTCCACAGATTTGCAGCTAATGTTCCTACATGAGAACAAAGTGCTTATTCCTGGCCATCGTCTGCTTAATGATGTCAATTCCGACCTTCAGCAGGCACCATGAAAGCTATTCGGCCTGCTGTATGAAACAAGTGTGACACCCCTGTTCTATACGATCTCCTCTTTTCTGTGGAACAGAATCAGCATCTCTGCAGCCTGCTCAGATAAGGGGTAAATTACCAGGGCAACGTGCAAGAAACTGCTTGTGTGCTTTTTTTCTTTCAGGCCTTGAAGGAAACGTTTTTGTCTGGTGCTGCAAGATACCATATTTGGCCACTCGGAAGAAGAGTGTGTGAACTCCAGAGAACTCCAAGAATGCCGGTCAGTTGACCAGTGAAATCTTGTCATTTGTCTCCCATTGTTGAGCTGTGCCAGACCTTCCTTGGCGTCAGTGATATGCCTGCAGGAGTCTGCTTGGATAGGGACAAATCAGCAAAGCAATGCAATGAATTTGAAGCTTCTCTGTAACCTGCAATGCAGCTTGTCTGCACAATCAAAGTCGGCACCAGTCTTTCCAAGAGAGGCTGCACCCGGGCATCCCTATCCGGCATCCACTTGGGCAGAGGGATGGCCAGGTCTGCGGGGATGCCAGCGTGGCTGCTTGCCCCTGCTGGCTCTTGGCAGCTGCCCCCTCTGCAAGTTGGGATTCACCTGCACCCTTTTCTCGGGCATAAGTATAATTCAGGGATTCTAGGAATGGTACAGAAAGTTATTTTTAAGAATACCAACTAGAATGAAAAGAAGGTTAAATTGCATTCTGAGTTGCTTGTTGTATATGGTGACTCAATATTCACGCAGTCTGTGAATGTTTCCTAGGCAGCTTTTCAATTACTGGTAAGTTGTCTTGCGTCCCAGGCTAATACTGTAGCTGTGATCACTCAACGAGCGATGTGGTGTTTCCTTCAGGACCCCACCTGAAGCATCTCATCGGGTTGGCAGAAAGGACAAAAACCCAGGCAAACAACTGCTCTGATACCCAGTTGATCCCAACTTCATTTCTCTCTTCAGACTGTGGGCAAAACAGCAGGGAGATGTCATGTCAAAATGGTGGGATCTTATCTGAGAGGACAGACTGTCTCTTCCTTGCAGGGTCCAGTGTCTTTCAAGGAGGTGGCTGTGCACTTCACGGAGGAGGAGTGGGCTCTGCTGGATCCGGGCCAGAAGGATCTGTACAGGGAAGTCATGCTGGAGAACTACAGGATCGTGGCCTCCCTGGGTAAGGACGTCCGTTCTTCTCGGTTGGTCGGCACCCAAGGCAGGATCTGCTCCTCTTCTTGTTTCTCACTGTCAGGATTGCACCACAGAAATGGGGCGTGTGGGGCTGGAACTTAGCTTGTCCAACTGATGCTCTTTGGGGATGAAAAAGCAGGATAGACATATCTAACTAAGAGAATCAGTACAGTATCCCTTTTTGGGACTTACGGGGTCTACAGAATGAGTCCCTTTTCACTGACAGTGCCTGACGTTCCTCCTCATTCTCCTTCCCCTGTATTGTCCAGTGTTGAGCCCATTGATCTCTGGCTTGTCCAGGATCAGGCACTGCTGCTGGAGGGAGTTTGCATGATCTCGCCGTCCACAGGGGAATCATCAGGCTTACTGAAGAGGGTGTGGTTACCCGTCTCCTGTGCCTAATGACACCATCGAGATGCTGGCCTCTGATTGGCCTGTTGTACTAGGGACATGATGCGAGTTCTGATCTGGTTACTCATGTGGCAGGTTTCACATGCAAGCAGAAGTGCCACCAGGACTATTTTTATGCTTAGCAGCAACATCAGTCATCCTTCTCTTGGTTCTCTTGAGTGCCCAGATCTTGATACTTTTCGTTGTCATGAAGAACTCAAGAAGAGCTTTTAGGCCCATGTCAGCCAAGGGGATGACAGGAGGTGTCTTAGCTCTAAAAGCCACTCTTCCTTCCAGACAGAGCTTGTTTGGGGAGGCAGTTCTTGGCCCATCTGGCTCAGTCCTGTCTACACTGACTGACAGCAGCTCTCCAGAGATCTTCCAGCCTACCTTGAGTTGGTACTCAGAATGAACCTTGGGGTCTCTTGTGTGCAAAGCAGATACTTGACCACTGAGCTCCGGCTGGTGTGGTGCTCCAGTGAGAGTTGTGCTCGGGGGATGCATGGACAGAAGAAGGCCACATCCTTTCTTTGCTTGCCTAAATTCTCAGTCTCTTTGCAGAGAGGGAATTGCCTTAGAAGGAGGTGGTGGAGGGGGACAGTTGGCCTGCTGGTTGAGGCTTCTCTGCCGTGTGCTGAGAGGTGGAGGAAAGAAATGTGGCCGGTTTTACCCACACAACTGGATTCCCAGCTAGTGATTCATTCCAGGATTCATGAGCAGTGAGCTTCAACTCACATAAACCAGACCAATACTTTGGGGTCCATTTAGCTGTTTCTGTAGCACATTCATGTTCAAAGAACTTCCCTCTTCTGACCCACCCTGTGCCCTGGGGGGGGGTCAGCCTAGGGGGGATCGCTTTGGAAAGCCTCAATATTTTAGAAGTGGCTCATCTTGTTTCCTTCTCAGAGCAATTTCCCAAACCTGCCTTCATTTCCCAGCTGGAAGAAGGGGAGTGTGCTTTTTTCCAGGATCTCCAAGAAGAAGAGGAATCTGCAGGTAACTTGCTTATGCACAGTACTGCATAACACAACAGTAGCCTTGGACCAGAGTTTGCTGGGTGAATAGGGACCCGTCACCACAACAGAAACTCCCCTCCTTTCTGGGATATGTTGGCGCTGATTAGGATGAGTCTCTGCCGTTCTGATCTCATCACCTGCAAGCCACGATGGCAGCTTGGCTGAGCTGTAGACTGAAAATGCCAATATTATTTGAGCAACTGATGGTCCGGCCCTCCACGTCCCTCTCCACACCACAACCTCCTCAAATTGCACCAGACTCTGAAGGAAGACGGTCACGAATCTTCCCCCCCCCCAGCAGATGCAGAAGCCAAGCCGCTGTCATGGCCTCCCAGGTGCTGAGATGAGAACGGCAGAGACGTACTATCCTGACTCATCCCAACCAGCGCGAAGGTTCTCCAGAAAGGAGGGGAGTTTCTGTTGTGGTGATGGGCACCATTGGGGGCCACTCACAGGGCTTTTTTGAAAAAGCTGGAGCCGATGCTGGGGGGGGGGGAGCAGTGATGTTTTGCTCTCCATTGATTCCAATGGGTGCTTTTTGTCTTGCAACACCACTGAAGTCAGTGCAACTTTAGGGCACCATTGGGATCATGACTAGGATCTGAGTGGGGCATAGGATTTGACATATCACCGCACTTCTCCCCTCTCCATCTCCCTCGTTCCTCTGTCTCATTTATCTCCTTTCTGGTGGAGTTGTGCCGGTGGTGCCCACTATAGTGGTAACTTTGGTGTAAAAAGCGGTGTGCTCGAAGGTTTGTCTTCGGACCGGTGCTTTTCAATGTGCTCATAAATGACCTGGAGTTGGGGATAGGCAGTGAGGTGGCCAAGTTTGCAGATGACACTAAACTTTTCCGGGTGGTGAAGACCAGCAGGGATTGTGAAGAGCTCCAGAAGGTTCTCTCCTAACTGGAAGAATGGGCAGCAAAATGGCAGATGTGCTTCAATGTAAGTAAGTGCAAAGTGATGCACATTGGGGCAAAAAATCAAAACTTCACATATACACTAATGGAATCTGAGCTGTCTGTGACGGATCAGGAGAGAGATCTTGGGGTGCTGGTGGACAGGTCTATGAAAGTGTCGACCCAGTGTGCGGCGGTTGTGAAGAAGGCCAATTCCATGCTCGGGATAATTAGAAAAGGGATTGAGAATAAAACGGCCAATATTATTATGCCATTGTACAAATCGATGGTAAAGCCACATCTGGAGTATTGCGTCCAGGTCTGGTCGCCGCATCTCAAAAAGGATATCGTGGAACTGGAAAAGGTGCAGAAGAGAGCGACCAAAATGATTAATGATTCTCCCTCTGTTCCAGGGTGCAACAGACAAGACAATGAGGATCAAAGGGAGCCATATGGGGTGTCACTGGACACAATCGCACTTGACGTAGAGGAAGTGACTTTTATAAACGAAGACGGTATGAGCATAACCCTGACTGTGCATCACACAGCGGAGAAACCATGTAAATCCTTGGAGCATGGAAAAAACTTCAGTGACAACTCAACCCTGACTTCTCATCAAACAACCTACACAAGGAAAAAACCATATAAATGCTTGGAGTGTGGAAAGAGCTTCATTCGGAGCGTGGACCTGACATTTCATCAAAGAACCCACACAGGGGAGAAACCGTTTAAATGCTTGGAGTGTGGAAAGAGCTTCATCACGAGTTCAAAACTGACTGTGCATCAAAAAACCCACACAAGGGAGAAACCACACAAATGCTTGGAGTGTGGAAAGAGCTTCAGTATGAGCATAAACCTGTCTGTGCATCAAAGAACCCACACAGGGGAGAAACCATATAAGTGCTTAGAATGTGGGAAATGTTTCAGTAGAAATGACAGCCTGACTATGCATCAAAGAAGCCACACAGGGGAGAAACCATTTAAATGCTTGGAGTGTGGAAAGAGCTTCATAACAAGTTCAAAACTGACTGGACATCAAAAAACCCACACAGGGGAAAAACTACACAAATGCTTGGAGTGTGGAAAGAGCTTTATTTGGAACTGTCTCCTAACTGTGCATCAAAGAACCCACACAGGGGAGAAACCATTTAAATGCTTGGAGTGTGGAAAGAGCTTTATAATGAGTTCAAAACTGACTTGGCATCAAAAAACCCACACAGAGGAGAAACCACACAAATGCTTGGAGTGTGGAAAGAGCTTCATTCGGAACTGTCACCTGATTGTGCATCAAAGAACCCACACAAAGGAGAAACCATACAAATGCTTGGAGTGTGGGAAGTGCTTCAGTACGAGCATAAACCTGACTGTGCATCAAAGAATCCACACAGGGGAGAAACCATGTAAGTGCTTGGAGTGTGGGAAGAGCTTCAGTCGAAGCGACAGTCTAACTATGCATCAAAGAACCCACACTGGGGAGAAACCATATCAATGCTTGGAGTGTGGGAAGAGCTTCAGCAATTGCTCGGGCCTAACCCGGCATCAAAGAACCCACACAGGAGGGAAAACATAAAAGTGATTGGAGTGCGGCAACAGCTTCAGTTGGAGCTCAGATAAAAAAATCTGAAAGGGAGGCCTGTATAACAATTGGGCTACCTCAGCATGATAATTGGGGTCTCTCATTTCTTAGAAATATGTTCAGGATTTGCCTTTTTTCCCCAGTCCTTTGGAATTAATGAGTTCCTACGTAAGAGCAAAGTGCTTATTTCTGCACATCCTCTACTTAATGGCGTCACTTCCTGCTTAATGTTGTAACTTCCGGCCCTCAGCAGGCGCCATGAATGCTATTCGGCCTGCTGTATGAAATGAGTATGACACACTATATACAGATGGCTCTCCCCCCAACTTTTCTTCTCAGTAGGCAGTCTGCCCCCCTTTTCTTCTTTATTTTTTTTCCCTTCCCAGTTATGTTGTTATGCCCTCGCATTGTAATAAAGGACAATATGGATTCTGATACCAGACAATTTCATCTACCAACCATATGCCGCACCAGCTTCATATGCCAACATCACCGGATGCCAGTGCCCAAGATGAATTCTTTCCCCTGACCTTCTGTGCACAACATGAACAGTCAGGACACGACGCCTCTGACGTACAAGCCATGTTCCTAAAGGAGTGGAAAGAGGAAAGAGTGTGGAAAGACTCTGGTCAAGTCTTACATTTTCAGTGTACATGATCTCTCTTCCCCCTCCCCTCCACAGTCACACATCCTGAGAGGAAGTGCAACTTTGTAATCCTTTTTATGCATCTCCTGCCTGTATTTACGATTTGTATTTGCCCCTAGTGAATGCAACCTCAGTCATCTTTGTATTGTGTACCAACACATCTGGATTTTAGCAGGGATGTGGATCAAGTCACGTCCCAAGTCTTTGCCCCCGAGTCTTTGGTTGCGAGTCCCTATCTATTTAATGGGGAAAACCTCATTTCAAGAGGCCAGACATCTCCCCACTGTTTGGTTACCATTGTGTATTTGCATTTTTGCTGACACTGCTAAGCCTTTGACCTACTACAATGTTTCTCAAACTGTGGGTCGGGACCCACTTGGTAGGTTGCGTTGCGACCTGATTTCTGGTGGGTCTCAGGTGATGGAAAGATCAGATAAGTAATTGCCACAAGTCCTGAGTCTATTAAAAAATCAGAGTCTATTAAAAAATCATACCTACTAATTGCCCTTCAAAAGCTAAGCTCCTGCAGTTTGCAAGATAGTGCCAATTACCCTGCAAACAGCTGAGCTCTATAAATTTATTTATTTCTAGATCACCTTTTTTTAAAGTCTCGTAAAGCTAGGTGGGTTCCGATAGAATGTCATTTTAAAAAGTGGGTCCCGGAGCTAAAACGTTTGAGAACCACTGGTCTACAGGTTCAAATGTACCGTGAAAGCAGCATGTAGCAGCTCATGGAATTTCCCAGGAAATAATCGAAAGACAAGGCTTTACCCAAGTCAGCCAGCTATAGTGTGTGGGGCCGGATGAGGGTGATTGCTCTGATGAACTAGCATGTGGCTTTCCTCCTGGGCTGTGGCCTCCTGCCATCAGCCAAAATAAAGGTCATGTTACTGACCTGGGACATGCTTTCCTGGCAGGCACCCAGCACCACATACACATGTAGACAAGCATGTCACAGGTCACACATCCAAATAAACCATGCCAGGCAATAGGCCTCTCTTAAGATGGAGCTTTCTACCTGCAGTTTTTATAGCCACTTGTATGGAAAATATTTGCCTTTCAACTTGAGCCCATCTGCCCATTTCCCTGACCTGGCCCTAATGCTGCCACAATCAATTATGGGTGGTGCCTACTGATCTCCATACCATCATGCTAATTTCCTCAGCCTTTCCTCATGTCTTTGACTGTATTTCTATTCCCTGAGTTATTAGACTGTCAACTTTCTGGATAGGAACCCTATCCTCTATGTATCATTTGTAGGATGAAGCAAATTCTTCCAGATCAACAGACCATATTAAAGGGGTTAAAGAGAAATTGGTGTTTTTTCCCGCCATGTTAAACACCTTGGATCACACAATGACATTCTGGACTAATAATGAACCTTCTCTCTTGGGAGACCCATGTCTCTATACACCTAAGTTTCCTTCTATCAACAGATGTGTAGGGAAATGCCACTGTCTCCAGGCCAGAATTTAATTCCCCAGTTCCTCTTTCCTTCCTTGGTTAATTAAAAAGATGAGGGGGTCCAGCTGAAGTGCTAAGCAGGCAAAACATCAATCAAGGTGTCCCTTTCCACCTTTCCCCACAAGTGGGAAATGTATAATTATACAAATTATGTTCCCATTTTCTTAGACATCTGAGGCCCAGGAAAGCCCATTAAACAACTCAGCTTTTTTCTTCCTGTGCATCAGGTGAATGGCTGACTCAACATGTCCTGGGAGAATGCATCAATTGCCTTAACTTTTCTGACAGTTTTTGTGGGGGGTTCTTTAAAAAAAAACCTCCTTTTTCCAGTAGGACTCCCCATTAGTAATTCTTCCTTGTTCTTTCCTTGACAAGTTGCAACCCCCTCCAAAAAAACACCCAATTAAACCCTTGCAAAAAAGACAACCAGAATTCCAGATCTTCTTGCATCACAGCGATGACCCTAATCCTGTGACGTTGTTCCTACCGTAGTACCAACCATGGTGTCACAGAGACATGTGAGAAAGGGTGGGGACAACGTAGAATTGCCCCTCAAACAAAATCTCTTCCTGTGCATTGTTTTTTCTTCCTGTGCATCAGGTGAATGGCTGACTCAACATGTCCTGGGAGAATGCATCATTTGCTTCTTGCAATGTTTTTTAGTTTGCAACTTCCTGCTGTCACACCAAGATTGTTGCAAATGGACTCTCACTAGCACCTTCTGGAATGGACCCTGAGCCAAATTTGGCTCTCTCTCTCTCTCCCCAAAACAGCTTGAATCAATCACCATGTAATAATCAAATCAACACTGGGGGAGTGGGGAATTTTGCCTTTAGAGCTGCAGAGAGGGTACAAACATAATGAAATAGGTTGAAAGAGCAGAGCATGCATCAAAATTGAAATGCATCGAAAGAGCAGATCATCAAAAAAAATCCATCGATAAGTGGGGGATTCCTGTATTCAATTTCTATTCCGCCTTCCCCCCCCCCCCAACAATGGAACATCCAAGGTGGCTTATGAAACAAAAATAATACAGCAATACATACAACAAAACAAGCACTATAAACATCATAAAATTATAAAGTAACAAGATGATAAAAAAATTAGCAGCACAAGCAGAACAATAGAACACGGTTGAGCCACTTTTGACTGACAAGGTTGAGTGTTTCACTCCCGCTTTTATGGGTGCACTTGGTTTTTACAAGCTGTCAAAGTGATTTCTCTGTTCTCCCCAGTGCTGTCCCCAATTCAGCTGTGGAACTCCTTGCCACAGGATGTGGTGCTGGCACCTGGCCTAGATGCATTTAAAAGGGGGTTGGATATATTCATGGAGGAAAAGACCATCACAGGTTACAAGCCATAAGCAACCTCCTGGTTTTAGAAGGAGGCTTTCTCTGTGCCAGGTGCAAGGGAGACAACAGCATACAGCCATAGTGTTGTCTTGTGTGCTCCCTGAAGCATCTGGTGGGGCCACTGTGAGATACAGGAAGCTGGACTAGATGGGCCTTTGGCCTGATCCAGCAGGGCTCTTATGTTCTAAGATGCTAAGGGTTGAACCTGGAGTTTTCTGCAGGCATACCAGGTGCTCAGCCACTGAGCTCCAGCTCCTCATATGCAACCTAGCCTAAGTGAAAATTAAAGATGCTGTGCCAGGAGAATCCACATTTTACAAGAAGTATTATCATTTATATACCATTTAAGCAGTCAGAATTTCTTTTTTGTGGCACAATTCGGTGACTCAACTTTCTGCCTCTCTTCTTCTCTTTCTAATCATATAATAAGGCAATGGGCTGTGCATTGATGACGATCGCCTTCATAAGAAGAGCCCTGCTGGATCAGGCCAAAGGCCCATCCAGTCCAGCTTTCTGTATCTCACAGTGGCCCCACCAGATGCCTCAGGGAGCACACAGCCAACAAGATACTTGTATCCTGTGGCCACTCCCTTGCATCTGGCACAGAGAAAACCTACTTCTAAAACCAGGAGGTTGCTTATGGCTTGTAACCTGTGATGGTCTTTTCCTCCATGAATCTATCCAAACCCCTTTTAAAGGCATCCATGCCATGTGCCATCACCACATTCTGTGGCAAGGAGTTCCACAGATGAATTACACGCTGGGTAGAGAAATATTTTCTTTTGTCCATTCTAACTCTCCCTCCACTCAATTTTAGTGCATGTCCCCTGGTTCTTGTGTTGTGCGAGAGGGAGAAAGAATTTCCCTCTATTCACTCTCTCCATCCCATGCATAATTTTAAACGTCTCAATCATGAGACAGGCATTAATTGCCTGTAGTTCAGACTACCTATGTTCTACCCAGATCTTCATGCATGACTGAAGATGAACATAATTGCCCATCTTGCATAAACACAATTTTTGCAAACGGGGGTGTCCCAGCGGGGCAGGCTGTTACCAAAGGTGCTGAAACTATTTGGGGAATTAGCTAAATAGTACAGGGTCAGCTTCAGGAGGATTGGAGAAGTGAAGCCCTCTCCAGCCTTGACTTTCCCTGAAAGAGGAGCCAGCAAAAGGAGGGCTCTTTTGGGCTAGGTACAACGCCCAAAAGACTACTGTCAGCAAGACTCAAAGCAAAAGACAGGCAAGGAAGCAAAGTTATAAGAGATTTATTAAAGAAACATGTAAAGATACATACTCAATAAAACAGTCTACAAACCCTAACTGATGTGTATATGTGAAATGTTCCTAGGCGGTGGTTGTGGGCATGTATGCGCTTATAATTGGTGCACAGATAGAAATGATTTTCAGAGAAGGAGGTTTAGGAGAGCTCGACCCTTTTGTCCCCACCCCTAAGCTCAAGGGGGGAGAAAGTGGGAGTGGGATAGAGGGAAAGGAAGTTGCAAAAGGAAAAACAAGTTTCCAAGTGTGATTATAGCTACTTTCCTAAAGACAGCTTGCCAAGCCTCAGTGCTATGTACCGTGCAGCGTTTCGGAGACCCAAGAATGATGCAAGGACACATTTGGATCACACAACCACTTGATCAGGCTCCCAATATTTATGGGAGTCTGGGGGAATGCGTACGTGCTGGTTCGAGGCATGGCTGCAGACGGCCCCTGACCAAACTATCCGGTGCATGCCTGGGATCGTGGTTGAGTGATCAGTTAATTTAGGGATGTGGTCCTTTGCGTGGAGAACGTTCCTTTCCTGACCCTCAGACTGAGTAGGGTGGGCACGATTTGTCCTTGATAAAGCTGCTCAGGGAAACAGGGTGGCACCACAAGCGTTGAAAGACAGATATCCGACAGGAACAGTATTACATCAGATACAGCGTAACTCCTGGAGCTCCTGTCATAGTAGGAGAAGTGAAGTGTTTTAACCACCTGACCTAAGTTTCAGAAAAAGCAGTGTCCACAGATTTGCAGACAGGGACTTCAAGAAAATAATCCAGAATACAATGCAGGATTGGCATAGGGAGGCAGGTTGGCTTCAGTGGTGCTGCCTGGCATATATACAGTCCTCCATGATTGCATCTGTGTGCACAGTACCCATGAAGATAATTCAGGAAAGATCACCACAGGTAACAACCTGGACTGTCTCACTGCTCCTAGTGTATCTCAACTTCTCAGGTAGACTCTTCTCTTCCAGAGAGGCTCAAAGAGAGTTTTGGGAAGATATCATCCGACAGCCTAGGAATGTGCTGCCCCCAAACCAGTTAAGGGGGGTACAGTTTTGCCCCAGCCCTTCAAAAGACTGGGGGGAGTTTGTAGGCAAAGAGCTGAGGGTGGAACTTTCGTGGGGGGCTCTGCTTCCGAGAAGATCATTTCTGGCAGAGATGTCGCAAGAGGAGGAGGAGGCTGGATTCTCGTCTCGTCGTCTGGAGTCAATAGGATCCGTCAGAAGCTGTCGGACGTGGTGGAGCAGCCGCCGCTTTGCAAAGACGTTGGCTTGGGGGGGAAGGGGTTAAATATCGATATTTGTAAAAACGAGATTTTATCAATGAAAGCAGCCAGAGAAGAGAAGAAGAGGTCTCTCAGTAGCAGGTGAGACAACAGTGCCCAAACCAAACAGCCTATGGGGCAGTCAGGAGGTGACAAGGGGGCCAGCCAGGTGGCAAACCCCCCCCCCTCTCCAGAGGGTATCACAGGGCTGTGGTGCCAAGAGGAGCCCACTGGACTGGGCGAGAGGCGTGGGACATGGAACTTCATCCTCCTGTCACCAACTCTGGTTGACTGGGTTCTGGTAGTTAAAAGAAAAAGAGGAGCACCAGTGTAAATAAGAAAAAGAGAAGCAGTAAAGATTAATCATTTTAGAAAGAAAAGTTCAGGCCAAAATCTTTAGAATTTCTACAGGGAAAAGTGAGGCAAAGAGCTTTTTCCTCGGGTGGAGATTGAATCAGGAGCCCACAGGTGAGGGGTGATGCAGTTGGGAAAGGTGTGTCTAGTGCTGTGAGGCAGGCGTTCTGTGCGATTGCTTTGTTGCTAAGCCGACATGGCGTCTCAGGAGGCAACGCTCCGAGGCAGGTGCATGCACACACTCAATCAGCCTGCACCACCACCATCTTCCTCTGAGGAAGTAGAGGGCCTTGGCCATTTTGGAGGATTTTTAACCCACCTCCTCCCAACCCTGTGCAAATTGCCCACAGATGTGACATTTGGTCATCTTCAAAAATATCAAAGGCATTGCCAGAAACAGCCACCAGTTCCCAATCTTTGACTCCTGTGTTTCATCGAGTCGCTGCTACAAAGCAATGGGACACAATTCTGCAGAACAGCCTCGACCACGGAGCCAGTCTCCTCCCACCCATCTACAGAGAGGCCCTTTGCTTCCTGAAATGTACCTTTTCGTTGGGGGTGTTCAGCTTTCAGACTACCTAGAGAGGAAAAAGAAGCAGAGATGAAATGTTTAGGACAACAGAGCTGGATTCTGAGAGATCCAGACAGAGAACAGAGCCTCTCAGACCCACCCTCTGAAACTCCTGAAAGACGACTGATTGGCCCACTCAGTCACCTACAAGCTGTGAATCAGATTCTGCTGAAGGATGGAAGAAAAACCAGCTCCATTTCAGACCCAGAAGCACCTGAAGGACAGAGTGAAGAACAAACACACCCGACAGAAAACGTCACAACGCTTCCAGAAGATATATACACAGAAGCAACATTTATGGGGTTTCCAGCCATGTATATTTAAAATTTGAAGAAATAAAGTTAATTCTTACAACTTGACTGAAGAAATTCCTCTTCTTTGATCCTACTGCAATGAAGAAGCAGGCATCCAGAAACGGATTATCCAAAACAGCCAATTATCCGGATTATCCGTTTCTGGATGCCTGCTTCTTCATTGCAGTAGGATCAAAGAAGAGGAATTTCTTCAGTCAAGTTGTAAGAATTAACTTTATTTCTTCAAATTTTAAATATACATGGCTGGAAACCCCATAAATGTTGCTTCTGTGTACATAATAACGAGCCATGAAAATCTGCATGACTTCCAGAAGATACCAGGGAGGCATCTCCCTTCCTCCTGTCCATTAGCATCACCAGGTTTCCAGCCATAAAGAAGTTATGACCCAGGAGACAGGCCAAGGCCACTTAAATCCCTTGGTCCCCAGTGTGAATCGTGAAAGAGGCTTTTGCAGAGTCCTCCTGGAAACAGAGGCCCTGGCTGCTGGTCCAGGAGGAGGACTTTCCCTTCCATCATCTCCACATTTCTAATACCGGTTAAATTAAATTCAAACTAAAAGAGAAGGGGAGGAAAGTCATCTCAACCTGCATCATTCCAAAGCCGACTTCTCTAAGCAGGCAGACCAAGGGATATAATTCCAAGGAATCCTGCAACAAAAGGTTGATTTCTACAGCCTCAATGTTCACTTCCAGCCGTTAGAGGCCCAAGCAGCCAATTCCTGCCCTGCCCTTCCTAATGTTCTGCTGTTTTTCCCCATTTGCCACTTCAGTGTTCTGTGATTCCTGTGGGCCACTGAACATGCTCATTCTGCAGGGGGGGGTTGGGGTGTGAGGGGGTTACCTTTACATATGGATCTTCTGCATGCCTGGAGAGTCCCTCCCCCCACAGGATGCAGAAAGCATGGCCTTATTTGGGATGGCCCCATTTTAGGAACAAGAAAAGTTACCTTAAGTTAGACCCTTGGTCCATAAAGCTCAGTCTTGTCAACACTAACTGATAGTGGCAGTGGTAGTTTCACCTTTCCCGGTCCTACCTGGAGAAGGCAAGAGTAGTACCTGGGACCGCCCACATACAACGCAGGTGATCTTCCGCTAATCTACAGCCCCCTTGCAAATTGCCTGTTATTTGAAAGGTACTCAACCACCTGAGTTCAGTATTATTATATGAGATTTTGAACTCCAACCTTATTAGTTACGTAACAGTGAGGGAGCTAGCAGGATCCATCATTTGCAGGGCTGGTGCCAGGAGTTAGAAATGCTGAGCACCTACCAAGAAAAGCTGAGTACCTACCAAGGCTCATCATACTTCAGCAGGGAGTCCACTGGCCCTGCTGTGGCATCTTGTTCCCCTGCCCCCTGTCTCCGAGTGGGCAAGCAGCAGCAAATGCAAAGAGAAGGTGGTAGCAAAGAAGAGTTCAAGGACTTGACATGAGGTAGGAACTCAGTGAGGAAGGAAAATGAGCCACTGATGGAAGGGAAATGCAGCCTTTGGTTCAACCAGAGAGTCACATTCATACAGAGAGTCCACCCTCTCTTTCGCAGAAGTCAGTCTGAAATCTCTCCAGGGATACTTCCGTTACCTTTGAAGTTGTTCATGACACCAGTCAGGATGGAATTGATATCAAAGAATTCCCAGACTTTCCATTTCAATGAAAAAAACAAAGCCATTGGATTCTCCAACTTCTCCTTCTGCTTACACCTGGAAAGAAAGACGTATTCACAACCCATCAAGTCTGCAACAGTCCATGCAACAAAGGCAGGCATCAGAGAGGCCAAAACTCTCAACCACTACTATTAGGCATAAGCATTAAGGCTGACCTCCACCATACGAATTCCACCGCGTCCCGGGCGCATGTGGAGCTGTGTGGCTTCCATTTTATCTGATCGCATCGGAATGCGGGAGAGCCGCGCTCTCCCAAGTTCCGTTGCGATCGGCCGTGGACCAGGCTCATGATTTGAGAGGGCGAGACGCAGAGCTAATTGTTTGACCAATGGGATGAGAGGGGTGTTTCAGCCAATCACCACTGCGCTTTATTAGAAGGCGGGACAATCAGGAGGGACCATTTGGTTGAAGAAACTGGTGGAGCCCAGGGCAGCGTTTCGTCCTGTCCCCTACGTTTGCGTGCCTCCAGACGCAAGCGCAACGCAACAGGGGTATGTGTAGATCAGCCTTTAAGAGACACACACCTACTGGGTGCTGCAATGAACAGGACCTTTCCCCCGAATGTCTGTGGGTCACATGCATGGAGCTGGCACGGCTTAGTCAACCTGTACAAACTTATCACGACCTCCATAATCTGCACATGCACTGAAAAGGCTTCACCAGAAGTTTGTTCCTGAGGAGCAGGCTGATGGTCTTGGGAGGGGGTGCAGGGGAGGAGGAACTGCCCATGCGAATGTCCCATGTACAATTCTTCCTCCACACACACTGCCCCTCCAGACAATTGTGTTGCCCAGCCAGCCCACTTGCCCACTCACACCACCAACACCAACTAAGTTAAATGGGGCAATGGAGGGAAACTACAGGGGAAGGGAGGAGAGACCTCTTCCCCACATGGGGGAGGGGAAACCTTGGGGGTCCCATGGGCACAGTGCCACTTCAAGCAGAGTTTCCCAGAAAGCAGAGCAATCTGGCACCAGCACTAGCTTTCCCTTCCTTGCTTCCTGAAAGATCCCCTTAAGAGGCTACTGAGAACATTGGTGGGTTCCACTTACCTCTGAAAGATGCTTGCACCATCCTGGGGGGGGGGGGGAAAGAGAGAGAGAGAGAGAGAGAGAGAGAGAGAGAGAGAGAGAGAGAGGAGAGGTGTTAAGAAAGTATTTCTTCAGACAGCACATAATTATCTAGGCTGCAATCCTACACACACTTTCCTGGGAGTAAGCCCTATTGAACATAACAGGGCTTATTTCTGAGTAGTCATGCATAGGATTGTGCTGTTAGAGAAATCTACGGAGAATAGATCTTTTAATGTGAATTAGAATGTTAGCTTAATAGACCCTCAGTTCAGAGACTGTGTACCAGTTGCTGAGGACCTACATCAGAGACCTACTGAGCACATGCATCAGAGTTCATATAGCCTACCGGAGAGCTTTCCAGAAGCATCTGGTGGACAATTTCTGGAAAGGGAACATCAGGGGTGGGCAATTAATTTTCCTAAGGGGACACATGAGAAACTGGGACTGTTGTGGAGGGCCAGACCAACAGGCTGAATGCCCTCTCCGCGGCCCCCTCATGCCCCCCCCGGGCATTCTCTTACCTTCATTAGCTGCTTCGTGTCTTCTTTGCAACAGACACTATAAGCAGCAGCCATACAATGCCCAGGTCTGATGGAATTTTGGTCCGATTTGGCATGTCTGCTTACGTTCCTTCCACAGAATACCATCAAAAGGGGATTGGATTTAAAAGGGGATTGGATAGATTCATGGAGGAAAAGTCCATCACAGGTTACAAGCCATAAGCAACCTCCTGGTTTTAGGAGTAGGTTCTCTCTGTATGCCAGGTGCAAGGGAGTGGCAACAGCATACAGCCATCTTGTCGTCTTGTGTGCTCCCTGAAGCATCTGGTGGGGCCACTGTGAGATACAGGAAGCTGGACCAGATGGTCCTTTGGCCTGATCCAGTAGAGCTCTTCATATGTTCTTATTTCTACCATTTTGCTGCTCTCAGTGTGGCTTTACACAGCGTGTAATTAATCTGTGGAACTCCTTGCCACAGGATGTGGTGATAGCACCTTAGCACCTGACCTGGATGCCTTTAAAGGGGGATTGGACAGATTTATGGAGGAAACGTCCATCACAGGGTACAAGCCATGATGGGGATAAGCAACCTCCTGGTCTTAGTAATAGGCTATCTCTTAATGCCAGGTGCAAGGGAGTGGCAACAGCATACAGCCATCTTGTTGTCTTGTGTGCTCCCCGAGGCACCTGGTGGGGCCACTGTGAGATACAGGGGCCAGATAGGCCATTGGGCCTGATCCAGCAGGGCTCTTCTGATGTTCTTATCAGCCCCTGGATAATTATGACCTCTGGGCCTCTTACTCTGCTGATGGCAGATTGCCTAATATACACCACTCAATAGCTATGGTGGAGTGTATCTTCGTCAAGCAGAGAGAAACTGCTATAGGAGATCTCCAGTATAGAAAATCCTCATGGGATACGGCGGATGAATGCTCTGTCCCATTTCTCTTGCCGGCTCCTGACAAGAAGAAGGCCCATTACCAGCACCATAACTTCGGCTCCTTCACTTGTACACGCGGATAACCAGAGAGGTTCACCAAGGTTCCGCGCCAACCTTTCTCAGTCTGGAGAAGGACCTGTACTGTTCCTGCCATAGCCTTACCTCCAGGAGTTCTCTTGCCATCTGCTGACATTTATCCTCCAGCTCCTGAATGAGGCCATCAAGGGAACAGAGCTCCTCTGAGAGTCTGACCATGTGCTCCTCCCTTTTTTCCCACAATCTTCTTGTCCACCTCTTCCATCTGGACCAACAAACGGTTTTCTTCGGCTTCAAGAAGCTGGTGCAGCTCCCTAAACTCGGTCACTGTCTTTTGTCTCTCTCTTTCGTTTAGTTTCTGTAACAAGCAAATGGACAGGGGAAAATCAGTTCGAAGGGAGAAACATGGTCAATCATTTGTTTCAGTTGGCATATTTTGTGGGCTTTATAGACGGGCTCTTTTGAGGCTTGCTTCTGAGTAGACATGCCTAGGATTGTGCTCAAAGGGTTTAACAAGCTACACCTGCCCACATGCCTTCGCCTAAGTCTAGCACTCTGTCCCAATTGGCAATCTGGTAAGCCTATCTTTAGGTAGACTTACCAGATCCATACCAGAACAGAGTTCTAGACCTTTAGGAGAAGGAATGTGGGCAGGTGTAGCTCGTTAAACCCTTAGAGCACAATCCTCCTAGGCATGTTTGCTTCTGAGTAGACATGCCTAGGATTGTGCTCTAAGGGTTTAACAAGCTACATCTGCCCACATTCCTTCTCCTAAAGGTCTAGCACTCTGTCCTGGTATGAATCTGGTAAGCCTATCTAAATACATTTATATGACTCATAATATGACAGCATTTAGGAGTCAAGTACAGGCCCTATTTCCTGCTTTGTCTTACTGAGGTGTGTCATTCCATGATGAAACAAAGATGCACCCAATTTTGCATCTCTCTGCACACTCCATTTATCAGTCTTGTTCCCCTCCCCCACCAGACCAAACCAAAACAAGACCAAACCAAAAACCCCTAACCAAAACAAGAACATACAGGGAGAGCAGACGGTTAGTGCACCATTTCCCCCATGGTTATCCTGAGCTGCCCTGTTCCTCCAAACTGCAGAAGAAGATTTGTAAGTGATAATCATTAGTGACCTCCTGGCTGGATCATAGCCACCCTGATGGGATATTTTTTTCCACTGGTGCTCTGCATAGGAACAAGATGTACATATTCTTGCATTGCTTGAAATCTGAGCCCACTTTTTAAACTCTGTGTGTGTGTGGGGGGGGGGGTGTCCACAAAAGCTTGTACCACAATATGTTTGTTGGTCTTCAAGGTGTGAAGACCTTGAAATTCTTTGTTAAGATTGAAATCATAATCAATAAGAAGCATCTCCTAAGTACCAAGATGTGATTTACATCTCCTAAATCCAACTGTGAAATCCAGATCTGCACTGAAAGTTGAATTCCTCAACACTGTGTGTCAGTGATAACCTACAAGCAGCTCTTGGCATTCCATTTCAGTGTTTGATTGGTAAAACAAAATCGTTTCTCTCCTCTTCGTCAGGTTCTCCAGGCAGACACAAATCCGTTCCTAAATAGTAAACACACACACACACACACACACACACACACACACCTGGTTACTTTCAGAGTCCGTCAAATATACAGATCAAAACTCTCTTTGAGAGACTGAGATGGGGGGGGGGCGACATGCTCATACTCTCTCCTACATGCCTCCAGTGATGTTGGAAAGGGGGTTCCCAACTCTGTCAAATGGAGTTGGGGCTGAACCCGCCCCACCCAACACAGTGCAGGCAGACGGTTGGGAAAAAAGGAGGAAAGATTAGTGGAAGGGTTGGGAATGCAGAAGGAAGGCACACAGGTTCCTGAAGCTTATCACCTCCCTCCCCACTCAATAATCTTCAAATCCCTTTGAAGTTTAAATGTGTTGGAAGAAACTGTCAGTGGTTCAAACCTTTTCCTGCTGTGGAGCCCAAGTGACAAACTGTCCCATAGTGCCTTCCTTTGAAGCCTCCTCTCTGCTTTGTTAATTCCAAGTTCCTGACACAAATACAGCCTGAATGAGGAGCTGGAACGTGCCCGGCTCTGGGTTGCAAATGACTTTTGAACCATCCCAGCCAGTCTATCAGAAGACCGAAATCAACCCTGACTGTTCCCTGGAAGGACAGGTACTGAGGCTGAAGCTCAAATATTTTGGCCACCTAATGCGAAGAGAGGACTCTCTGGAGAAGACTCTGATGCTGGAAAAGATTGAAGGCAAAAGGAGAAGGGGAAGGCAAAGGATGAGATGGTTGGACAGCATCACCGATGCAACGAACATGAAAATGAGCGAACTCAGGAAGATAGTGGAGGACAGGATGGCCTGGCAGGATATAGTTCATGGGATCACGAAGGGTCGGACACGACTTAACAACTGAACAACAACAAAAGCCAGTCTATCAGAAGACCGTTCCCCGTGAGCAGTTCATGCCAGTCCACCAGACAGAAGTGCCTGTTTAATTCTCAAGTGGGGATGATCATGTCCAGGTTCTTATTCTACTTTTATTCCTAATGCGAGAGGTGGAGACACCCAAACAGACTTTCTTGGGCCTGGGCATCAGCAGCATCCAATCGCTTGGAGGAGACAGAGATGAACCGGGCTGGTCCAAAAGGCAAATTTCCAGGGCAGAGCTGGTAACCCCCCTGGTTCCTCACTCTGGCTGCAAGTGCAACTACAATCCCCCTTCCACCTCCCCTGGAAATCTGGTCAGAGAGATTTCCTCCTCCTCTCCCACCCTGGCACCATCCAACTACTGTACATGCTGGTTATATATTATTATCAGTGCTGGCACAAGTTGCTGAGGGGCAGGGCCTCTGAGAGGGGGGGTTAAGGGGGTAAATCGTACCCAGGCCCAGGGCCAAAAATGGGTTTAAAAGGGGGCCCAGGAGCCAAATTTACATGAAGGGAAGGGGCTCAAAAGAAACTTTGTACCCCCTGATAAAATCCCTCTGAGGGGCCCCTGTGGCATCCTCCCCACCCGCTGACAACACATTGGGACCTACTGGGACGGAGGGTGGTTCTGGCCTCTCCGCAGCACGACCAAGCCCAGGCGCCAGAGAGTCCCTCCGTCCCAGGGATGCTGCTGCTGTTGCTGCAGCGTTCGCACCTGGTACTCTTGGGCCGCCTCCTCCATCGGCACCACCCTGTGGTCTCTGTGCAGCCTGGAGACTGTACACACCAAGCAGAGGAGGGCGCCATCATCCTGGCAGAAGAGCTTCAGGGGCTCCTGGTGCCTCTCGCACAGCCCCCCGCCGCCCGCCTCCTGCCCGGCCTGATCGCGGAGCTGTGTGGCTCCGTCTGCAAAGCCGGCCAGCAGCAGCAGCGCCTCCGGCTGACCCCCGCTTGGCTGAGCCGCCTCTCCGCAGCGAGGGCAGCAGGCGGCGTCTGCGGGAGACTCTCTCCAGCACTGGGCGACGCAGGCGCGGCAGAAACGGTGTCCGCAGCCTAGAAGCAGCGGGTCCCTGAACAAATCCTGGCAGACGAAGCAGGCGACTTCCTCCTCCCGCAACTTCTGCTGCCTCAAGCTCTCCACAGCCATGCCTGTGTCGTGCCACAAAGTCCCGGCTTGGCTTGGCTTGGCTATCGTCGTGTGGGGCTCCTCTCCTGCTCCGGTACCCGGAATACGAACTCCAGGTGCAAACACTGACTGGCAGCGATCGCCCAGCTGCTTTTTCTGGCAAGTTTCTTGGTCTAGCTGCCTGCTCTTAAAGGGACAGGCAGGCTTTTAGTGAAAGGCGGGAGCCGCGGGACGCTTCCGTTTCGTTTCCTCTGGTCTCCTCCGCTAGACTAGAAAAGCCCTGGGGCGCTTCAAGGAAACAGAAGGGATTCGTGAGTGACAGCCTCGCCTCCTGTAATCGTGGATCTGTGAATGCAAGCTGGAGTGGAGGTCACAAAGAAAGTTGGTCATGTAGTTGACCTCTTCCTCAACTGAAATTCACGTTTTCTTCTGAATCACACCTTTCTTCCACTCTTCTTTGAGGCAGCAGACATTACATGGATACTGCTCTCCCCCCCCCTCCCATTTAATCCTCACACAGTCACAACAGGACCGTGAGGATGAGGGGAGATGGCAATTGGCCCTGGGTTAGCCATCAGTTTCATAACCGAGCAGCCTATTGAATTCCCCCTCCCCCCCAAATCTAGGCAGACGCTCTCACCACAGGGCTTGCTCTGTAGTTTTTAGTGAAAGTTGCCCATAAGATAAGAAAGACACAGAGGTGGTCTTAATGCTGCTCTCCTGCTGTTAGATAACACAGGTGCAGACAGTATTAATCACCACCCACCCAGCATGTTTTGGAGGCTGGTGAATGTTGCTTTCTAAACACGCAACAGTATGGACATTCCCAACCAGCCATGTAGAGAAAGGAGAGCTAGTATGATTTTGAGTCCAAAGAGAGGCACCAAAACAACAGGAAGAGACACCTTTAATACATTTTCATATTAAACAATTCCAAAACAGAGATTTCTATACATTATTGGAAAATAAACAGGGGTTCTTTTTAAAACGTAATGGTATCAACACAAGTGTTGACTACAGATCATCTTGCAGAGTAATCAAAAAAAAACCAAAAGACAGGGGCCCTGATCCGGTGGGCGCAAGTGCTCCTTCAAGGTGCACCAGCTGCCCTCTTCAGTACACTACATTCCTGTATTTAACAATGATTTATAAGGAACATTTTCACCCATAAACTCCTCCCTGTGTTTTGAGATACAAAAACTGTACTCTGCTCCCTCGGCTGCCCTTGACAGAAGAATGTTGTAAGAATGTTCTAGAATGTTCAGGGCTTCTAACGCATACTGGTGGAACAGTCTCCCGGGGGAGGTTAACGTGTGTCTTCTCACTTTGCATTTTGTCAGAAGCAAAACACTTTTGTTTTTGTTTTCAAAGACCTTCTCTCTTTAGTGCCATTACAAATGGGCACCTCTTAACCAGTCTTCCTTCTAAAAATTAGTGCCGCTCCATGGAGCCCTCCTGGGCTGCGCAGTGGCATTTTCTCAGCAGTTGGTGACGACATCATCATGTCATCACCAAGTTCTGTCCTCATCAACCAAGCTCAGAGCTACGCGTTGCTCGCCTGAGAGGTGTGTGTGTGGCCTCTTAACTTGTATTGGCTTACAAAGTTGAATGTTTCACGACTGCTTTTCCTCGTTAGAAATCTGCTCATCAGCTTCTGACATCTCCCCAGGCATTGCCCACACACTTTCAAATCCTTCATGAATATTTCTTCACCTAGCATGTAATTCATCTGTGGAACTCCTTGCCACAGGACATGGTGATGGCACCTGGCCTAGATGCCTTTAAAAGGGGTTTGGATAGATTCATGGAGGAAAAGACCATCACAGGTTACAAGCCATAAGCAACCTCCTGGCTTTAGAAGTAGGTTTTTTCTGTGCCAGGTGCAAGGGAGTGACAACAGGAAACAGGTTATCTTGTTGTCTGTATGCTCCCTGAGGCATCTAGTGGGGCCACTGTGAGATACAGGAAGCTGGACTAGATGGGCCTTTGGCCTGATCCAGCGGGGCTCTTATGAAAATCTTTTGGCTGAGAGCCTTTTCTTTTAAAAACAGCTGAAATTTGCAGGACATTTGGATAATTGCACGATGTTCTAGTCTATACTTTGTGTCTCTGCTCGGTGAAAGTGCAGTATGCACGCAGGCAAAGATGTGGCTTGGGGACAATGTGTTTTTGATCTGTGAAACTAACGTCTTACATCCCTTGTCCTGCCATCCAGCTGAGTACAGTTTCAAATGTGCTTCTTTCAATATATAAAACACTTCACGTTTCTTCGCTTTCAGTTTGCCGCCAATCTCCATGCCTGGAAAAGTGTTCAGCTGACTGCTGAAAAGCTCATATGAGTTGAGAGGGTCGGGGTGCAATATTTAAGAGGTCACCAGCCCCCTTCCCCCACATCTCTAGAGCTTACTTCTCTGCACTGCAACTATATCATTAATCCCTCAACAATGAACAACATGGCTCGACACCTTGTACACTATATTCATGATCAGCAGAAGTTTATTCAGCAACAAATACGTATCATAGAGATATACCTGGCTGTCCTCATATCCTCGTCTCAGGCATAGTAAGTTCTTCATGAATGCCTAACTTCATGATTACACCCATCTAATAAGACACTATTCAAGAAACAGAGAGCATCTTTGGTTTGTTACAAACAAAGGAATTCAGGGCTGCCCATGACCCCTTCATAATTGTACATCTTGCATAAACAGAATTTACCAAATGGGGATGTCCCAATAGGGCAGGCCAATCGCTGGAACTGTCTCATTCCTCCCAGTGTATCTATCTCCTAGACTTCTCCATTGGAAACTCTTCTCTTGCAGAGAGATTCCAACGGAACTGGAGGAAGATGTTCTCCAAGAGCACAGGAATAGTCCTTATGATCTGACACAGTTCTTCATGGGAGACGTTTCTTCTTCAGTGTCCACATCTGCATAGACTTGAGGAGCAAAGAGAAGAGGTGCCATGTCTAATTCTCTGTAGTCGAGGAAGCTGCAATGCTGACGGCAAGCAGGAATTGGAAGATGGCTTATACATCCCTGCAGTCATGGATCGAGTTTGAGACAGGAGTTCTTCCACAGCCAAAAGAAAGGATAGTATGTAGAGGAACAATCGGCAGGTATTGAGTAAGAACAGAGCAAAGCTGCTGTATCAGCATCAAAAAAAGTCACCTGATGCCCCATACAGTTCAGAGACACCCGGATCTTCTTCGGTTCCCCACTCAGAAGCAGAGGAGGATTGAGAGGGGGGACCACAGTCTGGTAAAGACCCTCCCATTTTCCAATGGCCCAGACTCCTGTCGCAGGACCAAGGACTGTGGCTGTATCATTGGGACAATGTCCAGCACAGACACCAACAGCCCATCCTTCTTCTTCTTTTTCGCTCACATCTACTTCCCAGCAATGTCTGCCGGACTGAAAGCCCACAGAACCCAGCACACACTGATGGTAGTCAAATCTCCAAAGCGTCTCAGGCAGGCTCTGCAATATGTCTCCCAATGTCAAACATTTCCCATCTTCAGATATGAGCAACTGGGGATGAGCCGTCTCTGGGTCCAGGGTCACCTTTTCTGTGGGAGACACGTGATGAGATTAAACCTTGCCAAGAACTGACCTAAAGCTGCCTCTTCTCTATAAACAACATGATTATAGGATTCCCAATTTAAGGAGGTTAGAACTGAAAGGGCTCCTGCCAATACTGATTGAACAGTAATTTCAGCTAATGAAAGGAGGGCTTATAGTGTTTTCCAAACTTTTTTGACCTGCAACTTCCTTGATCATTGGTGACCATTGTCGGCGGCCCCCTATTATATTATGTGTTGATGCCTGCCAGTTGGCATTGCACTATTTTCTGAGAGGATTCTATGGCACTCCACGGCTCCCCTGGCTGGTCTCCACGGTTCCCCTGGGAGCCGCACCTCCAAGTTTAGGAACCACTGGCTTCTACCATCAGTGGGGTGAGTTTCTATCACTGGTCATCAGGATTTATATGCAGATTTCTCTCACTTCTAGAAATGCCTGGATATAACTATCAAAGACCAACCCACGTGGAACAGAAATGCAAACCAATCTACATGGGTCCTTTCATTGTCTAAACCTGGGGAGGGCTGCAGCTAGATCAAGAGTGACCAAAACACCCCTAGATGATTTGCAAATAGATCAGCCAGGTTTTCTACCTTCCATTTAGTGATAGCAACAAAAAGGTTTTTGGCACATGATTCTTTTCCTTAGGCGCCTGTTAGTTAATTCTAAAAATATGGCTGCCCCTCCCCCAGCACTACTTTGCAGCTGGCTCCAGTTGGGGGACTTCAGGGTTAAAGTCAAAAACAAAGTTGATCACATGTAAATGTGCCTAAAAAGGTAAAGGTGACCCCTGACAATTGTCCAGTCGTGTCCGACTCTAGGGTGTGGTGCTCATCCCCATTTCAAAGCCGAAGAGCCAGCGTTGTCCGAAGACGCCTCCGTGGTCATGTGGCCGGCATGACTCTCCTTGCCGCAGCGCATAGCATGCGGCTGGAACACGGAGCGCTGTTTACCTTCCTGCAAGTGGTACCTATTTATCTACTCGCATTAACATGCTTTGGAACTGCTAGGTTGGCAGGAGCTGGCCAAGCAACGAGAGCTCACCCTGTAGCGGATTCGAACTGCCGACCTTTTGATCGACAGCTCATGGTTCAGCGGTTTAACCCACTGCGCCACCCGCTGGCCACCCGCATTCAAACTGCCGACCTTTCGATCAACAGCTCATGTTTCAGTGGTTTAACCCACTGCGCCACCCGCTGTGCCTACCTCGGTTCTAAAAACTCCCTTAAAGTTACACTCTGACAAAGGAATCTTGTTTATTCATCCTCTCTTTTAACCCACCTTCTCCCAACCGCTTGCCAACAGTCAATGGATGCAACATTCATTCACTTACAAACTACCAAAAGTATTCACAGAAAGAGCCAATTTTTTACTCATGTGTTTAGCTTACGCTGCTCTACAATACATGGATACAATTCCAATGAAAAGCAAGGAGACTATTAAGGACCACTGGCGTCGACAGGGGGAAGCGGGGGGGGCGGGCCGCCGGGGGGCGTCGCGTGTACAGGGGTGACGCGCGATTCCCCCCACTTACATTTTTGACGTGAAGGTGGGCCCGCCCGCCCTCCCCTGTGTCCGTTTGGCTCCAAAATGAGCCGAAAACGGAGCGGGGAGGGCGCTCTGCTCCTGTGCGTGACGTCACGCGCGGGGGCGGAGCCTCCCCCTTAAGGGCGACGCGTGCCCCCGCTCTGGGGTGACGCGCGTCGTCGCGACGCTGCTGTTAAGGACTGAGCCATTCTCCTCCCAGCTCCCTGTGAAGACCCTCCAACTGTTTCTGAAATTTACCTTTACGTTGCCGATACTCAGATATCAGGGTGTCTAGGAAAAAAAATGAGAGATGAAATGCTTATGACAATAATCCTCATGCAGATGAACCCCTTTTCTATCCCCCAGGAAGAGAGGCTGGTTTCTGCTAGATTCATCACACATGTGCCTGGAAGCCAATCAGGGCGCACATCCTCCCAGACTCAGCATCTGAAACTTCTGAGAGAAGATAGGTTGTCCCAATCATCAAGGGAGACAACTACAAACTGTGAACCAGGTTCAGGTGAAAGAAGAACAGGGTCTCTGCCACTGCAGACCCAGAGGCACTTGAAAAACAGCATCCCAAAGGAAAGCTTCATCACACTTGAAGGAAGGACACTGGTAGGAAGGCAGCTCAACTCACATCATAAGAACATAAGAAGAGCCCTGCTGGATTAGGGCCAATGGCCCATCTACTCCAGCTTCCTGTATCTCACAGTAGCCCCACCAGATGCCTCAGGGAGCACACAAGACAACAATATACCTGTTTCCTGTTGCAGCTCCCTTGCATCAGGCCTTGAGAGATAATCTACTACTAAAACCAAGAGGTGGATGGTCCTTGTGACTTTGGAGGGCCTGGCTGTGAGTGTAGTCCAGTTGTGTGGTGTGGGTGAATTAAGCCTAATTAGGCTTTGGGGTACATAAGAAGAGCCCTGCTAGATCAGGCCCAATGGCCCATCTAGTTCAGCTTCCTGTATCTCACAGTGGCCCCACCAGGTGCCTCAGGGAGCACACAGCAACAAGATAACCTGTATCCTGTTGCCACTCCCTAGCACCTGGCATTGAGATATCCTACACATCATCCCAAGGCCAACTTCTCTAAGGAGGCCAGCTCTAACACATACAATTCTGTCATCTACAAAAGGGAACAATGGGTCCTGCAACCAAAGGTTGTTCTGCACAGCCCCAGTGCCCACCTCCAGCTGCCCTCTCCATGCCCACAGGGCTAAAGGTCTGCAAGGGTCAATGTGGGCAGTCGCAACAGCAGGAGCTGCAGATGTGGTGTTGGGGAGCTTTCTGTTCGCCCAAGGCAAGTTCACATGCAGATGGAGAAAGACCAAAGAGACTGAAGGGCTCAGCAGGACATACTGTAGATGCTCACTGAGGAAGGAAAATGGGCCACTGGCAGACGGGAAATTCAACCTTTTCATTCCTACCTGCTCTGAACAGCCACATTCATACAGAGATTGCATCATCACCACTTCCTTAGGAGCCAGCCTGCAATCTCACCAGGGATGTTTCCATTACCTTTGAAGTTCTTCGTCGCATTCTCGAGAACAGGACTGAAATCCCAGAATTCCCAGACTCTCCATTTTAGCGCCAGAGGGAAATCCACAGGAATCTCAAACTTCTCCTGCTCACACCTGAAAAGAAAGACTTATTCACCACCCACAACATTTCAAACGGTCAATGCAGGAAAAGGAGACAGCAGAAAGGACAGGGCTCTCTTCCGCTGCCATTACCAATGCACACTAAGAGATACATATGCGGTGCTGTGGGGAACAGGACCCTATCGCCCTATTGGGAACCCCCTATCTTTGTGTAACAAGGAGCTGCCATGGCTTAGTCAACATTTCCCACTAGGTAAAGGTAAAGGTGACCCCTGACAATTAAGTCCAGTCGTGTCTGACTCTAGGGTGTGGTGCTCATCCCCATTTCAAAGCCGAAGAGCCAGCGTTGTCCGAAGACGCCTCCGTGGTCATGTGGCCGGCATGACTCTCCTTGCCGCAGCATGCAGCTGGAACACGGAGCGCTGTTTACCTTCCCGCAAGCGGTACCTATTTATCTATTCATATTAACATGCTTTGGAACTGCTAGGTTGGCAGGAGCTGGCCAAGCAACGAGAGCTCACCCCGTCGCGGATTCGAACTGCCGACCTTTCGATCGACAGCTCATGGTTCAGCAGTTTAACCCACTGCGCCACCCGCTGGCCTTTTCCCACTAGGTAAAGGTAAAGGTGACCCCTGACAATTAAGTCCAGTCGTGTCCCAACTACCTCACAACAATTCTGTAAGGAAGGTTAGAATGAGGAGATGACGACGGACCCTAGTTCACCCAAGGGAGCTTTGTACCTGAAGTTCGTCCTGGATCTCCCTACACCTTGTACAGCATTCTAATTACTACATCTGTCTCTCTCTCTTTCCAAATCCCCCTTGATGAGTATGACTTTATATGGTAAAGGACATCACTGATGTGCCTTCATGAATCTTCCTGCTTAAGTGATGTGGGCGATATGGGAGTCAACCCCCCCCCCCAGCTCAATCTTATGCCAGCATTGTCCCAGCTGCTGGGAGGAGCAACACTTGTGAAGGAGTAAAGCCTCTGCCCTTATGTGTATTGATAGGCTGTATGATGAATGTGTATTGTTGTTGGAGCCATTGTATGTTACAAGATATGTGCAGAAGAGAGACAGTTAAGCAATGGGGTTTCACTGTCCCTTTGAAATTGTAATTTGAGTGTTGGTGTGGGGGAAATAGAGAGCTTACTTAGCAGACTCCTTTTGAAATGCAACCAGACTTGCAAATTAACAAGACCAGACAGGAAGAGATAACGTACTACAGGGACTCAGCTACCTTCTGATATGCAGATACAGAGGTGTTCTGTGTACCTCATGTGATTGGTTCCAAAACCTTAAGTGTTTGGACACCTATTAGGTCCAGACCCACAAGGGTACAGGGGATACAAAAGTCTGCTGGTAATGATCTGCTTTAGTTCCTTTAAGTACCGCAGATTAGCTAATTCTTTTGTTGTGTTTCTAATTGTGCCTTTTTGAAATGTTGATTGCCTGTGCCGACTAACGCTGGGATTCCCCTTTGAATAGCTTCCTTCTTCAGGGAAGTGCAATGCGCACCTAACGTATTAACTATTAAAATAAAAGTTTACTTTCAAACTTTTATACCTGGCTGCGTGTGTTATGAATTATGGACCAAAACGGGAGTAAGCATGAGTGAATAGGATTAAGGAACCCAGAATTGTTCATTGAGAGGAACATTTGGTGGGGAAGTCCTGGTTGCTGAGCCCGGAGGAGGGTAGTGACGCAAGAGGGAATAAAGGAAAGCGCACTGTGGCGAAGCAGCGGACAGGGATGTACTCTGAGATGGATAGCTGTAAATGAAGCGCAGGTCATTTATCCTGAGCGCTCTGGGGGAATAACAGAGCCGGCTATACATAAGGCCAGGAAATTCATCTTTTTTTCCTGTATCTCAGAGTATAATCCTTGACAATACTGACACAAGGAGGCATAGTATTGCCCTTTAAAAGCCATAGCTTCTCACATGTACCCTGGCAACATTGCAGTGGCTCCGACACTTCCAGGCCTTACTTCAGTTCAACCCGAGGGTCACGCTATTCTTGCCTGGAGCTGGGAGAGTCCACTTGCTATAGAAAGCAAGGAATCCACTGCTCAGCCACTGTGGTCTAAGCTGTTTAGATTTTCTCGATACAGTAGCCCTCGTTATCCGCGGGGAATTCATTTTGGACCCCTGCGGATAATGCAGAACCGCAGATGGTGGGGTCTGCGGATGGTGGGGTCTGCGTTTAAACTATGTAAAACAATTTTAGAAAGCGTTTTCTTACCTTTGCACAGCAAACCACACCATCTGCAATGCTGTAGGGCAGTCTCGGACGCACCCTGTAGCCACTTCCAGGTCACGCCAAGGCCCACAACCCCCTTTCCTGGCCACAGAATGCATCACGTGAGGGCCAAGGGAGAGGGTCATGGGCTTCAGTGTGACCCGGAAATGGCTGTGGGGTGTGCCAGAGACTGCCCTACAGCACTGCAGATGGTTTTCCACGCAAAGGTAAAACAAACGCTTTTTAAAACCTTTTAAAAAAAACTTACAAGAAGGAATCATATCCATGGGATTCAAGGTCATAAAATATGTATTTTTACAATAAAAGAGCTTAAAACAGCATAACGTTTAAAGCAATAGTGTCTAATTCACACGGCAGCAGACATCAAATTTAGAAATGAGAGGCACTTGCCAATGACCATAACTGACCGGACCTAATAACAATGTATTCTAACTTGTTTGAGAGCCTCTAGAGCAGTAGTGGCCAACCTTTCAACATGAATGCTGGCCCTTTAAATGGTAGTATAGGTGAGGGCATTTCAGCAGGTGCAGCTGCTTTAGCAGCACCATCAGCACTTACAGCTGCCAAGATTCTGTCTTCTACACACCTCTTAAGAACACAGTAGCCTTAATGGTGGAAGGTTGGCCACCTCTGCTCTAGAGGATACTATATTTCAACTTACTCAAAGACTTACTCATATTCTATTAATTATTGACAACTCCTGCTTCGGATTCAGAACCATATTGCCATGTTTAAAGATCTCAATGGCTTCCAAATTTACCTACCCGTAACTTAAAATTAGATTCTTGCGAAAGACTCTCCGTCCCTCCAAAGTTAATCTTATGACCAGTTGTCAGCATATGCTCCGCTAGGGCAGATTGTTCATAATGCCCCAATCTGCATGCTCGTTCATGTTTCTTAACACGTGTAGAGATTGAGCGTTTAGTGGTCCCTAAATACACTTGGCCGCAACTACATGGGACCCTGTAAACCCCTGGGGTAGACATTGGGGGTCTCGGATCCTTGGGATTCTTTAACCACTGAGCCACATTTTTCGTAGATCTAAAAATAGTGCTCACATTATATTGCCGCATCACTCTAGCTATCCTATCTGTAGTACCCCCATTACATACTGGACGAATCCATCATATCCCACTGAATACCATGGGACCAGTGGCGTCGTTGGGCTGTGGCGGGGGGGCGGCGGAGGGTGACGCGGCTGATGCGCCGGGAGGGGGTGCCGCAGCCAACATTGCATGGCGCGTCACCCCCCCGGTGAACCGCTCACCTGCGCTGCCGCCACGCGTCACCCCCTACTGCCGCCCGGCCCCGTTACGAGCCAGGAGAGGGTTATAGACGCATCTTCTTCGTCCGGCAGCTCGGCCGCTTCTGACAAGGTCCAAAGCAGTGTTTTCGCACATGCGCACAACACCGCTGAGGGCAAGAGGCTTCAAGCGGCGTTGTGCGCATGTGCGAAAGTGCCGCTTTGGGCTTCGTCAGAAGCGGCCGAGCTGCTGGCCAAAGAAGACATGTCTGAAACCCTCTCCTGGCTCGTAACAGGGCTGGGCGGCAGCAGGGGGCGATGCGCGGTGGCAGCGGGCCAGCAGGGGTGACGCAGCGGCAGCGGGGGGTGACGCACCGACATCCCGCCAGGGGGTGACGTGCACCCCTGCTCCGGGGTGACTGCTCACCCAGTGACGCCACTGCATGGGACTAAATGTCCAAGTAAGCATGCACAGGCCTTTACTGTAAAGAGTTGCTAATAAAGTATTCCATTGCACATTACCTTGTACCTGATCATTTCCTTGTACATAAATTCAGTTTCTGAAGAAACAAGGTTATTCTGTCTACCGTCTAACTATATCGGCCAATCTCACCTATACAATCCACATTTTCAGAATCCATTCCACTAAAGACAGAGGATTAGCTTGATTCCATCTATCTTACACCTAATTTAGCGGCTTTTAATCAATGGACCACCATCATAAAGGAGACACAGGCATGTTGCTACCCAGAAGTATGGGCAGTGAGTGGGATCCACTTACCTCCTCAGCGTGTTTACAATATCCTAGGGGGAAAAGAGAGAGGAAGATGAAGCTCCGGATGCTCTAGGGCAGGGGTTCTCAAACCCCCCCCCCCGACCCAGCGTGCCACCTACTGCGCCGCAGACCTCCCCGCATGCCACCAGAAGTAACCGGCAATGACATCATTGCTAGTTACTTCCGGGTTGGAGACCTGGTTGGAGATCGCAACACGTTGGAGACCACGACTCTGCAAACACTGGTAAGAGGTGGAATGGAAACTATCATGGCCCAATATAATATTCAAAGAAATAGGATATATGGGTTCTGAAGCCATGCATAAAGATTAAAACTAGTAAAACATTCCAGAACCGTTTAAAACAGCTCTGGAACGTTTTACTAGTTTTAATCTTTATACATGGCTTCAGAACCCATATATCCTATTTCTCCGAATACTGGTAAGAGGCTCAAGGCTGTCGGGAGGGTTTTTTCCAAGCTTTTTCCATGACTTTTTTCAACCCGCCAAGCCTCCTACCAGTGTTTGGAAAGAACCGCGGTCGCGACCACCAAGACAATCACCGGAGCATCTCCATGTTGGAGCAGAAGCAGGGTGCTTCTGACACATGTCTGACACATGTCTGACACATGTCTGTGTCATTCACAGTTGTGTAGTTCCACTCATATTTCTCTAGAACAGGGGTTCTCAACCTTTGGAGGCCCGGGTACCCCCTATCACGGTCCAATTTTCTGAAGTACCCCCTGCTAATTAATTGGATTGATCAATTAATTAATTAGCTAATTAATCGTTAAATAAAAAGTACTAAAACAATTTTAAATGTGAAAAAATGTCTTGTTTTGTTAGTGTGTGTGTGTGTGTGTGTGTGTGTGTGTGTGTGTGTGTGTGTGTGTGTGTGTGTGTGTGTGTGTGAGAGAGAGAGAGAGAGAGAGAGAGATGCAAGGATCTCTTTTTTTTTTCTGCAACTTCCCAAAACCAGCTCCTCCCTCCCCCACCCCATCAAAGTATGTTTTCCAAAGTATAAAAATAAGCCCCCCCAAAAATCAGACAGACAGAAGGGCTCTGAAAATAATTTAAAATCCATGTTACTTAACACTTAATTAGCTGCTGATGGGGCAGATAAGGGGCAGGGCTTGGCATACCCCCAGCAAGAGGTCCGCGTACCCCTAGGGGTACCTGTACCACAGGTTGAGAACCCCTGCTCTAGAATGCTCCTCTCTTCCACAACAGGCTCCTTCATTCCTGTGAACTTCTGGGCTGGTCCTGCCACAGTCTTACCTCCAGGAGTTCACTTGGGGGCTTCCCGCATTTCTCCTCCATCTCCCAGATGATTTTCTCAAGAAAGGAGAGTTCCTCCAAAAGTCTGGCCATGTCCTCATCCCTTTTCTTTATGATCTCCTTGTCAACCTCTTCCATCTGGGCCAACAGACGTTTCTCTTCTTCCTCCAGAACCTGCTGGAAAAGTCTGAATGCAGCCACTGTCCTTTGCCTCTCTCTTTCGATCATGTTCTACAACAAGTAAACCAATGGAAAGAAGGCAGAAACAGATCAGGGTCTAAAAGAGAGTACTGTAATTGAGAGCCAGGATGGTGTAGTGGTTTGGGAGTCGGACTCAGACCTGGAAGTTCCAGGTTCAAATCCCCGCTCAGCCACGAAGCTTCCTGGGTGACCTTGGGCCAGACACTATCTCTCAGCCCCACCTACCCCACAGGGTTGTTGTGAGGACAAAAAGGAGAGGAGGAAATATGTACACCACTCTGAGCTCCTTGGAGGAAGGGCGGTATAAAAATGTGAAAAATAAAAAATAAAATAAATAATTGCCATAATTGGAATTGCAGCTGGCACCTTTGGGGAGCTTTAAAGAGGAGTTTTAAGGTTGCCTCCCAATGTACAAAATGTCCCTGGTGCCCCTGCTCTGATAGCACACAACTGAGTTTTGCCGGTTTGAAAAGAAGCTTGATTTGCACAGCACTGATTGGCAGGACCTTCTGTCACTCATGAAGACACCTCCCCCTTCACAGGGAAGGGCTGTGCACAGGGCTTACTCCCAGGTAAGTATACATAGGATCACAGCCGGGCAGCCCAATACTACCCAGCTCCTCCACTGGTGCAGCCAGTGGGGGAGGGCAGAATGGGAGGCTTTGGAAGGGAAAGGGGATTTAAATCCCCTTTAAAGGGGGATCCTCTTTCCCTTCCAAAGCCTCCCATTCTGCCCTCCCCCACTGGCTGCACCAGTGGAGGAGCTGGGTAGGATTGTGCTGTTAAATATCAAAATTTGATATCCCATGACTTTATCAAAATCACATCTTAACGGATATATTGGAGATTGTATAATACAGAACATTATGTAATTGTTATCAATTCACATGCAGCAGTATTTTGTATTGGTTGTCTTTTATAGCCGACACATAACAATGATTTGTATTGGATTTCTGACATGTAGCAGTGTTTAGTACTTGAAAATCAACAGTAGCATTTTGTCTTTGGCAACTATTTCTGAAACTGTAACCAAAAAGAAACAACTCTTTAAATAGATCAAATTCTGAGCTCAAGTTTTGAACTGAACATTGACATTTAAAAGGAAGGACTAAACCCAGCTCTCATTACAGCGGCACCTACAAGCAGGTCTTGACTTTGCTTTCCTGTATTTTCCTTAGATGCCAGGAGCTCTTCTTTCTTCTTCCTCAGATTCTCCAAGGAGGTACAAATCTGATCCTGAAGGGGGAAATAAATTAAATCTTGATTGCTCTTTAAGGATTTATTATATAGGCAAATACACCGATTTTAGATGTTATTCTGTAAGCCCTGTATTTTAGATGTACATTCTGTAAGAATGTTCTTAAAGTTGATGGGTGGGATAAACGATGATGAAAATCGATAACAGAAAAATAGACACTGGAAGAGAAAAACAAGCTGAATGACATGTTCCCACCCTAGTCCCAGGGACTCATAAGAACATCAGAAGAGCCCTGCTAGATCAGGCCAAAGGCCCACCTAGTCCAGCTTCCTGTATCACACAGTGGCCCCACCAGATCACACAAGACAACAAGAGACCTGTATCCTGTCGCCACTCCCTTACATCAGGCACTCAGAGATAGCCTATTACTAAGACCAGGAGGTTGCTTATCCCCATCATGGCTTGTAACCTGTGATGGACTTTTCCTCCATAAATCTGTCCAATCCCCTTTTAAAGGCATCTAGGCCAGGTGCCATCACCACATCCTGTGGCAAGGAGTTTCACAAACTAATTACACTCTGGGTGAAGAAATATTTTCCTTTGTTTTAATACTCTCTCCACTCAATTTGAGTGCATGTCCCCTAGTTCTAGTGTTGTGTGAGAGGGAAAAGAACTTCTCTCTAGCCACTCTCTCCGCCCCATGCATAATTTTATACATCTCAATCATGCCTCCTCCTTTACATTCTGCTTCCGTCTCAAGGCCACCTGAAGTCCAGGATCTCAGGCCCAGACCACATGTGGGAAAATACATCCGTGAGTCTCATCTGTGGCTTTCCACTCGTGTGGGATTTGTTCACTGCCATCCAGGGCAAAAGCCATGGTAGTCCAGCCTACTGCACAGCCAATCATCCTTCAGCAGACTTCCTGTGTCTGCAGAAAGGGGCGGGAGTTTCCCCCTGAGATTTTGCACTTTTTAGGAAACTTCCTGGTTCAGACATCTCATGAGATCCCCTACTAACTTTCACAGGAGAGTGTCCTTCCCCACAGACTGCAGTTCTGTTCTTCAACCAAGGAAGCCGGGTTCCCTTGACAGAAACCCCCTTCTGCAATATGGGCTCCACTCCCTGATTCTGAGCAGGAACGATCCCCCAGAAAAGGAATTACAGTTGAGTATGCGTGTAAGCCAATGACCAAATCAACCACTGTGTACAATCCATCCATGCACAATGGTAGGCTTACTTACCATTGTCCCGGAATCGAGGCAGGCTTCGGCCTAGCCCGGGCCCGAGCAATGGAGGCTGCTGAAGCACACCTCTGCCTCCCTCCCCACACTTCAAATTTGGGTAGGCTTACCAGATTTTCCAGCAGCCCAAGGGGGGCGGAAGTGACATCACAGGAGGCCGGGCAAGTAACCGTGATGTCACTTCCACAAGAAGTGATGTCATAGGGGGTGTGGCCGGCAGGCACGCCCCTTATGGTGTCACAAAGGGATGTGGCTGGCTGACCACGCCCCCTGTGACATCACTAGGGGCATGTTGTCCAGGAAAACCTTCAAATAAATAAATAAATAAATTTATCTTCAGTGTTTTGTCTTTAAAAAAAAAGCTCGCAGCACTTGCCATGATCTTTGTCCTGGTCTTCCCCTGCTACCAAGGTCACACAGGAAGCTTCATGGCTGAGCAGGGATTTGAACCTGGATCTAAGTCCAACTCCCAAACCACTACACCATCCTGGCTCTCATGTCACAGACCTTACTATATTTTGTCTTCAATGCCTGCAACTACCCAAAGCAGAACATAACTTGCACAGGCAGGTTCTGTGCCAAAGAAAGAGCTCTGTATCAAAATCTTTCAACAATCAAGAGTTATAGTCACTCCAATAACCTGATGCTTCATGATCACTGTTGTTCTTCTTTAATAAGAACATAAGAAGAGCCCTGCTGGATCAGGCCAAAGGCCCATCTAGTCCAGCTTCCTGTATCACACAGTGGCCCCACCAGATGCCTCAGGGAGCACACAAGACAACAAGATAACCTGTTTCCTGCTGCCACTCCCCTGCACCTGCACCTGCACCTGCACCTGCCAGTCCTTTTTGCTGTGAAATAAGAAAATTTCAGGGAGTGGGGAAAATGCTTTAAATATCATCTGTTAAAGGATACTGGGTTTAAAATGCCTGCTGCCTGCTTCAGTGCAAAATGCTCAGCATAGGCAGCCAACTATATAGCAACCCAATCCAATCCCCCTGCTTCATCAGGATACTAAGTGTGAAGACAGCCCTGATTGGGATGATAGCTAACACAGCCTTTTGGAAGAAGCAAGAGGCAAAGGCACAGAAGACGGGGCTATTTACCATAATGGGAGACTCAGAACCTCACTGCACAGAGGCAGTCTATCTGGGGATAAAAACTGGTGACGACCTTTCCTCCTCCTCTGTGGAGGACTCTCCTGGCTGTCCCAGGGCAGATCACATGGCTCTGACAAGGGCCGCCCTTGCGGCTGTCAGACAGCGCACCTGCTCGCCCATATGTAGCCCTAGCCATACACCAATGCTTCATATTCTCACTCACACTATTGAAACCACAGAGTTAAGAAAACACAGACAGCACAGGCAGGGAATGGAAAGGGGGGGGGGGATTTACACACACAAGCCCTGACAGCCTTCACACGCTGATTTTTCTTACCTTGTAGAGAGATAGAAACTCCGTGGGAGTAGAGATAGAAATCTGCTTGTTTAGGCACTTGCTGGTTGCTGCATTCCCCCTCTCCCTTTCCCAGGCTTGCCCCAGTGCATTCTGGGGCGATGATGGGGGGGGGGGAAATTGAGCAACCAGGAAGTGACTGAAGCAGATTCAATCTCTACAGTTCTGAAGTGAAAACAGTTTTTAAAAGTAAGCAAGCCCTCCCTCCTTGTAGTTCACGTCCTTACAGATGCTTCTGACTCCCGTCTCTAACACTTCCCCCCTGGATTTACAAAGGGAATCCCCCAAGATTCAAGAAATCCCCCCCCCACTAGTGTGCTCTTGTTTTAACTAAAAGATACTCCTGCAAGGAGACCTGGCCACATGATCAGAGCCAGTGAAGCCTCCTAGGCGGCCATTTTTTTGGGGGAAATTCCGGCGGCCATTTTCCCCCCCCAAAAAATCCAAATAAATTTTAAACGGACTAGGGGGGTAATGGGGACCCGGGACAAATCCGGGACAAGCCCCCCAAAATCCGTGAGTGTCCCGGAAAAATCGGGACGAATGGCAAGCCTAAATTTGGGGGACCGCAACAAGAGCGGGGGCAGGGGGCTTCTCAGTGGAGAACGTGGCCAAAGGAAGGGAGTGAGGCCAAATCCAGTGGAAATTCCCCAGCACAAATCCACCATTCTGCAGATCTTAAAGCATCAGTCAAGAGTGTTTATCCAGTAGGGCTGACAAACTCCCCCAACAGGTGGATTTAGTGCATTCACAGCACACTGTCACAGAAACCACACCACACATGAATCCTGTTGTCACTGGTAAGAGCATGACATTTACTGCCCTCCAAATGGCAAACCTTCAGGGGGAAGTTCCCACCCCTTTCGATCGGCACCTGCTGCTAGGATATGTGCAGACACAGGAAGTCTGCCAATGGATGATTGACAATGCCGGAGGAGGGACTAGCACAGCTTTCACCTCAAAGAAGGCCCTGGATTGCAGTGAATGTGCAGTGAGTCTCAAATTCCACAGATGCGACTCACAGACAGAGCTGGCCAAGCCCTACTGGCACCTGTGGCTGCATGTCCCATTGGCACCTGAATCCCCTCAAAGCTGCGTCTCCACACACACGCACCCTCTCCCATCCTTTTACACACGAGGAGTGTGATCGGCAGCCTGCCTGGTCTATCTGTGTGAAATGGAAGCGGTGCAGTCTGGGTTCCCAGCCTGCACTGCTTCTGCTCATATCAAAAAGAAGCGGCTTGAACCAGGCAAGCTGCAGATGGCGCCCCTAGTAAGTAAGCACAAGGAAAAGGGGCAGAGGCGTCGTTAGGGGGGCGGGGGGCCCCAAGCAGCGGGTCGCAAAGCGGCGGGGAGGTGTGTACTTGCCGCCGGATCCGTCGCCCCCTCTGCTGCTTGTTCCTCTTCATGAAGCCGTCCTCGGCTGCAAGTTTGGCCCTCCCGCCCGAGCACTGTTTGGCTCCCAAAAAGGGCCGGAGAGTGTCGGGGGGGGGCATTTCTGCACCACCGCAGCACGCGAAAATGATGTCACGCCCCCCCAGGGGTGGGGTGTGTGGCATTCCGTGGGGGGCGTATGGCGTCCCGTGGGGGGGTGTTGCCGCCGCGGCCCCTCCCCACGGGGGTGTAGGATCGCTACTGAAAAGGGGGTGGGCTCCACAGCCTATTGCTGCCTACTTAGTGCTTCATAAGCACCAAAGAGGCATGGAGAGGATGGTGATCCAGAGCACAGCACTCTTTTCCCCCCTTTCTTCGTTCAGCAGCGCTGGAAGGAGAATGAGAAAAACCTCTTTGCCTTCTCACCGCACATGATCCCTGCACTGGGTTTAACACGAACGCATCCCTTTCAACTGGAGCGAGGAGAGAATGAAACACTCCTTTCTTGCTCAGCATTTAAAGTTTAAAGGGATGTATCTCTGGAAACTTTAAACCCTACATGAGGATGGAGCACAGGGAGAAAAGGGGACGATCCATATTACCGCTCACATTTAGCAAGCAGGCAGTGGATCAGTGAGTGCGGTTTGCATGCATGGCAGACTGGAGGGGGGGGGGCAGGCTCAAGGTGAAGGGCACCCCAGCTCAGCTGCTCCTTCCATCAGCCGCCCTAATGCAAAGCACATCATGTGGATTCATGGTTGGGCCAGCCATGGTCACAGATGTGTTTTCCCACAGAATAACTGCACATTTGGTCTGGGCGTGAGGCCTTAAGAAACACCCCCCCCCCAGCAACACCTATGCTAAGATGCAACAAGAATCTGTTGCTTTTATTTATTTATTTATTTTTCACATTTTCATACCACCCTTCCTCCAAGGAGCTCAGAGTGGTGTACATATTTCCTCCCCTCCTTTTTGTCCTTACAGCTACCCTGTGAGATAGGTGGGGCTGAGAGATAGTGACTGGCCCAAGGTCACCCAGGAAGCTTCGTGGCGGAGCGGGGATTTGAACCTGGATCTTCCAGGTCTAAGTCCGACTCCCAAACCACTACACCATCCTGGTGATGTTTGCTGCAAGAAACATCTGATGAAGGCAACAGTAGTCCTCAGAAGCTTGTGCAGAAATAAAATCGTTCATCTTTAAGACTTTTTTTTCCTCCTACAACAGACTGACACCTCTCCAGAAGCTGCTCTAAAGAAGCAGCCAGATCGATGCCTGAAGAAGGAACTTCTTTTCCTGCCCCTCCTGCAAACCTTCCCGCTGAGGCTTCCTTGAAAGGGGACGGGATTTCCTTCCCGAAGCCAGGCCAGCCCCCTCCCCAAGAGGACGGCCAGCTTCCTCTCAGTGAAAACCCACGGAGCGTGCAAATTCCCACGTCTCCGTCGGGGGGGGGGCGGGGGGCTCCTTACTTTGTACTCCTCGGCGGCCTCCTCCGCAGGCACCACGCAGTGCTCTCGGTGCTCCTTGGATCGGTCGCACACCACGCAGATGGGGGCTCCATCGTCCCTGCAGAAGAGCTTCAGGGGCTCCTGGTGGCGTTCGCAGAAACCCCGGGCCGCCGCCGCCGGATCGTTCAGCTGCTTGGCAATTTCAACGACGTTCGCCAGCTGCCAGTTTGGCCTCAAGCTCTTCTGTTTGATGGTTTCTCGGCACTGAGGGCACGACGGTGTGGAGGAGGACGAGAGTGACGTCTCCCTGCACGTGAGAATGCAGGCTTTGCAGAAATTGTGCCCACAATTCAGGATCACTGGGTCTGTGAAAAAGTCCAGGCAAATGGAGCAAGTGGTTTCATCCCACAGCCTCTTCTTCGGATTGTCGGCAGCCATGGCTCAAATCAAAAAATCACCGGGCAGCAAGATCACTTTCGGTTTCCAATCTGCTCAGGACTGTAGAAATGATTGGGCGGGCCTCTTCCCGGAATAGCTGAAAAGGCATGCATTTCAGTCCTGGAGCCGGAAGGGGGCGGCATTACCACTCGGATCATCTTCCAGAAAGCAATGTCTTGTCGGTCTCTTGGAGCACACAAGACAAAGAGTCTTGTGGCGGCATAAAGATGAACCAGTTGGTTATAATGTAAGATTTTGTGGGCTGGAGTGTCCACTTCATCAGCTGCATAAGTTTGTTGTTGTTCAGTCGTTAAGTCGTGTCCGACCCTTCGTGATCCCATGAACCACATCCCGCCAGGCCTTCCTATCCTGATCCTCCACTATCTTCCTGAGTTCGCTCATTTTCATGTTCGTTGCATCGGTGATGCTGTCTAACCATCTCATCCTTTGCCTTCCCCTTCTCCTTTTGTCTTCAGTCTTTCCCAGCATCAGAGTCTTCTCCAGAGAGTCCTCTCTTCGCATTAGGTAGCCAAAATATTTGAGCTTCAGCCTCAGTACCTGTCCTTCCAGGGAACAGTCAGGGTTGATTTCATTTAGGATTGACTGATTTGATCTCCTAACAGTCCAAGGGACTCTCAGGAGTCTTCTCCAGCACCACAGTTCAAAAGCATCTATTCTTCGGTGCTCAGCCTTCCTTATGGTCCAACTCTCACAACCATACATTGCTACTGGGAACACCATCGCCCTGACTATGCGAACTTTTGTTGGCATGGTGATATCTCTGCTTTTTATTATGCTGTCTAAGTTTGCCATAGCTTTCCTTCCAAGGAGTAAGCGTCTTTTAATTTCATGGCTGCTGTCTCCGTCTGCAGTGATCTTGGAGCCCAGAAAAGTAAAATCTGTTACTGCTTCCATTTCTGCCCCTTCTATTTGCCAGGAATTGATGGGCCCAGATGCCATGATCTTAGTTTTATTAATGTTGAGTTTCAAGCCAACTTTTGCACTCTCCTTTTTCACCCTCATCAAGAGGCTCTTTAGTTCTTCTTCACTTTCTGCCATTAGGGTGGTATCGTCTGCATATCTGAGGTTGTTGATATTTCTCCCGGCAATCTTGATTCCGGCTTGCGATTCATTCAGCCCTGCATTTCTCATAATGTACTCTGCATATAAGTTAAATAGGCAGGGTGACAATATACAGCCTTGCCGTACTCCCTTCCCAATTTTGAACCAGTCGGTTGTTCCATGGCCGGTTCGAACTGTTGCTTCTTGACCCGCATACAGGTTTCTCAGGAGACAGGTAAGGTGGTCTGGTACCCCCATCTCTTTAAGAATTTGCCACAGTTTGTTGTGATCCACACAATCAAAGGCTTTTGCGTAGTCAATGAAGCAGAAGTAGGTGTTTTTTTGGAACTCTCGGGCTTTCTCCATGATCCAGCGCATGTTGGCAATTTGATCTCTAGTTCCTCTGCCTCTTCGAAACCCAGCTTGTACGCCCAGTAGTTCTCGGTCCACGTACTGCTGAAGCCTAGCTTGTAGGATTTTGAGCATAACCTTGCTAGCATGTGAAATGAGTGCAATTGTGCGATAGTTTGAACACTCTTTGGCACTGCCCTTCTTTGGAATTGGAACATAAACTGACCTTTTCCAATCCTTTGGCCACTGCTGAGTTTTCCAAATTTGTTGGCATATTGAGTGCAGCACTTTAACAGCATCATCATTTAGATTTTAAGTAGCTCAGCTGGGATATCATCATCTCCACTAGCTTTGTTGTTAGTAATGCTACCTAAGGCCCACTTGACTTCACTTTCTAGGATGTCCGGCTCTGGGTCAGTGACCACACCAGCGTGGTCATCAGGAACATTCAGATCTTTCTTGTATAGTTCTTCTGTGTATTCTTGCCATCTCTTCTTAATCTCTTCTGCTTCTGTTAGGTCTCTGCCTTTTTTGTCCTTTATCATGCCCATCTTTGCACAAAACGTTCCCTTGATATCTCCAGTTTTCTTGAAGAGATCTCTAGTCCTCCCCATTCTGTTGTTTTCCTCGATTTCCTTGCATTGTTCATTTAAGAAGGCCTTCTTATCTCTCCTTGCTATTCTCTGGAAATCTGCATTCAGTTGTTTATATCTTTCCCTTTCACCTTTGCTTTTCGCATTCCTTCTTTCCACAGCTATTTGTAAAGCCTCATCTGACAGCCACTTTGCTTTCTTGCATTTCTCTTTCTTTGGGATGGTTTTAGTTGCTGCCTCCTGTACAATGTTACGAACTTCCATCCATAGTTCTTCAGGCACTCTACCAGGTCTAATGCCCTAAATCTATTCTTCACCTCCACTGTATACTCATAAGGGATATGGTTTAGGTCATATCTGACTGGTCTAGCGGTGTTCCCTACATTCTTCAGTTTAAGCCTGAATTTTGCAATAAGAAGCTCATGATCTGAACCACAGTCAGCTCCAGGTCTTGTTTTTACTGACTGTATAGAGCTTCTCCATCTTTGGCTGCAAAGCACATAATCTATCTGGTTTCGGTATTGACCATCTGGTGATGTCCATGTGTAGAGTCGCCGCTTGTGTTGTTGGAAAAGAGTGTTTGCTATGACCAGCGTGTTCTCTTGACAGAACTCTGTTAGCCTTTGCCCTGCTTCATTTTGCGCTCCAAGGCCAAACTTGCCTGTTGTTCCGTTTATTTCTTGATTTCCTACTTTAGCATTCCAGTCTCCTATGATGTAAAGGACATCTTTTTGGGGTGCTAGTTCTAGAAGGTGTTGTAGGTCTTCATAGAACCGGTCAACTTCATCTTCTTCAGCATCAGTGGTTGGGGCATACACTTGGAGTACTGTAATGTTGAATGGTTTGCCTTGGATTCGAACTGAAATCATTCTGTCATTTTTGAGGTTGCACCCCAGTACTGCCTTTCCCACTCTTTTATTGACTATGAGGGCTACTCCATTTCTTCTAAGGGATTCATGCCCACAGTAGTAGATATGATGGTCACCTGACTTGAATTCGCCCATGCCCGTCCATTTTAGTTCGCTGATTCCCAAGATGTCAATGTTCAATCTTATCATCTCATTTTTGACCACATCCAGCTTGCCTTGATTCATAGACCTCACATTCCATGTTCCTAAGCAGTATTGCTCCTTGCGGCATTGGATTTTCCTTTCAACCTCAGACACATCCACAGCTGGACGTCCTATTGGCTTTGGCCCAACCGCTTCATCCTTTCTGGGTCTACTTGGAATAGTCCTCCGCTCTTCCTCAGTAGCATATTGGACACCTTCCGACCTGAGGGGCTCATCTTCCGGCGTCATATCTTTTAGCCTTTTGGTACAGTTCATGGGATTTTCTTGGCAAGGTTACTGGAGTGGGTTGCCATTTCCTTCTCCAGTGGATCACCTTTAGTAAAGATGAGCTCTTTTCATTTCAGGGCCAATTTTCTGTTGTCCAGTGCTATCAAGAAACAACCAGCACCTCTAGCTCACACTCTCTTCCCACCATGTCTGAACTTGTATTCCACTGGAGGAGAGGGGGAAGGAGGTCGGATCCTGTAGCTCACTGCCACCCTCAACCTGGTTGCAATGCCCCAGGGCTGCTCTTCTGGACCTGGTATGTTCTGTGAATTCAGGATCCTGTCTCATAGGTCTGATCCTGGCTGCATGATCCTAGCTCCTCTGAGCTATATCCCCCCAGTATAGATAGCAGAGGTGAGCCTCACCCCAGCCGTGTCATCCCCACACTTGCAATGCTCCCCCCTGCATCCTTTCTCTGGTTGTTGGGGTGATGGTGGTGCTAGACAACCGCAGTGCGTACTCTCTTTGCTGACTCCAGCCTGAACACTGCTGTTCAGTGCCCTTGGGGCTTGCAGGGCAGTCAGGAAAAGAGATCAGATGCTGACTAAAGGAACCAGATTTCATCTTGCTGATGCTTATTAAGAGTCTCAAACAAAAAGCAAGACACGTTGCTGTACAAACACAGAAAAAACACTAAGGACACAAATAGCCACACTTCCCACTTGCATCTCACTCACTGTCACCAGACAGGAAAATTGAGAGCCACAGTTGTCACCTGCTTCAAGATATCTAAGAGACTCAACCTACAGAAAACCCAGAGAGTGAAGTGGTAAGTGGCAGATTTCTGGACTGTTCTACTTCCAGCAGCAGATAGGGGAGTCGTATTTTAGAATGGCTCCCCATGCAAAATAAAACTCCATGCTTCTTCGTAAGTGAGCCCACTGAAGGAAAGCTTTAGCCTAAACTGCTACCTGATTTGCAAGTTGTTATGTCACGCAGATGCTTATTGCATGGGGGCAGAAAAAGTGGTTGCACATCTGCAGTCTATAGTGGAAGAGTCCAGAATTCTACCACCCCGCTGAGTAGATTGTGCAGTGTGTAAATTGGAATCTTAAACTTATTCATATGCATGTTTAGTCCATGACTGAACTGCCAATTGATTAAGTTTGCATATGAAGAAAAAGCAGGCTTTCCTTGTTTCAGATGATGTTTTCATACATCACTAGTACAGTATCATCTTAGAAGAGGCAGGGATGCTGCCTCTTAAGAGGGGGGGTTGCTGCCTACAGTTGTTGTTTTAAGTGTCTGTACTCAAAAATCATTAACTTGCTGAAGGTCTTGGGTCTAAGACCTTCGTATCTTCAGGCAGCAGGGTTGGAAGAATATTCTGCCTGAGACCCTGGAAGAGCTACAACCAGTCAGAATCAACAACTGACTGGACTGATTGACTCAGGATAAGGCAGCATTGTATAATTACAATTTTTTGAAAATCTGTTGCCCAGTTAAATTGGGTACATTTTTAAAATTTAAAATGAAACCAGTCAATTGACTAAGCACTGGAGTTCTCATTAAAATCTTGAGCTGGGTAAGTAAGAAGAAGAGGAAGAAGGAAGGGAAGAAACTGTAAGAGCAATACAAAACAGAGCAAAAGGAATTCTCCCCATTACACAGCTCCACCCAAAATATTTATTATGCGATTATCGCCATTTTTAATCCAGATTTGCAGACTAAGTGCTCCCAGCAGGGAGAACATCACTTCTATGTTCTGTGCAGTGCTTCAAGGCTGATTCACACTAGCCTTTTCCGGTACGCATGCCCTGCTCTAGCGTCTGTACGTGTGTCTAGCAGTTCTCTGAACGTTTGCCCGCCTTCTTGAAAAAAGTGCAGCTGTGATTTGGTGAAGAGAAATGCGCTTCTCTGATTGGTGGGCTGCCTAGCACCGCGAGCATAAACGCTAGCTTAAATGCGAGCGCATCAAAAAGATAAACCGAAACCATCTCTCCTGGCTGCGTCGTAAGCTCATGCTGCGTCAGACGCAAGCATGAAAAACGCACGAAAAGACCAAACGTTAAGCCAAAACGCGCACGGAAAGGGCTAGTGTGAATCAGCCTTAAGACAATTAGTGTTAAATGTTTATTATATCAACAATATATAAGCATTTGGTGACAGCAGTCAAACGGTTAACAACGCCGGCCTGAAGATGTTAAGTACCAGTGTTCAATTGCAGGTAGCGGGTCATATTCTGGTACTGCCACCCCGTTAACAGCCACCATCATGAGAGAGTTCGCCACTTCATTGGAAAGCTTCAATCGCTCATAAGTTCTTATCAGATTCATAACGACAAACCCTCGTTTGCAGCTTGCAGTTGAAATGCGCATACATGCCGAGACTGACGCAAGTTTACTCAGCAAAGGAAACCCCTGGCCTTCAGCGATAGCTTTCTTGCACAACATGGAAAATGAAAGGTTCTTTGCTGCCATTTTGAGTTCATACCACTCCCCCAGCAACCTTTCCTCACTGTCGCTCAACACAGGAATGCATTCAAAATGCTTAGCCAAAGCAAGAATCTCTGCGTTTCCAAAGTTGGCAAGATGTCTCCCATCAGGCCAAGATGCAATATCAAAGACCTCCATGTTTTTTAATAACTGTGGTGATTTCTCAGTGTCAAATCTTTGGTGCAGGTATTCTGCCCCAGTCAGGATAATTTTTGCCCTGTCAGTCTGAAACCGGCACTCTCCCACCTCTACCATGTCCAAGGAGATGCCACAGAAACAGCCATCCTTCATGTTCGCATCAAACTCGTCCTCCTTGGGGCCTGGCTGTCGGAGAAGCTTTTGCAGAGTATGGTATGTGCTTTCTAGTGTGGAATTCACTTGCCTGAGTAATACATTTTCTTTCTGAAACACTTCTGAGAGGGGCTTGTAAATACTAAGAAAATCAATCAAGAAGTGGGAAAATTTTACAAAATGGAAGCTTCTCATAAACGTCAACATGCCCTTGGCCTTTTGTCCTTCATGACCGCTGGATTTGGACAAGCGCTCAAGGTGGTTCACAACTGCAGGTAAGCTTTCGAGAAGGGTGCTCAAAGTTTGTCTCTTGCTGATGACCCACCTCACGTTATTGGATTCCATCAACTTCACCACCTTCTGGCCTAGACGAGAAGCCACAACCTGCAGCTCTCCCAGCCTTTCAGGAGAGGACTGGAAAAACTTGAACATTGCCCGGACGTGCTTGTCACAATGCTTCACAAAGTCCACTTCCCTGCAGCAGGCATCGATGACTGCAAACTGTAACTTGTGAGTGACACAATGAGCTGGTGACAACTGCGGGAGGATCTCTTGGAACTTGGTCACAAGGCCACTTTTCCATTCCACAATGTTGGCGGCTCCGCCTGCCCCCAGGCCCACGACCCAGCCTGGCTTCCTGAATGGGATCTGCAGTTCATCCAAGGCAGAGATGGTGGTGGCGAAACAGGCATCTGCTGTTTCACTGGGCAGCGACGCCAAGCAGATATAGGACTCCTTCACTTCTGTGGTTTTGATATACCGGATGTAAATCGCAACGCAGGGCTGATCGGAGGAATCCGTGAAGCCATCCAAAAGGAGACTAATAAAGGGCGACTGGCAGATGTCATCCAGGATTTCCTTCCGGAGCGTATCTGCAATGCATTTTATGAAGAGGGTGCACGCGACTCTGTTTCTGTACCTCGGAATGATGGGGGCCCCCATCACCTGCAACAGATCTAACGCTTTCTCGTAATCGTTCAATGGCTTGGAATGGTAGGCAATGTCGTAAGCTGCGCTAAAAAGATGTTCCATATTTTTCAGCACGTAGCTGGACATTTTTGTCATCCGCTCAGCCACTGGAGCAGCATCAGGGTCTTCCTTAGCGGTTAATGCTCGGACGCAAAGATTATGGGCGTTGCTCTTGTCGTGATGTTTGAGAGTTTCCACTTTAAACGGTCCCTTATATCCAGTGACTAACTTGGAAACTGGGCCGTGAGCAGGTGGCTTTTCCTTGCACACAACACAGTACAACGTGGTTTGAGCTTTGTCGGCCTCTAGCCACGGAAACTGTGAAAACCATGACTTCTGAATCGATCGGGGGCCTAACGTCTTTCTCATGATTCCTGCCATGCTTGGTTCTTTTCCACAGCTGTCTGGAAATGGGTTGGGAGTCCACGCTTCTACTGGAGGACACAGGGAAAGAGAGTAGCTGTCTGCTGGATCTTGTCCATCTGGGTCTTCCACCATTTCCACCTTGATTATTCCTTTTGAGATAAACAAAAATAACAGGGGGTGGGTTGGATTTTGCCATTCCTGCTCTTTCCTTGTCAGGGTAGCTGTTTAATGCCACCAAACAGAATTCCCACAAAAAGGTATGGGGATCATGTTCAAGAGATGGTGGCTTCCTATATTTAGATCACTAAATCCTCTGACTGTGCCCTTGTCAGGTGCTGGCCCCCTGTAGGACCAGAACACAACCAGGGGCCGACATCCTGCCCTCCGCGGCCACCGCCAATTGCCCACCCTCTTAGGCAGGTGTGCGCCAACACCTGCGTCTTGCTGCCGTCACCTGTGTAGCTCCCTAGAGGAGCAAACAGGTGCCTCCGAGAAGAGCAGCCTCTGCCTCAGATAGCAATGGAGCAAGGGAGGGGAGAGGTCTGCCAGAGAGGAGGGGGGTTATCTTGCCAAGAAACATCCCCCCCCCACTTCAAAATTGCCCTAGCTGGAAACTGCTGCCACAGAAACTCAGCTCTGTCTTGGCCTAGCTGTCTGCCCAGGCCCAGGCCCAAGTAGTCATGATTATTGGCCAGGCTTTTAAAAAGAGGGAAAAGCAATTGATACAATCATGGCAACACCCCCTGCCCCCCATAACTAGGCTTACCATATCGCCGACCGGGACGTTCCGTTTTGCCCTTAAGGGAGGCGGGGGGAGGGGCGATAGAAGCCGGAGCAACGCTCCGGCTTCTATCGCCCCTCCCCCCGCCAGGGCAAAACGCCAGGGCAAACGCCAGGGCAAAACGGAACGTCCCGGTCAGCAATATGGTAAGCCCATAACGGGGTGCCAAAAAATCTCCTAGGAACTGAATTGCCACTACATTACCATTGGGTTTGCTCTCCCCCAGTCGGCAAACAGATCAGTGCAGGAAATAAGCCCCCAGGCACGGCTCTCTCTAGGGCACTCACCTCCCAGGTAGCTTGGCTGAGGCACTTCGATTCCTGTCTCTTGACAATCTGAGGAGAAAGAAGATTTTTTTAAAGAAATATTCCATATAACTGGAAGGGAGGGCAGATTTTCCTGCCAAAAAATTCAAACTTGCAGTACATTTAGTCCTCTCTAGGGCTTCCAAGAGTTATTGGCACTGGAACCAATGAAGTTTGTCTTCTGAGTCATGAGAGTGACCCCACTCTCCATTTTGCAGAAATGTAAAACAGGAGCCAAGCTGGACAATCTAGCTACACTGGGAAATTCTAGTGAACTGAACCAAACATGTAGATTGGGAGCAGAACAGACAGTCCAGTTTGGTCTGGGTCCTCTTCTGTATGGTTTAACCCAGGATTTGCCTATCCTGGAGAACTCCTAGCAGGCCGTCCTTCTGTTTGCAGCAATTTCTGTTGTAATTATGTCTTAAACGGAGCTAACTAAAGTCTAATAGATGGGAGAAGGACAACATCCCCAGTCTCCACAATGCACAACATTACAACTTCCCGTCTCCTGATCTCTCCTAAGCAGAGCTTAGTATGGAAACCAGGCAAGGAAGGGGTCTGTTTGGTGATGGCATTGCAGCTTTGAAATTCCCTCCCTGGGGAGATTTCTCAAGCCCCCAACAGGCCATAAAAACCTTCTTGCTCTTCAAGGTCTGTTGGTCGTTTCGTTCATTGTCTTACTGTCCGGATGTATTTCATATGTTCGTACTGGTTTCAAAGTGTGTTAGGGGCCTTGTGAAGGCTTCGTTCTAAAAAGGCAGGATAAAAATGCATCACATTAATCCATAAATAGAAGCACTTACCTTGAAGTTCTGTTCCTTCCGGCTGGTCCTGTGGAAAAGCCAATTCTTCGAAGGGAAAGGTCTGTTGGATTAACTGAGAGCTTGGCACCAGGTGTTCTGCCAGGAAACAACACACACATTTCAAATCACGAAAGTTGTGTGGGGCTTAACAGATCACTTGCGTCTAACCCAGCAATCTTTCCTGATGCAGGAGAATATTCTGTCTCTGAAACAAAACAAAACTCAAGACGCCAACCAGCTACAAAAAGTTTTGCGAATTGCTCTGGTCATCAACACACCTGTCAGATGATACAGGTTTGTTGTGTTTAAAGAAAGCTGGTTATGATGAAAAAGCCCCACTGAAATGAATGAAGTTAAGTTAGTCATGACTAATTTGTCTCATTGATTTCTGTGGCGCTTAGTCATGACTAACTTTCTTTTGATATAATCCACAGGTCTCAACTGTGAGAAACAATGGGTTGATGGGCTGTCATTTTGTCCACATTTCACCACACGTGTGCATGCAAAGGATGGTAAAAGTCTCCTTGCCTCTTGGCAGGGTGACACATATGAACATGTCCATGGGTGATGTCCACATTGTTTGCAGGATGTGCATGCGTTCATGACAGAATTTCCCCATAACGCGCGCGGGGCCCTCCATCCACCCCGCTCACAATGAATCTGGGCAGCGCAATCTTACGTAACGATCTGGCCGGCGGCCCGTGACTGCCCGCTGGATCATGTTCCCCAGCAGCCAGGCTGTCACCGGGGCGGAAGTCCACTTGGGGAAGAGGACACTCGTCCCCCTCCCTGAGTGTAAATGCCGCCCGTGCCGATCGGCCTCCTCGGATTCCAGCCAGCAAAATTGCTGGCGGGGGTAGGAGGAGGCCGCGTAATGGCCCAGCCGCCCGGCGGGGTCCGGGATGTAGCCGAAGCCATCCCCCACCCCCTCCCAGGCTGGCTAGGCCAATGGCCCCCCTCCCTCACCTGGCGGAACGCCCCCGCACCTGTCGGAACCTGACTTGTTTGGTCCGGCGGCCGCAGGCGTGTTCCGTCACCGGAGCAAGGGAGGCCGGCCTCTGCGCCGGCCTTCCTTGCTCTCGAGTAGTCACAAACGGTCTTTATGGCACGTTTGCGACTACTGCTGGCGACGGAACGCTTGTTCCGTCGCCGGCTGAGCACTCAGGATTGCGCTCTTAGTTACTAGTTAACAATGATTGCTCACTCAGGTGGGTTTTCTGATGCAGGGTAAGGTTCTTCCTCAAAGCAAATCTTCTCCTGCATTCCAGGCACTCGTAAGGTTTCTCCCCTGTGTGGGTCCTCATGTGTCCAATAAGAGCATATTTTGAAGAGACTGTTTTTCCACACAGGAGGCAAGTCGCTTTCCTCTTCATGGGCTTCCTATCAGCTGCTGAGGGGGAAAAAGAAACAATGAATTACCTTTGCTAAAACCCCATTCACATGCACTAGAGAGGAAGAGTGCGCATAACTCTGAAAGTACTTCCCTTCCACCACCACCACCCCGCCAAAAGAAAACAATGGTCTCGAGAAATGGAGGAAAGAAGATAGTTGTACCATTTATAATGATAGTTGCTTTTATTAGGATGTATTTTAGCTATTATTTTTGTTAACTAGTTGTGCAATTGTGGGATCTCCCTTACTGGAGACTTTTAAAGAAAGGCTGGATGGCCCACCTGACAGGGATGTTGTTGCAGTTGCCTGCACTGGACTAGATGACCTCCAAGGTCCCTTCCAACTCTCACATTCTGCAATTCTATAGTGAGACACACTTTGGGGGCTTCGTTTCCCCAAAAGCAGCATTAAAATAAAGTTTTGTTTTAGTTAGGATATTTTAAAGTCACTTTTCTGTTAAAAAAAAAAAAAAGCAAAAAGCAAAACACCCGAAGCAGGCTGCAAAGGATAAGAATCAAACAACAATAGCTACAATAAAATGACAAAATGAGGCACAAATGAGGCACATTGGAACTGCTAGGTAGGCAGGAGCTGGCCAAGCAACGAGAGCTCAACCCCGTCGCGGATTCGAACTGCCGACCTTTCAGTCGACAGCTCATGGTTCAGCGGTTTAACCCACTGCACCACCCGCTGACCTATCACGGTCTAATTTTCTGAAGTACCCCCTGATAATTAACTGCTAATTAATTGGATTAGTCAATTAATTAATTAGGTAATTAATCGTTAAATAAAAAAGTACTAAAACAATTTTAAATGTGAAAAAATGTCTTATTTCACTCCGTGTGTGTGTGTATGTGTCTGTGTGTGTGAAGACAGAGACACACATGCAAGAATCTCTTTTTTCCTCCAAGTCACACTTCCCAAAATCAGCTCCTCCCTCCCCCACCCCACCAAAGTACATTTTCCAAAGTACAAAAATAAGCCCAAAACCAAAATCAGAGAGACAGAAGGGCTCCGAAAATAATTACAATTTAAAATTCATGTTAATTAACACTTAATTAGCTGCTGATGGCGCAGATAAGGGGCAGGGCTTGGCGTACCCCCAGCAAGAGGTTCGCATACCCCTAGGGGTACCCCTGCATTAGCGGCATCAGACGCACCAGTTAAAACTGGCAACCACGAGACTTTTGCATTCAGTATCACAACTGAAGTGCTAGAGGGGGAGAGAAAGGATCATTTTCCCAGTGACAAAATATCGTGGTGCTTTGAAAGTGCCGTCTCTCGGCAACAGAAGTGCAAACTCGCCAAATGTTCAAGTGAAGTTTATACATCTCTACATGGAACCAGCAACATGCTTAGATGGCAGAAAACAAGGCGCAACTGCAGTCAGTGAAGGCTCCTTTTAGGGAGAAGAGCCACTTCGGATCCTAACCCCCCAATCTTTGTCACCCAGTTGATTTCCCTAGTCCCTCACCTTTGATTGCCCTTTCTCCTGGATCTTGAACCCAAGGCTCTGCTCCTTGCTCAAGCCAGACAATCAAGGCAGGTTTGACAACTGGAAAGCCTGCTTGGAATTGACCAGAAACAGAGGAGGTGAGGAGGGGGAAAGGGTCGCACAACCGGAATACGGAGCCCCATCCAATCTTTACTGTCACTGCAAGCTCCGGAAATGTTGCTTCTGAAAATCATGTCAACAGACATCTCTCCATTCCCTTCCAACAACCTCACTATATGCATACTTTTTAAAGGTCCAACCCTATTCAAAGGCCGCACCAACAGCCCACAGTGCAATGCCCTTCGTATCCTAAGCCCATCCTGGCAAAACCATGCTGACGGCATGCTGATGCCAATGCAACAAAGGCCATGTGCCAAGCCTGTCCTGGGAACGCAACGCTGGCACAGCTCCTCTCAGTAACACCCCCCTGTATCCATGGAAACACTGGCACGCCCCATTATCCATGGAGAGGCGCCCTGATGTCATATCGGTGCAATGTCAGATCAATGCCTGTGTGTTATCGCCATGACACATGACATCAGTGTGACATCTGTGTGTCATCGGTGTCATGTCTAAGGAGCCAATCACCACATCCAATTAGCCTCAACCAGGGAAGTATCACCAGGTGTGAACCGAGCGAGACAGGTGCAGGCCATAACAAATAAGCAACACAGTCACAGGCACCCCAAGGACACCACACGCAAACACACAACACAAAATGTATAAAATTTGAAACATATAAAATTATTCACGGGGTGGAGAGAGTGGAGAGAAAGAGAGAGGGGTTCTTTTCCCTCTCGCACAACACTAGAACTAGGGGGCATCCACTAAAATTGAGTGGCGGGAGAATTAGGACAGACAAAAGAAAATATTTCTTTACCCAGCGTATAACTAATCTGTGGAACTCCTTGCCACAGGAGGTGGTGATGGCACCTGGCCTGGATGCCTTTAAAAGGGGATTGGACAGATTTATGGAGCAAATGTCCATCTCAGATTACAAGCCGTGATGGGGATAAGCTACCTCCTGGTTGTAGGAGTAGGTTTTCTTTGTGACAGGTGTCAAGGGTGTGGCGACAGGATACAAGTATCTTGTTGGCTGTGTGCTCCCTGAGGCATCTGGTGGGGCCACTGTGAGCTACAGGAAGCTGGACTAGATGGGTCTTTGGCCTGATCCAGCAGGGCTCTTCTTAAAACATCCCCCCCCCCCGAGCCCAAGAAGAAGGAGTGAGGATGGTTCACTATCTGATAATAAAGAGACAACAAGGTGATCCAGCCAAAGGTTTTATTGAACTGTATCAGTGACAGAGCAGCATATCTGAAAGAGAAACACACAGGGGGTTCCAACCACCTCTTCCCAGCAGGGCCGTGGTGCCATTGCAAGTTACCCAACAGCCAGCAAAGTCACAGGTGCCAGTGAAGGCACGTTTGCGACGGCTTCGGGCAGCAGAACACTTATTCCACCGCCCGACCGAAGAAGAGGATTGCGCTGTGAGACATATAAAATTATGCATGAGATGGACACAGGGAAGTTCTTTTCCCTCTTGCACAACACCAGAACCAGGGCACATCCAGTAAAACTGACTAGCAGGAAAGCTAGAACAGACAAATAGTTCCCCAGCTTGTAATTAAACTGTGGAACTGCTTGCCACAGGACCTTGTGATGGCACCTGGCCTAGATGACTTTTAAAAGTGGATTGGACAGATTTATGGAAAAAACATCCAGCACAGGTTACAAGCCTCTCTCTCAGTGCCAGATGCAAGGGATTGGCAACAGGATACAAGTATCTTCTTGTCTAGTGTGGTCCCAGAGGCATCTAGTGGGTCACTATGAGATACAGGAAGCTGGACTAGGGGGCCATTGCCCTGACCCAGCAACGCTCTTCTTCTTATGAATTGGGGCCCTCAACATCACACCATACAGAACTATCATATCAAATCAAGTGCTTACTGGCTTGACCATAGGTTCCAAACATCAACAAAGCAAATGTACAAAATACAAATAATTATAGGCATAACCCACAAAAACCTGCCTGTGCCTGGTTATAACCTACTCTGTTCATTGGCTGAGCTGCTGTGATGTCATGGAATATGGCAGGCCTGATGTGGTCTGCCCACTGAGGAACAGGAATATTAAAGACCAGTTGAAGCTACAGACCAAGCAAAGGAGCACAGCCCACAAGTTGCTCAAGTACAACCACATCAGCGATGGCCCTGGATTTTGTTGAGCCACATTCGCTGGTGCTGGCTACGGATAACTATTTTAATTATATTCACCTTAGTTCCTTTCCTTATCATTTGTATTTATTTTATCTTAACATGTATAAAATGCCTTCTATCCATGAAATACTCAAGACAGTTCAAAAGAAACAACAAAACAAGCAAAGGATAAACATATGCAAGAGCAGCAACAAATGCCAGGTGGCTCCTTAAAGACATTAAACCAAGCCAAAGTTTCAATCGAAGAAAGCAGTCTTTGGAATGTTACTAAAAGTGGGAATTGATTAGGTCGGGGGAGGGAGTTCCAAAATCTGCGGGTGGCTACCAAGGAGGCCCCGTCAAAAGAACCAAAAAATCTTTGATTAAGATTATAAGGTCTTATATGTCAAGAAGATGTAGGCATAGTGGGGGCTGATGGAAGAAATGTTCTCAAATTCTGAAGACAGTGGTTCTCAAAGTGGTGGGTCGTGACCCACCATTGAGAACAATAGCTGTCCCCTGCCTCCTTAAGGGGCGGGGACAGCATAGCACCAGTGGCAGCTGAAAAAGTGCCCGCAACCGCCGTTTTGGGCCTTACCGGGGCTTGGGGGGGGCTTCAGGAAGGCCTGCGCGACCCTCTGCAGGCCTCCCCGATCTTTGGATTGCCGAAAATTGGCGATTTTCAGCAATCCGAAGATCGGGGAGGTCTGCAGAGGGTCGTGCAGGCCTCCCTGAAGCCCCCTCCCCAAGCACCGGTAAGGCCCAAAACGGCGGTTTCGGGGGCATTTTTCCCTGCGGCAGTGATCCCCGGGGATCGCCATCACCGCCACCCCTGCCCCCACAGACACTCAGAGTTCTCCCCACCTTGTGGGGAAAACTTTGAGAAGCACTGTCTTAAGGGAACAAGCCCAAAGCAGCAGCATTTGATGCTCTGGACCATGCCCAACCTAGATTCATTAAATGACAACTTCTTGGAATTACAGGACACCTTGGTCACAAACCCTTAGGAACCAGCGGTACAACCTCCCGACAAAAAGCTGGCAGGAGACACCCAAGCACTTCCCAGCTTCCTATAATCCAGGGGTGGCCAAACTTGCTTACTGTAAGAGCCACATACGATAAACGTCAGATGTTTGAGAGCCGTAATATTTAAGAAACATTTAAATTCTTAAATATATTTACTCACCACGAACATTAAACTTCTGTTTTAATCCAGTGGACTCCCAGTTTATACCTGATAAATAATTATAAAGCTTGAAAATGTCTTATTTCCCTTTTATATTAAATTGTGAGACAAAAAGGAGCTCAGCCAACACGTTTCTGAGAGCCACACATTATACGTCAAAGAGCCACATGTGGCTCAGGAGCTGCAGTTTGACCACCCCGGCTATAATCCAAGAGAGCCTCTTACCCAGGGAGGCCACGATCTCGAAATTCTCATGCATGACCTCCCTGTACAAAGCTTTTTGTTCTGGATCCAGCAGATCCCACTGCCCCTTCGTGAAGTAGACTGCCACATCCTCAAAGGTCACCAGCCCCTGAAAGAGAAGAAACAACAACCAGCCACTCAGTCTCAGCTATATCAAAAAATCTCCTCAAAAGAGAAAGAAACATCTGCAGCTTGAGGAAAAGAGGTCAGAAGCAGCAGAAATGCACCTGCAGCGTTTCAGATTGCAGGGGAGGGTGTGGTGCGCGTCCATTTTGAATGCTCCCCTACAGCACAGCAGGCAAAGGGCAAGACGACAACCACTCTCCTGATGTGCTAGTTTGTGATTTGCGGTGAGATTTTGACGTGAGGGAACATTCGCAAACAGTATTCCCACTGGAATTTGGAGTGGCACAGACAATCCTACCACATTATTCTACGACTGTACGACCCTCCTCTGAGAGACTGAGGATGTTCCCGATTCGAATCTCATGATTGCCATGAACTTGCCTAGCAGGCCTTCAGCAAGCCATTCTTTCCTCGGCCACTCTATCTGCAGTATGGACATAATACCACACAAAACCAACAGAAGCTCCCTGATATACCACACCTGGGCCGATTCTACTGTGGAATTATCCCTTGTCCAAGAAGGATGTGTTGACCTTGACTGAAACGTGGGCCACATTTCAGAGCCTGCGTGGACAAGAAGTAAAACAGAAGAAAGATTTCAGATTCTTTAATCTAAAATGTCACCTTCTGCCAAGAAATCTGAAGCTATAGGACCAGCATGCAGGCTCTTGAGCCATCAGCGAGCCAGGTCTTTAGTTGATTGCAAGCTGACACAGTCACTGCTACCTTGAATGTTTTTGTTTTAATCATCTGTCGCCATGAAATTAGCGTACACCTTCACAATGGGTTCATCATAAGTATTGTCCTTACATCATGAAATACGATGAAGCAGTGACCCTCCATTTAACACACTGCTCTGTTCTGTAGGTGCATTCTAATAACATGACTCCACATTTCATCTAAATGCATCTCATAATAGCATGAGGTAACATCAGCACTGCACAAGCACGCAGGCTTCTCCTACTGTGAACCCTATGCTCGATATGATTTCTGTAGGCCAGTGGTTCCCAACCTGGGGGTCGGGACCCCCAAGGGGGTCATGGGATGTTTGTTGGACAGCCACACCCAAGATGGCGGCTCACTCCCCTCCACACACACACTGCAGAGAAAGAAGTGTCTGATGCTCTCTTGGGGCTTGTTTGTTCACCTTGTGTTACTTTCTGCTTGCCATTTAGCATCTCTGTTAATATTAGCTTACACACACACACACCCGGGGCTGCTTAGGAGTACAAATTTTAAAACGTGATTTAATTTAAATAGTGTGATTTAATAAACAGTATAATTTATTAAAAACAATGACATCACTTCCTGCTTACTGACATCACTTCCAGTCCTAGGTCTTGGGGGGTCCGGACAGATTGTCATTCTACAAAAGGGGGTCCCAGTGCTAAAAAGGTTGGGAACCACTGTTGTAGGCTAACAAAAATTGCTTCCCATTGAGCGACATGAATGAGCAACAGTGGATTCTGCTGATAGCCCCCTTACCTACTGTTTTTAGAAGGGTACAAGGATTTTATGATATGGCTAAAACTAGGGAAAATAGGAGATTAGGACTTGTGGATTTAGTCAAGAGTCTCCTACATTTCCCCCCATAATTGGAGCACTGGCAAATTATCGGATGTGCTCAGGGAGATGAAGATGCAGCTTTAGTGTTATCAACATCTGCATGATCCAAAACATCTACTCTCACTGGATTGGATTCCAACTCGCCAATTTTGTACTACAACCGCCAATGTGATTTCAAGCTGTACTATCGTAGTGACGTTAAATGAAAGACGTGTGCTGCTTTTGGCATTTGACTTTATAGCATTCAACAGCAACTCAACGTGGACACGCGCAACCATCCGCTGTTTTTGCACGTCTTTGCACACTCAGACGTTCCCTCACAAATTTGGGGGATTGGAACATCTACAGCTTTCCCAAAATTACTCAACAGCAGTAAATTCCATCAAGCACTAGACGTGTCCTGTTCTTCACACTTTATTGATTAACTAGCACGTGGCCTTCATTTTGGAACGCAATTGTGAAGGCATTCCCATGTTTGGGTACTGTCTGATTTTGGATAGGCTGATCAGTTATTTCTGGGAAGAAAACACTTTCAAACGCTCCTGTTGTAATTTTGCCCACGTCAAACAGTATTTTCTATAGACAACTGATACATTATGAACGTGTCTAATCCTCTTTTAAAGCTATCGACACCACATGTGGCAGTGAACTCTATAAAATAATTATTCATTGTGTGAAAAGGTACTTTCTTTTGTCTTTCCCACTTCTCCTGCCAACCAGTTTCAGCGAATGACCCCAACTTTTAGAATCATGAGGAAAGGGGGGAACCCTTCTCTCTGGCCATTTTCTCCACATCATGCATAATTTTATAAACTTCAATCCTGTTCTCCCTTAGCTAATTTTTTTTTTCTAAATTACAGAGTCCCAAATATTTTTAGCCTTTCCTTATAGGGAAGATGCTCCACCCCTTGATGAATCGAGTTGCCCTTTCCAGCACCTTTTCCATCTTCTGTGATATCTTTTTGAAATGGGACGACCAGATCGGTACACAGTATTCCGAATCTAGCTGCAACATAAGTCCTGGGTGGCAGCCCTTACTGTTGTGTGTAGAATGTGACGGGGGGCAGCAAGAATGTGCTGGCAAACCCCCACCCTTGTGCCAATGCATTCCTGAAGCACTATCCCCCATATACAGAATTTATCTACACTGAAAAACATCATATTTGAGGAGTGATTCACCCCATGGATTCAGGAGACTAGATGCCCAGTGACCCTAATCATGGGTACTGGGTAGGATCTCCCTGAGTACAGCGTTTATCACCTCAAACAAAAATTGTAATGTGGGGCTGGGGGGGGGGGACAGGGCTTTGTGAGCACATCAGCAGAAACACATCAGCACAATTGGTGCTTGCGCCACACACACACCCCACCGCCACATTCTTCTATACGCAACGGTAATGCCTGCACTGGGCTATAAGCTGTGGCCACAAACTCTGTCCTCAGTCCTCTAAACTGCTAACTGGGCAAGAGGCACTTTTTCAATTGGTGCTCCTCTTATATTTAGCAGGGGGAGAGCAACTGCCCCCCTTTCGCCCCAGCACAGTGTCTTTTCTGGTGGCTGTTTGCTGGTCTTCTGCGTCTTTTTTAGATTGTGAGCCCTTTTGGGACAGGGAGCTATTTAATTATTTGATTTTGTCTGTAAACCGCTTTGTGAACTTTTTGTTGAAAACCGGTATTAATTATTATTATTAATAATAATAATAATCTTAAAATATTAGAAGACATACCCAAAGAACTACTTCTTGGAAAGGACCAAATGAACTTCTAACCATTAGGTCCACAGCTCAGGAATTCTCCTGTTCTCACATCATCCCGAGAGCAATAATCATCCCTGGCCAGGTAAGAATCTCTCTGTGGTATTACTTTTGTTCCAGGTGTGATGATGACTTGGGGAGGACCTCCCTGGGCTGTTACACACATAACATGGAGCACACTTTCACATAGGAATTAAGGAGCAACTTGCATGAACATACCAGTAGTCACAAATGAGAATGGGGGGGGGGGGTTGCTCCATGGATACGCAGTGTATTCCTTCTGGGAATCTATGGTCAATTCTCCACAATCCCAGCATAGGTATTGGGAAAATAAAACATCAACACTCCTGGAAATTTAGTTTTGTTTCTTGAATGATGTTGGTAGCTAATATGTTTGCTCATATTATCAAAATATTTATAATCTGTGAGTACAAATGGTTTCTTTTGGAGGTTAAAATCTATCAGCAGCTATTCAACACTATACGGCTATATGGAACCTCCCTATTCCAGAGGGAGGAGTTCCTATTATCAATGGATTCAAATTTCGGGGGGGGGGGAGACAACATGGAAGAGCTGACTTCATGCCTTGCTTGTGGGCTTCCTGAAGGCATCTGATTGACCTCTGTAAAAAGCCAGATGCTGGATTAAACAGACCTCTGGTCAAACCCACCAGGGCTCCTTACAGGTTTTAAGATGACAGGAGTGTAAACCAATGCCATCCAACTCAATATTGCTTTGCACCTCCTCTTTCCAAGTGCCTGACATCAATCAATTGCTAATAAACTTGTTTTCTCCATTCTTCAAAGATAAGCATCCACTCCTTTTGACAACACCATTTCAAAACAGCAAATAATTTCAGACTGGAAAAAGTGTCACCGTCTCTTCAAAACGTGAAGTTCTGCATGCATCACTTGTGAACAGAGATGGAGAGGCAGGAGAGGATAGTCTAAAGATGATGAACGGATAATGAGAAGGAGCGGGGGGGGCATGAGTGTGAGCACTGAACAGTGAGATATGGGGAAGGAGAGATTTGGTGTTTTAGCCAGCAATTATCTGCGTTTCGACAGAACTCCTCTTTTAGAGGTGCAACTATACACCTCCCTTACTTAGTGGGAAGCCTAACTGCTCCTTGATTAACCGGGCTCTAGGCGGAACATGGCAATACCTTACTCAGGCACCACTCACCACCCCTCCTCATTCAGATCAGATCCAGTGAGTATACTGTACTACACACATGGATCCCCTTCAGTCCGCTCCTTCCCCAGACAATACCCTCCTTCTCTCCATCCAATTCTCCTTTTCCTCCTCCCCCCATCCCGCTTTTCCTTCCTCGATTTCTACTCCCACGTTCCCTTTCTGTGCTAGCACCGCCCCCCCCAGAAGACAAAACACCACTGCTGCCGCTTCAACCAGCAGCCCAAAAAGGCAAAATACTTGAATAAAAAAGGGGAATCCCCAATCATCTTCTGCGCTCCATGTCTCCCTCCTCCCCGAGAAGGAAACAGCCATGAAGCTCCTCTCCTCTCCACCGCAATATTCTCCTCTCATCCTCTTCTTGCCTGCAAGGCTGAGGCCGTCGGCAAAGTCCAAATGTTGCTCCAGGCCGGTTCCTGCTCCCATAGAGAGCCCAGGAGATTCCTCCCAGGCAGGGAATCCTCTAGCAAAGGAGAGCTCTCCCTTCTCCTCTCTTGCGGTAACCCATTCCATGGTCTCTTTCACTCCGCATCCGAGCAACTAAAAAAAAAAAAAGCAACAATTCTATTGGCCGCTAGTCTCGGGCGGTGCTGGGAATCGTAGTCCCTGTCTCTTCTTCTCCCGCTTCTTCGGAGGTTCTAAAGCAGGCCACCTGGTAAGAGGAATTCCGGGAGTTGTAGTCACCGAGGCTCCACCCTTCTTCCACAGTGACAGATCCAATTCATCTTTCTAGGGAAAGATGCCCGGCGTTGACCCCGTGGCTGTATAATGTTGCCAGTGGCACTGGCAGGTAAGAGACAAATAATTTTTGAGGTATACAACAGGAATGAAGAATATGGAAAGGGGGCACTTGCAATCAACTTTAGTATCACGGTCTTCTGAACGTAGGAAGCAAACTGATACCAACTGTTCTTGGATCTTATATTGAAAATCTTGCTATTAATAAAGAGGGATGGTCTAAATATGCGCAGTATGGAGAAGTGAAGTTCCATCTCCCCAGTACTGTCTGGTTTGAAGTAGGGCTGTTGCCAGCCAGCCAGGAGCTTTCCCAGCCCTACTTGGAGATGCTGGGATTGAACTTCAGCCCTTCTGCATGCACAGCAGGCGCTCTGTACTGACTTCTGGCCCTTTCCCATAACTGTTAAATTGTCTAGTATTTGCTTTTTTGGAATGATTAGACCTATTTTCAAGGGGGTTCATGAAAAGCCAACTAGCCGCATATCCAAGGGGCTTGGTGGGAGCAGCAGGCCAAGCAAAGTGACACTCCAGCATCTCCACATTCGCCCTTTGCCCACAGCCTAACATAGTAAAGTGTATTCGACCATTAAATAACATTGATGGAAAGAAAATTAAATGATGCAACTCTCCCAATGACTCCCCAAAGGATGTATCCAGGGAGTCAAGTCTCCATGTCCAAGGATAATTTTGCTGGTCCTGATACAAACAATTTTTCAAACAGTCAGACAAGGCCTTTTTTGATCAGGAAGGGTCCCAGTTACAAATTTGCACCAGATCCAGAGAAATGATGCTTGGGCACTGCTCAAACTACAAGTCCTGGAGTTTCCTGTACAAACTCAAGCTCACTTTGTTCTAGGGAAGAGCCTGACCCAGCTGTTCACAGGGCAACAACATTCTCAAGTATTATCTATAATTTAGCCTTGATGTTTTCTCTCATAGTTCACTCTTCCCTTGTTATCTGTGCATTCCTGAAAACAGCCCTTATAGTGAAAATCTGGATGAGTACAATTAATACATTAATTTCAATGGGAAAATTCTAACTTGTTCCAAAGCCATTCCAAGTTCACCCTAAATGCCAAGTACCATAAGGAAAAGGTTGTGTGGCAAGATAAAATAGAACCACCATTAGTGACATTATACAGCATCAGTAGTGTTAAAGTAGACAATGAAAATGTTTCAGAAGGTTTCATCACATGAGGCTTAGCACCTCAAGCTTTAGTTACAAATTATGGGCAACTCTCTTATGTTTCACTGGTTTTTTACTTTTCCCACGAGTTCTTTCATCTTCTTCTGTTCTTTAGGACCGTGTACCATATTCACAGTAAATTTGTAGAAACAAAGCACAAAGACACACTATAAAAGGGAGTGTGTAATGCATGTGCCTTGAAATTGTGGGGTCACACTACCCACCAGGTACTGTACAGTATCTCACACGAAGGAGGGCCCCTCTTCCCAAGCCGCATTCCTTCCTCCAAGAGTCCTGAAGAGCACTTCCCCTAAAGCTCACAGGATCACACATGAGAAAAGGGGCACTTCCGGACCTCTGTCCTACCAGAAATCAAAAATTCAATCCGGCCTCCTGGAACATGAGCCCTTTTGAGACAGGACGCTATTTAATCATTTGATTTTGTCTGTAAACCGCTTTGTGAACTTCTTGTTGAAAAGCGGTATATAAATACTGTTGTTGTTAATAAAATAATAATAATAATATCAGCACCATTTCACAGGTATAAATCTGGGTCCAACCCAATGTATTTCTAAAGGTTAAACCTCATGGAAATTGCACCAAAACTAGAGTAGTTCGAACATAGTAGTTCTCCAACGTATGATTTCAAAAACTCATCTAGTGGTTAGCTCAAAGGTTTGACATTTAGCACCATGTTATCACAGAATAAATGTAATGTTATCCACCAGCTCTATTCATTCAAAGCCCCCAATTTGTATATTTCAAGTGTGATATCAGAGATGGATCCCTTTGTCCTCTCCTCTTCTATGCTTTATCCCTTTCCACATCCTTTCTTCCCATTATTTAATCCTCCCTCCCAGAACAAGGAAAAGATTGAATTCTCCTCCGTTACATTTTAATGTATTTTATTTTTTACAAAGAAAAAACCCACAAAATCATGACATTCAAGTTGGTTACTGAGTTTGTCTATCATAGTCTGTGTGTCTGGGAGTTAACAGAAATTGCTTATTAATTTAAACCACACACCAGAAATGAGACTAAAAATCAGGCTGGAAGGTGACAAAGAATAGTCCACAGAGGACGTCACCAAAATCAAAGTATGAACAGCCCTGTCTGGGAGAGTAACAGGAGTTATCAGGGAAGGACCATGGGCACCTGGATGCAGAAGATCAACGAATAGTTTTGACTGGGCTCTTGAAATTGCTGGCAGCCTGAAGCTGCAGTTGGTAAGCCATAGGGTGGATCTTGAAGCCATAAAGTCTGAAATAAAAAATGAAGAGAGTTAAACTGGGGAAAGGGAGGAGTTCTGGCTTGCAGGGTTCCAAAGAGGGCCAATTCCCACTGATTGTGGGCTCAAGAGGAAAGAAAATCTGCCAATAGATTCGTGCATCTGGGACATCGCTCCATTCTAGCACTAGAATAGGGTGCCAATACGATGGGAAGGATGGCTGAAAGTGGTACTGGTCAAAAGGCAGCTCGGTTTTTAGACTTCTTGCTTTACTTCAGAAGCTTCTGAGGCACTATTTTAATTAGTCCTTACAGAAGCCTTCAGGGGACTGGACTCTTCTTGGCCTAAGCGTTTTCACATGCATATGGGAAAAACGTGATATGGCGGGGTGAAGCAGTTTGTCGGGGGGGGGGTCCTAGCTCCTGGGGTGAAGTTGGCCACTGCTGATCAAAAATACAAGGTAAAGAAAAATACATAATGCGATTATTTGCCACTGAAATGACAACTGCAATATACAATCAAACATGAGTGGGAAGAAAATTCAGTTCTATGTTTAACTCCATATGGAATAAATTGTGAAAATAAGCATCCAATGAAACAACCAAGAAACATCTAGATCTGGAGGGCTGAACTTCAGATGAAGAAAAATCCAAACCTATGTTTCTTATACACTCCTGGATCATTTCACCTTCAGTGTCGTTGTAATGATACAAAGGTGAGATAGAAATCTCTAAGATAAACAAAAACGTTTCCACTTGACACTTTTTGGAAGTGACTTACCTGGGGACAAACTGGTTGGCTGGCCGTTTCGGCCGGTACTCAGGGTGCACCATGAACAGCATGTGGGGGAAGCCGGTTCCAAAATAAGCCCCATCTGTGTGATGGTGGCGAGAAGATTTGGGGGTATAGACATCCATGCACTTGGGGCAGTACAGCTTGACCATGGCCTCTCCTGGGATATCAGACAAGCCTAAGAGTGAAGGCAGCAAAGTTCAGAAATAAGGTTGCTCAAAGTTGACCCAGGTGCTGCAACTTCTGGGATCAGCTCCACCAACATAGCTTCTCCACCATTCATAATCTAGAAGTTTGCAAGCTTTTTAAACAAGGAAATTCAGTATCATAGATGCAGCAGGTCCCTCCCTTAATCCTCTTCACTGATTCCCCGTTCGCTCTTGGAGTTCTTACTTTCAAAGCCTTCCATGACCTCACCTCTTGCTACCTTAGCTCTTACGTCCTGCCACACTCCTGCCCATAGCCTTCAGTCTTCTACCCCAAAGGTGGAAAGTTTCAAAGGTTTCCCACTCCCTCAAATACCATCACCCCTTTCTCCCTTGCTACACCTTGCACTTGAAACAGCTTTTGGGAACACCTGAAAGATGCTTCTTCACTCACTTCTTAACACACCTTTTCCACAAAACATTTGGTACCATGTCTTAGTCCTCTACCCTACATAAGTGTGTATAACTGAAACCATTACATGGGCTTCCATCCACCGTTTAGCCCTGCCTTCATCCCCCCCCCTTCCCATAACAACATCTAGATTGTAAGCCACTTGTGGCTAGTAACTGCCCTTTCACTTTATGTAAAAATGGCAATCAATAGCACTCTATCAATAATAGAAGTGTGGCTCTGAAATAGTTCCTATTCAAGGGGCTTACAGTTTCTGCACTCCAAACCTTATTCTCAAGAACACGAAAATCCTATCCAATATCTTTCCTGAGTCTCTCTAGATAGTTGCTGAACCACCCAGGAATTCTGGTACATACTTCCCCAACTTTAGATCATCCCCAATTTGTACCCAACATTCACTTCTCCCCCTCCTTCCCCACTCACCAATGGGCAGCATTGGCTGGTTCTCACAGTAAACTCGAGGACAGTAGCCAAAGTCTCCTTGCTGGTATTTCTCAAGCTAGGAAGAAAGAAAATCAAAGGAAGCTAGCATGCTTTTATGGAATTATAATTCCAAAATAGGATTGGTTGGTGCAGGAGGTTATCAGGGAGACATTGCCAGATTTGATGTAGCATTGGCCAATTAAGCCAGTCATCAAGAAAATATTGTAGTATGGAATAAAGAGTCTTTCACTTCTCAGCTTCACTACCTTTGATCTGGAAGTGGCTGCCTCAGCATTAAGGAATAATTACAGGATGGTTAAACAAAGCACAGACACTCACCATCTGGGCAATGCCACGGTTCGTAAGGATGTAGCGAGCATGAATGAGCCCATAGAGCATCTCAGCTGCCTGTTCAATCAAGTCACTCTGGTTAGGATTGTCCTCGAGCTCCTCATCTACAAGAGGATAGAAAGAACAAAAAAACAAAAAGCATCAGATGGCTTTATAGGGATGTCACGAAGTTTCTGATGGAGAGGAATAAAAGGTCACTATATCATTCACTCATGATACAGACCCTGACCATAAGTCGTGTAGGAATTTTGAGGTGGACAGGTTCTCTCTTCAAATCCTATTAGGGCATGCCTAAAGGAAGGGAAACATTTTGGGTAGACATCTGGCAAACCGGGCATACGTTTCATAGGACTCCATTTAGTTTTTGTACTTGCAAAAGCTGTCATACAAGATGATGCCAATGCCGCAAAAACTTTGTTTCTGTACATAAAACAAAGTTTTTGCGGCATTGGCATCATCTTGTATGACAGCTTTTGCAAGTACAAAAACTAAATGGCATCCTATAAAACTTGTGCCCAGGTTGCCAGATGTCTACCCAAAATTTTACCCTTCCTTTAGGCATGCCCTAATAGGATTTGAAGAGAGAACCTGTCCACCTCAAAATTCCTACATGACTTATGGTCAGTGACTATCAGGTCAACTGTTGAAGCAACATCAGGTACGAATAGCTTTTAAGACCACATGATACATATGTATGCATACAGCACCAGCTAGAAGTATTACGTTCCCAGTCTCCCTATCTAGTACTGTACTCCCTACCTCCTCAAATTTTAGCTGTATGCTACAGTACAACTCAATGTCAAAATATATCTGACAGATTTATGGTATATTTTGAGAAACAGATGTCAGAATCTTTTTTTTATCTTTTAAAAGTTCAATACATATCTCAGTCCTGAATAACCTTGTACTCACTGTCCGGAACATCTGAATTTCCAAGGTGGTCAAGTTGATAAAGCAAGGTATTCCAGTCACTGAATGTAACAGAACTAACAATTTACATAATTGTTACTCCTCACAAATTCTTAGCCATTGCTCCTAAAGAAACCTCAAAACCACATACATTAATGTCAGCGCATATAATTAGAGGCAGCAGAAATGCCCAGCACATTTCATTTTTTAGAGCTGTCCGCATTCTAAAGTTCTGATACGAAACTGATGCATTCTAAAGTTCTGATAAGAAACTGACGCATTCTAAAGTTCTGATTAAGTTCATTAGATTAATAATTCAGATTCATTTAATTTAATAATTAAATCCATTCAGAGTGCTGCCCTTTCTGAAGTTGAGCAGGAGCTCGCTTTGGTTAATAATATATTGTGTTCCTCATGCGATATAAATTCTTATTGTTTGATAGGACACCTTAAGACTAGCCATCCCATCATACAAAAAAATGTAAGAGAAATTCTAAATTGATATAAGTCCCTGACAAAGGTTATCCAGAACTATCTTTGAGCTCTTGGTTGTGTATGCCATATGCCCACCCCATGACTAGATCTAAACCTCCTTGATGCCGAGGGCTCCATGGTCACATTCAGTACATCAAAAAGTGCTCGCTCACTCGCTCTCACCTGGTTCCAAATCTAGAATCATATCTAGAGCTTGGCGATAATGGGGAACTTGCTCATTGAGACCAGTCAGGTTGAACTTATCCTGAATGTAATCTTCATCCACCTAGAACAGAAATTCAAAAGCCCAGGATTATCCAATTCAGTCATTCTGACTTCTAAAAAACCCTCAATCCATTTATCTCCCAAGAAGTTCTGTAAACTAACTTCCTGAACATTCAAACATCTTCTAACTATTCTGCAACTAAACATTGGGAGTCTGCCCAAGAAAGAAAACCCAGGAGTCAAACCCCTCACAGTAGTGGTTCTGGTGCTGGACTTAGACCTGGAAGATCCAGGTTCAATTGCCCACTTAGCCATGAAGCTTCCTGGCCCTGGGTGACCTTGGGCCAGTCACTATCTCTCTACCTCACAGAGTTGTTGTGAGGACAAAAGGAGGGAAGGAACCATGTACACCACCCTGAGTTCCATGGAGGAAGGGCAGTATAAAAATATGAAAAGTAAAAAATAAATACCCTTCTTTAACACACATGTCATCTCAAACAATAAAAGAGACCTGGCTCCCAGACCCTCACTGGCAAAGCCCACTTGCACTCTGAGCATGCCCTTCTTCCCATCTCACCTCGCAGAAGAACTCATTGCCGCGCAAGCCACAAAACCAGGAAATCCAAGATACTTCCTCCGAGCTACTCATCTTCCCGTCCTCTAGAAACAGAGAGGGGCATCATCATCAGCATTCATACAGTGGCACCCCCACTCACCCATACCTCCAGCATTACTAGGATATAACTCCTTTGTATACTATTTATGAAACTATTTTCAGGTAAAACATTTATTTCGCTATTTTCAAGAGGTTCTTCTTTCCTCTGGCAGAAAAAAATCACCTCCCTCGTCTGTGCATGAGAACTAGCAGTAGAGGAAAAGTTCATAACCCATATCCCTCTACTTGAACGGCATCCCTCCTCCGCGTTAGTACTAGGAAGAATTCCCTCTGCATAATATTTTCAACCTCAGTACCCTACCCCTTCAGACAAAAGTGTGGAAACGATACAACTCTTCCCTATTGATTTAACCTGACACGAAACCTAACCCACACACCCTCCCTTAACCTTGTAAAGGAAGCGCCATTCCCACGAATTCCTCCCCCGTACTTTCCCCGCATAAGCTTTCTTAAGTCGGCACCACCCAAAAACTCACCCCAGGGGGCCCAATTGCCTCAAGGAGAGGAATACGGGGTGCAAACAAGCTTCGGACCTCTAAGGCCGCTACCAGATTCAATCGCGCACGCGCACCTCCCGCCGATGAAAAGGCATCACGGGATTGTAGTACTTCAGAATAAGAACAGAATGAGAGGAAAAGAAAGAACTACAAGTCTAGAGTGCAATGGCAGAGAAAATTGCAAGAACGTATTATGCCACTAAGCAACCTGGGACGTGTATTCCGAAAAACTCTTTAAGCTCTAGGGCCATTGAAAAAGGAACAGTACAGCACTACAACTCCCAAATAAAGAGAGAGGCAGCTCAATTACGTTATGCAAACCATGGGCCTAAGAAAAACTTGCTACCTCTACGGCGCAAACGTGATGAGAAGCCACAGTGCATTATGGTTAACGTAGTCCAAATGCCGTCTTGCTTTTAAAAGGAGGGTTTGTAGAGAACTCTATGGTCATCGACCGAACATGCTGTAACGCTAACGACGAGCCTAAATAAGCCACTGCGAGCCTTATTTATTACAGGAGCAGTAGTCCGGAACCAAGGCAAAGGAATTTTATCAGGGGCTACAAAGTTTCTTTTGGGCCCCTTTCCTACTATGAGAAACTTAATTTGCAAGGGGAGGAAGTTTCATGAAATGTCAAAGAAGTGCTGCTCATTGGCTCAGAGACCTGTAGTCCTCCTAGCTCCAGCTTCATTACACTTAACAGAATGGAAGAGGCGGACGAAGGGGGAATCTACAACAAAGTGGGAGGGGGGAAAGGAAAAAAAAGTTTAAAAATTGTTAAAAGGTCAGTCGTTGGTGGAAGCAAATACAAGAGAGGAACTGCTTTCACAGAACAGAAAAGCGAGAGAGGCTTCAGGGAAGGCACAGATGGGTTAATTGTCCCGGTAAAACTTGACAAAGCAACTGAAGGGGGAAGGATGGGGCGGTCATTTTACCCACCAGTAACCGAATACAATCGGGTGCCCCCCATCTTTAAAAACGGGGGGGTGAGTCGATGGGAGAAGGAAGGAACGAGTTCCCGTAATATTATTACAGTGTTGTTGTTTCAAAATTAACGGGCATTCCAAGGAGAAGAAAAAATTGGATGGCTGGTGAATGCTTGAGGAGACAGAAAAAGATGCCATGAGACAGGTACACGTCAGAATTACTGAGAAAACGCAGGTGAAGCTCATTGCATTCTAGTTGCTCCACGAGGAAACCCACGTGACCGACATTAGCACTCCTTAAGTGGTGTACTAACTTATATATACAATAATAGAAACTTTCTACAGCCGAATCCACGTGTAGGCTCTGAACTTCAACATTAGTTATTTCTTGGGTGGGCAGTACCAAGCAGTTGGAATACTAAGTTCACAGGCAAGGAGGTGTGTGTGTAGAGCATTGTAGATTTCATTTGGAGGCTCCCAAATCATGCCTTTCATTGTCTTCAAAAATAGTATTTGCTGTACTTATAATCCTGCACTTCTCCCTCCTATTGGAGAGCTAAGTTTAAAAACAAAATCACTGGAAATACAATGAAATGAACAATAATAAAGCAGATCAGAAGCAGCAGACAGAACCATCAAACCAGTACAATCAAGACAGAGGGGGGAAGGCCCACTGAAATAAAACGGGTTTCAGCTGATACTGAAACAGTAATTAACAGGGTCTGCTCCCTGCTTTTAAGCCAAGCACTTCACTTAAAGCAAGCAGACCAACTTACCCTATTTATGTAATATCATTTCTATCCCCTCCTTTCCCCCAAGGGGCTCAGAGGTCTCTGTGCTTTTATCCTCACAATAAAGCCCGACCCACACCACACGAGTTCCGGCGCGTCCCAGACACGTGCAGAGCTCGCGCAGCTGTATGGCCTCCATTTTGAGAGTTCGCATCTGAACATGGGGGACCTGCGCTCTCCCGAGTTCCGGCCCAATCTCAAATGACCCCGCTCAAGATTTTGAGGGGGCGGGGATGCAGACCTAGGGGGCGGGACACGCAGCTAGTTTTGCCACCAATGGGATGAGAGGGGGTTTCAGCCAATTGGAGCACTAAATATAATTGGCTTATGTTTCAGCCAATCACCGATTAGAAGGAGGGACTATTTGCAAGAAGACACTTGTGTAGACGAGGTCAGTGCTTGGAGGCGGGCATCCAGGCACCTATGCTCACACGCCTCCACACCGGAACGCGTGCGGTGTAGGTCGGCCTTCAACCTAAAGGTGGAGCTACACCGCACGCGTTCGCATTGGTCGCGTTCCAGCATGTTCCAAGAGCGTCTGATGTGCCAGAACCAGAAGTCACCTCGGATGCCACTTGACAGGGGACACGACCAGCCGGAGGGTGAACGCAGTCACGCGCAAATAGCAACACACTGGACGCACGCTGACTTGGTTGGATGCAACGTGCCGGGACGCGTCCGGTGTAGTTCCGCCTTAAGAGGTAGGGTTAAGCTGAGGCTGGCCCAGGGCTACCACTTATGTTTCACGACTGAGTGAGGATTTGAACCTGGATCTCGCCCACTACCCTGCTCTAACCACCACACCACATTGGCTCTTCCATGTTGTCCAACCCTGGCCTTCCAGTAAAATTACCATCCCTGATGCTGGTGCTGCTTCGCCGACTCATTCTGTCTGTGGTGCCAGTCCGCAACATGGCTGATATAATTAAGTTTGATCTATTAATTAGCCGTGCCTGTTTAACAGAAAAGGTAAAATAGAAGAACAGTTATGAAAATACACAATGCGAATTGGGCACATGTGGCTAGATGAACATTTAAATCACTTGTGTCCTTTCTTGCTTATATTAGTTTATATCTTTTTCTGTAATGGATACCCAAGGTAGAATGTTAAAATGTATTCAATTAGTTTTACTTAACTTTTTAAAACTTTATTTCTTTGGATTGTTTTCTATCTTCCTTCATAATATCTACCTAAATAACTAAAGCTGCAATTCTATAAACACTTATCAGAAAGTACCGTAAGTCCCATTGAACTCAGTGGGGTTTACTTCTACATAGACATGCATAGGTTTGTGCTGTAAGTCTGACAGCACGCTTATATGCAAGTTCATTTGGAAGTCTCCTAAGCAAAACTTAGGAATAGTTTTGCTGCTCCTTTGAAAATGGAACAATGTTAGGTATGGATCCCAACGAAACGTCAGGAAAGGACTTGTCTTGCTCTGCTTGTTTTAATAAACGGACAGTAGATCCGGAAAAGTTGTTTTTTAATTATGTTATAGTGGCCGTGAGAATCTTATGTTGATATGATTTACACTGTCTTTCCATCAGAAGCTCAAGCGGCTTTAGTCAAGCCAGCTTACATAACAGAACAAGACCAAACCACAAAACAATTAAAACAAACCATAGTAACTGTAAAGGCACCCAATAAAATACCAAATCTAGTTAAAAGCAAGGCAAAGTTAAAAAGTCAACGTGGTTCAATTGAAGGCTATTGCCAAGTAAGGGTGCCTAGGATTGCAGCCTCCGTGGTATGCACTTTTTCCTGAACCAGTACCCTCCTTGTAAATACCTTGAAAAAAAGTGTGTGTGTGTATATATGCCAGCGGGTGGCGCAGTGGGTTAAACCGCTGAACCATGAGCTGTCGATCGAAAGGTCGGCAGTTCAATCCCCGCGACGGGGTGAGCGCCCGTTGCTTGGCCAGCTCCTGCCAACCTAGCAGTTCCAAAGCATGTTAATGCGAGTAGATAAATAGGTACCGCTTGCGGGAAGGTAAACAGCGCTCCGTGTTCCAGCTGCATGCTACGCGCTGCGGCAAGGAGAGTCATGCCAGCCACATGACCACGGAGGCGTCTTCGGACAACGCTGGCTCTTCGGCTTTGAAATGGGGATGAGCACCACACCCTAGAGTCGGACACGACTGGACAATTGTCAGGGGTCACCTTTACCTTTTATATATACTTGGGAAAGTTATCTTATAATACTAACAGGGCATGGTGTTCCTTTTCTAACAGCCTGCCGTTCTTTCAATTAATTTATTCCGTTTAGAAGCCTTCATTGGACGGGGAAAGGGCGCGCTACGAGGGCACTGAGCGACGGATATGCAAATGAGGTTAACGGTGGCACTGAGAAAACCGTTAAGCGGAGCCCCTCACGCTGGAAAAGGCGGGAAACAGCGCGAGGTCACAACATATGTGGGGAAAGAACGGCAACGCTGACGTGCGCGGGCGCGCATGCGCCTCACTGACAGGGTTTAGGGCAAGGTCTGTTTTTCTTCCCTTGATTTTTTTTAATTAATAAATTTTATTCGTGGTTTAAGAAAAATCTTAGGGAGCAGTTCTACTCCTAACCATCGTCACCTCGTCTCGATTATATTTTGCTCGAGGAGGAGCCGCGGATGGATTGGGCTGGCCTGGTTCATTTCAAAGTCCCGTGGTGTGGCCCCACTCGGTCCTTGGTTTATTTTCTCCAGGCTATTAACAATTTTCTTAAGAGACATAATTTTAAGGACCATTTTGAAAACAATGAGAAACAAACCATATTAACAAAGCGTCTATCGACAAGTTGTAAAAAAAAAGCGGAACGAGCATGCGCTTTATTGTAACCTGTTTGAAGCCTTTGGAGGTCTGCTGGAGACCGTAGAAATTAATTATATAGCGGCTGAACTACCGTTAAAAAACATAGGGAGACGCTGTTGGCCAATGTTTTTGTGGGGGTTTCGTTTGGGTGCCCGTCTGTGCTGTCTCATTTCTATGATGAGAACCTTATTCACTGGTATTGGTCCTTTCCATCGTAACCCGGAAGTGGTAATACGTGAACCTTACGCCCTCTTCTGTGAGACGGAATCCGTGAGTACGCAGTACTTCAAAGCAACTTCCGTGTTATCCCCGTCTCTCTGGAGCTATTATTGTCTATGGAAACACGGAAACATCGGGGATTCTGGATGGTAAAGAAAAGCTCGTGTAACACGGTGTTAGTAGAATTTTGCTGAGCTACCCAGAGAGTAGGGAGCCAGGGGTGAGTAGGGTACCTTTGCTTTGTCACTAAGGTGGGGTTTATCGTCCACCCAACGATGATCCATTCTTCAGGGATACTTTTCCCCCACTTGCCTGATCTGGTCTTTCTTATTTTTGTTGATCTGTTCCCAGAACTGCCCCTTCTTTCGTCTTTTCTGCCTAACCTTCATATGCATTTCATCCAGTTATTGCTACATATTTACAGCATTTCTTTTCTTCCACTCTCCGTCCAGGCAAACAACCCCCTTAGTTTTCTTTCTCTGAACCTCTCTCTTCATGCTACGCTACTGCCAATAAATGTTTGGAACAAAGGCAGAATTGGAAGCCATGTTACCTGCCTGTGTGACAGGACTTGCCTTTTTGAGAACACTGTCTTGTTTGTGGGTGTGTTCTCATAGTGTTAAGAGACCGAGTTGTGAACTAGGAAGTCTCTAGCTCAAATTTCGCCTCTGCTATGAATTCATTAGGCGACTTTAGACAAGCCACTACCTCTCCTCTTCAGTCTTCTACCTGTGGTATGGGGGGAGGGGGCTAGTAATCTGTTTTATAGGGTTGTTGTAAAGATTACTAATGTAGTATGTGTAAAGTATTTGAATATTCTGTAGCCTGGTTTTATGTATGTCCTAAAGAAGTATATAAATGCTGCTTTTAAAAAAGTGTTTTCGTTATACAGTTGATGCTCCATTTTTTGACGCATGTGTTCAAGCATCTAATGCAGGGGCGGGGAACCTTTTCCCTGGCGAGGGCCGTTTTAAATATTAGAAATTTGCTTGAGGGCCGGCCATAAGGCCGGGCACCATTTTTATTTATTTAATTAATTTTTGCCCCCGCCCCCCATCGGCCTCCGGAGGCTCCGCGCTCACTGTCCGAAGCCACCGCCGGCGTACCATGCCGAAGAGGGCAAGAGGTTGCCCTCATCGGCGTGGTACGCATGTGCGAAATGACCAACGGCCTGGTGAGAAGGGGTCTAGGCGGTGGCCGGGGAGGACATGCAAAGGCCCTCTCCCGGCCTCCGGAGGTGATGCGCGGACCCGGTGGAGCCTCCAGGGGCCGGTTGGGCGGCCTCCCGGCAATCTCTCCGGGGGCCGGACCGGATGACCTCGGGGGCCTGATCCGGCCCTGGGGCCGGAGGTTCCCCACCGCTGATCTAATGTATATGAAAGCACAAAATAATAATTTCCTGTTCTGTGATAGAGGTCAGAGGTTTAGACCTTTTGGCCCACAGTCCCTAACAACAGCAGAGAATAGTGCTTTCTGGCAAGGAGGAGGGGAAAGCAAGCTCTCTGCACCTCTTTATGAAGAATGAGAAGATTTCGCCCTATCTCAAAGAGCTCACGTTCTAAATCTAGATACATACATTTCTGTGCTTCTGTGGAATTGCAATCATGGGCATACCAAAGGATGGATCTTTGTTGACATATGTAATTCTCTGACCCACCCACCCCAATAGGTTGAGAAGACCATGGTTATGCTTTGTAGTCAGTGCTAATGTGCTTCATCATGAACCGTGGTCCACAACTGATCGCGTTCACTCGTGCCCAGGAAGAGTCAGATCTCTGGAGAGATGGTTGTGTCCAGGAAAAAGGCTGCAGAGGTTCCCCAGTTGCTGGCCAAGAAGAAGGCATCATTGATGGAAAGTCGGCTCGCACCTTCTATGAGAGTCTGCTGGTTTTAAACGATTCTGGGAGATCCTTGCAGAGGAAACAAAAAGTACCTTACAGGCGTCAACCACCAAAGGAAGTTCGTCGCACCCAGAGCCACCAAGGAAAGACAGACACCCGCAAAGGGAACCAGCTCTTGAAAGCTGCTCAAGATGGCAACCTGAAGGCTCTGCAGACATTGGTGGAAAAGGAAGGGTGTGACGTGAACTACAGAGATGATTTTTATTGGACAGCCACAATGTGCGCAGCTTATGCTGGTCAGGAAGAGACTGTGAGGTATCTTCTGAGCTGCGGTGCTGCCTGGGTGGGGGTTTGTGAGTCGCAAGGCCGGGATGCTATGGATTTAGCAGAGGAAGCAGGGCATCAGGAGGTGGTGGGTGTCCTACGGGAAAGTGAAAGGCCCCACGTAAAGGAGGAATCCTCCAGGTGAGCTTTTTTGTTTCTATGAATTTGTCCAATTGTCCTTTAAAGGGGAACATCTCTATATCTATTTACTTTCGAATTTTGCCTTGCACTGTTCCATAAACCCCGGGGTCCCAAGAATAAATAGGCTGAGAACAGGCTGTAGAAGTTTAAAGGTTTCTTTATGCAAACCTTCCACTTTGGTTTATACTGAACGCCCACTGAACAGTTGGAACTTGTGCAGTTGTAGTAACAAAAGAATACCTCTGATATTTCTCCCTGTGATCTGTTGTAGCCTATAGAGGTTCAATTTAACAGCAGTCTGGGCAGAAAAAATCCATTATTATTATTATTATTATTTATTAACAGTATTTATATACCGCTTTTCAACAAAAAGTTCACAAAGACAAAACAGACAAAATTAAGTGATTAAATGGCTCCCTGTCCCAAAAGGGCTCACAGTCTTAAAAAGATGCAGAAGAACACCAGCAAACAGCCACCAGAAAAAACACTGTTCTGGGGTGAAAGGGGGGCAGTTACTCTCCCCCTGCTAAATATAAGAGGAGCACCAATTGAAAAAGTAGCCTCTTGCCCAGTTAAGAATGTATTCCAAAACATTGAGTGAATAATAGAATCAATACCAGTCAAACTTGATATTTTCAAAGTTGTCATCAGCTTTTCTTCAATTAAGAGTTGTGTAGAAGACAGAAAATTGGCAGCTGCAATTGCTTGATGGTGCTGCTAAAGCAGCTCCACCTGCTGAAATGCCCTCGCCTAATGCACAGATCTTTGGGCATGTTAAAATGTGATATGTTAACAGTTTTCAGTGCCTTTCATTTTTTTCTTAAAATTTAACAGTGGAAGGGAAAGGCAAAGGCAATGTAACTTAAACCACATTAGATGTGCTTTTGTTTTCGACCTTTTAATTTTAATTCGACCTTTGGGCTCTTAGAAAAACTTTGAGGTGTTTATACAGCACAGACAGTTAATATGGCATGTTTTATTTGCTTGTGTTTACCAAATATAAGTCAAACCTGTTAACTTAGATCCTATTTGATTTAGGGCATTAGAAAAATGTCCAGTTAATAATTTTCTAGAAAATGTCGCTGCCTTGAATCCCTTTGGGGAGAAAGGCAGCGTAAAAATATTGTAAATAAAATTTTATATAGTGCTATCAACTTACATAGTGCTTTATATAGAGGGAAGAGGCAGGTCCATACTTTATATAAAGGGAAGAGGCAGATCCATACCCCAAGGGGCTTACAATCTAGATATTGACACAACAATAGAGACAACAGACGGAGAAAGAAGATGGAGGCAGGGCTAAGCAGGGAAGTATGTGCAGGTGTACATACTTGACCTTATTTACAGTAGGGAATGGGGACTATGGTGTGGTGCCGAAAAGGTGAGTTTTTAACAAAGACTTGAAGGAAAGGAGTGAAGCAATATCCTGCAGGAGTTCTGGGAGGCAGTTGCAAGCATAACAAACTGTCTTATGCACATCGCTGCCATTTAGCTACTGTCTTAGCTAAAGTGCTCGTGATGCAATACTGGTCATGTGCTCGTGATGTACAGATGTGTATCATGATGTACAGATATTGTTTATCTCAGGGTTTCTGCATATATGCTGCACAAATAGAATCCTTATCAGTGAAGTCCTTTTGTCTAATATAGACATACAGTAATCTAAGAAAGGGTGACATGATCCTTTTAGTAATGTTCATGGAGAGAGAGAGAGAGAGAGAGAGAGTGTGTGTTCAGGAATACGGAGTAGGTACTGTCCTTCTCTGCTGTCTCCTCACTTGGACATCTGATTCCATGAGCAGTGCTTTGATGGTTACTAGGGTTACAAGATGTGTGAATACAGACTGTCTTTCTGCAATCACTTTTCCTTCTGTGTGCAGTTCACAGGTGCCAGTTGAGAGAAAATATTGTTCTGTGTGTCAGACACACTACAGTGAGGACACCGTGGCTCTCCACGAGCGCTCCACGGCTCACCTTTTCAGTCGGCATGACCCGCTGCCCCCCACCCGCTACCACATCCCTGAGACCAATGTGGGCTTCCAGCTGATGGTCAAAGGGGGTTGGAACCAGGAAGCCGGCTTGGGACCTGAGGGCACTGGCCGCAAATTCCCTATCCAGACTGTCCTCAAACGAGATCAGAAGGGCCTGGGGTTCTCCCGCCACCTGAAGCCCAAGGTTACCCATTTTGATGCCAATGACTGCAGTGCTGTGGAGCGGCCCAGGCACCAGAGACCCAGGACAGAACGAGCAGCAACGCTGGGGAAACGGGAAGCTCGGCGCAGAGAGGCCAAGGCTGAGGCTTGGGAACGCAACCTCCGAACTTACATGAACCTTGACATGTAGACTCTTACTGGACAATTGAGGGTTGTATTGTCTTCACAGTGACTTAACCAGCTCTCTGCATCTTCCTTTTGGCCCAATCAGAGATACAGAACTGCACTGGAAAAGGCAGAGGTTGGTTGAAGGGAGGAAACAAACATCTGCTTTTCCTTTGTGGCCATTAGCCAGGAAGAGAATCGGAACCTTCCTGTGTGTCTTGAAGTAAAGCAGTCTTTGATCTATGACTTGAATCCAAAGAAGGTTAGTAAATTCTAAGCACCAGTGAAATCAATAAAATAAGTTTATTGTTAAGTCCCATTAAGCCTCTTTCATTTCTTGTAATTTGACTCTTCTGTGTTCAATTTTTTTCTTTACGTGTGTGTGTGTGTGTGTGTGTGTGTGTGTGTGTGAGTGAACACTTATCTACTGAGAATTACATTTCATGCCTCTGATGAAATAGACCACCAATGCTTGTGCTACAATAAATGTATTTGTCTTGAATGCCGCAGCTTAGCTTATAGAGTTCATTTCCTAGCTCTTAACCAATCTTTTCCATGGCTTAACATTTCCTGATTTCTGTAGGGGAAAAACCTATTTGGAGTAGTAAAAATACCCCAGAACCAAGTCGTGTTTTCTTTTTTTATTGGATTGGTTGAGGGTGGATGCCACGAAACTATGTGTTGATTAAGTTCTATTAATTTTGGTGACTAGTCATGACTTTGGATACCTTTTGGGTACAACCCATTTGCTTTAAAAATGGTTCAGTAGGTAAGGTGCAAAAATGAGTGGGGATTGCTTGGGATTTCTCCCTCTGTCCTGTAAAAGCAAATTGAGTCTGCTGGGTGTCATGCAAGCTTGTACTATTTGCATTCATCCTAGGATTCTGCATAAACAGGAGAAAGAACGGGGCAGTGCGGAGAGCTGTCAGCATCCTTATATAAAGTCTCCAAGGGAAGCAAAAGGCCCCTATCTGTTTTACCTTCCTCAGCAACAGGTCTCTAGGTCAGTTAAATAAAAGCACCATGTTTTCCCTCACAGTTGTTGGCATTGGAAAGGGGCAGATACACATTTTAACATTCCATCATGTGAGCCATGGAAGGGGTTGTGCACCAAAAGCCAGCCTGGTGCCTGAGACAACATGCCAAATGCTGCCCCCCCCCTACTTACGTGGTGATGAGTCAGCCTCTGCCTCCCACTCCCTGGATTGGACCAGGAAGAGGGGAGACAGAGCGGAAGTGAAGAGTCAGAGGACTCTAATCCACCACACTCCTCTCCCTCAACTTCTTTTTCCAATCTTTTACTGAAATTAGCAGAATGTCAAGTCTAGCTCCTGTGCCAAGAATCCTGCTCTCAGGTTACACTATGCAAATTGAGACAATACCATACAGTATTATTTATTTAAAGAATTTATAGCCCGCCTTTCTCCCGAGGGCACTCAAGGTGGCTTACAACATATTAAAATACATATAAACACATTAAAATAATTAATTAAAACGATTTAAGTTAAACACAGTACACATAGCTTGCTGGATTTGCACAGTATTCTCTCTCTCTCTCTCTCTCTCTCTCTCTCTCTCTCTCTCTGAAGCATTATTATTATTATTAGTCAAACAACAAGAACTAAGAAAAGAATCCTGCATTTGGGCAAGGGCTGCCTTCTGGATTCAGTTTGCCATGCAGCTGATGTGGAGTTACCTCATCTGAGTTACCTCAAACATTATTATTATTATTTCTGTAGTGCCATCCTTCTGCACACAGGGCAAAAAGTACAACCCTCATGAAAGGCTCCTGAGAAAACTCCACAGTCAGGGAAAAAGAGGGCAGGTCCTCTTGTAGATTAGGAACTGGTTGAAGACCAGGAAACAGCGAGTGGGAGTCAATGGGCAATTTTCACAATGGCGAGAGGTGAAAAGCGGTGTGCCCCAAGGATCAACTTATTCATAAATGACCTGGAGTTGGGGATAAGCAGTGAGGTGGCCAAGTTTGCGGATTACACTAAACTTTTCCGGGTGGTAAAGACCAGCAGGGATTGTGAAGAGCTCCAGAAGGATCTCTCCAAACTGGGAGAATGGGCAGCAAAATGGCAGATGCGCTTCAATGTAAGTAAGTGTAAAGTGATGCACATTGGGGCAAGAAACCAAAATTTCACATACATGCTAATGGGTTCTGAGCTGTCTGTGACGGATCAGGAGAGAGATCTTGGGGTGCTGGTGGACAGGTCGATGAAAGTGTTGACCCAGTGTGCGGCGGCTGTGAAGAAGGCCAATTCTATGCTCGGGATCATTAAAAAAGGGATTGAGAATAAAACGGCCAATATCATTATGCCCTTGTACAAATCGATGGTAAGGCCACATCTGGAGTATTGTGTCCAGTTCTGGTCACCACACCTCAAAAAGGATATAGTTGAATTGGAAAAGGTGCAGAAAAGCGCAACCAGAATGATTTGTGGGCTGGAGCACCTCCCTTATGAGGAAAGGCTACAGCGTTTGGGGCTTTTCAGTCAAGAAAAAAGGCGCCTGAGGGGGGCCATGATTGTATAAAATTATGCATGGGATGGAGAGCGTGGATAGAGGGAAATTCTTCTCCCTCTCGCGCAACACCAGGACCTGGGGACATGCATTAAAATTGAGTGGAGGGTATTGGTTTTGCTCTGTAATGTTATCATTTTTTATCCTAATCCACTTTTCTTTAAGAGTTAGAGCAGACAAAAGAAAAGATTTCATTACCCAGCATGTAATTCAACTGTGGAACTCCTTGCCACAGGATGTGGTGAAGGCACCTGGTCTGGATGCCTTTAAAAGGGGTTTGGATAGATTCATGGAGGAAAAGACCATCACAGGTTACAAGCCATAAGCAACCTCCTGGCTTTGGAAGTATTATTATTATTAACAGTATTTATATACCGCTTTTCAATAAAAAAAAGTTCACAAAGTGGTTTACAGACAAAATCAAATGGCTCCCTGTCCCCAAAGGGCTCACAATCTAAAAAAGATGCAGAAGACCACCAGCAAACAGCCACCAGAAAAAACACTGTGCTGGGGTGAAAGGGGAGCAGTTACTCTCCCCCTGCTAAATATAAGAGGAGCACCAACTGAAAAAGTGCCTCCTGCCCAGTAGGTTTTCTCTGTGCCAGGTGCAAGGGAGTGACAGCAGGAAACAGGTATCTTGTTGTCTGTGTGCTCCCTGAGGCATCTGGTGGGGCCACTGTGTGATACAGGAAGCTGGACTGGATGGGCCTTTGGCCTGATCCAGCAAGGCTCTTATGTTCTTAAGTCCCTGCCCCAAAGACTCACAATCAAACACACTGAGCCCCATGCTATAGTGAGGGTTACAAAATCACCAGAGTGAAGGTGACGGTACTGCCTACTTCCTAGGAACACTCAAGAGAATTTTTGACAGAGCAGGACCAGCTACAAAGCCCTGGTCTGTTTTTTACTCCTCAATTCCAGTTTCCGCTTCCGCCGGCCACGTTTTTTCAGGTTTGTTCATAATCCTGGCTAGAAACTCCCACCACCCCTGTGTGGATACTTGGTAGCGGATTCTATTTTCAGAACTGGTCACTGTGATCTGGTTCTCCCCCTTCCCAGCAATGAACTGAAGTGTTCCGTGGCTGCTTAGAACCAGCATTTTGGCATTTTTCTGGATGCATTTGGGTTCCTGGATGAACTTTGACAAAGCAAAGTCAAAACAGCATTGTAATTCCCTCACCCCCACCCTATCTCTCACCTCTTGTAAGTTTTCCAAATTCAGTTCCACAATCCCTGCTCGGACACGCATTAAGAACATGGACAGTCTCTTCACTTGAACGTTGTACACTGGCACATTGTCCTTGAAGAAGACAGAGATCTCAAAGGATCCTTGGCCAGAGACAAATTCTACCACCATTCCAGCACACTCCACCAACATGCGGGCATCCTGCTTTACAGCACTGGGCTCCACTAAGAAACGCTCCACGGCTCGGTCAAAGCAAGCTAAGGACAGAGCCTTGTTGGACGAACTCCAGCAACGCAGCCTACTACGAGTGCAAAGCAGGTTACCAAGGCTCAGGTCCTGAGGTCGGGAGCAGAGGCGGAAGAGGTATTCTTCCCAATTAGCCACATAGACTTGACAGTTAGGTTTGCCTTGGCTATAGTAGATCACCATCTCACGGTTGCCTTTTCCAGAGCTCCACTGCATGACATTCTGGTCAGCAGCAATGGTAAGCTGGAGACACCTGGGCCTTGTTGGGGGCTGGAATTCAGCAATCTCTTTCTCTCCCTCCCCCAGGTGAGCTGCTAGAAAGAGCCACTGGCTTGCCAGTGGCTCGAGCCTCTGGCTCGAGCCGAAGGGCGAGAGCCTAAGGGCTCTTTGCCCGTGGCTCTTCGGCCGGTGGATCGGAGACCACGCAGGCGAGAACACTGCTTCTAGCGACTGAGCCCATCCAAGCTGCTGAGCCCATCCAAGCTGTTATCTAGTGGGTCACCATTTACTACCAACTGTCAGCCCTCTCCCTTCTCCATGCACGCTGTTTGTTTGTGCATAGGACACCTTACGGAGATTGGAGTTACCATGTCAGCATCGAGAGAAAGGCTGAGTGATTGATTTTTGTATGTGGGTGAGGGTTAGTGTGTAGGTTGAGTGTGTGGTTAAGTTGGGACTTCTGTGAATGGTTTAGGGGAGTGCTTAACCTAGGTCTCGGTGAGAGGGAGGCCTAGGGGGGGACGAGTGGGACCTCTGCCCCAGTGAGAGGGGGGCAAGGGGTGTGGGGTGCAGTGACCCAAGCCTCAGTGAGAGGGAGGCGGGGGGGTTTCTGGACAGGAGTGGTTGGAGTTTGGATGAAGTGTTGTTAGATAGTGGGTTGTGGACTGATTGGGGAGGGTGGTAGTGACAGAGTGGTTGGAGTGTGTGAGTTAGGTTGCGTGGTCTGGAAGTAGGCTCTGCTGAAAGGCTATGTGTTTGTCACCTCGAGGGAGTCTAGGGGAGGGGCGGGCGGCCACCATTAGCAGAGTGACGGGTCATGGAAGATATGGCGGTGGGGGCTGGGCAGGCCGTTTCAGGAGAACGAGGGTCAGTCACAGGCAGACTGTCCCCCTTTCTGGCCCTTCTCCCATCCCTCTGACCCTTGGCGGTCTGGGCAACAGTCCCCTGAGTCTGAAACTGCTGCTCTTGAACGCCAGGTCAGTCAACAATAAAATCAGCCTAGTCCAGGATTTAATCCTGGATGAAGGTGCTGACCTGGTGTGTATTACGGAGACCTGGCTGGATGAGTCGGGAGGGGTAAGTCTCTCCCAGATGTGCCCGCCGGGTTTCCGGGTATTGCAGCAGCCACGACTACAGGGGCGGGGAGGTGGAGTTGCGATAGTCTATCGTGATACCATCCATCTCACTGGGTATCCTGTCCCGCGGTCCACTGGGTTCGAGTGCCTCCATGTCGTGCTGGAAGGACGAGACAGAATAGGGATTCTGTTGGTGTACCGCCCACCATGCTGCCCAACAGTCTCCCTGCCTGAGCTGACCGGGGTGGTCTCGGCGTTGGCGTTGGAGTGCCCTCGCCTATTGGTGTTGGGGGACTTTAATGTCCACGCTGAGGCCCCGAGGACAGTTGCGGCTCAGGACTTCATGGCCGCCATGGCAACCATGGGTCTGTCTCAGAGAATATCTGCCCCGACGCACGATGCGGGACACACGCTGGACCTGGTGTTTACTGCGGGGCCGGTGGATGGTGATCTGGATGTGGAGGAAATTAACATCACTCCTTTGTCATGGACAGATCACTTCCTGGTGGGATTTAGGCTTGTCGCAGCTTACCGCCTCCGCAGTGGTGGGGGACCTCATTCTATGGTCCGCCCCCGGAGGATGATGGATCCGGATGGATTCCTGAGGGCTCTGGGGGATTTTCCTGTTGCCAGAGTCGGCGACTCACCCAGCGCCCTGGTTGACCTCTGGAATGGGGAAATGACCAGGGCTCTGGATCTGATCGCTCCTGAGCGTCCTCGACCAAGCCGCAGAGTCAGAGCGGCCCCTTGGTTTACTGAGGAGCTGCGGACGATGAAGCGGCAAGGTAGATGTCTAGAGCGACGGTGGCGGAAAACTTGTGCTGACTCCGATCGGGCACGGGCTAGAGCTCACTTCAGAGCCTATTCCGTGGCGGTGGCGGCAGCTAAGAAGGCTTTCTTTTCTGCTGGCATCGCGTCTGCGGAGAACCGTCCAGCTGAGCTTTTCCGTGTGGTCCGGGGCCTGCTCCATCTGGCCCCCCCAGGAGATGGGGAGGAACACACGGTGGCTCGCTGTGACGAGTTTGCAAAGCACTTCGTGGACAAAGTCGATCGGATTCGGCATGACTTGGACGCTGCGTTAGCAGTATCTAATGATGTCCCTGAGGCACCTGTCTGTCCTCCTTCCTGGGATTCTTTTCAGCTTGTAGAACCTGAGGATGTGGACAGGATTCTTTGGAGTGTGAGACCATCCACTTGCCCGCTTGACCCTTGTCCGGCATGGCTGATTAGAGCTGCCCGGGCGGGGCTGGCTGAGTGGACGGGGAGGGTGGTAAATTCATCTCTGAGGGAGGGGGTGGTGCCGTTGCCTCTGAAGCAGGCGGTGGTGCGTCCCCTCCTGAAGAAACCCTCCCTGGATCCCACTATTTTGAATAACTTCCGGCCAGTCTCAAATATCCCGTTTCTGGGCAAGGTGATCGAGCGGGTAGTGGCGTCTCAGCTCCAGAGGGTCCTGGAGGAAGCTGATTATCTGGATCCATTCCAGTCTGGCTTCAGGCCGGGGTTCGGGACAGAGACGGCCTTGGTCGCCTTGGTGGATGACCTGCGCCGGGGACTGGACAGGGGGAGTGCGTCCCTGTTGGTCCTGCTGGACCTCTCGGCGGCTTTTGACACCATTGACCATGGTGTCCTCCTGGGTCGGTTGGCTGGGTTGGGGCTTGGAGGCACCGTTCTGAGGTGGTTCCGCTCCTTCCTGGCTGATAGATCCCAGAAGGTGGTGCTGGGGGATGCTTGTTCGGCACCCTTGCCCTTGAGGTGTGGGGTGCCACAAGGGTCAATTCTGTCCCCCATGCTGTTTAACATCTATATGAAGCCGCTGGGAGAGGTCATCCGGGGGTTTGGGGTAGGGTGTCATCAGTATGCGGATGACACCCAGCTCTTTCTCTCCATTCCACCTGACTCCAAGGGGGCGGTCGATGTCCTGAATCGTTGTCTGGAGGCAGTTGGGAGCTGGATGGGGGCGAACAAGCTGAAATTAAATCCTGATAAGACAGAGGTTCTTCTGGTCCAGAAGTCTACGACTCGGGTACTGGATCATCGTCCTGTTCTGAATGGGGTTGTACTCCCCCTGAAGGAGCAGGTCCGCAGCTTGGGGGTTCTCCTGGATGCGCAGCTGCTCCTGGACTCCCAGGTGGCGGCTGTGGCCAGGGGGGCTTTTGCCCAGCTTCGGCTGGTGCGCCAGCTGCGACCGTACTTGGATCGTGCAGACCTGGCCACAGTGACCCATGCCCTAGTGACATCTAGACTAGATTACTGCAATGCGCTCTACGTGGGGCTGCCTTTGAAGACTGTTCGGAAACTGCAACTAGTGCAGAATGCGGCGGCCCGGGTGGTTGCCGGGGCTTGTCGGTTCGACTCAGTCGGACCGTTGCTTCGGCAGCTACACTGGCTGCCGGTTCGTTTCCGGGCACAATTCAAAGTGCTAGTTTTGACTTTTAAAGCCCTTAACGGCTCGGGTCCAGGGTATTTGAGGGACCGCCTCCTTCCTTATAATCCGACCCGTACTCTGAGGTCATCAGGGGGGGCCCTGTTAACCGTGCCGCCATTGACAGAAGTGAGGGGGATGGCGGCGCGGAATAGGGCCTTCTCGGCGGTGGCGCCCCAATTGTGGAATTCCCTCCCCTTGGAATTAAGAACGACTCCCTCCTTAGAGGCCTTTCGGCGGGGCCTTAAGACGTTTTTATTCAGGACTGCTTTTAATGTCTGACATGGTGGGCTGACTTTTTAACAATTGGTTTAATATATGTATATGCTGGTGACCCACTGGGGTTGTCTATTTTTAACTTAAGTGTTTTAATTATTTTAATGTGTTTTTAAATTGTTTTAATGTGTTATGTATTTTAATATGTTGTAAGCCGCCTTGAATGCCTTCGGGAGAAAGGCGGGCTACAAATTCCTGAAATAAATAAATAAATAAATAAGCAGGATGTTGTTTCTGACACATGGGGGCTCCAGCCTCAGCTTCTCCAAGGCCAGCTCCAGACAGGCAAACAGCTCACTGTCGGAGTCCACTTTCCCTCTCAGGGACAGCAACACTGCAAAGTTGAGGTCTCCCATGATGGTGACCATTTTTCCACATTAATACCCCCCCCCCCCCGAGACTCAGCTGTGCTGCCAGTTCAACCTGCATCCAGTGCATAAATCTGAGATTCGAGATCCTGGACATAACAGAAGAAAAAGTCAAAGGAATCCCTTTCCTTTCTTGCCACTTCGCCTCCCCCCCCCCCGGCTCACAACCCTCCCCTCACCCTCATCTCTCTGTATTTCTGCTTTGCCATCACATAACCATGTGTGGTATATGAGGTGGGCTCAATAACTCACCAATTAGAGGTCCCTCCGAAGTTATTCCCTCCGTCTTCTGCACTGACTGAGCTCTGGAGAAGCACTTCCACAGCTCTTCTTCAATCTTTTGTGTTTCTTAACCACATTTCCTTATTTGCTTTCGGTTGCCTCCCTGCCAAGTTCAAAGTCTCTCTAGGGTGGGGCAGCAGCTGCAGTCTGACTGATCAATAAAGCATAAATCCCTTGCGTCATTTATGCAATAAAGCATAAATGCTTTCAGCCTTCAGCATTTGCTTTTGAGATCCTTGATGCTTGTAGCTCACATCTGAAGATTTCCTACTTCGCTAGTAATGCCCATCTTAAATTTACACAGAATCGTAGATGAGGTCACACCAGTGCTGATAGAACGACTTTCGATGTCTGTACCAGGAACGGGGGGTGGGGGTGGGTGGGACAGGACCAAAAGAGCTTGATTTAGAACATAAGAAGAGCCTTGCTGGATCAGGCCAAAGGCCCATCTAGTCCAGCTTCCTGTATCACACAGTGGCCCCACCAGATGCCTCCAGGAGCACACTGCCAACAAGATAACCTGTTTCCTGTTGTCACTCCCTTGTACCTGGCACAGAGAAAACCTACTTCTAAAGCTAGGAGGTTGCTTATGGCTTGTAACCTGTGATGGTCTTTTCCTCCATGAATCTATCTAAACCCCTTTTAAAGGCATCCAGGCCAGGTGCCTTCACCATATCCTGTGGCAAGGAGTTCCACAGTTGAATTACATGCTAGGTGTAAAAATATTTTCTTTTGTACGTTCTAACTCTCCCTCCACTCAATTTTAGTGCATGTCCCCTGGTTCTGGTGTTGTGCGAGAGGGAGAAGAATTTCCCTCTATCCACTCTCTCCATCCCAGGCATAATTTTATACGTCTCAATCATGTTCCCCCTCTGATTTAGCTCAATCCTTGGTACTTGCTCTGATAATTTCCCACTCATGTGTACAATTCTGGGCAGAAATGACGGACGCCCTCCCAGCGCCCGGCACGTGGGGGCGGGGCCTGCATCGCGTCACGTCGACGCCCCCGCCGTTTTTTAAGGCATTTCGGAGCCGACCGGTAAGTGACGGTAAGTACTCAAAACAACGCGATGGTAAGTACTCCCCCCGGGCCGAGTGCACCCCCCGCCCGGAGCTGTTGCGCCACGCGCTCCGCCCAAGTTCCGCCGCTGATTCTGGGCATGAATCAAAGTGCTGACATGACTCAGAACCCCTAAGCAGCTTTTTCATATATACCTAAGGGGCCCCTTCTTCTCCTGTGCCTAGCACTTTCTCATCTAAGAGCAGCTCCATGTATGCTGATTTTGATTAAAACCATGTTGAGAGGTGCTCTTTCACTTGGTTCCTCCCCAAATAACCCCCCACAATTACAGCCCAATCCTGCATAGGATGCGGCCCATGCCGGCAGTGCCAGGGCACACCTCGGTGGAAAGGGATATTCATTCCTTTCCCCCGGTGTCAGCCCCGGTAGCCATAATGGGCCTCCTTGGATGCACGCCAGCTATTTTGCTGGCGCACGTCCGGGGAGGTCAAGGGGGTTAGGATATGGTGGAGCGTGCCACCGATATCCCCTCCCTGGCCTGGCTGGTCAATCTCCCACTCCCCGCCCCACCACCCTGGCCCACCCTCCCGCCGCCTGGCACAGCACTTACCTGCATCTGGGAGCCAGCAGCGGAGTGAGCAGTGCAGACCTCGGCGCCAGTGTCACTTACTCCCAGGATGCCACGAAAGTGCTTTGCACACTTTCGCAACAACCCAGGCCTGCTCTTTCGCTTGCTCCGCCGGCCTTTATTTGTGCAGAATTGCGCTGTTAAGCTGGGAACCAGTAGCCCAGTCACTGATTGATCCTCAATTCCAGCTAGGAAGGGTACGGAAATCATGCATCGCTACCCCCGCTGATGAGAAAGTAGTATGAATGAATATAGTCAGTGCTCAGCAAGCATGGCCAGAATGAGCTTAAACAGCCTGAAGGCAGAGCAAACCCACATTCTGAAGATCTTTTGCTGAAAAAATTACGTTTCTTGTCGTTCTCAACTCCTCTCTAAAGCATTCTGCCCAAGACCATCACTTTGTGTTAGACCATGTCACTTTTTCTTTGTGGCGGGGAAGGGGAATTGAAATCATTGACACCTTTACTTGTGGAGTAAGGTAAAGGTAAAGGTATCCCCTGACAATTAAGTCCAGTGGTGTCCGACTCTAGGGTGTGGTGCTCATCCCCATGTCAAAGCCGAAGAGCCAGCGTTGTCCGAAGACGCCTCCGTGGTCATGTGGCCGGCATGACTCTCCTTGCCGCAGCGCGTAGCATGCGGCTGGAACACGGAGCGCTGTTTACCTTCCCGCAAGCGGTACCTATTTATCTACTCGCATTAACATGCTTTGGAACTGCTAGGTTGGCAGGAGCTGGCCAAGCAACGAGAGCTCACCCCGTCGTGGGAATCGAACTGCCGACCTTTCGATCGACAGCTTATGGTTCAGCGGTTTAACCCGCTGCGCCACCCACTGGCCTATACTTCTATATATTTAGACTCTTTTTCAGGCTCTTTTTCAGAAGTTACATCTTTCATTGCCCTGTGTAATGACATTTTTTGCTGCTTTTTTCCATCTATTGATCTGCACCTGGTGTCTCTTCCCTAGTTTTTGCTGGTCATGTACATTTTGTTCTTGTTGCATTTTGTAAATTGTAATTTTTTTAAAAAGGTTTTTAGGCAGCAAAAGAATGCAGCAGCTCCCTGCACCCAGTGGCTCCACTTGCAGAAACCAGCAACAGAATGTAAAAGAGGACTCAGCCCTCCTCCTCTTCCTCCGCAGGTGTCAATCTGCTTACAGAGAAGGGGTGCATTGACTAGTGGGGGTGCTGATCTGTATCAGAGTGCAGATAATGCCTCAGAATTATTTTTTCCCATATAGCATCCTGCAGGCAATATAACAAGGCAAAAACAAAGCAGGCAGCCCACTGGAAACACAGGGGTGAGGGAAAGGGGGTGATCTTCTACATTGTTTAGAGCAGGGGTGGCCAACTTTCCACCATTAGGGCCTCTGCGTTCTTAAGAGCTGCGTAGAAGTCAGAATCTTGGCAGCTGCAAATGCTGATGGTGCTGCTAAAGCAGCTGCACCTGCTGAAATCCCCTCACCTATACCAACCATTAATGGTCCAGGAGCATTCATATTGAAAGGTTGGCCACCCCTGGTTTAGAGCCAGATATGCGTGTCCTTTCAGGAGTGTGGAAAGCAGAACTTACCCCTTTATAATAATAATAATAATAATAATATTTATATACCGCTTTTCAACAAAAAGTTCACAAAGCGGTTTACAGACAAAATCAAATGATTAAATGTATAGCGGCAAACTTCTCCATACTTGCCTAAAAATGTTCAAAGAAGCCTTCTGAGTCCTTGCCTTTTTAAACATTCTGCTGGTACAGGTGGGGCACTGCTGTTTTTATTATGTTTTAATTGTAATAATTTTTAAATCAATTTTAGATGTTGTTTTTATTAGTTTTTGTTAACTGTTTTTATTGTTTTGAAACTATTTATGTATGTATTTTTTGGGTATTGTATTTTTCTTTGTTGTAAGCCGCCTTGGGTCCCTTCGGGGAGAAAGGTGGGATATAAATATTGTAAATAAATTATACTTGCTCATTTTCATGTATGCACCACTTTCTAATGAACCAACTTTTCAGATGGAGGACAACAATCCTCACTTGTAAATATATTATCCAGCTTTCTTTAGAATCCTGGCAAACTGGACAGCTTGCGGTCACCTTTTTCCCTGACATGCTAGTTTTCTAAAGCCAGGGCTTCATTTGAATATATTAAATTACAAAGGGATCTGAGCAGATTGGGGACGAGGGGAGCACACTTTAACCTCTTTCCCTCTGATCAATCCAGATCACCTGGCTGTTGATCACATTAGAAAAAACAAGGGCACAGAGACAAACAGGTTTAATGTGGCGCATAGTTCAGCCTTCATGCTCAGGAGCATCCTTCATGAGGGTTTTCGTTCTTTTTTATATTTGTAACACAACTGGGGAAAAAGCTGAAGGCCATCATGCATTATTCTTGAAGTGTGGCAAATTCACTCAATTCTTGTGGGGAAAAGTGTAAAATTGTTACTGTCTAGGGCAGTGGTTCTCAAACGTTTTAGCACCGGAACCCACTTTTTAAAATGACACTCTATCGGGACCCACCTAGCCTTACAAGTCTTTAAAAAAAGGTGATCTAGAAATAAATAAATATATTTTATTTATTTACAAGTAAAGAGCTCAGCTGCTTGCAGGGTAATTAGCAGCTATCTTGCAAACTGCAGGAGCTCAGCTCTTTGAAGGGCAATTAGGAGCTATCTGATTTTTGAATAGCCTCAGGGCTTGTGGCAATTACTTATCTGATCTTTCCTTTATCTGGGACCCACCAGAAATCAGGTTGTAACCCACCAAGTGGGTCCCGACCCACAGTTTGTGAAACAATGGTCTAGGGTACATTTTCTACCCCATATGCATCTTGAGTAACCACCAACAGCTGCGTTCTTTTATAAAGCTACTTGTGACAAAGGTAATTTGAGAATTCTCCTTACAGCCTGTTAATCAAGATCAAACGTCCCTCCTCCATTATAGAATCTGGGGTGGGAGAAACCGAAAGGAGTATTGGGCAGCTGGGAACCAAGAAAAAGGTAACTCTAGTCTAGAGAGAGAGAGAGAGAGAGAGAGCATTTTAAGATATAGTCTGCTATATTGGCTGAGGTCCAAAGTCCAGTTACATACTATAAATCAGCGGCCCCCAACCTTCGTGGTGTCGGGGACTGGCATCGAGGAAAATTTTTCTTTCACGGACCGGGGGGGGCGCCGACGCCACCCCCCCACATGACCTGGGTGTGATGTCAGCTGTGCACGCCCAGCGTGGTTCCAATCGCCCCCACTCACCGGTTTTGTTACTATTTTGGAGCCGTTCCGGCTCCAGGGTAGGCGGGAGGGTCCAAAGCCAGACAGAGGAGACGCGACGCATCCAACAGGCAAGTGCACCCTCCCGCCACCACGTCCCCAACCCCGACGATGCTTCTGGCCAGGTGGCTGGGTCCCGGACGGGCAACGGACCGGTCCCGGGCTGCAGACCGGCGGTTGGGGACCCCTGCTATAAATGACACCTCTAAAGACCTTAAGAGATCCAGGGGCCATAAGAGTAATAAATGTGGCTACCATTTAGTGAGTTGGTTGCCTATTATTGGTTTTGCTCTGTAATGTTATCATTGTTTTTTTATCCTAATCCACTTTTCTTTAAATATATCCAAAAAACCACCTCCCGTACTTGGTATTAATATAAAAATACCTATATACTGCTTACGGAGGGAATACATTCCTGAAACTCTCCCCTCTAAAGCCTTCCTGACAGAGGATGTTAGAGACTAAGGGTGCTTCCAACCCTACCAAAATAATCTGGTTGATTTGAAACTAACGGTAGCAAATATATATGGGGCAGGTAATCATCATACTATGATTTTTATTAAAGATTTGAAAAAAGACTTTAAAACAAGAGAAAATACTTTGAATTCAATTTGACATTTCTACAAATTGAAAACTTTGAGGAGAAACCTTCCTTGCCACTACAGGTAATACCTTGCTTAACTACAGGGATACCTTCTCAAAACCTGCCGTCATCTTGAGAATATTCATGTGCATAGCGCCATCGAGTGGGATAATATGGTATACCCTATTGCTCCTATGCTACAAAACTGTACAGAATGCAACTGAATACTGAAGGCAATTTTAACAGAATGGTAAGTATCTGTATTAATTTTTTATTTTTATTTTTTAAACTGTTTTGTTAAAACTAAGACACAAACACACACATTAGTCTAGGCCTAAAAAGGGTCAGGATCGTCACTATCATCAGTCTCCTCAGTATCACTGTCGTCCACCTCCGCCTCTTGTCCCATTGGGGCAACAACACGCAAGATGCCGTCTTCTCCGATGACAGCAATGCCTTCTTCTCCGAAGACAGCAATGTCGTCATCTTCTGGAATCCCTCCTGAAGGACCTGCCTGAGGCTCTTTTTTGGGAAGCGCCACTCTTTTCAAAAATATGTCCATGGTGGTTTGCTGGGCTTGTCTCTTTTTTTCATCATAGATTTGCTTGTAAGCAGATAATGCACCATGAACACTCCTCTCGATTAATGAAAACCTTTCAATGTTGGGGTCCATGTTTTCAAACTTTTTAAGGAGCTTGGTGAGGTCCGCAAAAGCTTCGGCTAAACCCTGCACCGTGAATTTTCCTCCTGGGGGTTCTCCTTTTCCTTCTCCTGCAGTTTCCTTTTCTCTTGCCTTTTCTTCAGCTATACGTTCCTGTTCCAGTTCCAACAACTCCTCATTCGTCAATTCTTCAGGAACCACCTCTAGGAGCTCCTCAATGTCATCCTCATCCACAATCAGCTTTAAGCCGTTTGCCATCTCAACCACAGCCGTGACGATTTTTCCAACCTCCTCATCCTTGGCAAACGCTTGGAAGTCATGGACGAACCTCTTGAGCGTCTTCTTCCAGATGCCACTCATACACTCCTTGGTGACATCACCCCAAGCCCAAGCAACGTTCTTGATGCAATCATAGATGGAGTAATCCTTCCAGAATTGCACCAGGGTCTTCTCAGGGTCTTCCTCGATTGCAGCAGTCGCCTGGGCAAAGATCCTCCTCAGGTAGTAGGCCTTAAAAGCGGATATAACTCCTTGATCCATTGGTTGGATCAAAGAGGTGGTGTTTGGAGGGAGAAACACCACTTTGATATTGGGGTGAAGATCACCAATAAAAGGAGGGTGTCCGGTAGCATTATCAACAATAAGCAAAATCTGGAAAGGTATGTTATTCTCCAAACAGTACTTCTCCATTTCGCGGGCGTAGCAATTCAGGAGGGCATCTTGGAAGAGGAGCTGGGTCATCCAGGCGTTCTTATTGCTCCTGTAGTACACAGGCAGTGTGTGCTTACTGAGATGTTTGAAGGCTCTGGGGTTCTCATTGTGCCAGATCACAAAGGGCTTCAATTTGTGGCCTGCAACGTTGCCCCCCAGCAAGACTGTTATCCTGTCCTTAAAAGCCTTGAAACCTGGCATCGTCATAGCCTCCTTATGGATGAACGTCCTTTCAGGCATCCGTTTCCAGAATAGGGTGGTTTCATCCATATTGAAGATTTGCTCTGGCAAGTACTTTTTCTCCACAATCAGCTTATCTAGAGTTCTCACAAATTCTTCAGCTGCCTTCATATCAGCGTTCATAGACTCGCCACTCACTTTCCCATTATGTAATGAATAACGATTCTTGAATCGTTTAAGCCACCCAGGGCTAGCAGTAAATTCAACGTTGTAGTCAGGCCCAGCCTTTTCTTTCAACATCGCAAACAAGCTTTTTGCTTTGGCCATGATCATCACGGAGCTGAGAGGGACATGATTCTGTGTCTGGTCTTCCATCCAGGTCATTAGAAGTCTCTCCATATCCGATATAGGCCCTTCTCGAATTTTTGTTAGTCTCGTTGCCTTCAATGAAGTAGATCCTTTAATAGCTCTCGTCACTTTGTTCTTGTTCTTCAAGATCGTAGCTATGGTGGAATGGGACATGCCTGACTCTCGAGCAATAACCATCACTGGTTTTCCACTTTCGTAGTCCTTAATCACGTTTAATTTCGTTTCGAGGTCAATCACTCGTCGTGGCCTCTTAATGGCAACGTTAGCAGTGGATTTTCTATGCTTAGGGGTCATGATGGACAAAACAACACAAGAGTAAATTAAGCACAAGAGAAAATGATGCAGTCAAGAGACACAGTAAACACGAGATGCATGAGGCTGCTTTTTAAAATACTTTTCAAAAATACTGTAAGTCAGTGGTGCCCAAACTTTTTTCCACTGCGACCCACCTCGTCCTCCCGTGGTGGGTCGCGACACGGTGCTCAATGTTGCACCTCAAAGCACTTCTGGGAGCCTCTAGAGGCTACTTCCGGGTTGTGCTGGACCAGGAATGCACTCCATTGGCCTCTGCGGGCCCCAGAATGCCCCCATGGACGTGACCTGAAGTCACGGAAGCACACTGGAAGTTGTGTTTGCAAAACCGGAAGTTGCGTCCAGTCACTTTCATGAGATATTCTGGGGCCTGAGGAGGCCAATGGAGTGCATCCCGGGCACAGGCCCAAACTGGAAGCAGCCTCTGGAGGCTCCCGGAAGTGCTTTGTGGAATAACAGAGCATTAGGTCGTGACCCACCACACATTGAGCCGCGCCCCACCAGTGGGCGATGTAATAGTGGGACCATCATCTTCCTATCATCTTCCAGATCAAAAACCTGAAGGGGACCTTGAGATTAGGAAACAAATCAGGGAGGCATCAATGAGAGACAGGGTTGTAATCATGGGGGACTTCAATTATCCTCATATTGACTGCTTCAATTCATGCTCTGGTCATGAAAGACAGGCCGAATTTCTTGATATGCTAAATGACTATGCCTTAGAGCAGCTAGTCATGGAGTGAACCAGAGGATAGATTACTCTAGATTTGTTATTGTGTGGTAGTCAGGATCTAGTCAGGGAGGTAAATGTTACCGAACATTGGGGAACAGTGACTATGCTGTGATCTGTTTCGCCATGCATGTCGGAAGAAGAATGTCAAGCAAATATGACACGAAAACCCTTAACTTCCAAATGGCAGACGTCCCTCAAATGAGGAAACTAGTTAGAAAGAAGCTGAAAGGGAAGGTAAAAAGAGTCCAATCTCTCTAGAGTGCACGGAGGCGGTTTAAAACAACAGTAATAGAGGCCCAGCTGGAGTGTACAGTATCCCACAAAGGAGGAAGGGCTGCATGGCTAACATGCAGGAGGGTGCCGATTAACAAGCCCAGGCGGGTGCATGGCTAACATGTCCAGGAGGGTGCCGGCATGGCTAACAAGCACAATTAGAGGCTATAAAGGGTAATGGAAGTCTTGCCCTAATGAGGAAAATAAAAAGGAAGACAAACTCTGGCAAAAGAAATGTAAAAAGATGATACGGGAGGCCAAGCAAGACTTTGAGGAACGTATGGCAGGCAACATAAAAGGGAATAACAAAAGCTTCTTCAAATATGTTAGAAGCAGGAAACCTGCCAGAGAAACAGTTAGTCCGCTCGACGGTGAGGGAGAGAAATTGCAGAGAGTGCAGAGAAATTAAATGAGTTCTTTGCATCCGTCTTCACGGCAGAAGACCTCGGGCAAATACCGCTGCCGGAACAGTCTCCCGGATGAGAGACTAAAGAATTAAGTCAAATAGAGGTTAAAAGAGAAGACGTCTCAGACTTAATTGACAAAATAAAGATCAATAAATCACCAGGCCCGGATGGCATCCACCCAAGAGTTCTGAAGGAACTCAAGAATGAAGTTGCTGACCTCTTGACCAAAATATGCAACTTGTCCCTTAAAACGGCCACTGTGCCAGAGGATTGGAGGATAGCTAATGTCACGCCAATCTTTAAAAAAGGAAGGAGGGGGGACCCGGGAAACTACAGGCCGGTCAGCCTAACATCTGTTCCGGGGAAGATGGTGGAAAGTCTCATTAAGGATAAAATCTTAAAATACATAGATGAACAAGCTCTGCTGAGGGATTTGCTCAGCATGGCTTCTGCAAAGGGAAGTCTTGCCTCACAAACCTTTTAGAATTTTTTGAAAAGGTCAACAGGCATGTGGATGCGAGCAAACCCGTGGATATTATATATCTGGATTTTCAGAAGGCATTTGACACGGTCCTTCATGAAAGGCTCCTGAGAAAACTCCACAGTCAGGGAATAAGAGGGCAGATCCTCTTGTGGATTAGGAACTGGTTGAAGACCAGGAAACAGAGACTGGGTGTAAAAGGGCAATTTTCATAGTGGAGAGAGGTGAAAAACAGTGTGCCCCAAGAATCTGTCTTGGGACCGGTGCTTTTCAATTTGTTCATAAATGACCTGGAGTTGGGGATAAGCAGCGAGGTGGCCAAGTTTGCGGATGATACGAAGCTAATCTGGGTGGTGAAGACCAGAAGGGATTATGAAGAGCTGTAGAAGGATCTCTCCAAACTGGGAGAATGGGCAGCAAAATGGCAAATACGCTTCAATGTAAGTAAGTGTAAAGTAATGCACACTGGGGCAAGAAATAAAAATTTCACATATATGCTAATGGGTTCTCAGCTGTCTGAGACAGATCAGGAGAGAGATCTTGGGGTGGTGGTGGTGGTGGTGGACAGCTCAATGAAAGTGTTGACCCAGTGCGATGCAGCTGTGAAGAAGGCCAATTCCATGCTCAGGATCATTAAAAAAGGGACTGAGAATAAAACCGCCAAAATTATGATACCATTGTACAATTCTACGGTAAAGGCACATCTGGAGTACTGTGTCCAGTTCTGGTCACCATATCTCACAAAGGATATAGTGGGACTGGAAAAGGTGCAGAAGAGAGCAACCCAAAATGATTAGTGGGCTGGGGCACCTCCCTTACGAGGAAAGGCTACAGCGTTTGGAACTCTTCAGTCTAGAAAAAAGGTGCTTGGGGGGGGGGACATGATTGAGATGTATAAAAATATGCATGGGATGGATAGAGGGATGTTCTTTTTCCTCTTGTACCACACCAGAATCAGGGGAATCCACTAAAATTGAGTGACGGGAGAGTTAGAACAGACAAAATAAAATACAGTATTTCTTTACCCTGCGTGTAATTAATCTGTGGAACTCCTTGCCACAGGATGTAACGATGGCACCTGGTCTGGATTGGACAGATTTATGGAAGAAACGTCCATCTCAGGTTACAAGACATAATGGGTATAATAAGAAACCTCCTGATTTTAGAAGTAGGCTATCTCTGAAAGCCAGGTGCAAGGGAGAGGCAACAGGATACAGATATCTTGTTGTCTTGTGTTCTCCCTGAGGCATCTGGTGGGGTCGCTGTGAGACACAGGAAGCTGTATTAGATGGTCCTTTGGCCTGATCCAGCAGGGCTCTTCTTATATCCTTCTGATCTGCAGTAAGTAGAAAGTACAATGGGCTGCTGCTGTAAGTAGAAAGTACGGGCCCTCCGTATCCGTACCAAAATCTGTGGATGCTCGAGTCCCCTGCACAATCCCGAGACCGACTGGGGGAAGCAGGGAGCAGCAAAGCCTTGGAGGGAGTAGTGAGGAGGGGCATTGCTGCCGCTGCAGCCGTCTCTCACCAGCATGCAGGTGGCAACAGCAGCCAGAAAGGTGTGTGTGAGCGACGGGAAAGTCCCTCTCCACTCACAAGGATGCTCGGAGGTGATGCCTGGCGGCAGGGAGGACAAGATTTGTCAGAAAGCGCTGCAGCTGATGGCCGAGCTCTGCTCCATCAGGGCACCTCTGGATGCAAGATGTGTGGAGGGGCTTCTAGAGAGGGGAGAAGGAGCAGGAGGGTTAATGCGTGCCGGGGAGGCTGAAACAAACAAACAGGCACTTCTCCCTTGCAGGATTGTCTGGAGAGGTGGTGCATCAACAGCGTCATCGGAGCCCTACATCTCTCAGCGTATACGACGGCTACAACGTCACTACTAGGCGATAGGAATTTTTCACTTCCATTATAATCTTATGGGCCGTCGTATATGCGGTCCGTCGTTAGCCGGAACGTCGTTATGTGGCGCACGCTTGTATATGGGGCAGGTAATCACTGTAAGTCACACTATGACTTTTATTAAAGACTTGAAAAGAGAAAATGCTTTGAGTTCAATTTCACATTTCTACAAATTGAAAACACCGAGGAGAAACCTTCCTTGCCACTAATTCGTGCACACTGTGAATCATACTTTCCACCCCAAGAACAATTTATTTATTTTTTGCAGTGAGGGGCACATGTTCCCTACTCAGCTATCTGTCCCTGCCCCAGCCTACAAGCAGTTGGAGCACACCACCTGCGAGACGGAGTGGGGCTTACAGGCAAATTTCCCACACAAGTCGCATCTTCGGCTGGTTTTTTTATCCTCTGCCCGCGTGCAAATGACACAACGGCCAGTTTTGGGGGCAGTTTCTGCAGAGGGAAATTGAAAGCAATAACCCAGAGCGGTCAAAGTCGTCCGAATGGATTTGCTCAGATGCTGCTCGTCCTGCATCCTCCTCCTCACGTGGCCGTCGATCAGCTCTTTCCCTAGACTGGCCAGGAATTTGCGCCTTCTCACATTTCTAGATTTCAGCTCTGGGTGGCTGTGGACCCACAAGATATAGCTGGCCAAAGCAGCAACGTCCAACATGTTATAGAACAACGCCATCGGCCACCGATTATTTGCCTGTTTGCACGTGTACATCCTCGTCAAGCGGTCCAATTGATCCACCCCGCTTTTGGTGGCATTATAATGTGCAACGATGTCAGGTTTCTTTTGATCTCCTTGCACCACCCTGTCATGGTGCAGAGTAGACAGAAGCAGTACAGCTTTTCCTTTCTCAGGGACATAGGAAACGAGCGTAAATGGCCCACAAAAACCAAAGATGGAGGACAGCGGTTCTCTGCATGGATGTGGCTGCATTTCAGGAGGGATTTCGGGCTTATTGTGTCGAAGGGCACCAACGTACGTCAAGTCTTTCGCTAACAACGTCTCTGCCAGTTCAGAACTTGTGAAAAAGGTGTCCCCCACCACATTTCTCCCACTGTGGTACCAGGGCTGAACCAGCGTTGTCACGACATGGGAACCCAGGTGAGTCTCCTGGGGCGCTCCTGGCTCCTTACCCAAGTAAACTTCGCCCTTCAGCGGATAGGACGTTTGAGCATCGCAGCACCACCAAACCTTCAAGCCATATCTGCTAGGTTTTCTGGGCGTATATTGCCTAAAGGGGCAGCGACCTCTGAACCCAAGAAGCTGCTTGTCAACGGTTAGGTCTGCTCCCGGTGTGTACCATTTTGGAAGCTGCTGTACAAACAGAGCCCAGACGTTGCGAAACGCAGCCAGTTTATCTGTGGCTCTCCGTTGGTCCCGGGTCTGTTTGTTGTCGAACCTGATGTACCTGGTGACGGCACGAAACCGGTTCAGGCTCATCGTTGCCCTGAAGTGAGGGCGCCCGGAGGCTGCATCCCACAGTTCCTCCAAGGTTTCGTGGCGCGCATGATACACCCCTGCCAGGAGCAGAAGGCCAATGTACGCCTTCAACTCTGCAAGATCCACGGCCTTCCACACTTTGACCTTGTCAGGGTTCCATTCATTCCATAGCCCGAACGCACGTTCCGCTTCTCTGTTTGTCTCCCCTACAATGAGGTCTAGAATCTCCTCCGTAATAAACAGTTCAAAAGTTTCCCGAACCGTACTTCTGAGTGAGTCGCACCTGGGCCCCGCACTTCTGGCTGTTCTCTGGTAAAGGGGTCGCGGGTTTCTGTACCACTCCTTTCCATTCCTGCCTCTCATGAAGTCACCATCACTACTCTCTCCGGCTGCAGGCAAAGGAGGATCAGTGGAACCTACAGTCGCAGCCATCCGACCTCTCCTTCTGCTGCCTCCCGTATCACGACGGGGGTGGGGCGTGCTTCTTCCACGTAGAGCTGGAGCGACAGGCAACGGCTGCTCTTCATCTGTGGATGTTCCAGATGACATTTCAGAAGAAACATGGTCTTCTGGTTCTGAGCAGCTTTCAGTGGCCGGCACGTACTCATCATTATCACCTGCTCCAGAGGAGGCGTCACTGTTTTCTTCGCTATCGCTGCTCTCAAAGACTCTCTTCAGAGCTCTCCTGGCAAACGAAGTGCTTTCCCGGGGCACTTCAGACTGCAAAACAAACAAAATACAGCCCTGAGTACAGCATTTTGGACACAGGCAGAAATTCTGTGGAGCGATCATACCCTTTTGCCAAAAGAACGGCACCAGCGTGCCAGTTTCCCCATGGCTGGACATCGGACTTTGCCATGCAGCAGAGGACATCTCCTATTATACATATAAACCCTCGTCAGTCGTTCCAAGTCTGTGAATAAGAATGCAAGGGAACATGCACGAACCATCTTGTTTTTGCAAGCTGTCCACAGGATCACGCACAAAGCACCAAAAAGGGTGAACGGCCACTGTCGCCTCCCTTTCTCGCTGTCCCAAGGCACCATCTTGGGACAGGGCGAAGGTAAAGCAGCAGGTAAAAGCAGCGCTCCAAGACCCCTCCACCATCGCTACCTCCTCTCTCTCCCCCATCCCAAGGTACACCAAAACATATCTTGGGGCAGGGGAAGGTGTCTATAGCAGATGCGGCACGTTCCAGGTCCCAGCAGAGTGTCTTCTCCTTCCTGGAGCTGGATCAGACCCAAAGATCCAAGCAACCCTCAAATCCCTGGGAGCCTTTCCCTTGCTGGGAACGGTGCACCAAGCATCACCTTCCTGCCAGGGCTGGTGATACTCGGCCTGGAAAGGGAAGAGACACTCCACAGGGCACCCTGGAAGACCTGCCTTTGTGGAGGTGTCTGGTGTGCAAGAAGGCTTGAGTTGGCACAGTAGCCCTTCCAGCAGGCTGCTTCTCCGAATGCACTCTCTCAGGTTCGATCTGCAGTCGGCACTTTTGACCACAGGCTATGCAGCAGCAGACGTGAGTTCTTTTATGCCTTACTAACGGTTGAGAGCTCTGTCTGTCTTTTTACCACAGACAGTGCATGCATATGATCTTTCTCCTAAATGGATTCAGTCACACGCAGTGAGCTCTAAATTACAGTCAATTCTCATTATCCGCTGGGGTTAGGTTCCTGGAAAACCCAGCGGATATGGAATCAGCGGATACTGAATCATTGATCCTATGGGGAAAATGGGGTTAGGTTCCTGCGGACCCTCTTCGCTATACACCAGTGGTTCGCAACCTCCCAGGCCAGTGGGAACCACTGTCTACCCCTTTAAGGGGCGTGGCGACCCAGCAGGAGGACAGGACAGTGATGTTACTTCCGGGTTCCTGCCACTGCCACAAGAAAAAGGGGGATTTGAACTTACCCGTCTGCAGCGGCTGGGGACACCGCAAAAATGGAGTTCTCACCACTGCCGCAGATGGGAGAGTTCAAAACCCTTTTTTCTTGCGGCGGTGGGAACCCGGAAGTGCTGTCAGCCGCTGTCCTGCCCGCCCGTCGGGTCGCCCCCCCCTCCACAAGCAGGTACCAGTTCCCTTCCTTTTGCGTAAAAGTTGGGAACCGCTACTATCCACTATATGAACCTGAATCTTTACCTTGAAGTCTATGGGCTGGGCGATAGCGAGGGCAGATCAACATCTCCAACGTCTGATGCTTCCTCTTCCATGCTGGCTATCCCTCGATGCATTGAAGGTTGTGGTGATGGTGATTTATTCCTTCCAACAGGCATAAGGAACTGCATCAGCGTTTGCCATGATTTCCATCGCAATTCTTTTAATAGCTTGGCATATGCACAACATGTACCCTCAAGTTGGCGTTTAAACTTGAGGCTGTGTTCCACCGAGGGATCCAACTCCTGGATATCCTTGCAAATCTGGTCGAACAATGAAGCCCAATTCTCAAGTTTTGCTATGCTGAGCAGGACAATTTTCGGAGCACTCTCCTTATCGTCATCGTCGCCGTCTTTATGACCCTCCTTAGCCATAGCATCCAACTCATTGGTAAGCTCGATGGCAGGCTGGGTTTCAGCAACATCCTCCTCCTGCATGTCATCAAAGCCGTCGTGCTAAGCACACGATAGTTTGCACATTGTTTTTAATTTGTGCATCGACACCTTGAAAGCCTTCAAAATCGGTGACACACTGCGGCCAGGCTTTGCCCCAACAATTGTTTATGGTCGCCTGAGAAACATTCTCCCACGCTACTTTCACATAGTCTATCACGTCATGGATGGTGACAGACTTCCAAAAATCCATCATCGTGGAGTCAGGGTTCGCATCCAAATGTTGGCACTCACTGCAGTAGAGCTCCTGGGTATAATGGCGCTTGAAAGTCTTCATAATGCCTTGGTCCAGTGGCTGGAGGACAGAAGTGGTGTTTGGGGGCACGAACAGGACCTCGACATTTGGGTGGGCATTTTCAAGGTCCTTCCGCACGTGGACAGGCGCATTGTCCAATATCAGAAGAACCTTGAAGACAAGAGTCTTTCCTGCGAGGTCTTGTTCTACTGCAGGGATGAAGTGGTTGTTGAACCAGTCTCAAAAAATCTCGGCAGTCATCCCAGCTCTCCGGTTCCATTTCCCAAATGACAGGCAGGTGCTTCAGATTTTTCCCTTTCAGGGCACGCGGATTTGGGGCCCTGTACACCATATCAAAGGTTTGCATTTGAAGTCAACTCTAGCGTTCACACAGAAAAACAAGGTAGCATGATCTTAAATGCCTTAAAGCCATGCGCTTTGGTGACATTTTTTTGAAATGTAGGTAAGATTCCGTGTTTCCCGCAGGCTGATACCCTTTCTCCTCGATGATGTTAAGAGAATGACATGATGACCCTAACCCTAACCCAAACCTGTTTTTAAAATGAGCAAGCCACCCAGCACTGGTAGTGGACGGCTTCACGTTTTCTTGATTTTCAGTGACATGTTTGTTTGGCTTTGAGCCTTATACTAGTGGTGTCCGCAACACTTCCCTTGCGGCCAATCGTCTCCTTTATCCATACGCTAAGCCACTTTTCCATGGCTTCGTCACGAACCACTGAAGTCATATGTACACCACTCTGAGCTCCTTGGAGGGAGGGTGGTATAAAAATGTGAAAAATAAATAATAAATAAATTTTCCAGAACAGATTCACGCACAGATGTACGAATATCATCTTCCTTTTGGCGGATTGAGCGGATGGTTGATTCATCTGCTCGGAACTGCCTGCCTACAAATGCTACCGATTTTCCAGAACTAAGCAAGTCATGCACACGAACCTTATCCATTAAGCTCATCACAACTCATCTCCGCTTAGAAGCGCTTGCTAAAACACTTTCATTACCACTATGCTTCGCTGCCATTGTAAACCAGAGTACAGAGTGCTGAAACAGAGTAAACCACTAGTTTTTGTTGAAAAATGGTATATAAATACTGTTAATAATAATAATAATAGTTAATAAGCCGCAAGAACGATGTGGGGACCCGTGTAAAACAAACAACATACAGTAGGCCAAGGAAATCACTGCTTTGTGGGCCAACACACACTATCAAAAGCATCCTAGAGAGACTCTAAGAGCCTAAGACTAGCCTAGACCAAAAACGTCTGGTCAATTAACCAGCCAAAAATTGTCAGACACCTGTCACATATTTGAAAACACTCATTTAAATACTGAATACTGCAACAGAGAGACTTATGCTAAAACCTGATGCTCAATACATTTGCATTCCTCCTCCTCCTTTCTTTTCTGTTTTAACCCTCACAGCAGCCTGGAAGTTGGAACAATCAGTATAGCCCTTTTCAAACAGCCCCACACTCATGGGGAGAGCAGGACTGCCCCCGTTAGCCATATTCCCCCGACACACAGCCATACCCCCCCCCCCCCCGGAAATTGCACATTCAGAGTTGGTCTGAAAGGAGTAAAGTTGTACACATAGGTTCTTCCACACAGACTTTGGACCTTTTGAGACAAACCCTGAACATGCAAACACCCAGCTGGGGGTGGGCACACCTACTGGGTACACCAGCATCCAAGGGTATGGCTAGTGGGCATGTTCCAGCTTCTCTGTCCCACGTTCACTGACGGAGTGAGGATTTGAAACCAGATCTCCTCAATCCAGAGCCAATCTTGTATCCAGTATACCACATTGGCTCTTTGTTATGGAACAATTCCTAACTCTAGGAAATTATTATTCCTGCCTAACAACATTATGCAGATATAAAAAGGTATCGTATGTGAATGGTAGTCAAGAGCTTGAACAGTTCTTCTTAGCCTTTACCCTGGAAGCCCAGAGAGAGCAAAAACAGTTCCCATTTTGTTGAAAATGGCATTCAACAGATAACACAGGCACACAGCAACACCAAAAGATAAAGATTACATTTTAAATGCAGCTAGAGTTATAGTGCAAGGCAGGGAAAATCTGCTCCTAGAGAAACATAGAGACCGTGAAAAAAAGCATCGTGGAGATCTACGAGAACAACATAGACACCCGTGAGAACAATGTGGAGTAGAAGTAGAGAACAATGGCCGCGAAGAGACCGTGAATGGGGTGACATGTTACTTTTGTTCCTGCGGATAAACAAATCCGCAGGGATAGAGTGCATGTAAAACAAGAATTGGCTGTGTAAGTGAAGCTTTTACCACGAATTGAGCAAAACTATGGTTTTCCCCTCTGTGGGTTCTTTCATGTGCAGTTCAGCTTCCGCTGCAATTGAGACTTTTACCACAGAATGGTATTTTATGTTACCTTTAATTTACACGTTAATTTACACGTTCCCTCATGTGTAAGAAAGTCTGGTGTACCACTGACATCTCTATCCAAGACAGCACATTTGTTTGCCCCCCTCCCGCCCCACTGTGGCTTCTCTCATGTTCAAAAAAAGAGATTCCTGTTCCACATCTATGTCTTTTAAGTACACAATGTTTAGAGCATTTTCCCAGAAGTGAGAAAAATACACCCTTGCAATTTGCCTTTGCTGACTTTCCCAAAACACCATATATTTACCATTCTCCTCCCATAGTGTTTTCCCTGCTGTACTTGATTTGTGCTGGGATTATCTGTGAAATCTTGCTTTGGACACTGCAAAACATTCTCTATGGGGATTTCCAGCGATGCCCCGCTGGATTCCATGGGTCTAGTGCTTTCAGGCAAAGAACTATCTTCCATTTTCACATGCCACATGCCTGTTGGAAGAAACAGAGGATTATTACGGAAGGAATATTGGACTCTTTTACAACAGGATGAGAAACCTACAAGAAAATGTGCCTATTCACAGGTTTATGTTTACAGGCTTAGTGCAAGCGTCATCCAGTTGCCTCTTCTTAGTGGACGGTCATAGCTTAGTAGTAGATTATGCATTTATGCATGTGCATGCTGACAATCTCCGACATCTCCTGTTGAAAGGAGGAGTTCAAGAAGTAGATCTCCTTCAAGAAGAAGAAGAAGGAAGGCCTTCTTCTGCCTGAGACTGTGGGAAGTGGCTGCCACCCAAGCGAGCAGGACTACAGCCACGGAAGACTCTGGGATATCCTCTCTGGCAGGAACGTGCGGTGCGGGGGCAGCAGGCGAGGCAGAACCGCCCCGTCGTTGCCCACAGGAAAACGTCACAGCCTAACCTTGAGATTGCGCATGCGCGCCACCCACTTGCACCTGAGTAAGCAGGTGATGCGCATACGCAATCTCAGGGTTAGCCTGCAGCTTTTTTCCCATGCGCTACGACGGAGTGGTTCTGCCTCACTTGCCACCACCACCCCCCACACACACACCACGTGTCCCTGCTCTCTGGGATATTTCAGCCCCCCCCCCCTTCAATGTTCAGCTTTCACTTATAAAGTTTGTAGAAACTACTGAGTTAGATGGATCAATGGCCTGACTCCTTAGAACGCAACTTCATGTTTCTGGTGCCTGGGCACCAGGTCTCACATGCCAGAGGAAGATGCACAACAACAAGGTAGGTGCAATGAGTAGGCCTTCTTGAATGCAACACCCCTGACCAATCAGCTTGGAAGGGTAGTGAGATCTGCGACTGGCCAATCTGGATTGCATATTGCTTGTACTACATGTTTTTCTTTCCATCCATCTCATCAGCATGTACCTGACAGTGTTTTATTGTCTTCTGATCCCTGGTAATCCTGGATCCATGGCTCTTCTTGCTCCAACTTTATTGGCACCTCCGGAAACCCTGATCAAGAGAAGGGTGTGTGGTGCAGTCAAATCCCAGCGCTTCACCCAATATCTAACGGTTGGCTCAAGTCAGCACACGTGCTCCTCACTGTGCATAATTTTATAAACCTCTATCAGGATTCATGCGCTGCATCCTGTGCGGAAATTTCAGCTAATGGAGGTCTCCACGAGATAAGGGGACTTTGTCTCCTTGCCCCAGGGTAAGCACCAGTAGCCTCAATGGAGCAATGTGGACCTGTGCGAGCTGGCGCAAGTCCGCATTGCCACATGTCGGCGGATCAGGACCGGGAGGGGAGGATAGGATGTGGCGCATGCCAGTGCCACCGAACCCACCCCCTCCCAGGCTCAGTCCGCCTACCTCTTGCCCCTGTCGCAGCCCACCCCCCGCCCTTTACACCTCCTCCCCACACCCTTTCCCCACCTGCACACTGCTCGACGCAGAACTGAACTGCCTTGGCGCACACTGCCCCTTTGGGCAGCATGAGTGCACCAGTGCAGGCCTTTGTGCCGGCCTTGGCTGCCTCAAAGCAATTTACGGCGCTTTTGCAACGACAAGCACCGGTGCAGCGCATGCTGGTGCTTCCCTTCAGTGCCATTAAAAGCTCCGCTTTTAGCCTTTCTGGATACGTAAAGCATTCCATACCCCGAGCATTTGGGTTGCCCTGTTCTCCACCTTTTCCTGCTACAGGAGATTATTTTAGAGATAAGGTGACCAGAACTGCTCACAGAATTCAAAATACAAACAGCCCTCACCTGAAGGGGCACCTGGAAAGGATTTGTTTTCTTTAGACGTCTTGGAGTCCAGGGCCTCTGTCTCCTCCTCACGTTCTAGCTTTATGTCCACATCAGGAAACCCTGATCAGAAGATGTAAATGGAGGAGATAAGACCCGATCAGCAATGTTGGGTTATTCTGGCAGCCATGAATTAGCCGTGATCAGTATATGATAAGTGCAGCAAGAATTTTATACGCACAATATTGGAAGAATTCGGAGATACCTTTGCTGGAAGATTGGTGGTTGAAAGTTTTGGATTATGCTGAAAGGGATAAACTTACAATTTTAATTAAGGAAACGTCACTTAACCTTTTTGTGAATAATTGGAAACCATTTTTTGATTTTTTAAGAGAGAGAGAGAACAACAATGTGATGATGTGCGGATTTAATGAATAGAATGTGGGTGATATTTTGGCTTAGTTGGATATTATATGTAGAAAATAGTGAATAGTATATATCATATATATAAAGCTGTGATCGGATGGAGCTTCCTTTGCCTCCAACACCTGCTGTTCCAAACTCCATGGTTCTTCCCCTTCTTGAAGCCAGGAGATCAAGCCCACATTTGAGAACTAGAAAGCCTGCCCACGAACAAAAGAAACTGATGAAATGGAATGTGCCATGTGCACAAAAAAGAACAACTGAATCCAGCTCAGGCTGTATTTAAAAAGAGGTAAAGCGTTTATTGTTGGGAGGCAGGGTTGGTCTGGCCTCTAAGTGGTCAGTTTTAATGAGTTACACACTGCTGCTAGAGAGTCAGAACGATCAATGCAACCAAGAATCTCTGATAGGTCGAATTCATGCTTTCAAAGATCAGGAAGCCTTGCAAAAAGATATGATCTAAATTTCTAATAAAGGAAGGAGACAGTGTCCCTCCGCCGGAGAGACAGAACGGAAGTCAGGCAAAATCCGCAGCACGTACATATTCTAAACAGGTTAATCCTCCTTATCCAGGTTACAGTGTGTCAAAATGCAAGATCAAACAGGAAATATCTACAGAATAGAAACAGAATATTGGAAGGTTCAAGTCTCAGTCTGGTTCACCGGCCTCTCCTGCTAGGTCCTCTGCCTAACATAGACTGCAATCCTAGACACACTTTCCTGGGAGCAAGCCCCATTTAGCACAATGGGACTTACTTTTGAGGGGGGGGATGCATAGGATTGGGATGATAGGCACTCTTGTTTTCATTCCTTTAGCTGAGACCTTGGGAGAGCGGCAACCAATCAGAGGAGTCAGGTGCAGGGCTGCAGCCACAAGAAAGTCTGGGGGGGGCAGCCCCCCCCAGACATTCCAGGCTCTTCTATAACTCCATTAAGAAAGTCAGCCTCAAGGGGTTCTACCATGATGAGAGGTGCAAGATATGGGGTGAATGGCAGCAGCAGGACATTTTATTTACAAAAAGACTTTTGCTTGCCATGTCTCTGAAGGCTGCAGCGGTTTCAGCAGAACATGCAAGAGAAGACCTCACAATGCCATAGGGTCCTGGTGCATTTTGGGAGGAGCAACTGATAGGAGCTGGCCCCGGGCATGTTATCAGTGCTTTGAGCTCTGCTAAAGCTGCAGCTGTCCTCAGGGAAGTGCCAAGAGAAAAAGGACCATCTCTCTCCAAACAAGAAGGGCAAGCCCCCACCCTGAAGCAGGAAATGACCATTTTTTGCAAGGATTTCCTGTTTTTTTTCCACACAAGCCTCTTGCGCCAACTCTAAAACGGCCCTTCCATGAACGCTAGAGCAGTGGTTCTCAAACTGTGGGTCGGGACCCACTTGGTGGGTCGCAACCTGATTTCTGGTGGGTCCCAGGTGATGGAAATATCAGATAAGTACAAGCCCTGAGGCTATTCAAAAATCAGATCGCTGCTAATTGCCCTTCAAAGAGCTGAGCTCCTGCAATTTGCAAGATAGCTGCAAATTACCCTGCAAGCAGCTGAGCTCTTTACTTGTAAATAAATTTATTTATTTCTAGATCACTTTTTTTTAAGTCTCGTAAAGCTAGGTGGGTCCTGATAGAGTGTCATTTTAAAAAATGGGTCCCAGTGCTAAAATGTTTGAGAACCACGGCGCTAGAGCCTTTCCACATGTGGAAGGATACCAACCCAAGCTCTTAACTTGTGGAGAAATAAGGAAAAACTTGCAATATATTACCCAAAAGCTCATCAAGAAGCATCTCAGCTGAATAAAATGTATTACGCTAGATGTGTTTATGTTCTGGTTCTTGTACAATTATTCTCTGCCTCCTCACTGCAAAATGTCAGGCTATAGTTCTGGCTAGACAGACCAATGATCTAGCTCAGCTTCATAGCTCATAGCATGCTGGGTAATTTGGAGGCAAATCTCAGGAGCGGGTGCAGAGGACAGCGCACTGCCAAGAAAAACAGAACACCAGAGGCACCTGGTAATGTGCGCTTTCATTTTTCTAACCTGAGCTGTGGTTTAGAGGAATGCCCTTTTCTTCCAAGACCGGCTGATCTGAAATCCATGGCTCTTCCCCTTGCTGAAGTCGAGAGATCGATTTGGGCATGAGAAGCAGAGGTCCTGCAAAAAGGATTGTCATCCCAGTTATTTAGAACAGGGAGTTTAGATTTCCTTGTTCAGCTGTCAATGGAGACTTGACAAGTGCCTGTTTTGCGCAGAGCTATACGTGATGGGAGACTAAGCCGGAATATATGTGTGGAAAGGGTAGCATGGGGAACTAAAGAGTGAGAAAGGGTGTCTGGAAAAGTCTCAGATGAATGGGTTTGTGAGGGGCAGGGATCATCACAACCAGCCTTACAATCAGCTCACAAAATTGTTTTTATTTGGCCGGCCTGCTTGTACATACCCATAGCCTACTAGGAAAAACAAAAACAGTATTTAACAGTGAAATCTTATGTGTGCTTACTTGGAAGTAGATCCCACTACGTTTAATGGGGCCACCTTCTCTAGTACGTGTGTTTAGGATTGCAGTTTAAAGCTCCCATCTTTGGCTGCATGGAGGCAATTCTTCCTTGCTGCAGGAAACCAGGCAAGTGGCTATTTATAAGCCTGGCCAACACTCCTTCAGCTCATCCGGTTACTGAAAATCTACACTCAAATTGGGCACAAAAACCATTTTTGTTGTTGTTCTATCATCCAGAAACAGTCAATGGTGTATAGTGGTTAGAGTGCTGGATTTAGACAGGGAGACCCGAGTTCAAATCCAGAGTCAGCCATGCAGATATCTAATATATGCAAACAAAACCTACAAACAAATCCCAAAGCCAGTGGTCCCTTTTAGGTTTCGTTGGTACTGACAATATGGCAGGAACCACCATAAACCAAATGTCCGGGATCCCCCGGTGGCTGCCCCCCTTAGCCCGGACTTGCCGTGACCACAAACCTACAGGCGTCGGGTATGCACGACCCTGGGGGGGCCGCGGCGCCCTCCTTCCAGCCAGCAACCCCCGTGGACGATCTAAAGGAGGCCGCCCACTCACCCGTAGAGGCCGCGCAGCCATCGAGACTGCAGGACACCCCTAACTGTGCTAACCCAGAGGGGGCCGGTACAACTGGGCGCGCTCGAGCCGGAACAAAGCTAGACCCACCTCTGTGGGTCAGAGGCGCGGCCGGCCGGGTGGCTTTGCACCAGGATCAGCCTTTAGGCGAAGCAGATCTCGCTTCACCTACGGAGCAGCCGAGCGACAACGCTCAGATCGCAGCCACCATAGACATCTCCGCAAGGGAGCGAAAGAGCAATGCCCGAGGAGAGCGAAGGCAGGGAGAGCCAGACAAGTGAGAGGACATGGCTGGCCAACAGAAAGGCAGGCTGTCAGGCAAACCGCCGACAGCTGCGACCCTGGACTTAGGGTGGCCAGCCAATCAGCAGGACCGGGAGGGGTTTCCACAAGGGTGGGGTCTCCGGGGGTGGAGACAGGCGAGCACTTAAGACACAACAAAAGCTTTCTGGAGGCCGATGAGGAGGCTGGTCCGGTGTTAAGCTCTACAGCTCTGTTGCTTACGAGCCCACAAGCCGCGAACCAGGCTGGCGAGAAGCCAATACGAGCAGAGGCGAGCGAGGTCGACTACACCGACCGGGTAACGGTTACGTGCTGGAGGTCGACGGACCCAACTCCCAATGGTCCCGCGCTCAGACTTGCCCTCACCACCCCCTTGCCGGGGTCCCCTGCGAGGACAAGCGGACACCAAAACCTATTCACATTCACCATGTCAGTGGAACTCCATGACAATAGCTCTTCAGGGTTGTTTGAATGTTTTATAATTCAAACACGCTAGAAGTTTCCTCAGCCAATGCAGGGGGAAAAGGAGGCCCTACGGCAGTTTTTTCAATTGCTTGGGGGTGTCTGCGAGTGCACACAACAGGAGGCCTGGGAAAGTGAAGTTGGTAAATATATATACACACACACACACACACACACACACACACACACACACAGAAGCCATCCTTACCGACAGAGGCCACCTTCTCGTAGTTCTCCTGCATGACAGCCTTGTACAATGCTCCTTGGCTGGAAATCAACAGAGCCCACTGGTTCTTCGTGAAATACACGGCGGCTACATCCTCAAAAGTCTCTAGGCCCTAACGGAAAAAGCAGAGAGTTCCCTACTTAGTGTGGGAAAAGAGCCCTGGGGATGGGGGGGGGGGGGCAAAGTGGTTAGATTTTCAGATTAGGACTGGAGTCCTAATCCAAATCCCCATTTAGCCATGTAGCTCACCGGGTGGACATGGTAGCTGTGGACAGCCTGCTTTGGCAGGGCGTTGACCTTGTAGGTCCCTTCCAATTCCATGATTCTGTCTGTGAGAATGACTTTGGTTCAGTGGCCATCTCTCACCCTTGCCTCTCTCACAGGGGTTTGGTGAGGATAAAATGGAGGCCAAGAGACCATGTACTGGGCCACCCCGAGCTCCTTAGATGGGCAGTAAAGAAACTAAATAGTCCTTGCTACTGCCCCAGCAAGGATCCGGAGGCTTCACTCACAGACTCCCTCCCTCCACCTAACCCCCTCTGCTAAAGCAGAAGATTTGGCATCTCTCCATCCACTAGGTCTACCACAGTATTTTCTCCCTGATCCTTCAAATCATTTTTGTGGCATCTCCGAGACAAGCAGACAAATGGATATGCACAAGTAGTACGCTCTGCCTTCCTGCCATCGCAACAGAAATTAGATCCATAGATGCGGGGACCCACACTCCCTTTCTCAGCAACGATGTGGCCATTTCTCTTTCCTCAGGAGGAGGACGGCCTTGCAAGCTGCTTTGCGGCCTGTGAGGACTAGCAAGAATGAGGGGAGGATTTCAGGAGGGGCTCCTCTGAAGAGTGATGTAATTACAAACACCACTGACGTCCTAGGCCAGGGGTTCTCAACCGGTAGTATGCGTATTAGTAGTGGTACACGGACCAACGTTGGTGGTACTCAAAACCCCAGCTGGCAAGATGGCGACCGCCATTGTGGCCACGGCACAGCAGAGCCCTGGAATCAGAGGCTCGAGTTCTGGCAAGTCGGTATAGCTCAAGCGTGTGGGCTTCCCGTGCTGGGAAGGGCTCTCCAGTCTGCCACCTTACCGCTTGATTTCTGGGTTCCAGCGCGGCAAAAACCCAGAAGTGGCAATGTCATAACCACGTACTTCCGGTAGTACTTGGCGTGGTAGCGGCCCAAGAGGTGGTACATTGTGCCGAGAAGGTTGAGAACCCCTGTCCTAGGCAAACTCCACTGCTCCCCAAAACTGACTTAAATGTTAACACTTCAATTCACCCTTCTCTGGGCATCAGGATTCCAATCCCAGGCGTTCTGAGGGACAAACACTCTCCTCTCAAGCTTTTATCGCCCTTACTACTATTCTGGGAATAGCTCTGTGAACAACTCTACCATCAATAATTAACCACAAGAGAGGCTAGTCTGCATTTCTAAGCCTCAGGAGTGCTAATCAGTGCTGTAACTTCTGAGAGCTCAAATCTACCTTTTCCAAGGTCAGGAAGCTAGCAGCCAGCCTTGCAAAAAGATAAAATCTGAATTTCTAATAAAAGGAGATAGTATGTCTCCATACATACACACACACAGTACCTACACACACACACACACACACACACACACACACACACACACACACACACACACACACACACACACACACACACACACACACACACAGAGACAGACAGACTTGCTTTGCATGTTCCTATTGGGTCAATGTCTGGTCAGTTTCACAATGGGGCAGAAATTTTTGGCCAGAAAATTGAGTGAAAAGGGGAGTTGGATGTTTGTTTCAGAATTAACATACTATCTGCACAAAGCTACCTTTTTACCAATACTTAGTAGTATTGGTAAATAGTGGGTTAAACCGCTGAACCATGAGCTGTCAATCGAAAGGTCGGTAGTTCGAATGCGCGACGGGGTGAGCTCTCGTTGCTTGGCCATCTCCTGCCAACCTAGCAGTTCCAAAGCATGTCAATGCGAGTAGATAAATAGGTACCGCTTGCGGGAAGGTAAACAGCGCTCCGTGTTCCAGCTGCATGCTACGTGCTGCAGCAAGGAGAGTCATGCCGGCCACATGACCATGGAGGCGTCTTCGGACAACGCTGGCTCTTCGGCTTTGAAATGGGGATGAGCACCACACCCTAGAGTCGGACACGACTGGACTTAATTGTCAGGGGTCACCTTTACCTTTCTTTACCTTAGTAGTTTTGTGGGGCTTTTTAAAAAGATGCTGTTAAGTAACAGACCTTATCTCATTTGTGGGTGGGTGCCTAATTTCTTCAAGAAACAGGCGACATTGGATTATATACGCCCATTTCCCATGCAGTGGTCACTTCTCCTCTGGCCGGCTCCCTGACTAGCTGCTCTAAGGTACAGCCATTTAGCATATCCAGAAATCCGGTCTCTCTTTCACGACCAGAGCTTTTAATTGGCTCACTTTTGTCAGAGGCAGCCATTTGCAAAGCCCAATCCTCTGCATGTGTACTCAGCAATGTGGGGCTTATACCACCTCTTCTCTCTTGCCGGTTTATGTGTGATCACCTCTACAGTGAGTGGACCATGGTATGAGCCTTTAAAGTTTGACCATTAATTTGTTTCTACCTTGACCACCTGGCCACGTAAGAGCTAGAAAAAGTATATAGGAGGTTTGAGACAGAGCCCTGAGTCTTCTGCCTTGTGCTTTTCTAAAGGACGTGCTGCTGGAGGGGCATCTCTTTGTTCTCAACTGCTGACTTATAACTTGAGAATGGTAACATGGATGCAACTTAGAATGTTTGGAAGTTTAGGATTAGTTAGTCTTTATTGTTTTGTTGATGTGTGTGTTATATCTTTAAAGCAGTGTTTCTCAAACTGTGGGTCGGGACCCGATTTCTGGTGGGTCCCAGGTGAAGGAAAAATCAGATAAGTAATTGCCACAAGCCCTGAGGCTATCCAAATATCAGATAGCTGCTCACTGCCCTTCAAAGAGCCGAACTCCTGCATAAGAACATAAGAAGAGCCCTGCTGGATCAGGCCAAAGGCCCATCTAGTCCAGCTTCCTGTATCACACAGTGGCCCCACCAGATGCCTCAGGAAGCACACAAGACAACAAGATAATTTCCTGTTTCCTGCTGCCACTCCCCTGAACCTGGCACAGAGAAAACCCACTTCTAAAACCAAGAGGTTGCTTATGGCTTGTAACCTGTGATGGTCTTTTCCTCCATGAATCTGTCCAAACCCCTTTGTGCCATCACCACATCCTGTGGCAAGGAGTTCCACAGATGAATTACACGCTGGGTAAAGAAAGATTTTCTTTTATCCGTCTAACTCTCCCTCCACTCAATTTTAGTGCATGTCCCCTGGTTCTGGTGTTGTGCGAGAGGGAGAAGAATTTCCCTCTAAACACTCTCTCCATCCCATGCATCATTTTATACGTCTCAATCATGTCCCCCCTCAGGCGCCTTTTTTCTAGGCTGAAAAGCCCCAGACGCTGTAGCCTTTCCTCATAAGGGAGGTGCTCCAGCCCACGAATCATTCTGGTCACTCTTTTCTTTTCTTTGCAAACTGCAGTTTGCAAGTTAGCTGCTAATTACCCTGCAAACAGCTGAGCTGCAGTTTTCAAGGAGCTGAGCTCCTACAGTTTGCAAGCTTGTGTAAATATAGGGAGATAAATGTTTGAGCCTCTCATAAAGCTAGGTGGGTCCCGCTAGCTAGAGCAGTGATGGCGAACCATTTGGGCTTGGTGTGTCAAAATGTTTGAAAATGCCTAACTTGACTCTGCTGGTGTGTCGCCTCCCCTCCGAACTTTTAATAGTACTTTGACTATTGCTACTTTTAATAGTAATTTTGAACTGAACTGAAAACAACTATAGAACACATTGCATTTTATTAAACATCAATTAGTGACTTTTTGGTTGCTGAGTTTTACTAGATAATAATTTGAAAGAGGTCTGCCAAAATCCCTGCCCTAAATGTTTAAGACAAGCCTGTAATACTTTTGCGAAAATATAAGGTGTCAGGCCCTGGGGGAAAATGCTGGCGTGTCACCCAAAATGACCTCGTGTGACACACGTGTCAAAGGTTCGCCATCACGGCGCTAGAGTGTCATTAAGTGCTAAAATGTTTGAGAACCACTGCTTTAAAGTATGTACTTTTATTTCTTGAGAGCTATTCGCTTTCCTTATTATTAGGCTTACCAGATCTCCAACCGGGACAGAGTGCTAGACCTTTAGGCGAAGGAATGTGGGCAGGTGTAGCTTGTTAAACCCTTAGAGCACAATCCTAGACATCTCTACTCAGAAGCAAGCTGAATTGAACACAATGGGGCTTGCTTCTGAGTAGACACGCCTAGGATTGTGCTCTAAGGGTTTAACAAGCTACACCTGCCCACATTCCTTCTCCTAAAGGTCTAGCACTCTGTCCCGGTTGGAGATCTGGTAAGCCTACTTATTATACTTACCTATTCTAAAATCAAACTTTTTAAAAAGACTGTGGCATTTTGTGTATAGGATGAGCAAAAACAGGTTGGTAGCCTAGCTCATTTGGTGTCTTGACTAATTGGCTGCCATTAATTGAACAAAAGAAATTCAAGTGCAAGCTTCTTATCCAAGTTAAGATAGCAGGTGGCAGCATTTACATTTGAAAGGGCTGGTCTGGGAAGTGGGAAAGGCTGAGGGGAAGGAGTTTAGCAACCTCTATGGTGCTCACAAAGGGGAGGATGCTCCTGAGCAGATACTGAAAAAGGACTTTGAGTTTTACAGAGGCACAAGAAAATGGAGTAATTCACACCCCCAATTACAAAAAAAAAAAAACACATAATGGGAGAATGCACACAAGTTGATGTAACACAGTTTTCAGGTAATGAAAAGCCAGCAGCTGTCTTCTGAGCATTCAACTCACCCATCAACTTTAGTAGTAGAAGGGAAGAAAGGTCTACTCTAGTTCCAGTCTCTGGACAAGGATGGGAGAAAGGGAAGGGAGAAGAACTAACAGGACAGGCAGGCAAACAAGCATATGCATCCACGATCACTCTTTCAGTGCTCAGCCTCAGAGGAGAGGAAGGCAAGCACAGTCATAGGAGAGCCAGGATTGCAGTAGTGGCTTGGGAGGAGTTGGACTTAAACCTAGAAGATCCAGGTTCAAATCCCTGCTTAGCCAGGATGAAGCTTCCTGGGCCAGTCAGTCACTATCTCTCAGCCTAACCTAACTCACAGGGTTGTTGTGGGGACAAAAGGAGGGAAGGGGCCCATGTACACCACCACCCTAGAGGAAGGGCGGTATTGAAATGTGAAAATAAAATAAAAATTTGTTTTTTCAAAAGAGCTGCCTGCCACACAGAGAGGAGCCTTGTTCCCAGAATGTGAAACTCCTTTTGCATATCTTATGCACGCAAAAGTTGCATGCAATGGGCGGCGTCAAGTAGTTCTGCAAGACTCCGTTATACCGGACTCAGCGGCCCCTCCCCCTTGCCGTCAGAGCCATTCCGGCGGCGACCGGGGAATGTTCCGCGTGCTGCCGTCGCCGCCAGAATGGCTCCGAGGGGGAGGGGCCGCTGACTCCGGTGTCACGCTGACTCGGTGCCCCCCTTGCTGCTCGCTTCGTTTTTCTTGCATCCTCCGCTTACCCGCGCCAACCATGCTCTCGCTGGCTTCCGCCGTCAATCCCAGGGACGCGTCCGAGTAAAAGGAATCAGGCTGGATTTGTGCGTTGCGAAAGTTTCTTCAACCCGTGCACGGTGCTCCCGGTTGCTGCCGCTCCTACGGCTTCCTCCGGAAACGCCTCCGCCCCACCGACCGAGGTTTATTGGCCGTCCAGTCCTTCCCAATCTACTCCCCGAGCACATGGATGCCGCAAGGGTGGATGCGGTAGACTGTTGATTGCTGGGGGCTGCTTAGCTTGCTTGCAAGAAACCGGGAGGGACGATGATCAGCTGGAGAGTGAAATGCCAGCCCAGCCCGCCCTGTAGCTCTTTTGAGCGCACCAATACTTGATCTCCACGAGGGGGGCTGCAGATTTTTGGGGCATCTTTTGAACATAGACACACACAAAAAATGGCAGGAACCTTATGTAATATCTAAGGTTCATATCTCTTGCAAGCAGATGTGCTTTCGTGAACTGATAATAATGTTTAATTGCTATCTTGTTTGGAGACGGTAGGGCATAGTACTTTTTTATTATGGTTCCAAAACACCCTCTCTTTTCTGCTGTGCCAATCATAAAAGATAATTTTGGACACTTGGGACTTAAAAATTGCAAACTCCACTATCTAGAGAAAGGAGCTTCAACGTGAGTGTCCACACTTCGAGAAGATTTGCAAGAGATGGAATATATATTGTTATAGAAGTTCACGTAGAAATTCTTCCATGAAATCAGTTTTCATTGCTTGATCTGTATTTTTGGTATACCAACAATATGCACTAAATGTTGAAAATTCCAGCTAAGGGACCCTAGCTGATAAAACATTATGAGAGACTGTCATAGTAACTTCTTGAGATGTTACACAATCATAGTAACTTCCTGAGATGTTACACAATTCTGTAACACATTTATCTTCTTTTCCATCTCTTGAATATTAACCTTCTTGACTTCAACAGAATCTTTTCCATTGGTAGAAAGTTGTGAAAATTGCCGAGACTGAGGGCCCACCCAATCCTATCCTTCCCCCCACCAGTGGCGTCGCTGGAGGTGGGGCGGAACACTAAGTTATGCACCGCGCTGACCTCTGTTGCTCACCAGCACAAGGCGACCCCTCCCCCTCACCTTCAGAGCCATTCGGTGGGGCGAAGGCAACGCGCAGGAGATTCTCTCATGTCTAATAAGGGTTGATTTCTCTCATGTCTAATAAGGGTTGATTTCCACCCAAAGCATTTCCTGCACAATGAACATGTATAGGGTCTGTCTCCTGAATGGATTCATGTACAACAAGACGTGATTTTTGCCAAAAACATTCCCCACAGACTAAACATGTATAGGGTGTCTTTCCTGTTGTCTCTCCTGTATGGATTCTTTCATGATCAATAAGCTGAGGTTGCCCATAAAACGTTTTCTCACAGTGAAGACAATTATGACAGTTCTCTCCTGTGTTGTTTATTTTATGTTCATTAAGGCTAGAGCCCATTCTGCATTTTTGAAATCTCTTTTGTACATAGGTTTGATCAACCTCTTTCTTGCCTCCATCACAACTTGGAACTTTATTCCATCTTCTCCCTGGGTGTTTTCTCTGTTCCCATTTTGCTCTGCCCTGTTCAGCCTTCTCCAGGTCCTGCAAAAGGTCTCCAGACTGTATCCTGTTGGATTCCACTTCCCTTCCGCGTTTTATCAGAAGATTCTCCTTGTCTTGCACTTTCCCAAGGCCTGTTGGAGTGAACAGAGAATGATGTCAGTAGAACTGTCCCTTACAAAAATGAATGGGTACTCCTGAAAACAGGATAAGATTCTTCAGAGTTCATGGAGATCAAATCTATCCATGGCAATTAGCCAGAATGGCTATATGCTGCCTCCAGGTTCAGAGCCAGTATGCACCTGCATACCAATTCCTGGAAAGCAACAGTGGAAAAGATGTCCTGCATCTGGGCTTCCCAGAAGCATCTTGTGGGCCCCTATGAGAAACAGGGCACCTACCCCTCCGCCACAGCATCCATCTGTTCCATGGTGCCAGCAGAGCGGCACAGGCCTCTCCACCGGCACCGCTTACTCTCTGGGTGGCACAAACATGCTTTCTAGCCCCATGTAGAGTTGCAACACCTTAGACTGGCAGAGTGATGATCACTCCACCGGTTTAAAAGTAGACAAGATTGTGCTGTTAGTTGATAACCAAGTCAGGAAAGAAGTACTTTCTGGATATTCAGAGAGGGCCTGTGGCCAGGAGTGCCTTTCTCCAGCTTTGGATAGTTTGCCAACTGTCTTTCTGTCAAGACACAGCAAACCTGGCCTCACTTAGAATGTCGTGGTTACTTCCAGACTTGATTATTAGAATGCACTCTACATGGGGCAGACTTTGAAGCCAGTCTGGAAGCTACAACTGGCACAAGATACAGCTGCTAAACACCTGACCAGGGCAAGATGTTGTTGTTGTTGTTCAGTCGTTAAGTCGTGTCCGACCCTTCGTGATCCCATGAACCATATCCCGCCAGGCCTTCCTGTCCTTCGCTATCTTCCTGAGTTCGCTCATTTTCATGTTTGTTGCATCGGTGATGCTGTCTAACCATCTCATCCTTGGCCTTCCCCTTCTCCTTTTGCCTTCAATCTTTCCTAGCATCAGAGTCTTCTCCAGAGAGTCCTCTCTTCGCATTAGGTGGCCAAAATATTTGAGTTTCAGCCTTAGTACCTGTCCTTCCAGGGAACAGTCAGGCTTGATTTCATTTAGAATTGACTGATTTGATCTCCTAGCAGTCCAAGGGACTCTCAGGAGTCTTCTCCAGCACCACAGTTCAAAAGCATCTATTCTTCGGCGCTCAGCCTTCCTTATGGTCCAACTCTCGCAACCATACATTGCTACTGGGAACACCATCGCCCTGACTATACGAACTTTTGTTGGCATGGTGATATCTCTGCCCTTATTACACATTTGACATCAGCTGCTGAATTGGTTTCACTGGTCAATTTATACTGCTAGTTTTGACCTTAAACCCCTGAATGGCCTTGGGCTATGCTATCTTAAGGGCCACCTTGTCTCAAAGGAGCTGCCCAGGGCCTAACATTGACCTCTGAATCTCTACTACTCATTTGCTCACTTTCAACTCAAATACACCTGGCAGCACATTCAACATTCTTTGCCCATCCTTTATGTGCTTACTGATGATGTTTTCATTCCTCATGGCTTCGAATGCTATTGTCACATTTCAAACTGTGACTTTTATGCTACTGTTTTTAAGCTGTGTTTTTGTTTTGCTTTTATTTATTGTGGTTAATATTTTTGGGGTTTCTAATATTATTCCTAACTGCCCTAGATTTGTTTCTGGAGACAGACAGGACCTACAGCCTTAAAATCAATACATCCTTTACAAGAGGAAAAACATGAGAAAAGAGCTCCTACCAATGGAGACCAGATTGTCGTAATTCTCCTGCATGACGTCTCAGTATAAAGTCTTTTGCCTGGCATCCAGCAAAGCCCATTCTCCCTTTGTGAAATACACGGCCACATCCTGAAAGGTCACTGGGCCCTGAAAGGAAAAGCAAACAGCTCCCCACTCAGTCCCTGCTGCTACAAAAACAATCTCAGCTCTTCAGCCAGAAAAAACATCAACAGAATCTGTCCCCCCAGGTCCCAACACAGAAAATTACTCAGACTCCCATTACCTGGTATATAATATGCCCCACTTCCAAGACATCCCCCACCTGAATCTGCTGATGGTAACTAAATTATCCTTGTGAACAGCAGAAAACAGAGAATGACGTAATGTAGGACAAAGACTCTGCCTTGCCCCCAGTGCACAAGAAAAGCACCACAATCCCCCCAAATCCCCCATACCTGAGTCAGCTCTGCTGCCGCCATTTCCCTTTCTCCAGAAGGAGGATACAGTCTGATGAGAGTCAGGAAAGGAGTTCGGAAGTCTTTGAGGGCAGGAAGGTGGATGGGACAATTTCAGAAAGATGTTGTTATAAGCGGCTCTGGTACTCCAGGCCCTGGGAGGGCTTGCTGCTTCCGACAACTGGTCTGACTTACTCTCAGAGATCAGATTGCTGAGCCTCTCTAGCCTAAAACCTAAAAATGAAGAACTTCTATGACAATCCAATTAAGCAGCTAATTAATTAATTGGACCGTGACAGGTGGTACCTGGGCCTCAGAAGGTTGGGAACCCCTGCCCTAGAAGTTGACTTAGAAAATCTATTGTCATGTGGTGACTCTGGATTTTCTTAAGTTTATGTACAAGTCACACACAGAGTTAAGGAAAACTAGACTATGGAACAGGGGAGGGAAATGGGCCTGCATGGGAAGCCTTTTCATACCTGCCAGGTAACTTGGGAATGAGGGAGTGCAGAGCTCCCAAAAGGTGGAAGAAATACTGCCAGGGGAAGGAGAGCCCAACCACAGGGTTGTGCACTTACACAAGGGTTCAACCCCATGGCTTGCCCCACCATAGTCCAGTGCAACCTGGTGCCACCCCTGGACTGCACAGTTGAATGCTTCCATATGAAGAAAAAATACCCTGCATATACAAACTTACTATATTGGGAAGAAAGGAGGGAACTCTTCTCCCTCAATCACTTAAAATGGTGTTTTATTTGCAGGTGAGTTGGGGGGGCTGTTTGGGGGGAATTTGGTCACCTTCACTGTGAAACAGGGCCCAATCCTATCCAACTTTCCAGCGCCAGTGCAGCTGCTATGCAGCCCCAAGGTAAGGGAACAAACATTCCCTTACCGAGGACTCCTCCGCAACTGCCCTCCCACTGCAGGATGCAGTGTGCTTCCCATTGGCATGGCTGCATCGACACTGGAAAGTTGGATAGAATTGGGCGCACAATGTGGTAATCCTAGGAGGTGTTACAAAGGAACCACACACACACACACACACACACACACACGCATGCTACTCTGGGCAAAAAGGTGGCAGTTGAAGTTCTGGGGCAATGCCACATCCCCAGAAACGGACTGTGACCTTGAGGGAACATATGCCAATTGCTGGAATATAAATGCACATTTTTAATGTGCACTGGTTGCAATTCCCTTTGTAATTTTATTTTAAAATTATACTTTTAGCACCAATAGTCTGCTCACCTAACTGTAAAGAAAACCTCTCTGTGTGATATAACATGAAAAATAGTGTGATCACATTACAATGTTGAAGGTTTTTTTGTTTTTGTTTTTAGATTGTGAGCGGTTTGGGAGACAAGAACTATTTACTTAGGTATGTAAACCACATTGAGAACTACCGGTATTTTTGTTGAAAAGTTTATATATATATATATATATATATATATATATATATATATATATATATATATATATATATATATATATATATATATATATATATATACGGGGGGAAATGGCCTGCCCTGCAAAGCTAACATTTCCCGACATATGAGGCGGAGAAACTCATTACCAAGGAGACGAAAGCATTTTATGGCAAAAGGAAGCACGATTACAAAGGCAGGAAGACTGGTGGATAGTAAGTGGCAGGAAATGGTTAGAAACAATAGACGAAGGAGATCATCAAAGAGGGTTTTCCCCGGGGTCGTGCTCGTCATTTCAGAGGCAGAAACCTGGGGAAATGAAAGGATACACTGACTACTAGTGACGACCCCTGCCCAGCCCACTCCCCCTAACTCTCACCAGCAACGCCGCCCAGCACCTTCCCTTCTCTCTCAACCGATTCTTCCTCCTGCAATGTCTTTGTCTGCTTTCCTGCAACACCGACCCTCCATGGGCGCCTTCCTAATTTTGCAGGAATGCTGGCTCAATGTGAGAGGTTTTGAGGTTCTGCAGTTTCTACGGTTTATTCCTGCACCTTATTATTGCGGGGTTTGTTTTTCTCATACGTTTCATTCGCTCCCCCGCCATGTGACCCAGGACAACGCCAGATCCATGGCAACCCTCACTTTCTCGATCAGAAGATCCCTCAGCACATGGATTGGCCACCAGGGGTAGATGTGTTTTGGTGGTCGATGTTTTGGGGCTGTTTAATATATTTATCTCATTGATTTTTTTTTACCAAATGAAAGATCTCACACTCCCATGAATTCACAGTTCTTCGCCCCCCCCCAGCTGAAATGGGGAGGGTAATACCTGCCAACCTCCTAAGTTGGCGCGTAGGGTTACAAGATAATGGACGTGCTTTAAAAAGCGCGTGTTTGGTTTTGCAGTTGTGCATCTTATAAACTACAAGAATACAACAAACAGAAAACAAAAACAACAGTTCACAAGTTACAGACGCGAATTTCCAGGCGAGACCAAGGCAGCAGACATAACACAAACCTCCTGCTGGGGAATCCTAAGGCTGGCTCCAAAGAACCTTGACAAATAACGTCACCAAAATCTTGTGGTGTTTCGCCGCATAGAACATCCGAAAGCTGGCATGGCATCATACAAATAAAACAATTATTCCTACCGTATTAAGCTCCCTCCGGGAGGTTTTCGCATGAGAGCTGCTTTTGTTAAACGAGGAGAAGAAAATGAAAAGACACTGTCAAAAACAAGGAGACCATAAAAACCTTCGAAAGACTGCTGAAAGCAGAAATCGTATGGAAATCACACCAAGATACACACAATGGGGGGGGGGGGGGTCAACAAAGTGATCTCTCCCCTTTCTCACCAGGAGAGCTCAGAATCAATCAGGTGTTGTTGCTATTTTTTCCCTTCTCAGAATTGATAGTGATCGCAGTGATCTTTTGGTGATCGCAGTGATCTTTTGGATTTCATGATCTTAATGATCGCAGTGATCTTTTGGATTTTGCCCGTTGTCTTCGGGCTGTTCGCTTCGTCTTTTAGTTTCACCGTAACACCGAGGTAAAGACATCCCCCAGACATTATCTGCAAACCAAACCATCCCATCCTGCATCGTATGATACGGCTGGGAAGAAGCAGAAAGTGAACGTATCTATTGATCACCTTCACCTGACTGGGGTGGGCTGGGGGGGTCTGACTCTCTGCCGTTCTCTGTTTCCTGAGCAGAAATACTCCAAGCCTTGCTACTACGCAGACGTTAATATTATTAGGCGAGAATCCTCGCAACAGCTCTGAAAGGTAGACAAGACGGAGAGAAAACCGCTCTTTCGGTCTGCTCCGATATAGGTAGTTTCCTCTTTTGGTTCCCGGGCTCAACGTTTCCTAGCCGGACCCTAGAATGGTGAGCACCAGGTGTGGGTAATACAAAACCACGCCCCACTTCGAATAGCAACCTGAAGTCACATCTGCCCTCATTTGTTTGTGTCCTGCTTTGTTCCCTTTCTCCTTGGAAACTGCATCGGGCAGTTTAGCTGAGAATCATTTTGCGTGTATAATCTGGAATTGGTGGGTTGTCAAGGTCATGCCTTGGGGTTGTCAATGCCTGAGAGGGAGTGTTTGGATTTGGGGCGCCTAAGGGGAAAGACGTGCTGTGGAAAGGCCGTCCCACACCGCAGCTGAACTCGTCGGAAGGAGTCTCTTCCCGCAAATAGTCCCTCCTGTTGTCCCGCCTTCTTAAGAAAGCGCAGCTGTGATTGGGTAAACACAAGTGAGCTCCGGTTGGCCGAAAACCTGCAGCCTCGCTGTGAACCGTCTTTGAGGAAGCCCAGCACCTTTTCCTCTCTGACCTCTTTCCTCAACTTCGCCTTTCTAGCGCCTCAGAGATCTCAAATTTTGGAAGTTCGGTGCCCTCCTCGCATACAGCAGAGTTGCTCACGCAACCAGCCCAGCAGGCCGAGAGGTGGGAAGGAAGAAGAAGCCGCTATAAATGCCAGCTGAGAGCAAAGGGAACTGAAGATTTGGTGGCAGTGACTCCCAATTTGTGGTGGGAAGTTGAAGATCTGTTCTTTTCGGAGGAGAAATGAACCCCACACAACTGGATCAAGTGGTATGAGGGGGGGGGGCTCGTTCAAATACCTGCTACCCAGGTCATATGCCCAGGTCAAATGCATGGAAGTTTGAGACACCCTCCAACCTGGACGATGTTCTGTGGTCTGGAAGTGTGTTTGGATAAGCAGCAGGGGTTTTTTTTTGGGGGGGGGGGTTATGAAAAGCACTCTGTCCATGCACAGAGGTAATTAATTATTCCACATCTCTTTCTGTAAATAACGAGGGGGCATGACTGTAAATAAGGGGGCATGAATTAATAAAGGTGCCCGTCTTCCACAGAGCCCCATATCTTGACCCATCCCAGACAGCAGGCAAAAAAACTGTTCCCCATCTGCGGGGTATGCTGTTGATGGATTTGATGGGAGGCCCCTCACCAGGGGTCTCCTGTTTGCTCGATATCTCCCTGACCATTGCTGCAGTCAAAATTTCCCAGCAACATAAAGTGTTTTGAGGTGCTGTCATTGTGGAGTATAGTCATGGATTATAATCTTTCCATTACTACTGCTGTGTGCTATCCTTACTCCTGCAATCCTTACAATGGAAATTCTGTCATTCCAGGCTGCAATTATTGTGAGGAGAAGGATGTTGGCAGCGGCCATCCTAATAGATTGCCTGCCTCAGAGAAGACGACGGAGATGGTGGGTCAGGCCCATTAACCAATGGAGGTCTGAACATGGCGTCTTCAATCACCTCATCCAGGAGATGAGACTGGACGACATCGAGACCCACTATGCCTACTTCAGAATGAGCAAGGAGCTCTTTGACAAGTTACTCACATTGGTAGGGCCAAAACTGCAGCGGCAGACGACAAATTACCGAAAGCCACTTAGCCCTGCACATAGGCTAGCAATCACCTTGCGGTTTTTGGCCACCGGAGACACGTACTCCAGTCTCTCCTTGTCATTCCGTTGTGGCAAATCTACAGTTACACAGCTTATTCCAGAGACAGCTAACGCACTCTGGGATGTTCTTTGGCCGACCTACATGCCCGTTCCAAAATGTGAGACGTGGAACAGAGTCACCAGTGAGTTCTGGGAGAGATGGCAGTTCCCTATGTGTATTGGTAAGCATGACCTCGTAAACGTTTACACTCCAGTTGTTATGCGTGTATAATAAATTTGAACCGCTGGTTACGCTGCATTCTTTTCTTCATAGGCGCAATGGATGGGAAACATGTCCGCATGCAGGCACCAGCCAAAACAGGCTCCACGTACAAAGACACAAACTCCATAGTCCTACTTGCGCTGTGTGACGCCGACTACAAGTACATCATTGTTGCCGTAGGAGCATCTGGCAAGCAGAATGATATTGGGATTTTCAAAGAGAGCAGTTTTGGAAAAGCACTGCTTGCTGGAGCAGCAGACCTGCCTCCTGCTGCTACTATTCCAGGAACATCTCTTGTAGTCCCACCTGTGATTGTTGCAGATGAAGCATTCCCTCTGCTACCAAACCTTCTGAGGCCTTATCCAAGACGGAATCTTACTGCGGCCCAAACTATCTTCAACAAAAGACTGTCCCGAGCCAGAAGAATAATTGAAAATGTGTTTGGGATCACATGTGCAAAGTGGAGGGCCATGCTGGATTGCCTGAACCTTCACCCAGACAACGCAGAGGTGGTTGTGAAAGCCATCTGTGCATTGCACAACTATGTTCAGGTGGAGGAGTCTGCGTTGGCTCCAGACAGGAGACGTTACTGCCCCGAAGGTTACGTGGACCAAGAGGACAGGAGTGGCACTGTAGTAGACGGGCGTTGGAGGCTAGAAGTGGGTGGGGTCTCTTTGGATGGCCTAGGCAGGCAGGGTGCTAACATGTACTCTAGAAACGCAGCACAAATCAGGGAGACCTTCCTTAGCTATTTCTCATCTGCTGAGGGAAATGCTCACTTTGCTGAACAGACCACTCTTGAGCTGTGAGAACTTGCGTTGGCTGAACTAAACCTGTGTGTGCACCCCCACCCGCATTTTATTGTGCAATAAAACGTTTGAGTTTCATTAAAATCTTGTGGTGCCTGTGCCTGTGGTCACAGTTTGCTCTGCGAGAGACTCCCTTGAATGTGCCATCCATACAGGAGGTGCTATTACCCAAAGAGCTGGTTCTTAGGGGAAATTAGCACAGCCCAATTTGGAACAAGGGATCTTTTAGACTGGATACAGATCAGCGTAGTGCAGCACTTCCCTTTTAACTTGGCAAAGAGAGAGACTGAGAGAAATAACTTCAAAGTAGAAGTATGGATTTATTAACAACAGAACAAAAGGGTAAAATTGTTCATACATAGGATTGATAGAAAATACATTTCCTTTTAACCTAGCAGTGTGGTATGTTCCTGATTTATGGTGGTTGTGTGTGATGCAAAGTGTATTTGGTGCAAAAGAAAGGAAAAAGGGGGGGGGGTTGGGAGTGAAGTTTGGAAGTCTCTACTTCTCCAATCCCATTTCTAAACAGCTAAGGAATAGAGAGGAGGGAAGGGGGGAGGCAGAAGTTATCAGCTTTTCATAGCTACCTGCCTTGAAGAGGAGAGAGCCTTGTCAGCGTGGCAGGTGGTTTGGAAACCCGGAAGAGTGACCAAAATACTGTTCTAAAACTCCTGATTTTAAGGAGTTGTTGGGTTGCTTGTTATGTGCAACTTTGGAGGTAAACAACTTTGGAAAATAATCCAGGGGAGATGGGAGGGAAGTTTGGAAGTGGCATACCCTTTTGTTTGGTGAATGGCTTTACCATTGTTATCAAATATGTGTTCCTGATCCACCATTAAAAGGAAATCACTGTGAAATGACAGGGGATGTTCCCCGGGCAAACAGCTAAAATGCAAATTCTCATGCAACCTAGGAGAATGTGAGCTTACAATTGTAACAACACAGGTACCATCAGGACATTACATTGTAATAAGAATATGCAGATGTTTACAGTACGAGACATTCCATGGGGGGGAAGAGAAATGCAAGAATGCAGGTAGGCTTTGGTTACAACCTTGCAGAAACTGTAAAACATGAATAAAGGATTATACATTTACGTGCAACTAGAGATGCCAGGAGGATTAAATCTTCTTTAGGATGTGTCTGAGGTGAGAAAGAGTTCATGTAAACTCTGAGCTTCATGTGGAGCAAGAAGTGCCAGTAAAACTGTTCATTTTGCACCTTAGTATTCCTTGGTGTTGTCATCTGACATAGTGTTGCTTGATATCAGAGTTCATAAAACAGCATAATGAAGAATGAAACAAGGGGGGGGGATCCAGTCGTAACAGTGCCAGTCAGCACGTTGCACACCTGTATGCATCTGCACTGAAGTGAAAGCCACATTCCCACCACATCACACAGTGCTGCATGGGGATGTTTGGAAAAAAGAGTGCTGAGCATTACTGTGCAATGAAACTTGACTTTATTTAACTTTAAGAAACAGTTTCACAGAAACTGCTGAGCACTTCTGTGCATGGAAACAGAACTTTATTAAACTTTTAAAAACAAGTTTCAAAAAAAAAAACCCTGCAGAGCATTTCTTAGAAATGAAACATAACTTTAACAACATTCTAGAAACGATTAAAAAAAAAAAACAGCGGAATCTGCCCTGTTAATAAAACTGCACTGCTTCTGCATGCCTTGCCAACCATGAGTGCCTTTATCTGACAAGCTAACTCCCTGGACTTTGAGCACTGCATTGCATCCTGACAGCACGAGGTGAGGCACTGTCCATGTCCGGTAGAAGACTTTTTAGAAATAGAAGATTTGGACTTGGCTCCTCAGGTGCTTAGGGTGCTGGTTCTCGGGGATGGAGAACTATAGGAGCTGTCAGGGCTTGGAGAACCTTCTCCATAGTGTTCTGTTGAACACGCTTCCTTTTCCCAGGAACCACCGGAGTAACTGAAAGCACAGGAGTGTTTAATCGGGTGGGGAACCTATTTGCGGTGGGGGGCCATTTTCCCTTGTGGAAAATTGGCTGCGGGCCGGCTGTTAGGCCGCCCGAACATTTTTGGGGGGCCCCCACCGCAAATTTGACCCCCCCATGAATTTACCGCTCCCACCCACCGCCCACCCACCCACGGACCGCTCGCTCTCACTCCCGCCCACCCACCCACCCATGGACCGCTCGCTATGTCCGTTTGCCCTCAGAAAGGTTCTGCGCATGCACGCAAAAATGAATAAAAGCCGCGTCGACGCACTGGGCCTTCTCAGAAGGCCCTGGACCGCCAAACTGGGCGGTCACTCGGCCTTGTCCTGGCCTTGGAGCCTCGCCCTCCGGCTACCAGAGGGAAGCCCCAAGTGGGCGTGCTGCTTCCGGGGGGCGCGGCAGCTGGTCTCCGGTGCCGTGCTGCGCAGCCCCAAGCCTGACTGCCGCGCCCCCCCCGGAAGCACCATGCCTACTCGGCACCTGGGGTGCAGCGCACCAGATCCCCCCATTATAGGACACCACTGGCCCTCCCACCGGCACAGCTAGGCCCTGTACTGTCACAAAGCACTTCTTTATGACACTTTTGCAACAGCATGTGCCAGCAGAACACATGTTCTGCCAGCGCTACTATAGCATAAGATTGGGCCCTTAGCCTCATCTGAAAGCTTAATGAGATAGTAGAACCATGATTAAAGAAAGAAATCACATCTATTTTGCATGCTTTTATTTTACATAACAGAGAAGCAGATATAAGAAAATAATGTAATGGAAAGCAACTATGACGAACTGGGAAATAAATGTATAATCTTGTCAATGCAATGTACACCAAGGATCAATTAAGCCTAATTCTTCCACATAACCTTTAAGTGTGGATTGCACTATAAAGCACATTCTGCACGGAGGAGTGCTCCGATTTAAATTAGGATCTAATATGTATATTTACCAAATGACTAAAACGTTGATGACACATAGCTGGAGAATCAGCACTAGGACCGTATACATTAATCACAGTAATAATTTATACCGGATCATCACAGCACTAAAATATTGAAACAGCCATCATGATAAAAAAAATAGCCTACAAAATATGGAAAGAAATACGCTTATGTATCAATATGGCCACAACTTTAATTCAGCTAGAACAGAGATTCTCAACCTGTGGTACGGGTACCCCTAGGGATACGCGGACCTCTTGCTGGGGGTACGTCAAGCCCTGCCCCTTATCTGCCCCATCAGCAGCTAATTAAGTGTTAATTAACATGTGTTTTAAATTAATTATTTTCGGAGCCCTTCTGTCTCTCTGATTTTGGTTTTGGGCTTATTTTTGTTGAAAGAACAAGGCATCTTCGGGATTCCGGTTATAAAATAATTTATAAAATGTAAAAATTGTAAAATATGTACAGTGACTTTTTAAGTCAAGTTAAAACACAATTGTGAATAAAATACTTTAAAAGTCCATGGTTAAAATACAATAAAAACAAATTGTAAAGAGGACGGACATATGGGATTTCCAGCCATGTCAAAATATTTCCAGAAATAAAGTTTAATACTCAAGCCAAATTGTCGTTGGTAATTCCTTCTTGACGGGAGAAGATACACACAGACCCTTGACAGGTCAAGGGAAACAGCGTCCAAGGATTAACCGAGCGACAAGCAGAAACTTTACTCCTCTGCTGGCGTTTCACTTCTCTCTCGAAGCTTTCTCAAAGCAAGTCCGGCTAATTTTGTTAATAAAAGATAACTCCTGTTTACGGTTGAGGACTTGGGACCCATGCTTAAATATTTCTATTGCCTCCAAACTCAATCTGGCCCTGTAGTTATTCTCATGACATAATTTAATAGTATCTTCAAATTTAATGTCATGTCCCGACTCCAACTTGTGCTGAGCTAAGGCAGATTTCTCAACCTGCCCAAGCCGGCAGGCACGCTCATGTTCTTTAATCCTAGTATTAATAAAACGTTTGGTGGTCTCAATGTACACCTTCCCACAGCTACACGGTACCCTGTAAATCCCTGGTGCATTAAGAGGGGGTCTCAAGTCTTTAGGGTTTCTTAAAAGCTGGCTTATTTTATTGGTAGGTTTAAAAATAGTTTTAAAATTATATTTACCCATCACCCTTCCAATTTTATCCGTGGTCCCTTTTACATATGGTAGGTATTACCATTTTATTAACAAAATTTGGATTCTTGCAATTAACAAAAATAATAAGAAACAACAATAGAATAGTTTTTTTTTTTTAATTAACCTTGCTACTATTCTCAGGTCGTCCATTAGGGGCAGTGCAATAGGGTGAATTGAGGACATGTCTTGGTCTATGCATAGCTTCCGATGCTAATTACCTCTGTAGCCAATTGCGTGCCAAAACCTCCTTTAAAAGTAGCAGGACTGCGATATGTGCGTTTACCATCTTCCTGCCTACTTAGGCTTTTCTCGCATTTGACAAAGTACATAGATTACGAACGAAACATAATGCTCAGGAATTTTTGAATGTTTTTATTGTATTTTAACCATGGACTTTTAAAGTATTTTATTCACAATTGTGTTTTAACTTGACTTAAAAAGTCACTGTACATATTTTTCAATTTTTACATTTTATAAATTATTTTATAACCGGAATCCCGAAGATGCCTTGTTCTTTCTCCATCGTAGCTGGTTATATTAGTCTTCGATCCTTTCTTATTTTTGTACTTTGGAAAATGTACTTTGGTGGAGTGGGGAAAGGAGGAGCTGATTTTGGGAAGTGTGACTTGGAGAAAAAAAGGAGATCCTTGCATCTCTCTCTCTCTCTCTCTCTCTCTCTCTCACACACACACACACACACACACACACACACACACACACACACACTCACTCTCTCACACACAGTTAAATAAGACATTTTTCACATTTAAATTGTTTTATTACTTTTTAATTTAACAATTAATTACCTAATTAATTAATTGATTAATCCAATTAATTAGCAGGGGGTACTTCAGAAAATTGGACTGTGATAGGGGGTACCCGGACTTCTAAAGGTTGAGAACCCCTGAGCTAGAATATAATACATCTGGGAGATAAGCATCTCTGACCAAACCTTTACATAAATAGCTTGTATCAACCACCATTAAATGAGTTTCCTGTAGAAAATGCTAACATAGCATTAATTTTAAACATTAATCTTAATGATCATAGTTTTAGGGAGGCCATTTTTTATATTTGCCATGATCTCTAATGGCCCAATCCTATCCCCCTCCCCCGCTGGCATAACTAGCGTTGTGATGTGAGCACCAAAAAACCCCTGACATATTTTTATGTCCTCCGCCACTCCTTCCTGAACCCCCTGCCTTTTACCCCATCCAAATCCGTCCAAGAATCATGGAGATACAGTCATTTTTAGTAAAGCGCATTTAAGATTCGGCTTCTTTCTGCTTTGCGCACCATTTGATAGCTGGCGCGTGCCCGCCGAGGGCAAAAGTTCACCGGCACGCGCCTAACACGAGCCCTCCAGAGCCCCAAGAGAAGCGGCAGCAGCAAAAGTTCACCCTGTACCCTTTTAATCCTTTAAGCCTGTTAACCCACTAAGCCTAAAATCCTCTTTCTGGGCGTTCAGCCAACACTCCCAGACGGCGTGTGCAGCTTATTAACTAACCCAACTCTGACCTCTCGCCTTTTTGTACTGACAGCCGGCTTTCGCTATCTCGGCTGCATTTGACAGCTTTAAAGTGGCAGTGCTCTATTTCGGTGGAATAAGGAGTCTGAGGCTTTTATCGGTTATTTAGGGGTTCCCTTGGGGGTTATGTGTCCGGACCTCCTCGGAGGTCATCGGGGGTCTCCCTAGGGATGGGATCCACACGGAATGGTCCCGATCCTCTCACTTAGCTGGGGTAAGCCTCATGCTGAGTGGAGAGGCTCCTGGAAGCAGCGCAATAGATTTGCAGCCATTAAAGAAGTCCCGTTCGAGGCGAGGACGTCCTGCTTGGGGTTCCGGGAAACGGAAACATGGAGATTGGTTCGAGGCCGTCTACCCCCTTCCAGCACGAACACAAGAGGTCAAATGTAGGCAGCCCGGGGGGCGCCTCCTGCCATAGATCTGTGCTGCAGGGAGTAGGAGAGACCATTTTAAAACCACATAACCCAAGCTAGTCAGCAACAGCTTCCAATTCTGTGCTGCTCTCAAATGGCTTCCTTCTACCTGGGGAGCTAGATGGGGGCAGGGAATCCAGGGAACTCCTGATGCACCGTGAGAACTCAGACTGCCACCATTTCCAAAACTCCAAGCCTAACTCTTTGTGTGTCTCCTCTCTGTCAATCACCGCCATCCCCCACATCCTGGAATCATTGTCTTTGCCTTCCTTTGTCACTATTATTCAAATGCCTATCTCCTGCTACCATTTCCCTGATTGCAACTTGTCCCTCTGTGTATGATACCACTATCTCACCTCCCATTGTTCCTGTTTTGCCTTGCTACAATTATTTCAAATGCTAATCCAGTTACCTGCCTTGCTCTTGCCTGATTGACAGGAACAATTCAAATGTCCTCAACTGTATGCCTAGTGCCATGGGGCAGGGACCTATTGTGTGGCACTTTTGGCTATCTAATTGGAAACACTGCCTTTTGTGTTAAGCAGGCTTCTCAAAAGGACCCATTCATCAAACTCCGGAAAACCTCGCTTCACCTGAAGTGGGGGTCTAATCCAATTACCCCAGCCACCCAGCACCCCCCCCACCCATCATCCCATTGGCTCCCAGTCCCATCCCTCATTGGTCCCCAGTTACACAAAGCACCACACTTTTCATTGGTTTTCTTAATAAAGTTTGTCTTTTATTGGTTCAAAGTTCCACACATGCTGCTGCTGTTCTCAGTGGTGCAAAGTTTCAATCCAACTTCTTATTGGCTGTATCGACGTGCAACTTCTTGGATCCTTTCCTTTATTGGTTCCCCTTTGTTATGTATTCTTTCACCACCACAATGTATTCCATGATTTTACCTGTAACAATGAATGTATATAAACTCTTGTATTAATTGTATATGTTACACTTTCTGCCTTGCTGATCGTGTCCTTGGCTAGCAGAGTAAAAGATCTTCCTTTTTACAACGTTGGTCTATTTTGAGCTCTATTTTTTGGCGCCTCTGCAAACTGCAGATCTCTTCCCTTTCTCTCTCTCTTTTCCTTTTTGGGTACGCTCTCCACCCCCGGAGTCAGGTGTCTGCTCACCAAATCAAACGAGCTGAAATCACTTGCACCTTGGGGTGCTCACAACAGTTGTGCCGGTGAAAGCCGCTTTACAGCAGTTGCAAAGCAGCCTCCGCCAACACATGCAGCAGGCCTGCTGGCGGGGAGGCCATAGTGGCCTCCTGCATACCAGCAGACCCAGGGAGACCCACCAGAGCAGGTAAGCCCACAGTGGGTTGGAGGGAGGGAGGCAGGGAGGTGGTTGAACAGGGCAGGGGATGGACGGAAAAGGGGAGGGGGTGAGCAGAAGGGGGGTAGGATCAGCGGCGATGGCACATGCGGAATCCTGACCCCGTTCCCAGGTCAACATGGACTTGCACCAGCGATCGATCTGGCGCAGGTCTGAGTTGATCCATAGTGGATGTTGGGGCTTACCCTGGGGCAAGGGGACTCCCGAGAAGACATCCAGCAGCTGAAAATACCCTACAAGATACAGCGGTAGCTGTGCCAGCGCTGCTGCATTGCCACATGGGGATTTAGATAGGATTGGGCTGTAAGGCCCTCAACATTCCAAGCTCAGATGAAACATAGCCATATAAATAGTAAATACAATACACAAAAAAGCCTCTTTCAAATACCAAACACGAAACCTTAGTCACACTACCATTAAAACTACAGAGATTGTAAGGAAATGTTTATTTATTGTATACAAATTATTATAATTTTAAAAAAACATCCCATAGAGTGAAAAACTACCCCAACTAAACTAAAAACAAAGACTCTCATTTTCCATGCAAGGTAGAAGAATTGTTGCATCATCTGCAGCCCTGTCAAGACTATTCTCAAAATATGGTTTGATATACACACTTATCAAAAGAACTGTAAAAAGGCGATTCAACAGACATGTTTTCCTGTTCACTTGTCCTTTAGCAACACTGGCTACTCTACTGCCCTATTTACATTCCTCAACAAACTGGCCAAACGTCCAGAACAGCAGAAAAAATTATTTCAACCCGAACAACTAAGTGATAATGACAGAATGAAGCTCATTAACCCTTCCCTTTATTTTAAACCTTAGTAGTTTATAAGATATTTTGCTGAGGATTTCAAGTTCCATTCATACGAATCAATCTTATTATTCAGTCATTAATAAAAGAAGAGTCACTTCTGAGTCACTGTCAAGTTGCAACCCCCTTTAAGGGGATCACAACTAAAAAAAGGCTGGGAACCACTGATTTATAGGATCTCTCTCCTGAATGGATTCTTTCATGTACAATAAGGGCTGATTTCCTCCGGAAACATTTCCTGCAGATTGAACATTTATAGGGTCTCTCTCCTAAATGGATTGTCTCATGCCTAATAAGGCTTGCTGTTTCTTGGTAGCTATTATCACAGGCTGAACATTTCTAGGGTTTCTCTCCAGAATGGATTCTCTCATGCTTGATAAGGCTTGATTTATAACAGAAACGTTTTTCACATGCCAAACACTTATAGGGTCTCTCTCCTGAATGAACTATCTCATGCCTAATAAGGGTTGATTTCCTCTGGAAGCATTTCCCGCAGACTGAACATTTATAAAGTTTCTCTCCTGAATGGATTCTCTCATGTGCATTAAGATGTGTTTTTTTGCCGAAAATTATCCCCACAGGCCAAACATTTATAGGGTCTCTCTGCTGAATGGTTCTCTCATGTATAATAGGTATTGTTTTCTCTGGAAGGATTTTCCTGCAGATTGAACATTTATAGAGTTTCTCTTCCGAATGGATTCTCTCATGTATAACGAGAGTATATTTCCTACTAAAGTATTTCCTGCAGATTGAACATTTATAGGTTTTTTCTCCTGAATGGATTCGTTCATGTGCAATAAGATGTGATTTTTGCGGATAACTATTCCCACACACCAAGCATTTATAGAGTCTCTCTCCTAAATGGATTCTCTCATGCTTAATAAGGCTTGCTTTAAAGCATTTCCCAAAGGGTGCACATTTTGAGGGTTTTACTTCTGAGTGAGTTCTCTCATGCTTAATAAGGGTTTATTTATACCAGAAATGTTTCCCACAGGGCAAACATTTATAGGGACTCTCTCCTGAATGAATTGTCTCATGCCTAATAAGGCTTGCTTTATCTCGATAGCTATTATCACAGGCTGAACATTTATAGGGTTTCTCTCCAGAATGAACATAAGAAGAGCCCTGCTGGATCAGGCCAAAAGCCCACCTAGTCCAGCTTCCTATATCACACAGTGGCCCCACCATATGCCTCAGGGAGCACACAGCCAACAAGATAACCTGTTTCCCGTTGACACTCCCTTGCACCTGGCACAAAGAAAACCCACTTCTAAAACCAGGAGGTTGCTTATGGCTTGTAACCTGTGATGGTCTTTTCCTCCATGAATCTGTCCACACCCCTTTTAAAGGCATCTAGGCCAGGTGCCATCACCACATCCTGTGGCAAGGAGTTCCACAGATGAATTACACGCTGGGTAAAGAAATATTTTCTTTTGTCTGTTCTAACTCTCCCTCCACTCAATTTTAGTGCATGTCCCCTGGTTCTGGTGTTATGCGAGAGGGAGAAGAATTTCCCTCTATCCACTCTCTCCATCCCATGCATAATTTTATACATCTCAATCATGTCCCCCCTCAGGCGCCTTTTTTCTAGGAATGGGTTCTCTCATGTTTAATAAGGCTTGATTTATAACAGAAACTTTTTCCACAGGCCAAACATTTATAGGGTTTCTCTCCTGAATGAATTATCTCATGCCTAATAAGGGTTGATTTCCTCTGGAAGCATTTCCCGCAGACTGAACATTTATAGGGTTTCTCTCCTGAATGGATTCTCTCATGTTTAATAAGTGTTAATTTCCTCTGGAAGCATTTCCCACAGATTGAACATGTATAGGGTTTTTCTCCTGAATGGATTTTCTCATGTTTAATAAGGGTTGATTTATGCCGAAAGCTATTCTCACAGGCTGAACATCTATAGGGTTTCTCTCCTGAATGAATTCTCTCATGCGTAATAAGGTTTGATTTTTTCCGGAAACTGTTCCCGCAGGTCAAACATTTATAGGGTCTGTCTCCTGAATGGATTCTCTCATGTGTAATAAGGCTTGCTTTATCTTGGTAGCTATTTTCGCAGGCTGAACATTTATAGGGTTTCACTGCTGAATGGATTCTCTCATGCCTAATGAGGTATCCTTTTTCCCGGAAACTTCTCCAACAAATGAGACATTTATAAGGTCTCTCTCCTGAATGGATTCTCTCATGTGTGCTAAGGTTTGATTTTTTCCGAAAACTATTCCCACAGGTCAAACATTTATAGGGTCTCTCTCCAGAATGGATTCTCTCATGTGTTATAAGACTTGCTTTATCTTGGTAGCTATTCTTGCAGGCTGAGCATTTATAAGGTTTCTCTCCTGAATGGATTCGCTTGTGCCTAATTAGGTATGCTTTTTCCCGGAAACTTCTCCAACAAATGGGACATTTATATGGTCTCTCTCCTGAATGAATTCTCTCATGTGTAACAAGGTTTGATTTTTTCCGAAAACATTTCCCACAGGCCAAGCATCTATAGGGTTTCTCTCCTGTATGGATTCTTTCATGATCAATAAGCTGAGACTGCCAATTAAACTTTTTCCCACAGTGCAAACAGTTATAGTGTTTCTCTCCTGTATTGTTTCTTTTATGTTCATTTAGGCCCTTTCTGCATTTTTGTCTAAAATTGTAAAATCTCCTTTGTACATGGGTTTGATTGATGTCTTTGCTGACTCCGTCACAACTTGAAACTTTTTTCCATCTTCTCCCTGGGTGTTTTCCCTGCTCCCATTTTGTTCCACCCCGTTTTGCCATCTCCAGATCCTGCGAAATGCCTCCAAACCATATCCTATTGGATTCCATTTGCTTTCTGCTTTTTATCAAAATATTCTCCTTCTCTTCCATGCTCCCAGTGCCTGTTGGAGTAAACATAGAATGATGACAATAGGTCTGTCCAATACAAAAATTAATGGGGATGCTGGAAAACAGGATAAGGTTCTTCAGAGTTCATGGAGATCAAATCTATCCTTTGTGATTAGTCAATGGCTATGCTGCCTCCAGGTTCAGAGATAGTATATATCTGCATACCAATTACTGGAAAACAATAGTGGAAAACAGCTATTTGCCTAACTGTCCTGCATCTGGGCCTCTCAGAAGCATCTTGTGGGCCCCTGCAAAAAAACAGGATATTGGACTAAATGGATCTTTGGTCCCATCCAGCAGAGTCCTTGCCAAACCAAAATTACAGTAAGGGGGTCAAAATGTGTGAATGCCTTGGTCCTCAGCCAGAGATGGTTCAAACTGCTGACCTCCCAGGAACTGGACTGGGAAAATAATACCTAAATATACAATGGTTTAGTTTACCTATTCCTCACCTGAGCACAGACTTTGACAGATCTCACTTTTCTCAAAACCCTGATGATCTAGAAGCCACGACTCTTCTTCTTGTTCCACCTTGATCACAGTATCAGGAAGCCCTGATGAGGCAAAAGGAATAAGAAGATGTAAGGAGATATTCCAGTCTGGAGTTTAGCAATGGTAGGTTAGTTCCAGGCTCTTAAACAACATCTGGCCAATATCTAGTGGTTTCATAGGAGCTACCATTAAGCTATGTTTATCTGAGCTGTGGATAGATGAAACCTACTTTTCTTTGAAAAACTGTCAATCCCCTTGTTCAAGCCTGGAGATCAGTTTGAATTTGGGGGCTGAAAATTCTGCACAGAAAGAACAGAGGGCAATGTAATAACAATAATACAGTGTATACAAGCAAGGATCCAGCTGGAAGATTCTGTGGCTTGGTGGTCATTCCGGCAAGGACACAGTCACTATACAACTTCAGATCACAATAACAATCTTCCTTCTAGGAAACAGTTGGTGGTCTCCTATATTTAAAGAATCTCCCTGCAAGTAGGACTAGCAAAACAAGGAGAAAACTCAGCTAGGACCTTTCTCCTGGGGATTCTAGTTTTCCTCTTGCAAATAATTTGTTTGTTTTTTTTAAATATGTTCAAGCCTTTAAAATTATAATCTTCAGTTGCTCTCTGAAGTGATGCAATTCATTTTACCACTTCACTCTTCTGCTTGTATAAACTAGACCCAAAGAGGGAAATTTTTATTGTGACCAAATGCCATTAAGCTACTGCGACATTGCTGGAATTAAAATAGTTGAAACTCAAACCCTGTGATTGCACAAATGGGGATTTCAGGGATTTCTTTTGTTTTCCCACCCTAAATGGGAGAATTCTACCATATTAGGGTCTACCACCGCATTCTCATCTCATTATGTTGCATGAGTAGATCCTGTTCTAAAAATGCCTGCTCCTCTGGAGGTAGATATCTAGGGTTCAGATGGGGCCTTGGCCACTTCTACTGGAGATGCCAAAGATGACACTAGGGAAGTTCTGCATGCAAAACAAGGTTGGCAGTAGTGGTCAGGCTGGGCACCAGTGACCCGAGGAGGGCCTACTGCTAGTCAGCCCCTCCCCGTGGGCCAGTATAGAGAGGAGGGAGGTGAAAGTTATGGTGCTTCGTCCTTAATCTCCTCCCTACCTGTCAATGGAAACGTTTCTTCCAGTTGGCCTACTAGCTGGAAGAAATGCCCCTGGCCAGAAGAGAAGAGAGCTCCTCCTTCCTCTCTTCCCCATCAGTCAATGGAGGGATGATGTTTCTCCCAGTTGGCAGCCCTGCTACCACTTATTCCGGAGCAGGGGGACAAATGTCCCCTTCCTTCGAGGAGACCTTGCGCCAGTTACTTTCCCCGCAGGATGCAGTGGAAGCCGCGCTGGCACAACTGCATCAGCATGGGGAAAGTTAGCTATGATTGGGCTGTTAGTTGACAATCAAGTCAGAAAAGGAGATATCCTGGAGGACCTGTGGCCAGGACTTCCATTCTGCAGCTTTGGCTGGTTTGCCAACTGTCTTTCTGTGTAGACACAGCATACCTGGCCTCAGTTATGCATGCCATGGTTACTTCCACACTAGATTATTGCAATGCACTCTATATGTGATAGATTTTGAAGATGGTTTGGAAAGTATAAAGACTGTGACACACCAGCTGCAGCACGAGAGGAGCCGTCGTGTTGCACCGCACCGCAACACACCCTGTCTACACTGAAGGAAGCCACACGGAGAAGTGTAAGATGTCCTGCCCCGCCCCTGCTCTCTCTTAGCCGACGCTTCGCTTCACGTCCTGCCCCTACTGCACCAAACGCAGCCTCTCATTGGCCGAAGTTCAGTTTGTTCAACTTTGCTCACACAGCAACGCAGCTCTACTGCGTTGCCGTGAGATCTTCGAAAACACAAGACAGACCGAGATCTTTGCACTGCAGACCAACGCTGGTCCACGCACCGCGCCGCAGCGAGGCTGGTGTATCACAGCCTTAACTGGTGCAGAATATAGCTGTTAAACTACTGGCCAGAGCAAGACACTTGGCCCATATTACACTGATTTTATATCAGCTGCCGAATTTGTTTCTCCAGTCAAGGTTTTAATCCCTCAAGGCTTTGAATGCTACTGTCATCATTCAAACTCTGTCTTTTACGCTGCTGCTTTTAAGTTGTGTAGTTGTTTTGCTTTTATTTGTTGTATGTTTAATGTTTTTTGGGAGTTCTAATATTATGGCTAGCTGCCCCAGATTTGTTTCTGGAAACAGACAGGACATTTATTTATTTTATTTATTTAAAAAAATTATATCCCGCTTTATCCTATGCCGAAGGCAAATGCCCAAGGCGGCTTACAAAAAAAAACACCAACTTAAAATAATACATACATACAACCTTAAAATTAAAAAAAAAATACTTTACAAGACGGGGAAGGACATTTGGCTGGGAAAAGGTGAGAAGAGATTCCCTACCAACAGAGGCCACATTGTCGTAATTCTCCTGCATAACGTCTCGGTATAAAGTCTTTTGCCTGGCATCTAGCAAAGCCCATTCTCCCTTTGTGAAGTACACGGCCACATCCTGAAAGGTCACTGGGCCCTGAAAGGAAAAGCAAACAGCTCCCCACTCAGTCCCTGCTGCCACAATCTCAGCTGAAGAGCCAGAAAAACATCAACAGAATCTGTCCCCCCAGGTCCCAACACAGAAAATTACTCAGACTCCCATTACCTGGTATATAATATGCCCCACTTCCAAGACATCCCCCACCTGAATCTGCTGGTGGTAGCTAAGTTATCCTTGCGAACAGCAGAAAACAGAGAATGATGTAATGTAGACAAAGACTCTGCCTTGCCCCCACTGCACAAGAAAAGCACCACAATCCCTCAAATCCCCCATACCTGAGTCAGCTCTGCTGCCGCCATTTCCCTTTCTCCAGAAGGAGGATACAGTCTGATGAGAGTCAGGGAAGGAGTTCGGAAGTCTGTGAGGGCAGGAAGAATATATGTTTTAAATGAATGAATGAATGAATGAATGAATGAATGAATGAATCTTTCCTAGAGTGCAGTAAGAGGGCAGTTTCAGAGGACTGCCCTACCAGGGCGTTTTTCCAGGGGGCTCCCAGCCCATCTGAACCTTCAGACTAGAAGTTGAATTAGATAATCTATTGTCATGTGGTGGTTTTAGATTTTCTTTACGTGTATGTGCAAGTCACACTACAAGTCACATACATAGAGTTAGGAAACCCTAGACTCATGCATAACTGCAGCTTTACTATGGGGCAGGGGAGGAAGAAGGGTCTGCGTGGGAAGCACCTGATCATCCAACAGCCTGCCAGGTAAGTTGGGGATGAGGGAGTGCAGAGCTCACGGAGGGAAAGGTGGAAGAAATACTGCCAGGGGAAGGGCAGGCCAACCACAGGGTTGTGAATGTACACAAAGCTTCAACCCCATGGTTTGCCCCATAACCCAGCACACCCTGGAGCCATCCCTGGACTGCATAGTTGAATGCTTCCATATGAAGAAAAAATATCCTGCATATATAAACCTAACATATCAGGAAGAAAGGTGGGAATTCTTCTCCATCCATCACTTAAATGGTGTTTTATTTGCAGGTGGGTTTTAGAGACCTATTGGTGGGGGAGTTTGGTTACCTTAACTGTGAAACAGTGTGGTGGTCCGGGTCCCTAGGCGGTGCTGCAAGGGAACAAATTCCTCCACTCGGTTCCGGCCCTCACCCTAGCCTAGGGCCACTTCTAAGAACAGACACACACCAATGTCAATACATATCACGGCTCACTTTTTGCTGCCACCAGAAATGTGAATGCAGGCCATGCTCCAAGTCTTTCACTTAGTCTGGAGTCTGTTTGCCAATTAACCGGGTAGACTAGAGGACTGGGAAACCATCTGACACTGAAGGTCTCTCTCTTTCTCTCACCCCCTCACCCACTTTTCTGCGCTTTGTTCATCCCAGGCATTCTGACATGCTCATTACACATGCCAAACAAAGCCTACCTTTAGTACCTGCAAGAATGCGCTCACAGAACAGGGCTACTGACAGGCCAATTCTGAGCCAGCGTCAGTGTACCCTGATGGGACTCTGATGTAGGGAAAAGGTGCCTTTCCATTCATGTGGTACAGTCCTCGGATAGTTTAACTGAAGGCTGTGGGCAGTGGCGATTCTATGACCGCCCCCCCCCCCCGGCGCCAGAAGTGACGTAATGGCTGCAGCCGTTATGCACGATACCGAGGCACAGGGTGGGTGGGCAAAACACGCCGCTGACGCTCCTTGCTCGCCCCGACGAACGGGACGATTTGCGCCTCCGCCGACCACCGTGACACCCCCCCGCCCACCTGCCGCCTGGGGCCCGATCCTGCCGCCCGGGGGCCCACCGCCTCAAGGCCCCCTCTGCTGACGACGCCACTTGCTGTGGGAAAAGGCAACCTCTCCCCATTTTACTGTTCCAGTCACAGACAGTGAAATTGGGAGGCAACAGGCAGCGCAAATCCTCCCTAACTTTATACAGGCGGAGCTCTTGCTCTGCCGGCCTACAGCATCACAAACGTACCATAAAGCACGTTTGCGATGACTTGGACGTAAGTGGCGCTGGCGCCGGCACCACTCACACCCCAGGCGGCCCGGACCTGTGCCAGACAACCCAGGCAGTGTGTGTGTGTGTGTGTGTGTGTGTGTGTGTGAGAGAGAGAGAGAGAGAGAGAGAGAGAGAGAGAGAGAGAGAGAGAGAGAGAGAGAGAGAGAGAGAGAGAGAGAGAGAGTACTGGTTTTTTTTAAACAAATAAAGTACTTTATGTTACAAATAAAAGATCTCACCTCTCCCATGAATTCACAATCCCCCCCCCCCATGGGAAGACAGATAGGTATATTATCCCCTGCAGCCTGTTATAATGTTTAAGATAATGGAATGTGCTTTAAAAAGCACGCTTTTTGAAATTTGCAGTTGTGCATTTTTAAACTGCAATACAACAAGCAGAAAACAGAAATAACAGTTCACCAGTTGCAGATGCGAATTTCCAGGCGAAATCAAGGCTGCAGAAAGAAAAAAAAAAGAACAAATCTCCTGCTAGGGAATGCAAGGCTCCCCAAAGAACCTGAAAAAATGTTCCCCAAATCTCGTGGGGTTTGGGCATGGAACATCCGAAAGTACGATGCAATAGTACTAGTACTATTAATTCTCCCGAGTTAAGCTCCCTCCGGGAGGCTTTCGCATGAGAGCTGCTTTTGTTAAAAGAGGGGGAGGAAATGAAAAGACTGTCAAAAAAGAGGCGACCATAAAAACCTTCGAAAGACTGCTGAATGTAGAAATCTTATAATGGAAATCACTCCAAGACACACACAAACGGGCGGGGATCGTCCAGTCACGTCGTATCTCCCCTTTCTTACCAGAAGGGCTAGAATCAATCTTCTAGTTCTATTGCTATTTTCTCCGTCTCAGAATCAATAATGATCGCAGTGATCTTTTGAATTTTGCCCGTCCTCTTCCTGCTGTTCGCTTCGATCACTAGTTCCCATCATCATGGCACCGAGGGAAAGCCATCCCGATGATGATCATTGTTGTTTGCAAAACCAAACCGTCTTATATCCTGCATTGTACGGCTAGAAGAAAGCAGAAGCTGAACGTAAGGGATGGGATGGGGGTCCGTCTGTCCTTCTCTGTTTCCTGAGCCTAGCAACCCAGGCCTTGCTAGTGCGCAGCCGTTGTTATTATTACTGTATTAGGCGAGAATCCTTGCAACAACTCTGAAAGCAGGCAGGTGAGGCTAGATCGTGAGAAAACCGCTCTATCTCTGTGCCCCGATAGTAGTTTCCCGTTTCGGTTCACGGCTCAAGGTTTCCTAGCCGGACCCTAGAATGGTGAGCACCAAGTTTGGGCAAAACAAAAACCCGCCTCGCTTCGAATAGCCATTTGAAGTCACATCCGCCCTCATTTGTCTGTCGATTTTTCCCTTCCGCTATGGAAATTGCAAAGGTCCATTTTTCCGAGCGTCGTGTTGTGTGTTGAAGTCTGGATTTCGCCGGTTGTCAAGGTAATGATGTTTGAAAGGGAGGGCTTGGATTTGGGGTGAATGAGTAGGGAGAGAGGTGGAAAGGGTAGTAAAAGAGGGTGGGCTGGAGATATGAAAAAAGGCTCAGGGTGGTGAAGGAGGATATAAGTAGTACATAAGAAGAAGAGGGAGCCCTGCTGGATCAGGCCAAAGAAAGGCCCATCTAGTCCAGCTTCCTGTATCTCACAGTGGTCCCACCAGATGCATCAGGGCCAGGGGAGCACACAAGATACTTGTATCCTGTTGCCGCCCCCTTGCATCTGGCATATGGAGAAAACCTACTTATAAAACCAGAAGGTTGCTAAGTTATGACTTGTAGGAGCCAGGATGGTGTAGTGGTTTGGGAGTCGGACTTAGACCTGGAAGATCCAGGTTCAAATCCCCGCTCAGCCATGAAGCTTCCTGGGTGACCTTGGGCCAGTCACTATCTCTCAGCCCCACCTGCCTCACAGGGTTGTTGTGAGGACAAAAAAAAAAGGGAGGGGAGGAAATATGTACACCACTCTGAGCTCCTTGGAGGAAGAGTGGTATAAAAATGTGAAAAAATAAATAAACTTGTGATGGACTTTTCCTCCATGAATCAATCCAGTCCCCTTTTCAAGACATCTAGACCAGGTACCATAACCACATCCTGTGAGTTGCACAGCTGAATTACACGCTGGGTGAAGAAATATTTCCTTGTTTCTGTTCTAATTCTCCCTCCACTCAATTTTAGTGCATGTCCCCTGGTTCTGGTGTTGTGCAAGAGGGAAATGAACTTCTCTCTATCCACTCTCTCTATCCCATGCATAATTTTATACGTGTCAATCATGTTCCCCCCCCCCCAGGCGCCTTTTTTCCAGACTGAAAAGCCCCAAACGCTGTAGCCTTTCCTCATAAGGGAGGTGCTCCAGCCCACTAATCATTTTGGTCGCTTTCTGCACCTTTTCCAATTCAACTACATCCTTTTTGAGGTGTGGTGACCAGAACTGGATGCAATACTCCAGATGTGGCCTTACCATCGATTTGTACAACAGCATAATAATATTGGCCATTTTATTCTCAAATTGGGATCCAGGTAGACATGGAGGGTGGGGTGCTCTGGCAGGGGGGAGGGTTTTGTGGAGGTCAGAGGGGGCCAGTGAGGGTAGAGGATTAAGAGGTGGGCAGCAGAAGTAGGTAAAACATCAGGAGGAGTTTGGGAACGGTCTCCTTAGGCAAAAATAGGACAAGAAGCTTAGGCAGACAAGGGGCTGCAGAGGTGGAGGAACAAAGCTGAGGTGTTGGCGGAGGAAAAGGGAGCAAAGCGGTGATGAGATGCTGGAAGTCTTGAGAACCAATGAGTGGTTAGAGTGTGTGGCTCGCAGAAAGGGGCATCTCTTTTGCACCCGTCAAACTGGAACCAGAGCTGATCCTGTATCTTTCCCCCCTCCAACAATACCCAGCCCTTCAAACTGTATGCCTGTCCCTATGATGTCGAGGTACCAGCGTCGCCTGTGGCGCTACGTAGATTCTGGTCGTCGCCGTAAGCTGCGCAGGCTCCTGCAGCATCACAGTGAAGCACTGGACCTGGGGGAGGCCATGGGACACAAGACCCGAACCCCCCTGCACCGATCCTGTGCCCAAGTAGACCACAAGACTGCCACCCTCTTGCTGAAGTACGGCGCGGATCCCTGCATTCCAGACCTGCGTGGGGACACGGCCCTGCATGTGGCTGCCCGGCAAGTTGCACGCAAGGGAGGCACTGGTGAGGCCTTTGAATCGTTCTTTTTGGACAAAGAGCCGTGCTAACGGATCCATTTCCGGCACAGGAAGGGCAGTGGGAGAATTGGTGGAGTAGGTAGTGGCGACGGAACGAAAGGGGACTTTTCATGGCTTCTCTACAAACCCATCCTCGTGAGGCTGTAACTCAGTGGTTGAGCATATACTTTGCATGAGGAAAGCCTGAGATTCAGTCGATCCTATCTCCAGATAAGAGTCTCAGGAACCAGGTCTGGGAAAGACCTCTGTTCACCTGAAACCCTGGAGAGGCTCTGCCAGAGTGGAGTAGACCAGGGGTTCTCAACCCCTTCCCAGCCAAGTACCACCTCCAGCACCACTCTCCTTCTGAGTACCACCAGAAGTGACTGACGCTGACATCATTTCCACTTACTTCTGGGTTTTCAGGTTTTTGGTGGTCAGAAATCACAGAGGAGGAGGCTCTGGGCGGGTGTGAGGGCCCTTCTCAGCGTTCCTGGGAGGCTCAGCCGAAGGCAGGAGCCTCTCGGGAGCGAAAACACACCGCTGAGAGCACCACGTTTGACCGTTCCGACAGTCTGAGTACCACCAGCAGCCACCCAAAGTACCACTGGTGGTACTAGTACCACTGGTTGAGAACCCCTGGAGTAGACAGTACAAGGCTAATTGGACCAGTGGCCTGAGCTCATGTAAGGTAGCTCTGTATATCCTTATGAGACGGCTCACAGAGGGCCCCACAGTTGCTCTGAGTCTCCCTGGCTTGGTGAGACCCCTGACTGACCGCACAATCCTACCCAACTTACACCACCGGTGTAACCAGCGGTGCAGTGAGAACGGGAGGCCCCAGAACAGAAAGGGGATTCAAATCCCCTTCAAATGGGGATTTAAATCTCCCCTCCAAAGCCTCCCACCCTGCCCTCCCCTGCTGGTTACACTGGTGGTGTAAGTTGGATAGGATTGCGCTATGAGTTAGTGGTGGCAGTTTCATTCGGGGCAACCCACAGAGAGGCTTTGTACTGGTTGCAGCTGCTGCCACTGCTGTGATGTGACACAGCCTGCAAACTCTCTTGTTGAGCAGGTTTGTGGAGGCAGCGGGTTCAAGTGCTCTCCCCCTGTAAGGCACCCAGAAGGATCTTCAAAGGTGGGGGGATACCTCACCCTTCCCTCCCTCTGTGTCTGAGCTATTCACAGTCATGCATGAGACAAAAGACACTGGAAATGGGAGAGGACAGTTGAAGTGGAGAAAGGGAGATCTGTCCAAGCCTCTCTTATTGTTTACACTGAAAAAGAAGGGGGATAATAAAGAGTCTCTTGCCGGCAACTCTGCTTATGATGGAATATAAGTCAGCATGGTTGAAGATTTTGTCCTGATCAGTTAAAGACATGGAACTTATTAAAGATCAGTTGCAGACTACCGGGTTTAGGAGCTGGTTCTCGTAATTAAGCTTCTGAAATGCCCTCCTCAAAATGAAACCCCAGTTCCCATCGCTGCCTGCCGTTCAGCAGACAGTGAAGCTGCCCTAGTCAGTGTGTGTTTGTTTTGATCTATTTTCTCATGCTAATTATTTAAATCTCGGACGCTGTTCATGCGTCATGACCAATGGTTAATGTATATCTTGAGTTTCTGTTATAGTAATTTAATTTAATCTGTTTAATCTGTTTAATCTGTTTCATTTGAATGTAATTTAAATTACATTTAGTATTATTTTACTTTTAAAATGTTAGCCCCAGGCTTTTCGCTAGAAATCTTCAGGCGGCTTTGAATTGTCAGCAATCTTCAGTTCAGTTCAATTCTGTTGTAGAAAGGCAAGATATTTTAAAACAGTGAGAAAGAAATAATTGTGGTACATATAGAAACCAGTGGAGCAGTGGTTCTCAATAAACTTTTTAACACCGGGACCCACTTTTTAAAATGACACTCTATCGGGACCCACCTAGCTTTATGAGACTTTAAAAAAAGGTGATCTAGAAATAAATATATTTTATTTATTTGCAAGTAGAAAGCTCAGCTGCTTGCAGGGTAATTAGCAGCTATCTTGCAAACTGCAGGAGCTCAGCTCTTTGAAGGGCAATTAGTAGCTATCTAATTTTTGAATAGCCTCAGAGCTTGAGGCAATTACTTATCTGATCTTTCCGTCACCTGGGACCCACCAGAAATCAGGTTGCAACCCACCAAGTGGGTCCCGACCCACAGTTTGAGAAACACTGCAGTGGAGGATGACGGGGACTATGCCGTCTGCTTCAGTTAGCCCAGCGGCACCATTAACCTCATTTTTCTCTCCCTCTCATCTCAGTGTACGAAGACCTGTTTGTTCCCTTGCGAAACCATTGCCCCTCGGCAATGAGCATTAGAAACAGAGATGGAAAGTCACCGGGGGACCTCCTGGGACAAGCAGAAGACAAACGGGTATTATTTCTGGGCTTGGGGGGTGGGGGAAGGATTGTGCCTCATTAGGCTGGGTTTGTGGTTTCTCAGAACTTGGATCCTGATACCCACTGATTCTCCACAGGGGCCTCAGGAGGCGTTTGAGGAGAACGAGACAGAATGTGATGCTGACAGGGAGTGGAACCGCAAACTCCTTGGTGAATGGGAGGACGAGAACTGGGAGGCCTGCTGGCAGTATGAAGGTGACGTTTGGCCTATACTAGACTGGACGTTCTTGTGGCATAGGGGGGTCCTCCCTGTGGAGATTCAAGCTGTTCCCAGGGGAGATACGAGTTCTGCCCTGACTTCTAGGGTTGCCCCACACATTTTTCATCAACAAACTCATGAGGTAGCCCTAGGCAAGCTTAGAGGTTCAGACCTTTTGGCAGGGTTTAATAGCTAACCATTGGTTCTAGTAGCCAGTGGGGTGAGGCTTTCCCATTTCCTTTCCACAGAGGCAGGGTTTCTCTCGTACTTGCTGCCCTGCACGGGGGGGTTACAGAGGAGTTAGAGCAGTGTTTCCCAAACTTTTTTGACCCTGTGGCTCCTTTGACCATTGACTGTGGCTCCCCATGACATGATGTTGATGCCTGCCAATTGGCATTGCATTGTTTTCCAAGAGGATTCCTTGGTGCTACGCGGCTCCCCTGGCTGGTTTACGCGGCTCCCACTGAGTTAGAGCAGTGGTTCTCAAACGTTTTAACACCAGGACCCACTTTTTAAAATGACACTTTATCGCACCTCCGGCCCGCGGGGACGATCCGGTCCGGACCGCGCGGGGACGATCCGGTCCGGACCGCCCGGGGACGGTCCGGTCCGGACCGCCCGGGGACGGTCCGGTCCGGACCGCCCGGGGACGGTCCGGTCCGCGCAGGGACGGACCGGAGGCTCTGCCGCCGCCGCCCCGCGCCTCCTCCTTTTCAAAGCGGCCTTTCTGTACCTGCGCAGATTGCCGCTGAGGCCGAGAGGGCAATCTCTCAGCCTCAGCGGCGATCTGCGCAGCCGCAGGTACAGGAAGGCCGCTTTCAGAAGGAGTAGGCGCCAAGGTGACACGTCGCCGTCACTTCGGCGCCCACTCCTTCTGAAAGCGGCCTTCCTGTACCTGCACAGATCGCCGATGAGGCCGAGAGATTGCCCTCTCGGCCTCAGCGGCGATCTGCGCAGGTACAGAAAGGCCGCTTTGAAAAGGAGGAGGTGCGGGAAGGCGGTGGCGGCGGCCTGGAGCCGAGGAGCCTGAGGTAAGTTGGAGAGCGGAGGGACAGAGGATGGGGGTTCGGAGAGCGGTGGGTGGGTGGGTGGGAGAGAGAGAGAGAGAGAGCAAGTGAGCGGTGGGTGGGTGGGTGAGCGAGCGGTGGGTGTGTGAGTGGGAGGGAGGTAAAGAGAGCGGTGGGTGGGGGGGAGAGCGGTAAATTCGCGGGGGTCAAATTTGCGGTGGGGGGAATTTCGGGCGGCCTAACGGCCGGCCCACAGCAAATTTTCCACATGGGAAAATGGCCCTTCACCGCAAATAGGTTCCCCACCCCTGCTCTATCGGGACCCACCTAGCTTTAAGAGATGCTCAAACATTTGTCTACCTATATTTACACAAGGTTGCAAACTGCAGGAGCTCAGCTGTTTGCAGGGTAATTAGCAGCTATCTGGTTTTTGAATAGACTCAGAGCTTGTGGCAATTACATCTGATCTTTCCATCACCTGGGACCCACCAGAAATCAAGTCGCGACCCACCAAGTGGGTCCCGACCCACAGTTTGAGAAACACTGAGTTAGAGTATGTATGTGTACACACAATGCTTCAAAAATACGGGAATTGATGCCATGTGATAAAAAAGAAGCTTGAACTTTAATCGTCCTCAAAACTGTTTGCGGGTTTCCGTGACCTCTTCATAGGAGGTTCCAAGCTGCTGGAACGAAACGTTGGGCTAAGTGACCTTGGATTTTAATGTAACTTTTACTCCATATGCGGCTGCCTGTCACGGAAACTCGCAAACGGTTTTGAGGACGATTAAAGTTCAAGCTTCTTTTTTATCACATGGCATCAATTCCCGTATTTTTGAAGCATTGTGTGTTGATAGCGGGCCATGAAAGCTACCGAAGTATGTATGTGTGTTTGAAAGGGGTTTCTACAAATGTTGCCACCGATTGCTGCACCCCAGCACAAACGGCAGCCTAGTCCCATTTAGAAAGAGGCTTTTTGCCTCCCTGCATTGCTGGTGACTTTAAAACATCCCTTCCTTCTTGTGACAGAGAGGTACCGGAGGCCCTTCCCTGTTGTTCACTCAAATGTCGTTTTTCAGTGTCACTGGCCACTTCCCTCTGTTCTGGAGAAAGATTCTCTCCTGTTTCCCAACAAGACGATCAGACTATGAACAAAATCCACCTGCCGAGTCATCTCGGGGAAATTCTTATCTGTCTGATTACACTCAGCCATTGCAGCAGGAAAAAGAGGAAGAAACTAAAAAGAAAGATGACATCAGATGCTGTCATAGGGCTAAGAGATCAGGAAGCCCTTGATTCAAGCCAGCCATTATTTTTCTCAGCCTGAGCCCCATATGCAGAGCGTTTCTAACGTGGTATAATGATATGCATTATAATGAGAATTATTTTGGATTTTGTTCAGTGCCCAACATATTGCCTTATTCCGAGCTGAAAAGAATCTTCCCCCAAGTAACTCTCAAAGGTCTTTGTTGTCTGAAGAATGTGGCTTGGCTCAGTCGCTTGAGATGTCTGCAGCTGTTTTTCTTGCAAGTACCTTTTCTCTGCATGTGGTACATGTTCCCTAGAGGGAAAAGGTTCCTGGGGTATCAAGATTGGAACGAGAAATGGTCAAACCTGGCACACCATATCATTTGAAATATTGTTCTCTTTAAAAAAATATGCGAAAACTTTCATGGCCGGCTACAATACAAATGGTTGTGGGATTGATGGGTTTAAAAGCCATGTAGAACTGGGTAAAAATCCCAATAAAACTTTAAAAGACCCTCATTTAAGCAACATAAATAATCATAAAAGGACACATAAAGAACAGGACATGTTGTTTCGTCCACATCAACTGTGGACCTCGTCAGGTGTAGATGCAGTGATCTGCCAGGATGTTAACACCCTCTGACAAAAGTTCTCTTTCCCCCTTTCTAGAGGATTTCTATACCACCAGTTCAGGTACAGAGGCCTATGAAGACTGGGCCGATCGAATCGCCCGGGAATACAAGCAAAAACGCAGACAGCCCGAGAAAAAACACCAGCAAGGGCCTAAGACTGAACCACCAAAGCCGTACCTTAAGCTACGCTATGCGCTGGAGGAGGAACATGTCCTGTATGAGAAGCGTGCCCAAGCCAAAGAAGAGGAGTTGAAGGAGGCCAAGAGACAGCGCTACGAGGAAGGCTGCAGTCAGGTCTTCTCTGCCAACGGTTCCTGTCTTCTGCATTACGCGGACATCCCCTGGCCGTGCCCAAAAGGGACACCCGAGGAGATGGCTGCAGTGGCACTCCATGGCACTGACCCCTCCGACAGAGCAGCTTACCGGCGCTTCATCCGGCGCCAGCAGGCTCTCTGGCACCCAGACAAGTTTGCGCAACGCTGCGGCATGCGCTTAGCCGAACAGGATCGGCGCCGGATCTTGGACACTGTTACGGCATTATCCCAAGCTTTCAATCGCCTAGCTGAAGCTGCCAAGTGATCCATCGCTGTCTCCACCTGTGTGTGTGTGTGTGTGTGTGTGTGTGTGTGTGTGTGTGTGTGTGTGAGAGAGAGAGAGAGAGAGAGAGAGAGAGAGAGAGAGAATAAAGTTTTGACTCTTCAAGAGTGTGGGGCTGATTTCCTCCCTTAAACATTGGCGTGCATGCGCAGCGACGTTGCTACGCCCTATGGGCTAGGGGCCGTCGCCCCGCCCCGTCGCCCCCATGTGGGCGGGCGCGTGACGTCACACCCCTCCTCCAAACACCACCACCCCCGCACCGTTTTCACTTCATTTCAGCGGCGTTCGGAGGCGTGGGTGGGCCAAAACACTGCCCAAGGAAGGTACGTTGCCGCCCTCCTCAACCCGCAATTCCGCCCGCAATTCCTTCAGAAGTCCGCGCCTGGGGCCCTGGGCTCCACCTGGGGCCCTGGGCACCAAGGCTCCCCCCCTACAATGCTTCTGTGCATGCATGCGAGTTTTGTCTCTTCAAGAGTGGGGCTGATTTCCTCCCTTAAAAATTGCTCTGTTTGTGGGTCTAGGCTGGGCCATAGGCTGAGGAAGGAACCCACTGGGATAACAGCGGCCACAGTGTGGTGGTAAAAAGCAGCATAAGCAAGTCATGCTTCCTGTCATCATTTTGAAAGCTCTGCAGTGGTTCTGTGAGGCCCATGGGGTCTTGAAGTCCACAACAGGCAAACCAGTACCTCAAAATCACCATGTTCCCTCCCATCCCCAGCAGAGTCTTGGGGCTTGTGTGTGCTTGTATTAGACAAGGTTCTTCATCTCCTGGTAGTGGAATGGAACGTGCCATTATACACAAAGGGACAGAATGAGCATGTGAGTTTCTTGGAGCTTGTGACTGAAGCAAAAGGAATAACATTGCCTTTGTTCTACCCCCCCCCTTTCCATACCCACATCTTCTCTATTAATAATTGTTATTGCTATCCTAAAAATGGTAGGGAGCTGTTTCAGTGCATTAAGTAAAAATCCACAAGTAACTGTATGTTTTTGTGTGTGCTACTTCAAGCTCTGGAAAAGCAGCCTTTGATTTATATCAATTTAAGACCATGCATGTTACAAAATATTGGGTGGTTGTAGGGAATTAATGAAGCTGAAGGCTATGGCAAAAAATCCTATTCAGCTCACGCCCAAAGGGGCAGGATGTGGATGTAGTGATGGCTGACTTTTCTTCAGTGGCAAAGCCCTGGTTTGAAATCCAAGTGTTAGTGGATGCAGATTTTCAAATTCCCCCCCCCCAATAATAACTAATTCGTTATTAGTGAAAAGAAAAAAGTACAATCAACTGTAGCGTTGAGCTGCACTAGCTTAAGACGGAGGAAGGATACGAAGGCAAAAGTCCATGTTCGTGGAAGACAAACAGCTCATTCTCGGGAGCTCCCGTGGGGGGAAGGTACCTGGACAGGCACCTCCGGGAAAGCACATCGATCATGGCTGCGAGCTCCATTTATTGAGATACAGCATTCCACAAAGACAGGATGACGTGATACAATACAAAGCTGCAAAGAGCTGCTTCAAGCAGGATTTAGTTCACACAGGCATACTGTAGACCGTTACATTCTTATCATGTACTCATGTAGGCATGTACTGCTAGCTGTAAACAAGCTGTACTTTTTGTGACAGTCTTACATGTTCCAGGGGAAGTATGCTGATAATCAGGAACGCAAGGGCAGCGTGGTTTGCCAGCCACTGTCCCATTGATCCTTGGTTCGCCGGCGTGGTTTGCCAACCACCGACTCAATTATCGCCACATCTCCTCCTTTCTTTTATTCTTTTAATTTGTAAGCCGGATAATTGCTCTTATGGTGTGGTTGAAGCCGAAATTATGTCACCAAGCCAGGCCAAATATTGTATACAACAGTAGTAGCAATTTTGTGCAGTGATAATGCAAAATAGCAAAGAGTAAAGTTGAAAGAGGAGTGACATAGCCCAATGGCTTGTCTATAGCTGTTAGCATTTGTTCAATGTGGATTTGAGAATACAGCAGCAAAGAGAAATGCAGTCTTTGGTATGAAGTACAAAAGCTAAAATACAAAAGCAAAATGTGTTGTTATTTCATTTCAAGCAAGTTTTTCTTAATACTGTAAGAGAAGACAGTTGCTATGGTTATTTATGAAGATTTCAATGTTATCTATCTCTCGGGAACACCGAGGGCCTTTACTTGGACATTGGCAGACTTCCCAGCTTTTGAGCTGGCATTGTACAAACTTTATCTTTTTTTTTTACATTCTGCCAAGTTACTGAGCTGTTGCAAATATTCTAGTTTCAAGAAAGGTTCTTAATGCAAACTATGTTTTGAATCATAAAAAAGCATAAACCATTAAGACAATTATAAGAGAAAGCATTAACAATTAATGCAAGCATGAACAGGTGTAAGATACAGTGTTACAGGATAATGATTTGAACAATCATAAAAGCATACAATTCTTATTGTTGTTATCAAACAATAGGCTTCTTCTTGTGGTTCAGAAATTGGCAAGCAAAAGTGTCCAAGAGAAATACTGATAAGAGAAAGTCTCTGACCAAAATAGTCAATAGAAAGTTCTTGTTTGTTTTCGATAGGTTTTTGCTCAATGAGCAGCTGAGTGGATTGCGCAAGGAAGAGTACCGGTATTTAATTTGTCCTCGGAGTATTTAATAGTTCGGATGGAGTACTCGATCCCAATAAGATTGAATTGTTGGATTATTTAGGCACCGGAATATTAGGCCTTGGTGCTGTATTTTTCGTCCCACGATTTATAAACCAAATATAGATTCACACGGAACCTGTAGTGGGAGTAAACATAACCTTGCTCCCTATTGGAACAGGTGGGTTAGGCAACAAACAATTTATACATTACATGCGGCTGAGAATTTAATTGATAATGTGAAATAAAAGGTTCAAAGTTTGAAGTTAACTTAAGAAGGTGTAAAGTGTTGCGGGGAGGCCTAGGGAATGCCTAGGAATTCCCCCTGTTTATTTTTAGTTTGTATGCGTTAACTGTAGCTGGTAGATTCATAGCAATGAAGATACGAATGCAATAGTTAATAACATGGTTGATGGTTGCCATGTGTATATATCACTATAAGGGTGGTATATAGCTGAAAGCTGTCTGTTGTAGAGATATAGACAATAAAATAAAAGGTTTCTCCTTTGTTTGAGAATTTAACCCAAGTAATGAGGAAGAGAGGTTAATAGTGATATGAGGATACGTTCAAAAAGTAAACTGCGGAAAAATGATATAGAGCTTAAGGTTGTTTGTGGAAAAAAGACTCAGGTATAAACATAAGGTATGCTTATGTGCACAATAGGAGTTCTCAAAGTTTCCAGGTGTTACCTGTAAGGAAGAAAATGTTATCTTTGCATATTAATATCAATAGAGATTGGTTAAGATATGTGAAACATTGATAGGTTCAATTAAGAAAAATGAGTTTGTTATTTTCATACAAAGAGTGGACGCCAGATGTGGTTGGAACTGTGTCCAAAGTAGGAACTGTGTCCAAAATCACAAAAATATCTATGCATTTGAGGATGCATGGGTTGGATTTGAAAGGAGTCAAGGACAGTAAATTCCCAAGGTATAAGAATGAAAATAGGCCTTGTTCATAAGATGCAAATGCAGATGTATTTGTGTCTGAGATTATGTTAACGGGTTCCAGAGAGAGAGAGAGAGAGAGAGAGAGAGAGAGAGAGAGAGATGCATCATGGAGTAATGTAACCTGATAGGTATTCAAAAAACAATATTTTGTAAGCAAAATTCTCATAGAGTACTCTTGTTTCATAATAAGTTTCATTGATCATGGTACCAAAAAATTTGAATGAGCTCATAATTCAAAAATAAAGATATCAGGCCTGTTATAGCATCATGTGGGCTTTGTACCCTATAAAATTTGACTAGACAGACATGGACAAGCGCTTGTCATTCATACACAGATAGAACAGACAACACATAACATATTCTTTACAAAGATGTTGTTTCATTATTGAGATAATGATAAAAGGAACAAAATTAAGTATTTTCTTGACTATTTTTCCATCGCTAGTTGTAGCTAGAAGAAAAAGATTAAAGCAAAACCAATATTATAGTTACTTTCTAAACGTAACCTAGACTTAAGTTCTGTGAGGTTTGTATTTGTTACTTAAACTTTGCACATGCTCTATTTCCAGGGATACAAAAGTTAGAAGTGTTCTTTACGTCGGTGTAGAGGAGAGATGTACAGGCTTATTCCATTGTACCTGTGGAATTTCAAAAGTTAAGTAGGAAAAAACTTGTTATGGCTGACATTCAGAATGTTTGCTAGTGGCAATGAGTTCCAAAGAAAATTATTAACGTACACAATTGACATTTATGAGGAAAACAATATATGTGTTAGATAGACTGAAGTTGTAAAAGTTCTATAGCATCCGAAGTCTGCAGCCTTCAAACGCTATAAGACCGTTAAAAGTGTAATAGAAGTAGTTTTTCATGCTTAAAGGAGAAATACTCAGTTTGGAGTTATCCTTAGTGGACTCAAAGGTTCCCAGCTAAGGGAAAGTATGCGGAAAACATTGAAAGTGAGAAAAGTAATAATAGAAAATAAAACTTTAAGTTTATGATACTGAAAATTGTTAAGCTTTGATCTGGCAGTTGTAACTGTCACAGATTTAGGTTGATAGCATCAACAATGCCTCTTGTTCTTACCCTCTTTAAGATGACTAGGGTAGGTTAGATTGATTTACAATCCAAGATATTTCTTATCTATCACCCTTGTGTGTTTGCATTTTGTTTAAGACATATGAAGCTGTAGAGAAAATGGTGTTAAGTCATACATGATGTTATTTCTGTTACGTAATTAAGCTAAAAGTTGATAGTAGGATGGTGTCCATGACCTTGTGCAAAGTGTAACTTTTACTGAGTTGGATAAGATTGCTCTCGCATTAAAAGACATAGGGTAAAACAGTTTCCTTGGTTCTTAAGGAAACAAAGAATGTTATATTATAAGTCCTTCAGGAACTCTTACTCGGCCTGTAGCAGTCGTACTTTAACTCCTGTCCAAAGGAGCCGTGTTTACAGTGTGGGCCTGGAGTAAGTATTCTTTCTGTTCCCAAAATATGTATTCTGTGTGTTCTCTAGAGAATTGTAGATGACGTTACCCTTATAAGATGTTGTATAGCTTTTGATTATTGACAAAGGTCAAACTATGCGTTACTTAATACTGGAATGGTTGTTCTCTGGATTATGTTCAAATTCTAGAGTGTCACATTGTAGTGATCCTTTGTTCTTTGCATTAATGACTCTAAAGTTGTGAAAAAGCTTCTAGTTGTATAGGTGTAGTGAACTGCTATGTCTGAGATGCGTGTGTAGACTTTGAACTAGTATGTTTCTGATTACTGCTTTGACTTCGACATTCCTTCGCCCAATGTAGTCCCCTTTTGCACCTGGGACAGACTGTTTGTGGTCTATCTGTCCTTCCTGGGCCTGTATAGGCTCCCCCACCCGGTGCGTGGCAGTACTGTCTGAAATGACCATATTTTTTGCAATTAAAACATTTTAAGTCGGATTTCCCCAAATGTATCTTTTGCAATGCCGTTGCCAAAGCATCTCTGTGTTGAATACTTATACCTACTTTAATGCATGTTCTGAATACTTCAGCTAAGGTGTAATCTTGTCTGCTAACACTTGGTTGTGTGTCGTGGTGATAATCTGTGCTTAGATGTTCATTTTGTTGTTGTTGGTTTGTTTCCTGTGTTTTATCTGTATGCGGTGATGCATGACAGCGTGCTTGTTAGTGTCATGTGTTTCATTGTTCCCCTGAGGGACAAATTTCACCCCTATCTTGGATCCAATCCTCTCAATCCAGAGTTCCAGCCTTTGGATATCAAGGATGTTGGCATCCTATTTCGCCTATTAGACCCTGTAATACCCCCTGACTAATGTTCGTGGGCCTTCCTTTCGTGATACAATTACTATGAAGTACTGCAGCTCTTGTGCATGAAGCTTCTGCGGAGCTGAAAGTTCCCCCCCCATACTCACCAATGAGGTCAAACTTCACCTAGGCGAGGAAGTGAAGTTCTTCGTGGCGCGCTGCAGGCATGTCCAGCCCTGTGAATATGAGAGGAATCACGTTCGGGGTCACCAGATGTAGCGTTGAGCTGCACTAGCTTAAGACGGAGGAAGGATACGAAGGCAAAAGTCCATGTTCGTGGAAGACAGACAGCTCACTTTCGGGAGCTCCCGTGGGGGGAAGGTACCTGGACAGGCACCTCCGGGAAAGCACACCGATCATGGCTGCGAGCTCCATTTATTGAGATACAGCATTCCACAAAGACAGGATGACGTGATACAATACAAAGCTGCAAAGAGCTGCTTCAAGCAGGATTTAGTTCACACAGGCATACTGTAGACCGTTACATTCTTATCATGTACTCATGTAGGCATGTACTGCTAGCTGTAAACAAGCTGTACTTTTTGTGACAGTCTTACATGTTCCAGGGGAAGTATGCTGATAATCAGGAACGCAAGGGCAGCGTGGTTTGCCAGCCACTGTCCCATTGATCCTTGGTTCGCCGGCGTGGTTTGCCAACCACCGACTCAATTATCGCCACATCAACTTATAGGAATGAAGAAGAAAAGAAAGGTTAAAAAAAGGAAAAAAATATGTTCTTAATACTATATACATCAACAGCTAAAAAGAACAAAAATTATACAGAAAAACATTTGTAGCTATAAAATGTAAACAAGTGGTCCCCAAACTTTTTGGCAGCAGGGACCGGTTTTATTGTAGAATTTTTTTCCACGGACTGGGGTGGTGGTGGTAGTGGGGGGGGGGCACAGCACCAAATGACACCACCACCCCGTGATGCCACAGGCCCACCAGCGGCATGAAAAACTACCTGGGGGCTGGGGGTGGGTGGGCAAAACCTTCAGAATTTGCCACTACAGCACTAGTAAAGGTCAAGCTCGCTTCCAAAATGGCAGATCCCCCCACATACAACAACAGCCCATTCCTATTGGACTAAGCCACCAGTGGAATGTGCATTAAGAACATAAGAAGAGTCCTGCTGGATCAGGTCCAGCTTCCTGTATCTCACAGTGGCCCCACCAGATGCCTCAGGGAGCACTCAGCCAACAAGCTACTCTTTGGCTGTTCCTGACCAGCCTGCATGAGGTTTAAAGGAAGATACGGAGCAGCTAATTAAGGTAAATAATGCCCCCAGCCATTCTCTTACCTTAATTAGCTGCTCCACGTCTTCTTTGCAACACATGCTATAAGCCGCAGCATGCTGCTTATAGCACAGAAACTATAAGCCGCAGCATGCTGATTATAGCACAGATGCTGAGTGCTAGAGAGGCTCAGCTGAAGAACAGGAAGGAGCCTCTCTAGCACTCAACATCTGTGCTATAAGCAGCATGTTGCAGCTTATAGCATCTGTTGCAAGGAAGACACGGAGCAGCTAATTAAGGTAAGAGAATAGCTGGTGTGTGTGTGTGTGTGTGGGCATTATTTTACCTTAATTAGCTGCTCCGTGTCTTCCTTTAAACCTCATGCGGGCCAGTCAGGAAGAGCCAAAGAGCCGGATATGGCCTCTTGGGGCCATAAAAATGCCCAGGTCTGAGATAGTGGGATCCATTGTGACAGCAGCCCAAGAACCAGATGCTCAAAGAGATACAGCAGCACATATCGTTTAAAGTCGGATTCCGGATAGTCGTTGACTCAGCGCTTGTCACACAGTGGAGGACTCAGGGAGCGTTGCCCTGGCAGGGCGTTGCCACATTGTTTGGCCCCATAGATAAGGGGCACCCCACTCACTGTGGCCACAGCCAGGGATCACAATTCAGCAGCAGCAGCAGCAGCAGGAAGAGCTGCTGCAGTCAGCACGAAACGTGTGCTACACGGTCTGGACTGAGGTATGCATGGGGGCCTCGGGTTGCAGACCCAAAGAGCACAATGTGGGGCACTCCCTAGAGTGGAATTGGGTGCTGTTGCCACCAGGGCAGGGGGCTGGGAGAAGCAGGTCATGGCTGTTCCCTGGCACAAGGTAAAGGCAGGGTGGGGTTTGGGGGACTCAGCATAGTCTTCATCCCCCCCCCTTGCAACGCATCCATCATCCCCCCTACTCCAGGTTCCTGGAGCAAGAAGGTGAAGCAGGGCCAATCCTTATGTTAGATGGCCCTGTGCTGTGGGCCAAGTTGAAGACCACTGCTACTGGTAGGAATTGGCAGACCCCTCCCACCTCGACCACCCTAGCTAATACAGCAATACAAGTCACATTAATTTTAGCAAAACAAACAACTGGGACAAGAAGAGTGAAGAATAAACACCTTAATTTTGGGGGGAATCGCGTTGGAAGAAGAGGGGATGCTCCTCCTTCGCGTCCCGCCTGGGAATTGGAGGGTCGAGACTTCCATCATCTGCAAAGAGTCTTTCCTCTCGGCTAACTGGCACTCTAAGGGTTAAAAGAAGCGACTCTGGGCAAAAAGGGAGGGGGGATGAGGGGTGAAGACACTTCCTGCGCTGTTTCCTTCCTTTGCCTCTTCGATCTACGTGTCAGTTGGCCAGCAGGTCGGGGGTGGGGGAGTCTTAAGGCTGCTGTGTGGGTGGAAAAGAATAGAGAGGGGTGGGAGGGAAGCCCTCAGGCGGGCAGAGACTCCCAGGCTCAAAGGGCAGCCAGGGAAGGGAAAGGGGGAGGGTTGAGAAGACAAACGGCGACAATCCCCCACCCCAAACACGTGCTAAACTTGGATCTGCTTTTGGGCAGCTGCTCTGGGACGCCTCGGGGGGGGGGCTTGATAGAGACAGTGAAAAAACCGGAAGAAGCAGAAGGAGCATGTTCATCACATGCAAAAAAACCCCATGGTTTTAACGGAGGCTGGTAGGATATAAACCATAAGAAAGAGAGCTGGATTTTGCAGCTGAAAAGGATCCTTCCAGCTTCTGTGCCTGATCCAAAAGAATCCATTAGAAACTTGCTCTCTTCAGAAGGAGGAACTGAGGAGGAGGCAAAGCCAGGTGAGCTCCTCAGCTGGGAAGATACAGCCCCCAAACGTGTGCCCTGCAGAGAGCAGCCTCCTTACTGACAGGTGAGTCCCACGCTGGTCGGCGCAGGGTGCAGGAGAGGGCAAGCAGGGGCGGCGATGGAGGGGGGCCATTGGCTGTTCCAGGCTGGGAGGGGGAGGGGATATTGGCGCTGAGTTTTGTCAATATCCCAACCCTGTGAGCCTGGGCTGGCCTTACATGGCCTCCCCAGACGCACAACAGCTCCAGAGCCGGTGTGCGTCAAAGGGGGTCCATTGGGCCCTGCCCTGTTTACACCGGGGGAAGTGTAAACTTACATCCCCTTCTCCCGAGGTTATCCCGGGCCACGCCAGCATGACCCAGGAACTGCGCGGGATGCAGCGGCCGTCCCTTTAGGGCAGCCCATAAGAAGAGCCTTGCTGGATCAGGCCAAAGGCCCATCTAGTCCTGCTTCCTGTATCTCTCAGTGGCCCCACCAGATGCCACCATACTTGCGCAGGATTGGGCTGCCCATTAACTGATGGGTTGAGGAACTTTACATGATCTGCCTGCCCTTCATTGTCCTTCGAGGGGAATGTGGGATTTATCAGGCTTTATAGAAGAGGGGATGTGATTACCAAGTACCTGTGTCTGATGACGCCCGTGAGATGCTGGACTATGATTGGCCTGTTGCACCAGGGACATGATGGAGGTCTGAGCTGGTTACTCATGGTTTTACATTGGTTTTATGTTAAGCTGGTTTTACGTTGAAATGGTGTGGAAGCAGGAGTCAGGATTATGTTTGTGTTTCTCTGATACCAAGAGGCTTGCGTTTTTGCTGGATCACCTCCAGGGCTTGTGGTTGATACCATTGTGGGCTTCATCTGTCATTGCATCAACAAAGGCCTTTAGAGTCTGCTGGTTTGCCAGTCCTATTCGGTCATCAGGCAGCCCAGTCCTAACTAGATCCCCACCACCATCCCCACCACCACTGAGGCAACCGCTCCACCGTATCACGCGCTGCATCCTACAGAGGGGGCAGTCCTGGAGGTCTCCTTTAGTTCCCTTGCCCTGGGGAAAGCCTCTGCTTTCCCTATAGGTCTCCTCATTCGTATACTAGCTATTTTGCTGGTGCAGAAGCAAAAAGTGTAACGGCAGCAGAGAGAGGATCCAGCCACACGCGAGTGCCGCCAATTCTGCCCCCTTCTTCCCCATTCCTCCTCCCTTCCCAGAAACTCCCTGTTCTTCCCACAGCCTACCTCCACCTTGCATCACTGACTTCGTGCCAGCGGGCAGAGATTTCTGGCAGCCTCGCTGCGCTTGGAATGACGGTCCACCGGCATCCTCCTAATTCTGCTTGCAGAACACTTTCCACCGGCAGCGGATGGGACTGGACCATCAGCCAAGGGGAAGACTGTGTGTGTCTTGGCCCTTAAAGCAGTTCTTCCTCCCAGCTTGGGGAGGCATTCACAGAGTTGGGGGGGGGGGACAGAGGAAGCCGCCTTCTCCAGAGGCAGAAGACCCTTGGCCCATCTAGAAAAAGAAAAAGAAATCTACAAAAAGAAGGCATACTGGAACAAAAATAAGTAATTGTTGGATGGTTCCATGGTCCACTCTTGTTGTTGTTAATTTCGTTCTGTAGCTTTCATGGCCCGCAATTATCCGACAATGTTGCAAGTATACTGGTTTAGACGCCATGAGGTTAAAAGCTTGTATTTTAATTATTTCCACCACCGTGAGCGGGTTTCCTTACAGGCAGCCGCTTACGGAACAAAAACACACTAAAATCCAAGGTTGCTGTCCCAACGTTTCGTTCCGCTCTCGGAACCTCTTCCTGGGGAAAAAATCAAGAAGATTCAGATGATGCTGTCCTCAGTTGACCCCCTGTTCCATATATCCTCGAAAGCGCGGGGAAAACGGAGCTGTTCAAAGTGGAAACGGCTGGTCCGGTAGCGCGTCAGCTGTCAATCTGTGTTAGTTGCCGTAACTCAGCTGTTTTCTAGTTTTGAAATGAGATGTTACGTATGGTGGGTTTTTTTGCACATGGGTGTGTAAGGTAATTGGTAGTGAGTAATTTTAAAATAAATAAAAATCTATATTCCTAAAATCTATATTCCCATCTAGCTCACTACTGCCTATGCTGACTGGCTTTCCAAGGATTCAGTCAGGGACATTTCCCAGCACTACCTGGGCTTAGTGCCAGGGATGGATCCTGGCAATGCTGGCAGGCAAAGCAGGTTCTGTCCCACTGAGCTACAGCTGCTCCGGACTGGTGTGGTGCTCCAATGAGAGTCAAGCACAGGGGAAGGAAAGGCAGGAAAAAGCCACATCCTTTCTCTGCTTGCCTAAAATCCCAGTTTCCTTGCAGAGACAGAATTGCCTGAGGAGGAGAAGGTGGAGGGGGACTGTTGGCCTTCTGGTTGAGGCTTCCCTTCCAGTACAGAGTAGAGGATGAATGAAATCCAGTTCACCACAACTGGATTCCCAACAAGGAATTCATTCCAGGTTGCGTGAGCAGTGAGCTCATACGTAAACCATACGGATACTTTGGGATCCATGCAACAGTTTCTGCTACATATTCATATCTGTGAATTCAAAGAGCTTCCCTCTTCTCCTGTCCCACACCGTGCCCTTTTTGGGGTGGAGGGGCAGCCTGGAGTCGGGTCGCTTTAGAAAGCTTTGATATTTTCTAGTCATAAGTAACTCATGTCCTTGTTTCCTTCACAGAGAATTTTCCCAACCTGCCTCCATTTCCCAGCTAGAAGAAGGGAGTGTGTATTTTTCCAGGCTCTGAAGGAAGAAGAGGAATCATCAGGTAACTTGCTTATGGACTGTACTGCTTAACACAGCAGTAACATCCACCCAGAGTATGATGAATGAATGGGACCTAAAGGGTAGATATCTAGGAAAGGCGGAATGTAATAGTGTCCGTGCAACTATAAGTCTGTCGAAACTCTTGTACATATGGTATTTAACTGTAAACTCTACAGAGCAACTAAGTCCAGATCTGATCTAGACTCATTAAGACTTCTCTTGTATGGAATAAATCCTGAATTTACATGTGCTGTTGCAAAGTTTTTGTATTTGGTTTTTAACAAATGGGCAGCCAAATCCAACTTAAATCCTGGGCGGTGGACCTAGCGATCCGCCGCCCTGAATAAGCAAAAGTAGTTATAAGCGTGCCATAAAGTACGTTTGTGGACTACTTTCAAGCAGGGCAGGCCGGCTCAAGGCCGGCCTGCCCTGCTCCGCCAGCCAAGGACTCGACCCACCGGTGGACCCAAGTAAGGTTGGATCCGGCGGGTGGCTCGGGTGCTCAGCGGACGGGGGAGGAACGGCGGAGCCAGGAGGGCGGCCATAGGCCCAGCCGTCCTGGGTGGGGGTGGGGACATGGTGTCCACCATATCCCGGGCTCTGGAGGGCAGCTGGGCTGTTACACGGCAGGCTCCAACTTCCGCCAGCAAAACAGCTGGTGGAAATCCGAGGAGGCCTACTTGCCCCAGCTGCCATTACACTCGGGGAAGGGGATGAGCGTCCCCTTCCTCGAGTAGACTTTCCGCTGCGGGCTGCCTGCTGCAGGCTGCCCACAGCAGAGCACTGGATCTGGCGGACGGCCTAGGCCGCCCGGTGGATCTTTAAGTTGGATTGCGCAGTTAGTGTCCTTCATGCCAAATTAACCCAGGAGGCAATTAACTAGAATATTGATAATTGATCAGATGATGCTGTTTTTAGTTTGTTCATAGATGAATATTAGTTGTATATTATGTCTACTTTTTAATTTGATGCCAATAAAGGCGAACTGAACTGAAGGGTGCTGTAGATAATGGGGACCTTAATGAGCAGCTTGGCTGAGCTGTAGACTAAAAGTGCCAGTGTGATCTGAGAGACTGATGCTCTCCCCCCCCCCCCTTTCCTGCACATTTCCTCTTCTGCTCAGTCCCCCTGTTCCTTTCCCAAGCCAGGGAGTGGGAGGAAACGCAATGGAAGCGAGTGGGTGGTTAGAGGTGCCCCCCCAATCTGCTGCCTGAGGTGACTGTCTCAGTTGGCCTCATAAATGGGCCAAGACCTGTTATTCTACTCCCTGCTATGCAGCTTCTCCAACTGCACTACATCTCCAACTGCACTACGGCCACATCAGTGAACGGCTAGCAAACACAATCCTGAGACTTCTATAGGGTTGAGCATAGGAGGCTGCCTGATTCAGAGTCAGACCCTTCGTCCAGCTAGCATAAGATGGACTTTATTGGCTCTTCAGAGTTTCTGAGGGGTCTTTTCCAAGCCCACCTGGAGATGCTGCCAGAGATCAAAAGTGGGACCTTCTGCCTGAAAAGCAGCTGCCATTGAGCCGTGACCCCTTCCCTTGACCTTTGTCACGTTGGAAACTTGCCATCTGTCAAAAGGGACTTTATAGGTTATAAATGACATTACTTAGGCTCAGCTCGAGTCTGTAAGAGGGAGGCAAAGCAGGCGTTTCCTACCCATTCCCGTGCGGAATCATTACAGTGAGAAACACTAACAGCAATTCATACTTTTTTAGCATTCACAGAAAAAAGGCACAGGGACCATTACTTCCCCTGAGAAATCTCGTGGTCCTACATAACTTCTGCATACGGTGCCCTTTGGCTTAGATCAGGCGAAGCCCATCCTTTATTAATGGCTGTGAATAGGGAGTAACTCCGCTGGTTTGCGGGAGAGCAGTGCTTGTGGGCAGCCTTGTGGGAGAGCAGTGAGTCAGACTCAAAAGAGATTGAAACTCTTGTCTGCTGACACACACTCTCGTTCCTGCTTCGCCCACCAGCCACGAGGCTGCAGAAGGATGGCGGCAATAATCCCTTCTCCTGTTTTTGCCTGGCACATGTTTGGTGGTGACAAGGCTCCACTGCCCCAAGGGCTGTACGATATGAGATTACACAAGACGGAGATAAAATGGAGCCTGTGGAAATCCACTCCTGGCCTTTCCAGTGCGGCTCAGCTCCGTGCATCTACATGCCATTTAAGAAAGAATGAATACACTGACGTAAAAGCCCACCATAAAATAACACAAGTCTTGGCATATATAAGAAAACATAACATTACAGCTGCTGTGTGGCATGAGAGAACCCAGAGGGAGGCTTGTGACTTGTGACTCCACCAAAGAAACGTCGTCTACCAGGGCTAAGAAAGCTGCCAAAGGTTGCAACTGGGCCAGTCAGTCACGATTGTGCTACTTCTCTACAACAGTCAGTCACTGAGCAGGACTGTAGATCTATGCATGATTCTCCTGGGCGCAGCGGCGTAGCTACTCCACCCAGCGAGACTAAGGGAGCTACAGAGGCTGCAGCAGCATTGCGCAGGCGCAGCCTCTCGCAGCGTCTTTGCACCTGTCGGCCAGCCAGGAAGGACGCCCCTGGCTGGCCGCCAGCTTGGGGGTACACGAACTCTGGTAAGAACACCCTGTCATCGTGCAACCCCCCTGGCAACGCTTTCAAACCCCCCCCCCATGGAGCTTCGGGGGTGTTGAGCTCTGGAGGGGGTGCACTGCCGCCGCGGTGACGCAGAAACTTTGCGCAGCAGCAGCAGTGCACCCCCTACGGAGCTCAACACCCCTGTGCCCGCCGCTACCCCCTAACGCAGGGGTCCCCAACCACCGGTCCGTGGCCTGTCAGGAATCAGGCTGCGGGGAGCCTCCATTGCTCTGTGACTCAGTCAAGTCTCCGCAGGGGCTTGCTGTGCCGTGCTGCAGTCTGCCGCCTGTCCTGATGGTGGGAGGAGAGCCAGCGCGACTGGCTGTCCCGCCAATCGGGTCACCAGCCCTTGGCTCTGGTGGCTGAGGCTTTCATTTCCGACGACAGGGCCGCCTGCAACACCACCCGGTGAGCCCGCCCCTTTCTTCGCCGCCGCCGCGTACGGACGGGCTGGGCCCTGCACACGCCTGCTGGAGCCAGCTGCGGCTCCGAGGCTGCAACGCCCATGGGCCCAGGACTGTGCAGGGCCAAGCCTGTCCAGGCTAGACGGCGGTGAAGAAAGGGGCGGGCTCACCGGGTGGTGTTGCAGGCAGCCCTGCCGTCGGAAACGAAAGCCTCAGCTGCCGGAGCCAAGGGCTGCCGACCCGATTGGCGGGACAGCCAGTCGCGCTGGCTCTCCTCCCACCATCAGGACAGGGGGCTGACCGTGGCGCGGCACAGCAAGTCCCCACGGAGGCTCGATAGTTTGCAGCGAATGCAGTTTACAGAGAACACGGTAAGCCCCCACGCCACATAATCGCATTAAGTGGGCGGTGATGTCACGGGGGTGTCATTTTGCGCTGCCCCCACCCAATATGCCCCCTGGTCCGTGGAAATTTTTTTTACTATGACATTGGTCCCTGGCACCAAAAAGGTTGGGGACCGCTGCCCTAACGACTTGAGAGGTTCCAGTGCACTTGAGAGGTTCCATTTCTCTGTAGCACTCGTAACTAATATTCTCTCTGTGTTCCAGAAACAACAGACAAGACAATGAGGATCGCAGGGAGCCGTCAAAGAATCCACACTGGGGAGAAACCATATAAATGCTTAGAGTGTGGTAAGAGCTTCAGTGACAGTGGAAAACTTACTGTCCATCAAAGAACCCACACAGGGGAGAAACCATATAAATGTTTGGAGTGTGGAAAGACTTTCAGTAGGAACGGTAATCTGACTTCGCATCAAAGATCCCACACTGGGGAGAAACCATATAAATGCTTCGAGTGTGGTAAGAGCTTCAGTCAGAGTGGAAGACTTACTGTCCATCAAAGAACCCATACAGGAGAGAAGCCATATGAATGCTTAGAGTGTGAAAAAAGCTTCCCTCAGAAAACACATCTGACTGTGCATCAAAGATCCCACACAGGGGAGAAACCATATAAATGCTTGGAGTGTGGAAAGAGCTTCAGTGACAATAGAAACCTGACCAAGCATCAAAGAACTCACACAGGGGAGAAACCATATAAATGCTTGGAGTGTGGAAAGAGCTTCACTAACAGCGGAAGCCTGAATGTGCATCAAAGAACCCACACAGGGGAGAAACCATATAAATGCTTGGAGTGTGGAAAGAGCTTCAGTGAAAATAGAAACCTGACCAAGCATCACAGAACCCACACAGGGGAGAAACCATATAAATGCTTGGAGTGTGGAAAGAGCTTCAGTGACAATAGAAACCTGACCGATCATCAAAGAAGCCACACAGGGGAGAAACCATATAAATGCTTGGAGTGTGGAAAGAGCTTCACTAACCGCGGAAGCCTGAATGTGCATCAAAGAACACACACAGGGGAGAAACCATATAAATGCTTAGAGTGTGGCAAGAGTTTCAGTGAGAGTGGAAAACTTACTGTCCATCAACGAACCCACACAGGAGAGAAACCATATATATGCTTAGAGTGTGGAAAAAGCTTCCATCAGAAGGCACATCTGACCGTGCATGAAAGATCCCACACAGGGGAGAAATCATATAAATGCTTTGAGTGTGGAAAGAGCTTCCGTCACAGTGGAAAACTTACTGAACATCAAAGAACCCACACAGGAGAGAAACCATATAAATGCCTTGAGTGCAGAAGAACATTCAATCGACGGTCAAGGCTGACTATGCATCAACGAACACATCAAAGAATAGTGGAGCATCAAGGAATAGAGGAGAAACCATATAAGTGCTTGGAATGTGGAAAGAGCTTCAGGTTGTCCAGAAATCTGACTTTGCATCAAAGGACCCACACAAGGGAGAAACCATATAAATGCTTGGAGTGTGGAATGAACTTCTCTGTGAGGTCAAGCCTGACTTCACATCAAAGAACCCACACAGGGGAGAAACCATATAAATGCTCTGAGTGTGGGAAGAGCTTCAGTCTGAGCTCAAGCCTAACTTCACATCAAAAAACTCACACAGGGGAGAAACCATATCAATGCTTGGTGTGTGGAAAGAGCTTCAGTAGGAACAATAGCCTGACTTTGCATCAAAGAACCCACACAGGGGAAAAACCATATACATGTTTGCACTGTGGAATGAACTTCATTATTAGTTCAAGCCTGACTTCACATCAAAGAACCCACACAGGGGAAAAACCACATAAATGCTTGGACTGTGGAAAGAGCTTCAGAACGAGCTCACACCTGACTGTACATCAAAGAACCCACACAGGGGAGAAACCATATCAATGCTCTGAGTGTGGAAAGAGCTTCAGTCACAGGTCAAGCCGGAATTTGCATCAGAGAACCCACACAGGGGAGAAACCATATCAATGCTCTGAGTGTGGGAAGAGCTTCAGTGTGAGCTCAAGCCTAACGTCACATCAAAGAACTCATACAGGGAAGAAACCATATCAATGCTTTGAGTGTGGAAAGAACTTCAGTCAGAGCACAAGCCTGACCTTGCATCAAAGAACCCACACAAGGGAAAAACCATATAGATGCTTGGAATGTGGAAAGAGCTTCAGTAGGAACGATAGCCTGACTTCGCATCAAAGAACCCACACAGGGAAGAAACCATATAGATGCTTGGAATGTGGAAAGAGCTTCAGTAGGAACGATAGCCTGACTTCGCATCAAAGAACCCACACAGGGGAAAAACCATATCAATGCTTGGAATGTGGAAAGAACTTCAGTGCTAGTTCAAGCCTGACTTCACATCAAAGAACCCACACAGGGGAAAAACCACATAAATGCTTGGACTGTGGAAAGAGCTTCAGAACGAGCTCACACCTGACTGTACATCAAAGAACCCACACAGGGGAGAAACCATATCAATGCTCTGAGTGTGGAAAGAGCTTCAGTCACAGGTCAAGCCGGAATTTGCATCAGAGAACCCACACAGGGGAGAAACCATATCAATGCTCTGAGTGTGGGAAGAGCTTCAGTGTGAGCTCAAGCCTAACGTCACATCAAAGAACTCATACAGGGAAGAAACCATATCAATGCTTTGAGTGTGGAAAGAACTTCAGTCAGAGCACAAGCCTGACCTTGCATCAAAGAACCCACACAAGGGAAAAACCATATAGATGCTTGGAATGTGGAAAGAGCTTCAGTAGGAACAATAGCCTGACTTCGCATCAAAGAACCCACACAGGGAAGAAACCATATCAATGCTTGGAATGTGGAAAGAACTTCGGTGCTAGTTCAAGCCTGACTTCACATCAAAGAACCCACACAGGGGAAAAACCACATAAATGCTTGGACTGTGGAAAGAGCTTCAGAACGAGCTCACACCTGACTGTACATCAAAGAACCCACACAGGGGAGAAACCATATCAATGCTCTGAGTGTGGAAAGAGCTTCAGTCACAGGTCAAGCCGGAATTTGCATCAGAGAACCCACACAGGGGAGAAACCATATCAATGCTCTGAGTGTGGGAAGAGCTTCAGTGTGAGCTCAAGCCTAACGTCACATCAAAGAACTCATACAGGGAAGAAACCATATCAATGCTTTGAGTGTGGAAAGAACTTCAGTCAGAGCACAAGCCTGACCTTGCATCAAAGAACCCACACAAGGGAAAAACCATATAGATGCTTGGAATGTGGAAAGAGCTTCAGTAGGAACGATAGCCTGACTTCGCATCAAAGAACCCACACAGGGAAGAAACCATATAGATGCTTGGAATGTGGAAAGAGCTTCAGTAGGAACGATAGCCTGACTTCGCATCAAAGAACCCACACAGGGGAAAAACCATATCAATGCTTGGAATGTGGAAAGAACTTCAGTGCTAGTTCAAGCCTGACTTCACATCAAAGAACCCACACAGGGGAAAAACCACATAAATGCTTGGACTGTGGAAAGAGCTTCAGAACGAGCTCACACCTGACTGTACATCAAAGAACCCACACAGGGGAGAAACCATATCAATGCTCTGAGTGTGGAAAGAGCTTCAGTCACAGGTCAAGCCGGAATTTGCATCAGAGAACCCACACAGGGGAGAAACCATATCAATGCTCTGAGTGTGGGAAGAGCTTCAGTGTGAGCTCAAGCCTAACGTCACATCAAAGAACTCATACAGGGAAGAAACCATATCAATGCTTTGAGTGTGGAAAGAACTTCAGTCAGAGCACAAGCCTGACCTTGCATCAAAGAACCCACACAAGGGAAAAACCATATAGATGCTTGGAATGTGGAAAGAGCTTCAGTAGGAACAATAGCCTGACTTCGCATCAAAGAACCCACACAGGGAAGAAACCATATCAATGCTTGGAATGTGGAAAGAACTTCGGTGCTAGTTCAAGCCTGACTTCACATCAAAGAACCCACACAGGGGAAAAACCACATAAATGCTTGGACTGTGGAAAGAGCTTCAGAACGAGCTCACACCTGACTGTACATCAAAGAACCCACACAGGGGAGAAACCATATCAATGCTCTGAGTGTGGAAAGAGCTTCAGTCACAGGTCAAGCCGGAATTTGCATCAAAGAACCCACACAAGGGAAAAACCATATAGATGCTTGGAATGTGGAAAGAGCTTCAGTAGGAACGATAGCCTGACTTCGCATCAAAGAACCCACACAGGGAAGAAACCATATCAATGCTTGGAATGTGGAAAGAACTTCAGTGCTAGTTCAAGCCTGACTTCACATCAAAGAACCCACACAGGGGAAAAACCACATAAATGCTTGGACTGTGGAAAGAGCTTCAGAACGAGCTCACACCTGACTGTACATCAAAGAACCCACACAGGGGAGAAACCATATCAATGCTCTGAGTGTGGAAAGAGCTTCAGTGTGAGCTCAAGCCTAACGTCACATCAAAGAACTCATACAGGGAAGAAACCATATCAATGCTTTGAGTGTGGAAAGAACTTCAGTCAGAGCACAAGCCTGACCTTGCATCAAAGAACCCACACAAGGGAAAAACCATATAGATGCTTGGAATGTGGAAAGAGCTTCAGTAGGAACGATAGCCTGACTTCGCATCAAAGAACCCACACAGGGAAGAAACCATATCAATGCTTGGAATGTGGAAAGAACTTCAGTGCTAGTTCAAGCCTGACTTCACATCAAAGAACCCACAGAGGGGAGAAACCATATAAATGCTTGGAGTGTGGAAACAGCTTCAGTGACAAATCAAGCCTGACCAAGCATCAAAAAACCCACACAGGAGAAACCATATAAATGCTTGGGGTGTGGAAAGAACTTCAGTAAGAACGGAAACCTGACTGCATCAAAAAACGCACACCGGGTATAGAAACCCTATTGATGCTTGCAGTTTCAATTTAGTCACCTCTGAGAGCTCGACCGAACAAAAAATCCATATGGGGAAGAAACTATGTAAGTGCTTGAAATGTGGATAATGTTCCATGCTATAGTTGGTTACAGTACATCAACAAATTTACAGATACAAGAATCCATATAAATGTTCAGAGTGTGGAAAAACCTTTCTCATCTTAAACCTTAAGTCATACAGTAAAACCTTGGATTGCGAGCATAATTTGTTCCAGAAAGGTGCTTGTAATCCAAAGCACTTGTATATCAAAGCAAATTTCCCCATAAGAAATAATGGAAACTCAGATGATTCGTTATTCTGCAAGAGATCTCCATGTGTGTCTGCAGGGGAACAATAGCGTCTCCTGGGCTCACCTAATTAACAAACTGCCCTCCCCCCATCCCCCCTCATAATGTCCCTGCCATTTCTCTGCAAAACCCTTGCTCGTTAACAATCTGTTCTCCCTCTGCAAGAGGCTCCGTTTCTGCAGAGAATAGCTCAGACATTTGCTCTACAGAAGGTGTGTGTGTGTGTGTGTGTGTGTGTGTGTGTGTGTGTGTGTGTGTGTGTGTGTGTGTGTGTGTGTGTGTGTGTGTGTTAAGTTAGAGTGGCCAAGGATCCCTAAAACGCTGGTTTCTGTATTGATTTTTTTAATATGATTGCATGGTAATACAGTTATAAAAACTATATTTTTTGAAAAAATGTTCATAATGAAATTATGACACAAATGCAATTAAAATTGGGTTACCCCATTTTCTCCTTCGTCTCAAAACAATCTCACTAGGGGTCCTACAATGAAACAGATTTGTAGGAGATGTACAGCCCAATCCTAACTACAGGTGGGCCCCCATATCCACTGATTCGCTATCCACGGTTTCAGTTATCCACGGATCGTGGGGACCCCCCCCCCCCGGCTTTTACTTTTTTCCCAATAAGCTTCGTTTCTTCCTTAAAGAAACAGGAGAAGCAGCCTCTGGCTGCGTATTACAGGCAAGTAGAACGAGACTAAGTACTAGAGAGGCTCTGCGAGGTTAACAGAACCCTTGCAGAGCCTCTCTAGGACTTAGTCTCGTTCTACTTGCCTGCAATGGAGGCTGCTTCTCTGTTTGTTTTAAGGAAGAAACAAAGCTTGCTGAAAGAAAAATAAGAGCTGGGGGTGGGGCAAGCATGCCTGCCTGCAGGGGAGGCAGGGTGGGGGCCCCCTCAGGAAACCATGGAGGGGGTGTTTGCTCTTATCCACGGTTTCAAGTATCCACGGAGGGGCCTGGAACATATCCCCAGCGGATATGGGGGTCCACCTGTACTGTAAATTTCCATGCGACTCTTGAGCCCAGAGGCCCTTATAGCTGTGTCTCCCTTTTTAGGAGGGGTCAAAGGCCAAACTGCTGAGGGCCTGTTGACCAAACATAACATAAAGGTTGCTTAGTATTAAGAATTAGAAATTGCATATTGCTGAGCTTGCCACACATAAGTTGCTTAACCGCAGTTAGCAGTAACCACAAAATGTACCCTGGCCTTGAGAAAAGTACAACAGGAAGCCCACTAGAATATGGGTGGCACCCAGGACAGGAAAAAGGCTGAATTGCTTAAACTAATTGCTTAACGCATATTTTGCTAACATATGCAAAGTCAAAGGGCTTCAATGATGGGAAAGGGGGAAGTTAAACAGAAAAACAAGTTGATTTAGAAATGTGAAATGGGTATTTGCAATGTGTGACGTATGCTGCTGAAACTTATAACTAATGCTGTATTTTGTTCAACAAGTATACTAGCCTTTTCTAGCACCCCTTTATGCATAAAGGTCCATCAATAAACTCTCCTTGATCGGACAATCAAATTGGTCTCGTCCTTCTGCTCCACAAACCCAGGCTACGAGCCTGAACAAACCACATCTGTCCAGGTGTGTGCAACACAGCGATGCAGCTGCGTTGCATACTGCGGGGAAATTCAGCAAGCTAGAGGTCTCCCTGGGTAAGGGAACATTTGTCTCCTTGCCCAGGGGAAGCCCCAGCATGCGCAATGGGTCGACTCGGATCTGCGCCCTGCAGTCGGCGGTTTCATTATTATGCCTGCTCATTAATATGCTTGGTTCCTGGATTCTGGTTTGATAAAAGTGGAGGCTAGGGTTTCCCTTGCCTCCATTAATTTTTGGCTCAACCTAAATCTTAACATCCAGGGTTTAACATATTTAATTTTACAAGACAACTTTCAATCGTCCTGGCTTGAGGCTGTTCATAGGAAGCTGAGGCACTTGGGGTTTTCCCCTGAGGCCATTTTGGCTATGGATCTAGATCATGCAAGAACGATCATAAGGCAGAGGTTATTAGACATCGAGTGGCAGGGGGAAATTGGTAGAACCCCAAATTTTCTCGCTGCGGAGGACGTTAGATATATAGTTGTGCCAGCCACCTATCTCTCACTACTTGAGTTTCCGAGGCACAGGAGGGCTTTTTTCCTAGCTAGGAGGAGAGTGCTCCCCTCGGCATTTGTTGAGGGCTAATATAGGAGGATCCCTATCCTTAACAGGGTCTGCCCTTGTGGATCAGGAGAAGTGGAAACAATCGAACATGTCTTGTTTCACTGTTTGTTCTACCAGGGAATCCGTGCCAAGTTTATTTCTCCCCTGACTAGGGAATTTTCAGACTCGCCCGATGTAGTGATGACCAAGAAACTCCTTACAGGAACTAACCCTCGGTTCACAATTTGGAGCTCAAGCTTCCTGGCAGCTGCTTGCAAAATTGGCAAGGGTATTGTTGGCAATGAGGAAAAGTTTTAACTTTTAACCATTTCTTGTTTCTCTGTTTTTGCATGCATATGTGTTTATTTGATAAATTTTAGTTTTGATATTTAGTAACATATGTAACGTTAGCTTTTTGCTTTTAACATGATTGTATTTTGTTCTTGCTGGTCTTTGACCGTACTAATAAATGATGACGATGAATATGCTTGGTTTATAGCCCTTCTTGGCTGAATTTTGGTTTGTGCCCACCAAGGAGGAAGGGCATCCTTAACCAGAGAGGCCACGATCCCGTAATTCTCCAGCATGACTTCCCTGTGCACAGCCTTTTGACCTGGATCCAGCAGAGCCCACTCCTCCGTGAAGCGCACAGCCACCTCCTCAAAGGACACCTGATCCTGGAAGGAGAAAACACGTCTCCCTTCCAGTGGCGTTGCTCTAGGTGGGGCGCAGCTCTAAGTTCCACTGCGCTCCAACCCACCGTTACACGCCCGTACGAGGCGGCCCCGCCCCCTCGCCTTCGGAGCCTTTCAGGGCAGCGATAGCAACGAGCAGGGAATGCGCATTGCTATTGCTGCCCTGAAAGGCTCCGAAGGCGAGGGGCGGGGCCACCTCGTACGGGCGCGTAACGGTGGGTTGGAGCACAGCGGAACTTAAAGCTGCGCCCCACCTAGAGCGATGCCACTGCTCCCTTCACAAATAATGGCCCACCCTTTTAACACAAGATCCATACCACAACCGTCATGACATCAAAAGACAGAAAAACAGACTGTGACTGTTTCCCCCCCCCCCCGCCCCATTGTAGCTACGCATGTGCCCACATCGAACATTTGTAATGTACATGTGAAACTTGGTCAGTTTTTCTGACTTTTCACAGCATGATGGTTGTGGTAGGGTCAGTTCATTTAAGAATAAATCAGCTTTACTTTTCCACCATCCTTTTTGAATAATCCTGTACAGTAGTACCCCAGTCATGAATGAATTCAAAGAAAGAACACAGATGGCAATATTGAGGAGAAATTTGGAATGTTCAGGTTATACTGATCGAGAGGAAGTTGGTACTCAAATATCCAGATATATTTGTGATCTTCCCCAACCCATTTTCTCCTCCCTCTCTCAGATCAATATCACTAGGGGTCATCCAGTGAAACTGATTGGCAGGACTTTTGGAATGGACAAAAGGAGGTACTTCTTCACACGGCATATACTTAGCCTGTGGAATTCATTGCCACAAGGGGTGAGATGGCCACTAGGTTGGATGACATCAGGTGTTGCCTGCGGAGCCTTGGCAGGCTGTGGCACTGGGGAGGCGATGGCGAACTGCGGGGCTGGCGGCGCTTGGCAATGATGGCATTGCTGGGCCTCGCTGACTGCTAAGTTGGATGTTCCCACAGCTGTGGGGGGCAGAAGAGCTGACAGTGGTCAGCTGGGACAAGGGTGTGGGCACCTGTGGGAAGGACTCGAGGACATAGAGGAGAGGAATGACTGAGAGGGGAGGAGGGAGATCAGAGGGAAGCTGAATGGAGGACAGAGGAGCAGGAGGAGAAAGACTAGTGGAGAAGAGGAGGAATGCAGAAGGGAGGGAAGAGGCAGTGGTACATGCTGAGGTGTTACCCTATTGTCCCGAGTATAAGACGCACCTGATTATAAGACGCACCCTTAAAGTTTGGTGCTATTAAAAAAAATTAATTAAATCACTGGCATTACATTGCAACAGCCTGATTATAAGACGTACCCCTAGTTTAAAAACTTAAATTAAGAGAAAAAAGTGAATCTTATACTCAGACCAATACGGTATGTAGGGATATCCCCCCTTTTTTCCAGTTATGCACATCATAACCCCTCCCCCCATTTTTCCTCTTTTTTTTCTCCCCACAGTGAATACTGGACACATCAGGTGCTGGACCGCAGCATCTGCGGGTCATGTTATCCGTGGGAGGAGGCGGGCAGAACAGAACCCCCCATGAATAACAAGGGCCAACTGTATTAAGATTAATGTGTTGTGTGAAGGTTCTCATGGCTTGTTACGATTTGCAGCGAGATCGGAAGTATGGGTAAGGAAGCCATGTAAAGTTTTTTGTTGAAGAGACAAATCAAATTTTTGTCTCTTCAACAAAAAACTTTACATGGCTTCCTTACCCATACTTCTGATCTCGCTGCTAAGATTAATGTATTAGCAGTGAGGAGACCAGAATGACGAAGTTGAACTTAAGTGAAAACAAAAAGGTTTCCAATTTAACCTAAAAGATCAACATTGGCTCTGGTTTAGCCAGCTACAACTGGTTATAGTAACTGGTGACAGTAGACAGCAGTCCTCAGTTGACCAAGGAGTCAATTCATGGAGGTCCATGACAGACTATGTCTTTGTTGCCTCCTTCACAATATGAAACGTTTTTCCATCTTCTCCCTTGGTGTTTTCTCTGCTGCCTCTTTGCTCTGCCCTGTTCTGCCTTTTCCAGATCCTTCGAAATGCCTCCAAACCATATCCTGTTGGATTCCACTTGCTTTCGGCTCTTTATCAGAAGATTCTCCATATCATCCATGTTCCCACAGCCTGTTGGAGTAAACAGAGAATGATGACAGTAGGACTGTCCCAGGCAAAAATTGAGACATCTTGAAACAGGAAAATATTCTACAGCAGTTTTCACAAACTGTGGGTCAGGACCACTTGGTGGATCGCAACCTGATTTCTGGTGGGTCCCAGGGGATGGAAGAATCAGCTAAGTAATTGCCACAAGCCCTGAGGCTATTCAAAAATCAGCTACTAATTGCCCTTCAAAGAGCTGAGCTCCTGCAGTTTGCAAGATAGCTGCTAATTACCCTGCAAGCAGCTGTGCTCCTTATTTGTAAATAAATATATTTATTTATTTCTAGATCACTTTTTTTAAGTCTCATAAAGCTAGGTGGGTCCCGATAGAGCAGCGGTGGGGAACCTCCAACCCCAGGGCCGGATCAGGCCCCCGAGGCCATCCGGTCTGGCCCCCGGAGCGATTGCTGGGAGGCCGCCCAACCGACCCCTGGAGGCTCCACCAGGTCCGCGCGTCACCTCCGGAGGCCGGGAGAGGGCCTTTGCATGTCCTCCCCGGCCGCCGCCTCGACCCCTTCTCACTAGGCCGTTGGCCATTTTGCACATGCGTACCATGCCGATGAGGGGAAGCTCTTGCCCTCTTGCCTTCATCGGCATGGTACGCCGGAGGTGACGCGCGGACCCGGCGGCGGTGGCTTCAGACGGTGAGCGCGGAGCCTCTGGAGGCCGATGGGGGGCGGGGGCAAAAATTAAATAAATAAATAAAAATGGCACTCAAACAAATTTCTAATATTTAAAATGGCCCTTGCCAGGGAAAAGATTCCCCGCCCCTGCGATAGAGTGTCATTTTAAAAAGTGGGTCCCGGTGCTAAAAAGTTTGAGAACCACCGTTCTACAGATTTCATGGAGATCAAATCTATCCATGGCTATGAGCCATGATGGCTATAATGCTACCTCCAGGTTCAGAAATAATGTGCATCCACATAGCAATTCCTAGGAAGCAATAGCAAAAAACAAAAAAGGGCTATGTGCCTACGTGTCATGCTTCTGGATGCTTCTTTTGGCCCCCTGTGAGAAACAGGATGTTGGACTAGATGCACCTTTGGTCTCATCTAGCAGAGTCCTTTCCACACCACTGTGCCTACTGTAAGGGGATGAAATGTGTGAGTATCTAGGTCAGCAATAGATTGTTCAAACTGCAGACCTCTCAGGAACTGGACTGGAGAAAAATACCTATGCACACTGATTGTGTTTACCTATTGCTCACCTGAGCACATATTATGAGAGGTCTCGCTTTGAGAATTCCATCTAGTTCACTACTATATACTCTGTATGTAGGTAGATATCCAGGGTTCCATATGGGGCTTTGCCCAATTCTACTGGAGATGCCAGGAGTGGACACTGGAAACGTCTGTGTGCAAAACAAGGTTGGTGGCTGCAGCCAGGCTTGCACGGGCCAGGGGCGGGGCCAGTGACTCCAGGGGCGGGGCCAGTGACTACTGTGCTACCCAGCCCCTTCCCATTGGCCATTGGAGACAAGAGGAAGGAGGAAGTGATGGTGTTTCTTCCTTCCCCTCCTCCTTGCCATTCAATGGAAACATTTCTCCCAGCAGGTCTGCCTAGTCAGGAGTATGAAAAGGAAAAAGCCAAAAAATGCTGATGGAAATCTCTGTGCATTTTGTCCAAAATAAAAATGTTTTGTAAGAGTTGGTGTTTTTTCCCCCTGTTCTCTTAACTGTGTTGTGACTGGATAGTAGAACATCTTTTTCAACTGTCTTTCTATCTAGACCAGGGTTTCTCAAAGTGGTGGGTCGCAACCCACCACTTGGAGAAGGGGCAGGTCGCTACCCCGTTAAGGGGAGTGGCGACCTACGATGGCAGTGGCAGCGATCCGGGAATCGTGCTGCTGTCAGGGACAAAAGGGGTATTATTGTTGGGTCATCTGGGGTCTTCCTGGATTCCCCGAAAACCGGAAGTGGGCTTTATTCGCCTCCAGGAGCCATTCGAAGGCTTGGGGAGGACTACTAGGGTGGCCATGCCCCCCCTAGAGGACGGCCCAACCCCCGGTAAGTCTAAAAACACCCCTTTTGTCCCTGGCAGCAGCGCGATCCCCAGATCACTGCTGCCACCATTGCCCCACCCCTGCAAGCACTCAAAGTTCTCCCCTACTCACGGGGATAAATTTGAGAAATGCGGATCTCGACACTGCAGACCTGGCCTCAGTTATGCATGCCGTGGTTACTTCCTGTCCATTTCTTTACTCTCTGCAACGCTGTGGGGACTCCAGATGACCCAGCAAACCTCCAGCAGAGGAGTAGCAAATGGCACCGTGCAGCCCAAGCATGGATATTAATGTCTGGCCGACCCACAATTCTGTGAGCTGCCAGGGCACAATATTGGAGACGAGTCTCAGCCACCTGCGAATCGTTGCGAGTATGGACCAAGTCTTGGGAAGGGGGCCATGCTTCCGGAAGCCAGCAGGCTGGTGATTGATGCAGAGGCGGAGGTCTCCGAGTGCATCTTTGACATGCCAAAAGGAGGAGGCTGAAAACTCCTCTTCGAATGCTCACCTGGGGCAACGTTGCCTCTTTAACCACAGGATAGGGTGGATAAACAGGGGGCGGTGCTATGGGAGAGACAGCCCAGGAAGGGGTGGATCCCCCTGGAGAGGGCCCAGAGCTACAGAAGACACTCAAGGCTGATGATGAGGCAGTCTCTGGACAGGCTACCTGAGGGTTGCTCAGTAGCCGTACCCCTGAGGTTGAGACCATGCCAAGTTCAGGGAAGGAGAGAGAAGACTGGTGGGGGAAGGAAAGTAGGTGAGGCAACCCCCTCCCCATCCTGAACTCTCAGACCCAATTAGGTTCTTATTGCTTGGCCTGCTACCCCCCTTATCTTAATCCCTTTTGGCCTTGGGGCAAAGGGGGATCCAGAAATCAGAAGGGCACACCCCCTCTTGTGATGACTCTGACCATAGTTCGAGGGAGGAGGAGCTTATATTTCGAGACTAGATTATTGCAATTCACTCTACAAGGGACAGACTTTGAAGACAGTTTGGAAGCTACAGGTGGTGCAGGATACAGATACTACACTACTGACTCACTACAGTACTCGGCCCATATTACACTGATTTTATATCAGCTGTAGAATTTGTTTCTCAGCTTAGTTTTAAACGCTGGTTTTGACCTTAAAGCCCTGAATGGCCATGTTATCTTAAGGGTTACCCTGTCTCATAGAAAACTCTCCAGGGTTACCCTAACATTGATTTCTGAACTCTTGCCCATATCCTTCCTTTTAACTCAAATCCACCTAGCAGGCACTACTAGAGACAGGGTGGTTGCACCACAGTTTTAGAACTCCCTTCCCTGAATATTTGACAGGCTCATTCTTTGCCCTTTATGTGTCTACTGAAAATGTTTTCATTCCTCAAGGCTGTATGTAATGTAGGACAAAGACTCTGCCTTGCCCCCAGGGCACAAGAAAAGCACCACAATCCCCCAAATCCCCCATACCTGAGTCAGCTCTGCTGCCGCCATTTCCCTTTCTCCCGAAGGAGGATACAGTCTGATGAGAGTCAGGGAAGGAGTTTCGAAGTCTGTGAGGGCAGGAAGAAGAATGGGACAATTTCAGAGAAGATGTTGTTATAGGCAGCTTTGGTACTCCAGGCCCTGGGAGGGCTCACTGCTCCAGACAACTGGCCTGACTTTGCTCTCGGGGATCAGACTGCTTGCTGTTTTCGGAAGTGTGACTTGGAGAAAAAAAGAGATCCTTGCATGTCTGTCTGTCTGTCACACACACACACACACACACAGTTATAAGACATTTTTTTCACCAGACATTTACATTTTTTCACATTTAAAATTGTTTTAGTACTTTATTTAATGCTTAATTATCTCATTAATTAACTGATTAATCCAATTAATTAGCAGTTAATTAGCAGGAGGTACTTCAGAAAATTGGCCGGTGATAGGAGGTACCCGGGCCTCGAAAGGTTGAGAACCCCTGCTCTAGAAGATTACGTACAAGTTACACACAACCTACCTAGAGTCATGCATACTGCAGATTTACTATGGAGCAGTGGAGGAAGAAGGGCCACTGTGGGAAGCCTATGCTCTCCCAGCAGCCTGCCAGGTATGTTGGGGTGAGGGCAGAGGCGTCGCTCCGGTAGGGGCGGGGCTGTAAGTTTTGCTCGGTCGGAGTCCCGTTTACCGAACGAGCAGGAGGCGGCCCCGCCCCCTCACTGTCAGAGCCATTCCCCTGCTGAGAAAGCAGCAGGCAAGAGACCCTGCCTGCTGCTTTCTCCGCAGGGGAATGGCTCTTGACAGTGAGGGGGCGGGGCCGCCTCCTGCTCGTTCGGTAAACGGGACTCCGACCGAGCAAAACTTACAGCCCCGCCCCTACCGGAGCGACGCCTCTGGGTGAGGGAGGGGATTTAAATCCCCCCTCTCCTCCAAAGCTTCCCACCCTGCCCTCCCCCACTGGTTACACCGGTGGAGGAGCTGGATAGGATTGTGCTGTTGGTCTCCTTCAATTTGAAACAAGATGGAGGTTCCTAGGAGGTGCTGCAAAGGATCGAAGCAAGCCTCTGTGACTTTGTCCTTACCCTAAGGTCATTTATAAGCATGCACAAGTCAATGTCATATATATCACGGTTCACTTTTTGCAGCCACCAGAAGTGTGAATACAGGCCATGCTCCAGCCGTTTCCTTGACCTGGTGGGAATCTTTCAGAAATTCTACGGTAGCTACAGTAGTTGGTTCCTTTTTATCCCTTTTTGGGAAGAACGGCACTGCAACCTCTGGCTGGTTTGAACCTGACGAACCCACACATTTTCACAATGACAACTCAGTTGGGTTGACTCAGATGAATGACTAGATGTGGGGTAAAACCAGCAGGGATGGGGGGGGGGGGTTTCCAACAAGGCTCTTTGTTCACCTTGTTTATACTTGGCATTCTGATATGTTCATTACACATGCTAAGCAAAACCTACCTTTAGTACCAGCAAGAATGCGCTGACAGAACAGCGTGCATATCCCCTGGTCCTGGTGTTGTGCAAGAGAGAAAATAACTTATCTCTACCCACTCTCTCCATCCCGTGCATGATTTTATACATCTCAATCATGTCCTCCCTCAGGCACCTTTTTTCTAGACTGAAGAGCCCCAAACGCTGTAGCCTTTCCTCGTAAGGGAGATGCCCCAGCCCACTAATCATTTTGGTCGCTCTCTTCTGCACCTTTTCCAGTTCCACTATATCCTTTTTGAGATGTGGCCACCAGAACTGTATGCAGTACCACATGGATGGGCCAAGGGTAGATGTGTTTGACGGTCAATACTTTGTTACTATTTAATATATTGATATCTTAGTTTCACCAGATACAGTAAAGGAGCTCAGCTCTCCCACAAATTCACAATTCACTACCACCACCCCGCAGCTGCAACGGGGAGTTAATATCTACCTACCTGCCAGGTTGGGGAAAGGATTACAAGATAATGGACGTGCTTTAAAAAGCTCATGTTTTGATTTGCAGCTATGTATTTTATAAAGTGAAAGAATACAATTTCCAGTTTTCAGAACCTTTATTGGCAAAAGGTTCTGCAAGAATGCAAGGAACAGAAAAAAACACACCCCCAAACGACAGCTCACTAGTTATAGATACGAATTTCCATACGGAACCCAGGCAGCAAACAAGAGAACAAAATCTCAAGCTGGGGAATGTCAAAGCTTCAAAGAACCTGAAAGAATAACGTCAACAACAACAAAAAAGTCGTATACTACTGTACTGTATAGCCTAAGACCACATGGAACATCTGGTAGTATCATGCAAATAACACTGAATATTATTCCTACCGTATTAAGCATTCTTCTCAGGATGTTTTCCGATCAGATAGGGGGAGGAAATTAGAAGAAACTGCCAGATCATAAAAACCGCCAGACGACTGGTGAAGGCAGAAATCTTATGGAAGTCACGCCGATATACGCACAAGGAGGGGAACGGGCTCGTCCAGCCACGTGTGTTCTTTACCCTTTTTCACTAGAAGAGCTCAGAGAATAGTCTGCTGTTGCTACTTCTTCCTTCTCAGAATCAATAATAATAATAATCGCAGTGATCTTTTGATCCCTCCCCCGTTTTCTTCCTGTTTACTTCATCCTCTAGTTTCCCATCATGGCACGGAAAGCCATTCCGATCGCTTGTTGCAAAACAAGCCTTGCCAACCTACACTGTGGGGAAGGAGCAGAAAGTAAACGTGGTATTGATGATCAACTGATTGGGGTGGGCGACGACTCTGCCTTTCTCTGTTTCTTGGGTCGAAATAACCCAGGCCTTGTTACTGCACAGGTGTTAATACTATGCAAGAAGAATCCTGGCAACAACTCGGAAAGGAATAGATGGTCGCTCTGTCCCCGGTAGTAGTTTCCATTTTGGTTCCTCCCACGTCAAGGTTTCCTGTCCGGACCCTAGGACTGTGAGCACCAGGTGTGGGCAAAGCAAAAACGCGCCTCACTATAAATACCCGCTTCCGCCCTCATTAGTCTGCGCTCTTTTTTCACTTCCCCTGTGGAAATGGCAAAGGTCAATTTCTCCGAGCGGCGGTTTGGATCATGTAAAAGGTTGGTGGGTTGTAACTACACTTCCTCTTCACCTGTGGCCAGCAGCACCTGAGGGATTTTTCCCTATCTGCTGCCTAAAACATTTAGGTATTTAAATCTTAGGATTCAGTATTACAGAGAAGGTTATCCCAATGTGAACGTGCGCTCTAGCCACTCGGAAATGCCATACATAATAATCAGACCACCTAGGTAACTGGGGCTGCCCTGTCACACTCTACTCATGAAGTTGAACCGGATTCCTTGCCTCCTCTGGTGACGCCAGTGGTTTTGCTTGTGGGAAATTGGTAAGCTTAAATGCAGTTTTAAATAAACTATCATCTAAGTTGAGAACCCCAATTCTTCAAGGCAGATAAAACAGAAACACTCAAAATGTGTTTTTACATACGTGGAATCAAATCCCATGCATATTTACTTGGAAGGAAGTCTTTATTCAATGGGGTTTACTTCCAAGTGTACCCTGTCTAAACATGAAGGGAACAAAGCTTTATGGGAGTTTCAGAGCAGGCTGGAAGCACTCTGAAAAGGTCCGAGTTCAAGCTGCAACAATAATCCCCCTTCTATGGCTTTATTTCTGTGGGAGGTGGGTGGTTTGGACAGGGAAAAGCTGGAGCAGAGGGGGCCAGAAGGGGCCATTCAGCACTGAAGCCGATGATGCAAAACTCTCTGGCGTGTGGAGGGGACACTGAAGCACAGAATTTGAAGCCTGAAACTAGAACTGCTGAGGGGCTGGGTGCTTTTTCACTGTCTTGCATTTTTGATTAACTGTATATCTCTCTTTTGTGTTTGATGGCTGCTGCTTTGCTGCTGGTTTTTACAAAGGCAAGTGTGATAAAAAGAATAAGGAAGAGAGCTGGATGTTGCAACTAAAAAGAATCCTTCCAGCATCTGGGCCTGATCCAGAAGACCTGGCTCTCAACTGAGGCTCTCAGAAGATGGAACTGAGGAGCACGAAGCAGGGTGAATATCTCAGTCCCTGAGTGGGGAAGATACAGCCCCAAATGTCTGCTTTCCAGAGAGCAACCTCCTTGCAGAGCACATGTCAAACTATCTGCATCCTTCAGTGTGTGTGTGTGAGAGAGAGAGAGTTAGAGAGAGAGTTAGAGAGAGTTGGGGGGGGGTCTCTTTCCACTTACAGAGATAACTGGGCCTCCACCTAGGACTGAAGTATCTGTTTGGGGCAACAGCCCTGCAAGATGCCCCAGTTACATACAATCCTCTTCCACCCCCTGCAAATCAGGGTTTTCCCCCACATCAGCTACCCTGCTCCGAGGTACAGGATGTCACCTGGAATTGATACAGCTCCTGTCTTGCAGCTGCTACATCTCAATCTCAGGGATTCAGCTTTGTGAAAGCAGCAGGAAGTTTGAATTCACTGAGGCAGAAAATACAGCCGGACAGGCGGGTCTTGGTGGGCCTGGAAACATAAGAACAGAAGAAGAGCCCTGCTGGATCAGGCCAAAGGCCCATCAACTTCCTGTATCTCACAGTGGCCCCACCAGATGCCTCAGGGAGCACATGAGACAACAAGATAACCTATTTCCTGTTGTCACTCCCTTGCACCTGGCACAGAGAAAACCTACTTCTAAAGCCAGGAGGTTGCTTATGGCTTGTAACCTGTGATGGACATTTCCTCCATGCACTGGCGTCACTGCAGCATGGCGGGGGGCGCACAGGGTGATGTCCTGGGAATTGCCCAGAGGGGGTGACGTGCCAGGGGGTGAAAGCGGCTTGCGGCAAAGGCTTCAAGCAGCATGCGCACAATGCCGCTCGAAGCCTTGCCCTCAGAAGGGCTGAACGAAGACCCAATCGGGTCTTTGTTTGGCCCTTCTGAGGGCAAGGCTTCGAGCGGCGTTGTGCACATATGCCACTCGAAGCCTTGCCTGGCCTATTCAGAAGAGGCTGAGCCGCTGAGGAAGATATGACTCGGCCTGCCGGCTCCGGGGGTGACATGCCCTGATGGGGGGGTGAGTGACCGGGGGGGGGGGTTGTGACGCGGTGGGGGGTTTGACGTGGCTGCAGGGGTTATGTGGCGACCTCCCCCGGGGGGGAGGTGATACGCACCATGATATAGCCTACTTCTAAAAGGAGTTTGCATATACCCGTCATGGTTTGTAACCTGTGATGGACTTTTCCTCCCTAAATCTGTCCAATCCCCTTTTAAAGGCATCTAGTCTAGGTGCCATCACCACATCCGGTGGCAAGGAGTTCCATAGATGAATTACACGCTGGGTGAAGAAATACGTACTGTATTTTCTTTTGTCCGTTCTAACTCTCCTTCCACTCAATTTTAGTGCATGTCCTGTGGTTCTGGTGTTGTGTGAGAGGGAGAAGAACTTCCCTCTATCCACTCTCTCCATTCCAGGCATACTTTTATAAATCTCAATCATGTATAAGGCGCCATTTTTTCTAGACTGAAAAGCCCCAAACGCTGTAGCTTTTCCTCATAAGGGAGGTGCTCCAGCCCACTAATCATTTTGGTCGCTCTCTTCTGCACCTTTTCCAGTTCCACTATATCCTTTTTTGAGATGTGGCGACCAGAACTGGACACAATACTCCAGATGTGGCCTTGCCATCGATTTGTACAACGGCATAATAATACTAATAATAATATTGGCCGTTTTATTCTCAATCACTTTGAAGGAGCAGATTTCGCAAAAAGATTTCAAGGAGGGGGCAGGCAGGCAGGCAGAGAGAAGAAGAAACAGGGAGAAAGTGGCCGACGGAAGAAGTGCAAGAAAAAGAATTGACATGTGTGGGGCTCACCCCATTGGGGTACTTCTGGGTCAGAATCAGAGCTATGGAGCAAAGAGGAAGAGAATTGCCCAAGGAAGTGAGTTCAAGTAAGAGTGCAAGTCTTTCCATCACCTTTCTCTCCCTCACAGGCCGTGGAAGTGCTGAAGGGCCACGTTCTAGGCCACGTTCCAGGCCGTCTCCTCTTTGGTGTGAAGCAGAATCGGCCACGATGCCTACAGCTCAGGTAAGGGGCCAGTCACCAGGGCAACGTGCCAGAAACAGCTTGGGTGCCTCCTTCCTTGCAGGCCTTGAAAGAGCTTTTTTTGTGAGATTATTTAACTGACCTGACATACAGCTAGATATTCCTTGGCACGCTCCGTTTTTCATGCCATCAGGGGGCCCTTTGATCTCACTGGCTGGAGTGCGGAGAGACAGGGAACCTTTTCTTCCCAGCCACAGCTCAGGAGTCAAAGTCTCACACGGCACAAAGTGTGAAGTGCCCTGCGACGCCCTCCGGGGAGCTTCTGCCCTCTCCTCTCCCAGTGGAGCACCGGGGCCCAGCTGCTCCTGCTGGCCGTTTGCAGGTCATGATTCGTCTTCATTTTGATTCCTGAATAGCTGCTACATGGGCATAGCAGGGGTGGGCCAGTATTTGTAATGGGGAACTGTTTTCTCTTTCCAGGGTCTGGTGTCCTTTGAGGAGGTGGCTGTGCGCTTCACGGAGGAGGAGTGGGCTCTGCTGGATCCAGGCCAAAAGGCTCTCTACAGGGAAGTCATGCTGGAGAATTACGGGATCGTGGCCTCCCTGGGTAAGGACACCCTTTTGGCGCAGCGGGTTAAACCGCTGAACCATAAGCTGTCGATCGAAAGGTCGGCAGTTCGATTCCCGCGACGGGGTGAGCGCTCGTTGCTTGGCCAGCTCCTGCCAACCTAGCAGTTCCAAAGCATGTTAATGCGAGTAGATAAATAGGTACCGCTTGCGGGAAGGTAAACAGCGCTCCGTGTTCCAGCCGCATGCTATGCGCTGCGGCAAGGAGAGTCGTGCCGGCCACATGACCACGGAGGCGTCTTCGGACAACGCTGGCTCTTCGGCTTTGAAATGGAGATGAGCACCACACCCTAGAGTCGGACACGACTGGACTTAATTGTCAGGGGATACCTTTACCTTAAGAAGCAAAGGCTTGAATTGCCCCTCTTCTTATTTCTCACTCTCAGGATTGCCCTATAGGAATGGGGCGTGTGGGGCTGGAACTTGTGTCCTGACAGGCCTGCTGTGCCTTGCTGTTGCAAAACTGACTGGTGCTTGTTGGGGACCAAAAGGCAGGATAGAAATGTCTAGAAATCAATTATGAAAAGTACAAAAACCCTTTGAGGACTTACCTGCAAGATGAGGCGCTTGTAACCCACAGGGCTTGACAGGCCTTGTCATTCTCTTTCCAAGGCATCATCCAGTATATTTGCTCGTTAATTGGAGGTTTGTCCAGGACCCATGTTACCAAAAGAGCTGGTTCTTAGGGGAATTCACATAGCCCTATTTGGAACATGGGATCTTAGACTGGATAACAGATCAGCGTCATGCAGAGCATCTCCTTCTTTAACTCAGCCAAGAGATGGGCAGCCTGATTCTGCCCAGCGTTAGGCCTGCCAAGTGTGTGGTCCGCCGGCCTAAGGTGCCATAAGCATGCCGTAAGGCACGTTTTCAACATTTTCAGAGTAAATGGCGCTGGTGCAGAGGCTGACACCGCTCACTCTGATGCCCTCCAAATGTTGTGCCAGCCGATGCAGGTAAGGTCTATTCCAGGCGGTGGGAGGACAGGCCTGGGTGGCAGGGGAGGGGCCATTGGTTGGCCGGGCCCGGGAGGGGGGTGGGGGATAATAGTAGTGTGCTCCACCATATCCCCATCCTTGGGCCGAGCCAGCCTTACATGGCCTCCCCGGTTGTGCGCCAGAGCTGGTGCACATCCGAGAAGGCCCCTTGGGCCTCATATCCCTTTCCCCCGAGGTGAGCCCGGCCATGTCTGCACTGGCCACAGTCTGACTAGGATGCAGCGGCCGGCCATTTAGGCCGATAGCTGCATCTTAGGCAGAATTGCGCTTTCAGAGAAATAACTTCCAATAAAATATTATCGTTTTATTAAGTAAGGACATTGTATTGCATATCATGTTGCATACAGAGGAATGATAGAAAAATAGGTTTCTATGCCTTAAAAATTGTGTACTATGTTCCTGGCTCTTGTGGACTATATTTGGGTGCAATCGAAGGAAATTGTTCAGGGCGAGAATTCCAGGAGTCCCTGCTCTTCCAACCCAGCTCGTAGCAACTAGAGAACAGGTGAGAGGAGGGGGGGAGAGAAAGAAAGAGTTTCAGCGTTGTATATAGCTACCTGTCCTGAAGAGGAGAGCCTTGCCAGGGTAGGAGGTCAGCGGTGTGGAAACCACTGCCGTAGCTAAGGGGGACCAGGGTGTGCTCGGCCCTGGGTACCACACCTCCATGGGGTGTCCTGGAGGCCTCCGAAAGGCACTTCTGGTTTTCGTCGAAAACCCGGAAGTCCATTTCGGAGGCCTTCGGAGGCCCGGGAAGTCGTGCATGGCCTTCCAGAGCCTCGGAAAGCACCACCCTATCTGGCACCCAGGGGCACAAAAATTTGTAACACTGACCCCCATAATCCCCCATCAACGAGGCCAGTGGGGTGTATGGGGGAAGGTCCCGGGTGCCAGATACCCTAGCTTCGTCACTGGTGTAAACCCTGTCCTGATACAACACGCGGAGGTGTTGCACCAGAGTAGAGTGGCAACTTGCTGAGCAAACTCCTTGGCTTTTAAAGGATTTTTGGAGTTTCTGCTACGTGCAGGCTTATTATGGGGGATAAATGTGTGACTTGAGGTGCTCTGTTTTGATGTGTCAGTGGGTAACTTGGGCTGTGAATGGAAAGGGGATTTTTCCCTAATCAGCCAGGATGTGGGTAAACGGGTAACCCTCTGTTGCTTCAAAGGGTTCGCAGTGTCAGCTAAAGTGAGAAGGTACAATGGTCAGCAAACAGTGGTGCCAGGGGGATGTCTGGCATCTTGAGAGGAGGTTCAGTGCAAAATGCAGGTAAGATAAAATGCAGGGTTTTTTTTACAAGGTACCAAGGTTACTGGAATTGCATTCAGGAGGGCAAATACAGACAGATGAGTAAAAAGGATTACAAAGTTGCCTTCAACTAGAGACATAAAATGGAATTATCGCTTTCCTTCCAGGATGTGTGCCTTTGTGGGGGTGGGGGAGGGGGAGAGACGTCACGTACACAGGCAGGAGCTGTTTGAGTCTTGAAACAGAGTTCTTGAGTTCTGTCCATTTTGTGAGTACAAGTTCTGGGAAGACCTGGGAAGACCTGGGAAGACATTATTTCATATGCCAACATCAAGGATTGTTAAGAGTGCAAAATGAACTATTTTCATTAAGCTGGAGGCAGCTAGAATCAGGTCGCTTGGGAAAGCGTTGATACTGGTAGTCATAAGTAACTCATCTCCTTCTTTCCTTCTCAGAGGACTTTCCCAAACCTGCCTTCATTTCCCAGCTGGAAGAAGGGGAGTGTGCGTTTTTCCAGGATCGCAAGGAAGAAGAGAGATCAGCAGGTAAGTTCCTTACGTACAGAACTGCGAAACACAGCAGTAGCTTCAGCCCAGAGGGGGATGGAGGGATGGGACCAGAAGGGTGCTGTGGGGAATGGGGACCCTTCATCATAACAGAAGAGAGTGGGCAGGTGGAGATGGCCACCCCCTGCCAATCTGCAGCCCTAGGCAATTGTCTCAGTTGGCCTCATGGATGGGTCTGTTACTCCATTGCCTCTTATGCAGCTCTAAAGGCACAGGATCCCGACTGCACTCCAGCCACATCAGTGAATTGCTAGCAAGCAGAATCCGGGGATTGCCATAGAGCTGAACAGGGCAGCTGCCTTATGCAGAGTCAGACCTTTCTTCACCTAGCCCAGTATCCCAGGAAGGAGGGGAGCCGCTGTCGTGGTGCTGAGTCCCCAATCACGCTTGGGAGGCGATCCTGACAGGGCTTTTACCCCAGAAGGTGCAGGCAACGCCGGGGGCAGGGGAAGCAGTGATGTTTTATTCTCCATGTATTATTATTATTATTATTATTATTATTATTATTAACAGTATGTACCCCACTGAGTGCTTTTGGGGTCCGAATGGGGCACAGATTTTGACATGTCACTTCTCCTGTCCATCACCCTCCTGCCTCAGTCGTGATCCAGCCCCATGCGGGTGGATCTGTGCCGATGGCGCGTAGGTGGTGGCCTCGCATTTCGCAGATTTCGTATCTGCCCAGCGCAGTGGCGTCTTTGGTGTAAGGGAAGGTCTGCGAAATCCTGAGCTGCTCAGGCTAAAGTCACTGGATCAGGGGACTGCAGAACGGAGGTTGTGGGAATTGTGCCCAGAGGCCAAGTTGGGGGACAAGGCTCAGCGCCACATGTAGGGATCGCAAAGTGGACGTCGACATCCACACACACCCGCTCAAGCGTGCACACATGCTCGAAGGCCCCCATCCTATACTTGGCTATCCTGCTTGCTAGTGGGGGCCAGTCAGTGCCATTCAGCTGTGGAGCGGAGCCCTGCCTATCCTCGCTGAGTGCTCGGAGGGGTCGTAGGGGGGATTTCCACTTGCCTTTTGAGCCCATGTCTTTTATCCTTCTCCAGGATCTTCCCTTGCTGTCCCCTGCCCCTGTCTCCTTTCATGTAGACGCAACCACTGCTTACTCGAAATCAACGTTTGGTTGACCGTGTCCTGACTCCACCATGAGCCCCGTCAAAAGAGGGTTTCCACAGGGGTGCCCTGACTGATCCTCTGCCTATAGTGAGCTGTTCCTCTGGGCTTCTAGGTTTCGTCGTGCTAGTGCTGCTGGAATGTTTATTGCTCTTGCATGTGTAAGCACTAACCCTTCACACGTGGTCCCTTCCACACAGTTTTCAGACACCAAGCAAGAGACACCGGTCAGTCACGGTCCCTTGTGCCGCTGCTTTGGATCTTGTGCAGAAAGGAGACGGCAGATGTGGTTATGGGAGACGGTCAGAAAACCAGAGTCACCAAACAGCACAACTGCCTCCCTTGTCACTCTCAGTGGACACAAGTGTCCCACTTGCTGTTCCTCCTTTGCGTCCCCAGCGGCTAACTGAGAGTCTATCACTGAGCAGGGCTGTGATCCTACACGTACTTTCCTGGGAGTCAGTGCCACTGAATCCATTGGGGTTTTCATCTGAGTAGACGTGCCTAGGAATGTGCGTTAAGAGGTTCCCCCACTCTGTTGCACTGCTAATCCAGCTTCTCTCTCTGTTTCAGGAAGCAACGCACAAGATAGTGAGAATCGGAGGGAGCCATGTGGGGCGTCACCAGAAGCAACCGTGCTTGACATCGAGGAAGTCGCGTTTCGAGACCAGGATGGATCAGGGAGGCAAGAGGGAAGCCCAGCACTTGCCTGGAGGACTGAAGCGGTTCTTTCTCACGATTATGAGCTCCATGAAATCCCAGTCCAGCAGGAACATCCCAACGGGAAGAGAAGGAAGAAGAATCCTTTGTCCGGGGAAAGAGTCAGTAGTACACCTGACATTAAGAAGCTCAGCAAAATCCCCCTGGGGAAGAAATCATTTAAATGCTCTAAGAGCAGAGAAAGATTCAGCAAAAACACACAACTTACTTCCCATGACAAGATCCACACAGGGGAGAAAGCTGCACATGAAGACAAATCAAAGAAACAGGAGAGAAACCAGGCAGAGAAATGGAGAAATAACTCTGATGCTCATCAGCCTTGGGATTTATATATCCCATCCGATCCAGAAAATGTAACTGGAAAGAGGAAGGAAAAATGGCCTCACTGTGGAAAAACCTTCATCGCCAAATCAAAACTGAGAATACATCGGACCCACACCGGGGAGAAACCATATAAGTGCTTGGAATGTGGGAAGTGTTTCAGTAGAAATGACAGCCTGATTTTGCATCAAAGAAGCCACACAGGGGAGAAACTACACATATGCTTGGACTGTGGAAAGAGCTTTATTTGGAGCAGTCTCCTAACTGTGCATCAAAGAACCCACACAGGGGAGAAACCATTTAAATGCTTGGAGTGTGGAAAGAGCTTCAGTCAGAGCTCACAACTGACTGTGCATCGAAGGACCCACACCGGGGAGAAACCATATAAGTGCTTGGAATGTGGGAAGTGTTTCAGTAGAAATGACAGCCTGACTTTGCATCAAAGAAGCCACACAGGGGAGAAACTGTTTAAAAGCTTGGAGTCTGGAAAGAGCTTCATAACAAGTTCAAAACTGACTGGACATCAAAAAACCCACACAGGGGAGAAACTACACAAATGCTTGGAGTGTGGAAAGAGCTTTATTTGGAGCAGTCTCCTAACTGTGCATCAAAGAACCCACACAGGGGAGAAACCATTTAAATGCTTGGAGTGTGGAAAGAGCTTCAGTCAGAGCTCACAACTGACTGTGCATCGAAGGACCCACACAGGGGAGAAACCATATAAATGCTTGGAATGTGGAAAGAGCTTCAGTCGGACCGGTAACCTGACTTTGCATCAAAAAATCCACACTGGGGAGAAACCATATAAATGCTTGGAGTGTGGAAAGAGCTACAGTCAGAGCTCAAACCTGACTGTGCATTCAAGGACCCACACAGGGGAGAAACCATATAAATGCTTGGAGTGTGGAAAGAGCTTCAGTAGGAGCGATCACCTGACTTTGCATCAAAGGACCCACACAGGGGAGAAACCATTTAAATGCTTGGAGTGTGGAAAGAGCTTCAGCACAAGTTCAATCCTCACTTTGCATCAAAAAATCCACACTGGGGAGAAACCATATAAATGCTTCGAATGTGGAAAGACCTTCAGTCAGGGCTCACAACTGAGTTCGCATCAGAAAATCCACACAGGAGAGAAACCATATAACTGCTTGGAGTGTGGAAAGAGCTTCAGTCGGAGATCAGAACTAACTTCGCATCAAAGAAACCACACAGGGGAGAAACCATATAAATGCTTAAAGTGTGGAATGAGCTTTAGGTGGAGCTCAAGCCTGACTTTACATCAAAGAAAACACAGGGGAGAAACTATATAAATGCTGGGAGTGTGGGAAGAGCTTCAGTACGAACATAAAGCTGACTGTGCATCAAAGGACCCACACAGGGGAGAAACCATATAAATGCTTGGAGTGCGGAAAGAGCTTTAGTCAGAGGTCACTCCTGACTTCACATCAAAGAACCCACACAGGGGGGAAGCCATATAAATGCTTCGAATGTTGAAAGAGCTTCAATCAGAGCTCACTGACTGTGCATCAAAAAAATCCACCCTGGGGAGAACCCATATAATTGCGAGGAGTAGAGAAAGAGCTTAAGAAGAGACTTGCTGGATGAGGCCAAAGAACCATCTATTCCACCTTCCTGTATCTCACAGTGGCCTCACCAGATGCCTCCGAGAGCACACAGACAACAGGGTAGCTTGTTCCTTGTTGTCACTCCCTTGCACATGGAGTTTTCTTATGGCTTGTAACCTGTGAAGGTCTTTTAATATCTTAATGATCCCAAGCATGGAATTGGTCTGTTACGATTGGATTTCCTCCCCCCCTTGTTTCATTCTTCATTATGCTGTTTTATGAACTCCGATATCAAGCAACACTATGTCAGATGACAACACCAAGGAATGTTAAGGTGCAAAATGAACTGTTTTATTCATGCTACAGTTTCTGTAAGGTTGTAACAAAGCTTACCTGCATTCTTGCATTTTGCTTCCCCCCCCCCATGGAATGTCTCATACTGTAAACATCTGCATATACTTATTACAATGTAATGTCCTGATGGTACCTGTGTTGTTACAATTGTAAGCTCACATTTTCCTAGGATGCATGAGAATTTGCATTTTAGCTGTTTCTGGTATCTAGTCCGAGGGAACATCCCACCCTGTCATTTCACAATGATTTCCTTTTAATGAAAGATTGGACATTTATATATATTGTAACCCCCCTCCCAAGGGGGGTTAGGACAGCCTGCCCATGTACACCGCCTTGGTTTAAAGTTGGAGGAGAAATCCAATGACCGAGAAAGGCGGTATATAAATACTGTTTATTATTATTATTATTATTATTAATGGTGGGTCAGGAACACGTATTGATAACAATGGTAAAGCCATTCCCCAAACAAAAGGGTATGCCAGATTCCATTCTTCCCTCCATCTCCCCTGGATTATTTTCCAAAGTGGTTTACATCCAAAGTTGCACGTAACAAGCAACCCAACAACTCCTTAAAAACAGGAGTTTTAGAACAGTATTTTGGATCACTCTTTCTAAGTTTCCAAATCACCAACTTGGACAAGGCTCTTCTCTTCAAGACAGGTAGCTATGAAAAGCTGATAACTTCTGCCTCCCCCTTCCCCCCTCTCTATTCCTTAGCTGTTTAGTAATGGGAGTGGAGAAGTAGGGACTTCCAACCTTCACTCCTAAAACCCCTTTTTCTTTCTTTTGCACCAAATACACTTTGCATCACACACAACCACCATAAATCAGGAACATATTACACTGTTTGTTAGGGTAAAAGGAAATGTATTTTCTATCAATCCTATGTATGCACATTTTTACCTTTTTTCTATTTTTAATAAATCCATACTCCTTTATTTGAAGTTACTTCTCTCAGTCTCTCTCTTTGCTAAGTTAAAAGGGAAGCTCTGCACTACGCTGATCTGTATCTAGTCTAAAGATCCCTTGTTCCAAATTGGGCTGTGCTAATTTCCCCCAAGACCCAGCTCTTTTGGTAACAGGTCTTTTTCACAGCTGCAGCACACTGGGTCAGCACTTTCGCCGAGCTGTCCATCAGTACCCCAAGATCTCTTTCCTGATCTGTCAAAGACAGCTCAGAACCCATTAGGATGTCTGGCTCAGTTGGTAGAGTGATCGTCTCATAAATGCCTGAAGATCTGAAGGACGGCAGTTCAAGATGGCCGGAAGTTTCTGTGTCTGTTGGGGAGCTGCCGGCACGCTGAGCTAGTAAGTTGCAGAGCCTCTGTGGGGGAGTGGAACTGCAGCTGCACTTGAGTGGCAGTCAAAGTTGCCTGTGTCAGCTGAAGAGTGGTGAGGCGAATGCCAGAGAGCGAGCGAGCGAGCGAGCTAGACCGTGAAAGAAACGTCTAGATGAATGAAGGGTTCTATGAAGGATTAGAACATTATATGCTCTGACACCCACCACCACCACCCCCGTCCTCTCCTGCACAGTCCTGCTGTTCCTTTCCCAAGCCAGGGAGTGGGAGGAGGCACAATGGAAGCGAGTTGGCGGGTGGAGATGCCCCCCCTGCCAATCTGCAGCCCTAGGCAATTGTCTCAGTTGGCCTCATGGATGGGCCTGTTACTCCATTGCCTCTTATGCAGCTCTCAAGGCTCAGGATCCCGACTTCACTCCAGCCACGTCAGTGAATTGCTAGCAGAATCCGGAAATTGCCATAGAGCTAAGCAGGGCAGCTGCCTTATGCAGAGTCAGACCTTTCTTCATCTAGCTCAGTGCTGTCTACACTGGCTGGCAGTATCTCCAGGGTTTCTGGGGAGTCTTTTGCTCCCCACTTGGAAATGCTGATGTCACTTCCGGGTTCGGGCACTATCGGCTGCCCTCGTGTTCGGCTTGGAGCGTTCTGTGCCAAATGCGAGGGCAGCCATTACGTGGTGGAGCCTGAGGGTTGCGCCCTCCCCTGGCTTTGCACCTGGGGGCAGTTGCCCTTTAGGTCCCACCCTACGTACGCCCCTGCCCCAGTGGCTTCTGTGCCATTCAGAAGCCTGGAAGCTGCAGGGACCTTCTTTGCCCTGTGTGTGTGTTTGAGAACTACCATTGCCAGACAGCCTTGTGCAGGGTATGGATTCAGGGTCCAGCTTTTCCCTGCTTGGCCTTTTCTTTTGCTTAGCAACACAGTTACCTGCCCATTGGGTAGAAAACCTGTTCACCTAAGTCAAAGGGGTGGGACAGAGTGACCAGGTATTTTAAAATAACTTGGTTTTTTACGGGTAAAAAGCCATGTTTAACGGGTAAAAAGCACTCAAATTAATTTAAAATTGTTACTGGCCATGAAAATCTTAAATTGTAAGTGACCAGGTAGTTTCCACTCTTCCAGTCATGTAGCCTGATTACTTTATTAAGCTGGGGTCTGTCTAGTTATAATCCTTAGGAGCTTATGTTGTTTTGTATAAGTTGCCAATCATTCCAACTTACAAATTTCTGGTTACCAGGAGGAGGGATGGAGCAGCATCTCGGCGCCATCTGCTGGGCATTACCTGTCATTGCGTCCTTTTGATGAAAACCTTTCTTTATGTTTCGTAGGGGGAAGTGTCGTAGGGGGAATTTCCACTCGTCTTTTGAGCCCATGGCTTTTATCCTTCTCCGAGATCTTCTCTTCTGTCCCTTGCTGTTCCCTGCCTCTGTCTCACGTAGACGCAACCACTGCTTAGTCGAAATCCAGGTTTGGCTGGGCGTGTCCTGACTCCGCCACGAGCCCCGTCAAGAGAGGGTTTCCTCAGGGGAGCCCTGACTGATCCTCCGCCTACAGTGAGCTGTTCCTCTGGGCTTCTGGGTTTCTTAGTGCTGATGCTGCTGGAGTGTTTGTTGCTCTTGCGTGTGTGACCACTAACCCTTCACACGTGGTCCCTTCCACACAGTTTTCGGACACCAAACAAGAGACACCGGTCAGTCACGGTCCCTTGTGGCGCTGCTTTGGATCTTGTGCAGACAGGAGACGGCAGATGTGGTTCTGGGAGACGGTCACTGAGCAGGGCTGCGATCCTACGCGTACTTTCCTGGGAGTCAGTGCCACTGAATCCATAGGGGGTTTCATCTGACTAGACGTGCCTAGAGTGTGTGTTAGAGGCTCCCCCACCCTGTTGCACTGCTAATCAAGCTTCTCTCTCTGTTCCAGGAAGCAACACACAAGATAGTGAGAATTGGAGGGAGCCATGCGGGGTGTCACCAGATTTATAAATCCCAGTCAATCCAGAAAACGTAACTGGAAAGAGGAAGGAAAAATGCCCTCAATGTGCAAAGACCTTCAGCAGTAAATCAAAACTGAGAATGCATGAAAGGACCCACACAGGGGAGAAACCATATAAATGCTTTGAATGTGGAACGAGCTTCAGTCGAAGCTCACACCTGATTGTGCATCAAAAAATCCACACAGGGGAGAAACCATATAGATGCTTGGAGTGTGGAAAGACTTTCAGTAGGAACGATAGCCTGATTTCGCATCAAAGAAGCCACGAGAGGCATAGGAATGGAGGGGGCAGGGGGGGCGTTCCGCAACAGACCCCGGGGGGTTGACACAGGGGCAACACTCACCCCAGCAGCAGTGATTCAGCGGCGGCTCATTTTTGCTCTGCTTTTTCTTTTTTCACTGGCGTTGGCAGTGGCAGCTAGACTCGCAGCGCCGCCGGAGAGGTGTTCCCTGCCCACCCCCTGGATCCATTTTCGGCCAGTTACATGCTGCGTGACGTCACCCCGGGGACGTGGGTTCCGGGTGATGTCCTGGGGCGGGGCTTCTGCCGGGGGTATCATTGGGGCCTGCTGACCCCAGCCAGGGGCGCCCTTCCTATAGCTCTGGAAGCCACACTGGGGGAGAAACCATATAAGAACATAAGAACATAAGAAGAGCCTTGCTGGATCAGGCCAAAGGCCCATCTCGTCCAGCTTCCTGTATCACACAGTGGCCCCACCAGATGCCGCAGGGAGCACACAAGACAACAAGATACCTGTGTCCAGTCGCCACTCCCATGCACCTGGCACAGAGAAAACCCACTTCTAAAAACCAGGAGGTTGCTTATGGCTTGTAACCTGTGATGGTCTTTTCCTCCATGAATCTGTCCAAACCCCTTTTAAAGGCATCTAGGCCAGGTGCCATCACCACATCCTGTGGCAAGGAGTTCCACAGATGAATTACACGCTGGGTAAAGAAATATTTTCTTTTGCATATAAATGCTTTTAATGCGGAAAGAGCTTCACTCTGAGCTCATACTTGACTATGCATCGAACCCACACAGGAGAAACCATATAAATACTTGGAGTGTGGAAAGAGCTTTGGTGACAGCTCACGATTGACTTTGTATCAAATAATCCACACAAGGGAGAAACTATATAATTGCTAGGAGTGCAGAAAGACCTTAAGAGCATAAGAAGAGCCCTGCTGGATCAGGGCAAAGTCCCATCTTGTCCAGCTTTTTGTATCTTTCAGTGCCCCACCAGATAGCTCAGGGAGCACACACGACAACAAGATACCTACATCCTGTTGCCACTCCTTTGCACCACCTGGCATACAGAGAACTCTTACTTCTAAAACCGGGAGGTTGCTTATGGTTTGTAACGTTTGATGGACCTTTCCTCCATTTATCCAATCATTTTTCAAAGGCATCTAGGCCAGGTGCCATCACCACATCCTGTGGCAAGCAGTTCCACAGATTAATTACATGCTAGGTGAAGAAATTTTACCTTTTGTCACAACTCTCCCTCCACTCAATTTGAGTGCATGTCCCCTGGTTCTCGTGTTGTGCGAGAGGGAAACTAACTTCCCTCTCTTCACTCTCTCCATCCCATGCATAATTTTATAAGTCTCATGGCAGAATCCTGCATAGAATTAGGCCAGTAGATCAAACACTCCGCTGGCTTAAAAGGTAAAGGTAAAGGTGACCCCTGACAATTAAGTCCAGTCGTGTCTGACTCTAGGGTGTGGTGCTCATCTCCATTTCAAAGCCGAAGAGCCAGCGTTGTCCGAAGACGCCTCCGTGGTCATGTGGCCGGCATGACTCTCCTTGCCGCAGTGCGTAGCATGCAGCTGGAACACACCCACTGCGCCACCCGCTGGCCTTCCGCTGGCTTAGGGTGTCGTAAACATACCAGAAAGCAAGTTTCCGACACCCGGAGAGTAAGCATTTTGGGTACGGAAGCTGGCACCGCTTACTCCGCTGCCTCCATGAACTGCGCCAGCTGCTGCAGGTTAGTCCCGCACTGGTTGGCGCAGCGGCGGGGAGAGCGCGGGTAGGGGTGGCGAGGAAGGAGCCATTGACTGGTCCGAACTGGGAGAGGGTGGGGATATTGGCACTAAGTTGCTCAAATATCCTATGCTGCGTCGCAGCCCGGACCGGCCTTACACGTCCTCCCCAGTTGTGCTCTTGCTAAAGAGCTGGTGTTCATCTGAGAAGACCCATTGCAGCCCGCACCGCTTACACCAGGGGAAGTTGAGCCTGGGCTGCTCTGGTGCAGGCCGCAATGGGCCTAGGATACGGTGGCTGGTCCTTTCGGCCAGCTGCCGCATGTTAGGCCGGAGTGGGCTGCCCATCATGTCCCCCTCAGGCACCTTTTCTCTAAACTGGAGAGCCCCAAACGCTGTAGCCTTTCCTCATAAGGGAGGTGCCCCAGCCCACTAATCATTTTGGTTACTCTTCTCTGCATCTTCAGTTGAAGAACAAACTTCCCTTCTCATCCAAAAATCAATGCAAGAACTTTCAGTACTGCTGGGTGTTATAATTGTGAGCATTATAAAACTGTGTGGACCGACTTCAAAAATAGTTATTGAAAAGAATGGTAAACTTTAGGAGATAATATTAAATCTAATGATATTACTATCATGCCTAGAGCCCATTCCTATGGATTCACCCTCCATAGCATGCAGCCGCACCAAAATGCGCTGTGCTCAGTGGCGTCCCTACACTGGTGCGGGGGGTGCGGACCGCAGCATGCGACATCCTCAGGGGGGTGACATCACTAGTGGCCAAAATTGTGAAAACCTTTGTCTTTTAGAATAATATCATCGTGTTATATATCTCATGCAGAATGCAATGAAACAAAGTGGTTCAAAATATCTGTATTCTATTGAGCATTATGGCCAAATAACCGAAAACAGAAAACACAACTTCCTTGTGTAACAAAAAGTGGATTTCCTTATCTCAAACCAGACCAATGAGACTGACTGTTCTGACAGCTGAGTTGGTTACTGATTTGTTGGGTGACCTGTACTGTTATATATGAAAATAAAGTTAATGCTCTCACACTGGGTGACGCAAACCCTTGTGATGCCTCTGTTTAGGCTGCAAACATACATTAGGCTGTGCATATAATATTGTAAATTTAAAGGTGTAATTTTGATTAAGTGGGAGGTGGGGCAATGGCATGGGGGTGGGGCGATAATGCGTTTCCCCACCCACTGCATGGGAGAAGGTTCATCATGGGGGTGACGCACTGACCTCCTGCACCTGGTGACGCAAATGGGCTGTGCTACTGGTATGGTAGGAGGGGGCAGATTGTGAGGCTCGGGAGGGAAAGGCAAAATTATTTTCCATTATTTCCATAGACTTCCATAAGTCTGCTCGCCAATGGGTTTCGTCGGACCTGCGTCAGCTCCATAGCTGGCAAGTCCGAGGAGACAAAATCAGAATGCCAACTGCTACCAGAGGGAATAACATCCAGCGCAAGTCACCCACGCCGGGTGCCACCCCCTCCTGCTTCCATTGCGCCCCCTCAGCCCTCCCCCATTCTGCTCTCCCCCCATCCCGTTCCACCCTTTCTCGCCCTTCCACCTCGCTCCAGCCTCTCCAGCAGGGTTCCAGAAGCTTAAAGATACGGCTGCTGGAACACTCGTTCTGGCAGTAGTAGAGCCCAATAGGACTGGGTTGCGTGTTTATTTAATAACCTAGTTACCATCTGTTCATCCGTGAATTCAAAGAAAGAAACATATAAGTCAATAATTCTAACTGGGTAGAGATACACTTGTTTAAGTTCAACTCTTCTATTTCATCTTTACTTATAAGGATTAAAATAGTACTCATCCAAATACCGGCATGATTTTCTTCCTGTCTGACAACAGCATCACTAGGGATCACCTAATGAAAATTGATCGGGAGATTTAAAATGGACAAAAGGTGGTCTCTTTTCACTCCGTCTTCCGTGAGCGAGAAAGACTTGGAGCTGGGGTGGGTGGGTGGGTATCAAGGATCTCTGCAATAAAGCGATCTGTGTCCCATCTGCCTGGAGTGTTTCAAGGACCCAGTGATCATTGCGGAGAGGGGGCACAATTTCTGCCAAGCCGGCCTGACCGAGAGCTGGGGGAAAGGGGAGGTGGATGATGTGGCGGGTGCCTGTCTGCTGTCCTCACTGCAGACGAACCATTCAGCGAAAGGACTTCATCCCAAATGGACAATTGGCTCACTTCGCAGAAATAGCCAAGAAACTCGGTCTTCGAGGGCAAACGAGGGACAGAGAAGCAGAGAGACTTTGCGAGAAACACCAGGAGCCCCTGAACCTCTTCTGTAAACACCAGGAAACCACCAACTGTGTGGTGTGTGACAGATCCAAGGAACTTGAAAACCACAAGGTGATTCACATACATGCTAATGGGTTCTGAGCTGTCTGTGACTGTAAGGGGGTCTGGGGTGGGGACCCCGGTAATGGGGTGTCAAGGGGTGACCCCGAGTCTTGGGGTGTGCTGGGTTCTGGGGAGACCTCCAGTCCAAGCCCGCAGGGGGGTATCGGGATGCCTTTAGAAGAGGCCTCAGAGGGAAGGGGTTGCGGCACCCGGCTCCTCCTCCTCAGGTCTGTTGCAGGAGGCTTGCTTGGCTGTCGCTCCTGTTCTCCAGCCAGCCAGCCCACAACTGACTCATCCTTAGCCAGGCATCCCTTATATACCCATCCTGGCTCCCTAGTCCCGCCTCCCCAGGCCCTGAGCCAATCCCACCATGTCTGCCTGACAGATAGAGGTGGGAGCCTATCCGAAGCCATGGTGTCTGGCTGGAGGTGGGCGGGACTTCCCGCCACTTGGGTCTCTGCCACGGAGGCTGATGCCATCTGTGGATCGAAGCGGGGTCCTGGGCTGGCTTTGGGGGCTGGTGGGTACTTGGCGGGGGCTGGGTTGCCCTGCCCTGCTGAGTGCCCGTGGTCCTTGGCTGTGGTCAGGGCTGATGGCTGCTTGTCCGTCCCGGCCTCTGCTGCCGCGTCGGGCAGAGCCTCTCCGGGCGTCCGTGGCAAGACACTGCGGCCGTCATTACCTGCTGGTTGGCGGTCCTCCTTCTGGGTAAGTACGAGGCTCTCGCCAGGCTCTGGACAGTGACAGATCAGGAGAGAGATCTTGGGTGCTGGTGGACAGGTCGATGAATGTGTCGACCCAGTGTGTGGCGGCTGTGAAGAAGGCCAATTCCATGCTTGGGATCATTGGGATTGGACAGATTTATGGGGATTTAAAAGGAGATTGGACAGATTTATGGAGGAAAATTCCATCACAGCTTAGAAGCCATGATGGGGATAAGCAACCTCCTGGTTGTAGGAGTAGATTTTCTTTGTGCCAGGTGCAAGAGAGTGGCGACAGGATACATGTATCTTGTTGTCTTGTGTGCTCCCTGAGGCATCTGGTGGGGCCACTGTGTGATACAGGAAGCTGGACTAGATGGGCCTTTGGCCTGATCCAGCAGGGCTCTTCTTATGTTCTTACGTATGCCTTGCCCCATAAAATCTTCTTTGGATCAAACTGTATCACACACCTCTATAATTGGGAGGTTCAAAATGCTCATGGATTCTGTCTGATCCAAAATGGTATACTGTATTAGTAATATTAAGATTACCATATTAGCAGTGAAAAGGCAAGAAATGGAAAAAAAACCCACGAGCTCAACTGAAAAAGTAAAAACTTCCAATTTAACCTAAAACATAACAGTGGCTCTGGTTTAACCAGGTCAAAACTACAATAGGTTATAGCAACTGCTAACAGTAGACAGCAGTGCTCAGTTGACCAAGGAGTTAATTCATGGAGGTGCAGGAGAGATCACAACATTTAAAACAGTAAGTGGAAGAAAGGAAACCAAATTTGTTTCATTTATTGAAAACTTCCAACAGTGGTATCTGGGACCTGGAAAAGGTCCCAAACTCTAACATTAACTAGGTTGATACAAGTCTTTTATATATCTCATAACAATGTTACACACATTATATATATTTTGTTGTTATTATATCATATCTTACCACATTATATCTCACAACCACATATGAGGGGCTCATAGCCAAATTTTTGACCCAATTGGCCTCTGGCTAGAAGGAGCAGCCAGACCACATCTTACTTTGCATGGAAGATGTGGCACGTTTGCATGCAAGATGTGGTGCAAAGTAAAAACAATCTCTAAGGATGAAAACTTCAGTGTGATACGTCCCAACTCCACCTTTAAAACTCACCCTCTATTTTGAGCAAAGCTGAGGGCTACAGTGGCAAAGCATTGCTTGCCCGACAACTGCATTGGTAAAATGTCTGCCATAGACAACAACTGGGTTGTTTCATGACTAACAAGGTGGGGTTTATGATGATTTTTGGGTTTTACCACTACCAAACACTGAGTTTATGAGTAATATGGTTTCTGTTGTGTAAAGTAAGGCCAGAACTATTCCTGCAGGAGTTACTGCTGCTGCTTATAGCATTCTGTTTAAGTAAGACGCACTGGCTTGGCACTAGTGCTAAAGAAATAAAGGTAAAGGGTGGGGTGGTGTTGCATGGGGCACAGATCCCAGATCCGCAGATAAGTGAATCCATGAATACCAGATCTATGGATACCAGGGTCTTCCTGTATAGTTTCATGCTTGCAAGGTTTCCCATATAATGCTACACGTGACACTTTTACAACACACACGCACACATAGCATGCCTCTAGTGGACATTATCAGTGCAATCCTATCCAACTTACACCACCGGTGTAACCAGCGGTGCAGCAAGAATGGGAGGCCCCAGAATGGAAAGGGGATTCAAATCCCCTCCAAAGGGGGGGATTCAAAGGGGATTTAAATCTCCCCTCCCCTCCCAAGCCTTGCCAGTGGCAGGGCAGAACGCTAAGTTTAGCACAGCGCTGACCTCCATTACTCACCGCCCCCGCCCCCTCGTCTTTGGAGCCATTCAGTGGGGCGAAGGCAACGTGCAGGGAGTCTCCTGCGCGTTGTCTTCACCTCACTGAATGGCTCTGAAGGCGAGGGGGCGGGACTGCCTTGTGCCAGTGAGTAACGGTCAGCGTGGTGCGGAACTTAGCGTTCCGCCCCATCTCCAGCAACGCCACTGCACCTTGCCCTCCCTCGCTGGTTACACTGGTGGTGTATGTTGGATAGGATTGCGCTGTATGTGCTGTTTCTTATTTGCATACAGCATGAGCATTTGTAGGGTGTTTGTCTTCTAAGGATTCTCTTATGGTTATGTAACTACCACGGGCTTTCTTCTTACAGTCTGGACATTTGTATGGTGCAATCAGGTGTGATTTATACTTAGCCTTACCATCGTCCCAGAATTGAGCCTGGCTTCGGCCTAGACCGGGCCCGAGCAGCTCCCAAGGATGCACTGCGGCTGCCCAATGAGGTTCCAGCTTCGGTCACGTCGACGACTGGAAGCCCATTGGACAGACGCAGTGCATCCTTGGGAGCTGCTCGGGCCCGGACTAGGCCGAAGCCAGGTTCGATTCCGGGATGATGGTAAGCCTATTTATACTGGTAATTTTAACCACAAAAATATTTATATGGGGTCTCTCCCGAATTGATTTTTTGGTGTGCAATGAGGCTTGCTTTATGACTGTAGCTTTTGACACATGCCGAGCATTCCTATGGTCCTTCCTCCAAATGAACTCTGTCGTGTCTCAAAAGTGTTTGTTTCTGCCGGAAGCATTTCCCGCAGACTGAGCATTTATAGGGTCTCTCTCCGGAATGGATTCTCCCATGGGTATTAAGGTTTGCTTTTTGCAAAAAACTCTTCCCACAGACAGGACATTTATAGGGTCTCTCTCCTGAATGGATTCTCTCATGTGCAAGAAGGCTTCCTTTATGCCGGTAGCTATTCTCACAGGTCAAACATTTATAGGGCCGCTCTCCTGAATGGATTCTAGTATGCTTAATAAGGTTTGCTTTATCCCGGAAACACTTCCCGCAGATTGAACATGTATAGGGTCTCTCTCCTGAATGGATTCTCTCATGCTTAATAAGGTTTGCTTTATCCCGGAAGCATTTCCCACATATTAAACATTTATAAGGTCTCTCTCCTGAATGGATTCTCTCATGTGTAATAAGATTTGCTTTTTGTCGAAAACCTTTCCCGCAGACGAGGCATTTATAGGGTTTCTCTCCTGAATGGATTCTCTCATGATTAATAAGACTTGCTTTATCCCAGAAGCATTTTCCACAGACTGAGCATTTATAGAGTTTCTCTCCTGAGTGGATTCTCTGATGTGCAGCAAGGCTTGCTTTATGCCGGTAACTATTCTCGCAAGTTGAACATTTATAGGGTTTCTCTCCTGAATGGATTCTATTATGCTTAATAAGGTTTGCTTTATCCCGGAAGCATTTCCCGCACGTCGAACACTTATAGGGTGTCTCTCCTGAATGGATTCTCTCATGCTTAATAAGGCTATCTTTGTCCCTATAGCTATTCTCACAGGTTGAGCATTTATAGGGTTTCTCTCCTGAATGTAATCTCTCATGCTTAATAAGGTGTGCTTTTTGCCGAAAGCTTTTCCCACAGATGGGGCATTTATAGGGTCTCTCTCCTGAATGGATCCTCTCATGTACGACAAGGCTTGCATTATGCCGGTAGGATTTCTGGCAGACTGAACATTTATAGGGTTTTTCTCCTGAATGGATTCTTTCATGTGTAATGAGGCTAGCTTTCTGCCGGAAACATTTCCCACACAATAAGCATTTATAGGGCCTTTCTCCTGAATGGATTCTCTCATGTGTAATAAGGTTTGCTTTGTCCCAGAAGCATTTCCCACAGACTGCACATCTATAGGATTTCTCTCCTGAATGGATTCTCTCATGCGTGGTAAGGCTTGCTTTACCCCGGTAGCTTTTCTTGCATACTGAACATTTATAGGGTTTTGCACCTGAATGGATTCTCTCATGTGTAATCAGGATTGCTTTTTTCTGGAAACTTTTTCCACAGGTCAAACATTTATAGGGTCTCTCTCCGGAATGGATTCTCACATGATCAATAAGGTGAGGTTGCTGATATAAGTTTTCTCCACAGTGCAAACATTTATTTCTTGTATTGTTTCTTTTATGTCCATTAAGGCCAGAGCATTTTCCGCACTTTTCTCTGAATGTGTGAAATCTCTGTTCTAAAGGGGCTTCATTGGCATCACTGTTGACTCCTTCACAACTTGAAACTTTTTTCCATCTTCCCCCTGGGTTTTGTCTCTGTTGACTCTTTGCTCTGACCTGTTCCACCTTCTCCAGTTCATGCAAAATGCCTCCAAACAATATCCTGTTGGGTTCCATTTGCTTTCTGCTTATTATCAAAAGATTCTCCTTGTCTTTCACATTCCCATGGCCTGTTGAACAGAGAAAGATGCATGAGTTGAACTATCCCACACACAAGTTAATGGGGGCATGCCAAAGAAGTATAAGAGTCTGCAGATTTCAAAAAGATCAAATCTATCCATAACTATTAGCCACAATGGCTATATACTACCTCCGGGTTCAGAGGCAATATGTATCTGCATACCAATTCCTGGGAAGCAATACTGGAAAAGAGCTATTTGTCTAACTGTCCTGCGCCTGGCCTTTCCAAAAGCATCTTGTGGGCCCCTATAAGAACAGGTTGTTGGTCTAAATGGACCTTTGGGCTGCAGAGTCCTTTCCACACCACTGTGACTACTATAAATGTGTGACCGTCCAGATGGTTCAAACTGCAGACTGGAAAAATAACATCTATCAACACTGATTTAGTTTACCTATTCCTCACCTGAGCACAGACTTTGACAGATCTCACTTTTCTCAAAACCCTGATGATCTAGAAGCCAGGACTCTCCATCTTGTTCCACCTTCATCACAATATCAGGAAGATCTGATCAGGGAAAAGGCATAAGAAAAAGATGTAAGTAGGCATTTCGTCTGTGGTGGTAGTAAGTAATTCCAGTCTCTTCAAGTACTAACTTTTACCCAATATCTAGTGGCTACCTTCAGCCTAACCTTACCTGAGCTGTGGATTGATAGAACCTTTGTTTGTTTGTTTGTTTGTTTAAAAAAATTGCCAATCCCTTTGTTTAATCCTGGAGATTGGTTTGGGGACAGAAAATTCTTCGCAGAGACAGCAGAGGCAGATGCAACTGAATTGAACCAATAATCCAAACTACAGAGCGGACAAGCGAGGATCCAGCTGGAATAGCTTGTGGTTTGGTGGTCATTCCGGCAACAAGACAGTCACTTAACAGCTTCAGATCACAATAACAATCTGCCTTCTAGCAATCTGTTGGAGGTCCCCTATGTTTAAAAAACTCCCTGTAAGGAGAAGACTAGCACAACAAGGAGAGGACTAAGCGAGGACCTTTTCCCTGCAGATTCCAGTTTTCCTTTTGCAGGGAATCTTTGGTTTTTTTTAAAAGGTGCAAAAGCATTTAAAAATTTTCCAAGATAAAGGGTTTATGGGTCTAATAGCCATGTTTATAGTTAAAGCCAAAATTGCAATTAAAAAACAAGTTAAAACACAGATTATCCAGGCTACAGGAAGATGTCAAATTAGTAACACTGGATAAATATTTACGGACAAGGGGAATACGGGTACAGAAGCCATGTAAAACACACACAAAGTCCAACTGGAATAAAAAACAAAAATCGATCCTGCTTACGTTCTTCAATGCTGATGGAAATCTCTGTGTCTTTTTGTCTAAAATCAAATGGTTTTCTACCAGTTGTTTTTTTTTTTCTGTTCTCTTACCTGTGCTGTGGCCGGATGGAACATCCCTTTCCTCCAAAATTGCATGATCTGAAATCCAGGGCTTGCCCCCTTGTTCAAAATAGGAATTGAATTGAAGAACTCCAAATCCTGTTCAGGAACAAAAGCAACAGAATCGCCTTATCAAGTGCATGAAGACTGTAGTCCAAAGTACACTTCTAAGGGAACATGTCCCACTGAATTAAAGGGATTTTCCTTTTGAGCAAATGTGCATAGGGCAACTGCCTTGTATGGATCACTGATCAACCCTTGGGGCAGCCTGGGTTATCCTTGAAAAGGGGAGACCTGTTTGGGGTTTGAGCTATGCTCATGAATTGTCAGTTTTTGAGCCCCACAGAACTCTTCCCTTATGTGATGGAATAAACCTAGCCAAATACTGTATAAAGAAGGGTGAATTTACTGAGACTGAGGCCTAGCTGCCACACTGCGCAATCCTGCGCAAGTCACGGCCGGTGGAACAAGCGTTCCGCCGGTTGAAGCCATCGTAAAAGTGTCGTAAGGCACTTTTACGACAACTCACGAGCAGGGAAGGCTGGCACAAGGCCAGCCTCCCCTGCTCTGCTGACAGGACCCTCGCCTGCCCGCCGGAGGAGCCAGGTAGGGATCCAGCCGATGGGGGGTGGCCAGAGAGGCGGCCATAGGCCCAGCCGACCCGGGAGGGGGCGGGGGACGGCCTTAGCCATATCCCGGTCCCCGCTGGGCGGCTGGGCTGTTACACGCCCCTCTCAAACTTCCGCCAGCAAAATAGCTGGCGAAAATCCGAGGAGACCGATAGGGCCTGGCCTCGGTTCACTCGGGGAAGGGGACGAGCGTCCCCTTCCCCGAGGAGACTTTCTGCCGAGTGGGATCCTGCCCGTGGCGGAGCGCAGTATCCGGCTGGCGGCCTGGGCCACCCATCTGATCCTTACACAGGATTGGACTGCCCAAAATCTTAAACCCGAGTCCTGCACCACTTCAGGCTGCATGTCGGGATTCACCTGCCTGCATGCTCCTCCTACAAGGTAACTCCCTGCATATAGAAAACCAGTACTCCCTGCATATAGAAAACCAGTACGTGAAAAAGAAGCGTTTTAGCCCTTAGGCGGCAAGACTTTTGTTGATAACCAAGACAGGAAAGAGGTGCTTTCTGGATATCTAGGGAGGAACTGTGGCCAAGAGTGCCTTTCTCCAGCTTTGAATGGTTTGCCAACTGGCTTCAGTTAAGAATGCTGTGGTTACTTCCACACTAGATTACCGCAATGCACTCTACGACTTTGAAGATGGTTTGGAAGGTAAAACTGGTGCAGGATATAGCTGTTAGACTACTCTTGCCAGGGCAGACACTTGGCCCATATTACACTGATTTTATATCCACTGCCTAATTAATTTCTCTGGTCAATTTAAACTGCTGACTTTGACTTTAAAACCCTGAATGGCCTTGGGCCATGTCATCTTAAGGGCCACTTTCTCCATAGGAACCTGCCCAGGGCCTAACATTGGCCTCTGAATCCCTGCTCATTTGCTCACTTTCAACTCAAATCCACCTGGCAGGCACTAGAGACAGGGTGGTGGCATCACAATTTTGGAACTTCCTCCCTGGGACATTCAAAAGGCTCATTCTTTGCCCATCCTCCATGTGGCTACTAAAGACGTTTCCATTACTCAAGGCTTCGAATGCTACTGTCACGTTTCCAACTGTGAGTTTTATGCTGCTGTTTATAAGCTTTGTTTGTGTTGCTTTTATTGATTGTATAGTTTTTTTTAAATGTTTGCTTAACATTAATGTTTGTTTAATGTTTAATGTTTTTTGGGTTCCTGTTGTTATATCTAGTTGTCCTAGATTTGTTTCTGGAGACAGGCAGGATCTACAGCCTTAAAATTAAAAAAAAAATTACAAGAAGGGGAAGGACATTTGGCTGGGACAGTATGAGAAAAGAGCCCCTACCGACAGAGGCCACATTGTCGTAATTCTCCTGCATGACGTCTCGGTATAGAGTCTTTTGCCTGGCATCCAGCAAAGCCCATTCTCCCTTTGTGAAGTACACGGCCACATCCTGAAAGGTCACTGGGCCCTGAAAGGAAAAGCAAACAGCTCCCCACTCAGTCCCTGCTGCCACAATCTCAGCTCTTTAGGCAGAAAAAACATCAGCAGAATCTGTGTTCCCCAGGTCCCAACACAGAAAATTACTCAGATTCCCATTACCTGGTATATAATATGCCCCACTTCCAAGACATCCCCCACCTGTATCTGCTGGTGGTAGCTAAGTTATCCTTGAGAACAGCAGAAAACAGAAAATGATGTAATGTAGACAAACACTCCGCCTTGCCCCCAGAGCACAAGAAAAGCACCACAACAGTGGCGTAGCGGGAGTGGGTGGGTGGTACAGCGCCCCGGGTGCCATGCCTTGGGGAGTGCCACCACACAGTGGAGGAGGAAGGGGGCAGTGAGCGGCCACATTGCATACCTTTTTTGCCATTGCCACTTCCAATCTCCAGTGGGAAAAAAAAGCTGCAAAAAGCACATTTTTTCACTGGAGACTGGATGTGGCGGCTTCCTGCCCCCTTGCTCCTCAACTGGGGGGGGGGGGGGGACCGGTAGGAATACAGATTTTTTTTTTTTTAGGAATATAGATTTTTTTTTATTTTAAAATTACTCACTACCAATTACTTTACACACCCATGTGCAAAAAAAAAAAACACAACCCCATACGTAACATCTCATTTCAAAACTTGCAACACTGTCCAATACAATATGGATATTTCCTACTACAATATAATACTCCCAACTACACTGTCTCCACTACAACTCCCAACTACACTGTCTCCAATACAAGGCCAAAAATCATATATGACTTTACGTAATTGCTGGCGTGGTTTCTTGGCTCCATGGCCAAAATTTGGTCCATTTAACCTTTGACATTTTGTCCTTTTCATAATTACTTATCGTTTTTATTTTAAATAAAATAATTTCAACTGAATTGTTAATATTTATTTCCTTGCCTGTTTTGATTTCTCTATTTCTCTGAAATGTTAAAACTGATAAAACTAATAAATTGATCAAACGTAGAGTGGACCATGGAACCATCCAACAATTACTTATTTTTGTTCCAGTATGCCTTCTTTTTGTAGATTTCTTTTTCTTTCTACCAGGGGGGGGGACGGGGACCGGTAGGGCTGGGGATGCGGCAGAAGGGGGGCGAGCTAAGGGGTCCCGGGGTGTACAGAGCCCCGGGTACCATGTCTTTGGAGGGGGGGTGTGCCACCACGCGGTAGAGGAGGAAGGGGGTGACGAGCAGCCACATCACATACCTTTTTCGCTGCTGCCGCCTCCAGCAAAAAAGCGCTTTTCACCACTTTTTTTCATTGAGGCAGTGAAAAAGGTAGGCGATGTGGCCGCTTGCCGCCCCCTTGCTCCTTAGCTGGGGGGGACTTGTAGGGGCTTGGAGGGTAATGAGGTGGCGGAAGAAGGGGGCGGCGAGTGGCCACATCACCTACCTTTTTGCCACTGCTTTAAAAAAAAGGGGGGGTGATGTCACTTCCAGGGTGACGTCATGACCAGGGCCAGAGTGGCCAGTTAACGCCACTGTACCACACCCCCCCCCCAATCCGCCATAAGAACATCAGAAGAGCCCTGCTGGATCAGGCCAAAAGCCCATCTAGTCCAGCTTCCTGTGTCACACAGTGGCCCCACCAGATGCCTCAGGGAGCACACAAGACAACAAGATAACCTGTTTCCCGTTGACACTCCCTTGCACCTGGCACAGAGAAAACCCACTTCTAAAACCAGGAGGTTGCTTATGGCTTGTAACCTGTGATGGTCTTTTCCTCCATGAATCTGTCCAAACCCCTTTTAAAGGCATCTAGGCCAGGTGCCATCACCACATCCTGTATACCATACCAGAGTCAGCTCTGCTGCCGCCATCTCCCTTTCTCCAGAAAGAAGACACCGCCTGATGGGAATCCGGGAAGGAGTTCGGAAGTCTGTGAGGGCAGGAAGGTGGATGGGACAATTTCAGAGAAGACGTTATGTGGGAGTACTATATAGATTTGCATAAGAAAATAATGAAAAAATAAGTACTCTACCCCAAATGTTACCAAGCAGAGAAGCAAATCAAAAAGAAAGCACTGCCCAATTCACAGCAAGATAGACAATTCAGTCCAGTAAAACTATGTAATTAAAGCTCAGCAGCTTAAAAACAACAACTTTCAAACAGCTCTCTCTTGCTCTCTCTCTGACAAGAGCTAGTCCTGCTTAGCAAGTTTTAGTTGCCAAGAACCCTGCCTACAAAGCCAACTGCTTTTTCTGTTAAGAGTTTCATTCTGCATAACAAGTTGTCTCTTGTTTAAAGGAAAACAGAAAGGGTGGAAACACTCCCTATCTAAACAGTCAAGCAGCAGCAATCACATTCCTTAGCCAACTAGGATCTAAAAATATCTCCCCTTTTAATCTTATTTCTCTTTATTTTTTATAAATAAGCAGATTTTTTTAAATTCAACCCGCCGTACTTTCAGCCTACAATGTAAATGAAGAAAGGGGGGGAGAGAAGGTAGTGTAGGAACATGTCCCTCCCAATCATCTGACTGAAACAAAGTACTGTCAACGCCTGGACAGCTGAATGCTTCCATATGAAGAAAAAAAAATCCTGCACGTACAAAGCTAACTTATCATGACGAAAGGAGGAAACTCTTCTCCCTCAATCACTGACATGGCATTTTATCTGCAGATGGGCTTGAGGAGGCTATTTGTGGGGGCATTCGGTAACCTTCAATCGGAAACAATGTGGTGATCCCTAGGAGGTGCTGCAAAGGAATGAAGCATGCTTTCGTCCCTGGAAACCTGCCATCACCCTAGGGTCAAATATAAGAACACACACACACACGCCAATGTCATAGATATGGTTCACCGTTCCAGGATCCCCATGAATAACGAAATTCACGGGTAATCAAACCCCGGAGGGCTACTGACAGGTCAATTCTGAGCCAGCATCAGTGTGCCCCGATGGAACTGTCAGGTATGCAAAAGGTGCCATTTCCCTGAAAGTGGTACAGTCTTTTGAATAGTTTTACCTAAAGCTCTGCCAAAATGCTACGTTCCCCCCCATTTTGCTGTCACATTCACAGGAGAAATTGGCATTTCCCCTCCACAATAAATGATACTTTGACCACCTCATCACCTGCTGTTTGTGTGATTTACGCATAAGAAAAATGTGCAGGTAAAAATGTTTGGACGTAGCTGGGAGGGGGGCAGTTATCACTGCCAAACAAACAGCCAAGGCTGCCCAAGACAATCAACCACATTAGCTGGGAATACAGTTACAGTATTGGGGGTGTGGGGCATGGTGGGGCAGTGTTACATCCCCAGAAGCGGAGTGTGACCTCGAGGGAACATATGCCAATTGCTGGAAAATAAATGCACTTTTTAAAACTGCACTGTTTGCAACTTGTTTTGTAATTTTTTTAAAAAATGAGATACTTTTTGCACAAATAGTCCTCTAACTAACCTAACTGTAAAAAAAAAACCCTCCATGTGATATAATACAAAAACTAGTGTTATATATTACAACGTGAACGTTGATATTAATGACAAAGGGGGAAAAACTGGACTGAAAAAACAACATTTCTAGGCAAATGAAGAAGACGAAAAGCTACAGGAAAAAAGGCAGAAGAAGACGGGATCACTTTATCAGAAAGAAAAGGCAAGATTACAAAAAGGCAGGAAAAATGGCAGATAATACGTGGCAGGAAATGGTTAGAAACATGAGAAAAGTTAATGGGGGGGGGGATTACCAAAGAAGTCTTTCGCAGAGGTCAGTCAGTCTCGTCAGGGAATGAATGCAACGGATACGGATACAATAACGACCTCAGCAGCACCTTCCCTTCTCTCAACCGATTCTCCCTCCTGCAGTGTCTTTGTCTACTTTCCTTGCAACAGCGACCCTCCACGGTCGCCTTCCTAATTTTGCAGGAACGCGTTTCACTAAGGAGTCAGGCTGCCGCTGAATTTTTTTTTATTTTTTTTTTTGGGGGGGGGTGTTCTGCAAAGTTTCTACGGTTTATTCTTGCAAGCGGAGCCCATTGCGGGGTTTGTTTGTTCTTGCGTTTCGGCCCCTCCCATGTGACCCAGGACAAAACCAGATCCGTACCAATCATCACTTTCCCCAGCAGGAGATCCCCCTGAGCACGTACAGGGATAGATGTGTTTGGTGCTCGATTATCTGGGGCTCTTTACCATACCGGTATATAATACACAGTATATTCATCTCTTAGTTTCACCAAATGAAAGATCTCCATTCATTCACAATTCAGCCCCACCCACCCCCAGCTGCCTGCAATGAGGAGGGAATACTTGCTAGGTTGCAGTAAGGGTTACAAGATAATGGACGTGCTTTAAAAAGCGCGTGTTTTCTTTTGCAGTTGTGCATCTAGTTAGTCTCTAAAACTAGAACAAACAGAAAACAAAATAACAGAAAACACGCAACAATTCACAAGTTACCGATGCGAATTTCCGGGCGAAACCAAGGCAGCAGAGAGAATAAACCCTCCTGCTGGGGAATGCCAATAGGCTCCAAAGAACCTGGAACAATGTCACCAAACCCTTGCGGCGTATGGACATCATGGTCCATGGAGCATCTGAAAGCACCATGCAAATAATACTGAATATTATTCCTACCGTATTAAGCACGCTCCGGGCGGGGGGGGGGGGAAGGTTCGGATGGGAACTGCTTTTGGCAGAAGACGGGGAAGAAAAAATGAGAAGAAAGTGCCAGGAAAGTGGCGACTATAAAAAACCTTCGGACGACCGGTGAATACACAAATCTTATGGAGGTCACGCCAGCATACACACGATCGGGGGTGGGTGGGGGTCGTCTAGCCAAGTGGTCTCTCCCCTTTCTCACCGGAAGGGCTCAGAATCAATCCGCTGCAGCTACTTTTTCCTTCTCAGAATATATAATAATCGCAGTAATCTTTGGAAATATTCCCGTTTTCTTCCTGCTGTTTGCTTCGTTCAGGTTCTTCTGGCACCGATGAAAAGCCACCCAAATCACTTTGCACACCAAACCAAAGCCTCCTACTCTGCATTGTACTGTACTAATGGGAAGAAGCAGAAGGGGCATGAATTAGTCGGTTGATGGGGGTGGGTCTGACTTTCACTGTTTCCTGTGACGAAATAATCCAAGCCTTCTTACTGCGCAGGCGTTAATATAAGGGGGGAATCCTTGCAATAGCTCTGAAAGGAAGAATGGATGGTTGGTTGGTGAGAGAACCGCTCTATCACTCTGCCCCATAATAGTTTCCTGTTTTGGTTCCCAGCTTAAGTTTTCCTACCCGGACCCTAGAATGGTGAGCACCAAGTCTGGGCAAAATAAGAACTCGTCACACTTCGAATGGCTACCTGAAGTCAAATCCGCATTCATTTGTCCGTGTCCTTTTCCCCCTTCCCCTGTAGAAATTGCAAAGGGCAATTTACCCGAGTGATGATGAGTGTCGTGTTGCGTGTAAAACTCTGGGTTTGGTGGGTTGTCAAGATAATGATGATTGAGGGAGGGTGATTTTGGGCGACTGTGTAAGAAGAGAGGTGCAGTGGAAAGGGTAATAAAGAGGGTCGATGATGATGATGATGACGACATGGAAAAGGTTCAATGAAGAAAGGAAAAAAATTGGGTCCAGGTAGAGAACTCAAATATTTTGGGCACCTAATGCGAAGAGAGGACTCTCTGGAGAAGACTCTGATGCTGGGAAAGATTGAAGGCAAAAGGAGAAGGGGAAGGCAGAGGCTGAGATGGTTAGACAGCATCACAGATGCAACGAACATGAAAATGAGCGTACTCAGGAAGATAGTGGAGGACAGGAAGGCCTGGCGGGATATGGTTCATGGGATCACGGTCAGACACGACTTAACGACTGAACAACAAAAGAGAAGGGGTTGCTCAGGCAGGGAGGAGGTTGTTGTGAAGGGCAGGGGAGGCAGTGAAGGCGAAGACTTCTGGAGGTCTAAGAAGAGGAGAGGACAGCAGAATAAGGTAAAACCTGGAGACATTGACAAGGAGTTTGGGAAAGGTCTCTTTACTTTAGGCAAAAATAAAGTTGAAAGGTTAGGCAGACAAGGGGGCTGCAGAGATGGGGGAAGAAAGCTGAGGTGTTGGCCGAGGAAAGGGGAGCAAAATGGTGATGAGATGCTGGAAGTCGTGAGAGCCAGTGAGTTGGTAGAGTGTGACTAGCAGAAAGGGGTCTCTCCCACCCATCAAACTGGAACCAGGTGATCCTGTATCTTTCCCCCAGCCTGACAACACCCAGCCCTTCCAGCTGCATTCCTGCTCCTATGGCAACGAGGTACCAGCATCGCTTGTGGCACAGCACTAGTCTATAATATGTATGTTCTGATCATTGCCGCAAGCTGCGCAGGCTGCTGCAGCATCACAGTAAAACACTGGGCCTGGGGGAGGCTGTGGGATACAAGACTTACAGTGTAATCTTAACCAATTTTCCAGCACCGGTGTAACCATGCCAACAGGGCACACACTGCAGTTTGCAGTGCGAGGGCAGTCATGGAGGCCTCTTCAAGGTGAGGGAACATTTGATCCCTTACCTGGGGCTGGCTGTATTGCAGCTGTACTGGTCCTGGAAAGTTGGTTGGGATTGCGCTGCCAAACCCCACTGCACCGATCCTGTGCCCAATTGGAGCACAAGACTGCCACCCTCTTGCTGATCCTGTATGGTACAGATCCCTGTATTATGGACCAACACAGGGATGTACCTTACATGTACTGCCTGGCAAGTTGTGCGCAAGGGAGGCACTATTGAGACCTTTGAATGGCTCCTTGGTTGACATACAGCTATGCTAACAGATCAATTTCTGGCACAAGTAGGGCAGTGGGATAATTGATGCATCAGGTAGTGGAGAAGGAAGGGGACACTTCCTCTTCCCCTATGTCCCCCCCCCCTTTCCTATCCAGGGAGCGAGAGGAGCAGATGGTGGTGCAACATGAGGTGGGGAGGCATTTTGCATCCCACTTCTGACACAAGGAGGCCTTGGGCTGGCCCTGCTTGTCACTTAATACTGGGAGGTGAGAGATTTTTGAACTGGTTTTGTGTCAGTTACCTTTGCTGCCTGTTAGCTTCCAGGATCAATTCAAGGTGCTGATGCATGTTCTTAAAGCCTTCCATCATCTGGAACCAGTTCTAGTTGCACGAGAATGTTTTTATAATTTAATTTTTTATTTTTTCCCCCAGGAGGTTATATTTTTATGTGTTTCAAGCTCTGGAAAGGCAGTATGTGATTTAAATCAATATAGGCAAAGCATGTTACAGAATACATTAGGTCAGCATTCTCAAACTGTCCATCTCTCTAACCCCGTCTTACCTAAGAACATAAGAAGAGCCCTGCTGGATCAGGCCAAAGGCCCATCTAGTCCAGCTTCCTGTATCTCACAGTGGCCCCACCAGATGCCTCCGGGAGCACACAGCCAACAAGATAACCTGTTTCCTGCTGCCACTCCCTTGCACCTGGCACAGAGAAAACCTACTTCTAAAGCCAGGAGGTTGCTTATGACTTGTCACCTGTGATGGTCTTTTACTCCATGAATCTATCCAAACCCCTTTTAAAGGCATCTAGGTCAGGTGCCATCACCACATCCTGTGGCAAGGAGTTCCACAGATGAATTACACGCTCGGTGAAGAAATTTACCTGATTAAAATGACCTCCCAGCCCACAGGTGCACACATTTAACTAGATGCGTATATGCACCCTTGGGTAAAAATGCCTTTTAATGTAGGTTGAAATGCCAAGTGAGTTTGTTTGTTCTTCCTTGCCTCTTCCTTGCAGGACTTAGAACACTGTCTTGTGGAATGGAATCCTTGTTAAACGTGTTACTGCAGTTTCACACAGCTCCCCCCATACTTAAAAAAACCCCCCACCAAAATCAGCTCTGAATGCGAGGAATGGTAGGGATTGCTTATCCCTTACACTCAAGAGATCTAGAAATCACAGTCTGGTCTGAACTCCCTATTGAAAATTAAGAGGCTTTTAAAAATGTAATAATGGACTTTTTGATCGTTTTTAGATTGTGTTGATGAGTTTTTAATTAACTGTTTTATTGCTTTTAAAGGTGATTGTTTTTTGTAATTTTTTTCTGTTTTTGTAAGCCGGCTTGGGTCCCTTTGGGGAGAAAGGCGGGATAAAAATATTGTTAAATAAATAAATAAATAAATATCTAGCCATCAGCCCTGAACATGAAAGGAACTCCTGATTTTGATCAATTAATTGTTCTAAAGTAAAAATTGACCTATCAGTCCAGGTCTTCCACAGAAACGATTGCTTCCTAATCTTCAATTCTGGATTAACCACAATGTTAATTTAGCATGTGAATAAGGATCAAATTCATATTTCCGTGCCATCATATTCCCCACACATATCTAACCACAGATAATGCAAATGGGATTTTCACTTTGACATATGCAAACCTCAATATTGTCCATTTCGGCAGAGGAGTCACTGCAGAAGTTTCTTAAACAGTTCAAGATGGAGTCCCCACTTGTACGTTATACCAAAGGGTAAAGGTAAAGGTACTGGGTAAAGGTAAAGGTAAAGGTAAAGGTAAAGGTAAAGGTAAAGGTAAAAGTACTGGGGTGCAACCTCAAAAACGACAGAATGATTTCAGTTCGAATCCAAGGCAAACCATTCAACATTACAGTAATCCAAGTGTATGCCCCAACCACTGATGCCGAAGAAGATGAAGTTGACCGGTTCTATGAAGACCTACAACACCTTCTAGAACTAGCACCCAAAAAAGATGTCCTTTACATCATAGGAGACTGGAATGCTAAAGTAGGAAATCAAGAAATAAACGGAACAACAGGCAAGTTTGGCCTTGGAGCGCAAAATGAAGCAGGGCAAAGGCTAACGGAGTTCTGTTAAGAGAACACGCTGGTCATAGCAAACACTCTTTTCCAACAACACAAGAGGCGACTCTACACCTGGACATCACCAGATGGTCAATACCGAAACCAGATAGATTATGTGCTTTGCAGCCAAAGATGGAGAAGCTCTATACAATCAGTAAAAACCAGACCTGGAGCTGACTGTGGCTCAGATCATGAGCTTCTTATTGCAAAATTCAGGCTTAAATTGAAGAATGTAGGGAACACCACTAGACCAGTCAGATATGACCTAAACCATATCCCTTATGAGTATACAGTGGAGGTGAAGAATAGGTTTAGGGCACTAGACCTGGTAGACAGAGTGCCTGAAGAACTATGGACGGAAGTTCGTAACATTGTACAGGAGGCAGCAACTAAAACCATCCCAAAGAAAAAGAAATGCAAGAAAGCAAAGTGGCTGTCAGATGAGGCTTTACAAATAGCTGTGGAAAGAAGGAATGCGAAAAGCAAAGGTGAAAGGGAAAGATATAAACAACTGAATGCAGATTTCCAGAGAATAGCAAGGAGAGATAAGAAGGCCTTCTTAAATGAACAATGCAAGGAAATCGAGGAAAACAACAGAATGGGGAGGACTAGAGATCTCTTCAAGAAAATTGGAGATATCAAGGGAACATTTTGTGCAAAGATGGGCATGATAAAGGATAAAAAAGGCAGAGACCTGACAGAAGCAGAAGAGATTAAGAAGAGATGGCAAGAATACACAGAAGAACTATACAAGAAAGAGCTTAATGTTCCTGATGACCACGCTGGTGTGGTCACTGACCCAGAGCCAGACATCCTAGAGAGCGAAGTCAAGTGGGCCTTAGATAGCATTACTAACAACAAAGCTAGCGGAGATGATAATATCCCAGCTGAGCTACTTAAAATCCTAAATGATGATGCTGTGAAAGTGCTGCACTCAATATGCCAACAAATTTGGAAAACTCAGCAGTGGCCAAAGGATTGGAAAAGGTCAGTTTACGTTCCAATTCCAAAGAAGGGCAGTGCCAAAGAGTGTTCAAACTACCGTACAATTGCACTCATTTCACATGCTAGCAAGGTTATGCTCAAAATTCTACAAGCTAGGCTTCAGCAGTACGTGGACCGAGAACTACCGGACGTACAAGCTGGGTTTCGAAGAGGCAGAGGAACTAGAGATCAAATTGCCAACATGCGCTGGATCATGGAGAAAGCACGAGAGTTCCAAAAAAACACCTACTTCTGCTTCATTGACTACGCAAAAGCCTTTGATTGTGTGGATCACAACAAGCTGTGGCAAGTTCTTAAAGAGATGGGGATACCAGACCACCTTACCTGTCTCCTGAGAAACTTGTATGCAGGTCAAGAAGCAACAGTTCGAACCGGCCATGGAACAACTGATTGGTTCAAAATTGGGAAGGGAGTACGGCAAGGCTGTATATTGTCACCCTGCCTATTTAACTTATATGCAGAGTACATTATGAGAAATGCAGGGCTGAATGAATCGCAAGCCGGAATCAAGATTGCCGGGAGAAACATCAACAACCTCAGATATGCAGACGATACCACTCTAATGGCAGAAAGTGAAGAAGAACTAAAGAGCCTCTTGATGAGAGTGAAAGAGGAGAGTGCAAAAGTTGGCTTGAAACTCAACATTAATAAAACTAAGATCATGGCATCTGGTCCCATCAATTCCTGGCAAATAGAAGGGGCAGAAATGGAAGCAGTAACAGATTTTACTTTTTTGGGTTCCAAGATCACTGCAGATGGAGACAGCAGCCATGAAATTAAAAGACGCTTACTCTTTGGAAGGAAAGCTATGGCAAATTTAGATAGCATAATAAAAAGCAGAGATATCACCATACCAACAAAAGTTCGTATAGTCAGGGCGATGGTGTTCCCAGTAGCAATGTATGGTTGCGAGAGTTGGACCATAAGGAAGGCTAAGCGCCGAAGAATAGATGCTTTTGAACTGTGGTGCTGGAGAAGACTCCTGAGAGTCCCTTGGACTGCTAGGAGATCAAATCAGTCAATCCTAAATGAAATCAACCCTGACTGTTCCCTGGAAGGACAGGTACTAAGGCTGAAACTCAAATATTTTGGCCACCTAATGTGAAGAGAGGACTCTCTGGAGAAGACTCTGATGCTGGGAAAGACTGAAGGCAAAAGGAGAAGGGGAAGGCCAAGGATGAGATGGTTAGACAGCATCACCGATGCAACGAACATGAAAATGAGCGAACTCAGGAAGATAGTGGAGGATAGGAAGGCCTGGCGGGATATGGTTCATGGGATCACGAAGGGTCGGACACGACTTAACGACTGAACAACAACAACAAAGGTAAAGGTGTCCCTTGACATTAAGTCCAGTCGTGTCCAACTCTAGGATGCGGTGCTCATCCCCGTTTCAAAGCCGAAGAGCCAGCACTGGCTGAAGATGCTTCCGTGGTCATGTGGCCGGCATGACAACACGGAACGCTGTTTACCTTCCCGCAAGCAGTACCTATTTATCTACTCCCATTAACATGCTTTTGAAGTGCTAGGTTGGCAGGAGCTGGGTCAAGCGGTGAGAGCTCACCTCGTCGCGCGGATTCGAACTGCCAACCTTTTGATCGACAGCTCATGGCAGTTTCTAAAACAGTTCAAGATGGAGTCCCCACTTGTACATTATACCAAAGGTTACTGGAGGTTAAAAGATAAGCTTGATGATATATAAACTAAAGCCTGGGACACACCACCTCCATCTCAGTGCGGTGCGTCCCGTTGCAGTGCGACAGTAGCCGACGTCCAAGTAAGCCGCACAGAGAAGCATCCAAGTAAGACATCCTGCCCTGCCCCCTGATCTCTGATAGCCAATCAGAATTGAGTCTTTTCAGGCTCGATTTTCATTGGCCAATGCTTTGCTCTGCGTCCTGCCCCCACAGCACCGAATGCGGCCTCTCATTGGCTGAACACGACCAAAGTTCAATTTTTCCAACTTTGCTTGCACTGCAACATTGTGAGCTTCTAAAAGTCAAGACACACACAGTTTTTCCAGCAGCGCAGAGATACTGCTCTCTGTCGTTTGTCCCAGGATTAAAACCAGGAAATCCAACCCCCCCTTCATTAAATGGTAATTGGATCCGCTCAAAAGAAATTGTAGGCGGTGCAGATTCCCATTGAAAAATCTCATAAACAAGGTATAACGTTTATGAATATATTTAAATTTGATATACCACATATACTCGCATATAAGACGATCTCACTGATAAGACGAGGGCACGTTTTGAGCCAAAAATCCCAGAATTTGCTATGACCCTTTGATAAGATGAGGGTAAAACTTAAGGACTAGTGGGGTTAGATCCTGGAAAAGCTCAAATGACTTTACCAGTAATCAATTCCTAAGAACTCTACATTCAAATGTACTGAATAGTAAAAGAGTGGAAAATGTTTGGTAGAAGTTGAGTGATGTCATTTTACTACTGTAAATAAATGACTCTTTTTAGGAAATCACAGGTTTTATTAAATCAGAAATCATAAATAAATAGGAGGAGGTGATGCTAACATTGTAACTCATATCTGGGATGAGGCACAGCATAAATAAAAGCAAACAAGCCCCAACATATCATATTAACAGAGATGCATTGAGGTGGATTGAACATTGCAACTGCAGACCATATGAAGAGAGCATGTTAATATGGCAGAGCACATTAAAAAAATGACTGAGAATCACTTTAAAAAAACAGGCAGAGAACCATTGCGGGGGGGGGGGGGGGAGGACAATGCACACATTGTACCTGTTGGCAAAATGTTGATTCAGACAATGATCAGAAGAAATCAGGCTACTAAGGACAGTAGACAGATGCAAGCTCTGCAGTCTCCCGCCAAATACCTTATTAACTGCTATGAGCACGACCTGCTCAGCTTTCACCGTTTTGCAAAGTGCACAGTTTTTGTGCTGGAGAAAACTTCCCATGCTTCTCCCCAAATCCTTGCAGTTTTGCAAATTGGTAAAATATTTTGTCTTTCCCCGTTTCACTCTCAGCCCCCCTCACTCTTCTCAAACTCAGCCCAGCCAAATAACCCTCACTGCTTCAGCTTGAAATTTTCCTTCTGCAAAGTGCTTATTTTAACCATTCAGGTGCTAATTGACTGACATTCTGTTCTTTGACGGGCAGCGCAATCCTGTGTAAGGATCCAGCTGGTGACCCAGGGCTGCCCACCGGATCCTGAGCCCGGGCTGCCCATTGACTGGCGGGCCGGAGGTCTAATCGGGGAAGCTCATCCCCTTCCCCGGGGTGTAAACCAGGGCCAGCCCGATAGGCCTCCTCGGATTTCCGCCAGCTAAATAGCCCCCTCCCAGGCCAATGGACATCCCCCTCCCCCTCCTGGGCCAGCTAGGCCAATGGCCCCCCTCCCTCGCCCACTGGACTGCCCACACGGCTGCCGATGGGAGCTCTTACCTTCCGCCGGCAGCTGCGTACTGGTCTGGTGACAGAGTACTGGTAGTACAGCTGTACAGCTGGAGTACAGCTGCGTACTGGTCCGGCTCCCTTACACTGAAGTAGTCGTGAAGTGCTTTACGGCACATTCGCGACACGTTAGAATGGGGGAGCGCGCGCTCCGCCATTCTAACGTTACGGAGGATTAAGCTCTAAGATAAGGCTCTGCTGCTCAGCTCTGTTAAAGAGAAAATGTGGAAGTTCATGCAATTTTAGCAGTACTGCATAATGGTTTATACCATAGGTGGCCAACTCACGGCACGGGTGCCACTTAGTGGCACACTGAGCGTTTTGAAGTGGCATGCACTGCTGTTCCTGCTCGAGCCGAGCGCTGAAGTCCCTCTCTTTCTCGACCCCAGCACACCTTTCCAAGCCTGTGACACTAGAGGGGGTCTCTGTACCCCACTGCGCCTCATTCTTCTTGCGCTGTCACTGTGCTTTAAATATTTTCATTACCTTAGATTTATTTGTTTGTTTGTTTAAGTGGCACACTCAAGATTATCTACATAAAATGTGGCACATGGCGTGCCACAGGTTGGCCACCACTGGTTTATACATTAGGCTTAGACACCGATTTTCTCCTGCTCCTGAGTGGCACAGGGCAGGGGTGGAGAGGGGAGTGATGGGGAGAGAGAGAAAGAGTGAGAGAAGGGGGAGGGGAAGCAGGGACATGCCTGATCAGGTCTGGCTTGTAAGCTGGATGGGGGAAAACAAGCTGAAATTAAATCCTGATAAGACAGAGGTTCTTCTGCTCCAGAAGTCTACTACTCAGGTATTGGACCATCGTCCTGCTCTGAATGGGGTTGTACTCCCTTTGAAGGAGCAGGTCCATAGCTTGGGGGTTCTCTTGGTTGCGCAGCTGCTCCTGGACTCTCAGGTGGTGGCTGTGGCCAGGGGGGCTTTTGCCCAGCTTCGGCTGGTGTGCTAGCTGCAACCATACTTGGATCATGCAGACCTGGCCACAGTTACCATGCCCTAGTGACATCTAGATTAGATTACTGCAATGCGCTCTATGTGGGGCTGCTTTTGAAGACTGTTCGGAAACTGCAACTAGTGCAGAATGCGGCTGCCCGTGTGGTTGCTGGGGCTTGTTGGTTCGACTCAGTCAGGCCATTGCTTCGGGGGCTACACTGGTTCCCGGTTCGTTTCCGGGCACAATCCAAAGTGCTAGTTTTGACTTTTAAAGCCCTTTACGGCTCAGGTCCAGGGTATTTGAGGGATTGCCTCCTTCCTTATAATCCAACCCATACTCTGAGGTCATCAGGGAGACCTGTGTTATCTGTGCCGCCACTGACGGAGGTGAGGGGGATGGCGGCGAGGAATAGGGCCTTCTTGGTGGTGGCGGCACAGATAACTATGAATTCCCTCCCAGTGGAATTAAGAACGGCTCCCTCCTTAGAGACCTTTCGGCGGGACCTCAAGACGTTTTTATGCAGGTTGGCATTCGATGGCTGACATGGTGGGCTGGCTTTTTAATAAATGTAATTATAAGGTGACCCACTGGGGTTGTTTGTTTTAATTACTTGTTTAATTATTTTATTTTTGTGTTTTATTATGTATTTTAACTTGTTTTAAATGTAAGCCGCCTTGATTGCCCTTATTGGGAGAAAGGTGGGGTAAAAATTCTTTAAATAAATTATCAGAATTTCTAGTTGGAGCAGCTGTCATTTCTTCTGAGCTGGGGAATATTCAAAGCATATTAAAAGCCAGGTGAGAGACAGACGCGAGTGCAGTCAGACAATTTGCCATCTTGCATCAGAAGTCGGATTCTCTCATGCTTCATAAGGCTTGCTACATCCCGGTAGCTATTCTTGCGGCTGGGCATCTTTAGGGATTCTCTCATGCTTAATAAGGCTTACATTCTTCCAGAAGCACTTTCCACACACTGAGCATTTATAAGGTTACTCACCTGAATGGATCCTTCCATGTGTAATAAGGCTTGGTTTATCCTGGAAGCTATTCTCGCAGGCTGAGCATTTATAGGCTTTTTCTCCTGAATGAATTTTCTCATGCTTAGTAAGGGTTACTTTCTGCCGGAAGCACTTTCTGCAGACTGAGCATTTATACGGTTTTTCGCCGGAATGGATCCTCTCATGCATAATAAGACTTGTTTTATCCCGGAAGCTATTCTCGCAGGCTGAACATTTATAGGGTTTCTCTCCTGAATGGATTCTCTCATGTGTAATAAGGTTTGCTTTCTGCCGGTATCTATTCTCACAGGCTGAACATTTATACAGCCTGTCTCCTGAATGGATTCTCTCATGTATACGAAGGCTTTGCTTTTGCCGAAAACTTTTCCCACAAGCCAAACATTTATAGGGTCTTTCTGCTGAATGGCTTCTTTCATGTGTAATAAGGGTTGCTTTTTGCCGGAAATGTTTTCCACAGACAGGACATTCATAGGGTTTCTCTCCTGAATGGATTCTCTTACGTGTAACCAGGATTGATTTTTGCGGAAAACCTTTCTCACAGACAGGACATTTATAAGGTCTCACTCTTGAATGGCTTCTCTCATGCATAAGAAGGCTAGCTTTATCCCAGTAGCTATTCTTGCAGGCTGAACATTTATATGGCCTTTCTCCTGAATGGATTCTCTCATGTATACTAAGGTTTTGCTTTTGCCGAAAACTTTTCCTACAAACCAAACATTTAAAGGGTCTCTCTCCTGAATGGATTCTCTCATGTGTAATAAGGGTTGCTTTTTGCCGAAAACATTTCCCGCAGACAGGACATTTATAAGGTCTCTCTCCGGAATGGATTCTCTCATGTGTACTAAGGTTTGATTTTTTCTGAAAACTATTCCCACAGGTCAAACATTTATAGGGTCTGTCTCCTGAATGGATTCTCTCATGTACAGTAAGGCTTGCTTTGTCTTCGTAGCTATTCTTGCAGGCTGAGCATTTATAGGGTTTCTCTCCTGAATGGATTCTCTCATGTGTCACGAGGTTTGCTTTTTGCCTAAAACGTTTCCCACAGGGTAAACACTTATAGGGTTTCTGTCCTGAATGGGTTCGCTCATGATCAATAAGTAAGGATTGCCAATGAAAGTTCTTCCCACAGTACAAACAATTGTAACATTTCTCTCCTGTATTGTTTCTTTTATGTTTATCAAGTCTAGAGCCCCTTTCGCATTTTTGTCTAAATTTGTGAAGTATCTTTTCTACATGGGCTTCATTGATGTCTTTGTTGCCGCCTTCACTTGAAACTTTTTTCCATCTTTCCCCTGGGTGATTTCTCTCGTGCCTCTTTGGTCTGCCCTGTTCTGCCTTCTCCAGATCCTTCAATATGCCTCCAAACCAAATCCGATTGGATTCCACTTGCTTTCTGCTTTTTATCAGAAGATTCTCCTTGTCACTATTCCCGTGGCCTGTTGGAGTGAACAGAGAATGATGATAGTAGGACTGTCCCAGGCAAAAGCTAATGGGGACACCAGAAAACAGGATGAGATTCTACAGATTTCATGGAGATCAAATCTATCCGTGGCTAGTCATGATGCCTATATGCTACCTCCAGATTTCAAGGCAGTATGCATCTGCATACCAATTCCTGGGAAGCAATAGTAGAAAAGGGCTATTTGCCTACGTGCCCTGCTTCACGGCTTCACAGAAGCGTGTTGTGTGCCCCTGCAAGGAAATTTTTAAATAAATAATTTTAAAATAATTAATTAATAAAGTAAAGGGGGCACGAAGCGCCCCCTCTTGCCGCGCGAAGCGCGCCCGAAATTTTTAAATAAATAATTAATATTTCTATTAAAAATATATATTTAAAAAATACGCTTACCTGGTCGCTGGTCACTGGTCGGTGGTCGCTGGTCGGTGGTCGCTGGTCGGCCCGAGGTTGAGAAGCAGGCTGTGCCTCCCAGCGGCTCCATGCAACACGGGCAAGAAACAGGCTGTGCTTCTCCCGGTGCCGCTGGTCTCGCAGCGGCACTGGGAGAAGCACAGCCTGCTCGCCTGCGTTGCGCGAGCCCTGGAGCTCGCGCAACACGGGCAAGAAGCAGGCTGTGCTTCTCCCGGTGCCGCTGGTCTCGCAGCGGCACCGGGAGAAGCACAGCCTGCTCGCCTGCGTTGCGCGAGCCCTGGAGCTCGCGCAACACGGGCAAGAAGCAGGCTGTGCTTCTCCCAGTGCCGCTGCGAGACCAGCGGCACTGGGAGAAGCACAGCCTGCTCGCCTGCGTTGCGCGAGCCCTGCGAGACCAGCGGCACGGAGAGAAGCACAGCCTGCTCGCCTGTTTCTGTGTTGCTTTTATTGATTGTATAATTTTTTTTAATGTTTGCTTAACGTTAATGTTTGTTTAATGTTTAATGTTTTTTGGGTTCCTGTTGTTATCTCTAGTTGTCCTAGATTTGTTTCTGGAGACAGGCAGGATCTACAGCCTTAAAATTTAAAAATAAATTACAAGAAGGGGAAGGACATTTGGCTGGGACAGTATGAGAAAAGAGCCCCTACCGACAGAGGCCACATTGTCGTAATTCTCCTGCATGACGTCTCGGTATAGAGCCTTTTGCCTGGCATCCAGCAAAGCCCATTCTCCCTTTGTGAAGTACACGGCCACATCCTGAAAGGTCACTGGGCCCTGAAAGGAAAAGCAAACAGCTCCCCACTCAATCCTTGCTGCCACAATCTCAGCTCTTCAGCCAGAAAAACATCAACAGAATCTGTCCCCCCAGGTCCCAACACAGAAAATTACTCAGACTCCCATTACCTGATATACACTCCACTTCCAAGACATCCCCTACCTGAATCTGCTGATGGTAACTAAATTATCCTTGCGAACAGCAGAAAACAGAGAATGATGTAATGTAGACAAAGACTCTGCCTTGCCCCCAGTGCACAAGAAAAGCACCACAATCCCCCCCAAATCCCCCATACCTGAGTCAGCTCTGCTGCCGCCATTTCCCTTTCTCTAGAAGGAGGAAAAGGTCTGCTGAGAGTCAGGGAAGGAGTACAAATAGTACAGTGAAAGGAATGCTTGTAAATAGCTACGTTTGGTGGACAAGCCGGAGTTAACTGGAAAGAGAAAGGAGAGAACACAATGGAACGAGGAGGCTGTGTTGAACTGGGTTTCCTCCCCAGCCAGCCAGTGGAAGAAGACTGCAAGGGCAGGGCTGTGTGGTTCCAAGGGAGAAAAATTACAGCTCAAAGGTGCTCCTTCAGTCAGGAAGGTGTCTCCTCCAAGGGTGAGGGCGGCTACCAGAACAAAAGGGCTCAGCGAGACGCTTTCTGACCACAGGACAGCGCTGCCAAGTGGAAACTGTGGAGCTTTCAGCAGGGAAGAAAGTGCCACAAAATGGCGGAGGGTCTCTACAGGGGAGAGACCTTCAAAACGCACCGCAGGATGGGTGGGCGCCTTGGCAAATGGCAAGATGAAGAAAATGCTCATCATGGACACCTCTAGTGGGGAAAGAGATGACAGAAGGTCAGTGCAGACACCTCCAAAGGATGGAGAAGTGACAAAAACGCTTAGCATGGACACCTCTAGTGGGGAAAAGAGATGATAAAGGTGCTACTTCCAGAGCAGGGGCAGTTTGCACAAAGACTTTGCACAACAAAGGGCTTTAGAGCTTCTCCTGGATGTGCATCTAGGAATTTCCTGGACTTACAGCCCAATCCTATCCTTTCCTGGCATAGGCTGTGCAGTGTGGACCACACTGTATCCTATCCGGGGAAGGAGGCAGTTGGAGGTATGTTAGGGGTAAGTGGACATTTGCGCCTGCTACTCCCAGGGTGTCACAACACACTTTACGGCATGTTTGCAACACCCTAGTCTGGCGCAGCACATGCTGCGTCAGCCTAGAGGGCGCATTGTTGTTGTTCAGTCGTTAAGTCGTGTCCGACCCTTCGTGATCCCATGAACCATATCCCGCCAGGCCTTCCTGTCCTCCACTATCTTCCTGAGTTCGCTCATTTTCATGTTCGTTGCATCGGTGATGCTGTCTAACCATCTCATCCTTGGCCTTCCCCTTCTCCTTTTGCCTTCAATCTTTCCCAGCATCAGAGTCTTCTCCAGAGAGTCCTCTCTTCGCATTAGGTGGCCAAAATATTTGAGTTTCAGCCTTAGTACCTGTCCTTCCAGGGAACAGTCAGGGTTGATTTCATTTAGAATTGACTGATTTGATCTCCTAACAGTCCAAGGGACTCTCAGGAGTCTTCTCCAGCACCACAGTTCAAAAGCATCTATTCTTCGGCGCTCAGCCTTCCTTATGGTCCAACTCTCGCAACCATACATTGCTACTGGGAACACCATCGCCCTGACTATACGAACTTTTGTTGGCATGGTGATATCTCTGCTTTTTATTATGCTGTCTAAGTTTGCCATAGCTTTCCTTCCAAGGAGTAAGCGTCTTTTAATTTCATGGCTGCTGTCTCCGTCTGCAGTGATCTTGGAACCCAGAAAAGTAAAATCTGTTACTGCTTCCATTTCTGCCCCTTCTATTTGCCAAGAATTGATGGGACCCGATGCCATGATCTTAGTTTTATTAATGTTGAGTTTCAAGCCAACTTTTGCACTCTCCTCTTTCACTCTCATCAAGAGGCTCTTTAGTTCTTCTTCACTTTCTGCCATTAGGGTGGTATCGTCTGCATATCTGAGGTTGTTGATGTTTCTCCCGGCAATCTTGATTCCGGCTTGTGATTCATTCAGCCCTGCATTTCTCATAATGTACTCTGCATATAAGTTAAATAAGCAGGGTGACAATATACAGCCTTGCCGTACTCCCTTCCCAATTTTGAACCAATCAGTTGTTCCATGGCCGGTTTGAACTGTTGCTTCTTGACCCGCATACAGGTTTCTCAGGAGACAGGTAAGGTGGTCTGGTACCCCCATCTCTTTAAGAATTTGCCACAGTTTGTTGTGATCCACACAATCAAAGGCTTTTGCGTAGTCAATGAAGCAGAAGAAGGTGTTTTTTTGGAACTCTTGTGCTTTCTCCATGATCCAGCGCATGTTGGCAATTTGATCTCTAGTTCCTCTGCCTCTTCGAAACCCAGCTTGTACGTCCGGTAGTTCTCGGTCCACGTACTGCTGAAGCCTAGCTTGTAGGATTTTGAGCATAACCTTGCTAGCATGTGAAATGAGTGCAATTGTACGGTAGTTTGAACACTCTTTGGCACTGCCCTTCTTTGGAATTGGAACGTAAACTGACCTTTTCCAATCCTTTGGCCACTGCTGAGTTTTCCAAATTTGTTGGCATATTGAGTGCAGCACTTTCACAGCATCATCATTTAGGATTTTAAGTAGCTCAGCTGGGATATTATCATCTCCACTAGCTTTGTTGTTAGTAATGCTACCTAAGGCCCACTTGACTTCACTCTCTAGGATGTCCGGCTCTGGGTCAGTGACCACACCAGCGTGGTCATCAGGAACATTAAGATCTTTCTTGTATAGTTCTTCTGTGTATTCTTGCCATCTCTTCTTAATCTCGTCTGCTTCTGTTAGGTCCTTGCCTTTTTTGTCCTTTATCATGCCCATCTTTGCACAAAACGTTCCCTTGATATCTCCAATTTTCTTGAAGAGATCTCTAGTCCTCCCCATTCTGTTGTTTTCCTCGATTTCCTTGCATTGTTCATTTAAGAAGGCCTTCTTATCTCTCCTTGCTATTCTCTGGAACTCTGCATTCAGTTGTTTATATCTTTCCCTTTCACCCTTGCTTTTTGCATTCCTTCTTTCCACAGCTATTTGTAAAGCCTCATCTGACAGCCACTTTGCTTTCTTGCATTTCTTTTTCTTTGGGATGGTTTTCGTTGCTGCCTCCTGTACAATGTTACGAACTTCCGTCCATAGTTCTTCAGGCACTCTGTCTACCAGGTCTAATGCCCTAAATCTATTCTTCACCTCCACTGTGTACTCATAAGGGATATGGTTTAGGTCATATCTGACTGGTCTAGTGGTGTTCCCTACATTCTTCAGTTTAAGTCTGAATTTTGCAATAAGAAGCTCATGATCTGAGCCACAGTCAGCTCCAGGTCTTGTTTTTACTGATTGTATAGAGCTTCTCCATCTTTGGCTGCAAAGCACATAATCTATCTGGTTTCGGTATTGACCATCTGGTGATGTCCATGTGTAGAGTCGCCTCTTGTGTTGTTGGAAAAGAGTGTTTGCTATGACCAGCGTGTTCTCTTGACAGAACTCCGTTAGCCTTTGCCCTGCTTCATTTTGCGCTCCAAGGCCAAACTTGCCTGTTGTTCCGTTTATTTCTTGATTTCCGACTTTAGCATTCCAGTCTCCTATGATGTAAAGGACATCTTTTTTGGGTGCTAGTTCTAGAAGGTGTTGTAGGTCTTCATAGAACCGGTCAACTTCATCTTCTTCGGCATCAGTGGTTGGGGCATACACTTGGATTACTGTAACGTTGAATGGTTTGCCTTGGATTCGAACTGAAATCATTCTGTCGTTTTTGAGGTTGCACCCCAGTACTGCCTTTCCCACTCTTTTATTGACTATGAGGGCTACTCCATTTCTTCTAAGGGATTCATGCCCACAGTAGTAGATATGATGGTCACCTGACTTAAATTCGCCCATGCCTGTCCATTTTAGTTCGCTGATTCCCAAGATGTCAATGTTCAATCTTATCATCTCATTTTTGACCACATCCAGCTTGCCTTGGTTCATAGACCTCACATTCCATGTTCCTAAGCAGTATTGCTCCTTGCAGCATTGGATTTTCCTTTCAACCTCAGACACATCCACAGCTGGACGTCCTATTGGCTTTGGCCCAGCCGCTTCACTCTTTCTGGGTCTACTTGGAATAGTCCTCCGCTCTTCCTCAGTAGCATATTGGACACCTTCCGACCTGAGGGGCTCATCTTCCGGCGTCATATCTTTTAGCCTTTTGGTACTGTTCATGGGATTTTCTTGGCAAGGTTACTGGAGTGGGTTGCCATTTCCTTCTCCAGTGGATCACTTTTAGTCAGAACTCTCTGCTACGACCTGTCCGTCTTGGGTGTCCCTGCACGGCATAGCTCATGGCTTCATTGAGTTACGCAAGCCCCTTCGCCACGACAAGGCAATGATCCATGAGGGGCGCATAGTATTGCACTATTAATTGCACCTTACAGGAGAACTCAAAAGGCCTGATTGCACTCCAGAGAAGTTTCTGAGGGACAAAAGGCATGGCAGGATGTGTCCTGCACCCAGGCTCAAGCCATTAATGGGAGAGACTTCTTGCAAAGGAATCTAAAAAGACTGTCCAGGTGACCTGGTCACTGGGCAGCTGGAACCTAGGATAATTTAATTATGCAGCAGGACTTGTGCTGGCGGCAAAATTCTGTCAGGATGGGGCATCCAAATTTGCAAGACCTTGGAGAAAAGGAGATACACAGATACCCAGCAGTGCTACAGCCTTCCTTCCCCTAAGTAGCCCTTAATTAGCATGGCCTTTCCGGATAGTTCAGCATGACCTTACCCCTTTCAGAGTAAAGCTCCCAGATGTGCCAGCCAGAAACCAAAATGAAGTTGGGGAAAAAGAGGACATTTATAACAACTGGGGGAGAGTTAAGAAAACCTAGAGTCATGCATGACAGTCTGCAGTTTTACTATGGGGCAGCCTGCCAGGTAAGTTGGGGTTGAGGGAGTGCAGAGCTCATTGGGGGGGGGAGTGAAAGAAATACTGCCAGGGGAAGGAGAGCCCAACCACAGGGCTGTGCACTTACATAACTGCTGTCTTGGTTAAAGAAGAAGGAAGGATGTTTACTCAAAACAAGGAAAAGTCAGAATTTTAAAAAGAAGAAAAACAGTCCAATTCTATACACGAGATCAGAGGTCAAGTTGAAAAGCAAGATACTCCAGTTTCTACCTAAACGTAGTTGGCAAGCTCTCAATGATTCAGCATGTAGCCCTTTGAGAGGCAGAACATCTCGGAATTAGCTGCACAGTGCCTAGCACTTCCTGGACGTGGTCGGAATCCTGCAAAGATTCTAGCTGTTCGCTCCTTTTCATTCCTCTTTGGGAAGAACAACACCTCAGCTGGTTTGAACTTAACGAACTCCCCAAATTTTCCCAAATTTTCCCACCAAGTTCAGGTGACTTGGACCAATGACTAGATGTGAGCTAAACTGGCAGGGATCTGGGGGTTTCCAACAAGACTCTTTGTGTGCCTCATTGATACCAGACGACCTGACATGCTCCTTACACATGCTAGGCAAAGCCTACCTTTAGTACCTGCAAGAATGTGCTGACAGAACAGGGCTACCGACAGACCGATTCTGAGCCAGCATCAGTGTGCCCTGATGGAACTGTCCTGTACGCAAAAGGTGCCTGTTGTTCCCTGAAAGTGGTACAGTCCTTTGAATAGTTTTACCTAAGGCGGAGCCAAAATGCTACCTCTCTTGTTTACTGTCCCATTCACAGGAGGTGACACTGGGAGAAATTTTCAGTGATTTTCAAGGGGAAAATAGAGGCAATGGGGGCACTCTTCCCAGCATTTTCCCTTCAAATGACACTCTGACCGCCTCATCATCTGCTGATTGTGTGATTTAGGCGTAAGAAAAATGTGCAGGTAAATGTTTGGACGTAGCTGGGAGGGGGGCAGTTTTATCACTGTCAAACAGCCAGGGCTGCCCAAGACAATCAACCACATTAGCTGGAAATATAGTTACAGTGTGTGTGTGTGTGTGTGTGTGTGTGTGTGTGTGTGTGTGTGTGTGTGTGTGTATGTATGGCATGGCATGGCATGGCATGGCATGGCATGGCAGGTTACTTTTTCTCAGTTACAGAAGGTGGGGCAATGCCATATCCCCAGAAACGGAGTGTGACCTTGAGGGAACATATGCCAATTTCTAGAAAACAAATGCACACCTTTTAAGGTGCACTATTTGCAATGTGTTTTGGAATTTTTTAAAAAGGCACTTTAATCCCATAGTCTTAATGTAAAGAAAACCCCTATGTGATATAATATGAACATTAGTGTGATCATATTACAATGTTAATATTTAAGATGAGGGGGGGGGGGGACACGTTACTGGACTGGAAAACCAACATTTCCAGACAGACAAGGAGAAATTCCTTCCAAGGAGATGGGATCATTTTATCAGAAAGAGAAGGCAAGATTGCAAAAGCAGGGAAATTAGTAGATAGTTAGTGGCAGGAAATGGTTAGAAGCAGGAGAAAAGTTTAATAGGAGAGAGATCACCAAAGAAGCCTTTCCCTGAGGTCAGTCTCGTCATTTCAGAGGCAGAACCCTCAGGAAATGCAAGGGACCATCATACACCAGTCCAGCCCCACTTACTAATTCTCAGCAGCAGCACCACCTTCCCTTCTCTCAACCGATACTTCTTCTCATGGCTTCCTCCTCCTGTAGTGTCTTTGTCTTCTTTCCTGTAAGAGCGATTCTTGATAAGTGCTTCCCTAATTTTGCAGGAATGCTGTTTTTACCAAATGGAGTCAGGCTGAATGTTTGATTTTTCAGGGGGGTCTGCAAAGTTTTTAGATTTTATTCTTGCAGCTTATTGCGGGGTTTGTTTTTCTCTTGTGTTTCGTCCTCCCCCATCGTCCCGTCCCCGTGTCCCCCCCCCCATTGATCCAGGATGAAGCCAGATAAGTGGCAATTATCACTCTCCCCACCAGGAGATTCCTGAGTACATGGATGGGCCAGGGGTAGATGTGTTTGGTGGTCGATGCTTTAGGGTTGTTTAATATATTTAGAACTTAATTTTCACCAAATAAAAAAATCTCACTTCTCTCATGAACTCACAGTTCAGTCGCCGCCCCTTCCCCAAGCCTGCAGGCCAGGTTGTTGTAACACTTAGGAGATAATGAAAGCATGTTGTTTTATTTGCAGTTGTGCATTTTACAAACTGGAAGAATATAAGAAACAGGGCAGAGGGGGAAACACACACACACACACACACACACACACACACACACACACACACACACACACACACGTTACGGATGTTAATTTCCGGGCGAAACCAAGACAGCAGAGAGAGCAAAACCTCCTGCTGGGGAATGCCAAAGAACTTGGAAAAATAACGTCACCAAACACTTGTGGCTACATCCGAAAGCACCACGCAGCACAACAATACTGAACATGATTCCTACGGTATTAAGCGTGCTGCTCCGGGAGATCTTTGGATGAGATGCTGCTTTTGGCAGAAGACGGGGAAGAAATGAGAAGAAACTGTCAGGAAAGGGGAGGCCATAAAAGACTTTGGACGACCTGTGAATGCAGAAATCTTATTATGGAGGTCACACAGTCAGAATACACACAAGCTGGCTGGGGGCCTCGCCCAGCTACATGGTCTCTCCCCTTTCTCACCAGAACAGCTCAGAATCAATCTGCTGTTGCTACTTGGTCCTTCTCAGAAGGACTAATAAAATCGCTGTTCTTTTGAATTTTGCCAGCTTTCTTCCTGCTGTTTGCTTTGTCTTCTAGTTCTCATGGCACTGAGGGAAAGCCATCCCGATCACTTTGCAACAAGAACCTTCCTTCCCATCCTGCACTGTACGGATTACGCGGTGAGAAAACCGCTCTATTCTGTCTGCTCCAATATACAGTAGTAGTTTCCTGTTTTGGTTCCCAGCTCAAAGTTTCCTATCCGGATCCGAGTGTTGTAAGGAAAATACCCCCCCTCATATATTTTTATGTCGTCCGCCCTGACCCCCTGAACCTATTGCTTTTTACCCCATCCAAATCGGTCCAGGAATTACGAAGATACCGCCACTTTTGACAAAACGCATTTAAAATTTGGCTTTTCTCTGCTTTGCGCAGCGGGTGGCGCAGCGGGTTAAACCGCTGAACCATAAGCTGTCGATCGAAAGGTTGGCAGTTCGATTCCCGCGACGGGGTGAGCGCTCGTTGCTTGGCCAGCTCCTGCCAACCTAGCAGTTCCAAAGCATGTCAATGCGAGTAGATAAATAGGTACCACTTGTGGGAAGGTAAACAGCGCTCCGTGTTCCAGCCGCATGCTACGCGCTGCGGCAAGGAGAGTCATGCCGGCCACATGACCACGGAGGCGTCTTCGGACAACGCTGGCTCTTCGGCTTTGAAATGGGGATGAGCACCACACCCTAGAGTCGGACACGACTGGACTTAATTGTCAGGGGATACCTTTACCTTTACCTGCTTTGCGCACCATTTGACAGCTGACGCGTGTCAGCCAGGACAAAAGTTCACCGACACGCATTCGCCACGAGCCTCCGGAACCCCTAGAGAAGCGGCAGCAGCAAAAGTTCACTGTGTTCCTTTCTAATCCTATTAAACCTCTTGACCCACTGAACCGCTAAACCTCTTTACCTTCACGCTTCACTGAGTTCTGGGCATACAGCCAACTCCGGGAGACTGGCGCGTGCCGCTCATTGCTAACCCGGTCATGGCCCCTCACCGTATTTGCTCTCTGCATTTGACAGCTCAGCTTAAAGGCGCAGTATTTTATTTCAGCGAATTGGGTTTTCTGAGACGTTTTTGGCCATTTCAGGGGTCCCTTGAGAGGTTATGTGTCCGGACCCTTAGGGGGGGTCAATGGGGCTTTCTCTAGGGAGGGGATCCACGCAGAATGGTCCCTATCCTGTCACTTGGCAAGGGCATGCCCCAGGTTTTGTGGACAGTCTCCTGGGAGCAGTACAATGGATTTGCAGCCGGTAAAACGTTCAGTTCGAGGCTGAACATCCTGCTTGGGCTATCGGGAAGTGTTGGGAAGGATGAGCGGTTCGAGGCCCTCTACCCACCTTCAGCGAGATGACAAGAGGTTGAATGTAGGGAGCCCGGGGGGCACCTCCTGCCATAGATCCGTACTGCAGGGAGTAGGAGAAGCCATTTTAAAAGCACATAACCTAAGCAAACCATCATTGCTCCCATTCTGTGTTGCTCTCAGATGGCTTCCTTCTACCTGGGAGGCTAGCTGGGGGGAAGGGAACCCATGGGAATTCCTGATTAGCCATGGAGGCTCAGATTGCCCATTTCCTGATCTAAAAAACTTGTCTCTTGAATGTCTTCTTCCTCTCCATCAATCATCACCACCACCCCCATCCTACTGCCTATCACTCAGATGTGTGCTCCCCATTACCATTTCCCTGAGCCCCCCCAGCCTGTCTCTCTGTGCATGCTCTCTTGCAACTATCACCACCTCCTCACCCATTGTTCCCTAGCTACCTGGTCTATCATTCAAATGTCTTGGAACTATTCACATTGCTCCTTCCCTGGCTTGCTACAATTGATTCAAATGCTAATCTAATCACTTGCCCTGCTCTTCCTGACTGACAGCACAGACCCAGATATCTCCAATTGTATACCTGGTGCCAAGGGGGGACAGGGACCTATTGTACTGGCATTTGTGCCTATCTAGTTTGAAGATTCAGTCTTTTGTGTCAAGAAGCTACACAAAAGACCCCATTCATCCGATTCCGGAACATCTCACTCACCTGGGATGGGGACCTAATCCCATTACCCCAGCCACCCAGCACCCTTACCCTTCCTCCCATTGGCTGCCCGGTCCAACCCCCATTGGCCCCAGTTGCACAAAGCACTACACTTTCATTGGTTCTTTTAATAAAGTTTGTCTTTTATTGGCTCAACATTTCACATCTGCTGCTGCTGTTCTCATTGGTGCAAAGTTTCAATCCTCCATCTGATTGGTTGTATCAACATGTAACTTCTTGGATCCTTTCCCCTGTTGGTCCATCTTTATCATGTATTTTCTGTAACAATGTACTCCATGATTCTGTATGTAAATAATGAAATGTATATAAGCTTTTGTATTAATCATATATGTTACACTTTCTGCCTTGCTGATCGTGTCCTTTGCTAGCAAAGTAAAGATCTATCTTTTCCCAGTGCTGGTCTGTTTTGGAGCTCTAATTTTGGCGCCTCCGCGATTCACGGACTTTTCTTTTTTCCGATTTTGGGTACCTTCTCCATCTTTGGGGTCAGGTGCTTGCCCACCGAATCAAACGAGCTGAAATCACTCATCCCACCCAGGGGTGCTCACAACACGAGAATGGTGAGCACCAAGTGTGGGCAAAACAAGAACTCGCCTCACTCACTCACGACTTGAAGTCACATCCGCCCTCATGTGTCTTGTTTCTTTTTTCTCTCCCCTTGTGTCCTGTCAGTTCATGGGGCAATCCGACAGCATCTCCCTGTGTTTAGCCAAGGAGAGACAAACTACGGCTCTAAAGCCCCCGTTCTTATAGGACTGTGGTCCCAGTATTCTGCTTGAAGCAGAATTTTTAGGTATTGTTTTATTCATGTCTGTTTGCCCATTAGCATGGGGAGAACTCTTGCATAAACAACTTCACCACTCCCTCCTCTTCGGAATGTCAGGCACATTAGACTGGCTCCTGGAGTCAGGAACTCCCTTGGACTAACTAAAGTCTCACAGGACTGGCTGGGACCCACCTTGCCCCATTGTCCCTAAGAAATGTAAATCAGTAATCACATCAAGACCTGAATGCCCACCTGATTCATGCACCTCTCTTGTAAGCATGTGATGGTCAGTTCTGTAAGGCAGTGGTTCTCAAACTTTTTAGCACTGGGACCCACTTTTTAAAATGACACCTATCGGGACCCACCGAGCTTTATGAGACTTTAAAAAAGGTGACCTAGAAATAAATAAATAAATTTGTTTACAAGTAAAGAGCTCAGCTGCTTGCAGGGTAATTTGCAGATATCTTGCAAACTTCAGGAGCTCAGCTCTTTGAAGGGCAATTAGTAGCTATCTCATTTTTGAATAGCCTCGGGGCTTGTGGGAATTACTTATCTGATCTTTCCATCACCTGGGACCCACCAGAAATCATGTCAGGACCCACCAAGTGGGTCCCGACCCACAGTTTGAGAAACACTGCTGTAAGGTATAAAAAGTGTGCTCACTTGTAGCAAAGGGCCAGCATCCCCTCCTGGGGTGTTTGTCCACTGTGCTGCGTAACAAATAAACCCATACATTTTCCTTGTTCGCCAGACTTCCTGGTCCCCCATTATTAATTATCATCTGCTTAAAATTCCGCTACATGCTGAATGATGCTACCTGCAGCCTGGAACGTTTCTGCAGTCACATCTCCCTGTCACCTGTATAACTTTTATCTTAATATATGAAGAATATATATATATATATTTATCTTAATATGAAGAAAGCCAATTCCATGCTCGGGATCATTAAAAAAGGGATTGAAAATAAAACAGCCAATATCATTATGCCCTTGTACAAATCAATGGTTAGGCCACATCTGGAGTATTGTGTCCAGTTCTGGTCACCACACCTCAAAAAGGATATAGTTGAATTGGAAAAGGTGCAGAAAAGAGCGACCAGAATGATTCGTGGGCTGGAGCACCTCCGTTATGAGGAAAGGCTACAGCATTTGGGGCTTTTCAGTCTAGAAAAAAGGCGCCTGAGGGGGGACATGATTGAGACATATAAAATTATGCATGGGATGGAGAGAGTGGATAGAGGGAAATTCTTCTTCCCCTCGTACAACACCAGAACCAGGGGACATGCACTAAAATTGAGTGGGGGGAGAGTTAGAATAGACAGAAGAAAATATTTCTTCACCCAGTGTGTAATTCTTCTGTGGAACTCCTTGCCACAGGATGTGGTGATGGCACCTGGCCTAAATGCCTTTAAAAGGGGGTTGGATAGATTCATGGAGGAAAAGACCATCACAGGTTACAAGCCATAAGCAACCTCCTGGTTTTAGAAGTAAGTCTTCTCTGTGCCAGGTGCAAGGGAGTGGCAGCAGGAAACGTGTTGTCTTGTGCTCCCTTAAGCATCTGGTGGGGCCACTGTGTGACACAGGAAGCTGGACTAGATGGGCCTTTGGCCTGATCCAGCAGGGCTCTTCTTATGTTCTTAAGTTAATATATTACCCAAACAAGGTCTCTGTAAGATCTCCATTAGCAGCTGATGTGCTTGTCCGTCCTATGGAAGGGCTCCAATCCTCCTGATATGGAATGGGATACATACCGTTACACACAGAATGGGACAGAATGAGCATATTTGTTTCTTGGCGCTTGTGACTGAAGTTAAAGGAAACCCCCCCCCCGCCCATTAACTGTTACCCTAATGGCCCAATCCTATGGGCCTTTTGTAACAGTAGAACGAGTGTTCTGCTGTTGCAAAGAGCTCAGTGATGGTGCAACGATCGCCCCACAATTGAGCCAGTCCAAGCCGCTACAGTGTGCTACTTCCAGCTCTGGAAAAGCAGCACATGATTTAAATCAATATAAGACAACAAAGTACATTACAAAATATTGGGTGGCTGTGTAGTAAGGGTCGAACCCCCTCTCTCTTATTTTTGTGTCGTCGGCCACTCTCCCCTGAACACTCTGCCTTTTACCCCATCCAAATCCACCCAAGAATCACTGAGATACAGCCATTTAAAGCAAAGCGCATTTTAAATTCGGCTTATTTCTGCTTTGCGCACCATTTTGACAGCTGGCGCGTGCCCGCCGAGGGCAAAAGTTCACAGGCACGCGCCCACCACGCGCCTCCGGAAACCCCAAGAGAAGCAGCCAGCAGCAAAGTTCACTCTGTATCTGCTTAATCCTTTCCGCCTTTTAACCCACTGAAGCCTATAATCCCCTTTCTGGGCGTTCAGCCAACTCAAACAGGCGGCGCGTGCCGCTCGTTCTACAACTTCCTAACCTGGCTTTTTGACTTTTTGAACTCTCTCTCTCTCTCCATCAGTTTGACAGAATTAAAGGGATAGCAACCTAATTCAAGGGAATTGTGGTAATGGGGGATTGCTGGGTATTCTGAGGTCCCCCTTAAGGTTGCGCTACCGGACCTTCACCAAGGATCATCGGGGTCACCCCAGGGATGGGTCCCTGCACAGAAGGGACCCGATCGTCCCGTTCCACTAAAGCTATTTTTGAGTTGAGCGGAGAGGCTCCTGGCAGCAGGGCAATAGATTTGTGGCCGTAAACCGCTGGGTTTGAGTCCCAGCACCCTCCCTGGGAAAGTCTGGGAAGCGTGTGGGTGTGCAAGGGTCCCAGTCCCATCTCCTCCTCTTCGCCAGTACCCAGGGGGGTAAACGAAGGTGACACTAAGGGTGTACCTCCCGCCAGAATCTGCCCCTGCAGGGAGTAGGGGATGACCATTTTCAGAGCACAACTTTGCCTGTCAGCTACGGCTCCCACTCTGTGATGTCTCCACGTGGCTGCCTTCTACCCAGGCACCGTTTGGGGGCAAGGGAACAGGGGGAACTCCAGGGAACTCAGCAAGAACTCAGATTGCCAGCATTTCCTGAACTCCCAATCTTTCTCTTGTGTGTGTCTCCTCTCTGTCAATCACCACTGTCTCCCACATCCTGGAACCATCGACTCTGCCTTTCCTTGTCACTATTATTCAAATGCCTCTCTCCTGCTACCATTTCCCTGATTGTAACTTGTCCCTCTGTGCAGGCTCTACCTCGACCACTGCTATCTCACCTCCCATTGTTTTCAATCTGCCTGGCTACAATCATTCTAATGCTAATCCAGTTGTCTGTCTTGCTCCTTCCTGACTGACAGCAATACTCCAAATGTCTTCAACTGTATACCTGGTGCCATGGGGCAGGGACCTATTGTGTGGCACTTTTGGCTATCTAATTGGAAATACTGCCTTTTGTGTTAAGCAGGCTTCTCAAAAGGACCCATTCATAAAACTCTGGAAAACCTCGCTTCACCCGAAGTGGGGGTCTAATCCTATTACCTCCTGCCACCCAGTACCCCCACCCATCATCACATTGGTTCCCAGTTGCACAAAGCACCACACTTTTCATTGGTTTCTAAATAAAGTTTATCATTTTATTGGTTCAAAGTTTCATACACGCTACTGCTGTTCTCATTGGAGTAAAGTTTCAATCCAACTTCTTATTGGCTGTATCGACGTGCAACTTCTTGGATCCTTTTCCTCATTGGCTCTTCTTTATTATGTATACTTTGAAACAATGTACTCCATGATTTTACCTGTAATAATGAAATGTATATAAACTTTTGTATTGATTGTATATGTTACACTTTCTGCCTTGCTGATCGTGTCCTTTGCTATCAAAGTAAAGATCTTCCTTTTTCCACCCAGTACTGGTTTATTTTGAGCTCCATTTTTGGCGCCTCCGCAACTCGCGGATCTCTGCTCTTTCTCTCTCTCACTCTCTCTCTCTGGTGCTGCTACCCGCAGCGGAGTTTGGTGTCCGCTCACCGAATCCCACGAGCTGAAATCACTAGCACCCTTGGGTGCGCACAACAGCTGTAGCGAATGAATGAATGGGGCCAAAGGATCTGGCAAAGAACCCTGTGCAGCTCACTCCCAAGGGGGCAGGATGTGGGTGCAGCGATGGCTGCTTTCTCTCCAGGGGCAAAGCTCTGATTTGAAATTCAAATATTCCTTCAGTGGTTGCAGATTTCCATATTCAGCCGGAGCCATCATCTCCTACCTTCTTAGAATACTATGACAAGCAACTGGACAAGGCTGGCAAGCCAATTTGCAGTCCACCTTCCTTAGCATTTCTCAGATCTCCGCTCTTAGTTTTCTACTTTCTGCTAGAGTCTTGGCATCATCTCTGCCCGAGACTAGACATTGGCTCTTACCGGTCCTGGCACCTCCTCCTTAAGTTTTAAGAAGTCACTTTGGGATCCTTTTACATCACTATGAAGCTTTCAGGGGCAGTTTTCCTTCTCCTGGGAGGTAAGTAAATGTTCTCTTAAACCCACTGAAGGCATCTCCAATGATTGGGCCTGCAATGAATTTTGAGGTCCACCATGTCCTGAGCCACTTTCTGCCCACCCTGCTTCTGTGTGTTTATTGATAGCAGCAAACTAGCTGGGTGGTGGAATTGACCCCCCCCCCAAAGGGGGTCTTCTGCCGATTGGTCTGCTTGCTAGAATCCCAGAGTCCCCTTTTCCAACAAATCTGCTGGGGAGACACAGAACCCGTCCAGTCCACTGTCTATCTATATAAACATACATTTCTGCTTCACACAGAGGAGCTACAGCTCAGTAGAAAGGCAAATGCTTTGCATGCAGAAGGTCCAGGGTTCAATTCCTGGCATCCCCAAGTATAAAGGTGAAGGCGTCCCTTGACATTTAAGTCCAGTTGTGTCTGACTCTAGGGTGCAGACTACTCATCTCCGTTTCTAAGGCCGAAGAGCCAGCGCTGTCCGAAGACACTTCCATGGTCATGTGGCCAGCATGACAATACAGAACGCTGTTTACCTTCCTGCAGGCGGTACCTATTTAATTCTCAAAGAGACAGGAAATATGGGTTTTACAGCCATGTATTCTTTTAAGAAATAAAATACAGGTGGGCCCCCATATCCGCTGGGGATATGTTCCAGGCCCCTCCGTGGATACTTGAAACCGTGGATAAGAGCGAACACCCCCTCCATAGTTTCCTGAGGGCCCCCCCACCCTGCCTCCCCTGCAGGCAGGCATGCTTCCCCCCCCCAGCTCTTATTTTTCTTTCAGCAAGCTTTGTTTCTTCCTTAAAACAAACAGAGAAGCAGCCTCCATTGCAGGCAAGTAGAACGAGACTAAGTCCTAGAGAGGCTCTGCAAGGTTTCTGTTAACCTTGCAGAGCCTGTCTAGGACTTAGTCTCGTTCTACTTGCCTGTAATAAGCAGCCAGAGGCTGCTTCTCCTGTTTCTTTAAGGAAGAAACAAAGCTTACTGGAAAAAAAGTAAAAGCCTGGGGGGGGGGGGTTCCCACGATCCGTGGATAACTGAAACCATGGATAGCGAATCAGTGGATATGGGGGCCCACCTGTACTTTCAAATGTAAGGAAATTACAAATGTAAAATTTAAGAAATTTTATTTCTTGAAAGAATACATGGCTGTAAAACCCATATTTCCTGTCTCTTTGAGAATTGTGTCCAGCCATGAAAGTTTCCACGCTACATTGGTACCTATTTATCTACTCGCATTAACATGCTTTTGAACTGCTAAGTTGGCAGGAGCTGGCCAAGCAACGAGAGCTCACCCCGTCGTCCGGATTCGAACTGCCAACCTTTCGATCGACAGCTCATGGTTCAGTGATTTAACCCACTGCGCCACCCCTCGTCCTTGGCATCCCCAAGTAGGCTTAGGAAAAACCCTTTTCTGAAATCCTGGGTCAGATTTCAGACCCAGGTTGCAGCTGGTCAGATGATACTCAGCAAGATGAACTAGGTATTTAAAGGAGCCTCATATGTTCACCTGGGAAGGGGTTTGCTGCTCCCAGCGCAAGGAACACAGGCAGCTATTTGTGGCACAACGTTTGTTTCGCAACTGTTTCAATGAGAATCTAAAGTCTTGGATTGTTTGCAGGGGAAAATACGGACTTTCTGTGCCTGTATGACAGCCATGCAAATGCAGAGTAAGAGACCTGGCAGAGGCTTCTTCCGCTTCCTGAGAATCTTTGCCTGCTCTGGTTGTTGAATCAATAAATCAAAATCAAATCAAACAAACCACAAATGCAAAACTGCAGAGGAAATAGAGAAAACGTAATGGGTAGTGTTGGAAAGCATCACATTGGGATCAGGAAGACTGTGTGCTATGAACACCGTGACAAATCTTTATTGATCAGGTGGTGCAGCTTCACCATCTGCATAGTTCCACTGTCTGTTCCGCTCCCAGTCAGTCTCCTGTTATTCTTTGGCCGCTGTCTTTATTATTATTATTATTATTATTATTATTATTATTATTATTATTATTATTATTATTATTATTATTATAGCCCACTCCCCCCCCATAGGGGGCCCCCACCTATTCCAATGGTTCCTTTTTCCACCTTTCCCAAGTAGCAAGAAGTGCCAGGCAGCCTTTACAGAGTCTTTGGTAAAAGGCGCATTGCAATGTGGAGTAGATACAGAGTCCTGGAAAAGGGGAAGGAAGATCTGGGTTCAGATCTCCACCCCGTCCTGAAAGTCTCTGGGTTATGCTAGCATTCTAATATACATTTTATATAGTTATGTTCCAGTTTTCAATTCGTATGTATTTGTTTTAAAAGTATTGCATCCCATTTCAAGAGTCTGGAATGAAATAAACTAGGTCTTTAAATAAAGTAGAATAAGTTTCAAAGCAGGAGTAAGCGGCAGGAGAAGAACGTGCTCTAATGACGAAATTGAAAGTTGATCTTTTTGTTATACAGTCTTAGCATGGCTATGGGGACATCATGGACCATAGCCTGTCATGCTGAGTTCCTGCACTTCACAACTTGCCACTACACAACTGATAGTAGACCTGGAAGATCCAGGTTCAAATCCCCGCTCAGCCATGAAACTTCCTGGGTGACTTTGGGCCAGTCACTATCTCTCAGCCTCACCTACCTCACAGGGTTGTTGTGAGGACAAAAGGAGGGAAGGAACCATGTACACCACCCTGAGCTCCTTGGAGGAAGGGCGGTATGAAAATGTGGCAAATAAATAAGGAAAAACAATGGTCCAGGGCATACGATAAGAAAGGGAGGGCTGAGAGGTAAAGGTTGTGATGAATCCATGTGTTTCCATGGGTTCCCTGTTTCTTTTCTGTCTATTTTCTCACAATTTGGGCAAGTTTAACTTGTGCATTCAGGTGCAGGGAGCATCACACAGGCAGCGATTCCCCGTTTGTTTTGCAAATGACATAAGAAGCCAAGAAAAGAGCCCCTTCTTTTCCTTGAGTCAGGATTTCCACTAGTCCAGATCTGCTTCAAGGCTACGTCCCGGCTCCTAACTACCCATGGCTCCTAACTGTCAGGCTCCTAACTACCCATGGACTGTATGTTGTAAATATAGAGGCCAAGTCTAGTACATTTCAGACCTCCCTTTCTGACTTTTCTCCCCTGCAGCCACCGTGGCATCACTCCTGTCCTCCTCAGAGCGCGAGTACATCCTTGTTCACCATGCCGAAACCTTCTCTGGTGCCTATTGCCACTGCCTCCAACATGGCACCACTCTGGCAGGGTTCCGGGACGACACAGATCTGGAGCATGCTTCCTCCCTGTGTCCGAACTGTTCTGTCTGGATCGGGCTGTATCGTCAAGGTCGTTCCTGGGTCTGGGTCAGCGGTGACTCCTACGGGTTGGAGCGTTGGAGCCCAGAAGCCAGATCTTCATCATACCCCTGCGTAGTCATGAAAAATGGCCTATGGTACCCAGAGCATTGCCTCCAGAGAAATCCTTTTGTGTGTTACAAAGGTGAGTGGTGGTGATGGCAGTGCTGCCACCAAGTTGCTGGCCCCCCCACTTGCCTCCCCCCACCTATCTCCTGGTGGCACATTGGGCACTATTACTGACGCTGGTACTGGGGGTTCACGGACCAGCCTGGGCAGGTGGGTCCTGTGATGGGCTCCGCTCGGCTTGGGCACTTGTCAGGGCCTGACCTGGTCAACCCCAGATGCCCCCCTTGGGTGCTGGTGGTGTGCAGGAGGGTGTAGTCGTGGTGAGGGGTGGATCAGTCATTTTTACTAGCATAGTCAACCACTCATATACTGTATCATCCATTTCAGATAGTGAACGTATAATATCTGGCTGTGAATTAATTTGCCCTGGCTAATAACTGACTCGATGAGATCCTAAATGAGTCAATAATTAAGGGTCTTCGTGTCTAAACTGTGCAAGAAATCCATCTCTCTCTCTCTCTCTCTCTCTCTCTCTCTCTCTCTCTCTCTCTCTCTCTCTCTCTCTCTCACACACACACACACACACACACACACACACACACACACACACACACACACACACACACACATGCACGCATGCACGCACACGCACACACCTATAACATTCTATCCTGTACATAAGAAGAAGAGCCTTGCTGGATCAGACCAAAGGCCCATCTAGTCCAGCTTCCTGTATCTCACAGTGGCCCCACCAGATGCCTCTGAGAGGTAACCTGTTACCTCCGAGAGGTAAGCCAACAAGATAACCTGTTTCCTGTTGTCACTCCCTTGCACCTGGCATACAGAGAAAACCTACTTCTAAAGCCAGGTGGTTGTTTATGGCTTGTAACCTGTGATCATCTTTTCCTCCATGAATCTATCCAAACCCCTTTTAAAGCCATCTAGGCCAGGTGCCACCACCACATCCTGTGGCAAGGAGTTCCACAGATGAATTACACACCGAGTGAAGTAGACTAGGGAAGTCTACTTTCCTGTAGACTAGGGAAACCTGCATTTTCCTAACTTTTATGCCATAATTTTGAGAACCACTGCGGTATAATGAGTAAGATGTTGAACCCGGACTGGGGAGCCAGAGCTTGAATCCCCTCTCTCAGAGGTTTGAATCCCCTCTCAGTCATATGTTCATTGGATAATTTGGGGCCTATCACTGCCTCGAAGCCTAGCCTTCCTCACCATCTTGTTGTTAAGATAAAATTGGATAACTCTGTATACATTATCCTGAGTTTCTTGGCACAGGGTCAGGATACAAATAAATACATCTTTGAGTTGCTGAGGGAAAACGACCCTCCCAGCTCAACCTGTCCTACTGTGGTGTGGGCTGTGGTTTCCCACCCATTCTGCACTATCACGAGACATGGATTCACACCAGATCAGAAATGTGGGAGTGATACAATTATCCTCATCACCACATGACAGACAACCTGCTTACTAAGGTTGTGTGAATTCTCTGTCTTTCAGGGGCTGCAGGTGCTCTGCCTCTTATTCTTCGCCTTCTCCTAACCTGCCGTTCCAAGCCTGTTCAAGTGGACCTGTTGACTGCCTCGCCACAATCCACTAAGGCAGGTAGGTATACCGTATATCCCCCTAAACCTCCCAAAAATGGTGAGTGAAACTTACTATGTGGTAATTCCTCCACCTGCCTCTAGGGGGAATTGTTGAGCAATGTGGTGGCAGATAAAGGTCCCTTCCAACCCCCTGTGATTCTATCTATCTAGAACTCGCCAGCCCTTCCTACAAACTCACCTGATGCATCTCAGACATAAAGAGATCCCTCTGATCGCTGGTATGAGAGCGAAAGCCAGGACATTGGATATGAATGGTGCTTCTTCCCACAGACACCAGGCAGGGCTTCTTAATCTGAGCCAGGGCTTGCATGGGCCTTATCCCCTATAGCTGTTTTCAGTACCAGGAGTATGTCTCAGTCATGAGAAGCAATAATAAAGACAGGGTTATTCTAAGCATGCGCAGAGTACATTTTCCTTACCACTGATAGGAAGCTGCTTGTGCTTAGACCATTCCTCCATTTTTAGTCCACTGCTGTCTACCTGGAATGGCAGTGGCTGTGGGGTCTCCGGTGGGGGTCATTTCCAGCCCTGCCATCTGAGTTCCTTTCACTAGAAGTGCCAAGGATTGAAACTAAAACCTTCTGCATGAAAGGCACGTGCTCTATGGACCTTTCTCTCTTGACCTTTCTCGTACAGCCATAGTTCCTTTGCACCAAGGTAAGAACTTGTGTCAGGACTGGGAGTCAACTATGAATGTGCAATTCCTCTGTGCACCTGTAGGTGGCAGCTCTGAGGCATCCAGCAGTGTGCTCATTCTGTCTCATCTCACAATGACAGAAGACTGCATATATGGACCCCGAGTTATCTCAAACTAAGCCAGCACCCCCCAGATGCATCACTCTTGAACATAAGCATGAGTAATGGGGTGTGTGTGCATGGGCCTCCCTCTTCCTCCTCTTCTAGGACCCACCTGAAATATTTCAGACACACACATGCATTAACAAAGCAAGATAATTGCATGCAAATCAGCTTCAGTTTGCATAATTTACACAGGTCAAAGAATTTGGTTTTCTTGGTGCAGAATTCAGCCAACCGCTGAGATGAAGTTGCTTGTACTTAGACCATGGCTCCATTTAGTCCAGAATGCCCAAAGCATTGCGGCTTCAGTTCTTGTACAGAATACACCGCAAGTGCAACCCTGCTTGTGTCCAGTCACATCTGATTGCCTCTGGTGGGTGGGTGGAAAACCATGTGAGATCCTGATTCTTAGACCGTCTCTCCACCACCCAGAGACTTCTCCTCCCACCACCTCAAAGGACTCCACGACTGCTTCTTGGATAATTGTGGCAAGCAAACCGTTCTCCACTCTGGCAGAAGTGAATGGCGGTGAGTGAACTGGGTAAAGAGCAACAGGGTACAAAAGGACTGGGAAGAATAAACAGCCTGGACCTCAAGGAGTGGAAGCAGGGGTGGTTTCACAGGTGGGCAGTCGTGGGGCACATGGTACTACTAGGGAGGCCACTGGGCTTCAAGGGGTGCCAGCTCTGACAGGGGTCAACACACACATTTAAGGTAGCTTGTGTTTTGTGCTAAGATCCAGATCATTTCTTTTTATGCATTTTAAATACATTGTAAGCCACCATGAGAACATTGGTCGGTAGGCAGGATATACATATTTCAAATAAATAAAAACATGATGCAAGAAGATAATGACATGCAAGACAGCTTCTTCAACTTGCGTCATTTACGCAGGTCAGAGAATCGGACTTTCTTGGTGCAGAATTCAGCCAACTTTGGTCTAATCCTGCTTGTAGCCAGTTACACCCAGGTGCTTCAGGTGGGTTGATGGAAGCGCAGGTGGAGTCCTGATGCTTAACAAATCTCTTCCCCCAGAGACGTCTCCTGTGTCAGATGACTCCAGTTCTGCTTCTTGGATAACTGCGGTGACAAGCAAACCGTTCTCTGCGGTGACAGGGGTGCTTGGTGGTAAGTACTTGGCACCTGCCATGTCAGAAGTCCCAGATCTCCCACCCTACCAGGCAGCATTTGCAGCCGGCCCAGCCATGAGGCGAGGTGAGGTGGACAGCCTTGGGCGGTGGATGAGCGCAGGCACCTCTGTGGCCACCTTGCCTAGCCCCTATGTGCCCCCAGGTGCCTCCTCCATCCTTGCTTGAAAAACATTTCTTCCCCCAGTGTGTAATTCATCTGTGGAACTCCTTGCCACAGGATGTGGTGATGGCACCTGGCCTACATGCCTTTAAAAGGGGGGTTGGATAGATTCATGGAGGAAAAGACCATCACAGGTTACAAGCCATAAACAACCTCCTGGCTTTAGAAGTAGGTTTTCTCTGTGCCAAGTGCAAGGGAGTGACAACAGGAAACAGGTTATCTTGTTGGCTTACCTCTCGGAGGTAACAGGTTACCTCTCAGAGGCATCTGGTGGGGCCACTGTGAGATACAGGAAGCTGGACTAGATGGGCCTTTGACAGGGGGGTAGCCAGGCGCCCCTGCTACTGGGGTGGAAAAGCCCGCCGCCCCATTATGCAAATTAAATAATTAAATAATTAATTTGCATAATGAGTTTCGGTTTTTTTTAAACGTTTTTTTTAAAGGTTTTTAGCGCTAACGGGGCTTCTAACAGTGTATGTATGCTTTGCGCCTACTTATCTTGTTCTAGGACGACGTTCAGGGGCGACGAGCTACTCCGGGGCTCCTGGGCGCTTGAATTGCAGAGTTAACGCATGCCGAGAGCGACGATGTTTCCAATCGTCGCATGCGTTAACTCTGCAAGGCGCCCAGGAGCGTTTTGCAGAGTTAACGCATGCGCAGAGCGACGATTGGAAACATCGTCGCTCTCGGCATGCGTTAACTCTGCAATTCAAGCGCCCAGGAGCCCCGGAGGAGCTCGTCACCCCTGAACGTCGTCTTAGAACAAGATAAGTAGGTGCAAAGCATACATACACTGTTAGAAGCCCCGTTAGCGCTAAAAACCTTTTTAAAAAATGTTTTAAAAACCTGAAAATAAGCGAAAATAAAAATGAAAGTTAAGGAGGCTCCCGCCCCCCCCCCCGGAGCCTTCCCGCCCCTACGCCCTGGGGCCCACCGCCCCACTGCCCCATATCAGACGACGCCTCTGGCCTTTGGCCTGATCCAGCAAGGCTCTTCTTATGTTCTTGCTCTGTCACCCTATATTTTGAAATAGAGCAACAGGGTGGGGCAGAGCAAGTAAGCCCCCCCCCCAAAGCACCATCCCACCTCCACTTCTCCAAGCTTTCTTGTTCTGGCCCCAACATACAGTGGCAGAGTGAGGAGAATGAAACAGGAAAGCTGGATGAGCTGGGGAACCATCTGCCTCTAGCACTGCTGGGCTAGGAAGAGAGGAGAGAAGCTACCCTACCCGTGACAGCAGTCTTGTGTTCCTGTTCCCTGACTGGGAATGATGGACCTCTGCCACCATAGCCATCCTCTCCTTCCTCTCCTGTCCTAAATTGAAGCAGAGAAGGCAGCCAGTGGAAGCAGCAGCAGCAAAGTGGTAGAATTTCTGTGGCCCTCTGGGTAGGCTTACCATCGTCCCGGAATCGACGCCGACTTCGGCCTAGAATGTACCTGAGCCGCTCCCAAGGGTGCACTGCGGCTGGCCAACGGGGCTCCGGCTTCTGTCACGTCGTTTACCAGACGTTCCGGAAGCCAGAAGCCCATTGGACAGCCACAGTGACCCTTGGGAGCGGCTCGGGTCCATTCTAGGCCGAAGCCAGCATTGATTCCGGGACGATGGTAAGCCTACCTCTGGGTGCCTCCTGTTCCCCTTGGGCTGGGCCTGGCAGCACTGGAGGCCACAGCGCCTGGAGCTGGCAAGACAGACCTGGGGGAAGGAAGAGAGCCGTCTACAGCTGCATCCTTGTCCCTTCAGCCTGCCAGAAGGCGTTGGGGAGCAGGCAGCTGCAGCAGGTGTGCAGCCTCTACGTTGCTGCTTGTAACTAGGCTTACTAGATCTCCCACCGGGACAGAGTGCTAGACCTTTAGGAGCAGGAATGTGGGCAGGTGTAGCTTGTTAAACCTTAAGGCTGATTCACACTACAGGAATCCAGGCACGTTACGGATCTGCGTAGCGTAGCGCTGAGCTCTTTGACAGCATTTTGGAAGCTTGCGGAGCAGCTGCAAGCTCCGCAACGCAGAGGCTGGAAAAATGGCTTCCCCTCATCTTTTGAGGGGGTTGCCTTTGCGGAGCTGGGAGGGTTCGCGGAGCTACTGCAGCCTACCAATCGGGGAGAGTGGCTGCATGCCAATCAGAACTACCTCCAATCACCTTCACAAGAAGGCAGGACAGCAGGAGGACTTCCGGCCAGCTCTGCACGCTGGGGCAGGGGCTGGGGCATCCGCGCCTGGAAAAGTGTAGTGTGAATCAGCCCTTAGAGCGCAATCCTAGGCATGTCTACTCAGAAGCAAGCCCCATTGTGTTCAGTGGGGCTTGCTTCTAAGTAGACATGCCTAGGATTGTGCTCTAAGATTTAACAAGCTACACCTGCCCACATTCCTTCTCCTAAAGGTCTAACACTCTGTCCTGGTTGGAGATCTGGTAAGCCTACTTGTAACAGCCCAGTGAACATCCCTGGCTGGGTACCATCAATAGTGCCCTGTCAGGAAAGCTCACTGAGAACTGGCAGGGAACCCGCGAGGGCCCTCCTTTGCTGCGGATGCTGTGACACAGAATGATGGAGAACTTGCATTCGCCTCTTGCCCAGTTCCCTGACACTGTGGGTGGGCAGCTGGCATGTAGTTTCCAAAGTATCATTGGGGGTCTCTTGCAGGATTTTTGCCCCCTCCCACCAAACCTGGAGCAGCCACTACCTACGTTGTTCCTGTTCCAAAGCTGTTAAAGGGCCAGAAGCCTCAGCACAGCTAGCCTATTGCAGCTGGTTTATCTTCCTCTCTCTCCATGTCCTGGAGGAGAGGCTGCTAAAAGGAAAGACTGGTCAGCGTGTGTCTTTCCTCTTCGGCCCTAAAGGTAGCAAACCTGCGCAGCCCAGCAGTGCCCTCATACCCTCATCCCTTCCACTGACCCAGGAGGATGCCCAGGAGACTTCTACAGGCTTTCAAAGCAACCAGCACATCTCCAGCATGCAACAGACCCCACCGATGACAGGTATGAAGCAGACAGCAAATGGGCCTGGAGTGACGATAGGTCGATCCTATGGAACGTTTCACTGTGCTTCGCCAGCATTGGCACGTTGTTTCATGAACGTTGTCCGTGGTTGTGACAACAGGCTTGGTTTTTATTCTCTCCATAACAGCCATGGGAGGGGACCCGATTCAGATCAGTACCATGGTATGGGAAAAAAGGGGGGCTTTTACCTTGCTTTACACCCTGTACTAAGTGGACCGGCCCGTGGTGGGTGGAGGCAGAGGCAGATCAGGACTGCAATGTGGGGGGGAGGGGGCTTTAACCTTGTGCCCCTGCGGCCACAGCCCCAGTCTGGATCAGGCCTCCCAGCTGCCTTTCAGATCATGACAACCAAGGACAAATGTGCGTAATGCAATGCGTAGTTTGACACCTGCTTTCCTGGGTGCCATCGTTCAACCTCGGCTCACTCAGATATTCCTCCTCCACCCTGCTGTCCTTTTGCAGAGGCAGCCCTGTCAACTACGGGGCGAGTCTTGGGCACCTCCTGTATGTTTCAAGGAGGACTTCGGACGTCTGATGCCTATGAGTTATTCCTCTTCAATCTTGGCAGTCTTCAACGATGCTCCAGATTTGCCAAGTGGGGCAGCCGGGCGACAAGGCGAAGCAAACGTTGGCAAATCTGGAGCACCGTTAGAGGCAGCAGAGAAGAGAAGAGAAGAGGCCTGCTTTGACTAGTGCCCTCACCTTATTACAGCAATCTTGCAGCACAATCCTACGCATGATTTCTCAGAAGTTCCACTATGTTCAGTGGGGCTTACTTCCAGGTAAGTGCCCACAGGCTTGCAGCCATAGCCAATTAACAATATACGTGTTTTGACGGATGATTACATCTGCATTCATTTGCACATGTATAGCGTGAGTATGCCAAAGAAGAGAAACATGCTTTATTATCTGGTGATGCATGCATGTGTCAGCAAGCAGGACCCAATGCGCAGGCACCTCCAAGGAAAGGCTACAACAAATCTGGGTTTTTTTTAGTTTAGAAAAAAGATGACTAATAGGGAAGATGACTGAGATCTATAAAATGCCGAGAAGCTGGAGAGAAGCTTTTCTCTTTCTCTCACCACACAAGAACCATAGGTCATCTAACGACATCGATTGCTGGAAGATTGTGTACAGAACGCAGGAAGTCGTTCTTTACAGATTGTATTTATTTGTTCAAAAGATATTTTTATGTGGCTTTTCCATGGCTCGAAGCAGGTGTACAGCGCAGTGAAATGAATGACTAAAAAGAGCTACCGGTATATAAAATAAAATACAAGAAAAAATTATAGTAATAGGTACTTTAAAACCAACTAATAACAATATCATACGAGTGGCACAATATAACACATTATTTACATATGGAATTCATTGCCTGACGGATGTGGTGCTGAGCACCAGCCAGTGATGTAGACAGTCGCGTCGCTAGGACGCGTGACACCCCAGAGCGGGGGCGCGCGTCACCTTTAAGGGAGAGGCTCCGCCCCCGCGCGTGACGTCACGCGCAGGAGCAGAGCACCCTCCCCGCTCCGTTTTCGGCTCATTTTGGAGCCAAACGGACACAGGGGAGGGCGGGCGGGCCCAGCTCCAACTCCAAACTGTAAGTGGGGGGGTCGCGCGTCACCCCTATGCGCGCGACACCCCCCGGCAGCCCGCCCCCCGCGCTTCCCCCTGTCGACGCCCATGGATGTAGACTTGAGTCTATTGATTTAGACTTGAGTCGGACTCAAGTCGCGTCAATGACTCGACTCAGACTTGACTCGGCGATTGTCAAAGACTCGACTTGAGACTTGGAGCCTTTTATGGCATGTTGAATTTTATTCAGGTTTAAACCCATTTTCCACATTACATAGGGACTCGCAACTCGCAACCGAAGACTCGGGACTTGGGGGCAAAGACGTGGGACTTGAGACTTGGACCCAGAGACTTGAGACTTGATTCGAGACCTGGAGTCAGAGACTTGATCCACATCCCTGGCACCACCTTGGTTGGCTTGAAAAGGGGATTAGACAAATCCTTGAAGGACAAATCTACCAGAGGCTACTAATTACAATGATTAATGGGAGAACACCGCTTGCCTTGTTCCTCCTGCAGAACTCCTGCTTCTTTTCCTAGCAGAACTTGCTGTTTTATTTAAAGGGAATGCCAAGAAGGCAAAAAGAGGGAGGCACTGGCAGCCTCGGAGCGGAAGGGCACTCGGAATCTGCCACTCCTCCCATCACCCACCACTGATGTAAGCCACATAACTTGCTTTATGGATGGGCCGGCCCTGATTACAACTTGTTATATTAGGTTCAGACGCCATCAAATACCCGTTGCAAGCTATAGCATAGGAGGGGACTATTGGCTTCAAGCCCTGCTTGTGGACTTCCCAGGAGCATTTGGTTGACTACTGTGGAAAACAAGATAGATCTTTGGTCTAATCAAGCAGGGCTCTTCTTTCATTCTCACCGTAGGAGAGGCATTCCCTCCCTTATAAATTAAAGGGGGGGAATGCCTCTTCCAAAATTGGCATCGGTCACCTGCAATATTTATTAATACTTATTTTTTTATATATAATTGCTGACTGATTAATCAGGAGCACTCTGTCTGCAACAGCTGCAGAAGCTCCTTCCAGCTGCATCGCCGACACTAGAGGGGAAGGCAGATTCTCCAGCTTATAAAACTGGGGGTGGGAGGAGAGCAGGGGTGTGTCTGATGTCTTTTCTCTCTCTGTCTTCCCTTAGCGGTTCCCCCGTGGGATCAAAGCCCCATCATCATCCAGGAGAACCGCACCTGGTTTGAAGCGGCGGCTGCCTGTCGGACCAGAGGCCGGCTCCTAGCCGGAAGGGTCGGAGCCCTCCAGCAGGGGCTGAAGGCCTGGTTGGGGTTGCACCGCCATGGCTTATGGGGTTACTGGGTTTGGGCTGATGGGAGTGCGGTGGAGGAGCCTCAGAACTGGGGGGCAGGAGAGCCAAGTGATCCCATAGGGGGAAACTGTGGAGCGGGAACCGGCACAGGGGAGGGCGTGATGTGGGCGGATGAATGTTGCGGAGTGAAGTTGTATTATGTGTGTGAATAGACCCGCTTATTGTCCTTCCTTGGCTCATGGGACTCCTGAGACCTGACCTCTCCCCACCTGCATCCTTGCCTCATCTTCTAATGTAGATTTAATGTCCCCATGACATAAGGACTTCGGCAGAGTTCTGCATAGTGTACAACCCTTAGCATACCTTAGACATGCCCAATCGTCGTTTACTGGCCCATGTTGTTCATTTATAAAGTGTGTGTGTATGTTACTTTGACTGTAGCAGGCTGATGCCTTCACACATTCGCCTTGGAATAAATGCACCTGGTTTGCATGGAGGTGGGAACGGGAAGTACATACACTAGCAGATCTGATCGCAGCAGGGATCAAATAAGGGTAAAAAAGGTTTCCCTGTGCAGCAACTGGGTGTCTTTTTTCTGGAGGATGTTTTGCTTTTTTTCTTTTAAACGAAAAAAGGAATTCTTTGGGTGATGTCCTCAGTCACTGCATTGCACCATCCCCCCAGATGTGCTTGGCTTTCATGAATTTTCACAGCCCTGCAATATGCAGCCTCCATAGAGCTGCCAATAGAGAGAGAGACAGTTTCCAGGCCGCTGTAAACCCCAGCATCTTTTCAGGAGGGCTCATAGCGGCATGTAGAAGGTCCCAGGTTCAACCCCTGACATCTCCAACCCACATTTGAAATGGCATGAGACTAGGCTTACCAGATCTCCAACCGGGACAGAGTGCTAGACCTTTAGGAGAAGGAATGTGGGCAGGTGTAGCTTGTTAAACCTTAGAGCATAATCCTAGGCATGTCTAGCAAGCCCCATTGTGTTCAATGAGACTTGCTCCCAGGAAAGTGTGTATAGGATTGTGCTCTAAGCGTTTAACAAGCTACACCTGCCCACATTCCTTCTCCTAAAGGTCTAGCACTCTGTCCCGGTTGCAGAACTGGTAAGCCTACATGAGACTGTTCTTGTTACGATGGTATATTTTTGAGCTCAATCCTATGCATGTCTACTCAGAAGTAAGTCCTACTATAATCATTGGGGCTTACTCCCAGGTGAGTGTGCATAGGCTTGCAGCCTTTGTTTATTGGCCAGTCACCTTGAATTGTCTCGAGGAGGAAGGCAGCATATATTTTAAATACGGACACGACTGGACTTAATTGTCAGGGGTCACCTTTACCTTTACCTGAAATAAAAATTAGAAAGATCTGGTAGCAGTTGATGGGAAAGATACTTGCCAGAGCCTGTTAGTTCAAGGAAATCATGGTCTGATTCATATGGCAAGCTTGCAGCTTTACATATACAAATTAAATTACAAAATAAATCACAATATTTATTGTTATGGCTACAGCACCGCCTCTGTACATGATGCTTTACAGAGTTCTAGAAGCAAAAATTAAGCAGGTCTCTGCCGCCAAGGAATCTACAGTCTAAACTAGCCAATGGAGAAGGTGAGAGAGAGAATGAGGGGAAAATGTGAGCTTCTGCAGTTACATATACTTCAATTTGCTTACAGCTGGGGATGAAGACAAAGGGGTTAAGTCAAACGCTTTGCAGAAAAGGAAGGGTTTGAGGGCAGGAGGTCTGGCTCAGTTAGTAGAGTTGCCGCCTCCTAAGCCTGAAGATCTGTGAACGGCAGTTTGAGACACGCCGCTGACAAAAAGCTGTGAGCCCTCTGTGAGGAGAGAGAAAGCTGCCAGCTGCACACTGCGTGGGAGGCAGAGTACTGCCGACCGAGCGTAGGAGGCGAAGGCCAGTGAGAGGCCAGACTGCGAAGGAAACCATCTGGAATGAAGTTGTTCATGCAAGATTGAACATTTATATAATTGTAAAAATCCCTGTTAGGGGGCTTGGGAAAGCCTGCCCATGTAAACCGCCTTGAATTAAAGTCGGAGAAATCCAGGGACCAAGAAAGGCGGTATATAGATACTGGTATGATGAGGATGCTCCTTCATGGATCATTGCCTTGTTGTGGCGGAGGGGCTTGCGTAACGCAATGAAGCCATGAGCTATGCCGTGCAGGGACACCCAAGACAGACAGGTCGTAGCAGAGAGTTCTGACTAAAAGTGATCCACTGGAGAAGGAAATGGCAACCCACTCCAGTAACCTTGCCAAGAAAATCCCATGAACAGTACCAAAAGGCTAAAAGATATGACGCCGGAAGATGAGCCCCTCAGGTCGGAAGGTGCCCAATATGCTACTGAGGAAGAGCGGAGGACTATTCCAAGTAGACCCAGAAAGAGTGAAGCGGTTGGGCCAAAGCCAATAGGACGTCCAGCTGTGGATGTGTCTGAGGTTGAAAGGAAAATCCAATGCTGCAAGGAGCAATACTGCTTAGGAACATGGAATGTGAGGTCTGTGAATCAAGGCAAGCTGGATGTGGTCAAAAATGAGATGATAAGATTGAACATTGACATCTTGGGAATCAGCGAACTAAAATGGACGGGCATGGGCGAATTTAAGTCAGGCGACCATCATATCTACTACTGTGGGCATGAATCCCTTAGAAGAAATGTAGCCCTCATAGTCAATAAAAGAGTAGCCCTCATAGTCAATAAAAGAGTGGGAAAGGCAGTACTGGGGTGCAACCTCAAAAACGACAGAATGATTTCAGTTCGAATCCAAGGCAAACCATTCAACATTACAGTAATCCAAGTGTATGCCCCAACCACTGATGCCGAAGAAGATGTAGTTGACCGGTTCTATGAAGACCTACAACACCTTCTAGAACTAGCACCCAAAAAAGATGTCCTTTACATCATAGGAGACTGGAATGCTAAAGTAGGAAAGCAAGAAATAAACGGAACAACAGGCAAGTTTGGCCTTGGAGCGCAAAATGAAGCAGGGCAAAGGCTAACAGAGTTCTGTCAAGAGAACACGCTGGTCATAGCAAACACTCTTTTCCAACAACACAAGAGGCGACTCTACACATGGACATCACCAGATGGTCAATACCGAAACCAGATAGATTATGTGCTTTGCAACCAAAGATGGAGAAGCTCTATACAGTCAGTAAAAACAAGACCTGGAGCTGACTGTGGCTCAGATCATGAGCTTCTTATTGCAAAATTCAGGCTTAAACTGAAGAATGTAGGGAACACCACTAGACCAGTCAGATATGACCTAAACCATATCCCTTATGAGTATACAGTGGAGGTGAAGAATAGATTTAGGGCATTACACCTGGTAGACAGAAAGATCTTAATGTTCCTGATGACCACGCTGGCGTGGTCACTGACCCAGAGCCGGACATCCTAGAGCAGGGGTGGGGAACCTACTTGCGGTGGGGGGCCATTTTCCCATAGGGAAATTTTTTTGGCCCCCCCCGCAAATTCCCCCCCCCGCGAGAATTTACCTCCCTCCCACCCACCGCTTGCTCCCTCCCTCCCTCCCAACCACCGCTCGCTCGCTCCCACCCACCCACTCGGTAAGCGCCCACTCCCATCGCTCGCTCTCCTCCTTACCTTCTCTTCAGCCGCGGCGGCAGCCGCGCGCACTCACCTCACCCGGCTCTTTTCAAACCTTCCCGGCTATTAGAGACATGCGCAGAACAGCCGGGTTGAGAAGGGGTCGCGCGACTCCTTCTCAACCCGGCTGTTCTGCGCACGTCTCTAACAGCCGGGAGGGTTGGCGAAGAGTCGGGCGAGGTGAGCGCGCGCGGCCGCCGCCGCGGCTCAAGAGAAGAGAAGGTAAGGAGGAGAGCGAGCGAATACACAGAAGAACTATACAAGAAAGATCTTAATGTTCCTGATGACCACGCTGGTGTGGTCACTGACCCAGAGCCGGACATCCTAGAGAGTGAAGTCAAGTGGGCCTTAGGTAGCATTACTAACAACAAAGCTAGTGGAGATGATAATATCCCAGCTGAGCTACTTAAAATCCTAAATGATGCTGCTGTGAAAGTGCTGCACTCAATATGCCAACAAATTTGGAAAACTCAGCAGTGGCCAAAGGATTGGAAAGGATTGGAAAAGGTCAGTTTACGTTCCAATTCCAAAGAAGGGCAGTGCCAAAGAGTGTTCAAACTATCGCACAATTGCACTCATTTCACATGCTAGCAAGGTTATGCTCAAAATCCTACAAGCTAGGCTTCAGCAGTACGTAGACCGAGAACTACCGGACGTACAAGCTGGGTTTCGAAGAGGCAGAGGAACTAGCGATCAAATTGCCAACATGCGCTGGATCATGGAGAAAGCACGAGAGTTCCAAAAAAACCCTACTTCTGCTTCATTGACTACGCAAAAGCCTTTGATTGTGTGGATCACAACAAACTGTGGCAAATTCTTAAAGAGATGGGGGTACCAGACCACCTTACCTGTCTCCTGAGAAACCTGTATGCGGGTCAAGAAGCAACAGTTCGAACCGGCCATGGAACAACTGACTGGTTCAAAATTGGAAAGGGAGTACGGCAAGGCTGTATATTGTCACCCTGCCTATTTAACTTATATGCAGAGTACATTATGAGAAATGCAGGGCTGAATGAATCGCAAGCCGGAATCAAGATTGCCGGGAGAAACATCAACAACCTCAGATATGCAGACGATACCACCCTAATGGCAGAAAGTGAAGAAGAACTAAAGAGCCTCTTGATGAGCGTGAAAGAGGAGAGTGCAAAAGTTGGCTTGAAACTCAACATTAATAAAACTAAGATCATGGCATCTGGGCCCATCAATTCCTGGCAAATAGAAGGGGCAGAAATGGAAGCAGTAACAGATTTTACTTTTTTGGGCTCCAAGATCACTGCAGACGGAGACAGCAGCCATGAAATTAAAAGAGGCTTACTCTTTGGAAGGAAAGCTATGGCAAACTTAGACAGCATAATAAAAAGCAGAGATATCACCATGCCAACAAAAGTTCGCATAGTCAGGGCGATGGTGTTCCCAGTAGCAATGTATGGTTGCGAGAGTTGGACCACAAGGAAGGCTGAGCGCCGAAGAATAGATGCTTTTGAACTGTGGTGCTGGAGAAGACTCCTGAGAGTCCCTTGGACTGCTAGGAGATCAAATCAGTCAATCCTAAATGAAATCAACCCTGACTGTTCCCTGGAAGGACAGATACTAAGGCTGAAACTCAAATATTTTGAACACCTAATGTAAAGAGAGGACTCTCTGGAGAAGACTCTGATGCTGGGAAAAATTGAAGGCAAAAGGAGAAGGGGAAGGCAAAGGATTAGGCTTACCATCTTCCCGGAAATGGCCGGGAAAGTCCTTGCAACGGTCCTTTGTCCCCCCGTCCCCCCCCCCAACTATGTTATAATCCCGGCCCCGGCCCGCCGGCTGCATCGTGGCAGGCCAGAGCTCTTCTGAGACTCTCCGGAACAGCCCAAGTGAACTCGGGCTGTTCCGGAGAGCTCTCAGTCTCGTCGCGTATTTGCGCGACGCTGGGAGCTCTCCCGGAACAGCCCGAGTAAACTCGGGCTGTTCCGGAGAGCTCTCAGCTCGGAGAGCTCCCAGGCTCCCAGTAAACTCGGGCTGTTCCGGAGAGCTCCCAGGCTCGTCGCGCAAATACGCGACGAGACTGAGAGCTCTCCGGAACGACCCGAGTTCACTTGGGCTGTTCCGGAGAGCTCCCAGCGTCGCGCAAATACGCGACGAGGCTGGGAGCTCTCCGGAACAGCCCGAGTTTACTCGGGCTGTTCCGGAGAGCTCCCGGCCTCGAGGGAGGAAGTCCCCGCCCTCGGCCACACCCCCAGCCACACCCCCAGTCACACCCCCAGTCCCGGCCGAGTGCCGGGCGTATCTGGTAAGCCTACAAAGGATGAGATGGTTAGACAGCATCACCGATGCAACGAACATGAAAATGAGCGAACTCAGGTGTTGTGAGCACCCAAGGGTGCAAGTGATTTCAGCTCGTGGGACCCGGTGAGCGGACACCTAACTCCGCGAGTGGAGAAGGTTAACCCAAAAATAGAAAGAGAGAGAAGGAGAGAGAGAGATTTCTGCAGGATGCAGAGGCGCCAAAATAGAGCTCAAAAGACCAACGTTGGTAGAAAGAAAGCTTTTACTAGGCTAGCCCAGGACACAATCATAAGACAGAAAGTGTAACATATATGATTAATACAGAAGCTTTTATACATTTCATTATTTACATACAGAATCATGGAATTCATTGTCTTGGGGAAATACATAATAAAGAGGGACCAACAGGAGGAAGGATCCAAAAGTTGCACTTCGATACAGCCAATCAGATGGAGGATTGAAACTTTGCACCAATGAGAACAGCAGCAGCAGATGTGAAATATTTAGCCAATAAAAGACAAACTTTATTAAAAGAACCAATGAGAAGTGTTGTGCTTTGTGCGACTGGTGAACCAATGGTGTGGTGGGTGGGGGTTACTGGGTGGCAGGAGATAATAGGATTAAGCCCCCCCACTTCAGGGGAAGCGAAGTTTTCCCGGATCTTTGTGAATGAGTCCTTTTGTGAAGCCTGCTTGACACAAAAGGCAACATTTCCAATGAGTGAGCCAAAACATGCCATACAATAGGCCCCTGCCCATGGCACCATACAGTTTAAGGAGGGTTGAGTGATTGCTGTCAGTCAGGCAGGAACAAGGTAGATAGCTGGATTAGCATCTGAAACACTTGTAGCCAAGGAAGGTGAAATGAACAATAGAAATCACTGAGAGGTGTTTGCATAATTGTAGCCAAGAGAGACAGAGAAAGGGGTGGGGGTGATTGGGTTGGGGGAAAGGTGCACAAGGAGATCGGCTTTTGACATTCAGGAAATGCATCAATCTGAATCCTTGCTGTGCATCTGGGATTCCCCTTTGTCCTTGCCCCCAGCTGGCACCTGGGTAGAGGCAGCCATGTGGGAACAACACAGAATTGGAGCCGCTGTTTGCTGGCAGAGTTATGTCTTAAAATGGTCGCTCCCCTACTCCCTGCAGTGCAGATTCTGGCGGGAGGTGCACCCTTAGTGCCAACCTTCGTTAAACCTTCCTGAGTCCTGGCGAAGAGGGGAGACGGGACTCTAACCCTTGCGCAACCCCTGACTTCCCAGGCAATCCCAGTGAGGATGCTGAGACTTTAACTCAGCTTTTCTGGCCGCAAACCTATTGCCCTGCTTCCAGGAGCCTCTCCGCTCAAACTAGGATTAATCTCAGTAGAGCGAGAGGATGGGGACCCTTCCGTGTTGGGACCCATCCCTGGGGTGACCCCGATGATCCACAATAAAGATCCGGCACATAACTCCCAAGGGAATCCAAAATACCCAGCAAATCTTCCAATAAATGCATTTCTCCTGAAATGAATGGCTGGCCCTTTAAATCTGTCAAAAAGCAGAGCTAGAGGGGTGAAATGGTCAAAAAGCCGGTTGCGCTCGCCGAGTAACAAGCGGCACGCGCCGTCTGCCTGAGTTGGCTGAACGCCCAGAAAGGGGATTAGAGGCTTAGTGGGTTAAAAAGGTAAAGAGGATTAAGTAGGTACAGAGTGAACTTTGCTGCTGGCTGCTTCTCTTGGGGGTTCCGGAGGCGCGTGCCGGGCGCGTGCCTGTGAACTTTTGACTCTGGCGGGCACGCGTCAGCTGTCAAAGTGCGCGCAAACCGGAAAAGAAGCCGAATTTGAAAGCGGTTGTTTTAAATGGCTGTATCTCAGCGATTCCTTGATGGATTTGGACGGGGAAAGAAGGGGGGGTTCAGGAGAGTGTGGCCGATGAAAGAAAAATATTTCAGGGGGGGTTATTTGCATACTACATTCCCTCCTCTTTATTAATAAATCTCTGATGTGGGAGGTGTCCACATCAGATCTTATTAATAAATCTCAGATGTTCCGTTTTCCCTCCTCTTGTTCCAGCTGGGCGTAGATAGTCTGGAGGGGGATCTCAGGAACTGGGGCTGGAGTGGCTTTCTTGCTAAGAAAGGCATACATAGACCCACACATTTTCTTCATGCATACCCACCCAACAAGCAAGCCAACAATAAATGCTAAAATCACAAGCCCCAATTTCAAAAGATCCTTTACCCATCTAGTCACATCAGGCATAAGGCTTTCCAGTGTGTCCCAGAGGTCTTCAAGCCCGCGTTGGCTGGTCTTCTTTTGTTCTTCTTTCCAGTTGAGGAGAGCTTGTTCTGCTGTTTTGATGTGGAGTGGAGGGGCCCAGGCCACCCCGTGTGGGGTGGCCGAGAGTGGGGTTTGGGGAGCAGAGGAATGCTGGTGAAAAGGGAAGATGAGGTGAAAGGCAAAAGGCAAAGCAGAGGAATATGAAAGTCCCCATGGTTCCAGCTGATTCTCTTTCTGGCCCCAGAGTGAGAGATCAAATGCAGATATTTTTCTCCCTCCCCCCGAGTGTCAGAAAGGGCAAAATTACTTGCTTGTCTGCTTGTGGTTCTCAAAGTGCAGGCAAACAGAATGCAGGTACTCAGCAAGGGCGTGTTGGAAAAGGGTTCCTTGTCCAAGGTCTTTCTAAGGCTGGTTCTGGTGGTCAAGTCTGATGCTGGGTTTAATCGTTGTGGTTGGGCTGCAGTGGGGGAGGTCAGGTGAAGTCCTCTTCAGTTTCTGGGGCACGCAGGTCTAAGATGGAAGGTGAAGGGCGATGGGCATGGAACACCTGCAGTGCAGGCCGCACAGCAGGGAGCTGCGTCGAGCAATTACGTTCTGCCAAGGCAGGCGCTAAGGCTCACTACCTTCCCTTTTCAGTTGCTGTTTTTGGGGTTTGCCAGAGAGGTGATGTTTCAGGTTGGTGGAGAAGGTCTGAGATTGATGCTGAGGTCTTAGCTGGATTGTGCTGTCTGGGATGTTGTTCTTACCGATGGCTGATGTTCTGTGATGTCTTGCAGGATCCTTTCTCATCCTCGCAGGGCTGTTGTTCCTCCTGGCTTGATGTGAGGCACAGGGCTGATGTAGGAATGCAGTGGTTTTCCTTCTTGCAGGAAGGTGATTCCCTCTACAGGTAGAAATCCAATTAATTAGACATTGCGCGTTCTTTATGCTGCTAGGGTCAGGCCGTTGGTGAGAGACACTTCTTAACTTGGAACCCAGAAAAAGCTTGTCCAGGCTGGCTAGCCACTGGACAAATTTTGTACTACAATTTAGGCGGCAGGACTTGTGATTGCCGCAATCCTAACAGGAGGGAACACCCAAATCTGCAAGACCTAAGAGGGGGGGGCGTCTAGATGTCCCACATTCCACAGCCAGAGCCCTCCGCTTGCTCCAATACGCCAAAGGGGCACCATGGAGGCAGTCTGGACTGCAAACGTTTTGGGAAAGAGTTGTCCATTACAACCTTCCTTTGGTCGGTTCCTCACCTGGGAACCCCCACCACATCCTTACCTCATGCCAGGGTCTGAGATTGAGTTACGCCTCCATCTGCAAAATGCAAGCAGAGCAATCACAAGTGTTACCTGATAAACCAAAATTACCACAATGGGGCAAAGAGCCCTCCCCTAGAGAGGCTCCTAGCAGTTTTTGGCTCCAACCAAGAAGTGTTTTCCCACCAAGGATGGCCACTGGGTTGTTCAAAGTAGCCAAAGTTCTTTTCCGTTAGCCAATTCTGTGCAACACTACAGGGATGGTGTTTTTGTCCCAAAGCTGTATTCTGCCACAGTAGTCCAGCTCCAGCAACATTCTTCAGTACACAGTTCCAGATGCTGGGCTCTGACTTGGCAGCATCTTGTTGGGGCATTCGCAGACTCCGTTGGCAGCACCAAATTTAATATCACCATCTCGGGCAACAGCACTGTTCTTTGTTGTGGTTCTGGACCTGGAAGAACCTGTGAGTGGAATAGGGTGAACCAAAGGAATGAACAGAGAAAGTGTCCCAGAAATTTGAGAATAGCCTGCTGGTGGAAACATGCTCCTGTGGGGTTTTTTTCTGTCTTCTGGAACCATGGGTGTGGAAAAGTATTTTACTTGAGAGTAAGACTGAGGGAAGAGGGGGCAATGGAGAGAGCTGAGGCTGAGTGAGAGAGAGAGAGAGAGAGAGAGAGAGAGAGAGAGAGAGAGAGAGAGAGAGAGAGAGAGCTGGCCGCTCCACAGGAAGAAGTGTTTTAGGAAGCCAACTTGACAAAGAAAATAAAATAAAAATAAGAAAGACACAATACATTCAACATTTAACAATAACATAGGCATTTGGGGTCTGGGGTTTGATTTATCTAGCTAGTTCCTCCTCGAATTGTACAATGGTAAGTGGCCTTCCGCGATTCTTCCCAACCCATAATATCTCAAGCTGTCCCCAACTCCTAGGGGAGTTGCTAACTCTAGTGCTTCCTGGCTAAATAGGGGTCCAGACAACCAGGCTTCCGTGTCTGGCACAGCAGAAATCCTTTATTAGATAACGATAGCTTGGGTGGTCCGCCTGGTGGGGTTGGCGTTGGAAGGAACTCCATGTATGCTCTGGGGCTTCTGGTTCCTGTTGCAAGTCAAGCAAGAAGTGAGACACAAATCTCCAAATCAAAGGTTGCTCAGGTTACCAGGGAGAGATGGGGAGTACCTGTAGTTTTAAAGGTTTTGCTTAGACAAAGAGAAGTTGTTAGGTAGTTACTTGGTGTACAAATGCAGATTCAGTATGCTTTTCGGAGGCAAAAGAACACCAGGAGTCAAAGGCAGTATAGCTAAATGCCAGAGTGCTGGGGAAAACACTATTGCAAGCCTTGATTTCCCAACTTGTCTGAAACCAAGTCCCATGTTGTAACACACACAACACACATAACCGTTTTTCTTCCCAGTCTGCACGGATATCAGCTGACAATTAGGCTTTTTTTTTCCCTTCCCGGTCTCTACCTGTGGAATAAATGTGAAGCAAAACCCCAAAAATGAGTTGTTAATTGCGCTGTTGGTAGACTGCTCCTTCTGCTGGAGGCTCGACTGGTTTTCTCAAACAGGACCTAAAACCCTCAAAGTTGGTTAGGACATAGCATATAACCTTTGAACATGAACAAAGTTCCTAAAGCAGAGTTAGGACCTTAGGAAGCTTAGAGTTTTGCAACACCAGACTCAGAAGCTTTCCTCACTTGTCCCAATGGAAGGAAACAAACAGGATCACCATTTACCAATGCCATTCTCCTTAGCATTTCTACCAGCTAGGCTCCACGTTGGCACTTGTAACATTTTAAACATTCCTCCCTTTCCATCCTACAGATGTTACATGAGTTACCCACACACATACACAAGCACAAGCACAAGCACACAAACGCACATGAGGTTCTAAAACATAGCCATTCACTTTCTAGAGTTGCACACACCATAGTTGTTAAATCTTGTTGAACCCAGACTCTTAGCAGTTTTTGGGAGGAAAGAAGGGACATTTTAGAAACCAATTTTAAACCAGTTTTTCTGCAATTTTAGGGAATAAGGCCAAGATGATCAGGCTTGACTTTATCCCCATGGGCCGAATATAAACAGATGTTAAGCAAAAACACCCTTTTCCTCCTCAAAACCTATGTATTGGTATAGACATACAACACAAACCTTAACACATAGAGACGTAAACCATAAGACAAACAAACAAACAACAAACAGACATTTTAAACATAGGAGCTCTTGTTTCTGAGGGTTGTTGGCTATTCTCTTTCTACATTCTAAGCAGGAAAACCTTCCCTTTTTCGTTTCGGACTTGTGGGGAGAGCTTGAGAGAGAGAGAGAGAGAGCTTGAGAGAGAGAGCTTGAGAGAGAGAGAGAGAGAGAGAGAGAGAGAGAGAGAGAGAGATCTTGGTGGATCTGATTTAGCCTAATTTAGCAGTTTTTACCTTTTTGGCTGGGACTCTAACAGGTTATCTGCTTCCTGTGCCAGGATTTTAACCTGGGCTTGTAATTTCTCCATTTTGGCACATTTCTTTTAGGAGAGTTTCCTTAGTCTCCACACCAATATACCCAATATGCCACACTTTTGCCGAATTGAAAACCAGCCAAGCTCTGCACTGAGCAGAGTTTTCATGACTGAGAGTCCCTTTCAATTTTCCTATAAGAATGAAAATCTTCCCTCCCCTGGTCCCAGGATTTTTTTCCTGCCTTCCCAGTCACAGAGGGAGGGAAAGAGAGAGGGAGGGAGAAAGACAGAGACGGTGGGAGACAAACAGAGAGAGAGAGAGAGAGAGAGAGAGAGAGAGGGAGAGATATGGATCCCCCTTTCTATTGCACACAGAGGGCACAGGGTGGCTGAGATCCATAGAGAACACAGTTTTAAACAGGTTAGCAAGCAACACAAACATTCCTCCCCCTTACCCAATTTTTTCAGGAAGTTTTCCATACTCAGGTGCAGTGGCTCCTGCGTGAGTTTGGCAGCAGGGTTCTTGGCCTCCAGCTGTTCTGGGGCCAGGCATACTTACAAAAAGGAAAGGAAGAAAGGCTTTCCATAAGTGCTCCAGTCTCGCAGGAGTCCTTGAAGTGGTGTAGGTAATTCTCGGGCTGACTGAGGAGCACCCATTCCCGTTGGTTGTGCAGCAAGTGCAGGGACGTCTCCCCCGCTCACCACTGTGGGGTCTCGCCACCGTCGTAGCCTACCCTCGGGTGATTTCTGCCCACAACCTCTTACCATCAGGGACTGGTTACCCTCCGCCTGGCAGCTAGCTAGCCTAGGGAACCCCTCAGTCGTCAAAGAAAGCCTTACACTTCAGTCGTTCCTGGGTGTCACGCTCCGTTGAGCCGCTGCAGAGAAGGCAATAGGTGGTGAGGGGATCAGTCTACCCCCTGAATCCCCCTCTCTTCTGCAGACGGACCGGATCCCTCCTGCCTGGCTCGCCAAACTGTTGTGAGCACCCAAGGGTGCAAGTGATTTCAGCTCGTGGGACCCGGTGAGCGGACACCTAACTCCGCGAGTGGAGAAGGTTAACCCAAAAATAGAAAGAGAGAGAAGGAGAGAGAGAGATTTCTGCAGGATGCAGAGGCGCCAAAATAGAGCTCAAAAGACCAACGTTGGTAGAAAGAAAGCTTTTACTAGGCTAGCCCAGGACACAATCATAAGACAGAAAGTGTAACATATATGATTAATACAGAAGCTTTTATACATTTCATTATTTACATACAGAATCATGGAATTCATTGTCTTGGGGAAATACATAATAAAGAGGGACCAACAGGAGGAAGGATCCAAAAGTTGCACTTCGATACAGCCAATCAGATGGAGGATTGAAACTTTGCACCAATGAGAACAGCAGCAGCAGATGTGAAATATTTAGCCAATAAAAGACAAACTTTATTAAAAGAACCAATGAGAAGTGTTGTGCTTTGTGCGACTGGTGAACCAATGGTGTGGTGGGTGGGGGTTACTGGGTGGCAGGAGATAATAGGATTAAGCCCCCCCACTTCAGGGGAAGCGAAGTTTTCCCGGATCTTTGTGAATGAGTCCTTTTGTGAAGCCTGCTTGACACAAAAGGCAACATTTCCAATGAGTGAGCCAAAACATGCCATACAATAGGCCCCTGCCCATGGCACCATACAGTTTAAGGAGGGTTGAGTGATTGCTGTCAGTCAGGCAGGAACAAGGTAGATAGCTGGATTAGCATCTGAAACACTTGTAGCCAAGGAAGGTGAAATGAACAATAGAAATCACTGAGAGGTGTTTGCATAATTGTAGCCAAGAGAGACAGAGAAAGGGGTGGGGGTGATTGGGTTGGGGGAAAGGTGCACAAGGAGATCGGCTTTTGACATTCAGGAAATGCATCAATCTGAATCCTTGCTGTGCATCTGGGATTCCCCTTTGTCCTTGCCCCCAGCTGGCACCTGGGTAGAGGCAGCCATGTGGGAACAACACAGAATTGGAGCCGCTGTTTGCTGGCAGAGTTATGTCTTAAAATGGTCGCTCCCCTACTCCCTGCAGTGCAGATTCTGGCGGGAGGTGCACCCTTAGTGCCAACCTTCGTTAAACCTTCCTGAGTCCTGGCGAAGAGGGGAGACGGGACTCTAACCCTTGCGCAACCCCTGACTTCCCAGGCAATCCCAGTGAGGATGCTGAGACTTTAACTCAGCTTTTCTGGCCGCAAACCTATTGCCCTGCTTCCAGGAGCCTCTCCGCTCAAACTAGGATTAATCTCAGTAGAGCGAGAGGATGGGGACCCTTCCGTGTTGGGACCCATCCCTGGGGTGACCCCGATGATCCACAATAAAGATCCGGCACATAACTCCCAAGGGAATCCAAAATACCCAGCAAATCTTCCAATAAATGCATTTCTCCTGAAATGAATGGCTGGCCCTTTAAATCTGTCAAAAAGCAGAGCTAGAGGGGTGAAATGGTCAAAAAGCCGGTTGCGCTCGCCGAGTAACAAGCGGCACGCGCCGTCTGCCTGAGTTGGCTGAACGCCCAGAAAGGGGATTAGAGGCTTAGTGGGTTAAAAAGGTAAAGAGGATTAAGTAGGTACAGAGTGAACTTTGCTGCTGGCTGCTTCTCTTGGGGGTTCCGGAGGCGCGTGCCGGGCGCGTGCCTGTGAACTTTTGACTCTGGCGGGCACGCGTCAGCTGTCAAAGTGCGCGCAAACCGGAAAAGAAGCCGAATTTGAAAGCGGTTGTTTTAAATGGCTGTATCTCAGCGATTCCTTGATGGATTTGGACGGGGAAAGAAGGGGGGGTTCAGGAGAGTGTGGCCGATGAAAGAAAAATATTTCAGGGGGGGTTATTTGCATACTACACAGGAAGATAGTGGAGGACAGGAAGGCCTGGCGGGATAAGGTTCATGGGATCACCAAGGGTCGGACACAACTTAACGACTGAACAACAACAACATGATGATGATGAGGAGGAGGGATTTGGGGAGAGAGAGAGAGAACGAGAGAGCGAGCAGGAGTCCTTTTGGGCCTGGCCACTGAGGGTGGTAGAGTTCAAAGAACAAAGGTCAGGGGAAGAAAGAAGGCCTGCAAGGTAGAGTGAATCAAGGCTAGGGGAAGCTTTCAAGGCAAGAACAGTGTTTGTGCTGATGCTGAATATGGACTGGGATGGAAGGCCAATGAAGGGATTGGAGGAGAAAGAAGCATCACCGAGGCTGAGCGATGGGAGGGGTGGATGCTTGGTAATGTTACATGAACACTTTGCAGACAAAAATGCATTCCTTTTCATTCAGGGCTGCATTCCCTTGTGTGAGTCATTGTGGAACCGAAACACTGCTGATGATATTGAACATGCAGGACAACATGTGCTTCTGCAGGCAGGCTCCAGGGTAAATTGTCTTGAGCTTCGATGGGAAGTCACTTCCCATTTCACTGGTGCTGCTTACCCTATGGGAAACTCTAGCGTTGCTCATTGTTTAAACTTGAGCCTGGCAGATTTCCGTGGTATAACTTCAACTTCCCCTTTGTGATGTCAAGGCCAAGACTGAGACTATGTGAGGTTCAGTGTGAAATGAAGCAAGACTTCAAACTGTCCCCCCTGTTTCAAGCGTCCAACCGAGTTTGCTTAGCTATGGGCTCGGCTGGCTTTCCGCCTCCCAGCCATAGGCTTCATAAGGAGTGGCGATTGCTCTTGTAGCCTTATTTAGCACATTAACTTCAAAGTGCATACATGATTGTTGATCTATATATGCATACACTTATGCACATGTTATGCTGAGTGTGCATACAGAAGCATATGTCATCTCTATATTTTTGAGTGGGCCCAGTCCCCATGTTGACTTTTTAAATGAACACACATACCGTCATTCACATGAAAATGTGTACAGGTTGAACCACTGTATCCGTGGAGGTTCCGTTCCGGACACACCCACACACCCACATGCCCGTGGATACTGAAATCCGCATAAAGTGAAATCGCTTTAGCATGAATACGGGGGCCATTGTAAAAACCTTAAAAAAAGAAAAAAAAGTTAAAAATAGTGTTCCTTACCTTTTTGCTGGCAAACTGCTCCGTTTGCAGGACTGTAGACAGTGAAATTGCACTCCTACAGCCTCATCCAAGTTGCACGACTTCCCCCCTCCCTTCCCCAGACTCGCCCCACTGCATTCTGGGGTGACCTTGGGGAAGGGAGGGGGAATGGAGTGGTTTGCCAGCAAAAAGGTAAAGAATGCTATTTTTATCCTTTTTTTCTTTTTAAAAAGTTTTTACAATGGCCCCTGTATCCGTGAGCATCTGCATTGAGTCAAATTCGCGGATGTTGAATTCGTGGATACGGAGGTCCTACCTGTACATGCAAGCAGACATCTGTTTACATACAAAATAGCAGTACGGAAGACAGGTCTATCAAGGGGGATGAGCCATAGCAGCTTAATGCAATAATTAGGGTGATGCCCTCCATTAAAAACAAACAAACAAACAAACAAATCTTATGCAAATAATTGTATATGTTTTAGTCAATTCATCTATTCATTATATTATAAAAGAATAGTTCTGAAGCAATAGTTCTGAAGCAAGAAGCATACTTTTTATTTTTTTAGATGATGCATACATGTGTCGTAGCTGGCGTCATCTAAGGAAAAGCCTTCCTTCCTTCCTTACTGTGTTGGAGGGCATGGGGCCTTTTTCGATACAAGGGTTGCCAACTGCAGCTGTGACTCATGGAGAAAGGATTCCCTGAGGGTGGAAAGCGTGATCACAACTAGCATATATATGACCTGAATAACAAAGGTCTATTTAAGGTCCCTTCCTAGTACAGACATAAAATACTTGATTGACAGCCCAATCCTATCTCTCCTCCCCCACTAATGCAGCGCTGTATCCAGTGGGGGTGGGTGGGGGGTGGATCAGGAGGCATCAACAGGGAAAGGGGATTCCAATGCCCTTAGTAAGCCTCCTGCTCCTTAATGTGTCTCCTTGGACCTGTGTTAGCGATTTCGCTAGCTCGAGTCTTGAGGAGAGAAAGGGGGCAGCCGCAGGCAGTGGGTCCCAGGGCGGTGAGGGGACCATGCGGCGATGTGTGTGTACTTGCTTCTCCGGCTTTGCTGCTGGGTCACCCCCTCTGCCGCTCTTGACTTCTTTTTTGTCGCTCCGCTGTCCGCTGACTGTTGGAACTTGGCGGTGAGATACTGTACATATGGCTCCAAAAAGGCCTGAAAAGCGGCGTGGTGTGTGTGTGTTTTCACACTGCACCGCCACCGAAATTTGGCGGTGGTGCGTGAAAATGACGTCACACACCCCTGGGGTGGGGCTTGTGGTGTCACATGGGGGTGTCGCGTTGGTGCCCCCCCCAAGGGGAGCGTAGGAATGCCACTGTTTCAGAATTTGTAATTGCTTTGTTGTTTTTATTGTGATTTGTGTAAGCCAGCAGTTCTAAAACTTTTCAGATGCCGGAGCCATTTACACTCCTAAAAGGAGACTTGGGGAGCCCTACCGGCGCATGCGTAGAGTCTCGGGGAGCTCCAGAGTGCTGGCACTTAGTGCTGAGGTAAAGGTAAAGGTATCCCTTGACAATTAAGTCCAGTCGTGTCCGGTGCTCATCTCCGTTTCAAAGCCGAAGAGCCAGCGCTGTCCGAAGACGTTTCCATGGTCATGTGGCCAGCATGACTCAACACCGAGGCGCATGGAACGCTGTTACCGTCCTGCTGACGTGGTACCTATTAATCTACTTGCAATTTCTTGCTTTCTTTTTTTTTGTATATATTTATATTTTATTGATATATTAAAACATAAAAACAATACATATTTCATAAAGTTATAGCAAGCATGAAGCAATACATCCTACTAGCATACTATTCACCATTTTCTACATATAATATCCAACTAAGCCAAAACACCCAAATTCTATTCATTAAATCCGCATATCATCACATCGTTCTTCTCTCTCTCTCTCTCTTAAAAAATCGATAAATGGTTTCCAGTTATTCTCGAAAAGGTTAACTGACTTTTCCTTAATTACATTGTAAGTTTATCCATTTCAGCATAGTCCAAAACTTTCAGCCACCAATCTTCCAACGAAGGTATCTCCGAATTCTTCCAATATTGTGCATATAAAATTCTTGCCGCAGCTATCATATATATATAAAAAATCTTGCTTTCAAACTGCTAGGTTGGCAGGAGCCATCACACGGATTCAAACTGCCAACCTTTCAATCAACAGCTCATGGTTCAGTGGTTTAACCCACTGCGCCACCCACTGGCTCAGCATAGTGCTGAACCCAATGCCAAATACTGGCAAAGAGCTGGAACAAGAGGGGAATGAGGAAGGAGAGCCACTAACAGGGAAGTGGGAGGGACAGATGAGCAAACCAGGCCGGGGCAGATGGCAGGCACTTATGGTATGCTTGTGGAGCCACTGAAAGGGAGACCCAGGTTCCTAGGAGGACACTTTGAGAAACGCTGGTGTCAGTCACTTGGGTGCTTTAATGAAAAGCAGGATTAAAAAAAACTTGAAAATTAAAAATTAATTTGTATGGGACCAAAACAATAGTTTTGACAACATGGTTACATGTTGCAATCCTAGCAATAATATTGTCGTTTTTGCAATTGTAGTAGCTCACTGCCTGACAGCTGTACAGCCTGGTGAGGACAAGTAAATGAAGGGAGGGCATCAGGGCCTCTTGCCCATTTGGGTCATTTGCCAATTGGCTATTTCTGCCAATTCTGGGTCTATTAATGTGGTTCCATACAGCACATAATATAGCGCAGTGGTTCTCAAACGTTTTAGCACCGGAACCCGCTTTTTAAAATGATACTCTATCGGGACCCACCTAGCTTTACGAGACTTTAAAAAAAAAGGTGATCTAGAAATAAATAAGTATATTTATTTACAAGTAAAGAGCTCAGCTGCTTGCAGGGTTGCTGCTAATTACAGCTATCTTGCAAACTGCAGGAGCTCAGCTCTTTGAAGGGCAATTAGTAGCTATCTGATTTTTGAATAGCTTCAGGGTTTGTGGCAATTACTTATCTGATCTTTCCATCACCTGGTGGGACCCACCAGAAATCAGGTTGCGACCCACCAAGTGGGTCGCAACCCACTGTTTGAGAAACACTGATAGCGCAAACATTCCTCTGCACAATCTCACAATGCCCAACTCCACGGCAAAGGCAAAAACGAACAACTCATTATTACACCAGCCATAGCGATCCCAAGCAAAAAAGCCTGACTGTTTGCCCGTTAGGCGTTAGTAGCTTCCTTTCAGTTTTATTTGCATACTTACACTTTAGCACAACGATGAACTAAAGATGTTCAAATGTGGCTAAGAAACGCATTGCGCATGAGTCAGGACTTCCCCGGTTTGACTCTGCCATGAACTCGCTAGGTGGCCGCAGGCAAGCCACTCCCTCTCAGCTCCCCAGCTGCAATACAGGGATGACAATAATACAGGCTTGTTGTAAGGACAACGTCAAGATCATACATGTCAAACACTTTGCACGCACAGAAGGCAGCACTCAAAGGCTAAGCGTTAAGCAAAAGTCGAGTATCAGCAGGTCAAGCGAGGGCAGAGGTGCGAGCAGTCAATGCAGGTAAACCTCCTGCCAACCAGCCCTTTGGCAGGGGGAGGGGGGGACATAGCGGGGGTGGGGGGGAAATCCAGTCCCCCAATTCCTCTCCTGAAGAGCTTATCTGATCAACGTTTTGGAAGGTCTCCGAGGATTGCAAGTCAGTCAATGGAAATGCAAGGCAAGCAAAGTCGAAAGCAGAAGCTCCGCTTGCTAAAGCCCCACGAACCACTTCCCCCCACCAGATGCGTCAGTGGCGCTTCGGCTTTGCCAGGGCACACAGGCAAGGGTGGTGCTGCAATGATGGGGCGGTGGTGGTTGCTGAGTGGGATCTTTCCCCCCCTCCCCTGCATTTTGCCGCTCCATTAACCAATGGCAAAGTTAGGGGGGTCATTTTGGGAATGTTCAAGGGGAAAGACTTCCTGGCACCCCCCCCCCCGGCAGCTGCCTTTTAAAAAAATACCCGCAAGTCCCCTGACTATGAAGGTAGACAGAGTGTTGGCGAAGGGCTCTTGGTGAAGGGTTAAAAAAAATGGGGATCACCAGCAATTGCCAGGAAGAGCATTGTGGGGAACAGCACTGCTGCAAAAGAGGCGATGGTGAAAAGGGTGAAATTATTTGGGGGAATCCTTTCTCCCCCTGAACCCCCTCTCCAACCATGGAGGCTTTTCAACTCAGCCCTAAGTCAGTAGAATTTCCACAAACTAAGGCTTTGAAAGAGGGACGGACTTCGGGGGAAACCCTGGAATGCAACCGTTTGGTGGCAACATCATCTCCGTTCTCCAGAAAGACTATCCATCCAATGAGGCAAATGATGTTGTCAGTTCTGGAGCCAAAGACTAGCCTGGAAGCAGCTCAAGTGACTCAGTAGCTGTGGCTGCCAAACTGTTGCCTTGCCTCATCCGATCAGCCTCCCCTCCTCCCAAGCCCTGCAGAAAACGTTCAACTTGCAGCCAGGCTGGGTGAAGTGGCTGCAGCAGGTGGCCGGTTGGGAGGAGCGGCAAACAGAGGGGGGGCCCTACGTGTACCCCTGTGCCTTCCTTTCGCAGCCTGCTGCCCTGCCAGCTGCCCAGCCTGAGTTAGCCTCACTTCCCCTCTGACCTGAGCAGATGCTGCCACAATTTCTCCCCCCCCCCCCCGCCCCTGATGGGGTAATTAGATGCTCTCAGGCATATATTGGGAGGTGCGTTCCCACTTATTAGCAGAGTTCCCTCCTCCACCCAGGCAGACTGCTTTGCTTAGCTAAATGAATACACAGGAGGCATTGCTTTGTAGTTGCAAAAAGAAGAAGAGTTTACTTATTTTTATTTATTTTCACATTTTTTAATACCACCCTTCCTCCAAGGAGCTCAGAGTGGTGTACATATTTCCTCCCCTCCTTTTTGTCCTCACAACAACCCTGTGAGGTAGGTGGGGCTGAGAGATAGTGACTGGCCCAAGGTCATCCAGGAAGCTTCGTGGCTGAGCAGGGATTTGAACCTGGATCTTCCAGGTCTAAGTATGACTCCCAAACCACTACACCATCCTACTTACAGTTTAGTTTGCATATATACAGCGTCTAACCATCAATCAGAGGTACATCCTAGACTTAAGATAGACCCCCCCCCTCATAGCTGGGGGTCCCTGCATGAGGTGTGCTGCAAGATGGCCGCTGGGCTGCAGGAGCAGCGATGGCGTCATCTTGCTCGGTGGGCATCAAGAGAAGAAGAGACTGAGTGAGGGGCAAGAAGGAGGAAATAAAGGTCAGGGGCCACACCCCTTCCTGGAACACAAAGGGATTAGAGTAGGAGGTCTTTACATGTGACCAGGCAGGCAGTACACCACACCCCCCCAGTGTCCAGCAGCTAAATGCTGCCCATCCTCCAACAGCCCCCACTCCTCTTTTGGAAAGATCGTGATGCAGCCTAGACCAGAGGAGGAGAAGGGTGAAGCTGCCGCCCAGCCACGATATTCTTCCCACTTGCTCCCCTTTCCAAAATAAGTGTATACAGTACTGTACAATCTGTGTGTGAGACCTTCTGTGTGCAAAGTGCTTCATGTGCATGATCTTGACGTGCCTCTTACAACAATCCTGTAAGGTGAGCCAGTATTATCCCCATATTGCAGATGGGAATGTTGAGGCTGAGAGGGAGTCGCTTGCCTATGATGGCCTCCTAGTGCGTTCATGCAGAGGAGAGATTTGAATAAGGGAAGTCCTGCTTTGCTGCTCTGTGCGTGCCAAGATAGCAACCTTGAGGTCACAATCTCAGAGAGTCATTGTTGTGTGGTTGCTTTTAAACACACACACACACATCTGTGGGTAAACCAATTTCCTGAACTCCAGATCCTGCTGCAATCATTTGCAGGGCTCGTATCTATGTCTGCTTCTGGCCAGGACACTCTTATTGCGTCATTAATGTTCTTGCATGACGCCGTGACTGTACAGTTTTGTTGACAAACACACAGTCTGTTTCCTAGGAACGATGTCAACCTTTCATGCAGTCCTTCCCATCCCACTTGCCCCATTAGCGAGCTGACAAGAGAGGTGTGTTTGTATCCTGTAAGTCAGTGTTTCTCAAACTGTGGGTCGGTCATGACCTGATTTCTGGTGGGTTCCAGGTGATGGAAAGAAGTAATTGCCAAAAGTTCTGAGGCTATTCAAAAATCAGGTAGCTGCTAATTCAGAGCAGAATTCAGAGCAGAACTGCCCTTCAGAGCTCCTGCAGTTTGCAAGATAGGTGAAGTTACCCTGTAAACAGCTGAGCTCCTGCAGTTTGCAAGCTTGTGTAAATATAGGGAGATAAATGTTTGAGCATCTCATAAAGCTAGGTGGGTCCCGATAGAGTGTCATTTTAAAAAGTGGGTAAGAGATGGCCAACTGTGGGTCTGGAGCACAAACCCTAGGAGGAAAGGCTGGGGGAAATTGGTATGCTTAGCTTGGGGACGAGAAGCCTGGGAGAGGGGGAGTGACATGATAGCACTCTTCAAATACTGCTGGAGGGGCTGTCATACAGAAGAGGACAAAGATTTGTTCTCTGCTGTCCCAGACAGTAGAACTAGATTTAGGGTGCAATCCTATGCACACTTTCCTGGGAGTAAGCTCCTTTGAACACAACAGGACTTACTTCTGAGTAGACATGCACAGGATTGCGTTGTGAATGAGTTTGAGCTGGAGATCTCAGCTGAATATCCGGTGAAAAAAAATTCTTCACAATCAGTGGTTTGACAATGGAACCAGTTACTGAAATGGTGGGTTTTCCCTCACTGGAGTTCTCCAAGCAGAGGCTCTGCAAACACTCTGTAGGGATGCTCCAGAGAGAGGAGTTTCCTGCTTGAAGCAGGGGATAGGACTAGATGGCCTTTAAGGCCCCTTCCAACTCTATGATTCTGTATGGGCGTCAGATCCAGCCCCTGAAGCAACTTTATCAGACCCCTAGTAGCTCTTCCAAATGCCAAACAATATCTGCTTTAAACCATTTTTACCCAAGGGTGTATATATACATATCTGGAGTTAAATGCGTACACACCTGTGGGCTGGGAGGAAATGTTTTAACACTAATGCTCACTTTAGTAATAGCACTCCGCATTTGTATAGTGCATTTGCATGTGCAAAGTTCTTTACGTGTATTCTCTTCGTGCAACCCTTACGTAACTCTGTAAGGTGAGTAAGTAGCATAATCCCCATATTGCAGCTGAGGCTGAGAGGAAGCGGCTCGCCAGAGGGCACCGAGTGCAGGGTGGCATCCAAAGTCAGCTAAGGCAGGAACTGGCTGAGGGCCCACACTCATGTTGGGGCACCCCAGGCCAGGCTGACCCCCCCCCCCAGTACCGCTGCCCAGTCAGTGCAGGAGGCAGTGCAGGACTCGCAGCACCAGGACCTAGGAGTGACCTGGCGAGTTTGTGATGGAGGTGAGGCTTGAACTAGGAGGAGGAAGTGCTGCTGACTCACGGCTGCCTTGCTCAACCCCTTGTTTTTCCAGCTCTCACCGGTTCGACTTTTCATGACCACCCCCAGCAGTGTCTTTCACGCCATTTCATGCCACAGGGCTGTTTCATGTGCTTTCCAGGAGCATAAAGAACTGGAGCCAACTGCTTATTGAGGAAATCGCTCGGAAAGAACATTCATTGGTTTCATTTAAAGTAGTTCAATAAATAGTAAATACATAAATTTGTCCTGCCCTGCCCTTTTGGTCCCAGTTATGGCGTATATCTGTGTGTGTGAAGCCGCTTCCTGCTGGACAAAGCCAGTTTCCTTGAGGGCAAAATGCATCCCTTCCTTCTGTCTTTACAAAGGGAGAGGCTGCTAATTTGATCAGAGGAGTAAAATAAGGATCAGCGGTGTTTAACCCTTTCCACTTCCCTTCTTCCCACCCCAAATCACCCCTTGCTGTCTGCCTTCTGTTTGTTGCACCAAGAGGGAGGAAATAGAGATATGAGATGTCTCTCTCTGTATTTTTCCCACGTAGAGCAAATCAAAGCTGGGGGGGGGAGCAATTTAGATCAGGAAGATGGGTGCCCTTTGAGGAGAAAGGTGGTACAGGGGCAAGCATTAAATGCCCAAGCCTGCCTGTAAATTCCCAATTAAATTAGCAGTGCCCCCCTCCCCCACTTACATCCTCTAAGCCTAGGAGCTACCCTGTTTCCCTGAAAATAAGACCTCCCTGAAAATAAGACCTACTGCATTTTGGGGAGCCAAAATTAGACACTGTCTTATTTTCGGGGAAAACACGGTAGTAATACTGTGACCCAGAAGAGTTTGAAGAATAAAATTGGCTGCCCAGAGTGCAGGAATTTGCGGTGTCTAACTGAGCAATCCCACAGGTGTTCCAGAAATAATCTGCACATGTTCTTTAACAAGAAGTGGTAGGATATTCCCACATTAACTTCAGCACTAATTGAAGTTGGAAAAAGAGCTACTATGGGTAGAAATTAAGCAGAGTCATAGGGTGGAAGGCCCTTTTCCTGACTGCTTCTCACACCAGCCCCTGCTCATTTGCTATAAACAAAACAGGAGCAGAGGCAGTATAGTGTAAAAACCCACTTTACTTACAGTGTAAAACATGTACATCTCTGTTAGTAGTACGCGTCCTAGGCTTTGGAACAGGAGCTAGACCTATTGAAAGTAGAGCTATTCCCTGTGCATGGCGCGCGCGTGCGTGCGTGCGTGCGTGCACGCACACACACACACACACACACAAGGGCAGGGACACACCACTGATCACAGGGCAGGTAGACTCTGAATCATCTTCAATCTGGACAATTCACTGCCCCCCCCCTCCCAGTGTCCTGCAAACGGTGTTGTAGCCATTTCCCAACAATTTACTTCATAACTATGTTGTGTTCATACTGCTGCTCTCCGTGCTGTTTGGATTTTTCCTCAGGTTAAAAAGAATTCTGAGATGATGGCAAAATACAGGTGTCCCCTGCTTAATGACGGATCGCTTAACGACGATCCGGACATATGATGGAGGTCCCCAGTAAAAAAAAAGAGGAAAGGATTTTAAAAGATGCATCTTTTTAAATCCCCAGCTCTTCAGCTGTTTGGCTTTAGATAAGGGCTTTGAAGTTCAGCGCTGTGCTTAAAGCCCCAGTGCTGAACTCCAAAGCCCTTATCTAAAGCCAAACAACTAATGGGCAAGATAAGAGCTTGGATACACTGGGGCTTTAAGCACAGTGCTAAACTTCAAAGCACAGCAAGACCCACTTAATGACGGCTTCACTTTACGACGGGGATTTCAGAATGTATTCCTGTCGTTAAGCGGGGGACACCTGTACTGTAATGGCAAAATTGGTCCATAATTTGGCATAATTTGTTCTGTTTCTGCTAGTTGTGATGAGGGGCCATACTTCACCCTCATCAAATTCTGCCTCGTCTTCCTTCCACCAGCTTCTGAAGTTTTCCTCTGGGCACAGATTTCCAAGCCTATGTTTGCAGCCTCCTGTTGTTGCTTTGCTGTTTATTTTACATGAGTTTTAAACACTATTGTATGTTTCTAATGGTCGTGAGTCATTTCAGGGACCATGTCTGTTGAAGCATGGCATAGTAATGCAAAAATAAATCAAATCAAATCCTAAGGTCTAGAAACTTGTCTTTGCCTGTGTTTTTTCCCAATGGAAAGCTGCCATTCTCCGATTGCGGAATTCTGTGCTACAGAGGCAATTTCTGCACTGGTACAATGACACTGCAGAACACACAAACATTGGGGTGTGACCTTTGCTTTGCGTTTGGTAAAGTTTATTGGGCAGTGTGGTCAGCTGTCTTTCTGTCAACAGTTTGAGGGAAGAAGAGAGTTTTGAAAGAAGAAATTCTGGGGTTTTCCCATGCCTACTTTCCTTTTGGCCATAAGAAATGCCTTCGCTGTAGTATTTTTAACCCCCTCCTCCTCAGATCCATCCCTTTATCACACTTGATTGTGTGAGCCAAGACTCTAGCAAATGAGGCACCGAGTTGCATCAGGGCATAAAGCTGCAGTTCTTTCTGCAATCCTGTACCTGTACCCAGTAGCGTCGTAACGTAGGGGGCCTGATGTACCGGGCCCCAGGCGCCGAGCTTCTGGGGGGCGCTCACCTCGGACTCGAAGCTGGAGCGCAGTGCCCGCCCGCAGCCATAGCAGGCGGGCGGCGCTCCAGCTTTCGAGTCCGAGGTGAGCGACAGCGTCGTTGTCGTCTAGGCAACGCGCAGCGCGTGCCCAGACCCTGTGGCTGCGGGCGCGCGCTGTGCGCGTTGCCTAGACGACGACGACACCTCGGACTCTCTCGCTCCTCGGACTCGAAAGCTGGAGCGCCGCCCACCCGCAGCCATAGCGGGCGGGCGGCGCTCCAGCTTTTGATTCCAAGGAGCAACTGCGTCGTTTGACGTGACGTGACGTCACACGTTACGTGACGTCCGGGGGGCGCTCGGCCGGCCCCGCCCCCCTAGCCCCAGGCGTTGGAAGGCCTGAAGACGCCACTGTCTGTACCTACTTGGAAGTAGGTAGATTCATTATTAGGCACTGGGGAACGTTTTGGGACAAGCCAGGCCTGTACAAGAGGGATGGGCATCACTTGAACCAAGATGGAACCAGACTGCTGGTGTGTAACATTAAAAAGGTGGCAGAGCAGCTTTTAAGTTGACCCCTGGTGGAAAGCCAACAGGAGCCGAGGGTTCGGGACTCCTCGTCCGTCCCCATAGAATGAGGGTGGAGAGGTTCAGGAACAGCAAGGTAATGACGGAGTAGGAATTGGGAGTGGAAGCATGATGGGCCATGACAGCCGGTCTAGCAGGACGAGAGACTGCGGGGATAAAGGCTCAAACAAGCAGCCCATAAGAACATAAGAAGAGCCCTGCTGGAATTGTAGTTGCTTTTATGCAAATTCCTGAAGTCTCTGAGTGATGATGGGAGAACTGGAATGTTTGGTGGCTAGGGAAAACACTGACATAGTGGGCATAATGGAAACCTGGTGGAATGCAGAGAACCAGTGGGATACTGCAATCCCAGGATATAAACTCTATAGGAGGGTCAGAGAGGGGTGTGTTGGAGGTGGGGTGGCCATCTATGTCAAAGAAGGGGTAGAATCCACCAGAGTAGAGCTGGAGGGGGGCTCTGACTCCTCCGTAGAATCACTGTGGGTTAGATTACCAGGCTCAAGGAGCGATGTAATAGTGGGGGTATGTTATCGTACTCCAGATCAAAAACCTGAATGGGACCTCAAGATGAGGAAACAAATCAGAGAGATGTCAGTGAGATTCAGGGTTGTGATCATGGGGGTTATCCTCCAATTATCCTCATATCAACTGGGTCAGTTCAAGCTCTGGTCATGAAAGAGAGACTGGATTTCTGGATATGCTAAATGACTGTGCTTTAGAGCAGCTAGTCATGGAGCCGACCAGAGGACAGGTGACTCTAGGTTTGATATTAAGTGGTACTCAGGACCTGGCTAAGGAAATGATACCGAGCCATTGGAGAACAGTGACCATGCTGCGATCTGTTTCGCCGTGCATGTTGGGGGAAGAGTGCCAAGGAAATCTAATATGAAAACCCTTGACTTCCAAAGGACAGATTTCCCTTAAATGAGGAAACTAGTTAGAAAGAAACTGAAAGGGAAGGTAAAATGATTGTGTTCCAGAAGGATCTCTCCAAACTGGGAGAATGGGCAGCAAAATGGCAGATGCGATTCAATGTAAGCAAGTGTAAGTTATGCACGTTGTGGCAAGAAATCAAAACTTCACATATACGCAATGGGTTCTGATCTGTCTGTGACAGATCAGGAGAGAGATCTTGGGGTGCTGGTGGACAGGTCGATGAAAGTGTCGACCCAGTGTGCGGCGGCTGTGAAGAAGGCCAATTCTATGCTCGGGATAATTAAAAAAGGGATTGAGAATAAAACGACCAATATTATGATGCCATTGTACAAATCCATGGTAAGGCCACATTTGGAGTATTGCGCACAGTTCTAGTCCCCAGATCTCAAAAAGGATATAGTGGAACTGGAAAAGGTGCAGAAGAGAGCGACCAAAATGTTTAGTGGGCTGGGGCACCTCCCTTATGAGGAAAGGCTACAGTGTTTGGGGCTTTTCAGTCTAGAAAAAAGACTTAATCATGTCCCGCCTGAGGAGGGACATGATTAAGACGTATAAAATTATGCATGGGATAGAGGGCAGTTCTTTTCCCTCTCACAGAACACCAGAACTAGGGTACATGCACTAAAATTGAGTGGTGGGAGAATTAGAATGGACAAAAGAAAGTATTTCTTTACCTAGTGTGTAATTAATCTGTGGAACTCCTTGATGGCACCTGGCCTAAATGCCTTTAAAAGGGGGTTGCCCAGATTTATGGAGGAAAAGTCCATCACAGGTTACAAGCCATGATAAGTATAAGCAACCTCCTGGTTTTAGAAGTAGCCTATCTCTGAATGCCAGATGCAATGGAGTGGTGACACGATACAGGTATCTTGTTGTCTTGTGTGCTCTCGGAGGCATCTGGTGGGGCCACTGTGAGTTACAGAAGACTGGACTAGATGGGCCTTTGGCCTGATCCAGCAGGGCTTTTCTTGTGTTCTTATGTAAGTAATTTGCACTGAATGTAGTGACATTTTCTGGCCACTAAATATGCACAGGACCAGATTGCACATTCGTGAATGTAAATATTAGGGTTAGGCGTCATCTGGTATGGGGCGGGGGGGCACCCCCCCGGGCGCAGGGCACTGAGGCTCCGGGGGGGGCGGACCTCCTTAGGTTTCGGTTTCGAAACCTTTTTTTCCATTTTTTTTAGGTTTTCCCGGTGGGGGGGGGGGGTAACTGTTTTAGTGGTAACGGGGCACCTGTGTGTGTAGTGTGTGCTTTCTCCCCACTTATCTGTTATCTCTGAGCCGATAGGAAGCGCCCCGAACTTCCTCTGGCAAGCGCCCTTCGACTCCGGCAAGCGCCCAGAACTTCTTCGTTCTGCGCCTGCACAAGTCTTCTACAGTTAGCGCAGGTGCAGAACGTCGATTGGAAACTTCGTCGTTCTGCGCCTGCGCTAACTGTACAGGACTTGCGCAAGCGCAGAATGAAGAAGTGCTTGCTCTGGGCGCTTGCCGTAGTCGAAGGGCGCTTGCCAGAGGAAGTTTGGGCCCCGGGCGCCCGAACTTCGGGGCGCTTCCGGGGCTCAGAGATAACAAATAAGTGGGGAGAAAGCACACACTACACACACAGATGCCCGGAAACCCCCCGGGTTTCACACAGAACCCCGGAAAATGGTTAAAAAAACTGTCAAAAATAGGTTTCGAAACTGAAACCTAAAATTTTTGACAGTTTTATTGGGGGGCTCCGGGGGGCCGCCCCAACCTCGTGGGCGCCTAGCGACGCCATTGGGGGTCTGGCTGGGATGTGGGAGGAGTACTGGAAGAGAGAAGGAAGTATAGTGACAAGTGGCAGCAGTGGTGAATTTCTGCCTTGTTGACCAAGAAAGTTCTCACGTTATTGGGGAAGTGAAAGCAGGGCTTGTAATGTCCCCAGCTTGCCTTTTAAGGGTAGGACGGAACGTTCTGTAGCCAGCAGAAGGGTGGGATGACGAGGGCAAAGTGAAATGCCAGGGTGGTGAGCCCCAACACTGGGCTGACGGGCACCAAGGGTGCTGTAAAGGCAGGCAACCGAGCGGGGAAATCTCTGACGAGATGTTGCAGCCAGTGAGAAGCTGAAATTTCCCCTTTCTTGGCTACATGGTGGGGAGCCAGAGGCTGATGCGTTTTCCACCATGGCCTGCGGCAATGCTGCACAGTCTTACATTCCACACCACGGATTGAGTCAGCTTCAGGGTGCAAAACCTCAGAAAGGGTAGAGAGCCTGCCCACCATGATGCCAATTGCCAACACTGGCAGCTAAGGAGGAAGTGTGTGAAAAAGGGTTGATCGCCTTTGGTCAGTGACAAAGAAGAGAGGCAGGGCAGCAAGACGATTGGCAGAGGGTGGGGTGGGGTGGGGTGGGCAGGGGCGGCCCATCCATGAGGCCAACTGAGGAAGACGCCTCAGGCAGCAGTTTAGTGTGCCCACCTGTGTCTGCCCACCTGTCTCCACTGCTCCTCTTCCTCCTGCTCTTTGGACTGGAAAAAGAAAAGGGAGTGCAAATAAGGCAGTCCCCCCCCCTTACCTACACACCAGGAGGAGAGCTTCCTTTAAATCCCCACATAGCCCTGAAGTCCTCCATGTGACCTGGCACATTTCCCTTACAGGGGTGTTGTGAGGGTAAAATTACTTTATTTTTTAACATTTTTATACTATCCAAAGAGCTCAGAGTGATGTGCATAGTCCCCTCCTTTTGTCCCCACATAGTCCCCTCCTTTTGTCCCCACATAGTCCCCTCCTTTTGTCCCCACATTAGTCCCCTCCTTTTGTCCTCCCAACAACCCTGTGAGGTAGGTGAGAAGCTGAGCAGGTATTTGAACCTGGGTCTTCCCGGTCTAAGTCCAACTCCCGAACCACTACACCGTCCTCCTCTTTGAAGGAATGACAGGATATAATGTAACAAGTATAAAGGGGGGTTATATTGCTGCTGGAGCTTAGCCTGAGAACTTGTTTTCAATGCAACAGTGTGAAAAAGGCCTCTGAGCATATGCAGAGAGCTTTCCCTTTACCACTGTGTAATCCTAGCCAACGAGCTAGGCCTGTGAAACTGGCAATTTGCAGTCGCTGATTAAAATGAGGCTTTCCAGGTTTCCTTGAGGAGAGCCACGACAGCTCAAACTTCCCTTCTTTATCCACACCAATCCCGGACTCATCCCAGGAACTGTTATTATAACAGGTTCTGGGACGAAGCCCTTGTGAATCTCAGCATACTCTGAAGGTGAAGCCTTGGGTGCAGTCCTGTTTCACATGTGCAGATCCCCCAGCACCACTGCAAGGGAGGGATTTTCTGAAGGCAAAAGCCCTCTCCTCCTCGCCATGATTCATCATCCATCCCATCATTTCTCAACATCAAAAGCTGCTGCTTGGCTGGTTTGACCAGATACGAGACCTCAAATGCAGTGTCGTTTAATCCCTCGGGAGGAAGGGGTGGGTGGTCGTGTGTGTTTTCAGTAAAGAAACCACAACGCTTTCCAATTCCTTGCTGGAAACGGAGAAAGACCCACATGTCTTTGTGCATCTTTGAGTTTCTGTTTCCCATTCGGTACTTAGTTTACTGGCACACGTTAATCACGCTCTTGGGCAGGCCAGATTCTCAGCTAATTAGGGCAAGCTGAATCACACTGTCTTTTCCTAACTTTTCCCTAGGCTCAAGTCTTGGCTGAGTGGAGCGAGGGAGCTGCCATACACTGAGTCAATAGATCTCAGTATGTCTATGGTCTAACTCAGCATTGTCCTCATTGACTGGCTGCAGTTCTCCTGGGTTCTCCCAGCACTAGTCCTAGACTGAACCCGGGACCGTCTGCATTACAACGACTGTTCTTACAACTGGGGTACAAAGCCCCTCAGAGACGTCGCTCCGGTAGGGGCGGGGCTGTAAGTTTTGCTCGGTCGGAGTCCCGTTTACCGAGCGAGCAGGAGGCGGCCCCGCCCCCTCACTGTCGGAGCCATTCCCCTGCGGAGAAAGCAGCAGGCAGGGTCTCTTGCCTGCTGCTTTCTCCGCAGGGGAATGGCTCTGACAGTGAGGGGGCGGGGCCGCCTCCTGCTCGTTCGGTAAACGGGACTCCGACCGAGCAAAACTTACAGCCCCGCCCCTACCGGAGCGACGCCTCTGAAGCCCCTCCCAAACTGGTGCATTTGGGGCTGAGAATCACTTGGTTTTTGTGTGTGTTGTCCTTTCCTTACACTGTGTGGCTTGGCTCACTGTCAGGAGCCACCTGATTCAATGTGACTCTAAGAGTTGCTTTGCTGGACCTGAACAAGAGCCAACTCGCTCAGTGTTCCGTCCTCTAGGAAGCTCCAAAGCAGGCAAGTGACATGCTTGTCCTCAGCTTCTGCTCCTCAGAGGCAACTGTCTCTGAATACGGATGTTCCATTTAGCGCTCACAGCAGGCTTGCAGAATCTGAGTCACTAAGCAGCCCACTAGCCACATATGGTAGCCAACCAGGGGCTTAGTAAATGCCTCCCATTTTGGCTATCTGGAGCTGCAAGTAGGTGTGTGCGACTGTCAAACACCTGCCAGGTCACTACATTACATGACTCATGGGTCCAATTTCAGTAGCGTGACTCACAAATTGGGCAGGCTTGACTTACATAACCATTGATTATTTATTTATTTAGTTAAAGAATTTGTATCCCGCCTTTCTCCCAGCAAGGGCACTCAAGGCGGCTTACAACATTAAAATAAACATGGACATAAAATAAGTAAAAACAAATAATTAAAACAATTAAAATAAACAACCCCAGTGGGTCACCTGTATTTACATTTGTTAAAAGCCATTTGTTAAAAAGCCACCATGTCAGACATCGAAAGCTAACCTAAATAAAAACGTCTTAACAGCGCAATCCTAACTAAATACCCACGCGCTGCATCCAATGGGGAGGGGGGCAGTCCAGAGGTCTCCTCAAGATCAGGGAAATGTAATTCCCTTACTTTGGGGTAACCCTCCGCTACCCCAATGGGTAGGCTTACCAGATTTCCCCCGACGCAGGAGGGGCAGCAGTGACGTCACCGGGGGCGGGGGCGGGAATCTTGACGTCACCGGGGAAAGTGTCCGAGTTCACCGAGTTCACTCGGACGCTTGCCGAGTGCTTCTAGCCTTGCGCACACGCGCGCAAGGCTAGAAGCTCCTGAACCGGAATTGTCCTGGCCGGATTGTCCTGGCCGGACTATGGTAAGCCTACCAATGGGTCTCCTCAGTTCTGCACCAGCTATTTTGCTGGCACAGAACCAAAGAGAGTAAGGGAGAGGGAAGGAGCATAGGATCCTCGTGCACACAAGTGAATTTGCCTTTTTCACCGCAGTGGCATATGTTAGTGGGGGGGGGGGGCGATGACAAACAAGACTTACAAGGAGTTCCATCATTCTTGACGTTTTTAAAAAACCAAAAGCAATCTGGGGAGTTTGCAAGTCTGAACAGAGGAAGGGTTGGGTGGGTGGGTGGGGGGGCAGAGAGTGCTTCACCTTTTCCCTGGTGGCTGATTTCCACCACAAGATCACCTTCTCCAAGTGATCCTTGTACATGAGTAGTTGACCAGACAGAGACCCCAAGATCTTTTTTCCTGGGCAGCGCCTCCAGCATAGATGGCCGGCCCGACGTGAATCGCAATGTGCTTACTTGCACTGACTCTCATTTTGCGTGTTCTTGGCCATTTACTCAGTGTGGAGATTCACGTTGGGAGCTCCTGGGTCTCGTTGGGATTTCCTGCCTCTGCAATTAATGGGAGTGTCGCCCATGAACTTGGTTACCTCACTGTTCACACACCTCACTCTAGTCTAGATCACTTCTGAATGTAAAACTGTGCTTCATAATAACGGGTCTTTCCAGATTTTCAGTTTTTACTGCCATAAATGTGCACATTACTAATTAGGTACACAGATTTGCCCCGACATGTTTCCTTAGACGTTGTACTTGCATTTTTGTGGCAAGAAAATGGCCGTTTCCCAGCACTGTAATTGCTATATGTACTTAGGAAAAAATGTGCTTTCCCCCCTCACCAGGCACAATGAGGCACTCCTGGTGTGATGTGCTAACATGAGTGCCATGGGCCCCTAGTAGATATCGCTTGTCATGTTAATGCTGATGATGAGCACATCACTTTTAAAGGCTAATTGGTATTACGGTAACATACTAAGGAAGCTGACAGGCTAGGCAATGAGCTGGCCAGTTCAGTGTTCCCATCTGTTCTCCAGCAGCGTCACAGGCCAAAGTCGTTCCCAAACCTGTCTTGAGATACCCGGGGGGGGGGGGGGACTGAACCCGGAACTTTAAGTGCACCAGATGCTCTTCTAGCTCACCACTCCTCTCCTACTCCATCCCCCTCTTCCTTCTCCAGTCCAGAGAGTGAGGAGCAGCAGTGGGGGCAAGTGGCGTGGACAGATGGAGGTAGGTGTTTCTGGCAACCTGCTGCCTGAGGCAGCCGTCTCAGCTGGCCTCCATGGATGGGCCAGCCCTGACCACAGTGAATATTATTTCAGCATTGGATTTCCTGTGCGCTAAATCCTATGTGGATTTCCTAGTGGGCTCAATCCTCACTAAAGCTTAGAGTGGCGGAGCACGTGCTCTGCCGCTCTAAGCTGTCGCAAACGTGCCATATGTTTGCGACGACTTGGGTGTAAGCGGCGCCAGTGCTGAGACCGACACTGCTCAGACCCCTGGGGGACTGACCCTGCACCGGATGACACAGGTAGGCTCTGTGCCGCTCGGTACCAATACTTTATCCATTAGGCCACATCGGCCGTCTGCAGCAGGAACCTGTGCGCCAAGAGCCTGGGCATCTCTATAATTGAAGGGCCCAGAAGAACCTCCCTTGATCAGCAATGGCACAGTCTGTTGCTGTGCATCCCCAGGGGGAGGAAGGGCTCAGGAGAATGTCCCATTCAGATTCCCAGGTAGACAAGTAATAAAGAGACATTCTGCCATTATTCTGTATTTTTAATGCTTTAGAAAGAAAGTGAGCATTTCATGAGAGGGTGTGCTCATCCAGAGTTATAATAACTTTGACAACCCCAACAGGGCTATCCTTGCAGCAATATCCAGTGGTGTTGCAGACTTTGTTTTTCAGCTGAATTTTACTTAGCTCTTTCAAGGCTAAACATAAGAACATAATAAGTTCTTATGGATCAGGCCAAGGGCCATAAGAACATAAGAACATAAGAACATAAGAAGAGCCCTGCTGGATCAGGCCAAAAGCCCATCTAGTCCAGCTTCCTGTGTCACACAGTGGCCCCACCAGATGCCTCAGGGAGCACAAGACAACAAGATAACCTGTTTCCCGTTGACAATCCCTTGCACCTGGCACAGAGAAAACCCACTTCTAAAAACCAGGAGGTTGCTTATGGCTTGTAACCTGTGATGGTCTTTTCCTCCATGAATCTGTCCAAACCCCTTTTAAAGGCATCTAGGCCAGATGCCATCACCACATCCTGTGGCAAGGAGTTCCACAGATGAATTACACGCTGGGTAAAGAAATATTTTCTTTTGTCTGTTCTAACTCTCCCTCCACTCAATTTTAGTACATGTCCCCTGGTTCTGGTGTTGTGCGAGAGGGAGAAGAATTTCCCTCTATCCACTCTCTCCATCCCATGCATAATTTTATAAGTCTCAATCATGTCCCCCCTCAGGCGCCTTTTTTCTAGGCTGAAAAGCCCCAGACGCTGTAGCCTTTCCTCATAAGGGAGGTGCTCCAGCCCACGAATCATTCTGGTCGCTCTTTTCTGCACCTTTTCCAATTCAACTATATCCTTTTTGAGTTGTGTTGACTAGAACTGGACACAATACTCCAGATGTGGCCTTACCATCGATTTGTACAAAGGCATAATGATATTGGCCGTTTTATTCTCAATCCCTTTTTTAATGATCCCGAGCATGGAATTGGCCTTCTTCACAGCCGCCGCACAGTGGGTCGACACTTTCATCGACCTGTCCACCAGCACCCCAAGATCTCTCTCTTGATCCGTCACAGACAACTCAGAACCCATTAGCTTATATGTGAAATTTTGGTTTCTTGCCCCAATGTGCATCACTTTGCACTTACTTACATTGAAGCGCATCTGCCATTTTGCTGCCCATTCTCCCAGTTTGGAGAGATCCTTCTGGAGCTCTTCACAATCCCTGCTGGTCTTCACCACCCGGAAAGGTTTAGTGTCATCTGCAAACTTGGCCACCTCACTGCCTATCCCCAACTCCAGGTCATTTATGAATAAGTTGAAAAGCACCGGTCCCAAGACCGATCCTTGGGGCACACCGCTTTTCACCTCTCGCCATTGTGAAAATTGCCCATTGACTCCCACTCGCTGTTTCCTGGTCTTCAACCAGTTCCTAATCCACAAGAGGACCTGCCCTCTTATTCCCTGACTGTGGAGTTTTCTCAGGAGCCTTTCATGAGGGACCGTGTTAAACGCCTTCTGAAAATCCAGATATATAATATCCACGGGTTCGCTCGCATCCACATGCCTGTTGACCTTTTCAAAAAATTCTAACAGGTTTGTGAGGCAAGACTTCCCCTTGCAGAAGCCATGCTGACTCTCCCTCAGCAGAGCTTGTTCTTCTATGTATTTTAAGATTTAGCCTCCTTAACTGTGCTTGTTAGCCATGCCGGCACCCTCCTGGACTTGGTCGAGCCCTTCCTCCTTTGTGGGATACACTCCCGCTGGGCCTCTATGACTGTTGTTTTAAACAGCCTCCATGCACTCTGGAGCGATTGGACTCTTTTTACCTTCCCTTTCAGCTTTTTTTTAACTAGTCTCCTCATTTTGGGGAAGTCAGCCCTTCGGAAGTCAAGGGTTTTCGTGTCAGATTTGCTTGGCCCTCTCCCTCCGACATGCATGGCGAAACAGATCGCAGCATGGTCACTGTTCCCCAACGGTTCGGTAACATTTACCTCCCTGACCAGATCTTGAGTGCCACACAATATCAAGTCCAGAGTCACCTGTCCTCTGGTCGGTTCCGTGACAAGCTGCTCTAAGGCACAGTCATTTAACATATCCAGAAATCCAGTCTCTCTTTCATGACCTGAGCATGAATTGACCCAGTCGATGTGAGGATAATTGAAGTCCCCCATGACTACAACCCTGTCTCTCATTGACACCTCCCTGATTTGCTTCCTCATTTCAAGATCCCCTTCAGGTTTTTGATCTGGAGGACGGTAGCATGCCCCTACTATTACCTCACTCTTTGAGCCTGGTAATCTAACCCACAGTGATTCTACGGAGGAGTCAGAGCCCCCCTCCAGCTCTACTCTGGTGGATTCTACCCCTTCTTTGACATAGATGGCCACCCCACCTCCAACACGCCCCTCTCTGTCCCTCCTATAGAGTTTATATCCTGGAATTGCAGTATCCCACTGGTTCTCCGCATTCCACCAGGTTTCTGTTATACCTACTATATCAATGTTTTCCCTAGCCACCAAACATTCCAGTTCTCCCATCTTTGCCCGTAGACTTCGGGCATTTGCATAAAAACACTTATATACCTGGTCCCCCAAGAAGGGCTGCATGTTTGCACCTTTATTCCTGCAGCCTTCTGTCCTGCTAGACTGGCTGTCATGTCCCATCACGCTACCACTCCCAATTTTTACTCTGCTATTATTTGACTGTTCCCCATCCTCTGCACCCTCATTCCCTAGGGATGAGGAGTCCCGAACCGGATGCCCCTCAGCTCCTGTCGGCTTTCCCCCAGGAGTCAGTTTAAAAGCTGCTCTGCCACCTTCTTAATGTTACGCGCCAGCAGTCTGGTTCCGTTTTGGTTCAAGTGAAGCCCGTCCCTCTTGTACAGGCCCGGCTTGTCCCAAAACGTTCCCCAGTGCCTAACAAACTTAAACCCCTCCTCCTGACACCAGCGTCTCATCCACGCATTGAGACCCCTGAGCTCCGACTGCCTAGCTGGCCCTGCGCGTGGAACAGGTACCACTTCTGAGAACGCTACCTTTGGGGTCCTGGATTTGAGCTTCCTACCTAGCAACCTAAATTTGGCCTCCAGGACCGCCCGGCTACATTTCCCCACGTCGTTGGTGCCAACATGCACCACAACCGCTACCTCCTCCCCAGCACTCTCTACCAGCCTATCTAGACGAGAGGTGATGTCCGCAACCTTCGCACCAGGTAGGCAAGTCACCGTGCGGTCCTCACATCCGTCACAGACCCCCCTCTCTATGTTCCTGACTATAGAGTCACCCACGACAAGAAGCCCCCTTCGCCCCCTCCCCAGAGGAGTATCCATAGTGCGACTGGATACGGGCCCATCACCTGAAGAAGGGGCCCCCACTGTGGGATTGTTTCCCTCTTTTCCAGAGCAACGTCCTCCAGCCCTGAGACTCCCTTTCCTGACAGCTGAGGCGCTGGCCAACTGAGGGTGGGACGATGCCTCCACGTCCCTAGAAGTCTCACCCTGGTTCCTCTCTACCTGTCTCTGCTTCTCCAGGTCAGCAACCGTGGCTTCAAGGGAGCGAACCTGTTCCCTGAGAGCCTGGAGCTCTTTGCACCGAGCACACACCCATGACTTGTGCCCAAGAGGCAGATAGCCATACATGTGACACTCAGTGCAAAACACTGGATAGCCCCCACCCTTCTGCTGGCTGTCTGACTGCATAGCTTTTTTTTTGTAAGTTATGGATTTATCAAAGTTTGGGTACCTTAATGTTGTTGGAACTCTCCTCTCTTCAAGGTTGTTGGAGCTCTCCTCTCTTCCTCTGTCCTCTCTTCAAGGAAAGTGCCGGGCAGTGTGTGGGGCCTGGCTTCCTCGCCCCGCTGCTGAACTCGCCCAGCTGCTTAACTCGCAGTGTCTTTTTTACCTTGCCACTTTGTCCCAGTGAGCCACTTGGTCCCAGTGAGGCCACTCGCTGCTCCATCTAGTCCAGCTTCCTGGATCTCACAGTGGCCCCACCAGATGCCTCAGGGTGGGCAACCCCCTTTTAAAGGCATTTAGGCCAGGTGCCATCAAGGAGTTCCACAGATTAATTACACACTAGGTAAAGAAATACTTTCTTTTGTCCATTCTAATTCTCCCACCACTCAATTTTAGTGCATGTACCCTAGTTCTGGTGTTCTGTGAGAGGGAAAAGAACTGCCCTCTATCCCATGCATAATTTTATACGTCTTAATCATGTCCCTCCTCAGGCACCGTCTTAATCATGTCTTAATCATGTCCCTGCCTCAGGGAGCACATAAGTCAACAAGATACCTGTATCCTGTCGCCACTCCCTTGCATCTGGCATTCAGAGTCAGGCTATCTCTAAAACCCAGAGATTGCATACAGAGTGCATACAGACATCATGTGGTGTGTAACCTGTGGTGGACGTTTCCTCCATAAATCTATCTAGCACCTCCCCCCCCTTGCTTAAGCTCAACAAAGGGGGAAACAGGGTGTTCCAATGAAAGAGAATTGTGCAACAAATGTAATAAATGAATATGTAACGTACGTATAATCACTTCTTCTGCTTAGCTCAGTGGACTTAGATTTGAGTAAATAATACGCTTCCGACTGTGCTGCACAAGTGTAACTAATCTGGGACCCACAAAGCCCCTCCACCCATGAGTTTACCTTCGGTTCTTTCAGCCTTAGCTCTCCCGACCCCACGTCAGGACAAAGATAGTGGCTGACCTTGCAAAGCTGGTGAAAGGACTACTGTTTGAATGTACAGTTGTTGTTGTTCAGTCGTCAAGTCATGTCCGACCCTTCGTGATCCCATGAACCACATCCCGCCAGGCCTTCCTGTCCTCCGCTATCTTCCTGAGTTCGCTCATTTTCATGTTCGTTGCATCGGTGATGCTGTCTGACCATCTCATCCTTTGCCTTCCCCTTCTCCTTTAGTCTGTTAAATGATTCAGTCTGTTAAATGATTTGAACACCCAAAAAGTGCTGCATAAACAAGAAGTTTTGTAGTGTAAAGGTTAGTATTAAATATATTGGCTACATATATTTTTAGCCGTTTTTATCAGAGCAGTGTTGCCTAGCCGTGTTGCTTCGGGGAAGGGTGTTTTCGCTGTTCAAAATCACCTGGGGCGCTTTCCTTCTGCCTCGCCCCCTTTCCCAGGCCCTTCGAGGGACATTCCTCTCCTTGCGTTTTCGCAACCTCTCTTGGCCCCCCCCCCCCAGCAGGAGGCATTTCCCGAGCGAGCCCTTCAACCCATTGGCCCTGCAGGCACGTTCGATGACTCAGCCCTGGGATTCCCTCCGTCCTGCGTCACGCTGCGCGGCAGCGCCCCATAAAATGCTTCCACCCGCTTGGCTGCATCAGACTCGGAGCTGAGAGCAGATCGCAAGAGGAGCACGGGCGGACTCCACCCAAGGGACAGTATTTGTGGATGATGGGAAAACTTAGGGGCTCCGTGATGCCCGTGGACCCCGTTAGCAGCTCTGGATTACTCTGCCAGACGTGTGGCTTCCTCCTCATCAACCCACAGCAGGCAGAGTGTGGGCATCGTTACTGCACGGGTTGTGTGAAGGGGCTCTTCAGGTCAGTGCCAAGAATAATAAAGGAAAGGACTGCCATGGGGGTGCATGGGGGGGGGGGCTGTAGGCTGGATGTGTGTGTAAATCTGGGATTCCCCCAGATGTTCTCCCACTCCTCACTAGATTATTAGACTAAAAAAAAAAATTGGTGGCAATTGTATGCCTGCTTTCTTTTGAGTAAGTTTAAAATGAGGTTAGGTCAATCACCAGAAGAGGCAAAGAAGGGGCAAAATGCATGGAGGGGGAGTTTTGCCCTATAGATTATAAAAGAAAAATAAAGGATGGGTGAAAATATTTATATAATCATCTTGATGATCAAAATAAATAGGGTTGATGATGATGCATAAATGTTTATGCAGCATTAAAGCAAAGCCCTCTGTGCATGTGAAAAAGTGCCTTTCCTTTAAGTAACCACAAGGGGTCTAGCAAGAGGGTGTGTGTGTGTGTGTGTGTGTGTGTGTGTGTGTGTATCTATATCTATATCTATCTATCTATCTATCTATCTATCTATCTATCTATCTATCTATCTATCTATCAACACCTGAATTTGACATGTTGTTGTTGTTCAGTCGTTAAGTCGTGTCCGACCCTTGGTGATCCCATGAACCATATCCCGCCAGGCCTTCCTGTCCTCCACTATCTTCCTGAGTTCGCTCATTTTCATGCTCGTTGCATCGGTGATGCTGTCTAACCATCTCATCCTTTGCCTTCCCCTTCTCCTTTTGCCTTCAATCTTTCCCAGCATCAGACATACAGTATATTAAGTTGTGGGTGGCCAGCGGGTGGCGCAGTGGGTTAAACCGCTGAACCATCGATCGAAAGGTCGGCAGTTCGAATCCGCGCCGGGGTGAGCTCTCGTTGCTTGGCCAGCTCCTGCCAACCTAGCAGTTCCAAAGCATGTTAATGCAAGTAGATAAATACGTACCGCTTGCGGGAAGATAAAACAGCGCTCCGTGTGCCAGCTGCATGCTACGCTTTGCGCGCTGGCTCTTCGGCTTTGAAATGGGGATGAGCACCACACCCTAGAGTCGGACACGACTGGACTTAATTGTCAGGGGTCACCTTTACCTTTACCTATATTAAGTTGTAGTCATTGGTGTATCAATGCTTAAAGCGGAAGCTGATTTTGGGTGCATTTTTGTAATACAGTTTTCTGTGTTTATGCTGTGAACCATTTATACAATTTAATTTTAAAAATATTTGGAACCAAGTCCCACTGCAGTTATTGGGGCTTATTTCTGAGTAGACAGGGGCTGTTAAGACATTGTTTCTCCTTTCTTCTGCATTTCCCCCCGAATGCATGTTACATGTATGTTTGGAAGGTGTGTATGTGTGACACTTAAACGGCAATCCTATACAGTACACACTTTGGGAGTAAGCCCCATTGAACACAGGGAGACTTGCTTCTGAGTAGACACACCTAGGATTGTGTCGTTAGCACACTTACATTTCCATTCTGTTTTAACAGTCTGTTCTCTCTTCACCCCCCCCCCAAGGGACACCGACAAAGTTTCATGCAAGACTTGCAAGAAGAGACTAAGCCCCAAAGAGGTGAGTCGCAAAACGAATAGTGGGGAACCCTGTTGGTGATTTTCTGTCGCAGCAGCAGCAGCAGCCAGTGTTGCTTTTATTGGGGTTGATTGTCATTTTTTATTATTCTTTTGTTTTAATTGCGGCGGGTCACTTTGCTCGTCTGCTGAAAACAGCCGCTGGGCGTTTAATTTCCCTCTCCATAATGGCTCGGAGAATTTACCTTGTCCTTTGGCATCCAACTGGTGGGTTTGATCACAACCAGAATGAATGTGGGCCATCATGCCAATGTGGCATTGCCATTTTAAAAAGGCATTGTTGCAAAAGAGAAGCGGGTTGTTATCACATCAGGGGCTTTCCTGTTAATATTTGGGAAGGAGAGGTATTTTTTTTTAGTGGACCTGCCAAAATCCCTCTTTTGAACAACTACTAAGGTTCAAGAACTCTGTCCTTCTAACGAACAAGGAGAAAGATGGACACATACAGCAAAACTTGGCAAGAGGGACCCATGATGTTGTAGAGGAGGTCCAAAGAGCGGAATCTTGTGCATGACAAAGGGGGAGATGGGAATTAAAACATGTGGAGGCTGTTTTCAGTGAGAACCATGCCTTTAAGGTAGGCTTACCATCGTCTCGGAATCGAGCCTGGCTTCGGACTAGACCAGGCCCGAGCCGCGCTCAAGGGTGCACTGCGGCTGCCCAACAGGGTTCCAGCTTCAGTCGCGTCGTTGACCGGAAGTTCCGGAAGCCGGAAGCCCATTGGGCAGCCACAGTGCACCCTCAAGAGCGGCTCGGGCCTGGTCTAGTCCGAAGCCAGGCTCAATTCCGGGACAACGGTAAGCCTACTTTCAGGTAACCTATCGTCTGGGCTTTGGGTACAGTGACGAAAAGGAGGAGCTGTGAGGAAGGGGATCCAGGTTTGGCTTTCCAATCCTCAGCCAACACATCGGATTTTTCTTTCCACCCACAGTTTCACAACGACAAAGCGGCAGAGAACGATGCTCTGGCCACGCAAGTCGCCTGCCCAAATTTCGGCTGCATTTGGACCGGGACCCTGAAATCATACCAGGTATGTAATGAAGATCATCTATACCTCCCGCCCCCCTGCTGTGGGACAAAATTTGGGTGCAAAAGTCATCGGGTGACCTTTTGTACACTTTCAGGACTGGCTTATATGGTTGGCAGCTCAATCCTAACTAAATCCCTCCCCATCAAAACAGCCGCGCCAATGGCGCAAGTGCTGTATCCTTGAGGAAAGGAGATTTACTTTGAAGTGAATGGAAAGATTAGCAGAAAGCCTGGGTATATAAATGCAGCACAGATTGAAACTGGTTTTGCAATCTGTGAGGGAGGCTAGCATGTTTATTATTATTATTATTAACAGTATTTATATACCGCTTTTCAACAAAAAGTTCACAAAGCAGTTTACAGGACAAAATCAAATGATTGTCATTTGATTGGCTCCCTGTCCCAAAAGGGCTCACAATCTTAAAAAGATGCAGAACACCACCAGCAGCCACCAGAAAAGAGACTGTGCTGGGGTGAAAGGGGAGCAGTTACTTTCCCCATGCTAAATATAAGAGGAGAACCAATTGAAAAAGTGCCTCCTGCCCAGTTAGCAGGGGAAACTATCAGGGGATGATGATGATGATGATTAGTTTAATTTTTAATGCCATACAGAGATGTATCACTACCCCCTCCAAATTGCAGTTCCCAGGATTCTTTTCTTGAAAGCCTTGGCAATTAAACAAGCCATGTATGTTTATATTGTAAATGTACCTTTTGGTGTTGTATATCTGGATATGCTTTTCTAGCCCTGTTGGCTTTTGGTTATCTAGTGGAGAGAACTACAGTACCTCCTCCTCTTGCTATGCGGAAATAATTGCTCCTACCCAGCCTTTTCTCTTCCTTCCCCATGGTGATCTTATTCTGACCTGTTCTTTTTGGTGTAGGAGCATGCTTGCCCCCCAGTGGCACATGCTGGAACTTCAAGGAAGCTGACTTTTGCTCTTGATGCACAAGATGTGGAGAAGGAAAAGAAGCCTCGCTGGAGTGTGAGCAGCAGCACCGGCATGGTAAGTTGCTGGGTAGTCCCAGAAGGGAATCGTGGGGTGAGGAATGCACCCCCAGATGCCGAGGGGGAGTAAGGGTGATGCTGCACCCAGAGGTGTATGGGTAGGTTTACCAGATCTCCAACCGGGACAGAGTGCTAGACCTTTAAGAGAAGGAATGTGGGTAGGTGTAGCTTGTTAAACCTTAGAGCACAATCCTAGGCATCCATGGGGCTTGCTTCTGAATAGACATGCCTAGGATTGTGCTCTAAGGTTTAACAAGCTACACCTGCCCACATTCCTTCTCTTAAAGGTCTAGCACTCTGTCCCGGTTGGAGATCTGGTAAACCTATGTATGGGGAATATTGCAAACCAGGGCTTCTGTCAAGTACTGCTATGCCTAGCTGCTCTTTGTTAAATTGACTTGAAAATTGTTACACTGAAAAGTGGATGAAGACTTTCTAAAAATAAAATAAATCCTGGGGTCGAGGGGGAAAAACAGCAGCAAGCCCTCCCTTCGTTTTATCACATGTACTGTATACCCCCTCCCCTCCATTTCCTCCCAGGACGGTATATGTAACTCTTCCCTCACCATTATAGTCTCGCAACAACCTTGTGAGGTAGGTTAGGTTCAGATATAGCAACTGGCCTCGGGTCACCCAGTAAACTCCATGGCCAAGTGGGGATTTGAACCTGGGTCTCTTCAGGTCTGGTCTGAAACGCTACCCACTGCATGACACTGGCTATCTTGGTGCTTAGCTTGAAGGCCTACTTAGCCTGGATGCTTTTATAGGGGAGTCCAGGCTTCTTGGTTATCCTGTAGCTGCCTCCCCTGGGGCTCACAGGTGAAACCCCTGCCTGGTATTCTTCCAGGTTTTGGGCTTGACACCCATCTGCATCCAGAGTAGAGCAAGATACCCCTATGTGACCCCCCCTCTCTTTCTTTCTCTCCTCCTCTTCCTTAGGGTGACTCTTCTCTGAATGAGGAAGCGGTCTTGCTGCGTGTGGAGTCCTTGGAGATGATGGTGGCCTCGATGCGTTGGCAGCTGAACAGTCAGTCCACCACACTGAAGTGTCTCCAGCGCTGCTGTTCTCATTACGAGAAGTTGTTGAGAATCTCTCAGGAAAAATACGATGCCCCCCGCGGAGCGAAAGGGGCCTCCCCGACATCGCCAGAGCTGATCAGCACCGACGGAACTCTGGTCTGGAAAGTGGAGAACTTTTCCAAGCTCATGAGGGATGCCAAAGCCGGGAAGAGGCGTTCTGTCTACTCGCCAGCCTTCGCCACCCACGCTTTTGGGTACCACCTCTGTGTCCGGCTGTACCCTGATGGAGATGGCATTGGCCAGGGCAGCCATCTTTCACTCTTCCTTGCCTTGGCCAAAGGGCCCTACGATGATGTGCTGCCTTGGCCCTTCCGGCAGAAGATCACCTTCTCTCTCCTAGACCCCAACCGAAAAATGCCACCTCTGAAGGAGACCTTCCTCCCTGATCCTCAAAGCTCCTCCTTCCACCAACCTCAGGAGAGACTCAATGTGGCTAGTGGGAGTCCCCTCCTTGCCAGCCACATTCAGATTCCCAGCTACCTCAAGGATGACGTTCTCTATCTCAAGGTAGTGGTGGATTTGGCAGGGATGGAAATCTGAGACTGGAAGTTGAGGGGGAGTTAACGATGGCTCTGTTTTCCTTTGCTCCTTCATTGCCTTTTCCACCCAGTGTCCCCTGCAACTCTTTCTGCTGTCAGAACTCCACCCCTTCCCACGTCAGTTATGTCCACTACAATTTCCATTCTAATAGGAGTATTCAGCTACCTCTTAGGGGAGTCTAAAATCTGCAAGTCCACAATTGTATTAGGAATTGTGGGAAATTGGCTCCTGATAAACACTCAGGTTTCTAGTCCTTAGTACTATGGGCACATTTGTTTTTGAAAATGCATGGAATGCATGGAAACTTGTGGAGGCTCTAGATGGGCCATACAACGATCATGAGTGTGGAATATATTAGGGTGTGTATGTGGTTGTATGTTTCACTTCACTGCAATAACTGTGAAATCAGATGTTAAGAACTGTCTGTCACCTGAAAGTCCTGCCCAGCTATTGGCTGAAGTGCTCAGTGATGTCATGGAATGCTCAGAAACATTCTAACTTCTCAGGAAAAGAAAAACTAGCTGGCAAACAGTTCATCTTTTATGAAGGAAATGATGTAAAAGTTGAGTTTTGGGGGATGAACGTCATGCCAGACCTCTTGACCGAAGAGGCAATTGAGGGAGTTTAGAAGACTCAAAATCTAAGCAGGAAGTGGGCCCAGCAATTCTACAGAAATGGCATTTGAAGGGGAGGGGTAACAAACAGGAAAAAGTATCTAAGGGAAGAATGGATGGAGAAATTGGAAGCTGAGGAAAAGAGTCAATTTCACACAGGGCCTAGCAACAGGAGCAAAATGCAGTGTTGGTCAGGAGGGCTTGAACAAGTTTTTAAAACACAACTACTAACAGCATGAAAACAAGTTTAATCTTGCTTTATTGTTTTGTTTGCCGCTGCTTTTTACAGTGACTTTTTATGTGTAACATGATTTAAATTATGTTGTGAACCATCTTGGAAATGGAAATTGAGAGGTGGAGAACATAGATCATTTGAATAAGCAGAAATGGGAACTTAGGAGGCTGAAGCAAACAAAAAAACCAAAGGGGGCCTAAATTCCTCCATAGTGATTTTTTAATCAAACGAGTCAGTCTGATATTTGATAGCAATTTTCTAGTATGCAAAAGATGTTTCTTCCATATTCCTTGCTATTTATGAATGATGATGATAGTGCTGAATTGAAAACTGATTACCGTATTGGTCGGAGTATAAGACTCACTTTTTTCTCCTAATTTAAGTTTTTAAACTAGGGGTGCGTCTTATAATCAGGCTGTTGCAATTTAATGCCAGTGATTTAATTAAATTTTTTTAATAGCACCAAACTTTAAGGGTGCGTCTTATAATCAGGTGCGTCTTATACTCAGGACAATACGGTATTTAGAACCACTGAAACATGAAGAATTGTTTCAGATGAAAGTGCTACAAATCATTGGAAAAATGCTGGTGGGGAAGGACGATTTTTCTCTTGATGATGTGTGTGTGTGTGTGTTGGATTTTTTGTGTGTGTTTTCTGACAGAATATTTCCAACAAATATTTTATATTATCATTATTTATTGTTAATCATTTCTATAGCACTTTTTTTTTGAGCCGAGGGGCTTTGCAATAACCGCTAAGGAATCCAAGACATGCATCCTTAGACATGATAATTCTTCTACCTCACGTTCTATTTATTACCAGCAATGTATTTATTATATAATAATATCGCACAGATATTGTTGTGCAAGTTACAATATTAAAGATGATGATTTATATGATTGGTGACTGTCTTATGCTGGCTATGGCGGGGCGGGAAGAATGACAGCGAATGACAGCTATGTGTACAAACCACAGATCATGCCTTTAAAAGGGGATTGGACAGATTTATGGAGGAAAAGTCCATCACAGGTTACAAGCCATGACGGGGATAAGCAACCTCCTGGTCTTAGCTATCTCTTAATGCCAGATGGAAGGGAGTGATAGCAGAACGCCAGAAAGGACCAAGGGAGAAATCTAATCTAATAAATAAATACCAGGATACAGGTAAGACCACTGGGCCACCTAGCTTGAGTATTGTCACCCTGGGCTTGCAGTGGTTCTCCAGGGTTTCAGACAGGCAGGGCCGGCCCATCCATGAGGCCAACTGAAGTGGTCGCCTCAGGCAGTGGATTGTGGGTGGGCGCCCATCTCTATCCGCCTACTTGCCTCCACTGATCATCCATCTTCCCCTCCCTGGATTGGAAAAGGAAGAGAAAATGTGGAAGGGAGGAGAGTGCCGAGCTAGACAATTAGAGAGTGGGAGGAGCAGAGACTGGCACATCGTCGGGCAAGGGGGGCAGCATTTGGCATGCCACCTCAGGAGGTCTTGGACAGACCCTGCAGACGGGGATCTTTTCTCTGCCTTAACTGGAGATGGCAGGGACTGAATCTGGGGCCTTCTGCATTCCCTACTATCACTGAACCACAGCCCTTCCCCGAAGACTGGTCCTTCCAGAGAACACTCTGCCTCCCTTGGTGAATGTGGGGGAGCAGGCCAGGTGGGCGTGTGTGCGTGTGTGTACACACACACACACACACACACACACACACACACACACACACAGAGAGAGACAGAGAGAGAGAGAGAGAGAGAGAGAGAGAGAGAGAGAGAGAGAGAGATTAAAATCTTCTGCCAAATGGTTTTCCTGGAATGGATCACTTCATTCAATGGAGGGTGGTTTGGTACTGTAGTGCAGTCTCAATACCTACCCCCACCCCTGTGCATGGGAAATTGCTTAGCATGTTATCTGGAACCCCCCCCCCTTCTCACCTGGTCCAATTCAGCCACCGCATGGCCTCTGCTTGGTTTGGACTCTGGCCTGTCATTTCTCAGTCAGGCGCAAACCTGGTCAGGCCTTTGACCTCCTGGGCCCTGAGGTGCTGCCCCCGTGCCTCCCCCCCCAAGCACACCCCAACCCAGACCTTCCTGGACTTCCTCCCCACGGCAGTGGTGCTGCAGGTGGATCCTTTAGCAGCTACAGCAACACTCACTCAACACCAGAACCAGGGGACATGCACTAAAATTGAGTGGAGGGAGAGTTAGAACAGACAAAAGAAAATATTTCTTTACCCAGCGTGTAATTCATCTGTGGAACTCCTTGCCACAGGATGTGGTGATGGCACCTGGCCTAGATGCCTTTAAAAGGGGTTTGGACAGATTCATGGAGGAAAAGACCATCACAGGTTACAAGCCATAAGCAACCTCCTGGTTTTAGAAGTGGGTTTTCTTTGTGCCAGGTGCAAGGGAGTGGCGACAGGATACAAGTATCTTGTTGTCTTGTGCTCCCTGAGGCATCTGGTGGAGCCATTGTGTGATACAGGAAGCTGGACTAGATGGGCTTTTGGCCTGATCCAGCAGGGTTCTTCTGATGTTCTTATGTTCTTTGGCCTTGGCTGCTCCTCCGATCTAGTGGAGGAGATGGCTGCCATCATCACCGGGGGGAGGGGGGGGGACAATGCTTGCCCACTCCCCTGCTTCCCCACCCCCTTCAGCAATGGCCCTCCACCTGCTGTTGCCACCAGTTCCTCCCCCCCCCCCACTTTCTTCTCGAGGTTCTTGCCCTTCCTCAAACTGCGGGTGCAGTGAGTGGGGAGTGACCAGGTAGTCTAGCTAGCCGAGGAGAAAGAGTCCGAGGTGGTGGTGCACAGAAGTGGTGAGTGATGAGGCCACCCTGAAGATCAGGGGGAGCAGGAATGATGAGGGAGGATTGAGGAATCTCCTCCCAGAAAGTCCCGTCTGGCGTTTGGGACTCACCAGTCCCATTGTCAGGCAGACAGACCCATTTGCACAGGCATGAGAACGGGGGTGTAGAATGGACAGTATCATTTCAGATTGCAGGTAGGGGGGGGGGGAAATAGGACTTTTGACTCTCCTCTCTGTAACCTCCCCCCCCCCCTTTGCAGTTAGGAATCAGAATCCACTGAGAGCTGCTACATCGTTCCGAGTGGGGGACAGGTTTGATGGCGCAGACGTCTTCCTCGGGCAATTCCTCCAGAAAGGCCCATATACGTCACTCACTCTTTGTCTCATAGACTGGGAATTTCCACTCCTGAGCTGGCTGGCTTCTTACAGGAATAAAGCTGCAGACAGTCTCAGCTTGAATTCCTGCTAATTGGCGGGGGGCCTCTCTGAAGTGAAGGACTTCTGGATTTAGTTAGGGGCCTCCCGGTGGCTAGTGCAGACAGCTGGTAGGGATATTCCACAGTTATCTCTAGCAGAACTCTCTGTTCATGCTAGCAAAGAGCTGCTTTCGTCACTCAAAAGAGGCAGTTGCTACTTTATAGCTTGTATATGTAAACTGGCCTTAGTCCTTCATTATCTCCAGTTCCTTCATCAGTCTTGGTGTTTGGTCTTGCCACCCTCTCATCCATTCACACAGTTTTGCAACCTTTGTCTACACCAGGGGTGACCAACCTTTCAACATGAATGCTCCTGGACCCAGCGGCGTCGCTGGAGCGTGGCGCACGGAGCGGGCTGCCCGGGGGGGGGGGGTGACGCGTGCCTGCACGCCTTAAGGGTGACGCGTGCACCCCGGAGGCTCCGAGCCCCACGTGCGCGCGCACCCGCGCCCGCGCCCGCGTCACCATCCGGAGGCTCCGAACCCCCGGGAGAAGGCCTCAAGCGTCCCAAGACCTTCTCCCGGGCTCGGAGCGTTTGGACGGGTGACGCGGGCGCGCGCTCCGAGGCCTTCTCCCAGCCTCGTAGCCGGAGAAAGCCTCGGAGCGTCCGCCACAACCGGTGGCGTCCAGGGCCTTCTGAGAAGGCCCACTGCGTCGCCACACTATTTATTCTTTTTCCGCGCATGCGCAGAACGCAAACGGGCAGCCCTTGCCTCAGAAACGTTCGGCGCATGCGCGAAAAAAGAATAAATAGCGCGGCGATGCAGTGGGCCTTCTTAGAAGGCCCAGGACGCTGGAGGAAGAGGGTCGAGGCCCCGGACGCCGGAGGAAGAGCGTTGCAGAGCGCCGTCCGGGGGCGGGGGAGTGACGCGTCTCCCCCCCTCCTGCTCTCGGGTGACACGCATTCAGCGATGCTACTGCCTGGACCTCTGTGGTTGTATAGTAAAGGTATCCCTTGACATTTAAGTCCAGTCGTGTCCGACTCTAGGGTGCGGTGCTCATCCCCGTTTCGAAGCTGAAGAACCAGCACTGTCCAAAGATGCTTTTGTGGTCATGTGACCAGCATGACAACACGGAACACTGTTTACCTTCCCGTAAGCGCTACCTATTTATCTACTCACATTAACATGCTTTCGAACTGCTAGGTTGGCGGGAGCTGGGCCGAGCGACGAGAGCTCACCCCGTCGTGCGGATTCAAACTGCCGACCTTTCGATCGACAGCTCATGGTTCAGTGGTTTAACCCAGTGCGCCACCCCACAGCCTGGTTGTATAGGTGAGGGCATTTCAGCAGGTGCAGCTGCTTTAGCAGCACCATCGGCAATTACAGCTGCCAAGATTCTGTCTTCTGCACAACTCTTAAGAATACAGAGGCCCTAATGGTGAAAGGGTGGCCACCCTGGTCTACACAGCTCACACATGCTCTCACTTTTGCCTGGAGGGGGAAGGTATGAAGGAGGCAGTATTTTTTTTTTTTTTTTTGAAGAGGGAAATAATATTGGGGATTGCTGATTGGTGCACCACGTTTGCCTTGTAAGCTGTTCGTTGTCTTGGACAAACCACTTACCTTTCAGTGTCACTACGTTGCCTTCTGTAAATTTAGGCTTACCATAGTCCTGGATCCGGCTGGGACAATCTCGGTTCGGGAGCCCAAATCCTAGGCTCCCGGCCGGTCTCCTCGCATGCGCGTGAGGCTGGAACAAAGATGAAGATGCAGCGTATTAGCGCTGCAGGGAGCATTTTGAAGAACGCACCCGGCCAGGCAGGCAGTCCTGGCCCGCCACGATGCAGCTGGCGGGGCAGGATGAAGACATGGCGGCAGAGATACGGAGACGGTTGCAGCTGCAGCCAGGAAGCAGTGTGGCGGGAAGGAGACATATTAAAAAAGACAAACGGTTTTTAAAAAGGCAATACATTTTAACGTTTTTATTATGTTAATTTTTATGTTAATTTTTCCGGCCCACGTGACGTCATGATTCTTGGACACGCCCCTGTGACATCACTGCCGCCCCCCATGGGTCCCTGGGAAATTTGGTAAAGGTAAAGGTAATAGTGACCCCTGACAATTAAGTCCAGTCGTGTCCGACTCTAGGGTGTGGTGCTCATCCCCATTTCAAAGCCGAAGAGCCAGCGTTGTCCGAAGACGCCTCCGTGGTCATGTGGCCGGCATGACTCTCCTTGCCGCAGCGTGTAGCATGCGGCTGGAACACGGAGCGCTGTTTACCTTCCCGCAAGCGGTACCTATTTATCTACTCACATTAGCATGCTTTGGAACTGCTAGGTTGGCAGGAGCTGGCCAAGCACCGAGAGCTCACCCCGTCGCGGATTTGAACTGCCGACCTTTTGATCGACAGCTCATGGTTCAGCGGTTTAACCCACTGCGCCACCCGCAGTGGCTTACATGGTAAGCCTATGTAAATTGGTGTTGCAGCAGTAACTCCAGGGATCAAGAGAAAGATTTGGTGTTTGGGGCTCAGGAACTCCAACCTGTAGTCGGTCGGCTTATGATTGTGGACAAGTCACATTTCTCCATCTCTAGCCCAGCAGCACCTTCTTTCAACGTGACCAGCCACGTGCCTCTGGGAAGCTTAAAAGCAGGTTAGGAAGAGGATGATAGCCCTCTGCTGCTTGACCCAAGCATTTGGTATTGAGATATATTGCCTCTGGCCATGGAGGTTCCATTTGCTGGCTTGTTTTTCATTCGATATTGCTTTGTGTATTGAATATGCTAGCAGCTTTGGGATGGTATTGGCAGGAAAAGTGGTGTCAAAATGTTTAGAAGTGAATAAAATCATGACTGATAACAGAGGAGGAGCTAGGGTCCGGTGCCCCCGGTGCCCATGAAACGTTTGCACACACCCCTCAAATCCTGACAAACACATTACGTATAATAGTAACTATGATAATAATTATTAATTTATTAATTTATTAATTTATTAATTTATTAATTATTAATTATTAATTAATAAGTAGTAATAATAATAATAATAATAATAAACCTAAAACATTCAGAAATGTAACATTTCATCCCCCCAGATCCTTAGAGTACAGTACACACCCTAATAAAAATGGGTCCCCCTATGGGGGAGAAAGGTGGGATATACATTCAATAAATAATACATATTTTTTATTATTAAATGGCACCCCCGTGACACCCCCAGAGGCCTGGCACGGGCACCCAAGGCCCTGCCCCCCCTTAGCTACACCACTGACGGATGCCTTCCATTGGAAGAGTGCTTAGGAGGAAGTTTGAGTGTGTGAAGCCAAGGGAATATAGCTGGGGGGGGGGGGATTTGTAGCACTTGTTGGAGGCGTTAGCTGACCCTTGCAGTACCTTCTGAATTTCTGTCTGCCAGGTAGCTGTTAAAGGCACAGAAACACAAAGATCCCTTGTCTGTTACAGGGTCACCAGTATGGAATGGTTTCTATCCAGAGTGCAGGGCCGGACCATGCATGAGGCCTACTGAGACAGTCGCTTCAGGCAGCAGATTGATAGAAGGAACCCATATCTGTCCACCCATGCACTTCCACTGCTCCTCCCACACTCTGGATTGGAAATGGAAGAGGGGGGGGGATGGAGCAGAGGGGAGGTATGGAGGAGAAGAGTGGTGGGCTAGAGCGTCCTTCCACTTCTGCTCCATCCCATTCCAACCCAGGGAGTAGGAGGAGCAGCAGAGGCTGGTGCATCACTAGGTAAGGGGGAGTAGCATTTGATATGCTACCTCAGGAGGTCTTCAACTGGCCCTGTCCGAGAAGTATCTGGACCAGTGGTAGGCTTACCACAGCGGTTCTCAAATAGTGGGGCGCGCCCCCCAGGGGGGGCGCGAGGCCCCACAAAGGGGGGCTCGACCACCACAGTCGCCCTCCGCACGCTCCGAGGCCGGCCCAGGAGCCGGCCTCGGAGCGTCCGGAACGGCCGGCGCTCCAGGGCCTTCTGAAGGCCCAAGCGTCAATCCGGGTATTTTTGATGTTTTCGCTCATGCGCAGAGACGAAAACGGGTCTGCGCATGAGCGAAAACATCAAAAATACCCGGATTGACGCTTGGGCCTTCAGAAGGCCCTGGAGCGCCGGCCGTTCCGGACGCTCCGAGGCCGGCTCCCGGGCCGGCCTCGGAGCGTGCGGAGGGCGACGCGAAGGGGGGGGGGCGCCACCCCCCAAAATCGGGTGACGGGGGGGCGCGGGGAAATTTTTTTGAGAACCACTGGCTTACCAGAACTCCAACCGGGACACAGTGCTAGACCTTTAGGTAGGCTTACCAGATCGCTGACCGGGACGCTGCCTCTTGCCCTTAAGGGGCGGGGCGGGGGAGGGGGCCAGAACGCAAATGTTCTGCCCCCCTCCCCCGCCCCGCCCCTTAAGGGCAAGAGGCAGCGTCCGGTCAGCGATCTGGTAAGCCTACCTTTAGGAGAAGGAATGTGGGCAGGTGTAGCTTGTTTAACCCTTAGAGCACTATCTAGGCATGTCTACTCAGAAGCAAGCCCCACTGAACACAATGGGGCTTACTTCTGAGTAGACATGCCTACGATTGTGCTCTAAGGTTTAACAAGCTACACCTGCCCACATTCCTTCTCCTAAAGGTCTAGCACTCTATCCCGGTTGGAGATCTGGTAAGCCTAATTCTGCACCACTTACGGCGCCGCACCCTCTCCAGGAACGCCACTGATCTGGACAGAAGGGAAATCTGTTTGCACAAATTTCCATCCATGTCCTATTTCTGCATAGATCCTGAAAAGAGAACAATATGGACGGCAGATGCACCAGCAGACTCTACCTTGTTCTGCTCTCTGCAATTCAAACAGAACTCTGTACTGTTTTAAGCCTTCAGGGTCACAATATGGTTAAGAACATAAGAACATAAGAAGAGCCCTGCTGGATCAGGCAAAAAGCCCATCTAGTCCAGCTTCCTGTATCACACAGTGGCCCCACCAGATACCTCAGGGAGCACAAGACAACAAAATAACCTGTTTCCCGTTGTCACTCCCTTGCACCTGGCACAGAGAAAACCCACTTCTAAAACCAGGAGGTTGCTTATGGCTTGTAACCTGTGATGGTCTTTTCCTCCATGAATCTGTCCAAACCCCTTTTAAAGGCATCTAGGCCAGGTGCCATCACCACATCCTGTGGCAAGGAGTTCCACAGATGAATTACACGCTGGGTAAAGAAATATTTTCTTTTGTCCGTTCTAACTCTCCCTCCACTCATTTTTAGTGCATGTCCCCTGGTTCTGGTGTTGTGCGAGAGGGAGAAGAATTTCCCTCTATCCACTCTCTCCATCCCATGCATAATTTTATACGTCTCAGTCATGTCCCCCCTCAGGCGCCTTTTTTCTAGACTGAAAAGCCCCAAAGGCTGTAGCCTTTCCTCATAAGGGAGGTGCTCCAGTCCACGAATCATTCTGGTCGCTCTTTTCTGCACCTTTTCCAATTCAACTATATCCTTTCTGAGGTGTGGTGACCAGAATTGGACGCAATACTCCAGATGTGGTCTTACCATCGATTTGTACAAAGGCATAATGATATTGGTTAATTACTACAAATGGCCACCAGAGGGCAACAGTGACAAAGATTTACCAGTAAACCCAGGAGGCCTTTTAAACAATCCAATCAGGAACTGTCCATACAGAGGCTATCTTGTCCATTTCCAAAACAATGATGTTTCTTGGTCAATTCTCGCAACCCAATTCTACAATTTCTCTTTTCCTACCAAATTCTTTCCTCAAAAACTGAAGTTGAGATATTGTATACAGTAATATCAAATGTACAGCATTTGATATCAAATTAGAACAGCATTTAAGGAGATTAAAATACGTTTCCTGTTTATATTCCACTCTTCTTCCAAGGAACTCATGGTGGCATCTATGAGGGCTACCCCAGTTTAACCTCACAACAACCCTGGAAGGTAGGACATGCTGAGAGAGAGCATCAACATGCAAATCGATGGTAAGAAGGCCACATCTGGAGTATTGTGTCCAGTTCTGGTCACCACACCTCAAAAAGGATATAGTTGAATTGGAAAAGGTGCAGAAAAGAGCGACCAGAATGATTCGTGGGCTGGAGCACCTCCCTTATGAGGAAAGGCTACAGCGTTTGGGGCTTTTCAGTCTAGGAAAAAAGCGCCTGAGGGGGGACATAATTGAGACGTATAAAATTATACATGGGATGGAGAGAGTGAATAGAGGGAAATTATTCTCCCTCTCGCACAACACCAGAACCAGGGGACATGCACTAAAATTGAGTGGAGGGAGAGTTAGAACAGACAAAAGAAAATATTTCTTTACCCAGCGTGTAATTCATCTGTGGAACTCCTTGCCACAGGATGTGGTGATGGCACCTGGCCTAGATGCCTTTAAAAGGGGTTCGGACAGATTCATGGAGGAAAAACCATCACAGGTTACACGCCATAAGCAACCTCCTGGTTTTAGAAGTAGGTTTTCTCTGTGCCAGGTGCAGGGGAGTGACAACAGGAAACAGGTTATCTTGTTGTCTTGTGCTCCCTGAGGCATCTGGTGGGGCCACTGTGTGATACAGGAAGCTGGACTAGATGGGCTTTTGGCCTGATCCAGCAGGGCTCTTCTTATGTTCTTATGTTCTTAGAGTGTGACTTGCAAAGAGTGGGTGAAATGCTAAACTCTTCTTTCTCTATGGCAAGTCCAATATGCTAACTATACCATCCTGCTCCTCTAAGCAAAATGATGAGAAGATACCAATTTCCCCTTCCATGTCAAAGTTGTTTGCTTCTGCTGGTAAAGTGTTTTATTGTAGGCTTCTAATGCCTCAGTAGGATGGGAAGCAAGATTAGGAACATAAGAAGAGCCTTGCTGGGTCAGGCCAAGGGCCCATCTAGTCCAGCTTCTTGTATCTCAGGTGCCTCTGGGATCACACACACAGACAGCAAGATACCTGTACCCTGTTGCCACTCCCTTGCATCTGGCATTCAGAGATAGGTTACCTCTAAAATCCGGAGGGTGCATACAGTCATCAGACTTTTCCTCCATAACTCTGTCCAATCCCTTTTTAAAGACATGCAGGCCAGGTGCCATCACAATGCCCTGTGACAAGGAGTTCCACATACTGTACTAAGATTCAGTGTAACATTCAGTATTCTTTGTGATATATAAAGTTTCTGCCTTTTGTTCAAGACGGTACTAGCCACCTTATATTATGGCTGTGAACCAGCCGTATCTAAGTGGGGGGTGGAATCCCATGATTTTGGTTCAACCAACCATTAGAGAGCTGATATGTGTGTGCCAACGTGTTCCTGCAGGGGGCACTATAAGTCTAGCAATAGAAGTTGCTTCTACTGTTGCTGCCACAGAATCATGCTACATTCCATTCCATGGTGATGACTCCAGTCCTCCTCGGAGGACTGATTCCAAAAGGTGGTTCTGGGGGGGGGGGACGACGACCCCCCCCTTCAAGGCCTAGGCCACTGGTGTCTAGGTTCTATTCTGCCCCCGTGTTTTTTTCTTCTACATAAAACCACCGCAGGAGGTCACCTGGGTTTGGGGGCTGGGTGTCCTCAATATGCAGATGCCACCCAGCTCTCCCTCTCTTTTCCATCTTTAGCCAAGGAGAATGTGCACTTCTGAATAAGAACATAAGAAGAGCCCTGCTGGATCAGGCCAAAGGCCCATCTAGTCCAGCTTCCTGTATCACACAGTGGCTCAACCAGATGCCTCAGGGAGCACAAGACAACAAGATACTTGTATCCTGTCGCCACTCCCTTGCACCTGGCACAAAGAAAACCTACTCCTACAACCAGGAGGTTGCTTATCCCCATCATGGCTTGTAAGCTGTGATGGTTTTTTCCTCCATAAATCTGACCAATCCCGTTTTAAAGGTATCCAGGCCAGACCATCTCCTGTGGCAAGGAGGATGTGCACTTCTGAATCAGTGTCTGGAGTCAGTGATGGGCTGGAGGATGAGAGCCAACAAGCTGAACTTAAATCCAGACAAGACAAAGGTGCTATTAATGAGATCTGCAACCCAGCGATTGGATTGTCAGCTTGTTCTCAATGGGGTTGGAATAAGGATCAGTTTTTAGTTGGGGGTGCTGTTGGACCCGGCCTTGAACCTGGGTGTCTTAGGACACCACTGAAGCACTAGGTGGCGCAGGCAAGAAGGAGCAGGCAAGAACAAAGCCTTTTATTTTATGTTTCTTTCTACTTTTTATGTACTGTATTTGAGCAAGCTGCTCAAATTGCTGCATGATTTGATCTGTCTCTGATCAAGGTGCTGCTCATATTTGTAGAGATTGAAATCAATAGGCATGAATAGGGGATTCGGGGAGGGGGGGGAGAGAGGAATATAATATAACTGTCCTGGGGAAAGATAGGCCAAAAACCAGAGAGACTGAAAACTGAGGATGCAGGATATTTTACTCCTGAACTGAAGCCTATACTGCTCTTTTGGATAAGCTTCCAAAGCAGGAAATGAATCTGTGAGTACTACCGTTGGGAAAAAAACAACACAGTGGCTTTATTGCCTAAATAAACAGGCTTGACCAGCGGTGGAACCACGGTGGAGCGCGTGGAGCAGGAGCTCCAGGCGCTCGATCGCGGGCGGGGGGGCTCGATCACCCTCACCCTCTCCCCGAAGTGCAGCGTTGTGTGGGGCCCACCCACCTTCGCTGGAGCCGGTTTGGCTCCGAAATGAGAGCAAAACGGGCAGGGGGCGCGTCGACGTGACACGAGGGTGCGTCGACGTGACGCGACGCTGGCCCCGCCCCCACACGCCCGGGCGCCCTCCTGGCGCCTGGCGCCTCTGGGCTTGACAGAGTCTTGGATAAAGGTTCACTTTATGAAATTCCTCAGATCGGCTCATGTCCAGTTTACTTCCAGGTTTCGCCAAAAACTGGAAGTGGGTCTCGATCGCTTCAGGGAGCCGATCTAAGGCTCCGGGAGGCCTGCAGAGAGAGGCGCGCACCCCCGGACCCTCCAGAGTCCAGAACCCCCTTTTTTTCTCCCAGCGGCAGCACAATCCCAGGAGTGTCGTCGCTGCCGTCGCGCCCCCCCCCCCCTGCAACGACTTACAGTGTTCCCTGCTCCCAAGTAAGTTTGAAAACTGCTATGTTGAGAGTGATGTGCACTCTGAAATTCCAGAGGGGTTTGTTGCAGCAAAACTAACAATGTCCTGTGGCACCTGAAGTTCTCTTAAAAATGGGCAGCCACTGTTGGTCATCATGATCCATCATTTATTTTTACTATTCCCACCTTTCAGCCAAGATTGGCTCCCAAGGTAGTTTACAGTAAAGATCCACACAAAGGCACAATAGGGATATTTGTTTAGTTTTTTTAAAAATGTCTAGCCTGCCCTTCAGCAGGGTAGCATTATCAATGCAAAAATGCTTAACAATAAAACAGCAAATCTGGTGGTTTCTTGATATAGCCTCCTGACTAGTAGCCATTGATAGACCTTTCCTCCTGGAATTTGTCTAGTCTCCCTTTAAAGCCATCTAAGTTAGTGGCCCACCACATTTAGTTAGGCTTACCAGATCACCAACCGGGACAGAGTGCTAGACCTTTAGGAGAAGGAATGTGGGCAGGTGTAGCTTATTAAACCTTAGAGCACAATCCTAGGCATGTCTACTCAGAAGCAAGCCCCATTGAACACATAGACATGCCTAGGATTGTGCTCTAAGGTTTAACAAGCTACACCTGCCCACATTCCTTCTCTTAAAGGTCTAGCACTCTGTCCCGGTTGGAGATCTGGTAAGCCTACATTTAGTGGTTGTAAATTCCATAGATTTCTGACGCATTGCAGGAAGAAGTCTGTCCAGTAGGTGGTGCTACAGAGCGTCGGTCTTCTCTATGGTACTTGTGCTGTCCTGCAGGGCTCTGTTCTGTCTCCCATTCTGTAAACATCGATATGAAACCACTGAATGAGCTCATCTGGGGATTTTGAAGTGAGATGTCATCATCAGTATGCTGTTTGCCTTACAATTGTATCCTACCCTAATTGGGAGTTCTACTGAAGGGCAGGACATTACGTAAGTGTTGTTGTGCTGGAAGATCCGCCAAGGGCCCATCTAGTCCAGCGTCCTGATTCCCACAGTGGTCCACCATCTGCCTCTGGGAAGCCCACGAGCAGAAGAGAAGGGCATACCCCTGTCCCGCCTTTGCTTCTTTGCACAGAGGCGTCGCTATGCGGCCCCCAGTGACGCCATCACCAGAAGTGATGCCGCCGCCGCCACTAAACATCGCTTCAGAGGCGAGGGCGGGCCAAAACAATCGCCATCTCCGCCACTGCTGCCCACTCTTCCCACCGCCAAAATGACGTGATTGACACCCCCGCCACCAACATGCCGCCCGGGGACCCACCCACCCCCCGTCCACCGCCCCCCTCCGCTTCTGCCTTTGGTATTTAGAGGCATTCTGCTACTGAACCCGGAGGTATAGGCTTACCAGATCTCCAACCGGGACAGAGTGCTAGACCTTTAAGAGAAGGAATGTGGGCAAGTGTAGCTTGTTAAACCTTAGAGCACAATCCTAGGCATGTCTATTCAGAAGCAAGCCCCATGGATGCCTAGGATTGTGCTCTAAAGTTTAACAAGCTACACCTGCCCACATTCCTTCTCCTAAAGGTCTAGCACCCTGTCCCGGTTGGAGATCTGGTAAGCCTACGGAGGTAGCAGCCATTGGTAAACCTGTCCGCCAAGAATTAGGTCATGGAGGCAGCTGGTGGGCCAGTGTGGGAAATAGATTTTGAGTTATAAACGACATAAAATGGCAGCACCACAATTTTGTGGTATTAGTACTACTGTTGCTACTCCTGTTGATTTATTTCAAAAGCTATCAGTCGATTCTCCACTCAGCACGCAAAGTGACGCCCAACCATAACATTAACATCTAAACAAATTACAGTAATAGTCATACCACTGATGCATTAGCATCGCTACTGTGAACACTGCTACTTTTAATAGTAGTATTGCTAATGTTATTAGTAGCAACACCACCACCACCAGCACTACTACTGGAAGCACCAGATCCGTTCTCCCACTTGCCTGCTGGAAGCAGCCCAGCACAGTAACATTGCTCCCTGCCCCAAAGGAGCAAAAAGTCGATACACTGCATCTCTTTCCTCCCCCTCCCCCCCATTTCCTCTAGTAGTTCCTCCTTGCTTCGTTCCTCCCTTTTCCCTTTCTACATGCAGTTTCATATTCACTTGGAAGCCAAATTCCGCTGTTCAATGGGGTTTACATTTACTCCAAAGTCAATTGCAGAGGAGTGTGGCCTTCGACTGTCTGTTTCCCTTCTTCTGTGCTGTTTTTTTCTAAATCCGTCCATCTCCTCTTAATTTCATCTTTCCCATTACTTTCCCACCCATTTTCTTAACGTTCTGTTTCTCATTCTCTTGCAACCGCTCTTCCCTGTTTGCAATGCATAGGTTCCACCTGTGACTTGTCAGCAGTCTGTCCTTTTGGATTCAGTAGCTCTTGGCGCGTGATAGCCGGATTCCTGCTCTGCTTCTATTCTTCGGTGCCCCACCAGCCCCCTTGCCGCTTCTTGGCCTCCACCTTCAGGGAGGCAGCTGCCACTCAGGTTTCTGTGACCACGAGTGTCATGTTTTCCTTCCCCACTTCCGTGGGGCTGGAGGAAGAGGTGAGCTGACGGTGCCCTGATTCCCACCTGCTCTCAGCGAGCATGAAGAGGTTTGGAAAGCGAATGAAAGCAGTTTGGTGGATTGTGGACCAGAGAGGATGTCTGGCAGACTCAGGGTGTGGGGCACCCCGAACAGAGACGACAGGCGCCCTGCCGGCGCCCAGACGCGTGGTGGCGGGGCCTGCGTGCGTCACGTCGACGCGCCCCTCGCATGACGTTGACGTGCTCCCCGCCCGTTTTGCTCTCATTTCGGAGCCAAACGGGCTCCAGGGAGGGAGGGAGGGCCAATCCGCCGCCTGGCTTCACTTCGGTGAGTTCGCCCTCCCTCCCGCCCGAGCTCCTGCCCGAACGCCCGAGCGCCTAGAGCTCCTGCTCCACGCGCTCCACCGAAGTTCTGCCACTGACCCCGAATCATTCACTGCTCCCCCCAACTCACCGCTCAACTCAGCCGCTTCAGTCGGCCTCATCGCTGGGCTGGCCCTGGTCACAACAATGGCAGCTCCTCCTCTTTGTTTCCATGTTTGAGAGTGGAAATTCGGGTTGCCAACTCTGACTGGAGCTCTTCCTGGGAAGTTTTATTTTCAGTGTGATGCAATGTTGGCAATGAGACCCTGTTGAAATCTCCAGGATTGCTTTCGGTTGTCACCTGGTGGCTGATGCTCATTCCTGGAGACTCCAGGCCAGTCCTGGAAAGTAGTCGTACAGGTTTATTACCCCTTATCCGGAGATCTGAAAGCCAGACATTTTTGGAGCTATGACTTAAAAAAAAAACCTTTTTCCAGCACCTGGCTGACATAGCGCAAGGCATGCTGGGGCACAACATTATTAAAAATATTGTATAAAATTACCTACAGGCTATGTGTATAAGGTGCTAACTGGCACAAGCAACAAGCACATCAAACAAATAAGATTTGTATATGATTAAACAGATCATATTTGTTCACCCAGCGTGTAATTCAACTGTGGAACTCCTTGCCACAGGATGTGGTGATGGCACCTGGCCTAGATGCCTTTAAAAGGGGATTGGATAGATTCATGGAGGAAAGGTCCATCACAAGTTACAAGCCATAAGCAACCTTCTGGTTTTAGAAGTAGATTTTCTCTGTATGCCAGGTGCAAGGGAGTGGCAACAGGAAACAGGTATCTTGTTGTCTTGTGTGCTCCCTGAGTAGACTTACCAGATCTCCAACCGGGACAGAGTGCTAGACCTTTAGGAGAAGGAATGTGGGCAGGTGTAGCTTGTTAAACCTTAGAGCACAATCCTAGGCATGTCTATTCATAAGCAAGCCCCATGGATGCCTAGGATTGTGCTCTAAGGTTTAACAAACTACACCTGCCCACATTCCTTCTCCTAAAGGTCTAGCACTCTGTCCCAGTTGGAGATCTGGTAAGCCTATCCCTGAGGCATCTGGTAGGGCCACTGTGAGATACAGGAAGCTGGACTAGATGGGCCTTTGGCCTGATCCAGCAAGGCTCTTCTTATGTGCTTAAATAGTCACAGTAACGATTACGATAATTGTTATCAATTATCATGATTGCTTTGCATTTGTTTGCAGTGTGCTATTTGGCAAGAAGACTGCAGTTTAACTAGGAGTTGTGATTATTTTTATCCATCCTCTGCATGACACCCTCGTATATATTATACAAAGTGAACTGTTTGAATTTGGTATCTCACTTGCTTTTAAAGTTCAGGAGAGGCCCAAGTTGGGACAACAGATCAGGGGAAGTCAATTAATTGCTTTCTCTGTGAGAACTGTGGGTGTCCTGGTTTCCCCTATGGAATAAGGAAGCAGAAGTGAAGCAGTGTCATTTCCTTGGAGCTAAAAATAAAGACTGGAGTGGAAGAGCTGTCACAGCCCATGTTGAACAATTCAGGATGTGGCCCTGTTTCTTCAGCACAGAGCTCATGAGGTGAGGTAACAGTTTTCCAGAACCAAAAAGCATGACAATGCCAAAGTCTTGTAAGCTTGTGAAGCACTTCTCAAATGAAGCACTACTCAAAAAAATTTTCTTGGCTCCTAATGGAAATAGGACACTATATCCTTCTTCATATCATGCTGATTAGATACAAAATATTGAGATCCAGGCCCAAATCTAGAGAAGTCCTGTCATGTTTGAGCTTTGTTGATCTGAATGAGGCTAGTCATGTCTAACATAAGCTCTTCAATGGGTCTAAGGCTAGGCTTACCATCCGTCCTGGAACACCTGGGACCGTCCCGGGTTTCGGACTCCGGTCCCAGATTAGTCTCAGGCTTTCTGGGAAGCCTCCGCCACCGCTTTTAAAGTGAAAATACTCATTTTTTGTTCCGGCAGCACCATCTTGGATCTTGTGAAATCTCACGAGATCCAAGATGGCAGCGCCCAAATCTTGTGAGGGTACCAGCGGCGGTGTACATTTAGATGCAAAACCCACCTGGATTTCCTTATCGGTGAGTTTTTCCCACGGAACAAGCTAAGTACCTTTTCCACTTCTTAATCTGTAAGTTTGGAATCAGTCGCTTGGGTTGGAAACTCATGCAGTTGTCCAATATCTGATATTACTTTGCAGAAGGATGCAGGCTATTTTCAATGCTGCCTGCCATGTTTTTTCCCCACAGTTCCCCATGTAGCATTGCAAAACTTCTTGAAGCATTGTAGGGGGTTACCAAATTGGGTCACCTTACCAAGATCCTCCTCAAACCTGGAGCTGGCCGTGATTATGAATATTTGAGTAAATAAATTAAGATGCCCAATTATTTAGGCCACCATGACAGAGGCAAGATTTGAAAAGAGGTCTTCCTGGTTCTCAGCCCAGGCTCTTAGCTACCCCATAACCAGGGGCTTCACTGGAGCGTGGCGGGGGGGCGGTGCGCCCCCGGGTGACGCGCGCACCCCGCGCGCGCCACCTTCGTGACGCGCGACCCCCTTCGGACGCTCCGAGGCCGGCTCCGGCTCGGAGCGTCCGACCCTGTCGGCGCTCCAGGGCCTTCTGAAAGAAGGCCCAGGCAACGCGTCCATCCGGGTATTTCCCGGATTTTCGCGCATGCGCAGACCCGTTTTGAGGGCTTTTTGCTCAAAATTTTTGATTATTTAATTATTAAAAATAAAATAAATAAATTACCTTACCTTCTTTGCTGCTCCCCTCCACGGCTGCTGCTCCCCGGCCTCCTGCTGCTCCTGCTGCTCCCCGGCCTCCTCCAGAGGCTCGCGCCACGCGGGCAAGCTGGCTGGCCCGGTCTCCCAGCGGCACCGCACGGAGCCGCTGGGAGACCGGGCGAAAAACAGCCTGCTTGCCCGCGCGGCGCAAGCCTCCAGAGACTCGCGCCGCGCGGGCAAGCAGGCTGTCGTTCGCCCGCTCCCTCACTGGCTCCGTGCCGGTGAGAGAGCGGGCGGATGACACCTGCTCGCCGCCGCCGCGCCATCTTCTTTTTTTTAATTTACCCGGGCGCCGGCAGCATCTTGGATCATGAAATCTCGCGTGATCTAAGATGTCGGCGCCCAAATCTCGTGAGGGCATCCCTCACGAGATTTGGGCGCCGACATCTTGGATCACGCGAGATTTCATGATCCAAGATGCTGCCGGCGCCCGGGTAAATTAAAAAAAAAAGAAGATGGCGGCGGCGGCGATCCCTCCGGAACCGGGCCGGGACAAAACCGGGAATCGTGGCCGATTCCCTGGACTGTCCCGGAAAAACCAGTACGGATGGTAAGCCTACCCATAACAGTAGCAAGAGTGTCACAGCAAGGGGGGCGGAGCTCCAAGTTCCGCCGGGCTCTGAGCCTCCGTTACACGACGGGAGAAAGTGGCCCCGCCCCCTCGCCTTTGGAGCCATTCCGGCCGACGAAAGCAACTTCTGCAAGTGCTTTCGTCGGCCGGAATGGCTCCAAAGGCGAGGGGGCGGGGCTGCTTTCTCCCGTTGTGTAACGGAGGCTCAGAGCCCGGCGGAACTTGGAGCTCCGCCCCCCCTGCTGTGACGCTCCTGAACAGTAGGGGAGTTGAGAACAGCTGTTGCACCTTATCAAGGAGGATTTGGGTACAGTAGGTTGATCTAGGCCTGCAGTTGGCCATTTTATGTCTCCCATCACGCACTGAGTGTGGCTGGTGAGATCATAAGCAGAACTCCCAGGAAGGCTCGTAGCGCACCCTGGAAGCCGCAACAGGGCTTCCTTCTGCACCATCCACAAGGGAATCTACAACATCTTGCTTCAGAAAGTGTAGGAGGGGGATGAGGTAAAGAAGGAACCACACTGCATGATGACTGGAGCAAGATGAATGCATGGCCTCATCCTGTGGACGGTGGAATTTCCCACCCCAGGCACAGTGAGGTAACTGCAGGGCGGAATGAAGAGGGAAGGTGTGAAGAAAGCTGCGCAGTTATGACTTCCGAGCAAGAATTTCTCCCGGCATCAGTTCTGTCTCTTCATCCTCTGTGATCAGGCTCTGAGCAGAGGGGCCTGTGGAGCCAGAAACACCCATATAGTAGTGCCTTGGGGCAGGGAATCTGCCTTCTTGACTAATCACTTTTCATCACTGAGTTTACTAATGTGTTTATTAATCATACAGCAGTAGTCTTGAGCCTTTTCAGGTGGGGATGATCCTGCTACGTCTCCCATGCAGATGCCCGCCAGGCGGAAGGGGAATGCTGACGTGCTCCGAGTGAGCCATGTGCTCAAGCCAGGGCCAGAGGAGGAATGACTGAGGTCTTCAAGGCTAGATGACCTGTCCCAGGCTCTGCCTCTCTGCCTGGAGAGCGGGGAGATCTTAAAGGGGCAGCCCTCTGGCCTGGGGTTGTCTGGCAGTCCTCCTGGCCACTGCCGGTGCCAAAGGTTCGGGGCACATGAAGTTCCCGGTGTGGATGAAGCAGGTCCTCCAAGGAGCTTGTCTTTGAAGTCTCCTGTCCTGCACTCTTAGGCTCAGAGGTGTCCTGGCTCAGAGGTGTCCTGGCTGGTGGGCTGAGGCCTGAGTTCAGGCCTGGGACAGGGGACAGGGCTGGTTCTTCTGCCCCCACTGTTCCCTCCATGAGGGTCGGAATCTGAGCTCAGGGAAGGGGTTATGACAGGGACCCGCCTTTACTTTTATTTCTTTACGGCATGTGCTTGCCTTTCTGTAACCCTGCTTCCTCCCACTCCCCCATTTTTCTGCTCTCTCTTCTCTTTCCCCTTCCTAATAAGAATGAAGAAAAGCCCTTCTGGACTAGACCAGAACCCCATCAAATCCAACATTCTGCTTCCTACAGTGGCCAAAAGGATACCTCCGGAAAGCTTACGAGCAGGGCATGAACGCAGCAGCCCCCCCCCCGAGGTGTCATTTCCCCCCCCCCCAACAACCGACACTCCTGATCAGGGAGATTCCACAGAGCCATCATCTCTAACAGCCTTTGAGAGACCTCCCCTCGATGTCTTTGATTTATCATCTTTTGACAGCAGTCTCTAAGCGACTGATGATTTGTACTGAAACATGAATCAAGTGGTGGTTGTGGCCATCAGGCTGGCCAGTGACCAGCATCATAAGAACATAAGAAGAGCCCTGCTGGATCAGGCCAAAGGCCCATCTAGTCCAGCTTCCTGTATCACACAGTGGCCCCACCAGATGCCTTAGGGAGCACACAGCCAACAAGATAACCTGTTTCCTGTTGTCACTCCCTTGTACCTGGCACAAATAACCTGTTTCCTGTTGTTACTCCCTTGCACCTGGCACAGAGAAGGTGACCGGAGGAACAGGTCCTCCCTGGTGCCCACCACTGCTCACTCCTCCTCGATGGTACATTGGGAGCGACCCACTGGAACGGATGGTGGGCTCTCTGATGGGCCTTTGACCAGGGCCCCACCTGGCTGATCCCTGATGCCCCCCCCCCTGCAGGAACCCGTTTGAGAGTCTAACCTGGCATCAAAGACTAGGGCTGTAGAACAGGAGTGGGCAGACTTCATCCAAAGAAGGGGGGGATGATTTCCTTCTGCTAGAGCCCCAAGGTCTGCCAAGCAGAGCCAGGTGCAAAAGAGTGCCTTGGGGGTGGGTGGGAGGGAATGAGATAGATGGACGGAAATACACTGAACATTAAGGCGGCATTGGGTGCCTCTGAGCGCGTGTTTCGCCCAGGAACTGTGTGCGCTCATAGTCCTTGCACGCAAAAATCCACTTCTGCTTTCCCTTCGCCCAGTTTTTGCTGCCCACTATAGACCAAAGAAGCCTTTTCATTGCTGCTGTTGTTTCATTGTTGCTTTTGTTAAACTGCTGGGAGTCAGACACCAGATCACCTACAGCAGGGGTTCTCAACCTTTGGAGGCCCGGGTACCCCCTATCACGGTCCAATTTTCTGAAGTACCCCCTGCTAATTAATTGGATTAATCAATTAATTAATTAGGTAATTAATAGTTAAATAAAAAAAGTACTAAAACAATTTTAAATGAAAAAAAAGTCTTACAGTATCACCCAGAGAGAGATCTACGGGCAGGTTGCATCCACTGTATATATGCTTCACGCCAACACCATAGCAATATGGATGTTGTTCCTGGAAGGAGTATTGCAGTCTCTCATGTTCAAAATATTGCAGACTGAATAATTATTGCCACTACAGAAGAGTAGCTTTGGGGCGCAATGTACAGAAAGCGGGTTCTGATCCGATGCAAATGTGCATTTATGGTACAATAGAGGAGGCAGGATCCAAAATCAAGTGTGCCCCCCACTCTTCGCTATGGCCTGAATGCTCAGCTTCACGGCACACAGAGATGCAGGTGTTGCTCATGGTTTGCACAGAAGGCAGTCTGTGTGTTTCTTGGCACTTAAGTGCTACTGACTGTTTTTAAGCAAATAAATCCTGTTTGGGGCAAACTGCACTCAGCGGCGTCGCTATGCCCCCACGGGCTGGGGGCCGTCGCCCCGTCCCCGCGTTGTCGCCCCCACGTGGGAGGGCGTGTGACATCACACCCCGCCTCCTGACACCCCCCTCCACTATTTTCATTACCTTTTGGGGGCCGTTCGGACAGAAGGGCGGGCGGGAGGGCCGTCCCGCCTACGAGGAAGGTAAGTTTGCGCCCTCCAGCCCACGATTCCGCCCCTTCAGGGGGTCGGCGCCCGGGGGCCCTGGGCACCACTTGGTGCCCTGGGCACCAAGGCACCCCTCCCCCCCATTTGACACCTCTGACTGCATTTTCACAACGTTCAAACTGCAATTTTTGTTTTCAATCAACATATAGCTTGTTTCTCCAAGAAAATCAAAGCGCCTTACAATAACACGGCCCAATCCTATCCCCTGCCAGTCCATAGCATGCAGATGCACCTATGGAGTGCGGCTGCATGGTATGGTGGTGGTGGTGGGAGCAACCAGAAGGCCAACAAGAGGTAAGGAAATCTTTCTTACTTCTCAGTAGGCTGCCTGGTTGGCAATGGGTCTCCTTAGACCCACACCAGCTATTTTGCTGACAAATGTTCCAGAGGAAGGGAGCGTGTCAGACATGAAAGAGGGGATAGAATTCCAGTGCATGCTGCTGCCGCCAGGATCCATCCCCGCCAGCTACCGACCTACTGCCTGCCCTCCCCCTCTCTGCCCCCTCCCCGCCCCCTCCACTGCCTTACCTGGTCTGGCACGAACCGGGTCCATCGGTGGTGGGCACATTGAGCTACCCAACGTTTGCCTCGGCGGCTCCGATGTACCTGGCAGCAGTGCGCCATTTCCAACGCTGCTGCAGCCGTTATGACAACATGTTGTGAGATCCGCTGTCGTAAAGTCCTGTGTGGCCAGAACGCCGACCGCTGCCTCGATGAGCTGGTTGGGAGCACCGCTCTGAGACCCCACGAGACATGAAGTTCTGAGATCTCGAGAAGTCTCGTGAGAGGTTGGGAGGGGCAAGATGGCGGCCGCCAGCAACTGGGGACAGATGGAGGCTGAGGGGAATAAAAGGGGAGGTGGAAGGACAAGAGGGGGTGGCAGGAGAAGAGGCGGGAGGATCAAGGGGAGGAGGAGGGAGCACAGGGCAGTGGGAGGCAGAGAAAGATGGCAGGAGGCTTGGAGGCAAGGAGGACACCAAGGAAGAGAAAGAGGAGCCTTCGGGAAGCAGGGTGAGGGAAGGCCCCAGGCAAGGCTGGCCAGGGCTCTCATCTAAGGCACCCAGCCTGTGAAGGGAGATGGCCCTGGGGGAGCATGGAGGAGCCACCTGCCAGGACTCCCCACTGGGACTCCACCTTACCTGCCCCAAAAGGCAGCTGGACTTTGACGGGGAGGGGCAGGCCAAGGGATGGGCCCACGTCCACAGAGCAAAGGGGAGCAGCGGTAGGATGGATCCAAGGGACCGAGTTGTACTGGGATTAGGTGCACTGGATTGGACCCAACGGAGTGTATGTGAGAATCTTCCTTGTAAATAAACCCATTCCCCATAGCAGCGGCTGTGGGTCAGAGCCTGGTTTTTTTAATGTTACAGGGGGGTCACGAACAGATGTTCCACAGTAACCCCTTCAAGGCCACCTTCCTCCCTTGGGGCGAGGGGGCCACCCCAGCGATGTCACAGTCCAATAGGATTGTGAAAGTATTATTACTTTCACATTATTGAAAGTAATAATACAGTACTACCAAAGGCTGATTCAGGCAGGTTTCTCATCTGACGAATGCAGCATTCTCAATACAATACACACCATGAATACGAATGTGTGAATGGTCCAACACAGATCCTACACCACATAAAGAACTTTGTCATCTCACATCGCCCCAGCTGCAATGTTTTTCAATGGGGTCAGTCCACAATTTCAGCTGCTGGTTCTCAAGGGTACAGTTATCAGGCGTAGTGTACACATGAATGTGTGAACCCAGGCAGCTTTCTGCTTATAGTGCTCTTTTCTAACTACGGGAAGCACTTTGCAGATATTCCTTCAGAAACCCTTAGAACTACTCTGTAAGGTAGAAGGTGGTTTGGGGCAAATGTGATTCTCCAGCTAACTAGACCATTGTGTTCCCTGGAAGCTGTGTGGCTTGACGCTGTCACTGTGCTTTAAATATTTCCATCACCTAAGACACTTTATTTATTTATTTTAGTGGCACACTCAAGATTATCTACAGAAAAAGTGGCACGCAGCATACATGCTGCGGGTTGGCCACCGCTGGTGTAGATATTAGTTAGTAACCTCAGTGAAGCGACACAATTTCCTCCTGCACCCAGCACATGCTTTGAAACCACTTCCAGTCTAGATCTAGAAAGAGGGAACATGGGACAGAGTTGGAACTGTCTGCTCTAGAGGGCAAGTATAGGGGAAAACCCTGGTCAGTTTCTCTCTCTCAGGGACACCCAGCAGGCATTTTTCAAACTTTCCCAAAAGATTTTCTCGGAGGAGTGGAAACTGATAATTGGCTTCTCCAGAGTTGCATTAAACAAGACAATGTAGCAAACTCATAAAGGACAGGCCTAGCAACAGCTTTGAGCAATGCCAGCGAAATGGAACTCCCATATTCAGAGGCAGGATTCGTTCCTGCATACCAGGACAAGCAATATAGGGAAGTCACCACCTTCAGCTGGCTGGCGGCATCTGGCTAGCCACACCTGGAAAAAGTACAATGGACTGGTGATTTGACCCCCGGATCTTATGCCTGTGCCAAAAAAGGCGCAGTTTTGGCTCCTGCGTGCATGGTCTCTCTGCAGGCTTACACCCTGTCTCATCATGAACTGGACTGAACTTGGGACACAAGAGTCTCTCCATTCAATCTGCATAATCTCAGCATTATCCTATTGCCTTTGAAATCGGAACTCAACAGTGGCATTGTTAGGGGGGGCGGTGGGCAGTGGGCCCCCGGGTGGCGGAGGTGAGGAGCGCCGGGGGTGTGTGCACTGCTGCCACGCCGCCACTGAATTTTGGCACCACTGCGGCGAGAATGCACACACACACCGGCGTTTTCACTGCCTTTTTTTAGGCCGCACGGAGCCTGGGAGGGCGGGAGGATCGGCCCTCCTGCCCTCCCTGGCTCTGTACGGCCCAGAAAAGGCCGCGAAAACGCCAGGGGTGCATTCCTGCCACACCGCCGCCGAAATTTGGCGGCAGCAGTGATGTCACCCTCGGGGGCAGAGTTTATGGCATCACGTGGGGGTGTTGCGTTGACCGCTCCCCCATGGGGGGTATAGCTACGCCCCTGGAATCCAACAGGCTCTGGGATTCAAATGATTGGATGTGCCCTGCCCTGCACAAAAACTCAGACAGGTTGAATGGGCAATTGCCATTTCTGCCAGCAGAGGGTGATGTTTGGTCACAGAATCCACCTTCCCACTCCTCTGCTGTGCAATAATGGTCTGCTCAGTTCATAGATGGGGGGGGGGGGAAGGGGCTTGACGAGCATCCTTGCAAGTAACGCTCTCAAACGTAATTGTAAATGTGTCCTGCTTCATTGGGATTGCTCAGTGATGAGGGGGAAATCAGTCTGTTGCAAGGCAGTTTCTTTTTTCTATTGCTGAAGTTCCAGATCTGAGAGTTTAGGCCACAGAGAAGAGCTGAAGTTAGCCACACAAGAACCTACTTCTCCTTTTTTAAAGCCATTTACCACCTGCTAACCTACTATGGTGTGTCTGAAATGAAAAACGAAGACAGACATGTGACAAAAAGAGAACTCTACTCTGTGGGTCCTTTGGCTTTGATGTAAGCCCAGCTTTCTCCCAGCTTCACAATAGGCCTGTATGCCAGTGAGCTGAATAGCCCCCTCCTCAGCCATCTTGTCCCGTCCTCCATTCTTCAGGTGCTCCTTTGACTGATTGCCTTTACTTCAATAAATAGCTTTCCCAGATCCTTTGTATCTGGGAAGGCTGCAACAAGCTGCACCCCACCTGCCCAAATTCCAATGGTTAAAGGTAAAGGCACTCTGTCTCCCTTTGTGCCTTTACCATTGGAATTTGGAATTGGAATTTGGAATAACCATTGGAATTTGGGCAGGTGCAGCTTGTTGCAGCCTTCCATGAGGAGCAGCACCTGCCCAAATTCCAATGGTTAAAGGTAAAGGCGCTCTGTCCAGTAAGCCTAACTTTAAACATGTTTTTTAAGTCCCACGTCTATGTTTATCTGTTAATTTGTCACATTATTTTAAAGTGCAGTACTGAAGCACACAGGGAGAAGCGGTGGTGGCGCTGTAGGTGAGGCAGAACGCTACATTCCGCACCGCACTGACCCTTCCTTACCGGCACGAGGCGGCCCAGCCCCCTCGCCTTCAGAGCCATTCAGTGGAGCAAAGGCAACGCGCAGGGAGTCTCCTGCGTGTTGCCTTCGCCGCACTGAATGGCTCTGAAATCGAGGTGGCGGGGCCGCCTCGTGCTGGTGAGTAACGGAGGGTCAGCGCGGTGCAGAACTCAGTGTTACGCCCCACCTCCAGCGACACCAGTAGGGAGAAGCATCATCAGGCTGCTGAAATCTATGCGTGTTTATTAGAACATCTGAACGCAAAGGGTTCTTTGCAAACATCCGAATACAAAGTGGTAGATTGGGATGATCAGAGTTTGCCCTGGAGGTGCTGCCTCCCCCCCCCCCACTGATTATCTTCATTATCTTGAATGACTGAAAAGGGCTCCTATCCTGCCCTTTGGTGAGGTGACTCACACCTATCTACTGCGTTCCTGGATTTCTGATCAGGTACAGAATCTGAGAAGATTCCTTGCCCTACCTAGTGGGATGACCCTGAGAATTGAACACATACAACTATTTTACCACAGGTATGCCCTAGAAGCCCTCTTCTGGTATGGGGGCTACACCAAAGCATGGGAAGAAAGTGTCCCCGGGTTCAGCACAGCCCTCCCCAGATAAATGCTGAAACTGGGGCCCCTAGGGGACACAGTTGTGGAGCACATGAACACCAGGGGACATGGCTAGCTTGTTTATTCTTGTGCGCCCTGTACCTGGGTACAATGCAGCCCAATGTATAATACTTGCATTGGGCTATATTTTACCACACACGGGCAGCTAATGCATGGTCAAAAGCTAACTTGAGGGACAGAAAGGCAGAATATAAATATTTTAATAAATCAATGAAAACAAAATCCTCCCGTGATAAAAAATCCAACCAATGCAAAGAACTAAGAATGTCACCTTAAAGTTGTTATAAAGGTAAAGGTGACCCCTGACAATTAAGTCCAGTCGTGTCTGACTCAAGAGTGTGGTGCTGATCCCCATTTCAAAGCCGAAGAGCCAGTGTTGTCCGAAGACGCCTCCGTGGTCATGTGGCCGGCATGACTCTCCTTGCCGCAGCGCGTAGCATGCAGCTGGAACACGGAGCGCTGTTTACCTTCCCGCAAGCGGTACCTATTTATCTACTCACATTAACATGCTTTGGAACTGCTAGGTTGGCAGGAGAAAGTTGTTATACCAAAGGGTTATTATGTTCACGGACACCCTGCTCAGTTAGCACTTAGGAAATGGTTATATATCTGTATTCATTCTCTCCGTTTTTCTGTTAAGGAAGTAGATGGCTCTGAGATGGGATCACGGAGTGGGGCGTAGATTAGAACTCCGTTTTCTTCTGCAAAAGACCTCAGTTGGCAAAGGGAAAATTTGGATCACAAAGCAGAACAGAAAGTGAATGGGCCTGTTTCTCCGTTCTAGTCCGTCACACAACCTAGAGACACAAAAGCAGAAACAAAGACAGTGGAGAAAATCTTTGAATGAAGTAACAGCAGCAACATGCCTGGGATTTTCCTGAGTGTTAAACCCAGAATGGGCAACATTTTTCTTATAGCCGATACTAAGCCTTTACAATTGCAACACCCTGGATAAATTGCTTATTATTAGGCCATGGTTCCTCCCAGTACCGGACGTGTCAGGTGGTTCCTTGCATTGGGAACATGCATTGGGGCACCCCATGGCACCCCGCCCACCCCCTGATGCTGTACAGGACACTACCACTGCCATTATTGTGGAGTTTTTCCCCCCAGGAATTGGCCCGACCATGTAGGCCTTCTCTGATAGGCACAGACCAGTGCCCAACTTGACTGACCACTGGCGCCAAAACTTAATCAAAATAGATTAAGTTCACACAGGAACTTAATCTATTTTGGACCTTTTCAGCAAGCCAGCGGGTGGCGCAGTGGGTTAAACCACTGAACCATGAGCTTTCGATCGAAAGGTCGGCAGTTCGAATCCGTGCGACGGCTCCTACCAACCTAGCAGTTCGAAAGCAAGAAATTGCAAGTAGATTAATAGGTACTGTGTCAGCGGGACGGTAACAGCGTTCCATGCACCTCGGTGTTGAGTCATGCCGGCCACATGACCATGGAAACGTCTTCGGACAGCGCTGGCTCTTCGGCTTTGAAACGGAGATGAGCACCGCTCTCTAGAGTCGGACACGACTGGACTTAATTGTCAAGGGATACCTTTACCTTTACCTTACCTTGATTGGTTTGAGACATCTCAACATCCTGAAGGGAATTGTTGAATCATCCAGGTGCAACACCATTATCCTTTGTTTGGTATCTTCTTTTTCCCAACCCTTGACTGGTACCCAAAGAAATTTGACCCGGAGTGAGTTCTTTGGACCCTGCAGCCCACCCGACATCCAGGGGTGGGAGATTCCAACACTCCAGGTGATCCCAAATGACCAATCCAACCAAGAAAGCAGGATTTATGCCCACTGGCAACTATCAAACCAGCCCCAGGGTGCATGCAATTGCCCTGCTTCAGCGTTGGCGCATCAGATGCTCAGTGTGCATCCTGCCCACCTCTTTAGCTGTCTTGCAGATGCTGGACTGGACGTGGAGCACATGAGTCGATTGAGCGAGGGCCCATGTTTCGTTCAGTTGTGTCAGGATTCCTTTATTTTCAACTTGCTTTGTAATCTCCTAGCCATTAAATCCATGCACCCCCCACTTTTTGTCACCTTGAGAGTCACTTCCCCCCCTTATCACCTGTAATTGTCTCTTCTGTGGTTCCAAATCCCCTTTTGTGCAACCCCTTTTAATACACATTTTGTTTATGATTGTTAACTGACTAGCATTTGCTCACAAGAGATGAGCCGGTTGCCACGTCTCTTAGATTGCTGACGCGCTGACTGTACCACTTCACATTGCAGGGGGAGGAGCTTGCATGATGGAACGCCCCTTCATACACACAGAGAGAGGACTACGTAGCCTGTGTAGCCGCAGAGGCGAAACAAGGGTGGAGCGAAGGCAAGTAGTTCTGCAAGACTCCGTTACACTGGAGTCAGCGGCCCCTCCCCCTTGCTGTTGGAGCCATTCCAGCAGCAACAGGGGAGTGTCCTGCGTGTTGCCTTTGCTGCCAGAATGGCTCCAACAGCAAGGGGGAGGGGCCGCTGACGCCAGTGTAACGGAGTCTTGCAAAACTACTTGCCTTCGCTCCACCCTTGTTTCGCCTCTGTGTGTAGGAGAAGGGTTCTACCACAGACTCTTCCTGACACATTCCTTTTTTTGGTATGGCGGACTGTTCCATTATGTGATCTTTCACCCGCTGCAGGCTGACCTGGTATAACCCAGATACAAATTAAATGCCTCGGTGAGAATTAGGCCCAAGAAACTGCAGCTCATCCAAGTACCCTGTGAATGTTCCTGGTCGAACAGGGATTCCAACGGACGTCCACGCAACTTTCCAGCACGGCTTCCCTGGGCGACACAACTCCGCCAGCTGCTCTCAGTGGCTGTTATGCTCTAATTTCCTGTTCTTCAGTAGCTGCCTCATAGCCTGCACACTGGACCCACTGAGCAGAGCTGACCCTGAGACCCGAGACCCAGAAGGCAGAGCAGAGCTGCCTGGCAGTGGCTCTTCAGGGTTTGGGCCCCCTGGGGGTGGCGCTTTTATGAGGCCTACCTGGAAATGTTGCAAATCCAACTGAGAACTTTCTGCATGGAGACTTCTAGGAGTGGCCAACCTTTCAACCGGAATGCTCCTGGACCATTAATGGTTGTCTAGGTGAGGGCATTTCAGCAGGTGCAGCTGCTTTAGCAGCACCATCAGCACTTGCAGCTGCCAAGATTCTGTCTTCTATACAAAAGAACGTAGAGGCCCTAATGGTGGAAGGTTGGCCACCCCCAGTCTAGAAGAACCAGAAGATGCTGACTCAGCGTTGCGTAGCTTCCTACAGTGTGTTCTTAAACTGTGGGCTGATCCAATGCACTCATGGCATGGTCTCATGGCATTGTGTTTCCTCTTGATAATCGAAGATGTGCAATGCCACTGAACTGCTGTACTCGCCAGGCTTTTAGCCCTTGAAGAGTTAAAGAGCAGACCACAGACTAGGTGTTATTTGGGAGCAGCTTCTGAAAAGGAAACTATATAGAGGCTGAATATGTGCATTGAATGAGCCCGTGTATCATTCTGGTTCATCGCCAAGGAGCGCCAATGTATTCCATGTCCATCATGGGATCTAATCACTGAGCTGCATTATTTGGGGAGCTGTTTGGTTTTCCATTGTGTAGATTTTTAATTCTTTTTCTTGGCAGCATGTTCTGTACAGCCCTGACCATGACAATGGGGTTTCACGTTCAGAATAATATTGAATGATATGCACATGTTCATGCTCATCCATCAGGTCACGTACAGACAAGCAAGGCAACTGCCCATGAAAGAACCAAAAGGGGCCAGAGGTAAAGCCTATGCTTTGCACGCATAAGGATCCAGATTTAATCGCTGGCGTCTGTGGGAAGCCCTATCACTCAACATAGCAGACAACGTCATGCTGGATGAACCAATGATCTCCCTCCCTATGAGGCAACTTCCTATTATGGAATAGGCAGCGCAATCCTGCGTAAAGATCCGCGGCCGGCCCAGAGGGATCTTTATTGAGAGTCTGGTAATAATACTGCCTACCTTGATAGGTTTGTTATACTGATGGCCCAATTCTATCCAGGACTGGGCCGGCGCACACAGTAGCTTACTATAGCAGAATGGAGCTCTGCTGTCGTAAAATGGTTTTTGGCAGCGCACTGCCGGCCGCCATTTTGCACGCGCTGTGGCAGCACAGAAGAACTACCGCTGGACCAGCAAAGGTAGGTGCAATGGTGGGCGGGGGTGGGGAGGGGAGGAACGAGGGTGTTTCTGAGTGAGGCAGAGGGCTGGGAGGGAGGTGGACCGGCGGCACTTGTGTGTGCTGATATCCTAACCCCATCCGTCTCCCTCACTGCTGCTGTTACACGCCTTGGACGTCACCTGCTAAACAGCAGGAATAGATCCAAGGAGACCCATGTCAGCAGTGGAGGCTTTCCCCAGGGTAAGCAGGCTGTCCGATCACCCCTCCGATCACATGCAGCACAGGCAGGTGCAGCTGCATCCTATAGCATGGCGGAGGATAGGGCTGGGCAGTAAGTCACGTGTTCATGGCGCTATTTCATGAGACTACTTCGCATGATGTGGCCACTATTTGAGCACCCAAAGCTCTTCACAGACATAGTCAGGCAGCCCAATCCTACCCAAATTCCCCACCCCACCCCCAATGATGCAGTTGCGCCAACGGAGCACACGCTGCATCCACGGGGGGGGGGCAATTTGAAAGAAAGATCTCCTTGTGGTAAGTGAACTTTTGCTCGCTTACCCTGGGGAAAGCCTCCACCGTTGCCATGGGTCACAAGGGTGTGTGTGTGGGGGGGGGGGGAAAGAAGCATCTGAAAAACCACTGCCCAATTGCTGTTCAAAGCTGGTGTGGTGGTGGTGGTGGTGGTGGGTAGCCGTGGGGTTGCCCCACGAGCAGAGAAGCCATCTCTCTTCCTCTTTGAGCGATTCTTTCTGTTACAGCTTTTTCCCTCTTCCTGTGGGCGGGGGAAGTATTTGTTTCCTTCGCGTATCACAGGGCGGGGAAGTTTGAAGGCTGGCTGAAGGGTTTAAAAGTAGAGCACTGCAAGCTTGAGGCAGTCACACTCTCCTCCTGGAAGAACCACACTGCAAGAACAGCCAGCAAGAAGAAAGAGGAGGGTTTACAAGCAAGGGAAGCAGCACCCATTCATAAAGCCGGGAACCTACAAGTTGACAAGCTCCGCAAAAGCAGCGCTTTTGGTGACAGCTTTGCCCGCAGCAGAATTTTTCCAAGACTTTCCTTCAAGGCTTAGTTACACTGACTGACAGAAAGAACTGACACTGGCTTTGCCCTTGGCTAACTCGACTGAGCATTCAACACCTCCAGCGGTGAAATAATCAAGTTTGCCTGCAAAAGCCGTCAGAGCCACCTGGCCAACGCAGCCAGCCACATTTCACCTGTCAGCTTGGAATCCGGCGTGGATCCCTCCACCGCATCCCTTGAGCAAGTGGCTCTTTCTTCCTCATCCCAAACACAAAAGCAAGCCATGAGCTCAGAGCATCTGGTGTATGATGTGGAAAAGGGCGGCAAAGTGGTCACCATGGTGCGAGAATCGCCGAGCCAAGAAGGCCGATGGAGGTGCCTGAGCATCTGTTCCTTCCTGCTCCTGATGGGGGCTGTGGCTGTGTTTGCCGTTCTGCAATTTGGAGCTTTCCGGCAGTCTGCAAACCAGGTAAGCAACAAAGAGACAAGGCAAGGAAGCCCCCCCCCCCTTGGATGGGGTCTCTTGTGCAATGAATTTCAGCTGAAACTGACAAGCAGCCTGTTTCTGGGGAAAATGCTGCCTCAGGCCTCAAAGGATGGAAAGAGGAGAACAAATGTTGAAACGAAATTGTTCCCCTTGGCTGACAAAAGCAAAATCCAAATGTAAATCATTTTGATTATTGCTGCTGATGGGTATTTTTGGGTTTTAGAGGCATTTCAAAGAAGGAAGGTGTGAAAAGTTGGACCAGTCCATATTCAAAATGATTGGTTTAAATTAATTGAAACTGAGAAGCGGGTAATGGTGGTTTTTTAAAAAAAGTATCCTACAGTAAAAAACAAGATCCTGATGTTTGATTTTTTTAAAAATCATCTTCCTCAGGCCTGCACAATTTGTGGTCCACCAAGCCAAATTTCTGAACACAGCTGACTAGCCTTGAATGTGTCAGATGCTTGATGCGCATTTCTATCGTGTTTGACAGTTCCAGGTGTTAAAATGAGAAGCTTATTGCACGTGAAGCCCACCATTTGATTTGTTTTATTCATTTATAACATTTCTACCCTGTCTTTCCCCTCGCCGTCAGGCTCATAGTGGCCCAGGTTTGACTTGGCTAAATTAGCCCCTAGTTGTGCCGCTCTGATCTAGACAAGCAAGCAGTGGATATGAAAGAGATTTGTTTGCCATATTTGGTCTCAAAAGGTCACCACCAACTTAACCAATATGTTTATACAGTCTCTCTCTCTTTCTCTCTCTCTCTCTCTCTCTCTCTCCCCCCCCCCCCCCGGTGTCTCTCTCAGCTTTTATCTGCAACATTATTAACCTCAACTCTCCATTTAATTTTCAGGATGCTATGGAAGACAGAAAACCATTCGCTGGTAAGTTCTCCCCCATAGTGATATTTTCTTAACAGAAACCTCCTCAGCCCATCAATGCAATAGCCTTGTGGTGGTGAGTGGCCATTTGAAGACTAGCCAGCTGAAGAGTCTGCTGCCTAACAGTTAATCCAGACTCCTGTGGGATCTCTGAAGGGGGGGAGACAGAGAAGAAGTACTATTATTACCTAACAGTCTGTCTTCTTTTTATTTCTGCAGGCGGGTTACCTCAAACAATGAAAGTCCAAGCCCTGGCATCCCGGAAACCAGTTGCCCATGCCATAGGTAAGCAGGAATTTCTCCATGGCATCAGGAAGGTTTTAAGAGATGGCTTCTAGGCTTAACTTGCCTTTGCAATTTCTAACTAGACCAAAATACGCAAATGAAGGGATATGATGGCAATCTAAATAAGGGGCAGCAGCAATGCCACCCTTTGGGGAGGTAATGTTGACTAGAAGAGGAAGAGGGGGACAGACAGGAAGTGAGGAGGAGAGAGTGTTGAGTTAGAACACTGGAGGGTGGGAGGAGCAGATCGGGTAAGGGGGGCAGGTCTTGAGCTGCTCCTGCCTGGGACCGTATCCCAGAGAATTCGCTGAAATATTGTAAAGGATTCTGGGGCATACTCTCAGTTTGTGGTTTGGGGTGCTCTTGGGCTCTGCTTGATGCTGATGGTCTATCCTTCGATCCTATCTTGTAGCTAACTTGAGTAACAACAAGGAACTCCTCTGGACCACAGAGCAGGCTCCTGCCATGTTGGAGAAGATCGTCTTAGACAGCGAGAACGCACTCGTGATCCCTTCCGACGGGCTCTATTTTGTTTACTCTCAGCTAATGTTCCACGGAACCAGCTGCAGCAGTAAGAGCATCTTGCTTACCCACACCATCCAGAGTTACTCCACAGTGTATAACGACAACATAGACTTGCTGAAATCCATCAAGTCGGTCTGTGAGGGGGGGCACAGCACCCATGGCCAGAACAAGCAGTGGTTTGAGTCCATCTATCAAGGAGGTGTCTTCAAGCTGACCAAAGGAGACCGTTTGTGGTCCCGAGCAGACTCGGATGCAGCACAGTATCTGGACATGACTCGAGATGGACAGAACTATTTTGGCATAATTGCCTTGGATTAAAAGGCTCCTGTTCATCCCGAAATCCCAAGCGTTCTTCCAATGCTGACACAACAATTCAAAATGAAATCTTCTGTGACTGAAAATTCCCTTCTGACAGCAAAGGGACAGACCTCTAAACTGGTTCCCAGAGTAGGAACCAGGGGAGTACTGTGGCAGGGCAGTATTGTTGCTGTTTACATATTCTTACTTGATCTTATTTATTGATGTATGTACTTATTTATTGATCCAATGGAATTATTGGTGGAGCACGGGAAGGATTATGAATGCCTGTTTGTGTGCCATATAGACTCACACAGGTATGCATGAAAAGCACAGGTAAACCTGTGCATATGTTGGGCTACCAAGACATATATACTATGTATATCTGCTATGACTTAATGTCAATCTTAATGATGTATGTTACATGAACTACTTCTAAATTTTTAAGGGGTAACACTAGGAGCAGGTTATCTCCTAGAATAGATTATCTCCTACTTTACAAAGAAGGGACAAAGTTCCTTCTTCTGGGTGACATTGGTATCAAAGATACAATCTGATGTGAAAGTGTCTGAGATATTCTCAGTTTGGGTAGTCAGTGGAACATAATATTTGATGCTGATCTCTTCTGGCGGGGGTAGGCGGGGGAAAAAACTGGCAAACATATTTTTTACAGCGTTGCTTATTTATTTATTTATTTCGCTATTTATTTGTATTTTCTCGATTTGGTACGTTGTGCATCACTGCGTTACTGTTATTATTATTATTATTATTATTATTTATGCTGTTATTGTTATTATTTAGTCTTGTACTAAACACGACTTTTGAAGGAGACCAAGCAAATAAAAAGGAAGCGATAAAAGGATTTGTGACTGGATCGGTTCCTTGGAATGAAGTGTTCATTTCAGTGTTGTTTTGTTTTGAGCCATGAGCCACAATAGCAACAACAAACAAATATAATGCAACATGTATTATATGTTCAGCATCTTACAATGGCTGATCAGATGTTGAGTCTCCCTTATGGGGGGAGAAAGCAAGATAGAAATCTTATTATTATTATTATTATTATTATTATTATTATTATTAATAATAATAATAATAATAATAATAATAATAATAATAATAATAATAATAATAATAATAATGCAGGACTCTAAGCAGGTCATAAAGGCAACTACCCTGTCCTTTAATTGTCCTTTAATTTAAGTTCCCAAAGCTTCCATTTAGCTATCCTGGCAAACAGCAGCTGAAAGTGCTTTTCCCCATAGATTTGTCTATGCCCCACCCACTTTTTAAAGCCATCTAAATCAATGACCATCACTGACAGTGCAATCCTATCCAATTTACACCACCAGTGTAACCAGCGGGGGAGGGCAGGGTGGGAGGCTTTGGAGGGGAGGGGAGATTTAAATCCCCTTTGAATCCCCCTTTGGAGGGGATTTGAATCCCCTTTCTGTTCTGGGGCCTCCCGTACTCGCTGCACCACTGGTTACACCGGTGGTATAAGTTGGATAGGATTGTGCTGTGAATCTTGTACCAGTGAATGTCAGAACTGTATGTATGGGTTATGTAAAAAAAAATAAATCCCCCCATTTTGTCTTGACATTTTACTGGTGGTCAGTTTCCTTTGTTGACCCTGAGTTCTAGTTTAGTGAGAGGAGACCACCAACCTGGCTTCGGCCAGAACGAAACTGACCCATGTCTGGTGTTGTTTGTTTAGGCCTTTTTCTTCTACTCCAGAGGGCATAGAAAATAGTATCAAAGGATTTACAATTACCAATGCGAGAGTCACACAGGTAAGCAGCAGCAGGCGGGTGTGCTTTCATAATCCTGGAAAATCCTTCAGAACATGAGTGACCCTTCATTCACAAGCTTGGCCAATACAAGAAGAGAAAAAACAGGACGAGCAGGAAAGAGAGGAAGTGAGAGGGAAAAATAGCTGACGTTTAAAAAAAGGAACCAAGAAAACATTTAGAATCAAATCATACAGAACTTTTACAGATGACTTCAAATCATTACAGCCCTTATTTTTGAATGCAACAAAGAACGTTCAAATAAAAATATTCTTAGAGCCATACCTCTCCCCCCCCCCCCACCTTCTGCAACCTTAACCCATGGGAAATCCTATGCGTCCAGCTAGGCTAAAGAAACTAGAGGTGAGCACCTATGGGCTGGATTTGGAATTTGGCTAGCTATAGTCAGGGCGATGGTGTTCCCAGTAGCAATGTATGGTTGCGAGAGTCGGACCATAAGGAAGGCTGAGCACCGAAGAATAGATGCTTTTGAACTGTGGTGCTGGAGAAGACTCCTGAGAGTCCCTTGGACTGCTAGGAGATCAAATCAGTCAATCCTAAATGAAATCAACCCTGACTGTTCCCTGGAAGGACAGATACTAAGGCTGAAACTCAAATATTTTGGCCACCTAATGCGAAGAGAGGACTCTCTGGAGAAGACTCTGATGCTGGGAAAAATTGAAGGCAAAAGGAGAAGGGGAAGGCAAAGGATGAGATGGTTAGACAGCATCACCGATGCAACGAACATGAAAATGAGTGAACTCGGGAAGATAGTGGAGGACAGGAAGGCCTGGCGGGATATGGTTCATGGGATCACAAAGGGTCGGACACGACTTAACGACTGAACAACAACAACCGTGCAGCTTTCCTAAAAAGTTGGAATACAGCTTTGTGACTTCCAAGCCCTATCACAAGCCATTTTGGGCTTGTAATGGTCTTAGTGACATCATCAGGAGTTTGAAAGGACCCAAATTCCACTCAGTAATGCCCCCCCGACCATGCCTCCTTACTTGGTGGCTATGGCAGTGGCAGCAGCAGTAGTGGCAGAAGGTCACTCCGCACTCCCCTTATATGGTGGAAGCTGCCACGGTGATGGCAGCAACAGAGGTGACCAACAGGCCCCCTTGGCGTATAGCTAACTGTTGCAGGCAGGAGTGACTCAGGGTGGGCGCTGGGAAAATGATATTGGTCAGGGTCCTGGCACTACCTGGGTTACTGCCCTAGCAGCATTCCGAGCACCAGAGATGGACAGAGGACGGTACTGGTTGCCTAGGCTATGTATGGAGGAAGGTGATGGAAGGGTTAAGGGATTTGTGGTGATAGGCAAGTGAGTGAGTGAATAAGTTGGGGCTGGGAGGGAGGAACTCAGAATACAAACTGAGCCATTATGACTCAACCAACTGCTGAGGTTCATCTTCTGAGATAAGGACTATCAAGCTTTGGCGACATCATGAAAATGAACTCGATGTGTAGGGTTAGGGCAGCGGTTCTCAAATAGTGGGGCGCACCCCCCAGGGGGGGCGCGAGGCCCCGCAAAGGGGGGCTCGACCACCACAGTCGCCCTCCGCACGACGAAAACGGGTCTGCGCATGAGCGAAAACATCAAAAATACCCGGATTGACGCTTGTGTCTTCAGAAGGCCCTGGAGCGCCGGCCGTTCCGGACGCTCCGAGGCCGGCTCCCGGGCCGGCCTCGGAGCGTGCGGAGGGCGACGCGAAGGGCGGGGGGCGCCACCCCCCAAAATCGGGTGACGGGGGGGCGCGGGGAAATTTTTTTGAGAACCACTGGGTTAGGGCAAGGTTGGCTGGCCAACTGGGACCCAAAAGACTACCCCACATTTTAGTAGTTTGTCTTTCTGTCTCTCCCTTTGGGTATTGTATGTAACCTCATCTGCACGCCTCCTCTAATGTTAGTGATCCCCGCCCTCCCTCCCCCCTGTTTTATACATAAATGGGGCAGACATGGGATCAAACAACCATAGCTTCCCCATCACATCCTGTTTGAGGAAACCCGCACAGAGCTGCCAAGTAGCGTCATTGTTCCAGCACCACCAACCCTGCCTCCCTTGACTCAACAAGACCTACGGGGGCATCTACAGAGAAACTCACATCGACACCCTGCAGTCTCTCAGACAACATACATGAAATTACTCCGAGGGTTGAGCTTAACCTGGCTCTTTCCTGCATGTGTGTGGACCTTGTATCGCACCCGGTGGAACCCAGTTCAAGCATGGACACATGAAACCAACAATTCTGCTCACTTTTCCTCAAGACGGTTCGGCAACTCATCCATGCCAAGTCCCACTAATGACAAAGCTTTCATCGCTCAGAGACATCATGTTATTGCAGAACTGCAACCCTTCCTGTCTTTGGCCTGGAGAGAGAGAAGCCTCACACACACCCTTATGCCCAGTCACTGTCCCACCCTGAGTGTTTGGTCAGATACTCCTAGTTTGTAGACTGTTTATTTGTGGGGAAAGTTCACTCCATAATAAGTGGACATCTTATTATGAATGAAGTAGACAGGAAGAATCTTCCTCCAAAAATTTAAAGAGGGCCTTGTGTGCACCTCACCTCATGAAGCAGCCAAGGCGCTTAATCAAAGGGATTGAGGGCACTGGGGGGAGTCCACTAGGAAGCCTGCCCCCCGCTTTCCTGTCCTTATCTTAAGCACTGCAGCAGCTTCCCTGAACAATGAAATTGCTGCATCTGATAAGGGCTGTGTGTGTGTAGCGGTGGTCAGGCATTTTGAACAGATCTCCAACTTTTTCATTTTAAAATAAAAATCTTCACCACCATCATATTATTATTTCAGAAGCAAACAATACATGTCACTGCAAAAATTAAAAAACGCAATTCCTTGCCTGCAGGCCCACACTCTAAAACGAGGAGTAGGGAGTTGGAGAAACAGGAATAACACTTTAAAAAAAACACAGCCCTGTTTGATCTGTGATGATGATACCGTAGCTGCAATCAGGCCCCAGGTGGCAGGGCTGGTTTCACCCTACTGATGCAATGAGTAGCTCACCTGCCCATCACTGCCCATCATTTACTAATGGGTAAAAGGATGGCGACCTTATAGGCTATACGTGTCTCCTCCTCAGTCATCAGAACGGATCTCTTTTAATCCATCCAGTTTTCTACTGAAAACTTAAAAGGGGTCATTGAATTCTTTAAAATAAATACGTATTTTAATCATTAGATCATTTATATTTTTTAAACATTTCTAGCCCTCTTTTCAACTCTAAAAACCTAAGAAGCAAACTGGTGAGGACTCTCTTGCTGGGCGGAGCTTGCCTGCCCTTGCTGAATCAGTGGCATGATACTAAGCAGGGGAACTTGCTAAGTATCCACATATGGATTTCCCCGGTGTGGGAATTTCCCAAAGTCGCAATCATGCTTTGAGACCAGAAAGGTAGCATCACGAATGAAAACCAAGAGGGACACAATGGCAAGGAGCCATTTTTCTAATTCGCAAACATTCCTTCAGACTCTGCTTTCTCCACTTTTAAGATTCAAAAAAGGCCTGAGGGATAAGGGAGTATCTGTTTCCTTCTGAAAAGATTCATATAATATTTGAAAGCTGGCCTAGTCACGTGCTCTGTTAACAGAGACAGAGCAAGTGGTCGATCTTTTGTGCTTCGTGGCCAGTGACAGCTGCAGGTTTGAGGGGGGCCGCTACAAGGTGCACTCTGGGAGGCCCCTGCCACCTAGAGGCTCCCCCTCCCTTCCTGGTGGATGCGGAGTTCTCTTTTTTCTCTCACTCGTTACCATCCAGGCAAGCAACGGGGGTGGGGTGGGGGTGGAGCCAGTGACTCCCATTTGCTGAGTGTGCCCATTTCTCCTGGAGGGGGCAGCATCCCTAGGACACTTGGGTCCCAGTAGCTGCCTGAGGGGGCCATGTGCAAACACTGGCAAATGTACATGGCAATTGGGGCATCAAATGCTTATCAAAATAAAAAGGTAAAGGTGACCCCTGACAATTGTCCAGTCGTGTCCGACTCTAGGGTATGGTGCTCATCCCCATTTCAAAGCCAAAGAGCCAGCGTTGTCCGAAGACGCCTCCGTGGTCATGTGACCAGCATGACTCTCCTTGCCGCAGCGCGTAGCATTCAGCTGGAACACGGAGCGCTGCTTACCTTCCCGCAAGCGGTACCTATTTATCTACTCGCATTGACATGCTTTGGAACTGCTAGGTTGGCAGGAGCTGGCCAAGCAACGAGCGCTCACCCCATCGCGGGAATCGAACTGCCGACCTTTTGATCGACAGCTTATGGTTCAGCGGTTTAACCCACTGTGCCACCCGCTGGCCTAATCAAAATACATTTTTATTATTATTATTATTATTATTATTATTATTATTATTATTATTATTAATAATAAGAATAAGAATAAGAATAAGAATAAGAATAAGAATAAGAAAACTACTTTTCAACGGGAGTAGTTCACAAAACAGTTTACGTAGTAAAATAACTATCAAAGCATGCATCAAAACAAGGCATCCACACAACTGAACGGAGCCTGAACGCAGAGGGGTAGTAATGGGAGGGGCGGGGTGGTTTGCCCCCGGGCAGCAGCAGGCTGCAGGCCCGGGGGGGCATCAATGGGGGGCAGCAAGCAAGGCAAGCGGCGGCTCTTGCACGCTGCTGCCGAGGCTCCTTGGTGTGTCAGCTTAGGGCACGGCAGGGGTTGACGTGCAGGGAGGGGGTGGGGTGACGCGTCCGCTGCCCCCGTCTCCCCCCGCTGCTGCCCAGGCCCGGTTACGAACGAGTCCTGTCCCTCCAACGCTGACCCAGTCCTGATCCGCACTCGCTCACGTCTTCGGCCTGAACCTGAAAGCAGCATGCATTCCAGAGGCATTGTGCGCAATGGACATGTGAAGAACGCACGCCACTTTCAGGTTCAGCCTCTTCTTGCCCCCTGGCCTAGTCAGAACTTCAGAAGCAACCGAAGATGCGAGCGAGCGCCGATCGGGACCAGGTCAGCGTCGGAGGGACCAGACTCATTCGTAACCGGGCCCGGGCAGCAGCGGGGGGAGACAGGGGCAGCGGGCGCGTCACACTGATGCTCCTGGAGGGTGTTTTTCAGCCCTTTAGATTTCAGCACTTTAGATGCCGTGTGACATCACCCGGGGTCATGGCTTCCGGGTGACGTCACATGGCAGGGGTGCAGCTTTGCCGGGGGGGCATCATCTCGGGCTTCCTCCCCCAGTAGGGGGCGGCGCCCCTACGACTCTGCCTGGATGAGTTGGAATGAGTGTTCCAGTGGCGCTAGGTGCTTTCCAGCTGACCACAGCTTGCGGCAGACCAGAGCATGCAGGCTGGCCACTGCCGGAAGCATGAGTGGCCAGTGGCCAGTCGGCTCCATGCAGCAGCGAACTCCCGACACCTGCTGCCCCAAGCAAGATTGTGCAGGGGGTGGGAGGGGTGGGTGGGCAGAATGGGGCAGCGATGGGGCAGAACATGAAAGGAGGGCAGAACAGGAAGGGGTAGCTTTGGCGACAGGGAACCTAACTCCCTTCCAGATCCACCATATGGACTTGCACCAGTGATATTGCTGGTGGAGGTCCAGGTAGACCCACCGGTCCGGCAGGCACTTACCCCAAGGAGGCCTCTGGAGGTCAAGGCACCCCCACGGGATGCAACGGGCTGTACAGTACTCCCCCCATATCCGCTGGGGATATGTTCCAGGCCCTTCTGTGGATACCTGAAACCGTGGATAAGAGCGAACACCCCCTCCATGGTTTCCTGAGGGCCCCAGCCCTGCCTCCCCTGCAGGCAGGCATGCTCACCCCCCCCCCCCAGCTCTTATTTTTCTTTCAGCAAGCTTTGTTTCTTCCTTAAAACAAACAGAGAAGCAGCCTCCACTGTAGGCAAGTAGAATGAGACTAAGTCCTAGAGAGACTCTGCAAGGTTTCTGTTAGCCTTGCAGAGCCTCTCTACGACTTAGTCTTGTTCTACTTGCCTGTAATAAGCAGCCAGAGGCTCCCTCTCCTGTTTGTTTAAGGAAGAAACTAAGCTTATTTCTTAACAAGAAGAAACTTGTTTAAGGAAGAAACTAAGCAAAAGTAAAAGCCTGGGGGGGTCCCCATGATCCGTGGATAACTGAAACCGTGGATAGCGAATCAGTGGATATGGGGGCCCACCTGTAGTAGTAGTAACGTGTTTTCCCGAAAATAAGACCTCCCCCGAAAGTAAGACCTACCATCATTTTTGCATGATTTTTGCTGGCCGTCAATATAAGTCCTCCCCCCAAAATAAGACCTACTGCGTTTTTGGGAGCCAAAATTAATATAAGACCTGGTCTTATTTTCGGGGAAACAGGGTAGTAGTAGTAGTAGTAGTAGTAGTAGTAGTAGTAGTAGTAGTAGTAGTAGTAGTAGTAGTAGAAGCAGCAGCAGCAGCAGCAGCAGCAAAACTACAGATAAATTGGCTTCAAACTTAGAGCCTTGCTTCCACGTAAAGATACTCCTTGTTGGATTGGATTGTTTGGCTAAGGGATAAGATGAAAGAGAGAGAGAAATGAGATCCACCCATGTCTGGAACGCCTCCGTTGCCCCATGGGGGAGAGGCATCAAAGTTCACCTGTTGCACAGGAAGAGCAAAAGAAAAGCATGTGTGAGTCGCATTGACAATTGTGAGTCAGTTGCATTTTCACTGTCACTGTACAATGGGAAATTTGCATCACTTTCAGGTGTAAAAAAAAAAAAAGGGACCTTGCAACCATGTGTCCTGACGACATTCCCCACCGACACATCATGCTGAAATCCTTTCATAGCTGGCTTCAGAATGGTGGAAGGCGGAGAGAAGTTATGTCATCTGCTGCCTCCTCTGCTAAGGCCAGCTAGTTTGTCGTCCAATTCAGAAGCTGCCCACGAGGTGGTGGGTGGTGCCCCAGGCCAAATCATCGGCTGCTTTTCAAAGACATTCCCAAATCTGCTGCCTTAAGCAAGTCACCTCGCCTTCCCTCCGGCTTTGATCCTAGTGACATAGGGCAGGAATGGGCAGGACTTCATGCTTGTGGAATCAACTTGGTTATTTTTTACCAGAACTCCTGGGTCCACCAGTAGGAATCAGGTGCAAAATGGTGGGATGCTGTAGGTAAGTAGAATGACTTACCGTACCTCATGAGCCATGTGACAGGATGACCTGCACATACATGTACAAATCTCCATCTGAGAGGCTGCAGATCAGGGATCGATCACAAAACTCTAAAACTCGCCAGCAAAGCTGCACAAAGAGCTCAGCCTCAAAAGCAACCAGTGAATGCTCCCATTTTACAGTTGAGGGACACTGACAACCCAATCCTATTCTCTCCCCCCCCCCATCAATGCAACAACGCCAAAATAGCTACTGTTGCATCCTGGGGGGGGGCAGATGCGGAGGTCAGTGGCGATTCCCCGACCGCCCCCCTCCCGCACTAGAAGTGACGTAACGGCTGCAGCCATTATGGAGCATACCCAAGCACAGGGCGGGCGGGCCAAACATGCTGCTGACACTCCTCGCTCACACCGATGAACGGGATGATGAACGTGTTGCCGCAGGTTGCCGTGAAACCTCGCCCGCCCGCCTGCCACCCAGGGGCCCAACGCCCCCTCCCTAACGATGCCTCTGGCGGAGGTGTCCTCTGGGTAAGCCTCCGCAGTGCAGAGGGGTCTCCTTAGACCTGCACCAGCAAATTCACTGGCAAAGGTCTGCGTGGAGCCACAGGTCCAGGAAGGGGGCTAGGATTCAGCAGCCACCACTGCCACCAAACCCACCCCCTTCCCGGACCTGATCCGCCCTCCCCCTGCCCCCTTGCCGCCTCATTCCTCCCACCCCCATTCTGCCTTCCCCCACCCCGTCCCGCCTCCCCTGCTGTTCTACCTGGCCAGTGATTCCGCAGTGCAGCGATCCCGAGTGCCTTCCATGATTGCTGTAAGGCAGTTAGCGCTGGTGGAACGTGCGTTCCACAAGTGCGACGACAGCCCCATCGGATTCGGCCGTGAGGCTGAGAGAGAACATAAGAACATAAGAAGAGCCCTGCTGGATCAGGCCAAAAGCCCATCTAGTCCAGCTTCCTGTGTCACACAGTGGCCCCACCAGATGCCTCAGGGAGCACACAGCCAACAAGATAACCTGTTTCCCATTGACACTCCCTTGCACCTGGCACAGAGAAAACCTACTTCTAAAACCAGGAGGTTGCTTATGGCTTGTAACCTGTGATGGTCTTTTCCTCCATGAATTTGTCCAAACCCCTTTTAAAGGCATCTAGGCTAGGTGCCATCACCACATCCTGTGGCAAGGAGTTCCACAGATGAATCACACGCTGGGTAAAGAAATATTTTCTTTTGTCTGTTCTAACTCTCCCTCCACTCAATTTTAGTGCGTGTCCCCTGGTTCTGGTGTTGTGCGAGAGGGAGAAGAATTTCCCTCTATCCACTCTCTCCATCCCATGCATAATTTTATAAGTCTCAATCATGTCCCCCCTCAGGCGCCTTTTTTCTAGGCTGAAAAGCCCCAGACGCTGTAGCCTTTCCTCGTAAGGGAGGTGCTCCAGCCCACAAATCATTCTGGTTGCTCTTTTCTGCACCTTTTCCAATTCAACTATATCCTTTTTGAGGTATGGTGACCAGAACTGGACACAATACTCCAGATGTGGCCACACAACCAGCCATGGCAGGAAACCTTTCTTTTCTTTTATTTTCAACTTGCAATTGTTAAACTATTGGGAGTCAGAAACCCATATATATGCAGTTCTACTGCAAATCACACCCAGAGATCTCTTGATCGACTTGCAGCCTGCCCCCCAACAAAGAGCACAATCCAGGCAAAGGTTTTCGAGTCCTGTTTTATTGCAGTAAGAGAGGCGACAGGCCAGTGTTCGAGTCCCAGGTTGGCACCCCAGGTCCATTCCTTGACAGCATCTTCCGGTACGGCTGGGGAAGACTCTTGTCTGGAACATGACAATCTGCTGTCAGTCATTTATTTTGTAGGCGATACTGAGCTAAGTAGACTGTTGCATGACTCAGGATAAGACAGCTCTCTGGGTTCCGATGAAGGATTGAAATGCCTGCAGCAATTGGTCGTGTCCGACTGGAAGCCAGGAGGAAAGTACTTCCTGGATGATTTACTAACCAGCATGGGGGGTGGAGCTCCTGTTCTGGAGAGCCGATTCCTGTGCCACGCCACCCACATAGTGTAGTAACTAGCTACCATACCAAGTTTGGCACACATCCTGTGTGCTGACCCTCTGAGTTGGCTTGCATGCAGCTGAAATGAACTGGGACATCTACCAAACTGTCTGGAAATGCCCCCAGAAGTCATCAATCTGTGGAGGAAAGAGCTTGTGGTTTTCCTTATCTGATTGCTGAAGGACTCACAGTGAGTCAGGCAGGCTTCCTCTTTGAGGCCCCTGTGGCTGCTGGCTGCCTGTCAAGATGCTCAGTGGTTCATCAAGTCAGTGCTGTGTGGCACAGACCAGATGCTCGCTTGGTGCAGTCAGCCTCACCCATCGTGATCTGAGTCACTTCCTCTGCTTGAAAGGTAGTGCTCGATTGTATGGCTGGTGTTATTATGTCACAAATCAAAGGAAGGAGAGAGAGAGAGAGAGAGAGAGAGAGAGAGAGAGAGAGAGAGAGAGAGAGAGAGAGAGAGATTTCCAAACCTCTTGAGGCTCAGGTATTATGCTGCAGGAGTAGAATCTGGGTGCAATATTTAAAAAAAAAAAAAAGATTTGAGCACCTTAGGACAATTAAGATGTAGGAAAAAATAAATATACAGATATCTCAAATAAAGAGATCTCAGATAGCCGGGTTTAAAAGCCATATAAAAAATATAGTTAAAAACACGTCAAGACAAGTCCCAAAACACTGATATTAAAAATGATTTAAAGAATTAAAAGCAGTCTTAAAAACAGTCTTAAATACTGTAAAAACAGACTTTAATTTTTAAATCAATTTTTTAGATGTTTTTATAAACTGTTTTTTTACTGTTTAAAAAAGTAATTATCTATTTGTATTTTTTTGTATTTTATTTTTTGTGGTAAGCCGCCTTGGGTCCCTTTGGGGAGAAAGGCGGGATAGAAATATTGTAAATGTAAATAAATAAATAAATAAATAGCCACCTTATAGGTTCGTAGAGGCAAGGGCACCCGGGGCCAGGCCAGCAGCAATGGTATGAACTAAATGGTATGAACTGATGAACGAGGCATTCCGGGAGATACATCTGAGAGGAAGTGATGCTCAAGGTTTCCAGGTTCCAAACTGTTTAGGGGGGCTTCAAAGGTCACAACCAGAGTCTTGCATCGAGCCCGGAAACAAATTGGAAGCCAATACAATTCATTTTTGTTGTTGTTCAGTCGTTAAGTCATGTCCGACCCTTCGTGATCCCATGAACCACATCCCGCCAGGCCTTCCTGTCCTCCACTATCTTCCTGAGTTCGCTCATTTTCATGTTCGTTGCATCGGTGATGCTGTCTAACCATCTCATCCTTGGCCTTCCCCTTCTCCTTTTGCCTTCAATCTTTCCCAGCATCAGAGTCTTCTCCAGAGAGTCCTCTCTTTGCATTAGGTGGCCAAAATATTTGAGCTTCAGCCTCAGTACCTGTCCTTCCAGGGAACAGTCAGGGTTGATTTCATTTAGGATTGACTGATTTGATCTCCTAGCAGTCCAAGGGACTCTCAGGAGTCTTCTCCAGCACCACAGTTCGAAAGCATCTATTCTTCGGCGCTCAGCCTTCCTTATGGTCCAACTCTCGCAACCATACATTGCTACTGGGAACACCATCGCCCTGACTATGCGAACTTTGGTTGGCATGGTGATATCTCTGCTTTTTATTATACAATTCATTAGGCTTACCATATCCAAAGGGGCACAGAGTGCCTTTACCTTTACCCACTGGGATTTGGGCAGGTGCAGCTTGTTGCACCCTTCCATGATGAGCTGCACCTGCCCAAATTCCAATGGGTAAAGGTAAAGGCACTCTGTGCCCCTTTGGATATGGTCAGCCTATAGGTGAAGGGTAAATGTAGGGAAATGATGCAGGGAAATTGTGTGTTTCACAATTGATTTCAAATGGTGTGAACCATTGTGTTCAGTGGGGCTTGCTTCTGAGTAGACATGCCTAGGATTGTGCTCTAAGGGTTTAACAAGCGACACCTGCCCACATTCCTTCTCCTAAAGGTCTAGCACTTTGTCCCGGTTGGAGATCTGGTAAGCCTACCCATTTGTGAATGACAGATAGCACAATCCAATGAGTTTCTACTCAGACCTAAGCCCCATAGAGTTAAATGAGCTTTGCTTCAGGATTATAGCCCAAGTCTGCCCTGCTACTGTGATGGTGCTCTTGTCGATGTTCAAAGGGGGCAAGGGAGTGGAGGAAAAGACAGGGTGGGTGGGACGTTCTGAAGAACCTATTTGCAAGTCTGACGGCTCCCAGATGAGATGCTGCAAGTACTCCTGCCTGTCTCGACCGCAATCATTCCTCATCGGGAAGGAGCTGAGCTGATGACATCCTTTCCTTCCTTCTTTTAATTTAGTCACACACACCATGAAACCTAGTTCACTCTCTCCACCCAAGTTTCTTAGATGTCTTCACCAAATATGGGAGGACAACATCTCATGGGTGGCATGAAGGGACGTTGTGATTGGGAAGTTCCAGGCCAAGGACAACTGGGGAGCGAGAGGAGTGATTGGCCGGGGGTGGGGGGGTGGGGGTAAAAGGTTCCAACATTCGGAGGGCAGCAAACCCAAGGGGCGCTCACCCCTGGGATACAGTCCCAGGCAGGCAGGGCCAGCTCAAGACCCCCAGGCGCCGGAGGCGACCTGCCGCCAAATGCTGCCCTCACTTACCTGGTGATGTGCCGACCGCTGCTACTCTCTCATTCCCTGCATTGACAAAAGAGGAGGAGGCAGAATGGAAGAGGAAATGTGGAGGACACTCTAGCTCACCACTCTCCTCTCCTCTCCTCCAGGCTTCCTCTCTGCCACCCTCTTCCTTTTCTAATCCGGAGAATGAGAGTAGAGACATCGCCAGCTATGGGAAGGCAGCATTTAGCAGGCTGCCTCCGGCCCCAGGAGGTCTTGAACTGGCCCTGGGTGCAATAGAGCTGTGCTTTTTCAGCCATTGGTAGAAGTCCCACTGATGACACCTCCCAGGCTGACCACCAGTGGTACCTGGGGCTGCTCCACTGCATGACCCTGCTGTGACAGGCTTGACCCCACCAGAAGTGAAGAAGGGGGCAGCCCTAGTGCAGCAGTGTGACTCTCCAGCAGCCCAGTCCTGGGTTGGGCAAGAAGGAGGCAGAATGGAAGAGGGATCCGGAGGCAACCAGCACCAGCGAAGCCTCTTCCTTGCTGCAGAGGTGACGACTGCTGCTCACTTCTGTGCACATCCATCTCTGGTGGCAGGCAGTGGGCAGTGGAAGAATGGTGCCCCCCGCACAGGTGTCTTCACCCAATGTGGGAGGACACAAGGCCTCGTGGGTTGGCATTACGGGATGGCCCTCGGAAACGTGGCACAGCACGTGTGCAACAAGAGACCTGCCAAAGGGCCACCCTTGCCCTGGTGTGCTCGCTCATTCCACATCATCTCCCATCAAACAGCAGCTCTGCAGGATCTTGACATTCTTCGCAGAGGTGGGCATGATCAGGGGATAAAAAGAAAACAGGGCACAGGTGTTTCCCTCATACACACACTCCGATTCCCTGAAAAACTGCTGTGTGTGGTGAAATGAGAAAGGACAGGCAACAGCTTAGCCGCCTACTCATGTCCAGTGGTCATCCTCATCTCATGCCATCCCTTCTTCTGCCATTCACAGGGAGGGGGGCTGGCCCACATTGATCACATGATTATGCACAAGATGACTTCCTGTCTGTCCCATGGTCATTGAGATCACTGCATGAACAAGAGAGTCATAGGAAAGCGGCTCATCATTGCGGGCGGCGGGTGAAGGTGCGGGTGCGGTGGGCAGCTTGATGTGCAAAAAGCCAAAACTGGTGGCTGATGCACAGCCAGGCAGACTTTGTTTATTTAGCACACAATGTTGCTAACAAGCAGATCCAAATAGATTCCAAAGCACTCATAGCCTCCCCAATTTGTTTCAACATTTTAAAAGACTTTGGAAACAATGGACATTCCATCCGAATAAAAATTACAAATCCAAAATAAAACAGAAAGGAGCACTTTGGTCCTTTTTGGGCAGTGCTGATCTCCTGAGACAGCAGCATGCCAAACACTGCCCCTCCTTACCTGACGACGTAACAGCTTCTGCTCCTCCCATGCTCCAATGCTCTAACTCAGCACTCTCCTTCCCTCCACATTTCCTGTTCCTCTCTGTCCCCCTCTTCCTTTTCAAATCCTGGAAGTGGAAGGGGAAGGAGGGGAACTCTTTAAAGCCCTAGTTAGCAACCAGGTCTGGATATATAAGAAAAACAAAAAGGCTGCGAATTGCAAACAATGAAAAGTGAAAGCTGTTCTTATGAAGAAAAGGAAACTGAGTCTTATCTCTTTATGCTAACAAAGACAAGTGAAAGTGCTCCTATCCCAACAAATGTTTGCTTAGCATATCGCTTTATATCTGGCCTCATCCAGGTTCTGTTGCTGCAGGTGGATTTTTTTTCCCTACTACCTATACTGTTAATTGGCTTAATTCATTTTATATTGCTTTATTTGTGATTTGATCATGATGGTTAGTCATCCTGGAGGTTGCATTTTTAGGATGGAAAGGTAAGGCATGCATATTTCATCAATAATGACAACAGAGTTCCCTGAGCATGTGCAGAGTTTCCTTCCCTTCTACTTGGCAAACACAGCCAACCACAACCACAACCACCCTTATACAACGTTTGGGATTGGGGGCAGGGAGAAAACGTCCCAGTGAAAGAAGGCATAATTTTTGGGCAGTGGTGAGCTTCAGTCCTTCTCAGTTTAGAAACTCCACATTGAATTAGGAGAGAACAAAGCTCTGGGGAATCTCAGCCTGTGCTCTGTCCGTCCCGGACTTCCCTCATTCCGTCTCTCTAGTCTGCCCCCTCCCACTTTCCGCCCCCAGCATCAAGCAAAAGAAGAGAGGAGGCTCTTTTTAGCTCCCAGATTGCCCAAGAGATGATTCAATCGCACTCAGCAGTCTCTCTAGTGCCTGGCAACAGTGTGCACTGCCTGGCAACGCTGTCTGAGTGTCTGAGATACAACTTTTACAAATCTTATCTCAAGGGTGTGAGGCAGACAGGTTAGCCCTTGCAGCCAGCTGGGACTCATTCACCTCCGCCTGGGTTCACAGACAAGGCCCAGGAGTTCCAGCCCTTCAATATGCATCCTGCGTTGGCAAACGCCTGCCAGAGGCAGGACAGAGTTGTTAAGCAACTTCTCTCGGCCTCCCGAGATGCCCATGTGTGGCTGGGAAAGTCTCCAGGATTGGCAATGAAATTGGCTGAGCTGGCAGTGACCGACCTCAGCACCACAGGGCACTGGCAGGTGCCAGGTCTCTGGGTTTGAGCCTCCACAGGGCAAGCAGTTAAATCCCAGGGTGAGTCTGGATGAAAATGGCTTAAAGCCGAGAAGCACAGAGGGGTAAGAGAGAGTGGATGTGTCTCACCCCTCTCCTGAGTTCCTTTTCCTGTGAATAGTAGACTCCACCCCCTGTTTCTTACGAAGAGAGCAGCCAACACAGATAGCTGTCTTGTCCCGTCTAGTTTGGTCCTCGGCATCAGAGTTCCTGATCGTGTGGAGAGAACATACACAGTGCTCTATTCTGACCTGACCTCCAAATCATGATCATCATCCATTGCATTTGTATAGTGCTTTCGGAGTTTCACCCAGGAGCGTCTTCTGATATGGGGCCCTGGGGCGGCGGGCCCCAGGGCGCAGGGGCGGAGGGCCTCTGGAGGGGTGGGAGAGGGCCTCTGGAGGGGCGGGAGACATCCTAGGTTTCGGGTTTTTTTTTTCTTTCACCTCACATGCATTCTCTTGTAATACTTACAACAACCCTGGAAGGTATTATTATCCCCATAGTGCAGTTAGGGCAGACTGAGGTTCAGAGGAAATGGCTTGCCTAAGGCCACGTGGTAAGTTCATGGGAGAGGCTAAATATGGAACTGGGGACTTCCCGATTCATTGCTCAACCTCTTACTCTCAGAAATCCATGCAAGTTCAGGGTGGGGCCGGACACCGTAATTGTGCTTCTTCCCGCCATGTACGTTCAATATACACAGCTTGATAGCCTGAAAAGAGTTTTGCCCTTTCTTTTTCTGTTGGAAAGGGTGACTGAATGAGAGGCAATGGCAAACACCAATAAAGTAAAATACACCTATTTTTAATTCACAATTCACCTTCATATTGTACTGATTTTCCTGATGAATTTTTCCCCCAACATGATGATGCAATTTGGAAAATTTCTGGTGGCCCTGTTAAAATCTGCAGGATTGCTTTCAACTTGGAGAGTGATGTTTATTTCCTGAAGACTCGAGATTAAGGGCAACCCCAGGACTCATCCTTATTAGAAGGAAAAACAGGCACATCCATGAGGTAGGGTGAAAGAGCAGCTTCAGTGGCAGGCTGGGAGGGGGCGGTGACCTGGCAGAAGGTGCCCTGAACCCTGCACCTGCCTGCAGCCCCCCCCCCAGCCTGCTGCCTATCTAACTACCCCACCTTGACACTGTCCCATCCTCTTCTTGTTTGCTCTCCTTGGAGGGTGAGGGAGGCATGTCTCCTCCTCCTGATGGTCTTCCAAAGGCTAGCAGACTAGGTGGAGAGGATTCTGGGAACTCCCAGAATCCCCTCCACTTGGCCAGTTTCGAAGAAGAGGCAGGTGGTGGAGGCAGAATCACAACATTTCAGCGGCAGAGACGGCGCTGGGTTTGGCCCACCCTCCCACCCTGTGTCTCTGAATGGGTTTGGAGAGGTGGTGATGTCATTTCCGGTAGTGACGTCATGAGGGGGCTGCATCACAACGCCACTGAGTGGAGGGACTGGTGGAAGCGGTGGTGATGGGGGCGGGGGGCTGAAGTGCACCATGAGCAAAAGGAGGTAGAATGTGGGCCCTACTTCAGGCGTCGCTTTGACTTTGACCAGGCCTGAGGAGCAGCTGGATCTCTTTTTGATTTTACATCACTGCTCCAGCAGGCGCCACTGTACGTTGTGCTGGTACCCTGGGCACCCCCTTTCCCTCCGTCCTCCCTCCAAATGTAGTTATTTTCCCATCCACCAACTAACTTATCAGTCTGGGTGGGCAGGAAGGTGAGATTATAGCCCCATTGGCCACTGAGGAGACAAGGAAGAAGGAAGTGCCTGCATGATGTCCGCATGGGCGCACTTCCCTTTTCCTCCCTCTCTTCCCTGCCAGCCAGTGGGGTAGGAACATTTCTTCCAGCCAACACCTCCACAATTGCTTCCTTCTCCCCCTTTTCCCTGTTGGTCAATGGGGTGGGGCTGTCCAGAGCCAGACCCTTCCAGACTCAATGAGTCCATGGCATATCCCCCAATAGGCCTGACCACTGGGCATGCTGACCACTGGGCATGCTGGCCCCAGGACCCCTGAAAATCAGGACTCAGGTCTGTGATAGTACTGAATGTACACCTTTGCACAGCTAAAACAAAGCTATTTAGTTTGTTATTAAGGCATTTATATACCCCATTTTTCTACTTTAATGTGCAGCCGCCACAACTGCATTAAAGTTGGGGACAAATTATTTATTTATTTATTTATCACATTTTTTTATACCGCCCTTCCTCCAAGGAGCTCAGAGTGGTGTACATATTTCCTCCCCTCCTTTTTGTCCTCACAACAACCCTGTGAGGTAGGTGGGGCTGAGAGATAGTGACTGGCCCAGGGTCACCCAGGAAGCTTCGTGGCTGAGCGGGGATTTGAACCTGGATCTTCCAGGTCTAAGTCCGACTCCCAAGCCACTACACCATCCTGGCTATTATAATTATTAATAGATTGTTACCGTTTGGGGGGATGGGGTGGAAGGGGTCCCATTTGGACTTGCAGCCTCAGATGCCAAAACGTCTAGGTCAGGTGCTAGTTTGGCCAGATTGGGAACCCCGACACAGTTTGCACTGTCAAAACAGCTGTTGAGACATGGATGGTGGGGCAGGAAGTAGTATTCAAATACTGCCACTGAGCCACTAAGGGAGAAGGGGCCCCCCCCCACACCCGTGTCTCAAGGTGGCATCAGAAGAATGGGGAGGCTGTAGACTGACCAGTGGCAACCTGTGTGCCCATGCAAAGAGACCAGTCAGCAGCCAGTCACACACCTATGTTGTGCTGCTGAGTCGGTTTTCCTTACTTCTGATACTCACCAGTAAGGATGCGGGGACCCACTACCTCTTGGTTGCCACCCAGTGGCAGAAGCCAAGTACTGTACTGCCTCCCACGCCATACTCTCCTGACTGTATCAGCAGCTTTAAAGGCAAAAACTGTCCCTGGGTTGCCAGCTGACCAGTCCACCTGATCGTGAGGTGAGCAGGTAGTGAGATCCATTCAAACTCCAAAGGCAGGATGTTGCGCTTTAGGAGTGGAACGCTTTTCTTGCACCAACTTTCATCATCACCCACCCTCTATTATTTCTGGCTCCTGTTGCGGTTCCTTGAAGATCCCAAGTGTGGCAGGCCCCAGACATCCTATGAAGTAGTTGAGGAACTGCGTTCATTCATCGCTTCCAACCTGGGTGTGAAGTTGTCACGGAAACATATCTGCTTCTCGACACCACAGCAGGTTTGTGGGTAGCTTTAGCAAAAGTAGGTCAGGCCTTTACGCGTCTGGTTCCCTGCATAAGAGGGAGATGAAATGTTCCCCTATCGTGCAATAGTAGGCAACATATTTCCCAATCATGGAATAGTCTTAAAAAATATATTTCTTGCAGGGCTCCCTGCTTTTAACCATGATGAAGTAGGTGGAAATTCAACTGGAGAAGCCTCCTAATCACTATGTCTCCATTTGGGGAAAGCTGTACTTGTTGAATATCTACCTGTTGCACAGCTGTTAATACACGGTTGCTCTGCCAGGCAAAACACACATACACAAACACACACACACACACACACACACACACACACACACACACACACACACACACACACACACACACAGAGGTTGCCAACTTCCCCCGGTGGAACCAAGTAACCTGGGACACAGCTTCTCACATTCCTGTTCCTGTTCCAGACTATCCCTTCCCTAGCACACTAATAAGAACAACCAGAATAATTAACATTATACTACAGCAAGTGGGAACCAGCAACAAAACGCTCCAGTCCGTGTATTCCCCAGAGCTCTAGCCAGCCCGAGATAAGAGCCTTCAATTGCTACTGAAAGCATTTGCCATCAGCTCTTCCTTGCCAACTGGGCAAGTGAGCTTTGGCATCATCAGCTATAAGGAGCTGTCTCCTGAGAAACCTGTATGCGGGTCAAGAAGCAACAGTTCGAACCGGCCATGGAACAACTGATTGGTTCAAAATTGGGAAGGGAGTACGGCAAGGCTGTATATTGTCACCCTGCTTATTTAACTTATATGCAGAGTACATTATGAGAAATGCAGGGCTGAATGAATCACAAGCCGGAATCAAGATTGCCGGGAGAAATATCAACAACCTCAGATATGCAGACGATACCACCCTAATGGCAGAAAGTGAAGAAGAACTAAAGAGCCTCTTGATGAGAGTGAAAGAGGAGAGTGCAAAAGTTGGCTTGAAACTCAACATTAATAAAACTAAGATCATGGCATCGGGTCCCATCAATTCCTGGCAAATAGAAGGGGCAGAAATGGAAGCAGTAACACATTTTACTTTTCTGGGTTCCAAGATCACTGCAGACGGAGACAGCAGCCATGAAATTAAAAGACGCTTACTCCTTGGAAGGAAAGCTATGGCAAACTTAGACAGCATAATAAAAAGCAGAGATATCACCATGCCAACAAAAGTTCGTATAGTGAGGGCGATGGTGTTCCCAGTAGCAATGTATGGTTGCGAGAGTTGGACCATAAGGAAGGCTGAGCGCCGAAGAATAGATGCTTTCGAACTGTGGTGCTGGAGAAGACTCCTGAGAGTCCCTTGGACTGCTAGGAGATCAAATCAGTCAATTCTAAATGAAATCAAGCCTGACTGTTCCCTGGAAGGACAGGTACTAAGGCTGAAACTCAAATATTTTGGCCACCTAATGCGAAGAGAGGACTCTCTGGAGAAGACTCTGATGCTGGGAAAGATTGAAGGCAAAAGGAGAAGGGGAAGGCCAAGGATGAGATGGTTAGACAGCATCACCGATGCAACAAACATGAAAATGAGCGAACTCAGGAAGATAGTGGAGGACAGGAAGGCCTGGCGGGATATGGTTCATGGGATCACGAAGGGTCGGACACGACTTAACGACTGAACAACAACAACAACAAGCTGCCACCTGCCTTCTGACCTTGGGTCTGGAGGAGGAAGAGAGACCACTATCGCCAAAGAAGGTAAGGACAACACAAAGGAGGGCGAATCTTCCACCAAGGGGACTCCATTGCCACAGGGGGGGGGGCAGTTCTCATTGCCAGGGATGGCTGGTTAGTGGGTGAGGGCTGGCTAAGGAGCAATTTTCCCCCTCAGGGTGCTGAGGCCCTGCCTGACCCTGCCGACCCCTGATGTCAGCTCTGTCTTACAACAACCCTATAAGGTTGGTCCATGTTCTTATCCACATATTTCAGGTGTTGGGGCTGAAGCTGAGAAGAAGACCGTCTCACAAGCTTGAGACATAGGTGAAGTTTGGACTGGGGATTTTCCAGATCATCACACCATCACACTATCCCACTTCCTTTCCAGAGACTCCAGGGGATTTAACTCCCCACAGCACCACTCCAAAATATTTTGCTACCTGAGGTTCCAGAGCCCCCTATCCAATGGCGTCACTCACGTCAAGTGACGGGAGCGGGCCGCTACGGGGTGACGCACGCAAGGGGTGATGCGCGCACGCGCGTGACGCGTCACCTCTCTGCGCGCGTCGCCCCGGAAGATGTCCCCAGAGCCGGCTTCCCCGGCCGACGCGACAGGGCCTTCTGAGGAAGGCCCGCTGTACGAACGTTATTTATAACGTTTTTTGCACATGCGCAGACCGTCCCTGAGGGAAAAGGGCTGCCCTTTTCCCTCAGGAACGGTCTGCGCATGCACTAAAAAACGTTATAAATAACGTTCGCACAGCGGGCCTTCCTCAGAAGGCCCCGGACAGCCGGCCGGGGAAGACGTCCCCGAGCCGGAGGCGTCACTAGGGTGACGCGCACCCCGCTATGGGGTGACGCGCGCCCTAGTGACGCCACTGCCCCTATCTTTCCCCCCCATGCTTCTCGGCACCGCATCCCTCCATCTGCCCATTTACGGTAACTGACTAGGGAGGGAGGGAGGGAGGGAGGGGGCACCACAGGTGCAGCGACAGGCCAGCCGGAAGCCAAGTCACTCCCCCCTCCCACCCAGCAGGGCAGTGGGATTCAGCAGGGCAGCAACAACAGCTGTTCTTCCTCTTCTCTGCCCTCGGAGGGCGGGAAAAGGAAGAGGAGTTGCCACCTTCCCCCTGGTTTGCTCAGACTCAGCAGTGGTTGATTTCTCTCCCTCCCTTTCAGCACAGGGCATTTCCTCCCAGAGTCCTTTGCCTTATTTCCAGGCACTCTGGGAGGGAGGAAGCCCCTTTGCACAGAGGGCGACAGGGGCAATGTGAGTCTCTTGCAGCATCGCTGCCTTCGCCGGCCTGCCGGCCTCCCTGTTTGGGGAGGCAGGTGGGAGAAATTTGAGGTGCTGCTGCTGCCTCTTCTAGGCATTCTCATTTGGGCTCCAGGGGTGGCCCAAGATTCTCCCATCATGCTTGAGGCAGGGTGTCAAATGCCACCAGTCCCTCTTAATTGGTGTCTTAACTGGACACCAGCAGCACAAACAGCCTTTGCTGCAGCCAGCTCCTTCTCCTCCTCGTCCTGCCCTCATGGGCTTTGAAAAGGAAGAGGAAACAGAGCAGCAGAGGAAGTGTGGAGGAGAGGAGACACTCTAGTCCAGCATGCTCCTCTCCTCCTCACTTTCTCCTCCATTCCTTTCCCCTCTTCCTATTCAAGCCAGAGAGCACTGCAGGTGAGAGAGTAGTGTGGCAGTGGCAGATGATGGTCCTGTGATGGTCTTTGGTGCTCAACGGTCACCTGCTAATCTGTTGCCAGAGGCAACCACCTCCCTCTGCCTCACGAACAGGATGACCCCGACCCTCCAGCTAACCCTGCCGCGCTGCTGTAACCTCAGTCGTACTTGCCTCCCCTAAAAACTCAGCAAACAAATACTATACACAAGTGTGCCCAAACAAATTTAGTCCAAGTTTGTATTTTTAAACAACTAGCTCAAAACATCCAGCTTCTGGTCATGAAAGGCCCTTCCCTCAGGAGAGCCAAGAGCATGCCAATATAGACCATTAGGCCACAGACGCATTCAATCGACACACAGCTTATGAAACGGTAACATGATGTGCCCTAAGAACACAAGTGGGTCAGGCACACCGCACAGCGGGTTTCAGTTTAAAACATTTCCACCTCAAAATAGATCAGGGTTTACACATTTTGGAACTGTACAGGATATGACTTTAAAGGCAGCCCCTTGACGATTTGGTAAGCATCACGTAGCCGGGAAGCGGTTTCCAAGTGTGGAACAGGACGGAGTTCTATTTCTGGGAACATATTGGTGCTTTCAGTGATCTTTGTATTTATCTGAGCTTATTAGCTAAGATAAAGATATCTGGGATTCACCAGCCAGCCCTCTTCAAACATTTGACTTGGTATAATAGTGTGTATGTGGTGTGAGAGAAGTGGCATCACTGATTCTAAAAATGACAGTGAAAAAAGTAATCTTTAAAGGGCTATTTCTGTGTTCTGTTGTCATAGGGAAAGGTTTTGTTTGAGATAAATTCAAACTTGTGAAATATTTTCTCTCTCCCTTGGATTCTTCAGTGATCTGTATTCTGACAAAAACACTGTTAAGACTAGAGGCAAGTCCAGAAGGCCTCAGGATGAGACAGGCCATGTGAGAAAAGCAGAGCAGAGAGGAACAGTTTCAGTTTTGTAGCAAAAGCCTATGTAAAAAGATTGGGCCTGTTTTATTTCCTCAGGGCCTGAATAATTAGTTCCAAATGGACTAGAGATCAGAGAACAGTTTGCAGATAACTTAGGTTTGTTCTCCCCCCCCACACACACACACATTCAAGCTTCATTGTTGAGTTGTTATACAGATATAGTTCAAGTCCACCATTTTGAGGGAGATATTACAAATGTTTTGGTCAGGGCCAGCCCAAGACCTCCTGGCACTAGTCTTCCCTGTAAACTGCGCAACCACATGGCCATGTGCAGCCCCACCCACACCGCTTCCCTCTTGGTGCTCCAGAGTTTAGCGATAACGATGGTGTCATCACTGAGCACTCGACAGCTGTCCCTGCACAGCCACCGTAGGGCTCCATGCATTGCAGGTAAAAATTAGAGGAAATATTGCCTGGCACCTGAGGCGGTGTGCCAAATGCGGTGTGCCATCATCACCCTTACCTGGTGATGTGCCAGCCACTGATCCTCTGACCCTCTAGCCCCACTGCTCTTCCATTTTGTCCCCCAGCCTCTTCCTTTTCCAATCCAGGAAGTGGGAGGAGGAGAATCAGTGGAGGCAAGCAGGTAGGCCACAGTCGGTGCCCTCTTCCAGTCTGCTGCCTAAGGCGGCTACTTCAGTTGACCTCATGGATGGGCCGGCCCTGATTTTGGTTAAGGGGGTTCCACAGCATTCAAGGCCAAAACTCGTGTTTTTTGACATGCAGCCAGATGTTTCTTTTCTTTAACCAAGAACATGAGACGACCCCGTCGGGTCAGACACCAAGGATTTGCCAGCATCCTGCTGCCTACAGAGGCCTCGGGGGGCCACACGCAGTGTCTGAAGGTCATAGCCCTTTCCCACCCTTGCTTCCCCACAACTTGCAGGCAGAGATGCAGGATGGGCGCTCTGAAGTCCTTAACTAAGTGTGGATGGGGCTGGTCCAGATACAGCTTCAGAACCAGTCCAGCATTGGAACATGATGGGAGTTCCATGGCCTCTTCACACCTGGGGGAGAGAGACACTTCCGGTGGCAGACAGGAAAGCAGATCTTTCTTTGCCAAGTGCTCCCCCTCCCCTTATTGGTGAATAATAAAACAATAATACCATTTAAAATAATGCACATAACAATATAAATATACCGTATTGGTCTGAGTATAAGACTCACTTTTTTCTCCTAATTTAAGTTTTTAAACTAGGGGTGCGTCTTATAATCAGGCTGTTGCAATTTAATGCCAGTGATTTAATTAATTTTTTTAATAGCACCAAACGTTAAGAGTGCGTCTTATAATCAGGTGCGTCTTATACTCGGGACAATACGGTAAATAATAAAAATACAATTGCAATATTTGTAGTTGTTGTTCAGTCGTCAGGTCGTGTCCGACCCTTCGTGATCCCATGAACCATATCCCTCCAGGCCTTCCTGTCCTACACTTCCTGAGTTCGCTCATTTTCATGTTCGTTGCATCAGTGATGCTGTCTAACCACCTCGTCCTTTGCCTTCCCCTTTTCCTTTTGTCTTCAATCGTTCCCAGCATCAGAGTCTTCTCCAGAGACTCCTCTATTCGCTTTAGGTGGCCAAAATATTTGAGCTTCAGCCTCAGTACCTGTCCTTCCAGGGAACAGTCAGGGTTGATTTCATTTAGGATTGACTGATTTGATCTCCTAGCTATATATATATATATATATATATATTGAACGGAAGCTTTCATGGTCAGCTATAGCCTTCATATGTTTAATATTCATGAGTTTAAAATTCATGTCAACTTGTTTTTCCGTAAAGTTAAAAAATACACAATAAAATCGCTTTAAAAAAATCCAAAAAGGATTACAAAACTTTTAAAACATTGAATCATGCTTTGAACAAAATGGAGGGGTTGGCAACGTTTCGTCCACGAACATCTGTGGACCTCCTCAGGCCGGGACTGCAACAAGCTGCCAGGGTGTTACCTGGATAGTGCCACAGCCTTCACCTAGAAAAAGCAAAAAAAGCGCAGGAAAGACACCAGACACGCAAGTCAGCCACCTAATTAACAACAGTAGCAAACATTGTCGTTAAAGAGAAAGCAGCAAGTTAAAACAGCAATTTGAAACACAATAAGGACATTCATGTTAAAAAGCAGCAAGTTAAAACAGCAACATGAATGTCCTTATTGTGTTTCAAATTGCTGTTTTAACTTGCTGCTTTCTCTTTTTACAAGTATGTTTACAAGTATCATTTGTATTATTCTAGATTAGAATTTCAGGGTGAGAACCAGCATTATTGGGCAACATGAAAATGCAGGCGAAATCATGAAGACATACAGTATATCTTTATGCAAAAATAGACAAACTTACATCTTTGAGCAAAGAGAAGTCAAATGAATATCTACTTTTATGAAAAATTGGAAACCACTCATTGACTTTTTGCATGTAAAAGGAAAAAAAGATCTAATTTGTGGGATTTGATGAATAAGGATAAATTTAAAGAATTTGAGGGGGAGGTATTAGTGGATAAAGGTGGAGAGATAAATGGAAAAGATTGGATGATATTTTAAGTTGGAGATTGACTGAGTTATTGTTATTTTTTGCTATGTGTTAGGGAAGGGAAATTGTAAAGATATGTTATTGTTTCTCCGCATTTCTCTCTCTTTTTTCTATTTTTCTATTTCTCTCTCTCTCATACACACACACACACACACACACACACACACACACACACACACACACACACTTTTTGTATTCTTTTTTCCTTTGTTCTATTTTATTTTCAGTTGGATTTGTTAAAATTTTCTATACATAATTTAAAAAAGACATATCTTTATGTAATATTGTAATTACATATGAATTACAAGGTAGTATGAAAATAATCCACCTTGTTGAGTGCTCCAACCAACCATAGGTAAAGGTAAAGGTGACCCCTGACAATTAAGTCCAGTCGTGTCCGACTCTAGGGTGTGGTGCTCATCCCCATTTCAAAGCCGAAGAGCCAGCGTTGTCCGAAGACGCCTCCATGGTCATGTGGCCGGCATGACTCTCCTTGCTGCAGCACGTAGCATGCGGCTGGAACACGGAACGCTGTTTACCTTCCCGCAAGCGGTACCTATTTATCTACTCGCATTAACATGCTTTGGAACTACTAGGTTGGCAGGAGCTGGCCAAGCAACGAGAGCTCACCCCGTCGCGGATTCGAACTGCCGACCTTTCGATCGACAGCTCTGCGCCACCATATGCGTGCACAAATATTTATTTACTGGTATTTATTTTAAATGATTGTATCCTACGCTTTCCCCTTCCACTCAAGAGGTCTCAAGTTGGCTAACAATGTCCAGCTGAAGCAGGTCAGGGATCCGATAGAAATAAATAATTTAGAAATAAATAGAAAGTTCCAGGGGTGCAATGCATGTGACCTTGATTTTGTAGAAGCACAGCAGAAGCAGAAAATTCAACATTTGTTTTTAATATGCAAGTTTCTAGTCCTTAGGGCTAGGAATATACTGTAAGTCTGAAAGTGTGGTAGGGAAATCTTCAAAGTCAGCTATGGGCTACAAACATAGCTTGATTGTACATTTGCTGCCACCTGATGAGTGCTATATCCCTAATACTTCCGATGGAGATGACAGGCCTCTTATGCTTAATATTTGTTCCCAGTGTGTGAGGAGGAAAAGTTGAATGTTGTCTGATTTTCGGAATTTCCATGCAGAGACACATCTCGTCCCTGGTTTGGCGTTTAACAACCCCCAGATTCTTACTGGTTTCCACTTTGCTTGCTTTGCAGTCCAATGTGTTAGCCACAAACATGGCAAGGCAAGGCAAAGGGGAAAGAAATTGCATACTGAGAAATCGCACAGGCTGAGACCTTTTCCACTGGGTTCAGCTTGAAGGCAGAAGACAGCACCCCCTGCTGCCCGCTCTCTGATGTCACACTCCATGGCACCGGTGGCACCAGCACCGGAGATTCAGGGGTTGACTCAGCCAGAGGAGCCCTCTGATCGGCTCCCATTGGCAGTGATGTATTGACTCGGACTTGAGTCGGACTCAAGTCGCATCAATGGCTCGACTCGGACTTGACTCAGCGATTGAGAAAGACTCGACTCGAGCCTTTTACAACAAGTCAAATGCAACTCGCAACCAAAGACGAACAAACTCAGGACGAACTCAGCTCTCAGGTGGTTGAGTGCCACCTATCCGACTGCCAGCAAAATGGGGCTCTTCCCAAAGAAGGAAGTGCTTCCTATGCGCACAGGGGACTCCCTAGGTATGCAGACGTAGGCGGCTGTAAATCAGAAGGAAAAAAAAGAAAAGGATAAGCCAAAAACAGCCCACTGAGAACACAGCAGCCTGGAATGCTGGCATGTCCCTTGGAAAGAACAACAGCAGAACACAGGGAGGGGTGGACTGGGGGGAGAGGGAATGAGCTGCTGCTCCAGCAAACTGGGCATGAGGGTTGGGGTTAGGGTTGGGGAAAGTGTTGTCACAGGTTCCACTCGTTCCCTGTCACAGCATGCGGGCAGCCCAATCCAACGTAAATCCCCCCCCCCCGTCACTGATGCAGCCATGCTGCATCTGCAGGAGGGGGGCAGTTGGAAAGGTCTCCTCGGGGTAAGCAAACTTATGTTCACTTACGGTACCCCAGGGAAAGCCTCAACCACTGTTATTTAGCAGGTGTAAATCCGAGGCATGTAACAGTGGCGGAAAGGGAGATGGAAGGGGCTAGGATATTGGTGCATCTGCTAAGGATGCTGCTACCAGTCCGCCAACACCCTTGTTCCTCCCCCTACCCACCCCATTCCACGCCCACTGCCGCCAGACTCACCTTTTGTGATTGGGCCTCCTGTGCTGCCACCAATTGTGGCAGTGCATGCAAAATGGCTGCCCATGGTGGCGCAATGTACACACCACCAAAAGTCATGTTACAATAGCAGAACTCAGGCTGTTGAGTGCCTGTCATACTGGAAGTGAAGCAGGGCCACCCCAAAATAAGGTAGGGGGCAGGGCTCCCCATCAGCAGCAGTCCACCCTCAGCACAGTCTCCTGCCACAGTCTTCTGCCAGGAAAGGAGGGCATTCTTCTGCCCCTGCCATGCCACCATGAGGGGGCGGGCGGGCGCCAGATTGCTCACAAGTCTTTCCCCTGACACCAAAAAATCTGCTCCTGGTCCCTTCACCCCCTTTCCTTCTATTTTAGCAGCTAATTTAGAAAGAAAAGAAAAAAGTGCTTTCTTTGTTATTGTTGTACAGTTCCAAAAGCAATTAAACAATTGGAAATCAGAAACTCAGGACAATTCACCGCAGATCATTCAGTGGTCTACTGGTGGGTCCCAATCTACCTGCCCCTGCTTACCCCTGCCTCCTCCATTTCTTTCCCCTTCCTCTGTTGTCTCCCTTGTATATTGTAAGCCCCTCCGGGCGGGGAAGCTGTCCCCTCTTTTTTTTTGTTAAGCACCATGTCCATGCCTGGGAAATGGCTTAAAATGACCAGTTTAGGGGTCTGAGGTTGAGAGTTTTTCTCCCCTGGAACTGGCATCCTCCAGTCTGTTTCAGATCTCACGCTCTGATGGCGTTACACATAGGGACATCCTTTTCATTTGGTTTTGGAGTTGCATTTCCCCCACCTACCACTCTAACCGAAAACAAGGTTACAGTACCAAGAAAGGTAGCAATAAGGTATTGCATCCGCCGCAACTCAGTGTGGTTTTTCTTAGCAGCTAATTTCTTCTTAAAAAATGAGATGACAACGCTGAAACCTTCCTGAAAGTCACACCTTCGTCTGACCTAAAAAATTCTGCCCTTTAATTTCAGAAGTGGGAGGGGCAGGTTAGGTTAGCGACACAGTGGGGAGGGAAAAGACACTCTTCATGTCGTTGGAAACACGGGCTGCTTCCGTGCCAGGTCTCTTTTGCACTGCGGAGGCACCACGTTTCCACCACCAACTAGAAGTGGAATTAAAATGCCCCATGGCACTTCATACGATGCTATTTGCCACACAAAGACTTTCCCCATGGCCAAGATCCTCCTATCATATTTACTTACAAGTAAGAGCGGGTGGCGCAGCGGGTTAAACCGCTGAACCATAAGCTGTTGATCGAAAGGTCAGCAGTTCGATTCCCATGACAGGGTGAGCGCTCGTTGCTTGGCCAGCTCCTGCCAACCTAGCAGTTTCAAAGCAAGTCAATGCGAGTAGATAAATAGGTACCGCTTGCGGGAAGGTAAGCAGCGCTCTGTGTGCCAGCTGCATGCTACGCGCTGCGGCAAGGAGAGTCATGTCGGCCACATGACCACGGAGGCGTCTTCGGACAACGCTGGCTCTTCGGCTTTGAAATGGGGATGAGCACCACACCCTAGAGTCGGACACGACTGGACTTAATTGTCAGGGGATACCTTTACCTTTAACAGCCCAATCCTATCCAGCATCAGTGCAGCGTGGGCGCCAGACCCACACCGTAACCTGTGCTGGAGAGAGGAGCGGGCTGGGGTCTCCTTGGAGTAAGGGGACATTTGTCCCCTTACCCCAAGTAACGCCCCAGCCTCCATTATGGGGCTACTCAGGTCAGCACAAACTAATTCGGCAGTACTGAACCGAGAAGTCCTGTGTTGGGCCTGGAGGCCTGGGTGGGTGGATAGGTATGGTGTCCGATGAGGACACTGATTCCACCCCTTCCCAGGCCTGATCCACCCCCTCTCCACCCTCCCCCTGCCCTGTTACGCCCCCTCCCCCAGCCCCGGTGTTGCTTGGAGTGGGTCACCCACTCCACAGCGCTGTCCTCTGGCCTCTTCAGCGGGCAGGCGGCACAGGCCTCGACGCTGGCACCACCTACTCAATTCTGACTCGATTCTGATTGGCTGAAAGGCCGAGAGGAGAGACAGCAGAGAGAGCGATTCCAAGGTCAGTGTGGACAGGAAGTGGTGCTGCGCAGGGCGAAGCAGAGGTCGGCTTCACACTGTGAGAAAACGCTGCAGATCATGGGGGGGCTGCTTTTGTGGGTTGGCATCTGTGCCATCAGCTAGCTCTCCAGTCCACTTGCAGCCCCTTCTACCTCCTTTCTTCTGGGGGGAGAGCCTGGAACTTGCACCAGGTCATCAACTGCTGCCAGAGACCCAAAGAGACACCCCATAATAGCACCTCCATGTGTCCCCATTTCATGGTATCTTTTTGTGGCCATTAAGTGTGAGCCAGCCTTGGCTGAAGAGCGGGATATGAGTACAATCAATAAAATAGAACTGTAAACATACCATATATAGTATGCCTGTGTAATAGTGTTAACTTCCCTGTTAGGTGAGGTCTTGGAAAGCCTGACAATTGAAATCTTGATGATTGAAATCCAGATGAATATTCAGCAATATTCTCAGTAAGGATGGCAATGAAACTCCTTCTTAGGCAAAGTCAAGATTGTGGGTCTATTCCCTGGGAACTGTCCCTAGGAACCTGTTGAGGAGTCTGGCTGGGCTCACATTAACAGAAATGGAACTGAATCTTTCTCTAAAGGTTTGAGAAATTAATAAACAGAACCACATTAATTTTTTCTCCATGAAGGTTCAGTCCCTACAAAACAGGTACTACAGGGACTTAGCCTGGAATCTTGGAACTAGCTAATGAGTTTCATCGCAAGTATCTTGTTTGGGGAGTTCTTTCTTCAACTTGTGGTTTAGTTTTTCCAGTACTTGGAGAGGCCCGTAAGGAACTTCAGAATCCTTGGAGCAAGTGCTGGGTCAAAAGGTAAAAACAGCAATTCTGGGTTAATTAGTGTTAATTACAAGGGTGATGTGCATGCATGTGTCATCTGCCAGATGGGGGAAGATGCAGGAGGGTATTCTTAAATGGGTTGATGATGAGTCACATGACAAATTAGCATCATGAAAATACTTTCCCTTCAAGGTCTTGGGAGGGAAGATGCAGGAGGGTATTTTTAAATGGGTTGATGAGTCATGTGACAAAATTAGCATCGTGCAAATACTTTCCCTTCAAGGTCTTGGGAGGGACTGTGGCTCCCAGGTAAAGCACATGCTTTGCTTGCAGAAAGTCCCAGCTCAGCGGGGGGGGGGGGGCACTATCTCCTGTTGAAAAGTGCTTGAGTGGCAGGGCAAGGAGGAGGACGTCTGCCTGCGACTTGGGACAACTGCTGCCAGACTAATCAATAGATGGTACTGGGCAAGGTGGACCAACAGTCAGCATAAGGCAGCTTCCTATGTCATCCAGTTGTAAAAATGCTCTTCCATTGTTATGCTCTTCCATTGCTTCCATTCACAAACCACTCAAGCCTTATTTAGCCATTAGGGCATTGTGGGCAGGGGAAATGGGAGCCCCCTGCCTAGCCATGTGCCCCCTGATGACCACACATGCCAAACATCCCCACGTCTGGTGTTGGTCTGGCCAGCCACTGAATGCATGTAATCAGTCCTTGCTTTTTATTCTAGATACCACACCAGATCTATACCACAACTATCATGAAACCACCTGCCTCCAGAACGGCTGTGCAGAGTGCTGCTTGGCTGGCTATTGTGACAATCACTGTGATATCCCCAAGGTATCTCATTATATGTATGCAAATATTCCAAAATTCAGACAAATCCGAAATCCAGACAGCTTCCCGTCCCAAGCAGTCCGGATAAGGGATACTCAACCTGTATTCACGTTTACAGTAACGCATGACAACCAAAATGGCCTTTAAAATATGAACAAGCTCACGTCCCACCAGCACTATAGAAGAATGACAGTCCGATCCTATCTAGGATCGGACTGGAGCAGGAAGACATTTACGACAGCAGCACAGTATTCCGCTATCATAAAATGGCTGCTGATGATGGTGAGCACAGCGCTCTATTGGCAGCCATTTTGTGTGTGCTGCTGCAAAAGACAACAACACCACTGTCTCACCACCACAGCCCGCTGTGCCCACTGGGGCCAGTAAGTCACCAGTGGGGGAGGGGAGGGGTGGGGCGGGGCGGATGGATCAGGGGTGGAGATTGGGGCCTCGGGGTGGATATCGGGGCCTCCCTTTTGCATGTCGTGGGTAGGTAAGCCGCTACATCTTGCAGGCAGCTTTAAGTTAGGATTTGGCCCCTAGACTTAAAAGAAGTTGACATTGATTTCTTTTGCTTGAGCAGACTCCACTTCATTTACTTGTGGTTTTAATGGTCAGAATGTGATTTCACCAGGAAACGAAAAGCATTTGATTGTTGTGGCTGCAAAAGAAAAAAGAAAACCTGTTTTACAGTCCCTCTGTCTTTTTGCAGCAAACTCAGCACATAATTTGAAAAATTAACCAGCTTTGCTGTCAAGGTGAAACTAATGAAGGGTTTCTCCCAGCTGTCCCTTGAGATGAGTCAGTAACAGCCATAGGACTAAAAGAAAAATGTGAGTGACACATAGACCTCACTCTCAGTTTCCATTTGAAAGCCACCATTTGAATGGCAGCACCACGATCCAGGTAGGGGAAATTGTTGTCTCCCCACTTCTAGTTGAGGCAACCCCCATTTTCCAGTCATGGGTTGCTACTCGCATTTCCACATTCAGGCGGAAGCAGGAAGGCCCTTTCAAATTGCACCGGGATTGGGACCCCTTGGATTCATCAGGGAACGTGTCATCCAGAACTTGGGGGAGGGGCAGAACAATATGCCCCATCTTCATTTCTAAGCCATCAAGGCTAAATCCCCTCAGGATAGGCTGTAGCTTAGTGCACATGCACTCCCTTGGGATCTCCAGTAGGGCTGCAAAATACCCCTGCTGAAACCCTGGGGAACTCCTGCACAACATCAGGGTTGATAACACTGTGCAGGATGAACAAATGTTCTGATTCAGTATAAACACTGTATCCTAAGGAACTCCACCTCCGGAGTCTGACAGCCCCCAGTTCCCTTAAAAAAACATTATGGAGGGTCAGGGAACCCTTCAGAGCATGATTCTGTTGGGCCTGGAGAACTCTGGGAATATGAGGAGATAGGCAAGTACAGGTATCTCTCATTTTACAAGAGTTTGATTTACAGGTGGCCATATCCACTAATTCGCTATCCACGGTTTCAGTTATCCACGGATCGTGGGGTATTTTACTAGGCTTTTACTTTTTTCCCAGTAAGCTTCATTTCTTGCTTAAAGAAACAAGAGAAGAAGCTGCTTATTACAGGCAAGTAGAACGAGACTAAGTACTAGAGAGGCTCTGCAAGGTTAACAGAAACCTTGCAGAGCCTCTCTAGGACTTAGTCTCGTTCTACTTGCCTGCAATGGAGGCTGCTTCTCTGTTTGTTTTAAGGAAGAAACAAAGCTTGCTGAAAGAAAAATAAGAGCTGGGGGGGGAACAAGCATGCCTGCCTGCAGGGGAGGCAGGGTGGGGGGCCCCTCAGGAAACCATGGAGGGGGTGTTCGCTCTTATCCACGGTTTCAAGTATCCACGGAGGGGCCTGGAACATATCCCCAGCGGATATGGGGGCCCACCTGTACACGTTTTTACCGAAACTTCATTTACGCACGCTAATTTTTGAAATAATGCTGTAAAACGTCCCGGTGCTCCTGCATGTTCAGCTGGCTTTGTGTGTGTTCTTTTTGGTTTTTAATATGTACATTTTTGAAATACGCGCTGATTTTCGAGAACGTAACCCCCGTGTAAAACCAAGAGTGCTGCTTCCCCCTCCCTTTTGCATGAAAGAAAGCTCATTCTGCTCACAGAGAGAGAAGGATGGATACAATCTCCTGTCTGGAATGCACCTGCTTTCCCTCTCCACAGGCTCATTGACCACAATTCTTTTAATAATTGCACCACAATTGCAGCACAATCCTTTCAGGCGAGAACTGACTATAACATGATTGTCTTCAGCAACATGGTGCACAGTTCTGCCTCTCCAGCCCCAGCAGGACCTGCTTATCATCATCAGCCACTTCTATCAGGCTTTCTTTTCCAGGAGTCAAACCCACAATGCTTTCCCCCAATACCTGAGAGTCCTATGGGCAGGTTTTTCTGTTTCTCAGAACTTAATGTATAGGCAGGGGAAAATCTTGCAAATTTCAGATGCTTGAAAAACGAAAACTACTGTGGGCTTCAACAAGGCTCGTACAGACTGGTGGAGAGACTGACAGCACTTTCAATCCACTTCTGCAGCTAGCCCAGAAATGTGAAAAGGCCAAACTTGTCGGATTTCTAGACTGAGGGCCAAATAATATACGACACAGGAGCAGTGGCGTCCACTCACGTTGGAGCCATTCCGAGTTGCGAAGGCAAATGCGCAGGGAGTCTCCGGTGCGTTGCCTTCGCTACTCGGAATGGCTCCGACGGCAAGTGGGCGGGGCCACTGTGTAACGCTGAGTAGACCTGTGCGCAACTTACAGTACCACCACCCCTCTAGGGACGCCACTGCACAGGAGGTCCATCAAGGTCCATCAGCCATGGCAAGTGTGTGTGTATGTGGGGGGGTAGCTGGACCTCAGCTGGGTCCTGGTTTTTCCCCTGAGGAGCTAACCTAACAATAGCTTTAAGTGTTGGGGACAGAAGCGGAACTCGGGCAGAGCGCGTGGAGCAACTGCTCCACTCATGGGCGTGGGGGGCGCACTCACCGTCGGGGGCACACTCACCGTCGCACTTTCGGGCTCCCCGCCCTACCTGGAGCTCGATGGGCACTGAAATAGTTAGGAAACCGGCGGGGGGCGTGTTGGGGACAGAAGCAGAACTCGGGCGGAGTGCGTGGAGCAACTGCTCCACTCATGGGCGTGGGGGGCGCACTCACCGTCGGGGGGCGTACTCACCGTCGGGGGGCACACTCACCGTCGGGGGGCGCACTCACCATCGCACTTTCGGGGGCCCCACCCTACCTGGAGCTCGATGGGCGCTGAAATAGCTAGGAAACCGGCGGGGGGCGTGTTCAGCGACGCGTTGGGCGCATCGCGTCATTTAGGGAGTTTTTTTAATATACATTTTCTCCCTGCACTATTTTCATGCTGAAAATTGTCCCGTTTCCCCCCACCCCCGGTGGCTATTTGCCCCCAGTGTAGCAATTTGCTGCAAACAACTTCCACGTGTAATTTGGCTCCAAGATCCATTCATGAATTTCCTGCACATGATTGGTCTGACTCCCTAGTCCAGAGAGACAAGTGTGTCAGTTATTTTCATGTCTCTGGATTATTATTTATACTGTATTTATATACTACTTTTCAACAACAAAAAGTTCACAAGGCGGTTTACAGACAAAATCAAATAATTAAATGGCTCCCTGTCCCCAAAGGGTTCACAGTCAGAAATGAGGTGCAGAAGCGACACCAGCAACAGCCAGCAAAAGATGCTGTGCTAGGCTGAAGAGGGACAGTTACTGTTCCTCTGCTAAATACTTCCTCTTCCTCTGTGCTAAATAATGTACACTTGTACAGTATAAGAGAAGCACCACTTGAAAAAGTGCCCCTTTGCCCAGTTAGCAGGGTTGCTGTAGAGGCCAAGGGAACATTTGCATGTCAGTCTCACCAAGTGTATAAATGGGCCTGAGAGTTCAGAATAGTTAGACCTTTTTTTAAAAGCAGCCATGAAATTGCCAAGATTTTCTCCCAGCATTGTGGCTAGTTCTGAAAAGCCCAGAAACCAGCAAACTTGTCAGTCGGAGAGGGGAGACGGCTTGGTCAGTTTCATTACTTAAGATAAAAATAAAATAAAAAATTGGCCAGGGCAGGTGACTGGACAGGGTAGGGGAATAGGTTGAAGCTGGGGAAGGCTACCCTTCCAAAATCCCCTTTCTATGGAGACTAAGTACTGTGCATTCACCACTTTCTTAACATTCTTAACATGTTTCTTCCAAGAGCACATGTTCTTCCAAGAGCAGCAGTTTTCTTGAGCTACTCTTGAAAAAAAACTTTTTTGTCTGAGTGCATTATTAAAGTAATTTATAGTTAGACTTACCATCTGTCCCAGAAAACCCGGGACCGTCCCGGGTTCCGGTCTCCGGTCCCAGGCTTTCTGGGCCCAGTGGAAGCCTCCACCACTTTTAAAATAAAAACTCACCTTTTTTTCTGGTGGCGCCATCTTGGATCTTGTTAAATCTCGCAATATCCAAGATGGCGACACCCAAATCTCATGAGGGCACATGAGGCAGTAGCACTGCGCGCCAAAAAATATTTTAATTAATTGTTGGGGGTGTCCCGGTTTACAGCCGGGACACCCCCAACAATTACAACCGGGACACCCCCAACAATTTACAACAATGTAACATCCCCAACAGTTACAGCCGGGACACCCCCAACAATTAATTATTGTTGGGGGTGTCCCATCCATTAATTAATTGTTGGGGGTGTCCCAGTTCATGGAGAGGAATCTCAGAATGATATTTTCCTTTTACTCTGGTTAAAACCAGTATTTAAAAGCTAACTACTATATGACTTTGAAAGGACATGTATATACTGTACTGTGGAGGCCAGTACTTAATTCCATCTCAAGTGATACCTCTGGTGTTGACTACCATGAATATGCACATTTTAACTTATGATCCATCTGTTGGATATCCGGTTGTAAAGCATGAGAAGCGACTGGCTAATTTGTGGCTAATTTGTTTCTGATTGTTCTGGTTTGTTTTTTCAATATTTTATTTAATACCAGACAGTGAACAGGGCTAATGCTAGTATAACAGTTTTTAGATTTTAAGATTAACATTTTTTTTAAAATGCTGGGGGGGGGATAATTTGGATGGGCCCTGGGGTGCACCTCTTTATATACTGCACTGTACTAACAAAAACTGAAAAGTTAATCATGTTACTTCTGCGTCCTCTAGTGGCAAAACTAGAGAACGCACTCTGATGGGATTGCTGTAATATTTACACATCCTGCAATGAAAAGTGTGAGAGGGGGGAAGGAAGGTGGCCATGGACCAGCCACTATTACTCAACCTAATCTACCTTCCAGGGCTGTTGTGAGGATAAAAAGGGATAACCCTCATATACTGTATGTATACCACCTTGGATTCCTTTGTTGAGTGATAGGTAGGCTTACCATATCCAAAGGGGGACAGGGTGCCTACACCTTTAACCATTGTAAAAAGAGGGAATTTGGGCAGGTGCAGCTTGTTGCACCCTTCCATTATGAGCTGCACCCAGCGGCGTCACTAGGGCGCGCGCCGCCCTGTGTGAGGGCACGCGCACCGTCCTAATGACCCCGTGCCGCCCGACAGCCGGCCGGCGAGGATGTCTCCGGAGCCGACAGCAGCGGAGCCTCCGCTGCTGCCGGCTCCGGAGACATCCTCGCTGGCCGGCTGTCTTGGGCAGGAGGAGGCCTTGGAGCATCCGCCCTCGGCGGAGCTCCAAGGCCTTCTGAGGGAGGCCCGATGCGTGACGTCATATTTATACGTTTTCGCGCATGCGCAGTACGTTTCTGAGGGCAAATTTGCCCTCAAACGTTCTGCGCATGCGCTAAACCTTGTAAATATGACGTCGCGCATCGGGGTTCCCTCAGAAGGCCTTGGAGCTCTGCCGAGGGCGGACGCTCCGAGGCCTCCTCCGAGGCGTCGCTGGAGCGCGGCGGGAAGGGAGGACCGCCTGCGCACGATGCGCGGGTGCACGCGCGGACCGCACGTCGCCCATTGCGCACGTCGCCCCCAGGCGGTCCGCCCTTCCCGCCGCGCTCCAGCGACGCCTCTGGCTGCACCTGCCCAAATTCCCACTTTTTACAATGGTTAAAGGTGTAGGCACCCTGTCCCCCTTTGGATATGGTAAGCCTAGTGATAGGATACGGATGCCATAAGCAAGAAGAGACTTGAAGGCCAACATGCCCAACCTCTGTCCGCAAAGCAAGATCGTTCCCCACCCCAATCCTGATTCCCCAGGGAAAGCAAGAGCCTACAGGGCACAAGCATCAGGTAAATACATTTTTACCTACCCTTCAATGCATGAAAAACCTGCAGTCTAACATCCTGGTATGATTTATTATAGACATACAACTATTTGATCTTATCTCATTTATTGTATGGGAACTAGCATAAATATGCACCTTAGACTTGTAGCAATCATTAATATTTACAGCGATGATGAGGAAGTTTTCAGAGGTTGAGTCATTCTAACAGCTGAGATTGGTGGTGGATGGACTGAAATTCAGAAATTCGGATGTTATGGTGACTGATGGGGGAGACATCCTGCTGCCTCCTGCCGTGCCCTAGGTCTGCCCCTTGCCCTGGGCCAAAATGTCAGAGGACTGCTGCCACCACAAAGACTAAAGCCAGACAGAAAGAGACCCTTCCCTTTCCACAAGACTCCTTCCCAGTGGTGTGGATAATTCCCACAGTCTATACAACAGGAAGTACCTATGGTTCAAGACTGAAGCATAGCTCTAAGTGAGTTAATTGGTACCAGGCAGATGAAGAGTTAAAAACTTAAAGGAATTTAATGTGGAAAGGAGAAAAGATATAAGGGGCGGGGAGGAAAAGATTAAGCAAGCTTATTTCACTGGCTTGGGCAATGAAAGAGCCCAGGTGTAGTTCTTAGGTACCAGGAGGTGATTACTGCCAAACCTTAAAGCAAAATGACATCCCTTATATGCACTGACTATCACTGATCCCTAACTGTACTTATTCTGGCATCAGCTTCCAAACACTATTACACTTTCCCGAACCAGGAAGCTGAGTGGAAACGGTCACACGCAGATGTATCCTTTAAGGAGGGCCCAATCCTATCCAACTTTCAGCCGTGCCAACAGGGCTTGCACTGCGTCCTGCGGGGGGGGGGGGAGTCACGGAGGCCTCCTCAAGGTACGGGAACATTTATTCCCTTACCTCAGAGCTGCATTGCAGTTGCATCGGTGCTGGAAAGTTGGATAGAATCGGGCCCTTACAGAACCAGGTCAGAGCATACAGAAGCATCCTTAGGCTTGACCCTAAGTAACCATGGTCCAGTGAAGTCCTAATTTTGTCCAACTGGGTGTTTCATGAGCACCTGGCTATCCCTACCTGCCTTCCAACCCAGCCATGCCAGTATTGGAGGGCTGGGGTGAGGATTGGCTAAGGTCTATTGTTCTTGGGAAACCAGCTGAAGGAGAAATGCAATACACAAAATGCCCTGCCTGCCTGTGGCCATGTGGTCTTTCTGGAGCGGCAACAATCTCAAAGTATCTCAGAGAAACAAATGGAGGAGAAGCAAAGGGAGTTCAATTATCACTAGGCTTACCAAATTTTCCGAGACCCTGAGGGGGGCGGAAGTGACATTAGGGGGGGCAGGTCAAGGAACCGTGATGTCACTTCTGCCAGAAGTGATGTCACAGGGGGCGTGTCCATGGATGCGGGGCAGGTGACATCACAGGGGACGTGTCTAGCTGGCTCAACATTAAATAAATACAGTATTTTACCTTTTTCCTGTGCCTCTGAGCATGTGCAGAGTGCCTCCACTGTTTTCATCCTAGCCAGCCGGCTGCGTTGCAGCAGCCAGTCCTGGCCGCCACACCGCAGCCAGCTGGCTGGGACGAAAACAGCAGTGGCACTTTGCATGTGCTCAGAGGCACAGGGAGAAAAGGTAAAATACTGTATTTATTTAATGTTGAGCTGGCTGGACTCCAAGCTGTCCGGGACTGCCCCCACTGCAGCGCTAACACGCTGCATCTTCGTCCCAGCCTTACGTGCCTGCGCGAGGCTGGAAGCACTTGGAAAACGTCCGAGTCGACTTGGACGTTGTCGGAGCCCTTCCAGCCTCGTGCCGGTGCACAAGGCTTGGACAATGACACAGCGTATTAGCGCTGCAGCCGGGGCAGTCTCGGACGGCCAGGACTAGAGGAGACAGGCCGGGTCAGGCCGGATCCGGCCAGGATTGTCCCGGCCGAATCCGGTACACTATGGTAAGCCTTTTTATCACAGACGTCAATAGCAAAAATGCAACCTCTGCTCTGCATCCTTTTCTGCCAAGCTCTCCATTGTTTATATCTCAGCCCCAAGTCCAGGAATGACAAAAGGATTTTTCTGCCCAAAGCAAGGTTGAAGCAGAACAAAGATGTGCCTGCCTGAGAATTGAAGCAATGCTCCGGAGTGAGGGTCGCCAACTTTTTACCTGCCCCTGCTTCTGTGCTTTCAATAGCTGCTTTGTCTCCAGCTATTTGGTGTGTGCTAATATTTATTTGGATACCTTTAAAAGCTTCACCTGCTGATTTCTGTAGATTAAGCTGCTCATAAGGCAAAAGAGCAAGCTAAGTTGTTTTTCCTAGTAACTTGGCAACCATGTTCAGAACTCCCTGAAAGAATGAAGAGGGTTCTGGAGTGCATTTTCCATGTATACAAAGAGTGAACCCTACTGGAGACAGCATGCAAGTTTAGATTTTTATGCTGATTCCCGCTTGGTCGGGGGGGGGGGGGCTTGAATTGTGCTGCCCTAGATAGCTGGCAGGACTGAAGCAGTTCTGCAAATGTCCTAGGACCTAGCCACATTCTGCAGTCCATTCTGCTCATCCACACAAGAATTCTTGAGAACTCAAGTCATGTCATTGTTACGACATCCAGAGGATTGCTTAATGAATACTGGGAAGTCAAAACAGCCCTTCCTGGTTGAATGTTTCCTTTCCAGATGGTGCTAGAGATTTTTCTGCATCATTATCGGAGGTGCCAACTAATTAAAGAATGTCAGCTAATTAATCTCCTGTTCTAAGTGAGTGTGCAATCAACTAAATTTAAATAATTTGCCTTCTACCAAAACCTCAAGATAGGTGCCTTTTTCAGGTCATCCAAGTAGTAAGGTTGTCAACTGATCCAAAACCAACCAGTACCAAAGTTCCTGTGCCTTTAACAGAGGTTTTCACATGCAAATCAGCAAGCTTTTCAGGGCAAGGAGCTAAACCTGATTCCCTGTTAATTAATTGCAACATCAAACTACAGTTAAAGAGAAGAATAGAGGAGCCAGTTCAAATGTTGGCATATGCTAAAAAGAATTGTGTGAGATCACCTGCAACTTAATAAATGAAAGTTCCCAAAGGCCATCATTAAGATATTATTTTGCATTGCTTGTTGCATTAATGCATATGGTGGTCCAACGCGTGGCCCGTGGGCCGCATGCGGCCCCCGAAGGCCTCTGCTGCGGCCCCCGGCTGCTCTTGGAGCTCCCCTCCCCCGCAGTCACCCATGCTCCCCTGATGATCGGAAAGGCGGTCGGGAGCCAACCGCCTTTTCGATCTTCAGGGGAGTGTGGGCGGGGCATACTAGACAGTGGGGCGGGGCATGCATCGGTCATTATTATTAATTAATTAATAATTTAATTTATTGTGCAGCCCCCGGGTTTCATGTTGAAGTTCGCATGCGGCCCTCGAGGTACAAAATGTTGGACCACCCTGCTAGATGCAAAATTGTGCCAAAAAACAAAAACAAATTGCCTGCCTTGACTCAAAACCCCACCAATTAAAATGTGACAACACCAATGATCTCTATTAAAAAGATACAACCTTGTAAGGTAGACCTGAAATTTAGAAAATATTGGTTTGCTTAAGGTTACCTACTAACTTTATGGCTTGGTTAGATTTTATCCTATTATTCTATTTCTTCCAGCGTTTCTCAAGGCGGGGAAAACTTTGAGGGCTTGTGGGGGCAGCAATCCTGGGGAAAAAAGCGCCTGAAAATGGCGGGTTTTTACTCATCAGTGCTTAGGGGGGCAGGGAGGCCTGCACAACCCTCCTCAGGCCTCCCCAATGTTTAGATCACCAAAAAACGTCGACTTTAGTCAGGGAGGCCTACGGAGGGTCCTCCCCCCAAAGCCCCGGTAGATTAAAAATTTGCCGTTTTCGGGCACTTTTTTCCTGGCGGCAGCAATCCTCAGGATCGCCAACATGCTTCCCCTGCGCCTTAAGGGTGCAGGGGAACCATCCGGTTCTCCCGGTGGGTCACGACCCACCAGTTTGAGAACCACTTCTATATATTTTCACAGCCCTTTAATAGCAATCACTGGGACAGTTAGAAATATCAATAGAAATGTCATAAATGTATTACAATGTAATAAACTGTGTAATAAAATATGAAGAACAGCCAATAAAAGCACATATTAACAGTGTGAAATAAAAGCAGCAAACATTTATTAAAATATACGCTACCTGAAATGTTATTTAGCCCCAATCCTTTTTCCAAGCTATCCAAGTGTCACAAATAGTATAAAACTTGATTATACATAAGAAACAAGCTGAGAATATTTTTTCTAAAATTATATAATATCTAATTAGTACTATGTTATTATATATATATATATATATATATATATATATATATATATATATATATATATATATATATATATATAATGTTTAAAATTGTTTATTGTGATGTGCTATGTTTGGGCACAAGAAAGTAATTGTGCACTTTTCTCAAATACAAGGAAGACTTCAGTCTCCCCCTTCTTTCTCTTCCCTTGCACTACTAGAGAAACCCTGCTGCAGGCCTGTGTTTGGAATCTTGCCAGGGAGCAGCGTATAACCCTGTTGAATAAACACAGGATAGTTTGGATGATCCACTTTTGCGCGGTGAACACTATGCGTGCAGCATCCCCTGTGCGCAGTGTCTTTTAAATTTAATCATGGGGGAGGGATTGATTCATCCAATCCATGTCTCTGCATGTGCTGCTAATACTATTTTTAAAAGCAGCATCAGTAGTACAGGGGGGGCCCTGTTGACCGTGCCGCCATTGACGGAGGTGAGAGGGATGGCGGCGCAGAATAGGGCCTTCTCGGCAGTGGTGCCCCAATTATGGAATTCCCTCCCCCTGGAATTAAGAATGGCTCCCTCCTTAGAGACCTTTCGGCGGGGCTTTAAGACATTTTTATTTAGGGAAGCATTCGATGTCTGACATGGTGGGCTGGCGTTTTAACAAATGGCTTCTTAACAAAGTAAATACAGGTTGACCCACTGGGGTTGTTTTTAGTTGTTTAATTGTTTTTAATTACTTGTTTTTAATTTTTAACTTATATGTATTTTAATGTTGTAAGCCGCCTTGAGTGCCCTCGCTGGGAGAAAGGCGGGATATAAATTCTTTAAATAAAACAAATAAAATAATGTAGGCAGGCAGTTCAGACATACTGTCCCTCCCCATTCACCTAAAGAACCCAGCATGCCAGGAGGTGGGCTGAGCCTCTCAGGAATGCTGAGAAGGGCCCTCCTACCTTCTCAGAGCCTCCTACCTGAGTTTTCTGGCCTCCAAAAACCAGGAAGTAACTGGCGATGATGTCATCACTAGTCACTTCCAGTGGTACGCAGCAGGAGAGTGGTGCCGGAGGTGGTACCAGACCAGAAAGAGGTTGAGAAACCCTGATCTAGAAGAATACCTGAAGCCTACCTAGCTGGCTGGCCCTTGCACTTTTAACACATCTTCACCTGAAAACATTTTCCAGGCCAAGCTTTTCATGGCATGGATTCGTCTTATCAGGGCCAGGCCAGCCACGAAGCAAGCGATGCAGCTCGCATCAGTAAGCAGGTGTCTGGGGAGTGGTAGATTTGAGGTGCCCTCCACTCTGCTGTAGTCCACCACATCGATTCCCTACCCACTCACCTCGCTCCTTCCTTCACAGGGTCCCTTTAAACTTAAAGGAAGTGCATGATGAGGAAGGTGTGAGATGACGAGTGGGTAGGAAAGCAGACCGAAACCCCAAAAACCACATGGGCAGCAATGATCCACTTCACTCACCATGCTTCTTCCTCTTGCATGGTCCCCTTAAACTTAAAGGGACCAAGCAAGGAGGGAGCAATGGAAAGAGGAGATTTTCGATCGAGGAGAAGAAGCAGCCATTCATCTACTAGAACTTTCCTTAAACAGAAAGTGTGGTGCATGCTGGGAGCTCCCCCCAACATGAACTGCCTGCACTTCCTGTTTTGACTAAAAGGATCACGCGGGAAGGAGGAACCATGTTTTTTTGGGGGGGGAGCAGCCACCCATGGTGATGGATCTGGCTGTCAGGGGCCAGGTGTGGTTTGGCTGCCCCTGAGCCTTATCAACAGTTAAAATGTCCACAGATCACGCTGCTGTTACAGCCACATGAGCAGCAGGGGCTTGTGAAGGAGCAAACGTGGCAACCGTAAATGGTGGGGGAGGTCCCTCAATTCCATCCCCCCACCTCTTATATCTGCGGCAGTCATCTTCAAGCAAGCCGATGCTTCAGCACAAAGGTTGAGATCTCAGCTGTTTCCAATGGCAACCTCAGGGACAGACAAAAAGCAGCTACATTTTCAATCAATATTGAATGCTGTCCTTGAAGGCCGAGAACAAAAAGCTTTTCCTCACTCCTTTACCTGTCCCCCCACAACTCTGCCAGCATCCCTCAATCCTTCCCAGCCCACAAGCCCATCTGATTACAAGCACTGCTGTTTGTCTTTCTCTGGCTTGTGAAGAGGAGATAAGTGCCTGTATCCCTCATTAATCTCTCCACCCAGACAGCTATAGACAGGGCTGTGTCTCACTCCCCATTCAAAAGGTTGCCCAGCCTCTCAGGAAATCAGATAATGAGATTGATCCAAATGCAAAAGGACCTGGAAGCAGGCCCAGGATAGGGGAGTGGGGCAGGGGGGGGATGTAGGCCAGCGTTGGGGGAGACACTGAACTATGGGATGATGAGGTGCTCAGAGTGCATGGATGGGTTACAAGAGGGCAAAGCACCTGGGCCCTCAAAATGAATGCGACGGAAACAAAGGCAGTGCCAGATTCATCGTTATATTAAATACACTGCAGCAGAGCAGAACTTCAGCCAACTCCCCCTCCTAAACAAAAACACAAAATTGAGGCCCTCTGTTGTGGTTCAATTACCCAGAGTGTCCCCACATGCAATGTGGGTCTGGTTTGTTCCCTGTAGTGGGCATCTTGCATCTACATGTCTCTTAAGGTTGCCTGAGCCAGATAGTGAAAAAGGGCTCCTGTGACTTTAAAGGTAGAATATGCCACAGAGCACATTTAACAGCACAGAAGGCAGAATGTGCCACACAGCACCGGTGTGGTGTAGCAGTTGGAGTGTTGAATGAGGACTGGGGAGCCCCCAGGTTCATGTCCCCATGCTCAGTCCTGAAGCTCCCTGGTGACTTTAAGCCAGTAACTGTCTCTCAGTCTAGCCTACCTCAAAGGGTTGTTGTCAGGATTAAATGGCGGTGGGAAGAACATAAGAAGAGCCTTGCAGGATCAGGCCAAAGGCCCATCTAATCCAGCTTCCTGTATCTCACAGTGGCCCCACCAGATGCCTTAGAGAGCACACAGCCAACAAGACAACCTGTTTCCTGCTGTCACTCCCTTGCACCTGGCACAGAGAAAACCCACTTCTAAAACCAGGAGGTTGCTTATGGCTTGTAACCTGTGATGGTCTTTTCCTCCATGAATCTGTCCAAACCCCTTTTAAAGGCATCTAGGCTAGGTGCCATCACCACATCCTGTGGCAAGGAGTTCCACAGATGAATTACATGCTGGGTGAAGAACTATTTTCTTTTATCTGTTCTAGCTCTCCCTCCATTCAATTTTAGTGCATGTCCCCTGGTTAAAGAACCATGTGTGCCACCCTGAGATTCTTGGGTGATGGATAGAAATGTAATTAATAAAGACATTTCACCTGATCGCAATACTGCAGTGAGGGGAGAAACCACATCAAGTTGGAGTTCAGGGCTGGGAAGCTGACGCAACTGCAGTTACTTGTAGATGCATTCTGTTATTTGCCTTCTTCTAATGCTTGATAGGCATATTTGTCAATAAAGCAAATACTGTACGATGCAGCAAATCTCCAGTGATCTCTCTTCCCAAAGAAACTGGAATCCGGTCAGCGCCACCCCAGAACTTCTCCCCCATTCAGAAAGTGGGCATGTATATAACAATATCATTTATATATTGTTCCAAGAAGCCTTCTGAGCCCTTGCCTTTTTTAACATCTCACTGGTACAGGTGGGGGTGCTGCTGTTTTTATGCTCCTGTTGTGACTGTCGCCATGATCTTTTTAATCGATTTTTAGATATTGTTTTTATTAATTGTCATTAATTGTTTTTTACTGTTTTAAAATGTGATTATTTTTATATTGTATTTTTGTATGTATTTTTTTTTCAAAGAGATAAGCCCTTTGTTCTCACATAGAAACTCATGAGCTGCAAATGACAGAAGAGAAAATGTGCAAATCTTGATCATATTTTCAAGATATGGGAGAGCCCAATTATCTCACTGGGAAAGCCCGATTATCACGTGGGCCATCCTGTCAACGGCATCACTTCTGCCGAGGCATCACTTCAGCAGCTGGGTGGTCTGCAAAATGATGCCTCTGCAGAAGCAGCACTGCTGAAAGGGCAGCCCGTATGGTAATTGGACTCTCCTCAGCACCTCAGCAGCATCTCCCTCTATCACCCCTCTTGGTCCTTGCCTTCTGAGGCCTCTGTCCATCTCTCCCTCCCTGTGATCTATAATTGATATTGTTACGTACATGCCCACAAATAAAGTGATCTATAATTGAAATTGTTATGTACATGCCCACTTGGCAGAAGCATTGCTGCTGAAAGGGAAGGACTTGGAGAGCCCAATTATCACGTGGGCCAGATAAAGAACTTTCATGGTCCGCGGGCCTTATGTTTGACACCCCTGAACTAAACAAATATGCTGCGTGGTGCTGGATTTGTGAGGCCCTTCTCTTTGGGTTCATTTATGCTCCACTTGTACATTTGTAGAGTGTTGTCCCACTGAGCCTGAATGAGGACAGACCGTTCCTTGGTAAAGTGTGCCAGAATGTTGAGAACCAACTTACAGCGCAATCCGACTTAACTTTTGTGCCAGTGTAACCAGCGGCTCAGCTAGAACAGGAGGCCCCAGAACAGAAAAGGGGCGCCGCTGGTTACACCGGCACAAAAGTTAAGTCGGATTGCGCTGTTATAGTGATTGATTGGCAAGGCTCCTGTGCCTCTTTAACTGCTTTATGGCAAGTGGAAATTCAACATTTCCCTGGCAGAGAGAGACTGTTTGTTTGTTTGTTTGTTTGTTTGTTTGTTTGTTTGATTGATTGATTGATTGATTGATTGGTTGATTGATTGGTTGAATTTCTACCCTGCCTTTCTCCCAGTAAGGGCACTCAAGGCTGCTTCTAAGATTTAAAAACATATAACAATAATAAAACAATAAAAACAAAATAAAAACACCCAGTAGATAGCATAATAATTAAAAATTACACTCAAAACACCAGTCCATCTCGTCAGCCATTGAAAGCCAGCCTGAACAAAAAAGGCTTTAAGGCCCTGTCAAAAGGTCTCCAAAGAGGGAGCAGTTCTTAATTCCAAGGGGAGGGAGTTCCACAACTGAGGCACCACCACTGAGAAGGCTCTATTCCCTCACCGCCACCCCCTCACCTCCATCGATGGCAGCATGGTTAATGGGCCCCCTCTGATGACCTCAAAAGAGTTATGAAGTTTCATCTGCTGAATTCCTGCCTGTCAGGCAGCTGCTAAAGGCACAGGATCCCTGCCACTAATTTGTTTCAAAGTAGCAATCCTAGGACAGAGGCATAGTGCACCATTATCTGTTTTTGCTGGCGGACATAGTGTCATTATCTCTCTTTGTGGAGAAAGATGCTGGTATTTACATAGTAGCAAGCCGTAACTTGTCCTGTTACACAACTTCTGACTTCCTCATTCCCCCATGTGAAGCCCAGACCAGTTTGTGGGATGGGAGGTTAGAACTACTCAAGAATCGACCAGGTCTTGAAAACAACACAGGCTTGCGGCATCTTGCTACAAACAGACACACCACAGCGGCTGCCTGTCTGGAATTCACCAGTTGTACTGTGTTCTGCATGAACAACACAACTCAAACAGCCCATTAAGACTCTCTCTTCCCCCCCCCCCACCACCACCACACCCCACCTGGCATGACAATTACCTCTAACGGCTTCTTGTAACCATAGCAGCATAGTCTGGGAAAATAATCAATCATTGGCAGAATACTTTTTTTTATTGTTGTGTGTGTGTTTTTCAAACAACAATTGTATTTCTGTGGGGTTCTTTTGCTATTTGGGGCTCGGGACTCATTATGTAGAGTACCACATAATAAACCCACATGAAAAAAGGAAGATTAAAGGCCATTTTTGAAGGGGAGCACAGGGAACGGGAGTGGAAAGAAGGGAAAAGATACTCTAAAGTAATCCTTGGTGGGAAACAAACACTGTACAACCTGAACACTAGAAAATCTTTGGGGTGGTTTTTAGAGGTATGAAAATCTTCACTGGCACAAGATGTGATGGCCATTAGCTTAGATGGCTTTAAACAGGGATTACAAAGGTCCAGGGAGGATTCTAACTGTGGCGTCATAAAGCTTATGTGAAGCCTCCATGATCAGGAACAGTGTACCTACGAATACACTGAGGAACAACAGTGGGAGAGGACAATTGACTTCATGTTCTTGTGTGAGCTTCCCACAGACAGCTGTGAAAAGCAAGATGCAGGACTAGATGAACCCTTGGATTGGTGAAAGGGGGTGGTGCTTATGTAGGAGAGATGACAGAGGAATCTATCTATCTCCGTTCATCTGGAAGAACTGTGGTTGCTGCCTTTTAAACTGGAGTTGTTTGTGTGCTGCTACAGTTGCCACCCAGCCAGAATGTTACTGGCTCAAACCACGATAAAAATATATGGATAAAATAAAATTAAATGCAAATTAAATGATAAATTAAATTATAAAATAAATTACATTCTATTAAATGTTTTGAATGTAAGGCCCTTGCTGAGAGGGTAGCCTACAGTAGCTCCATGGCAGGTCTCATGCTTTGAATGCAGGATATTCTGTTACTGTTTTATTTTACTGTTTTTTTAATATTTTTTTATGTTTTTAATGTTTTAATGCTTTTAAATTTATATCTGTATTGTTTTTAATGTTGTAAGCTGCCTTGGATGCCCTGACTGTGGGAGAAAGGTGGGATAGAAATTCTTTAAATAAATAAATAAATAAATATTCCAGGTTCAGTGTATCATCACTTACGGTGTCAAGTCTCGCACACAGATCCTTGCCTGAGACCTTTGAGAGATGCTGCCAGATGAATTACTGTAGTGTTTCTCAAACTGCGGGTCGGGACACACTTGGTGGGTCGCGACCTGATTTCTGGTGGGTCCCAGGTGATGGAAAGATCGGATAAGTAGTTGTCACAAGCCCTGAGGCTATTCAAAAACCAGATAGCTGCTAATTGCCCTTCAAAAAGCTGAGCTCCTGCAGTTTGCAAGATAGCTGCTAATTACGCTGCAAACAGTTGAGCTCGTGCAGTTTGCAAGCTTGTTTACATATAGGGAGATAAATGTTTGAGTGTCTCGTAAAGCTAGGTGGGTCCCGATAGAGTGTCATTTTAAAAAGTGGGTCCTGGTGCTAAAAGGTTTGAGAACCACTGAATTACTGGATTCAGCATAAGCCAGTTTCATATACATAGTCTTCCTTTTTAAAGGACTACATAAGAACTGCCTTGGTGGATCAGATGGCCTATTTGTTCCATATGGTTGCCAACTTTTTACTGGCCTGGGCTCCTGTCTGCTTTTAGCAGCAGTCTGATCCGTGGATTTTAGCAGGTGATAATATTTCATACTATGAAAATATCACCTGCTATTGACATCTGCAAGTCATGTTGCTCCTAAAAGCACAAGAGGAGGTCAGGAAGTGGCTTTTTTCTGCTCAGTTGACTACCTTGCTAGTCCAGCATTTTGTTTCCAACAGGGGTCAGCCATATGCCTCTGGGAAGCACACAAGTGAGCCCTAAATGCAAAAGTCCTCCCCAGTTCTCTGTCCCCAGCACCCGGTGACACTTGGAGTTACAGGAATGTTCCTGTGAATAATAAGAAACAATAATAATACCGTATTGGTCTGAGTATAAGACTCACTTTTTTCTCCTAATTTAAGTTTTTAAACTAGGGGTGCGTCTTATAATCAGGCTGTTGCAATTTAATGCCAGTGATTTAATTAAATTTGTTTAATAGCACCAAACTTTAAGGGTGCGTCTTATAATCAGGTGCGTCTTATACTCGGGACAATACGGTAATAAGCATTGTATAGCACCTCAGGTTTTCAAATTGCTTTACAGGCATTATCATGTTGTAATCCTTAGCTCTGTAAAGTATTATTATTATTATTATTATTATTATTATTATTATTATTGCAGATGGTAAGCCTGAGAGGGAGTAGCTTACTTAAGGCTACCTGGCAAGTTTATGGCAGAACTGAGATTAAGAACCAGAGACGTCTTAGTTCACAGGTCAGTCTCAACCACCGGGCTACTCCAGCTCTTACTGTCAATATGCACTCATCCTCTTGTGGGCTATTTTTTTTTAAATAGAAAAAGAAACCTAAAAATAGTCCCTAAACTGCTCAAAACATGGACAATGTACTACGCGGCATTGGTACTATCCAATATGGACCCGCGATAATCCCGTCAAAGTGTACAAACATCTACTGTAGCACCGGTAGTGGCTCTCTTGTGGGTCAGTTCTGGGTTTCCCAGACTATGCAGCATGACAAAAACCTACCAACCCAGAGAAACCATTGTTATTAAAAATAATAATAATAAATAAAAAGGGAACAAGTGCATCTTGCACAATGATAGGTCTGTTGTCTTGGCTCCAGGTCCCTGGAAAGCAATCCTGTCTCTCCACAGCTATAGATCTCAAAATTAAATATTGCCTTCTTTATTGATATTGCTCCCCTCCCTGGATAAAGGCCACCGTGAACCATGACGTTGCGGTAGATTTGCATTGCAGAGTTTGAACTTGGGACATTCTTCACGTCAAGCCTGTGAACAATGTGGCCAATCCTAAAATCTGTGAGTTACATATTGGTGGAGGGATGGGCTGTATCTCAGTGGCAGAATGCAGGAAGTCCCAGGTTCAGCCTCTAGCAGTTACAACTGGTTCAGACCATGTTGATCTGCTCCGAGTCACTGAGTAGATGAAATGATATCCGCCTCAATGGTGAACTAATGGCCTGACTCCGTTTCAGGCAGTGGAGCTAGAGCATTGGTCAACTTAGCCCTGTGCTACTTGCGTGTACCTTGACTGTTGGTAGCCCTCCAAGGTCTCAAACAAGGGTCCTTCCCAGTCAGGGCCGGCCCATCCATTAAGCCAATTGAGACAGTTGCCTCAGGCAACAGATTGGCAGGAGACACCCTCCTGCTCTCCCACCCACTCGCCCTCACTGTTCCTCCTTCTCCTCTCATTCCCCGGAGCTGAAAAGGAAGTGTGGAGGAGAGTGGTGGATTAGTCGAGCCCACCACTCTCCTTCTTCTGTTCCACCCCCCTCTTCCTTTTCCAACCCAGGAAGTGGGAGGGGCAGAGGCTGGCACATCACCAGGTCAAGAGGGCAGCATTTGGCACATGACTTCAGGAGATCTTGGGCTAGCCCTGTCCCCAGTCCTCCTACCCAAGATCCTCCAACCTGGAGACACCAGGAATTGAAGCTGAGATTGTGAAATCAACCCTGACTGTTCCCTGGAAGGACAGGTTCTGAGGCTGAAGCTCAAATATTTTGGCCACCTAATGCGAAGAGAGGACTCTCCGGAGAAGACTCTGACGCTGAGAAAGACTGAAGGCAAAAGGAGAAGGGGAAGGCAAAGGATGAGATGGTTAGACAGCATCACCGATGCAACGAACATGAAAATGAGCAAACTCAGGAAGATAGTGGAGGACCAGAAGGCCTGGCGGGATATGGTTCATGGGATCACGAAGGGTCGGACACGACTTAACAACTGAACAACAACAACAAAAAGCATAAACTCTGCCACTGAGCTTATCGCTCACTTCCCCCCCCCCTTTACATTATAGCTGGGGTGACTTCTACAGCCTGATTAGCCCACCATAGGAACATGAACTGTGTCATTCAGAAGGCTGGGATGTCTCTTTCTGCATTACCTTGCCCGTCCCACCCTCATGAACACACACACACTGCATCAGTTATTCAACACAACTTTGGACCTCACATCGGCCACATAGGTATCAAGCTGCATCTGTGCAGACATGCAGGCCGAAAGTCAGCACGGAAAGGGATCTTTTCCTGGCACAGTGATGGAGAATGCATCACCTGTTGAACTTCTGCCCACCCTGCAGTTGTTCCAGGCACAAAAGCACCGCTAGTAACATGATTCCTGCTTCCGGTGACTCATGCAACCTGCTTTGCTGACAAGCTACAACAGCGCACTCCCACAGCACTTAGCAAGTCTCCTTCATGTGGTGAACAAGTCTTAAGCGATGATGATTAGCCACATGGTAGCTTAACGGAACCTCCTTGCGCAAAGGGAATATGCCTCTGAATGCTACGACAAACCTCTGCCTGTGAACTCCCAGAGGCATCTAGTTGGCCACATTTAGTAAAAAGATGCTGAACTATTGGTCTGATCCAGCCATGCAATTCTCTTGTTCTTATATGATATTAGAAAATACCAGGATAGCCAAAAATGAAACCTCCATATACAGGTGTCCCCCACTTAACAACGGGGATACGTTCTGAAATCCCCGTCATAAAGTGAAGCTGTCATTAAGCGGGTCTTGCTGTGCTTTGAAGTTTAGCACTGTGCTTAAAGCCCCAGCGTCAAACATCCAAGCTCTTATCTTGCCCATTAGCTGTTTGGCTTTAGATAAGGGCTTCGAAGTTCAGCGCTGTGCATACAGCCCCAGTGCTGAACTTCAAAGCCCTTATCTAAAGCCAAACAGCTGATGAGCTGGGGATTTTAAAAGATGCTTTAAATCCTTTGCTCTTTTTTTACTGGGGATCTCCGTCATATATCTGGATCATAGTTAAGCGATCCGTCATTAAGCGGGGGGCACGTGTACAGTAGCATTGCACTTCTGGGTATCGGCGGCTTATCTGGTAAAGCAGTTCTTAATTGGGCATCAATTTATGTGTCCAAACTGCAGTGTTGACAGGGCTTCGTTTGAGCCAGAGGCTGGGCCCCAGAAACTATTTTCAGTGCCAGAACTCAAGAGAAGTAAAGCAGAAGCATTGGAGGAGAGTGCCTTTCCCTCACCCAGGAGTATTTATTTAGAGGGAGTTAAAACCCACTTTATCAAATACATCTCAACGTGGCTTACAAAAACATTACCCTGATAAAGCCCCCAAACACAGAACAATAACATGCAACAGTGAAAATAGAATTAAAACCCCCACAGATTTAAAAAAAAAATGCAAGAAGGAGCATAAACTCCTTTGTGAACAAACCGCTTTGTGAACGTTTTGTTGAAAAGCGGTATATAAATACTATTATTATTATTATTATTATTATTATTATTATTATTATTATTATTAATAATAATAATAATAATAATAATAATAATAATAATAATAATAATAAGCTACATGATATTAAAAAAATGCCTGAGAGAACAGGATGGACTTTGCCTGACACAAAAAGAAGAGCAATGATGGTGCCAGGCAATATATCTCAGGAGAGATATACAGTATTGTTCTAAAGTTCTAGAGTTCTTAGGTTGGGAGCCACCACTGAAAAGGCCTTTTCTCTGCTCATCACTTCCCTCACCTCCAGTGGTGGGAGTACTCAGAAAAGGGCCTGTAAATATATCCTTAACTGCTGGGCAGGTTTTCATGTGGAATCAAGCAGGCATTCAGGAGCCCCCTTCCCCCCCCACACACACACATCTGGGATTAAGTGGCAAGAGTTCCAGGCAAAAGGGTATGACTTTCAGGGATGCTTGCAGCCAGGGTGAGCACCAGATTTCTGGGGGCTCTGGGCCAAAGCCCCACACCAGACCCCCAGAGCACTCACACCCCTGCCCAATCCCTAACAGCATTGGATGCTACTGCTGCCACACCTGTACCTAGGCTTTAGGGATTGGCCTGGCCCTCTGATGGGTGGGCTCTTGGCCGGTACCTGATCTGGCTGACCCCTGACACACCCCTACCTGCAGCCCAGCATTACAGTGGTGATGATCAGATTCTGATCAGACTCCACGGGGGACTCAACAGAGGACAGGGTTGCTGTCCCTTCCACAGGGGTGCAGAAGAGGGAATCCCAGGGAGATCAAATTTTTCTCTAGCATGGTAGCTGTTTCATTGGAGAAACCTGCTGACAGTCTCTTTCGACACAACTATCAACAAGGCAGCGTCCTTGCCCCCCCCCTCACTGTCCTTGTCCTTGTGATATCCACAAGCAGGCAGAGAGTTGCCACCTTTTTCAACAGACATAACTGCTCTGCTTGTAACAGCTGCATGGGAGGCACACACACACACACACACACACACACACACACACACACACACACACACACACACACACACACACGCCTCAGGGCACTCTGCCACTCCCTTCGAGGAGGGAGGGACAAGCTTGGGCTCAGCTCTTCAGAGCAGTAGAGGAACTGACTTCTCTATTCTGCAACTCCAGAAAGGCGAACAGAGGAAAAACACGGAAGGCCACCGGCAGTCCCTGAGCCAGGGAACGGACACGAGAGAGAGAGAGAGAGAGAGAGAAAGGTGAGCAGATGTCTAGATGCCAACTGTCGACCGATTGCGTTTTGTCCCTGCCTGTGAATCCCTTCTCCTCTCCCTCTGTCTGCCTGACTGACTCTCTCTCTCTCTCTCTCTCTCTCTCTCTCTCTCTCTCTCTCTCTCTCTCTCTCTCTCTGTGTGTGTGTGTGTGTGTGTGTGTGTGTGTGTGTGTGTGGACTTGGTTTAACAACCTGTCCTTGGCGTCTGTTTTCTCACACTGACTCTCTCTAACACAGCCAGCGAAGAGTCTGGTGGTACTTTAAAGACGAACAGATTTATGGTGACAATGACAATTTATGGTCTCTCAAGGTGCCACCGGATTCCTCCTCGCCTTTTCTGTAGCAGGGTGAACACAGCTGCTCCTCTAGAATGAATTATCAGGTCCCTATTTGCTTCCTCCTTCTCCACTGATCCTCTGTCGAACCTATCTGTTCCATACTTTCCTGCATTGCATCTTATCTACCTACCTACCTACCTTCTTACTCTGTCTCCAGCTTCCAGAGTCCCGTGCCACAATCCTCCCTCCCCCTCCCCTCCATCCCTGGAGCTAGGGGCTCCTGGAGGCTGCTTCTCACCCCAAACCACTGACAGCCTCCCACCGGCTGGCGACCAAGCCCTGTCCTAGTCTGTCGATCTGCCCCATCCCAGCCAGCCGCAACTCTGCTGTTCCAGTCCCTCCAAAAGGCCCCTTTTCTGGTTGTGTTTATTCTCTGGACATTCCTCAGCCTTCAGATGGACTAACGGGTGGCTTGCCCCCTGGCTCTGATGCCCATCCCAGGTGGCAAAGGGGTGTGTGTGTGTGTTGGCAGTGGTGGGATGAGTGTGAGTGGACACAGGAAAAAGACCGAGAGGGTTGGAGCACACACACACACACACACACACACACACACACACACACACACACACACACACACACACACACACACACACACACACACACACACACAGAGAGGCTTGTGGGGCCCACCCTCTCTCCTCCCTCTTCTCCTTTTCTCCACACATAATTTACATCTCCGCAGAGACATAAGCCAGAAACTCCATCCCTGACCTTTTGCTCTCCCTTGGGGTGCAAATGCTATTTGGAGAGGAATTAACTCTCCTTTTCCCGCCCTGTAGTCACAGCTTCACAGGCAGTCAACCGGTTTGGAAGGGAGACGGGTCTTAGAAAGTCAGGACGCTGCTTTGGTGCAGGAGGCAAAGCTTGGGAGAGCCCTCCAAAAGGGGATCTAAATGCATCTGCCGTTATCGTCGATCGTGGAGCTAATGGTGTGGAAGGCCCTGGCTGGCTGGAAGGCCAGCTATTTTGCACACACACACACACACACACACCCCAGGGTGAGAAGCTCAGGTATGCTCGGGACCCTTCGCCTTCCAAATGTGCTGCGCATGGCAAGAGGCCAGAGGGTGCCACAGGGATCAGGTGCATGACCAAGAGGCAGCTACAGAACAGATCTCTGCAGGCAGGTGACCCAAGTAGTCGAAGGAAGCAGCCTCATACTACAAGGGATAGCCACCTTTCCTGGTGTGTGTGTGTGTGTGTGTGTGTGTGTGTGTGTGTGTGTGTTGTCTCCTCCAGCCCTCTCTGTCTTTGCCCTGTGTGCACATTCACACCCACCCACACAATGGCCAACACCCCTCCCCATCCTCCCCTCCCACCTGGGGATGGGCACTAGAGCCAGGGACCAGCTTTCTGGAAGAGGATCTCCATGTTCTCAAACAGGGCTCCTGTGGCAAGGGGGCTGTAGGTCGATGGATGGAGGGCCACCTTCTTTGCAAGCAGAAGGTTCCCTGCCCAGTCCTTGGTGTCTCTGGGCAAGGGGACGGCCACTGCCTGAAACTGCTGCAAGCCAGGACTGAGACAGGTAAACGAAACTAAACCTGACTCTGTATAATATACCTCCATCTGTTCCTCCTTCCTAGAAATGAGCAGAGGTGCAAGGTGCACTCAAAAGACGTTACCCTGTTTTCCCGAAAATAAGACCTCCTCCGAAAGTAAGACCTACCATCATTTTTTCCCCCCGTGATTTTTGCTGGCACTCATAAATATAAGACCTCCCCTGAAAATAAGACCTGCCATGTTTTTGGGGAGCCAAAATTAATATAAGATCCGGTCTTATTTTCAGGGAAACAGGGTATAAATCACTGGCGTCACTACAGGGGGGGCGGAGCTGTAAGTTCTTCCGTGATCGGAGCCTCCATTACACAGAAGAACGAAGCGCCCCGCCCCCGCGCCTTCCGACCCAGTCAAAGCGGTGAATGTGCGTTGTTTTCACCGCTTTGAATGGGTCGGAAGGCGCGGGGGCGGGGCGCTTAGTTCTTCCGTGTAACAGATGCTCCGATCACGGAAGAACTTACAGCTCCGCCCCCCCCTGTAGTGACGCCAGTGGTATAAATGACGCCTTTCCAGGGCTCCTTAGGCCTTCTCTCCTCCATCGTTTCTTCTTCGGCATCTATCTCCCCCTTTTTATTCCCAGGGCTCCCGCTGAGATTCTCTTACGTGGTTGTTCTCTTACGTGGTGGTGCTCGACCCTCTGCCCTTCTGCACGTAAAGCGAGTGAGAGCTGATGTGTTGAGGGAGACAGAAGGTCAGACTAGGGTCCAGGGAGGCCGGCATTCCACGATGCTTACGAGGTGACCTGAGACCAGTCACTCAGCTGCCGCCAAGGGTGGATGTGAACTCTCTGCAGGAAAAGGAGGAATAAAACTGTAATTAACAAGACGTCATCGACCACTGAACTCTGGCCTCCTCCATAAAAGAAGGGATTCTAGGAGGAAGTTTGTATGACCTGTTGTCATCAGATCAACACAGATACACACTCCACTTTGGTCTCTCTAGGACAGTCTCCAGAACGAGGCCGACTGAGTTGGTTGCCTCAGGCAGCGGCCATTCATTTCCACTGCTTTTCCTCCCACTCTCCAGGTTGGAAAAGGAAGAGGGAGGTCAGAGCAGAAGAGGGATTGTGGAGGACAGGAAAGTGGTGGGCTAGAGCACAATGCCCTTCTAGCCCTTGACTCTCTCCTCCTCCACAGTTCCTCTTCTGGTTCATCCCTCTCTTCCTTTTCCAATCCAGGCAGTAGAAGCAGCAGAGACTAGCAAGTTGCCATGTAAGTGGGACGGCATTTGACACGCCATTCCAGGAGGTCTAGGGCGGGCCCTGCCTCCCAATTTGGCCATAGAGGGGGGGCACCCACCTCTGTTTACCCGCTTGCCTCCACTGTTGCTGCACTCCTTGGACCAAGCAGAAGAGGCAGTGCAGAGCTCCACACTTCCTCTTCTGTTCTGTCCCCCTCTTCCTTTTCCAGTCCTGGGAGTGGGAGGAGCAGAGGCTGGCGCATCACCGGGTAAGGAGGGGGTAAGCATTTGGTGTGCCACTTAGGGCGCTGGGAGGTCTTAGGGTGCAGCAATAGGAGCGCTGGATTTGGATTGAGCGGGACTCCAGTTCACATGGTTGCTCGGCCGGCCAGGACACTTCCTCTCTACACAGCCTTGGTCCCGCCACCCCTCTCCCTCAGCCTCGCCTACCCTGAAGTCAGAAAAAGTACTGAGCACTCTGCAGAGCACTGGAGGCAAGGCGAATAACGCTAATAATGGTGAGATGGATGAATGGACAGACAAATGCAATTCCTCCTCTCAACATGCCTTTCCGTCTTTGATGCCAAAATTTGGCCAAATAATTTTTTAATGAGTTTCTCTCAGATATTTTCTCTCTTGGACAGTTGCCTAGTAGGAGAGCCTGAGGATGGGTTTGCAAGCCAGGACCAAGGGCCGTTGGTTGTCTGAGTGAGTTGGATGTGCGTCTGTGAGTTCAGTGGCAGCATAGCTTGAGTAGTTCAGATGGTTCCCCACTGATTGTTCTCAGCCCTGGAATCAAAGGCTGGCACATGAAGAAGAGAGTGTCTCTCAGCATGTGCAGAGTGCATTTAACTTCTCTCTTTCTTCCCTGCTTTTTTCGGGTTTAGGGGCAACAGCACTTTTCATTTCAGAAACAAGTCACTATTATGGATTCTTCTCTCTTCTCCCCTTTCCCCAACCCATCCCCAGGCTGCATTCCCACCTGCAAGAATATCTAAGATTGCTTCCACACTGTTTAGTCTGGAATTGCCATCTTCGTTCTTTCTTTCGTTCTTTCGTTCTTTCTTTCGTTCTTTCGTTCTTTCTTGGAGAATCCAGATGATTTTGTTGCCAGCCCATTGCATTCCAGTCTGTGTTATTCTCCTGTTGCCATTTTCCAGACCTGATCTGTGTGGCATTTGTGAGTGAGTGAGTGAGTGAGTGAGTGAGTGTGTGTGTGTGTGTGTGTGTGTGTGTGTGTGTGTGTGTGTGTGTGTGTGTTTAATTCAGCATTGCAGTGCCAGTCTGTCCAGTGTGACTGGCAAAACAGGGCTACCTTTACAATAATTGCAAGCTGTCCCTGTCCCTGTCCCCCCCCCCACACACACACACACAGACAGACACTTTTTAAATCACTATTTTGCTGTAGCAGAAAGAAAATGAAAAAGATAGGGCAAGGAAGCTGATAATTAAAATCTTTCCAACTGTTGCAGGAACAGGAAATGAGTTTAAGGAGCAATTCAGAGAAGATATTCAAGGGGCAATTAACAGGCTATTCATCAGTGCTCCTGTTGCCCACTCAAGAGAAAGTAATAAAAGGGGCAGGAGGCTTTCAGTGATGTTGCAGGGGAACTTTTCAAGCATTCAGTGGATCAGAGGCAGTGGATCAGTGGACCAGGACCACCACAAAATCCAGGCTTGTTGCATGAACAATACTGATGGCATAGATCTCCCTTCAGGACATTGCTTTAGCTCCCCTGGGTCTTACATCCCTCCCATTGTTGCTGTTCTGTTAGTTAGTTGCTGACTACACCACATTAAGCACAGATAGATTGATTGCAGCCAAATGACCTTAAGTCTCTTCTTCCGATGCAGATGCTGAGCCCCCTACAGAAATGTGGCTCGGAAGGCTGCCTCACAGACTGTGATTTTCTGCCCTGGCACCGCAGCAACCTCTGCAGGAGACAACGGAGCTACGAGAAAGCAGAGCCCGAGGACAGCCATGAGGAACAGCGCCAGGAGAAGCCAAGCCCCCCAAGCATCCACTTGGAGGTCCCGGAAACATCTGACTGCCTCCAGGACCCTGGAGGAGTGTGGCGATCCCGCAGCGAGGGGCGTTTGGACCAGAAGAGGGAGCCATGCCAAGGGGAAACTGAGGCAGGGGACAAAACGGGAAGCGGGTGGAGCTTGCCGTCCCCCAAGTCCTTGCGGAAGGAACGACGCCTGAGGGGGAGAGTTGCAGCGGCAAAGCAGCACTTGAAAAATCTCTTTGGAGGATCAAATAAAGTCAGTCAACAGATCATCTTCTCTTTGCCGAGTGCCATATTTATGGTCCTCAAACACCAACTGTTTCCTTTTTTCTTCTTTCCATTATCCCTCCTTCCATGAAAAACACAAGCCTAGAATATGCTTTTTTTTTCCTTTTTGGTTAACTTGCTTGTATAAATATTTTAGTGTCTTTGTTCCCGATGGGTTTAATCTCTGGAATTTCCTGCTGCGAAAAATGTATTCCAAGGCGAACTGGAAAGCTGATAATTAATTATCAAGGAAGGGTTATGGCAGAGGGCCTGGGAGCTAGGACTCCTGGGTTCTCCACAGCAGGAGTGCAGCCTAGTAGGCGATACACAGGCTCTAGGAGGCAAAGTCATCTGGGAATGGAGGGGTGTCTAGTTGGTTTGTGGCTGTCTGACTCCATTGTTATTCTAGCTTAATTAGCTCATTACCTGCCCTAGCTCAGACAAATGTGGACAGGACCCTCAGGGAGGGTTGGGTACCCCTTTTTATCAAAGTCTTTCCTGTTTGTTAGAGGATTCCTAGATTTGGGTGGGATGAGATCTGTCTGGTCCAGTCATTGAGCAAACAAAGGAGTAGAGGGACACACAGCCCTGAACTTGTAGTTCCCAAGTTCACCATTTGTGGAACTGGAACACAATGTGACTTGTGGCTTCCACTCTACCCCTGCAACTCTATGGTGCTCTGCCTCGTGTGCTTAGAACTGGTGACCTCAAACACGGTATACCTCCTCATTCAGTGTGTGACCCCACCATGGAGCTAGGGATACCAGCAATGTGGAGGATTTGCTTGGACATTTTGGATCCTCGGGGGGGGGGGGAGTCCAAATGGTGCTTCTTCCCACCATGGCTGTAAAAAATATAAATGATCAATTCATTGCTGCCCTGTAATGGTGCTTCAAAGCCTGCTACTTGAGCAGGGCCTCCTCACTTTCTTCATGGTAGGGTTAGGGTTAGGGATGCTAGAGGGGCACAGGTTTTCTTTCACAATGGCCCTCTTCAGACATTATTGTCAGGAGGAGAGCCAGCCTGAGAGGGGGGGAAACAGGGACATTCTAGCCAGCTATGACACCCCTACTCTATGGCACTCCTTGGCCATGCCCTCTGGAAGTCCTTGCTCAGTTTACTGGGGACCCAGTGGCAGTGGCGTCGCTTCGGTAGGGGCGGGGCTGTAAGTAACGCTCCGTCCTAGTCCCTTTACCGAGCGAGCAGGAGGCGGCCCCGCCCCCTCACTGTCGGAGCCATTCCCGTGAGGAGAAAGCAGCAGGCAGGGTCTCTTGCCTGCTGCTTTCTCCGCAGGGGACTGGCTCCGACAGTGAGGGGGCGGGGCTGCCTCCTGCTCGCTCCGTAAAGAGACTACAACGGAGCGTTACTTACAGCCCCGCCCCTACCGAAGCGACGCCAGTGGCCAGTGGCAACACCCTGCACTGGGCATCCCGCCATGTCCCCACCTGCCCCCCAATGGTGCACTGGTGCTGCCAGCCACTGCCACCAGTCCTGGGGGGGGGGGCTCTGACTGACGTGCCCTTGACCAGCGCCCAACCTGGCTGGCCCCTGACGCCTCCCTGTCCCTGGTTATGAATCACAGAAAGGCCACTGTTCCCACATTCAGTGCTGCCCTCGCAGACAAGCACCGAATGTGGGGACAGCCAGGGTGTGTGGCCATGGCCATAGATAGGGGGCATGACTGGCCCATTTGCCCCTCTTACAAACTGGCTCTACTGATAACTTCTACTGATAACTTCTAAAGCAGACTGTCATGTGTGTTATTTTAAACAACAACAAGCTGCAGTCTAAAAGTGTTTGTGAAGAGGTGTCATTTTGACTTTGAGTTTTAAGTGAAAAAAAGTCTAATGCCATTTGTGGAAGTCTGTTGACACCCGGATCCTTGGGGGAGAGAGGAACTCTGGATTGAGTTCTCTGGGAATGACGTGAGGAGGTAGTCTCCGGTCAACTTAGCTTCCTTGAGGTGTTGGTTGTGTTCAGAATCTGAACTCCTGAGTTCTTTGGCAACCAGAGTGGTGTGTGTACTGCAAACCTGGATACTGAATCATGGAGAACCCAGATCTCTGGAAACACAAGCACTTTTCAGGCAGGCACAGGAGGGGGCACAGGTTGCTTCTATGTTCTGTAGAGGACCCACCCCCACCCCCGGTGTATACCCAGACCCCTCCAGAAGACCTACTGAATGCACATAGATCAAGAGCATGAGTTTTGGAATAGCTACGGACTTAGGCTTGCGAAGGTCCCAGTTTTTAGGGCCTTGCAGAGGTCACATGAATTACCCAGTGTGTAATTCATCTGTGGAACTCCTTGCCACAGGATGTGGTGATGGCACCTGGCCTAGATGGCTTTAAACGGGGTTTGGATAGATTCATGGAGGAAAAGACCATCACAGGTTACAAGCCATAAGCAACCTCCTGGCTTTAGAAGTAGGATTTCGCTGTGCCAGGTGCAAGGGAGTGACAGCAGGAAATAGGTTGTCTGTGCCAGGTGCAAGGAGTGACAACAGGAAACAGGTGATCTTGTTGTCTGTGTGCTCACTGAGGCATCCGGTGGGGCCATTGTGAGATACAGGAAGCTGGACTAGATGGGCCTTTGGCCGGATCCAGCAAGGCTCTTAATATGTTCTTATTTTCTTAGTTGTTGTACAAAGCAAAGCTCTGAATAACTGTGCCCCCCTGACTACATGCTGGGGGGCAGTGTGTTGGGGGGCTCAGTGATAGAGCACCTGCTTTCCATGCAGAAAGTCTCACTGAACCCCTGGCCTCTCTAGAGCCCTGTTATAGAGCATATACAAGGACCCATGGGCAGGGGGCAGCAAGAGAGCATGGCGAGCCCCAACTCTGCGCCAATGTGCTCCAAAGTCTCACCAGTCACAAGTGCAGCGCTTGTGGCGAATGATGCTATACCACCTGGGGAAAGATCCCCTCCCTGACTACGGTGTTTGTCAGTGTTGACAATAGTGAAGAAGATGGCCCCCATCCCGTGGTCTGATGCAGCATAAGACAGCTTGGAGATGCAGCTAGAAGAGGGTCTTCACTCAAAAACAATGAGAGACCCTTTCACTATCAAGGGATTGTCCTCTACACCAGCGGTTCTCAAACTGTGGTACGGGTACTCCTAGGGGTATGCGGACCGCAGGTTGGGGGTAGGCAAGATGCTCCTCGTTATCAGCTGCTGCGATCAGCAGCTGATAACGGGAAGCGGAAAAATGGGGGGGAGTGTTTTTTTCCAGCCTGCGGTGTGGCTGAGCAGGTTCTCCGGCTCGCGCTGCAAGCTGGAGGGAAAGGCTACAGCCCTGCCGATTCGGCAGGGCTGTAGCCGTTCCCTCCGGCTTGTGGCGCGAGCCAGAGAACCCACTCGGCTACGCCGCAGGCCGTAAAAAGAAACTTTGTGGGTGCACTTTTGGGGGGTATGCGGGGGTACGTGGTACGTGGGGGGATCCGGGGGTATGCCAACCTTTGGGGGCCCACATAAGGGGGATGCAGACCCCCAAAGCTTGAGAAACCCTGCTCTACACAGTATTGTGATCATTATTATTTTTATTAACAGCAACAACAACATCTACTTATTTTTTAAGGGGTATGGGCCTTGGGGAAGTTTTTGCCTGTTCTTTCCCTTCAAAGAAAATGATGACCTTAAAAATTTGAGGTCCAAGGCATGTGGTTTGGTAGATCTTATTAGTAGATCTGACACTGAACATGGTGGGATGTAGCGGGCGCCGGGATACCCCAGACCTCTGGGAGCAGACACTATGGGAACTTGGGCTTGGGAGAGGAATGGGGTGTCACAGAATTCGGACTATGGTTTCTCTGTTTCAGTCTCTTGCATCCAGTGTGGACTCAGACTTGGGATCCGAATGTGATAGCAGCCAACAGACACGACAGAGGCAAAAACAGCGCCGGTGAGTGCATAAAATTATGAACAGCTGAATTTCTCCCATATTCAATTCTCAGCCTCAGGCCTGAGCCCACTGCCTGGCTTTAGAACAGTCAGCCTGACTTTCAGGGGTGTTATAAGACGATGGAGCTAAGATGTATCTTGAGAACATAAAGCGGGGGGAAAGGGCTATATAAATCGTATGGATTATAAAAGGTGATAACACATTCCTAAGTCCATATCATAAACTGAAATTAAACTCATAGTAGATCCATATTGTAAAGGCAGGAGTAAACTTCATAGCTAAAGCAAGAATAAGTATTGGTACAGGTGTCCCCCACTTAACGATGGGAATATGTTCTGAAATCCCCATCATAAAGTGAAGCCGTCATTAAGCGGGTCTTGCTGTGCTTTGAAGTTTAACACTGTGCTTAAAGCCCCAACAGTTAAACTTCCAAGCTCTTATCTTGCCCATTAGCTGTTTGGCTTTAGATAAGGGCTTTGGAGTTCAGCACTGGGGCTTTAAGCACAGCGCTGAACTTCAAAGCCCTTAAAGCCAAACTGGCTAATGGGCAAGATAAGAGCTTGGAAGTTTAACTGTTGGGGCTTTAAGCACAGTGCTAAACTTCAAAGCACAGCAAGACCCGCTTAATGATGGCTGCTGACCCCACCCCCTAATGGTGTGTGGCTACTGACCCTGCCTCAACCTCCAAACACTGGACAGAGCATAAGGCAGAGTGGTAAGCATCTACAGCCCTGTCTTGCATTCCACCCCACACGTAGAGGTTGAGGGCAAGGCCAATGGGTATTCTCTCCTCCAAACAGTCATTGAACACATGAAGGATAGCACAAGCAGGATATTACTAGCAATAATATAAAGTGTTTTGAATATTCAAACAGTGTGTAGATGTGAAGTGTTATCACTCACCAATGATTGGAAGAATCTAGTCCATAGTTTCTAGTCCATTGGGTCTGCTCCGAGTCGGACGCTTGAGGAGACTATACAGACCCAACCAATCACACAAGCTACTGCTACAAAATTGACATTGTTCGCCAGTTTTCTCACATGGCCTCTCTCAACCCGAAACCTTCTGGGCTTTCCTCTTAAAGATGTAGTACACAACCAGGGTAGTGTTGAGAGCAAATCAGTGGGGCTGGAAGGTATAACCCTTTCCCTGCCCTCCAGTTCCCTACTCTACATTTACCCTTCCAAGTAGCTTTTTTTTTTTTTGCAGAGTTCTCCTTTAGTAGCTGCTGTGTGTATGTAGTTTGACCTCAATAACCCCCTTTGATTTTATTTTTCTTTTCTTTTTAAGCAGGAAAAATAAAAGAAGCTTCCTAAAGTTATGGAGCTCAGGGAATCAGGACATCCCATCGTTAAGGTATACGGATATAATCCTTTCTTCTGTAATGGTTGTGATGAAATTATCTGCAATTCTTTTGGGAAGGTCAAGACAATGCAATGTCTTTGTATAAGTGGCAATGGGAAAAAAATATGTCTGCATTATTCTGCAGTAATGAGAACCCCGGGGAATGCAGACTGTTTCTGGGTCCATTAAAAACAATGTTATGAGGAAAGAGATACCTTTAAACTGCAGAGAAGCTGCACAGTTCATCATTCAGCAATTTCAAGCCTTACTCTGCTCTAACGGCCCCTTGTGATCTCGGAGAGCATGTCCATAAATGACATTTTGTTAACTCGTGTCCCATATAAGGAAATGTCTCTAAATTGTAAACTCTGTCACTACAGAAAGTCTGCATTTGGACATTTTGTCAATATGAATGTGGTCAATCACATTATCTTATTAACATGCGAGCCACCCTACCCCCCACCCATGGTTCTTGTCTGTATTTTTTCTCTGTTATGCATTTCTATGCTGTATGTTATTTTCTATGCTATTTTCTGTTATTTTATGCATTTCTATGCTGTGTATGTATGCGCAGTGGGTTAAACCGCTGAACCATGAGCTGTCGATCGAAAGGTCGGCAGTTCAAATCCGCGACGGGGTGAGCTCTCGTTGCTTGGCCAGCTCCTGCAAACCTAGCAGTTCCAAAGCATGTCAATGCGAGTAGATAAATAGGTACCGTACCGCTTGCGGGAAGGTAAACAGCGCTCCGTGTTCCAGCCGCATGCTACGTGCTGCGGCAAGGAGAGTCATGCCGTCCACATGACCATGGAGGTGTCTTCGGACAACGCTGGCTCTTCGGCTTTGACATGGGGATGAGCACCACACCCTGGAGTCGGATATGACTGGACTTAATTGTCAGGGGTCACCTTTACCTTTACCTATGCTGTATGTGTAATCAAGCATTTGTGGTCACTCTTTTTGGAACACACACACACACACACACACACACACACACACACACACACACACACACACACACACTGCTGTATTTATTTGAACAACACCATAGGATTTCTTTCATGTTTTACGGAAAGACCCACCATAGTCATCATCAGAGTGAGGCTTCAGTGGGCTATACCGGCTTTTGACCCACCCACCCCCATAGCCAGTGATGGCCCAACCAACCAGATTTTTTGAGGGGGCCCACATGCAAGAGATGAAGCTAATAGTCCTGCCATATGCCATTGCCCTCCTGCAACTGCTATTCGGAGACAGACTGCTCAACTCCAGGACAGAGTAGAGGGAAATGTGTGTTTTGGGGGCAGGGGGTGGGGATGTTCTGGGTATAAAATATAAACTTCTCTCTCCAGTAAAGGGTTGAGGATGTTTGGGATTACTAGAATCATAGAGTTGGAAGCACCCGCGTCGCGTCACCACGTCGCTAGAGACGTTTTCCGCGTCACTACAGCGTGGCGGCTGGGGCGGACCTCCAGGGGGTGACGCGTGCAGAAAGGTGACGCGCGCACCCACGCACGTCACCTCCGCTGCGCGCGTCACCCTCCGGAGGCTCCGAGGCCGGGAGAAGGCCTCGGAGCAAACTCCCCCACCAGCGCTCCAGGGCCTTCTGACGAAGGCCCAATGTGGCGATACGTAATTTATAATGTTTTTCGAGGATGCGCTGAATGTTTCTGAGGGAAAAAGGGCATCCCTTGCCCTCAGAAACGGTCTGCATATGCGCGAAAAACGTAAAAGTGCACCTATTGATGCATTGGGCCTCATCAGAAGGCCCAGGACAGCTGGCCGGGGAAGATGTCCCCGGAGCCGGCTGCAACAAAAGTTTGGCGGCGCAGAAAATTTGGGGGGGGGGGTCATTAGGGTGACGTGTGCACCGACGTGTGGGCGGTGCGTGCCCTAGTGACGCCGGTGGTTGGAAGGGACATTCAAGGTCATCGAGTCCAATCCCCACCAGCCAATGCAGGCTGTCCACAGCTACATCATGTGTTGCAGCTACAAGGCAGCTACAACACCCCCAATAGATGGCTGCCCAGCCATTGCCTTCAAGAGCTAAGTTATACGAGAAATAAGGGACTTCACAAAGCATTGTAGTTTGGTGTATTCAGAAGCAACAGCAGAAACTGGCGCCTAAGGGGGGACATGATTGAGACTTATAAAATTATGCATGGGATGGAGAGAGTGGATAGAGGGAAATTCTTCTCCCTCTCGCACAACACCAGAACCAGGGGACATGCACTAAAATTGAGTGGAGGGAGAGTTAAAACGGACAAAAGAAAACATTTCTTCACCCAGTGTGTAATTCATCTGTGGAACTCCTTGCCACAGGATGTGGTGATGGCACCTGGCCTAGATGCCTTTAAAAGGGGTTTGGACAGATTCATGGAGGAAAAGACCATCACAGGTTACAAGCCATAAGCAACCTCCTGGTTTTAGAAGTGGGTTTTCTCTGTGCCAGGTGCAAGGGAGTGACAGCAGGAAACAGGTTATCTTGTTGGCTGTATGCTCTCGGAGGCATCTGGTGGGGCCACTGTGTGATACAGGAACCTGGACTAGATGGGCTTTTGGCCTGATCCAGCAGGGCTCTTCTTATGTTCTTATGTTCTTAAACAAAATAGCAAGTCAATCTAGGAGGGGGCCCAATCCTTTCCTTCCGCTGCATCACTGGAACGTGCATTCCAGCAATGCAGCACTCTTCTTTATGGCCGTGGCAAAACGTGATGTGCCATAGAGCGCAGCCTGGCCACCACAGCAAATGGTGATGGTGGCCGCTGGGCAACCGCGGCCACCACAACTTGGTGTAGGAGTGGGTGGGGGCAGGGGTGGGCATAATAGGGTGGGGAGGGGGAAGAATGGGGGAGGAATGGGGGTGTGCCACGGGCAGGAAATGGGTGGTTATTAGCAGCAGTGGCTCCACTGACCTTCCTAGCCTTGATCTACCTACCCAGGTCCACTAGAACATACACCAGCAAAATCGCTGGCACAGGTCTGAGTAGACCCATTGGGGCAGTAGTGGAGGCTTCACCCAGGGCAAGGGAACCAATGTTCCCTTACCTTGAGGAGGCCTCCAGGACCCCGCAGGATGCAGCGTGCACCCCATTGATGCGGCTGCATCGGCATCAGGGAAGTTACGTCAAATTGGGCTGCTGCCCATTATGGAAAGTCTAATTTGTATTTGTGAGTAAGGGCCAAACCACACATGATGGTGCTCTTAGTGTGTCATTAGCCCAAACAAGCTTTTCTTTTCTTTAGTCAATGACAGCTGTGGCAGGAGCCAGATCTATATTGGGAGCATGGTGTGGGGGGTCAAATAATTAAGCCCCTCCATGCTGTGGTTTCAGTCCTGATTGGGGGGGAGGGGAGAGAGAGATGAATGATATTGACTGAGGAAATTCGAACTCCTCAGGGCTAATGTGATGCACTAAATGCCAGCAGTGGTTTGGTCCAAAGGAGCTGGACGCCTGAGGAGTTTGTGGTCTCTAAATGTAAATTGTGCGTGTACAAGTGGGACTGTGACTCTTTGGGTAAAGAGGTAAAAGTGGTGTTTTCATCGTCATTACTAACGGCAGTGGTTTGAATGAAATAGGTAAAAGAGGATCATTTTTCATTTAGAAGAAGGTAAAAACATGTCATGGTGATGATGGGGAAATAGGATCGCAATTTGTGAACAGCTAACAGTGAATCACCGCGTTGTCTCTGTTTAATTTTTAATCCTGCTTGTTAACCTGTCCATTTATCCCCTTTTCCTGGAAGAGCTGTAGGAGACCATTTAGATCTGATCTGGGGCCAGACTTTCTTTGAGGGGAGTGTTGGGAATTGACTGCCTGATTACTGTGAGCATCCATTGCTGTGGTTTTGCCTGCAAGTGGTGCCTGAGATTTTTGACCAGGAGTGCTAATGCTCCTTTATGGTCCTGGATGGCTCTCTGAGTGGGCAATTCACCTGCAGGGAGGGAGGCCTGAGATGAGGGCTTGACAGGCAGATTGTTTCTGTGCCAGAGTGAGAGCTCTCTCACAGGATGGGTAGAGAGCAAAGGGCAGAGGCAGGCAGCTATGTGTTAGCTAAAGGAGAAGCACCTCACCATTTTAAATTGGCAGTGGTGGTGGTGGTGGTGGTGGTGCAAAGGGGGAAGTCAGTGAAAACGGTGATCCATGCAGCCCAATCCTACCTAAATCCCCGTGCTGTGATGCAAAGGCGCCTGCGTAGCTTCCACTACATACCACAGGGGGATTTTCTGCTGCTGGAGATCTCCTTGGGGTAAGTGGACATTTGTAACCTTGCCCCAGGGTAAGCCCCAGCAGCCGCTATATGGGGCAACCTGGACCTGCGCCAACTCGCCAACTCGCCAACTCGAACCTGCGCCAGCTCGATTGCTGGCACAAGTCCGAGTTGATCTGTGGAGGTGGATCAGCCCCAGTAAGCCTAGGGGGCTGATCCATCCAGGGCCTCGACTGCCCCCTTGGAATCAGGTGGAAAGGAGAGAAAGAGCTGGGTGTCATCAGCATACTGATGGCCCCCTACTCCAAATCTCCGGATGACCTCTCCCAGCGCTTTCATATAGATGTTGAACAGCATGGGGGATAGAATGGAACCTTGCGGCACCCCACACCTCAAAGGCCAAGGATGCCGAACAAGCATCCCCTCCCCACCTTCTAGGATCTGTCAGTCAAGAAGGAGCAGAACCACCCCAGAATGGTGCCTCCAATCCCCAACCGACCCAGAAGGACACCATGGTCGATGGTGTCGAAAGCCGCCGAGAGGTCCAGCAGGACCAACAGGGACGCACTCCCCCTGTCCAGTCCCCGGCATAGGTCATCCACCAGGTGACCAAGGCCATCTCTGTCCCGAACCCCGGCCTGAAGCCAGACTGGAATGGTTCCAGATAATCAGCTTCCTCCAGGACCCTCCAGAGCTGGGTCACCACCACCCGCTCGATGACCTTGGAATGTTTGAGACTGGCCGAACGTTGTTCAAGTTAGTGGGATCCAGGGAGGGTTTCTTCAGAAAGGGGTGAACCATCATCTGCTTCAGTGTCAGCAGCAGCACCCCTCCCTCAGAGATGAATTCACCACCCTCCCTGTCCATTCAGCCAGCCTTTTCCGGGCAAATCTAATTAACCGTGCCGGGCAAAGGTCGAGCGGGCAAGCAGACGGTCTCACACTCCAGAGAATCCTGTCTACATTCTCATGTTCTACAAGCTGAAAAGAATCCCAGACGGAAGAATAGGCAGGTGCCTCAGAGACATCACTAGATACTCCAAATGTGGTGTCCAGGATCTGGTCGACTTTATCCGCGAAGTTCTTTGCAAACTCATCACAGCAAGCCTCCGTGTGTTCCTCCCCACCAATGGACTACAGACCATGGACTACTACACGAAAAAGCTCAGCTGGACAATTCTCCGTGGACACAATGATGGCGGAGAAGAAAGTCCTCTTGGCGGCCAACACCGCCACAGAATAGGCTCCAAAATGAGCTGCAGTAGCCCATGTGTGGTCAGCCTTGGCACAAATCTTTCTCCCCCTTCGCTCTAGATGTCTGCCCTGCCGTTAGAGTGAAGACATGAGTGACGTGGTGGGGCAGCAGATTTGCTGCTTTGAAGGAGTGCCTGCTCTTTACTTCCACTTTTGTAAATGAGACAAATATGACATGCCTTTAGACCCCAGGGCTCTCTCCTCCAGAGAAGACCAAACCCAGCAATACTGCCCGCTGAACCTTCTCACTGCTTAGGGAAGTGGGCAACACGTAACAATGCTCGACAGCACAGGCTGAAAACACAGCTCAGCCTGCGATGTGCATTGTCACTGTGACCTTGACAAAGAGATGTGCATCACTAGTTGTGTAGTAGTGAATGAAAAGGACTTCCGAACCCCTTAAGAAAAACAAACAACTAACCCCTCCAATTCCCAGATAGGCCATTAAATATATACTGTACAGCCCTTTTCAGACAGCCTGGGATCGCTCTGTGGGCCTCCCAGTCTCCAGCTCATTCACCTCGTTTTGCTTTCTCTCTTTCAGGCCAACCCCTGAAGAGGCCCAAGAATGGGCAGAATCTCTGGAAAAATTATTGCTTCATCCATGTAAGTGTGTGGTTCATTGTCATTGATCATTACAAGAGATTCTTCTGTTGAGGGGAGAGACTGTAACTCTATGGTAGAGCACACCAAAGGCCCGAAGTCCAGTCTCTGGGATCTCCAGTTAAAAGATCCAGATGGCAAAGACATCCCTCCTCCCCTGTAGATCTACTGCTGGTCTGGGTGGATACTCAGCTAGAGGGACCATTAGCTGACCTTCATCAGTGCCTCCCGCTAAACTTACACACACACACACACACACACACAAGTGTGCCTTCCCTCTATCCTGTCATTCAGCGATGATGTCATCACAAGCACCAAGAGTGAAGCTGTGTGGGGCTTCCAATAGAGCTGAACAGCCTCACATAAGAACATAAGAGCCCTGCTGGATCAGGCCAAAGGCCCATCTAGTCCAGCTTCCTGTATCTCACAGTGGCCCCACCAGATGCCTCAGGGAGCACACAGCCAATAAGATAACCTGTTTCCTGTTGTCACTCCCTTGCATCTGGCACAAAGAAAACCTACTTCTCAAGCCAGGAGGTTGCTTATGGCTTGTAACCTGTGATGGACTTTTCCTCCATGAATCTATCCAATTCCCTTTTAAAGGCAGCTAGGCCAGGTGCCATCACCACATCCTGTGGCAAGGAGTTCCACAGATGAATTACACGCTGGGTGAAGAAACATTTTCTTGTCCATTCTAACTCTCCCTCCACTCAATTTTAGTGCATGTCTCACATCCGCACAGCTTAGGGAACGCTGCCTATCATAGGGCGGTTTCTCACACTCATATGTGTACAAGCAGCATGGTGTGGTGTGTGTCTCGTGCAGGTGAGAATGAGATGGTTTACCATCCTGAGGACCTTACGTTGATGCCAGATGATTGGTTTGATGGTTTGGGGGCTTACTGTTTGAGCAAGCTGAGAATCGCTCCATCCCCTGCCACAGGGCTGATCTGTGGTTGTCCAAATGGCAGGTGGTGGCACAGATGATCCCCCCAAAGAGACTCACAAACAAGACATTGTAGCGGGTGCTTCTTTTTTGCCTTGTCCCACACGTCTGGTTGAGTGCTCTAATGCAAAACTACAAACGACACAAATGTGATCCTGTTCAAAATAATATGCTTATATAACAATTAAAAAAGATTAACAGGGAGATCTATATAAGCTAAGTAAACAATAAGTTTATTCAAGGTTGACCCAAGAGCTCCTGGTATCTGAAACAATGCGCCAAATGTTACCGTCCTTACATGGTGATGTGCCAGTCCTGCTCCCCGTGCTGATTTACGAGCACCAGGGCTCCTTTTCTGTCCACTTGCACATGGACCTGGCGGCTTGCAGTGGCCAGGACACCGCTGGATGGCTTTGCGGCAGCTATAAAGGACCTTACACTGCCAGCACTCTTAGGATTGGGCCGCAAACATCTGAAGAAGATGGCACTTGCAGCAGAGCCCCCTGGCATGATCTCAGGGGACAAGCAGAGTCACTTGGAGAGAGGCAGTCCATCTGGTATCCAGGTCAAAAACCATCTAGGACAGTGTTTCTCAAACTGTGGGTCGTGACCCACTTGGTGGGTCGCGAACTGATTTCTGGTGGGTCCCTAATAGCCTCAAACCCTGAGGCTATTCAAAAATCAGATAGCTGCTAATTGCCCTGCGAACAGCTGAGCTCCTGCAGTTTGCAAGGAGCTGAGCTCCTGCAGTTTGCAAGCTTGTGTAAATATAGGGAGATAAATGTTTGAGCCTTTTTTTCCTGGGTTTTTTTTCCCAAGTCTGTCAATGACAGGTAGTGCGGGCAAGTGAAGGCTGGGTCACATAACTAAGCCCCTCAAGCCTTGAGGCTATAGGGCTACCTCATGAGAAATGGATTGCGTTTTTTGAAAATAAATAAAATTCTCTATTAATTGACGTTTCTGAGCAGTCTTCAGAGACTGCCCCAGGTACAGTGCATTGATCTGACCAATGTGTTGATTCATTTATTTTTGCCCATCCCAGATGGTCAAGCTGCCTTCCGCTCTTTTCTGGAGTCAGAATTCAGCGAAGAGAATCTGGACTTTTGGATGGCTTGTGAAGACTACCGGAAGCTCCGGGGCTGTGACAAACTACAGGACAATGCCAGAAAAATCTATGACCAATATATCACCATCCAGGCTCCCAAAGAGGTAGGAAAAATCCTTGATCCCAATTCCATACTGGACTTATGATGGCTCTAAGGGTGAAGGGCCACATCATCCCTCCTGTCCTCTTCTTAGTCATCAGGCATCATATTGAAAGCTCCTTGCTGCCTTTTGGGGGCTGGAGATGGCAGGAAATGTGTAGTTCAGCTTGTGGCAATTCCGCTTCCTGCTTGAAGCTATGGCTGCAGCGAAACAATACGTTTTAGAAAGTTGAAGGTGCTGCAACAAGAGACTGTTTTCCATGCTGTATGCATTCCATGCTGTATGTATTTTTTGGGTGTGTGTGTGTGTGTCCCACTCTTGCCTGTGATCAAACAGATTTACAGGTTTTTAAAGCATTGCAAAATCCTGCCAAACCTGTTGTACCATATGCAATTATGCCTCTTTTGTAACACTTTCAGATCTCTGAAAAAAAACTATCCTATTCAGGGCCCAATCCTATCCAACGTTCCAGTGCTGATGCAACCTCAATGCAGCCTCATGGTAAGGGAACTAACATTCCCTTACCTTGAGGAGGCCTCCGTAACTGCTCCACCACCAGTTGGCAGGGCTGCATCAGTGCTGGAAAGTTGGATAGGATTGGGCCCTCATATATCATCAGCCTGAGAGGCCACTAAGAAGGGATGGACTAGTCATCCAGCAGTATCTGGGCTACAGCCTGCCATTTGCTGATCACAGTTGTATTTAATCTATGAATGACTCCCTGCTACCAAAGCCTGTCCCAAAGGCTTTGATAGCTTGGCTATGCCACCCAGCTCTGACCCATGAGAATGCTTTCAGAGCTTTGATTCTTTGCTGCTGTCTTGCAACAACTATGTACTAGATGTACTAGATGCTAGTACATGTAACTAGTAACATGTACTAAATGCTGGGCATATCGTTGTAGTGATCTACTTCCTCCAAATGCACATGACCATCTGCATCTCGTCTTGCAGGTGAACTTGGATTCCCAGACCAGAGATGTCACCAACCGGAACATTTTGCTCCCCACTCGCGCTTGCTTCGAACAGGCCCAAAGACGTATCTTCGGTCTGATGGAGAAAGACTCGTACCCCAGATTCCTCCGGTCCTTTGCTTATCAAGCATTGGCTCAGCCTAGCGGACAGCTGCCCAATGGGCCCATGTAAACCTGCCTTATTTGCCTATTTTGGGACCGTTCTAGGAGAGGAGAAACCATAGACAAGGGGCTCGTCATTACCCTGGAGGGTGGTGTGTTGTTTATACTGTGCACAGCCAAAAAGGAGCAGGAGAGACTGATTTGGTTCTCAGAGGGCAATGACCAAAACTGAAAGAGATGGTGGACTTGTCACATACACAAATGCTCCTGAGGAGAAAATACTTCATGGAAAGTTGGAGCTTTTCCCATTTGTTTGGGCCGGTTTTTGTGGACTGATGTAAAAAAAAATTAGAATGATAGAATGACAGAGAGAGCCTTGTGTGTCTTGAGTGCCCATGATCAGCCTGCGTAAACGTGGAATTTGGGTTATGTGCACACATCAATAGCCTTACCAGTGACCTGGAATCGAGGCTGGCTTCGGCCTAGAGTGGACCCGAGCCGCTCTCAAGTGTGCACCGTGGCTGCCCAACGGCGGTCGCGTCATTGACCGGATGTTCCGGAAGCCGGAACCCCATTGGGCAGCCGCGGTGCACACTTGGGAGCGGCCCGGGTCCGCTCTAGGCCGAAGCCAGCCTCGATTCCGGGACGCTGGTAAGGGTACACATCAACATCCTGAGAGAATCTCTCCTTGCTTGGAGAAGATGGGTGCTACACACAGAAAAGCCACCCTGCCAGGACCCGAGCAAGGGGGGGGGGCTCAGCCCGTTCTCCTGTTCAACCCGTGTAAGGACAGCGTCAGAGACTTTGGTGCTCAACCATGAACCTCTGGCCTGAGGCCTGGTGAACTAAGTGCCCAGGATTCTCAGCTGACTGGAATTAGAGGTCAGCCAGATTGGATACTGGCCAAGGGCACTGCCATCCTCACAGGGCCCACCTGATCGGGCCGGCCATCTCATCCTCAGCACTTGTGGCAGTGGTAGGGCCCAATATGGCATTATGATGTGGGGGAGGGTGCCATGGAACAGGGCTTTGCTTCCCTCGGTAGTAACCTGGCACCAGCATTGGCCTCCATGATTCCAAGCTCTTGAGCCACGGAAGAATAGGCAATATTCACCTCTCAGTGAAGATGGTCTAGGCCTGATCTGACCTTCTGCCTTTGCCTGGTCAAAAGAGCTGCATCTCCTGTCCGTTGCCTTTCTGGCTTCCAAGTCCAAGGCCCTAGTTCTCCAGCTGGCATTAGGGACCATGGGCTGGAGAACATGCACATCACGTCCGCGTTTGAGTAGAGTCGCCCACAGTTCCAGCCATTCCCAGATGAACCCAGCTACCTCTGTTAGGGTTTGTTTTTGCAAATGTGGCAGATTTCTCTTGTAATTCTCTTTCCCAAAACAGTTACACAGTACAGTACGAGGAACATCTTTATGCAGAGATTCACCACCAGAGGGCACTCATCCGGTTCATCCATGATTTGAACTAACTGGTTCATAGAAGTATACCTTAGATTAGAATCATAGAGCTGGAAGGGTCTTTCAAGGCCATCTAGTCCACCCCCCTGCTCGAAGCAGGAAAATCTTCTCTAGAGCATCTCCAAAAGGTGCCTCTCCAGGCTAACCTCAAAGATCCCAAGTGAGGGAGAACCCACCACTTCCCTTGGTAATTGATTCCACTGTCGAACTGCTCTTACTGTTAAGAATTTATCCAACTGGAATCTCCTCTCTTGCAGCTCTCTAGATCTAGTTCTAGATCTCTCTCTAGATCTAGTTCCACTCTCTGGGGCAGCAGCGAACACATTTTTGCCCTTTTTCATGCAACAGCCCTTTGGGTACTTGAAGAGCACTATCAAGTCCCGCCCTCAGACAAAACATACCAAGTTCCCTCAACCTTTCCTCACGGGACTTGTTTTCCAGACCCTAATCATCCTTGTGGCCTTTCTTTCAAACCTGACCTAGTTTGGCTGCATCCTTCTTCAAGCATGGTGTCCAGAATAGGACACAGTACTCCAGATGAGTCTGACCAGCATGGAGTAAAGAGGAACCACTGCTGCTTGCGACTTAGAAGCCAGGGTTCTACTAGTGCAGCCTAACATCATATTGGCCTTCTTGGCAGCTGCATCATACGTCTGACTCACGTTCAGTTTGTGATCCACTGCAACACCAAGAAGATCCCTTTCGCAGGTTGTACCGCTAAGTCAAGTTTTCTGTACTTTCTGTACTTTTGCTTTGCATACCGTATTTTTGCCTAAGTGCAAGACTTTGTCCAAAGTTTGAGAACCACTGCTGTAGAGCATAGGAGGGAGACCCCCTTTCACTTAACCCAGCATGTAGACCAGTGTTTTTCAAAGTGTGCACTTGGGCTCCGAGACCCCTTCAGGGGCTCCACGAGAACACCAGAAGTGGCTGCCATCTGCCCCCTGCCTGGTTTGCTCATCCGTCCCGTTTCTCCTGTTCTCTCCTTCCTTCCTCATTCTTCTCCTGTGCCAGAAATGTCAATAATCCACTTGCCAGACCCAAGCGCCTTCACGCTCTTAGCATCAAAAACATACCTTCTTAAGAAGAGTTCTTTTTAATTGCAGAAACTGTGCTCACTTAGAATTAACACTTTCCCTGAATATACAACAACTTCCTTAAATTGCTCCCCCACCTCACCCCCCTTTAAAAACACCCTGCCCTGCTCACAGTCGTACTACTAGCTGAATGGGTGTTTTTTTTCAAGATCACTTAAGCCAGAAAAGGGTGAAAGTGATCTTGAAAAATCTACCAAGGGGAATTTTTAGGTGAGCAGAACTGGGTGGTGTTTGGAGCCCTGCCAAGGGTGGAGGGCGCCAGCTGCCTCCGCTATTGTTGTTTTTAACCAGAAAATTTCCAGTGCTAAAAATCTAATCCTTTAAATACAAACTTAACAAGCTTGGTTTAAAACACACATAACACCTCTTAGAGGGGGCAAATCAGTGTTCCCAGTGGGGTGCTCTGGATGTTGTTTTGCCAGATCTAGGCAGGGCCGGCTCATTCATGAGGCAGACTGAAGCAATTGCTTCAGGCAGCAGATTGATGGGGACGCCCCTCTCCACCCACCCACTCACTTCCACTGCTCCTTCTCCTCCAGCTCCCTGGCTTGGAAAAGGAGGAGGGGGGTGGAATGGAAGAGGAAGTGTGGAGGAGAAGGGAATGGTGGACTAGAGCAGGGGTTCTCAACCCCTTCCCGATCGAGTACCACCTCCACTGCCACCCTCCTGCTGCGTACCACCGGAAGTGACTGGCAATGACATCATTGCCACTTACTTCTGGGTTTTCAGGCTTTTGGAGGCTTTTGCAGAAAATGCAAGTAGGAGACTCTGGATGGGTGGGAAGGCCCTTCTCAGTGTTCCTGAGAGGCTCGGCCAAAGGCAGGAGCCTGGGGATCAAAAACGGGCCGTCGCATGTACTGTGTTAGAGCAGGGTTCTAGTGGTCTGGCAGTCCGAGTACCACCAGCAGTTGGGCGAAGTACCACTGGTTGAGAATCCCTGAACTAGAGCATCTCTGACTCTCCTCCACACTTCCTCTTCTGACCCCCTATTTTTTTTTTTCAATCCAGAGAGCAGCAGCTGGGCAGCATTAGACAGGTCATCTCAGATGCCAGGAGATCCTGGGCCAGCTCTGGTCTAGGTTAATTGCTATATATTCAGTCTTGGGGAGGCTACTACAGTGCCAGCTGCTCCCCCTAAATCTGATTAGCCTCGAGTCTGAACACACTTGTGTGATTCCTATTTAAGTGCTCAGAGGTTCTCACACCCCTGGGAAAAAAAAAATCCCCTGTTGTAAAATACTTTAACGTTACTGTACCGGCACTAAAATATATATATTTATAACACTTGCCCAAGTCTTCAGAGCACCTACATCCTGTTCTGTGGTCAGGTCTACAGACCTACAAAGCCGAAAGGAGATAAGAAGTCCCATGTAATAGCAGCAGTTCACCCGGAACCCATCATGGAAAGGGAGAAGGTTCTGCAGAACCCAAGAGGGCATTTAGGCCATTAAGACTCCAGCAGCAACAACCGACTGGAAGTGGCAGCACCAGAAAAAAAAATACTGGGCCACTGGAGAATGAGATTTTTTCTGGGGGAGGGAAGAGATTTATTCCACAGACTTACGGGGGGGGAAATGGTATACAACTTCCATCCTAAACAGATTTTCTCTGAAATAAATCCTGTTGAATGTCATGGAGATAGCAATCAAGGAAGCATGATTAGGATGGTTTAATTTCCAGTTTATGATTCAACAACAGGGAAGTGAAGCACTTATCTGGGGAGGACATTTGGTGGGTTTGGGTAGCAAGGTGCATACGGTAGCTGTTGTTGATTCCCCCCCCCTTTTCCCTCAGCGCTTGCTCCCACCCACCCCCACCCCCACCGCCGGTGCCATCTCAGGCAGGTTTGCAAGATGTAAATAAAGGGTAGTGAATAGTGCTGCTCCCGTTTGGGCTGTGAAGTGGCCCCTCCGCATTCGTGGTAACACTATTAATACAAGTGTCCACGCTGCTGGTGGCCAGTGGCGTCGCTCAAGGTGGGGCAGAACGGTCAGTTCCGCACTGTGCTAACCTCTGTGTACTCCCCCAGCACGAGGCTGCCCCACCGCAGGGAGTCTACTGCGCGTTTCCTTCGCTGCACTGAATGGCTTTGACAGCAAGGGGGTGGGGTCGCCTCGTGCCGGGGGAGTACACGGAGGTTAGCACAGTGCGGAACTGACCGTTCCGCCCCACCTCGAGCGAAGGCATTGCTGGTGGCATCACCCTCACCAATGAGTCATGAAGGTTTCTCTTTCTGGTGTGTACATACTGCGCTGGGAGGAGAGAGAGCGACAAGAGGAGGAAGTGCTCAAGAATACTGACCTTCTCTTTTAAAAAAGCATTGCTTGTACTGAGGAAGAGAGGAGGTAGTGCAAAAAACATCCTCTAAAAATGTTCTTTGTGTGGGAAAGAACATGAGAAGAAGAATATTCACAAGGAAGTGGCAAAGGCGCTTTTCTCTGTTGTTGCTGACACATGACTTCTTTGGGAGCCTGAACCAGAGCGGACCTGAATTCCTTGAAAAGGGGTTTGGATAGATTCATGGAGGAAAAGTCCATCACAGGTGACAAGCCATAAGCAACCTCCTGGTTTTAGAAGCGGGTTTTCTCTGTGCCAGGTGCAAGGGAGAGACAGCAGGAAACAGGTTATCTTGTTGGCTGTGTGCTCCCGGAGGCATCTGGTGGGGCTACTGTGAGATACAGGAAGCTGAACTAGATGGGCCATTGGGCCTGATCTAGCAGGGCTCTTCTTATGTTCTTATGTACCCCAAAACCTAATTAGGCTTAATTCACCCACACCACACAACTGGACTACACTCACAGCCAGGCCCTCCAAAGTCACAAGGACCATCCACCTCTTGGTTTTAGTAGTAGGTTATCTCTCAAGGCCAGATGCAAGGGAGCTGCAACAGGAAACAGGTTATCTTGTTGTCTTGTGTGCTCCCTGAGGCATCTGGTGGGGCCACTGTGTGATACAGGAAGCTGGATTAGATGAGTCTTTGGCCTGATCCATCAAGGCTCTTCTTATGTTCTTAAGACTTCTGGAGCCTGAGGTGGTGTGTCGAATGCTTGTCCTTCCCTTAACTGGTGATGCGCCAGCAGCTTCTATTCTACGAGATGTGAAAAGAGGGGGATGGAACAGGAGAGGAAGGGTGGAGGAGAGAAGAGTGGAGGGTTAGAGTGCTGCTGAGGGTCTCAACCCCGCCATTTTCCTCCACACCTCCTCTGCCGCTCTGCCGCCCTCTTCCTTTCTCAGCCCAGGGAGTGAGAGGAGCAGCAGCAGCAATGGCGGAGAGTGGGCAGGTGGAGCTGGTGGCACCCAGCTCAATTAGCCTCATGGATGGGCCAGCCCTGGCTTCAACGCTGTCGCATCGGGGCTGCGTTGGCTCAGACCGTTTAGACAAAGGAAGGACAAAGAAGCCAAAGTCTCTGTTCGTGGGAAGACTTCCAGATTGCTCTCGAGAGCTTCCGGGGGGGGGGGGGGAAGGTGCCGGTTGTTGGCACCCCCGTGAAAGCACCTGTGATAGGTACCTCCCAGAAGGCACCCCGATGGCAACTGAACGCTCCCTTTTATTAAGATCTGACATTCCACTAAAGACAGTATGAGTTGATACAATTCAGTGTAGCGCATAAAGCTGTTTCAGCAGGTTTTAGTTCACACAGGCATATGAAGAATGTGTTACAATCTTATCATGTACTGCTGCTGTAAACATGCTGTGCTTTTGTACATGTTCTAGATAGTATGAAGAAATGTGAGGACAGTCACAGGAAAGGGTCAACGTGGTATGTCAGCTATTGATCAGATCCTGTCGTCAGCGTGGTTTGCCAACTGCTGACTTAATTGTTCCCACAAACGCTCACCTTTTTCACCAGTGCTCACAACCATTCGCTCATTTCTTCCTTCTTGAGAATCCAGATGCCGTCCCTGCCAAGCTGTTGCAGTTCTGTTTTGGTTTTTTCCAATGTGGGGTCATGTTAGAATTGTTTGAGACCCTGTCAAAATCTCGAGGATTGCTTTTAGGAGTCACCCTGTGAGCAACACCGATTCCTGGGGACTCCGCTCCAATTCTGTAGGGCTGGCAACTCTCTCTATGGGCTAAAGCATATGGGCTAAAGATCTCTCTATGGGCTAAAGATCCACTTTTTAAAAACAACACTCTATCAGGACCCACCTAGCTTTAGAAGACTTTAAAAAAAGTGATCTAGAAAGAAATATTTTTATGTATTTACAAGTACAGTAATACTTTATTTACTTGCAAAAAAACCTGAATTCGTTTCATGTAATGAGGCAGTCCTAATGAGGCAGCCCTCAAGGCTTGAGGGGCTCAGTTATGTGACCCAGCCTTCACCTGCCCCCACTACCTGTCATTGATGGACTTGGAAAGAAAAACACCAGAAAAAAGAGGCTCAAACATTTATCTCCCTACTCAAGCTTGCAAACTGCAGGCGCTCAACTCCTTGCAAACTGCAGGAACTCAGCTGTGTGCAGGGCAATTAGCAACTATCTGATTTTTGAATAGCCTCCAGGCTTGAGGCAGTTATCTGATCTTTCCATCACCCCTGCTTTCATTGGAGGCTCTGTGGAACCCACCAGAAATCGGGTCCTGACCCACTCCAGACTCACAGTTTGAGAAATGTTGGGCTAGGACAGATTGCAAACCTTAAGGGCTAATTCTTATGGAATTGCTGCTGAAATCACAGCTGCTGCCACACACACCACTCCTCAGGTTCCATCTGCTAGTAAGTCCTTGCTCCTCTATTCTCATATTTCCTTGGAGGATTTTAGGAATCCTTTTTTATTGTTATTTTAGTGCACACACATGTGTCCTAGAGTGATGTGCATGTGGAAATGTATGCACATGAATAATAAACCTGAGATTAGCATGCATAGCACTTCCTGAGTGTGCAAAGTGCTTCACGTTTATTAGCATCATGTTGTCCTTACAACAACCCTGTAAGGTAGGCATTATCCTCCTATTGCAAATAGGGAGCTGAGATTGAGAGGGAGTGGTTTGCCTCTCATGAGTTCATGGTCGAGGTGAGGTTTGAACTGGGCAAGTCCCAACTGGCCACACCAATCTCTGAGCCAGTCTCCAGAACCAGGACGCGTTGCTCCCTTCTATCCCTCCCCTTGGCATTTTTATCCTGGTAGTATCTCAAGTCAGTGGCGTAGCTAGCGCACCCTGGGGAGGTGGGGCGATGATGCGTTTTGCATTGCCCCGCCCCTGCACTCCCAGAAGGCTTCATTTGAAGCTTTCTAGGACCCAGGGCGGGTGGCAAGGCCCCCCAAAAGCACCAAAAATGGCGCAAAAAAGCAGCCATGGCTCCTCCTCGCAAGGTGACCATAGCTGTCCCCTGGGCACATCGCACACGCACACACACACACACACACACACACACACACACACACACCACCCCCGCCTGGCTACTCTACTGCCTCAAGTTTGAGTCCATTTGAAGAAAGGCAAGGTGCATATTTTTTTAAAATAAATAAAATAAAATAAATCTTGCTGAACAAGTGTGAGTTAAAGCTGCTTCTACGATGTGCACCCAGATCCATGATATTGAGATCAAACATAAGGAAAAGAGAAACAATCAGTTTACAAACACACCTTGCTTCAGAAGCTAGGGAAGGGCAGGCTATTGTAGAGGCAACGAATATATATATTTATTGTTATTTAACTGGATCTGTAAACCGCTTTCTGACATTTTTGGTTGAAAAAGCGGTATATAAATATTCGTTAATAATAATATTATTAATAATAATATTAATATTCTTTAATAATACTAATTCAATAAGCAAGGAAAGAAAAGGCTTCATGCAAGGGGAGATGATCAGGCAGGATGAAAATTGTTGTTCAGTCATTAAGTTGTGTCCGACCCTTCGTGATCCCATGAACCATATCCCGCCAGGCCTGGATGAGAATAGGGTGTTACAAATACAGAGTGTCTCTGTTTTCATCTCTGCAATGTTGGAAGATATGGAGAGTTCTCAGGGCGTAAGGGCTGAGTCTCCATTCTGACACACATTGTTTTTCTTAAGAGCAGGCTTATAGTCCTCATGATTCATACGCATTCACATTTTCATTCCACTCTTCCGCAACAGAATTCTGGATGGCATACAGGGGATGGTCTCCTTTCACCCTCACAACAAACCTGTGAGGTAGGTGAGGCTGAGACTCGAAGTTTGCCCAAGGCCACCCAGGTAAGCTTCACAGGGATTTGAACTCTGGTCTCCAAGTTCATCACACCACAGCATTGGCTGTGGAGATGAGCTTGGAAATGTCTCTGTGCTCGCCCTTCCCTCTTTTCCTCCCTCCCTAACCTTTCCTTGTCAAGCAAACAAGCAAAAATCCAAACTGTTTGAAATTGTAAATGATAGAAGCAGAATACATTATGCAAAAACACACACAAAAAAAACCCAGAGCTACAGTATATGCAAATATATGAAAAGTCACATAAAGCAGATTCTTGCTTTCCAGAGTACAGCATTTTAGCACAATACAGTCTGTCTGCATCCAATGCAACAGAGACGTTCACTCCAGTTCCACACATGGCTGGTTCTTCTTGACCCCATCATCATCACCTACCCCTTCGTCCTCCTCTGTTTGCTCGGAGCTGCAGCCTTCTGCACCAACAGTTCCTTGTAACTCTGCCACAGTAGCGTAGTCACTGTTCTGAACTGCAGGAGGCGATGATGGGCAGGTCCCCCCATCACACTGCCCCCTGCTGGAAGCCGGCAGGTTCTGCAATTCAGCATAATGTAAATTGGCTTCCTCTGGGTTATCATCCTGGTGGTGGGAAAACAAATGGAGCAAAAGGTTACATTTATTAGTACGACATTTGCTCCAATTATTCCTATTTACCAGGAACAATAAATTACTTTTTTGCTTGGGGGGGGGGGGTTTGCCTTGTTACAGTGTTAATGTGTGAATGGTTGTTCTTGATAGTTCAACGTTCTCTAGAACTTACATCTCTGATTGGAAGGTTCTCTAGAACTTACATCTCTGATTGGAAGGTACACACATACATGTATACATACATATATGTAGTACACAGGGACTCTGAGAGGGGGGATTAAGGGGGTAATTTCTACCCGGGCCCAGGGTGAAAAATGGGTCAAAAAGGGGGCCCTGGAGCAAAAAAAAAGGGGGGTCAGAAGCCAAATTCATATGTAGGGAAGGGGCCCAAAAGAAACTTTGTACCCCCTGATAAAATTCGTCTGAATGGCCCTGGTAGTAACATATACATGTATGTGCATGAACACTAAGGCACCATACTGCCATACAAGACACTTGGGGATGCCCTGGGACAGGCAGGCAGCCAGCATAAATTGCAGGTCTGTAGGGTCCCCCACCCCTTCCACCAGTTTGATTGTGTCTCTGAATCACATTTATTTCGCTCACCTCTTTTTTTGATATTCGCTTCTTTGCTGCAAGGGAAACAAAAGCCATTGCGTCACAGGAACAAGAGCAAGGGGAAATGTATTACAGTATGCAGTCTGGAATCCAGGGGCCTATCTGCGAGGCAGGTAGCTTGCTAGCTGTAACATAAATCTTCGCCTACTACATCACTTAGGTAGGTTTAGTTACAGGAATACTGTACTGTCGGAAGAAGAGCTAATAATCACTACCGGTATCTCTGGTTACAAGGGATGCATCTCCTAGGGATGCGATGAGCTCTCGCAAACCCTAGTGACGCAAACCCTAGTGACGCCTGGGAGGGACTACACTGTACAGGGGGGCCGCCGTATCCGCGGGGAATACGTTCCAGCCCCCACCGTGGATACTTGAAACCACGGAAAGGGGCAAACGCCCCCTCCACGGTTTTCAGAACCCCCCCCCCCACGGGTCGGTGCGACACCCCCACACCCTCCACAACCTCCCCAGGCACTTACTTTTACAGGAGAAAGATCCGTTTTTTCTTCAAAAGGCCAAGTGAGCTGCAGGCCTCACTAACAAGACTTAGGTGCTAGCTAGAGTCTCAGCAATTGCAGCTGCCAACATTCTGTCTGCTACACAACTATTAAGAACGCAGAAGCCCTAATGGTGGAAGGTTGGCCACCCCTGCGGTAGGGCTTCCCTTTAGAAGCCCTTCATTTGCCCTTGGCTCTTGCTGGTGAAAGAGCTCAGCAATTGCTCTCCATTGCACTAGATCCACATTCTCTTGTCCGGCCTCGCTAACCATACTGACTACATAAGAGTGAGATCTCCATCTGTGTTGTCTTCTCATTACTTGTCCTCCTGGCTCTCTGTCTCTGTTCTCTGGGCCAGTTCCCTGCTTCACTTCGCCCTCACCAGCCTGCAGCTTCAGTCTCTTGTGCTGAGTCTCCTGCCTCCGTGAGTGACCTGGGCTCCATGTCCTCAGCCTGGAGGAGTGGCTAGTTTCACCTCCCTCAACTCCCTCAAGGTACAGATGCTGGTGAAGAAGGCACTCGCATGATGCAGGCCTCTGGTATGCACAGAGCTTGGTATGTGCAGACCACCAAAATTAAATAATTACCGTATTGGTCTGAGTATAAGACTCACTTTTTTCTCCTAATTTAAGTTTTTAAACTAGGGGTGCATCTTATAATCAGGCTGTTGCAATAATGCCAGTGATTTAATTAAACATTTTTAATAGCACCAAACTTTAAGGGTGCGTCTTATAATCAGGTGCGTCTTATACTCGGGCCAATACGGTAATTAAAAAGTTTCAGGCAGGCTAACCGGCCACTTCGCGGCCAGTGTCCCCTGAGGTCTGAAAGGTTGTTGACCGCTGAGCTAGAATCTACCCTTGCAGATGTTACTTTTATGCAGAGGAAACAAGCACACTGCTGCATTGTGCATCCTTTAAGGAACGTGCAGTTTGACCGTCTTGGTTTTGAAAGATTCCTGATTCCAGAATGTTCCCCATTAATTGAAGAGAGGTTTAGGGTTTTTTTTTTCAGTGAGCACACACGTTTCTTACTAGGATCCTCAATTAAAACAACAACGCAAGTTTCATATGACGAAAGCTGGAGGCCCCTCAAGTCAAGACGTTTTGCCCCCTTGTTTAGAGGCCGTCAAATTCTGCCACTCACTTTAATCACCTCCCGCAACCCACCCTGCCACTCTGTGATGCGATACTCACTTCTTTTGCAGACTTGGCAGAGGCATATGGAGAGGGTGACGATCGTCAACAGCATTAGGATGCCAATGCTTGCTGTGGTCCAAAGTAGCCACTCTGGGATGCAATAGCCTTGTAAGTTGAATCCTGCAACCAGATATAGCAGCATCAACACATGGCAGCCCAGCCCAGTCCAATCCCTCGTTTCCTCATCACGGACATACCTCCTACCCTCAGTTTGAAGCCAGAACTAACTCTGGTTCATGTTGCCCAGGAGGATCGTAGCTCAATGGTGGAGGACATGTTGCGCATGTAGAAGGTCCCAGGTTCAATCCCTGGTATATCCAGGTAGAACAGGACAAGGCCTGTTTCTGAAATCTTGGAGAGTGACTGTGGCGCAACCTAGAATGCTGCCGGATCCACTGTCCAGGGGTGGCGCAACCTAGAATGCTGCTGGACGCTGTCTTGGGTCCGCCTCCTCTGCGCTACAAAAAAAAACTCTTACCATGCTCCTTGTACGCTGCTGTCAAACCCAGAAGTCCCACACTTCTGGGTTTCACAGCAGCGCACAAGGAGCATGGTAAGGAGGGGGGAATGATCTGCTTCTTGCTCAAGCAAGTGGGAAGCAGATCATTGCAGCTTGCACTGGTGGCAGGTTGGAGGAAGGAGGTGGCAGCAGCAGACTCGAGGCGAAAGGCACCCCAAATCCACCTCCTCCTAGGACCCTTCGGAATCTGCTGCTGATGCAAACCACATCAGGAGGCCTCATGGATGGGCCGGCTGCATCCCAGTCCCTGAGCTAGATGGGCCAATGGTTTGCCTTTGTATGAGACGTATCTCCGCCCTGCCATTGACTAAAATGTGGGAACCAGATATTCCCTGTCCCTCCAAATAGAGTGCTCTACCTTTCTTGAAAGAAAAATTCAAAGCACCTAACAACCAATAATCTAAAACAGAGGTTCTCAACCTGTGGCCGGGACACACTTGGTGGGTCGCAACCTGATTTCTGCTGGGTCCCAGGTGATGGAAAGATCAGATAATTAATTGCCACAAGCTCTGAGACTATTCAAAAATCAGATAGCTACTAAATGCCCTTCAAAGAGCTTAGCTCCTGCAGTTTGCAAGATAGCTGCTAATTGCCCTGCAACCAGCTGAGCTCTTTACTGGTAAATAAATAAATATATTTATTTCTAGATCACTTTTTTTAAAGTCTCATAAAGCTAGGTGAGTCCCGATAGAGTGTCATTTTAAAAAGGGTCCCGGTGCTAAAACGTTTGAGAACCACTGATCTAAAACCATCATAAAAGCATTTGGGATAAAACAAATGTCAGCACAATTACACAGCAGTTAGAAACCCTAGAACCTGCAACAGCAGAAACCACAAAACCAGCCTTCAGAAAAGTTCTTCACCATGTGATGGAAAGTGAGCAGGGTCGGGCCAAGCCAGTATCCCTGGGGAAAGGATTCTGCAACTGTGCCATGATTATTGGGGGGGGGGGAGGGACGGGAGGGGACACTATTTGGCCTTCTGCTGCAGACAGCAACATGTCATGGGCCAACCCTGTCTCACATACTTCTCTATGTGACCCCCAGAGAGAGATGAATTTCACATGTGTGAAATTCACGTGTGAAATTTCACAGGAAGCTTTACTTCCTGATTGTGATGCAGCAGGTTCCACTGCAAAAAGAAGAGACAACCTGCAGTTGCTTTACCAAAAGATTTTTTAAAAGCTTAAGAATGATGGGCAGGGACGGGTCCATCTATGAGGCCGACTGAGGGAGTCGCCTCAGGCAGCAGATTGGTGAGGGAGGGCACCCACTTTCCATTGCTTTTTCTTCTCTCACTCCCTGGATTGGCAGAAGAGGAGGGAGACAGAACAGAAGATGTGTGGAAGATCTCCAGTGCTCTGCCCACCACTCTGTTCCTCCACACTTCCTTTTCTAGTCTATCCTCCTCCTCTTCCTTTCCCAGCCCAGGAAGTGGGAGGAGCCGAGGCGCATGTCCAGGTGAGGCAGGCAGCATTTGGAGTTCATGGGCCATCCTGAATAAAGGGCTTGGACAACAACTGCGCTTGTTACTACATTGTTACTACTCTGGACATTAAAGAGTAAAGACTCTTTAATGTCCAGAGAGGTGCCTGGAATCCCAATCCCAACCTCAACTGCTGACAAGAACATTTAACAGAAAGAGCTGAAATGTACTTACCTGCATCACATTTCTTAAGAGTCATTGCCAAAACTGAGGGATGAAGAACTGTTCTGGCAGGAAAAATAAATAAATAAAACAATGGAAACATTTAAATTCCTGCCTCTTTAAGAATAACGCTGAGCTGATATGGTGCTATTCCCCCCCCACACACACACATTTGCTTCCTTCAGAGAATCCTTTGTCATTGACTTATCAGCTAAGGACCCTTTGAATGGCTGCCACGGACCCTGTAACGCAGGGGGGGGTGGCAACGTATGACCCACGGGCCGAATCCAACCCGCCACCCAAAGTCGTCTGGCCTGTGCGGAGCTCGGCTTAAAGCCTCCCACCTAATTTGCCACACACCAGACAGAGCATGGCAGAGCTGCCTGCCCAGGTTCATGGAGTCCTTGTGTCACACAGAGCCTGTCTGGCGTGTGGCAAATTGGGCAGGAGGCTAAAACATACCATTACCCTGCTGAAGGTACACGTTGAACTTGAGAAGGAAGATCAGTTATGATGCTGGGCAAGCTGTCTTTGTGGGAACGTTTTTTGGCATTACTGACCTTCTCCATGGGAAATCCCCCAGTTTGCTGGACAAGGGATGCAGCACATTAAACTGTTTCAGTGCCTCACATACATTATCTCAGCAAATCCCTGCCACAGCACTGTAAGGTAGGCTAACACCATTAGTGCCAGATTGCAGAGGCCGGGGGGGGGGGGAGGGATTTCTGAGGCGGAGAGAACAGCAACGTGTCAAAGGCAACCTAATGAGCTTGTGGTTGAGGCACCCATGAGCTTCTTTGCGCAAATGTTTAACCACTACACTGCACTAGTTCTATAATTAAACCAGTTGATCTTTTTGAATCTCGTCTTTGTGATGATGTCACCACAACGTACACCATACATGCCTTGACATTACAGTTTTCTTATCCTTCCAGATACATCCTCCCCCCCCCACACACACACACACATTTTCTACACACTGTTTTATTCTGGGAGGGGGGGCTGACCAACCGGGGAGCATGTTTCGCTATTGCTTGGCACACTCTTTAGACCCAGGAATACGTGTCCCTCTTTTCCCTCACAAGGAGGACTCACTCTTCCTCAGCCCTGCTTTTTAGCAAGGGAAAAGCCTTCCAGGGCAGTTCCTGTTATGGCAATTGATGAGTCACCGAATGAAAATGCAGAACCAACCAATACTAGCGTCGTTCCACCTGATCCGGTGAGGCTTTCTCTAGCAGAGAGCAGTAATGGACAACTCAGAGGGGAAAACCTATCTAAACAGCGGTGGAGATAAGAAGTCATTTTAAAACACTTCGTCTATTATGGCAAACAGATCGGTAGCTGTGGTTGTTTCCATAATGTGGACTGGAATCTGGATGGCCCAGAAATACATAATTTGGCAGATGATGCCCAAGATCAGCTCCATGTCTTCTCCTCCACCTCCTCCTCTCGCCCATACACTATCTAGTGACACACAGTGTATATGGCATCATGCTGAAAAGTTCCTTATCCTGTGCCACCACCACCACCCCCGCCAGCTTGCAGTCATTGGTGCAGCCACCTTGCCGAAGCAGCAGATCTGGACCTGGCCAGTGCCTGTGTTGAGGGACCACCTGGGGAACGTGTGTGTTGCCCTGAGCTCCAGGATGGACAAAAGACAAGATACGCCACACATTTTTGAGAAGGGTCGTCTCCTTAATTACAGCAAAAGCAAAAGGAGCTGGGTGATACCTGAAGGACACCTGAAAGATCCCCTGGATCAGGCCAAAGGCCCATCCAATCCAGTATCCTGATTCCCGCAGTGACCCACCAGCAGCCACTGGGAAGTCCATACGCAGGAAAGAGAGGCACACCTTTCTCCTGCCATTGCTCCCTTGCAAGTGGTATTTGAAGGCAAGTTGCTGCTAAACCTGATAGCCATCATGATTAGCAACACATTCCATGAATGAATGATGTACTATGTGATTATGTGCCTCCTTTTCTTTTCAGCTATCTCCTGCCCAGGGTCTCTGAGAGGAATTTTATCAGGCGGTACAAAGTTTCTTTTGGGCCTCTTCTCAAAGGGGGAGGGGGAAAAATGGGGCAGGGGAGGGCAGCAATGGTCAGAAATGTCTCCGGAGTCCAGGTCTACCAGACTTCCCGATGTGGTGCCCAGGTCTACCTGCCCAGTAGACCTGAACTCCTGGTTAGCCCAGCCTCAGTCTTTCAGTCTCCATGAGGCCAGCTGAGATCCCGGGACATTTCTGGGGGCCCTCCTTTGGCTCCTGGGCCCCCTTTTTGACACTGGGCCCGGGTACAATTTACCCCCTTTACCCCCCTCTCATGGGCCCTGCTCCTGCCCATCAATACCATTGTACATTGTGCATCATTTTATGTTTCATACCATGCTCCCCCTCCCTTACTCGTCTTTTTTTCTAAGCTAAAAAGCTCCAAATGCTGCAGCCAGGACTTTCCTCTTAAGGAAGATATTTGAATCCTATGAATGTTTTGGTTGCCCTCTTTTGTGCCCTTTCAAGCTTTACAATACAGTACTCCCCCCCCCCATATCCGCTAGGGATATGTTCCAGGTCCCTCCGTGAATACTTGAAACCGTGGATAGGAGCGAACACCCCCTCCATGGTTTCCTGAGGGGCCCCCGCCCTGCCTCCCCTGCAGGAAGGCGTGTGCGCCACCCCAGCTCTGACTTTTCTTTCAGCAAGCTTTGTTTCTTCCTTAAAACAAACCGAGAAGCAGCCTCCATTGCAGGCAAGTAGAACAAGACTAAGTCCTAGAGAGGCTCTGCAAGGTTTCTGTTAACCTTGCAGAGTCTCTCTAGGACTTAGTCTCGTTCTACCTGCCTGCAATAAGCAGCCACAGGCTGCTTCTCCTGTTTGTTTAAGGAAGAAACGAAGCTTACTGGGAAAAAAGTAAAAGCCGGGGGGGGGGGTTGCCCGCAATCCGTGGATAACTGAAACCGTGGATAGCGAATCCGTGGATACGGGGGCCCACCTGTATATTGTACACAGCACAGTATTCCAGATGTGGCCACACCACCAATATAGGGGCAATATTATATCAGCATTCTTAGGCTACAATCCTTCACACACTTTCCTGGGAGTAAGCCCCACTGAACACAATGGGACTTACTTCTGAGTAGATATGCCTAGGATTGTGCTCTTAGTCTCGATTCCTTTCCAAATGATCATTAGCACTGGGTCGATGTTGAACTACCCGCCACGTCCGTACAATCTCTCCTGGTTCATCACAAACAGCTCAGACCCCATCAGTGTATATGTGAAGCTGCAATTTTTTGCCCCAAATGTTACATTTGCTGACATTGGACCACATTTGTCATTTGATGGCCCATTCACCCAGTCTGGAGAGATCCTTTTGGAGCTCTTCACAACCTGCTTTGGTTTTTTACGACCCTGAAAAGTTTAGTGAACTGGTTAAACTGAATAGGTCGCTTATAGATTCCTTCCTCCCCACTGCCCCATTTTCTATCACTACATGTTTCTGGGGAGAGGAGGAAAACCAGACACAATAGGGCTACTCTTTTTGGTGATCACACCTACAGTATCATCCGGCCTGAAAGAGAACAGTCTATCTAAGACTATCACAAGTGAACTTATTTGAATCAATAACCGTTCAGTTCACAGCTTCAGCATCTCAATAGCTAGGTAGCATTACCCCTCTGCAGATAACTGAAGTCTCATAGGAAGAACCACCAAGATCTCAACAAACCATTGGTGTCTCTCTTCATTCACCAATCTCTGTTCACCTTCCAGCGGTCTCTGGTCTCCTCTCGACTTTCCTACAACAACCAATTCTCACATCCAAATCCCAGACAGCTTATAGGATCATAAGAACATACTGTAAGTAAGAAGAGCCCTGCTGGATCAGGCCAAAGGCCCATCTAGTCCAGCTTCCTGTATCACAGAGTGGCCCCACCAGATGCCACAGGGAGCACACAAGACAACAAGATACCTGTGTACCCTGTCGCCACTCCCTTGCACCTGGCACAGAGAAAACCTACTCCTACAACCAGGAGGTTGTAGTCCATGGTGAATTCTCACCTTCTTCCACTTATCCAACGGTGAGGACCCCAAAGAGTACAGTACTTTTCAACATCCCAGGTACCTGTGCATCCAGACTTGACTGTCTTCCCTCTCGATCTGAGACCTTCTGCTTCATACCGACGTCAGAAAATAGCTTGCCGCTGCAACTTCTGCTTCCACCAGGAAATTCAGGCCCATGACACAAACCAGAAATGAAACAGCAGATGTTTCCATTCAACCACAGCGTCAGAAGAACTAGGCCTGAGAAGGTGATTGGAGGGGAGAGGCTGGGGGGGGGGACTCATTCACAAGGGACAGACAAGAATGCTGTCTCAGCTCTAAATGCAAGTTACGTTCTGGAGTGACGAAGTAGGACCTCCTGCAAAAAAAAAAATGCTTTTTAAAATTTGAATTAAACACTGGACATACATTCAGATGTACGTTCCTACACATGCGTAGGAAGACACAGAGTCAATTCACACACACTACTTTAAATGACTCACTTCTTTATCCTGCTTAGGCTGCGCACACGTTCCTGGGAGTGAGCACAATAGGACTTACTTCTAAGTAGGCATGCATAGGATTGCATTGAGAATCATCTACTGTATTTGTAAAATTTCTATCCTGCTTTTCTTCTGCTAGGCCAGGGCTAGGAAATTCAAAACAGTCAAGCGCGACTTGCAAGAGGTGGGCTGGGAGGACAGGAAGGATCCATCCGGCACGAGTTCTTCTAGCTGCACAAGCTGAGATCTTGCAGGGCGGAAACCAAGGAGGGCGGTGCCCCCAGATGAGAGTATGTGGGCGCACACCTGGCAGGCTGACTGTTCTGCTTCACCGGGCCTGAGAGTCACGTTTCCCCAAGCAACAGAGGAACATCTCTCTGAGCAAGGGGGGGGGGGTGTTGAAATGGCTGCTCCCCAGGGAATGCCTCAGAATGATGGACAAGGTCCAGAGAGTTCCCGTGTTCAGAAGCTGAAGAGAAGTCTGCGGAATTAGCAGACCCAGGAAGAACTTCTTCTTCCTGGCTACTGGTCAGAACAAGAATGTAAAGTGTAAAAAAAAATGATTTTGATATTTTCCTCTTTTCTATAAGATGTGCTTTTCAGAAAATGGCAGTACACTTCAGAATGGGACATTCTGTCTGTAGATCTAGTTTTTAACTCTCTGATGCCAGTAAAAAGCACTTTACTAACTAAGTTGAACTTGAGATCAAATTGATCTAGGATTGTCAACTCATCAGAAAAAAAGCCATCCCTGGGCCTTCCTCTCAGTCCCACCCCAGCTTTGTGCTAGGGCCCATGCTGGCTTCTTACCCCATGCTGGCTCACTCCTCCTGGTTGGAGGAGTAGGTTTTCTCTGTGCCAGGTGCAAGGGAGTGGCGACAGGAAGCAGGTTATCTTGTTGGCTGTGTGCTCCCTGAGGCATCTGGTGGGGCCACTCTGTGATACAGGAAGCTGGACTAGATGGGCCTTTGGGCCTGATCCAGTAGGGCTCTTCTGATGTTCTTATGTACCCCAAAACTCAATTAGGCTTAATTCACCCAACTGGACTACACTCACAGCCAGGCCCTTCTTGAGCTCTGCCTCGGTCCTGGCCCCTCTCAGGTATCCCGCTCCGCCTTTTGCATTGCAAACTATGAGGGGCCAAACTAGACATGGCTTGGATCACCTCATGGATCCTGTCATGCTTCTATGTTTCCTTATCGCTGCATGCGCGGGAGGCAATCTGGATCAGGACCGAGGCAGGGGGCAAGAGCAGCCCCTCTTACAGTGCAATCCTAACCCACTTTCCAACGCTGGTGTAACCGTGCCAACAGGCACTGGCGTTGCTGGAGGTGGGGCGGAAAGCTAAGTTCTGCAGCTTTCCGCCCCACCGTTACTCTCCGGTACGAGGCGCCCCGCCCCCTCGTCATAGGAGCCCGTCAGCTGAGAGAAAGCAACGCGCAGGGCTGCAGGGCTGCGCGCAGGGCTGCAGGTCACGTGCAGGGCTGCAGGGCTGCGCGTTGCTTTCTCTCCGCTGACGGGCTCCTATGACGAGGGGGCGGGGCGCCTCGTACCGGAGAGTAACGGTGGGGCGGAAAGCTGCAGAACTTAGCTTTCCGCCCCACCTCCAGCAACGCCAGTGCCAACAGGGCGCACACTGCATTTTGCAGTGCAGGGGCAGTCACGGAGGAGGCCTCTTCAAGGTGAGGGAACATTTGTTCCCTTACCTTGGGGTTGCATTGCAGCTGCACCAGTGCTGGAAAGTGGGTTAGGATTGCACTGTTAGGGTAGGAGGAAAACCTCCCCTTGGAGCCAGTGGAAACCAGAGTCCTGATCTAGATTGCCTCAGCCCCGCCCCTTGCGCACTATTTACAGCAGGGAAAAATGAGGAGGCCAACAATGTGGCTGCTGACATCGCATCTAGTTTGGCCCTAAGTTGTAGTTTTAATTTAAAAAAGAAAAGAACACCAATAAGGTACATTTGGGAGGGATTCCAACTGAATGTAAAAATATGACATTGTGTTGTTTGTATAGCATGGCCTAGGGTGGTATGTTTTTTCTTTAAATATCACACTAGGAGGGTGGTGAATCGGGGGAAAACACCATGGGGGGCTAGTGGAATCTTGTTCCAATATAGATCATGCCTCAGCCTCCCCCTGTGCAGTATTTTAAGCAGAAAGATGTTCCCACTGGCTTTCAATGGGAGCTTTTAAAAACATTAGCATAGATAGCATGTAGGGAGGGGGGCTCTACAATCAGGATCAGTACTGTGCTAAAACCCCATATATCCCTATTGTAGTTTTGGCCTTTGAGCACTATCTTAAAAAGTTTTTGAAACCCCTCCCCAGGCCATGTTACGCAGTTTTGCAGAACACGTCTTTTGACCCTTAATACACACACCCTTTGCTGTTCCTGGGATGATTTATTTGGGTGATTGTAATTGTTAGTGGCTGATTGCCAGGACTCTGGGTTGTTCTTTGCTCTCTTACAGAGCAATCCTATCCAACTTACACCACCGGTATAACCAGCGGTGCAGCGAGAACAGGAGGCTCCAGAATGGAAAGGGGATGCAAATCCCCTCCAAAGGGGGATTCAAGGGAAATTTAAATCTCCCCTCCCCTCCAAAGCCTCCCACCCTGCCCTCCCGCGCTGGTCACACAGGTGGTGTAAGTTTAGACTTACCAGATCTCCAACCGGGACAGCGCTAGACCTTTAGGAGAAGGAATGTGGGCAGGTGTAGCTTGTCAAACCCTTAGAGCACTATATAGGCATGTCTACTCAGAAGCAAGCCCCACTGAACACAATGGGGCTTGCTTCTGAGTAGACATGCCTAGGATTGTGCTCTAAGGTTTAACAAGCTACACCTGCCCACATTCCTGCTCCTAAAGGTCTAGCACTCTGTCCCGGTTGGAGATCTGGTAAACCTATGTAAGTTGGATAGGATTGTGCTGTTAGTCAGAAGGAAGATTCTGATAGCAGGGTCATCACAGCAACCACCTCTCGCTCTTTTTAGAAAAAGCAGAAGCAAAGACGTTGTGCAATCCACATTTGTGAAGCGGTGTGTGGTTGTGTATGACGCCACCCAAGAGACATTGTGCAGAGAACTTTGTTGTTGATTGTGCAGCTGGATCCCCGGCCATGCATGTTTACTTGGCAGCAGGTCCCACAGAGTCCAAGGGGACTTCCTCCCCAGTCAGTCTGCACAGGATCACAGCTGTAAAGTGAAGTGGAGCAGGGCGCCCTGTCTGCCTTGCATCCTGGTGGAGAAGGGGGAACTTGAGTTGGTGCAGGAGTGAGAAAAAGCTGCCTCTGAGGAAATCCTCACTTCTGCAACGATGGAAGACCGGGGGGGGGGGGGGGGACATTCGTCCTTCTCTGTAGCTGGTCACCACCATGAAGCCCAGTCCCATGCATGTCAGAAGTGGGCCCCGATGCATTCAATGGGGCTTACTCGCAGGGAGGGACATGTGCCTAGGTTGACGCCATAACTAGGGGCATTTTTTATGGTGGTTTTATTTTTTTTGCAGATTTCGGTGTGTAACCAAAATGAAATCTCAGAAAGCGGTGTTATATGTGCTTTTATTCCAAAATTTCACCACTGTAACCACTTTAAAAGTGTACGAGGTATGTGGTATAAGTGGTATAGGTTGTACAGTGTCAGTAGATGAAGAACGTCACAACATTACATTTTTTATTTTATTTTATTTTTCGCAGATTTTTTAGCAGAAAGTGGTGTTTTGTGTTTATATGAGGTTATCATCATCATCATCATCAACAACAAAAACCCTAACCATAATTAGTGTTGTATTTGATGAAAATTAAGCTGTAGAGAGGCAAAGTTTAGTCAATTACCGAGCAATCCTACCTATATGTCTACTCATAAGTCAGTCCCACTGAGTTCAATGGCACTGAATTCCAGGCAAGTCTGTTCAGGATTGCAACATTAATAATCAGTTAGATAAATCCAATTTAAAAACATTTTGACTGACTAACTAATATGTATGTCATCGGATGAATGGAAGTCCGAACTGATGAATCATTACACAACTTCTTAATTGTTTGGTTTTTAATTGTTTTAGTACATATCATTAATGTATTGATTGCATTTTGGCGACAGAGGTAACAGTGTAGGTTTAAAAATATAGATACAGTTGCAGCATTATAATAATAATTGTATCTGAATCTGAGACTTTCTGCATGCAAAGTACGGTACGCACTCTGTGGCTGAGCTACTTTACAGCCCCTCCATAATGGTTTAAAACGTTCGATAGTTGAATTGACAGAGTTGCCATGGTTTAAAATTTTTAGGTTCGGGTTCTCCCCTCCCCCCTTGCCCCCTGTTCCCATCCCACCACCACCCAGATCTCCAGAAATGAAATCTCTGAGCGGGGAGTGGATACATTATGAATGTCTTGCCATTTGCATCCGTAAATATTGGCATGGCAAGTATAAACATAAGAACATAAGAAGAGCCTTGCTGGATCAGGCCAAAGGCCCATCTAGTCCAGCTTCCTGTATCTCACAGTGGCCCCACCAGATGCCTCAGGGAGCACACAGACAACAAGATAACCTGTTTCCTGTTGTCTCTCCCTTGCACCTGGCACAGAGAAAACCTATTTCTAAATCCAGGAGGTTGCTTATGGCTTGTAACCTGTGATGGTCTTTTCCTCCATGAATCTGTCCAGGCCCCTTTTAAAGGCATCTAGGCCAGGTGCCATCACCACATCCTGTGGCAAGGAGTTCCACAGAAGTATAGTAGGTTGTGTGTACAGTAGTTGTTCTGGGTGGGAAGGAGTTTCAACTATAAGAACGTCCGCAAGGGTTGAGGCATTGAAGAGAGCAAGAGGCTTTGGGGCAAGCAAGGATGGCGGAATTGGAGATGCAAAGGTCCGAGGCTGCAGGGTGGGGCCCTTCTCTGAAGAGAGAAAGAAATTCAGAGGAAAACTCCTTTCTGCTTCCTTGCATGTCGTAAGGATTGCAATGGCTTAAATGTGATAGGCCAGGCTATGCACTGTGAAGTGGAAAGGCAGCCCCTGATTGGTTTAGATTTGTTGTCCTTCCTTATATGATGAGACAGACTCCTCAGCTCTGTAAGGGGAGACTGGGGCCGAGACGAGGAGGGAGGGAGGGGAGATTCTTGGGTTTTCTGGAGCCGGGACTGCTGGTGGTATCACTTCCTCCTTGCTGTTTTACATTTGTTCTTTCCTTGGTATCCGCTCTGGTCCATCTGAGGAACTAGAGAGACAAAGGCAAGATCTGGTCATTCATTCTTCTCTGAATATCCAGCTAAAATACAGCATGATCCAGTCTGGTTGACAGAAGACCACTTTTGCAGTGTGAGCCTTTTGGCGGCATTGTCAACAAGACCACAGGAGTTTACTAAACCTCTCCAGAAGAACAGTAAAATGTGGAGCCAGCAAAGGGCGGCGGGGGGGTGTGTGCCTAAGTTCAGCATTTTTGCCCCGGGATCGCTGCTGCTGCTGTTCCCGCCCCCACAAACACTTAAAGTTCTCCCCGCCTTGCGGGAAGAACTTTGAGAAACAGTGCTATAAGGTGCTAAGGATTATTGAGCTCAAGTATTGATTATTGGGGGAATGCTCCATAGCAGTGTTTCTCACACTTGGTGGGTCGCGACCTGATTTCTGGTGGGTCCCAGGTGATGGAAAGATCAGATAAGAAATTGCCACAAGCCCTGAGGCTATTCAAATATCAGATAGCTACTAATTCCCCTTCAGAGAGCTGAGCTCCTGCAGTTTGCAAGATAACTGCTAATTACCCTGCAAGCAGCTGAGCTCTTTACTTGTAAATAAATAAATATATTTATTTATTTCTAGATCACCTTTTTTAAAAGTCTCGTGAAGCTAGGTGGGTCCCGATAGAGTGTCATTTTTTTAAAAAGTGGGTCCCGGTGCTAAAACGTTTGAGAACCACTGCTCTATAGTGCTAAGGATTACATACAGAGGTAACGAAAGGGTAATGCTTTAACGTGAAATTTATGTATAGAGCACCAAATGTTCAGTGGCTATTCATTTTCTTGTGAAGAAAGAGCATTTTTGTTTGGAGGATACAGGATAGGCAGGAGTCATAACTTCTTCTCATAGAATGCTGTTTCCCAGCAACAGAGCTACCCCCTCTTATTGGAGAACTCTTCCGATTGCTTTACAAGCCTGGTTCCCCTCCCTTTCCATATGTATAGGTTGGAAAATGCTGGCTTCTCCAGCCCCCAGGGAGTGGTTCCCAAACTGGGAGGCGTGGCTCCCAGGGGAGCCGCGGATACAAGCCAGGGGAGCCGCAGAGTGCTACGGAATCCTCTCGGAATACAGTGCATTGCCAATTGGCAGGCATCAGCATAATGTAATGAGGGAGGCGTGGCCAAGGGTTGCCAATGGTCAAGGGAGCCGCGGGTCAAAAAAGTTTGGGAAACACTGAGCTAGAGGGAGTCTGAAGGACACTCACTTGTCTTCTCATAATATAGACGGGTCACCAGAGCAACTGTGGTAATCCCAAAGGCACAAAAAATGGCGCGCAGGAGGAGCCAGACGAGGACCATGTAGTTTTCTTGGTGTGAAGCTTTGGGTGCTGAGCAATTCCAAACACAGGAGAAGGAATTAGTAAGGAGAACACAAGAACATAAGATCTGCTGGCCCAGACCAAGCGTCCGTCTCTAGAGACGACGTCTAAGAACGAAGACAGATATCACATTATTAAAGTAGTGCGACTTATTTGAACCTCATCCAGCCACAACTCTCCATTCCAGGGCTGACCTCTGGAGGAGGGACGACGACCCAGCTCTGCATATTTCGGGAAGATGCCAGCTATGACTGGCTAGCACCTCTGCTGCATGGATCCCGTCTCCATCTTCCACCCCTGGAGGAGTTCTTCAGTTTTGCTTAAATGTTTTGTGCTTTCTCTTGTAAATAAGTGGATGATTGACTGTTTATATGAATGTGGCCCTTGAAGAAGAAAAAACCAGGCTACCTGAAGTGCTGAAGAGTTCAGTGCTGAAGAGTTCAGCCCACCGAGGCTAATGTCTTGTGGCAGGCCATCCAAAGTTGGGATAGAGATACACCTTTGGTAAGGAGAATCGAAAGTGGTAGAGTCTTTCCTAATGGGGACTGAAGCCCTTTCACAGTTTGGGGCATTTGGGGTCCTGCCATCTCATGCATGTTTTGTGTGCTGTAATTGTGATTTTTTTATTATTATTTTTTTAGTAAAGCAAGTCATAGATAAATGCCCTGCATCATCCCACCTTGGGCTGCCAACTGACCTGAAAAAAACAGCTTTGATTTTTGTGTGTGAGAGTGCTTTAGAAATCTGATAAATAAATAAAACAGTCTTGTACTGTTAACAGTACTGTTAACAGTAGCATAATCTTCGGGGGGGGGGGAGAAGGTGATGCTTTCCAAGGGAGATGAAACACTGTCGGCTGCTACTATTTCTGCATATCAAGCTACAGTGAAAGACATTAGGCGCAATGGAAGACATTAGGCACAAGACATTAGGCGCAAGTTGGCAATACTACTTCCACCACTTACGTTGTTGAGTTTGTGGTATCTTTGGCCTTTGGGAGCTATTCATCCATCCCTACTTCCTCACCTAAAATTGAGGGAAAGCGTGAACTCCATAATTGCAAATACCGGTAGGTTGTTGGACTTTGTAATAATGTAGGAATTCTGGTTTGAACCCTCCTTCCCTCAGCCCTCTTTCTATTCCAAAGGACCCAAGAGTCCTCTATTGACATCCTGAATTCCCCAACAACTTACCTGCTGCTGGTTTTATCACTTGGAGCTCCGTCCCGTTCCCTGTTGTTTCTGGCAGGCCAGGAATGTCCACCACACACCGATATGTCCCCGAGTCATAGCGTCTCAGATCCTGTATCTCTATGTCTGCTCTTCTCCCCAGGAGGAAGGCCGGCTGGTCCGAGGTGAGAGTCACTCTCCCCAGGAATTCCCGGGTGCTGTTCCTAACCACCAAGGCTGAATCTTTCACCCACCAGTAGCTGCCGACCTTGGGCTCTGTGGTGGTGTTGTAGGAACAGCGCAAAGTGATGGAGCTGCCTTCAGTGCCTTCGGCAAAGCTGGGCTGGGAGACCACAAGGTCCTGAGCCTGCGAAACTATGGAAGAGGCATGAGCTTAGACATCTTGACTTTCTTTCTGGAATAATCAGAGCAATAAAAGCATGTTTGCTAATCATTGTTTATTTTGCACATGGTCCACATACCTTTCTTTAGTGTTTCATTTCTGAGAACATCACTTTTTCCAGTCATTCAAAAGGTAATATTTCATATCTAGGGAAATGCTGTCCTCCTAGATAGTGCATTCTTTTATCCATGAGCCCACCGGGCAGTCTCATGGGCATAGACTGGCTATTCCAAGTGATGTAAATGATGGAAGACACAACTCCCCACACAATGCACACCATACTTGCCTCATATTGTCGAACTTCTTTGTAAAGTTTTATTTTAGTTTTATCATTTAGTTTCAGTTCTTCTGTAGCAATCTGGCATTCAGCTTTCTTTGTGCAACCCAGCACCTGAGTTGCAACCCAGCACCCAGCACCCAGAAATCTTTTTTTTTTAAGAGCCACAGATACTCTTGAGCCTTTAGTTTTGCAAACTTCTCCTTTTTGCATTTCTTTTTCTATTTGAGACTATTTTTAATTTGGAGAGCTGTTTTAATGCAAGAGCTCAGAATGCGATTTTGGAAGCCCCAAATGTCACTTGGTCCGAAACCAGATTTAGGGGAAGGTGATATAGGCTTAGGGGTGGAGCCACTGGTATTTCAGTTATTCTTAACACTTTTAGAAGTCATTAGAGGAAACAAATTAGAGGGAACAAATTTGTTTTTATTGGCTTATATATGGCATGAATAACTGCAGGTTTACAGACCCACGTGTGCAAATTAAATGTTTTGCCCTGTATGGCAGGAATAAATCATGCTTGCAGTTTGTGCATCAAAAGTGCAATAAAAATAAGATTTTCAAAAGGTGAATAAAGAGAGGGGATGCGAAGATCACCTGGGGTCTAATTTGGCATGAGGCTGGTCCTTCGCCTATGGTGACTGCACCCACGAACGCAGCAAGTGGCCACGTTTGAGACATTGGTTTTTCAGCCTATGGCTTACTTTCAAGGCTTTTGTAAGACACATTGAGATGTAAATAGATCTTGCTCTTGTAGGCCTATGGTAGGGGGTTGTGGGCCCGGCGCAATGCAGAAGCAGCCTCCGGGAGGGGGCCTTGCAGTATCCGGTGAGTCATTATGGGCATTGGGTGCTGGATTTCAGCATCCATGGTTTTCAGTATCCGCAGGGGGATCCAGAACCAATACCCTGTGGATACTGAGGGCCCACTGCATTCAGTTTTATTATTATTATTATTATTATTATTATTATTATTATTATTATTATTATTATTACTATACACTACTTTTCAAGAAAACAATTCACAAAGAGTTTATAGAGAAAATCAAATAAATAAATGGCTCCCTGTGCCAAAAGGGCTTACAATCTAAAAAGGTACAGAAGAAACACCAGCAAACAGCCGCTAGAAAAGACACTGCGCTGCAATGAAGAGGGGCAGTTACTCTCCCTCTGCTGATAAATAGAAGAGAATACCCCTTCAAAACGGGCTTCATTGCCCAGTTAGAAGGGATACTAATCTCTTGCTATTTTATTGTGGACTACAGGTGGGCCCCCATATCCACTGATCCGTTATCCACGGTTTCAGTTATCCACGGATTGCGCGGACAACCCCTCCCCCCAGGCTTTTACTTTTTTCCCTGTAAGCTTCGTTTCTTCCTTAAACAAACAGGAGAAGCAGCCTCTGGCTGATTATTGCAGGCAAGTAGAACGAGACTAAGTCCTAGAGAGGCTCTGCAAGGTTAACAGAAACCTTGCAGAGCCTCTGTAGGACTCAGTCTCGTTCTACTTGCTTGCAATGGAGGCTGCTTCTCTGTTTCTTTTAAGGATGAAACAAAGTTTGCTGAAAGAAAAATAAGAACTGGGGGGGCATGCCTGCCTGCAGGGGAGGCAGGGCGGGGGCCCCTCAAGAAACCATGGAGGGGGTGTTCGCTCCTATCTACGGTTTCAACTATCCACGGAAGGCCCTAGAACATATCCCCAGCAGATATGGGGGGAGTACTGTACTCATTTGATGTGACCTCATTTTAAAATCATGTTCTGAGCTGCCTTGAAGACTTTGATGAGATAGGAATAAATAAACAAAACTTTGAACATGTGATGTTGTTTTAGAAACCTTTAGGAATTACAGTTGAATTCCCTGGAGACTGTGCCTTCTCTGTGCTGGATCAAACATCCAGACTTTTTTTTTAGTTGGAAAAACATACCCACGCACATACACCGGACCTGTTACATTCAGATGGGGTTTCAGAGTCCTGTTGCTCAACGAGAGTTTGTGTGGCTGTATTGCACAAGAGTAACATGTGGCTAGCGGGTGGCGCAGCGGGTTAAACAGCTGAACCATAAGCTGACGATCGGAAGGTTGGCAGTTCGATCCCCGCGACGGGGTGAGCGCTCGTTGCTTGGCCAGCTCCTGCCAACCTAGCAGTTCCAAAGCATGTCAATGCGAGTAGATAAATAGGTACCGCTTGTGGGAAGGTAAACAGCGCTCCGCGTTCCAGCTGCATGCTACGCGCTGCGGCAAGGAAAGTCATGCCGGCCACATGACCACGGAGGCGTCTTCGGACAATGCTGGCTCTTCGGCTTTGAAATGGAGATGAGCACCACACCCTAGAGTCGGGCACGACTGGACTTAATTGTCAGGGGATACCTTTACCTTATTGCACAAGAGTAACATGTGGCTAGAACATGCTTCATATATGCTTATACAGAACAGCCTCAGTCTCTAGACAACGTTACAATCTGTGTTAAGAATATGTATTCTCTCAACGGACTCTGTTGAGAGTCACGTTGACTGTGCCACACCCCATTCACCATGCTGTCTAGACGACACCACCACACACTGAATAGACAGACAAAGCCACAACATCTCTGCATTTGTCTCTCTCTCATCATTACCCTACAAAAAGAGGGGGAAGCCTTTAAAAGAGTTGCAGGAACTCAAAAGCAAATTTATGCCTGATTTGAGGTCTAGGGAAGGGGGTCTGCATTTGCATTGGCAGATGACATTCTACTAGCTGGGCTGGCAGCAGGAGTTAGCATTGCTGGGCAACTGCAGTACCACTCGGGGCTCAGAATCATCATTCTGTGCCCATAGTAGCCCTTGTGCTGTGGGTACTGTGGTGGGAGAGAGACCCTCTTGGGACCCACTCAGGGGAGGGCAGCTCCTGAAAGCAGAAGCTGAAGCTCTAGGAATGTCATCACGTGGTGTAAATGGAATGAGACCATCTCTGTGCTTTTGTGTAACTAACAATCAAAAATTTTCTTTTATGGCTCTGAATGGCTGGTGGGTACAGGCCACGCAGCCACCTGCACTCATGCCTCCCAGTCACCATCTCAGTCTCCCATCTCTTCTCCTCAGAGATTTTAAAGGCTACCTGAGAAGACAAATGCCTATATTTCAACTTGAGACTTATCCTTCATTCTAAATTTGTCCCCACCTACCAGTGTCACAACTTTGTCCATACATGAGAGTGTTTTGTCAGAGTTCTCTATTTCATATAGTGAGGAAGTTCCTTGGAAAGACTCGACAAAAGATAAATATGAGGAACTGGAAGTCAGTCACACAGGGTGTTTTGTCCCTTTCCTCTCTTGATACCGTTCCCTCATTCGTATACCTGAGAATTGAGGTGAGCTCTGCTGCCTCACTCCATTACCTGCCCACCCCTTGTCCTACAATGCGGTCCCTCTGCTGTGAAATTCCTAGCAGGTCTGGCCTGACCCCACCCCCCACCCCCGTGCCCAAGGGTCAGGGCCTGACCATCCATGATGAGGCCTACTGAGGCGATTGCCTCAAGTGGCAGAGTGGGGGTGGGGTGGCTGTGTCCACTGCTTCTCCTCCTTTCACTTCCCAGATTCAAAAAGAGGGGAATGGAGCCGACGGGAACGTGTGGAGGAGGGGAGAGTGGTGGTGGGCTGGAGGAGGAGGGCCTCTTTGACTTTAGCCCCCCAGTCTCCTCTTCCACTGCTTCCCCTTTTTCCTTTTCAAGTCCGGCCGAGTGATAGAGGCAGTGCTGGGTTAGGAGGGGTGGCTTGGTGGGCTGCCTCAGGTGCCAGGAGGGCTTTGGCTAGTCCTACTTATTATTGTCTCTTCTTCCCCTTTCCACTGCTTTGGCTTCAAAGAAGATGCAGGATGATGAACCAAAGAGGCTGCTGGCAGCTCCATCCCCCGTGCTACATCCCTTGCAAAGCCTCCTGGGAAATTCCAAACGCCCCTTGTTTCCAGCTCTTTCTTGCCTCTTTTCTAGTCTGAGCCATTCAGGCTCCCCAGGAGGTGGGGACAGGACATCATCACCACCTGCACCCCTGTGTCGTCTACGTAGCTTCTCCTCTCCTCAGAAGAGCTCGGTGGAGACAATATCGGATTTTCTAGTTATAACCAGCCAGTCAGACTGTGTCTGAAATTCCTTCAGGGCCAAACTAGGCATGAATGGTGCAGGAGCTCCATCATTTTGGAAGGTACGTAAAGCAGCCTCGGGGGCTGCCAATCGGGAGAGGGACTGAAGGAAGGGGGGCGCTATTCTTTCACCTCATTGCCATTTCTCCACTGAAAAGTGTGCATCCCCCCCCCCCAAGCAGCACCCATATGGTGTTTTTTTTTTTTCCCAGTTGGAGCAAGTAGCAGTTGTAGAGGAGAAATTGTCGGGGTGAAAATAGTGGGAAGGAAAAGGATTAACCCCCTCCCTCCCCCGCCATGGTTCCAATCTGGTTCCAATCCCCTCCAACTTGGAGGCCATGGCAGCTCGTTTTTTGTAAGAGAAAAAAGTATGTCTGTTCTGTTCCGCACACAGACACAGCAAGGAGATGTTGCCAGTAGCTCCAAACACACAAAGCTCCCATATATATCATGTGTACGTACTTTGGGCCCTACCTGGATGAATTGCTGGGAGAATGAAAGCCTTGTGTACTCCTGCCACCAAATTCTCAAGAAGGGATAGAGATAACGGGGAAGGAGGTTTTGGAGACTTGAAGACAGAAAAAGGGAGGAACTGAAAGATAGCGTCCTCCAAAATATAAGAACTGACCATTTCCAACCCTTTAATAGCAACCCACATGTTGTTCCTCAGGGCCAAACTAGAACTGACCACAAACAGGTGCTGCTGCTGCTACGGAACAGGGCAGCCCCTCATCTCCCTCCGTTTCCTCTGGCTGTAGAGTGGAGGAGAGCAAACATGATGTTGGAGATTTGCTGGGAGAATCTCCTGTGGTTTTTCTTTGCTAAATAGCAGCCCCTTGTGGCTGCTTTGAAGAACTGCAACGATGTGCTCTGGGAGAGGCTGCTAAACCTTTTCCTGCTGTGCCCTTTTTTCCCTGATCTAACTTTGTTATTTTGACACAGGAAAAAAGACAGGTATAGATGCTGCGTCTATCTTTTTTTTTAACAGCTGGGGGGGGGGAGGTTTACACCAGAAAAGACATAAGAGGAAAGGGTGAGATGAGATCCAGCATGGTGCAGTGGTGAGAGAGCCAGTCTAGGATTAGGGAAACTCAAGTTTGAATCCCCAGTCAGCTGAAGCTCCCTGGGTGGTCTGGAACCAGCCACTATCTCCCAGTCGAACGTCACAGAATTATTCTCAGGGCAAAATAGGGAGAGGAATCCTTGTTCACTGCCCTGAACTCCATGGAGGGCAGGGATGGGATTGCAATGTAACTAATAACAAACATCCTCTCCCCAAGCGCTGCTTCCCCAATCTTCAAGCTGACTGGCTGCTAATCAGCCTATAGCATGTAGCTGTGCCAATGGATGGAGCACACACTGCATGCTATGATGGGAGGCAATGAGAAATTTAAAAAAAAAAAACACGTTTTAACTTACCCCTTGGTAGGGCTTCTGGCCACCTATAGGTCTCCTCAGACCCACAAGGAGTCCAAAGAGAAGAAGGAGGTGGGGTGGGTTGGAAATTGGGGGATAGGATCCGGCATGTGCTTATGCCACCGAGATCCACCCCCTCCAGCCCGCTCCCTGCCCTTCCCATCCCTGCCCCAAACCTCCCCCAAACCGCCCATAGCCCACCCATGGTCTGCCCCTGCCACCACCGTACCTGGGCCGGGGGGGGAGGATTCAAGCGAGTTTGTTGCACACCCAGTGCTGCTGGCCATTTCTGCCTGTAGCTTTGTCGTACACAATGGCAGTGTGGCTTTCATGCCGCCGCAGTGGGACCTGTGGCAGAGGATTGTGAAATCTGCTGCCGTAGACCTTTGACAGGGTTGGGCCATAGATGTGTGGGTGTCATCTTTGCATCAGGCATGCCTCTAGTTTGGCTCTTAGGCAGCTGCCTCCCTCTGCCTGATAGTAGTGCTGGCCCTAGCTTGCTGTTAAAGGCACAGGAGCAGAGTCTGGGCCCCTAGACTCTGCTCCCGTGCCTTTAACAGCAAGTACAAAGTTGCCTGTGGGTTTAGCCAGAGATCATGACAAACATAATTCTGCAAAATATAAATGGCTGAAATAAATGCCGGTATAAACCCAAGTCTCAAGTTAGGAAAATGGGTCTCCAGTATGGTTCACAGCGTTAATCTTAAGGAAGATTAATCTTTAAGGAAGTCCTTTCTTCTGCACGGCTGCAACTCACAGAACAGCTTCGAAAGAGACGTACTGATTTTGATCTCAATCGCTTCCCCCCCCCCCAGATCCTTCCAAAAAGCAATACAATCCATAAACGGGGAAGAAATGTAGTCTCCGGAGCATATAAACAGAACATCACAAAATGTAATGATGAATAGCCCCTCTTTCCTAGGCTTTGCATATACACAGGGCTGATTAACTGGCCACTTGGAGTGCGTAGAAGGCATTTCAAAAAAGAACCTTAGAGCTATAAGAACGTTACATAAAGAGGGCTGTGTTAACTCATGGCCGTCAACTTTCATAACACGACACTTTTCTGTACACTGAGACCTTGGAAAAAAAAGCATTTTGAACAGATTCCATATCTTGCTGAATAGTTTGATATGCAATTCTATTTTTGACCCAGTGTTCGGCACATCCTACCTCCATTTTTTCCGAAGATTAGTAAATCATAGTCATATTGCCGACAGACGTTTACATCTGTGTTGCGGCCAGGTCATCCTGAGACTTTCTGGGGCTAGTAAACATCCTTTGGGGAGTCATAAAATATCCCATGAGCAACCAAATGTCTTGTGGCACCTTAAAGACTTACCAGATTGATTGCCACATTTACTTTCATGAACTAAAGCCCACTCCATCGAGAAATGCAAACTTATGCCACACAGTCAGTCTGTTCAACGTTAAAGTGCCACGAGTCTCTAGTTTTTGTTGCCTAACATGGTTACTCCTCCAGAGTCAAGCCTCCATATGTCAGCTTGTGCTCCACCATGAGCACAAGCTATAATGGATCCTGAGCTGACTTCTGGTCTCAAACAAGGGCCGAACTACATGTGACATTGAACCTGTCGTTGGTAGAGAGGCTTAACCAGATGGTGGACTCGAAGTGGTCCGCTTTTATTAAAAAAAATTGCCACAGGAGGACAACCTGGTCTGGGACTATGACGCAAGGGAGAGTTAACAGGCCTGGGGGGGGGGGGGTGATGCCAAGGTAAAGGTGACCCCTGACAATTAAGTCCAGTTGTGTCCGACTCTAGGGTGTGGTGCTCATCCCCATTTCAAAGCCGAAGAGCCAGCGTTGTCCGAAGACGCCTCCGTGGTCATGTGGCCGGCATGACTTTCCTTGCCGCAGCGCGTAGCATGCAGCTGGAACCCGCAAGCAGTACCTATTTATCTACTCATATTAACATGCTTTGGAACTGCTAGGTTGGCAGGAGCTGGCCAAGCAACGAGAGCTCACCCCGTCGCAGACTCGAACTGCCAACCTTTCGATCGACAGCTCATGGTTCAGCGGTTTAACCTACTGTGCCACCCGCTGGCCTTTTTGGGTGATGCCAAAGCAGCACCTAATTCTGCTCTTGTTTTTGTTTGTTTTTCACTTGCCCCCAGGCCCCTCAACTGGCCAGACAAAGAGGATTCTGGGAGTTCGATTCCCAAGATTCTTCCTGCCCAGTGACTACTGAAGGAGGGGGTGGTGGGTGGTGAGGAGGTGGTGGGAGGCAGCAACCCTGTTCCTGATTACAGAGTTTTTCAGCAATGGGGCTGAGGGAGAGGGTAAGCCATCCCTCCATCCTCTTTTCCAAGGAGCGCGAGCAAGAATAGGGATGGGCGGGAGGAGGGTGGGGTGGCCGGACAGGTGGCAAGCCAGGAGTGGCAGTGGGCAGGTTGGAGGTGCACGCCACCACCAATTTGCCCACCACTCAAAGCAGCCACACTCATGAGTGGCCCAGCCCTGGAAGTTAACACTTTCCCCTCTGAACCATTTTCACATTGAAACACGCACACACCTCAGCAGTTATTTGCCAACAAAGTGGCTATGTATGGAAAGCAGGAGTATAGAACGGGGTGAACTTAAGAAGCAGTTTTGAGAGATTTCAAGGGAACGAACGTATGCCTGTCCCAATACCTCGCTCCATATAAATGCTACAGGGTTATTTTCCTTGGAAATATTGTGGGTATTTTAATGATGACATTCTGCCAAACACTGCAGCTTGCATTGGGACATCACAATTGGTTTTTCTTTTTCTTGCAGGAACTTCCCAAATCTCTTTTACAGAGCTGAGTGGCAAAGCACCTGTTTTGGTCCCAGATTCAATTTCTGGCATCTCCAGTTGGAAGAATCTCAGCTAGCTGGTGATGGGATCGAATTCTGCCTACGAGATACCTTGGAAGGCTGCTGCCAGTCAGAGACAACAAGACTGGGCTAGCCGGCAGTGTCATCATATACCAGTCCACCTAATTGATCCTGACCTGTTAGCATGCATGAAAACAGAGCCATATCACTGGTATACATTTCATTGATCACATTATTCACACAAACATTAAACAAAAATAACCTCTGTTAACTGGGCAAAGAGGCCCCTTTGAGAGTGGTAGCAAGGGGAGAGCAACTGCCCTTATTTATCCCCAAGAACATAGCATCCTTCTCAATGGTAGTTGTTGGAGTGTCCTTTGTGTCTCTCTGTAGATTGTCGATTCCTTTGGGAGAGAGAACCATTTTCTCTGCAGTGTAAACCACTTTGAATACACTTTTGCTTGAAAGGCAGGGTACAGATGGTATTCAAAAGAATAACATACTTTGGCATAGGCCTTGTAGAAGATATTATCTCAGGCACAGATCCCTCACCTCTTCTCTCTCACATTTGTCCCAGAATAAAGAATGTTCACGTGCACTGTCCACCCTGATACGGCATTGCGTCAAGCATCGAAACTCTCGGTTTGCAGACTCAGAAGCACCAAGGAAATTGAAGATAGCTACATACGGAATTGTTTTTGGTTTTTTTGTTTGTTCTTCTGCTTTAATTAGCAAACCGCATGCAATTAGCAAGCAATTTGACAGTGATATTCAGTAAACTAACTGGGTGTTAATTAGCAAGTTGCTCTTTTGAATATGCTGCAATTGTGATATGTGTTTCCCAGCTAGTGGGGTGTTTTCTGGAATTAGTAATGCATGTACAGTACATTTGGTAGTGCAAGAATTAGCGTCTACCAGCATATCTGACCTAATCATTTTGAGGGTTATCATTCCTTCCCCAAGTGCTTTGTTGTTAGTCAATCTTACAATTATGGCACAATCCTGCATAGATTTCACCCACACGGGACATTTGCAGCACCTGGCAAGTAAGCGGCGCCGGCACCGAAGACACACCGAGATGCAATTTAAGTTGAGAAATGAGCCTGGGGACAAAGGGTTAACAACAGGGCCAGCCCAAGTCCTCCTGGGACCTGACACAGTGCCAAATGCTACCCCCATTCTTATCAGGTGATGGACCAGTCTCTGTTCCTCCCATTGGAGGTAAGTGGAGGGGACAGACATGAGCACCCCCTGACAAACTACTGCCTGAGGCAACTGCTTCAGTTGGCCTCATGGATGGGCCGGCCCTGTTTAACAACACCCCCCCCCCTTCTCTGCAGGACCCCTCCAAGCAAAGAAAAATATGTTGGGACATGCATTCACCCACCTCTTGCATAATGTTTGGTTTGGCTGTAATGCATGCAAGTTTGTGGCTGGAGACACATTTTGATTGGATTTTTTCAGTTTATTAAAAACATGATTGGAGGGAAATTTCTAATTTCTAGTTGCTTTATAGAAATTTGACCATCTGAATTAAACTTCTTCCTGTAAACAAAGGGACACCACCAACACCAACGAGCCTATCTTTTAGCTAAGATCCTCATCTGGGGCTTTTCTTTGGGTGTCCTCACCCATGGTGGTGAGGTGGGAGGCATTTTCATACTTATATTTCATCATTATCTTTTAGGCACCAGGCAACATCTGTCATGTCATGCTCACTTGGGCCAGCCCAATCCTATTGGGCTGCCCTGACGGCAGAACTTGTGTTCCACCAGCGCTGGCTGCTGCAAAGCAGCGCTGGCGGGAAGGCTGGAAGCCAGCCCAATCCTATTGGGCTGCCCTGACGGCAGAACTTGTGTTCCGCCAGCGCTGGCTGCTGCAAAGCAGCGCTGGCGGGAAGGTTGGAAGCCTTCCCGCTCACACCGGAGGATCAGGAGCAGATAAGCCTGTGCAGGGGGTGGAATGGGGTGGGAAGAACAGGGGAGGAGTGGGCAGAACAGGGAGGAGATAAGGCAGGGAGGGCGGATTGGGCTCAGGAGAGGGGCGGGTTTGGCGGTAGCAGTGCCCACCGAATCCTAACCCCTTTCCCAGGCCTGATCCACCTTCTCAGATCAACGCAGACTTGTGCCAGCGATATCACTGGTGCAAGTCCAAGTTGATCCGTAGCGGCTTCTGGGGCTTACCCTGGGGCAAGGGGACAAATGACCCCTTATCTTGAGGAGACCTCTCCAGCAGCCAAATTCCCCCCCCCCCCACGGAATACAGCAGAGCAGAGGCCATGCCGTCGCCATTGCATCGCCATGCGGGTTATTGACATGCCTTGGTTAACTAACTTGGATCCCATTTCATGGGAGAAAAGTGTGTGTGTGTGTGTGTGTGTGTGTGTGTGTGTGTGTGTGTGTGTGTGTGAGCGTGTGCACACACACACACACAAATACAAAAATAAATGAACTGCAAACAATGCTCAGAATTTGTATCCAAGTCAGCCAATTCTAAATCATTCCACATCCATTTCTGAAATTCCACTTTTTTTTTCCTATTTAAGTAATTGTTTATATGCACAAAAAATAATCTTTGAATGTTCTTGGCTCTCTCTGGCCCTTATGTATCTAGCTAGTTTACACAGTTATCTCTTGACTTGCCTACAAAAGCAATCAAAACAATCATTTCCCGTTGTTTTTATATTGCATGATTAATTGTTTTTGTAATAAACTCTGGCTAAATAAGCAAATAAACATGTCCTTTCCTTTAGCATTGGCTTGACTTCCAGAAGCTAGAGATGTATTAAGAAACTCCCCCTAACTACCTTTTTTTTAAAACAAACAAAAATATTGGCATATTACAAAAGTTCATCTGCTCAAATCTGCAAAAGATGCTTCTTCAACCATATTTTTTTCTTTTCTCTGATTCTCTCACAAATTCCTCATAGTTCTAGAGCCAGTCTCCCATATAGATGGGCTTACTGGGGCTGGGGGGGGGGGAGAGACAGGGAACAGCTATGATGCTGTGTGTTTCCCCCCTGCCCCCAAAGGGAGCTTTGTCAGTTTCACTAATACTGTGTAGAGAAGTGAAATTGACAAGGCTTTTCAAAAACACACAAATAAAAGTCAAGGGGAATGTTCCGCTGCACAGGAATACAACAATCCTCTTTTACAATAAATGTGTTCTGGGAAACAACAGTTTAAAATAAATCAGAGGCCCACAAAAACAACACTGCAGATCCTTTTAAAAAACGTATTGTAGCCATTCGCCATTTGCTTTCTCATATACAGTTCCCATCTTACATACAGGTCCTCTGTCACACAGTCACCACATTGTTGTACCGCCTTCTTGCACACACATTGTAATACTGTATTTCAATGTGTGTGCAAGAAAGCTTAACTGAGATTATTATAATGCTGCCTAGACAGTCTCCCTTCACAACAGCTTCATCGGATCCCTCAGCCCAGTTCGCCCAGAGTTTTGTTGTTCTTTGACTTCTGAGTCACTAGAATGTTCATCAACATTCCGTAATTCTTCAGCTGCCGAATCAACCCAGAAGCTAAGGAGTCCTTGTTCTGATACATTGAAGCTAGAGGTCTTGTGCCCAGTAGCTACAGGGGTCTTAAAGACTGCCGCCTGATTTATCCTAAAGCTTTTTTTTTTTTTTAATGATTCTCAATCTAGACACTTTTAAAAAAGTATTGTGTTGTTTTTGTCTTCTTCTGGGTTCTTTCTCACTCTGAATCCTGGGTCAACAGTGAGTTAAGGGATGACCACTTTGAAAACAGAACAGAGTGAGGTCGGTCACAGGCTGCCCCTGCAAATCACCCCCCCCACCCAGAGGACACTAGCATATCCTGTAGCCACATCCATGGTTTTCTCCACGCATCCTGTTTGTGAGTTGACCACTGAAGTGTGGGGGGAGCAAATGCTTCTCCAAAGGCCAGATTTGGTTCTAGGGCCTCAAGCTGCTGACCCTACGTCTATCCAGGGCTGCTGACAACAGGAGGAGGAAGCCAGTACAAATTACCTGAGCCCAGCGATCCAGAAGGGGACCCAGGGCCTGACTACGTTGCATATTTTTGTCTTCCGTAAAGGGTTTTTGCCCTTGTTCGGGGGGGGGGGGAAGGGAATGCAAACGTTTTTTCACCAGGATCCGAACCCGTTCTCAGCGGCCCTGCATCTACCCATGCATGCATCTAGTCTCCCTGTATAAGCGACCTTTCCTCTAACATGCAAACGATTCCCTAGCCCAGGGGTGGCCAAACGTAGGGCCTCTGCGCTCTTGTGTAGAAGTGTTGTGTAGAAGACAGAATCTTGGCAGCTGCAATTGCTGATGGTGCTGCTAAAGCAGCTGCACTTGCTGAAATGCCCTCACCTACACAACCAGTAAAGGGCCAGCATTCATGTTGAAAGGGTGGCCACCACTGCCCTAGCCTATCAAGTCCAACCCCCTCACTGCAAAGGAGGACTGTCCACCCCCACAAAACGGACTCCTGCAGACCAGAGCGCATCACATTTGCAAGATGGCCCACTGAACAGTGCCAGAGAAGCAAATGGCTTAAGAAATTGTGCCAAGCCACGTGCCACAAGAGAAGGAAAAAATGCTGCAAAATTACCAGCCGGTTTGTCCTCAGGATAAATTCCTTCCCTGCCTCCAAACAAGCAATCACTCAAAACCTGAGCACAAGCAAAATCCACCCGCAGAGTCTATTCAACATTCCAGAGACCTCTACATTTGCCACTTCTACTTGTTGGGCTGACTGTTCTTGCGCCTAAATGCCCTGCGCTGGACATTCAGGACGTAAGCGGTGGAGGCTCCCACCATCATTTATCTCCATATCAGACATAAAGGTACAAACAATTTCCAGCAATTTAATTTCTGTTGTTTAAGACTCCGGAGGAAGGTTAGTGGAGGGGGGGGGGAGGCTGGCGACTCTAGAAACCCGGGGTAGTGAACTGCCAACGGTGACCCATCTTGCCATCACCCCTTAAACCTTTCCTGGGAGGAGAACATAGGAAGCTGCCTTAAGCTGGATCAGACCATTGATCCATCTAGCTCAATAATCAATTGTGTATGGTTGACTGGCAGAAGGTTTCCCGGTTTTCAATCGGGGGGCTTTCCCAGGCCAGTCCTCCCTGGAGAGGCTACTAACTAGGGCCTCAACCTGGGACTTTTCTACATTCAAGCACATGCTCTACGGCTGACTGACCTACAGCCCTTCCCAAACTGCTGCAGAGCAGTGAGTACCTCTCCCCTATTTACCTGCGATCAGAGCAAACATCAAATGAAGGGTTTCCATATCCATGATTCCTATTTGACCACGGGCAGGGGGACGATGGCGGCGGAGAGAAATGAAACACATTTTTGGAAAGGTGATCAGGTTAGGGGAAGTGTAGCCTGTGTCTTTTCTCTTAATGACGTTTGCTAGTCGACCAGTCCCTGTTAAAAGTGTGACTTCCTGTTTGTGGGGTGGGGAAGAGGCAGGGCTCCTAGATAAAGACAGGGGGATGGGGTCTGGTGGAGAAGAGCAGACAGTCAGCAGTAGGCTGGCATAGATCAGTTATCCTTCGACAGTGATTTACCACCCCATTATACGCCCAACCTAGGTGGCTGAAGGGTGGTTCTTTGAACCTGATCTTCTAAGCATACACACCTCCCCTCTCATTAAGATCTGAATCAGGGGGGCTTGCTCCTGGTGCTACCACTAGCAGAGAGGAGACAGGGGGCAAATGGAGACAAGCATTCCCCCCAGAGTTTGGTTTCCTCTGGGTGAGAGAGTGCTGGCGACTTAAGGCAGCTGTGATCAGAAGGTAGAAGATCGGGATCTATCGGTAGATCTCCGGGTTATTAGCAGTAGATTGACCAGAATTTCTGGCTCCCAATTGTGCAACATTACCAACAAAAGAAACACTCATACACACACACACCCCTTAATGTAGACTGCCGAAATGAAGAAAGCTTGGGTGCAATCCAGGAGTGAATTTTGGTATAAAATAATTTAGAGCTCATTTTCCCAAGTAACTCTCAGTTTGACCAATGGGAACACTGGGAAAAGAGCAAGGGAGAAAGACCTGTCACTAACCACTAGGCACAATGCCTGCTTTGTCAATGCCCTAACCACTAGGCACAATGCCCCCTTGCTCCTTCCTTCACCACAGGTAGGCTAGACTTCTTCATTTCAGTGCTTCTCAGCAGTTTTGTCCACCTCAGGCCCCACCAAAGCAGCTGGTCTGACCTCATTCTTCTGGGAGATGCAGAAATCGTTTTTTGTGTTTTTTTTTTAAAGGCAAACCACCACACCATTCTTGACAGAAGTAGTTTATCTCGATTGAATCTCTGAGCTTCAATTATTCCGTAATACACGACACCACAAGCGTAGTCTCTGGGTGGGCCCTCATGCTCTGAAAGTTCATGCATGTGGGAGACAGGTAAACCAAATGCGCCGTGTGCTCTCTGGTCTCTGGGGCAAATGGCTGACAGAACAAGGGAAGGAAATGTCACTGGGTGTTTGCATTTTGGTCACCAAAACGTAAGTGTGAGGCGCTACTCATTCGTGATGTGATATGCACTGAAAAACACATCAATGGCAAAGACATACATGAGAATGTCCATGCTGGGTAAGACTAGCTGCTCCCCACCCCCACCTGGTAAGACAGGGGCCCTGGGGGCTGCAGCCCCCATAGCGGCTGCAACTGCTTCTCACCATTGCCCCATAAGCCAGTCAGAGCCAGCCCAGTGGGGAGGTTTGCAAGCAGGCAGCAATGTAAGTGGGTCAGTCGGTGGTAAATGTGGAGGTGCAGGAGTTCATCCTGGCACCTCCCACAGCCCCCGCCCCATAGCCACACCCGACGAGGACTATACCACAAAAAGCTGCTGAGACATCCTACTGCAGGCGCCCCTGTCCTGAGTCGATTTCTCGAGACTCTTGGAGCGCCATTTCAGAAAGGTCACTCGGTACATCAGACAGGTCATGGTGCTTGTTGTCTTCCTTGCCTGGATCCAGTTCAGAAAACAGACTCTGGCCAGCCCGCCTTCTGGGATAGGCATGCAATGGCAGATTGGGCATCCAAGCTCACCCGACTAGGTCAAGGGGCAGGTAGGGATGCCCAGGTGGTTGGAAACCACCCAATCGAGTGGACCTATGATGCCATCCACCCTGGGCTTTTGAAAGTCACACACGAGGATGCTTGGCTGGGTGGGTGTGTCTCCCAGTCCATCGCTGGAGAGCCGCTGCTGCTTCTTTAGCAAAAGGGGCTCACCCAATCGACTTGCCAGATCATGAGTGTCAGGACCAGGACACTGGAAGAGCATCAGTGACCAGGAGGAAAATATTCATTATCCGCAGCATCAGGGGAACTTGTTTTATTTGGCCTGTGGCATTTTAATGTCTTTGACAACCACGCCTTCCTTTTGAATATATACCGTATTGGTCTGAGTATAAGACTCACTTTTTTCTCCTAATTTAAGTTTTTAAACTAGGGGTGCGTCTTATAATCAGGCTGTTGCAATTTAATGCCAGTGATTTAATTAATTTTTTTTAATAGCACCAAACTTTAAGGGTGCGTCTTATAATCAGGTGCGTCTTATACTCGGGACAATACGGTACATGCTTGAATGCATGGCTCGTTTTTGATCTTTTGCATTCCCCTTCCCGTTCTGTCCCTTCTGCCCTTGAATAACCCCTTATACCGTATTGCCCCGAGTATAGGAAGTTCCAGATTATAAGCCGCACCCTTAAAGTTTGGTGCTATTATTTAAAAAATACATTTTTAACTTTTTTTAACTTAAAGAAAATATACACATTAGTAGAACAGTAAAACAGTACAGCTTTAATACAGTTAAAGGCATAGGCACCCTGTCCCTTATTCACTAGCGTCACTACAGGGGGGGGCGGAGCTGGAAGTGCTGCTGAAATCCGAGCCTCCCTTACACAGACGAACGAAGCGGCCCCGCCCCCTCACCCTCGCAGCCGTTCAGAGAAACGAAAACAACAGGCAGGAGACTGCCTGGGCAGTCTGGGCACCCTAGTATAAGTAGCCTTCCCATATCCAAAGGGGGACAGAGTGCCTACCTTTGGAACTTGGGCAGGTGCAGCTTGTTGCACCCTTCCATGATGATGAGCTGCACCTGCCAAAATTTCAATGGTTAACAGCACAATCCTATGCATGTCTACTCAGAAGTAAGTCCCATTGCATTCAATGGGGCTTACTCCCAGGAAGGTGTGCATAGGATTGCAGCCTAAAGGTTGGCACTCTGTCCCACTTTGGATAGGATAAGCCTACGCAGGAGCTCTTGCTCTCAACTTTCAAACTGCAGGATCAATAAATATCTTAGTTTCCACAGTCCTGGGACTGCAACTTAAGGGTTAATTTTTTTTTCAAATGCTTCTGAGGCTAGAGGCTGCTAGAGAGATAGTGGCCATTTAGCAAGTGATTAAGAGCTGAAAACACAGCACAGCTGTTTTACCTTTGAAAGAGACCTGGAGAGGCTTGAAAAAAGGAGGCTTTGCAGAAAACTCTAGGTAGAAAATGCTAGACTTTGATTGTAGGCCGCACCCCTACTTTAAAGACTTGCCTACTTTAAAGACTTTTCCCCTTAGGGGAAAAAAGTGAGTCTTATACTCAGGTCAATACGGTATTTGTCATGGATTTACCTGCCTGGTCCAGGTTCAGAGAGGATGCAGGTTGCCAATCACTTAAGTTCTGCTATTGCTTGCTTTCTAAGGGGACCCTCCTGGATTGGGGGGGGGTCTCTGCAAAACCTGGGCTCTCCAAGGACACCTCTTTCCATCTGGACCTCTTAGCACAATGTAATGTGTAGTTTGGCCCTCAGATCTAAACTATGAGCCCATATCCTATTCCTCAGCGTTGACCCTATCAAGTTCTAGAACCCAAACAGCCATTTTGGATTTTGAGAACTGCTTAAAAGGGAAACATTTGTTTATCACTTCCTTTTAGTCATTTTGCCGATTTTAGGTCCCACAAAGCCTCCTGCTTCACTACAGCGGCACAGCCACAGTCATAACAAATAAACAACCCATCGCTTTTCACAGAAACAGCGTGTCGTTATCTCATGCCTTATCTTTAACAGTTCTGCAGTCGTCAAGGCCACAAAACGGTACCTCAGACCACACGGCACAAGCTGGGCGAACTTCAAGTCTCTGCCTAAGAGACTGACGGAAAACGAGCCATGCTATGTCTCTGGACCCTCCCCTCGCCCAGAGGAAATGGCCAACATCACTAACAAAGAAAATGTCACGGTTTTCATCTTTCCTGCATGAGGTTTTCATTCATGACATGCACTGAAAAACACATTGCTATCCACTCAGAGCATAAGAATTTCCATGCTGCCTAAGACCGAGAGTTCATCTTGAGCTTAGTCCAGACTCTGATCCTCGCATTGTGACACGCAATTCCTTTTCACACATTTTATGAACGCTTGGAGTCAGGAGTAAGATCACGCACAATGGCTCCACTCCCATATTCCATGCGTTCGTTTTAAGTTTGGAAAAGAGCCCCTGCATATGCAGTGGCGGCACAACCTGGAATGCCGCCAGCTGCAATCTCAAATCTGCCGCCTCTGCGCAATAAAAAAAAAGCAACTGCTTACTGCATTTCTCATGCGGCTTCTTCAACTGCAGAAGTGCAGGACTTCCGGTTTGATTTAAAGGGGCTGTGCGAATGAAGGCACTCCTTTGCTCACACAGTCCCTGTCAATCAAATTGGAATTCCTGCACGTCCATGTTTGAAGAAACTGCGCAAGGATCAAGGTAAGGATGGAGACAGGTGATCCACTTTCTGCTCACTTTTAGCAGGTGGAAAGTGGATCAGGGTGGGTGGCATCCATGACAGGCTGGCGGGAGGCAGTGGCGGCGGCAGACTTGGCATGAAGGGCATCCCCAGTCCGCTACCCTCTCACCCCCCTGCAATCTGCCGCTGATGCGATCTGCATCACCTTGCCTCATGGATGGGCCGCCCCTGGCTGCATCAGTGCTTGACTCATGGGAGGAAATGCAGGTGGGCTGGGACCCTTATGGAAATCTACAAGCATCAAACAAGCCCCCCCCATTCTAGAAAAATTACACCCATATCCTTATACACCGTTTTGAGCACTAGAAAAGCAGTATATAAATCTAACCAAACCGAAACCAACCTTCCAAAAACTGCAGCTAAGTGGGCTGGAACAAAAGAAATGTGGCTGGGCAGATTCCCTCTCGACTCCCTTGTCATTTGGATTGTTCTGTGGTCAAGTGTGAATCAACCACCAATTCACCAGTCAGTCTTGACCTTCCCACCATGCTTCAGGTAGGCTACCCACCATTTGCTAAAAGTACCACAAGGCCAACCCAAGACCCTGAGGCACTTGAGGCAATATGCCAAATGCTGTCTCCTCTTACCCAGTGGTGGTAGAACACCCCCTGCAGGTGGGGGCCGCGGGGGGGAGATGACGAGACACCCCCCACATGCTGCCGAATGCCTCACCCCCTGGGGGGTGACGTCACGCTTGTGCGCCGCGGTGCAAATCACACACACACCCGCAGCGTTTTGGCCCATTTTCGGAGCCAAACGGATCCAGGGAGGGAGGGAGGGCCAAATTCACGACCAGCTGCTCAAGCGCCAGACAGAGCGCTCCAGAGGTGAGTACACCCCCCCCCTGCCTGCTGCCTGGCCACCCGGGAGCCCACCGCCCCAAGGCCCCCACCGCTGACGATGCTACTGCTCTTACCTGGTCAAGTCCTGACCACATGTACATTTGCCCATAGATTAATTTAAAAAGAAAAGAAAAGAAACAATTTTGGTTTAAAATACAGGTGTCCCCCGCTTAATGATGGATCGCTTAACAACAATCCGGATATATGACGGAGGTCCCCAGTAAAAAAAAGCAAAGGATTTTAAAAGACGCATCTTTTTAAATCCCCAGCTCTTCAGCTGTTTTGCGCTAGATAAGGGCTTTGAAGTTCAGCGTTGTGCTTAAAGCCCCAGTGCTGAACTTCAAAGCCCTTATCTAAAGCCAAAGAGCTGATGAGCTGGGACTTTAAAAAGACCTGGGACTTTAAGCACAGTGCTAAACTTCAAAGACCCGCTTAATGACGGCTTCACTTTATGACGGGGAATTCAGAACATATCCCCGTCGTTAAGCGGGGGACACCTGTATTGCAAATATATTGCAAATCTGGTGGGTTGGAAGGGGAGAGCATTTGGTAATGTTATAGGTAGGCACTAGACTGGACAATCAATTAACACAGCTCTCAGTTTGTTTCTACTGCAAACCTTTGGAATCAACTTTTTTCTCAGAGCCCCACACTGGAAAGAAAAGCGTATGCTTGTACTCAACCCAGCGACAATGTTTACAAACCAGACTTATTGCTCCACTATATGCTTATTTTACATCTCTCTTCACCCTAACAGGGCAGGAGGTGTGGTCTGGAGGCTGAGCTATCACCTTGACTGAAAAAGCTAAGCAGGATCAGCTGCTTGGAAGAAAAACTGAGAGACTGTGAGAGTGTGAGAGGCCACTGGCGTATCTATGTGGAGGAGTGTGGAGGAGTCAGCTGGCACAAAACGGATAACATCTTGAGAACCAGCCCGAAGCTTGGTTTACAGCTGCCTGCGAGAGCTTGGAGGGCGCAAAAGTAGGCAGCCAGGATGATGACTGCACTATGAAGGGAAACATCTGGAGAAATGGAGGGTTCTAAGAGATTTTCTTATAGAATACTTGTTTACAATACAAGTACAATACAAAATACTTGTTTACAAGTATTGACTCTATGAGAAAGGCGGTATAGAAATACTGTAATAAATAAATAAATAAATAAATATTACTGAAGAGAAGACAACCACGGAAGGCAGAAATCCTGCCGCACTTTCTGCAAGAGCTGGACCTGCAATGTGCAATGCGGCCTCAGATGTTCCCTGTGTGGCATACGTTTTGTTAGCACTGAAAAGCACCTCAGTGCTTTATCCCTGGTTTTCTATGCCATCTGCAATAGTCAGGGTGAGCTATTATTCATGAAGGCTCCTGTAATCACAACTGCAGTCTGGGACCCCAGTGAGTTCAAGATGTCAAATTCAAAATTTTATTTTGCTTCCTTACGCTGGAAAAAGTACCGTCTCCTCTATTCACCAGAAGCCTCTGCATCCCCTTCATCTTTCTCAAGTGCCTCAAGCAGGATATTCTTAATCATTTTCAAATAAATAAGAGCATCTTCTGGGGAGATTCTGTTTACAGAAAAAAGGAAGAGCTAAAAATAAAAACACAGGGCCAAATGATTCTGGGGTCAAACTCAGCAGGACAACGACTTTACAAGGAAGTGAAACAGAAAAAAATAAGTCTTCACTAATCTCTTTGTCAAATTGGCCTCTTGCCATATATCTCTAAGCTTCCTTTTTCTCTGTTTCACACCACCCCTGGGTCCTACAGTGAGGGTGAGGATGTAGAGATAAGATGTTCAGAATTCTGTGTTAAGAAATCCTTAGACCACTTCATAGATCAGGGTCCCTGGGAAGAGGGAATGACAGTTAAACCAATTTGGATCTGCAGCATAGATAGATGCACCATACAGGTATAAATTCCCCATCGTGTAAAAAACACACACACTTCTCCTCCACCCTCTCCTCACTTCATTCCCTTCTTCCTTTTCCAATCCAAGGAGTAGGAAGGGGCAAATCACCAGGTTAGGGGGCAGCGGAGGCTCCTCCATGTGGGGCAAAGGGGACGGCCACTCTAAGAAAAAGAGAAAAGACAAGAAAGCATGCTAACAAGAAAACATGCTAAGTTAGTTAAAGACTAACTGCATTAAATCACTCAATTAAAGGTTTCTGTGTAACCAAGGCTATGTCACTGACTAATTACTGCTGTTTTTCTTCTGGTTGTTGTCCAAATCCCATTGCTTCTTCTCTCTCATGTCTGAGTCTCTACTTTCAAGTGGGTTTTTCATTCAGGCCTCAGGGCAAGAGGGATGGGCTTGCAGACTAGCGACTCACAGGACAAGGCGCCTTTACAACAACAGTCTTCTCAGTGCAGGGATGGCCCATTTACTTTGTTCCACTTTTTGGCCCTTCTCCTCAAGGAATTATCCACACTTTTTGCTGAGGCTGCCAGCAGCTGTGAGGCCATTTTCAGTCCATCACATAAATCCAGTCAGCCATGGGCCGGCCCATACCACTTCCTTCCAATTTACTGCTTCTGTATAGGAAGCAATTGCCATATGAGGAAGGACAGGCACAGTTCTAGAGAGCAAATACCATCCTCCCCTTGCAACAGACTGCCTGGTTCCTAGTCTGACAGTCACAGTTGGTGTAAAATGTGGGGTCTGGCCTAATAGGTTTCTATAGGTGGACCCGAGTTATTCACAGGTCCAGCATCCTCGGATCTCAGTATCTGTGGAGGCCGCAGATATGGGGGACCGTTTTAAAAACGTTTTAAAAAAAAGTACGAAAATGGCCTTCCCTGCCTTCACGCGGCAAAATTGCTCTGTTTGCAGGGCTGCAGGGTAGTCTTATGTGCTCTAGGAGGCCACTTCCGGGTCGCACGATCCTCCTCCCTTCACCCTGGCTCACCCCAGAATGCATCGCGCTGGGCGAGCCATGGTGAAGGGAGGCCACCATGCGACCCGGAAGTGACTTTCTGGAGCACAGAAGACTGCCCTGCAGCCCTGCAAATGGAGCAATTTTGCTGCGTGAAGGTAGGGAAGGCCAACTTTATTACTTATTTTTATGTTTTAAAACGTTTTTAAAAGGGGTCCCCAGCATCCGCGGTTTCACAGTATATCCGCAAGACCCCCCGGAATGGAATCCCAGCAGATAAAGCGGGCCAACTGTATGTTCAAATTTGTCCTCAGTGTCCTTCCCTCAAACCAAGGAATTATGTTCCAATTAGAGTCCCTTCCCTCTTTTTACTCACAAAAACTCTGTGGTTAATAAAGGGGGGGACAAAAACTCAGTGGTTAATCTGTGAGAAGTGTAACTACATGATCAAGTTACATCTGAAGTGTTCAATATACTTTCTTAATAGCTAAAAACACATGACTGTTCTTGAAGTATAAATTTGTGCAGTTGTGCCCTATAGTTTTGACCCCTCTAGGCTTCGCCTGAATGTCTCCGGGAATCAGCATTAATCTCCAGGAGATGATTTTATGTCTCTGTATTTTCTTATATTTATTTTGTAGGAAAGACCATCTAATGAGAACTATGGAAATTGGTATTGATTGAGTATAGAGCAGTGGTTCTTAAAGTTCTACCCCCAAGAGAGGCGGAGAGAACTTTGAGTCATTGCAGAGGCGTGGACAGCGGCGGTGATCTCGGGGATCGCCGCTGCTGTCGGAAAAAAGTGGTTTTTTAACTTACCGGGGGTCTTCTAGCCCTCTGGAGGGTTCGGGGAGGCCCGCACTCCCCTCTGTGGGCCTCTCCAAGCTGTAGATTGTAGCAGAGCAGTGATTACGGCCACTTACAGTTTTCAGACAAAAGTCGGAAGTGGTTGTAAACGCCGCAGATTGGGCCTCCCTGAACCCTCTGGAGGGCTGTAGGACCCCCGGTAAGTGAAAAAAGCACCTTTTTTCCCCGGTGGCGGCCGCCGCCATGCTGTGCCCTCCCCTTGAGGTGGGGCAGCATCCGGTTCTCCTGGTGGGTCGCAATCCACCAATTTGAGAACTGATGGTATAGAGAATAATAATAGTATTTATATAATGTTTCCGTGTGCTCAAAGTACTTCACTCACTGGTACGATTTCAGGAACTTCAGGGAGTCTAAATACAAAAATGTAAATACACAAGGGATAAGTATCAGATCTAGTGTGAAAATGCAAGACGTGACTGTCAGTTGTCATTTAGGTAAAGGTAAAGGTGACCCCTGACAATTAAGTCCAGTCGTGTCCGACTCTAGGGTGTGGTGCTCATCCCCATTTCAAAGCCGAAGAGCCAGCGTTGTCCGAAGATGCCTCCATGGTCATATGGCCGGCGTGACTCTCCTTGCCGCAGCGCGTAGCATGCAGCTGGAACACGGAGCGCTGTTTAACTTCCCGCAAGCGGTACCTATTTATCTACTCGCATTAACATGCTTTGGAACTGCGGCAGATTAATAATGCTTTTGAAAAATACATTGGGGAGAAGTGTCAGTGAAGGGCTTTTGTTTGGCGTAAAAACAAACACGTAAGAAAACGGTACATGTGTATTGTGCACATGAATCATTACAAGTGTGGTAGCAATGATGCAAAAGAACTGGAAAAGAAAAAGGGCCCATCAACTCCAAACATCACCAGACACCACTGTAAGCGAGGGAACACCTTGCACGCCACGTCAGGAGCCACCAGGAGGTCCTGGCTGTGGCTCATCCCTAACACTGTGATCTGGAGTCAACAGGTTTTGCACTTTTTTGAAGTACTACCAAAACCGATCAACAGAGACAGATTCGCCTGCAACGGGCAAACACGATGCCTCTATTTATGACCTTCCATAACACTCTGAAACTTTTGCCTTTCTCCATTCCGTTCCTTCTAATGGTTTAGTTTTCTGCTCAGCAACACGGCAGCTTTGCGCTAGCAAGGTAAGGTTGCCACCTGATGATGAGATCTTTGAATTGCAGCAATTCTGGTGCCATCCTTTGGAAAAAAAAAGGGGGGGGGGACAAAGAGCTTGGCAGGGAAGCAGCCCCCTCTAGTGGCTCTGAACGAAGACTTTCCATCCCTGTTCACAGTATAGCACTGGTTGATTCCATCTTTATAGAGACAAAACTTGGATCCTCCTAAGAATGATGCATGCAGACAACATTAAGAACTGTTGGATACGGCTCCACTGGCGAGATAGTAGGGTCACCCAGCAGCCATAAATTGATTGGCCCAGGCTGGGAGAATTTCATTCTCTTAGACAGATTCCAGAACAGGCGAGGATCATGTCAGCAAAAACTGTTAGATGTTTTTGTTATTTTGCTACTGTTGCAGAACAAAAGGCCAGCCTTTTGTGTTGTCCACAGGCGGGATTGTGGTGAGGGGAACCAACTGCCTCTCTCACCCCCACTTCCCCAGGATACAAGTATAATGCTTGTTGGCTGTGTGCTCCCTGAGGCATCTGGTGGGGCCACTGTGTGATACAGGAAGCTGGACTAGATGGGCCTTTGGCCTGATCCAGCAGGGCTCTTCTTCTCTTGTTCTGGCACCTATGGCCTCAGATATAGAATTGAAATTGAAAAATACACGTAATTCTGCAATAAAATAAAACAAAGAATAGGTACATACTGTACATACGCAGGCTTTCATGGCCGGAATTATCCATAAAATGAATAGAATCACTGTTCGGGTTTATAAGCCACGGTTTATTAAAACAAAAACTTATTTCTCCTAATGTTTCGCCCCTAACTGTGAGGGGCATTATCAAAGGTATGGCGTTCTGCCGTCTGCTCTTAGGGGCAAAACGTTAGGAGAAATAAGTTTTTGTTTTAATAAACCGTGGCTTATAAACCCGAACAGTGATTCTATTCATTTTAAAGAATAGGTAGTTAAGAGACCCCAATAAGAAGGAACAGCTATACAACTGAGCAGGTAGCCAATATGTTATAGTAATAGCAACAACGCCTTTAATAAATATATACACACACACATACCTATGTAGAAAGAAAAAAGCTTCTCTACTATTGCAGTGAAGGGCACAAACCCCTTTGTGATATCAGATCCAGGATTCAACACATCCCATTTAGGTACATTGCTTTACATCTATGCCTATATAGTAAAATTTTACTTATTGTTTAAAGTATACTGAATTGCTCTTATGAACGGTCACCTGGAAGAACAGCATTTTAACTTTACATGCTTAAATCATTCATTCCGAGAGAACGTTTTCTTCAAAATTGTTCCAAACCGTCTACCTTTTCCCATTTCTTTTTAAAGCCTTCAGTCAGAGAGACTGCTGTTTGTTTGTCCACCTTTCTTTTTTCCCCTGGTCCCCAAGCCATCATACCTCAAGATGTCTAGGGTTGAGAGCTAGGTTACAGGCTGTCCAACCTTACTCCAAGTATTCACTCTGCCGGTCAACGGAAGCATAGGCAACCATTTCTTTTTGAGGCATGGACTTTTTCCCCTTCTTAAGGCTGAGCTCTGCATAATTCAGTTTGGCCGCTGCCTTTGTGTCTGCCTTTGCTTCACGGTCCTGCAGAAAAAACATCCAGGAATCAATAAGCCTTAAGTTAAGAGGGTGCGAGTTTTCCCAGGGTTCCCTGAGAGCTGCTACACCAGAGGGCTGAGGAATCCCCACTCATCAAATCAAACCTAACTTGGTCATAAATTCATGAGGTGCCTTTAAGAAAGTGTCTGTTCTCTCCCACAGACCTGCTTTCACCCCACCTCAGCTCTTCCATCTGAAACATGGGAATAATAACACTGGTCTTGTTTACAAGGCTTACAATCTCAGTAAGGATTCCTGAGCTACCTTCTCCCATACACACACACTCCTGTGCCTCACTAGGTGTCCTGCAGATCATCTCAAGCCTACTTCACTTTCTCCATCCTACCCTCGAGCACCAAACCCACTACTTCTGTTGTTTACATGACTGTCCCATTTAGATATCCAACAAGGAGCTGGGCAAGGGTGTGTGTGTGTGTGTGTGTGTGTGTGAGAGAGAGAGAGAGAGAGAGAGAGAGAGAGAGAGAGGAACTGAATCTTCCCCTTCTTTACCTGCCTTCACTCCAAGCATTTTTCTCCCAACAGCTCCAAAACTAGGAGTAACTTGGAGCGATGAAGTGCAGGGAGGTAACAACATGGAGGACTATTCAGCTGAATCATCCATGCATCTCCTCTAATGTTAAAAAGAGACTCTCATCCCCACTTTATACATGAATGGAGCAGACCAGTGAACAACAATATGGCTGTCCTCTTTTATTTATTAGGGGACGTCCACTAAATGGGACATCCATTCTAAGGGACACACACTAAAATTGACTGGTGGGAGAGTTAGAACAGACAAAAGGAAATATTTCTTTACCCAACGCATAGATAATCTGTGGAACACATTGCCACAGGAAGTGGAATTGGCAGCTGGTCTAGATGCCGTTAAAGGGGATTGCACAGATTTATGGAGGAAAAGTCCATCACAGGTTACAAGTCATGATGAATATATGCAACCTCTGGGTTTTAGAGGAACCTATCTCTGAATGCCAGATGCAAGGGAGTGGCAACAAGATACAGGTACCATGTTGTCTTCGAAGGCCTGATGCATCTGGTGGGGCCACTGTGAGATACAGGAAGTTGGACTAGACGGGCCTTTGGCCTGATCCAGCAGGGCTCTTCTGATGTTCTTATGTATTTTCACCCTGTGAGCTATGCACTTTCAAGCCTAACTATGGCTTAAGCTCAGGACTTACCTGACTTGAACATTCAGTCCTGGAGACTTTCGCTCGGTGACCTGTTGATTCAGTTTATTAAATCAGTCAGTAGAATATCATCTGAATATATTTTTCATTAAATAGGACTCTTAATATGCTGATTCCTTGGTGAGCAACACACACTGCCAGGGCCATGTAGGTGACAACTCGTGTGTGTGTGTGTGTGTGTGTGTGTGTGTGTGTGTGTGTGGGTGGGTGGGTGGGTGGGTGGGTGGGTATGTGGGTGTGTGTGGGTGGGTGAGTGGGAAGGTGGGTGGAATGATGCATCTAGAAGTTCCCTTCACCAAACTTCAATTCCTAAGGGCACCCATTCAGATCTATGGGACAGAACAAATAGAAAGGAATGGGGAGGGACGAAACCTGCCTCCCAACCACCAAGAAACAGGAGCCTCTTGCAGCGGGGCTTGCAAAATGGCCAGTGGCAGAGCGCTGTGAGCACCATCAACAGCCATTTTTGGACAGCGGAACACTGTTACACTGTTGTAAACCCTCCATGCAGGGATTTGAACCCATGTCCTCCCAGCTGAAATCAACCACCCTATCCATGACACCACACTAGGTCTTACAGGATCTCACAGAGCACTCTAGGCATTTTTGGTGTGTACTCTGCCACAGTATACAAAAATCGGCAAGGGGGACACAAGCTTCAAGTATAGGTCATCTCTCTCTTACAAGTTAAAAACACATGTTCTTCTTTAACACGTAAAAAAAAACCATTTTGGGGCAAACATTTGGAGGCACCTTGATTAAAATACATTAGGGCCACTGGATGCAATTGCTTGTGTTTGGGAGCGCCGATTTCAAGCACAAGCTACCAGGTGGCCACCCCTGGTTTAGAAAAAAGTAAGTAACCCAGGAGGGCTTCAATCTCCACCCTCACCTCGTCTCCTCATGCAGCAGAGGCAAATCAGGAAAACAGCTACAGACGCCCCCAGGGCAGAACTCAGCCCAGCCCACAGTTGTACGGAAGGTGTAGCATTTTCAGCTTCCTTGGGAGCTGCTAGGAAGGTGAAAGAATGAATGAGGTGTAAAAATGAAGTCAAAACTGCAGAAATGAAATTAGAAGAGAACAAAAGCCTATGTAGTCCCCAAGCACGAGTGTGCACACGCGTGCGCGCGCGCGCGCACACACACACACACACACACAACAACATGACAACATTTCGGTTAAAATTTTAGACTAACATTTTAGACGATCCTTCCCCTCCACCCTGCTGGTGCAGCCGCACCAAAAACTGGTGTGCTGTATTCAGTGGGAGGGGTGGGGTGGGGTGGGGGTAGATTGGGAGGCTTCAGAGGTAAAAGGGGATTTAAATCCCCTTACACTTCTGTAAGCCTCCCGCTCTACAATGAGTCTCCTCAGACCTATGCTAGTGATTTCGCTAGCGCAGGTCCGAGGAGAGAAAGGGGGCAGGGAGGCTGCAGGAAAGGGACACAGGATCCAGTGTGCATCATCGCCTCTGGATCCACCCCCTCCCTGCCCAGTTTCACCCCTCCCCACCCCGTTCTGCCCTCCCCCAACATCCCTCCCGCCTCTCCTGCTGACTTACCTCCTCCGGCAGGCGGCAGGAGAGCCAACACGCTCAAGAAGGCTCCATCCTTCCCACCAGCACTTTACGGCGCTTTTTCAGCAGTAACCAGCAGCGGAACACACGCTCTGCTGCCGGCCAACCCTGATAGGATTTGGGCCGTAAATCCAAGAGGTGCTAGAGGCCTGCGTCAAGTGATCAGCTGGGGATTTTTTCCCAAATCAAATTCTGTATAAAGTTCTATTCCCCCCAGCACTCCCGCATGCAGCCCTCCAGCCTCATCACCACCCTCATTCCCAGCAACGGCTCACAGCTGCTTTTACGCTGTGTATGTTTTTTTTTCCTTCTCAATGAAAGCAATCAACCTTCAATTTCTCCCATTGTAGTAACATTCATATTACATTCTGGCACTGGCCATTCCCCTTGGAAAGTAGAATGTTTGTGAATATTCTGTAAAAGCTGTTCAGCCAATGGCTAAGAGGGGACCTGGAGGCATCAGCCAGTCCTAAAAGAACTGTATGTAAAGACTATTATTTCACCATTGCTCCAGCATAGATGGAGGTATTTGTCATTCACCTATAAAAACATATGTGCGTATCTGACAGCCCAATCCTATGCATGTCTACTCATAAGTAAGTACCATTTAGTTCAGTGGGGCTTACTCCCAATGTGAATAGGACTGCAGCCTCATTCTCTAAACCTACTAGCCATACAGAAAACCTTAAAGTGTGGCACCCAGTCCCTTGTGCTCTGTCTAGCCCATTTCTCTCCCATGAAACCCATCCCTGATCTTTCCCTCATTTCGACCAACCTTCCCACAGAGCTCAATCAACTTACCTGCTGCTGGTTTTATCACTTGGAGCTCCGTCCCGTTCCCTGTTGTCTCTGGCAGGCCAGGAATGTCCACCACACATCGATATGTCCCTGAGTCATAGCGTCTCAGATCCTGTATCTCTATGTCTGCTCTTCTCCCCAGGAGGAAGGCCGGCTGGTCCGAGGTGAGAGTCACTCTCCCCAGGAATTCCCGGGTGCTGTTCCTAACCACCAAGGCTGAATCTTTCACCCACCAGTAGCTGCCGACCTTGGGCTCTGTGGTGGTGTTGTAGGAACAGCGCAAAGTGATGGAGCTGCCTTCAGTGCCTTCGGCAAAGCTGGGCTGGGAGACCACAAGGTCCTGAGCCTGCGAAACTACGAAAATGGTCATAAAAACTAATAAGAGTGGGGAGCAGAAAGGAGCAGACAGGTGGGTAAGTTACAGAGGAAAAGACAAATCTTCCATTTGTTCCTAGTTCATGATTCTGATCATCCATACCTCTCAGTCCAGCATCACCAGCCCCACCTAACAATTGTCTATTGCAGGGGTGGCCAAACTGCGGCTCCTGAGCCACATGCGGCTCTTTGACGTATGATATGCAGCTCTCAGAAATATGCTGGCTGAGTTCCTTTTTTGCAACACAAGGTAAATAAGAAATTTTCAAGCTTTTATAATTATTTACTAGGTATAAACTTAGGGTCCATTGGATTAAAACATAAGTTTAATGTTCATGTTGAGTAAATATATTTAAGAATTTAAATGCTTCTTAAATATTACGGCACATTCAAACATCTGAAGTTTATCGTTGTTGTTGTTCAGTCGTTAAGTCGTGTCCGACCCTTCGTGATCCCATGAACCATATCCCGCCAGGCCTTCCTGTCCTCCACTATCTTCCTGAGTTCGCTCATTTTCATGTTTGTTGCATCGGTGATGCTGTCTAACCATCTCATCCTTGGCCTTCCCCTTCTCCTTTTGCCTTCAATCTTTCCCAGCATCAGAGTCTTTTCCAGAGAGTCCTCTCTTCGCATTAGGTGGCCAAAATATTTGAGTTTCAGCCTTAGTACCTGTCCTTCCAGGGAACAGTCAGGCTTGATTTCATTTAGAATTGACTGATTTGATCTCCTAGCAGTCCAAGGGACTCTCAGGAGTCTTCTCCAGCACCACAGTTCAAAAGCATCTATTCTTCGGCGCTCAGCCTTCCTTATGGTCCAACTCTCGCAACCATACATTGCTACTGGGAACACCATCGCCCTGACTATACGAACTTTTGTTGGCATGGTGATATCTCTGCTTTTTATTATGCTGTCTAAGTTTGCCATAGCTTTCCTTCCAAGGAGTAAGCGTCTTTTAATTTCATGGCTGCTGTCTCCGTCTGCAGTGATCTTGGAGCCCAGAAAAGTAAAATCTGTTACTGCTTCCATTTCTGCCCCTTCTATTTGCCAGGAATTGATGGGACCAGATGCCATGATCTTAGTTTTATTAATGTTGAGTTTCAAGCCAACTTTTGCACTCTCCTCTTTCACTCTCATCAAGAGGCTCTTTAGTTCTTCTTCACTTTCTGCCATTAGGGTGGTATCGTCTGCATATCTGAGGTTGTTGATATTTCTCCCGGCAATCTTGATTCCGGCTTGCGATTCATTCAGCCCTGCATTTCTCATAATGTACTCTGCATATAAGTTAAATAAGCAGGGTGACAATATACAGCCTTGCCGTACTCCCTTCCCAATTTTGAACCAATCAGTTGTTCCATGGCCGGTTCGAACTGTTGCTTCTTGACCTGCATACAGGTTTCTCAGGAGACAGGTAAGGTGGTCTGGTACCCCCATCTCTTTAAGAATTTGCCACAGTTTGTTGTGATCCACACAATCAAAGGCTTTTGCGTAGTCAATGAAGCAGAAGTAGGTGTTTTTTTGGAACTCTCGTGCTTTCTCCATGATCCAGCGCATGTTGGCAATTTGATCTCTAGTTCCTCTGCCTCTTCGAAACCCAGCTTGTACGTCCGGTAGTTCTCGGTCCACGTACTGCTGAAGCCTAGCTTGTAGGATTTTGAGCATAACCTTGCTAGCATGTGAAATGAGTGCAATTGTACGGTAGTTTGAACACTCTTTGGCACTGCCCTTCTTTGGAATTGGAACGTAAACTGACCTTTTCCAATCCTTTGGCCACTGCTGAGTTTTCCAAATTTGTTGGCATATTGAGTGCAGCACTTTCACAGCATCATCATTTAGGATTTTAAGTAGCTCAGCTGGGATATTATCATCTCCACTAGCTTTGTTGTTAGTAATGCTACCTAAGGCCCACTTGACTTCACTCTCTAGGATGTCCGGCTCTGGGTCAGTGACCACACCAGCGTGGTCATCAGGAACATTCAGATCTTTCTTGTATAGTTCTTCTGTGTATTCTTGCCATCTCTTCTTAATCTCTTCTGCTTCTGTTAGGTCCTTGCCTTTTTTGTCCTTTATCATGCCCATCTTTGCACAAAACGTTCCCTTGATATCTCCAATTTTCTTGAAGAGATCTCTAGTCCTCCCCATTCTGTTGTTTTCCTCGATTTCCTTGCATTGTTCATTTAAGAAGGCCTTCTTATCTCTCCTTGCTATTCTCTGGAACTCTGCATTCAGTTGTTTATATCTTTCCCTTTCACCCTTGCTTTTTGCATTCCTTCTTTCCACAGCTATTTGTAAAGCCTCATCTGACAGCCACTCTGCTTTCTTGCATTTCTTTTTCTTTGGGATGGTTTTCGTTGCTGCCTCCTGTACAATGTTACAAACTTCCGTCCATAGTTCTTCAGGCACTCTGTCTACCAGGTCTAATGCCCTAAATCTATTCTTCACCTCCACTGTATACTCATAAGGGATATGGTTTAGGTCATATCTGACTGGTCTAGTGGTGTTCCCTACATTCTTCAGTTTAAGTCTGAATTTTGCAATAAGAAGCTCATGATCTGAGCCACAGTCAGCTCCAGGTCTTGTTTTTACTGATTGTATAGAGCTTCTCCATCTTTGGCTGCAAAGCACATAATCTATCTGGTTTCGGTATTGACCATCTGGTGATGTCCATGTGTAGAGTCGCCTCTTGTGTTGTTGGAAAAGAGTGTTTGCTATGACCAGCGTGTTCTCTTGACAGAACTCCGTTAGCCTTTGCCCTGCTTCATTTTGCGCTCCAAGGCCAAACTTGCCTGTTGTTCCGTTTATTTCTTGATTTCCTACTTTAGCATTCCAGTCTCCTATGATGTAAAGGACATCTTTTTTGGGTGCTAGTTCTAGAAGGTGTTGTAGGTCTTCATAGAACCGCTCAACTTCATCTTCTTCGGCATCAGTGGTTGGGGCATACACTTGGATTACTGTAATGTTGAATGGTTTGCCTTGGATTCGAACTGAAATCATTCTGTCGTTTTTGAGGTTGCACCCCAGTACTGCCTTTCCCACTCTTTTATTGACTATGAGGGCTACTCCATTTCTTCTGAGGGATTCATGCCCACAGTAGTAGATATGATGGTCACCTGACTTAAATTCGCCCATGCCCGTCCATTTTAGTTCGCTGATTCCCAAGATGTCAATGTTCAATCTTATCATCTCATTTTTGACCACATCCAGCTTGCCTTGATTCATAGACCTCACATTCCATGTTCCTAAGCAGTATTGCTCCTTGCAGCATTGGATTTTCCTTTCAACCTCAGACACATCCACAGCTGGACGTCCTTTCGGCTTTGGCCCAGCCGCTTCACTCTTTCTGGGTCTACTTGGAATAGTCCTCCGCTCTTCCTCAGTAGCATATTGGACACCTTCCGACCTGAGGGGCTCATCTTCCGGCGTCATATCTTTTAGCCTTTTGGTACTGTTCATGGGATTTTCTTGGCAAGGTTACTGGAGTGGGTTGCCATTTCCTTCTCCAGTGGATCACTTTTAGTCAGAACTCTCTGCTACGACCTGTCCGTCTTGGGTGTCCCTACACGGCATAGCTCATGGCTTCTTTGAGTTACGCAAGCCCCTTCGCCACGACAAGGCAATGATCCATGAAGGGGATGGTTTATCGTACATGGCTCTTTTTAAGCATGTTTGGCCACCCCTGGTCTATCCCAATGCCGGCTATCTACTTCAGAAGCAACTACAGAAAAAGAACATCCTGAAAACTACAGGAGGGTGCAATCTAGAATGCAGAGTTTATCCTCAGGGTGCTAACTCTCAGAAGCCAACTGTGCAGGTTGAAGAGCTCAAATCCCGTCCTGTGTGTAGATCTGTTTTGCCACATTGACTGGCCTGGAATTTGTCTCAATTGCCTAGTTTACCCCTGCTAACTGGGCAAGAGGCACTTTTTCAATTGGTGCTCCTCTTTTATTTAGCAGGGGGAGAGCAACTGCTCCCCTTTCACCCCAGCACAGTCTCTTTTCTGGTGGCTGTTTGCTGGTGGTGTACTGCATCTTTTTTAGATTGTGAACCCTTTTGGGACAGGGAGCCATTTAATCATTTGATTTTGTCTGTAAACCGCTTTGTGAACTTTTTGTTGAAAGCGGTATATAAATACTGTTAATAATAATAATAATAATAATTTATCTGCACCAAAGGGGGTCTGATGATCCCTGAAAGGGGCCCCCCAAACACACAACCATTTCACAAGATGGCAGCCAAGGGGAAAAATAACCCGGGTTTACTTCCATTTGTGTTCAGCCATGACAGCCCATAGCTGATCAAGAGCATCTGTCAGCATGCCTAGGACTGTGTGGCACTAAAAACACCCCAAAGCAACATTTGAAAGGATGTGCCAACACACCGACCAGGCTGAACTATGTGGCCAGTTGATTCACACGAGCACCTTATTACGGGCTGATGCGCTTCATGAGTGCTATGTAGATAAAGAGGTTCTTAACTGCATGCATGTTCCTTGACACAACCTTTTCCCTTATCAAAGTAGCATTGATAAATATAGGAGAAATATACCTCAGAATACCAAGTGCTGGCCTCCACCTTTATGCCCTGCTTGTGAGCTTGCGAGGGATTTGGTTAGCTGCTGGTGGAAACAAAATGACGGACAAATCTAGCAAGTTAATTATTATGTACCTATAGTCTTTTCCATAGTTGGGGTTTAGAAATATAGGGCTTTCCCCCTCTAGTCCCAAGCATAGTTGGGAGAGGTTGACAGATTGGAGTGGGGGAAGAACAGATGAGGCATTTTGGCAAAAGAACTAATCAAAGATTTTCTCCTAGAGCTCAGAAGCCCTTGTTCTACCAAGACGTCAGAAAACTCCCTCTCTAGACAACAGAAGGGTCGCGACTGAACAACAACAACAACAACAACAAGACAACAGAAAACTAAATCCATGGCACAACAGGGGCCAAACCTTCACCTCCACACCAGACTGAACTTTCTTGGACAATAGGACAGCCTTAGAGCAGTTCTGGGACATCAGGAGATATGAGAGAGAGAGAGAGCTCCAATTCTCCATCCATGGGGGAAAAGTATCTCTAGGAGCAGAACCTTACTTACTTGCCCAGATGGTGAAACAGAAGCACAGTCGTTCCAGAAGCATCTTTTGAATACAGCGAGTGGGTCCACAACACAACACAACAAACACTGGCTCAGGGTTACCTGCACAGAACACATCATCTCATGTGGCTTCCGTTGGACACAAGGCAATGGAAAATGTGAGCTAGTGGCCAGAAGGAAGAAGCGAAGCTGTAGTCCATGCTCATATTTTCCGCTGCTCGTATTTTCAACTCAACTCCACCAATTGACAGCCATCTCCACTGGGCTCTGATTCACTTGACTGGCTCCCTACACCATCCCTCAAAGCTTCCAGTGATTTCGGTAGCAAACAGCCTTAGCTCATCTGTAGACACACGTTCTGCACGCATGATGTCCCAATTTCAGTCCCTGACAACTCCGGCTAAACACAGTGGTGACTCCAGGTTACTAGGGGCCTTGGATAAAGCTCTGAACAGGATCCCCATGGCACCCTCACATGGTCCCTGATGGAGCACTGGTGTCGATCACCACCACTGGTATTGGGGGTTCAGGGATTGGCCTGCTCTAGAGGACCCTCGGATGGATGCAAGCCCTCACTCAGTGCCCACTTTGGCCAACTGCTAACACCATCCCATAGCTAACGGGTCACAAGAGCAAGACTTGGAAGATCCTCTGCTCGAGGTCTTGGGGAACTATTGCAGGTCAGAGTAGACAGCACCAGCTTTCTGCATCAGTGGTATGACTCCATGTAAAATGTTTGTTTGTTTATTTATACCCCACTATTCCATCATACAAAGCGACCTACCGCAATTGAAAATGCAAATTGGAAAACAATAACAGGCACACTAAAACAAGAAAGAACGTGTTCGGATAAACCTGCAGGGGCATCGTCCCAATTAGACTCCTGGGCAGGGAGTGCCACAACCTGGGCACTGCCACAGAGAAGGCTCTCTCTCTCTCCACATGCTGTCCCAGTCCCAGGCCAGATTTGCTAGTTGCTTGTTTGTAGGACTTAAACTGAATTGGGGGTTCAGCCCAGAGGAATTCAGCTCTAGAACTTGCAAATGAATAATAAAGAAGGCAATCATGTGCCGAGTGCCGTTTTCTCATCACTCACCTGAGATTAGGGGTCACGGCTTCCGGGGAATGTGGCTTCACGGAGGGCTCAAGCCCTGACACCGGCCTTTTAACATTTTTAGTGATTAACTGAAGCTTGGCTGCATATGCTCATTCATTGAAATAAGAACATCAGAAGAGCCCTGCTGGATCAGGCCAAAAGGCCCATCTAGACCAGCTTCCTGTATCACACAGTGGCCCCACCAGATGCCTCAGGGAACACACAGCCAACAAGATACCTGTATCCTGTCACCACTCCCTTGCACCTGGCACAAAGAAGACCTACTCCTACAACCAGGAGGTTGCTTATCCCCATCATGGCTTGTAAGCTGTGATGGATGCGTACTTAAAATAGTCCATTATAGCATTGCAGCTGAGAAAAATTAGTAGGATAGAATACCTATCTATCTATCTATCTATCATCAGTCTTAGATAACCAGTTGCTCCATTTGGAAGTTTCCAGAGTCATCCGCCTGGCTTCATTTGAAAACAGAATGCTGGACCCAATGGGCCTCTGCTCGGACGTCTCTCAGTCCTCCTGATTCAGTTTCCTTCCTCACAAAGGAATGAGCCACAGACAGCACCTGCTGCCCGTTCCCTTTCTAGCTCTCCCTCTTTGAATCTGCCAGTACTTTTTAATCTGCAACGCAATGCCAACCTCAGAAAAGAGTCTCTGTCTTAGTGCTCAAGTTGTTGTTGTTCAGTCGTGTCCGACCCTTTGTGATCCCGTGAACCATATCCCGCCAGGCCTTCCTGTCCTCCACTATCTTCCTGAGTTCGCTCATTTTCATGTTCGTTGCATCGGTGATGCTGTCTAACCATCTCATCCTTTGCCTTCTCCTTCTCCTTTTGCCTTCAGTCTTTCCCAGCAGCATCAGAGTCTTCTCCAGAGAGTCCTCTCTTCGCATTAAGTGGCCAAAATATCTGAGCTTCAGCCTCAGTACCTGTCCTTCTTCCAGGGAACAGTAGCAGCACTTTAAAAGCAGGGTCTGCAAAGTCACACCATCCAGGCAAACCACAAGGAGGCAGGCGCCCAGACCACAAGAGCGTTTCTTCGGTGGCTTTTGTGCAGGCCTGGCTTCCTCTCAGTCCACACTTAGCAGCCATGACCAGGAGATCTGCGGTCGTTGCTGCGCTAGAAGGCAAGAGGCCTTTTGCACGGATGGCCACACCTGAGGCCTCCAAGCACGCCCATCCAGACCAGGCACTGCATGTCTCCTCACAGACGGTTTCCTCTCAAACCACAGCACCTGCTTGCTGCCTTTTGGGAACGTAGCGGATCGAGTCACGACGAGGCACCACCTCCGTTGTGTGGAATCATGGGGTGCTGCTGGCTCACTCAGCTTCAGCCAGACAGGTGTTCAATCACAGAGTCTTGTTTTCTGCTGTCTGTCTGCCTCGGATAAGTTTGCCAGAAGCCGACTTTCTTTTGCGGAGAACATGCAAACTACAGTATATATATGCGCACATGTGATTGCTGGCCTGTGTGTTACGGAGACTCTTTGAGACGAGTCGACGCAGAGATCTTCGATGAGCCACTGGATTAAAACATAAGTTTAGTTTTCATGGTGAGTAAATATATTTGAGAATTTTAATGCATTGTTTCTTAAATATTGCGGCTCTCAAGCATCTGAAGTCTTAACAGTTTGGCCACCCCTGTCATTATGACAGTGTCATATACACGAAGCTTGTACTAAGCCCCCTCCTCCCCACTGATTTCCCACGAAGTCAGCGTTTGTCACGCATGTTGTGGCCTTCTATGTGCGCCTGTGTCTCCTTCGGGCTGCTTGCAAGATTCCCCGCCAAGATCTTCCAGCCCTCCTTGGACTCAGGGACAGGATGTCAGGCTGAGAAAAGAGACCTTGGCGGGAAGAGCTGCGGTCCGAGTTGTCCACTTGCTGCCCGGGGGAAGAGAGAAGATCAGCCCCAAGATAGAAGAGAAACGGCAGAGTCTGTGTGCCTCGCATGTTGCATCGGGAATTAATTGGGGAGGAGGAGGGGGGGATGCCTGGCCAGAGGAGATGCGCCTCCCCGTCCCGCCTGGGAGTTGAGGGTCGAGACTTGGATACTCTGCAGTCTTTCCTCTCGGCACTCGAACGGTTAAAAGAAGCAACTCTGGATTCCTAGAGGGGCCTATGGAGGAGGGAGACTGGAGTGAGTGGGGAGTCACTTCCTGCTGCTCCGCCCCTTTCTTTGCCTCCTCCACGTGTGTGGGGTCTGCAGCATCTCTTGGAGAGTCCAAAGCCGGTTGGGGGAGGGAAGCCGAGACCAGCCGGTGAAGGGAAAGGGGAGGGGGCTCAGAAGCGCTACTGCGACAATCTCCGCAGTTGCACGTTAAGAATAAGGTTTGGATCTGCTCTTAATTAGCTTTATTATTTCTATGCTGCGGGTTTAACAGGGACAGTATAAAAGTCGGAACAGAAATGGTCAGAACAGAAGGAGTCAGTCATTAGTGAAACCGATGCAAAAAACAGCGGGATGTAGGAGGGACACTGGAGAAACAATAGTTTTGGCCTGGGACTATTCCTGGAACTGAGGGGGTGCGTCCTTTTTGACTGTGTTGTAGTTTTAACGTATCTATGCTCTATCGTTGATATTGTTTGTTGTTTGAACTGTGGTGATTTTTTTTGCTCTTGGTTTTAACAGAGGCAAGTGGGATACAAATCGTAAGAAAGAGAGCTGGAGTTTGCAGCTGAAAAGGATCCTTTCAGCATCCGTACCTGATGCAAGAGAACCAGAGAGTTCATTAGAGAGCTGATCTCTTCGAAAGACGGAACGGAGGAGGACAAAGCAGGGTGATCTTTTAAGGTGTGTGTCTCAGCGAGGCGGGGGTCTAACTGGGCTTGCACCCAGGATCGCAGTGGCTGTTCCAGGAAACAGCCCTGCCAAGACACCTCCGTTACACCCGACCAGCTTCCACCCCCTGCATCTGCATATCAGGGTTTTCCCCCACATCAGCTCTGATGGTCTGAGTTACAGGATATCGCCAGGAATGAACACCGCAGCTGTCTTGTCTTTGGGACTCAGCTCTGTGAAAGGATAGAAGCAGAAGGACTGAATTGAGGCAGAAAAGAGAGCAGGGAAGGTGGGTCTTGGAGGGCCAGGAAAATTTTTGGAGGAGCCAGTTTAGCAAGGAGATTTCAAAGAGGGGAGGGAGGTGACCAGACAGGCAGAGAGGGGAAGAAACAGGGACAAGGAGGAAGAAGCGGAAGAAAGTGACTCAAGATGTGTGGGGCTCAGCCCATTTGGGCATTTCTGGGTCAGAAGCAAAGCTATGGAACAAATAGGAAGAGCGTTGCACAAAGAATTGAAGTTAAAAACAGGCATGAAGAGTACAAGTCTCCCCATCACGTTTTGTCTCCTTTGCAGGCAGTGGGATGGCATCGGGGCCACGTTCGTCCCCTCTTTGGCATGGAGCAGAACCGGCAAATCTGCAGCTGGCTCAGGTAAGGGGCAGATCACCGGGGCAACATGCAAGATACAGCTTGCCTGCCTCCTTCTCTCTTATAGGCCTTGAAGGAAGGATTTTTGTCTGGTGCTGCAAAATATATTTCACGACTCAGAAGAGTGAAGAAGAGCTCATGAAAGCAAAACAGTGCTGAGTTTGGGCAGCTGAGGGGACGAGGTCCTAGAGAGGCAAAGGGCCGGGGAAGGAGGGTCCAAAAGGAACTTGGCAAAGCAGCGTGATGGAGGTTGCTGACCCAAGGGGAGAGAATGTGGGCGTGTCAGCACCCTGGCCTCAAGGACTGCGACACTGGCGCTGGCCATTCCGCTTGCATGCCTGCAGGAGTTTGCTTGAATGGGGGAAATCAGCAAAAGTATAGTAATGATTTCGATGCTCTCTGTGACAACCAATGAAGTTTCTTTGCAGGGCCAAAGTTGGCCCCAGTCTCTCCAAAAGAGGCCGCCCCTGAGCATCCCTGTCCAGCCCCCGCTTGGGCAGAGGGATTGCCAGGATGGGGGGGGGGAGGATGCCAGCCCCCTCTGCAAGCTAGAATATAGTTGCAAACTCCTGTTTCCCCCCCCCCCCATGCATAAATATAATTTAGTAATTCTAGGAAGTTTACAGAAATGTATCTATAAGATTACCAAATACAATGAAAAGGTTCAATTGCAGTCTGTGTCCTGTGTTGTACACCTGACTCATGGTGCAATCCTGCGTATTTTAGACCAGCGCAGGGGAGGGAGGGAAGGGGCAGGAGGAGGCCATTGGCCGGCCTGCCCTGGGAGGGGGTGGAGATATCAATGCTGATATCCAGCACCTCTCCCCAGACTGGGCTGGCCTCCCTGGACGTGCACCAGCACATTGGGGCTCACACCGCTTACACCGGGGAAGGGGACAAATGTCCTGTTCCCCCAATGCGCTGGCGTGGCCCGCAGTCTGGCTAGAATGCAGCAGCAGCCGCATCTTAGGCCGAATTGGGCTGTAAATATTCACACAGAACGCCAACGTCTTCTAGACTGCTTTTTAAGGACAGGTAAGTCGTGCTGCCTGTCGCGCTCATCTGGTAGCTGTGATCACTCAGTGAGCGATGTGGTGTTTCCTTTAGGACCCCACGCATCTCCTCGGGTTGGCATTTGTTCCATCAGAACAGAAAGAAGAAAAAACCCAGGCAACTAACTGAGGTTTTTTTGTGTGGGGTTTTGTGTTGTTGTTTTTTTGGCCAAATATCCTGCAGAAAACCCTCAGTTGCTGCTACCTGAATTTCTCTTTTCAGACTGAGCAAGAGAGCAGGGGGATGTTATGTCGAAAGGGTGGGACGTTATTTTGAGGAGAGACTTTTTTCTCCATCCAGGGTCCAGTGTCGTTCGAGGAGGTGGCTGTGCGCTTCACGACGGAGGAAGGGGCTCTACTGGATCCAGGCCAGAAGGCTCTGTACAGGGAAGTCATGCTGGAGAATTACAGGATTGTGGCCTCTCTGGGTAAGGATGCCCTTTGTTCTTGGTATGTAGGAACCAAAGGCATGAGCTCCTCTTCTTGTTTCTCAGTGTCAGGATTGCACCATAGAAGTGGGGCATGTGGGACTGGAACTTGTGCCCTCGGCATGCCTGCTGTGCCTCACTGTTGCAGAGCCGAGCTTGGCCTGACGTACTCTTTGGGGATGAAAGAAAGAAATATAAATGGCAGGAGAGAAATGTTTAGATCCAGAAATCCATTGTGAACAGTACAACAACCCCAGTGTGGGACCTGCCCGGCCGGCAAGATGAGCCACTTGGAACTGATGGTGCTTGTCACGCCTCCTCATTCTCCTTCCTCTACAGATTTATTTATTTTTCACATTTTTATACCGACCTTCCTCCAAGGAGCTCGGGGTGGTGTACATGATTCCTTCCCTCCTCTTGTCCTCACAACAACCCTGTGAGGTAGGTGAGGCTGAGAGATACCGACTGGCTCACGGTCACCCAGGAAGCTTCATGACTGAGTGGGGATCCAGCGTTTTAGAGCATTGACTGATGGTTCGTCCAAGATCAGGTGCTGCTGCTGGAGGGATTTTTCATGATCTCCTTGTCCTTCGTTGTCTCTCCAGGGGAATTTGGGAATTATCAGGCCTACCAGCAGGGTGTGTGGATTCTCATTGCCTGTGCCTGATGATGACACTAGTGAGACAGTGGGCTCTGATTGGCCTGTTGCACTTGGAACATGATGGAATTCTGATCCGGTTTCTCATGTGGGAGGTTTTAAGTTTCAGTAGAAGTTGAGCCAGGAGTCAAGAGTAGTTTTATCTCCTCCTGATACCAAGAGCCACATCTGTTTGCCAGGGCTTGTGGCTGACACCATGTTAGACTTGGCCTTTGAATCTGCCGCTTTGCCAGCCCTATTTGGGCATCGGAGCTAAACAGAGGAACCGGCCACTTGAGTCATCCTACTCTTGATTTTCTGTAGCCCCAGATCATGATACTTTCTCTTCTAATGAAAAGAGATGAAATAATTATCTTATGAAATGTCATCACCATAATCTCCTTGTTTCCTTCTCAGAGGAATTTCCCAAACCTGGCTTCGTTTCCCAGCTGGAAGAAGGGGAGTGTGCATTTTTCCAGGGTCTCCAGGAAGAAGAGAAGTTGGCAGGTAACTTGTCTTATGCACACAGCAGTACCTTCAGCTCAGAGTAGGCTTACCATATCGCCGACCGGGATGTTCCATTTTGCCCTTAAGGGAGGCGGGGGGAGGGGCGATAGAAGCCGGAGCAACGCTCCGGCTTCTATCGCTCCTCCCCCCGCCTCCCTTAAGGGCAAAACGGAACGTCCCGGTCGGCGATATGGTAAGCCTAGCTCAGAGGGTATTGTCTGACTGGTGGCCTTTCACCACAACAGGAACTCCCCTCCTTTCTGGGGTATGTGGGCCCTCCAAAGGGGGAGCCAGCAAAGTACAGCTGTGCCGTTGTGGTCTCCTCGCCTGCAAGCCACGACAGCAGCTTGGCTGAACTGAAAGCGGCAGTGTGATTGGAGCGACTGACGCTCTGGCCCTCCCCTCTCTGCATCACAACCTCCTCCAAGGACGCCAGACCCTGAGAGAAGACCGTCCCAAATCAACCCCACTTAGGAAATGCAGGAGCCCAGCTGCTGTTGCGGCTTCCAGGTGATGAGATCAGAACAACAGAGATGTGCTGTGCTGACTCATCCCAACCAGCGCTGAGTCAACCCAGAAAGGAGGGCAGCTTCTGTTGTGGGGAAGGATCCTCAACGCCACACCACCTTTGGGAGGGGGCCCTCACGGCGCTTCTGTCCCAATATCTGGATCCAAAGGTGGGGTGGAGAGAGGAGAGCAGCGACATTTTGCTCTCCGTTGATTCCAGTGGGTACGGTACTTTTTCACTTGCACCCCCTCTGGAGTCAGTGCAGCTTTAGGGCACATTTGGCATACCTCCTCCCTGCCCATCACCCTCATGCCTGTGTCAGTTTTATTTATTTTAAATAAATAAAGAATGTTTACCCCGCCTTTCTCCCGATAAGGGCAATCAAGGCGACTTACAATTAAAACATGTTAAAATACATAGTAAAACAGTTAATTAAAACAATTAAAACAGGTACCGGTAATTAAAACAGTGGTAGTAGTGAACCAAGCAGTTAGGCAGGCCGGGTAGAATTCGGTTCCCTTGTACTTAACCACAGGAACACAAGCCTATAATATTTTTGTTTATTAAAGAAAATTACAGCGCAATCCTGCACAATCTGCGGCCAGTGGACCGAGTGTTCCGCTGGCCGAAGCCATCGAGAGACTACTCGAGGGCAGGGAAGGCCGGTGCAAGGCCGGCCTCCCCTGCTCCGCCAACAGGACCCACGCCTGCCCACCGGAGGACCCAGGTAAGGGGGGACAGATCGGGGAAAAAGGCAGGGCGGCCGTAGGCCCAGCCGGCCCAGGAGGGGGCGGAGAACTACCTCAGCTGTATCCCGGTCCTCGCCGGGAGGCTGGGCTGTTACACAGCCCCCTCTTTTTTCCACCAGCAAAACAGCTGGTGGAAATCCGAGGAGGCCGATAGGGCCTGGCCCCGGTTACATTCGGGGAAGTAGACCTTCCGCCAAGCGGGAGCCTGCCCGCGGCGGAGCTCAGGATCCGGCAGGCGCCCTGGCCCGCCTGGCAGATCCTTATGCAGGATTGGGCTGCCCAAGATTACATTCAAGAAGGCATTAAGCAAAGATTTTTGTAAGGCATGGTATTCAAAACAAACAGACATAAAACAAGAAAGCTATTTTTCCTAAAACTTACTGGTTCCATCCTAACACTCACCCAAAGTTAGCTCTTCTAAGCATGGATAAGGTGTAGATGTTATCCGTCCCACCAGACATGATATGGACAAGGCTCCTGGGAAGAGCCTCCACTGCTCTAAGTGGCTGCGGGGCCTTCACATGAGCAGCAGCAGCGCGCTGGGATTGTATCGTTGCCACCACCGCCGCGGGACAAAAGTGCTATTTTTACTTTCCTGAGGTTTCCTGGTCCTCCGTAGGGTGTAAGGAGCCTGCAGACCCCTCTGCAGGCCTCCCCAAGCATCAGAACGGCCCTCCAATGTGATCGGTCGACATCACTACAGGTCGCCATGCCCCTTAAGGAAGTAGCGACCCATTGTTCCCTGCGACGCCCCAGTTTGGGAACCTCTGGTGTAAGGGAATTTCTGTCACATCCTGCACTGCTCAATCTGGAGTCATTGCAGTGGCGGAGTGCATCACACAGGCTGCAGGAATTATGCGAAGAGACCAATTAGGGGGAGAAGGAGCAGCACATGTTCATTTATTACAAGGTTGATGTCCGCATTCACACAGTCACAAACACATGCATGCTCATGCACATACACCCTCCAGGTGTCTGATGGTTCCCAAAACGTGCCTGCTTGCCACTGGTGGCCAACACAGTGTAGGTGTGGTGTGGAGCGGAGGCCTTGTCTGCCATGTCAAGAGGTTGCAGAGCAGTGGTTCCCAAATTCTCCCCGTGAGGCGAGGAGAACTCTTGAGTGTTTGTGGGGGTGGGGCCAGCGGAGGCGATAGATGCAAGGGAGTGGGGACAGGATACAAATACCTTGTCTTGTATGCTTCCAGTGGTATCTGGTGGGGCCACTGTGAGATACAGGAAGCTGGACTAGATGGGCCTTTAGCCTGATCCAGCAGGGTTCTTCATATATTCTTATGTTCTTATCAAGGTTTGGCTGCTTGTGTCCTGAAACCATTACGAGCACCATCGAGACAGGGGTTTGCAGATGTGCCCTGACTGATCTCCAGCCCATGAGGAACAGTTCCTTTGGGCTTCTTTGTTGGTTAGTGCTCAAGCTCATGTAGTATTTATTGCCATTTTTTAAAAAAATGAAGCCACTCACCGACAAGCCCCAGTGTACAAAATAATTTTTCTACGCTTGCAGAACAGCTTATTGAGTTTCGATCACTGCTCAGGGCTGCAATCCTATCCATACCTTCCTGGGAGTCAGTCCACTGAATCCACTGGGGTTTACTTTTGAGTATATATGCCTAGCTGTGTTCGTAGGAGATCCCATTTCTCTACTGTGCTGCTGATCAAGGTTCTCTCTCTCTCTGTTCCAGGAAGCAACGGAGAAGACAGTCAGGATCAGAGGGAACCACGTGGGGTGTCGCCGGAAACGACCACGCGTGACATAGTGTCAGTGACTTTTAGAGACGTGGATGGATCAGGGAGGCAGGAGGGAAGTCCAACACCTGTCTGGAGGACTAAATCAGTTGTTTGTCAGGAACATGAGCTCCGTGAAATCTCAGTTCATCAGAAACTTCCCAAAGGGGAGGGAAGGAGTAAATGTACCTTAGGCAGGGAAAAATTCAGTTGTAAATCCAAGACTAATAAACGCAGCAAACTACACACAGGGAAGAAATCATTGAAATACTCTGAGTGGAGAAAGAGCTTCAGTACAAGCACACATCTCCCTTCGGGTAAAAAAATCCACAGAAAAGAGAAAGCTGAGCATCAAGGTATATCAAAGGAGGAGGGAAACCAGACAGACAACTGGAGAAATGAATCTGATGCTAGACAGGCTGTGAATCTCGATGTCATCCCACTCAGTCCAGAACAAGGAACTAAAAAGAGGAAGGGGGAAAGCCCTCAATCAGCCAAGACGTTCAAGGGTACATCCGATTGTAGAACACATCAAAGAAGCCACACAGGGGTGAAGCCATACCAATGCTTAGAGTGTGGAAAGAGCTTCAGTCAGAGCTCAACCCTGGCTGTGCATCGAAGAACTCACACAGGGGAGAAACCATATAAATGCTTAGAGTGTGGAAAGAGCTTCAGTCAGAGCTCAACCCTGGCTGTGCATCGAAGAACTCACACAGGGGAGAAACCATATAAATGCATGGAGTGTGGAAAGAGCTTCAATCGGAGTGCAAACCTAGCTATGCATCAAAGAACCCACACAGGGGAGAAACCATATAAATGCTTGGAGTGTGGAAAGAGCTTCACTGATAGTGGAACCTTCAGTAAGCATCAAAGAACCCACACAGGGGAGAAATCGTATCAATGCTTAGAGTGTGGAAAGAGCTTCAGTCAGAGCTCAACCCTGGCTGTGCATCGAAGAAACCACACAGGGGAGAAACCATATAAATGCTTGGAGTGTGGAAAGAGCTTCAGTCAAAGCTCAACCCTGGCTGTGCATCGAAGAACCCACACAGGGGAGAAATCGTATCACTGCTTGGAGTGTGGAAAGAGCTTCAATCGGAGTGCACACCTAGCTATGCATCAAAGAACCCACACAGGGGAGAAACCGTATAAATGCTTCGAGTGTGGAAAGAGCTTCAGTCTGGAATCACACCTGGCTGTGCATCAAAGAACCCACACAGGGGAGAAACCATATCACTGCTTGGAGTGTGGAAAGAGCTTCAATCAGAGTGCAAACCTAGCTATGCATCAAAGAACCCACACAGGGGAGAAACCATATCACTGCTTGGAGTGTGGAAAGAGCTTCAATCAGAGTGCAAACCTAGCTATGCATCAAAGAACCCACACAGGGGAGAAACCATATAAATGCTTGGAGTGTGGAAAGAGCTTCAGTCAGAGCTCAACCCTGGCTGTGCATCGAAGAACTCATACAGGGGAGAAACCATATAAATGCTTGGAGTGTGGAAAGAGCTTCAATCGGAGTGCACACCTAGCTATGCATCAACGAACCCACACAGGGGAGAAACCATATCACTGCTTGGAGTGTGGAAAGAGCTTCAATCAGAGTGCAAATCTAGCTATGCATCAAAGAACCCACACAGGGGAGAAACCATATAAATGCTTGGAGTGTGGAAAGAGCTTCAGTCAGAGCTCAACCCTGGCTGTGCATCGAAGAACTCATACAGGGGAGAAACCATATAAATGCTTGGAGTGTGGAAAGAGCTTCAATCAGAGTGCAAACCTAGCTATGCATCAACGAACCCACACAGGGGAGAAACCATATCACTGCTTGGAGTGTGGAAAGAGCTTCAGTCGGAGTGCAAACCTAGCTATGCATCAAAGAACCCACACAGGGGAGAAACCATATAAATGCTTGGAGTGTGGAAAGAGCTTCACTGATAGTGGAACCTTCAATAAGCATCAAAGAACCCACACAGGGGAGAAACCATATCACTGCTTGGAGTGTGGAAAGAGCTTCAATCGGAGTGCACACCTAGCTATGCATCAAAGAACCCACACAGGGGAGAAACCGTATAAATGCTTCGAGTGTGGAAAGAGCTTCAGTCTGAAATCACACCTGGCTGTGCATCAAAGAACCCACACAGGGGAGAAACCGTATCACTGCTTGGAGTGTGGAAAGAGCTTCAATCAGAGTGCAAACCTAGCTATGCATCAAAGAACCCACACAGGGGAGAAACCATATAAATGCTTGGAGTGTGGAAAGAGCTTCAGTCAGAGCTTAACCCTGGCTGTGCATCGAAGAACTCATACAGGGGAGAAACCATATAAATGCTTGGAGTGTGGAAAGAGCTTCAATCAGAGTGCAAACCTAGCTATGCATCAAAGAACCCACACAGGGGAGAAACCATATCACTGCTTGGAGTGTGGAAAGAGCTTCAGTCAGAGTGCAAACCTAGCTATGCATCAAAGAACCCACACAGGGGAGAAACCATATAAATGCTTGGAGTGTGGAAAGAGCTTCACTGATAGTGGAACCTTCAATAAGCATCAAAGAACCCACACAGGGGAGAAACCATATAAATGCTTGGAGTGTGGAAAGAGCTTCAGTCAGAGCTCAACCCTGGCTGTGCATCGAAGAACTCATACAGGGGAGAAACCATATAAATGCTTGGAGTGTGGAAAGAGCTTCAATCAGAGTGCAAACCTAGCTATGCATCAAAGAACCCACACAGGGTAGAAACCATATCACTGCTTGGAGTGTGGAAAGAGCTTCAGTCAGAGTGCAAACCTAGCTATGCATCAAAGAACCCACACAGGGGAGAAACCATATAAATGCTTGGAGTGTGGAAAGAGCTTCACTGATAGTGGAACCTTCAATAAGCATCAAAGAACCCACACAGGGGAGAAACCATATCACTGCTTGGAGTGTGGAAAGAGCTTCAATCGGAGTGCACACCTAGCTATGCATCAAAGAACCCACACGGGAGAAACCGTATAAATGCTTCGAGTGTGGAAAGAGCTTCAGTCTGGAATCACACCTGGCTGTGCATCAAAGAACCCACACAGGGGAGAAACCGTATCACTGCTTGGAGTGTGGAAAGAGCTTCAATCGGAGTGCACACCTAGCTATGCATCAAAGAACCCACACGGGAGAAACCGTATAAATGCTTCGAGTGTGGAAAGAGCTTCAGTCTGGAATCACACCTGGCTGTGCATCAAAGAACCCACACAGGGGAGAAACCGTATCACTGCTTGGAGTGTGGAAAGAGCTTCAGTCAGAGTGCAAACCTAGCTATGCATCAAAGAACCCACACAGGGTAGAAACCATATCACTGCTTGGAGTGTGGAAAGAGCTTCACTGATAGTGGAACCTTCAATAAGCATCAAAGAACCCACACAGGGGAGAAACCATATCACTGCTTGGAGTGTGGAAAGAGCTTCAATCGGAGTGCACACCTAGCTATGCATCAAAGAACCCACACGGGAGAAACCGTATAAATGCTTCGAGTGTGGAAAGAGCTTCAGTCTGGAATCACACCTGGCTGTGCATCAAAGAACCCACACAGGGGAGAAACCGTATCACTGCTTGGAGTGTGGAAAGAGCTTCAGTCAGAGTGCAAACCTAGCTATGCATCAAAGAACCCACACAGGGGAGAAACCATATAAATGCTTGGAGTGTGGAAAGAGCTTCAGTCAGAGCTCAACCCTGGCTGTGCATCGAAGAACTCATACAGGGGAGAAACCATATAAATGCTTGGAGTGTGGAAAGAGCTTCACTGATAGTGGAACCTTCAGTAAGCATCAAAGAACCCACACAGGGGAGAAGCCATATAAATGTGTGGAGTGTTGCAAGAGCTTCATTTGGAGCTCGGACCTGACAGCATATCAAAAATCAGCAGGAGAAGAGCAACCACATAAGTGTTCAGAGTGTGTAAAGAGTTTCACTCATTCCTTATAGTACATCAACACATCCACTCAGATGAAGAACCATAAAAACACATGCGGAGTGGGAAGTCCTTCCATCTCATTTTAAGCCTTAGGACACATCAAAGATTTTGAGGAGTTGAGTTGAAGGAAGAGACAAAGGAGGAGGGAAGGGGCAACATGGGGAAGGGTGGGGGAAAGCGGCTGAATGGAGAGATTCAAGTGAAAAAAGAATAAGTGGTAGAGCCTAGCCAAGGAGAGGGGAGGAACTGGGGATAATAATAATAATAAAAATAAATCTGTGTTTATATACTGCCTTTTTTATCGTCAGATTTCTCCTCCAACTTTATTCAAGGTGGTTTACACCGGAAGGCTTTTCTAACTCCTGAAGTTGTTTTTACAATAACATTCTATTTGTATAGAACCCATTTCGTTCTCCAGCTGTTTCCCTTCAAAAGTGTGGTAACTCTCTGACTGCACAGCACAGGCCTTCCAAGCTTGCTCAACAGCGACTCCTCTCTCTCACAGAGGGTGACATAGGTTATCTCAGCTTGTCGGCAGCTTCCGGTTGACTCGAACTGATCTCGTCCTAGCTGTTCGGCTGGTGGCAGCTCAACCACTAGACCACACCATCCTGCTATGGAAGAATCTGGGCCAAGTCCCAATGGTTAGGAGTGGGGGGGGGGTCTGGTTTTTATAAACCCCTGAGCTCTGGACAGCACCAGGGCAAACCTTCATGACCACTATTCCCTGCAGGTGGGAGGACCCAGCAGCCCAAGTTCCCGGTCTGCTCCTGCAGCAGTTGGTGGGCTGGTGTCACACAAGGGTGCTGTAACCCTGAGGAGTGGAGTTGACAATGCCTCCCCCACTATTTTATTTAGGGACTTTTCTAACACCCTCTATGAGGGTGCTCCCTCCCTGCTACTCTTGAGTTTCCTCTATTAGATGTTGGCAAAATGAACCCCTCCATGGAAGGACACCCCTCTCCCACCTCTGGTTTCTGAGCATGGCTTGCAGGAATCCGTTTGATGCTGAGCTACCTCCTTGACGGGAGGAAGAGGAGGCCACAAGAGGGTTGGACCCAGTGGCGGCGTCGGAGGTGGGGCGGAATGCTAAGTTCTGCAGCATGTCCCTGCGCATTGCCTTCGCTGCACTGAAGGCGAGGGGGCGGGGCCGCCTCGTGCCGGTGAGTAACGGAGGAGGCCACAAGAGGGTTGGGCCCGTTCATGGAGGACACGTCTGTCAGTGATAACGAGTCAGGATGGTTGTCTGGGAGCTCTGGCTTCAGTGGCATTGTGCTTCCGATTCCTCATTGCAGGGGAGCATTGATGAGAGAGATACATGCCTTCCTCTCGTGTGTGTGGGCTTCTCAGAGGCAGCTGGTGGGCTGCTGTGGGAACAGGATGCTGGACTAGATGAGACCCCCTTTGCTGTGATCCAACTGGGCTTTCCTTGTGTTCCAGGTAATGCATTTCCTGGAACAGATCTCTGTGTTCTCTTCTGACCGATTCCTTTCTGAGGCTCCCGTACGGTGCTCTGCATGGGCAAGTCAGTCAGTGCGGGATGCAGCAGGGATGGCTGGGGGGGGGGGGGGCGGGGCCTGTTTGCGGGAACACGTGAAATTGCTGGGTTACCACTTTCATTGGCTTCCCATTTGGTTTTGGGCCCTATTTAAAGCATTTGGTTTTAACCTATAAAGTCCTGAACCAGGTCCGTCAAACATCAGGCCCATGGGCAGGCTATGGCCCGCAGAAGCTCTTTATCTGGCCCCCGTGATAATTCGGTTGTCCCAGCATTGCCCTTTCAGCAGCGCCATTTCTGCTGAGGCTGTGGGAGGGAGAGACGGAAGGAGGCCTGAGAAGGCAAGGAACGCTATAGGGGAATGGGCAGACCAAGAGGAGTAAAAGGGGGAAATGCTTCCAAGGCATTAGAATTGAGAGCAACATGAGACAACTATTTGTACGGACTGAGGCATAAATACCTTCTCCGCCCCTGGGGGCTTGCTACGTTGGTTTCAATAGTTTCAAATAAATGTAGAAAAATTGAAAAATAGATGCCAGGTATTTAGAGTGCTAGATTCTGCGTGCATACACAGAAATGAGTCGCACTGTGTTCAGTAGAACTTGCTCCCAGGTAAATTTGTATAGGATTGTAGCTTATTGTAACATAAGCTACATTAGGAGCCTTCAGTGGCGTTACAACATCCCCCGCAGGGGGGTACAGGGGCTGAAGCGACACCCCCATGTGCCGCCAAACGCCCCGCCCCCTGGGGGCATGATGTTATGCTTGTGCGCTGCTGCCGAAGTTCAGCGCGGCGTGAAACACCCAGACTGCTCCAGGGCAGGCAGGCCAAACTCATGGCCCAACGCAAGCGTCGGACAGAGTGATCTGGAAGTGAGTGCACCCACCTGCCGCCTGGGGCCCAATCCTGCCGCCCAGGGGCCCACCGCCCCAAGGCCCCGTCCGCTGACGACGCCGCTGGGAGCCTTTTTGTTTAAAGAAGCCTTCTGAGTCTTTGTCCTTTTTAACATCTAGCTTGTGTTCTTGTTTTTAATTGTAATAGTGGTCTCTTTTAGCATTTTTAGATTGTTATTTATGAGTTTTAGTTAACTGTTTTTATTGCTTTTAAATGTGATTGTGGTTTTTTTGTATTTGTATCTTTGCTCTTGTAAGCCGCCCTGGGTCCCTTCGGGGTGAAAGGCGGCGTAAAAATATTGTAAATAAATAAAATAAATAAAAATTAGGAGCCCAATCCTATGCCAGCCTCTGCCGGCGGGACTGGGCTCCGCACTGTCGCAAGCACATTGCCATAAAGCACATTGCGACAGTGCAAAGGGGGGACTTTGCATAGGATTGGGTGACAGTATCTCCCCACTGGCTGGCAGGGAGGCGGGGGGATGGCGGCAGGGAAGTGAGGAAGAGGCGTTCAGGGGCTGGGAGAGGGCGGATCATGCTCCTCGACAGAGGAGGCAAAATCACATCCCCCGTCCCGTGCCTGGAAGTCCGACACGGGGCTTCGCCAGCCATTTTGCTTGCGCGCCTCCGAGTAACCCCATAGGTGCTGCTGGGGCTCCACACAGGAGAAGGGGACAATTGTCCCCTTCCCTTGAGGAGACTTCCAGCCCCGCGCTGGATGTAGCGGAGCCTGCCCTGGCACCGAGCGCAGGACTTTGCATAGGATTGGGTGACAGTATCTCAGGGGAAAACGATGGCCTAGACCAGGGGTGTCAAATATAATTGGGTCTGCTCAAGTTTGCAGGAGCTCCTTATCTGGCTCTTGTGACAATTGGGTGTTCTCCATTTATCTGGCCATTATCTGCTGTCAGCTGATTTTTCTCTAAGCCAGGCATTGCGTCCAGATCACTGATAGAAGTGATGCCTGGTAGCCAGATGTGAGTGCAGACCACCGATAGACATGCGCTTCTCTTTGCCCCATCTCCAAAGAATATTGTGGGGAAAGGTAGAAATAACCCTGTACCTTATACAGATGTGCAAAGAAGGGCTAGCAAAATGCTTAGGGGCTTTTTTGGCTTGGGAAACAAGGGGCAGGGAGAAGGTGTAGGTTTATAAAATTAGACCTGGTTTGCAGCCCAATCCTGTGTAACTCTTGCACCGGTGTAACAGTAGATCCACCAGTGTAAGAGCACTTATGCCAGTGTAACTTGCCATATGCCGACGGATGCAGGATGGACACTGGCGGGTGCCCTCTCGGATGACGCGTAAGCGTAGTTCGGACGCAGGACAGATGCCGGTACAACTCCACTGGCGCAGATAGCATTTTGGGGGCATCTGAACACCCCCAGAATGCCCCTTGCACCAGCGGAGTTGCGCAGGTGTCAGTCCTGCATCTGAACTGCGCATGCGCGTCATCCGAGAGGGTACTCGCCAGTGTCCTCTTGTGTCCGTTGGCATACAGGAAGTTACACTGGCATAAGTGCTCTTACACTGGTGGGTCTACTGTTACACTGGTGCAAGAGTTACGCAGGATTGGGCTGCCAGACTGGGAAGTAGAAAGAGAGAACCTCAAAAAGTCACAATATAGTAATATCTTTATTAGTACTACCCAGAATGACATAATATCTTAAGGAAGTTTCATCAGGATAAGGTCCCACTCCCAGCTTCAATCTTTGGCACACCCAGGTAGGGCTGGAATTTCTGGTAACAGACCCTGATTTAGAGTCCAAGGCTGCAATCCTATACACACATTGTCACACACAATGAGACATAGGAGTATGTCTCATTGAACACAGTGGGGCTTACGTTTGAGTAGACATGCATAGACTTGTGCAGTAGATGCGCAATCCTGCGCAACTTGGCACTGGTGGAGCATGTGCTTTGCTGGCGCCGGGTGTCCGTAAATATCAGGGTTAATTCACCAAATGATTGAAAGAAATTTCCATTCTGACTAGTGCAGGGCCCTGATGGATTGGGCAGGCATAGCAACCAAGAACTCAGTGTATGTGTCTCTCTATGTAATGTAAAGTGGTGCAATGAAAAGTGAAAGTGAAATAGACATGGAAAATGCTGAATCACTGTGACAAAGCACCTGTGGAAAGAGCTGATGCAATAGATAATGAGATGCATCAATCTCCACTGTGATTGGTGTAAAAGCACTATATAAGGAGGCTAGCAGAGCCTACCTGTGTGGGTCATTGTATGGAGTTTTGAGAGAGCTGGAGTCTATGCCGTGGAGTTATATATATAAGAAGGTATTGCTTTGCTGAAGCTGCTTACATAATTTGAAAATATAGTCTTGGTGGTGGACATCTGCCTTGTCTGTGTTTTTCTTTTCAATGGAGAACGACCTTGGAGCAAGTGTGCTGCTGCACTATGCTAGATGCAAGCACATTAGGCTCAGCATTTACTAATAGTAAAGTACATTTACAGCACCCGGAGAGTAAGAGCTGCTGGCACAGAGGCCAGCAGCCCTCTCTCCACCGCCCTCCAGACGCAGCACCCGCCAGTCGAGGTACGTCCTGCACCGTTTGGGGAGGGTGGGACAGACGGTGAGGGTGGAGAGCCATTGGCCGAACCAGGGCGGGATATCAGTGGTACGCTGCTGATATTTTAAGCCCATTCCCGGCCACCGTTACCCCACTGCCCCAGATGTACGCCAGCTCCAGAGCCGATGTACATCCGAGGAGGCCCATTGGGCCTGGACAGCCTTACACCTGGGGAAGAGGACGAACATCCCTTTCTCCTGAAGTATTCCCGAGCCACGACGATGCAGCCCTTTAGGCTAGCCACGTATCTTAACATAGGATTGGGCTATAAATCTGTGTTTACAGTGTGTTTGTTACCATTTTGGCAGAAAACCAAGCATTCAGTAGATGGAGGATACTTTTGTCAGTTTGGAACAGCAGAGCCAAATGGTTATGATGAAATAAAGTATGTCGTGTATGACAATTCTACGTAAACCTGCCACCTGACCACTGTAGTTGTGATGCATGAGCAGGACCTCACTTACTGCCTAGAGAGCAGACTGGCCATTGGCCCATTTTAAGATGATAGTGGTTATGTAGAGCTCCACACGGTAGGGGAAATATTAGCGAGAACATTGCTCAACAGAAGCTCTGGCCTCTGGCTCTCCCCTATCTTGAAAAGATGATCTAGGTTTGCCCTGATTAGTGCTGGAGGGAGAATCAGTAATGGCTGTCATGTTTTCTACAAACGGAGGCTCCCTCCGCCCTTGTTGTTTCCTTCTCCCATTAGCATAAGAACATAAGAAGAGCCCTGCTGGATCAGGCCAAAGGCCCATCTAGTCCAGCTTCCTGTATCATACAGTGGCCCCACCAGATGCCTCAGGGAGCACACAGCCAACAAGATACTTGTATCCTGTCGCCACTCCCTTGCACCTGGCACAGAGAAAACCCACTTCTAAAACCAGGAGGTTGCTTATCCCCATCATGGCTTGTAAGCTGTGATGGACTTTTCCTCCATAAATCTGTCCAATCCCCTTTTAAAGGCATCCAGGCCAGGTGCCATCACCACATCCTGTGGCAAGGAGTTCCACAAACCAATTACACACTGGGTAAAGAAATATTTTCTTTTGTCTGTTCTAATACTCCCTCCACTCAATTTGTGTGGATGTCCCCTAGTTCTAGTGTTGTGTGAGAGGGAAAAGAACTTTTCTCTATCCACTCTCTCCATCCCATGCATAATTTTATACGTCTCAATCATGTCCCCCCTCAACCGCCTTTTTTCTAGCCCTCGGCATACCCTGAAATCAGTGTGTCTGGCATTTGGTGAGGCTATTCAACAAGGGTCTGCAGATCCCCTCTGTACTCCTGCATCTTGAGACTGGTATAAACTGCAGACCGTGGGGTATCGCATTGTATTCCAGCACCTCCTTTTTGCTTCACAGCCAGCTGCATTGAGAGTTCTGGAGAATGTAAAAGCTTGCTTCTAAGACCTTTGTGACTGCTACGTTGGCAATAAAGGTATTACCAGGTTGTGACTTTGGGATTTTTTCTCGGAACCCAACGTGACTATGCATGATTTTATGGCAACATCTCACTCACTCACTCACTCACTCACTCACACACACACACACACACACACACACACACACACACACACACACACACACCTTGCTGTGCTCCTTCGTCCATTTAGGGCCCAATCCTAACTAACTTTCCAGTACTGATGCTGCCATGCCAACGGGGCGTACGCTGCATCCTGAGGTGGAGATGCACGGAGGTCTCCTCAAGGTAAGGGAATGTTTCTTTCCTTACCTCGTGGTTGCATCCACATTGGAAAGTTGGATAGGATTGGGCCCACCGTCTCTTTAATCAAAACTGGAAGTCTCTTGCTTCTGGGTTTGACCCAAGAAAAACATTTCCAAATCTTCTGCATTTTACTAAACGATACTGATAGAGAACAATTTCTTTTGAAAAACAAAACACAAACACACTCCTTAAGGATGCAGGTTTAATTTATTTAATTCATGAATGGCCAGATCTGACCCCAAACGTCAACCACTGTGTCCCCTGAATGCTAGAAAATTTTTCAATTAAGTTGGGTGAAAAGTTTACCAGCTTTTCATTCATAAGTGCAATGCAATAAAAAGGTTTTCAAGCCAGAAACTGTCCCCATTTCCATGTTGCCTCTCTCCCAGTATCTTCCGTATGTATAAGACACTTCTCCCAGAACACAGAAGTTAGCTAGCCCTTCACAATAAACAGATCACTAGTGACTGGTTTAGTTTAATTTTATGTTTTCTTTTAATGAATTATTTTCATAAATGGTTAATTGAGCAAAAGCATTGTCTTCTGCTTTTAAAAAGGTAAAGGTATCCCCTGACAATTAAGTCCAGTCGTGTCCGACTCTAGGGTGTGGTGCTCATCTCCATTTCAAAGCCGAAGAGCCAGCGTTGTCCGAAAATGCCTCCGTGGTCATGTGGCCGGCATGACTCTCCTTGCCGCAGCGCGTAGCATGCAGCTGGAACACGGAGCGCTGTTTACCTTCCCGCAAGCAGTACCTATTTATCCACTCGCATTGACATGCTTTGGAACTGCTAGGTTGGCAGGAGCTGGCCAAGCAACGAGCGCTCACCCCGTCGCGGGAATCAAACTGCCGACCTTTCAATCGACAGCTTATGGTTCAGCAGTTTAACCCACTGCGCCACCCACTGGCCTACCTTCTGCTTTTAGTTTAACCCTATAACTGCTGATCCCAACTTCACGTGGCACAGCAACAGCTAAAGATCCCTTAAAAACGCACCTCAGCACATGTCACGTGTGAAACACACCAACACATATGTACCAGGCATGTTGGTAGCAGGGAGCAAGACGGTGTGCAAGACGGTGCCCGTACATCAAGTTGTAGGCAACAATTGACAGGAGAGTCAGGGTCATGTGTGAAGAGGCCATCAGAAGTGAGACGTTGTGGTCAGCGGCAGCGACAGATGCAAGGGAGTGGCGACAGGATACAGATGCCTTGACTTGTGTGCTTCTTGAGACATCTGGTGGGGCCACTGTGAGATACAGGAAGCTGGATGAGATGTGCCTTTGACCTGATCCAGCAGGGCTCTTCTTATGTTCTTATGTTCTTATCAAGTTTCGGCTGCGTGTGTCCTGACACCAATACGAGTACCATCGAGACGGGGGTTTGCAGGTCAAGAATCAGCTTTAAAACAAACGGTGAGCCAGAACTTACAAAACCTAATTCAGGCCAGATACTCTAACCTGGTTTGACCCGCCTCTAAACACAAAGCTGCATAAGGGACACAGTGGGCAACTCCGAAGATCTTCTACAAAAAGGATGAATGGATTCACTCGACCTCGGGATTGAGAGCAGGCAACCATCATTGTATGCCGTAGAGAAGATGTGCTGCAATTTTGGCATGAAAAATGCGCAGAGCAGCCGGTATATATGTGTTCCCTCTAGCATAGAAGACATACGTTTGGCCGATTTAGTCACGGAAGTGTGGTGATATACCCAGGATAGCTTGTAATGAAAATTCAGACCCAGGTATTTAAAGGTTTTGACTTGCTGAATAGATTTGTCCTGGAACCGCCACGAGCAGAGTTTGCATGTTTTCTCAGACTAAGATCTTTGATTTATCATAATTAAGCTGCAGGTAATTACAAGCAAGGTACTCAATGCAGCCAGTGATCAGCCGTCTTTCTCAGCCCTATAGGGATCTGGGGAATCCGGACCATGTTGTCCGCATATAAAAGTGTGGGTATTGGCAAGGTGTTAAGTTTAGGACGATGAGAGTCAACGGTGGCCAAATGGGATGATAGATCATTAATGAACAAACGAAACAATAGAGCAATCACGCACCCTTGCTTCACACCTTTATTGAGTAGTATGTGTCCCAACAATCCACCTGCCTGACCTGTTACCAAAAGAGCTGGTTCTTAGGGGAAATTAGCACAGCCCAATTTTGGAACAAGGGATCTTTTATACTGGATAACAAATCAGCGTAATGCAGAGCTTCCCTTTTAACTTAGCAAAGAGAGAGACTGAGAGAAAATAACTTCCAATAAAAGTTTATGGATTTATTAAAAAAAAAAGGACAAAGGTAAAATTATTGCATACAGAGAAATAATACCGTATTGGTCTGAGTATAAGACTCACTTTTTTCTCCTAATTTAAGTTTTTTAACTAGGGGTGCGTCTTATAATCAGGCTGTTGCAATTTAATGCCAGTGATTTAATTAAGTTTTTTTTAATAGCACCAAACTTTAAGGGTGCATCTTATAATCAGGTGCGTCTTATACTCGGGACAATACGGTATATATTCAGCAATAATAATATGCCCATGGTTGGACACCAATAATGGAAAAATACGTTTCTATTGTCTTAAACGTAGTGTAGGTGTTCCTGTCTTGATGGTGGTGGTTGCTTGTAATGCAGAGTGTATTTGGTGCAAAGGAAAGGGGGGGGTCAAGGAGAGAATTCAGGGTGTCCCTGCTTCTTACAACCCAATTCCTAACAGCTAAGAATAGGGAGAGAAGGGGGGGGAGGGAGAGAGGTTTCAGAGGTTTTTCATACTACCTGTCTTGTAGAGGAGAGCCTTGCCAGCGTAGCTGTTGGTGGTTTGGAAACTCAGATGAGTTACAAATTGTAAGGGGAAAAGCTTTCCTTTTTAAGGAGTTTTAGGGATGGTGCTACGTGCAGGCTAGCTCATTCAGGATAAATGTGTAACTTTGGGGAGCTATGTTTGATGTGTAAATTGATAATTTGGGTTGAGAATAGAAAGGAACTTCCCTAATCCTTGCAGGATGTAGGTAATCTTTTGTTGCTTCATGTGTCAGCTAACATGCAAATGGAGTAAAACAGTGGTGCCAGAGAGATGTCTCGCACCCAAAACTGTAGTTTACCCAAGTTAATGCAAACATACAGGTATAATACAATCATTTTGTTACAAGGTTACAAATTACTGAAATTGCATTCAGAAAAGCAAACATAGCTGCAGAAACAAAGGATGAGTAAAGGATTAAAAGTTGCAGTCCACGAGACATGATGGGATTATGTTTTCTTCTTCCAGGATGTGTGTTTGTGGGGTAAAAGTTCACATAGAACTCTGAGCTTCCACAGAGTTCTTGTCTTGAACCAATGTCTTTGAGAAAAACATGGCTGGTAACAGTTCAGTTCATTTGGAGCAAGAGGTGCCAGTAAAACAGTTCATTTTGCACCTTAACATTCCTTGGTGTTGTCATATGAAATATCATGTTGCTTGATATCAGAGTCCAAACTGAAGGATGAAACAAGGAGGGAGGGGACCCAGTCGTAACAGACCTGGCATGAGGAGTTGGAGTACAACCTCTGGATAAGATATAATTGCCTGGTGCCAATACCCAACTTAGAAAGCTTAGTACAGGGGTGGCCAACCTTCCACCATGAGGGCCTCTGTGTTCTTAAGAGTTGTGTCGAAGACAGAATCTGGGCAGCTGCAAGTGCTGTTGGTGCTGCTAAAGTAGCTGCTAAACATCACCAGGCAAGGAGGGGCAGCATATGTCCCAGTCCCACCACCGCCTCAGGTGTCAGGAGGTCTTGGGCTGGCCCTGTATGTGCCAGGAATTGGAGGCCCCGGCTGGGTGCGTCGTAGTTTGGGAGGAGTCTGTCTGCTGGCCTTGATGCCCCTGGAAGAACCCAAGAGCCCTGCTGGGACAGACCAGGGACTACCTCCTCCAGCTCCTCCTCAGGCTCACAGCCAGGGCAAGAAGGAAAGCAACAGCCCTCCCCTCTGGTTGCTCCCCCACAAGGGCCGTGCAGTCAGGCTGCCTCTGAATCGAGAGGCTCCACATACATCCCCTCATGATGAACAGCGCTGGGCAGATCTATCCCCCATGTATGGGAGAAGGCACCCATGCTGGGGGTCATTGCCAGGGTCCGCGAAGTTATCTTGTTGTCTTGTGCTCCCTGAGGCATCTGGTGGGGCCACTGTGTGACACAGGAAGCTGGACTAGATGGGCTTTTGGCCTGATCCAGCAGGGCTCTTCTTATGTTCTTATGTTCTTATGTTATGAAGTGCATCCCATCAGTGAATGATGGGAACTTTAATTGGCTGGTCCTGAACCTCCTGCCAATCAAGTTCATTGAACGATGCGGATTTGTAGTATTATACATGGCCCAATATGTTGTTCTTACCCCCACCATTGACGACAATGCAGCTGTGCCAATGGGGCGGGGGGGGGGGGGTTGCAATCAGGAGGCCTGTCAGAGGTACCTAAAAATATTGTCTGCTTACCTCTGTGTAGGCCTCCTGGTGGCCTATGGGTCTCCTTGGACCTATGCTAGCTATATAGGTGGCATAAGTCCAAGAAGAGAAAAGGGGGGGGTAGAAACGGGGGACGGGATCCTGGCGCACCCCCTCCAACCTGCCCCTTGCCCTCCCTGTCCCCAAACTCCCACTGCCCTTCCCGTCCACTGCACGCCCCCACGTCCAACCTGCCTCCTCTGGTGCAGCCCCCACGGGCCGTGGGTGCGCCAAGGGAACTTCCTTGTGCTCAGCAGCAGTGTGCTCTTTATGGCGCCGCCACGCCATTTACGGCAGCGGAAGGCGACTTCCACTGTCGTAAATAAAGCATAAGATTGGCCAGAAAAGAGTAACTGATCTGTGGAATTCCTTGCCACAAGATGTGGTGGTGGCCCTTGGCTTGGACGGCTTGAAAAGGAGGAGGGACCAATTCATGGAGGGCGGGTCTCTCAACAGTGATGCGTTAGGATGACTCGGTGCTGCCTCAAGATCCAGCAGCTGCCTGCTTCCGAATCCCACTTGCAGGAGAGGAATAGCGGAGAGGGCGATGGTTTCTCTCTTTTGGTGGGCTTCCCAGAGGGCGCTGCTGGTGAGCCATTGCGGGAAGCAGGAGGCAGGACTAGTGATTGCTATAGCAGAAAGCAGGAGGTGGGACTAGGGGTGCCCCCTTCGGCCTGATCCAGCAGGGCTTTTCTCAAACACTACAATGTCCTTCTTGAAATGGGGCAGGCAGAAAACTCTCTCTCTCTCTCTCTCTCTCTCTCTCTCTCTCTCTCTCTCTCTCTCTCTCTCTCTCTCTCTCGTATTCTCAATATGCCAGAGATTTCTGTAAGGACACTGTAACTGAAGTCTCTGTTTTTGCAGTCCACCACAACCAGAAAATCTCTTTTCCGATTAGTTGCCACCACCTCAGACTCCACCTATGTATATGAGAAGCTAGGAGATTTTGCATCAATGTGCATCATCTTGCAAACTCTGGCGTTAAAACCTGTGTCACCCACTTACCCTGTTGGAAGAAACCATTTGGGAGCACTTTGCAATCTGCTTAGATTGTCACCATTCTAAGTCGTTTGAAGTCAGCAGTCCACTTCTTGGCTAGTTCACTGTTTGCGCCTAACTCTAGATCATTTCTGAGCAAGTCAACAGCACTTCTGACTTTCCTCCATTGTGAAAACTCCCCCCTGCTCCAAGTTGTTTAGCAGTTACAGCAGGTTCAAAAGAAGTCTGGACTTTTCCCATCACTCCAGCTAAGAAGAGTCCAACAAGCTCCAGGCAGCAAAAATAGGGGCCCAGGAAGCCTTCCGTGGAGGAACTTGCCAGTCTGCGTATAGACACCTCTTTTGTCCTTTGCGTGCCTCAAGCGATTTCTTTATCATCAACTCCCAGTTCTGTCAACATTCCACTCTGACATTTACAACTTGACTCCCTGCAAAATAATGAATGCTTGACTACTTGCATCAAAAAAGCTGATGGTTTCAAAGGCAGAATCCCAGATCAAGGGCTCAAGTTGTCCGTGCTAGGTGCCAACCTCTTCCGCCCCCAACGCTCCCCCAGCCCTCCCCCTGTTCCATCCCATTTGCCTATACTATTGACGTACCAACATTGGCAGGGCTCCGCCGCCACCACACACGGGGTCCTCCCCACTGTCTGCAGTGGCAGCCCAGATGTGCATGGCTCGGTGCACTCACAGAAGGCATTTTGTGATGCCATAAAGCAGGGGTGGCCAACCTTTCACCATTAGGGCTTCTGTGTTCTTAAGAGTTGTGTAGAAGACAGAATCTTGGCAGCTGCAAGTGCTGATGGTGCTGCTAAAGCAGCTGCACCTGCTGAAATGCCCTCCCCTGCAAAACCATTTAAAGGGCCTTTATGTTGTTTAAAAAGCATTTATGTTGAAAGGTTGGCCACCACTGGGATGCAGAAAATTTGGTTTTTATTCATATCTGCCTTATTCTTTTCTCTAGAGAGAATCTCTGGTTTTGCAACTTCACATTCCCTCCTCTCTGGAAATTCACCCCACCCACACACATTCAGCTACCTCCAGAGGGTGGGGTGGGGGCTCTATTTGCCTAACTCAATTAGGCAAATAGAGGCCCCCTGCCCTGGCAGCAAGAACCATCCAGAATCGTCTGACTCACTCAGCCTTCCATTGTTCCTATTGTCTTGTTGTAATGTAAAATCCGAAAAGTACTGGTTTTGCCTGTACGTCTCCATGACCATGCACATACACAGAAACCATGTGATGTACTGTTCCATTGTGTATAAAAACTGTGCTCACTTGTAGCAAAGGGTCAGCATCCCCTCCTGGGGTGCTGTCCACTGCGCTGCGTAACAATAAACCCATACTTTTTCCTTGTTTACCAGTCTTCCTGGTCCTCCATTATTAACTATCCTCTGCTTAAAAATTACGCTACAACTGCCATAAAGTGTCAACAGCGATGGGAACCGTAGATCCAGCAACAATACAGCCCAATAGGATTGGGCCATTAGAGGACTAGATAATATATATTCTTTGGTCATTGGATTTCTCCCCTGACTTTAATCCAAGGCAGTGTACATGGGCAGGCTTTCCTAACCCCCCTAATGAGAGGTTTTACAATATATAAATGTCCAGTCTTTCATGAACAGCTACATTCCAGGTGGTCTCCTTTTGCAGCCTGGCTTTTTCTGCTGGCTGGCGCCTCCCACACTCGACCGACGCAGCTGGGAGGCTTTTCACAGCTTTTTGTCGGCGGCGTGTCTCGAACTTGCCATTTGCCAATCTTTGGGCTCTGCAAGGCAGCAGCTCTCCCGACTGAGCCAGACCCCTCTGCAAGATACAAGAGGACATGGCCCTTGATTCTCCCAAAGCACGTTTATTGCCATTGCAGCAACCCTCCTGCTGTTTGCCACAAGTGAATGACCTTCAACAAGTCTTTTCATGCCTCTCAGACTTGAACTGGGAACTTTATGGGCTCAGACTGGGACCTAGCTAGTGAAGTACCTGGGAGGGACTGTGTTTGTTAGGCCTTAGACTTAGTTAGACACCTCTTCTTGTGAAAACAGGAACAGGCATGTGCAATGGTGCTTAGTTGTCCTGATGACACAACTCAATATTGTTATCTTCATACATACACCATTTTAATGGAGGCGGTGGGGGACGGGACACCACCAGAAATACAAATTAAACATAACCTTGTTTAAAAACAGTCTAAAACTATCATGGCCAGCACCTGGTTCCTGGTTTTAAACCTAAGACTTTGTATAACCTTGTTTATTATTTAGGGACCTAGGAAGCTGCCATATGCTGTCAGGCGATTGTTCCATTTCAACATTGACTGGCAGCAGCTCTCCATGCTTTCCAATTTCAGCAAGAATCTTTTCTTTGACCTTCTTGGAGAAGCCAGGAACTTGAACCCGGGGCCACTTACCACTGCAGCCTACTAAGCTGCAGCCTTTCCCACTCATTCGTTGAGTGAAGTTTCACCCCACCCTTTACTAAAAGAAAAGAAAACTTCTTACGGACGCTTAAAATCAAAGAGCAAGCAAAACAATAAAACATCATCGTTAAAAAAAATTCAATCCCAAAATTAAAACAGCAATAGAAGCAAAGAGTATCATAAGCTAGTTATAATGGTGCAGAGACACCGGCGCCTCGGCTGAGTTCAGAGTGATCTTGCAGTCCAGAGGGCATCTTTGACTAATATATAGCTCATTCTGCCAGGTTGGTATAAGCATTCAGGTGGCGTAGTTTGGCTGCTGAAGTTCCTCGATACTCCTGGGTTCCTTGAGTAGTTACACATGACGTGCCATAAGGAAACGGGCGGGGAATTTCCCTGGTGCTATCTCAGCTATTTAATTGACAGGGCACAGGGCATGCTCCAGAGCGGAGACAGGTGAGGTAGCCACAGCAAGAGAGAGCTGCTAAGGTGCCGTCCATATTCTGCCCCCCACCTGACCTGTTTCAAAATATGCTGCTTCCCAGAGGCCTCACGTTGGTCCTCTGCATGGGACTTGTATGCGGATTCCGCCCCAACCATGAGTCCGGGGGCATCGACCCGAGCGACTTCACAGATACTGACATCACGGAAATGGGGGCGCTGCGGGCCGTTGCCTGGTTCATGGAGAGGAATCCCCTCCCTGGAAAACCTCCCATGGCTCCTGGACAGCTGGAAAATATGAAGCCACTGACTGCGAGTGGCTTGTTCAAGGCCTATTTCCAAGGTAAGAAACAGAAGAAGACAGAAAGGTGAATGCTGCAGTGCTTGAATTATAAAGGCCACAGAAGGCCGGGGGGGGGGGGGGCGGCAGAACAGTTGGCTCTGTGTGACCTTTTGTGTCAAATCCCTTAGCTACTGTTTGTAGAGAGCCACAGGAAGCACATTTGGGCTAAAGTTGGGGGGAATCCAAGTGGGGTTTCTGGATTTTATTAGCATCTCCTCTCCCTTACTTTCGCTCCGTACCGTAATTGGAACATTGCCTTGCTCAATACTAGAATAACTATTGTTCTCTCTCGGCTTTTCCATCTGCTGGAAATCTAGTCTATTCCATGTCCTTCCTACAGACGGGGTGGATTCTCGATTCACCTTCAGACTCATCCGCACTCCACGGCAGAACCCTGGAGTCCTGGCAAGCACCTCTTCTGACACATTTGACCTCACTTCCCCTCCCAGAGGCTTGGATATCGTGACTCCCAGCCTGAGCCTCTTCCCCAAAACTCATCACCCCCTTTCAAAAACCTGGTTGGCAGCCCTCTCATTCCAGCATATTCATGCCTCTGTCTTGAGTAGCTTGCTAGAAGTGTCTGTAGTCTGTACGTTCTTCTGCATTCCCAGTTATCTTGTCACTTGTCTTTTTCGTCCAGTCCTTTTTGCCCCGTATGACACTTCAGTGTGTAAGCTTCTTCAGCCCAGGACCATTGCTTTACTCAAACATTTATATGTATAGAATTCACGGTGCTAATATTCTGGTTGTTCTTTTTTTCCCTTGCATAGCTGACGTCTCTGCCACTCGGTTTGTCAAAGCCCTTCAGGAAATTATTGCTGGGAATAATCAAGTGGAGATCTATCATTTGGACGACAGTAGCTATTTCTTCCACTGTGAAGAGATTGCCAAAAGTAAGGAGCACTGTGGCTTTTCGAGGAAGGGAGTGTGATGACATGCTGAGGGGGGGGGGGGTTTGATGGGATGAACTCAGTTATGAATGAAAGTGGATGACACATCTCTAAAAATACTCCCTTATTGTTATAGCAACAAGCTCTAATGAAATTCTCTCTCTCTCTCTCTCTCTCTCTCTCTCTCTCTCTCTCTCTCTCTCTCTCTCTCTCTCTCTCTCTCTCTCTGTCTAGTCTGGTACAGATAAACATCGCCCTTCGCTAGCCACTGTGTGATGCCAAGCAAGTGCATGTCCATCTCACCCCAGCACCTCTCTACCACCACATGGGGAGGATGCTAACTGAAAGGTTGAAATACTACTTTATTTCAACCAAGCAGTTAGGGACAGTTTAGATACTCTGCCCCCTCCACATGTGACTATGTGGGATGGAATGAAACGCTGGATGTGTGTGTGCATACACACACACACACACACACACTCTAGCTCAGCCAGTCGGATAGTACCGTATTGGTCTGAGTATAAGACTCACTTTTTTCTCCTAATTTAAGTTTTTAAACTAGGGGTGCGTCTTATAATCAGGCTGTTGCAATTTAATGCCAGTGATTTAATTAAAAAAATTTAATAGCACCAAACTTTAAGGGTGCGTCTTATAATCAGGTGCGTCTTATACTCGGGACAATACGATGTATTGCCCTAACTCTCTCTCTCTCTCTCTCTGCCCTCTTGTAATGCTGGTTGAACTGTAGGTTGTCATAGTAAATCCCTGCTCTGTTCAATTACAGCCAAAGACCTTGGACAGCTTGCTGAGATGGAGCAAAAGTCTGGTTCAGTTAGTATCGAGCTGTTTTGCTTGAGGAGGTCTGAGTGTGGAGCAACTCTGCTTTCTGGATAGGACTTACTTACTTATGAGTAATGGGGCTCCATGCTGCTGCCTTGCCCACTGAGCAAAGCCACTGCTCCATCAGGCCCACTGCACAGACAGGCTCTCTAGCAAAGATCTCTATTTTCCCAACTATCTGAGATACTGGGAGGGGGGACAGCGGGGAGAGAATGCTGGAGATTGAACCTTGGACCTATGAAGGGCAGATCCTGTATTTTCTCACTGTGCTATAGCCAATTCTTCCCTCACAACCTGTCGACCACAGAAACTGTTTTCCATTGGAACAAATCACGTAGTAGCTGTAAATGAAAGTGCCTAATTGTATATGTTTAGTGCCTTTGCTTCACTAATGAGTAACCAGAGCCGGCTGAGGTTGCCATCTAATGAGGGCGGAAAAAAATGGCCAGGACAGATTTTTGACCCTTGGTCATTTTTTGTATGTGTTCATGCCAGATTCTTGTTGTTGTTCAGTCGTTAAGTCGTGTCCAACCCTTCGTGATCCCATGAACCATATCCCGCCAGGCCTTCCTGTCCTCCACTATCTTCCTGAGTTCGCTCATTTTCATGTTCGTTGCATCGGTGATGCTGTCTAACCATCTCATCCTTTGCCTTCCCCTTCTCCTTTTGCCTTCAATCTTTCCCAGAATCAGAGCACTGGCGTCACTAGGACACGCGACACCCCAAGGCGGGGGTGCGCGCGTCGCCCCAGTGATGCCCCTTCGCATCGCCCTCTGAATGCTCCGAGGCCGGCCCGGGAGCCTGCCACGGAGCGTCCGATCTGGCCGGTGCTCCAGGGCCTTCTGAACAAAGGCCCACTGCGTCAATACGCAACCTTTTCCGGTTTTCGCACATGCGCAGAGACCGTTTTGAGGGCAAGGGCCTGCCCTCTTGCCCTCAAAACGGTCTGCACATGCGCAAAACCCAAAAAAGGTTGCGTATTGACGCAGTGGGCCTTCGTTAAGAAGGCCCTGGAGCGCCGGCCAGATCAGACGCTCCATCGGAGCGTCCGGAGGGCGATGCGCGCCACAGAGGTGGCGCGCGGGAGTGCGCACGGGGTGCGCGCGGAATGCGCGCGTCACCCCTGTGCGCGTGTCGCCCCGAGGCAGCCCGCTCCCGTCGCTTCACGGGAGCGACGCCACTGCATCAGAGTCTTCTCCAGAGAGTCCTCTCTTCGCATTAGGTGGCCAAAATATTTGAGTTTCAGCCTCAGTACCTGTCCTTCCAGGGAACAGTCAGGATTGACTGATTTGATCTCCTAGCAGTCCAAGGGACTCTCAGGAGTCTTCTCCAGCACCACAGTTCGAAAACATCTATTCTTCAGCGCTCAGCCTTCCTTATGGTCCAACTCTCGCAACCATACATTGCTACTTTTTGGGGTAAGGTGATTGAGCGGGTGGTGGCGTCTCAGCTCCAGGGGATACTAGATGAAACGGAGTATCTGGACTGGACCCTTTTCAGTCTGGCTTCAGGCGGGGCTTTGGGACAGAGACAGCCTTGGTCGCCCTGCTGGATGATCTTCGCCGAGGACTGGACAGGGGGAGTGCATCCCTGCTGGTCCTTTTGGACCTCTCGGCGGCTTTCGATACCATCGACCATGGTATCCTTCTGGGCCGGCTGGCTGAGTTGGGACTAGGGGGCACTGCGTTGCAGTGGTTCCGTTCCTACTTGGCTGACAGGTCCCAGATGGTGATGCTGGGAGATGCCTGTTCGGCGCCCTGCCCTTTACAGTGTGGGGTGCCACAGGGTTCTATTCTGTCTCCCATGCTTTTCAACATCTACATGAAACCGTTGGGAGAGATCATCCGGGGATTTGGTGTTGGGTGTCACCAATATGCTGACGACACCCAACTCCATCTCTCCTTGCCATCTCACTCCAGGGAGGCTGTGGAAGTCCTGGAGCGCTGCCTGGAGGCGGTTGGGGTCTGGATGAGGGCAAATAGGTTGAGATTGAATCCAGAAAAGACAGAGGTCCTACTGGTCAGGAAAGCTTCGATGCAGGTACTGAGTCACCTGCCCGTTCTGAATGGGGTTGCACTCCCCCTGCAGGAACGGGTGCGCAGCTTGGGAGTACTTCTGGATTCACAGCTCTCCCTGGAAAGCCAGGTGGCGGCTGTGGCCAGGGGTGCGTTTGCCCAGCTTCGGCTGGTGCGCCAGCTGCGGCCGTACTTGAGTCGATCGGACCTGACCATGGTGGTCCACGCCTTAGTGACTTCAAGACTGGATTACTGTAACGTGCTCTACGTGGGGCTGCCCTTGAAGACGGTTTGGAAGCTGCACTTAGTGCAGAATGCGGCGGCCCGGGTGGCCACTGAAGCTAGGCGGTTTGACTCTGTTGAGCCGCTGCTTCAGCAGCTGCACTGGCTGCCCATTCGTTTCCGAGCCCAATTCAAGGTGCTGCTAATGACCTTTAAAGCCCTTCACGGTTTGGGTCCAGGATATCTGAGGGACCGCCTTCTCCCATACATTCCGGCCCACTCTCTTAGGTCATCTGAGGGGGCTCTCCTGCGTGTACCACCTCTATCGCAAGTTAGGGGAGTGGCAACACGTGGGCGAGCCTTCTCTGCTGTGGCGCCACAACTGTGGAACTCCCTGCCAGGGGATCTGAGAACTACCCCCTCCCTCATGACTTTTCGGCGAGGGCTCAAAACGTTTTTGTTTCGTCTAGCGTTTGGGTGATGGGTTGTAGTCTGCCTCCTGTGTCTCAAGATGCTCTGCCATGCTGCTTTTGTGCTCCATATTGTCGTCCCCCCCCCCGGGGATTTTATTGTTTTTAAATTAATGTATTGTTTTAAACTTATTTTCTGTATTTTAAACTATGTTTTTTAATTTTTGTTGTAAGCCGCCTTGGGCATTTGCCTCGGCATAGGATAAGGCGGGATATAATTTTTAAAAATAAATAAATAAATAAATAAATAAATACTAGATTCTTGGGTGGCTCTCAAAATTTCTGGAGCAAACGTCTGCATGCACCATCATTTTCACGGAGTACACAGGATACACACACACACACACACACACACACACACACACACACACACACACACACACACACACAAACCAGGCTGCTGTGCTCAGCCTTAGTGTACCATTCCACAAACTGCTGCATGAGAGAATGCAGAGTGCATCTACGTGTTTCCTCCATACGTTCCTCTCACAGAGTCCAATCCTAGGCCTGTCTACTCAGACGTAAGTCCCATTATTGTCCATTGGACTTACTCCCAGGTAAGTGTGGATAGGATTGTAGCCACAGTCTGCTTGGTGGCAACAGAGCAGTGGGGCATCTTCCCAGCGGCTTCTTGCATTGCTCTCAAACCCACCTCTCTGCACAGCTCCTTTACCTGGTACGAGGAGAACACAATGGACATGTGCAAAGCTCTGTCATGTCTGTTTCTAGTCACAGAAACAAGCAGAAAGCTTCTGGTGTTAGCTCTGCCTCCACCAGCCACTGGCTGTCCTAGACGACTCCTTGCCTCCTCTTCTAGAATTTTTGAAAATGAAGACGTTGGCAACCCTATAGCCAGCCCCCACACTCTTCCTCTTTATTTCACATTTTATACCACCCTTCCTCCAAGGAGCTCAGAGTGGTGTACATATTTCCTCCCCTCCTTTTTGTCCTCACAACAACCCTGTGAGGTAGTTGGGGCTGAGAGATAGTGACTGGCCCAAGGTCACCCAGGAAGCTTCGTGGCTGAGCAGGGATTTGAACCTGGATCTTCCAGGTCTAAGTCCGACTCCCAAACCACTACACCATCCTGGCTCACAGACTAGAGGAAGGAAGATCTTCTTTCCAGTGGTGCTTCAGCCCAGGCATTTTTCATTGTAGAAACCAAGGATATTCAGGGAAGACGGGAATTGGTATTTTAAAAGTTCTTGCTGCTCTTGATTCCCAGGTATTACAAACCTCCGAGTCTTCCGGGACTCTGTGCTCTCTGGCCTGAAAGGTCCTGTGAATTCCTCAGCTTTGGAATCGGCTCGCCTAAGTGCCGGGAAAGCCCTCCACTTGCTCCAGAAATTCTACAGCAACACCAACTGGGTTGAACTGGGACGCATCAACCCCTATGAATACCTGAGTAAGTCGAGATAAACGTGGATAACAGGTGGTAGTGGTCTAGCTTTCCTTGTTAAGTCGAATGATGCCTTTACAAATGATTAGTTTTACCATGCCTTATAAGTGTTATCATTCTTATCTTCACACCACCTCTTACTGTATGAGATAGAGTCACTATTGTTTCCCTGGGGTACTGAGGCAGGGGGTGGCTAGGTCTACACTGCAATCATCTAGGGTAGCGTTTCCCAAACTGTGGGTCGCAACCCACTAGTGGGTCGTGGCCCTATGTTCGGTGGGTCACGGCCCAATGCTCAACGTTGAGCCGCAAAGCATGTCTGGGTGTCTCCAGAGGCCTCTTCCAGATCATGCTGGACCCGGGATGCACTCCTCTGGCCTCCGTGGGCCTCAGAACGCCTCCCGGAAGTGATTCCCGGTTTTGTGAATGCAACGTCTAGTTTGCATCTGTGACTTCTGGTCACTTCCGAGAGGCGTTCCGAGGCCCGCAGAGACCCAGTGGAGTGCATCCCGGGTCCGGCATGATCTGGAAGAGGCCTCTGGAGACACCCAGACACGCTTTGCGGCTCAACGTTGAGCATTGGGCCGTGACCCACTGCAGGAGGACAAGTTAGGTTGCGGAGGGCAAACGTTTGGGAACCTCTGATCTAGGTTATTACCAGTTTAAATTATTATAGCTTCCCTCAGAGAAAAGGAAGTGTAAAAAGTGCTGAAAAGTCTCTGCAAGAGATCCCTACAGGCCAATGCTGAGAGCACAGGTGTGCTGGTGTAATGTCCAGCAGATCCTGTGCGCATCTTCCAGCTGCTGCAGAGCTCCTTATGGGACTCCTCTGAGCTACACCAGCTCTGTTCGGGATTTGATGTTCATCAACTCGGCCTCATCCTGCCCCATCCCACCCATATTGCAGCCTCACTGCTGGCTTGGTCGTGCACGTCTGGGTGCCTAATCGTTGTCCCAGGAGGGAGCTGTAATTAGAATTTATCTTGGAGCAAAGGGAAGTTTGAAGGGCAATGTTTTTGGGAACTACAGTGAGGGGAAGGGTTAAAAACTCTCCCCCTCACCATGACCTAGAATCAAATCATCACAACACACCCTGACCTACAGCCCAGTCCTACCTAAATCCCCGCGCACTGATGCATCAGCACCGTGCAGCTCCCATTGAATCCCACGGAGGATTTTCTGCTGCTGGAGGTCAGGGTAAGCTCCAGCAGCCCCTATGGGGCAACTCGGACTTGCGCCATCAATATCACTGATGCAAGTCCGCATTGCTCTATGCAGGCGGATCAAGCCCGGGAAGGGGGGTTGGATTGTGTGTGCCACTACCGCTGAACCCCGGATCCCTCCTGGGGCTGATTCACCCATCCCTGCCCCAATACCTCCCCATTCCACCCCTCCCCGCCCCATTCCACCCCTCCCCGCCCCATTCCACCCCCTGTGCTGGGCTTACCTGCTCCGGCAGGCCTCCCCATGTCCGCTGGCGCACGTGGGAAAGCTCCAACCTTCCCACCAATGCGCCGGCTGCTAGTGCTGCTGTAAAGCACTTTACGGCGGCTTTGCAGCAGCCTGCGCCAGTGGAACACGTGTTCTGCCAGTGCTAGCTCTAGTTAGAATTGGGCCGTTAGTTTGTGCCCAAGTCAGAAGGACATAACCTATATAATTGGAATGAAACTTCCAATTCACATAGCTGGTTTAAAGGATGCAAATTTTACAGAAATAAATTTATTTTCAAAATGAATTCCCTGTCCCATTTTTGATCTCAAAGTAGCTTACAGACCCATCGTTAACCTGTTGCACCTGCTGCATTTCAGGATGCTGTGGAATTCAGTTGAATCTAAAACAGAATCTTTCTCCTTTCTCTGTGCACCACAGTAAACGCAAATAGTTCTGCGTTCCCTGCTGCCCCTGCTTCTAAGGAAACCTGTAAGGACTGCAGCAAAGAGTCAAGGTAAGACTATAGCTGGGCTAACTTGAAGAAAAACAGAGCCTCGATATCTCCATGGTGAAACTGAGGCGATGCAGGTCACACACCCTGTTGCCACCACAAAAAAAGGATACAGTGAACGTGAAATGTTTTGATCTACACATGCATATAAATCAGGTGGTATACACAGTTCGTAGGAGAATAGCAGTTTAGATTGAGCATTGCATGTCTGTGCCATCTCATCAGGGTCTGGTGGCAGAAGGATCTGGCTCAGTTGGGAGAGCTGCCGTCTTGTAAGCCCAAAGACTGGTGAACAAGACAAGTTCGAGACACACCGCCGACAAAAAAAAGCTGTGAAAGCCTCCAGGAGGAGAGATAAGAGCTCCCAGCTGCGTCGGTCGAGTGTGGGAGGCGCCAGCCAGCAGAATAGTCAGACTGCAAAAGGATACCACCTGGAATGTAGCCGTTCATGAAAGATTGGACATTTATATATTGTAAAAACGTCCAAGGGGGGGGGGGGGGGGTTAGGACAGCCTGCCCATGTACACAGCCTTGGATTAAAGTCCAATGACCAAGAAAGGCAGTATATAAATACTGAATATATATCAAAATCTCAATATATCAATATATATATCAAAATCTCCTTGCCCATGGAAAATGATCCTCACCTAGCTTCTTCCCTAAGAATCTCATTTTCTGCAATGAAAATAACATTCACCATCTTTTAAAGATGTACAAGGACCCCGCAGTCTTGTAGCACCTAAAGACTAACACATTTATTTCAGCATCTACCAGATCGTTTGTCAGTTTTGCCACAACCTGCTAACATGGCTAAAGGTAAAGGTATCCCCTGAAAATTAAGTCCAGTCATGTCCGACTCTAGGGTGTGGTGCTCATCTCCATTTCAAAGCCGAAGAGCCAGCGTTGTCCGAAGACGCCTCCGTGGTCATGTGGCCGGCATGACTCTCCTTGCCGCAGCGCGTAGCATGCAACTGGAACACGGAGCGCTGTTTACCTTCCCGCAAGCGGTACCTATGTATCTACTCGCATTGACATGCTTTGGAACTGCTAGGTTGGCAGGAGCTGGCCAAGCAACGAGCGCTCACCCCGGGAATCGAACTGCCGACCTTTCGATCGACAGCTTATGGTTCAGCAGTTTAACCTGCTGCGCCACCCGCTGGCCTTGCTAACATGGCTACCCTATACCAATAGTATGCTGAAAACCAAGGAACCTTTTTTCCCAGGACAAGGAGCACTCATGGGAGGCCAGATCTGGACTGGGGCTATGGCAGGGGGTAGGCTTAAGACCCTCCCCTCACCATGATCTCAATCAGGATGAAGAACTCCTCCCTCCCCCCATTTCTGTTTACATAAGAAAAAGCAAGCAAATGAGGGACAATGATACTATTAAAGGAATCTAGCATTGAGAGGAGTGAATCTTGGTGTGCAATACTAGGACTGACTAGAGCATATTCCTTATCTTTATATGGGTAATCTTGGACTAGTCGCACTCTCTTTTAGCCTATCCCATCTCATAGTGGAAGGAAGAACTTTGCACACTGTTGTAAACTCCTTGGAGGAAGGGCAGAATGTCAATTATAATCACAGGCTTTGGTCCTGAACAACCGGACCCCCAGGGAATATTCATCCAGATAACTTTTCACTTACCCATTTCTCTGTTTATTGATAGTGGCAAGTACTTGTGCAATGACAACATACTAGTGGATGGCCTGCTCACTAGTGGGTACAAACTGTCTACCACATGCAAGACCAAACCACCTGGTAAGACCAGCTCTCATTGCTAGGATTTATTTGCAAGTTATTATGTTTTTTTGTTTCCTTTCAAGGAATTTAATAAATACTTGGAGGATAAACATAGCAGTAGAGACACAGGAAACCTACAGGGTTCCTACAGGGTCTGCACCTGACTGTCAGATGCTAATGATGATTAGCAATAGGCTTACCAGATCTCCAACCGGGACAGAGTGCTAGACCTTTAGGAGAAGGAATGTGGGCAGGTGTAGCTTGTTAAACCTTACAGCACAATCCTAGGCATGTCTACTCAGAAGCAAGCCCCATTGTGTTCAGTGCTCTGAGGTTTAACAAGCTACACCTGCCCACATTCCTTCTCCTATTTTAATTTAATTTTATTTAAAAAATTTATATCCCGCCTTATCCCATGCCGAGGCAAATGCCCAAGGCGGCTAAAGGTCTAGCACTCTGTCCCGGTTGGAGATCTGGTAAGCCTAATTAGCAAAGAATTAGAATCATCTTCATGCGAATTTTCCCAGGGTATCAAGCTGGCCTAAGACCCTAGGCCAGGTTCACATTCCTAGTAACTGGCATCATGGGAAGCCACAGAGGCGTCGCTGGAGGGGGGGGCGGTACTGTACGTTCTGCACTGTTCCACTCCCCGTTTACTCCCTGGTATGAGGTGGCCCCGCCCCCTCGCCGTCAGAGCCATTCAGTGCGGCGAAGGCAAGGCTCCCACCAGCCATCTTTACATGCTTAAGAAGTTTGATTCACTTGCCTGTTCCTCCTTGCTTTTTGCTCTGCTTCAAAACGAAGAAAGCCTCAGCTGCCATATACTTCCCCATGGCAGGAGCAGCTCTGTACCAGAACAGGCTGGTGAGTTCTTTCTTTCCCTGGTCAGTAAATGCTCCTTCTCTCTGACAAGGAGCTGCTCCTACCAAAGTTACTGCGATTTTTGGGGGGGCGACCCGACAGGACGCTGCCCCGGGTGCCCCCTGGCCCTGCCCCCCCCCGCCACTCGTTGCAGCCGGCTTCGGGGACGTCTTCCCCGGCCGGCTGTCCTGGGCCTTCTGACGAGGCCCACTGTGTCACAACGTTATTTATAATGTTTTTCGCGCATGCGCAGACCATTCCTGAGGGGAAATGGCTGCCCTTTTCCCTCAGGAACGGTCTGCACATGCGCGAAAAATGTTATAAATAACGTTGTGACGCAGTGGGCCTTCATTAGAAGGCCCTGGTGCGTCGGCCGGGGAGGTCGCTCCAAGGCCTTCTCATGGCCTCGGAGCCTCTGAGGCCGGGAGAAGGGCTCGGAGCGGAGCCTCCAGAGGGCGTCGCACGCAAGGGAGGTGACGCATGCGTGAGTGCGCGCGTCACCCTCTGCACACGTCACCCTCCGGCAGTCCGCCCGCGCGCGTCACCCTTCGGTGGACCGCCCCGCGTGCTTCGCGATAGTGACGCGCCTGCTTACCAGCGTCCTGGAATTGAGACTGGTTTCGGACGCCTAGAGCAGACTCGAGCCACTCCCAAGTGTGCACCGCGGCCGCCCAATGGGGTTCCAGCTTCTGTTGCATCGTTGACTGGAAGTTCCAGAAGCCGGAACCCCATTGGGCGGCCACGGTGCACACTTGGGAGCGGCTCGAGTCCGCTCTAGGCCGAAACCAGCCTCGATTCCAGGACACTGGTAAGGCGATATATACACCCCAGCAGTTCTTAGGACTGCCCCTTTCCTTGACTCGTGTGTTCTTTCTGCAGGCAAATGTGGGCATGGTGGGAGAAACGACGTGACCCAGAATTATTCTCCCACGGGAGGCATCAACAAAGAGACCTCGGACACTTTGCTCTCTCCACACTATCTCTTGCATCGGCAAGCAGCTGAACTTGCTGTGCAAGCCACAAGGGACTTCTTTGTAGGAGCTGGTAAGTCGACAGCCTGGTGCCTTGCAGACCTGTGATGCTGGAGCAATGAATCGACTCTAGAGTAATTCTGGGCAGGACGTCTGGCTCAGTTGGTAGAGCAATCGTCTCATAAATGCCTGAAGATCTGAAGGATGGCAGTTCAAGACGTCCGGAAGTTTCTGTGTCTGTCGGAGAGCTGCTGGCACGCCGAGCTGATACGTTGCAGAGCCTCTGTGGGGGAGTGGAACTGCAGCTGCACTTGAGTGAGAGTCAAGGTTGCCCTGTCAGCTGAAGCGTGGTGAGAGAGAGAGAGAGCTAGACTGTGAAAGCAACATCTAGAATGAAGGGTTCTATGAAAGATTAGAACGTTATTATATTGTAAAAATCCCTTGGGGTTTAGAAAGCCTGCCCATGTACACCGCCTTGAATTAAAGTCGGAGGAGAAATCCAATGACCAAGAAAGGCGGTATATAAATACTGTATATTATATTATATATATATATATTATATATATATAATATAATATACTTAGCAACATCATTCATCACCACACTAGTCCGCCATAACGTAAGCTGCAGTGTAGACATAACCTGATCAATTTTACTCTGTCTTTCCTCAGGATTTGGCCTTTTAGACCAGGTGGGCCGTGATACTTTCCAGAAGTTTTTCAACTTGGAAGGCTATTCCCTCACCTTCGCCATCGACACAACTGGCAGCATGTCTAATGATATTGCCCAGGTGAAAACCACTTGCATCAAACTTCTCCGACAATATCAGGGTTCCTCAGATGCACCCTTCAATTACATTCTTGTGCCTTTCAACGACCCAGGTGAGGAGACAATGGAAAGAGTTTAGTTGCTTCCACACTTACCTGTTTCACCTGGAATCTTCATTCACCCTTTTTTCTGTGAAGAATCCAAAGGGCAGCACTGCATTTAAAAGTTCTATACTGACCATTGTGGACTGACAAACTTCTATTTTCTATTAATCAAATGTAATTTTAATCTGTTTTATGTGAACCATTTGAGCGTATCATGTTTATTTGCTTTAATTGTTTTACAGCCCAATCGTGTCTACAGCCCAATCGTGTCTTTGCCGCCGCAGTGTGCAAAGTACGCTGTGCCGGATCCTAGGCAGGATTGGGCCAGTGCCGGTGCAGCTGGAGCACACCTTGGGGGAAAGGGACATTTGCCCAGCAGCTTCAATGGGTCTCCTCGGATGTGTGCCGGCAAAATGGCCGGCACAAATCCGAGGAGCCGGAGTAACACTGGCCAGATTCAGGATGGGGAATTGGATTTGGCGGAGCATACCACCAAGTATCCCTCCCCCATCCCAATCCCTGGCTGGCCAATCAAATCTGTTGCCTTACCCTGGAGAAAGCCTCCACTTCCTCTATGGGTCTCCTTGGTTCTGCACCAGCTATTTTGCTGGTGCAGAACTGAGGAATGTAACAGTGGCAGAAAGGGAGAGGGATAGGATCCAGTCACACACTCATGCTCCCAATTCAATCCTCCCTCCCCATTCCACCTCCCTCTCCGCCCCCTCCCTGCCCAGAAACTCCCCCGTTCCTCCTCCTCCCGCCAGCTCCTACCACCCGCCCTCACTGCTGCCTTACCTGTCCAACGGTGTCTTCACCACCAGCAAGGGCTTCGCACAGTTGCTAGCAACTGCACAAGTGACCTTGTTGCGCTTGCCAGCATTGACAAGTGCAACAACATTGCACGTCACATGCCAGGATCCACACCTGGCTCCTGCTGCCTCCGCCGGTGGAACGCATCTTTCTCCGATGGAGCACTTTGAATAGGATTGGGATATTTCTTTAGGGTTTTTCTATAGCTGCACACCTCAGTTGCAGCTCTTCATGTTTTCACGTCTCTTACCCACCCCCCACCCCCCATATCTATCACTACAGGTGTTGGCCCGGTCTTTAGGACTAATAATGTGGATGAGTTTGAGTCCTACATCTCTGCACTTAGCGTTTACGGTGGTGGAGACTGCCCAGAGATGTCTTTAAGTGGTCTGAAGTTAGCTCTGCAAGAGAGCTTGCCAAGGTGGGTCTCACCCTCTCTTTATGTTCTTACTTTCCCAAACATCTCTTCCATGACTTTTGCCCTTCCAGTCATAAGAACATAAGAAGAGCCTTGCTGGATCAGGCCAAAGGCCCATCACATCCAGCTTCCTGTATCTCACAGTGGCCCCACCAGATGCCTCAGAGAGCACACAGCCAACAAGAGAACCTGTTTCCTGTTGTCCCTCCCTTGCACCTGGCACAGAGAAAACCCACCTCTAAAACCAGGAGGTTGCTTATGGCTTGTAACCTGTGATGGTCTTTTCCTCCATGAATCTGTCCAATGGAAACCGGGGTGACACTGAAGCCTTTCCTCATAAGGGAAATGCCCCACAGTGGCCCCACTCAAAATGCCCCACAGTGGCCCCACCAGATGCCCACCAGATACACAGTGGATGTATCTCAAAGTGGCCCCACCAGATGCCTCAGGGAGCACACAGCCAACAAGAGAACCTGTTTCCTGTTGTCCCTCCCTTGCACCTGGCACAGAGAAAACCTACTTCTAAAGCCAGGAGGTTGCTTATGGCTTGTCACACTGCTTTTGGCTACCCTTGCTGCCCAATACGCCAGAACACCTCTGCAGGTTACTTACAAGCTTCCACTTCTCCCGCTTCCTTCAAATCTCTCCTTAAACCCCACTTTTTCTATGAAGACCTTTCTTAAACTCCTCATCCCCAACAATGAAATCCAAACATGTGCTTTTACTCACAGCGCAATCCTATCCGGCTCCTCCACCAGTGCAGCCAGTGGGGGAGGGCAGAATGGGAGTCTTTGGAGGGGAAAGAGGAGTTAAATCTCCTTTGAATCCCCCTTTAGAGGGGATTTGAATCTCCTTTCCTTTCCAGGGCCTTCAGTTCTCGCTGCACCGCTGGCTGCACCAGTGGAGGAGCAGGGTAGGATTGCGCTGTCACAGTAATCTCTTGTTGTTACTCTTGCTGTTTCCATCGCTTCGCTTCCCTCTGTTTACTCGGAGAGAGCCTGTAGTTCAGTTGTAGACCACACGCTTTCCATACAGAGGCTTACAGGTGCAATCAGTGGCGTCGCTTCGGTAGGGGCGGGGCTGTAAGTATCGCTCCGTCGTAGTCCCTTTACCGAGCGAGCAGGAGGCAGCCCCGCCCCCTCACTGTCGGAGCCATTCCCGTGCGGAGAAAGCAGCAGGCAGGGTCTCTTGCCTGCTGCTTTCTCCGCAGGGGACTGGCTCCGACAGTGAGGGGGCGGGGCTGCCTCCTGCTCGCTCGGTAAAGGGACTACGACGGAGCGATACTTACAGCCCCGCCCCTACCAAAGCGACGCCAGTGGGTACAATCCTTGGCATCTTCAGGTGGGTCTGGAAAAAGGCCCTGCAGAGATGCTGCCACCAGACAATATAGACAGCAGTGAGCTGGATAAACCAGGGGTTCTCAACCTGTGGTACGCATACCCCTAGGGGTACGCGGACCATTTGCTGGGGGTACGCCAAGCCCTGCCCCTTATCTGGCCCATCTGCAGCTAATTAAGTCTTAATGGTCAGACTCAGTATAAAACAACTTCATATGTCTAGAATCTAGGTTGTATATTCCTTGTGGCAGGGATCGTTCCCCCCATTTTTCCTTATGCTATACAACGCCACATATAAGGAAGGTGCTGTACACCTCATAATGAATTCTACCCAACCGTTTTATGCCCAACCCCACTTCTCCTTTAGCCTGACCCCTACCAAGCTGGAGTCCAGTCTCTTTTCCAATGCAGCCCAGCACATCCTGCCCAGCACACCACTGCATTGGATCCTCTGCCATTAAATTGTTTCCACCTCCTCTAGATCCAAGATCTTCCTCTTTACTGATGCTGGAGCGAAAGATAAATTCCTGTTGGATGAAATCAAAGTCCTGCTTGACGCTACTGGGTCTGCGGTGAACTCCGCCCTCACAGGTTATTGTGACTACCGGAGACGTCGAAGTAGGTTGACCTTGGCTGGGAATACTGTGGGGAAGTTAGATGGACTGAGGCCTGATTTTCATGTTACTCAAGTTACAGCGCAATCCGACTTAACTTTTGTGCCGGTTTAACCAGCGGCGCAGCGAGAACGGGAGGCCCCAGAACGGATAAGGGATTCAAATCCCCTTTGAATTCCTCTTTTGGAGGGGATTTGAATCTCTTTTCCGTTCTGGGGCCTCCCGTTCTCGCTGCACCGCTGGTTAAACTGGCACAAAAGTTAAGTCAGATTGCGCTGATACTCATGTTACTTTCATGAGCTCTTGTAATAAGGTCCCTTGGTATCTCAGTTGATGTTGGGTCATGTTGAACATGCTGTTCCTTTGCATGAAGGAACAAGCTTTATGTGTTACTGAGGCAAAATGGAGTATAACCAAGCTACCAATACTGCCTCAGTAACTCAGAAGCAGACATGATTGAACCAGATAATGGCACCAGAAAAAAAAACCATATGGAGAGGCAAAGTGCAGTTGAGTGGGGCTTTGTCCTACCTTTACGAGTTCTGAAGCAGAAATCTGTATATTTCACTTTAATGCTTCCATCCTAATGCCAGGATGGGGTAGTGGTTTGGGAGTCGGACTTAGACCTGGAAGATCCAGGTTCAAATCCCCGCTCAGCCACGAAGCTTCCTGGGTGACCTTGGGCCAGTCACTATCTCTCAGCCCCACCTACCTCACAGGGTTGTTGTGAGGACAAAAAGGAGGGGAGGAAATATGTACACCACTCTGAGCTCCTTGGAGGAAGGGTGGTATAAAAATGTGGAAAATAAATAAATAATTATAAGAGCTGTCCAACACTGAAACAATCTGACCCATGCTGTTGTGGGAGCTCCCTCATTCAAGGTGTTCAAGCAAAGGCAGAATGGCTACCTGTTAGGGATGCTATAGCAGTTGCTACTCAGTGGGGGTTGGACTAGATGACCTCCAGTATCCCTTCCAACTCTAACCTTCCCAGATCCTATATTTTCACTGAAGTAGGGCTTCATCCGCACTTGTGGGGTTTCATAATTCCAGACTGAGAGGGGCCTTAGCCAGGGCAACAACAAGATTACCTATGATGTCTTGTTCTTTGAAAATAAAAGGCATCAGGGGGCTGGATTCTGGATCAAAGCCATTAACATGGAGGGGTTTTCAACCCTTATGCCAGTTCTCTGGTACAAAATACGCACCCCTCCCCCACCCCATTGGCATAGCTGGTTTATGTGGCGTGCTTTGGAAAGCCTCTGTAACTTTCCACAAAAACACTGCCAGGTTTGTGATTCTAAAAAAAAAGGGGGGGGGGAATGAAGGAAGCACATAATTGGATAGGAGAGGAGAGACAGAGCCTGTCTGTGTAGCTGAACATCATGAGTGGGGGGAGGGGTAGAAGAAAGTCAGCCTGAGAATGGCCAATCTGCATACTAAAGGAGACTTTCCAAAATAGAAAAAAACAAGACAAAAAACACCTCATGGTCCCCCAAGTAGCTGACCAGCTATATTACCCGCCTTATGTTCAAGATGCTTGTACAAGATTGTTACACCTTTCTTCTCTTCCAACACCCCCCCCCCCCCCAATGCTGGTTTTTGCAAAGAGGAAAAACATCTGCATTGTGCCTCTGTGTTTTCCCCTCCATAGCTAACTGCAGCTTTTGCAGTCGGGGGTGATTTTGTATCAGGGAATCAGCAGCAGGGCAAAGGATTAAACCCTCTGCTCAGTGGACCCAATCCGAATTGGGAACACACACACACCCCTTGGCTGCATTTTGGAAAAGAGACGTAGGAAAATTCAAACACAGTTCTCTCATGTTAGTATAGTTTCAGCGCAATCCCGTGTAACTCTTGCACCAGTAGATCCACCGGTGTAAGTGCACTTATGCCAATGTAACTTGCTGTACGCCGACGGACGCAGGATGGACACCAGTGTAACCCCCCTCGGACGCCATGCATGCGCAGTTCTGATGCAGGACGGATGCCAGTGTAACTCCGCCAGTGCAGGGGGCATTACGGGTGTGTCCGAACGCCCCCAAAATGCTCCCTGCACCGGCAGAGTTGTGCTGGCATCTGACCTGCATCCGAACTGCACATGTGCGGCGTCTGAGAGGGGTTACGCTGGTGTCCGCCCTGCGTCCGTCAGCATACGGCAAGTTACACTAGCATAAGTGCACTTACACTGGTGGATCTACTGTTACACCGGTGCAAAAGTTACACAGGATTGCACCGTTTGACACCTAAGCAATTTTTCATGAGAAATTTCCCAAAATGGCCTCCTTTCTTGACTCCACAGGAACTTCCTATGTTCCCTAGCCAAGATACGGAGCATTTTATTTTCTCCCCATTTGCCTGCAAATGGTGGACAATTGAGGAGGCTTCCAAGAAATTATGGGGAACTATCACACACACCATCAGTATGAGTTCCTTACTTTCCTGGCTGTTGCATATGACTTCAGTGATCTTCTTGATCCACCTTGCGGCAGCATAATAAGTGGGGGATATAGTCCTAAGACCATGATTGTGAACCGTGCAGGAGAACAATGGCTTCAGAACAAGTCCCGCTGAAATGCCTGATATTGTTTGACTTTGCTGGTACAAAGGGGAGAGAAACAGGTTTACAAGGGAACGTCTACACTTGATCTCCACAGGTGCAGTCGAGGAGGGACCTGAGGCTTCCGTTAGAAGTTATGCGAACCTCTATGAAGAACTAGCGGCTTATTCCTCTGGCTACTATGTGATGACCACCAAAGGCGCACTCTCCCAGGTCCTGGGCATCATGGAACTCTCCCTGAATGCTGCTCCGGTGAGAGTGGCCCGTCGTCGTGTGGACGGGGTTCGCTTCTCCTTCCCTGTGGATGAGACTCTCACAGAAATAACAGTGTCAGTGAAGAGCTTAGCTTTCTCCGGATTCAGAGTTACTGTGCTGGATCCTTCAGGTAGGAGGACAAAGAAGTGGAGGGGGCTTTACTGCAAATGGCTTACTCAGGGAGAGAGCATGGCATGATTTGCCATTGCGTCCTCCATGGCCGCTGCGACTCACTCTGGCTTTGTGTCATCCCATCACGGCAGGAGCCTCCCTGGCATCCCCACATGTGGTGATCGATACAGCCAACCACAAGGTCGTGAAGGTGTCTCCCATCAGCCAGTGGGGTTTATGGGCTGTCACTATGTTCCCCAACGGCTCCTATGAGGTGGAAGTTGGGGGCAAGAGCCTGCTGGATTTCTCCTACCAGATTATGCAGAAGCAGAACGAGTACGTGCTTCCAGTCCAAGGACGCCCTGTAAAAGGTGAGCTTTCTGGGATGTGAAGTAGCTGCACTGGGGTGGATTAGGTAAAGGTAAAGGTGACCCCTGACAATTAGGTCCAGTCGTGTCCGACTCTAGGGTGTGGTGCTCATCCCCATTTCAAAGCCGAAGAGCCAGCGTTGTCCAAAGACGTCTACGTGGTCATGTGGCCGGCATGACTCTCCTTGCCGCAGCGCGTAGCATGCAGCTGGAACACGGAGCGCTGTTTTACCTTCCCGTAAGCGGTACCTACTCGCATTGACATGCTTTGGAACTGCTAGGTTGGCAGGAGCTGGCCAAGCAATGAGAGCTCACCCCGTCGCGGATTCGAACTACCGACCTTTCGATCGACAGCTCATGGTTCAGCGGTTTTAACCCACTACGCCGCCCGCTGGCGGGGTGGATTACCTGTGCATAAATGTAAGAAAAGCCCAAAGACAGTTTGTCTTAAGAAAAAGCAACTTCAGAAGGAGGTGATTTCAAGCAGAGAAACAACAGAGAGGAAGATGATATGCCAGACCCACTATTGGATCTCACGATGCCAGTCTTGCAAATAAATCCACAAAAGTTAAAAACTTACACTAATCTGGTTGCCTGGCAATATTAATATTAGTGTAGTATTAGTCACTTGTGGCAAATGAGCAGCTTGAAAAAAATAGGAACCACTTGATGGCACCTCGACTGAGTTGAACCATTGGCCCATCTAGCCCAACTTTTAACAATGTTTTAGGTGTCCTGTTTTTAGTTTCTTTAGTCCTTTGATAATGCCCTACACAATTGAGGGCAAAACGTTAGGAAGACCTAAACTCAGTGACAGCTCAATCCTGCCTAAGGATCCGGCTGGCGGCCTAGGGACGCCCGTCAGATCCTGTGCACCGGCAGCAACACTGCCGCCGGGCCGGAGGTCTACTTGGGGAAGGGGACACTCGTCCCCTTCCCCGAGTGTAAACGCAGGCCGCACTGACTGGCCTCCTCGGATTTCCACCAGTAAAATTTCTGGAAAACTACAACAGAGTTAAAGTACCAATGGCTACACATTAGAGACAGAAAAATATTCGGAAACAACGTTTATGGGATTTTCAGCCATGTAATTTTTCAAAGGTCGAAGAAATAAAGATCTGTGTACAATAACTTGCCTGTAACAAGCCATGAAAACCTGCATGCTACTCTAGAAAAATATTCTCCTTTTGAGACTCCCCAAAAACCAAACTCCAAGAAAGCTCAGTATGTATCCATACGTCCCAGGAAGGGAACCAGTAGCAGATGCACCGATAGATGGGGAAGGCCAGGGGATTCTGGGGCGGTGGGCTACTCTGCTGACTGTTCCATCTCTTCCAGGATCGAACTACACTGTCTCCATGAAGCTGATGGGGGATGCCAAAAGTGCGCGGATTCAGCACCTATATGCTATTTCTGGTCTGGGGACCCCAATAGATTCCATCCCTTTGAACCAAACCTCGGACGCCCTTGGAAACTCCTTGGCCATTGCCCCTTTTTCTTTTCATGCAGCGGTATGTACCCTTTCTCACTCTAGTAACTTGCTAAAGAGGTGCGTAGTATACAGTGTAAGGTGCGCGTAGTGGTCCCATCCCTTATTTACGTGGCTATTTGTGCTTTTCCACAGGAACAAATATCGGTAGGTATCCACGGAACAATGGTTCACATCTCTGTGAGATAGATCCAAATCACTGTTCCCTATATGATTGAATAGGGGGGGCATTCACTTATATGGCGAAGAGAAAGGAATGCCCTCTGGAAAACACTTAGGGTCAAACTACCTGTTGCATTAAGCCTGGAATTAATTGATGAGCTTTAAGACGGGAAGTGGATTGGAAGTGTCCCTTTTCAATTAAAAAACAGTGACGGAGGTTGATCCGACTAGGACCATGACAGTAGGGAGAGAGAAAACCATTTCCCCCCTGCACTATGGTTCCACCAACAATCTCCCTGCAAAGTGGCTATTTGCTCCCGAAGTGGCTACGTGGAACGAAGGAGGACGTTTTCGCCAAGGGTACACAGAACTGTGGGGTGTCCTGGTCCAGATCAGGATCAGAGTGGATACAAAGGAGTGCAGTTCTGATCTGGATCAAGTGCCCTTGCATGTGCTGTTTACATAAACAAGTCAAGCCTACAGGGACCAGTTATGCAATAGACATATTGTCTAGTAGTTTGTCTCTAATAGTGTTCATGCACAGTGAAACTAGACATTCATCTGAACATCTCCCAGAACAGTCTATATACAGTACATTGTTTCGATGCGCTTTCCTGCATGAAAAATGCTTCTTCTGTGGAAAAACGAAGAACTTAAAAGTAGGGATGGTGGCAGATTCGGGACTGGAGCATTCGAAATGCAAATACTTCTGCTTCAAAGAGCTCCATCCTGTTAGACAACTCAATAAGAATGGCTAGTTTCTCCGTTTTAGAGCTTTGTGATTCTTTCCAGACATCTCATATACACACATCAAGATCCACAGCAACCGTGTAAAGGGCAGAAGTGTAGCTCTTCTTTCTTCTTCACATTCCAGACTACCTTGCTGCAAGTGGAAGGCCTTTCTCCAGGGCATCTGCCCTTTTCACGAATCAACGCTGATCCCATCAGCACAGAGTCTGTCCAGATTGTGCCCTTGTCAGGCCAGAATGGTGAGTCCCTAACAGCCCAATCCTATTCGGGCATTATGCCGCCGGAACAAGTGTTTGCTAAGCAGCCTAGCTTCTCCAAATCTACATTTCCGCCCAGGGCTGTCTGTAATTTGCAACCTAGCTGCTGGGAGGTTAAAACTGGCCAAGCACAGAAACAGGCCAAAAATACACAAAAAAGAAACAGGGGGGCACAGGGAAATACAGTGATTTATCACATGTGCATAGGATTGCGCTGAAAGAGCCAGAGCCTGACTTGTACTACATCCCCAAATCATCTTCCACTGCAGGAAATAAACCAATTGATGATTTCTCAAAACAATATGCCAACAGCCATCCACACCATTTTGTGTTCACGTACTTTCCCAGGCACCATGTCACCCGGGGGGATTTTGGACATCTCTGTCCTGGTGGTGAATGATGGAGCAGCTGCATCATTTTCTTTTAATGTCTGGGATGACCTGGGCCTCTTGAGGGGCTTCAGACCAACCGGAAGTTACCTGAATGATGGAGGGAATGTCACTCTCACTGCAACCTTTGTGGCAGCTGTAGACAACAGCAGCTTTGCCTCCAGGTAAGACAACATTCCCCAAATGGTGGAAATCAAGACTCCTCAGAGGCATGGGGCAAGAGTGACAATTTGAAGTGGGAAGGGGTGTTATGCCGGTATTTGGGGTTCATAGAGCAGGAAGGGAGCAGAACTCTCAGGAGCTTGATCATCAAGGGATAATTATGCCCCATTCCATTCTGAGAGGTCCAAACCAGAATAGGTCCAAATAGGAATACAGTAGTTCCAAGTATGATCCAGAATGATCCAGAATGGTATGAAATATGGTCATGGTCCAGAGTACTGTAGTATGAATCTCAGGTTTTTGTATGTCTTTGAGCAAGGGACCTGCAGTGGCCCTCCTCCCAGGAATAGACATACAGTACCCTTCCCCTAGAAGGCCAGCGGGTGACGCAGTGGGTTAAACCGCTGAACCATGAGCTATTGATCGAAAGGTCGGCAGTTCGAATCTGTGACGGGGTGAGCTCTCGTTGCTTGGCCAGCTCCTGCCAACCTAGCAGTTCCAAAGCATGTCAATGCGAGTAGATAAATAGGTACCGCTTGCGGGAAGGTAAACAGCGCTCCGTGTTCCAGCTGCATGCTACGCACTGCGGCAAGGAGAGTCATGCTGGCCACATGACCATGGACGCGTCTTCAGACAACGCTGGCTCTTCGGCTTTGAAATGGGGATGAGCACCACACCCTAGAGTCGGACACGACTGGACTTAATTGTCAGGGGTCACCTTTACCTTACCCTTACCCTAGCATCTATCCACTTGCTCACTTCCATAAACCAAGACTGCAACAGGAAGAGCAAATACCGTATTGTCCCGAGTATAAGACACACCTGATTATAAGACGCACCCTTAAAGTTTGGTGCTATTAAAAAAATTTAATTAAATCACTGGCATTAAATTGCAACAGCCTGATTATAAGACGCACCCCTAGTTTAAAAACTTAAATTAGGAGAAAAAAGTGAGTCTTATACTCAGACCAATACGGTAAATGGGGAATAACATTCCCATCCTCTTCCTCTATCCCAAAAGGGAGTAAGGTGTGCATGGATTCTCTTGCCACAGCTCAATCCTCAATAGCTACCAACTGGCTACTTCCACCAGACAACAACTTACAGCACCAGTGCTCTACAGCTTGACGCTTCTACTTTGGAATGGATAGAATTAGGCAAGAGAGTGTATACAGAGCAAGTAGCCAAGGAGAGTCCCAAGAGATGAGTACCAAGATTGCAACTAAAATGTCTGACTGTGACTGACAATGGAGCTGACCAATCAGAAAGCGAATCTAAAGGGTACATCCAATTTCAGGATTGTTCTGTCACCACCTTGGAACACAAGTCCATTTGTACCTTTCTTCTGATGATTGTGAGGTAGAAATATCTGTTTAGAGCAGTGGTTCCCAACCTGGGAGTCAGGACCCCCAAGGGGGTCGCAAAGCAGTTTTTGGGGGGTCGCAGGATGTTGCCTGGATGGCCACAGGACACATGGTGAAGCAGTATGGTCTGCTGATGAGGTGGGCAAAGTGGGTGTGCTAAGTTGTTCTCTCATAAGCCCCTCCCTCAATACACACTCAGTTTATAACAATGTTCCTTTCAGCATTGCAACATTCACGGCGAAAAGCACTGCCGCCCAGAATTACCTCAAACTGCCCATCGTTGTGATCCCGGAAACTGCCCTTGTGAGTCTGGAATCCATGCTGAGTCTTCCTGGTGGGCAGAACGGGTAGGGTGGGGGAGGAACAGGGCGGAGACTGGGGCAGAGGGGGGATGTTTAGGCTGGGAAGGGAGTGGTGCAACCGATAGCCTATCCCCCTTTCCAGCCTCGATCCACCAACCCGGGTCCACTCAGAATTGCACCAGCTAGGTGGCATAGGTCTAAGTAGACCCAGCGTGACTTCATGGGCTTACTCTGAGGCAAGTGAATTCTGCTTGCACAATGCAAGCTGAATTTACATAAATAACAGCCCAGTCCTAGCCGGGACCTGTGGAAACTCACGCTCTGTCAGTGCAAGGCAATAGCACACAGGCTGGGGCCGCCAGAGTAGACAGCTGGCAGCCCCGCAAACGCACCAACAGAGTACAGAGCCCCCGCTGGAGCAGGTAGGTTGGCAGTGAGGGTGCTCCGGGGAGGATCGAGGCAGGTATGACGCCAGGCTTGGGACACGTCAAGGGCAGGCTGGGGGAGATGTCGGCGGCAGTGGTGGCGCTGATATCCTATGCCTGTGGCCTGTGCTTGATAACCTGCTTGGACCCGCTTGGATGTACCCCATCAAAGAACTGGCACAGATCCAAGTAGGCTCATTAAGAACCAGGCCTGCAGCCTTTCTGTCGCTGCCTTGTCCCCCTGCTGCAGGCTCTGGGCTGGCCCAGGATAGGATTGGGCTGTGAGTTATTTATTTTTACATCAATACATCTATGCTAAGCTCCTTTTGCTTGACTTTCATACCTATGTGTATTGATGGCAATATTTACTGATTACTCTCTGGCATTTTTAACCAACATGTGCTCCACCCTATAGGAAACTGATGATAGCCACCCAGTCTTCAAGCTCCTACACTTGTATATGCCTTGTATTGGCGATCTCCAGTGTAAACCTGACTGCTCCCGGCATATTTGGCGCATGAAGTTTTCTGCTCAGGATGCGCACAGTGCTGTCACTGTCCAGTGCAGAACAAATCCCTCTGGCCTGTCTTGTAGCCCGAGGACAACAGATGACAGGGATGTCATTTGTCACTATCAGTAAGTACATCCGTATTTCCTAGAAATCTGTACCATTGAACATTTAAAAACAAAACAAAACACCACTTCTATGGAATCCAGCGACTGGAGCAGGAGATTTCTCATTATTTCAGCTTTCTTTCTTTTTTCCAAATAGCTAAAAAGCTACCAGTCCGCCAAAGGGCTGAAAAAGAAATTGATTATACAATGGCAGCTTCTGCCAAAGATATAAGCACTACTAGAGGGGTTCTGAATGAAGCTTTCAGGAGCTTCAAAGATGGGATGGGACTTCTTAGCAAAACTCTCTGGCATTTCCCCATCCATTTATCAAACTGCCCTTACTTATATACTTATCCAACATACATGAGAAGCAGACTTCTTCCTTGTGGTGTCCCATCACAATCTCCAAAAGCTGTTCCAGATGTACTATCTTCTATACACAGATATCCCTTCCATTTAAAAAAAACAACCCCAAACCACCTGAAGGACGTTCCATATGGCAATCACATATTCATTTATTTAGTTGTATGAACACATCTTGGGAACTTATCCAATTCCAATTCCAAAACCTTTATTGGCATCTTACATGGATAAACATACATTAACATAGACATAGACATAGACATAAACATAAACGAACGTACATACATACATGGCACTTAAACAATAGCCTTGGTCAATAGGGAACTTTTCAGACATCATGGGGCTTGAACAAGGAGTCTCTGGCACCTGAACTACTAGAGCCGCTGGTTAAAGGGAAGAAGGGGATGCATGCAGTAGAATTTGAGACACCATCACTCTAGCCCAGAATCCTCTTGATCCTGGGAATCACATGATTCCCAGAATAAATCCTGTGCCATTGCGTTCTATAAAGTTCCCCCCAGATCTGATCTGCTGTATACCTTCGCTCTCAGCAACTTCTTGTTGAGCACAGAAGCTATGAGACCATCTTACCACTTGCCTGTTTCTCCAGATACCTGCCAGCTGTTACTGTGACAGAAGTTTTTATTGGTCACAAATCTCCATATCCATGCTACTACAGACATGTGGGCAATCATCACACATGACAGTCTACACACTGTTGCCTGTTTTTTTTTTTTTCTTACAAGAAAGTATTGGCTGTCTGTAAACTGCAATATGCATGTAGGTAGGTAAACTGCAATAGCAATCCTACGGTTAACCAACAGCGCCCTCTTGAGTTTCCGAAGGGTTCAGCAAAATTGAACAGCAAAGATACATGCAGACAGTTTGGGAAACAAATGTAAGTCTAAATATAACTCATCAGGCCCCTTAATTCTGCACCCCAGGCCTGAGAATTCTCCTACTCCAGCCTCTTCCGTGCCTCTGTCTCAGGTTCTCCCACCTCTGCCAAGGCCAAATATCAGTCAGAGCTTTGCCTTCACTCAGCCCTCCAACTTATCTGTCTCATACCTGTTGTCCCCCTTTGTAGGTCGAACTGCTGTTCTCCTTATGAAGAGTTCGTGATCCGTGATGCAAATGGGAACGGAGACATATACACTGTGGACTACAGAAAAGCCCATCCCACTGCAGACTAGTGAGTTACAACGTATCTGAAAAGACTGTGTCAGACAACCATCGGTCTATCTAGTGCTGGGCACTAGACCTAGTAGTGCAGATCATCGGTCTATGATCTGCTGTGACTACCAGAGGGGAGGCTTTCTAAGCAGGACAAGACCTCTTGACACCAGAAACGATGGGGGGGGAGGAGCAAAGCTCAGGGACTTCTACAGGAGGAGCAGTGATGATGTCATCAACAGGTGCTGCCTTTGAAAAAAATTTCAAAGGACCTTATCCAAAATGAAGCATTGGGCTCAGTAGGAGGCATATGTCTAAGAACCCTGCGCTACTGCAACTTGTGTTCCGGCAGCGCAGGGGCAGCGCTTCTCGGTAGTACAAAAGCTGGGCCGTCACACGCTTCCAGGCCGCTGCCACAAATGGGCAGCGAAGTGGCACGCACAGCAGCAGCTCCTGAAGACCTCCATAGGCACCAGTACGTTGGCAGTGGAGGCGGGTCATGAGCAGGGATGGGGAGGACAGGGGTCGGCGAGGGACAGGGAGGGGGTGGATTTCAGTGGCACCAGTGTATGCCAGATCCTATCCCCTCTTACCCAGGCCACCCTGTCCCTTTTCTCTTCTTGGACTTGTGCCCGCAAAATGGCTAGCGTATATCCACAGAGACAAACAGGTGATTCGCCAGCCTACCGGAGGTTAAGTAACATTGTTACCTAAGGTTGCTTCCATGCTAACTGTTTTCTCCAAACCAGATATACCTAATTCATTTGCTCTGTTTTTATGGAGAATCTAGATGATATCACTTCCAGCTTAGTGCATTCCAATGCTTCCTGTATGGTCTTCCTTCCATTTTTGAGACTAGTTAAGCAGCTTGAAGTATTTTTCTTCCCCTTACAACCATAGCCGTTCCTAGAAGGGTACAGGCAGGGTACAGGTCTAGGACAACCGAACAGTGTGGGTCCCCCATTATGGCTATATATTGATCATGAAAGCATGGGGCCCAGGGCAGTCACCCCACTTGCATTCACCCCAGGGCAGTCACCCCACCCACCCCAAGGGACGGTTCCGCATACAACACAACAGCAGTTGAAGTCTGCTTCTTCCAGCTACCAACCCTTTAATTACTCATTTCCTCTCGGCCCATTCTTTTAAAGTAGCCACTGCTTCTCAACCACTCTAGGCTACTGGCTCTTTGATTAATTGCTTCGTTTGGTCTGGCCACAGCAGTACAGAATCCGTTCTTTAACAACTCAATATTTGTTCCCTGTCAGTAGGCCCTTCAATTAGCCATTTCTTCTTTGTGACCTGAGCAATGAGTCCTTTTTTTATGACCATAATTGCACAATTCCAATAATAAATAGTTTCAGGAGCCAAGGCTTTGGTTGCAAAGAGAAAAGAGGAAGTCATTAAAGTGCCTGTAGGCAGGGAACAAAAATTGACTGGCAGGCCAATTCAGTGATATTGTAGCCAGACTGACAGAAATAGCTTATTAAAAGGCCAGTAGCCAAAAAGCAGATGGCACCCATCCACCCCGTTTCTTTTAAAGGGACAAGGAGGAAACATCTAATTAAACGGATGCTTGCTGGGAAGAGAAGGGGCCTTTGCTCAACAGGAGTTACTTTCCGAGCACAACTATATGAGTTGTTTGCTTGCTGCAGGCTGTGGATAAAGCAGGATTTTTTAAAAATGACAATGAAGAAATAAAGATAAACATTAAGATCTTGCCCATGGGGATGGTCTTTCAGGGACTGGTATGAGGAATGCAAGTGCTGTATGATGACGTCCTTTTGGGAACCGTGGATATAATTCCATTTCCAGCTGTTTGCAGAACAGTCATGCCTTGGCAATGCAAACGAGAGCAACACGAAACGTTCAGGGATCTGTGGCAGGGAAACAGATGCAAGTGAAAAAGAGGGGGACTGGGAGCCAGGCAAATTTGCCACTTTTTTCCCTGTTAGATCCTAAGAGATCTAACCTAAGAGGGTCTAACAGTTGCATGATGGGTAGAAATGCAACAGGTGCAGCTTTCCCTCTTTCCTATTTCTTTCTGCCAGAGTTCACCTCCACTTGCTGAACTTCTCTCTCTCTCTCTCTCTCTCTCTCCTGACAGCTGTGCTGCATCACATGAATACCTTGACAGCCAATAGGCTACTGTAGGATTCAGTTCTGGCTTCATTTGTACTGGCAAGGACAGACCACCCAGAGCCTCAGCTGACCAGAGGTCACCACCAGGCCACAGCTGCTATTTCCACCACACACAACGCCAAATAAAACAAATCTGATAAAGTGACTGTGTCTGTTTACAGTAGCTTTTGTAACAACGTATGTCTCCATACTACAAAGAGACCATCCGTCTGAAGATCCAGGTTCGGTCCCCAATGCAGACAACTTTCCTCCTTCTCGGGAGAAGACACAACATAAGAACATAAGAAGAGCCCTGCTGGATCAGGCCAAAAGCCCATCTAGTCCAGCTTCCTGTATCACACAGTGGCCCCACCAGATGCCTCAGGGAGCACAAGACAACAAGATACTTGTATCCTGTCGCCACTCCCTTGCACCTGGCACAAAGAAAACCTACTCCTACAACCAGGAGGTTGCTTATCCCCATCATGGCTTGTAAGCTGTGATGGACTTTTCCTCCATAAAAAGGTGCTGTCCAATCCCCTTTTAAAGGCATCCAGGCCAGGTGCCATCACCACCTCCTGTGGCAAGGAGTTCCACAGATGAATTACAAGCTGGGTGAAGAAATATTTTCTTTTGTCTGTTTTAATACTCCCTCCACTCAATTTGAGTGCATGTCCCCTGGTTCTGGTATTGTGCAAGAGGGAAAAGAATTTCCCTCTATTCACTCTCTCCATCCCATGCATAATTTTATACATCTCAATCATGTCCCCCCTCAGCCACGCTGTAGCCTTTCCTCATAAGGGAGGTGCTCCAACCCACGAATCATTTTGGTTGCTCTCTTCTGCACTTTTTCCAGTTCCACTATATCCTTTTTGAGATGCGGCGACCAGAACTGGACGCAATACTCCAGATGTGGCCTAACCATCGATTTGTACATAATAATAATAATAATAATAATAATAATAATAATAATAATAATAATATACAGTACAGTATTTATATACTGCCTTTCTCGGTCATTGGATTTCTCCTCTGACTTTAATCCAAGGCGGTGTACATGGGCAGGCTGTCCTAACTCCCCTTGGTTTTTTTTACAATATATAAATGTCCAATCTTTCATGAACGGCTTCTTTCCAGGTGGTATCCTTTTTACAGTCTAACAATTCTGCTGGCAGGCGCCTCCCACACTTGACCGACTCAGCTGGGAGCTCTTATCTCTCCTCCTGGAGACTTTCACAGCTTTTTGCCGGCGGCGTGTCTCGAACTTATCAAGTTCACCGGTCTTCGGGCTTTGCAAGGCAGCAGCTCTCCCGACTGAGGCAGACTCTTCTGCCAGACTCTTTTGTAATATATTACAATAATATAATAATATAATATTGTAATATTATTGGCCGTTTTATTCTCAATTTATTGGCCATTTTATTCTCAATCCCTTTTTTAATGATCCCGAGCATGGAATTGGCCTTCTTCACAGCCGCCGCACACTGGGTCGACATTTTCATCGGCCAGGCATTTCCCCATCACCTGCCTTTACCATGCTGCTCTCACATACCTAAGAAATAGCTTCTTTCCCTATGGCCCATCATGATCCCTGATGGCTCTTCAAGCAAACCGCCTGTAGGGCATCCCCATGATGACAAGCATATGTGCACACCACATAGTATCCGCAAACACGGTGCTCGGAATGGGGAGTCCTACAGATCAGGCGCTGGTTTTTCCTGTGAACAGGCTGCTGATTGGAAAGAAGAGGGGGCTGCTGGGAGTTGAGTTTGAGGCACAGTCTCTTCTGCCCAGAATCCTCTTGGTCCTGGGAATCAGGTGATCCCAGGAATCAACCCCATCATGCCACCACCACTTGATGTCAAGCTTCCATACCTACCGTGCTCCCTCATTCTCATCGACTTGTTGTTGAGGGAGTCTAGCCAGTGGCATCACTGGAGGTGGGGCGGAACGCTAAGTTCTGCACCGCACTGACCTCCGTTACTCACCAGGACGAGGTGGCCCCGCCCCTCGCCTTCAGAGCGATTCAGTGGGGCGAAGGCAATGCACAGGGAGTCTCCTGTGCGTTGCCTTTGCCCCACTGAATGGCTCCAAAGGAGAGGAGGCGGGGCCGCCTTGTGCCGGTGAGTAAGAGAGGTCAGCGCGGTACGGAACTTAGTGTTCCGCCCCACCTCCAGCGACACTACTGGGTCTAGCAGACTAAAGCTGCAATCCTATACACACTTGCTTGAGAGTAAGTGCCCCAGACTTACTTCTGAGTAAACTTGTATAGGATTGTGCTGTAACTGACCACCTCCTGCTGCCTGTCTGCTCCTTCAGGTATTTGCCAGCCCTTGGACCAGCTTGTAACAGAAGCTATTATTGGACACGGCTCTCTTTCGTGTGTCCATACAATGTAATAAATGTGCGCAATCATCAGACATTACAATCTGCACCAATTGCATGCTGTTTATTAAAGCAAGTTTTGGTTGTACTGTACAGTAGGAGCTGCAACATGTTTGAAGCAATTTTTAGATTAACCAACAGCATCCTCTTGTGTTCAACATGGGTTCTGCAATATTAAACTGCAAAAGATACTAGAAGCACCCATAGAGTTAATTTTGGCCTTTGAATTTTCATTCCCTGAGGATTCACCAAAGCAAAGCACCTAAAGCATGATTAAGTCTAGTCTCTCTTCAGTCTAGTTTTGGCAATCAGCACAAAGTCACAGAGGGCAGTTTGCAGCTGTTTGTTTTTTTTCTTCCGTTTTAGTTTGTTTCATGAGATCTTTTTAGATATATATTTAATTCTGTTGTTTCCTACAACAGGAAAAAGACTATGGGATGGGGTACAGATTAAAATGTGAATGAATGAATGAATGAATAATTCACACACATATGAACTTCTGTAGCTCCTAATCTTTTTTAAATATGAGATCTGTAAGCAGCACAACATCTTAAGATAGTAAATATCTAAAGAGCCATCAAGATAAATGAAAACACCTTTTCCCCCTAGATCAGGGTTTCTCATAGTTCTCCCTGTGAGGCGGGGAAAACCTAGAGTACAGGTGCGACCCCATATCCACTGGGGATATGTTCCAGGCCCCTCCGTGGATACTTGAAACCGTGGATAAGAGCAAACACCCCCTCCATGGTTTCCTGAGGGGCCCTCGCCCTGCCTCCCCTGTGGGCAAGCATGCGCAACCCCTCCTCCCAGCTCTTATTTTTCTTTCAGCAAGCTTTGTTTCTTCCTTAAAACAAACAGAGAAGCAGCCTCCATTGCAGGCAAGTAGAACGAGACTAAGTCCTAGAGAGGCTCTGCAATGTTTCTGTTAACCTTGCAGAGCCTCTCTAGTACTTAGTCTCGTTCTACTTGCCTGTAATAAGCAGCCAGAGGCTGCTTCTCTTGTTTCTTTAAGGAAGAAACGAAGCTTACTGGGAAAAAGTAAAAGCCGGGGGGGGGGGTCCCCACAATCCGTGGATAACTGAAACCGTGGATAGCGAATCAGTGGATATGGGGGCCCACCTGTACTTGTGGAGGTGGGGAAAGCCAGCCAGCGAGGTTTTTGTACTTACTGGGGCCTCTGGGGGTGCAGGGAGGCCTGCGGACTCATCTACAGGCCTCCCCGAGCTTCAAATTGCTCCAATTGAAGGCCTCCCCGCACTCTCCCCGGTAAGTACAAGACCCCCTTTTTTGCCCATTCCCCACACACACACACACACACACACACACACACACACACACACAAACACCGGTGGCAGTCCCAGGGATTGCCACCACCACCATGCTTCCCCTGCCCCTTAAGGGGGCAGGGGAAGCATCCAGTTCTTCTGGTGGGTCATGACCCACCAGTTTGAGAAACGCTGCCCTAGCTGCAGGCCAAGGAACGTTCTCCTCTCCAAGCTGCTCTTTGCCCCATCTTGCTGCACAAGCTCAGAGAGCTGCCACTTTGCTCCCTGCAGAAGGAAGGCTGCTACTTCCTCCCACATGTCCTCTGTCCCTGCAACGCCAGGCGTCTCAAAACTTTCATTTTGTTCTGCATATGCTACGTGTGTGACTGTCAATGAACTGTGGTTTCTGGGAGAAAAGGAGGAAGTGGCCACCTCTTATATATTTTGAGAGAGACAGAAACACTCTTCAGGAGAGAAAGAAGCAGTCAGTGAGCCCAGCCAGAGCGCCGCAGAGGGACCACCAGAAGAATCAGGGGACAACCAGGAGAGAACCAATGAGCTCCAACCGGAACCCGCAAGGTACCAGCTGCTCAGGCACCCAGCAGCATGCATAGATGAAGGGCACTGAAAGGGATGTTGTCTTTGCCCGGGTGGCTTGCAGTACATTCGAGGGAGGGGTCAGGTGTGGGGAGATGTTGTCCCTGAGAAGTGGGTAGTAGCAGCAACAGATGAGAGCCACATATCAACAAAGGCAGAAGTAAGTGGTTCCAAAATTGTTTGGTTAAAAAACAGCATGACCAAAAGAGGGGTGTGGAGACTAAAGGGAGGAAATGATGATAACACATCTTAGCCTAGCACAGTTGCCTGCTGAGCCGGACAAAATGGCTGGGCCTGCTCTTGAGCAAATAACAGCAGTCTGATGTTTAGAATCAGCTGGTAAAGCTAGCATAGGGCATAGAGATAAGAACTGTCACCTGTTAGTAGCTGCAGAACAAGGTACTACTACAATGGCCAGTTGAAAAGCTGTCAGCCCTACAGCCTTGCCCAGGGCCGGTGCTATCATTAGGCCAACTAGGCAGCCGCCTAGGGTACAGACCTCAGAGGGGTGCAGTACCGACCTTTGAGGGGCAGTTTTATACAGATTAGGGTTTTTAAAAAAAAAAAAACCATGTAAAAATACAGCTGACAATTTATATATTTTTTTTATTTAAAGATAAATACCACAACAGTGCTATGGAATATAATTAATTATAAAGTCTTATGGACATTTGGGGGGGCTACATAGGGCACAAAATAGCCTGGCACCAGCCCTGGCCTTGCCCCACCAATGGGCTTCATTCCTGGCTTCCTAGCAACTCTCTTTTAAGGGGTTGCTTCTTAGTTTTGTACAGTTGCACCCCACCCATGGGGGGAGGCAAATATGGGGGTTAGACTATTGTATCTTCACAACAACCTTGAGAGAGGGAACTGAGAGCGAAAGAGACATGAGAGAAGCTGACTTGTTCAACAGAAAACAGAGACATTTAAGAAGGGCTTTTTTTACTGCTTAGCTTAGTAGTTCTCAAACTCTTACAGGCGAGTAAGGGAACTTGTAAGACGTTGCGGATCCGTCGGCAATGGCACTTGCAGGGTCCTGCCACCGTAGAAAAATGGATTTTTTTCACTTACCGGGGGTCATGCCAGCCCTCCGGGGGTTGCGGGGCCCCCGCAGCCCCCTCTACGGCCTCCCCACCCCTCAGAAGAGATTCCAATTGTGCTTGGGAGCTACTTCCCCAATCGGAAGTAGTTCCCAAAGGCAATTGGAAGCTGACGTTCTGAGGCGTGGGGGGGGGGAACGGGACGTAGAGGGGGCCATGGCCCCCCTCAACTCTCGGAAGACTGGTGCAACCCCCAGTAAGTGAAAAAATGTTTTTCCTTGGCAGCGGGACCCCGGAAGTGCCATTGCCGAAATCACCACATCTCTTAAGGAGTAGTGACTGCTTCCGGCTGGCGTGGTGGGTTGCAACCCAACAGTTTGAGAACCACTGGCTAAGGTTATGTGTATGTGTATGCCCCCCCCCTCCTCCTAGGAACTCAGGGGAACAAGCATGGGGTTATACCATGTTTCCCCGAAAATAAGGCAGTGTCTTATATTAATTTTAGCTCCAAAAATGCAGTAGGTCTTATTTTCAGGGAGGTCTTATTTTCCTAACCTGTGGCGCAACCCCCCCCCCCAGCACTCTCCCCGACCAGCCGCGTACCACTGGAAGAAAGTGCCAATGATGTCATTGGCACTGACTTCCAGGTTCGCAGCTGCGCCGGAGCTCGGAAAGGCAATGTAAGACGCAGGGGAGGACGGGAGGGCTGGCTTGGCAGAGCTCGAGGCACTGCTTTTGGGGCTCCAACACGGCGCCGCACGGCCGAGGTGGCGGCCACCATCTTGGCCGCCAGCAGCCCACGTACCACAGGTTGGGAACCTCTGTTCTAAATTGTGAAATATCCATTTCCACCCTCCAAACTAAGACTATGATCTAGTTACGGGTCCTTGGGGTCCCCTAACCCTCTTTGACCACCCCCATCTTTTCAGGTGCCATTTCCGTTCTCCCATCCCAGCTCTAGTCTCATTTCAGTAGCTGCCTATCCCTCCCATTTCCTCTTTCCTGTTGGGGCTTCGCAGAAACGTTCACTCAGGAAATTCTGTCAAGTTCCTCTTTGGTTGGCCAAACAACACGGTGACCCAAAAGTAAAACTGGCTTTAGCAGTCAAACACCTACCCTATCTGGAAAGTCCATGTGAAAGAGGAAATGCAGAATCTTACTGGGAACCTCCAGAGAACTGCAATAGCGTGGAGAGGGCAGAGGAAGTTGAAGGGGTGTCACAACATGCCCACCATTAACCTTTGCTCCACCTCCTAGGAGGAAAAGCATTTGGGGAGCTGAAGGCCCAGCAGGAAGACTTGCTGGACTCCCTCAATAAGGTAAGAAGATACATTAACATGGTGGGTAAAGGCAGATTTAATGCACGTAGCATTGGTGGCCAATTTGGATGCACCCTCAATTCATTCAGTCCCAGTGTTTCCTTTTTTTTTCCCCTCCCCATTAAAAAAAGTGGTTCTGCAAATTTACAGAAGAAGCGCTATATACAGTCAGCACTTCTGGGCCAGTTCTGGAGGCATCATCAGGACACACTCTCACACCAATCCCAGGCCAGTGCAGAGGAAATGCTTCTGCATTTTTATGCAATAAGTCAAAGGAAGTCTGTGCTAGCAGATATTTTTGTATGTACACACAGAAAACTAAACATCTCATAAGAACATAAGAACATAAGAAGAGCCCTGCTGGATCAGGCCAAAGGCCCATCTAGTCCAGCTTCCTGTATCACACAGTGGCCCCACCAGATGCCGCAGGGAGCACACAAGACAACAAGATACCTGTTTCCTGTTACAGCTCCCAGATTGCATCTGGCACAGAGAAAACCTAAAACCAGGAGGTTGCTTATGGCTTGTTACCTGTGCTGGTCTTTTCTCCATGAATCTATCCAAGCCCCTTTTAAAGGCATCTAGGCCAGGTGCCATCACCACATCCTGTGGCAAGGAGTTCCACAGATGAATTACACGCTGGGTTGGTAAATGTATTTTTTAAAGGCAGGCAACCCACCTAAAAATGGGGGAGAGGGCAAGACACACTAACCCAACATTCACTTTCATGGAACATATGTCTGTTGTGTAGATTAGGGTACCATGTGTGAAGAACCCACTGTGAATTCTTTCTACAGTATTATATGATATATCCCTCTTCCCACAATACCACAGGCACCAGAGCTGTTGGTCCAGCCCTATCTACAAGGCCCATGTGCAGTTATGGAAGTAACCAATACTTCCAGAAGTAAAGGACCATCTAATAAAAACTGGGATATTGCCGTCGTCATGGAGAAATTAACCTCTAATTAACCTTGGAACAAAGGAAAAAAATGATATGCTGGCAAACACTTTCGTACAAGGATGGTCTTTATTTCTAGATTTTTGGAAAATATATATTCATCATTATGATTGGGTTCACCTATAGATAGGCTGACCATATCCAAAAAGGGACAGGGTACCTATACCTTAAACCATTGGGCAGGTGCAGCTCATCATGGAAAGGTGCAACAAGCTACACCTGCCCAAATTCCCTCGTCTTACAATGGTTAAGGTATAGGCACCCTGTCCCTTTTTGGATATGGTCAGCCTACCGTATATAGAAGATGTACAAACGGTTTTTCACTTACGGCATTTCTGTTTGCTGCAAGATTTTAAAAGTATTAAATTAAGTTTTGAGGAGGAAAAAAGAAAAAGAAAAACTAAGGCCCTAATTCTATCGTCCACCACCAACGCCGATGCAGACATGCCAAAAAGGCACATGCTGCATCCTGGGGGGGGGGGGGGGGGGGATTGGATAGCCTGTAGGAGGTAAGTAAAATTATTTTGTACTTACCTCTTGGTACGCTATCCATTCTCCTATGTGTCTCCTGAAACATACACCACCTAAATTGTGGTGGCAAAGGAGGTTTAAAATGGCGGGGATAATATCCATCGTGCGCCATTGTTGTTGGATCCACCCCCTCCTGCCTCCTCCCTGCCCCGATTCCTCCCCCTCCCTGCCTAGAAACCCCCTCAGTCCTCCCACTCACTCCCTGCCCACAACCCGGCCCCTGTGGGTAAGCCCGCTGACTTACTGGTGTCAGGGGCTTCAGGGTAGCCATTGCTTTGTGGCCAGCCCCACTCACCATTTCCAGTAGCGACCCTGTTGCGCACTAGCCTTACCAGCATCCCGGAATTGAGGCTGGCTTCGGCCTAGAGCGGACCCGAGCCACTCCCAAGTGTGCACTGCAATGCCCAGTAGGGTTCTGGCTTCCGGAACATCTGGTCAACGGCGCGACAGAAGCCAGAACCCCATTGGGCAGCTGTGGTGCACACTTGGGAGCGGCTCGGGTCCAAATTAGGCCGAAGCCAGCCTCGATTCCGGGACGCTGGTAGGACTAGCACTATACAGCATCGCATTTTGCAACACTGTAAGTCAGGCTGCACTGCTGGAACAGGAGTTCTGGCAGCACAGCCCGATGACAGGATTGGGTTCCGCGTTCATCAGAACAATTATTGTTTTAAATGTCACGTGTAGCTTGGCCCTGAGGTTAGGCAGATGGCTGTTGGGGATGACAAGGCCTTCTCAGTGGTGGTGCCTAAATTGTCCAACTCTTTCCTCAGACAGGTTTGCCTGGTCCCAGCATTACTACATTTTAGGCACCAGGCAAAGTCCATCCTATTCTCTCAGACATGGTTATGACAATTGGCGGTTCTTTATAATATCTGGTCCCTGTTTTCAAATTTTGTTTTAAAGCTTTTTACTAGCGGGCTCATAATTTTATTATTGTTGTTGTTGATTGTGTGTGTGTGTGTGTGTGTGTGTGTGTGTGTGTGTGTGTGTGTGTGTGTGTGTGTGTGTGTGTGCATGTTTATCAGCTGCTTTAGTTGCTGTTGGGTTTATTGCTTTATAGTTGACTGTTGTCAGCCACCTTGAGGCAGTTCATTGAATCACAGAATCGTTGAGCTGGAGTGGGCTTGTATGCCCTCCAGTCCACCCCCTCCTGACCAATATAGGAGAGCTGGACCTACACCATTCCCAGCTGATGGCTGTCAAGCCTCTGTTTGAAGAACTCTAGAGATCCCATTGGCACACTGGTGACCTGTTGTTCCCAACTTCCCGCCCTCTCATTGCTCTTGTCCTAACCGGGGTTTTTTCCTACCTTCCGCAGGAATTCCTGGATGACCCCAAGTACAGCACCGATGAAGACCTTGCTGAGAAACTGGAAATATTCAAGAGTGAGTGAGGCTTGATGGAGGCCTTGAGGTGATGGAAGAAGGGAACAAGATTTTGCAATGTTAACAGAGTGAGAGGAATCAGATCTCTTTTAAAGGAGGTAGTAGTGGCCACTAACATTGAATGGCTTAAAAAGAAAAAAAATCAATCCATCAATAATGTATCAATAGTTTTTGAGATGTCGAGAGGTAAGCATGGAACCTCTATGCAGAATAGAAAGACAATGTGGTGATTTGAATACCCAGCTACAGTAAGAGCGAGGAGAGCCAGGTTCCAATCCTCACTCAGCCATGGATCTCACTGGGTGACCTTGACAACCACACAGTATCAACCCAATTCTATCCGGGCACCATAGTGCCTGGCGTGGAGCCCCACACCATATCCTATGTGCCCAGACATCAGATTGGAGGTCTCCTTGGGGTAAGAGGACAAATGTGCCTAATTCGGCAGCACAGAACCGAGAAGCCCCATGTCAGGCCTTGAGACCTGGGAGCGTGTATAGGATATGGCATCTGATGAAGACGCCGATCCCACCCCCTCTCAGGCCCAATCCGCCCCCTCTCTGCCCTTCCACGCCCCTTTAGGCTCCTCCCCACCCTCCCCCAGTCCCAGCACCGCTTGGAGTGGGACTTACCTGCTCTGTGGAGCTGTCCTCTGGACTCGGCGGTAGGCGACGCAGGCCTCGGTGCCGGTGCTGCCTACTCACCAGGTGTCGCAAACGTGCTTTACGGCATGTTTGCAATGCCCTAGGCTGGCTCTGAGGCCGCATCACCTGCGCCAGCCGAAGACAGGATTGCACTGTGAATGGGGCAAGACGTTTGTATGCTACTCTGAGCCCCTTGGAGCACAGTTGGAATAGAAATGCAACTAATTTTAATGTATCTTCTCCCTCTCGCACAACACCAGAACCAGGGGACATGCACTAAAATTGAGTGGAGGGAGAGTTAGAACAGACAAAAGAAAATATTTCTTTACCCAGCGTGTGATTCATCTGTGGAACTCCTTGCCACAGGATGTGGTGATGGCACCTGGCCTAGATGCCTTTAAAAGGGGTTTGGACAAATTCATGGAGGAAAAGACCATCACAGGTTACAAGCCATAAGCAACCTCCTGGTTTTTTTTAGAAGTGGGTTTTCTCTGTGCCAGGTGCAAGGGAGTGGCGACTGGACACAGGTATCTTGTTGTCTCGTGTGCTCCCTGAGGCATCTGGTGGGGCCACTGTGTGACACAGGAAGCTGGACTAGATGGGCTTTTGGCCTGATCCAGCAGGGCTCTTCTTATGTTCTTATGTTCTTATGTATCCCTAAAGTACCAGCTTCTGGGAACAAACTACAGCAGACCAGTTGTCTGATCCAGTTATTGTGTTCTTATGTTAAACCTGCTGTCTTTTGCAGAGAAATACATGGACTTTGACCTTAATGCACAAGGTGACATAGGTGAGTGTTGTCTATGTGTTGAGTTCATGCTTATCTTCATAACACAAAGAGGGTTTTGCCAAGGCCTCTTGCAGTTCACAGTGGAGAGAAGGAAATTGAAAAGCTCAGGTCCGAGTTCAGGTTTCAGAGGGCCCTTGGCACACTGGTAGCCCCCCCCCCCCGTTTGTGGAGCTGTGGCAGAAGGTCTTATGCCCACTTTTTATGTTTTTGTAATGTTTGATGCCATCAATTAGACGACCTATCTTGAGTTCCGCACAATGTCTTTGATGAAGCACAATTCCAGAACGTTGTAGGAAATAAAGATGGCAGCTGCCAGCTGTAAAAAAAAAATAGCTAAAGAACTTAGCTATAAGGATTTTGCTTTTGCAGTTTTAAAATAGAAATTTTATTATTGTTAAATGTCTGGCACTGTGAGACGTGGTGGAAAAAAAGGAGGGTCCTGAAGGTGGTGGTGATGGTGCAGTGGGCCTTGCCAGTGGTAGAGCCAACTTACCCTCTACCCATTTCGCCCAATTGGAAAGTGCACAAACTCCTGTCTTTGCTGCTAACTGGGGGGGGGGGGGGGAGAGAGAGAGAGAGAGCAGGGGAGATACTGTCCAGGCACAGCTATGCTGTGGATTCTATGTATGTGCAACTCTCATTTCTGCTCCAGGGGAGAACAAAACATAGAAAGTCATAGAGTCAAAAAAAAGTCATAGAGGCCCAGTGGGAGTGTATCCCACAAAGGAGGAAGGGCTCGACTACGTCCAGGAGGGTGCCGGCATGGCTAACAAGCACAGTTAAAGAGGCTATAAAAGGCAAGGAAGCTTCCTTCCATAAATGGAAGTCTTGCCCTAATGAGGAAAATAAATAGGAGCACAAACTGTGGCAAAAGAAATGTAAAAAGATGATACGGGAGGCCAAGCAAGACTTTGAGGAACGTATGGCAGGCAACATAAAAAGGAATAATAAAAGCTTCTTCAAATATGTTAGAAGCAGGAAACCTGCCAGGGAAACGGTTGGTCCGCTGGATGGTGAGGGAGAGAAAGGGGTGATAAAAGGGGACTTGGAGACTACAAAGAAATTAAATGAGTTCTTTGCATCTGTCTTCACGGCAGAAGACCTTGGGCAAATACCGCTGCCGGAACAGCCTCCCCTGACTAAAGAATTAAGTCAAATAGAGGTTAAAAGAGAAGACATCCCAGACTTAATTGACAAAATAAAGATCAATAAATCACCAGGCCCAGATGGCATCCACCCAAGAGTTCTGAAGGAACTCAAGAATGAAGTTGCTGACCTCTTGACCAAAATATGCAACTTGTCCCTTAAAACGGCCACTGTGCCAGATGATTGGAGGATAGCTAATGTCACGCCAATCTTTAAAAAAGGAAGGAGGGGGGACCCAGGAAACTACAGGCCGGTCAGCCTAACATCTGTTCCAGGGAAGATGGTGGAAAGTCTCATTAAGGATAAAATCTTAAAATACATAGAAGAACAAGCTCTGCTGAGGGAGAGTCAGCATGGCTTCTGCAAGGGGAAGTCTTGCCTCACAAACCTGTTAGAATTTTTTGAAAAGGTCAACAGGCATGTGGATGCGAGCGAACCCGTGGATATTATATATCTGGATTTTCAGAAGGCGTTTGACACGGTCCCTCATGAAAGGCTCCTGAGAAAACTCCACAGTCAGGGAATAAGAGGGCAGGTCCTCTTGTGGATTAGGAACTGGTTGAAGACCAGGAAACAGTGAGTGGGAGTCAATGGGCAATTTTCACAATGGCGAGAGGTGAAAAGCGGTGTGCCCCAAGGATCGGTCTTGGGACCGGTGCTTTTCAACTTATTCATAAATGACCTGGAGTCGGGGATAGGCAGTGAGGTGGCCAAGTTTGCAGATGACACTAAACCTTTCCGGGTGGTGAAGACCAGCAGGGATTGTGAAGAGCTCCAGAAGGATCTCTCCAAACTGGGAGAATGGGCAGCAAAATGGCAGATGCGCTTCAATGTAAGTAAGTGCAAAGTGATGCACATTGGGGCAAGAAACCAAAATTTCACATATACGCTAATGGGTTCTGAGTTGTCTGTGACGGATCAAGAGAGAGATCTTGGGGTGCTGGTGGACAGGTTGATGAAAGTGTTGACCCAGTGTGCGGCGGCTGTGAAGAAGGCCAATTCCATGCTCGGGATCATTAAAAAAGGGATTGAGAATAAAACGGCCAATATAATTATGCCTTTGTACAAATCGATGGTAGGGCCACATCTGGAGTATTGTGTCCACTTCTGGTCACCACACCTCAAAAAGGATATAGTTGAATTGGAAAAGGTGCAGAAAAGACCGACCAGATTGATTCGTGGGCTGGAGCACCTCCCTTATGAGGAAAGGCTACAGCGTCTGGGGCTTTTCAGTCTAGAAAAAAGGCGCCTGAGGGGGGACATGATTGAGACGTATAAAATTATGCATGGGATGGAGAGAGTGGATAGAGGGAAATTCTTCTCCCTCTCGCATAACACCAGAACCAGGGGACATGCACTAATATTGAGTGGAGGGAGAGTTAGAACAGACAAAAGAAAATATTTCTTTACCCAGTGTGTAATTCATCTGTGGAACTCCTTGCCACAGGATGTGGTGATGGCACCTGGCCTAGATGCCTTTAAAAGGGGTTTGGACAGATTCATGGAGGAAAAGACCATCACAGGTTACAAGCCATAAGCAACCTCCAGGTTTTAGAAGTGGGTTTTCTCTGTGCCAGGTGCAAGGGAGTGACAACGGGAAACAGGTTATCTTGTTGTCTTGTGCTCCCTGAGGCATCTGGTGGGGCCACTGTGTGATACAGGAAGCTGGACTAGATGGGCTTTTGGCCTGATCCAGCAGGGCTCTTCTTATGTTCTTATGTTCTTAAAACACCATAGGAACTCCTATCTTTGCTTTTATGTTGCCAGGGAAGAGAAAAAGAAAAAAGGCTTCCAAATGAAGCTGTGAAGTCCAGTCATTACAAATCTGTAGTATGGGGAGGAGGAGATGGGGCGGGGGAGGAAGGTGGATTGGGCCCGGGAAGGGGGCGGGTTCAGGTGCAGAGGCACCCGCCAAATTCTAATACCCTTCCCAGGCCTGATCCGCCTTCATGGGTCAACGCGGACTTGCACCAGCTACAGAGGGTGCAGGTCCATGTTGACCCTTGGCGGCTACTGGGGCTTACCCGGGGCAAAGGAACAAATGTTCCCTTACCCGGAGGAGCCCTCAACATACTGAAACTCCCTTGCGGGATCCACCGGAATTAGTTAGGATTGGGCTGTAAGTTAGCAGCCAGGCAAAGGGGTGTGCAAAGTGACCTATAAGAATCAGGGGTTTCAAGGTGTCTCTATTGTCATATGAGGGATGTTGAGAGGACATGAATGTCAAAAGTAAAAATGTCACCTAAAAGTGTTAAGACAGACAAAAAAGAGGAAGTACCAAACTGCATACAGTATATTCTAAGGCAGGGGTGGCCAACCTGAATGCTCCTGGCCCTTTAATGGCGGTCTAGGTGAGGGCATTTCAGCAGGTGTAGCTGCTTTAGCAGCACCATCAGCACTTGCAGCTGCCAACATTGTGTCTGCTACACAACTCTTAAGAACGCAGAAGCCCTAATGGTGGAAGGTTGGCCACCCCTGTTCTAAGGAATTTTCTTGCATAAGAAGAGGAAGAACAGATTATGAAGTGGAAGGTTAATTTACTACATAAACTGCCCAATTGGCGGCAGTTTACCATTGGTGCTGATGCAGCAGTGCTGGTGAAGCGCAGTCAGGGAGGCGATCAGGACGCCTGCCAGAGGTAAGTAAAAATGTTTTTACTTACCTCTGCACAGGTCCTATGATGGCCTATAGGTTTCCTCAGACGCACACCAGCTACGGTATATAGCTGGCATAAGTTGGGGGGTGAGAAAGGGAGCAGGGCAGGCTGAAAAATTGGGGGCAGGATCTTGTGTGCGCATTTCCAGTCATTCACCACTTGATTTGCACAACTATTAATTTGCATAAAATGCAGATTAGATTGTCTGGATTGGGAGAGCTGGAATATTTATTTATTTGCTTGCTTGCTTGCTTGTTTGTTTGTTTGTTTGTTTGTTTAAATACTGTAATTTATATCCTGTCTTCCCCTCTCGACAAATGGAGTACTCAAGGCAGCGTACAATATAGAGGGAGGGGGAGTAAAATGCCAAAATAGGAATGAAATATAAAGTGCAATAATTATAAAAATCATAAGGAATAATACAATAAAAATATGGCAGCCCTACTTGCTGGGCTCCTGGCAGCCGCCCAAGGGTGCCATGTGCTGATGTTGAAAGACCCCATTGCCCAAATCTTAGTTTGCATGGGAGACAGTGGTGATGTTTTGGACCTGGGGACTACGCCCAGACTCTTTGAGAAGCTTCTAGGGGTCATGAACCACAGCTGCTTATCCCTAGACTAGGGGAAGTCGCTGCAGTTAGGAGTTAAGCAGAGAGGCTCTGCTCTTTTACATCTGTACAGTTCTGATGAAGCAACTGTTGCTCGCTCAGGACTAGCAGTGGAAAGAAGCCAGCCACTTCCGTTGTTGATCCGAAACTTAGTGGGCACTTGGCTCCTTTTTCCTTCTTCGGGTAGGCTGTCGGTGCTTCTTTTTCTAGCTTGGGGCAGTGGCGTAGGAATACCTGGTGTGGTGGTGTGGTCCGCCCCTGGGCGGCAGGCAGGAGGGGGCACAAATCCACCATATCGGCGGTGACGGCAAGGGACAAGCGCCGCAAAGCTGGTGCAGAAAAGGTGAGGAGGGGGGCAGGAGTGTCCGTGCAGCGGTGAGAAAGGGATGCACCCACCCACCCTCCAGGCACCTTTTTGTGGCGCTGGATACATTTTGGGGGGTGTGCCAGGTGACATCACTTTCAGTGGTGACGTCATGGGGGCGACATTTTTTGATGCCGCCCCCCACACACAGGGTGTCGCTACGCCGCTGGCTTGGGGACAAAGTAGTGGACACGTGCCATTTCATTTTTTGTATTTTATTCTCAGATTGTCTTAGTCTCTGCTATTTATTCTGCGTCACTTTCTTTCCCACCACTCCCCACCCCATACAGATATCATGGCCTTGAAACGCATGTTGGAAAAATTGGGGGCAGCCAAAACCCACATGGAACTGAAGAAGATGATCACCGAGGTCACAGGGGGCATGAGCGAAACCATCTCCTATCGGGACTTTATCCGCATGATGTTGGGCAAGCGATCGGCAATCCTCAAAATGTACGTTTCGTGTCCCCCTACTCCTAGCCTGATTTATGGCCCAAACGTATGGACCAAATGTATGGCCCTATGATGCAGGGCCAGCGCTGGCGGAATGCAAGTTCAGCCAACATGCGCTGTCGCAAAAACGCTGTAAAGTACCTACTTTGAGACAGCGCAAGGCCTAGCCGTGCCAGCAGGAAGGCCGGAGCCCTTCCCACCAAACCCCTTTCCCAGGCCTGATCCACCGACATGGAGCAATGCAGACTTGGCACAGGTCCGAGTTGACCTGTTGCGACTGCTGAGGCTTACCGCGGGGCAAGGGGACCAATGTCCGCATACCCCAAGGAGACTGCCAGCAGCCGAAATTCTGCCGCAGGATGCAGCGTAGTCCGTGCTGGCATCGCTGCATCGCTGCGTGGGAGTTTAGTTAGGATTGGGCTGTTAATTTCCACCCTTTCATTCTGTTCTTGTGAGTTCATATGTCCTTCCTCTTTTCTTGCAGAATTCTGATGTATGAAGAAAAAGCCAAAGAGAAAGATGAGAAACCAGCTGGGCCCCCTCCAAAGAAAATAATTGCAGATCTTCCTTAAATGCTCCCACACTAAGATTGACATTGTCCTTTCAAGTGGCTACTAGATCCTCTCTTTTTTTTACTGTCCTGGGAAAGGGGCTAATTTGTAATGTAATGGCATTCTTAAAGTCCTCCCAAAAGAGAACCACGCCCTCCTAATTTGGACGTAAGGATAACTCCCCTGCAAGGTAACACACTCACTTGTGCTTTTCCAAATGGCAGTTTCAGAAGTGAAGAGCCTGGGGAGAAACAGGAATGTTTAGACAAAAATCTATGTTCTTCCATTCCCGCCCCTCACCACACACACAAACAGATCCCATAAAGAAAAACGGGACATTCCAAAACAGTGAAATTATCCCACGCAGTATTTTGCCCTTCAATCCTTCGTAATGCTTTCTAATATTAACAAATATGAGTGTAATGGTGCTCTCCCAATGTGTAAGCCTGTAGCGAGACGTTGTGGAGCAGCCCCCCATAAAAGCCAAGCCAAATTCTCCTCTCCCCTTGGCTACTACCACTGTCCCAGCTGTGCCTGTGTGCTCCGTTGTGGCCAGCTACTGTCACTGAAACAAGGGCCCTTCGACACTTGGCATGACTGGATGTCAAGCAGGGGTCAGTAACCTTTCCGGGCAACGGGGCTGGGCGTTCAATGATGACATCATCACCAAACGTCTGGGTTGCTGAGTTCCCGGAAGCGGCTGCCCGGAGCTCGGCTTGGGAGGCAAAGCCTCCCACCCAATTTGCCACACACTGGACAGGGAATAGCAGAGCCGTCTGCCCAGGCTCTGCTGTTCCCTGTCTGGCATGAGGCAAATCGGGCAGGAGCCTTCGCCTCTCAAGCCGAGCTCTGTGTGGGCTGGATAAGAACATAAGAACATAAGAAGAGCCCTGCTGGATCAGGCCAAAGGCCCATCTAGTCCACCTTCCTGTATCACACAGTGGCCCCACCAGATGCCTCAGGGAGCACACAAGACAACAAGATACCTGTGTCCAGTCGCCACTCCCTTGCACCTGGCACAGAGAAAACCTACTTCTAAAACCAGGAGGTTGCTTATGGCTTGTAACCTGTGATGGTCTTTTCCTCCATGAATCTGTCCAAACCCCTTTTAAAGGCATCTAGGCCAGATGCCATCACCACATCCTGTGGCAAGGAGTTCCACAGATGAATTACACGCTGGGTAAAGAAATATTTTCTTTTGTCTGTTCTAACTCTCCCTCCACTCAATATTAGTGCGTGTCCCCTGGTTCTGGTGTTGTGCGAGAGGGAGAAGAATTTCCCTCTATCCACTCTCTCCATCCCATGCATAATTTTATAATCCCATGCATAATTTTATGGATGACTTTGCGTGGCGGGCTGGATCTGGCCCATGGGCCATAGGGTGCTGACCCCTGGTGTAAAGACTGCATAAGAACATAGAAAGAGTCCTGGTGGATCCAACCAAAGGGCTAGCTAGTCCAACATCCTCTTTCTCACAGTGACCAACCAGATATCGCTGGGAAGCCCACAAGCAGGGGATGAGGCAAACAGACCTCTCCTGCTGCTGTTCCCTTGCAACTGGTATTCAATGGTAGATTACCTCTGAACCTGGAGGTTCCATTTAGCCATCATGGCTAGTTAGAGTTGCCAACTTCAGCTGAAGCTATTCCTGGAGATTTTTTTCTGCCAACATGACTTACAGCCCAATCCTATGTCCTGCCAGCCCATATCATGTTGTGCCGCCGACGGAGTGCACATTGCATGCTATGGGTGTGTGTGTGTGTGAAAATATTTTATACTTACTTCTCCATAGGCTACGTAACTGTCAGTCGGTCTGGCTTGCTGCTGCTGCTGCTGCCACCGAGACCCACCCCTCTCTCACCCCCAAACTGCTCATGACCCAACCCAGCCGCCACCCACCTTACTTGCTCTGGTGTGGCCTGGGTGGACCATTGGCGGGCATGCGGGACCTCCAGCCATTTGCACTGGCAACTCTAGAGCACCCGGTGGCAGTGTGCTGTTCACGCCACCCGCTGTAACAGGACTTAGGGTGGCAGCAGATTGCAGGATCCACTGCTGTAGGCCCAGGATAAGACTCGGCCGTTAATGACATTAAGCCGAGGAAGCCATGTTAAAATCTCCAAGGTTGCTTTCAGTAGTCACTTGGAAATCAATGCTTAGAGCAGTGGTTCCCAAACTTTTTCAACTTGCGGCTCCCTTGACAGGTACAGGTATCTTGTTGTCTTGTGTGCTCCCTGAGGCATCTGGTGGGGCCCCTGTGAGATTCAGGAAGCTGGACTAGATGGGCCTTTGGCCTGATCCAGCAGGGCTCTTCTTATGTTCTTATGTTCTTACAGCCATTGGCGACCAATGGCCACGGCTCCCCATTACATTATGTTGATGCCTGCCAGTTGGCATTGCACTGTTTTCTGAGAGGATTCTGTGGCACTCCGCGGCTCCCCTGGCTGGTTTCTGAAGCTCCTCTGGGAGCCACGCCTCCCAGTTTGGGAACCACTGGCTTAGAGCCATCTAAGCTCAAAAAGGATATAGTGGAATTGGAAAAGGTGCAGAAGAGAGCTACCAAAATGATTAGTGGCCTGGGGAACCTCTTTTACAAGGAAAGGCTACAGCGTTTAGGGCTCTTCAGTCTAGAAAAAAGGCGCCTGAGGGGGGACATGATTGAGACATATAAAATTATGCATGGGATGGAGAGAGTGGATAGAGAGAAGTTCTTTTCCCTCTCACACAACACTAGAACTAGGGAACATCCACTAAAATTGAGTGGTGGGAGAATTAGAACAGACAAAAGAAAACATTTCTTCACCCAGCGTGTAATTCATCTGTGGAACTCCTTGCCACAGGATATGGTGATGGCACCTGGCCTGGATGCCTTTAAAAGACTTGGATAGATTTATGGAGGAAAAGTCCATCACAGGTTACAAGCCATGATGGGGTTAAGCAACCTCCTGGTTTTAGAAGTAGGTTTTCTCTGTGCCAGGTGCAAGGGAGTGGCGACAGGAAACAGGTTATCTTGTTGTCTTGATCCAGCCGGGCTCTTCTTATGTTCTTAAGCTTATGGCCATCGCCACATCATGTGGTAGTAAATCCCATAGATTCATTATGGGTTGTGTGAAGAAGTCTCAGTTCCTGCTTTTGTCTGTCCAGAATGCCCTGTCAATCAATTTCATGGGACAATCCCTGGTTGTAGCGCTGTGAGAGAGGGAGGAAAAGATTACCAGCATCTGCTCCTCTTTGGTTCCACATGTGGCCCAGCTTCTGCTGAGAGTAGCCTACATTCACAGGCGGGGGGTGGTGGTGTTTGCTGGATAAGCCTATGCACAGTATGGAGGAGCTGTTGCTATGGCAAAGTGCTGAGCTATGATGGATTGCACAGGTATGACTGCAGGTCACCTGGTGCAGAAGTGGGGGTGGAGATTTTGCTTGGCTGTTATGGAGAGCAGTTCCACAACCTGCATTCCAAGTGGGCCCCCATGCCCACCCTGTTGAAACCTGGCTGCAAACTTTAAATCTGTTTAATCCATAGAATAATCAATTCAACCTTCAGTTAACGAATGTGTTTATTAAGTTTTAATTGGTGCTGCAAATGAAGGGCACAGCTGTTTACCTTTTTCAGCTATTTTGTTTCTGGTCTGTTACTGTGATAGGAGATGAAAATGATAACATTAAAGTTGACCTTTCCTTCTTGCAAAGAGTGGTAGCATTTGTTTATTCGACTGCATGGTTGACATAACCAGAAAGAACCCTCTTATATAAAGAAAAATTGAAAGATGCTAAGCTCTCCAAGACAGGCAAGAGTCAGGAGTGATCTGGGATGGAGAAGGTGAGGTTTAGAGTGAGGGTCTTTCAGACATTTTGGAGGGGTTCAAAACTCCCTTTTTTGCACTGAAAATGTTCACCCATAAAAACTTGGCACAGCCCTTCCTACCGACGACATGCCTTTCCTCATATGAACAGTCCTGAGCGCTTTGGTCTTCAAAGGAGACCCAGCATCAGTTATTATCCAGGCCCACTGAAGTTAGCAACGTGGCTACAAAAAGCAGGACGACCATTTAAATTCTAGTTGCAAAACTCCCTGCCCACTAAGCTCCTTCCCTGATAGGCTTCAGGAGACTGGCAAAAATGTTTTTTGTTTTGTAAGGCCTTTGAAGGGTGAGCTGGATGCTGTTGAGATCTCTGCTTTGAGGGGGTAGCTACCCTCCTGGAAAACAAATCCCATAACACAGCATTTACTTCCTGCTTTCCCTGAAAACCAGAAGTGGGCTTTATTCGCCTCCAGGAGCCATTCGGAGGCTTGGGGAGGTCCACTGGGGGGCGGGCGCAGGCCCACTGCACCCTCCAGAGGACAGCCTGACCCCCGGTAAATCTAAAAATACCCCTTTTGTCCCTGGCAGCGGCGCGATCCCCAGATCACGGCCACCACCATCACAGGCCACCGCTCCCCTTAAGGGGGTAGCGACCTGCTCCTTCTCCAAGTGGTGGGTCGTGACCCACCACTTTGAGAATCCCTGCCCTAACAGCACTGGGGATGGTTGGGGTGGGTGGCCTTTTGGCAGGGGGCAGTTGGTACAGTGCAGGGCCAGCTGAAGGTATTGGGGTGCCTGGGGTGCCCTCTGCTGGTGCCACCCCTGCAACTCACACGTCCCATACCTGGTTCCTTCCTCCGTGGCTCTTTAATCAAAACAGTAAATGCAGAGCACACTGGCTGGGATCATTCCTAGCACACTCTGCATTTCTTGCTTCATTTAAAGAGCCTGCGATCTTTATGCCTTTTTCCGCTGGGCTCTTTATGTGATGGGAGTTAACTCACCTCACTCCACATTTCCTGTTTTGATTAAAAGACTGCAGAGGAAGGAGCCAGGTAAGTCGGCAGGATCGCTGTGTTCCAATCCTCCGAGTGCAATGACCGTATTTGTCCCCTGCCCTCTCACCGGGCTCCTTCCTCCACCGGGCTCTTTAAACAACATGCTGTGTTGTTTAAAGAGCCCAGTGGAGGAGAAATGGGAGGGAGCCTGATCATTGCGCTCCAAGGATGGGAACGCAGCAATCTCACTCCTTCCTCCCTGCCGGCTCTTTAAACTAAGCAGGAAATGCGGTTTGCACTGGGAGCAATCCCAGCGCGCCCTGCATTTCCTGCTTTGATTAAAAAGCCCGTGCAGAGGAAGGGGCAGGTAAGGAGGCTTGCTTGCAGCAAACTGCAGGAGGTTGGCAGCAAACTGGAGGGAGGTGGCAGCCATCTGTTTGCCATCCCCACATGTACCATCAACGCAAATTGCATGGTTCACCATAGAAGGGTCAGTCTTCCTACAATGGGAGGCTGGGATAGCCCCACACAGAAGATGCCAAGGCTGGGGAATTGAGGGACTGGGATGCATGTTGCAGTTGGAGCACCTCAGTGTGGTGTGGGGTGCATTGTCTGTGCACCCCCTCTTGGGGTGGTGGGATGGCGGCAGTATGGTACGTCTGGAATCCTTCTGGGACAGAGGAACTGTAGCAACAAAACTGAGAAGACATGTGAGCATGTGTGTTCGGGGTGGGGGGCACCAGGCTGTTTGTGCAAAGTGCTCCTTTGTGTGTGAAGGGCCTTTTCTCCATAATTCTTCCCATCATTATGGTGCCTCTTTGTGTATCTAAGTGGGTACTCTCTGTCAGAGAGGTGGAGCTCCATGCCATCCGCTCTATTATCTGCTTTCTGGTCTCCATGACAGAGGTTTAAGTGCTGGGGTGGGTGTGCTGTGATTGGCTGCCAAGTGAGGTCTGTATCCTACGCTTGATTGTAGGGTGGGGAGGGCAAAGGGAGATGTTGGTGTTTGGGGGTGTGATTTTTCTCTCATTATCTCCTATTTTGACCTATGCCAGCTCCAACACTACACTGATATTGTGTTATGCTGACATTGAGAGTGTGCCTGTCGTGTGTGTGTGTGTGTGGGGGGTATCTGTCAGCTCCTCCCTGTATCGCCTAAGCTCCACTCTGACTCCAGTTATGCCAGTTGGGAGGCGCATCAACCAAGGGGGTACAACCACAATGACAGCGCAATCCTATGTAAAGTTGCATTGCTGGCCTAAAGGGCTGGCCGCTGTATCCTAAGGCCCCTGGATTAGATGGTTTCATCTGATTCTTTGCTTTGCTTTTCATTGTGTGAGCCACCTTGAGAGATCATTGGATTTGAATTTCATAGTACCACAAAGAAAATCAGATGAAATCACATACAAGGAATACCCTCCTTCTGATGATCATGTGCAATACTGCATGTTAATGAAGAAAAAAAATCCCCTTGATGATATATGAATGTTTCCTTTACTTACACCAGTTGCATGTGACAAAGGGGACTCTATTGGACTCACTGGATTGCTACAGCAGGCCACCATATATCCCAGTAATTATATACCCAGAATAATGCTGAAAGGTACTCTTCAAGGATGCAAGCCTCTTTGTAACTTTCTGCAAAGATCAGGATAATCTAAATAAGTCTCCATCGGCAAGCAAGCGGGACTTGTTTAAACACTTAAACCGATCTCCCTTCCAAGAAAATTATCCGAAGAACCGTTCCAAAATTCCCATGCTGCATCTGAGGCTGTTCCATGTCTGCATAAATTACGCAAAATTGCCAGCTTCTCTAACAGCGCCGGCCAGTTGAACTCGGTCGAGCGCCGCCTCCTTTCTGTTTTTAACGCCCTTCTCTGGGGTTTGTCCCTTTCGCCACTCCTCTCACGCAACGTGGGGGCGTGGCTTTGCCGCCGCCGCCGGGGCTTGGGACCCGGATGGCCGTTTAGTCGGTGCTTAGACGCCGAGGCTGCCACATCGGGCCTTGGACAAATTACAAAGCAGGGGGAGGGGGGGATAGTGTAATCCGCCTCCATCCTCCGTCTAGGATTCCCTTCCGGCCCCGGGAAGCTCGTATCCGGATAGAACGGACCGAGCCCGATCAGACGAGGTGGGTATCGGCCTGGTTCGTTCCCAGTAAGCCTCTGTTTGACCTTCCAGAAAGCGGTGCTGGTGCGAGGAGGGAGAATGGGTCGGGTTGAGCCGGTAGAACGTACAGGCCTCCGCCATCTTGTCCCCTACTTCATCCTTCTCTGTATTTGTTTCCAAACTGAATCCGCAGCCATCCGCTTTTCAGGTGTACTCTCCTCTCCCCTCAATCAGCCCTTCCCTTCCCGGAACACCCGGCCTTGTTGCTCCTGGTGGGTAATTGCCCCGGTCGAGGGTAGCTGACTGCCAAATATAGTTACCCCAGTAGAGCCGCTGACAAAGATGAGAAGGTGGTTACGGAACGAGGCGCCCTTGTCTTGAACCTCCACCACCCCTGCCCCAAACTTACTCCCCTTATGCGAAAAAACCCAAAACCAAACGAGGGGTGGGGCCGTCATTGCGAGGGGACAGTAGCAGGCCTTGAGGAATTTGAAGCTTCAGGTGGAGTTCAGTTATTATGACTGCCTTTCTCCCCCCCCCCCCCCCGTTCAAGACCCCCATGAATTGGGGAATGGGATAAAATTCCCTAAATGTAAAGGAAGACGTGAATGGGGTGGGGAAATACAGATTTGGGGTGGTCCTGGGGCAGGTGCTGAACGGGGGGGGGGAATCAATGTGACCTTAAGCCATTTAATCCTTCTGTTCTGTATCTATCTTTATGGGTCTTGACCGTCTTGTTAAGAAATACTGAGATTGTATGGGGGGGGGGAGGGAGATTGGGGTGTCAGTGGAATTGAGAGGGAAGCAAGAGATGTCTTTTCTCTTCCCTCCTTGCCCCCCATGTTGTTTTATTTCATACCTTTCTGAGATCCTCCATCAAAACTAAGATGATATCTAAATCAAGATTAAACTGGAGAAAGGGAGTCCACTTGCGTTTTTTGTAGAGGACTCTCAAATGTAGGGATCTGGTACTAAATCTAAAGATGCCTCTCTCCCTTTTGTATTTTGCCATTATTTCCCTAACGTTTGTGCAGAATGGGGGGGGGGGATTTGATTCTTTTCAAATCTGAAATGTCACTGTAGGGACAGGGGGGAAAAATCAACTCCCTTCCAGCATACCTTCAGCCTAGTATCGACATTTGGGATATGTGATGCTGCTAAAACAAGGGGATGAAATTAATTGAAGCCCTTTTTTTATTGTAAAGGCCTTTCTGATTAAAAAAATATATCGGATCTTACTAGAAAAATCTGAACCCGTGGGAGGGAGGGAGGGATGATCTGATGGACGTGTGATATTGTAATGTCCCAGAGGTTTGCAGTAGATAGACTCGTTAATTTAACTGTTCTTGGGTTTGGGGTTCAATTTGACATTTAAAAACAAAATGTTAGGAAAAATCCAAATCTGGGATGGGGGGGGAGGGAAGGAGGTGTGGCAGGTGTCTTAGTAATGATATAGAGCAGTACTGTACTAATATTTGAAGAGGGGCACTAAAGCAAGCCACTTCATTGCATGCTTAGGAGATACTGCTTCTCAATTTGCAAGGGGAGATCAGATAGACGATATTGAGACTGTCATGAAGTTACAGCCATGTTGATTATGAGATGAGCCATTGAGACTCTCATTAAAAAAAATCTTATTTACTACAGTTGTACTTCAAAATCAAAGCCTCTTAAAAACAGGGCAGGTTTTATTATTACTGTGGGGTGGCAGTGGAAAATCTGGGCATGTTGGTGCTTAGAATCGATGCTTGGAGGGGTGTGTGTTTTAATCCAGTCTCTAGAAAATCGTTCTGTTTAGGAAAGATAAATGAATCTCTGAGGGGAAGGTATTGAAATGAGGGGTGTGCCTTTGGGAGATGTGGCTGGTTAAAGCCTTGTTTCTTATAACATTCTAAACACAGAATTGGTGGAGAGGTGGAAGAATTGCCATGCCTTGTGAGGTTACCATATATTTACGGGCCCCTGAAACATGGGGCACCTGTGCAGTATATGTGCTGGTGTTTTTTTGTGTATGTGTGCTTTTCAAAAATGGCACAGCCCAAATCAATTTAGCTTAAAAATGGAGTTCAAATTTCCCAGCATAGTGACATGAGGGTGGGGTGTGATGGTAAGGGAGCTAATATGGCTCCCTTTCATTTGAGAGCTACGGTTCTCTAAAGGGGGGGGGGGTGATTTCCAAAAATGTAGGGTGTATTTTATGCAGCAAGGAGGGTACTCATTTCCCACTTGAGAGTATACCCTAAAATATTGGATAACAGTGAAAATCAAGGCTGCTTTCTGATGATTTCTTGACAGGTTTACTGAGCTCATAAAAAAGGCATCACGATGTCACTATAGGATTAGAGATAAAACTTGCAATATCTAGCACTTGCATTTCAGGGTACGTGAATTTACTATTATTTTAATGAACATTTGCAGCATTGCTGATATAGTTGCAAAGTAGACTGAGAGTGCAACCCTGGGGTGCCATCAGTTTCCTTCTCCCATTTGTGCATAGTCTTGAATTCCAGTTTTTATGTGATCATTTTTGGGGTTAAATTCAGGGAGACTGTGAATGGGTATCTCATGAGGCAGCAGCTGTCTTATTTCCCTGGTTTGTTCAAAACCATCTTGAAAATGGTGGTTGTAGGAAGACTGCCTCCTCTTAGGATAACAGCATTTAGGGGTTTGCTTTTTCATTGTAAAGATTTCTGTTTTCAGATCCCCTTTTTGGGGAGGGGCTAATTGAAGACATGTTAACAAGAGAAGGCAATATTTATTCGGGCTAGCAGTGTTCTCTGCCTTTAAAGGCTATTCCTCTCTAATGCAGCTTTGGGATTCTGCAGATAAATTGCATATATTAATTATTAATGCTTGCTGATTCAGTATTAGGGTGGCTTTGAAATGGGGGGGGAGTTTTTCTGCCGTTTCCTCATCAGCCAATAAAAAAAATCAATAAATAGAGGCGTAGTCACCTGAATTATTAAAAATGCTGATTTATAAACTCCTTAAACATGTGGATTTCTACTTAAATGAGTAACTGGTGCTTAGAAGGATGGTATACAGTTGAGGTGGAAAAGAATGGGAGATTTATATTCCAGAAAGACGGCATAAATAATAAATTTTAAAATTTATTAGCTGCTGCTAGTATGACATGCTATTTTTTAAATCTGCTATTGGCTTGTTTTTGCTCAGGTGCCATTATATCTGGTGTGCAGTGCTGGGGGAATTGAGCATCTTAGCTATGCGTTGTGTAGTGAAAGTACAAAGACGGCCATGGTATATTCAACGACTTTCCAAAAGCTCAAAGCAATGTGGAACAGTTCAGTTAAATGCAATTGTGTTAAAACTAACCACCCTGTTTAGCCAGCAGCAAGTAAACAAAAATAATCTCTTAAATACGGTTGAAATGAAAATTGTCGACCTCTGTTGTATTGCATAATGAGATGGCTCGTGTTATTTTAAAGAGGCATTTGTGCCTTAAATCAATGAATTGGGTTTGTTGTGCAGTGGATTAATAACGGTGATACTACCGGTAATTCAGATGTTTAGGTGTTGAATGAATTTAAGTTATTTGCAAATAAAATTGCTCTGATCCAGCTAAGGGACATACAGACCATCAAATGGGTGCTGTGCGCACAGTTCTAGGCCTGCAAAACTGTTCCAGCTGGCCTGATCCAGCTGCAGGCAATAAAACTGAAAGAGGGAGCTGTCTTCTCACCCTGTTTCCCATCTCCTCCTCCCTGCCCCAAAAGAGTGCAATTGCACTAAGTCCCCAAGGTACATACCAGTTTTGTTCTGGAGTGTTGTCTGGAAGTTGAAACGTTTGTAGATCGAAAGAGCCGGCTCTTGCTAGCCCAGCAGTTTTGCGCCTGCGCAAAGCACCACAACAGATGGACTTCGCCTGCGCGAAAGTGCCAACATGGCCATCCTTGGCTCAGGGGGATCCAGTGTACTGGGTATAGCTGACTGGTGCTACGTATGCAGAAGGAAAAAGGAGAGACACCCAAACAGGTGCAGACAAAACAGTTAAAATAAAATATTGTTGAAAGCCCAATGCCTTTTGGCATATTGCCTTCTTTAGGGGCACTAAAGAAAACATATACCGGGGTACTTGCTGTGAAATACATAAGTTAAAGTGCACATTTGATACTCTTACTATCAGTATTTAGTTTGTTTTTAACCAAAGTAATACCATGATGATGTAAAATAAAAATCCATGAAAACACTTACCGTAATGATACAGCAGACTTTTATTTTAAAAACTTACCCAAACCAGCTAAAAAAATAACTTTAAAAATTTCAAGAAATATACATTAAACCATACAAAATATAAGTTGGTCTACAGTAAACCACTTAAACACTAAAGTACAAAAATGACCTGATGCTACATATGCACAGCTGGATGGGGGCTGTGTTGCAGTACAGACCTCCTGGGAGGTATTTTCACAGCATCAATTGATTGGCATTAAATGTTGCACATGGTGATCTTTGAAGCTCAAGTTCTGGTGTTCTGTATTTTGAAGCCTTCTTGAATACCGGTATCTTCAGATTCTTCTTTAAATCAAAGTATTTGTTAATTGGAAGCTTCCAGTGTATCTTCATTAGGAATATGTATACCATGAACCCAGGGGCTTAGGTGCCCAGTTCATGTAATTATTGATAGTGGATACTTTTATTCCAGCAGGATGTCACTTTACAGACAGGCGCGTAATTGAGTGTTATGCTTTAGGCCTTAACTGTGACACGTGCCTGATAATGGATTAGCCACCACCGGAATTTTAGTTGATATACAAAGAAATGTATTTAACGTCGTCATTGAAAATATTACCACCTCTTTAAAAAGAAACAGACAAAAGATGCAACCCACCCTGCTCTCCTGAATTTTGATTGATAAGCCAGCTTCAAAGCAGTTGTTCTTCCACAAAAGACTGTTTGCTGTAGGTGCCCAGTTCAGTTTTGGGTGCTTGGTTGGTTATCTGGTGGCAAGGGAAACCCAGTGTGCATCCACTCTGTCCCTCCCTCAATAATAATGAAGCCTTTCACATGCGTACTTGATATAACACGAGAGCCCCTTCCAAGTGGTAAAACGCCATGTGACAGGGCACATGTGCATGAGGAGACGAATCACAGGAGTCTTTCCCCCAGTTGTCGCCCTCGGAATGCCAGCTCTGTGGGGAAAGACCTATGTGGTAGCACTGTCCGCTTGCACCCCTCTGGTGTGTGAGTTTACACGATACTGGTACAGCTCCCGTGCTACAGGGTATACGTATGAAGGGGGCCTACTTCTCAGGGAAGAGAGCATATGGTCAGTTCTTTTCTAGTTGGGCTGGCAATACATTCAGCTTAAAGATTTACCTCCAGTAATTCAAGTGGTTTAGTATGTTGATGCCTAAATTATGCATCCATGAGATGGTGTGTGACATATTTGATAAAGAGAATTCACTGTCACAAGACATGGTGATGAAGACCATTAGCTTACCGTAAATGTCTAATCTCTTTTAAAAAGCCTAATTTGTGAAGAATAGTCTTATAGCTATTAGCTGTGATAGCTAAAACAAACTTCCATGTCTAGAACCAGTATATCCAAATACTTTGCTGGAGAAAGCTGTCATTTCCGTGCCTTCCTTGAATGCTTTTAGGGAGATCCAGCCGGCCGCCCATTGAAAAGTATGTTGGGCCAAGTGAACAGCTAAGCAAGAATTTTATGTGGCCCACAGTTAAAGAAAGCTTCAGTAGCTGTGAACTGTAATAAATAGCTATCTTGTTCTAACTGCTAGTGCATATACAAAATCCTGTGGGCTTGGGTTTCAGTTCAGACGATCTAGAGCAGGGGTTCTCAATCGGTGGTGTGGATACCACCGGTGGTACTTCAGCCGACTCAGACCGCCAGTTGGCCAGAACCCTACTCCAATGTGGCTGCTTTGCAGCCGCATTTTCGTGCATAAGAAGCTCCGGCCATTGGCTGAACCTTCCAGAAGCGTTGCAAAGGGCCTGCCCACCTGCCCTGATCAACCTACCTTTGTTTTCTGGCCTAAAATGCAGCCGAAACCCGGACATAAGTGGTGATGACGTCATCACCACTTCCGGTAATACTCTTACGGAGGCAGGCCCAGGAGGTGGTACACGGCCTGCCAGGGGTTGAGAACCCTGATTTAGGGGGTGTGGAAGAATCCCCCCATACACACACACTTTAAAGCCAACTGTTGATATTTCTGCTTAGAGTGTACTAGCGCCTAGTCCTCCTGACAGTGAATTGGGCCAAATCCTGTTTTCTGTAATATGAAAGAAAAGCAGCCAAGAGCTGCTAGATGGTAACGCAGAAGGCAACTTCAGCTGGCTATGCTTCCATATAGACTTATTCACGCTGTGCAAGCAAGTCTGGATTTGAGAAGTGCCTTTTTTCTTGTGCTGCTGTTTTATGTGCCTCTGTCAATTGACTCTTGCCTTGTCCTTCGCTATTTGGGCTCAGTTTACTAGAAGGGTCTCCAGCACAAGGCCCAGAGAAATAAAAGGGGCTTGTGCAAAAGACCTTCCCAGTAGGGTGCCCCTTCAGTCTTTCTAGCTGGAGCCTAGCTGTGGATTGGGATAGATTTCTTAGTGTCACTGCAAAGTTAGTTGCAAGGTCAGATCTTCAAGCCTTGTGACTTCTAAGGAGTGGGGGGAATGAACAGCGCCACGAACTGAAGAGCTGCATTTCTTGTGTCATGTGTGGATTTTTGCATCCAACTGTAAGTTTTAAAATGGTAACTTTTCAAGATGAAGCCCAAATTTTGTGACTACAAATATGACAAGATCAACTTAACTACAGCCAAAGCAAATTTTTAGGGAAAGGGGTGTTGCATTTGGAATGGCACTCAATGCTCTTCATGTTGAAATGCTGAATAAAATGCCTATTTTTTTCTCTAATCATACCTTGCTTGTATTTGTATTCATACCTCACATTTCTTTTAGCAATTAATGTATATTTTTGCCATCCTTAAACCTTTTTTTGTCTACTACATGCTGTTCTGCTTATTTGATAGAAGCTTAAAAAAATATCTGATTTACTGCGTAATCCTGCACAAATTACGGCTGGCGCTCTGCCAGCCTAGGGTGTCGCAAAAGTGCCGTAAAGCACTTTTGCGGCACCCTGGGAGTAAGTGGTGCTGGCGCCGCTCACTCCACCACTGGACCCGGTCCACACTACCGGGCACAGGTAAGACCTGTGGTGGGAGGGCCAGGGTGGCAGGGGAGGGGGTGATTGGCCAGCTAGGCCAGGGATGGGGGTTGGGATATTGGTGGTGCACTCCGCCAATATCCTAACCCCCTTCCTGGGCCTGGCCAGCCTTACACAGCCTCCTTGGACGTGCACCAGCAAAATAGCTGGCTCACATCTGAGGAGGCCCATTGGGGCCGCCAGGACTTACACCAGGGGAAAGGGAAAATGTCCCTTTCCCCCGAGGTAATCCCTGGCTTCACTGGTGCAGGCCGCATCCTCCTGAAGCCCGACCCACACCGCACGAGCTCAGGCGCGGAGGTCTCCGCCTCTGCCTCCACGCGCTGAACGCGTCTGTAGGAGTGTCTTCCCTCCTGTTGTCCCTCTTGTTGTACCGCCTTCCTAAGAAAGCGCAGCTGTGATTGGGTAAACACAAGTAAGCTCCGATTGGTCGCGAACCTTGCAGTCTTTGACCCAGCGCCTTTTCCTCTTGACCTCTTCCTCAACTTCCCCTTTCTAGCGGAATAAAACCTCCACGGTGATTGGAAGTCAGTTCTGATTGGCATGCAACCACTCTCCTCCCCCTCTCATCTCATTGGTGGCTGCAGTAGCTCCGCAAAGCAACCCCCTGAAAACATGGGCAAAGGACTTTATGTACACACCGGAAATCGGGAGATCGCAGCTGCTCCGCTCGCTTCCGCAATGGTAACCAGACACCTCAGCACAGCTCGGCACATCTCTGTGCGCGTCTGGGACGCGCCGGGAATCGTGCAGTGTGGGTCGGGCTTTAGGATGCAGCAGCCCGCCGGTGTATCCTACATGTGTGTGTGTGGGGGGGGGGTCAGTGCTTTCCCCAACTTGGAAAAGCTTTCCCCTACCATCCTTGAGACTAGAACCCCAGGAATACTTTGTCCTCTCTAGAACTCGGTGGAAGACACTGAACATTAGTCTTGCTCCTGTCTGCATACCCTGCCCTGGGTTTTGGTTTTTGTTGCAACACATGATGACTGTGTGTCAGGCAAGTGGGATGGAATGTTGGGAACAAGCTTTTATGTAACTAGATGACTTGTGTCCAATTTGCATGCTTTAATTTGAATCTGATATTTTGAGTTCTTGTAGAAATAACTGCTTTTTGCAGCAGCAGCAGCTGGCAAAAGATGATAGTGGAGCTTGTGAGGGAAGAACGGGCAGTGAATAAGGCAAAGATGCTTGGTCAAATAGTGCGTTTTTGTGGATCCTTTCAAAGGTGACAACTAACTTCTTAATTAAAAGGCTGAGAATTTTTGGAATTTCAATTCTGTCCAGATGTTTCACCTAGTCTGAGGCTGGAGGCTTGAAGGAAGAATATGGAGATGTAAAAGGTACAGAAGCCCCTCCCCTGATTCTGTTTGCAGGCAGCGCAAAGAATACTGCTTAAAATTTATTTCTGTGTTCGTGTTGGCAAGGGATTTTCTGAGACGCCAGATTGTCCATGATAATTTCACACGTGTGGAATTTCAAAAAGTGAAGCAAGGGCTTTATTTTATTCTTGTATGTGTCAGTTGCAGCTGCCGACATGAGACTGTTTCCATATTGATTAATACTATTATTTCTTTTGGGAGCGGTTTTGTTTGCTCTCATTTAATGGCCTGTTCAGTTGCAAAGGTAAACAAAGCTCAGTCTAGTGGCTGGCAGTTGCCAGCTAACTTTATTTAGTTTTCAGATGAAATTGCTCCATTCTGGCCCTAAGTGGCAGCAGCTCTTAGAGCTGAGTTAGAAATGCACAGCTTTCCAGCTTAATGCCATAAAATAAAATGACTGCAACGTTATAAACAAGTTGAGACAGAGAAAAACAAGCAAGTTTCCCCTAAGCCACAAATGAGTGGTGCTGGCAGGTCATCCTGGGTACCGCACTTCACAGAGCGGGTGCCATGGCTGAGAAGACCATGCTCCTTGTACTTGTAAGCCTTGCCTCCAACTGCTAGAGCACTTAGAGCAGAGCCTTGTGACGTGATCCAAACCTCTGGGAGAAGATGAGGGCAGTCTAACTTTGTCATTTTAGCGCTAAGCTAAGCGGTAATCTCCTTGGGTTTATTTATTTAAAATATTTATAGTTCCTTTTCCATAAAATGAAGACAGCTTTCAGTCATTGAAATATATTGTAAGCATCAGAACACTTTACGTAATGCAATAAATTGAACCACTTCATTACCAGCAAACTTTCCCTATGTCAGAATGGCTCTGGATGGGGTTAAACGTCACGCACGTTGCCATAATGGTGGCATCGGTCTTCTGATGCCATGTCATATAAAAGACAGGTTAGGGAGCCAAATGTATATGCAACTTCAAAAGGCAACTAGACTATATAAAATTGTACATGTGAAACTTGCTTTTTAGGGACTGAGAAATAATGGTTTTGTGGGCTGCCCACCTCAAGCAGATAGTTGCACTCCCCACTAGGAAGCCATATTTAAATTAAAACTAACTCCTGAGGTGCCTTTGAAGGATATAATGGTCTCTCTACCAGAGACATTTGGAAGGGAGGGATACTTGGTCATCTCTGGAGTGTGACTTTGTCTGGGTTAATCTGGATTTGTTCTATAGCCTGTGCAGATGTGAAGCCTGAGTAGATAGTGTTTATACTGTCCCCCTGGCCTTTTAAATTGTGAAATACCATATTGGTCTGAGTATAAGACTCACTTTTTTCTCCTAATTTAAGTTTTTTAACTAGGGGTGCGTCTTATAATCAGGCTGTTGCAATTTGGGTTTGCAGCCGCCCCTCCCCCAGGCTCAGCAGAGAAAGGGCAGCAAAATACTCACTGCTGCTGCTCAGCTGTGCAGTGAGGGCCTTTGAATGGCATGGGACATTGCTGAAAGAAGCAGCGAGGCTAAGAGGAGATTTCGGAGCATGTGTTTGTTTTTAGTGGCGATAATGGCAGAGATACAGTGGGCTCCTTCTCTGCCCTGCAGGGCTTATGGTATGTCCTTTTTCTTTGTTAAAACAAGAGCACACATACCTCTCCCCTTTCCAGGCTGTAAACAGTTGTTAATTTTCGTTCTCTGGTCTGCTGGGTTTTGTATCCTTTTGTAAAGCAAGATCACATACACTTTCATCCCCCCTCCCCAGGCAATTAATGGTTTAGGCTGCAATCCTGTGCACACTTTCCTGAGAGTAAGCTCCACTGAGAACAGTGGGACATGCTTCTGAGTAGACATACACATGATTGCACTGTTCGTTAAATCACTGGCATAAATTTAATACCAGTGATTTAATTAAATTTTTTAATAGCACCAAACTTTAAGGGTGCGTCTTATAATCAGGTGCGTCTTATACTCGGGGCAATGTGGTATTATTAAACAGCAGAGGCTCTGAAAGTCCTGGCCTCCTGGGGTTTGGCTGCAATGCTTCTTGCCGGCAAAAGGCTGTAACTTGATCAGAGGAGCTGCTCTCAAACCTTATAGGTTGGTGTTTGATTCTTGGCAAGTAACTGGATGTTGACTCTGCTGCGTGTGCACCAAGAGCCCCTTCCCATAACCTGGCTTCTGTATGGCTGAGATCCTTCTCGTTGCCTCCCGCTCTGCCTTGGGTCAGTGTGGAGGGCAAGTTCAATGCCAGAGCACATTGGTTGGGTTGTCGACATCTCCAGCTCTGATCCCCGGGTGTGAAAACCCCTGTGTGACCTTGGAGGGGTCGCGGCCACTTAGAATAGATATGCTGGCTTAGCTGGACCCCATGGGTTGATTCTGTGTAAAGTACCGTCCTATTTTATTCCTTGGCCCTCACTTGTCCTAAATGCATGCGGAGTACTAATAGTTGTGGGATTTGTTGTATTGCTGCCTACTGTGAGGTGAAAGTTGAAGTCCTTTAGTGTCCCTGGCAGGCTCTTGTCCTCGCTTGCCCTTGGTGCTGAGCTCGTGACGGACGGACCTGTCAGCAAGACGGCACTAGGCTCACTCAGTTCTCCTGAGTGCTAACAAAAAGCAAGCATAGATACAACCTTAAAGGGAGACCCGGCACCTCGGAGGAATTGACAGTGTGATTAAAAACAAACTATTCTCTGGTCAGGGTCAGTAAAAATCCATGGGGGGGGGGGGTTAATTGCAGAATTTAAGTTTTTTTAAATTGTTTAAGTTGCTTAATAACAGCTAAATTTAAATCTGAATTGAATACAAATGTGTTAAATTCTGTGCTTACCTCTTAACTCAGTTCATAATTGTCTATCACACTTAAGTAAAGCCTTATTTTCTGTGTAAAAGAAATATGGGGGAGATAATTTATATCTCAAGCAAGTGTTATAAGTAGGTCATCTCTATCGAGACAAGTTATGAATGTGTATGGCTCTGTCAGTGTGGACATTTACTTTTCCTCCTAAGAAATGTGTTTTGCCTACTAATTGCCATCCTTGCTTCTGGAAAGTTCTAGCCCACAGTCCAGCATACCGAAGTCTCTTCTGGACAGTGGCCCTTGTCTGCAAGGCAACGATCTTGCTTAGTGTTCTTGCATATGAGCACAGAGCCAAACATGTTAATTTACAGCACAGTCCTGGGCATACAGAATCGACTCGGAAGTAAATGCAGCTGAGTTTGGTGGGGCTTACTCCCAAGTAAATGTATGTAGGATTGTGGGCTCATTTCATCGCACACCTCCCATCTCCAAATATAGCTATGTAATACAAAGGGCACATGAGCGGCACAATCAAAGGTTTTGCTCCTAGGGGCATAATTAAAGACTTGATTTAGTTATAGACCAGTATGTTGTATTGTGCGTAGGTCAGTAACTAGATGAATTATAAAATGGGGGATTTGATACTAATCAGGGGGCAGAAGCATGATGCATTTTAGGGCTAACTAAGGGAGGCAGAGCATTCCCCAGCTGATCCCTGGGCATGAGAAGGGATCGTGCAGGAGCAGGTGGCAGGACCACGTGTAGTTAGCAGGAAGACTGGGCTATGAATTGGGAAGCCTCTTGCCACTGCTATGAGTTCGCCAGGTGACCTTAGGCAAGCCACTCCTTGTAAGTCTCAGCCCCCCCCCCCCCGGCAGTTATACAGGGTTGGATAATGTATTCGAAGTGCTGTGAACATTTGGAAATGCCCTAAATTCTACAGAGGAGGAGGAGGAGGAGGATCAGTTGCTCACTAATTCAATGTTAATTTCATACATTTTGAAGATTTAATGCCCAGTTTATTTGGGTACATTGTGATTTGGGGTCTGTTTCCTGTAGCAGGGGTGCAGCTAGTTGGCGTGGGATATGAGTTTCATCCTCAGTTTGCTGGTGGGGTGGCAGCTATCTCAAGGCGCCTTTCCATTTATAACCATGGTTATAATGGATGCTGCTACATGCCTGCATCCGTTTCCACATTCTGAATTTGTTTTGGTGCTGATAAACCCTGTCAATTTTTGTTTCTCTTTGAGACTCTGCAAGGTGTGCGGCATTTCAGTAACATTGCAGCATGCAGACCTATCTTTTTCTCTGTGTTGTGCATGGGCGTCAAGAGAAAGCTGTTTAGCAAAAGTACTGTTCAATAATCGTGTGTGTGTGTCAGTCAGTCAGAGGCACTCCTTTAATCCTGAACCATCCCTGACAGATGTTACTAATTCTGTTTATTGGTAGGGTTGGCTGTTCTACTGATCAGCATATATTTGACCAATTGACTGGTCAAATATTAGTCAGGTGTGTAAAACATTTAGTAGAACTGTAAGACTTAATGCACAATTCTAATGATGCACTGGGCTGGCGCAGTGCACGCTGCTCCAGCCTAGGGTGTCGCAAACGTGCCATAAAGCACATTCACGACACCCGGAGAGTAGGTGGTGCCAAGGTCTGCTCTGCCACTCCAACAACAAGCCCAGCACCCTGCACCACAGAGCAGGTAAGCTCTGCTCTGAGGGTGGAGGTGGGCAAACAGGGTCCAGGAGGGGGGTCGGGATCGGCAACGCTGCTGCACGCCATACCCTATTCCACCCACCCCAAACATTTTCCCCTGACATGGGGCTTTTGGAAGCTAAATAGCTGGTGCTGATCTGAGTAGCCCCATAGAGCTGGCTGGGGCTTTACCAGGGGTAAGCTGACAAATATCTGCTTACCTCAAGGCAACCTCTGACCTACACCTATCCAGCACAAGATACAGCATGTGGCTGCTGGCCACGCTGCACCAGCACTGGAGAGGATTGGGCTGTTATGCTAGTTACAAAAAAAAAACAAAAACCTAGTTAGAACTTAACTGTTATGAAACAGAATTTAAATATAAAATGATTAGTTGTCATTTACAGCAAACAGTTATGCAAATGTGCCAGTAATATGGTGCCAAGATGGCATAGTGGTTCTGGTGTTGGACTTAAACCTGGAAGATCCAGGTTCAAATCCCCACTCAGCCACGACGCTTCCTGGGTGACCTTGGACCAGTCAATATCTCTCCGCCTCGCCTACCTCACGGGGTTTTTGTGAAGACAGAGGGAGGGGAGGAACTATGTATACCCTGAGCTTCTTGGAGGAAAGGCGGTTTAAAAATGTGAAAAATATTCAAGAGATTAAATAATTCTTAGCTTTTAATTGGAATTCCAGGGGTAGCTCAATGAAATGAAACAAAATGAAAATAGCAATAATAAAAAGCAAGTTAGTGTTTTAAATGTAGGTTATAGGTAGGGGGCTCCTTGCTCTGCAGTCAGGGGATGCTGTGTTGCAACTGAATATCTAGGTGACCGTCTACATACAGGCATTCCAGGCTCCATGAAATGTTTGACCCAGTCAAAAATACTGGCAGTGACAATAAGCAGTCTGATGACAATACTTTACTATCAGCCATTTGACCCACAGCCCTGTCTGTAAATGGCTCTGACCAGCCTTGCAAATTGGTGGTTCCTATTTGCAGAGAGGTTCAAAAGCGTTCCGTCAAATGCTCTTGTGCTGCTTTGCAGAGCCCTTCCATGGCTGCATGGCGACGCGGTGATGTTTTTGAATACCATCACCGAACATCCAGATTGAAGCCGAGCTCCGCACACCTCGGAGCTCATCAAACTGCTGCACCGCTTAGAAGGGACGGTGGTGGTGGTGGTGGTGGATGAATGTGGCAGAGAACCACCATGACCAGGCCGCTCTGAAACTGACGTGAAAAGCTGTGCATTGCTTCTTAACTAGTCAAGCTGATATGTACGGCCTGCCAAGGGATTGCCAACTGGCTGTTGTTGAAAAAACGGATTGGGAAGGGTGGTGATGGGGCTCTTGGTTCCTTCCTCTTATTTTCCTTCCCTTCTTCCAATAAAAGCACGTTTCGCGGGGAGCCAGGAGGAACCATCGTACTCAATGACCTTACAGCGCAATGTCAGATCGTTTGGGGCAAACAGCAAAGGGGAAGGATGGAAAAAAGTATTCGTCGCTCAACCTGTTTGATACGTACAAGGGCAAGTCCTTAGAGATCCAGAAACCCACAGGTAAAGTGTGCGCGCGCATGCATGCATGCGTTTCTTCCCAGTGCCTGTTGTCAAAGGAGGGGGGCATTTGCCATGATGAACCTGCCTCATCCATCTCTGATGTCTCCCTGATGGCACTCGCAGCGCCCTGAGCACCTGCCCTCCTCCACCCTGAGCTCATCCTAATCTGCTAATACAGGGCTCAGCTAGGCAACTCCTAGCAGTTGCTGTGCCATAGTTCAGCAAGGGAAGCTGAACTGTGCAATGGCAGGGGGGGGGGGCGCCACGGCCCTAGATCGGTATATAACCCCTTCTCCCCACTCCCCTGCAGTCACTCCTCGCCATGGCTTACAGAGTCTCGGTAAGGTTGCCATTGCCCGGCGCATGCCACCCCCTGCAAACCTGCCAAGCTTAAAAGCAGAGAACAAAGGCAATGACCCCAACGTCTCACTAGTGCCGAAAGACGGGACAGGATGGGCAAGCAAGCAGGAACAGCCAGACCCAAAGAGGTGAGTGGGGGCCAGGGGGACTCTAGTCCCTTCCAGGAGACGGTTCCCTGCCTTCAGGTTTGTCTTCTGACTTTTCTTGGGCTTTTTTCTCTTGCCTTCAGTACCGATGCCTCGACAGCTCAGCCGCCGGAATCGCAGTCACCGCCGGCTTCACAGACGTCTGCCTCAAGCCAACCGAAACGACCCCCAACAGCCCCCGAGGTAAATCTGGGGTGCAAATGGGGAGCCAGAAGCATCCAGCTTGAGCTTTTTGTTTTCCTCCTGGACAGTTCCTCGTAACCACCTGCAATTTCACCTGCTCTTGCCAGGACCCGGGTCTCAAGTATCGCTTGTTCAGTTTGGACCCAGCAGAAGTCCAGTTTTCCCTACTTGATGCCATTCAGTGGTTCATGCATGTGTAGACTGCTCTCTTCTTCTTCTTCCGCCACTAGGAGTTCTTCTCGGAAGAAAGACTTGGCTGATTGGGATTAGGAGGCATCTCACCACTTCCGGTGTCACGCCAGTCTTTCCCCTGCCTTGGTAGTGAATGCTTGCAGGTTTCGGCTTGCATGTGCTGCAGTTCTTCTCTGAAGACTTAGATTCTGCCTTTAGAATTGATTCATATTGGCACACGTTTGCTTTATCTAATTATGGTTGCAAAAAGCAGGACTTCTTTAGGGTTAAGTGCGTTACTAAGCCTGCAGCGAAGGGCAGGGATGCTTTGGTCGTATCCCTGACCATCTGTAAGTCTCAACCTGTCATCTTCTGGAGGTTTTTGAGCCACTATCATTCACTGTTTAACTATAAGTTTGGTGTGTGTGTGTGTGTGTGTGTGTGTGTGTGTGTGTTCGTGTCATGAAAGCTGTGATCATCAAGATTCAATTAAAAAAAATTGTTGGGATCCCTTGGTAATGGGAAGCCGGCAGGAAGGTCTCTGCTTAGTTTTGATCTCCTGCCCGTCCTCTTTCAGAATCCCCCTACAGTAGCAAGCGGAGTAAAGTCCTGGGCACAGGCCAGCGTTACCCATGGAGCGCAAGGAGATGGTAAGTTGTGTCTCCACTAATTTGTATGTTGCTGGGACTTCAGAGATCTGGCACACTGTGGGAAAAGTAGGCAAGGATTAGTCTTTTCTCTTTTGTGGTGGTTGCGAAGCGCTTGTCATGATATTCTTCATTATGCCCACGAATCTCCTCCTCTTGACTTGTCTGTTATATATCACAGTGCAGGCCTTTCCATCAGCCCCCTCCACCTGACATGCACTCATCTTTGCTGGATCATTCATCGTGGATTGGTGACCAGTAGGGGTGGGGCAATGCAGAATGCCTTGGTTCCAGGTGACGCGTCTCAAGGGACTGCCCCCCTTCAGCCTAGTACATTACATACAGTAATCTATTTTCCAAGTCTTGGGCCACCACCTCTTCTAACAGAAAAGCACAGCAGCTTTGCAGAGGCTTGGAGACAGTGAGGGAGCAGTCTTATTACAAGATGCCCATGGCCTTTTTCTCTGATGTCAAGGTGGAAAGGGATCAAGCCTACTGTCGCGATTCTCTCGCGAGGAATTTCCGACCCTGCAGGCGGCTGGCGACCAGGACAAAGCTGGCAAAGAAAAGGACACTACCGATGCGTCGTATGGGCCCGGACCAAACCTCCGCCCCCAAAGTGAGTGGTGTCTCACTTTAATGGCAGCTGAGTTGTGTGGCAACGAGATGTCCTCACAATCCCGACAAAGTTAGGTGCCATTAGATATGCACAAGGCATGTCTCATCCTTAACTCTTCTCCTCCCCCCCCCCCCCGTCTTTTGCAGATGCAACCAGTTGGCGGGATGGAGGTGGGCGGGGCACTGACGGGGAGCTGGTGCCTGAGGATGGACGGGCTGGGGTCGGCATGCAGCCCAGTGTCCCACCTCAGTTCCCTCCCTACCGGGGGATGATGCCGCCATTTGTAAGTATTTTATAGCACAAGTATTTTATGGGGCTTTAACTGCCCTTGTTTTCTAAGACCTGTCCAGCAATAGAGGCACATTGCTACGATGATGAGGGAAGGGAAGGGATGCTAGATCTGAAAGGCTGCAGGGGCGGAAGGGATGTGTTAAAATCAGTCCGCCCTCCAGTAATTCACTTCTACCCCCTTGCAGATGTATCCCCCGTACCTCCCGTTCCCACCTCCATATGGGCCCCAGGGACCTTACCGCTATCCCACAGCGGAGGCACAGAGGTAAGTACAAGAAAATAGATTGAGGGGTGATAGTCTTTAGTAGACTTGGAGGGAAATGACTAAAGGGCCCTAGCACAGGAGAGGGAGGGCACTGGCAGGAGTTGGAGCCCCCCAGCTGTAGAAGAGGAGCCAAAGGTCCTGGGTTGCTTGCGGTTCAGTATTAAGCTCCAGTGTAAAGACTCTGAAACTCTATTCTCCATTTGACTTACAAGAGGGTTGCTTTCAACCAATCCCAAGGAATGAATGAAGGACAGCTCCGTTGGCAGAGTTCATGGTTTTGAGAACAATCATTGGCAAGCAGAGGGTGTGCAGGTTGGGGCCTGTGGAATTCAAGAGCCCCAGAAAGGCCACATTCTCTTCTCTCCTTCCCAACAAGCACACTCCCAGAAATAAAGGAATTGCTTCACGACTTTCTTGGCATTGATTGCAGTGAACAGCACTCAACCCTTCAGTCCCTCTAGAGTGGGGTCTTTTGAGTAGTGAAGACAGCAGAGCTGGAGCATCTGGTAACCCCCCTTCCCTTTGCCCCTGTTGTGTGTCCCTCAGGTTCCAACGGCTCCCAGGACCCCGCCCCTCACAACCTCCGCTGCGCATGGCGGAGCCCGTGAGCCGGCCACCCGTCCTCAAACAGGACGATCTAAAAGAATTTGACGAGTTGGACCAGGAGAATGATGAAGGCTGGGCAGGTAACTGGAAACCATAACCCCTGAGCCCCTTTTTTCCTAGTTCTGTTTTTAAAATTGGTACCTAAGTCCTAACTGCAGTGCCCTATATATCCATTGATCAGCCCAGAACTCTGTAGACAATCACTGTCCCTGTTCGTGATGCTCTGTCCCATCCCTCACAGTTGAATCTGTCCGTCTGAAGCTGCCTGTATCTTTCCTTCAGGAGCCCATGAAGAAGTGGACTATACTGAGAAGCTGAAATTCAGCGATGAAGAAGATGGGAATCACTCTGATGAAGAAGCCACAGGGAATCGGTAAAAATTGGCCCGGAAGTACTCAGGTGGCCAGTTATACGGGTCATTTCTACAGAATTGGGTATTACCGTAATTGTGTGGAAAGCATCCATGCAGTCAGCTCTGTCAATGGGACTACGTTGAGATGCAGCCCTCCCTCCGCTGTTTAGAATCACTGCACAGGAAAGCACCTCCCACATGGCTACAGCTATAACTAAAGGGCACCCCAGTCAGATTCATCATCGTTTCTTGTCACTCCATCACCTAGCAGTGGGTGCAAGATCCCAGTAGCCCTATTTGACCTCTTCTTTTTTTTTTCTCCATCTCTGTCCCAAAGCAACAGTGAGACCCCTGGCCCTGAAAACCAGCTGTCAGGCGCAGACACAAAGAAAGCTGGCACTCCTAAAGAGGATCAAACTCTTGTGAAGACGGCCTGGACAGAAAACACTCGTCCTCCGGAGGGTGTCAAAGAGCCACCATCTCCTTCCCCTGCCGCCCGGCCGCCGCCACCACCACCACCACCACCTCCCAACAGGGGCAACTGGGGGCAGCCCAATGACTTCCCGGTGAGTCTACAGGGGCTGGAAAGTTGACAGTTGTCCTGGTTGATGGCTATCATTCAAAGGAAGCCTAGTACACTAGTGCAGGAGAGAACTTGGCTCTTGTAGAGCCAAAGGGACTTAAAAATAAACTGGGTTAGAGTTGGGGCTACAACCACATCAGGTTTCCAGATGAAGTAAAGGAACAAAACTTGTGCTCTTGAAAGTTTCTTCTCTCTGGAAAGTGCATCTCTTACAGATGAGACATCTTTGGAACTGTCTTGCCTGAGATTCTGAGCCGATTGACAAGATCAGTCCATGCCTTGTGATCATGAACATGGCTTCCTGAGCTTGTATGCTCTCTTTTCCCCCACCCCCACCTCCAGTTGTTAACACAAGCCGTAGAGCTGGGATTTAACGCTGAGCTGCTATTTACAAACCATGATTATAACTTTATTTTGTATCCTTAAGGGCTGGGAACGTGCTGTAATTTCATTACATTGGGATGCCAAATTTTGTGTGCTGTACAAAATGTTGTGCTTGCATGGAGTGGATTATGGCATAATGACATCTCTGTGGCCCTGCTAACAAAGAAGGCTGGAATTAGGTTTTCTGGTTGCAGCTTGAGTAGACCAAGAGTACCAGAGCCCGCTTTAAATAGAGCTTACATACCAAGAATTGGGGGGGGGGGGGGGAGGAGAGAGAGACAGTGACTTGCATGCATATACTCATGTTTGGACGTTCACTGTTTTGACTGGCTGGGGAATTAGGCCATGAAGGGAATCCCTCCTTCAGAACATCTGTTGTTTGGGCTTTTCTGTGCAGCAGCATTGATCCCAGACTCTCCTCTCCAGGACCGCCCACTGCGGCCTCCCCCTCCAGAAGACGAGGATGAAGCTTGGCGGCAGCGCCGGAAGCAGTCCTCCTCGGAGATCTCTGCCGCAGTGGAACGCGCCCGGCGTCGGCGGGAGGAGGAGGAGCGGCGCATGCAGGAGGAGCGGCGGGCTGCCTGCGCTGAGAAACTGAAGCGGCTGGACGAGAAGTTTGGCGCTCCTGACAAGCGCCTGAAGCCAGAGCCACCCCAAGAGCCTCCTGCGCCTTCTCCCCCTCCCGCTCCTGCAGCAGCCGTGCCCGCCATCCTGCCAGCCGCCCCCACTCCCCTGGAGGAGAAGAGGGAGGCAGAGGAGCCCGTTCCCGTGAACAAAGCTCGCAGCGCTGTGGGTGGCGGTAGCGGCGGCAGCAGCAGTGGGAGCAGCTTGGACTCTGCCGGTACCAGTCATTTACTTGTCATCTTTGGTGTCCAGAGTGTGCATCCCATCTGCCCAGCATAAAATGAAGCTAGCGTAGAGCCGTCCAGCTCAGTATTGTGCACACCATGTGCTTCGACCTGTCGAGCTGGGGCCCACCTCAACCCCCCTCCAGCCTGCAACAGGGGACCCACCTTAAAAGCTCAGTGAGTGGAGGGGTGGGGTGTGGGGGTGATCAGAAGTCCTCTTCTTTTCTCACCCAGTGGCAGCCAGTCAGACTCTGCTGTTGTGTCAGTCTGGCCCTTCTTTCCTTGCAGGTTAGTTGGTACGAGAGGAGGGGGCAGCGAGGGTCCTGGCGATAGCGTGTCCTTCGATTTTGGAAGGCAGAGGGGTCAGAAAGAGAAAGGAGAGCAGAGGGAATGCCTCTGCAGCAGAGAGCAGGCAGATGGGGGGGGGGGCTGAGGAGGCCCACTGAAACTCAGGTGGCTTAGCTTCAAGCAAGCCCTCCAGTCGGAGTCTTCCGTGGGATTCATCTCATCCGGGATCCCTGACACTGCTCAAACTTCACACACCCGAGCCGCAGATCAAAAATGGCAGTGACAGCAGCACTGTCATTACCCTTTTCTGGGCCCTGATCCACTTATTGACAACTGTTCGTCTATACTGACTTGGCTGCAGCTCTTTATCTATTGAAAATAAGATGGTGCATGTTCAGGCACTTAAAAAAAGGAAGCAATGTATATATTCGAGTATAAGTCGATCGCATGGATGTCGAAGGCAGGTTTTAAGTCAAAAATAATGGAATTTACTTTGACCCATGGATTGTCGAGGGCAAAACTTAGGGGTGTATGAAATTCTTTGCAATTCTTGAAAACAACCAGTGATTGTTCTGAGGCAGCAACAGAAATTCTCCAAACAGGAAGAAAGAAAGCTATTTTACCTTGTTCTGAAGCAGCACAGAAACGGAGCTATTCTCCAAACAAGAAGAAAGGTGAAGGAGCTTATGGGAGTTGTAGGCTTTGTGAGGAGTACAGTACTCCTCAGTAGCTCCGTTCTCTGCTGCTATCAGAACAAGGTAAAATAGCTCCATTTTTTTGCCCACCCCATGCCTCTTGCTTCTCAGCCCAGTTCCCCCACACACACACACACCAAGCACCTGTTCTTAGAAGTCCTGTGTACAAGTCAACCCAGGGCTTCAGGGTCAGTTTTAATTAAAGGCATACATTTTTCGAGTTATACATGAGTATGTACAGTAGGTGCCAACCCACTCTGGGAACGCTGCTCCTAGAAAGTGTTCCACAGCCCTGAAAAGGGCACATCTCCAGTCACTACCTGCCTGACCTCAGAAGGCCGGGAGTGCCCAGAGATGGTCCTCTGCTAACAGTGTTCAAGAGCAGGCAAGGTCACGTTTGTCTGGTCCCCTGGCAGACTGGCTCACCTGCACGGGAGCCTCACTGTGACCTCTGAATGTATGAACAGCCTCTGTTGTGTTGTGGTGTTATGTCGCCTGTTTCATAGATGCAGCTCATCCATTGATGGTACAATTATTAAGAAATGCACCCTAATAATGTGTGAATATAGTCTAAACGTTCATTGGGGGGAGGGCTCTGTCACCACTGATCCAAAATCCATCGTCTTTAATTTATGACGCTTGTTACAAGTAACATCTGAATCAGCGTACAATAAAACAAATTAAATAGCCTGCCTTCTAAAAAAAAAAAACCTTATAAAAATAGCAGCAGTTTAGATGGGGTTTAAAGTGAGACTTGGCGCAGCTCTCTGGCAGTACTTTCCTGCAATAGTGTTCTGTTTAAAAACGTGTCAATGTGCCAGTGGAAAAAGGGCAAGGTTAGAGCCTGGCGCAGATGTTAGTGTTGAGATATGTTATAGAATGCTGCTAGTCTGAAAGGTGGGCTCCTCACTCTCCTAGCTAAATAAACCAAGAAGTCAGTGGCCGATCTGAAAGAATGCGGAGAAGCTTGTGGGTTTTCAGGGCCCAGCCAAGAGCCTGTCTGCTGCTTGATGAAGTTGCTCTTTTCTTTCTCTTGTGCCCAGCAGCTGAGCCGGCTCTGTCGCCTCCTCCCAAGGAAGTGCCAGAAGTGAGGGAGGAGCCACCCCCTGTACCTGGGCCTGCTCTCCCGGCAGCCCCCATCGCGGCCAAGGGGGAGCCCAAGGCAGAGATGGTTCCCCAGGCACGCCAGCCGCCGCCAGCTCAGACTCTTGGCTATTCAAAGTACCAGAAGTCCTTGCCCCCTCGATTCCAGAGGCAGCAACAGGTATGGGGAACATGAGAGGGGGGAGGCCTGAGAGGGGGGACACCTGCCAAAGAATCTGTTTAGACTAGAGCAGGGGTTCCCAATCTTCGGAGGCCTGTGTAAGAACATCAGACGAGCCCTGCTGGATCAGGCCAAAGGTCCAGCTTCCTGTATCTCACAGTGGCCCCGCCAGGTGGCCCCTACGCAAGCCTCCCGCTGTCCCGCGTACCCCCAGACTTTTGGAGGCCCACGTACCCTTTCCCTCCAGGTTGCTGCACGAGAGGGAGGGCCCGCCCACGCTGCAACCCCGGGGGAAAAAGGCTACACCCCTACCACTTCGGCTGCGCCTCCACCCGGAAAAGAATCCCCTTTATCAGCTGCTGATCATGCGTTACCACCGCAGCTGTCTTGCGTTACCACCGCAGGTTGGGAAAGCCTGGACTTGAGTCTCTGTCATCCTATTGATGCCCTCATAGCTCCCTGAGCAGTTCTCTGGAAGGAGGAGTAAGGAGGGCATTCCTGACCAATGGGTGACCAATCATCATCTGGTGATTCCCTGTACCGCAGCGAGTGGTGCCTTTCATTCAGCGGCCGTTTGTTGAGAGCTGCTCACTAAGGGGGCTCTCTCTCCTCTTCCCCCCCCCCCGCCCTTCCAGGAGCAGTTGTTAAAGCAGCAGCAGCAGCAATGGCAACAGCAGCACAACCAGGTTCAGCCGCCATTAGCGTCCTCTACCCAGCAGCAGGCAACAAGTGCTCCCCTGGCCACCATGGGCCCCTCAAGCAACGTCCATCCCCATCCTGGGCCACCAGGGCCACAGCAGCCTGCAGCCCCACCTCCAGCACAGCAGGCGCCACCCAAAGGCATGTATCCCGGCTCCATTGGGCGGCCTCCACCAATGCCGCAGATGAACTTCGACCCTCGCTGGATGATGATCCCTCCCTACATGGACCCGCGCATGATGCAAGGGCGGCCCCCCATGGACTTCTACCCGCCAGGGGTACACCCCTCTGGTAAGTAGAGCTGGAGAAGGCTCAGCCCTGCTGACTAGCAGGCGGGTTGGAGGCATATTGCTGGCCAGGTTCACCAGCCCAACCCAGTGGGGATCTATTTAAGAGACTGCAGGAGTTGTCAGGCCTTACGCAGGAGTGTGTGGCTCTTTCTTCCCTCACTTAGGTCTCCTGCCTCGTGAGCGATCAGACAGTGGGGGCTCCAGCTCAGAGCAGTTCGACCGTCACCCACCCATCCTTCGAGAGCGCGGTACCCCACCAGTTGATCCCAAGCTGGCCTGGGCTGGAGATGTCTTCACTAATGCCTCCTCTAGTGCAGATGCGCGGCCTCAAGCACCGTCTCTTCGGGAGGAGGAGGAGAAGGGGCTACGGTAAGGGTTTTTCAGAGGGGCCCTGTTGGGTTGGCCAGGCAAGAGGTCGAGCTGAATTGAAACACCCCGTGTTGATCTTGAACGTTCAGGGGTTTTTTTGCTGGAGGGGAGTCCTAATGAACTGAACATTGTGTGGAAGGAGGAATGGGGATGAACCAAGTTGTGGCTTATCCGCAAAGAAGCTAGTGGTTGGGTCTTCATTGCCACAGAGGCTGTTCATCTATACTCCTCTTGTGCCTTGGAGGTGGGCACTTTAATGGGGGGGGGAGCACTATTCTGGCCAAATTTGGCCAAAGGTTGCCAGTTGTTGACCTCTAGAATGGAGGACTCTAGAATGAGGCCCTCATCTCTGTCCTTCCTTCTCAGGAGCGAGACGCCTCCAGTCCGCCTACGTGAGGCTGTCACCCCTCAGCCTTACATGGGGAACTACCAGGGTTTCTCGGAAAATGGCAACCCTACTCCACTGCACCGCTTCCCAGTAGATGAGCCGCCACGACCAGGAGCCCCCTGGCAAGCCAGTGTGACCCTGACAGCACCAGCAGAGGTCAACAGAAATGGGCGACCTGAACCTCAAGTCCAGGCACCCCGCAAAAGCGAGGAGGAGCCGCAGCTGCTGCATCGTGATCCCCCAGAAGAGATTAAACCCGTTGAGCCTCCAGTCAGTCGGCCAATAGTAGCGAAGAAGCCTCCATCTGAACCACCGAAAGAGGAGGTGCTGGTCAAAGAGGAAGTGTTGCGGCGAGTGGAGAAACCACCACGGCAGCAGCACGACTTCCACAAGCAACCACGGCGGGAGTCCAAGACAGAAACGCGCTGGGGTCCCCGTCCTGGCAGCAACCGGAGAACCGAGGAGATTGTTGGAGATAAGGCCCCGCGGCGAGCTGGGCCCATCAAGAAACCGCCACCCCCGAAGGAGACAAAAGACGAAGTTGAAGAGATGCGTCCTGGCGGGAAAGCTAAGGAGGGTCTCGAGCCAGTGAGCAGCAAGCCGGAACCTCCCAAAGAGTCTCCAAAACCTGGCAAAGAGAACAAAGCGAAGCCAGTGGTCAACGGTGGAACCATGATGCCCCCCAAAGAACAGCAACAGGGGCCACTGTCACCAAGCCGCCCGCGTCGAGAAGCTCCATATGAGCGTGGCGGCTACGCTGGCCGTGGTCGGGCCAGGGGCCGAGGGGAATACTTTGCTCGAGGGCGGGGTTTTCGTGGTGCCTACAGTGGCCGTGGTCGAGGTGGCCGTGGAAGAAGCCGGGAGTTCCGCAGCTACCGTGAACCTTTTTACCGGCTGGACGATGGTGTCGGCAAATCCACTGGGCCAGGCTCTAGCTTCCGCCCACGTAATACCAGTGAGACTCGTAGTGAGGGCTCGGAGTATGAAGAGATCCCCAAACGGCGACGGCAGCGTGGCTCCGAAACAGGAAGTGAGACGCACGAGAGTGCCAGCGACGTGGCCCATTCAGACAAGGAGGTGACCAAAGAGCCAGCACCAAACCAGCGCAACCGAGGCGCCCCAGTGACTTCTTCCACATCAGTCCCTTCTTCCCAGCCCCCTGGCTTGCCTCGATTTGCTGACAAGATGCCCCCACGTCTCTCAGATCCTGGCATCCGTGGTGGGCGTGTTTTCACTCCCCGTGGTGTTCCTTCACGCAGGGGCAGAGGTGGTGGCCGAGCGCCCCCTGGCGGCTGGAGCCCTCCATCCAAACCCCAGCCCAACAAGAAACCTGAGAAGCAGCAAGAGGCTGCTCTGGAGTCTTCAGGAAAGGAGAAAGCCTTGCCAGGACCCCCCCTAGCAGCCACAGAGGACTCAGGTGGCTTCCAAGCCCCTCCCAAACAGCAGCCACTTGGGCCTGGCTCAGACCGTGGCTTTGACAGGCCACCCCGTCGCCGTCGCCATGGCCGTTCTCAGCAGCAGGACAAGCCGCCCCGCTTCCGTCGGCTGAAACAGGAGCGAGAGAATGCAGCCCGACTCAATGGGGAGCAGCGGGCCAGCCAGCCCTTCTCCCCAGCGTCCTCTGCCCCACTTCCAGAGGAATCGACTGCCCGGCGTGTGGCTGGCACAAAATCTCCTGATTTGTCCAACCAGAACTCGGACCAGGCTAATGAGGAGTGGGAGACTGCTTCAGAGAGCAGTGACTTCACAGAGCGCAGGGGTGGGGGGGAGAAGGAGCCAGCACCTGGTGGGCCTCCTCCCAGTGCCTTCCTGAAAGGTGGCTGTTCTGGGGCGCCTTCCGTGGTTGGCCGGCCCTCTAATGAGCTCAGCTTAGCCCAGCGCAAGGAGATGTCCAAGCGTAGCTTCTCTAGTCAGCGGCCTGGCATGGACCGGCAAAACCGGCGATCCAACCCTGGGCCAGGTGGAGGAGGCAAGCCTGGCCGTGGAGGGACTGGCGGCGGGCGCAGTGGCGGCGACAAGAGGAGCTGGCCCTCTCCCAAGAACCGCAGGTAAGTTCTTGAAGTACATAAGAACATAAGAAGAGCCCTGCTGGATCAGGCCAAAAGCCCATCTAGTCCAGCTTCCTGTGTCACACAGTGGCCCCACCAGATGCCTCAGGGAGCACACAAGACAACAAGATACCTGTGTCCAGTCGCCACTCCCTTGCACCTGGCACAGAAAAAACCTACTTCTAAAACCAGGAGGTTGCTTATGGCTTGTAACCTGTGATGGTCTTTTCCTCCATGAATCTGTCCAAACCCCTTTTAAAGGCATCTAGGCCAGGTGCCATCACCACATCCTGTGGCAAGGAGTTCCACAGATGAATTACACGCTGGGTAAAGAAATATTTTCTTTTGTCTGTTCTAACTCTCCCTCCACTCAATATTAGTGCATGTCCCCTGGTTCTGGTGTTATGTGAGAGGGAGAAGAATTTCCCTCTATCCACTCTCTCCATCCCATGCATAATTTTATACGTCTCAATCATGTCCCCCCTCAGGCGCCTTTTTTCTAGACTGAAAAGCCCCAGACGCTGTAGCCTTTCCTCATAAGGGAGGTGCTCCAGCCCACAAATCATTCTGGTCGCTCTTTTCTGCACCTTTTCCAATTCAACTATATCCTTTTTGAGGTGTGGTGACCAGAACTGGACACAATACTCCAGATGTGGCCTTACCATCGATTTGTACAAGGGCATAATGATATTGGCCGTTTTATTCTCAATCCCTTTTTTAATGATCCCGAGCATGGAATTGGCCTTCTTCACAGCCGCCGCACACTGGGTCGACACTTTCATCGACCTGTCCACCAGCACCCCAAGATCTCTCTCTTGATCCGTCACAGACAACTCAGAACCCATTAGCGTATATGTGAAATTTTGGTTTCTTGCCCCAATGTGCATCACTTTGCACTTACTTACATTGAAGCGCATCTGCCATTTTGCTGCCCATTCTCCCAGTTTGGAGAGATCCTTCTGGAGCTCTTCACAATCTCTGCTGGTCTTCACCACCTGGAAAAGTTTAGTGTCATCTGCAAACTTGGCCACCTCACTCCCAAGACCGATCCTTGGGGCACACTGCTTTTCACCTCTCGCCATTGTGAAAATTGCCCATTGACTTAGGGTTACCAGAAACGCCCGGCACTCGGCCGGGACTGGGGGGTGTGGCTGGGGGCGTGGCCGAGGGCGGGGACTTCCTCCCTTGAGGCTGGGAGCTCTCCGGAACAGCCCGAGTAAACTCGGTCCGTTCCGGAGAGCTCCCAGGCTCGTCGCGTACTTGCGCGACGCTGGGAGCTCTCCGGAACAGCCCGAGTTCACTCGGTCCGTTCCGGAGAGCTCCCAGGCTCGTCGCGTACTTGCGCGACGCTGGGAGCTCTCCGGAACAGCCCGAGTTCACTCGGTCCGTTCCGGAGAGCTCCCAGGCTCGTCGCGTACTTGCGCGACGCTGGGAGCTCTCCGGAACAGCCCGAGTTCACTCGGTCCGTTCCGGAGAGCTCCCAGGCTCGTCGCGTACTTGCGCGACGCTGGGAGCTCTGCGGAACAGCCCGAGTTCACTCGGTCCGTTCCGGAGAGCTCCCAGGCTCGTCGCGTACTTGCGCGACGCTGGGAGCTCTCCGGAACAGCCCGAGTTCACTCGGTCCGTTCCGGAGAGCTCCCAGGCTCGTCGCGTATTTGCGCGACGCTGGGAGCTCTCCGGAACAGCCCGAGTAAACTCGGGCTGTTCCGCAGAGCTCCCAGCTCTCCGGAACGGCCCGAGTGAACTCGGGCATTTCCGGAGAGCTCCCAGCGTCGCGCAAATACGCGACGAGACTGAGAGCTCTCCGGAACGGCCCGAGTGAACTCGGGCTGTTCCGGAGAGCTCCCAGCGTTGAGTGCTTCCAGTCTCGCGCAAACGCGCGAGACTAGGAAGATTAGGGACAGAGACGTGCTGCAGCAGGCAGCACAGTCTCAGAAGTGCTCCTGCCGGCCGCGATGCAGCCGGCCGGCCGGGGCCGGGACTAAAGTACAGTTGGGGGGGACGGGGGGACAAAAGGGGCTTACCGGGACTTTCCCGGTCATTTCCGGGACGATGGTAAGCCTACATTGACTCCCACTCGCTGTTTCCTGGTCTTCAACCAGTTCCTAATACACAAGAGGACCTGCCCTCTTATTCCCTGACTGTGGAGTTTTCTCAGGAGCCTTTCATGAGGGACCGTGTCAAACGCCTTCTGAAAATCCAGATATATAATAGAGGTATTAAGTAGAGGAGGTATATTAAGTAATAGAGGTATATAAGTAGGGGAGGGGGAGGGGCAGACAGAAGGAGCACACTGCATTGGAGGCAGAGGAAGGGTTGTGGGTGCGCGTGACTGAATTGTGTGAGGCGACTTGGGTCAGGGCAGGGGAGGATTGGCCAGCGGCCTGGTCTTGGAGCCGCTTGGGTCCCTCTTCAGTCGTTGCCTTCTCTCAATACATTTGTAGGGCGTTGTCCTTGCGTCGCTTGCTCCTTAGTTTGAGCAATTTGCCTGAATTCAAGCTTCTTGGCCAAAGGTGGCTGAAGCCAAGCAGAGTCCTCCGCAGTGCCATAGTTCTCTCTTTCGAAATGCCTCTTCTAAGATGTCCAAGAATGGAACGAGTTCCTCCTAGTGATTCTTGTCTGCAATTCCCTCTCATGCAGTCCATTGATCAGCTGTTCTCTACCACCTACCCTTGATCATTGGAGAACCCCCATTCCAGTGGAAATTCTTGATCTGGAGCAGAAACAGGGAGGAGGGAACCAGAAGACATATGGGGTCAGAAATGACCTGGGTGTTCTCTGTCCCTGTCATAGAGATTATTAAGTAGCCTTACCAGCGTCCCGGAATTGAGGCTGGCTTCGGCCTAGAGCAGACCCAAGCCACTCCCAAGGGTGCACTGTGTCTGTCCAATGGGCTTCCGGAACTTCTGGTCAACGACGCAACAGAAGCAGGAACCCCGTTGGGCAGCCGCAGTGCACCCTTGGGAGTGGCTTAGGTCCACTCTAGGCCAAAGCCAGCGTCGATTCCGGGACGATGGTAAGGCTATTTAATAAGCATTATCAAAAAACACAACAACAAGAGTAGCAGAGTTAAAGATGACCTATGGAAAAGGAGGGGAGAGAAAATGGCGGCTGATGCACCCCCTTCCTCTGGGTGCCGTCCATTTTGTCATGGTTCCCCCTGTCTCCTCCCCTAGCCGGAACACAGACGACCACTCTCCGGGCTTGAGCCTGCCTCCAGCACCCACCACCAGCACAGTTTACCGCCTGGACCGTGTCATCCACAGTGACCCAGCTGGTATCCAGCAGGCTCTGGCCGAACTCGGCAGCCGACACACGAAGCCGGCCTCCCCTGGTCCAACCCAGCCACCCTTCCCGGGACCTGGAGGAAGCAGCAACCCGGCCCTCCCTCTGGGACGCTTTGAGAGTAGTAGGAGTAGCAGCAGCAGCACCAGAGGTAATGGGTCGCAATAGCATCTGTCACGAGCCGCCCAAAGGCTACTGTGGAGGGGGGTTGGACTCTCTGTTGCTGCATTCATTGGCTGCTCAGATGGTCTTTGTGCAGCTAGACTGATGAACAGAGCCTGGGTTCGTGGAGGGGAAAAAGGGCATTTGCAACAGTGAGAAGAGCTGCATGTCATAGGGGGAAGATGCCATCGGGCTGAGTGCAGACCGTCCTCCTCGTCATTTGAACCACAAGTTCTTCCGCTGCTGCCGCCCCCAGCAGCACTGGGAGGGCTATGCTGCTTCGGTGTGAGCGCCACTCCCCACCCCTGGCAGGAGCTTTTCTAGAAGCCAGCAAGCCCAGCCCTGGAGGCCAGGTGCCCCCTATGCAGTGCCAAGAATGGCTTCTGGCAGGGCTTGCACTGCTGGCCGCTGCATGCCAACTGCGAACAAAACCGGGTGTCTGAGCCTCTCTTCTAAAGACAAGCAGTCTTGCTCTGTCTTGTTTTCCTGTCTGTGCTGTGGCACCCTTCCCTCCCCATTTGGTGGGAGATCACGTAGACACACTGGGGTGTTTTTTCCCCCAGACTCCTGCTTCTTGGACAAGAACCAGCTGCTTCACTCGAAAGGTGGCCCCCTGAAGGAGACCAGCGCAGTGAGTGGCTTTGCGGCCAGGCGCCGGGAGCGCCCTCGCAAGCAAGAGCTGCTGCAGCAGCAGGTGAGGCGGGTTTTCCATCACCTGGGAAAGGGAGGCTATTGGGCTGCTTACATGTTTTATCATGTCCCCCCTCTCTCTCAGGAACCTTTGGCCTTCCCCGGTGGCCCAGGCTTCCCAGGCCCCAAAGAGGAAGCCCCAGGAGAGCCTCGTAGCAGGAGCGTCCCCGTGTCTGAGGGGCTAGCCCCACAGATCTGGAACCAACTGAATTCTAGTGAGTAACTAGAGATGGCAGAGACACCGGGATGGTGGTGCTTTGGGAGAGGAGGTAGCAGAACGACCAGTCGTGGAGTGGAGGGGAGCACCTTCTGGGATTAGCGGGAGAGAGCTTGAGAGGGGACTGATGCGAAGCTGAAGGATATGCGCCTCCTTGGGGTAGTGCCTAAATGTCGTCTTGAAAGGGACTGTTGCCTTGGGAATCCTGGGTTTGAAGCTGGAGGGGAAACCTTTTGAAACTTTTCTTTGTCCATGGAGATGGTCGCTTCCATGAGCTACTCCTGATGGGTTGAAGACTGAATTCCTGGAATGATCAGAGTCGAGGGCTGGCTCTCAGTTTCAGGGGACCCTCTGCAAGCTGACCTCAGTGGGCCCCCTCCTCCCTGGGTGGTGCGTGTCCCCCAAAGAGACATGGTGGAGCTTCTCCTTGGCAGGTGGAATGAGGGCAAGCAAGCAGCAGAAAGCTTCTTTCAGGTGAAAGCGCAACTCTGCTTCCACTGCCCAGATGGTTATGGGTGCAGCGGTGATCTCGGAATTGTCACCCGCCCCTCAGTGACTGCCTTGGGTTGAAACCTCCCCGTGAGCTGATGATGCCACCTTGACAGGCAAAATGTGTTACTAGGGCCTGGACCGCATCTACAGACTGCCCGTGTGTTTGCTTCAGGAGACTCTGCCCGGAAGAGCTACCGTCCCGCCTCAGTGGAACCATGGATTGACCCACTGAATGCCTTTGAAGAGGTGGCCAGTACAGAGGTGAGGGTCATTGAGCTGCACTGTGGGGGGGGGGGGTTTCCCCTCTAGGCCGCAAGGCTAGACCTGATGGAGGGAGCTACTCACTGCTTGCTTTTCCCCCCTTTTGTCTTGCCCAGATGAGTCTGTCGGACAGCGGTGTGGACCTCAGCAGTGACTCGCAGGTCTCCTCTGCCACCTGCAGCCAGCGTAGCTCTCCTGACGGGGGTCTGAAGGCCACACCGGACCCTGGGGCCAAGCACAGCAAAAGTGAGAGTGAGGCAGCAGCCCCTGGGCCAGAGGGAGCCGAGCCCAAAGAGCAGAGGAGGCGCCCCCCAGCCAGAGACGCCGGCCTGCTCAAGGACACAAAGGTGCGGCCCTCGTTTTCGAGGATCTGCAACCCCTCACTCAGCCCTCTGCCGCCTCCCTTCATCATGCTCAGTCCTGGTCTTAGTCATACAATGTTTTCTGGGGCGTGGAGGAGTTCAGGCGGGTTTCTGTGGTAGAACAGAGAGGAAACCTCTCATAACGGAGCGAGTAATTGGAACTTGTAGCTTTTTCTTATTTTGACCTTCTGCTCTCTGAGTTTTGGCCATTCTGTAGAAACGGCTCTCTTGCGCAGTGGTTCCCAACCTTTTTTTAGCACTGGGACACCCTTTTGTAGAATGAGAATCTTTCGGGACCCCCCTAGGACCAGAAGTGATGTCATTTTTTTAACAAGTCACACTGTTTAATAAATCACATTTTTAAAGTTGTACTCATAAGGAGCCCCATCTGGGGGAGGGAGGAGTGAGTGAATATTAGCGGAGATGCAAAAAGGCAAGCGGAAAGTAACAGGAGGCGAGCAAACAAGCCCCAAGACAGCATCAGACACTACTTTCTCTGCAGTGGGAGGGGGGAGGCCTGAGCTACCATCTTGGGTGTGGCCATCCAGCCAACATTCCGCGACCCCCCAGAAACCGCTTGGTGACCCCCTTGGGGGTCCTGACCCCCTGGTTGGGAACCAGGGCTCTAGCATGGGGTGGGGTGGGGTTTTATCCTAACCAGAGAGGCTCTTCTGTTCTTGACCTGAATGCCAGCTTTGTCGTCATTGATTTTTCTCCCCTGTCATCCTTTCAGCCCCAAAATGGGGCTGCCCCTTTTCTGCTCAAGGAGTCATGATAGGAGTACAGTATAGTGCACCCTTGAGATTCTATTGGTGGGGAAGGTGAGCAGAGCTTGCTCTGCCACTAGCCTATGCATAAATTGGGGCTTTGCAGAGGTGCAGCTATGGAGCCCAGCTGCCCTTTCAGTGTCCCGCAGCTCCACAGATCCTTGATGTGTAGCGGCCAGTTGAAACTTGCTTATCGAATAAAATATACCGACAGATGGGATGCCACATTCTGCAGCCAGAGCATATCGTTCAGGGTGGTTTGGTGGTTATGCAGAATCTCTAGCCATTGGCTCTATCTGCCTGTTATATTTTGTAAATTCTCTTTCCAGTTGAAAGCACACAATTGATGCTTTTGATTGGAAAAGGTGCAGAAGAGAGTGACCAAAATGAGTCTGGAGCACCTCCCTTATGAGGAAAGACTAGAGCGTTTGCGGCTCTTCAGTCTAGAAAAAAGGCGCCTGAGGAGAGATGATTCACGGCTCATTCCAACCCAACATCTCTGCTATTCAGGCCTACGTTTGGCCTAAGTTAGGCTGCTGCTATGCCTGAGTTAGGCAGGATGGAATAGCTGTGGCCCAGCACCAGCCCAGGATCAAGGCAAAACTTACCTCCGAGGCAGGCAGGCTCCCGCGGCTCGGTGTCCGTCTCGTGCATGCGCCACACCCCGCACTCGTCAGTGTTCAGCGGCTGTAGCTACCTCAGCGTCCATAGCAGCCCGGTTGCTAAGGGCGCCGGCAGCCTTGCCGCCTCCATAGCAGTCCGGTTGCTAGGGGCGCAGCCGCAGGCTCCCGCGGCTCTGCATCCGTCACGTGCATGTGCCGACCTCTACCCGCACTTGTCAGTGTTCAGCCACTACAGCTGCTTCAGCGTCCATAGCAGACTGCTGCCGACGCCTGCGCGTGAGTCCCTAGCAACCGGGCTGCTATGGACGCCGAGGCAGCTGCAGTCTATCAGCAGTGACAAGCGCTAGAGGGGTGTGGCGCATGCGCAAGAGACACGCTGAGCTGCGGGAGCCTGCCTGCTTCCCAAGTGTTTATCGGCATGACAGTCGTGACAAGTGCCACAGGGCACCCGGACACACAATGGCGGCCCGGGTGCTGAACGGGTGGGCACCACATGGCTGCGGCAGCCGCGAGCGGCTCCGCTACGGGCGCCTTAGCTGCTTTCTCTGTTTGCCTGCCGGGGGGGCGACTCCCCCCCACCGTGGCTTGGGGGTCTAGCTGCCCCCCCTGCTGTGTTCTCCCTGGGAAGGTATTGGCAGTCCCTGGATGGGATTCCTGCAGGGGCCTGACTGCTGGGGGCTGTCTATGTGTGGGGGGCAATGCTTGTGTAACGTGCACATGTGTCTCAAGGGGGCTCTGCCCAAGGGGCGTTTTTATTGTTCTGGAACCAAAGCAGAGTTGCCCAGGCGAGGCTGCCAGGGGTAGTCACAGGTCTAGCAGCCGATCTGGCAGCAGCAGCAAAAGCAGCCTAGGCACAGGCTCTTCCCCTGTGGAACCACAGCCTGCACAATAGAAAGGGGAGGGGCACCAAGTACGAGAACCAGGGAGCAGCAGCAGCAGCTGCTGCTGCTGCTGCTGCTGAGGAAGGTTGCAGGGCTGCCTTGGCCTCTGGCAGCATCGAGGCAAGCAAAAGTGGGGCTCCCTGGGGTGCTCCCAGGAAGGTAGGTGGCCGAGGACGTTCCTGTGAAGACACAAAACAAGGGGGAGTTAAATGTCAGCTTGTGTCTGGTTGCGATAGCCTTTGGGAACAAACCACTGTGTAGGTAGCAAAAGCCTGCAGGGAGAGAACAGAAAACACAGCTGCTAGGTGTTACAAACATGTCACGGTGTGAGGTGCTTATCTGGACGTCAGGAGGGCATGATCCTGCAAAGGACAAAGGTCAAAGAGAGAAAAAACAGCACAACATGGCAAGCCAATCAACACTCACCTGTCGTAGACCCTGTGGGGGGCAAGGGTGAGAAAGCGTGAAAAGGCTGTTGTCTACAGGCAAGTCACATTTACATTTTCTGCTCACATGGTGACAGGCAGCTATCAGACAACACATTGCAGACAATATATATATGCAAACAGGCAGAAGTCAGAAAATGTGTCAGCACAGACCCTGCTCTTACCTGGTGGTGTTGTGGCCACAGCCAGGGGTTGTCTGTGGGGGGGGGGAGAAGCTGGGAGAAAGACATAGGTTAGCAAGAGCTTGCTGCCCAGGCACAGCTGTTAACAGTTTGGCCGCAGCCGGAGAAGAGAGAAGTGAAGCGTTTGTGAATTTTGGAGCCAAGTGCTCCCCTCCACCACCGAAGTCCCACTTTGTGGCTGTGGGGGGCAGAGCCCCACGCCACGTGCTCAGAGAGAGAGGGAGAATGGAGATCTGGGGCTGGGCTTTTGTGGGAAAGAGGCTGGGTGGTGCTGGGTGCTGATTGGGTGCCTATCTTCGGCCATATCCAGACCTTGCTGCTGCTGCTATTCTGTCCTAACTCTGGCCCAACTCAGGAGTGGGGTGTTTGCAATTTTCGGGAGAGAGCTGGAGTGGGTAAGGTAAACTGGCACCTATGGGTCTTCTCGAATTTAGTACCACCTTTTTGGTCGTCCTAAATTTTAGGTCCGTTTCGGAGCTCGAGGGGGCGTGTCGGAGCTCACCAGTGTCTGGAAACGGACCCAAATTCGGCAACGCCCCCGTGATACCCACGTTCCGCCCCTGACACGCCCACTCTTAGGCCGAACTTAGGACGGAATAGCTCGTGGCACCCGTTGTGCGCATGCGTGGCGCATTTGGGCCACCCGTCCTAAACTCGTCCTACATCCGTCACAAACTCGGCCTAAACAGTGCTATTCCATCCTAAATTGCCTTAAGCCGAATTTAGGACGGAATAGCGCCGTTTAGGCCGGAATAAGACTTGGGTTGGAACGGGCTGTCAGATGTATAAAATTATGTATGAGATGGAGAGGGCAGTTCTTTTCCTTCTCACACAACACCAGAACCAGGGGACATCCACTAAATTCAGTGGCGGGAGAGTTAGAATGGACTAAAGAAAATATTCCTTTACCCAGCATGTCATTAATCTGTGGAACTCCTTGCCACAGGATATGGTGATGGCACCTGGCCTGGATGCCTTTAAAAGGCTTGGGCAGATTTATGGAGGAAATGTCCATCACAGCTTACAAGTCATGATGGGGATAAGCAAACTCCTGGTTTTAGAAGTAGGCTAACTCTTAATGCCAGATGCATGGGAGTGACAACAGGTTGCAGGTATCTTGTCTTGTGTGCTCCCTGAGACAGGAAGCTGGACTAGATGGGCTTTTGGCCTGACCCAGCAGGGCTTATGTCTTTATGCTAAGTGAATGTGTCATAGTAGCAGCAGTCCTAAAAACCACAAGTTTTGATCTTGGGCAAAATGGAGAGAGAGAATGGGCCTGAAAGCAGGAGTGGAGTGGTCTGGGGGGGGGGGCCTGAATTTCACCCCCCTCCTCTTGTGACAGGTGTGCAGCTCCCCCGAGCCTCCACCCCGAGACCACCCTCCCCCTGGGGCCATTGGCACGGAGCGTTCCCAGCGCGCAGAAAAAGCAAAAGAGAGCACCGAGGTGTTGGGCATGATGAGTTCCGAGCTGAGCCCCCAGCTGGAGTCCCCTGGGGGTGGCCCACCGATCCAGTTTGGAGCCAGTGACAAGGTGAGTGGAGGCCTGGCTTTCCCGGGCAGGTTTGCAGCTCTGAGTTTGCCATCCGCTGCCTTGCAAGCCTGAGCCAAGAATCCCAGCCCTGAGTCCCCACTCTGGTTCTTTCCCCTTCAGGATGCAGAGCTTCCCTTCCTGGGGAACGAAGGGCTGAAACCAGACAAAGAAGAGCTGCACCAGGTGCTTGCCGAGGGAGTAAGTGGTGGAGCTGGGGGGGGGGGGGGCTTTGTTCCCTGGAGTGCCCCAGCAGCTTCTCTGGTCTGGGAGTGGGTTGCCGCGCCCTGCAGCTCTTGGCTGTCAGGTGAAGGTTAGAGCGGCTCTTGTCGGGGCCCTCTGGCGCTGCTGGCGGTGTTGGTTGCTTCCCCAGCAGCCCCTGATGTCAAACTACGAAAATAATTGCAGTAGAACTGAATCAAAAGGGTTTCTTTTTGGAAGACCAACTTTGGCCAGGCTCTTGGAGGGGGTGTAGAAAGCAGATGCCTCTCTCTCTTGTATGCTTCCCACCCGGAAGAATTCCATTCCTCAGGTACCTTGAAGCCCAAGATCAAAACCAGGAAAGGCACCTGTAGCCTAGTAATATTCTGGCTTGATTACTGCCATGCATGTACATGGGGCTGCCCTTTTCCTCTTGAAACTTCAGCTGGTTCAAAACTCGGCAGCTAGGCTGCTGACTGAAAAAGCTCCGCTGGCTTCTTGTGCCGCCAGTGCTGCCAACCTGTGTATCGAGGCCAGTCAGGGTTGGCGTAAGGGGGATCTGGGACACATGAGCTGGGGGGGGCCCTTTCCGTTCTAGCTCCTCACAGCCTCCTTTCTTTCTTTCTTTCTTTCTTTCTTTCTTTCTTTCTGCAGCTGACCTCTGCCCCCAGGGAGTGGGAGCTGCTCCCCCAAGGGCCCCCCAGCCACAGAGCTTCCCCTGAGGGGCCTCCTGGGCGTTCCTGTGAGCCCAAACCATTTCCAGTGGCCCCAGCGGCGGCGGCTGCTTCCTGCCTGCACAGCCTCCCACCAGACCCCTCGGTGTTCTCAGGTATGAGGGTGGGGGCTGGCGTGGGGAGAAGTCCTTCCCTGTGGGTCTGTCCCATAGTGGTGCCTGACTTTGTGTCTGTGTCTCTCTGCAGGCGAGAGGAGCCAGGGCCAGCGACTGTACCCGGAGCTGTTTTATGGGAACCAGGTAGCTTTGGCAGGAGCGGGAGGAACCGCACTTGTGCCCTGGGGTCGTCTGGGTTTAGAGACTCTGCATAGTCCAGTGTCGTTGGGGCTTCGGAGAAAGGGGTCTGGGGAAGCACGGGGCTGGGGCTGGAGGTGCTCTGACAGTTTTGTGCACCCTCTCATTGCAGGTCCCCAACGTCCAGCTCGAGTCGCAGCTTCACAACACCAACGGTAGCAGCAGCTACCGTCCTAGCACCCCCTCTCTGCACACTTATAGGTACAGGCAGGTGGGAGGACCTGTGATGAAGGGGGCATTTGCTTGTGGAGAACTTGGCCTGGGCAAGATCTTCTGCAATGTGGTGGGCTTGCCTCTGCAGTGGCCAAGATACTGGGGGGGTTGGGTTGGATTCTCCTTCAGTCTAGTCAGTTGGCTTCCTCCTTCCCCAGGTCCCAGCATCTGTACCTCCAGCCCAGCCAGGCTCCTGCCTCTCCAGCTCAGACAGCAGCAGGCGCAGTGCTGCCCAGCTCCACCTTGCTTTCTGGGATGGCCCTGAAGGGACAATACGTGGAGATCTCGGCCCTGCAGGCGGCCGAGCTTCCCAAGCTCCCGGCTACAGGCTTGCTGTACCAGGCACCTCCGCCCTCCTTCATCTACAGCTCAGCCTTCTGCGGTAGCCAACTGGCTCCTGAGCAAGCCCTGCTTCAGGTACTGGGCAGGGTGGGAGGCTGCGCCGCGGAAACACAGGGCCGTACTGCAAAGCTGGTTGCCCAAGAAACCAATGGCAGAGAAGGTGGGCTGTCTCGGAGATGCCAGGCTCTCACGGGCTGCTGCTTTTTCTGCAGGTGCGCCAAGAACTCCCGTCCCCCTCGGAGTTCTATCCAGCCACACTGGGGCAAGGCAGCCAGAGCAATTTCTTGACGGCCGCTGGCCCTGCCCAGCAGGTGAGGCCGGCCCCCTCTCCTTGAGCTGAGCGCCTCTCTGCGGCCCCGCCCCACTGCGCCTAATGCACAGTGCCTGTGTCCTCTCTGTCCTGCCTCAGGTCCTGTTGCCGGTGGTGGAGCCACCCCAGCTGCCCCCTGTGGTGAACTTTGGCTCCTTGCAGCAGGCGCCCCCTACCGCTCCTGCACCGCCGCCTCCCCCCATGCCCCTGGTGCCTGTGGCTGCCCAGGCCCTGCGGCCACCAGGACAGCTGACTGGGCGCCTTGTGTCTCCAGCTGTGCGGGCCTTTCCTCACGGTGCAGTGGGCCGAAACGAGGTAAAGAGGCAGCGGGTGGGGGCACAGTGCAGCCTCGTAGCTCACCGGGGCAGAACTGACCCTTGTACCCCCAAACCCACTGCTGCCAGAATGGGAAAGGTGCAGTGCCCTTCCTCAGACAGACCAGCTGGATGCCCCGACTCCTCGGTGACCCAGGGAAGTGTGGGAAAGGGGTCATGGGAAAATCGGCACTTGCGGTTGGAGGCAAATGAAAGCAGTGGCACCCTGATGTGGCTAGCTAGATCCGGCCTGGCCTAGAAGCACTGTTCACCTTTGGCATCTCTTCCCACTCGGGAGATGGGCTGGACCTGGCTAGAATCTGTTCTGTTGTTGCTGCCATACAGATGATGAGCAATACAGGCCAGCCTTAAAGACCAAGGGTTCTTCTCCTTACGTTAAGCTAACCTAGGATTCCCTTAGGGCGAACACAAGGCAGCAGGGAGGTGGGAGGATGGGAAGGGTCTCTGTACCTTCAAGTGGTGTAATGGACCTTTTCTTTCCTAGCTTCACACTCTGGAAATGAAGCCACTACAGGATTATAGGAAGCTCAATGGCCTGGGAACTGTGGGGGCCCGACCCCCCTCTGGAGGCAGGTGGGTGTTCAGTGCGAGGCAGAAATGGCCTTGGGGAATGTGATGGAAATTGGCTGGTGGTCTAAAGTTTGGTCGGCATGGACCAGCTCTATCCTCCTAAGCCCCGAGACTCAACTTCTCCAGCGACCTCTTTGAGTACCGTATATGTGATCGTGCCCGTCAGCGGTGAAGAGGAGAATGAATTGAAGATCAAGGAAGGGATGAAGGCGGCAGTTACAGGAAGGGACTGCAGTGCTCGGAGAGCCCAGTGGAAAACCTGTTCTGGTGACAGCTGTCTCTTGGCCCTGGGAGCCCAGCTGCTAGGGTAACTTCTGGGATTTTTCTCACCTACAGGCCTTTCTCTGGAGGCTTCAATGCCAGACTGAAATCCCCTGGATCTGGCTATGGTGGCATCTTCCGTGCCCAGCGCTTTGAGGTCTACCAGCAGGTGAGGCTTCTAGAAGGGAGCTGGCTACAAAAATGTATTGGGGGGGGGAGGAGGAGGCAGAGGATCGGGCACTGAAAGAGCAGGATGTGACCTTTTTCTCTTCTCTGCGTTCTGTCCTTGTCCTTTCCCCTGCCCCTGGTTTCATAGTCAGATGTTCTTCGGTGGAATCCCCGCTCCTGGGAACGAGGCGCTCAACCCCGTGATGGCGCTCCACACCGCCGCCTTGAGCCAGATGCCCGCTGCCCACACACTGACAAACCAGACCCCAGTCTGTCCAACCTCCACTAACCCAGGATGCTGAGCCCTCCATTTTGGTTCTGTTAAACCCTCCTCCCCAAAAGTGTGAGAGGGCTGTTTGCAGGGGCTTGTTCCTCCTCCCTCCCTCTCCCCCTTGGTGTATCCTGAATATGGGGTGCCTCCTTTTGTTTATGTGGGGAGTGACACTGGCATTTGCCCCCTCAATTAGGGGTGTTAGATACTTAGTGGGTTGCTCAGAGTGTAATTTGAGGGGGCAAGGATCAGGATTTTGGGAGGCTCCCACCTGAATGTATTTTTGCTTATTTTCTTTGGTTTCACCTGAGTTTATTTTTCTGGCATGGGCTGTGTTGCCCATTGATCTGAGGGGGGAGCAGCTCTGAGGTGTGGAGTGTAAATATATATAAATATGAACATGTGGGGTCTCTCCTCTTCCCTCTTCTATTTATGGAGGTGGGGGGGAGGCGAGACTGGGAGCCTGCCTCTTCTCCTGTCTACTTGCTCCCCTGAGTTTGAAATAGGAAGCGTTGAGTTTTTAAAAAGGTGGTCGAGCTGGTTTGTTTAATAAATAAAACCAAAAAAAATTGTTTAAAAAAAACAAAATAAAAAGTCAAACTGGTGTGTTCCTCATGTGTCAAATCTTGTTGAGGCTTAAATTTTGTTTGAGCAATTGGGTGGGGTGTGCTGATTTTTCTCTGCATCTGAAAGAGTCCTTGGCTGTCTCTGAAAAAGGTAAGGTAAAGGTATCCTCAGTCATGTCTGACTCTAGGGTGCGGTGCTCATCCCCAGCCAAAGAGCCAGCGCTGTCTGAAGATGCTTCTGTGGTCATGTGGCCAGCGTGACTCCTTGCTGCAGCACATAGTGTGCAGCTGGACATGGAACACTGTTATCGTCCTGCAAGTGGTACCTATTCATCTACTCACATTAACATGCTTTCAAACTGCTAGCTTGGTAGGAGCTGGTCTGAGTGGCGGAGAGCTCACCCTGTTGTGCACATTCGAACTGCCAACCTTTCAATCGACAGCTCATAGTTCAGTGGTTTAACCCACTGTGCCATCCTGCAGCCTTATTTTAAAATACTTTAAGAAATTTTCCTAGAAAGAGCTGTGGGGACAAACGGCATTTTCTCTTCCATGGTAGCTTTGAAAAAGCTCCAGTTGTCCTCTCTAAACACCTCCCTGTTCTCAGCAGTCCAGTGACTAGCTAATGGTATTAAAATGGCAAACTAATAGTTGGCTCTACATGTTGCGCCAGACTCAGGTTTTTTGCAAAGTGTCCTCCTCCACAGAAGCATGGACTGCAGCTGTAGCAGTAGGGGCCTTGTATCCGTGGGGGATACGTTCTAGGCTGCCCACCCAAGGATGCACGCAATCTGTAGATGGGGCAAATGCCCCTGCTGTGGTTTTCTGAAGTGACCTCTCCTGCAGGCTCTTCTTGTTAACGTTGCAGAGCCTCTCTAGCACTTAGTCTCACACTACTGGCCTGCAAGAGGTTGCTTATTGTGTTTCTGTTCTGTAACAAAGGTTGCTGCAGTGAAAGGGGTGGGGTGGTGGTGTCATCCACGATCCAGTTAAGGGAATCTGCAGATGAGATTCTGCAGGGGGGGTGGACACACACCTGTATATTAATCCCTTGCCATCCCAAGATGCTGCAGGCTCATGTTCCATGTGCCCCTTCTCACTCAGTCTTAAGTGAACAAGCTTGCCTTGTATACCAGACATCCTTTTAGCGTCTAAGAGAGATGAGATGGTTGTCTAATCACCCCTTTTGTAGCACATCTGGAAGGAGCAAGACAGCTTATGGGCTTATGCCTTAGCTTAAAGGCAAAACAAGTTCAAGGCACTGCCAGAAGAAGGTGCTAGTGTACCATGTCTTGGGTGTATACAGGTCTTTTACAGTAGAATTGATTGCCGTGAAACCTGTAGTGTTGGCAAGACTTCCTCTGCTTCTGGAGTATGGTTCAGCATATGTTCAAACCACCCCATGACTGCAGTTGATGCTTTCTTCTTTCTTCCACAAGGCTTCATTTGCCTTCTGTTTGCTATTAGCATGCATAGGTAAGTGTGTGAAAACCAGTGAATGAGACACTTGCTCAAACGGCAGGTGATGGTAGGTACACATGGCCCCGAAAGCACCCTGCAAACAAAGGTCAGAGAATTGTCCATAGTGAGACTTAACAGCAGTCTCTGCTGCCGCAGAGCCATCCCATTCAAAAGCAAGCATTAAGTGCTGTTGCTGCTGTTTCACTTCCGCTACCATAGCTGCAAGAATGGCCTCAGCCTCCTCCTAACATGCACAGTGTGAGGGAGCACAGACAGAGGCAGGCCAGTCCTTGGTCTGAACTAGTGCCCCACAGAAATTAAAATGCAACCTTAAACCCAGCCATCGAGAGCACATTTTAATAAGGGTAGACCAATAGCCTGCTTAAACACCACTTTGTAATGTAATTCTGTAGTTTACACAGTGCAGAAGATGGGCAAGGCGATTTGGCTGCCATTACTGATTGGAGGAACCTTAGGACATGAGTTGAAGGCTACTGCTTGAAACTAACAGCCTGCGCAAAATTAACAGCACAGCAGCAGGAAAGCATCATACATGTCTATTAGGGTCTCTGGAAAGCATCACTACAGCTTCCACTCTTTCCTGCTACTCTTCAGCACCATGGGCTGAGGCAAGGTAGACTCATCACAGAGAAAACCAACCAGGGCAGGTGCTGGTCCAGCAGAGAGTTGCAAACAAAAAAAAATCCAGCCAAAGCCTGTTTAAAGCTGTTTTTAAAAAAGGAAAGATCCAGAATGGGGGTGTGGAGGAGGGATTGTTGCCTTCCCACCCACTTTTGCTCTTTAGACAGCAGTCCCAGCAGCACCCCCCTTGACTCCTTTTCCATTCTCCCCCTCCCACCCAGCACCCATTAACTTTGGTTTAAAAACAAGTACTATCAAACCCTGGGCAAGTGGCTTTATTTACTGATTTCAGCAGTAACTTGGGCGCTCCACTGGGAGAAAGGTCACAGCAACCAGATTTGGGGGGAGAGAATAAGTGGAAAGGAACTTAAATATTTGGCCTGAGAAGGGAGTGGCTGTCTGTGTTGTGCACAAGGGGACAGAGGCAAGCCCTGCGTGTGCCTCTGACCCAGGAGAGGTTGAGCAGCAGCCATTAGGAGTCCTCGGCCACAAAGGCCTGCTGGGCATTAGGAAACCGCTGGGGGGTGAAGCTAGGATCAGCTTGCAGCCGCTTCTGCAGGTCGGATTTCAGCTGGAAGAGAGAAACAAAGTGGAGCATGAGACCGCTGCCCCCGCCCCATCAGCAAGACCGATGGCCCTTGCTGGGGTGGAAGGACCTCTGTTTCCCCCCACCCATGCTAGAAGCAATGTGGGGCCACTGTGAGACACAGGAAGCTGGACTAGATGGGCCTTTGGCCTGAGCCAGCAGCTAGGCTCTTCTGTTGTTAAGCAAGGAGGACAGGCGCACACACCTGCTGGCGGTAGCTCTCCTGCAGTGCTGGTTCAGCAAGGTCACGGCTCAGGCTCTCAGCATTGGTCAGGGGTTTCACACCAGCTACTTTGGCAGCTTTGTTGACGGCCTCGGAGAGAAGTAGCTGGGGCCCATCGCCCTGCATTGTCTTCAAAGGGGGGGGGGGGGAAGAGAGAATTAGTGCTCAGTTTACCAAACAGGCATAACCCAAGTATTCTGAGCAAGTGCACTTGGGAATTGGGGGCAGAAATGCAACTCAAAGCACCACCTCCCATCTGTCAGGCCCCCGCCTTGGCTGCCCTCTTTTCTAAGAGGGCTGTAAAAACTAATTCATAGGTTTTAACTGAAACCGGTTTTGGCTTGTTTTGTGACCACTGCTGCTGCCTGGTTATAACTTAAATGAGGATTGTGAACTGCCTTGCAAGATCACTGGTCTGAACACATGGATGTAAATCCTTTATAAAGAAAAAAGCAATAGGCAAAAAAATCCCCCCAAAATGGTGCAGTCACCCAGCATGTAATCCATCTGTGGAACTCCTTGCCACAGGATGTTATGCTGGCACTTGGTCTAGGGACTGGACAGATTTATGGAGGAAAAGTCCACCACAATGACTGTAGACAACCTTCAAGTTTTAGAGGTAGCCCATCTCTGAATGCCAGATGTAAGGGAATGGCAACAGGATACAGATGTCTTGTGCGCTCTGAGACAACTGGTTGGCCACCATGAGATACAAGAATCTGGACTAGATGGGCCTTTGGCCTGACCCAGCAGAGCTCGTCTTAAGTTCTTAACCGTTGCTCTAGTGCAGGGCTTCTCAAACTGTGGGACTTGGCCTGATGAGGAGGTGGGTCTTGAGCTGGGTCCACCCGCCTCAGTTTGGCTCCAAAAAGCAACCAGAGGCCATTCCTAGCTCACACCTCCTGCAGCTGCTCCCAGCCCAGAATGGCCTCCAGAGGTCGCTGTGGGGCTCAGAAGGCCTCTGGAAGTGACTTCCGGGTCACTTCCGGTTGTGTCAGGAAGCTTCTCTGAGGCCCGTGGAGGCCGTCCTGGGACAGGAGCAGCGGTAGGAGGTGGGCTGCAACGCCACGCTGGAGGACAAGGTGAGAACCCCTGCTCTAGTGGGGTCTTCAGCCCCTTAAATGGTGGATTCCAGTTCTGCTTCAGCGCTACTGGTTCCCACAGTGCCTCTCACTAGCAGCACCTCTGCCCTGCACTTCTAACAGTGAATTCTTCAAAAAAAGACATGGCCAGAGGCCATTGAAAACCATGAAGTCGATTTTCTTGCATGCAGTGTAATAAGGAGACTCTGCTGAAGAACCAGTTGCGATAACATTCTTAAAGCAGACTTGGTCCAAAGGCTGGTTTGTAAAAATAAGGCCAGCAAAACCTTCAGTGGCTTCATTAGATGCTTACTGGTGCCTTAGTACCAGTACTAAGTACCACTGTGAAACCAGAAGTTCTTCAAAGGTTTGAGGGAAGAGAGCAGGAAGAAAAGTAAAAAGGTCCCTCAGAGAGGGTTAAAGGGAAACGGTAGAGAAGGAAAGCAGCAGCAAAGGGTTTCTCAGATCAACCCCAGAAATTCTGCTCAAGCGATCGCAGAGCACCGGCCACCTGACCCAAGACAAGCAACAAACAGGGATGTGCTCGACCGACTGGGTCCTCACATCAGATTTTTGCTGTACTTCCACTTGGAGAGAGATGACACCTCCCATGGGTAAAGACTCTCTTACTCAAGAGTAAAAGGAGCGCCATACTGGCTTTTTATTTTTCCCAGACAATTCACTAGGTCTAGGGAAACCTAAGTGCCTTAAGCCACTAGGAGAACCCAACTAAGACAGACAGTGCACTGTGCAATCGCTCGCAACAAATGGGGGGGGGGAGCAGCACTGGTGACCCTTCCTGCTCTCACCTTGCGCCGCTTGGCTGGCATTCCACTCAGGTAGGCATCGCTGAGGGGGGGCTGCTGCTTGAGCTTCCGCTGGCTCTGGATGTCCTCTCGGATGATAGGCACCCACTCCTGGCAGAGGAGGGAAGAGCAAAGACGTGGCGATCCATTAGCAACAGCCAGAGCACATCTCACCCAGGGCACATCCCCTCCTCCTCCTCGCCATCCCCGCCAACTCACGGGGGGTACAGCAGCAGCCCAGGGCTCTGCGTCCGGGGCAGGGGGCTCTCGCTGCAGATCCTCCTGTTCTGGCTCCCCTCGCTGCTGGGGCATGGCCTCCTCTGCGGTGGTGGCCGGGGCTGGAGATGCGGCACTGTCGCACTAGGAGATGGCGAGAAGGACAGCGATACTCTGGAGGAAGCCCACCTCAAGATACACAGGGGAAGGGCCCCTAAAGCTCAGTGGCAGACCGCAAGGCACGAAGGTTGGGCACAGCCAACATGGTCATGTCCAGTCATGAAGCAGGGCTGAGAAAGACCTCTGCCTGGGAGAGCCTTCGTATGGTGGCCCAGGACGCCCTGGCTTCAAAGCTCCTCGGGTGGTCTTAGGCAAAGCGCACTCACTTGCACATCTGCACATGGGAATAGGTGCTTATCTACCTTACAGGGCTCTCGTAAGGATAATGCCTGTGCAGTGCTTTGCTCAATCTGCTACACACAGCCCCTCAGAACGGAGCCGCACACCCACTGCAGGCCAGGCCCCTCCTGCACCATACATACCTGGAGGGTTTCAGACGGCTGCTCGACAGCCTGGAGATCCATGGGCTCTTCAGGAACAGGCTGAGGAGAGGAGACAGACAGCATCCAGTTCTCAACAGGGCTTCCTGGCACCTCTAAGTACAGAGGATTCCGCCTTGCCCGCAACACACACAGGCAAGCCCCAAACCTAACTCGAATGGCAATCTTATCTGGCCGCTGGCAGTCGCATCCAATTTTAATAAAAGGATGCTAAACACATTGTCCTCGGACAGACAAAACCATTTTGAAAAGCTGAAAGAACCAACAGAACATGAGCACAAAGGCTCAGGTGGTTGAGCATCCTGCTTGCTGTTGTGGCCCCCCAGCCACCTGGAGGAAGCCCACAAGCAGGAGAAAAGGGCAAGACCTTCTCCCATGGAGCTCAGCAATCCAGGCATTTAGCAATGACACCTGGTGGCATCACAACACCGTGCGCCAGAAGATGGGGTCCACGCACTGGCACAGACCCCCTAGAAGGAATATGGCATATAGCTATCAGGACTAGTAGCCACCAATACCGGTCGTCTTCCTTCCCATTCCCCTTTAAAAGCCAGCCAAGTGACCATCACAACATTAACAGCCCAATCCTATCCTCAAGATATGTTGGCAAAACACAACATTTTTTGGCGTAAAAGTCTGTCCCATCAACAGATACCAGTGCAACGCTGGAAAAACATTGCGAGTTCATCGCCTGGACGTCATTCGGATGCCAACACAACTCTGCTCGCAGGGATGCCAAAATGGAGGAGATTGGGGCGTGACGTGGGAAGGGGGGGGAAGAGGAGTCGATGTGCACCACATCTAACCCCCACCGTCAGCACTGGCGTCACTGGAGCGTGGCGGGGGGGCGGGCCGCCAGGGGGTGACACGCGCACCCCCTCGCGCGTCACCTCCGTGACGCGCGTCGCCCTCCGGACACTCCGAGGCCGGCCCGGGAGCCGGCCTCGGAGCGTCCGACCCCGTCGACGCTCCAGGGCCTTCTGAAGGCCCAGGCAGCGCGTCAATCCGGGTATTTCCCGGATTTTCGCGCATGCCCAGACCCGTTTTGAGGGCAAAAAGCCCTCAAAACGGGTCTGCGCATGCGTGAAAATCCGGGAAATACCCGGATTGACGCGCTGCCTGGGCCTTCTTTTAGAAGGCCCTGGAGCGCTGACGGGTTCGGACGCTCCGAGGCCAGCTCCCGGGCCGGCCTCAGAGCGTCCGGAGGGGGCGACGCGATGCGGGGGGGGAGCCGGGTGGCGCCTATAACGTCGCGCCCCTAGGGGGGTGACGCGCGTCCCCGCACTAGGGTGACGCGCGTCTAGTGACGCCCCTGACCGTCAGACAACGGACACGCCCAACGCCACAAACAGAGCTGGTGTAGGTAGGACTAACCCCATAAGGAACAATGGGGCACTTTCTCCTCTCCATTCATAGTTTTATAAACCTCTAATTCCATTTTTGGATTTTCATGCCAGGTCTCAGCCCTGCTTGAGGCAGCACATGCGCTCCGTGATTGGGGATGCCCCAAGTGCCCATAAGGAGGGTTGAGTTGGACTGTGCAATGGACAACTACCTGCAGAAGAGAGTGGTCTGCCATGGACACCCTATGCCAGCCCACACATGGTCACTATTGCCCCAAAGCATTACCTGTGGGGGATCGCCCACCCTGCGGACATATTGCAGAATCTGTTCTTCTGTGACAGGCATGTGTTCCAGGATGACCTGCAAGCGCATGCTCATCACGGTGGTGAGCCAGCTCACCAGGGAGGGGTTCATGTCTGCCGACATCCGCCTCTGCCGGGGGGGAAAAAAAAAGTCTGTCAACATTCCCAGTTCTGATCTGCAACCTTCACCAACAGATGTGGAATCTTCCAATCCCATATACCAGCACAATCTTGCAGTTAATCTTGCACTTGGCTAGACAAGGAACCATTCTTTTAAGGCACGTTTGTGACCGACGTAGTTTTACGAACACTTTCAAAGGCGGAAAGTGCACAACGTGGGAGGGGATGAGGGTGCTCATCCCATTCAACAAGTCCTGCATTGTATTCCAGGAGCCTCCACCCCAACATCGATATGAATGTGTGTGCATTGACAGAGCCTGGATTTTCCATGCACAATTCCAGCCACTTGAAACCAGTACAGTTTCCCCTTCTTGTCGCTCCAACACCTCAATGGGAAAATTATCTCCATCCGGTAGAGAGAGGAGGCAGCAGAACTGACCCACCCACCAGAGAGCGCAAAGCTCAGCACTCACAATGCGGTCATTGATGACAGTCGTCAGGGCCGCCTGCTCCCCTCGCAAGCAGTAGAGATTCAGCGCCAGGCATTCAAACAGGCCCTGGTTGCAAAGCTCCAGCAGCCGGTATCCAAAGGTGTTATCTGGAAACGAGAGACAGAGACACTCTCAGAGGGAGGCAGAAGAAGCTGGCAGGCTCTCAAAGGCACCGTTTGGACCAGTGAAACACCAACAGTAGCCTGGGACGACAGAATCTCAAGAATATACAGGTTCGCGAGAACTTTGTTCTGTCCCCGACATCTTCTTGAGTCCCTCTGTCATAGAATGTATGATGGGTGCGGACTAAAGAAAGGGCTTTTTCGATTGTGGCACCCAGAACTTAGAACAGCCTTCCAAAAGAGGTCTGGCTGGCCCCAATTACTGCTTTAAACTCTAATCTAGTTGCTAATTTTGGTTGCTATATTACCTAGGGCAGTGGTTCTCAACCTGTGGTACGGGCACCCCTAGGGGTACGCAGACCTCTTGCTGGGGGTACGCCAAGCCCTGCCCCTTATCTGCCCAATCAACAGCTAATTAAGTGTTAATTAACATGGATTTTAAATTGTAATTATTTTCAGAGCCCTTCTGCCTCTCTGATTTTAGTTTTGGGCTTATTTTTTCCTTTGGAAAATGTACTTTGGTGGGGTGGGGGAGGGAGGAGCTGATTTTGGGAAGTGTGGCTTGGAGAAAAAAAAGAGATCCTTGCATGTGTGTCTCCCCCCCCCCCACTCACACACACACAGTTAATAAATAAGACATTTTTTCGCATTTAAAAATTGTTTTAGTACTTTATTTAACGATTACCTTAATTAATTAGTTAATTAGCAAGGGGTACTTCAGAAAATTGGACCATGATAGGGGGTACCTGGGCCTCCAAAGGGTGAGAACCCCTGACCTAGGGTTTTGTTTTTTTTAATTGTTTCTAAACTGCCTTGATTATTTTTATAATAAGGCAGGGTGGAAAGATTAGGAAGAAATCAGAGTCCTCAGCCCCCTTCCTACCAGCGCAGTGCAGGATGTGAGTGGCAATGCGGTTGAACTGCTCCTGCAGGAACTCAAGGTTGGTGCGAGTGATGTCGACACCCTCATGGACTCGGACAGAGGCCTAAAGGAGTGCGGGAGAGAGCGGGGGGGGAGCGGGAGAAGAGAGCTCATTTCCCCAAACTGCAGCGGAAGTCTGTCTGAACAGTCGCCCAAGTACACACACAGCCCCAAACCATTTTCCTCCTCACAGGCACATGCAAACCGCCCACCAGACATATACTATGCAAACAGATTCCGATTGAATTATTCACCCAAAAAAGCAAAACACACCCAAAACTTTGTAAAGAAAAATACATTCACACAAATTTGTTAGTGTACATTTGTATAACTGAGGTTTGCGCCATTCAGAGTATTTTGCAAGTAGAGGAATGGGAGGCTAAGCAAAGGGAAGAAGAGACAAACGCCTTAGCCCTCAAGCAAGAGTGCTTGCTCAACACTCGAGGCCTCGTCTGTCACTGGCTACCCAACGGATACGATTAAGGCCAAGAGACCACCACAGTGGCAGACCACTGACTCACATAGCCCAGAAGTGGGTCTGCAAGATGGCTTCACTGCTGCCAATCCCATCCATTGAGGACCTCATGACACACAAACGCAAATACATCCAGAAAGAAAGAGGACTTTTATCAGGGCTGTGCACATGCTGCCATTCCAGAAGAGCGGAATCAGCTTCCTGAGAAATCTTCGCTTTCATTTAAAAAATATATATATATATCAAGTTGCTAGCCCTTATCATTGAGTAGGAGTGTGAAAATGTGGGGCGAGACAAAGACGAGCGGCTGCATCATCTTTGTAATTGTAGGCAGCTCTCCAGAGTTGCAGACAAGGGTCTTTCCCAGCCCTACAGGGGATTGAAACCTGGACCTCCTCCATGCAAAGCACGCACTATACCACTAAGCTAGGGCCCTATTTCCCCAGGGGAAGAGTCGGGGGTCGGGAGGAAACTCACAAAGCTCTCGCGGATGTATTCCTCCAAGCCGTTAATCAAGTTGTAGGTGGCCATCTGTAAGAGTAGGACAAGAGAGAAGGGGCTATTAGCAAGCTCATCAGCAGAAGCCCTGCCCACTGGAGCGGTTGGGAGGAGGACCCCCAGGCCAGGGCCTGGGAGGAAGCGCAGCTCACCCGGACGTTGCGCTCGGTGGGTTCCTGGCCATGCAGGTACTCCTCCCGGAAGAAGCGGCTGAGCTGGGGCTGGATCCGCTGCAGCGGCTGGAACTGCCCATGCAGCAGCATCACCATGTCAACCATGGAGAAGTTCTGGCAGATCAGGGAGAGCAAATCTCCAAAGAAGCCTGGAGATGAACAGAACCAGGGGAACAGGGGTGAACACGAGTAGCGCAAACCGGCTGATCTGGCCCTCCAGCTGCCCCCAAAGGGCTGCAACCGCCCCTGGCACCACAGAGCCTCTTCCAACATCTGAAGGGCCAGAAGAGACAGCGCAGACCGCCACAACCCCCCTGCACTCGCACGTCTTCAGGCTGGGAAACGTGTGGCGCCCTCGCCTGGCCAGGGACAAGGGAGGCCAGTCTAGAGTCCCAGATTCAAATCTGTACTTCGCCTGGAGAGGCTAGCCCTACTTCACAGGGCTGTTGGACAGATAAACAGGGTGGGTATGCCACCCTGAGCTCCAATGAGGTAGAACACGATTAAGTAATAAGTAGCAACAGAGTGAAGAGACTGAGCTATGAACCAGGACGCACCAGTTCAAATTTCACTTCAACTAAAGTTCAGTTTGGTGGCCTTAGGAAAGCGATTCTTTCAAGAGCCTCAACTCCCCATCTGCAATATGGGGAGAATACTACTAACCTAATGTATGGGGAACAAAGCAAACGCAAGTAAAAACATGCATGGGGGGGGGGGGAAGGCTCAAAGAGCACTGTAAGACACTGAGCATTGCTATTACTGACACAACTGTTCTTCCTGGGAGACTCAGCCAGGAAAGGGTTGCCAGGAGCAGGGAACACCGGAAGGGCCAGGGTGGCAAGAGGACGGACAGGACTGAAGAGAAGGCTGGAAACAAAGGGGGGGGGGGGTGTTCTGGGATTCAGGCATTTGGCCTCCAAGGGAAACCCCCCTCGCCATCCGGGAAAGAAGACAGCAGCCTAGCCTGGGGAGTGAACGGGCACCTGGGGAGAAAAAGCAGCCTGAAATCAAGAGGAAGGAAGGGCAGAAAACAGGCCTTGGCCATACTTACCGAGGGCCCCCTCTGTACCTGGCTCGAAGAGGTTGCTGGTGCCGCTCAGGCGCTGGATGAAGTCGGCGATGCTCTCAGTGCTGCCCTGCTGGGCGCTGAGGGAGCCCATCATGGACGACAGCACGCCCTGGACCACGCTGGTGAAGAACTCTGGCGGCAGAGCGTCCGAGGCGGCAGCACCAGCACGAGTGCCGCCCCCTCCTCCGACGCCAGCGGAGGGCATCTCCGTCCCGCTGGGGGGAGCGGAGGAGGGAGGCGGGGGCGGCGGAGAGGCTGCTGGCTGTGGCGGAAGTGGAGCCTGCTCAGGAGGATGTGGGGAAGTGGCCCCCATCTGGGTCGCCTGGGGAGAGAAAGAGAGGGAGGCAAGGACTGGAGCTGGGCGAAGAACCTGCCTGCCTGCCAAGGCTCTGCTAAGCTCAGAATGGCCACGTGGCAAACAAAGAAAGCATGGAAGGAGGCATGTGCTCCCAGGGCTGCAACTGGAAGCCAGCCCCAGAACTGGCACGGAAACTGCCTGGGTCCAGAACTGCAGACCCAGAAGCAACATTCTCCCAGGGCAGCTTTGGCCGAAACCCAGAGTCTTCGTAACGGTCTCACCAAAGAGGACACCCTGGAACGGGAAGATGCCTCTATCGGTCGCGGTAACATTCATATTACAGGAGGGCCCTGGTATCTGCGAGGGATAGGTTCCTCCCCCCACCCCCACAGATACCAGGAACCCATGGATGGGGGGGGGGAACGCTATCCCCTGCAGATAACAGTTCCCCCCCCCCATTACCATTCCTTTAGCTGATATCGCTGGCACCAGGCCAGGGGGCTTCTTGATTAACCAAAACATTATAAACAGCAAGCTGCTTATAGCGACGAAGCAGGCAAGCAGCCTGTGTGCTAGAAAGTCTGCATTAAACAGGAAGTAGGAAGCTTCCTGCTTCCTGTTTAACAGAGACTAAAGGAAAGGTAATGGGCGCGATCTGCGGATAAGTGAATCTGTGGACAGCCTTCTGAGTCCTTGCCTTTTTTAACATCCTGCTGGCACAGGTGGAGTGCTGCTGCTTTTTTATGCTCCTGTTTTAATTGTAATTTGATGTGTTTTTATTAATTTTAGATGATGTTTTTACTAGATTTTGTGGATTGTTTTTATTGTTTTAAATGCGATTGTTTTTTGTATTATGTATCCCATGTTGTAAGCCGCCTTGGGTCCCTTCGGGGAGAAAGGCGGGTTAAAAATATTGTAAATAAATAAATGTGCAGATACGGGGACCCCTTGTATATGTGGTTTGAGGCTGCAATTTGCTTTTGGGGCTTCTCGTCCTGGGGGCCTAAGTAACGTGATCCCTCAGCCAGCCTAGAAGGTTCATAATCCTGTGACGTACTCCTGCTTGCTTCTTTGGAAAAAATGTCTCAATTGCACTGGAGTGACATCCAGATCTACTGGATCAGACCGAGGGGTCATTTAGTTCAGCACCTCGCATCCCATGGTGGCCAGCCAGATGCTTCTGGGAAACTCAACAGCCCTCATGCAGACAGCTCCCATGAACAGGCACTCAGAGGTACACTGCCATGAACGTTGGGGGGGGGGGGGGGGGGTTTGTCCATTTCACTACCATGACTAAAAAGAACATAGAGCAGCCCGGGTCAGGCCAAAGGCCTATCTAGTCCAGCATCCTCCCCCCGACCCCCACCCCAGCCCACCAGCTGCTTCTGGGTAGGCTACATATACGGTAATACATTTACATGTTCTTATATATAACTGGCTTGAATACCCCAGTCTTGGGGGTAAGTCAGGATATAAATATACTAAAATAAATATTAAGATTATTATGTAGCAGCTGCTGCTAGAGGTCTCCCCCTCCATGAATTTGCCTGATAAAATCCACCAAGCTAGCAGCCATCTCTTCTGGCAGCGAAGTGGGCAAGTCAAGCATTGAGAGAAGAAATACTTGCTTTTGCTGAGCCTAATCTAACCTTCCATCCATTTCTGGGCGACCGCAAGTTTTACTTTTATGGCAGAGGGGGGAAGCGGGTTGATCACCCCCAGGTTGAGATTCTGGAGAATGAAGGAAAGAACCAGGAAACTGGAAGCCAACTGCTTGGCCAGACCCCTTTGGCTAGCATACGTCTGTGTTGCTGCCCCCTTTAAAGAAGACCAAGCCGCCCACTGGCTCCACATCCACCCCTAGGAACCCCCCACGCCATGACCACCAGCCCAAGGCTTCCCAGTGCCATGCTGCCAGCTATGCCATGGCTCACCTGAAGGAAGTCTGTCATGCCTTGAAGGAAGGCAGGTACCCCTGGCATGGCCACGGTGATGGTGGGGGAGCCCACCCCAGCCACCCCTGCCATGCTGGAGCCCGCTGCGCCAAGGATGTTCCCCAGCAGCTGAGAGAACTGGAGCTCCGCAGCAGCGGTGGGCGGCTGGCTGGAGGGGACAGGCCCTCCTGGGGCACCAGCTGAACTGCCCCCTGCAGCGGTCGTGGCGGTGTTGGTCGTGCCAGCGCTGGCGGAAGCCGTGGGAGGGGAGGCAGAAGTGCTACTGCTGAAGGTCGCTTGGCTACTAACCGAAGAGGAGGCCGAGGAGGCCGTGCCACTGCCTTGAGCTGTGAAGGAAGGACGAGAAAGGGCTGTTGGGCAGGAGCCAGGCAAGGACGGGGGGGGGGGCGCCACCAGCCTCCAAGCACACCCCACACTCATCCGGGTTCTTCTGTCCTCCTTCCAAATCCCGATTTGGCTTAGCACACCCAGCCAACGGGCATTCCCTCCCTCACTGGCTTGGAAGGACAGCCACCACTCCAACAGGCCCTTCCAATTCATCAGTTCCAGCTCTTCATCAAACCAAGATCCACAGACACAAGCCATCACCACACACGGTCCACCATCTCCTCACCATACTAGCTCTCCCTCAAACTGCCACTATGAACCAAAACACCACCCCCTTTCTGTACCAACTGCTCAGAAAGAAGAACGGAAAGCAACAAAACCCAAGCACATCTCGGGGGGGGGGGGGTTAGCCTGTTTTTCGAAGTGGCTATGTTAAATACACACACACACACAAATCTGGAGCAACCTATCACCAGAATTGTGTGCATACTAGGATTCTGTGGAAACACAGGAAAAAGTACAGGACACAGTAGTCTAGAGAATCTCGACTTTCATTCATAAAAACAAGAAGTTTATAGCTTTTATGGCTGCAGGGAGATGCTAGCTAAGCCGATACCTCAGTAGCCACTCCCTGGTCCAACACACACTGGAACGTGTACACACAGAGGAGGGTTAACCTGAATGATGTGCTCCAGACAAGCGAACCACAACACTTCTACACACACACACAAACACACACACACACACACCAGCTGCTGCCTCTTCACTCTTCTTCATGTTTCATCACCTACCCACTATCACCGGTTGCATGAGGAGCTGCCCTACCAACCCACTGATCATCTGGGCCAAGGAAGCATTCCCACCCATGCCAGGGCCCTGCAAGAGAAGAGAAAGGATTAAAGCACACCAGTTTGGAACAGTGATCCTCTGGAAACAGAAGCCCCCACCCCAGCCCCGACGGGCCGAGTTCTCACCCCTTGCCCAGGTGCTTGGGGCGATCCAGGGTGTGTGGGTCGCACAGAAGGTGCAGACGGCCTGGCAATCACCACACGCGTTGGAGCCGACTGGAAGCTTGGAACTTGCTGGCCTGGCGCAAGAGAAGTCCGTCATGCTGGGGATCTGGGCATTTCCACCCAAGGGGACGGGGAGAAGTTGCCTTCCCAAACGCCTCCCGTCACTGTGCTTGGACTCCTCCTACGTTCCTACCTGCAGCAGCTGACGCTGCCGCCGCCATGGCCTGCTGTGTGATCTGATGAGCCACGGCCTGCATGAACTCCGGCGGGAGGCTGGGGAGTGGCATGTGAGCAGCACCGCCTAGAAGAGGAGGCAGGGGAGAGAGGCTGCTGAACCCAGAGGCCACCAGCAGGCGGACACACCGCCTGGAACGGGGGGGACGGGGACAGCCATGGTCTTCAAGGTCTCTGTTCTCCTTACCGATTCCTTGGGCATGCCCAGCTGGTCCTGCAGGCCCCACCGACGGTGCTCCGCCAGAGCCGCCCCCTCCCATCTGGGCACCAGAATCTAAGGAGGAGGAAAAGGAGAGGAGCTCAGGCCCCAAAGAGATTCAACAGCTCCGTGCTGCATGCTAAGCGGACAGACATTTCTCTCTCTCTCTCTCTCTCACACACACACACACACACAACACTAGACGTCCCGGGGGTCATCCAATGAAACCATCTGACAGGAAATTCAGGATGGACTCCTCCATACAGCAAAGCCATCTCTGAAATGGACTACAACCAGATGCGGTGAAGACCGCTGGCTGGGTAATATGGCTTTGAACCAATTTATGCAGGACAGGCCACTGCTTGACCTGTCTGCCACAAAGCAGCATCAGCATGTCTCCTAGGTGGCTATGTGCTGCCTCCGGATCCGGGGCAGCTGCAGGGGAACAATGGCAGGAGAGACGTGGGCCTATTCGAGGCAGCTGGCTGGCCACTGAGCGAAAGACAGGAGGCTGGGTTGGAGGGGCCTTTGGTCTGCTCCAGCAGGGTTTCTCTTAGTCCAGCCAGCTTACGGGAAGAATAAGTAGCATTTGTATTTGCATGGAACCTGAAGCAAAAGTAAGAGAAACTTGACCAAGTCTACGTAGGGAGTTTGTGGCACAGAGGAGACTGAAACGGGGAAACTTCTCAACTACAAGCATGTACAATACCACTGGGAAACTTGGCCTCCAGAACTGGGGCACCACAGGAACCCTCCAGAACCACAGAGATCAGCAGGGGAAGACGCGCAGCCACGCAGAGGGGACAGGAACCAAACATCCCACCCAGTCTCCCTCCTTCTGCCAAGTACCTCATGACCCAGGGCTCGAAGGGAGCCCGAAAGAGGCGCCCCAGTGTCCTCCAACCAGCGCCCCTTAGAGACAAACCCCACGAATGAACTCACCCTGTATATTCATGTGCATCATGACCACAGGTTCAACTGTTTGATGCGAGATGCGGATCACACGGGGGTGGCCTGTCTGGGAGGCCTGTGTCTGGGTAGAGGTGACTCCCGGGGAGGAGGAGGAGGGCAGCAGCCCCTCCAACGGCTGGCCTGCTTCTGCAGGGCTGGAAGTACCAGGCTGGGCGGCAGGGGTGGCCTGAGTGGCTGCGGACCCTTCTGAACTGGTCTGGGCAGGGCGACTTCCATTGCCTGTCATGGTGACTGTGGTTCCAACGTTAATCTGGGGCGAGAAAATGTTGCACACCGATGAGCCCCCAGGCCAGCCTTCCTAGGGCCAGAACCAGGTCCCAGCCACCCCCAGGAGTGCACTCACCTGGATGGGGATGGCCGCCTGCTGCAGCACCATGGGCGCTGTGTAGTGAGACATTGGCCGCACCACATGGAGGTGGCGGGGGGCACTGCAGGACAGGTTGCAGCGCAGGTCTGAGAGCGCTACAAAGGTGTTACCCAGCAGGCGCAGCGATTCCCCCACCAAGTTGATAATACGCTGGTCCTCTTCGCGGCCCTCTGTCTGCAAACACAAAAAGCAGGGACTGACACTTAGCGGCCCCAGGCTTCCAGCTTCACTGAAATTTGTACTAAGTAGTACCTGCCATGTAATATTTATTAAGCCCTCACAGTTTACTAGATGCTGAACAAAAAGTGGAACAGGCTTGCATGAATGGCTTGCAATCTAACAAGGCACAACACAAACAGGAAGAAGGGGTGGAGGAGGAAAACAAGCAATGAAGTCACTTTAAAAATCACCGGGGGGGGGGGGGAGGAGAACCAGTAAATGATCTAGTTAAGGGTTCTCCAGAGGTACTTTGGGGTACATCTGGTGGTACACGGCCAGTCTGAACCCCCCCCAAAACCCTCCAATGGAGCTCAGGAGCACAGGTTTCAGACGCCGCAGAGCTTGGGAAAATGCTGGCAAGAGGCTCGGCCAACGAGCGAAGGTGAAGTGCATGGGTTCTGTGAGCTGAAAAAGGCTCTCCTGCCCCCGCCAAGCCTCTGACTGATGTTTTCCCCGAGCTCCACGGCATCATAAACCTCCGCACCTGAGCTCCGTCAGTGTCCAATACCCGGAAGTGACAGGCGATGACGGCACTGCCCGTCACTTCCGGTAGTACGCCAAGGGATTCCCGCCAGCAGCAGTGGTACACCACTGCCAAGAGGTTGAGATCCCCAGAACCTCGGCTTTCAAATGGGAGGACAGTGCTCCAGCCCAAGTGCAAGTGGCCCCTTCCCTTCTCCTCAAGCAACCCTCATCAGCCTCCACATGGTCTGGATCAGAACTAGCACCATCCAAACCACAAACCACGATTCTCAGGCAAGCCTTGTGTCCCTTGTATTTATCGTACAACCGGTGGATTGCCAGAGGGTGGGAAAAAGTTACATTTGAGGGACCTTGGACTAATTTCCACACATGGGGGAAACGGACTGAGAAGTTCTACCCCCTGGAGGTGGTGAAAAGAGGACTCCAGTCTCCACTGGCCTGGGACACCCAAGAGTAAGACTGGGAGAGACACACATCAGTGTAACTCTTGCTACACGTCTTTCATTTCTGTCTGGCTTTCGGATCGACCAATAAGATTGTTCATTTGTTCTTAAGACGGCTGCTTTTATTTATATTCAACACTCCGTATTGTTGGTTTTAATTACACTTGGTAACATGAGCCGCCTGCTTAACAGGGAAAGGCGGCTACAAAACATGAAAAGAATAGGAAGACTCTTCTTGGCACAACGCAAGACCCCTTACGTTATTGTTGTAGTCAGCAGTGCCTGCCGTCCCCAGGATCTCTTCGTACCTCAGCAGGAAGGGCTGCAGCCGGCTCTCCACCCCGCGGAGCTCACCCAGAACCTCCACATACTCGCCTGGTGACGGGTGGCTACGGGGAGAGAGACGAGAACCCTCAGCGGCTCCCTCGGCCCCAGCGAGCATCATTCCACCCCCCTACCACCACTGCGTTTCCAGGGCCCCCCTTCTATGCCCACCCGTCTGCACTCCACTCACCTCACCCCTGCGCTGCCACAATCCCCCATGCAGCATTCCCTTCTTCCTCCTTCCCCAACACTCAGCCCAGCATGCAGCAGGCACCACTCTGAATGGGGAGAAACCTGCCCCACCCCAGGTCTCCCTCCTGCTTCTTACTTGGGTGCAGCAGCCTCCGCCACAGGAGGGGGCTCCGTCCCCGAGGGGGGCGTCTCCTCAGCTGGCGTCGGCTCACTGGGAGGCTCGGATTCAGCCCCCTCCATCGGTTCCCGTTCCGCGACGCTGGCAGATGGGGCCTCCTCGGCTCCCGACGTGGCCTGGCCATTCGCGCGGCCCTAAGGACAGACATGCGGAAGTCAAGACGCAGAAGTAGGACCCTGCCCCACTCCTACACTCGGTGCCGACCTTCCCCAGGACAGAGATGCTCACCTCCAGACGGTTCAAGATGCCCTGGACATCCCGTAGCATATGCTGGGCCATGACGAGGCGGACGCGAGGCTCACTCTGCAACAAGAGGAGAGGCCACGGATCAAGCCCAGGAACCCCCTTCCCTGAATCAGAACCGCAAGTCCCCTCCAACCAGCTAGAACTCTCCTTTGCCAGGACAGAGAGGTTGATGTAGCCAACTCTTGCTCTCCTCCTCCCCCCCAGATCAGTATGGACACAGGACCTCACCCCACTTCCCTACAGGTCCATCTTTAGACGTGGCTCACAGGCCCATCATAGAGCAGGATGGAAACCAAGAAGGTCTCCAGTCCTTAGCCAGCAATCAGAGCAAATCCCCACACACGTGCACCTGCTTTCCCAAACAGCCTCTATCCCAGAGTCGTCCCCCCCTTCCCAGCATAACAACCTCAACCCTGAGAAGTCTCCCAGATCCCGGAGGTTAGACTGGCAAAGATGTGGGAACTTGGGGGTGTGGGTGGCGCCTCCCTAAGGAGGAGGGAGCTCCTCCCTTTAAAATGGCCACAAAAGCCATTTCTCTTAGATTCACTTTCGGGCTGAGAACAGAATTTTTTCTGCACAAAAGTGTTGTACTGTACAGAGCCACTCTTCCATTTCCTTGTACTGTATTATATTTTAAGTCCAGTATTCAATCTATAGCAGCTATGAGGGCACTTTTCAGATTTTACTGTGTAGTAAATAGTCTTGGGCAGGACTTTTACCTTGTAAGGGCAACTGACACCTTTTACAATAAGGACACTTGAAAAGCCTCTTCTGCAATATTCTACATACTCGCCGAGTAGGAACTGAGCCCACAGACTTAGGGCACAATCTGCAAGAAGCACCCACCAGTACAAGCCTCACTGGAAGGGGGGAAGAGGGGGCACCAGGCCCTGTGCAACTCCCACTTGCTTTAACAGGTCTCACAGAAGAGAAATTCCTGACAGCAGGAGGACACCAGGCTTGGCATTCGACCAGTCAAAAGGTTGTCACAGTCATGGATTCCACGCATGACTTTGTTAGAACAAAACACAGAGATGCGCAAATTCTGAGAGAGAAGTCCAGTCCCACATGAAGACCCTTCCTCCTGGCAGCAAATGCTATGGACTCTGTTAGACTTGGGCACTTGTGAAGCAGCGTTGTTATTATTATACTGCTTTTTGATAAAAACATTCACAAAGCGGTTTACAGAGAAAACAACTAAATGGCTCCCTGTCCCAAAAGGGATCACAATCTAAAAAGATGCAGAAGAAGCAACAGTCACTAGAAGACACTGTGCTGCAATGAAGAGTTGCCATGTTCCATTTACACAAAAAAAAATGGCCCTTAATTCCAAATGTCTCTGACCATGTGCAAAGCTCCTTTCCAAGAGGGAAACAAATCTTCAAAAATGGATCTAAAAGCAGTGTAAAAGCATGAGCTTGTGCAGAGTGCCTTTCCTTTAAGAAGGAGAATGCTTCCTCACTTGTCCCAAGGCTGAAATCTGCACCTTGCCCTCAGCCAGCCTACCTATGGTACCAATGGCCCTACAGACACTGCACTGCACTGCCCAAGACGTGCTCTAGAGCGACACGGCAATCATATGGCTGGATTGTCTGTAGAGCATCTGAGGGATGCGCATACGCATGTGTGCCATCTCAAACACAGTAGCCACTCTGTGGGCCTCACATTAAGGGGCAGAATCTTACAGAGCATCATGGTCAACAGGCACATCTCTCTCTCTCACACACACACACACACACACACACACACACACACACACACCTCCCTCTGACATAAAACTCAACTAGCTGGCAGTCCTACACGCGTGCCACCGTGAGAACAATGTGTGTATGCATTTGCTTCATGCTTCCTTTGGAACCCCATTTTCCCATTGATAATGCCAGCAGGAGAAGTCAGCTCATGTATTGTACATTCATGGGGAAGCGAACCGACGGAAGCTCTCCAGAGACAGCACATGGGGACGCCACACACTCCCATCTAGGGAGCACCTCACTCCTATAGGACTACAGAGAAAGAGTCTTTACTCCTGCCACTACTCAATACATAACCCCATGACCTGGTTGCCGATTTGAGATTGTCAATGAAAAAATGGGGTATCAAGCTGGCTATTCAAAAGCAATGCCATTTTAAGGCAGGTGAGGGCTGCCTCTTGTACAAGGGAAACCTTGATCACAGAAGATTTGACTGTGGCCAAATAAGAGGTCACTGATCAAGAACTTGTCACTCTGCACCATATCATCAACCCGCTGAGTTATCATCAACCCGCTGCACCATATCATCAACCCCCAGACTCCCCGTCCCACTTGTACCTGTATGGGAGCCTGGTCCATATTTATATGAACATCCACAGACGATCCATCGCTCTTTGGAAAGCAGGGGGTGAGAAAAGGAAGAGACAGGGGAAAAAATTAAAACAAAAAAGAAGGGAAAGAAAAGGAGGGGGGGAGAAAAGACAGAACAAAACGGAGCAGAAAGGCAGGCAAGAAAACACAGGAGATCAAAGTGCCACATCAGAGGGTTCTGCCCTACCCCTCAAGGTCGCTTCTGACATTACACAACACATGCAGATACTGCCACTGTAACATGTCTGCACTGGTCACATCTCAAGGCAGATTGGAGTTTGTTCTCTAGAGAGTCACTCTTGCCCAGGAGGTGTCCATTTTGCAGGATTTAAACATCATCCAAAGCTCTGAGTACCCTGCATTAAACAATTTCCAATGCTGCTCTGGGCAATGCAAATTCCATACCAAGAAAGGCAGAAATCTGCACCCCGTCCAAATTATGGAAGAGTACATTATTTATTGTGGTCACAGGCAGTGGCTATGAGCCAAGCAGGGCATCAAAGCCCCAGCCACAAACACGGCAGCCTCAACCAACCACCCCTTTGGCTTCACTACATGCATACTTTCAAGCACCTCTTTGGAGCCATAATGCCTAGAAACTTGCTTTGTTTAAATATAAAAATTAAAGCCGAGATTGCGAGGAAGCTGAAGTTCACGCTGAATACCACATTCGGCACTCTTCCTTGGTCCTGCAGAATTGCAGCATGCTCACAGCCCCGATGGTCTCCCAGGGAGCAGCTGTCTCAGCTCTGACCATACCAACATTGTCTGAAAAAGATTTCAGGGTCCCCACCCTGCTATTTTGACGCTCATGCCAAAGACAAATGATTGAAGACATGTTTTGAAAGATGGGCTGGCACACTTTGCTGGCACTGATCTGCAAGAATGCGAAATATGGAACGAGCAAGCGTCCATGGCGATATTTTATCCACAGACCTAGTCTAGCTTAGCAAGAGTGTAATTTCAGAATTGCCCTTGCCACTCCTCCCAGACACCCCCAAAGCACAGCTAAGGACATGCAGGCTGCACACGTTAGGAACACCAGGCATTCAGAGGAAGCGCAAACACAACAGACACATCTGTACCCGATAAAACCCGCTCCAGCGTACAGCTAAGGTTGCCACTTCTTACCCCATATACTAGATATATACCTTTTATTTAACATGTTGAAAACTTTTAATTGTGTTATTTTTGCAAGCCACCTTGGGCATTTGCTTTGGCATTGGATAAAGGCGGGGTATAATTTTAAAAAAATAAATACGTCTCCTACTGTACCAGGAGACTTCAAGTAGCTGTGGCTATCGGGCCCATTTCCTCCCTAGCCTCGTCACCTGCCCCCCTCCCCTCCCTTGCTGTGCAACATCAGGAGGCAGAAAAACAGACCAGGCAGGAGGCACAGTGCTTCCTTTTTTCTCCCACTGCATCGAAAGGTACATGTCTGATGCTTGGGGTTAGAGGGGACAATCTTAGGTACAGCACCCTGCCCCTCCAAACCACCGACACAGGAAGTAAGGCTACCAAGCTACTCAACACCCACCACCCAGTGCCACACCTGCTGGTGTGCGTCTCCCCACCCCAGTCTCATAGCATAACACCAGCACGTTCTTCCCCTTTTTATTGCACAGGGGCTAGAACCATGAGGAAAGAAGCTGGATACTCCCCTTATCCCTTCAGTGCAGCACCCTCTAGCTAAAACTCACTTGTGTGGGTGGCTGCGGGTCCATAATGCTTACTGGTAAGTTGAAGGTTCCCACCATGACGTAGCTGTTGGCATTGCGGTCGTGCACAGTGGGGCCAGACCCCCGGGGACCTGCACCATTGTGAGGGACTGATGACGATCCAACTCCAGAGGGGCCCCCCATGGAAGGAGACTGTGTCTGAGGGGGGGCACGTTCCACCAAGTGAATGACTTTGCCTCCAACATCTGGAACAAAGACAAAAGGCACGCATGGGCGTTTTGCAAGCCCTATGCAGGTTCCCTGACAGTACACAGTTCAACCACTCTCATGTTAATTTGCACAGAGTGGTCCATGAAGAGAAACTGGTGAGAATTTCCCACTTTATTTGAACAGTGAACCTTCGAAGTATCCAACTGTCACACCTGTATCCCCATCTTTCCTCCAAGGAGCTCAAGGGAACACCTGCAAGTTTTATCACAACACAAACAACATTACCACTGAATTCTATAGCCACAACTACTCTGTGATACCCGACAGCAATTGGCCCAAGATCACAAGCTTAATATGCAAGCAGGGATTTGAACAGAAGGTTCCCAGGCCCATCTGACATCCTAGCCACTATATCATCCTAGCTCTTAAATAATCTCTGAGCAGATTTCAAATGAGAACAGCTACACATCACAGGCAAGCGCACATAACAATACCCCATCAGGCTGTCTGTTTTGAAGAGCATACTAGGGAAGCTGAAATTTTAAGCAGAGGATGGGGGGAAGGCGTGCTTTATTTTCCACCGCCAGCCATTTTACTGCTCACCCACCCTGGGTTCCAGATGCAAAGGTAAACAAGTATCTGGAATCGGGGGGGGGGGGGGGGAGAGAGAAGCATCAGGGGCAGCTCTTAGCAGAAAATTGCCAACAGGGAAGGGATTAAGCGTACAACTCCTCCCTTCTTAGAACTGCAGCCTCCCAAGGCTTCTTTTATCTTTAAAAAATACCATCAGGTCTCCACTATATACATTTGTATGCAACATGTAGCATGCATCTGGGTAATCATGAATATACTCTAAAAGAGTTCCAGAATAAGTACATTAAAATAATTCCATTTAAGTTCGCTCTTGGGAGCTCTTTTTTGGGCAAAAAAGTAGCACAAAAATATAAGAAATAAAACGCTGGTGTTATGCGGGCAGCACTTTGGGAAGCTTTTCCAAAGCTTCACACTCTTCTAGGATGCCCTTTCCCCACCCTCGACTCCCTCACGCACCACACCCAAACCCTCCCCCATCCTTCTCCCTCAATGCACCTCAACCACAACCCACATCGTCCACAGGGCTCCCCACTCACTGTATTCTTTCAGCTTCTTGTCATCTTGCAGAACTCTCCCTTGGTAGATGAGGCGCTGCTTTTCGGAAGGGATGCTGACTGCCCCTGCAATGTGCTCCTTGAACTCCTTCACTGTGACCTGCAAAGCAGAAGGAAAACTGGAAAAAAAGGTCCAGCAGGCAACACTCCAGCCCTACCACTCCTTTCTAGCTTCCTCCATCTCACTAGACTACCTTTGGGGGACAGATGCCCCTTCTGCTCAATGCCAACATTGTGCTGGTACTAGAGAAAAGCGGCAGTGGAAAAAAACACAAGAGGATACAATCCAGTTCCATTTAAAACCAACAGAACTGCCTTTATTGCAGTGGTCGTCTATTTGTGGCAAGGGCGCCTTGCGCAAAGGGGATATGTGGCGCACCAGGGATCGAGTTGGAATCCAACTCATGGGATAATTTACTGCACGCTCAGGCTATAATCAGAGAAAGTCAGGGAAAAGCCACCAGACAGAAGGCAGACTGACCGAAGGGTGGTTAATGCGCACACACCCCTTCCGGCTCCCTGCCTTCCCTTTACTGAACCAGCAGCTGAATAGAGGAGAACCTCGGTAGTTTTTAACTGCTGCCTCCATCCTAGGCTAAAGAGATCAGGTGGTGGTGGTGGTGGTGGGCAATCTGGGAAAAATCCCCTCCCAGGAGAGCACTGAACCCCAAGGGTTCGCATTAAAAATCTAACCAGAGAGCAAAGAGACATGATAAACCACTGAGTTACACGTGAACATGAACATGGCAAGAGTCAAAATGCAACTAGTTTATAAAAAGTCCAAAAGAAAGCAATTAAGCAAAATGTGAAACAAAGTGTAGAAAAAAACATACAAGCAGGCTGATGGAAAATGCCTGACTTGGATAGATGGACACATAACAGAGCTTAATCAAATGATACAGTAACTAGTAACCTCCAGCAGATGGAGCTGGGATGCTACTCAAGAACAAAGCCCACAAACTGATCAAACACATGATCCGGTTGCTAACTGGTGAAGTCTGCAAGAGTGAACATAGCAAATAAAAATTAATTCTCTGATGCTCTAGCTAAGATTACAGTCCCTATCACTAGCTACTTACATTGTCCCTACACTTAGTGGAGAATAAATGGGTGCACCTTCCACATGCATCCCTGTGCTTGGTCTTAAAAAAACCTAGGTTTGACAAAGTCATCAAATCACCTGATTAGAGGAGTGGAGCCCACCTGGCTTCTCCATCCCACCCAGTTTACCTGAGCAGACAGATCTGCTGCCCAACTGGCAGGGTAGGGCTACCTCTATGCAGAATAGCTACCCCAGAAAGGAATAAGGACCCTGTCACAGACAAGAGGGGACTCCCAAGAGAATGCAGGCTGACCCAGGGAAGCAACACCTAGTATTTAGCATGCTTGCACCCTTCCTGCTCCCCACTTTCCTTTGCTGGACAAGCAAGAGAAAGGGGGAAAGCCTTGGTAGAATGTACCCACTGCCACCAGCCCAGGTGACCAGAGAGAGGGAGGCCATCTGTGCAAAAAATCCCTCCAGGAGAACTCCAGGGGTTCCTATTAGAACCCCTCACTGTACCATCTGAAGAGCTGTGACAATCCATATCTGCAGATATGACAATCCACCGAACCTCCCTGTAACCAGGAACCAGGCAGACAATGGGTTAAAATAGAACCAGCTTTTATTAACAGTTTAAACAGAGGACGAAAGGTGGGTCAAAAGTGATATCTGGGAGGTCTTTGCAAAACAGACTGGAATGAAACAGAAAACCCAACGCGTTCTAGCTAGCCTTTTTCCCAGCTACCTCAACTTGCCTGAAGGAATCTCCAGCCCCATTCACTCGCTGTTTGGTGAGTGGGTGCTCCACTGAGTCCCACAGAGTGGGTTCTCAGGCTGTTGGAAGGAAACTGTTGGAAGGAAGCTTCCTGTGTGCTGAGAGTTTTTACATTTGCTGGAGTAACATCATGGCACTCCCAGGCTGGAGAAGTAGAACAGAAAGGAATGCGAGCCAATCAGCAGGCACATTCCAATTCCTGAAGAGAAACACATTGGGAAATACAGGGGATTCATCACAGACCCCCAATCCACATCCAGTATATGGCTGGTTTCCAAACACAGGACAAAGGCTGCTAGCCAGCAGGATTTTAGGCTGCTGAACCTGCACAGGAGCTTCTGGGGAGTTGGAGAAGTGTCCAAAAATAAAGAAAAATAGACAAAAAAACAGGGAGAAAACAGGGCATTCATCACACAGACAAAGAGAATCATGTGACAGGGTCAGACTGCAACAGTCAGAAGAGAGAAGCAAGGGTACAAGCCCATTCTTTGGACCTGGCTTGGCAAACATCCCCCAAATAACTGGCAACTACTGAGCACACAGACAGCACACCAAGTCCCACATCCTGTACCAAGTTGTGCAAGGAGATACTATTTCTCATGGACCCTGCGGCACCAAATGCAGCCACCTCCGGATCTAAAGCAGTTTCTTTTGCTACAGTGCACGTGTTGCTACTCCCAAGCAACTGAGAAATCTCCTTTAATTGTGGGTTTTCATCCGCTGGTGGCTAGTCTTATTTTCCTGACAGACCAGTCCCTGCACATTCTTCTTTGAGTTGGCAGCTAGGGCCCAAAATTGGCCGAGGGACCTCCCAGTTGCTGACCCTAGTTCACCAAGTGAATGAGCTTGTACAGGGTTCCTCAAGAGGAGAACACTGGCCTGCCACACGCGCACCAGAGAAACCTTGCAGCAACTGTACACGAATGGCCCCTTCCCGTCCATCTCCTAGCTGCAACCCCAACTAGGAACGCTCACCTCCTCCTCCACTTTGAAGGTCCTTGTCTGAGAGTCCAAGGTTTTCACCAACACCTCAAGGGTCTCCGGCTCTGCCATGGTGCCTGTCAAATGCTTCCTTAAACCCTGTTGTGAGGAGGGAAAAGTAGTAGGTTCCTGGAGATTGTCACAAAAATCTAGCATTTCCTGCAAATTTGAAGGTCTGAAAACCAATGCGACTGGGGGGGGGGGGGAATTGAATACATTGACCATAATATTACAATTTGGCCCCGGATAATCTCCAAAACATAGTCTCCTCTGAGCAAAGAAATATGCAGCTCAAACTAATAAAACCGTGCAAAAGAGTATAAAGGAGTAATCTTGTAAAAGAGAAAAGACACAGCATTTGACTCTTCCAAATTTAACAAGCTAGCACAGTGGTTTTCATATATTTGCTGCTCCGCGACCCACCTCAGCAACCTGGAAGTTCTGGTGGCGACGTAATGACGCGATCGTGTCACTGCCAAAACTTCTGTGTTGCCGGCTGTTCAGTTTTGTTTTGTTCTGTACGTGAACAGCTGGCCAGCTGAGCCTCTGCTCACTGAGAACACGATGCAAGGAGGCTCAGGTGGCCAGCTGATTGCGACCTACCCAAAAACATGTCGCAAACCACAGTTGGAGAAACACTGCGCTAGCATGTTAAAATGTCTGGCTGAAACCAACTAGAACAAGATTAAAGCCCTGGTAATATCCCTGGCCCACAAGCAGAGAACTGAACCACTTGAAATTTGCGTTCTGTTCTAGTTCGGTTTTTATCTCTCTGATGCAGCTGCTAACTTCAAAACGTGTTTCAGTAATCTGTATGGATACTTCAAATTTAGAATAAAGTTTAAATCAATTCTAGTTCTGAATCAGTTTAGATACATTTTATGAACAGTAAATGCTTTATTGCATGATGTAACCCTATAAAATGAATACAATAACTTGCGAAAAATATTTATCTTTTAAAGCTCTGTTTTTGAATTTAAGGGTCTCTCCAAATGAAACACATTCAACAAGACACAAAGCAAGAAAACAAGACACTGATTCCATAGCTGCAAGCCGAGTGCCTAACAGCTGAACCACTTGTTTTGAATTGGTTACCACTTTTTGTGCTTGTTTGGGGGGGGGGAGAGGGGGTCCTGGCAAAGTTCAGCCAAAATATTTTAGATTTGGGCTCAATTCGGATTCACTGACAACACCTCTATGAATTGGGTTTTGAGGTTCATGTTTGGGTCAGTTGGACTCCCTGCTTGTCAGTTAAACCCAGGGAGCACGGCCTGCATCACAAGTTAGAGAACATTTTTTTTCAAAAGAAAGATGACTTTCTAAGCCCTGAAAGGTAGAAATGCTGTTAATTTATCACAGAAAGAAACCATCACCATTAAGGTTTCCCAGAGACACATCTGTGCAGAGAAATCTCAATGTGCAGAGAAATCTCAATGTGTAAGATTGGTTAACCCATCAGTTAAAAGATCTATGATCTATTGACAGCCCCAGAGAGTACTATTGCTATTATTTAATCAGTTACTCTTTGGACAGTTCCAGGGAAACAGCAGAGACAAAAGATTTTGCAGACAGCATCAGAGCATGCTCACGAAACAGGGAAACCAAAAGGCCAATGCAAGTACCACCTGTGACATTCCTACACAAAGTTCAAACCCATACTTAATCTTGTATACATCAGAGTTCTTCATGCCAGTATGAATAGGTTTTCAAGTTAAACATTTTGGCTTCCATCTTCTCCAACCACATATAATTCTGATGTAAATACAGTACAAGCCAAGGTGGCGACAGTTTGACAAATGCTAACGAAGGATGCATTCTTCTGTCATCACTTCGGGTTGAGTTTAACTCAAAATATTATATTACGAAAGCCAAAATGTTTAGATCCTGTCTGTTCTGTCAACAACTTATTTACTGTATATAATATTACTCTGTACTGTTTGACAGTATCATTTAGAGATCCAGAGCCTCTAGGTCTGCAGCGATATACTGTACAGTTTATTTCTTGATTGAAAAGTCTCACACACCATGGCGCTGTGTGTGTGTGTGTGTGTGTGTGTGTGTGTGTGTGTGTGTGTGTGTGTGTGTGTGTGTGTGTGTGTGTGTGTGTGTGTGTGTGTGTGTGTGTGTGTGTGTGTGTGTGTGTGTGTGTGTGTGTGTAAGAAGCACAGTCTGTAACATTCCTATGCAAAGCTCAAATTTGAGCACTGCACAGGAATGTGACAGGCTGTGCTTCATGTATTTCATGGACTTTTGGCCCCACCGTTTACAACTCACTCTCCCTCCCTGTATTCACATCTCTGCCAATTGCAGATAATACTCCATGCCACTGATAAAGTGGGCTCTAGGCTACAAAAGTTGATGCCACAATAAATCTGATCCTCTGTTTTGTTGCCTTCTTTTCCCTCTCTTTGTTGGCCACACAACCCACTCTACCTGTATTTTTGCGCGGTATACTCACTTAGGCCAGGTTCAGACATAACGGGAAACCATGGTTTCCTACAACAAGGATGACGCTCAGACTCATGGGTCCATACACTTCCCTTCTCTGCTCCATGAAGTTTCCACTCTCACTTTAAGAACAAACCACAGTTCCACATTATGAATAAGCTTGGGGAACTGCAATTTGTTCTTAAAGTAGAAACTTTCACTTTTCTTTTCTCATGCACAGAGAAGAGGAGCTTCCTATTACGGCTGAATCTGACCTTAAGGGTAACACACTAAATGTTCAAATAAAGAAGGTAAGACGAGTTAATATTTCTGCATCCCTTTGGCTGATCATCTAGCTAGACCCTATGCAACTGGCTTGTTCATTACCATTCATGATCTTTCTTTTCTTAATATAATGTAACTAAATAACTATTATTATTAATGGTATTTATATCCCGCTTTTCAACAAAACGTTCAAAGCTGTTTACAGACAAAATCAAATGATTAAATGGCTCCCTGTCCCAAAAGGGCTCACAGTATAAAAAAAGATGCAGAACACCACCAGCAAACAGCCACGAGAAAAGAGACTGTCCTGGGGTGAAAGGGGGACAGTTACTCTCCCCCTGCTAAATATAAGAGGAGCACCAATTTCTTGCCCAGTTAGCAGGGGTCTAAATGTAATGAGTATGTTAATGTAACTAAGTTTATTTTATTTATTTCTAAAGCTTACTACTGTACTTGCATTCTCTGAAACAACAGCACCCAAAGTCACATACAACAATCTACCTCTGTGAAAGATGAACAGGCAGGCCACAGTATCCAATCCCTAGCTCCACAAGGATAACCACATTCCAAGCTTTGTTACATGCCTTGGGATCAAGCAGCAGGAAGTGTCCAAAAGGAAATGCATTGTTTTTGGGAGGAAGGTATTGCTAACAAGTACACAAGACCAGTCTCGCAAACAACAAATTAGAGGTCTACAAAATTTTCACTAACCTACACTTATCTGTGTCAATCATTTCAGGCCTAGAGGAAGGAACAGACTTTTGTAAAGCTTCCCAATCTGGTCACCTGGAAGTAATTCCAATTTACCACATGTGATAAGGAAAGTGGCCATTTAGGAACTGGCACATCCACATGACATTAAATTCAAGCCTGGGAGCCATTCCGGGGGGAGAGCCATTCTAATTCTTAAACACCAGCCTCATATTTTATAAGAGAGGACTTTTCTAGTCCTGCTACTAGGTAAAGGTATCCCTTGACAATTAAGTCCAGTCGTGTCCGACTCTAGGGAGCGGTGCTCATCTCCGTTTCAAAGCCGAAGATCCAGCGCTGTCCAAAGACATTTCCATGGTCATGTGGCTGGCATGACTCAACACCGAGGCGCATGGAACGCTGTTACCGTCCCGCTGACACGGTACCTATTAATCTACTTGCAATTTCTTGCTTTCAAACTGCTAGGTTGGCAGGAGCCGTCACATGGATTCAAACTGCTGACCTTTCTATCGACAGCTCATGGTTCAGTGGTTTAACCCACTGCGCCACCCGCTGGCTCAGTCCTGCTACTACATTTCATTAATCCCCCAAAAAAACCAGAACACCTGTTTCCAACTCAGCCACGTTATAAACTCGTATGAAGAACCACAAGAAACTCATCTTTCAACTTTAAAAAAAAACAGCAATTTAAGGCACACCTAACTAGACCTGCTTGGAAAGAACAAGAAATCAATGAACTTACTTCTGAGTAAACACGATGATGTCCAGGGATATTCAGTCTTATTTCGGTATAACAACAATGCTGACATAAAATTTTCAAAGGTAATTGTTTTTGAGCTAGAGACTACTTAAGACTCCATTACAGAGCTCCTGCACAAGCAACTACATATTAGCTCCTCTAGAAGGGATTAGATTCAAATCCCTACTCAGCCATGAAGCTCCTTGAACAGCCTTCAGGAAGTTTCAGCTTAACCTAAATGGGATAACCACTACATATCCTATCCTCAGAAAGGGCAAGGCAGAAATGCAAGAAGAAAATGTTTGTCTACGATTCTAGCTCTCAGATGCTGAGCCATTTATTTATCCAGCACATAGTTCACTCTATCTTGTGAGCTCCAAGAAAAAAAAAATCAGACATACATTTCTGGAAGACTTGCAACCTAAGTGATTAAAGGGTTTGGAGAGAGAAAAACAAATTAAAGTGATATTTTATACACAGGAAAACATGAAGCAATTTAGGAGCTTAATTCTGCCCACCTCCCCAAAACAAAGATGGAGAAGAAATAAACGGCAAAGTGCCCTTCAGGCCAAGCAACAGGAAACGGCACATCTCCCCTATCTCTAATAATTCAAAAATGGCAAGCCACAAATCTCTCCAACTCTCTCCCCCATCACATATTCCATTACAGTGTGCAAAATCTAAACAAATTTAGTGATCTTTGGGTGGCTCACAGTCAGAGAGCTGGTAAAGAAAATTATTTAATACTACTATTTATTTCCTAATCACATTCCATCTTGGCATTTGAACCTAGAATGTCCCAAACTGAAAATTCTAGCCACTACAACATCACACAGTTGTCTCCCCACTGCCCAAATTTAAATAAATTCCTGAGAATAGGGGTTCCTGACTTTTGCTTATAAATTTAATCTGGATAGATGGAACTATATAAACTGACAGCATAAACTCCACTGGAAACAAACTCAATTCAACTACTTTCTCCCCAAAAATCTGAATACTGTATTGTAAATATCCATTGCCCACAAATCAGTACATACCTGGAGCACAACCAACTACCAGTACCAGCCCAGTGAGCAAAGCAAGAAGACATACTATACAACGTAAGAGGCTTAATGAAGTCTCCTAGTCACTCACAAACGCCTAGCAGGAGTAAAACCCATCCAGATGGAGAATGCAGCTTGCCCTCCACTCCATCGTTTGGTTACTAGGCCCTGACTGTATAAAATTAAAGTTGCCAGCTGTCAAGGTTTAACCCGAAGTTCAGTGTTTTGGCCTCCTTCGTTCGTCCTCCTCCGGGGGAAATGAGTTAAAATCTCAGGGTGAGGAGTCAGAATAAAGGGCCAGGCTACTTTCTGCTTCGCTTGGGAACTTTTCCATTTACACAACCACCATCCCCATGTCAATCAATCAATCAATCAGGTCCGTCCTCTGCCTCCAGCAAGGACCACATCGCTTCCACCCCATAGCGCCGCGGGTCCATCTCCCCGAGTCGCAGGGTCCGAGAAGACCTGGCAAACCGATATAAAATGGCACCACTCATACCTTCACAGATCTGGAGACGAAAACACCCTCCTTTCTCTCTCCTCCACCCCCTCCTTTTTCCCTTTAATGGGCCCCAACATTATTTTTCCAACCTGGCCCCCGTCCTTTCACTTCCCGTCAACCACCTCCAGCCAAAAAGACCCTCCTACTTCCGCTCAAATACAAGACACTTCCGCCCAAATAAACATCCGTCTGGAAGCAGATCCCATCGACAGAAACGACTCACCATAGAGACGGAACACAAAACGACAGTATTAAGGCGCGCGCGCGCACCCACTACCTCTACTTCCGTTACACTGCCTTTAGCCATGGTGGCGTCATTCTATCCTTTGCCATCTCTATGGCAAAATTTTATTTACCTTTCAATTGAAAGCTCAGCGTGAATGATCTATGTTAAATCATAGATCGGAGGTGCCAATAAAGGCTGCAATAGTATGTCACCATAGAGACAGAAATCACATAACGATTATTATGTGACAGAAATCACATAAAGATTATTATGTGACAGAAATCACATTACGATAATCACATAACGATTATTAGCATTTTCGGTTCACAATTGAACTGCTTTTTTCGCTCAACTTCTAACGCAAAACATGTAGGGGCTGTCACCATAGAGAACTAACGGAACAGAGCGACGCTACTCCTCCAAGCTTTCAATTTTTACCGGAAGTTCAGATTGCGTATCTCTATGATCCAGCATTTTTCTCTTACCACTCACTTGCCTCGATTCCAAAATGGCGGCACTTCCGCTTCCCTCGGCGGCAGCAACTAAACGAAGATCTTGTTGATCACCGCACTCTTCTGCTGCTTTTTCGTTCTCTCGAAATCTACCCCCACTGATGTCCACAACGTCTGAAGCGGCCGTTGGTGCCGAAACCACCGGCAGCCTCGCGCCTGCCTGCGTCTTCTACCCTTCTGTGCCGCTGCGTTCCCTGGCTGCTCACTACTACGCATGCGCGAGTACTAGGCCCCTATTCTTTTCACCTTTCCGTTCCCTTTTATATAGCTGACTAAACGAGTTCCTGCTCCTTTCATGCAACAAATCTAAACAAAGCCGTTGGGTTTCTTCAGTTCATAATTTTTCTGTTCATGACAGGACTGAAAATCATTTTTAGTATTTGAACACAATACATGTTATTTAGCTGTTCAGTATTTTAGTTCAAGTTCAGTCTTCGAAGCAGGAGAGTAGTTCAGAACTTCCCGCCTGCGCACTGGTCACTTGACGTAAACAAGCTTTTTCTGTGACGCAATGGAAGCTGTCGAGGAAGAGAATCTATAAGAGAATTTGAAAAAAGGAGGCGGGGTCGGGGAGAGGAGGATCGTCGCGATTGGTCCGCCCGCCATGTCATCTCCGGGCACGTCTTTTACTAGAGACCGCTTTGAAGCAAGACGGTCGGCCATTTTGGCGAAAGGCACGGGAACAATACTGTGCCCGCCATGTTTGTTTAGGACAACCTCCCTCCCCCATCATACCACATTGTCTCAATCTTTGTTTGGTCTGTAGCTTAGCAACTGCTGGCCAATGGGAACGCTCCTTGAGTTTTGGGATGCACCCACCATGATAGATCTTGGTAGCACTAAAATAATTAAAAATGTTCTTTAGTGGTCCCCGCCTCCCTCCCACATGCAGTGAGGCATTGTTGTAGGTGGCCCCATATTCAGCAGCAGGTTCTAGTGCAATCTTACAGTGCAACCCTATGTATGCCTACTCAGAAGTAAATCCCACTGTCTGTGTTCAGCAGGGCTTACTCCCAGGAAAGTGTGTCTAGGATTGTAGCCAAAGGGTGTCTGTTTTGACAGGGCCAGGGCTTCCATGCATACCCAAGGAGCAGGCCCAATCCTATCGAACTTTCCAGTGCTGTTGCAAACGGGGCATGCGCTGCATCCTGCAGTGGGGGCCACTGGCGTCACTACAGGGGGGCGGAGCTGCATCCTGCAGTGGGGGGCACTGGCGTCACTACAGGGGGGCGGAGCTGTAAGTTCTTCCGTGATCGGAGCCTCCCTTACACGGAAGAACGAAGTGCCCCGCCCCCGCGCCTTCCAACCCATTCAAAGCGGTGAAATCAACGCGCATTCACCGCTTTGACTGGGTCGGAAGGCGCGGGGGCGGGGTGCTTCGTTCTTCCGTGTAACAGAGGCTCCGATCACGGAAGAACTTACAGCTCCGCCCCCCCTGTAGTGACGCCAGTGGTGGGGGGGGCAGTCACAGAGTCCTCCTCAAGATAAGGGAACTGCATTGTGGATGCATCAGTGCTGGAAGGTTGGATAGGACTGGGCACTGTTTATCAGGCTAAATATGCCTATTGTATGGACCAAAAAATACTGTATAACCACAAGTTCTGAACAGATATGCCTGAAGTGTAAAAAATAAAGTTGCTACGCTCTCCCCATTCCCTAGGACTCCTGCAGCTGAGCAACAGGCAAGATACTTGATGATGGGGAGATGCTTTCCCATCACTTCATCATCATGCTATGAAAAGCCTGGAATTGGAGCCTTGCGATTGAGGTAGGGTATGGTGTAGTGAGTGGTTCAACGACTTAACTAAAGTCAGGTCATCCTTGGTCCAAATCTCCCCTCTGCCCTGACCTCACGTAGGAGGCCTTTGACAAGACATTCACTCTCAGAATCGATCTCCTCGTCAGAGCTTGCCCAAGGCCTCCAAGCACCACCATGTGCCAAATGCGGTTTCTCTCTCTGCCTTTATTATGTGGTAATGTGCTAGCCTTTCATTCTCCCAGTCCTTGGATTGGAAAGAAAAAGGAAGGGTGGAGGAGAGGAGAATAGTGGGCTAGAGTGTCTTCAACCTTGCACTCCTTTTCCATTTCAGGGGGTGGGAAGAGAAGCAGCAGCTCTGGAAGTGGGTGGGCACTCCCTGCCAATCTGCAGCTTCAGTCAGCTTCATGAATGGTCCAACCCTACTTGGTAAAGGTGCAGAAAAGAGCGACCAGAATGATTTGTGGGCTGGAGCACCTCCCTTATGAGGAAAGGCTACAGCGTTTGGGGCTTTTCAGTCTAGAAAAAAGGCGCCTGAGGGGGGACATGATTGAGATGTATAAAATTATGCATGGGATGGAGAGAGTGGATAGAGGGAAATTCTTCTCCCTCTCGCACAACACCAGAACCAGGGGACATGCACTAAAATTGAGTGGAGGGAGAGTTAGAACGGACAAAAGAAAATATGGAAGCTTTCATGGCTTGGCACAATTTTCAACGATACAGGAGTTATGGGATTATCAGCCATGTCCAAATTCATAGTTGAAGAAATAAAGAAAAATTTTACTAGTACTGTTTGTCTGGAAATTCTTTTAAGGCACATACCATCCGGCTATATACATATAAAGATTATCCAGTTTACAGACGAGCAAGGGCTTTAGATCTTCTGCCAACGTTTCCTCCCTCACGTGGGACTTTGTCAAAGCAAGCACAGCTTACAGCTGTTAGATGACAGCTGTGCTTGCCTTGACAAAGTCCCACGTGAGGGAGGAAACGTTGGCAGAAGATCTAAAGCCCTTGCTTGTCTGTAAACTGGATAATCTTTGTATGTATATAGCCGGATGGTATGTGCCTTAAAAGAATTTCCAGACAAACAGTACTAGTAAAAATTTCTTTATTTCTTCAACTATGAATTTGGACATGGCTGATAATCCCATAACTCCTGTATCGTTGAAAAAAGAAAATATTTCTTTACCCATCTGTGGAACTCCTTGCCACAGGATGTGGTGATGGCACCTGGCCTAGATGCCTTTAAAAGGGTTTGGATAGATTCATGGAGGAAAAGACCATCACAGGTTACAAGCCTCCTGGCTTTAGAAGTGGGTTTTCTCTGTGCCGGGGAGTGACAATAGGAAACAGGTTATCTTGTTGTCTGTGTGCTCTCGGAGGCATCTGGTGGGGCCACTGTGAGATACAGGAAGCTGGACTAGATGGGCCTTTGGCCTGATCCAGCAAGGCTCTTCTTATGTTCTTATGTACTTCTCACGTGCAATATGGGGGCAATAATACTGACACCCCCCTCCTCCCACATTACAAGGTTGTTGTAAGGATTACAACAGAGAATGTACGGAAAGCGCATTGTAAAAAAAGTACTATGCTGGTCCTCAGTTACGTATTATTAATAGTAAGACTCATACTCTTTTCTGCTCTCCATCAAGATGGAGACAAAGGATGACACACATAGACAAAGTGTTGCATTTTGAGCACGGCATGCCCTTTAAAAAATAATCTCAGGTAGCATTTTTCTTTTTTAAAATAAAGCTTGTCCTCAGATATAACCTAGTTAGCATATGCAAATAAAGCAGAGCCATCCTTTCACAAACCACCCCCACAGTTTAGCCTTTGCAGTCCAATCTAGTGTGCCTCAAAGCAGGGAACTTTGCTTGAAGAGGAAAGTACCACTCTTAAAAAGTGGTAGTTGCCAGTCTATTTATTATCTCCTAAATCCCTCACACGCCTCCCCCTTATTTACACAAGCTCCCTTACTTATTTTGTCAGCCATTGCATTGGCTGAGCTGCTCTCATGTCATAGATACAGGTATGTTGAGTCAATATGAACCTTCAGGGTCAAACTAAATGTGGCATTAACTAAATGTGGCATTGAACCGCTGCTTCAGCGACTGCACTGGCTGCCCATTCGTTTCTGAGCCCAATTCAAGGTGCTGGTAATGACCTTTAAAGCCCTTCACGGTTCGGGCCCAGGATATCTGAGGGACCGCCTTCTCCCATACATTCCGGCCCGCTCTCTTAGGTCATCTGAGGGGGCTCTCCTGCGTGTACCACCTCTATCGCAAGTTAGGGGAGTGGCAACATGTGGGCGAGCCTTTCTGCTGTGGCGCCACAACTGTGGAACTCTCTGCCAGGGGATCTGAGAACCACCCCCTCCCTCATGACTTTTCGGCGAGGGCTCAAAACGTTTTTGTTTTGTCTAGCGTTTGAGTGATGGATTGTAGTCTGCCTCCTGTGTCTCAAGATGCTCTGCCATGCTGCTTTTGTGCTCCATACTGTCCCCCCCCCCAGTGGATTTTATTGTTTTTAAATTAAGTATGTATTGTTTAAACTTATTTTCTGTATTTTAAACTATGTTTTTTAATTTTTGTTGTAAGCCGCCTTGGGCATTTGCCTCGGCATAGGATAAGGCGGGATAGAATTTTTTAAAATAAATAAAAATAAATAAATAAATTTATATTTGCATGCTCTGGATTTTTCTTTTTAACAACATAATCCTTGTTGTACCTTCAGATGCACAGTGTTTCCAACACATTTGCATTTACTTTTCTGTTCCCTGTAGAATATACAATCATGGGTGGTCATAGAATGCCTGCATGAAGTTAACATACTCAGATGACAATCCAGGAATACTTTCTCAACTGGCCTCTGAACTGGTTCTGAACTGGTCACTTCTACTTTTCTATATATAGGAACATTTGGTATCAAATATTCCTCTGAAAAAAGGTGGTACTGCCTGAAATGCTTTGGGATGGGGGGCTTTTTATTATTAAACAGAACCATACATTTCCCATACATCTTTATCTGCCTTTGCGTTATGTTTGGGTGGCCTGGCCCTCCTTCATGTTTATGGATTCATTCACCAAAATGCTTATGGCCATGGGGAAGCTGTCAGCAATAAAATGCTGGTCAACAGTGTAGCTTCTGTAAGGCAAGTGGAAGGGCAGTTTGACTGGAAGGAAACAAGCCTTACACAGGCCTTAGAAACAGGAGGAACCGTGTGCTATAGAAAGAAAAATAGACAAACAAGGGAGTTTGTGGGACAGGGGGGCTGTGGGTGAGAATTCTGAGCAGAGAGGGGAGGACAAAGAAGTTGGAAAGTTGGTAGTGGTGACAATGATGGTGCCAAAATGTACCGTACATAATAACCATTCAAACTAAGCAACCCAAGCTGTGGATTATCACACACTGCAGGAGAAGCCTAAACAAAGCAACGAATAATGAAGACCCACTGGCCAAACTAAAGGAAAAATTCCTTCCTAATTCCAAATATTGTCTGTCTGTGGTAACGTCATTTCCATGGTTGCAAATAGTACTGGACTCACTAACCCCCCCTATTTACCCTCAGGCCCCTGGCTATGCTTGGTAGAGTCTTTCTATATTTTAGTTTAACGTACATCACAGCTCAGAGTGGACTCTAGACCCCAGAGGGCTAAACATTTAACAACTAGGGGGCAAAGGTGAGCCTGACAAGATGTTAGTGCAGAGGCTGATCTTCAGATCCAAACTCCAGCAGCTTCCACAATGGAGGGCCCGTGGTCCTATCTCCTCTATTTTTATGGGGTCCTTGTAGATGTCCTCTCCCTGTGCGAGGCTCCTGTGAAGCTGAATGCCACCGAGCTCGACCGAGACCAGGTAGCTGAAATTGGGACGGGATGCTGGGGAATAACTGCAGGTGAATGAGAGGATTTCATTCAATTTCTTCCCAGTCTCTGCTGCCTCCAGTCAGCGGCAGGCAGAACTCTTCTTGGAGAAAGAAAAGGTATCCATTCACTCTTTGGCAAGGGGAAGAAAAAGGACATTAACATTCTTTCCTAAAATGGAATATAAGATTGAACACTCTGAACATAAGAAAAGCCCTGCTGGAAGAGAACCAAGTTATCTGTAGGCCAATAGCTTGTTTCTAGACAGGTGCATTCAGAAAACCCACAAGCACAGCATGGAGGGAATAGGACCCATTCTGCTGGCCTCCCCAGCATCTGGGACTCAGAACTGTGATGCCTCTGTAAACAGAAGTAACGTCCGTGTAGCCATGATGGCAGGCTAGACCTCTCCTCTGTGACTTTGTTTAATCCCTTTGCAAGCCTGTGGCAGCGGTTAGCAGGCATGCCCACATCGTGTGGCATTTATATCCATAAGGAGCCGTCATCCTGCCTGGTGGCAGTGAAATCCGTTATCTTGATGTTTCCCATCCACAATCCATCACAGACATTATCTGTCTTCTGATACTGTTATTCCGAGTTTACCTTCTTGGTTCTCAGAAAGTACCTTTATTTTGTCATAAGTAGTATAGCCATTAAAAAAATATTGTGATCGGTCTTTTAAACCAGTGCTACTCAAAGTGTGGTCCACCGTCGGACCGTTTGCCAGTCGGTGAGCCATTGGCTGCCGGTACACAGTTTGTCTCCTGGGGCTTCCTTCTTCCAGCTTCTCCGAGCTTCCGAGCTTGTCGCGGGAGTTGAATGTGCACCAAGCCTCACAAGAGGCTCTGAGAAGCAGAAAAGGAAGCAGGAAAAGCCAATGTGCTGTGTGCCTATCTACGTACCGGTATATCTATAGTGCTGGTCCGCGGCATATTGGAGGGGAAAATTGCCAGTACACAACAGTGGACACTTTGAAACCATTCTGAATCTGGGAGGTTGTAGCATTTTTTTTCTTTAAACCAGTAATTCAAACCATAATTTCTGCTGCAGTTAGAAGACTCATTTTTAACTCCAGTTCCTGCTTCATAGCTGTTCACATTTTTGGATGGTATGATATAAAATGCCCTGAATTATTCCTAATACCTACTTCCTCTAGGTCAGGGGTTCTCAACCTGCGGTATGGGTACCCCTAGGGGTACGCGGACCTCTTGCTGGGTGTATGCCAAGCCCTGCCCCTTATCTGTCCCATCAGCAGCTAATTAAGTGTTAATGATTTTCGGAGCCCTTCTGTCTCTCTGATTTTGGTTTTGGGCTTATTTTTGTACTTTGGAAAATGTACTTTGGTGGGGTGGGGGAGGGAGGATCTGATTTTGGGAAGTGTGACTTGGAGAAAAAAGAGATCCTTGCGTGTGTGTGTGTGTGCGTGCGTGCGTGTGTGTGTGTGTGTGTGTGTGTGTGTGTGTGTGTGTGTGTGTGTGTGTGTGATTTTGTTGACATGGTGTAATGATATTTTTTTTGAAGGCTAGAAAATGCAAGATCGGATAATTTGAATCCCAGCAAGGCCTGCCTAAGATATTTTGTTACCTACAACCAAAATCCAAATGGTATCAATCTGCTGCAATCCCACCTCACCACTGTTTTTTCCTTGCAAGATTTCAGATGCAGCAGCAGAAAAAGAGAGCAAGGGTTTAAGCACCCTACCTACAAGTTACAACACACAGGGCCCAATCCTATCTAACTTTCCAGTGCTGATGCAGCCGCAAATGCAGCCCCAAGGTAATGGAACAAACATTCCCTTACCTTGAGGAGGCCTCTGTGACTACCCCACCCTCACCCCACTGCAGGATGCAGCACACACCCCATTGGCACAGCTGTCAGCACTAGAAAGTTGGATAGGATTGGGCCCAAAGTTTTCTTGGCCGAAATTCCCTCCTTTCCCTAGAAAAGCAGACATAGGTATTTAATAGATGTGTTTGCATGTACATGTGTAGTTTGGCCCGAAGAATGACTTGACTCTCACCTAGTTGTCTTTGCAGTATCTCGGCAGATGGTTCTTCATAGCTGCAGCATCCTCTTCTGCTTCTTCGCTGGAGACGTTCACCACCACCGACAACACCGTGTTTAGCATGACTCAGAGCAGCAGCCCAGAACAGTTGCAACTACAAGCTTCCATTCAGCTGTGAGTTCTCCACATGCACTCCACATGCATTCCTCACACATGCACTCCATGCACTCCACATGCACTCCGCCTTTCCATCCCAGGACACCTGCCCATCACATCCCCCCTTCAGCTACTCAGCATTATTTAGTCTGTACGAATGATCTCTAGGAGTCAAACTTTGGAATGTCTCTGGTAATAGTAAGACAAGTGCCTTTTGAGCATGAGTAGAGTGCAGGACCCAAGATATTTTTGCAACTGAGGCAGAGAACCCTCCCCACATGGACATCCTGAAAGCTTAAATGGGGGGATGGACAAGAGAGGAAAGAGTCTTGGCCTTGGAAGAGGCCCCTAGCCTTGCGCGCACACACACACACACGCGCGCGCGCACACACACACACACACACGCACACACACACACACACACACACACAGAGTTGCCCCTCCGAAATCAGTACGGGTCCAAAACCTATGCATATGTGCTGCCTTCCAGGGAACCCAGTCAGCAGACAGTCGTATGCAGGTGCAAGCCCTCAGCCGGCTGGGGCTGGACGGAGCCAGGTAGCAGGGAACCAAGCAGGCCCCTGAGGGTGAACTGAATGCTACCCCTGCCACTGGTACGGAGGGCTTAGGTCAGCCTGGCCAAGGGGGCCCTCTGATGGGCACATGGCCAACACCTGACACCACCCCTGTACTGCTGTCCCCTTCTTCAACACCCAGCTTGTAATCATCCATTACAACCACACGAGCCATTCACCGCCTTTTAATGACACCCAAAATCTGATGCCCGACCTGAGGCCGTTGCTTCACTCTACCTCATGGTAAGGGAATCCTGGCAGAGTGACGTGACCTCCTCACTCCTGAGAATCAAACTATAAATATGCTACATTACATTGCTGCTCACATGCTGGATTTTTTTCTTTCCTAAATAGCAGCCCCAGGAAGCCCAATCAGGATTTGGACCACATGGGGATGAGGAGATTTAATCCTTTGCCCCCGCTGCTGTCCTGATCTGGATCAGGCCCTTCCAGCGCTGCTATGAAGCTGGACTAGATGCCTTTTAAAAGGGGGTTGGATAGATTCATGGAGGAAAAGACCATCACCATTTTCAAACTGCCACATCCATTCTCCAACATCTTCATACCTGTCTGCTTAGCCATATCTCCGACCTGTTCCCGGGCCGGCGCGGCCTTTACACAGCCTCCTCGGACTTGCACCAGCTAAATAGCTGGCAGAAATCCGAAGAGGCCCATTGGGGCCTCCCCGTGTTACACCGGGGGAAGGGGATGAACGTCCCCTTCCCCCAAGTAGATCTCTGGGCCAATCCTCCCAGAACAGGGATAGGATCTGTCCCAGATACTTAGGCAGGATTGCACTGTGCCTCTGGTCCTCTAAAATTCTCTTTACTACCACCTCAAAGCATCCACCACATTTATCCCTTTGTCTGTCTATTCATCTTCCTATGTCTCTCTCTTCCCAGGAAGACAGGCCAGTGTGTTCCCAGATCATGGATTTACTTGCTGAAGGAGCAGAGTGCTGATCTGGCTACAGAAGGTAAGTAAGACACAGCCTTCTGATAAACCCTATTCTCGGAGCCAAGCTCAGAGGAATCACATGGTATAGCCCTACTAGGACTGTGAAGCAGAAGGTGTAACCAATAACTGTGTGCAGAATTATTACAACAATATCCAGAAACCCTATGCCACACACCTCTAATTAAGCAAGAATAATTTAAGGCTAGCAAAGTTGCAGATAGTTAGCTCAGACTCTAAATAAAGTACATTAAGAATTATTAAGGTATCGGTCCAAGTGGTAAAGCAATCGGAACGACCACCCCTGCATCAAATGTCAGAAGCTTGATGTAAAGGCATCAATCGAACAGGTAAAACAATAGCAATTATTGAGTCATTTATGTTGCTTTACCTGTTGGGTAGATGTTTTTCTGTAATGATTGGAGATATAGCGTAATTTGTTTTCTTTATATGTCTGGTACCAGGTGTATGGCAATGTGCTATTTAACCTAATAAACTTGACTTGATATGTCTGGTATGGTTTTTTAGTATGCCGTGAACGTATATTTGTTGTTCTTGATAAATCATTTTATACTGCATTATGAGTTCAATCTCATACTGTATTATGAGTATGTATATATTATTGTCTTCGTTAGCACTACCCTGATGACACACTATACAGTATATAGCTTGAAACATGTTGAGTTTCCAGGTATTTTCTGCATTCAGTTTTACCGAATACATTTTGTACATCACTCTGCTTGAGTGCCCTCCTTTTGGCAGATGGCAAACTTACAGTGCAATCCTAATTATGTCTACTCAGAAGAAAGTCCCATTGAGTTCATTGAGACTTACTGCCCGGACAGTGTGTATAGGATTGTAGCCTTGGACTAGAACTCTTCATTGTGGCAAGCTAGATTTCCATAAGTAGGGAATTTTTGACATGGGGAATATTCAAATATGCAGTTCTTTCACTTGCATTCAGAAGTGGTACAGTGCAGCAGGAAGGCTATACCATGTGTTGGCTATACCATGTGTTTCTCCTGAATCTCTCTCTCTCTCTCTCAACCAACCCTTGGTCTGCAGGGCCCACTGTTAATCCCTTCCTTCCCTGTGTGTTCAAGGTCAGCAGCAGCATGTTTTTCCCCTTGTTTCTCCACTCCAGGCCGGCCCCACATGAGGACAGAGCTGTTCTCTGCCAAGTGCCATGACTCTATCATTGTCCAGGAAACTGACCAAGATTATCAGAGGATTCTCCTATACTGTGAGTCGTTTCCTCCAACTCTTCAGTATATAGGAAATGGGGTATCATACATTAGAGTAAGACCCTAGGTTCTCTCCTTGAGTCTGAGCTGCACCTACCTTCTCTCCTTAGCCCGTGTCCTCCATCCTGCCGAGAACTGTATTGCTGACTTCAAGGATAAAGCTTTTTGCCTTGACATGGATGAATTCCTGCTTATTCCCAGGACCCAAAGTAGGTGTTACTTGTGAACTGGTGGCTTTGTCGCTGTTGGGGCCAGCACTGCCCCCTGGTAGAATGGTTAGGACTGTTCAGGTGGCATGCCATGAATTCTGTGGCATGTTTGTCTTCAAGGTAAAACGCTCCTACAATGGTAGAATGCTCCTGGTCCTGGCAGTTTCTTGGTCCAATTGGACCACCTGAAAGGTGCCATTTCTCCCTCTCCCCCTGTTGCCAACCCAACGGCAAAAAATGGAGAATGGTGTTAGCAGCAGCTGTGGCAATGGGAGGACCTTGGACAGGTGAGAGGGTGAGAGGGTATCTGTTTAGGAGACACATTCTCCGCAAATATCCTACATATTCCACAGACTCCCTCCATCCTTGCTACAAACAATAGGTCTCTATCATGTAACAGCTTCAGGGTCTTTGTAATGGAAACTTTCTTGGCCCCGTTATGTTCCCCATTTCAAGGTGTTTTGTCCCTCAATTAGAAGCCCTCATTTACGACCCTGGCTGTTGCACTTGACTAGGGCTTCAGTGCTTTGCACCCTTTCTTGGGAGGAAGTCCCTTGAACTCAGTGGGACTTCCTTCTGGCTGGGCCAAATCCTATCCAACTTTCCAGCGCTGATGCAGCCGTGCCAATGGGGCACTCAATGCAACCTGTGGGGGGGGGGGGACAGTCACAGAGGCCTCTTCAAGGTAAGGGAATGTTTGTTCTCTTACCTCAGGGCTGCATTGTGGCTGCATTGGCATTGGAAAGTAGGAGAGGATTGGGTCCATAGACATGCACAGGGTTGCACTGAAATGCGACAGACCTAAGCACATCCTAATGACTGACTTCCTGGTGACTAACTGAGATCTTGCAACTCAGTATGTGGCTGTTGGAAAAGGCAAAGACAGTGCTAGAGGTGATTAGGAAAAGGGTTGAAATGAAACTGCCACTAACATAACACCTTTATACAAATCAGCGATAGAGCCAAATTTGGAATACTGTGTGCCATTCTGGGTCATACAGTCTCCTAAGGATATTGTACCTGGAAAAGAGCAATCAAAATGATGGGTGGGCTGGAGCGCCATCCCTATGCGGAAAAGCAACCACATTGGGGACTTTTGCTTTAGCAGAAAACAAGTAAGGGGGGGAATGACACAGGATAAGGGTTTATAACATTATGCATGGTGTAGAGAAAGCTGATGAAGAGAAGTTTTTCTCCGTCTCTGTCTGATTCAGACACTCAGGATCTTAAACTTGATTTGCAAGAGATTCAGGGCGAACAAAAGAAAATACTTCTTCACACAATGTGTACATATTTTTTGTGGAATGTGCTGCCACGAGATGTGGGGATCAGGCCCTTAACTTAGATGGCTTTAAATGGGGAATTTGGACAGTTTCATGGAGGTTGGAGCTACTGTCTCCATGGCAATCGGTCATGATGGCTGTATGGAGCTTCCACTTTCAGAGACGGGATGCGCCACTCGGGGGGGGGGGGGTCAGAAGTCGGCCAGGGCAGGCACACACCCATCAGAGGGTGCAGTTGGCCAGGCTGGTCCCTGACCCTCAGTACTGATGGCCCAGCATACCATCAGGAGGCAAGTGGAAGGCGCCATGTGGGGGTGGCCTAGTGCTGCAGGCCTTTCCCTCAGGGTCCCCAGCAGCTTGGCATCAGTACTGGCTCCACCGAATATTAGTTGCATAGGAAAAAGAGCAGGGAAGGGTTGTTGGTTGTTGCTTTCATTTCTGTGCTTTTGGCCTTTCCAGAAACATCTGCTTGGCCATTGTAGCAAACAGAGTGCTGAACCTGAAGAAACTTTGTTCTGATCCAGCAAGGCTCTTCTTGTGTTCTGAGGGGAGCGAGTCCCTGAGAATTCAGTTGGACTGGCATCTCAGAAGACGCGTTTGGACTTGTGCTGCATGGCTGAAACCAGATGTATGATGACCAGCAGCACTGGTCATGCAGAGCCCTTACAAAGCGAGGAGCAAGAGAGAAGATTTAAAGCACAGCATCAGTGGTAGAGGGACTGGGGCGGAAATCTTTACCTGCCTGTGCTTTGCCCCGCAATTTGCTTTCCTATGCCTCCACTCCCCCTAAAAATCAAACACACACTTTTCTCCCATGAGGGTTACTTCCAGCCAGAAGGCTTCACAGGGAGGTAAAAAGGTAAAGGTGACCCCTGACAATTAAGTCCAGTCGTGTCCGACTCTAGGGTGTGGTGCTCATCTCCATTTCAAAGCCGAAGAGCCAGCGTTGTCTGAAGACGCCTCCGTGGTCATGTGGTCGGCATGACTCTCCTTGCCGCAGCGCGTAGCATGCGGCTGGAACACGGAGCGCTGTTTACCTTCCCGCAAGCGGTACCTATTTATCTACTTGCATTGACATGCTTTGGAACTGCTAGGTTGGCAGGAGCTGGCCAAGCAACGAGCGCTCACCCCGTCGCGGGAATCGAAATGCCGACCTTTCGATCAACAGCTTATGGTTCAGCGGTTTAAATGACTCTAAAAATATAGTGCAGTGGGGCGGGCAGGCTGAGGCTTCAGCTTTCCGGCCGTCTGTGCCATGCTGTGTTTTAAAACTCTCTTCCTCATTCTCACCCCACTTACTTTCAGCCCAATCCTAACCAACTTTCCAGCGCTGATGCAGCTGTGCCAACGAGGTGTGTGCTGCGACCTGCAGTTGGGGGGGGGGGTGTCACGGAGGCCTCCTCAAGATCTGCATTGTGGATGCATCGGTGCTGGAAAGTTGGTTTGGATTGGGCTGTTCGGCAGTAACACAGTCTGTTGCTGTCTCTTACAAGATCTAGTTTGGCTTCCAGAATACCTGGCCCTAAGAATGCTGGATAATGTTCATGAAAGCCTGGTCTGTGCTCCCAACCTAAGATATGGATCCCTTTCACCCCTCTAGCTCAGTGTTTCTCAAACTGTGGGTCGGGACCCACTTGGTGGGTCGCGACCTGATTTCTGGTGGGTCCCAGGTGATGGAAAGATGAGATCAGTACTTGCCACAAGCCTCGAGGCTATTCAAAAATCAGATACCTGCTAATTGCCCTTCAAAGAGCTGAGCTCCTGCAGTTTGCAATATAGCTGCTAATTACCCTGCAAGCAGCTGAGCTCTTTACTTGTAAATAAATAAATATATTTATTTATTTATAGATCACCTTTTTTTTAAGTCTCGTAAAACTAGGTGGGTCCCGATAGAGTGTCATTTTAAAAAGTGGGTCCCGGTGCTAAAACGTTTGAGAACCACTGCTCAAGCTGTTTCTTCCCCATATTACCTCTGCTCCCCAAACAAAGGTATCTGCATTTTTTTCTCCGTTTCTAGTCATCTTACATTCCCCAGGGGGCTATCTTTCTCCTCCTCCTCCTCTTGAGTTTTCTGCTCCTATTATGTGGATAAGAGAGGGGATGGGGAAAAGAAAAATATGAGCTTATATGTACCAACTCCCCGACCTTCATGATGATACACACACAAGGGGTTTCTATGCTTCATTCTATTTCCTTTCCTTTTGAAATTGCCCAAGAGGACCCACTTAAACCACTTTGGCCACTTCTGTAACGGTTTAATTGAAAACAATGCTGGGAGAAAACCCCAGAAGGTGGCTCTTTCTCTCTCTCCATCAGATGGAGATTGAGAATCATCTCCTGAACTTTCTAGGGCTCTTCTAATCTTGACGCTTGCTGGAGACAAAACGCTACATTAGCTCGAGACCTTCAGTCTCATGTGATCCAGCAGGGCCATTCTTATGTTCAGGGGATCCTCTGTGTCAGATGTAGGAGGGTTGCTACCGGTATGTCTCTCTTTCCACCCTGTTTTGGGATGCTCCAAATTCTTGCTACAATACCCCACCCAGCTACTTGGAGGTGACGTAGCTCCGCTAGGATTTCCTGGCCTGAAGGACTGTGAAAATTCCTCGTCTGTAACAAGCCTGGATATGAAAACAACTTCACAGTACTATTGCTAACTTTATCTCTTATTTTGCCAGTCTAGCTGTAGACGCAAATACACTCCTGGATTCCAAAAGCTCTAGTCCCAGTTGAAGTGGCAAACATTCCTGCTCTAATAACTTAACCATTTATCTTCTGTCCTGTCTCTCAGATACCTGTGAATTCCAAGAAACTTGACCCTCAAACTCTTGGGTAAGGTACCTAAATCATCCTGTCCTACCCTCTGCACAAATACAAATACTTTCCCTGCAGCCTCCCTGTTTTAAGGTATCAAAATGCCTTCCCTTTGGGTGCCACATATAGATGAACTGTGTGCTGATCCTCTAGAGCATGGTGGTCCAACGCGTGGCCCGCGGGCTGCATGCGGCCCCCTAAGGCCTCTGCTGCGGCCCCCGGCTGCTCTTGGAGCTCCCCTCCCCCGCAGTCACCCACACTCCCCTGATGATCGGAAAGGCGGTCGGGAGCCGACCGCTTTTTCGATCCTCAGGGGAGCGTGGGCGGGGCATGCTAGACAGCAGGGCGGGGCATGCATCGGTCATTATTATTAATTAATTAATAATTTAATTTATTGTGCGGCCCCTGGGTTTCATGTCGAAGTTCGCATGCGGCCCTCCAGGTACGAAACATTGGACCACCCTGCTCTAGAGATCAGTGGTTTTCAAACTGTATGTTCCAGACAACCTTGGAGTTCCTTGAAAAGTTATCAGGGGTTTCACAAAGAGAAGACTAATAATGGCAAACAAGCTTCTCTGAAAGATATCTTGCTTATCCCTGTTGATCTTGTGGAATTACAATTGCAGGAGAATTTGGGTGTGTTCAAGGGGGCACTTTTCACATGACCAGTGGTTCTGTACACAGGCAACAGTGAAAGCAGCTTTCATAAAGTGAAGCTGCTTTAGCAGTGAAGCGGAATCTTCTAAGGACACTAAAATAAAACAGGCATAGTAGAGTGCCTTGGGGGACAATGGCAGAGCAATATCACAAATCACACAATTCCAGTCACACATTAAGTCAGTGGTTCCAAAACTGTGAGGCGCGGCTCCCAGGTGAGCCGTGGAAGCCACCCAGGGGAGCCACAGAAGGGTGGCTTCAGGTTCCCAGTGTAGGGAAGACGGAAGGGGTACCCCAGTCAACATACCCCCATCCCACTTCTGATTGGGTCTCTAGAAGGGGGCAAAATTATCTTCACAGCAGATTCACAGAAGAGGTGAAATTGAGGAGAAAGCTTCACCTGGTGGTTTTCTGCTTGTCACATACCAATGTAATGGGGAGCCATGATCAATGGTTGCCAATGGTCAAGGGAGCCACAGGTCAAAAATGTTTGGGAAACATTGCATTAAGTAAAACATAGGAAGACAAAATCACCCTGTCAAACAAGGAAGATGAGCTACCACCGTCAGAAGACTGTCATTAAATGTGTCATTAAAGTCATAATGTGTAGTTTGGCCCAAATTCACACTGTCAGTTCACGTCAGGGCAACCATGAAGCCTGACAGGCTTGGCCTGTGTGCCTCGCATGAGCAAAGTGCGCACCACCCTAGAACATTTCTCAGAATCTTCTGCAGCGTACTAGGGATCTGTGACAGTTGTGCCAGACAGATGAACGTGGAAACAGTGCCCAGGAGACAGGAAGTTTCTGCTGCAGACATACCATACATTGCACAGAGGCATCCTAGGGGAGGCAAGTCCTTTCTGCTCTGCTTCCTGTTATGTGATCACACTGTGCAAACCTAGGCATTTGGTACTGGGAGCAGAATTCAGCCAACTGATGTCCACAGTTGTATTAATTCTCCAAATTGCTTGGCCTCAAGGATGCTTCAACGGTAGGCTTAGAAATGTGTGAGCAACGATTGGTGAACTCGCAAGACCCAAAAGTGGGGGGAAGGCTCTGCTTCAGCATGATCGGCTGTGGTCAGTGGGTGGAAATTCCATGCCCTTCGCGGCTCTTTGCAGAAACAGAACTGACTATGCAAAATAAGCAAGCACGTGCAAATTTTTATATTATATAAATAAGTGTGGTGTATGCAGATTACACAACTAGGCTTTCCTTGATGCAGAGCTTGGGTTCTCTTGCTATTGATTTTTAGAATCAGAATTCTGATTCTGAATTCACAGAATTCTGCAAGTTGTTCCTACAGCCTATCAGTCACATAGGGAAGTCCCTACATAGCCAGCTGGCATGACTTGTCTCCCATCCTTTCCCAGCTTCCTTATTCCCATCTCTGACCCTAAAAGCTTTTCTGGAATGGAAATTATCACCTTTAGTAGCATAGGAGTATTAAGATGCTACTGCATCAGTAACAGTCTGGTTCTACTCATGCCACCAAGGCAACACTCACACTGTTTTCACACAGCAGTCCCTCTGCTTGGTTTTGGCAAATATGTGAACCATTCCCTCTAACCATAGTTAGAAGATCAGGAGCACTCCATGGGTTCAAAAACCCACTCCCAGCCCTTTTTTCCAACCTAGCGATGGAGCAGTATTACAGCTGCATCACCATTAATCCTAATCATGGTTCACTCAAACCACAATTTGCAAACCCATTTCTAACCATGGTTGTAAACTGGTTTAAAGTTAACCATGGTTTATGTTTACATCAGCACAGCTCTCCAGCCAAGGCTGGGAGAACTTGGGCCAGTCACTCTGTCATTGCATTCATTACATTGCAGGGTCACTGTGAGATTTAACGGCGGAAGGAGAACCTTCTAAACCTACTGAATTCCTTGGAGGAAGGGCAGGATATGAATGTAATGAATGCAATCAGAAATACTGCTGTAGTACAGACCATTTGGAAAAAGGGAAAGGGGGGAATTTGCATGCAAGGGGAAGAAAGAGGGAAAGAACACATGGGGCTGCACATTACTCCCGGTCTCCTAACCATAGGAGACTAAAAATGCTACCCCGTTTCCCTGAAAATAAGACTGGGTCTTATATTAATTTTGGCTCCCAAAAAACACAGTAGGTCTTACTTTCAGGGGAGGTCTCATTTTCAGGGAAACAGGGTATGTCTACACCAGGTCCATGTCTTCTGATCCTGACCTGATCCTGTTCCTTGGCTGATGATCACACAACCCATGAAATACGAAACCTCAAAAATACTTTCACATCACACCCTCTTCATTTCCTCATTCATTTCTTCCTTGTTCTCTCCTCAGCTTCATACCCACTGTGGTAGGAATTCGTCTTCCACTGAAGTTTGTTTGCCTTGGTCACTTGGCGAATCAACTGTGTGATACGTCTTCTGTTGTCAAATAAAAAATGCCTTTTCTAGTGGCCCAAAAAAGATGCACTCTAATGTATAGAAAATTCTCAGTAGGGCCAAATCACGGCTGGGATCATTGGGTAGAGGTGATTGCTATTTGTGATTGTGTACTATCAGTGGCTAAGAGATGGGGTTGGGGAATCGAGGAGAGGATCTATTCAATTGCTTGGAGACCTCAGAACATCTGGGAATTTTCCAATCATTATCATCCAGGACCTCTAGATTTCCCAAATACTGCTGTTAGAATAAATTGATCTCATTTGGCTAAACTACATTCATATAACACACATATTAACTTTGGTTGCAGATATTTGTGTGTGTGTGTGTGTGTGCATGTGCGTGCGTGCGCGTCCGTCCGTCCACACTCTGTTCCCAATCTTTTCAATGTTTTAATTTTTTTTAGTGCAGGATGGGGGAAAGGGTACCCCTTCAGATACCCCATCTAAACTGGAGCCCATTTACAGTAACGTTTTGCCCAGCCAGACTCTAAAACAGAAAGCCCAGCTCTGATGGCAAGGAGCAGGGTGCGGAAATGGCCCAGGGGTAGAGAGCATTTGCAAGAGATACTCGGGAGGTGCCCAAAGGGTTGTGTACCTCTCTCTTTCTTCCAAAAGTTCCTGTAGTTGTCCTCTTGTCCCCCTCCCCATTTACATTATTTTGGCAAACAAAAGTTTTTTTTGGGGGGGGGACCACACAGTTATGGAGATAACATGTAGTTCCTGAACTGTGTCAATAAGTACCCCAAGTACTGGACAAGCCAACCCAGAATCTCATTTTGTCAGAGGTTAGCAGAAACTGCCTCCATTCCCAGGCCATATACAACTATCACAAAGACAGGCAACGTGGATATGTATAGATTTGCTGTAATCAAGACTCTTATTTGACAGTTCCCTGTTTATTTAAATATATATATATTTTCACACAAGTTGGAAAAATAAAACAGATCCAGAATAATAGTGTTTCGCTGTTAAACAGCATTCGGGATACAGATACACCAGTTAGTTCACGTACTTTTCCCACCCACACCCACCCTATTCACATCCCATGCATCCCCCAATAAAAGCAAGTAAAGATAATTCCATTCTCCTGAAGAAGGAATTTGCCCACCGTGGATCCAAACCCACATACAGCAACATTCTCTCTAGAAAAGGCACTAGAGAACATCTAGACTCCTGGAGTGGTGCAAGACAGAACAGGGCAGGAAAGAGGTATATTTAGGCTCTTTGGGTTTGTACAGACAACACATTTTTGGAGGCATGGAAGTGCTTTTGTCCTCCTCCTCCTGCTATGCACAGTAGACACTACCTTTGTCTCCCCACTCTTGCACTATTGCAATACTGCAAGCCACTTTTTCCAAGATGTTGTTCATATGATTAGGAGATACCTCCTAAATAGTATTTCTGTGCGAATGTTACCAGCACCTATTGGCTAGTCACTGATGACGACACAGCCTATACCTGTCAATGCCTTCCGGAGCTGTTTCCAAAATATATTTGTTCAATAAAGGGTGAGCACTTGCTTAGCTTTTCTGCATAAGCGCTTGGGTAGCCCTTAAAGAGAGAGGTGTCAATCTAGCTCAAACTAGCCATGACCAAGTCTTATTAGAACCAACAGAACAAGTGAAGCCACAGTGGAGCTTGGATAGAACTAGGTGTTATGAAGCAAGCTCAGGGGTCCCAACTTCCTCATGTTTATCAAGTGTGGCAAATGCAGGTAGGAAGAACCAGCAGGTAGGAAGAGATGCTGAACCCTTCCTTTGTCTGCCAGTTCTTCAAACAAATGCCCTCCCAAGCCATTTTTCCTCATCTCATTCCTCTCCGCCTCCCCCCATCAATCAATCTCAAAAATGGGAAGTTTGTGGTGGGGGAGGGGGGAGAAAGGACATTTGCAAGAGAGAATCAGCACACGGGCATGGTTAAAGCACACACCCTGCCATCTGTTCTCTTGTGCAAATGCTTCTGTTGCCCCAATTTGCATTACCTCACCCAGGGTGTCATCAGGGGCAAGCCGGGTTGGTTGCCAGCCAAGGGCCCATATACCCATCAGAGCCACTACACAGCTGGGCCAACCCCTACACTGATCTGTAAAGCAGCCAAGTGTTCCCTTAAAAATATTCCAAATATGTTGGGAGCAGATAAAAAGGAATCGCAGTCCCAGCAGCTGTCCTGCTTTTGTGTTCCGGGTGTGTGAGTTACAGCTGCATTTTCCCCTGGGGCAGAGGAGGGGTTGCTTCCGTTGCTCTGAAAAAACAATGATCTGTACAAGCCCATGGAAACCCTGTTGTGTCTGCTTCTGAGGTTTGGAGGCTTTCTAGACCCTCCCCAGTCCCATTTTCTAGATTGCCCTCTCTTCGAGGAATGGCATCGCTAGCGTTTGAAGACCATTCCATGGGTGGAAGGATGCTTTATTCTAGAAGGCGCAGCTAAAGGGCTGGAGGCGAGATTGTAGCCAGATGGGGAAATTCTCCTAGTCTTTGTGCTACTAAGGAATGCTGGTGGTTTTGTTCTAGACTGGCGAGCACCATTCTAGACTGTATTCATAGTAACAGGATGAATGTTGCAGTTCTAACACCCACCCAACACAAGCCAATGGTGCTGAAGTCCTTCTCAATCAATTTGAGAGCAGAGTGAATTGCGTGGCGAGGTCTTGCTGGTGCGCATGCATGCAATTCTACCACTGTATGGCTGCCACACAGTTCCAGGCACGTACCATCAAGAATACAGAAGCCCTGCTCCTTGTACCGCAGCTGCACATCACAGGAGGGGTTTCACATCACAGAGAGACCATGAACATCAGCAGTCGTCCGGCTTTGTGGGGTGCCAGAGCTCCGAGACTTGGGAAGACAGCAACTAGCCCAATACCCTCCCAGATTGGCTGACGTTATTTCTAACACGCCCTCCCTTCCCCAGAACATGAGAAAATTCCCCCCCCCCTCCAAACAGGAAAACACAATAGTTTTGCACCTTGGGTAGAGAAGGAGGAGCCCACCAAACAGATTCTGTCGGCACAGTTCTAACCAGTCTCCCTCTCTGTGGCTCTCCTCAGTGCCAGCAAGCACCAAATAGGGGTGCTAAAATAGGATTATTATGCCATTGAGAAAATCCGGCCCACTTCTTGGATTAGGCCAGGGGAGTACGAGGGTATGAGTACTGGACACTCCAGCTCTTGCCTGGAGACTCAAAGACCCTGACCAAGACACGTTTTTCTCACTTCCCAAACTAATTGGAAGTACCGTTTACTAAAATCAAGATTTACTTCCAGGAGTGTATACTTCAGAGCAGGTCATAACAAGATTGTCACTGTGGTGAGAGAACACACAGTTTTGTGGCAGCCATGACATTAGTAAGGAAAGAAAGGAGGCATTCTGGACAAGAACCAGGAGACGTAAACTTGGATTCTTGCCCAAGGTGGATGCAAAGAAAATTCTGGAACTATCTGGACAGAGAGAATCTTTAAACTCAGGCAGTGTTTTCATCTGATGACATCAAACAAGCAGGAAAGGGAAGTGTACAATACTTTTGGGAGAGGCTTTGAATCTCACGAATGGTCCCCAAAGAGGAAAATTCCAGCTTAAAATCAGTTGGGACTGGGTGTGCCTGTGATCACAATCATTAGTTATTAAATACGTTTGAATAGGGTTTTGGGGTTCTTGTTGTAGTGGATCGATGGTGTCGCCCTCTTCATTTACAACATCATGAAAGTAAGGGGGGGGGCACAACTAAAGTGGATGTCCTGGATCTCCAAGAGCTAGAGCTAGATAAAAATGGACACCAGGCGAAGGAATTAATGAGAAACAGAGCATGTGTTCTGAATTCCAATTGTTTTAGAAATCGTTGTTTGTGCCTGAAATAGTAGTGTCAGCATTCAGAGGTGAGGGGTGGGTGGGTGGGTGTGAGAGTTTGTGCGTCAGAGGAAGGTGGTGATGGCTTATTTAAAAACTATGCATAAGTGTTCTGAGTAATTTGTTCCAGTCCATAGCATCTGTGCGTCTTTGGGAGAGGAGGGAAAGAGAGAGATGCATCAAAACTATTTAATTGTGAAGGGGCTTGCTAAGGACCTAGCCAAAGTGTGTCGTGCTAGCGACATTCTAGACTACAAGGTGGCTTTTACCCTAGACCAGAAAGAAAGTGACAGGCAAAGTAGGCTGACCAGCACTAGACAGATGTTCTCAGTCAGGAATTCATAAGCCTCCCTAAAGGAAAAGAAATTTCACTCTTCCTAAAAATAACACCACATCTGCTCCAGTGGCTTTGGATTCCAGTGGTGGTGGTGGGGAGATGTCCTACATTTCTCCCTCCTGATGATAAACACAAACAGGCCTTGAAAGAGGGATGAATTTAGCCTGTGGCTGCCGACAAAATATCTGCATTGCAATCATGGCCAAACTGCCCAGAGATAACTTCTCTCACCCTGGGGTGGCTCATCTCGCCAAGTGACATTGTGGATGTAACCACAGCATCAAATGCAGCTGCATGGTCAAACTGCCCTTTATAAACCTATATCACACCGAAAGAGTCAGAAAGGTTACCTCCTCCCTCAGATCATCTCCAACACTGAGAGGCCTGTACCCAGATCTCATGGGTTAACATTGCCAAAGGGGAAAAAGCAAAACAACAACAACAACAAACAGAGTGGGGAGCTAGTCTTTTCCCAGAGCTGGAGATTTTAGATGCTGGTGAGGGAGAAGCAAGTGGGATCTAGCTGAAATTATAGGCTCAGTACTGCTCATCCCTGAGGTCTGGGTGGAGCATAATCGGCTTTCCATGGCATCCATCCCCACCCATCAGTAACTCCACCAGAATCAGTTGTTGAAAACCAGTCCACCCTTGACAGGAAATGGCAAAGGTCAGTAGTTATGTTCTTTCTGCTGGTGTTCCTTAAAGTTGGGCTAGACCCAATGCAATCTCCTCCATGTTTCCTCTGGATTCACTTGCTCCAGACTAGCATCCCCTGGAATCGTCTATCCCGCTTCCTCCCAACTCAGCTCAAATTAGGATTCATGTCAGTCAGAAGACCCCACCTCATCTTTCTCCCATTGGCTCCTCTCAACCTGTGTGTTTGGGGTTACACTGTGTGTTCTCTGTCACACTCACACAAACATGGATCGTACCACTTTGTGTTTCTTCCAAAACAATCTCTACTCCAATCTACTGGATCTGACCTTAATTCTCAAATCACCTCACCCTCCTCACCCATCTACTGTGGCTCAGATAAAGATACAGTAAATTCACTCTTTGGTCCCAGTTAGGTAAGATTTCCTCACTTTTCCATGCCAGAAATGGATTCACCTTCCTGGCCTGAATAATTGCATCTTGCCCGCCTGAAGTGCAATCTACTAGCATTCCCAAGGTTCCTAACAGGTCCCATTTTTCTCTCATCCAACCCTGGGCCATATCCATATGAAGTCACCAGCCCTCACCTATTAGCCCAGAAGTGCAGAAGCCATGCTTTTCTGTAGGCTCAGTGCCCAGCTACTGCTCTTCGTCACACCGGGCCCACAGGCAGCCCCTCCAAACGTGTAGAACAATGGGGCAAAGGGCCCAGGGCTGGATGAAAATCACAGGTGTGCACGGACCGCAGGGCCAGGGAATGTGCTGGTCGTACATCTGCTTTCTTTCAAAACTGCCAGCCAAGCTTGCTCTATAAACCAGATTCAAACTGTTCCCCATCAAGGAATACAAAAAGGGACCAAGAGTCCCCTATTAACATTCCAAGTGCTCCTTCCTCTTCAAAACTATGCTTCTTCCCCAGGTCCTCTGGAGCAGCCATGACAGGAAACCCAGTTTCAAACTGGTTTAAATGTGTGGTGTAGATGGGTTCAATCCTCTTCTCTCTCCTACACGACCATCTTCTGCTCTCCAAGACCTATTAGACTGTAAGAGTTCACAGTGGATTTCCTTCCCTATGTAATGGGCTCTCACTTTCATAGCTATTCACAAAATGGACTTGGAACCACCAACAAGGAAAGACTCTATATCTCTCACTCCCTAAGCCATTACCATTCACTTGTTTCTGCAAACATACGAACACAGCAAAACCTGCTCTTTTGTGCGTGTCTGTCTGTCCAGCCACTTAAATACAAGATACAAACTTCAACTTCCTGTCCCCAGTGGGGACCACCTCGGTTGATCTCTTTGGCTTCCATTCCCCACTTGTTCCTCAACAGCTGTGGGAGATGGATCGACACGTTTTTCCTCTTCATAGTGGCGATTCTGGTCTGCACAGGTCATCAGCCGACAGTTCGTCTTCCTTGGCTGCCTCAGGGTCAATACTCTGTCCGTCCTCTTGGGGCTCAGATGCCGCAGCCTGGATGCTGACGCACAAGACCAGGGTCTGTAAGAAGCCATAGAGGCAAGCAAACTGCACAAGATACTCCTGGACCAACCAGAGGGCCAAGTACATCCCATAGGCGGTGACTAAGAAACAGGCAAAGCCGTGCAGCCAGACTTTAAGGGGACCCCCAAACCCTAGGATATCCAGGACCAGCCGGAAAGCTGGAGAGGAGGCACAGAGCAAGGTCACCACGCACAGGTCAAAGAGGTGGCGAGCAAAGTTGAAGCAGATCTGGAGGTGTTCTGGCGATTCCACGGACGGCTTATGGGGAGCAAGGTGCTGTGGGATCCCAGCCAACAGAGGGCGCTCTCCTGCAGCAGATCTTTGGCCCCATCCAATGGCTTCCAAGAGCCGGTGGCCACTCCACCACCTTGCTTTGGGAGGTGCCTGGCATTCCTCCGGTTCCTCAAGATCTCCCCTCGATTCCTCTGCCGGCTTTCTCGAGTCCGTTGCCTTTCCTCGCCGCCATGGCAGTCCGGGGAGCCATGACTTGACTCTGCTCAAGAACATGGTGCAAGGAGAGGAGAATTCTGGCTCTTTTCAGCAAAGGCTTCCAGCCCAAGAAAAAATAATTTAGAAGTATAAGCGGGAACTTCTCGAATGACAATTCAGCCTCACTACCCAAGAAAGACACCTCGAGATGTGGAGTTTGTCAAGACCAGCTCCTCACGGGAAACACAAAAAAAGAAGGCATGGACTAGCGTTGCATGTTTGAATCCAGCTAGCATAACCTTGATTTGTGGTGCTTCATGCCTTCAGTTCCTGAGGTAGCTGCTTGGGCGCAAAGTAAACCAAAACCGTGGCTGTTCCATAGATCAGGGCTCACCCTTTCCTGCATGTATTCTTTGTGCTTCTTATTCATTCAACCGTTTCAAGATGCGACATCACGCCGTCCCCATCAAAGATGGAACCTTTTGCTCCAAAACAGCCTCCCCCTGAAATGAAGCAAGCAGTTTTCAAATCAACAAATGTATTGCAGGAGGGGATGGGGAGGACTACAGTGAAAGCGGGCTGGGCCTCTTTTCGATAAAAGACGCAGTGGCGGGCACCAAGAGCCAGGATGGTGTAGTGGTTTGGGAGTCGGACTTAGACCTGAAAGATCCAGGTTCAAATCCCCGCTCAGCCACGAAGCTTCCTGGGTGACCTTGGGCCAATCACTATCTCTCAGCCCCACCTACCTCACAGGGTTGTTGTGAGGACAAAAAGGAGGGGAGGAAATATGTACACCACTCTGAGCTCCTTGGAGGAAGGGTGGTATAAAAATGTGAAAAATAAAATAAATACTGGTGGCGGTTCCAATCTGTTTTTAACAAATGCAATGAAAGACAGGATGGCAAAGAGGGGTCAGGATGTAGGCGCTGCAGGAAGGTGAAGGAAGAAAGCAACTTAAAGTCTGCTCTGCAGCTCTTAAAGAGAAAGGCAGAATGTCCACCTTGACAGCAGTTATCTTGAAGGACAGGAATTTACGGAGGATGCCACCTTTACTATTTCGAATTATTTCTTGTTTTGAATTTTACCTGTTTTGCATCTTGTAAAATGGGAATAAAAGTAACCTACCTCACAGGGTTGTTGTAGGGGTGAACACAATAAGAGCCTGAAAGAGCCTCAACTTCTGCAAGTTGAAAGGCACTGAACAATTGCAATTAAGACTTATAAATTCCATTTTTATAATTTTCTCTCTATTTAGCAGGAAATATTTATACCCCAACAAGTGGGCAAGGACCTGAAGTTAATAATGCTCCCTGGCAGCCTCTTTAGACAATCATATCTCACTCACTCACTCACACTGATCAATTTACTTACACAATGTGCACAAAGAACATTCCCCTAAAAACAGCATGCTATACTGATGAAGTATCCAGATCATTATTTTATTCAGTGTGTAATCCTTACCCTTCCTTCCTGGAACTCAGATTGCCATAAACAGGGGCTATCCCACTGTATTGTCACAACAGCCCTGTGAGGTAGTTAGGTCGATAGAAGTTATTGCCTAACCTACCTATCAGGCTACCTGTCATAGGTGAGCACAGAATAAGGGGGCAGTGTATACAATCAGCAGCCTGTTTTCAAAGGTACTACTCCTGGCTGCAGGTGGGGATTGCGTATCTGAATGATCCACCATGGAGGAAGAAAACTCCTTGCATGTAGAAAATAAGCACATCAGGGAGAATGGTTCAGTTTAAACTTCCCTCTGCCTTTTGAAAGGCATATATGAATTTTTGGGGTGGGGAAGCATTCCCGCACCTGCAACCTGAAATAGTATAGAAAGCTATACATTTATAAACTGGCCCTTGCTCTTTTTTTCTTCCTGTCATGAGTTTCTCCTAGCATTGTCTGTTCAAAATAGAATGCATCAAACAAGCGCTTGAGTGAGCTGAAATTCCAAACTGAAATTTTGCAAGCGGTTTCATACTTTTTTAATTAAATGTTTTCATTAAAAAGAAATGTACACTACACTGCCCTTTAGTGCTTTTGGCCAAACTGCAATACTGTATATAAATGTAGTAACTTAATAATAAATATGTCCAGAATCTTTTTTACCCACGAAGGATACCTAATCTCAGATATTTTTCTCCTCCGATTATCTCTTCTGGTTGGCCTGAATCCAAAGTATGCAATTAATTAAAAATAAGTAGATGGTTATCAATTGGTTGGCCTCTGCTTCCAAAAGACATTCCCGTGTGTACTGTACTATATTTTGCAACATCATGTTGAAACCTGCCTATTTTATATTCTATTTCACTCTGCTGCTGAATGGAAATTATGCTGCCCAAATTATCTCAGCCCTCAAAAACGCAGCTTTGAAAGGGTATCAAACTCTCGAAAAACAGGTCTGAATGGCTTTAATACATTAAATTTAATTGTTGGCTGGCAGATGAAAAGAATATCTATAACACTCAAAATTAGTTAGGAGCATGTTTATTTGGAGCCCAGGCTGTGACAGTGATCAAGCCCCAAAACACCTCTGCCCTTGAACATGTGAAGTAATAATAACGAAGGGAATGCCTCTGAGAACATGCAGAGTTCTTTCCACCTCAGCAATTCGTAACCCCAACTGGCACATCCCTCTGGAAGTAGGGAACAAACTTAGCATCCAAGGAAAGGGCAGGACTTCTCACCAGTCTGACTCACAAGTCCTCTCACGTTAAGACATTTAATACTGATCCAAATCCAAAGCTAACATAGCTTCATATTTAGCCATCCTCCACCTTAATGAACCTCAATTATCTGTGCAGGCTTTTAAAAGAGGATTTACAGCCTGACTAGTCAAATCTTCCTTGGTACAGGGGGCCCACCTCAAAAGCTACATTTAAAATAATAATACAGTAATCATCAAAGGGCACAATTGTGCCTTTTGAACATGTTGGGGGGTGTGTGTGTTTCTCAAGAATACTGCAGTATTTGGGATCCCTCTTGGTGAGATTTTCAAATTGAACTACTGGTCTGTGTGGATATTTCTGTTGCTGCAAGCATGTGTGTTTATGGGGGGCATTCATTCCATGAAGCTTTACGAACTTGCAGGCAGGAGTCTGGTAAAAGGGTATTTAGGATATGGTCTGCTGTTTGCTCTCTATGGCTGTGGCGTGTGCAGGCATGATTTTCCTGGGACGGGTGGGGGAGGTGAATATATCTTCAGCAGAAATATATTCTATTTTTGAGACTATAGAATGCTGTGTCCATACAGTGTACACAGAGAGAGAGAGAGAGAGAGAGAGAGCCCGCACAATACAGTATCTCCTGGATACTGTTTCACGTTCCGGTTCTACAAAGCTGGCGGGTGCGGGGCCAGGGCTTCGGTGGTACCGTTTTATAATACTTATTATAATTTATACACCACATTTCAAGCGTTTGAACTACTCACCCGCGCATTATCTCGGGGGGGGGGACGACAAAATCTGATCTATTCGCAGGCTTGTACGTTTCTGAGGCTCCCTGTGGAGGGGGTTGGAATTGCCCTTATATAGGCCTTTCCTGTAAATAATGCAAGCTACATTTGGGGGTTCTAATAACAATCCCTCTTCTACTCCCCCCCCCCGCATTCATCTCTGAAGATTAGGGGAAAGCCCCAAATTGTCACAGGCGGTCCAAACCCCGATTCCTGCCCCCTCCCTCGGCTACCCCCCCCCGACACTCTAACTACATTCAGCGCGCTTGCTAAGAGGGGCTCAGCGCGCCGCCCCTCAAATCACCCCCCCCCCAATACCCAGCAGCGGCGAGGTTCCTGCAAGGCACTGCAGTGCAGGCAGCCCCCCCTCCCGCTCGGACGATCCCCGCTGGCTTCAGCTTGGCACGTACCAGGAGTTGAACGTGGACGAGGCAGCGAGGACGCTTTCGGAGCAACTTTTCCCTCCTCCGCCAGATTTCTTTCTCCTTCCTTCCGATCTCAGATTTGTATTGCAAAAGGGCGAGGGCCGGGGGGTTAATTTTATTTTAAGGGGCAGTGATTTTTTTTTCTTTTTTCCCTGCAAAGGTTTTTTTTTTCTCCTCCCTTGTAATTTGAAAATAAAATCGAATAAAACCTCAGCTGGAAGTGAGGGAAGATTTTCTTGGGATCTTTGGACCCGCCAAGCAAAGGCGAGAGAAAGGGAAGGAAGAGGACTCAGCCCAGCACTAGTGGGGAAGGGGAGTGAACTTCCTTCCTTGGGTTTTTCTGGCAGGACTGGATTAAAGAAGCGCCACCCCAGAGACGGGTGGAGTCTCTAGGGAAGGGAATCTGGGCGAGAGAGAGCTGGGCGGACGAACGGGGGGGGAGGGGGGCGGGAAGAGTAGGCTGGTATCTTCCGTGCAGGCAGCTCTGTGTCAGGGGCAGGGGAGAGATTTTCATAGGGTAAGCGGAGGAGGGGTTGGGAAGCAGGTCTTCAAAGCTCTGTGAAGGAGGAATCCAGTTTAGAAGGGATGAGAAGCAGCCTCCTCCTGGGTTTGCACAGAAGGCTACTGTGGGAGGAACTGGGGAGCAGGACTCCCCTGGGTTCTTTGGGAGGAGTGTCAGGACGGAGGGCTGCGGAAGGGTATAGAACTGGAGAGCAGGAACCACTGGATTTTGGATTTTCACTGGAGGTAGCAAGGCTGGTCCAAGACCTCCTAAAGAGGCAGCATGCCAAATACCTCCCCCTTACCCATGATGTGCCAGCCTCTGCTGCTCCTCCGACCTTCTAGCTCAGCACTCTCCTCCCCTCCACATTTCCTCTTCCTCTCTGTCTCCCTTGTCCTTTTCCAATCCAGAAAGTGGAAGGAGAAGCAGTGGAGGCAAGCAGGTAGACCGAGATGGGACACACACAAGCCAGGATGGTGTAGTGGTTTGGGAGTCGGACTTAGACCTGGAAGATCCAGGTTCAAATCCCCGCTCAGCCACGAAGCTTCCTGGGTGACCTTGGGCCAGTCACTATCTCTCAGCCCCACCTACCTCACAGGGTTGTTGTGAAGACAAAAAGGAGGGGAGGAAATAAATGTGTACACCACTCTGAGCTCCTTGGAGGAAGAGTGGTATAAAAATGTGAAAAATAAAATAATAATAAAAATAACACATGCACCAAGCGGCAGCGGGCGGCTTCAGTTGGCCTCATAGATGGGCCAGCCCTGGGTGGTGGAAAGAAAGGGAGTTGAAACCAAGTGCTGTCTTTGGATTTTTTTTTGTTGGCATTAAGGGTTGCATGCTGAGGAGCTGGGTGTAGGAAAGGAACTGACTAGTGGCTGGAACAGCATTTTGTTGGGGTTGTGAGCCTAAAATCCTAGATTTCTGTGAGTGGCAGATTAGAGTTTATCTGCCATTGTTGCTTGTACATCCCCAACGCTGTACATGGGGTAAAAGGAAAGCAGGGTGCAAGTGACAGAAGGAGGAATGTGAGTGAGTGCACTTCTATGTATGGCAGTGTGATGGACGCTTGTGGATATATCCCACTCTTCCTCCAAGATACATAAGGGTGAAACAGTGAGTTGGGCAAAGAGATAGAGATTGGCCCAAGTTGCCCAGTGAGTTTTTGGGTGAACAGGGATTTGAGCCCATCTCAGGTCTGACATTATATCACTCAGAACACTATATATCATCCAGGCAACTACGGTTCCTGGGAAAAGAGGGAAGGAAGCCATCCAGGAAAAAGAATTTCCTGGAAAAAGAGTTGTTGGTAATCCATGAGCCAAGACAGACTCCTGGGTTCCTGTAAGAGGGGAAAGGAAAGAGTTGAGAGTAGTTGTGAGGTTCACACCCCGAGGGAATCCTGTCTCTTTAAGGATTGTATAGAAAGAAAGTGGCACCTGGTGCTGTTTTTCTTGTCACTGCAATGAGAAAAGTTAATACTGATGACATTCTGGTTCCTGTGCAACTGGAGGAGGTACAGAGGCTCCCAAAAGGCTGGATCAGAGCTGTAGCCCCACAAGGGACAAAAATGGGGTTTTTAACTGTAACTTGTTTTAAGTGCCTATCTCCTATTAAAAACAAACACAAAAGCACTTGGCAAAGGCAGCCTCTTTTATTTGTGACAAATTCCTAGATGATAGTTGTGTTAATCTCTTGCAGCCAAAGCAAGAAAGAGTCCTTTGGCACCATTTTCATTCTAACAAATGTATTGTAGCAAACAGTTTTGTGGGGAAAAACAGCCATCGTTCTTTGTCTGGCTACGTGACCCAATTCTTCCATATGTATCCATCATCTTCATCATCTCTTTCATGCAAATGCTGGTGGGTTCTGACCCATGAACTTTAACCTCTTACGATGCAGTGAATACATTGAGCTGCAGTCCTATAGACACTTACCTGGGAGTAAGTCGAATTAAACTTAATGGGATTTACTTCTGAGTAGACATGCATAGGATTGCATTTATTTTTTACAGTGCCATGTGAATTTTTTGTTTTTGTTAGTGATACTTTATTTTGACTTCTGGGTAGGCTTACCAGATCTGCAACCGGGACAGAGTGCTAGACCTTTAGGAGAAGGAATGTGGGCAGGTGTAGCTTGTTAAACCCTTAGAGCACAATCCTATACACACTTTTCTGGGAGCAAGTCTCATTGAACACAATGGGGCTTGCTTCTGAGTAGACATGTGTAGGATTGTGCTCTAGGACTTAACAAGCTACACCTGCCCACATTCCTTCTCCTAAAGGTCTAGCACTCTGTCCCGGTTGGAGATCTGGTAAGCCTACTTCTGGGGAATTATTCTCATTCTACTAGCCTGCACTAAGTGTGCATAAGCATATTTGCTTCTAGAAGGTAAGACCCACTGAACTTAGTGGGACTTCTGAGAAGTTAATTGAAGACTGTGCTCCTGTTTCATAAAGAAGTCACAATGAAACAAATGGTCAGAACCCTGTCCAAAGAATGTAGACCAGGGTGGCCAACCTTCCACCATTAGGGCCTCTGCGTTCTTAAGAGTTGTGTAGAAGACAGAATCTCGGCCGCTGCAATTGCTGATGGTGCTGCTAAAGCAGCTGCACCTGCTGAAATGCCCTCGACAACCATTAAAGGGCCAGGAGCATTCATGTTGAAAGGTTGGCCACCCCTGGTGAAGACCTACCTTACTGGTTATAAAAGTGTATGTAATTTTTGTTTGTTCACCACTGGATATTACAATATGTGGTGATTACAAATCTGCTTGATGACCAGGGATAGGACTTTTTCAGTGGTGGAGTCGCCCAACTCCTGCTTCTGAAATATCTTGCAAGACTCCTACTCAGAGTCAGTGTATCCATGAGGCTCACATCTCCCACTCACTGGATTGGAAAAGGAAGTATGGAGGACCTGATGCTGTAGCTCACTATTCTATTCTTTTCTCATCTCCTCTGCTTTCTGCCCCCCCTTTTTTTCCAATCCAGGGAGAGGAGTAGAAGAGGGCACATCATCAGGTACGATGGGAACGCATTTGACACACTCAGGCATCAGGAGGTCTTGGCCCAGCCCTCCTCTATGCCTTTATCTTTGTTATAGTTTTTTATGCTTTTGGTGAGCAATAATAGGATTTCTCTTGCTCCTCCTATTCTACATGTATTTTCATTTGCTTTGAAGACTTTGTGGAACGCAGGTTATATAAATGTTTTTTTAAACCAATTTAAATAAAAACAAAAACAGTGTTTCTTTTAAAAACTGGCTGCCTAGGTGACTTCCCCACATAAGGGCCTTCTCAGTAGTGGCACCAACCTTATGGAATTCCCTCCCCTTTGACTTATGCACTGCTCCCTCCTTGGACACTTTCCGGCAAGGCCTAAAAACCTTCTTGTTCAAAGAAGCCTTCTGAGTCCTTGCCTTTTTAAACATTCTGCTGGTACAGGTGGGGCACTGCTATTTTTATGATCTGCTTTAATTGTAATAATTTTTAAATCAATTTTAAATGTTGTTTTTATTAGTTTTTATTAACTGCTTTTTATTGTTTTGAAACTATTTATGTATGTTTTTTTGGTATTGTATTTTTCTTTGTTGTAAGCCACCTTGGGTCCCTTTGGGGAGAAAGGCGGGATATAAATATTGTAAATAAATAAAATAAATAAGACTGAACAGCACTACTTTGCCCTCTACAACAAACATGGAGGACTGGTGTAATTTCAAATTACTAATTTTTCAAGGATTTGTTCTGTTTCTGTGGCAGAAGGCTGCAAGAGATTAGCAGAAAGATAGTCTTCGTTCTATGAGGTTGACACAATGATATACAGTACTGTACATTTTCTACACAAGCCCTGTGACTGTCCTACTCTTCCCCCCCCCCTTCCATGTTTTTACAGAGGGCTCATTAAAACAATGCCCATCACCAAAAGCCTACTGCGCAGATGTGAAGTTTGCAAAATGTTTTCTCGCGATGACATCCCCGGGTCTCCCTGTGCCCCGCCCCCAGGGATCGTAAGTGTTCGAATGAAACCGTGCCTTAAGAATTGTCACGGGGGAGAATATACCTCAAGGAATGAATAAATTTATTTCATGACGTTCATAAATGTCAACCACAAGAATGTAGAATCAAGCAGTTTGGGAGGGAGCCAGAGTTAATACAAGACAATTTTTCATGCGCCTCAAACTCTAGCGGGACTTCGCAGCTGTTGCGCATGCTCATTTGACAGCGGGGGGCGGGGCGAACGGAAACAGGCGCTTTGGTTGCCATGGAAACGGCTCTCGTCTTGAGGGCTCCTCTTCCATCTCTGACTGAGTCCTTGTCAGTTCTTTATTTAAATAATCAACAAAACAAAGTCCTTAACGAGTGGTTTAATTTGGCAGCAAGAGCTTCAAGTGACACAGGATTCCAGGGCATATCCTACTCTACACATTTAACCCAGTTTGAAGCCCGATTACTCAGTCGCGTCGCGACGACGCGCGTGACCCCAGAGCGGGGGCGCGCATCGCCCTTAAGGGGAGGCTCCGCCCCCGCACGTGACGTCACGCGCAGGAGCAGAGCGCCCTCCCCGCTCCGTTTTCGGCTCATTTTGGAGCCAAACGGACACAGAGGAGGGAGGGCGGGCGGGCCCACCTTCAGCTCGAAACTGTAAGTGGGGGGTGATCGCGCGTCGCCCCCCCTGTCGACGCCAGTGCGATTACTGCTGCTGTTGTCACAGACTTCATGCATTGCATTGGCTGAGTGTCTCTCTCTCTCTTCCCCCCCCCCATAGGTGGGGGGTACAGGGACTGCTCATCCATGCGGTCGATTGAGGCTGCAGCCTCAGTCAACATATTGGCAAGGCTGCAGGCATGCCTACAAGCATCTGCTACTGCTGCTTCTATTCTTCCTCAGATTGGAAGAGAGGGGGAGGAAGTCTGGAGGAGTGCCCTCGCTGCTCTAGTCCACCAACCTCTTCACTTCCTCTTCTGTTCCATTCTCCCTCTTCTCCAATCCAGAGAATGGGGGGACCAGAGGCTGGCACATCAGCAGGTAAGGGAGGTTGGCATTTGGCATGCTGCTTCAGGAACTTTGACACACAACCCCAACTGAAAACACTTCATGCGTCTGATGTCAGGGACTATACCACAAACACCTACACTACAATACATGTACCAGTCTTGAGGGTGCCACCCGATTGTCTCATTTTACTGCAGCAGACACAACATGGCAACCCCTCTGGTCATAGCTTTCAACCAAGAAATGCTGGGAACTGTATTTCTTGGTCAGAGGTCCATGTGTCTAAGGGTATAATCTTAAAGTAGTTCTTATTTATCGTGCAGAGCTAGAATTGAGCTGGGTTTCCACTAACGTACAATGCAAAGTACACAGTGAAGTCTACAATTCCTAGGGTTCTTCAGGGGAACCATTAAATCATTTTCCAAACAAATTTAAATGTAGAGCATACATATGCAGAAGAAACAACCTCAGCACAAAGAGGAACAATGACACCCCCTTTCCGTAGAATGGCATTCTGTACATTCTTTCTAACTAAACATCTTCTGCTTTTGGGAGAGGTACAGACTTTCCTAGGCCAGCATGTGGCGCAGTGGGTTAAACCGCTGAACTTTGAGCTGTCAATCGAAAGGTCGGCAGTTCGAATCCGCGACGACGGGGTGAGCTCTCGTTGCTTGGCCAGCTCCTGCCAACCTAGCAGTTCCAAAGCATGTTAATGTGAGTAGATAAATAGGTACTGCTTGCGGGAAGGTAAACAGTGCTCTGTGTTCCAGCTGCATGCTACGCGCTGCGGCAAGGAGAGTCATGCCGGCCACATGACCACGGAGGCGTCTTCGGACAACGCTGGCTCTTCGGCTTTGAAATGGGGATGAGCACCACACCCTAGAGTCAGACACGACTGGACTTAATTGTCAGGGGTCACCTTTACTTTACAGACTTTATTAAAAGTAGAAATAGCTTTAATAACCACAGAGAAAAGGTACACGATCATAAATATGGTGAAACATCCTGGTTTTAGAAGTAGGTTTTCTCTGTGCCAGGTGCAAGGGAGTGGCGACAGGATACAGATATCTTCTTGTCTTGTGTGCTCTCAGAGGCATCTGGTGGGGCCACTGTGAGATACAGGAAGCTGGACTAGATGGGCCTTTGGCCTGATCCAGCAGAGCTCTTCTTATGTAAAGACAAAAGCAGTGGTTTCCTATGCTTCAAAATGATGCAGTTAAAAAGTTAACCACAATACTGTTTCTGGTTCTAGATTGCTGAGGGCCTTGGGGGCCCTGCCCCCCCATGGCACCTCCCATCTGGCCCTCATTATGGTGAGTTGGGTGCTACCACTGCCACCAAAATAGAGAGAAGGGCCTGGTATGATTTGACTGACACCTGCCATCACCCCTAGCCTATATTATTGATAAGTAAATGAACATATAGGACTGTTTGTTTTTATACAAATAACTCCCTCCATACAGAAAATCGGATCATCAGGGAAAGGCAGACCAATTTATTTTCATATCTTGTTTTCTACTTGGAAGAATTCTTTTTGCATGGAACAGTCCATCACATTAACTCTCAGCTGTCCTTTGAAGGGGGGCTGCCCAATGAGCACTAAGCCCTGCAAGTGCCACTTAACTTCTGACTAAGCAAGCTGAAGATCACTAAACATACTTTCATTCCATACACCGTTTACTGCAGTCTTGTCATACTTTATGCTGCAACTTCTCCTAAATCTTTTCCAGCAGTCACTTCGTGTGTGGGTCACCAAGGTTGAATTGCTGCTTTTGTCCTGTTATGTCTTCAGCTTTCCTTCCAACTGTCTTTCAATCTGTTTTCCCTATTAAATGTGTCAATTTTCTCGTTCCATTGAAGTGTGCCCTTCTTAACAGCCAAGGCCTGTCTCATAATTTTATCAGCATTAGAAGTCACTGTATATTGCCCTTTTGACTGGACTGTTAACACCCTATTATTAGGGCCCTAGTAAACTCTGGTCATCCAATCCAACATCTAACAAACAGAATTCTCTAGTCAGTTAAGACAACATAAATATCTGAATTTTGCAGGCCTTCCCCATATTAAGGCAGCAGTCACTCTGTAATCATAAGGGCAGCTAGATGCTGTTTAGAGGGATTCCTGGCTTTTGATCTAGCCATAAGCGCTGAAGCTATTGTACCTCCAAAGCCTTGCTTCATAATCTATTTCTAAAAGTACTGAGTGAGGTACATCGGTAATAACAATCACCCAGTATCTCAAATCAATTGTAGCCTACTGGTCTTAAGAGATCTTTGGGGGGTTCTGATACCATCGTGAGGTGTTCAGTAACAAAAATGTAGACATGCTAAGTGGGGTCTGTGAGTCTCGATTCTGATGGACAAATAGATTCTGATGTACCTCTTTTCCATTCTTGCTGCCTCCTCCCCCACCCCCAAAGAATGAAATCAGTTGAAGATCATCACTCATTTTTATCCAGTGCAGGCCTCACAGTCTCTGCTTGTTCAGGTAAAAAACTGTGATCAGTAGGTTGGAGATGAAAGCTGAGTCCTAAGCAAGGCTGGAGTCATGAAAGGAAGGCCTTGGTTGCCCTGTCGGGAGGGAGAAAGGCGGGATATAAACTCTTTAAATAAATAAATGATCTTGGGGCCTGTCCCCTTCAGTATACACCATGTCAGACTGCAGGTGCTTCCGATCTTCCTAATAAGAGCATTACAGCAAGGGGGAAAGCAAGAATGACTCCAGCCATTGGCCAGACAAAAAGGAGGCGCAGGGGGGACCTTGACTCTTCTCCAGCTGCCTGGAGACTGCTGACCTGAAGGGGAGCCACTTATGGCATTGGCTAAAGCAGAGGTTCCCAAACTGGGGCGTCGTGACGCCCCAGCCAGGAACAAAAGGTCGCTACACCCTTAAGGGGTGTAGCGACCCGCAGTGACGTCGACAGCACCTCCAGGATCGCGCTGCTGCCACTGCTGCCGGGGGCGAAAAGTGCCCGTTTTACCTTTGTTGGTGCCTGTGGAGGTCTTGCGGGGGGGTGGGGAGCCTGCGGGCCCCTCTGCAGGCCTCCCCAAGCGTCGGGGCAGGCCTCCGATGCGATTGCGACCCACTTCCGGTTTTACGGCAATCCTGGACCGGTCGTCACTACTCCTAGGAAGGCCCCGCTGCCACTCAGGGCAGCGGAGGCTCTTCCCAGGAGTTTGAGAACCTCTGGGCTAGAGGGTGGCTGGGTGTACGCATGTGCTTTTATAAATTATTGCAAATTTATTATAAGCCAATTTGATCATAATTTCATCAAAGTGTGAGGTATTAACCTACAAGTACATCAACACACCCCTTATAAGCACGCACCACCTGGAGAAGAACTCCTATCCCAAAGAAGCAAGCCACCACTCTCTACAAGGTTACTCACAAGACCCATAAGAGCTGGGCTCTTTTATTACCAAAAAATAAAAGGGAGAATCAGGGTGGGGTAGAGAACAAGTCACAGCTATAACATTACCAGTCTTTCACTACTAGTTTACCTGGCCAAGAGGTATCTCCTGGGACAGGGGATATTTTAACATGCAGACAAAAACTAAAAATGAAGGGGAACACGCATACAAGAAAAACAAATATCAGTCTTAAAAACAGCATGAATGGGCATACAAAAGAATGTTCATATTTTTCATTTTTCCCCCCCAGGAGGGTATTTTTTCTATAAAACAAAATGCAATTTTAGACACCAGGGATTCACAAAGCACCCCTGCCAAAACTCCCTCCCCGCTTTTGTGCTTCCCATCATAGAGGCAGATCACTGGGAAGCACTGACATAAGGATAAAGTGGGGAAATGCAACAGATGCGAGTCCCAAACTCTTGCTGGCAGGCAGTGGAAACTGCGGAGACACCAGGAGTGGGACCTCCTCCTCCTCCCTCTTCTTGGTGCCAGCTGAGCAATGGGACTCTCACCCTGAAGGCTCTCTTAGGCCTCTTGGGAGTGCAGGGGTCTGTAGAGGTCGTTGGCCCCTCTTCCACTGCGCACAGCCTAGTGATAGCAGCTCTTCCATCCCTGCCACGGGAGCGGGGTGTGTAAGTGAGTGTTGCAGGCTTTCAGTCACCTCATTCTCCAACAAGTGAAATTAAATGTGACGTTTCAGGGAAGTGGAGGTCAGGAATTAAAACCAAGGTTGACGTAGAGAGGCAGGGTTCTCTTTATCGGGTCTGTTCAACTGCAAGAGATACGACGTGTTAGGATAGCGTAAACAAACTTTGGCTTTCTCAGGGTCCAATTTGATTGTTTCTGAAAAACCTTCAAACTTGTGCCGAAGAGCTTCCACCTTTCCCTAACCAAATGCTCGCCTCCCAATTCCATGTGGCAAATAGCATCTATCCAGCAATCCATTTAGTCCCATGCCATCCCCTCCTGCCCCTTGTTGACCTTGCAATTACCCCTGCCAGCTGTGCCAGCCACCTCACAGTGCTCATCCAGAGCAGAGTCCCATTCCACTTCACCGGCGATCTGCAGGGCAGGTCCGGAGTGCCTACTTGGCTTTCAACCTCAAGCAAACACTTTCAGAGGACCCCGAGCCCCCACCCCGAATCTTCAACTGCAATCAAGGGTTTCCTGCCACACTCACTGTAGGAAGAGATGTCGATCTCATCAGGGAGCTCACTGATGTTCACTTCAAAGCGGTCCTGCACTTCATTCAGGATCTTCGCATCGTTCTCATCAGACACAAAAGTAATAGCCAGGCCTTTTGTGCCAAAGCGCCCAGCACGAGCCACCTGCAGAGTCCGCAAAGGAGACAGTGAGGCCGAGGACCCTGGAGAGGCAGTGCGTCCCAACCAAGCCTCCGCTCCCTCCAAACTCAGAAGAGAGAGGACCAAGCAAACAAGAGGCACTGGGACACATTCAACCCACTCAGGCCAGGGCCATTGCTCAGATATGGAGAAACATCAGGACAGGTCAGAGACTCTAGTCTGAACAAACTCATCAGTGCAACAGCTGTACCCTGGACTCTACATGCATACATACATACATACATACATACATACATACATACATACATACATACATACATACATACATACATACCACTTTCTGGCTAGTCTCACTCACCCGGTGCAGGTAGGTGTCTGAATCCTCTGGCATGTCATAGTTAAAGGCAATATTGACTCGCTCAATGTCCATGCCCCGACCAAAGAGATTGGTGGCCACCAAGATACGGCGCTGAAAATCCTTGAATTGCTGGTACCGCGACAACCTACAAAACTCAAGACGTTTACGGTCATATCCCTTTCCTCCTAGAAACCCCAATCCTTACAACGCCACTAGAAGCCCAACTGCCAGTCACTATCTGAGCGAACCCATCAAATGCTCTTGCTCCTTCAGGCTCACACTGACTATTAATCTGACTTCAATCCCCTCCCCATCTTGACTCCAAATCTCTCCACCCAAGATTGGGAATATACCTTCAGCTGTCAACGGACATAACTGTAGAGGTTTATGTGCAAAAGTAAAGCAGACTTGCAGAATATAAGGCAAAAACCTCAGATCCTTCCCACTTAGAATGCCTTTTCTCAGATCTCATTACATGCACCAAGATGAAACATAGCAGTGGTGTTCTCTTGGGCCTCTAGACACTTTTTGCTTCATCGCCTTCTCCCGACAACAAATTTCACAAGAGCTTCTGCTTCTGTCACATCAACATGGTTTCTGGTGGGGCCATTGCTCAGGGCTTAAGGAAGCATCATCGGAGTCAGAGACTCTAGTCTGAGCAAAGTCATCACAGCAAATGGCCCTCCTTCAGTCAACCCCCTGCCCTGCCCATGCCGTCCTGGCTCCTCACCTCTCTTCCTGGGGCATGCCTCTGTGTATCGCAATGGCGGGGAAATTTTGCTCCACCAGCAGCTGAGCCAATGCTATGCAGCGCTGTACAGACTTCACAAAGATCACCACCTGGACGGAGAAGGAAAGTGTTAGGACAGCCACACCCCCATTCACAGCTAGGGAGTGCAAGCGGCATCGTTTGGTTACAAATTTAGCACAGGGCCTCCCTTCCAAGCCCTTCTCAAAACTGGCCAGAGTGGGCTCCCAGCCACAGAATGCAAAAGCGGCAGAATCAACCACCACCAGGCTATCCCGGGGCCAATTCTTTTGTGTTTTTAATTCAGACCCTAGTTAAGTTTTAACTTCAACCGTTTGGACTCAGACCAATAATCGATCCAGGACAATACCAGCGACAGCAGCTTGCGCTCGACTGTGCACAGTACACAAGGAATTCACTCCTGTGTCCACTAACATCTAGTTCTTCTTTAAAAGCCACCCACAAACTATGGGATTTGAGGGCCAAGCCAGACATTATGACAAATACTTTTTTCTTTCTGTACAAATAGCATGGGGCCAGTGAAACAGCCCAAAATTGTTACAGGTGTGTGTATGTGGGGCAGTTTGGTTTTAGCACTTAGCTTCTGCCGTGTTACCTATTCCAATCATGACTATCCCTCCCCACCACACTACATACATAGAAGCCTTTTAGAAAAAAAAGTCATTCATTATGGGAGGAGTAAACAGGCCAGGAACCATGGCAGGAGCTATGTGGCAAAGCCTTTCTGTCCCCCCACCACTGCAATTTTAGGCTGTTGCACATGCAACACCCCCCCCCCTCACGAACTATACAGGTCAGCCCAGCACTGCAGAAAAGATACTGCTTCCTTTGAACAGCTGTTGAACAGTCATACCCTTCCTCCTCCAGGGATGCAGTTTTGCAAAACGTAGAGTGCCTGAATTTTTGCAACTTTCATTTATTTACATTTTTTTTTAATTTACAATATTTTTACCCCGCCTTTCTCCCCAAAGGGACCCAAGGTGGCTTCCTCGAGCATTTCCCATGCCCTCATTTGGTTTGCTTTTATGTACCATTTTCAGATTCACTCCATCATTTAAAAAGGGCCAGAAACATAAAGCAGGGTTTCTCAACCGGTGGTACACGTATCACTAGCAGTACGTGCCACGCCGGAGCCCTAGAAACGACGGCATGAACTCTGCAGAGCTTGTGCAAGTAGGTAGGGCTGGAAAAAACCCTTCCACCTATCCTTGTTCCCCGTACCTTTGTTTTCAGGCCTCCGGCACAGCCAAAAACCCAGAAGTAAGCGGCAATGACGTCATTGCCATTTATTTCTGGTGGTACGCCGGGTTAGGAACCTGCGATATAGGCAGGTTATATAGACAGCACACATTTACCATTCATCTGTTGGTTCTTTGGTTTGCTTAAAAAACGACTGCGTAGCCAATACCATCCTCTCTCCTGCTCCTCCCATTCTACTAGGCAACGTAACCCCTCTTGCCTTAAGGTTGGGGAGGAGAGATGATGGCGTGGGTTTCCCAAGATCTGGTCCCTCCCTCATTGACAGTCCCCATCCCAGAGACAGACTCTACTCCCAGAAGGCACCTGGTTGAATTCCAGCACATCAAGTAGGTCAAAGAGCTTGCGGTTCTTCTCGTTGTCTTTCAGTTTGACATAGTACTGCTGCAGACCGTGCAGCGTCAGCTTGGTCTCGTCATCCACGAAGATCTCCATGGGCTGAGGAGCAAACCCAGGGCCGATTAGACCAGGGCAAGGCTGACCTGGGCTTGGAGGGAGGGGGACAAAGAAGCACGAACGTGCACAGGAGCATCTCTCACTCACTCAGAACACCTCCCCCCGCCCCCCCATCTATACTCCCCCAGGAAAGATGACAGAAGCAGAGAGATGGCCCACACTTCAACCTCCAAGCCAAGCAAGCTGAAAGCTCCTATGCAACCCATCCTGGGAAGCAACGTTCTTCCCATTCAGCTACAAACTCCTGCAGAGGACTCTGGGAAAGAAACGAAGACTACAGCCTCTCAAGAGAGTCTACCCCCTTCCACATCAGTGCAAATTTAGCACCCTGAAAGCTCCATGGAGCCATGTTCGACAGGCATGAATTTTAAAAACAGATACCTCAAGTCTTCCTCTAGAAACCTATGGGAAAACCTACACTTCTTCTCCCACCCCCTTTGCCCCAACTGGAACCAAAACAACGGCACTTGCAGAGGAAAAAAGAGCTCCAACCACCTTGACTGTCCCAAGTCTCAACGGTTTCTCACAGGTTTCCTCCTTACAGGATCATTCAGAATCATTCTCGGCAACACATTTGTCAACATGCACTAGAGACACTGGCACATTACTTTGCTGCCTAACCTTCTGGCACAGCATCAAATTATGGGGTGGCAGCAGTAACAGAACGGCCTCTTTCTCCCCTCCCATACAAGCACACAAGAGAAGCAGCTTCTCCCTTAGAACCCATTTCTGCATTTTCCTGCCTGATCCAAAGTCCCACTATTCCCTTCACAGGGGCCACTGGCTGAACCCTGCTCATTCTAGGACTAATTTAACATTCCCACATACACTGTCTACAGACGACTTCAGCACCTTTACTGCTAAAAAGTCCCACAGCAATCTCAAGGGAAAAGCTCAATTTACCTCCCTCCCGCTATGGGGACCCCTCAAGTCAAAACCACCCCCTTTTCCACATGGGGCAGCAGGGGAAGGAGAAAGGGGTAATAGAAAACAGAACGACGCATTTTTGCCAGTTCAGAACAAAAAGGATAAAACTTCTCCTCCAGGTCGCCAGGCGTCTGCTCCACTGGCTGCTGCCGATCTCCTGGATCCCTCGGAGAGTCCTTCGCCGCAGCTCTCCAGAGTGCCAGCCAGGGTGAGTGGGCAGGGCGGGACAGGGCAAGGAGAGCAGAACATGTGCATGCATGCTGCACGTGCGTGTGTGTACCTGATGAATGCATGGCGGTGAGAAAGAAAAGCTACACTTGCCTGGGTGTGTGTGGGCCAGGATCTTCTGAACATGGGTGTGTGGGGGGCCAGGATCTTCTGAAAACGGTGCTGTCAGGTAGGCGGATCCCACGCTGAGGGAGGAGCGCACGGAAAACAGGACAGCAGGCGGAGGCGCTATGAATTCTGCGCCCCCACCAGGTGTGGAAGCAGAAGAGAGGATCCTTCTGGGATGGATCCCCTCAAACAACGTGGATGATCTCTAAGTCAAGTGTGCCAGATGGACAGAATGAGATCACGGTGTGAATGCTCTCTAGCCCTACTGGGAGAGGCCTGTCGGTTGTGTGCTCAGGTGTGCTAGCTAGTGTCACCCGAATGATCTTCCGGAAGGTGTGTGCCCTACAAGTGCCTTAGGGGAATGGGGGCAGGCGATGGGCAGCAGCGGTGCAGCCCAGGGTACTGTTGACAGCGGTGGCGTTCTAAGCTCTGGGCCCCAGCTCCTTCCCTGGATGGGGAAGGAGGGAGGTTGGCCGGCCGGCCAGATGGATAAAGAAGGTAGAAGGGATTTAATTACGTCTTGCATGAATTTGCGGCACACGGGGCGGATTTCCTTGCTGAGAGTGGCACTGAACATCATGACCTGCTTTTCGTGCGGGGTCATGCGGAAGATCTCCTGGACATCCCGGCGCATATCTACAGGGAAGATAAGACCAGCAGGTTAGAATGGCTATTGGTAGTACCCTGAGAACCCAGCAGGCCGCCTCTAATCGTCCCCCCCCCCCCCCCCATGCCACATGAACAAGTCACACCAATTTAAACAAATCTTTAATAGTTCCAATGCTGGTCTGTTAGAGGAATTAGAATTCAAGGTAAGGAATAGGAGTACAGCTGGCCCTCAGTATCCGTGGGGGTTCTGTTCCCGGAAACCCCACAGATACTGATACCGGGGTCAACCGTAAAACGTCTAAAAAAACATTTAAAAATCGTTTCCTTACCTTTTAGATATAAACCACTGCGTGTTCTTGCTTACACAAGCTTAAATCGCACACCAGAAGCCTCTTCCAGGTCACGTGACTCCCCACTCCCCTCTCCCAAGATTGCCCCAGAATGTATTGGGAAAGGGGAGGGGGAGTCGTGCAACCCAGAATCTTGGGAGAGGGGAGGGGGAGTCGTGCAACCCAGAAGAGACTTCTGGAGCGCAATTTAAGCTTGTGTAAGCAAGAGCACGTAGTGTTTTGCATCTGAAAAGGTAAGGAAACCGATTTAACGTTTTTTCTTTTTTAGACGTTTTACAGTGGACCCCCATATCCACATTGAGACAAATCTGTGGATGCCAGATCCGTGGATAGCAGGGGTCCACTGTATAAGCAACTCTTGAAAAACTATGTACCCATATTCTCCTCATCTGCAAGAACATTATCAAAGGGGGACCTACTCTGTTCTTTTCCAGCAAGGCTTTCCCTATTTGAGAGAGGAAGATTCTTTCCCCTCTCTAAAAGATAAGGGAATTCTAGGATATCCTCCCATGACATCACCCCTGCTGCACATATTTCCTAAAAAAAAGAGTGTAAGGTACTCTATGCAGCCAGGTGCACCTTGCTCTAGCTCCAGCAGTGAAAATGCCATGTTGTCCAGCACATTGCCAACATTTCCAGAAGTTTGCCTTCTAGTGGCCAGAGTCAGAAAGCACCTAAAAAGGGGGGCCACTGGCCTGACAAGTAGAGGGGGGAGGGAATCAAAGTCCTTTTGTTCATGCAACTACTGCTTCCAATTATTCACAAGTTTCAACTCCCAGCTGCCCCACATGACATCTACTTGCCTCCACACACACACACACACACACACACACACACTCACCAAGCTGCTCAAGCATCTTGTCGCATTCGTCCAGGATGAAGTGCTTGATGTGTTTGAGGTTGAGACTCTTGTTGCGGGCCAAAGCCAGGATGCGGCCCGGGGTGCCCACCACAATGTGGGGGCAGTTCTTCTTCAGCACCTCCTCATCTTTCTTGATGGACAGGCCCCCAAAGAACACCGCCACCTAGGTAGGGAGAGCAAGAATGGGTAGCCAAATCAGAGAACTGGGCAAAGACGGTTCTTCAAAAGATCAGTTTACTCTAACACCAAACAAGGCCTGTCCTCACGGGGGGGGGGGGGGGGAGGAGGAGTTTGTATATGGTACAAATTAAACAGGTAACAGAATGAGGGGAGGAAGAGGTACCCAAAAGCAACTGGTTGCATGGTAGAAAATAATCACCCAAAGCAATGATTTATATATCCAAGTCTAGAAATAAGGACAGAGAAACTGATGTTACAGAAGGGTGCCAAGTGAGATCAGGATATAGGCAGGATGTAAATTCTTTGATTTTAGCAATTATTATGGAAACTGTTAACTTGGCCACCCCAGCTAGTTTCAACCCCAGCAAACTTCCAGAATTAGTTTTCCCACCAAATCCAGAAATCTCCCAATCTCCCTTACAATTCTCTAGCAGTATTGCCTGCTGTTCATCCCCATGCAGGTAAGAATTGTGCATACACTTAAGACAACAGAAACATCTCTGCCTCAGACACCAGGGCTCAGTGCTATGGAAGCCTCCGCTCCCCAACTCTTACCTTGACGCTAGGCATGTACTTGGAGAAGCGCTCATATTCCTTGCTGATCTGGAAGGCCAGCTCACGGGTGTGACACATGACCAGCACAGACACCTACCAAGGAGGGTGGAAAAAGCTTTCAACATGGATTATTCCTCCATGGATTATTCCTCCTGCCACCCTAGTCTTGCCCAAATCCATTTACTTAGAAGATTTCCATGCCTTCCCTATAACCACCCACCCACCCACCCACCCTCTTGCCAAAACCACTTTCCACACATACCTGTCCCGTGACTGGTTCCAGCTGCTGTAGTGTAGCAAGAACAAAGACCGCAGTTTTGCCCATGCCAGATTTGGCCTGGCATAGGACATCCATGCCCAGAATGGCTTGTGGAATACATTCATGTTGCACTATATTGAGAAGAAGAACGCAATAAGTCTCTCTTGCCAATATAGAGTTCCTAGAAGCCCTTGCTTTTCAGATCTCCTTGGCTAGCTTCCTAAAATCTCCCCAACACATTCTCCCCACCACCTCAGGGCTCTCACCTTCCGAGGGGTGCTCAAAGCCGCAGTCAACAATGGCACGCAGAAGCTCTGGTTTTAACAGGAAATCGCGAAAGCCAGAACTGTGGATAGAGACGTATGACCCCTTGACGTCTTTTTTGGATGGGACGTCCACGCCTTCTCCAGCTGCCTGGTTTTCCACCTCATCATCCTCGTAATCCAGCAGCTCGTTGTCAACGTCATTCTCAGTCATGGCGATGCCTCTCTCTAGAAACTGAGACAAGACTGGTGTGAAACTGGAGCCAGAACCCTCTAGAACTGGCCTTTGCCCAGTTCAAGGAGGCCTAGAGGAACCAAACTGGTAGTCCTCCATGCCCCTACTTCTGAATTGTCATGCGAATGCTACCAGAGTAGGACAATTCAATCTTGCAAAGATGCTTCCACACATCAGAAACAGATTACAGGTGGGCCCCCATATCCGCTGGGGATATGTTCCAGGCCCCTCCGTGGACACGTGAAACTGTGGATAAGAGCGAACACCCCCTCCATGGTTTCCTGAGGGCACCCCCACCCTGCCTCCCCTGCAGACAGGCATGCGTGCCCCCCCAGCTCTTATTTTTCTTTCAGCAAGCTTTGTTTCTTCCTTAAAACAAACAGAGAAGCAGCCACCATTGCAGGCAAGTAGAACGAGACTAAGTCCTAGAGAGGCTCTGCAAGGTTTCTGTTAACCTTGCAGAGCCTCTCTAGTACTTAGTCTCGTTCTACTTGCCTGTAATAAGCAGCCAGAGGCTGCTTCTCCTGTTTCTTTAAGGAAGAAATGAAGCTTACTGGGAAAAAAGTAAAAGCCGGGGGGGGGGGGTGGTTCCCCACGATACACGGATAACTGAAACTGTGGATAGCGAATCAGTGGATATGGGGGCCCACCTGTACTTTGCATTCTAAAAAGTGAGTAGAACTATTGGATATCTAAGCCCTATACAGCCTAGAACCAGGGTACCTCCGAATTGCCTACTCCCATACAGTCCAGCTTGTCCCCTTAGGTCAGGGGTGGCCAACCTTCCACCATTAGGGCCTCTGTGTTCTTAAGAGTTGTGCAGAAGACAGAATCTTGGCAGCTGCAAGTGCTGATGGAGCTGCTAAAGCAGCTGCACCTGCTGAAATGCCCTCACCTACACAACCATTAAAGGCCCAGGAACATTCATGTTGAAAGGTTGGCCACACCTGCCTTAGGTCATCTGGCAGGGCTCTGCTAAGAGTTCCACCTCCATCAGAGGTAAAGGGGATAGCGGCAAGAACCAGGGTCTCTGTTGTGAAACCGCACCTCCGGAACATGCTTCAAGAGGATCTTCGATCAGCCCCCTCTATGCAGCAGGTCCGGCAAGGCTTAAAAAACATTTCTATTTCACCTAGCTTTTGAGGGTGGGGGCTTAATGTTGTATTTATATATGCCCTTTGGAGAGAAAGGCAGGATATAAATCAATGAACAAACAAACATCCTCCTCTTTATGAGGAATGTACTACTCATAAAAAATATGAACGATAGAAAAAGGCAAATTCTCCCAAATAGCAACTTAAAACCCATTTGGCTCCAATACGTTTTTCAAGCAACTCCTGAAAGAAAATAGTTTTAAAAAAAGGGTCCCCCAATGTTTCTGGAATTTTTTTGTGGAAATTAGACGAAACTATGTTTTAAAACAATTTTCAGAGTTCTAGGGTCACCCCACTGACACCCCCCCAAAGAGCAAAGATCACTGTTTTAAGGGAAAATGAGGTGCAGGAATTGGTTGCAGGGTACCCCCCCCCCCTCCTCCCTGAAATTAGAAATGAAACTTTGGCTTTTTTTCATGGCCAGGGCCCTGGCTTTTGAATCCACTTTGTTTTGAGCACCTAAGGTGCAAGTGATCAGCTGTACACAGCTGTAAGCAGGAGCAACACCAGGCATTGCTCAAAGCACTCACTGGAGTGCATGGTTAACAGAGTAGACCTAATGCAGTCATTTTCATCATATTGCTAAAGCTGCAGCACTTACAGGGTTTGAAGGGTCATAAAAACAAAACTCTTGCACTCAGGAACTTGTAACTTGGGGTGCACTGTGCTGAAACATGGCCCTACACAACCCTAAAGCACAGACGTTGTGTGTAAAACACAAATATGTTTTTGTGCATTTTTGTGCTGAACTCACAACTAAAGCTGCAACATTTCAAGGATTTGAAGGGTCATAAAAAAAACCCTGGCAGGAAGGGACTTGAAACTTGGGGTACACTGTACTGAGACATACCCCTACAGACCCCTAAAGCTAGGCTTACCAGATCTCCAACCGGGACCTTTAGGAGAAGGAATATGGGCAGGTATAGCTTGTTAAGTCCTAGAGCACAATCCTAGGCATGTCTACTCAGAAGCAAGTCCCACTGAACACAATGGGGCTTGCTTCTGAGTAGACATGCCTAGGATTGTGCTGTAAGGTTTAACAAGCTACACCTGTCCACATTCCTTTTCCTAAAGGTCTAGCACTCTGTCCCGGTTGGAGATCTGGTAAGCCTACCTAAAGCACAGAGGCAGCATTTTGCAGCTGCACCCCTAAACCCCGCCATTGGTAAAATACCCGAGATTTCTTTATCACGCTGCGTTAGACAAGGCCCTGCTGGAAAATGGAAGGGGGCGGGTAGATACAAGAATTAACTCTAGATACGTTCTACTAGTTTCCCTACCAATTTCTCGTTTATTGCGAGAAAACGCAAGCGGTTTCTCTATCCAAATGGCCACGTGCGGAATGCCTATGAAGTAAGACAAAGCCGATGTTTCCCGATTACGAACAGGTCAGGGAAGCAAAACAACGCGCGAATAAAGAGACGCCATCTTGTTCTACCACTTAGCTTGCTTAGTACAATAGCAGGGAATGAGTTACGGTCACCACCGCCACCTCTTTCAACTCAATTTTTGGGCATCTAGAATGAAAAATATCTCTAAAAAAAATAACCATCCGATAGAGAATCGTCTAAATAAGCGGTATCCACTCAACTACGGGGCGGATGGCTAAATGGAATACGGATAAAAGCACGATTATTAGAAAGTCGCTTACCTCCTGCAAGGGGGAGGGGCTGAGCAACACCACGGAGCAGCGACCACAGCAGAAACTGCGCAATTTCCGGGAGGGAAGAGGCGGGGCAGAGGCTCGAGGAGGCCTTCGCAATAAGGCCCCCGCGGGGTTTGTCTTATTCAGAGCCTGATGCAGAAGACTGTAATTAATAATAGAAATATCTGTCTTAGAAGTTATTTTTAAAAATCGTATGTAAATTCAGCTATTATTCGTGGCCATCATTACGTAACTATTTTTTTAAGCAGGCGTTTGCAGTTGTCACCAAAGCGACACTAAGGCGTAGGATTGGATTGGTCACTTTAAAAAAAAAAAGCCAGGGGTCTGTTTGGACCCTGTTTGTGCAAGGCTCGTCGCTTGTTTTCCACAGCAATGCTGTAGGTAGGTCTTTCTAACAGCTGACTGGTATGCAGAAATTCAACAGGTGCGCATAGAATGCAGAATTGGGGGGACACTGTACTTGTTGAATTTCTGTCTGTCGCTCTGACGTTCAAGGCACAAGAGCCCTGAGAAAAAAGCAAGTGGCAACAATCAACATCTCCTTCAAAATTGTTTCCACACTAGGTCCGTCATCCTGTCACATGCAGCATACCGTAGAAGTGGTTTGGTGCTACCGTCCGCTGAGTGATGAGTCGCAGCTTTACAAAACAGCTACAATACGTATATTCTTGCTAGAATGCGATGTTCTCATCATTAGCCTTGGCAGCTTTTGTACTGTTTATTTGACCCTGTTACTAGGCCATTGAAGCCAGCCTGACACGGAAAAAGGCAGCCTTCTTTTCCTAGCGTGGACATGGAGATACTGTACTGTATTGGAGGAAAAGCAGTATGTAGGCCTGCAGCCTCTTAGGGACCTTGATTCCAATGGAAGAGTGTGCACTTTATGTTCAAAACCTTCTGATTAACAGCATGCGCTCAATGGGGATTAAAATTGCTGTACAACAGTATTGTACTAAGTGCGGTACAGTAGAAGCACCAGTAGTGCTCAGAAACCATTTTGGTCTGATCTGATGTCAGTGCTGCACCAGGATTTCCCTGACATCTTTTATATTCATCAACAACCGCAATTTAATATCGATACGTAAACAATCATTTTATTCTGAATGAGTTAGGTACTCTTGTAAAGTGGTTACTGAACACTGAAGTGGCCCTTTCTGTGCACCGCCTTCTTTCGAATTATTTTGTGATTCATCCTCATAATTTGCTTTGAGAAAACTGCTCCAGCCTTGGGCTGGACTCCCATGGCTAGAACAGAACTCAAAGCCAGATATCCCAAGTCAAACATGAATGATTATAGACTCTATGCATTTGCTTGCTTAAGTACTGAGATCCTGTCATTGCTTAGTGTCTGTTTTATTGTTTTCTTCTTATGTTCCAAGCAACCTATCATTTTAAAAAGACACATTCCCAACTATAGGATAAGAATTTATTGTGGGTGTGCATACGATTAGGATTGCTTGCTCTTGAAATAAAAAAATTCTGAAATCTGGCCAGGGTCGGGGGGGGGGGGGGGAATGCCCAGAACAGGACTGGCAGTGGAGCTGGAACCTAGCAATGTTCACCAAATCTAGGGTGAATCTAGGAACACTGTGGTTTGTAGTGGGTTTGGGGGCAGAGACCTGAAAGTAACCAAAAGTAACCAAAAATTCTAGCTCTTGGTGGCTTGTTTCCTGGTTGGCTGTTTTCTGACCAGAATGTTTTCTTCCTGGCCACTTACTAGAAGTGGAAAATGCAAGGTCGGGGGGGGGGGGGGAAGTCAGCTGAGTCATTTTTGCTAACAAGGCACAAGTGGGCACACTAATGTTTCACAAGGAGGGTGGAGGCACCAGGAGGCTAGATTATGCATAGTGCACATCGCACATGATGTGCTGACATTTTAATAAGAAGATTGACTGGCATTGTCTTGCAGGGTGCATTTGGCAAGGTTACCTATGTGTGTGTACTGGTCTTATCACTGCTATGCAGATAAACCAGCCAGCTGCCTGAGCTCATCCTAAATCAGGTGACATCTAACTCCAGGCTCTATCAGGCAGTGAAACACTTGTGGGCCACTATTACCCAATAACACAGGCATACTGAGGCACATGACACTAAATGCTCACCTTGATGTTGCCAGCCAGGAAAGGAAGCATCAAGCATAAAGGAAAGGTACACTGTACATGTTCAGGGGACTTTGCGGTTAGATCCTTTAAATAAAATTCTGTCACCTAGGAGCAGTGACGTAGCTGGGCCTTCTGCTGCTGCCAGAAGTCCCGGAAGTAATTGGCACTGATGACATTACCACCGATTACTTCTGGTTTGCGATCCCCCCCTTTGGAGGGAGAAGGGCAGCCGATCACAGGGGCCCCGCCACTGCCTTCTCACAATCTCCTCCTTTGCAATTTGATTGCGAGGAGCGTCGGCAAGGCACCCGTGTTTTTAGTTGCAGCTACACTAAAGAGATCCCTGGTGAGATTAACAGCCACGAGTCTTGTAGCATTTAATGAACGCTTAACACATTTCTTGTGGCCTTTTGTGGACTAGAGCTCTAGTCCACTAGAGTTCTAGTCCACAAAAGGCCACAAGAAATGTGTTAATCGTTCATTAAATGCTACAAGACTCGTGGCTGTTAATCTCACCAGGGATCTCTTTAGTGTAGCTGCAACTAAAAACACGTTCAGCCACATTTTATTACCTGGAAAGGCAGTTGTGAGAGGGAGTGGAATTGGATGGAAAGGAGTGGGGCTGTCGTTTTGCTTCAAAGAACCATGAACCAATTTAGCTGCAGCCTGGATCAGGTCACATGATTTAAACAGCAAAGAGGGTGTTTGTTCTTTTCTGTTAAAGATATACTAGAAAAACATACATGTCCTGTACTGTTCTTGTACTTAAACAAAATGAACTGTTTGTACTTTGCAGTTCAAAATGGACTACGCCAGTTTCAGGAGGGAAAAGGCTGGCTGTGCACCGTTAATTAACTGCTCAACAATGGAAAAACAAAAAATACACGTGTTCGGTGGTGGTTCTACATAATCTGGGACAAGGAGATAGGCTACGATGGTCTGCTGCTTCTTTTTTTGTCGGAGGAATTGACTGGGATCTTTTTTGTTGACATATACCAACAAAATGGTGACAAGCCCCCACGATTCTTGATCTAATCTCACTCATCTCCCAAAGAACTCAGTGGACCTACCCTACAGCGCCTGTATAATAATAATTTTTTACTCCATTTTGACCATATGTAATTTTTTATTCATGTTCAAGCGACCATTGAAATGAGCAGTTGTAGATAAAGTTTGGGGGATGGGATTCAGCAGGAAGTACAATGGCAGCAGAGCAACAATTGGGAAGTACGATTTCAGCACACATACACACACCAGCAGGAAGTTAGGGGGCACTTCTGTTACCCCCAATTTCTCAGACCCACCCCTTCATGCCATGGGGTGGAGCAAAACAGAGAGAGGATTGCAGCACGGTGATATTTGAGAGAATAATAATAGACCCATTTTGCTATGGGGATTTCACTGCCCCCCATAAAGGATCATCTGGAATTGGGAAGCAGAGAAATGGGGGTGGGGTGGGGAAGGAGACATGACCTTAATTACAAATTTAATGTTGAAGCATACTTTTCTAACTTCATCCATAGCATTTTTAATTTTTACCCCAGTTTGGGTGGAATCTAGTATCAATACAGTACTATAAAGTGCAATTCACAGCCTTGCTGCAAGATATGATGAAGCTTGAAAAATAACAGGCATGGGAAGGTTCGTTGGATGTTGGGAGGTTTAGGCCGAGGTTGGCAGCTGATATTGCGAGAACATATAAAGTTACATCTTGAGGGATCAGGAGTTTTGTACGAGGCAGGGATTGGTGGAGGATGTGGGTCAGTAAGGTCCCTAGGCAATCTGCAGGTTGGTACAATGGGTAGGTAGGTACCCTACACAGTCAAGCGGTAATTGGGGTGGAGTTGGGGCCGCACATCCCAGATAATGGTGAGAAGTTGGCGCAGGACCCGATCTTTGCCCCGAGCTTGTCCTCCCTGCATTGCCTGGAGTTTCTTGCGTGTCTGGGCCTCCACTTCAGCAGACAAGTTCCCCTGTGAGCCCAGAGCCTGGGGAAGAAAAGAACGGTTATTGCAAAATTATTAGTGCTATGAAATTGCCCCCCCCCCAAAAAAAAACACCTGATAAATTACTTCTATACTGAAACTATTACAGTGCCCCAAATGACAGACTGCCTCTTCCCCAAGTACCCTGCCTGTCCAAATATCCAGCCATTTTCCAAAGGCTCAGGATGGGTGAGGATAAATCTTTTATCTGCCCCACAGCCCTGAGAAGTGAGAGTGAAGGACAGTGATCTGCCCAAGACCCAGGGAGCTTGTTTTGTGGCACATAATCTCTTAGCCAAGTCGAGATCTGAACTTTGTCCTCCTACCTACATCCAACACATCTATACCATACTGGCTCAGGGAGTTACCCTGAAGACAGAGTCCTTCCCGTCCCACACAAGTGCCAGCCTGATCCCCAAATCCCCACTGCTAACTGGAGGGAGAGCTATGAAGGTTGCCCTACAATGAGTCACCGTTTTTCTACTCTGCTCCAAATTGTCGTCATGCCTCTTTCAACACCTCCCAATAAAACCTTGGAGAAGCCTCTCCTCCCCAATACTACTGATCCCATCCTGTTTCATCCCAGGCTCCCTTCTCCACCTGCAAGGAATCCCAGCGACCCACTCAGGGGCCCCCCATCTCACCGCCTGCTGCTTCTGCTGGAACTCCCTCTCACGCTCCAAGCGGTATTGCTCAATTTCAGCCTGGGCTTCTTCCTTGGCCTGCTTCAGCCGCCGTGCCTTCCCTGGGATGGGGAGATGACAACACACACACACAAACAAACGGAGAGACAACCCTTCTCAGTACCTTTCTGTTGCCGCCCCGTCTAGCCCCAGCTCCCATTCCCCTCTGTTGCAATCTGCACAACACCACAATGATCTTCCACTCAGGCATTCCAGCTCTCAGCCCACCCCGTTCCATTCTGATCAGCTAAAGCCTCCCCCAGGTAATAGGAAATCTGGCTCACGTTTCCGGGCCTCTGCCACCTTTTCTGCAGCCCTTTTCTCAGCCTGCAGCAACTGCTGGATTCCCTGGGTTTGGCTGGCCATGGTTCTCTAGCAATGATGCTCAAAACAGCTAAGCCTCCTGCATCCGCTGCGTGGGTACCACATCCTAGCAAAGCAGCCCAAGGTCCTAGTGCCCCTCCTTTCCTAGACTATTCCATTAGTATTCCGATACAACACCCCACCATGGGTTAACTAGATGCCACAGCTTACATAGTTTTTCCTGTACTTTTAATGTAGAAATATAGAAAATACATATATTTCTGTATAGCAACGACGTGCAAACCAGCTAATCCTTCTGCACCCAAACATCCAACAAGCAAGGCAGGTCTTTTTGCTCCTCCTTCCTCTTCTTCTATCAATGCTCCAGAGTAATGGATGCATCCTGCTGTGGGTGACCAGAAGCAACATAGTATAGGGCTTCTCCTGTACTCTTATGTAGAAATTATATCTGGAAGGCACAGCTTATTGTGCTGCAAGGATGAGAAAAGTTGTCCCTGTCAAAACACCCTCGTCAGCTAATAATGATCCAGGGGGATGTTATTCTCTCCTGCATGCAGTCATCCCACCTCTATCCTAAATCATAGTCCCTTTCACCCCATCTCCTTCCTCCATTTCATCCCAGGGCATCTCTCTCTCTCTCTGGCTGCCCTCAAATCCCAGAGCCAATGTGGACCAGTGGATAAAAACTGAACCCCAGCGTCTTGCTTAAATCTCTCCCTGTCACCTTATAAACTCAATCAGTTGTCCTCAGCCAAGTCGCTGGCTGCTCTCCAACTTGGAAAATGCAGATAAAAGTGACCAAATTCATCACATTTTTGTGAGGACACAAAAGATGACAGTATTGGTACATGTATCAAGCATTTGGACCAATTAGTCCAATTAGTAAAATGCAGGATGCAAGCTTTCAAAATGCATAGAACTCTTTAGTTCAAGAATAAAAAGGGAGAGGTAAGGTTTTCCTTTCAAAAAAATATTACTATTTAATCTATTCATACCCCTCCTTTCTACCTGACAACAGACTTCCAAGGTAGTTGACAATGAGAGAAAATTAATACATAAAAAACGTCATGATGACGGCTTGTACAGGTGATGATGTAAAATACCCCTACACATCCTGACCTCGGATGTTACTGCTGCTGCTTCATTGTCCTTCAGATGTTCCTTGGTGACCTCCTCCTGCCCAGGGTGTTACCTAGCAACCTATCTAATAATAACCAGGGTCAGGTAGCACCACTTGTTTATGGACCTAGGAGGCAGGGCATCTCCTCACCTGGACAGCTGGACAATCTGCAGCTCCCGGATCTTCCAGGTATAACACAACTGATATAAAAACTCTGGAGGGATAATCATGGGAAATGCCTGTGCATTTCCCCATCCTTAGAGGTTATTACTGCTGCTGAATATGAACACTAGGTTGTCGATCAATGAAATAATTTTTAGTGAGTTTTCACCTGTCTTTCAAAAATTATTACATTTAAAGAAAGTTGCGTATCAACAGAACCACAACACAGATGACTTTCTAAGATACTGAAGGAAGCCAGAAGAAGCAATTGATACGTCATGTTAAATGTGTGCTATGGAGGTGCAAGCTTGGGTGTTTCCTTTGTAAAACAGCATGGATGGGGGGGCTTTTAACCCTTTGCCACCCTTTCAGATGGGGATGGAGGTGTCACTATTTGACATGGGAGGAAAGCTCCCATTGCTACCAGTAGTCAAATGGGGAAGGGGAATTCAGATTGGAACCATGATATGCTGTGGTCCCAATCCATATCCCCCTCCCATCCCAGCATGTGCTATGTTATAAGGAAAAACAAACAAACAAACTCACAGCTGTATAGCATGTATTTAAAGTAATGCATGGCTTAGCCTTGAAATATCTTACTATATAATAAACATAAGCTACCACTCTTGGTTAGAACAAAAGACCATCATAATATTTTGTTCTTCATCCCTTGTATTAACACATTAGAATGAAATATAGGTTCCCAAAAACAGTTGAAACAGGCCCTGAGCAATAAATCAACTGAAGTTATATTTGCTGGAGGTACTGATAAAAGCAGCGTAACCTAATGTGTACTTTGCCACCTTGGGCACAAGTTGTTTTGCTTCCAGGAATTGCTTTCAATGATGTAAGTTATGTTACTCAGCTGTAACAGCTGGGCAGAGTGGAGCATGATGCAACATCTAACGCTTACTGTACCTGTGTGACCTGTTTCTATTGGTTGTTCTGTCGTCAAGGTTACACATTTATCTACCTCAGGGATTCTGAAGAGAGTCAAGCTGCTGAGTGGCAACCAAGGCGCACCAGGGCCCTGCAACACTGTGAAACCCCAAAGTGTGAAGCCTTGGCGCAGCGTAGACGCCCTTGCAATTTCATAACAGTGAAAAGCCACCCGAAGTAGCAAACTCCATTTACAGAATTCATGTCCACAAGGTGTGGTGATGGTCACGGGCTTTGTAAAAAAGATGAGAAAAATTAATGGAAGGTTATGGTAGTCTATCTGCAGCAATGAGCCGTGATAGAGCAACAGAACCTCCATATTCAAAGCCCGTATGCTGGAGACGAACAAGAAGGAATAGCTAACTCTATCAAGGTCCATTGTGAGCTGCAAGAGGCAGCTAGATGGACCTTTGATCTTTTCCAGCAGGGAAATTCGTCATACGCTTGGCCCATTAAAAAAAAAAGAGATAATAAGTAAAGGTGCATTAATTAATTTATTCATTCATTACAAAGTTTTCTTCTTTCCATTTGATCCCGCTAGTACGAAATACATCCAAACTGGACCACCATTTGCTTCTTGTCCACAGACGTATCGTCCTCCCGTCTCTCTCCTTTCACCCTCCTCACCAACTCACCTTCTACCAAGCCTCCGTAAGTCTCCATCCACCTAGAAATCCAATAGCAGCATCAAAAGTCAGGAGTGATTCCGAGGTAGAACGGCAGCCCCCAGCATCATTGTGAGGAGCTGGCAAGGGAAAGGCCTGGGCTCATATTGCCTGCTGGGTGGGGAGTATGGGGAGTAGGGGCACGACTAGAGGACAGGCTCACACGACTTTATGTTGCGTAGCCTCTCTCAAGCTCTGCCAATGCCCTTCCATCCACACCATTCAGCCTCTCCCCGTCAGCTCTGCCGATTTCCCCCCAGCCTCAGTGCAGGTTCCTTTCTATCCTAGCCCTGCAGTCACAGGGGTCCAGCAGTTAAAGGCACAGAGGGAGGGAGCCGGTCGAGGACACAAGTGTGGTCAGAGCATTCCGTTGAGGCTAATCTTCGCCACTGAGATGCTCTCCGTGGACAAAACCCGCCCTTTCTCGTAAATGACAAAGAGGCTGTGGCTGTCCTCTGGAGCTGGTCCGTCCAGGGCCGTCATGGAGGAGTAGCCACTGGCACCGCCCCAGATCTGCAAAGGCTCTTTCCACCACGAAGAGCCATTGGTGAAACTCCAGCGCAAAGTCATGTTGACCCCTGGGTTGAAGAAAGGAGAAAACACAGGACCACAGTCACAAAGGGCCATCCTGGTGAAGCATACAGGGCCTATTATTATTAAAATAGCAATTATTTTTGCTATTTTGTTATTCAAGCTATTCAAATAAAATCTGTGACCTGCAACCAAAGCAGACTACTTGCCTTCCCGTGACATACACTGTGCAAAATGGACAAAAATACGCACATTTCTTTAATATGCATGATTTAGACAGGCTGCAGAACACCACTGTCCAAGGTTCTACAGCTCCAGGCAACTTTGTTGCACCCTTGTTTCCACCTGGAGGCTTTAATTATCTGATTAATTTCTGTCTTGCAGCACACAAGCAGTGACAGCAATACCTTGACTTTCATCCACTTAACTGTCATCGCTTTGCGATTTCAGCTGTTTTCAATTACAACCACATTTCAAATTTCATCCATGTGCTTTCCTTTCGTCCAATTTCATCTAACCTTCCACAATGTTCGTTGACATTCTTATGCTTATTTTTCTTTTATTTCTGTTTATTTAGGTTTCACGTGCATTTGCATGTGTTATATACGTACTTACTGTAGTTATTGATGTTTTTCGCCAGCCAAAATAAATTTGTAAGCTGAATAAGGCTATGCTTTGACATTCATCCTTTTTTTTTTACTTTCATCCATGCTCTCTCCCTAACCAGACGAAAGTGCAAGGTATTGCTGTGTCTCTGGTGGTATACAAGTGCTCTCTGGCATATGGTTTGGAAATGACTGGGCTATCTAATAACCCCTGACCTTTTTCAATCCTCTCCCTCCTTTCCACTCTTACGTTTTTAGAAAACATTAACTGTGGAAGCTAAAACTTTACAGCCCAATCCTGTCTAGGGCTGCTGCAGCGTGCAAAAGCACGCTGCACCAGATCCTGGGCAGGATTGGGCCCACACTGACAGAGCTGGAGCACTCCACAGGAGAAAGGGACGTTTGTCTCTTTCCAACGGGGAGAGCCCCAGCAAGACCAATAGGCCTCCTCGGATGTGCGCCGGCAAAATGGCCAGCGCAATTACAAGGAGCCAGTGTAAGGCTGGCCAGGCTTGGGACAGGGGATAGGATTCAGCAGAGTGTACCGCCGATGATCCCCTGTCCTGGCTGGGCAATCCGACTCCCACCCCCAGAACGCTCTGGTCCGGCCTCCCCTCACCCCTCCACCAACTAGCGGGGACTTACCTGCTTGGCACGGCAGACAGGCTGGATGTGGGGTGGGTAGGCCAGTGCTGGCCTTGACTCCGGCAGGGCCAACTTGCCTGCCTCGGCGCGAGCAGGGGTTACTCACCGGATGTCGAAAATGTGCCTTACATGTTTATGACACCCAGCGCCTGTGGAGCCATTGCTCCACCGGCGCATGTTTAGACAGGATTGCGCCATTACACAGATTTATGTGCAATCCTCACTAAATTTAGAGCGGCGGAACATGTGCCGCTGCTCTAAACCATCACAAATGTGCCATAATGCACGTTTGTGACGACTCGGGTGTAAGTGGCGCCAGCACTGTGGCTGGCACTGCTCACACCCCTGGCAGACCAAATCTGCACCTGACGACCCAGGTAAGGCCTAGGCCGCTCGGCGCAGGGGTGGGGACGGGCAGGGCGGTAAGGGAGGGGGGCCATTGGCCGGCCCGGGCTGGGAGGGGGTGGGGATATCGGTGGTGCACTCCACCAATATCCTATGCCCGTCGGCTTTATGTGGCCTCCCCGAATGTACATGGCCTACCTGGACGTATGCATATATCTGAGGAGGCCCATAGGCCCCCGGCTGGCTTACACCCAGGGAAGGGGACAATGTTCTCTTCTCCCGAGGTGCTCCCAGGCAGTGGCGTCACTAGGACGCGCGTCACCCCAAGGCGGGGTAACGCGCGTCACCCGTGACGCCCCCGAGTTTCGTCCCTGATTTTTTGGGGTGCCCCCCGCCCCTTCGCGTCGCCCTCCAGACGCTCCGAGGCCGGCCCGGGAGCCGGCCTCGGAGCGTCTGGAACGGCCGGCGCTCCAGGGCCTTCTGAAGGCCCAAGCGTCAATATGGGTATTTTTAGTGTTTTCGCGCATGCGCAGACCGGTTTCGTCTCTGCGCATGCGTGAAAACACTAAAAATACTTGTATTGACGCTTGGGTCTTCAGAAGGCCCTGGAGCGCCGGCCGTTCCAGACGCTCCGAGGCCGGCTCCCGGGCCGGCCTCGGAGCATCCGGAGGGCGACGGAGGTGGCGCGCGCGGGGGTGCGGGCATCACCCCTTTGCGCGCATCATCCCGTAGCGACCCGCTACCCCCGCTATGCGGGAGCGACGCCAGTGCTCCCAGGCTGCCCCGGGGTAGCCCAGGACGGCCATAGGATACATATAGTTAGCGAGGATTGCGCTGTTACTCTTGCAGACTTTGTTCTAGGGACAGAGTTCTCCTTTTGATTATTTTAATCTTAATGTACAGTTGAACCAGATGGCCTGCTTTGAGATCTGGTTCCCTGTCAGTTTCATTACAGAGGCTGAAAATTGCCATTGGGAAGGCTTGCTGTGACAAACATCGTTGAGAGACAGCCCCCCTAGCCTGGTGTGATCCTTGACACAAGCCTTGAATACTGACCCATAGCCACATGCAACCCGTTCTCTCTCTCTCTCTCTCTCTCTCTCTCTCTCTCTCTCTCTCTCTCTCACTTACGTTGTTTCTCGTGGGCTGGGTTGCTGAAGAAGACGAGGCCAGATTTGACCAGGGCCCCTGCAGCCACAGCTGGGTCCACCAAGGTCATGTCAAAAGTCACGTTCTCCAGTGGGAGGGTGTCACAGGCATCAAAGCTGCGCACCACAATGCGGCAACTGCAGTGGTAGAAGTTCTGGTTCCTGGCGTTGATCACCACGGAGCCATCTGGCAGCTCATAGGGCTGGAAGATGATGGATGGAATATTGATAAGGTTAGGACAGATTTGGGGAATAGAAAGGCTTCCTTGGACTGAGTTGGGTGCCTCCACTCCCTGTCCCCACTGCTTCTCCTCCTCTCACCACTTGGCATTTCCAAAATGGGAGGATACAGGAAGAGAAAAGCTACTATGAGGCTGATCTGAAACCTTGCATTCCAACGGTTGGGAATATATATAAGCAAGGCAGCAGAATCTGGGCCTGGGCCTCTGTATGACACTGAAGTCCCTTCCTTGATTTTAATTATAGTGTCTCTACCCCCGTTCTTAACACTAGTACCACCTCGCGCCAGTACTCATGCGTTACGATCAGAAGAAGTCCTTCCACATAACATGGAACTGCTCTCCCCCCCCTCTCTGCCGCCTGCAGTAATACAGCAAAGTGTCCATGTTCAGGATCACACCCACCTGGCATTCGTCGGGGTTGAAATCACTGGGAAGCTTCACCCCGCCATAAGGGATCCCATGCAAGGGTTGCCGCCCATATCGCCAGGTCCAGCCATGGTCATCACTGAGGAGGCATGAGATCCCATCCCGCGACAGCGTCCCATGACCACAAACTATCAAACGCCCCTTCTTGGGCTCATAGCGTTTCTGCACCCCAGAAGTGATCAGAAAAAAAATTAAGCCCATTTAGTTCCTCCTTCCCACCCACCTGCGCACAGCACTCCTTTATCCCTCAAGTTCAAGTACACCTGCATTGGCTTGGACTGCCTGAGCCTGGGCCAGTCCAAGGCAGTGCCATAAATCAGGCAGTGCCGGGTTTTAATCTCACCTCTGCCATGAACACACTAGGTGGCCTTAAGCAAGCCACTCCCTCTCAGAATCAGCCCCTCCCCTTTCAAAAATGGAGGTAATACTACTGACCTACGTTACGGGGTTGTAAGGATTACAACAAGACAATGCATGTGAAACACTTGGGACATCTAGAGGCACTGCATAAATGCTAATATTATTGTCATGTATATTGTTCACTGCTGTAAATATTTATAAACAGGTTGGGGGTATTCTGTGCCCCCCCCCAAATTCTGGACTGAAAAAGCTGGATTTGGCAACTTATTTAAAATGTACACATGGAGAAAATGTGCATATTTTCTCTTGTTTTACAAGATATATATTTTTTAATTTGGACTATTTTGCATAATCTGTTGTAGCGCTTAGTTATTGGCGGGGGGGGGGAGTTTGCAATGAGCTATGCAGGGTATTGGCGGCCCACCTCAACCTTTGTCATCTTCTGAGATTTCAGCAGGTCTTGCCCACATGTTTTCAATCACATCTTTGTATCCATAAGGGCTAGAACCGTTTCAAAAACAACAGAAGGCTGAAATTCTCAGGAAGCCGAATTCACAGTCTGTGCTTTTTCCTGCCTCACATGGAATTGTGACATACACACAACCCTGTTTTTGTGAAAAGTGGCAAATAACGAAATAAATGCCATCCCACCCTATACCTGGCACGGGCAAGCTCACCTGGATGCCATAGCCTGGCCCAGGGGCAAACATGGTTGTGCCAACCTCCTCCGAGAGGTTCCGAGGGACGCTCCACGTGATTCCGTCATCACGGCTGCGAATGATCATGGTGCTGGCAGTGGGGCACTGGTTGTAGTGGGCGCAGAGGGTATATATCAGGAATACAATGTCCTTTTCTGAATCCACCACCACAGCCCCAAGGTTGAGCCCATCTGCCAGGGAACCATCATCAACAATAAATGACGTTGGACTCCAAGTAGCACCTGAGAAAGGCAAGCAGACAATATCATTATATCGCAGTGGCCTTCTTTGACAACTTACAGGTCTGGGCCAAGGTAGGGCCCAAAGTAAATCAGGCTGGTGCCTGGGGCTCTGGCACTGCCAAAAGAACTGGCCACAGTCATTTGCACCAGTCTCCTCCCCCCAACGTGACACTCCTCTTAGCCTCATCACCACGGTATCCCTGCTCATGTGGTCAGCAAAGGATCTCTTGAGCAAGGTGTGTGTGTATGCGACTGTTGCTAAACTAACATCCACCTTCCTCTGACTTCCGAACTTGAAACTGTGTTGCCAGCTCCTTGTGCCCCGTCCTTTTAACATCCGATTGACTGGCAGACAGTAGCAAGTGACCATGGTTATATCTCCAAACTGTGACATACGTTACAGCTGCTTTCTGTTGGTGTTAAAGGCAAAGGAGTGGGCCGGAATGATGAGCATCTCTGGTGGGTCTGGCGCGAGTTCACTATTCTCTGCCCCACCAGGGCTGTAGGGCAGCAGAGTGGATGTGTGGCAATTCTTTATTTCTTTTTTAAAGATTTAATATCCTGCCTTTCCAAGCCCAGAAAAGGAAGCTTCAGGGGCCTGGAATAGATAGTGACACAATGGGCCACAATGCAACAGCTTCTAGGACTCGAGAGAGCCAATTCCAGGCTCAAACCTGCTATTTACACCGAAGCCGTCCTACATTCCCCTCAGTCAGTAACCTCCCATTCCCACAAAGGAGCACATTGTTAAGGGAAGCCATGAAACGCTTCACTTCACTGCTGCCTGTCTCATCATGTCGCGCCCTTCAGCCACAGAAGCGGTGGTATTGGCTTCAGCACCCTGCCTGGGATACACATTTTATCTTTTAGCAACTGCACTGCACAGTGATAGGCTGGCCTTGGATAGCATTGGGCTGCTAACGTGTGGAGGGGGATTGTGCTCAGAGGTCAGCAATCTCTGTGCATGTAGTAAAAAAAAGCTCAGGGCTCTATGTGTACATGAGAGGGCCCGTGTGTGTACAGTGATATGCACGTCCGGTCCAATCTCATCTATCGCCAAACATATAGCGATTGGGAGGGCAGGGCCAGTGACTGCAAAACTAGTCTTCGTCTACATGTTAAGTCAACAGGTGGAAGGAAGCTGAGAATGAATAACACTCTCCAACAATGTCAGCACTCAGGTACTGAGTGGTTTTCACAGGCGGCAAGTCAAACCACTCGACATTTGGCTTTGGTCCCGGTTCAGGTTCATCAATATTTTTTAAGTCTCCAGTTCAGTAACCGGTTCAGACAGTTTGAGCTGGGTTTTGATACATTTCACGGAGAATAATGGCACACTCTTTGGCTTGCAATGGAGCTCTACCAAACGAATACAAACGACAAAAATTGAATGTGAGGGGAAAAAATATTTTTAACTTTTTATGTTTGGGTTTGTTTTTTTAAGGATTCCCCAAACAAAATACATAGAACAGGGTTAAAAACAAACAAAATAGGAAACTGAAACAATACTTAGATCATTGCAAATGGAACGCCTTGCTTTTATCATCGCAAGGTGAGGGCCACCAATTTTGACCCAGTCACCACTTTTTGAGTTTAGGGGGTTTGATTTCAGTTCCGGTCGAAACCAAGAAATCCTGGTTTTGGCTTCAGTTTTGGTTCATGAAAAAAACTTCTATGGATCAGCTTTTGGGTTAAGGCCCAGGTTCAGTCTGATGCCCTGGCCATAGGGTGGGGACAGAGCCAGCCCTCTCAGGACTTTGAGCGAGGCAGCCGCGCCAAGCCATAAGAACATAAGAAGAGCCTTGCTGGATCAGGCCAAAGGCCCATCTAGTCCAGCTTCCTGTATTTATTTATTTTATTTATTTAGGAATTTGTAGCCCGCCTTTCTCCCGAGGGCACTCAAGGCGGCTTACAACATATTAAAATACATATAAACACATTAAAACAATTATCTCACAGTGTATCTCACAGTGGCCCCACCAGATGCCTCCGGGAGCACACAGCCAACAAAATAACCTGTTTCCTGTTGTCCCTCCCTTGCACCTGGCACAGAGAAAACCTACTTCTAAAGCCAGGAGGTTGCTTATGGCTTGTAACCGGTGATGGTCTTTTCCTCCATGAATCTATCCAAACCCCTTTTAAAGGCATCCAAGCCATGTGCCATCACCACATTCTGTGGCAAGGAGTTCCACAGATGAATTACACGCTGGGTAAAGAAATATGCCTAATAAGGCTTGCTTTATCTCGATAGCTATTATCACAGGCTGAACATTTATAGGGTTTCTCTCCAGAATGAACATAAGAACATAAGAAGAGCCCTGCTGGATCAGGCCAAAAGCCCATCTAGTCCAGCTTCCTGTATCTCACAGTGGCCCCACCAGATGCCTCCGAGAGCACACAGTCAACAAGATAACCTGTTTCCTGTTGTCCCTCCCTTGCACCTGGCACAGAGAAAACCCACTTCTAAAGCCAGGAGGCGGCTTATGGCTTGTCACCGTCCTTCCTATCTTTCTCTTCCAAACAAGCCGGGTGATCGGAGCCTGGGGAAGTGAGCGGTAGGGCAAGTCTTCCTCCTCTGCGCCCTCTCCTGCTCAGCCTGTTTGAATGAGGCAGCTGGGAAGACGAACGAATGATGCGGTGTCCACAACAAGAAGGAGAAGGCGAGGAGATGGAAAGGGGTGTGGGCAGAAAAAAGGGGTGTGGAAACTTTGCCGGCACTTCCGGCGTCTATTTGACTTGAGCTGAGCCTGGGTGGGAACAGCAAAGCAAAAGAAACGAGTTTGGGGCCGCTCTTTCCACCGCAAGCCACAACACTGTGCACAACACTGTGCTCCCCAGGCCACCCAGCCTCCTTTCCACCGCACAGCCTCACTCCGTTTTACTCTCCCAACCCTCAGGAGCGCAAACCTTTGTCCTGCGACCTGCGAAGGGCGATGAATTTAGCTCCCACGTCAGAGGAAGAATGTTTCCTGGCTTCGGAGAAGGCCAAAAGGCTGCCCCGGGGTGTTGCTGTGATGAGAGGGATCCGGAACGTGTTCACCTCCCCGATCACACTGCCGCTCACCCACAGCAACTGCTCCATGGCGATGATGGGCTTCACCTGCCGAGAGAAACCCAGGAAGGACTGTTGGACCACTGCTGCAGGGAAAGCAGTCTGCAGGAAGACACCAGCTCCTCGCGGGATCGCAGGAAAACAGGCCACCAGCCCCTCGGCACAGGCTAGTTTGGTTCTGTCTCTTGGTCACTCTGGGGGGACAGAATGCTGGACATTGGCTTTTATATAAACCGACTAGCAAAACGCCCATCGGGAGAACAGGCACAGAGCTACGAAAAGATGACAGGGACAGTTCAATTGTTGGAGGGTGGATGGACCTGCCTGGTCCCTTGATGAAACTATTGCCTTTCTTTTCCTGCCCTGAGAAGGAAGGGAGAGCTGCCCAGAGAGAATACAGTGGAGAAATGCAGCAGGGATGAGTCACAAGGGGAGCCCTCAACAGCACTCAGGCAAAGCAGGCTGGTCGTGCGCTGCGTCAAGGCACGGGCTGGGGGGCGGGAAAGATGGGTTTGAGCCCAGCCTGGGGACTTGCCCTAACCAGCAAGGCACCCACCTTTCGCATGGTTGGCACGGACAAAAGAAGAGGGAGAAAGAGGTCTAGAACCTACACCAGCTACTCCACAAAGCTGCTCTCTAACCACCAGCCATAGCAGGAGACAGCAGGCAAGGAGCACCTCGTCTTGCAGCACATCACCGCAGAGAGGCACACCTGGCTGGGAGGGTGTGGCGGCACATGGACCCATCAGAGTGAACACTGCGTGGACTGGTCATCATGGGGCTGGCATGTGACACAGGGTGCCTACTGCAGCAGCCCACCCATCTAGCCACACCCACAAGCACCCTCTGCTTCACTGCCGGCACCTACTGGCGTGGCTGTCAGTATGCTGCCCTTCCCGCCCCCCCCCCGCAGCTGTCTGCCATACATGATGGCAGCAGAGAACAGTGGGCTCATGCCCACGGAGGAGCCACAAAGTGCCCCCCCACTTTGGAGCTCAAGGAGTCGCAAACTGAGTATGCAGCAGACCCTGCGAGCAGAGAGCCGCCCCCCCGCAGAGCCCCACTGCCATGAACCCCCCCCATTGTTCCCTATGGGGTTACTCCTTCTTATGCCAGCTCTGTCGTTGGCATAGCATTTTTCTGGCATTGGGGGCGTGTCTGAGAGATGCTTGGTATATGGTGTATGTCTTATCCTCTGTCCCATGCCTGTCCCACAGCACTCCTCCCCATTTTGGTATCTCTGCCAGTGGAGTTGTGCCAGCATCTTAGCTGCATTGGTGTGGTGTTTTTCTGGCACTCGCATTGTGTCCATTGAGCCAACTACTGCACGGATGGGACCTCTGTTGTGCCAGTGTACATGGAGTTACGTATCTGGTGTATAGGATTGGGCTGCCAGTATACAGTAGGTGGTTTTTTTCCATTTACAATAGCATCAAAGTATATATTACAATTGTCCCTCTTTGCCAGGGACAGTCCCTATTTCCCAGGTCCTGACCCTGGAGAATCAGTGTCCTTTTGCCATCTGCAGAGGCCTTGATAAAATATGCTGCTGAAGGAAGTGCTCTGTAGGAATCTGCTCCGAACCCCAGTTCTCTGGAATTTAAGCCTCGGACAGTGCAAGCCTATGCATGTTCACTCAGAAGCCGGTGGCAATGGGATTGGGTCCTGTGGAAGTGTCCCATGGGCATCCGAATGGATGCGGGCATGTGAACAGCAAGGCAGTATGCAGGGCGCACCTTGCTATTTCACACACTGCAGCTGCTGCCGTGATATATTGTAAACCGTTCACAACCCAACGGCATTTTTTCTAGTATTTCTCTAAGCAAAAGAATAATTGCGCTTAGGTTTTAGACGGGGGGGGGGGGGGGAAGAAGACGACTGCAGGAGAAGTAAACAGCCAAGCAGGTCAATATATAACCATGGGGGGGGGGGGAGGGGAGCGGAACATGCAAAGTGATGTTTGGCCTAAGAAGGGGTGTGTGTGTGTGTGTGTTGCAACAAGCACATCCCTGGCTGTGAAATGAACCCTCTTCAGACAAGCAATCCTGTGGCTCTATTGTGTGGACTTGTAATATTCCAGGGTGGCAATCACAGGGAGGATTCCTCCCCCCCCCCCCCCCCGCAGTGTTTGCTACTTCAAACAAACACTGTACTCATGAACTATGGCAACCCTCGCTCTAGTCTAGTCTATACCTGCCTAAACCCAATGACTGGAACTATTTCTGTGGGGCTGCACTTACATCGTTGTCCCATGGAAATGAGTGGAAGCCATTGAGAACCAAAATCCAGCCACGTTGGGAGATCCCAGCCCTGATTTCTATTTCTTGGACACACAAGAATGCAACAGAAGCAGAATTTACTAGTTGGCTTTTACACATATGATTGTTACGTATTTATCCTCCCCCCCCCCACCCGCCACCCACTCTCTTCCTTCCTACAAAGAGGCCAGCACTTGGTTTTTAGTCTTGCAACAACCCTGTGAAGCAGGTTATGCTGAGAACCTGATTAGGATGACCAGCAAATCATGATCTGATAGTTTGATGGTAACCAGATCTGGTAATCAACCCTGACTGTTCCCTGGAAGGACAGGTACTGAGGCTGAAGCTCAAATATTTTGGCCACCTAATGTGAAGGGAGGACTCTCTGGAGAAGACTCTGATGCTGGGAAAGATTGAAGGCAAAAGGAGAAGGGGAAGGCAAAGGATGAGATGGTTAGACAGCATCACCGATGCAACAAACATGAAAATGAGCGAACTCAGGAAGATAGTGGAGGACAGGAAGGCCTGGCGGGATATGGTTCATGGGATCACGAAGGGTCGGACGTGACTTAACAACATCAACCAGATCTGCAGCAATCATCTAACAAACCATGGATAAAGCACAGGGCACAATTTCGCCAAAGTGAACGAGGGTATATTTCAGTGTAAGGCAGAAGCACTCTGGTTTCACCGTCTTGAGGACTGTAATCCAAATTGAGGAAAAAAGCGAAAGAGAAGGTGAAACTTCCAGCGGCTTGTAACACATCCTGTATGTATGTTTCCCCTGGTTGTCCAGAGTGCTATTTCTGCAAATCATGTGATCAGAGGTGCTGGTGATGAATCATTTTGCAAGCTAGTAGTTGGGAGGCAGACATCAAACATCCTGCAGCCTAGTTTTCACTGTGGTGACAAACCTCAGTCTGCTGTACTATCAGACTCTGTGTGTGTGTGTGTGTGTGTGTGTGTGTGTGTGTGTGTGTGTGTGTGTGTGTGTGTGTGTGTGTGTGTGTGTGTGTGTGTGTGTGTGTGTGTGTGTGTGTGTGTGTGTGTGTGTGTGTGTGTGTGTGTCTCCTCACAAGGCTGAATGCCTCCTCACAAACACAATAGAAACAGGAAGATAAAAGAGAAGGGAGGATAAAGCTTAGGGAGACATAGAACCAAGACCTTAAAATCATAGGGAGGTAAAGGATTTGAAGCTTGCCTTTATCCCGGACATGCTAATTTTATTTCGGGGGTATGGAGGGAGGCGGATCCAGCCATGTGAATCTTGCATCCGCACACCCCACACACAGGCTGACTACTTCAGTAAAAAAGAATTAGGTCGACATTTCTATAAACCATAAAAGACCGACCGTACTTCCAGAGGGTTCGCCGTGTTCATCTGTTGCAGTACATAAGAACATAAGAACATAAGAAGAGCCCTGCTGGATCAGGCCAAAAGCCCATCTAGTCCAGCTTCCTGTGTCACACAGTGGCCCCACCAGATGCCTCAGGGAGCACACGAGACAACAAGATACCCGAGTCCAGTCGCCACTCCCTTGCACCTGGCACAGAGAAAACCCACTTCTAAAAAAAAAAAAAAAAAACCAAACCAAGGGCCCAATCCTAAGTAAAGCACCCTGCAGGCAGTCAAAGACCTTGCGGGGGGGGGGGGGGAGGCAAGTAATTTTTTCTTATCTTATTCCACTCCCGCATGGGCCCTTATGGATCTAATCAGACCTGCACCAGCTCTTTGCTGGCGCAAGTCCGAGTAGAGGCAAGGGGAGCGCCAGGGCCAATATGGGTGGAGCTATCGCCACCGATACCTGCTTTCTGTTCCCCCCCACCAAGGCCCTGATCCCTGCCCCATTCCACCACCCTGCTCGTTTACCGTCAATGGTGGCTGTAGCTGGGTGCAGCAGCGAGCCTCCAGCGCCACCGTTTGCGCAGTGCACTACACCCACCTCCAGAGGCCCTTTATGTCGTTCAAACTGGCCCAGACCTAGTTAGAATTGGGCTGCAAGTCTAGCGGCTCCTTTAACATGAACAACTTCATTGTAGCACAAGCTTGCGGACAAGGACCCACTTCACGAGGTGCAAGAGACCAGCTTACCCGACTACTACTGCGAGCCAGGCAATAGCATTTGGCACATTTGAACACAAAATAAATTGCACACATCTCTTTCTTGTTGAAAATTATTTTGAATTCTTTTACTTAAGGCGTATAGCTGACGTTATCTGTCCACACATGGTAGCGTCCAGACTAGCACTGCTGCCATTGGGAGCTTGCTCTGCCTAGGAACTGAAGAAACTTTGGGGTAGCAGCAGCATCCCCCTAAGAAGCACTTCCACCGTTGGGAGCTCCCCCCAGGAACAAAAGAGAGTTCTATGCAGGGAAAGGGTCCTCGGATCTCTCCCAGTCCCAGAGGGAGCTTCTGATGGCAAAAGCACTAGTAGTCTGGACGCTAACCACAATGTGCAACTTCTGCAAAACCCTACAAACGGCAAGCTTCAATCCAGCTCACTCATCCATCATCGGAACATCATGTAGGAAAACCATTCCGGGGGGGAAGGGCAGCACTACACATCACCAGGGTTTTACTGGAACGGTCACAGTCAGAACAGGGGTCACACTGTATTAATCTGAAATACAGCACGTGAAGAAGACTGTACCGGCACAGGTAACTAACAACGAGGCAGAGAGCAAGGCCGACTGTGAAACTCTTCTTTACAGCTGGCCTGAATACCAAACCTGGGAGCGGCTGCAGTATACTCTATTTGTATTTGTAAGACATGGGGCATGTAATGCTCAAGTCCTCGAGGAGCCGTCTTGCCCATTTGTGGAGTTCTCCCTTTTGAAGCTCTTTTCTGCCCACTTCCTTCAGGGACCACAGCTGGCCATTGTGGTGCACCTCTGGAGTGACCTTCCTTAGCTAGGCATACACATGACTAACTGACTCAGTAAGCTTGAAACTGCTGTTATCTGTGAAACAGCACCTAAATAGATACGTTTTCATAGTTCGGGAAGAAGAACAAAAGATCAGCCAAGGGCCCATCTAATCCAGCATCTTGTATCTCACAGTGGCCCCACCAGATGCCTCTGGGAGCACATAAGACAACAAGATACTCTTATCCTGTTGCCCCTCCCTTGCATCTGGCATGCAGAGATAGGCTACTACCTCTAACCCGGAGGCTGCATGCAGTCATCATGTGGAAGGGTAAGGCTATGAGCAACAGCACACTTCCTGCCACATGTCAGATTTTCAGGTTATTCACCACGAAGACCTGTATTTCTGGCTGTACAGGGCTTTAGGCGTTGAGATGAACCTGCACAGAGCAGGTGAGGGTGGGGGCAGAGCTTTCTCCAGTGATCTATGTCCATTCAGGATCCGTACGCCTGCACTAGGTTCTTGTTTACTATGCATGCTTGCCATAGAGCCAGGATGGTGTAGTGGTTTGGGAGTCGGACTTAGACCTGGAAGATTCAGGTTCAAATCCCCGCTCAGCCATGAAGCTTCCTGGGTGACCTTGGGCCAGTCACTATCTCTCAGCCCCACCTACCTCACAGGGTTGTTGTGAGGACAAAAAGGAGGGGAGGAAATATGTACACCACTCTGAGCTCCTTGGAGGAAGGGCGGTATAAAAATGTGAAAAATAAAAATAAAGTAAAAAATAGACCCAGAACACATGAAAAAAATGATGCGAGTTGCTGTGCAGCTATTGTGAGGCATAATAAAAACAGCATCCATTTGTTCTTAGGTAACAAAACAGAAAAAGGGCTGCAGAGACATATACAGGTAGTCCCCGACTTAAGAACATCCAACGTACAGACATTCCAACTTAAGGACAGCCGCATCGTGCTTTCATGAAGATGCAGTCCATCCGCTCTGACGTTTTCGCACAGGTGCAATCGTGTTGGTTTTGGAGACAGAGAGAGAGTCGCTGGTTTTTAAGAGGGAGAGAGATGCTGCATTTTGGAGATGCAAAAATGGTGGGTTAAGGAAAGCCAATACAGTCCTTAATAGAATTGTACTCATGTTCCTCTCCAACGAATACAAATGCAAAAATCGTAAGTTGTTGTAAAATGCAAGTTGTGAAATGCAACTTCCTCCCCACATCTAAGCTGCTCTAGGACCATTTTGTCCATTCCACAACAGAAAAAAGCAGAGGTCTCACAGAGTGTGTACGCTCACTAGGGAGTGAATGGTTATCTATTGTATTGACATAAAATTTTCTAGACCATTTTTTAACCACTACAGAAAATTGTTCAAAATTTTGTTTACGTCGCATAAATAAACAAACAATGTTTCACCTTAAGTACAGACTTCCAGAACCCAACCTGTACTTAAGTAGGGGACTACCTGTATTTAGAAAATCAGGCCTTCAGTACTTACTAGAATTTTGTCTTATAGACACACACCTACACCACGGAAATCTCGTTGCCTCCTGCTTTATGGTTAAACCGCTGAACCATGAGCTGTCGATCGAAAGGTCGGCAGTTCGAATCCGCGACGACAGGGTGTGCTCTCGTTGCTTGGCCATCTCCTGCCAACCTAGCAGTTCCAAAGCATGTTAATGCGAGTAGATAAATAGGTACCGCTTGCGGGAAGGTAAACAGCGCTCCGTGTTCCAGCCGCATGCTACGCGCTGCGGCAAGGAGACTCATGCCGGCCACATGACCACGGAGGCGTCTTCGGACAACGCTGGCTCTTCGGCTTTGAAATGGGGATGAGCACCACACCCTAGAGTTGGACACAACTGGACTTAATTGTCAGGGGTCACCTTTACCTTTTTACCTTATGGAACTCTGAGATGGCAGCAGCACCCCTGCTAATCTAGCCAAAGTGAGGCATATTTCGGTCCCACTGATTTCAACGCAGCCCAGTGAAGCCAGGGTTTTGTTCTCTTCAGCTGAAGTTGCCTAAAAGTGCTCACTGTGACCAGATCTTCTTCTTGTACATTCTGGCAAAGGTTCAGATGGTTCCAGAACGGAAGGAATGGTTTCTGTACTTCTTCAATCAAAGGTGACTCTTTTCTTCCCTGAAGTGTTTTCTTTTTTAAGCAATCCCCCCCCCCCAATCACATGGTGGGGAATGTTTGAGTTGCCTTATATGATGCCAAGTGTGAAGTCCAGCATTTTAGGATGTTTATTCTGGCCTTGCTAATTTAATTACTCAGCAACACATCACATCGTGCCAGAGATGAATGGCTTCCTTCACATAGATCAACCGAAGTAACTGGAGCAAAACTGATGGATTTCACAAACTAAACTCTTGTTTTTTGTGAGAGTGATCCGTTCAAAGTTAAGCACATTTCTGTCTCACAGATTTCAGTGGAAAAATTAAACCACTTAGTGATGTATCTAAGTAACTAGGTCACGAGTGCGAGTACTTTTTGCACGAGTGCGAGTCCGAGTGCGAATCAGTGCCAAAAATTTTGGGCAAGTACGAGTCAAGTGTGAGTCATTTTTGCACACGTGCGAGTCGAGTACAAGTAAGGCCAAAAACCATGAGTCACAAGTCACAAGTCGAGTCACTTTGGGGAAAATGGCTTTTTTCCCTGAAAATGGGGTGAGTGGGTGTCTGTGTGGTGTGTGTGTGTGTGTGTGTACCTCTGAGACCACTTGGCTTCCCCTATGACTTGAAAAATGACTTGGAAATGGCAAGTCGTTACCCCCACGAATGCGAGTCAAGTGCGAGTCCTGTGGGTCGCGAGTGCGAGTCAGTGGGTCACGATTATGAGTACGAGTCAGGGAAAAAGTGACTCAGTCGCACTTGCGAGTCGAGTCATTTGACTCGAGTCCCCATCCCTGCCACTTACTTGACTCTTCTATATGGAAATCAGTGGAGAATTATAAAATACTTGTAAGTCACCTTTCTATAACAATAAAAAATAAAAACAATCAAGCACAAGAGAAATACTACAACACTATGGGTAGCATCATCCACAGCTTCTGCTTGTACAACATGTGCTCATGCAGGTCACCTTCCCTACCCCACCTCACCCCAACCCCTGGTCACTGCTGATAGTCAGGGAACTCTCAGCAACATAACAAGAAATGGTGTGAGGGACAATTTCAAGGAGAAGGCAAATACCCAACCGTTCCCAGAATCCAAACAGGCTCCCTGGAGGCCTAAGTCAAGCTACCAACCACTGGTAAGCTCATGCAACCATAAACCAAGCCCTAATGAAAGCTCATTCCTTCCTGATCAGGCTGAACAAGAATCCATAATCACAGGAAAAGAAGGTGCCAAGGGCATCTCTTCTGGCACTGCCAACGCAGAGTCCAAGTTGTGACAGATACAAGCAATTTTATCTGCAAAGTGCTTCACAAACTGGTCACAGTAGGCAACCGAGTGTCTTCTGCTCCACCTTGGGGGCCAAGACGTAAGAGGCCCTGCACCACCTGGCTGGAACAGCTCTGCTAGACAGCTCTCTGCAGATGTGACGGTGACAGGGGAGTAAGCTTTCTTTACTGCCATCATCACCATGGAATAGACCCGAAAATGGTCAAACCACTTTGGTCAAACCTGGCATGAATCGTCTCGTTTCCCCCCCCCCCCCCCCCGTCACTTCATTGCCTGCAGCTCCGAAGGAACCAAGGAGCCATCCTGGCTCTGTGGTTGGGAAAAGGATGCTCAGCAGCAGTTGTGTGGACGAACCAGAGCCTCAACAGGACTGCCAGCCAACCTCAGAACCAGCCGGAATCTATTTGGATAAAAATGCCTTTGAGGGCAAGCAATGCTGAATAGGTCTGCCACCCTTGCAGAGGTTAGGAGTTCTGATAAAAAGCCAAACACCCACTATCATACGTCTATGCTATTTTCTGCTGAATATTCCCTCTCCCAGCGCTAGGTAAAGGTAAAGGTGACCCCTGACAATTAAGTCCAGTTGTGTCCGACTCTAGGGTGTGGTGCTCATCCCCATTTCAAAGCCGAAGAGCCAGCGTTGTCCGAAGACGCCTCCATGGTCATGTGGCCGGCATGACTCTCCTTGCCGCAGCGCGTAGCATGCAGCTGGAACAGGGAGCGCTGTTTACCTTCCCGCAAGCGGTACCTATTTATCTACTCGCATTAACATGCTTTGGAACTGCTAGGTTGGCAGCGCTATTTAACCCTAAAAGTGCCAAGAAATTGGCAGGGTATGCTGCTTTTGGCTGGGTGGGCACCCTGTGAACAGGACTGCCAATTAAGCAGAAAAAAATCTAGTCTGACTTGTTTCTTTACCTGAGGCTTGTTGTTACAAGCAGTAGGGATTAGGTGGATCTTCCCAACCCTCTGGCACTTTTTTTTAAAGCAATACACCTTAGGCAAACAGATTTTGCAGTACAATCCCCACTTGAAACAGCTGAGTTCCACCACCACCCGCCTCCATCAAAAACAGCTCGACTCCCATCCCCAGGCTTGATCCCCGAGACTGTGCAAGTACCAGCTTTTTAAAAATAATTTCAAGAGTTGTTGTTATTACATTTCTGTTTTGCCCTTCCTCTTTCCCAGGAGCAAAAGGCGACATGCAAGGTTCTCCCCTGATATTTTATCCTTACAACAACTCTGTGAGGTAGGTTAGGCTGAAAAAAGATGGTCCAGGGTTACCCAGAGAGCTTCATGGCCAAGTGAATTCGGGTCTTCCTGCCCCTAGTCAGTCACTCTAACTGTTACACCACACCGACAGCGCAATCCTGTGTAACCTTGCACCAGTGTAACAGTAGATGCACCAGTGTAAGTGCACTTACACCGGTGCATCTATTGTTACACCGGTGCAAGGTTACACAGGATTGCGCTGTGACTCCGTTGATGATCCTGTTCATGAATTGGGGTATCTTGTGTGATGTGGGGCAAAGCAGCTTTTTTCCTGTAGGGTTCAAGCCTAAATTTGTCTCCTGAGCATCCCACCCTAAGCAACTTTGAGGAAGAGTATTATATACATGCGATAAAACAGATAAGATTGCAAGAGCTGAGCTGCCAGCAGATCTCAGAGCATGGCCAATATCCCCAGCTAAATGGAAGTGGTTGTGGCCACGGGGCAAATGGAAGAACAGATGACAGTAGACATCAAAGGAATATGAAAGCACGTGGTGGGAATACTGCTCCCAAAGGCCTGGAGGCATGAAGACAAGAAATAAGAGAATGAAGCTACAATGCCTCCTACCCACGGATGTCCGAAAGAGAGGACATGAGCCTTTTCCCTCTGCCAGGAAACTAGCTCATGAATCCAGGCCTGGTTGACACACGGGGGGTGCACACACATCCACAAGAGAGGGGGAACAGAATAATATAACCTGTATGCCATGTTAACCCCCCTACAATCACCCCAGTTTTATACTCATACTCACAGCCACATCTGCAAATCCCTTTTTCACACACTCTCAGGACCAAAGCACAACTGCTGTTTTCATCACATCGTAAACACTCCCATTACATGTGTGGGGGCCCCAATCCTATTCAAGTTTCCAGCGCTGATGCAGCCATGCCAATGGGGCGTGCACAGCATCCTGCAAGGGAGGGGGCAGTCATGGAGGCCTCCTCAAGGTAACGGAACGTGCATTGTGGCTGCATCGGCACTGGAAAGTTGGGTGGGGTTGGGGCCTGACTGGGTGCTCAAGTCAGCATTGCACATTAGACCACCAAGTCAATAGTTAATCATTACTGTTTCCAAAACTTTTTAACTAACCTGCCCCCAAAGACTGGAAAACTGGGTTTCACACTTTGGGTGGTTCCACACATGCGGCAGGAAGACTTGGTCAGTCATGCCCCCCAAGTGCATCTCCCCGACTGTTTAAGGGGTGGACACGCGTCCATCAAACTTTACGCATTTCCTGTAGGAATGATGCGTGGAACCTGGCTTCCACAGAAAGTATGAAGTAGTTTTAAGAGTCAACTAACCCACATTATGTGACCTTAAAGTACCAGTAACCTTATTCCTCGAGATGACGCATCAGCTTTGATTTTGTTTTGCCTGATTTGTCATGGAGGATGAGAATGACACACAGACCCTAATCCTGATATACTCCACCCCCAAGCTAAAGGGGCAGGTAAGATTGGAAATGAATTAGTAGCATATGGATATACTCAATTGATTGAGATTTCTGGAGCTATCACTGTTAGCTGCCCTCCAAGACAATCCTATGCATGTCCACTCAGAAGTCAGTCCCTTTGTATGCAAGTTTTCAATCATCCCCAAGTTTGTGTGTGTGTGTGTGTCCCCCTTTATTTCGCTTCACATGCAGTCTGAAGAAGAATTCTGGAGAACACAAAAGCTTGCTCACTACTTGGTGTAAAAAATTGGCTCTAACAAAAAGTATTGTGCTACTTTGGCTACCTTACCAGGTTACCGAGAGGATAAAATAGGATAGCCTCAAGTACATCGCAGTGAGCTGTTTCGAGGGAGGCAGAATGCAAATACATAAACTGACCTGAGCCTATGAAAGTGGGATGGGCAAGCTATAATTTAACTTTTTTTAAAAAAAGTATTCAGATAATACAAACAAATGAAAGCTGGCAATAAGGAATGTGAAAAAAAGAACATGAGGAGCACATGGCTAAAAACAGCAAGGCAAACAATAAGAACATCTTCAAATATATCAAAAACAGGAAAGCTGCCAAGGAAGTGATTAGACCAGTAGATAATGAGAGATGGGCAGCCCAATCCTGTCTAGCAGAATGCAGTGGCGCAAATAAGGCGCCTGCCACATCCTACGCAGGATTGGGCGTGCACCGGTGCAGCTGGAGACTTCCTCAGGGTAAAAGGATGTTTTGTCCCTTTACCCTGAGGAGAGCCCCAGCCGCCCCAATGGGTCTACTTCAGGGGTTCTCAACCCCTTCCCGGCCGAGTACCACCTCCGGCGCCACTCTCATGCTGCGTACCACCGGAAGTGACTGGTGATTACATAATCGGCAGTTACTTCTGGGTTTTCAGGTTTTTGGAGGCCAGATAACACAGGTAGGAGGCTCTGGGTAGGTAGGAGGGCCCTTCTCAGCGTTCCCGAGAGGCTCGACTAAAGGTAGGAGCCTCTCAGGAGTGAAAACATGCCGCCAAAAGTGCTGTGTCGGAGCGGGGTTCCAGTGGTCTGGCAGTCCGAGTACCACCAGCAGTCAGCTGAAGTACCACTAGTGGTACTAGTACCACTGGTTGAGAACCCCTGGACTTGAATGTGCGCCAGCTATTTTGCCGGCACACATTCGAGCCAGCCGTGCAACGCCAGCCAGGCCCAAGGATTTGGCAGAGCTTTTTCTGACTTCATATTAGCACGGGAAGTCCAGGGGTTTGGTTTAAGAAAGGGGCTGGGAGACATGATACCAGGACTCTCCTCCAAAAACATCTACTACTACTACAATAATATCTAAAACCACTGATTCCAAAACTGTAACAGTTACATTTTACCAGGAAAATACAACATTCTGGAAAATACAGAGAAGAAACAATCTTTTAACCTCTATTCTGTTTGCGCCCCACCCTTCCTCAAGAGGCAGCCTACACTGTTTTATTCTCCACACTTATTTTACGCTGCACTGACAGCCTTGTCTGGCATTAGAAAGCACCAGTTCCATGACTAAAATAGATCAGAAACTGTTATGACAAACTACAAGTACATCATGTTCCATGATTTTTAGTGTCATCCGTGAGTACAGATGTGATCTGTAGTTGATAGTCAATATAAGGAGGTTGGAATTTCCTATAAATACCATGTAAATTCACAAGGATTTCAGGATTTTCATCTGAATCCAACTTTTACTTTTTTCTGTCAAGTGGGTCAGACTTTCGTTTCACTCATCAGCATGCTATTAAAAAAGGGGGGCAGGTCAGGGGAGGAGAAATTCACTCTTTTGCAAACCCCAAATGAGATGTAACATGTATTAAACCAGTCTTCAAAAAGTACCCTTTACTTATGCAGTGTCAGTTTCTCCTCTCTGTACATTCACAGAGCTTAAGGACGGTTTTAATTTTACTGTCTGAGCTAATTTTAAATTTCAGCTGCTACCGGATTGCTGCTATAGTATTTATTTGTTCTCTTGTTTGCCTGTTTTTTTAAAATGAAAAGCACAGTACAAAGAAATTAAATAAATACGTTCCCCCTCCCCCCAGCTGTCATGCATCTGACAGTTGGGGTCTAACCCACAGCAGCTCGTGCAGCACACACGTTAGTCTTTGAGGTGAGAAGTTGCTCCACCACTATTCGCTGCCTACATGGAGGGGGGGACAGTTATCTGGCAAGACTGGCTGGTCCGGTGGATCTGGGGTTCAGCCTCCCCGTTGGGGACCTGGCTCGTTTCCACTCTACCTGATCAGGAGTGGCCATCCCTCGCGTTTGCCAGCAGCAAAGGGCCAAGAGCAGAGTCCAGAGGCAGAGTCCCCTCCTGGCACAGCCTTGGCTCTTCCAGGGGTGGGATCCCCAGGGATCACGTCTGGTCCTCATCGCTTTGCCGTCAGGATCCCCTTTCCCGCATCGATGATGAGCAGGGTCACTTCCCCTTTAAATGCGCCTCCTTAAAAACCAGCCTCGCTTTAAACTGTAGCAAGCCCTGGGAACTCCCGGGTCAGCAGCAAGCCTCTGATTGGCTGATTGAGAGGAGGAAGCATGTAGCCGAGTCAACCCGCAGAGTCACAACACACCCAGGCCCCGAGAAGAACTTCCGGTCTCAAATGGAACTCGGTAACTTCCGCAGCAAAGGGGGCTTTTGCCACAGAGATGCCGCGGGCCAGAGCGACACCACTATTCCCAGAAATTCTAATCGTGTGTTTTGTTTGGTAACCTCTACAATAAAACTCTAGGGATTCGTCTAGCTCCTCCCACTCGCCGGCTTCTTAAAGGGACAAGAAAGACTAGGGCAGTAGACTCCACACTCAACATGAGAAGTTACCGTAAATACAGCAAGGAGCACAGGAAGCTACCGTGGGTTCTTCAAATAAATTGTGTTTTCTTCTAGATGGCTTGGAGGTGGAAGTGGGTAATGCAGAAGTACAGCCAGGACAACATGGCTGCACTTTGAAAGAAAACATATGGGAATTAAGGGTTCTATGTTCTCACAGAACAATACTTGTAAAAACACCATTTGAAAAAAAGGGGGTTAGGATTGCTTGCCTATGTAAACCGCCTTGAGTCTGTAAAGGCAGTACAATACCATAAACAAACATTTATCTGCCATCAGATCCTGCTTGTAAGCTTCCTAGCCTGAAGAAGCAAGGCTCTATTGTTTAGTAAGGGGAGAAAACATGAAAGGCTGCAATCTCATGTACAGTTACTTCTTAGGGAATAAGAACTTGTGAACTCCAGGATGGAGAGATTCAAGGCTTTGCAACTTCCCTCAACTAATCCTCTCCTTTTAAAGTTCTCTTCATTGTGCACAGATCTGAGGAAGTCTCCTTTTCATGCAATGGTCTTCTTAGCTGCACTCCTACTAATTGCTATAGTCTAGACAGAGTTCATCATCATACCCTTTGCCGCAGAGACAGTATGCTAGAAAGCATTCATAATCAGCTGCCACAGCCAACTAGGCTGAACGAGAGGAACCAGACAGAAAGTCTATCCAAGTTCCCAGCCTTGAGACGATACTTGTATGTACTTAAACTGTGCGAATACATCCTTCACATGATGTGGTATAGTCATTACATTAGAGCAGTGGTGGCCAACCTTTCAACATGAATGGTGGCCCTTTAAATGGTTGCATAGGTGAGGACATTTCAGCAGGTGCAGCTGCTTTAGCAGCACCATCAGCACTTACAGCTGCCAAGATTCTGTCTTCTACACAACTCTTAAAAACACAGTAGCCCTAATGGTGGAAGGTTGGCCACCCCTGCATTAGAGTGTTAGAAAAGGACTGAGAAGACCAGGGTTCCAATCCCAGTGAGTCAAAAAGCTCATGGGCAGCCCAATCCTATTAAAAACCCCGCACTCGGATGCAGTGGTGCCGGGGCAGGCTCCGCTGCATCCAGCGCAGTGCCAGAGGTCTCCTCAAGGGAAAGGGATGATTGCCTCCTTCCCCCGTGTCAAGCCCCCAGCAGCCCCTATGGGGTTATTCAGAGGCGTGTCAGCAGAATGGCTGGTGCAGCTCCGAGAAGCCCCATGTTTTCAGGCACAGGACAAGGGATAGGATTCAGCGGAGGCCTCCTCTGCTGAGCCCGCACCCCTCCCGGGACTGATCCACCCTCCTCCCCACCCCGGAACGTTGCCTCCCCGCCACCCTCCCCCGCCAGCTGGTGGAGAGGGCATAGCTCCTTCGCCGGCGGAGGTCTGCCAGCGCTGGCCTCCATGTTGGCAGGACAGGCCTCCGTGCTGTCGTAATGTGCTTTAAGGCTTTTTTTCTGGCTTTTTAAAAAAGGTTTTTTAGGGGTAACGGGGCTTCTACGTGTATATGTCTGCTTTGCGCCACTTATCTTGTTTATAGGGGCCTCCAGCGACGATCTCCTCCACCGACGATCTCTTCAGGGGCGCAGATCGCTCCTCTGCCGCCCCTAGCGCGAACTCTGTAAGCTCCGCAGCCATCACAGAGTTCACGCATGCGCATAGCAAACAGCCATCACAGAGTTCACGCATGCGTGATGGCTGTTTGCTATGCGCATGCGTGAACTCTGTGATGGCTGCGGAGCTTACAGAGTTCGCGCTAGGGGCGGCAGAGGAGCAATATGCGCCCCTGAAGAGATCGTCGGTGGAGGAGATCGTCGCTGGAGGCCCCTATAAACAAGATAAGTGGCGCAAAGCAGACATATACACGTAGAAGCCCCGTTACCCCTAAAAAACCTTTTTAAAAAGCCAGAAAAAACGGAAAAAAGCAAAAAAAGAAAACGAAACCTAAGATGTCTCCCGCCCCCCCAGAGGCCCTCCCGCCCTTGCGCCCTGGGGGGCCCTCCGCCCCAGGGCCCCACATCAGGCGACGCCCCTGATTGCGACAGAGGCCGGCATAGGATTGGGCTCTGAGTGACTTTGTGCCACTTACCAACTCTCATCCTAATGTTTCTCACAGCGTTGTTACAAGGACAAAATGGGCAGGGTGAGAATCATGTACATTTCCCTAACCTCCTTGGAGGAGAGGCAGGATAATACCATTATTATTATTATTAAGAATATTTATATACTGCTTTTCAATAGTAGTTCACAATGCAGTTTACATAGTAAACTAAATCAATAAATGGTTCCCTGTCCCCAATGGGTTCACAATTTAAAAAAAAAATTCAGAAGGGACACCAGCAACAGCCACTGGAAAAGGCACGATGCTGGGGCGAAGAGGGACAGTTGCTCTCCCCCTGCTAAATATAAGAGGACACCACTTTGATAGGTGCCTCTTTGACCAGTTAGCAAGGGTAATCATGAATAAACAAACATCCTTCTGCCGGTAAAGAAGGAAACAAACTCAATTTACATTTCTAGTTCACCACAGTGAGCCAACAAACTGCAAAAAAAGGAAGAGTTGCTTTTAATTAAGTGTCAAGGCATTTTAGACAACAGAGGTTTAGAAAGAAAAAGAAAACTAAACGCATACATATACACCCACCCAGATGAGTACACTTCACATGGCGCTTCAGCATCCATAAGTTATACCCAGAGATAGTCCCACAAGGTCCCAAATCTCTTCATAGCCTCAGAATCACAGTCCTTTCATGGCAACGACAGGTCCTGTCCGTTAAGGTGCCTTTTTTTCTTTTTCACATGGACCCACGTTAAGTGCAACATGTAAATCTCATAAGTAGAGAATATTTTTTTTCTGGAAAAAAAAGTTCTTCTGCCCCCACTGATACTGGTGGCTCAGGACAGAAGGTCTTGAACCCTGGGGTAAACTCTCAGTGCCCCAAGGGGGGTAAACGTCCACGTTAGGCACAGCTCTTTGCGGGATGGAAAAAATGGCAGATGTTTAATCATCAGCCAGTCGGAGGAGAGTGCCGGAGGTAGTTGGTACACTGGGGGGAAAAAAAGAGAGATCACAGGTTAAAGGCAGAAAAGAATCATAACGGAGAGTCCTAGAAGGGAATAAGATGCTCCTTTGGTACATTAAGATTCTACTTTTGAGTATCTGGTGCTGGTGACAATTGAACGATTTTTGTCCAGTTCTGTGAGGCAATCATTTCATCCTTGCAATAAGCCTGTAAAGTAGTTCAGTATTGTTATCCCCATATTACATGGGGGGAGGGGAGGCTGAGAGAGGGTGGCTTGCCTAACGCCATCCAGCAAGTTCAAGGGTGAGATGAGATTTGAACTGGGAACTTCCTCGCTCGCATTTCACACTCTTCCTGGCTTTTGTGTTATACCAACTCTCAGTGTTAGGGTAATGGGAGTCAAGGTTCTTGAGTTGCTTTAGGAAGAGAGAAAGCATCATGCAGAGCAAGCATATACAGAATCATGCAGAGCAAGCATATACAGAATGCGGCGGCCCGTGTGGTCACTGGAGGTAGGCGGTTCGACTCCGTCGGGCCGCTCCTCCGACGGCTGCACTGGCTGCCGATTCGTTTCCGGGCCCAATTCAAAGTGCTGGTTTTGACCTTTAAAGCCCTATACGGCTTGGGGCCAGGATATTTGAGAGACCGCCTACTTCTATATAGTCCAGCTCGTCCCCTTAGGTCATCAGAGAAGGCCCTTTTGCGGGTGCCGTCGCCCAGGAAGGTGCGAGGGGCGGCAGCCAGAAACAGGGCCTTCTCAGTAGTGGCACCTACCTTATGGAATTCCCTCCCCTTTGATCTACGAACTGCTCCCTCCTTGGACACTTTCCGGCGAGGCCTAAAAACCTTCTTGTTTCAAGAAGCCTTCTGAGCCCTTGCCTTTTTTAACATCTCACTGGTATAGGTGGGGGTGCTACTGTTTTTATGCTCGTGTTGTGACTGTCGCCATGATCTTTTTAATTGATTTTTATAGTTATTGTTTTTATCAATTGTTATTAATTGTTTTTACTGTTTTAAAGTGTGATGTTTTTATATGGTATTTTTTGTATTTCTGCTGTGAGCCGCCTTGGGTCCCTTCGGGGAGAAAGGCGGGATATAAATATTGCAAATAAATAAATAAATGTTAGCTCAGGAGGAAACTCATGAATGGAACTGTGGTTTTCTCCAAGTAAGCATGCAATGATTTCCATTGTACAGCGCAATCCCATCCAACGTACACTACCGGTGTAACAGCAGGGGAGGGCAGGGCGGGAGACTTTGGAAGGGAGATTTAAATCCCCTTTGCAGTGGTGTCACTCGAGGTTTGGTGGAATGTTAAGTTCCGCACTGTGCTAACCTCCGTTTACTCCCTGGCACGAGGTGGCCCCACCCCCTCACCGTTGGAGCCATTCAGTGCGGCGAAGGCAACGCGCAGGGAGCAGAAGAGTCTACTGCGCGTTGCCTTCCCCGCACTGAATGGCTCCGACAGCGGGGGGGTGGGGCTGCCTTGTGCCGGGGAGTAAACGGAGGTTTGCACAGTGCGGAACTTACCGTTCCGCCCCACTTCGAGCGACGCCAGTGCCCCTTTGAATGGGATTTGAATCCCCTTTCTGTTCTGGGTCCTCCTGTTCTCATTACACTGGTGGTGTAAGTTGGATAGGATTGCGCTGTTAGTCAGTTACATCAAAGCTGGGCTCCACAACGCTTAGCTTTGTAGGGAGGGAGCAAGGGGGGCTACTATAAGAAGGGGAAATAAAGAGAAGAGTAGGAGCCAATTACCAGTCAACCATTTGGGCTCCAATAATATCATGTATGTGGTAGGAGAGACCTAGCTTTACACTTGGTGCGCGGCGGTTCTGCAGGTCCGACAGCAAAACTTCCTTGTACTTGGATTTTTCAATCATATTCAACACGGCTTTCCTCCCTGAGAAGAGAGAACGATGGGTCATTAGGCAGCTCTTTTCTGGAGCATTACTGCTTCAAGCTGGAGCATAAGTTCAACCTCTAGAATCTGAGCAAAACTGGGAGATTAATTCTGGTTTTTTCCCAGATGACCCCCCTCCCCCCAGCCTGTTCTCTGTAGCCTGGGATGTTGGCAGCAGATTGAAACTACCACAGCTCTCTCCCCTGTTCATCTGCTGGTCCAATAAAGCGAAAGCAGAGAGCAGGAAGAGGTGCATGCATGCCAACTCCCTTTGGTCAGTCTGCCTTCTCTCCCTGGGTCCCTTTCCCCTTATAGGGAGGAGCTGTGGCTCAGTGGTTAAGCACCTGCTGTACACACAGAAGGATCCAGGTACGATCACTGGCATCTCCAAATAGTGCTAAGAAAAATTATGTTCTGAAACCCTGGAGACTCACTGCCAGTGCAGACTGTATTGATGTGGACAGGTCAATGGTCTGACTCAGGATAAAGCAGCTTCCCATGTTCAACATCACCCCCTACCTACAGGATTGATGTAAACTCTCGTACTGGAGGTGGCACACACGCGTTTGAAATATGTAACCCTAGCCTTGAACAAGGTGGCATTTCAGTTCTTCCCAGCACTACAATTCTAGTCCTGGGGATAGCAGGAGACACTAACCAACCTCTGATGAAGCACTTCACAAAGCGGCCTGCTCCAGGCACTGCCAGCCACCAGCTCCCAGCATCCCGGACGGTCAGGACTCCAGCATTCACCAGTTCCCTAAACACAACACAGGGGCGGGAGGGAAACAGTTTCCACATTAACATCTATTATTCCCTTAGAACCAAAATGCACCTGCTTCTGAGACACAGATGGGGAGGCTTAGAGGAAAGCAATAGCTCTCTCTTCCTCATGAAGCTAGGTTTTTGTGTGGAGCAAGGAGGGCCAACACAACTTGTGACCAAACAAAGAAAATGCAGCTGGCCAGCCAAGGACAGTCTCAACATGCATGTCTGGCCCTGGAAAAACAAGGAAGCTGCAAAGCACCCAACTGAACATGGGAGGGGCTGAAACTCAATGGTAGAGCATATGCTTTGTATGCAGAAGGCCAGGTTCAATTCCCAGCATCTCTAGGTAAGGGTGAGAGGCCCCCGCCAGCATTCCCTCTAAGAGGTCCATGCCAGTGCACGGACCCCTTCGGTAGCTGAGCAGCATCACAACGAGTTGCAACGCTGCCTACAGATGTTCGGTGATGACATCATCGCCAAACATCTGGGTTGCTGAGCTCCACGCTGCGCGGAGCTTGGCTGGGAGGTACACAGCCGTGTACCTTATTAAGGCTGAGCTACATTACAGGCAGAGGCTCTGCCGCCGCCTCTGCCTCTGCGCTTGGAGCGGGGGAGTGTCTTCCCGCCTGTTGTCCCGCCTTCTTAAGAAGGTGATTGGAGGTAGTTCAGATTGGCATGCAGCCACCCTCCCCCCCCTCTCCTACGATTGGTAGGCTGCAGTAGCTCCGTGATACGCCCCCTAGCTCTGCGAGCCCGCCCCCTCAAAAGTAGGATTCCAGCTTGAGGTACGCGCCAGCAGTGCGGAGGTCGCAGCGGCTCCGCTTGCTTCAAAAATGATGTCAGAAGCTCCGCGACGCGTGTAATGTAGCTCAGCCTTTAGAGGGAATACTGGCCCCGCCCGACACCCTGGAGAGTTGCTGCCAGCCAGAGCAGACAATGCTCCAACTAGATGGCCCAGTGATCAAAGCAGCTTCCTGTGTTGATACAGCCACTCCGTCTCCCTACTGGGAGCACATTTGCTCACGTGATCTCTGTGTCCTTGAAGCCAAAGTCTTTCAGCATCTTTGTTTTGTCAAAACTGATGTCAGGGCAGGAGGAGACAACAGAATCCAAGAACTTCTTCACCGTCCTGGCAAAGTCCTTCCCAGACACAAACTCCAGCACCTGAGGACGGGCGGAAAGCGCCATCACAATCTTGCCAGTGCTTCTGCATCTCTGCTAAACCCGTAATCTACCCCAACAAACAGAGACCTTGGACTTATAATCGTCTGTGAACGCCACGGCAATACTGTCTGCATCAAAGCCGTGCTGGAACATCCGGATCCGGCCTTCATCTTTCAGCTGGTTCTGTGGAGAGAAGAGGGTTCCTTTTATCTATTTTCCAAGCCAAAATCCATAGGCAGACTTTGATGGTAGCAGAAAGGGGGTGGGGTGGGGAGCAGGTTTACCCATTGTAAACACACAGCCTAATGCAGAACAAAACATGGGGGAACAATATGCTGTTGCACCTCAGAATGACAGTGTGAGAAGGCAGCACAGATGTACAGGTACTTTCCTCATGGCGCTGGGGAACGCATCTCCTCAGGTTGACAGGATCAGGAAGGGAAGTTAGGTACCTTCACAGTTCAATTTCCCCATGCACCTCAATTCTCATTTCATCGGGAGTGGGATCATTGGGAGGAGAAGGTACTGGTCTCTTTCGAGTCTTCAAAGGTTTCCACTCTTTCTCCCTTGCTCCCCTTTATGCCTGAAACCACCTCCCATAATGCCCCTGTGATGCTACCTCCTTTATTTCCTTGAAACCCCTTCCTCATAGTCCCCATACCACACCATTAACTAAGCCGAAGAAAATGGACGTGATAAATAATTGCATTTTCTTCCCCCCCTCCATCTTTCCCCGTATCCCTTTATTTCAAGAATTTTTAGATCACCTTTCTGTCCCATCAAAAGGACCACCATGGCAGCTCACAACAATATAACAAACTTGCCACCCCTTCCATATTCATCTCCCTTGTGCCTCTTTCAAACTTTCAGCCTTCAGAATAGAGATGTTTTTTTCCACTCTCTGTTAAAGCACCATGTACATGGATGGAACAACAACAACAACAACAACAACGTATTATTCTGCTACCCAGATCTTCCATTACAAAGCTCAGAGCTGCTTCTATGGAACTCTGTCTGGTTTCCCATCAGATCCTTGCCAATTCTAAAGGATTAGGGACTCCCACTGGGTTGCACCAAGCTAGATTGGACCACAAGTCGTGACAGCAGGGTGGGATTTAGGATACCAGAAAGGTGTGTGTGACTCCTACCAGGCGTCTGTCCACAGTTGTGCGGTCTTTGACAAGGCTGTAGATCTGGTGCCTCAGAACTAAGGGTGGCAGTGAATCTTCAAACAGTTTCCGCGGGAAGAGAGATGCCAGGTACCGGAGAGCGGACTCTACTGCCTCAGGGCCTACTGGGAACACAGAGAATAAGAACCCAGGAGCCTAGGAATTCACACAGGACAGTGTCTCAACGTTTCCTCCACTCTCACCCTGTTCTGAGGACTCGGGTTCAAGAGCCAGCCGTCGTTTCTTAGCCTTGAAAGTATCCAAGATGAGCTGAATCTTCCGCTTCATGAGGCCGGAGGGAGGACTGAAAATGGAAGATTGGGTGATGTTAGCTCACTTGACAGCACTGTCCCCAAATGGCTCCTTTCTGAATTCTCCTTTCTTCCCTTGCCCCGCTTCTACACCGTTAATTCCCAACAAAGATGCCCCTTTCAAACCACCCCTCTCAAGGTGCAGAATCTAATTTCACAGACTAGGGATGTGCTGTGTGAAAGAGCCCTTCCTTTTGTCTGTCCTGGATCTAATCAATTTCACAGGATGACCCCTGGGGGAGCTAGCTTTGCCAGAGGAAGAAAATAAAATAAAATAAAAATAAAAAACCAGTATTTATATACCGCCTTTTCTTCAGATTTCTCCAAAGATGCATGGATTTCTTTGAATCGGATTTCTCCTCCGACTTTAATTCAAAGGCGATTTACATGGGCAGGCTTTCTAAACCCCAAAGGGTTTTTACAATGCACCAATGTTCTAATCTTTCGTAGAACCCTTCATTCTAGATGTTTCTTTCACAGTCCAGCTCTCTCTCTCTGGCGTTCACGTCACTACATTAACAGGCAGCTGTTAAAAGCAGAGGAGCAGGACCAAAAGAAAAGGTGGCAATGGTAGCACTTGTTCTGCCATGGACATGCACCCTGGCAATGCCATGCCACCGGCCTAGTGCAGCAGGGTGTGTCACCCATGGCATTTGGGCCAGAGGACTGTCCTCTGCTTTGACGGTTTCCCTGCTTCACCCTCAGCATGCATGGTCCAAACCAAAAGAGGCTCTTAGGTGGCTGATTCCCCCCAACGGAGCATCCTTGGCAGTGGTGCAGAATCAAGAGCAGAGAATCCTCCCCACAGTCACCTGAACAAGCAATGCGGGGGGGGGGGGCTCCAGGGACGGGGGGTGTTGCAGGAAATCCAGGGGTGCGTCTTTGGATGGAACTTGCCAAAGACACACACACACACACACCCCTGTACGGTGGTTCTCCATCAGCCTCCTGGAGAGGGGCCCCCAGGTCTGCCAGGAAGGGCATTTCTGGTTCCTTTTTCAGGGCCCAATCCTATCCGACTTTCCAGCACTGGTGCAGCCATGCCAACAGGGTGCTTGTTGTTGCACCCTGCATGGGGGGGGCAGTCACGGAGGCTTCCTGGAGGTAAGGGAACGTTTGTTCCCTTACCTTGAGGCTGCATTGTGGCTGCATCAGTGCTGAAAAGTTGGATAGGGTTGGGCCCTCGTTCTCTTGCGGCCCAACCCTAATCAGACGTGGGTGCTACATCCTTCATGTACTATGCCCGTCCTGGCAACACCAGGCCAATGGCACAACAACAAGGGCCAAATGCCAGCCCCAGCCTGCCCTGGCAAAGCAACGATGGCGCAACCCTTCCCAGTAGCACCTGCAGCATCCACGGAAACACTGACAACACAGCCTGAGTGGCAGCGCATCATTGCTGTGACATCATCGGTATGTCATCACCATGACTGTGTGATTGGATAGACTTCACGTCAAGCCGGTGCGCCATCCGTGGGATTTCCAAGGAACCAGCCAATCACTGCATCCATTCGGCCCCAACACTAGTCTGGGAGCCAGAGAAGCACCGGAAGAGCGACCCATGGGGGGGGGGAACCCCCTGCCAGCCACTAGGAATTATCTGCACAGCAACAGGCACCACCACCGAGCATGGGGAGACCCCTCCCCAGGACGCGAGGCACAAACACGCGCAACATGACACAAGGATGCCACACACAGCCTCCTACAGTGGCAGCAAAGCACAGACTGCGCTGCTACAGCCCCTGCTGCTGCTGCCGCCCCTGTGCTGGGGGCGCGGGGAGCAAAGAGGGCGACACTCCTCCTTCCCGTCTTCCTCGGGCTTCCCGCCATGAGTGAGAAGGGGGGGGCACCTTTCTTTGAACACTGCAGTCTGTACCACCGCGGCGTATATAGGCCAGGCTTATTGCCGCCCGGATCTAGGGGAAGGTGGCCGCCTCGAAGCAACTCCTTGGCGTGTCCGTTAGGCCGCCGCGCCGCGATTTTTTTTTTGGGGGGTGTCTCAGACTCTGCCCCCCGCCCGGTGCCCCCTGCCCGCGAGAACGAAGCCCGGCGGCTTACCTCCGTGCTAGCTAGCAACCCCCGTGCTCCGTGCTGCTGCTGTGCTGCGTTTTCTTCTCATTTGGAGAGGAGGAGCTGGGCGGAGGCGGACTCTGTTCTGGAAGAGGAGGGAGGACGGCTTCGGGACGGTGGAGGAGGAGGAGGAGACGAAACGAAACGGAGCGCGCGGGCGCTCTCCTCCTCTTCGTCGGGGCTCTCCTGCGCCCTGTTTCACGGCGGGCTTGAGCGCGCCTCGACACGGCTGGCGGGCGAGGCTGTCCCGCGCTGCCCTGGCCCGAGTGCGTCCGGCCGCCCGGAGCATCTGCCATTTTGCTGCCCATTCTCCCCTGCTGGTCTTCACCACCCGGAAAAGTTTAGTGTCATCCGTAAACGTGGCCACCTCGCTGCTTATCCCCAACTCTACTAGGTCATGTATGAACAAGTTGAAAAGCACCGGTCCCAAGACCCAGACAGATAATGAACATGCTCGATCTGTGCTAGCAGCATGAAAAAGCCCCGGAGGGTGACTCGCGGGCAAGCAGGAGGAGAGCAGCAAAGGCCACGGGCTGCTACTGCTGCTGCTGCTCTTCCGAGGTGAAAGAAGAAGAGGGAAGGGTCGTGGCGATGGAAAGAAGAGGTCGCTCGCTCTGCGTGTCCGCCAAAGAAGGCAGACGCGATGGGTGGGCAGGGAGCCCGAGGCCGACGGCAAAGGCTTCGGACTGGGGGGGCCGGGGGGCACTCTGCAAGCTCTGCTCGTGCTCTGGAGGTGACGAGGGAGCCCACCGGCCCCCTCGGGCTTCTCCCGCGTGCCACCACACGGAGCCACCAGCGACCGGGGCAGTCTATCCCTGGAACCCGCTGGAGCCTGCTGCGAGCGCCCGAAGCGACTGCCTGGCCGCTGTGGTCGTGAGGCCCCCCTGGGCGAGGCCGAGCCAGTGCCAAGCGAAGAGCAGGCGGAGCGCAGGCGCTGGGCAAGCCAGGGCTCGCCGGATAGGTGCGGGGGGGGGGGCTGCGCAGGCGCCACCCTCCTGCAGGCGGCCGTGAAAGGTGCGAAGCTCGCCTGCCCCGCCCCGCCCCGCCAGCCCCATGGACCTGCGCCTGCAAAAGCAGGCCTTTTGGGCCAGTCTGCACCTGCGTGGCAGCAACCTGCAGAGCTGGGCGCTGGGCCGAGAGCTGGCCCTGGGCACCACCTGCGACCAGCTGCCTCAAGGTGCCGGCAGGTGGGCTTGTTGGGCCAACACCAGTGGTAAGCCAGCCAGCCAGCCTGGGGAGAGAGTAAGGTGGTGCTCCCCTCAGGCTTCTGGGGGGTTGACCTGGGCACTGCCAGGCCTTGTGTGTGTGTGGGGGGTCCCCCTTCCAGCCACCTAGCATTGTTTCCTGCCCCCGCAATCTTAAAACAGGCTGGAGAATAGTGCTGAGCGAGCCCCCCGGGGCCCCCCGGCCGTGCTGCGCATGTGTGCTTGTGTTGCCCACTGTGTGTGGCACGGAGCGACTTATGGTATGGGGGGGGCATGAGCTGGTGCATCACCACGCTTCAGCCCAGTGTCCTTCCTTTCCTGCTCCCTGCAGAGGCTGACCTGTGCATGTGGGTCAACCCCAACCTCATTTGTCCTGTCCCTGGTGGGCGTTGCTCAGCGGCGGAGGAGGAGGTGCTGCCACCGCTGGGGCCGTTGCCCGCTGCTGGCCCAGAGGGTTCCTGCTCTGCTCCTGCCTGTCTTGAAGAGGATGATCTGCTGCCCTTGCCCAGTGGGGCAGAGAAGGTACAAGTCTGAGCAGCCGAGGAGCCTCTGGTCTCTTCCCAGCGCAGGGAAGGAAGTGCTGGCCCTTGATGAGCCCCTGGCAGCTGCCTGGCCCAGGGGAGGCTTTGGCCTAAGAAGAGGCTTTGAGCGAAGGGGTTCCTGTCTGTCAGCAGGACAGCACTGCTCTTCTGTGGCTGTAGTCGCACTGAGTCCCCCCCCTCCTGATTTAGTGGGGACCCCAAATAGATGTTGCACTTCGTATTAATGAAAGCATTTGCACCCTCATGTTTCCATTTGAAAATGAACAAGGCAGCTGGCAATACTAATGAAAAATGCAATGCAAAGTTGCAACAATAATAAAACATAACAAGTGCAGCAGCAGCCGCCGCAGCAGCAGCAAACACACATGCAGCTGAATCGGAGCAATGGCAGGAGCCCCCAGGACGCCTGCTGAGACTGACCAGTTTAGCCAGCTTCCTGGAGTGTGAGAGGAAGGAGGGGCCTTTGGGGGTGGGCAAGTCCCACACTTTGGGTGCTTCTGCTGGGCCGGCCGGCCAGCCCAATTGGAGCAGGGCCTCTGAGGAAGATGCTGGGGGTGGGATCGCTGGGAAAGGCGGGCCTTGCCCTGAGGGGCTCGTGTGTGTCTCCTATAGGAGCCAGGCTTCTGCCCAGGACTGCCCCCCCCCGCTGCCCGCTTCTGGTCTCCTGGAGCTGGTCTGGTCTACAGGCCCCACTTCCTTCCTTCCTTCCTTCCTTCCCAGGTCCTTGCTCTGAACTGATGTGTGTTCGACTCTTGACAGGTCACGCAGGAGGAAGGAGACGCCTCCCTGGCAGACCCTCCTCCTCCTCCTCCTCAGAAGGCAGAGGGCATTTGTGGGGCCATCCCAAGAAAGGCCCATCCCAGGAAAGCAACGGGGGTCCTGTGTCGGGGCAGGAAACGGAAGAGGGCCCAGGAGCGGGGCTGGCCCCATCTGCGCAGGAAACTGAAGAGGGCCCAGGGGGGCTGGCCCCGCCCGCCTCTTAATTACTGCCTCCTCATCCGCCTGGCTTTGCGCAGCAGTGTGGACAGCAGCCTGACTGTGCAGGAGATCTACCAGTTCACACGGTACCAGCAGCTGTCCCGGCTGGCAGAAGTGGGGGAGGGAGGCACACCTACAGTCTGCTCCTGGCCAGGGCAGCAGCAGTAGCAGGAAACTGGGAGTTGTGTCCCCGCCTGCTGCTGCTGCTGCTGCTGCCTTGGCTTTGGGTGATGCTGCTCTGCCTGCTGAGGGCTTTGCTGTGGTGCTGTGCAGACAGGCAGGCAGTGGTGGCAAGCCAATGCCGGCTCCATGTGGTGGGGGCGGGAGCCTTGAGCCGGCCTGCGCCCTGGTTGGAGGGAGACCTGAGGGAGGGGGGCCGGTGACAGCAACTGCTCCCTTCATCGTCCTGCGTCGCACTCTTGGGCAGGCAGCACTTTCCCTTCTTCCGCACGGCTTCCGAGAGCTGGAAGAGCACCGTCCGGCACTACCTCTGCTTCAGCAGCAGCTTTGCGAAGACCACGGACTTTGTGTACCTGGAAGGGAACCGCAAGTTGCACCTGTGGAGGCTGACCTCCGAGGGGCAGCGCACGTTTCAGGAGGAGGCGCGAGCCCTGCCAGAGGACATGATGGGATTGGTGCAGGAGAGCATGGAGAGGCCAGGTGGGCAGAAAAGGGGGCGGCGGCTGGAGAGGAGCAGCTTCCTCCCTCTGGCAGCAGGACTGGAGGAGGGGAGAGCGGAGGGGAGGGAAGGAAGGAAGGAAGGAAGGAAGGAAGGGCCAGCCTAAACAGCGTGGGTGAAGAGGGAGCCTGCAGTGCCTGAGTGAAACTCAGGGAAGTGGGCCCCTTTGGGGAGAAAGGCGGGATAGAAATATTGTAAATAAATAAATAAGCTGACCCCCTCCCCCCCCCCCAAGCAGCAGACTCTCCTCTGGTGGTGGGGCTGATTTTGCTGCAGAGCGGCAGCAGCCAAGTGCCAGCTGCCTTTGGGCAGAGCAGGACCCGACTGGATGAGCGGCCGAAGCAGCCCCCCCCCCCCCGCAGGCTTTTGATTCCATTCCTCTCCCCCTCTTTTGCAGAACTGATGAGGTCACTCTTTGGACTCTGAGCCGATCCGTTCCTCCTTTGCCTTGGAAAGTACGGCGGATGCCAAGCTGGCTTTAATTGCTGGAGTCGTGGTGCCTTTCCTTCCCCAGGCTTCCAGAAGAGTTTGCGAGCGGATGAAAGACACTCCTTTGCACTACGGACAGCTGGGCCCACAGCGTGCCTCCTTGGGGGAGGTGGAGTGGGCTTCCCTTCAGAGCCATTCTCTGGGTAGAGGAATCCTGGGGCTGCAGACAGACATGGTTGCTGCTGGCCGGGATGGGCAGGACTCTGCTTGAGGCCCGGCCTGCCAGCGGAGGCTGTTGTGGGCTGGAAGAGGCAAAGGACCCCCTGTGGGACTTTGTAGACCTCAGTCGCCCAGGGCTGTGCAGTTTGGTTCCCTGCAGGGTGTTGTTGTTGTTGTTGGTGGTGGTGGGGTCAGATTTTTGTGTTCACACGAGGTGTTCTGTTGAAAGGTACTTGGAAGAAGTGCAAAGCCTGAGCCTTTTCCACCTTTCCTTCTTGAAACGCACATGAAGAGAAATGCAAATGTTCCACAATAAAACCGTTAACAATTGGTGCAAAACATGGCGGCTCTTCTTGCTTTGGTCGGGTTCCTGCCCTCTTGCTGTTTCTGGGACGCCTCCACTGGGCAGAAGCCCCTGGAGCAGGCTTTACTTTTCTCTTACTCCCAAGTTCAAGAGAGTTCTTGGTGGCGTTGACTCTTTGGGGCGAAGAAGGCCTTTTTGTGCAGGACTGACTGCTTCTGGGGTGTCTCACAGCCAGGGCTGGCTGGCTGACTCCCTGCCAGAGAGCTGATGTAGCTTCGTGGTGAAGAGACCAAGCTGCAAAAGGGAGTTCCTTGTTCAGATCCTCCTGCTAGCCTCTGTCATGAACTCGCGTGGTGGTCTTGCAGTGCAGTCCTCTGCTTCTTCCAAACACCCAGTCTGAGTGGCAGAGGCTTGGGTGCTGTGTTGGTGCACCTCTGGCTGGTGTGAGCTCTCAGCTGGGAAGGATGTAGGGCAGGCAGTACAGGCAGGAGCTGACAGAGGCCCAGTATTGACATGACGCGCTGTGCCAATGTTGGAGCTGCTGGCCTTGGTCAAAATGCACCCAGAGGAGAAAATAAAGAGGAGAAATGGCCTCAAGGCCTGCTTCTCCCCAGGTAAGAGGGAGGCACGCCAGTGTGGAGACAGAGCGGGCAGGCAAAGGCGAGCCGGGGGGGGGGGAGCAGAGACCAAGGCTGCGCATCACACAACAGGAGGCAGACCTGTCGTTCAAGTGGATGGTTTTTAAGAAGAAAGAAGGGGTGTACAAGTGGCGGGAGGGGGAGAGGGATGTGAAAGGCCACGAGCTTGGCGAGGACGGGCAGAATCGTCTCCGCTGGGGTTGGTCTGCCTCCTGGGCCCTCCTCGCCTCTGCTCTCGGCGTGCAGCACAAACGAGAGCGCCCCTGAGGACGTGCAGAGCTCTCGCCCTTTGCACTTTGCACATGTTCAGACACACTTTTGTTTTATTCTTTTACTTGTTCCAGAGCTGAGCTTTGACACTGAAAACTGATTCTGCAGAGGATTTCCACTCTCCATTGCTTGATCTAGGCCTGACAAGTACCAGTTAGGCCTAGATCTACCAGCTCCATTTCAGAGATAAGGATACATCAAACATCTTCAAACCAGGCTTGAGGCATCAGCTTCAGTGCTGAATCAGGACAACAAGAAGCTGCCATACAGGCATAACCTAAAAAAAAAACAACCCTTTGCTTCCTTGACCTGAAATAGGTCAGTTACGTATTTTGAAACAAAGTTTTTTTCATGTGACACTTTGTCACAGACTACAGGCACTGTTCTCTTAAGATACCTTAGTGTAGTGTTTCCCAAAACTTTCCAACGTGCGGCTCCCTTAACCATTGGTGATTACTGGCCGTGGTTCCCCATAACATTGTTATGTAACAGGCACAAAAACACCAGGTAAAGTTTTCGATCGAAAGCTTTCATGGCCAGCAGTAATACACAAAGAAATAGGTAAAACGGGTAAAAAAGCCATACCAAAGTTAAGCACAACGATCCAGCCGAATTAAAATGGTTGTGATCCCCACCTCACAACCATATTTATGATTCAAGAGCAAGATTATTATTGGCAATTGCTACTGCTACAGGTCTCCTTCAGTTCCAACATGGAGCTCTGTTGCTGTTCATTCTCTGCCTTTGAGACGCAGCCATGTTTCCCTTCTAGCTGTGGCAGGACAGCATAGAGCTAGTTATGGGGAAGTGGAGAAACCGGAGAAAATATAGTTGGACCTCCATATCTGCATGGGTTCCATTCTGGACACACCCACCTGCGGATACTGAAATCCACGTAAAGCGAAATCGCTTTAGCGCAGATACAAGGGTCACTATAAAAACTTGAAAAAAAGGTTAAGAAGAGTGTATAGTGGAGGACTGGAAGGCCTGGCGGGATATGGTTCATGGGATCACGAAGGGTCGGACACGACTGAACAACAACAAGAACCTTTTGATTGGCAAACCGCTCCATTTGCAGGGCAGTGGAGAGTGAAATCACGCTCCTACAGCCTCTTCCAGGTCGCTCGACTTTCCCCCTCCCTTCCCCAGGCTTGGCCCAATTCATTCTGGGGTGTCTAAGTTCCGGCAGGGAGGATATGGCAGGCTGACAACTCTGCCGATCGCTCTGTATCGACGGAGTACAGTTGCAAGAAAAAGTATGTGAACCCCTTGGGATTATGTGGAGTTTTGCATGAATTGGTCATAAAATGTGCTCTGAACTTCATCTAAGTCACAACAATAGAAAAACACAGTCTGCGTAAAATAATACTACACAAACATTAGATGTTGCCATGGTTTAATTGAACATTAACTTCCTTGGGAGGAAGGGAGGGACGAAAATGAACTAAATGAAATAAGTAAGGCTGCAATTCTATCGAGGCTTCCAGAGAAGGTCCTATGGAACTCAGTGGGACTGGTTTCTGCAAGAGCCTGATGATAGCGATGACAGAAGTCGGCAAATGATCCACTGGAAGGCAGCAGAAAGCTCGGTGCTCTCGCTGCTGTCACTCTGTGGTGAACAAATAGCAACAAATGAAACCCCCAGGGCTGAAGAAAAGCAGCAGAATGACACTGACAAGACCAGCAGCAGCAGGATTCAAAGCCTCCTCAGCAGTGGCTGCTGCTGCATTTGTGTTGTGAGGCTCCTTCTGGGCTCAGCCGCTGGCCACCAGGGCCCACTGGCACCGTGGCTTGGAAAGGCTGTAATGCCTGCCTGGCCCTTTAAGGCCTGATTGAAGCCCTGGCCCTTTGCCTTTAAAATGGGCTGCAAGAGCAGCTCCCATCATCCCCCCCCCCCTTGCAGGGGAAGGTCGTTCAGGTGTGCAAAGCCACCACCCACCCACCCCGGAGTTTTAGGCTTCTGCAGCCCTGCCCCAGACTGTAAGGACCTGCCACCTGTGCCCCCCCCCCCTGTATCTTGGGGTGAGCTAAGTTCTAGCCCAGCCCTGCTGTGGCTGTTTGGGGTGTCCCAGCATACATGGGGCTCATGGTGTGAGACCAGGAGCAGGAGGGGTACTCTGGGGCTGGTTGCTGGTCTTTCCCTTGGGGGAGAAGATACTTAGCCAGCCTGGCCCTGAGGCTCCCATAGCGCCTGCCTGCCTGCCTGCCTGCCTGGTGAGTCTGAAGCCCCTCCCACAAGCTGTGGTGTGCTGCCTGCTATGGCTGCTATCCTCTGGTGCCCTTCTTGCAGACAGGCTCTGCTGCTCCTCTGGGCTGGGATGCTGCTCCCCCTGGAGCTGGGCTTGGCGGTTGGCAGGAGCGGGCCTGCCACTGCCCAGGCTCTCTCGGGAGCCCTCTCCCTGCCCCTTGTCCGGGTGCTTCTGGGCCAGGCCCCGCCCCTGGCCCTGCCCAACTCCAGGCCCACGAGACAGGCTGGAGAGGGGCAGCCCCTGCGCTTCATGCTGGACCTGTACAGGAGTATGGCTGACTGGCACGGCCGCCCTCGCAAGAACCGGCAACTGACCACCAACACCATCCGCCTAGTCAGGCCTTTTGCCAAGACCCGTCAGCCTATGGCAGGTGAGTGGGGGGGGGGCCCTCCCACCCTGCCTGGAGGTGGGAGCTGTGTGTGCTGGAGCCCACCTTGGGGCTTCCCAGTTCCCCCTGAATGGGGGTGTCTTGCAGAGCCTGTTCATGGGCACTTCAGGATGTCTGCTTTAGACTGGGACAAGCTCCTGTGGCTAGTGGGGCTGGCCTGCTTGTGCCCACTGCCTGCCGCCTTTTGCCTTCCACCTGCTGTGGCCTGTGCTAGTGGGGCTGGCTGCCCCAGACTGCAACTGGCGCCTGTCCTTGTGCCCTGGCTGGAGAAAGACACTGTGCAAAATTGGCAGCGGCTGCAGTTTGGAGTTTGAGAGCAAGAGCCCCTGCCTGCCGCCTTGCAGAAAGAGTCCTGGGTTCCATCCCTGACTGGCAGCATCCTCACCAGGTGCTGGGGCTGGCTGTGAGAGGCCTTTTTCTCTGTCTAAAATCCAGAGAGGAGCTGCTGCTGCCGCCAGTCGATGGTGACCATATCGAACAAGGTGGACGGCTGCTCTGGCTCTGCCTGAGTCTCCTCTCCCAGGGAGGGGGGCTCTTCTCTGCCCTGGCTGCACAGGCTGCTGGTCCCTTTCTCTGCTGCCCATCCCCCCACCCTTGTTGACCACTCTCCCACTGTGGCCTGGATGTGCAGTCCACAGCTGCTCCTCTTTGGTGCTCCCTCCTCCGTCCAGGGGAAGCTTAGGGCCACTGCACACCGCACAATTTTCGGCGCGTCCCAGACGCGCGTGGATCTGTCCGGAAGCGAGCGGAGCAGCTGCGATCTCCTGATTTCCGGCATGTACATAAAGTTGTTTGCCCATGTTTTCAGCGAGCGAGTTTGCGGAGCTACTGCAGCCACCGATGAGAGGGGGAGGAGAGTGGCACTTGTGTTTACCCAATCACAGCTGTGCTTTCTTAAGAAGGCGGGACAACAGGAGGGACTATCCGCGGGAAGACAATCCTTCCTATGAGTTTCAGCATGTGGAGGTGAGCGGCCAGGCCAAGCTGCTTCCTTCCGTGCACACTCGCCCTACTATCAATCAGACGCCTTCCCTTTCCCAGGCGGCCAGGGCTCCCTTGCGCGCAGCTCCTCTTCTGGTCGGCAGGGGCCACGCAAGGCGCTGCAAAGAAAAGTAGCAACCCTGAAGAAAACTTCCGAAGAAGATGAAGCAGAAGTTCCTTCGGCGGGTCCTGGCTGTATGGTACTCCGCGCGTGGTGCTGAAGCAGAAGTTCCTTTGATGGGTCCTGGCCGCACGGTACTCCGTGCGTGGTGCTGAATGAACTGCGCCGGGAAGCGGAGGAAAGCGCTTCCCGTTGTCCGCGAGTCAGGCCGGAACTACACTACACGTGGAGGCCTCTGCCCCTGCCTCTGCCTCCGTGCGCAGAGCTGCTCGGAAGGAGTGTCTTCCCGCCTGTTGTCCCTCCTGCTGTCCCGCCTTCTTAAGAAAGCGCAGCTGTGATTGGTTAAACACAAGCGCGCTCCGATTGGCTGAATAAGCCTTGGAATATAACCTCCATGGTGATTGGAGGTAGTTCTGATTGGCATGCAACCACTCTCCTCCCCCTCTCTTCCGATTGGTAGGCTGCAGTAGCTCCGCAAACCCGCCCCCTCAAAAGATGGGTTTCCAGCTTGAAGTACGCGCCGGGAATCGGGAGGTTGCAGATGCTCCGCTTGCTTCCGAAATGCTGTCAGAATCTCCGCAACGCGTGTAGTGTAGTTCCAACCGAGTTCTCATCCACGTCTAGGATTTAAGGCCGTGACAGACCGCGCGAATCCTGGCTCTGAGGCGAGTGAGCGAGCGAGGCTGGCCGCTCTCCTCCACGCTCTAAGCTTGTCTATAGGAGTGTCTTCCCGCAAATAGTCCCTCCTTTTGTCCCGCCTTCTTGGAATAAACCTCCACGGTGATTGGCTAACACTAAAGTTAACTTCCAATTGGCAGATAGCCACTCTCCTCCCCCTCTCATCTGATTGGTGGCTGCAGTAGCTCTGCGAAGCCGCCCCCTCAAACATGGGCTAGAAACATTTTCGATCGTGCAGGAAATCAGGAGATCGCATCTGCTCAGCTCGCTTCCGCTATGGTAACCAGACACCTCCGCACAGCTCGACAAAGCTTCTCGGACGTCCGGAACGCGCAGGAATTTGTGCGGTCTGTCACGGCCTTTAGGGCTGATATGACCCCAGAACCTGGTGGAGGGTAGGATCATGGAGAGGGGGACATGTGAGGGCTAAGACTGGGGGTGATGGAGGAGGAAAGTTTCTTTTGTTGGAAAGAGGAAGATGCGTGAATGAGGGTAATGGTTGGAAGGGGTGATTTTGGAGAGTATGATAGTAATGGCTGGAAGGGTTGATATTGAGGATTATTAAGTGAGTTGTGATATTTCTCCGGGCAATCTTGATTCTGGCTTGCGATTTCACTCATGCTAAACTAAAGAATTATTATTGTTACATGCTGTGGGGCTTATTCTGAGCCCAGGCCTCAGCCCATAACCTGCCCTTCTTCAGCCCTTGTAGTAATGACTCTCTGATCATGTACAAAGCGCCTTTTCCCTCAACAGTAGTCATCATAGCCAGCTCAGCCTGGTTGGTTAAATAGCCTAAAATGGGTTCAAATTGGGACATAAACGCCACTTTCGAGAAGGCAGAAACCGGGCTGCGATCGCCATCTAGCGGCGGCACGTCGACCTGCGCAGACATCACTGGGGAAAATGGGCCAAGGAGAGGGCGCGGCTTCAACCGGCGCCTTGTGATGACATCATAACAACCCCGTCGCAGAGCTAACCGATAAAAATATACGTAGATCGTCTCTCTCTCGGTGGCGGGTGCTTGAGTGTGTGAATGGCATGAAAAAGAGACGGAGGTCGAGGCAGCAAACCACGAAGGATATCCCTGCACACCGTTGCGGCGAATTTGAGCGCGAATTCTCGGGGCCCGGCAATGACGTCACAGAAGGTAAGTGTGGGTCCTTGAAGAGAGGGTCCGAATAACAAGGGCTTTCCTGGCCCCGATTGGTCCAGCAACGGCGGGGATCAGCGAGAAAAGGGACGAGGCCGTTCGCAAGAGGGTGTTGGTAAGTAGGTAGGCAGGACTCCTGGGTTCCTTGAAAGAAAGAGGTCTCAGTGGTGGGAGCAGCGGCCAGGTTGTGGCTGGGTTGGGACCAAAGGCCTGAATAAGGTCTCTGACCTATGTTAGGAGTGGAATAAGGACAAGGACTGATTGCTTAGAGTATTTGATAATATAACTTGTCAACATTTCCCGAACAAGGGTCCAATGATAGAAAAGGGGAAAGTACCTAAGTTTTGAAAACTGTAATCATTAACTATATATGGGATGATAATTAATCATTGAATATGTGGGCCGAGCTTATGAAATCTGTCTGAAAAACTATAAGAATTGCTGTATTTTGTAGCTAGGCATGCTTGCCTCCTTTGGCTTGCATCCCATGTGCACATGGTTCTTTAATAAACTCTCAATTGGAAAGACCATTGGTCTCGTCTTTTGGTCTGTGAACCCAGGCCACGAGCCTGACCACTCTCACCTGAGGGTGGGCACAACAGCTGGAGACTGCGGGACATCATCAGCATCGCTGTAGGGAGAGAGATGAGTTGAGAAGCCTTGACTGATAATTGATGTGAAGGGAAACGGGGAAGGGATCTTGTGGAGGCTGCATGGAAATGGACTGTATTGATCCTTTCTTTCTAAAGCACGAGAGTGCTAATAAAATAAATGAGCGAGGGGGCAAGGCAGAGACTAAATGCTCTGTTACTTGATTTAAAAGGCCCGTTGCGTCCAAGCATTAGGGAAGGGATAACTGGTGCTTTTACAGTAGGTTGGAATGCCACCCTACTACCCCATTTCTTCTCGGGTAGCTCTAAAACCACCCCATTTCTCCTCGGTTGCACCTTTGTTGTTGTTCAGTCGTTAAATCATGTCCGACCCTTTGTGATCCCATGAACCATATCCCGCCAGACCTTCCTGTCCTCCACTATCTTCCTGAGTTCGCTCATTTTCATGTTCGTTGCATCGGTGATGCTGTCTAACCATCTCATCCTTTGCCTTCCCCTCCTCCTTTTGCCTTCAATCTTTCCCAGCATCAGAGTCTTCTCCAGAGAGTCCTCTCTTCGCATTAGGTGGCCAAAATCTTTGAGCTTCAGCCTCAGTACCTGTCCTTCCAGGGAACAGTCAGGGTTGATTTCATTTAGAATTGACTGATTTGATCTCCTAGCAGTCCAAGGGACTCTCAGGAGTCTTCTCCAGCACCACAGTTCGAAAGCATCTATTCTTCGGCACTCAGCCTTCCTTATGGTCCAACTCTAGCAACCATACATTGCTACTGGGAACACCATCGTCCTGACTATGCGAACTTTTGTTGGCATGGTGATATCTCTGCTTTTTATTATGCTGTCTAAGTTTGCCATAGCTTTCCTTCCAAGGAGTAAGCGTCTTTTAATTTCATGGCTGCTGTCTCCGTCTGCAGTGATCTTGGAACCCAAAAAAGTAAAATCTGTTACTGCTTCCATTTCTGCCCCTTCTATTTGCCAGGAATCGATGGGACCAGATGCCATGATCTTAGTTTTATTAATGTTGAGTTTCAAGCCAACTTTTGCACTCTCCTCTTTCACTCTCATCAAGAGGCTCTTAATTTGAAATGAAACTATCCCACTTCTTGCACTGGAGATAGTGGTGGAATCTCTCTTGTGTGTTGTAACTTGTTACAACCCTATAGATTGGAGCTCTCTCACTCGTTTCTGGCCCCTCTTTTTAAAATGTGTTTGATGGAATTGCATCTAGAGATTTTCCTCTTATTCTTCCTTCCCATTATATTTTGAACCCATCCTTGTTATAGCAGGGACCTTGGTTTGGATCAAAAAATATGCATGGTAACACCAAATAGTGTTTTTGGCATCTTCCTTTTGAGTGCCAGATCTTGTGTTGAAATGTGAAAAGCAGTTTGTGATGTGACATGGGGATCTGTGGCTCAAAAGGAAGAAGTCAAAGATTTCACTGGACATGTTCAAGCACATGTTTGGATCCAAGCCCGTGGGTGCACATTTTTGTTTTGAACAAAAATGAATGCTATTATTTTGCATTTATATGCAGTTTTCTGAACAGAGGAACAATAAAGGCCCTGGCCATAGAAGTTACAATAGATGCTGTGCATCTCAAAATAATAAGCACCAGCTATGTGCAATGAGGAGCTGTTGCCGAATAGCAGTTATGAGCATGAGCTGGGAGTCAGGAAGTCCCCAGTGCAAATTGTACCTCTGCATGGTCACTGCCCTTGCCTCTCAGCCTTTTCACCTGCAACATGGGGATAATAATGCTGGTCTGTCTTACCAGGTTGTTGTGAGAATGACAGAGAGAATGTATCTGAAGTGCTTAGCAAATATAGTGCTTGTATAAATGCACAGTATTGTTTTATTAATCAAGGCGGTCTTAAGTTTCCTTTGTCACAATCACTATCCTATGTTAGAACCCCCATTTTATCCATATGCATGCATGGAAAAGATGGGGGAGAAATGCCCAAATCTACCCTGTTTGTGAGTACAATAGGGTGGCTAGAAGGGCTGAGAGGCAACTCTAGGAGGTGGTAAAATAAGTGACACGAAGCATGCTTTAACTAGCTGTTTGTCCCCTTCAGTTGTGCTTGTGTGCGTGCGCACGTGTGCTCTTACCAGGGAAGAGTGGTTGTTGGTTTTCCCTGATTGTTATGTTTACTTTGTAAGTTGCCTTGGGTGCCTCCATTTTAGAGGGCTACGTTCAAAAAGAATTAACGTTTATGGGGGACATGAACTTCTGGAAGTCCAAATTCACTGACCCTTTCCCTTGTCGATTGCAGTCGCTAACGAAGCCCAGCATCAGCCACAAGAAGCATGACCAAGAGGATGACAAGGTTGTCTCTGAAGGTAGCCATGCCAAGCGCCAGAAGAGCGAGACCAAGACTCCCCTGACCCTGCCCATTACCCCTTCTCGGTATGATGCTCCTTTCCCCTTTTACCGGCGGCCAGCTGAAGTGGGACGTTTTTCTCTGGATGCCCAGCGCTGTTACCACGGCGATGCTCGCCAGCTGCGCTATTATGCCCCTCCTCCTACTGAGGGCCCCTCTCCCGGATTTGACCTGCGTGATGGCTACCGTGACCGCTATGTCCGGCGGGATGATAATGTCCAGGAGGGCCTGGAACACTTGCTCCAATGGGTGGCTCAGAATCGGAAGCAGCTGCAGTCTGAGGACAAAGGGTGAGAAAAGCAGGGGTGGTGGGGCTGGGGTGGTGGGGCTGCTTCCCTGCTCGCTGCAAGGTGATAGATCCCTTTATTCATTTAAAAACTCTCCCCCCCCCAGCCTCCTCTTCCTCTCTCTGCTTTTTTTTTAAAAGTATGCCCAAAGGGCATTCAAAGTGACCTAAAGCAAACACATTAAAACAGTGGTTCTCAAAGTGGTGTATTGCGTACTACACGTCCCCACCCCTCTTAAGGAAGCATACTTTGAAAAAGTATGCCCAAAAGTATGCCCTTAAGGGGGTGGCGATGTGCGGTGACATTGGCAACGTTCCCCCACCGCCGGGACAAAAAGGATCTTTTTAAAAAAAAACTCGCTGGGGGTCGTGCTGGCCCTCCGGAGGGTGCAGGGGGTTGGCCCGCAACCCCCTCTGTGGGCCTCTCCCTGATTCTGATCAGCTTCCTGAAGCGATCGAGACCCACTTCTAATTTCAGACTAAAACTGGAAGTGGGTCTCGATTGCTTCAGGGAACCGATCTGAAGTGCGGGGAGGTCCGCAGACCCTCCGGAGGGTCGGTGCGCCCCCCAGTAAGTTTAAAAAATACCCTTTTTGTCTCGGCAGCGGTGCGATTCTGGGAACACTGGTGCCACCGGCCCACCCCCACAAATACTTGGAACTTCCCCAACTCGTGGGGAGAACTTTGAGAAACGCTGCATTAAAACATCAGTACAATTAAATTAACCACCATTGATATAATTGGAAAAGCATAGAGAGCCAAATAAAAAGGCAGGAAGATAGAGAGAGAGAGAACATTAAATTCATAATCCCAAAACATCTGAGAACAACTGTTGGAGTTGCAGAGTCTTCAAGATTTGCCAAAATCCAGGAAGGGAAAGGCAGAAACCGCCCCTTGCGAGGCGGGGACTTAAGTTGTTTGTTTTTCCCCTTGCCCCTTTTGTACCGAGTCTTGCTGATTCTCTCACTGGTGATGTTGGAGCCTGTATCAAAAGCATAGCCTCTACTGCCCACTGCCTTGTCCTTTGTTTGTTTTCTAGTTCTGCAGATGGGGCCATAGCTCAGAGATAGATTACATGCTTTGCATGCAGAAGGTCCCATGTTCAGTCCCTGACTTCTCCCGGCACGGCCTGAAACCGTGGTGAGTCACTGCCAGCCGAAGTGTAGACCACTAGATAGACCACTGGCCTGACTGGGGGTAAGGCAGCTGGGTGTGTGTGTGTGTGTTAACTCCTCTCTCACTCTCCCCTCCCGGTAGGCGGCCGCTGAACGCCGACTTTGTGACGTGGCGGGGGCATCTCACCAAAGTGCTGACCACGCCCTACGAAACGCAGGACGGGTGGCTGCTGGCGGTCAGCCTCTTCTGTGGGACCCTCTACATCAGCGAAGTCGAGACTGAGGCTGCCCAGAGGCAGCGGGAGCAGCGCCCAGAACTGCTGAAGGAGCTCATGTACATGGGCTACAAGTTTGAGCAGTACATGTCTGCTGGTAAGGCTGCTGCAGAGCTGTAGTTACTGCTGAAATGACCGGGAACCGAACTGGGCGGGGGGGGGGGGGCTTTTGATTCAAAATCCCCGCTAGATATCTTGGACCTCAGCTAGGACAGGTTCAAATCTTCTCTTGGCTGGGAAGCTGCCTGCATGACGTTGGCCAGTCGCCCTTTCTCGGTCCATAGAGTCATTGTGAGGATAAAATGGAGGCGAAGGGAAGAAAGCTGTGTGCCGCTCTGCGCTTCTGGAGAAAAGCCAGGATGGTGTAGTGGTTTGGGAGTCGGACTTAGACCTGGAAGATCCAGGTTCAAATCCCCGCTCAGCCACAAAGCTTCCTGGGTGACCTTGGGCCAGTCACTATCTCTCAGCCTCACCTACCTCACAGGGTTGTTGTGAGGACAAAAAGGAGGGGAGGAAATATGTACACCACTCTGAGCTCCTTGGAGGAAGGGTGGTATAAAAATGTGAAAAATAAAAAATAAAAATAAAAGTGTTGATAATAGTAACACGAGACGCTTGGAGGCAGACGACCAGGTGAGAGACTAGGGAGGGTAAGGGTCGCCTCCAAGGGATCAGTCGAGGACGTCTGTGTAAGTTGGTCTCTTGTGCATCTGTTATCGAGTCTTCCGGTTTTCCTCCCTGCACAGGATCAGCACCTCTTGAAAGAGGGCTGCTGTGCTGTCGGCGCTCAGCCGCAGGAGGAACCCAACATCTCAAAAAAGAAAAGGGGGGCATCAGCAAAAGGGGGGGGAGCAAATAGGAAGGAGAAGCAACAGGACAGAATTTTTTTTAAAAAAAACCCTGACTACAGGTGACAGAGTGTTGTCAGAATGTTCTCCAAAGTGGATGCCAAAGCAATGGGAAAAAGGGAACTGAGCAGGAAGGTGCTCAGCACATCTGTTTGAACATGTGTATTCTGGCACCTCACCTGGGGAGGGGAAGGAGAATGCCAGTTCCTTGGCTAAAGCTCTAGAAGTTTCTAAAGGTGACTCTGTCCAGGTGATCTTAGCAATGTGACTGTATAGAGACTGCAAAGAACGTTGATTCTTATCTTTAGACTGTGGGTGTGCCTAGCAGTTGGCTACAGGTTGAGTATCCCTTATCCGGAACGCTTGGCACTGGAAGTGTTCCGAATGTTGGATCTCCCCAGATTTCAAAATATTTGCATATTAAATACAAATAGTGCACATTAAATGCATCTGACCTGAGGACGGGGAAGCCTACTTGCTAAGCCCGGGCATTTCACCCACCTCCCTTTAGACTAGTTCCTGCTCCTGCCGCCTCTTCCGAATGAAGGTCCTGGAGCCCGCCCGCCCGGCAGCGCTTCCACAGTGCTTGTTTTGCAGCAAGGAAAGCGGAGACCTCAACCTCCTCCAGCCCACCTCTTAGTTCCAGCAAGCAGGAACTCACCAGCAGGCAGAGACATTGCTTGCTGCTGGGCTGTGCTGAGTGTGCATAAAATGCAAACAAAAAAAAGTCCTGCCTGCTTCCCCTGCTGGCTGAGTAGCGGCGCTATGCCAGCCAGGCGTGGGAAAAAGTTTTTAAAAAGAAGTAATCCCCCCCCCAAGATGTCTGGACTTCAGATGTCTGGATAAGGGGTAAAGGAATCTGTATTTAAAATGTCTTTTTGCTGGCAATTCTTGTGGACTATTTTTGCAAGGCTGTCCTAAGCTTGGACCATTGCTTCACCCACAAACTGCCATTCTGTACCCTATTCTGTCTCATAAGAACATCAGAAGAGCCCTGCTGGATCAGGCCAAAGGCCCGTCTAGTCCCGCTTCCTGTATCTCACAGTGGCCTTATCAGATGCCTCACGGGGGGAGCACACAAGATAGATACCTGTATCCTGTCGCCACTCCCTTGCACCTGGCATAGAGAGAGAACCTACTTCTAAATCCAGGTGGTTGCTTATGGCTTGTAACCTGTGATGGACATTTCCTCCATGAATCTATCCAATCCCCTAGGCCAGGTGCCATCCAATCTAGGCCAGGTGCCATCACCACATCCTGTGGCAAGGAGTTCCACAGATGAATTACACGCTGGGTGAAGAAATATTTTCTTTTGTTCTAACTCTCCCGCCACTCAGTTTTAGTGCATGTCCTCTGGTTCTGGTGTTGTGCGAGAGGGAGAAGAACTTCCCTCAACCTACTCCTGGCACTCTTAGCTATCCGATGGCCTCCCCTCCCTATGAACCCGGTAGTCTTGTTCTGTATCCACCTGCCAAATGTCTCTTTATTTATGCCCTAGATAGTCCAGATGGGACTCCGGACCCGACTGGAGTGGTGAACACAAACGAGGCCTTCTGTACCGTGATTCGGAGCCGCCTGGGAACCCATTCGCTTCTGTTCTCCGGAGAGGTGGATTGTACTGATCCTCGGAGCCCCACCCCAGACCCGCCAGCTTGTTACGTGGAGCTGAAGACCAGCAAAGTAATGCACAGCCCTGCGCAAAGGAAGAATTTTTATCGGTGAGGGAGAGAACAGCAAAGGTGGTGCGAGTCCCCCATTTGCAGGCGCCCCTCCCCACACGTTGGGAATGGGCAGCAGCAACTCCCTGCCCCCCATCCTTCTAGCTCGGGATGGGGCCAGAGCTTAGAGGCGGAGTACATGCTTTGCATGGAGAAGGTTCCAGGATCAGTCCCTGACGTCTCCCGGGATTGAGAACCATCACCGGTCCGTGTAGACAATTATAGACCAGTGACAGAGGGGGCCTTTCTCTGTTCGTCTGCTGGTGCAGTGCAAGGCGAGATTTCTCGCCAATCAATTCTGGGGTGAGATTTGAAGTCCAGTGGCCACAGCTGGCTGGGAAACAGCAAAACAACAGCAGTCAAACAAGTCTGCTGGTTTGTTTGTTTTTTTGCTGTGTCCCAGCCAGCTGTGGCCACTGTTTTTTGTTTTTTTTGCCAACAGCTGCCACCTGAGCTGCAAGTGGAACCTCCTGTTGTAACACGTCGGAAGCAGAAAGAGATGGTGTGTGGGGCTCTTCAGCTCAGCTGCGTTGGCATTTTAGTCAGCAGTGTGATTTTTTTTTTCTCTCTCTGTCAAGCCTTCTTCGACAGTGGCTTTTTGAACTCTGCTCCAGGGAACACTGATGTTCCTTGGAAGCTTAACAAAGGTTCCTCCACAAGATCAGGAATAGCAGATAAAGCTTTCCCGAAAGACAGCTTGCCTTCCACTACCCACCTCCTGCAATGTGCCGGAGCCAGGTGAATGGTGAGTGTGGCAACACTCTTGGTTCACCTGGTAGGGTAGTGAGGCCTTAACAGGCCTGGTCTGTGATCAGGTCTTAAGGACTTGCCTGTTCCCAGAATCCTTTGCAACATGCAGTCATCTGTCAGCAAACAACTTTGTGTTGAAAGGATTCCCTGAGGGTCATACATTTGAAGGCCATCAGTCTGGTCTTAGTGAAGTCCACTGTGTTTAACTGTTCTAGCCTTAATGCTGTCCACTCATTTTCATGGGACAGAAAGTAAGCTAATCAGTCTACAGTTCTTCTACAATCCCCTTTTCTCTCAAACTAAACATCAGGGAGAAAGGGTCTGACTTTTTCCCTCTGCCGAGCTAGTTTTCTACTTGCAGGGAGGGCTGTGAAACAAAAACAAACAAAACCAGTTGTTTTCTCTAGCTGCAGTTGGAAGTGGTACAGGACATTGTGTCTGGACTCTGCCATCTCCCTTCCTCTGCATGTGTAGGCCAAGTCTCCTTCAGGCAGGAAGATGAAGTTGTGTGGAGAAAGGAAGCTTGGCAGAAGGAAAGGGTCAGCCAGCTTCTGTCATTTGGCTCATTTGTTCTCAGGCACAAGATTATCAAATGGTGGGCTCAGTCTTTTCTGCCCGGAGTGTCGAGGATTGTGGCTGGATACCGGGGACCAGATGGCTCTGTGGTCGGACTGGAAACCTTTGAGACCATGAAAATATTCCAGCTTATCAGGGTGAGTCCCATTTGAAGCAGCTCAGCTCTTCCGCATTCTTGGTTTCTTTCCCTTGTTCTCCTTATTAATGCCTGACTGCAAGGAAAAGGGTGATGGGAGAATTGCCGTAGTTGCCATTGCAGGGATGGGGGAGGGAAGCGGAGCACAAGGATGCATTTCAGCTTGTCTTGCAGGCAGGAGCCCACTGTGGCAGGAGGGAAGTGGTGGCGGCGGCGAAAGGGGGAAGAGTCCTCCCTCATGAGCTAGTGCATTCTAGTGGCTAAGGCTGCAGTCTTATGCACACTTACTAGGGGGCAAGTCCCATTGAAACCAGTGAGACTCCAGAGTCAACAGGACGTGTAGGATTGTATGAGACTGAGCTGTGATCCAGAAAATCAAACCCTGAGATCCAGAAAATCAAACCAGCTCGCCTCTGCCCTGAACTCCCTACGTTACCCCTTCTTAGGTAAACCATCAACACACTGTGCATTGGGGTTTTTCCCTGTTCCCTTTGCAGATAATACTGCCCTCTCATTTCAGCCTGCCCTGTTACACACTGAAGGAGAGAAAGCTGACTGCTCCATCCTTGATGGGGTGAATGCAGAGCAATGTCCTAGTTGTATTCCTAAATGAAATTCCCTTTCTCTTCCTGGCAGGAAGACCCAGGTTGCTGGAAGCCAGCTGTGTGTATGAATTTTTGTGCAGCATTTCTTGCGTTTGTGAAGAAAGTGGTGACTGAGGACAATCCAAAGTAAGTGGGAATAACTGTGGCACACCTACAGCAGGTAGGAAACTAGCCACAGTCGATATAACATGGGGGGGGGGTGAAGGAAAACCGAAAATATGAAGCGAGGGGCTTAGGTAAGGTAGAAGAGAAGCAGAAGAGCAATTGCTTAGAAACAGAGGTGGTCTAAGACCTCCTGGCATCTGAGGTGGCAGGCCAGATGTTCCCCCCCCCACCTGGTGATGTGCCAGCTTCTGTACCTCCCATTCCCTGAATTGGAAAAGGGGGTGGGATGGAAAAGTGTGGGGGAAGTCAGACATTCCAGCACCCCCTCTTCGTCTCCTTTTTCAATCTGGGGAGTGGGGGGGGAGTAGTAGTGGAGGTGATTGTCACCCACCCAATCTCCCCCCCACCAAATTAGCTGCTGAGGCGACTGCCTTCTGGGTGGGCTGGCCCTGCTTGGGAGCCAGATAGGGAGGGGGCTGTAGTTGAGGGTTGGAGCGCGTGCTTGGTAGACAGGAGGTCTCCACTCCCTGGAACGTTGAGGTGGAAGGATCTCAGGAGTGCAGTTCATCTGAGCTGCAACCAGGATGGTTAGACAGCACTCAAGTAGATGGGCCTGGGCGTTAATCAAGAGGGCAATGGCACAAAACTGCATTATGCAAGTTCTGTTGTGGGTTTGAGGAAGCGGCTACACTCCCTGCTGGAAGAGACCTGCAGGAGTCGGCTGCCCTGGGGCTTAACAGGATGGACTGGTGTTGCCCTTCCAAAAGAGCTTTTGTAATCCAAATGTTTTGGGCAGAAAATGGTCACCTTCTTATTTCTACACTTGCAAGGTAGGGCAAAAAAATGCCTTTGTTGGCATTGAAGGCCAATGTCCTGTCATTGTCTCTTCTTGAGCATCTCAAACTGTCTGCTGCCCTCTTCCAGGTTGGTTCATCTCTTTTCCTGGGAGCCCGGCCACTCCATCTCCTTCACAGTGCATCGGAACTCCAAGTACACCTTTCTCCCTGACTGGTACGTGGAGGCGCTGAGCACAGAGAAACCCCCGACTCCCAGGATCCCAGACTGAAGAGTGAGGGTGGGGTGGGGGAAATTTGGTTTTTTACTTTGAGCGGGTGGGCCAGATGACACAAGTAGGAGGTGAATATCTGGTGCTTGGAAAGAAGGGGGGTAGATCTGTGCCTCCCTTAATCATGGAGGGGGGGGGGGAAGAAACAGGGCAATAAACTGTGCTTGCGAGACCCACAATGCTTCCTAGTGGTGCTTATGAAGCAGATTCCTTCTTTGTCTCAATAAACCTGTGAGTCCATTAATGGTCACTAGTGATCTTCTCGTGGTGTGGAGGCTTGAGACCAAATGCGAATCCTTGCCAACAGGCCGGGCTTGTGAGTTTCCCAGGAACAGCTGCTTGGCCCCTTCCAGACAGATTCTGGAGCAGGGCAAAACCAAACACAGGTATTTTGTATGCTCCTGCAGTTGAAACAGCTACAATAGCTTGGACATGAGGAATAGTGCTCTGCAAAATAAAGGCCATGAGAAGCCTAATGTCTTGATATTGAAATGATGACGGGGATTGTCCTTTACGGCAGTTCGTGTGCAGAACATAGAAGCCCATGATTTGGGGGGGGGGGGGAAGTGGCAGCAAGATGCTTCCTTTGCTGCTTGTTGCACTGACCGAGGAGCTCCCCACTGTCTTCCATACACAAGACATACTACTCTGTAGACCAAGGGTGGGGAACCAGCAGGCCGGATCCGGCCCCCGGGGTGAGGTGAGCGCGCACGGCCGCTGGTGGCTGAAGAGAAGGTAAGGAGGAGAGCGAGCGATGGGTGGTAAATTTGCGGGGGGGGGGGGGGAAACGCCCGGCCCGCAACAAATTTTCCCTATGGGAAAATGGCCCCCCACCACAAATAGGTTCCCCACCCCTGATGTAGACAATGAATCACAAGACACAATAAAATTAACAAAAAGCTGAGTCTCAGGAAGCAGCAGACTGTTCCCAGTTCCAAATCCAGCACAGGCCCAGGCCATGCACAGTTCCAGTTTACAGCCTACCTGCTTTGTGCTAAAGGCCACACAGAAGCTGATGCTTTCAGGTCTGGAACACACCCACCCACCCCAGAAAGGTGCAAGGCTGTCGCTGCTTCACTAGCACAGCACCAGTTCCCAGCCTAGGCCTGTACTGCAGGCTTGCTTGAATTCAACCCAGTCCCATCCAACAAGCCTTGTGTCTTTACCTTCAAAGCTCTCCACCTCTAAGCCCAGGTGCTCTCTCCATCTTCCAACACCACCTCCTACTTTCCTCCTCCAAGCCTATTGCTTTGCTATGATGGAATAGCCTCTCTGTCATCATCGGGCTCGTTAATAGATCCTGGAGTTAAACCAGGAAGACTTAGATTCCAGGGTCATCAGACAGAACTGACTGCATTGCACAAACACTTCTGGCAATGATTCTCATATTCTTAATTCCAGGCCACCCTACATCAACATCTGTTCCATAATAAAGAGCATACAGAGAGGTTAAGGTCCCACCTCTGGGACCAGGAAGGCAGAGTCAAGTTCTCCCCCCCCCCAAGTCTGTCTTTTTCCCTGAGGCACATTCTGGCAAAGCTTCTCCCACCCATGAGAAGAACAGAAGTTTACCAGGGAAGAGCTTCATTTTCCAATGAGGGCATGTTGACAGAAGGCAGTATTCAAGCTCCCATGAATTGGTTGGTGAGGGGAAAAGTTCCTCAAGAAACTATTCTTCCTTCACCCCTCATAACCCTCAAGGCAGGCCACATTCAGGGCAAGAACTGCTGAGATAATGGGGGGGATTCACTGCTAGGGGGATAATGCTGGGATAACAGGGGGATTCACTGGCACAGGATTTAGTGACAGACACTCAACCCTGACTGTTCCCTGGAAGGACAGGTACTGAGGCTGAAGCTCAAATATTTGGGCCACCTAATGCAAAGAGAGGACTCTGATGCTGGGAAAGATTGAAGGCAAAAGGAGAAGGGGAAGGCCAAGGATGAGATGGTTAGACAGCATCACCGATGCAACGAACATGAAAATGAGCGGACTCAGAAAGATAGTGGAGGACAGGAAGGCCTGGCGGGATATGGTTCATGGGATCACAAAGGGTCGGACACGACTTAACAATAACAACTAGATTTTAAGTGGTTTTCCACGACTGACTAGATAAATTCATGCAGGAAAGCACCTTTTATCCACAGTGGTCGACAGAAAGAAAAAACAAATTTCAGTGTTCAAATATAGGAGATGTTGGAGAGAAAGACGAGGGGACTGGCTGGCTGCTTGTTAGCCCCACATGGACTGAACACAGGAGGAGGAAAGACCGAAAGTAGGATCTGTATCCTTCCACGGGAGAAGGCACTAAGCCAGTGTGACCTCATCTTTTGCAGGGTGTTAGACAAGGATATACAACCAACCCATCTTTTATTGCCTTTACCTGAAAGATACATTACAACCTCTCAGAGGTCAGGAATTCGAGAGACCCACTTCCAAGGAGGCCAGCTGCACAAAGGCAGTCTCCCCTCACTGGGTGTAGAGGCTAGCCGCAAAGACGATGTCCCTCTTGATCATGTTGGAGGCGGCCTCCATCTTGGCGTGCAGCGTTGGCTCTCCAGTGACACGAGCTGCATTGCGCATCTCGCGACAGGTTTCATCCAAGCGCTGGATACAGCGAACAATGATCCCTTCCTGCACATCCGTCAGGTGGGCAATTTCAGCAAACGGCTTGTGAGGGAAGAAACAAAAAGGGAGACGACAAGGTTATCCGGAGTAGGGTTGCACCTACTCTTGAAGGCAGACAGGTTGACTGGTTAGGGAGGGGATGGAATAAGTGACTCAATTTTCAGTGTTTGGGGTATGGATAGAAGGAACCCGTCTCAGTTCAGCTTCACACAATCATTTCAGAGAGGGAGGAGGAATGTACCCCCCTCAAACGTGGTTCACAGTGGAATTCACCCCGTGTCTGAGGCTGGCCACATCAGCTCAAGGCACGGCCTGTGTGCTCTGCCAGCACCAGCTGGCAGAGCACCCCTGGGCATCATACCCCTTCCCGTTTCTACTTGGGGGTCAGAAGTGATGAACAGCAAGAACAAAGCCACACTGCACGTTACAAAAGGGAAGCGTACATCTGTCCAAATGAGAGAAAAGGGCAGGAGGTTAGGGTAGGGGGCTGGGGCACTGCTCACAGCCTTACCATGCCACGAGCCCATTCATAGACCACCTCCACCAGCCCAAACTTGTACTGCTCCACAAAGTCCTCCACCGACTCCTGCAGGCCACACTTGCGCTGCAGCAGGGCGATCTCTTCCGCTACCGAACGGATGTGTTCTATGCCCTGAGGGATGAAGAAACATACAATCCTAACAGCTGGCAGGGATCCTATAGGGAATTCCAGGCCTCTACAGGCTGTGAGCCGCCAAGCCAAATCCAACCGCCATGTCGTGTGATGGTCCAGCAGAGGCTCCATAAACATCCTGTTTGTACCGACTGCCAGGCACATGGGCCAAGCCTCACAAGCCACAGGACACTGCTGGTGGGACACATTCAGCAGGGTTACACGTTGCGAAGGTCTGACTGAGTCTCATCCAGAGGGATATCCTTATCCTGCCCCTGCACAGCAGCTCTGCCAGGCGCCTGCCCAACCTCTTACTGAATATCTCCAGTGGGAACAAAGCAAAAGGCAGCCTATCTCCCTAAACATCATCTATTCTTAGAAGAGCCAGCCAGCCAGGGCCGTCACTCAACTGGAGAGATCTTAACCGATTCATTGTATGGTTTTCAATAGATTAGAACTATTGTTCTACAGTACTTTGCTGTTGTAGAGTACATGCTGATTCTAAAGGAAAAGCCAACTGTTTTTACATGGACCCCTTGTGTTGCCTCAGGACCCCAAGTCTGGGCAAGGCAGAGCCTCGGAGAGCTCTCCTAACGATCCACACCAGGAAAATCCTGCTCCTGCTATGCAAGAAGTGCTGCTTGCAGGGTGAGAATGGGGGGCTCTGCCTGCTACAGCCGGCGGAGGAAGGCAGGCGAGGCGGCAACAGAGCTTCCTAGTCCACTTGCAAGGACAGCAATGCCTGGAGTCCAATCCCTCCTCAGGCTCTTGGTTTCTCCTTCTCTCCCCACCTGGGTTTCTAGTTCTCCCCTCCCCTCCCCATCAGCCGCCACTCACCTTCTGCAGGACGGAGGGCAGCTGCGGCTCCACCTGAGTGCGGACCTGGCAGACGGTGCAACTCAGCAGGGCCACAATCTCCTCTGGCCGCAGGTCCGTCAGGGCGTTGTCCAGCAGCAGCTGGGTCAGAAGCAGCTCGTGGTTGCTGATCTGACGGGCCACGCTCCCTTTCAGCTCCACAGCCCCACCTTCATTGATGTAGCCCAGGGAACGCAGGACCTGCGGGGAGGAAATGGGAGAATTTGGCCCCAGAGAAAAGGCTGCAGCCTGGAGAAGAGAAGACTAAGGAGAGACATCAGAGTCGTCTTTATTTGCCCACTGAAGTTTAGAGCTGCTCTCTTACCCTGTGTTTAGCATTCCCTGATGGTCCTTATTGTTTCTGTTTATAAAACTGATTTGGAAATTTTGATTTGCAGTATGTTTTTTAAAAGGCGAATAGATGTGATCCTCTCCCGTCTCCTCCTCTGCCAAAAATCAACAATGCACCTCAACAAGGTTCACTTGAAAGTGGTCTTAGTCAATGGGAATGAAGGCAACGGGAATGAAGGCAACAAGCACCAGACCCCCCCAGCACCTCACTTTTTTTTTTGCCTGCTCCCTCTATATCACACGGCACAACTGTTTTGTTCTCATCTTAGTAGTGAGAACATTGTACGTAGCAAAACTCAGCTGCATGCACAGCGCTCCAACTGCTGCCTTTGGCACAGCTGACAGAGAACTGTACAAATCTTGGATTGATCATAGATTGCTGGGGAAAAAAACAACACTGCTGCTTTACAAGGAAGATCTACCCTGCAGGTGATCTTACAAACACAGGGCCAACCCCAAAAGATGTTAAACTGGGATGCATTCGGACGCCCTTCCTCTTCAACGACTTCATAAATGATGAATTAAAAGAGACAAATTCCTTCCCCCTACAGATGGGGTAGAAACATTTCAATTTCACTTTATGCAGACAATGCTGCCCAGTACCAAACAAATCTCTAACAAAATGTCAACTGCTGATCTAAAGGACTCGCTTACTTTGCAAACAAACAGAAGAGGAAAGAGAAAGACTCAGGGAGGGGCTCAGGGGGTCTGGGTAGGGGCATGCTTGCCTGTGTCAGCATTGCCCAGTGGATTTGCCTATACCCACATTGAGGCAATGGCGACCCCCAGGAGCGGCAGATCACTGTGCAGCGATCTCACGTGGGGAGGGGGGATTGAAAAGTCCTCGGTGAAATGATTGGGTTCCTCCCAGTTCCTGCTTGGAGCATCTCTCTGCAGGACACCAAAGCTCTGCTTCCAGTTGCTGAATGTCCTAGTCAACCTTCCAGAGAGTCTCTTACCTCAACACGCTGGTGATACTCCGGCAGCAGCAGCAGCGACTGGTCGGACAGCAGGTAGCGCAGCTGCTCCAGCTCCTCCAGCACCTGCTGGCGCTCTCTGAATCGCACAAACTAGAAAGGAAGGGCAAAGGGGTGAAGAAGAGGCTCCCAGACCTGCCCCTGCCTGGCCTGGCCCTGCGAAAGGGCAGATTAGGCACTCGGCTCTCTGCATTCCCTGGCATGGAATTCGGAGTCCAGGAAAGCGGGATTGGGCTCCGCCTCCAAGCTCGGCAACTTCTGTGCATGATGCATTGCCACGGCTTGAAGCAAAGAGGCCAAGGCGGCCAGGTCTCCGACCCACAATTCCACCTGACACGTTGCCCCAGCCCTGCACTGACCTCCATGTGGAAGCGGGGGCTGTGCACACACTGGAACCCCAGCAACGCCTCCTCCAGGCGACGGGCCCTCACCACGCCCTCCACCACCTCCAGGTCCTTCAGCTGAAGGTCGTTCACGGGATCCAGGAAGGGGAGGCCCTCCGGGGAGCCCTCGGCCAGGCGGAGCAGCTCCTGGGTGGCCGTGGTTGCCGATGGCCCAGGTGGGTCATTCCTGCAGGCAGCAAGATGGAGAGAGAGAACATAAGAACATCAGAAGAGCCTTGCTCGATCAGGCCAAAGGCCCATCTAGTCCACCTTCCTGTATCTCACAGTGGCCCCACCAGGTGCCTCTGAGAGCACACAGCCAACAAGATAACCTGTTTCCTGTTGTCACTCCCTTGCACCTGGCACAGAGAAAACCTACTTCTAAAGCCAGGAGGTTGCTTATGGCTTGTAACCTGTGACTGGTCTTTTCCTCCATGAATCTATCCAAACCCCTTTTAAAGGCATCAAAGACATCCTGTGTCAAGGAGTTCCACTATCTCACTGGTGCTGCCTGAACCCCTGGTGCGCCAGATCTTCTGCCAGACTTCTAGTCTGGCCCCCAATCAAAAGCGTAAGACTTGCACACACGTGGAAGCACACCGCCATGCAGTCAAACAAACCTGTCCAAAGTACTGTTGTGCGAGAGGGCGACTTTAACTGTGCAGAGCGAGTCTGGACAGGGTAAGGCAAGAGCACCTGGCAAGCAGATGCAAACAAACAAAAAAGTACTGCCTGAGGGTTTCTCCATCTCTTGCTAATAAACCAGCCAGAGCTGGGGCAAGAGGAGGAGACACACGAAACCTTGCTGAAAAGCGGTCAACGACCCGCACAGAGCCCTTGCGCTCTCTGCCCACCCATTCCCAAGTACTTTGCACAGCTCTGCTCAAGGACCCAGCCACCCTGCAAGGCCGACTTGCTGACAGATAAGCAGGATCACCTTGTCCACAGAAGGGGACCCATTCCATACTGACTTTTCTGCCAACAATTCCGAGGACTATCCTGGGGCACATGCACAGTTCACACAGGGGACCCCAGTGGCTTCCACCTTTGCCCCTGTGAACCGACAGCGTACCCTGGAACACATTCCCACTCCTGCAGCTGTACACATTGCAGAGAAAAATAGGCAGCAGTGGACAAGACATCTGAAGCTCCTCCACCATTAATGACGAGAAAAGAACCTCTGATAAACTGAGGAACATCAGGGATCTTTGGAGCACGATCGTTGCAGCTGGCTAAAGAGCAGCTTTCAAGGGTAAGGAAGCCTGGGTGCTCCTGAACTATTTCAGGTGCCTGTGCCAATCCATCTGCAGAAATCAGAGCACAGGATTTATCCTACACAACTTCACTAACGTGACCTTTTGTGTGGGGCAAGAGGGAGAGACGTAGTTCTGAGTGAGCATCAGCACAGTCTGAACAGCCTACAGGGCACAGGCCGCCTCCCAGCTCACCTGAACCTGGGCATCTGTCTCTTGTTGAAATCCTCCAGGATGCGCTCAGCATTGACCCGCAGGATTTTGGTAGTGATACCCAAAATATCAGCTGGGCCCAGCTTCTTTATGGTATGTCCACAGGGACCTGGGTGGGATGGAAAAGAAATGCGAGCAAACATCAGTCAGCAGCCCCAACTCAGAACCTGGGGGTGCGTACCTATAATATAATTTATATAATAAATTTTAAAAATCACCACAGTCAAGATTCTAGCTCTCATGAGGTAACATTCTTGCCAGCAAATGTTTGAAAAAGGCTGCTAAGGTCACCGGAGGCAGAGAACGTTAATCCCTAATCTTAACTCCTCTTGTTTTCCCTATCTACTGCTAATTCTCCAAAAACTCAGAACATTTAACATGCAAAGTTCTCACTCTCACACACAATGTTATAGATTTGAACAATAACTCTTGAAGAGATTTAGTTGCCGTAGGAAGAAGTGTGATCACATCCCAGTTCATATATGCTAAGGGAGCCTTTGTTCCCTTGCCTTTCCTAGTCTTAAGCCATATATCCCACCCCCACCAAACCCCCCCCCCCCCATTTCATCTTCCCGAAAATCCACCAACTTACCCTCTGGGAGGAAGAGCTTGGTGCGCAGAAGGTCATCAGGAAGAGGCACTTCTGGAGCGGAAGGCAGGCCGCCCTCCTTGTCTGTAGCCGAATCCCCCTCTGTGGGGCTCTTCTCACACATTACTAAAGTGTTGAAGGCTCGGTTGGCCGTATCAGAAGAAACCTGGGTAAAACGGAGTCCAAGACCTCAATTTAGACAGGAGACCAAAAAGCTCCAAAAAGTCCAATATTCAGACTCTAAGTTGTAACAGACGTCAAGCCCAGGAATAGGGAGATGGGAAAATGAAGCTCTTCTTTTGCGCCAGGATGTAGCTGCCTCTGCAGTGGTCTGATGTAAGAGCTCTGCAGAAGTTCCATCGCTGGGCAACAGGCAGGACAGAAACTGTGCACTGGGGATGGTGACGATTCTTCCAACCACCAGGGGTGAAGATTCTAAACCTCACGTGAATCAAGCCTGTCCGCTGGAGCAAGTGGGAGGAGTTGCCCAGTCAAGATACCATCTTCCATGCCAACTGGAATAATTCATGCCATGAGAAGTTTGGTGGAGAGGCAGGGAAGGAAGCACACACCTATATAGTATAGAATCTAGTTTCCTGAGAATGTCTGTGTTTCTCCAGAAAACTGTGTGGAGAGGATACGAATGCAGCACCTACTCATGTTCCAGACCTGGAGGCTTGGCCTTGGGATGCAATAATGCCCAGCGGTCAAGAGACAGAGTTACCAGTGTCCAGTGCATCTCCCACCCTATTGCTCCACCCCAAGCAATCTTCACATTGGGTTGCCAAATCCACCCACATCCTCTCCAAATTAAGGAAAGCCATACAAGAACAGGCAACAAGTATTCCAAGCCTCACATTTGGATGTCCTTAACATGCCGCCGTGCGATGGGGCCTCCGCCTCCACCCCCACTTGCCTGCAGGATCACTCCCAGCGCATTCCTGTGCACTTGGTTTTTCACCACAATCACTCGCCCCACAGAAAGGGCCTTCAGTCCATTCACCGATTCCATTATTCGCCTCTGAAAGGAAGAAAACACAGCTAAGAGCCCACATGCAACTACCCCAGAAGCAACCCCCCCCCTTGCCAGTAACCGTAACTGGAGTCCTCAAAGGAAAAAGGCCGTGTATCCTATTACCTGAATAGAACAACCTCACTCATTTAGCCAGTCCTGTACTCACAGCTTCCTCTGTAGAGGAGGAAAGATCCCAGATCCGTCTCCCCAAAGTCCCTTCAGTGCCAGAATATTTGCCCCTTGTTTCTATATGGATTGAGACTCTGATATCCCCTAGGTATCAACCCTACATATTGCCGGAAAGGGAACCGGCACTGAACGCATACCCACCCCCCTCCGCCCATTCCTGATCCTCAAATGACTTTCCTGTCCTGGGTGAAAATTAGAATGTCAAAAGGAAGGAAGCGCCTGAGTGAATTTTCCCTTTGCAAATATTAGTCCCGGGGGGGGGGGGGGGAAGGGAGAAGGGGGTATACTGATCAGGACTCCCCCCCCACCATTGCCAGCGTAGAGTTAAAACCCCTCTTTCGTGATCCCAAGGGGGGATTCTTTCCACCATTTACTGAAAGAAAAACAAAAGATGGAAGCACCAAGGATGCACTTCCTTCGGCAACGTATATTTTGAACCCCAACGAGTCTCAGATTTGGACTATAGCAGCTCCACGAGTCATACCACACTCCCAGGTCTCTGGTACCTGTACGAGTTCTCGGGTCTCCTGTAGCTCTCGGACCACGGAGTAATATGCCTGCAAGTCCCCAAGTTGTCCCGACGTATCCACTGCCTCCATGTTGGCCAAGATGCTGCTTAGTTGGACAATCCTGTGTTCATACAACTGGGGACAGGGTGGAGTTTGGTGAACAGAAGCAGTGAAGTGCCCGTCTCCGGCCTCCCCTCCTAAACCGGAGCGCAAGAAGAAGGGGTGGCTTCCATCCCCACTAGCCTTCAATCTGTTTCCAATGCTCTTCTGCTCCCTTCTTCAGCCAGCGAGACTAGGGGAGCTAGAGAGGTTGCAGCAAGGTTGCGCAGGCGCAGCCTCTCTAGCGTCTTTAAACTGCCGGCCAGGAAGGATGCATCCGGCCACCCGCCGCCCGGGGGGGGTTCATGAACTTCGGGTTACCGGGTAAGAAGAACACCCCCCCAGGCATTCTCGCGCCAAATTGTGCACCCTCCCAGGGCCTTTTGAGGCTAAAAACAGGTCTAAAAAGCCCGGGGGGGGGGCCTTTCGCATCACCGTTTTGCCACCGAATTTTCGCAGCGGCGGCGCAAAAGTAATGGCCTGCCCCAAGGGGTGGGGCTTGTGACATCACACCCCAAGGGGCGGTGCTTATGACATCATGAGGGGGTGCACGGGTTGCTACGTGTACCTTGGCCCAGCTAATCTTGGCCCAGCTAAACCCTTGGCCCAGCTCATCTTCTTTGGAAGAGGCCTGGCCAGGCCACCCTCCTCAGCTCCTTCCCCCAGCAGCCCACCTTGCTGTCCTTCCGTGTGTGGAACTCGGAGAAGCTCCTCTTCATCATGTCCTCCACCCGAAGGGCTTCCACTCTCAACAGGTTCAGGATCATAGTGTAAGTCAGGCGGAACTGAGACTGTAGCTGGGTAGGTTTGCCCTGGAGAAAGGAAGAGGTTTAGGGAGGACAAGGCAGAACAGCTTTCCCCAGAAAGCACTTCTAGGATGCATGGCAACAATGCATCGTGATGCATATTATGCTGTATCAAAACTGTGGTGTACTCTGTAGTGCTTTGAACCAGGTCTATGTGCATTCACCTATTAGCCAGACAGCTAAATGGAGCTTCCATGTTCAGAGGCAATATTCCGAATAGTAAAAGCTGGGGACAAACAAGGCCAGGCCGTCACCTTCATGCCCTCCTCACATGAGCTTCTGATGAACCCCCAGAAAAAACTCTCAAGTTCTTACGGTATGGAATTTCAGCCCCAGCCTTTCAAGGCTGCCCCAGCAGCGCAGTTTTGCCAAGGTATGTGCATCTCGCTCACCAACATCATCCGATGAAGGTCCGCCATCTCGGGCACTTGGTTTTTGCACAGGATGATCACCGTCCCAGTGGTGTCGAGACCGCGGCGCCCAGCCCGTCCTGCCATCTGGATGTATTCAGCTGTGAAGGGGGAAGCGATACAAGCCTGTAAAATGGCCACACTGAGATCAAAGTCACTCGTCAGCAAACTAGGAATCTTTGGAAACCCATTAGGACTAGAGTGCAATTTCACTCCGGCCTGATCATTTCCTCCAGAGGAGGAACATAATGTCTGTAGGTCTTCCTGCTGCTGCAGTAACCATTTCCTCCCAGCCCACAGGTGTACACATTTAACTCCTGTTGCGTATATACACCCTTGGGTAAAAATGCCTTCATCCTGCTGCCTGCAAGGTGGAGTATGCAGCCAGGAGCACTTGGTTTATGTTGCCATTTCCACCAGGAAGGAGAACGGCAAGGCTACATTCCGACAGCTGCCCTCAAGCTCCTCATTCCTGGTCTTCAGTGGTCCAAGCAGCCACTGTAGTGCCGTCCTGTCCATCTCCCCTGCTAGAAAGAGCAACGCAGCTGGGCTCTCCCTGCTGCATGTCCCGGCTTTAAAGAGCAGAGACAGGCAGCAGCAAGCCCATCTACGAGGCGAGGCGGGTTGCACCATCAGCAGATTGAGGGGGACGAGAGGGTGGCAGATTCAGGGTACCCTTTGCCCCAAGTCTGCAGCTGCCTCCCTTCAGATGTGAGCTGCATTGATCCACTTTCTGCCTGCTAAAAGCAAATGGAAAGCAGATCATTCACCTCCTTACCATGCTCCTCGCGCAGTTTCTTCAGATGCAGAAGTGCAAGATGTCCCATCTCATTTACAGAAACTACACGAACAAAGAAGCCCCTTCATTCCCACGGTCTCTATAAAACCGTAGGTCCCGTATTTCTGCATTTGAAGAAACCGCGAGAGAAGCACAGTAAAGGCTCTCGTGGTGCAGAGGGGGCAACAACAGCTGACCCGAGGCAGCATCAGGTCGCGTTCTGGGTTGTGCCACCTCTGGGCAGCAAAGATAACACCAGGACAAGCAAGCTGGTGAACTGGGGGAAATGGGAAAGGATGAAAAAAAATGGCAGACAATGGTTCAAGGGGAGGAAGCGCTTGCTTGGCCGCCCCATTTGCAAAGCTTCACAAGGAGGTCTATTGAGAAGCGTCGTCCCCCATTCCTACCTGGCACCAGATCCCGGAAGTTGGCACCATCATGTTTACGGATGGAGTCAAAGACCACAGTCCTTGCTGGCATGTTCACTCCCATGGCAAAAGTCTCAGTGGCAAATAGGATCTACCCAAGAACGATAAAGAAAATGGTACGTTCCTGCAAGCTCTGCCGTCTGGTGTTCTGCCCCCCCCCCTCCAGGCCTACAGGTCTCACCTTGACAAGCCCCCTGCTGAAGAGCATCTCCACCACCTCCTTGAGAATGGGCAAAATGCCACTGTGATGCACTCCAATGCCACGCTTCAAGAGGTCCACTGTATGAAGAACCTGAAAGCACATCCCACAAGGTGGTTAAAGCCACAGAGAGGGTCCAGCAGCCTGCTGTTGTTTTGAAGGAGCCTATTGCGGTCTTGGACTTCTGCTCTTCTCAGCTGCTCAATCCGAGAGAGAGAAGCTGCCATTAAGCTTCTTGATCATGCTGTCCACACAGCTCTGGTAGCTAAGCTGTTTATGCCCAGCAGTCATCACGGGGGTGGCAGCCATTTTGAAGTCCTTATCCAGGGCTCAAGGCTACATTTTGAAGTCCGTTCTCCACACATTAAGCCAACACTACATAGTTCTTATCCGAGACATGAATAACTTGACTTCCTGTCTCAACTTCCAGCTCACTTCCTGGCAGTCATGCTGCACAGACTCAATTACCTTCCCACCCACCCACCCACCCACAGGCCCCCATTGCTTACTTCCAGTTTACAGCCATATCTCCCCTCAAATTGTAGAGGCACAGCTTTTTATCTGTGGGTAACAGGGAGCTACGCTTCCCCTGGCGAATCCCATCTGCCTGAAGCCAACAAGTCCAACTGCTGTGGTAGCCACGTAGTTAAGCGACCGCAACCACCACCACCACCACCACGGTGTTCCTGTCACTGACGTTTGTGTCCTTCTGACCTGAGGCAATTGGCGGTCTGTGCCCTTAAGGCGGGAGATGCATTTCTGGAAGAAGACATGGATCTCGCTTTTCTCAGTCGTCGTGGTCAGGTCAACGGTGGTCAGCATGGAGGCGTTGTCATCGCAGCGGTTGCGAGAGAACGTGAAGGCAACCACTGGCAGTTGGTCCTTCTTACGCAGCATGTCAATGAGGGAAAGCCAGATGTTCTTATCCTGAGGAGAATTCAACAAGACAATGCTTACTCGAGGCCTAGACTCATCCAGACCATCTCTTTAAGATACACCTACTACAAATAGGAAAGGAAGCCCCCACAGTTCCAATCTCCTACCCCCTACCCTTCAACATTTCAAAGTGGCAGCTGCTGAAGCAAGCAGACTCCTCAGAGACAGTCATTGAAGACATCTGGATCCTGCCTGTGAGTCCCATAGGAGAGCCCCAAGGCAGCTTCAACTTTCTTGCTCAGCAAAACAGCTGCATCTTGGCTGCGAGTGGGCTGCTCAATTCACAAGCAGTGACTGGCAACAAGGTTTGCCAGTGATCCACACAAGAGGTGACTGTCCCATCCTCCTCCCAAGGGGGCAGCTTGACATCCCCGGGGGCTTGGGCGGCCACAGAGAGGGTCACACCAGGAAAGCTCCTGGCTGAATCTGTCTCAGCAGCCATCCTTTTCCTTTGGCCTGGTCAGAAGGCAAGGACTGAGCCAGTTAGATCTGGCTCCTCAGACCAGGTCAGGGGGGACACGAGTTTGCCAGAGGAAGTGGAGAGGCCTCCTAGAGGGTTCAGTCCCCGGCTTTCTTCTAAAGAACCTGCCTCCTGCTGGATTGAGAGGGAGGGAGGGAGGGAGAGTCATGGGATCACTGGACAGCAACAAGGAGGGAGAAGGCCACATTCAACAGTTCCTTTTTTGTTCCCGATTAGAATAATGCCAGAATATCATGGGAGCTGCATGGCTACTACCAAAGGAGTCCTGCTCTGCCGGCCTCCTCCTCTCTTCTTCTTTGTAGTGCCCATACTACAAAATGCATCAAAATGCAATATCACCGCTCTGAGAAGCGGGGCAATGTAAATGTACAGAATTATTATTATTAATAGAATTTCTATCCCGCCTCTCTCCCCCATAGGGGGACCCCAAGCGGAAGAATGGCAACAGTACTTGAATAAACTTCCTTGAATAAAGTCTGAGGAGACGTCTGACAACAAGAAAGGCGGTATATAAATACAGATGATGATGATGATGATGATTACTACTGAGGGCTCTATTGTGGAAAGAGGAGACAATGACGACGATATGGAGCTATTGCTACAATGACTCCCATTAAACACACCAGATCCAAAATGGCTTCCATAGTGTGCTCTTACCAGGCAACGTCACCAATTTAAAAGCTGCTCCCAGTTAACCCAGCGAGGTCTAAGGCTTAGTTGCTTCAATTGCCGATTAAAATGCGTTTTTTGCTTAGTATAAGCAATAAAGAGATGCAAGCAAGGGCGGGAGGCAAAGCGAGGAGGAAAAAAATGGGAATGGTTGGCCAGCAGAGAGGGCCTAAAGGGACACTCCTACAGAGGCCTGTTTGGCTCAAGCTTGCACAGTTGCTGACTGCAAGTTTAGGGAGAACGTGCGTACAGGTAGCATGTGCCAACATGGCCGCAGTGAAACGCTGCCCAAAAACTAGGAAAGAATGACCAAGAGAACAATGCTAAATGACTCTCATACCACCTAAGGTGGCAAGAAAAACCGGTCCTGCTAAACACTCTGGAGCACCCCATTTCCTGCCCCCTGGCTGCCCCAAAGCCAATTCCCTCCTCTCTTTTGGTTCCTTGGGCAACCACAGCAAATGCCGCTCAGTTCAAGGAATGCATCACTTCAACATTTCCTCTCCTGGACAGCATTTCGGGGGCCCTCACAGGCTCCCAACAGGGCTACCATCATAGCATACCTGTCCTGGCACAGCTCCTGGGTGCTTGGGCTGTTTGGCCCCGAAGGTCTGAGAGTGTTTGCTGGCCCGGTCCTTCTTGGCTTCTACAGCATTGTAGTACCTGGGAGGAGGAAAAGACAAGACACGGTTTTCACTGCCTTTCAGGTGCGCATGCGAAATGCAGCCAGCTCTGTGGTGGGGGAAGCTTTGTCGTCTTGGAACTCAGGCCTGGTCCTCATCAACGTGGCCAACCCGGAACCAGAACCCTTCTCTCCAACGTATTCATCTTCTATGCACAGGAGATGTTTTTAGGTGAAGGAGCATTAAATCATGTAAGCTCTGCTATCCCCCTGCTATTGTCTAAAGCAGTACAGTCCATACATAGACTAGGCCACCTAGAGGTTACCCCCAACTCCCCAGCCTCCCCAGGTAGAGCTCCTCCCAAGGAGGCATTTCTACTCCCGGGGGGGGGGGCTTGGACGGCCATGGGGGGGGTCACAACAGGAAAGCTCCTGGCGAAACGGCTTAGGTTTTATTGGACAACAGAAAAGGGTGGGGCCTCCTGAAAGCCTCTCTTTCATGACAGCTTTGAAGCCAAGAATCAGGTGGAAGCTCTCTCCACCTTGGGAATAGTCCCGGATAAGGCGCTCAGGAGTATCTAAGAGCACAAGGCAGCTGCAGGAACACCGTCTCCCCCACATCTGTGGATCCCAAATCAACGGGATACTATGACAATAGCTAGATGCCAGTAACTTATTTTACACACACACACAGCAAAATATGTGTGCCTGCCTGCCTACCATCTTTTAGATTTTCTGTCTTAGACATCAAAAATGTCTTGTCGCCTCTGCCCTTACCCCTTGGTAAGGAATGTCCCACGGGCGTCAACCAGGAGGAACAGCTCGTTCTGGGTTTTCTGGCTGTTGCCAGTGTACAGGTAATGCTCCAGCGGGACAGGCCGCTTCAGCGTGCTGATCACGTAGATTTTCTTCCGCTTGATCCTCCTGTAAAGGGTAAAGAGACCGTGTTTCAAGCGGCTTCTCCTCAAACCAAGCCTCTTCATTCCTCAAACCTCACCCACGGCGTGCCTACATTCCAAACTCGGGCCTGGTCTGCACAGACAGCAGAATGAGCTAGAAGATGGACTGGACCACTTCAGACTGTAGGTGTGTGTGTGGGGGGGGGGGGGGTTGATATCACTTTTGAATGCTCTCTCACATCCCTGGAAGCAGAAAACTAGCACAGCGCAGGGAACAGGCTGGACATAAGGGGTGGGGGGGAGGAACTTGAAAGCCAGAGACAGCAAGTTCAGAGATGAGATTTGAACAGGACTTTCCAACTCACGACGACCAAGATGGAGACATGCAATAGTTTTTTCAGGGAGCAGACGGTGGTAATGAGGGGTGCTGGGAGACTGCGCTGTTCCGGATGTCATTGCTCCCAGGGATTTGTTTTCTATTTTGCAGTGATGAGTTGCCAGCCTCTGCCAGCCTCCCTGCCCCTACTCCCCCCAGCCCTGCCCACATGGGCACTGCCGTCCGTTGCTCACCCAATCCAGTCAGCAAACTCCAGGGTGTTGGGGACGGTGGCACTTAGCAAAATGATATTCACATGGTCCGGTAACATGATGAGGACCTCCTCCCAAACCACACCGCGCTGCAAAGGAGGACAGAGCAACAAAAAGGGAAAAAACCTCAAACAACTGTTTCCATGACTCCACCAAAAAAAAAAAAAAAGTACTTTAAAGCGAAAACTCAGAACACACAGTAAACACTGGACTGCCCTTCTTCTAGGATGTGAGCCATCCAAGTCTCCCAAAAGGTGGCACTAAGAGCTCGGAAAAAGGCATCGCATGGAAACTGGTAAAGATGGAAGGAACCCCAACAGGGAAACAATCACAGGAAAAGGGCGACTCAGCAGCTTCGCAGAAGGGCCCAGGTTCAATGGGAGGAGCCACAGGTCAGGGAAAAGCACCCACAATGCATGCAGAAGGTCCCTGCATCCTCAGACAGGACTGGGAAGCAGCCCTGCCCCAAACCCTGGAGGGCAGCTGCCGGTCAGTGCAGACAATATCTATAAAAAAGGGCTAAGGGTCTGCTTCATAAATTTAACCCCTGACATTTGCACTCCAAAGATCAGGCTGCAGGACTGGAAAAGAGCTCTGCTGAGACTCCGCAGAGGTGCTGCCAAGAAGTCCTTAAGGACCCATCTTTCTGCTCAGAAACATCACATGGTATAGCCCTTCCTGGAGTGCAGCGCTTCAGATTGCAAACAAGGTTGGACCCCCTCATGTCAGAAATCCCCCACACATCAACAAGAAAGCTAGGCGAGACCACCTTCTCCCCCCCCCCCCCAATATGCTCATTTTCTACAGACAGGACTATTATCAATGAATAATAATTCCTACAGCTCTTTACAAAACGTGTGGAGTGGTTTGTATCAGATGATCTCAGCCTCACAATGATAGGGCCAGACCAGGCCACTGATATTCCCATTTGACAGACGGGGAACCCAGAGGACAGCGGTTTGCTCAAGGCCACCTCCAGAGCAATCAAGAACTCAGCCCAACCCCCCCACAGACCAGGCCATGCGGGTTTCCGCTCCTCCTTCCCCAGGGTATTTTCCGGCTCTCCTCTCACCTCCGAGTCGTTAATATAATGCACCTCGTCAAAGATCACCCATTCCAAGTCTCTGAGGACATCTGATCCATTATACAACATAGACCTGATAGAAGGAATTAAAAAAAAAAAAAAGTGAGGCACATTGCAGAGCAGAGTTCTTGTTCTAACCCACATCGCAGCCCCATTGGGTTTTGGGTTTGCAGGGAGGTAGCTCACCACGTCACGTTGGGAGCCCACTGCCCCCTCAGCTCTTGCAGCCAAACTAGGAGCGGCAAAAGCCCTCCAATTGTTTCCCCTTCACACTGACCAACTAATCTTGGGGAGGAAAAGGAAGTGATAGAAGAACCCTGCCAATGCCCAACCTCAAAGCAAGGCATGACCTTCCCCCCTAGGATGGTGCAGAGACGTCCGATTTACAGAGGCCTCCCTGACGACTGGAGTGAAAGTGGGAGGTTCAACCCACTGTGGGAGAAATAAGAACTCTGCAACACATATACAAAGTCCCTCCCCTTCCCAACTGTAACCGAGCTTGACATGTATCTCACGACATTGGCTCCCATTCATTCCCTGCTACCCTTCTCGCTCTCATCTCTCTTCCCACGTGTCTGTTTCAGAGACAACGCAAGCTCCGCCTTGTTTTTTCTTATGAAACTCTGCCAAGCCCCATGTACACTGATGGAGTTAAATGCATTGTTTTATTGTGAATGTATTTGCCGATTCTGCTCAACGTATTTTGGTTCTGGCTAGATATACAAAAAGATGTAACAATGCACCGATTGCTGGATTCCATACTCCAGCCCCAGCTTGCCACACAGCTTGACGATATTCAGGGCCAGTCCTAGACCTCCTAGCCCCTAAGTGTGCCGAATGCTGTTCCTCCCTTACCTGGTGATGCGCAAGGCTCTGCTTCTCCCATTCCCTGGACTAGAAAAGGAAGAGGAAGCAAGGAGAGCGGCAGGCCAGAGCATCAGAGATGTTCCTCCACACTTCCTTTTCCACCACCAACTCTGTCCTCCTCTTTCCTTTTCCAATCCAGGGCGTGAGAGGAGGAGCAACAGCGAGTAGGCGGGCGGAGGTGGGCACTCGTGCCAATCTGCTGCCTGAATTGACTACCTCAGTCGGGCTCATGGATGGTTCAGCCCTGACTACATAGTCTCAAGCCTATCTTCAAAAGCCACAGGGACCAGAAACTTGTTACTTTTTTAAAAAACAAAAACAAAAAAAAGGATGGTAGCTGAAATGTTCAGGATGCTGAACTCTGTACCCTAGCACCAAAAAATGCAGAATACACACAGAGCACCCGACTCAAAAACATTCAGAGGAATACATGCCAGAAATGGCAATAAATTGTGAAGCCCTTGAGAGTTTGGTTTGCCATTCAGCCACACCCATTCACCCAGGTTGGTCAATGCCCTGAGCCACAGCCCTTTCGCATGACCCCCCCATCCTCACCGTAGGATCTCTGTTGTCATAATGAGGCAGGAGGCATCCGGATGCAGCTGAACATCTCCCGTCAATAACCCCACATCCCCAAAGGTGTTCTTGAAATCCCGGAATTTCTGGTTGGACAGAGCCTTGATTGGGGAAGTGTAAATGGTGCTGGAAAAAGGAGGCAGGAAGAGAAGAGTTAGAAGCCCAAAGAGATAACATTCTCCAAACGCCAGCCTGAGGGCCAGATCTGACACACCAGAAAACGGTATCCGGGAGCAACGCAATGGTGGTGGTGAAGCCTTACCGTTCTGCCACACAACCTCCTATCGTTGCAGCTGATCTTTGCAGAAACCGGCACCGCTTCCGCTGCACGTTGCTCCAGACGGCTCTGCGCCCTGATTTCCGGGGGGAAAGCAGCTGCCCGGCGCACGTTTCTGCAAAGATTGGCTGCCACGATAGGAGGCTGTGGGGTGGAATGGTAAGGCTCTGCCACCACTATGCTGCACCGGGACACCGGTTTTTAATGGACTGTGGGCCGTGGTTTGGAGACCGCTGTCCTAGGCTGTAAGGACAGCCGCATGTCAACTTGCCGGCTCGGACAGGAGAGGCATGGGTTTTGAATTGTTCTCCCACCCAGGGCTGGTGTCATCTACAAAGCAATTTGCAACACCTGTAGCTCCTTGGGGCAGGGCTCTGTATGGGACTTTTGCCCATAAGTGGAAGTTTCCTCTTCCAAGCCATTCAAGGAACATTCTCCACTCCAGTTTAAGCCTATGGTGCAGCTTAAGCCTATGGTGCAGCCATTACTCAGGGCGACCAGAACTGTACTGAGCTATCCATCTCAAAAAAGATATTGCAGAATTGGGAAAGGTGCAGAAAGGATAACAAAAATGAGGAGCAGCCTGGCACAATTTCTCTACGAGGAAAAGCTATAAAGTCTGGAGCTTTTCCCCCTATGCTAGAACTCGGTATCATCCAGTGAATTTGACTGGAGATAGTTTCAGGACAGATGAAAGGGACTCATTTACACAATGAAGATTTAATAGATAGGATTCACTGCCACAAAGGCCACATGTTTAGACAGCTTGAAAAGGGGATTAGACAGATTCCTGGGAGATAATCATGGCTAATTAATCTAGCCATGACGGCTATATGGAACCTACAGCTGGTATGCTGCTCGAGACTAGTTATGGGATGGGGGGGCTACTGTCAACATATCCTGCTTATGAGCTTTTGGGCAGCATCCGGTTGACCATGGGGGAAGATGGGGCGTAGGCTCAGTGGACCTGTGGCTGGAGCCGCTAATCTTAACTCCATCAGTTGCAGACCAGAGCCCAGGAGATCAACACTGCAGGTTCAATATTGTACACCACTTTGAGAACCTTCAGACAGAGAGTGTAGCTAATAGGACAGACGGACAGACACACGCTTACCGCGTCATGTGCTTCTGGGACAGAGCAATGGCATATTCAGCCACCACTGTCTTCCCAGCCGACGTATGGGCAGCAACAAATACAGAATCATGCTTTTCCAAGTGAAGAATTGCTTGTTTTTGGAAAACATCTGGCTCGAAAGGCCACTGAGGGGATTAAAAAAAAAAAGTCACATGAAAAGAGAACTTTGCACGACCAATCCTGACGCCTTCTCTTCCTCTTCCATCTAGCTTCTTCTTCTTACCTTGAAAGCTGGGTCGGGAATTCGCTTGTAGAAGTCGTCCACAGGAGAACTGATGTCTACCGGGATGGCCCACTGCTCTCGGGCAGGTTCAGCCGCGGGGGCCGGGGCGGCCTGTGGTGGAGCCGATTTGGGGGCAGGCACCACCTCCTAAGAGGCACAAAGACAGGATCAAAAAGGCCAAGGACAGCAAGGGAAAAATCCCACCAAGTCATTTCCCTCGTTTAACAGGGACTTTCTAAATAAAAATGCACACACAAAACCCAGACTTCAGAGCCACGGGAGGGAGCTCACCCCCTTAGCGTCTCACTGGCACGTTTCCTTCCTTTTTAGCTCTTTTGCCAGATCTAGAACAGCTGGCCATCAGCCCATTGGAAACATTGTATTTCCAGGTTCCACCAAGTCACAGAAGCTGCTCCAGCCTTCTATACAACTAAAGGGTCTTGCTGGCTCCTGCCTCAGCCTCTTTGCTCTTCTGACAATGAAGCAAGGTGTCCCACCCATGCGTGCACACACTCCTACCTTTAACACTAACTCTTCCAGGCTGTTTGCCCTCTGCAAGGGTACTGTTGCTGCTGGGGGCATCTCTTCTTCCTTGGCCCCTTTACCCTTCCCTTTCTTCTTCCTCTTCTCCACCTCTCCAGCCTTCTCCTTGCCTTCTTCATCACTGGAGGATCCCAGCTCAAAAGTGTCCAGGGCCCCCAGGAGGTTGGTCAAGTTCAGCAATCCTGGGGAGGCCTTCAGCTCTGAAGAGACGAACACAGGCAAGATTACGGGATGGAGCGCGCAGGCTTTGGGAAGATCAGTCTGACTCAAGCTTGCATTTGGTTAACGTATGTAGGCTCAGAAATAAGCAGCACAACGTCAAAGCATGGAGTGATGACAAGAACCATAGCAAATGTTTTGCAAACAAACTAAGGGGGAAATTTTATTTCTTTAAAGTTAAGGCTGCTTAATTTGTTGAACAGAACTATATGAAAGAATTTCCAATTCTGCAAGGGAAAAATTATGAAAGTTACAATCCTTTGCACACAGTCACAAGAAGAGCCTTTGCACAAAAAGAGCCTTGCTGGATCAGGCCAAAGGCCCACCTAGTCCAGCTTCCTGTGTCTCATAGTGGCCCTACCAGATGCCTTAGGGAGCACATAAGACAACAAGACACCTGTATCCTGTTACCACTCCCATGCATCTGACATTCAGAGATAGCCTACTTCTAAAACCAGGAGGTTGCTTATCCCCATCATGGCTCGTAAGCCAAAAAGGAGTCTACAAAAATAGATCTGGGATGAAGAAATTCAGCCCCTTCTTCATACATGAGAAAAAGGTGCAGCCTCTTCCCACCCCTAATCTTCTCCCCTCCTCAAAGGAGGTTACCTTGTCTGGTGAACTCCACCCCCTTCTTCCAGCCAGGCGGCACCGTCAGCAAATCTGAGGGAGAAAGAAAAAGCATAGAAGAAAGGAAGGAAGGACGTGGTTTGAGGAAAGAAGGATCCATAGCCCATGCAGAAGCCAAGGGTTTCCTCACACACAAACAGAATTCTCACTCTGAGGATACTTCCGTATGGCTGTTTGCAGGAAACCCAAGTGCACGTTGGGATATGCAAACAAATCCACATAAGAACAGTGGTTGCTGCACACTAGTTAGTAACTATACATTGCATTTTAAATGGTTTGTCAGTTACTTAGGGCCCTCAAACAGATGCAAGACAGGCTACACGTTTCTTAACCAACGAATAACAGAATCTAGATTGCGGTGTTGATTTGCACAAAAACGGCATTCCTTGACCATGCAGGAGGTCAGGATGCCCCTGGATTCGCACTCACGCAATCAAACCATATGAACCAGGCACTTCTGGTCACTGGCAGGCAGCGACTGGATAAGACATAAAAGCCCAGGCAATCGCAAATCAGCTGCCAGTTGTAGCCAAAATCCCCAGTTCATACACTTTGCTCAATCAGGCAAGCGTAAACTCAAGAAAGCTAGGAAGACCCCACAATAAAAAAAAACCCGCCTTGCATGAAATGGCCCAAAAGGAGATATGTGCACTCACCAATTTCCATGATTCATCCCAGTACATACACAAATACCACTAATATTTGTTAGCAAGTGTTACCAGCAGTGCTTTCTTTAAAAGAAGTATAACATGAACACATGATGGGGGGGACGGACACAATCATGAGCAGGGACCCTGTGTCGAAGCCAACGGCACAGCTATGTAATTTGGTGGCGAAAGGATGACTGAGGCAAAAGATACACCAAAGATTACCGAAAGTCCTCAACAACCAAAAACCGGGGGGTTGAACAGAGACTCGCTATACTAACACTCACTCAAACTATATGGAGAGGGGGGATTCTATAGCTAACATGCATACACGCTGGAGCTCTGAGGGAATCTGTTAGAAGGAGGGGAGAGATTTTAGGGTGCAGGGAAAGGCGAAAGGGGGGAGATTAATGGAGGAGAAAGGTTAGGTAGTTCAGTGCTGCAGCAAGGACTGTGGTTGGAGCTGCTCTCTGTAGCCTGAACCACGTGCAACAGGCAAGGGGTTGCCTAACAGACTGGGAAAAGTGTTGAGGTTTGGAAATGAACCTGATGAATTTACAAGCCAGAACAGAGAAGCAATGCAGTTAGGATGGAAAGTGAAACTGCTATGTCATACTGACTCAGAAGCTGATGCAATGTGGATGACGTGATCCACAGGTGGGAGATTAGGTAATGCATAAGTTGATTGGTGGACAGAAATATAAAGGTCCTACCTTGCCTTACTATACAGTAAAACCTTGGATTGAGAGTAACTTGGTTTGAGAGTGTTTTGCATAACAAGCAAAAAAATAATAATAAATTTTAACTTGATTAATGTCTTGCATTACAAGTAGGTTTTGGAGCCCGAGGAGCAGCTGCTCCAGGCGTGGGGCGCTACGCTCAGGCTCCACCACTGAACGGCTGCCTTCTCACGCTGCCCTCACGATCGTGCATAGAAAGAAAGGCGCGTGGAAGCAGCCCTGTGAGGAAAGGCGCCGGTGAGGCTTGTTACGCCTCTGCAAGTAGTCTCTCTCGCTGCGGGATTGTGGGTAATCGTCTCCCAGTCTCAGTCCAGTGAGCTAACAGATAGCAGTGATCCTGTTAGTGATAGACTTCCTACACAATAACGCCCTACACAACAACGTTTGTGATAGACGTCCTACACTCCTCCTTCTCTCCTCTCTCTTGTCTCCCTCACACCAGCCACGATTCTTTTCAAAGGTAAAGTGCAGGTTAATTTGTTTTATTTTGACTTTATACTGTATTTTGTATTACTGTAATCATTTTTATATGATTGTGGAACGAATCATCTGAGTTTCCATTATTTCTTATGGGGAAATTCGCTTTGATATATGAGTGCTTTGGATTACAAGCACGTTTCCGGAACGAATTATGCTCGCAATCCAAGGTTTTAACTGTAATTGGCATCCGATTCCTATCTGATTGCTATGCCGTTACTCTGCTGCTCAACTTTGTGATCTGGACCTGGAAAGACTGACTATTCTGTATTGTATGTTGACTTCAGCAAGGACTGCTGTAAGTAACTTGTACATATCTGTAAATAGACTCTTATCACCTGATTTATGTGTCCCGAGTCGTTTTCCTTCTGCTGGGACGGAGGACTGGATGAATAGAACATAGCTCTGCTGACAAGTGATGAAAGGCAGCTGGGTGCAAAAACCCCTGACAAAAAAGCATCTCACCCACTTGTCTCTCCCAGCAAATAAACTTGTTTGACACTCTGTAGCCATTCTCAACGGGAGCCACATGGCCCCCTGGGGAGCCCAGGAGGTCGGAATGTTCAAGCTTTCTTGGTGTTCAATAATAAATACCTTATTGTCCCGAGTATAAGACGCACCTGATTATAAGACGCACCCTTAAAGTTTGGTGCTATTAAAAAAAAATTAATTAAATCACTGGCATTAAATTGCAACAGCCTGATTATAAGACGCACCCCTAGTTTAAAAACTTAAATTAGGAGAAAAAAGTGAGTCTTATACTCAGACCAATACGGTAATTGTAGGTGTCTCTGTGTTGTATCCTTGTTTGACGGGGGCCCTGGAACTTGAGAAGAGCTCCTAAGGGGCCGTAGCCCAAAAAAGGTTGACAATGGCTGGGAGTTGAGGCACGGGTCAAGTGGGTCTCGAGCCAAGAACTCTGAGGGAGTCCGAGGCCAATCTCAGACTTCCAACAAATGGTAAAACGAACAAGGGGAAAAAAAAGCTTTTCCACCCACACACGCACAGCCCACAACGCCCACAGAAAGGAAGGTGGACAGAGACAACCACTAAGCTTGCAGTCCGTTTGACTTCACACATGTCAAAGACAAGAAAAACAGTGGAGATTTGGTGGTGAGGGGGCTGTGCTGTGGACTAAGGTTACCTGTCCTTATTCTGCATGGCAGAAGAACATTGTGCTGCAGGGGTGACGGTGGCAAGGCCAACCGAGTGAACGGAATCTCCCTGGGCAAAGTGTGGTCGCAAAGACAAAGAGAGGGTTATGCCACTTGGGAGGCAGTGGCCTTGGAGCCCAGCAAGAGAGCAGAGCTGCCTTCCTTCCCGAGAGGTGGGAGGGAGGAGAGGAGTGGCTCAAGAGGTTGGTCGATGAACCCACGCTGGCTTCAGCAGCTCCATAGTGCTCCAGCAGAGGGAGGGAGAAGCCAGAAAGGAAAGGGGGCTGCGGGGTGTCACTGTCCTGTGTGCTGACTGGCATGGTGGTCCTTGGATGGAGGACGGAGTGGAGGTGACGTAACGCAGCACCACTGGTTGACACTTCACAGGCAAACAGCAGGGCAGGATGCAATGGGTGAGAAGGGAGAATGAACACAAGGCTCTAAAAAAAAAAAAAGGGGGGGGGTTATACCCTAATTCCTCCATGAAATCCTGTGGGATTCTTAGGTGGGGTGAATCAATCAGGAGATCCTTATTGCTAGTTAAGGACCGCTGGTGGATTCTGCTTTCATCTTTCCCATCCAGTTGAGGGTGTGGTAGCCATGAGATGGCCTGCTGGATCACCAACGCGACTCCTTGATTGGAACTCAATCATGGGGTTACTGAGGACTGTTGGAGGGGTGAAACCTGGCCTTTGTTTCTTAAAAGTTGTTTTTCCCCCAAACTGAGAAGTCCAGGGAGTTGGCTATGGTCAGAAGCCTTCAAATACAGTTGTCCCTCAGGACCCGCGGGGGGATTGGTTCCAGACCCCCTTGCAGATACCGGATACACTTCCGGTCGCTTCAGAGACCCATTCTGAGGCTCATGGAGGCAGTTGCAGGCCTAACACAATGCGGAAACGGCCTCTGGAGGCCTCCAGCTCGGCATCCGCGGATGGTGAAATCTACGTATGCCGAGACCACAGATGCCAAGGGGCCACTGTATGCTGTTCCACCAGGACTCAGGACTGGAGCATTTCTATTTTGGAGGCATGAAAACTACTAACTGCTTGTTTAAGCAGTAAACAAGCTCCATTCAAATTTGGAGTTTTGGTCCATAAATCAAGGAAGGAGTGGGGGGGGGGGAATAAATAATCTTTAGTGCTAGGAAAGGCCATTTGGATAACAATTCAAATCCATTTCTATTTTGTCCCTCCCTATCAACTTGATCACACAGATAACGGGCCAATCCCTTCATTGCCTCCTCTCTCTTTTGGCCTTGTGAACTGTAAAACAGTCCAACTCTCCCAAAAGCATCCTGCACAGGATAAAAAGGCATTAAAAAAAACAGTACAGCAAGTATTTTAAGAAGGGATGCATTGGCATGAACACTGCCTAAAACAAGTACCTTTTTCAAAATCTATGTCCTCTTCCAGATTATCTTGGGTCTTGATCTGCTCCAAGCTGGGTTCATCCATCCCACCTGGAGAGGATGTGGCAAAACAGAAGAACAGCTCAGAGTTAGGTTGCATGCATGAGGCAATTTCTGCATCCAAATTATGCAAAAGAGCAGGGATTTTCCTTTGCGTGCGAAGGTGTTTACACAGAAGTTATGTGTAGCCCACAATACATATCCAAAGGGCTCCTCAGTCACAAATGAGGCATCGACTTGTGTTCTCAAACCAGTCTGTGGCCAAATTCTTCCCCATGGCTCAGTGTGGAAACTTATATAGTGGTCATTTCCTGCCCAGGGGATGTGAATAAGAGACGCATACCTGGCCAGAAAGGATAATTGGTGGCACTGCCTCGTAGAGCCTCCGTTGGGGGACCAGGTGCTCGCTGGAAGGACAGTGAATTTTTGGCCGATAAGCCCGTATTGTCCACTAGAGCCTGGAAAGGTAGCACAGGAAAACAGGCATGTGTTAACATTGGCCAGGCAGACAATTTCATCTGACAATGTTTAGAAACTGCATTCATATTCAAGGCAAACACATTTCTAGCTGGAGAAGGAACAGAATGCTTAAGAGCTCTAAAACCGGGCAACTCTTTCCGAGATCGAGCAATAGAGCTGTATCTGCACTGGAACCTAGCGAGGGGCAGAGGTGTCTTGTGCTCTGACAGAAGGTAGGATTTGCCACACCCACCAGTGGGCCCTGCCCACGTCTACTGCAACCCTCCCATTCCCAGAGGGTCACCGTAGCAACAGGATGGCTGCCGATCTTAGTCTCCCTTAACTCAATATCCCCAGTCCTGAGGTACTGAAGTAAACTGGCCTACCTGTGAGCCCCTACGAACTGCTATTTCAAAGACAGGGAAAGAGGATTTCTCACCTCCCTGAAGCCCAGCAGTTCTCCTGTTGTAGGGTTGCGCTCAGCCTGAAGCGTGGAATGCACGGGCGTAACGTCCAGCTCAAAGAGCGACTCGATGTCTTTCTCACGGGGCCAGAACCTGCCTCCAGAAAGTAGGCGAAGTTAAAAATCTACCTCATAAGAACATAAGAAGAGCCCTGCTGGATCAGGCCAAAAGCCCATCTAGTCCAGCTTCCTGTATCACACAGTGGCCCCACCAGATGCCTCCGAGAGCACACAGCCAACAAGATAACCTGTTTCCTGTTGTCACTCCCTTGCACCTGGCACAGAGAAAACCCACCTCTAAAACCAGGAGGTTGCTTATGGCTTGTCACCTGTGATGGTCTTTTCCTCCATGAATCTATCCAAGCCCCTTTTAAAAGGCATCTAGGCCAGGTGCCATCACCACATCCTGTGGCATCACCACCTCCCGCCACCAGTCAACATAGCTCCCACCCCAGCTTAGAGATCATTAGCATCCATGGCTGGCTTTGCTCATCCTGCAAGGGGAGACTGTCTGTATGCAAGAGGCAGCGCTGATTGAGGTTTCCTTCTTGCACACAGCCTGCCGCCAAAGAAACCTCACCTGTGAGACCGTTCGAAGTGATGGATGGGAAGCCACTCAGGGCTGCTGAGAAAGCGCTGCTCCAATTCGGACGTCAAGTCCTCAGCGTAAGGGGGCAACCCATGGGGCAGCTGTGGGAGTGAAGGCATCATTTAGTGCACATCAAACACATTACAAAGCCATTTCCTGTTCCTAAGATCAGGGACTGTTCTCCCCCCCCCCCCATTATGTTCTCAAGTATTACAGTCCTGCACAAGATGGAGCAAAATATTTTGCATTCCTAGGCTTCATCATCAAGTTGTATGAGGCAGCTACGCAACAGAGTTATAGGAAGAAGCAGATCAGAGTAGCATGCAGGTTTTCATGGCTTGCCTTGTGTACAGATGTGGGTTTTATGGGATTTTCAGCCATGTTAGTGTTAGAAATCGAAGAAAATAAAGAAATATAAGTATTGAAACTTGCCTGAAGAAATTCCTTCTCTACCCACATTACTGGGGATCGAGTAGAGAAGGAATTTCTTCAGGCAAGTTTCAATACTTATGTTTCTTTATTTTCTTCGATTTCTAACACTAACATGGCTGAAAATCCCATAAAACCCACGTCTGTACAGAAGCAGATCACATCTCCATTGAACGTAGACTGTATTAGTGGCAACACCACCCTTTTGGTTTTGAAGGTTGTTTTGTTTTGTTTTTTTAATTCGTAAGGTGGTGGTGATGAAAGTTAAAGAGAGAGACAAGGGGGGGGGGACACAAACCGGTTTCATATGTTTTTATCAAAAAAATGAGAACTAGGTCTCGTGTTACATGTGGGGGTTAATAACGGGCTCTGGGTTTTCAAAGGTTAAAGACTACTACGCTAGAACATAATATGAAATTTAAAAAATGCAAATGTGTTTACTTAAATGTTTTTTAAGGAAGAGTTTTCAGTCTGAGCCACCTCAGGAGTTTGGGAATTCAATTCCTGGGCAACAGCAAGAGCTGTTGGTTCCCTATTAGCACTGATAGGGTGCTGCTTTCCTGTTCCGAGGTTGGAAGGGGGCACCCATAGCTCTTACCGTGGTGAGCGGAAATCCATCTCCATGGGGCCCTTCCTCTTGGGTGATGAGCTCAAAACGGCCGGCACATCCAACCTCCAGAACCGAGAGAGGCAGCTCCAGAGGCCCCCTGGGGGGCAAGACTTGGAGGGGGGAAAAAAATAAGACAAGCCGAAAGTCAATCCCTGCTTTTTCCTTGACTGTCACTTTGTTATCGTGTATAATGGATGCAAAAAAAACAGAAGTTCCGTGGGGTGGGGAACCTATCTCAGAAATCTGAATGGACAGTCAATTGGGCTTCAGTTTCGTTCCACGGTAAACAAAACAGGCAGCCGGCAAACTCCTTTCCCAGCAGAGATTCTTGTGCCTGTAACAGCTGTGTAAGAAGAAATAATAAGTGTACTTGTTTAATTTCTCCCTCTCACACAGCTAGTGGAAGGACTCTGGCAGGAAAGTAACCAACCCAGAAAAGAAACTGAACATGTCTTCTTGTTCTTGGTTTAATCATGTAAGAGGTAACAGCCCTTCTAGTCTCCCTTTACAAACATACACAATCTCTTTACTCCAACACACCTTTCAGCAAGAGGCTGGGCTTTGAGGAAAAGAGTATGGCTATGGCCAGCGGGTGGCGCGGCGGGTTAAACCGCTGAACCATAAGCTGTCGATCGAAAGGTCGGCAGTTCGATCCCCGCGACGGGGTGAGCGCTCGTTGCTTGGCCAGCTCCTGCCAACCTAGCAGTTCCAAAGCATGTCAATGTGAATAGATAAATAGGTACCGCTTGCGGGAAGGTAAAACAGCGCTCCGTGTTCCAGCCGCATGTTACGCGCTGCGGCAAGGAGAGTCATGCTGGCCACAAGACCACGGAGGCGTCTTCGGACAACGCTGGCTCTTCGGCTTTGAAATGGAGATGAGCACCACACCCTAGAGTCGGACACGACTGGACTTAATTGTCAGGGGATACCTTTACCTTTTTTATGGCACTAACAGCACTACACTACAGTACTAATGGCACTAAGAGCAAAATGTGGGGGGCATAAGATAAAAGGAGTCCTCCCTGAGGCATCTGGTGGGGCCACTGTGTGATACAGGAAGCTGGACTAGATGGGCCTTTGGCCTGATCCAGCAGGGCTCTTCTTATGTTCTCATGTTCTTATGAGTCATGGGGAAACATTACACAGGCATGCGCACATTTTGATTTCTTAAAAGTGAGACCTATTCTTGGGTATATTTGGAGCGCCGATTCCAAAAATGGCATCGTTTTTGCCCTGTCATGTCTAGTTTTGGGGTACAGCATCACCACCTCATAATGCGAGTCAAGCAGCTTCCTCACGAGGAATCCAGCGCCATGGCTTCCTCACGAGGAAGCTGCTTGACTTGCATTATGAGGTGGCAATGCCATACCCCCAAAACGAGACATGATAGGGCAAAAACGATGCCATTTTTGGAATCAGCTCCCCAAATTCATATAAAACCACCATACATTTTGAAAAAAGTTCTTTTGACCCTCAAATTTGCAGGCCTGTATTAGGGATACAGTATTTATTCTGGTGTAAATTCTGGTGTAATACGATTGATCAAAAGAGAGAACCTGAACTCTCAAATTTTATTTGGTGCCCCATTTTTTACTACATGTTCTGCCACTGCCGATTTGTCGTTTTGCTCCAACCGGCAGTGGCATTGATGCTCTTTCACCCTAGTAGTCACACTTCTTTTGGTTGTTCCTATATACACCCTTCCGCACTCACAGGGGGATGTGATATACACCAGCTGTAGAGAGTGGTGGTCTCTTATCTTTCACAGAATGCAGTACCTGTTGAAGCTTCTTGGTGGGTCTGAGGTTTGCTCCTTTGTCCAACACTTTCCCAATCCTATCGGTGACATTCCGGATGTATTACACCAGAATTTACAGAGAGGCCATTGAAATACAAAAGCACAATTGTAACATCAATAGAAAAGAAGAGACACTTAGTATCAGCAATGCATGGCTTCCTGCGCTCAAACACACCAAAATCTTGAGGAGCAGGCAAAGAAATGTGTGTGCACCTTTAAGAAACAGAAGGAATGTGAGCATTCAGTTACATAGGTAGTTGACACTTGGGGTTAACTGAACAGAGGATACAAGCTTCTTGTACCCTTGACAAATGCTTCCCAAAGCTGGAAATCAAAACGTTGTTGGGAGATTTTTCTATGCTTTTTAATGGACAGTGGCTCAACAGCTCGAGTAATGCGTTTAACTCTCTGAATAGCACAGTGACTCAGAATAGACTCCACTATTAATAGCAGTAATAAATAGTCATTCCCCCTGGCAGAAATTCAGGGTACTTCAGAAATTCAACTAAAATAAATACTGTGTGGCATTTACTGCAGCAATACCTTTCATGGACCAAGCCCATTTAATCAGAATCACCTTTAAAAGGTGCCACAAATAGGCTTCTTTTTATTGGGGAAACACAGCTACCCTCTCAAGAAATTTAACTGGAGCAGCTTAACTGCAACAGAGGAGAAAAGTTGCCCTGCCCGACAACATTTCTGCTTGTCATGCAGGGCAATTCCGCCCCTTAACAGCTGCCCCGAAAAGACAGCATAGGTTCCAGCCACCAGGTCCCGGTACTTAATACTAGTAATACTGGGACTGGGTGAAAATTAAATAGCAGATGAAAATGCGATGCAGCTCAGCACTCTAGCTACAGTAGGAAAAGAAGCTGCCCCTTCGCTATCTATCCAGCCCCAGCCCGTCCTGGAGCAGATGCACCGCTATGACATCTCGCTGCGGCTCCCACCGTACCCAGGCTGCAGCTCACCTATCCGCTCCAGCTCCATCTCTGCAGCCACAACCCGCACAGAGGCAGGGCGTCCCCTAGCCCGGAAGCGATCTCGCTGAGGCAACATGCTAAGTGATGGCGGAAGCTTCAGCCACGTCGACGGAAGAGGAGAAGTGATGGGAGCCTGCGCGGAGGGAGGTCCTTACAACGCAGGGCGGAAGCGCAGAAATAGGAAACATCTAGAGTCACACTCAGTCGGAACGTCTGGAAAAAATGGAAAGCCGTATTGTGGTTTTTGTTATTATTTTAAAAAATCACATTTTAATCACAGTAAATAAGACCTGAACTAGCAAGAGGATGGCCTGAATTGCCACATTATTCAAAGAAAAAGGAAAGCCTTTATTGTCACTTTTTGGGTTGCCTTGTCACAGCAACGCTAAAATCCTGGATTTCGCCGTTGATTTCTATGGACTGCTCTCACGTTCACCCCAGCTCACGTGAACGAACTGTTGGCCAATGGCAGCGTGTTATGCAAATATAACCGCTTCCCTATTTTGCTGTTCCGCCTTAAACAATCGTCAGCCTGCTACTCAAATGAGAAACTGTCTGGTCTCTAGACGTCACGTGCTTCGAACGTTTTGGGCATGTTATACTATACAACCAATGAGCGTCCGCTATGCAAATCAAGACGTCTCTTCCTCGCTTAAACATGTCTCATCGTTCCAGGATATCTCGCTGATTCAGCCAATAGGCTTCGTGTTTCTGGGCAGTTTATGCAAATTAATCTATTTGCCCCGCCTTCTCCATGGTTGTCTTGTGGAGGGCCTCGAGTTAGTCTGAAAAAAGGAGGCACGAGCTCCGAAAACAGAAGCAACAGGAGGTGAGTGGATTGTTAAAGGAGGGGTGCGCAGGCACAACTGGCATATGTGTTGACATGAACAGTGATGTAGTATCATGGAGTACATGATGTAGTATTATGGCTGACCAAACTACATCATGGAGTGCGGGGGTTGGCCTGAGGGTCAGCGGGATGGCTGTGCAGTTTGTGTGCAGGGACACTGGACTGATACTGATGCATTGTGCAATGGATCCATCTAAGAGACTTGTGTTTGATCTGCACCCTTAGAGGCCACGGGGTTTGCTCTCTACCTAATGGATGTGAGCTGCATCACAGGATAAAGAGGAGGGGCCTTGAGGGGTTGTTGATTGCTTAGGAATGGATGGGGCTACTATAGTTCAGTGACAGAGCATGTGCTCTGTAGACAAAAAAAAAAGTCCCAGTTTCATCCCAGTTTCAGTCCAGGGCGGACTGGAAAAGACCAGTAGAGAAGTGTACGGTAGAGAATACTGAATTAGGTGGAGTAATGGTCTGATGAGTCTGAACATTCAGGTATTTTCTGATCAGATCAACCAAGATCAGCTATATCCAGCACATCTTTTGGATGAGGGTGCATGATGTGTTCACCCATGCACAGGGTTTGAGGAATCCTAGAACTGTGCTGTGTGTTCTCATTTCTATGTGCTCTGGAGTTCCCATGTTCTTAAAGTGGGAGGCGGAAAATCCTCTTCCTGCAGCTGCTCTCTTTTCTATTTAAGAAGCTTTGTTGTTGTTGTTGTTGTTCAGTCGTTAAGTCGTGTCCGACCCTTCGTGATCCCATGAACCATATCCCGCCAGGCCTTCCTGTCCTCCACTATCTTCCTGAGTTCGCTCATTTTCATGTTCGTTGCATCGGTGATGCTGTCTAACCATCTCATCCTTGGCCTTCCCCTTCTCCTTTTGCCTTCAATTTTTCCCAGCATCAGAGTCTTCTCCAGAGAGTCCTCTCTTCGCATTAGGTGGCCAAAATATTTGAGTTTCAGCCTTAGTACCTGTCCTTCCAGGGAACAGTCAGGCTTGATTTCATTTAGAATTGACTGATTTGATCTCCTAGCAGTCCAAGGGACTCTCAGGAGTCTTCTCCAGCACCACAGTTCAAAAGCATCTATTCTTCGGCGCTCAGCCTTCCTTATGGTCCAACTCTCGCAACCATACATTGCTACTGGGAACACCATCGCCCTGACTATACGAACTTTTGTTGGCATGGTGATATCTCTGCTTTTTATTATGCTGTCTAAGTTTACCATAGCTTTCCTTCCAAGGAGTAAGCGTCTTTTAATTTCATGGCTGCTGTCTCCGTCTGCAGTGATCTTGGAGCCCAGAAAAGTAAAATCTGTTACTGCTTCCATTTCTGCCCCTTCTATTTGCCAGGAATTGATGGGCCCAGATGCCATGATCTTAGTTTTATTAATGTTGAGTTTCAAGCCAACTTTTGCACTCTCCTCTTTCACTCTCATCAAGAGGCTCTTTAGTTCTTCTTCACTTTCTGCCATTAGGGTGGTATCGTCTGCATATCTGAGGTTGTTGATATTTCTCCCGGCAATCTTGATTCCGGCTTGTGATTCATTCAGCCCTGCATTTCTCATAATGTACTCTGCATATAAGTTAAATAAGCAGGGTGACAATATACAGCCTTGCCGTACTCCCTTCCCAATTTTGAACCAATCAGTTGTTCCATGGCCGGTTCGAACTGTTGCTTCTTGACCCGCATACAGGTTTCTCAGGAGATAGGTAAGGTGGTCTGGTACCCCCATCTCTTTAAGAATTTGCCACAGTTTGTTGTGATCCACACAATCAAAGGCTTTTGCGTAGTCAATGAAGCAGAAGTAGGTGTTTTTTTGGAACTCTCGTGCTTTCTCCATGATCCACCGCATGTTGGCAATTTGATCTCTAGTTCCTCTGCCTCTTCGAAACCCAGCTTGTACGTCCGGTAGTTCTCGGTCCACATACTGCTGAAGCCTAGCTTGTAGGATTTTGAGCATAACCTTGCTAGCATGTGAAATGAGTGCAATTGTGCGGTAGTTTGAGCACTCTTTGGCACTGCCCTTCTTTGGAATTGGAATGTAAACTGACCTTTTCCAATCCTTTGGCCACTGCTGAGTTTTCCAAATTTGTTGGCATATTGAGTGCAGCACTTTCACAGCATCATCATTTAGGATTTTAAGTAGCTCAGCTGGGATATTATCATCTCCACTAGCTTTGTTGTTAGTAATGCTACCTAAGGCCCACTTGACTTCACTCTCTAGGATGTCCGGCTCTGGGTCAGTGACCACACCAGCGTGGTCATCAGGAACATTCAGATCTTTCTTGTATAGTTCTTATTTAAGAAGCTTGGAAGAGTATATTTGAGAGGCTGGGAAGACTTTGGAGAAAAAATGACAGAATTTTTATTCAGAGAAATGTGATCTTGGAAACAGGATGTGATCTGTTTTTATTTTTATGATAGGTATTTGTATATGCTACATTTGTATCTTCTATGGTCTGTGGCTGCAACAATAAATATTTATCTTCAGTAGTACGTATTACTACTGTAGTAATAATGGCAAATCCTTGTGAGGAGGCCGGTGCCACAGGTCACGTCCAACATGTCATGAGACTGGTAGTGCAGCTTCCTTCCCTTTGGCTGGGTTTTGCCTCTAGTCTTCCTAGCAAGGAAATGGGCAGCAGGATAGGACTGGAGACATAAACAGAACTGTAATGCTGATTCCTTTAATGTTTATATAATAATACAAATATCTATAATATAAGAATTATGCATGGGATGGAGAGAGTGGATAGAGGGAAGTTCTTCTCCCTCTCGCACAACACCAGAACCAGGGGACACGCACTAAAATTGAGTGGAGGGAGAGTTAGAACAGACAAAAGAAAATATTTCTTTACCCAGCGTGTGATTCATCTGTGGAACTCCTTGCCACAGGATGTGGTGATGGCACCTGGCCTAGATGCCTTTAAATGGGTTTGGATTGATTCATGGAGGAAAAGACCATCACAGGTTACAAGCCATAAGCAACCTCCTGGTTTTTTTTTAGAAGTGGGTTTTCTCTGTGCCAGGTGCGAGGGAGTGGCGACTGGACACAGGTATCTTGTTGTCTCGTGTGCTCCCTGAGGCATCTGGTGGGCTCACTGTGTGACACAGGAAGCTGGACTAGATGGGCTTTTGGCCTGATCCAGCAGGGCTCTTCTTATGTTCTTAAGAATATTTCAGAAAGTACAGCAAAGAGTGAAGCAGCAAATCCTAATAACATACAGTTTTCATAATACCTAAACATAATAACCAAATGAACGAAATATATCTCCAAAAGCAATTCTTAAAGTAACAATTTAATTTCTCCCTCTTCCAGTAATTTAATCTATTCTCATTCACTCTATTCATCAAATCCCAATGTCATTAATTATTCTCTCTTGTATGCAGAAAGTCCATGAGAGATTTCCAATTATTCACGAAATAGTCTACTGACTTCTCTTTCAGCAGAGTTGTACGTTTGTCCATTTCTGCAAAATCCAAAACTTTTTATCCAGCATTCTTCAATCACAGGTATTTCTGTATTTTCCCAATATTGTGCGTAAAGTATTCTCGCTGCACTCGTCATATAAGAAAATAAAGTTACAATTTGTTTATCCAACTCATCGTCCATCATACCCAACAAAATGTAATGCTGATTCCTTAACAGGAGGCCAGTTCCATGCTCGGGATCATTAAAAAAGGGATTGAGAATAAAATGGCCAATATTATGATGCCGTTGTACAAATTGATGGTAAGGCCACATCTGGAGTATTGCGTCCAGTTCTGGTCGCCGCATCTCAAAAAGGATATAGTGGAACTGGAAGGTGCAGAGAAGAGCAACCAAAATTATTAGTGGGCTGGGGCACCTCCCTTATGAGGAAAGGCTACAGCATTTGGGGCTCCTCAGTCTAGAAAGAAGGCACGGGGGGGGGGGATGGACGGACACATATGATTGACAGCGCAGTCCTAACCAACTTTCCAGCACCAGTGCAGTCACAATGCAGCCCTGAGATAAGGCAACAAGTGTTCCCTCACCTTGAAGAGTCCTCCATGACTGCCCCTGCACTGCAAAATGTAGTGTGTGTCCTGTTGGCACAGCTACACCGGCGCTGGAAAGTTGGTTAGGATTGCACTCTGAGACATATAAAATTATGCATGGGATGAAGAGAATGGATAGAGTGATGTTCTTTTCCTCTCGCACAACACAACCAGGGGCCATCCACTAAAATTGAGTGGTGGGAGAGTTAGAACAGGCAAAAGAAAATATTTCTTTACAAAGCATGTAATTAATCTGTGGAACTCCTTGCCACAGGTTGTAGTGATGGCACCTGGCTTGGATGTCTTTAAAAGTGGTATTAGACAGATTTATGGAGGAAAAGTCCATCACAGGTTACAAGCCATGATGGGGATAAATAACCTCCTGGTCTTAGTAATAGGCTATCTCTTAATACCAGATGCAAGGGAGTGTCGACAGAATATAGGTATCTTGTTGTCTTGAGTGCTCCCTGAGGCACTCCAAATAATGGTAGGCCACTGTAAATAATGTCACGCTCTCCATCCCATGCATAATCCCATACATAATTTTACACGTCTCAGGGCGCAATCCAATCCTACTTAAGCCACTGTTGTAACCGGTGGCGCAGCGAAAACGGGAGGCCCCAGAACGGAAAGGGGATTAAAATCCCCTCCAAAAGGGGAATTCAAAGGGGATTTGTGAATTCCCTTTTCTGTTCTGGGGCCTCCCGTTTTCACTGCGCCGCTGGTTACAACGGTGGCGTAAGTAGGATTGGATTGCGCCCTCAGTCATGTCCCCCCTCAGGCGCCTTTTTTCTAGACTGAAGAGCCCCAAACACTGTAGCCTTTCCTCATAAGGGAGATGTCCCAGCCCACTAATCATTTTGATCGCTCTCTTCTGCACCTTTTCCAGTTCCACTATATCCTTTTTGAGATGCGGCCAAAGCCAAATGCTGTTCTGTGCCCCAACCAAGCCCCTCCATGCTCTACGCTTGCAGCAGCCATGCTGCAGGTTGGCCACACAGAAGCGGCATCTGCGCTGAACTGATGGTTTTGTTTTTTCCCCATTCCAGATCGTGACCTCACCAGTCCACCATGATTGTCTTGCCACCGGGGCTAACAGAGGAAGAGGAAGCCCTGCAGAAAAAATTTGCCAAACTCAAGAAGAAGGTCAGTTTTTACTTTTTGCCGACTCTGAGAGCAAATGCCATCCTAGACAAGCCGGGCCAGGCCAAGCAGTAGAAGAGTCTTATGAACCAAAATTATGAACATTGTAATTATGAACAACACCATCATGTTATATACCAGGGGTGGCCAAACTGCAGCTCCTGAGCCACATGCGGCTCTTTGACTTATAAAGTGTGGCTCTTGGAAATATGTTGGCTGAGTTACTTTTTGCATCACAATTAATATAAAAGGTAAAGAAGACATTTTCAAGCTTTATAATTATTTACCAGGTATAAACTGAGAGTGCACTGGATTAAAACATAAGTTTAATGTTCATGGTGAGTAAATATATTTAAGAATTTAAATGCTTCTTAAATATTGCGGCTCTCAAACATCTCTGTTGCGGCTCTCAAGCATCTGAAGTTTATCGTATGTGGTGTGGCTCTTACATTAAACAAGTTTGGCCACCCTTCGATGTGTCATATCATGCAGAATGCAATTGAATTATTTGTATTCTATCAAAGGTTATGGCCAAATAACCAGAAAAATAAAACACAACTGCCTTATGTAACAAAAAGTGGATTTCCTTAACTCAAAACAGTCCAATGAGACTGATTGTTCTGAGAGCCGAGTTGGTTACTGATTTGTTGGGTGACCTGTACTGTTCTATATTAAAATAAATAAAGTTAATGGGGGGGGGGGTGATACCATGAGTTACTGTTCCGGGTGACACCAACCCTAGTGACACCAGTGACCAGGAGTCATCTGTCGAAATACACAGTCCTACATCTTTTGTAGAACCCAGCTCAGCCCCCACTCTTGTTTCTCCCTGTTCACCTCTGGGGTCCATCATGGGGGTGACGCGCTGAGCTCTTGCACTGGGTGACGCCAACTCAAGTGACGCCTCTGCTATGATGATACATCATCCTCAGTCAGATTGTGGGTCTGGCTGACCTGGTGTTCTCAGCTCTGCTTGGAATCCGTTCTCTAAGACCTCCTCAGGCAATGGTCTTTCCAAGAAATTGGTCTTCCATCAATTGGATTCGAGGCCCTGGGGGAACTGGCTATGAGCTGGCTGTTAGTTCCAGCACAGTTGACAAGGATCCGAGAGGCCAGAAGCAGGTTAGAGTCATACTATAGTCCAGCAGAGCAGGTACATAGGCAGTGTCATTGCGCAAACGACAAGTTGCTCGCTCTTGGTAGCGAACTCTGAGGCTATGTTGTTTAGGGATTGGCTGTCGGAGATCAGCTGACTGAGTGTTCCGGCAGACCGAATTGCAGCATAGATGACATCCTCTAGGTTTGCTGGGCTTGCAGTGGAAACCACACTTGTGGTGGAGATCAGACACCAAATCCTGGGAACCCTGACTTCACAATTACACACACACGGCCCTACAGAAAGGGAGGGAGAGTGAATTGGACATGCCTGTTATTCAACCTTTTTTTTCCCCATGCCAGAAAAAGGCCCTTATGGCCTTGAAGAAGCAGCAGAGTTCAACCAGTCAAGCCAGCCAGGGAGGAATTAAACGCTGTAAGTCAAGCCTCTGTGAGAGGAGGAGGTGGGGTGGAACGGGGCGGGTGGGGTGGAACGGGGCGGGTGGGGCCTGGAGTATCCACTCCTTGGTTCTCTCTTTTTCTCCCCCACCCCCAGCCATCTCAGACCAGCCAGTAGTGGACACAGCTACCGCTACAGAGCAGGCCAAGATGCTGGTGAAAACAGGGGCCATCAGCGCTATTAAAGCAGAGAACAAGAACTCTGGGTTCAAGCGCTCCCGCACCCTGGAGGGAAAGCTAAAGGTAAGCTGGATTAGCAGGGAGGTGAACCAGTGTAATGGGACGTGGTCGGTTGTGTTCAACATGCTCCTAACCTCGGTGTGTTTCTAGGATCCTGAGAAAGGACCAGCCCTGACTTTCCAGCCTTTTCAGCGTAGCATCTCAGCAGACGACGATTCCCAAGAGGTACCTGAAGTTTGGCTTTCCGGGTACGGGAGGGAAGTCTAATGGTTTAGAGCTGGGCAGCATCTTGGCTTGGGTCACAGTACCCAGGGGTGGTGGATGTTTGCTGTTTCTTTTGTGGAGCTTGACCTATTTCCATAAACCACCAATGCTGTGACATGGGTGCAGGGATGGGTCTTTTAAGAATGGACTATGCTGGAGCGGGCCCAGCTGCATCTTGGGATAGGCTGCCACGGTTCTGGGATTGTTGCAAGCTGCAGAGTGTGCAGTGGGAGACAAGAGTGGGAGAACACTGTGGTTTGTCAGTGGTCCTCCAAGTGCAACGGAAAGTCAATGGATCTCCCAGAAAGCTGTTCAGACCAAACTCCCAGGAATTAGATGTTCAGGGAGCAACAATGTCTCCATTTTGAGCTATCCACAAACTGCACTTAAACTTCCTGCGAGCCAGAGTTTGGCCTGCTGTGCTTAGAACCTGCAACACCAGATTCTTTGACAGACAATGAAGGAAAAACCTGGGTCCAAAAGATCTTTGGTATGGTTAGGAGGGGAAATGAAGTTGTTGTAGTCATCCGATGGCAACACACTGTTACAGTGAAATTCTTGGCATTTTGTTTTGTTTTGTTTTAGTCACGGCGCCCCCAGAGGAAGTCTCTCTATGAAAGGTTAGTTCTGCTCATACAAGTTCTGTGTGTCATAAAATCAAGATGATTTGCCGTGTTTGAAATTTGGTGTGGGAAAATCTCCTTTGGGAGGGGTATAATTTGGTCAGATGTCAGAGAAACCCAGTGGAGATGGCTGAGATCAGTGAGAGTGGAGATGAGGCCAGCTATGCAACTCGTGTCGCTTGCGGGTTTTGCAGTGTGCGTGAGCCGCGGGACGTCCTGGCGACGGAGCTCCCAGCACTGTGTCCCACAAGGCTTACGGGTGATGTGTTCTACATGCAGCCAACACAGCCTCCTGCTATCCCGCTATCCAGGTTCCACGCACCTACAGGATGGGAATGGGAGCTTAAAAACCACTCCTTCCGCATGCTGCAACATTGTTGATCTGCCTGCCCATTCATGCCCCCTTCTCGTATGCTCTTTTCCAGTTTTGTGAGTTCCAGTGATCGACTGCGGGATTCGGAGAAAGATCCAGAAGTGGGCAGGGATACGGACAAGGAATCAGACCGGGGTGAAACCCAGCGTGGTTTTGAGTGGGACTACGATAGAGATCGCAGCAGGGACAGGAGCAGGGACCGGGACAGAGACCGCGACAGGGACCGAGACAGGGACCACGATCGTGACCGAGACAGAGACCGCGACCGCGACCGTGACCGCGACAGAAAGGGCAGCTTTCGCCGTAAGGAATTCTCGAGACTTCCAGAGGGGGCATCTTGGATAGAGCTCGAGTACTGTATAAGTGGAGTACCCTCTCGGTGCGCATTATGATCTTGTGGAGAGAGGCTGGCATCAGGTTTTGAGGGTCTTGGGGCAAGCCACGCCTATGGCTGATAGCAAGGAGAGGTCAGTTGGGAGCAAGGGAATCTGAGAGGGGAGGTAAGATGTCAAGAGAGTTTGGTGTCCAACTAGGATTGAGAATGCCCTGGAACAGGAATAATGTCCCTCACTTTAGCAGTGCAGATGACCTCCTTCGCCATGCATATAACATCCCATATAAAAATCTTCTGGCTGTCACTCATTTATTTATGTTTTTATTTTTCACATTTTTATACCGCCCTTCCTCCAAGGAGCTCAGAGTGGTGTACATATTTCCTCCCCTCCATTTTGTCCTCACAACAACCCTGTGAGGTAAGTGGGGCTGAGAGATAGTGACTGGCCCAAGGTCACCCAGGAAGTTTCGTGGCTGAGCAGGGATTTGAACCTGGATCTTCCAGGTCTAAGTCCGACTCCCAAACCACTACACCATCCTGGTGCTCCTCATGTTCTCACAGTCACATCCATAGAGCCACTTTGCTCTATGCTTGGCCACTGAACCCCTGTGATACCTATCTGTCCCTCAAACAACAGCAGACTGCAGCTTGTCTTTACTGTTTTATTATTGTATAACTTTTTATTGATGCTTATTGTTTTACTGCGCAATCCTGCCTTACGTTGCACCGGCGGAGCGTGTGCTCCGCTGGTGTTGGGTGCTGCGAAAGTGCCATAAAGCACTTTCATGGCACCCAGCAAGTAAGTGGCACCATTGCGGAGGCCGACACCGCTTACTCCGACGGCCTCCACAACCCATGCCGCCAGACGCAGGTAAGATTTGCGCCGGGTGGTGAGAGGGCATGGGGAGGGTGGGCCGGGGTGGCGGGGGAGGGGGCAGTACGGATATCCCAAGCCACTTCCCGGGCTGGGCCAGCCTTACAAGGCCTCAGTTGTGCGCCAGCTAAAGAGCTTACACCGGGGGAAGGGGACAAATATCCCCTTCCCCCTAGGTGAGCTCTGGCCGCGCTGGCGCAGCCCGCAACCTAGCTAGGATGCAATGGTCAGCCATTTTGGCCGGCCACCACTTCTTAGACAGGATTGGGCTGTTAGTTTTCCTGTGTAAGCTGCTTTATAAGGCAAGCAAGATATAAACACAAGATATAAACACCTGAAACAAATAAATATTATAAATTAAAAAAATAAACAAACAAATAAATATAAACGCCTGAAAAGCAAGATATAAATGCCTGAAACAAATAAATAATTGATGGCCAGACATAGTTTGGGGCTGATAAGCCAAGATCTGAAATCAGTTTGAAGCTGATTTTCAAACCACAGTTTGTATTAAGGTTGGTTTCTCATTGTGTCTGAATCAATGGACCATTGACAAACCACAGTTGGGGCCATAGCTCCGCCCTAAGAGTTTGCTTCGCCATGGAGACAGGAGTGAATTCCTGAAGCTGAGCCCTGAGCAAGTGAAAAACACAAGCAGACCAGCAGCTCTAAATCATGGTTAGCCTGTGGTACGTCTGGAAGTTCAAACCATGGTGTGGGTTCTCAACTGTGGTTAGCATAAACCAGGGTTCTGCATTATATCTGAACCCAGTCAGTGTGTGGTTATGCAGAGCCTGTTGTTTTCCTTTGTTGTGTGGAAACATTTGATGTAATGACTTAGGAAGCCCAGGAATGGGATGGTGTGTGTGTGTGTATGTGCACACGAGTGTCACACATCTGTGGAGCATTCCCGTGTGTTTGGTGTGCTCCACTGAGGTTGCTTAAAGTGTTGTAGTCAAACAGGCAGGAAAACAGCCACAAAATAGGGCTCCTGCTCTTTTAAGGCTGAATCAGAGCGTACTGCATGGAGGGTGCTGCATGTAGCAGTACTCACTGGCGTCACTGGAGCATGGCGGGGGGGCGGGGGGGCGGGCCGCCAGGGGGGGGCGCGCGCACCCCCGCGCACGTCACCTCTGTGACGTGCACCACCATTCAGACGCTCCGAGGCCGGCCCGGGAGCCGGCCTCGGAGCGTCCGACCCCGTCGGCGCTCCAGGGCCTTCTGAAGGAAGGCCCACGCAGCGCGTTCATCCGGGTATTTTCCGGATTTTTGCGCATGCGCAAAAAGCCCTCAAAACGGTCTATGCGCATGCGCGAAAATCCGGAAAATACCCGGATGAACGCGCTGCGTGGGCCTTCTTTCAGAAGGCCCTGGAGCACCGACGGGGTCGGACGCTCCGAGGCCGGCTCCCGGGCTGGCCTCGGAGCGTCCTGAGGGCGACGCGGGGGGGGGAGCCGGGTCGTCTCCCCTCCGCGTCGCCATCAGAGCGTCACTAGGGTGACGCGCGCCCCCTGCCCCAGGCGTCCTAGTGACGCTACTGGCAGTACTGCATGTAGCACAGGTGGCTGTGGCAGCTAGACTTTGTGGCATCCCTGAACAGGAAGCTAGAGGGCTGGCAAGCTGGGGAACAAGGGAGAACGGTTGGATTTGTTTAAAGGTGCAGGGAATTGCTAGATAGGTGGGTGTAACAGGGCTGGAGGAGCAAAGCTCATAGGCAGAGATATATCAGAGTACAAGGGCAGAGAGATTGCAGCGTGTGTGTGTGTGTGGGGGCGGGGGAGTGTGAGGCCACAGAGGGCCATACAGTATTCCATAATATAGTTTGCCTTTAAGGTATTGCAAGACTCTTGACAGTTTTTGTACCTCTAGGCCTGTTTCTGAGCATCTTTTCCATTCTGCTTCCACCCAGGGTCGGATTCTTTCCCAGATCTGTGGACCCCGCGCAAAGGGAATACCATGTATGTGTACGGAAAGGACATGAACCAGAGCATGCTGCGCACCGCCTTCTCTGCCTTCGGGAACATCATCGACCTCTCCATGGACAACCCCCGCAAGTGAGCAGTGGCAAAGCGGCAGGCCGAGTCCCCAGGTGCTTTGGGGGCTGAGGTCACCCGCGGTAACCTGTCTCTTTTCCTCCCCAGCTGTGCTTTTGTCACCTATGATAAGATGGAGTCCGCGGATCAAGCCATCGCCAAGGTACCGTACTCAGCCTTTCCTCCCGATTGGCAGACTGGGATGGGATCCTTCAGCTACTGTTGTGATGATTTGGATGTTTCATATATTTATTTTTATTTATTTATTTTGCACATTTCTATGCCGCCCTTCCTCCTAGGAGCTCAGGGTGGTGTAGGCCCTTCCCTCCTTTTGTCCTCACAACAACCCTGTGAGGTAGGTTAGGCTGAGAGATTGGCCCAAGGTCACCCAGGAAGGTTCATGGCTGAGCGGGGATTCGAACCTGTATCTTCCAGGTCTAAGTCTTATCACCAGAACCACTACACCATCCTGGCTTTCATAATACAGTATATAATATATTGTGATATATACCATTGGTAATATACAGGTGGGCCCCCATATCCACTGATTCGCTATCCACGGTTTCAGTTATCCACGGATCGTGGGGACCCCCCCAGGCGTTTACTTTTTTCCCAGTAAGCTTAGTTTCTTCCTTAAAGAAACAGGAGAAGAAGCCTCTGGCTGCTTATTACAGGCAAGTAAAACGAGACTAAAGCTGGAGCTACACTACAGGCAGAGGCTCTGCCGCCGCCTGTGCCTCCGCCTCCGCGCTGGAAGCGGGGGAGTGTCTTCCAGCCTGTTATCCCTCATGTTGTCCCGCCTTCTTAAGAAGGTGATTGGAGGCCACTCTCCCCCCCTCTCCTGCGATTGGTAGGGTGCAGTAGCTCCACGAACCGCCCCCTAGCTCTGCGTTCCTGCCCCCTGAAAAATAGATCTCCAGCTTGAGGTACGCGCCGGCTGTGCGGAGGTCGCGGCGGCTCCGCCTGCTTCAAAAATCAGGTCAGAAGCTCCGCGACGCGTGTAATGTAGCTCTGGCATACATACTAGAGAGGCTCTGCAAGGTTAACAGAAACCTTGCAGAGCCTCTCTAGGACAGTCTCGTTCTACTTTCCTGCAATGGAGGCTGCTTCTCTGTTTGTTTTAAGGAAGAAACAAAGCTTGCTGAAAGAAAAATAAGAGCTGGGGGAGGGGCAAGCATGCCTGCCTGCAGGGGAGGCAGGGCTGGGGCCCCTCAGGAAACCATGGAGGGGGTGTTCGCTTTTATCCACGGTTTCAAGTATCCACAGAGGGGCCTGGAACATATCCCCAGCGGATATGGGGGCCAACCTGTACCTCCAAAACACAGCCCAAGCTTCCTCATGGCTGCATACTGCAGGGGAAGATTTGTAGTTGCAGACAAAGCATCTCCCCAAATAGTGATCATCTAGTTAAGCCTAGATATAAATAAAACCCAGTTTTGCAGGATGTACCCTCTACATAGGTGTGTCTCTCGCCAAGAACTCTAGTTAAGGATTTTGGACCTATCATTCTGATAAAAGGCATCCTGGGGGAGGATCTGAATCTGAACCCAGTTCAGAGAGCATTGGTTTGGGTTTTTTTTCCAGTGAACTAAAACATTCATTCATTCATTCAAGAAAAATAAGAGTTGGGGGGCAAGCATGCATGCCTGCAGGGGAGGCACGGTGGGGGGCCCCTCAGGAAACCATAGAGGGGGTGTTCGCTCTTATCCACGGTTTCAATTATCCACGGAGGGGCCTGGAACATATCCCCAGCGGATATGGGGGCCCACCTGTATAGCAGTGATTACATTATTACGTGGGTGTGCAGGAGCTGCATGACCCGGAACGCCATTGCTGCCTCTGCCCTCAAAAAACCAAAACCCTTACTGTGCTACTCGCATGCTGCTGTCAAACGTGGAAGTGAGCAAGTGAGCAGCAGTGAGCAAGAAGCATGGTAAGGAGGGGAAGGATCTGTGGCACCTTAAAAACAGTCAAATATAGTTCTTCTTAGCCTCTGAGTTGCCACAAGAAACTGTCATGCGAAGGGGCTGTCAGGACCTGCACACATTTCTGAATGAACGGGTTGGCAGTTTCTGTAGACGTTCATTGGGATCTCTTTGTCTCCCTCCAGCTCAACGGTGCAGTTGTGGAAGACGTGCAGTTGAAGGTCAGCATTGCCCGTAAACAGCCCATGTTGGATGTAGCCGTTGGCAAGTCTGTCTGGGGATCTTTGTGTAAGTAGCTGGGATGCTGAAATGGGGGGGGGGGGAGACCAAGACTTTGGGGGGTCGTCTGGGTTGAAGTACAGGTAGTCCCCTAGTTAAGTACAGGGTTAGGCTTTGGAGGTCTGTACTTCTTTATTTATAAAGAAGTCTTTATTTATATAAATGCATTTGTAAGATAGATCGTGCACTCTCTAGTGAACGTCCACTCTGCGGTAGTCCTGCTCTTTCGTTGTGTAATGTATAAACTGGACCTTAGAGCAATTTAGAGGGGGCGGAGGCTGCAGTTGTATTAGTTGCATTTTACAACTTGCATTTTACAAGAAGTTACCATTTGCATTTGTATTAGTTGAAGAGGAGCATGAGTACAGTTCTATTAAGTACTCTCCTTTACCCACCATTTCTACCTCTCCAAAACCAGCAATCATGCTTGTGCAAAAACGTCAGAGTGGGCGGACTGTGCCTGCGCAGAAGCGTGACGCAGCTGTCCTTACGTTGGGACACCTGTAAGGTGTATGTCCTTAAGTAGGGGAGTAGCTGTACAGAATTTGGTCCTGAGCATGCATGTGTACCAAATATCAGGCCAAGATCTCAGTGTTCAATGGTGTTCTCACATAACAAAAGGTGGGAATGCCCCAAAAAGCAAGTTAAATCTATAATCTTGTTTCCCATCGCCAGTCATGTGGTCCATTTATTGGCATGAAAGGGGCTCAGTTTAAATTCCAAAATATTTCTCTATCCTTATGAGGTATGATCCTTATGAGGACCTTATGAGGTATGAATGTGGTCTTGTCCCCTGTCATCCTGTCTGTAAGCGACTCAGAAATATCTTAAAATAATTACCCAGCGTGTAATTCATCTGTGGAACTCCTTGCCACAGGATGTGGTGATGGCACCTGGCCTAGATGCCTTTAAAAGGGGTTTGGACAGATTCATGGAGGAAAAGACCATCACAGGTTACAAGCCATAAGCAACCTCCTGGTTTTGGAAGTGGGGTTTCTCTGTGCCAGGTGCAAAGGAGTGACAACAGGAAACAGGTTATCTTGTTGGCAGTGTGCTCCCTGAGGCATCTGGTGGGGCCACTGTGTGACACAGGAAGCTGGACTAGATGGGCCTTTGGCCTGATCCAGCAGGGCTCTTCTGATGTTCTTATGTTCTTAAATAAGCAAAAGGAACTGGCAGGCTGAGCCCCCAGAGTTTGTGTCGATGTTGTCCTTGGGGACAGAGCTGGATGGGGGAGCTCAGTATTTTTCTCTTGCTGACGTACTGTAATGTACGTTTCCTCACGTGTCGCTTCCCCTTTCAGCCGTGAAGAACAGTGTCAAGGGCTCTCACCGAGACAAGCGATCCGAGGTGGTCTACAGTGAGGAGTTGGATTTCTGAGCCCTGTGTGGCAATTCCCATTTGACGGGCGGGATGTGATCGGTTTTGATTTTGTTTAATTAAGGTGTTCAAATAAATGTTGATTGTTTCTATCTTTGGGGCTCAAGACCATATCTTCAAAAATCCCTTGAAGGCTGTCTGCTCAGGTTTCAGCCTTGAGATTTGTCGGAGCAGGGAAGAAGCGAGGCCCTGAAACGTGGTGGTATCTCCCTCTTCGTAACAGGGCCTCAGCAGAAGCAGGTCTAACACATAGGAGGCCGTACTGAGGGATCCAGCAGCCTCTTCCAGGACCAGATTCCAAAGAGAGAGTCCATAAGAGGGAGGAGATGGGCTGGAAGTGGCGTTCAGCACACCAGAACGTGGGGTGGGAGGCGGAACAGGGAAAAGACTGGATGCAGGCCTTGGAGGTGAGGCCTAAGGTTGCCAGCTCACGACTTGGAGGCAAACTGGTCCAGTCGTGCTGTGCCTCCTTCACCCAAGCAGCGACGTTAGGGATAGGCTGGTCTCCAGGCTGTCAGTTGGCCATCCTGACTTGGTGCAACGTGTCTCAAGGGCTCAGAGCTTTAGCTGCTCTCTGTAGGTACGGGTGGGTTATTTATCGTCGTCGCTTTTCTCTCTGGGCAGAACTATGCCTTACAGGAGAAGCACGTGCATTTGTCTCATCATGCTAACCTAGGGACTAAGACAAGGCATTTCCAGAGGAGAATCGTCGGGGGGGGGGGGGGGAGCTGACCCTGCTGTGAAGAAGTGTGAAACAAATAGTGTGGCCGTTCTCAGGGTACCAGGGCATCCCAACCGTGACTCCCCCCCCCCCAGGACGCCATGCAGAGGAGGAAGGAAGGTGAAATGGCCCCGCTCTGGTCCTCCCCTTCCCTTCCTAGTAGAAGAGGAAGGATGGGAGAGAGTTTTGAAAGAAAGGAAGATGTTGTGGGTCTCTGATGTTAACAGGAAAGACAAGAGAAAGGAGAGGGAAGGGAGGGAGGAGTGCCAGATGGTGCTCTATTTCAGGCAGCACTGAGAATCAGCAGGCAGGAGGGTGGTGCTTGCTTTCACACACACCCCATGCCAACCTGTCATTGCATATGGCCCATCCATCACCCCATGCTTCTCGCTGAAACCAGAAGTAACCGCGCAACCCTACCCAGCTCCTCCACTGGTGCAGCAGTGGTGGAGGGAGGATGGGAGGCTTTGGGAGGGAAAGGGGATTTAAATCCCCTTTACATCCCCCCTTTAAAGGGGATTTACTTCCCCGTTCCCAGTTCCAACGCCTCCCGTTCTGCCCTCCACCACTGCTGCACCAGTGGAGGAGCTGGGTAGGGTTGCGCGGTTACTTCTGGTTTCAGCGAGCAGCATGGGGTGATGGATGGGCCATGTGGATGGGCCTGAAGAGGAGCTGGGTAGGATTGCGCTGTAAGTCTGGCTGGAGCAAAAGCGGTCCATGGGGAGGAGCTGCAGCAGAGAATCGATGAGCATGTAGAAGGTTACGTACCCTCTGATGCTTCCCTCCATAGCTGTGTACATACAGGTTTGGACACACCCACTCTTTGTTTCATAATGTGTGTCCCACCCTGCGTTTGTGGCACTCTGCCTTCTCAAATTCTGCCTTGCATCCGGTAATTAATTTCTAAATTGAGACATACAGAGCAGGGGGACATTTCATCTTCATGAATGTTGTACTCTGACCTCCAGTCCCTGCCTCAATTCACCCTTAACAGGAGTTAGAAGCAATTGAACAGTTCTTTGCACATGCTCTGAGGCATTCTTCAGAAAGATTTCTTCACATACATAATTGTACCATGGGTTCTCTCTGTCCAGTGGAGAGGTTACCCTTGACTCCTAAGTAAACTCCTGCATGCTCTTCAGAACCTTTCTATACCACTAGACACCTCCTCCCAGCCCTTTGACCTGTGGCAGGGTATTTCCACTTCCCATCCCTTCCCTGTTGCTTGTGGTCTGCATCCCTTGGCTTTTACATCTTAGTAATCCAAATTTGAAAAAAAAAGTATTGCAAATCAGTGAAATCTGCCTGCATATCGCATGAATCCCTTTTGTTGCTGTTTGACTTGAGGGAGAGACAATGACCTGGCCACTTCCTGCTCACTACTACCACCATCTTCAGTCGATTCCAGCTGCTGCTGCTGCTGCTGCTATCGCTATCCACAAGTTTTTGAGCTCATTTGTTCAATCATAAGTTCCAGAGACTTGCTCTTTGGGTTGTTTTTGAAGGAAATGAAAGCAGAGAGCCGAAGGGTGGACGTATGAAGCTGGCATAGTATGTCAGTCCATCCATTGGTCCACCTAGCTTGGCACACTGACTGGCAGTGGCATTCCAGACCGGAGTTCTGAGATGCCAAGGACTGAGCCCACAATCTTCTGGATGCAAAGCTCTGCCACTGAACTAAGGACGCTTCTACTGATGTCTGTGCCAAATATCACATGGTGGCCATGAGGAGCATGCACACCTCTCCCTGCTGATTCCCACCCCCCACAAAAATATTATATGCATTGCATCTTCTATTAAAATATCCCTATGACACTGAACTCTTCCCCGCCCCCTATTACTGAGTCAGAGATTAACCAATGAAAGTCTGTCTCACATCTATATTTTTTCTACATAATGCAATTTAATACACAATTGTTAATGTTCACTTTACAGGATTGGAAGACCATTATTTATACTGTGCAAGTGCAAGTTTACAGAGTGTGGAGCAGGAAGTCCGTCCACCTCCCGCTCACGGGAGGAAATCCAGTCCCTCCTCCTGTAGCTCTTCCTTGAGCCAGGGCAAGACTTTGAAGATATTGATATGGAAATCCCGGGCATGGGAGGGGGACCGGTCCACAGCGAATTTGTCTCTGTCACATTTAGGAATCTTCTTATTTTTACAGACATCAACCACACCCCAGCTGATCACACCCACCTGCAGAGGGAGAAGAAGGGTTGAATGAGAAATGAGAGGTTTTTATAGGGCCCACTCTGAAGAAAACCCCCACAGGCCTGGCCCACAGCCCCCCCCCCCCGTGCCTGAGGTGGCCAGGCAAGATGCCACCTCCAGAGCATACAGAGGGGCATCGTGCATCTGTAAGGATCTTCCTCCATCCCTGATGTTCCCCTTCCTGTGATCTTTTCTCTTGCCTTCCCCTTCCTCCCAATTGGACTATCCCCTGTGTGACCCCCCTGCCTTGCCCTCCCCTTGCCTGGCAGTAATGATGGCGGTGCCATCTCTCCTCCTCCTGCTCCGCCCACTCAGCCTTTTCAAAAGGTAGCGGGCAGGGACAGAAAAGGGGAGGAGCAGAGTAGTGGTGGCCTATAGGGCATCTTTGCTCTAATCTACCACCCTGCTAGGCCAGTGGGTGGCGCAGTGGGTTGGCCAATGATGTGGAAGCACACTGGGAGCACTGCCCCTGACAATCACCCCACTGCACCCCATTGGCCGGTGGGCTCTAGCACCACCAGTGAAGCAGAATGAGCAGCGTCGTTTAGACTGAAGAGTTTTCTCTATCAAACTGGACGTCAACAAAAGGCGCTGAAACTCAGGCTTTGAATTTGAGATTCATCATGATGAATTTTCCACCATATGCAAAAAGCTGCACATGTAGGGCATAGTCATAGAATCAAGGGATATGCAGCCCCAATTATAAGAGGCATAGAACGTAGGCATAGAACTGCCAGTTCTAATCAGGGCATGGAATATGGACTTGCTTCCGCACAAGCTGCTCTCTGTGGAATTGTATCCTCTGGTCACTAACTTCCTACAGAGAATCCAGACAACACTGCAGCCAAATTCTGCGTTCCAGTGATTCTATGTTGTCCTCTTGTGCTCTTACAGACCTGATTTGTGGCAATTGTTTGAATAAAATGCAATTGTGATACTAGTCACTCCAATGCAAACAAAGGAAGTGCTTCTGAGGCTTTTAAGGGCAACTGGCTTTTAATCAAGTGGGTTCAGCCTGTTTTATTGCTTCCTATGCAGAATAGCTGGGGGAATTGATACAAAATTGCCCCTTCCTCAATCTGTTTCCTATACCTGGGAGATAGTGCCATTAGTGGCTAGTTTGCTTTTATTTTTTTATTTTCTTTTCCAACTAAACAGTGTTATTTAATTATAAGAGGAAGAGCAGGAAAAGAAGGAAACCAGTAATGACAGCTGTCCCCCACCACTACCACCACATCGGGAACAGAAGTTGACCAATTAAGGAGCAATTCAGCAGTAATTCCCCAGCCAGTTCTGAGCTGGAAGCAAAAGAAGAGGCTGAACCTGCAAGGCGGAAGCTACTGATGATTAGCGTTGCAAGAACAAGGCTTATTTGTGACTAAACCTTATAGAAGGAACCTGGCCATGGGCGTTGCTGGATAACCACAGCATCATATTAAGTGCTGTTTGGAACCTCTGTTTCAACTCCAACTCATTGCAGAAATCAATGAAAGGCTCTAGTATGCAAGCAATCCAGATCATTTTTTCTCCAAGTACCCACTCACCTGGATGTATCGCAGTCTTTTGTCAATAATGAGGGGTCCACCAGAATCACCTGGAAAAGCAAAAATAGGATCAGTTGTAGGGGTGGGGGAGGGGTCTGTACAAAGTTCTGGAATGGAAAAGCGTGGTGGGACTGGGAGTCAGAACTATTGGTCGAGTATCCAAACCAAGATGCCACTTCTGCCACAACGGGGCCCAAATCATAACAACAAATCAGAATGAAATATTGAGCAGGAGGGAATAGTGTGGAGATCAGAAGTGAGTAGGCTAAAGGAGCAGTAAAGGACAAATGGCAGCTGCAGGGAGGTCTGGATCAGGACCACAGGAGCAGAGGGTTAGAGAAGTGTTTCCCAAACTTTTTTGACCTGTGAAATGCGGCTCCCCATTACATTATGTTGATGCCTGCCAATTGGCATTGCACTGTTTTCCGAGAGGATTCCGTGGCATTCCGTGGCTCCCCTGGCTGGTTTCCACAGCTCTTCTGGGAGCCGCGCCTCCCAGTTTGGGAACCACTGGGTTAGAGGGTTCCCATGATCCCAATCCATAGGGAGCCCAATATGGCTACTATGGGTTTAAAAGAAACAAGCACAACAGTGTCAAATATGCGCTTAACGTAACATGTCGTTTGAGCGTGGTCCTCTTTGAGAAAGAAACGAACCTTTTGTAGGCCTGCTATAAAAAAAAATCTGTGAGGAAAAAGTACAGGAAGAGGCATGACCTCCTAAACAGCCTCTCCAAAAGCACCGAATACTGTTTTCCTGTCAGTATTCCTGCAAATACAGCTCTAGTGCCAAAGACAAAGCGGGTTCCCACCTAGCTTTGGCAATGACTGACTTCTTACGAAGAAACTGCTATTCCTCACCTTTGCAAGTGTTGGGGTCCACTTCAGGATCGATACCCCCTGTGCACAGGAAGCGTTCGGTCACCACCTGTGAAACATCGGTGACATTCTTATAGTGGTTCGCTTTCCTGGCATCTGCCTCACAGGCTGATTTCTGAGGAGAGAGATGGAAAGGAAGGTTTACTGAGGCAACTTGATGTACCTAGACAACATTTTAAGGCTCCAATATCAATTACGTCTGGACCCTGGTTCTCACAGAACGAGTGATAAAACTGAATTTGGATATCAGACTGCTGGTGACAATGAGGCCAGGCTGGCTTGGCTTGCTGCTCCGTTGTTGAGGGAACCACGACAGTGGTATCTGTGTTTTTGCCACCTCGCTTCACTGGGTTTGCCACGAGAACAGCCCTTGTCTCTTGGCCTCCAAAAGTCTTCAAAGGAGGTCCAGGCTCCGACCCCAGGCAAATACAGGGCTTCGCCAAAGGATAAGCAATGGGCAGGAGGAGGGTACTTTTCAGCTCACCTACCTTCAGTCACTCCCCAGCAGGGGTTCCAACCCCATGTTTCAATGTCAAATATGGATCTGGCACCTGGGCTAGTGGGAAATCAGCTGGGGCTAGTAGTGCCTTGTGCATCGCAGAAGATTCTTGGTATGTTCTCAGGTGTACTATCAGTTCACGCAGAGTGCAGACACACCTGCTAGGCCTTGTTGTTATCACTCTGGGTGAGTGGAGTCTGTGTCCAACACACCACCTGTCCATTGCACATTGAAGGATGGTAGTGGTGGGCAAGCTGTCTTTTAGAGAAGCTTGTCTGCCATGACTGACCACGTTGCAGACTATCTGGCACGCTTCTGAGGAACCCCACGGGTCTCAAAACACAGTCTGAAAACCACTGGGTTAGAGTAATAATTTAAAACCCTTGGTCACACATTGTCTAAAAACAAAATCATCCTTGTTTCTTAGAACTATTGTTCTATCTCTATCCAGATTTACAGTGCAATCCTATCCAACTTCCCCCACCAGTGTAACCACCGGGGGAGTGCAGGGTGGGAGACTTGGGGGGGGGGACAGGGGTTCTGAAACCCCTTTTGGAGGGGATTTGAATCCCTTTTCCATTCTGGGACCTCCCGTTCTCGTTGCACCGCTGGCTGCACCGGTGGAGGAAGTTGGATTGGATAGGATTGCGCTGTTAGTCAATCAACACTCATATGATCAATTCATTGATATTTCTTAATCAGATGGCACCCCTTATTATTTGACTATCTTCCAGAGGTTTTTCTGAGGATAAACATGAGCTGTATGGATCTCTCTCTCTCTCTCTCTCTCTCTCTCTCTCTCTCTCTCTCTCTCTCTCTCTCTCTCTGAAAATGAGCAAGTTACTTTGATCAAAATGGGCACCCAGATGCCACTCTCACCTTTTCACCTGTCTTGATCCGCACAATTCTCTGACTCAGCCCCAACTCTGCTGCATTGGTGTGTCGACAGCTGGTGACAAAGAACGAACGAACGTTCCCAACAGGCAGCAGTTCTTGCTCTGAGGGAAGCAATGAACACCACATGTGATGTGACTGGGGTGCATTAGCATGGCTATAAAGAGAAGTCATGAATAAGTGGATAGGAGGAGCAGGGAACGGTCAGCATTCAAGGAGAACAGTGGTGGCCAACCCTTTTGACAAGAGTGCCACAAGTACAAAGTATGAGATAATGCTCCTCTAGTGTGATCTACGATACACAGAAGGGTCCCCTGTCTCGTGGGCTGCTTCCACACACGACCTTCGGTGGTGCTCAGGCACTGCTTTTCTGCATTAGCTGGAAGTGGAATTAAAAAGGTGATTCCACCCAACACTTGATATAGCACTGTATTATCCAGCAATCCTTCTATAATGTTTACTCGCAATTAAATTATATTCAGCAAAGGTCCCTTTATGTTAATTAAAAGTTTCGTCCCTGCAGGTTCTAGCTGTTTTATTGCTTCTTTCACAGAGCAGCAAGAAAATCAGGGATGAAATGCACCAATTATTGAGTTTCTATTCCCCAAAGGAGGCTTTAATTACAGTACTAGTTTCCACTGGCGTCACTACAGGGGGGGCGGAGCTCTAAGTGCTGCTGAAATTGGAGCCTCCTTTACACAGAGGAACGAAGCGGCCCCGGCCCCTCACCTTCGGAGCCTTTCAGGGAAGCGAAAGCTCTGCGCGTTGCTTTCGCTTCCCTGAAAGGCTCCGAAGGTGAGGGGGCGGGGCCGCTTCGTTCCTCTGTGTAAAGGAGGCTCTGATTTCAGCAGCACTTAGATCTCCGCCCCCCCCCCCCCCGTAGTGACGCCAGTGCTGGTTTCTTTACATTTTTTTCTTTTATAGCAAAATACCACTATTTTGCTGTAAAAGAAAGGAAAAAAATTAAATGAAACTAAACTAGTAACCAATCCCTTTCAGAATCAGGAGCTGACTAACAGGAAATTCATCACTAAACCCCAAACTGTGCTGAATGGGAAGCAATATAATGGGCAGAACTTGCAAACCAGGAAGTGTTTAATTAAAGGCACAATAACCCCTAAAAGTCTCAATAACACCTTTTTCAGTTTGTAGGCTGGTACTGCTACTTTTTTTTTTGTAGCCACAACCAATCAGATCTGAAAAAACACAAGAGTGCAGCATAGACAACACTGGACTACAGTGATTTGGCAGTGCCATTATCTAGATCATAGGTGGCCAACCCATGGCACGGGTGTCACTTAGTGGCACGCCGAGCCTTTTGAAGTGGCACACGCCGCCGTTCCTGCTTGAGCCGAGCGGTGAAGTCCGTCTCCCTTTCTTGACCCCAGCACACCTTTCCAAGCCTGTGACACTAGAGGAGGTCTCTGCACCCCACTGCGCCTTATTCTTCTTGGGCTGTCACTGTGCTTTAAATATTTTCATTACCTTAGATTTATTTGTTTGTTTATTATTTATTTGTTTGTTTTGTTTAAGTGGCACGCTCAAGATTATCTACATAAAATGTGGCACATGGCGTGCCACGGGTTGGCCACCACTGATCTAGATACTCCATAAAAGTGGGTGAACAAAGGATGGCAATTGCATAGAAAGGGCTAGTGCAGAAGCAATCTTGGAATGGTTGTGCTTCGAATCTACTGAGTGAGACAGCAGACAGTGCTGATGAGGAAGGCAAGAGTGTAGACCTGATTTTGCACCATAACTAAGCACATGGGTCTTAACTAAGCACAAAACCTCCTGTCTAAGCAAGCCACAAACATCTGCTGCCTAAGCAGCTTATAGCATCCCAACCACAGGTGGGCCACTCTCAAGAGAGACTCTCTCTTACCATGATCCCTGCAGGTGGTTTGTGGATGGGGCCTCCTCAGAGCCCGGGTGGTTCCTGCTGTACACGGTAGGCAGATTGGTCTATGGAAAGAGAGTGCCAGAGAGAAATGATCAGTGCATCACAACCAGCTCACATCTTGCCTTATGGCCATCAGTTCCACTTTGTTTGGGCAGAGTAACCATCTCCCATCTGTCTATTAGCTGCCATAATAACCAACTTCTTCTCACGTCCTTGAAACCAACCCCCTGATACACACCTCCCACCTCAGAATGTATCCACACAGCACTAGCCTTACATCCAAGGCCTAATCTGTGCCAGAGCTCAAGCTTGGCATCTGTGCATAATGCCAGGGATCAGTTTTAAAACACAAGACGACGTTCAAATGGATGAAAATGCCCTGAGTTGGTGCAGAGAGCATTTCCTTGGAGTAACAGTGTACAGACAGTCTCCACATACCAGCAATTTGCGGGTGGGAGGGAACTTTCCAAGCCAGGCAGGCTTAAGCCCCCCTACCTCTTTTCTAGAAATGAGGCACTTGCATTTCTTATGCCCCACCTCATTTTGATAGATTCTTGTGCTGCTTTTTGCAAAGAGCATCCATAAAAGCAGCACAGGAATTACAGTACAGTACTTGCGAATAAGCCCCCATGCTGCATTGTCAAGCTGTATATTTAGGTCATGGGGCTGTTGTCTGAATATATTATCTATTACTTTTCTTTTTTTGTTTGTATACTGCCTTTCAGAGCAGTTCACATATACCGTATTTTACGTTCCATAGGACGCATCAGTCCATAGGATGCATGCATCCTATGGAGCATAAAATAGAGGAAAAAAAGTTTCTACTTACCTGGGCTTGGGGGTGCTTCAGGGAGGCCTTTGGGGGCTTCGGGGAGGCCTGCACGAGCCTCTGCAGGCCTCCCCGATGTTCAGTTCGGCCGAAAACAGCGATTTTCGGCCATTTTTCTCCCGAAAAACATTTTTCTGTTTTCTCCCGAACTGAACATCGGGGAGGCCTGTGGGGGCTTCGGGGAGGCCTGCGCGAGCCTCTGCAGGCCTCCCCAAAGCACCCCCTAGCCCAGGCTTCACACCATAGGACGCACGCTTTTCCCCCCCTATGTTTTTTTTGGGGGGGAAAGTGCATCTTATAGTGCGAAAAATACGGTAATTAAGACCAGAACATTAAAAACATGTGGAAGTTGGGATCAAACCTGCAGCCTTCTGGATACAGAACAAGTGTTCTTCTATTGAGCTATTACTCTCCTCCCTGGAGCTGTAGTAGCTCACCAATGCTGTCTGTAACATCGCATGTTTAGGCTCCACTCTGGAGACCATGTGAGATTCTCCACTTTTGAGAAGTCAAAATTCAAACTTCATTTTGTTTTTCTCCCCCTTTATCTTACCTTGCAGAGGGAGAAAACTTGACTTTTCTGTCAAGTTTCACCAGGGCAATATCATAATCGTAGAATTCCGGAATTCCACGATCTCGTAGCTTCCCAATGGTGTACTGTGGGTGGGATCGGAGTGCTGCCACCTTGAAGTTTTCCTTACCTAGGGAAGAGGAGTATAAAATGTGAACTTCCCAGAGACATCTGCAGATATTAGCAGGTAATGATGTGTGTCTCCATGTCACGACAGCATCACCTGCCGATTTCTGCATATCCAACTGCTGTTAGCATAAGAACCAACAAGCTTGTGTGTGTGTGTGTGTGTGTGTGTGTGTGTGTGTGTGTGTGTGTGTGTGTGTGTGTGTTTTGTGGCCAGCTGATAATCGTCTTCCTTCCTTCTATCCCTCCCCACCTTCAGAGAATTTGGCTTACCTATCCTGACTGTTATCTGATTGGCCGCATCATCAATGGTGAAGCAGTGGGCTGCCGTCAAGACAAAGTATTCAGAAATAAGGGATCCTTTACAGTGCTCAAATCCACTCCCAGCACGCTTAGATTTGGAAGAGAAAAACAATGTACTTTAGATAGCTGAAGCAGAAGCAGTGCCCAAGTGCTATTTCTCTGGGCTCAGTACAAACTTGTAACCCTCCCTCCGATCGCTTGTCTGTTTTGAAAAATTGAAGGACTGATGGGTGTCTTTCAGCCAGCTAAAGCTCAGGTCAATTTTGGGGTCCAAAGGGACTGAAAACAATGATCAACAAGAGGAAGACAAAGACAGCATCTCAGGGACCTGTGCTTTCCAGGACCTTGGGGTCCTGCAGTTACTAGGCTGGCAGTTGCTAGGCAACCACACTATACTTCCTTCTTTCCCAGTTCAGCAACATCCGGAAGTGCAGAGGGTGTAGCATTAGGTGCCAGGAATGCCAGTGCCTCAGTCAGCCTAGAGCTGCCTGGTACAAACATTCTCTACCTGTCCAAAGACTCAGGCAGCCCTGGCCCCAACCCAGGTCACCTTACAATTGTTACTAAAGGAATTATTCTCCTTCAAGTCCTGATTCTACTCAATAGGCCTGAGTAAGAGCAACTGTTGAACTTACTCTGATGGTGATACTGGCATGCCAAGGATTCCTCTGTTGGTCTTCTGCTTTGGAGCTGTGCTTGGCCAAACCGCACATGGACAAAACCTCGCTCTCATCTGGAGGTAGAAAGACCCAGTGTCAGAGCCTCTGAATTCTGGGAATTCTGAATTCCTTAGAAAAGGGGCTTAGTGGGGCTAGAAACCTGGGGTTCCTGAGAAGGGATGTGGGTGGCATATGAAAGCTCCACCCTTGTGTGTGTTTTCTGGGAGAATAACTGTGACAGTACAGGTGGGCCCCCATATCCACGGATTCACTATCCACCGTTTCAGTTATCCATGGATCGCAGGGACAACCCCCCCCCCCCGGCTTTTACTTTTTTCCTAGTAAGCTTCGTTTCTTCCTTAAACAAACAGGAGAAGCGGCCTCTGGCTGCTTATTGCAGGCAAGTAGAACAAGACTAAGTCCTAGAGAGTCTCTGCAAGGTTAACAGAAACCTTGCAGAGCCTCTCTAGGACTTAGTCTCATTCTACTTGCCTGCAATGGAGGCTGCTTCTCTGTTTTAAGGAAGAAACAAAGCTTGCTGAAAGACACTGGCGTCACTACAGGGGAGGACGGAGCTGTAAGTGCTGCTGAAATCGGAGCCTCCCTTACACAGAGGAACGAAGCGGCCCCGCCCCCTCACCTTCGGAGCCTTTCAGGGAAGCGAAAGCAACACGCAGGGAGTCTCCTGCACGTTGCTTTCGCTTCCCTGAAAGGCTCCGAACAAGAGCTGGGGGGCACGCCTGCCCGCAGGGGAGGCAGGGCGGGGAGCCCTCAGGAAACCATGGAAGGGGGGTTCGCTCTTATCCACGGTTTCAAGTATCCACGGAGGGGCCTGGAACATATCCCCAGCAGATATGGGGGAAGTACTGTATTTGTGGAATAGCTATAAAACATAAGAAGAAGAACCCTGCTGGATCAGGCCAAATAACCATCTAGTCAAGCATCCTGTTTCCCAGAGAGCCCCACCAGATGCTGCTGGAAAGCTCACAAGCAGGGATGAAGGTAACAACTCTCTCCTGCTATTATTCCCCAGCAGCGGTATTCAAAGGTACACTGCCTCTGAACCTGGAGGTTCAACCAACGTGGCCAATATAGACCTATCTTCCATGAATTTGTCTCTAAACATGTAAACAGAAGAAGGTCTCAGCAAAAAAAATATTAGACATACTATAATGTCATGTAAATACATCGAAATGTATTCGAACCAAACGATACTGAAATATTAATATGGTGAAAAATGCAAAATGTTTTGCGTTTTAAGAGCCATTTCTTAAACATATGGCAAACAAAGAAAATCTGGCAATTCACCCGCAGTGGGCAAAGTGCTGAAATCATTGAAATGTTGGTTCATATTACCAATCATGCTCTCAAAGGCCTCTTGTAACTCGATGCCATCTTTGAGTTTGAAGCTGTGTGTCTCTCCGGTTTTTTTAGACGCCAACTCATTGATGTTATCCGTGTTGACCATGCTCCCCACACCAAAGACATAAATATCTAGGTGCAAAGGTGGAGGAAGGCAGGTGTGAATCAAGTGAGGGGAAAAGCAGCAATGCACCTTGAATGCTGTACTGCAGAAAGATGTTAGCACTTGTCTCAGAAGCCTTGACACAGGTACTCTGCCCCAGGGCGTCTCCACTCACAAACACCCCCAACCGGAACCTCTGTCTCACCACCCCATCAGGGCAGGACAATGCACCTCACTCAAGTAAGCAAAGGAGAGGAGGGAATCCCATGCTGCAATGTATTGATGCTGCATCTCCCTCTCAGGCCTCTACCCCTCCATTCTGACCCTCCAGGATGATCACATGTCACGTGTCTCTGCTATCAACTGTGTGTTGCCTAACCATCCCTTCCTTTTGCAACAGCAAAGAGCTGGCAGTATCTGCTCCTTTTTGGGGAATGCCAGGGACTCCAACCATTGCTGCTGCTGGCTAAACACTCAACAGAACCCTTTTTGTTTTTTCACCACAGGGGGCTGAACAGAGTCCCACTGCAGCCCCCACCAAGAAGGGGAAAAAAAGGAATGTCCCAAGTCATTAAACGCTCGCCCAGACGCGTAGGAATGGGGGGGGGACACAAGCTGCCGGGGGGTGCACAAGCCGGTGGTGGTGGAGAAAAAAGGTGCGTTTTCAGCGTGGCGGGAGGGGGAAGGAGTTCCCCCCACCCGGGCACCTAATGGCCGGGGGGGCGTTTTTTGCCAGAAAACCCGCCAGAGGGGTAGGGCTTATGAAGGCATGAATGAGGGGGCGGGGCTTGTGACGTTATGGGGGTGTCACGTGGGTGCCCCCCCCCGTGAGGTTAGCTACATGACTGCTCTTGCCCCCAACAGGGCACCGCTGCATGTACATTCTGGTGGCACCACTCTCTCTCACAAACACCGAGTACGCATCTCAAGCCAGAGAACAGGCATGGGTGGCTGATGCTGTTGTGAATGCCTTGTTCCGCTCACTGTTTCTCCTTGCTCCCCACAGGCAGCTGTCTTACTGGGGAAGAGATCATGCAGACGCCAAGGGAGGGATGCCTATAGCCTGCCTGCCTGCAGTGACATTGCTTGGCAAGGTTGTGACCTACTCCTTCCAGTCAGGCCCCTGTGGCTTCGCAAACTCCATGGCAGAGAAAGCGAACCGAGGGCTGCAGCCAGACTTCACTGGCACCTGTGATTTGGCTGGCTGCTGGGTCACTTTCAATGGCACAAGGGCCCTGCTGGGAGGAGACAGTTGGCAACCAACCAGGTGGTTGGTTGGTCGAATGCTGCTCTATCACGGATACATTTCAATAAAAACCTTAACTTGATCACAGTCCTTGTTACTTTGTTAGCAGACAGTGACCTCTTCTTCCCACCTTCGTTGTTCTTCAGTTGGCCTCAGGGTGGGATTCTGTCGAGGGAAGGGGACTTCCTGTTTCCAGAACCCGCAGCATTCTTGCTCTGTAACTTTTCAGGCTCTGAAGGGGGGGGCGCCCAGTGACCATGAGCCCCCTGTTCTCCGCTGCCATGGTCTATGGTGGGCAGGGGGACAGGAGGGGCAGCATATGAACAGCTACGCTGGCAGGGTGGGTGTGGGTGTGTCTAGATGGGTGGGCCACTGCGATAGGCACCTTGTCACATGCCAGCCTAGTGACTGGCCCATGCAGTGCTCCCTCTGATAGGTCCATGTGCTACAGCAGCCTCCCAGCCAGGTCTGCCTGTTTGCAGTGATGCAAGGTGTTAAATGCCGGATGAGTTGCTCTTTGCCTGTCTCTGGCTATGGCTGGGTGGTGGTTAGAGAGATGTGCGGAGTAGCTGGTGTGGATTCTAAACCTGCCTTCCCCTTTTCGTTTGTTCCCACTACAGGTATTTCTCACCAGATTAAAAAAACACACACAAATGAATAAAGAAGTAGCTTCAGGAACTAGGAATCCCTGCCCAAAACGACCGACCACCATGTGAACTGGCTCACTGAACCTAGGAATGGTCCTGGCTCCTATCAATGTTGGGATTTTTCTCCCGTTCCACCCCAACCCCAGTCCATGCATCATGAGGACACCTTACCCAAATAGTCATCACGTAGTGGGCGGCTGCCGCGCCCAATATGGAGGAATTCCTTGATACTCCTGATGACAGGGATCGGGGTACCTCCCATGTTGTAATCGCCTGGAAAGAGAGGAAGCTGGTTACAAGAGAGAGGGGCTTGAAGCTAGGATGCCGATGTCCTTTGGGGCTGAGAAGAAGACCACCCTAAGAAGAGCCCTGCTGGATTCGACCAAAGGTCAACTGAGTCACGTGTGTCCTGTTTCTGAAAGCCCTCTAGGAAACTTACCAGCAAGGCACAACGGCCACCTGCCCCACCTGTTCTGCATCCTTAGCAACTGGACTGAGAGGTTTGCTGCCTCTCAGGCCTGGCATCCAGGTGAGCATCATCCAGCACCTGTCAAGGTACACATTTCAGCCGCTGCCAACTTCTGGCATGCCTGGCCCTGCTGCTTCTCTTCATGCCAGCACGACTAGTTCACCCGCTCATTCTTCGTGAGTGAGCAATGATAGGAGGGGGGAAAGACAAGTATCATCTGCTTGCTTGCTTGCCAGCGAACTGTTATTGATTGAGATGCCTTTGCAGGGAGTCTTGGCCACAAAGGAAAAAGGCTGCATTTCCCTTCTGGAGGTCTTACCATCGGACAGGAGGATGATGACGTGGCGCGTGGTGGTGGCGACAGGAACGGGATTCAATCCCAGCCTCTCTTCTTCCGATTGCTGGTTGATCATCATATCATAGACAGCACTCAGGCCTCTGTAGATGTTGGTTCCAGGTTTAAGCTTGTGTTCTGGAGAAGGAAGCACAAGGGTGGCAAAGCCTACTCACTCACGAGTCCTTTGCGCCATTCATCGCCCTATTCTCAGGGCAGGGTTGGGCACAGGGCTAATAGGCTGGCTGGCCTTTTGCCCGCAAGGGTGCCACTTCTCCCCCCACCCCCACAATCAAAGGAAGGGAACAAACCTTTTTAAAAAGCAACACACTTCCAATCAGATAATCACGCCAGGGGCATAAAAAAAAACCCCACCCAGACCAGATAGACAATCAGCTCGTGGCCTCTCCATCCATGCTTCAATCTGCTTTCACACTGGAGCTAGGTATGCCTCTCAGCACAGGAGCCAAGACGGGGAGAAGCAGTATGCTTGCACTGTGCCCCAACCCCCCAGGCCTACATTTTGTATCTCTGTCAGCACAGAACCAGAGGGCAGAAGAATCAGGGTGTTTCCATTTCTGCATCACCATGGTAGCTTGCCAGAGGAAGGAGATGTTTCCCTGCTCACTGCTGCAATTCAGCGCCACCATTGTGGATGGCCAGAGGCTGGTACTGCAACTGCCAGCTGAATAGTGACTCAAAGACCTATTAAGATTCCTTCTGGCCCCATAAAGCTGCAGACCCCGGCTCATTCCTTATTCTGTAAAGTAGGCCCTATTTATACAGTAGCCCCTGTAGCCCCTATTACACACACACACACACACGCACGCACGCACGCACGCACGCGCACACCTATTTATTCAGCAGGAATAGCTGATACTGAACCCAAAAGCTGCCCTACACCCCCCCCCGTAGGAGGGGGCCGCCGTCGCCGTCGCGACACCCCCCCCATAGACGCCACCCACCCCGCCCCTGGGGTGTGTGACGTCATCGTTGTGCGCCACCACCGCGCGGAAACACATACCCCTGGCGCTTTTTGGCTCCTTTTGGGAGCCAAACGGCACCAGGGAGGGTGGGAGGGCCGACCTTGCAGCCGAGAACGGCTGCGAAGAGGACCCAGCGGTGGCGGGGGGCAATGGATCTGGCGGAACCGCCCCCACCGTAACGACGCCTCTGGCTGAATCTGAGAACACAAGAAGAGCCCTGTCGGTTCAGGGTCCCTAGGCCAACATCCTGTTTCCAACCAGATGTCTCTGGAAAGGTCACAAGCAGGGCACTGACCCCAAGCAACTGGTATTCAGAGGTACACTGCCTCTGAACATGGAAGTTCCACTTATCTATCTTAACTAGAAGCTGTTGATAACCCTACACTCTATGAATGTGCCTGACGCCCTTGATTAACAACGACAACGACAACAACAGAATAACCTGCTCTGTCTCCAACCACCCAGCACATTCTCCCGCTAAACATGAACCCTCATATATTTGCACAAGAGAGTACAAGAAGTCACGCACTGTGTATGGAGGCCCTGGGTTTTTATTCCTGTAGGAGGATTCTCATACATTGGTAACCGGGTTGCAAAAACTGGCCTCCCCAGTCTAGCACTGCACAGCTTCGTTCGCCTTTCCCATCCCATCCCTGCTCATGGCTAGCATTGCTTTTCCACTGAAGTTTTAATTCTTGTAAATGTGGTTTATCTTGTGTTTGTTATGATTACGTGTGTTTTGGTAAACTGCCCTAGGAACAAGTTGAAGACACTGTCCTATAAAGGTGTGGATTAAATAAATACCTAACTGCACCGGTGGTCAGGATCACACCTCACCTGCATAGGTGATGTTCTCCAGCCTCTCAATTACCCAGGCGGCATTGCTGCTCAGCGGGTTGGTTGTGCTCACGATCTCTTTGGCTTGGGTGGCAAAGGTGATGATGCCGTAATTGGGGGAGATGTCATAGCTGGAGATCTGCAAGGGGAGTTCAGAGCGACAGGAGAGGGAAGGACCAGGATCACTCAGATTGCAGTTTTTCCTCCTTGGTCAGTTTAGGGGTTTGTCCATTTCTTTGGTTTTGCTGTACACCTTTGCTCAATACAAGATGTCTTCCACATCTGAAGCCATCACAAATTACTAGGCTCCTCAGTGGCCCAGCTCGACTGCGAAGGGTGGAGGTTCTTGAGCTGGGGCTCAATGGCTCAGTGCTAGCAGTGATCTGGAACCTTGCCAAACCTGGCAGACTAAGTGCCCAATCCTATTCTCCCTCCCCCCCACTGGTGCAGCCACACCAAAAAGGAGTGTACTGTATTCAGCGGGGGCACTGGCGTCGCTGGAGGTGGGGCGGAACGCTAAGTTCTGCAGCTTTCCGCCCCACCGTTACTCTCCGGTACGAGGCGCCCCGCCCCCTCGTCATAGGAGCCCGTCAACGGAGAGAAAGCAACGCGCAGGAGTGACCTCACGAGATCCAGTGATGTCCGGGGAGCGCTGCCACCCCTTGCGGCAGCACTCCCAAACTGGCCGCTGATGGAGCACTGCAAGCTCCGTCGGCCAGCTGTTTTGCGACAGCGGAAGTGTCTTCTGTCGCAAAGCACTCCGTAGTACCGCTGTAAGCCACTGAGCTGCAAGCATTGGATTGGGCTGTAAGCATTGTAATTTAAGGCGGGTGCCATCTAGGCTGCCATGCCAGCCTGCCTGAGTTTATCAGCTTACTCCAAAGCCAATCCTTGTTCAACAAGCCCTCTACAGGCTACCTTCATTGCTGCCTTGGAACCTGCTTGCTTTGCATCTTGCACCTGTTCCCTGGCCTACTTGGGCCCCCCCCAGATCCCCAAACCCAAATGCCTAGAGTCTGACACTGCCCTTGTACCGACACCCCCATTCCTGTCGGGCTCTGCCTCCAAGTCTCCACCCAGGTACCAAAATATTATCCCCCAAGAGCAGGCTAATTGCAAGACGATTGGCCTTGCAAGAGGATGGGCTGTACTGTTCCATAATCATCTAACTGGGGCGGCGGCATGGCAGGAGTGGGGCACACAACAAGGAACATAACGCACCTTCTGAATCAAGTTGATGATCACATTCTGAGCCTCTTTGAAATTCACCCCCCCAATGCTTCGAGAGGCATCGAGGACAATGTAGATGTTCATTGTGCCACCAACTTCTATCTTGATCTTACGCTTTTCTGTATCCGCTGTGGGAAAAAAGAATCTGAGATCTGAGGTGGGTTTCCCAACTCCACCTGGCTTCTACCCTCTAAATCTCTACCCTCTCTTCCTTCATCCCTGCAGCAGAGGCAGCACCGTCTCGCCATATCTGCTCCATGAATTCATCCTTGCGCCAGCTGTACCTAGATTTACGCTGGCTACGCTTTCTCTGTTCTTTCAAGAAGCCACAATCAGCCACAACTTCTCACTGCTGCAGCAGGTACACCAGGAAGTGCCTTCCTCGTACAAATGAAGCAGCCAGCCTTGAGGGGCAAAACGGAGGGCTCACGACGATGCAAAGTGAAATCAATAGGGATTTTTTTGAGTTACAACCTGGAGATCTTTAGGATTGCTTTCCCCCACTCAGATGATTTTTCCCCTTCCAGGGAGATGTCCCCATAGGGATGCAATCACAGTTGTTACCTCTTTGGCCAGATCCCAGGCCCACTGGCTGGGCATTGCCTCAGGCCAAGCCCTACTGCAAGGCTCATTCATTCACAAGTTTGTGACGATACCTTTCCGTTTCCTGGTGTTGCAGGAAACCAGGCAGCCAGAGTTTCTCCTTCCCAGCCACCTGCCTCCACTCCTGCCTATTATAATGTGATATACCCCGTATTGTCCCGAGTATAAGACACACCTGATTATAAGACGCACCCTTAAAGTTTGGTGCTATTAAAAAATGTAATTAAATCACTGGCATTAAATTGCAACAGCCTGATTATAAGACGCACCCCTAGTTTAAAAACTTAAATTAGGAGAAAAAAGTGAGTCTTATACTCAGACCAATACGGTAATAGGACCCCAGGTATATTTTTTCTTTGTTGAATAGCAAGCGTGGGAAAGCCCGGTTGGGATCAAGAGCGTGGCAGGCAGGGAGAGAGGGAAGCTAGTTTCACCCTTTCCTCGGCTGTGGTCCCAAACCAGATTGTTTCCCCAGCCCACCCACCCTAGCTGCTATTTGCCCCAGAAGGGAAGCTCCCATTGGCCGTTCAGACAGGAACCAAAACCAGGGGGAACAAGCCTCTCTCCATCAGTCCTGATCCTGACTGCCTGCTGCCGCCCACAGCTGTTATTTAACAGAGACACAGGGCCGATGTCAGATCTTCTCACTGCTCAGGAGACAGGGGAACAGGAAGCAATCGGCCCACTCCACTCTTGCCAATTACCAGTACCCCAGTTTTGCACCCAGCCCCACCCGGTTCATGAAAACTCACAAGCAATTTTGTCGGGGTCTGCAGACTCTGCAACTTCGGTGAGAGATGAAATGAACTTGGAGGCCACTTCTTCCGGGGTGTCGTAGGTATATGAATCTGGGGAGGAAGTGGAGAGGCACTGAGTTTTAGAAAATGGAGGATAGGTGCTTCCTATCTCTCTCTCCCCCCCCCACCCATATCCACAAAAAATCAGGCTCCAGTACCTTTCAAGGTACCACTGGCAAACCCTTTTCCTCGGAAAGCTGAGCAGATTGAGCAAGAAAATAAAAACATGTGACTCTCTCTCCGCCTCCCCCCATCACCCCACCATTGTTCTCTTCTTGATGGATGAAATTTTCATAGTGAATATTTATAACAGGTTTGTTTGAGACACGTGTGGGACCCTGATGAGAGGCATGAAAAGAGAAGCCTAGGCCATCGAGCTCTGTCACCAGCTTCTAAATCTTATTTATTTTTCACATTTTTATACCGCTCTTCCTCCAAGGAGATTAGGGTGCTGTACATGGTTCCTCCCTCTCCTTTTGTCCTCACAACAACCCTGTGAGGTAGGGTAGGCTGAGAGATAGTGACCAGCCCAGGTCACCCAGGAAGCTTCATGGCTCAGCAAGGGAGTTGAACCTGAATTTGTGTCCTCCCTGTAGCTTCTATGATATCTGAAACAGGTAAATCATAGTTATCCCAAACATATGTCCTCTCCCAACCAGAACTGAAAACCACAATTTGAACTGGATTTCCAGTTCTGGTGTGGAGGTGATCCATCGTTTCCATAAACAATTCAGGAGCTATCCCTTAACCCGAAAGCCTACCTTCCCCCCCCCCACCCCTTTGCTCACTTCGACACTCTGGTTCTGATCCACTCCAGGCTCCTGACTCTTGGCAAATTCGTTCTTTGGATCCCATGAGAGAGAGGCTGCTGTCACAATGGTAGGTGACCCGGTCTCCTATGCGGTACTGGGTGCCATCTTTTCGGGCACCGATGGGGCTACCAGGGCTGCGGCAGTGGCCAGCTGGGTAGAAGAGATGACACAATTATTGACACTGTGATTCTGCCAACAGCAAAACTGAGATGGTGCATATAAGTAAGGAATATCTGCCAACGTTTAAAAAAAATTCCCAAATACGTAGGTTACAACCCAATCTTAATTTAATCCCCCTCCCCCCGCTGATGCAGCCGTGCCACCAGAGCACACGCTGCATCTTGCAGGGGGGCAGACCCGGAGGTCTCCTCTGGGTAAGGGAACATTTGTTCTCTTGCCCAGGAGTAAGCCTCCACCGCACGATAGGTCAAGTGCTGATATTAATAGAGCCCTACGTGACTTTGGATGTAGGTACCTCAAGGACCCTCCTCTTCCCCCGTGAGCCTCAAAGAAGGCCCTGCTTCAGGTTTCTCTGTCATTGCATGGTGGGTGATGACTAGAGACAGGGCCTTCTATGTGGTGGTGTCCCCCCCATTTTTCTCCCCTTTATTGGTGAATAATAAAAATAGCAATACAGTAACAATGAAAACAACATATCCACAAAAAGAAAATTAAAGAAAGGAGGGGGAAAAATGTCCCCTTGTTAGAATTCTATCCCCAGAAAGGCTTGCTCTTGGTGCTGTGTTTGCTCTCTTTTCATTGCCAATTGAACTTTTTTTTTAATTTCAGTCTGATGATTTCAACTCAGTTTCATGGTTTGGTCACTGCTAATTGTGTTTGCTTGGCAGCTTTCTAATTTTGTTTGTTTGTTTATTCATTTTATTGTATGATTTTAAGCTGTATGAGGTTGTAAGCTGCACTGGGAGTCTCAGGACTAAAGAGTGAGGAACTAAATAATAATAATAATAATAATAATAATAATAATAATAATAATAATAATAATAATAATAATAATAATGATATACAGTAGTTATGCATGCTCCATGTTAAAATTAATGCTCTCAATCCAGGAACCCCCCATTTTCAGACCTATGCAGTAGGATAAACCAATACAGTACTTCTAATGTAAGTCACAGCACAATATTATAAGGCTGAACAATAGCTGGGCTCACTTAGCCGACTGGCAGCAGTCCTCTTGCAGACCTCTTCATAAGAGCCTTACAAAGAGTTCTGGGTTGATCTAGAACAGGGGTTCTCAACCTGTGGTACGAGTACCCCTAGGGGTACGAGGACCAATGGCAGGGTGTACATCAGAGCTTGCCCCTTATCAGCATCAATCAGTAGTTAATTACTTGTTAATTAGAACTTAAATGCAATCCCCCCATCTGTCTGTCTGTCTGTCTGTCTGTCTGTCTGTCTGTCTGACTCCCTCTCTCTCACACACACACAGTTAAGTAAGACATTTTTTCACATTTAAAATTGTTTTAGTACTTTTTATTTAACGATTAATTAGCTAATTAATTGATTGATTAATCCAATTAATTAGCAATTAATTAGCAGGGGGTACTTCAGAAAATTGGACGGTGATAGGGGGTACCTGGGCCTCCAAAGGTTGAGAAACCCTGATCTAGAAATTCCCATTTTTACCAAGCTTATCCTGCTTAGCAATATTAAGTTGCAGAGCAATTGAGCTCATACAGTGTCGATCTGGCTTCCTCTAATTCAGGGGTGCACAACATACGGCCCGCGGGCCGCATGCGAACCGCCTGACGATTTCCCGTGGCCCGCAAAGAAATCGGGGATCCCAGAGAGCGGGCGCTCCCTGGGATCCCCAAGTTCTTTGCGGGCCACGGGAAATCCTCCGTGCCCGTTAAGACGCGGCTCATTCCGCTGCACACGGGCTCATTCGGCTCCTGGCCGAAAGCCAGGAGACTCCAGGTGGCACTTTGATCGCCGCCAATCAGCTGAGTCTCCTGGCGTTCAGCCAAGAGCCGAATGAGCCGCGTGTGCGTTCGGCCAGGAGGCTAAAGAACGGGCGCAGAGGTTGGGGCTGGCTTTCCCCGCGCGGAGTTGCTGCTGCTTTGAACTTGCAAGCAGCTCGGAGAGGCGCTCGTGCAGCGACCCTTTTTCTCTCTGGTGATTAAATTTCAGTCTCTCCCGCGTTCGATCCATCCAACTCTGCTATTTCGCCAACCCCTGTGAATTGAGCTTGGCTAAGTAAACATCACCAAGCCGCTAATCACAAGATATGAAACAAAACAGCACTTCACTTTGGTTTCCCCGGTTTCCCCCTGGTCTTCTGTTCTCCCTCCCTGCCTGCCTTTCACAACCCTCCCCAGACTTGGAGGGGGGAAGAGGCTTCGCTGCTGCAACTGGCTTTTCCCGCGCGGTTGCTGCTGATTTGAACTAGCAAGCAGCTTGCTGCTGATTTGAGCTAGCAAGAGTCGCTGCCTTTTTTTCCCCGGAAGAAAATATTCCCAGGAGAGGTTGGGGCTGGCTTTTCCCGCACGATTGCTGCGGCATTGAACTTGGTGAGTTTTAAAGTGCTTTTTTGGGGTGGGGGGGAGTTGGGAGACGGATTTGGTGAGTGTTATACATGTTTTTTACGTGGGAATAGTGCTTTTTGGGGGTGGGGTGGACTTGGGACTTGGGAGAGGGATTTGTGTGTGTTTTTTAAGAGATCCTGGCATTTGTGTGCCTTTTGTGCATGTGTCTTATTGCTGTGTGTGTGTGTTTAAAGAGATCCTGGCATTTGTGTGCCTTTTGTGCATGTGTCTTATTGCTGTGTGTGTGTGTTTAAAGAGATCCTGGCATTTGTGTGCCTTTTGTGCATGTGTCTTATTGCTGTGTTTGTGTTTTTAAAGAGATTCTGGCATTTGTGTGCCTTTTGTGCATGTGTCTTATTGCTGTGTGTGTGTTTTTAAAGAGATCCTGTCATTTCTGTGCCTTTTGTGCATGTGTCTTATTGCTGTGTGTGTGTGTTTAATAAAGAGATCCTGGCATATTTATTTATTTATTTATTTATTTCATGGACACGCCCCCTGTGTGATGTCACTTCTGGAGGAAGTGACATCACGGTTCTTTGACACGCCCCCCGTGACACCTATCTGCGGCCCCCGAAGACGTTTAGTGTATTCATTTTGGCCCCTACCTACTGCCAAGTTGTGCACCCCTTCTCTAATTAGTGACTCAGATCTTGCAAAGTTTATGCTGACTGACCAAGTAGAAGGTGGCAAGTAATATTCAAAAGGTGGGAAAGGAGAGATCAGTCCTTATCACCTCCCGCTTTCCTAAAGAGGGTTGGCCGAGCTAGCCTGTATCTGAACATCAAACTCACCTCCATCATCACATATCGTAGTAACTCCACTCCATTTCCCGTTGGGGAGGCAGGTGCGGGTCCGGGAGCCTTCCAAATTGTACCCTTGGTAGCACTCAAATCTCAGTTCCTGGCTTACATTGTAGTAGGGTTGGCGGGGCTCATACTGGCCGCCCTCAAACTCCAAAGGCCTAAAGCAGCGGACATCTGGAGGGAATGGGGAAGGTCATTCAACGACGGGACATAGGGTAGTAATTTGTCTGCATGTTTCTTCAAACCCATACCACACCACTCGTCCATGTTTTAGCATTCACAGTCAATTCTGTCCTGCCACTGAGATCCCAAAGCTGCCAAAAGTCCGAAATATCAAGGAGGGTGGCAAATATGTATCCCTATTCCAAGGGTAATGTTTGATTTGGTAAAATTGCCACCAGGAGCGAAAGGTCCCCAGGATATGGTATCGACTCTTATCTTTTTCTTTTTAAATTAAGGTTCATTTCAATATTAATCACAAAAATAGTAAACATAAACATACAAAATACATGAAATATACATACAGAAAATACATACTATCACATTGATCACAATATTGACGTAGCATCGCATCTATGTTTTGATAAAGTTCAATGGCAACAACTTCTTGGCATTATATTCAAACTGATATTATTCTGGAAGTAGGGGGTGTCTTTTCCTAAAACCTACAGGTAACATATGGAAAAGGGCTACAGAATTACACAGACCTGCACCTAGAGAAGTTAGTTGTGCTTAAGCACCATTGAAATCACTGAGACAAGTTCATCACAGCTAATAAGTCCCATTGATTTGGATGGGATTTAAGCATGACTCGATTTGTCTGGATTTAGGTCATCGTTTGGCATGTTTGTTTTCGTTTTCTCTCGGGTATTTGTAGGTGTCATTCTTGGATAATACTGTATCAATCGCCTCTGTTTCCTATGCCTGTTTTTGTATTTGTCTTATCAGAAGTCAGCCAGGTGGGGCACTGGGCGAGGGTCCACTGGCCGGCACCTGAAACACCCCCATACAGCAGAGAGCAGCGCATGAGTGACTGCAACATGCACCTTGAGCTGCTGCTGCTGCCTTCTCTACCCTCCACATCCCTCCGCAGCCGCTACTGAGCTTCTTCAAAGGCCGCTGCGATGACTCGGGAGATGACTATACCACACATCATTTATTTATAGCTCATCCATGTACAGGATGCAGCCCTTGACCAGGAAGGAAAAGAAGGATCTTATAAGAACGAATCGTATCCACGGGATTCAGGGTCATAAGATATGTATTTTTACAATAAAAGATCTTAAAACAGCATAACGTTTCATTCATTGGCCATGGATATCTTCAGATGCATATCAAGCCAAGAGCCGGCAAGAAGATGTTAACAGAATCACTCTGCAGTGGTTCCCAAACTGGGAGGCGTGGCTCCCAGGGGAGCCACGGATACCAGCCAAGGGAGCCGCAGAGTACCACGGAATTCTCTCGGAATACAGTGCAATGCCAATTGGCAGGCATCAGCATAATGTAATGGGAAGTCGTGGCCAAGGGTTGCCAATGGTCAAGGGAGCCGCGGGTCAAAAAAGTTTGGGAAACACTGCTCTACAGTATAAAGATATATACTTGCCGGCTCTTGGCTTGATATGCATCTGAAGATATTCATGGCCAACGAATGAAATGTTATGCTGTTTTAAGATCTTTTATTGTAAAAATACATATCTTATGACCTTGAATCCCGTGGATATGATTCGTTCTTGTAAGATTGTAGCTGGTCATAACAGTTTCAGAGCATTTTTAAAAGAAGGATCCTTTATCGTGGTCACAATTTAAACATAGAAGGGATACAGCTGCAAAGGTGAGGGGAAGCAGAAGCAGGAATAAAGAGGGGGTTGTAGGAGGTTGTTTTCTGCAGCTCGGTTACATAGTATGGGGACACAAGGGTTGGGCTCAAGACTTAAGGTGGGTTTTGGAGAGGGATCAGAGAGAGGTAAGACTACGGTATTCACATACCTCGGCACTCAGCCTGTTTGATGACCCTGGAACGCTTATTCCTCAGGGGGCTCCAAAACTTGCCAAAATTGCACAACCGCACCTCTGTCGGATACGGGTATTTCCCATCTGGACACGTGTATTTCAGCACAGTACCATTTTCCAGCACTGTATAGTTGCCCCCTAAAATCTCTGTGCCTTGGGGATCGCAGGCTCCATCGGTCACACCTGGGAGGTAAGAGGACAGTGGGAAGTTTTTTTTAAAAAGGTGCAGACTGAAATTGGCAGGCTACAGTTTATTGGTCTAGTCTAGCTCACAATCCCAGGTGGCTCCAGATGACTGTGCACTCTTATTACTGCTTGTTATTGAGTCTCATGGCCCAATCCTATCCAGGGCCGACTGCACAGTGCAGAGACGCTGACGCAGCCGCCGCTGCAACCCGTGGGCCAGCTGGGGACCAGGCCAACCAGAGACCTAAGTAAGAAAACATTTACTTGTCTCCTCTGCTGGTCCCCTATGGTCCTGGGCCTACAATTTTGCTGGTGTAGATCTGTTACGGCAAAGGGGGCATGCCGCATGGCATGTCAGACCCGGAACAGGGGCATAGATAGCATAGGAACCAGTGGTTGTGGCTGCTGCCGAGATCCACCAGTGGGAAGTCATCTTTTTTTCTCATCTGCCACAATTCATAGACAATGTAAAGCCCACATACATTCCCCGAAATCACCTGAAGTTGAAAACCTATACAATACTAGGTGCAGGGCCTCTGAGAGGAATTTTATCAGGGGTTACGAAGTTTCTTTGGGGCCCCTTCGTTCTGACCACAAAATGGGCTGGGGAGGGTAGTGACAGGGGCGGGCAGAATGGGGGCGGGCGGGGGCAAAACAGGGCAGGGGGAGGGCAGCAACAGCCAGAAAAATCTTCAGATCCCAGGTGTACTGGGCTTCCTGATGTAGAGCCCAGATCTGCTCACCTGGTAGACCTGGCCTCCCAGTCGGAGTCTGCCTTCCTTTTCATCCGCAGGTCCAGGTTAAGTCCGGGTGAGATTGGAAAATGTTCTGGGACCCCTCCTTTGGCTCCTGGGCTCCTGTTTTGACCCTGGGCCTGGGTACAATTTACCCCCGTACTCCCCTCTCATGGGCCCCGACTAGGCATATTTAGCTGGGCAGCGGTATCATGTGCTACCAGACAGGGACGTGTGGTGCGGGCGCAGCAGGTGAGGCAGCCCCTCCCCGTCGTAGTCCATGGACCAAAGGTGCAGCCGAACCAGGACATTGCATGCATGCACTACCCACTTGCACCCGAGTAAGCGGGTAGCGCGTGCACACAATCTCAGGGTTTGGCTCCGGCTTTGGTCTGTGGACTATGACGGGAAGGGGCTGCCTCACCTGCTGCGCCCGCACCACCCGTCCCTGCTACCAGACTATGCCCTGGGACCGCTATGTGTGAGGAGGTATAGGTATGTGTGAGAGCCAGCCCTGGGCTTGGTCCAGTCCACCTAACAAGCCTCATAGTTAAGGAGTGATTTGAACTCGTATCCCCCAAATCTGAACCCCACACTCTATTTTCTATTGCATTCCCCCCATCTGACAGTGATGATGGTGCAATAGGATTTATTCTTCACACCGGGAAACTTCCAGACCAGCGCATGGGCTTCAATTGTCAGTGACCCTACATAGTACAATGTGCTTAGTTAGTATAATGATTTCGGTAATCCACCTTCTATTTATATGGCACCATTTCCTAAACTCACATATTCCCGCAAATTGGAATCTCATCCAGTACTGAGCTACTTTTCTAGTTTCGTTGGAAAACCATAAGCTTGTCAAGGAGAAGGGTACGTTGTTTGGGTCTGACATCTACATTCTCCTGCAAAGGGAATAATATTTTGTACAGGAGCATTTTCAAGCACGTAAACCCTCTCAATCTGAAGTGACAGAGACCAGAGGATGCAGGTTTACTATCTCAGTGAGAACTAAGCCCTTGATGCCCCAGAAGAACCACAAAATGTTAAGAGGTGGAAGGGATCTTGGAGCAATCTAGTCCAACCCCCTCCTTGGATCAATCAAGCAGCAGAACACCCCCAAAAGCTTAAAGGAGAGAATCATGTAAATCTTTACAGATTCCAATGGACATGAGAGGGTTGTTGCATCAGGCACTGTAATACTTTTTCATTTAATGATTAATTAGCTAATTAGTTAATTCATCCAATTAATTAGCAGGGGATACTTCATAAAATTGGACCGTGATAGGGGGTACCCGGGCCTCCAAAGGTTGAGAATCCCATCTAGGCAATAGCCTGAAAAGCAACTCAGTACGGCCTGGTTCACGCATGATGCAAAACTGTGGTTTAATTATGGTTTCTAGTACAGTCATGGTTGCAAGCCTCTTTGTGTGTGTGTGTGTGTGTGTGTGTGTGTGTGTGTGTGTGCGCGCGCGCGTGCGTGCGTGCGTGTGCGGGGAGGAAGATTTCAACTTCTTGTCTTGCTTTAGAACAACCCAGGATTTGCTGACTCCAAGCATATGTGTCAAATATACAAACATGCACTTAGCATTTTGTACACACAGGGGCCTCTATGCCGGTCCCAGGTGTCGCAAACGTACTGTAAAGCACACCTGCGTCACTGTGGGATTAGGGGCTGCTAGCGCGGCAGCCTTCAATGCCCAGTGCATTGCCGAACAGGTAAGCCCAGCACTGAATGGCGGAACAGGGCTGGGGGCGGACGGGGATGGGGCATAACGGGGCAAGGCACTGGCGTCGCTGCAGGGGGGGCAGAGCTCTAATTTCTGCCGCGGTCCGACCCTCCGTTACACCGGTGTATGAAGCGGCCCCGCCCCCTCGCCTTCGGAACCATTGCTTTCACTGCCTTGAATGGCTCCGAAGGCGGGGGGCGGGGCCGTTTAGTGCACCGGTGTAACGGAGGTCAGACCGCCGTAGAACTTAGAGCTCCGCCCCCCCTGCAGCGATGCCACTGGGGCAAGGATAGGCGGATCGGGACCAGGAGGGGGGCGGGACCAGCAAAGAAGGCCTCCATTGTATCCTATCCTCCCTCCCAGGCCTGGAAGCCCCTACACAGGGCTTCTTGGGTCTGTGCCAGCGATTTAGCTGGCACAGATCAAAGCAGGCTGGGGCTTGACACAGGGTAAGTGGGCAAATGAAATGTTCTCTTACTTACACCAATGAGACCTCCAGCCTGTTCAATCCCAGCGCTGGATACAGCGTGGGCCGTGCGGCCTTGCTGCATCAGTGCTGGATAGGATTGGGCTGTAAGTGTAGTCTCCAGCACATGTACACATATAAACACACGTCACATGTGCATAGTTGTCCCAGTGGGTTGTTTGCTAAATTTCTACACATAAGTGCTCAAGCAGAAAAGTTTTAACGTTTGAAGCACTCTGGCGCATCAGCGTAGAGCTGAAATGAGCACTGTACTGTATTTGAAAATTGTTTAGATTTCCAATTTCACCACTCAAATTTTAAGTGTGAAGTTTTTAATTCAAAATGTGTCAAATTTAATTTTGAACATGAAATTTTATTACATTCAGAATTTCAGTGCTGGCATTGCATGTCAGCTATCTCAAGGTAGAAGATACTAAATACCTTTGCATGACAGCTTTTAAGTGCCGCCAAAGGGGAAAAAAATGCAATTGTTCGCCATCTACCGTATCACATACAGATATCATTACATGTGTCAGCTATTAAATGCTTCCAGGCCTGAAATGCCATTGCACGTCATCTGTCAAATATCAAATAAATACTACAGTACATACAAAGTGAAATAAAACACCTTATTATAGCCAACAAAATAAAATACCCAACAAGTAACAAATGCTAAGCAAATACCGAGAAAGTTAATATTCCACTTTGAATTTTCCCAAGAAAGGCAGGATAGGAACCTTTTTAAGTAAATAAATATTCTGATGATGATATCTAGAGATTATTCCGTATCAACACTAGCACAGGAGCATTTCAAAAAAGGATTTCTGGAATTTCTGGATTTCCCCTTGCAGCTCTGCTTGATCAGAACAAATATCCTGAATGAATTCTGTATCTGAGATTGACTCAAAATGAAATGAAGCTCAGGATATTTTGGTATCAAGCACTGTTGTGGGGAAGCTCATGGCACCGAGATTCCTCTGCAGCGGGTTCTGTGACATGTTTGCTTACCTGTACAAAATGCCCCCAGGGCACAGAGGGTGTAGAAAAACTGCTCCAGAATCTGCATTTCTGACTCTCCTTCCTGTTGCCTTTCCCTCTCTCTGCTGCTTCTGTATTTGTAGCAGGACTGCCGTTCTGCTACTTGTGAAATTTTTGGACTTCCACTCTACAAGCTAGTTGTTGGCTAACCCCACCCGGAGAAAGCAGCTGAGTTTTGGGAAATGGCAAAGTCCATTAAGCAATGAGAGGGTGCGGTGAAAGTAAGGATACAGTGACCTGCAGGTGGACAATAATTAGGGGGAAACCCAGATTTCTTGAAGGCAGGAAGAGAAGAAAGTTGGACAGGGAAGTTCCCAGGTCAGACAATATGAAAGTTTCAGACTTCAGAAATTCTGAAGACATTTCAGAGGGTTACTGAGGGTCAGGCAAGACCTCCCCATTGCTAGGCAATGAAGCTAACATGGGCTCTGCTGCGGTTTTCCCCACAGCCACAATCCGATTTCTCCTCCCCCCTCTGTATTTGCCTATTTCTAACATGATGATATTGACACAGCCAACACGACCGAACTTCCTCATTTTTTTGGCACAAAAGAATATATATTAAAAAAAAAAGATTGCTCAACAACACTTATCATTAGGAGACAGGGTTGAGGAAGGAGGGGGGAGCATGAAGTTTCAATTCTTCGGAATCAGGGTAATTTATGTAACTACTAAACACCAGCTAAGTTTGGCAACTGGTCAGGAAAAGCAACAACACCCAGCTTGATCTGCTGCATGCATCAGGCAGGCCTCTTAACAGAGATGCAGAAATTAGCAGGTGAAATCAGCCAGTAAAACGTTTCAGGCTTGGAGCAAAAACATGATCCACGACATGGACAAGCGACGTGGTACAAGAAGTGTGTGATTTAATGCATCTGTGTTTGGTGTTTTTTACAGTGTAGCAGCCGTTAGTGGAGGCAATCCAGGGATTTAGTTTAATAACACCATTGTTGCCATTTCTCCTGGGAAAGAAGGCCCACTTTTCAACAGGAGTAGTTCATAAAGCAGTTTACATTATAAAATAAACCAATAAATGGTTCCCTGTCCCCAAAGGGCTCACAATCTTATAATAATAATAATAATAATAATAATAATAATAATAATAATAATAATAATAAGGACACCAGAAACAAACACTGGGATAACACCATGCTGGGGTGAAGAGGGACAGTTGCTCCCCTTGCTAAATATAGGAGGACATCACTTTGAAAGGTGCCTCTTGGCCCAGTTAGCAAGGGTACAATGCTGTCTTCTTTTGGCACCAAGGACGTAGGGGGAATAGCAGCCATGGGGAGACGAATCTCAGTCAGAACTGTGATAGGGCAGAGGGTTTAATCCTATCCCTTCACTCCGCAGTACTCATTTGGATCCCCTATTGCAACTGCTATTTACAGCCCAATACTGTGTAAGATATGGCGGCCGGCCTAAAGGGCTGGCCGCTGTATCCTATGCAGGTTCATGGCTGCCCCGGGGCACCTCGAGGGAAAGGGATGATAGTTCCTTTTCCTGGGTGTAAGCGGCAGGAGGCCCAATGGGCCTCCTCGAATGTACGCAAGCTCAGGAGCTTGCATACATTCGTGCCGGCCGTGTAAGGTCGTGCTGGGCCTGGAGATAATAATGACCAATGCATGCCCCGTGCCGCTGTCTAGCATGGTCTGCCCACGCTCCCCTGAAGATCGAAAAGGCGGTCAGCTCCCGACCGCCTTTCCGATCATCAGGGGAGTGTGGGTGATTGCAGGGGAGGGGAGCTCCAAGAGCAGCCGGGGGCCGCAGCAGAGGCCTTCGGGGGCCGCATGCGGCCCACGGGCCACGCGTTGGACCACCATGTCCTAGGATATGGGCATACCTCACCGCCGATATCCCCACCCTCTCCAGGCCCCGGGGTGGCCTGAATGATAACACTTCTGAATGATAACACTCCTGAATGCATTTTATTCGTTGTTCTGTATAATTTTTTCAATCTTAGCTCCATTATTTAAAATGATTTACACTTAGGTGTATAGCTAATGATGTATTCTTTATTTTTTATTGTGCTATATTTTTTTTCAAGCTGCTTTGGTGTTTATTTTAAAATGAGGTATGAATACATTAAATAAATAAGAATTATTGAAAATCCAAAAAGAAAGAAATTAGTTCTTTCAGGCTCTGTCCGTTTCATTTCCCAAATATTCCTGGGCTTGATGGGTCCGAAGTCCAAGTGCCTGCTTGTGTTTGAATAGTAAAGGGGTGGTCAGTGGGCTTCCTGCTGTTATTGAGCAGTTACTAACACACACACACACACACACACACACACACACACACACACACACACACACACACACACACACACACAAATTCCTCCTGCGGATCACACACCAGAGGAAGGTGTTAATGGTTGGGAAGGTATGAAAAGGGGGCACTACTAACAACATAAGAGCCCTGCTGGATCAGGCCACAGACCCATCTAGTCCAGCTTTCTGTATCTTACAGTGGCCCCACCAGATGCCTCAGGGAGCACACAAGACAAAAAGACACCTGTATCCTGTTGCCCCTCCCGTGCACTTGTCACATAGAAAACCTACTTCTGAAAGCAGGAGGTTGCTTATGACTTGTAAGCTGTGATGGACCTTCCCTCCATAAATCCATCCAATCCCCTTTTAAAGGCATCCTGTGGCAAGGAGTTCCACAGATTAATTACACGCTGGGTAAAGAAATCTTTTCTTTTGTCTGTTCTAACTCACCCTCCACTCAATTTTAGTGCATGTCCCCTGGTTCTGGTGTTGTGCGAGAGGGAGAAGAACTTCCCTCTATCCACTCTCTCCATCCCATGCATAATTTTATGTCTCAATCATGTCCCCCCTCAGGCGCCTTTTTTCTAGACTGAAAAGCCCCAAATGCTGTAGCCTTTCCTCATAAGGGAGGTGCCCCAGGCCACAAATCATTTTGGTTGCTCTCTTCTGCACCTTTTCCAGTTCCACTATATCCTTTCTGAGATGTGGCGACCAGAACTGGACGTAATACTCCAGATGTGGCCTTACCATCGATTTGTGCAACAAACTGGCGTCACTGTAGCGTGGCGGGCGTGGCGGGCCGCCGGGGGGCCTTTTCTGAGGGCAAGGGCCTGCCCTCTTGCCCTCAGGAGGGTCTGCGCATGCGCGAAAATCTTAAAAGTTCGCGTTTTAACGCAAGCGCATTGGGCCTCTTCTTTTCAGAAGGCCCTGGAGCGCTTGCGTTAAAACACGAACTAAGTTTTTCACGCATGCACAAACCCTCGCTTTGGGCCTCTTCTTTTTAGAAGGCCCTGGAGCGCCAGCCGGGCCGGACGCTCCCCGGCCTCGGAGCGTCCGGCCTCCGGAGGGTGACGCGCTCCGGAAAAGGTAAGTTTCTGTAGGGGGGGGTGAGTCGGGGGGGTGACGCGCGTCCCCCGCTCTGGGGTGACGCACGTCACAGTGACGCCACTGGTGCAACAGCATAGTAATATTGGCCGTGTTATTCTCAATCTCTTTTTTAATTATCCCAAGCATGGAATTGCACTTCTTCAGAGCCGCCGCACACTGGGTCGACACTTTCATTACTAGAAGGGAAGTTCTCAGCACCGGCCACGTGTTGGAAGTGCTTCATTTCTACAATGAGTTACTGAGGTTCTTGCCTATCATAAAATGACGGCCTCCGGCTGTGCTTACTCTGTACATGCTCAGAGGCACCCTCATACATGAGTTTAGGACTGAACCCTGGCATGGAAAAGAGATTTCAACGTTACAGGTGGCTGAGCTTGGAGGGAATGCCTCCTCTCCTCTAAACGTACCCGCTCCTTAAGATCTTTCTTTGGATATACTTTCAGATCCCCTCTGCATCTGAGGAACACAAGACTGGACATTTTCCCCAGTGGCACCGTGCCTCTGGAATTTCCTCCTGGGAGAAGTGCATTCAGGAATTGTATTTTGCAGCTGATTGTATGGTGGATTGTATTGTGCACCCGGGGCCCAGGGCACCAAGGCCCCCCCCTAACGACGCCTCTGCTTTTTAGTGTTCTCACTTTGTATCCTTTTTTTTTTTGTATCTGGTTTTTATGCCACCTTGGAGTGCTTTGGTACAAAAGGTAGGATTAGAAATACTGCAATAAAAGCTCTGATCCTACAATGTAACAGTATAACAGAGACACACCACATTAAACAAAAGCATTTTTTTATTAATCATAATGAAGAATGACACCTTAGTGGCAAATGTTGCTGGGAAGACTGGGAAAGAGCATGAATGTGTTTACGCTCATTGCTTAGGGATGAATCTCAGGGAGCCAGCCAGGTGGCGCCGTAGCCAGTCCTGCACACCGAAGAGGCTGATGTAGAAATCTCGTGGTTTATGACCTCGAGGAGGGGGGTCTCGTATTATCTCCCCTGTCTCTCGATTTTTCTTCTTTTTTTCACAGGGATCGTGTGTGCCCCAGCTGATCACACCCACCTGCAGAAAGAGGACAAGGAGCTGGATCAGGACAGAGCGAAACTGGCAATCCACAATTCAAAGAGGTAAAGGTATCAAAGAAGGAAACCATAACAAGAGAATTCTTTGCCCCCGCCTAGGGAGACTGCTTGGCATCAGGGAAAAGCACACAGCAGAGGTCAACTAAAACAGAAAGTCAGCGACGATAAACCTTGATGCTACCTTGGGAAAATAGATCTGAATTCCACACAACCACTTGACTGCGCAATTACTGCGTGGGCAGGAAAGAAAATCATTCCTGAAGAGGCCCCAGTTTTCTCAGTGGTTATTAAAGGCATACATGTTAAGAACATAAGAACATTAGAAGAGCCCTTCTGGATCAGGCCAAAGGCCCATCTAGTCCAGCTTCCTGTATCACACAGTGGCCCCACCAGATGCCTCAGGGAGCACAAGACAACAAGATACCTGTGTCCAGTCGCCACTCCCTTGCACCTGGCACAAAGAAAACCTACTCCTACAACCAGGAGGTTGCTTATCCCCATCATGGCTTGTAAGCTGTGATGGACTTATCCTCCATAAATCTGTCCAATCCCCTTTTAAAGGCATCCAGGCCAGGTGCCATCCCCACCTCCTGTGGCAAGGAGTTCCACAAACCAATTACACGCTGGGTACATGTTATGGGGCTTGATTGGTTTTAGGGCATTTGTAGCCCACTTTCCTATGTATGTATATAGAATTTCCATCACAGGTAACAACCAAACAACTTACAACCACCACACCTCAAAAGACTCACCTGAACGTATCTTTCACGCTGCTCCACAAACAGTGACCCCCCAGATTCACCTATGAGAAGAAAAACAACGAGATGCCATCTCAAGCCATATCACCTTCCTCTCCACACCATCCCAGAGAAGAAAAGGCTCACATTTTGTTCTCAGGTTTCATAAGCCAGTAAGTGCTTCTTCTCTGATAAGGGGAATGCATGTAACTAATAATATACAGAATGGGGTCCTGTGCCTTTAAGAGAGGCACAGAAGAGGGAATTTCAGCAGGTGCTGCATTACTTACTCTTACAGCACTGTGACTTGACAAGCTGCTCCTGCCCGACTTCTCCACAACTCTCGAAAGGCACTGGAGTGCTGTCCTCTATTGCACCCAGCTTTCCAAAAGGAGGAATGCAAGGGCTCAGGACTGACCAAAAAAGCACACCCTTTGTCTTGGAAGGAGGGCGGGCTCCCAGCCTTTTGGCAACCAGGCCTGCTCCCCCTATGAACCTGCCAGCTTCTTCCGGATGGGTCAACACTTGCCACAAAATGAGGCAAGACAATGCAGAGGTGGTAGAATGGACTGGAGCACTTCAGGGGGCAAATTCACATTTGCTATGTTACCCCAAGTTAAAAAAATGCTTGCAAGTAGAAATCAAGGACATCAAGGAGAAAGGCTGTAACCCGCAAGTAGAAATCAAGGACATCAAGAAGAAAGGTTCTAATCCGCCTCTTATGCTGGTGTCCTACTGGTAGTTGCAAAGGATATTGAATGTAGAGGAGCATTCGCTTCAGATTGGGTGCAGGCGCTATACCTTGAACAGCACCTGGACTATTACTAGATCATGCTTATCCCCATGTAGTGGAAAGTGTCACCTGTGGTGTGGACCTTCTGCCCATCAGGCAATTTATTGATTTACTCTTCCATTTTTAACACACTGCCCCTGCCTTCGAAGAGCCCAAGGTAGCATATATACAATATCCTTTCCATCTTTATCTTCATAACAACCCAAGGAGGTGGGTTAGGTTGAGAGAGAATGATGAGGTTATCCCGTGAGCTTTGTGGAGAAGAAGGGATTTGAACCCAGATCTCCCCCGTTCAAGTCCAACTTTCTAACCACTACACCACACTGGCTCTTCTGTTAAAGGCACAAGGGTGAGCTAGGTCAGTTGATATCCCTTTCTAACAGCCAATCTATATGTGATGGCTGCCCCATCAAGGCTGTTTTACGTGGGTTCCACGTGGCAGCTGTCACTTGTAAGCCGTCCCTGTGCCCTGCTCAGATGAACAGGAACATATGAAGCTGCTGTATGCAGAGTCAGACCCTTGGTCCATCTAGCCCAGCACTGTTTACTCTGACTGGCAGCACATCTTCATGTCACAGGCAAGCGGCTCTTTCCCATCACCTGCTCCCCCAAGTTCCATTTTAACTGGAGGTGCCCGGAAAAGAACTTTAGGGCCAAAACAGGTGTGACATTAAATCCATCATGGGCTAGTTTGGGAAGCTTTTTTTCATCTTAAAATAGCAGCCACGTGGGGCTTCAATCCAGATCGGGACCATGGCTCTGGTGTTTAATCCCTTTAATTCTACATCATTTTCTGCTAAAATCCAGCCCCTCTGGCTGGCTGAGGGCCCCCAAAGGTGCCATTGGAGCAAATGGAACCTTTCAGGGCCCATAGTCGCTGGGAGGGAGGTGATTTGCAATGGGAAATGGCATGAAATTAAAGAGATTGAACACCTTTTAATTCTGTGCCATGGTCTCACAGCGCAATACACCGTAGAGATCTGGCTGGCGGCCCAGGGCTGCCCGCTGGATCCTATACCTGTTCCAGGCTACACTACTGCGGCCCGGAGGTCTACTCGGGGAAGGGGAATAGCTGGAGGAAGTAAGAGGAGGCCGTGTAATGGCCGAGCCGGCCCAGCGGGGGCCGGAGATATGGCGGACACCATCCCTGCCCCCTCCCGGGCTGGCTCGGCCAATGACCCCCCTCCCTCACCGCCTGGACTGCCCCCGCCAGCGAGAGCCTTACCTTCCTTTGGTGGCTGCATAGACATCCTGGCAGCAGAGTGAGGGCGGTCGGCCTTGTGCTGGCCTCCCTTACAAGCGAGTCGTCGCGAACGTGCCTTAGGGCATGTTTGCAATGGCTTCTGGCGGCGGAACGCTCGTTCTGTCGCTGTTTCTGTGCACTGATCAGGCCCCCAAATGGCTACTATTTTAAAAAAACTCTTAAACTTGATGAGGATACATTTAACATCACATCTTGTTTGGTCTCAAGAACCCTATGGCCCTTTGGATTCTTTTGGTGTCTGAAATTCACCAGGCACTACCTGGCATTTTCTTCCATAGCAACAAGGACTAGAAACTTGTTGGGGGTTTTATTCAGAGAAAGTTGTCACAATGTCAGATACTAAAATCTATGCTGGCAAGGAAATCTCGCAGTTGTGAAGGATGCTGGTTACCTAGCAAACCTGTCGGAAGAAAATTCCCTAGGAAGGATTAAGTAGTATGCAGACGATACCACCCTAATGGCAGAAAGTGAAGAAGAACTAAAGAGCCTCGTGATGAGGGTGAAAGAGGAGAGTGCAAAAGTTGGCTTGAAACTCAACATTAATAAAACTAAGATCATGGCATCTGGTCCCAAGGGGCAGAAATGGAAGCAGTAACAGATTTTACTTTTCTGGGTTCCAAGATCACTGCAGATGGAGACAGCAGCCATGAAATTAAAAGACGCTTACTCCTTGGAAGGAAAGCTATGGCAAACTTAGACAGCATAATAAAAAACAGAGATATCACCATGCCAACAAAAGTTCGTATAGTCAGGGCGATGGTGTTCCCAGTAGCAATGTATGGTTGCGAGAGTTGGACCATAAGGAAGGCTGAGCGCCGAAGAATAGATGCTTTTGAACTGTGGTGCTGGAGAAGACTCCTGAGAGTCCCTTGGACTGCTAGGAGATCAACTCAGTCAATCCTAAATGAAATCAACCCTGACTGTTCCCTGGAAGGACAGGTACTGAGGCTGAAGCTCAAATATTTTGGCCACCTAATGCGAAGAGAGGACTCTCTGGAGAAGACTTCTGATGCTAGGAAAGATTGAAGGCAAAAGGAGAAGGGGAAGGCAAAGGATGAGATGGTTAGACAGCATCACCGATGCAACGAACATGAAAATGAGTGAACTCAGGAAGCTAGTAGAGGACAGGAAGGCCTGGTGGGATGTGGTTCATGGGATCACGAAGGGTCGGACACGACTTAACGACTGAACAACAACAACAACAACAACAACTCCCCACTCTCCCCATGAAGATCAGCTTGTAGATAAAACAACCTTTGCAAGAGGCATCCTCCACAGCGCTGTCTCTCCCACTGCACAGGAATCTGTCCGTGACCACTTCAGAGGCATCCGACACTCCAGAATACAGCATGTTTTGTTGGATGGCTCCAGAAATACATGAGGGACGCTATGGGAAGCAACAGATTCACAGATCGGATGGCAGAATTGCTCCCTGGGATGTTACGGCGGCCCTGCGTCTCTGCCCTATCCCACACGCTCCTGGTTTGCTGGCCCAACACTCCCAGCGAGTCAGAAATGCACGTTCTTAAATTGTTATTGTGTATTCTACTTTCTCAAAGGTCCCAACACTCCATGAGGTGGCAGGACACAGTTCCTAGGCAAATAACCCCACACTGAGTACACGTTCTTGCACACCTCCACCTGACTGATCGAACAACCTCAAACAGGTGGGCGTGCAAGTCCTCAAGGCAAACAGACCTACAGTCGGTGCCACCACCACCCCTTTTAACAGCCAGTCCTCCAGCCAAGGGCAAGCTGGTCCTACAAGCTAACTCCCCAGCCCGTGCAGGCCCTGAGTTCCCCCAAACTCCAGGGACTCAAGCCTCTGGTTCGCCTCACGGTTGTAGACTGAGTGGCCTAGGGGCAGGACTTAAGGTGCCTCAGTTCCTCACAAACACAAGCTTGTAACAATAAATGATATTTAAGGAATAGAATCATGGTTACAAATGACCTGAAAGGCAATGATATACTTGAGAGAACAATACACACACAATGCTAAAACAATGAAGCGAAGCTCTTAAGTTTACTTCTTCCTAACACTCGCCTGGATCTTTCAACTCCTGAACATAATAAGCAAAAGGGAGCTCTTCTCCCTGTTGTACCCCATGGGTGATGTCCATGTCCACGACGGCATGGCAAGGAGCAGCTCAACCCCCCCCCCCCCCGCCGCCAGCAACAGCCTTTTTTATATACCTTAAAGGCTAGCAGAGGTTCCCAAACTCCTGGGTAGAGCTTACGCTGCTGTAAGTAGTTGCAGGATCCCTGACAAGCAGCAACAGCACTCCCAGGATTGCGCCGCTGCAGCCACCGCCGCCGTGTGTGTGTGTGTGTGTGTGTGTGTGTGTGTGTGTGTGTGTGTGTGTGTGTGCTTTTTTCACTTCCTTGAGGGGTGTGCTGGTCCTCCGGGTGTGTGTGTGAGGAGCCTGCAGACCCCTCTGTAGGCCTCCCCATGCCTCAGAACAGCTCTCCGACGTGATTGCGACCCACTTCCGGTTTCGTCAGAAAACCGGAAGTGGGTCACGATCTGGGGCCCCTCCTTACAATCAATACATACAATCAAATGAATCAATGTAGCCGTTTACATGAATAGATTTCTCCTGTGAAAAAGGTGGCAGCCCTATTAAAAACAATTCTCTCAAGAGGGAGTCTGGATTAATGTGTCCAGACTAAAATGATGTAGGCATCATTCATTTGGATCAGAAATCATTCCATACATTTTAAGATCTGAAGAGAATGTGGAGAGGAAAGGCACTCCTGGTTTTTTCCTGCTGTAGGCTAGGGATTTCATTCTAGTTCAGAACTGACATTCTAACACAGCAGGTTTAAATTCCGTCACTCTTGCCAAGAGTTTCTCTTCCTCAAAGCGGTTTTTCTGTTCTTATTTAATTATTCAACTTCCTTTGTAAAAGTAAAAGCTTCTGACCTGGCTTTCCTGCAATATCTGCTGAGCTCAGTAAAAAAAAATCCCTTCACATCACTTTCCGGCTTATAAACTCAGAGATTACATAAGCCTCATTTGCTGCAGCATCACGCAGAAAATGCATGGGCAAGAATTACTCTGATACAATCCCATCTCTTTCTTTTCTCCCTCTATTCCAACCCCCACCACAGAGTCCCTATTTTTCAAGATGACAGTTTCCAGAGGGGTAGCCATGTTACGTCTTTTACAGCAACACCAATGAAGAGTTTTATAGCACCCGAATGACGAATTCGTCTTGAAGGTGCTATAAGACGGGCAGCGCAATCCACCAAATCTGGTGGGCGGCCCAGGGCCACCCGCCAGCAAAGGCGTCGCTCCGGTACGGGCGGGGCCATAAGTTTCGCTCCGTCCTAGTCCCGTTTACTGAGCGAGCAGGAGGCGGCCCCGGCCCCTCCCTGTCGGAGCCATTCCCGTGCAGAGAAAGCAGCAGGCAGGTTCTCTTGCCTGCTGCTTTCTCCGAACGGGAATGTCTCCGATAGTGAGGGGCCGGGGCCGCCTACTGCTCGCTCGGTAAACGGGACTAGGACGGAGCGAAACTTACGGCCCCGCACCTACCAGAGCGACGCCTCTGCCCGCCAGATCCTATCCCTGTTCCGGCTGCGCTGGCGCGGCCTGGAGATCTACTCAGATGGGCCTCCTTGGATTTCCGCCAGCTATGAAGTTGGAGGAGGCCGTGTAACGGCCGAGCCAGCTGGAATGGGGATGGGGATATGGCGGACACCATCCCCGCCCCCCCCGGGCTGGCTCGACCAATGGCCCCCTTCGCTCGCCACCCGGACTGCCCCCGCGCCCGTTGGGGGATCTCTTACCTTCCTCAGGCGGCCGTGGGGACGTCCCGGTGGCGGAGTGAGGGCGGGTGGCCTTGCGCCAGCCTCCCTTACTCCCGAGACATCGTGAATGTGCTTTACGTTTGTGACGTCTCGGGACGGCGAAGCACTCGCTCCGCCGTTTCAACTTTCCAGTAGATTGCGCTCTCTGAGTCCTATTTGCAGCAAATGAAACAAAACCTGATGCAACTCTGCTGGGTACTTTCCCTACCCTACTTACTCAGGCTGTTCCAGGAATAAGAGGTCCGTTTAGCAACTGGTAACTGGTTAAAGAACAAGAAGCAAAGGGTAAGAAAATGTGGGCAATTTTCAGAGTGGAGGGAAGTAAAAAGAGGGTCCCCCGGGGAACTGACTTGGGTCCCGTGCTTTTTAACTTGTTTATAAACAATCTGAAGTTAGGGGTGATTGGCAAGGTGTCCAAATTTACAGATGACACTCCACCAGAGTGCAGGAACGGTGGAGCGAGTGCTCCGCCGTTACAAGACGAGGTTTGCGACGCCTCAGGACTCCGGAGTAAGGGGAGCTGGTGCAAGGCCAGCCGCCCTCACTCCGCCACCGGGATGTCCATGCAGCTGCCGGAGGAAGGTAAGAGATCCCCCGGAAGCTGCTCTTTGCTCCAGAAGGCCCCATGCGACAGAATCGATCCCCCCCCCCCCGGCGCATTCAGTGTTATGTGTCGTTTGGTCCTGAGGCAACTCAGCTGAGGAGAGGAGACAAAGGCTCCGTTGTAGGAAGGCCTTGCTTGGCACCACAGGTGCAATATGCTTGGCACACTCCCAAGGCTGCACCCCTTGGCCAAATACCGAAAGACGTGCCGTATTTCACAACCTCTGAAAGTGCACAGCATCGAGTCCCGAGAGTGTGGCTTCCTTAGCAAGCCAGGCAAGTACACAATGACAATAACCACGAACATCATTCCTACCTTTCAGTCCAGGATTTTCAGCATGCTGAATGTGAACGGTAATAATTTTAAAACACTTATTTCATCCACATTTTGGCAGCGGGAATCCCATGAACAGAAACGACTGTAAGATGCTTACGCTTGTCTTTGTCTTGATGTGCACCTTCTTTCTCTCGTGGTCCAAGCCTATGAACTCAGCTGGCACCGTCTCAAAACTCAGCAACTCCAACTCTGCAAGGCAGAAAGGTCCTGTGAGTGATGGTGTGTGGAGCGAGGGGAGCAGGATTTCAGGGCTCTCTGGAAGGGGAGTTGTTGAACCAAACCTTCTCCCTCTCGCACAACACCAGAACTAGGGGACATGCACTAAAATTGAGTGGAGGGAGAGTTAGAACGGACAAAAGAAAATATTTCTTCACCCAGCGTGTAATTCATCTGTGGAACTCCTTGCCACAGGATGTTGTGATGGCACCTGGCCTAGATGCCTTTAAAAGGGGGTTGGATAGATTCATGGAAGAAAAGACCATCACAAGTTACAAACCATAAGCAACCTCCTGGTTTTAGAAGTGGGTTTTCTCTGTGCCAGGTGCAAGGGAGTGACAACAGGAAACAGGTTTTCTCTGTGCAAGGGAGTGACAACAGGAAACAGGTTATCTTGTTGTTTGTGTGCTCCCTGAGGCATCTGGTGGGGCCACTGTGTGATATAGGAAGCTGGACTAGGTGGGCCTTTGGCCTGATCCAGCAAGACTCTTCTTATATTCTTATGTTTATGTTCAAACCACTGAGATGGTTGCAGGAGGTGAAAACGATAAAGGAACTGAACTATTTGGGAGAAGACTGACTATAATAGCCAGGATGATTCCCAAGATCAGAGGAGCATCTGAGTTATCAAAGGGTCAAACTACTAGATAATAATCACATGACTGACTTTGATGTGTTGGCTTTTTCTTATGCAAATGATACACATGAATGGCCTGATCCACATTGGGATCATGACAGGGAGAGTAGGGGGGCTTGAAAACCTTGTCCCCCCCACACTGTGGCCCCGATTCTGATTCCCCCCCCTTGCTATTTGCCCTGGAAAAAAGCTCCCACTGGAATTAATGGGAGCTTTTTTTTTCTCCCAGGGCAAACAGTCCACGTGGGGCCCTAATCCAGGTTGAGATCATGACGGGAGGATAGACCTAAAGTCTCCCTACCTCCTACTATGGTTCCAATCTGGATCGGAACCCTGTGTCCATGCAATTTACACAAGAAGAAGCGAACACACCAGAGTCAATGATGTGATCAGGGGCGTCACTGGAGCGTGGCGGGGGGGGGGGGCGGGCCGCCTGGGGGTGACGCGCGTCATGGGGTGACGCGCGCACCCCCTCGCGCGTCACCTCCATGACGCGTGACACCCTCCGGACGCTCCAAGGCCGGCCCGGGAGCCGGCCTCGGAGCGTCCGACCCCTGAAAGAAGGCCCAGGCAAGCGTCGATCCGGGTATTTTTCGGGTTTTCGCGCATGCGCAGACCCGTTTTGAGGGCAGAAAGCCCTCAAAACGGGTCTGCACATGCGCGAAAACCCGAAAAATCCCCGGACCAACGCGCTGCCTGGGCCTTCTGAGGCCCAGGCAGCGCGTCGATCCGGGGATTTTCCAGATTAATTTTCCAGAAAAATACCCGGATCGACGCTTGCCTGGGCCTTCTTTCAGAAGGCCCTGGAGCGTCGACGGGGTCGGACGCTCCGACGCGACGCGCGGGGGGGAGCCGGGTCGCCCCCCCGCGCCGCGATATGGTAGCGTCACTAGGGTGACGCGTGTCCCCCGCCTCAGGGTGACGCGCGTCCTAGTGACGCCACTGGATGTGATTAATGTCGGCTTCGCCCAAAAATTGAGGTCAGTTGGTACTTGACTACCTTCCTTCTCAGGCCTAGCTTTGGTATGTGGCTGAAAAAGCTGGTTGAGTGGACTGAGCCACTTCAGAGCATTTTTAATGCTTCTGTATAAGAACATAAGAAGAGCCCTGCTGGATCAGGCCCAAAGGCCCATCTAGTCCAGCTTCCTGTGTCTCACAGTGGCTCACCAGATGCATCTGTGAGCACACAAGACAACAAGATACCTGTATCCTGTCGCCACTCCCTTGCACCTGGCACAGAGAAAACCTACTCATACAACCAGGAGGTTGCTTTTCCCCATCATGGCTTGTAAGCTGTGATTGACTTTTCCTCCATAAATCTGTCCAATCTCCTTTTAAAGGCATCCAGGCCAGGTGCCATCACCACATCCTGTGGCAAGGAGTTCCACAGATGAATTACAGGCTGGGTAAAGTTTTAACAAACTCCCTGCACACAGCAGGCAAAGGGTAGGGCTTTCTCCCTGGTGTGTTGGTTTTCTGTTTGCAAATAGTTTTTGACAAAGGAAAGTGGTCAAAAAGCCCAGTACCCCCCTCCCCCACCTGGCCCTGCCCATTCCTATTCCTTGGCCATTGAAAGCATTGGCTGGGAACTACCGCTAAATAGCTCTTTAGACTTACAGAAGGGCTTTCTGCCAGTCCAAGGAGAATGTTCTACTTTCCTTTTGTTGTTGTTCAGTCGTTAAGTCGTGTCCGACCCTTCGTGATCCCATGAACCATATCCCGCCAGGCCTTCCTGTCCTCCACTATCTTCCTGAGTTCGCTCATTTTCATGTTCGTTGCATCGGTGATGCTGTCTAACCATCTCATCCTTTGCCTTCCCCTTCTCCTTTTGCCTTCAATCTTTCCCAGCATCAGAGTCTTCTCCAGAGAGTCCTCTCTTCGCATTAGGTGGCCAAAATCTTTGAGCTTCAGCCTCAGTACCTGTCCTTCCAGGGAACAGTCAGGGTTGATTTCATTTAGGATTGACTGATTTGATCTCCTAGCAGTCCAAGGGACTCTCAGGAGTCTTCTCCAGCACAAGATTAACTGCTTTTGAAGCGATTCCCTCTTTTGCAAGCAGTTTGACATGTTGTGGCACTGGCAGATTCTCCTGTTTGGCTGATAGAACTACGGTAATTGCATGTTTCTCGAGATCCTGGCCAGTGCAGTCCTACACAACTGAACATGTGAACTTGGTTGCATCCCTCCCTCCTCACTTCATCTGTCCAAAGAGCTTGGGGCAGCATATCATAAGCAGAATCATCACCCCATCTTACTCTCACAACAACAACTCTGTGAAGGTAGGTTAGGCTGAGAACAATGAGTGACCCAGGGAGCAACATGGCTGGGCAGAACAAGGAACTGCGGGGTTCTGCAGCTGCTGGGCTAGAAAAGGAGAAGCGTGTGAGATGTGGTTGCAGTGTAGGAAGGGGAAGGAAAAGGGAAGCAGATCTCAAGAAGAAAGAATTCTGGTGCAGTTTGTTCCTGATTTTTAAAAGAAGTTGATATAACCCAGCGTGTATGTACGCTAGTTTAGAAAAACTGGGTTGGCCTGTGTGGATTACGGTAACCTTGACCAGGCAGTCAACTTGAACTACGTACAGCAATTTGAATAGCTGCTTCCTTCATAGGTCACTTGTAGCCCAATCCTGTCTAGCTAGGCTGCAGTGTGGGCGTAAAGCTAACCCTGTCCACTAACCCGGAGTAGAGCCCCAGCCGCCTTGATTAGGTTTACTCGAATGTGCGCCAGCTATTTTGCTGGTGCACAATCGAGAGGTCTGTATAATGGCAGACAGGCCCAGGGAGGGGGATAGGATTTCGGCAGAGTCACCACCGATCCCTCCCCCTTCCTGGGCCCAACCGACCAATTCTCCCCTCCTGGAACACTTTGTTCCGCCCTCCCCCTTCCCCTCCGCAATTACAATGAACCTGGTGAAAGTCACATTTTGATGTACGTTATATTTTCAAGGAGTTAGAATCAGGAGCTGGCAAACTGCAAGCCCCCCCCCCCCCCATCTTTGCAACCTGCCTTAACCCGATTATTGTGGAGAAAGGCAGGCCACAGATGAGTTACAAAGCAACGTTTTTCTTCCTGGACCCATTTTGCAGAATCTTCTGGGTTGAATGGGAAGAGAATGCAGCACAGCCTAATGCAGTTCATTTTAAGATACTGGCTGCTGGACGCAACTCACTCACCATGATCTTTGCACGTCGTGGTCTTTGGCTTCTTCAGGGCCTTATTGGCACCTTCAGTGCAGGGAAGGCAGATTGGCCTGCAAGGGAGAAATACTGTGGGCTGCTGGCTTGGAGCTGCCAGTTGCATCATATGATAGCCTCCAATTTTCTACCTCCTCCCGGTGGGGGGGGGGCAGGTAAGACACGATGGGGGAAGCGAACCGATTTACAAGGCGTGCAAGTGCCTCCACTTGCCTTTCTTCCAGGTTCTTTGCCTGTACAGTCACTTTGGGGCTCTTGAATACATCTTCAGACCCCACCCTGCTGTACCTTACACTTAGCCTGCTCTTGGTTCCCCGCACTGCTCCCGAAAGGGTGCTCCTTCACCCCGCATTCCCCTGCTTGCCTTGGGGCTCTTCTGCACCTCTCTACCCAGAGTTGGGGACACTTCCAGGACTAGTCTCAGGGCCGCGAACGCCTGAAAGTAGGTCAGCTCTCCTCCAGCTAATGGGCGGACCACCATTTTATGTTGTTGTTGTTCAGTCGTTAAGTCATGTCCGACCCTTCGTGATCCCATGAACCATATCCCGCCAGGCCTTCCTGTCCTCCACTATCTTCCTGAGTTCGCTCATTTTCATGTTGGTTGCATCGGTGATGCTGTCTAACCATCTCATCCTTTGCCTTCCCCTTCTCCTTTTGCCTTCAGTCTTTCCCAGCATCAGAGTCTTCTCCAGAGAGTCCATTTTATAGCCTCGGCCCTACAAAGGACCCTCTGTAGCCTGGCAGGGGCTGCCTCTCTCCTGCTGGGTCTGCCATCCTCTTCTCAGGATCACTTACAGTTATGTCTTATACCTTCGCAGAGCCTGAGCAGGACGCAAGACTGAAGTCAGCCCAACGGGAGACCCATAGAACTGGGTCCCTTTCCCTGACTGTGTGTCCCGTCCCACCCCATGGGGCACATTACCTGACTCTCCCACCAAACTGCACCGGTTCCCCCAATTCAAGCAGGGAGATGTCATAGTCATAGAATTCCTGGATGCCCTGAGCCGCCTTCGCTCGAACGTTGTATAACTCGTGGTCAATCCGTCGCTTTATGGGCAACCTCTTCCCTCCTCCTGTGAAGAAGAGATTGAAACCTCCTCAGAAGACATCTTCATTGTGCAGTGACCCATTGTTCCCATGGGGAAGCCAGAAATCTGGGCTACCAACTTCCCGGTGTAATGACAGCCTGTAGGAGAGCAGAAGTGTAGTGGGTTCTGGGAGCCCAACTCGCACCACAGGGACACCTCCCCAATCTTCATACGGAAGGCGCAGGGCTCATCCATGAGGCCAACTCAGGCAGTCGACTCAGGCAGCAGATTGGTGGGGGGCACCCTCTACCGCTGCTCCTCCCACTCCATGAAGCAAAAGAGGGTGCTGGAGTGAAAGAGGAAGTGTGGAGGTGAGAGAGTGGTGGGCTGCATCCCCCTCTTCCTTTTTCAATCCAGGAGTGGGAGGAATAAAAGCTGGCACATCACCAGGTAACAGGGGGCAGCTGTTGGCACACCACCACCTCAGGAGCCAGGAAGTGTGGGTCGGCCCTGGGGGGGACAACAACTCTTTCCCCCTGCACTGATTCCCTGATGCAGAATGCCTCCTCTGAATAGTTATTCTTAGCCACAGAGGGGAGAACAAATATACTGTCCCTCTATATTTTCACCTCCATGGCTAATAGCAACTTCTCTTCATTTTATTCTGTATTATTCCCTCAGATCCATGTAACGTATGAGCAGTTATACACAGTATGCCTGTAACTGATACCAGGCAGCACAGCTCCAATCAACTCTGTCTGCCCACATCAACTGTCACCACCAGCAATGTACTTCTTGAAGTCTCTATATACATCCACGGACTGAACTCTCCAGAACTCAGGATAAGGCTCCGTGGTTAACCTCTGTTTGCTGCCAAGATGCCAGCCAGGTCATAGTCTTTAGGGAGGTGAGAGTGCAGGGGGTAGACTCCCTACCCGCTGCCTTCTCCGTACGGAACGGCTCCGATGGTGAGGGGGTGGGGCCGCCTCGTGCTGGCTTGTAAACGGGAACTAGGACGGGGCGCAACTTACGGTATGGCCCCCACCGTAGCGACGCCTCTGGCCATAACCAACCTCCTGACTTTAGAAGTGGGTTTTCTCTGTGCCAGGTGCAAGGAAGTGACAACAGGAAACAGGTTATCTTGTTGTCTGTGTGCTCCCTGAGGCATCTGGTGGGGCCACTGTGAGATACAAGAAGCTGGACTAGATGGGCCTTTGGCCTGATCCAGCGGGGCTCTTCTTATGTTATGTTCTTGTTGTCCTTACCCAGAACAACTTTCCAGCTAGAAGTATTGTTCAGCTTGCTGAAGCAGTGAGCGGCTGTCAGAACCCAGGTCTTTGAAATCAAGGCACCCCGACAAGAAGGTTCTCGCTGTGTCTGTGATAAAACAAGAATACATTCATTCAATCTGGGGACAACAGGATGCCCTCCAGGCATTGTGCGGTGCAGCCTTTAGGCCTTTGGAACCCAGGAGTGGGAGGGAAATTGAACGGATCATCAAGTCGCAGGATCCGGCTCGACTCACATTTTCTTGGAGGGCCACATGCCAGGGGTTCTTCTGAGCTGGACTCGCACTATCAGAGTTGTTTCCCAAACCACAGATATCGTCCAGATCTCTAGGATCTGAGAGGGTTGAAAAGAAAAGGGAGGGGGGAGGGAGAATGGCACTTATTCTTAGCATGCTCATGCAATTTTCTTATTCTGCTTTCTGTGCAGAGCTTCTGGGTCTCTTGATCGCCTATATTTGTGCCAGCATTGTGGCCTGATGGGACACCCACATCACGTAAAGGCATCCCTCCCTCCAGGTAGCCATGTGGGACTATGTTTAGTGTTATTTATGTTTAGCTGCCATTTGTCTTCTCTACTTCTAGAACTGTCACTATTTCTCAGCCTAACCTACCTCAAAGGGTTGTTGTGAGGACAAAACGAAGAAACTATGTACACCACCCTGAGCTCTGTAGAGGAAGGGTGGTATAATAAAAATGTGAAAAATAAGTAAGTAAAACTGTCTCTATCCTGTCATTCCACCTGGCTGAAGCAGAGAGAGGTGAGAAACAGTGAGGCCCACTCCGTCAGCTGAGCCGGGACTGTTCTTTGGGTCCCCCCCCCTCTCCCAGATCTGCCTTCTGCAGCACCCTCTCCATCTGTTCAGTATCCAATGACATGTCAGAGTTGATACTGAACATCCTTAGATTTCTCTTTCCTTCCTGTTGCTTCTTCCTTTTGTATGATGACTTTCAGATTGTAAGCTGTTATTTTAGGCTGCAAGCCACCTTGAGTGCTTTGGCAAAAAGCTGGCATTATACACAAAGTAAATAAAGAGAATGGGTTCTATTGATTTGGGAGCCGGGAGACCCCAGTCTGAAGTTCTTGGGCAGGAGCAGGACCTCCAGGAAGTTAGACCTGGGATTCATTGCAGGCTTCAGAAGCAAGCGGAATATTGGATAGAGACACCTAGTCCTGTCTGTTCCTGCCCTGCTTCTGTCCTCCTCCTGCAGTGTCGCTATCTCTGTCATGCGCAAGAGAGCTCACACTCACCCAGAACATCTTCAAACGCTTTCTTGAGTTCCTGAGGGGTCTCCAGTATGAAAACGTGCCTCTCGCCTGGCTTCTTGGATGCGATTTCATTCATTGCGCTCCAGTCCACTTCCAGGCTTCCAACGCCAAAGGCATAGATATCTAGATGAGATGAAATGAATCATGACACACGTCACTGGATGACTCAGAAATAAGCCTGGGGTGTTCCAAAATCCCATCATCTGTGGTTAAAACTCAATCGCCTTCATCCATAGTAGGTGAACATAGGAAGCAAAGCTACCTTACACCAGGTAGAGCTCAGGTCCATCTAGCTCGGATGTTGTCTGTGCAGCAGCTCTCCAGGGTTTCAGACAAAAGTCCTTTCCAGCCTCATCTCAAGGTGCCAGGGACTGAACGGGGCAATCGACGGCATGCTCTACCACTGAGCACTGGCATCGCTGCAGGGGAGGCGGAGCTCTAAGTTCCACCGCGGTCCGACCCTCCGTTACACCGGTGCACAAAGCGGCCCCGCCCCCTCACCTTTGGAACCATTCAAGGCGGTGAAAGCAACGCGCAATGCACTGGTGTAACGGAGGGTCGGACCGCGGCGGAACTTAGAGCTCCGCCCCCCCTGCAGAGACGCCAGTGCCACTGAGCAATTGAAGGGAGGCACATTTGAAGGGAGCCACAGACTGAAAACTGTGAGAAGGGGATTTTATGTGTATCTGTTCGTGTCGTATCCTTGTTTGACAGGGGGGCCCTGGAACCTGAGAGGAGCTCCTAAGAGGCCATAGCCAAAAAAGGTTGAGAATGGCTGCATAGAGCAACTAGAGCAACTGGTCTGCGGGCTCACCATTATTGAGCTTCCCAGACAATGCACAGCTGCAGGGGAGTGTTCTGCTGCTAGGTACACTTTCCATTTACAAGAGCCCCAATCTAGAATATACCCCAAATCCTCTTCAATTGAAAGGGTTTTCACAGCAGACGCTCTGAGGTTCCTTGGCAGACAGTCCAAGGTGGAAAGCAATCCTGCCAAGCAGAAAGTTTGGAACCTACAGAATGACAGTAAAAGCCTGGCTCCTGGCTCCTAGCCATGAGACTTCCATTGGGTTTGGTAGGGTGAAACAGAGCCTCACCCTACCAATCAAAATGGACACCTGGGCTCATATGAGGAAGAGCGATCTCTGAGGCAAATTGGAAACCCTCACAGCTATCACTCAGAAAGTGTGTGGTTTATTATTTGCTTCTTTGCTTTTAAGAGAAAAACTATTTCATTAAAAACACTCAGGGTGGCTTCCAACAAAACTGAACAATAAAGACAATAAAATAAAAATAAGGGGAGACAGACACCACACCAGGTTGGCCCAGCTACGAAGCAATTGAATGCAGCTTGCATCACCAGAAAGGTGGCAGGGGGTGAGGGGGCAGTGGGTTTGGAGTGTCCTTCACCCAAAGTATTTTGCCAGAGGTGAGCTGCGCTGATCTACTCCCCGCTTGCTGAAAGCAAGCAGAAAGAGGATCATCTGCTTCATTGCCATGCCCCATTGCCATGCCCCATTGTCTTCCCAAATCTGGAAGTGTGGGGTTTTCAGTTTTGTTCACAGGGACTACGCAAATGAAGGCGCTCCTTCATTCGCACTGTCCTGCACTCCCGGGTTTGTGAGAATCATGCAACAGAACATGGTAAGGGGCTTTTTTATTTCCTTTTTCAGTGTGACACACAGAGGTGGCAGTGGTGGACACAGAGGTAGTGCTGGGTGGTGGACCCAGTCACACCACCCCTGGCATGACAGACAGTCTAGTAGTCCAATAAAATCATTTTTCAAACACGGCACAGCCAGAGGGTAAAAGCTGTGAGGCAAAAGCCTTTCTGCAAAGAAAGGTATTTGCCTGACTGCTGAAGACCAGAGAGGAGGCAGTTGGGAGTTGCAGAGCCAGGGAGCAACCACTGAGAAGGTCCTACAGCTAAATTCAACTCACCTAGATAGTCTTTTCGGTTTGCTCTCACATTCAAGAATTCTTCAATCTGCCCAACTGCAATTTTGGGAGAACCTCCCATGTTGGACTTCCCTAGGACAACAACAATACCGTTTAGCCAACTAAGAAGTACAGTCGTTCCCAAACTGTGTGTCAAGAGGCACTGGGGTGCTCTGTAAAATAAAGCCTCCTGGGAACCCCAATTAAAGCAGTATGTTCTGAATGAATGTGGCATTTTTGCAGTGTGATCTTCTGTAGGTGCTTCACAGGACACAGGTCCTTCACTGTCCTTCACAGGACAGTGTGGGTGTGGAGAATGGACAGCCTTTAGTTACATGGTTACATGGAGAATGGACAGCCTTTAGTTACATGGCAAACAGGTGCTTTTTATGAAGCTTCAAAAATGGCTTCACCAGGTGACCTTCACGTCATCTGGCATGGGACTCTATTGGCGCACCTTACACCTTCTGCTTCATACTTGCTAAGGGGGCCCACTGGTGGCCTCTTCTCCAGGGAACCCCCCCAATCTTGGAGTCAACTGGCTGGTGCTGTCAGCTAAAAAAAAAGGTAAAGGTGACCCCTGACAATTAAGTCCAGTCGTGTCCGACTCTAGGGTGTGGTGCTCATCCCCATTTCAAAGCCAAAGAGCCAGCGTTGTCCGAAGACGCCTCCGTGGTCATGTGGCCGGCGTGACTCTCCTTGCCGCAGCATGTAGCATGCAGCTGGAACACGGAGCGCTGTTTACCTTCCCGCAAGCGGTACCTATTTATCTACTCGCATTAACATGCTTTGGAACTGCTAGGTTGGCTGGAGCTGGCCAAGCAACGAGAGCTCACCCCGTCCCGGGATTCGAACTGCCGACCTTTTGATCGACAGCTCATGGTTCAGCGGTTTAACCCACTGTGCCACCTGCTGGCAACAACAGCCCTAATCACCTACTTCATAAGCAAAGGGATGGGCTCCCTAGCTGACATGTGATGTTTCCCCAAACCTTTTCATTCTCCCTATTCCTCCTCACCATCTGTGAGCAGAATGATGGCATGGCGGATTTTGTCCCATCGATCCCTGATAAAGGCTTCATGGTTGACCATCATCTCATACACGGCATTCAGCGCGGCCTTAATGTTGGTCCCCGTTGCATTCCCATGGTCTGCAAGAAGGTTCAAACTGGCATTGAGTTTTATACATTTATAGCCCACCTTTCCCAAACCTTGAGGTTGTTAACAAAATTGAGGGTGGTGGTGGTGGAAACACATAAAATAAAATTTCAACAGAATTAAAAAAGCAAGATGGAGATACAAGGACAACAGCACTGAACATTCAAGGCTGATCAGGTTGAAACAATCATCTAAAAAACCACTGCGAATGAGCTCTGACAAGCCTCAAGCTCACACATTCCCCTTATCTCTCCTTTATACATGAGGAAAGGAGATTGAGAGGTTCCACCTTCGGTTTTGAATAAACCACAGTTTCCTATTATGTCTGAACTAAGGGAACTATGGTTTATTCAGAGGCATTGCTCTGGTAGGGGCGGGACCGTAAGTTTTGCACGTCCTAGTCCCGTTTACCAAGCCGGCAGGAGGCGGCCCCACCCCCTCACTGTCGGAGCCATTCCCATGCGGAGAAAGCAGCACGCAGGGAGTCTCTTGCCTGCTGCTTTCTCCGCACGGAATGGCTCCGACGGCGAGGGGGCAGGGCCGCCTCCTGCCGGCTTGGCAAACGGGACTAGGATGTGCGAAACTTACGGTCCCGCCCCTACCGGAGCAACGCGTCTGGGTTTATTCAAACCACAGTTAGGTCACAAAGCAGGAATTTAAACTATGGCTTATGCCAGGCTTAATATACTGGGACATTAGAGAAGAGTAACAGCACCTTTGTATTTCATTTCCCTCTCCATTTTGTCAAGAACGACATCTGCATCTTCAGCAGTATCGTCGTCAATGTGAACTATGATCTTGGGCCGGCTGGCATAAGAGATAATTGAGAACCTGATGGGAACATCAAAGCTGGCAATCTGGGAGTAAAAAAGAAAGAAGAAAGCAAAAAGGCAATGGGGGAAAGAAAAAGAAAATCAGGAAAGTGGACTGCGAGCCTGTGTTTGAAGACAGACCCCAGTAGAGAATGGGCAATCCTATACCTCAGAACCACCAGTTTCAGTGCTATAGGATATGGCAGGGGTTCTCAACCCCTTCCTGGCCGAGTACCACCTCCGGCACCACTCTCCTGCTGCGTACCACTGGAAGTGACTGGCGATTACATCATTGCCAGTTACTCCCAGGTTTTCGGAGGCCAGAAAATGCAGGTAGGAGGCTTTGGGCGGGTGGGAGGGCCCTTCTCAGCGTTCCCGAGAGGCTCGGCCAAAGGCAGGAGCCTTTCGGGAGCGAAAATGCGCTGCCAAAAGTGCTGTGTCAGAGCGGGGTTCTGGTGGTCTGGCACTCCGAGTACCACCAGCAGTCGGCTGAAGTACCACTGGTGGTACTAGTACCGCTGGTTGAGAACCCCTGGGATATGGCATATACCAGGGATGGCCAAACTGCGGCTCCTGAGCCACATGCAGCTCTTTGACACATAATGTGCAGCTCTTGGAAATATGTTGGCTGAGCTCCTTTTTTCATCACAATTAATATAAAAGGTAAATAAGACATTTTCAAGCTTTATAATTATTTACCGGGTATAAACAGAGCGAGAGAAAGAGAGAGTCCACTGGATTAAAAAATAAGTTTAATCTTACAAGAACGAATCATATCTACAGGATTCAAGGTAATAAAATATGTATTTTTATAAGAAAAGATCTTAAAACAGCATAACATTTCATTCATTGGCCATGAATATCCTCAGATGTTCATATCCTTTTGGCTTGATACGCATCTGAGTATATTCATGGCTAATGAATGAAACGTTATGCTGTTTTAAGATCTTTTATTGTAAAAATACGTATCTTATGACCTTGAATCCCGTGGATATGATTCGTTCTTGTAAGATTGTAGCTGGTCATAACAGTTTTAGAGCATTTTTAATGTTTAATGTTCATGGAGAATAAATGTATTTAAGAATTTAAATGCTTCTTAAATATTGCGGCTCTCAAGCATCTGAAGTTTATCATATGTGGCTCTTACATGAAGCAAGTTTGGTCACCCCTGGCAAACCTTGGTTCCCTTGGATGCTGACACAACGGTGCCTGCACTGATGAGGCCCTGCAGGTGTAGCTCCAATCTCACCGGTGTATGTGCCCAGACGCTGGTTCAACACTACATTGCTGTACCCTCACTGCAGGTTCACGTCCAAACAGCGTAACATCACTTTAACTTTGGTGATTTCCTCTCGAGAATCCTTGTGAATTATAGTTCTGAGAGGAGCTACAATTCTGAAAGGATTCTCATGCCTCATACTTAGCCAGAGTACCTGAGAAGAAGCCAGCTTGAAACTAGTGCTGTATAAATTTGTCATGAACATACCTCCTGAGGTAACTAGACACTAATACTGCACCTAGCAAATCCATCAGACGATACTTGCCCACTGGCCCTTACCACATGCTGTCTGTCCAAGCTTATTACCCTGTTAATGATGATCTCCACACACTCTTTAAAGATATTGAAGTTGGCTTCAGTGACGCTGTGGGATGCATCCACAAGCAAATAAATGTAGAGGAAACTGTCTTTGGAAAGGATAAGCCTTCGTCCCAAGGACATACCTAATGTGGAGAGGGAAAAACTATCAACCGATATAGTATGGAAACTTTCCAAATTGCTTTTGAGCAGGTCCGTTCGTTGTTTTCGGAAGCCAGTCTAAAACAAAGACTAAATCTGGAGGCTATTTCAATCTCCCAAAGAAAACCTGCAAGTCTTCTGAACAGACAGCAAGAGCTGTCATTTGCCAATAAAATCTGGCTACCTATCCTGAAAAGAGCATATTTGCAGCCTAGGAGGAATAGAGCAGAGGTTGATGATTCCGTTGTCAGTTAACGGTTGCCATGGCTTTTACTGGTATATGCTAGCAAGAGCTCCATGTTCTCAGTGTCATCCAGCAGTGTTATGCTGAATTACCTTGACAAGGTCCCTCGTGTGGGATGAAACGTTGGTAGGAGAAATAAAGACTCATCTTCGCCTCTACGCACATCTCCAGAGTGTGTGTGAGAGAGAAATCTCTTAAGAAGACAGTACGATTTTAGTTTTATTTCTCAAATAATAAACATGGCTAGAAAACCCATAATGCCTGCTTCATTACATATCAACCGATATTTCAAAACTCCCAGCTCACTGCAGATGTTGTACTACAGTCATAGAAGGAGTGAAAACTTGCTCAACCTGCACACTTGCAAATAAAGAGATGTTACACAACACCATATATTTCCAGTGCTGGGGATGCTGGAGTCGGGCTTTCACCCCAATTCCAAATGTATGCAGCTAGTTATAGTTACTGGTGAAGGAGGAACACTCTGCATGTAGTAGTCAATGACACGCCCTTTATTACTATTTCACATATTCTAGGCTGAGTTGGGCATTGAAAACAGATTCGGGAGCTAAGCTCTGAGAAGTCATCACTCAAATTAAGGCTCCTGAAATCATCCCTCCTGCAAAAAAGATCTAGTGAACCTCCAAACCCAGTCCAGGCTGACAATAAGTCTTCTGATTAGATTATGTTCCAACATCTGTTCTGGGGCCCACCGTGACCTACAGTAAACTACATTCCCAGAACTGAGTGAAAAAGGGTAGATGGCTGGGACTGACCTTGCAGTGTCTCAGAAGGGTCAGGCCGAGAAGAAGACACCTCGCTCAGCACGTTGGTAAATGAGGCTCTGAATTCAGCTCCAACGTCTTCGGCCCGATCGTAAGAGTATGGGGCTGTGGGGAAGAGAGAGGATGCAGATCTTAGGTCTTTGCAAGACAAGAGGAGTCAAGGCTTGGGTTCGTGGAGAGGGACGTGGAGTCTAGTGAGTTAGAGTTGGGGGAACAGAAGTAGGGTAGAGATGGTCTTCAGCAGTTCGAGAACTACCGGTAAGAACTTAAAAGATAGGGTCGGGTCTCCTGGGTCTCGAGGAGCCTGGTGACAGAGAGCATAAACTGGGTGGCAGCTAGGATTCCTGAGTTCGCTGGAAAGTTAGCAGGATTCATTAGTTAAAAGACTGGTTGCATAACAAGAATGATCAAGAATATTTCTCAAGAACATATACCGGTAGTAGCTAGGGACTACGCACACACAAAAATAATTAGGCATGGTCTTTGCCCCAAAGTCTTACAACCTAAAGTACCGTATTTTTCGCTCCATAGGATGCATCGGACCATAGGACACATGCATCCTATGGAGCTAAAAATAGGGATTTTTTTAAAAACTTACCTGGGCTTGTGGGGGCTTCGTGGAGGCCTGCAGAGAGTCGCGCAGACCTCCACGATCTTCAGTTCGGCGATAAATGGCTCTTTTCGGCCATTTCCGGTTTTCGCGAAAACTGGAAATGGCCGAAAAGAGCCATTTATCACTGAACTGAAGATCGGGGAGGCCTGCAGAGGGTCGTGCAGGCCTCCCCGAAGCCCCCACAAGCCCAGGTAAGATTGGTAATTAAACATTCGCTCCATAAGACGCACGCTTATTTCCCCCTATTTTTTGGGGGGGTGCGTCTTATGGAGCGAAAAATACGGTAGACTGCATGACACATGAGGAAATAAATTTAAAATAGCAGATGAAGGACGAAACTGGATGAAGGAAGTGAGGAGAAACAGTTTACAGAAAAGAAGTATGGCAGGAAATGTGAGCTTAACTGTTGTTAAAAGCAACAGAGACTCTTGTAGCACCATAAAGACGAACCAAGTGTTCAGGGACAACAACCCCCTTCATCAGATACGAGTGTAGATGAAGCCATGTAAATATCTGGGTGTAGGATATTCTAGATCAGGGGTTCTCAACCTTTGGAGGCCCGGGTATCCCCTATCACGGTCCAATTTTCTGAAGTACCCCCTGCTAATGAACTGCTAATGAACTGGATTAATCAATTAATTAATTAGGTAATTAATCATTAAATAAAAAAGTACTAAAACAATTTTAAATGTGAAGAAATGTCTTATTTAACTCTGTGTGTGTGTGTGTGTGTGTGAGAGAGAGAGAGAGAGAGAGAGAGAGAGAGAGAGAGAGAGAGAGAGAGAGAGATGCAAGGATCTCTTTTTTTCTCCAAGTCACACTTCCCAAAATCAGCTCCTCCCTCCCCCACCCCACCAAAGTACATTTTCCAAAGTACAAAAATAAGCCCAAAACCAAAATCAGAGAGTCGGAAGGGCTCCGAAAATAATTTAAATTTAAAATCCATGTTAATTAACACTTAATTGGCTGCTGATGGGGCAGATAAGGGGCAGGGCTTGGTGTACCCCCAGCAAGAGGTCCGCGCACCACAGGTTGAGAACCCCTGTTCTAGATAGAAGGTGCCACAAAAGGAAAGGGGCGGGTACAGGAAAGAGAAGACAAGGAAAAGGAAGAGATAAGATGATTACAACTGGTGGAATGACAGCAACAAGGATGTATGAAGAATCAGGGAAGAGAGCATAAGGAGAAGGTTAAGAGAGGTTTAAAAGTACACGAATAGTAAATACGAAATGATCAGGGCAGCCAAAGGAAGATGGAAGAGACTTGTGGTCAGGATACTTACCCCTACAACTTGGCTCAGCCCCTGACCATTCACCCTCTGAAGTGCAGACACGCTGGGATGACCCAACCAAATCCAGACCACTCTGACACCGGAATGTGACCCGATCACCAAGACGATTGCGCCCCCCGCTAGCGATTGCCCCTGGCGGGATGGCAAGAGCTGGGCAGTATCCCACTGCAGAGAGAGCAAGAGATTTGGGTGTACAAACAGGGAGAGAACTAAGGATGATGTAGGGGTAAGTGTGGCGACCAACCCCTTCAAGTCCCATGACCAGGCAAAGCATCTGGGTGACACTCCCCAGTTTTATACCCCAGCAGATTCTGTGGCCCCCTCAGCTAAAGTGACTCACAATTAAATCTCGTGGACGGCAATGTTATCCACAACTGATGTACTTTATTGGGTATTTGGGTGTAATGCGATCAGTGCCCACTTATTTACAAAGGCACTGAACCGATGCTTTCCAATCTTTACCAAACTGAATTTTTTTTTAAATTGTGTGAGTGTGTGTACCTTACAGTAAGGGTTGGGTCTACACTGTGGTACAGCAATTGTGCTAAGATAGTGGTTTGGGAGTTTGACTTAGACCTGGAAGATCCAGGTTCAAATCCCCGCTATGTCCTGAAGCTTCCTGGGTGACCTTGGGTCAGTCACTATCTCTCAGCCTCACCTACTTCACAGGGTTGTTGTGAGGACAAAAGGAGGGGAGGCACTATGTATAGCACCCTAAGCTCCTTGGAGAAAGAGTGGTATAAAAATGTGAAAATAAAATAAAATAATCTGAATTCTGCAACCTATGTAAACAAACTTGAATGTATTTTGCATAATATATTCTGCTTCTGTGACATATGAGGAGGAGCAAAGACTAAACTTTTGGAAATTCTATTGAGATGACCTCATTCTATCATATTTTACTTGTTATTGCTGACACACCTTCATGGTCCAGAAGGCTAGATACTTTTTATTTTAAGTAATATAAGGTTCTGTGGTGATATTGCCTTAGAAATGTATGCTCAATCTTTTTTCATTTGCCTCAAAAATGAGTGGCCAAAGCAGGTTACCCTTCAGACTTGGAAATTTTGGCCTCTCACTATGTCAGATCATGTCTGGGCCGTACCACTTCAGACTTCAGGTGGAGGTTCACATGACGGAACACTCTTCCATGCCAGAGAGAAGGCTAAATCAGAATCCTCCACTCTGACATCTAAGACTTTATGTATAGGTGTGTCCTCCTTAATGACGGTTTGCTTAATGACAATCCGCATATATGACGGAGGTTCCCAAAGTGTAAACAAAGAATTAAAGCTACAGTACTGTATTTAAATGCAAAAAAATGTCATCTTTAACTCTCTCTGTGTGTGTTTCTACCTCCATTGACAGGTAGAAATCTTGTTGTGCTTTGTGTTACACGCATAATGTACACTGTGTTTGCCATTCATTCCCTATTACAACTCCACTGTGTTACATTGAGGACTCGCTTAATGACGGTTTCACTATATGACGGGTTTTCCAGAACGTATTCCCGGCATTAAGCAGGGGACACACCTGTACAGGATTTTTTTTTTTTTTTGCATGGAATACCATTAAACCATGTGAGTTCCCACCTGCAATCTGAAGTGGTACACCCCAAACACTGGTTTAACACACACACCCTCCCGCAATGAGAACAGCTGGGCTGTAGACTTACACAAGAAAGTGCCTAGCAAGTTTCATTTTGGTCAACTGCAGCATCTCATTGAAATGTTATTTTCATCTTTTCACATACGCCCCTCAACAAAGTGTGATTGGACCGGGCCAGATTTTAAACTTGGAATATAGAATTATGTCATGAATGTGGACACCAAGTTTCACAGGTTTGCCTTAACTTACAAGCAAAGTATCACATTAAAAAACAAGCAGAAAAACCCAAGCATCTGATTTAGACCAAATGCCCCCGCTTCAGTTGGACAATTATGCAAAATAAGCAAATATAAATATGAAAATAGATCAAAGGGAAAATGTACACAATTTAGCTGAATTTGGCTCTTAGTGTAGAATTCAGTAAAACATACGCAAGACTATGCAGCAACAGCTGTCTCTTTTTTCCAAAGAGAGCAAATTGATACCGGGGGTGGGTGTAACAAAGGCCTGGTGGGGTTTACCTCCATCATCGCAGACTGGGGAGGTTCCGTTCCAGCGGCCATTGGGCTGGCAGTGCCGCTGGGCCGAACCACGGAGCTGGTATCCATCAGAACATTCAAAGGTCAGGATGCCACCAACAGGGTGCCCATTTCGTCGGGGACCAAAGGAGCCATTTTCAAAGGCCTGCTGTGGAGGGCAGCGCACGTCTGCAGAAGAGAAGGGACAGGCTCAGAACAACAAAGTTTAAGGGTTCAAAGAACTGCAACGTTGCATGGTCAGCCAACTGGTGGCATAGGTATCACGAGTGGCACAGGAAGCAAGAATCTGTGGCATGCTCACACAGAAAGTGGGGAGCCTATAGGCATGGCTACGTCATATCAAGGCAGGCTTACACTCTTGCCTGCCTGTACTGTGCAGCGCTGCTGCTGCCTGGTTCAGAAGCCTAGAGACCAAATGCTGCAGATGTTTTACACTGGAGCAGTACTTACTCTTGCATACTTGACCTGTGGCATGCTTGACAAAAAGGAGGGCCATGTGTTAGCATAGCTGGTTTACACAGGATAGCAGGATTTGGGAGCCTTCTGTTAAGATCATAGCACTGCGAGGCATGTGGTCATAAGAAAGGAAATCAGATTTATTTACAGGAACTGACTCCATACTTGGCTGGGGGGTGGGAGGGAGAGAGGTCCTCCTACATGATCTGGCTGGAAGGGGAATCTGGGAAGAAGGAGGAGGGAGGGAGGCCTGAAATTAGCATCTGCATACTAAAAGAGAGTTTGAGCAAACAATTAAAAGAGAGCTTACTGGGAAAGGAACCCACACATTCCATCCTGCTAGCTTACTACATACTAGCTATATTGCAGCATTGCGCCCTTCAGATGCAGGATGCTGGCGCAGTCAGTGTGGTTGTACCTTTCTGCACTTCCAACAGCTACTACTGGCTTAAATGGTCAGCTGCAATCTGGAGCACCATCATTACTTTGTATGTTTAACAGAGCTTAAGGAAGAGGATCTGGAGGAATCCAAATATTTGGGGAAGGACTGTGGCTCAGCAGAAGATCATCACTTTACTTTGCATGCAGAAGATCCCAGGTTCAATAGCATCATTGTGAACGAAGGCAGCTCCCTAAGGCTATGGACATCAGCTACTCCTACTGGTTTGACTGAGAGCTGTACATTTCTCTTGGGTCAAAGAGTGGCTATAAGGGGGTGGAGAGACCACAAGGTCAGGGGGCCACAACTCCAAGCAAACCGAGAGGCAATTTAAAAGTTTCCCTCTTTAATGAAGAAACATTTGTTATGCAGTCAGGCCTCCCGGTCTCCCTCCCCATATAGTCATATATATAGCAGAATTGCCAACCCTCCAGGACTGGCCTGGAGTCCATGGGAACCAGCATCAATAGCCTCTAGGAGGCTACTGAAGCGAACGTGCTGCCCCTGCAAATGAAACCAGAAATCCCACACGTCCAGGTTTCACAGCAACACGTGAGGAGGGGAGGGGAATGATTTGCTTCTCGCTGAAGCAAGCAGTAAGTAAGCAGAGAGTTGCAGCAGCTTGCATTAGCAACGGGCTGGAGGGAGGCGACGGTGGCAGCAGCAGCAGCAGACTCAGGGTGAAAGGCACCTGAATCCGTTGCCCCCTGGACCCCTCGCAATCTGCCACTGATGCATCATGCGGCCGTGGCTCCATGGATGAGCCAGCAGTGGCAATTCCAGTGTGATGCGTTATGGAATTCCACTGGAAATTGCATCCCACCCGAGCATGCTTCATAGAAACGGGAACACGGATCACGTGACTGTGATAAACCGCCCATAAAACACGACCCCTCTCCCAACCTTCCATAGACCTTGTATCCGATTACCCCATTAGCCTTCCAGCAAACATCAGAGTAGCAAGCAACCCTTCCCTCCCTGGCGTACCTCTGCACTGTGCTTGGCCGATACGGAGTCCGGTACGAGAGAGCAAGGGAGTCCACCTCCCATCTGATTGGCAGGTCCGGCTTCGTGATGGGAATGGATAGAAGCCAGCTGGGCAGGAGTAGGTGAGGATGCTTCCAGGGCGATACCCATCAGACAGGGACATGGTGCCACCTCGGATGGACACCACGTTTGGGCATGATGGGGTTGCGTCAAGTACAGGTTCCTGGGTGACAACAACAGCTGCAGGGGGTACAAACAAAGCAGGTGTCTCCAGCTTAGGATCTGAATTCTCTTTAAGAGGACTCTTTCCACAGCATTCAGACTGAACCTGGGTTCAGAATGGCTACTGGTTTTTACACTGCTGAGCTTCAAGACGGGTTCCGTATGTACCAGCCAGCCACTACTTTTCCACCTGGAGTCACAGGCAGAATTTGCAAGGTTCCTTCCAGACCGCGCAGGACCTATGTAGCGTGTTTTGGGGACACAGTGGGCTGACTCTCTCCCTTTTACCCTTCATACTTTCCTTCATCTGGGCATGTGCCTCTCAAAAAAGATGGAAGAGTAGACCGAATTGCCGTTCACACCTGCAGTCACTGAACTGCTGTTCCGCTGCTCTCAAAAAAGTCAGGGTGCTTATCGAACCAAGATATCAACCAGACTTTTAGGGCGCAATCCGATCCTACTTACGCCACCGTTGTAACCAGCGACGCAGCAAAAACGGGAGGCCCCAGAATGGAAAGGGGATTCAAATCCCCTTTGAATTCCTCTTTTGGAGGGGATTTGAATCCCCTTTCCATTCTGAGGCCTCCCGTTTTCGCTGTGCCGCTGGTTACAACAGTGGCGTAAGTAGGATTGGATTGTGCCCTTAAGCATGGGAAAAATACAGGAGAACAAGATATGGATAATGAATCCCAACCTCACATCACCATCCTGGTAAAGAGCGGGTGAACAAAATATGACAATCCCAGAGGAAATGCTCCACCGGGAAGTGGACCACAACTTCAGAGTAGGAAGCGGTAACAACCAGAGTACCTCAGAACATATGAAGCCCTTTCTCTATGAAGCCCTTCCCCAGGGCTTAATTTACAGGGGGAGGCCAGAGAATTCTTCTTCACCCAGCATGTAATTCATCTGTGGAACTCCCTGCCACAGGATGTGGTGATGGCACCTGGCCTAGATGCCTTTAAAAGGGGTTTGGACAGATTCATGGAGGAAAAGACCATCACAGGTTACAAGCCATAAGCAACCTCCTGGATTTAGAAGTCGGTTTTCTTTGTACCAGGTGCAAGGGAGTGACAGCTAGGCTTACCAGATCTTCAACCGGGACAGAGTGCTAGACCTTTAGGAGAAGGAATGTGGACAGGTGTAGCTTGTTAAACCCTTAGAGCACAATCCTAGGCATATCTACTCAGAAGTGTACCCCATTGTGTTCAGTGGGGCTTGCTTCTGAGTAGACATGCCTAGGATTGTGCTCTGAGGTTTAACAAGCTACACCTGTCCATATTCCTTCTCCTAAAGGTCTAGCACTCTGTCCAGGTTGGAGATCTGGTAAGCCTAGTGACAGCAGGAAACAGGTTATCTTGGTGGCTGTATGCTCTCGGAGGCATCTGGTGGGGCCACTGTGAGATACAGGAAGCTGGACTAGATGGGCCTTTGGCCTGATCCAGCAAGGCTTATGTTCTTAAGTTCTCTATGAAGCCCTTTCCCCAGGGCTTAATTTACAGGGGGAGGCCAGAGAGTTACCAGGAGTCCTTACCTCTTACACCAATCCCTTAGCTACTGTTTTTAGAAGGGCACAGGGGACACGAGTTAGCTAAACTGGAGTAAGTCGAGGTGGGGGTTGTGAATTTCAATAAAAGCCCCTCTACCTTTCTAATTCAAGCAGTTCCTTTTTATTACTACAGTGGGGTGGGATTTTCTAGGCACTTATCTTCCTAGATATTAATTTACTACACTTTCCAAATCTCTCTAGACTTTGACTGCACCAGAAAAGGAGCTTTTTTGTTGGTTTGTTTTACAGTAACACATGCTTCAAAAGCTTTGCTATCTCATGTTTGTGTTACAGATGGTTTACTGTTTGAAACACTGAATATTCTCATTTACCAGTCAATCAGTTCAATACTATATTGCTAATTGCACAGCCATCAGAAACGCAGATCTGAAAATTATTTGCCTATAAAAAACAAGATAACACTGTAACTTTTAAAAGCTTAACTGACAAGTGTTAGTTGCCCTTCTGTTTTTGTCTTTTTTTAAAAAACAAAGGAAGCACATTTATTTCCACAAAAGAGAAATAAAAGACAGACTGAAGAGCTGTTGCTGGGCCAACATGATGATGCAGTAATTAGCAGCTTGGGTCAGTTACCCATCTCGCAGGCTAGCCTACCTCACAGGGTTGTTGTGAGGATAAAATGGGGAGTGGGAAACATGTACACTACCCTGAGCAACTTGGAGGAAGTGTGAAATATAAACCTGTACTAGAATAAATTCTCAGCATTTGAATAGAATTTTCAGGCAGAGCTGGCCCATTGGTGAGGCCAATTGAGGCAGTTGCCTTAGGCAGCAGAGTGACAAGGGGTGCCTCCTTGAAAAGGAAAACAGAGTAGAAGATAAAGTATGGAGAAGAGTTGTGGGCTAGAGTGTCAGAGACACAACATGCTCTTCTTTACTACACTCCCGGGCCTCTTCTTCTCTGTTGTCATATTTGGGGGGGGGGGCAGAGCAGGAGGAGGAGGGGCAGAGGAAGCTGCTGATGTACTGCCGGGTAAGGGGGGAGTGGCATTTAGTGCACCACCTCAGGCACCAGGAACACTTGGGCCACCCCTGCTTTCAGGTGTTGAAAGTGTTTCACATATATGGTAATCTTGATTGACAATATCAGGATTGGCATAATCTGCGACAATTGGGTAAATTAATTCAGTTTTATTAATTTACTTCAGGGCTGTATTCTACCTTTTCCTTTACAAACAAGTCTAAGGTGGCTAAGAAATACAATTTCAAAACAAAACAAAACAAATGCAATAAAACTAATATACAGTACAAATAAAAAGGTAAAGGTATCCCCTGACAATTAAGTCCAGTCGTGTCTGACTCTAGGGTGTGGTGCCACTGAAATTACGGGTGATGCGCGCAAAGGGGTGACGCACGAACCCCCGCGGCCGCCACCTCCGTCGCCCTAGCCACCTCCGTCGCCCTCCGAGGCCGGCCCGGGAGCCGGCCTCGGAGCGTCCGGAACGGCCGGTGCTCCAGGGCCTTCTGAAGACCCAAGCGTCAATCCGGGTATTTTTAGTGTTTTCGTGCATGCGCAGAGACGAAAACGGTCTGCGCATGCGCGAAAACACTAAAAATACCCGGATTGACGCTTGGGCCTTCAGAAGGCTCTGGAGCGCCGGCCGTTCCGAGGCCGGCTCCCGGGCCGGCCTCGGAGCGTCCGGAGGGCGACGCGAAGGGGCGGGGGCGGCACCCCCAAAAATCGGGGGCGAAACTCGGGGGCGTCACGGGTGACACGCGTCACCCCGCCTTGGGGTGCCGCGCGTCCTAGTGACGCCACTGGTGCTCATCTCCATTTCAAAGCCGAAGAGCCAGCGTTGTCCGAAGACGCCTCCGTGGTCATGTGGCTGGCATGACTCTCCTTGCCGCAGCGCGTAGCATGCGGCTGGAACCCGGAGTGCTGTTTACCGTCCCGCAAGCGGTACCTATTTATCTACTCGCATTGACATGCTTTGGAACTGCTAGGTTGAAGCTACAGGATGAAATCAGAGCCACAAACTGGCTGATTCAAAATGACAGAAATTGAAAAGCTTCATGAGATAAAAGTTTTTTGAACAACTACTTAACAATGGGCAGAGAGAGAGAGCCATATCTCTCTAGGCTCGGGAAAGTATTTCAGAATTGTGGTGCCACCACTGAAAAGGTCCTGTCTTTGGTGTCTGCCAGATGAATCTCAGGTAAAGGTGTGAGGGCAACAGAACAGCAACTCTGGTGCCAGTCTAAGGACTCTGGCAGTTTAAAGAAAGTGGCTTGCCATGTAGGGGATATGCTGCATCAGTCCCTTACTGTTTACAATAATAATTACAATAATACTTAAATATTGTAATTAATTTAAACTTAATATTTTTCTTTTTTTCTTCCCTAAAAAGTATTCCCTAAAATTGAATTTCAAAAATAAAAACATTCCAAATTCAAAACTCAAATTTTGATTATGACATTTTGCTGAGTTACTCATTTGTGCAAGACTGCTTCAGCTCTTATCTTAATATGTTTTAGCCGAATGATGTTATGGCCGATTCACGCTTAGGGGTTTCTTTTTATTCCAACATGCAGCTCACCAGGGAGTGCAAAAACCCACATGAGAAGAAGAAAAATGAAAGAAAGAAAAAAAAAAGCTCTTTCAAGGGAAATACATTACAAGAATAGCTTGGGGAAGGAAAGTGGTTAAAAAAGATGAAGAGCATAAATGGGATTAGAATAAAGAAGGGAATGTGGAAAGCTTGAAAAGAGACGAAAAATGGACCGAGACAAAAAAAAAAGGGGGGAATAAGGCAGCTAGGAATAAAAAGCAAAATTAGAAGGAGGAAAGAACAGAGAAGACATTTAATCTGAGATTAATAAGGGAAAAGGAATGAATAAAAAGGAGTGAGGCTATGGAAGGGCATTAACAGTTTAAACACACACGAAATTATTTTTAACAACAGACAAGAATGTACTTTAAAGAAGACAAAAATGAAAAGAGATCGGGCCAAGAACCAAGACAGGCTGGCGTGCAGTGCCCGGACCGGCCCTCCCACCCTCCTCCCTAGAGCAGCAGCAAGGGGCTGGCAGCTACCTGGCAAGAGGATCAGGGTGCAAAGCAGCGGACGCATCATGCTGCTGCCGGCTCGGGTCCGCTCTTCTTTTAACGCGGCAGCTGCCACGATGTGGGAATCTCCCACCCAAATTCTCCAGCCGCTGCCGGAAGGAGACCGGGCAGTGCGGGGAGAAACAGATGAATGAGGGAGGGAGGGAGAGACGGAGGGGGGATTTCGCAAGCACACTCGAAACCCGCTGCCCTCGGCGGACCGACGAAAAAGACTGTTGTACTGTATTGTTGGTGTTTTGGGTTGCTGCCTGCTCTGCTCTGCCCTCCCCCCCGCCCTCACTGCAAGGACGGACTTCTGTGCCTTTAAACATTTGCAGGACGGGCAAAATGTCCACAGTGCAGTGCAGTCTTTTCCCTATGGATGTGGGGAGGGCGGGCAAGGCTCCATCCGTTGAATTTCTGCCTATCATGTTGCTCCTGAAAGTCCAGAGGTCCACCCAAAGAAAAAAACCAAGAATAATGGGAGCCCCCTGATAGCTCCTGAGGAGAGCAGATCTTGCACGCTGTCTGGGAAAGGAGCCTAATGTTGTTGTTGTTGTTGTTGTTGTTCAGTCGTTAAGTCGTGTCCGACCCTTCGTGATCCCATGAACCATATCCCGCCAGGCCTTCCTGTCCTCCACTATCTTCCTGAGTTTGCTCATTTTCATGTTCGTTGCGGTGATGCTGTCTAACCATCTCATCCTTTGCCTTCCCCTTCTCCTTTTGCCTTCCATCTTTCCCAGCATCAGAGTCTTCTCCAGAGAGTCCTCTCTTCGCATTGTTGTTGTTGTTGTTCAGTCGTTAAGTCGTGTCCGACCCTTCGTGATCCCATGAACCATATCCCGCCAGGCCTTCCTGTCCTCCACTATCTTCCTGAGTTCGCTCATTTTCATGTTCGTTGCATTGGTGATGCTGTCTAACCATCTCATCCTTGGCCTTCCCCTTCTCCTTTTGCCTTCAATCTTTCCCAGCATCAGAGTCTTCTCCAGAGAGTCCTCTCTTCGCATTAGGTGGCCAAAATATTTGAGTTTCAGCCTTAGTACCTGTCCTTCCAGGGAACAGTCAGGGTTGATTTCATTTAGAATTGACTGATTTGATCTCCTAGCAGTCCAAGGGACTCTCAGGAGTCTTCTCCAGCACCACAGTTCAAAAGCATCTATTCTTCGGCGCTCAGCCTTCTTTATGGTCCAACTCTCGCAACCATACATTGCTACTGGGAACACCATCGCCCTGACTATACGAACTTTTGTTGGCATGGTGATATCTCTGCTTTTTATTATGCTGTCTAAGTTTGCCATAGCTTTCCTTCCAAGGAGTAAGCGTCTTTTAATTTCATGGCTGCTGTCTCCGTCTGCAGTGATCTTGGAACCCAAAAAAGTAAAATCTGTTACTGCTTCCATTTCTGCCCCTTCTATTTGCCAGGAATTGATGGGACCAGATGCCATGATCTTAGTTTTATTAATGTTGAGTTTCAAGCCAACTTTTGCACTCTCCTCTTTCACTCTCATCAAGAGGCTCTTTAGTTCTTCTTCACTTTCTGCCATTAGGGTGGTATCGTCTGCATATCTGAGGTTGTTGATATTTCTCCCGGCAATCTTGATTCCGGCTTGTGATTCATTTAGCCCTGCATTTCTCATAATGTACTCTGCATATAAGTTAAATAAGCAGGGTGACAATATACAGCCTTGTCGTACTCCCTTCCCAATTTTGAACCAATCAGTTGTTCCATGGCCGGTTCGAACTGTTGCTTCTTGACCCGCATACAGGTTTCTCAGGAGACAGGTAAGGTGGTCTGGTACCCCCATCTCTTTAAGAATTTGCCACAGTTTGTTGTGATCCACACAATCAAAGGCTTTTGCGTAGTCAATGAAGCAGAAGTAGGTGTTTTTTTGGAACTCTCGTGCTTTCTCCATGATCCACCGCATGTTGGCAATTTGATCTCTAGTTCCTCTGCCTCTTCGAAACCCAGCTTGTACTTCCGGTAGTTCTCGGTCCACGTACTGCTGAAGCCTAGCTTGTAGGATTTTGAGCATAACCTTGCTAGCATGTGAAATGAGTGCAATTGTACGGTAGTTTGAACACTCTTTGGCACTGCCCTTCTTTGGAATTGGAACGTAAACTGACCTTTTCCAATCCTTTGGCCACTGCTGAGTTTTCCAAATTTGTTGGCATATTGAGTGCAGCACTTTCACAGCATCATCATTTAGGATTTTAAGTAGCTCAGCTGGGATATCATCATCTCCACTAGCTTTGTTGTTAGTAATGCTACCTAAGGCCCACTTGACTTCACTCTCTAGGATGTCCGGCTCTGGGTCAGTGACCACACCAGCGTGGTCATCAGGAACATTAAGATCTTTCTTGTATAGTTCTTCTGTGTATTCTTGCCATCTCTTCTTAATCTCTTCTGCTTCTGTTAGGTCTCTGCCTTTTTTGTCCTTTATCATGCCCATCTTTGCACAAAACGTTCCCTTGATATCTCCAATTTTCTTGAAGAGATCTCTAGTCCTCCCCATTCTGTTGTTTTCCTCGATTTCCTTGCATTGTTCATTTAAGAAGGCCTTCTTATCTCTCCTTGCTATTCTCTGGAACTCTGCATTCAGTTGTTTATATCTTTCCCTTTCACCCTTGCTTTTTGCATTCCTTCTTTCCATAGCTATTTGTAAAGCCTCATCTGACAGCCACTTTGCTTTCTTGCATTTCTTTTTCTTTGGGATGGTTTTCGTTGCTGCCTCCTGTACAATGTTACGAACTTCCGTCCATAGTTCTTCAGGCACTCTGTCTACCAGGTCTAATGCCCGAAATCTATTCTTCACCTCCACTGTATACTCATAAGGGATATGGTTTAGGTCATATCTGACTGGTCTAGTGGTGTTTCCTACATTCTTCAGTTTAAGTCTGAATTTTGCAATAAGAAGCTCATGATCTGAGCCACAGTCAGCTCCAGGTCTTGTTTTTACTGATTGTATAGAGCTTCTCCATCTTTGGCTGCAAAGCACATAATCTATCTGGTTTCGGTATTGACCATCTGGTGATGTCCATGTGTAGAGTCGCCTCTTGTGTTGTTGGAAAAGAGTGTTTGCTATGACCAGCGTGTTCTCTTGACAGAACTCCGTTAGCCTTTGCCCTGCTTCATTTTGCGCTCCAAGGCCAAACTTGCCTGTTATTCCGTTTATTTCTTGATTTCCTACTTTAGCATTCCAGTCTCCTATGATGTAAAGGACATCTTTTTTGGGTGCTAGTTCTAGAAGGTGTTGTAGGTCTTCATAGAACCGGTCAACTTCATCTTCTTCGGCATCAGTGGTTGGGGCATACACTTGGATTACTGTAATGTTGAATGGTTTGCCTTGGATTCGAACTGAAATCATTCTGTCGTTTTTGAGGTTGCACCCCAGTACTGCCTTTCCCACTCTTTTATTGACTATGAGGGCTACTCCATTTCTTCTAAGGGATTCATGCCCACAGTAGTAGATATGATGGTCACCTGACTTAAATTCGCCCATGCCCGTCCATTTTAGTTCGCTGATTCCCAAGATGTCAATGTTCAATCTTATCATCTCATTTTTGACCACATCCAGCTTGCCTTGATTCATAGACCTCACATTCCATGTTCCTAAGCAGTATTGCTCCTTGCAGCATTGGATTTTCCTTTCAACCTCAGACACATCCACAGCTGGACGTCCTATTGGCTTTGGCCCAGCCGCTTCACTCTTTCTGGGTCTACTTGGAATAGTCCTCCACTCTTCCTCAGTAGCATATTGGACACCTTCCGACCTGAGGGGCTCATCTTCCGGCGTCATATCTTTTAGCCTTTTGGTACTGTTCATGGGATTTTCTTGGCAAGGTTACTGGAGTGGGTTGCCATTTCCTTCTCCAGTGGATCACTTTTAGTCAGAACTCTCTGCTACGACCTGTCCGTCTTGGGTGTCCCTGCACGGCATAGCTCATGGCTTCATTGAGTTACGCAAGCCCCTTCGCCACGACAAGGCAATGATCCATGAAGGAGCTCTTCGCATTAGGTGGCCAAAATATTTGAGTTTCAGCCTTAGTATCTGTCCTTCCAGGGAACAGTCAGGGTTGATTTCATTTAGGATTGACTGATTTGATCTCCTAGCATTGGGACAATGTTGGGTGTCCCAATGTTGGGTGTCCCAATGTTGTTACCTGTTATATAATAATAAGGGCCTTTTCAACGTGAAATGCGCGGGTCCTGAAATCTCTCAGCCTGTAGTGTGCAATACCTTGACTGTCATCGCTTTGCGCTTTCAGCTGTTTTCAATTACCACATTTCAGATTTTGTCCATGTGCTTTTCCTCTTTAGTCCGATTTCATCCAACTTTTCACGACGTTCGTCGAACGTTCTTGTTTATTTTCCTTTTACTGTATTTGTTTAGTTTATTTAGGTTTCACATGCATTCACACACGTGTTGTATAGTTAGTTATATTATTTACGTTTTTCGCCAGCCAAAATAAATTTGCAAGCTGAATAAGGCTATGCTTGACATTCATCCATTTTTTACTTTCGTCCATGCTGTGGTCTCTAGACGAATGTGCAAGGGATTGCAGTATGTTGTTGGGGAACGTAAAAATATCCCTTGCATAAGGACATTACTTAGCTTGGTTGGTCACTGTATTTCCTTTCTGCAAATAAGGAACTGTGAACTTAAATGATAGCAGTCTATCCAAGACGTTTTTGGCAAAAGTCCTTAGTTCCTGTTCCCTATAAGTAAGCTTAAGCATGCAAATAATGGAAATAATGGCATATTTTTCCCCGATCGAGCCCTGTCTCTACTTCCCTCCCCTTCATCTGTCGACTCCCACAAGTCTGTTTCTAGATTTTTTTTATTCCCATATTATTATTAACCCCCTCTGGAAATGAGGGGCTGAGACTAAGAAAAAGCCACTTATGAAAGACCACCTCTCATAGTAATAGAGCAGAGGTGAGATTTGAAGTCAAGGACTTTCCAGTTCACTGTCTTAGCCGCTAGACACATTCTCCAAGCTGTGATTTGAACCCAGGTCTCTAGGGACAGAAAGATCCAAGATTGTCACAGTGGGTCTAGCTAGGCCTACAGCCCCAAGATCTAGTTTAGTAGCAGAACCCGGGAGAGAAGAAAACTCTCTGATCTCCATCCTATTTTAATGCCTAATAATAATAATAATAATAATAATAATAATAATAATAATAATAATAATAATAATAATAATAATTCCTTGATGTTGTTATGCAGCAGCATCACCCTGCAGTGCTAGATATCCAGCGCGGGGTCCATTGATGAGAACAGCATTTTGGACCAAGGAAGGGCTGGCTCACACGTTTTATCTGCTCTGTTTTGTGCCCTGCCCTTTCTCCAAGGCAGCTCACCAGGGGTTATTATCTCGTTTTCTTTTCCAGCAACCTTCTGGGGTAAGAGAAGTACTGGTAACTCCTCGAGATTCTTCCCCTGCAGTGTAGGAGAGCACTGGGTGTGTTCTGGGGCATAGTCTCAGTTCTAACAGGACAACAGCTAGGTCTAGCACACCTAGCCATCGCTCCTTGTCACTTTAGTGTAGAGCCCAGAATATTTTTATCAATTACATATTTATCTCCATCCTTCCTCCAAGGAGTTCAGGGCAGTGTGCATTGTCGACGTCATCCCCCCCCCCCCATTTTAGCCTCAAAGCAACCCTGTCTAGTAGGTTAGAGAGCAGGTGACTATATATAACACAAGAATCCTCTGCAATGCACAGTTGAGGCCTTGATGGAGGGGCAAGCCTCCCTTCGCAGACCGCATGGAAAGTGTTTCCGCAAGATGGGATGTTTGTTGTTGTGCAACAGCTTCTGAGCAGGAGCCTTACGAGACTGAGCATTACAGCTGCAGTAATTCACTTAAAGGCCCTCAAATTTGCTGTTACGTTGTTGGGGCTTCTAGGGAGGGGGAAGGAACAAAAAATTCACAGTCTGTCTTGGGCACAGAAATGATTGGTATGTTTCTGAGGTCAGAACTGCCTTGCTTTCATGTTGTCATTCCTGTAAGATTCCCCCCCCCCTACTTTGCGGATTTTTTACAACGGCACCTTAAATTAGTCAGGTGTTTGATACTGGTGCCCATTGGGCCAAATCTGCCTGCTTTTAGTTGCTGACCTCTTTCCCAATCCCTCCCACTGCTCCACACCCGAAAATGAACTGGGTGGTTGGGCAGTGATGATGTGTACCAGCAACTGAAGAATAAAAGAGCAAATCCTTCCTTCTCCTTCTCGTATATCCATTTCACCTCCTCTCATTCCCTGAGGTATTTCAGACAGTGCAGCTAAATGAAAGAGAGCAAGGAAGGGCTTGAGAGCAGCTTATAGAAGAAGGCAAGGGGGAGCACAACTTGCCAACAAAATGGCCTTGCTAGAGCTGAGCTGACCAGCCTTCCGTTTCTAAATAGGAGCCAGCTGGGAAGCTCAAAAGGAAGGCATGAAGGCAACTACCCTCTCTTGTTATAATCTGTCTCCAGCCCCGGCACTTTCAGGCATACTGTTCCTGAACATGGTGGTTCTCTTTAGCTCCCATGGCTGCTCTTTTGCCGCAACTGGAATAAACTACTGAACATTATCTAGGGATTGAAAGAGCCAAACTACACATATGAGAGAGAGAGAGAGAGAGAGAGAGAGAGAGAGAGAGAGAGAGAGAGAGATGTGATTGGATCTCCTGGTGGGGCTTCGTGGCGTTCTGAACTGGATCAGAGCAATGGTGTTAAGGAGTTTATCCCTTCCCCCCACGCGTCATTTTCTATCTAGATCTTTACCTTCCCATACAGTATGTGCTGACATTCACCCATGCTGAAGAAAACGCAAGTTCCCAAAAGGAAAAGGAAAACAGTTTGACCAGTATATGTGTGGATGAATGGACCTGGGGTTGAATTTGGGGTGATGCATCCCCAAGCCTTTTTCTCCTGCCTGGGAATATCTCAGTCTGTGTGCCTTGCTTTTTATTGTTGACCGTGATTCTTGTCTTGCAAGGCTGTCAGAGTGCATTTGGGCATGATCTCTGAGCTGCATGGGCATGAGGGCAAAACCCGCTCTGCACAAACAAAACCTCCCCACTGTCATTTCCCGTAAATCTATTATTGCAAGTTTACTAAGCCAAGAGTCAAGGCTACTCCCCCCCCCCCATGTATTAAACTTAAAATACATGTTTTTAAGGGCCAAACCCCCCCCCCCCATGTATTAAACTCTGCTTCCAGCCTAGCAAAGAAGATAGTCAGTAGATTGTCTGTGGAGATTATTTAAGCACTGGACTTGGCACCTTGAATCTGGCAAATTACAGACAGCAGGAAGGATAGGATATCCAAGGTCTGTCTGCAACCATAGTATATTCAGGGGCACTCAGTGCCACTATTTTATTTACCGTAATATGTTTTCTATATAATTATTAAACAATGAGTTGGAAAACAGGTCAACAATTATTTACCATCCTTTATAATCTTACACAACAATTCCAGCTTTCAGAGTGGCAGAGGGAGACAAGTGCCCCCCCCCTTCCTGACCTAACTCGCCACTACCGCCGCCCATTCAGGATTGCCAACTCTGACTCAAGCTATTCCAAGGGGTTTTTTTGTCCAGTGTGACAGTGTGTTGGAAATTCCTGGAGGCCCCTGTTAAAATCTCCAGAATTGCTTTCAGGGGTCACCTGGAGGCCGACTCCTGGAGACTCCAGACCAATCTTGGGCTACACCCAGGGCTGAATGCATTGCTGAACCAAAAACTAGCAGGTTTTTTTAAGCTGTAGTTCTAAGCATGCTTAAAGGTAAAGGTATCTCCTGACAATTAAGTCCAGTCATGTCCGACTCTAGGGTGTGGTGCTCATCCCCATTTCAAAGCCGAAGAGCCAGCGTTGTCCGAAGACGCCTCCGTGGTCATGTGGCCGGCATGACTCTCCTTGCCGCAGCGCGTAGCATGCGGCTGGAACACGGAGCACTGTTTACCTTCCCGCAAGCGGTACCTATTTATCTACTCGCATTGACATGCTTTGGAACTGCTACGATGGCAGGAGCTGGCCAAGCAACAAGAGCTCACCCTGTCGTCGTGGGAATCGAACTGCCGAACTTTCGATCGACAGCTTATGGTTCAGCGGTTCAAGCATGCTTACTTGAAAGTTAATTCCACCACAACCAATACGACTTACTTCAGAGAAAATGTGTTTAGGGTGAGAGTAGTAAAGCAAAATATATAAAATGATGACTTCACTTTCAGAAATCTAATGTGAAAGACAAAGCTTCTACCCCGAGAAGTGCATTTTGCTCCTTCCGCGTGCCCCCCCCCATAATTTTTGGGTGCCACCACTAGAAGGGGCATATGTTAAAACAAAATAATCCAATGTGTGCCTTCACAGCAAATGTGGATAATCTTTTGTGTTTGTCCATATTGTCTGGATACTTACCACCATGTTAAAAGAGAACCAGAGGGGTAACCACCCTAGGAAAGGGTTAAAGAGCGGGAAAGGCCTAAGGAGGACCAGAGGGAAGACTGTGTAAAGAAGAGTGCCCTGTGCAAACTGGTTGAGGGCCGAGTGCAAAAGTAGAGTGCCTTGTGCACAAAGGCCTATAAAAGCAGATGCACTGAGGTCTGGAGGAGAGTAGCAGTTCACTGAGAAGCTGTCAGTTAGAGAGTGTCACAGAGAGCAGATCCAGAAGAACACAGCTACAGCCAGCAGCAGAAACAGACAGCAACACAACAGCAGAGCCCCATTTGCTGTAGCAGAGGCAAAGGAGAGTGGAGAGGTGATAGATCTAGGAGGGCTTACTTACCTATTTTGCCTTGTGACTTACTAGTCTGCCTAAAGGGGGGTGATACATCTTCTGGGAGTGTTAGTTTATCTAAACTATGTACTTACCTTTATTCAACTGCATTTATCTTCTGTTTTATGGTTTCATAATAAATCAACTCAACTGATCACTTTAGTCTATCTTTTTGGACAGGGCAGGGCTTCTCAGGGGGTCTCGGCTCGCATAATGTACCAAGGTCCTGGGGGGCAATGATTTTGTCAACAGAACTGACACCCCAGATGGATCAGCGGAGGAAGGTCTGATTTAAGACACTCCTGTGTTCCTAAACCCAGTGAGACGCCTGAGTGAAGTAGCACTGCCTGACAGACAGTAAGGGATTTTGTCCTGTCATTGTATGATCATGCTATTGTAATTAACCGTGTGGTGTGTGTTACGCCTGAGTGAATTTACGGGATGTGTGTGGGCCGAAGTACTGTCTGACTTCTATGCCTATCTTAAAATCCTTACCTTTCCCATCTTTGAATGCAAAAAGCGGGTCATAGTAGCGTCTATGGGTGGCCTTTTTGCCTGCTGGCGTTGGGCAGGCTACTTCATCCGCTGACCCTTGTCCTCCAAACCCTCCCTACCTTTTTCCTATCTCTGAACACTACAGTGCCTGCTTACCAGGCCACAGTGCTTGCTATAGCATCAACTTTAAGCCCGGTGTCCCTGCTCACTGCTGAGGACGTGCCTGGTGTGGTCCAAGAGTGCAGATTGTGAGGAGACCTTCTTGGTGGCCTTTTGAGCTGAGCAAAGCCTGTAAGCTGACTTGTTGAGTAGGTTGCGAGAGAGCAAGTGGTAACTGGACACTTTCTGTGGCCTTTTGTGCTTTGACGAACCCGTAGGCCGGCTGAATTAGCAGTGCACTCTCTATTCCCTTCTTCCCGCTGGACTCAAGATGCCCCAGGCCTCCTGCGAGGGGAAACCCCGTGACAGGGAGTGCCTGAAAGCAAGTGGAGTCCGGCTTCCCTTTTCCCTTGTCTCGTGAGTTGAAATCGCTACCCCTTCAGGCAGTGCCAAAGCCAAGCAAATGTAAATAAATAAAGAGTGTATGAAGGCGTAATAGGAGTGTCTGACTCCAAGGTTTAATGAAACTGTGTGCTGGGAATCCCGGGAGGGATACTGCGTAGCCAGACGCAGGAGGGGCTATAAGACAAAGTGGTTTCGGTCGGCAAGTATTGGATACCAGTACTGATCTTTGCATCGAACCAGGTCTGTCTTACAGCAAGTGATAGAACAAAGTGGTTTTGGCCAGCAAGGATCAGAAGGGTGTTGGGCCGAAACACTGATCCTTGCATCAAACCAAGCCTGTCCTATCGCAAGCGTTTCTGTGACACTTGGAGGCCTAGGAGGCACTGAAACCAGACTCCATTTGGGGAGAGAGTGAAGTGCAGGGCGGAATGCAGGTCTGGGAGAAGACTTCCCACCCTAACTAGGCCGCCCTGAGCTCTGAGGAAAAATTTTAAATTATTTATTTTCGGCTCCCCCCTTTCCCCCCCCAGCCAATTTTCTTTCTTTTTCTTTTTTTAATACTGTGGCAGGAATGAGAGACACAAGAGATGCATTTCTGTTTGTTCAAAGAAGGGGGGATTCAGGTTGCAAGTGCCACCCCTCCTGGAAGCCTTGCGGGAACATGTTTTAGTTGAAAAAAAGAGACCAAATGACAACTAGCTTGGAATCCTAATTGGAAATTTCCTGTGCAACCTTCAGAAACTTGAACGTTTTCACTGCTGACCATGTTTTCCTTTGTTCTTCCCTACAGCTTGTATCCTGTTTGGACTAAACCCCAGGACACCAAACAACGTAGAAGCATCACAAGCCCACAAGGGTCAAGAATTACAGGATGTGCAGCCAAGGCCCCAGCCGATGGACTAAGAAGGCACTTGTTGAAAAGAAGACTGCCTAAATCATCCTCAAGAAATTAGTTGGACATTTATCTGTACTAAGTGCCAAAATGATTGCTGGTCTGGCAGAGACGACGGGTGCCCTCCCGGCACGTGGGCGCGTCATGTTGACGCGCCCCCCACCCGTTTTGCGCTCATTTTGGAGCTGAATGGGCTCCAGGGAGGGCAGGTGGGCCGATCCAGCGCCTCACTTCGGTGAGTGCCCCCGAGCGCGAGCGCCTGGAGCTCCTGCTCCACGGGCTCCACCGAAGTTCCGCCGCTGTGGTCAGGTAATATTAAGTTGTTTGAGCCTAAGACCAGGGATGGGCTATGAGTTAAAACAGTTTTATCCAAATGAGTCACTTAGTTAAAGAAAAGTATATATGAGGATAAAAAGGTTACATGTTGGGTATGCTTATTCTCTGGTAGAGGAAGGGGGGGTTTCCTGACTTTTTGGGAAAGCCCCTCCCACTAGCAGGAGGCAGTGCAAATCAAAGATGCAGTCTTTGCTTCCCACCTCCCCAGACCAGCCCTGCCTCTGCTAAGGCAGGAAGCGAATCCTCTGAGCTCTGTAGCTCAGTGTCTTTCTTTAGATTTTTCTTCTCCTCCTCTTCCTTTTTCATCACCTTTTTTCTCCCTCTGCCTCCCTAGTCAGGGCCTGGCCCTCACACAGGCAAAGGCGAGTTTGTTTTGTTTGTTTTTTCAGCAGGCTTTCTACAGCCATGGCTGTGGCCTGTAAGAAACTTTTCCCCATACTACTGCATGAGGGAGGCCTGCGGCCTACATGCTGACCATGCCACAGTGACGGTGAAAAAGACAGACAGGCGGTGGCGGTGAAAAAAGGCGTGTGCTGTTTGGCCCACCCACCCGGAGTCTTGGAAAGCTTTGAGTCGGAAAGCTTTGAGTCGCGATAGCAGGAACAACATCCCCTCTGGCATGGGTGGTTCTTTGGGCATTTTTGTTCACAGCCCCCCCTCCCACCGAGCATAGGTATGTCACTGAGTAGAGTGCTGTGTGCACAAAGGCCTATAAAAGCAGGTGCTCTGAGGACGAGGAGGGGACAGGGCAGGGCTTTTCAGGGGGTAGCACATATGTGGCAAGGTCCTGGGGGCAAGGATTTTTGCCAACACCTTCAAGTGCACTCTGCCATCATTCCTCATTTGAGGCTGTTTCACGTGCTCTTGCCATCTGAAGTGTGGTGGGCATACACTAGGAACAGGGCCTTTTTAGTATTAGCACCAATTATGAAATGTCTTCCCATTGGAGACCCATCTGGGCCCTGTGCTGTACACCTTGAGACACCAAGTTAAAATGTGGCTCTTTGAATTAACTTTTGGAAGTGGTGGATATTATCGTTGGTATCTTGATGGGTTTTGCTTGTTTCCTGCTTTTGCTGATGTTGTTTACTGCTGCTGTTCTATTTTTTTGTTATGTAATGTTTTTGTAAGACACATTGATTTGGTTGTGAAAGATAGGTTTTAAAAAAAAATGGGGTGTAGTTGACCACTTTTAAGAAAATGATGTGGTTTGTTGATTTTTTTTATGTTGCAATTTTGTGGTGCTTAAATTGTTTTTAAGTTGTAAGCTGGCTTAAATATTTTAAGAGGTGAAATAAAACTATATTAAATAAATAAACCACCTCGCCCCATCATAAATTACTCCTGGCCTCCCTGCCTCCTCCCTCACGTACCTTCCTCCGCTCACTAGTTTTTCGTTTTTCCTTTTCCCTTTGTCCCATTACACAAGTCCCACTGAGACGGAGTTCTTCCGCTCTCCTGTGATTTGTCTTTTTAACTTGTGTTCTTTAAAAATATGCAATGTTTTGTAAAATTTGTTTTAAATTAAAGCCACAAAAACAGGATTAGTCACAAAAAATGGGGCAATCAGAACTTTAATTCACTGATGGATAGATAGTGCTTTTCTTTTTTGATAGATAGTGCTTTTCTGTTTTCGATCCTAGAAGAAAAACATCTCGAGTATGGAAGGTTCTATATATGAATATAGAGCAATATTGTGAAGACCCTTCAGGTCTTGGATAGCTGTAAACTGCCTTGAATAAATCTGATGAGAACTGATGATGAGAAAGGTGGTATACAGTATATTAAATAATACAGAAATAAATAAAAGCCAACAGGCAAATGCTGTTCTGGGGATATATGGAGAAAAGCTACACCTGTTGAATTTCTACTTGTCACGCAGCTGTCTTGACGCCTCGGGCATCCTGTCAGAAACAAAAGGCGACTATTCTTCTATCTCTAACGCACTCTGTCCTCCGTTTCAAGTGGATTTGCATTGCCAGTCAGGTATTAAAGGGGTTCTGCGGGTTTGTTTTGGCTAAGCACGTATCGCAAATGCTCCCAGTCGCTTGTAGCCAAGACAGAGAGGCAATGTTTTGATATTTTCCTCCTTTGATATTTTCCTCCTCCTAATGCACACAAAAAGCACCTCTTTGTAAGTTGAAACCAGGTAGGAGGGGGTTAGTTGCCAAGGTGATTTGGAGGAGGCTGGAAAAAGTCTTCCCCTCCTATCAGCTTCTCGACGCCTGCTTATGACATCACGAACCTTAAAGGGGAGGAGAGAGTGGATTTAAAGGATCCACGAATGGATTAGTAACTCCCACAATGCAGTGAAGTTATTCCTCCTCCTCGGCTTCTTTCATTGACTTTTCTTTTTCTATGTGGCTGACAAATATTAAGTCCATTTTCTGACTGCCTGGCCCTTTAAGGAGGCCCCCTTTAATTCCTTTCTCTTGCTTTGCCTCCTTGTTTGGCCATTTGGGGCCACCCCCTCTCCTCCAAGAGAGGGGGAGCAGCCTGCAAGGTGAGGAGGGGGGAAAGGCTGGGAAATGGGGTGAGGGGGCAGGGAGCTGTATCCAATGTGAGCCTGGTCGTTTGCAAGGAAGAAAGGAGTGTGCAAAGGGGGAAAGGAGGGACGGGGGCTGGAGTGGAGGGTGGGGATCATATTGTTTGTGTGTGGCTGTGAATAGGAGGAGGGGGGGAAGTCTTGCAAGGGGTAAGGTAACTCCATTGAATGGTATTTTCCTCTTTGAGTGAGTGAATGTGTGTAGGAAAAGGGAGTAGATGAATACAAAGATAGAGGAGTATGTGTCTCAGCATTTCTACGTGGTGTGCATGAAACAAAATACACAGAAAAAAGAAGCGGGAAAGAAAAGCAGATGCAGCCATTCCCTGTAGTTTATGGAAGGAGGGAGCAAGCAGGAAAGGTAGAACGGAAAGCTTTCCACGTGCAGCGAGGTTCATCTTGCGAGGAGGAGTGAGCGTGGCAGGTGTTAGTGCATCTGTAGCACTAGCTGCTTAGATCACATTTTGATGAGTATGAACAGAGGAGCCTGGAAAGAAAAGATTGCAGAGACCATTTCACACATTGTGCATTTGCTACATCATGGAAAGCCAGTGTGTGTATCAAATAGCATGCAGTCCCTCGGTATAGAATAGATCATTGCGCTATGTGCGATGCTGGCACTCCAATATGTTTCATGTTGTGCATGCATGCATTGCAACATCCCAGGGCAGGTACACGTTGGTGGAATCACACTTTGTATAGGACATGTAACAGGTTACAAGCCAAGATGGTGATAAGCAACCTCCTAGTCTCAGTAATAGACTATCTCTTAATGCCAGATGCAAGGGAGTGGCGACAGGATACAGGTATCTTCTTGTCTTGTGTGCTCCCTGAGGCATCTGGTGGGGCCACTGTGAGATACAGGAAGCTGGACTAGATGGGCCTTTGGCCTGATCCAGCAGGGCTCTTCTTATGTTCATCATGATCGTGTATATATGGGCATCATGTAGTCATCGTCAGTTCAAGCCCCCAAACAAGCTTTCTCCACATGCAACTTGCAGGCAGCAAATAGCTTCTGTGGCAGTAATGTGTGCACGCATAGGGACATCACAATATGCATGTAGTTGATGCTTCCCTGCACATGGACACTTGAAATGGGCACTTGCCTGCAATCCTGTATTGCTTTTTCATGTGTACTGTAAACTGCTCTTAACATATTCTGTTATGGAAAAATGGCATACAAATTAATGAACAGACCTGGTGAAATACACCACTTTGGGCTGAAAGATAGCATGGGTATGTAACAATAAGTGCGACCAGCAACAAATGTATAATGATGACATGTGCAGTTATCACTCTTTGTCATGGCAGAACTTTCAGAATGGGAAATATATAAAGTGTGAACTCCTCTTAAGAATTGGAGGAGATGGCGATTATTGTATAAGTACTTGGAAATGTCAAAGTTTTGTGTAGTGAGTGAGGAGCATTTACATAGAGGGGGAAAGTGTGGAATGAATGGAGAGATGTAGGAATCTGAATCGTATCCTGTATGGAAGAATGGGGTCCAAGAGGCAGGCATGAGGCATATGTATTGCAATTACGATGATCCTACCCTTTCCTTTATTTCACACTTTTTCCAAGGAGCTCAGACTACATTGTTCTCCCCTCTCCTTTTTGTCATGTAAAGTCGACGTCAGTTAGATGACGAAAGAGTGACCTAAGGGCACGCAGTGAACTTTATGGGTGAGTAGGAACTTTAAATTTAGTCCTAGTTTGGCTCTCTTACCACTGTACCACAGTAGCTCATGCCAGGTTACAGAATCTTCCAAGAAAGAAGCAAACATATCAAAGTGATAGACTATGCTTTAAGTTGGAGTTACACTGTTCGCATTCGCGTTATGTGTGCGTCTGGTGTCCCGCCCCCAGGTCAAACAACGGCTCTGATTGGCCGGACGTAGCAAAAGTTGAGTCCAGCTCGACTTTTGCTGCGTTCGTGGTACGTCTGGCCAATCAGAACTGTTGTTTGACCTGGGGGCAGGACACCAGATGCACATGGAACGTGAACACGAACAGTGTAGCTCCGGCTTTAGTCCCCATTTTCCATTGTAACTAACTTTAAGGACATGTAACTGAAACCAACGCATATGCTTCTCCTATTTACCCTTCATCCTCTTCTCCCTCTCTGTTGTGTCAGTATCTAGATTGTAAGCCTCTCTGGGCAGGGACCTGTCTTCTTCATTCTATGTAAAGCACCATGCAGATTGATGGCACTATATAAATAGTAATGATTATTTCAGTTGCTGGGGGTGAGAGTCGTAGTAAGGTTCAAACACCTACTGTTGACTCGGTGGAAGATTAACAGCCCGATCCTGCCTAACTCCTAGAGCTGTAGAGCGCATGCTCCGCTGCTCTAAGCCGTCGCAAACGTGCCGTAAAGCATGTTTGCGATGACTCTGGAGTAAGGGCTGCCGGTGCGGAGGCCGGCAGCCCTCACTCAGCCGCCCTCTGGACCCTGTGCCTGCCGATTCAGGTAAGTCCTGCACTGGTTGGTGGAGGGGCGGGTGGATGGCAGCCAGGGGAGTGGCCATTGGCTGGCCTGAGCTGGGAAAGGGCGGGGATATTGGTGGCGCACTCTGCTGATATCCTTTGCCCGTTCCCAGCCCGGTTCGGCCTTACCCCACCACTGTAGATGCACGTCAGCTTCATAGCTGGCATACATCCCACAGGGCCCCAGCCGGCTTACACCCGGGGAACGTTCTCCCAGGCTGCCCCGGGGCAGCCCGGGAACGGCCTAGGATACAGCGGCCGGTCCTTTGGGTCGGCCATGTATCTTTAGGCAGGATTGCACCGTAAATTGCAAACAGAGCAGAGTATTTTAAAAATGTTTGTTGTGATTAATTCTTTACTCCTCACAGTAACCCTCAGGTCAAGCACTTTGCCGTATTTTCAAGCAAGCGGATCTGTGCTTTTTGGCTTATTACCTGACGCGATGGGTGTGGTGTCTATTCAGAAGCAAGTCCCACTGAGCTCAATGGGCTATCCTTCCAAGTTGGTATTTGTAGGGTTGCAGCCTTAAGTGTTTATGCCATCAGTTAGTTCAGTCACCCTGATACAGCTAAGGGGATCTAGACAGGTAAGCGCAGGCTTTCCTCCATGTATAATTTGCTAGAGCAGGAACCAGGGGTATGAATCTGATACGTATCTGAGTGTGAACATGGCTATCTACACTTGGATCTGGCGCACACTTGAAGGATTGACTGCATTGACGGGGCTGGGCTTGATGATCTTGTGGGTCCCAACTCTGATTTTATGTTTCTAAGGCATGTTCTGATATCTCCATGTTGTGGCGAAACTAAGTCACCCATAAAAATATTTTTGTTTCAAGCAGAATTACAGCTGGATTAGGGCAAGCGTGTGGAATAGGTGAGCCAGCCAGAGATATAGGTGAACAAAGTTGCCTTCTACAGAGTCAGACCTTTGGTCCATCTGGTGGTGTCTACCCTGACCAGAAGCAACTCTCTCTAAGGTCTCAGTCAAGGGTCTGCCCCAGAGAGCCTTTAACTGGAGAGGTTGGAGAGTGAGCTTGGGACCCACTGTGCATAAAGCAAGGTATAGGTGCCTGGAATTTGCCTCTAGCCTCCTGAGAAATAGTGATCACCTGTGACCTGGAACACAAGTGGCCATTGGCTGGCCCGGGTGGGGATATGGCGGGGACCCTCTTGCAATGATGCTGCTTTAAAACCATTAAGACATCATGAGCTGAGGGACCTTTCGTATTGCTACTGCAATACGAAGGGGTTAGGATTTTTCCTGCGTGATGAAAGTGCTCTTCCAAAGTGAGAGAATCCGAAAAGGTCTTATTTTCTGGGGCTGTTTTAATCCCAGCGTCGATGTTCGAAGCAATATTTAAATTTGGTTTGCACTGGTTATTTAAGCATGCCTTTGATTACTTTAATTTGGACCATGGTTTTCTTATGTTTTAGGAAACATCATAAAAATCTAACAGCGCCGTCCTAACCAACTGTCCAGCACCGGTGTAGCTGTGCCAACAGGGCGCACTCTGCATTTTGCAGTGCAGGGGCAGTCATGGAGGCCTCTTCAAGGTGAGCGAACATTTGTTCCCTTACCTTGGGGCTGCATTGCGGCTGCACCGGCGCTGGAAAGTTGGTTAGGATTGCGCTGTAAGACACGGAGCATTAATTTGGGTGGATGAGATCAAGGTACACAAATAGGAACTGGCAGTAGGAAAATGTATTAGGGCGTGAGATTGTAGGGGAGCACTGATTGGGGGGTAGAGATGTAGGCATGCTAACAGCGTCAGCTGGGGGGTGGTGAGAGTAAAAAGGAAGAATTTTAGTTTTAGAAAGCGATGTGGACTTGATTCCATTTTGAAAATACGAGAATAGGAAAATCTGAAAAAAGAGCTCTAGTGTAATACGGACTGTATGTGTTTTAAGTACCGGTAACTCCATTTTAAATAGTTTGTTGATTAGCAGTTTCTTCTCCGCACTTGAGCTAATGTCTGATATCAACCCCATGTCCTTGTCCTCTCTTTTCTTTTCAGTGTTTCTGTTCTCTGTGACTCTTCCCGCCACAGCACCTCCCACCCCACCCCCTTAGTTGACTGACTTCCTTCATTCCTTCCTCTTCTCTGCCTGGTAAGAACCAATGGCATCTGGCGTGGAGCTCCTTCGTTTCCAGCTCCCGGGCCATGAGGCGGCCACGCTCCGCAACATGAACCAGCTCCGTTCGGAGGAGCGCTTCTGCGACGTCACCATTGTTGCTGATAGCCTGAAGTTCCGGGGCCATAAGGTCATCCTGGCTGCCTGTTCCCCCTTCCTGAGGGACCAGTTCCTGCTCAACCCTTCCTCAGAGCTCCAGGTCTCCCTCATGCACAGTGCCAAGATTGTAGCTGACCTCCTTCTCTCGTGCTACACCGGCGCCCTGGAGTTTGCGGTGAGGGACATTGTCAACTACCTGACGGCTGCGAGCTACCTACAGATGGAACACGTGGTGGAGAAATGTCGGAACGCCCTCTCCCAATTCATCGAGCCCAAAATCAGCCTCAAGGAAGACGCAGCAAAGTTTGGGGGCCACCGAAGATCCAAGTCTCCCAGCGTCGTGGGCTGCTCTTCCTCTTCCCGCAAAGAACATTCACGCAAGAGGTTTGCTGGAGAGCCAATTTTCACCTGACCCTTGCAAATAATCCTGCAAAAGTTATTAGCCCACTTTGGGCACACAGGCCTCTGTTAGTCAAGTTTCTTCCTAAAAGAAAAAACGAACTAACTTTTGTCAAGGTTCCCTGCCTGGTTTCCTGGAGGTGATTCTTGCCTACCACAGGTGACCAAGGCAAGCAGTTTAGTGATTTTGCCCAAGGACATTTCTATAACTCTGCTGTGTCGAGTACTTAGAAAGTAAGGCAATAATGCCATCTGCTGGTAATTAGAAAAATAACCACTGTATACTTCAATGCAAGGGGCCATGGTGGCTTAGTGGTTAAGATGCTGAACTGCAGATTGGAAGGTCGGTAGGATAGCAGTTCGAGACCCGAGTGCCACATGACGGAGTGAGCTCCCGTCTCCTGTCCCAGCTCCTGCCAACCTAGCAGTTCAAAAGCAAGAAATTGCAAGTAGATAAATAGGTACTGCTGCGGCGGGAAGGTTAACAGCGTTCCGATAGTCATGCCGGCCACATGACCACGGAAGCGTCTTTGGGCAGCGCTGGCTCTACGGCCTTAGAAACAGAGATGCGCACCGCATCCTAGGGTCGGACACGACTGGCTTTCAAGCAAAGGATACCTTTACCTATACTTCAATGCTCATTGATCTCATTTAATTAACCCTGCTTGACTAAACGTATCCACATCAGGTCTGATGTTACTATATGGCATCCTCAGGCTGTTGCCAGGATCCAAAAGACTCAGTGCCCACTGCTTATGCCAGGCTTTGCCACCACCTGAGGAGGATTTGGCCCTCATGGCCCCAAAGTCTTCTCACGGCCACACTGTTGACTGCCATCTTTCTTTACTCTTAGTGCAATGACCCTGCCCTAGTGCTGTGTGACTAGGATGTTGCACTGAGGTGGCGCATTGCATTGTGGGTTAAAAAAGATGGCTCTTCCCAGAAGAGCGCCAGGCTGCTGCTGCTGCTGCTGCCACCACCAAAGTAGGTCTCCCCCAAAAGCTGGCGGGGCCACCAAGACACTTGGCTGAGAGACCCCTCAAATCTAGAGCTGGAAGCTGATTAGCGCATTAACAGTTGCCTCTGTTAAATTCATCCTCTGTTCTTGGGGGACTGTCCCAACTGCACAGAGGACGCAGTGTGTGGCCTGGCCTATCCAGCCCACAGGGACCCAACTGTGATTCCTATGAGTTGGGCAACTTGGAAAAGAGTTGCTGTGATTGTAGAAATGCCTCCCACCCTAGTGCTGTGGATGGGCTGGGTTGCTTGTTGCATGCTCATGTGATCGCAGGCATGGGTGTGAAATGAACATCCGTGCTCATTAAATGCTCGGGCAGATAAGAATGCCTTAACCCAGCACCTAAAGCAAAGCAGCAAAGGCATCAAATAAAATACTTTGGGGCTTTACCTGCACAGTAAAAAGACTTTTAATAATGAACTCTGCCTGGGGAGGGAGTTCCATAAACGGAGCATGCAACACCCCCCACCCCAAAAAAGGACCTCTCCCTGGTTGCCACCTGTGTACACTTTGCAGGTGGAGACACCCAGAGAAGGGGGGGGGGGCTCCTACCAAGACCTTAATAGGCAGATTCATATGGCAGCAAGCAGTCCATAGTTCTGGTTAAGACTAAGTGGAAAGCAAAGACCGTGGGATACCTTGGTTTGAATGTCTTCTCCAGCAATTGTAGGCTCCTCTATGTTCAAATTATGACTATCGGAAGTTGCCTTATACCGAACCAGGCTCTCGGTCGTCAGTCCATCTCATTCAGTATCATCTACACTGGCTGGCCTCAGCTCGCCAGGGTTTCAGGCACGGCCCTACCTGGAGAGGAGATGCCAGGAATGGAACTGGGAATCTTCTGCATGCGAAGCAGGTGTTAATCCCACTGAACCACACCTTCCCCCCGCTCTTCAAGGCCCGCTTTCTGCCTTGCCACCATCCGGTCCCGCTGTCATGTGAAGCGGCCTTAATACACCTGGAATGAGGTCGTTTTATTTGTACCTGTTAACTTCTGCCCCCTCCTGTCTTGGCAGTGAGACTTGAAATGTGTGAATAATACTTCAAGTCAAATATGCCGTTTTTGCTCCTCTAGACTTTTGTCAAGTTTAGCAGGTGTCCTGTAGCTATGGGGAAGAGCCCGGAGCTCAGTGGTAGGGCACAGGCTTTGCACTCAGAAGGCCTAATAGCAGGTGTCCTGTATCTATGGGGGGAGCCCGGAGCTCAGTGGTAGGGCACAGGCTTTGCACTCAGAAGGCCTCATGTTCAAGCCCTGATACCTTCAGTTAAAAGGATCTCAGGCAGCAGGGCTAGGAAGGGTCGACTGCCTGAGACCTTGGAGAGACGCAGCCAGTCGCAGGAGATGGTACTGGCTTAAGTGGACCAATGGTCTGACTCTATGTAAGGCATCTTCATGACTCACCCCTTGACTAGATTCCCCACCATTGCATTAATGTTTGTTTCTTTGTGGCTGGCAGGTCCATGCCACGGCCCATCAAGCTGGAGTTCCCGATGGAGGAAGACCTGGAGATGAAGGCAGAGGACGAGGATGAGGAGCAGGAAGATGATTATGGAGACGATGATGCCGTTTCTGACATCTGCATTGTCAAGGTTGAGTCAGCCATGGAGGTAGCCCAGAGGCAGAAGAAGCAGCAGGCAGGCACCCCTTGGAACAAAGATACCTCTCCTCAGCAAAGCTGGAACAAGGAAACTTCTCCCCAACAAACCTGGGGCAAGGAATCATCTCCCCCGCCGGGATGGAACAAGGATGCATCTGGAGACCAGGAAGAACCTCAAGTCAACTCTACCGTGGCGGAAGCCATGGGGTCTCCTCCAGAATCAACACCAGAGAAGCCCCAGCAGGGAGTAGTGAAGGCTTCCTACAGCCTCTCTGAAGATGCTGAGGGCGAAGGCCTCCTAATCATTCCTGGCGGAGGCTACTTGGAGGAGACGAGTGAGGCAGCTGCTGTTGCGTCGGAGTGCCAGAGCAGTGGTGGTGGGATGGGGCTGGTGTTGGCGGGACTGAGTGGGCGTCCCTTTTCTACCTTTCCCACAACAGGGAGAGGCAGTGGCGGTTCAGGAACACCAGGGGGAGGCAGTGGCGCCTCGAGGATCATCCGTTGCACCAAGTGTGAGGAGGTCTTCCAAGGGGTGGAAAAGCTGGTCTTCCACATGCGGGCCCACCACTTCATTTTCATGTGCCCTCGTTGTGGCAAGCAGTTCAACCACAGCAGCAACCTCAACCGGCACATGAACGTCCACCGTGGCGTGAAATCGCACTCCTGCACCATCTGTGGAAAATGCTTCACCCAGAAATCGACACTCCACGACCACATGAACCTCCACAGCGGCGAGAGGCCGTACCGCTGCTCCTACTGTGACGTCCGCTTCGCCCACAAGCCCGCCATACGGCGCCATCTCAAAGAACAGCACGGCAAGACCACAGCAGAGAATGTCATGGAAGCCAACGTGGCCGAGATCAACGTCCTCATACGCTGAAGAAGGCAGTGGCGGCGGCAGCGGCAGGAAGTGGAAGGGGATGGGACTCCTGAGCTCTGAGGGAGGGAAGCGGGGTGTAGTGGTTAGAATGTGGGGGTGGCGAGCCAGGACCCCGAAGTTTTTTGGGGTAGGATTAGTGTCTAGTATACTAGAGGGATGGAACTCCTGAATTCTTTGAAGGGGGATTTAGGGGTGGATGGGGCTAATGGTTTAGGAAAAAAGATAGGTCAGGTGGAAAGCAGGACTCCCGTCTTGTCTGGGAGGCAAGGGGGATCCAGTCAGAGCAGAGAGCTATGGGATGCAGGATTCCTGGGATCTGTTCTCTTCCTTTGCTGTTCCCTCTATCCTTTATACACCCTTGTCCAGAAATTGCTACCTCTTTTACAGTCCGATGATCCAATGTATGTCTTATCAAACATCAGTCCCACTGTCTTCAGTATGACTGACTCCCAAGTGAGCATAGGATCATGGCTTTCAGCTTCTTCTGGGAGAGACTCGAAATACCTCCTCTGCTAAAGGGGCATCGGCGAGACCCCCACTCTATCGCAGCAGCCAAAGAACTGAAACGGCCATTGAAACAATAAGACATCAGCAGAGAGGGTGAATGGACAGCAAGCGCAGTCATAGACCCGCCTCTTCCATCCATGTCTCGTGATTAGAGGTGGGGCCGGTTTGCCCAGGAGCCCATAAATGAACCTCTACACCTGGTCAGAAGCTTCTGGGTGACTATGGAAGTGAAAGCGATGTTGTAACAACCTAAACTAATTAGGAGCTTGCTCCAAGATTCAGGGCCAGACTAGACAATCTGCCTTTTGCATGATTGTGACCGGTGTGCTTGCTTTTTCTAAAATAAATAGCGTGGTGGGGAGGGGGGGGGGAGCAGTGATCCGGATTGATGTCATTGCAGGGGGAAGTAATAAGGCAGCTCCCCTGCTGCAGTCAATTCGGATTGGGGCCACCCACAGGTAAGACGGGTTCTGCATACTCACAGGACTTCCTGCATACTCACAGGACTTCCTAGGTGTGAAGAAAGAGATTGGTAAATTAAAAGAAAAGGGAAAAGGGCTGTGCATGCTTGGTGGCTCTCAGGAGCCACAAAACATTGAGGTGTCCATTAAGAACATAAGGGCCCTGCTGGATCAGGCCAAGGGCCCATCTTGTCCAACTTTCTTGTCCAGATGCCTCAGGGAGCAGCACTCAAGACGACAAGATACCTGTATCCTGTTGCCACTCCCTTGGCAATTGTAGTGTCCATTGTAGGGAAGGAAACCAGAACACAGTACTGTATAAATAAGGAGCACATAGAGAGGGAATTGGCCCTGCTTGAACCCATTGGGCAGTGGTGAAATGCAACATTTTTGTTGCACCGCCCCTCTTGTTTACATTAGAAAAATCCAGCTCACGGGCTCCTGCCATGCAATAGAAATATCTAGTTTGGCCAGAACACTTGGGCTAATAGAGCCTACTTCAGAGTTCTTTTTGAAAAACAGAGAAGCCAGTAATTGTGGGAGAACTGCTAGGGGCGTAAAAGGCAAACTGTTGGGGGCGCGACAGGACTGAGTGTATTCTGCCTCTCCATGTACAAGCACGGAATCTCAACCTGCAAGGTTTTTTTTTAAAGGAAGTTCCTAGTCCTTATGGCTGAGAGTATATGCTTGAAAATGTGGTAATAACTACTGGGAGAATCTCAGAAGCCGGAATGGGGTGGGGTGGCACCAAGAGGTGGACTTTGTGTGCAGATAGCCTTGCTTCTTCCCATGACTAAATGATGCAGTACTGATTATGAAAAATAATTTAAACCAATGATTATTTTGCATAAGTTGTGTGGGTCATACAATTCGGCTTTTCTTCATTCAAAACGTGGATTTCCCTTTTTAAGCGCAAAGTGGAGGCAACTTGGTGAACAGGGAAATTCATTTAGAAACCAAATACAGTATAATGTGCGCATTTTTACTTGGCAGTAAGTGCCATTGAGTGCCTACTTCTGAGTAAACATGCGTAAGATTAAGCTGCACATGACTTTAAGCATGCCACTCTCCAGCTGCAATTCGGAGAGAATAGGAGCGACTTAACCTGAAAGGGCTACGAAGACTAAGATAGTGTGTGTGTGAGTGTGTATTGAACTCTCAAAACACACTATATACTGTACGTATGCCAAATATGACTTTTTTTCCTTCTCAGGAATGTTGGCTTCAGTCCAGAGAAGTTGAAGAGCACAGAATATAGGTCACTCATTCCTCTTCTAGGAAGTTTAGTCAGCAATAGGTATACTTTGGATGAAAAGGTAGATTAAAAAAAGTGAGGCCAGGAAAAATTGGATCTTGTAACCTGAGTAGTTATGCAAATCAACCAAGATATGCACAGGTCTGCTATTTTCCATAATTTAGTCTGCTTCTGGTAGCAATGGGATTTAAGGGGTAAAGAGCTATGTCAAGTACCAAATCCTTAGTCCCTGATCTATGGAAGTCCTGATTAATGCTGACTCTGGTTTCTGAGATTTTGTAAGGTATTTCCCCATACACTTTCAAGTACAATATATTTCCTCATAGCCTTGAGGACTAGAAACTTACAAAAAATGGGAACTGAGTTTCTTAGGATACTGCATTCTACTGCACCCAGTACCAAAATGCTGTCTTGTATGGAATTATCACAGTCTTGGAATTACTTGCAGGGGTGATGATAAGGAATGAATATGGGAATCTTTCTCACTGAGATGGTTTTGGCTCTGATCCCCTGGACCCTAACTAGCTTTTTTTTCATTAAAACGTTTTTCTAAAAAAATAAAAATAAATAAAAACCAACATTTGTTGCTAGCTTTTGGCGTAGACTTGAGAGGGGAGACGAATCAATTGGTGGGTGCCGTATTCAGTTCTGTCGGTCAGCTTCAGTTGAAAATCACATCATTAAAGTTCAGAAGTACTGTACTGCTTCATTCAGACATTGCACCAAACCATGGTTAAGGAAGCTAAACCACAGTTAGGTGGACTGATGCCTGAAATTTGTTTTTCAGTGTTTTTAATTCATCTCTATGAGATGCAAAACAGCTACAAACATGGTTCAAATGCTGTTAAAAATTGGTTATCCCTCATCTCACCCACGTCTGTGAGGTTGACTGAGGAGCTACAAACCTGGGAGTAAGTCCCATTGAAATCAACTGGACATACTTCTGAATCAAAGTGCATAGAATTGCACTGTGAGGTGCCTCAACCAGTCTCCCTCTGCTTGCCCTGTACATCTGGTATTCAGAGGTAAATGCTCTGAATCTAGGGGTTCTACTGACAGACCGATTCTCCACAAACTTGTCTCATTCGTTCATAAAGCCCTCTCAGCTAGTGGTCATTATTGCCATACCTTGTAGTTGCAAATTCAACCAGCTAATTAGTGTACATGTTGTACGTAGAACTACTTCCATGCATTAGTACGGAACCTGATCCACTTTGTTGGGTGAGGTCTGAGCATTTGTATTATGATGAGACAGGAAGAAAATCCACACACCATTTATAGATATATAAACTTCTGCGATGTCCTTAGTGGTTTTATTTTCTAAGACAAGGGGCTGTTCACAGGCACAATCTGCAGCTCTTAAAATCAGTTCCCAAACGGTAGCTGAGTTGGGAAGTAATAGCAGAGCACAAAACCTATGACTGCCAGCACAATCCTACCCAGCTCCTCCACTGGTGCAGCAGTGGTGGAGGGCAGAATGGGAGGCTTTGGAAGGGAAAAGGGATTTAAATCCCCTTTACATCCCCCTTTAAAGGGGATTTAAATCCCCTTTCCCTCCCAAAGCCTCCCGTTCTCCCTCCGCCACTGCTGCACCAGTGGAGGAGCTGGGAAGGATTGCGCTGTGCAGATGATAATTATGTACAGGTGGGCCCCCATATCCACTGATTCGCTATCCACGGTTTCAGTTATCCATGGATCGTGGGGACCCCCCCCAGGCTTTTACTTTTTTCCCAGTAAGCTTCGCTTCTTATAAGAACATAAGAAGAGCCCTGCTGGATCAGGCCAAAAGCCCATCTAGTCCAGCTTCCTGTGTCACACAGTGGCCCCACCAGATGCCTCAGGGAGCACAAGACAACAAGATAACCTGTTTCCCATTGACACTCCCTTGCACCTGGCACAGAGAAAACCCACTTCTAAAAACCAGGAGGTTGCTTATGGCTTGTAACCTGTGATGGTCTTTTCCTCCATGAATCTGTCCAAACCCCTTTTAAAGGCATCTAGGCCAGATGCCATCACCACATCCTGTGGCAAGGAATTCCACAGATGAATTACACGCTGGGTAAAGAAATATAAAGAATATATTCTTCCTCAAAGAAGCAGGAGAAGCAGCCTCTGGCTGCTTACTACAGGCAAGTAGAACGAGACTAAGTACTAGAGAGGCTCTGCAAGGTTAACAGAAAACTTGCAGAGCCTCTCTAGGACTTAGTCTCGTTCTACTTGCCTGCAATGGAGGCTGCTTCTCTGTTTGTTTTAAGGAAGAAACAAAGCTTGCTGAAAGAAAAATAAAAGCTGGGGGGGGGCAAGCATGCCTGCCTGCAGGGGAGGCAGGGTGGGGGGCCCCTCAGGAAACCATGGAGGGGGTGTTTGCTCTTATCCACGGTTTCAAGTATCCACAGAGGGGCCTGGAACATATCCCCAGCGGATATGGGGGCCCTCCTGTATATTGTTCTGCCACTGCACATGTTGTTTTACGTAGACTGAGAGGACAAGAGAGATTGGCTGGCATATTGTAGCTGTAAGATTTGTGGGCATATTAACAGGCATGCAGAAAATTAATTCTTGAGAAGTTTTGAGAAAATTGAGAAGGTGATAAGCAGGGCAGCGTAGACTTGGGCCCCCAGTTCTCAGTTGGTGAGTTGGGATCTGGCAGGGAGTGGGTGGAGAGCGATGAGACACTGCAAAGGGAAGCTGTAGGAAGCAACTGTGAATGGTCTGGCGTCAATGGGAGCTGCCAGGAGGTGGGGAAAGAACAATATGGACTGGGACCATGGTGGGACACACAGTTGTTTAACCCCTCACATGCCACAGTCCCATTCCAACTGCTATTAACTGGATAAAAATCAAGCATGTTTGGCCCAATCATGGGCTTAAAGTCACTTCTACTTTGACCTTTAATATGGGCTGCATGTGTTTTTCGGCTTCTAGCGCTAGGAGCGCTTGAGAGCCATTTTTTCCGCCTTGTAGTGCCGAGTGGTTGCGTTTTTTTTCTCCTTCCAGCCTGCTCACCACGCTAGAAGTTTTAACTCCGAGCTCCAAGCTAGAAAAAATGGCAGCCTCCTGCACCAATAGGAAGGATGCTTGGCTGCAAAGGAGCTTGGGAGATATAGTGCAAGGGACGAGGAAATAACGATGGCAGCCTCATGCACCAATAGGAAGGTGGGAGATGTAGTGGGAGGGATGAAGAGCAACAGCAGCCATTCTGATTGGTAATTTCTGTTCATTTTGGAAGCCCCCGGGAGCAGCGATATCAAGCATGCTTGGAACGTCACTTCCTGCTGTTTCCAAGTTGAAAAACAAACGCAGCTGTGGTAGCATCACTGCAACTGAGCGGAGATATGTGGATGTCATCAGAGTCTGGATGCGGAAGGACTAGAAGGCCCATATATGTCAGACTCTCTCAGCTCTCCCAGAGAGCACGATATCAGCATTTGTTTTAGAGACATTTGTATACCACTTTTTGGGTGGACCTCCCAAAGTGGACCGTATGCAATCACTCAAACAGCCATCAGGAAAGGTACAAAACAATGCAGCCCAGTAGAAGAGACTTTAAAAACCAGCTAAAAAGCCATTGTGACTCACAGTGGACAAGGCCTGGACAAAAAAAATCTTCCCTGTCACCAGGAGAATAACGAGAGTGAGCACCAGGCCAGCCTCTCTGGGAAGCATCTGGGAGGGCACCACCATTGAGAAGGCCCTGTCCCAGACCAGTCACCTCATTTTTGAGGGAGGGTCTCAGTTATAGAAGGCCTCAATAGCCAGGGCAGGTTTGTGCAGGAGGAAGTAATCCGTGGGTTTCGTGCTTCCAAAAACTATTTCAGACTAAGGTTAAAAGCCTAGTACCTGGGAATGGGCCTGGAAACAGAACGGGGGGGGGGGGGACCAAGAGACCTAGCAGCATGGGTACAGATTTTGGTTACTCCGTAGTAGGACTGCTAGCCAAATAACAGTTTTACCCACTTGGGAGGAAGCAAAGCCAGAATAAATAAATCAGCTGAGCTACTTTTGTAGATGGTACATATATTGCAATCTCACATGCATGTGCACCAAAGCAGGGCCCATGAGAGGGGGGTAAATTGTACCCAGGCCCAGGGTCAAAAAGAGGGCCCAGGAGGGCCCAAAGGCCCCCCACCAGAAATTTCCTGGGATCTCAGCTGGCCTCGTGGAGAGTGAAAAACGGTGACCAGGCCAGGTCTACTGGACAGGTAGACCAGGGCGCCACATTGGGAAGCCTGGTAGACCTGGGCTCCAGAGACTTTTCTGGATATTGCTCCCTCCCCCTTTGAGAAGAAATGTTGTACCCCCTGATAAAATGCCTCTCAGAGGCCCTGCACCAAAGCGTCATGTGGTGGTGACACAACTGCCTTTGCAGTGTACTGTGGGTGCATCATGGGGCATTGCGTACGTGAATTCATGCAAACCACACTGCTGCCAAGTGGAAATCTGGGCACTTAAAGAGGAAACATTCCTTTCACAAAGGACAGGCACTTTACATACTGTTCTTTTGTTCTCCCTGTGTGTTGAGGGAAAATGTTCAGAGCGCTCAAGGTACCAGAATTTTTGAGAGCAGAAAGAAACCGTTCATTATTACCATTCCATTGCCTTGTTAACCTTTCTCCGGGCCCCTCATCTAAATTTAGGTCGAGCTGTTGCAGGCAGGGACCTGCCCACCTCCACCTTCCTAAAAGCGTAACCTGCGCTGCCTCCATTCCATCGACTTAAGGCTGAGCTACATTGTCCACGGCCGCGTCGCGTCCGCGTTCCGTGCGTGTCTGGTGTCCCGCCCCCAGGTCAAACAACAGGCTCTGATTGGCCGGACGTAGCGCGGACGCAGAGCCTGTTGTTTGACCTGGGGGTGGGATACCAAACACGCACAGAACGTGGACGCGACGCGGCCGTAGACAATGTAGCTCGGGCTTCAGGGCCCAATCGTATCCAACTTTCCAGTGTCGATGCAGCTGCAATGCAGCCCAGAGGTAAGGGAACAAACATCCTCTTACCTTGAGGAGGTTTCTGGGACTGCCCCCCCCCACCATAGGATGCAGCGCACACCCCATTGGTACGGCTGCATCAGCACTGAAAGTTGGATACGATTGGGCCCTCAGACAGAGAGGGTTGCAGCAACTGTCCCAGACGAAACGTTTCTTGACACACTTCTGTTCTCTGGGTGCTTACACTCTAAAGCAATCTAAGTAATTAAAAGGCTTGTGAGATTTTTTTAAATATACCACATTTTTTTAAATTATATTTTTCTTTGTGTTCTCCGCTGGAGGCACCATGCCCCCCCCCCCCCATCATCACGGTTCATGAATTAAGTCAGCAGGGAGAGTAACTTTTTCTCCGGCTTTGCCAGGCCTGAGCCCCAGCACAAATCCTGGGCGGCGGCGGCGGCGCCCCGTTTCTAACAGGTGCAGGGGTTTCCCGTGCGCGAGGTCTGCCTCTCTCCTGTCCTGTTCTTTGTCTGAACCAAATGAACTCGGCTACTGTCCCTTTAACTGGTTTCCTCTCCCTCCCCTTTACTTGCACCGAGGCTGTGACGTCAGTGCAGGGCCGGCGGTGCTGCTGCTGCCGCCGTGCGAGGCCATGGAGGCTGCGGGCGCCACGCAGGTTTGGGGCGCGGAGAGGGGGGTGCGAAGGATGGGGCTGTGCAAAAAATTGTGCGGGGGGGGAAGGTTTCCACATTTCCACCGCTCAGCGCCTCCTTTTGCTCCCCATTGCAGACTGGGAGGGGCTTCTTTCAGGGCGACTTGGAAATGCAAAAGGAGATTGTTGAATGTGATGGGGACTGGGGAGCACCCCTGGAGAGCCTGTGTGGCATGAAATTATGGGGGGAAGCAAGTGTCGCTGCTCTCAGGTTGCACTAGTCCAGCTTCTTCCGTCTGGGGAGAGTCAGGATGAATGGACAACAACCCTTTATGACTCCACGAGGATTGAGAACAACGGGGATAGGAAAGTACTGTAACGCGAGTATAAATGGAGAGAGGGGAGGAAGGAATAGGTCAGATGTTTGCATTCAAACCACCCTCCCATCTCTTTCCAGCCAGCGTGATCTTTGCCCACATTTCTTCCTACCCCAAGCTGCAACCCTGACGTCTTTCAGTCCTACAAACAATATTTGAAACAGCTGTGCTGTGCAATACTCCTCCAGCAGCACCCTCCCCTCTCCACTCCATTTTTCAGCTGCAACCCTCACAGCTCTGCTCCAAAAAGAGAGATCAAAGAATTTAATCCACTCAGTTTCTTTGTGAATTACAAATTTAGTTCCTAACCGTCTTTCACAACAACTGTGTATAGCTAGTTAGAGTATGTTGCTCCATCACTTTTTCCTCGTTACCTTTTTTGTATCCCACCTTAGCTACAAGGAGTTCAGGACAGCATACATGGGATTTCTGAGTTCCATTATCACAGCCTTGCAAGGTAGACAGGCTTGAGGGAAAAGAATTTGCCTAGTACTACTTAATTAGCTTTATATCAAGGTGAGGATTTGATCCAGTCTCCTGTGTTCAAATGCGAGCATCACACTGGATTCTGCCACCCATTCTTATAACCTGAGAATGCATATACTGGTAGTGTGCTTAACCCAGCTCTCTGTCCGATGAGGCAGTCAGACAATCTCTGTCACTTCCTCTAAAGAGAGAAACAAAACACAGCAAGAAAATACACACAGAAAAACAGACTTTTTCTGCTGCTCAGGGAATTAAAACAGCTGACAACATTAGTTGATTCAACAGAAAATGGATCTATAAATTGCAGCTGCCCTGAAGTCAAAAGACAAAGATATTTGCATCCTAGCCTAGCCTTGAATTCTAATATTTGTTGTTCAGTCGTTAAGTCGTGTCCGACCCTTCGTGATCCCATGAACCATATCCCGCCAGGCCTTCCTGTCCTCCACTATCTTCCTGAGTTCGCTCATTTTCATGTTTGTTGCATCGGTGATGCTGTCTAACCATCTCATCCTTGGCCTTCCCCTTCTCCTTTTGCCTTCAGTCTTTCCCAGCATCAGAGTCTTCTCCAGAGAGTCCTCTCTTCGCATTAGGTGGCCAAAATATTTGAGTTTCAGCCTTAGTACCTGTCCTTCCAGGGAACAGTCAGGCTTGATTTCATTTAGAATTGACTGATTTGATCTCCTAGCAGTCCAAGGGACTCTCAGGAGTCTTCTCCAGCACCACAGTTCAAAAGCATCTATTCTTCGGCGCTCAGCCTTCCTTATGGTCCAACTCTCGCAACCATACATTGCTACTGGGAACACCATCGCCCTGACTATACGAACTTTTGTTGGCATGGTGATATCTCTGCTTTTTATTATGCTGTCTAAGTTTGCCATAGCTTTCCTTCCAAGGAGTAAGCGTCTTTTAATTTCATGGCTGCTGTCTCCGTCTGCAGTGATCTTGGAGCCCAGAAAAGTAAAATCTGTTACTGCTTCCATTTCTGCCCCTTCTATTTGCCAGGAATTGATGGGACCCGATGCCATGATCTTAGTTTTATTAATGTTGAGTTTCAAGCCAACTTTTGCACTCTCCTCTTTCACTCTCATCAAGAGGCTCTTTAGTTCTTCTTCACTTTCTGCCATTAGGGTGGTATAGTCTGCATATCTGAGGTTGTTGATATTTCTCCCGGCAATCTTGATTCCGGCTTGTGATTCATTCAGCCCTGCATTTCTCATAATGTACTCTGCATATAAGTTAAATAAGCAGGGTGACAATATACAGCCTTGCCGTACTCCCTTCCCAATTTTGAACCAATCAGTTGTTCCATGGCCGGTCCGAACTGTTGCTTCTTGACCCGCATACAGGTTTCTCAGGAGACAGGTAAGGTGGTCTGGTACCCCCATCTCTTTAAGAATTTGCCACAGTTTGTTGTGATCCACACAATCAAAGGCTTTTGCGTAGTCAATGAAGCAGAAGTAGGTGGTTTTTTGGAACTCTCGTGCTTTCTCCATGATCCACCGCATGTTGGCAATTTGATCTCTAGTTCCTCTGCCTCTTCGAAACCCAGCTTGTACGTCCGGTAGTTCTCGGTCCACGTACTGCTGAAGCCTAGCTTGTAAGATTTTGAGCATAACCTTGCTAGCATGTGAAATGAGTGCAATTGTACGGTAGTTTGAACACTCTTTGGCACTGCCCTTCTTTGGAATTGGAACGTAAACTGACCTTTTCCAATCCTTTGGCCACTGCTGAGTTTTCCAAATTTGTTGGCATATTGAGTGCAGCACTTTCACAGCATCATCATTTAGGATTTTAAGTAGCTCAGCTGGGATATTATCATCTCCACTAGCTTTGTTGTTAGTAATGCTACCTAAGGCCCACTTGACTTCACTCTCTAGGATGTCCGGCTCTGGGTCAGTGACCACACCAGCGTGGTCATCAGGAACATTAAGATCTTTCTTGTATAGTTCTTCTGTGTATTCTTGCCATCTCTTCTTAATCTCTTCTGCTTCTGTTAGGTCCTTGCCTTTTTTGTCCTTTATCATGCCCATCTTTGCACAAAACGTTCCCTTGATATCTCCAATTTTCTTGAAGAGATCTCTAGTCCTCCCCATTCTGTTGTTTTCCTCGATTTCCTTGCATTGTTCATTTAAGAAGGCCTTCTTATCTCTCCTTGCTATTCTCTGGAACTCTGCATTCAGTTGTTTATATCTTTCCCTTTCACCTTTGCTTTTTGCATTCCTTCTTTCCACAGCTATTTGTAAAGCCTCATCTGACAGCCACTTTGCTTTCTTGCATTTCTTTTTCTTTGGGATGGTTTTAGTTGCTGCCTCCTGTACAATGTTACGAACTTCCGTCCATAGTTCTTCAGGCACTCTGTCTACCAGGTCTAATGCCCTAAATCTATTCTTCACCTCCACTGTATACTCATAAGGGATATGGTTTAGGTCATATCTGACTGGTCTAGTGGTATTCCCTACATTCTTCAGTTTAAGTCTGAATTTTGCAATAAGAAGCTCATGATCTGAGCCACAGTCAGCTCCAGGTCTTGTTTTTACTGATTGTATAGAGCTTCTCCATCTTTGGCTGCAAAGCACATAATCTATCTGGTTTCGGTATTGACCATCTGGTGATGTCCATGTGTAGAGTCGCCTCTTGTGTTGTTGGAAAAGAGTCTTTGCTATGACCAGCGTGTTCTCTTGACAGAACTCCGTTAGCCTTTGCCCTGCTTCATTTTGCGCTCCAAGGCCAAACTTGCCCGTTGTTCCGTTTATTTCTTGATTTCCTACTTTAGCATTCCAGGCAAATTTAGATAGCATAATAAAAAGCAGAGATATCACCATACCAACAAAAGTTCGTATAGTCAGGGCGATGGTGTTCCCAGTAGCAATGTATGGTTGCGAGAGCTGGACCATAAGGAAGGCTGAGCGCCGAAGAATAGATGCTTTTGAACTGTGGTGCTGGAGAAGACTCCTGAGAGTCCCTTGGACTGCTAGGAGATCAAATCAGTCAATCCTAAATGAAATCAACCCTGACTGTTCCCTGGAAGGACAGGTACTAAGGCTGAAACTCAAATATTTTGGCCACCTAATGCGAAGAGAGGACTCTCTGGAGAAGACTCTGATGCTGGGAAAGACTGAAGGCAAAAGGAGAAGGGGAAGGCCAAGGATGAGATGGTTAGACAGCATCACCGATGCAACGAACATGAAAATGAGCGAACTCAGGAAGATAGTGGAGGATAGGAAGGCCTGGCGGGATATGGTTCATGGGATCACGAAGGGTCGGACACGACTTAACGACTGAACAACAACAACATGATGTAAAGGACATCTTTTTTGGGTGCTAGTTCTAGAAGGTGTTGTAGGTCTTCATAGAACCGGTCAACTTCATCTTCTTCGGCATCAGTGGTTGGGGCATACACTTGGATTACTGTAATGTTGAATGGTTTGCCTTGGATTCGAACTGAAATCATTCTATCGTTTTTGAGGTTGCACCCCAGTACTGCCTTTCCCACTCTTTTATTGACTATGAGGGCTACTCCATTTCTTCTAAGGGATTCATGCCCACAGTAGTAGATATGATGGTCACCTGAATTAAATTCGCCCATGCCCGTCCATTTTAGTTCGCTGATTCCTAAGATGTCAATGTTCAATCTTATCTCAGAATTCTAATATTATATGGCCTAAATTTTAGGTCATAAAAATTGTTAAAGATGGAGGGTCTCAAGACTCCTGCTCAAGGGCATAGTATATGGCTGTTGGAGAGTCTGGTTTGACCTGCTTTTTGGCTAGGGACTGAGTTTATATAGAAGGCTGGGTGGGGTTTACACAGTTGATAAGATGTTACAGCTGGGTAGAGGAAGTGAGGGGTGATCAAGATTTAGTAGGGCCCAATGGGGCAGCAAAGGTCTCGTGAATTGACTCAGGTTAGAAGCCCAAAAAATAGTGTTGAGAACAAAAAGTAGAATACTGTATTTTGTTTGTTGGCCAACTTAAACTGGGATGTATAAAGAAGGAGTGCAATAAGAGGCTAATAAGGAAGTTGTTGGTGACTGTGTTCCTGGAGGCTTATGGAAGCATCCAGATTACCTCCACTTGGTTTCTTTACGCATATTTTTACTTACTGTATGCTTGATGGCTAGCACCTAGATGTGAGAAGTGATTCTGTTGAAAAGCACTGTGTCTGAATTGAGGTGAAATAAAGGTTCTGTACAGAGCATTGTGAGGGCTGCGGTGGCTTAGTGGTTAAGCCGCTGAACTGCAGACCGGAAGGTTTGTAGGACAGCAGTTCGAGACCCGTGTGCCTCGTGATGGAGTGAGCTCCCAGCTCCTGCCAACCTAGCAGTTCGAAAGCAAGACATTGCGAGTAGATAAATAGGTACCACTGCGGCGGGAAGGTAACAGCGTTCCGTTAGTCATGCTGGCCACATGACCACGGAAGCGTCTTTGGACAGCGCTGGCTCTTCGGCCTTAGAAATGGAGATGAGCACCACACCCTAGAGTCGGACACGACTGGCTTTCGAGCAGGGGAGACCTTGACCTTTACAGAGCATTGTATCTGTAATACGATACCCATTCACACATTCGTTCTCCTTGACGTGGTAGCCAGGCTTGTGAATGTCTGACTGCCTCTGGTGAGTAAGAATTGTCCCCAGGCAGCTAGCCAGAGAAGTTTTTTTGTAACTTGGAAGTTTTGACATGGTTTTGTCTCGTCGTTCCCCTCCCCCCGAACTTAATGTGATGCAGAGGTAGGCTTACCAGATCACCAACCGGGACAAAGTGCTAGACCTTTAGGAGAAGGAATATGGGCAGGTGTAGCTTGTTAAACCTTAGAGCACAATCCTAGGCATGTCTACTCAGAAGCAAGCCCCACTGTGTTCAGTGGGGCTTGCTTCTGACATGCCTAGGATTGTGCTCTAAGGTTTAACAAGCTACACCTGACCACATTCCTTCTCCTAAAGGTCTAGCACTCTGTCCCCGTTGGAGATCTGGTAAGCCTATGCAGAGGCCTCAATCATAAATGTGTTTGTTAGGCAGTAAACCCATTAATGTCAGTGGGATTTGCTTTTGAGTCAGTGTGCTTAGGCTTGTACTGTAACATACAGTGCAATCCTGACCAACTTTCCAGCACCGGTGTAGCCGTGCCAACAGGGCGCACTCTGCATTTTGCAGGGCAGAGGCAGTCATGGAGGCCTCTTCAAGGTAAAGGAGCATTTGTTCCCTTATCTCGGGGCTGCATTGCGACTGCACTGGCGCTGGAAAGTTGGTTAGGATTGTGCTGATAGATACGTATGGATGAATGGGCTAGCCAATATTTTTGGTGACTAGTGAGTTTTGTGAACTTGATTGCAAGCTTACTGTATAGCCAAGCTATGCAGTGGTGAGCAGTGAAGTATGTAAACCAGCTCTGGGCAATTACACTGGACAACAACTTTTGACTTTTTGGTGTGTATCTGAGATTAAACCAAGTCACCTTTATGTTGTTTGTGCTGCTGAATATGGAAATGACTATTAAAACACCAGGTTAGCTCTAGTTTGGGGGGTATGGCATCGCCGCCTCAGTGCGAGTCAAGCAGCTTCCTCGTGAAGAAGCCGACGTCATGGCGAAAGCTGCTTGGCTCTCATTATGAGATGGTGATGATGCTATATCCCCAAAACTAGAGCTAATAGGGCAAAAACAATGCCATTTTTTGAATCGGTGCCCCAAATATGCCCAAGAATAGGTCTTTTAAGAACGTAAAATGTGCGTTGGCCTGGGTTGTTATCCTGAGATAACAAATGCCGTCAAAGAAGAACAATGAGTTTTCAGTCTCAGTTCATCGTTGTGTGTGCAGGATTCCAAATACCCTCCTCCACCACAGATAAAGGCCCTTCTTTTTGTTTAGACAGTTTCTTAAAGAAGGGAAGTTGAGAGCCTTTGACTTTGGCCAGGGCTGTTGACTTTCATCCCTTCTGCTTGTTTTCCGTCTTGAATTGGCCTCTGATAATTTGAGACTGGAGGTTTATTTCAAGAGAACTGGTTGTGAAAACAAACTCTTCCACTGGAGGTAGTAGGTACTATGGGAGTATACGTCTGTATTCATAGGAGACTGCCTTATACGGAGTCCGAGCTCCGTATTGTCAACACAGACTGGCAGGAATTTTTCTGTCCTTCTTGGAGATGCCAGGAGTTGACCCTGGGACCTTCTGCTTGCAAAGCATCTGCTGTACCATTGAGCCCTGGCCTTTCCCACTCTGTACCCAGTAGTCAAGTGGTTCTCAAACGTTTTAGCACCAAGACCCACTTTTTAAAATGACACTCTATCGTGGCCCACCTAGTTTTACGAGACTTTTAAAAAAAGTGATCTATAAATAAATATAGGTATAAAATATAAATAAATATATATAGCTGCATATATTTATTTTCAAGTAAGGAGCTCAGTTGCTTGCAGGGTAATTACCGGTAGCAGCTATCTTGCAAACTGCAGGAGCTCAGCTCTTTGAAGGGCGATTAGTAGCTATCTGATTTTTGAATAGCCTCAGGGCTTGTGGCAATTACTGATCTGATCTTTCCATCACCTGGGACCCACCAGAAATCGGGTCAAGACCCAGCAAGTGGGTCCCGACCCACAGTTTGAGAAACACTGAGGCAAAGCATTAGCCCCTGATGCTCTCAGTTTTCATTAAAAGTGGCACTAGATACAGAAGAGTGATCACAGATGAAAGTTCTACTGTAGTGACTACTAGAGCCAATGTACCCCCCCCCTTCCTAACCAGTGTAGTTATGTAGACCCTGTGCTTAAAACAAAATCCAAATTCTCCACCAGGAAAAAGTGCTTGCTGCAACTGTGTAGATTTTGTCCAGTGAAAGGGCCGACCGGCCAAGTAGGATTTTCAATGGGAGTGGTCTTGGGGCTATGCATAAACGCATATCTTTGCTTCTTTTGCATGTTGCTTCTGCCAGTCATGGGGAGGGACAAGGAGCCTTGTAGACACTGAAGCCCTACACCCTACGGTCCTGCTCAGCCTACCTTTTGTCTTCTGAGAGCACAGCGAACGTTGCTGGCATAACCCCCGCTAACTGGGCAAAGAATCTCCTTTTAAAGTAGTGTACTCTTATCTTTTTCAGAGGGAGAGCAACTGTCCCTCTTCACCCCAGCATGGTGGCTGTTCCTGGTGTCTCTTCTACATGTTTTTGGTTTTTTTTTTAGATTGGGAACTTTTGGGGAGAGGAAACCATTTATTTTGCTACATTGTGAACTACTTTTTGTTGAAAAGCGGTACATAAATATGATGATGATGATATTTTATAATATAGGTGTACCCCAGTTAAGGTTAATGCCGCTAGATTAATGCTTTGATGTTTAATGCCGAACAGCTGATGGGCCAGGGATTTAAAAAGAGCCCTCTGGGGTACTTGCCATTCATTCTCTATTACAACTGCACTGTATTGCATGGATTAAATTGTGCTTTTAAAGCGGCAGTGGCTTTTTGTAAGGTACTGTACTGGGGGACCGACACTGTCGTATATGTGGATCATTGTCAAATGACCCATTGTTAACTGGAGGACACCTGTTAACAACAACATTGAGGCATATCATCCTAGTCATAAGGACTAGAGCCTTGCAATCTGAACTAAGCTTACTAAGGCAGTCCTATTCAATCAAGTGGTATTTACTTGCACATAAACATATTTTTGGACTGCGTTTCACAAGGACAACACAGATGGGTGGGATTAGAGTATGCAAACACTGAAAGCCTCTATGCTTTCTTATAAAACCCCACTTACTAACAAAAACACAAGGGGCCAGTTTGGATGATACTCTGACCAGCCCATTGAGTGAATTCCATGTTTAATCTTTGGTTTTTTGCCTTCAGGGTGAACTTCCTCGGGGAGCACCTGGTGCTGCATCACTGGTGGAAGTGGGACCAGGTGAAACAGGTGAGCTTTTGTGTAAATGTGGGATGGAACTGGAGTGGATTTTGTGGGCGGGGGAAAGAAGGTTTCGGCCTGGATAACAAGCGGCACGTGGCCAGTGTGACTTAGGGCAAAGGAACAGGAGAGTTGACCTAGGAGCTGAGCGGAAACCCCAAACTGTTGGGACGCTGCAGAGACCTTTCTAGTATTTATAAATTGATCAAATGGGGTGTGTGTGTGTTGCCGAAATGTTATTTTGCAGTCGTAGAGACTAGAGTCCTAATTTTTTTTTTTTTTGCAAGAGGAAGTGCGAATTCTTGAAATTTCAAAAGGGATTTATTAATGCATCTCTTATTTGACTGATTTATACCCTGCTCTATCCCATTGGCTCGAAGTGGCTTCTTTTTTTATATGTCAGTAGTCTCTTCCAAAGAGGCTCACTATTTATTTATTTATTTATTTATTAAGAGGCTCAGTCCCAAGTGTGGTGGTAAGAGCATCTCTGACCTAGAGCTCTGTCCAGCCGCGCTCAGATCCTGGGAAGCTCCTAAACTAGCAGCACCACCAACTGCCCATGGTGACTGTTGTTAAAGGTGCTGCAAAGTGGGACGGGTTGAGCAGGACTCAGTCCTAGGTAGGCTTACCAGATCTCCAACTGGGACAGAGTGCTAGACCTTTAGGAGAAGGAATATGGGCAGGTGTAGCTTGTTAAACCTTAGAGCATAATCCTAGGCATCCATGGGGCTTGCTTCTGAATAGACATGCCTAGGATTGTGCTGTAAGGTTTAACAAGCTACACCTGCCCATATTCCTTTTCCTAAAGGTCTAGCACTCTGTCCCGGTTGGAGATCTGGTAAGCCTAGTCCTAGGTGTGAGGAGCCCGGAGGCTTTGTCCAAGAGGCAAACGGGTGTTAGCTCCCTCCCAGGTCCTCAAATGACCAGATTTTGCATTCGTTTTGCAATGGCAGTGTGGATAAAAATCTCCCCAGCAGCCCGCTAGCAGAAACAGCCACCACTGTAACTCTTCCGGGTCGTGTCTATGTGTGTGCTTTTTAATGTCTTTGTTCAGGTGCTGCACCCTCTAGAGATGGCCCAGATGCCTCATCGGGATCTCTGTCTCCTCGGAAGCCCAAAGGCAGTTTGGCAGGAGCAACAGAGATCCTGCTGGCCTCCAGCAGAAATGTTGACGATGGAGCACGGACACAGATGACCGGGAGTAGTAAAGAAGCCGGGGCAATGTCTCCTGAAACGGGGGGTGTTTCAGCTGGCTCAAACACCACCCCCAGCTCAGGGAATAAGGGTCTGCCAGGTGAGATGGAGCAGGAGGGGACTGGGGATTGACAGTGCAGTCCTATCCAGTTTACACCACCGGTGTAACCAGTGGGGGAGGGCATGGCGGGTGGCTTTGGACAGGAGGGGAGATTTAAATCCCTTTTGAATCCCCCTTTGGAGGGGATTTGAATCCCCTTTCTGTTCTGGGGCCTCCCGTTCTCGCTGCACCGCTGGTTACACCAGTGGTGTAAGTTGGATAGGATTGCGCTGTGAATCTGATTTCCTTTGGGGAAAAATGTTTGCTGATTGGTTTTTATCACTGCCCTTGCTTACTGTGTTGTTGGTATGAGTTTCTTTTATTTTTGTATTGTAGTTCTGTGATGTTGTGATTTCTGGTTGTATTTTTATATTTTACTATCTTTACTGGTCTCTTTGTAGTGTAAAATGCACAAAAAAGATAACTTTGATGTGTGAATAAGAGAGAGATCCTCAATTCATACAAGATCCTGTGAACGTCATGTGGCAGTAAGTCTCCAGGAGACCGTAGCAGTTCCAGCAGCTGTCATAGCCACCATTTTGGAGACCCTTTCAGTCTTCTCTCGGCAGCATGACTTGTTAACCTACCAGCACCAACTGGCTTCTTTTTGGACTTGAAGTAGCAGAAAGAAACAAGGAAGAAGGCAACTATAGGAGCTGTTGGAACCAGTAGCTGCTACAGTCAATTGGACGCTTCTCCAGTTGAACTGTGAACTGGCCCAGAGGGAGAGAGACTGAAGCCTAGTTCTTGATGTGGGGATAAACCTAAGTCTGGATCATATAGCTTCAAATGGGTGTTTATGTGATGGAATGCTCCTCCATACCAAAATAAGTCCAGCCATATAGAATACTATTGTGTCAGAGGAAGGGTTCTAGCCTAGCCATCTCCATGGCATGCTGGTTTTTTGTGTGCAGCGATTTTTTGTTTTTGCTTGGAGGAATGTTCTGTCATGTGTGCCTCCACCTGCAGTTTGAAGGACTATAGCCAGTTGGTTGCCTCAATGAGAACCTGGCTTGGTTCACCCCATGATAAACTGCTGACTAAGCTTCATATCTGAGAGCTGTTTGTCACATATTATCTTAAAGAAACAGGTTTTCAGGCTTAAAAGCCGTGGTAAATAGAATGTTCCAACAAATCTTTCAAAAGAAAGTTTTTAAAAACAAGTTCAAAAGAACAGCAAGGTGTTATCATACTGACGTTTCGCTAACACTGCTGGTTAGCTTCTTCAGGGTCTGTAGAGAATCACAAGGAGGCTCAGAAGACACAGCAATATACCAGGTGCAGTGATTTTATACCCAAAGAAGACACACATGCTGTTAATTGGTGTCTCCTGCATTTAAGGGAGCATGGCTTTTAGAGGTTTGTATCAGGCATGGTGTTGCATCCCTTTTGATTCTGGTTTTAGCCAAGGCAGGAATCCAACAGAAACTTTCTTTTGAAAGATTTGTTAGAACATTCTATTTACCATGACTTTTAAACCCGAAAACCTGTTTGTTTATTATTCCAATGGCCATGGAAGCCTTAGGTTTAGACATATTACTTTGTATGCTGATGATATGCCTAACTGAGCACAAAATACATGTGCCTCAGATCAAGTGTGAAGGGCACATACTGTATATGTTAAAATTGGTGCCTTCACCTTTTAAAGAACTCTAAAACAGAGGCCCAGGCATTTCCTAGTCATCACATCTGAATACAGGTGTCCCCTGCTTAACGACGTTCTGCTTACGACCCCCCCCCCCCGATATACAACAGGGGTCATTAGGCATTTATTGGTCGCTTTCCCTGTCTTTTGAAGTTTGAGGCCTGTTTCTGGTCGTGGGCCTCTTGAGGCCTTTCCGGGCCTCCGAATGGCCCACAGAGGCCTCCGTAATGCACTTCCTGTTTTCAGAGCAAACTGAAAGTGCCTTATGGAGGCTTCAGACTGGGTCATTCTGAGGCCCCCAGAGGCTAGGAAAGGCCTCCAGAGAGGCCCACAACCAGGAACAGACCTCTGGAGAGACCTCAAATTTCAAGGTAGGGAAAGGTCCACTTAACGACGGGCCTGCTTAACGATGGGGTTCGAGGAATGTATCCCTGTCATTAAGTAGGGGACACCTGTATTTTCAAGAGAGTCACCATTTTAAAAATGATATCTTGGGCACTTTGTGCCCCCTCTCCCTCTTTAGTGTGCTGAGAGTCGGAAATTGAATTCTGCTTTCAGTTTTAAACTGACCATGTGTCACCTGAACTCAGGAACCATGGTTTACATCAAACCACAAAGAAACAAACCAAGATCTAGAATCATGCTTTGATACTGCTTTATTTTACCCTAACTTTGGAATGTGGATGTAACATGGAGCTGTTTTTGCTTCAAAATGGAAGCAAAAGCTTTTCCTCTCTTCCTCTTGCACGTGAAAGGGGAGGGTGAGCGTGTGCAATTCTCCCAGTCTTGTTCATGCAGGAGGAAGCCATGGTTTCCTGTTTCATAACGGTGCCATAATCCACGCGGTAAAAGATTGACGAGTGCCGACAGAGCTGGGAACTCCCATGACGATTCCTTTCTCTTCTTCACTTCAGGCCACGCTGCCAAAACTTTCCCATCCTCTCCCAGCAAAGCAGGTGGGCCCAGCCGGGCGAAGATGTCCCTCACTGGGACCAGCAAGTCCCCAACGTCTATTCAGAGCTTGGCTATGCGTCTGTTGAGTATGCCTGGGTCACGACTCCCTGGGGATGCAGGGACTCCCTCAGCAGAGATGCTGGCACCAACCCCAGCTCCGGTACCAGCCCCAGCTCAGGCCCCAGTAGCTGAAGAGGCCAAGCCCAAGGTTCACCGGGCCCGGAAAACCATGTCTAAGCCCAACAGTGGGCAGGTAGGCCTCCATATGTTGCTTTCTCTCTGAGAGCTGGTGGAAGGGTATTTTCCTCATTTGGTGATGGGCAGCTGAATGTCCGAAGTGTTTCCACGAAAAGATACTGTGTCTGGGATGGTATGTTCTGCATCCAGAGACCCCAAGAGTATTGTGCAAATGTGTATAAATGTACTTGATTTCTTGTTGTTTAGATAGTGCTATCTACTCCTGTCCCAGCTCCTGCCAACCTAGCAATTCGAAAGCAAGAAATTGCAAGTAGATAAATAGGTACCGCTGCGGCAGGAAGGTAACAGTGTTCCGTTAGTCATGCCAGCCACATGACCACGGAAGCGTCTTTGGACAGCGCTGCCTCTACGGCCTTAGAAACAGAGATGAGCCCCGCACCCTAGAGTCGGACACGACTGGCTTTCAACCTTTACTATCTATATATACATGGCACTTTACGAAAATGAGAAGTCCCTGCTCTGAGGCGCTTACAATCTGGACCTTGGTAGACAGGAGACAACAGATGAAGGAGAGCGGGGTTGGAGGCAGGTAGAAAACAGGGCAGAATATGCCATTGTTTCAATTACACGTATTTAAGTTTTGTTACAGTAGAGGGGCGGGGAACCTTTTCCCTGGCGAGGGCCGTTTTAAATATTAGAAATTTGCTTGAGGGCCAGCCGTAAGGCCAGGCGCCATTTTTATTTATTTAATTAATTTTTGCCCCCCCCCTCGGCCTCCGGAGGCTCCGCACTCACCGTCCGAAGCCGCCGCCGGGTCCGCACGTCACCTCCGGCGTACCATGCCGAAGAGGGCAAGAGCTTGCCCTCATCGGCGTGGTACACATGTGCGAAATGGCCAACGGCCTGGTGAGAAGGGGTCGAGGCGGCGGCTGGGGAGGACATGCAAAGGCCCTCTCCTGGCCTCCGGAGGTGACGCGCGGACCCAGCGGAGCCTCCACGGGCCGGTTGGGCGGCCTCCCGGCAATCTCTCCGGGGGCCGGACCGGATGGCCTCGGGGGCCTGATCCGGCCCTGGGGCCGGAGGTTCCCCACCGCTGCGGTAGGATATGGGTTCAGGGGTTTTAGCCCAAGCCTTCTCAAACTTCATTTTGCATGCCTTATGTTGGTGGTACTCTTTCTTTTTTGACTTAGGAGTTTGTCAGCTTTTATGTTCGGTTGATGCGGGCTGGGGAATTGGGTTTGGCCTGGTATTACAAGAGTCACAGGAAGAGTGACTTGAGGCAATGAAGCAGGGAAGGAGGCCTGCATTGATGGTGCTTTATACTGTAAATAAATTCAGTAGTTGCGAACGACTATGTTTTAATTGTTTCTAGCAACCAATTAATAATGCATAATTGTTCAGGAAATATTAGGAAGTTGGTGACTGGATTGAAATAAGTCCACTCTGTCCACTGGGGCCATAGCCGAACAGGTGCTGAAACCTTACCTTGGATGTAACTATCCCTCATTTCCTGTACCCCAAGGTCCCTGAAAAGCGAGTCTCTGAGATGCTGCATTTCCGAGTCTCGGATGACCTGAGGAGCATCGAGGAACCAGGTGTGGCTTGGAATCGAGGGATGGTGGGAGCCATGAGGGGATGCCTTGGCTGGGATGGCAGGGAATTGCAGAGTAAGGGCATTGCTCGAGCCTATCAAAATTCCTGTCTTTACTTTTTATCTCCCTTTCCCCCCCCCCCCCCCGTCTCCTTCCGAAGAAGAACCTGCCAAGCGCAGGAAGTACGATTACATGGTTGATGCAATGCATAAGAGGCTGCCTCTCTCACTTCAGCGTTCGAGTCCCAGAGCCACTACAGAGGTATGTCTTGCGCCTTGCCCAGAGCCAGGATGGTGTAGTGGTTTGGGAGTCGGACTTAGACCTGGAAGATCCAGGTTCAAATCCCCGCTCAGCCACAAAGCTTCCTGGGTGACCTTGGGCCAGTCACTATCTCTCAGCCCCACCTACCGCACAGGGTTGTTGTGAGGACAAAAAGGAGGGGAGGAAATATGTACACCACTCTGAGCTCCTTGGAGGAAGGGCGGTATAAAAATGTGAAAAAAAAATTAAATAAAATAAATTGTTCAGTTTCCCTTGACATTTTAAAACTGTGAGATGGTGATGGTCTGGGAATGGTCTGTGGCAGTTTCCCAAACGTTTTAGACCCGTGGCTCCCTTGACCATTAGCGACCATTGACCACGGCTCCCCATTACATTATGTTGATGCCTGCCAATTGGCATGGCACTGTTTTCCGAGAGGATTCCGTGGCACTCCGGGGCTGCCCTGGCTGGTATCCACGGCTCCCCTGGGAGCCACGCCTCCCAGTTTGGGAACCACTGGTCTGTGGTGTGGACATGAGAATGCTGTGGCAGGGCTGTGTGGGCCTGGGGACGCCACTGCACCCCCACCCACCAAGATATCTTTCCAGATCACAGTGACAGAAGAGATGACTGCTCCAGCCACCGCCTCGCAGGAGGAGAGAAGTCAGGAATGGGAAACTGAGGTGGGGGATGACTTTAGCCTCTTTTATGACAGCTACTCTGTGGATGGCCACGTTGACTCAGACAGCAAGGTATGCGGGCAGGGGAGAAACTGTCTTTGGAGATGGGGGTCTGTTGTAAGTCTAAGGCAGTGCTGGCCAACCTTTTAACATGAATGCTGGCCCTTTAAATGGTTGCATAGGTGAGGGCATTTCAGCAGGTGCAGCTGCTTTAGCAGCACCATCAGCACTTGCAGCTGCCAAGATTCTGTCTTCTCCACAACTCTTAAGAACACAGTAGCCCTAATGGTGGAAGGTTGGCCACCCCTGGTCTAAGGGATCAGAAGGGTAGAGGTCTTTAAAAAAGCCAACAAGCAGCACTGTGGGAGTTCTGTGATGATGAGTTAACCCACATTCTGTTACGCCCCTGCTACACAAATTGAGGGGCTTTGCATGGTTTCTCCTATTTTGTATAATTTCTTCTGTTCCTGTTAGTCCCTGGGAAGGGCAAGGAGCTCTATCCCAACAAATTCTAAAGACCTAAGAAGTTTGCCTTCTGCTGAGTCAGATCGTTGGTCTCTCTAGCTCAGGATTGTCTACACGGATTGGTGGCAACTCTCCAAGGGTTTCAGATGGGGTGTTTCCAAACTGAACCTGGAGATGCTGGGGTTTAAACCTGGGGCTTCCTCCTGTATTGCAACCATAAGGGATTAAAAAAGGACACCTGAATTTGTTTTTAGGAAGATAACTTGTACAGGTGGTTCCACATTCTTGTTCCATGGAACGACAGCATAAAGAAAGCCCTGGGCATTGACTGTGTGCTGTATAAGTTCTCTTTGGCTTTAGAGAGAGAGAGGGTTTGCATACAGGACACAAGTGGATACTCGCATTTTCAGAATATTTGACTTGAATACTCGCCAGTGATTTTCTCGGGTACCATGAGGCACAGGTGAGCCCTGCCTGTGGTGGTTCCTGGTGGTGAATGACAAGCTCCTGCATCCCTCCTGATGCCTTGGTTGGAGCAAAACGTGGATCTGTCCTCATTCACTTTGTCTCCCCACATCTCAATTCTTCCCTTTTGCATTTCAGTCAGATGCAGATGTCGCTGGAGAGCATATGAGTGAGGAGGAAGAGGAGGAGGAGGAGGAAGAAGAGGAGGAAGAGGAAGAGGAGGAAGAAGAAGATGACGATGAAGAGGAAGATGACGATGAAGAATCGGGTAACCTCTCTGACAGGGTGAGTTGAGGCTCATTGTTTGTTTTTTCTCAGTCATTTTCACTACTTGCTTTTGTTTCCTTTTTGATCGGATTTAAAATTTTATTCTCTTTTTTCCCCATTGTCAAGAGTAGCAAGAAACACATTAAGGCTGCAATCCTATAGTTGTTTACTCCTGGGTAAGTCCCATTGAACTCAGTGGGGCTTACTTCTGAGTAGACTTACATAGGGTTGTGCTCCAAGAGCAGCAGTATTAAGGATGTGGTTGGATAGAATCATGTGCTTGATCCTAAGGTCAGGAATGGGAAACTGAGGTGGGGGATGACTTCAGCCTCTTTGAATCGCGAATTCGCGTATCTGCAAGGTGCAAGATTGAGACAACCTCGTGTCATTCGTGAGGTGGGTCTCAATTTCCGCAATCCCTGTTACCTCGGAAAGTCTCTGCTGGCCAGCATAGACCTTCTGGAGACAATAGGGACACTCCAAATGGCGCCCACGACCAGCGCAGAGCGCTTTTAATGGCCAGGGAACCTTCAGGAGGCAGCAGGTAAGACACCCCCCTATCTCCCTAAATCCCTGGTACAGAACCCCATTGATCCCATGGGATCATTGGTTCTGTACGCATGAATTCACAACCCACGAGGGGTTGCAGGAACCTAACCCCCGCGGGTAATGGGGATTGTGATTGTATTTAGTAGTTACCTGGGAGAGGATCTACTAACTAAATGATGATCTGGATTGAACTGTCGACCATATCTAGAAGTGTGTTGCTATCGTATGGAAAACTTTGTGAACTTTTTGTTGAAAAGCGGTATATAAATACTGTTAATAATAAATAATAATAATAATAATAATAATAATAATAATAATAATAATAATAATAAACTCCTAGACCGCCTATTTCAGATTGGTTGAACCGAATAGGCCCGGTTAGTCTCTATGATGGAGCTTGCATATTACAAACATTAAAGGAAGATGACAGAGTAGATAAATTTGTCCAATAATTATTGGACTGGCAATTTACAGCATAATATTTATCTGCACTCTGTTTTGTCAGACCATCCCAAGTGGCTTACAACTGTTCATTAAAGTTGAATTGTCCAATTCCCTTTCAACAAAGTACAATAAAACAATAACAAAGTTGCACGGAAGCTTTCATGGCCAGGTATAATCTTCTGAGACTAGAGATTTATGGGTAGAGGTGCCATGTATATACAAAAGCCAAAAAAAGCCAACAAATCTGATTAAAAACACAGTTAAAAACAAGATCATAGGTCTAGAAAAATACTTTAAAAGACTGCAATCACATAAATAAACATATTAAAAATCAGAGGCTAAAGTTAGGACCGACGTTTCGTCCTAATCTAAGGACTTTATCTAGATACAGCCAGGAGACTGAGATGACAACCAGCAGCGCAGATTCACCACAGTTTAAAAGGCAAAAGAAACCCACAGGAATCCAGGAGGCAGTTGACACTGGATGCACCATTTAAATTTTATTTATTTATTTATTTATTTATTTATTTTATTTAAAGAATTTATATCCCGCCTTTCTCCCAGCAAGGGCACTCAAGGCGGCTTACAATAAAACATTAAAATACATATATACATTAAAATAATTAAAAAACAAACAATTAAAACAAACAACCCCAGTGGGTCACCTATATCTACACATATATCTACACTACATCTGTTGCAATGACCGAGAGTAACCTCCGGTCAAATAACAAAGTTCTTAATTTGGATATTAATAATAAAAATAAATGCTAAGAGCAGCGTTAATACCACAGCCACAGCAAGGGGGCAGCGAATGATTCATAGCAAATGAAATAGCTCATCAGAAGCCCGCATGAGCAGCACGGACGTTGCCTGGTGCCTAAAGGAGACCAAGGAAGATGCACGGTGGATCTCTCTTGGGGGAGAGTTCTATAAGGGCAGAAAAGGCCCTCCTCCCCTGTCACCTCCCACCTCACTGCTGCAGGTACAGGCAGCTGGAGAAGGGCTTCCAGTGGCAATCTCCACTGCATGGTAGCAGTTCCCCTTCGTGTACTTTGGTCCCAGACTATTAGAGCTTTGCCGCCACGGCATACCCGCTTTCATTTATGCTCCCCATTCTCTCACTCTCTTTTTCTGCCCCAGAGCGCTGCCTCCAGCTCCAAGCGGAAGGCCCGGAAGCGCTGGCGGAACGACAGCCCCTGGGTCAAGCCATCCCGCAAACGAAAGCGCAAAGAGCCACACCCCAAGGACACCAGAGGTGATTGGATTGTCCATCGGATAGCTCCAGGATGAAGGGTGGGGTCAAATGGGCTGGGGAGAGGGAAGTCAGAAAGGGGGCTGATGCGACCAAAATCTGGTGCAGAAAGCTGCAAGGTATTCCATGAATAATATATTTTATTATAGCCTTTAGCTTGCCGTTTCTCCAGAGTTCAAGGTGGCATATGTGGTTCTCTCCCCTCCTTTTATCCCACAACAACCTTGCGAGGTATGTTAGGCTGAGAGAGAGTGACTGACTCAGGGGCACCAGTGAGGCAAATCAGTGGCAGAGGGGGGATTTGAATCTAGATCTCCCTGTCCCTGGTCTAGTCCTCTAGCCATTGGACTGCACTGGCATGAGCTTATCCTTCTCCTTCCATATTTTGGGATTACTACCATATCCGTAAGACTGGTCATCTTTGAAATTGGTAGACACGAAGCTGAGGGTTGGACTAAATGGACAGTTACCACGGTTTGTGACTATAGTCAACATTGCGGTCCTTTGAGGATCACTAGTGCTGTTTAACTTCCTCACCAGTGGTCTGGAGCCAGGAGTGAGCACTGAGGTTGCCAAGTTCGTAATGGCATCAAAGCTATTCAGGAGGAGACAATCCCAAGTACAAACCATCCAAAAGAATCTCTTCAGACTGGATACATGACTAAAAAAAAAAAAATGGGCAGATGAGATCTGATATAAGCACATGCAAAGGGATCTGGCTGGCCAACGTTCTTGCTTTTTCCTGTTTCCGAACATATTTTTCTTTTCTCTCCAGGGCTGAATGGTGGCCCTTCAGCCATACAGAGTGAGTACACAGAGGTGCCTCTTGGCTGTCTGGAGCTACCCAGTGAAGGAGCGCTGTCCCCCAACAATGCTGGTAGGTGCTCACGTTCCCTCACTGTTACAGTCACCATGACATCATCGTACTGGAATAGCCACTGTAGTCCAGTGGGTTGACTTCTGAGTGACCTGGGTTCACGTCCAACCTCAGTTGTGAACGTGTGGGTAGGTCACCTTCAGCCAGCCATACTTACTGTAACACGCTCTACGTAGGGCTGCCCTTGAAGACGGTTCGGAAGCTGCAATTAGTGCAGAATGCGGCGGCCCGGGTGGTCACTGGAGAGAAGGTCTTTGTAGGTGTTGGAGGCCAGAAGAGCTGGGCTTTTGGGCTATCGATCAGATATTGGACCATGATCTAATATTTCATAGAATCAAAAATGCTTCTATGTACCTCTGACTATAGGCATACCTTGCTAGTATGGCGGGTTAGGGTCCAGACCTTCACTGTAAAGCGAATCGCAGGCTTTTTACAGACTAACCCGCTTAGTGGCGGTGGCGATGGTTCCTCCTGGTAGCAAGTCTGGATGACTGGGTAACGGAGGGGGAGTCTCTGAGAAATTTGGCCTCCGTACAGCTCAGGGGCACTGATTCCCGGCCTGAGACGACTTGCAGTATAATTGAAAAGCGCTGCATTAGCAAAGCGCCGTAAAATGAGGTATGCCTGTATCAGTTTCTGGGAAGTGAGAATGGGAAAGGGCTGTTTGCCTATATGTCCCTTTTCTGGGCTTCCCAAGGCAACTGGTTCTGAAACAGGATGCTGGACTAGGTGGACCTTTCTCTGATCCAGCAGGGTTCTGTTAAACCTCCTTGAATATTCAAATACCGGTATTTCATTTTCACATTTGTATGTGTACATGATTCCTTCTCTTCTTTTGTCCTCACAACATCCCTGTAAGGAAGGTTAGACTGAGAGACAGTGACTGGCCCAAGGTCACCCAGGAAGCTTCATGGCTGAGCAGGGATTTGAACCTGGATCTTCCAGGTCTTAAGTCCAACACCACAACCACTACACCATCCTAGCTTTCGTGGGTACATGAGGTATAAATACATTTGTACCTGCATAACACTGTTGGCTAAAAATAGAGGATCAGCAGGCAGGCCCTAGTGCTAGGCAAGGCCTAGCAGCTTGCTTCAACCGGCAGGGTTTTGAAGTTCTGTGGAAAAGCAGCTAATGGGTCAGTTTATCGTTGTAGTTTTACCACAGGGAGGGCCATCCTTGGGGTGGTTTACCTCAAGCACCAAAACATTCCAGGCCAGTTCTAGAACATATTTATCAGCACAGAAGAACAAAACTTTCAAGGCCAGGAGAAGAGAAGTGCTTAGCAGAAACTAAGAAACTTAGCAGAAACCTATATAGTGCAGCGTGGAGGGAGGCGATGTTGGCAGCCCCCAGCTTGCTGGTTCTAGCGTGGCAAGTCCTCAGTAGCCACGTTTAGAGAGGTGCCAGCTTTGCTCCATGGGATGAGGGGAAGGGGGCACAGCTCTGATTCCTTCTTGGATTCCTGGGCCACTCCAGATGTTCTTGAAGGTGATCTGGAGGTTGGGTGTTGTTGTTGCAATATTTCTTTTCCCTCTTCCCCCTTCACAGGGGTGTCTAACGAGACAAGTTCGCTGGAGACGGAGCGCTTTGAGGAGCTGCCCCTTTGCTCCTGTCGTATGGAAGCCCCAACTATTGAGCGCCTCAGCCAGCAGGCCGGGAATCAGTGCATGGCGACGGAGAGTGCCGATGGAGAGGTGAGGGCTCGGGAGAAAGCGGGCTGGGGAGGCTCTTCCTTGTCTGTGCCGAAATAAGGGATGCCACTGCCTGTTCTTTTTCTGCAAAAACTGCTAGGTGGTCGTTATCGGCCTCCTCTATCAAAGCCAGTTCCCACTATTCTGTTGTGCTCAACAGCTGCTAAAAAACCAAATAGCCAGAATGAGGTTATGGGCAAATGAGGAAGGGGGTGGGCAAAAGGGGATCAGGCTTGATTCCTGGCTACTTGCATCACGGGGCAGGAGCAGGTTCGGCTCCGGCTCCAGTGACAACTAGGCCAGAGGGAGACCCTCTTCCTGTCTGTCCATTCATAGCTCAGCGGCTGCAGCAGCAGCATCATGAAGCGGGAGACGATGCGTCCCTCCAGCCGGGTTCCGCTCATGGTGTTGTGTGAGACTCATCGAGCCAGGATGGTGAAGCATCACTGCTGCCCGGGATGTGGCTACTTCTGCACTGCGGTAAGAAAAGAGAAGTCTGCAAGAGGTGTTTGGTTGTCTGGGTTAGCAGTCGGGATAGAGGGAGCATCAGCAGGACTGGGGAGGGGCTGAGAGGAAGGACGTACGGACACAGGAAGCCGCCATGTTGAGTCGGGCCTTTGGTCTGTGTAGCCCAGTGTTGTCTGCCCTGACTGGTAGTGGCTCCCCAGGATTTCAGACAGGGTCTTCTCTCAGCCCTCTCTGCAGATGAGATTGTTTGAATCTGGGACCTTCTGCATGTGATGCCAGCTGCTCTACCGTTGAGCTACAGCCCCGTCCCCCAAGGATGTGATTTGGAATGGCTCATGTCTGTGTCGGGACCAGACTGAGGCTATGGATGAGCTGGGCTTGAATCCAGACCAGTCCGAGGTCCTGAGCATCAGTTACTGCTGGGGCCTGAAGTGCAGCAGGCAAAGGGTGCTCTATTGACCAGCCAAGGACAGACAACCAGGCTCTTGATGTTTGGTCTGGAAATCCAGTGGCCAGAGGCCATTGTTGTAGGCAGCTCTTCTCTTCTGTGCTTGAAGAAGGCTGTGAGGCCTGAATGTGTACATTCCCAGGAAGCTCGGTAGGCTAGTCCCCTGGTTGAAGCCTGAGAATCCCTGACCGTCTGTTTCTTCCAGGGCACCTTTTTGGAGTGCCATCCTGACTTCCGTGTGGCTCATCGCTTCCACAAGGCCTGTGTTTCCCAGCTCAACGGCATGATCTTCTGCCCGCACTGTGGGGAAGATGCTTCGGAGGCCCAGGAAATCACTATCGCCAAGGCAGATACGTCCACCCCTGTCCCTGTCCCACCTTCACATGGACAGGGAGCCTCCGAGACCACAGGTCGTGCTGACACTACCCAGCCCAGGTGGGTTCAAGGCCCCTCGTTTCTTTGAAAGGCGAAATGGGTCCCTTATCTATCACTTAAGTTGAATTTTTCATTTTAAAACAAATATTTTCTCTTTGAGAAACCTACAGCCAAAGATTTGACTCATTATTTCAAATTAATGCTGAGCCAAAATGTGTGTGTACGTCCCCTGTCCCCCTGCGTTTTCACCCCTCCACTTGTAGGCAACAAAAAGGCATTTAGCTATTCTTGGGGGGGGGGGGAGGAGTGGGTTCTCCTGGCAGTTGCCATTTCAGCTGCTGCTGCCACCACGTCAAAATCAGTGGCAGTGAAGGGGAAGGGCCAGCAAAAACAGTCAGCTGGTTTCAACCCTGACCCTCCCCCATTTGAATTAAAACTTTTCTATTGAGAGGGTCAGGTCAGCCCTATATACAAGTTAGCAGGGATCATCAATGTTCAGGTTTTTTTTTAAAAAAAATCATTCTTGTTATATATACTGTAATGCCTTCAGAGCATGTTGGAGGTCCAGGGAGATGCGACTTGCCCAAGACCAGCCAATGAGCTCTTGCTTTCCTTAAGAAGGCCCACGCTTAGGCGCAGTGGGTTAAACCGCTGAACCATGAGCTGTCGATCGAAAGGTCGGCAGTTCGAATCCGCGACAGGGTGAGCTCTCGTTGCTTGGCCAGCTCCTGCCAACCTAGCAGTTCCAAAGCATGTTAATGCGAGTAGATAAATAGGTACCGCTTGCGGGACGGTAAACAGCGCTCCGTGTTCCAGCTGCATGCTATGCGCTGCGGCAAGGAGAGTCATGCCGGCCACATGACCACGTGTCTTCGGCAACGCTGGCTCTTCGGCTTTGAAATGGGGATGAGCACCACACCCTAGAGTCGGACACGACTGGACATAATTGTCAGGGGTCATCTTTACCTTTTTATCTCCTTTCCTCAGTGCCCGGATGCGAGGTGGTTCAAGCGTAGAGCCCCCGCCAGAAGATTTGCCTGGTCTTGGGGGCCCAGGGATCGACAGTGCAGGGCCACGGCTGAGCCTGCCTAACGGGGCAGTGCTGTCAGCGCAAGGCTTGCCTTCGGGCTGTGGGCGGGAGCATTTGGAGCGTGCCCTGGTGGTACAGGAGTCTGAGCGGTAAGTGAAGTTGTTCCCCATCTCGCTGCTTCCGTGAAGCAAATCTGTCTCTCACCGTTTATTAGTAGTATTCCTAGAAAAATTCTCATCATTATGACGTGTGTGCAACCCTACGTTTAGCTGGCAGTTGAGCCATTAAAAATGTGTGTTTCCTTCTGAAACAGATTCATCCATTCAATCTCTCCAGTTCTTGTTCAGACACTATAAAAAGCATTTCAATAACTGGTTCTGACATTTTGGACTGATTTTGCATTCGTTTAGATGCGTTTCATGCAGAATAATATCAAATTCTTTGCTTGCCTTCAGATGAGAGGTGAAGCAGCGTTACCAAAGAGAAGGTCTTTAAAAACTCAAAACAATTTGTAATATATTTTTTTAAAATGAAATAAATTTGCTTATTATGTAAAAAAATTATACCCTGCCTTATCCTGTGCCGAAGGCAAAAGCCCAAGGTGGCTTACAACAAAAATTAAAATACATAATTTAAAATAATACATAAAATAAGTTTAAACAATACGTAACTACATTTAAAAACAATAAAATCCACTGGGGGGGGGGGCGACAGTATGGAGCAGAGAAGCAGCATGGCAGAGGATCTTGAGACACAGGAGGCAGACAACAACCCATCACCCAAACGCTAGACGAAACAAAAACATTTTGAGCCCTCGCCGAAAAGTCATGAGGGAGGGGGTGGTTCTGAGATCCCCTGGCAGGGAGTACCACAGTTCTGGCGCCACAGCAGAGAAGGCTCGCCCACGTGTTGCCGCTCCCCTAACTTGCGATAGAGGTAAATAATGATAAATAATGAGCTATAACACGAAAACGGCATAGCTGCCATTTATAAAGTGGTACTGCAGTTTTATTTTTCTGTGTTTGGGTTGGGATGTTTTCGATGTGTGGGGTTTGGGGGATTTCATCTTAATGTTTGCAAACTGCCACAGTAGAACATAAGCACAGGCAAGTGAAATTGTCAGTTTTCGGCTAAAATCTGTGGCAGTATTTATTGTCCACAGTAGTGGGGGTCCAACGCTTGGAAGCCATTTTAGACCCAGCTGTTAATGACAGGGGTGGCCAAACTGCGGCTCCTGAGCCACATGCGGCTCTTTGACATATAATGTGCGGCTCTCGGAAATATGTTGGCTGAGCTCCTTTTTGCATCACAATTAATATAAAAGGTAAATAAGATGTTTTCAAGCTTTATAATTATTTGCCTGGTATAAACTGAGAGTCCACTGGATTAAAACGTAAGTTTAATGTCCATGGTGAGTAAATATATTTAAGAATTTAAATGCTTCTTAAATATTGTGGCTCTCAAACATCTCTCTTACAGCCCTCAAATATCTGAAGTTTATCGTATGTGGCTCTTACATGAAGCAGGTTTTGGCCACCCCTGTGTTATGAGAATGTTCTCAATTAGCATCCTCCCAGACTCTGGTCGTGCTAAAGGTGGCTGGAACAGGGCTGAGTCAGGCACTGCTGTTTGCGTCCTGACTTCTGCAGCATCTCCTCTGTCCGGCCTCTGCCTCCACCTCCCGCAGTCTGTGCTCTTTCCAAATTCCTATTTGTCTGGCTTGAGAGAAAACTACCTCTCCTGCGCTCTCTCCTTCTCCGGCAGGCGCAAGAAGCTGCGATTCCACCCCCGCCAGTTGTATCTCTCAGTCAAGCAAGGGGAGCTCCAGAAAGTGGTGCTAATGTTGCGTAAGTTGCCCTGGGGGTGGTGGTGGTGGTTGTGTTCTCTGATCCGTCAGGCTGTGGACCTTTTATATGGATAGCCCAGTGGTGAAAATGAGCAGGTACAGTCGTGTGGGGAATTGAAACCTGCTTCAGGGATGTGAGTGTAGATTCACCTGCATGGTGGATACTTAGTTCCTCAAGGGTAAAAGGATGTGAACTGGTTTGGTTTGTTGACTCGTCTGCATGTGCCTTGGAAGTGGCACTCACACCACACCCCATTTTCCAGCGTGCTTTCTCTCTCACCTCTGACGCTTCTGCCCTTCTTTTCCAGTGGACAGCTTGGACCCCAATTTCCAGAGTGACCAGCAGAGCAAGCGTTTCCCGCTGCATGCTGCAGCTCAGAAGGGCTTCTTGGAAATCTGCCACGTCTTGCTGCAGGTGGGCAGTGTGAATGCCCTGGGTCCCTTCACTGTTTTGTCATCCAGATCCACCTCAAATGCGTTCTCTTAGCCTTGAGAACACTCTGCTCCAGTATATCTCTCTGCCCTTATTTTTTGTTGTATCCCTGCCTGTGACCTTCCCTTCTCCAACTCTACCACACCCTCAGTCCCTCAAAATTCTCCAACACTACCTCTTGCTGCCCTTCACACCTGGAACTCCTTCCTGGAGTACACAATGCTGCCTCTCTCTCCTTCTTCAAATCCCTTCTCAAAATGCACCTTGACGTAACTAACTAACTGTGACCTGATCGACGTCTGAGGTGGTTCATTGATGAAGGGAGGACATGACTGAGGTGTATACAATATTGCCTAGTGTGGAGAAAGGGAATAGAGAGAGGTTTTTTCTCTCTTGCAGTGCTTGAACCTTAGGGGGTTGTCGTATGAAACGGATTGGTGGGAGACTCGGGATAGACATGGAATTTGCTACCGCTGGACATGGTGATCTCCACTAGGTTAGACGACCGCGAAAGGGGATTAGACCGAGGACATGAAGGACAACTCTGTCAGTGGCTGCCTCTCATGAGAGCTATGCATGACCTCCAGATTCAGTGGCCGGAGAGTCACCGTGAGCGAGGGAGCAGTTTGCCTAAATGTCCCTCTTCTGGGCTTCCCAGAGGCATCTGACTGGCCAATGTGGGAAACGGGAAGCTGTTCACGGTGGACCTCTGACCTGATCCAACAGGCCCCTTCTTAGGTTTTGAAATTCTTTTTCTCTCTCTGGTTTTCCACTTCCTCCTTTCCTTGCCCCAAACTTCTGTATGCCTTGAATCACTGAAGAGTGGAAATGAAATAAATTGTGTGACACAAATGTTTTCAGATATACGTGCTTCAAATAATGTAGCCCTGACTGCCAGTTTTTTTTTGGGGGGGGGGAGTTCTGGATGTTTTTGTGGGGTAGAAGATGCATCCCCTGTGGGTAAGGTAGGATGCATGGTGGCTTTATAGGGGAAGTTGTGACTAGTAGGTATTTTGAGATGTTGGGTCCTCACCTGGTGCTTCAAAGTCCCAGGGACCCACCTGCTTCTGTCCTGTTCCTGCATTGGTCCTCTCGCCCACCATCCTCTCCAGCCTTCTGTGGAGTAATACAGGAGTTTAACAAGCAGAGGACATGGCATTGGACAAAATGACCATTTGGAGGAACAAGTCAGGATACATCCAGGCTGGATCCTTGGCAATGGTAAAGTTTGGTGCTGCGGGATGACCCCGGTGGCCTCTTCTTACCGGCTCTCCTGAGCACCGCCGTCTTGAATTGTGCGACATCTTGTACGATTCAAGATGGCGGCGCCTGGGAGAGTCAGGCGATGGTGCCACCGTGACAGAGTGCTATGCAAGAAGGGTGCCGTAACCACAATAGGTATGGGAACTGCTGGGTATTTTGAGAAGGGATTTGAAGGAGGGAGAGTCTCTGATAACCCAAGTTGCAACAGAGGGAAGGAATTTTTGTCTTTCTTTTGCAAGGGTGAGGAATACAGAAGGCAGACAATACAGTATTTGGCTGGTAGAGGAATGTGGGGGGGGTGTTTGCTGTTGTTGGGAGAAAATGTAGAGGAATATGTGTTTATCTCCCCTCACTACAGGCCGGTGCCAACATAAACACAGTGGACAAATTACGTCGGACGCCTCTGATGGAGGCTGTGGCAAACAACCACGTGGAGCTGGCACGTTACTTGGTGAAACGAGGTGGCTGTGTCTACACCAAGGTCAGGAGTCAAGCGGGAAGTTCTTCTGATGGAGGGATGTGTGAAGTTTGGGGACGTTATTTCTCAAAGTGACATTTAGGTTGGTGTGAAGGGGTATCTGGGTAGAAGGAGGGTTGCCGCCATTTTCCTGGCAAGTTTCCTCTGCCATTAACAGGTATGTGACAGATAGAAATTCCACAGGTGCAGTCTTCCCTGGTATGGAGATAAGGTATTGAATTTATATTATGCTTTCCTTCCATGATGGAGGTGGCTTATGCAGGGTTTCTAGTCAGTCACCCCGTCCCTGAAATGCTTCACCACTGAAATTCATTCATGTTCCTTTGCTGTTTCCATTAAACTTTGTTAAAGAGCTAGAGCTCTGCCAATAAAATAGTGGCAAGCCTATGTAGAAGACAGTTGGCACTTTCCCTGCGAGTGGGTGGATGGAAATCTGTTTCTGAATGTACCACTACGTACCACTATGTCAGTGGCTAACCTAGTGGGTGGTATGTGGCTGCTTGTTCACATGTGAAGGAGATCTTTTGCACCGTGTGAGGGCGAAGGAGTTGAAGGTTATTTATCTGAGAAGTAAAGTTTGCGTGGGGCTTAGTCATCTAAGTCAGCAGGTCTCTTAGGCAAGGGATGAACCATAGTTTTGGAGTAGAAGGTGTGAAGGGAAGTAACAGATCAAAACGAGGAACTCTTGAGGTGTCAACCAGTGACCTCTGGCTGCTCACCCTGGAGTGCTCCAGTGGTTCCCTTGCGCCATGTTCTGTCAGGTCAAGTGAGGAAGTGACGGGTGTGGACAAGGGACTGGAGTGCAGTGCATGAGATGTGCGCCTCCCCCAAATAACTGGCATTTACCTTCCCGTTGCTTCTACCAAAGGAGGACGATGGATCTACCTGTCTTCATCATGCTGCCAAGAACGGAAATGTCGAGATGGTCAGCTTACTGCTCTCCACAGGACAGGTGGATGTCAATGCACAGGTAAATGAGAGACTTGCTCTAATCCAGTGTTTCTCAAACTTGGCTCTCTTCACCATTGGCGACCATTGGCTCCCCATTACATTATGTTCATGCCTGCCAATTGGCATTGCGCTGTTTTCCGAGAGGATTCTGTGGCACTCTACAGCTCGGAGCTGCACTTCCCAGTTGGGGAACCACTGCTCTAAGGGGGCAGAATTAGCCCTGAACTGCTTTATCTAGCCGTCTTGTGCGTTCTGAGAATTGCTATGTCCAGGAGTGCAGTAGTGCCACTAAAGAATATGCCCAAGCATGCAAAGAAAGGTCAGTGTAATTTCTGCAGGGGCGAGCTATGCGTTGGGCATGCATTTTGAAGAAAAAGAAATAAGTGTTTTATAATGGGACCAAAGGGAAGTCAAGCCATTTTTTTTCCTCAAGCCACTCTGCAGTGTTACCCAATGGTGGGCTTTGTGGTGATGGATAAGGGACACTGTGTGCAAGTGGGGGAGAAGAGGGTTTGATTACCGTATTTATCGGCGTATAAAACGCACCGGCGTATAAGACGCACCTTCCTTTTGGCCCTGGGTTTCAAAGAAAAAAAAGATTTAAAGCATTTTTGGGCCACTTGGCCACTTACTGCTTGGCTGCTTAATTAGCTAATTTACATAAATTGCACAAAAATACCAGGATCTCTTTTAAAACACACAGCAATAAGACACATGAACAAAATGCACCAGAATTTAAATCCCAAGTACAAAAAACCCCAGACTCAACTCTTTTCCCCCCCCCACCCCTGCAGTTTCCACAGTAAAAAACATAAAAGTACAAAAAAAACCCAGACTCTACTCTTACCACCTTACCACCCCCAGACTCAACTCTTACCAACTCTTAAACAACATAAATCCCAAATACAAAACCCCCAGACTCAACTCTTTTCCCCCACCCCACCTATACAGTTTTCAAAGCCTCTCAACTAGGCCCAGTTCAGAAGCTTACCCATGCTGCATTCAAGAGCAGGCCCTCGGCAGCTCAGCTGAACTGAACTGAGCACAGCGCCCTCTGCTGGCTGCTGAGAAGCTCAACTCATGCATGTGCATAAATTAAAGCCGACAAACAGCTGTAGATCGGATAGATTAGTTAGGGAAGAATGCACAAGGGAGCTCTCCAGCTCCGGAAAAACGCGGTAAGCCCGAAAATGCTTTAAAACGGGCAAGGGGGGAAAAGGGATTTTTTAGTATTGGCGTATAAAACGCACCCTACTATTTTGGGTCACAAATGTAGACAAAAAAGTGCGTCTTATACGCCAATAAATACGGTAATGGCTTCATATTATCGAAGGCCTGTTTTGATACAGAGTGGATGCAGCGGCTTCTGCTAGTTCCTGGAGGGAGGGTTCTGCTTAGGTGGCTGCAACGTAGCTGCACCTCACTGTAGGAACCGGAGTTGCCACCACCCCCATTGTCCCCTGTTCGTCTTCTCTTCACTCTCTACACAGCAGTGGCTGGTAGTTGCAGAGAGCCTTTGCGGAGCCTACTCTAGTCTTCTGAGCTGTGGCTCTGCCACTGACGCCACGCCAGATTTCTTTCTCTCTCCCTCTCTTTCCTCATTTAGGATAGCGGAGGTTGGACCCCTATCATCTGGGCTGCTGAGCATAAGCACATCGAGGTGATCCGCATGCTGCTCACGCGTGGAGCTGACGTCACGCTGACGGACAATGTACGTGACGGTTGGTTCCCTGCCGCCCCCATGTGTAACCAGGATGTGCCGGAAACTTGTGAAGTTCTCACGAAAGGGAAGGGTGGTGAGACGGGTGGTGGGGGTTGCTCATGACAACTAGGGCACTTGCCTGATCAAAAAAAAAAAATCTGAGGCCTAATTGATGCATGCAGTGGAAGGAGGTGGCAGAATACTAAGGTGATGAGAAGGACTGTACCACTTCAGGCTGTAGGGTGGGGAGTACCATATTTGAATGTTCACATATTTAAAAAAACAAACACACGCGCACACAAAATCTCTCTGCAAATAGAAAACTAAAATACTGAAGCGAGAGGTTCTAGTCCAGGCTCTGGTCTGCTTTGCTGGTTTTCTATTTGCAGGGAACAATAGGGAAGCATTCAGAATTTCAGTTTTATCCCTCCTCTTCCCCCCCCCCCGCCCCATTCCAAAGGGATGCATTTCAGTCTACCACCTCGGTGTTCTGGTACCGCCTTCTGCTGAATGGGTGGCCTTGCAGTGCAGTCCTATGCATGTTCTACTCAGAAGTAAGCCTCCTTGGGTTTAGTAGGACTTACTCCCAAGTAGTGTGTATAGGATTGCAATCTTAATTTATGAGTCGTGTGAGTTTGTCAGTTGAATTTAGTTGCTTGAATTAATTGAATTTGTGTAAATGTCGTATGCAGAACACTAGTCGTTCTGGGGAAGAAGAAGAATGTGCTTTCGGGATCGGGTTACTTGGAAGCAAGACCTATTGGGTTCAGTGGAGTTTACCTCCAAGGGAGTGTGTGCTTGGAAGGGCTCCGTATGATGTCTTCCGTTACCGGGGGGTGGGGTGGGGGATGCTTTCTCCTTTTCCTTGCCAAGCCAACTCCTCTGAGAAGCAGGGCAAGAACCAGCAACGTCTCTGATGTGCCTGTGAGAAAAAGTTGCAAGCCTCTGTCCCTGCGTATCTTTCCTGCTCCCCATCCTGTTCCCCAGTTGGCAGCTGGGTGGAAATGGCAGGCGCTGCTACGTATTGTCTACACTACACCAACTGGCAGCCACTCACTCTGCAGGATTTGGGATCAGGAACTTCCTTCGCTTTGCCGAAGTTGCCAGAGATTGATCCTGGGACCTGCTGAATGCAAAGTGTTGGTGCTGGAAGTGGGAAATTCCTGCTTAGCTACGAAGGTCCCTGGGTGGCTTTGACCATAACTAGCCCAGCCTACATCCCTGGGTGTCAGAGGCGTAGGCTGATCTGGTGCGGCAGGCCCCAGGGCGGAGGGGCGGGAAGGCTCCGGGGGCGGGGGGGCTGGAGCTTCCTTAAGTCCCGGTGTTTTTTTCGCTTTTTTTTCCTTTTTTAAAAGGTTTTTAGGGTTTTTTTTAGCGGTTTTAGGGGCTTCTAATCGGTTATGTATGCTTTGCGCCAACTTAGCTTGTTTATAGCCTAGGACCCTCCCGCGACGATCAGGGGCGACACTCTGTCCAGGGGGCGCAGATCGCTCCTTTGCTCCGGGCGCGAACTCTGTAAAGCGCTCTTGGGCGCTTTGCAGAATTCGCGCCCGGAGCAGAGGAGCGATCTGCGCCCCCTGGACAGAGCGTCGCCCCTGATCGTCGCGGGAGGGTCCTAGGCTATAAACAAGATAAGTTGGCGCAAAGCATACATAACCGATTAGAAGCCCCTAAAACCCCCCTAAAACCTTTTAAAAGGAAAAAAAGCAAAAAAACCACCGAGACTTTAGGAGGCTCCCGCCCCCCCTTCCTGCCCCTCCGCCCTGGGGCCTGCTAATTATGCTAATTAGCTTGGGGGCGTTGGGGTTTTCCGCCCCAGTAGCAGGGGCGCCTGGCTACCCCTCTGCTGGGTGTAAGGCCAAAATGACACCCCTGAACTTCTTGGGTAACATGAAGGGGGAAGCTGAAAGACTAGACTAAAATTGTTTCATTTAAATGGAACAACTTAGTCTAAATGGAACGATAAAAAGAAACAAAGCAGAGGATTAAAATGACATTGCTCTCCTTCTAAACGTGCTTCTTGATCGCTAGTTTTAGCTGTAGGACTGGGAGCAGCTATAGAACCAGAGCTTTAGGAAACCGTTGGCAGTACATTGTTGTCTGATCTGTCCACTTCCTCTTTTTTTTTTATTTCTTCAGCTTTGATCTCCTGCCCTGTCCATTTGTAATGATGCTCTTCCTGTAGCTTTTTCCCTTTTTCCTAAACAGGAAGAGAACATTTGCCTGCACTGGGCCTCCTTCACAGGCAGTGCAGAGATCGCTGAAGTCCTGCTGAACGCCCAGTGTGACCTCCATGCGGTCAATTTCCATGGGGACACACCACTACACATCGCTGCCCGGGAAAGCTACCACGACTGTGTCCTGTAAGCAGCAGGCTGCCTGGCTTCTTTTACGGGCTGGGGGCTGACAGGCTGGATGCGATGACACTTTTGCCCTGATCCTCTTCTCTCTCTCTCTTCCCCCCCCCCCCCCCCCCGTAGTCTGTTCCTGTCCCGGGGAGCTGACACTGAAGTGCGGAACAAGGAAGGAGATTCGCCTGTGGACCTGACCTTGGAGAACTCTGAGGTGTGGTTTGCCCTGCAGCTCAACCGCAAGATCCGCCAGGGCATCCTTAACCGCTCCACGCGCACTGAACGCATCATCAGCAGGTGAGCTGCACAGCACTTTGGGGGCGTGTTCATGAGGATGATGCGCGAGTGCTGGTCTCCACTGTGTACTGCTGCTGCTTAAGCTTGTGCTGAAGTGCCGCATAAAAATGACATGGCGGCTAGTCTCTGTCAGCATTTCTGCTATTCTCCTTGTGTTTTTCTCTTTCCTCTTTCCAGGGATGTAGCGCGTGGTTACGAGAATGTGCCCATCCCCTGTGTCAACTCCGTGGATGACGAGCCCTGTCCAGACGATTACAAATACATCTCTGAGAACTGTGAGACTTCCACCATGAACATTGACCGTAACATCACACACCTGCAGGTACCACCAGCACCCACTTGGCCATTTGGGCTTCAGAAGCGCTCTCCATCCAGAAGCAATAGATTTTAAGAGATGGGGCACACACATCAGAAACTATCGAACCCAGATTTTAGTGGCGGGGAGAGAAAAGTCTGTCCTTGCGCTAATCTGGAAGTGGAGGGTGAGGATTAAAACTTGGTCCAAACCTCCGAGTAGGGTTCTAATTCTTACTCTTAAGGAAATTTGCTGGATGTGCACCTCACATTTTTAATTCCAAAAAACTATGCACCAAATAAGTTCGTAGGTTGTCACGACGTGACCAAATTTCCGAGATGAAAATCAACGTATTACTGGGCAACTCTGTCGTTTTAAAAACTTTTATTCAAAGTTAACAAGATGTTCTAGCAGCTTTACGTTTTGCCCCAAACATATGTGGCATCCTCAAAAGTAAGACAGCGTATCGAGGAACAACCCAAATATACTAAGTGCCTCTGGAGCCTGGATGTATCTGGCTCGCAAATACTCAGCCAGCAGTGCTATTTGCATCTAGTTGAAGCATTCCGGAGAAGAGCCAACTCCCACTGATTAAAAAGATCGGACAAAACCTTACAGCATGACGTTGAAATCCTGGAGGGATTGGGCGAATGGTAACTAAAACTTAAAGTGGCAACCCCCAATTACATATGCTAAACTTTCATCCATGCTCTCTCCCTAACCAGCGTGTAATTCATCTGTGGAACTCCTTGCCACAGGATGTGGTGATGGCACCTGGCCTAGATGCCTTTAAAAGGGGTTTGGACAGATTCATGGAGGAAAAGACCATCACAGGTTACAAGCCATAAGCAACCTCCTGGTTTTAGAAGTAGGTTTTCTCTGTGCTAGGTGCAAGGGAGTGTCAACGGGAAACAGGTTATCTTATTGTCTTGTGTTCCCTGAGGCATCTGGTGGGGCCACTGTATGATACAGGAAGCTGGACTAGATGGGCTTTTGGCCTGATCCAGCAGGGCTTATGTTCTTGTGTTCTTATTCTCTATACGACAAACCTCAGCAAATAAACAACCCTGAACTGCTCATGTATATTGAAAACAATAAATCAACAACTAACACAATGTGAAACAACACATATAAAAACGGATTCGGCCAGCTAAAACGTTAAATTCAGCCCACATTAAAACACAATATAAAACACATATTAAGACGACAGCAACTCGCTTGAAACGTTAAAACCAGAAAAAAACAAGGTGGAAAAACAGCTGGGATGAAAGCTGAGAAATCATGGAAGCGTAGCACAACCCTCAGTCACAATCCACCAATAAATATGCAGTTCATAAATTAACATCTAACGCAGTGTAAAACAACAGTTGTTCAAACACAGATTCAGCCTACTTAAAACATTAAATTCAGCCCGCTTAACACACAGTGAAACAACACATGTTAAGGGGCGAAACGTAAAGCTGCTAGAACATCTTGTTAACTTTGAATAAAAGTTTTTAAACGATGGAGTTGCCCGGTAATATGTTGATTTTCAACTCGGAAACTATGCACCAGTTGTCATAATTTTTGGAAACTTTGGCTTAGCAGTATAAAGCAAAATGGGCAGGAAGCTCTGAAGGGGGGGGGATGATCGATTACGTGTTTACCCAGCCCTTCGTCTAGGGAGCTCTGGGTAGCACACGTGGTTTTGCTTTTTACTCTCATGAGAATAGTGTGAGGCAGGTTAGGCGGAGAGATGGTAACTGCCCCAAGGTCATCCCATGAGCAGGGCCATCAGCCTGAGTCTTCCTTTCCTAGTCGGATACTCCAACCACTCTGTGTAGCTTGTAATGTGTAGTAGGCAGTTTGTCCGCAATACAGTGCAGTGTGTCTAGTACAGTCATGTTACTTGCAAGTAGGAGTGTGCTATCACTACTGAACTAGATCAAGGGTTCTGACCCTTTGGAGGCCTGGGTACCCCCTATCACGGTCCAATTTTCTGAAGTACCCCCTGCTAATTAACTGCTAATTAATTGGATTAATCAATTAATTAATTAGGTAATCGTTAAATAAAAAAGTACTAAAACAATTTTAAATGTGAAAAATGTCTTATTTAATTCTGTGTGTGTGTGTGTGTGTGTGTGTGTGTGTGTGTGTGTGTGTGTGTGTGTGAGGATCTCTTTTTTTTTATCCATGTCACACTTCCCAAAATCAGCTCCTCCCACTCCACCAAAGTACATTTTCTAGAAACAGAAGGGCTCTGAAAATAATTAAATTTTAAAATCCATGTTAATTAACACTTAATTAGCTGCTGATGGGGCAGATAAGGGGCAGGATTTGGCGTACCCCCCAGCAAGAGGTCTGTGTACCCCTAGGGGTACCCGTACCACAGGTTGAGAACCTCTGAACTAGATAATCCAATGGTCTGCTTCAGTATAAGGCAGCTGTATATTCTCGTCTGTGACTCTCTCTTCCACCCCGTCCCTCCTAAGCTTAGCGTCGATGTTGCTGGATAGGCCAACCTGTGGGCTGCAGGCTGTTTTGTCCGGTTGGGGTGACCCCAGCAGTACCCCAGTGTGGCACTTATTCTGTCTCGCCATTTTCCATCCCCAGCATTGCACGTGCCAGGACGACTGTTCCTCCAGCAATTGTCTATGTGGGCAACTCAGCATTCGCTGCTGGTATGACAAGGTGAGTTGATGCGGGGCAGGGACAGGTCTTGCTGGCTGACCAGATGAGGAGGACTGAGGGATGCCTAGAAATGGACAAAATGGTGGGTTGTGGGAGGTGCGGAGAAAATCCACCAGGGGGAGCAGTGGAACTGATAGACCCTCATGTCCAAGGGGGGATGAGTAATTCTCTCGGAAGCATCTGGTGGGGCCATTGTGAGATACAGGAAGCTGGACTAGATGGGCCTTTGGCCTGATCCAGCAAGGCTCTTCTTATGTTCTTATGATGTGGTCTCCCTTGCACCAAGGCCCCCTTCGCTTTGCTGTTTCGCCCTTCTAAACTGAGAATTTCAGTTCTGAGAATAGTGGATTGACTGTGAGTCACTGGTGCGTCTCTTACGTTTCTTTATGCTGCACCTGCTGCGACTCCATGTTTTCTGGCGAACTAAGCAGCGGGTCCTCTCTGGGGATTCTCCAGAGGAGTGCAGTCTCCCAACTTCTTCTAGAATTTTTTGTGTCTCTTCTTGGATTTGATTGATTTATATTTTTATTCTGCTCTTCCTCTAAGGCGTTTGGGGCAGTTTACACAATTCTACCCCTTTTCAACCTCACAACAGCCCTGTGAGGTAGGTGAGACTGAAAGACGGTGACTGGCTATCCAGTGAACTTTGTAGCAGAGCATGGATTTGAGCCCTGGGCTTTCCAGTCTAAGTTTGATGCTCTAATCATTATTCCATACTTTTTCTCTGTTCATACTAGGTTGAATTGGAATTGGGTTGACATTATAGGCCTGCAGACTGGGTCTGTTTCTAATTTTTGTCTAGTACCTAACTGTTCTAGGAGCTTGACTGAATAATAACTACTGGGGGGGTCCCAGATGGCGAATCTTTCTGTGCTGCTCTCTGTCAGGGGGATATTTGGTATGCTCTAGGCTGGGTGGTGTAATGGTTAGAATTTCAGACTAGGAATGGGGAAACCCAGGTTCAAATTAAAATCCTACTGGGTGACCTTGACCCAGTCATTTCTCAGCCTAACCTACCTCAAAGGGTGGTTGTGAGGATAACACAAGATGGAGGAGGAGAACTATGGCTGCTGCTCTGAGCTCCTTGGTGGAAGGGTGGGATAAAATTGAAACCGGAGCTTCCTCTCAGTTTGCACAGGGTGACATTGGAGCACAGAAGACCTGTTCAGCATTCCTTGTGAAATGGCTGGGCCCCAGAATCCACTGTAAATACATGCAGGGGCTTCAAGGAGGTCCTGCAGCATTTCTCAGTATATATCTCCTGATGGTAGAACATCTTGCAGACCCTTTCTCCTTAAATTATTTTATTTATTTATTTATTTATATCTCTGATTAAATGATTCCCTTTTCTGTGGGCACAGGTTTGGTTTTACCATGGGAGAAAAAAACTGACAGGCTTCATTTTTCAAGACAGGATTTCATCTGCCAGTGGTGGGGAAACCTTGACTTTGCGGACAGACACACGTCTCAAGGCCTAGTGCAGGCCTGGCTATGGATTGGGGGAGAAACAGCATCGTTGCCACAATAGCATCCCTGCCAAAATAACTTTTTGTTCCCTCTGTTTCCTTGCCTTCTTTGCAGGATGGCCGCTTGCTGCAAGAGTTCAACAAGATTGAGCCGCCTCTCATCTTTGAATGTAACCAGGCCTGCACCTGCTGGAGGAACTGCAAGAATCGTGTGGTGCAGAGTGGCATCAAGTGAGTTTTGCTCTGAGCGGCTCTTGCAGCCTCCTGGACTGTGAAAGGCGATGCTGCTGGGCCGGCCCTCCACGTGCTGCCGAACAGCAGTTCCTGCCTCAAGGAATGACAGAGATTACAGGAGAGCTTGAAATGGTTAATGGGTAGCGTTGCAAGCGCTGCTGTGTCATATACATGCATGTGTGTGTTTACCACCACATGTGGACACACACATACACACACACGCACGCACAGTCTTGGGCCGGGTTTTCTCAGCCCAGAATTAAACTTGATGGGGGTGGTGGTGTCAAAATGGAGAGGCCAAAATGCAGTGTTTTGGGACCATTGACTGGATAGTGGAGCGAATAACCTTAAAGTGCCTCTAATTAACTGTAACCACGAAGCAGGCTTTTTCAAAAGAATATAGATTTTATAAAGAGATATAGAAGGGGGCGGGGGCCTGTAAGACCAGTAACCAGTACATGTGGTTTACATGTAAGACCAGTTGCACAGAGGTTGAAGGGGTTGTAGGTGAAGGGATACTTGTAAGTAGCTCCATTTGGACAGGGCACGAGTTAAGTGGAGGAGGGAAAGAGAGTGAGCTGCCTGCTGAGCTGAGTTCCCAGTGCCAGAGATGACCCAACAGGAGAGGATTAGCGAGAGGCTTAAAACATGCACTGGAAACGGAGGGTGTCGGGAGGGATGGGGAGTCTGCTGGGTAGATTGGGGCACGATGCCCTTCTGCAAAGGGAGACCAGGTTGCGCAGCTTGGGATCCTGAGAAAAAGCAGCCCAAAAGGTGCCCTTGGTGGGCAGGGAAAGTAGCTCCTCCAGAGGTGAGGGCAGCTACAGTGGCAAGAGGCTCTGCAAGCAGGAAAAACCTCCCCAAAAACAGAGTGGAAGCCTCGATTGGAGGGAAAGTCTACCAAAACAGACCGCGGGGATGCCTTCAGTGGGGGAAGAAAATGCCAAAAATCTGATCCCAGAGCGGGAGCAGTTGTGGAACTTTGGACAAAGAAGACAAAGACGCTCCTGGGTGAATAATGGTATCTGGAACATCTCCTGGGTGTGCCGCCAGGAGTTTCCTGGGCTTGATGGAGTTAAGGCGTGCCCTTCCCCAGAGGGCACAACAGCTTCATTGCACCCCAATGGGAGAGGTTCCTGAGGGGACACAAGGTACGGCAGGGTGTGGGCAGCCCCCATGCTTAGGTCATTGGTGGGAGAGGCATCCTGGAGAAGGAGGCTGAAAAGACTGTCCAGGTGGCCTGGCCACTGGGCAGCGAAGCTTATTATCCAGGAAGGTGTGTGCTTGCAATTGAGATTATGCCAAGATGGGAAGCCCACATTTGCAAGACCTTAGAGGAAGATGCCGCACAGATGCTCTGCAGTGCTGAAGCCCCTTTATGACCCTTTATTAGCATGATCTGGAGTAGAGAGAGCCATGTAGCCTCTCCCCTTCTGGGGCAAAGGCCTTGCTGGCTCTCAGGACTAAGGACCCCTGCTAAGGCAGGGGTCCCTAACCGCCGGTCCGTGGCCGGGCCGCCCGGCCAGAAGCGTCGTCGGGGTTGGGGACGTGGCGGCGTACTTGCCTTTGGGATGTGTTGCGTCTCCTCCGCCTGGCTTGCGTTGGGCCCTCCTGCCCACCCTGGAGCTCGAACGGCTCCAAAACAGTAACTAAACCGGGGGGGGGGGGTGATTGGAGCCGCGCTGGGCGCATGCAGCTGACATCACGCCCGGGTCACGTGGGGGCGTGGCGTTGGCGCCCCCCCCCCCCCGGTCCGTGGGAAAAAAATCCACATCTATGCCGGTCCCCGACACCACGAAGGCTGCTGAGCTAAAGAACAAAGATGGAGTTTGGAGATACTGGGCACATTTTGGAAAGTGAGGCCATTGGCAACAGTAGGGGATAAGAGCTAGAATGTCATGGAAGAGAGTCAGAATCAAGAAATTGTAGCATTTCAAGAAGTAACTTGTAGAACTCATTACCACAATGTTTTGCAGTAGCCGCTGTATTGTCTGTTAAACCTTAAATATTCATTCAGGCGGCGCACAGAAATTGATAATGGAACGTACTTTATTAAATAGGGGTTGTATACAGCTCTGCAACAAGGCTCTGCAGGTCAGGCTCTGCAACAAGGTTTCAGGGGTGGGAGCGGAGGAGCCTGGATGCTGGGCTATAAAGATAACAGTACACAGTTAGGTAATGGCAAAACTCTTTCATGTTGTCTTTTCCTGCAGGGTCCGTTTACAGCTGTACCGCACTGCCAAAATGGGATGGGGTGTTCGAGCATTGCAGACAATCCCTCAGGGCACTTTTATATGCGAGTGAGTGGTCGCTGCCTTGTCTTTTTATTGAGGCTCCAGCCCCAGAATTGTAGGGTGGGCACTGAGCCTTCCCCCCCCCCCAAGAGTTCTGAGGTTGCCCTTGGTGGTTGGGGGTAAGGAGCATCTACTACTTCCTCTCACCTTCTGTGTTTTCCTGCACAAAGGTATGTGGGAGAACTGATTTCTGATGCAGAAGCTGATGTAAGGGAAGACGACTCCTACCTGTTTGATCTAGACAATAAGGTGAGATTGCCCACACACCAGGGTTGCCTGGACAGACGGGAGGGGGGGGCGGGGGGGACACGGGATGGGACTTCTTAATCTAGCCTCACAGTTTTGGGATGGCAGCTGTTTGGGTGGGGCGTGAAGCCCTAAGAATCGGGTAGCATGTCTGGTTTTTAAATGATATGAGTTTTAGGTTGCAATCCTGTGAACACCTTCCTGGAAGTAAGCCCCATTGAACACAATGGGACTTACTTCTGAGTAGACATGCATAGGATTATGCTGTGAGTTGATTTTATTTTAAATTTGCACTAATAAAAATAATAGTTAAGGAGCAAATAGCATGTCTCTCCTCCAAGAAGCCCAGGGCAGTGTCTGTGATTCTCTTCATTTTGCCCTCACAACCACCCTCTGAGGTAGATTAGGCTGAGGGAGTCACTCTCCAGATATAAGCCAATGAGTTTCATGATCAAGGGGGGGGATTTGAACTTAGGCCCTCTCAGTCCAAGTCCAGCATCTTAACCTGTAGGTAGTACTGCTGGCTCTTTTTAGTCGCTGCAGATGGATGTTGTAACAGGTGTCTTGGAAGAGGCATTCTCTCCTGTGTGGGAGAGGGACTGGGGGGGCGTGCCTTGTTTAAGATGGTGCTTGCCATCTGCAGTTGTTTAAACAAATAAATACTTGCCTTAAAAATAATTTTCTAAAGCCTAATGCCAGATGGTGTACTTCCTTTCTCTGTCTCTCTCTGCCCCCCCCTCCCCCCGCTAACCACCGAATGGCTTCCTGGGCAGAAAACAAGACATCCAAGTATGCTTGAGATTTGGTAGCTCTCATTTTACAAACTGAGTGCTGACTGTGTGTGTGGGGGGGGGGGGGAGAGAGAGAGTGCTTAGGGTCTGGCAGATGCTGTTCTTGGGTTTTCTGAGAGGGTAGCTGGGGAGGAGAGAGAGGAGCTTGCGAAGGTTAAATGGATTAAACTGAAAGGGCTGGGTTTTCTGGTGGACTGGGGGCAGGTTCTGTCTCTGTTGGGTCTTTCCCTGCAGGACGGTGAGGTGTACTGCATCGATGCGCGTTACTATGGCAACGTCAGCCGGTTCATCAATCACTTGTGTGACCCCAACATCATCCCTGTACGGGTATTCATGCTGCATCAGGACCTGCGTTTCCCCCGGATCGCCTTCTTCAGTAGCCGGGACATCCGGACCGGCGAGGAGCTAGGGTCAGTGGATGGGGAGCAAATGCAGCCGGTCACTTGGAGGAGCCAGAGGGAAGGGGAATTGCGGGCAGCTACAGTTTTGAAATGCAGGAAAGCTGCTTTGTTATAAGGGCGGCTTGGTCCCGCTGTAGGATCCTGTTGGCAGGGCTTAGTCTGGTCTCTGAGGTGACCACAGAAGGGATTACCTTGGAGAACAGAAGTGTGGGAGCACACCTGCATCATACGATGAATTCAGGGGGGGGGCGAGGAAGTAGGTGTAGCTACCTGGGGGGGCAAAGACTCTGTGCAGCATCAAGGACGTATGTCTGCCTATCAGACGGGAAGTCTGCAGCCTCAAAGAGAATCCAGCCAAGGGGGGGGGGGGCTGTGAACCAGAGTGGAGCTTCAGCAAGAGAAGGGACCCTCTCCAATGGGGACCCTTGCCCAGAAACTTAGGTGAACTTCAAATCCCCTCTCAGAGCCTGGACAACTGTGATGATTCCCGATCATTTTAACCAAGCTAAGCGCTCATGAGCAGGTTGTCCCTCCCCATTCTTATGCAGACTTGCCCTGATGGCCTTAACTGTGGTTAATGTCTGTATTTTTATGGTCCTCAGTAAGCATACTGAAACGAGCTTCAAACATTGGCTTCAAATTCTTGTTGATAACTAATTCTTAGTATTAAACATGGCTGACGGTTGAGCCAACTTGAGCCTTAATCGTCGCTAAGGTCACGAGTGGGAGATCAGTAGGGGTGGGGGCATGGCGCGTTCTTGTGATTTAATTCCCTAAATGGTTAAGAGTTTGGGAGCATCGTAGGGTCGTCAACCACCAATGGGACAATGAGAAACTGAGTAACCCTAACTCCAAATAAAAGACCGAGATTCCTGCCTAAAACCTTACCGGGTTATGCCTTCTTTGTTCATCAGAGATCATCACCCATAAGGCAAAAGGACTGAAGTGAACAGAAAATTGCATGGCCAGTCATGCCATTGGTTTTGGGGCTGCACGTTGTCATTTTCTGTGATGTTCTTTCCAGGGGCTAAGAATCCGTTCAGCTTCTGCCTCCGGTGCCAGCCAGGGTGTCTTGGACTGACTTGGGCAGTCTGGGAAAAGGAGTGGATAGAGATCCTATTTATTTATTTATTCATTCATTCATTCATTCACATTTTATACCGCCCTTCCTCCAAGGAGCTCAGAGTGGTGTACATATTTCCTCCCCTCCTTTTTGTCCTCACAACAACCCTGTGAGGTAGGTGGGGCTGAGAGATAGTGACTGGCCCAAGGTCACCCAGGAAGCTTCGTGGCTGAGCGGGGATTTGAACCTGGATCTTCCAGGTCTAAGTCCGACTCCCAAAGCACTACACCATCCTGGCTAAGATTGACATCTTAGAGCAAGGCATTCAGTAACAGAATGCAAAATAGGCCCAGAATATTTATTATTTATTTCGAGGTTTCATTTGTGTTAAGCTTTTATACTCCACTTCTCAGTGTTTCCACTGCCAGGACAACTTACACTGGTTTTTAAAATGAACAATGACATCAGTCACAGTCCACAAACACCATTACACAGTAGAGCAATAAATACATGTCAGCAGAGTTAACCAGTCGCAACTATATTTGGAGTGTCCTGGATAAATAAAAAGGTATTCATCTGGTGCTGAAAAGGTGTTAGCAAAGGTGCCAGGAAAGCCTGCCTGGGAAATGTGTTCCATAGGTGGGGCACTATAACGAAGAAGGCCTCTTGAGTTGCCCCCCACCTAACTCCCAAGGTAGTGGGGCCTGGGGGGTGGGATTAGAGCACATGGGAGGTTTGGGCCTTTTCACCAAGTGTTCCAAAGCAGTTTACGGACAATAAACTAGTTTTAAACACTCAAAATAAGGTCTAGTTGGGACAATATTTTAAAGTTTAAACTGGTCCCATGTATTAATGGACGGGTCATTCCATGTCAAATCAAATCAACCAATGAAAAATCCATTTTGGAACTTGATGTCATGGATTTTGTTCATTTTTCATGAACAAATTTAATTTTTGTATGATACCATTGAGATACCATCTTGAAATTTTGACTGATTGGCTACAAGATATATATCTTTAAGTGTGATTTTTTTGAAAAATTTAAAAAATCCCCATTTTTCCAAAAATTCAAAATAAATATTACCGTATTTCTTCGAGTCTAAGGCGCCATCAATTCTAAGGTGCACCTTTACTTTCAGTACCACCAGCAGGGGGAAAAAAATCCATCGATTGTAAGACTCACCTCCCTTCATTGAATCTATCCGCTCAGCACCAACTCTCCCCAGCATGTCTCCGGCAGCTGAGGATGACTGAGTGCACTGCCTTTGCATAGCATTTCTGGCCCCGCCAGAAAGTGCCATTTCCTTCGTTACCTGGGTTTGGGGGAGCTTCAGGGAGGCCTGTGCAACCCTCTGCAGGCCTCCCTGATCTTCAGTTCGGCGAAAAACAGCGATTTTGGGGCATTTCTGGTTTTCGCGAATCACCTGAAGCTCCCCAAGCCCCAGTAAGTAAGAAGATAGCATTTTGGGGTGCTTTTTGGAGACCTTCGATTCTAAGACGCACCCCATTTTTTGAAATGCTTAATTGGGAAAAAACATGCGTCTTAGAATTGAAGAAATACAGTATTTGAATATTTTTGAATTTCTTGAAAATTTACAATCTCATGGTAAGGTACAAATGTACCAAAAATGAACAAAATCCATGACATTAAGGTTTCATGCATTGGTTGATTTCACATGGAATAACCCGGACATATAAGTGCACATCGGTTAACCTGGGGTTCAGGGTTTGGAATATCATCTGAACCAGTCTTGAAATGTTTTTTTTTTTTTAATTGGGATAAGTATCTATTTTCACAAAATGAGACTTGACTTCTTCTTTTTCTTTTTTCTTTTGCTTCCCACTCTGGACTGCAGGTTTGACTACGGCGACCGCTTCTGGGACATCAAGAGCAAATACTTCACGTGCCAGTGTGGTTCAGAGAAGTGCAAACATTCGGCCGAAGCCATCGCCCTGGAGCAGAGCCGCCTCGCCCGCCTTGAGGCCCACCAGGACATACTTCCCGACGGCAGTAGCCTCCCTGCTGCCCAGGCCTAAGCTTGGAGGCAGCTGCCAGTCCTGACTGTTGGGACCCCTCCCCTCTCCTGCCAGCTGTATGGCAGAAGCTGTCTGGTCCACCTGGAGTCCGCCTTGAAGAAACGTCACGTTGGGGAAGGGGACGAGAGAACAGGGGGGGGGGAGTGTGTCCTATTCCAGGGGGTGAAAGAGAGAGAATTCTCCCTTGAAGGGAAACCCTTTGCACAGCGGAAAGAGGGCTGCAGAGGAAGCATCTGGGTTTGGGGGGGGGGTATTTCCTCCCAAAGAACAGGCCTGTGCAGTGAGTGCATAGGGCCTTGCCCAGGTCTTTGACACACTCGCACAATCTCTGCAGTCCCAGGCAGGCAGCAAAAAGAAAAAGCCATTGGGAGAGTGTATTTGACTTGCTGGGCTTGTAGAGGCCTGCATTTATGAAGCCCATCATGTATGGCAGCCCACAAGGGACTCACACTTCCCATTTTGCTGCATGTCTAGGACTGTAGAAATTGCGTGAGTGAGTGCGTGTGAGAGAGAACAAACTCCTGCCAGGTCACAACACATAGCTGGTGGGCTGCATTTGGCTTGGGTCACTAGTTGTGCAGACCTGATTTTGAGAGAGAGAGAGAGGATTGATGGTCATATTCTGAGACGCTGCTACCACTTGGTGGTGGTAAGATTGTGTACACGTGTCTGGTTCCTGGGCACTTGCTGCCTGTTCCTCCTGACTGACTAGGGGGAAAAAAACTGTTTGTATGTGGACTTCCTTGTTCTGGGCCAAGTGACTTTTAGCTTTTTGTAACAAAAGGCTCGACTTTCGTTGGAGCCAGGATCCCTGCACTCTCTCATTCTGCGGGCCTCTGCTCTGTCTACTCTGTTTGTATTGTTTCCTCCCCTTTCAACCCCTGGAACGACAGAAGTCTGATTCAGTTTTGAGTTGGGGACGTTTTGAGTTGAGGGGCCAGCCTTCCTATGGGTTTTCATTTGTTCGTTTTTTACCTGTAACTTTCTGGGGCCATAAAACCAATAAATGTTGGCATCTGGTGATTTTTGATACAAACATGCCAAGATGGATTGCATATTTATCTCTTTCTGGGTAGAATATCCAGAAGACTGAAATTTATACGCCTATTGTTGATGCATATTGGGCAAAAACAACCCTCACTTGACCACAGAATCCGGCTTAGAAGGGCAGCAGCCTTACTTTACTTCCCAGTTCATGATTTAGCAACAAGTCTAGCAACCTCGACAGCAGGAGCCTAAACCCCCACTTTCCTTCTGCCTGTCAGCACAATCCTATGCATGTCTACTCAGAAGCAAGTCCCACTGTGTTCAGTGGAGCTTACTCCCAGGAAAGTGAGTATAGGATTGCAACCTGTGTTTTGTCCCCAGGTTCTGTGTCTGCCTGCAGAAGGCACGTCTGTGTGTTCATGAAGCCTATTCAATTTTGCGCACACACACACACACACACACACACCAGTTCTTTATACTGTCTGTGCACTCAAACGAGTGCTGATCATCTCCATTCTAAAGGCTCAGGATTGTTGACTACATATCCTGTGCACTGGGTTGGGCGGTGTTGTTGGACAACATAGACCAGTCCTTCCCAGATTGCTGAGACGTGTGTGTGTACACACACACTCCCAATGTTATGTCCAGGGACTCAAGGCATAGTGTCATGTCACCTGTGGAGTGGGCAGGACTAGCTCTTCTTCATCTGCCATCATTGCCTAGAGAGGAACATAAGAAACTGCCTTTACACTGATTTCAGATCACTGGTTCCTCTAGCTCAGCATGGTCTATACTGGCAGCAACTCTCCAGTGTTTTAGGCAGGGGTCTTCCGAGCCCCCCCTGGAGTGTACAAAGCAGGTGTTCTTCTACTGAGCTAGAAGGCGCACACACTATTCAGTGTCCATCCTAGTGGGCTTCAAACCTTCTTCCCCAGCTTGAACAAGTGAGAGTTTAAACAGAGAATGCATGAACAGCTTGTTGGGTGCCTCAATGGTGTTGCTGGTTGGGTTGAAGAGTTGACTATCAGCCACAATAACATGATATGCAGTAGTTTTAACAGTCGGTTGGTGTGCTGGGAACAGTAGGTGATCCTTTACCTCCATGTTGTGAAAAGCTTCCCCAGTGGATCTGTGCACAGCAAGCCGCTGTGAAAGACAGGAGGACAAGCCAGACATTATTCTTGGTCAGTGGGCAACCCTCATTGCTGTGTGGGAAGTGACACGTAATTTTTATCCATGTATGCGGTGTCTCTCCTTGTGGTTTTGCTCTACAGCTTGAACATTAGCCATAGAGGGTAGCTCTTCAATGTGCCTTTCTGTCTTTGGCACCTAGGAGGGGAAACAGGGCTGCCAATTCACTCTAAAATAATCGGCCTTGCCTGCTCTCTAGCACCTTGATGCACAGAAATTTGCAGGTGACGTTTTTCACAACATGGAGATAAACACTTGCTAAATACTACCGTATAAGCTTTGGCTCACCAGGCTGCTTTGAAAGGCTGCTGGGTGGAAAACGGACAACATGGGATGGGGGGAAGAGATGTTTTGTTTTTGCTCCTGACGGCTTGGGGTAAAACCAGCTTCTGTGCTATTCCCTGGCAAATACACGTGGAGGTCAGAGGTGATAGAAGTGTCTGCACCACCCCTGAATTCAGGATTCTGGTTTTAAATGGGTCTCCACTTAAAGAAAACACTGTTTCTGAACATAGCGAAACGAGTACAGGAGGGAGAAAGCTTCAGCCCCACCTTGTAGTCCTTCTGTGCAGTTTTTCCATTTGCAAAGAATATTTTCTTTTTAACTCATGTGACCAGCCTAAGGTTACCAGCTCTGACAGAACTTATTACTGGAGCTCCCCCCACACATACACAAGATGGAAGATGCTGGAGATTTCTGGGGGCCCAGTTGAAATCTCCAGGGTTGATACTGATTGCTAGAGGGTTGGCAACCCTGGATCAGCCACCATTCTACCCCACGTTAACCTTCTATTGCCCTAGTCTGCCGTGTGTGCAGGGGTTCTTCAGTTTGCATTAAAATTGCCATCTCTCTTTTTTTTTTTTGCAAGCTGGTTTCTTGGTTTCTTGCAGAGATTCAGCAGGTGAAGCTTCTCAGAGCAGGGGGCTGCAACTTAGTGATGAAGGACGCTTCACTGGAGTGTTTCTGCCGGTCTGGCAGCTGTGAAAGGCACAGAAGCGTTGTTCAGAGAGCAAGGTGCAGTTAAGAGGGGCTAGCCTAGTACAGAGTTGTTCAAAAAGGATGGTGCAAAAGTAAAGCTGATTTATTCTTAAATGAACTGGCATACCAGAACCATCATGACATGGAAAGACAGAAAAACTTCCAAGTTCCACATGTACATTTCAAATGTTCGATGTGGGCACTTGTGTAGCTACAATGGGGCAAGGGGGGGGGAATGCCCCAGGTGACAGCTGTGGTCTCCGCTGCTGTTTTCCGCACACACCCCTTGCCCCCTTGTAGCTACACAAGTGCCCACATCGAACATTTGTAATGTGTATGTGAAACTTGGAAGTTTTTGTCTTTCCGTGTCATGATGGTTCTGGTATGTCAGTTCATTTTAAGAATAAATCAGCTTTACTTTTGCACCATCCTTTTTGAATAACCCTGTATACACCTTGAAGCTGAGTCCGATAATGGGTCTAAATCCCTACCAGATGGATGAGAGAAGAGAAGTTGGCTCCATTACCAGGACCTTCCTAAATATTGGTTAATATGAGCTTGTACACTAATGACTATTTATGTAACTTGTCCTCTCTACACCTGTTCCTTATTATTGACTTAGGAACTACAAATATGAAACTAGAAACCAACTCTAGCCTTGCATTTACCTGTGTAAATTGGAGAGTGGGGGGGGGAGACATCAGGTAAGAAAGCAGCTGCGTTGGAGAGAGGAAAGAAGGTGAGATGGGGATAGATAAAGGGAATACAGGATGAAAATGATGTGATTATGCTCTGGCAGAACAAGTGAAATATTGTACTGTAGCAACGATTGAGGAGCATCTTGAGGTGGAAGAGAGAACAGAGCTTAAAACCTGAGTTAGGGGTAAGGAGAATTTGGTAGAGAGCCTATAGCTCAATAGTAAAACACATGCTTTACAGACAAAAGGCTCCAGCTATAATGTCTAGTATGTGTAACTTGAGAGAGTATTATGCATGGGAAAGAGAGAGTGGATAGAGGGAAATTCTTCTCCCTCTCGCACAACACCAGAACCAGGGGACATGCACTAAAATTGAGTAGAGGGAGAGTTAGAACAGACAAAAGAAAATATTTCTTTACTCAGCGTGTAATTCATCTGTGGAACTCCTTGCCACAGGATGTGGTGATGGCACCTGGCCTAGATGCCTTTTAAAAGGGGTTTGGACAGATTCATGGAGGAAAAGACCATCACAGGTTACAAGTCATAAGCAACCTCCCAGTTTTAGAAGTAGGTTTTCTCTGTGCCAGGTGCAAGGGAGTGTCAACGGGAAACAGGTTATCTTGTTGTCTTGTGTGCTCCCTGGGGCATCTGGTGGGGCCACTGTGTGATACAGGAAGCTGGACTAGATGGGCTTTTGGCCTGATCCAGCAGGGCTCTTCTTATGTTCTTATGAGTATTGGAAAGACCTGAAAGAGTGAAAAGTGAAAGAGAGTCACTGCCAGTCAATGTAGACAGTATTGAGTTAGATGGACAAATGGACTGACTCTGTATGGTAGCTTCAGATGACTGTCCAGAGAAAGCAGTTTACATCCTTTGTAATGACTTTGGAAAGGCTTGCAATGTTTAGGCCCTGAGAAGTTTTTCTCTCCCTCCCCTGCTTATGATGATAGAAGAAACAGCCCTTTGTGAACCTCTTCCTCTTGCACAGCTCTGGCCATCTGAATTGGACCTGCACAGGTTTGATTGGAAACCGACCTTGCTCCCTTGCAAGCCAGGTTGCAGGTGCAAAAATGCCGACTCTGTGCTTGGCGACCCTGGCTGGCGGGGAGATGCCTTTTTCCAGGGACTCTCTGAGCCCTGAAGCTCCCTGGTCTTGGTCAAATAACCTTTTTCCTGGCCTAGCCAGCTTAAAACTGCCACTTTGCAGGCACTCCTTGGAAGAGCAGGGGGATACAAAAGTGAGAGTGACAACATTATCAACCTAAGTTACTTCACAGAGCTTGGGTAAGGATGCAACTGACATATGGATGTGTTGTAATGTTTTCCTCACTGAGAAGTGGGAAGGGGAAAACTGCCTTGCTAGGAGTCTTACCCCACCCCCACCCTGCCTCGTATCTGTTTAGAGTGGCCCAGAAGGCAAAAACATTACCATTGCATTGTGCTGTAAAGCCTGGGAGGAATTCTTCTCCCCTCTTTATTTGTCTTCTGTTACTTCTGCACTGTCTCGTTTTAGATTGTGAGCCCCTTAGGAGCAGCAGGGGTCTGTCTTGCATTGCCTGAGTAACTCTGCAAGGTGCCATTTATGCTACTACTAGTGTAGTCAGGGCCGCGGTGCCAGGCTATTTTGCAATTGCACCCTAACTGAAATAGCTTTTTTTTCATAGGACTTTATAATTAAATACCACACGACGGTGCTATGGAATATAATTATCAACATAAAAAATATAGAATCGTAAGTAAGTTGCATTTTACATGGGTTTAAAAAAAACTATACAACTGTGCCCTAATCTAGGCGACTGCCTACTTGTCTTAAAGATAGCACCGGCCGTGGGTGTGGTTATTATAAAGAATAACAAAACGTTCCGCGTGTAGACGAGATGCCAGCAACCTGGGGTCTTTAGTAAAGCCCCCTACATTTCTACGTGCACTCAGGCAGGCTCTGTTAAAGGGGCAGGAGCACTACCAGAAACCAATAGTTGGCAACTCAACTCTTAGGCGCTGCCCCCCACATCCGATTAAGGACGGCTCGGTTTCAGAGGTCACCTTGCGCTTGGATAAAGGAAGAAGTTTGGGGCGTAAGCTGTGAGCTGCTCCACGTGAGACAGTAAACGAGCCAGCCGTGGGCAGCATGGAGCGGGTTAAACTGTAGGTGTGGGGGGCGTGGCCCGGACTCAGCTGTGCGGGAAGGGGCGTGGCCGGACTGAGAGGCAGGTGAGTCGAGCCAGCAGGTGTGTGGTTGTGCTCAAGGAAGGGCGGCGGTGATGTCAAAGCAGGCGGGGGGGGGGGGGAGGCAACTGCTAAGCAACAGGTTCCAGAAGCAGAATCTCTGAAACAATTCTACTTCTCGCTCTCTGCTGGTCCGGGGCGCAGGTGCCGCTGGGCTGAGTCTCCTTCTTCCCTGCCCGTCCTCTCCCACCCCACTCCCTTCACACCATGGGGGGCAAAACGAAAAAGGGGGAAACCGAAGTCCCCTCTGCTTCCTCCAGCCCCTATGGTGAGTCCTTCTTGCAACAGGCTTTGCTCAGCGAGCTTCGCGGGTGTGGGGAGGGGGAGAGAGCTACAGGGATCTGGGACGGGGGGAGTGGGGACCCCTCCCTCAAATGTGTGCTTGAAGGAACAGGAAGTGGACCTTGAGCTGAAGTGTGTTCGGGGATCTTCAGGAATCATTCAGTTCTATTGTTCTTTCTGCCCTCCATATTCTGAATCTTGAGACTTGGAAAAAAATTATTTGGTTAGATCAGGTGGTGAGTGGATGTGGATGGTGAATATTGCTGATTGAGGGGGACTATTTTGAGGATTGGAAGTTGGGAATTTTTGGAAAGGCTTCAGATCTGGAGGAATCCAGCTACTTGAGGTGAGGGGCTGGTTGGGAAGAAGACAGGGAACCTTAGAACAAGGAATGTCATTTGGGGGTTCAGTGGTAGAGACATGGTTGGAAGGAAACACAAAACTCGGTTCCTTGGAATGGGGGGGGGTCATTGGGGGTAGTGATCAGGATGAACTCATTTTACTTGTGTACCCAAGAGAAGAATGGAGGGAAGAAAGGGATGAGTTACAAGCAGGGATCATCAGCCTTTGCATGATTATAATACTTGTGCGATTATATAGTGCCATTTTGTGAATTATGACATAAAATGGTCTCTGCCCCAAGGAGTGTACATTCTCTAAAACCTTACACAAATGAGGAGGAGAATATGTTTGAGTTATGGACTTAGCTCCTCTGTGGGGGTGGGGAATGAGGATAAGAGGGTAGTGCTAACACAATACTTGAATACTGTATTCAATATGGATTAATTTCTTAAACTGAAGCAAAAAAAAAAAAAGGACAAACTTGTCCTATATATGTATTTGCCTTGGGAGTTGAACCCTACTGAACACAGTGGAGCCGACTTCTGAGTGAAGGTGTTTAGGATTCTAATGCAAAGAGGTTAGCAGTTCATTGTAGCCTGTAGGTTCTGGTGGTGGGGAGAGAGAGCAACTAATAAAAGTAACCTGTGGACACAAGCTTGCTGTGCAGCACTTCCCATGCATGTCATTCTTGCAGCATCCGGCGGGCAGGGCCAGGCTCCAGGTCTGAGTAGGCCGTCAGCAAGGTGGGCTTCATCCTGCATGGCATCGCGTGGCCAAAGGGGAGCACTGTGTGTGAGAGGAATATGGTGGACTCTAACTAGAATGCTGTTACTGCTACCACCCTACCAAGAATGAAGGAAACGCATATCTGCTTCTGTGGTGAGGGGAGGAAACCAATTCTTCCCTAGGGACCAGGACACATCAGCAGTGCTGAGCTCCATCAAGATGCTCTCTTGACAGCTGCCCCAAAGTACCTTATGCGGATGCCAGTCTTGTCCGTAAAGTGGGTGAATATTGCTGAAGGGCAGTTGATGCTGAGGGAGCAGCTAGTAACTTGCTGATGTGGGCAAGATTTGAACTCGGGTCCTCCTGACATGTAGCTTCGTCTCTTAGGTCACCAGTGCTCATTGCCAGAAATAACAACACGGAGACTAGAGAATTGTCATATTCCTTATTAGGGAATCCCTTAGAACAGTGGTTCCCAAACGTTTTAGCACTGGGACCCACTTTTTAAAATGACACTCTATCCGGACCCACCTAGCTTTATGAGACTTAAAAAAAAGGGTGATCTAGAAAGGAATGTTGTTGTTTATTTGCAAAAAAAAACTAAATCCATTTCTCCTAATAAGGCAGTCCTAATGAACAGCCTCAAGGCTTGAGGGGCTTAGTTATGTGGCCCACCCTTCACCTACCTGTCATTGATGGACTTGGGGGGGGGGGAAACTATAAAAAGACACTCAAACATTTATCTCCCTATATTTACACAAGCTTGCAAACTGCAGGAGTTGAGCTCCTTGCAAACCACAGGAGCTCAGCTGTTTGCAGGGTGATTAGCAGCTATCTGGTTTTTGAATAGCCTCAGAGCTTGAGACAGTTATCTGATCTTTCTATCACCTGTGTTTTCATTGGAAACTCCGTGAGACCCACCAGAAATTGGGTCGCGACCCACCAAATGCATCCTGAACCCACAGTTTGAGAAATACAGCCTTGAAGATGATAAATCATCCTTGAGGAGTCCATCATATTTCTGATCCCAGGAGGTGGGTGAACACACAGAGATGCGTTCTCTGACAGCTGCGCCAGCACAAGCAGCTTGGGTTTAAGCCGGAGCTACATTGCACGCGTTCGCGTTCCGTGTGTGTCTGGTGTCCCGCCTCCAGGTCAAACAATGGGCTTTGATTAACTGAATGCAAACGCAGCAAAAGTCATGCTGGGCTCGACTTTTGCTGCGTTTGCGTTGCGTTCGGCCAATCAGAGCCCGTTGTTTGACCTGGGGGCAGGACACCAGACGCACACAGAACACGAACACGTGCAATGTAGCCCAGGCTTAAGAAACCTAGGTTTGATGAGGTCATTGTCTGGTCCTATTGGATGTCTTAGGACCACCTGAGCATCTGTCTGTGCCCTCTAACCTTGTTAGATGGACTTGGATTTCAATCAGTTGGTGCATCTGTCTTGCCAGATGGGACCTGTAAGACTAGGGGATACCAGACAAAGAAGATAGAGAATCCACAAAATGAACCTGGGGCAGCAATTACTAAAATAGATGTACTGGCTCCCACTGAAAACAGCTCAAAATGTGAAATTTAGTCTTTTAAAAAGCCTTAATCCTGGCTTTTATCTGGGGGGAATACCTCCTTCCTTACTGTTCCTTTCCCACAAGATTCCCCAGAGAGCAACTTCCTTAGGAAATGGTGTTGGAGGAGGTCAGATTAGTTGGAAGAAGGGCTGTCCCTTGTTTAGCCCTAGCCCTGCAATCTACAACTCCTTGGGCGGGAGGGTCTCCAGGGAAACACGTGCACCTCTGAGATGTAGTCTAAAATGTTCTTTCAGGCAGCATTTGAAGAGCGAGGCAGACTACCGTGTTTGAAATTGGCCTGTTCTTATAATTTCACAATGTTTTATTGTTTTAGTATGCTGTAACCTTTTTTTTACTTCATGTGTGTGTGTGTGTGTGTTAAATCAACTTGAATTGCCACAGTTTCATCTGGAGGCTTATTAATGGGACTTGCCGCCAACACTTTATTAGTGGCACACCAGTGGCCTGAAAGCTGGGGGCATGGAGAGAATCTGCTTCCTTCCAGTTGGCAGGAGCGTTCCTGCCTGCTGGTTGATTGAAAGCGGGTTTGTGGCTATTTATTGGCAAGTCCGGATTAGATAGTTCCCGTTTGTAGAGGAATAGGCAAACTTCCAAGCTACACATAATTCTTCATGGGAGTTAGAAAGCTGTCGGAACACAAGTCATTTTTCCAAGAGTGAAGTAGGGATTCCCTTTTATACTTTTCCTCTTGCGTTCAACTTGTACAGCAGCTTTGGGGGGAAAGAACCTTTATTGATCCAAGTGTGAAAAATGTGTACAGTATACTAGTTCCAGTATTGGGACAAAGAAGCTTATATAAAGAAGAAAGGCCAGTATTGATCATTTGGAGGCCCTGTTGTGGGAGTGTAGTGGAATTACGATTAGCAAAAATGGGTAATGCTTGTATACTCAAGCTTGTGCAAAGAGAGGGATAGAAAAATTATAATGACAAACAGGGCAGGTGGATGTTTCTAGATGGAAAAATCTTGTCTCTGGTTAGCAAAGGACAAAACCAAACCTACTTTGTTTGCTAACAGCCTGCAGAAATATGAGGCTGCTTTATATAGAATGGCATCGTTGGTCCATCTGACTGGTACGTGCCCAACCTCTAAGCCATGATTCCTCTCCAGAATAGGTAAGGTGAGGTATACGGCTGAGCCACCTTCAATTAGTGGGAAACGATGAAGGCTTTCATAAGCAGGACTCTTTGGTAGGCATGACAGAAGTCGGCTAGGATAGCCCCTTTCAGGCACTTGGAAGGAGGTTCTGAATTAGGGGGAGGAGCCTGCTGCTGTGATGCCCCCCCCCACATTCATGGAGTGTGTGAAGCCCCTCCCCAGCAACTGAAAGGAAAAATGTTGCATGCAGATTTTCATGGCTGTGGGTAACTGACAAGGTTCTTAACTGTATGGGTTCTGCAGCCATGTCAATGTAAAAATAGAGAAATAAAATCCTTTACCGCTTTTGTTGTTTGTTTAGATTTCTTTATATTGTGCAGGTGTAACATACACAGAAGTGTTGTTATTGTAAGAAAACCTTTCTGTGTATGTTACACCTGCACAATATAAAGAAATCTAAACAAACAACAAAAGCGGTAAAGGATTTTATTTCTCTCTTTTTACATTGACATGGCTGCAGAACCCATACAGTTAAGAACCTTGTCTGAAAGGAAAAAAGCAAGGATCCTTCCTATGCATTATATAATTTGCTACTTTAGGACATAATCGCAAAGCCTGTAGCACGTCAAACTCCAGTGAAGTGGATACGGGCTGTAATATGTACACAAGATAGCTTTCCTGCTTGAGGTGACTCATTCTTATAAGCACCTTGCAGTTCCTGGACAGATAACCACAAATTCTTCCACCTTCTTGGTGTGTGCGGCCAAACAGCCCATATTTCAGTATTTTTGCCAACCTGATCCAAGCAGGAAATGTCAAGGGCAGTTTATTTGAAGGCCTGCAACAAGGAAGGTGACTTAGAATGACGAACCAGGAAGTGGTGAATAAGAAACCAGCTTGGGCTGGACACGGGGAACATGTGAAGTGAAAGCAATCCGAGTGAATGATTTAACTTCACAACTGTTGCTTTCAGAGGGTGGCTGGTGGATCAGAGTTCAGGGAAATGACCAAGGATCAGGCAGGGAGGCATGGTTCGTTAACTAGGCTTACCAGATCTCCAACCGGGACAGAGTGCTAGACCTTTAGGAGAAGGAATGTGGGCAGGCGTAGCTTGTTAAACCTTAGAGCACAATCCTAGATATGTCTTTGTTGTTGTTAAGTCGTGTCCGACCCTTCGTGATCCCATGAACCATATCCCGCCAGGCCTTCCTGTCCTCCACACTATCTTCCTGAGTTCGCTCATTTTCATGTTCGTTGCATCGGTGATGCTGTCTAACCATCTCATCCTTTGCCTTCCCCTTCTCCTTTTGCCTTCAATCTTTCCCAGCATCAGAGTCTTCTCCAGAGAGTCCTCTCTTCGCATTAGGTGGCCAAAATATTTGACCTTCAGCCTCAGTTGGAAGCAAGTCCCATTGTGTTCAGTGGGGCTTGCTTCTGAGTAGACATGCCTAGGATTGTGCTCTAAGGTTTAACAAGCTACACCTGCCCATGTTTGTGTCCATCTCTCTCGCACGCGGGCCTGTCTCTGGCCTAATTTAGAGTGGGAGCTGTGTGAGGCAGAAACCCGTCTCTAGCTTATGTTACTCTGTAAGGCATCGCATATATAGAAAGCACTGTATAAATCAGGGGTGGCCAACCTTTCAACACGAATGCTCCTGGACCTTTAATGGTTGTCTAGGTGAGGGCATTTCAGCAGGTGCAGCTGCTTTAGCAGCACCATCAGCACTTGCAGCTGCCAAGATTCTGTCTGCAACACAACTGTTAAGATTGCAGAGACGCTAATGGTGGAAGGTTGGCCACCTCTGGTATAAATGATATGCGAGGATGCCTCAAGGATATGCCTCAAAATTCAATTCCACTCTCAAAGGCCTGTAGCCACTGGTGTCATTTGGGGGGTGCGCTAAGTGCGAGGTGCACCGGACGACACCACTTCTTTGGGGTGATGCCACAGCCTCCCCTCCGCCATTTTGTTTTTGGCCATTCGAAGAGGAGTCGCTTTTAAAAAGCGACTCCTTTCTGAGCAGCCAAAAATGGCCAAGCAGGGAAGTGTCGCCCCTTGGCGAGGCTGACACCCCATTGGCTGCCCCAAAGGAGACCAATGTCTCATTTTTGCAAAGGCACGACTCAGCTGTCAGCTTCGCTTTGGTTTGGAGGTGGAGCCACGAGGTCAGCCGAGCTCCCTGCAAGGAGGGGTGGATGACACCCCCTTTGCTCTTCCAGTTTGCAGCCGGCGTCGCCTCCAACCCGAAGCTGCCTGAGTCCTATCTTTTTGACTCTGGTCAAATTGGCCCCCAATTGGCTCAGAGGTGGCTGCAAACCAGAAGTAATTTGCGGTGGCATGGTGTCACCTGCACCAGGTACAGGAGGTGTGAGCTACGCCACTGCCTTTAGCTCAGTGGTCCATGCCAGCCCAAGACCTATTGGCACCTGAAGAGGCATGCCAAGTGCTGCCCCTTCCTGACTTGGTGGATTGGAAAAGGCAGAGGGGGGTGGAACAAAAGAGAAAGTGTGGAGGAGAGGAGACCTCTCCCTTTTCCAGTACAAGGAGTCAGAGGAGGAGCCCCTGCCAAGCGACTATTTGAGGTGACTGCCTCAGTCAGACAGCCCTGTCAGTGCACGTACTAGAAGGGTTGGTCCTAGCAGAGCACGTACTAGAAGGGTCGGTCCTTGCCACCTGCTCTGAAAAGGATCTGCCTCAGTTGGTCCCTCTTTGAGACCTTGGAGCAGGGTGTCGAGGGGGGCGGACCGCCCTGGGTGTCATCCAGGGAGGGGTGACACCAAAATTTCTTTCTATTCTATTTGTTACCAGTGGTGCAAAAACACACGACTGGTAGAAAATGGGTTTTTCCCAATCCCCGCCACGACTCGTGCGGGGATCGCATTTCCCAGGAGGCCTCCACATCGTGTGGTCTGGTATGGGAGGAGGTCCACATGGGGATGATGCCATGAGATCTCGCCCTGGGTGTCACCAACCCTAGTGACGCGCCCACCCCTGCCCTGGAGAGCTGCTTCCTAAGTAGGCATACTGGGCTAGGTGCACCCACCTGATTAAAGGGGAAAAGGTGGGGGACAGTTGGTATACTGCCTTTCAGATCAGGGTGCCTGATAGCAATTTATAAGAAGGGGAACATGAGATCATTTTCTGGCAGGAGGGTTTTAATGCTGCACCAGGCCCAGTGTAAATATCCACTTCCTTGACTCCCCACCTCTCCTCAATTTTAGTCAAATGACACCCCCCCCAGTTAAAACAGTCATTAAAGAGGCTGTTGCAAAGGTCAGAGGGTAAGATCTGAGCACTGATCAGACTTGAGTATAAGGGGGCTTCGTATGTTAAGCCTCTCAAGACAGGTCCATGTTTAAGTTACTATCCTCTTTCGAAGCAAGAATCCACCTCTTCATACATCTGTTGAATTAGGGGCTTGCTTACGAGAAGCAATAACCACAATAAATGAGCTAATGTGTCTCTTATGCTGCTCTCTTAAATATACTAACTCCCTAGTAAGACACATGGATCACAGTGGGATTTACTTCTGAGTAAGCAAGCAGAGGATTGTACAGTTAATGTGTCATGTGTAATTCTTTGCATCTGGCGGGTATTGGAGGTATGCTCCATGAATGCTGCTTCAGGTGGGTTTTGACCTGTGTTTCTGTGGAGAAATGGTCTCCTATCTTGTTCTTAGAACGATGGGGCTGAGGAGCCGTCCAGGGAAACAGGTTGGTACATTTGGCTGCAAGGGTGCAGTTGGACAAGAGGGAGGGGCGAAGGCGGATGTTTGTTTATGTCCGCCGTCTAGTCCAAGCAAGAACAAGGAAATGCAAAAACCTTTCCCTGGGAGTGTAAAAGGCTGGATTTATTCGGTGACTGGTAGCCACAAAACTCAAAATGGGAGAGAACGGAGCTTAAATGTATAGATAATGGAGAGAAAAGAAACTCCTACCCAGTGGGATTGAACATGACATCATGCAGATGCTTTTCCACTGGCTCCTCTTGTGAAGAAGCACTTCCTTTTGTCCCTCTTGACTCCAATGCCTGTTGGCTTCCTTTGGTGGCCCCCTCCCTGCCCCAAGGTCTGGTGCTATGAGAGACAATAACGAATGACCTCTCTCCTTTCTCTGCACCATTCCTGAAGCCTTCATTCCAGAGCCACAGGACTGACTGTGGTTACTTAGTGGTGAGTGAGTGAAGGAACTCAGCCCAGCCATGGAGGTCTTTCCTAGTCGCTGTCCATGTTTTCTGGCTAATTACAGGTGGGCCCCCCATATCCACGGATTCGCTATCCACGGTTTCAGTTACCCATGGATCGTGGGGACCCCCCCCCCAGGCTTTTACTTTTTTCCCAGTAAGCTTTGTTTCTTCCTTAAACAGGAGAAACGGCCTCTGGCTGCTTATTGCAAGCAAGTAGAACAAGACTAAGTCCTAGAGAGGCTCTGCAAGGTTAACAGAAACCTTGCAGAGCCTCTCTAGGACTTAGTCTCGTTCTACTTGCCTGCAATGGAGGCTGCTTCTCTGTTTGTTTTAAGGAAGAAACAAAGCTTGCTGAAAGAAAAATAAGAGCTGGGGGGGGGCACGCATGCCTGCCTGCAGGGGAGGTCGGGTGGGGGTCTCTCAGGAAACCATGGAGGGGGTGTTCGCTCCTATCCATGGTTTCAAGTATCCACAGAGGGGCCTGGAATATATCCCCAGCGAATATGGTGGGAGTACTGTATATTGTTGCTGTAAGTCCTTTTTGGGACAGTGACACTTGGACATGGCAAATAAAAATCAAGTGAATGATAGTACTACTTTTGAAACCAGACACAAGTGTCCACATTGAACTGGCAAAGTGCCTGTGCCACGTGCTCCCTTGTGAAGGAGGGCAGGCGTGCATTTGACTGGGTGGGCTTGCCACATTGAAGGATCCAACGCTTGCCTGGCTGCTGCTGCTGCTACGCTTCTCGAAGGGCAACCTTGCACGGGTGGCGTGTGTGGTTTTAGCAGTCATGCATTTAACACTGCTGATGACATCGCGTCTATTTGCCATTCAGATTCAGCCACTACTTGGACCTTTGAAAAACAAGATGTGTGTCGATTTCGTGGCATTCAAACAAATTGGGGCTTTGAAGTTGATTCCCTTTATTTGCCAGTGTGTTGCATATTGAAAATGGGAAAATGCTCCAGTGCAATGGAAGGGTGGCGGTATGTGGTGGCATACCTAGTGCTGCTGGTCCTCAGGTGGGCTGCTCCCGCCACCCCACCCTTAGCTGCTTGAAGCCATGGGTAGACCTGGCCTCTGCCTCAAGATTCTCTCCTCCCCCCCAGAGGCCAGGTCTACCCAGACTTCAAAGGGACAGGCATACTGGCACCCCCTTATGGTGTGCACCCTGGGCAGACCTCCCTGCCCTCGGTACACTACTGGCGGTATGATGACCTGAGAATGGCTTTGTCCTTCCTCTCAGTGTTTTCTTGTTATGAGTGAGATTAAACAAACCCTCAGACCCAGTGGCATAGCCGGGGGGGGGGCGGGGGCGATGTGGTGCGGTAAGTGCTTACACAGAGGTACAAAGTTGCCCCTCCCACTCACTGTCTGAACCAGTCTGGCAGCTGCTACCTCCGTGTAGCACTTACACACACACACACACACACACACACACACACACACACACACACACACACACACACACACACACACACACACACACACACACACACACACACACACACACACACCGGCTATGCTACTACTGCCCAGACCATCTGAATGTGTGGCTGACATGCTGTTCCCCACTGGCAGTTAGGAAATAAGAACAGCCTTGCAAGGTTAGTTTGTTCTTGCCTCTTTCTTTTATATTCCTGAGCTCCAGTTGTATGTTTTGGATTTGATTTGATTTGATTTTTAGTTGTATCCATGTAAGAGCTGTTGTGAGTGTGGGAAAGGCAGAAAATATGCAGTTTTGATAAATGGCTTCCCACCAGATGACTTTGGACCAGCCACAAGTGGGGTGGGGCCCATCGATTAATTGTCCCCTCCTGTTGCAGTTCCCCCAACAACTCCTCTTCGGGGGCTTATTGTGTCTCAACATGGAAGTCGCACTTAGCTGTTGTCGGTAGCCCTTTGAGAGACTCGCCCTCCAGGAATTTATAAAGCTATCTAAGCACCTTTGCTTTTCGCAGCAAGTTTCATAATTGATGTGTACTTGTATTGAGAACTAGGCTGGCCTAAGACCTGCTGGTGCCTGAGGCAAAGGCCCAAATGCAGCCCTGTTCCTTACCAGGCGACAGGGCCTCTGAGAAGAATTTTATCAGGGGGTAAATGTAAAGGTATCCCCTGACAATTAAGTCCAGTCGTGTCCGACTCTAGGGTGTGGTGCTCATCTCCATTTCAAAGCTGAAGAGCCAGCGTTGTCCGAAGACACCTCCGTGGTCATGTGCCGGCATGACTCTCCTTGCCGCAGCGCGTAGCATGCAGCTGGAACACGGAGCGCTGTTTTACCTTCCTGCAAGCGGTACCTATTTATCTATTCACATTGACATGCTTTGGAACTGCTAGGTTGGCAGGAGCTGGCCAAGCAACGAGCGCTCACCCCGTCGCAGGAATCGAACTGCCGACCTTTCAATCGACAGGTTATGGTTCAGCGGTTTAACCCGCTGCGCCACCCGCTGGCCTTATCAGGGGGTACAAAGTTTCTTTTGGGCCCCTTCTCAAAGAGGGCGACAGGGCCTCTGAGAAGAATTTTATCAGGGGGTACAAAGTTTCTTTTGGGCCCCTTCTCAAAGAGGGAAGGGATGAAACAGGATTGGAGGAAGGCAGCAATAGCCGGCAAAGTCTTTGGAGTCCAGGTCTACCAGGCTTTCTGATGTGGCGCCCGGTAGACCTGGCCCTGTCGCTGTCTTTCACTCTCCCATGAGGCCAGCTGAGATCCCAGGAAATTTCTGGGGCCCCTCCCTTGGCTCCTGGGCCCCCTCTTTGACCATGGGCCTGGGTAAAATTTACCCCCCCTTTACCCCCCTCTCATGGGCCCTGCCAGGCAATGTGATTGCCTCTGCTGCTCCTGCTCTTTAGGTTAGAAAAAGGGAGACTGAATAGTGGGAGGGGAGGGCTGGGCTAGTGCATTGGATCCCACTCCTTCCTCCACACCTTTCTGCTCCCAATCTAGGAGGAGGAGTGGGGTCCAATGCACTAGCCCAGCCCTGTGGGGAGCAACCCATCATCGCCTGTCTACTCCTGAGGCAGTTGCCCCAGTTGACCTCATGGATAGGCCGGTATTTTGTTCAGAAGGACAGACTTCCTTTTGTCTAGTCTTACAATCAGTTTCACTGGGCAAGTCTTGAGCTCTACTAAAATGAGAGAGGCACAAAAACTTCTCTGTCCACTGTCTCCACACCAATCCACAAATTTATAAACCTTTCTCTTGTTGCCCATCTCGCTTACCTTTTTGCTAATCAGAAATGCCCCCCAGGGGTTGTAGTGAGAGAGGGAAAACTCAGGCAGTGAAAGAGCTCCTTTTATTCAGCCTGGAAGCAGTTCTGATGGTGCTTTAAAAAAAAAAAATCTCCTCCCTTTCGCTCCAGGAATGTGCAGGGTGGGGCTGGGGTGTCCATTAAGGTAAGTGGCCTTTGGACCTTGAGATGCACATTTTTCTACCCATAAGAGGTTAAGAAAATGAACTAGTTTGGTTACGGTCCTAATTGCACTTCAATTAAGAAAACAACAACAACAGCTTTTCAATCAGATAAATGAAACAGGAAGTTAAAAGTATAAAGGCAAGAGTCGTGTCCGCTTCCATTGGAACCTACAAAAACAGGACAAAAGAGAGCCACGTGTGGCACCATCACTTTTGAGGCTCGACATTAAGCAAAAAGTGAAATAAAAAATGGGGGTAAGAGGAGAATAATAAATAGTATTGGGTGCAATGGAAAAACCCCAGCCTGCAGATTGTAGCGGTCGTAATATGCAATACAGGAGGGGATTTTCAGACTTAATTGGGCTAGTGTGTATAAAGATTATTTCTCTTCCCTGCTCTGTTTTAAGGTTTTTTTTTCCTCCCTTAATATCCACTCTGAGGAAGAGGTCTGGTGACCTTGGAAGTTGCTCATAACTCTGATGTTTCAGTTGGTCCCATTAAAAAAAAAACATGATTGTATTTTGTTGTTTACAGCTTTTTGGGACCTTGGTGATGGGTAGTAAATCCTGAAAATAAATGAATGAATGCAACTGTTGTTCAGAGCTTCCCCCCCCCCCCCCATGTACCAACACAGCTACCTGCAGCTTTAGCAAAAGTCCTTGCACACCTCGCCATGCCCCCATGACACCCACAGCAGACGAGGTTGTTGGAACGGTTGTCAGACTGCAGGTGAGGGATTGTGTGACCAAGTGCATAGAAAGCTAAATGTTGGGGGGAAGGGCTCTCTTCTTTCCCCCAAATATACTGCTTTTGCACATGGAGAGTCATCTGCTATTCCTGTGAACCAGGCCTTGCAAAGATCCACTTAAATGTAACTGTAGTGATATTGTCCTTATTAGTTGTACAGTATGTCTCCATCCCATTCTTCCTCCAGGTTGCAGGGTTCTCTCCCAATTTTGTCAACAACCCTGTGACAGGGCTGGCTGGCCCATCCATGAGGCCAACTGAAGCAGCTGCTTCAGGTAGCAGATTAGTGGGGGGGGGGTTTGCCCATCTCTGTCCACCTACTTGCCTCCACTGCCCCTCCTTCCACTCCCTGGATTGGGAAGGGAAGAGGGGGACAGGGAGGAAGAAGAAATGAGGAGGGGTGGAGAGTGCTAAGCAAGAACGTTGGAGAGCGGAAGGAGTAGAGGCTGGCACACCATCGGGTAAGGGGGGGCATCCTTGGTGTCAGGCAGACTTAGGCTTACCATATCCAAAGGGGGACAGGGTGCCTACACCTTTAACCATTGTAAAAAGAGGGAATTTGGGCAGGTGCAGCTTGTTGCACCCTTCCATTATGAGCTGCACCTGCCCAAATTCCCTCTTTTTACAATGTTTAAAGATGTAGGCACCCTGTCCCCCTTTGGATATGGTAAGCCTAGGCAGACTGACTGTGCCATGTGAGGTAGGTTAGAAAGTGAGTGACTGACCCAAGGTGGCCCAGTGGGCTTCATCTTTGAGTGGGGATTTGACTGCAGGTCTCCTGTCCTACTAACCACTCTACCCCACTAACTTTCACTGCTATAGGAGCCCCTTTTCTGTGGGTTCATCTCATGCTGCTGCAAAGGTTAAAGGCCTGCAGGCATAAGGGTGGGGCCAATTATGTGGATTTTTAATCCCATGGTGGAGTCTGGCCGGGATTAGGGCAACAATCCTGCAATAAGGACCAATAATAATATACAGTATTTATATACTGCCTTTCTTGGTCATTGGATTTCTCCTCCAATTTTAATCCAAAGTGGTTTACATGGGCAGGCTTTCCCAAACCCCCTAACGGGGATTTTTACAATTACCGGTATACAGTATATAAATGTTCTATCTTGCATGAACAACTTCATTCTAGATGGTTTCCTTCTCAGTCCGGCCTCTCACTGCCTTTGCCTCCCACGATCGACTAACACAGCTGGCAGCTTTATCTCTCCTCACAGAGGGTTTCACAGCTTTTTGTCAGCGGCGTGTCTTGAACTGCCATTTACAGATCTTCAGGCTTACGAGGCGGCAACTCTACCAACTGAGCCAGACCTCCTGTGACTGGCACCATGTGACGGACATCTTTCTTGTGGTTCTGGACTTTGTGTGTTACTGCTGTGCTGTGCAACAAATGACTCCTCCCCCCCCCCCCCCCCCGGAGATGTTCATGGTGTTGCTCTAACACCTAAAGGGAATCTTTCCTCTTTCCTGATGGAAATATTCAGCTGCCTCAAAAACAAGAGTCTTGTGGTGCCTTAAAGAGAATCTCTCCCACCTGGAACAAGTGCCCAAGTAGCAGAATTAATTAATAGCGTTGGCAGCAGCTTATAGATATGCTACACTAGTACCACCATCTGCCTAGGTTTGTCAAGATAGAACACCTTTGATTCGAGTCAAAACAGAGCATATCAGGAAGATTGATGGTCTCCTTCTTGCCTCCGCTGTTCCTTTCCCCGTGCCTTGCATTGGAAGAGGAAGCTGGGATGAAAGAGGAAGTGTGGAGGAGAGGAGAGAGCCACAATGATGTAGTGGTTTGGGAGTTGGACTTAGACCTGGAAGATCCAGGTTCAAATCCCCACTCAGCCACGAAGCTTCCTGGGTGACCTTGGGGCAGTCACTCTCTCTCTCAGCCTCATCTACCTCACAGGGCTGTTGTGAGGACAAAAGGAGGGATGGAACTACATATACCACCCTGAGCTCCTTGGAGGAAGGGTGGCATCAAAATATAAATAAATAAATCTCTTGACACTCTAGCCATGGTTGTTAGGAGGTCTTGGGCTGGCCCTGGATGTAACTCAAACACAACCTTCTTGGTTTCTTACTGCCAATTACTGCTGTTGCAAAGGGTCACTGTGCTTATCTTGTATGCATTTAAGCTTTACAATAAAAACTCCTCGCAGACTGTACCTCTTGCAGTCTGCGGCCATTTAGGTCTGATGTTTACGGTTTCCCCCCTGCTCAAGGTTACAATATTTAAGGGATTTTCAGCCATGTGATTTCAGGTCTTAAAATTGAAGAAATAAAGATTGATTTTACAATTGTCAGTTGAAATTCCACTTCCTGATTCTACCGCGACGTGGAGCGGGCAAGCAGGACGGATTATCCAATGCTGAAATCTTTAAAGTCTTCTGTGCTTGACGTTTCTCCCCAGGCATTAGGGGCTTCTTCAAAAGCAAAAAGAGAACCCAGCTACAAGCTGGAAGGTGTCCATAACCTTGCCCTAGAAGTCTCTGCAGGTATAGAAGCATTCATTGAAAGCATGTGAACCATGAATGCTTCTATATGAATGCTTCTATATCTGCAGAGACTTCTAGGGCAAGGTTATGGACACCTTCCAGCTTGTAGCTGGGTTCTCTTTTTGCTTTCGAAGAAGCCCCTAATGCCTGGGGAGAAACGTCAAGCACAGAAGACTTTAAAGATTTCAGCATTGGATAATCCGTCCTGCTTGCCCGCTCCACGTCGCGGTAGAATCAGGAAGTGGAATTTCAACTGACAATTGTAAGATCGATCTTTATTTCTTCAATTTTAAGACCTGAAATCACATGGCTGAAAATCCCTTAAATATTGTAACCTTGAGCATAACAACTGCCCATGAAAACCTGCAGGTTTCCCCCCTCTTTGTACCTATATGTTTACGTAGACCTGCCAAATGAGGATAACAGTTAATGCATCTGAGCTGAACTGTAATCCGTGAAAGCTTTATGCCACAATAAATTGGTTCGTCTCTAAGAATGTCATAAGACTCTTTTTGTGTTTGCTGCAGTAGACTAAATGCTGCTCCTCAAGAGGCTGTTACATCTGCCAAACGATTGGGAAGACAGTGGTGGGGAGAAAAAAAGATCGCAATGAATTGCACATATCCTTAATTGGAGTAACTCCCACCTTCAATCCATGGCTCTCACCGTAGGGGATGTGTTCCCAGTCTTATTCCGAGAGAGAAGACGAACACGTTTGTGGGGGTGACCCATCAATATGGATGGACAGAAGCAAAGCTGTCATGGACAGATATCCCAGATAAGAGAAAAGGGGACTCTATCTTCTGTCTGGAGTGGAATTTCGGGTTGGTTTCCTCTTCAGAGTAGTATACAAGAACTGATTGCTTCACAGAGTGGTTGTTGGGGGTAGGGAGGAGGAGACAGTGGGCAATGTACACACCACAGACTTAAAATGACCCAGTAGTCATTCTTCCTCCCCTGAAACTGTAGTTCTGGGGAGGAGAGAATTAGATCTTGGCATTTCCCCCCCCCCCCCCAATTCCCTACCCGCTGCACTGACAACCTATGACCAATTCCATAAGTATCTGTTGGTAAGATCACCGCCACCGTCTGACATCAGGTGTAATGCTGGTGGTAGATTCGCAGTCTGGCCACTCCTTATTGGAACTGAACGCTGCTGCAGTTGTTGGTGTGATACGTGTTGTATCCCACGCTACAGCCAAGAAGGTTCCCAGAGCAGCTTGCATATTTTTTTTTTAAAAAAAATCACAATTGCACAATAAAAACTGAACAACATAACACAGGGCAGCATTAGGGCAGCTCACATTCCAATGTTAGAACAAATAAAACTGATCTAAAAGGCCCGGGCCAATGGAATGGATTTTGCTTGCAGCAGAAAAAAGAGCTGATTTGGCACGACTTAACGACTGAACACCAACAACAAGCCTCCCTGGGGAGAGAGTTCTAAAGACTGGACCTCTCTGCTGATGGTATCGCACCTCCACCTGTTGCCCCCTGTACCTCCGATTGATGGCAGAAGACTGAGAAATGCCTCTTGAGACTATCTTAACCCTGTTCAGGCAAGGCCCTTCTGTGGGTGCCGTCGCCCAGGGAGGTGTGAGGGGCGGCAGCCAGAAACAGGGCCTTCTCAGTAGCGGCACCAAACTTATGGAATTCCCTCCCCTTTGACTTACGAACTGCTCCCTCCTTGGACACTTTCTGGCGAGGCCTAAAAACCTTCTTGTTCAAAGAAGCCTTCTGAGCCCTTGCCTTTTTTAACATCTCACTGGTACAGGTGGGGGTGCTGCTGTTTTTATGCTCTTGTTTTAATTGTAGCAATGATCTTTTTAATCTTTTTTTAGATACTGTTTTTATTAATTTTCATTAATTGTTTTTTACTGTTTTAAAATGTGATTATTTCTGTATTGTATCTTTTGTATTGTATTTTCTTTGTTTTTGTTGTTGTTGTAAGCCGCCTTGGGTCACTTTGGGGAGAAAGGCGGGATAAAAATACTGCAAATAAATAAATTCATGGGGGAGGAGGTAGCCCTTCAGACAGCTGAATCCTAAACCTTTCAGAGTTAAAATGAGCTCTTCTGCATTGTGCTCAGAAATGGCTGTGAGGGTAGGGAGGTGAGGCTCTGATCTGAGAGTCCTGAATCAAAGTCTCCCCTCTGCCACAGATTTCTTGTGTGGCCTTGGTCAGAACTTAGTTATATGGGCCGGGCTGGTCCATCCGTGAGGCCAAATGAGGCAGTTGCCTCAGGCAGGAAATGGGCAGGGGGCACCCACCACTCCAGATACCAGTCCCCACCTCTTCCATGGCCTGGATTAAAGAAGTTGGGGAACAAACAAAAGAGGATTTGGGAAGGAGAGGAGACGGGTGGAAAGAATAGAGCGTCTCCAACATACTAGCCTTCCATTCTCCTCACTTCCATGTTTCCTCTTCCGTTCTTCCCTCCTCTTCCTTTTCCAAGCTAGGAATTGGAACAGAGACTGGCGCATTACCAGGTAAGAGGGGCCAGTATTTGGCATGCTGCCTCGGGTGGCAGGAGCTCATGGGCCAACCCAAGTAGGCTGCAATTAAGCCCCTGTAAGCCGCTGAATATCCGCCCTGCCCTTCTGCACATCCATTGTCAAGCGCCGGATCCCGTTTTCGCCACACTGCTGCAAATGTTGCTTTGGTGTTTAGGACTTCAAAACATGCTAAGCACCACGAATATGGGCTGATCTGGACTTTGAACCCAGGTCTTCTGCCTACTGGATCCTATTGGCTCATGTTGCAGGTCACGACTCTGGTCAGGCCAGAAAGATGAGTGCTGTGCGGTCTCTGTGCTCATACAAAGCAAGAGTGGCCTCCCTCCCTCCCTCCCTCCCTGGGGAAAGCCTGGAATGCACACTGGCATGTCGTGCCTGTCATTAACAGCAGGCAAATTGCACCCATTGCTTTACTATTGCCGCCCCATAATTATTATAATCATTTATGCTCTGCATGATGAAGTCATACAGTGTGCTGGAGTGGCAGAGTCAGAGCAGGCATAGGTCAAGAGAAGGCCATTATTTCCAGAGCTGTCCTTTCCATCGGGCCCCCAGTGAATGTGTATGGGGGGGGCAGCTCTGGCTGCCCACTTGCTGCAAATGTTGCTGTGGTGTTTAGAACGTCTCTAAACTTCTCAGTTTAAAACTGCTCCTCCCACTCTCTGGATTGGAAAAGGAAACATGGAGGTCTCGGCTCCCCGGTACTCCAGCCCGCCACTCTTCTCTCCTTCACAGTCACTCTTCCTCTTCTGCTCCCTCTCCTTCTTCCAATCCAGGGAGCGAGAGGAACAGAGGTTGACCCGTCACCAGGTAAGGCAAGGGGGGGGCTGCATTTGGCACACCACCTCAGCACCTCCAGGAGGTTTGAGCAGGTCCTGTTTCCTGCGTCTCCGAAATGGGTGGTCTTATGATCCCACCGCGCAAGGCAAGAATGCGATCCTGTCAGGCGCAAAGCCTTTTTGCATCAGTGCACTATTGCAAGTTGTGGTGTGGCAGCAAAAATCACCTAGGAATGTTGTTCCGCTAGTTGTGTAACTGCCAGGCCTGACACAAGCCGAAGGCTGATTCTTGTGTTGCAAGGACTGCGGCTCCTGCTCCCCTGTGGCGATGTGCAAACGGTGTGGGAGGAGTGGGCTCACGTGGGAGCCAGCCCAGTGGTGCACTCTCAGTCAGTCCTTCTATGAGTCTTCTCACCTGCTTCCACTCAGCTTCTCAGAATACTTAGCATTTGTGTAGCACTTTTGAGTGTTCAAAGTGCTTTACATATGTCTTCCTTACAACAGCCCTGTAAAATGAGCATTATTACTATTTTCATATTGCAGACAGGGTAGTGGCTGAGGCTAAGGGGCAGTTCCTTGCCTAAGGCTAGCTAAAAACAAGAGGCTCTCTGATCTGTAGTTGGAGGTCTGTAGCTACAGACCTCCAGCTAGTCTGTAGGCAGGAGATCTGGCTCAGTTGGCAGAGCGGCCGCCTCACATGCCTGAAGATCTGAGGTCAGCAGTTCGAGACTCCTGGAAGCATCCATGAGCAGTCGAAGAGCTGTCGGCACGTCGCTGATAAGCGGCAGGATCTCTGTGGGAGAGAGAAGCTGCGGGTGCAGTTGAAGCGTGGAAGGCGAATGCCAGAGAAAGAGGCCAGACTGTGAAGGAAACCACCTGGGACAAAGGGTTCTATGGAAGATTAGAACTTTTTATGATTATTAAAAAACCCTCAGGGTTTAGCAAGCCTGCCCATGTAAACCGCCTTTGAATTAAAGTTAGAGGAGAAATCCGATGGCCAAGAAAAGGCTGTATATAAATACTGGTTGTTATTATTATCACTACTACTACTATTACTACTACTACTATTATTATTATTAGCTCAGTCGCTTAGCCGCGACATCACACCAGCTTTCATGGTCGACGTTCCTGTGTTACCAGAGTGGTGTGGGATCAAGGGAAACCACTCCAGTATAGTGTCGTGATCAGAGTGTTGCATTTAGATGGGGAGACTGGTTTCCAATCCCTCCACCTTGGCCACACTGAGTGACAAGTTAGGATGAGAGGTTTGTCTGGTCTATCTCACAGGGTTGTTGTGAAGGGGCTCTATGGAGGGGTAGCAGGCTAAACTTGTAATAAACGAGCTCTGCTCCATCTAGTCCAGCGTCTTCTTTTCAATACACTTCTGGTAAGCCCACATAAGCAGGATATGAAGGCACCAGACTGCACTTGCTATTTGCCGCTTAGCAACTGGTAGTCAGAGGCATACTGGAAGATGGAGGTTCCATTTTATGTAAGAACATCGTAAGAGTCCTGCTGGATCAGATCAGAAAAACCAAGGCTCTTGTGACGTAACAATTAGCACCCAGACAGGAGTGGGTGAATAAAGGTTATGATAGGCACAGTTCCAAGGAGTGGCAGTGCGAATCTTGTCCACATTAAAGGACCAATGAGCCTCCCTAGGCACACAGCTAGGAACTCTCAAACAAAAATCCTAGCATGGTGGTGGTGGTAATCGATGGTAAGGCCACATCTGGAGTATTGTGTGTCCAGTTCTGGTCACCACACCTCAAAAAAGGATATAGTTGAATTGGAAAAGGTGCAGAAAAGAGCAACCAAAATTATTCGTGGGTTGGAGCACCTCCCTTATGAGGAAAGGCTACAGCATTTGGGGCTTTTCAGTCTAGAAAAAAGGTGCCTGAGGGGGACATGATTGAGATGTATAAAATTATGCATGGGATGGAGGGAAATTCTTCTCCCTCTCGCACAACACCAGAACCAGGGGACATGCACTAAAATTGAGTGGAGGGAGAGTTAGAACGGACAAAAGAAAATATTTCTTCACCTAGCGGGTACCGGTAATTCATCTGTGGAACTCCTTGCCACAGGATGTGGTGATGGCACCTCACTTTTAAGCAGTGATCCCAAGTTTCATTGCTCTTTTTAAAGTCTGTATGCCGCCTTAATTTTTCCGTGGCTGAAAGGTGGGCTATAAATGAAGTAATTCATGATTGTATAATTATTTATATAGCATCATCATTGTGTGTGCAATGGAGAGGTTTCAAAGTCTGTGTTTGTACCAGTAACACTTTTTTTTTTTTTTTGCATGATGCAGCTGTATTTATTGGACTTTGCTCTCAGTCTCTAGTGGGATTAAAAACATTCTCATTAAATGAGTGGATGGTGCTTTATGGAGGAATGTGGGCAAAAAAGGCCCCTGCCCCAAGGAGATTACATGTAAAATGTGGCAGTGAGAGAGACATTGCAGGAAAGGAACAGGTCAACAGTAACAAGGGATGAATGTGAGCAAATATCATTACATAGACTTGGGGTTTCCTTTGCTCATCTTGCTTGGGCAAGGTGTGTGCTGTATTAGACTTATTCCTCACCCCAAAAATTAGGTGCTTACTGTTAGATCTGATCCATTTGAGATGGAATTCATGTCCCCTGAATCCCACCACCAGTTGATACTTGGTGAGAGCCTGACATACATTTTGCTCATTTCATTGTGTAGTGGTATCTGCTGGTACCATCATTCTGGGCAAGATTTAAGCATAAGAGCATTATTCCTCTGCTCTTCTGTGATGTTTTGCATTCCACAAAAGCGACATGCATTTTCTGGCTCAGTATCACAGCTCTCTTTGCTTATTTCCTGATTGACTTTTTACAGCTTTCCCTGCTTATCTTTAGTAATTGGACCTAAATGGCTTCAGTGTCATCATTGTCCTTGAACCTGGAGCAATGACTAGCAGGCAGGCAAACAAATGCCCGTGTGTGCACACACAGCATCAAGCCTGTCCAATCCACTCTGAATATGTTACATCACTTGGGAGTGATGTTCCAGCTGCTGTCGCCCTCAAGACACTTGGCTCAGGGGCCGTGGCTCAGTACTGGAGCTCACGCTTTATGTGCAAGAGGAGGTTCCCTGCCCCGGTTCAATCGGGGGTGGCGTTGGGGTAGGAGACTGGCCAAAGGCCCACCTAACCAGACAACCCCAAACAGTGGCAACAGGAGCGTCCAAGGTGCTGATAAGGGGGTGGGCAGGGTTCAAACCCTGGCACCTCCAGTTAAAAGGCTCATGGGAAATGCATCTGCTTGACACCTTGAAGAGTGGCTACCAGTCAGAGTAGACAATCCTGGGCTGGATGGCCAAGGTCTGACGCTGTATAAGGCAGTCATAGGAAACCTGGCTCTCAGCCAACACAGTTACTGTATACAATACAGCAGTGTTTCTCAAACTGTGGGTCGGGACCCACTTGGTGGGTCGCAAACTGATTTCTGGTGGGTCCCAGATGATGGAAAGATCAGATAACTAATTGACTAAAGCCCTGAGGCTATTCAAAAATCAGATAGCTGCTAATTGCCCTTCAAAGAGCTGAGCTCCTGCAGTTTGCAAGATATCTGCTAATTGTCCTGCAAACAGCTGAGCTCCTTCAGTTTGCAAGCTTGGGTAAATATAGGGAGATAAATATTTGTGCGTCTTCTTTCTGGTGTTTTTTTTTCCCCAGTCTGTCAATGATAGGTAGTGGGGGCAGGTGAAGACTGGGTCACATAACTAAGCCCCTCAAGCCTTGAGGCTATTCATGAGGTTTTTTTGCAAATAAATAATAAAATATTACTTGCAAATAAATATATTATTTCTTTCTAGATCACCTTTTTTTTAAGCCTCATAAAGCTAGGTGGGTCCTGATAGAGTGTAATTTTAAAAAGTGGGTCCCGATGCTAAAACGTTTGGGAACCACTGTCCTAGTGGTGTGGTTCCTTGAGCAAAATGTGAACCCCACTCGCAACCCTTATGTTTCCCCCCCCCCAAGAGCCAGTATGGTGTAGCGGTTGGAGGGTCAGACAGGGAAGACCTGGGTTCAAATCCCCCCTCAGCCATGAAGCTAACTGAATGACCTTGGGTCAGTCACCATCTTTCAGAGACTTCTAATCCACTCCACAGGTCATTGTGAAGATACAGTGGGAAGGTCTCCAAGAATGTAAAGGTAAAGGTATCAAGGAACTGTCTGTACCATCCAGACAGTTCCTTGAGCCCCTTAGAGAAAGAGTAGGATATAAATAAATGCGCTAGACTTCTCTCTGTGAATGCTCTCCCAGGGAGTCTCACCTGGCACATATGATGGGTTTTTAGGTGCCAGGCAACGACCTTTTTAATGATCTCAGGTCTTTTAGAAATTGATTTTAGTGCTGTTTAAATTGGCTGCTTCTTTTACTCTGCAAATACTTTAATTTTCTTGTTTTCTTGTATGCTGCTTTGCAATTTTTTTTAAATAAATATACAAGTAGTGACTAGGCTTGATCATAATCTCACACGTGACCTGGCATCCAGACTCACCTTGCCCCCCCCCTCTCTCTCACCAGGGGAAAAGTACAAACATGATCGCTCTTTTCGTGGCCCTATCCAGAATAGGTAAGAAAACCCTTCGGGATATGAACAGAATTGCTGAATGGAATCTAATGTGTGAATGCAAGTGGGGCAGAAGGGTGGTGGTGGCTGGTAACCCCGGATTCCTGGGTTCTCCTGAAGGGCAGTAGGTACCCCTAGGAGCAGTGAAGAGCCAAAGTTCAACTTGTCGGACAGCGGTGCCCCTAATGTCATCAGCCTTGTGTATCTTCCTTGGATATTAGGAAGAAATTCTTAACAGGAAGGGCAGTTCAGCAGTGGACCCAATTGCTAAGGGAGGTGGTGGTGGATTCTCCCTCATTGGAGATCTTCAAGCAGAGGCTCGACAGGCACCTGCTGGAGATGCTCTAGGGAGGATTTTTACAGGCGGGGGTTGGACTAGATGACCTTGTGGGCACCTTCCAATTCTATGGTTAGCGATGAAGAAAATGACCCTTTGGGCGCCCACTGCCCAAGGACCCACCTGACCCCAAATCCTCTGTGTTGGTGGCAATGCAGTGGTATTGCCCAGTGTGCCATCAGGGGCAGGGGCACCATTCGGGGTCCAGTGCAAGGATTTGCCCCCCCCCAGGGCCCCCAGCAATCTGCCTCCATCACTGGGGTGATTTTAGAGGCAACGTCCTCTCTTGTGGTTTCTTCCAGGGCTGAGTCTTTCATCTTAAGCACTCGGGCCAGGGTAAAAGTCTCCTTGGCTTTGACCTGGTTTCTAGCATGCATCTGTGACCTCCCTCTTCTTCCCCCTTTTTTCCCAGGAGCTGCACTGATATTATTTGCTGTATCCTCTTCCTGGTCTTCATTCTTGGCTACATTGTGGTGGGACTTCTGGGTAAGTAGCACCACAAGCTGCATGGTTCAGGCAAAATGTGTTCAGAAGTGTATGTTTAAAGTCTGTTGTTGGTTTTTCCTTGTAAAATAATAGCTGTGGGGAGGGTCCATGGCATGCAGAAAGGGGGAATTTTCCAGAAGAAAAAACCTACCCCCCAGTTCCTATAAATGACCTGGATGAGGGGTTGACCTTGAATCAGAACTCGGAACTCAAGATGATCTAGACAACCTTGGGCCCATGCCAGCCAAACAAAGTTCAGCAGAGACAAATGTAAAGTCCTGCACGTAGGATCAAAAAATCAGAGGCACAAGTACAGGATGGGGGAGACCTGGCTTGACAGTAGCAAGGGTGAAAATCACAAAATGCTAGAGTTGGGTCTTGGAGAGAGAGTTCTATTTGCCAGGCAAATAGCGATTGACCAGAAGTTGGAACAAAAGAAAGCATGAGATTCCATGGCTACGAAGCCACGTTCTGCCACCTGCTGCATATAATGAATTGACATAAACTGTTTAATTTGCTAACTTAATCAAAGATGGAAATTCTGTTCATCTTCAGCAGAAGGGAAAAGTTCGAAACAATGGCAACCATCTAGAACCAGCTGCTCTATCCTAATTGCAAAATAGTGAAAAAGTACATTTAAGACGCTGAACTGCAGACTGGAAGGTCGGTAGGACAGCAGTTCGAGACCTGAGTGTCGTGTGACGGAGTGAGCTCCTGTCTCCTGTCCCAGCTCCTGCCAACCTAGCAGTTAGAAAGCAAGGAATTGCAAGTAGATAAATAGGTACCGCTGCGCCGGGAAGGTAACAGCGTTCTGTTAGTCATGCCGGTCACATGACCACGGAAGCATCTTCGGACAGCGCTGGCTGTCCGGAGATGAGCACCGCACCCTAGAGTCGGACACGACTGGCTTTCGAGGAGGGGATACCTTTACCTTTACATTCTTGGAGACTTAATCAATTTTTTAAGACTTTTTTTCTCTGTGTGACAATGAGGGCTAGAAACTTATGTGTTTTACCTGCATCCTGACGCTCTGATAGAACAAATTAAATCCTGCAGTTTGCAGGACTTCTCCTGGCCATGGTGGAGTAAACCAGCACCCCTGGAAGGAGTGGGAAGTCAGGGAAGGGTGGTTGCATACTCAGATCAATGGGTAGTGATGAAACTAGGTGGGATATCTTCTGCTGGAGTGTGTGTCTCACATTCACTCCCTCAGTCCTCGTTTCTGGTACCTACCCCTGATAAGTGACTTTCCCTATTGTGCCTCAGGGTTGAAGATGCTCTGAAAACTTCCATCTGTGTGCACGTGCATTTTGCCAGGTCTCCCTCATTTTACTAGACTCCCCTCATCCTTTTTCCAGTCTGGTCCCTTGACTCTCTTGAAGTTAAAACTCGGAGGAGGTGTGCAGGCGTCTTGGCAAATGCACATGCCTGTAAATTATTCCCACAGACAGGCAGGAACAGCCCTGCTAGGTCAGACCCAGAGTCCATCTCATCCAATGTCCAGCTTGTCACAGTGGCCAAGCGGAGTATGAAGGCAATAGCTCCCCCCCCCCCCATGGTTGCTCTCCAGCAGCCGGCACACAGCAGCACACTATCCCTGGAACAAGAGGTTCCATATGGCCAGCATGGCTAAGGGCAGCCCCGTTGGCCCACAGCATTTTGCTGTCTAAAGTGTAACACTAAATGGTACCCGGTTCTCTCTCCTTTTTGCCTGTCTTTTCCCAGTAAAATCACACACCCAGTTTCTTATTTCCATTCAAATATCTCCCCTTTCCTTCCTGTTTCTATTAGGAAGGGAAAGGAAAAAAGCACTTCCTTCCTCTGCAGGCTATCCATGGGCAGTGGTGTTGCTATGCCGCCCCCCCCATGATGTCACCACCGCAAGTGACGCCACTGCCGCTACAACTTGCTTCAGAGATGCAGGGCGGGAGGGTGGGCCAAACACATCGCCGCCACCGCCTGCTGTTTCTGCTGCCAAAACAATGCGGTTGTCCCCCCTCCCGCTTGTCGCCCGGGGGCTCACCACCACCCCGGCAACGCTTCTGTCCATAGGGAAGGAAGCTGGGTGGACTGCTGCGCTGTCCCTGAGAACTGGTCCACAGTCTGTTGCCTGACACAGCCCAGTTCACCTTGTCTCATGGTTGGGTCAGCCCTGATCATGACTAACAGCTGTTGAGATACCTGCTGCCCTCCATGGCTTCCTGTCTGTTCTCTTTCAAAGGCTGCCCGCAATAGTGGCTATCCTCATGTGCTATGGTACTGGTCTCCATAACAGGCCAGCCCAAGACCTCCTCCTGTCACCTGAGGCAGTGCGCCTAACGCTTCTCTCCTTGCCTGGCGATGTGTCAACCTCTGCTCCTCCCACTCCCTGGACCGGAAAAGGAAGAGGAAGGATGGATAGGAGAGAAGTGGACTAGAGTGTTTCCACTCTTCTCTCCTCCACACTTCCTTTTCCAGTCCAGAGAGTAGGGGGAGAAGTAAGCAGGCAGAGGGAGGTGGGCATCCCCTGCCAATCTGCTGCCTGAGGCATCTTCCTCAGTTGGCCTCATGGATGGGCCGGTCTGCGCTATAAGTTAACTATGTGTTGTGTGAAGAGCTTTCTTTTGTCACACAGTTAGGGGATCTGTGAGCATGAATGTCCTACTTCCTCTTCTGGTGCACCCTTTGTGTAAACTCACGGGGGGGGGAGATAATGCGCATTTGTTGGGCAGCACTTGTGGACAATATCATCCTAATTGGCCCACTATGAGATTCAACTTGCTATTCAACTTGCGTTTCAGAAACTGTTCTGGCCAGCCCAGCTTGCTAACACACCCAGCTTCAGAAACGAGCGCAGGGCAGGCTGTTGCCAAGCAAGTCAAGGCAGCAAGCTGATCTGTGTAGTGGGGCAGTGGTCTCAGTCACTGAGCTTTGGTGTGAGAATAAATGTGTAAAAAGGTTAAAATGTGGGAGATACTTTCATAATTTCTCTCTTCCTCTCTCATATAAGCCTGGCTGTATGGTGATCCTCGGCAGGTGATTTACCCCAGGAATTCAACTGGATCCTATTGCGCAATTGACAACAACAAGTAAGCTGGGATGGAGATGCCTGGGAAGGCTGGCTGGGGACCCAAATTGCTCTTGTTCATTTGTTGTGGTGGTTTCCTCTCTTTCTGGGATGGTTTGCATGCCTGGGTGAAAGAAAGATAAGTCAAGCTTTTCCTGGGGGTGGGGGTGGTAAGGGCATTTATGCAAATAGTCTTCTGAAAAAGGAATTGTATGCGTAAGAACATGCTTTGCTGGGTTGGATTGGGTTGGGAAAATGCATCTAGTCCTGCATTTTTCCAGCTGTGGCCAGCCACAGACTTCTGGAAGCTCATGAGCAAAGCATGAAGGTGATGGCTTTCCCCTGTTGTTTATCCCCAGCATCTGGTATTCAGAGGTATACTGCCTCTGTACATGGAAGTTCCATTTAGCTGTCATGGCTATCCATCGCAAATTCCTCTAATTCTTTTTTTTTAAAGCCCTCTAAGTGACCATATCTCATGAATTCCACAAGTGAGGCTGCAATACTATGCTCGCTTCTCTGGGAGTAAGCTTCATTGAACTCAGTGGGACTTAGTTCTGAGTTGACAGGCATAGGATTGGGCTCTGAATGTTGCATCGTGTGAAGAAGATGTGCTCAGCTCATCTTCTGGTTTGCAGGTCGCAGCAGCCGCTTCTCAGAGAACTCAAGCCGAGCCGTTAAGAATCGACCACAGCTTCTGCCTGCTTACCCCCCATCTTGACTTCTGGGTCATGCTAGGGTTTAAGGCTCATGTGGCATTTGGGGAACAGGCTGCTATATATCAAGAGACGTTTGCTGAAGCGTGCCTACACAGTCAACATTCAGGAGCGGATTCAATTCCCAGTCACAACTGTATATATGCCTTGGTTCCATGGGAGCACAGAAAATAGCACTGAGTGCAGAATTGAGGCTTCTGAAAATCTCCCCTCTCACTTATGCGATGCATTTTTCTGCCAATCCTCCAAGAGCTCAGGACAGCGTACCTCCTCCTCCTCCTTCTCCTCCTTTCTTCCCTTCCCCTTTATGCTCTCGACAACTCTGTGAGGTAGGTTAGGTCAAGAGAAGACAACTGGCCCATAGTCCTCCAGAGAGCGTTGAGGCTTAAGCAGGGATTTGAACCTGGGTCTCCCTGGTCTGGGAAATGAACCACGACATCACTGTGGTTCTCCTCACAGAGCACAGAGGCACAAAGCAAAAGGTGACAGCCTTTCTTCTGAATTTGCTGACAGGAACTTATAGGTGTCCTTTTTAGCCTCCAAAAGGCACAACATCCAAACTGCCCTCACCCGTCTGCTCCCCCTAACAATTTCTTCTTTTTTTCCCCCTCTCTGCAGAAACAAGTCTTTTCTTTTCTACTTCAACATTCTCAATTGCCTCCAGTCAGTGAATAGACTGGTAGATGGCATGAATGGACTGCAGTGCGCTACACCACAGGTAGGGCAGGTGGGGCAGGAGACAGGGGCAGGGGAGCCATGCACTGGAGCTGGTTGGAGCAGGAGGGGGAGCCAGGAAGCGAGTGTTGCCATCTTTCCTTCTGACAGGGCTCCTGTACCTGTAACAGAAATTCAGCCTGCATTTTATCTACATTAGCGGTTCTCAAACTGGTGGGTTGCAACCCACCCGGAGAACCAGAAGCGGCCACCAACCCATTAAGAGGTGTGGCGACAGCGGCGGTGCACCCGGGATTGCGCCGCTGGCGGTGGCAAAAGGGGTTATTTTTAACTTGCAATGGTTGTGCCACCCCTCCGGAGGTTGCGGGGAGGCCCGAGGCCCCTTCTGCGGGCCTCCCCATGCTTCCGATTGGCTCTCCACGGCGATTGTGACCTATTTCCAGACAAAAAACGGAAGTGGGTCGCAATTGCCGCAGAGAGCCAATCGGCAGTATAGGGAGGCCCAAAGAGGGAGCCGTGTGCCTCCCTGCGCCCTCTGGAGGGCCAGCACAACTATTGTAAGTTAAAAAAAAAAAGCCGTTTGCTGGTGGCAGTGCAATCCCAGGAGCGCCGTCGCGATCCCGGGCTCACTGCTGTTGCCCTGACCCCACAACTACTCACAGTTCTATCCAACTTGCGGGGAGAACTTTGAGAACCACTGATCTACATATTGGGAACAGCTAGCTACACTTACTGAATATCTGCATGTTGTGTAATAAGCACAGGTGCAGGGCTAGTAAAAAAACCCCAGTAACGTTGGCTTCGCTAGCTGCAGGACAACACCAAAAAAAGCGTGTGTGTGTGTGTGGGGGGGGGGAGAATGGTGTAGTGGTTCTGGTGTTGGACTTAGACCTGGAAAATCCAGGTTCAAATCCCTGGTCAGCCATGAAGCTGCCTGGGTGATCATCTCTCAGCCTCACCTACCTCGCAGGGTTGTTGTGAGGACAAAAGGCGAGAAGAAGCTAGGTACACCACCCTGAGCTCCTTGGAGGAAGGATGGTATAAAAACTAAATAACTCCTTTCAGAGCCCAAGTATGGCAACTAGGAATTTTGCCACATCCCGAACGAAGTCGATCACTGAGCAGCTTCCAACCGTCTTCATTCCACTTACGTCTTTGCTTTCTTCTCCAGATTTGTGTCTCATCCTGCCCTACTGATTTCTGGGTGATACCACCAAGGGCCATTGCTCCTAACGCAAAGCCTCACGAAATATGGAACCAGACGTTGTGTCAGCCTAGTATTGACCTCGCCACCACCAAACTGGTAAGTTCGCAGTTGTTCGCAGACTTTGTTAGGACAACGTGACTCCAGCCTTCCTTTCCCTCTGATCCTGTAACCAAACCGACCTTCAGGCTTACTTTGACCGGCGCAGAACGTAATGGGCCAGGACTCAGTCCAGAATTTGCTTTCCACACCAGGACTGAATCCTGAAATATGTGAATGAATAAAAATGGCCTCTGAGCACATGCAGAAGGTCTTTGACCACCAAGAACCCACATCCTCAGGACTGGCTTTAGGGTTGAGGGGTCCTAGCAAAGTCCGATGTCAGTAATTGTCCCGTAAGGTTCATGGTGACAGCAGCAATGGATAGTGTGGGTTTTTTTGGGTCACTAGCCACACTCCTCCTGGCACCAGGGAGCCAACATCTTTGTTTCCCATAATGCCTTGGAATGATGCATCTGGGATTCTGATCTGCGGCATTGTGGGAAACCAAGATGGTGGTCACCTGATGCCAAGAGAAGCTCATAGAAAGTACCTATAACCTGAGGAGGTTCATCGTATGATGAACGAAACGTTTTAATCTATGTTTTATTACTTTTAACTTTGGTTTTTAATGTAATAAAAGGTTGTTTACCATGACTTTTAACCCTGTAATGAACATTTTATCTTCTGCTATCAAAGAAAGCTGTTTTTCCCCCCTGGGCAAGTAGAAATGGTGAGCTTTTTCAGGACATTAAGGCTGATCTACACCTACCCCTGCAGTGGCGTCGCTAAGGAGGGGGTGGTGGTGCGGTGGGCCCCAGGGCGTAGGGCTCTGAGGCTGGGAAAGGGGCGCAGGCCTCCGTAGGTTTCATTTTTGTTTTCATGTTTTTTCCCTTTTTTACTATTTCACGGGCAGCTGCCGCCCTGGAAAGCAGTGGGGGGGGGGCGCGGTAGCAGCTGCCCGCGAAATGTGCTCCCCCAGGGTGTGTGCATTGCACTTGCGTTGGGAGGCGCGCAAGCGTAGGGGACAGGACGCCCCGCCTGAAACGCTGCCCTGAGCTCCACCAGTTTCTTCAACGCAAATAGTCCCTCCAGTCCTGATTGTCCCGCCTTCTAATAATGCTCAACGCTGATTGACTGAAACACAAGTGTGCTCCGATTGGCTGAAAACCCCCTCTCATCCCATTGGTCAAACCATTAGCTCTGTGTCCCGCCCTCTCAAAATCATGATCATGGTCCACGGACGATCGCAAAGGAACTCGGGAGTGCGCAGCTCTCCCACGTTCCGATGCGCTCTGATAAAATGGAAGCCACACAGCTCCACACTCTCCGCACGCGCCCGGGATGCGCCGGCATTCGTGCGGTGGAGATCAGCCTTTAGAGTCTGTTTTCAATGCAAGGACTCTGTCCCAGAAGACATGAAATGAGATTTCCGTGTGACCATCCTCTTTTGCTGAGACAGATTCCTAAGCTGCCTTGGGTCTTTTGAACTTTGTAACTCCATGTGGGATAGTACAAATCCAAACTTAAGTTGTCATGTTACACTACAGCCCTGTACATTTTCAATATATGATAAAACATACGGTATATAATTATCTCCTTCATGGATCATTGCTCCTTCATGGATCATTGCCTTGTCGTGGCGAAGGGGCTTGCGTAACTCAATGAAGCCATGAGCTATGCCGTGCAGGGACACCCAAGACGGACAGGTCGTAGCAGAGAGTTCTGACTAAAAGTGATCCACTGGAGAAGGAAATGGCAACCCACTCCAGTAACCTTGCCAAGAAAATCCCATGAACAGTACCAAAAGGCTAAAAGATATGATGCCGGAAGATGAGCCCCTCAGGTCGGAAGGTGTCCAATATGCTACTGAGGAAGAGCGGAGGACTATTCCAAGTAGACCCAGAAAGAGTGAAGCGGCTGGGCCAAAGCCAATAAGACGTCCAGCTGTGGATGTGTCTGAGGTTGAAAGGAAAATCCAATGCTGCAAGGAGCAATACTGCTTAGGAACATGGAATGTGAGGTCTATGAACCAAGGCAAGCTGGATGTGGTCAAAAATGAGATGATAAGATTGAACATTGACATCTTGGGAATCAGCGAACTAAAATGGACGGGCATGGGCGAATTTAAGTCAGGTGACCATCATATCTACTACTGTGGGCATGAATCCCTTAGAAGAAATGGAGTAGCCCTCATAGTCAATAAAAGAGTGGGAAAGGCAGTACTGGGGTGCAACCTCAAAAACGACAGAATGATTTCAGTTCGAATCCAAGGCAAACCATTCAACATTACAGTAATCCAAGTGTATGCCCCAACCACTGATGCCGAAGAAGATGAAGTTGACCGGTTCTATGAAGACCTACAACACCTTCTAGAACTAGCACCCAAAAAAGATGTCCTTTACATCATAGGAGACTGGAATGCTAAAGTAGGAAATCAAGAAATAAACGGAATAACAGGCAAGTTTGGCCTTGGAGCGCAAAATGAAGCAGGGCAAAGGCTAACGGAGTTCTGTCAAGAGAACACGCTGGTCATAGCAAACACTCTTTTCCAACAACACAAGAGGCGACTCTACACATGGACATCACCAGATGGTCAATACCGAAACCAGATAGATTATGTGCTTTGCAACCAAAGATGGAGAAGCTCTATACAATCAGTAAAAACAAGACCTGGAGCTGACTGTGGCTCAGATCATGAGCTTCTTATTGCAAAATTCAGACTTAAACTGAAGAATGTAGGAAACACCACTAGACCAGTCAGATATGACCTAAACCATATCCCTTATGAGTATACAGTGGAGGTGAAGAATAGATTTAGGGCATTAGACCTGGTAGACAGAGTGCCTGAAGAACTATGGACGAAAGTTCGTAACATTGTACAGGAGGCAGCAACTAAAACCATCCCAAAGAAAAAGAAATGCAAGAAAGCAAAGTGGCTGTCAGATGAGGCTTTACAAATAGCTATGGAAAGAAGGAATGCAAAAAGCAAGGGTGAAAGGGAAAGATATAAACAACTGAATGCAGAGTTCCAGAGAATAGCAAGGAGAGATAAGAAGGCCTTCGTAAATGAACAATGCAAGGAAATCGAGGAAAACAACAGAATGGGGAGGACTAGAGATCTCTTCAAGAAAATTGGAGATATCAAGGGAACGTTTTGTGCAAAGATGGGCATGATAAAGGACAAAAAAGGCAGAGACCTAACAGAAGCAGAAGAGATTAAGAAGAGATGGCAAGAATACACAGAAGAACTATACAAGAAAGATCTTAATGTTCCTGATGACCACGCTGGTGTGGTCACTGACCCAGAGCCGGACATCCTAGAGAGTGAAGTCAAGTGGGCCTTAGGTAGCATTACTAACAACAAAGCTAGTGGAGATGATAATATCCCAGCTGAGCTACTTAAAATCCTAAATGATGATGCTGTGAAAGTGCTGCACTCAATATGCCAACAAATTTGGAAAACTCAGCAGTGGCCAAAGGATTGGAAAAGGTCAGTTTACGTTCCAATTCCAAAGAAGGGCAGTGCCAAAGAGTGTTCAAACTACCGTACAATTGCACTCATTTCACATGCTAGCAAGGTTATGCTCAAAATCCTACAAGCTAGGCTTCAGCAGTACGTGGACCGAGAACTACCGGACGTACAAGCTGGGTTTCGAAGAGGCAGAGGAACTAGAGATCAAATTGCCAACATGCGGTGGATCATGGAGAAAGCACGAGAGTTCCAAAAAAACACCTACTTCTGCTTCATTGACTACGCAAAAGCCTTTGATTGTGTGGATCACAACAAACTGTGGCAAATTCTTAAAGAGATGGGGGTACCAGACCACCTTACCTGTCTCCTGAGAAACCTGTATGCGGGTCAAGAAGCAACAGTTCGAACCGGCCATGGAACAACTGATTGGTTCAAAATTGGGAAGGGAGTACGACAAGGCTGTATATTGTCACCCTGCTTATTTAACTTATATGCAGAGTACATTATGAGAAATGCAGGGCTAAATGAATCACAAGCCGGAATCAAGATTGCTGGGAGAAATATCAACAACCTCAGATATGCAGACGATACCACCCTAATGGCAGAAAGTGAAGAAGAACTAAAGAGCCTCTTGATGAGAGTGAAAGAGGAGAGTGCAAAAGTTGGCTTGAAACTCAACATTAATAAAACTAAGATCATGGCATCTGGTCCCATCAATTCCTGGCAAATAGAAGGGGCAGAAATGGAAGCAGTAACAGATTTTACTTTTTTGGGTTCCAAGATCACTGCAGACGGAGACAGCAGCCATGAAATTAAAAGACGCTTACTCCTTGGAAGGAAAGCTATGGCAAACTTAGACAGCATAATAAAAAGCAGAGATATCACCATGCCAACAAAAGTTCGTATAGTCAGGGCGATGGTGTTCCCAGTAGCAATGTATGGTTGCGAGAGTTGGACCATAAAGAAGGCTGAGCGCCGAAGAATAGATGCTTTTGAACTGTGGTGCTGGAGAAGACTCCTGAGAGTCCCTTGGACTGCTAGGAGATCAAATCAGTCAATTCTAAATGAAATCAAGCCTGACTGTTCCCTGGAAGGACAGGTACTAAGGCTGAAACTCAAATATTTTGGCCACCTAATGCGAAGAGAGGACTCTCTGGAGAAGACTCTGATGCTGGGAAAGATTGAAGGCAAAAGGAGAAGGGGAAGGCCAAGGATGAGATGGTTAGACAGCATCACCGATGCAACGAACATGAAAATGAGCGAACTCAGGAAGATAGTGGAGGACAGGAAGGCCTGGCGGGATATGGTTCATGGGATCACGAAGGGTCGGACACGACTTAACGACTGAACAACAACAACATATAATTAGAGATTTATTGTTACTATTTTTTATATTTTATTTTATTAATATAATATTAAAACATAAAAACAATACATATTTCGTGAGGTTATAGCAAGCATGAAGCAATATATCCTACTAGCATACTATTCACTGTTTTCTACATATAATATCCAACTAAGCCAAAATATCACCAACATTCTATTCATTAAATCCGCATATCATCACATCATTCTTTTACTACAGTATTATTCTTATTTAGAATATCTGTATACAGGTGGGCCCCCATATCCACTGATTCGCTATCCACGGTTTCAGTTATCCACGGATTGTGGGGACCCCCCAGGCTTTTACTTTTTTCCCAGTAAGCTTCATTTCTTCCTTAAACAAACAAAAGAAGCTGCTTATGGCAGGCACGTAGAACAAGGCTAAGTCCTAGAGAGGCTAACAGAAACCTTGCAGAGCCTCTCTAGGACTTAGTCTTGTTCTACTTGCCTGCAATGGAGGCTGCTTCTCTGTTTGTTTTAAGGAAGAAACAAAGCTTGCTGAAAGAAAAATAAGAGCTGGGGGGGGCAAGCATGTCTGCCTGCAGGGGAGGCAGGGTGGGGGGCCCTCAGGAAACCATGGAGGGGGTGTTCGCTATTATCCACGGTTTCAAGTATCCACGGAGGGGCCTGGAACATATCCCCAGCGGATATGGGGGCCCACCTGTACTTATTTTCAACTTTCAAATTCATAAGAACGTAAGAAGAGCCCTGCTGGATCAGGCCAAAGGCCCATCTAGTCCAGCTTCCTGTATCACACAGTGGCCCCACCAGATGCCTCAGGGAGCACAAGACAACAAGATAACCTGTTTCCGGTCGCCACTCCCTTGCATCTGGCATTCAGAGAAAACCTACTTGCAAAGCCAGGAGGTTGCTTATGGCTTGTAACCTGTGATGGACTTTTCCTCCATGAATCTGTCCAAACCCCTTTTAAAGGCATCCAGGCCAGGTGCCATCAATGGCACTGTGCCAAATGTCCACCAGCTTGTTCTCTAGGGGTAAATAAGTATCAAGTACTCACCAAGCTGTTCTCCAGCCAGAACACATAATGCCATGTGTAAACCCCACCACCGTATTTGTTCTCAATGAGAATGCCAGTTCTCTTATGTTTAATGGAGATACAGAAAACAATACAGATATTCTGGGGACAAAATTAAAAAACAGTTCCATTCCATTATTGTGCACCTCTGTATGATTTACCTGGTGCCCTTTGTTGTTGCTCTCTGGTGATAGTCCAGCAGTAAACATCTGCAGCAGTAAACAAACTAACTTATTTGTTTTTCAGACGGTGTCAGATATTCTCAACCAACAATTGTGCCCTCAATTCACCATCCCATCCACACCAAGTAAGTGCTGATAATGCAGAGCGGGTTTCAGTGAAGCTGCCAGAGCCTGATCAAGTGAGGGCTCTTGGTGAGTTGTACAGGAGGGGGGAATTCCACCAGGTGCTGCTTCTCCTGTCAACTCAGCACTGCAAAAGGAAAAGCCAAACCTAGCAAAATTCACCCTTCTGTGCAACTCTGAAAGGCACCCGAGCCCTCTCTGCATTTGTTAGGCATCATGATGAATTTGTTATGTTCTTATGTTCTTATGTTCTTATGTTAATTTTACATTGCTGGAGCAATAGAAGAGGCCTTGGACAGTCAGGACAATTGGATTCTATGGGAAACAAAGTGGGATCTAAGTAGGACAGAGGATATCAGGGTTGCATAGACCCATAGGATGAAAGTTGAGTTAGTGCAGGAGGAAGTTGGAAGTTAGGACTCCTGCAGAACAATCCTATCCACTGTTGTAACCAGTGGTGCAGCAAGAATGGGAGGCCCCAGAACAGAGGGGACTCAAATCCCCTCCAAAGGGGGATTCAAAGGGGATTTGAATCCCCTTTCCATTCTGGGGCCTTCCGTTCTCGCTGCACCACTGGTTAAAACAGTGGCTTACCCGATCTCCAACCGGGACAGAGTGCTAGACCTTTAGGAGAAGGAATGTGGGCAGGTGTAGCTTGTTAAACCTTAGAGCAGAGGTTCTCAACCTGTGGTACGAGTACCCCTAGGGGTACGCAGACCAATGGCAGGGGGTACGCCAGAGCCTGCCCCTTATCAGCATCAATCAGTAGTTAAATACTTGTTAGAACTTAAAAGCAATCCGTCTGTCTGTCTGTCTGTCTGTCTGTCTCTCTCTCTCTCTCTCTCACACACACACACACAATTAAGACATTTTTTCACATTTAAAATTGTTTTAGTACTTTTTATTTAACCATTAATTAGCTAATTAATTAATTGATTAATCTGATTAATTAGCAATTAATTAGCAGGGGGTACTTCAGAAAATTGGACCGTGATAGGGGGTACCCGGGCCTCCAAAGGTTGAGAACCACTGCCTTAGAGCACAATCCTAAGCATGTCTACTCAGAAGCAAGCCCCACTGAACACAATGGGGCTTGCTTCTGAGTAGACATGCCTAGAATTGTGCTGTAAGGTTTAACAAGCTACACCTGCCCACATTCCTTCTCTTAAAGGTCTAGCACTCTGTCCTGGTTGGAGATCTGGTAAGCCTACAAATACAGAATCAGGTGATTTGATACCTGGGGTGTTTTGTTTTCAAGTGCCTAGTCCTCATGAGTTTGGGGGGAAAATGAAAACGTTTTAGCAGTGACTGCTGAAATCTCAAAAGGGGAAGCAAACCTGAGGAGCATTGCATTAAAATCTCAGTAAAAGTTCCCTCCAATATGGAATGCAATTGGCTCTGATGCCTGGAATATTCTGAGAGGATGGGGGAGAGCTGTAATAGTTTTTCAGTGTAGATGTCAGCCCTCTGTTCTTCAGAACATCCTAACCCACACCTCTCTTTCTTTATACAGTCTTTAATCGTTGCTTCCCTTATTTCAACGTCTCTCAAGCTAGAAACTTTAGTTTGCCTGGATGGTCTCCAAATAAAACCCAGGAATATATTCAGTCTGGTGCAGAGTAAGTCCTTTTATCCAGAATCTCATCTAAGACAAACTGTCGGCCTTTTGGACTCTCTGGGTGAAGGATCACTGTGGCAGCTTCATTCTTGCATGCAGAGCAAACAAAATTGAGGTGGCAGAGCTGTACGATTTCAAACTACAAGTGGAGAGTCGCAACGGAATGCAAGTCCGGTTTGTCCGGGGGGCCGACTGAAGTGGTTGCCTCAGGCAACAGATTGGCAGGGGGTGCTCCCCCTCACTGCTTCTGCTCCTCCCACTCCCCAGATTGGAAAAGGGGGACGGAGTGGAAGTGTGGAGGGGCAGAGAGTGGTGGGCTCGAGAGCATCTAGATTCTTGTCAGCTTTTCAAACAGCTCCTGCAGTTGTGTAGTTTTGATGGCTTGGACTTTTTGAAGCTTTCAACCTCCAAGTGTGATGGAATTTGGCCTGTAGGGTTCTCTCCGCTGTTCAGACAATGCTGCCGGTTTTATGATGTCTTTTTCCTTGGGGGAATTAACCTATATTTTTGCGGCTTGGAATATTGTTCACTGCCCTAAGTCCTCTGTTGAGTTGAAAAGCAGGGCTATTATTCTTCAGATACCTGGACAAAACAACAACTGCATGATCTGCAGGCAGTGGCGTTCCTGCGGTAGGGGCTTGACAGTAAGTCGCGCCCCGACCTACTACTGCGTTCACGAACCGGAGCGAGGAGGCCCCGCCCCCTCGCCGTCGGAGCCATTCCGTGCAGCGAAGCCAAACGGGCAGGAACGGGCAGGTTCGGCTTCACTGCGCGGAATGGCTCCGATGGCGAGGGGCGGGGCCTCCTCGCTCCGGTTCATGAACGCGGTAGTAGGTCGGGCCGCGACTTACTGTCGAGCCCCTACCGCAGGAACGCCACTGTCTGCAGGGATTAGCTGCATGCAAAGGGGTTGTAGATGCTACTAGGGCAGTGATGGCGAACCATTTGGGCTTGGTGCGTCAACATTTTTGAAAATGCCTAACTTGACTCTGCTGGTGTGTCTCCCCCCCCCCCCAAACTTTTAATAGTACTTTGACTATTGCTACTTTTAATAGTAATTTTGAACTGAACTGAAAACAACTATAGAACACATTGCATTTTATTTAACATCAATTAGTGACTTTTTGGTTGCTGAATTTTACTAGATAATAATTTGAAAGAGGCCTGCCAAAATCCCTGCCCTAAATGTTCAAGACAAGCCTGTAACACTTTTGCAAAAATATAAGGTGTGTCGGGGCCCTGGGGGAAATGCTGGTGTGTCACCCAAAATTATCTCGTGTGTTGCCTGTGACACGCGTGTCATAGGTTCCCCATCATGGTACTAGGGGAAGCTTTTTACAGCAGTTTGGAGACATCAAGCTTCTGTTTGAAGGCACAGGACAGCAGGCCATAGTACACAGGAGTTATGGGGCTTAAGTCAATAGTAACTGGATCAGTGTCTGTGTGTCCTCCCCCCCCCCCTCGGTGTTGAGAGGAAAATTCTTCTCCCTCTCGCACGACACCAGAACCAGGGGACATGCACTAAAATTGAGTGGAGGGTGAGTTAGAACAGACAAAAGAAAATATTTCTTTACCCAGCGTGTAATTCATCTGTGGAACTCCTTGCCACAGGATGTGGTGATGGCACCTGGCCTAGATGCCTTTAAAAGGGGTTTGGACAGATTCATGGAGGAAAAGACCATCACAGGTTACAAGCCATAAGCAACCTCCTGGTTTTAGAAGTAGGGTTTCTCTGTGCCAGGTGCAGGGGTGTGGCAGCAGGAAACAGGTTATCTTGTTGTCTTGTGCTCCCTGAGGCATCTGGTGGGGCCACTGTGTGATACAGGAAGCTGGACTAGATGGGCTTTTGGCCTGATCCAGCAGGGCTCTTCTTATGTTCTTATGTGACTGGAAACAAGATACACTGTTGCACTATTGCAACATTGCACCAATGTTGCACTAGGAGATTTATGACCGTATCCCTACTCATGGATCCGTCTCTAATAGCTCCTTTTTGGTCCCTTGTCTCGGCAGAAAACTCCTCGAGATTATCCATGCCAAGAACATTGGGCTGAAGATCTTCGAGGATTTCACGCGCACCTGGTACTGGATACTGATGTGAGTGGGGAGAGTTGGGAGTTTGGCCCTGTGAAGGAAGGAGGGGCTGTAACTTAGTGACCACCAAGCCCCTGCTTTGCATTCAGAAGGTTCCAGGTTTAATCAGGTAGGGTTGGGAAAGACCCCTGTCTGGAACCTGGAAAGCTTCTTCCAGTCTGTGTAGGTGTAAAGCAGTTTCTTAAGTGATCTGTGTTCTGCATATCAGGCGATAGGACGAAGATGGCTCTTCTTAAGGCATATATGGTTACAGTCAGGGTTGCACATAGACTGTATGCATCATGTGATTTCACCCTGGAACATGGCTTCTGGCTTGAAACCCAGCAATCTGGATGTCTTAGCTTTTTCATGTAAACAAATCAAGTGTGAGAATGTGTGGCGAGTCCTCCAAATGAATAGCTGAGGAAGCCCAGTAGCTCTTTTGGAGCCAAATCTTATCCTCCCCCCCCCCCCCGCTGATGCAGCCATGCCATGAACGGGGAAAATTTCGGTGTGGTCCCGAGGTTGAACTGCCGGAAGCTAAGCAGGAACAGTCAGTTTTCGTGCTGGAAGGGAGACCAGGAAGTCACTGATAAGCTGTCATGACCCTCGGTGGCAGAGAGGAGACGTTGTTGCGTGCTGCGGTGAGAGAACAGACTGGAATGCTGAGAATGTCAGTGACAGAGCAATGACTACTGGAAAAATGTTTCCCTGTTCAGCATGATCTGTGGCGTCCCGCAGAGAGCTTGAGGCTTGTGTTCAGCAGCTAGTGAAAAATGACTACACCATGGAGGAAACCAGCTGGAATTGTAGGGTTCTATACAGAACAATATTGTAAAGATCCTTATCGGATCTAGATAAGCCTGCCTATGTAAACCGCCTTGAATAACATCTGAAGAGCAATCTGAGGATAAGAGAGGCGGTATATAAATACAGAAATAATAATAATAATAAGCTTCTTGATCCGCAATAGGTCTCCTCGGACCAGCGCCAGCTCTGTATATGGTGCAGATCCGAGGAGAAGGAAGGGGCGTTGAGGCTCGAAAAAGAGGGGATAGGAGCGTGTGCCATCACTGCCAGATCCACCCCTCCCCTCCCCATCTAGTTTCACCCCCACCCACCCTCCATTGCTGCCTTACCTGGTCCGGTGTCTTACCTGGATGTGCCTTACCTGGATAAATACTCCCCCCCCCCGACTTCCCAAGCCTTAGTGCAGGACTATATCTTTTTTCCTTAGTGCAGGACTATATCTTTTTTCCTTAGTGCAGGACTATATCTTTTTTCCTTAGTGCAGGACTATATCTTTTTGGATCCTGCGCTTGATATTGAATCTCAGGCTGGCCTCCAGAAGCAGGCATGCCAGAAGAAGAGCAGGGGTAGAGGTTCCCGACCTGCTTCTGATATGGCAGTGTGCCTGGTGCAACGCGAAGCATTAATGCATAATCTAAGGCAGGGTGGTCCAACTTACTGGAGCAGCAGGCGGGCCGCATGGAACCGGAAGTAAAGGGCGATGAACCCGGAAGTGAGTGACGGTGACGCGAATGCCTCACGTGATGACGTCACCGCCACTTCCAGTAAGCCTCCAGATGAGGTAAAGAGGTCGGAGCAGGCGGGAGGGAGGGCTTTGTCAAGTGCAGAAAAACCACGCACAGCAGCTCTGCCCGCCGCTCCAAGCCTCCTGCCGCTGCTTGGAGGCTTGCCTTGTGGTCAGTCTCACTGCTGGGCAGTGGCCTAGACTGGAGGGGGGGCTTCCAGCCACAGGAGGGCTGCCAAAACCGACCTCGGCCCGTGGTTGGACCACCCTGATCTAAGACTTTCGTGGCCGGTATCACTATCATTACAATTAAACTTATCCGGGATTAAAGTTTGAATTTAAACAAACTTGAAGTTTGTTTTGCTCCTTAGTATTACCTTTGTATTCCCCCAGAGTGGAGAAGATCACCTGTGTGCACTCAGCCTTGTTTTTATGTTTCTCTTCCTTCCTTGTTCCGTCTTCAAGAGCGCTGCTGATCGCCCTGGTGTTGAGCTTTCTGTTTGTGCTGCTGCTGCGGTTTACTGCTGGGATCCTGGTCTGGGTTCTGATCATAGGGGTGCTGGCTGTCACGGCGTATGGTGAGTACAGGCAGGACTGGCCCAAGACGCAAGGGGGGAGTGGCAAGAGGAGGATACGGGTATCTAGTTGTCTTGAGTGCTCCGTGAGGCATCGGGGGGGGGGGGAACACTGTGAAATAGAGCAGCGTTTCCCAACCTTTCTGGCTCTCATATCACCAACATGGGCGTCTGGCTGGCCGCATACCACCAGAAGAAAGTGTCGATGACATCATCGGCACTTCCGGGTTTGCGGCCGCACTGGAGCTCGGAAAGGCAAGGTAAGGCACAGGGGAAGGCGAGAGGGCCATCCCCTTCACATAGAGCCTGCACACTTGAGCTCTGCCAGCTTGGCAGAGCTTGAGGTACCAACCGCCTTTTGGGCTCTGACGCGGTGCCGTGCAGCCGAGATGGCGGCGGCCATCTTGGCCGCCGCAGCCCACATACCACCAGCCTGTGGGCTGTGTACCAACAGTGGTCCACATACCACAGGGCAGGAACCTCTGAAATAGAGGAAGTTGGGCTAGATGGGCCCTTGGCCTGATCCAGCAGGGCTCTTCTTATGTTCTTAATACCTCCTGGCACCTGAGTCGGTATGCCAGTTCCTGCCTCCCTGCACCTGGTGATGTGGCAGCCAGGATGATGTGGCAGCTCTTCCTACTACCTGGATGGAACAGGGAGATGCTGTAGCCCAGCACTCTCCTCTCCTCCTCAATTCCTTTCCCCCTCTGCCTTTTCCATTCCAAGGAATGGGGGGGGGGGAGGAGCAGTGGGTGGCAGATGGAGGCGGATTCCCCCCCCCCATCAATCTGCTGCCTGGGGCAGCTTCCTCAGTAATTGCATCCCACTTTCCCCCTACTAACAGCGCAATCTGACTTAACTTTTGTGCCAGTTAAACCAGCACAAAAGTTACCCTGGATTGCGCTGTAAGTCTTTTAAATCTGTGCGAGAAATTGTTTTAATTGCTCCTGCTTTAACCTGTTTGTCTGCTATCAAACTTGGTTTTCTTTCCTGATTTCATTTGTAAACTGCCCTGAAAATAGCTTTGATATTGAACAGTGGGATATTTAACTAGCAGTGTCCTGATGTCATGGTGTCTACACCCCTGCTCTACACCATTGTCTGTGGTGAATGGGGGGGGGGGGGGCTGGTCTCTCAGCGCCTGATAAAAGCGAGGGAACTGACCAGTTTTCTTGTTTAGGGGTTTCTGGCCATCTCTGCCTCTGTTTTCCAGGAATCTTCCACAGCTACATGGAGTACCGTGACCTCAGCTCCAAAGGAGCCAGCATCAAGGTCATTGGCTTTACCACCAACTTGAGCGTCTATCGCGACGTCAAGGAGACGTGGCTTGCTGTCCGTAAGTTGGGGAGGGGCCTTCCTTGGGCTCTGGTGGGACGATGGGATTGCCCAGTGCAACACTGGTGTGTCTTGTTTCCAGTCAAGAAGCCAGAAATGGTAAAGTGAGAGGGCCGGGGGGAGAGGAAAATAATTGCAAAATATAATTATAGGCAGCCTAATGTGATTAAACTTAATTGTATTAAATATTAATAAAGCTTAACATTTTTAAAGTGTTGGCTTTTTTTAGGGGGGGGGTGCAGGAGGGTGAAGCACGGATTGTAGGGGAGGAGAGAACACCACTGGGGGTTCTCTGGATCCAAGCCTTTGTTTTGTTTTCCGGCGTTTATGTAAGCCATCTCAAGCACTTTCATTTTGGGAGGTAGGAAAGTGGGGTAGAAGTTCCCATCATAATAGGACTAGACACACACTGACTTTTTTTATTTTTAATGAGGGCTGACTGAACATTCATGGAGGAGTCATGAAACATTTTTGGAGCACAGTGTCTTGTCCCGCCCTCGCTCCCAGTTGCTACTTTCTTTCTGGACCACTCCGTTTCTGACACTTCCAACCTGACCTGCCTTAGATGCAGCGGCCGGCCTAAAGGGCCAACCTCTGCATACTAGTTGGGATGCAGGATGCGCCAGTGCAGCCCAGGATCACCTCGGGGGAAGGGGATGCGCGCCAGCTCCTTAGCTGGCATACGTCTGGGGAGACCGTGTAAGGCCGGCCTGACCAGGAAAGGGCCGTTGGATATCGGCGCAACCTAGGGCCGATATCCACGCCCCCTCCCAGGCCGGGCAGGTCAATGGCCCCCTCCCTCACCACCCCTGCCCACCCTCCATCCTGCCCCTGCGCTAAACTGCACGGCACTCACCTGGGTCAGCCAGCGTAGGTCCGGTTAGGCAGCGGTGTGAGTGATGCCGACCTCTGCGCCACACCGCTTACATGTGGGAAGCCGCAGAAGTGCTTTACGACACTTTTGCGACTTCTTAGGCCGGCAGAGCACATGCTCCACGCCGGCCTATTTCTGCGCAGGATTGTGCTGTTGGTTTTGTAGTACTAGATTTTCATCTTTTGAGAAATGGGGAAGCTTTTACTGTGTTGCAGACAACAGCTTCATTTAGGCATGCCCAAAGCAGTGTACAAACCGCAGTGTACAAACCACAGGCAAACCATGGTTTAAAGTGACTTGTCTGCTTTCTGTCTTCTCCACCTCATATGTTCGCTAATTCAGACACCTCATCAAACCATAGTCAAACTTCCTAACCACGGTATGGGCATGATGTAGAAACTGAACCATTGTTTCTGCAGCATCTAAATATTGGAAGTATGTTTTTCTTGGGAGGTGTGCATTTGTTTTTTTTTTTTTTTAAGAAAGTCAGATTTTATCTGTTGGTTTTACTTTTATTTTATTCTGACATTTTATGTGACTTCCCTTTATGGAGAAAGGTGGAGAAAATAAATTCAGTACTCCTATATAACAAATGTCCTAGAAAGAGAGACTTGAGAGGCTTGGTGTGTGAGGATAAGGATAAACATGAAGCCCTGGGATGCAGGGAACTGACCCAGTGTCAAAGGGTTTCGGCCCTCGCAGCGGCATCCCTGGAGGGGGGAGTGCGCCCGGGTTAGCAGCGGGGTCAATGGCACCAGGTGTGCACAGCGACCTGGAAATAGGTTGGTGGTGACATGATGACATTGCACGCCATCACGTCATCGCCAATTGCTTCTGGGGTGTCATGATCTGGAAACGCACTGTGGAGAGGGCAGGTGGGCCCTTCAAACACAGAGCTCCGCTCGCTGCTCCGGGCTTTGGTGAAGGCTTGGGCAGCAGTGTTGTCTGTCAAGCGTCGTGCACCCCCTTAACCTCTGTGCCCGGGGCAGACCATGAGAAAACGTTTCATGGTCTTGCTGCTCAGTGTTGTTCCCCTTCAAGTGGCGCCCAGGACACCTGTCCTACCTGCCATAACTTAGATGCACCACTGGGCCTTCGTCCAGATTTGAGGTTGCTGATCAACTGAGATTTAGGTAAAGTTTTCAGTTTAAACTGACTCCTCCAAGTCTCTTTCCCAACTTGGTTTTGAGATCGGCCCAGAAAAACCTCTTTCTCTGTCTGTTTGTCTCTCTCTGCTTCTCAGTTATAATCCTCTCTGTGGTGGAAGCCATCTTGCTCCTTACCCTCCTATTTCTCCGCAAACGGATCTTTATTGCCATTGCGCTCATCAAGGAAGCCAGCCGGTAAGTCTTAGTGAAGGCGATAAAGCAATTGCCCCTTGAAGGGAAGTGCGGAGTAGTACTGACTGTGGCCACTTGGCAGCCTCCATGGCCAACATTTTCAGCCTGGTGGGGCCGCATTCTTCATAATTGAGTGCTTGTGGTGGGCTGGAGCTCCCCGTGATTATATCTGTCTGTCTGTCCCTCACTCACTCACTCACTCACTCACTCACTCACTCACAGCTTGGCCGGGAAGAGCCTGTCTCCTCAGGCCACGAATCTAGGAGCCTTTGCTTTATGTAGTGCTGCTGTAAAGAATTACCTAGTTAAAGGAAGAGCCATGTGCTCCTTTGGGCTCTGTGGCAGCCACCTCCCCGCTCAAGCCAGGGAGCCACTCGTGGAAGTGCGAGCGGCCTGGCTCGGCAAGCTCAGTGGTGGTGAGGCAGTGACTTCACGTTGCGGGGGGGGGGGGGAGATGCTGGCTATGGGGAAGCTGTGGGCAACCTCGGTGGGAAGGACCCCAGGAGAGGAAGGCGGGTTTAAAAGAAAGGAAGTGGGAGAGGGAAGCGGGGAGGGGAGCGGAGAGAGAGAGAGTGTGAGAGTAGCAGGGAGAAAGGTGGAGAAGAAAGGAGAAGCAAGAAGGAAGCAAGAGACAAGAGAGAGAGGGATGGGGAAAGCCAAGCGGGAGTGAGAGAGGTGGAAGAATGACAGGCAGACTGTCACTGGGGCAAGCTTGACGAAGGACTTGTGCCAGGCCAGGTGGAGTGAGAGATGAACAGTGGAGGGAGAGATGAACAGCAGCAGCAGCAGCAGCAGAAAAGAGGAGAAAGCTCACAGGCTGGGGAGCCTCTAGAGAAATAGTTTTAATTGCAGCTCCCTGAGAAGAGAGGCAGTAGGAGGGAAGTCCCACCTTGCAAGAGAAGGGGCCCCTTTGGGCCATTATACCAGTGGCCCCTGAGGTCCCCCCTGCATCAAAGGGCTTGCTGTAAGTGGGGAGGACAAGCAACAACCCCGAGGGAACCGCAGTGGACTGTGTAAGGAAAGTGGGGGCATTGCATGTTGGTACAAGATGCTAGTAATAAAGGACTATTCAGTATTAGCCACCCACGTGTCTGCATACTATGTCCTTATTCGGAGGGCCCAGGCTCCTTCTCCTAGACCAGCCACGTCTTATTCCAACCCCTAGGATGGGAGCTGCCCCCTTGGGATGAATCCGGGGGGGGGGTGTTTGGGGGTGACCACAGGCTTCTAGAAATGGAGATTGGGCAGAGGTGGAGGAGAAGAACTGGAAAGTTCTTGCATGCCCAAGTACGGGTGTAGGCTAATGGTGATGATGGGGTGTGAAGAGCTACCGGTAGATGTGTGTTCTGACATATTTGGGGAACATCTGTGTAGAATAGATAATTGTAATGCTGTTGAGTTTCAATTGCTAGAGGGGACATCACATCTGGGAGACCAGCAGGGAGGCCCCACGACCCACACTGATGGCCGTCTCTCTTGTCTCCTTCTCCAGAGCCATTGGCTACATGATGAGTACTGTTGTCTACCCGCTGTTGACCTTCATCCTGCTTGTGCTCTGTGTGGCCTACTGGGGTATGACTGCTCTGTATCCTTTTAGAGAAAGGCCGCCTTGTTCCATGACTCTCTTCAAAGAGGGTCTGTGAAGACCAGTCTCATTGTGCAAGAGAATGAGGAGGCGGCAGTCTCTCAGTTGGTAGACTTCTGCAGCGCTGTGTGGCTTCAGATTGGAGGAGATTGCACATTTTGGGGTCATGTTTCTGCTGTGTGAAAAACATCTCTCTCTGCTGTGCCAGTTTTCCCCTTGCATAGAGTTTTTTAAGGTAGGGGAGGAATTAAAAAACGTGACTCCACATGCAGGCGGAAAGAGTACGGCCTCCTCTGTCATAAGAAGGTGCAACCTAAATCTTTGAGGGTCAGTTCTACATAACTCTGGGCTAAACAACCTGTAACATTTAAAGCATTATTATTAGCCTGATAGTGATAGGCTTAGGGTGGGTTTTTTGTTTTTTGTTTTTGTATATTTAGGTTCAACCTAAATGAGCCCTCTGTCACTGTGGATCAAGATTATAGTGGAGTCAGAAAAGGGCTTTAATGTTGCCCCCGCCATAGTCCTAATCCATGCCCCCCTCCTCCAGATGCTATTTGTCTTAGGGGGAAAATCCCATTGGTGCCAATAGAGATTCCATCAGCCATGAATTTTATCTATATTCCTTTAAACAAAAAAACAAGAAAGAAAGAAAAAAACCACTTGTCTAAAGTCTATGCTATGAGTTATGTTAAGCAGAATGTAACTCCCCTTACATTTCTAGTGTGGGAATACAAACCTGAGCAAGGGTGGAACAGGTCTGGGGGAGGGCCCGATCCTGCATGCACTTCACTGGCTCTTCTGCACAGTCTGTGAAAGTGCTGAGCTTGGCAGCAGCACACCAGCACCTGCCACCACAAGTGTGCCTTCCCCTCTCCCCTTGTTCAGTGTCGATGGGAGAACGGTCCGTTGTACCACGGCTTAGTCCGCGTTTAAAGGGGCCTCCGCAATCTGTTGTGCAGACTCCAAGAGTTGCCATGCCAGAGGTAGACTCGGGGGTCAGCCGTGGGCCTTCGTCATCAGCCCAGTCATGCCAACCTCTGAAGCCTGCCTGTGTTTTATCTAGTGTTGGAGTGAGGGTGCTCCCCCAGAATTTTTCTTTGCAAATGTTGATTTTGAATCTGAATTTTTTGAATGCTTGCCAAATATTCATTCAATATTTGATATCTCTGTTTGACATCCAGTGATGCTGAACTGTTTTAAATTGCTTAAATTTCTCGGGCCTCTGCTGGAGAAAGGCTGGCTTGAAATAGAATATATGAATACATATTTGATTTTATTTCACTATTTGATAGGATTTCATAGCTGATATGTAATGGTGTTTTACTATTTAGCGTGCCATGGTGAAGTTCAATAGTATTTATTGTTTAATAGGTGACAGCTTCTGAAACTATACATCTGACACTTGCCCGAATCAAAGGGCAAGAAATGTTTTTGTCTAAAGCGCTTGCATTTTTTTTGTCCTTTAAAATATGGCATTAATATTTTAAATTACAATTTCAAATTAAAAAATTTGCATTCAAAATGTGGGTGGCAAGGCAAAGCTTAGCAATTTTGGCAAGTTTCGGATGTTTGTGGATATTTGATCCAGCTCTAATCTTTTCTCTTTCGTTACAATGTTCTCCCCACCCCCTTAACAAATCTTTTCCTCCTAACGTGAGAATACTGTAGGTTCCATCTCGGAATCCCTGTTCAGCTATGGCTGTTGGGATGGTCCAGGGGTCCAGATACGGCTGGCTGGCCCATCAGGGGTCCAAGGGGGTCCTTGAAAGTGGTCCAAGGGGGCAGTGCACCTTTCACCCTGAGCCTGCCACCACCGCTGCCGCCACCTCCTTCCAACCTTCCGCCAGCGCAAGCCACAATGATCTCACTCAAGCGAGAAGCTGATCGTTCCCCTCCTTACCATGCTCCTTGTACACTGCCATGAAACCCGGAAGGGCAGGATTTCCGGGTTCATTTAAAGGGACAGTGCAGTTTGAGGAAAACACAGTAAGGCTTTTTGAGAAGCTTTTTGTAGCACAGAGGTGGCCGACCCAAGATGGCATCAGGGATCATTCTGGGTCATACTGTCTGTAGCTCCAGAGTAGAGAGAAGGTGTGCAGAAGGCAGGATACTTTGTGTGCAGAAGGACCCTCCCAGGTCTGATCCCTGGCAGCCTCTCCAGAGGAATTTTCCTGAAACCCTGGAATCCCCTGCCAGTCAGTGTCAACAGTATTTATTTTTATTTATTTATTTACAATATTTTTACCCCCACCTTTCTCCCCGAAGGGACCCAAGGCGGCTTACAACATGAAAAATACAATACCCCCAAAAAATCCCTTTTTAAAACAATAAAAAACAGTTAACGAAAACTAATAAAAACAGCATCTAAAAATTGATAAAAGAGATCACTATTACAATTAAAACAAGAGCATAAGAACAGCAGCACCCCCACCTGTACCAGCAGGATGTTTTAAAAAGGCAAGGACTCAGAAGGCTTCTTTGAACAAGAAAGTTTTCAGGCCTCGCCGGAAAGTCTCCAAGGAGGGAGCAGTTCGTAAGTCAAAAGGGAGGGAATTCCACAAGGTTGGTGCCACTACTGAGAAGGCCCTATTTCAGTACTGAGCTCGGTGGCAGCTTCTTGTGTTGCATAACATTTCCAGATTTAAGATGATGATGATAATGATGAGTGGGAAGGGAAAGATCCCCTTCTCTGCTGTTTCTATCTTCTTCCTTAACTACTTCCCACCTTTAGATATCTGGCCACCTCGGGGGAGCCCCTCTACCGTATTTCCCCCACAAATGCCAGTGATCCTGAGTGTCATGGACTCTCTGCAAACCAAACCTGCAACCCAATCGTGAGTGACCATAAGCAAACTCTGGGTGGGATGGTCCTGTTTTATGGCAAATACGGTGTCTGGGCTTAAACAGAGGTGAATCAAAGACCACAAACTGCAGCCTTGCTCCTTAGAACTGTAGGTAGATCGGATTTCTAGGTAGGTAGACTGGACTTTTAGATCGTGAGCCCTTTTGGGACAGGGAGCCATTTAATCATTTGATTTTGTCTGTAAACCGCTTTGTGAACTTTTTGTTGAAAAGCGGTATATAAATACTGTTAATAAATAATAATAATAATAATAATAATAATAATAATAATTTTATGTAATTTAACCTATGATGGCACTTCTAGTTCTCCTCCCACGGATTCTGCCTTGCTGTTGAACGATGGCCTGCTTCTCTTTTTGAGACCAGCCCCTCTCCTGCCTTGATTATCGCATGGTCTCCTTGTTGCCTCCCCAGTTATTCAACGCCTCCTCCTACATGCCTTGCACCGCTAGGTGCATCTTCTACAAGTACAATGACGAAGGGCTGTTCCGGCGCAACATCTTCAACCTGCAGGTCTACAACTTCCTGGGCTTCCTCTGGTGCATGAACTTTCTCATTGCCCTGGGACAGTGTGTCCTGGCCGGCGCCTTCGCCTCTTACTACTGGGCCTTCAAGAAGCCCCAAGACATCCCCACCTGTGCTGTGACGAGCTCCTTCATCCGGACGTTACGGTGCGTGCAGCCTGTGGGGGATTCCCACATTCTGGAGCCAGTATCTTCGGAGCTCTTTGGGGATTTATATTTATTCATTTATTGCTGCCCCACTTTTCAGCCAGGACAGGTTCTGCAAGTGGTTTACCATTTAAATGATAATAAAAAGGTACAACATATTTGGAGGAAAGCGCGTTTATGGAAATCTCGTCTGAGATAGGCCCAAACCAAAGTGGTGCCCACAGTCTTATCCCCATACAGGGGCTGAGACTGAGAGGGGGACTGGCTGGCCTAAGACAATCTAGTGAGGTCCTCATGGCAGAGGCAAGGTTCAAACAAGGGGAGTCCCGACTTGCAGCTCAGGCTGCAATCCCATATACTTTCCTGGGAGTAAGCCCCATTGAACACAATAGGACTTGTTTCTGAGTAGAGATGCATAGGCTTGTGCTCTCAGTCTCTTAAACACCCTGTTACATCAGCTCTCTGTGACAGGGTCCCTCTCTCTCTCTCTAGGTACCACGTAGGGTCTCTCGCTTTCGGCTCCCTCATCCTCACCATAGTCCAAGCCATCCGCATCGTATTAGAATATGTGAACCACAAGTTGAAAGGTACGTGGCAAAGAAGCCAGGCGGGTCAGGGAAAGTGCCCACACAGTCAAAATATTGAGAGTCAGGCATGGTTCCATTGGAAGTATATATGCCCTAATGCGCTTTCATAGTCTAGAAGGGTTCCAATGTTGGCCGTTAACTGGGAGGGCAAGGGCAAGCTGCATACAGTAATACCTCCTGGAACGCTGCTTCCTTTAGTGCTGGTTCATTACATCACTAGCTGTGATTGACAACCAGAGGAGCCAATGGGAGCATGGCTGTCTGCGTAGCATGGTGCCAGTGCCTGCCTCATAGGAAACGATGTCTTTGATAGTGCTTTGGCCCTGCCTCGTCTGGGGTGGTCCTGTTCCACCTGCAGTCCCTGCTAGGCCTCAAGAGTTAGCTGCGGGGGCAGTTGATTGTCCTCCTCCGCCACCTCAGGGTAGTCTTTCCTCCTTGGGAGCATCTGGGCCTCCTTTCTGGGTCTTCCAAAAGCTACCTGTCAAAGGCTTTTTGAACTGAGCAAGGCGGGGCCTGCTGTCCCTACCCCTTCTTGCTCTGCCCTTTCCTGCTCCACCTCCTGGCCAGATCCTCCCACTGGGAATGTTGCTCCTCCCCCTCTTCAGAGGGGAGGGGCAACCCTCGGCCTGTGATGCAATAGAGGCACTCCTTCCCCCCAGCTCGGCTCTCAAGGCCCGAACAATTTCTGCACCAGGCTGCATCCTCCGCCCGTGCCCTCTTGCAGACCCGTGAGGTGTGAGTCTGGACATGTGTGAACATCTGCCCAGTGCTATTGATTTTCACTCTTTTCTATTTTTTTTTACACTTGGAAGGAAGCAGTTTTCAGGGAGGGGAGGGTGTTGGCTTTGTGACTGGCAGGCTTTGGGCCAGTTAGTGCTCTGCACAGTAGTCCTGCTCCAAGAAGGGTGGGGGGAACAGGGAGTTGCTTCATGTTTGACACAAGGGCCAGCCAACCCCAAAAGCAAATCTGGCTTTTTCTCAGAGTGGAAAAACAAGGTTGCCTTGAGCCTGATCCAGGTAAGGACAATGCATAAGTGTCAGAAAGGCTGTGGAAGGTGCTTTTGCGCCAAACTCACTGCTGAATTTATATATGTCTTGATGCACCTTTCGTGGATCTGAATATTCTGCATGTTTCGTGAGCTGTGAGTCCAGGAAATTCCTTTATGGAGTCTCTTCTCTCTCTCTCTCTCTCTCTCTCTCTCTCTCTCTCTCTCACACACACACACACACACACACACACACACACACACACACACACACACACACACACACACACAGTGTTTAGTGTAAGCCAGGGGTTCTCAACCTTTGGAGGCCGGGGTACCCCCATCACGGTCCAATTTTCTGAAGTATTCCCTGCTAATTAACTGCTAATTAATTGGTTACTTAGGTAATTAATCGTTAAATAAAAAGTACTAAAACAATTTTAAATGTGAAAAAATGGGAACATTTAACTCTATGTGTGTGTGTGAGACACACACACACACACACACACACACACACACACACACACATATATGCCAGGATCTCTTTTTTTCTCCAAGTCACACTTCCCAAAATCAGCTCCTCCCTCCCCCACCCCACCAAAGTACATTTTCCAAAGTACAAAAATAAGCCTAAAACTAAAATCAGAGAGGCAGAAGGGCTCCGAAAATAATTACAATTTAAAATCCATGTTAATTAACACTTAATTAGCTGCTGAGGGGGCAGATAAGGGGCAGGGCTTGGTGTACCCCCAGCAAGAGGTCTGCGTACCCCTAGGGGTACCCGTACCACAGGTTGAGAACCCCTGGTGTAAGTCACTTTGGGACCCACGTATAGCCAAAACGTGGGGTATAATAACCATCCAAAGACATTTCCAATAAAACCAGCCCCAAAAGTTCAGCAGCAACATAACCAGTACAATGTGAGTTGATATAATTGGGTCCTGGGCATAACGGTGGCATAGAAGCTCTGAGAATAAACGAGCCCCGGTCAGACCCCGCTGAGCCTGTGGTGTTTGCAGGCGCTGAGAATCCAGTGACCCGCTGTCTGATCTGCTGCCTGAGGTGCTGCTTCTGGTGCCTGGAGAAGTTCATAAAGTTCCTCAACAGAAACGCATACATCATGGTGAGCCTTGTTGCTGGCGGGCCACGGAGAGGCTGGCGGGGGGGGTACAAGAAGGGTGATGGTGGGAAAAGCAGAGAGTGTGTGCAAAGCGCGTTTGGGGAGCAAGGGAAAATAAAAGAAAATGGGTGGTGGGTAGAGTGTTGCTCTGGAGGCTTGAGAGCCTGTATGATGCGGTGACTAGAATGGTACATTGGGTGGGGGGATATTGCTTACACTCTATCCCAGGGGTGTCAAACCCGTTTCATACAGCAGGCCGAATAACATTCATGGTGCCTGGTGAGGGCCGGAAAGTGACGTCATTAAGCAGAGGGTGACCAGAAATAAGCACTTTGTTCTCACCTAGGAACTCCTGAGCTGCAGTGGACAGAAGAGAAAATGTGCAAGTCTTGCTCATATTTTCAAGATATGGGAGGGCCCGATTAGCACACACGGGCCGCCCTTTCAGCAGTACCACTTCTGCGGAGGCATCACTTTGCAGCTCAGCAGCTGTGAGCTGCTAATGGTGGTGCTGGGGGAGTCCAATGATCACGCGGCCGGAGAAAGCGCATCCGTGGGCCGAGCCTGTTGTTTGACACCCTTGCTCTGTCCCCTTTCTCTGGAATTGCCAGCGTTTGTTCCTCTGTGCAATTTGTGTTTCGCGGAGGACCCCGGCAATGCTCTTGCATTGCATTCCCTGTGTTTGCATTCCCATCTTCCCTGTGTTTTTTCAGAGCAGATTCATGGGGCGGGGTGTTGCTCTAAAATGCCATTGCAGTGTCGGCCTGTGCTGGGTGACATTTGGCCAAGTCAGCCTATCCTGCCTCCACAGGACTCATGTGCAAACATAGCACTGGCTCCCTGGAGACCATGGTTTTTTTCCCAGCCTCCCTGGGAACGCATGCATGCATGCACCTAGATTTCCTGCTGCTGCACTTGGGGGAGGGACCCATAGCTCAGTGGCAAAGCATCTGCTTTGCATGGAGGAGGTCCTAGGTTCAATCCCAGGTAGGAATGGGAAGGACCTCTATCTGAAAACCTGGAGAACCTCTGCCTGTCATAACAGACAATACTATGCTACATGCATCAATGGTCTGACTCCGTATAAAGCAGCTTCATATGTTCGTGCATTAAGTCAGGTTCAGAGCTGCGTGTGCATCAAAGCTAATGCTAACCAGGTTCCCTCAAACACATGGTTTGTAAGTAAGCCCAAACTGTGGTATCAAGAGCTCCATGGTTAGTTTTATTATCTAATTAGGTTAATTATCTAATTAACCCTAACCACTATTATCTTTGCAATGCAAAGAGGCAAATCATTTTGGAGAAGGGAGTGGGAGGATGCTCGAGACTGGCTCCCAACTGGCAAGAGCATGACATCTTAGAGCAGCTCAGGATGGTTGTGAGGATAAGTGTGACTACCCTGTGTTAAGCTGCTCTGCTCTTGGGAGGAAGGGCCTGCAGCACAAGTGTGCTGGAGAAGTAGGCTTACCAGATCTCCCACCGGGACAGAGTGCTAGACCTTTAGGAGAAGGAATGTGGGCAGGTGTAACTTGTCCTAGAGCACAATCCTAGGCATGTCTACTCAGAAGCAAGTCCCACTGAACACAATGGGGCTTGCTTCTGAGTAGACATGCCTACGGTTGTGCTCTAGGACTTAACAAGCTACACCTGCCCACATTCCTTCTCCTAAAGGTCTAGCACTCTGTCCCGGTGGGAGATCTGGTAAGCCTATGGAGAAGGTAAGATTGAGCAACCAGACTCCCAGATCCAGCCACATCCAGCATGATGTGTGGCACTGACTTGGAGAATGCCTGGTTTGGTAGTGGTGACTTTTTAAAATGTAGAAGAATTAGGTTGGAATGGGTTAACTGTGTGGCCAGGATGCTTCAGAAAGCAGGAATATAACCAAGTGCTGTGCTCCTGTAATCATTGTTAAGAAAATTCCACAGTTAACCGACATGCTCATCATTGCTTTAAAACAAGCCCCTCAGAGGTGCCAAATATCAAACCTGAATCGTCAGAATGACTTGTGTGTGTGCGCGTGCGAGCGAGCGTGCATGCGCACTAATTTTAAAATTGTAAGATGCTTTGAGAGCTACTGTTGATTGCAAATCAGTCTAGAAAGGTAATCCATGTGTGTTTGTGAGCAAGTATGGTAAACTTCTGGAGTAGGCCAAAGGAGAAGCATATGTCTGAACTGCAGAAGCAAAGGCTAGAAAAGACACAGCTGAGGGTTTTGGGTGTGGGGGGGGGGAGGGGGGAAGGGAACAGTCCCAGCCCTTGAAAAGATTTAACTCATTCTTTTCCCTTTATTCCTTTTGTTTCTTGAACTCTCTCTCCCACTTCAGATTGCCATCTATGGCAAGAATTTCTGCACATCAGCCAGAAATGCCTTCAACCTATTGATGCGTAACATTATCAGGTAACGTGGGGAAGAGTTTGGAGGTGACAGGGTGAGGCTACAAGTGGACCGAGGTGGCTGAGTGGGGTGAAGACGTCCTTGGGTCTATCCTCGCTTTTCTCTCTGTGCAGAGTTGTCGTATTGGATAAAATCACGGATCTGCTTCTGCTTTTTGGAAAGCTCTTGGTGGTCGGTGGAGTTGGAGTTCTGTCCTTCTTCTTCTTCACGGGACGAATCCCCATTAAGGATGCCCGGTTCCAATCCCCTGTTCTCAACTACTACTGGATCCCCATTTTGGTATGTACCTGTGACCATTCCTTGGACATTTACTTCCCTTCTTAAAAATTGGGTGGAACAAGGCTCTGACTCAATACAGAGGCAACTTCATAGCTTCATAAATTCCTCAAAATGGTGTGGTTGCAAAAAAAAAAAAAGCAGGAGTCACTGGGGAAAGAATATTAGCCAATTCTGATAAATTGGTAGTTTGGAGGAGCTGAGAAAAAATGTATTGGGATAATGTAAACTGCCATCCTGGAGTGTTCTATAATTAAAGTCTCACCACTCCTGCTTAACGTCATGTGTGTGTGTGTGTCCCCTTTCTGTCTCTCCAGACCGTGGTGGTTAGTGCCTATTTTATAGCCCAGGGATTCTTCAGTGTCTATATTATGTGCATCGACACTCTGTGCCTTTGTTTCTGTGAGTATTTTCCTCCCCCACCATGAATCTCTTCCTTGCCCAGATTTCAGTACAAAGATGGGCCTCACTCAAGACTCATTTCTCTCCATAGTGGAAGACCTGGAGCGGAATGATGGGTCCCTAGAGAAGCCATATTACATGCCCAAGTCCCTCATGACAATCCTCAACAAAAAGAACAAGCAGAAATAGTGCTGGGAGGGATGCTCCTCCTCCTCAACGCATGGGCTCCGATTACTGGTCCACATCATTTCTTGTTATGCCAGTTCCTGTCAGCCATTCCTGGATTTTAGACCCTACACCTGTACCAGGTACAGATGATGTATCGCTTTTTCTCCCCCCATTCTGGTGCGTACTGAGTGAGCACTTTTGGGGGTTGTGCACTTGAAGGCTGCTCAGCTCTTGCCATTTTCTTCTCCTGTCTGTTGACCTTTCTGGTTTTTTTTTTTTTAAACTTTGCCCTTTTCAGAGTACAGCCAACACAAGCCTCTTTATTTTATTGGCCATGTTTTTATAAACACGTTTTTATAAAATGACAATGACAGTTCCTCCACTCCTTGCGCAACTGTTTTGTATTTTGTGGCCGACTACTTTTTTTCCCACTGTGTCATTTTGTCTCCTGCCCTTGCCCGCTTTTACCCTTCAGGTATCTCCTTTCAGACTTACCCTTCAGGTATCCCCATCAGGACAAGAAGTTGATATTCATCTTGTCTTCCAGAGCCCCTGCTCCCCTCATGAGGTTGTCCCATGCCACTTCTTTCTGCTCATTTGGTCTTTGTGGCCTAGTCTGTTCAACGGAGGAAGCAAGCCTTTGGCCCATTGGCACAGCTTCCGGCCGTTGCCGATGGAAACTGCTGAATGTCTAGGCCGTGGCAACACAAGAGCTCTTCTCCTCGTGACTGGCTGCTTTTCTCCTCGTCTGAACAACTTCTTCATAAATAACTAACTTCTTCCTGGCCTGTGCCATTCTCTGTGTCAAAACGAGTGACCCAGAACCAAAGAGAAGTTCCTTCTGAAGACATGAAGACAGGCAGGTCCCTTCCAGCAACCAGCCATGCACTACGGTTGCCATTTTTCCCTGGCTGCTTGTGAGTGCCGGTGTTGGGAGGAACCAGGTGGCTGAACTGTGTAGTTGGAGGCTACAGATAAACTCCTCTCTACCTGGCTATAGGTACCACAGTTTCCTGATTGGCTGTCCACCCTGTTAGCCACTCCCAGATTTTTTTTCCCTCTTGACCATTTTCAGCCTACTACACCCTTCCCACTTTCCTGTTTCATTCCTCTTTCTCCGACTACCCTGTTTGTCCTGCAGGCCATCTTCATGGTCTTCTAACCCTGGCCAGGGAGGGCCACGCAACTCCTGTTGGCCATTTTGCATTTCAGGCCAAACTGGATCACTTCCTGGCGAAAGGGTTCTCTTTCAGAGCATCTTCTTTGGCAACTTCTTCTCTTTCGCCAAAGAGAAAAAGCCCCGCTTCAACAAAGAGTGATGTACTTAAAACTCAATAAGACACATGGGTTTGTTCAGCTACGCCCACTCGTCATTAAATTTCCTAACTGCCTTCATTGGTGAGTTTCATACCCACCTTGCTTCCTAGTGCCAATTCTTTGCCTAGGTTATGGTTTGTCTTCCATTGCCCAGACCAACCCTGTCAGCTGCATAGTTTTCATTCCCACCATTTTAACCCTCCTACGAATCAGCTTCAAGCGCTGCACAGTTGCGACGGCCCTGGTGGCCCCTTTTATATAATACGCAAACAACTTTGTTTGCTGGTGAAAAACACAATCAGTGCGCCACAGATTACTTTTTATATTATCTCAGTGAGCTGCTAAAAAATCTATTGTATATAGACTTTATTTCTTATGTACAAAGAGATGAAAAGTTGTTTTATAGAGAAGATACACATTTATTCAATTAAAGTTGATTTTAAATAAGTTTGACTCTGTCTCTCTCGTGTTCATCATGCAAGCTATGTTGAAACCAACAAATACTATTTTGCTGTTTTAATACATGCTGAAACTGATATAAACAGAGGCCAGCTTACCCCTGTACTCAAATGGTATTTCATGCAAATTCTCTGGCTACATGACGACAGTACAATTGAATTTGCATGCTGTTTCTGCTCTGTACTTTATGCTGGATCTCGTATTTTGATTTGCTGCAAAATGTGGGAGTGGACTAGTGTGACACTAGGAAATGGTGGGGCATGTAGGAGGCTCTCTGGGAAGACAACTCAAAATTGTGTATAACACAAGGTGCCACACTGAGCACGTGAGCTCTGTTCCCTACCCTCTGGAACGTGTGTGTGTGGGTGGGTGGGTGGGTGTGGGTGGGTGTTTTGCATGTTGCGTTAACACAGACATATTTAGAAGGCAGAAGGGATAGCAAAGGAGAAAGGGCAAGAGATGTTTGAAGAAGCCGGAGCCCTTCGGTTAGCTGGGGCTGGGGCTGGGGCTGTGGAGCTGCATGAGCAAAGCCCACAGGCAGGGATGTGTCTTGACAAAGATGCAGCAGCTTGGCCCTAAATTAAAGTTTCTACAGCCTCTGAGACCATCATGAGGGAAAACAGTGTCCTTTGCATTATCTCTAGCCAGCAGCTGGCTGAACTTTTGTGGCTGGCCTACTGTATGTGGCATTATTCCTGCAAACTGATGAAACAACCATCTAGAAGCACTGCAAGGTTAGTAGCTTGCTTTTTTATTTTTTTATTTTTTAGCATCTGTCATTTTTAAATGGGGGCAGCTGAAGTGTTATGAGACCTACCGGTACATATCAGAGATGCAATACTGATAACTAATGCCTACAGCCAACTTTGAACTGTACCTAGATAGGTGACTTGCACATTTCCAAAAATTTGATCTTCACAACCATGAGGGCGAGGAACACGTTCTAGTTTTTCGGTGTCTGTAACAGCAGTGGTGTAGATGGGGGGGCGGGGGGCCCACCACCTCCAGGTGCCAAGGCAGGGAGGGTCAAAGCAGCAATTTGAGGGGGGCAGCAGCAGCAGGCATGGTGGCAACAGAAAGGGATTTCGTGCTGCAAAGTGGCACAAAAAAGCTCTGAGGGAGCATCCTGGCTTGGGAACATCCTGGTAGGCGGGTGGTGGTGAGGAAGGACATCCCCACCCACCACCCCAGGAGAATTTCCGCACCACAGTGACATCACTGGGGAGCAAGGCAAGTGACATCACTTCCAGGTGGGGCAAGTGACATCACTTCAAGGGGGAGGGATGTCACAGGGGGGTACAGCCCGCCTCCCGCAGGGGGCAGCTATGCCACTGTGTAACAGGTCTGTATCCTTCATACAGTTTGCACCATCCCGTCCCGTTTTGATGACAGTCTCGGCTCAGGTTCCTTTGGAGGAGTTTACTGTTAAGTGAAAACCTCATTGAAACCAACACAAAAACAGTAACAATAAACCCTGCAGGCTGGTTCCTCAGGAAGTGCTCCAGCTCAGGCGTAGGGACATGCTTTGCATGCCAAAGGGCCCAGGCTCAATCTCTGGCACTGCCGTGTGAGGCTGATGGGAAAGAGCCCTGTCTGAAACATTGAGCGCAAACAATACCGTACTCGATGGACTCGCAGTCTGGCTCTAGAAGACAACTTCCTATGGTTCCTTAAAGGGCTGAGGCCCCTACTGCTGAAGGACAAGTGTTGTGTTGAAGCCTTCAGTTTCCACCGTGCGGTTGTTGTGGACCCACCACCAGGGAATAACTTACCTGCAAGCAATTCTTGTGTTGCTGGGGAACTGTAACAGCCCTGGGATGATTGTGGCAGCGGCAGCAGCATAAAGAGGGACCAAGGGTCTGCTGTGCTACAGCCACAACCTTCCAAAGAAAGTACAATTTGGGACAGGCCTGTTCTCACCAGACTCCAGGCAAAATAACTTGAAGGACAGAATTGCATAAACTATAAACGGTTGCAAAGTTTTTTTTTATATTAAAACTGTTGTGGCTTTTTTCATATTTTTTTTCTTTTTCTGAATCATTCTCTTTAATAAAACCATACAGAACTCATCACTCCTCCAGCTCGGCCCTCTCATACTACAGTACTGTACAGGGACACCGGTATCCACGGGGGATACGTTCCAGCCCCCACCGTGGATACCTGAAACCGCGGAAATGGGCGAACACCCATTAGACTTGTTGGTGGTAAGGCCTACAGCAAAGGCTTTTGAAGAAAAAATGGAGCTTTCTCCGTTAAAAGTGCAGGGGGCGAGCGCAACCCCCCCGCGCCCTCCACAGCCCTCCTAAGCCCCCCTAAGCACTTTTAGCAGAAACCTCCGTTCTTCTCTTTAAAAGTTCCGAGTTTCCATCTGTTTTATGCCTGAGCAACTAGACTTAGTTAATAGCTAGAGTCTCTGCAACCTTGCTGAGACTCTAGCTATCACCTAAGTCTAGTTGCTCAGGCCTAAAACAGATAGAAACTCGGAACTTTTGAAGAAAAGAACGGAGGTTTCTTCTACAAGTAAGTGCGGAGGGGGCTGTGGAGGGTGCGGGGGGGGGGTGTTCCTCAACCGTGGATAACTGAAACCGCGGTTGAGGAATCCGTGGATACCGGTGCCCCCTGTACTGTACAGTACTTTGGAATTAACGCCCTCTAGTGGAACATAGAAGAAATTTCCACCAAATAAGAACAGAAGAGTTTTAGAAGTTTTGCTATGCTATTTTGAAAAAGAGAGCAAATGTGGTGAGGCTCAAGTTGGAACTAGCCACAATGTGGGGGGGAGGATGACTAACCATCCCCCCCCACAACTGCTAATTGCCTTCCTCAGATGCTATTTGAGGAGGGGGGAAAAACTACAGGCACAGTAGTTGTAGGCTTACCAGATCTCCAACCGGGACAGAGTGCTAGACCTTTAGGAGAAGGAATGTGGGCAGGTGTAGCTTGTTAAACCTTAGAACACAATCCTAGGCATGTCTACTCAGAAGCAAGCCCCACTGTGTTCAGTGGGGCTTGCTTCTGACATGCCTAGGATTGTGCTCTAAGGTTTAACAAGCTACACCTGCCCACATTCCTTCTCCTAAAGGTTGAGCACCCTGTCCCGGTTGGAGATCTGATAAGCCTAAGTAGTTGTGACTGACAGGGGGACTGGGCTGGGGGACTAGTACTTGGACAACTGCTGTGTGTGTGGAGGGGAAGGGCTAGACCCTGTCCACCCCTGCCATGGCTCTGATGCAAAGCAGGCTCCAATCATGGAACTCCCACATATGATTGTGCAATATAGCTGTTGGAGAACAGGAAGGGCTAGGTTCAACCCCCCCCCCCCCAAATCAGGCACAAGGGAATGGGGAAGAAACTGGACACACATGAGGTGACTTTAGGTCAGGACTTTAGCCCCCCCCCCCTCCAGGCTAACACACCTCACAGGGTCATTGCAAGGATAGAATAAGACAGAATCAGTACATGGTGCTGAGCCCCAGGTTGCATCAGTGGCAGATTGTAAGGGGTCTGAGGAGGGCAGAGGATTCAGGGTGCTTTTCACCCCAAGTCTGCCACCTCCCCCCAACCTGCCACCAATGCAAGCTGCACTGATCTGCTTCCCGCTCACTTGAGCAAGAAGTGTGGGAGTGCCGGGGTTCCTGGCAGCGCACAAGGACTGGAGCATGACAAGGGGTTGGGGTTGGGTGTTTTCTGGTAGCACAGAGGTGGCATTCAGGGTCATGCCGCCCCTAGCTGATCTCCTGGAAAGAAGGGCAGGATGGAAGTGCAATAAAAATACCATCATCTTCAAGCACGTCTTTTAATTTGAGGCAGTGAAACAGCATTGTGCAGCTTGTTTTCTGGCCACCCCTGCAATAGCTAGAAGCTCACCACCCACCACCATCACCACCACCACCACCACCACAGCCCCAAACTGATGCTCTCCTGGCCAGAACGGAGGAGGCAGAAGCTCACTGCTCCCGGTGGTCGGCAGTCCATCCTGCTTACAGCACCACCGTTGATCACGTCTCATTTCATTTGCTACAGCATCTCTTGAGGTCAGGTGAAAGGCAGAAGAGACTGGCCTGAAACTGAGAAGCAACAGTGGTCAATAAGGGGACGTTTTTGAAAAGCTTTGACAATACAGACAATCTCAGTCCTGAGAGAACCAATCACCGTTCGCCTGCCTGCTGTAACAAAACCACAATGCAGAGCTACAACCTTAAGATCTTTAACGGCACAATCCTATGTGCGTTTCCTGAGAAGGAAGTCCCACTGTGTTCAATGGAGCTGGCTTCAAAATAAGCATGCAGAAGATTGCAGGTTGCGGCACTTATCCAGCCATAAAAAGGACCAACAGTGGCACCTTGACGGCTAAGCATTTTTGTGCTGCTTAGGCTTGCAGGCATTTTTATGTCCCAATGAAGTTATGTCTTTAAGGTGCCACAAAACTCTTAAGACAAACCATTTGATTTTGGCATTATATGTATGGAGGCTCATGCCACACAAAAATGGTTAGCAAATGATAGTTTTCACAGTGTGGAGAGGAAGGAACAGTAACATCCGCCAAATGTCTGTCTCAGACAACTTAAATTATCCATAAATGATCTGAAACGGGGAGGGGAGGACGCACGGTTGTAGCCAACACCCATGTTTCTCAGGCTGATGGAACCCCCCCAAAACATTTCTCCCAAATGGATGAAAATCCCCGCTCAGCCACGAAGCTTCCTGGGTGACCTTGGGCCAGTCACTATCTCTCAGCCCCACCTACCTCACAGGGTTGTTGTGAGGACAAAAAGGAGGGGAGGAAATATGTACACCACTCTGAGCTCCTTGGAGGAAGGGCGGTATAAAAAAAATGTGAAAAATAAATAAATAAATAAAAATGGGCAACACACATTAAGCTGAGTGCAAAGTGACACACACACACATGCTGGGAAAAAATAATTCTACTGTACTTTCACATAGAGACGGATGGATTGAAACCTAGTGCAACTGTCTCAAAGACACCTTGAGGTCATAATTTAACAGTTCAGTGTGCCCAGGCAAGGAAACCAAATGTCGTGCCCCACCCAGGCCGTGCCTATCAAGCTAGTACTTTTGAAATCAAAAGTTGGTTGATTCCCCCCCCCCCCTTCCTCCCTTCTTTTTTCTGCTCTGTCTCTTCTCCGCAGGTCATTCCGTGTAGGTTGGTTCTCCTGTGTTCCTCCCTTTCGTTCCTGAAGCACCAAGTTCTTCTACATGGTTCCCAAGATGCACCTCTCTTTCTGCTGCTTACCTTCTCCGCTGAGGAACTGCTTCCCCTTCTTCCACCAGCACTCCTGGCACTTCTGCAGGATCCGGTCCTTCTCTTCTGCCTCCCGCAAAATTTTCTGCCAGAGATGAAACAGGTCATGACAGAGCCAGCTGTGAATGGTACAACTGAGCACCAGTGTGAATCCAGCCTGCCAAAAGGCGCATTTCATTTCAAAGGCACTAGTAGCCATAGCCAGGTAAGAAGAGATGACCGGATATTTGAAGAGAACAGGAAGAGCTAGGCAAACTGGTCACAAGGGCAGGCAGGAAAATGTCCAACAAACTTACCAACAAGATGCTAAATACTGAACTAATGTAAAACAAAACTTAATTTTATTCTTGCCACTGAAGCCGAGAAAACAGTAGCAGCAGCTTAATCACAAGTGGGGTTAAAAGCTTAATTAAATCAATTAAACGTGCCTAACTTGAGTTTGGTTTGTGGTCAAAGGAGAGATTTTTAATGGTGACCCAAAGGGACAGCTTTTCATTTCTTTATGGTGCGATATATATATATACACCATATTTTTCGCTCCATAGGACGCATCGAACCATAGGACGCATGCATCCTATGGAGCAAAAAAATAGGGGAAAAAGTTTTTACTTACCGGGGCTTGTGGGGGCTTCGGGGAGGCCTGCGCGACCCTCTGCAGGCCTCCCCGATCTTCAGTTCAGCGCTAAATGGCTATTTTCGGCCATTTCTGGTTTTCCAGAAATGGCCGAAAATAGCCATTTAGCGCCAAACTGAAGATTCGGGGAGCGAAAAATACAGTAACCTTCCTGTTACCTTCTCTCTATGTCGGGGTGTCCAACCTTTCAACATGAATGGTCCTGGCCCTTTAATGGTTGTACAGGTGAAGGTATTTCAGCAGGTGCAGCTGCTTTAGCAGCTCCATCAGCACTTGCAGCTGCCAAGATTCTGTCTTTTACACAAGATAGCGGAGATGCTAATGGTGGAAGGTTGGTCACCCCTGCTCTATGTAATCATTATTGTTGCTCCATCAGTGAGCGAGGGAATTACTTTAACAAGTAATAACGAAAAGACATGTCCTTGCCCCCAAAATAGCACCGATCTAAAATTCAGGACAGAGAAGATGGAGGCAAGGGTCAGCAACGAAAGAATATGCATTCGGTCCAGTGAAATGTGCTTAGACTACGCTCAAGAAGGGGAGACGATGATGAGACTCGTCTACAAAGACAAATGAGACTGTGCTACTGGAAGTTGGGGGTCTGCTGCTGGAGCAAATGAGAGAGAGAGACCGACCACCTGATAGATCCAATCAATGAGAAAATGGTAGTGGAAGATCATTAATCATCTTCATATTGTTGTGTACTGCCTCTTTAAGAAGTAAACCCAGGTGGCCTCTCTGAGGCCTTGTGAGAGAAATGGGGAAACAGTTCTGCAGCAGAAGTATGCACGAGTGATTGGGCACACAGATCTCCTCAGGAGCATGAGCAGTCCTACGCCCAGATCAACTAGGAACTAGAGAGAATACACAGTTAAGAAGAAGACAGCCTCCTGCTTCTCCTCCTCTGCTATTTGCTCACATTGCCAAGTTCTCAAAGTGCTTCATCATCGATATACCTGGCAAGGTTGCCGCAAGGATCACCGAGAGAGTCTATTTTCACAGCCAGGAAACTATCGCATGTACAAGAATTTTGAGCAGAACCAGAATTTCAAGGTTCCTCTCCAATAATTTCCAACTGAAAAGCTGTTCCTGCTGTTGACATTTTTCCAAGTCTCAAGCATAGCTTGCAAGCAGTGACGGCCCATCCATGTAGCCACCTGAAGAGGGTGCAGATTGCAGCAAGGGGCGGCAGATTCAGGGTACCTTTCACCCTGAGTCTGCCACCACCATTGCCACCACCTTCCTCCAGCCTCACTCTAGGGTGAAGCAGATCATTTCCTCCTTACCGTGCTCCTCCTCGCATGGTGCCATGAAACCCAGAAGTGCAGGACTTCCTGTTTCATTTAAAGGGACAGCACTTTTGGTTCCACGGCAGCACGCGAGGACCACAATAAGAGCTGGGGGCGGGGTTGTAGTGCGGTGGACCCAAGAGAACATCAGGTGGTGTTCCATATTACGCCGCCCCTGTTTTCTAGTCTACCATTTCCACACAAAATGTCCCCCCTCTCCTGTTTAACTCACCTCCAGGGCCTGGTCCTTCTCATCCTCCACTCCCTGGAGTCGGACCAGTTCAGAGCGACACTCCTGCAGGGCCGCTGTTGCCTGGGCCAGTTCTGCCTCTCCCCGAGCCAAGCGCCTGCGTAGCATTCCAGTTTCCTGTGCCTGTTCGAGGGCATCCTGGGAATGTTGACGCAGCTGCTCCTGCGAAAAGAGGGAGGGCATGGAGAATTCTGCCCTCGATGGGGGAGAGCAGGGCTTCAAAACGTAAGCTAAAGGACCGTAGTCCAAATCTCAACTGAGCCAGGAGCTCGCTGTACTGCAGCCTCAGTTGTATCCTCCTCGTCATCTATAATATGGGGATGTTCTTACCAAGTGACCTTTCCTTGTGCCCCTGTAGGGTTGTCCTTTGGAGCACTACGTCGTAAGAATACAAGAGCCCTACTGGATCAGCCCAAAGGCCCAGCTAAGCCAGCATCCCGTTTCCCATAGCGGCCTACTAGCCGTCTCTGGGAAGCCCACAAGCAGGAGAGAAGGGCAGCCCCTCTCCTGCCTCTGAACCTGGGAGGTGCCAACAGCCATCAGGACCAGTAGCCATTGATAGAGTTGTCCTCCAGGAATTGTCTAATTCTCTTGTAAAATCGCCTGAGTTTGTAGCAACAAGTTTCATAAATTCATGACATACTGTGTGCAGAAGCCCTTCCTTTTGTCCATCCTGAATCTCCCACCTATCACTTTCAATGGATGACCCCCAGGGCAGCCATGAAATTAAAAGTTGCTTACTCCTTGGAAGGAAAGCTATGGCAAACTTAAACAGCATAATAAAAAGCAGAGGTATCACCATGCCAACAAAGGTTCGTATAGTCAGGCCGATGGTGTTCCCAGTAGCAATGTATGGTTGCGAGAGTTGGACCATAAGGAAGGCTGAGCGCCAAAGAATAGATGCTTTCGAACTGTGGTGCTGGAGAAGACTCCTGAGAGTCCCTTGGACTGCTAGGAGATCAAATCAGTCAATCCTGAATGAAATCAACCCTGACTGTTCCCTGGAAGGACAGGTACTGAGGCTGAAGCTCAAATATTTTGGCCACCTAATGCGAAGAGAAGACTCTCTGGAGAAGACTCTGATGCTGGAAAAGATTGAAGGCAAAAGGAGAAGGGGAAGGCAAAGGATGAGATGGTTGGACAGCATCACCGATGCAACGAACATGAAAATGAGCGAACTCAGGAAGATAGTGGAGGACAGGAAGGCCTGGCGGGATATGGTTCATGGGATCACGAAGGGTCGGACACGACTTGACAACAACAACAAGGGCTTTAACATTGTGAGAGAGGGAAAGAGCTTTTCTCTGCCCCCTTTCATCTCACTGTGAATAGTTTTATGTACCTCAATCAGGCATCCCCTTTTTCCTAAACTAAAACAACAACAACAACCACCCCAATTTAACTTAGAAACCTGCCACAATTATCTCGGGTTGTGGCAGGGAGGGGCTGTCCTATGGCTGTAGGTCCTCCTTATCTCAGGGAGGGGTAAAGAAAATCCCGCCTGCTGCCATTACCACACAGAGACCATTTGTAGGGTGTTATTTATTATTATTGTTATGGATTGCAAATTTCATTTGGATATATAGTAGTGTGCCCTGGTCTTCAGCTGCTGATTTCTAAAAGTCAAGCTGCTATTTAAAAGGCAAAAAAGCAGAACAGGCTAGGGTTTTTGGTCAGCTGTATCTTGTTGCCACTCCCTTGCACCTGGCATTCAGAGATAGGTTACGGGTATTATGGGTATATGCAACCTTTGGGTTTTAGAGGTAGCCTCCTGGGATGGGCTTTTCCTTCATAAATCTGTCCAATCCCCTTTTAAAGGCATCCAGGCCAGGTTCCATCACCACATCCTGTGGCAAGGAGTTCCACAGATTAATTACACACTGGATAAAGAAATATTTTCTTTTGTCTGTTCTAACTCACCCACCACTCAATTTTAGTGCATGTCCCCTGGTTCTGGTGTTGTGTGAGAGGGAGAAGAACTTCCCTCTCTCCATTTTATGCATAATTTTATGAGTCTCATTCATGTCCCCCCTCAGCTGCCTTCTTTCTACACTGAAGATCCCCAAACACTGTAGCCTTTCCTTGTAAAGGAGGTGCCCCAGCCCACTCACCATTTTGGTCACTCTCTTCTGCACCAAGTAAAGAAGGGTGGAGACTTGTTCCCCACTCCCATTCGTGTGAGTGACAGAAAGTCTGGGGGGGGGGGCTAGAATATCCCTGAGAGGGGCTCCCAGCCCTGACATACAGTTTCACTGGCTGTGGTTACCTGCAGCTCCTGTTCCCTGGCAGCTGCTGCATCTTCCACGGCCTGCAGCCGCCTCTGCCACTGGACTCTGGTCTGCTCCTGCTCAGCCAAGGCTTGGGTCAGCAAGTCTTCCTTCTCCTGGAGTTGCTGGAGCAGTCCTGGAGCAATGTCTGGGCTGTTCAGGGAGTTTGCAAGGGCCTGGATGGAGAGAAAGAGAGATGGTGCAACCAGTATTGTAATGTGTGCGTGCGAGGGGGTCTGCCTGGGTCTTCACCTGCATTTCTAGTACAGTTGGGCCCCTGTATCCGCAGGGATACGTTACAGGCCCCCTGCGGATACGTGAAAACTGCGGATAGGGGGGAAACGCCATATCTGCGGTTCTCTGCGGACCCTGGCCAGGTGGGTCCTCTGATGGGCCTGACCTGGTGAGCCTTCATCTCCACCTCTTCATGCTGCACCCCCAGATAAAATGCCTATTCTATGCACCCCTAGAACAAAACTCAACACGTCATAGTGTCTTACCAGTAACACCACCACTAGGATTTAAATCCCTGCTCACCCATTTATGTCTGCGATATTTCGATATTTGGCTAGTCGCTACGAGTGCTTCCGCAAGAGTCCTTTTTCACCGAATTGCCACCCTTTGCTCACTCACTTTTTATGAAGGAACTAGATGATCTCAGTGAGAGTACTGGACTGCAATTATCTGACAGGGCTCCCTTCCCCTGTTTCATCAGCCCTGATTTGTGTGGGTTTTTTGGTTAAAGCACAATTGCTGCTCCAGCCTGTCCAGTATAAACAAACAGAGCACTGCTAAGGCTGTTTTTAAAATGAAATACTTCCTCTTTGCAGGGTCGTCCCATTCTTAATAGCAAAATAGCACTATCAAGGGAATGCAATTTGTATCTTCTTATTCACAGCATTGGAGCTCAGGAATGTAACATCTTTATTCCGTAGAACTTCTGTTTCTTTGAATTCAAGCAATTGTGGGGCATCTTTTGATATATGGAGTCAGTCTTAGATCTTTGCATGTTGTCCCGATCTGGAGACCACCTTTGTGACAGATCCCTCTCCCTTTTAATAATAAGGAAGAGGGTTATAAAACTTTGTGTGAGAAAACCTTTCCTTCTCTGGCACCAAGAAGGCAAAATATTGGCGGCCACCTGCATTCTCCCTCCAAGCACAGAGCTGCTGAACCCTGATTACTGAAGTGGCTCCAGCCAGGCTTTTTGTACGGGGGGGGGGGGGGGTGTAAAAGGAAAAGGAGTTTTTGCAAGTCAGTGCAACAAGTCAGCAGATGACATCATCCAAACAGCAACTGGCTAAAATTGGTACAAAAATCCTCCTGGGAGCCTTGGCAAATTGCCCTTTCACTGGCCAGGGAATGAGATGCCATCCTACGGTCTTTTTGACTCCCGACTCTCTGCATATGCTCCAGGGAAATCTAGGCTAGAGGCCTCCTCACTGACACGATGCTCCCATTCCCAAGGCAGCATTTGTTTTTTTGCTTTTAATGCAGGGCAGCCAATACAGAATCGGAAGTAGCAGAGTCCAGGAAGGGCTGTACCACGTGACGTTTCTGCATGGGTCATCATTGGCCTTCTAACCTGAGCTGAGGTAGGAGTCCCTACCTCCATGTCCTTCGTGCTACTGGTCAGCGCACCCTGCAGGGCTTTGATCAAGGCTTCTTTCTCGGTCAACGCCAGGAGTAAGGTCTGGTCATGCTGCTGCCAGGATTCACGAGTAGACCCATAGAGGGATTCCAGGCGCCGGATCTCCTGATCCTTCTGGTGTAGCACCTCACGCAAAGCCTGGGGAAAGAGTAGAGATTGTGAAGAAGATCGTCAAGCTGGAGACCTGGTAAGACAAAGCCGCAGACAGTAGTCTGAAGCTACACAGCCTCATCTCCATGCAATCACAGATCCTCTTTTGTCCTCAGACAAGAGCCATAGCATCCCCATCTCCTAGCAACCATTAAGCTCTGCTAACCCAGCAGATATTTGGTATCTAGGATTGTCCACCCACTCCTAGAAAAATCTAGATCCATTGTCCAGCAACAATTGATTTTTTTTAACAAGTTACATCACCACACGATCTGTTGTTAACTAACCATGTTGAAAAGAAAATATGAAAGGCAGGTGCATCGTGGGAGACGTAGCGAGAATGCTGGCAAGACCTTCAGTTGAAATTTAAGACCAGGTCTGCATTTCCTCCACATTCTTCCTAAATCAGGAGGCAAGACTGCCCCATGTTTATGTGGTGTCAAGGTAGACATATCAAGCCAGCGTGTGTCACCACGAGGGCTAGAAACTTGATTTTTTAAAACCACCATGATTCTCAGAATTCTGCTTCAAGTCTGCAGATTCCACCCTGAATTCCACGTGCACAGAAACAGAACCACCCATCAACTCTGCCCTTAGAAAATTAGTTGGATTAGTTTTCCTATGCTGCACAGCAAGTTAAACAATCTTCCACACATTGTCCCAGAGTTTCCGCCTTGATCTCAGTACATTCAACTCTCCATTCGTACATGCAGCGTTTCCTCTCCAGTTCGGAGGGCAGTGTTGAGTCTCGCCAGGTCAGCATCTTTATCCTTCAATGCTTCCTGAAGGTGCCTCTGCTCTCGATAAAGAGATTCCAGTGCCAAAAAGTGGCTAGACAGGGTCTTCTGTGGGGGGGCACAAGTGACAGAGAGGGGGGGGAATGAGAGAGAACCAGGAGCTGTCAATTATCAACAGTATACGCAGCCCAGTGTTTATTGGATATGGACAGGCTTACCAGATCGTCGCTGGGTCGGAAGCGGTCTACCCTTAAGGAGGCGGGGCGTGGGGGGGCCAGAACGCGACGTGTTCTGGCCCCCCCACGCCCCGCCCCCTTAAGGGTAGACCGCTCCCGTCCCAGCGACGATCTGGTAAGCCTGGATATGGAAGTATCCAAAATATTTAACAGTTGGTAGCACACAGCAGACGCTTTAGAACGGCAATCAATAGTTGGAAAAGTTCAGTGCATAAAACAGACCTAGACTGAAGAATAAACACAGGTACAACTGATGTTAAGTCCATCCAGGCCAGGGACTGTTCGGGGCTCCGAGAAGATCATGCAACCCCCAGCCCCCCTCAAAGGCTTCTGCTGTACCCCCAGATCTCTCGCATGGTCTTCTTATCCTGGGGCCTTCTGGGTTTGATTCTTAAAAAGGCAGTAGATGCAATACAATCGACAACTCTTGACACTCTTCAGTCACAGCACAGCTACCTATGTCAAAGCCTTTTCACTAGTGAAGTCAGGATTTGATGCACATACAAAGCATGCGGTCTGCCAATTTAGGGCTCAAATTATAAAAAGATAGGGGGCTCTTAAACCATAAGCTTCACTCCGACTCCCCCCCATTTTAGCCAAAGCATGCCCCCCACTGCCTTCAAACAGTAGATAAGGAGCTTCCACAAAAGGGAAGTGGCCCCAACCAAGTCACCCTCCAACTCAATGTGAAGCCATGGTGCCCACAGGACCCCAAACAGTGGGGAGGCACAAAGACTCCTGGCCACAGCCGTTACCTCCAGAGCTTGGTCTCTGTCCTTCAGACGCTGGGTCATCTGCTTGATCAGGGCTTCTAGCATGGAAGGCTTGGACCCTGGAGAGCCCAGGCACTGCAAGATGACCAGACAGTCCTGGGAAAGAGGTGGAGGAGGATGGAAGACACAGTCAGTCACGCTGAAGGCCCTGAACGCGGCCCTCCCTGGCCTTGCTTTTCCTCTCGTTTGTGTCAGCCATTTTGGGAGTGGGACTCCGCTGTCAGCCATTTTGGGGGGTGGGGGGGAACTCCTGTGCCTCCAACAGCTTTCAGAGGTTAAAATTACATTTGTGTAGTAGGACATTCTTATCCCAACCTTCCTCCAAGGAGCACAGGGTCATGGGTCTCCTCCCCATTTTATCCTCAGAACAAGCCTGCGAGGTAGGTTAGCCCAAGAGAAAGGGTCTGGCCCAAGGCTACCCAGTGAGCTTTCTTGCTGGGGGGGGGGGAATTTGAACTCAGGTCTCCTTGCTCCTGATGACAGGCAGAAATTCAGCAGTTGAAACCATTCCCAAGAGACTATATACTCATGCCAGGAAAAAAAAAGTTCCTCCGATTATTTTCTTGGCCTGGTACAACAAAGGCACAGGAGGCCCCCCCCCCCCGAAAAGAGGAAGATCAGCAACCCACCGTGACCCCCTCATATCTCATTCATCCCCTGCTCACCCAGCTGCATCGTGGAATGCCCATTATTTGCTCCTCCCCTCACCTGTAACACTTCTTCCTTGCTCTGTAGGCACCTGGCCAGCTGCTGGATCAGCCGCTCTTGGCTGTTCACGGCCTTCTTGAGTGGAATTCCAGACTCCTGCACCAGAGGGAAGGAGAAGCAATGGAGCCACAATATGCTTCCCCCTCTTTGGAGTAATTCTGAATTCTTGTGCAGGGCAAGGAAGGCAACATACTGAAAACAAACTACTGGAACTAAGCTTAAGCACATGTACAATTGCATATAACAATTGCATATGCTTCCCTGTCTAGCCATTCCTCCCCCCCCCCCCCCATTATCTGTCTTGTATCAATATTCAGATTGTAAGTCCCTTGGGGCAGAGACCCATCTTTTCATTCTGCGCCCATGTACACTGATGGCAGTCATTACACGTCACCTGCACAAACAGTGAATGAGCCTTGCGGGGCAGCACGGCAGATTCCACCCAAAGAGGTACACAGATGTCAATGTACTGCTTCTAAAGACCTCCATGTGCACAACTGTACATAAGGAGGATTTGTATCCATGAATTGCATCCATGAATATGAACATGAATTTGGGAACTTCGCCCTGAACATGCAGAGAAGAGCCCTTCATAGGCACAAGCTGTTTGCACAATCAGAGAGTCTTTTCAGACAGTACAATTAGGGTGTGTATATGTCTGGGTGGAGCATTCAACATTCATAGCAAATGCAAACAGGAAAAGATCTCCGAATTAAAAATCCGCATCTTGCCGGGTAAACTCTGTCGTTTATAAGACTTTTTTTTATAGTCTTTATAACCATAATATTACATTTGATCAGGCCAAAGTAATAGTAAAGACCAATCACTATCTACCGAGACTCCATAGAGAATCTATAGAAATCTATAAACACACCAATTCAGTCAATAAGAAAGAGGAGTCCCTTAAAGTGAGTAGCAGTTGGTTGCTGGTTTTGAAAGATTTACAGATAAGGAACAAAAGGTGATTATGGGGTTGGTGCAATGTTATCTCTGGGAATATGTAGGAATGCAGATATTTTGAAATTTTCTGACAAATAGAGTCGTTCTGATATACAGACAGTATTTTATAGTGATGGCTGTTTAATATTTCGGACCATTATTGGTCTTGTCGTTAATTTGGCAGGTAGATGTATTTGTGTGTATGAGGGGTCATCCTAGGTTAACTTCGTGGGCACAGGGTGGGTTCATCGCTTTTATTGGGGTTTTATTATTTTATTTCCTGTGTATCATTTTAATATGATCTTATCTGTATCAGTTTACTATTATCCCCCCCCCTGTTGTTTTTCTTCTCACTCGTAGTTTTAGCCTTCTGCAATGTTTTTATTTTGATTCATTCTATTCCATTTTATGACCTAGGCTGTTCATTTTATCTTTGCTCTCCCCCCCCTTCTCGGGTCTGTTTAGTGTGTTAGGGTCATATTGGTTGAGAGGGGGTAACCGTGGTTGTATCATGTTATTGGATCTGATGTTCCCAATGCTGACTGTCTCGGCGGTGATGGGAAGGGCTGGTCACGGGGGTGGGTAGGAGAGGGGGATGCTGGACAGTGGGGTTACTTCCTAGAACTGATACGTTTTTTGGGGGAAATGTCCAATTGCTGTTTGTAAGTTTGGCTGGAATGTTTCAATGAAGAGAGGATATTTTACTCAGAACGCATTAATTAGTGGAGACAGCGTCGCGGGCTGACAGCCGGTAGTAATTACATCCGGGTTCCTGGGGGTTTGGAGTATAAATAGGTGTTCCTCAATGTGACCCAGATGTTTGGGGTAAAACGTAAAGTTTGTCTTAACATCTTGTTTATTTAAATAAAAAAAGTCTTATAAACGACGGAGTTTACCCGGCAAGATGAGGATTTTTAATTCGGAGATTTGGTCGCGTCATGAGAACCTACGAACGTATTAACAGGAAAAGAGCTACAGTGACCAGCCGCAGAAGAATCATAGATTGTTTGGGTTGGAAAGGACCTTAAGTTAGGAGGTCATCTAATCCAACCCCCTGTTTGGTGCAGGCAACTACTACCGGATCCCTGACAGGTGGCTATCCAGCCTGTGCTTGAAAATCTCCGACAAAGGATTTCCCATAGCTCCATGAAGCAGATGGTTACAGTGCTAGACAGCTCTAATAGTTAAGAAGTTCTTCTTCGTGTCGAGCCTAAATTTACTTCCCTGTAGATTCAACCAATTGGTTCTAGTTCTGCTCCTGCACCTTTAATACTTAGGAAGAAGAGAGAGAAGGTCAGCAAGGGCAGCCTTCTCCCACAGGGCTGAGACATGTAGCATGCATGGAAGTTCCCCTCTTCTACACAACCAGGCCAAAACTCCCCTTCCTTTGTACCTGGGCACCCTTCACAGGAAACGGAGGCAGCACCCAAAGCGGCTGGCTCTACCTGCTTGGCGGCTTCTCCCCTCTTCTCCTGAAGGCGCCTGAGCTCCTCTTCCGCTGCTTCCAGGCAGCCCTGCAGGTTCTTGAAGGCCCCTTGGAGGTCCTGGTGCAGCATCTGCTGGGTTCTGAGCTTTGGGAAGAAAGGGGGCAAGAGATCACATGGCATTCACAGTCAAGGGAGGACTAGGGAGGAACCGACCTCACTGCAGGAGTTTAGCCTGCCGCTGCTCTGTAGCTTGGCAGAGAGAATCCTGGGAACAGAACCTCTCCACTCCCAGCATCCTCTCCGCCAGCCACTTTACAAGACATGGCAGTGGGGCTAAAGGAGGAAGACACCAGCCCTCACCATAAGGGCAGTTGGGTGGAGTGGCCAGGTGGGTGACAGGCCAGGAGAGGTGGCAGGCAGGCGCAGGGTATGCATCTCCCCCAGCAGGATGGGAGAATGCATCTCCCCCAGCAGGATGGGAGAATGCATCTCCCCCAGCTGCCCACCAACTGAAGCAAGGGGTTCAACTGGCCTCATGGTTGGTTGGGCCACCCCTGGTTGGCAAATGGCCTCTCCTAAAACTCTGGAGAGTTTGTCTTCTCCACCTGGGAGTAGACCACAACAACCCACAACGACATTAACCCCATCCTGCCAGGATTCTCAGAATGGGAGGGCCAATGCGACTCCCAAGCAGGACCCTTGCACTCCCCCCTCCCTTTGTGCCTCTTACCTTTGACTCCAGGGGCATGAACTCGTCCACCATTTCTTCAAATACTTCCTCTTCCAGTGGACTCTCCCTACGGGGGGTGGACACACGTCTGGTCCCTGCCAGCACTGGAATCTTGCTGCCCTGTGGGGCTCTCAGCCTCTTTCTTCCAATGCCCCTGAGTGCCCTCAGAGCCTCCCAGGACAAGTCTGGCTCTGGCAAAGTGTCCAGCGACAGCATCGAGCACGACCCGGCATCTCCCAGGCTCTGTGACCGGAGAGAGATCTGGGAGCCAGCACGGTGCACCGTGGGCATGCTCTGAGACTTGTCCCGGCAGAGGGGGAAGATGGGAGACAACATCCCCAGTCTTCTCGGGGTCTGGCACACCCACTCGTAATCCGAGTCCTCTACGCGGAGTCCATGGCAGCTGCGGCACTGCCGCTTCCGGCACGGTGTGCCTGGGCTGCTGCTGTCGGCATCACTTGCCCAACACTCATACTCGGAGAGGGCCATGTCATCCTGCAGAAGCCGCTGGTAGCGAACATGCGGCAGATCCGCTATACTGGCAGAGATCTCTTGCCCCACGTAAGACACAGGGTCATTGTCATCTGGGAACTGCCGGGCATGGAGGTAGCGCAGGGAGCGGGCCAATTGGTCTTTTTCCGAGAGCAGGCGCTGCAGGCGGTCAATAGAGAGGGCTTGCACCCGGGCAATGACTGTATCGAAGCGATACACCCGACTCAATGCCTGTGCGCATTTTCCACACAAGAACTCCCCACGTCCATCACCACGCTCAGGTGGCGCTCGGCTAAGTACATACGACAGCACCACCAGCAGATCAGGACGTGAGCCGCCTGTGCCCCGGCCAAATAGCCATCGCCGATGATTCCCACGCAGGACAGTCCCACAGAGGCGGCAGAAATTGTTGGGGCTGCTATCCATTAATACGAAGGACGGGGAAGAGAAGGAAATCTGGTATTCTCAGCTCTGCTCGGATGCCTGATCTCCCATGTAGTTCTGGGTGGCTATAAATAATTGCAAATCCAGAATTTCTGCAACCCTGAAGAAGTGCCTTCTCTGGATTCAACAGCCTGATCAAATCTAGAGTAATCACTATTCTGACTTCCTGGTTCCTCAGTGTCCTTATATTATTAGATCCTGGTTATCTACCTAAATCCTAGTATCCTGGCGAAGAACTGAAGTACTGAAGAACTTGTTGAGTTCACTACTTTATTTTTCTGCGTTACTTTCTATCAGTTTCTAGTTGGTGTGTTAATCTGGTCCTCTCAGTCTCAGGCCCTGGTCTCGTCTGGCTCCTGATGGATTCCAGAAAGTTTCTAGATCCTTGCTTTCCCCCTGATCAGCATCAATTCTGGGCAGATTCTTGGTGGTTTCTAAACACAGGATTCTAAATACTTGAGAACCCACCTGGGAGTAAACCACATTACTGAATTACATACAATCAGACTGAATATTGATTTCAGCTACCCATACTGAACTGGAATCTAGATAGGTACTAAAAAAGGAGAATCCTGGTTCTAGATTTCTAATTAGGCATAAACTGTCCAGTATATGTGCCTTTAATCCAGAATACAAGGAAACAAGGCTTCAGGCCAGGGAATCTAACGCATAAGACTCTTTTCTATTTTAAGTTAACTGCTCCCTTTCCTGGTAGAATTCTCATAGCAGCTGGGCACAAGGAAAAGAATCTGATGGGTTCCAGAGCAAGTTAGAATTTAAATCCTTTGATCAAACTATTTTCAACTGTGAAACCTTCAGAGAGTTTATGTAATTTTCAGTCCTTGTCACCTCACAGTCTGTATATCTCCTTGGCAGATTCCACAAACTTCTTGTTCTCGATTCTTTCCTAGAAATGTTGAAAAGGTTGGTTCAGTGTAGATCCAAGACTTTGAAAAAGCAAAAACAAAGCCTGCATTATTATTATTATTATTATAAATGCTGCTGCCCCAAAGCATGAAGTCTCAAAATGACAAGTCTCACAGCGCAATCCTGTGCAAGTGATCCACCGGGCAGCCCAGGCCGCCTGCCGGATCCTGACCCTTACCCTTGTTGTAAGGATTACTGAAAGTACATAAAAATGCCAGCTATTAATACTATCCATGACTTAAAGATTGCTGTGTCAACATCTTTACTATGCAGCACAGTGTGGCAAAATTCATTGGCCAATTCAAGGACTCTTCCCTGCCGGTGTTAAGAACATAAGAAGAGCCCTGCTGGATCAGGCCAAAGGCCCATCTAGTCCAGCTTCCTGTATCACACAGTGGCCCCACCAGATGCCTTAGGGAGCACACAAGACAAGATACCTGTGTCCAGGCGCCACTCCCTTGCACTTGGCACAGAGAAAACCTACTCCTACAACCAGGAGGTTGCTTATCCCCATCATGGCTTGTAAGCTGTGATGGACTTTTCCTCCATAAATCTGTCCAAACCCCTTTTAAAGGCATCCAGGCCAGGTGCCATCACCACCTCTTGTGGCAAGGAGTTCCACAAACCAATTACACGCTGGGTAAAGAAATACCGTATTGGTCTGAGTATAAGACTCACTTTTTTCTCCTAATTTAAGTTTTTAAACTAGGGATGTGTCTTACAATCAGGCTGTTGCAATTTAATACCAGTGATTTAATTAAATTTTTTAATAGCACCAAGCTTTAAGGGTGCGTCTTATAATCAGGTGTGTCTTATACTCGGGACAATACGGTATTTTTTCTATTGTTGTTGTATATTAACATTCCTTAGTTCATCCCATCTATCGAGGTTACCCTGTGCCAAAAATGAAAGGACCGTCACTGGGAAAGTGTGCCACCCAGAAGCACCTGCAGGGCAAGGAACCTGTTTTAGTAATACACGCCCAACTGCACAAAACAAACAACAAAACCAGAAACCCCACACAGACTGCAGCAGGTTGCAATCTCCTGGGGGGTGGGGCGGGGCGGAGAGTCCATCTTGCCTCCAGTCAGGGCTGTGCATGTTAACATGCTTGTCCCTGCAAGCAGAACATAACATTCCATACTGCTTCAATGTCTTTAAAAAGCAAGTTTTTAGTCCTATGTTTGAAAATCTCTTAAAAGGTTACAGCTCAAAAGTCTGAACCTGCAAATCTCAGCATAATTTATTTATTCCCATCACAGAATTTGGGTTTCCAGATTTTAAAACTGGTGCTTTTAATCCTGAGCATAAAAGCAAAACTCACGTACTTAGCCTCTCAGAGAGAGAGAGAGAGAGAGAACGAACTGTCTCTTCTCAGGTGACCATTTACCTTCTTTACTGAAGTGTCCTAAAGTTGAGGGAAGGGTAGAGGGCAGACTTGACTTCCCACCTCTGAGAAAGAACCACTATAAGATGACAGGGAAACCTTTGCTAGGATTTGCAGGCCAATTCACATGGACACGTTTAATAATTTAGGGCCACAACATCATTAAACAAATTAATTTAAAACTCCATTGAGTTTTGACTAAATGCATCCCCCCAACAGGGCAACAATTTTTTAAACATCAGTATCTACAAAAACCACCAATGGTAAAGTACCATGTTAAGAGAGGCATTCCCCATACTCTCCCCTCCCATAGCAGGGAATGCCTCTTCTAAGGTTATGGTTGCTGTGGCACAGGTGTGCAACCCATATCCATAAACAGCATCTAGCATATGTGAATAATCATAAGCAAATTTAATAAGTTAATAAGACTCATTGCATTGCCTAAAATGCATACAATTGATCAACTAAGACTTATTAAATCAAGTAGCAATCCTGAACACCATGATAACCCCACATGCAGACATTGGATATGACCCTACAGGTGTTTTTTTCCCACTCCAGCCACAGCAATTATAGTTCCTGAATTCCCATTGTGCGTAACCTACCCATAGGGAATCAAATACTGCCATGCATGTGACAACATACATGTGGACTTTCAATGCTTTTGTCATGTAGGAGGTACAAGTCAGGGCTCAGCTGAGGCCAATACCCTAGAGAGAAGCCCCCCTCTTCTTCCAAGCACAACAGATGGGTTGGGGGCTATAAACACAGAGGGGAAAGGCAGTCTTGGGATTGAAAGAGCCCAACTTCCACTCTGGCTCTGGTTCAAAAGGTGACCAGGAAGAAAAGGACAGATGGTCATCCACATCACCAGAGGCAGAGAGAGGGAGGACGGACACACACACACACACACACACACACACACACACACACACACACACACACACACACACACACACACCCTCACTCCTGGAAGAAGCTGTGCCCAGCTTCGGTACGGCCAGAGTAGTCCTCCCCTTGGATAAACACCTTACCTCAAGCTTCCTTGATCTGCAAAATCAACAAGGACGACAACAAGGCTTTATGCGGCACCCTAAGAGACACAACAAATGTATCGTGGCATATGAACATAGTGCTGGGGGACCTGGGAAAAAGTCTTTCCCATGGCACCCCCATCTGCCCCCAATGGTGCATTAGGTGCTGCCTCCACTGGAATAGAGGGTTCAGGAGTCACACTGGCCAGATGAGCTGTCTGGCCAGGTGAGCTGTCTGAACCCCAAAGCTACCTCTGCGTATGAAGTCGCCTGAAGTCAGGCCATTGGCCCATCTAGCTCAGTATTGTCAGCACTGACAGCGATTCAGACAGAAAGCTCTCCCAGCCCTACGAGGTATCAGGGATTAAACCTGGGACTTTCTGCAAGCAAACCATGCGCTCTGCCACAGAGCTATGGCTCCTCTCATCTTAAGCTTTTGCAGACCAGAGCTCACGCTGTCAGAGATGCATCTGAGAAAGGAGCACCGGCAGCGAGCCTACAACCGCATATGCCACTATCAATTTGTTAGTCTTTCAAGATGCCGCAGGACTCTCAGGCACAGGCCAACACAGACCATCCTTCTGGAACTGTGCATGGATTTTCACGGCTTTCCCAGATCCGGAAACAGAAGCCAGGAGGCCTGGTTTCCAGGCTGCTAGATAGATCCTGGAGCCCAGGTTGAGAGTACAGTATATTTCTCCAGGGGAGGACTTTGCACTCCTGCACTCACTTCCTGATCTACTTCTTACCTACTCATTATAATAAGCCCCACATCTGGCTTCCACCACCCTGGAATCCTCCAGACACAAGCTCACCTTTTTTTTGGGGGGGGGGGAGGAATACGCCCCCCCGCAAAGTGAACTGAAATTCTCTCCCCCTTACCTGTTTTTCTCTTGCCCTCCCGCTCCGCCACTCCACCCTGAGCAAAGGGCAGCTAGAATCTCACACCCCTGGCAGATACCTGAGCCTGCCCTGCGGCTCCACCTTCCAGGGAGGGGCTCCCAGCTAGGAATCCTGTACTGGTTCTCAGCTTGCCTCTTCCCACCCTAAACAGACTGTCCCTTTGTAAAAAGTCAAGGAGGTCTGGCTCCTTAGCCCCCTTCTGCCCTGCCCAACCAGATCTACGCTCACCATGCGTTTTCTGGGTTGTTGTTTTTTTTTGCCATTAGCAGGCAGAAATTCACCAGGTAAAGCTTTCCTCCTCACACCACCAGACTGGGAGGAAAAGCAGCACCTCTGCATTTTTCTACAGCACTATCAGTACTATACAATGGTGCTTTACAGTGTGAAAGGAAAGGACCCTGCCCCAAGGGGCTTACAATCTACATACTGACACAAGGAAGACAACAGAGGGAGGAGGAAGGGGACAGAAGTTTGGAGTAAACAGGGGAAGCATATGCGATACATCGCCCCCCTTCCAAGATCACGGGGCTCCCTCATCTTGTTCACCGACCAACTCCCCTCTTACCCGAGCACCCGCTGGGACCCCCAAATCGTCCCCTGCTCTAACCGGCAAGATTCTCTCACCTGTTGGTTCGCTTCCTAGCAAAATTCAGCAGGTACACACGCCGTGGATTCCAGGGCGCTTCCAACTGTCAGATTGCGACCCGCTTTGCAGGCTTACCTGTCTCTTATTCTCTCCCTCCCCGTTTAAAACGCGTTTCTTCTCCAGCCCCGTCCGTTTTCCCTTTACAGGACACCTGACCGACCCCCCTTTCCTCGTACTAATTGCCTCGCGAAAAGGTTTGTAGGCAACAAGCCACTTAAATAGAACATGTGATGAATCGCAGTAAAAGGATTTGCCCAGGCTAATCCACATGTCGGGCCAACCCCCACCCCGTCTGGCTGTCCAGCTGGGACGGCTCTTTTCCTGATCCCTCCCCTACAGAAGCTCACGGAGCAGCGGAGAGACAGAAGGAGCTCGGACGCCTGGGTTCGCTAACTTTGGTGCTTAAAAGTTCTCGAGGAGTGCGAGCGCTTCACACACGCGCCATTTCCATACCCGGCCAGTAGGGGGTGTCGTGGCGTAGATTTGTCTCCACCCAGGGACTAGTTACTGTGCTTACCTGGGGCAAGATTGTCGAGGGCGTGAGGCCAGCAGCTGCCTGTTTGTGCCACGTCGCACTCCTTCCTTCCTTCCTTCCCTCTGTTGGTCTTGGCTTCAGTCGCGTAAATCATCGGTGCTAAATTCTCACAACACCCCAACCCTCCCTGAGAAAACGCCATTCATTCACAACTTCAGTTTTTATTACAAACGGTCACCTCCCAGCCCGCTCAGGGATGGTGGAGATTTAAATTATTGTTGACTCTCTCTCTCTCTCTCTCTCTCTCTCTCTCTCTCTCTCTCACACACACACACACACACACACACACGTGTGTGTGTGTGTGAGAGAGAGAGAGAGAGAGAGAGGGGTTTTCAGTTTATCTCCAGAGAGCCCAGGAGTCCTCCCCCCTCTAAATGAGAGAATCAGTGTAATTTCTGTTCAAGCTCAACCTTTATTTACGCCTGGGCTACTCTCATGGAATGTGACAAGCACAATGGTCACTGGCGTTTTCCCCAAGCCAGGGCAGAGAGCCAGGTCAATTCCTGGTTTCCCTGAGACAGGGTGAGGAGAGTTGGTCCTGGGTGCCAGACAACTTGTTGGGGTGACAGAGAGGGACTACAGCAGGCCCCTGGCTCCCCTCCTGAACTCTGCCCTATTTCATTGTCAGGTCTGGCCCTTCCATGAGGCCAACTGAAACAGTTGCCTCAGGCAGAGCAGGTTGGTGGGCAGCACCCATGGCTGCCTACTTGCATCGGCTGCTGCTCCTCCCACTCTGTGGATTGGAAAAGGGGGGCAGTGGCACAGAGGAAAAAAAGTGGAGGGGAGGAAGAGTGCCGAGCCAGAACATTGGAGAGTGGGATGCTGGCACATCACTGGGCAAGGAGGGGGGCAGCATTTAGCATGCCATCTCAGGCATCAGGAGATCTTGGGCCAGCTCGTCTTCCTTTATTGTATCTGCCAACATTACTTGGTATAATCACACTTCAATAGTGAAGTACAATGACTATGCAGGTACGTTAATCCTACTTAAAAGATTAAGCTTGAATTTGGGGCAATTTGAGCACCACCCTCCCCATTGTTGAAACCTTCCTTTTGCTCTGTTGTCATAATAAATACAGTACATGGCACCAGAATTACTTCTGGTCCTGGGGCAGGGACTGAAAACACTGGAATCAGCAGTGCAGTAGTTAAGCTTGGGAGGGGAGGAGACCCTCTGGAAACCAGAGTTGACTGCTCAAGTGAGTTTTCATGACTAAAATAATTTTGAAAGAAATGGAAAAAATGCACTTTCTTTGCTCCTGGAATAAATGGTGCATGCATGCATCTCCCTCAAGGGGCACTTCCTTCTTGGGCCAAACAAGTGTAGTGGGTGGGGCTGATCCAGGGCATAATCCCCCCGCTGTGGTCCCAATCTGGATCAGGGCTCTACATGGCTGATATTTTAAAAACCAAACACGCAGGTCCCAATCATCTAATTTGATGTAGAATGAAGAACGATTCCCTCTGTAGGAGGGGAAGATACCTCTTCAAAGATGGTGGTCCCTAGCAGATGCAGTATTTAATTGGAGTTTATTTTTTGAAAATGTCTATTGTGGGTGCCTTTTAGTGAATTAAAAGATTTAATCGATTAAAGGTGCAGCCCTACTCAGAGTATTACTTGCTCAACATAGTGCGATCTACAACAAGCCTGAGAGCAGCAGATGCCCCCATACTGCCATTCCATGATTCAGCAAAATGGATTTAAATCTGACAGGGAGGATAGTACCTACATTACAGTTCTCTTAGATGCACCCCATTAGAAAGATATACACAGAAATTCAGATTTAATTGTCCGCCCCATGGCCAGCTTTAGGGCGATTGGCTGAATTGCGTCCAATTGGGCCCCGCTCCTAAGGGTGCCCCACACGAGGCAGATTGTTAGGCGAGCAAAGCTCTGGGATGGATGGTGTTCTTTGGGTCTTTGGCGCTGGAAGGGCTCTCCCACCCCTTCCTGCACTCTGATTGGCTCCAAATCAGAACAATCCAGAAGCAATTGGCAGTGACACAATTCCATTATGATGTCATCACATCACTGCCAAACTACTTCCAGGGTGTGCGCTCTGTGCCGCCACACCAGCTGCCATGAACCCTAGCGGCACCACTGCCTGGGAATGAAACTGGAGTACGCTCACAGCATTCAATGCTGCTTGTTTTCTTTTATATTTGGGGCCCCACAAAAATGTTTCCAATTGGGCCCCACAGCTACTATAGCTGGCCCTAGTCCACCCCTCACCTCTTGGAGATTTATGAGATGGCATTCGATCTGACAAGAAGCTTATAATGGGGAGGAACAGTAGCGAAGGAAAACACCTTTGTGACCAAAATGATTCATGGGCTGGAGCACCTCCCTTATGAGGAAAGGCTACAGCATTTGGGGCTCTTTTCAGTCTACAAAAAAAGGCACCTGAGAGGGGAGACATGATTGAGACATGTAAAATTATGCATGGGATGGAGAGAATGGATAGAGGGAAATTCTTTTCCCTCTCGCACTACACCAGAACCAGGGGGCATGGACTAAAATTGAGTGGAGGGAGAGTTAGAACAGACAAAAGAAAATATTTCTTTACCCAGCGTGTAATTCATCTGTGGAACTCCTTACCACAGGATGTAATGATGGCACCTGGCCTAGATTCCTTTAAAGGGGGATTGGATCGATTCCTGGAGGAAAGGCAAGCCACAAGCAACCTTCTGGTTCTAGAAGTAGGTTTTCTTTGTATGCCAATTGCAATGAAGTGGTGACAGGGTACATACAGGTATCTTGTCTTGTGTGCTCCCTGAGGTATCTAGTGGGGCCACTGAGAGATACAGGAAGCTGGACTAGATGGGCCTTTTTGGCCTGATCCAGCAGGGCTCTTATATTCGTACGTTTGCCTTCAATTGTTTCAAATCGAAAAGTGAAAGTTGATGACATTTCCAGCAGGCAGCATTAATACATCTGGTGACTGAACAGCTCCGTCTAGCAGTGATCACTGGGTACTGACACTTGTTGCATTGCATATGCAAAGATGTATAACTTAAGCCCAAAGGCACCGTGCCTGGTCTGGGTAGGAACAAGAGGTACTGCAGCCTGCTGAAAATAAAGTCGTACAGACTCGATCTATTAGCTCCATGATGAAAAGCGCAGGATATACATTAACAATTAGTTACCTTATTAACTTACTTTCAGCAAGTTTATATCCTTCTTGTCTTGCATTTTATTTTTTATTTACTTTTTATTTATTTTTATTTATTTATTTTTCACATTTTTATACCGCCCTTCCTCCAAGGAGCTCAGAGTGGTGTACATATTTCCTCTCCTCCTTTTGTCTTCACAACAACCCTGTGAGGTAGGTGGGGCTGAGAGATAGTGACTGGCCCAAGCTCACCCAGGAAGCTTCGTGGGTGAGCGGGGATTTGAACCTGGATCTTCCAGGTCTAAGTCTGACTCCCAAACCACTACACCATCCTTTGTATCACAAAGTGGCTTATAGCAGCTTAAAACATAACATACTGTAACTGGCTCTTCTTAGCCTCCTCCATGGACTCTTGAGAATATAGGCCCTTATAAGGCTTGCTAACTGTTGAACTCTGGCATAGTGGGGTCTTCTCTCCCCCCTCCCCTCCATGAGCCTGCACAACAACTGCCAAAAGGACTCCCTTACCATCAGATGTCTCAATTGTGGCAGCTCACCTTTAGACAGGCAGGAAAAACAATTTTGTTCCAATACACTTTTTTCCCCCCAGATTTTTAAACCAAGATCTAAATCACTGCTGCAGCCGTTGGGCTTTCAATATGCTTTATTGCTGTTGAAAGACCGGATATAAAATACATTCCCAGCTACAGTTTAAAAAAAAAAGGTGTGTTATCGTAAGCTCCCTGTTGTGAAAAGCTTATAATGGCTGGGTTTTTTTTTTTTATACCGAGGATGTATGTTAGATTTTGCAATTAAGCCTGCTAAAAGCCTGGAAGAATGGCAGAAGGGGAGGGGGGGGGGATTTACCCCTGTTCTTCAAAGTGTATGTTTCTCTGTAGCATTGACTAAAAAAGGGCAGAACTGGACTTTCAGTGAACACTACACCACAAGATTCCCCAGTGAGCCTTGGAAAACGCAGAGAAGTGTTCAAGGCAAACATTCAGTTATACTGAAAAAACATCAGTATAAACACATCTGTAGAATGAGGCTCACACAAGGATGTTTCATGGATCGGTTCCAGATCCTGGTGTATGCTAGAGCTACTCAAAGAAAACCTTCTCACAGCGCAATCCTATCCAACTTACACCACCGGTGTAACCAGCACGGGAGGGCAGGGCGGGAGGTTTTGGAGGGGAGATTTAAATCCCCTTTGAATCCCCCTTTGGAGGGGATTTGAATCCTCTTTCCCTTCTGGGGCCTCCCGTTCTCGCTGCACCACTGGTTACACTGGTGGTGTAAGTTGGATAGGATTGCACTGTCAATGTTACAATGTCCAAACCTATGTTTAATGCCGCATGCAAAGCAGGGCTAAGGAGGCATTTGCAGGAGAGAAGCAGTAGACATGGACCAGCAGTTCACCCCTCCTCAGCCCACTGCTTCCCCCCTGCAATCCCCTGATGGCTTTTCCCACTTGACCACGAAGCCTGTCCCACAGCCAGGCTGGAGGAGAAGCAGTGTAGGTATACGGAGGATTGGAGATCCCATACTTGCAGCCATTACTGTACCAGGTGACTACAGCCATGACCTCCCTAAATAAATCAAGTCAAGACACTGTGTCTGTCTCACACCTGCAATCAGGGATAATCCCACCAACCTACACTACAGGGCTGTTTGTCAAGATTACAGAGATAACATATGTGAAGCACTTCAAGTGAGGGCTATCTAAAATACGAAGGACCACTGTTAGGGGTTTTCTGCACAGCTGCCTTTCATTAGTTGTCAGCAGAGTTATTTGGTTCATCCAGTCCATGATGAATGCAGATTTTAATCTGCAGTAGCAACCAACAAGGAGTAACTATTTAAAAGGGCATATGTATGCAGCTCCAAGTATCACCCAGACACGTTTCATAAAACCAAGGGGAAAAAACCAAACAGTTTAAGTCTTTTTGCCATCTAACAACAACAAAGACACAAACACACACCTTTTGGGAATGAATTGCTTTAATTCTTATAAATACAGAGAGACTTCAAGTGGCAGGAAGACAACCATATTTAAATAACTGACCCCCACTAACGTTTTGCCTCAAAAGAAGGCTGGGTGACCCCTTATAAAAAATTGTGCCTGACCGAGGTGGAGACAGAATTTCAGGAGAGAGGTTTGGAAGAATGCTCAGGCAACCTCCTGCAACCGGGCCATCAGACAAGCCATGCTTAGAATGAGAAAAACATAAAACATATAGTTTAAAAACAATAAGTCTATAAATACTTGGCAAGGAGAGACATTCCAGTCTTACAGTCCAACCCTATCAATTTATACTCAGAATTCACCCCACCCCTAGGATTCAGTGGGGCTTCCTTCCAAGTAAAGACAAAGCAGACGTAACATAGCAAAGACCTCACAACAAAGACCTTCAGTTGTGGGGCTTTGCAGGTGGGATGTCAGAAGTGTGTACCAATGAATTGAATGTTGACTCAGCCACTCATACAGTACTTCATGCAAATGGTCTTTGTTTTAATTTTTAACAGTGCCATGTGTTTATTTTTTAAATGGAAGCTTTTTTAAAGTGCAAGACTTCTGCGGGGGGGGGGAAGAGAAAAATATTTCTGGTGACATCACAAAGACTGGCCAATCAGTACTGTACTGAGTCAGCTTCCAATTCAAACTTGTGGAACCCACCGCTTAACCCCAAGAGAGGGAAAGTATTCCAGGACTGAATGCAAGGAGGGGGGGGGTTTTCACTCTAAGTGAGCATAAATGTGCGACCTCAGGCCACATGAACCCAAACAGAATGAAAAGCAGTGTGAACAATGCAGGTTATCCACAAGTTACAAAGAATAAAGCAAAACCAACAAACAGGTTGTCACAGCCATTGATCTCAACAGGTGCCATTCATTCATCAATGTGTGCTTTTCAATTAGAGGCTGTGGACAGTGAGAAAACAGTCCATCAAACAGGGATTGAAGCTCATGTTCTCTTCATCACTCCACCCATCTTTCCCATTTGCTCTCAAGTGGGCGATGCTGCTATCACCTTCCAGTTCCAGTTCAATGTTCCAGTTTAATGTGCAGCACAATACAGTACAGGCAAGCCTACACTATTGCGTTTTTGGGTGCCTCCATAAAGCAGCTTGCTCATAGATTACAAAAAGTGACGTTACCAAAACCAACTTAATTTGGAGACAGACGGCTCAGGGCCTCGTCGCCCTGAGCAAATGGAAGTTTAACAAGGGATGACCAAAATGCAAGCTGTTCCACCTTGATCTAACGTAGGTAAATGGAAGTTAGCCCCAATTATTTCAGTGGAATTTATTCCCAAATCAGCATGCCTATGGGCTATTTACCACAGTGACTGCCAAACACACTAGCATGCTGCAAGGGGGGGGGGGGCTAAAGTGCACATTGAAGAGCAGAGCCACCATGCAAGGCCCCAGGAACAGGGAGGCCCTGTGCTGCATGGACGCACTTCCTGCTAACATACAGGAAGTGACATCATCCCAAAGAGTAGGATCCCACCAAGAACCTCCAATACAGCGTTCACTACAGTCAATAGTTGCCAAGGAAACCCAGAACCAGCACCATGGCCCATTCCTGAACCCTGGTTGGCTGGACAAAGAAAAGTGTGGGATACTGGGAGGCAATATTAACTGGACCACCACCCAATTATGTTCCCCCCACATTTTTATACCTCCCTTCCTCCAAGGAGCTCAGAGTGGTGTACATATTTCCTCCCCTCCTTCTTGTCCTCACAAACAACCCTGTGAAGTGGGTGAGGCTGAGAGATAGTGACTGACCCAAGGTCACCCAGGAAGCTTCATGGCTGAGCAGGGATTTGAACCTGGATCTTCCAAGTCTAAGTCCAACTTCCAAACCACTACACCATCCTGGCTCTCAATTGCAGTTGCATCAACAGGCCCCACTTACTATTCCACTGCTGCATGGAATTAAAGTAGGCTAGCAACTAAGGGGGTAAATATTATTAAAATTTCAACTGGCATTTAAATTGATATGGCAGTTAATTCAGGTAACTCCTTGCTTTCCTTTTGTAATTTAATTTTAATTGATTTAATTTTGTGTGTTGCTGGTTTTATTTTTAAATCACCCACTTTGACCAGAGTAGTTAAATAATAAACAAATAGCAAGGATTATGCCTGCCTATTGCTCCGGGAGGTGCTTGAGAAAACAAGTCTATTGAGCACAAAAGTAAAATTGTGTTTCCAGTTTTAACAGTTTAACAAAACACTGTATCCTTCCTTCAGCCAAGCGATAACGAGAGCTTGCCCACAGATCCACACACCCCTTCGCAAGTCCAGAGAAAGACTGGAGTGGCAGGATGTGTACCTCAGCCTTTGGCAGAATGATAAGGCAGCTGGTCTGAGGAGCCATATTCTGTCCAGCATGCCACACGGGGAGAAGTGAAGTGGCGACAAAGAAGTGACCGAGTACAGGTGGGCCCCCATATCCACTGATTCGCTATCCACGGTTTCAGTTATCCACGGATCGTGGGGACCCCCCTGTCAGGAAGCCAGAGATCACCCAGACATTGAATATTAGTTCTGTGTATCCATAAGTTGATTGTAATGTATCTAACTGTATGTATTTAATCACAAGATGTTTGTATGTCTAAAGCTGATGTAAAACAGAAGTAAAAGGAATGTGTAACAGGGCAGTTACAACCCCTTTGAAATGCAACTGTCTCTCAAAGTGAGAAACTAAGTGGCAGACTAGAGCAGAAACAGGCCTGCCTGAGGCATCTTCAAGGACACTAGATAAGAAAGAGTTCCGTGTGAAGTGATTAGTCATCATAAAACATATCTAAAGTGAAACCAAAATCTGCACTTCACACAGGTGTTGTAAATCAGAACCAAGGTTTGAGGATGTGTACGTGTAAGGCATCGGATTGGCTACTTCGTGCCAGTCGATGCCCCCACTTTTGGAGGAATAACCGTTATTCTATTGGGTATAAAGGTAGGAGCAGTCTTGGCTCCAGGGCTCTCTTCCTTCTGGCATCGGCCGCGGGAGCGTCTGCCCAAATTTACATCAGAATGCCATTCACTATCTCTAGGTATGTATAGGGTAGAATAGCTAGTCTTTGTTATGTTTAATGTGCCTGTCTGCTATGTTTTCCTCTTTGCAAGCCTCTTGTAACAGTCCCAAGCGGGATGAGGTTTTGCACCATAAACGAAATTTACTTCTTTAAAATAAATTTCTTATATTTCTAAAGAGGACTCTGTGTGTGTCAAAGCGCTGGACCAATCTGGGATAAGCACTGGGAAAAGGAGGAAACCGGGAAGCAACGGTGTCGCCCGTGCGACTGGTCAGGAGGGAGGCTCCAGGGTGGCCAGACTTCAAGCGGAGAAGCGGCAAGGTTGCAGATGCACTGCGGGGATAAGCAGTGGACCGGGGGAGTTACTCTGGGGGAAGAAGTTGTAGATAAAACGCAGCCATAGTGCCTGAGACTGCGAGAACTAACGCAGAGGCTGTAAATAAAGCCAGGCAATCTCTCTTTTTGCTGTACCCAGAGTAACGCAACCTTGACATGGTGCCAGCGAGTGGCCTTTTTCCAGTTAGCAATACATATTAGTGGGAAGTTCCCTTGATTGGTCGGTACACACAAGGTATTAAGCGGACGATGGCACAAGTTTGTTATTTTGCTGAGCTAGGTTATGAGTAGTGCTTCGGAGTCGGACGACGGAGAAAGTGTCGTGGAGCAGGGTTTCGAGTGGGACGAAGCGGATCTGCACCTCTTGGCGGAGTTGCCGGGACCGACGTGGGAGCCCAATTCGTTCTGGGAGCGGAGTGCCTGTACCAGAGCCGAGATGTCTACGCCACGAGGAGCGGTAGGAGGAGCGGTGCCAAAGATCCAGAGGACGCCGGTGAATGGAGACCAGAGGACAGATGACCACGTGCAGGATCAACCGACGGACGATAGAGCGCAGGAACCGGATTTGCCCATCCCGACAGACCCGGGCGCGATGTACCAGGCAATGATGTCTATGCTGTCTATGCAACAAAAAATGATGTTGGATCAACAAAAGTTCATGAACGATTCGAGTATCAAGGAATGGAAGGAGAAAGCTCAACTGCTGGAGCGAGAGTTGAAAGTTGCTAAGGGGGTGGACAGTCGTAATCTTCCAAAGTGGACGTCCGGACAAGACCCCGAAGATTTTTTCACAGTAATCGAGCGAGTGCTGTCTCAAGCAGGTACGCCGATAACTGATTATATGCGTATCATTTCTGGTCTAATTCAAGATAAAGAGGGGCTGAACGTCTTGGCGGGAATGCGCCCGGATGCCTCGTACCAAGACTTTAAAGCGGCAGTACAGCGGCGGCTAGATTTAACGGCTGAAGGGCTGCGCGAACGTTTTCGCAGTATGCAAGTTAAGCCGGGAGAGACTTTGAAACAGTTTGTTGCGCACGCCAGAATACGCATGCGTCAATGGTTCAACAAGGACCAAGCGTTGACTTTAGATAAAGTAGAAGATGTCCTACTTCGAGAACATCTCATGCTTGCGGTGGAACCAGAGTTGGCGTTGGCGTTACGTGAACGGAAGCCAGCGACCGTGGACGACGCCGCGGATTGGGGCGATGAGATTAAGGTGGCGCGCCGGAAGTTCAGTGCCAGTAAGCTGAGTTCCAAGGAAGGCGCCGGAAAGTTCGATAGAGGCCGGGAGAGGCGGCAGCACTCAGCACATGAAAGGAAGCCGTGGCCGGCAGAGCAAGTTGCACAGCGGAGCGCTCAGAAGGGGCAGCTGGGAAACCAACAGCCGAACTTCAAGCAATTTCAGCACCGCGACGGTGGTGAGCGTACTGGGCAGCCGAGGGAGAGGGGTCGATCTCCAGGCCGGCAGCAGTTCCAGAAAGGCTCGTGTTTCCTGTGCGGCTCCATGGAGCATCAGAAGAAATCCTGTCCACAGTACAAAGGGCATCAAGAGCGTGATGCGCCTAGACCTCAAGTAAGGACTTTGCGTAGAATCCAACCACCGCCAGCAGACTACATCGAAAGGGCAAGGAGACAACCAGAGGTCTGGGAGTTCGAGGCACCAGACCCTTGGCGGCGGCAGGAGCCAGCGGCGGCAGCGCCGGCTCACCCACCTCAACCCAACCCTCCGTGGCAAGCAGCTTCGGTAAGCCAGAACCCTGGGGCACGCACAGCGCTAGTTAGCCAGACATCACTGGGGGCTACGGCGGGGAGTGCACCTGAAGGGGATGCCGTTTTGGGAACACAGTCCGGGACGATGGGATGGGTGGTTAGTGAGACCTCACCACAGAACCTGGGAGGACTTAGAGTGCCGGGAGTAAATGCCCTCACAGCCAAAGACATCCAACACATGACAGAGGTGCCCACAGAACAGTGGATTCAACATGATCAGAATGTGTGGACTGAGTCTGAACGTTCCCAGCCAGTTTGGCTGTATGGACGGAAATTTGTGGCATTTGTTGATACGGGGGCTGACTTTTCCTCAGTCTCGCAACATCTAGTTAGACCTGAAGACATACGGACTTTGCAATATCGCAGTGCAGCTTCACATGAGAAGGGAGTGGGATATTATCGGGTTGCTGATGTCCCTATAAGATTTGGAGTTTTTTCTGGAATTAGACCTATGCTAATCCATGAGTCCAAATCCCCTCAACTTTTAATTGGTGCAGATATTTTAAAATTTGGCACCAAGCTCTATACTTTGACCAGAGCACAACAGCAGAAAGTGGATGCGTTCCTCCACACTTTAAAGCTGCAGGAGGAGTTGGAGGCGTTGCAGCAGTCTCCAGGGCAACAAGCAGTTAATGTTGTTGACCAGCAGCAAATCCCTCCTGATCAGCATACCGCCATTCACCAGTCACAGCGGGAGGGCCCTGCAGAACAAGTGCAGGAAGCTGTTGTAGTCAGGGAGCCAGTACAGCAACCGCTCTCTGAACAATATGCCGTTAACCACCAACCACAGCAGGAGGGCTCTGCAGCCCCAGTGCAGGATGAGACTGAGGTGCAGGAGCAAGAGCAATTGCTGTTGGCTTGGGGGGCAGTTTTGGAGGATCCTGAAACGCAGCAGCGGTTTCGCAAGGAGCTGCACGAGGACCCAACGTTGGCAACGTACCGTGCCCAAGCTATTCCACAGGGGCAGTCTTTACCTGAGGTTGAGGAGTGCTGCTTTTGGAAAAATGGAGTACTTTTCAGGTCATACACAAAAAAGGGGCATGCCGTGAGCTGGAAACATGCAACTCAGCTCGTGGTTCCACAAAGTTATCGATCGCTACTTCTGGACACCGCCCATTGTTCTGCTTGGGGAGGACATTTGGGGTTGAAGAGAACTTTGGCGAAATTGTCTGAAAGGTTTTATTGGGGAGGTATTTGGAAGGACACGAAAAAGTATTGTGAACAATGTCGTGTGTGTCAGTTCCGAGGTACCCCACAAGATCAGACTAAGGTGCCATTGCAGCATTTTCCAATGGCCTCTGAACCCTTCGAAATCTTAAGCGTCGATATCCTCGGTCCCTTAGCCCCCACCAAAACTGGAAAGAAGTGGATTTTGACTATTATTTGTCATTTCTCACGTTTTGTAGAAGCTATTCCGCTGAGTACAATTTCAGCAAATGCAGTGGCAAAGCCTTTGCTTGAATTTATGACGAGGTATGGTTTGGCTAAATGCCTTATTTGTGATCAAGGAAGCCAATTCCAGTCCAGTTTATTAAAAGCCCTCTGTACGTTAGCAGGTGTACAGCATTTGCCAATCTCCACAGCAGCTCATTTTTCGAATGGGGCAGCTGAACGGGCTAACCAGTATATTCTGCAGTTGCTTAGAGGCTACGTTAGCCAGCATGGTGCTCAATGGGACGCTGGGATCCCAGTCTTAACAGCAGCCTTAAGAGACTCATACCAGGCTTCACTGGGGTGTAGTCCTAATGAAGTAGTTTTTGGAAAGTCTCTACGCACGCCCCTAGATTTGCTAAAGGATTCCTGGATTGGGCAGCTGGAGAAGGCTCCCGTCCCGGTGAAGGAATATTTAGCAACGTTACAAGAGACGCTAAGAGCAGTACATCAGTTTGCCTCACAGAATTTGATACAGGCAAGAGCAGAACAGAAAGAACGCTACGATCAGTCTGCTCGCAATGTTGTTTTTCCCATTCATTCGAAAGTTTTACTTCTCAAGGAAGATAGGGGACATAAGCTCCAGGGCAAATGGGAAGGTCCTTTTGTTGTGCAGAAAAGGCTTTCAGATACAAATTACCTGATTAAGCCCGTGGAGGGGGAAAAACGCAGTCAAGTCATTCATGCCAACAGGCTGAAGCCGTTTAAGGAAGGGGGGGTGATTCATTCCCTCAGACACACAGCCCAAGTTGCAGATTTACCTCACCTTGATGATGTTGATTTATTGTCTGACTGTAAACAGGCTCATACATTGGAACAATGGGAAGTGCCAGAGCACTTGGAGTGGAATCAACAAGTCCAGCTGCGGTCTTTGTTGTTTAAGTATGCTGCAGTGTTTGATAACAAGCCAGGGCTGACTAATCTTATGACCCACAGGATTGACACAGGGGAGCATGCGCCAGTTAGGTCAAAGTTGCGCCCCCTGAATGCAGCTATGCAAGAGGTAATTCACAAAGAAGTTAAAGAGATGTTAGATCTTGGAGTCATCCAGCCTTCAAACAGTCCCTGGGCGTCTGTTCCTGTTATAGTAACAAAGAAAGACTTGGACCAGGATGGCCAAACTCAATTTCGTTTTTGTTTGGACTTTAGACCTCTGAATAAAATCACTAGGGTGGATTCTTACCCTCCCAAGCATGTAGAAGCCATGATTGAAAAAGTCAGTAAGGCTAAGTTTATAACTACAATGGATTTGTCCAAGGGCTATTGGCAGGTGCCTTTGCACCCTGCTGACAAGTGTAAAACTGCTTTTTTAGTAAAAGAAGGCTGTTTCGAATTTAATGTCTTAGCGTTTGGACTCAATAATGCGGGAGCAACGTTTCAGCGTCTCATGGACAAAGTATTTTTGGGGGCTGATTTTGCAGATACTTATCTTGATGACGTGGTGTTAATTTCGGACACATTTGAAGAACACATGACACATTTGGAAGAAGCATTAAAGAGACTGCAAAATGCAGGGTTGACTGTAAAGCTTGCTAAGTGTCAGTTTACAAGACCACATGTTGACTTTCTGGGGTTTCGTATTGGCCAAGGGCAGATACATCCTATGCAGGCTAAAGTGAGAGCCATTTTGGATTGGCCAACACCTCGAAATAAGTCAGGGGTTCGTTCCCTGTTAGGTCTTTTCGGGTTTTATCGGAAATTCATCCGGGATTTTGGACATATCTCATCACCGTTGTCAGATTTAACACGTAAGAAAAGCCCTGATAAGGTTAAATGGACGCCACAGTGCGAGCAAGCGTTGCAAACTTTGAAGCAACGGTTATTAGAGGCACCAGTGTTGGTGAGCCCTGATTTTTCACAACCGTTCGTGGTTCAAACAGACGCTTCTCAGAGAGGGATTGGGTGTGTGCTAGCTCAAAGAGTGCAGGGAGAGCTAAGACCCATTGCTTTCCTTAGCAGGAAGTTGCTACCTCGGGAGTGCAACTATTCTACCATCGAGCAAGAAGCCCTAGCAGTTGTCTGGTCGTTGACTAAGTTGAGACACTACTTACTCGGACAGCATTTTTACCTATACACAGACCATCAAGCCTTGTCTTGTATGGATAAGATTGATGCTAATCAAAGGATACTCAGATGGAGTCTGACCCTTTCTGATTACAATTTTTCGATTCACCATATTAGAGGGAGCCAGAACATAGTTGCCGATTCGTTATCTAGACAGTGGGAAGTGGGGGATACCTTGACTCCTAGTCCCAGCTCTACAGAAATAAAGGACAACTCACTACAGAGATAGGAGGCTAATTTTAGCAATGCTGCTATGTTTGTAACTACCTCACTGTTTTGTTTTCTATGGTTGTTTGTCTTGTGATCTCTTGCAGGACGAAATAAGTACCCAAAGTTATTGGAGTACGTTTTCGTCTGGGGAAGGCGTGTCAGGAAGCCAGAGATCACCCAGACATTGAATATTAGTTCTGTGTATCCATAAGTTGATTGTAATGTATCTAACTGTATGTATTTAATCACAAGATGTTTGTATGTCTAAAGCTGATGTAAAACAGAAGTAAAAGGAATGTGTAACAGGGCAGTTACAACCCCTTTGAAATGCAACTGTCTCTCAAAGTGAGAAACTAAGTGGCAGACTAGAGCAGAAACAGGCCTGCCTGAGGCATCTTCAAGGACACTAGATAAGAAAGAGTTCCGTGTGAAGTGATTAGTCATCATAAAACATATCTAAAGTGAAACCAAAATCTGCACTTCACACAGGTGTTGTAAATCAGAACCAAGGTTTGAGGATGTGTACGTGTAAGGCATCGGATTGGCTACTTCGTGCCAGTCGATGCCCCCACTTTTGGAGGAATAACCGTTATTCTATTGGGTATAAAGGTAGGAGCAGTCTTGGCTCCAGGGCTCTCTTCCTTCTGGCATCGGCCGCGGGAGCGTCTGCCCAAATTTACATCAGAATGCCATTCACTATCTCTAGGTATGTATAGGGTAGAATAGCTAGTCTTTGTTATGTTTAATGTGCCTGTCTGCTATGTTTTCCTCTTTGCAAGCCTCTTGTAACAGTCCCAAGCGGGATGAGGTTTTGCACCATAAACGAAATTTACTTCTTTAAAATAAATTTCTTATATTTCTAAAGAGGACTCTGTGTGTGTCAAAGCGCTGGACCAATCTGGGATAAGCACTGGGAAAAGGAGGAAACCGGGAAGCAACGGTGTCGCCCGTGCGACTGGTCAGGAGGGAGGCTCCAGGGTGGCCAGACTTCAAGCGGAGAAGCGGCAAGGTTGCAGATGCACTGCGGGGATAAGCAGTGGACCGGGGGAGTTACTCTGGGGGAAGAAGTTGTAGATAAAACGCAGCCATAGTGCCTGAGACTGCGAGAACTAACGCAGAGGCTGTAAATAAAGCCAGGCAATCTCTCTTTTTGCTGTACCCAGAGTAACGCAACCTTGACACCCCCCCCCCAGGCTTTTATTTTTTTCCCCAGTAAGCTTCGTTTCTTCCTTAAAGAAACAGGAGAAGCAGCCTCTGGCTGCTTATTACAGGCAAGTAGAATGAGACTAAGTACTAGAGAGGCTCTGCAAGGTTAACAGAAACCTTGCAGAGCCTCTCTAGGACTTAGTCTCGTTCTACTTGCCTGCAATGGAGGCTGCTTCTCTGTTTGTTTTAAGGAAGAAACAAAGCTTGCTGAAAGAAAAATGAGAGCTGGGGGGGGGGCAAGCATGCCTGTCTGCAGGGGAGGCAGGGTGGGGGGCCCCTCAGGAAACCATGCAGGGGGTGTTCGCTTTTATCCACGGTTTCAAGTATCCACGGAGGGGCCTGGAACATATCCCCAGCGGATACGGGGGCCCACCTGTACCAGTTCAAGGGGGCAAAGTGTAGCAAGGGGAAGGTGGAGTCTTAGGAAAGTGTGGCAAGCTTTACAGAGACATCTCTTTGTCAAGATTGATCAGAGACAACACACTGAGGTATGTTACCGCTTGGAATACAGTTGTCTCCTTTCCAAGACCTTAACGTTCATCTTGAACACAAAACCACCACATTATTACCAGCCTCCTTAACGGCAGACAATATCGAGATGGTAGTGTTCGGAGTGTACAGTACTTAAAAAATGAGAGTACCTCTGTAGTATACTAAATAACCGCTGAATATTAGCACCCACATTTTAAAACAGCTTTTCAGGGTCCATTCACAGAATCCTTTACCAGGCCAAGATGCAATTAATTACCAAGCAGTCGCGTCGCGACGACGCGCGTCACCCCAGAGCGGGGGCGCGTGTCGCCCTTAAGGGGGAGGCTCCGCCCCCGTGCGTGACGTCACGCGCAGGAGCAGAGCGCCCTCCCCGCTCCGTTTTCGGCTCATTTTGGAGCCAAACGGACACAGGGGAGGGCGGGCAGGCCCACCTTCAGCTCGAAACTGTAAGTGGGGGGTGATCGCGCGTCACCCCTAGACGCGCGACGCCCCGCCCCCCCGCTTCCCCCCGTCGACGCCAGTGTTACCAAGTGCACCGCAAGTACCCGATTCATGCTAAAGCGGACATCAGATGATTTCCCGCATATTCAGCTTGACCTCATTGTGCCATCATTGTCTTTCTGACAGCCTGCCAGGTGATGGCGCTGCAAGCTTTAACCAGAGGACGATGGCTTTATCGCAGATGCAACATTCACCACCCAGTATAGCCCCCTTGCAGAGGGCAATTGACTCCTTGACAGGAGGCAATTTCTCACATTCTAAAAGTAAACTTTGAAGTGGGGTGTCCTAACACTAAGCTATGGCCCCCTCCCTCAATCTCTGGCATCTCTAGGTAGGACTGGGAAAGACCACTGTTCTGAAATCCTGGAGAGGCTCTCCCAGTCAATATAGGCAATTCTGACCCACTTGGCCAGACAGTTTCATATGCTCATGGGTGTAAGAATGGCACATGGTGCCAATCTTAACTCGGGGAGGGGGAGCATGCCTCAGCCATCACAACAGGAATTTGGGAGACAATGCCTTTATGCGTGCTTCTGCAGATTCAAGTGAGATCCAGCCAGTAAGACACAATTTCAATGTGCCACTAACCCCGTCAGATAAAATATTCATGCAACAAACAAACAAAACAAAAAAGGGAGTGCTTTCCCAACCCCATCCAACATACTTGTAGACTGAAATTTCTTCCAAATGTTGCATTTAATAATGCAGAACAACAACAACAACAACAAAACACTCTGAAAATTGCTCCAGAACGCTAAACGTGGGCCACAGCAAAGTCCCCAAAAGGTAACTAACTACGCCACCAAAACCCATGCAAAGGTTTTAAGTCAAAACAATATCAGCTCCCCTCTCCTAACAAGATGAAGGATTCTCCATTCCTTTCAAGCACACATTTCCTACGATTTCATTATTAGTACCTTAAAATCTATTCTTAAAGATGGAATCCTAAGATATATTAGAAAAACACAAATGAAACCTTCCTATGGAGACTTTGGGGGCTTACATTCACATGAGCATCTGAGATTGGGGCCCAGACCACAGTGATAGTAGGGAACATGCTTTGCATGTAAGAAGACTGTCTTTGGCACCTCCAGCTACAAGGGCTGCAAAAGGCCTACGCTAAAACTCTGGAAAGCTGTGCTACAAGAAGGCGTGTAGTGTACTATTGTACTCCCAACTAGGAGACCTGTCAGTATGTAAGGGCCAAGGCACTTAGTGCCAGAGCTGGAAGCCAAGGACGTTCCACAACTCTTCATCACAGAAAGAGATGGCACTCACTGGCTTATGTGGGAGAAAGTCAATGGGTGTACTCTGGAGCCCTGTGGGGGGAGGTGGGGCTGGCTTTTTGCCCCTGCCAATAAGCCTTCCCAGACGGATCATTTTGGAACCATAATCAGTCGCAAGAACATTCCCATACCATTTGGCTCAACCCCTTTGGTCAGATCTATACTACAGACTCCCATGATATTGACTCTTCTTGGCGAATTCCAATTGTTCCAAGTAGGGTCAGGGTCTCTAGCACAGACCTGTCAGCACCCAAACTACAACTCCCAGGATTCTTTGGGGGAACCCATTACAATTCAACTGGCATAAAAGCCAGTTAATAGCCAAAATATATTCAAACTTAAAAAAAAATTATAGAAAGGCAGGGTACCATTTAATTAACTGATTATGGTGTAACTATGTCCTTACTCAACACCAAGTCCATCTCATTTTTGAAATAGAGTCCTAAAGGAGAATGTTGAAACAAAACTAGACCCAAGGACATAATAACCACATTTGTGCATATTCTCTTTGTTGCTCTTGCTCGGTCTGCCCCCTCTCTGCTGTTACGACCCTAAAGCAGTGCTTCCCAAACCTTTTAGCACCGTGACCCAAATTTTAAAAATGACAATTGCGACCCACATAGCTTTACTTCTGGCTTCCCATCCAGGCCCAAAGGAGCACCATCTCCCTGCTCCCACCCACCCCGCCTACCTTCTCCTATAGCCTGCCTGGAGGTGAAATTGGCAATGCATGGCTTGCCTGGCTGCCTTGGCCCCATGCTAGCGAGGCGGGAGCCAGCGTCCCCACATTGCCTGTAGCCCACCATACGGGTCAGGTAAGCACTTCCCCCTGGACAGAAATGCTGCAAACATTTTGTGACCCACCCAAAAATTGGGTTGCGACCTTGAGAAACACTGATCTAAGGTTTTAAACCCCTGAAGGCAAAGAAGGTTTTCACAGGAAAAAGCGGTGCTCTAATATAAATACAAGAACCTAGGAATCATATTATTGGATCCAACCAACAGGTCCAATTTTGTCCCACCCACCCTTTTTTGTCAACAACAACCAACCCTGGGAGGCTCACAAGCAAATTACGACGGAGGGAGTCCGCCCGTTATTTGCCCCCAATGAGAACAAGGCCTTAATTCTTGTTCATGTTCTTTTTCAGAACAGTGTTCGTTGTGGTCATGGCAGTTAGCTTACAGAACGCAGGTTCCATGCTAGGAAGCAGAGCAAAGAATTCTGAGATATGTCAAAGGCCAGACCGGACCCCCAAAGTGTTGAGAAACAGTACAGAACATACTCTTGTACCTAAAGAGAGTACTGTGAACAGTACAAAAGCAAGAACATGTCCTCCTAACCGAACAAAGCACCAATAATCACTGCCCATGTGAACGCAGACAAGGAGGCTTAGCGGCTGGCTATTATCACCCTCCAATACCATTCCCATCTAAACTATTAGACCTTGTGCTTTTATCTAAAAGACAATCACATAATTCTTCTGCCTCAAACTACGCACAATTGCCCTCAGAATTTAGATGACTGCCATTTTTCAAACAATCCCCAAGATCCCTATGTCACTACAACTAGCAGCTATTTCAAAGTACCTCAACATTTAAACCACACCATTTCAAGCTATTTGTAAACGCTCCCAACCTCTTCACATCCAACATCTGCCAACATTCACATTTCTCCTTAGTTTTTACAGAGACAGAGCTCTTTGTGTTATGTGCCAAAATAGCCCCAAACTAGCCAAGCCTCTAATCCTCATGGTTGTGGAGGAAGGACAAGACAGCTTGGAAACGATGGAAGCTTCCAGGAGCATTTGAGCTGCCTGCCTTTTCCCAGGCTTTTCAGTCCTTGTTGCAAATTGGCGGCTGAATAGCCTTCCTCTGCTGCTCAACAGCCAAGTGATGCTATCTGCACCAAACAGAATCAGATGGGTGGATGAGCAGGTGCCTCACAAACGTAATTGTGGTGTATAGGGCACTTCCCACACCACCCATCTACACTGTTGTCTTTGAGAGCTGCAGGAGTTTTGCCCAACTTCTCTTTCAAAGTTTTCGTGCCCTGCGGCCACCACCTGATCTGCCCAAGAGGAATGGTCAGCCCGAGTTGTCCTGCTGCAGGTCAGCCATGACAGGAAATGTAAAACTACAGCACCTTTCACATAATTTACGCAAAAAACACAAACATGAAATAAATCAGGCAGCTCACGCAAATGAAAGTACCTTACAGAATGAAGTCAAAATATTGCCCATTTGTTTCCTACGTGTACACACAGCTTTGACTGTCAGAGGAATAAATGATTTCTCTGCCATCCACATTTGACCACCAGACCAAGAAAAACACAAAAAACACACACCCTCAAATGAATCAGAAGAAGCTGATCTACACATCCATACAAAGAAGGATGTGAAGTGGGGGTATCATTTCAGCCTGCAGGCAGGTGTGTGGATTGAAGGCCCAACTCTAGCCAACTTTCTAGCACCGAGGCAGCCGCAATGCAGCCCCAAGGTAAGGGAACAAACATTCCCTTAATCTTGAGGAGGCCTCAATGACTGTCCGCCCCCACTGCAGGATGCAGCACACGCCCCATTGTCACAGTTGCTGCATCAGTGCTGGAAAGTTGGATAGGATTGGGCCCCTGAGTGTCACTTTTTTTTTTAACGCTCCCCCACTTCAAAAATTCCCTGCATGTGGACAACACAAATCAGGGAACAGGCTACTCTCTTCCCCCAATGTGCCTACATACAGGACATCATCTTTAATGTGGGGGAACACACACACACACACACACACACACACACACACACACACACACACACACACACACACACACAGAGTGAAGACATCCAAAATTGTATCACTTCATTCTTTTAACACAAAGAGAGCCTCATCATACAACTCATTTCTAGGAATACATATCCCACCACAAGAGATTCGCCCAAACCACACCAAGCTCACTTTAAAGTGCACCCTGACTCATTTCCTATTACTGGTACTTTCCTTTTCCATACCCCATTCTGAGGTTAAAGTTAAACCTGAGTCCTATTGTATCTTAGTGAAAATAAAGAGTTAATACTGTAATGATTTTGAAGCTTCCTTGGTAGACGCTCCCCAAAACCAGCTAGCAGTTGCCCCTTAACAGCTGCCATACATTAAGTACTTTGTTTTTTAAGAAGAAGCTACAGTAAATTATGAAATTTCTCCATCAAAATTGATTTTCTGGTCTGCAAAATGTGCTTCTAGAAATATATGTATTGCCTTTAGAAATATTCAATAATTTAAGACATTGATGTTGATGGGTGGTTGGGCTAAACATTGATGTTCCATCCAAATTTGTTATGCAAAGAGCCAGAAAAAAATGTTATAAAAATGGAACATAGAATTGTAACAAGAGTGGATCATCTTCTCCGGGATTGTGGTCATAAAACAACGAAAAGTTAAAAATGTTCAAAACATGTAATTTTAAAAGCAACTTTTATGACCACAGTCCAGGAGAAGATGATCCACTCTTGTTACATTGTAGCCGGTCATAACAGTTTTCGCTCTGTTTTGAACATAGAACTATTTGATTGTTTTTTGGTGACAATTGTACCATTAATTTTGAAAATGTCATGGAACTGATATTTTAGTAAAAGGATACAAATGGATTCATTTTCTCTGGTGAAAATCAAAGCAAGAATATGAGAGAGAAGTCTAAACATGATCAAAAATAAATACTGTAATTTAAAAATGCGAAGCCATCAAAGCTCTCTCTGAATTAATTTTTTGCAGGCCTTTTGGAAATCTTAAGCTCTGAGTGTTTTTTAAAAACAGAGCTTTTGTTCGGTGGGGTGTTTTTTTTTGTTTTTTGTTTTGCTACAATGCAAAAAAATTAAGAGACTCCCAATTTAAAAGACCCTTTCAGAATTTCAATAGAAGATTTTGTCAGTTTCTACATGCCAGAGATTTCTGCAACAGGTTTGGAGCTAGAAATATGAAATCCAATGTTGATTTAAACGTAATCACATTTTCTTACTTTCAGGCTCTTTGCCAAATTCAGCATCTAACCTCCCCTCCACCAGTTTATGCTGTTGAATTGTCCCTTTTGCAGTTTTTCTTTGCAATACAAAACAAATCCTGCTATAGCCTTTTTATATCTCAGAACTGACAAAAGAGGGAAGAGCTATGTCCCCCCCATGCAGGACCTCAGAACCCCAACCTGCCCACCCACCAGCTGTCAGCCCCCATGCAAAATTCCTGCAGAAAAAGTTTCTTCCACTATGAAAGAAAATATAAACCATCCTAGAAAATCTACAGGTAACAAACAGGGATTCTTCTTTGTGGAAGGAGAAGGGCAGAGACGAGATTCTGTCGCACATCTCCACTGAAGACTCTCTCTGCTCTTCCAGCTTCTTCCCAGGCCCCTGGCAGCTACGTGAGCCATTTGGCAATGCAAGTGTCATAGACGGTGCGGTTGGAGTGCCAGTTCGTGTGAGCGACACCCGGCATTGTGCAGAAAACAATGTCACCACGAGCATCCAGGGTCTTCAGACCAAAGGTGTCCCGGATATAGACCTAGGAGAGAAGAGAACCAAGGAGCCTTAATTCAGAGGCAATCCTACCGCAAGGCAAGGCTGCCGACGGAGGCAGGAGATCCTGAACACATAAACATAAGAAGCTGCCTTCCTTTGAGTCAGACCCTTTACCCATCTAGCCCAGTACTGTCTGCCTTAGACCTGCCAGACAGAGCAGACTCTTCCCCATAATCCGTTACCGGATATCCTTATACCCAGAGAACCAGGCACTGAAACTGAGACTGTCTGTACGCAAAGTTTGTGTTCTGCCACTGAGCTAGGATGGCAGGTAGCAAGCAGAGTGTGGAGCAGACAGATCCATGGGAAGTTCTCCCGCACAAGTCTCATTAAAAATGAACAGGAGCTGTGGAAGAGCAAAAGCTCTTAATTCATTTGGGTGGGTGGGTGGGTGGAGAGAGAGAGAGAGAGATTTGGTCTTTCCACAACCAGGCTTCCAAATGAATTGGATCAGCCCCACTGGCGTCACTGCAGGGGGGGCGGAGCTCTAAGTTCCGCCACGATCCGACCCTCCATTACACGGGTGAACGAAGCGGCCCTGCCCCCTCGCCTTTGCACAGTGCGTTGTTTTCACCGCCTTGAATGGTTCCGAAGGCGAGGGGGCGGGGCCGCTTCGTTCACCCGTGTAATGGAGGGTCGGATCGCGGTGGAACTTAGAGCTCCGCCCCCCCTGCAGTGACGCCAGTGATCAGCCCAAACCCTGGCCTCTGAGGACATGGTCTCCATCTACACCATTTTGCACCTCCTCTCAGTCGGGACACTTCAGTGCAGCAGCTGACATTCATCCCTTCCTTCTGTGGCCTCTCCCAATTCCTCTCCTGGCTTGTTGCCATTGTTTCTTCCTTCCATTTGTTTAATGCATTTACACTGTTTTGCATTAAAACCCAAAGCAGCGAACCAAGTGGTTGTTGTCCTCTCCCATCCTCCACCTTATCTAAGTTTAGACTGTAAGCACGTAGAGGCAGGGACCAACCGCTGAACCTTTGGATCTCTTAGTAGGGAAACTTCAGGATCTCCTATTCTTAGCCTCTATGGGAAATCAAGGCAATGAAACACATTTTTAACCAAAATTACTCCTTTATGCAGCAGCCTAGAAGATGTTTATCCGCTTCCATGATATCTTCAGTTTTGGGCTCTAGTACGCTCTACACTCATGTTCTAACTAGCTAAGAACTCGGGATTCCCTGACTTCCAGTCCCCTATAATTCCAACCTAGAATAGGTGGACTTCTAGCCTTTAGAGAGGATCCAAGAGTCTGGATTCCTAGCTCTTTAGGCCCACTTTCCCTCCCCCAGTATGCCAAATGCATGTTTTCACCATGGCCTCCCCTTCCCAACGACTCTGCAGCCCTGCTTCACTCACCTGCTGAGAACGCATTTCCCTCACTGTCTCGTTACAATCATAGAAGGCAAACATGCTACAGAGAGAGGAGGGGAGAGAAAAAAGTCATCATAAATCAGGCCTTAAAAAAGTAATTTGATATCATCACCCCCACTGCAATATGAAAAACTCACACAAATTATGCATATGTCAACAAATAAGTCCACAGACAACAACAAAATTAGCAGCCCATTCAGCTCCTACCCTAGCAGACGTTTGTGGCAGATCAACCAAGACCTAAAAGAATATAGACTCTCTTCCTATGTGCAAAACGGATTCCTTGCCTGTTCAATGGGAGGCAAATCTTACTCTACACAGACAAGTCTGTCATAACCTATTATGTAGATTGTACTATCTACATATGCAATATTTGCAGACTACATTTATTTTTGCAAAATTCAGGATTGGGCTGCCACAAGCGCCATTAGACAAAAACCTTGCCAAAATGTACTAGAAACGTCTCCCACCTAAGAGAGGATGGAGTGGAGGCAACGCTGAATTGTTATCCATTTACAGTATTCCTACTCTCTCTATAGCTCTTGAGGTAGCTTCCAACTGAAAGCAACCAATCAATGCTAAAATCATGACAAGAAATCCCCAAAATGAAAACAGCAGCAAAACCAGTCAGTCAATTTATATAGCAGCAAGTATATAATCATCATCAAGGTAGAGGCCGGACAAATGGACATGGAGGGTGGGGAGTTCCACAAATAAATAATTTATCAAGAAAGTCCCATCTCTGGTAGGCTTTTATTCCACTTCAAAAAGGACAAGCACCCAGAGCTGGGCCTCCCATGAAGATTGTAACAGACTGGGCAGGCTCCTAATTTCAGCCAGATCAGTGATTTAGGAATGGGGGTCGTAGGAATGGGGGGGGGGCGTGGGGTCGGACCACCACTGGGCGGCACGCGGGAGAGGTGGTGCATAAGCCGCCGCTTTGGTAGCAATTCGGCGACAGGGTGGTGGAGAAAAGGGGTCTTTTTCAGCATGGTAGGGGGAAAAGGAGTCCCCCCCCCTGCCTGCCTGGGCCCCTAGTAGCTGTATTCTGGCAAAAAAACATGGGGGGCGTTTTTTGCCAGAAAACACACCGGGGCAGGGCTTGTGATGTCACAGGGGGTGTCATGTGGGTGACACTCCACAGAAGCTAGCTATGCCTCTGGGTCAGATACTCCCATTCTGCAGCTTAAAGACAGACCGGGTGGCACAGTGCCTATCGTGGGGGTGGGGGAAGGAGAAGGGTGTCCAGGCTTAGTCCAGGCACACACCCCTCTCTGAACAGATCAGCAGAAGCCCCCCCCCCCATAGGACTGTGGCCAAGAGATAGCACTGATATGCTGGTGGAGGCCAGAGGAAGGGCAGCTGGGGAAGCCAAAACTGAGACTCATGGCTGGTCTTTACTCGGACAGAACTGTCACCTGAGGAACTGAAAAACCGGACAGGCCAGTCAAAACCTGGCCACGTGGGAATCCTAAATTGGCAAGGATACTAGTAGTAAACAGATTAATCATTTCAATCCTTATATTGCTAATTGTTTTTTAATTGTATTTTATGCACTTTTAATTGACTATATTGTTTTAACAGTTAGTCATCTTGGGTTACTTAAATGCAAGGGGGAAAAGCAGGATATACCGTATTTTCCCCAAGTATAAAACACACTCCCCCCCCCTAATTTAACTGTTTAAACTAGGTGTGCGTTGTATACTTGCACTGTTGCAAAAATAATAAAATAAAATGGTGAGAACAGCGTGAGACATTGCTGGAAGAAGACAAGGCTAAGAGGACACAAAGCAGCTTGTTGTCTTCAAAGCAGCTAATTGAAGTGATTATCGGGTGATTATGCGCCTTGGCTCCTTCTCTGCCCTTTGTAAACACACACACACACACACACACACACACACCCCTCCCCTTGTAAAGGCTGTAACCCTTTCCACGCTGCAATAAGGTGTTAATTTTCGTTCTCTGCTCTGCTGGGTTTTGTATCCTCTTGTAAAGCAAGATCACATACACCTTCATCCCCCCTCCCCAGGCAATGAATGGTTTAGGCTGCAATCCTGTGCACACTTTCCTGAGAGTAAGCTCCATTGAGAACAGTGGGACTTGCTTCTGAGTAGACATGCACAGGACTGCACTGTTCGTTTAAATCACTGGCATATATTTAATGCCAGTGATTTAATTAAAGTTTTTTAATAGCACCAAACTTTAAGGGTGCGACTTATAATCAGGTGCGTCTTATACTCAGGACAATACAGTAAGTATATTTAAATAAACAAAAATATTTAAATAAACAAACAGACTCAAGGGAGGTGAGAGCCAAGGAGTAATGTATATATCCATTGGGGTTGATCTTGTTTTAATTGTTTTTAATGTTTTATTATTGTTATTTTTAATTCTGTAAGCCATCTCAATTGCCCTTACCGGGAGAAAGGCGAGGTATAAATTCTTCAAACAAATGGATAAAGTAGGAAGCCATGTATATGGCTATGCAGCCCTTCCTTACGTTGATCACAGCTAGTATTTATTCATTATATGTCCTATCTATAATTAATGCACAGGTCCTCGTGATATTGAAATGTAATAATTTTTGTAAGCCGGCCAATGAGCTTGTAGTTACAGAAGGCATCAAGAGGAAATGTTCTTCTCACTGTTATGCATCCAGGAAGCGGGAAAGGATTCCTTGGCTCAGGACTACAGCTCAGGATTTAATTGAAATCTAATTGCTAGTTAATAAAGCAATCCGAAGTCATTGTTTCATGAAGTCAAATTAGTAGGACCCAAAACTTCCCCATCACAAGCATGTGTCAGCAAGTACATTTGTATCTACCTCCAAAAGCTCACCTTGATTGCCACGGCATGATGACTCCATCATCTGGACCGCCAATCAGAACTAGCTTCCGGATCCGTAGGAGGTTCTTCTTCCAGGCTGTGTTAAGACAGAAGCAAGGCTTCAACAATCCACTTGTCAACATGCAAACCAGCAACAACAGGCACTTGAGTTTGCATGTGTGCAAACCGGAGGATCTGGGGGGGGGGGGGGAGAAAAGGAACTGATGGTGACCACAAGAAGTGGTTGGCCGCTAAGCCATGTCACATTTTGTGGACATCTGAAGGGGGAGGGAAGACAACAGGATGAGGGAGACAGGGAAGGAAGAGATAAGGTACCCTATCACATTTGGTAAACCCGAGACCTTGGAGTTCAAAACTAATTTGAGAAATGTTTTCTCCCTCACAACAAAAGCATCTGGGATACCCCTGGCACTTGTGGAGCCAGTTTGAAAAAGAGAAACTGCCAACAAGAGAGACACATACTAGTGCCTGTGGCTAGGGCTGTCACCTTTTTCCCCAGCCCTGCTCCTGTGTCTTCATTTTATTTTAATTTTTGTCTGTCTGCCTACCTTCCCGTCTAACAGGGCCCTCAAGGCCCCAAAACACACAGTAAGCAGTAAAAGCACATCCCAGAAACTTCACACACACCCTGCCTCCCCCCCCCCCCCCCCCCCCCGGCGCCAAGAAGCTTTTTACAAGTCTTTCTAAAAAGGTCCTATAGAACTGGCTCAGCAAGCCTCACTGGGTAATTCCAGCACCACAAGACAGAAAAATTACACAGGCAAAAGATCTTCACAGCACTACATATGATATTAAGGAACTTTATACTTCTGTTTGCCAGATGCCGAGGCAAATAACCTCCGAAGTGCGTATGTGTCAAGATACCGGCAGGGTCAATAAAAAGGCAGCTGCCCTATTGCCAGGGGTTCAACTGGAGACTTGATCTGCCTCTTTTAAGAGCTGAGAGGCAGCAAAAGACAGTCGCCCTCTTCTCACAACATCCACAATCCAGGCTGCCCGTTTCAGTTGAAGCAGAGCTGTGCCGGCTGGCTGGCCATCCCTCCCCTCCCCCGCCCCCAAAATGCCAAAGCATTTCCTGCCTTTGCCCTTTGGCAGCCACACATTCGATTTCCATGAACAAAGGGAAGACACCATGGGAGTGGGCAGTGGCATCGCTATGCTGCCCCCCCCGTGACGTCACCACCAGAAGTGACGTTGCCGGTGCTGCAACTACCTTCGGAGACGCAGGGTGGGAGGGTGGGCCAAACCCATCGGCCTTCTCCGCCGCCCGCTGTTCCTGCCGCCAAAACAGCACGGTTGTCACCCCTCTGCTGCTTTGTCAACACCCCCCCCGGGGTTGTTGTCCAGGGGCCCACTGTTGTCGTCCCCCCGGCGACACTTCTGGGAGTGGGACCCCTGTATAATCAGAAACCTCACCCCTTCCCTTTCTGCAGGCACTTCCAGGGTCAGAGTTGACTTCCAGGGTCAGAGTTGGACTAGGTGACAAGTTTTCTTTATGAAGAGAGCAGCAGCCACAGGAACAGGCAAACATGGCTGCCCAGTTGTCTAGTTAGGGCCTAAGGGGTCATTGTCCTGCTTCAAATTTCACCTCAGCCACAGACTCACTGTGTGTACAACACAAACACTGCTTAGTCCAAAGTTGTGGGGCCCAGTGAATGGGACTACTGAGACAACACAAGGATCAGTTGCAAGTTGGTGTGTGGGTTGTCTCTGCCAAATGGGGCCACCTTATCATTATCCTTTGTGTACTGGGCTGTCACCATTTACTTACCAGTTGCATTGGGGTTTTGTCTCTCATCATTCAGCAGAGCCAAGAAGTTGCTGTTGTTGAGGTAAAGTTCTCGATGGTGTGGATCTACAAAATGCAGAACCCGGGGGGGGGGGGGGGGAGAAAAAGAAAAAGCTGAGAAATCTGGATTGGATCCTACATTCAACAGACCACTCCTTCCCCCAGCTTGTCACTCTCCTAAGAACTCTGGAGACGGGCTCCCAATCCCTACATTTCATTGCCATTTAAATCCCCTGCATCTCACATTTGAACACAGCACGGGAACCTACCATCACTGTCAGACTTTACCCTTGGAACAAATGAAGTAATTAACAAGGTGGTACTGCCCCTAGACATGTGCAGAGTGCATTTCCCTGCCACTGAATAATTATAGGCTCTTCCTCATCACCACCATACCTGCACTTCTGAAACCGAGGCGAGTGTGCTTTCAGCATGACCAGAGTACCAATTCAGAACTAACTACTGCCTATCTTTTTTCTTTCTTTAATATGCCAATAAAGGTTACTTACTTACTTACTACTGCCCCTTCTCCCTTGCCAAAGTGTCAAGAAATTGCGGAATCTTCCCCCTTTTTTAACGCCCCCATCCAAATTATATTTCTGTCCATCATCGTGGCACCCAATTCCCTTCCCCCACCCCACTAGGATAATTTTTTTTGGTACAATTCCATGAGGGGAAAGAGACCAAGAAACTCAATCGCACAGTGAGAGACTGGACCACTGGATCCATATCAACCATGAAATCCAGACCATTGTGGGTCATGTGCAGAAAGCAAGAGAGATGGAAGGAGGTGACTGAGTCAATAGCTCAAGATGACTTGGCATAAATGACCCAATCCTATGCTGACGGAAGAGGCAACTTCCTCCTCCTGTCATCACCATCCAATCTGGCATGGAGGAACACTCCTTCCTGACTCAAACCAGGATGCTTAATCAGACTTCAAGCACAATCAAGACCCGTCCAGGGAGTCATTCCAGGGGAAATGCAACACCCCAATATCCTGCTTCCTGAAAATGGCAGTTTCCGGTGCCTCTGAGAAAGGACAAGTCACACCCAAGACCGTATAAAATATTGGAAGCCTGATACTAAGGGAACAAAGGAAAACCCACAACTCCCAGTTGTCTCTTCTCTTCTGTGGGATCTTGAGTGCCAAATTTGTACAGTGGTCAAGAGCCAAGAGCCAGAAAACTTCCCATTTTTAGATTTCTTCCTCAGCCACAAATTCACTAGATGGCCCCTGGATTGCAACACTCTCTCGGTTTCAGTCCCCCAACCTGCAATGCGAGGATAAGAATACTGGCTTGCCTTAAAAATATGCTCTTTGAACTCAGGGAAAAGCAGTATATAAATCTTTTAAATAAAGTAAAACAGGAGTAGGAACAGCTGTCACCTCACCATTCCAGTAGTTACAGATGGAGAAATCCTGGCCCAGCTGTGTGTAGCACAAACGATAGAGGTTGGATTTCATGTGCTGGGGAAAGAGCCATTTCAGGTACTTGGTATCTATATTGAAAAAATAACTCAGTGAGCACATGTGGGCCAGTTCAGGCATGATGGCAAACCATGGCTTGATATCCTGGCTTGTTGACAGTTTCCTGTACTCAGAATAAATGAGAAATGACCATTTATTAAAAACATGACTGGAAGCTTAAACTTTCCTCCCTTGGCCCATGAAGGGGGAGTGTGAGAACCTTAGAATCATAGAATGCTAGAGTTGGAGGGGCTGTTGGAGTTCATCTAGACCAACTTTTAGAAGTAGGTTCTTTCTGTGCCAGGTGCAAGGGAGTGACAACAGGTTATCTTGTTGGCTGTGTACTCCCTGAGGCATCTGGTGGGGCCACTGTGAGATACAGGAAGCTGGACTAGATGGGCCTTTGGCCTGATCCAGCACGGCTCTTCTTATGTTCTTAACTCTCTGTTCCATTTACGAAACAGCATCCCCAACAGGGGGTCATCCAGCCAAAACTTCCAACAAGGTGGAGCCCACAACAACTGCATGACGCAAACCTGTTTCAATGCCGAACAGCTCTTGAAGTTAGGACATTCTTCCTCATGTCAAGCTGAAATCTACTTCCTTGTAGCTTCAACCCATTGGTTCTAGACCGGCCCTGCCCACAGAGCAAGTCCTCCTCTTCTTCTGTGCAACAGCCCTTCAGGTACCTGAAGACGGCTATCATATCTCCCCTTCATCTTCTCTTCTCCAGGCTAAACATACCAAGCTCCTTTCACTGTTCCTCATAAGACCTGGTTTCCAGACTCCTCATCATTTTAGTTGCCTTCCTTCCTCTAAACCTGCTCCAGCTTATCAATGCCCTTCTTAAAACATGGTGCCCCAAACTGGATGCCGTATTCCAAGTAAGATCCAACTAGTGCAGCAGACTATTATTTCTTGTGATCTGGGCTCTTTGCCTCCGTTACGCAGCCCAGCATGGTTGGTTTGTTTTTTTGCAGCTACATCACATTCCTGGTTCATGTCCTATATACACTTACCTGGGACTATGCCCTACTGAATTCAATGGGACTGACTTCTTCTGAGTAAATATGCATAGGATTGCACTGCATGACACCTGTGTCTCTCTCTGGAACAGTCTGCATCATGCAGTTGTGGACTCCCCCTTGTTGGAGATTTTCAAGCAGAGGCTGGATGGCCACCTGTTGGGGATGCTGTTTTGTAAACAGAACAGGGGGTTGGTCTAGATGACCTCCAAGACACAACTCTAGCATTTTGTGATTTTCACCCTTGCTACTGTCAAGCCAGGTCTCCCTCATCCTGTATTTGTGCCTCTGATTTTTTGATCCTACGTGCAGGACTTTACATTTGTCTCTGCTGAACTTTGTTTGGCTGGCATGGGCCCAAGGTTGTCCAGATCATCTTGAGTTTCGATTCAAGGTCAACCCCTCATCCAGGTCATTTATAAAATGTTGACACCCCTGACTGACTGACTGACTCTCTCTCTCTCTCTGTGTTAACTAGAGCCAGAGTTTGCTAGGCCTTCACATTCCAAGACACAGGATTAGAGATTAGGACTTTATAATTGGCTATCAAGGACACAGACATAGCTGAAAAGAGGAAGAGGGAACATATGTTGTTCATAATGAAAAAGAAAAATGAAATTCCAGTCAAGTCTTGATCATTTGTAGTACTATCTGTCTGTCTGTCTGTCTGTCTGTCTGTCTGTCTGTCTCCCTCCCTCCCTTTAGAAAAAAATCAAGAGGATAACAAGTGGCAATCAAAAGCAAACACACACATGACAAAGCAAGTTATGCAAACTACACACCAGTCAACTCCCCCTTCCTCACCCCAAACTATAGCAACAGCGATCAGCAATCATAGAAAGCCTCTCCAAAAAGCTGGATCTGCATCACATGACAACGGGAAAAAAATGAGTAGTGATGGGGCCAGGCAGTCTTCCCTGGGGAAGACGCCACAACCAAGAAGGCCCTGTCTGTTGTACTTGCTCACAGAACATCAGGTGCTGAGGGACCTCCGATCTGGAGTTTAAAGCAGGGTATGTTCAGGAACAGATATTCCTTAAGGCAGTGGTTCTCACAGTGGTGGGTCGCGACCCACCATTGGAACCAAACGCTGTCTCCTGCCACCTTAAGGATGGGGACAGCATGGCGACAGACGAAAACCGGAAGTGATTGTAATTGCCGCAGTGCAGCGATCTACAGCTTGGAAAGGCCCGCAGAGGGGGCCGTGGGCCTCCCCGAACCCTCTGGAGGGCTGCAGTACCTCCGGTAAGTGTTTAAAGTTCATTTTATCCCAGCAGCGATGATCCTTGGGATCGCCGCCATTGCCATGCTGTTCCCACCCTTAAGGTGGCAGGGGACAGCATCTGGTTCTCCTGGTGGGTCGTGACGCACCAATTTGAGAAATGATGCCAAATAGTATTGGAGTTATATGCTCCACACAGCCAGCCCCAGTTAAAATTCTGGCTATTCACATGCTACATAGTTATGCTAAAGATACAAGGGGAGGCATCAATATTTTAATTCACAGCAAAAATCCCCCAACTGTCCTTGCCCTTTTTATTATTTACTTACCCCCATACTGCCCCATTTGTGGGGACGATAGAGAAATGAAGGTATGCACACTGTGATTGGGCATTGTGGAAAGGAGTGCACGGCAGATGAGTCCTCCTGCAGGGCAAAAGAAAAGGAGTGCGATTTTAGATTTTAGACAAGAAGCCTGTAGAGATGCCTTCAGGTATAAGAATTCCAGTCCCATAAGGTTTTCACATAGATCAATTATGGGAAGCTATATCTTAGAGGTGCTTAAATTCTGTGGATTTACTGTACTATGGCACCACTCACTCCAACACAAGGTCAAATAAAATTGACCTTCTACTTTTGCCTTCCCCCATGTAAATCACCTGCTTGATGTGTCTAGTCTGTGTACTTATTTGTTAGTAATTTTTCCTTTCGTTCACACATTTTGAGTATTTGGGGTGGAGAGCTCCCTAACGTTGGCAATGCAAGTTGCAAGTCTATAAATACCCTTTTTAATTCTCTCTTTTTTTTTTGAAACACGCACCTTGCCTAGGAGACTCTCAAAGTCATGGAAAAATCCAAATGTATTCTTGTCAATCATCTTGCACTGAACATTTCCAAATATGAATGCTGATGAATATTTACAGGAGAATAGCCGGTTCCCCAAACCTGGAGTGGGCGTTAGCCCTGTGTTTTTCAAAATCCTATATCTTCTCCAAAATTCATGTTCATTAAAACTGAAGGGGGGGGAGGAAGAACCTCGATGTGGCATTTGGTGAATTTTCACCAAAGAAACAACATTCCAGGAGGGAGGGAGGGAGGGGAGGGTGGTCAGCAGCATCTATACAGAATGAGATCACATCTAGTGCAGCATCAAGATTAAGCGACTCCATTCTGGACCAGAAGGTTTGCTGTTCAAATCTCACCTGCAAGAGGCACCTTCTCTTAGCCTCAGGTATACAGTACATCCGCAATATAGATGTTATAACGATGACTGAGATATGGGAAAGAGGCTGAATTCTTAAGGTGTGCAAAGAATTAATTGTAGCTCTCTTTGTAGCTAAAAGCATTGGAATTAACAGGAATGTGTTTCTGCTGAATCCACACACACACACACACACACACACACACACACACACACACACACACACACACAGGACACGCCTCTCTAAGCAAGGGTGCGAAAGAGGATGGCAGCAGGGGTACGCAGGCCCAATCCATTCACGAGGAACCCCACGTACCTTGCGAGTAGCAGATGAGGTGAACCCCATCAACAGCATTCTCCATAATGGGGTAAATGGCATGCCTGAACCCTTCTACTTGCATCCAGAGGGGTTTCAGGCTCTCAGTACGATCAAACAAGTCAACAACTGTCACATTGGTCCCCGGGTGGGTCTATAAGGAGATGGTGGGAAGAAAGAGGTGCAGAACAAGTTAAAAGTCATGGTGGGATGCTCTCCACCCCACCCCCCCACAACACCCCCTCCAACCTGGCCGCACTCTATATAATCACCACACAAAAAGCAGCCAGGCCAGGACTGCTTGGAATCCTGAAGGCTCCTCAAATGACAAAAACAAAAAGAGGTTTGCCTTAAGGCAGTGTTTCTCAAACTGTGGGGGTCAGCGACTTGATTTCTGGTGGGTCCCAGGTGATGGAAAGATCAGATAAGTAATTGCCTCAAGCCCCGAGGCTATTCAAAAACCAGATAGTTGCTAATTGCCCTGCAAGGAGCTGAGCTCCTGCAGTTTGCAAGCTTGTGTAAAATATAGGGAGATAAAATGTTTGAGCATCTTTTTATGGTGTGCTTTTTTCCCCCAAGTCTGTCAATGACAGGTAGTGGGGGCAGGTGAAGGCTGGGTCACGTAACTAAACCCCTCAAGCCTTGAGGCTATTCATTAGGGCTGCTTCATCATGAGAAATGGATTGAGGTTTTTTTTTGCAAATAAAAAAAAGGTGATCTAGAAAAATATATTTACTTACAAGTAATATTATTTATTTACAAGTAATATTCTATTTTTGCGGGAAGGTAAACAGCGCTCCGTGTTCCAGCTGCATGCTACGCGCTGCGGCAAGGAGAGTCATGCCGGCCACATGACCACGGAGGCGTCTTCGGACAACGCTGGCTCTTTGGCTTTGAAATGGAGATGAGCACCACACCCTAGAGTCGGACACGACTGGACTTAATTGTCAGGGGATACCTTTACCTTTTTAATATTTTATTTATTTAAGTCTCATAAAGCTAGGTGGGTCCCGATAGAGTGTCATTTTAAAAAGTGGGTCCAGGTGCTAAAACGTTTTGAGAACCAGTGCCTTAAGGTCATACCAAGAGGGAAAAACGAGAGTTTTTCCTTCTGTTAGCACACTCAGGTGCTCTCCCCTAGCAGCTGGGAAAGCGAAACTCTGAAGCCTCGCCCCTCCAAATCCTACCTAGCTCCCCTCCAGATTCAGGGGAGCCACACTAGAACTGACAGAGGTAGATGTGGAGGCAGAAATCCCTATATAGCAATGGATTAAACTATTTAAAGCATGGCATGAGCCGAGGAAAGGGAGGAGATAATGCAACATGCTGCCCTCTCCTAAAACGTTTTTCAAAGTAATTTTTCTCCTAGTGGGACTCCGTCACCAGAAATAATCCTCAAAAAAAGTTAAGACACAAGAAGATTTCTTTTGAGTAGGAAGTCTGCATGGGATGGAGAGAACCAGGGGACATGCACTAAAATTGAGTGGAGGGAGAGTTAGAACGGACAAAAGAAAATATTTTTTCACCCAACGTTTAATTCATCTGTGGAACTCCTTGCCACAGGATGTGGTGATGGCACCTGGCCTAGATGCCTTTAAAAGGGGTTTGGATAGATTCATGGAGGAAAAGACCATCACAGGTGACAAGCCATAAGCAACCTCCTTAGAAGTAGGTTTTCTCTGTGCCAGGTGCAGGGGAGTGGCAGCAGGAAACAGGTTATCTTGTTGGCTGTGTGCTCTCTGAGGCATCTGGTGGGGCGACTGTGTGATACAGGAAGCTGGACTAGATGGGTCTTTGGCCTGATCCAGCAGGGCTCTTCTTATGGGCAGGGAGGGCTCAGCTCCTTCCTTCTACACTCCTTTTAAGTCACACACAGCTCCCCATCATTCCTAGAGAATCAGCAGGAGTTTCAGTTGGAGTTCTGTGCTGTCATGTCTAGTTGTGCCCTGCAGCTTCCTCTGACAGCACTTTCATTCCTGAGGACTAGAAATATGAGCTTTTAAAAGCAAGAGTACTCAGGGAGTCACTTTCTGGACTTGAGTACCACTTTCTACACTTGCACGCTACAAACAACCCACACAACTCAGTTCTGTTATTGGATTCATCTGACTGGCAGACACAAACTGGATGGCAACTCTTTGGTCTCGTCCAGCCTTTGGTCTCGTCCAGTACTATATATGTATAGTACTGTACTTGGGACTTGCCAGAACCACACACCTCTTACACAACATCCAGGAATCTCGACTTTCCAGTCTAACCAGTGAACCCCAAAGCAAGCAAACATAAGCCTATTTATCATGTTACAGAGGGATATACCTGCTGCCAAGGCTGAGTCAGATGTGGCTGGGAAAGAGAAACTGCAACCCAGTCCCGTCTCTTAATGGATCTTCACACTTCCCAATTAACACTCAAATTGTACATTTTTATCAAGAGCTATGAAAAGTTTACACTTGGGTCATTTTCACCCAGTTCACCCACGTAACACTGACTGATCTCAGTTAGTCATGCCCTGGTTTTCATCCAGACTATTACAACGTTCTCTACACAGGATTGTGTTGAAAGCAGCAGAAACTACAACTGGTGCAAAACGCAGCCACTGGAATATGGGTTGGTGCTCCATGATCAGAGTACATATGTTGGTCACTGATTCATTTCTAGAAATGTAAATTCTTGGTACAGGTTGAGTATCCCTTATCCGGACTGCTTGGGACGGGAAGTTGTCTGGATTTCGGATTTGTCTGAATTTTGGAATATTTGCATACATATAATGACATATCTTGGAGATGGGAACCAAGTCTAAACACAAAACTCATTTATGTCTCATATACACCTTCTATACATAGCCTGAAGGTAATTTTATACAATATTTTTAATAATTGTGTGCCCCAGCATGCCTTGCGCTATGCCAGCCAGGTGCTGGGAAAAGTTGTTGTTTTTTAAGTCACATCTTCAAAAATGCCTGAATTTCGGAATAGTCTGGATTTAGAATATCCGGATAAAGGGGAATCAACCTGTACTGCTAACTGGTTCTGCTAACTGGGCAAGAGGCACTTTTTCAATTGGTGCTCCTCTTATATTTAGCAGGGGGAGAGCAACTGCTCCCCTTTCACTCCAGAACAATGTCTTTTCTGGTGGCTGTTTGCTGGTGGTCTTCTGCATCTTTTTTAGATTGTGAGCCCTTTGGGGACAGGGAGCCATTTAATCATTTGATTTTGTCTGTAAACCGCTTTGTGAACTTTTTGTTGAAAAGCGGTATATAAATACTGTTAATAATAATAATAATAATACTGACCCTCAAAGCCTTAAATAGCCTGGGACTCAGGGGCTGCCTTCATTCATGTGTAGACTAGCATTGGTTCTCAAAGTTCTCCCTGCTTTAAAGGCAGGGAGAACTCCGAGTCTTTGCGGGCTGCGGACAGTGGCGGCAGCGATCCCGGGGATCGCACCATTGCCGCGGGGAAGAGAGGTCATCCTTACCTCACCGGGGGTCCTGACAACTTCCGGGGGTGTGGGGAGGCCTGCGGACCCCTCTGCAGGCCTCCCTGAGCTTCAGATTGCTGCAAAGCAGCGATTTACGACCACTTCTGGTTTTCGCAAAAACTAGAAGTGTTTGTAAATTGCCGCAGAGTGGCGATCTGAAGCTCGGGGAGGTCTGTAGAAGGGTCTGCAGGCCTCCCCACACTCCCAGAAGCCATCAGGACCCCCGCTGAGGTAAGGATGACCACTTTCCCCTCCCCAGTGGTGACACCATCCCCGGGATCACCGCCGCCACTGTCCCGACCCCTCAAGGGGCCAATGGGAACCAGTGGTTCTCCTGATGGGTCTCGTGACCCACCAGTTTGAGAACCGCTGGTGTCATCGACTATCAGTTAAGCCTCATTAAGTGAAATTGTGGCCTTTCCACCATGTTTGCACAGCATAAACCACAATTCCACTGGCCTAGACATTCTTCTCCGACTCCCCCCCCCCCCATCATTCAAATTGGCATATCCACAGGAGAACAAACAGAAGACCTGTGCAAGCAGTTAACTGACCTTTGCTACAGCTCACACCATTTTCCTCAGAGCTCCACCCTGGCATGTTTGCTTCAGAGCAAACAAATGACAAACAACACACAAGATTGTTCCAAGGACTCAGGCATTTTTCTACCTGATGTTTTTCTCTCTTGAAATGCAGATCCAACAGAAGTGGGACATCGGAAAACGAGCTTCAGTCCCATGTAGGTTTTTCCCCTATCTCCTTCCCTTGTGAGTGGGAGGGGTCCTGATCTGCTGACACTCCAATTTTCAACAAAACATTCTGAAGCTGGTTGCAAATAGAGTTTTTGGCTACAGAAAGGAGTTAGAGGACTATTCGCTTTTGAATTAAAGTCAGAGGAGAAATCCAATGACCAAAGAAAAGGTGGTATATAAATATTGGTTGTAATAATAATAATACTATACTGACCAGCTCTGCTTCCCAGCTCTCCTGTATTAATCCAAGAAAACTTTCCACACCCCCTCCCCTGTGTTCATCCATCCCCCGGTATCCTGCTTCCCAGGCCCACCTCGTTGATGAACTCCAGCAGCTGCTGGAAGTCAGAAGGGCTGTCGAACAGGCCATGGACGATGACGACAGGTTTGTGGGAGGCAGTGAGTGTGAGCAGGAGGAAGACGACGAGGACGCAGAACGGAGCCAGCACCCTAATGTAGCCTTGGTGCTGCTGCTGCTGATGCATGATCCCACTGCCTGGACGACAAGAAAAAGAGTCACGTTATCTCCCCCTGTAAGAACAGAAGAGCAGCCCTACTGGATCAGACAAAAAGGTCTATGGAGTCCAGCATCCCCTTTCCCACTGGGGTCAACCACCAGATGCCTCTGGGAAGCCTCAAACACAGGCTTGAAGGCCACAGTCCCTGGTACAATTTCTCCTTTTGCTACCTTTAAAAAAAAAAAAAAGGTAAAGGTGACCCCTGACAATTAAGTCCAGTCGTGTCCGACTCTAGGGTGTGGGGCTCATCCCCATTTCAAAGCCGAAGAGCCAGCGTTGTCCGAAGACGCCTCCGTGGTCATGTGGCCGGCATGACTCTACTTGCCGCAGCGCGTAGCATGCAGCTGGAACACGGAGCGCTGTTTACATTCCCGCAAGCGGTACCTATTTATCTACTCGCATTAACATGCTTTGGAACTGCTAGGTTGGCAGGAGCTGGCCAAGCAACAAGAGCTCACCCTGTCGCGGATTCGAACTGCCGACCTTTCGATCAACAGCTCATGGTTCAGCGGTTTAACCCACTGCGCCTAAAATTCCCACTCTTCAACCTGCTTATCCCTCCACTCAGAATTGCTAGATCGCAACCAGGCGATTCTGCCTCTCTCTTTAAACACTCAGAGAGGGGGGGGGGGAGAAAAATATAGAAGACATGATAGCTTGCGAGCCCTTTTGGGACAGGGGACCATTGAGTTAGTTGATTTTTTTCTGCAAACCGCTTTGTGATCTTGTTTGGTTGAAAAACGGTATATACATACCGTATTGGTCTGAGTATAAGACTCACTTTTTTCTCCTAATTTAAGTTTTTAAACTAGGGGTGCGTCTTATAATCAGGCTGTTGCAATTTAATGCCAGTGATTTAATTAATTTTTTTTAATAGCACCAAACTTCAAGGGTGCATCTTATAATCAGGTGCGTCTTATACTCGGGACAATACAGTATTTTTAATCATCATAATAGCTGGATCTATTGCCTGCCCTTCTCCCTTGCCCTGTGTGGCAAGGAGGACTCCAATGTCACCCTACTGCAAATTCGGGGGGGGGGGAAGGGGGGCAAACGTAGTGGTGGAAGACTGGGGCAGGTGGACCTTCCTCTGCTTGCCTCATTTTCTTTTTTGCACTAAAAGTACACAGGCAGAATCTCCAAGCGGAGATTAAAAAGCAGGTACTGCTACGGTCCAGTGGCTTCAGGCTTTCCATCGGAGAGCATAAGGTTGCCAGTTCTAGCCCTGTTGCCGGAGGAGGGAGGTGGGCTGTACCATTAATTCTCAGGTTTAAAAAAAATCAATTCTTATGTGTCTTCCTGGACCATAAATTGAAGAGGAAAAAAAAAAGCAAATGCATGGCTGCTGGTCTGCATTAGCAGAGACACAGAGTCTGGATCACAAATAGTCATCATTCCACTCTATACTGCACTAGTCGGACTAATTGCCTAACTGTAAGAGCGACCTGGAACTTGAACAATCTGCCTTGTGCAGTTGTGGGCTCTCCCTCACTGGATGTTTTCAAGCAGTGGCTGGATGGCCATCTGTCAGGGATGCTGTGGCTGCCTGTAATGAGGAGGTTGGACTAGATGACCTCTAAGATCCCTTCCAACATTCTGAGATTCTATCATCTGGCAATCCTGCTTCTGCCTGGATTTGTTTACCCTTCGACACTGATTTTCTAAAGGATTCCTCATATAAACGGACTGCAAAAGTAAATCACAAAATACGAGTGAATCACAAAATACCAAAATGTGTTGTACCAGTAAGTTACACTCTTCAGCCAATTACCGTATTGGTCTGAGTATAAGACTCACTTTTTTCTCCTAATTTAAGTTTTTTAACTAGGGGTGCGTCTTATAATCAGGCTGTTGCAATTTAATGCCAGTGATTAAAAAAATTTAATAGCACCAAACTTTAAGGGTGCGTCTTATAATCAGGTGCGTCTTATACTCGGGGCAATACGGGTATATCTGCAAACATAATCAAGTCACAGAGTCCTTCTCATATGCACGCACACGCACGCGCACACACACACACACCATTTTTTTGAAATTTGCCAGTGTTTCCAAAATGACCTCTGTCCTTTTGGGCAACATGCCTTTTCAATATCTTTTGGCGTACATCAGCATTTCTCAACGTTTGCTCCCAGTTTGCTCCCAGTAAGTGGCCACCATCTGCTTAGTACTGCAGCACTCCACGCATGCACAGGCGCTCTGGGGCTCCCCAAGAATCTGTGCATGCAATGGCAGGACTCCCCAAGACTCTGTTTAGGAGTGTAAAGGGCTCCCCAGACCAAAGCGTTTGAGAACCGCTGGTGAACATCCATAGCTAAAGAGCAAATAAAAATCTGTACATCAAGTGTCTTATACAAGTCCCAGGAAGTCTGTGATTTCATACAAATGCTTAATAGTTTAAAACATCTGCAGCAAAGTTGCTTCACCTCTGCAATACAAGTACAGTCTCAATTATTAGAGACATTTTAATGGACACGCAGCTCTATATAAACAAAGCAGCATTAACAAGTATTCAAGTAGAAACGGACAGATGACCAGACTGATGACTTGATTCTGCCTGGAGTGGATAGACAAGCCAGGACTGCAGCGTGGTGCCACCCCACAGAACCAAACACCCCTTATCTAACCCCATACACCCCACTCTTGGCGCTGCTTGGGAAAGCCCTAGTTCCAGAACTGCAAAGCAAACGTCTAAAAAAAAAATAGGGATATTGGGGGACTGTCATGTGGAATTATCAGGGTTGTGGCATTCTGGGACACAAAATGCTCATTGCATATGGTAAGAACATAAGAAGAGCCCTGCTGGATCAGGCCAAAAGCCCATCTAGTCCAGCTTCCTGTGTCACACAGTGGCCCCACCAGATGCCTCAGGGAGCACACAAGACAACAAGATACCTGTGTCCAGTCGCCACTCCCTTGCACCTGGCACAGAGAAAACCCATGAGGCTGCAGTATGCTGGAATACATGACATTTGTTAGAATGCTGAGGATTTCAGGTGCGACTTTCAAAAATTGGGTTCTTAAGACCTCACGGTCACAAAGAGGTATTTGCAACAATGGATATAGATGTAAGGACATGAAGTTACCTTATCCCAAGTCAGACCACTGAGGCACCTAGGAAGGCATAGGATGTGCTCAAGAGCCATTAACTCAAGGGTTGGCAACCTTTTCGAGTAAAGGGGCCGGATGTTTGGCGATGACATCACCACATCGCTGAACCTCCAGATTGCCTAGCTCCCGGAAGCAGCTCTACTTGGGAGGCAAAGCCTCCCGCCCAACTTGCCACACACCAGACAGGGGCTCTATGAGCCTGGGCAGGTGGCTCTGCCATCCCCTGTCCAGCACACGGCAAATTGGACAAGAAGCTCCACTTCCCAAGCCAAGCTCCGTGCGGGCCAGGTGACTTTGGGTGGCGGGCTGAATCCAGCACATGGGCCATAGGTTGCCAACCCCTGCCCACGGACATCACTGGGGCAGGTGGCACCCCGTGCAGAGCTCCTCTGGTGACCCTGAAGTTCAGGGGTGATGCGATTACACCATTGTGACACCCCTGGGCACCCGCCAACCTAGAAGTTCGGGGGTTACATGATGATGCCATCGCGTCACCCCGACCTTTGCATTACTATCTGGGCTTTTGCATTACTTTTAATGTGAAAAGCTGGCCTCCGGACCACCTCCACTCAGTCCCACCCCCACTCTGGGCCCAGTCACCTTGCACTCTCACCAGCAAGTGGCAAAAACACAGTGAGTGGCGGTTTGGGCATTTTGGTGTCACCCCTCCTGAGGGTGTCACCCACTGCACCGGCCGCACCCGCACTCCCATTTTGATGCCCATGCCTTACCTCAGTGGCAGCCAACCCGTGGCACGCCATGTGCCACATTTTATGTAGATAATCTTGAGCGTGCTACTTAAATAAATAAATAAATCTAAGGTAATGAAAATATTTAAAGCACAGTGACAGCGCAAGAAGAGTAAGGCGCAGTGGGGTGCAGAGACCCCCTCTAGTGTCACAGGCTTGGAAAGGTGTGCCGGGGTCAAGAAAGAGAGAGGGACTTCAGCGCTCCGCTTGAGCAGGAACAGCAGTGCGTGCCACTTCAAAAGGCTCGCCGTGCCACTAAGTGGCACCTGTGCCACAGGTTGGCCACCTATGCCTTAACTGAAGATGACAAGGACTGAATGGGGCACTTCTCTACTTTAAAAAATAGTTTCAAGGAAGCAAGAAGAAACAAATCTCAAAGATTACAGGAGAGGTTATTTTCAGGATGTTACTCACGTGTGAAAGTGACCCATCTCCAGAACAAAGCATTTCAGAATGATTCATACAGTAACTGCACTTACAAAAGGCATTTGGCCAAATCAGATAAGAACATGCAAATCGTGTTAGTGATGCTGACCAAAACAAGGAAATTGACTATATAACCCCATTCCTGCAAACATTTTCAGTTTAGCAGGGAGATAACTACAGCAAGCCCTCACTTAAAAATTGTTTTGTTATAAGTCATTTCGTTTTAAAGTTGTTGAGAAAAAAAAAATCGATTCTCAGCCAGGGCCACTGCCTATGTCGAGTTTGTTCTCCCCATTATCTGCATGGGTTCTCTCAGACCCAGAAAGCTCGCATTTATTTCAATGTCTAATATTAGAAGTGTTTGGGGGTCTTTATTTAGAAGTTTAGTGATGTTTTTGTAACCAGAAATATGCCGTAAACCCTTGTTTTTATATATATCAATTACGGTCTTAGCCTATGGTAAAAATTGGTTTAGTTACAAGTTGTTTCTCTTAAAGTTGCAGTTTCCAAGAACCTACCAAGTGACTTGAGGACTTGCTGTGCCCATCTAGAGCTAATTTCTCTCTGTGCTGAGCCACAAAGACAAAGGATTTGATGTCCCCAACCCCCCACTTTCCCCCCATTTCCAGGCCTTGACCTTCTGACCGCCACTTCTTTCTTTCCTAGTTTGTGGCCAAGGTGAAATGTTAATGTGGCATTTCCCAGCTCACTTGGGCAGTAAACCTCCTGAATGCTCCCTCCATACAAAAAAAGGATGTCCTGCCCACATTGTCCTGCACACTAGATTTCAGAATGTCCTGTACACTAGATTTCAGGCAGAAGTGTTCTGGACTGGTCCATCCTTCCTTCTGACATGCTGGTTTTCACTACACCAGCTCTCAGCATGAGCCCAGTCTATGTTCATAGCAGCAGTTCTGTTTTTGCCAGTCAGCTACTGTTATTAGGGTGCCTTTAAAAAACAACATTTTTTTCTGAAGACATTCTAATAATTACAGGTGTCTGGCAAAGACATTACAGCTATTAACATAGAACATCAAATAGTATTGATAACGTGCATATTGCTCCTGCTATTAAAGTAATAATTTAGAGACAGTATGTACTTTGGAAGAAATGTCATCTTCAATCTTTACCTTGCTTGATCACAAAGCCACGTGGGCCTATTCAGATGGAAGCACCGACGAGGTCCAGACTTACTTTCCCAAGGCACCCAATAAACCCAGAGTGGATGCGAGATCTGAATCCAGCCCAAGTCCACGTTTTTGTCCACTTTTTTTGTGCTAGAAACAGCTCCTTTCTAGAAGCGTGTGATATATTGCGAACAGCAAACAGAGACTGCAGTGTGGTTCGACGTCTCAAAATCCAACATGTTTTTCCTTTGCCCCACAAACCAACCAATCCCAGAAATATAAGCAGAGATCAAAATGCATTCAATTTGCATATACACACGCACCCTTCAATCCAGTGCTCCTCCCCATTTGGAAAGCAAAAATCAAAGCCAGCGTAACAGTTAGCAATTTTACTGTCATCAAAATGCAAGTTCGTGTGTGCCTAGTTCCAGTACTCGGCCCTGCTCACATGCTACCCCCTCCTCCCCCCCCCAAAAAAAATATTCAAATGCACCTCAGTGTTAATGGCTCCTTCCTGGTATGCATGTTCATTATAGAGCCACATTTCTGCCATGTCCTGTTTCTCTCCCATGCAAGCCATTCTCTTCCCGAAAATGTAAACGGAGCATACCTTTATTGCTAATAGGGCCACTACGACCTAAGACATCCTAGTTCTAGCACTGCTCATCATGGGTAGCTCAAGCCAGGGCAGAACAGAAGCAGGCAGAGTCCATCACATGTTGCGAACCTGGGGAGCTGGGGTCACATTTCCCACCCCCCATTTATGCCATAGCTAGAATTCTCTAAAAAGTTGGAACTGTATAACCTATGGAGCAGGGGGTTCTCAAACAGTCACCTAACAAACCTCCTTGATTCAAGAGAATTATTCAGTAGAATTCGCCCAGCTCAATTAGCTGACCTCAGATCCAAGACACAAAGCTGATCTTTTTAACTGGATGGGCTTAGTCTGCTGTAGGAACATCTGAAAGCTTTCAGATCCTACAGAACTCTTCATCAGACAGAATGGAACAGCAGCAGATTCTCAGGTATGCATGAAGCATGCCAGGTTTTCAGGTAGGGAACGTAGTTGCATTGCATTTAAACCGTTACTTTACAAAGCTGAAAACACACACGTGTCAATTATAGTAGGTTATTTGCAAATGTAGCCTGTAACCTAGCTTTGCATTTTATAACCTGGTTTTGCATTTTATTAAGTACCAAAACAAAGTGAAGCATTCAAGTCCGTCGTAATGACCCACAAATCCCCGATTTGGATTATGAATTCCTAGACATGCCCTTTGAAAATACGGCACAGTTTTTCTTTCCTCCACAAGATTCGAAAAGGAGTGCATATGCTGGAAATTTGTGCTCATCATCAGAGACTTGACAAGTGGAGTTTCAGATGGGAGACATGAGATTAGGATTGCTATACACCAGGGGTGGCCAAACTTGCTTAATGTAAGAGCCACATACAATAAACTTCAGATGTTTGAGAGCCACAATATTTAAGAAGCATTTACATTCGTAAATATATTTACTCACCATGAACATTAAACTTACTGTATGCTTTAATCCAGTGGACTCTCAGTTTACTGTATACCTGGTTAATAATTATAAAGTGGGCCGCGGTGGCTTAGTGGTTAAGACGCTGAACTACAGACTGGAAGGTCGGTAGGACAGTAGTTCGAGACCCGAGTGCTGCGTGATGGAGTGAACTCCCGTCTCCTGTCCTAGCTCCTGCCAACCTAGCAGTTCAAAAGCAAGAAATTGGTACCGCTGCGGTGGGAAGGTAACAGCGTTCTGTTAGTCATGCCGGCCACATGACCACGGAAGCGTCTTTGGACAGCGCTGGCTCTACGGCCTTAAAAACGGAGATGAACACCGCACCCTAGAGTGCATGACTGACTTTCAAGCAGGGGATATCTTTTGTTGTTGTTGTTGTTGTTCAGTCGTTAAGTCGTGTTCGACCCTTCGTGATCCCATGAACCATATCCCGCCAGGCCTTCCTGTCCTCCACTATCTTCCTGAGTTCGCTCATTTTCATGTTCGTTGCATCGGTGATGCTGTCTAACCATCTCATCCTTGGCCTTCCCCTTCTCCTTTTGCCTTCAATCTTTCCCAGCTTCAGAGTCTTCTCCAGAGACTCTTCTCTTCGCATTAGGTGGCCAAAATCTTTGAGCTTCAGCCTCAGTACCGGTCCTTCCAGGGAACAGTCAGGGTTGATTTCATTTAGGATTGACTGATTTGATCTCCTAGCAGTCCAAGGGACTCTCAGGAGTCTTCTCCAGCACCACAGTTCAAAAGCATCTATTCTTCGGTGCTCAGCCTTCCTTATGGTCCAACTCTCGCAACCATACATTGCTACTGGGAACACCATCGCCCTGACTATACGAACTTTTGTTGGCATGGTGATATCTCTGCTTTTTATTATGCTATCTAAATTTGCCATAGCTTTCCGTCCAAGGAGTAAGTGTCTTTTAATTTCATGGCTGCTGTCTCCGTCTGCAGTGATCTTGGAACCCAAAAAAGTAAACTCTGTTACTGCTTCCATTTCTGCCCCTTCTATTTGCCAGAAATTGATGGGACCAGATGCCATGATCTTAGTTTTATTAATGTTGAGTTTCAAGCCAACTTTTGCACTCTCCTCTTTCACCCTCATCAAGAGGCTCTTTAGTTCTTCTTCACTTTCTGCCATTAGGGTGGTATCATCTGCATATCTGAGGTTGTTGATGCTTCTCCCGGCAATCTTGACAGACAGCCTTGCCGTACTTTAAGTGCAGTTCAAACTGTCATTTTGAGAAGATGGACTGTGTTTGTCGCAGCCCTTTACAGGCAAGAATATGGCTGCAGAAGGCCTCCTAGTGAGATCGGGGTGTCCAGACTCGGGTTCAAATCCCCCTTCAGCCATGAAGCTCACATGGTGACTTTGAGGCAGTCACCTCACTCAACCTAACCCACCGCAGAGCGTTGCTGCAAGGATAAAGTCAGGAGGGGGGGGGGAAAGAGACCTTGGAGGATACAATGCAATAAATACAACTTCTGAATAAGTAGGAGGCTGAAACTTGAAGCCCAGTGCTCCACTCCAGAACCTATTTTGAACACTAGGACAATAAACCGGTAATAATAAATGCAGTCCCTAAATGTGAGCAGAGTGCCTCTCCATCAGCACTGAATAACCACAACCAATATCTCGATGCATCTGGGGTTGGAGAACAGGCTTCTAGGTCAAAGGAAGTGGCCTTCTCAGTGAACCTGGAGCCCCGCCACCTCTCACATTAGCAATTTAAGCGCTGCCAAGTGATCACAGGGAGTGGCTGAGGATCTTTCAGCAGGTCAGGCACATGGCTCCAGATTGGGCTGCTGCACCTTGAGAGCAGAGGAGGCCATAGCCCAACCCGTATTTACCTGTAAACACTTACCTGGTCACAGCTGAGTTGATGAAACTCTTATCAACTCTGAGAAACTTATGCCAGCCAGGTCTAGTCTCAGCGGCAGGAGCTTTGTAACACGCTTTGGGTCACCTTCCCAGTTCCTTGAGTTTATGAGCCTGCCCTTGGCCCTGCCCCTTCCCTTCCCTTCAGCCAACAGCAGTGCACGGGGCAGGGAAGGGAATGCCCTCAGCTGCTTCAGTCCTTTGCCCCATGCAGAAGCACCAGGCAAGTCAGCGATGAGTACCAGGAGGCAGCGGTGTGTGTGTGTGTGACGCGGCAAGCAGGGGGCGACGCACGGGGGGACTATAGTCCCACCCCCAATTATAGTCTGGCCCGCCAGCAGTTTGAGGGGCAGTAAACTGGCCCCCAACAAAGCTTGAGGACCCCTGATATAAAAGAAAGAATGCACTCACCACACAATACGAGTTCAAAAAACAAACACAGAACAGGAGCACTAAACAGATGTAAATAATTTCAACAACCGCCCACAGTTAAACCCTCTATTTTGTAAACAAAACAGGTTTGATCTAGTGCCTGAAAGATAACAAGAGTGTGGCCCATGTGGGTATGCTTAGGGAGTACATTCCACAGCTGGAGAGTCACCACAGGAAAGACTCTGTTCCTGGCAGCTTCCCACCTAATCTGTGAAGTTGGAGGCACCTGAAGCCTAATCAACCATCTCAGGCAGGTTCATACGGAGAAGTTGGTCCTTCACTCTTCCTCATTATTTCTTAATACTCAGAGACAGGTAAACAGCAAAGAACTAATCATTCATCATATCATTTACAACACATCAGAGGTGTCATTGGCATTTGTGTCACCTAATGCGAAAGCTCATTGCATCACCCCAGTGGTGTCACTGAGGTTTGTGTCACCCAGTACGGTACCTCATGCTGTCATTCCCATTATTTTAATATTCAACAGTACAGGTCACCCAGCAAATCAATAAACAACAAAAACACAGTGGCCAACTTGATAACACTCACACAACAGAATAAGAGTGATGGTATTAGCTCTGATACATAGAAATGAGAGCAGACTCATACCAACACCTTATTGGTTCCATGCTGCATCATAACACCACCTCATTGGCTCTCGGAACAATCAGTCTCATTGGTCAGTTTTGAGTGAAGGAAATCCACTTTTTGTTACATAAGGCAGTTGTGTTATTTGACCATAACGTTTGATAGAACAAAGATAATTCAACACAGTTTATTTCATTACATTCTGCATTAAAGTACCTTTCCAATGATATATAACTTTATGGCAGTGATTCCCAAACTAGGAGGCGTGGCTCCCAGGGGAGCCGCGGAAAACAGCTGGGGAGCTGCAGAGTGCCATGGAATCCTCTCGGAAAACAGTGCAATGCCAATTGGCAAGCATCAACATAATATAATGGGGAGCCGCGACCAATGGTCGCTAATGCTCAAGGGAGCTGCAGGTTGAAAAAGTTTGGGAAACACTGCTTTATGGTATTATTCATAAAGACAAATGTTCCAAAAGGTTTCCACAATTTTGGTCACTAGTGGTGTTCCCCCCCCCGAGGGTGTCACCTGGTGCTGTCCGCACCCCCTAGTGACGCCACTGCAGCACATACACATTCAAATAATACTTATTACAATGCTCTTTCTAATCTGGTAACACACACATGCCACTTCTCAGTTATCACTAACTGAGAGCTTATGCCATTCCTCCTTTGCAACATATCTGCTAATTTATCTAAACACACAATTTCCAACACCTTCAGTAACCATTCATTCAGAGGAAGGTCCTCATTTTATTTATTTATTTTTATTTCTGTATTTATATACCGCCTTTCTTATCCTCAGATTGCTCTTCAGATGTTATTCAAGGCGGTTTACATAGGCAGGCTTATCTAGATCCGATAAGGATCTTTACAATATTGTTCTGTATAGAACCCTACAATTCCAGAACCCTACATTGTCCAGTGTCTTGCTAAGACAATCTTAGTTGCAAATAAAAGATTACATATAAGAAGTTTATCAGAAATCTCACTTAAACTGTTCAATAATATATCTGGGGCTATACAGCAAGTCCTCACTTAAAGTTGTTTCGTTTTAAAGTTGTTGAGGAAAAAAAATCAATTCCTGGCCAGGGCCACCATCTGTGTTTAGTTTGAACGTTCTCCTCATGTCTGCGTGGGTTTCTCTGGCCTAGAAAGCTCACATTTATTTTGGTGTTTAATATTAGAAGTGTTTAGGGTCTTTATTCAGAAGTTTGGTGATGTTTTGGTGACCAGAAATATGCTGTAAACTCTTGTTTATGTATATTAATTAGCCTATGATAAAACTGGTTTTGTTATAAGTAGTTTTGCTTAAAGTTGCAGTTTCCAAGAACCTATCGACAACTTTAAGTGATGCATGTCTATGCACGTCTACCCAGAAGTAAGGGCTACTATTAAATATAATGAGACGTATTCCCAGGGAAGTACAGTATGTGTAGAATTGCAGCCTAACAGGCACAATCCTAACCAACTTTCCAGCCGTGCCAACAGGGCGCACACTGCATTTTGCAGTGCAGGGGCAGTCATGGAGGCCTCTTCAAGGTGAGGAAACATTTGTGGCTGCACCGGTGCTGGAAAGTTGGTTAGGATTGTGCTGCAAGTCTTGTACTGCATATTCAAAAGTATCCCGTCTACATACAATGCAGTGAATAGTTTTGGACCCTTGGATGGGATCATCATGAATATACAAGTTTGCACGCCAAACTGGCATTTCCAGCAAGTATATCTATTAAATCTCATATTAATATAAGTAGTAATAATATAAATCCTTACAACTATACTGTGAAATAGGTCAGTATTAGGACTAAACTAAAGGAGGACATTAAAAATACATCATAATCTACTGTAGTTAGGGAGTTTAAATTTACTCACACACAGCATCCACACAAGGGTGCTATTTGGATCAGGACTGTGGCTGTGGAGTGGAGGAAGGGATTTAAACTTTTACTGCCACATCGTTTTCCTACAGAAAATCTCCCCCTCCCCAAGCAGTTATTTAACCTTAGAGGGGCCATTTGCTACATTTTTCTGAGTTAAATAACCGGTTTTGGGAGGGGGGTAAGGATGTTTGCACGTGAAGTGTTAAAACATCCTACCTCTATGCCACAATCACAATCTTGATCCAACTCATGGCCCTGCACAGCCATTACTTGTGAGTAAACTGAAGTTGCCAACTAGATGAAAAAAATGCATTTAATGTAATGTCAAGTTGGGTTCTTATGCCCATATCACAGATACGAGGGCTGAGCCTGAAGAAACAGCAGCTTGCCCAAAGCCACCTCTAAGGTGAAATGAGAAGGATATAATTTTTATCTCAGCAACGGGCCATTTCATTGCATGATGTTGCCTCTGAATGAGCAACATGAACATCTGGATTCACCCTTACCTATTCAACCAAGCAGAGAAAGTGGTGATCCTGGTTTAACCCCCTGGTTTGTAAACCATAGTTAACCCCCCTGGTGATGTCACAAGCCCCGCCCCTACACAAAAAATCCCAGAAAAATACACACCCCTGGCGTTTTTAACACACAAAAAGCGCACTAGGGGTGTGGGCGGGCAACTCCTGTTGCCGGCGACACGTCCCAAACAGCCATTTTTACCGCCACCACTGCACCCATCCGCATGTCACCCCCACCCCCTCCTAGCGACACCTCTGAAGAGTAGGAGGAGGGAGTAGGCAGGCTCATCTGAACCAGACAAGGATCTCTTTTCTCACATACAAGCTATTAGTTTTGCACTTAACCAATACAGAGAGCTGGGCCATTTTCTCTGTGCCAGGTGCAGGGGAGTGGCAGCAGGAAACAGGTTATCTTGTTGGCTGTGTGCTCCCTGAGGCATCTGGTGGGGCCACTGTGTGATACAGGAAGCTGGACTAGATGGGCCTTTGGCCTGATCCAGCAGGGCTCTTCTTATGTTCTTGGAGGGGATTTGAATACCCCTTGGAGGGGATTTGAATCCCCTTTCCATTCTGGGACCTCCCGTTCTCGCTGCACCGCTGGTTACACTGGTGGTGTAAATTGGATAGGATTACGCTGTCAGGTTTAGAGGGGATATGATAGCTGAAGAGCTATCTGAAGGGTTGTAATGTAGAAGAAGGAACAAATTTGTTCTCAACTGCCTCGGAGAATAGAACTAGATCCAATGGGTACAAACTGCAAGAGAGGAGATTCCAATTGGATATCAGATAGACGTTCTTGATGGTAAGGGCAGTTCACCAATGAAACAGATTGCTGAAGGAGGTGGTGGATTCTCCCTCACTGGAGATCTTCAAGCAGAGGCTCACCAGGCACCTGCTGGAGATGCTCTAGGAGGATTTCCTGCTACAGGCAGAGGGTTGGACTAGATGACCTTGTGGGTACCTTCCAACTCTACTATTCGAAGATATAAAGGGCATCAGGATGGGGCAAAAGGAGATCACTCCCTATGCAGATAATGTTAAGTTTATTTTTATCTGACCAAGTGCATTCGTTGCAGATAATTAAAAAACTGATTCATAAATTTGAGCAAGAGTCGGGGCACAAGAATAAAACTTTATTGACCCCCCCTTTCAGAAAGCAGAGAATTTAGATGTAGGACAAGTTTAAAAGCAGCTGGCGCACTAAGCCAGTTAATGACCTTGGTGTATGGTTAATATCTGGTTTACAGCGCAATCCTGTGCGCCTGTGTAACAGTAGATCCACCTGTGTAAGTGTACTTATGCCCGTGTAACTTCCCGTACGCTGACGTACACACGACGGACACCAGCGTAACCCCCTTCGGACACCGTGCATGCGCAGTTCGGACACAGGACAGACACCAGCACAACTCCGCTGGTGTAGGGGGCATTCTGGGGGCATTCAGACATCCCCAGAATGCCCCCTGTGCCGGCAGAGTTGCGCTAGAGTCCATCCTGTACACGAACTGCGTATGTGCGGCATCCGAAGGGGGGTTACGCTGGTGTCCGTCCTGTGTACGTCAGTGTATGGGAAGTTACACGGGCATAAGTACACTTACTACTGTTACACCGGTGCAAGAGTTACACAGGATTGCGCTGTGTAGCAAATTGTTAGGATAAGTATGTAACTATGACACAGTAGCAAAAGTTTAAATTTAATTTAGCAATATGGAAAGATATAGGCTCATCAAGGTTTGGGACATTAGCTATGTAAGAAAATGGGTTCTACCCAACCTGTTCTTATTCCAAAACCTTCCCCCGAATCGTATAGATTTTATAATATAGAACAACAAATGAACACCTAGCAGATGTTTTGCACGACTAGGAAGAAACAAAGAATATGAATGGCACAGAGAAAGGAGGATTAGGTTGTTATTAAAACTAAGAATACAGACCTCAATTTGACTACGGTAATAGTGTCAAGCCTTCTGTCCCAAGCAAAATGGGATTTGGGAATGTGGAACTCCTTGCCACAGGATGTTGTGATGTTGTGTTGTGGCACGTGGCTTCAAAAAGGGACTGGACAGATTCATGGAGGAAAAGTCCATCACAGGTTACAAGTCATGATGACTGTAGGCTATCTGGAAAACCCAGAGGTTGCATATCTCGAATGCCTGAGGCAAGGGAGTGGCAACAGGATACAGGTTATCTTGTCTTGTGTGCTCCCTCAGGCATCTCTGTACTGTGTGATATAGGAGGATGGACTAGATGGGCCCTTGACCTGATCCATCAGGGCTCTTCTTATGGAAATAGGAAAATGCTTTGGACACTTAGAAAACAATTGCATATACATAAGTTATTTGTATTTAAAACACAGGACATTATTACTTATGAGTCACAGAGGATAGGTTTAGCAGTAGTCATAAAAAGGCAAACCCCAAGGCTTTCCTGGAAGGCACATGTTGCAGCAGTTGCTGAAGCTATGCATGTCTGGCTCCACCCGGTCAGTACCTAGATGGGAGAAGGTTCAAGCGACAGGGGACTGGTATCTCCACTGTGGTCTGTTTGTGAACTTTACAGAGCCACTGCTGAAGAGGTCGAGTGCTAGTCCAGATGAGATGTTGGTACTGATCCAACAAGACAATGTGCGGGTGCCTAGTATTAAATTTCAAATTAATAATGAATCACAGGCAATAGATTATTTTACCCCTTCAGTTGAATTAACTGACATGCCCTTGAATTAACTGACAGGGAAGATAGTGGAAAGTCTCATTAAGGATAAAATCTTAAAATACATAGAAGAACAAGCTCTGCTGAGGGAGAGTCAGCATGGCTTCTGCAAGGGGAAGTCTTGCTTCACAAACCTGTTAGAATTTTTTGAAAAGGTCAACAGGCATGTGGATGCGAGCGAACCCGTGGATATTATATATCTGGATTTTCAGAAGGCGTTTGACACGGTCCCTCATGAAAGGCTCCTGCGAAAACTCCACAGTCAGGGAATAAGAGGGCAGGTCCTCTTGTGGATTAGGAACTGGTTGAAGACCAGGAAACAGCGAGTGGGAGTCAATGGGCAATTTTCACAATGGCGAGAGGTGAAAAGCGGTGTGCCCCAAGGATCGGTCTTGGGACCGGTGCTTTTCAACTTATTCATAAATGACCTGGAGTCGGGGATAGGCAGTGAGGTGGCCAAGTTTGCAGATGACACTAAACTTTTCCGGGTGATGAAGACCAGCAGGGATTGTGAAGAGCTCCAGAAGGACCTCTCCAAACTGGGACAATGGGCAGCAAAATGGCAGATGCGCTTCAATGTAAGTAAGTGCAAAGTGATGCACATTGGGGCAAGAAACCAAAATTTCACATATACGCTAATGGGTTCTGAGTTGTCTGTGACGGATCAAGAGAGAGATCTTGGGGTGCTGGTGGACAGGTCGATGAAAGTGTCGACCCAGTGTGCGGCGGCTGTGAAGAAGGCCAATTCCATGCTCGGGATCATTAAAAAAGGGATTGAGAATAAAACGGCCAATATCATTCTGCCCTTGTACAAATCAATGGTAAGGCCACATCTGGAGTATTGTGTCCAGTTCTGGTCACCACACCTCAAAAAGGATATAGTTGAATTGGAAAAGGTGCAGAAAAGAGTGACCAGAATGATTCGTGGGCTGGAGCACCTCCCTTATGAGGAAAGGCTACAGCGTCTGGGGCTTTTCAGCCTAGAAAAAAGGCGCCTGAGGGGGGACATGATTGAGACGTATAAAATTATGCATAGGATGGAGAGAGTGGATAGAGGGAAATTCTTCTCCCTCTCGCACAACACCAGAACCAGGGGACATGCACTAAAATTGAGTGGAGGGAGTGTTAGAACAGACAAAAGAAAATATTTCTTTACCCAGCGTGTAATTCATCTGTGGAACTCCTTGCCACAGGATGTGGTGATGGCATCTGGCCTAGATGCCTTTAAAAGGGGTTTGGACAGATTCATGGAGGAAAAGACAATCACAGGTTACAAGCCATAAGCAACCTCCTGGTTTTAGAAGTGGGTTTTCTCTGTGCCAGGTGCAAGGGAGTGGCGACTGGACACAGGTATCTTGTTGTCTTGTGTGCTCCCTGAGGCATCTGGTGGGGCCACTGTGTGACACAGGAAGCTGGACTAGATGGGCTTTTGGCCTGATCCAGCAGGGCTCTTCTTATGTTCTTATGCCCTCTCTGCTGGCATACTGAAGCATTTGGGATAGTATATCCACAATGAAGGGTCACAACAGGTCTTCAGCCTCCTACTTATTCAGAAGTTGTATTTATTGCATTGTATCCTCCAAGGTCTCTTCTTCCCCCCCGCCCTCCTGACTTTATCCTTGCAGCAACGCTCTGCGGTGGGTTAGGTTGAGTGAGGTGACTGCCTCAAAGTCACCATGTGAGCTTCATGGCTGAAGGGGGATTTTAACCCGAGTCTTGACACCCCGATCTCACTAGGAGGCCTTCTGCAGCCATATTCTTGCCTGTAAAGGGCTGCGACAAACACAGTCCATCTTCTCAAAATGACAGTTTGAACTGCACTTAAAGTACGGCAAGGCTGTATATTGTCACCCTGCTTATTTAACTTATATGCAGAGTACATTATGAGAAATGCAGGGCTGAATGAATCGCAAGCTGGAATCAAGATTGCCGGGAGAAATATCAACAACCTCAGGTATGCAGACGATACCACCCTAATGGCAGAAAGTGAAGAAGAACTAAAGAGCCTCTTGATGAGAGTGAAAGAGGAGAGTGCAAAAGTTGGCTTGAAACTCAACATTAATAAAACTAAGATCATGGCATCGGGTCCCATCAATTCCTGGCAAATAGAAGGGGCAGAAATGGAAGCAGTAACAGATTTTACTTTTCTGGGTTCCAAGATCACTGCAGACGGAGACAGCAGCCATGAAATTAAAAGACGCTTACTCCTTGGAAGGAAAGCTATGGCAAACTTAGACAGCATAATAAAAAGCAGAGGTATCACCATGCCAACAAAAGTTCGTATAGTCAGGGCGATGGTGTTCCCAGTAGCAATGTATGGTTGCGAGAGTTGGACCATAAGGAAGGCTGAGCGCCGAAGAATAGATGCTTTTGAACTGTGGTGCTGGAGAAGACTCCTGAGAGTCCCTTGGACTGCTAGGAGATCAAATCAGTCAATTCTAAATGAAATCAACCCTGACTGTTCCCTGGAAGGACAGGTACTAAGGCTGAAACTCAAATATTTTGGCCACCTAATGCGAAGAGAGGACTCTCTGGAGAAACTCTGATGCTGGGAAAGATTGAAGGCAAAAGGAGAAGGGGAAGGCCAAGGATGAGATGGTTAGACAGCATCACCGATGCAACAAACATGAGAATGAGCGAACTCAGGAAGATAGTGGAGGACAGGAAGGCCTGGCGGGATATGGTTCATGGGATCACGAAGGGTCGGACACGACTTAACGACTGAACAACAACAACATCCACCACAAACCCAGGAGCTCTCTCCTTGTTTGTTACTGCCAGCTCAGACTCCATCCGCTTCCATGTTAAATTGGGTGGGGTGGGGAATTGTCCCAGCGTGCAGTTTCTAAAGCCATAAGAACATAAGAAGAGCCCTGCTGGACCAGGACAAAGGCTCATCTAGTCCAGCTTCCTGTATCTCACAGTGGCCCCACCAGATGACTCAGGGAGCACACAAGACAACAAGAGACCTGTATCCTGTCGCCACTCCCTTGCACCTGGCACAGAGAAAACCTACTCCTACAATCAGGAGGTTGCTGATCCCCATCATGGCTTGTAAACTGTGATGGACTTTTCCTCCATAATAAGATAAACACCTAGACTGGGTTGCTTATCCATGCAATATGCATTTCTGGACTAAATGCATTGGGTCAACCAAGTAGGTTTTGCTAAATAGGTCTCTTGATTGGCCTCATAAAAGCAGGAGAGAGGGAAACATACTGTACTTGGCAGTACAGTATGTGTACAGTTGGTGTTTCAGTATGGTTGGCCTCAGATCCTGTTCAGCTTCCCATTTGCAGCTTGTGCTCTCTGGGGCATAGAGAGCTTTTTAATTGGTTTTGGTGGCAGCAGGCCAAACACAATGGTACCAACCTCAGCGATTCAACCTCCAGTTAAGATACCGTATGATCTGCACGCACAATAGGAAAATCCCTACAAGAATGCATAAGACCACTAAAAACTCCCTACAATTAGTACATAATAAAGCTCTATAAAATGGTATATGGTGACCAGATAGCCTAATGTTTATCTGTTCACATAAATAGAACTAGAGGCCCCCAATTGAAAAAGTCATGTAGCAGGTTTTAAGAAAATCAACAAGGATTTTCCTCCACAAGTGCCATACACCAATAACTAGAGCTTGATGGTAGTAAACAATATGAATGGGATAAGGCTTGCTCTGCATCTTTGCACACACTAGAGGGGTAAAAGCTAGGGAGGAAAAACAGTCAAGTCTCCTAGCCTCCTACATGGGCCACTGCATCCTGCCCCAGCTACAACTTCTGGACAGAGACACAGACTTCAAGGGCAGCCCCAATTAAAGTGTGTTGCAGTAGCCATGCACCCATGTCACTAAGGCATGGGCCACTGTGGTTAGGTCCAATTGACTTATTTAATGTGGAACTGTGGTTTGCATTCAACTCAAAGTAAGAGCTTTCCCTCTCCCCTATCATGTGCAAAAGGAAGGAGCAGGAGGGCATCAATCCACAGAGGTTCACACACACATAGCAGGAAACTATGGTTTCCCATCACAAAAATCAGTGGCCCTATTCAGATGTAACAAACAAATGGGGCAGTGTAACCGTTCAAGTTTTCGTCCCCAACTGGAAAGTTGCCTATGTACACAACTACATTTGCTCACATTCATCTCTTGCAAATATTGCTCCCCCCCTTCCACCCCCCCCCCCCCGCTAAGGTCTAAATTTACATTGTAAACTCCGTATGCAGTGGCTTTGGCTTATGTTACTCCGTACAGTGACCAAGTACAGTCATGGCACCAAGAATATTACGGGCCAAATGATACAATCAGCAGCCCTACTCATTCAGAACAGAAGAAAGAACAATCAGCAGCCAGGAAACACACTTCTGTGCCCTTTTAGGTTTCATTTCGTATTTCTAAGGAAAGCAGTATCCAAACTGGCCCTAAGGCATATGCAGACTTTAGCGGTGTAGGAGATTGCATGTAGGAGCATGTAGCAGGGGGGACCCGCAAGAATACATCAGCAAGCTCCACCCCATGCACTCCTGCCAGTGTGCTGTCAAAGTCCCACCCCAAACATAAAGCACTTGCCTGAACTTGGGTACCCGCTGTACCACTGTAATTATGGACACTGGTATCCAGCATTCCCAATCATGGGGAAGATCTCCCCGACCCCCAGGGATATTGTTTGCCACTTCAGACTAACGCTATACATGTAGAGATGGGGCACTGGCAGCACAGTGGTGGGCACTGCCAACATGGTCTTGCTCTCCCGCCATGCAATCTTTTACATGCTAGAGGCAACGTCTGCATAGTGCTACAGTCTACCACAGAACCCTGCGGCACCTTAGAACAGAGGCCTTCAACAGTTGGGACCCAAGTTCAGGTGAGTCATGACAGTGTTGTGGCCGCCATTTTGTTTTGAGGCTTTGGGGGAACAAAGCCTTCCAATCCACAGTTTCCCATCTGCGGCAGTAGTAGTACTCCCTCTGTTTTCTGCCTGTCTGCCCTCCCCTTTCTCTTTCTCGCCCCCTCCGCCTTTCAGAACTGAGCGCGTATTAGGTCATATCACTCAGCCCTTCCTCTCTTTCCACTTGGCCTGGAAGGAAAGAAAATGAGGAACTGTGGTTCCTGAGCCTGCGGGGCTCTTGTTGTTCTTAACAAGTTGAACAACATGTTCTTAGAAGTTTGTTAGCCACTTATATGTACTTCAGGAGCGCACATTATCACTGTCGGTCTATCTCCACACACACACACACAGCTTCCAGATCATAAACTGGAAACTGCACAAATAAGCCAGCAAGCATTCTGCAGTGATTCTATCCTGAGAAGGAAGCCTCCTCAGCTAGTGGGCAGAGAGGGGAAAAGCTTTAGGCCCAGTCAACCAGGCCTCAAAAATAAGTGATTGTTTTTATTAATCGGGTTAAAATGGCTCAATACCCCCACACATTTAAAAATGCGCTTCCTTCGCTCTCCAACTCAATCTCACAGCCTGCCCTCCTCTTTAAATACCACCTCCCCTTTCTCAGAGTACAGTAAAACATCGGTAAGGAGAAACTGGTCCAAGGAAACAGAAGATGCTTCCAGCGGACTCAGTACAAGAAACCTCCACACTGAGGCCTTGTTGCCAGGCAACAAGTGGACAAGCCTCAAGCATCAAGAAAGACCACCGGGACAACCAGACCTAGAGACCCCATCTACTCATGACTTGTGTTCCCCCCCCCCCCCATTTTTCAAAATGGAGCACAGGAAAATTATAATTTCTCCAGATACTGCTGGAGCAAAGAGGAGTACCTATTATTCACCATCCCTCCAAAAATCTCCTGAGTGCCCAATTATTAGTTATTAATTGAACTGTTTGCCACTTGAAGGCGATGAAGAGATTAAGGTTAAGGTTCAGTTCCAGTTCAATTAAGAAGAAAAAAAAACTTTCTGAACCGGTTTTTGAGTTCAGGTTTGGCTTGTCTCCCTACTTCTAGGGTGCTCTTTCGGTTCACAAGGGGGGCAGTTAAATCTAAGAGCCTAGGCTTCAGTATCATGTGAATGGATTGATTTCGCTGCTATTCATTTAATAAATTTTATTAAATAAACCTTGTCAGTTTTATTGTAATATATTTTATGTTTAGTTTGCACTGTGTTTTTAATGCTGTCTTGGGCATTGGTTTAAATAAATGGAAAAAACTGGGCAACAAGAAGTTGGAAATAAATATCCTACCTTCACCAATCTTTTCATTCATTGTCCGTCTGCTTGCGAAAAAGCCTGCAAAAAAGCTTGCCATTTTGTGGAAAGCAGCCATCTTATGAAAAGGCCCACATTCCCGATAGACCAGCACGTAATTGTCTTGAGAGGTACGACAGACAAGACGACTATAATACAGAACACCTCCAACAATTGAGAGACCAAGATGTTCTCATACTACTGGAGAAATTGGCTCCAAGACACAGGAAAACACACTTGTCATGTTCGAGTCTTCCATTATCATCTATATAAATAAACAGTACTAACAATGTACACAGGTGGTTGAGTGTCTCTCAGACTGCAAGCAAAATGGAGCCATCATAATAAGTTACTACACATACATACCCGGAGCACTTTCACTATTAATTTAGAAATACATGTATGTAGAAAGTTTCTCTATTAATTTAGAAACACATGTATGAGAAAGTAATGGACTCACCCCTCTCCCCCAAACAGAGGGCTGAGAATGCTTATTGTCTCCTCCCCCCATCCTAAACCACGACTTAGGAGAGGAGCCCCTGTTGAGAGGGGCTAGAAAAAACAAAAGAATGCAGGAAGAGACAGGGAATTTGATTGCTTGATCCTTTAACAGTGTCCTCCTGAAGGTACAAAGATTTGGGGAGTGCAATATTTTGCTGCAGATCCCACTTGTAACTTCCTAACTGAAACCTACCCAACTTAAGAAGCAAGTACGGTACTGTAATGAAAATGTATGAAAGTTAAGTTTTCATTATGATGGATTAATACCTGGCCCTGGGATATGGCCTAGAATAGATTATAGAGCATAGTGATCCTCCCCACAACAAAGGAGATAAATATATGGGATTAGGACGGTTAACAGCACTGCATGTCTGCCCAATACTTTCAATGTGCCACGAGAATCAAAAATACCTCCAGGCAATCTCTTCACCTAGCAATTGAAGAAGCCTTCTTGAAGACTCACCAGCTGCATTATAATAGCATGGTACATGCTCTCTCGCTCAGTTAGTCTAATAAAGCTTAATATAACAGTACAAATTTGGTTTGTGTGGCAACTCAGACACCCTAGTTCTCTCTCACCCCTTCATCAGGTGTGGACCCATTTTCTTGAGGTGGTGCCACATCTCTGGGGTGTTCTCCCTATCGAGGCTCACCTAGCACCATGTTTGTTGTCTTTTCAGTGTCAGATGAAGCCTTTTTAGGCCTGTTGTAACTGGCTTATATTCAGTTTATCCACTGTATATTTTTATCACTGTTCATGTAAGCTACCCAAAGAGATTTATAAGCTGGAATCCATGGTATACAGCAGGGGTTCTCAACCCCTTCCCAGTCGAGTACCACCTCCATCGCCAATCTCCTGCTGTGTACCACTGGAAGTGACTGGCGATGACATCATCACCAGTTATGTCCGGGTTTTCAGGTTTTTGGAGACCAAAAAATGCAGGTAGGAGGCTCTGGGCGGGTGGAAGGGCCCTTCTCAACGTTCTCGAGAGGCTTGGCCAAAGGCAGGAGCCTCTCAGAAATGCGAAGGAACCGCCAAAAGTGCCATGTCGGAGAGGGGTTCTAGTGGTCCAAGTACCACCAGCAGTCAGCCAATGTACCACTGGTGGTACTAGTACCACTGGTTGAAAACCCCTGGTATACAGTGTACTGTAAATTCATAATTTAAACAACCATTAACACTACATGCAATGCACATCGACAACATGATAACGTCAGAAAGCATCCCTCCTCCTCTCAGCAAGATCAATGGAACTCAACTTTGGAACTCTGAATGGTGATTGTACATCTGAATGGTGATCGTACAGCTTGCCAGGGTCAGATGGTACAGCTGGCCAGCGCATTACATGTGGACTAGTTGCTACTGTGGTACGGAGTGATTAAGTGTGGTTGATCCTCCGTTGCCGGTTATGCTTTATTTTAGCTCATTTTAGCTCCGTGGTGCTTCTTTGTAGCCAGGTTGCGCATCACTCTCACTTATTTCAGCTTCGCTCATTTTAGTCTGGTGCTTTCATCTAGTTTGTATTTACGTAGTAACCTGTTTTTTAGGCTTGCATATCAATTTTAGCGTTTTATGGATTATATGTGAATTTTATATGTGAATCTGGTGTTTGTGCTGATCACTGTTTTAATTGGTTGTCTTTTAATTAATTGACCACTTGTATTTATTCCCATGCTAGTTTTTTATGTCTGTTGGGCTCACACAGTTATTTGGTTTTAGTTTTGGTGGCTTGTTTTGTCTGTGCTTTGCTGCCACGAGTGTGTTGTTTGCTGGAGTTTCACCGTATCCTGCAGGCTTGTGTGTTGTTTTGGTTTTAAATAAGGGGAAGTGTTCAATAATCGAATCACAGGAGGATCTTTTAACCGTGTTTGCCAGCGCAGGACGATCTTTTGGTACCAGGTTTCTCCCGGAACTAACCAATTCATGCTAATAGGCTACTGTATTGTTAAAATTTATGGCTTTGGTCAGCCGGGGCAGATTGCGAGCTGAATACAGGGAGCGTGCAATACATCCGGGGTTTTACAATGCTTTTTAAGGTTGTCTCATGGTTGTGCTGGGAATTTCTGATGCCACAAATGCATGTTGGCGAAACATCAAAAGTCTGTAACACCTGTTAAAACAATACGACGGAGTTTCCCGACAGTATGCAAATTTTTTAATTCTGTCAACTTTGCTGTTTTAATTCTGTCGTTTGGCTGGATCATATCCACTTTGCTACAGTGAAATATTACACCTGGCTCAATGGAGACACATGCTTGAAAACAGATAGGTGGTCATAAGACAACATTCCCAGTATAGAGCAACAAACACCACATAAACCAGCCACACTGAATCAGACGCAAGAGGACAGTCTTAAAAAGGTGTCCAATCCAAACCCAGCAGAAAAAAGCACCCTAAGTGTAGATACTTATTCTTCTTGTGATTACATAAGAGAGACCACAAAAAGGAAGTTCCCCAGATTCACCCTCCCTTGTGCTGACCAAACCTGGTGTATTATCTTTTCTGTGGGAAAACTGCCCTAAATCCTCCCAAACCACGGAGTTTCAGAAGCCTCTTTTCAATCACTCCACAACCAGTTCACATCATCCAATCAATCTGTCATCGTCAGAAGCAACACCAGCAGCGCCTTGCTAAAAGGCTGACATTTCCTTTCCATCTGTTAGATCAGCGGCTCTCAAACGGTTCTTTAGTTGCAGGCACAGAACTTGAATGGTGACCGCAGACACAGGTGTGTTATTTTGTGAATACAATATTTCTCTGCCTTCCCATTCTCACGAACAGTCAAGGGGGCTTACAACAAGACAAACACCACAGTCCCCTCCCCAGGGCCTCAGAGGGGGGTTAAGGGGTACAATCGTACCCAGGCCCAGGGCCAAAAAGGGGTTCCAGGAGCAAAAAAGGGGGCCCCAGGAGCCAAATTCACATGAAGGGAAGGGGTCCAAAAGAAACGTTGTACCCCGGTACCCCTTGATAAAATTCCTGAGTGGTCCTGCCCCTCCCCACCAACTAAGGAGATAAATGTAAGGGGGGGAGCTACGCACACATAGGAGGTATATACATAGCATTGTCATATTACATAGCATAGCAGTTACCCCTGCTAACTGGGCAAGAGGCACTTTTTCAATTGGTGCTCCTCTTATATTTAGCAAGGGGAGAGCAACTGTTCCCCTTTCACCCAGCACAGTGTCCTTTCTTGTGGCTGTTTGCTGGTGGTGTTCTGCATCTTTTTTAGATTGTGAGCCCTTTGGGGACAGGGAGCCATTTAATTATTTGATTTTGTCTGTAAACCGCTTTGTGAACTTTTTGTTGAAAAGCGGTATATAAATACTGTTAATAAATAATAATAATAATAATAATATTTCATGCAAAGCAACCGAGTAAACCGAAATGCAGGGCTGAATGAATCACAAGCCGGAATCAAGATTGCCGGGAGAAATATCAACAACCTCAGATATGCAGACGATACCACCCTAATGGCAGAAAGTGAAGAAGAATTAAAGAGCCTCTTGATGAGGGTGAAAGAGGAGAGTGCAAAAGTTGGCTTGAAACTCAACATTAATAAAACTAAGATCATGGCATCGGGTCCCATCAATTCCTGGCAAATAGAAGGGGCAGAAATGGAAGCAGTAACAGATTTTACTTTTCTGGGCTCCAAGATCACTGCAGACGGAGACAGCAGCCATGAAATTAAAAGACGCTTACTCCTTGGAAGGAAAGCTATGGCAAACTTAGACAGCATAATAAAAAGCAGAGATATCACCATGCCAACAAAAGTTCGTATAGTCAGGGCGATGGTGTTCCCAGTAGCAATGTATGGTTGCGAGAGTTGGACCATAAGGAAGGCTGAGCGCCGAAGAATAGATGCTTTTGAACTGTGGTGCTGGAGAAGACTCCTGAGAGTCCCTTGGACTGCTAGGAGATCAAATCAGTCAATTCTAAATGAAATCAACCCTGACTGTTCCCTGGAAGGACAGGTACTAAGGCTGAAACTCAAATATTTTGGCCACCTAATGCGAAGAGAGGACTCTCTGGAGAAGACTCTGATGCTGGGAAAGATTGAAGGCAAAAGGAGAAGGGGAAGGCCAAGGATGAGATGGTTAGACAGCATCACCGATGCAACAAACATGAAAATGAGCGAACTCAGGAAGATAGTGGAGGACAGGAAGGCCTGGCGGGATATGGTTCATGGGATCACGAAGGGTCGGACACGACTTAACGACTGAACAACAACAACAACAACAACCGAGTAAAGCCAGTTCCCTTTAGTGGCTGCAGAGAGTGCACAGAGCCTGTAGCCACAGCGGGATAGCATGTTCCCAGCTTTTTAAAAAGCAACCATGTAGATATGCACTCTTCCTGACCAGCGCCAGAGATCAAGACAATACAGCAAATGCTGGAGACCCAGACAACACCGGTAAAAGGTATACCAAACTGAACTGAGTGCCAGCATTAGGGTGTTGGCACCCAGGGCAAACCTTGCACTGGGCCCCTCCTTGTAGCCCCCGCCTGCCCTATGGCACACTGGGTGGTACCACCACTGCAACTGGAATCAAGGGTTCAGGGGTCGGATGGGTCAGGTGGGCCAGTTCCAAACCCTGCCAACTCCTGAGGCCACCCTGCACAGCAGCATTTTCACTTTATACAGGATGCCCGTAAAGTTCAGAGGTAGTACAGTATTCGGATAAAAGCATAATACAGTATTGCTTCCAGGCTTTCTAAGGACTTGCGGTGGGTGGTGAGCAATTGCACTGCTCCAGAGTCTGGACCATGAAGCACATGGAGGACACAAGGACAGAGTGCCAGGGAGGGGCACAGAAAGGGTTTCCTCATTTCATGTGAGTCACCCTCCTCTGCCTCCTGCCAGCTAAGGGAGCCAACTGATGGCTCCCCAAATCCTGGAGTCCACCCTGGGAGAGGGCAAGTGCCCAGCCTAGAAGTACTGTATAGGCCAGGGATGGCCAAACCATGGTTCACGAGCCACATGCAGCTCTTTAACATACAATGTGCGACTCTTGGAAATATGTTGGCCGAGCTCTTTTTTGCATCACTATTAATATAAAAGGTAAATAAGAAACGTTCAAGCTTTAGAATTATTTACAGGTTTAAAACGAGAGTCCACTGGATTAAAACACAAGTTTAATGCTCATGGGTGAGTAAATATATTTAAGAATTTAAATGCTTCTGAAGTACAGCAAGTCCTCACTTAAAGTTGTCGATAGGTTCTTGGAAACTGCAACTTTAAACGAAATGACTTGAAATCAATTTTACTGTAAGCTAATTGATATATGTAAACTAGAGTTTACGGCATATTTCTGATCACAAAAAACATCATCAAACTTCTAAACAAAGACCCAAAACATTTCTAATATAAAACATTGAAATAAATGTGAGCTTTCTGGGCTGGAGAAAACCCACGCAGACATGGGGAGAACGTTCAAACTCAATACAGACAGTAGCCATGGGCAGAAATCGATTTGTTTTCTCAACAATTTTAAAACAAAATGTCGTAAAGTTAAATGACATGTGGATTCATGTCACGTGCACGTCCTGGCCCCTTCCATTGCTCCCCCCACTTTCCTTTTAAATCTCCTGCATGTAGGGGTTTGGTTGGGACACCCCACCACACACAATTAAGGGGTATAATAGGGAAGCCATGAAAGGGGCCAAGCCACACGCACACAGTGAGCAGGCAGGTCATTGAATGCACGGACAGCTCAGGAGATAAAATCTGGCCTGAAACAGTTGTCCTCCCGTTGGATAAAACCCTATTGAGGGACTATCTTCAACAGTAGCCCTGCTCTATGTAAAACTCATGCAATAGCAAGCAGGACTGACAGCCAGAGACGATGGAGATAAAATAATGCGAATGTGGTCTAGTGGTTAGAGTGTCAGACTAAGAACAGGAGAGCCAGGTTCAAATTCCAGCTCACTCCTGAGGGCCGATTCACACGACAGTTTTCCCGGCGCGGATGGCCCTGCCCCTGCCTCTGCCCCTGCGTTTGCGCTTGTCTATGCGGTTGGAGATGGGGGAGTGTCTTGCCGCCTGTTGTCCCTCCTTCTGTCCCACCTTCTTAAGAAAGCGCAGCTGTGATTTGGTGAACAGAAGTGCGCTCCTCCGATTGGTGGGCTGCTGTAGCTCCGCGAACATCCCCCAGCTCCGCAAGCACAACCGCCTCAAAAGTTGCGGGGAAACCAACTTTCCTGCCTCTGCGTTTCTGCTCCGCAAGCTGCTCCGCAAGCATAAAAACAGCTCCGCGCTACCCTCCGCAGATCCGCAACGAGCCAGGAAAACTGTAGTGTGAATCGGCCCTGAAGCCCACCGGGTGACCTTAGGACAGTCACTACAGCCCTGATCAGATACTTACTTTACACAGAGGAAATTGCCTGATGGAAGCAAGCAAGCAAGCAAGAGCACACCAGTAAGCTCTGCCCCAGTGCCCCCAAAATCCTATCCCCTTCCCCCCTGTAACACTCACAGCATTCATCTGATGCAACAAACTGTATACCCAGCGAGACATAATCCCCCTGATCTCAAACGCAGGATAGTACAGCAAGGCGTACCACCGAATTCTGCCTCCCCTCCACCACATAATGTGTCCCTCCATATGAAGTACTTGCCTGAACAGGGTTTCTCTCCCTGCCTAATCCAATTCACAGGTTTGGTGTGTGGATAAAACAGGGGAGGGAGAGAACCTTGTACACCCCCTTGAGCTCTTCGGAGGAAAGACAGCATAAAAAACGACATCACAAAACAAAGAAGATGCAGAAGAGTCACAGCTTCCTCATCTCCCAGTTCAGGGACTAGTTTCTACAGTCTGTTCCATAACAGTGAAGTGATTCATTTTTTTTCCAGGCCAGAGACAAAAAGCCCATTCTACAGTCATTTTCAGTCCTAAGAGGGGCACAGAAGAGGTTAACAAGGTTCAGAACAGAACCAAGTTCTTAGTCCATTGGGCAGCACAAAGTTATTTTGCAGTTCAGACCTCACAAACTTCCGTTCTGTAGTCAGGCTGCTCCTGCATCTCTGAATTGAATAAGAAACAAAGAACGAACCCCTGCCTTGTCATAAGAGATGGGAAGAAGAGTAGAGAAAAGCAGTTTCCAGCATGTGAACGGCTACTACATATTTAGTAGTATGTAATTATAGAAGTCGAAATGTACACACACATTCACCAACAGGAGCAGTGAATCTGTTTGCTCTATTGAAGTAATTGCAATTCATCTGACAAGATCAAAAATAATATTACAAGGAAAATCTCCAACAGCACAAGCGATGGGCTCACAATATGTAACAAACTCATCTTGCCTGGCTAAAATATTCACAGCGTTTTGTTACCCCTTGTTAGGACCTTGGCTGTCAAAACTGCAGACAGGCATCTTCCAACACCATGCAAATTCAGCACTGTCTGCAATGACCTCATTAGGAAAACTATTCCTTCACTTCTAAAGGAGTCCAACACCTCCTGGAGAGGAGGAGAGTTACCAGAAACACACACACACACACACACACACACACACACACACACAAGCTCAAGTCTGATTTTTTTTTAACAGCAACCCTCTATGCAGTGATAATGTGGCTCTCCAAACTGCGAAAAGCTTCATCTGCACATCAAGCTAGCTGCTGCTGCTGCTGCTGAAGTTGCATCTACAGTAGCCAGTTGAACTGCTGGCAACCTCACCTCAGCAGGGAGGGGGGATGAGGTAGCAACAGCGCAGGCCACTTTTCCATCGAAATCCACTCACTTATTTGCCCACCAAATCCATCACTAAAGGTTGAAACTGTTTTAGTACTGTACAAGAAAGGATGGTGAAGAAAGTTCACCATTCCCTGCTGCCACCACCCAGGGAATAGAGTATACAATATACTCGTAGTATCCTTCCCTACTGCAAACCAGTCATAAAAAAGAACAAACACAGGGTGTCAAAGGTTATCAGACTAGGGAGGCTCCTCCTGTACCTTTAAGAGATGCTTACACGGGAAAATTCCATCAGGTGAGGCTTTTCCCACCACTGCAACTGGGGCGGGGGGAGGGGGAAGCTACCTGATGAAAAGTCTCCCTCTGTGCAACTCTTAAAGGTACAGAAGTCATTTCCGAATTGTACCCAGTGTAGTAACCCCAATAGAACAGAAAGTCAGTTCCCCGCAAACTCCCCTTCCTCGCAAACTCAACAGCCCCCTCTTCAGCAAAAATGCATGATTATCCTTTGCTCAAAAAGTCCAATAAACCTAGTTCACCCTCTAGTCCATCCCCCGCGCTAAGATTTTGGTGCAATTCGTTATATCCATCTCTCCCAAATCGAATTTTCTAGTTGCAAGCCCATTAACATAAACTTTTTCTCCACTGGCTGCAATTAACTGGTTCTTACGGTACCAATTGCTCCACTCTTCCCCCGGATCTTGCCTGGATCAATACACCGGTCGTTTCCCTGCCCCCATCCGCCAGCTGATCTCTCTTGCTCGCTCAGCTCGCTCGCTCTCCCTTGTTGTTATTTCCCTTCTCGTGCTAGGGCGCGCGTCAGATCCGGCAATGCTCCCCCACCCCCGGCAACCGCGCAGGCGTCCCTGGCAACCAAACGTAGCAACGTTTTACTCCCACCCACCTCTCTGGGTCTGCTGCTGCACTTTGCAACTGTTGGAGCCCCTACAAGGAAGAGGTCACAAGATGGATGAGCTGCAGTAAGAGGCAGAAGCCAGTTTTTCTACCTCCACTAGAACACACACACCCCAAACCCGACAAAACAGGCTTCTTTATAAACGAACCACTCTGCACCCCGCTGCTTTCCAATAATCCTCTTTCTGCACCATTGGCCTGCTGCAATTATTAGTCCCTATTTTTCAAAATCACGTGCGGTGCGGGATATAATGAAAACCACACCGAATACCCAGGGAACTCCTTAATTAATTCTGATACCTAATAAGCCTCATCTTGTGTATTCATGACTAAAGCTGCTGATTTAACACATTAGGACTCAATACAATTTCTGGTGGTCATAATCATAAGTCTGTACTGTAAACCCCAAATACGTTAAAGATTAGGACCTAAGAAGAACTGCAATCCTGTGCACATGATGCAGCCTAAGTAAGCTCCACTGAAAGTGCAATCCTATGCATGTCTGCTCAAATGTCCCCTCAAAAAAGGGACTGCTGGATTTTTGTTTAATTATCTGATGTTTTTATGCTTTTATGGCAGCTGTTTTTAGGCATTCTGTTATGGCTACCGTGATTTAATGTTCTGTGGTTTTATTATTAAGTGTTGTTGTTGTAGTAGTAAACATCCTTGGGCGCTGTTAGGTTTTGTGACCTGGAGATTCTCCATTGGAGGGAGGCTCTGTGTGTGTGTCTGCTAATAAATAAATGTAAGCTACACTGAATTTAATGGAACTTTCAACCAGAAAAGTGTATACTGGATTGCAGCCTGAGCCATGAGGAGGCTTACCAGATTTTCTGGCACACCGAGAGGGGGTGGAAGTGACATCACGAGGGGTGGGTGTTCAAAAACTGTGGTGTCACTTACGCCGGAAGTGGGCGTGTCCGCCGGAAGTGGGACACGCAGGGGGCATGTCCACAGATGTGGGGCAGGTGACATCACAGGGGGCTTGTCCAGCTGACTCAACATTATTAAATAATACAGTATTTTACCTTTTTTCCGTGCCTCTGAACACGTGCAGAGTGCAGCTGCTGTTTTCATCCCGACCAGCACGTGAGTGAGAGGTTAGGAAGAAAAAGACGAAGACTTAGCGCACGGTAGCGGTACAGTCCTGGATGGCTGGGACAAAGAGAAGATCGGTCAGGAGCCCAGGATTCAGGCTCCCAAACTGGGATTGTCCCGGCCATAGCCTAGCCATCGGGGATGCACAGCGCAATCCTATCCAGAGGCATTTCTACAGTAGAGGCGGTACTGTAAGTTGCACCCCGTCCTAGTCCCCATTTACAACCCGGAATGAGGAGGCCCCGCCCCCTCACCTTCGGAGCCATTCCTGCCCATTGCCTTCGCAGCACAGAATGGCTCCAACGACAAGGGGGTGGGGCCTCCTCGTTCCGGGTTGTAAACGGGGACTAGGACAGGGCGCAACTTACAGTACCGCCCCTACCGTTGAAATGTCTCTGATCCTATCCAACTTACACCAGCTTACACCACTAGTGTAACCAGCAGTGCAGCGAGAACAGGTGGCCCCAGAACGGAAAGGGGGTTCAAATCCCCTCCAAAGGGGGATTCAAAGGGGATTTAAATCTCCCCTCCCCTCCAAAGCCTCTTGCCCTGCCTTTCCCCGTTGGCTACACCGGTGATGTAAGTTGGATAGGATTGCGCTGGCAATCTGATGTAAACTTCTTTAGGAGTAAATTTCACTGCATGGTAAATGTGCATAGGGTCAGGCATTTGGGGATGGTTCTGTTCAGAGACACTATTCACCTGTATTGCAGGAGTACATGATAAAGTACCTGGATGTTTTCCCTTGTGAGGCAAATAGTAGCTTGAGGGGCACAATTTAGTCAGCACAGGTTGTTATGTTGTTTATGTATGTCTGGATTTTAAAAGGTACAGTACAGGGAGTAAGCTCCATTAAACAAAATTAGACTTACTTCCAAACAAACATGCATAGGGTTGTGCTGTAAATTGGAGACCCTGACTCAACTCAGCCCTCCTCTGCCTGCAGTCACTTTTAAATTACAATTAAATCATCATGAGGCCCAATCAAAGATCTCCTACATCTCACCTCTTTTTGGCCTTCATCCCTAGTATTAGAAATTCATCCTAGGTCTAACATAAGTCTTTACCCTATATTTAAAGATCAGGCTGGCTTCCCTCTGTGCCAGCATTCCAGGGCCAGATGAAAATGTATTTATTTATTTTCGATACATTCTCAAGTTTTCACGACTCGTCCAAATTGTTTAAGAAACAATCCAAGGATTGTTTTTTTAGATTTTTAACCTTTCTTCTGAGGATGCTACTGATATTGGTGGCGAAACAAGAACTGTGGACATTTTAACGTATTAACATTTTAACATAGTACTTTATTAAATGATGGAGATTCCCGGCAGGATACATGTTTTTAACTCTGGTGTTTATTTTCGTTGGCAAATTGAGTTTAGTTTTATTCTGTTTTCATGATGTGGCTCTAGTCTTCCCCCTAATGATTTCCTCCTGATGCTTCTTATTTATGCTGCTTTTGTAATTTGTTAATGGTGAATTTGATTATTGTTTTAATTGCTTGTTATAAGCTGCCTTAAGTGCCTTCCTTTGGAGTGAGTCAAAAATAGTTTAACTAAGTTCTGCCTGTAACCCACTAATGTCCACTGCCTTCCCACCCAGCACCTATCTTGACTCTCAACCTTCTTGCAAGGAAGTTCTCTCCCTTCCTAGGAGGAGCTATGCTATGAGCAATTAATGGTTGACTTGGCGGGCAGGTGACTCAGTGTTTGCTGGGGAAACAATCAGTAGCTGGTAAGGGCCTGTCAAGTGGGAAATGTCAAAGAGGTGATTCTTCAAGGAGCTGTAAAGATGTCGAACATTCTGGAGAAGCAAAAGAGGAAGGAAAGTGTTACTTAATAGGCTGAGAAGAAGCAGGGGCTATACACCCTCCTCCCTTTGCTACTACTGTGTGAGATCAACTAGCCTTACTTTGAAGAGATGATGGATGGAGGCAGAAGCAAACGAACATGCTGTGGAGGCGCAGCAAAAAAATGTCATCACACCGTGCCGTCACCTCCAGATGTGATGCCGCTGCTACAAACTGCTTCCCAGGTGCCAGGCGGGCGGGCAGGCCAAACCTTCGCAATGCCACCTGCCCGCTTTTCACACCACCGCTGCCGATCCCACCACCCATGAGGCAGGGTTGTCGGTTGCCCCCTGCCAGTTTGTCAACCCCCCGCGTTCCGCCCGGGGGATCCACGTCCGCCCCCCCCCGATGCTTCTGGATGGAGGGTAATAGGCCAGAGTCCCACCTGCAAGTAGAGTGCTAGTAAATCTCAAGCTCCCAACTACTGGGATTTCATCCAAGCATATCCCTTGCCTCTGAATTGACAATTAGGCAGTAGCGTAGCAGGGCCGGGACAAGGGGGATGCAGTGCCCCTGGGTGACAGCTGCAGTCTCCTTGTGAGGAGGAGCCACATTGGGAGTTTTGCGCTTCACGGCTGCTTTTTTGCAGCCGCGGATCATTTTCACTCAGAAAATGGCGCGTTTTCTGGGCCCTCCCATCTGCTCTGGGTCCTGGAAGGCTTGAAATGAAGCCTTCTGGGAGTGCAGAGGGCGAGGCGATGACGCAAAATGTGTCATCAGTCATCATCACCCCTCTCCAGGCAGGCTAGCAACACTACTGCAATTAGGGGCCAAGTGATGCCTCTTGCAGTGCATTTCTATGCATGTCTACTCAGGAATAAATCACACTTAGTTCAATATGAGTTACGCCCAAGCAATGGGGTAAGGATTGCAGCCTTAAAAGACCAGATTTGAGCTAGGGTCCAATTGGTTGCAGACCCTGACTTTAGTATCTGGTCAGCATTTGTTTATTACTTCTTTAGAGCTTACAGATTTTTTCTCTCCTCAGTTTATTTACACTAGCAAAATTGCTAGCGTAGGTCCAAGGAGACCCATTTTAGGCCATGACTGGCTTATGCAGGGGTAAAGGGATTAAACATCCTCTTTCCCTGCAGAAGCCTCCCGGTACTGCCCACCCCCAGGATGCAGCGGCTGCCATTTTGGCGCCGCTGCATGGTGTGTGTGTGTGTGTGTGTGTGTGTGTGTGTGTGAGAGAGAGAGAGAGAGAGAGATAAGGATAGGAGGAGGAGGAGTAGTGAGAGGTTAACTATTTCTCTTTGTGTCATTTTTCCACCAAAACTCTTCTTGCAAAGCGATTAACTTCCCCTAAGCAGCTATTTGCAGCAAATTGCCAATTCAGGGTCAAAATAGATGCTGGGGTGGTGGTAGGCAAATCAATGGCATAACGGAGTTGACCTCTTGATCAGCTTTGGGCCCCTGTGGCTCCTTTCTGTCAGATGCTTCTGAATTTAAATGTACCTCTTTCAAAGGTGTTTAGGCAAAACTGTTTGGCCTCCAGTTCAGTGCAGAGTTTAACCTCTGTGCAAATACATAGCCATCATATGCAAATATCCTTAATTGGTTCAGAATTGTGATTTTGTTTTTTGCATAGAATGATATACACAGTCATGCTTCATGGTCCTGAAAAGTTGGGTTTGGGACCTCCTCCTCCCCCCATTTCCCCCTATTTATACACTCTCATCCTCCATTCATTAAGATGTGATTTCCCCAGGTTCTCTCCCCCCACCCCATTGCCTAGTCTGCTCCTCCACAGCCTTCATCCTTCCATTCTCAGGTGGTGAAGCCACAAAAGAGGGAGATGGCATGAAACAAAGATGTCAGCAGGCTGTTTCAGATGCAGAGAAAATCTGCTGAATCCCAAACATCAATCCATCTCTGACTATTCAGGCCTTATTTATAGGAATATTACCGGTACTTATCAGATGTAACTTGGCAAATATTCAGCTTGGCATCACATCAATGCTTTTAAATGAAAAATAGTCCACTGATTTTATCAAACCGAATGTTCTTATGATTCACTGTGTACCACAAAATTCTATTTAGCCTCAGCTGTAACTTTCTTTGGAGTTGCAAAACTTTAGAACAGAGTACTACTGTACTGCTAAAAAAACAAACCTCCCTCTTCTTAATCTAGAGCAGGGCTTCTCAACTGGTGGTACAAGCACACCTGCGCTGCGCCCCTTAGCTTACTTTTACAGGACTCTGGTGTGGTGAAAACCTGGAAGTAAGTGCCGAATTGACGATGACATCATTGGCACTTACTTCTGGTGGTATGTGGTGAGAGACCGCTGCTGGAGGTGGTACGCGGAAGGTAAGGGGTTGAGAACCCCTGATCTAGAGGCAAATAATTATTAATACCGTATTGTCCCGAGTATAAGACACACCTGATTATAAGACGCACCCTTAAAGTTTGGTGCTATTAAAAACATTTAATTAAATCACTGGCATTAAATTGCAACAGCCTGATTATAAGACGCATCCCTAGTTTAAAAACTTAAATTAGGAGAAAAAAGTGAGTCTTATACTCAGACCAATACGGTACTTCTTCAGTGTTAAACACTTAGCAATAACCCTATAACTAAGGCTGCAATCCTATATTCACTTTCCTGAGAGTAAGCATTATTGAACACATGTGACTTACTTCTGAGTAGATATGCATAGGATTGTGCTGTAAGGGTGCAAGTCCATGCATGTCAAGTCAGAAGCAAGTTAAGTAGTGGGACTTATTCCTCCCAAGTAACTGTGTACAGGACTTCAGCCTCAAAACTATTACCCCCCTGTGCAGATAGGAGGCTGAGACAGAACCTATCCATACTACATATGATTATTCAGCAGTAAATTAAGTCCCACAAGGTTAAATACAGCTTACCTCCAAGTAAACACACAAAGGATTGTGGCCAGTGCAAGGCCAATCAGCAACTCTATGATGATGACCAAGGTGAGATTTTAACAGAAAATCTCATCGTTCACAGTTCACATTCCTGGGGCCGCACATGAAGCGACATGAAAATGTTGCATCAAGCAGTAAACTGCACCCTAAGTTTTTTCCACTGCCTGCCTCCAAACCACAAGCACACTAGTGAACCACTAGTTCTCACAAGCAGCAGACAAAGTGGTACAAATGCATGTGGACTTTATCCCTTCAGGGGGTGGCTCAAACGATGGAATGTTCCCGTGGAAAAAAATAATTCCTGTCCACAGAAAACTAGCATGTCCAGGAGAAGGCTAAGCGACTGCAACCTTTTCTGACGCTGTATTTTCTCTGTGCAAAAAGGTGTGGGCAGGACCCGCCCAAGACCTCCTGAGGCAGCATGCCAAATACTGCCCCCCTTACCTGATCATGTGCCGACCTCTGCTCCTCCCACCCTCCATTGTTCTAGCTCAGCACTCTCCTCCCCTCCACATTTTCTTGTCTTCTCTGTCCTTTTCTAATCCAGGGAGTGGGAAGAGGAGGGGGGTAGTGGTGGCAAGTAGGTGGACTCTCCACCAATCTACTACCTCATGCAACAGTTTCAGTTGTACTCATGGATGGACCAGTCCTGGATGTGAGCTTCTGTAGGAACATTCCATCTCCTGAGCCCCTATCTGCAGACAGAAGTGGTACAGTCCAGACACAGATTTATGGCTTCATCCCCTCTTTGAGAGAACTATCTTAGGTTTAGAGCCACAAAAATAACAAAGAGTCTTGTGGTGCCTTAAAGACTAACACATTGGGAGGGGCTGTAGCTCAGTGGTAGAACATTTGCTTGGTATACACAGGGGGTGGACAGACTTCCACCATGAGGGCCTCTGCGTTCTTAAGAGTTGTGTAGCAGACAGAATGTTGGCAGCTGCAATTGCTGATGGTGCTGCTAAAGCAGCTGCACCTGCTGAAATGCCCTCACCTATACCAACCATTAAAAGGCCAGCATTCATGTTGAAAAGCTGGCTGTGCTACAATAAACGTGTTAGCCTGTAGGTGCCACAAGGTTCTTTGTCATTTTTGCTACAACAAACATGGTTACCCCTCAGGAATTATTTTGTTGCCACCTTTTTTAACAGCTCTGCTTTTGAGCCCTTAGCTTACCACAACGTAATTAAATGAAGATGCTTTTCCTACCATTTTGTCTCTAGGCCAGAAAAAGCTGTTTCCATATGTTGGGCACATATGTTCAGGCACAGGAGCATAGCCTGTAAGAAACCTGGCAATGTTAACAAAATTTCCTGCCATCTTCCGCTTTTCCCCCAGAATCAAGGCATACATAATATTTGAAAAATGAAGGAAGTATGGTGATCACAGTTTAGTCACTCTCAAAAATTAAGGAAATATATTCTCACACTGTCAGGCAGAAAGTATGACTCAGTTTCTCCCAGATAAACTGGTTTAAGGACAAGATTACTATTGGCATTGCCAGCTTTTCAGAAAACCCCTGCAGCTTAACAGCAGTTTGATCTGCATACATTCATTGGTAATAATAGCATTTATACATCCATGTGCCATGACAAACTTTAGATACTGCGCCTGCAGGTGAAGCTGGCGTTAAAAGTGGAGGAGCAGACCAAACTGTTTTTTTCTGATCAGTTGGCAACTGCAGGCAAGTTAAAGTGTACTCTGGGTACACTTATGTTTGTTCTATGTGGAGCTGGGCCGTTCTTCAGAACAGAGGAAGGATCATCTTGGATCAGACCAAAGGTTCAAGTCCGGCATTCTGTTTCCTATAGCAGCCAACCCAGATGTCTCTAGGAGGCTCACGTGAAGACAAATCTCCTTACTTTGCTGTCGTTTCCCCCGCAACTGGTATTCAGAGATATACTGCCTCTCTTATAGGCTTACCATCGTTCCGGAATCGAGGCTGGCTTCGGCCTAGAGTGGACCCGAGTCACTCCCAAGAGTGCATTGCGGCTGCCTTACAGTCACCTCGTTTACCAGAAGCTGCGGAAACCGCAGCCCACATTGGGCAACCACGGTGCACTCTTGGGAGCGGCTTGGGTCCGCTCTGGTCAAAGCCACCCTCAATTCCGGGACGATGGTTGGTAAGCCTATCTAAATATGGAGGTTCCACATAGCCACCATTTATCTATCAGTCACATTTCTATACCTCCCTTCCTACAAGGTCCTTAGGGCAGTGCACATAGCTCTGCCTTTTGTTCTCACAAACCTACCTGTGAGGTAGTTTAGGCTGAGAGATTGTGACTGCCCGTGCCCAAGGTCACCCAGGAAGCTTCATGGCTGAGCAGGGATTTGAACCTGGATCTTCCAGGTCTAAGTCAAACTCCAGACCCATGACACCATCCTGGCTCTGACTATTAGTGGCCAACAATAGACCTATTCTCCATGCAGTTGTTAATCCCCTTTTTAAAGACATCTAAGCCAATGGCCCTCACCCTCCCAAGGCCCTCTCTGGTGTGTGGGATGCTCGCATTCATTACTAGTTCTGCATTTTCTAAAAATAAACGGTGTTGTTGCCACCCTTCCCCCCCAGCCATACTGTAGATGTGGCTGTAGGCTTCTGTCTGCAAGCTAGGCCCTACTCCATCTTGACACAGAAGCTGAACTATTTGCAATTAAACATTGGAAGTGTTCCCCCTCACCCTTTCTCTTCTACCTCAGCACTATTTCCCCTTTTTCTGTTGTTAGCAGGGCAGGAAAGGAATGCACGTATCAGATAAGAAAATGGGCTCTATCTTCCTTCCCCCTGTCCTGAGAAATACAGCTAAGAAGCTGTCACACAGACATGGAGGCAGCTGAATAAAGGGGCCCCATCTCTTCTCTCTCTGAAAGGGAGGGGGCTTGGTTTCCCCCTTTGTCCTTGTTTGTTCTTAGCTTGTTTGTCCTGCTGTAATTTGAGTTGTACCCTCCTTCTTGCATATCTAATGAAGGTACCTATAAAGCCGGAGCTACACTGTTCACGTTCTGTTGCGTTCACATTCCGTGTGCGTCTGGTGTCCCGCCCCCAGGTCAAACAACGGGCTCTGATTGGCCAGACGTAGCGCGGACGCAGCAAAAGTCGAGGCCACCTCGACTTTTGCTGCGTCTGTGCTACGTCCGGCCAATCAGAACCGTTGTTTGACCTGGGGGCGGGACACCAGACGCACACGGAACGTGAATGCAACACGAACACGGACAGCAGAATTGTCAGACTGTAAAAAGGATACCACCTGGAAAGTAGCCATTCATGAAAGATTGGAATTTACCGTATTGTCCCGAGTATAGGACGCTCCTGATTATAAGCCGCACCCTTAAAGTTTGGTGCTATTTTTTTAAAAATACATTTTTAACTTTTTAAAAACTTAAACATGCATATTAGTAGAACAGTAAAACAGTACAGCTTTAGTACAGTTAAAGGCATAGGCACCCTGTTCCTTATTGAATCTGGGCACCCTAGTATAAGTAGCCTTCCCAGATCCAAAGGGGGACAGAGTGCCTACCTTTAACCTTTGAAATTTGGGCAGGTGCTTGATGCACCCTTCCATGATGATGAGCTGCACCTGCCCAAATTTCAATGGTTAACAGCACAAGCCTATGCATGTCTTGTTGTTGTTGTTGTTCAGTCGTTAAGTCGTGTCCGACCCTTCGTGATCCCATGAACCATATCCCGCCAGGCCTTCCTATCCTCCACTATCTTCCTGAGTTCGCTCATTTTCATGTTCGTTGCATCGGTGATGCTGTCTAACCATCTCATCCTTGGCCTTCCCCTTCTCCTTTTGCCTTCAGTCTTTCCCAGCATCAGAGTCTTCTCCAGAGAGTCCTCTCTTCGCATTAGGTGGCCAAAATATTTGAGTTTCAGCCTTAGTACCTGTCCTTCCAGGGAACAGTCAGGGTTGACTTCATTTAGGATTGACTGATTTGATCTCCTAGCAGTCCAAGGGACTCTCAGGAGTCTTCTCCAGCACCACAGTTCAAAAGCATCTATTCTTTGGCGCTCAGCCTTCCTTATGGTCCAGCTCTCGCAACCATACATTGCTACTGGGAACACCATCGCCCTGACTATACGAACTTTTGTTGGTATGGTGATATCTTTGCTTTTTATTATGCTATCTAAATTTGCCATAGCTTTCCTTCCAAGGAGTAAGCGTCTTTTAATTTCATGGCTGCTGTCTCCGTCTGCAGTGATCTTGGAACCCAAAAAAGTAAAATCTGTTACTGCTTCCATTTCTGCCCCTTCTATTTGCCAGGAATTGATGGGACCAGATGCCATGATCTTAGTTTTATTAATGTTGAGTTTCAAGCCAACTTTTGCACTCTCCTCTTTCACTCTCATCAAGAGGCTCTTTAGTTCTTCTTCACTTTCTGCCATTAGAGTGGTATCGTCTGCATATCTGAGGTTGTTGATGTTTCTCCCGGCAATCTTGATTCCGGCTTGCGATTCATTCAGCCCTGCATTTCTCATAATGTACTCTGCATATAAGTTAAATAGGCAGGGTGACAATATACAGCCTTGCCGTACTCCCTTCCCAATTTTGAACCAATCAGTTGTTCCATGGCCGGTTCGAACTGTTGCTTCTTGACCCGCATACAGGTTTCTCAGGAGACAGGTAAGGTGGTCTGGTATCCCCATCTCTTTAAGAACTTGCCACAGCTTGTTGTGATCCACACAATCAAAGGCTTTTGCGTAGTCAATGAAGCAGAAGTAGGTGTTTTTTTGGAACTCTCGTGCTTTCTCCATGATCCAGCGCATGTTGGCAATTTGATCTCTAGTTCCTCTGCCTCTTCGAAACCCAGCTTGTACATCCGGTAGTTCTCGGTCCACGTACTGCTGAAGCCTAGCTTGTAGAATTTTGAGCATAACCTTGCTAGCATGTGAAATGAGTGCAATTGTGCGATAGTTTGAACACTCTTTGGCACTGCCCTTCTTTGGAATTGGAACGTAAACTGACCTTTTCCAATCCTTTGGCCACTGCTGAGTTTTCCAAATTTGTTGGCATATTGAGTGCAGCACTTTCACAGCATCATCATTTAGGATTTTAAGTAGCTCAGCTGGGATATTATCATCTCCGCTAGCTTTGTTGTTAGTAATGCTATCTAAGGCCCACTTGACTTCGCTCTCTAGGATGTCCGGCTCTGGGTCAGTGACCACACCAGCGTGGTCATCAGGAACATTAAGATCTTTCTTGTATAGTTCTTCTGTGTATTCTTGCCATCTCTTCTTAATCTCTTCTGCTTCTGTCAGGTCTCTGCCTTTTTTATCCTTTATCATGCCCATCTTTGCACAAAATGTTCCCTTGATATCTCCAATTTTCTTGAAGAGATCTCTAGTCCTCCCCATTCTGTTGTTTTCCTCGATTTCCTTGCATTGTTCATTTAAGAAGGCCTTCTTATCTCTCCTTGCTATTCTCTGGAAATCTGCATTCAGTTGTTTATATCTTTCCCTTTCACCTTTGCTTTTCGCATTCCTTCTTTCCACAGCTATTTGTAAAGCCTCATCTGACAGCCACTTTGCTTTCTTGCATTTCTTTTTCTTTGGGATGGTTTTAGTTGCTGCCTCCTGTACAATGTTACGAACTTCCGTCCATAGTTCTTCAGGCACTCTGTCTACCAGGTCTAATGCCCTAAACCTATTCTTCACCTCCACTGTATACTCATAAGGGATATGGTTTAGGTCATATCTGACTGGTCTAGTGGTGTTCCCTACATTCTTCAATTTAAGCCTGAATTTTGCAATAAGAAGCTCATGATCTGAGCCACAGTCAGCTCCAGGTCTTGTTTTTACTGATTGTATAGAGCTTCTCCATCTTTGGCTGCAAAGCACATAATCTATCTGGTTTCGGTATTGACCATCTGGTGATGTCCAGGTGTAGAGTCGCCTCTTGTGTTGTTGGAAAAGAGTGTTTGCTATGACCAGCGTGTTCTCTTGACAGAACTCCGTTAGCCTTCGCCCTGCTTCATTTTGCGCTCCAAGGCCAAACTTGCCTGTTGTTCCGTTTATTTCTTCATTTCCTACTTTAGCATTCCAGTCTCCTATGATGTAAAGGACATCTTTTTTGGGTGCTAGTTCTAGAAGGTGTTGTAGGTCTTCATAGAACCGGTCAACTTCATCTTCTTCGGCATCAGTGGTTGGGGCATACACTTGGATTACTGTAATGTTGAATGGTTTGCCTTGGATTCGAACTGAAATCATTCTGTCGTTTTTGAGGTTGCACCCCAGTACTGCCTTTCCCACTCTTTTATTGACTATGAGGGCTACTCCATTTCTTCTAAGGGATTCATGCCCACAGTAGTAGATATGATGGTCACCTGAATTAAATTCGCCCATGCCCGTCCATTTTAGTTCGCTGATTCCCAAGATGTCAATGTTCAATCTTATCATCTCATCTTTGACCACATCCAGCTTGCCTTGATTCATAGACCTCACATTCCATGTTCCTAAGCAATATTGCTCCTTGCAGCATTGGATTTTCCTTTCAACCTCAGACACATCCACAGCTGGACGTCCTATTGGCTTTGGCCCAGCCGCTTCACTCTTTCTGGGTCTACTTGGAATAGTCCTCCGCTCTTCCTCAGTAGCATATTGGACACCTTCCGACCTGAGGGGCTCATCTTCCGGCGTCATATCTTGTAGCCTTTTGGAACTGTTCATGGGATTTTCTTGGCAAGGTTACTGGAGTGGGTTGCCATTTCCTTCTCCAGTGGATCACTTTTAGTCAGAACTCTCTGCTACGACCTGTCCGTCTTGGGTGTCCCTGCACGGCATAGCTCATGGCTTCATTGAGTTACGCAAGCCCCTTCGCCACGACAAGGCAATGATCCATGAAGGGGTATGCATGTCTACTCAGAAGTAAGTCCCATTGCATTCAATGGAGCTTACTCCCAGGAAAGTGTGCATAGAATTGCAGCCTAAAGGTAGGCACTCTGTCCCCCTTTGGAAACGGTAAGCCTATGCAGGAGCTCTTGCTTTCAACTTTCAAACTGCACTCTCAACTTTTAAACTGCAAGATCAATAAATATCTTAGTTTCCACAGAGTCCTGGGGCTGGAACTTAAGGGTTAATTTTTTCAAATGTTTCCAAAGGCTAGAGGCTGCAGAAAGATAATTGTTTTCACCATTTAGCAAGTGATTAAGGCTTTGCAGTTTAAAAAAGAGAGAAAGGAAAAAAAGCCCCATTTTACCTTTGAAAAGAGACTCTGAGAGGCTTGGCTTGAAAACGCCTTTGGAGAGGCTTGGCTTGAAAGCGCTTTGCAGAAAACGCTAGGCTTTGATTGTAGGCCGCACCCCTACTTTAAATACTTGCCTTGGGGCAGGGGTGGGGAACCTCCGGCGCGCGGGTCGATCCGGTCCGGCCCCTGCGGGACCTGACTGATCCGGCCCGCGGGACCGGAGGCTCCACCGCCCGCCTGCCTAGTCACTTTAAAATCGGCCTTTCTGCAGCTGCGCGGATCGCCGTTGAGGCCGAGAGATTGCCAACGCGTCACCTCGGCACCTCCTCCTTCTGTAATCGGCCTTTCTGCAGCTGCGCAGATCGCCGTTGAGGCCGAGAGATTGCCCTCTTGGCCTCAACGGCGATCTGCGCAGCTGCAGAAAGGCCGATTTAAACTGTAGCTGACGCGGGAAGGCGGTGGCGGCAGTTGCCGCCGCCGCCCCCGCCGCCCCGGAGCCTCAGGTAAGCGTCTGTGGGTGGGTGGGTGGGTGAGAGTGAGGAGAAGGGGGGGAGGAGGAAGTTCCGTGGGAGGGAATTCTGTGGGTGGGTGGGAGGGAGGGAGAGTGTTCCATGGGTGGGTTAGAAGGGTAGATTTGGGGGGGGTCAAATTTGCGGTGGGGGGAAAATTTTGGACGCCCGCGGCCAATTTTCCAAATGGGGAAATGGCCCCCCACCGCAAATAGGTTCCCCACCCCTGCCTTAGGGGAAAAAAGTGAGTCTTATACTCAGGCCAATACAGTATATATTGTAAAAAAAAACCCAAGGGGGGTTAGGACAGCCTGCCCATGTGCACCGCCTTGGATTAAAGTCGGAGGAGAAATCCAATGACCAAGAAAGGCGGTATATAAATACTGTATATTATATTATAGTGTAGCTCCGGTTTAAGAATGTGCTCACTCTGTTGTCTGTTGTCCGGCTCTTGTGATTCGTTTTGTGCTGCTAGACCCGTGGCCATGTCAAATTTCAAAAGGAATAAAGATTTCCATGGAGAGCTCTCTCTTAAAACTGTGTTTTGTAATTTCCTCTCAGGCATTTAACTCATAGCCACCTAAAACTGTTTCACGGGAACAATACCAAGAAAAGCTGCATATTGACGGTTCGCAAGACGGTTCGGAAGCTGCAATTAGTGCAGAATGTGGCAGCCCGGGTGGTAGCTGGAGCTAGGCGGTTTGACTCTGTTGAGCCGCTGCTTCAGCGGCTGCACTGGCTGCCCATTCATTTCCGAGCCCAATTCAAGGTGCTGGTAATGACCTTTAAAGCCCTTCACGGTTTGGGTCCAGGATATCTGAGGGACCGCCTTCTCCCATACATTCCGGCCCGCTCTCTTAGGTCATCTGAGGGGGCTCTCCTGCGTGTACCACCTCTATCGCAAGTTAGGGGAGTGGCAACACATGGGCGGGCTTTCTCCGCTGTGGCGCCACAACTGTGGAACTCCCTTCCAGGGGATCTGAGAACCACCCCCTCCCTCATGACTTTTCGGCGAGGGCTCAAAACATTTTTGTTTCGTCTCGCGTTTGGGTGATGGGTTGTAGCCTGCCTCCTGTGTCTCAAGATGCTCTGCCATGCTGCTTTTGTGCTCCCTACTGTTGCCCCCCCCAGTGGTTTTTATTGATATTATTGTTTTTATTGTTTTTAAATTATGTATTTAAACTTTCTGTATTTTAAACTGTTTTTAATTTTTGTTGTAAGCCGCCTTGGGCATTTGCCTCGGCATGGGATAAGGCGGGATATAAATTTTTTAAATAAATAAATTAAATAAATATTGAAGACACTGCCTTATACAGATGCTCTCCTACTTAAGAACAGGTGAGGTTCCAGTGATCTGTTTGTAAGTTATTTTGTTCTTAAGTCCAACATCACTATTATCTATTGCGAATATGTTGTGAAAGAAGGAAAACAATTATTTACAATACATCTAGTAATATAGTACTCTGTACAGTGTAATCTAACTTTGAAAAGTTGGCTAACAGGGCTGGCTGGAATAAGAAGGGAAATGTTTGGGATTGGGCACTACCTGCCATGACCATCTGTGGACACATATATCCAGGCATGTTTGTATCTTGAAAGTTCTTCAAGATGAACCTTCTTATGTCAGGGATCTTCTGTGCTGACCCTTGACCCTGTGCTGAGAGTAAGTCAGACCCTTGCTCCATAGTAGCCCAATATTATCTATATTCTATTCTGTCCAGCAAGGACTCTCCAGGATTTTAGACAGGAGTCTTTCCTATGGAGATTTCAAGTTTTGAACTCAGAGCACACAAAGCAAGTGCTCTGCCACTAAATTATCATTATCATGATTAATCATTAATTGTAGCAATGATCTTTTTAATCAATTTTTAGATACTGTTTTTATTAATTTTCATTGTTTTTTATTGTTTTAAAATGTGATTATTTTTGTATTGTTTTTTTTGTATTGTATTTTCTTTTTGTTGTAAGCCACCTTGGGACCCTTTGGGGAGAAAGGCAGGATAAAAATTCTATAAATAAATAAATTATATCATTATTATCATTATCATTATTACGCTTTTCAACAAAAAGTTCACAAAGCGGTTTACAGACAAAATCAAATGATTAAATGGCTCCCTGTCCCAAAAGGGCTCACAATCTAAAAAAGATGCAGAACACCACCAGCAAACAGCCACCAGAAAAAAACACTGCGCTGGGGTGAAAGAGGGGCAGTTACTCTTCCCCTGCTAAATATAAGAGGAGGACCTCATATACAACCTCATATAAAAACTTCCCCATGAGACAAATCAGCCAGCACATTAGCAAGAATCCACTCCCAGTTGTGCTAGCTTTCTCCTTGCAGGGTGTTTTTTTTTAAATTAGCATAGAAGAACTTATCGACACGTGATTCCACATCCACAGTCTGAAGCAGCCTTGTTTACTTATTCTGCTATATATGCAGGGACCTGGCCTCAGTTTAGCATCACAAAAGGGGCAGCAGCTGTTGCAGCGTTAGGGCTGTTCTCTCTTTTTCCAGCAAGGATCCTGTGCCCATTAGGCGCAGTTGTGCAACAGACAGAAATTTAACAGGTGAAATTCTCCCTTGCAAATCCATACTAGGAAACACAATTGTGTTCTTGCCCCATTTTCTGCACTCATACAGCAGCCTAGCCAGGACCCAAAAAAAAAAAAAAGTTGACAACAGCAGTTCAGGATTGCAAAACTACTGTACACATTATGTCACTTCAGAGATAAGGATACTTAATTATCCCTTCGGTGCCCATGCAACTTTTGCATCCTTATTATATATATACTTATAGTGTATAGCTTTCCTTGCCACGTGTTTTGCTCTTCACTTGAAAGTACGGTATTATTTAAAAAGCGAATACCAGTTGCATCACCATCATCACAGAGAATATGCCTGATGATAGAAAATCTCTAAGGCAATCCTTACAGGAAAGAGGGGGGAAGCACCTCCCCATTTTCAGTCTTTAGCTTCCTCTTACTTTCAGGAAGTGACAATTATTCGCAGCCGGGTCAATCAGTACTTCCCACCCACCCCCTTTCTGCAAACCCCTCAGCTGTTAGGAAGCTGCATGGGACTCTTGAAATGGGAAGGTGGAGGTTGATGTGGCCGCGACCATGGGGCTGCAAAAAGCCCCCCGTTTTAATGGTTTTGGTAAGTAAGAGGAGGTTTCCCCCCTTTTGCAACGGGAGGGGTTTTTTTTAGGTAGCTGCGGCGTGCAATGCCTTGGGTGGGTGTGGTGGTTGTTGTTTTGCAATGTGCGGACGTGCAGCGAGCGGCGCTCCCACATGGCAAGGGAGGGCTGCCGCTTTCCTTGCGACTTGCGAATGCAAACATTGCAAATCAGCTTTACGTAGACTTGTTAGAGACCACACTTCTTGCATTGCGTGACCACTGAGTGCTGTTGTTTACATTTGTCCTTTGTAATAAAAAAGATACATATCTGTTACATTCACACCTGGCAAGTGAGGCTTGCACTTAACGCGCCTGTAGAAATCGGACTCTAGTCCACAAAAGCTTATACTGAAACAAGTTCGTTACATTTAATCGTTCCGGTGCCGCAAGCCCTTTGTTTTAAACTGCAGCAGACGTCAGCATTGGCTACCGGATCGGAAAGAGGCCGCTATAGGCTGGCATGCAACGTGTCCGTGGTTGGTGGTCTTGCTGAGTTCAGTGATCTGCACCGATTTGGCTACACAGCCACGAGCGCAAATCATAAAGCAACTCACTGATTTCAGATCAAATCAAAGGTTAGGACTGAGTTTTTAACGGAGGTGGGACCTCGGGCGTCTGCAGGGGAATCGCTGTGGTTGCCCGTGCTGTCTGTCTTCGGCGGCCTTGCTTTCCAATTCCTCCATATGGCAGCAGGCGCCCGCCTGGAAGGAAAGGTTGCTGGTGTTGGGCATCGGAGAGTATAACGCGTTTGCTGCTGTGGTTGGAAAACGTAGGGCCCTTTGAGCGCTTCAGATGGGTGGTGTGAAAGTCATAGCTGTGGGGGGGGGGTGGACTGGAGTACAATGGGTGGGGTTGAGATAGGTCGATGCAAAACACTGATCTGTAAGAAGCAGCTTTCTTTATGGCCCTCCTGGCCATGTGCTGTTTCCACCTCCCTCTCTTCCTTGGTTTATCCTTTTATTAACCTTCATTCCCAGCTATAACCACACTCTACTGTAAATGACATTTGTTTGCCCACATATCCTCCCTTCCTAACCTTGCCTTTCTTATCTGCCACAGCCTCTTTAAAACTGCAAGCTTCTTGGGAGTGAGGACCTGTCTCCACTGCAGAGCCCATGTAGTACAGTACAGCATTTTAAGAGTGAGGAAACCTACCCAGGCTCAAATCCCCCTCCCTCAGCTGTAAAACTGTCTTGATCTGACCTTGACCCAGTCTCTCTCTCTCACCTACCTACCCTGCAAGGTAGCCTACCTTGCAGGGTTGTTGTGAAGATAAATTGGGGGAGAACCTAGTAGGTTTATAAGGTTGGTTTGGTGATCAGAATGGGGGGACTATAATTTGAGGATACTCCTGGATCTGGTTCTTATCCCAGATGCTTAGGTAGGGATGGTGGCTGGGAGTGCTTTTTTATCAGTTAATGGAATCATGGAATGATAAGAATTGGGACCTTGGCGATAATGTAGTCTAAAGGCCGCTGCAGACCGCACGAATTTCGGCACGTCCCGGACACCCGAGGAGCTTTGTCGAGCTGTGCTGAGGTGTCTGGTTACCTTAGCGGAAGCGAGTGGAGGAGATGCGATCTCCCGATTTCCGGCATGATCGAAAATGTTCCTGGCCATTATACATACAATAGCTTTTGAGGGGGCTGCTTCGTGGAGCTACTGCAGCCACCAATCGGATGAGAGGGAGAAGAGTGTTAGCAAATCACCGTGAAGGTTTCTTCCAAGAAGGCGGGACAAAAGGAGGGACTATTTGCGGGAAGACACTCCTACAGACAAGCTCAGAGCGCAGAGGAGAGCGGCCAGCCTCTCTTGCTCGCTCGCCTCTGGGCTTGCTCGCTCGCCAACCGTGTGTGGTCTGTCACGGCCTTAAGTCCCTGCTCAGTGCAGGCAGCTGCTACAGCATCCCTGGCCGGTGATTGTCCAGCCTGTGTTTGAAAACCTCTTATAAGGGATGGCCCACTGCTGTATAAGGCAGACTGTCCTGTGCTGGACAGCTCTTACAGTTCTCCATCTGGTAAGCCACCTGACTTCAGTCATTCATGCCCGAGTCATCTCCAGGTTAGACTACTGCAATATGTGGGGCTGCCCATGAAGATTGTTCGGAAGCTTCAGTTAGACCGGAACAAAGCCCTGGAATTTCGATTGAGTCCAGAGACCAGTTCGCATTGCTCTGCTGATCTTTTACCAACTGCACTGTTTACGAATTTGTCTTGGTTCAATTTGAAATGCAAGCTTTCAACTTTAAAGCCCTAAACAGCCTGGGAGCAGGGCGTCTCCAGAATTGCTTTCTCCCATGTGAGGGAGTCTCCAGAATTGCTTTCTCCCATGTGAGGGCATCTCCAGAATTGCGTTCTCCCATGTGAGGCTGCCTGAGAATCTGATCCACTTTGGAAGCTCTTTGCTAGAGATGCAGTGTCTGGGCCTTCTCGGTTGCAACAAAATGCAGTACAGCAAAAATCTCTTACAAATTCAGGACTGGCTTTTTTAAGCACAATGCAAGTGTCTTAAAATAAATGCAGGTATTTAGTGTTAGTTGTAGGCAAGCCAGTGTATCTCTCTTCATCAGCTCTTCCATATGTAAAATGCAGATAATGAGTTTGGAGCTACAATACAAGGTGATGGCGGTAAGGGTTACTGAGATAAATTTATTGCAACACTTCAGTGTTCAAAATAAACAATATTCTTTAGCATCATTGGCTAGAGAGAACACTGGGACTGAGCACACACTGAATGCTATGGGGGGGGGGAATTGGACAGCCTGCAGGACTTACCTCCTGATAGGCTGGCTGATTGTCTATGGGTAGTTTTAAAAGCCAAATAATAAAGGTCATCTTCAACCATTTGACCTGCTGTTTTACTCTTTAAAAGCTGGCAGATGTGCAAAGATCAGCAGCTTATGCTTTTCAGCCCTGGAGATAAGCATTCTTGCCTTGCTAACATCCTTGAGGATATTAAAACAAAATGAAGTAGATCCTGCTAGCCTGCATACTGTCTTCCTTTGCTTGACAAGATCGCACTGCTATCAAATCCCTCATTGCTCTGTGACTTACCGCTCTTAGCAAAAGAAGCACATTTTCTGTTTGTTGAAAAGTCTTTCACTTGAGATTCTGCTGGCCTCTACACGGACTCTGGAGTATTTGATCTGTGATGGCTGTGTCACCCAAATGTGCCAGACGTTATCACTGGGTAACTAAAAATGCACCTGTGAATTTGCCCTTGCTGAGAACAAGAGTTAAAGGTAAATGGAGATGACAGCTTGTGTGAACCGTTTGTCCTCTCTCTCCGTCCCAGGCACTCCACTGCAAATGGGCGTCCTCCTTCTCCCTCCCTCGCCAGCCCCTGCCCTCGCTGGCCCAAACAATGGACCGATACCTTCATTCGCTGGAGCCCCTGGTGAGCCCCGAGGAGCTGGAGCAGACACAGCAGCTGGTGGCTGAGTTTGGGGCACCTGGTGGAGAAGGCGAGAGGCTCCAGGCCCGGCTGCAACGCAGGGCAGCTCGCATGGAGAACTGGGTAAGGAAGGGAGCCCAGGAATCTGGGCGGGGGTGAAATGTAGAGGGTTTAAAGTAGAAAGAGGCAACAGGCGGCCCAGGAGCTTCCCATCTGTCCCATGGAAAGTTTCCTGGCCTTAAGGAGCATCCCTCAGTGCTGCTATTTCCACACAAGCAGAGGGCTAGAATGAGCAATGGCCCTTCTTTAACAGAGCCCGCTCCTTATTCTGTGGACTCCCATTTGCCACTGTCTTGGCTCCAACAGGGAGGTGGTTTGGTAGCTAAGGTGCACATAGGCAGAGAACCCTGCTAATGCTCCTGTTTAGGTACGGGATGTGTGTGTGTGTGAAAGAGCCTTTTTCCCATGTCCCGCTTGTTGGTAGGTGGAGTCTAGTACACTGAAGCTTATAAAATGACGTCGAGAGAGGGGATTTCGTTCCTCTCCCTCTTTTAATGTCAGAACTCTGCATCTCCCAAATGGAGCTGAAGGGCTGAAAAAAGAAAATGCTTCGTCTCAGAACAGGGAGTGACATACATAGCTTGCTACTGCTACAACAAGGCATGGTGGCAGCCACTGGCTGAGCGGTCTTTTAAAAATACAGGTGGGCCCTCGTTGTTTGCCTGTTTGGTATCCACTGATCTCAATATCCGCGGATGCAGCCTGTGAATAATGGGGTGCTGGAGCCCAGCACCTGATGTCTCCATTATTCACTGGCGGGGGGACCTCCAGAGGCCCATTCTCAGTATGGCCTGCAACTGGCCCTCTCTAGGCCTCCAAAAGCCTCTTGCAAGACATTACTTCTGGTCTCTTGGGAGAGGCTTGCGGAGGCCTATGGAGGGGTTTGCAGGCCGGCACGATGCAGAACGGGCCTCTGGAGGCCCCTCTGGTGAGTAATGGAGACACAGGGTGCTGGACTCCAGCATCCGTGGATCCTCATTATTTACACGGGGAGGGGTCTGGAATGGATCCCCTGCGGATAACGAGGGCCCGCTGCATTATTTGTTTTGAAATATTTTGACCTCACTAACTGAAGCTTTCAAGTATAAACTTAAACAGTCAACACTTGTGTTTAGAATGCAGTTAAATAGACATGAGATGCAGATGCAGACGTGAGAGTCCCTTGCAGAACAGGGCTTCCTTACCCAGACTCGGATGATGTGTCCTGCTCCAGTTATTGGGGGGGGGGGAAGAGATGCAATGGTCTACTACGCAAACCTTTCCCAGCCCAGTATTGGACAAGTTCATGGATGATGGGTTTGTTAACGGTGGTAAGCCGTGTTTGCTCAGTGGATCCTCCATGTATAGAGGGACATCTATATTTGAATCCAAACATATTGAATCCCAAATATGAGGATAAGAAGCGGGGGAAGGCCGTCACCTTCATGCTTATAAGTTTCCCAAGTGCGTCTGGTCAACTCCTGTTGGAAATCAGATCCTGAGCTAGGTGGGTGCTTGTCTGATCTAGCAAGTCAATTTTTAGGTTCTTATGAGGCTCATGTCACTGGCCCCCTTTGGCCCTGACTTAATTCAAGAGAGCACTTATTTTAAACTAATTACTGAGAATATATTTGCCATGAAGGAAGACAGTGATGTGACTAGAAGTAGCAAGGATAGACCAGTGAAGCTACAGCATCACTTAAAAATCTCAGATGAATGTGAATTCTCCCCCTGCCACAGGCACACATACCCAGTAGTGTAGTTGGCGTCACGCCAGCTGCCCCCACATCACATCTGATGTCACTTCCCTCCCCGAGTGCCATCGGCCAGTGAGAAACATCCCTCAAACCCGGGTGTGCAGGAACAAAATCTGTTGCCTCCTTCGAGCTGGGATGCCGCGTTTCCCGCTACCATTTTGGGCCTCTTACCACCGGTAAGCTGCCCTCTCCCGCTTGCTGCCTGGGGGCAGGCTGCCCCCCCCCCACACCAGCCATTACTACGGCTCTGCACATAACCTCATTCTCTACGGAGCTAATATTTTTTCTGAGAGTCATCCGTGCCATAAATGCAAATAGGTATGGCACCAATTCATCATAGATGAGTTTCCTTGATACAGATAAGTTGTGCTGGGTCTCCACCGGGTATATGGGGGGGGGACAAATTGGAGCAGAGAGAACTGTTATAGCCCTGTGGCTCATTTGGGCCGGCTCCAGATGTTCTAATTGTAACTCTTTCATCCCAGATCACAGATTGGTGGGTCCAGTCAGCCTATCTGGAAAGTCGGCTCCCCCTGGCTGTTCACTCGAGCCCAGCTGTGGTGTTGCCCAAGCAGGATTTCAACGACTGGAAGGGGCAGCTGAGGTAACAAGGAGTGGGAGGGCGGGCGGGCTTTGGGGGGCTATTGACATGGTCTGGGGTGGGAACGGGTGCCCCAAAAATGTTGGAGGAAAGATGAGGACTCAAGGTATATCCTCTTGCCCCTGTTTTGGAGCTGACCCTATGTGTGTTTACTGCTGCAGTTTTCTTGCCTCTTATTGTCTGTCTGGTGGTTTCTGGCTTGAATATGTTCTACAGGTTTAGGATTTGACTGCAGTATTTTATATGTTGTTGGATTCAGATGTCATGAGAAATCCTGACTTGGTCTAAACCAGTATAAGAAGTTGAACATTTTCTCCCTCACTTGTGATGGAGAAGGGGGAATGTATGAGCCAAGAGCTTATGGTGACCATTGCTTTAAGCCAGGGGTCTCCAAACTGTGGCCAGCGGGCCGATTTTATCCTGCGCCTACCTGTGAAGGCTGCGGTGGCCGGCGAGCAGCTCCCCACCAGCTGTGGTGGCTGGTGAGCGGCTGTGGGAAGCTGCCGTGGTCTGCAAGTGGCTCCCCGCTGGCTGCTCGTGCTTCACTGATGTGGCTGGAAGGGGCGGAGCTGCCGGATGGGCCTGTCAATCATGCCCGTCCAGCCCGCAGCCGGAAAACTTTGAAGACCCCTGCTTTAAGCCATGGTTAAACTACAGGTTCGTGTGATGTCTGAACTGGATCTCTGGTTCAGTCCAGGAGGACAGAACTAATGAACACTGCATGCCAAGGTAAGTTGCTTTTTCCTTTCAAACATCCCATCAACTTATAAATCCTCACAACCTAGAGAAGGGTTGTGAATACTGAGGTTTGATAGGAATACACACACAAAAGCACAGAATATGCTGTTGGGTGAAGAATTGAGAATCTCAGGTTTGGTGGTTTTGTTTTTAAGCAAAAGGGGAGGCTCTGAAGCTTGGTTGATGTGGGATAGGGCCTTCTTAGTGACAGCCCCCTCATTTATGAGTTCCCTCCCCCAGGAGGCCCAGCCAACCTCAATACAGTCCATTTTCAAATTAGCTGTGAAAACGTTTTGTTGGCTTTGTCTTGAGTTTGTTTATACTGTGACTTTAGTTTCATGTATTGTTTTCTCACCTCTGTTCTTATTATCGTGGCCAAGTGACTGTAATATTGTTTTTTTGAAGGTTTGTAAGTCTGGTTCTTTTTAATGGGTCTGAAAAACAGCATAGAAGTATATTAAATAAATAGCTGAGTGGAGAGAGTACCTGCTAGGCATTCAGAAGGCCTCATATTTGATCCCTGATATCTCCAGGTAGTGCTGGAAAGAACATGGAGAACTGCTGGCCATCAGTGTGGATGATACTGACTTCTTGGAACAGCTTGAGTTACACGGGTAAAAAGCCATGGCAGAAAAAAGTTCTTAAGTTCATTCACAAGTTCATTCATGTAAAAAATATATAATATTAAAATACAATAATATCTCAGCATTAAAATCTCAAGTAAAACCTGTACAAAATCATATGTTTAAAAACGATGTAATGCTCAAATTCCATTGAGCATCCTCAGGCAAACCCACATGCAGCGGGGAGATGTCTTCCCACTACATGTGGGAAGGATGCTCAATGGAATTGGAGCGTTGCGTTGTTTTTCACAAGGCCAAGTGAAACAAACTCTGTAGGATTTCCAGTATTTGTGGGTGAGGTGTTAGCGCACTATACTTCTTGCCCCCCCACCCGTGTCTAGTAAAAGCAGAATAAATTATGCAAAAAAGCACAATTGCATAATTCCTACAGGTTAGATATACCAACTTCTTGGTAGAGAACTTTAATTTTTTTTTAGCTCAGAAGATTTATTCCATTTATATTATATCGTCATGGATCCTGGGGTGGTCTGTCTGGGATTCTTGGGTGCTGACTAGACTTGGACCTGCTTGGCTCCAGCAAATAACTTTATTGGGGTGCCCTTGGACCCCGCCTTTTTGAGGACACATGCCCTGATAACACAAGCTTGATTCTAAGCTATTGTTAGATTTTCCAGCAGTAATTAAACACCAAACTACTGGTGACTGCAACTCTTAAGCTGCAACCTTATACAAACTCTTCTGGGAGTAAGCCCCAGTGAACACAGAAGCTTCTAAGTAAACATGCATCAAATTGCAATGTCAGAGTGGTGGGGTGCATCCCAGTTTACCAGTGCTAAGCTGCTGGTGTGAGTGCATCCAGCATGAGTATCCCCAAGATGCTCGGTGGGGGTAAAGAGAGAACGTGAGAAGTTAATTCAAACATGTAACTAGTTAAGCTTGATGTCAAATTATGTTTAATAATAGCTTGTGTGGGTGACTGCAGTAGTTAGTAAACCAGTTCCTGGCAGCAGATCACAGAGGACTATGTGACCAAACCAGTATCCATAACTAGACTTCCTTGAGAAGGAATAATCGTGTTGGGGGTATAGCTCAGCGGTAGAGCATTTGACTGCAGATCAAGAGGTCCCTGGTTCAAGTCCGGGTGCCCCCTATTTTTTTTTGTTTTGTTTTTTTAAAAAAGAAATAAATGAGTGGAGAAAAATAAGATTCCTCACTTATTTTATTTATTTAGCCTTCCCTATTCCCAAAGACTCACAGGATAGGTAAAATTTACAAATGCTCAAGGAGCTGAGTTATTAAAAATCTGTGTGCAGCTCTAGTTCAGATTCACCAGTATTTTTTGTTCAGTCTCTAGTTCGCATGCAAATGTTACGAGGGGTTCGGTAACCATTTCTGACACATTGAACTGGTTTCGATACATATTGTGCAGAATATTATCAAACTCTTCAGGTTGCAATACAAGTCTGTACAATGAAACCATTTTACAGGGGAAGTAGCTGTGTTAGTCTGTTGTAGCAAAAACAATGACACTAGAAGTATTTTCAAAATTAGCTTACTCTGGGTAAACCCCCAGCCGCTGCAATGGGGCTACTTTTAGCTGGCATAGAACCAAGCCAGCCCCATGTCGGGGCTTGAGGTCTGGGAGGGAGGATAGGATACTGCGTCCGAGGACGCTAGTCCTACCCCCCCCCTCCCAGGCCCAATCCGCCCACCCTCTCCCTGCCCCATTACACCGCCTTCCCCAGCCCCAACGCTGCTCCGAGTGGGACCTACCCTCTCCATGGCACTGAGTCCAGTGTTGTCTGGTGGATGGCGCAGGCCTCTGCGCCACCTACTCACTGGGTGTCGCAATGCGCTTTACAGCGTGTTTGTGACACCCAGCGCTGGCGCTGAGGCCACAGCCCCATTGTAGGGGAGCAGTAGCATTGCGCTGTTATTGTAGCAAAGTCTTTCGTGTACTACAGTTCACAATTGGATGCCTGAAGTGTTTCCCTCAGCATGCAGTTACAGGGTTGGTGTCGAAGGTTGCCCAATTCCCCCAACCTCCCTGAGGGTCCACTCGGCCAAGTCCGTGTTATACCCCCTGTGGCACGAAGGCAAGTGCTTTTTTGTGCTGCTCTTTGGTCCACTGTGGCTGCTTCTGTCGCATCTTCCATCACTTGGTCAGGGTCCTTGTAGCTTAAGGGCTGATGGGAATGAGGAAAGGAGCAGCCACAACGGTTCTTCGTTTTGAAATGTTGGATGCCCTTCCCCGATGCTGTGTTGGGGACGAGGTCACCAGAATGTGAAAATGAAGGAGGAAGGACTGTTGCAGATATTTTTGAATTCCTCATGTCATGCACATCATCTAGTAAGTGCGTAGTTTGTCATGGGAAGGATCTCTCTCCAAGTACAGCATTTGTTGCTGCAGAAAAACCCTGTGTGTGTGTGTGTGTGTGTGTGTGTGTGTGTGTGTGTGTGTGTGAAGAGGCAAGGCACTTCCTGATGCACTCTTGCTGCCCCTGCACCAGGCATGCTTCTGCAGCGTTACGATAGCATCTGTAAAGCAATAGTATACAGTTGGATTTTTTTATCCACGTTTTTTAAATCCACGGGTTTGACTCAACACAGATGGCAAAACTGTGGAAGAGGGAGTCCAACTTCACTAAACTTCCCTCTTTATTCAGCTTTGTCGGGGGGCTTGCCAACCACTTCCAGCTTCCTGCACATGTCCAAACCGCTGAAAAATGCAGCCGGGAGTCTTTGCCGCCATTTACAGGTTGCTTCCGGTAGTGGCCTTTTGGTTTTTTCAGTCAGTTTAAACAAACTCAGGAGGAGGGAAGCGGCGAAGATAAAAGGTATTGTGGCACCACTCCTGACCCCCCCCCCCAGATTTCATATAAAACTGATTTTCTTATCCACTGTGGTTCCAGGAGCAACACCCCAGCGGATAAAAAGGTCTGACTGTACTTGTATACTAATAGTATAAGATAAGCCTGTTAACAATTCACAACAGCCATGACTGGTGATGAGAACCCACCCCGCAGTGAATTACTGTATTTATTGGCGTATAAGACACACTTTTTTGTCTTCATTTGTGACCCAAAATAGTAGGGTGCATTTTATACACCAATACTAAAAAATCCCTTTCCCCCCTTGCCCGTTTTAAAGCATTTTCGGGCTTACGCGTTTTTCCGGAGCCGGAGAGCTCCCTTGTGCTTTCTTCCCTAACGAATCTATCCGATCTACAGCTGTTTGTAGGGTTTAATTTATGCACGTACATGAGTTGAGCTTCTCAGCAGCCAGCAGAGGGCGCTGTGCTCCTCAGTTAAGTTCAGCTGAGCTGCAGAGGGCGTGGTCTTCCCAGCTCTCCTTGGATTGAATGCAGCTTCGGTAAGCTTCTGAACTGGGCCTAGTTGGGGAGGCTTTGGAACTGCATAGGTGGGGTAAGAGTTGAGTCTGGGGTGTTTTTTTGTACTTTTATGTTGTTTACTTTGGAAACTGTGCATGGGTGGGGTGGGGTGGGGGAAAAGAGTTGAGTTGGGGTAAATGTTTTTTACTTTGGAAACTGCATGGGTGGGTTGGGGGAAAAGAGTTGAGTCTGGGTTTTTTTTTTTGTACTTGGGATTTATGTTCTGGTGCATTTTGTTCATGTGTCTTATTGCTGTGTGTTTTAAAAGAGATTGCAATTTATGTAAATTAGCTAATTAAGCAGCCAAGCGGTAAGTGGCCAAGTGGCCCAAAAATGCTTTAAATCTTTTTTCTTGAAACCCAGGGCCAAAAGAAAGGTGCGTCTTATACACCGGTGCGTTTTATACGCCGATAAATACGGTAACTTTGTAATTTTAAATACAGATTGTGTTGTACAATGCAGATGGTTCTGTAAGTTTAAATTGAGAAAAATGCATTTCTGTCACAGAGTTAATTCATTTAGCATTGCTAGGAGGATGTTATTAGCGCCAATTGCTGCAGATGTGAGTTGTTACTGTGCTGATCTTGTATCCATTAAAGCTTTACAGAGAATTGTCTGACTAGACCTCTTGCATCTTGTGGCCATCGGACTCTCCTGTTTACCATGTTTTCTTCTTTAACTGTATGTGTGTTTGCATAAGTATGTGTATGCACACTCACACAGTACCTGTGATAATACTTCCTGCAACTGTTGACATGGACTCTAGTCCATGAAAGTTTATGCTGCAATAAATTTGTCAGCCTTTCAAGTGCTACAAAGCTATGTGGCATTTCTATATTATGGATACAGTGATGATCATTTAACATGAGTAACAATATTTATAACAGATTATTTATAACAATAATTTATGTTTGTAATTTTTTTAAGGTTTTTTTTAAACAAACAAAAGAGATACAGTTATTTAGGTCTTCCAATTTGTATCACTGAAAGTGGAGTGCCTGGTTCTGAAGTCAAAACTTTTAAAGCTGGTTACTGCTTTCGTGTTGAGAGTTTCTATTATAGTTCACTGGAAAAACAACAACACACCAATGCTCTCTGAACTGGGTTCAGATTCAGATCCTCCCCCACGATGCCTTTTATCAGAATGATAGGTCCAAAATCCTTAACTAGAGTTCTTGGCGAGAGACACACCTATGTAGAGGGTACATCCTGCAAAACTGGGTTTTATTTATATATAGGTTTAACTAGATGATCACTATTTGGGGAGATGCTTTGTCTGCAACTACAAATCTTCCCCTGCAGTATGCAGCCATGAGGAAGCTTGGGCTGTGTTTTGGAGGTACTGCATACTCTCATTTTGCAAGAGGATAATGATGAAGCCTCATACTGTACTCGGAGCTCTGCTTAGTCAGTTTATTCAATCTAGTCAGACCTCGGGCCACACTGCAATGCACACATGTGCAGGAGCTGTTCCTTGCCAGAAACGTTGATGTGGGAAGCAGAAAACCATTACTCATACTGTAAGTATATGGGAAGGAACTATGTGGCCAAACCTGTATCCATAACTAGACTTCCTTGAGAAGGAATACTTGTGTTGGGGGTATAGCTCAGCGGTAGAGCATTTGACTGCAGATCAAGAGGTCCCTGGTTCAAGTCCGGGTGCCCCCTCTTTTGCGAGGAAAAAATGAGCTCCAGAGGCTCATGGGGAAGGTAAACTGCCCAAGGCATCAAACCAATAAAATTACGGTTCCATTCCACTTCAGTACTATTTTTAATGTGTTTTCAGACACATTGAACTGATTTGAGCCAGTTACTTCTCCATGCAGAACAACAAACCTTTGCTTGCAATGTAAGTGTACAAGCGAGTACAATGATAAATATTTTCCTCAATTAGTTATTATTTTTAACTGTGTGTTTTGATTTTAAAAAGGCTTTTATAATCAAAATGCATGCAACAGGATTAAAATAGGAAATTTGTTTTCTGTTAGCCTAATTAAATTGTCATTAAACATACCTTAAAAATTGAGTGCCTGATTATTGTACTGCTTATTTTGAACCCATTGCAACTTTTTTCTGTTCAGGGATTCAATTCAGGCTTAAAGCAACCAAGAGATTTTAGGTTCTGGTTTGCTTCAGCTCCCTGGATGCGTTTTAGCAGAAACAGGAATGAGTGAGTGATGGGACATAAGAACATAAGAGCCCTGCTGGATCAGGCCAAAAGCCCATCTAGTCCAGCTTCCTGTGTCACACAGTGGCCCCACCAGATGCCTCAGGGAGCACACAAGACAACAAGATACCTGTGTCCAGTCGCCACTCCCTTGCACCTGGCAAGGGAAACCCACTTCTAAAACCAGGAGGTTGCTTATGGCTGGTAACCTGTGATGGTCTTTTCCTCCATGAATCTGTCCAAACCCCTTTTAAAGGCATCTAGGCCAGACGCCATCACCACATCCTGTGGCAAGGAGTTCCACAGATGAATTACACGCTGGGTAAAGAAATATTTTCTTTTGTCTGTTCTAACTCTCCCTCCACTCAATTTTAGTGCATGTCCCCTGGTTCTGGTGTTGTGCGAGAGGGAGAAGAATTTCCCTCTATCCACTCTCTCCATCCCATGCATAATTTTATAAGTCTCAATCATGTCCCCCCTCAGGCGCCTTTTTTCTAGGCTGAAAAGCCCCAGACGCTGTAGCCTTTCCTCATAATCCCCAAATCCTTAAGCAGAGATTTTGGCGATGAGCATGTGCTCAGGGACTGAGCTCAGTGGTGGAGTGTTTGACTGTAGTTCAAGTTCAGGTACCCCTTTCTGGTGGTGGAAAAACAGCTATTTGCAGTTTTCGTCCTTCCAATTCCTAAGGGTACCTAGTGGGTAATGTTTAGAAATACTAAGTTTAGAAATACTAAGTTTAACATAGAATATAATTACAATGAACCTTCCGTATCTGCGGGGATTGGTTCCGGGACCCCCCACAGATACCAAAATCCACGGATGCTCAAGTCCCTTATATAAAATAAGTCGAAAGCGGAGTCGTGGTAGCTGCAGGGGACGAGAGGCGGCCGTGGACGGACGGAAGGAGGCTCATTCACCCTCGCCACAACGGTGGCTGGGTCTGTGCCCAGGGCATGAACTCCTTATGCACTGCCAGTCCGGCTCTCCTTGGCTGTCATTCGCCATCAGCCAAGTCTGTATGCTGCTCCTACTCCACGCGCACTAGATGGAGCTCGGCGAGGGTGGCGCGCAGCTGGTACCCACCTGCCTGCTCAGTGGTTCTTCTCCAGCAGCAGCAGCAGCTGCCACTCTCAGGACCACCTTGCAGCACCTTCCGACTCCGCCCCACTTGGCAAGCGGGGCTTCCCCTCCAGTGATTGCACTGTGTGAAGGGTCTGGGGCGCACAGGCAGCGGGACGGTGCGATGCAAAAGAGGCGGACAGGTCTCCTGCAGTAGGCTGAACCTGCGGGTACGGTGCCCGTGGATACAGAGGGTTCACTGTATATTCTGCCTATGTAGCAGATTAAAACATGATTTAAAAATATTTACATTTGTTAAGCAACTTCTTACATGAAGAACAGTCTTGAAATGGGGTCTGCTGAGATCAAGGTGCTACATGTTTTGTACAGCCAGGATTTGTGCTCACCCAAGGAGGAGGGGAGGGGTCTTTACTGTGACATCATGCTGAGCATCGGGAGACCCTTGAGGCCTAGTGTGACAATGGGTCCCTACCCTCCTCCCCAGAGAGATTCCCTCTGCCCCAATTTTTTTTCATGAGGTTCAGAAATCTCGCCAGATGAATCCTTAAAGTGCATAATAAAATGCAGTCACCAATGGTGATCTGGGAAACATGTTTGTAGACCCCTGCCTGGGGTTTCATGAAAGCATATCCAGAGAGTTGAGTTCAAAACAGCTTTCCTGAAGATGGTTGGGTCACCATCACATACCTTCCCCCTGCAATATTCAGCTGCTAGTCGCAGGGAATTGTTGGCTATGTTCTCCCATTTTGCAAGGCCAGAGATGTTTGAAACCTCACTGAGCTCTGCATGAGTGTGAGTGTGAGATTATATCTCACCCTTCATGCAAGGAGTAGAGGGGGGTACATGTTTTATCCTCGCAACAAGCTTTCAGGTAGGTTACGCTAAGAGAGGGTGACTGACCCAAGGTCACTCAAGCCGGAGCTACACTGTCCACGTTCGCGTTGTGTTCACGTTCCGTGTGCGTCTGGTGTCCCGCCCCCAGGTCAAACAACGGCTCTGATTGGCCGGACATAGTGCGGACGCAGCAAAAGTTACACTGGACTCGACTTTTGCTGCATACGCGCTACGTCCGGCCAATCAGAGCCGTTGTTTGACCTGGGGGCGGGACACCAGACGAACATGGAATGCAAATGCAACGCGAACATGGACAGTGTAGCTCCGGCTTCAGTAAGCTTCATGACTGAATGGAGATTTGCATCTACTCTCGGCACTATGCCACACTGGCTCTAGAAACATTCCCCAGGCTCCATTGTAGGGCAGATATTACAATCTGTTCCTCACCAGAAAAGTTGATGTGGAAAGGATTACCTGGAGGTGGAAAGCAGGAAACCATTACTCATAAGTATATGGGAAAGAACTATGTGGCCAAACCTGTATCCATAACTAGACTTCCTTGAGAAGGAATACTTGTGTTGGGGGTATAGCTCAGCGGTAGAGCATTTGACTGCAGATCAAGAGGTCCCTGGTTCAAGTCCGGGTGCCCCCTCTTTTACTGCGTAATCTCTGTATTTATGCTTAGCTCTCACAATTCCCAATAATTCATGGTGGCAAAATGTAGAAGTTCCCTATGGAAAAATGATGTAAATTAAACCTGTTATCAGAAATGTATTGGAATTAAGAATATTTAAGATCTTGGTGATACCCAGTAGGGGTATATAGAATGATTGGCTGCAAGTCAAGAAGTCCTGGGTTCAGTTCAAATCAAGTGCCCCCAGCTGATGGTTTTTGTGAGTTTTACAATATTGTAATATTAAATTAAGAATATCAGGTGTTTACTGCTTGTATCTCACCTGGGCAATGGTCAATGTTGCTTCTTAACAGACCATTTAAGTTCAAAGTTCTGCAACTCTGAGGGGTGTGGGGGAGGGAGGGAGGGAGAATACCTTCGGCCTTTTATTTATTTTCTAAACTACATTTCTTTACTGCAGGTGGTACTCAAAACAATTGTGCGGAAGTGCACAAGTGCAGATTATGTAGGGCAGGATCCAGTTTGCGTGTCTGTCTTTGAATGACTTCTTCACTTTCTGCTAATGCAGCCATTTGTAGACCTTGTTGCGTTGGGGCTGTCACAAATGTCCTCTTTAGCCGAATAAACCTTTTGGCAGGCAGCTAATGGTGTTTTACAAAGCCAAAGAGTCTGAAATGGATTAAAAAGTTACAAGGCATAATAACGTGGCCAAGTAACTCGTGTTTCATCCCAGAATAGATTTCAATAACTTAAAAGCAATGTCCATGTTTTGGTATTGATTCCTGAATGGAGTTGCGCTCCCTTTGCAGGAGCAGGTACATTGGATTCTCGGCTGCTCCTGGATCTCGGGGGGCTTTGGGGGGCTTTTGGCCAGGGGGGCTTTTGCTCAGCTTTGGCTGGTGCGCCAGCTGTGGCTGTACCTGTTCAGACCTGACCTTGGTGACATCTCATCTTGATTACTATAACACACTCTGTGTGGGGCTGCCCCAAAGACTGCTGGGAAACTGCAAATTAGCACAGGATGCCGTGACTCGTGTCGTCACTGGGACGCGGCAGTTTGACTCTGTTGGGCTATTGCTCCTCCAGCTACACTGGCTGCTGGTTCATTTCTAGGCACAACTCAAGGTGCTGGTTATAACCTTTAAAGACGTTGACAGCTTAGGACGAGGGACCCCTTCCTTCCATATATTCTGGCCTGTCCCCTGAGCAGTAGTGTAGCTGGCATCATGCCAGCCACCCCCTTCGTGTCGCTGACATCACTCACCCCGTCCCCCCAAGTGACGTCAGCCGGAGCCAAATGTCCCTCAGGGGTTGGGAGGGGGCCAAAACAAACGCGGCATGGGGGCAGCAGGAGCCTTCTGCAGGCTCCTCCGAGCCTTTCCACTGCCTGGATTGCTGACGTGTTCTCTGCCTGTGCCACCAGTTTGATGCCCCCCGCCTGCTGCCTGGAGGCGACTCCTTCCCCCCCGCACCATCCCATCCTACCCCTCTGCCCCTGAGATCTTCTGAAAGGGCCCTCCTATGTGTGCCACCCTTGACAGAGGCTACGTTGGTGGCGACAATGGGGAGGGCCTTCTCTGTGGTGGCATCGCAGGTATGGAACACCTCCGTTGCGATTTAAGATCTGCCTTCCAGCAGGAGTTGAAAACTTGTTTGTTCTGGCTACGTTTTTCATTGTAGTTCAGGTGAGTGATGCGGTATTGTTGGGGGTTCATGTTTTTTACCATTGCTGTGTGCTGTTCTGGTGATTTTATATGGACTGTGATTTTTTCTAGTAGATTTCACGCTTGTGGTCTTTTATTGATGGCTTTATGCCGTGGCTTTGCCATATGCTGTGCCCTGGGATTGCATTTTGTGCTATGTTTCATTTTTAATCTGGTTTATTGTGCTGCAGCTTTTATTTTTTATAATTTTGTAATTGTGAAACTTCATAGCCTTTAATATTGAGAGGGTTTTTGTTGTTTTGTATTTTTGTTTATGCTTTGTGAGCCGCCTTGGGAATACAGGGGGAAAGGCGGGATAAAAATTGACTAAATAAATGGTCCAACCGGTAGTGTAGCTGGACTCGTCGACACGTCATTGCCATGCCACCAGAATGGCCCTGATCCTTTTGGCTCCAGATCAGAGCCATTCCGGTGGTGGGGCGGGCAGGGCGATGACATGTCAACCTATCCACCACTGCCGCTGACGTGAGTCCAGCTATGCTACTGGGTCCAACTGGATTTTGATCCTTGTAACCAGCTGATGGAATACAGGATACAGTATACAGTATAATGCCAATTAAAAACAACAAACAACTTTGACGTTTTCATTGCTGTTTCACTTCCTATAAAATGTGGTCGTGCTTCGGTTTAAGAATGAAACGTGCAACTTGAGAATGTTTATGTTTATATAAGGTGTGATTCTGCAATCTGAAGTTTGGGAAATTATCCTAGAACTGGGAAGGAGTCGTTAATACTTGTCAGGTGATACTGAGCGGGAACCCCGCGATTGGAACAGATATTGGAGTTTCGGGTTCTTTCTGGAACTTTCAACTTGAGACTTCTTCTCTTTTTCCCCGCGTAGGTTTGCAGCAAAACTCATAGCTGGTGTGTTGGATTTCAAGGCGAAGATTGACCAGTGAGTATCCTGTATTAGGAAGTTGGGCTGCACAGCAATAGACGTACTGGGTGCCGTTTGCTAGCCAAACTGGGTGGGTGGACAGACATGAGCAAAGCCTTTCATCCAGAATGGAATGGGGGTCAAGAGGGACTTCTTTGGGGGGGGGATTATCCATCCAGAAAACCATTTACCAAGTGATAACTCCTACACAGTGTGTGTACAACCACTTGGCAAATCAATCATCTATATCGGGGGTTCTCAACCCCTTTCTGGCTGAGTACCACCTCCGGCGCCAATCTCCTGCTGCGTACCACCAGAAGTGACTGGCGATGATGTCATCACCAGTTCTGGGTTTTCAGGTTTTTGGAGGCCAGAAAATGCAGATAGGAGGCTCTGGGTGGGTGGAAGGGCCCTTCTCAGTGTTCCCAAGAGGCTTAACCAAAAGGCTGGAGCCTCTTGGAAGTGAAAACGTGCCATCGAATGTTGTGTCGGAGCGGGGGCCCAGCAGTCCGAATACCACTAGTAGTCGGCCAAAGTACCATTGGTGGTACTAGTACCGCTGGTTGAGAACCCCTGATCTATATTGTCCTATTTTAGGGTGACGGTAATAAGGTTTAAATGCCGTTTATTTCCTTGCCAGGAAAAGCTTGACCTTCTATATTTCTGAGAGTCAAGTTGCTGTTAAAGCAGAGGAGCATGTCTTAAAAGGGGGGGGGGAATGGGTGGGGCTTTAAAATGTGTTTGAACAACCTTGATTGAGGTGGGAACATGCCCTTGGTGTGTGGAAGAGTGCTCATAGAGAGGTTTTTTAAAAAAAGGGTGGGGATTCAAGTGAATATGTAGTATTTGAACTGGGCCTTGAAGTCAAGTTTGTACCTCCAACAGGGGCAACCACCACTATTTGGTTGTTGCATGGAGAGGGAGAGTGGATAGACCAGTGTTTCTCAAACTGTGGGTCGGGACCCACTTGGTGGGTTGTGACTTGATTTCTGTTGGGTCCCACAGAGCCTCCAATGAAAACACCAGTAATAAAAAGATCAGATAAGTAATTGCCTCAAGCCCTGAGATTATTCAAAAATCAGATAGCTGCTAATTGCCCTGCAAAGAGCTGAGTTCTGCAGTTTGCAAGCTTGTGTAAATATAGGGAGATAAATATTTGAGCAACTTTTTTCTAGTATGTGTTTTTCCAAGTCCGTCGATGACAGGTAGTGGGAGCAGGTGAAGGTTGGGTCACATAACTAAGTCCCTCAAGCCTTGAGACTATTTAGTAGGGCTGCCTCATTATGAGAAATGGATTGAGGTTTTTTTTTGCAAATAAATAAAAACATAAAGACTCTTAAATCTAGGTGGGTCCTGATAGTGTGTCATTTTAAAAAGTGGGTCCCGGTGCTAATACGTTTGGGAACCACTGGGATAGACAACTGCTCGTGCTGCTTCTTGGCAGGTTTGAAATAATAGGGGCTATTGTAGATAGAATTGAGGATGGGGATGAATGGAGCTCAAGGGGTTCCAGTTCTTAAAGCAACAGTGGATTGAGACTTAAAGGCATTGACGTGTTTTCCTGGGCTTTCTCCTCATGCCAGCCAAACCCTGTTAGTTGAATACTCACGCGGCTACCCTCTCTGCATGGATCAGTATTCCCGCCTCTTTGCTTCATGTCGACTTCCAGGACCAAAACATGATTCTGTCTTGCTGCCTCCCCCAGGCCGGAGACCTACCACCTACATTACCGTAGTCCGCAACTTCCAGGTAACTCTCCCCTCTGCCCCAAATCCCATTACAAGCACAAATGGGTAGAATTGCTGAAAGGATTTCAGTTGTGCATCACTGAAGAGGCACAGACCAAATGCACTGTACATGTCAGTAGGGTGGAAGCAAAGAATTCTGGGAGTTATGCTGAGAACTTTAGCATAGTTTGCTTGTGTGGCAACGCAACACATTAATCTTACCTACAATACTCCCCCCATATCCGCTGGGGATATGTTCCAGGCCCCTCCGTGGATACTTGAAACCATGGATAGGAGCGAACACCCCCTCCCTGGTTTCCTGAGGGCCCCCCGCCCTGCCTCCCCTGTGGGCAGGCATGCGCGCCCCTCCCAGCTCTTATTTTTCTTTCAGCAAGCTTTGTTTCTTCCTTAAAACAAACAAACAGCCTCCATTGCAGGCAAGTAGAACGAGACTAAGTCCTAGAGAGGTTCTGCAAGGTTTCTGTTAACCTTGCAGAGCCTCTCTAGGATTTATTCTCGTTTTACTTGCCTGCAGTAAGCAGCTACTTCTCCTGTTTGTTTAAGGAAGAAACGAAGCTTACTGGGAAAAAAGTAAAAGCCTGGGGGGGGGGGTCCCCGCAATCCGTGGATAACTGAAACCATGGATAGCGAATCTGTGGATATGGGGGCCCACCTGTATATCTTTTTAAATGCAATAGGAGCAAAGCAGAGCTTTGCAAATTGACAGAATGTTGTGTGAATCCTAATTGAGGACTCGTCATGAAAGGGGAGAAAAATATTTCCTCCTTCAACCCCCCAGCATGAGTTAGCTCAGTAAGAGCAAAGCAAACTGAGTGGACTGGGGAGGGGCCAGTGAATTTTGCATGCCCCAAGTCCCAGTTTTAATCCCCAGACTTGTCAGTAAAAGGATCTGAGGTAGTCGAGCATCCCTGGTCACAGGTCTCCCTGTGACTTTGGAAGCCCACTTCTTATGCTGAGTAAATAATATGGGGCTAAATGGACCACCGGACTCAGTGCTCAGCAGCTTCATATGCTTGTATGATGTTGAAGATTGGGACCAATGAAGAGAGAACTGGTCTGCATGTGTGCTTGGGCTTGAGACTTCTGAGGCTTTATAGAACCAGCATCTTGCATTGTGCCTGGAGGAAAGCACCTTCTTGTCTTTCACGAATGCAACCCATTTCTGTACTGCTTTCCTTTCCTTCCTCAGTTCTTCCAGCTCGAGGTGTATAACAGTGATGGGACGCCTCTCACCGTTGACCAGCTCCACTGGCAGCTGCAGCGAATACGTAGCCAGTCATGGAAGACGGATAAGGAGCCTCTGGGGGTGCTGACCAGTGACCACCGACACACATGGGGACAGGCCTACACTACTCTTATGAGAGGTAGGTGTGTGTGTGTGTGTGTGTGTGTGTGTGTGTGTGTGTGTGTGTGTGAGAGAGAGAGAGAGAGAGAGAGAGAGAGAGAGAGAGGGAGAGTGTTGGGTTAAGCATGCGCTGGTGATGTGCTCTAGCCACGCTAAAGATCTTCCCATAATGAAATATTCTGAGAACCCCTAGTAGCCATATGAAGACATGACACTTGGGGTACAATCCTATTCAACTTTCCAGCGCTGATGCAGCTGTGCCAACGGGGCAGGAGCTGCATCCTGCAGTAGGGGGCAGTCACGGACGCCTCCTCATTTGTTCCCTTACTTTGAAACTGTGTTGCATCTGCATCGACGCTGGAAAGTTGGATAGGATTGGGCCCTTGGTTACCGTAATTTTGACGACGGTTAAGTGTTGCATCTGAACTATGGTTAGGAATTGACTGCAATCCAGAATCTGTTAATCATGGTTAAGTGTTACACCTGCAACTAGCAAGTCATGGTCATGGCAATTTTCCTTGCCTCTTTGCTTGCAAGGTGCCTCACAGATCTCGCTGTTGTTGTATTCACACCCTCTGTGAGCAGGACTTACCATAATCTGATAAGCTAACATGTGGTTTTACAGTGTGGTTAGGATTTGGGTCATGGTTAAGGAAGCCAGTCATAGTTAGAGGTTATGTCTACACCAAGCTAGTGCGGCCCTGAGAATCATGGCTGCTCAAAACACGGAGTTCAGTATCTTGACTTGGATATTAAAGAGCTGCTTGAGCAACTTTTGACTTCTTCCTTTTGAGTGACAGATCCTCCTGCCATATCAAGGATGCTGTTCAAACTGTGAGGAAAGTTTGAAAAGCAGTTTGTGATATGGCACAGGAATTAGTCACAGAGCCCAAACAGCTTTTTGGATCCATGTCTGTGTCTACTACAGTACAGGTGGGCCCCCATATCCGCTGGGGATATGTTCCAGGCCCATCCGTGGATACTTGAAACCGTGGATAAGAGCAAACACCCCCTCCATGGTTTCCTGAGGGCCCCCCCACCGTGCCTTCCCTGCAGACAGGCATGCTTGCCCCCCAGCTCTTATTTTTCTTGAATGAATGAATGAATGAATGTTTTAGTTCACTGGGGAAAAAAAGCCAAACCAATGCTCTCTGAACTGGGTTCAGATTCAGATCCTCTCCCGGGATGCCTTTTATCAGAATGATAGGTCCAAAATCCTTAACTAGAGTTCTTGGCGAGAGACACACCTATGTAGAGGGTACATCCTGCAAAACTGGATTTTATATATATCTAGGCTTAACTAGATGATCACTATTTGGGGAGATGCTTTGTCTGCAACTACAAATCTTCCCCTGCAGTATGTAGCCATGAGGAAGCTTGGGCTGTGTTTTGGAGGTACAGGTCGGCCCCCATATCCGCTGGGGATATGTTCCAGGCCGCTCCGTGGATACTTGAAATCATGGATAAGAGCGAACCCCCCCTCCATGGTTTCCTGAGGGCCCCCCCACCCTGCCTCCCCTGCAGGCAGGCATGCTTAACCCCCCCAGCTCTTATTTTTCTTTCAGCAAGCTTTGTTTCTTCCTTAAAACAAACAGAGAAGCAGCCTCCATTGCAGGCAAGTAGAATGAGACTAAGTCCTAGAGAGGCTTTGCAAGGTTTCTGTTAACCTTGCAGAGCCTCTGTAGGACTTAGTCTCATTCTCCTTGCCTGCAGTAAGCAGCCAGAGGCTGCTTCTCCTGTTTGTTTAAGGAAGAAACGAAGCTTACTGGGAAAAAAGTAAAAGTCTGGGGGGGTCCCCACGATCCGTGGATAACTGAAACCGTGGATAGCGAATCAGTGGATATGGGGGCCCACCTGTACAGTGACTTTGGACATAACCTTGTTCGTTCTCTCTCCAGACAAGCTGAACCGGGAATCAGCACGCGCGATCCAGCGCAGTCTCTTCACTGTCTGCCTGGACGCACCCGTCCTGAAGGTGTCGGATGCGCGCGCAGCAAGTCGTCTCGCAGCGCAAATGTTGCATGGCGGTGGCAGCCACTCCAATAGCGGTAATCGCTGGTTTGACAAGACTCTACAGGTGAGAATGAGATCAGGATGGGAGGGGGAGTTCCTCCTCTTGGAAGCGCGGAGGGGACAAGCCTTGGTGTTCAGAATTGTTGAGCAGAAACTGGTAGAGTGTAGATAGTTTACTGATGCCAGCACAAAAAGGAGGCAAAGAGCCAATCTGCATGTGAAACTATCCTCCAGAGAAGTGGCCTGATTAAAAAACAAAAAATGCTCCGTACGTAAAAGAACTAGCATATTTGGGAGAAGGCTAAGTTAGAATTTGATTTTCTGCACATAGAGGCTTTCCTTATGCGGGAAAGTATTCTGCTGTAAAGGTCCCTCGCTCGCACTCAGTCCTTCACTAGTGCAGTCCAGTAAGAGCTGTACCACATTAGCCTTACCATCGTCCCGGAATTGACGCTGGCTTCGGCCTAGAGCGGACCCGAGCTGCTCCCATAGGGTGCACTGTGTCTGTCCAATGGGCTTCCGTAACTTCCGGTCAACGACGCGACAGAAGCAGCTGCCTGTTGGGCAGCCGCAGTGCACCCTTGGGAGCAGCTCGGCTCCACTCTAGGCCGAAGCCAGCGTCGATTCCGGGACGATGGTAAAGCTACATATCATGGCTGTAAAGATGATATAGTGTCTGAACTGGAGGTGGGAATGTTGTATGTGAAAGCCCCCTCACATAAAAAAAAACCTGCCTGCATGTAGAAAACAAGCACTTTGGGGAGAAGGCTAACCTGGAACCTATTGCTAGTGTGGCACCTCAACACAACCTCTGTGCTTGGGACAATATACCTTGTTAGATGTGATGGGGAAGGCAGCCACACGCAGCCTGTCTTCTGAACTTCCCAGAGACATCTGGTTTGGAAGAGAATGCTGGACAGGATAGAGTTTTGGTCTGATACAGTAAGGTTGTTCTTGTGCGGTGTGCGACCTGTGAGACCATTTGGTCATGCAGTTTCCTCCCACTCACCTGTATTCTGAAGTGATGCAGTCCTAGGAGGACTGTACTGCACATGGGTGGTGATTCTGCCCTCGGGCATATGCTGAATGAGCAAGCAACTTGTTCTCCTGGTCTTTTTAAGCTTATTGCAGAAAAGAAGCTAAGTACATTAGGTTTTTTTTTTTTAATGAAATGTTTTGTTGATATTTTTTTCCCATTGAATCTCCTGGTTCAATGACCAGCATTTGTGTGACCACACACAATGCTCATTCATCTCTAAAAGAAATCTACAGAATTCAAATAATTCAAATAATAAGTACAGCGCTTTTGTCTTTTTTGGGGGGGGAGGTGGGGGGAAGCATTAAGGAGTTAAAGGGGGGAAAAAAGAGATGGGCTTTACCAGGGAGAGGCATAACATCTCTTGGCGTTAATGGGAATCATGGAAGTGGGTAGAAGTTGAGTTTGCCTTGATCTCCAAAGCAGAGCCTAGAAATGGTTATATTTACAGGTCAGCAACTAGTTGTTCCTGAAAGGCTACTGTGAGAAGACAGCGGCTCAGTTCGGAGGCTGGGGGATATTGTGGTTTCCCACTGTGTGAATGAACCTGGGAGAGACATGGACTCGTATGTTCCTCAGACCCTATCCTCTTCCATGAACTAGGAGAGAAGGAACCGTTTTCCTTTTCGGTTGAAGTAAACCACACTTCTGCATTGCATCGTAGTTTAATTTAAATAATGACTAGGGAAAACAAACCAGGATCAAATAATGCTGTGGTGTCTGATCCTACTTTGTTCTCTTGCTTTAGTTTGAAGTAAAATGCAGGTTGTTGTTGTTGTTGTTAAGAATACTTATACCACTTTTCAACAAAACGTAGTTCACAAAGCGGCTTGCATAGCAAAATCAATCAATAAATGGTTCCCTGTCTCCAAAGGGCTCACAATCTCGCACGCGCATGTGCACACACAGATGCACACAGAGAGACAGACACACACAAGAGGCACCACCAGCAGCCACTAGAAAAGACACCATGCTGGGGTGAAGAGGGACTGTTACTCTCCCCCTGCTAAATATAAGAAGATACTTCACCAAGTGTGTCTGAAACAATCGCATACTCTTCTCTTGTTTACCCCAGCCGCCCTCCCCCCTTCTCCCTTGTGTTGGTGTCTATACTGTAAGCCCTTGGGGCAGAGCCTCGACTCTTTCACTCTCTATAAAGCACCATGCACATTCATGCCTCCATATAAATAACCACCCTGCAACTTGAACCTGCAAGTTCTGTTTGCTTCAGCTGGCCACCTGGAGGCCCAGGCAGCATCTCTCATGGGGCTTGATTTGGTCTAAAACCTCCAGCTGCTGACCTTTAATTTAATACAGGTATGTTTAAGTAGCCCACTGTTTCTCAAACTGTGGGCCGGGACCCACTCGGTGACCAGATTTCTGGTGGTCAGATAGCTGCTAATTGCCTTTCAACAAGCTGAACTCCTGCCGTTTTGCAAGCTTGTGTAAATATAGGGAGATAAAATGTTTGAGCGTCTCATAAAGCTAGGTGGGTCCCGATAGAATGTCATTTTAAAAAGTGGGTCCCAGTGCTAAAAGGTTTGAAAACCACTGAAATAGCCTATTGAACACCATTAAGGTGAAACTTTTGTTAACGCTAATTTTTCTCTTTCATCTTCTTCTCTCTTCCTTCCACAAAACGTGTCCTCTTCCTGACTTCCAGTTCATTGTGGGAGAAGACGGATCCTGTGGGGTGCTTTACGAGCAAGCAGTAGCCGAAGGACCCCCCATTGCCACAATCATAGACCACGTCCTTGACTACTGGTAAATGCCTCCTGGGAAAGAGTGGGTGGGATGATCAGGATGGGACTCTTGTCTGGGTGACCAGGGCTTCCTGTCTAGATTTATGAAACGTTTGTCTTGAGAAACACAGAGAGAGAGACTGGTCTTCTGTTTGGGAGTCTATGCTCGAGATCACTTAAATGTGAATTAACTTTGTAAGGTTTAGCTGTGTTCATACGTAGTAATAAAGAGTGTGTTGGCAGGCACCCTAGAGACTGACTCATTTAGTTGCTTCTGGATATTTTTTAACCACATTTTTGTATACCACTGTGACTGTTAAAAGGGCCATGTCCCGTCTCGTCCCCCATGGACTTGCAACTTTAATAATCCATGATGTGGACTCTGTGAAATAATCTGAAATATTGATCCCCATTCTGTGCTTGGAAACATTAAGTAGGATTAAAATCCCTGCTTTACCCCTCGGCATGCAGTGCAACCTCTCATCATCCTCCCTAATTGTGAACAGTAGAACATAGTTAACCCTGAAGGTAATTAACCAACTCTCATTAAATCAACCTGGCTACGCAGCCTTGCAGATTTTTATTTTGTTCACTCAGTGTTTAAAAGACCACTTTTCCAAGAGATCAAAGCAGTTTACCAAAAACGGGTCTGGGGGAGGGAACTATAATTGTAGCATCTTCCTGCAATCCATACATATGTCCTGGGGCGGGGGCGGGGCGGGGCGGGGCAGAACTTCCTGTGTTTGAATGGCAAGAAGAAAAAGGGAATGCTATATTTTGTCTGGAGATGGCAGGGGAGGAAATCGATTTGTTTTCTATAATGGACTGTTTACTGCTCTCCAAATGTAATGCTTCTGTTCCCCCCCCCCCCCCCGCTTCCAGCAAAGACCCTGTCCCAGTACGTGCCCCGCTGATTCCTCTACAGTTGCCCCAAAAACTCTACTTCTACTTCACTCCAGAAATTAAACGTGACATTGAACATGCAAAGCAGAATCTGGACATGTGAGTTCATGGAGTGTGCATTACAGGTGGCACAAATAATTGTGCAAAGTGCTCTGTTCTGTGGGGGAAGGCTTAAGCCACGTTGAATGTCCTGCGACGGGTTTCATTGTTGGTCTGTGAAAAGTGGGCACATCTTGCTCCCTGCAGCACGCAGAACACAGCAGTGCTGTTCTCTCCTCATAAAGCAGGTCATAATTAGCCACGAGCTGAGGAAAACAGCATATTCTCTGTACTGCAGAGAAGTTAAGAATAAGCCACGATAGAAATGAGGGAGGCAGCGTTGTGGTGAAAAGCTGGTCTGTGCCTCCTCCTTTTATGTACAAATGTCACCAGATGAGAAACTGTGCCTTAGGCATGCGATAAGGAACCCCAGAATATATAGCAAATCGAGGGAGGCCTGTGAAATTGCTTAGGTGGAGAGGGGGTGAAGGCAGGTCTCCATCCTTTGCAGCAGGCCTTTGACCTCCTGCAACACCTTCCTGGCTCTCTTCTTCTTTATTCCCTCTCTTGTTTAGTTACTCTTTTTATCCTGCCGTTCTTCAAGGGGGTTGGGGATGGAAACTCAGGCTACCCATTGGGTGGTTTGTGCCTGGGCTGAGAACTGGGGACTTAGAGAATCGTCACCACATTGCTCCATGTCATCTGATTTAGCCCTGGAAAGTGGGGTGTTGTTGAAGGAATGGGGAGTATGTCTCGGGTCTGGCCTAGCAAGGGTGTGGAGGGTGAGGTCCTTAGAAAGTTACTGAAGGGTATTGGCTGAGCTGTCTGCCTGTCTTCTCTCATCACAGCCTCATCACCGACCTGGACATCAGCTGTTTCACTTACCGTAGGTTTGGCAAAGAACTTTTCAAACGCCAGGGGCTGAGCCCAGACTCTGTCCTGCAGGTGGCTCTGCAGCTGGCCTATTACAGGTGAGGCGACAGCCTAGCAGCTAGTCAAAGGGGCACGAAGCTAGCTTTAGGAAATGGATATGGAGAATGACACCCAGGCTCTGGTGCGACATCCAGGCTGGTATACTTCTGCATGCACAGTGTCATTGGTTTGGGAGGTGCCAGTGTGTGCGTGCGCCAAAACGTGTGGTGGTGGGCTGTGTGTGTACTGTTCTGTCTGTCTGTGCCTTTTTAGGGCACATGGCGAGCTGTGTCCCACGGCTGAATCAGCCTCTCTTCGTCGTTTTCACCGGGGACGGACGGAGACCATCCGCTCTGCTACCTCTGCCGCTTTGGCCTTTGTCCAGGGTATGGCTGATGACAACTGCCAGGTATTTCCCACAATCCTCTCTGTCTTCTCAGTGAGTCTCCCAGTGAGACTTGAAAGTACAGCCCCAAGGGTGAGCTGCAGCACTGATTGTTGTGATGGGCATTAATTGGCTATTAGCCCATAAAACAGCTTGCCTCGGGGCAGGCATAAAACCCTCTCTGTCCTCCAATATCTTTCCCCTGGGGTCTGCTGGAATCTCCTTGTGTGTTTTCCCAGCCATCTGTGCTTCATTTCCTCCCTCTCTCCACACCAGGCCCCAGAGAGGCTGAATTTGCTGAAACGAGCAGTCGAGGTCCACAGCACACTCACAGAGCAGGTAATTCCTTCCTCTTGGGAGATGCTTGGGTAGAGAAGTACAGTATGGATTACCAAGACACTTGGTGGGATGGTTGATAGGGCTGGCACCTTGCTCAGAAGGCAAACAGAAAGTTGATCGTTCGGAACTGTTCCAGAACTCAAATCGCACGTGTTCCTTAAAAAACCAGAATATCTTCTTCCTCTTATTGGAACTGAATACCCTCAGGAGGATTTGAAGAAGTATCTGGCGTGAGTAGAGGGAAGATACACAGAAGCTCCCCTACTTATGAACATTTGACTTCTGAACAAACACTTTAGTCCCGATTTCTGTTTTGCTGCCAATGCGCTGAGTACAGAAGCTGCTCCAGGAGTAATGTTCCGAGTGAAACTAGTGGCCTCTGGAGTGAATCTGACAACTGGGCAAGAAATGAATAGCTTTGAGTGCGAGTCCCTAGTGAATCTGACAACCTGAGCGAAACTGACAGCTACAGCAACAGAGATGGGGGCATTACTGTACTTGCAAACAAAACAACTCATGAACAGACCCCTGGAACAGAGAGTGTTGGTAAGAAGGGGAGCTTCTGTATTTGTAAAAAAAAACAATTATAGGAATTTCCGGTTACGATTAGGGTGCAGACAAGACAGTGGGAGTTCCATAATCAGATCTCCTCTGGTTTTTTAAAAGGATAGTTGCAGGGATCAGGGCTGCAGATCTGCGGGAGGGGAGGTTTAACCCAACTCTTAACTTTTTCATTGTCAGACCATCGGATCATTTTTCTTGGAATTCATGAATCTTGCCCCATCATGTTTAGTTTGATCCTAAGCATATTCAAAACCATGGCATGATGTTATCCTACTCTATTAGGATGACTATCAGGAGCTTTTTTTAGATACTTGTTCTGAAACTGTGCAATAGCAACACCTAGTGACAGAGCAAAAACATTACAGTGCTAATAAACAGTTGGAAGAGGTCTATACGTGCCCCTATCCGGAAAGGAAGCAATGCATTCAAAGGAGTTCAAACAGGTGAATGCACCAGAACCTGACTATCAAACTATGGAAATGTGGTACAGTGCATGCTTTGCATGTAGCCAGTCCCCAGTTGAACTACCTTGCATCTCTAGGTAGGACTGGTGAGGAGGCCCCTGTCTGAAACCCTGGAGAGCCATTGCTAGTCGGTCCGGCAGACGGGCCTGAGCTCATGGATCTGTGTAAGGCAGCTCATCTGTTCACTCGCATTCGCATTCTGTGCACTTATCCTTTAGCTGTGAAGGAGTGTTTTTCAAGCTGTGCCTGTGGGCTGCTATGATATCGAGGCAGTGTAAGGCCTGCTATCACTGCTAGGTACTGAATCCCCTTCTGTCTCGTCTACTGCAGGCTCTGGATGGGCAAGGCATCGACCGCCATTTGCTGGGATTGAAGCTGGAGGCTATTGCTGATGGCTTCCGTGTGCCAGAGCTTTTTATGGACACTTCCTATGCTGTGGCCTCTTATTGGAAGCTCTCCACAGGACAGGTACAGGCCGCCTTGCTTATTTGCAGCACTGGGGGATGAGGTTCATAGTCCTTGCTCTGTTCCTTGTTGTAGAAGCCTTTAATAACTCAATTAATTTAAATTAAACTGTATGTTCTGGCGCACAGTTTAGGGGTTCCTGCCTTGGTTAGTGGCATGCAGGAGTCTTGCAGGTTGGTCTCTGCTTCCTTCCTTGTGTTCATGCAATTTAGATTGTAATATTGTAGGCAGAGTCTTGTCACTGTTACCGGAGGTCTGGCTCAGTTGGTAGAGCAGCCGGCTCATATGCCTGAAGATCTCAAGGACGGCAGTTCGGGGTGGCCGGAAGTCTGTTGGAGAACTGCCGGCATGCCACTGATAAGCTGCAGTGTGTGAGTGTGAGGCTGCACCTTCACCTTGAGTGGGAGTTGAGGTTGCCTGTCAGTTGAAGCGTGATGAGACGGATGCCAGTGAGAAGCTAGGCTGTGAAAGAAACCATATTCTAGAATGAAGGGTTCTATGAAAGACTGTATTGTCTTTACAAACATGACTGTATTGTCTTTACAAACATATTGTATTGTAAAAAAAACAAAAACCCCTTGGGGTTTAGAAAGCCTGCCTGTGTAAACCGCCTCTGAATTAAAGTCAGAGGAGAAATCCGATGACCAAAGAATAGGTGGTATATAAATACTGGATGATGATGATTGAGGATGGATATTACACTAAGAACCCAATCCTATCTTCCACCACCACCCATGCGCTGGAGCAGTCACACCGAAAACAGACGCACTGTATCCGGGGGGGGGGGGAGATCTGGAGGCTTCGGAGGGGAAAGGGGAATTATTTCCCCTTACCCCTCCGTAAGACCGCCGCTCTGCAATGGATCTCCTTAGACCTGTACCAGCTCTCTAGCTGGCATAAATCCGAGGAGATAAAGGGGGTGGGAGCTTTGCAAAAGTGGGTATAAGATCCGGCGTGCACCATCGCTGCCAGATCCACCCACTCCTGCAGCCTCCCTGCTCCCCGTTCATCCCCCCTCCCTGCCCAGTTTCACCCCCCTCTTACCTTCTCCAGTGGGGTCTGTCGGTAGTGGTGGAGCGCTGCTGCCTCCCGCGGCAGCACTTGGGAAATGGCCACTGATGAAGAACTGCGCACTCCGTCAGCAGCCATTTCACAGCAGTGGAACTGTTTTACGACACCAACTCTGTTCCGCTGTCGCAAATGCCTCCGCGCATCAGCCCAATCTGCAATCGGGCTGCAAGGAAACCCAATTCTGTACCAAATAAAACTAAATCCTAAACTGATTTTCAAAACACTGAAAAATAAGGCAATGTGCCTAAGTGATAACATGCTCAGTTTTCATGTTTTATTCTGAATTCACTAGTAAATGACACTGTAAAGCTCCCTTGGGGAGGACTGAGGGCTTAATGGTTAAGCACCTGTTTGGATGCAGAAATTCCTAGGTTCAGTCCCTGACATCTCCAGATCGAACAAAGGAACTCCAGTAGCAGGGCTTGGAATGACCTCCTGCCTGAGGCCTTGAAGAGCCACTGCTAGTCAGAACAGACTTGGGCTAGGTAAGAACATAAGAAAAGCCTTGCTGGATCAGCATCTTGTTTCCCACAGTAGCCCACCAGCTGCCTCTGGGAAGCCCACAAGCAGGAGAAAGAGGCATCTCTCTCTCTCTGGCTGTTGCTCCCCTGCAACTGGTATTCAGAGGCATACTACCACTGAACCTGGAGGTAGCGCCAACTTGTCTAATCACCCTTTAAAATCACCCTTCATATAAGGCAGTTTTATAGGTTCATTTAATTGATTTTTAGTTATTGTTTTTATCAATTGTTGTTAATTGTTTTTACTGTTTTAAAGTGTGATGTTTTTATATGGTATTTTTTGTATTTCTGTTGTGAGCCGCCTTGGGTCCCTTCGGGGAGAAAGGCGGGATATAAATATTGTAAATAAATAAATAAATAAAGCCATCCAAGCTAGTTATTGTTGCCACATCTTGTGGCAATGAATTCCATAGGCTAATAATGCACCGTCAACAATGCACTTTTTGTCCATTGTAAAAAAGAGAAACATTTCATGTCCACACCATTCATAATCCATTCAGTCTCAATCACGTCCTCTTCTTAATTGCCTTTTTTCAAAGCTAAAAAGCTCCGACTTCATATAAGGCAGTTTTATAGGTTCATGTTAAAGAGTTTAATAATTGCTACTGCAAATGGCCCTGATGATTAGGAGATTGTTTAGTGCCATAAGTCAATCAGTTTTGATAATGTTCTCGTGTACAAGTGAACACGCGGTCTTTATCACAAGATATACGGGGTTTTTTCCTCTTACACTTCCCATTAAAGGCTACCCTTAGTGGCTTGAGCCTGGTGCCTCTCAAGAAGCTCCTTCCATATGATCCTTCCTGATTGCTGAGATCTTCTGGAGAGATCCTACTCAGGACTTGATCCATACAGAAGTTAGACTTGGTGGGTGAGCCAAGCAGGGCCTTTTCAGTTGTAGTACCCTGTTTGTAGGACTCTGTTTGCAAGAAGGCCTGCCTGGCAACATCTCTTTTGAGTTGTTTTACCTCAAGTGAAAACATGTTTTCATTTCATCAGAACTTTGAATGTGCTTTCTAGGTTAATATGATGCTGTTGCTGCTAGTGCTTGATTCATGATGTCTCTCTGTCTGTGCATGCTTTATTTTGTTTTTAACGATGATATTTTTCGTGTGTGGGTGGTTGTTCACCACTTTGACCTTACAGAAAACCAGCGTTTCATTTCTATCAGCAAATGGTAACCGACGCCTGATCTTTGTTTCCTTTCCCTCTCAGGTAGCCGCCCGCACAGATTGTGTGATGTGCTATGGGCCACTGGTGCCCGATGGGTATGCCGTTTGCTACAACCCTCTGCTTTCCCATATTAACTTCGCTGTCACCGCCTTCAATTGTTGCCAGGAGACCAACGCTGAGCATTTGGCTGGAAGCCTCCAGGGGGCACTAGATGATGTGGGTGCCTTGCTGGGGAACTGTGGGGATGGGAGTCTCGAGAAGGATCCCTGAACAACACTCCATACCTCTGTTCCCTCACCTCAGGCCCAACTGTGGCTCACAGAGGACTCTCTCTGCCTCACGTTGGCACTTGTTACCCATAATTCCTTAAGCCTCAGGCCCAGAATCTTGCCCCGTCTTCTCCTTCATGCCAAAGTTCATAATTGCCCAGGTGTCTTCCAATTTTTCCTGCTGACACTCCTTACCCTTAACAACTTTTGTAAACCACCGGGGGGGGGGGATTCTGTGGAAAGGCAATATTTGTTTTTGTTTTTTTACACTGTCTTAAATTCAAAGCCAAATCCTAATTTATTTCCAGTTGAATAAAGATTCTTTCAGAAGAGGTCTTCTTGACTTCCACATTTTGCATGAATGAAAAAGAACAAGGCATGGTGACCCAGTGAACAATAATGGCTGGGAGACATGGACCATCCATCCATAAACTCACAGGATAATGCAGTCTCAGTTGTCTTATCCATAAAATGGGAATATAGTGCTGTACCTTCACACGATTGTGTCGAGAACCAGTGAGATTAAAAAATATTGGTACCTGCCCCTGGTCAAGCTATGCATCTCAATAAATGCAACTCATGATACAAAAGAATAGACCTAGTTGTGAAGGAGCCTTTCTGACATAGGCATTTGATCAGCATTGAGAGTTATAGCATCCTGAGAGTTAGAAGGAACCAACAAGGTCATTTAGTCCAACCCCCAGTCTATAGGAGAAAATCCTAGAGCATCTCCAGCTGGTGCCTTTCAAGCCTCTTCTTCAAGATCTTCAGCAAGGGAGAATCTACCTTGGTAATTGCTTCCACTGCCGAACCATTCTGTCAGGAATGTCTTCCCGATATACAACCGGAATCTCCTCTCTTGCAGTTTGTACCAGTTCTATTCTCAGAGGCAGTTGAGAACAAATTTGTTCCTCCTTCCACATGACAGCCCTTCAGGTGGTTGAAGTGCACTATCATATTCTCCCCACCCACCCACCCTTAGCCTCCTCTTCTCCAGGCTAAACATCTCTCTCCCTCAACCTTTCCTCGGAGGGCTTGTTCTCCAGTTGCTGCTGTATTGATTTCAGAGAAGGGCTGCAAGCTTTGGGGTTGCACAGAACGTTTGCTTGGGCATATGTTTTACCTCTTTTGGATCTCCCAACATTGCGCAGTTGAAAGTATCATTACAATAACAAGGATCAAAGTTGGTATCCTAGGTTGGGATGATGAAAAAGGGAAGGATGTTCCAAAGTAGTGAAACCAGCAGGTGGGTAGGGAATCCTTACCCTAAATCTCTGATGTATGTAATGATCTTAATCTGAAATTTTGCCATTTGAGTGTGTGCAGTTAGTCTGAGAGGGTAAAGCAGTAGCTTTGGGTCAGAGCAGACCTTTCATCTATGTGGACGCTCTAGTGCCAGAATTGGAAAAAAGGGTATGTTTTGAAACTTATTCTCTGCACTTAAACACCAAACCCTCTCAGAAAGAATACCTGAATATTTTGAGCCCATCCTTTTGATGTGAAAGAGAAGGATGCAAATGATTTTCTGCACAGTTTATGCACTACTTGAACTAACATGGGGAGTAAATCAAAGCCCAATCCCTATCCCCCGCCAGACATACTATGTGCTGCATGCTATAGTGGAAGCTACCAGATGGCCCAGGAGAGGCAAGTAAAATTCTTTTTTACTTGCCTCCCCAGAAGCCACCTGGCTGCCAGTGGGTCTCCTCAGACCTATGCCAGCTATCCAGCTGGTGTAGGTTGGAGGAGCTTCAGGGGGCTGAGAAAAGGGGGATAGGATCTTGGCGTGTATTATTGCTGCCAAGATCCTTCCCTGAACTGCCCCGTTTGGCCTGGTCCCCACCCCGATCCTCCCCTGAACCGCCCCCAGCTTGGCCTGGTCCCCACCCCAATCCTGCCCTGAACCGCCCCCAGCTTGGCCTGGTCCCCAACCCTGCCCTGAACCGCCCCCAGTTTGGCCTGGTCCCCACCCCAATCCTTCCCTGAACCGCCCCCAGTTTGGCCTGGTCCCCACCCCAATCCTTCCCTGAACTGCCCCCAGTTTGGCCTGGTCCCCACCCAATCCTCCCCTGAACCACCCCGCTGCCACCTTACCTGCTCCAGTGGGGTGTCCTGGAGCTGCTGCTGTGCACACGGAGCTTCCGGACATTTGTGCTGGCAGCTCCCTCCGAAGCACACGGCGGCAGTGTGTCTTTCACACTGCTGGCAGCGGATTGCGAGGTCTTTAGGCCCTCGATAGGATTGGATTTGTTAATTTCCAAAGTTTCAAAGATGTTTGTGTAGATACTTTTTTCTCACTTGTGCTCTAGAATTCAAGGGATTGTCTTTTTAGGGTCTTTGTATAACAGGGAATCTCACTAGCATGGCTGGTTTGTAGTGTATTTGACTGTATGTCTTCACCACTGCAGAATAGGCATAATGGGATAAATTTAGCAAAACAAAATCTGTTATGTTTTTTCTCTTCCTCACTGCTGCAGACAGCGTGAGGGTGTGTGTGATCAAAAAACTTACTGTCTTATTTTAAACAGTTCTAAACAAATGTACTGTTTCAGGTCAGTGTCTAAAACTCCATACTCTGAGCTTAATTGTGAATGTTGGTGAAATAGTTTGTCAGCGGTTCCTTCCAGCCTCCTCCTGCTCACGTGCCGCTGTCTTGGTGCCACATCACATCTTACAGCACAAGCCCAAGTCCCTGCATTTCCACTGCAAATCACCAGCACCTTTTCTGTAACATTTTTGCATCCTTCAGTTGTGTGTGTATGTGTCTCCTTTCTTTCCCCACCTTTTAACTCTGAGGTGATGAGACCACATAAGTGTTTTGGCTGCAATGGCCATCCCCACATGCAAGACATCCCTTGCAATCCTCACTCACATGATGGACAGTGTTGTGTGAAGCATCTCATTTGGTACAGTAGTTTGTGTGTGTGAGTCAGTGCATGGATGTCCTTCAGATTTTACAGAATAGACATAATCAACTTACATGGCAATTCTGTGCAAGTAAAGACCAGTGGAGCAAGCGCTCCACCGGTCTAGGGTGTTGCAAAAGTGCCATAAAGCACTTTCGTGGCACCTGCGAAGTAAGTGGCACCAGCACCGAGGCTACTGCCACTCACTCTGCCGCTGGCCCACACCCACACCGCCTGACACAGGTAAGCCCTGCGCCGGGTGGTGGGAGGGCGTGGGGAGGGCCGACCAGGGTGGTGGGGGAGGAACGATTGGCCTGCCAAGGCCTGGGAGGGGGGATTATCGGAGGCGAACTCTGCCGATATCCTAACCCCCTTCCTAGGCCCGGCCGGCCTTACACGGCCTCCCCAGACATGCACCAGCAAAATAGCTGGCGCACATTCAAGGAGGTCTATTGGGGCCGCTGGGGCTTAAACGTGGGGAAAGGGACGAATGTCCCTTTCCCCCAAGGTGTGTCCCAGCTCCACCAGAATGGCCCTGATCCTGCTTAGGATCCACCGCAGTGAACTTTGCACGCTGCAGCGAATCTTAGACAGGATTGGGCTGCCTGACTGGAAGTACAGAGACCTGTCTCTTTATAGGAACAAATGAGATTACTCCTGGTCAGTTCACGAAATACTTATTTTTTTCTCCCTATAACTGAGCATTCTGTCTTTTGGGCACACGCTTGTGTGGACAATTGTGTTGTCCTTGGACAGATATTCAGTTGGTCACCAGGAAAGACAGGGCCTTGGTGGTGGTAGTGCCACAGTTCTGCAATGATTTCCTTACAGAGATTCATCTGCTTTTGGCAAGCAATAAACCCTGCTCTTGGTTTTGCAAAGGTTTTAGTGAATTGCTCCCTTAACCAGTTGAAGCTGGGATTGATTTTTCTTGCTTCTGTTTTTTTTTTTTTTAAGTTTGTAAAAATATTATGGTTCTGTATTGAATTTCAAAATACTTGATTACTGTTTGCCACCTCAGGCTATTTCAGAATAGGCAAGATATAAATCTTGATAAAAGAAATAAATGGGTGAACAGGGGGCATCAGTGATATGGTTGGCAACAATTCCCATGAATGCTACAGAACCTGTCCGCCATATCTGAGATTGCCCTGTTCATATGTTAAGTCTGTCCATGGAAAGAAATACATGATCTGGAGCCACTTGGTACTATATGTATGGAGAAAAAAGGTCTGTGGTGAACGTGTTCATATTCTGATCCTTTAACATTAATAGAGTGCTGGCAACCCTAGCGTAGTGTGGACTTGAAGGGTAAGAGGAGAACAGAGCCGCCTGCCCCTTTAATTCCCCCCCTTGCATGTGGCTCTTTCTGGCTTCATCTCTCCCCATCCTTGGAAAAAGCATCTTTGCAGAAGAACCGCGTGGCTCTGTTGAGAGAGGGAGAGGGGCAGACAGGAGGTGAGGAGGGAGGGTGTTTTGGTCGGGTGACGCAGAGAGTTTTCTCCCTCCGCTGGGTCCTCCCCCCACTTGGTGAAAGCCACATTGAAAGCAGAAATGTCTTCGGAGAAAACAGGTGAAGGAGAATGAATGATGATGCTGGGATTGTGTCCGTGTAGGTGGGCAAGATGTTGGCGTTGGGCTGCAGTGGCCTCTGTGAGAGAGATTAGATCTGTGTGGTTTGGGCAATTAATGGTATGTGAGTGGAAGACAGAGGTGCATGGCTGCTGGGACGGACAAGACAGAGGTGCGTGGCTGGCTGGGGGGGGGGGACAGACGTGTGTGCATGTGTGAGAATTGAGATGTGTGCTTTGTGGGGAAAAAATCCTGCTTTTGAGACGTCAGAAGGGGCCATGCAAATACTATGTCATGTACAAAATAATATTATTGTGTGGTGATTTTCTTGGATACAGCTTTGGGGTGGCGGGGGGGATATATTGGGGCTTGTGTGCATGAATCAACGTGAGGGGTTCAGTTAGTGTGCCTGTAAGGGATCTGGCACATGCAATGTGCGCATGTTAACTCTTAAATTGGTAGGATTGGGGGGGGATTGGGTGAAGGATGGGATTGGGTGAAGACAGGTGAACAAGCTTAAAGGAACCGAGGAGGACGCATATACTTGGGTGGATACAAGTAGCTACATAAGAAGGTTAGGGTTTGTGGTCAGCAGGGGTCTGTGTGTGTGTCCAGATTTGTGGGTCTGAATCGAGCGTACTCAGTAAGGAGGATTTGGGGTGTGAGGTTGTGGGTTGTGTATGTGGTGCTATTAGACATCTCCATGGAGGTCACTGGTAATGTGCATGTGAGTCGTGGGGGGAGGGGTGTGTGTGTGTGTGTGTGTGTGTGTGTGTGTGTGTGTGTGTGAGAGAGAGAGAGAGAGAGAGAGAGAGAGAGAGAGAGAGATGCAACATTTCCATATACGAGGTGTGAGACTGGTGTGCGTTGGGCAGAGGCACTGTGTTTGGGTAAATGTGTACACATCTGTTTGTGATGTCATCTATTATGTGTCACTGTCTGGTGTGTATCATGCAGAGTGTGAAACTCTACATGATCGGGCAGGTATGGAACAGAAGGATTACATTGCTGACATTGTGTGACTTGACAAATCAATTTGATGGAAATGACTGTATTTATGCTTCATAAAAGATCACATAGAAGGATGTGTATCTGTGCTGTGTATTAGTGTGGGGGAAGGATAGTTGTGTGTGTTGTTGGGGCACACTGAGCAAGGATGTTGTATGAGGCTGTGGGTCTGAAATTGTGCTGCATAATGTGTGTGTTTGAGCAGGAGGTATACAGGCACCCATGTGGCCTGAGGTTTGTGAAGAAGGGGCCATAGTTCAGTGGTAGAGCACCTGATTTGCGTTCAAAAGGTCCCAGGTTCAATCACTGGCAGTACAGGACCTGTCTTAGCCCATATGGCACCTTCCTTGCGTGAATTACAAAAAGGTGCCCCTTCCTCAAGTGACATTTTTTTGGGTTAGATTAGGGCTGATTGGATAATCTGGGTCTTCTGATACATGAAGTATCTAGGAATATACATTGAATAGTACCAAGTACAAGAACGGAGTGGGGTGGGTGGGGTATGCACATAGGCTTTACAAAACAAAGCAGATTATCCACTACACTATATATGAACAGAGCAGCATGTGTGCGCATGTGCTTGCATGTGCACATGCATGAACACACAACATGGCTAATACATGCTTTCTCCGTGTGCACCATACAGCCCACAAATGCATTTCTTTCTTTGACGGCAAGATGTTTCCTTAAAACATATGCCAGAGCCAGGGCTGACAGAACACATTTTGGGATCTTCTGGGTAGATCTCTGGGTGATTTAGCAACAACAAAAAGCTCCCTACCTCAAAAATGCTACTGAATGGAAGAGTGCTCGGTGGAAAAGCGGGGGGGGGGGGGGAAGAGTTGTGTGAAAAGATGGTGAGCTCAGCTGTGATACAAAAACAACCACCACCACCACCTGGGCTGAGTGCTTTATTCTTAAATCCAAGGATATAGACACCCCTGAACCACTATGGTTTTAGGTTTCTCTCACCTGAGCATCAAAGTGTGTGAATGAGGGAAGGTGTATCATGGTGTGAGGGTGGGGAAGGTGCTCTGCAGCAAACAGGGCCCCCTGTAGGCCAGTGTCAGCCAGCACGCCTTGGTCCCAACAGCGGCTGCTTGCTGGAGGGAGGGCATATGTGACAAGAATAACCACCACCACCACCCCTGAAAAATTCTGCCTGCAGGATGGTGTAGTGGTTTGGGAGTCGGACTTGGACCTGGAAGATCCAGGTTCAAATCCCCGCTCCGCCACGAAGCTTCCTGGGTGACCTTGGGCCAGTCACTATCTCTCAGCCCCACCTACTTCACAGGGTTGTTGTGAGGACAAAAAGGAGGGGAGGAAATATGTACACCACTCTGAGCTCCTTGGAGGAAGGGCGGTATAAAAATGTGAAAAATAAATAAATAAAATAAATATGGCAAGCAGGGCTTCTGAGAAGAATTTTATCAGGACAAGTTACTTTTGGGCCACTTCCCGTCTCCATTAGTCATTCTGTTTTTATCTCGGAAATTTCTTGCTACTCTCCTTTGGCTCCTGGGCCCCTTTTTTGAACTTGGGCCCAGGTACAATGTCCCCCCTGTCTGCAACCCCCCCCCCCCAAGCCCTGATGGCAAGTAACATAAGCAAAGAGGTCTGTTGGGCCTGGGAGCACCAAAATGCTATGAGGGGACCTACACCCAACTCTAAGGCATCTCTGAATACAGTATTTACGGTATTCTTTTTTGACAACCGTCAATTAAAGGTAACTGTAAAGGTTGGACCTATATAATGGGTGGGACTCCTTGCCACAGGATGTGGTGATGGCACCTGGCCTAGATGCCTTTAAAAGGGGATTGGACAGATTTAGCCAGGAAAAGTCCATCACAGGTTACAAGCCATGATGGGGATGGATAAGCAACCTCCTGGTCTTAGTAACAGGCTATCTTTTAAGGTATAGTGCCTCTGCACAGGGAGGTTCTGTTGAGGTTCTTCAAGTATCTGAACTGCTGTTCCACCGTCTGTTGGGGATGCTGTAGATGCCTGTGCTGAGCAGGGGGGGTGGACTAGATGACCTCAAAGGACCTTTCCAACTCTAGCATTCTATGATTGAGTTATCATGGCTAATTCTTGTCCTTAATAGACAACCATAATTGTCTATTAAGGCATAAATGTCTTATTCTTAAGCCATCACTACATCTCATGGTGAGGAAGTCTCATACCTTAAAACTACTGTAAATATTTCCTTTGATTCTGTCCTCAGCCTACTGTCAGCCAGGTTAGTTGGTTGATCCTCACTCAGTTCTTCTCTTGGTCTACCACAACTATGACAGAGGGAGGAAAAATTTCTGTCTGCTATCTTCATACTATTCAGAATCTTATAACCCTCTATCTCCTCTAAGGCTGCAATCCTATACACCAGTGGTTCCCCAACCTGGGGGTTGCGAAGCTGTTTCTGGGGGGGTCGCGGGATGTTGCCTGGATGGCCACACCCAAGATGGCGGCTCACCCCCCCCCCCCACTGCAGAGAAAGAAGTGTCTGATGCTCTCTTGGGGCTTGTTTGCTCACCTTGTGTGTTATTTTCTGCTTGCCCTTTAGCATCTCTGTTATTATTAGCTCACTCACTCCCCAAATGGGGCTGCTTATTAGTACAACTTTAAAAAGTGTGATTTCTTAAACAGTGTAATTTATTAAAACAATAACATCACTTCCTGCTTAATGACATCACTTCCGGCCCTAGATCTTAGGAGGGTCCCGACAGATTGTCATTCTACAAAATGGAAGGTAAGTAGGATTATCCCCATTGAGGCTGAGAGGGAGTGATTTGCTTTAGACTACCTAGTGAATTCATGGTATAGGAGAGAGGCAGCGTTTGAATTGGGGAAGTTACGATATGTAGCTCAGCCTTTTAGTCACTACACCACATCTATCCTCAAATTTTACAGTAGGTGCGTGCTTCACGCTCCCATTGAAATCAATGGGACTTAAACTCTCAACTATTCTTGGAATTTGCCTTGTGTGTTGTTATGGGTTGATATGGGGTATTGGGGGAAAAGGGAGAGATGGAGGGTTGTGTGTGCGAGTTAATAATATGGGTCTGATTAGGCAATATGGACTTTGTACTCGGTGGCAGCGCAACCCAGAATGCCGTCTCGGATCCTCCACTTCTGTTCTACAAAACAAAAAAACACCCCTTATCGTGCTCTGCGTGCGCTGCTGTCAAACCCGGAAGTGCAGGACTTCTGGTTTCATTTTCCGCAAATGCGCTGTCCCTGAAAATGAAACCAAAAGTCCCACACTTCCGGGTTTGACAGCAGCGCACGCAGAAGTCCCGCACTTCCGGGTTTGACAGCAGTGTGCAAGGAGCACGGTAAGAAGGGGAATGATCTGCTTCTTGCTCGAGCCAGCAGGAAGCACATCATTGCAGCTTGCATTGGTGGCAGGTTGGGGGGAAGTGGTGGTGATGATGGCAGACTCGGGGTGAAAGGCACCTCGAATCTGCTGCCATAAGAACATAAGAAGAGCCCTGCTGGATCAGGCCAAAGGTCCATCTAGTCCAGCTTCCTGTATCACACAGTGGCCCCACCACATGCCTCAGGGAGCACAAGACAAGATACTTGTATCCTGTCGCCCTGTTAGACCCCTCACAATCCACCACTGATGCAATCTGTATCTGGTGGCCTCATGGGTAGGCCGGCCGCGCATGTGCTCGTAGCCTTTTGATGGAGGCACCTTCTATCTCTGATGTATCATTTACCTTACACAGTCCTTTTATTTTACAGCCCATGGCCCACTTTTACCTCACAACAACCCTGGGAGGGAAGTTGTCCATTTGACAGGTTGGTGACAGACTGAGGCTGAAGGAGAGCAACCTGCCCAGGGCCTACGCACCAAGGCTCGGCATGAGCTGAGATTTGAATCCCACTGGGGGCCTCTCTGCCCAGTGGTGCCACCTCTCCAGGCATCATTATAAGTGTGCCTTTTATTTATCAACTCATTCACTCACCCACACACACGCTCTTTTTGTTCCTCCTTCCCCCCCCCCGCCCCACGGCATTTCTTTCTCTATAAATAGCAGGCAAGCACAAGCAAGGTGACCTAAAAAAAACAGTAATGGAATTTCAGTCACCCTCTAGAGGGGTGGCCTACTTTGGAGCAAGCGAGAGAGGGGTGTGTGTGCATGACTATTGGGGATGCATGCTCCCTAGATGTGCTGCATCTTGGTTGGGGTTGTGAGCATGAGAAGGGTATATATTTATTGGGGAGTCAAGGTACATATTTAGGGTTGCTGCCAGTCTTTCAAAAATGACTTTTTTTTTCCTCCTGGTGGGTGGGTGACAAAGGTGACTCTCAGGCTATTTTTGAGCAACCTTTACCACTGTGTCTTGCTTGCCCCCATGTTGGATTTCTCCACACTTAACGTTTCAAGGGTTGGCAGTCCCTTAATATTGTCTGAGAGAAGATTTTATACTCTCTTTTAAGTTCTTTTTCCTGGTTGGGTTTGTCTGAGAGGTTAAGAGTCATCAGCCTAATGACACGGTGACCAAGTTTCAGCTCAAAGCACGGAGCTTTTATTAAATTTCCTTCCACGCAAGGGTACCAAGTTGCATGGAAAGAGACGCCAGCCCTAGTGGCTAAGCATAAGCAATACAGATTGAGTAGGGTTTTTATAGGAAATCACAACGTGTTACCCAACTTGTTTTTCCCACATTCCGATACTTCTAATCTGACAGTTTTGTCTCTCCTCCCCATATATGGTTGTCACAGGTCACTATGACCCATTCCCTTTGTCCAAGGACCTTTGCCAAAAGAGATTACAGATGTGTTCTTGTAAATGGTGTAGTGGTTTGGGAGTCGGACTTAGACCTGGAAGATCCAGGTTCAAATCCCCGCTCCGCCACGAAGCTTCCTGGGTGACCTTGGGCCAGTCACTATCTCTCAGCCCCACCTACCTCACAGGGTTGTTGTGAGGACAAAAAGGAGGGGAGGAAATATGTACACCACTCTGAGCTCCTTGGAGGAAGTTATTAGTAGGCTTGTTTATAGAACTATTGAGAGTGTAACATAGTTCATAGGAGTTAGTAATACTAGGCCAAAAGCCTCTCCGAAATATAATGTTAGAGTGTGATAAAGTTCATCCTTCTGAACAGAACTTACTCCATCTTGAACCCTTATTTTGGCTTGTCTCCTACAATATCACCAGACCCTGCCTCAGAAATCTCGGCTTTTTGGAACACTGACTTGGCAACACTGTTAGGTTATATTAAAAGTGTTTTTTTTTTTAAGGTATATTTATATTTTATTGATATAATAACATAAAAACAATACATAATTCATAAAATTATAGCAAGCACAAAGCGTCACATCCTACTAGCATACTATTCACTATTTTCTATATATAATTTCCAACTTAGCCAAAATAACACCCACAATCTATTCATTAAATCCATATATCATCACATCGTTCCTCTCTCTCTCTCTTAAAAAATCTATAAATGGTTTCCAATTATTCACGAAAAGGTTAACTGACTTTTCCTTAATTAAAATTGTAAGTTTGTCCATTTCGGCATAATCCAAAACTTTCAGCCACCAATCTTCCAACGAAGGTATCTCCGAATTCTTCCAATATTGTGCATATAAAATTCTTGCCGCAGCTATCATATATAAAAACAAAGTTTGAAATTTTTCGCCTACATGATCATCCCACATACCCAACAGAAAAGTTTCCGGTTTCATTTGAATCTTAATCTTTAAAATCAACTCAATCTGTTTATGAATCTGGGTCCAGTACTTCTTTGCTTGGGAGCATGTCCACCACTCTTGATGTTTGTTGAAAAAATTCTTCTCCCAAATTTTTCTGAATCAAAAATTTTGTATCTCCCTTTTTTATGTGGGTTTCTTGAAGGCAAATCACATCTTGATTAAGTTTTTTCAAATAATGGAATACTCTTTTTCTTTTTTGCGGAGCATTAGCTCCATTAATATTCCATGATAAAAATTTGTAATCCATTTTTACTGTTCACTGCTTGCCATTGCACCGTCCATCCCATCATCATCATCTTCTTCTTCTCTTCCATCCTTGAATCTTTCCAGGAATTCTTTTGCTTTCTGAATTGTATCCAATCTGTAGGTTTTTCCCTGAAGTTTAAAAATCACACCTTCTAATTTTCCCCACCTAAAAACAATCTTCTGTTTCTTCAGCACTTCGACCAGGAAAGCATAAGTTTTCCTTTTCTGCAAAATTCTCAGCGGAATCTCCTTTAGCACAATAATGTGCACTCCTTCTACCTTGAGTCTCGATTTAGCATGTTGCTGTAGAACTTTATCTCTTGTTTGTTGCCTCACAAAATGCACCAAGATATCTCTTGGCACTTTCTTAACTGCTGCATATCTTGTATTAATTCTATATGCCTTATCCAACTCCAGATCCATTTCGTCTCGATCTATTTGTAGGAATTTTGACAGAATATGTAACATTCTATCTCTTGTATCTTCTGCTTGCTGTTCTGGAATTGCACGAAACCGTAAGAAACTCTGTTTTCTCTCTTGTTCAGCCAACGCCAGCATATCCTGAATCTTACAGCTCTCCATTTCAAGATTCTTCACTTTATCTTCTTGTATTTTCATCTTGGTATTTATCTCTTGAAAACCACCTTTCATTTCTTTTACAGCAACATCCAACTGACGTAATTCCTGCGTGTTTTCAAGTAGGAAAAGCAACTCGGGGGGGGGGGGGAGGATTAATCCTCCCTCCCTCAAGTGCTGCAGCCACAATCCAGATTGGAAGGAGTGGCGACTCGTGCACCCCCATGCACCCCTCTGCGCCCGGGGGCTCCCCGCCCCCCCCAACGACGCCTTCGATTGGAACTACCTGCTGTTAGTTATAAAAGGACGAGGCCAGCCTTAAGCCTATTTATATAAAAAATTATTTTCATGGAAAATGAAATCTGTGTAAGCTACGCAGAGCAGCAAGTTCCAGAAAAGAACTGGGGGGGAAAAAAACCCACACAGAACATAATTAATGGTTAGGATGTAATTAATGGGTGTGAACATAGCTTCAGGGCCTGCCTTACTATTAGGGAGAGTGAGGCAGGTGGCCAGGTGATCATTTAGGCCACTCTTAAAGGGGTAAAAAATGGTGAAATATATTATTATTACTGGCTGATGGCAAGGGAGGCGCCATTTGAATCCCTTACCTCAGGTGCCAACATTACCTTGGCCCATTATGGCTCTACGTGATGAACTGTTGAATCCCATAAAAAGAGAAGCAGAGCTTTGCTGGATCAGCCCCAGGATCCGTCTAGTCCTGCTTCCCCCAACAAGATGCGCAGGAAGCAATAGCCCATCATTCATCACTGTTGCCTGCTCTGAACATGGAGGCTTTCTGTAGGCCGCATTCAGCGGTATGCCACAGTTCACCTGGGCGCGCGTGCTCTCCCCTCTCTCCTTTGTATGTGAAGGGAGGAGATTGAAGGCTTCTGTTTGCGGTTTCAAACAAACTGCAGTTTACCATTTATTCTGTCTGAATAAAAGGAAATTGTGGCTGGTTCAGATTGGACACAGTAGCATAGCTGGACTTGAGCCAGTGGGACGGTGGGTGGGGTGATGCTTCATCGCCTTGCCCGTCTCGCCACCAGAATGGCCCTCATCTGGAGCCAAACTGATCAGGGCCATTCTGGTGGTGGGACGGGCACGGTGATGATGCGCTGCCCCACCCACTGGCGTGAGTTCAGCTATGCTACTGATTGGACATCATTCACAAGCCATGGCATCAAGCCGTATTTTGCTCCTAGCTCACAAGTCAGGCTTGTGAACTACAGTACTTGCCGTTTGAAAAACAAGCAAGCAAATGATTTCCTGTACATAGTGGGAAAACCATAGTTTGTTCAAAACAGCCAATGGAAGGAGGAAGAGGAGGGGGAGCACACAGGTCTGAGCTATACCCTGGTTTTAATGCTGAAGTGTGCTTAATGTGATGTCAATGCAACCATCCTAACAGCCACTAATAGACCTATTCTCCACAAATATGCCTGATCTTCTTTTAAATCCATCTCAGCTAGTGGCCATCACCCTACCTTCTGGCAGGAAAGGGACAAGCCTGACTTATCTTTCTGGTCCTACCTTTGCAGGTGAATCAGTGGTGGAAGATAGTGTAGTTCTCCATTGGGGAACTTCTCTCTAGCCTTATACAGGTGTAATGCTAAAACCATCCTGCAGCATTAGTGTACAACAGGGGTGCACAACTTGGCAGTGGGTAGGGGCCGAAATGAATAGACTAAACTTCTTCGGGGCCTCAGATAGGTGTCGCGGGGTGTGTGGCAAGGAACCATGATGTCACTTCCTCAGGAAGTGACATCACAGGGGGCGTGTCCATGAGCCAGAAAATCTCCGGAAATGCAACATATTAATAAATAAATAATGAACCACCTGTGGCTCTTTAACATATAAAGTGCAGCTCTCGGAAATATGTTGGCTTCTTAATGCGTCTTAAATATTGTGGCTCTCAAACATCTGAAGTTTATCGTATGTGGCTCTTACATGAAGCAAGTTTGGCCACCCCTGGTATATACCGTATATATACCCATAAATCATCATCATCAGGGCCTTCCCTTCTGAAACCTTACATGGCGCGGAGGTTCCGTGTTGGGAAAAGTATTTCCTAACAAACTCTTGCACGTTTTGCAGCTCTCAAATGCATAACTGACCAGCAGAGGAAAAATGTGGCCACCCCGAAGTGAGGGTCCAACGGCCTGAAGAAGAGCTGAAGTATCACAGAATCGGCCGCCGGTCACCTTGGCGAGCTTAGATGTTCATTCACTCCTCCCAGAGCTTCTGCAGGGCTTTCAGCCAGAGCCCATGCTTACCTCAAAATCCCGGGATTTCTTCTTCAGCAATTCACAGTCACATTGCTTCCTAAGGAAGTCACCATCATCATAGCAGCCCAACTTCCCCGGGGATCTACGTCATAACTGCTGTGCCAACACCAACTCCGGCACTTCTGTAATGCAGCTGGAAGCTTCGGAATCGTCCGCTCCTCAGACGATTCCGAAGCTTCCAGCCGTGTTACAGAAGCGCCGGAATTATGGGAAGTGCTTGGCTAGAGCGGCCCAACAAAGAAGCGATGTTGCCGCTCTAGCCAGAAAACCTTTGGGGGCCACCAGAAAACCTTTGGGGGGCCTAATTTGCGCCACCACCACATCCTGCTAGATAGGATTGAGCTGCGTGTGATTTAACATTGCTTCATTTCAGCAACCAAGCCTTGCATTTCATAATTCTGCTTTAGTCAGACCTTTTTCCTTTGTTCTATTAATGTCCTTCCTTCCCAACTTAAAAAAAAAAGAAGGTTTAGGTCAGATCAGTATTCTCCATGAGATGGAAGGTAAGGTCATGCATACTTGTAGTTTTAAGAGTCGACACTGAGATAATTGTTGAGATTTTATATATATATATATATATATATATTATATAATAAAGGTAATTGTCCCCTGACAATTAAGTCCAGTCGTGTCCGACTCTAGGGTGTGGTGTTCATCCCCATTTCAAAGCCGAAGAGCCAGCGTTGTCCGAAGACACCTCCGTGGTCATGTGGCCGGCATGACTCTCCTTGCCGCAGCGCGTAGCATGCGGCTGGAACACGGAGCGCTGTTTACCTTCCCGCAAGCGGTACCTATTTATCTACTTGCATTAACATGCTTTGGAACTGCTAGGTTGGCAGGAGCTGGCCAAGCAACGAGCGCTCACCCCGTCGCGGGAATTGAACTGCCGACCTTTTGATCGACAGCTCATGGTTCAGCGGTTTAACCTGCTGCACCACGCGCTGGCCTAGTGTGTGTGTGTGCGTGTGTGTGTGTATACAAGGCTGACTTATCTTTCTGGTCCCACCTTTGCCCACCTCCTATAAATGAGGAGTAAAAGGCACTGATCTGGGTGGATCAGTGGATGATGACTTTCCTGTCCTTGGCCTCCATTATCAAGCCATAGTATATGAGCTTTTATACTGTATAATGACTGGCAACAATGTTTTCCCCACAGTTGTGTTTTTCCACATTGTTTTCCACCCATGGATGGTAGGTGTCTTTAAAAGAAGGATGCCTAAATTACATCCCCCCCCCCCAACTCATGTTCTTAATTGCCATTTTTCTTTCCAAGCCAAGAAGGTATGGGGGTATTGCTGTGTTTTTTCCTTCCTTCCTTCCTTCCTTCCTTCCTTCCTTCCTTCCTTCCTTCCTTCCTTCCTTCCTTCCTTCCTTCCTTTCAAAAGCCTTGAGTCAAGATCGCCAGTGCCCGATACCGCTTTAAAATACATTAGAACATAACATTTCTACCATAAGTTGTGCCAGAGTCCCCATAAAATAGCAGGCAACAAGGCACACCAATCCCCAAAGACACTGCAAACAAAATAATTGTGGTGGAACGCAAGTTCCCGTTGTGATCAACAGAAGTGTAAATGCACACTGAAGGCCTGATTAAGGCCTCCTGTTTGCTATATTAACCTGAATCCGATTAACCTTCTCATTAAAGGAAACTGTGTCATGGAACTCAGGTATTGAGGGGCAGCTGAGTAAATGGCATTGTTAGCCAGGAAATAAGCTGAGCCTGACACACAAAGATGCCAAGTCCCCGGAGGGTGGGGGTGGGAACAAAATGAATTAAATGAATGCAGGCAGGAAAATATAACATCTATCCTAAGACTTTCAGTAGATGATGATCTCGTGTGTGTGCGCGCGCGCGCAGGCAGTAGCTGAAAGCACAAAGCCATTTCCTCTTGCCAATAAAGCAAAAAAGGATTCATTTCAGCCTCTGCACCCACTCACCGGCACTCTGTTCACATTCCTTCTGCCTGTCTTCCCACTCTTCAGCTAGGGTGGGTGACAAAGTGTGGTGTCTGTTGAACCGTGATTATTGAACGAAGGCCCCACATAAATGTTGTTGCTAACTTAATTGAGTTATGTACAAGGTTTATATACAGCTCCCTACCAGGGCTTCTAATACAGGCCTGCTGCTGCAGGGTTTCTCCTAGGCTCAGGAAAGACAGAAGGGAAGAGGCTGGTCTGCACTGTGCATGGTTAATTCAGGGCAAGGCTGGCATCGGGGACTGGCAATGTCAGGGAGCTGCTGAGTGCCCAGGGCCTTCAGAATATCATATTTGTGCCCATTGCTATGACCACGCAGAGGTGGACTGTCATCCCTTCCCCTTCCATCCCATGTAAGCCCCACCACCAGAGGGAGCCCTAAAACCTGCCGCCAGCCTTTATTTTCAGTGCCTGAATAGTTCCAGGCTGGCTGGTGAGCAGGGCCACCATTTAAGGCACTGATTCCCAAGCAGTGGCCTGAAGCACACGTGTGTGTGTGTGTGTGTGTGTGTGTGTGTGGGTGGGTGTGTGTGTGTGTGGCGCCCCTATAATTAATATCACGATCCGGTGGGGGGGCGACGCGATCCGGAGGGGGGGCAGCGTGCTCCGGGAGGAGGCGGCTTGCGCACTCCGGGAGGCGGCGACCCCCCCTCAACCGGGAGAGCCGGCTTGGGGACGTCTTCCCCGGCCGGCTGCCCGGGGCCTTCTAAGGAAGGCGCGCGAGAACGGTATTTATACCGTTCTTTTTGCGCATGCTCAGACTTACTGAGGGAAAAAGGGCAGCCTTTTTCCCTCAGTAACAGTCTGAGCATGCACAAAAAGAACGGTATAAATACCGTTCTCGCGCGCCTTCCTTAGAAGGCCCCGGGCAGCCGGCCAGGGAAGACATCTCCAAGCCGGCTCCCGATTGAGGGGGCGGTCGGACTCGGACTCGCGGGCGGGGCGCTGGGCGGGGCGCCCTTTGGGCGATGGCGCCCGGAGCGGGTGCTCCGCCCGCTCCGCCCTAGTCTCGCCTCTGGTGCCAATGCAAAGGTAATATAAGAACCCTCTGGCCAATGTGTCTTCAGGGGGAGGCAGAAGGCACTATGGGGACCCTAGTTCAGGGCTTTGCCTGAAGGCCTTCCTGCAACCTGGCACCTGGCTGTACTGCTATGTCTCCATGATGTGCTGCTCTGAGCTTGCCTCTTTCCAATTCTCTCTTCTTTGGCTGTGATGGGATCAATCGATCATGCCTGAAGAAGAGAAACTCCAGAATGATTCGCTCTTAAAGGAGGCTGCTTGTTGTACCTCTGTGTGTGCTATTGTGTGCTGGGCCTGCTTCCACCTTGTCAGAAAGCACACCTGGCATATTCATGCACACATTCAGGGAGGTGGGTTGCTGTGAAGATGGGTGGCTCTTGCTCTTAAACATTCTAAAAGGTAAACTTATTCCGGTGTGAATAGATTGGTTTGTGGAACTCCTTGCCACAGGAGGTGGTGATGGCACCTGGCCTGGATGCCTTTAAAAGGGGATTGGACAGATTTATGGAGGAAAATTCCATCACAGCTTACAAGCCATGATGGGGATAAGCAACCTCCTGGTTGTAGGAGTAGGTTTTCTCTGTGCCAGGTGCAAGGGAGTGTCAACGGGAAACATGTTATCTTGTTGTCTTGTGCTCCCTGAGGCATCTGGTGGGGCCACTGTGTGATGCAGGAAGCTGGACTAGATGGGCCTTTGGCCTGGTCCAGCAGGGCTCTTTTTATGTTCTTATGTCTGAGTAGCATGCATGCGTCTTCACTTGAAATTCAGAAAGGAATTGTGCTTCAGCTCTGCCCCTTGGAAGGCTGGGAAATACTGATTTGAGGGCAGCAGCGGGGTGGGGTGGGGGCGATGTACTACTAGCCATGCATGCCAGAGGCTGCAGAACCTTTTGATGCACACACCCCTCGCCGGTACCTGCCTTGGATTGATAATATTAATAAAAGAAAATGCTCTCTTGCCTTTTGGCAATTTAACTGTGAATAGATCCAAGAAGACGGAGTTGGCTGGGCCTGCAGACCTTGCTGAAAGTTATCCCACACAATCTTTCTCCGCCCCTGCAAAATCTGAAATGGTGCTCTGCGTCTGCCGGCTGCGTCTCTTTGCTGTTGGGAGGAGTGCTCCATTCTGTCTCTCCTAGCCACCGAGGGTAGTGGTTAGAGTATCACGTTCAAATGGCCACTTGTCCATGCAGTTCACTGAGTGATCTGATGCCAGTTTTTCTCTCTCTCTCTCTCTCTCTCTGCCTAACCTACCTCCCATGCTTGTTGTGAGGCTAAAGGAGGGAGTATCCCATGTCCATTGCCCTGAATTTCTTGGAGGTAGGGTGGGATGTAAATGGGACTAATAATACCACAGACACTGGCTGTGGGGGACTATAGTCGCAGCCACACCAGAGTGCTGGGCTGATGATGTTCCTTTAATTTGGTGTGTTTGACTCTAGGAAAATGTCACAGGAATGAGCTGTATTAGACGAACAACGCTCCTTTGTAAGGCCTGGACAGTTGTCTTTTGGAGGCTTGTTGTCAGGGGGTGGGTGATGCATGGCACTGACATCAGGCGATGGATGAAAAAGCTCTCATGAGATGTGGGCGGCTGTACAAGTATCCTTTCCAGCCCATGGTCTTGGGGCACGAGCCGCAGCTTGGGTGGAACACTTTGGGGAAGCTGTAAACCAAATACTGCTCTATTGACCAGGCGAGGGTGGAAGATGCTGAGAACATAACATAAGAAGAGCCCTGCTGGATCAGGCCAAAGGCCCATCTAGTCCAGCTTCCTGTATCTCACAGTGCCCGCACCAGATGCCTCACGGAGCACACAAGACAACAAGATAACCTGTTTCCTGTTGCCACTCCCTTGCACCTGGCACAGAGAAAACCTACTTCTAAAGCCAGGAGGTTGCTTATGGCTTGTAACCTGTGATGGTCTTTTCCTCCATGAATCTATCCAAACCCCTTTTAATGGCATCTAGGCCAGGTGCCATCACCACATCCTGTGGCAAGGAGTTCCACAGATGAATTACATGCTGGATAAAGAAATATTTTATTTTGTCCGTTCTAACTCTCCCTCCACTCAATTTTAGTGCATGTCCCCTGGTTCTGGTGTTGTGTGAGAGGGAGAAGAATTTCCCTCCATCCACTCTCTCCATCCCATGCATAATTTTATACGTCTCAGTCATGTCCCCCCTCAGGCGCCTTTTTTCTAAACTGAAAAGCCCCAGACGCTGTAGCCTTTCCTCATAAGGGCTACAGCGATTAGGGCTTTTCAGTCTAGAAAAAAGGCACCTGAGGGGGGACATGACTGAGACGTATGAGGCTTCTGGTGCTTGTACTAGGTAGGCCCAGACAAGCCAGAGGCTTCACACTGCCTGCCTGTAGAAAGGCCTGAGCATGTACAGTCCCTCCCCGGGACAAGGTTGGCTCAACAGTTTTGTGGGCCCTCAGGCAGGCTGGCAGGCTCCACAGTATCAGTCGTGGGGCTCCTGGTCAGCAGGCTCTGAGCCAACCCACATGGCTCCTCCTCCTCCTCTTCGCTGCCTGAGCCTCCCACTGCTGGCTGTGGCTCCTCTGGCAGCGGCGGCTGGCTGGTCCCAGAAGGAGGGGGCCCCTCCACTTCAGTTGGCAGAGCCGTTCAGTCTCGGTCAGCAAAGAACTACGCTGCCAAAGTTGCGTTGCCTTGTGCACGCCACAGAGCATGCTCGCGAAGCGGAACGAAATATCATTGGGTGTGAAGATGGGAGCGTTTGTTTATTTGCTTATTCTAGTTGAAAACTCATCATATTGGCCAACAAGGTCTGACCATAGTGACTGCTAATACCAGGCCAGGTAGCTTGCTAGCTAGGCTAGTTCCCAACCACAGAGCTTTTTTCAGCTGCTGGGGAGTGGGGAGGGCAGAAATTATTTATTTATTTATTTATTTATTTAATAAATAAGATACTGCTTTTCAACAAGAGTAGTTCACAAAGCAATGTTTGTAGCAAAATAAATCAATAAATGGTTCCCTATTCCCAAAGGGATCGCAGTCTAAAAAAGATACGGAAGAGACGCCAGCAACACCCACTGGAAAAGACGCCATGCTGGCAGGGTGTGTGGGGGTAGGGACGGTTGCTCTCCCCGGGCTAAATATAAGAGGACGACACTTTCAAATGTGCCTCTTTGCCTAGGAATGATCATGATCAAGACTGCACTGTGGTGGGAGGGAACATTGTTCCCCCTGAGCTGTGTGGCCACGCAAGCTCGGAGCTCAGCTGAACTGGAAGCCGGTGATGTCACATATGACATCATCACTGAACGCCGGAAGACGCCCCACAGCACAGCAAGCTGAAGCCCACACAGCGGCACAAATCCCTGATGGGGAATATTGGTGGGCCTTAATCCTCCCCCCCCCGTCATGGTCCCAGTCATGATCGAGCCCTCCACAGCTCTTGCCCCAGCACCGATTGGGGTGTTCCTCCCAGGGAAAAAGAGCAGCAGAGAGCAGGATCTGGATTGGGACCACAGTGGCAGCAAAGGGTTAAACCAGTGGTTCCCAAACTGTGAGCCGTGGCTCCCTAGGGAGCCGCAGAAACCAGCCAGGGGAGCCGCGGAATCCCCATGAAAAACCCGCCACCCTATACAATGTATAAGATTGTAACCCTGATGGGGAGCCGCGGCCAGTGGTCCAGTAAATCAAGGGAGCCGCTGGCCAAAAAAGTTTGGGAACCACTGGGTTAAACCCTCAGACACCAACATCTCTCCTGACCCTCATGGTGCTCCCTGCGCTTGCTATTTAGTCCTCAGGGCTGATGAACCATCTCCATTTGGGTTGTTTTGTTTAGTAGGGACAGTGTGATGACGACGACGTGCCTCTTGGTTGCACACTGGCCATGCGAGTGGCAGGTCTGGGGAGGTGGCGTCACGTGTCACATTGCATCTCTTTGATCAGTGCCTTGATGTTTAGCTGGACAGACTTCAAAAGCACACCAGGATTTAGAACTTCTTTTGGTATGTTTGAACCCAAAGTAAGAGGAAAGTATGGATTGATCTAGCACAGTCTTCGATGCTGTTTTCATCAGTACTTTGAATGACAAAATAAGGAATATATGCACATTACATTGGTGGAGGACAGAAACTCAGAGGGATTGCAAACGCTTTGGAGGTTTGCAGACAGAGAAATGTTGATAAATTGAATACATTAAGGTCAGGTATGTTTAGATGATGGGGCAGGGTGGAGCATAGCATTGGCATCTTTCTTACAGCAGGGGCAGTGATGTCTTCAGCAAGAGCACTCAGATGCTGCCTTTTGAAGAATGTTTCAAAGGACCTTAAAGCCCAACCCACACCGCACGAGATCTGGCGCAAAGGCGAGCGAGCGTAGGTGACTGAACGCCCTCCTCCAAGCGCTGACCTCGTCTATACAAGTGTCTTCCTGCAAATAGTCCCTCCTGTTGTCCCGCCTTCTAATCGCTGATTGGCTGAAAATAAGTCAATTATGTTTGGCGCTCCAATTGGCTGAAACCCCCTCTCATCCCACTGGTAACAAAACTAGCTCTGCGTCCCGCCCCCTAGCTCTGCGTCCCGCCCCCTCAAAACCTTGAGCGAAGTCATTTGAGATCGCGCCTGAACTCGGGAGAGCGCAGGTCTCCCGCGTTCAGCTGTGAACTCTCAAAATGGGAGGCCAGACAGCTGCGCGAGCTCTGCACGTGTCTGGGACATGCCGGAACTCGTGCGGTGTGGGTCGGGCTTAACTGAGAAACATCAGGTTCAGCAGGAGACAAACTGAGAAATTTGTCTAGGGTGATATATGTCACTCTGCTCTGCACCCATATGCAGATAGATGTTGGCTAAGAGTGTGTGTGCAGATGGATGGATGGATGGATGGATGAGGCAGATGACTGGCAGGAAGAGAGAAAGTAAGACTGGATAATTAATGTCTCTCCAGCAAGGAGAGTTTAGGCTTGTTTACTTCATTTCAGTGGATGAGGTGGCCCAGGAGATACAGACTAGGAAATAAATGGAAAATACATCTGAGACGTAAACATGCATAGAACTGCAGTCTAATATATCGTTTGTTTATTTGAGTTATTTTTATCCCATCTTTCAGTTTTGATACATTTGTTTTACATTATTGCAACCGACTCTGAAAATTTGGGATGAAATGAACGACGTCTTTAAATGGGGAGAAAAAACAACACTCAAAACTTTCAAAGTAGAAATAAGTGGCAGGAGAGGAAAACATTCTTATTAAGACATTGAAAGTTGTTTTGTTGTTGAATAGTCACAGTGGGACGTGGCTAATGGGGTGTGGCTATGGGGGGGGATGTAACCATGAGTTCCTGCACTTTGAAATGTATCACTGCACCATTGCACAGGAAAGAAGCATCAGTGAAACTTGGGACTTATGGAAATGTTACTAGATATGCACTGATGCATGTTTTGGCCCAACAGTAGTCCTGTTTTTTTTTTTTTTTCCCCCAGAAATCCTAGTACCAAACTCACTGCATGGTACAATGAATGTGCGATGTGGCAATTTGTTTTATGCTTTAAAAATATATATTGTGGGGGACCCATAAAATGGGGCAAAACTAAAGTGGGGGGCTGGGGGACTTTAGGACTTTGCCTGACTGCAATTCTAATCCCAACCATGGCCTGCCTGTGTACATTTTTTTGGGCGAGAAAATACTTAAATTGAAAGTTGCTGAAAGTGTATTTGGTTGTAAAAAGAAAAAAGCACGCAAGGCGCACCACAGTGGGGGCAAATATACCCCAATCCTCCCACCCCTCCTGCCATAGTTTCCCCCCACTTTGTACCCCCCAGATAAATACCTGGAAAAAAACCCAGAAAATGAAGGGCCATGTTATGCATTCCTTGTAAGATGGAGTTGGGCCCTTACTGGCTAAAGTCTAATTTTTCAAACTGTATTGTGCTGTGTATATATTAAAATCCTTTCTGTGTTTTTCTCTTTGTCTTTTTCATCTCCCTTTAGGGCTCCCTGATTCTGCTCCACACACCTCTCCCCCACCCTACAACGCTCCTTTGCAGCCTCCTCCTCCTCCCCCACAGGATGCCCCAGTTCCAGGGTACAATGACCCCCCTGCCCCAACCGTGCACTCCGGCACCGCAACATTGCCCCGACTTAGTGGAGGGGCTGCCACCTTGCCTCGCCCTCCCCCTACCTCAGCCACCCTTCCTCGCCCACCCCGACATCATTCAGCCACACTGCCCCGTCTTCCTCCGGACCCCTACATGCAGGAGACTCAGTTCAATGGGGCCCCCCAGGGCTACCTAGTGCAGACTCATCCGCCTGTTGGGACCTTACCTATCGGAGGATATATGCACCCAGGATACCCGGTCCAGCTGCAGCCCTGCACGGCATATTTACCCGTCTACCCTGTAGGGGCGGTGAGTGTTGTAGAGGGAGGGCATCTGTAGTACTGTCCGACTGTTTGTGGTGGTGGTGTTGAGTGCTCTGAACACCAGAAAAAGTGTGTGTCGTTTTTCATCACACTGGTTTGTTAATAACCCATAAAAATTCCCTCCTCCTTGTGAGCAGACCTTTTCAATCCCCCAGAGCAGTGTGTGTGTGTGCGTGCGTGCGTGCGTGTGCACAAGACAGGTAGCCAGAGGCATTTGAAATGATACAGTTGTATTCAGTATTAATAAAAGAAAATGTAACTAAAAGAAAGGCTAGTGTTTTCAGTTTTCCCTTTCACTCTATTCCAAAACATTGGAACTGAGCAGATGTAGTGCTTCTTAGTTGGCAATTGGGTAAACTCCCATCTCCATGCTTTTCAGCATAGCTCTACAAGTGAAAAGACTAGGGATTTACCTTTCACAAAAGAAAAAGAAAAAAAGCAAGCTGGAAATTAGGGGGAGGCCTAGAATACCCCTGTAGCTTGTCCCCATGACTCTCGCTATGTTGGGAATATGCAATATGCCATGGTATCAGGTCTGGCTTCAGGCAGCAGGTCTGCAAGGGGTGCCCTGCTGCCCACCTCCACCCACCCACCCACTTGCCTCCACTTCTTCTCACTCCCTGGATTGCAAAAGGGAAAGGGGAACGACGGAGTAGTTGTTCTTCCTTTTCCAATCTGGGGAGTGAGAGGAGCAGAGGCTGGCACATCACCAGAGAAGGGGGGCAGCATTTGGAGTGCCGCCTCGTACGCCTGTAAGTCTTGGGCCAGGCCTCCAGAATGCCCGGAGGTTCTGTGTTAGACAAGCAGGACAGGACCAACATGGAAAGGAGGTTCTGTGTTAGACAAGCAGGACAGGACCAACATGGAAAGGAGGTTCTGTGTTAGACAAGCAGGACCAAAATGGAAAGGAGGTTCTGTGTTAGACAAGCAGGACCAACATGGAAAGGAGGTTCTGTGTTAGACAAGCAGGACCAAAATGGAAAGGAGGTTCTGTGTTAGACAAGCAGGACCCAAATGGAAAGGAGGTTCTATGTTAGACAAGCAGGACCCAAATGGAAAGGAGGTTCTGTGTTAGACAAGCAGGACCCAAATGGAAAGGAGGTTCTGTGTTAGACAAGCAGGACCAACATGGAAAGGAGGTTCTGTGTTAGACAAGCAGGACCAACATGGAAAGGAGGTTCTGTGTTAGACAAGCAGGACCAACATGGAAAACTCTCTCAAGGTGGAGAGTTTGATGACTGCTGCTCCAAAGTCCATCTGATTTTTATCAGGGATGATACTTTGGACTAACCAAGGGTTTAAGGGTCAGCCACCTGGCTCTGCCTATTCCCACCTTCTTTGTGGAGTAACTCTTGATCATTTGGGGGCACGAATTTCTCTAATTCACTGAGTTTCTCTTCTGATTGTGGGGAGGGATTTCAGGAACTTCTTTTCCTCTGTGGGTGAAAGTCTGAAACCAGTTAATGCAATCAGCAGAATCAAGTGGTATAGATTTTCCCGGACTGTACCATTTCAAGAATGGCAATTGAATGATTAAATGTTGCCTTGGACGGATGGAGACACAGAGACAGACACAGAGACAGACACAGACACAGAGACACAGACAGACACACAGACACAGACACAATTGCGCTTAGCAAAGCAGCCTGTCAGCGCAGGAGTGGTGTCAGGGGTTGGCACCATGAAGCAGGTGCCGAGGGGTGGGACCCTCAGAAGGGTCCACTGTCAATCTCTGAGCCTGCCTTGGTTGCTCCATCACCACCTTCTCTCTTCCCATTCCATCTGCAAATGGGAGCTTCCCCTCAGAAGCCCCTGTGATGATGCAGAGGCCTTGTTGGGGGCGGGGGAGGAGGAAGAAGAATTCCTTGTAGTTCTTCAACTTGGTACAGTCTAAGAAAAGCTTTACTACCTGATTCTGTGGGCAGAACAGACTGGTCCTTGGCCTTTTGAGGTGAGAGATTTTCCATCTAGGTTTTGTGGAGATTTTTCAATATATGGAGAGCCCCTTCATAGATGACGGCACTTCCTTTAAGGGGTGGTCTATTGCCCTTCTCTTAGAGGAGGGGTCTATTCTGAGTTTGATTCCCCCCCACCTACTTGTAGAATGTTGATGCTGAGATAAATCTCAGCCTTAAGTGGTACAGTCTAGGAAGTACTCTTCCACAGGATTGTGCTGAACCTTTAGCTTGTCTTTACAGTTCTAGAGGGATATAAGCCAAAGATCTCTGCTCCTGTGACACCAGCTTTTTGTCTCTTGCTTGCTCCTAGCCATACCCTCAGGGCAACGCTCCTGCTCCACCAGCTCTGCCCCCGACCCCTGGCATTGCCATCCTGGAACCACGACGCCCGCCCCACGATTACCTTCCCATTGCTATCCTCACCACCATCTGCTGCTTCTGGCCCACGGGCATCTTTGCGATAATGAAGGCCGTGCAGGTGAGCCATGGGGAAGAGAGGGAGGCGTTGCACTGACTGCACTGTGTGGGTGCAGCCAAGGAAGTGAACTGAGCCTCTGTATACGGGGGGGGGGGGTTGCTGTACGCTCCTGGTTCCCAGCTAGTTTTTGGGGAGAACCCCAAGGAGGAGGAGGAGGAGGAGGAGGATGGGCCAAGCCCCATCTTCCAAATGGACTCCCAGCAAGTTCTGTGAGAGGGTCGGCGCTAACTTTTGGGCTAACTTCAGGCCCCCCCCCCCTCCAACATTGCACTGCGCATCAATTCAAATGCATGCATGGGTAAGCAACCACTGCCTCCCCCCAGAAGAAATGTAGAAGAAGCTTAGCTTCCCTTCCTTCCCTCCTCTGGACTGCCCAGAAACTGGGCAGAAGCAAACAGGAGCCTCCTTTCGTGCCACCACTATAGCAGCAGCACCAGCACAGAGAATGACTCCCATCCACTACAACTCTCTTCCCCTGCCATTGCCCAGGAAGCATCCCTGTAGTGGTGGAGGGGAATAACAGCAATGGAACGTCATCTTTCTCCCCTGGGAGCCGGTGCCCGTTTTTAAATTCCCAGATGCCTCAGCCCTTGATGCTGTGTTGGGGGTGGGACAACAGGGAAATTTAAAATGACAGCGACCCTTAAGGAAGGAGGATCCTCCGCTGCTGTGTGTTGCTGGCCCCGGCCAACCGACATCATACATGAGGTATCCCTGAGGGGTGGGAGGAGCAGTGGCAGCAGCAGATCTGGGGGACAGGTGGGTGGGGCCAGGCACAGACGCGGCCCCTTTAAGGGGTCTGTGCCCAGCCAGGCCTCACCTGTGACACCACTGCTGCTCACCATGGACATAGCCGCTGCCCCTTCCACACACCCCTCACCTCCAGATTGGCCACTGGGGGTGGCAGATGTGGGGCCCGGGGGGGGGGAAGCCAGTTGCCAATTCCTGCAGCAGTATGTGTTTCAATGAAGGAGTCAGAGCGCTGTTCACGTCCTTGCCCCCGCAGCCTCTCTGTAGTGGTAGCGCAGCGATGGAGAACTCTGCCCAGCAGCGCTGCCGAGCAGGATTTGAATGCAATGGCATCTGACACCGTCGTCACCTCTTTACAGTCCGGGAAATGTTCAGCACATCTTGAATAATAAACCGCCCCTTTTCAGAAACAGATGTATCCTGAACCTTTAAGGAATATGCAGGGGAAAAAAACTGCTAGAGCTCTTCAGAAACATATGCCGGGTGCACTCTCTGTTCATGTCTGGCTGGCACCCCTCACCTCCCACGCATGTACACGTTCTGTACTCCAGAGTCAGTTGGCATCATTTGGTGCTCTGAAAATAATTCAGTGCTTTGAGGAGGCTGGCAGCCATTTTGTCGAGCTGGAAGATCCTCATGCGGTTTCTTCCTTCCGTTGAGGTGCCACCTGCCCGCCCAAAGGATACATCGCATTTAAAACCGGTGCTTGATGGCCATTGAGAAGGCTGCCTGCTCAGAGAGGCATTGTGAGAACATGGCACTGAGAGACAGTAATGCTAGGAAAGTGCTCTCAGTCTTCTCAGCTTTGAGGAGGCTGGCAGTCTTAGGGGTGGCAAAGGAACGTGCTCTCTAAGGGCATAGTAGCCCCATGGCAAACTAGCTTAACATTTCGTCTTCCCAGGAACCCTTGAGAGTTGTAAGGTCAAAAGAATGACCCTGCTGGATCAGACCAAAGCTCCACCTCACCTAGCAGCCTGTTCCCTACAGTGAGTGATCAACCTGACGTTGCATGAAAGCTATAGCCTTCCCCTGTTCTTACTCCTTGGAAACTGGCACTCAGTGGCATGCTGCCACACAACCAAACATAGCCTCCTTGATGAATCATGATTGACAGACCACCTTCCATTAACTTGTCTAATTCTCTTGAGGCCATGGAAGCTGGTGGCCACTGACCGTCACATCTTGTGGCAGGGAGTTCCATTTATTTATGATCCATTCCATGAAGATGGATGGTGTGCTTTGGTTCCCTTCCCAGTTCCTTAGGTCTAATTAAGAGTGTTCAATGAGTGGTCCACATGATGGAGTGTATTGTGCTGGGCACACAGAACGGTGTGTAGCTGATTTGAGGGCACCTGGTGCAGCCCTACCAGGGATGCTCAGTGCCTGAATGGGAAGCAACCTCTGAACCTCATGTATGTCATTTTCAGCACAATAATGGAAGCTGGAATAGAGATCAAAGAACAGCACTAGGTACAGTACGTACTCTGACATCCTCCCGACCCCCCCCCCTTTTATTTCTCTCCATCAGGTGCGGACTGCAATCTCCCAGGGTGACATTGTAACAGCAGAAATCGCCTCGCGGGAGGCCCGCAACTGCTCCTTCATCAGCCTGGCTGTCGGCATTGCTGCCATGGTGCTGTGCACCATCCTCACTGTGGTGATCATCATTGCCGCCCAGCACCACGAGAATGACTGGGAACCCTAGCAGTCAGCCCCTGCCTTCTGCCTACTCCTGTACCCTGGCAACTGGTGACAGCAGCCCTGAAAACCCTGGCAACTACTGTATTGCTCCCATGGATGGTCCTTGGCAACTGCCTCCCCTGAGGTCCTTAGCAACCATCCTCCTCCCTGCCAATGATACTTGGAAAGCTTGGCGACAGTCTCCCTCACAGTCTTTGGCTACCGTTGGCCTCGTTGACAGTACATACTCGGCGCACAACGTCCAGACGGCAAGATTCAGGTTGAATCCTGACACACACCCCAGTTGCTCTCCTAGAGCTCCTAGCAACCAACGTTCCTTCCCACCACCCGTTCTTTACCAGAATACTTTGCTTGCTCGCATCCTTCCCAAGGAGTAGGCTCCACCTTCCGGGTTCATGGCGACGACAACCACCTTCCTCCTGCTGCATTTGCATGCATCGTACTGCCCATCTGCAGAACTAAGCGCTGCCTGTGTCTTGGTGAAGCCCGACCCCTCCGCATCCACAACCGCTTTCCTGCAATTCTGCAACTAGAAGGAGGTCTGTCTCTCATGAGCTCCAACTTGATTTTTGTGGCCAGTGAAATGCAACCCATAGAGTGCTGCTGGGCCATGTGATTGCCGCTGTTCAGCCATCTTCCCTTCCTGCCCCCGGAGCGCTGCCTCTACAGTGGGTGGAGAGCTACCTACTGCTTTATCCACCTTCCTTTTTATTTTGTTTTCCACCCAAACACATTGCTCTCTGCTATATAAATTGTCCTTGCTCTGCCCTCTTGGTTCAGTTTTAGGTGTGAAAGGCACCATTTCTTCCAAAATGTTGATTCCAAACCTTAGCCGGATGAAGCAACTCGGTGAACTAAGGAATATAGTTTTCCTCTCAGTCTCAGATCCACAGTTGAAAACACACAGCCTGGTTATCCCTTTATTAGGACCAATCAGTAAACTCTTGACTTCGTGTCATTTTGATTGGTCCTAACAAAGGTAGGTTTTGGCTTTTTTCTAATAGATCAACATGGCTACCTATGGTTTGTCAGCGCAATCCTAGGCATGTCTACTCAGAAGTAAAGTCCCACTGTGTTCAATGGGGCTTACTCCCAGGAAAGTCTGTACAGTTTTGCAGCCTTTGTCGGCTTAATATTGGCTCCTCTCTGCTCATCACAATTTCTTTAAAAAACACTCCATTCTGTATTGCTTCAAGTATTTTTCCTGGTAACTGCCTCTGTTTCACACTACTCTTTCTTAAAATAATTTCTTCTCTGAGTGGAGGAACAGTGATGGTATTAAAGGCTGTATATTAATGTAGAGTCTTTTCCACCTTGTCCTAAATCTTGGGGCAGAGATACCTTTATTTCATCCGAAGAGCTGGGTTTACAGGTACCATAATGATTTTATTTAGGTTTCAAGGTCTCTCCTTTGCTACCAATTGGTGCTCAGGGGGTTGCTCTACATAAAGTTGCATTCATGTTATCCTTCAAACACATTTTTAAAGAGAAAAAAAATGGGTGGGGAAGAGAAATTGTGGGGAAATCAACCCTAAATCCTTTAAAAGATCCCAGAAAAGTAACAAAAATCATTGGGCAATTTTAAGGAGTGAAGAGAGAAGGAGGAGAAAGTGGTATCTTGAAGAGTGCTCAGGACGACAAACTCTGATCGCCCACTGGCAGAGCATGACGGTGGCACTGCCAACCCGCTTCTGATTAAAGGCAAGATTCCGGGAAAGAGGTTTGATAGCGGCTTCTGCTAAGTAGCCTAGAGAGGTGTGGCCTAGGTGCAATGAAGATGGTAGAACAGATTGCATCACGTCAGACTGCAGGTGTGGGAATCACATTTTTGAATGCTCCCTGACCTTAAAAACTCCCTGCAAACAGGCAGTGTAGGGGGGTGGGTAGAAGTGTTGCAGTTAGACCAGAGAGCACCAGGTTCAAATCCCCACTACAATGGTCTTGTAATGTGACCTACCCCAGGAGAGGGATAACCATATACCGTATTGTCCCGAGTATAAGACACACCTGATTATAAGACGCACCCTTAAAGTTTGGTGTTATTAAAACATTTTTAATTAAATCACTGGCATTAAATTGCAACAGCCTGATTATAAGATGCACCCCTAGTTTAAAAACTTAAATTAGGAGAAAAAAAGTGAGTCTTATACTCAGACCAATACGGTAAGCCCTTTGAGGAAGGGTAGGGTAAAATGTAAGAATACCAGCAAGGAAGGAGATGTGCTAGCGGGTGTAGGTAGCATGGTGGGTAAGGAACTGAGTTATAAATCTGGCAGTTCAATATCACCCCTACTATGAACGCATCAGGTGGCCTTAAGTTAGTCACTTCCTCTCAGTCTCAGCCCCCCCCCCCGGCAGTAAGGGGATAATAATGCTAACTTTATAATAATGCTGTGGTAAGGATCACAAGAAGAAGGTATATAGCAGGGGTGGCCAACCTTTCAACATGAATGCTCCTGGCCCTTTAATGGCTGTATAGGTGAGGGCAATTCAACAGGTGCCATTGCTTTAGCAGCACCATCAAGCAATTGCAGCTGCCAAGATTCTGTCTTTTACACAACTCTTAAGAACACAGGGGCCCTAATGGTGGACCGTTGGCCACCCCTGGTGTATAGGCAGCAGTACAAATGTTAAGTTTGTCAGGTTCGGGTTATCTCTATGTTGGGGGCACATTCCAAAGTGGTATTTCTCATCTCATTTCTCATTGAAATAGTACAATCTGTCTGTTCTAATTCATATGCAGACACGCAGATACATACTATACATTACACTGAAGGAGATGGCAGAATTGTGGACTGTACCACTTCAGGAGATATTTTTGAAAGCTTCTCCATGTAAAGAGCTCCCACCCTGCATGATATAACCTAGCATAGAAAGCAGGCTATCCTAAACCCTTCTTCCTGATATGCTAGGTTACTACATGCAGGGAAGGCGCCTGAAAAAAAGGGGGGGGATATGATTGAGACAAAATTATGCATGGGACGGAGAAAGTGGATAGAGAGAAGTTCTTTTCCCTCTCGCACAACACTAGAACTAGGGGACATCCACTAAAATTGAGTGGCAGGAGAATTAGAACAGACAAAAGAATTTTTTTTTTTTACCCAGCGTGTAATTCATCTGTGGAACTCCTTGCCACAGGATGTGATGATGGCATCTGGCCTAGATGCCTTTAAAAGGGGATTGGACAGATTTATGGAGGAAAAGTCCATCACAGGTTACAAACCATGATGGGGATAAGCAACCTCCTCGTCTTAGTAACAGGCTATCTCTTAATGCCAGATGCAAGGGAGTGGCGACAGGATACAGGTTGTCTTGTGTGCTCACAGATGCATCTGGTGAGCCACTGTGAGCACAGGAAGCTGGATTAGACAGGCCTTTGGGCCTGATCCACCAGGGCTCTTATGTTCTGTGGGAAAGCCCCCCCCCCATGTGTGGGGGCATTCAGAAACATAACCTCCCTCCTCCGTGGTCCAAAGAGGTCCAAAAGTGTGTGCGCACACACACACACACACAGTGTCAACTCTGAGTGGCATCAAAAGTGTCTGAGGTTAGTCTGTGAGTGTATGTTGTGTTGGGTCAGGCAGTGTGAGGCTGCTGTAAATGTGGGCTGATGTAGAAAAATGTCAGGCTGCTCTATTTATCAATTCCAGTGCCTCCTCCAAAACCCCATATTCTGTCCCATAAGCCACTACTTCCTCCCACCCACCCCCCATTTTTTTCTTGGCTGTTGGACTCTGTGATTATATTATTAATCTCTCTGTTTGCAAGTGACATGGTTACAGAATCTCTCTCTGTTACTTAATAAATACACTTTATTGATTAATTTGCAAACTCCTACTTGGCTGTATTTAAAAAAAAAATCTTTTCACATTTACAGAACATTCACATTTCATACTTTTCACATTTACAGAACACGCAAAGCTTCATTACATTACAGGTTATAGATAGTGTTAGAAACTCCCCCAAGCTTGCAATCCCAGGGCAAAGAAATCCCCCTTTCACATTACAAAATCAAGGTCGAACTAAATCTTTGCAAAGCCCATGCATGATCACTGCCCCAGAACGGTTGGGTCTGCAATCCAACAGGTAGCGTTTCTCCTTATTGGGGGCACCGTACAGCTCTATTCTACTCTGGCTCCTTTTCTCTGCTTCTGGCAACTCTCAGCTCTTCAGAGTGTTTCCAGATGGTACCGTATGTGAGGCATGCCAGAAAATTCAGTGTTCCCTCTCCCCAATTCACCTCACTCTCCCAAAACACTTTCCTCCATCCCTATTCTTTTCCCTTGGTTTACCATCCCCAATTTGAGCTTCCCTAGCACTGCAGTCTCTCTGGAGACGGTTGCCTGGAAACAGCAAGAGGGGGATGTATGGATTCAATGTGATAGCTGGGCATGTGACAGCCCCAGGGAAGGGGGGGGCAGGGAGGGAAACAGGGAAAACCCACCATGACAACAGCAAGGGATAACTGCGGATTTTGGATTAGGACTGGTTAGAGAAGCCACAGTCCTACAACAATAGAACCTCCATCTGAATGCATCCCCAAACTCCTGCCAGCAGTGCACCAGATCAGGGTCGCTCCAAGGTTTTAATTTCAGGATGGATTATTCAAATTTCCACCCCACCTCCCTCACCCAAATTGTTTAGCAAGAGACCCAACAATCTGCCACATGATGAGGAAAATGATTGAGATAAAATGACAAGTGATGTTTTGAGGATGCTGAATTTCACACGCCATTTGAAATAAATTGCTCACCTGAATGCAGGCAAGTACAACTCTGGAAGCAGCAAATACTCAATGCAGCGCCATGGAGAAAGAGCTGCAGAGAGAGGGCACTTATCTCCACTACCTGATTGCTAAGACTCCCTCCTACCAACACATCTTTAAAGCCTCCTTCTTTAGTCATGAGGGTTACAAATGTGCTTATTTGTTAATTACATGAGTTTCTTGGGAAATGTCATGCCAGGTACTCAATTTAAAGAGGCACAAAAGAAATGCAGTAGGGCGAAGAGAATGGTGTTGGATTTTGACCTAGGAGGGGGGGGGGTGTCAATGCACAACTTGAGGCCACACTAAACAACTATCGGCCTCATTTGCATATAAGGGGGTCCTACTCTATACATTAAAAAGGAGCAAAGGGGAGGGAGGGAAGGATAACAACACTCCCCTCCACCTCACTTCACTCTGCAATACTGATTTAAGCAGCTTCCTCCAGCTCAGCTCTTATATAGGAAGCAAGCTGAGAAATTGTTTAAAGCAGTGTTTCTCAAACTGTGGGTCGGGACCCACTTGGTGGGTTGTGACCTGATTTCTGGTGGGTCCCAGGTGATGGAAAGATCAGATACGTAATTGCCACAAGCCCTGAGGCTATTCAAAGATTAGATAGCTACTAATTGCCCTTCAAAGAGCTGAGCTCCGGCAGTTTGCAAGATAGCTGCTAATTACCCTGCAAGCAGCTGAGCTCTACTTGTAAATAAATAAATTTATTTCTAGATCACCTTTTTTAAAAGTCTCGTAAAGCTAGGTGGGTGTCATTTTAAAAAGTGTCATTAAAGAGTGTCATTTTAAAAAGTGGGTCCCGGTGTTAAAACGTTTGAGAACCACTACAGCAATGGAAAGGTCAGGAAAAAATGTTTGCTCCCCATGCTCCTTTTTGTGTAAAAGTAATTTATTTTGTTAAAATATGCACAGGCCACCATTCCACCCATTTAAGGGATCATCAAGGCAACACACAACTTTCACACAAAAATACAATCCAAATTAGAACAAATGCAGTGGACAGTGGAAAAAAATACATATAAAGAAAAAGCCAAACTGAATAAAGAAGGTCTTCTACCTGCTTAAAAGGAGGCATCATAGGGACAACTTGGGCTTCCTGAAGGAGGGAGTTCCACAATCAGGGAGCCACCACCAAAAAAGCCCTGCCATGCATCCTCACCAACCATGTTCCCCTAAGCAGTGGGACATGGAACTCAAATGACGAATGCATTGTGCAGGAAGGTTCACATGGAAGGGGAGACTGTACTTCCGGTACTGTGGTCCAAAGCCCTGTAAGGCTTCACAGGTCATAACCAACACCTTTATTGTGCCCAGAAGCCCGTGCAGGTAATGAAGCACAGGTGTAATTTGATTGGACCAATAGGCACCAGAAAGCCCCATGGCAGACGCATTCTGTACATGTTCAAGTTTCCAGGCAGTCTTCAAGGGCAGCCCCAAATACAGTGCATTACAATAGTCCAGGCAAGATGTGACTAAGGCATGGATCACTGAAGCCAGCTCTGCTTTCTTCAGCAAGGGCTGTAGCGGGCGCATCAGTCAAAGCTGCCCACTACTGACACTGGAACCTCCAAATTCAAGGGCCAATTCAGAAGCACCCCCAGACTGTGCACCTGGTCCTTCAGGGAGAGTGCAACCCCACCTACAACAGAAGGTAAACCCACCCCTGAGTCAGTCTGCACCTTGGTCTTGTGCGCCTTCACAGCTGCAGGTGCTGGTTCAGAACCTCCACAGCCTCCCTGGTATCAGATGGAAATGAGAGGTAGAGCTGGGCATCATCAGCAGACTCGCAACACTGCGCTTCAAACCCCCACCCATACTCAAGCTTTATGTATGGACAGGGCAGAGGTGAATAAAATACATGTGGTTGCGCACCACATCTAGGGAAGCTCATTGGGTGACCTGGGACCAGTCCCCATATCTCAGCCAAGACCCCCACAGACATGAGAATAAAGCGGGGGAAGTCAGCCCCCCATGCTTGCCTAAGGCCCTCGGAAGAAGAGCAGGAGAATATGAACAACAACGTTCTTTTATTCAGCTGAACATTTTCTGCATTGCGCGTGCCAATTTGGCATCCCGTGCTCTGATCCGCTCCATCACTCTCTCCAGCTCGCGCCGGGCAGCTCGGTTCCCGGCCTCCACCTGCAAGACGCCCTTCAGGTCCTGTGCAGCCCCCTCCAGGTCGTTCATGGCATCATAGGCTAAGCCGCGGCGAAACAGGGCCTTGGTGTTGGCCGGCTGCAGCGCGAGCGTCTTGGTACAGTTGCGAGCGGCGTTTGCTGGCTGGCGCAACCTCAGCTGACAGGCAGCCAGGTTGGCATGAAGCTCAGCCTTAATCTGGTCATAGTCTGGGGGTGGGGCAGCCACCACAAGCAGGCGCAAGGCCCTGGCATAGCGCCTTGCAGCCGCACCAATGTCCCCTGCCCGGTACAGCTCGCTGCCCCGCTCTTTGTTGCGAATAACCAAATCCCATTTCTCACTGGCACTCATCTCCCAGGAGTCTTTGGCCTGCGTGAAGCTGGCCAGCTGGACAGTGATGCTGCCTCCTCCTGTCAACCTTAACTCTGCCCGCTCCCCAGCCAGCATCGTCTCCAGGCCACGGTCCACAACGCTGTCCCACTCGGCATCGCCCTCACCCAGCTCCACCTCAGCCCATTTCTGGGATGGGTAACTCAAGGGGCCTCCTGGTTCAGCCTCAAGGAAGACCTGGCATAGGGAGCCTTCCTTTGGCTTATCCAAACCCGTGCCCATTTCCAAGACCAGTTTCACAAAGGTGCCATCTGGGCAGGCCCAATTCATCTCTCCATTGGCGGATCTTGGCGGGTTCTCTTTCAGGTCCTCCCTTTTCACCTGGCTCCTCCCACTTTCCTTTTCTCCACATCTAAGGAAGGCATCCTGGTTGTTTCCTTCACCACTGGTTGATTTCTTGCTCTCTTGCCTTTCTCCCAGGTCTGGTCTCTCCTCACTCGCTGCTTCCGAGCTCGCCATTCCTTTCTCAACCAGTCCCAAGTTCCTGGCCTAGTGACGAGGAAGCTCCTGTGTACCAGCAGGTGATGCTATTTGAGACGAGGAAGTCCAGCCCGACAACTGCAAAGATGAAGACACTGAGAATCATGTTGGAATAAGAATAAATGCCTATCCCATTTCACCTATCTCCCCACCCACAACCCAGACTCCACAGAGCCCAGTGGACAGACTGGTGGACATAAACCTGAAAGCGTGTGGCAAATCCCAGGGCAGCAGCTCAGGACTCGCTGTATGGCTTTGGGCAAGTCACATTCCTTTAGCCTCAGTTTGTCCCCTGTAAAATAGGAACAAAGCAGTTTAGGAGTCGCGAGGACAAACAAGCTGAGATTGGAAAGCACTTTGCACATTAAAAGGGCTACAAAAATGATCAGCTAACAACAAGGCTGGAGAGCTTTAGTCAGGCATTTAGTGATAGTTCAAAATTACGTCCCTGCTGCCTCTTTGGATTCCTTGCCGTATGGAACACGGACCTCCATAGCTTCCTTGTACCGGATGGTGCCACGACCAGGAAGGATCTGTCAAGGTCCTGTTGCCACAGCTTCTCCCCAAGCAATCAGAGGAGGAAATAAACATCACAGCAGGCTGGCCAATGACGACTACGCAGGGCCTGGATTTAGCTTAAATTGAACTGTCTCATTTTATTTATTATCCCACGCACAACAAATAGCTGCTTCCCAAGATCTCGCTCCAGCCACACACTCCAAAACACAACCTGTTCGACTTGTCTTGCAGCAGGGTGGGCAGAAATCAGGCTTCCCAGATCAACAAATTTTTTAACAGAAAGTCCAGGTCTACCAACTGGAGTTCCGTGCGCCAGGTGCAAGATGGTGGCTCAGGGGAAAAAGAGCCAATTACAGCAACATTCCATAATTGTCGGTTGGCTCCAATCGCTAAGCCACCATTGCGGTTGCCGCTGCAAAGTAGCCTCCTGCTCTGAAACAGGAAGGGAAGCGCAGGACGTGGCTGTCTGACTACACTCAAGCAAGATGCCCAGGGTGTGCCAGCCTGCATCAAGCGCTTTCAAGGACTTTTCCCACAATTCCCAGAAGGAAGCTGCACAGGACTTGGCCAATGCTCATTCCCCACTCGGGCCAAAGGGTGCCAGCCCACTTGCCATGGCGAGGCTGGCAACTGAAATTGAGCAAGAAGCCTTACGCTGGGATGACTTGCAAGCATATACGAGTACAAACCTGCATCTGAGTTACTGTAGATCAGGGACTCCAGCGCAACGTTCGAAAAATGGCCATCACAGCGGCACAAAGATCTGGTCAAAGGCAACCCATTCATATACTCCTATTTTACAGCCTGAGAGCAAAGCAATTAGCACAAGGCGAACCTTGGAAGAGTCTGGTGTGCGTTTTTACTTGCAATTATAAGGAACAGCAAGTAGTATGTGTGTCAGTCCCACTGTATAGCTGTGGAATACTGAGGCTCAGAGAAATACGGCTTCCAAACATGGAACTGTGCACAGAACTGCAATTCCTTCTTTTTGCTTTTGTTAAAAAAAAATTGGGGATCAGAAACCCTTGCTGACTTACTGGAAATCACCCAGAGATCTACCAGAAGATTGTGATCTAGCTTCTGTCCAATTCTGTCTTACAAAATAGACTAGACTGGGTTCCCAAACTCCTTACTATTTACTAAATTGCCTGCCTGCTGCCTCCCCCCTCCCCAAGTAATTACTTTCCAAAAGAACAGTCCACTCCCTATTCCCATTCATTCACCTACTATTTCTCCATTCCCTCAGGTCTTCCTTATTTCATTTTTTCTAACCATTTCCACTCAGGTTCCTTCTACTTACCCCTCTTGCCTGGTACAGTGCTGGTTGATGGGAGATGATATTTCACCTTGTATCTCAGTTGCATTCATTTAGCTAGTTCCTTTCCACATTCCCCCCTTCTTTTTCCTTTCAACGTCATTTCCTCAGCAACCACCTGTCTTAGCAACCACTGCAAGCTGACGCCATCCCAGAGGAGTTGCTAAGACAGAAAGAGGCCGTAAAAGCCGGGGAGCCCTCCCTGCTCAGCCATTTCCCCCACCTTCATTTTGAAATGGGAATTTCCCTTCCATTTTAAATAATTCTCTTTCCCATGAGGTTTGTTTGTAAGGTATCATCAGCTGTTCAATCAAGCACCGGTGGTTATGACTTATGATGAGTACATTTTGAGAGGACATGGAAAGAAAAAATTTGAAAGATCAGCTCCAAGGTCAATAGAACTCCCCATCTAAATACCAACTAATGGAGAACAGTTAGGAAACTATTTCTAAATTAAGGTAGGGGTGGGTGGGTGTGGGTGTGGCTTTGGGGGCAATTATGGGACTAACGCAGTTCGTGCCAACCCCCTTCCCATCATGTGGGGCAGGTTCTGTACTGGTTCAGACAATATCATCTGCCAGCCCTTGCATCACATGCAATTAAAAGTGACAGGGCATGCGCCCTGCACCTCATGCGCTGTCCACATTGATAGGCAGTCTGGGAATGCATCAGTGAGCCCTGCCTCCCCCCCCCCCCCCGCACACACCCTTTGTTGTACACAGGGAGAAAACATTGCCGGATTTAGAACGCTGGTGCTATGTGAACGTTGACAGGAAGGTGCCTGAGGCCTTGGCCCCCCAATAGCCTGGATGCTCAGCAGCTCATTGGAACAGGCCATCTTTCGGCTTCTCTCCTGGGGGTCTGCACCATTTCCTGAGTTAAGAGAGTAGAAAAGGAGGAGTGCTATTTTCCAGCAGTGGAAAGAAAAGGAAGTTGCAGTTGCTGCCTGCAATATCTGTCTACAGCATGATGACTGATTAGGGGAGGGCGGGCTACCTGGCTCTATGTGGCTATGAAGAGGAGCAGCCTACATTTCTGTGGAACCATTGTGACTGCGAGTATGGCAGGGTGCTTTAGTAATGGGGTCGATACTTTTCAAGTTCGCTCTAGGACAGTTCGGACAATGTTTTCCCCCCTGAATGGGCGCAGTGCCCTTGGCATGAACATGCCTTAGCCTTTCACCCGCCTGCGTGCAAGTTTAAGTCACCACCATATATGTGCTGATACAACACGATTTAAAAACGGGTAAAGATGCCATGTCAATTTATTACTCACTCCTTCAATACATTAAAACAGTGAAGCCAATATCATCTGCCAGCAGGCCATCGCTGCAGGCCATGAAAGTGTCCGTTCAAGATTATATATGTGCTGCTTAACATACTACATAGATAAAGTAGGTTTAGCAGCAAAATTGGAGGTGCAGTTCAGACCCCCCTCATGTGACCAGAAAGACTAGTTGGGAAGGGAGGGAAGGAGCCATGATGTGTGCACAAGCACATCTGTTATCGTGTGGGGCTGGTTTGGGCAGTAAAGGGTTCTCTGAACCAGCAGTTTCCTCTGTTCCCCTTTAAGCACCCTGCCCTATAACACAGCCTGGTTGTTGTTTTTCAAGCTCACGTATGCAAGCATAAGGGTGCAGGTGAAGTGGGTGGAGTTTGGCCCTGGGGGAACTAGTGCAGTTTTGGGGGGCAGGGAAGGGACCAGTTTCTTTCCAGTGCCAAAGATTATTTCCAATGACAACTGCTCTTGTTCTTAAAACAAGCTCTTATTCTTTAAATGCTGTCATGCCACAACCTAAGAAGTCAATTTTCCAAAAACAACCCGGGGTGGTGGTGGTGGTGGTGGTGGTGACAGGGTGCTCCAGGTGGAGTAGTGCACCCACTGGCCTCAAATTGGCTACAGCCCTGGCAGATGGTTGGTTTGCAGATACCTCAAGCCTTGTGAAATAACAGCGTGCGAATATCAACGTGGAAAGAATCTGTGGCAGCTGCTGGTCTTTTCTCCTGCACCCCCGCCCCGCCCCGGCAGTTTTCAAAACAGTATCCACACGGCTGAGCAGAAAATGCTGAAAGTAGAACGTGAAAAGAACTCCCAAAATATGGTGCCCTGCTGCACCTTCTTGCACTTGATGGGGCTGCTTGAGTGGCACCTCGTAGAAGGCAGATATAAAACTACAGCTCCCACAATGCATTGCTCCGCCCACAAACTCCACCTCCCCCCTCTTTTTAAAAAAATAATTCATTATACCGGTACTACTGTACGAAGGACAAAGCAGAGCTTCCACGCTGACCGGCACCCTAGAAAACATGGTGTGACTTATAATCGGTGGTACGTAAAGGGTCCGCAGAGAGAAAACAGAGGGGAAAGGGGGTCAGGACTCCTGAATTCTCTGAAGGAGGAGGGCACACTGCCATCTAGCAGAATCCGGATTCCCAGCAAGGTAGAAAAAAGGGAATCTAGGAATTGGGGTACTGTTCCAACGTTTATGGTTTTAATTGTCTTAAATATGCCGTCCGCGGCTTTGGACAGCCCAGCTCCTCTAGTGAAGTCCATCTCCGTGATATTCTCTCTCCATTGCAGCCTGCCGCTATGTGGCCAGGAGAATAGCAGCAGCGCTGCGGAATGAGGATCCGGGGGAACCCATGCTGGCATGCAGGAATCAGCGGTGTCAAGCTGGTAAGGGACTCCAGCTCTCCCCCCCCCCCTCACTTTCTGGAAGAGTCAAGATAGTCTTGGGCAGCCATAGGAGCAGCCATAGCCTTTTAACTTACCCCTTAATGTTTGCCCTAATTGTAACCGGAACTGCAACCACCAACCCCAAACAAGTGACAGTGTAGCTCCATCTAAACCGCTTTGTGAACTACTTTTTGTAGAAAAGCGGTATATAAATATGTATTAATAATTTGCTTTCATTAATCCCTAATGTTTTCACCCCACACTATCAATACTTACATTGTAAACTTGGGGTAGGCAGCTGACTTTCTCCCTCTCTTCTTAATGTAAATAACTATATACACTGATGGTGCCATAGAAAGCATTTATAAATAACTGAAGCACCACCAGGACCTTCCTCTGCCTCACCGGCCTTCCAGTTGCTGCTTCCTGGGGCTCACCCAAGAGTTCTCTCCCAACCCTGTGCATTCCTTTCCCCCAAGAAGTAAGGGTGCGGTGCCAGCACTTTGATTTGGCCCTCCCAGCTGTGCATTCAGTAGCAAGTTGATTTGCTGACATTAGCTGCAAATCTGATTTGCAAACATGCCATTCTCCATTTCCTGAAAAGCTTTAACTGCAGATGCAGCTGCTGTTAAAAGGCTCGTGAGAAGGTCAGGTTAGTAGTCCCCTTGCTCAGCTTTCTTATCAGTTGTCAGTCCTGCTTCAAGGGTAGGCCTGTCACTCTGTGGCATCCTTCGCCTATATGAACTGTTTGGTTTGATTGCCTACATCTCCATATTAAACAGCACAGCTGTCCCCTTTTTTTCCAGACAGCTGAACTATGCCTTTTAAAGCTGCATAGCTTTTACTTTGTCCCCAAAGTTCACCTTATTACCTTCTAGATTGCACCCAGATACTTTACTCTTACCTTTTCTTTACAGGGAACCAAAGAAATGCAACAATGGCCCCAGGTTGTGCTGTCAGGCAGGGGAGCCCCCCAGCCGCGACTTCAGAAGTTGGGACCCAGAAGCCTCATTCATGATGGAATAAAATAGGGGATGGTGAGGGGTGAATGACGGTTTGTTTGACAGCTCCTGCGCATGTAGGAATTGAACAGACCCGAGGGTCCTTCAGTCAACCTCCCCCACTCTTTCACTATAAAAATGATTTCAATAAAGAAGCATTCCCTGTGCTCAAATATGAATGTGTCATTAGAAGTGTAGTTTTTGGGTTGAGCGATAACACTGGATTGGCAAAAGCCGCCTTGAGTTGCCCTTGTTGGGAGAAAGGCGGGGTATAAATTCTTTAAATAAATAAATAAATGTGAAATACTGTAGCATGGAAGCATATTTTCTCTGGGAATATTTTTTGCAATCTGGGATTTGCTGGCCAGTGTTAAGGGGAGGGTGAGAAGTGTGGAGATGGAATGAAGGGGATGTACAGAAAAAGCACCCTTGTGCAAAAAGGTCAGGTCAGGCCCAGTGTCAGCAGGCAGCAACATTCTGCTCCAGCACACTGGCAGGGCTTACCAGTGACATCTGCCCTGGGGCTTCCAGGTCGGCCTGGGCTCACCAGCAACACAGTGCGCCTTTCTGTGGCTGCTGGCTGGCTGGTCTCCTTTCCTCCACAATGTTACTGCTTTTAGCATCATTCCAGGAATATGGCTTCTATGTCAGGAGACGCTGTGGAGGGGAACATGGCAGCCACGGGGCTGGTCAGCTACATTAGAAGGAGCAGCACTACCAGTGCCAGGAGTGGGTACCAAGTAAGTCCCGGTGTAAGCAATGCCCTTCCTGGATACAAAAAGTCTTTAATTTCATATAAGTCTTTGAATCAAAAAATATTTTTGCCTCCCAGTTTACACAAGTTCTAATGCCTTGATCCTGTACAGAAAAAAGACTATGCCTTACTGCAGAGGTCAGAACTAAAATATCTAGACTTAATCTCTGAATTAAAAATCCGCATATCTCTGGGTAAACTCCGTCGTTTATAAAACTATTTATTAAACAAACCAGATGTTAAAACAAACTTAACATTTCACCCCAAACATCTGGGGCATCATCAGAAGTTAAAAGCTTAAAAAGCAGAACGGCACGTTTGCAAATCTTTTAACTTCTGATGATGCCCCAGATGTTTCGGGTGAAACGTTAAATTTGTTTTAACATCTTGTTTATTTAATAAATAGTTTTATAAATGACGGAGTTTACCCGGCGATATGCGGATTTTTAATTCGGAGATTTGGTTGCATCGTGATAACCTACAAACGTATTCTCTAGACAATTTTTTCCCCTGCATTTAATCCTTCCTTGAAGGATTTGTGGAGAGATTATTATATTATTATTAACATATTATATATTGACCCCCCCCCCCAGAAAGGCTTCTAACGGTGTTGCAGTCAGTTCCTGTTCCAATTGGTAAGCGACCGTTGACTTATCCATGATAAATACACATTTTTAAGCCATGACATTTGTGCAGGTTGGTAAATTAATAGTAAAGAAGGGTAGGCAAGTTCTGCTTGAGACGATGGTATCTGCAGCTTTATTTGGGGAGCACCCCCCCTCCCGTTTAAAATCGTGTTTTTAAAGGATCAAAGACGCCCAATAAAAAGACAGGAAAAAACCCCATCCACCATTAATGCCTTTCTATTGGGAAAACTTGCCTTCCAAAACAAACTACAATTCCCAGTAGCATTTGCATGAAGCAGCACACGCACACACGCTTACGCTTTTAAAGACGTAGTGGAGCTACTGTCTGCGCATGCGCAGCGCTAGTACTTACCCTCTGCCTCGCAGAACACGTTAGCCCACACGGAACTAGCTCCGGTTGTTATAGTGGAATTTAGTGTTTCAACAAGTGCTGCCCATGCTCTCCTCGCACACGCAAACTTCAATACAACCCCCGCTCCTTTCAGAGGTTCAGGAAAAAAATTATATTTACAAGGCGCTTGCTTGCCCAGTGCCTGCGCGTTGGCTCTTCCGCCTCGGACGCATGCGTTACGGTCCTGTATCGCTTCCGCAACATCATTATTTTCCATTGGTGGGATTCCCATCCTGTCCCGCCTCTTCCTCTTTGTGGTTGGTCAGAATCATGCCGTAGCGAGCTTCCCATTGGGCGGCGCTGTTGCTATGGCAGCAGTGCGGGTGTGTGGGAGATCGGGGCTGTGTAGTGTGTAGGAAAAAGCGGAAGGAAGATGGCGGCGCTGGCTTCAGAGCTGCTGCTTTTGAGCGATTCTAGCCGCTTTCGTGCAGACAATCTGCTAAGCAGCGAAGACTGGGGTGAGTGAGTGGCGAATGGGGGTTGAGGGAGAAGGGGCGAAAGACACTTGGCATTCTTATTGGTTGGGAAAGGGGTGGGCTTATAGGAGGAGGAGGTCGGGAGTGGGCGGGGCTTGGTTCTTGGTTCTTAAGGGCAGGGGCTTGCGTTAAGAGGGGGTTACAAGAGGCAGGGGAAACTTTCCTTTCCTAGGACTCCTGTGCCTTTAACAGGTGCATGATTGGCAGAAATTGAACAAATGTAGCAGCCACCCCATCTCCACAATTAGCATTACCTGTTGAATGTCTACCTGCTAGTACTAAGAGCCTTGGGAAGGAAAAGGGAGAGTTTATTTAGTTGGGCGAAGCGAGGTGGAGTAAGGCTTGTCCTTGCTTAACATAAACTCATGGATGTCAAGTTATTAGTGTAGGTTGCACAAACAATATAGGCATGTTTGGGTCTATTTCCCCACTGATTGCAGCGTTGCCATTTCCCCCACAGATACAGGTCTCTACAGCTGCCTGGATGAAGATGGAGTTGTGGCAACCGAGCTATTCCCTTGCCTAGAACGCAGCATTGTAGGCGGTGGCAGTGACCATTCTATGGTGAGAGCCTGAGGCACTTCCCTTCATACTCCAAGAACAGGCTTTTCTGTTTCCCCTCCCACTCGGTCTCAGGATACGTCATAAAAGATGTTCTCATCTCTTTGAAGCTCATCCTGTTCTTCTCTCATTCTGTCTCCACCATCTTACAAAGACTATCAGTATGGTTTATCTCAACAGGCTGATCCTTGCTGTCCTAGTTCATCTTCCTTCTCTGTTCAAAGGATGCATACGCATGATAGTGCTTGTGTGTGTGGTATGTGACCGTGTTAGCTGGGCAGTATGGGTTTAAGTCCTTATGTTCCTGGTTCTAAGGGGTGCTTGCATCTCTCCATTCACTGAGCTCCTCTGTGATATGCAAAAAAGGCAAGGCCTTAATAGGCTGTGCTAAATCTGTATTGCCAAAACAGAACACCAGCTCACACAATAACACCGCACATCACTACAAATTGTTCCTTTCCTTACCCTATATAGATGATAAATCCCTATAAAAAATCTCCAGCGGCTTTTGCTTTTCAAAGTAGAGGAGGTGACCTGACTGTCACTCACTCACACACACCATGTGTGACCAATTTTGTTTTCTGTGCCTTCCCTCTTTTTTGGGCAGCAGTTCAGTGATGGGTTCGACCTGGACATGGAAACGATGCCCTCAGACCCACCTTGGGACCCGCTGCAAGACGCCCTCTTCCCGGGTGAGTTCTGATGCGGCTGTAGGAGGGCCCCTGAGAGATATAGAGCTGTGTCTCTGTGGTAGGATAATAGTCGTGGAGTAGAAGGGTGCATGGGAAGCAACTGCATGTTAGACTACATTGAAAATTACCAGACCCCTCACCAGCATGTGTTGAATGGGGATCTCCAGAAGGATAGAATGCTGACCTCTTGCTGCTCCAAAGCACGTGTTTTTATACACACCAAAAATAGTACATCACATGGTTGCTGAGAATGTGCATAGTCAAGGAGTCATACAGGTTCTATAAGAAACTTTGGATTTACTGGTACATTTTACAGAAGACAATAGGAACAATAGTGGGCTTAATTGAGTTAGCTCGGGGAGTCTCCCAGCTGCTGGAGTCAGCCTAATGTGTGTGCTCTCCTGAAAGGAGGAAGAGTGAAGTTGTAAAATCCAAGATTCTCCCTGGTGACCTGGGGAGGCTGGTATGATACAAAACCAAGAACCAATTTTTACGCATCAGTACCGTCTTTGTTACTGAGTATCGGGAATCTCAGTAACACAGTATCAGTCAATATTAATTCCTGCTAGTTCCAAGAATTGGTCCTGAACAGATACAATTTGTTCTACATGGCAAGGGAGGGGAACTCCCCTTTGTGCAGAAGGTATAACAGCAGATGAGCAGCGTTTAAGACCCAAGTGAATCAATTGCTTAATACAATGTAAACAGATATATAAAACGATAAATACACATAAACCAAGCAGTGCATATTTAATCAGGTTCCTTATGAATCCACCCCACCATCCTCCTATGTCGGGTATCCAAAGAACCAACTTTTCCGTATCACTAGTCAGAGAGTAGAAAACACTGAACGAGCTAGACCAATCGACCATTCAGTAGAAAGTGCTCCATGCTCAGTATGGAGGCTCCTTTTTTCCCCTCTGTGCGTGGGCAAACCACAAGGCAGGGCTATTGCCTTCATGCCTGGACTAGGTGGACGTTTGGTCTGACCCAGCAAGGCAGTTCTTATTCGTGAGTCTCGGGTAGTTTGAGCAATGGCATTACTTGCTCATTTATGTACTCTGGATGAGTGGGTGAGCAGATAACTGTAAGACTGGGCTAAGTTGTTCTCAACCCCCTCCTGGAGAGAATGGACTAGGAAACTGCCTGAACTTGGACAAAATGTCTTGTATGTAATATCTGTGATTAGCAGCTGTGGTTAGCGGGTGGGAAGGCTAGAAGGCTCTGTCCCTCTTCCTAACGTCTTCCTGGCTTAGACTGAAAGCCACAGAACACATACCGGTAACATTTCTGTTTCTGACAGTTTCCCCTGTTTGCTAGAACCAGCAGCTTGACTGGGACCAAATGTTTCCTATTTGCCAGGCAATGAGAGGCCAACGAAGTGTGTGTACATGAAATAATTGCATATTCTTCCCTGGTGTATCCATGCTGCCCCTTGTTCTTGGGGGGGGGGGGACGGGACGGGACAGGCACCTGTGTTCCAATTCTTTGTAAAGCACCCTGCATATAAATGGTATTTTATTACTATTAGAGGGCCAGTCGCTTGCCACTGTGGAGCATCCCAGACAGATACATGTCCAGTTAATTTCTTCTTAATAAACCTCCAAACTAGAAGATTTTGCATCCTTTCCCTTTCAGTATAGTCATGGCCAGAGAGCTCTTCCTTGAATTAATTTTAAACAAAAAACTTCTGCCCAAAATGAATTATGCTAGAGCAAATAAGGCATACATGACATGCACGTGTGTGATTTTTTAAGTAGGTCCTCTTCTTCTTTTAATGTATTTTTATTTCTATTTCAAATTCAAAAGTACAAAATTAATTTTTCAATGCACATCCAAAATTCTTACAAAAGTTCATCAAATGCACTTCCATGGCATATATAATGTAATTGATGCCCATTAGATTGCTGATTTATATAAAATTGAAATATTCCTGCCTGTAATTAATAATTCCACTACTGAGGTGTCCCAAAAGGAAGTCGAGTAGTCTCCCAACTTGTGCTTGTTTTCTCAAAACCCTTAACTTTACTAATGTAATCAAATCATGACGTTTGCTTAACCATTCCACGCATCTGGGTACTCGGTGGGTCTTTCCAACGCTGCTGTTAGCAGATACAAAACTTGTTCATTTGTTGTATGTTTTACAACATTTAATAAACCTATCCTATCATAATAAACATATCAAAGGTAACAAAATCACTTTCATTTGATTTAAGAAGTTTTTTTGCTCTCTTACATTTCCACCCATAAAAGATAAACGTTGCCTTATGATAATCATCACAGTGCCAGCATTGACAACCTCCAATTCCATACATTTCACTCAGTTTTCAGGGTATTGGGTTCCAATAGAGCCTGTTAAGTATGCATGTTTTATTACAAATTAGACATTTAGGTGCTGTCAGTATTTAGAACTGTTGGCACTTCCTTGTACCCTCTAAAACCCAGAGGTTGCATACAGTCATCCTGACTTTTAACCTGTGATGGACTTTTTCTCCATCAATCTGTCCAATCCCCTTTTAAAGAATCTATCAGCACAATCCTATCCAGCTTCCCCCACTGGTGCAGCCAGCGGTGCAGCGAGAACGGGAGGCCCCAGAATGGAAAAGGGTTTCAAATCCCATTCAAAGGGGATTTAAATCCCCCTCCCCTCCAAAGCCTCCTGCTCTGCACTCCCCCGCTGGTTACACGGATGGGGGAGGTTGGATAGGATTGCGCTGTAAGTCAGGTGCCATCACAACATGTTGTGGCAAGGAGTTCCACAGATTAATTACACAATTAATTATGCAATCCTGTACCAGGTATACAGATTTTGTGAACAGTTCAAGGAAAATAACTGTTGTTTGACGTAAGTGGCAGCTTACCTGATTTGTAGCTGTAGGCAGAGCCCTTGAAAGGGAAAGAGAGACTAGGTAGCTTTCCAAGATCTGCTGTTCCAGGAGTCCCAGCTGTGTGGTTGGAGGTTTTCGCTTCCCCATCCAGTTGAGCAGGCTGTTGCAGACATGGTCATGTAGCTGCCAGATCGTGCCCTTAGGGAGCTGCATCCTACTAGGTAAGCAATAATGAGAGATTCTCTCCTCCCTTGTAGAACCACAGGAAATGTGGGTGACTGGTTGCTGAAGCTGACTAGATCTAAATAACATAACAACAACGGCGTGTTTTAATTACCTGAGAAACACGGCGTTGTATGTACATAACTTTACCAGTGACAGGTCTTTGCCTACAAGCTTACAATCTAAATAGAGAAAGGCATAGAGAAAAGGAAGGGGTAGGGTAAGGCGATGGGGAAAGGTTGCTCGGGCTGAAAGGATTCGAGAGCCATGATGATGGCTTCTGTGCAGGTCCAGTGTGGACAGGATCTGTCTGTGAGAACTGGTGGGAATGTTATGTGATTGAATTGGGGGGGGGGGGAAGAGGAGATAATGGTGAATGGTTTTTTTTCTTTTTTTGGTTGTGCTCCTTGGGAGTGAAAAACTGATAGCCATTTGTTTCCCTTCTTCTTTTAGAGCTGCAGGTGAAGTCGGAGCCGGTCTCCCCTGCCTCATCTCACTGCTCCGATTCGTCCATCGCCAGCTGCTCTTCCTCTTCCTCCGCTGACTTCCCAGGCCAGGTATGTCTGCCATAGACCTCTTTATATGCAGCATCTTGTCCCTTCTCTTCAAGGTCCTATGTTCAGACCTGTGCTTTTCTCTCAGGCCTCCAGCCCAGCTGAAGTGATTGGGGTGAAGACGGAGCACCCCCCGACCCCTCCGTGCATGTTTGGAGACGTTCTTTCACCCCCTTTTGGCACTGTGCACATCAGTGTAGTCCCAGCTCCTGAGACAGGTATATAGCAGGGGACAGAAAGGAGCTTCTCGGGGTGTCATAGACTCCTCTAAAAGTGGGTGCAAGTGGGCCAGTTCAAGCAGTGTTGTAAAGAGCAGAGTGACTCAAACTCCCCTTTAACTTCCAAAGGTACGAGCAAATCTCGCGTCAAGGGCTCTGGATATTCTTTACTTTGAAAAAAATCTGTGTGCCCAAAACAAAGAATGCAAATTAGGTACATTTACCATTCTTATTTCATCATCATAAGAGGTGTCTTGTTCTGCCTCTCTCTCTTCTCACTTACTAGCCCACAGGTTAGCCTCTGCTTCCATGCCTCTCCTGCTTGCCAGAGCTCTTTTCTGCCAACAGTTTACTGCTCTTGGCAGTTTGTGGCTTTCCTCAAATCCCCTAACCTTATTGATGTGCCTCTTTTTTAATTTATAAAACATTCTCAATCGCACACATTTTTTTAAAAAAATCCTCATCGTTGACAACTTCACCTGTAGCAGTTAGAATGTTTGTGAACGTTTGTGTCAGCAGCTCCCTGAGGGAAAATGGAGCACTTTTTAAAGGAGAGTGTGGTGTTTTAAATCGACTTCATAATTGATGTATTGTGTTTTTGCTTTTGATAATCGCAAAGGGGTTGGATATCTATTCTATAGAAAAGGAGGAAAAAAATGAGTGAAATTAAAGAACAGTTCTGGATTAGGCAGATATTCAAAATTCAGGATGCTTGGAGTTCAGCTCTTCTGGTAACTATGTGGAGGGACTTGGCTAATAGCAGCCTACGTGAATCAACTCCTTAAGAGTAAGTGGAATCGCACAGGCACATCTACCTTCCCCTCTGCAATTCTTGAACTGGCTTGGAGAAAGGTACCAACAGGAGCGTCTCTTGTTTTTTCACTTGTTTACTGCCACCGGTGTAACCAGCAGTGCAGCAAGAACAGGAGGCCCCAGAATGGAAAGTGGATTCAAATCCCCTTCAAAGGGGATTTAAATCTCCCCTCTCCTCCAAAGCCTCCTGCCCTGCACTCCCCCGCTGGTTACACCGGTGGTGTAAGTTGGATAGGATCGCGCTGTCATTCTGTCCCCTCTAACGTCACGTAATTGATGGGAGGAAGGTCACTGTGACTTTTGGGGAGGGCCGCTCCGAGGAAGGGGTCAGCCACTGTTCTCCCACTCCATATGGCCCATCATTAGAACTAGTTCCTGACTCGGACTTGAGAGCCCTAAGAAGAGGGAGCGGCTTCTGCTGCACTGACTGGCTGATTCTGTTTCAGGGAAAACCGCCGCTCCCAACAAAGCAGAGAGCATTCTCAGCCGGAAGCCTCCCATTCAGCCAAAGCCAGTTGTGGTAACCACTGTCCCAGTGCAGCCAACAACCACTTCCAGTAAGACCATCTTATTGCAGCCTGTACCCGTAACCCAGTCACAGACCATCAACCCAGGGATTGCAGGTAAGCAGGGAATGGGGCCTCTTTCCAGTCCAAGGGGCCAGGGCATTGCTGTGCAGAAGCTCACATGAAATGGGGAAGGGTAGGAATGGAGCATGGCATGTATATGATCTGGCCTTTTTCTTTTTTGCATTTCAGCGCAGGGTGTAGTAATTTCCCAGTCGGAACTGCTGCACCTCCCAGTGTCTGGACTGATCAAGGTTCAGTCCCCTGTGAAGGAAACTCTCCCAGCAAAACCAGCTCCAAAACCAGAAGCTAAAACCATTGTCCCTGCACCAACACAGGTCGGACCCTGCAACCAAGAGATTGATGTGAGTCCTGTCTCCTCGTGCCCTTCTCTGCCCTGAGGTTCCTCAGTCTTGTCCCACACCCTCCCCTGAACATATGAGTGCAGTGAATCCGATGCAGCACCTGCCTTCCAGCAGTATCCAGCCTTGGGGAGCTCCAGAAGCAAGTAATCTCCATCCCCTCATGTTAATCTCTGGCATTTTGTGTTGGAGGTACTGACACCACTGGTCCATTTATTCTCCATGTATTTATCTAAACGTTTAAACAAGTTATTTGTGCTTCTGCAACATCCTGTGGCAATGAATTTCACAGATTAACATCCCAAGCCTCAGTGGCGTTGCTCGAGGTGGGGCGGAACTGTGGTAATCTCCGTTCACTCCCCAGCACGAGGCGGCCCCCTTGCCGTCGCAGCCATTCAGTGTGGTGAAGGCAATGTGCAGTAGACTCCCTGCACGTTTCCTTTGCCGCACTGAATGGCTCCGATGGCGAGGGGGCGGGGTCACCTCGTGCCGGGGAGTGAACGGAAGATTAGCACAGTGCGGAACTTACCGTTTTGCCCCACCTTGAGCGACGCCACTGCCATGCCTGTTCCCCCCTGCTGGTGCAGCCAGACCAAAAAGATACACGCTGTATCCAGCGGGGAGGCAGAGTGGGAGGCTTTGGAGGGGAATCCCCTTTCCCCTCCGTAAGCTTCTTGTCCCGCAATGGCTCTCCTCATACTTGGGCCAGTGATTTTGGGGGGTGGGAGGCTGCTGCCAGAGGGGATAGAATCCGGTGTGCGCCATTGCCCGCTGCCTCCCTCGCTGGCGTACCTGCTTCGGTGGGTGGTCAGTGGTCTGGCATTGTGTGCCAGAAGGCTTCGGCAGCACACTACTGGGCGCACTGCTGGAGCATGCTTTATGGCTGTTTTTCAGCAACCAGCGCTGGTGGAACATCCATTCCACCAGTGGTGCAGCCCAGTAGGATTGGACTGTAACTTTGTAAAAAAAATTTGTCCTTCGGTTACTCTTACACCCTAATGCCTATCTGCTCCAGTGACTGACAGCCCAATCCTATGCTTACCTCACGCGGGTGGAGCGTATGCTCTGTCGCAAATGTGCAATAAAGCATGTTGCAACAGTGTGCCTTCAGGAAGTGCCAGCACCTTTCTGTCGGCGCCAGCAGATGGAGCAACGCCAACTGGAGCTGGTGAGTCTGGAGTAGGGGCTGGGGGAGGGCGGGGAGGGGACTAAATGGGGCGTGTAGAGGTTGAGGGAGGGTGTGGATCTGTCGCAGAAGGCACGTACTGGATCCTACCTCCTCCAGTAGCAGCCCTCCCCCCCCTTCCTCAGACTTGCGCTAGCAAAATCGCTAGCGCAGGTCCGAGGAGACCCATTGTGGGTTGAGAGGCTTACGCAGGGGCAAGGGGATTAAACATCCCCTTTCCCCTGCTGAAGCTTCTCGGCCTGCTCCCCCCTCTCCTTTGGATTTTGGCAAAGCTGCTCTTATGGGGGGGAATGGGTAGAATTGGGCTGTCAATCTTATTTAACTGTGTGCATTTCTAAATGACTTTTGTTACTCGCTACTTCCCTTTAGATCAAGGTGTTGAAACGGCAGCAGCGGATGATTAAGAACCGCGAGTCAGCCTGCCAGTCTCGGCGGAAAAAAAAGGAATACCTTCAAGGGTTGGAGTCCCGGTTGCGGGAAGCCCTGACAGAGAATGAGCGGCTGCGGAGAGAGAACACCCTCCTCCGGCGGCGGCTGGACTGTGTCGTGAACGAGGTGAGTGCGTGCTGGCCGAAGACGGGACCTGTGACTTTGTTATGAGAGTGGCGGGAGGTGGGAGGGCCTTTCCATGCGTTGCATATACAGTCTGCCTGCATCTTACGTGCGTTTGATTGCGCAAATTCAAGTATATGCTTCCCCCCCCCCAAAAAAAAAGACAGACAAAAACAATAGTTTAAATAGTGCAGGCAGTTTCATCCAAGTTACTCTGTTTATGTCCTGGAGCGAGCCTGAAATGGGAGAACGAAGCTGCGATGTCCTCGGCCTCAGTTCCCGCCTGTCTCTCGTACTGTGATTTTAGTTCTTCAGTCCAACAAGTGCATACTGTCTTTTGAAGGAAGTTTCGACTAGATGCGATATTGGCTTTATGCTCTAACCTTGGAACTGTAACCCTTGTATAAGATGCGGTCCAACTATATACATTGCAGCATTCCTGTATATTAATATTTCATCTTTCCGTGGGAGCATTTTTAAATCAGTGTTTCCAAATCTGGGGGTTGTGACCCCCCCCAGGCAGCGGGAAGCACCATCTACGCCTTAAGGGGGCGTGGCAACCTGGCAGGAGGGCAGGACAGCGGTGGCGGTGGCACTTCCAGGTTGCTGCCGCCACCGCAAGAAAAAAAGGGGCTTTGAAGTTACCAGTCTGTGGCGGTGGCTGAGGACGCCGCAAAACTGGGGTTCTCGCCACTGCTGCAGACAGGTGAGTTTAAAACCCCTTTTTTTCTTGCAGCGGCAGGAACCCGGAAGTGCCATCACTGCCGTCCTCCCCTCCCGCCACCCCCCCCCCACCACAAGCACTTACAGGTTCCCTTCCTTTCAAGTAAAGGTTGGGAACTGCTGGTTTAAATGACACTGCCCTTTGGTTAGCTGTTTATGCCATTCCATTAACTTCCAACTGGAGTTCCCCAGGAGGCTCTGGGGCCCAATAGGCTCTAGTTGGCGACCATCCAACATTTTTGGGCTGCCTTGCCTGAATATAGACGGGTTTTGAAGTGAACGTACAAGGGTGAAAGATCTTCTCTGGAGTCTCGCACTTCACTGCTTCCCCTCTGCTCTTTGTTTGTAGCATGATGATCATACAGGCCAGAGTTGTGGGGGGGGGGGGGATCCCTGAGCTCCTGTCCTTCTGCAAAATGAGGTTTCTAGCTTTGCAAGATCTGAGCAGGCGGATGCGGAGCTGTTTATGTTTACTGACATGCATAGTTTCTGCATTTAGTCATGGCTATCCCCCCCCCCCCCCGGTACCAAAATGCTTGCATCCCCTCTGCAGGGGTATCGTTTTGGTCCCGAACCACCGGTAAGACGAGGGTTTTCATGAGTCGTACCCCAGAGAGGGAGAAGTTGTGCAGTAGTAATAGAGTCGCAGGTTTCTCCTCCTTTTTGTAATGGACAACATGTTCTCCTTTTGGGTCCTGTTTAATGATACAACTCCAGCGTAGGCAGCTAATGAAACGCTTTGCTTCCCCCTTTTGGAAAAGCAGGTACTTTCAGCTGGATTTAGTCTCATTTGGCAACTCTGTATTTGCAGAGTGAACTGCAGTACTGCAGTGTAATGGTGTCCGGCCCAGTGTGAGGTCACCCACAGGATGCCATTCAGCTACCAGGAAGCGGAGGCTTTTCAGCTGGCCCTGTGCCAGAATGCCCGCTGACTTGTCTTTCTCTTCCCATGTAGAACAGTGAATTGAAATTTGGCTCCGGGAACCGGAAAGTCATCTGTGTCATGGTTATGCTGCTCTTCATAGCCTTCAATTTTGGACCTGTTAGGTGAGCCCCTCCTTGGCATTGTCAGTGTCTTGGTTAATAAGTAACTTTGTTCATTGTTCCCTCCTTGAAGCCGTTGGTTGGCAAATCCCCAGAGAATTCAATTCCACCTGTTCTCTGTTTGCCTGTGGCGTGGCCCCTTGGGCATTGGTTTACTTACAGCGAGACCGTGGGATGAAACCGTTTCTGGAAAGATCCTTGTCTGCCTACTGCATCTATTCCTGAATGGTCAGACTCTTGAAATCCCTCTCCTCTTTTTGCTGACATAGCTGTGACTGCCCTCTTTGGGAAGAGTCCTACATGGTCGCTAGTCGTCTCTTGTATACATTGGGGTTTCTGGTCCATTCCAGAGAGATGATGAAGCTGCCTGCCAATCCAGGCATCCTTCCCATTGTTGATAGCTGGGGGAAAAAAGTTGGGTCATTTGTTCTTCTTTTTGTACAACTTTTGTCCCAAAGTTGGAGTAGTTCAGTGGCAGGTCAGATGCTACTTTCGCCTGTAACGTCTGTGGTGTGGATCCCAATTTCTCGGAGGTACCGTTGGCCTCCGAGGAGGGGCTGCAGATCAGTGGTCGATCACCTGCTTTGCATGCGCAAGGCTGCAGGTTAAACCCCCGGCATCTCCAGCTAGACTCCTGTCTTGAGACCCTGGAGAGTCACTGTTAGTGGGACAGTATTGAGCTAGTTGGACCAAGGCTCTGATCCGCAGAAGGCAGCTTCCTGGGTGCCCACATCCAGGCATTTCGCCTTGCTGCAGGGCTCCAAACGGAGGCAGGTGTGCTGGAAATGACTCCACTCTTTCCTCTGCTCAGCATCACTGAACGGAAGACAGCAGATGTGGACCCCCCCAGGCAGGAAGCAGAGTCTGGTCCGGGTCGGAGGCACCTTCTCGGCATCGCGGAGGAATCTCACGAGATTCCAGAGGAGGAGCAGGAGGAGCGGCAAGAGGAGGCCCCAGCCAGGCCGGGAAAAGCACAGTTTCGGTAACTTGGCATTGATGAAGAAGTGATGCAGTGGTTTGGGAACCTGCATGTGACCCTAGCAAGGCCCCCACTCCCTCCCGGAGCCTTTCCAGCTCTCCTGAGTCCTTTATCCTGCGGTGCTATAAAGCACGAAGGGACTCGGGTGTGGGGCTGGCCAAACCCTCCATGTATAATGAGTGTTTATACCCCCTGGCGCACATTTTCCCCCACCGCACCCACCCCTAGTGCCCATGTCCTGTAAGGTGTTAGGGGCTGAAACAGGCCAATTCTCTTCCCACTTTCTTTTCCCTTTTCCAACTGATTCTCACCTGCCTCAACATTCCTGGGGGCCACTGAGCATTCTCAGTTTGTGTGGCCATAGCAGGGGTCCCCCCTGTTTTTGTATACAGACTCCCCCCCCCTTTTTTTCTATGCCCCAAGTATGTCAACACCCCACCTGTCTGTGGAGGTCACTGCCCAGCTGGGACCACCATGTTTGGGTAAATGTGCAAGGAATGGTGATCATTGCAGTGGGTCCCCAGTGTTAACCCTGCTGCTGGATTTGGGAACTGTGTTACCTGCACATCTTCCTGTTAAATCCTTTGAGGCACCCTGACGGAAGCCAAAAGAAGCCATTCACTTCCAGTTGCAGAAATCTTCCATGTCTGGGCATGTGGAGGAGACTGTTAATAGAGATTTTTTTTTAATGTTCAGGTTACTTGCAGTTTTGATACCAACATTTTGGCATATTTAAGATGACTTTTTCCCCCAATGTTCTTTTTGTTTTGTGCCTGTTCTTCCTTTGGTTTCGTTTTTTTAAAAAGAGTGTAATGAAGGGTAATTGTGTAACAGTCACTCCCAGCAGAAGCTCCTCCCCCAGTTGACTTGCTGCAATGGCCTCTTTCCCCACAGCACAGCCCCTGTTGTAGACCAGTGTGGGTTAAAAAAAAAAAATTGCTCACCAGAAGGAGGCTCTTGCCAGGTACTAATGTTCCAAGTAAGAATCCAGTTCATTTTATAGAAAAATGAAACGAAAATGACTACAGGAATCGAAGGTCCAAAACCAGAATCCCCATTTGTTCCTGGGCGCATTTGTTTTAAAACCAATAGAACCAGATACCAATTGGCGTCTTTCATCTCTGGTTCCAAATGCACAAGCTTACGACCGTCGTTGTGCTTTCAGATGAGTTTTCAGATCTACAAGCCTGTGGTAGTGTCCTTACTTCTCGCAAAAGGTGACTGTGCTTTTTGAGCCCATGCTCCCTTTTGCTGACTTTGCTGACTCTTTGCATCACGCATCTCTCCTCCCACTGGCAGGAATCTGTCGGCTCCCTTCTCTGACATGAAGGACCTCATGCTGAGGGACTTGGACAAGCTGTTCCTTGCTTCAGATTGCCGCCAATTCAATCGCACTGAATCGCTCAGGTAGGTCCCGACGAGGGGATCGTGTCGAAGCAGTTTTTCAGGTTTTTGTTTGTACTGAGTCCTGGGAGCATTGTTGGGAACCCTCCTCTTAATTGTTCTTCCACCTACAGGTTGGCTGACGAGCTCAGCGGCTGGGTCCGTCGGCATCAGATCAACCGAAGGAAGCCCTCACAGTCTCGGAAACCATCCCGAGTTAGCCAGGTGCGGACTGGTGGTCTTGAAGAGGAGCGTTCTCCTTGCTGCTTGGAGAGGGGACTGGGCACACAGTGATGACCACCAGTGGCTGGATTGGGTACCCAGAGTTGTGCTGTGGTTTGCCCAAATAATTGGATGTGTTGATGCTTGGGAAGTTACCTAGAGCCGGTCTCTCTTTTGCTGGCAACTTCTCCCATCCATGCCTTCAAGTCTGTGTTCTGTGTTTCAGGACAAACCACAAAAGAAGCCTCCAAGCCCCTCCCATTATGTCCCTGCCAGCCCCCCCAGACCCACTGAGAGGTAAGCAGCTTCTGAATCCATCTTCTTAGAATAGCTTTTCTCCTGTTGCATGCTGGTCATCTTCTAGAGTCCACCTCTCCTTTTCTGCACCTAGCCTATGGATCAGTGTGGGGAGTGTGTTTGGGCCATCGTGCCAATGGTCTTGTGCTCCTCTCCTCCTGTCGGGATGGCTATCCAAAGGGCACAGCTGCCTGCAGGGCCATGCTGCTGTTCCCTTGGCAGTGAGCTCCTTAAATTCACCTCCTCTCAGCTCTGTCGGCCTCTTCCTTCCCTTGTAGATTCCATTCCTGTATCCCATAGTCTTGGTATGGTGGTGATATCATCCCCACACACATTTTGCAAAACTTGCTGTTATCCACTGTGTTTCCAGGAATTCTCTGAGCCAGCTGCAGGTATATCATCACCACCCTGACCACACAGAGCATGACTTCATGGATGCCATTGATCGTCGAGAAGATACCTTCTATGTGGTCTCCTTCCGCAGGGTGAGTGAACGGTGACTTCCGTAGCACTGAACCATAGAAAAGGTTATGGGGGTGGCAAAATCATGCTCTTGTCAAGACCAGTCAACTACTGTTCACAATGCAGTGTGTCAACTTTTGAGTTGCCCACAATTCTTCCTCAAGTCTGATGTTCCACCCAAAAACTGGGGAGAGGATTTTAAGTCCCTTAGGGCGCAATCCAAACCTACTTAGGCCGCTGTTGTAACCAGCGGCCCAGCGAAAACGGGAGGCCCCAGAACGGAAAGGGGATTCAAATCCCCTCCAAAAGGGGAATTCAAAGGGGATTTGAATCCCCTTTCTGTTCTGGGGCCTCCCGTTTTCGCTGGGCTGCTGGTTACAACGGCAGCCTTAGGTTTGGATTGTGCCCTTAAGACAGCAGTGGAGAACGTCTTTGCAGACCAGTTAGGTTAGAGATATGCCTTGGGCAAAAGATTACAAGTTGTTTCTTTGTTTTATTGGAAATGTTTGTACCTGGCCTTCAGGCTGCGATCCTGTGCACACTTACCTGAAAGTAAGCCACATTGACTACTCATGTCTTCTGCGTAGACATGCCTAGGATTGGGCTGTAAGACTCCTAGGGCAGCCTACATAAATTCAAACCACGAGAAGTCATTACAGCAGGAAAGGGTTGGTGGTGGGGGAAGGGATAGGCCTTGCTTGCTTCCTTCTCTTCCTCCTCACAGGGCCGATGGTGTTTCTGTGTCCACTCTGAGGCGGGAGGGGGCACAATCCAAGCTTAAAGAGGCCCCAGCGATGGTGGTCCTTTGTTTGGCTGGCTTTTCTGTCACAGAGTTGCACAGAAGCGCTCTGGGGCAGAGAAATGAATGGAGGCTCTTTATGCTTTTGAATACAGATTCAAGTTAGAATGATAACTTGCAGGATCCACGCTCAGGCAGATAACAGAAGTAAAGAAAAGAACACTGGGCTTTTTGAACTCTGGGCTTTTCGAAAATGCTTTAGATCTCAACCAAGTTGGTAGAAGCTACATTGGGTCATCTCAACAAGTGCGTGGAGGGCTGGGGGGGTTGCTCCCCTTTAGCGAAACCCCATCTCTAGGTGACGGAGGGTCTGGTTTACACATTTGGGACAACGGTTTTCCTCCAGTTCTAGAATTTCCCCTGTTGGACAGCTAAATGTAGCACTGTCTTCTCTGAAGTAGAAGTAGATCAGACATTGTGCCTGGCAGCGTCATCCAGTCAACCTGTGGGATGAGCCAGCAGACTCTCCGACCTGCCACCCGGGCATCTGCCTCCTGTCCTGTGCACCTGTTGCTGCTTGTGGTGGCAGCTGCTGCTGCTCCAGGCTACGGTGGCCTGTTTTCTTGCAAACCTGCGTTTGTGCAGTATCCTAAGGAACACAACCACCAGGACTGCTGTCCCAGCAGCCCTCATAAGGAACTCAGGAAGGGGAAGTTCAGAGGATCACTGGGGAGACCTGGGGCTCCCTGATGTGCAATTCCTGTTGAGGAGCAGGGTGGGTTGGGTACATGGAGTGGAAGAAGGAGACGCTACGGAATAGTACTGTTGTGCTCGAGAAACAGGGCAAGCGTCCATTTATTTCATTCAAAGTGCTCCTCGGTACAGGTTGAGCATCCCTAATCCGGAAATCCGAAATGCTCCAAAATCCCAAAACGTTTTGAGCGCCAACATGATGCTCAAATACGCCCTGGCCAGCCTCTTCCTTGCGTGGCCCTGAAGATGCCAACAGGTCTTTGTTCAGATTTGCAGAAAGGCTGTCGCAGGCACCTGGCGGCTCCCTTCTCCCCCTGGCCACTTACTGCTGCATTTGGGGTCTGCACAGCGCTTGTGTTCTGCAGAATGGCAATCCAGGGCCGACTAGCCTGGCAGGAAGGCAGTGGCTGGGCGCAGAGGAGCAGGGCAAGGAACAGGAACATGCGCGACAGACAGTGCCACTGCCATGTTTCATGAGCGAGCCTGCTGGCCTGGCTGGCTGCGACGGGGAGAGGGAAGCAGAGCTGAGCATTATGGATATGGCAAATATTCCAAAATCCGAAACACTTCTGGTCCCAAGCATTTCGGTTAGGGGATACTCAACCTGTACCACATTTTCCTTTGGCACAATCCCTTGGTCCTCATCCCCCTACTAAAACTTTCCTGCGCCAATACAGCCTTGCCAATGTGGCGTGCGCTGCAGCCTGCGGTGGAGGGGGCGGTCACGGAGGCCTCCTGAAGGCGAGGGAACGTTTGTCCCTTACCTCGGGACTTCATTGGCGCTGGAAGGTGGCGTAGGATTGGGCCCTAAGCTTAAGTACATGCAACTGGACTTGAATGTGCCTTCCTTCCCCTTTTGCCCTCTCCTCCATCCTTCGCCTGTTATCTTCCCGGAGACAAATCTTGGGTTCTAAATACTTCAGAGCAAGGACCTTCTTTCAGGTGTTGTTCTGCAGACTGACAATGATGGTGATGATGCTTTTGTCTGTCTTAGGATCACTTATTGCTGCCTGCCATCAGCCACAACAAAACCTCTCGCCCCAAAATGTCATTGGTGATGCCAGCCATGGCCCTCAACGGTAAAACAAATGGATTTGTGGGTAGAACTGAGGTGGTGGGGTGTATGTGTGCGTACAGTGTGGACCAAGATGTGGTAGAAACTCCTCCTCTCAACCCAGAAGCCGTTGCATGTAAGTCTGTCTTTCGTTTTTCTCTCCCAGAGAGCGTCTACAATTCCTCCCTGGGCTATGAGGTGATGATGCAGATAGACTGTGAGGTGATGGACACCCGCGTCATCCACATCAAGAGCTCGACGGTGCCCCCCTTCCTGAGACGCCAGAACGCCACGCCTGACAATCGCACCCAGCCTTCCCCTCCCGCCTTTTCTGGGCGAGCCACCCGGGCCACTTTGCGGTCCCATCGAACCACTTTGTCCTCCTCGGCCAGGCGGCACCCGCACCGCACCCTGTATCTTGAGGAGCAGGGAGGGGGCTAGCCCTGACCCTCTGGGAAGGTCGTGCTCCAACTACATTGGGAGGGTGCGCCGTCTGGAAAGCAGTGCCCTCCCGCCAGGGAAATGGACACACCCACTCAGTGGAACCTTGCCTGTGTGAGAGATGGGACATACCACTTTTGCTCGCACTCATTCTGTGGGATGGCTGGACCGAACTCCTCAGAGATGTTTCCTCCACCACCATCCCTTTCTAGGGAAGTTGCTTACCTAATCTCATGGCTGCCTCGAGGACGGGTCAGTGAGGATTTTCTCCTGCAGTAAGGGGTTGTGTTGCCATCACTCCCCCCCCCCCATAGCCAGATCTCTCTGCCTCAGCACTGCCCTACAGAGAGAGCCTTTTTGCCTATCTCTACTGCCCCCTGGTGGCTGAGACAGAGAGCTGTGCATTTCAGTGAATAAGGGAGAGCAAGGAGAAGAGTCTTAAACTGCTGTCTGCAATCTAGTCTGTGTGTTTGTTGGTATGTATGTGTGGAGAAGAGTATTGTCTTTTCTACAAAGTGGAGAGAACAGTGCGTGTGTGTGTGCGTGTGCGTGTGTGCGCGGCCCTCTTCTCAATTGCTCTAATCGCACTTAGGCCTCCCCCTTGGGGTCCGTCTTGTTTTGTTCTGTTTTTTTTATTGTTTTTTTAATATAAATGTAGCTACAAATAAACCTAATGTGTGATCCTCAACTTTTTGTCCATCTTTTTCATTCTGATGCACAAGCACCATAAGAGAGACAATATAATCCAACCAGAGCATTCTTCCCAGCTAAGAACTATATAAGGTGCAGAGGTAGAGTCTTTGAAAAGTCATAGTGAGCCTGAAAACAGTTTGAGCTGGAGAGAACTGAGTTTGGTTGAGGCTGTATCTTTGGTTTCCATTTTTTTCTTTCCTGAAGAGCTGTGTGCATTCTGTATCAAATCTACCTTTTGTGCTTAGTTAGTGAAGACATCTCAAATTATGGTACCCATAAAGCTACAACCTACTCACCAAGATTTCTGAATGGGCTGGTTGGGCAGGACACCTGGCTCGGTAGAGCAACCATCTCATATATGCCTGAAGATCTGAAGGACGGCAGTTCAAGACGGCCAGAAGTGTCTGTCTGTTGGAGAGCTACTGGCACACCAAGCTTGATAAGTTGCAGCTGCAACTGGAACTGCGGCTGCACTTGAGTGAGTCAAGGTTGCCAGTCAGCTGAAGCGTGGTGAGGCGAACGCCAGAGAGAGAGAGAGCTGGACTGAAAACAACATCTAGAATGAAGGGTTCTACGAAAGATTAGAACATTATATTGTAAACCCCCCTTGTGGTTTAGAAAGCCTGCCCATGTAAACCGCCTTTGAATTAAAGTCGGAGGAGAAATCCGATAACCAAAGAAAAGGCGGTATATAAACACTGGTTTGTTGTTGTTGTTGTTGTTGTGGAGGAAATTCTGATACTTTATGAAGTACAGCTGGTAGTTGGATAGGCCCTTGCTCAAGGTAGGGCAAAGTGGGAGAGAGTCTGGCCCTCCTATGAGCTATTGCATGGGGGTCCGGGTATTTCCAGACGTACATATACAGAGAGTTCACTCAGGAGTGAAATCCTTTGAATCCCTCAAGTATATTGAAACGTTTTATGTTACTAGGGTGGAAACCATGTTAGAGAAAAAGGAAAGAGAGAGGAGAGTGGAGATGAAAACTGGTAGAAGAGCAGCAATTAATTTAGGGCAGTTAACAGATTTTGAATAATATATTGACAAGATGCTGGATATTAAAATTGCAGCCATTGATACACGGTAGTGATGGGTATTGGGTGTTTATAGTTCTGATAATGACATACTATTTCTTTCTAACTCAATAGGGTCGTGTGTGTATACTCTGCCTTAAAAATGTAACATTCTATGCCAAATGTCCTGAGCCAAGCAAAGCTGAACTTTGCAACCTGCCTATGTGAATGGCTACTAGTCATGATGGCTACTATATGTATGGTACTTTCAGGTGCAGAGCTGAATAGTTGCAGTTGCAGTTGCAGGACAGCAGGACACCTTCACCTCCTGTTTGTGAGCTTTGCAGTGGTCTCTGCTTGTCTACTGGGAAACAGGAAGCTGGACTAGATGGGCTCTGGCCTGATCCAGGAGAGCGTTTATGTTTTTATGCCTAAATGATGCATGCCGACAAAATTGGTGCACTTTTATTTTGCAGTTTTTTTAATCTTCTGAATCATTTTGGGTCTGTTGGTCATGGGTAAGGGTCCAGGGAATTGCAGCAGTCTGTGCCCACACACTTTTGAGCATCTCCTAGCAACTGTGTGCACGTGTGCGTATACACATCTCTGAGATTCTCAGATAACTGGATTCTGCATCCATTTCCACACAATGTGCTTGTACAGTGTTTCTATGGCATCACAACACACAAAGAGAACCAAATCTGTGGGAAACAGGATACAGAACTAGGTGTGTCTTTGGCCTGATCTAGCAGAGCCTCTTCTCGTGTTTTTAAATTTCCCTGCAGTGGAGCCCTTTTTTGCTTTAACCCACTGGCTACTGAGAAGCTGGGCCTGAATCATTCAAGTGCCTTTCTACTTAATTAGCGGGATGGAGTGATTTCGTTTAACCCCTTAATGGATTGAGTGATTTCGTTTAACCCCTTAATCCTCATTTCCAACAGCAGCCAAACTCGAGTACGTGTAATTGCATTTGCTTAAATTCATCTTTCCCTCTCCACCTTCTGTAAGTTCCTTGAGAGCAAGTAACTGTCATTTTATTTTAAAAAATATTGAAAAGCTTTCCATACATTTTGTATAGAATTAAAAAAAATCAAGAGGGTAGAAATCGTCGTGCGTTAGGAAAACTAGAGCGTGAAAATTTAGAGGACGGGCTGTGGTGCGTGCTGAAGGTCCCAGGTTCAGTTGCTGGCATCTCCAGGTAGGAATGGGAAAGACCCCTTGGAGAAATGCTTACTGAGCTAGATGGACCAATGATCTGATTCATTGTAAGGTGTCTTTATCTGTCCATAAGACCCTGCTAGCAACGCTCATATTAACATATTCCTCAGGCCAATTTCTCAGTTTGCTTCCTGCTGAGCCTGATGATGATGCCACCTTGCAGCTGATGACGTTGATGACATCACTGCTTTCACTGCTCACCCAAGAAGGAAGGGTTATATCATGGACAGCTTACAAATAATATGAATATTTAGACATGATATGCTGTTACTGATCCAGCAGGTCATGCCAATCTTATCCCACTCAAACAGTGGCAAACCTGAGGATGGGACATAAGGTAAGGGAATAAAACTACAGCTCCCAGAATTCCCTATGCCTGGTTTTGTGCAGGGAAGAATAAAGGGGAGTTGGAACTACAAGTCCCAGCAACTAGTGGCCTGCCTGAATCCCTATTACCCGGAGGCCTGGCTGAGATTGGGGTGGGGGTGGGGCGTGGGGGGGAAGGGGGAGCTGGAAGGGGGGGCCACGTTGATGAATTGCAGCAGTAGGGAAACGTCCTGGAGGAGCATCTGCGCAGTTTGCAAATGCTGGTGAGGAAAGGGGTGGTTGGGGGGCCCCCCTTCATCCCCCGTGCCCGATTCTGCCTTAACTGTGCCTTTTGATCGTGGAGCTGGATGGTGGGGGGAGGGAGTGGCAGTGCCTTGGATTTTCCCTTTGTTTCGACCCCCCTCCGCTTGGAGCGGGGCGGGGGAAGAGCCAAAATCCAGGAGAGAAGTAATGAGACCTCTGCCAAAGGAGGGAGGCAGAAGAACTGGATGGAGATGATGGGGAGGAGATGGGCAGGGAAGCCTAGCTGAGAATCTGCTCTCCTTTTTGGGGGTGGTGGTGGTAGGGTAATAGAATGGGTGGGGTGGGGGCATGCATGATGCGTTAAAAAAAAGTTGAAGGAGTCTAAAAAGGAGTCTACAGCACACAGGGTGGACAGATTCCAGAGTGGACAATGGACTGAGACAATGGTTCCCGTCACATCACAGGCTTAATTAACTTAGCAGACCTAGGAGGACATTGTTACTCCCAATAACTGCCGGTGGGAATTGTCACTCTGCTAATCTTGGACACACTTCAGCTTTTAACTTGAATCGCTACTGTCTGACCATACTGACCATACATTTCCTGGTCGTTTGGTTTATCATTTTTTATTCTTTGTCTCTATAAACTTGCTTCTTTGTCTCTATAAACTCTATAACCCCCCCCCCCCTTTAACTAAGGATAACACTTCATGGATGTGATCATGTGGACAAAAGCTTCTGCTACAATATGTCTCTTGGTCTTTGAAGAGCCACAAGCTGCTTTGTCGTTTTGATTCTGGAGGGGTCACCCACCGTCCTTGCGGCCTCTTGCGAGAAGCCCAGCCGCGAAGAGTCTTGTGGTACCTTCTGGTCAAACGGTTGGAGAAAAGAGATCACCTCCTCCTTCTCACCTTCCTGAAGCGTTATCCTCAGTCAGCGGAGATATACTTGCATGGGGAGAGAGAAAAATGTGTAAATGTGTCTGTGTATTAGGGCTGTCACCCAATTAAGCAAATCCTTTTGTTGTTGTTGTTCAGTCGTTAAGTCGTGTCCGACCCTTCGTGATCCCATGAACCATATCCCGCCAGGCCTTCCTGTCCTCCACTATCTTCCTGAGTTCGCTCATTTTCATGTTCATTGCATCGGTGATGCTGTCTAACCATCTCATCCTTTGCCTTCCCCTTCTCCTTTGGCCTTCATTCGTTCCCAGCATCAGAGTCTTTTCCAGAGAGTCCGCATTAGGTGGCCAAAATATTTGAGCTTCAGCCTCAGTACCTGTCCTTCCAGGGAACAGTCAGGGTTGATTTCATTTAGGATTGACTGATTTGATCTCCTAGCAGTCCAAGGGACTCTCAGCAGTCTTCTCCAGCACCACAGTTCGAAAACATCTATTCTTCAGCGCTCAGCCTTCCTTATGGTCCAACTCTCGCAACCATACATTGCTAAAGCAAATCCTACTCACGTAATTAAATGAATTTTAATAGGCAGTCCAATCTGCACAAACGTGCAAATGACTAAAACAATAGCATATTTTCCTTCTTTTGGGGTGGGGTGTATGTGTCACAGCTGTCATCATTTTCGAAGCGGCAGCCCTCCCTTTTTGTGTGCCAGTGACAGGGAAGTGCCTCAAATATTGGCTGCTATTTAATATTTTACTTATTTTTTATTTACATTATTTTTACCCCGCCTTTCTCCCCGAGGGGACCCAAGGCGGCTTACAACAAAAAAGAAGGAAATACAATACAACAAATACTCATACAAATACTCAAATACAAATATTTATATTTGCTCTTTAATTTATAGAAGTATTTTCTATGGGCAGCCCAATCCTACCTAAATCCCCACGTGGCAATGCAGCGGCGCCAGCGCAGCTTCCGCTACTTCCCATGGAGCATTTCCGGCTGCTGAGGTAGTCTCAGCGAAAGGGGACATTTGTCCCCTTGCCCCAGGGTAAGCCCCAGCAACTTCAATCACTGGCGCGAGTCTGCGCTGCTTCATGAAGGTGGATGAGGCCCGTTAAGGGGCTTGGGATTTGACGTGCACTGCTGCCGCCGATCCCACCCCCCTCCTGGGCCTGATCCACCCCATCACCACCCCATTCCGCCCACCCGCTTCCCTGCTCTGCCCCTCCGTTCAACCCCCTTCCTGCCTCCCACCAACCCCCTGGGTGGGCTACCTGCTCTGGTGGGTGTCTGTGGGCCTGTTGGCATGTGGAACTCCCTGCCAGCAGGCCTGCAGCGTACATTGGCAGAGACTGCTTTCCAACAGCTGTGAAGCAGCCTCCACTGGCGCAATGCTAGTTGTGCCGGCAGGGGAGGGGGTTAGGATTGGGCTGTAAGAATACTTGGCGATTTGGCAAGTAGTAGTTGACAGTTTGGCGAATTGTTGCCAAATAATTGACGATAGTTGAAAAAATGTATCAACCAATCAGGGGGCACTTTTTAGACGACTTCAAAAGAGTTTGAATAGTTAATCCAAGGCTGCAGCCCCTGTACACTCAACCAAGATTGCGCTTCATGCATCCAACCAAGCCCACAATAAATCTGTTTGTCTTTAGCAGGGCCGGCCCATCCATGAGGCCAACTGATGCTGTCGTCTCAGGCAGCAGGTTGGCTGTCCACTTCATCCGTCTACCTACTGTTTCTCCTCCCACTTCCTGAACTGGAAAAGTAAGAAGGAGATGGAGCAGGAAATGTGGAAAAGAGGAGAGTGGTCCTCTACCACTGTCCTCTCCTCCACACTTCCTGTCCTACTCCGTCACCATCTTCCTTGTCCAATCGAGGGAGTGGGAGGGGCAGGGGCTGGCTCATCAGTAGGTAAGGGGGGGTAGCATTTGGCATTTCGCCTCAAGTGCCAGGAAGTCCTTCAGCCATCCCTTTACACTCATTATTGTCTTGAAAGCGCACAGAGGACTTTTGGCAGTGATGAAAGTGAGCCAGGCGTGGTCAGGACTGAAGTACTGGCATGAGACTGTGGTGTGGAACTACAGCAACATTTAATGCTACCAGGGCTCCAGTCTGTGTGGGAGCTCTGCCAGTTCTGAATATTTTCAGGTCAGTACTCGGGGCTCAGTAAGGAGAGAGAAGGGATACACAGGGCATCCATCAAACCATGAAGCCTTTGGGTGCAGCTCCAGGTTGCTTCAGGTTGATTAAGGATGGTAGTATTTTTTTAGACTCTCCACTTTGGTTCCTATTCCCACATGTAATGGACATTTGTAGTGGTTTGGGAGTCGGACTTAGACCTGGAAGATCCAGGTTCAAATCCCCGCTCAGCCACGAAGCTTCCTGGGTGACCTTGGGCCAGTCACTATCTCTCAGCCCCACCTACCTCACAGGGTTGTTGTGAGGACAAAAAGGAGGGGAGGAAATATGTACACCACTCTGAGCTCCTTGGAGGAAGGGTGGTATTAAAAAATGTGAAAAATAAATAAATAATGGTTCCTATTGAAACATTTACCGTAAAAAGTGGTTCAGTAACCAGATTCAAACACTTTGAACTAGTTGAGATACTACACATCATGAAGAATATTATAGAACTCTTTTTTTATTTTTTTATTTTTGCTTTGCCATGTGAGGCTATCCAATGAAGACTGTGGTCAATGTATTTTCTCAAGGGAAATAGTTATTTTGAAGAATTGACTCTTTTGTTTATGTAGCACACATCTATATGCATGGTACTTCACACAGAATTAGAAAAAAAGACAATCACAAACTAGTTTCTGTTTTAAAAGGGTCTTAATGCAAAATGCATAAAATAGGATTTAAAAACAACAACAGGAATATACCTAGAGTTGGATGAATGATAGAGCATTCTATCAGCGAGGAGGAACTGCATCGCCAAGGAAACACAAGACGCTTCCAGTAGACTCTGGTGCACCAAGGTTTTGTTGTTGAACAACAGCCTGTGGGTGGGCAAACGTCGACTTGGGTTCGACTCCTGAGCCCCAGGAGGAGGACCACAGACGTTGATCTTAGCGGAGCAGAAGAGACTGGTAGGCAGAGCCTAGGAGGACTGGTAGCTCTCCTGGGGGCGTGGCCATCTTCTTTACAGATGGCTCTCTAGGAAATACAAGTAACAGTGTCTCCAAATATAGTTGGAGCAGAGAAGATCCCTGACAACTCCGCTCTCAAGAATCTCCTGAGTGTCTGAGAACTGAACCGGTTTCAAACCAGTTACTACTTTCTGTGTTTAGGGGTTTGATTCAAGGCAACCAAGAGATTTTTATGTTTGGATTTGGTTCTGTTTCACTGGAAAAAAAACAACCCCCTCTGGGAACAGTTTTTTGGTTATACATGCTCAGAGGGCGTTTTCTTTTCTAGTCACATCTGTTTCGTTTTCTTGAAAAAAGAAAACCAGAGAGGTGCCCGTGCTATGGCCACTGATGGGAGAGGTGGTGCTGAATGGACGTGGTGTGAAGAAAAAATATTTCTTTACCCAGCGTGTAGTTCATCTGTGGAACTCCTTGCCACAGGATGTGGTGATGGCACCTGGCCTAGATGCCTTTAAAAGGGGTTTGGATAGATTCGTGGAGGAAAAGACTATCACAGGTTACAAGCCATAAGCAACCTCCTGGTTTTAGAAGTAGGCTTTCTCTGTGCCAGGTGCAGGGGAGTGGCAGCAGGAAACAGGTTATCTTGTTGGCTGTGTGCTCCCGGAGGCATCTGGTGGGGCCACTGTAAGATATAGGAAGCTGGACTAGATGGGCCTTTGGCCTGATCCAGCTGGGCTCTTCTTATGTTCTTATGGATAATGGAGAGAGAAGTTCTCCTTCTCACAATGCTAGAACCAAGGGTCAATGGAGAGAGTGGATAGAGAGAAGTTCTTTTCCCTCTCACACAACACTAGAACTAGGGGACATCCACTCAAATTGAGAGGAGGGAGGATTAAAACAGACAAAAGAAAATTTTACCCAGCGTGTAATTCATCTGTGGAACTCCTTGCCACAGGATGTGGTGATGGCATCTGGCCTAGATGCCTTTAAAAGGGGTTTGGACAGATTCATGGAGGAAAAGACCATCACAGGTTACAAGCCATAAGCAACCTCCTGGTTTTAGAAGTGGGTTTTCTCTGTGCCAGGTGCAAGGGAGTGGCGACTGGACACAGGTATCTTGTTGTCTTGTGCTCCCTGAGGCATCTGGTGGGGCCACTGTGTGATACAGGAAGCTGGACTAGATGGGCTTTTGGCCTGATCCAGCAGGGCTCTTCTTATGTTCTTATGTTCATATGTCTGAGAGGAAGTAGGGGGGGGGGGCTGCAAGACTAAGACTAATGAGACCTGTGAGGAGGTTTTGTTTTCTTATTGGAATTGCTGGCTTAAATTAATAACAATTAAAGAAGTCAACCTTCGACAACAGGTACCTTTTGTGGGTGTGTGAAATTAACCTCATTTCCTTTTCCTCTCTCTCTCTCTCTCTCTCTCTCTCACACACACTCACTCACTCACTCACTCACACACACACACAGAGCACAGAATGAGGGCCATGTTTTTGTCTGGACTGGCCCCCCTTTCCAGGGGATGGGAGAGGACTGCAGTGGAGCCAGCACAGGTGAGCATGCCCATAAGAGGCTTCTTCAAAGTACTGCTCCCAAGTGGAAAAGCGGGGGAGAAGATGCCCTCTAAACGTCAGGAAGGGTACTTGCAGGAGGACCAATGGCATTCCTTGCCCATAACTGTGGGTTCAGTAACCTATTTAGAGCAGCGGGGCCAGTCTGAAAGCCCCCTCACTGCATGAAATACAAGCACACCTTTTTCTGGCTCCTGAGGACAGCTCTGACAAAGCAGTTCTGCACATTGTCAGCATGATCTGTTTGAACTGGGAAAATGGCAGCTGTGGAGACAGAATTTGACTGGGACCTGCGAAGTCACCAACATATCTTTCTTCCTGCCCACATTTCTGGCAGGAGTTTTGCAATTGTCTTTGAAACATTTATACCTAGGTGGGGGCAGGGGGCAGGCGGTTTACATACGTTATGCACAGAGCCACTCACCAGAATTTTATCAAGGGGTATGTTTCTTTTGGGCCCCTTCCCTTCATGCAAATTTGACTCCTGGGCCCTCCATTTTTGCTCCTGGGCCCTTTTGACCCATTTTTGGCCCTGGGTACGATTGTACCCCCTTAACCCCCCTCTCAGAGGCCCTGGTTATGCATTTTAGATTTTTTTCCTAAACCATCAGACCATGAATATTTTGTGGTCTTCTGAGAAGATTTAACCATACTGGAAAACATAATTGTATTAATTAGAAAACTGCTAGGATGTGTACTCCTATGAATCCAATAGATTTGGCCAGCCCGGACTGGGAGGGTCCAGGGATATTGGCACTGATTTGTGCCGATATCCCGAGCCCCTTCCCATCCCGGGCCGGCCTTACACGGCCTCGCTGGACATGCGCCAGCTAAATAGCTGGTGCACATCTGAGGAGACCCACGCCACTTACACCAGGGGAAGAGGACAATTGTCCCCTTCCCTCAAGGTGAGTCCGGCTTGCGCTGACATGGGTTGCAATCCACGCAGGATGCAGTGGCCGGCCATTTAGGCTGGCCGCGCATACTTGCGCAGGATTGCGCTATAGGTCTCTTGCATGCCAGCTGCGCATCTGACACTGTATTTCTTGCTGTTTTCCATAACCAAGTTTCGAAGCTGGAATATTTGCAGATTTTCATTCTCTGTCTAACGGAACCCTTGAGAGGGACTTGGGGGGCAATGGAGGCTGACGGGGGCTCTCTTTTCTTGCAGAAGCTGGTCACCTTTAAAGACGTGGCTGTGTACTTCACAGCAGGGCAAGGGGCTCTGCTGGACCCGGATCAGAGAGCCTTGTACAAAGAGGTCATGATGGAGAATTATGAGAACGTGGCCTCCTTAGGTAAGAAACCTGCTTTCTCATTCTGTTTGAGTACTGCTATTGGTCTGTCCTTTGCCATGGTCCTTTATATGTTCAGGACGGTGAGTTTATGTGCATCATTATTTTTATTTCCTTCCTACTGCCTCATAGGAGATAAAGGCAAGTTACAAGATAGATGTATTACATTTTATTCTCACAACAACCCTGTGAGGTAAGTTAGGTTGTGAAAGGAAGAGAGAGATTTCCCTAAGGCCCAAAGTGAACCTTGCTAGTCCAGCATTATGCATTGACTCCTCCTGCAATAATCTGGACAGTAATCTGGACTCCTCCTGCAATAATCTGCAATAATTGACACCTCCTGCAATAATATGCAATAATCCCTCCTCCTGCTGCAGGGATTATTTCCTTCACCTGCCATGCTCATAAGGGAATATGCAGAATGATAGAGATTCTTTCCGTAAGACTGAGCTCAGGGTGTGTGAGGGCAATATCCCATCGTGATAATATCTCCTTCCCTAGAGGTTTTTGAGATTACTGAGAGGTTACCTAGAGGTTTTTGAGATTACCTTCATTTCTGAGTTAGGACTCGTAATAATCAGCTTTGGAATGGACTCTCAAGAAGCCACTGCTTAGGATGAGGACTCGACTTGCAAGAGCAGCCAAGAAATACAGTATATTAGGTATCCGCCTATTACCTCCTGAGCATGATAGCTGAAGGAAATAATCCTCTACCATGATAATTTCAAGCAACTCTTAAGACAGTTGACAGGGTAAAGATGGTGACATAACAGGACATAACATCCCAGCACAGCACGTGCCAAGTGGCACATTACTGTAGATGTCCTTCTTGAAGCCTTGGGGGAGTTTGAGGGAAGATTTCCTCTTGTAGTCAGGAACATGTCTCTGTGCTCACAGAATGCAAGCTGAATTTACTGCCGACAATATACTGCCATAAATACCAAATTCCTTCTGATGCTTCTTTTATGACAAGGAGTTCCCATCCCCAAGCCAAACCTCATCTCCCGTCTGGAACGAGGTGACGATCCATGGGTGCCAGATTCTCGAGGCGTGGATGGTAACCATTTCGCTGGCAACCGCCCAGGTGAGGAATCGGATTGCCCCCTTACACTGTTTTTTATTCCAAGTGTTCCTTTATAAAAAGCCCCTCACAAGTGTTTCCTAGAGAATAAATAAAATAAAACAAGAATGCAAGGGTTATTGTGCCCCTTGTTTCAGGCTGCTCCAATTTCTTTAAGATTTTTGCAGCATATTGCCCATCCTCACCTCTGTCTACTGTTCAGCTTTCTAGGGTCAAGAGTCAGACCTGCCCGTTTTTGCCTCTTGTCCCAGCAGGTGTCTTGAGGAAAAAAAATTCGTGCCGCAAGTGTGGAAAATGTTTTCCTCAGAAATCGGATCTTGTCGTCCACCGGATAGTACACATGGGAGAGAAACCCTTCAAGTGCCTGGAGTGTGCAAAATTCTTTGTCCATCATTCAGAGCTTGTGAAACACCAGCGGGTCCATACAGGCGAGAGACCCTTTAAATGCTTAGAGTGTGGGAAATGTTTTTCTCGACAGTCGGTGCTTGTGAACCACCACAGAATTCACACGGGAGAGAAACCCTACCAATGTTTGGAGTGTGTGAAGTGTTTCACCCAGAGATCACAACTTGTCAGACACCGGCGGGTCCACACAGGAGAGAAACCTTATAAATGCTTGGAGTGTGGGAAATGCTTTGCTCGTCATTCGGTCCTTATAAATCACCAAAGAGTCCACACGGGAGAAAAACCGTATAAATGTCTGGAGTGTGCAAAGTGTTTTGCTCGTCAGTCAGTCCTTGTGAATCACCAGAGAGTCCACACGGGCGAGAAACCCTACAAATGCCTGGAGTGTGGGAAGCGCTTCGCTCACCAGTCGAACCTTGTGAATCACCAGAGAGTCCACACAGGAGAGAAACCCTACAAATGCTTGAAGTGTGGGAAATGTTTTGCTCAACAATCAGATCTGGTGAAACACCGGAGAATCCACACAGGAGAGCGACCCTATAAATGCTTGGTGTGTGGGAAGTGTTTTGCTATACACTCAGATGTTGTGAATCACCAGAGAGTCCACACAGGAGAGAAACCCCATAAATGCTCAGAGTGTGGGAAATGTTTTGCTCAGCGCTCAGCCCTTGTAAGTCACCAGAGAGTCCACACAGGAGAGAAACCCTACAAGTGTTTGGAGTGTGAGAAATGTTTTGCTCAGCTATCAAACCTGGTGAAACACCAACGAATCCACACGGGAGAGAAGCCCTATAAGTGCTTGGAGTGTGGGAAATGTTTTGCTCGACACTCCCACCTTCGTGTACACCACAGAGTTCACTTGGGAGTGAGATCCTATGAACGCCTCAAGGGTAGTGAAAAATTTATAGAGAAAGGAAACTTTATTTAGTATCAAATAGCACACACAGGTGAACTTCATTCTGAATAATTCAAGGTTAGTAACATTCTCCTCTGAAAATAATACTCAGCATCATACAAGTGTCACTTGGCTCGTATTCAGATGTTGCATCGATGACACATGGATACTGGCGCAACGTCCGTCGTATCCTAAGCCTGTCCTGTCAACCAATGGTGTACTAGTGCTGGTGCAACAAGGGCCAAATGCCAAGCCTGTCCTGGCAAAGCAGTGGTGGTCCTGGCACAGCCCTTCCCAGTAACAACCCCAGTGCTCATGGAAACACACAACACCGCCTGTTATCCATGGAGTAGTATCTTGATGGCAGCATGTTGGGCGTGTCATCCATGCAGAGGCGTGGAAAGACTGGAGCGAGCGGAGCAGCGGCTCCAGGTGGCACCGCGGCGCTGCTCCGCTTGCTCCAGTCTTTCCACGGAGCAAGCGCGCGCATCCAGTGCCCGCCCATCCAGTGACGCGGGCGGGCACTCCGAGGCCTTCTCCCCTGGCCTCGGAGCCGGAGAAAGCTCCGGAGCGTCCACCACGACCGGTGGACAGGGCTTTCTGAAGGTGGCGCGCTATTTATCCTTTTTTGCACATGCGGAGAACGTTTACGTTACGTTAACGTTCTGCGCATTGCAAAATAGGATAAATAGCGCTCCGCCTTCAGAAAGCCCTGTCCACCGGTCGTGGTGGACGCTCCGGGGCTTTCTCCGGCTCCGAGGCCGGGGGAGAAGGCCTCGGAGCGCCCCGGTAAGCCAGGTCGCCCCCGGAGTGGGGCCGCCCCCCAGAGCGGGGCCGCCCCCTACAAGGGGCGGCGCCACCCCTTCGGGGCGAGTATCAGCGAGCAGTGCTCCAGGCAGCATCCGCTCCTGATACGCCTCTGCATCCATGTGATGTCCAAGGAGCCAATCATTGCATCCAGTCAGCCCTAACATTGGTAGCCAGAGAATTGCTACCAGGGTGAACTAAGCAGGGGGCAGGGCCAATGAGTGGCCAATGACAGGGGGACACACCCCCTGCTGCCAGCCACTAGGAATGAGCAACCCAGGAGCAACACCCCACCCCACCCATGGGAAGATGCCCCAAGGACGACACTACAGACACGCACAAAACATGACACGAGGATGCTGCAGCACACCCCCACCTCCTACAGGAGTTGCAGTGGCATCTGCAGCAAAGGGGAAACAAGGGTAGAAAGATAGCTGGAAGAGGGCAGCCTTGTGAAACAAGCACACAAGCCTCTCCTTGGCAAGGGTTCAAGTCCATGTGGTGACATCCACCAGCTGGAAGAAGGAGCCCTTATGCCAAGGGAGCAAGTCACAAGGGGAGCCTCAACAGCACGCAGGCAAAGGAGGGTGCTGGTGGGTCACTATACAGAGACATAGGCTGGGAGCCAGGCAGGATGGGTTTGAGCCCACCTAAGGGACTTGCCCTAACCAGCAAGGCATTTTGCCCGACTGGCCAGAAACACCCATGGCAGCTACAAAAGAAGAGAGGGAAGCAGGTCTAGAACCCACATCAGCCAATCCACAAAGCTGCTTGCTTGGGGTCTGCATGATGTCCTCACCTGTGGGACAGCTGCCTGTGGGGAGCAAGGAGAAACACAGAGGGAGTAACAAGGAATAGACACCAGCCACAACTTTCTTTGGCTTGAGATGCATACTTGCTGTTTGCGAGGGAGAGTGGTGCCACCAGAATGTACAGGCAGCGGTGCCCTGTAGGGAACAAGCACATGGTGGCTTGGAACATCACTTTCCCCTCTCCTGGTGTATGTGTGTGTGTGTGTGTGGGGGGGGGGGGGTTTGCATTCAAACTCTGCAGAGGAACACTGTTCAGCCCCCTGTGGCAATGGTGCAGTCTGGAAAAATAAAATGGGTTCTGATGCACTTTTAGTCAGCAGTAGCACTGGTTGGAGTCTCTGGCATTCCCCAAAAGCATGGGATTCCCTTTGCTTCCCTATTGTGGGGTGCATTCTTCTTCCCCTGTGGGAGTGACGAGGTAGAGTTCCCAGGTGGGTGGGTGTTTGTGTGCGGAGACGTCTTGGGGCAGGATACCTGCAGTAAGAATTCTGAGACAACAAGTGTGAACAAAATACCTTGCCATACATGCTGTGAGGGACAAGAGGGTGGTTGTGCAAAGTGCTCCCTTTGTGCGTCAAGTGCCCTTTCACCATGGCTCATCCCCACAGTTCTCCTTTGAGGGAGCAGAGAGATGTAGCCCCATGCCATGTGTCTTCTCAACTGAGCTGTCGTCTCCCTGGGAGCAGAGGCGAATTTAGGGCGGAGCAAGCGGAGCACCCGCTCCGGGCGCCATCGCCCGAAGGGCGCCCCGCCGCTCCGCCCACGAGTTGGACTCGGACTCGAGTCTCCGAGTCGGACTCGGAGACTCGAGTCCGAGTCGGACTCGGAGACTTGAGTCCGACTCGGGCCGGCCCCCTCAATCGGGAGAGCTGGCTGGGGACGTCTTCCCCGGCCGGCTGCCCGGGGCCTTCTAAGGAAGGCCCGCTGCGCAATTTTTTGCGCATGCTCAGACTGTTACTGAGGAAAAAGGGCTGCCCTTTTCCCTCAGTAACAGTCTGAGCATGTGCAAAAAATTGCGCAGTGGGCCTTCCTTAGAAGGCCCCGGGCAGCCGGCCGGGGAAGACGTCCCCAGCCGGCTCTCCCAATTGGGGGGTGTCTCGCCAGGTCGCCCCCTCCTGGAGCGCGCCCCTTCCTTCCCGGAGCGTGCCCCCCCTCCGGAGCGTGCCGCGGCCGACAGGCCGCAGCACGCTATTTAATTATAGGGCCGCCTCCCCTCCGGGCGCCAAGGGAGGCGGTTACGCCTCTGCCTGGGAGAGGCTTTAGTACTGGGGTGGGTGTGTTTTGATTGGCTGCCAAATGTCTGTATCCCATCATGCTCTGTTGTAGGAAAGTGGACGTGGCGGGGGGGGGTAAGCAGAAGGTACAATTTTCTGCCATTTTTCCTCTTCTCCATTGTTCCTTATGGGCTTACCTCTACCTACACCAGCTCTGTCGTTGCTATGGCATTTTTCTGGCGTTGGGGGTGGTCTGTTTTCTGGCATCCAAGTGGCGTCCAAGCAGCTACATCGGCGTGGCGCTTCTCCGATGTTACACCAGCGTCCATAGTGCATCTGTTGGCAGGCAGATTTCTACACCAGCAGGGCTGGTGTACATGGAGATATGCTGGTGTATCTCAAGGATAGGATTGGGTCTTTAGACACTTCATAGTATTTTAAAGCAAATAAAGTCACAGTATTTAAAGAGCAGTCACAACAGGTACTTAGCCTGAGCTATGAGCCTGGCTTTGCAATTTGCACGATAGACATATATACCAGCAAGTTAAACACTGTTTCAGCTGTCTGCTCCTTCCAGCATGTTTCCAGCAGGCAATCTGCCTTTAAAAAAATGCACCTGCATGTACTCATTTATGGTCATCCTTCACCTTTAAAAAAAAAAGGGGGGGGTACAAGCATTTTAAAAACAGTTAAAACTGGAAATGGGAAGGGGTGTTGGTAACTGCATGGGTGCTGTCCAATTGGCACTCTCTGCACCTGGCTTGTCCCTGGTTCACAATGAATGATGCTGCAAATGTGCTGAACCAGCTTTTCAAAGCTCAGCAAATGGAGAGAGAAACATCCAGTTGTACCGAAAACAGTGAGTGCACTTCCAAACCCACCTCAATGCTCTAAAAAACATTAATGTCTGTCTTCACCATTTGTCTACAATTGCCTGGGTGAAATGAATGATTCCTATTTTAGGTTTTGAGTGTCTGGCTTAGAAACAAAGGAGGCATCCATCCCTGAATACCTGTAGTCTACTTTTATCATTCTGGACCTCAGGTCAGAAAGGGAGCAGCCAAAAAGCTCCTCTGCAGTGTTGCACACCTGCTGATACAGCGTTTCTATAAGCTGCGGATACGTATAAGCTGCGGATACCTATAAGCAATGTTTCTGTAAGCTGCGGATATGTATCATACGCACCCATCAGCAACAAAAACTATGGGGTGAGGGTAGGGTTTGCGTAATCAGAATGGACATCTTTTTTTTTTTAATTTATAAGCCACTTAGAATCATTCAAAAAAGGAGCATAAATAGTTTTAAATAAATATATAACCAAAATGATTCCAATTTCTAATGCTTTCTTTAAAAACCCTCTGCTGTCTGGAACAAGCTGTGCTTATAGCAGCACCTGAAGCCTGCAGCCTGGTTAGTGTCAGGAATGGGATGTTAACTGCACGGTAGAGGGAGGGCACTTTGGTTACTGGATTAGTCGTGTTGTAGGTAACCTTTTTTGGTTCTTTGTATATTTTGTGTGAGTTTGATTCTGTGTCTCCAAGACGAGATAAAGCTTATGAACTGATAAAGCTTATGAACAGAGATACGAACGAAACGTCGGACCTATATTTTTAATGTGTGGACTTTTGGTGATTTTATTACGTTTTTAAAATACATTGGAATTCCTCATATTTAATTATATTTTTTACATGACCTTTTAAACCTATAAAGTTTCTTTCTTGCTATCATGTCTGGTCATGAAAATATTCATTCTTATGAACATCAGTCGCAATCTCCCGTCATGCTCTACAGCAGGGGTCGGCAACCTTTTCGGGCAAAGGGGCCGGACGTTTGGTGATGATGTCATCACGTCATTGCCGAACTTCTGGGTTGCCGAGCTCCTGGAAGCAGCTGTGTGGAGCTCGGCTTGGGAGGCAAAGCCTCCCGCCCGATTTGTCGTGCGCCGGGCAGGACATGGCAGAGCCGCCTGCCCAGGCTTGTGAGTCCCTGTGCCACGTGGCTTTGCCTCCAAACTGAGGTCCACATGGGGAGGATGACTTTGGGTGGCAGGCCGGATCTGGCCCGTGGGCCGTAGGTTGCCAACCCCTGCTTTGGAGCAACCAAAAAACAGGACCCACAGCCGGGCTACACACTGTCTGGCAAATCTGCTAGTTCTGACCATAAGTTTCATAATACTCATACCAAAGGTACAGGATATAAATGGTTTAAAGAAAGAAATGTTGAGTAAGGATTGTCTGCTGGTGAACTACCTAATGGCTTTTATTTATTTGAAGGCCCCAGTGGACATGAGAACCTCACACTTGTAGGTGTGCAAAACTAAAGATGCTATCACTGCAAATGTAGATTTTGTTGACTTGATGCCCCCTAACGTGAGAATTCCTCCACCATGGTGCTATCTAAGAAGCCCCTCTGTCCCTAGCAAATAATTCTGTTCATTGATTAAACTGGCAAAAACGAGATTCCCCTTTTCTTGTCCCTCACTGCAAGTGGCCAGTATTAAACTTTCATTGTTTTATATGTTTGTTTTTATATGTTTAAATTGTTCTGTCATCGGCCTCCCATCAGGCTGGGACAACAGCAACACTGGAGATTTCTGAACCACACCTGAGACTGGGAGTGGGCTCTGGGGTCACATCTTCTCCCAGGCCTTGCCCCCTTCCAGGCAAATTATTCCCCCATTCTCCTTTACTGCAGTTGAAGGATATGTTGGCACCATCTGTAACCATGGTTACTATTAATCAGGTTCCATCTCAAACAGGGTTTGCTAACCTGGTTTTAAATCCTGGTGAAGAGGGAACCTTGGTTAGTGTTAACCACCATTAGTGCAGACATATCCCTGGTCCCAGGGCATGGTCTGAAAGTACATGGTGAATCAAACGTGCTGACGCTCAACACAGTTGGGTCTGGATGGAGGGACTACCTGCGAAGGCTATATGTGTGCTGCCTTAAGTTCTGTCATGGGAGTAAAAATAAATATATACAGTGGTTAAAACAGAAGAGGAAACTGGCGGGGGGGAGCACACAGTACCACAGCTCACTCACAATCATAACCACAGTTAAGAGATCTCCAGTTTTACATCAGTATCTTGTACATTTCTACCTATTTTTGGTCTATATTGTTTCTCATGCTCCGTTTACCTTTGTATTTATTTTTGCCCTATATTTACTTTGTGATTTATATTTTGCTCCAGTGTTAGTATACCATTGCTATTTATGTTATGTTTGTACTCTAATTTATAACCTTGTTGTAATCTCATATTATGTATTTCCCCCCCCCCCCCCTACTGGCTATTCTGCTATGCAGTATATATAAAATTCTATTTTAAGATTCTAGTCTTTCATCCTATTTGGGATTTGGTCTTGCTCAAATTACTCAGTAAGCCTTTAGATTTATTTATTTTTTAAAGAAAACCAATAACCTCAAAGTATTAATCACTACAAAGTCCCTAAAGTTTTAAGATGATCGTATGATATATTTTTGTACTTAATGTGTATTCTTGGCATTGGTGAAGCCTTTTCCTCTAGCAAGGGATTGAGTTCTGAGCCAAAGGGAGAGATGAGATCAGTCTCCCTCTGCTTCCAGGTAGAGACTTGCAGCCTGATCCTGCCTAAAATGTGGTGCCCAGCCTAACGGGCAGGCCGCTGCATCCAAGTCGGGATACGGGTCGCGCCGGCGCAGCCAGGGCTCACCTTGGGGGAAGGAGACATTTGTCCCCTTCCCCCGGTGTAAGCCCCAGAGGCCCCAATGGGCCTCCTCGGATGCGTGTCAGCTCTGGAGCTGGCGCACGTCCAGGGAGGCTGTGTAAGGCCGGCCTGGCCTAGGAGGGGGACGGGGATATGGCGAAGCGCACTGCCAATAGCACCGCTCCCCTCCTGGACCTGGCCGACCAATGGCCCCCTCCCCTGCCACCCTGGCCTGCCCTCCCAACTGGTGTGGCCCTTACCTGCGGCCCTTACCTGCAGTGTGACCCTTAAGCCTGGGCTACACTGTATGTACTGTTCGCGTTGCGTTCGCGTTCCATGTGCGTCTTGTGTCCCGCCCCCAGGTCAAACAATGGGCTCTGATTGGCCGAATCTAACGCAAACGCAGCAAAAGTCGAGCTGTGTTCGTGTTACGTTCGGCCAATCAGAGCCCGTTGTTTGACCTGGGGGCAGGACACCAGATGCGAACGCAACGCGAACGCATACAGTGTAGTCCGGGCTTTATAAGCGGCACCAATGCGGTGGCTGGCACGGGTCCAGGTAGGTCACGGAGTGAGTGGTGCCGGCCTCCGCACTGGTGCCGCTTACTCCCAGGGTGTCGAAAATGTGCCTTACGGCATGTTTATGACACCCTAAGCCGGCGGAGTGCACGCCCCACTGGCCTAAAAATAGGCTGGATTGCGCTCTGCATGACAAGACAGCCTGAGTCAAAGAACTGAGTGAGATTAATTAAGGGGAAATATTAAAGGACCAGGAGGATGAGTTTTCTTAAACTTCATGATTGGTGTGCTTGGTTTAGCATTGATAATATATTATAAAGCTCTTGAGTAACAATATAAATGGGCACAATCCAACCAGCTTTCACTTAAGCACTTTCAAGTCTCATTGATTTCAAGGGGCCATTTGCAGACATTAAACAATTATTAAATTCTCCTTTTGAACATAATAATGGGACTTTAAAAAGATTTTGCCGTAGCATAGTAACTAAGAGACTGTGAGCCCAATCCTTATTCCCCGTCAATGCAGCCACCCCAAGAAGGCGTGCGCTGTATCCAGTGGGGGTGGGGGCAGATCAGGAGGCTTCGGAGGGGAACGAGAATTATCTCCCCTTACCCCTCCGTAAGCCTCCTGCTTGGTGATGGGTCTCCTCCTCGAACCTGCAACTGCTCTGTAGCTGGTGCAAGTCCAAGGAGAAAAAAAGGGTGAGGAGGCTTGAAAAAGAGGGGATAGGATCCAGTGCATGCCATTACAGCCAGGATGGTGTAGTGGTTTGGGAGTCGGACTTTGACCTGGAAGATCCAAGTTCAAATCCCCACTCAGCCACGAAGCTTCCTGGGTGACCTTGGGCCAGTCACTATCTCTCAGCCCCACCTACCTCACAGGGTTGTTGTGAGGACAAAAAGGAGGGGAGGAAATATGTACACCACTCTTGAGCTCCTTGGAGGAAGGGCGGTATAAAAATGTGAAAAATAAATTAATAAATAAATTACTGCCGGATTCACCCCCTCTTGCTGGCTTCCTGCCCCTGTTCCTCCCCCTTCCCCCATTTCTTCCCCTCCCTGTCCACCCCCTGCCCCCACTGCTGCCTTACCCAGTCCAGCGGATGCAGCAGGGTCTGGAGATGGAGTTGAGTGCCACCGCCTGTTGCTGCAGCGCTTGCAAAATGGCCGCTGGTGGAGCGCTGTGTGCTCTGGCGGCAGCTATTTTATGATAGTGGAAGACTTCTGCTGTCATAAAGCCCCGTCGTAAAGCCCTGTCCCTGACAATCCAATCCTGGATAGGATTGGGCTGTGAGCGACAAATCAGGAAATCCCTGGTTTGAATCTGCCATGAACAAACTAGTTGGCCTTAGGCAAGCCACACCCTCTGAGCCTCAACATTCCCATCTGCAATGTGGGGATAATAATACAGGTTATTGTAAGGGGTACAACAAGATCATACATGTGAAGTGCTTTGAGCACTCAAATGCTGATACAAATGCTAAGTATTATTACAGTATTGACTTTGGCAGGATCGTGTCCAAGATTAAAAGCTTTTTGTTTGATGTTGACAAATAAAGACACTTGGTAGTGGATTGTAACTTCTAATAGATTATCTGGAGGATTAGTATCTATGATTGGTGTTTGATATGTATACTATTGTGGTTATATGATGAATATATATGAAGATCATATCACTGGGGTGCTTATCACTGGGGTGCTCCTTTAATTCAGTCCTTAACTTTGTCTGTCTGCTTTGCGAACCCCAGTGAGTGGAAGACGCAAGCAGAATTGATTGCTGTTTTTTATTCTGGCTGGTTTTGTTTTATTTTTACATGGCTATTTTACCCGTAATGCCTATGGCACTAATGATTGATGTCAGTTAATTGGATTAATTTATCCCTGTTGATGTTTCACAACAATTGCTTAATTGAAGTAGATTTTGAGTATTGTAGTACTTTACAAAAATCAGGCTTATTGAATTATAAACATTAAAATAAGATGTAATTGTTTACAATCAGACTAATCGAACTGATAGCAATTTAAGGTTAAATTTTGTAGGATTGTGTAGGAGCTCAATAGTACTGAGAGCATTAACGAGTGTTTTGAATGAACGCTTTGGATGAAAGCATGAATTACCTGAATTATTACATGAGTCCTATATCATTAGAACTACTTTGTAAGAATTGTCCTCATATTAAATATTTCATTGGGGACACTAATGAGCTTTGTTTTCACTGTATAAGGAAGAAAAAGGACAGAAATATTTCATCACACTTCTTAGATAAAATAGAAGGAGTTTCTAAAGAAGAGGAACGGATATTTACAATGAACAGATGTCACTGTCAGCTCCCAGTGAACAAAAGAATGTCTTTATAACTGAACTTGGAATATTGGAAAAGACATTTGGTAGCATCCAGAGTTGCTTGCTCTGGAAGAAGGGACTCTTGCAGTGTTTCTCAAACTGTGGGTTGGGACCTGATTTCTGGTGGGTCTCAGGTGATGGAAAGATCAAATAAGTAATTGCCACAAGCCCTGAGGATATTCAAAAACCAGATAGCTGCTAATTGCCTTCAAAGAGCTGAGCTCCTGCCGTTTGCAAGATAGCTGCTAATTACACTGCAAATTGAGCTCCTGCCATTTGCAAGATAGCTGCTAATTACACTGCAAACAGCTGAGCTCCTGCAGTTTGCAAGCTTGTGTAAACAGAGGGAGATAAATGTTTAAGTGTCTCGTAAAGCTAGGTGGGTCCTGATAGAGTGTCATTTTAAAAAATGGGTTCTGGTGCTAAAAAGTTTGAGAACCATTGCTCTAGAGAAAAGGATACTCTGGGTGCTACCCGTCATGATTACAAGATGAACTGAGAGAGAGAGAATAATGTCAAGATTAGAAGAAAAAATGGATAGCTATTTAAAAAGTAGGCAGATAAACGACTGAATTAAAAAGCAAGAAGTATTTGCGAAAAGCATGCTTAAACAATAAACCTTTAATCAAACAAACAATTTTGGATAGATGTGATGAACTGGAAAATAAAATTTAGCAGCCCGATCCTGTCTAGCAGGACGCAAATAAGGCGCCTGCCACATCCTGAGCAGGATGGGGCCTGCCCGAACGCAGCCGGAGTGCTCCTCATGGTAAAGGGACCTTTGTCCCCTTACCCCAAGTAGAGCTCTAGCTGCCCCAATGGATCTACTCGAATGTGCGGCAGCTATTTTGCTGGTGCACATTTGAGCTGGCTGTGTAACGCTGGCCAGGCCTGGGAAGGGGATAGAATTCAGCGGAGGAGGCCGCCAACGAACCCGCTCCCTTCCTGGGCCCGGCTGACCAATCCCCACCCACCCCCGAAATGCCCCATTCTGCCCTCCCCACGCCCCTCCGCCACCCGGCAGAGAACTTACCTTCCCCGGCAGGTCAGTGTTGTCTCTGGCTTGGGGAGAACGGCACTGGCCTCACCACTGCTTACTTCCAGGGTGCTGCAAATGTGCTTTACAGGATGTTTGCAATACCCTAGACCAGTGGTTCCCAAACTGGGAGGCGTGGCTCCCAGGGGAGCTGTGGAGTGCCACGGAATCCTCGCAGAATACAGTGCAATGCCAATTGGCAGGCATCAACATAATGTAATGGGGAGCCACGGCTAATGGTCGCCAATGGTCAAGGGAGCCATGGGTTGAAAAAGTTTGGGAAACACTGCCCTAGACCGGTCAAAGAGTAGACAGGGCTGCGCCGTAGGAAAAGGAATATATTTACTAGAAGGTCCAGAATATATTGAAGGTTGGCAAGTTGTCACTTTCTCAGAATCATGGACCAGTCCATTATTGGAATTGTCAGAACAACAACAAACCAAGCTTTGAATCTGTTCTGAGGCTACACCCTAGGTATCAAACGGGAAGTCTGTGATGATGTCTAGATCTGTATGTTCTGTCTGGATTTAATGTAATTTTTCAAGTTAATATTGAATAAAACTATGTATATTCCAGTAATCAATAAAGAACTTTCAGTTATCATAAAGTGATCTTCCTTTTTTTTGGTTTTCATCCTCTCCTACAAGAAAGAATAGTGGACTCATTTAACGGTGTCCTTTGTATATCCCATCCTTTGTTTCACCACACAGAAATCTCAAAAATCTTTTTTTTTAACTCAAAAGATTGTTCCCTAAACCAAGAAGTTTAATGTCAGTCAACAACCTTCTTATCAACCAGCTACACATTTTAATTCCCCCACCACCCACAAATGCCCTCTCAATGCAGCATCTCTTTGGAATGAATACCAGAGGTTTTTTTACTACTCAGAGTGCCTTTTCTTCAAGTACGCAGAAGTCCTGCAATTTTATTTATTTAAAAGATTTCCATACTACTTTTTTCAAAGCTCAAAGCGCTGTACAACAAACACTATGCCACATAATAAAACATTAAATAAAACCAATCAAAACAAAATATTAAAAAGCATTATATTAAATACAATCAATTAAAACGATTAAAACGATACTGAAGCAGATTAAAAAAATGTAACGACAGCAATAGCATATAATTAAAATAGGATAAAAACAGCAACAAGACCTATAGGTGTTGTTAAGAAGGGGGGACAGACAGGTACGGCTACTTCTTGGAGGTCCGCCTTCGTTGCCACCTAACCTAGGTGGAGGGGACTGACTCCCAGCCTTTGGGGAAGGCTTGCAATCTGACACGTGTACTTAAAAGTAACCTCCACTGAGTGCAATGGGTCTCGTCTCTTACTCCCAAGTAAGTGTGCATCGGATGGCAGTACCGCGAGATGGCTTAATTCATGTCAGCCCTGCCTGGGAGCTGAAGAGGGACTGGGAGCCAGTCAGAAGTCTCTCTTGAATACCTGATTCTGGAGACTAAACAAAACAAACAAGCAGCGGTGCGCATCACCACTTTGCCGAGTTTGTCAGTTTCCCGAGGCGTCTGAAGGGCTGCTCTTGGAAACAAACAGGCTGATGGGCTGGTGGATTTTGTCTGATGATGAGGCAGTGCTGTACTGTATATTTTTACAACCATCCAAAGGCTAGGCACTGGCAGACACATTAGCGGCTAAGCTCCCTGCGCGAGCGTGATGGGGAGGCTGAGTACACTTGCGGAAGGAAGACTACACTTCCCAGAACCCCTTTAGTCCTAGTTTTATGGGAGAGAGGGAGGGTAGGCATGAGGAGGACTACACGTCCCGGCATCTCTTGCGCTTCCCGTCCCTGCTTTTGGAGATTGGATTGGCTGAGAGCGGGAGACGTGATGGAATTATTGTCAGGAGAGGCAGCCAGGGAGGCTTCTCAGGCAAGAACTCTAAAGAAAGTTAGTCGGGTGGGAGGGGAGGTGTTTGCCCCTCTGGGGAGGGGGAGGGCGCTTTGCGAGCTTCGTTGTGGGGCTGGGGGAGGGTCGGGAGAAGGTGTCCCGGCGCTTTGCAGCCCTCTGGCGTTTCCGCGGGGGAGAGAATGATGAAAGCTCTTGAAATCGGTGGAACAGAAAATGGGGTGACAGGGAAGAGGGTTGGGGGTGCGTGTTTCCTTTTGCTAATTGGTAGTACTTAGGTAGGAAGATGGAGCGATGTTAGGGTAACGAGCATTTCTTGCAGGGAGGCCAGAATGGCAACAATATCTGTGGCCAAAAGGTTATTCAGGCAGGCCAGCCTTCTATCCCTTTTTGGGTCCATTAGCCCGCCCCTGGAGGTGGCATCATCAGCCAGGCTGGCCCGCACCCCTCAGAAGATCAGCTGGGCTGAGCTGACCCCTGAACCCCCAGAATTGGTGACAGTAGCCAGGGTACAGGGGACTCCGTGGAGGGCCCTTTGTTACACCCCCACCCCCATTTGGCACAGTGACGTTAACAGAAGCCTGTTTCTTTTTCGTTTTTGGGAAAAGTTTGCAACCCGGCTCGTGTGTCTGTGTGTGTGTCACAAGCAGGTAGGTGGCTCCACCACAGCTCAAGTGAGAGCCAGCCAAGCCACGCACACTGCAAGGATGACAAACAGAAAAAAAGGTCTTCTTTAGCTGCTTGGCCTTGGTCCTGTCTTTACTGGCCAGCAAGAACAAAACTGAGCCACCACAGGAACTATAACTTCATCCCAAGAACTGCCTGGCCCAAGAGGAGGCTAGAGCAGAGTGGTGGCCTTGTATGCTGGGGGTGCTGCTGGGTGCTGTCCCTAGCAGCATCTCTGGTGAGGAAAAGGGCCTCCTTAGGTAGGATAGAAAGCTGGTACTTGGGGCTGCTGCCTGTCAGAGCAGGTGGCTCTGCACTGACTCGGTGTTTATATATTTCTGCTTCTGACATTTGATATCATTTCTGGGCTTGTTTCTTTGTGTGAAAGGTCGTTCCTCGATGAAGAGAGATCATCCTGCCTGTGTGCTGTCCAAATATATATTGAATCACATATTGTATCCATCGCTATGGCAAGCCCCACCAGTAGATGTTTAAGGCGTTTGGATCACTATTATGGCTCAGGGGCCAGAGAGAGCATTTTACCTGCCAAAATAGCAAAGGGGGGGGGAGAGAGAGAGAGAGTGCACGCGCGTGCGTTGCATTTTTAACCCACCTTTCAGTAAATAGTCCAAAGACGGCTAACAAAAATATTAAAAAGATAAAAATCATTTAAAATAAAATTGATTCAACCATTTAAAATGATCAAACCCACAATTTAAAATAAAGCTATGGGACAGAGGCTTGAATGAAGCAGGAATATTTGGGCAAGTGTGGGAGGGGGGTGGCGGCGGCGGCGGCGGCAGCAGCACAGGAAAAATGGATTTGGCAGTGTATGGAGGCACTGGTGGTGCTGGGGGAAATAATTTTGGCTGGTGAAAATGTGTGGTGGGCAGGATCTCTCTCCTGGAAGCATGGGCTGCAGGTTTTCTCTTGCTCCTGTAGTGCACTCTGCACGTGGGCAGGGGGGCTTATTTCTTGTTACTTTTAATGTTCAATGACTGAGCCTTAACATTGGAGACACAGATTCTTCTGTGTGTGTGTCTGTGTGTCTGTCTGTGTCTGTGTCTGTCTGTCTGTACTTGCTGAATTGACTATTTTCCCACTGAAAAAAAAATTAGACATGTACGATCAGCTGCACAAGAGACGACTGTTTGCGTCTTGCTGCCCATTTTACCTCTGAAGATGCGGGGACCAAAACCTTGCGAAACATTAGGACAACCCCTTGTTTGTTCTTAATAAACGACCAGAAAACCTGGAAAATATTTACTTTATTAACTCAAAAATATGTGCCGGTTGTAAAAACCTCAGAACATATAAAAAAGATATTGACAACATATAGGGAGGTAAAATGGTGGTATGACTCTAAAGGACCTGGCAAAGGCAGCAATTAATCTCTCATCTGTAACAATGTGGGTGCTAAGAAGAACTAGAGCAGACAGCAGAACGCCACACCTTTTGATAATGCCCCTCACAGGGGCAAAACGTTAGGACAACCCCTGGAAAATGTTTACTTTATTAACTCAAAAATTAGACATGTGTGTTGCCCACTGACTGGGTGGGTAGCGACCTCTAGTTCACAAACATGTCCCCTCTGATTGTACTGAAAAAACAATCTGTTTTTCTGTTTCTGCTTTTCCTGGGCCATTTTTGTCCCTACAGAGTGTGATGTCTATGCTTCATTCTGGATTGGTTTCTCTTCCCGGAGAAATGGAAAAGGCTACAATGGAGCCAGTTCAGGTAGGAGTTGCTCGGAAAGCTGCTGACGGGTTTGTGATGGCAAAGCAAAAAGCAGAGTTGGCGCCAGGGCCTAAGGTTGCAGTCGTGTGCATGCTTATGTAGAAGCATGCCTGCTAAGTCAGTGGTGCCTGGTCTAGAATCCTCATGCATAGGATTAGGCTGCCGAGATGACACAAGGCATCTGACTTATCTGCTTGGACTCAGAAAAGTGAACTTGGAAATGCAGGCTCTGCCTGTCTTATCCATAGATTTGTGAAAGCATTGAGAATCTTGTTCCTTTCAAGTGGAAGGAAATCTCTCTCTCTCTCTGTCTCTCCCCCCCCCCCCCCCGCTCTCACTGGAGAGGTTGGCTTTCATTTCCTGACTACTAATGGAGCTGTTGCTGCTCTTCATGAGCATCTCTGCTGACAATGAATTGCAAGCATGTTTCTTTAGCCAGGGTTGTCCCGAGACCGCCTGGCACCTGAGGCATCCTGGACACCCTTGCCTGCCTCTCTCCTCTCCTGCACACTTCTTGTTCCTTTCCAGGCCCCTCCTCCTCCAGGAGGAGCAGCAGCGGTGGAGGCAAGTGGGCACCCCTGTATCCAGCCTCTGATGACTAAGCGACAGGTTGTACTATTAGCAGAATCCAGCAGTCAAGTTTCTTCTAGACCAGGGGTGGGCAATTAATTTTCCTAAGGGGCCACATGAGAAACTGGGACTGTTGTGGAGGGCCGGACCAATAGGCTGAACACCACCTCCGCGGCCCCCTCTGCAGCGCCCACACTCCCCCCGGCCATTCTCTTACCTTCTTTAGCTGCTCCGTGTCTTCCTTGCAACAGACGCTATAAGCAGCAGCATGCTGCTTATAGTGTCTGTTAAAGGAAGACATGTAGCAGCTAATGAAGGTAAGAGAATGGCTGGGGGGAGGACGCGGGGGCATTATTTTACCTTAATTAGCTGCTCTGTGTCATATTTATTTATTTATTTATTTATTTAAAGAATTTATACCCCGCCTTTCTCCCAGCAAAGGAACTCAAGGCGGCTTACAATAAAACATTAAAATACGTATATACATTAAAATAATTAAATAATAATAATTAAAACAAACAACCCCGGTGGGTCACCTATATTTACATTTGTTAAAAGCCATTTGTTAAAAAGCCAGCCCACCATGTCAGGCATCGAATGCTAACCTAAATAAAAACGTCTTAAGGCCCCGCCAAAAGGTCTCTAAAGAGGGAGCCGTTCTTAATTCCAAGGGGAGAGAATTCTATAATTGGGGCGCCACAGCCGAGAAGGCCCTATTCCATGCCGCCATCCCCCTCACCTCCGTCAATGGCGGCACGGTTAACAGGGCCCCCCCCCGATGACATCAGAGTACGGGTCAGATTATAGGGAAGGAGGCGGTCCCTCAAATACCCTGGACCCGAGCTGTATAGGGCTTTAAAAGTCAAAACTAGCACTTTGAATTGTGCCCGGAAACGAACCAGCAGCCAGTGTAGCCGCCGAAGCAACGGTCCGACTGAGTCGAACCGACAGGCCCCGGCAATCCCCTGGGCCGCCGCATTCTGCACTAGTTGCAGTTTCCGAACAGTCTTCAAAGGCAGCCCCACGTAGAGCGCATTGCAGTAATCTAGTCTAGATGTCACTAGGGCATGGGTCACTGTGGCCAGGTCTGCACGATCCAAGTACGGTCGCAGCTGGCGTGCCAGCCGAAGCTGAGCAAAAGCCCCCCTGGCTACAGCCGCCACCTGGGAATCCAGGAGCAGCTGCGCATCCAGGAGAACCCCCAAGCTGCGGACCTGCTCCTTCAGAGGGAGTACAACCCCATTCAGAGCAGGACGATGATGTGGCCCTGGGGCCATACAATGCCCAGGTCTGTTTCTAGACGATATCACATCATGCTGCAGGAGTGTGGATGAGTGTTGTTACAAGCCATAAGCAACCTCCTGGTTTTAGAAGTGGGTTTTCTCTGTGCCAGGTGCAAGGGAGTGACAACGGGAAACAGGTTATCTTGTTGTCTTGTGCTCCCTGAGGCATCTGGTGGGGCCACTGTGTGATACAGGAAGCTGGACTAGATGGGCCTTTGGCCTGATCCAGCAGGGCTCTTCTTATGTTCTTATGTTGTGCATTTGGCTGTTTTCTGGTAGGTGGTGGGGGAATTGTGTAAGGTGTAGGTTTTGTTGTGTAAATTTTGCTCTCTAAGGGTAAACTGCAGATCACTAAGGATGTAACCTCTAAATAAGAATGTTACCTTTAAATAATTTGTAGGTTTGTCTGATTAACCTTCAATATACTAATTAATTGCCCTCTTGAGGTGCTGATGGAAGCAAAAGCTCACTTGCCGTTTTATAAACAAAAGCTGCTACTGATTCTTGGAAGGGAAGGCTATAGTCCCGTCCCCCCAATTCTCTGCTACAATAAAAACGAAAGGGAAAAAAAAATCCTCAGTAGTTTATCTTGCAACCTTGCTGATGAAATGAACCAATACTGTTAAAAAGCAAGCAGGCAGGCAGATAATGTATAGAGAAATGGAGCTTGTTTATTATGGACTGGAATTCCAAGGTACAGAATGCTATTCAGATCTTTCCCTTATTGGGAATTATTGAGTTCACACTGAGAAGAGACCGGATATATTTGTTGTTTACTGGTTTACTTGTAAGACTAGTTTGAAATAATTATTTTGTCTTGACATAGCATACTTGCATATTTGTTGTATAAACATAACTTGCATTTAATGTATTGTTGTACAAGCATTTTTGGATGCCCTATAACTTGTGTATAACTTTTTGCAATAAACTAACTAATGGAGAGCAAAACAATAAAATTTCCATACTGATTAATTTACTAAAGTTTTAGTTTATCCTTGCTTATAGGCCTGTTACCATTTCCGCTGACCTTACATACAGTATATTTTCCACAAACGTTCCTTTGCTTAAAAGCAGGAATCTAGCAACAACGCCAAACTAGAACGAAAAAACCTTAATGGCAGTGGTAAAAATGTTGAAATACCTGCTTGGGCAGCACAGAAATGTTTTCCTCGGTGTCGAAGGCAAAGATAAAGTAATGGAGACTGACGGAGGACTCTTTTTTTTTCTGCAGAGACTGGTGACCTTTGAAGATGTGGCCATATATTTCACAGCAGGGCAAGGGGCTCTCCTGAACCCGACCCAAAGAGCCTTGTACAGGGAAGTCATGATGGAGAATTATGGGAATGTGGCCTCATTGGGTAAGTAATTCTCATTCTGTAGGAATTGGAAGACTGGAATTATCTGGGAGATAATCTGGAATTAACTGGGCTAGAATGAAACACATTTACTGCCTCAGTGAGATCTTGGCCAGCCCTGTACAGCTGTATCAGGTGAGGTGGGTTCTCCCATGATTGAATGCTCCTTCTAAAACAAAAAATGAAAACGCTACACATATGGCCCAATCCTATTGAAGGATTATGCTGGCGGAACGCACATTCCACCAGTGTAACCTCCTTTATGGCCATTGCAAACGCGATGCAAATGTGCTGGTTGGCCACAGCCGCAAGTGGCGAGTGGCCAGTTCTGCGCGCCGATGGATGCTGGATGCCCAGTGGATGAGGTGAGGGGGTTGGAGGGAGGTGGGGAGAGAGTTGAATGGGGCAGCGAGAGAGTGGAATAGGGAAGAAAAGCAGTATATAAATACAACAAACGGACAAATGGAAGGGCGTGGGTGGAATGGGGTGATGACAGGGGCACTTTTTTTCCTCATTTAGGAACTCATTAGCTGCAAATGACAGAAGAGAAAATACACAAATCTTGATCATATTTTCAAAATATAAGAGTCCAATTATCTTGTAGGCTGCCCATTTAGCATCACTTTGCAGCTCAGCAGCTGAGAGGTGCTCTGCAAGGTAACGCCTCTGCAGAAGCAGCGCTGCTGAAAGGGCGGCCCACATGATCATTGGGCTCTCCCAGCGCATTTGCAGCTTCTTCCTTTCGCGCCCCTCTTGGTCTGCCTCTTCCTCTGTACCATTCCTCGCCTTCTGATGCCTCCCCCTGTCTCTCCTTCCCAGTGCCTTGGCAAAAGCGGTGCTACTGAAAGGGTGGCACTGGGAGAGCCCATTTATCATGTGGGCTGCCCTTTCAGCAGTGACACCTGCTGAAAGGTTGGCCCATGTGATAATTGGACTCGCCCAGTGCCACCTGTTCAGCAGTGCGGCTTCTGCCAGTGTGTCATTTCGCAGCTCAGCAGCTGAGAACAGCTGATGGTGGGGCTGGGAGAGCCCAACTACCAGGCGGGTCGGATTTAGAGCTTCTGCAGGCCGTTTTCGACCTGCAGGTTTTTATGTTTGACACCCCTGTCCTAGGGTGTCCTCTCTTCACACAGGGCGCCACTGATTGGGCCTTGCCATTGCATCATGAGAACTGAGAGGATGTCCTGATAGTGTGCACTCAACCCTCTTTCGTGACTGTTTTCCAGTGAAACTTTTCCAGCATTACTGATCATTACATTTAGGAATACCTTGATCAACTTCTGGAGAATTCTGGAGTTCCAGAACAGTTTGATTAAATCACTAGTATAGAGAATTCTGCTGAATTTGTATTTTTTCACGCCTACAGGATTTCCGGGCCCGAAGCCTGACCTCATCTCCCAGATGGAACAAGGAGAAGAACTGTGGGTGCCAGATTCTCAAGACTTAGGTGAAGCAGAGACCCCCGGAAGTTGCTCAGGTGAGGAGTTTGATGTAAAACCTCAACCAGCTGATTAGGAAAATCCCCAAACTTTACTGAAACTCTCATTGCTGCTTTTGAACTCTTGACATTTCCCATCAGTCATCAAGGACACACCACAGACATGGTGTCCCAATGGCAGAATTTCCCATATCTTTACAAGTCAGCCTTACCAATGTGAACCAGGCAATCCTGCTTTCTTCTGGCTCAAGAGACTATCTTACAATCTTCATACTAGAATTGGAGCCGGCCCAATCTTGAGACCCCCTGAGGCGGCTGCCTCAGGCAGTAGATTGGTGGGGGTGCCCATCTCCACCTCTCTACTCACCTTCACCGCTCCTCAGTGGTGTAGCTAGCCTCGCGGGGGGGGGGCATCCACATGACACCCCTGACGTCACAAGCCCCGCCCCTCGCTCATGATGTCACAAGTCCCGCCTTTCCAGCAAAAAAAAAAAGCCCCCTAGCATTTCCCCCCCCCCCCGAGAAAACAACCATTAGGGGCCCGGGCAGGGGACGATGATTCCTTTTCCCCCTGCTGCTCCAAAAACGTGCCTTTTTGCCAGTGCCAGCTTGTGCACCCCCTGGCGGCTCTTGCACCCCCCCGTCTGCCCCACCCCCCCATTGCTACGCCACTGCTGCTCCCACTCCATGGACTGGAAAAGAAAAGAGAGGGCCAGAGCAGAAGGAGAGCAGCGTGCGACAGCATCTCTCTCCTCCACATTCTCTTCCACTCAACCCCCCACCCTCTTCCTTTTCCAAACCAGGAAGTGGGAGGAGCTGAAGCGACACATCGCCAAGTCAGCAGGGGGCAGCATTTCTCAGGCCACCTCAGGTTTTGGACTGGCCCTGCCAGGAATTTATTTTTCTGTCTTCCCTCCCACCCTTTGTTTGCTTGACACCCAGCCTGATGTAAGAGTGCTGATGGACTTGAAAGCCTGCTTAGTAGTTTTTGGCACTTTAGTTGGTCCTAATGCTGTTATTAATAATACTAATTAGTAATTAGTAGAGGTGGGAGAAAATGGTTTTATTTTTTCTAAGGTTTCGGTGTTTAACCAGAATGAAATAGCAGAAAGTGGTGTTGTGTCTTTGTTCCAATCCCCCCCCCCATTTTTATCAATTATAACCACTTAAAAATTGTACTAGGTAGGTGTTATACAGTGTACAGTGTCAGCAGATGAAGAATGGCACAATTACATGGTTTTATTTTAGTTTTAGTTTTTTCACATATTTTTTTTTATCAGAAACCGTGCAATAGGTGTTATGTGTTTTTATTTCGTTATCACCATTTTTCTCCTGCCCCTACTAGTTAGTAATACAATCGTTGTAAAATCGCTTTTGGATTTTTTTTCCTGATGAAGCAACCTTGCCACTTTCCCCCTCCATATTTCACTTTCTTCCGGCTGTTTGTTTTTGGCCTCCACGGATTGCCATCCTTCTTGAGCTTTCTTCCTTCTCCCTGTCAGTCAACCCTGTCTGTGTTTGCCCTTTATCTTACCAGGTGAGCCTGCAGAAAAGGACCTGTGTCCTCAATGTGGGGAGCATTTTGCTGTCATGCACCAGAGAGTCTTTATGGGAAAGAAATCTTTTCGATGCTTGGCATGTGGGAAATGTTTTGCTCATCTTGTGACGCAACAGGGAATCCACACAGGGGAGAGCGCCTATAAATGCCTGGAGTGTGGAGACTGTTTTGAGCTACACTCGGCCTTTGTCAGCCACTGGAGAGTCCACACAGGAGAGGAACCGTACGAATGCCTGGAATGTGGGAAGTGTTTTCCTCGGCCTTCAGCCCTTGTGAAACACTGTCGGGTGCACACCAGTGAGAAACCCTACGCGTGTCTGGAGTGTGGGAAGTGCTTTGCTCAACAATCCTACCTTCTGACCCACCAGAAAATCCACCTGCGAGAGAAACCCCATAAATGCTTGCAGTGTGGGGAGTGTTTTGCTGACAATCCAGCCTTCGTGAGGCACCAGAGGGTTCACACAGGAAAGAAACCCTACAAATGCCTGGAGTGTGGGAAATGCTTTGCTGACAGGTCGCACGTTGTGACTCACCAGAGAGTCCACAAAGGAATGGAGCGTTACAAATGCTCAGAGTGTGGCGAATATTTCGACCAGCATTCCGCCCTGGTGAGCCACTGGATGGTGCATACTGGAGAGCAGCCTTACGAATGCTTGGAGTGTGGGAAATGTTTTCCACGGCCCTCCGCCCTCGTGAAACACTGTCGTGTCCACACGGATGAGAAACCTTACACGTGCTTGGAGTGTGGGAAATTTTTTGCTCAGCAATCGGGGCTTGTCAAACACCAGCGCATCCATACGGGAGAAAAACCCTACGCGTGCTTGGAGTGTGGGAAGTGCTTTGCAGACAGCTCCTCTCTCGCCAGGCACAAAAGGGTCCACACAGGAGAGAAGCCTTTTAAATGTTCGGAGTGCGGGAAATGTTTTTCGGACAGGTCCAACGTTTTGGCTCACAAGAGAGTCCACACGGGAGAGAAGCCCTACAAATGCCTGGAGTGTGGGAAATGTTTCTCTCATCGCTCGCACATTGTGAAACACCAGAAATTCCACATGAAAGAGAAACTCTCTAAATGCCAACAACCACTGAGGTTAGTCACAGACAAGCCTCATCCGAGGACCATCAAAGAAGAAGCACGCTAGACCCTGGCGGGAGATGTTTATCCTTGCCATGGATTTCACCATGAATGATCAAAGACCAATACAGAACATGGAACTGTGGCCCCTTTGAGGACTTTTGCCGTCCTAAATTCATGCTGCACTTATTGCCAATTCGTTGCTGGGTTCAGTTTCAAGTGTTGGAATTAGCCTTTCTACATGGCCTAGGTCCAGGTTGCCTTAAGGGACTACCTTGGCCAGTCTGAACTATTTGGGGTCTATGACCAGGCTCCCAAGAAGCCCTGATCTCTGGTTCACTCTAAATACACGTTTGATTGGCGAATCAAAAGGACATGTGACTCCCTTGGGTGTGGCACCATAGCTTTAGAATTCCTTGCCTGGGAAGATCTGTGAGCAACTTACACTCTCTGACATTAAGTATGGTCTCGAAACTTGCTTTTTCCATAAGGTTTTTAGGCCCCAATCCTATCGGGGCCTTGTGCTGCTAGAACTAGTGTTCCGGCAGCGCAAGGCCCTTTACGGCGGTGTGAAAGCTGGACTGCAAATGGGTAGCGGCATGGTGTGCACAGCAGTGGCTCCTGAACCCTCTGCCGGCACTGCTAAGTCAGTGGCAGAGGCATGTTGTGGGAGGGCAAGGAGAGTTTGGGGGTGGGGAGGGGAGGGAGGGGGTGGATCTCAGCCGCACTAGCATGCGCCAGCTTCTACCCCCTCTTTCCCAGGCCACCCCGCCCCTTTTTTACCTTGGACGTATGCCAGCAAAATGGCTAGCATAGGTCCGAGGAGACCCATAGGCGATAGGGGTGGTGGTGTTTAAGTAAAACATACCGATTTACTTACACACACACACACACACACACACACACACACACACACACATCGATACAGGGCATGCTCTGTTGGTGTGGTTGCATTGGCGCCAATGGTGGGGGATAGGATTGGGCAGTTAGTTGCGTGCTTTTATCTAATTGCCACCTCGGTTGCACAGTTGTTGTCCGTATTTTAAGGTTTTAATGCTTTGTTGCTGGCCGCCTTGTGAGGATTTGGTCTTAACAGGTGGGGTGCAAGTCTTTTAAATAAATAATGCTTGGAGAATTCCGGGGTGACAAAATATCGCAGCAGTAGCCCACTTTGGAGCTGGTTGTGGGGACTGACACACTTTCCAAGGCCTCAGTTATAGACATGAATGAATGAATGAGGGGCTTGTGCCTGTCTCTGACCCGCATCTCTTCCCTGTGTTTCTGGAGTGCTGTCCAGTGGGGAAAAAGTGATGTCAGGTGATTGTGCTTTGTGTTTACTTGCTTCCCGCAAGTGCCTCCCTGTGAGAGGGAGGGGTGGGTGGAGAATGCTGAGCACGATGAGGTCATCTGGTGCGTATCCTTAACTTGGCACTACTGGAGAATTGCGGGAAGGAGATTTACTGGATTTCTTTAATGTACATATGCCCCCACTGTATCTATCAAATCCTTTCAAGACAGTGTGCAGGGTTAAAAACCTATTGTTTTATGTGGTTATTGTTGCGAAGTGAGAAAATTAAAAGCAGAAAAATGAGCAGCCCTTACCACACAGCATTTTAAAAGCAGCATGCCGATGAAACTGTACAATATCCTGAAAGTAAGAGGCCTGGTGGCACCACCGTATTCACGCAGCAGCTAAAACTCCTGCGAATGGGTGGTAGTGCCAAGCACACAGTGCCAGGGAGGGAGGGCACATTGGGGCCAGGGCACAGCTGCTGAGAAGGCCTGACTGTGTGGAGGGGCCTCCCTGGGTGACTTCTGAACAGGCAGGAGCCTCGGGGTCAGCAGTCACAACAAGGCTCCCTGTTAATGTTTAACGTTATTTAATGTTGCTGAGAATTGGAATCAATTCAACATACTCTGTTAATGTTTTCTCCATGGGGGAGGGGGGCGCTATATTGTGTGGAGCAGGGAAGCTCAAGTGGGGTGTAATATCTAGATATCTAGTCTAATATCACCGGAAAGGTTCTAATTTGTGCAGAAAACTGGGATGAAGGAAATTGTCCCAGCCACAGAAATGTATAAAGTGTAGGAGGATTCTACATTGGCAACTATCTGCCATCGCAAGGTGACAACCCTCTTGAAAATTTGAATCTGCTGGTTTAACTGAGATCTGTTGCGGGTACTGCAGCTCTAGGCTTTATCCACCTCTCACTCTCTCTCTTTCTCCTTCACTTAACCTGTGCCTGTCCAAAAAGAACTATTTACAAGTATTCTTCCATCCACAACCATTTAAACCTGGGTGCAACTGAGGCACGCAAACCGTGCCTTTTTCTGTTTTCCTATATCTCTTAATAAAATCTATATTCTTTGGGAAAACTCTGTTACGTGGTTCCTATTAGCCTAATTAGAGACACTTTGAGGTTGTTTGCCTTGCTATTGCCTTTCTATCTAGCCAACACCCCCCAAATAGCTGTACACTGCATTTTGGCCTCTCTCGTTATACCCCCCCCCCATTTACTTTAGGTTTGGGCCAGGCAAATCCAGGCTTGAGACTGTGTGTGTACATGTGGAGTAGTAAACGTGTGTGTGTGTGTGTGTGTGTGTATGAATGACAACAATGTTGGCAACGTCAGGCAGGCGGTAAGCAAAAGGACAAGGAGAAAAGGGGATTTGCATCGGCCTCTGAAATTTGCAAAGTTACTTTAACCATCCCAGTTTCCAATTGAACGTAGCCATGTGTGGTGGGGCAACCAACCAATGCAATGCTTTGAGAAGGGAATCAAACCGAGTTTGTTTTTGATTGTGAGAATTCTCCATGCCTATGGCTGAGAAGATTAGCTTGCACAAGGAAGAACTATTACATCCTAGACCTGATCTGGCCAGAGTGAATGACACACTTGCTAAGAGTTGGCTCAGAAGAGTAGGTACTATTGGTTTTATGAAAAGTACCTACATTATTTTCATGGAACATGGAGTCTAGTGTCAGAGGCACGTTAAGTGTTGTTGTGCAAATTAGTTGCAGCAAGCTGCCAAGGGTTCCTCCCCATTGTCTTGGAGGTGTATCAATGTTCTTGCCACTCGGAAAACTCTGCTGAGTGGATGTGACGATGATGATGATGATGGAGTGCCAACCTCAGGTGATGGATTCTGCTGCTCCCGCTCCCTGGATTCGAAAAAAGAGCTTCTTCATTTGCATGGTCCCCTTAAAATAATCTTACAGCGCAATCCGACTTAACTTTTGTGCCACCAGCGACGCAGTGAGAACGGGAGGCCCCAGAACGGAAAAGGGATTCAGATCCCCTTTGAATTCCTCTTTTGGAGGGGATTTGAATCCCTTTTCCATTCTGGGGCCTCTCGTTCTTGCTGCGCCGCTGGTTAAACTGGCACAAAAGTTAAGTCTGATTGCGCTGTCAGGCTAACATTTTTTAATACGGAACACGGGTTTAGATGCCATGTTAGAAAATGTATTTAACAGAACACAAAACACACAACGTTTCGTCCACTTCTGTGTTCTGTTAAATACATTTTCTAACATGGCATCTAAACCCGTGTTCCCTATTTCTTACAAAATTGTTGCTGGCCATGAAAGCTATCGCTCTTTATTTTTTAATACCTCAGTTGAAAGTGATTTTAATCTGCAGTAAAGACAAGAGTACAAGAACGAGCCAAGCCATAACCAACTGGGTTACAGTATGGGTCTCATATCTCCCAAAACAGACATTATTTCAGTCTGAGCCGTACAATTACGGCTTGTAGGTGGAGTAAATTAGTCGATTAAATTATACAATCTATTTCTATGACCACAAAAATCAAATGTATGTTTTTGAACGTCAAAAACGGTAACATCTGCAATATATAAGTGACAAAGCCTAAAAAAATCATTCTAATCTCTTAGACTATAAGACTACGAAGAATGACGCCCTACGAAGATGGACGACTACAATTCCCAGAAGCCTTTGTGCTGAACTTTCCATTAGGTGGAGCGAGAGGATAGAAAAAGACTACAAATTCCACCAGGCTGTGGGCTTCGAATCCGCGGTGCTCCTTGTTATCCCGAGGCGTGATTGGCTGAGAGGGAAAAGTCGGGCCGAGTGATTGGCTGCTGTCGAGAAGGCTCTTGGGAAGTTTTCATACTGTTTGTTGTCCCAAGACAAAGGCGGGAGTGTCTTGCTTGGATGGGAATGAATTGCAGTCGCTATAAACGGCGAGGAGGAATCGTTAGCCGAGTCCCAAAGTTTGTGACTGCTGGTGAGGAGAGAAGGTGTCTTGTGCTTAGTGGGTGGTTGTAGTAAGTACTGTAACAGGTAATCCTTTGAGGATCCAGTATAGTATCAAAATGAGAAATGGTATAATTTGCTGCAGATTCCATTATGTTATGAAAGGCGGGGGATCTTTGTCTTCAGAGAAAGAGGGGAAGGGGAAGCTGGGATGAAAGAAAACCTGAAAAAGCTGATAAAAGGTGGATATAGGGGGAAAAGAGGCATTATATCTGGCATTATAGAAGGTGGCAGTGTGGCTTGCTTCCTTGGGAGTGACGAGTGAGTGCCATTGAATGCAGTTGGAACTTTCTTCTGAATAAGCCCGCATAGGATTGAGGTATAAATCTGAGCGTAATGGGGTTCTATTTATTCCCCAAGAAATGCACCTGAGATTGTGGCCTTAGAATTTCTATTACCATTTTAAAGCTTACATGGTACAGTAGGGTAACGGCTGTTGTGTCTGATGGCTTGTTTCCACCACTAACTGCACCATCAGGTGTCTAGTGTACTGGTAGGTTCCCCACGTGGATATTTTGTCCTCAATTCTTCATCTCTGCAGCCCCCTACACATGGAAGCTGCTGCAGAATGCAATTTCCAGGTATCCTGCTCCCATAAACAGAGAGTGAGCAGTGTAGTTGTACAAATAAACCTGCTGAGTATTGAGAGAGAGTCGAGACTAAAATAAAAGTCTCTCTCTAAAAGTATTGAGAGAGACCAAAGGTAATCCAGTCAAACCTGCTGCTTTTTCCTTCCATGTTCCTTGCCCCCAAGATCAGACAGCTTGGTTAGAGTGCATCGATCACAGAGATGCAAGAGCCATGCAGAAAAGGCACCTAAAGAGCTGTGAGCGACTCTGGCAAGCAAGTCAAATTGCACCCAGTTCTATGATCCTTAACCAGCCCAGGAAATTTCCTTTTATATCAAGTCAGACCATTGGTTCATTTAGCTCAATATTGTCGACACTGACAATGGCTCTCTAGAGCTTTAATAGGGATCTTTCCCAGCCATGCCTGGAGATGATGGGGTTTGAAACTGGGACCATCAACAGGTGTAAAGCAGATGCTCTCCCACTGAGCTATGATGACTCATCAATTCTGTCCTGATTTCAAATATGAGCAAGCAGACCCTGATCGTGAACTGAATATATCCACTATGTGTGTGGGCAGGTTGGAACTCTCCATCGCAGTATCTGCTTTATCTGTGTACGTGGCATTCCTTGATGCTCTAGCAACATGGAAGAATAGTCCAAGAGCACAATGGAAAGAGGAGTCTCCCACCTTGTCTAATAATATAAGAACTGTGACCCCAGAATAAGGTTACAAGATACTGCAGAATGATTCATATCCTCTGCTGTACTGTTGAGGCTGCTGTGAGACAGCACCTTCCTTCTCAGTCTCCTCCCAAACCATTCCATTCATTTGCTTTGAATATCTTGCTCCATCCTTCTCCTTTCCGGCCCCTATTATCATGCTTCCTTTTATTCACCCAGTCAATGCAGAAATAATCAAAAATATTTTGAAAATAATGGTAGAAATGGTTTAAGGGCACTTCTCTTTTGAGCAATGTTGAAATTACGGGGACAGGATCTTGTTTATCTCAAGTTAATCTGAATGATTGTTTTTAGAAGGAATGTGTAACCTGTAACTGACAAAGCGTCATTGGTTTCTGAGCAAACTTGGTGTAATTTTGGACTGGGAAGACTGGGGTTCAGATTCCTGCTGCTCAGCCATGAAGCTCATTGTGTGGCCTTGGGCCACTCGCTACTCTTTCATCCTAACCTCCTATCCCACAGGGTTGTTGGGAGCATAAAATGGGTTACAACCCCTATGTATGACCTTATGGGTGTAATTGTGAGAAGTGAAATGAGGAATAAATTGTAGTTAGGATCCAAAGAGCTGCAGAATCCTTTCAGAGGGTGGCTGGTGTTTCCAAAACATGTCTAAAGGCTGCTTGGGCACAAGGAACTAGTTGTGCAGTTCTCTGCATCCTGATCTGTACAGATGTCCATTTGGCATTTTAAGAACATAAGCAATAGTAGTTTCTTCCCATGTTATAAGTAATAACAAATACTGATGGAAGTGGGGGATGCAGTGCCGCCCAACCCAGGTAAGCCCTGTGCTGGGCAGCGGAAGGGTTGGCTGGGGTGGCAGGGGAGGGGGCCGTTGGCTGGCCTGGTCTGGGAGAGTGTGGGGATATTGGCACCGGGCTGCGCTGGTATCCCCATCCCCTTCCTGGGTCAGACCAGCCTTACATGGCCTCCCTGGTTGTGCGCCAGCTCCAGAGCTGGCACGCATCCAAGGAGGCGCATTGGGGCCTCCAGTGCTTACACAAATGTCCCCTTCCCCCGAGGTGAGTCCCGGTCGCGCCAGCATGGACCGTATCCCATTTAGGACGGCCGCTGCAACTTGCTCAGGATTGGGCTGCCCATTACAGTCCTTTTCTTCATTTTTTTCCCAATGAAATCAAAAATCTATTGAATATTATTAACATTGCACAGACACCCCTGTTGATCTGTAGAAAACGTCCTAGAAGTAGGTCTGGACTTTCCAGGCTTTACTGCATATCTTCCCCCACCCCACAAAGTGTACTGAGTTAGACCCCTGATCTGTCTAGCTCAGTATTTTCTTCTCTGGCTGGTAGCAGCCCTCCAGAATTTCCAACTGGGGCCTTTTCCAGCCGTGTCTGGACATAACAGGAATGGCGACGCGCACGTCGGAGCACGTGATCTGCCATCGAGCTAGAGTCCCATCCCCAAACAGCTGCTTTTGTGAGATGAGATGTTCAAAAGAGGTGTTCATCAGAAATATTTTCCCGTTTTAGGCCCTTTTCACCATTAAGGTACAGAATGTCATCCGAAATGTTTTCCTTGCCCTGGAAGGAAGAAAGGGCTGTAGTGGAGCCAACACAGGTAAGAGATTCTCAGGAAACTGGTGGTGCGTTTGTGCTGGGAAGGATAGACCTGAGGGGGTTAAAACAAAAGGGGGACACAAATCAACCTTCCCGCTTTGCTGCCTGTGCTCAGAAGTACAGAAGTAGTGGTGTGAACAGGTGTTGTTCAAAACCATCCTTCTAAATCAGGGGTGCACAACTTGGCAGTGGGTAGGGGCCGAAATGAATAGACTGAACTTCTTCGGGGCCGCAGATAGGTGTCGCGGTGGGCGTGGCAAGGAACCATGATGTGATGTCACAGGGGGCGTGTCCATGAGCCAGAAAATCTCCGGAAATGCAACATATTAATAAATATGTAATGAGCCACCTGTGGCTCTTTAACATATAAAGTGCAGCTCTCGGAAATATGTTGGCTTCTTAATGCTTCTTAAATATTGTGGCTCTCAAACATCTGAAGTTTATCGTATGTGGCTCTTACATGAAGCAAGTTTGGCCACCCCTGGTATATACCGTATATATACCCATCAATCATCATCATCATCATCATCATCATCATCAGGGCCTTCCCCTCTGAAACCTCACATGGCGCGGAGGTTCCGTGTTGGGAAAAGTATTTCCTAACAAATTCTGTCTTGCATGTTCTGCAGCTCTCAAATGCATAACCGACCAGCAGAGGAAAAACGTGGCCACCCCGAAGTGAGGGTCCAACGGCCTGAAGAAGAGCTGAAGCATCACAGAATCGGCCGCCGGTCACCTCGGCAAGCTTAGATGTTCATTCACTCCTCCCAGAGCCTCTGCAGGGCTTTCAGCCAGAGCTCATGCTTAAGAAAAAATCCCGGGATTTCTTCTTCAGCAGTTCACAGTCACGTTGCTTCCTAAGGAAGTCGCCATCATCATAGCAGCCCAACTTCCCCGGGGATCTACGTCATAACCGCTGTGCCAACACCAACTCCGGCACTTCTGTAATACAGCTGGAAGCTTCGGAATCGTCCACTCCTCGGACGATTCCGAAGCTTCCAGCCGCGTTACAGAAGTGCCGGAGTTATGGGAAGTGCTTGGCTAGAGCGGCCCAACAAAGAAGCGATGTTGCCGCTCTAGCCAGAAAACCTTTGGGGGCCACCAGAAAACCTTTGGAGGGCCGCATGTTGTGCACCCCTGTTCTAAATGGAAGAAGGAAAATTCTTAAAATTCAAAGTAAGCTTTGATTTGCAAGCTTACTTCACAAGTTATCTGGTAGTTAAAATAAGAACTGCCCTGCTGAATCAGGCCAAAGGCCCATCTAGTCCAGCATCCTATTCCCACAGTGAACAACCGCATACCACTGGGGATCCCACAAGCTGGAGTTGAGGCATACCCCTCTCCCATTCATGCAGCTACAGAGGCGGAGGAAGGGATGGGGTGGGGGTGGCGGAATGCCCCCGGGCAGCAGGTGGTTTTTTTTAGCTTGCCGGTGGTGGGGGTGACAAAATGGCGGTGGGGGTGACAAAATGGTGTCGATGGAGGAGAACATGTCAGCATCGGCGCTGCAGGCGGCGGCGGCAAAGGCGGTGGAAAGGCTCGGAGACGGTAGGAGAAGCCGTCCGCCGCCTCTGCAAGGCTGTTTTGTTTTGGCTCCTGCCTGACCCTCGAGGGATGTTTGGGTCCGGCTGACGTCACTCGGGGGCAGGCCCTGCGACTTCACTCGGGGGCGGGCCCTGTGACGCCACATCCGACTGTGACGTCACAGGGGGGCGTCCTTGCTACGCCATTGTGTAGCTAGTACTCGGAGGTACACTGCCACTGAACCTGGAGGTAGAACGAGGCCATTGTGACTATTAGCCATCAACGGATTTATCCTCTATGAAGTTGTCTGGTCCCCTTTTAAAGCCATGTAAGCTACTGGCCATCACCACATCTTGCGGTAGTGAATTTCCCGCAAGTTATGCGCCATGTGAAGAAGTGCTTCTTTTTGTCCATCCTGAATCTCCTGCCAATCCAGATCATTGGATGACCCCCTGATTTTAGTGTTGTGAGAGGGAGGAAGAAAAACGTGTTTCTATCCACTGTCTCCACACCATGCTTAATTTTATGAACTGGCATCGATGTGGTTGGGTCTAATTTTGAGCACGCTAAAGCCACACATTATCGGGAGGTTTCCCACGTGCCGTTAAAATCAGCTCAGACCTTATTAGCTCTGCTTAACTCAATTGCACTATTGAGAGGGCTTCCGGGTATCAGAGACTGACGTATGGGCCTTTTCTACCTCTTCTTGTAGAGTGTCGTGACTTTTGAAGATGTTGCCGTCTATTTTACAGAAGGACAGGGGGCTGTGCTGGATCCGGATCAAAGAGCTTTGTATAAGGACGTCATGATGGAAAATTATGGGAATGTGTCTTCATTGGGTAAAGAACCTCATTTGGCATAAACAGAAAGACTTGGAGGCTCCTGTGTATGTTGTCAGTATGTTCCCTCACTCCTTATATTTCCAGGAGGTTTTGTAACCTGGGTCTCCCATATTCAGTGCTTCTGCATTGATAGGGATGTGAAGTGATGTCCCTTCCCCGTCCTGTACTGTAGGCCCACTTGAAGGGCTATGAAGAGCAGGTCTGTTCCGTCCCTAAGAACACCCATCTAGTCCAGCATCCTGTTTCTCACAGTGGCTCACCAGTTGCCTCTGGACAGCCCACAAGCAAGAGATGGAAACATCTCCTCTGCCCACCCTGCTCATACAGAAATAGAGTGGTAGCTTATTGCTTTATATTTTTTTAAGGAGCTCTGGGTTTCAGGACTGGGTGCATGATTACCTTTCAACTGATGCAGATTGCTCTCGAGGTTTTGGAGGGATCATTCGGTATGTATCTTGGGAATGGAATAGCCTGTCAATGGTCTGATATGATTCTTCCACTTTCTCAAGCCCATCCTCTCAAGACAACTGAACATTCATCATTCTTTGGGCTTATTAATCCTCCTGTATCTTTTATTTAAACACCTCTTCTTCCTAGGTACAGTACTGAGTGTGAGTGTGAGTGTGAGTGTGAGTGTGAGTGTGAGTGTGAGTGTGAGTGTGAGTGTGAGTGTGAGTGTGAGTGTGAGTGTGAGTGTGAGTGTGAGTGTGAGTGAGAGAGATGCCCAAGTATTGAATATTCTTTGTTTATGGAAGCCTGCAGAAGTCCCAATCTGATGACCTTCTGTAATTTTCCAGCTGTGTTCTCGCTTACCCTCTAATATGGCAGTGGAGTGCTGATGTATATTGTTGTTTAAGGCATATTTTAATGTGAGAAAACAAACTTAATGTTTCCTGAACAATATGTTTGGAATCATGTAAGCTAGAAAAGCATTTCTCTAAGATCTCATAGCTGAAGGACATTTTTTTTTCTAAGTTAAAACTAGAGGCACAGTTTCAATCTTGCTTCCGAAAGGTTTACTTACAGAGAAGGTAAGAGAGAGAATGAGCAAATACTGAGAGGAGTAATTGACTTACAGCGCAATCCTATCCAACTTACACCACCGGTGTAACCAGTGGTGCAGTGAGAATGGGAGACCCCAGAAAGGAAAGGGGATTCAAAGGGGATTTGAATCTCCTTTCCGTTCTGGGGCTTCCCATTCTCGCTGCACCGCTGGCTACACCAATGGTTTAAGTTGGATAGGATTGCGCTGTTAGAGGAGCCCAACTCCTGGGTTTCTGCATGAGTCACAGACCCGGGTCTGATTGGATGGAGGCAAATCAAGAGCAGTGACTCATGCAGAGATGCAATGAGCAGCCTCCCCCAAAGGTGAGTGCTTCTGCTTTGGGAGTGATTGAGTTAATTCACTTACACTTGGTGGAGAAACACAGCAGACTTGAGCACCTCCAGTGGGAGCTGATTGAAAGGAGACCAGGCCTGAGCAATGAATCGGGGGGGGGGGGGGGGAGAAGGGAGCCTCGGGCATCCTCGTTTGCGGATGACTACTTTGGGCTCTCATTCATTATGGGTTAATTAATATTTTTTTTTTTTTGCTGCATGCGGTTTGGAAATGACTGAACTAAACATTTAAATGAGCTACATAGCAGTCAAGTACTGTAATTGAGCTTCCTGTTCACAGTTGCTGGCTGTTGTGCAACACTGCCAGTGCTGTAACTTAATGTTACGTAGCCAAAGCTTTTTGGGTGCTGCGTAAAAGTTCCAGAATGTAAAGGCCAGCAATGCTGACGCATCTTTGTTCTCTTCATTCATGAAAAAGGATTTCTAGCTGACAAGCCTGAGCTAATTGTCCAGCTGGAACGGGGAGAAGAACCGTGGGTGCCGGATCCACAGGGCTCAAATGAAGAAACGCAGCTTGCTGACGCTAGTTCAGGTGAGGGGTCAAGGCACGTTTGCTTGCAGAAAGTCTCTCATTTCATTCTAGGAAATGTCCAGCTCCTGGCTTAGTTGATTCATGCTGGAGGAGAGGGGATTTGCTAACTCTTGTCAAAAGGCGTCACCTTAGCTGAGCTGTTCGGTTTCCAAGGGCTTCATAGAAAGTCTCGCACTTGCACAGAGAGACAGCGCAATCCTGTGTAACTTTAGGAGCAACGGCACAGGGCCACTGGCGCAGCCTGCAATGTATGGGCAGCATGGAGGAGCCAATTGTTCTCTTGCGCCGCGAACTGGGCCCGCTGTCGTGCAGCCTCACCCCACGACTCCTCGGTTATAGTCCCAATCCCCTCAGCCACCTGCACGATGGCAGCCAGGAAATTTGTCTGGCCCGCCTCACCTGTCTCCATGACTGCTTGGCACATATGCCCGGCCTCAATGTGAGCCTGCTCCAGAGCCGGGGAGCTGCTGGGCAGCCTGTGGGTCCCGGGCACAGGGCTTTGGTACGAAAAGAATGCCTTGCGCCGGTCTGTGTAATGTGTGCCCCCCACCCAAGCGCCAGCTTGCGTTTCTGGGCTGCGGGCCGGTAGAGCATGGCAAGCTCTCTCTGCCCCAGTTTGGGGCTCACCGTGTGCCCTGCCCTCCCCGCCCTGTGCAGGGGGTGCCTCCGCCATGGCTACAGTGGCCGAGAGGCCCGTGGAGGAAGTGGTGAGTGGGGGGGGGGGACAGGGGAGAGAATGGAGCTGGGGAGGAGCCGGGTCAGGGTCAGAGAGCTGGGGTGAGAGGAGAGGTCAGCAGCCGAGGGTGAGGCAACTCTCCCTCCAAAGACTAGGCACACCATGAGTCAGTGCCCCTTCTATTCGGATGCAGTGTGGGCGTGCCCTGGAGGTGACGTCCGCCCCCTGCAAATGGGTGGCAGATGACCCTGGCAGCCAGAGCAGCACCAGGGAAGAGCAGCAGCTGCCCCCACAGGGCCAGCAGCAGGATGCGGTGAATGGGGATTGGCGCAGGGCACCTGGGACTGGGCCGTGGCAAGAGGTCCTTGGGGACGCATTTACTGTCCTGCAAAGGGCCCTGCCCCCAGCCAACCCCCTGCTGGCTGGCCATCCCCCACTAGCAGGCAGACAAGGCCCAGGCTTTCTCCCTCTCGCACTACACCAGAACCAGGGGACATGCACTAAAATTGAGTGGAGGGAGAGTTAGAACAGACAAAAGAAAATATTTCTTTACCCAGCGAGTAATTCATCTGTGGAACTCCTTGCCACAGGATGTGGTGATGGCACCTGGCCTAGATGCCTTTAAAAGGGGTTTGGACAGATTCATGGAGGAAAAGACCATCACAGGTTACAAGCCATAAGCAACCTCCTGGTTTTAGAAGTGGGTTTTCTCTGTGCCAGGTGCAAGGGAGTGACAACAGGAAACGGGTTATCTTGTTGTCTTGTGCTCCCTGAGGCATCTGGTGGGGCCACTGTGTGATGCAGGAAGCTGGACTAGATGGGCCTTTGGCCTGATCCAGCAGGGCTCTTCTTATGTTCAGGGCAGTCCCAGCACCCTGAGGAGGGCAGGCATGGGTCCAGGCTACCACCCCCACACAGGCATCCCGGGGGTGGTGGTGCCCCTGTAACCAAGGGCAGGTATCCAGCTGCACGTGGGCGTGACCATGGCTCTCCCATTCCAATCCGCAGAACCCCAGCAGGGCTGCGGGCGGGGGGCGCCAACTCTGCCCTGGACAGTCTACCCGCCCCTCCTGTACTATCCCTTACTGGGCATCCCCATCCTTCTGATGTACATCCTGGAGCAGAGGGAGCGCCGGGCCAAACCCCGGCCCCGGGTCACCAGGGCCCGCATCACCGAGGTCCCGTCCCCTGATGTGGCCTGCATCCAGGCCTACCGGCTGGACAGGGAGACTGTGGAGGAACTGTGCCAACTGCTGGGGCCACGGCTCCGGGCCCGTCTGGCAACCCGGCGCAGCATCCCCGTCCTCCAGAAGATCCTCCTGGCCCTGCACTATCTGGGGACGGGGAGCTTTCAAGGGGACGTCGCTCGGCAGCATGCCACCTCCCAGTCCTCAGCCAGCCGGTGCGTCGATGCCTTCTTGGATGCGATGCTCCTCCACCTGCCTGCTTTCATTGCCTTCCCCACTGCCGAGGCGGAGCTGCGACGTATGCGGGAGGAGTTCCATGCCATCGCAGGCTTCCCAAACGTCCTCGCCGCTGTTGATGCGACACATGTGGGTATACTCGCGCCACATGATGCATCGGGGATTTACCGGAACCAGCACCTCCAACATACCCTGAACGTCCAGGCGACCTGCGATGCGCGGGCCATCTTCACCAGTGTCACCGCAGATTTCCCCGGCAGTGTCCATGATGCCCAGGTGTTTGACTCCTCTACCATCCAGCCTGTCCTGGCATCATGGCCCGAGGGGACTGGCTGGCTCCTAGGTGAGTCATGGGCCTGGTGGTGGGGGAGGGGCCTGGGGTCTGGCTGGGCCATCTGCTGACATTCCGCTCCCCCCCCCCCGCCAGGTGACCATGACTACCCCCTGAGGTCGTACCTCCTCACACCCTATGCAGTGGAGACCCCAGGGCCTGTTGGGAGGTACAATGTGGCACACCGCCAGACACGGATGGTTGTGGAACGAGCATTCGATATGCTGAAGATGCGCTTCCGGTGCCTGCACCCCACTGGGGGCCGTCTGATGATGAGGACACCTGAAAGGGCCTCCAAAGTGATCCTGGTGTGTGCCATGCTCCACAACATGTGCCTGCAGAGGAATACCCCGCTCCTCGAGGGCGAGGAGGGGGGCCCAGGGGCCGTGGACAGCCCACCTGCTGATGTTGAGCCAGCCTGGCGTCCCAGGCAAGACCCGAGGGGCATCGCGATCCGGGAACGCATCACAGCTGAGTTCTTTGGCCACTGAGGGATGGGTAAGTACAGGACTGGCTCAGGCTTGTGGGCAGCTGTGGGGGGGGCGTGGCTGCTGGTTTTCCAGAGACTAACAGACTCCCCCCCCCCCCCCCAGGAACCATGGACCTCGCCCTGTGGATGGCCATTTCCCCAGCAAGGCACCCAGGGACCCCCATCCCCGAAGACCACAAGTGAAAGAAGCCTGGACCATGGAGCGAAAGGAGATGAGAGACTGTTGGCTGTAAATTCTATGTACAAATATATATTATAAACAAATTCTTTTTATAAACAATTTGTTTTAAAACAGTGGCCATGCCCCAACATGGGGCCACGGTGTGCCAGAACGGGGGTGGGGTGGGGGCGCAACGGTGCTCAGGGGGCAGGAGATAGGGGGGCTCAGGCCTTGGGGTGGTCAGGGGCAATCCCCAGCCTGGCCATGATGGCCATTACTCCATCCTGGGTGCCTGTAACCAGGCCAAGGAGCTGGTCCAGGCAGGCCACGACAACACCAGCCCAGGCTGTTGTGGGGCGCCGCATCAGGTGCCCTGTGTTCTGGCGGCAGTCCCGGAAGGTCCGGATCACTGCCTGGCAGGTGCCCTCTAGGTACAACAGCCAGTCTTGCACGCCCAGGTGCCACCCTATGACCTCTTGGACATGAGTGCAGAGGCCCCACATGGTCAACAGGAGCCAGGGTCCCCATGTGGAACCTGTGGAACAGGAGAGGGATGTGGGTTAGTGCAGGTTCCCCATCCCAGGCCCAGAGACCCCCGCACACAGCCACCACCCTGGGCCCCAGCCATGCCCCCAGGGGGATGCCAGGCCAGAGGTCATGGCTACGGGGAATGTGCCCTGCTGGATGGACCCTGGGCGCTTGGCTGCCCCATCTCCTTGGCCTGACAGATGCCCAGGGGTGTGCAAGGCGAGAGTTGCCCTGCACCCCTCCCCCCCTGCGCATCTGGCACTCGGGGGGGGGGGGCAGGGATGTCCCAACCCTGTGGTCTGTCCATACCCAGCTTGGCCTGTGACCCTTGCTGGATTCCACCCCCAGGCCGCAGCCACTCCCCTGGGATGAACAGCCAGGACGTGGCCTCCAGTGCAGCTTGTCACAGACCGCTCACATACTGGGCAGCATATTGCTCCCCCTGCCCACTCCAAACCTCTGCCATACCACCCTGTGGGTGCCCCCTGGGTGTGGTGGTGCACAAGGGGGGCAGGAGCATCCACAGTACTTGTCCCTGATCCTGCATGGGGGTGGGAGGCACTCATAGTGTCACTGGGCCCAGGCCCACTGCATCGCCTCCTGCCTCCACCGTTGCTGCCGCCTCTGCTGCCAGTGGCGCTGGGCTGGTGTGGGCACAGCCATGGGCTCCTCCTCCTCTGCCTGGGCAGGCTGTGCCAGTTCCTCCCACTGCTCTGCCTCCATCACCCCCTTCCACAGATGGTGCACATGCTGGGTGAGGCAACCCTGCTCTAACTCCCCAATCACTTTGTCTCAGTGGCTGTCTCCAGGTTGTGGTGTTTTGTGGCTGGGGGGGGGATCCCTCTCTCTGCCGCACAGCAGAATTGGGGACAACTGTGCCTCTGCCCATATCACCCTGGCTCCCCCCCCCCCCGCACCTTCTGTCTATGGAGTCATGACCCTAACACTGTGGCTGTCCTCCAGGGGCACAGAGAGGCACAGAGCCTTCCAGGGGGTGACTTATCTGTATGCCGGCGATCATGAAAGGCAGGCCTCCCTGCCCGCTACCACAGCAAGCACATTTCCCTGTAGGCGACTGGGGTGGCCATGATTGGCCATCTCCTGGTAGAAGTCTGCCTTGATTGTCTTTCACTGGTCCCGCAGCTGCCCCACGGAGCGCTGATAGCCAGGCCGGGCCCTGTCCCTGGCAATCTCTCTCCAGGCCCTGGTGTTGGGGGCTGTGGTGCTGGCCATTAGGGTGTGTGTGTGTGTGTGTGCTGCACCCCACTGCATGGACCAGGGCTCCAATCTCCTCGGGGCTCCTTTGACCTACCTGGGCAGCCATTTTGCGTCGGAATGAAATGATGTTGCGCGTGTACGATGTCATCGTGCCTCCCGGTGGCTCAGTCGCAGCTCGCATGGTGGGCCGACACCGAGTAACCGGGGGTGTCCTGTGCGGCAATGAGCTGCGGCAAGCCAGGACGCCGATTGCCTGACGTTGACCGGCTACAGAGGCACGGTGAGACCACCCCCTCTCCCACATGGTCTGGCGGGGCACCTGGGGACTGGTGTGTTCTACCAGGGATGGGCTGCACGTCTCCTTAGAGATGTGTATTGCTCTGGGTGACTGCTGTTGTACTGAACTGGGTGGTGCTTGTGTAACTACTGAGCTTTTGCATGGAGTTGGGCATGTTTTATTGCACTGGAACCAAAGGGGGGCTGGATCAGGGCAGCATGGCATGGGCGGTGGTGGCAGCAGCAGCTCCAGACACAGCCCTGGGTCCTGGCCCGGTAGGCTCTTCCCCTGTGGAGTGGCAGCCTGCGGAAGGGCGGCGGGGGGGGGGGAGAGAACGCACAGGCAGCATGGCAGCTCTCTTACCTGTCTTCCCTGGCTTGGAAGTGCAGTTCTGTGCTTGTCCCCCTGGAGGTAGACCCAACTGGATTCAATGGGGCTACTCTGCAGTGGTGTGCCTAGGTTTGCAGCCTGGGAGGAGGTTAGGCAGCACAGATGAGGGATGGGAGACTGCTGTGTGTGGGCAGGGCGTGCCTCCTTGGGGTCTGTGCGGGAGGCTGGAACCACAGAGGGGTGTGTGCCTCAGCAGGGCTGTGGGGGAGCATGCCTAGCAGGGTCCTTACCTGTCCTGGGGGGGGGGGCTGCAGCAGCCCTCCTCATCTTCCTACATGGATCCCATGAAGCCAGGGCTTGTGGTGGGTGTGTGATTCCCCCCCCCCCAGCTTACCTCCGTGTAGCTGGAGCAAGAAGAGCCTGCAAAGAGAGAACTGGGAGAAGATACGTGTTAGCCAGAGCCTGCCAACAGAGTGGAGACAAGTGTAAGCAATTCTGTGTCGGCATGAGAGCCTCTGCCCTCAAGGTGTGGTTGGCTCCCCTCCAGCAAAGTCCCACTTTGTGAGAGCGTGGTGATAGAGCCCCCATGCCGTGCGCCCTGTGCTCTGGGAGAGTGGTGGATCTGGGCTTCCATGGAGGGATGTGTGTGTGCTGATTGGGTGCTCTTACGCTGTATCCTATGCTCTGTAGGGTGGTGGAGTGGCGCAACTACGCCGAGAGTGTTGTGTGTTTTGGGAGGCTTGCACTGCGGAAAGGGCTGCCTATGGGTCTCCTGATTTACGCCAGATCTGTGGCTGTGGCATAGGACTTTTCAGCAAAAGGGGGTGTATCTGCCCTGTGAATGGATATGGCGCAGGAAACGCTCCCCACGCTGGTGGAGTTGCGCCGGCGCCCGTTCTGCGCCTGACTGCACATGCGCGGCATCTGAGAGGGGTTTATGCCGGCATCCGTCGGCGGACGATGAGTTCCGTCAGCGCAAGTGCTCTTGCGCCGGCAGTTCCCCAGATACGCCAGCGTAGGAGTTACACAGGATTGGGCTGTGAGTTACTGAAAAGAATGGAATGGGATGGTGGGCGGGTTATAGCCATACACCCCCCCCCCATTCCTTACCCCTTCTATTTTTCCCGTGTCTTTCAAGTCCCTCTTTCTCCCAGTTTATCAATGTACTTTCTGAGGATTTTTTCTTCTCAGCTTTGTAATAAATTCTTTCTCTAGAACTGTACCAATCTGGCTTCCGGAAACTACCAGTAAATCTAGTTTGATGACCTGTCCTGGGGGACAGATGGGGTAATGCAACCATGGTCTGGACCGCTCCGCAGTTTTGGATACCGTCAACCATGGTATCCTTCTTGGGTTGCCCCTCTGGAAGGGGATTAGAAGTCCTGCACTGCGGTGGCTGTGGTCCTTTCTAGAGAGTGGTGCTGCTGTGGAAGTGCTGCTCTATATCCAAGGCCCTTCTCTCTGTCCCCCTGCTATTGGATTTGCAGTGGGGGAGAGAAGGGGGATTTCTGGTCATAGTGCTCAGAATGGCCTCCTAAGTAGGCTTACCATCTTCTCGGAATCGAGCCTGGCTTCGGCCTAGACCGGGCCCGAGCTGCTCCCAAGGGTGCACTGCGGCTGGCCAATGGGGTTCCAGCTTCGGTCGCGTCGTTGACCAGAAGTGCCGGAAGCCCATTGGCCAGCTGCAGTGCACCCTTGGGAGCGGCTCAGGCCCGGTCTAGGCCGAAGCCAGGCTCTATTCCGGGACGATGGTAAGCCTACTCCTAAGGGAGTGTATCTTTGCCATTCAGGTGAACTCGGAAAACAGTTTTTATTCCAGCAGGCATTGTTCAGATCTGATTCTTAAGCTGTTTTTAACCAAATGCTGTTTTTCAATATTGCTTTATTCTTTGTGTGTTTGTATTCTGTTTTACTTGTCTTAAAAACTGCCCTTATTATAGTGTATATTAATATACTATATCAGTGATTCTCAAACTTTTTAGCACCAGGACCCACTTTTAAAAAGGATACTATGGGGACCGATCCTAGCTTTACGAGACATTTAAAAAAAGGTGATCTAGAAAGAAATACTTTATTTATTTATTTATTTGCAAAAAAACCTCAGTCTATTTCTCGTAATGAGGCAGCCCTAAGGAATAGCCTCAAGGCTTGAGGGGCTTAGTTACGTGACCCAGCCTTCATCTGCCCCCACTACCTGTCATTGACAGATTTGGAAAAAAATACACCGAAAAAAGATGCTCATTTATCTCCCTATATTTACATGAGCTTGCAAACTGCAGGAGCTCAGCTGTATGAAGGGCAATTAGCAGCTATTGGATTTTTGAACAGGCTCGGAGCTTGTGGCAATTACTTATCTGATCTTTCCATTACCTGGGACCCACCAGAAATCAGATCGTGAGTCTTGACCCACAGTTTGAGAAACACTGTACTATATTATAGAAGGGCATGATATAGCCTATAGTAGCAATTAAAAATACATCTGGTGTTTTGTCTTACCTCAGCAGGTGGCTTTAAGAACATCTGCTCAGAATGTGGAAAATGTTTTTCTGAGAAAACGAAGCTTGTCAGACACCAGAAATCCCACTCGGGAGAGAAACCTTATAAATGCTTGAAATGTGGGAAGTGTTTTGGTTGGAAATCACATCTTGCCCTACACCAGAGGATCCACACAGGAGAGAAACCATACAAGTGTTCCGATTGTGGGAAATGTTTTGCCCAACCCTCAGATCTTGTGATCCACCAGAGAATCCACACAGGAGAGAAACCGTATAAATGTTTGGAGTGTGAGAAGTGTTTTGCTCGTCGCTCACATCTTGTGAGCCACCAGAGAGTTCACACAGGAGAGAAACCTTATAAATGTTTGGAGTGTGGGAAATGTTTTGCTCGTAGGTCAGTGGTTGTGAATCACCACAGAACCCACACAGGAGAGAAACCCTATAAATGTTTGGAGTGTGGGAAATGTTTTGCCCAGCACCCAGACCTTGTGATCCACAGAAGAATACACACAGGAGAGAAACCGTACGAATGCTTAGCATGTGGGAAATGTTTTGCTCACAAGACGGGCCTCGTGATTCACCACAGAATCCACACAGGAGAGAAACCACATAAATGTTCAGAGTGTGGGAAATGTTTTGCTGAAAGCTCAACCTTTGTGAGGCATCAGAGAGTCCACACTGGAGAGAGACCTTACAAGTGCTCAGAGTGTGGGAAATGTTTTGCTCAACACCCAGGCCTTGTGGAACATCAAAGAATCCACACGGGAGAAAAACCCTATAAATGTTTGGAATGCGGGAAATGTTTTTCTCGTCAGTCAGTTCTTGTGAAGCATCAGAGAATCCACACAGGGGAAAAGCCCTATAAATGTTTTGAGTGTGGGAAATGTTTTGCTCAACGATCAACCTTTGTGAAACACCAGAGAGTACACATTGGAAGCATCCTTATGAGTGCTCTGAATCTGGGAGAGAGTTTTGTGAGGGAGGAAACTTAATTCTGTATTAAAGATGCCAAAAGGTGAGGTGTGAGCACCATATCTCAGTGGTGCTAAAATATATCCCCACCAGAGAAATGTTCTCTTCACATCTAAAATGTCACCTGCGTGATAGGCTGTGTAAATTCTTGACTTTGATGTAGCTTGGGTGAAACAGCAATCCAGTTTCTTTTTAGCCTGCGAGTGTTTCTCAAACATCTGGTTTGAGAGTGCAAGGATCAAAGAAAATTTTGCTCTGGATCTTTCAGAAATGCTTCTTTATTAGATGGAAGCCTCTAGATCAGTGGTTCCCAACCTGGAGATTGGGACCCCCAAGGGGGGTCTCGAAGCAGTTTCTGGGGGCGGGCTGCAGGATGTCAGCTGGATGGCCACACCCAAGATGGCAGCTCTCATGCCTCCCCCCCCCCCCGCAGAGAAAGAAGTGTCTGATGCTCTCATGGGGGTTGTCTACTCACCTTGTGTTACTTTCTGCTTGTCTTTTAGCATCTCTGTTAATATTAGGTCACTTTCTGCTTATGAATACAACTTTAAAAATGTGATTTACTGTATTTTAAAAGTGATTTATTAAACAGTGTAATTTATTAAAAACAATGACATCACTTCCTGCTTAATGACATCACTTCCGGCCCTCGGTCTTAGGGGGGGTCCCAACAGATTGTCATTCTAAAAAAGGGGGTTCTAGTGCTAAAAAGGTTGGGAACCACTGCACTAGATGAAGGGGGGGTGTCTCCAAGTGACACTCGTGATCTGGCCATCTATTATCTGCTTGGCACTGGGGCAGAGGCAGTAGTGGGTCTTGACCTGGGTTATACTGTGTGTAATTCTAGCTAGTGTAATAAAGGGATGATTCACACAACACTTGATGGCCCCTTGAATGTCTTGTGCACTAGCTCCTTGAGTGCACGTGCATTGCATGCTGTCATTCACAGGGGCAGAATTAAGCTTTCTGTACAAATACTTACAAAATTCACTATCACACAATGTGGTGCTGCTGGCCTTTAGCCTAGATGACTCTAAAAGGGATTGGACAATTTCATGGACTATTAAGGCTGAGCTACACTGTCCGCGTTCTTGGCAGCTGCAAGTGCTGATGGTGCTGCTAAATCAGCTGCACCTGCTGAAATGCCCGCCCCTATTAAAGGGCCAGGAGCACTCATGTTGAAAGGTTGGCCACCCCTGGTCTAAAGCTTACTAGTTCCAATGGCGGTATGCCTCTGAGAGAACACTGGCAGAGGGCTACATGTCCCATTTCTGAACTTCCCAGAGGCAACTGCTTGGCCACTATGGGAAACGGCATGCTGGACTAGATGGGCCTTTGGACTGATCCAGCAAAGCCCTTCTTAAACCTGAGATCGGCAACTGGCAATCAAATGGCTTGATCTTGAGTGCAACCAGCTTCTCAAAGGCAGGAAACGGCAATTTTTCATGAGATGTTTAAAAAAACAACCACCCCTAAGTTAGAAGTCTTGGCTAGTCCTGCAGCCTCCCTTTACCATGTGTGGAAGGCTGTAGTGGGAATGGGATGAAAATCTGTGTATTTTCTCTAGGGCATCATGTTGGACAAATGTCTATTGGGAAGGAATTGGCCTGTGCTGTCTTGAGAGAGCCTGATTTGTTGTGCAAGTACTGCAACAATATATTGCCCTCTCAGTTGTGCATGACCATATTTTTCAATTCTGCATCTCTCTTCATTCCAGCATGTCATTTCAATAATATACTCCTTCTGGTCAGAGGGTTTCTGCACCCACTTGGAAAGAATCAATCCTAATGGGGTCCTTGTTTCTAAATGATCTACCTGAAAAGGAGGCCTGTGGTGCCGTGAGCAGGAGTAGAAGATTTGTTTGTTCGAATTCTGAGTGGGGATGCAGGTGGGGTGGGGGAGTTATTTTTCTAGTCCAGAGGGGGTCAGAATTAATGATGGATGTTGTGAATAAAAGTGTGGGGACACTAAAGTACAATTCAGACCCATCTGTTGTCCCAACCTCTTTCCCGAGCGCCTTCGTGATATGTGTTTGTGCTCTCCCCATTCTCTTTACATTCCTCCTTAAAATTTACATCCATATTGGCATATATTCCCCCTGTTCCTCTTGCCTCTGTCTGTCTTCCCCCTTGCCACAGGAAACCCAAACCTTGAGTATTTTCACCTTTTGTTTCTTTAATAGTATTTAAAAAATCAACACCTACCAATACATTTGTTGTTGTTCAGTCGTTAAGTCGTGTCCGACCCTTCGTGATCCCATGAACCAATAAATAGATAATGGTAAAATAAGGTTTCCGTCCTGTCACACACTTGAATGGGAGTAGTAGGTATCGCTGAACATGGTAAGGCTTACTTCTGAGTAGACATACCTAGAATTGTGTGCTGGTTTTTCAATTGTATGCTACATTTATGTCTGTTTCAATAAATAACTTCCAGTTATTATAAAACTGCCATGTGGGCTCTTCTGTCTTGCATGCAACGTCAGCCAGTCAAAACTTCCGACTGTATATCCATCATTAGCTTCATTTGTTTTTTGGCCAGACCACTCATGGGCGATTAACAAACTTCCTTGATAAACATTTACAGGGCTGTGTTTGTGCTTGCTGTGTGGGTCTCTGGGCTTTCTAAAGCCTTGAAGGGCCTGAGACATGTCATATCCTGATCCGGCCTAATCCAGTTGGCAGTGCAGGCAGCTGTTAAATTGGATGACAGAATCCCATTTGGTTGCTGTTTTTTGTTCATTCTTTTTGTGGTACAGTTTTTCCTCAGAAACTGTAACAAGGAACAAGAGATCAGATTACCAAGATGACAAGTGCCCTGAATACTATAGATTAGAGCAGGGGTGAGCAATTACCTAATTTTCCTAAGGGACCACATGAGAAACTGGGACTGTTGTGGAGGGCCGAACCAATAGGCTGAACTGAATTCTGTTCAATATGAATTATATCTTTTAATTAAGGTAAAATAATGCCCCCCTCGCACGCCCCTGGCCATTCTCTTACCTTCATTAGCTGCTTCCTTGCAACAGATGCTATAAGCAGCAGCATGCTGCTTATAGCACAGATGTTGAGTGCTAGAGAGGCTCAGCTGAAGAACAGGAAGGAGCCTCTCTAGCACTTAGTGTATGTGCTATAAGCAGCATGCTGCTGTTTATAGCATCTGTTGCAAGGAAGACACGGGGCAGCTAATGAAGGTAAGAGAATGGCCAGGGCATGCGCGCATTACTTTACCTTAATTAGCTGCTCCGTGTCTTCCTTTAAACCTCACGCAGGCTGGTCAGGGATAGCTAAAGGGCCGGATGTGACCCTGGGGCCGTTCAATGCCCAGATCTGGATTGAGTTATGGCTCCTCAAAGTGGGGAGGGATAAAAATCTGAATTTGTCATCATGAAACTCACTGACATATCAGGGCAGGCTTTTTATTGGGCTCAATAGCCAGAGGACAGAAAAAAGGGGAGGGATTGGCCCTCCACCCCCAGGTTAACACCACCTCTCTTCCTCTTTGGCTCTCCCCCTTGGCGTGGCTCGCCTGGCGCCCTATGTGGAGGCCCTCCTTCTGCGTTGCAGCCCGGGGTAGAGTCTCTCTGGGTATCGCATGCCCCATGTTGCCTGCTGAGTTATGAGCTCAGTCCAGTCTCTACCTGGGATGGGTCGACAAGGGCAAGGCCAGGCTTTTGATGTCCTCCAGGTGAGCCTCTGCCCGGACAGCCATGGCCCCTCCCAGTGAAGTCAGACTTCCCCTGGGACCCCTTGTTCTTCCACCTCACCTCTTGCCTCCTCCCTGGCTCCTCCTCCTATCATTTCCTTCCTTCTGACTCCTCCTGCTCCACTCCCTTCTGTCTCCCTACCTTGCCCCAGGGGTATCTCTTTAATGGACCCTGCCTAGCCCTACCCTCCAGCAAACAGCTGTTGTTCACCTGGCCGGCCAGCCAACCGGCCATCTGTCTGGCGGCTGGGTGGGCTGCAGCTGGTGATGTCACTAGCTGTCGCTTTGCCAACCAGCTGATCAATGGGGCCGTGTGGGAGCAGGTGGGGTGCGAAGGAAGGGGGGGGGTGAAAAGAAGAAGTAGTGAAGGAGAGAGACAGAGAGGAGGTCAGGCGGAAAAGCAAGGAGCAACGATGGGGAGGTGAGGAGAAGCAGGAAGACGGGAGACCCTGAGAGGTGAGGAGGGAGAGGACAAGAAAGAAAGTTGCAGCAAGCAGGGGCAGGAAGGGCCGGAACAGGGAAGGAGCATCAACTCAAGCAATACGCACCCTGATGTACCTTCGTTCAGCTTCATCCTCCAAAGAAGAATTACTAGGTGGGCATGGAGCTGCGCGCTTTGGCACCCCTGGACTTCTGAACCTTCTTGGGCATGTTGAAGTAAGCAAGGCGCTCTGATGAGCAAAATGAGGGCACTTATAAAAAAGGCACCCTTAATTATAACTTATAAGTAATTAAAGCCAGAGGGCAGAGGGGTGAAGAACCAATTGCTGAAGAACTCACAGCCCCTTTTTAGGAAAATTAAACTAGGCTGCCTTGATCTTGGAAGGTGTGTGTGTGTGTGTGTGTGTATTCTTGTTTTAACCCAAAGGATATGAAGCCCGTAAGGGCATTGGAAGAGGAAAGAGGCAGAAGCCCCAGCCACCGCTTGCCACCAACTGAGTCCTCTGCTGAGATCGCTGCAGTCTTGGTCTGTGCACAGCTGATGATCGCTGATCAAAAGGCCTTCTGAGAGCCTTGAGTTAGAGGTGTTTGAAAATGGTGAGGTTTTTTTCTAAAAAACTGTTGAATTAAAATGCAAAATGTAGTGTGTTGTGTTTTTATTCACATGTGCAAAGTCTTAAAACAACACCACCAGTATTTATATACTGCCTTTCTTGGTCATTGGATATCTCCTTTGACTTTAATTCAAAGCGGTTTACATAGGCAGGCAATTCTAAACCAAGCGGTTTTTACGTTTACAATAAATGTTCTAATCTTTCATAGAACACTTCATTCCAGGTGGTTTTCTTTCACGACCTGGCCTCTCTGTTCTTCGACTGCTCACAGATTCTTCCAAGCATCTCGAACTGCTGTCCTCAGATCTTCAGGCATAAGAGGCTGCAGCTCTACTGACTAAGCCAGGTCTCCTGCCCCTCTGGACCTTAAGCATCAATGTCAGGTTTAATATCATTACATTGCAGTCTTCAAGGCGACCCCCCCCCCCAAATTATTCAATTATTTCTAACTGGAAAAGTAATCTGTTTCAACCAGATGCATTCTTCAAACAGTAAAGAGTTGGTAATTTGGTTCCAATTCTAAAATGTGGTGTTTTGTGTTTTTATATGGTTATCAACAAAACAAACACCCCTAGCCTTGAGTCTAGGGAAATTCTTCTCCTTCTTGCACAACACTAGAACCAGGGGACATGCACTAAAATTGAGTGGAGGGAGAGTTAGAATGGACAAAAGAAAATATTTCTTCACCCAGCATGTAATTAATCTGTGGAACTTCTTGCCACAGGATGTGGTGTTGGCACCTGGCCTAGATACCTTTAAAAGGGGATTGGACAAATTTATGGAGGAAAAGTCCATCACAGGTTACAAGCCATGATGGAGATAAGCAACTTCCTGGTCTTAGTAATAGGCTATCTCTGAATGCCAGATGCAAGGGAGTGGCGACAGGATACAGGTTATCTTGTTGTCTTGGGTGTTCCCTGAGAATCTGGTGGAGCCACTGTGTGATACAGGAAGCTGGAGTAGATGGGCCTTTGGCCTGATCCAGCAAGGCTCTTCTTATGTTCTTATCTTATGAGTCATGCATGCACGAGCAAGGCCTTGCCAAAAATGCCCAAAAAGGAGCACCCAAAGAGAATCCTCTTAGGTTGACCAATACCGCGCAACTGAGCAGTGAGCCTCAGTGCCGCCCCAAACAGGCAGTCCAAGGTTTTACTGTACACATATATTTTTTTAATACTATGTACTTAGTATTGGGACAATGTGTAAACATTTATGTAAAATGTAAAAAATGTAAAAAAAAATTACAATTCCTAATGTGTAAAAAATGGATTTTTGAGGTAGGCTTTTTGCTTTTTATTCTAATATTGTTTTATGTTATTTAATGTCTTCATTTTAAGTGGATCACAGCCCGGTCCAGCCTAAGGCCTCAGTGGCACAATTCAGGCACAACTGCAGCCTAAGCGCTTTAGGGTCAAGTTGTGCCTGAATTGTGCCGGAGAGGCCGAATTTGTGCTGCAATTGTGCCGGACGTAGGACGAATCTACGACGGATTCGTAGATTCCGTCGTAGCATGCGCAGTACGGGCGTCGGCACAATTCCGGCACAACTGCGGCCTAAGAGTGGGCGTTCCATGGGCGACACGGGGGCGGTTATGAATTTGGGTCGGATTCCAGACACTGGAGAGCCCCCGACACGCCCCCTCGAGCACAACTCTGGCACAAAATTTGGGTCGACAAAAAAGGTGGACTTAAATATGAGGAGACCCATAGGAGCCATTTTACCTTACCCACTCCAGCCCTCTCCTGAAAAGTTCTAACACCCTATTCCTGAGTTGTGCCTGAGTTAGGACAGAATAGTTGTGGCATAACTCTGGAACCGGACCCAAATAGTTACCCTATCAGCACCCAGCCCCACCCAGCCTCTTTCCCACAAAAGCCCAGCCCCAGCCCTCCATTTTCTCTCTCTCTCTCTGAGCACGTGGCGTGGGGCTCTGTGGCTAACAGGCGTGGGGAGCATGGCGTGGGGAGCAGGTGGCTAACAGCCACAAAGTGGGACTTTGTCGGTGGAGGGCAAAATACACAAACACTCCACTTCTCTCTTCTCCTCTCCTCTCTCCCCCCCTCTAGGGCAGAGAGGGCTGTTCTGGCTGTGGCCAAACTGTTTACAGCTGTGCCTGGGCAGCTGTCTCCATGCAAGTGTTTGCTAACCCATGTCTTTCTCCCAGCCCCTCTCCCCCCCTACAGGCAACAACACCAGCAGCTAAGTGCAGGTAAGAGCAGGAAACGTGCTGACATGAGTTCTGACTTCTGCCTCTTTGCATATAGAAATATAGGTAGGATACATGGCTCTCTACCAATGTCTTGTCTCATAGCTGCCTGCATAGCCTGCCATGATATGCCTCTCTACCAATGTCTTGTCTCATAGCTGCCTGTATTAATGTGAGCACACAATGCCATGAGTGTGGAACTGTAACCCTTATGTAGACACCAGCTGTCCCCCCCCCTCTTTTCCCCACAGGGTCAACGAACAGGTCAGTATTGCTAGGTGTGCCATGGTTGTGACCCACAAGTTGTGTTGTTGTCTCTCTCTTTGACCCTTTTCCCTTACAGGATCATGCTCACCTTACACCCAGGGAAGGAGCGCAGACCATGCTATGTGTGTCACACCTCTCAGCTGTGTTTAATTTTTCTCCCTTCAGGCCTTTGCAACCGGCACACTGGCATTTCTTCAATGGCGATTGCTACCACACACCAGCTGCCATGGACCACCCCCTTGTTTTTTGTCTTCCCAGGAACGTCCACTACCACCTACCTTCCTGCGAGCACCCCTGGGGCTGCAGTCTGGTTGCCCCACGGTCGTCTGCCTCGATGCTGCCAGAGGTCTGGGAGCCTGCCCTGCAACCCTAGTCAGCTGCTGCCGCCGCTGCTGCTCCACCTCCCTGGCTGTCGTACTTGCTGTCCCTCCCCTTTCTATGGTGCAGGCTGTGGTTCCACAGGGGAAGTGCCTGTATCTCTAGGTCCATGGGGCACGCCTGCTGCTGCTGCTGCTACGTTCTGAGTGGCTGCTGTGCCAACCCCTGGCAGCCTGGCCTGGCCATCTCTGCCAATGTTCCAGAACAATAAAGATGTCCCTTGAAACACATGTCCCCAGTGTTACACAAGCACTGCCCCACACACACAGAGACAGTCCCCAGCACACAAGCCCCTGCATGAATCCCAGCCAGGGCCTGCCACAGCCAGCCCAGGGAGACCACAGCAGGGGGGCTGCCAGACCCTCAGGGCTCAGAGGGGAGGGGGGAGTTGGGGGGCCTCTCAGGCAGGCAAACACTGACAGGCGACATGGCGCACGTCCGCCACGTCCGTGAAGAGCCCTTTCAGCAACTGGGGCTCTCACCCGCCCTCGATCTGCCCGTCAATTGTGTCCGTTTCCGCCCTCGGTCCGCCCGTCAACGGCGTCCGTTCTGCCCAAGGTCCGTCTGCATAAGGGGCGCCCGTTCCTGCATTGCCTCCATCTGCGAAGTGACCCCTGTGGCCCTATTGGTCTCTGCAGACCCCTCTCCCTGTATCCCTCTCCCACCAGCCTTGTTGTCTGTTTGTTTCTGACCCACCCGTGCCCCTCCCCAGCACCCACTGTCTGCCTGTCTGTCTGCCTCCCCTCCAACTCCCTGATGATGGAAGCTGGCCACCCCCCACCCCGCCAGAGCGCCTGCCGTGACGTGCCAACGTTGCCCCATCTGGGGGTGTGATGAGCTGCGTGAGCCCTTCCCGCTTGCAGCAGACAAGCCCAAGGCATCTCTCGGTCTTGGCCGGGGCACGGAGCAGAAGGGATGCGGGATGCCTTCTTTGTGGGCATTGCCACGGCCCTGGAGGCCCAGAGCTTCAGGCAGCGCACGGGCATGTCATGGCAGAGGCAGTTCCAAACTTCATGAGACCCCCCTTGTGTGTGCCGTTCCCACCCCCTCCTTCCCTTCTCTCCCCTGCTCACCCCCCCATGACTCCCACGTGCAGCCTCACCGTGGCTTGGGGGTGGCATCGCCTTCTGCAGGAGGGAGGGCAGTGGCACTCCCCCCTGCAGCAGGTGGCTAATGCCCAGGGTGCCCTGGGGCAGCTGGCACTGGCACAACCTCTGCCCTTCAGCTGACTGTCGCACGCCCAGTGCCTGCAGGCCCACCTGTGGCTGCCCATCTGCTGCTAACGCTGCAGCAGCTGTGGTAGGTACACACAGACGAGCTCAGGAGGGGGCTCTTCGCTTCCACAAGACTGACACTTCCCCACAGGGGCCAGCCTGCCTCTGTGGTAAGTGTTGCCTCGATCCTGGCCCACTGCTCTTGCCTCCTGCCTAACTCAGGCACAGTTGCAGCCTAACTCAGCCCTATTTTAGGCCACAATTGTGCCTCAATTGTGCCTCAGTTGTGCCTGACTTGTGCTGAGTTAGGCTGGACTGAGGCCTTAATGTGTTATATGATGTGCATTTACTCATTTTTTTAAAAAAACACACAGGGAAAAATACGGAATTCCTACCTGGGAATCTCCTGTTCTGGGAAGGAGAAGTGGGGCATTCGGAGGATGGGTGCCCCTCCCAACTGGAAGGCAAGGTCGGTCTTGAAGCTTGACTCCTCCCCTAGGGAGGGCGCTCCCTCAACCCAGTCCAGGACTGACGAGCAGACGAAAACGCACCTCCAGGATTTGCCCGATCAAGGCAACAAATAACAATATCCTGCAACTGGAAAGGCAGGCAACCAAACAAGTCCGAAGACACTAAGACACAGACAAAGAGTTCTTCGAAACCAGGAATGAAAACAGGTAAGACAGGGACGACAGAGGAACAAACTCGGCACGCCTGAACAGAGAGGTGGCCAAGTTCCAATTGTCAAGGAAAGGACGTCCCTATACCGGAATATGAGGGATATCACCAAACGACTACAGAACTGAGAGCGACTGTTTAGAAGAAAAGGGCGGGGCCGAATGCCCCACTTCTCCTTCCCAGAACAGGAGATTCCCAGGTAGGAATTCCGTATTTCTCTGGAAGGGAGAAGTGGGGCATTCGGAGGATGGGTGATGTAACAGAGCAGTCTAGCCAACTTAGGGCGGGAGAGAGGCAGTCGCGCTCAAGGCGGAACAACCTTCCCCAGGACTCTTCTACCCAACGCAGCCTCCGCCGAAGCAGCCTTATCAATTCTGTAATGTTTGGTAAAGGTGTGAATGGAAGCCCAGGTAGCTGCCCTGCAAATGTCTTCCAGGGAGCTAGTACCTTCAAAGGCTGCCGAAGTAGACGCCCCACGGATGGAATGAGCAGTAATTCCATCCGGCGGCGTTGTACCCACTGCTTGATATGCGGTTGTGATGGCATCCCGCAGCCACTTTGCTAGGGACGAAATGGAAGCTTTGTTTCCCAATCTAGAACCCTGGAAGGTAATGAACAAAGCATCCGTTTTGCGTAACTGAAGGGTGCGTTTAGTGTAATAACTAAGAGTCCGACGAACGTCCAAGGTGTGCCAAATTTTTTCCTTCGTCGAAGAAGGGTTAGGGCAGAAATTTGGAAGAATCAGATCTTGTGATCTGTGAAAAATTGAATTGACCTTGGGGAGAAAACCAGGGTCAATCCTAAGGACTACCCTGTCAGAGTGAAAAATACATAAATTTGGATTAACAGAAAGCGCCCCCAACTCTGATACCCTACGAGCGGAGGTAAGGGAGACCAGAAATAGAACTTTAAGGGTTAGTTCCCGCAACGGAACTGAAGCCAACGGCTCGAAAGGAGGCCCTGTCAGAGCCGTCAGAACTAAATGTAAGTCCCAAGAAGGACATCTATGGATTGTGGGGGGATTAATGATGGAAACCCCCCCTGAGAAAACGCTTGACATGAGGGTGTTGCGACACGCTCGAACCCATACCGGTACCCAGTACACTGTTAATCGCCGCTAGTTGTCTTTTGAGCGTATTAGTGCGCAGACCCAAGGCCAATCCGGCCTGCAAAAACTCAAGGACGTGTTTAATTTTTGGGCGAGACTCGCGGACCCCCTGTTTGCGGCACCACAGAGCAAACGTTTTCCAGGTCGCCGCGTAACTCTTTTTTGTGGACTGACGCCGAGACGCCAGGAGAGTGTCTAGCACACTCTCGGAATACCCACAACGTGTCAACGCTGCCCGCTCAATTTCCACGCCGTTAAGTGAAATAGACGGGGCTGTGGATGTACTAGGGGCCCCTGAATCAGCAGATCTCTTGTCAGGGGCAGGGACCAGTGATGTTGAATCGATAGTCCTAACAGGGTCGGGAACCAGGGTCTCCGTGGCCAATACGGGGCGATGAATATTACCTCTGCCCCTAGTGCCCTGATTCTCTGTAGAACCCTTGGGATGAGAGGAATGGGTGGAAAGGCATAAAGTAGACCCTCTGGCCAACGTACTGACAGGGCATCTATGCCTTCTGCCCCGTTGTCCGGAGCCAACGCCAGATAACGCGGTGTTTGTGTTGTGTCTCGAGAGGCGAACAGATCTATTACCAGATTTCCGAATCAGGCTGTCACTAAGCGGAAAACTGTCGGGTTCAGTTGCCACTCCGACTCTTTCAGAGACCTCCTGCTGAGCCAATCCGCAGTTATGTTGCTCAATCCCGCTAGTTGCTCCGCCTGCAGAGAGAGAACATGGCGCTCCGCCCAAGATATTAGAAGGGAGGCCTCTTTGTGCAATGACAGGGATCTCGTACCCCCCTGGCGATTCACATAGGCTTTCGCCGTCGTATTGTCCATGCGGACCCGCACGTGGCGACCCCCCAGGAAAGGTTGCAACTGTTCCAAAGCCAGCCTGATCGCCCTGAGCTCTAGAAGATTTATGGACAACTTTGTCTCTCTGGGGGACCAAGAACCCTGAATGAGATGCCACCCCATGTGGGCCCCCACCCCAAGAGGCTGGCATCCATAGTGACCACTAAGGGGATGGGCACCTCCAAGCTCACCCCCCAACTCAACCTGACTGGGTCTAGCCACCAAGTGAAGCTGTCCCTGACGGTTTGGGGAATGGCGATCCTTAGTGACACTTTCCTTTCTATCGCTTGTTGATGGGGGCGGAGCAGGCCCTGTAGGGGACGCATATGAAATCTGGCCCAGGGTAACAGATCCTGGCAAGATACCATTTGACCCAGGACTGAGGCCAGACACATTACACTGGCGTGATGTGCAGCACATAGCTTGGTCAATGCTCTGAGCAGAGCCATCTGGCGATCTGGGGATATGCTTAGACGGAAAAGTCTGGTGTGTATTATCAGACCCAGATGTTCCATTCGTTGGACTGGATCCAGGGAACTCTTTGCCTTGTTGATTATGAAGCCCAAAGATTCCAGGAGGTCCACAGTCATCTGCAGGTCCCGAATTGCTGCCTCCCTGGACGATGATCGTATCAAGATATCGTCCAGGTAGGGGAAGACATGTATCCCTTGTTGCCTCAGGAAAGCCACAGGGGCTACGAGGGTCTTGGTGAAGACCCTCGGAGCCGCTGTGAGGCCAAAAGGGAGAGCCCTGTATTGAAAATGGCGCCCCCTGTAGGAGAAGCGAAGGAATCTGCGATGACTCTTTCGGATGGGAACATGGAGATAGGCCTCTGTCAAGTCTATGGATGTCAAGTAGTCTTGTTTCTCTAAAGCCATTGTAATCGTTCTCCATGTTTCCATTCGAAATCGTCGTTTGTGCAGGAACCTGTTGAGCCATTTTAAATCCAGAATCGCCCTCCAATCCCCGTTTTTCTTTGGGACCAGGAACCAGATGGAGTAGACCCCGGTGTTGCGTTCCAAAAGAGGAACTGGCTCTATGGCCTGAATCTGGAGTAAATGAGTGATGGCCTGCAATCGGAGACGGTGTTTGATTGGATCCCGGGATTTGGGGACTTTGATAAATTTGGTTTTGGGTCTTTTGTCGAATTCTAGGGCATAACCCTGTGACACGACTTCCAGCACCCAGGCGTCGCTGGTAATAGCCGGCCAGTGGGAAGAAAACCTGGAAAGCCTGCCACCAATAGGGGGTGTGGATGCCCGCGTGTGACCGTCATTGCGATTTTTGCTCTCTGTGGCCCTTGGAAACTCCGGCAGGAGCGTTACCCTGTTGTCTGGACTTAGGGAACGAGCGGGGCTTATTCCATCCCTTTCTGAATCTAGAAGAATCTCTGAACTTGTTATCTCCCCTGAAGGGGCGAAAGGAATGTTGAGGTTTAGTCTTAAGTGTCTCCTTTCTGCTAGATGGGAGAACCTTACGCTTATCTTTACTTTCGATCAGAATTGGCTCCAGTGACTGACCAAATAGTTTTGTTCCATGGAAAGGAACGACCACCAGACAGGCCTGAGATCCAGCGTCCACTTCCCAATTTTGGAGCCAGACATTTCTACGAGTGACCACCCCCAGCGCCATAGATCTGGAATTTAACTGAATTGTATCGTAAGAGGCATCTGCAGCAAATGCGGACGCCAAGGCTATCTTTTTAAGGCAGTTCTTGACATTTTTGGAAAGACCCGGTTCTGTGGCCACCAGATCCTCCGCCCACAGGAAAGAGGCCCTGGCCATGACCGAGGCTGCCGCTGAAGCCCTAAGAGCCTGAGAAGCCGCCTCATAACTCCGTCGCAACGCGGTTTCCACGCGCTTGTCGCATGGATCTTTTGGCCCCCCCTCCCCCTCAGTGGGAATGACCGCTGAGGTCGAGAGTGCCGCAACAGGGGCATCTACTACGGGGGCCTTCAATGAGGACATCACTTGGTCTGGAAATGAATACAAACGGTTAAACCACCGGCCAGGTTGTCTGTTGGACGATGGGGTATTCCACTCGTGATCAATCACCCTTTGAAATGCTGCAGGAAAACGGACTAGATTACCTTTGGGTGGCCCCTGTGGGAAAACCGACAAGGCACCCGACTTAGGTGGAGGAGGGTCTGGCTGCTGTTCCACGGGGAGCTCTAAGGATTTTACCACCTTGGCTAGGAGCCGTGGGAACAGTTCCGCTGGGAAAAGCCTGTTGGCTTGTCGTTTTTGCTCTTCATATTCCTCCCCTTCCCTCGAAAGCTCTCCCTCCTCTTCATCAGAGCCCGAGGCTTCAGATGAAGGCCAGGCAGGGGGCTCATGCAGGCGGGATGCTTTCCTGTGAGTAGCCCGCTTATCAGGAAACTTTTCACAAACATCAAGGTGTTTAGATTTACGTTTGGCTTTCCTTGGGGGGGGAATGGACTCCTCTGAAGAGGCACGATATGCGTCAGAGGATGAGACAGAATCAGAAGCTGGAGAATGATGTCTTTTTCGTTGCTGCTTTTGAGGAATTTTGGTGGCAGAATTAGTATCTGTTCCTTTAAGAGCTAAGGCAATCATTCGTGCTATTTCCTCCCTCAAGGCTGGTGCCAGTGAACTGGAGTCATGGCAACTCCCCCCTTTTCCCCCCTCACGTGCTACTGTAGCGACCATTGGAGTGACTTGGTCGGCCATCCCCCTGCACTCTACTTACAAGCTGAGGTAAAATGGCGGGAAAACGCAGCTGAGGCGATGCGATCAAGATGTGGCTTAGTACAGTAAAAGCGGTGTGCTCCCGCAGCGGGAGGGCAGCTCAAACCGGCCTATTCCAAGCCGATGAGCACACTCCCCAGCCCAGTGAGTCAGAAACTGCTGGATGCTTTCTCGCATCACAGAAACACCAGGCAGGCACGGAGCGGCAAAGGCCCCCTTCAGGCACGCTCCACCGGCGTAGTTGAAAGGTTGATAGGCCTGTGATGTGCCGCTAATGATCAGCTGAGCCTGGGGCTGCAGCCGACGGGCGGGGCGAGTCTGTCCCGAAACGGAGAAAAAACTCCTCTCAAGGAGCTGACAAGCCTTTGCAGCTCCGCTAGCGAGCGGTTGAGCCTGGGGCTGCAGCAGATGGGCGGGCTGAATTCCTCTCAGCGCGGCACGATCAAGACGACTCTTATCTGATCGGAGATCCGTTGCTGAAGAAGCCCATGATTACCCTCCGATCCCAGCAGGAAATAGGAGGGTCAGAAGAGGCAGAGGAAGGGAGAGGGTAGGACAGGACAGTTGACAAAACGAAGATGACTAATGGAGAGGAGAAAGTAGAGAAGAGAATAAGGAACAATAGTACAATCTCTAAGTGTTGGAGCTTCAGAAGACGCGACCAAACGCTGCGAAGGCAAGGTCGGACTGGGTTGAGGGAGCGCCCTCCCTAGGGGAGGAGTCAAGCTTCAAGACCGACCTTGCCTTCCAGTTGGGAGGGGCACCCATCCTCCGAATGCCCCACTTCTCCCTTCCAGAGAATGGGTGCTTAATTTGGCTGGGAGGACATGAAGAGAGAGAAGAATATCACCCCTTCTGCTTTATGCTGATGATGCTACCATTTTATCATGCACACAACTAGGTTTAAAATGCATGATAAATAGATGTCTGGAGTACCTATCTAAGAATAATCTTCAATTAAATTATAATAAATCAAATATTATTGTATTTGACAAATCATGGAAACCTACCAGCTGGTCTTTCCAGGGAAATAAGATAAAGCAGGTTAAGAAATTCAAAAATTTAGAAATTCATTTCCATTATAAACATTCGTGGATACCCCAGTGTACAGTCACTGTAAATTCGGCCAAGGTATCAGCCAATGCTATTCTATGCTTTTATTATTCTAGGGGAAATTCTTATATCCTGGCAGCACTCAAGGTTTTTAATGCAAAAACTATGGCACAAGTTTTATACAGGGTTCCTATTTGGATTTCTGCCATGAACCATTCGGTAGAATGTATCCAAAGTGTTTTTCTTAGGAAAATATTCGGACTCCCTGGCTGTGTTCCGTATGCCTCGCTCTGTCTGGAAGCTGGACAATTACAATTGGAAACTGTAGCATGGCTAAGATTTTTCAGTCATTGGCTAAGAGCTCTCTATAATCTAGAGCAAGATACCTTACTTTATCATCTCCTCTCAGATTCAGAGCCCTCTTCGGAGTTACCGTATTGGTCTGAGTATAAGACTCACTTTTTTCTCCTAATTTAAGTTTTTAAACTAGGGGTGCATCTTATAATCAGGCTGTTGCAATTTAATGCCAGTGATTTAATTAAATTTTTTTAATAGCACCAAACTTTAAGGGTGCGTCTTATAATCAGGTGCGTCTTATACTCGGGACAATACGGTAATTTGTTTCGGAAAGAAAATTCAGTCAATTGGCCTTTCACTAGACATGGTAGGAATGCTTTCTCAAGAACAGGCCTTGCCTGTGATTAAGACCAGGCTATTAGATATAGATCAGCAGGAGTTGAGAGGTGCAACTAATAAGACTTGTTCACCACTGTGGCTGCAGTTTCCTTTGGTCAACCAGCAGTATACCTTTATTCATTAAAGAGCCATCAAGATAGAAGAGCCTTCACCTTGGCAAGATGTAATGTCCTGCCTTCGGAACTCTTGTATGGGAGATTTAAAGGGATTCCACTTGAGGAGAGAAACTGCAGTTGTGTTCTGGGTGATGTGGAGTCCATCCAGCACATGATTTTACATTGTCCCTTTTATAAAGATCTTCGAATGGCATTTTTGGATCCGATTTTGATTAATGGGGGGGGTCTGGGAGAATTCAGGAAAACTTCGGTATATTTTATCGGACGTGAGGGATGGAAAAATGGAGAAGGTCGCTTTGTTTTTAAAGCTGGTTGCCAAGAGACGCTCGGCATACTATCATAGTGCTTAGATTGTATATTAGGGTAAGATGCTATTTTATTTTCTATAGTGGTTGTTGTATATGTTTGTTTTATTTATTTTATGTTTATGCCAATAAAGGTTCTATCTATCTATCTATCTATCTATCTATCTATCTATCTATCTATCTATCTATCTATCTATCTATCTATCTATCTATCAAGAATATTCCAGTAATTTTAATTTCTTGCTCCATACCTAGACGGGGCAGAAAGAAAGTGCAACAGAGGAGGCAGCAGGGATAATAGATTTGAGAGTCAAGAGGGCATTACATATATTTGACACTATAATCATACGTGTACTTTAGAATTTAATGAAATAATTTCATGTGAAAAGTAGGAAAGTCTGTACAGAAAAAAAAGCCAGAGCATTTCTTTGAACCAGGAGGAAAATTGTGATCAGCAATGTGTCCACAAACCCCAGAGAGGACAAGATTAAGGACCAGATTAAGAGACCACTTGCTACGGTTGCTTTTTATGGAAATGCAGGTCTACTTACAATTTGTTTACATACTGAAGGAGTAAATCTAAAGTGCTGAATTTCCTCACAAAAAAAGAGTTGTAAAAGTCAACAGCCCCCCTGGTAAGATGAGAGACTCTCTTGCTTTGCAAAATGAGGGATTAAGTAGATGTCGCCAGTGGCCCCCACGTGTCTCCCACATGTCCCCCCCACTGACATCACATAGAAGATGACATCATCACACTTCCTGCTCCCCTTCAAGTGGCGGCAAGTGAACTGGAGTGGAAAACACTGAGTGCAGTAGCATCACATTTTCCTTTTCCTAGACCTTGTCAAGGAGACACAAGGCTTGGTTGGCATCTCCTGGCACATCTAGTAGATCACTGACTTGGGTGCCCCTAAGTGCCTCTCTGGTCTCTTTTTGGCTGCCGGCTTCACATTCAGGTACTTCTTGGTCAAATATATTTCCAAGAGCTTCCTGATCTCCAGAAAGGTCTTTCTTTTCGTTTCTGGGACAACCTTGAGGATATAAAAAAAGCCAGCTACGCAGAACGGCAAGAATATGAGGAAACTGTAGGCCCCGATATGTTTCTAAGATGGAAACACAAAAAAAGGGGGGGGGGAAACAGAGATAAAACAGACATGAACACAATACAGAAGCTTATTTTTGATCATGCTTATAACTTCTTCCAGAAATTCTTCTCCCAAGGAGATCAGGGCAGGAGATCTTCACAAGTGCCCTGGAGTAGGGATCAGGGCCAGGAAAGGAAAGGCTGTACATAAAACCAGGCCATAGCTCCTCAGGCCATGAGGTTTCGAGTTCAAGACTCAACCCCCCTGATTCTCGGGCTAAGGCCACGGTTCCCAAAATGTGCGCTGGGGCACTGCAGCAAAGTGCAGTGGCATCATGAGCCGGCACCCCCCCCTGCGGGTTTGGACGGCTCGGCAGCACGTCACCCACACCCCCACTGTCGCGTCACCCCCCAGGTGCGTCACATACCCCAGGCACGTCACCCCCCACTACTGCATCACATACACCCAGTACTCACCCCATCCTGGCTCGTTATCCCAGGAGCCGGCAGGCCGAGCCGCGTCTTCCTCGGTGGCTCGGCCGCTTCTAAATAGGCTGGGCAAGGCTTTGAGCGGTGCATGCGCACAACACCACTCGAGGCCTCGCCGTCAGAAGGGCCGAACAAATACGCAATTGGGTCTTCAGCCCTTCTGAGGGTGAGGCTTCAAGCGGCGTTGTGCGCATGCCGCTCGAATCCTTGCTGGATGGCTTATTTAGAATTGGCGGTTCACCCCCTGGCGCATCACCCCCTCCGGCCGCCTCCCAGCGCGTCACCCTGTGTGCCCCGCTCCCCACCACGCTGCAGTGACGCCACTGGTGCCATGGTGTATTTTAAAGGCACCACAGGATCACTTAGGGGCGCTTTGAAAAACGTACAGCAACACTAAGGGTGCCGTCAGTCTGAGACCTTTGGGAACCACAGGGCTAAGCTGAAAGACAAACTTGCTCAAGGTGTTGTGAGCGCTATGACAATTAGGGGATAGATATTCAGCTGTAAACACACTGACCTGAATTTTGAGGGCTATCTAATTATGATGAATTGATCACCCTTAGGATATAGATTCATTTGTTATTTTTAGGGAGTGGATATATTGGGGCAGGATGGGCTTGGTTTACCAATTCAGGCCTTTCACCTCCTCCCAACTATTCTTCAAAATCACTTACCTCTATCAAATTGCATGTGGCAGCAACAATTAAGATAAAGAACCAACGAGCAAATTCACCAACTGCATAGGCTGAGGACCGAGAAGACTGAAGGAACAGTTCTGTTATCATGAGATGAGGAATTGGATCTGATTAGAGAGAAAGGCTTGCAACAATTAGTATCATTTATATTGTCTCACGAACAGTCCAATCCTATTTTTACCCCCTGCAGATGCAGTGGTACCAAAATGGCTACCGCTGCATCCTATGGTGGAGGTGTTGGGGAGTTGCGGTGGTCTCTTCTGGGTAAGGGAACAATCATTCCCTTACCTGGGGATAAGCCTAGGCTTACCATATTTTGAGGAACCCAATCCAGGACCCCCCACCCCCCCAATTTTTCCCTCCAATATTATTTTGAGGGTTTCTCTCTCTCTCTCTCTCTCTCTCTCTCTCTCTCTCTCTCTCTCTCTTTTTGTGGGTGCAGAGCGCTTGCTTGCCGCCCAAAAATTTTAAATTATTTATTTATGTCCCATGTTTCCTGGCCAATTTTGTTTGCCTTTTGCTGCTTTTGCTGCTGCTTTTGTTACTGCATTCTGACCAGCCAGTTGCATCAGGCCAGCCAGGACCCGCGTGCGGATCGACTCCCTCCGTGGCGGCATCTTCTTCTTCGGCCTCTGTGCCTGCGCCGTATCTTCCTCTTCTTCTGAGCCTGCACAGTCGCTCGGTTGTCAGCCGGGAATCAGGCGACTCAGAAGCCTCCAGTCGCTCTGTGCACCTGCGTGGCTGGAGGCTTTTGAATTGCCTAATTCCCGGCCGAGAACGGAGTGATTCAAAAGCCTCCAGCCATGCAGGTGCACAGAGCAACTGGAGGCTTTTGAGTCGCCTGATTCCTGGCTGACAACCAGGCAACTCCAAGCTCACGAGGAGCTGCCAGGCTCAGAAGAGAAGCAGCCGCGATGAAGCCGTGCAGGTGCACAGTGTGACTGGTGGCTTACCATACACTGGACGGCTGCCATATACCCATGGACACCAGGACAGGACCCCAAAATCCGGGACCATTCCGGGACGTATGGTAAGCCTAGGTAAGCCTCTGCTGCGTGGGGTGTTCTATTTGGACCTTCTCTAGCTAAATAGCTGGTACAGATCTGTGACCCAATCTGCCCATTCCCTGCCCTCCCCTCCCACCACTGCCGCCTCATTTCGCCCTCGTGCCACCCTTCCATTTTACCTGGATTGGTGGACAGCTGAGTAGTGCGCTGCTGGAGCAGCTTTTACGACTGGCTCTGACAGCTTTACGGCAGTCAGCGCCAGTGGAAGAGGAGTAATGACATGGGAAGGGAAGTATAGGATTGGGCCCTAATTTATCCCAGTCATCCCATGTTCCACTGGAGCTCCATGCATTCATCATCTTACATGGCCCAAGGGCAATTCCAGATACGAAGACGAAGAGGAGAAAACAGCTAACGTAAGGCATCCATGTGATGATTCCCTGTTGGAGAAAGTTGATCAGGCTTCAGATAATGTATGAATGAGGTTGCCAGGTGTCTCTTATCTTAGCGGATGTCCCTTCTTTGTCTTTGGTCTGCCTTCACCCACAGCAGGACTGGCCCACAGAATGCAACAAATGCAAGAGTTGAGTCCACATCAGAAATATGTGGTGTCAATTTTGCAGGAAAAATCTGTCAAGGGGAATCTACATCTTTGGCCACTCCTCTCCTTCACCCAAGTCAATTTCAAAGGCCAAACTATTTTTTCTCTCATGTATACTTCTGCAAATGATTCAACAGAAAGGCCACCTCACATTTCAAAACTCCACTGTTCTAAAGCATAACTTCAACAACAACAACTGGGTGCGATGAATGCCCTCTTCCAAATTGGAGCCAAATGGAAGCAAACCGAGGCCACTTCCGGGTTCCGACTCACCTTCTGCAGCTGCTCTCCCATTGTGCCAGGCCCAGGGGCCTCTGGAGGCCTCTGCTGGCCTTTGAAGTCCTCTGGAAGTGACTTCTGGGTCACTACTGGTTTTGCCATCATGACATCTGGTCACATTGGGAGGCCTAGAGGCATAGTTAGGGGAGGCGACGAGGTGCCACGTGGCAGGGGGGACTTGCCTCCAGCCTCGTCGCCAAGTCGTCCCCTCCTCTTTTCCGTTGCTCCGCTGGCTGCGAGATCGGCCATCCTGCCCACCCTGGAGCCATTTGGCTCCAAAATGCCTCAAAAAGCAGTGGGGGGGGGGAAGCAGTGAGTCCATCCTGGGAGTCAGTGCCTCATTGGGAAGAAACGCCAAGACACGAGTTTAGCATCTGTGCAAGTTCAGCAGCAGGGCAAGGAAGTCAGACCCGAAACAGTGTCCTGCACGTCCCTTGAGAAGAGGTTGAGGCCCAGCTGTCTAGGTAAACCCAAAAGAAATACACTAAGCTTATCTAAATGAAACAAAATTATGCAGTCAGACAGCCAGCAGCAGGGTGGGGCCTGTCCAGTGTTTTGCACCGAGTGTCATATGTATGACTGTATGCCTCTTGCGCATAAGTCATGGGTGTGTGCGCGGTGCAAAGGGCTCCAGGCTCTCAAGGAGCGGGTTTCCTCTCTTGAAGCCTTGGTTGCTAACCTGGAGAGGCAAAGACAGGTAGCGAGGGACCAGGGTGAGACTTCCAGGGAAGTGGAGGTAGCGTCCCACCCTCAGTTGGGCAGCTGCCAGGGAAGGAAGTCTCAGGGCTGGAGGACGTCATTCTGGAGAAGTGGGAAACTATCCCTTAGTGGGGACCCCTTCTTTAGATGATGGGTTGCACTACGGATACTCCTCTGGGGAAGGGGGGAAGGGGCCTTCTTGTAGTGGGTGTTCCTTGTACTCAGGAACATAGAGAGGGGGGATCTGTGATGGATGTGACGCCTGCCTGGTGCGAAGGTTGCGGACATAACGTCTCGTCTAGATAGGCTGGTAGAGAGTGCTGGGGAGGAGGTAGCGGTTGTGGTGCATGTCAGCACCAATGACATGGGGAAATATAGCTGGGAGTTCCTGGAGGTGAAATTTAGGCTGCTAGGTAGGAAGCTCAAAGCCAGGACTCTAAAGGTAGTGTACTCGGAAGTGCTACCTGTTCCACGCGCAGGGCCAGCTAGGCAGGCGGAGCTCAGGGGTCTCAATGCGTGGATGAGATGGTGGTGTCAGGAGGAGGGGTTTAGATTTGTTAGGTACTGGGGAACGTTTTGGGACGAGCCGGGCCTGTACAATAGGGACGGGCTTCACTTAAACCAAGATGGAACCAGACTGCTGGCACGTAACTTTAAGAAGGTGGCGGAGCAGCTTTTAAACTGACCCCTGGGGGAAAGCCAACAGGAGCCGAGGGGCATCCGGTTCGGGACTTCTCATCCCTAGGGAATGAGGGTGGAGAGGTTCAGCAACAGCAAGGTCACGACAGAGTAGAAATTGGGAATTGAAATGGGATGGGACGTGACAGCCGGTCCATCAGGATGGGAGGCTGCAGGGGGAAAAAAGCAAATAACGACCCTGCGCCGCCAATCGCGGCGCGGGGATTTTATTCTGTCCCCCCCGAGGGAGGCAGGAGAGACGAGTCACGATAGGCCCAGCCTGTGATTGTCCGGGCCAGGTCACATGGGACCGGGCGTCGAATGAAGAGAAGCCGCAGCATTGCTCGGCCTCAGTCGACGCCCGGGAAGCGAAGCAGAAGGACGCACTGGGCAGAGTGTCATAGAGAGGTCCACCCCCTCTAGCCTCGATGCCGGCACAATCCAAGGCCAGACCACCCAGGCCAGAGACGATTTGCTCTCTAATCGGTTGGTTGTCCACTCCTAGCCAAGGAGGAGAAGGCACCCCTGAGCCACAGGGGGGTAAAACGACTAACCCCTGACCAAGGGGATAGTACAGGTAGAAAACTGCCACCAGCACTGGGTGCCTCCTAGCCCTTCCTGTCCCAGGCTACTGGGAAGGGGTACAGAGTGAACCGTTGGTCCCAGGTCTGGCTGACCAAGCCAGACAGGGATACAACGTGCAACACAGGTAGTACGTGACTAAGCAACAAGGCTTCCAGGACTTAGTCTCCAGGGTTCCAAAGAAACACTCTCAGGTAAAATAGATAGGTGTTTATTAAGTTTAGGCTACGCAAAACCAAGCATAGTGATACAGGTAAAAGATACAGGCAACTAAGTTGCTGCAAAAAGGCATAACTTTCAAATACTAGAATACAGCACTAAAATAACAAAGAACTAACTCCTCAGCTAACACACTTGTCCCTACACACTCACCCACGATGAGAGAGAGAATAGCCATCCCAGCAGGATGGTGCAGGGCTGACCTGCCCAAGGCAGAGGGCTGTCAAGCCATAGGAGTAACAGTAGATAGGGAGGACTGTCTCCAACAAAGACCAGTTAGAGAATGAATAGCAAGGGCAAGATGGATGCCAGATAGTAGCTTAAGTAGACTTTTTGGGGTAAGATGATTGACAGGGGGGAGCAGACCAATGAAAGGGCAACACGCAGGGGAAAGTTCCCGAAGATGAGCTCACTCCTCGCTCCCCCTCCCAAGTCTGAGAAGCTCGTGATGTCCAGCACAGGTGCAGCCAGTTAATTGGGAGAAGTTGTGATATCAGGGTTCCCATGCAGATAAGGAATAACAAGGCAGCTCGAAGCACAGCTCCCAAGGCCTCTGGCCAAGTGCCAATCACTGGGCTACAGACAGCAGGCAGGCAGAAAAACCAAGACAGGAAACTCAAAATGGAGACAGACCAAAGATTTTAGACAGACCCTTGTTACACAGAGCTCTTCACGAGCGGGCCCGGCGTCTCAACGCTACCTTTTCCAGTGGACTCATGCTGCCGCTTGTTCAGCGCAGGAGCAGCTCTGCAATTAGCGGGTTGGGCCTACAGCCCTCCCCCTCGGGTAATATTTGTAAAACAAGAATGCACGCACTTCACCAATAACGTTAGGCAGGCATGCCTCAGGGAAATATCTTTTAGGTTAAAACATAGACTCCCTCAATCGCCCTCATCCCTTTCTCTCCCCGTTCCTTCTCTCAGCCTACAGGCTGTAGAGTGGCATTTTTGAGAATTACATATGAGGGTGTAGACCCAGACAAATGTGTTAAGTTTTGTTCCCAATCCTGGGCATGTCTACTCAGAATGAGGTCCCACATTATATTTATGGGGCTTGCTCTCAGGTGAGGGTGCACAGGATCACAACCTTAGTAAGTAAGAGCGCTTTTACAATAATCCATTAGGTTTGGTGCCCCTCTGTTAGCCTGCAGACTGTTAGCAGGCTGTTCCTCCATTCGCCTGCAGACTACATATATATAAAACATAAAAGGGCAGACACTAGGGGCCATGCCTTGAAGTTCTGGGACAGGTTCAAGGTACAGTTACTTTTGCATGGTTTTACAGGCTGTGAGACTTTCACCAAGGTAGCCTGTTAAGCTACACTTAATTTCAGGTCTTACAGGCTGTGAGAAGTCACCCGGAGGGCTATTTGTTGTTGTTCAGTTGTTAAGTCGTGTCCGACCCTTCGTGATCCCATGAACCATATCCCGCCAGGCCTTCCTGTCCTCCACTATTTTCCTGAGTTCGCTCATTTTCATGTTCGTTGCATCGGTGATGCTGTCTAACCATCTCATCCTTGGCCTTCCCCTTCTCCTTTTGCCTTCAATTTTTCCCAGCATCAGAGTCTTCTCCAGAGAGTCCTCTCTTCGCATTAGGTGGCCAAAATATTTGAGTTTCAGCCTTAGTATCTGTCCTTCCAGGGAACAGTCAGGGTTGATTTCATTTAGGATTGACTGATTTGATCTCCTAGCAGTCCAAGGGACTCTCAGGAGTGTTCTCCAGCACCACAGTTCAAAAGCATCTATTCTTCGGCGCTCAGCCTTCCTTATGGTCCAACTCTCGCAACCATACATTGCTACTGGGAACACCATCGCCCTGACTATGCGAACTTTTGTTGGCATGGTGATATCTCTGCTTTTTATTATGCTGTCTAAGTTTACCATAGCTTTCCTTCCAAGGAGTAAGCGTCTTTTAATTTCATGGCTGCTGTCTCCGTCTGCAGTGATCTTGGAGCCCAGAAAAGTAAAATCTGTTACTGCTTCCATTTCTGCCCCTTCTATTTGCCAGGAATTGATGGGCCCAGATGCCATGATCTTAGTTTTATTAATGTTGAGTTTCAAGCCAACTTTTGCACTCTCCTCTTTCACCCTCATCAAGAGGCTCTTTAGTTCTTCTTCACTTTCTGCCATTAGGGTGGTATCGTCTGCATATCTGAGGTTGTTGATATTTCTCCCGGCAATCTTGATTCCGGCTTGCGATTCATTCAGCCCTGCATTTCTCATAATGTACTCTGCATATAAGTTAAATAGGCAGGGTGACAATATACAGCCTTGCCGTACTCCCTTCCCAATTTTGAACCAGTCGGTTGTTCCATGGCCGGTCCGAACTGTTGCTTCTTGACCCGCATACAGGTTTCTCAGGAGACAGGTAAGGCTATAGCCGGAGGGCTATACGTACCTTTAAAATTGAAATCAGGCCCTTTCTCATCCCCTCACTTTGGGCAATTGGTTCTCTACAGTAACGTGGCCTCTGGTGGTTGAGAAGCGGCAGAAGGTGTCATGGCGGTGGGACCTTGAGAACCGCAATCTCTGACCTTTGTTTGAAAGGCCGTTATTGCCCACATACATTTGTAGATGTATCCCTGAGGCATCTGGTGGGGCCACTGTTTGATACAGGAAGCTGGACTAGATGGGCCTTTGGCCTGATCCAGCAGGGCTCTTCTTATGTTCTTATTTGGTAAATTCCTCCAAGGCTAGAATGCTAAGATTGTCATGTGCTTAGCAACTGGGCAGCCAAACCTGAATATTTCAGTCAAGGGTGGGATGGAGTGACCACACAGGTTCCCCTCCCCCAATCATGTAACTTGATGACATCGTCAGAGGAAATGTATCTACGCGCCGGTCCACAAGAAGTCTTTGCTGCTCTTGGCTAGTCGCTGAGCGGTGTATAAATACCCTTAACAACAGTCATAGTAGTTTGCATCCGCTGCCACCATCCCAGGCTATAGAGAACAGGCAGATGAGGGCTGACTGGGAATAAAAAAACCCTCCCAGGAGAGCTCTGAACCCCAGGTTTTAAGCTCCGCAGAGTAGACTGCCCTACTCACGGGGTGCCGCAAACGTGCCTTGCGGCACATTTGCCACACCCTAGACCAGACGAACGGTGATCCACCAGTCTGATGTCTAAACAGAATTGCGCCGTTAGTTGTTTTTAAATCTCTACTGTTTTATACCGCTATTTTTCATATTATATTCATATTATATTTACAATATAATATACAATATAAGTACTATATTTTTCATATTGTATTTATAGTTTCAATGTTGACTGCATGTTACGCTGGACATTTTTAAAATTAATATTAAATAGGTTCTCAAATGTTCATGGCCGGACGAAACATACACAGTTAAATTATTCGGGTTGAAGGACCATGGTCGTACGTTAAAAACAAACAAAAAGCATTACTCTCATGCTTAATGTTTTGTGTTACAGACCTGAAGTTCAAGGGTCATGGTTAGCAGAACACAGGAGATGATGCAGATGCCCAAACCAATGAGAAGCAGAGGTCTCCGTCCCCAAGAATCAATCACATACATCTAGACGATACACAGGCAGGAAGGGAGAGAAAACCATTAAGCGCCAGCAAAGTATAGTGAACAGAGTGTTGGAGCTGAGCTCAGATCACTGCTTGGCCAAGAGGCTCATTGGCTGACATTGGATCAATGACTGTCTCACAACTTGACCTATATCTGACAGGGTTCTTGCATGTACAATATGGGGGGAAGTCACATATACTGCCCTGAACTCCAGCGGCAGATAACATGGTCAAGTCAAGCTGGGGGTCAGGCCCCAAACATACAGACTATCTGGCCTTGGCCCCATGAGGATCCACCGCCCTCCCCAGGCTGCCCAACTGGGCTCGCAAGGTGGCCAGTCTGCACCCACCATTGAGGATGAAGGGGCTGGCAGTATGCCCAACAGGCACTGAGAAGGGCAGCCTGCAGGCAACCAGGCTGGCACAGCACAAGATGGGAAGGGTCCTCACCATGGGAAGGAAGGTGGGGCAGCTTATGGGGCCTGATGAGGCCTGCCTAGGATATAGGAATCCCAGAGCCAGGGATGAGTGGCTGGCTGGCCTCAAGCAGGGAGAAGGTCTGGCTAGCTCAGGAGGGCTGTCTACCCTCTAGCCAACGGGTGGAGGGAGGGCTCCCCTAGGAAGCAGAACGACCAGCCCGGATGGAGGAGGAACACAGGGTGCAGATAATCCCCTGATGGGACAGGGCAGGAAAATCTCAGACAAGTCTTGGGTCGGAATGTCCTGGGGCCAAGGATTGATATCCCCGCTGCCCCCCCTTGAACCCCACACATTGATCAGAAGGGCCACAGGCAGGGAATTTTGTTCAAGCAGCAAGGCAAATCCATGTGGCTGCTTGGCATTGTGCCTTTGCTCAGACTTGAGAGCAAAGTGCAGGTGAACGCTTATATAGGGCCAGTAGGAGAAAGGAGAGAAAGGGAGAAAGGCGGGATATAAATTCTTTAAATAAATAAAATAAATAGGACCCCTTTTGGCTCCCTCCCTCCGCTCTCGGGCTGAGTGGCTGCAGCAGTTGCCTGTTCGGTCAGTGTCAGGGCAGCAAGTCCACCTCCTATGAACTGCCAGAGGGACAAGGGAGAGAAGGCGCTTGAGAGTAGCTGCTGGAGGCCCTAGTCGGGGACTCCTCTCTGAACTGGCGTAAAATGGTTTTCATGCAGATTTCTAGCAAAGATACATCCTTATGTTAGGCAGGAATTAAGTTCGTTTACAGGTTGTGGCAGCCTGAGAAACTCAAAGCTAGGAGTACTTTATTCAGCTTTACACACAATACAAAATATGGTATGCAAAGGGTGGTGATATCCATCACCCACCCAGAATGACAATGGTGAAGAGCTTATATACTAGTCATACTCATAAGACCACTTCGTGATCACCTCATGATCATAAGACCACTTATGATCTCATCTGCTTATGCCTCCATATTTGGTTAGGTCAAGGTGACCCTTATCATTATCCAGGAACATTTACATAAGACTCCACATGGTTGTTATTGAGAACTAATGGCTATTACCCAAAGTGTGTTTAGTTCAGCCAGAGTTTGTTCATAGTAATGTTAGGCCAAAGGCCTTTATGAACCAGTGATACTCCATTTTGATTTTACATATGGAGTATAATCTTGGCTTATTTCCAACAAATAGGAAGAGATTGTGTGTAGACACTTATAGCGCAATCCTATCCAACTTACACCTCCGGTGTAATCAGCGGTGCCGCAACAACGGGAGGCCCCAGAACGAAAAGGGGATTCAAATCTCCTCCAAAGGGGGATTCAAAGGGGATTTGAGTCCCCTTTCTGTTCTGGGGCCTCCCATTCTCGCTGCACCGCTGGCTACATCAGTGGTGTAAGTTGGATAGGATTGCACTGTGATAGATAGATAGATAGATAGATAGATAGATAGATAGATAGATAGATAGATAGATAGATAGAGGAGCGACTTACTGAAAATCCCTGTACGAAGAAGAGCAAAAACGTCAGCAGTGCAGCGACGTACCGTAAATGTTTCTCTTCTATCTTTATAGCCAGGTAGAGTCTATCTGAATAATAGTATGCCTGAAATCAAATCACAATAACCAAATGTTAACTTCGTGGAAAAAGAGTTTGGAGGAAAGGTCAGCTGCCTTTGATCTAGAAGAGTTTCATTTCCTAGAAGATAGTCCTTTATTTTAGTTTTGTTATCTTCAATTCTGCAATTCCAAACTTTTTGGTATCAGGATCTGTACTTTAGAGAGACTAGAGGCCATCTTCCATTTATTTAAAGTCCCATTAGACAGAAGATTTTTTTTTTGGGGGGGGGGGGTTAGAGAGCTTGGCCAAGGTCAGGCACCTCATTTTCTCTTCTGCCTCAAAGCCTGCTGATACAACCAGTAATGCTTGCAGAACAATCTCTGAATCCACATCTACCTGGTTACAAACTGAAAAAAATGACTCCTAAGGGAAAGCAAATATGAGTCACAGTTCCCCATATCTAGGAGTTATAAAAGCCAAAACAGTCAACAACCCCTGGTAAGGTTCTTAGTTCACTTCTCTTTGCAAAATGAGGTAGATGTGACTGCCACATGTCCACGGACCCACATCACTCCAAGGCATCTCCCATAATGTCAAGGGAATACATGGATTGAAAGGGGGAAATGCAAAACACCATTATGTCATGTCATGCTTTGATTTCACTCAATGTGAATGGGGGAGCCTCAGGTCAGAAGCAGCCACACGTTCCCTGTAATATCTCCTTAAACCCTTAGTGAACATGTAATCAATAGTAGAGTGGTTCAAACTGGTGAGTGCAGGTTATAGTTCACTACAACAGGAACGGCCAATCTGTCTTAGTAGATTACCTCCAAAGAACTGGGCACAGGCACAGTGTACCTGAACAGCCCAAACTACTAGGTGATGCCGACCTCACTCTACAGCCTGAGTGAGGGTATTGGATAGTTCTCACCACCCTCTGGTTCTGGCCTCCCTATGTCCCCAGTGCACAAAGGCTGGCCTCCCTAGAGACAGTCACACAGGCTCCAATCCTATCCATACTTTCCTAGGAATAAGCCTCACTGAACATGATTGGATTTGCTTCTGAGCAGACATGCATAGGATTGTGTCAACCATGGCTATTGGATGATCCAAGATGGCCTGTATAAATTTGCACCTGAAAATACCCAATTCCCATATCTGCACACGTTTTTGCTAGCTCAGCCTTCCAAACAACTCTCACGGTATCATCTTACTGCGTTGATGCCGGAGAACTGCAGAGTCGCGAACAGGGTGACCACACAGACAAGTTGCCACCGCTGGCGTGGGGAGTGCAGCAGCTTCAGGATGGTCATCTGCTTTTCTTTCCTCTCATAGAGGTCCTCCTGACGGAGCTCTTCGATCTCATCCTCCACATCATCCTGACCTCTAAGCTTCTTCAAGGCTGGGTGGGAGGTGGGGAAGGAAGGGTTTGAAGGAGTCAGAGCCAGGATTTAGAAACCCTAAGCAAAGCCAACCTCAGTTGCCCGGAAGAGGTGGGATGGCCATACTGAGAATTCTCACGTGTTGGGGGGACCTTTACACAAAGGTAAAATGGTGGCCTTTTACGGGTGGTGGGGCTTCCACTGGCCTTGGTAGACCCAGCTTTCCCACTCTCTGGAGCCAGTCCTGAGTTGGTCAGTTCCTGCATTCCAGGCCTGGCATAGCAGTGTCTCTATTGAGCCTACCCCACACTGCCCCCTCACTGCCTTTGCCTCTACAATCCCTCCTTCCCCCAATGTCAACATTTAGACCAGGGGTGCACAACTTGGAAGTAGGCGGGGGCCAAAATGAATAGGCCAAACTTCTCCGGGGCCGCACGGGGGCGTGTCAAGAAACCGTGATGTCACTTCCTCAGGAAGTGACATCACAGGAGGCGTGTCCAGGAACCGTGATGTCACTTCCTCAGGAAGTGACATCACAGGGGGTGTGTCCATGGGCCAGAAAATATCCCCAAAATGTTTATATAAATATATATAAATAAATATACAATAAATAAAAATAAAATATACACAGCAAGCCACTTGTGTGTGTGTGTGATATCTTTATCCAGGATTAATTTGGGATAAATGAGGCTGTGCGCACAGCCTAATCTGCCCACCTGTCCTCCCCCAGGCTCGAGAAGCGACACCATCCCGCTTGAGCCGGTTCCCTGACTGTAAAAGACAGCAGCAGACCATGTCCTGTGTGTGCATGCAGGCTCTCAACTCCAAACAATCTGAACTGTGGAATGGAGAAGTGCAAGAGATATAAGGAGCATCCCCTCCATTCCACCCAGACCTTGAAAGGGATTAAAACCGCAAGAATATACAACAGGGGCGAGAAACACCACCCCCCTCAAGCCAGAGGAGGGAGGTAGAGGTTTAGCAAGAAAAAAAGCAAAGGGGCAGGAGGGGGGGTGTCAGCCTCAACCCCCAACTAGGAATGGTGCACAATCCTCATTTTCTCATTCATCTCTCTCCCCCCCCCCCCGAATTCAGCAGCCGGTGGCGTTTCCTTCCACAACAGTACATTCCGCTCATTTGGGCTCCACACTCAACCAAGAACGATGCGGGGAGTGGGGCACTCAGGGGAGAGCTTAGTGGGGGAAAAGGCCTAAGCAAAGAATAAAACGGGGAGGGGAAGGAAAGGAGAGTCGCCAGCCATCGCCATTTTGAATGAGTTCAAAATTTTTATTTTTACTCACTTTAAAGAAGGGATGAACTTCTTGCGCAACTTGCTGAACTTCTACTCTGCTCTGAGGCAGTGGAGGGGAGTGGGAGGGTCTCTAAGGCAGTCAGTAAGGAAGCAGCATGTGACTCACGGCAAAACCAGGAAGCAGGCAATGGTGAAGCTAATGGACAAGTTCTGAGGCGCCCCCACCCAGTGCCCCCCAGGGAGGCACTGGAAGCTCCCCATAAAGGCAGGCAGCTGAGCGCCCCAAGGTACGCTGGACCGCTCTGTGTTGCAGTGCCGCGCGGTCGTTTTAACCTTTTTTTTTTCTTCAGAGCTGCAGTTTGGCTTGCCGCCGAATTTCGGTGGCAAGCCGCGAGGGCCTTTTTATTTCTTCAGCAAGTTCTTCAAAGGCAAGCAGCGGCAGCATTGAGGACGTCCTTGCTCAGCTGTTCGGCCCGAACCCCCTTGAGGACGTCTCTGCTCAGTTGTTCAGCCCGAACAGCGCCAAACAAAAGCAGCCCCAAACCCCAAAAACTCAAAAGCAGCCCTGAACTCTGCACCCATTGCCAGCCCCGAACTATGTACACGTGACCAACGCACACGCGGCTCATTCGGCTCTTGGCTGAACGCCAGGAGACTCAGCTGATTGGCGGCGAGCAAAGCGCCCCCTGGAGTCTCCTGGCGTTCAGCCAGGAGCCGAATGAGCAGCGTGCGCAGCGGAATGAGCCGCGTCTGGGTCACAGAGGATTTCCCGTGGCCCGCAAAGAACTTGGGGATCCCAGAGAGCACTCGCTCCCTGGGATCCCCGATTTCTTCGCGGGCCACGGGCAATCGTCAGGCGGGCCGCATGCGGCCCGCGGGCCGTATGTTGTGCACTCCTGATTTAGACCATGGGAGGATTTGGTCTCTTTTCCAGGGCTCAAAGAAGCTTACAAAACACCCCAAAAACTAAGGGTGCAGGAGCACCCCCTGGTTCGACCCAAAATGGCTCAGGGATTTGCACACAGTCCAAGGAAATAAATGTGCACAAATTTTAGCTTGACTAGCTTATGCTGAAATGTGAGAAAGGCTTTAAGTGGAAACTTCCAAGAGGAAGGAGTTGTTGCTGCAGGCTAGTTAGGCCTCTCGCCATCTTGAACCATGGGCCATAAGAGTATGTAAGTTTTCCACTCTCATCCTTGCTAGCTACCTCAGTACATTCTTGACTCCCCTTTTCCAGTTAAAGCTAAAGACAAAGGACACATTCCAAGGGGAGGAGGGATTTTGCTTAGATATCATTGTTTCTCTGAATGTAACCTGAGTTGTACCACCCTTCATGAATATGTAAAATGTGTAGGGAACAGTTTTATGGCGTCCCTGTCAGGGTGGGCTTGAGTGGCTTATGTTTCTGCCCTTTTTTTGTCTGAACTCCTCTTTACTGGAACTAACCGGCTGGAGATGCAGCGTGTGAACACAGTAGGTTCACGGCCGGCCACTCTCCTGTTTGAGAGGAACATGCTTGTTTACACGCTTCTTCGAATAGCGACGGTGAACTACAAGTACGAACAAAGAGGAGGAGAGAGAGAGAGTGAGAATAAGGATGGAGGCCTCCAGGATGGAAGACACGAATCTGCAGCGGTGAGTCACCTTAAATACTTTATTTTGAGGTCCAAAAGACGTTTTGGCTGGGTGAAGGAAAACCCAGGACTTGGTGGTTGGAAGGAAAGGGTTAACTAAAAGGGAGAAGTCTAGAGGTGGAGATGTCCTGGCTAAGTGAGTCTGCTCCACAGGATTTCAATAAGGTGTGAGGTAAAAAACATCCAAAGAAGGGATCCTTCTTTTTAAAAGGAAATTCAATGAAGCGCTTAGGTATGTGTTTGTAGTCGGAATGGCAAAAAGTACCAGCCAGATAGGAGGGCCAGTTGGCCCCTCCCTTGCATAGAGTACTCTAGAAAATACCATCAACATTTAAAATTGCAGCTGCTTTTTGTTTTGCCAATATGTTGTAGGCATGAATGTGTGTTCAATGTATGTTCAGTGTTTTTATGACTGATAGGAATAGATTTTGGTGGGTGTGTTTTTGATTCTTGTGTAGTTATGTAAGCCCAGTTTTTGGGACCCCCTGCCCAACAAACACAAATGTGGTTTTTAATTTGACTGTTTTAGATTTCCCACTCGGAGGTTGCCTTTTGCAAAGAAATACTGTTTTAAGTTTTTGTGTTTTGTGTTTTTTTGTCTGAAGATCTGCTGATTGCGAAGGGTAGAGAACAGTGTTGTTGTTTTTCTTTGCCTCCCTGAGGGGGGAGGAGGAAACCCCACAACAACGTTTGAAGTTTTTTTCTCTCTCCAGTTTGAGATTTGAGTCAGATTGCTCTCTTGCTCACATTGAAGGAAGAAAGTTGTCAGCAAAAGTTGTCTCTAGCAAAAGTTTGTCTAACAGTTGTTGGAAATAGCCAGCTAGAGATAAGGAGAGAAGCTGTAAGAGATATGGCTGTAGCAGTGAGAATAAAGACAGGAAGTTGCAGAAGCCATTCAGGCTCTGTTCTTGCATTGTTGGAGTCACGTTACAATATGTGCATTTGAATGGACTTCGTTGGCTTCGAAGCTCTGGGAACTTGCCCCTCCCCTCTTCTGTAAACAAGCCCTGGCTAGAGATGTTTTTTTCTGCTGTCTTTTGGGAATGATGTGTGTTGGAGGAATTCACCCTAAAGAGGCACACCAGCCTTGCAAGGGAGAACCCAGAGGTGAATAAAACCCAGAGGTGACACCACAGACTTACACCACTGTCAATTCTGCCACCTCTGCGAGAGTCAAGTGTTGGGGAAGAGGCTGGAAAAGACCCCTCCAGACACTGGCGTCGACAGGGGGAAGCGGGGGGGGCGGGCCGCCGGGGGGTGTCGCGCGTCTAGGGGTGACGCGCGATCACCCCCCCACTTACAGTTTCGAGCAGAGGGTGGGCCTGCCCGCCCTCCCCTGTGTCCGTTTGGCTCCAAAATGAGCCGAAAACGGAGCGGGGAGGGCGCTCTGCTCCTGCGCGTGACGTCACGCGCGGGGGCGGAGCCTCCCCTTAAGGGCGACGCGCGCCCCCGCTCTGGGGTGACGCGCGTCGTCGCGACGCGACTGCCTCCAGAAACTCTAGAGAGTGGCTGTTGGTCAGTGCAGATAATATTGAGCAGACAGACCAAGGATCTCATTGCAGAAGCCACCTTCCCGTATTCAGCCTTGTGGCAATCCCAGGACTCTGTTTGCTAGACTTGCACAGATGTGGCTGGAGTGAAGTTTGGATCCTGCTTTTGAGAGCAGCGCTACAGGCTGTAAGAGAGTAACAAGTGCTGCCCCCCATGAGCCCAACTGAGATAGTCACCTCAGAAAGCAGATTTGCAGCAGGTTGCCACCTCAGATCGCCCTGAGCTAGTGGGGAAGCCAGTATGAGAAAATGGAAAAGAGAGAGCACCCCAGCTTCCTGTATCTCACAGTGGCCCTCACCAGATGCCTCCGAAAGCACACAGCCAACAAGATAACCTGTTTCCTGTTGCTATTCCCTTGTACTTGGCACAGAGAAAACTTGCTTGTAACATGTGGAGATTGCTTATGGCTTGTAATGTGTGATGGACTTTTTCTCCATTCAAACTTCTTTTAAAGGCATCCAGGCTAGGTGACAACACCACATCTTGTGGCAAGGAGTTCCACCAATGAATTATACCCAGGATGAAGAAATGTTTTTGTTTGTATTTTTTTGTCGGTTCTAACTCTCCCTTCACTCAATTTTAGTGCATGCCCTCTGGTTTTGGTGTTGTGCGTGAGGGAAAAGAATTTCCTCCCTCCCATTGGGCTACTGTTTTGTGTTGTTTTGGTTTGGCTTTACTTTCTTGCAGGAATAATGCCCTCACTGGACTTTGGAAGAAAGGGCTAATTTTTTATGCAGTGTTGTTTTTCTTGCTCATAATGGACAATGTTTTAAAAGGGAGAGCGCAAGCAAAAGTTTGGCCTGCTAAAACGCCAGCCAGGCCAGGTTGTACAGATGAAGACTATTTTTTGTCATGTTGGTTTTTTTTTGGAATGTGGAAATTGTTTTCTGTTTTGAGAAACTACAGAGGGAAAGGAACACAGGAACCTACCCTAAGGTTGCACGAAATTTGCATATTATGACCAGCAGGGTCTCCCAGAAACAGGGATAAGGATTAGAAAAATATTGGAAGCAGTATATGTTGTTGTTTTTGGTTGGTGCCTCTTTCTGCTGTTTTGATTTTCTAATTCACAGACACCCCTCCTGGACGTCTACACCTCCAGCCAGGAGACCATGCCCAGAGAAAAAAGAGGAAAGTCTGCATCTCATCCTTCTGAGAAGTAAATATCCACATGGCTGCCCATGATCTGGAAGAAATCAAGGCTACACCTGGCTAAAAGAAGAGTTCCAAATAATAGTTCCTGTTACAAAGAACTATGCCACTTGCATCAGAAGACATCAACCTAGGACTTAAACTGTTTGTCAGGAAAAGTGGTAAAGTACAGTACACACCACACCACACCACACACTCCTGAACAAAACTGAAGAGACTTTTGTTTATAGACTCTGGAATCCAGAGATGGGAGGGTAGGCCTGAATGCATAGAGACTGGAATGGACCATTTGGCAAATGGGAGAATAATGGTAAATTCTCCCAAGACAAGAGTCTAGATAACAGAGACCCAGTGACTACAGGGTTTTCAGAGGTTCAACTCCTGAACACAGAAAAATTGTTGCTTTTTGTTGTTTTTTTTGGATGTTCTGTTATTTTATTGTTTTATAGGTTTGGTTCCTGTATTCACAAGGCCTAAAAGACAACGCCTCATTGTTCAGCTCTGGACCAGTGGCTTGCCTAAATTGACTAGTACTGTGTAAAAACAAAATGTTATCATGTGTTTTCCTTTTATGTTTGGTTAAATCTTTATAGATTTGTGTTTGCCATCACATTTTAAGTGGTCTGAGAGAACAGAAGAGTTAATGTATTACTGGCAACATAGATTTAACTTTTTAATCATTTTGACAGGTCTATTCCAGCCTTGCAACTGGAAGCAAGAAGTATATGGTTATCTTTCAAAAGCCTGAAAAGCCAAAACACGTAATGGCTAAAATTAAACTAATTAGTTGTGTTTCTAGGAATTTTTCATTGTAGGCACCACTCCATCCCATGGGGTCACTGGGGAAGGAACCCCCAGATTTGTGAAAGAGGATCGTGTGTCCCAGAATGTTGTTTGTTTTTGGAGAACCAATATGGATAAGAGATTAAGCCAGCCCAGGACTCAATGATATTGCCTTGGTGTCAGAATGGCAATCCATATTAAACAATGGAAGAGGAGCACAGATTGATGTTTTGTACCTGTGCAACCCAGAGGTTGCTAAGCCTGTCTGGATTCTAGGTGTGAAAGATAAGGCCTTTCTCCCTGACTCCATTTTAGTTGCCTGACTCCATCTTGCAGGCCTGAGTAGAAAACTTACAGCTCTGATGTCTTAAATCACTTGAACAGTTAGACAGCTGCTGGGAAGCTAACTAATTAGTGCAAGCCTGAGAGCGGGACCCATTATCTCGGACTGATAAGTCTGGCCAGTTTCTCATTCCGTGCTGGTGGATCCTGGTACTCGTCAAGGATATCTTAATTGCAAACTATGTGCACCTGAGATTTACAGTTGGGAGGGTGACTTTGGAGCACCATGATGTCAGGGCCTAGAAACTTCGGTCCGTGGAAGCCTTTGATTGGCTATTCCCCAGTCACCAGGCAGAAGAAAACCAAAGTTTACTTAAGGGATGTAGACTTTTGTTCTGGGAGCAGTTGAGCAGTTGACCGTTGAACATTCTCCTGGAGAGGTCAGTTTGGACCTCCAGTATGGAGCCATGTCCCTTTCACACTTATTGGGACGGATAGCTTAACATCTCTACCTTATCCGTGCTATGAGAGCCAATTTGGTGAGTGTTAGGACCAGTAAGTTTTAGGAGATAGTTTTCTTGTTTTACGTCTGTCTGTTTTGTATACCATGCCTATAAAGCCTTACAAAGAATTGAATGCCTTCTATATGTAATCTTTAATTTAATAAAACTAAAATATATTTTACAGGCTTGTGTGTCTGTGTTGAGTACAAGGGAAATGGAATTCTACCCAGCCTGCCTGGCTGCTTGGTTCACTACTACCAGTGCTACCAGTAATTACTTTTTTAAGACTCTGAGGCTTGAGTCTGGTTCTCCTGTTGGACGGAGGGGCCAGCCTTGCAAGCACTGAGACTTGGCCTAGAGACCCCAGCTTTCCCTGGAGCTGTGGGCCTGGCGTACCAGGGTGGTGGCAGTTGATCTACCCTTGGGTTGTTGCCCAAGCTAAGGATATTCGGTTTCTCTGGTTTGGTCTGTCTTGTTGGAGCTAAGCCAGACTTGTTGCGATAGTTACTGCCATTTATATTGTGGCTTTAGTAACCCCCCCCCCACACACACACACAAGCGTTTCTCTTTTGTGCAGTCCCCAATAGTCCTGACCTCTTCTCTTCCCTAAGGGGAGATCCGCAGCGAGGCTCGAGCAGCGAGTGAGCGAAAGAGAGGGTGGAGAGAAGGGGGAGAGAAGAGGGAAGTTCCCTCTTCTCTCCCCCCTTCTCTTCCCCCCCCTCTCCCTCACTCGCTTGCTGCTCGATCCTCGCTGCGGCTGCGATCTGGTGGGACATAGTAACGTCCCATCCAGCCCCCTAGCGTGCGTCCGGTGTGGCAACGCAGCCGGAGCAACGCACGCACCGCCCGGACCACGGGCTTGGTCTGTCTCCCGCTTTATTGTATGAACACCTAAGAGATTGGGTTCTGAGCAAGCCCACTGAGTGTCTGTATTAAATACCTTTTATTACAGAAACAGTCTGAGCAAAACGGTAGTAGTGACTGTCAAGAAGCTTTGGGAGCTGATCTTCAAGAAAAGTTGTGAACAGTTTATAAATGGTTTACCTTGGGAGGTTTATAGTTACTGTATATATGTGTAATGCTATATTGTTTTAGGAAAATGGGTTTTGTAAGCTAAAGATAGTGTTTTTCAGATGTTTACTTCTAGGTGGTGAGTAAGGAAGAAACATTTCCTCCCAACATACAGGATATCCAAGGGAAGGACAATTCTAGCTCTCTCGATAAGGAGGGTTCTAATATATTGTGTTTAATCTCAAAGCACCTTTCTCAATATACTTTGGAGAAAAATGGCTTGTTCCTAATATACAAGAGGAGGGACTAGGGACAGTTTGGAAGTTGTTATTAAAGAGACAGTTATTCTGTGATTCATACACTGTCTTTGTATGAGCCTCACCAAGTCATGTGATTCATGACTTCCTTGTATGAATCTGTTTAGCTGGAAGGATAGTGCCTTGTGTTCAAGATTCAAGTTCAGTGCAGCCCAAGAACATATGCTGTCTGGAACCTGCTTTGTTTGCTTTAATATCATGAACTGGACAATGGGTTCTAATTCTGTTTTGAAGTGGTACCTGTGCTAGCTGTAGAAATATCTCTGAGTGTAAGAATACAGAGTAGTATAGTCTGCTTTCCTTATGGTTTGAGTGAGTTTGGCTAAGAGTGAATGGCTGAGTGAGTTTTGAGCTAATCTTTCTGTCTGAGCTCTTTTCCTACTCTGTTAGCTGATTCTCCTGTTTGTCAGTAAGTGCTTGTTTGGTTCTGTCTCTAATCCCTTGAAAGGTGTTACACTGAGTTTCTTTATAGGAAGTACATAGTATACAAGAAAAGTTGCACTTTTAATAAGGACACTGGTCTAGTGCACAGTTAAGAAGGAATGAGTCTAATTCCAGTTATTGGGATCAATGAATTTGATTGGTTACAATATTCAATTTCTTTTGGCTTAGTATGTATGTGTCAAAGTGGTTTCAAAGGATAGACAAAGTAGTAAATGGAATGGGAAATTGTCTATGAAAGTTGTAATTCAGGTCAAGGTTGTATTTACAGCAGGTTTAATTGTATTGTTTTATGCAAGTCTTGTGAGTGAGTTTCCCGGCTAACAATTTTTAGCTTGACTAGCTTATGCTGAAATGTGAGAGAGGCTTTAAGTGGAAACTTCCAAGAGGAGGGACTTGTTGCTGCAGGCTAGTTAGGCTTCTCACCACCTTGAACCATGGGCCATAAGAGTTTGTAAGTTTTACACTCTCATCCTTTCTAGCTACCTCAGTACATTCTTGACTCCCCTTTTCCTGTTGGTGAAAAGGACAAAGGAGACGGATGCAGGAAGAGTGTGTACCCAGATAACAGGGCAAGAGGTTTCTCCTCTGCTGAGAAAGCGGAATTTCTTACCTTTTCGGAGAATTCCTATTCTGGAAAGAGTAAGGGGGGCACCCCCTCACTGCACTCACACGAAATCGGCGGCGGTCGCTAGGGAACCGCTCCTCCGACGACGTGGAGGAAGGGGCGCAGGAGATATCCGGGCCGAAGCCGCACGGAGCCTCGCTAGCCCTAGCTGGGGAACGGCGGCGGTCCGATTAGGAGCCGCTCCTCCGGTCCGCTGTGTTCGCCGAGGAACGTCGACCCGCCCCCCCTCGGCTTCCTCGCTGAGGTAAACTCGAGCGAGGCTCCGAGGCCTGTTCACAGCGCTCTGCGCACAAGCGGCAAAAGGCCAAAAACAAAGCACTTTCGCCACAGGAAATAGCAGGGAAGGAAAAACAGGCAGGGGGGGCGAGGAGACAAACAGGAAAGATGAAGAAAGGATTAAATTTTTAGAGAAGACTAGATTCTTGAGCTGAGGAGCTCATTCGAAGCGACCTGCCTCAAGAGAAGGCAGGGCCAGAACTGGAGGCGGGGCGCCCTCCTACGGGGGAGGAGACTAGAGTTTGGAGTGACCCTGCCTTCCAAGGAGTAGGAGGACATCCATTGGTCCGGAATGCCCCCCTTACTCCTTTCAGAGAAATCCTGTTACGGAAAGGTCTCACAGATAAGAAGGCCCCTATGTGAACACATCCATAACTCATGTCATAAGGGGGCAAGCTTTGGCTTCGCCTGAGAAGTCCTGTTACAGGAACATCACACAGACCCTCATCCTGTTTGTTAGGGTTAGCTAAAGACAAAGGACACATTCCAAGGGGAGGAGGGATTTTGCTTAGATATCATTGTTTCTCTGAATGTAACCTGAGTTGTACCACCCTTCATGAATATGTAAAATGTGTAGGTATAAGACCATGCTCCGTCCTTTGTCCGGTGTTCCAGCTCCAATTCGCTTAATGCTGGGACCCGTGGCCATGTCAAATTTTCAAAATGGAATAAAAATTCTATGGAGATCTCTCTTCTCTCTTAAGACTATGTTTTGTAATTCCTTTCGGGGCCTTTGGGCTGACTCACAGCAATCCTGAACTGTTTCAGGTCTGTCTCCCAAAACACCCCAAAGCACCTGGGCCTGGCTGCCCCCACTTCCCCCTCCCCTCCCCCCATGTATCGATCTTTCCTTTGGACAGAGGAAGGCACTGGCAGAGGTGTGGGCTCAAGGGGCTCTAGCCTCCCGTTCAGCATCTTTTCCTAACAGGAGCTGAATTGGGACATTTCCTTTACTTAAGATATTTGTAAGGGGGGGGGCACTGCCACCCAGCCATTTGGGGGGATAGCGCAGCCCTGAACTACTGCAGCGAGAGGTCCACACTCACTGTTGAAAAAGAGCACCCCCTTCAGGAATGGGCAACTGTGGGGTGGTAAGCCATGGGGGGGTAGACCTCAGCGCTGCCTCAGAGCTGGGGTGGGAAGGTGGTTTAGGCACTCCGGCTCCATGTCCATCTCGGGGAGTTTAGGCACAACCGGCTCAAGCTGCTCCCCAGGGAGGCTGGGGTGGCGCTCAGCAAGCCAGGCCTCCTCACCCCCCTCAACTCCTTCCCCCCAAACTGCCTGTCTCCTCCCCCCAAGACAGGCAGGCTCTTTTGCAGCTTCCCCCCAGCTGGCCTTCCCCCTCCCCTTCCTGTCTCCTCCCTGTTCTCCCAGGTGTTCCCCATTGGTGCTCGTTTGTGCTGGCTGAGGCCTGCTTGGCTTGCCTTCAGGCTTGGGAGCTTCCCAGCTGCTGGCCGTGCTGTGGTTATTTCCAGACCCCAGGTAAGTCCATGGATGGACAATATTTGTACCTCACCATTCTCTCTCACAAAAACCCCCAAAGCACCTGGGCCTGGATGCCCCCACTGCCATCTCCCTTTCCCCTCTGATATAGGTAGGCTTACCAGCGTCCTGGAATCGAGGCTGGCTTCGGCCTAGTTTGGACCCGAGCCAAGTGTGCACTGCGGCTGCCCAATGGGGTTCCGACTTCTGTCGCATCGTTGACCGGAAGTTCCAGAAGGTCATTGGGCAGTCGCGGTGCACCCTTGGGAGCGGCTCAGGTCTGCTCTAGGCCGAAGCCAGCCTCAATTCCAGGACGCTGGTAAGCCTACATATAAGGCACCCTGAAAAACTTTCCATCGGGCATAGAAAGGCAGTGGCAGGGGCTCAACCGGGGGCTGTACTGGGACATATCATTAGAGGTGGGGTTTTTGGGTCTTTTTTTTTTCAAAATTTCTTGATTAAAAACACAAATAGCATTGTTATGTGTTTTTATTTGGAAAAATAAAATTTTATTTGGAAAAAAAAAACACCACAGGTTTTCCAACAGGAACAGTCATTCCACAGAGCCTTTAAGGTGAGAACTTGGTTAAATTTGGTGCAGTGCTTGCCGTTCCAAGCAGTTGGAGCCCCGAACGGAGCGAAGTTTGGTTCCAAATTGGAGCCATTCCAAAAGTGTGGGGCGATGATGTGGGGCGTGGGTCGCCCCAGGTACCAGCCACCCCAGCTACACTACTGTTCACAGGACGGGGGCATTACGGCACCCACAAGCAGAGGCAGCAGTGGGTGGTAGATTCAGGTGCTTCTCTGTTTGGTGACTTGTCTGAGGTACTTATTTCTTTTGCAAAGTTACATAGTAAGTAAATCCATCTATTATACAGACACACTGTCAAATGCCCAATGATACCTTACCCAAGAGATTAGTCTTTTACTTTTAGTTCCGGTTGCCTGCTTCATGACATCACTTCCAGCCCAGGGCAGCGGCCATGAATGCTATCCGGCCCACTGTATGAAATCAGTTTCACACCTCTGGCCTAGCATCTAGGTCTCCTAGAGACTGGAAAGGGTCGGATACGACTTAACGACTGAATAACAACAAAATACATTTGTGTGCATATCGCATCCAACAAGATACAGGTATCATGTTGTCTTGAGTGCTCCCTGAGGCATCTGGTGGAAGACAGGAAGCAGGACTAGATGGGCCTTTGGCCAGATCCAGCAGGGCTCTTCGTATGCTGTTATCCATGTGTACCAATACATAATGTAAACTAATGGCTGCTGTATATAAATAAAAACACTGGGATCATCACAGCAATGATCTTGTAATGTTAGAGCAGCAAGATCAGGCAAGAAGGGTCAACAATGGTCTTACTTTCTATGCAACAGCAGTGGAGATGTCTTCAACCTCTGCAGTTATCACAGTTACACATGTCTCTGTGCCAGAGGCGTCACTAGGTTTTGCTTCACCCGGTACGAGAGCTCAGTGCGTCACCCCTATGATGGACCCCAGAGGTGAATAGGGAGAAACAAGGTTGGGGGCTGATCTGGGTTCTACAAAAGATGCCCATCAGGCAGGACTGTGTGTTTCTTCATATTAGTCCTAATCAGTGATGTCACTAGAGGTGGTGTCACCTGGTCCGGTAACTCATGGTGTCATCCCCATTATCTTTACATATTTTAATATATAACTGTACAGGTCACCCAACAAATCAGTAGCCGACTCGGCTCTCAGAAAAATCAGTTTCATTGGTCTGTTTTGAGTTAGTAAATCAACTTTTTGTTACATAAGGCGGTTGTGTTTTATTTTTCTGGTTATTTGGACATAACGTTTGATAGAATACATATAATTTAAAACATTTTGGTTCATTGCATTACACATCGAATGATATATATCATGTTGGTATTATTCATAAAGACAAAGTTTCCACAATATAGACCACTAGTGGTGTCAAACCCCCCCCCCCGAGGGTATCACCTGGTGCGGTCTGAACCCCCCGCACCTCCCTAACGACACCACTGCTCTGTGCATTTCAGGACCACTGTACCTTGCCTTGCACCCTCTTCATCCCTCTTCTGAATCAGTAGGTACCGAGGACTTTCAGGGAAGTGAAGCAGTAGGAAGAACTGAATTAATGCCAGTATTCCAGGGATGCTCAACAGGAATGGCAAACCTGTGGAAGAAGACACATTGCCGATGATGAGACATGTCCTATATGCTACAGACCTAAGGCTGCACCTCTCTGATTTACCTTTTTTTGTGCCTAGGAGTTCAGGACCGCCAAGGATCTGGGACATCATCAAGCCAGTGCTGTAAAGCATCCCGGGCACGATGCTTAGGCCCCCTCTCAGGTTTGTGGGGGAGATTTCTCCAAGATACATTGGAACAGCACAGGAGAATATGCCTGATTGATCAGATAGCAAGCCAAAGGTTAATGACAGGATGCTCACAGCTTATGCAGAAACATAGAAACCTTTGCATAGAAAGGAACCCCTTAACAGGTGATAATAGTTAATTGTTCATCACCCCCAGAATGTTTCCAGGGGGGTCCTACAAAGAACTCTTCTCTCCCAACCTGTCTCCCACACTCCATGTCTACGACAGGCTGTTGGGTGAGATAGTGAGGAGACATGGTGTTCTCTGCCACTGGTACGCTGACCTCCTCAGCTCTACCGCTGCACCAAATCTGGTGTCACACGACACACAGCTACACAGTCTCAGTGGCCACCTCTCAACTTTGGCATGCCAGAGATAGGTGGGCATTATTAGTATACAGTTGCCCACCCCAAGCCCATGGGATAGTACATGCTATATGTCAAAGAAATGAAGAGAATGGAAATCTACACACTGGAGCCTCTTACAAACATATCTGTTACATTTCCTCTTTTTCCTGGTTTTACAATACGGGTTCCTACTCAACATTTCACAGAGTTTCAAGACCAGTCCTACCCATTACATCCCATTCCTGTCCTAGAAGACTTCATTTGAGCCGAGTCTTCAACCCCAACCATGAACCCGTCAGGAGATGTGCGTCTCAGAGAGAACAGGGTCGTGCGTTGTGGGGGTGGCAGGTGAGGCAGAACCGCCCTGTCGTTGACCAAGGAAAAGCACCGCACTGCTTACAACCGAGGAGGCTCTCCTTACACCCGAGAAAGCATTCCTTAAACCCACTTTCCTACGTGTAAGGAGAGCTTCCTTGGGTGTAAGGGGAGTCTCCTCAGCCACACACATGGCTAATGCTTTGCTTGGTGCTTTTGCTTCAGCAGTTTCCACTACCAAAGAGCCAAGCCACTGTTGAGTTTAAGAAAACTGAAAGTGGAGCTTGTCGCTTCTTCAGTGGCATGAACTGAAGTGGCAACCATTTTAGAACAAAGCTGTACTCATTGCTCTCCTTTGTGAGTGCACATCTCACTTCTTTGGGTTGCAGGCCCTTTTTAGTGTCTGTAGAATGTGTAGGCATCTCTAGAGAAAGTGTATCTGAGCATGTGCAGAGTTTTATTTTCACTGTTGAGTAGCCATGAGTAGGCAAAGCTTCCTGATTAAAGGGGATGCATACATTGCAGTCCTGGAACCTTCCCCACCCCCACCCCCCAAAAAAGTAAACCACTTAACCCAAACTCACCTGAGCATACTCCACTGGCAAACCGTGCCAAGGCGAATAAACCAGCATGAAGATATACTGATCTGGAAACTACCAAGATAATAGTGGAAGCTATGCTGATAAGGTCATTAACCAGCAAGGCACCTTTCCTAAAAAGACAGTGAAAAGGATGGTGAGATGATGTATGGTTGCATCAAAAGAGCAGAGAATGAATGGGGTGGGAGTGCAGCTATATGGAAATGTTGCTCTGGTGTTGCTGTATATTGGAAGGGACCAGGAGCTATGCAAGGAACTGACACTCCAGCCCCCTGTAATCCACTGTAAACCGTATTTAGGCTCCTCCTTTGGCTTCTGGTAGGCTTTGCTCATAGTCAATAAAAGTGGTAAAGGCAGTACTGGGGTGCAACCTCAAAAACGACAGAATGATTTCAGTTCAAATCCAAGGCAAACCATTCAACATCACAGTAATCCAAGTGTATGCCCCAACCACTGATGCCAAAGAAGATGAAATTGACCGGTTCTATGAAGACCTACAACACCTTCTAGAACTAGCACCCCAAAAAGATGTCCTTTACATCATAGGTAGGCTTACCAGATACGCCCGGCACTCGGCCGGGACTGGGGGTGTGGCCGGGGGCGTGGCCGAGGACGGGGACTTCCTCCCTCAAGGCCGGGAGCTCTCCGGAACAGCCCGAGTTTACTCGGGCTGTTCTGGGAGAGCTCCCAGCGTTGTGCAAATACGCGACGAGACTGAGAGCTCTCCGGAACAGCCCGAGTGAACTCGGGCTGTTCCGGAGAGTCTCAGAAGAGCTCCGGCGTGCCGCGATGCAGCTGGCGGGCCGGGGCCAGGATTATAACATAGTTCAGGGGGGACGGGGGGGGGACAAAGGGCCGTTGCCGGGACTTTCCCGGCCATTTCCGGGAAGATGGTAAGCCTAATCATAGGAGACTGGAATGCTAAAGTAGGAAATCAAGAAATAAACGGAACAACAGGCAAGTTTGGCCTTGGAACGCAAAATGAAGCAGGGCAAAGGCTGACGGAGTTCTGCCAAGAGAACACGCTGGTCATAGCACACACTCTTTTCCAACAACACAAGAGGCGACTCTACACATGGACATCACCAGATGGTCAATACCGAAACCAGATAGATTATGTGCTTTGCAGCCAAAGATGGAGAAGCTCTATACAGTCAGTAAAAACAAGACCTGGAGCTGACTGTGGCTCAGATCATGAGCTTCTTATTGCAAAATTCAGGCTTAAATTGAAGAATGTAGGAAACACCACTAGACCAGTCAGATATGACCTAAATCATATCCCTTATGAATATACAGTGGAGGTGAACAATAGATTTAGGACATTAGATCTGGTAGACAGAGTGCCTGAAGAACTATGGACAGAGGTTCGTAACATTGTACAGGAGGCAGCCACTAAAACCATCCCAAAGAAAAAGAAATGCAAGAAAGCAAAGTGGCTGTCAGATGAGGCTTTACAAATAGCTGTGGAAAGAAGGAATGCGAAAAGCAAGGTTGAAAGGGAAAGATATAAACAACTGAATGCAGATTTCCAGAGAATAGCAAGGAGAGATAAGAAGGCCTTCTTAATTGAACAATGCAAAGAAATCGAGGAAAAAAACAGAATGGGGAGGACTAGAGATCTCTTCAAGAAAATTGGAGATAAAGGGAACGTTTTGTGCAAAGATGGGCATGATAAAGGACAAAAAAGGCAGGGACCTGACAGAAGCAGAAGAGATTAAGAAGAGATGGCAAGAATACACAGAAGAACTATACAAGAAAGATCTTAATGTTCCTGATGACCACGCTGGTGTGGTCACTGACCCAGAGCCGGACATCCTAGAGAGTGAAGTCAAGTGGGCCTTAGGTAGCGTTACTAACAACAAAGCTAGCAGAGATGATAATATCCCAGTTGAGCTACTTAAAATCCTAAGTGATGATGCTGTGAAAGTGCTGCACTCAATATGCCAACAAATTTGGAAAACTCAGCAGTGGCCAAAGGATTGGAAAAGGTCAGTTTATGTTCCAATTCCAAAGAAGGGCAGTGCCAAAGAGTGTTCAAACTACCGCACAATTGCACTCATTTCACATGCTAGCAAGGTTATGCTCAAAATCCTACAAGCTAGGCTTCAGTAGTACGTGAACTGAGAACTACCGGAAGTACAAGCTGGGTTTCGAAGAGGCAGAGGAACTAGAGATCAAATTGCCAACATGCGCTGGATCATGGAGAGAGCACAAGAGTTCCAAAAAAAACCCCTACTTCTGCTTCATTGACTACGCAAAAGCCTTTGATTGTGTGGATCACAACAAACTGTGGCAAATTCTTATAGAGATGGGGGTACCAGACCACCTTACCTGTCTCCTGAGAAACCCGTAGGCGGGTCAAGAAGCAACAGTTCGAACCAGCCATGGAACAACCGATTGGTTCAAAATTGGGAAGGGAGTACAGCAAGGCTGTATATTCTCACCCTGCTTATTTAACTTATATGCAGAGTACATTATGAGAAATGCAGGGCTGAATGAATCGCAAGCCGGAATCAAGATTGCCGGGAGAAAGATCAACAACCTCAGATATGCAGACGATACCACCCTAATGGCAGAAAGTGAAGAAGAACTAAAGAGCCTCTTGATGAGGGTGAAAGAGGAGAGTGCAAAAGTTGGCTGTAGTGGAAGAAGATCCAGCAGACTGGCAGGAGCCAAGTGTGGTGTCAGCAGTGGACCCTTGTTGACAGATCCAGGCAGCAAGGAGTTAACAGATGAAGACTTGGACTTTGACAGGACTTTGACAGGACTGGGCAGCAAGGGGTCAACACCCAGGACTGTGTGGGTGGAAGCACACCTGAAAGCAATTGGGTGTGACCCACAGGTGTTGCTACTAAGTAGGAAGAAACTGGGACTTTGAGTGCTATGGGTGTGGCTCGCAGCTGCACCCAATTAGCACTAATTGGAACTTAAGAGTATAAAAGCAGCAAGATTGCAGCAGGACTCTCATCTTGCTGAGGGCTCGCTGCTTGAGGATCTTGCTGAGGACTGGCTTGCTGCTCTTGGATCCTGGCTTGCTGAGAGCCTTGCCAGCTTGCCACGGGGATACGCTGCCGGATTTCCGAGCAACGACGACTCTGCTGGACTGGAGGCAGGACTGCCACTCTCGGCTGACAGAGAAGAGGACTGCATGCCGGTGACGCTGCACTTCCGAAAGGACAACGCCCAGCTGGGGGACGCCGAGCCAACGGAGAAAGAAGCCAACTCTGCTGCCAAAAGAGACTGGTTTGAGGGGGAGATAGACTGTTTCTGTTAAGCAGAAGGGTTTCTGCTGTGGGATAATTTATGGTGTTAGGGAGATAAGGGTTGCTGTAAGGCAATAAATTTGGGTTAATTGTCTATCTGAGTTCGGCTTTCATTTTTACACACGGCATTAACTATTTGAGGTGTTTTTCAGTCGAAGCGGGCAATTAAAAGGGAACAAACTTGCTCCTAGAAGGAGAAGTTGGGTTGAATCACTTGGGGTCACCAGAGTGGGGTGCTTCCCAAAGCGAGACATTGGCTTGAAACTCAACATTAATAAAACTAAGATCATGGCATCTGGTCCCATCAATTCCTGGCAAATAGAAGGGGCAGAAATGGAAGCAGTAACAGATTTTACTTTTTTGGGTTCCAAGATCACTGCAGACGGAGACAGCAGCCATGAAATTAAAAGACATTTACTCCTTGGAAGGAAAGCTATGGCAAATTTAGATATCATAATAAAAAGCAGAGATATCACCATGCCAACGAAAGTACGTATAGTCAGGACGATGGTGTTCCCAGTAGCAATGTATGGTTGCGAGAGTTGGACCATAAGGAAGGCTGAGCGCCAAAGAATAGATAGAGGGAAATTCTTCTCCCTCTCGCACAACACAATTTCAACACAACACAACACAATTTCATAGAGGGAAGTTTTTCTCCCTCTCGCACAACACCAGAACCAGGGGACATGCACTAAAATTGAGTGGGGGGAGAGTTAGAACAGACAAAAGAAAATATTTCTTTACCCAGCGTGTAATTCATCTGTGGAACTCCTTGCCACAGGATGTGGTGATGGCACCTGGCTTAGATGCCTTTAAAAGGGGTTTGGACAGATTCATGGAGGAAAAGACCATCACAGGTTACAAGCCATAAGCAACCTCCTGGTTTTAGAAGTGGGTTTTCTCTGTGCCAGGTGCAAGGGAGTGACAACAGGAAACGGGTTATCTTGTTGTCTTGTGCTCCCTGAGGCATCTGGTGGGGCCACTGTGTGATGCAGGAAGCTGGACTAGATGGGCCTTTGGCCTGATCCAGCAGGGCTCTTCTTATGTTCTTACTATGTTCTAGATGCTTTTGAACTGTGGTGCTGGAGAAGACTCCTGAGAGTCCCTTGGACTGCTAGGAGATCAAATCAGTCAATCCTAAATGAAATCAACCCTGACTGTTCCCTGGAAGGACAGGTACTGAGGCTGAAGCTCAAATATTTTGGCCACCTAATGCGAGGAGATTTCTCTCAGGTGAAGACTTAATGACTGAACAACAACAACAACAAGGCTTTGCTCACACGTCTCGTAACGGCTAGGAAATTACTTTTGCAGGCTTGCTGCTCAAGATATTTTAACAACTAGCCTTTGTGGGGATGGAGGGTGTAGTGCAGGGGTGGGGAACCTATTTCCGATGGAGGGCCATTTTCCCATGGGGAAAATGTCCCGCGGGCCGTGTGCCCCTCCATCGGAAATAGTTACACCCACCCCCACCCCCTGCTTTTACCTCCCCCCCTGCTTTTACCTCCCCCCCTCTCCTTACCTTTTTCAGGCGGCCGCCGGTGCTGGCGCCGCCGGCCCCGCACGCGCTGCTCGTGCGACTCCTTTTGAACCCGGCTGTTTCTGCTCATGCGCAGAAACAGCCGGGCTCCAAAGGAGTCCCACGAGGTGAGCGCGCATCGCGCTCTCCCCTCAGCGCGACTCCTTTTGAATCCGGCTGCTTCCGGGTTCCAAAGGAGTCGCGCGAGGTGAGCGCGCCCTCTCCTCGGCGCGTCTCCTTTGGAATCCGGCTGCAGCTGGGTTCCAAAGGAGTTGCGTCGAGGGGAGAGCGCGCCGCGCGCTCTCCCCTCGGCGCATCTCCTTTCGAATCCAGCTGCTTCTGCATGGAGAAGCAGCCGGATTCGAAAGGAGTCACGCCGAGGTGAGTGCGCAGGGGGGCCGGCGGAGCCTCCGGTTTGTTTGCGCAGGCCGGACCTGATTGATTTGGGTCCAGTCTCGCGCGGGCCGGACCGGATCGCTCCTGGGGCCGGATCCGGCCCGCGGGCCACCGGTTCCCTACCCCTGGTGTAGTGGAAGGAAATCCAGAAGACTAGCAGGAGCGAGTCTGGTGTCAGCAGTGGACCCTTGTTGACAGATCCGGGCAGCAAGGAGTTAACGTATGAAGACTTGGAATTTGACAGGACTGGACAGCAAGGGTTTAATACCCAGGAATGCAGTGGGTGTGTTTTCACAGCTGCAAGCAATTAGGTGTGGCCCCACAGGTGTGGACAACAAACAAGGACTTTGAGTGCAGTGATTGCAAGTCCACAGCTGCACTCAATTAGCCCTAATAGGGACTCTGAAGAATATCTGCAGTACCAGTAGCCGCTCTAAACTGCCATGCTCTGTTAATGGAGGAAGATGCTGACTGCTGCAGGCAACACCAAAAGGACTGAGGAACTGTCGCCGGAGACCCTGCGGGACTGGAGAAAGGAGCTGGAGGAATTCTACAGCCAGCTGTGGAGAAAACTCTGCTGCCCCAGGACACTAACTGGTTTGGAGGGAGAAGACAGCAGTGGCTGTCTTAATTCTGTTGAAAGACTGTGTTGCAGAAAGGTTCTGCTTTAGGGAGATTTATTGGTGTTGGGGATTGCTTGTAAAGCAATACATTTTGTTAAAATGCTTTTTTGCACACAACTTGAACTGTTTCAGAAGAGGGTGAATAGCTGAAAGTGGGCATTGATAAAGGGAAATTGTTAAAGAGAACATAATAGCTCCTAGGAGTGGAGCTTGGGCACAACAAAGGGACCAGGAGCTATGCAAGGCACTGACACTCCAGCCCCCTGTAATCCACTGTAAACCGTATTTAGGCTCCTCCTTTGACTTCTGCTAGGCTTTGCTCCCACGTCTCATAACAGCTAGACATTGCTTTTGCAGGATTGCTTTTAACAACTAGCGTTTGTGGGGATGGAGTCTGAGACCGTCCTACGGGTGACATGACATCTTCACGTTTCCTGTTTCCCCAAAGTTTGCTCAGTTAACTGAACACTGCTGGCAAAAAGAGGGGAAACAATGAAGGAATCACACATTTAGGATTGAGCCTAGTGGTTGGGCCTTTTTTTTGGCAGAAGAAGAAAGGTTTTCTGCTGCCATAAAATGGTGGTCAGCGGTACGCACACCGCACTGCTGGCAACCATTTTCCAAGCACTGCCGCAAGAGGTGATAGCACCAGATGGATGTCACCGCACCCCACTGCACCTGTTGGTACAGGTAGGCCACTGTACGGGTAGGCAGAACGGAGCAGGGAGGGTGAGGGGCAGGGGTGGGTGGGCTAGGTGGCATGATCTGGGCGGGTGGGTATTGGCAGGGAGAGTTCTGCTGATATCCTAATGCCCATTTTGTCCCTGACATGCCCCTTTCAGTATACTCAGACTTGCACCAGCTAAACAGCTGGTGCATGTTCGAGTAAACCTATTCAGGACCATGCGGGAGCAGGTTGCAGCAACCTGCAGGATCAATGCTGTGCCTTGAAGCCTGCTTTTAACTAGGATTGGCTGTAAATATTATTGGGGAGGCACAAATATTTAAGAGCTGCATTACCTCCTCTCCTCCCGCCGCCCTGCCAGTGGTAGAATCTAGCTGAGCCCCGGGAGAAATAGTTCAGCAATCACAATAGCAGTACCTGCCGCATTTATCCGCCAGGGTGGCACATAATAGAGACCCAAATGAACATCCCAGTATGTAGGCAGCAACAGTGAAGACCAACAGGGCAGGGTGAATTTGTACATCTACGCTGCTCTTCTCTACAACTTGTGTAGTTATGTTGTGAAAATATTGGTTGACCTAGGAGAGAGGTATACACAATAATGAGTGTTATGGTCTTTTCACACATTGCTTGGTAACACCTGGATTATAATTGAACCTGAGAATTTAACCTGAGAAGGAGCTGCAGTCAAACTTGGCTGACCAATGGGGGTAGCTATAGGATACACCAGCCTCATCATCTGCGGTTCGTGCCCTCCAGAGTGACTGACCTGGCTTCTTCACTCTTGCGCACTGACTGATATGTACGCACATTCGTGAATGTCCGTTATTTGCACATGCACGCTGTACGGACATATCCACGCACACGCGAAATACGTATGGAAGTGCACATGCGGGAAGAAGCCACGTCAGTCACTCTGGAGGCAGAAGAAGACAGTATGGTGCACCCCTCCCTGGCACAAGCCGTGGCGGCGGGGCACCCCGGAGGCAGAAGAAGACGGCACGGTGCACCCCTCCCCAGCATGAGCCGCAGCAGGGGGCAGAAGAAGATGGCACAGTGCACCCTTCCTCCCTGGTGGCGAGAGGGGGCACGAGCCGCGGTGCGGCTAGTCAGAAAAACGGCTGGAGTTCACTCCCCCTGTGGTTTTTAGGCCTCTTTTAGACTGTTTTTGTAGGGGGCTTTTATGCACGGGGTTGGGGGGGGTTCAACCCATCCGGCGGCCCACCCCTCAGCGGGGGCTGGCTACGCCTCTGGTGATGCACCAGGCCCATCTTCTGTCTCAGAGCTGCTCTCCGCGACTCCCCTGCTCCTCTGACAAGTGCAGCGGTGGCCGGAGAGGCTGCAGGTGCCCAGGACGTGGCAGTCCTCCTTTCAGTCCTGCCTCTGCCGCTTTGCTTTCGTAACCTGGCAGCACGGCTCTTGCTACCTCCACTGTTCCCCCCCAGGCAGCAGAGCAGGCCCTCTTGCCCGCTAAGGGCCCCCCTCAGACGGCAATCGGTGAGAGGTGTGGACTGCCCTGCCGCAGGGGTGCCTTCTGGACTCCTTATTATTCTCACTCATCTGAACGTCTTGGCCCCGTTCCTCGCCCAGGTTGATGGTAGTAAGTAAGCATATCCCGCTCATGCTTTATGCCAGTGGTTCCCAAACGTTGTAGACTCGCGGCTCCCTTGCCGTTAGCCGTGGCTCCCCATTACAGTGCACTGAAGAGACAGGCACTCTTTACATGCTCAGTGGCACCCTTTCTTGTATGTATGTGTATATTCCCAAACAGTGGCGTAGCTAGCCCAAAATCTAATGGGGGCACCCTCGTTTTTTCCTGCCCCCCTCTGGTTTTTCGCCCCCTCGTTTTAACCCCTTTTATAACCCCTGGCGGTGCCAAAGGCGCCACCGCAAATTTGGGGGGTGTAAAAATCGTGTTTTATTTACACCCCCCCCCCAATCATCCCCGGTGCTTTTACTGCACTTTCTTACCTTCATTAATGGCTCACCCTGTGCCTGTATGTCTGTGGGATAATAGTTTGCTCGAGATGTTGCTCGTAAGCAGCGTCTTAATTTTTATAAAATTAGTAGTTTAAAAGAAAAACAAACCAAAAGCCTCCCCAGCCCTTAAAAGTTCTTGCCGTCCCAGGGTCCCCTTGCCCAGAAGATGCAGTCCCGAGCGCGAGCCGATTTCCCGCCTTGCCAATTTCCTGGCTGCAGTGCTGACCTCTCTCAGTGTTGGGACGACACGAAAAGGCTTCAAGACCTGGCGGGCGTCAGAGGCGCTGCCGCTCCCTAGCACTAGCAACCATGTACTAGAGATTATGGAAAACCCCAGCTCTTTCACAGTTGCTACAGAACCTCCAGGGATTTCTTTGCTAGCGTAATAAAAATAGCAAATATCTTTCTGCTTCAGTGTACTGGCCTGGTTGCTGCAAGAGTTTCCAAAGCCCAACCAAAAGATGAACTATATTACAAAGCAACAGGGGTGCCTCTATTGTTAGGTGCCTCTTTACATTCTCAGTTAAAATCATGACATTTCAGTTCCTTGTATAACAGAGGTTTCAATTCCTTCAGTAACAGAGGTGATTTACAGTATCATGCACTGGGAGCTTTTTTCCCCAAGGCAAATAGCGTGGAGGAGATTGTGTGTGTGTGTGTGTGTGTGTGTGAGAGAGAGAGAGAGAGAGAGAGAGCGAGTCTCCAGCATGGGGCTGTAGCAGGGCCGGGGCAGAGAGTTGAACTCTTTCCCCCCCCCCCCCCCGCTGCCACAATCCTGTGGAGCGACCTGGCCGTTACTTCATTGAGTGAAAAACAAGCAGGACAGTCCCAATAACACGCTTCGCGTAACATTTGGTACCGTGAGGAGCCAGCCTTTTCCCTGTGTCCTTGTGACTGGGAAGAAGCAGTTGTGTTGCCTCCCTTCTCATCCTAATCTCTGTTTCATGCTGTTTCTGTTTGCTTGCTGATGCGGTTGTTTAAGATTAGATAAGATTCCTTGAAGAACCACTTTAAATGTATGTTTAACGTCCAAGATAAGGGGACGGATCACACAAGACTCCCAGCTCCTCCAGCTTCCTCGCTCTCCAAAACGCGTTGGTTGCTATGGTCACAGGAACACGGGCGAAGTCCTCAGGTTGCTTTGCAAGCAGAAGTCCCTTTCAATGCCGTATTGTTGAGAGTCTGGGCGATGAGAGCCGGAGAGAGAGTGGAGCACGCAGCAGGGAGCGGACTTATTTGCATGACGCCTCACCTCGGACTGGAAGCTGGAGTGCCCGCTCGCAGCCCGCTTGCAAACTGCACAAACCATACCGCAAGGCACAAGCAAGATGGCTCCCCCGGACACAACTCGCCCTAAGGCCCCTAGGGCCCCGGGCCTCAGTGCCCCCTATGTAACAACGCCACTGTTCCCAAAACAAGTCCTAAAGTGGATTTTCCATGCTTATGCTGAGCAGCAGCTAAACCAGGAGCGCACAGGGTGGGGTTGGGATGCTGCCCTCCCTCCCTTGGCAGGCCTGGGTGCCTACCTGGTAGACGGCACTGATGTCTGTGTTAGTCCTATTCATGGTTAGTCGTATTCATGAAAACATGGAAGGGAGGTAATTTCTTTTCATTGGGCATGCCCCACCCCAGTTGCAAAAGCTCCTTTGGGTAGCATCTTTGCAAGACGAAAAAAAGATTCTAACCCCCGAATGGGGGGGTTGTCCCAGCAAATAAAGTAGTTAGGGCTCGGCAGGTCTTTCCAGGCCAGTGCCAATGTGGAACAGGCCTCCAGAGGCCTCCACAATGAGTAAATGGACCATTGTGTGCTGGACTCCTGCACCCCAGAAATAGGGCCTTCTCAGTAGTGGCACCAACCTTATGGAATTCCCTCCCTTTTGACTTACGAACGGTTCCCACTTTCCGGCAAGGCCTAAAAACCTTCTTGGTTAAAGAAGCCTTCTGAGCCCATGCCGTTTTTAACATTCTGCTGGTACAGGTGGGGTGCTGCTGTTTTTATGCTCAGTTTTAATTGTAATAATCTTTTTTTAATCAATTTTTAAATACTGTTTTTATTTTTGTTAACTGTTTTTTACTGTTTTAAACTGTGACTATAGTTGTATTGTACTTTTTGTACTGTATTTTATTTTTGTTGTAAGCCGCCTTGGGTCCCTTTGGGGAGAAAGGCGGGGTAAAAATATTGTAAATAAATAAATAAAATAAATAATTAACTTAGAGGTGGGTCAAAAAGCAGCGAAGGAGAGAGATCCTAATAATTAATCAACCAAACAAACATAGCAGCTGCCGCCTCCTTCCTCTGGCTTAAACAAGGGAGACATTTCTACAGCTCAGTCAACAGCAAGCAACTTACTTATGCCTCTTAGAACATAAGAAGAGCCTTGTTGGATCATGCCAAAGGCCCATCTAGTCCAGCTTCCTGTATCTCACAGTGGCTCCACCAAATGGATGCCAGCTTCCTGTATCTCACAGTGGCCCCACCAAATACAACCATGGATGGTGTAGTGGTTTGAGAGTCGGACTTTGACCTGGAAGATCCAGGTTCAACTCCCCACTCAGCCACGAAGCTTCCTGGGTGACCTTGGGCCAGTCACTATCTCTCAGCCCCACCTACCTCACAGGATTGTTGTGAGGACAAAAAGGAGGGGAGGAAATATGTACACCACTCTGAGCTCCTTGGAGGAAGGGTGGTATAAAAATGTGAAAAATAAATAAATAAAATAAATGTCCATTCTAACTCTCCCTCCGCTCAATTTTAGTGCATGCCCCCTGGTTCTGGTGTTGTGCGAGAGGGAGAATAAGAGGAAAATAAGAGGCAATGCTTCAGTGCATTGATCGCTTTCAGTCAGAACTCCACACCAGATCGAGAGCCATCAAGGACGTAGCAGGCATGTTTGACACTCTTTAAGTGAAGAGTCTCCTATCTGCCACTGAAGAACAGTTGAAGGTGTCGGCAGCAGCGTCACAAGCTGGCATGTCACCCCGGGCAAGGGGTCGGCCGGCTTGGCGCGTCACCCCCCCCCCCCCGCCGTGTCACACACACCCCGGTACTCGCTCCACGGAGAGGGTGATGCGCTGCACCGCACCGGCAGGCCGAGCCATGTCTTCTTCGGCAGCTCGGCTGCTTCTAAGTAGGCCGGGCAAGGCTTCAAGTGGCGCATGCGCACAACATCGCTTGAAGCCTTGCCCTCAGAAGGGCCAAACAAAGACCCGATTGGCCTGCCGCTCTCCCGGGGGTGATGCTCCAGGAGGGTGACGCGCCAGGAGTCCCGGCATCACCCCTCTCGCCACGTCACCCCGCACCCCGCCACACTGCAGTGACGCCACTGGGCGTCGGTTCCAAAACTGACAACTTTCTATGATGAAATATCTGATAGTGAGCTTTTTTAGTGGAGATACCAAGGCTGAGAAGGCACCTGACAGCAGTAGGCATTAATGTGAAAGACGCAAAACAATGGGGAGCATTAGACATCCTGAAATTCATAGCTAAATGGGACTTCATAGAATCTCTCCTCACCCTTTCACTTAGCCTACAATTATTTCTGAGTCTGACCATAAGTGTGTCTGTGGCCTCATGTAAGAGGAGCTTTTCAAAGCTGAAACTTATTATGAACTATTTGCGGTCAACCATGGAACAATCAAGACTTTCCGATCTGCCAGTACTATCAGTTAAAAGTGAGTTGACGCAAGATATTGACTTTGGTGAAGTTATTTAAGACTTTCCAGCTATGAAGGTCAGGAAAGTAAAATTCTGATTTGGTTAAGCTGTTCAAATCCAATAACTTAGTCTGTGAATGTTTTTGTTCCTGTTCGTTTTTACAAAAATAAATAAGTACATACAGTACATTAAGGCTATGTGTATGATATTGTATTTCAAAGGTATAATTTTGATGATAGGGCGGGGCGATGATGCAGGCGGTGGGGCGATGACATCACTGCATTGGAGGAGGTCCATCATGGGGGTGACGTGCTGACCTCCCGCTTCAGATGACGCGAACCCTAGTGACGCCACTGCATATACGCTAATGGGTTCTGAGCTGTCTGTGACAGATCAAGAGAGAGATCTTGGGGTGCTGGTGGACAGGTCGATGAAAGTGTCAACCCAGTGTGCGACGGCTGTGAAGAAGGCCAATTCCATGCTCGGGATCATTAAAAAAGGGATTGAGAATAAAACTGCCAATATCATTATGCCATTGTACTAATCTATGGTAAGGCCACATCTGGAGTATTGCATCCAGTTCTGGTCACCGCATCTCAAAAAGGATAGTTGAATTGGAAAAGGTGCAGAAAAGAGCAACCAAAATGATTTGTGGGCTGGAGCACCTCCCTTATGAGGAAAGACTACAGTGTTTAGGGCTTTTAAGTCTAGAAAAAAGGCGCCTGAAAGGGGGACATGATTGAAACGTATAAAATTATGCACGGGATGGATTGTGGATAGAGATAAGTTCTTTTCCCTCTCACACAACACTAGAACTAGGGGACATCCACTAAATTGAGTGGAGGGAGTATTAAAAAAGACAAAATAAAATATTTATTTACCCAGCATGTAATTAGTTTGTGTAACTCCTTGCCAAAGGATGTGGTAATGGCACCTGGCCTAAATGCCTTTCAAAGGGGTTTAGAAAAAGTCCATCACAGGTTGCAAGCCATAAGCAACCTCCTGGTTTTAGAAGTAGGTTTTCTCTGTGCCAGGTGCAAGGGAGAGACAACAGGAAACAGGTTATCTTGTTGTCTGTGTGCTCCCTGAGGCATCTGGTGGGGCCACTTTGAGATACATCCATTGTGTATCTGGTGGGCATCTGGTGGGGCCACTGTGGGGCATCTCCCTTATGAGGAAAGGCTTCAGTGTTTGGGGCTCTTCAGTCTAGAAAAAAGGTGCCTGAGGGGGAACATGATTGAGACATATAAAATTATGCACAGGATGGAGTGAAGTTCTAGGAGAGTGGATAGAGTGGAAGCTGGACTAGATGGGCCTTTGGCCTGATCTAGTAGGGGTCTTCTTAGGTTCTTATGTGCTACTGCATGCAAGCAGTCTGGTTAACACATTCAGTATGTCGGCAACCCAACAACAGACCATCTTTGTACAGAACCTGAATTTCTCCCTTCCTCACAACACCCAGACCCCTAGCTCTGCTAAAATGTGACTTGTGGGGTAAGTGTATTTTTTTTTGGGGGGGGGGAATCAATTGGTCAGCTTCCAGTTGCAGAGGTGCTGAAATCACTGCTGATGCTTCTGTGACGAGTCACCACTTTGTATGCCACTGCAGCAGCAGTGATGACCTCAGCATCTGTGCTGCTAGAAGTGCATTTTTTGAATTCTTTCCCAATAAAATCAAATGAACCTGACTGCACTGAACTTAACATCGCCTCTGCAGTTCAGCCTCCTTTAGCAATTTTTATTGCAGAGGCAGTTTGATCTGGACAGGTTGGGTGAAAAGGAAAGCAAGCAATGCTTCATGATTGTGTGTCCAGGCATATGCACTATAGGTTTCCTGCATGTACCCCCCCCCCCCCGCCAATCTCCTGCAAAGGCAAAGTATGGTACATGTACCCCAAATACAGAATATCCCTGAAACGTAGGGACAGTTGGATCTTATACATTAACCCCTAAGAAATCATCTGCACTGCAGGGCTGTCTTACCGTAGTTGGGTCATTGACTGTCCACATGTTGAAGCCAGATTGGCAATTTGCCAAACAGGTAACCAATGTAAGCAAAGCAAGGAAATTTGTCAGCTCCTATGGGACAGATGAACAGAAACAGTGACCTGAGTACACAGGGCAGAAAAGTTCACAAATTCTGTTTTTTGTTGATAAATCCAGAGCGTTTGGCTTCCCTTTTTCACAAAGACTGGTGCTGTTCCAGTACAAAATGAAGGTTGCATGTGAAGCAGAATTTTTAAGTCTTGTTTTATTCATGCCTGTTTGCCTATTAGCATGGGGAGAACCCTTGCATAGACAACTTCACCACGCCCTCCTCTTCAGAATGGCACACACATTAGGCTGGCTCCTGGAGCCAGGAACTCCCTTGGGCTTACTCCATTAAGTCCCACAGGACTGACTGGGACCATCCTGAGTCATCAGAATCTATTGTACACCCACCTTGCCCCATTGTCCCTAAGAAATGTAAATCTGTAATCACATGCCCTTGGCTTGCACTTATTTTGTAGGCATGGGATGTTCTGCTTGGAAATGTATAAAAACTGTGCTCACTTGTAGCAAAGGGTCAGCATCCCCTCCTGGGGTGCTGTCCACTGCGCTGCATAACAATAAACCGATAATTTTTCCTTGTTCACCAGTCTTCCTGGTCCTCCGTTATCATCTGCTTAAAATTCCGCTACACATGCAAAGCTGCGCCCTGCTTAATCTTGGCTCTGTGCCAGAGCTATTGTAATAAAGCGGCTTGTACGTTAAGGGTCAAACTAGACAAGACGCAAAACACTTGTGGAGCTTCTTTTTTCTTTTGTTGTTTGTAATACATAATGCTCCCTGGGAGGGCTGGGGGTGGGGGGTGACATCACAGCAGGGGGTAGCAGTGTTTTAGTTCTCTGCCCCAACCACAGTTCCAGTCTTGATCACAACCCACCTGGGCAATATATTTAATTAAACAACAAATAACCAACAAAAGCTTTTTCTTCAGAAAAAGTCTTGCTGATCTCCTTGAGAGAGACTGGGGAGAACCAGCTTCTCTTCTGAGCCTTTTCCTCCACACACCCTCTCTTTGATACTGCTATAACAATATTTCTATCTCTATCTCTCTCTTTTCTCTTGCTTTCTTCTCCTGCTAATTTACATTTTCCCCATCTTTCTTATAATCTCACATGCCCCATCTTTCTTATAATATAATCTCACCAGCAATTTATAAACCCACAGGAGGACGGACTGGTTTCTCACCTTTTTCTTGGGCCCTGTCTTTGCAGTATCCATGCTTTCTGGAGTGGGGGTCAGGACTCAGGAGTCACTGCGGGCGAAGAAGAGGGGGGCCTGTCAGGAGGTTGTCAAAACTTTCAGCTTCCTGAAGAACATGAAAATCAGGTGCCTTCAGAGAGGCTCACCAGCAGGTCACAAACATGATGGTCTTGGCACAAAGGCTTTTCTTCTTTGTCCCCACAACACCTGGCACTTGGAAGTATTGTATGTTGCCTGCCTCTGAAACGGAGTTTACTTCCATCTACCTAGCATAGCTAACAGCAGAGAAATAAACATCCGGGGATAGCAGGGCTCAGAGCCAGTGATGGGGACTCGAGTCAAATGACTCGACTCGCAAGTGTGACTTAGCCAGGTTTCCCCTGACTCGTACTCGTACTTGTACTCGTGACCCACTGACTCGCACTCATACTCGTGACCCACGGGACTCGTACTTGACTTGCACTCGTGGGGGTAACGACTTGCCATTTCCGAGTCATTTTCCTTTAATGGTTGGCATCAACACAGACAGGCAGGCAGGCGCAGTGGAGACCTCGGAGGTGGAGGGCAGCAGAGAGGGAGGGTTCTCAAGGGGGTGGGAAAACAAGCCTGGCTCGGAGTTTTCCCCTTTTTTTGCCGTCTGTTCACCATTGGCCACAACTCCGAGCGTGAGGGGTGGGGAGGGGTGAGGGAAGGTGAAGCTGCCGCAGCGGTTCCTCCTCCTTGGCCAAAATTCCGAGCCCAAGGGATGCTCAGCTCAGCAACAGGAGGTGTCAGGGAGGGAATAATAAATGGTTTGAATGTAGACACGCATGTTTTTCCCAAACCAGATGGGTGGTGACAAGACTGAGAGGTGAGGGGAAGGGCATAGGGGAAGCCAAGTGGGTGCTTTAAAAGCCCCAGAGGCACACAGACATCCACCCCACACAGACACCCACCCACCCCATTTTCAGGGGGGGGAAAGCCATTTGCCCCAAAGTGACTCGCCTTGTGACTCGTGGTTTTTGGCCTTACTTGCACTCGACTCGTACTCAGGGGAAAATGATGTACACTTGACTCGTACTCGTGCACAAAAGGATCCATACTTGACTCGTACTCGCCCAAAATTTATGGCATTGACTCGTACTTGGACTCGTACTCGTGCAAAAATGATTGTACTTGCACTCGCACTCGCGACCTAGTTGCCTAGATACATCCCTGCTCAGAGCCCCCCCTCCCCACTGTCAGGAATATTTGAGAGCTTAGTGGATCATGGGCCCAGTGAATTAATGTGACTCTGCTTCTTCCTGGCTTGAGTTACCTAGCAATTCTGTAGACAGATGAGGAATTTGTCACAGGTGATGCTTTTCAAACCCCATTGCCTGGTAAGCTGAGAGATTCCCCTTCACACGTGCACCCTTCCCTCCCTCCTTCCCTCCCTCCCTCGCTCCCACCAGCCCATGGAGCAAAGCAAAGCAAAGCAAAGCAAAGTAAAACTGTTGGTTTTACTTTGTGTCATCATTCAGCCATCATGTCCCGCTAGTGTATGGTGGCTTTTGGTTTCCATGTGCTTGTCTCTATAACATTGCACAGAAAAGTGCCCTGGCCCTAACCTATTTCTCCCCATGCCTGCTCAACTCTTCACAGGCTGTATCCTGCATTTCAATAGCAACAAAATATTCCCAAAGAGGCTTCCTTAGCACAAGAAATAGAAAAATAAATGGTCCTTTGTCCCCTAAGAGCTCACAGTAAAAAATAATGACCGCTTGAACATTTAAAGCAACAGCCCAATCCACCGTAATTCCCCCTGCAGTGACACAGCGGTGCCTACATGGTGCCCGCTGCATCCCACGGGGGAGTTGCCTCCTCAGGGCAAGGGAATGTTTGTCCCTTGCCCCAGGTTAAGCCCCTGCTGGCCCGTCGGGAATACTTGGACCTGCGCCAGCAATATCGCTGACACAAGTCCGCTTGGACCTGGGAAGGCGGATCAAGGCTGGGAAGGGGGTTAGGTTTTGGCATGCGCCGCTGCTGCCAAAACTGCTCACGTCTGTGATCCACCTTCCACCCTGCCCCCATCACCGCCTCGTCCCGCTCAGCCCCCCTCCTGTTCTACCCTCGCCCGGCCTCCCTCCTACCCCCTGCACATACTCGCCAGGGCCAGCGAGTGTCCAGAATCCACTGGTACATGGAGTCGGTCACTCACTGCTTGTGGCAGTGGCTAGCCTGCACGCTCCAATGTGTCACCTTTTGTGACAACCTGAAAGTGCTGAACGCCACTGGAATGGTCGTTCCGGCACCACATAGCAGCAAGTCAAGTTTATTAGGTTAAATAGCACATTGCCATACACCTGTAGAATTAAAATTTAAAAACACATTAAAACAAAATTTGCCATACACCTATGAAGTTGAACTTCTACACACAATAAAACAGAAATTTGCCACATCTACCACACATTCTTTACAAAAACTGCTTAAAAATATTTTCAGCCTTAAAGAATCAGAGAACGTAGAATATCTTTGCAACCATTTCTGTAAAAAACGTTCTCTAGCTGTTTCATATTTAGGACAATAGAAAAAAACATGTAGCAATGAATCTAATTCGTTCAAAGAACAATCACAATATCGTTGGTCAGATGGTATCTTTTGAAAACGACCTTTCATCTGCGCAGTTGGTAATACGTTACAACGTGCAATCATATAAGCACGCGTAAAAGCAACCGGAAATCTGTTGGGGACCTGCCAACCGCTTCCAGGTGTGTTTAAACTGAACACACCTGAACATGCTGAAAAAAGAAAAAAATGCAACCGGAAGTCTGGCGCCATCTACAGGTTGCTTCTGGTAGCAGTTTTTCTTTTCTTTTTCAGTCAGTTTAAACAAATCCAGGTGGACGGAAGCGCTGAAGATGCTGGAAAGGAGGTAATGTGGCACCGCTCCCCACCCTGGTTTTCATATGACACTTTTTAAAAAAATCCACTGTGGTTCCGGAAACAGAACCCCAGTGGATAAAAAAGTCCGACTGTATTTGCTTTTAGGAGAAGTCCACTGGCCAGGCATGTAAGGAAGAAATTGTCTGTTGAGAAGATGTGAACCAGGTTCACCATTTTTAAAACAAAGTAGGAACTGGGGTGCAAATTAGAAACGGCATTGGGCTAAGATGCAACAACTGATGTAATTTAAGGCAGCCATGTGAATTGCCTCTTGCCTGGTGGCCAGCACGAGCAAGTCTTGTCTGCAGGCAAGGGACTTTTTGTAAACTGGAAGAGAGTTGTTTCTTTCCAGACTTCATTGTATCGCAAACAACTGACATAGGTACGTGTGGGCGGGCAAGGAAGCAGAACTTTCCATAGGCTAGCAACTCTTGTGGTTTTCTTGGTCAGGCTGACTTAAGGTCATAAACATCTTTTTATTGTTACTGGTAGGAGAGCAACTATCCCTGTTCACCCCAGCATGGCGTCTTTTCCGGTGGCTGTTGCTGGTGTTTCTTCTGCATCTCTTGTTTAGACTGTGAACCTTTTGGGGACAGGGAGTCATTGATGTTGATATTGATGTGTTTTGCTTTGTAAACTGCTTTGTGAACTACTTTTTGTTGAAAAGCAGTATATAAATATTTATTAATAATAATAATTATTAATAATAAATTTAGGCACTGTAAGCATATTGAAGTATAAAGGTAGAGTAAATTCTACCGGAGACCTTATTCCTGAATAAGATGGAGAACATGTCCGCTTAGCCTCTAATTGGAGACAATCCCAATCCAAAGTGGTTAATTTTCCCACTAATGATGACCATTGTCTTTCGTTCAGATCTCCTATTCTCAGTAGACCCAACTCATGTAGTTTTTTATCAGTCTCAGTCTCAACGCTCTTGTGCAGCTAATTTAGTAAAAATAGGGAGATCATCTGCATTGGCTAATCGACATTTAAAATTAATGATGACTTTCCATATCAATGTAAGGATCTTTGGAAGCCCTAATTCAAGCCGTAATACTGCAGAGGCTATACATGGAGGTGTGGCCAGCACTTTCCGAAAGAAAGCTTGTTGAAGTCTTTCGAGATTTTCTATTGGTCCTAAGAACCAAATTTGAAAGCCATATAATATCCGCGGCAGTATAGTGGCTTTATAAACTTTTAAGAGCGCTGGTATATATTGTCCTCCTTTAATATAGAAAAATTTCTTCAATGCCAATAAAGCTAGTTCTGTTTTGTTCTTAAGATACTGGACGTGTTTAGTCCATGTAAGATTAGATTGAAATACAACTCCCAAATATCTAAATTCATTGACCTGCTGAAAACTATATGGACCAATTTTCCACTTTTTATTTACCCTCCTTGTTGACCTTTCAAACACCATTATTTTAGACTTATCCTCATTAATTTCCAACAGTTCTTCCTTACAATATGCGATGAATGCTTTCATAGCACATTTAAGTCCAACTGGAGTTCTTGACAGTAAGACAAGATCATCAGCATATAGTAAAGCTGGCACTGGCCTATTTCCCAGACATGGTGCATGCGTGGGGAGGCCAAGTAATTTGGGAACAAAGTCATTTAAATATAGGTTAAACAAATGTTTAACATAGCAGCACTTTTAGGATTGGGACATAAGAAGACCCTTTCTGGATCAGACCAAGGGCCCATCTAGTCCAGCTTCCTGCATCTCACAGTGGCTCCACCAGATGCCTCAGGGAGCATACAAGACAACAAGACATCTGTATCCTGTTGCCACTCCCTTGCACCTGGCATGCAGAGAAAAACTACTTCTAAAACCAGGAGGGACAAAAGCCAGAAGCTCAAGAGACGATGTTGGAAGGAATGGTTACCCCAGGATAAGCGACTAAAAGGCCCAGGAGTGAGGGGCAAGGCTGCCTACAGGCAGTCACCCCACCCTACGCAAGGTAATTCCCACGGAGGCCTTTATAACAAATAGGTGAAGACCATGCCAACTAACCTCATGCCAACTAACCTAACCTTCCAGTCCTGGTGATAGGCAGAAGTCAGCCAAGTCCTGTTTCCTCTTGAACGTTAACAGCATTCTAGAGTCAATCAGGCAGCGAATGAATGCCGGAACGTTCCATGGGCAGCTGTTGACAGTTGGGTGCTGAGATGAGCTTGTTGGCAAATGTTCTGGCAATGCAGATCTGGGAGCACATCCTTGCCATCGTTTTATGCACACTGGTGTAATAGAGCGGGCGCTGCATGGTGGGTAAGAGACTGAGCTATGAACCAGAAAGTCCCCAATTCCGATCTCCCCTCTGCCACGAATGCACCAGGTGGCCTCAGTCCCTCCATCTGCAATGTGGGGATAATATTAATCTATGTACAGAGTTGCGATTACCATATAATTGATGTGGAGCGCTTTGAGAGGAAAACACAAATAATGGGTTCTTCTTGAACCGGACGACCACTAAGAAAGTGGCCTTCTGATATCATGAGACCAGGCAGTGAAGAACGCGATGGCTCAGCTTTGCAGACTTGGCACCCAGGGAACGACATCATCGATACTTTTTAAATGATACAAAGGGGGCTTTGTTAAGGACAAATTGTGTCCCCAAAGAGGCGCTGTACTGTAAGTGGTCAACACAAACACACAATATGGAATCTATAGATGTGCATATATTTAAAAAGACACACAAAATGGAAAGGAGCATGAAGTCGAGTGGAAGAGAACAACAATGGACCAGGAAAGGTAGAAGAATAGTACATGCACAAATGCAAAAGGGGTTTTCTTCCCTTTGTCTTTTTCTTCCATGTTTTGTGTTTTTGGAGCTTGGCACTTCCTGGTCCGTCTGAGACCACAGACGCACTCTTACGTTCCCTTTTTAATATTTAAGAAGAATATTCCAGTAATTTTAATTTCTTGCACCATACCTAGAGGGGGCAGAAAGAAAGTGCAACAGGGGAGGCAGCAGGGATACAGTAATAGATTTGAGAGCCAAGAGGGCGTTACATATATTTGACATACATATACTTTAGAATTTAATGAAATAATTTCATGGGAAAAGTAGAACACTCTGTACAGAGAAAAAAAACACCCCAGAGCATGTCTTTGAACCAGGAGGAAACTTGTGATCAGCAATGTGTCCACAAACCCCAGAGAGCCGAAGGACCAGATTAAGAGACCACTTGCTACGGTTGCTTTTTATTGAAATTCAGGTCTACTTATAATTTGTTCACACACTGAAGGAGTAAATCTAAAGTGCTGAATTTCCTCACAAAAAAAGAGTTGTAAAAGTCAACAGCCCCCTGGTAAGATGAGAGACTAAGGGATTAAGTAGATGTCACCAGTGGCCCCCACGTGTCTCCCACATGTCCCCCTCCCCTCTGACATCACATAGAAGATGACATCATCACACTTCCTGCTCCCCTTCAAGTGGCGGCAAGAGAACTGGAGTGGAAAACACTGTGCAGTAGCATCACATTTTCCTTTTCCTAGACCTTGTCAAGGAGACACAAGGCTTGGTTGGCATCTCCTGGCACATCTAGTAGATCACTGACTTGGGTGCCCCTAAGTGCCTCTCTGGTCTCTTTTTGGCTGCCGGCTTCACATTCAGGTACTTCTTGGTCAAATATATTTCCAAGAGCTTCCTGATCTCCAGAAAGGTCTTTCTTTTCGTTTCTGGGACAACCTTGAGGATATAAAAAAAGCCAGCTACGCAGAATGGCAAGAATATGAGGAAGTTGTAGGCCCCGATATGTTTCTAGAGTTGGAGAAAAAAAGGGGGGGGGAGAGAGAGAGAGAGAGAGAGAGATGAGCACAATAGAAGCTTATTTTTAATCACGCTTATATCTTCCTCCAGAAATTCTCCTCCCAAGGAGATCAGGGCAGGGGTATCTCATTTTTTCCCCCTCAAATTTTCACAAGTGCCCTGGGGCAGGGATCAGGGCCAGGCAAGGAAAGGCTGTACATAAACCAGGCATGGATTCTACTTATTCTGTTGCTGGAAGCAGAAATTTGAGCTGCAGCCTGGAGTCCAGTGGTATGGGGGAGGCATTACTTTGTTGACCAGGCAAAAGAAAAGGGCCTATTCAGAGTCGTCACAATGCCTGCAAATCAGAGCGGGACTCTGAAGCCATGTGAATAAAACGAGCCTATAACAAGTCAAATCATCTAGTTTAGCATTGTCTACACCAGATCTCCAGACAGCAAATCTCCCAGGTCTTTCCTCGCCCTATCTGGAGTTGCCAGGGATTGAACCTGGGACTGTCTGCAATACCACTAAGCTATAGCTCCAGCCTCAAGCCAAAGCCGAAGCCTCAGCAGTGCAGCCCAGCAGAGCTCCTCAGGCCAGGAGGTTTCGAGTTCAAGACTCAAATCCCCCGATTCTCGGGCTAAGGCTGCGGTTCCCAAACTGTGCTGCAGCAAATTCACAGGGCTGCCGTCACGAGCCGTCACGTCATTCTGTGCGGGGTCAGCCGGCTCGGCGGCGCGTCACCCCATCCTCACTGTCGCGTCACCCCACCCCCACTGTCGTGTCACCCCCACCCCCAGGCGTGTCACACACAATAGGCGAGTCCCCCCCATTACCGCGTCACACAAACCCGGTACTCACCCCATCCTGGTGCGTCACCCCAGGAGTCGCCAGGGCGAGTTGCATCTTCCTCGGCGGCTCGGCCGCTTCTAAATAGGCTGGGTAAGGCTTTGAGCGGCGCATGTGCAAAACACCGCTCGAAGTCTTGCCGGCTGGCTTCTTTAGACGCGGCTGAGCTGCCGAGAAAGATGCAGCTCGGCCTGCCGGCTCCTGGGATGACGCACCAGGATGGAGTGAGTACTGGGTGTGTGTGACGTGCCGGGACTCCAAGTGTGTCACCCCCTGGCACGTCGCCCCCTACAGGCGCCTTCCAGTGCGTCACCCCATTTGCCCCGCTCCCCACCACGCTGCAGTGACACCACTGGTGCCATGGTATATTACAAGGGTATATCACGGGACTACTTAGGGGCGCTGTGAAAAACGTACAACACCACTAAGGGTGCCGTGAGTCTGAGACCTTGGGGAAATACAGGGCTAAGCTGAAAGACAAACTTGTTCAAGATGCTATGAGCGTTATGGCTTTTGGGGGATAGATATTCAGCTGTAAACACACTGACCTGAATTTTGAGGTCTGTCTAATTATGATGAATTGATCACCCTTAGGATATAGATTCATTTGTTATTTTTAGGGAGTGGGTAGATTGGGGCAGGATGGGCTTGGTTTTCCAATTCAGGCCTTTCACCTCCTCCCAATGATACTATTCTTCAAAATCACTTACCTGTATCAAATTGAATGTGAAACCAACCAGAAAGATGAAGAAAAACCGGGAAAATTCCCCAACTGCATAGGCTGAGGACCGAGAAGACTGAAGGAACAGTTCTGTTATCATGAGATGAGGAATTGCATCTGATTAGAGAGAAAGGCTTGCAACAATTAGTATCATTTATATTGTCTCACAAACAGCCCAATCCTATTCTTACTCCCCGCCCATGCAGTGGTACCAAAATGGCTACCGCTGCATCCTATGGTGGTGGTGTTGGGGTGTTGCGGTGGTCTCTTCTGGGTAAGGGAACAATCATTCCCTTACCTGGGGGTAAGCCTTTTTGTTGTTCAGTCGTTAAGTCGTGTCCGACCCTTCATGATCCCATGAACCATATCCCGCCAGGCCTTCCTGTCCTCCACTATCTTCCTGAGTTCGCTCATTTTCATGTTTGTTGCATCGGTGATGCTGTCTAACCATCTCATCCTTGGCCTTCCCCTTCTCCTTTTGCCTTCAGTCTTTCCCAGCATCAGAGTCTTCTCCAGAGAGTCCTCTCTTCGCATTAGGTGGCCAAAATATTTGAGTTTCAGCCTTAGTACCTGTCCTTCCAGGGAACAGTCAGGCTTGATTTCATTTAGAATTGACTGATTTGATCTCCTAGCAGTCCAAGGGACTCTCAGGAGTCTTCTCCAGCACCACAGTTCAAAAGCATCTATTCTTCGGCGCTCAGCCTTCCTTATGGTCGAATTTCGCAACCATACATTGCTACTGGGAACACCATCGCCCTGACTATGCGAACTTTTGTTGGCATGGTGATATCTCTGCTTTTTATTATGCTGTCTAAGTTTGCCATAGCTTTCCTTCCAAGGAGTAAGCGTCTTTTAATTTCATGGCTGCTGTCTCCGTCTGCAGTGATCTTGGAGCCCAGAAAAGTAAAATCTGTTACTGCTTCCATTTCTGCCCCTTCTATTTGCCAGGAATTGATGGGACCAGATGCCATGATCTTAGTTTTATTAATGTTGAGTTTCAAGCCAACTTTTGCACTCTCCTCTTTCACCCTCATCAAGAGGCTCTTTAATTCTTCTTCACTTTCTGCCATGAGGGTGGTATCGTCTGCATATCTGAGGTTGTTGATCTTTCTCCCGGCAATCTTGATTCCGGCTTGCGATTCATTCAGCCCTGCATTTCTCATAATGTACTCTGCATATAAGTTAAATAGGCAGGGTGACAATATACAGCCTTGCCGGACTCCCTTCCCAATTTTGAACCAGTCGGTTGTTCCATGGCCGGTCCGAACTGTTGCTTCTTGACCCGCATACAGGTTTCTCAGGAGACAGGTAAGGTGGTCTGGTACCCCCATCTCTTTAAGAATTTGCCACAGTTTGTTGTGATCCACACAATCAAAGGCTTTCAATGAAGCAGAATAGGTTTTTTTTTTGGAACTCTCGTGCTCTCTCCATGATCCAGCGCATGTTGGCAATTTGATCTCTAGTTCCTCTGCCTCTTCGAAACCCAGCTTGTACGTCCGGTAGTTCTCGGTCCACGTACTGCTGAAGCCTAGCTTGTAGGATTTTGAGCATAACCTTGCTAGCATGTGAAATGAGTGCAATTGTGCGATAGTTTGAACACTCTTTGGCACTGCCCTTCTTTGGAATTGGAACGTAAACTGACCTTTTCCAATCCTTTGGCCACTGCTGAGTTTTCCAAATTTGTTGGCATATTGAGTGCAGCACTTTCACAGCATCATCATTTAGGATTTTAAGTAGCTCAGCTGGGATATTATCATCTCCACTAGCTTTGTTGTTAGTAATGCTACTTAAGGCCAACTTGACTTCACTCTCTAGGATGTCCAGCTCTGGGTCAGTGACCACACCAGCGTGGTCATCAGGAACATTAAGATCTTTCTTGTATAGTTCTTCTGTGTATTCTTGCCATCTCTTCTTAATCTCTTCTGCTTCTGTTAGGTCTCTGCCTTTTTTGTCCTTTATTATGCCCATCTTTGCACAAAACGTTCCCTTGATATCTCCAATTTTCTTGAAGAGATCTCTAGTCCTCCCCATTCTGTTGTTTTCCTCGATTTCCTTTCATTGTTCATTTAAGAAGGCCTTCTTATCTCTCCTTGCTATTCTCTGGAAATCTGCATTCAGTTGTTTATATCTTTCCCTTTCACCCTTGCTTTTCGCATTCCTTCTTTCCACAGCTATTTGTAAAGCCTCATCTGACAGCCACTTTGCTTTCTTGCATTTCTTTTTCTTTGGGATGGTTTTGGTTGCTGCCTCCTGTACAATGTTACGAACTTCCGTCCATAGTTCTTCAGGCACTCTGTCTACCAGGTCTAATGCCCTAAATCTATTCTTCACCTCCACTGTATACTCATAAGGGATATGGTTTAGGTCATATCTGACTGGTCTAGTGGTGTTCCCTACATTCTTCAGTTTAAGCCTGAATTTTGCAATAAGAAGCTCATGATCTGAGCCACAGTCAGCTCCAGGTCTTGTTTTTACTGACTGTATAGAGCTTCTCCATCTTTGGCTGCAAAGCACATAATCTATCTGGTTTCGGTATTGACCATCTGGTGATGTCCATGTGTAGAGTCGCCTCTTGTGTTGTTGGAAAAGAGTGTTTGCTATGACCAGCGTGTTCTCTTGACAGAACTCTGTTAGCCTTTGCCCTGCTTCATTTTGCGCTCCAAGGCTCCATAACGCTCCAAGGCTCCATAACGCTCCAAACTTGCCTGTTCCGTTTATTTCTTGATTTCCTACTTTAGCATTCCAGTCTCCTATGATGTAAAGGACATCTTTTTTGGGTGCTAGTTCTAGAAGGTGTTGTAGGTCTTCATAGAACCGGTCAACTTCATCTTCTTCGGCATCAGTGGTTGGAGCATACACTTGGATTACTGTAATGTTGAATGGTTTGCCTTGGATTCGAACTGAAATCATTCTGTCGTTTTTGAGGTTGCACCCCAGTACTGCCTTTCCCACTCTTTTATTGACTATGAGGGCTACTCCATTTCTTCTAAGGGATTCATGCCCACAGTAGTAGATACGATGGTCACCTGACTTAAATTCGCCCATGCCCGTCCATTTCAGTTCGCTGATTCCCAAGATGTCAATGTTCAATCTTATCATCTCATTTTTGACCACATCCAGCTTGCCTTGATTCATAGACCTCACATTCCATGTTCCTAAGCAGTATTGCTCCTTGCAGCATTGGATTTTCCTTTCAACCTCAGACACATCCACAGCTGGACGTCCTATTGGCTTTGGCCCAACCGCTTCATTCTTTCTGGGTCTACTTGGAATAGTCCTCCGCTCTTTCTCAGTAGCATATTGGACACCTTCCGACCTGAGGGGCTCATCTTCCGGCGTCATATCTTTTAGCCTTTTGGTACTGTTCATGGGATTTTCTTGGCAAGGTTACTGGAGTGGGTTGCCATTTCCTTCTCCAGTGGATCACTTTTAGTCAGAACTCTCTGCTACGAGCTGTCCGTCTTGGGTGTCCCTGCACGGCATAGCTCATGGCTTCATTGAGTTACGCAAGCCCCTTCGCCACGACAAGGCAATGATCCATGAAGGAGGGGGGTAAGCCTAGGCTTACCATATTTTGAGGAACCCAATCTAGAACCCCCCACCCCCCCAATTTTTCCCTCCAATATTATTTTGAGGCTCTCTCTCTCTCTCTCTCTCTCTCTCTCTCTCTCTCTTTGTGGGTGCAGAGCGCCTGCTTGCCGCCCAAAAAATTTAAATTATTTATTTATGTCCCACATTTCCAGGCCATTTTTGCTTGCCTTTTGCTGCTTTTGCTGCTGCTTTTGCTACTGCATTCTGGCCAGCCAGCTGCATCGGGCCAGCCAGGACCCGCGTGCGTATCGACTCCCTCCGCGGCGGCATCTTCTTCGGCCTCTGTGCTTGCTCCGTATCTTCCTCTTCTTCTGAGCCTGCACAGTCGCTCGGTTGTCAGCTGGGAATCAGGCGACTCAGAAGCCTCCAGTCGCTCTGTGGCTGGAGGCTTTTGAATTGCCTAATTCCCAGCCGAGAACTGAGCAATTCAAAAGCCTCCAGCCATGCAGGTGCACAGAGCGACTGGAGGCTTTTGAGTCGCCTGATTCCTGGCTGACAACCAGGCAACTCCAACCTCACGAGGAGCTGCCAGGCTCGGAAGAGAGAAGCCGTGATGAAGCCGTGCAGGTGCACAGTGTGACTGGTGGCCATTTTTTTTTTAAAATATATTTAGTGAGAATTGTTTTCTTTTTCTTTTTGGGAGACCCTGGGACGGCTGCCATACACCGACGATCCAGGACCATTCTGGGACGTATGGTAAGCCTAGGTAAGCCTCTGCTGCATGGGGTGTTCTAATTGGACCTTCTCTAGCTAAATCCCCTCCCACCACTGCCGCCTCATTTCGCCCTCCTGCCACCCTTCCATTTTACCTGGCTTGAGCACCTTTTATGACTGGCTCTGACGGTTTTATGGCAGTCAGCGCCAGTGGAAGAGGAGCAATGACATGGGAAGGGAAGTACAGGATTGGGCCCTAATCTATCTATCCCAGTCACCCCATGTTCCACTGCAGCTCCGTGCATTCATCATCTTACATGGCCCAAGGGCAATTCCAGATACGAAGACGAAGAAGAGAAAACAGCTAACGTAAGGCATCCATGTGATGATTCCCTGTTGGAGAGAGTTGATCAGGCTTCAGATGATGTATGAATGAGGTTGCCAGGTGTCTCTTATCTTACCGGATGTCCCTTCTTTGTCTTTGGTCTGCCTTCACCCACAGCAGGACTGGCCCACAGAATGCAACAAATGAAAGAGTTGAGTCCACATCAGAAATATGTGGTGTCAATTTTGCAGGAAAAATCTGTCAAGGGGAATCTACATCTTTGGCCACTCCTCTCCTTCACCCAAGTCAATTTCAAAGGCCGAACAATTTTTTCCCTCATGTATACTTCTGCAAATGATTCAACAGAAAGGCCACCTCACATTTCAAAACTCCACTGTTCTAAAGCATAACTTCAACAACAACAACAACTGGGTGCGATGAATGCCCTCTTCCAAATTGGAGCCAAATGGAAGCAAACCGAGGCCACTTCCGGGTTCCGACTCACCTTCTGCAGCTGCTCTCCCATTGTGCCGGGCCCAGGAGCCTCTGGAGGCCTCTGCTGGCCTTCGAAGTCCTCTGGAAGTGACTTCTGGGTCACTACTGGTTTCGCCACCGTGACATCTGGTCACATTGGGAGGCCTAGAGGTATAGTTAGGGGAGGCAACGAGGTGCCACGTGGCAGGGGGGACTTGCCTCCGGCCTCGTCGCCAAGTCGTCCCCTCCTCTTTTCTGTTGCTCCGCTGGCTGCCGGCTGCGAGATCGGCCATCCCGCCCACCCTGGAGCCGTTTGGCTCCAAAATGCCTCAAAAAACAGCGGGGGGGGGGAGCAGTGAGTGCCTCCTGGGAGTCAGTGCCTCATTGGGAAGAAGTGCCAAGACACGAGTTTAGCATCTGTGCGAGTTCAGCAGCAGGGCAATGAAGTCAGACCCAAAACACTGTCCTGCACGTCCCTTGAGAAGAGGTCGAAGCCCAGCTGTCTAGGTAAATCCAAAACAAATACACTAATCTAATCTAAATGAAACAAAATTATGCAGTCAGACAGACAGCAGCAGGGTGGGGCCTGTCCAGTGTTTTGCACCGAGTGTCATATGTATGACTATATGCCTCTTGCGCATAAGACCTAGTATTTACCAACAAGATCTGGCTCCCGATAATTCACAAACCAAAACATCGTGAAAGTGAAAACAGAGAAAGCAGCGGCAGCCTGATTGGCAATTGACAGCTTGCGGTCAGCTCAGGTTATTTCCGTTTGTAATCAAGAGCGGTTTCCCGCACTTTTGTACTATTTGAAACTCAGTACGGCTGACCCTAGGCTATTCCATCATAATCCGTGTGATTTATCCTATGACTAGGTTCCGAGTTTTACGGAACGAAACGTTAGGTACTGCTTCCTTGGATTTTTAATGAATTTAGTCCGTCCGTGGCTGCCTACAACAGGAAACCCGCGGTGCGGTATTTGAAGGAATTAAAGACTTCAAGAGTATTTCTACATGGCGTCTGAACCCGTAAAAGTGAGACGTTGCATACAAGTCATGGGTGTGTGCGCGGTGCAAAGGGCTCCAGGCTCTCAAGGAGCAGGTTTCCTCTCTTGAAGCCTTGGTTGCTAACCTGGAGAGCCAGAGACAGATAGAGAGGGACTAGGACTTCCAGGGAAGTGGAGGTGGCGTCCCACCCTCAGTTGGGCAGCTGCCAGGGAAGGAAGTCTCAGGGCTGGAGGACATCATTCTGGAGAAGTGGGAAACTATCCCTTAGTGGGGACCCCTTCTTTAGATGATGGGTTGCACTAAGGATACTCCTCTGGGGAAGGGGGGAAGGGGCCTTCTTGTAGTGGGTGTTCCTTGCACTCAGAAACATAGAGAGGGAGGGTCTGTGATGGATGTGAGGACCGCATGGTGACGCCTGCCTGGTGAGAAGGTTGCGGACATAACGTCTCATCTAGATAGGCTGGTAGAGAGTGCTGGGGAGGAGGTAGCGGTTGTGGTGCATGTCAGCACCAATGACATGGGGAAATATAGCTGGGAGTTCCTGGAGGTGAAATTTAGGCTGCTAGGTAGGAAGCTCAAAGCCAGGACCCTAAAGGTAGCGTTCTCGGAAGTGCTACCTGTTCCACGTGCAGGGCCAGCTAGGCAGGCGGAGCTCAGGGGTCTCAATGCGTGGATGAGACACTGGTGTCAGGAGGAGGGGTTTAGATTTGTTAGGCACTGGGGAACGTTTTGGGACAAGTACAAGAGGGACACATTGGCTATCACCTAAGTCTTGTTTGTCAAGCCTGCAAAGCAGCTACAACCTCGTAACGTTTGAAGAAAAACATGGAGGTTTCTCCGACTAAAGGTACGTGCCGGGGGGGGGCTGTGGAGGTTGCGGGGGCGCCAGCTCACGGGGGGCGTGGGAGGCCTCTGGAAACCGCGGAGGGGGCGTTCGCCCATTTCCGCGGTTTCAGCTATCCACAGTGGGGGCTGGAACGTATCCCCCGCAGATACGGCGGCCCCCCTGTAGTTAGAAAGAATCTGAAAGGGAAGGTAAAAAGAGTCCCATCTCTCCAGAGTGCATGGTGGCTGTTTAAAACAATAGTAACAGAGGCTCAGCTGGAGTGTATCCCACAAAGGAGGAAGTGCTTGACTAAGTCCAAGAGGGTACCGGCATGGCTGACAAGCACAGTTAAAGAGGCTATAAAGGGCAAGGAAGCTTCTTTTCGTAAATGGAAGTCTTGCCCTAATGAGGAAAATAAACAGGAACACAAACAATGGCAAAAGAAATGTAAAAAGATGATTCACCTGATTAAAAAGCTTTACTCAAAGAACACCAAATCAACACCAGATAACACCAATAAGATCAACACCAGGTGGTGAAGTGACAGGTCCTGTTATAATGAATCGAGGAGTGAAGCAGGGCTGTGTACTCGCTCCCTCTCTTTTCAACCTTTTTCTAAATGACCTTGCTCCATCATTAAATTTGGTGGATGCTCATAGCCCAAAATTCAATGCATCAAGTATTCCCATTCTCCTATATGCAGATGACATGATTCTGCTCTCACGGACAAGAATAGGCTTAAAACGCTTGTTAAATGCCTGTATTGACTATCTGACCAGAATGAAACTGAGTATGAACTTTGACAAAAGCAAAATAATGGATTTTGGGAATTCGCGCAAGAGCTATACTTGGATCTTTGGTGGGAAACCCATCCAGCAGGTATTTGAATTCAACTACCTGGGGATCACATTCCACCATAGGGTTCTGTGGTCTTCAATTTATATTGTATATACTTATATATACCTCAGTCATTGGATGTCTCCTCCGACTTTAATCCAAGGCGGTGTACATGGGCAGGCTGTCCTAACCCCCCTTGGGATTTTTACAATATATATACAGACTTCTATCCTTACTACCGACCTAGAGATGTAAAATAGACTGTTCTTCTCTTCTTTTTTCTTTTAGCCAGTAGCTTGTGTCACTGGAAGGATGGTGACTGTGTATTGGTATATTTAACTTGTATGTTTGTTTGTAATGCCAATAAAGGTTTGATTGATTGAATAGGCCTCCTCGGATTTCCGCCAGCTATTTCGCCCTACGGAGCCCAGCGTGGACCGGGATATGGCGGCCGCCATGTCCCCGCCCCCACCTGGGATGGCTGGGTCCCTCCCCCTGTCTGCTAACAGACCCGCCCGCCCGCCGGATCCTTGGCCGGCGGAGCAGGGCAGGCCGGCCTTACGCCGGCCAGCCTTGCTCGAAAGTAGTCCATAAAAGTACTTTACAGCATGTTTGCGACTACTTTTGCTTATTCCGGGCAGCAGATCGCTAGGTCTGCCGCCTGGAACTTGAGTCGGATTGCGCTCTTAGTCGAGTCCTTCCTCCTTTGTGGGATACACTCCAGCTGAGCCTCTACTACTGTTGTTTTAAACACGATAACATACCCACACTATTACATCGCTCCTTGAGCCTGGTAATTTAACCCACAGTGATTCTATGGTAGAGTTGGACCCCTCTTCAATCTTTGCTGGATTGTACCCCTTCTTTGACATAGATGGCTACCCCACCTCCAATACCTCCCTCTCCACTGACTAAAGAATTAAGTCAAATAGAGGTTAAAAGAGAAGATGTCTCAGACTTAATTGACAAAATAAAGATCAATAAATCACCAGGCCCAGATGGCATCCACCCAAGAGTTCTGAAGGAACTCAAGAATGAAGTTGCTGACCTCTTGACCCAAATATGCAACTTGTCCCTTAAAACGGCCACTATGCCAGAGGATTGGAGGATAGCTAATGTCACACCAATCTTTAAAAAAGGAAGGAGGGGGGACCCGGGAAACTACAGGCCAGTCAGCCTAACATCTGTTCCAGGGAAGATGGTGGAAAGTCTCATTAAGGATAAAATCTTGCAGACAACTCAGAACCCATTAGCGTATATGTGAAATTTTGGTTTCTTGCCCCAATGTGCATCACTTTGCACTTACTTACATTGAAGCGCATCTGCCATTTTCCTGCCCATTCTCCCAGTTTGGAGAGATCCTTCTGGAGCTCTTCACAATCCCTGCTGGTCTTCACCACCCGGAAAAGTTTAGGGTCATCTGCAAACTTGGCCACCTCACTGCCTATCCCCAACTCCAGGTCATTTATGAATAAGTTGAAAAGCACCGGTCCCAAGACCGATCCTTGGGGCACACCGCTTTTCACCTCTCGCCATTGTGAAAATTGCCCATTGACTCCCACTCGCTGTTTCCTGGTCTTCAACCAGTTCCTAATCCACAAAAGGACCTGCCCTCTTATTCCCTGACTGTGGAGTTTTCTCAGGAGCCTTTCATGAGGGACTGTGTCAAACGCCTTCTGAAAATCCAGATATATAATATCCACGGGTTTGCTCGCATCCACATGCCTGTTGACCTTTTCAAAAAATTCTAACAGGTTTGTGAGGCAAGACTTCCCCTTGCAGAAGCTGTGCTGGCTCTCCCTCAGCAGAGCTTGTTCTTCTATGTATTTTAAGATTTTATCCTTAATGAGACTTTCCACCATCTTCCCTGGATCAGATGTTAGGCTGTCCGGCCTGTAGTTTCCCGGGTCGCCCTTCGTTCCTTTTTTAAAGATTGGCGTGACATTAGCTATCCTCCAATCCTCTGGCACAGTGGCCGTTTTAAGGGACAAGTTGCATATTTGGGTCAAGAGGTCAGCAACTTCATTCTTGAGTTCCTTCAGAACTCTTGGGTGGATGCCATCCGGGCCTGGTGATTTATTGATCTTTATTTTGTCAATTAAGTCTGAGACATCTTCTCTTTTAACCTCTATTTGACTTAATTCTTTAGTCAGGGGAGACCGTTCCGGCAGCGGTATTTGCACGAGGTCTTCTGCCGTGAAGACAGATGCAAAGAACTCATTCAATTTCTCTGCAGTCTCCAAGTCCCCTTTTATCACCCCTTTCTCTCCCTCACCATCCAGCGGACCAACCGTTTCCCTGGCAGGTTTCCTGCTTATAACATTGTGTCCAGTTCTGGTTGCCGCATCTCAAAAAGGATATAGTGGAACTGGAAAAGGTGCAGAAGAGAGCGACCAAAATGATGAGCGGGCTGGAGCACCTTCCTTATGAGAAAAGGCTACAGCATTTGGGGCTCTTCAGTCTAGAAAAATGGGGATGTAGGAATGCCACTGGGTAGGCCTTTCTGAGGCCTGCAGTGGCCTCTGGTGGTTGAGAAGCTGCAGAAGGTGTCATGGTGGTGGGACCTTGAGAACCGCAATCTCTGACCTTTCTTTGAAAGGCCGTTATTGCCCACATACATTTGTAGATTTGGTAAATTCCTCCAAGGCTAGAATGCTAAGATTGCCATGTGCTTAGCAACTGGGCAGCCAAACCTGACCATCTCGGTCAAAGGTGGGATGGAGTGACCGCACAGGTTCCACTCCCCCAATCATGTAACTTGATGACATCGTCAAAGGAAACCTATGTACGAGCCGGCCCACAGGAGGTCTTAGCTGCTCTCGGCCAGTTGGTGAGTGGTGTATAAATACTCTTAACAAAAGTCATAGTAGTTTGCATCCGCTGCCACCATCCCAGGCTATAGAGAACAGGCAGAGGAGGGCTGACTGTGAATAAAAAAACCCTCCCAGGAGAGCACTGAACCCCAGGTTTTAAGCTTCGCAGAGTAGACTGCCCTACTCACGGGGTGCCGCAAACGTGCCTTGCGGCACATTTGCCACACCCTAGACCAGACGAGCGGTGATCCACCGGTCTGATGTCTACACAGGATTGCGCCGTTAGTTGTTTTTAAATCTCTACTGTTTTATACCGCTATTTTTCATATTATATTCATATTATATTTACAATATAATATACAATATAAGTACTATATTTTTCATATTGTATTTATAGTTTCAATGTTGACTGCATGTTACGCTGGACATTTTTAAAATTAATATTAAATAGGTTCTCAAATGTTCATGGCCGGACGAAACATACACAGTTAAATTATTCGGGTTGAAGGACCATGGTCGTACGTTAAAAACAAACAAAAAGCATTACTCTCATGCTTAATGTTTTGTGTTACAGACCTGAAGTTCAAGGGTCATGGTTAGCAGAACACAGGAGATGATGCAGATGCCCAAACCAATGAGAAGCAGAGGTCTCCGTCCCCAAGAATCTACCACATAAACCTAGATGATACACAGGCAGGAAGGGAGAGAAAACCATTAAGCGCCAGCAAAGTATAGTGAACAGAGTGTTGGAGCTGAGCTCAGATCACTGCTTGGCCAAGAGGCTCATTGGCTGACATTGGATCAATGACTGTCTCACAACTTGACCTATATCTGACAGCGTTCTTGCATGTACGATATGGAGGGAAGTCACATATACTGCCCTGAACTCCAGCGGCAGATAACATGGTCAAGTCAAGCTGGGGGTCAGGCTCCAAACATACGGACTATCTGGCCTTGGCCCCATGAGGATCCACCGCCCTCCCCAGGCTGCCCAACTGGGTTCGCAAGGTGGCCAGTCTGCACCCACCATTGAGGCTGGCAGTATGCCCAACAGGCACTGAGAAGGGCAGCCTGCAGACAACCAGGCTGGCACAGCACAAGATGGGAAGGGTCCTCACCATGGGAAGGAAGGTGGGGCAGCTTATGGGGCCTGATGAGGCCTGCCTAGGATATAGGAATCCCAGAGCCAGGGATGAGTGGCTGGCTGGCCTCAAGCAGGGAGAAGGTCTGGCTAGCTCAGGAGGGCTGCCTACCCTCTAGCCAACAGTTGGAGGGAGGTCCCTCCTGGAAAGCAGAACGACCAGCCCGGATGGAGGAGGAACACAGGGTGCAGATAATCCCCTGATGGGACAGAGCAGGAAAATCTCAGACAAGTCTTGGACTCGAATGTCCTGGGGCCAAGGATTGATATCCCCACTGCCCCCCCTTGAACCCCACACATTGATCAGAAGGGCCACAGGCAGGGAATTTTGTTCAAGCAGCAAGGCAAATCCATGTGGCTGCTTGGCATTGTGCCTTTGCTCAGACTTGAGAGCAAAGTGCAGGTGAACGCTTATATAGGGCCAGTAGGAGAAAGGAGAGAAAGGGAGAAAGGCGGGATATAAATTCTTTAAATAAATAAAATAAATAGGACCCCTTTTGGCTCCCTCCCTCTGCTCTCGGGCTGAGTGGCTGCAGCAGTTGCCTGTTCTGTCAGTGTCAGGGAAGCAAGTCCACCTCCTATGAACTGCCATAGGGGCATGGGAGAGAAGGCGCTTGAGAGTAGCTGCTGGAAGCCCTAGTCGGAGATAACTATCTAAACTGGCGTAAAATGGTTTCCAAGCAGATTTCTAGCAAAGATACATCCTTAGGAAGAGATTGTGTGTAGACACTTATAGCGCAATCCTATCCAACCTACACCGCTGGTGTAATCAGCGGTGCCGCAACAATGGGAGGCCCCAGAACGAAAAGGGGATTCAAATCTCCTCCAAAGGGGGATTCAAAGGGGATTTGAGTCCCCTTTCTGTTCTGGGGCCACCCATTCTCACTGCACCTCTGGCTACATCAGTGGTGTAAGTTGGATAGGATTGCACTGTTAAAGATAGATAGATGATAGAGGAGCGACTTACTGAAAATCCCTGTACGAAGAAGAGCAAAAACGTCACCAGTGCAGAGACGTACCGTAAATGTTTCTCATCTACCTTTACAGCCAGGTAGATTCTATCTGAATAATAGTATGCCTGAAATCAAATCAGAGTAACCAAATGTTAACTTCGTGGAAAAAGAGTTTGGAGGAAAGGTCAGCTGCCTTTGATCTAGAAGAGTTTCATTTCCTGGAAGATAGTCCTTTATTTTAGTTTTGTTATCTTCAATTCTGCAATTCCAAACTTTTTGGTATCAGGATCTGTACTTTAGAGAGACTAGAGGCCATCTTCCATTTATTTAAAGTCCCATTAGACAGAAGATTTTTTTGGGGGGGGGGAGGTTTAGAGACCTTGGCCAAGGTCAGGCACCTCATTTCTCTTCTGCCTCAAAGCCTGCTGATACAACCAGTAATGCTTGCAGAACAATCTCTGAATCCACATCTACCTGGTTACAAACTGAAAAAAATGACTTCTAAGGGAAAGCAAACTACTGTATATGAGTCACAGTTCCCCATAACTAGGAATTATAAAAGCCAAAAGAGTCAACATCCCCTGGTAAGATTCACGATTCCTAATTCACTTCTCTTTCTTTGCAAAAGAGGTAGATGTAACTGCCACATGTCCACGGACCCGTTAATGTCAAGGCAAAAAATATAAATGGATAGAAAGGGGGAAATGCAAAACACCATTATGTCATGTCATGCTTTGATTTCACTCAATGTGAATGGGGGAGCCTCAGGTCAGAAGCAGCCACACGTTCCCTGTAATATCTCCTTAAACCCTTAGTGAACATGTAATCAATAGTAGAGTGGTTCAAACTGGTGAGTGCAGGTTATAGTTCATTACAACAGGAACGGCTGCAGTTGTACCCTTGCCAATCTGTTTTAGTAGATTGCCCCCAAAGAACTGGGCACAGGCACAGTGTACCTGAACAGCCCAAACTACTAGGTGATGCCGACCTCACTCTACAGCCTGAGTGAGGGTATTGGATAGTTCTCACCACCCTCTGGTTCTGGCCTCCCTATGTCCCCAGTGCACAAAGGCTGGCCTCTCTAGAGACAGTCACACAGGCTCCAATCCTATCCATACTTTCCTAGGAGTAAGCCTCACTGAACATGATTGGATTTGCTTCTGAGCAGACATGCATAGGATTGTGTCAACCATGGCTATTGGATGATCCAAGAGGGCCTGTATACATTTGCACCTGAAAATACCCCTGATTTCCATATCTGCACACGTTTTCGCTAGCTCAGCCTTCCAAACAACTCTCACGGTATCATCTTACTGCGTTGATGCCGGAGAACTGCAGAGTCGCGAACAGGGTGACCACACAGACAAGTTGCCACCGCTGGCGTGGGGAGCGCAGCAGCTTCAGGATGGTCATCTGCTTTTCTTTTCTCTCATAGAGGTCCTCCTGACGGAGCTCTTCGATCTCATCCTCCACATCATCTTGACCTCTAAGCTTCTTCAAGGCTGGGTGGGAGGTGGGAAAGGAAGGGTTTGAAGGAGTCAGAGCAAGGATTTGGAAGGACTCAGCAAAGCCAACCTCAGTTGCCCGGAAGAGGTGGGATGGCCATACTGAGAATTCTCACGTGTTGGGGGGACCTTTACACAAAGGTAAAATGGTGGCCTTTTATGGGTGGTGGGGCTTCCACTGGCCTTGGTAGACCCAGCTTTCCCACTCTCTGGAGCCAGTCCTGAGTTGGTCAGTTCCTGCATTCCAGGCCTGGCATAGCAGTGTCTCTATTGAGCCTACCCCACATTGCCCCCTCACTGCCTTTGCCTCTACAATCCCTCCTTTCCCCCACTGTCAACATTTAGACCATGGGAGGATTTGGTCTCTTTTCCAGGGCTGAAAGAGGCTTACAAAACACCCCGACAACTAAGGGTGCAGAAGCACCCCCTGGTTCGACCCGAAATGGCTCAGGGTTTTGCACACAGTCCAAGGAAATAAATGTGCACAAATTCCCAAGGTCTGTCTCCCAAAACACCCCAAGGGCACCTGGGCCTGGCTGCCCCCACTTCCCCCTCCCCTCCCCCCCTGTATCGATCTTTCCTTTGGACAGAGGAAGGCACTGGCAGAGGTGTGGGCTCAAGGGGCTCTAGCCTCCCGTTCAGCATCTTTTCCTAACAGGAGCTGAATTGGGACATTTCCTTTACTTAAGATATTTGTAAGGGGGGGGCACTGCCACCCAGCCATTTGGGGGGATAGCGCAGCCCCGAACTACTGCAGCGAGAGGTCCACACTCACTGTTGAAAAAGAGCACCCCCTTCAGGAATGGGCAACTGTGGGGTGGTAAGCCATGGGGGGGGGGTAGACCTCAGTGCTGCCTCAGAGCTGGGGTGGGATGGGGGTTTAGGCACTCAGGCTCCATCTCCACCTCGGGGGGTTTAGGCACCCCGGCTCACGCTGCTCCCCAGGGAGGCTGGGGTGGCGCTCAGCAAGCCAGGCCTCCTCACCCCCCTCAACTCCTTCCCCCCAAACTACCTGTCTCCTCCCCCCAAGGCAGGCAGGCTCTTTTGCAGCTTCCCCCCAGCTGGCCTTCCCCCTCCCCTTCCTGTCTCCTCCCTGTTCTCCCAGGTGTTCCCCATTGGTGCTCGTTTGTGCTGGCTGAGGCCTGCTTGGCTTGCCTTCAGGCTTGGGAGCTTCCCAGCTGCTGGCCGTGCTGTGGTTATTTCCAGACCCCAGGTAAGTCCATGGATGGACAATATTTGTACCTCACCATTCTCTCTCACAAAAACCCCCAAAGCACCTGGGCCTGGATGCCCCCACTGCCATCTCCCTTTCCCCTCCCATATAAGTAGGCTTAAAGAAGAAATAAATTACTTCTTTATTTTATAAGAAATAAAAGGTACTTATTTCTTTTGGAATCGAGGCTGCCTTCGGCCCAGTTTGGACCCGAGCTGCTCCCAAGTGTGCACTGCGGCTGCCCAATGGGGTTCCGACTTCTGTCGCATCGTTGACCGGAAGTTCCAGAAGCTCATTGGGCAGTCGCGGTGCACCCTTGGGAGCGGCTCGGGTCTACTCTAGGCCGAAGCCAGCCTCGATTCCGGGACGCTGGTAAGCCTACATATAAGGCACCCTGAAAAACTTTCCATCGGGCATAGAAAGGCAGTGGCAGGGGCTCAACCGGGGCTGTACTGGGACATATCATTAGAGGTGGGGTTTTTTGGTCTTCTTTTTTTCAAAATTTCTTGATTAAAAACATAAATAGCATTGTTATCTGTTTTTATTTGAAGAAAAAAAAAACACCACAGGTTTTCCAACAGGAACAGTCATTCCACAGAGCCTTTAAGGTGAGAACTTGGTTAAATTTGGTGCAGTGCTTGCCGTTCCAAGCAGTTGGAGCCCCGAACGGAGCAAAGTTTGGTTCCAAATTGGAGCCATTCCAAAAGTGTGGGGCGATGATGTGGGGCGCGGGGCGCCCCAGGTACCAGCCACCCCAGCTACACTACTGTTCACAGGACGGGGGCATTACGGCACCCACAAGCAGTGGCAGCAGTGGGTGGTAGATTCAGGTGCTTCTCTGTTTGGTGACTTGTCTGAGGTACTTATTTCTTTTGCAAAGTTACATAGTAAGTAAATTCATCTATTATACAGACACACTGTCAAATGCCCAATGATACCTTACCCAAGAGATTAGTCTTTTACTTTTAGTTCCGGTTGCCTGCTTCATGACATCACTTCCAGCCCAGGGCAGCGGCCATGAATGCGATCCGGCCCACTGTATGAAATCAGTTTCACACCCAGTGGCGCTTTAACGTCTTCCGGCGCCCGGGGGGGCGGGGGCTGGAGCGCCCCGTCGCGCCAGAGCACGGCTGCCGCCCCCCCGGAAGCGGCCCGTCACTGGCTTCTGGAGACGCTTTTCTCCGAAGCCGGGAAGCCCTCCTCCTTGCGACCGCCCAGTTCGGCGGTCTAGGACATGTGCAGAAAACCCAAATAAAAGCAGGCGAGGCGTTCAGTCGGCTCATAAAGCCCTAGACCGCCGAACTGGGCGGTGGCAAGGAGGAGGGCTTCCCGGCTTCGGAGAAAAGCGTCTCCGGAAGCCGGTGACAGGCTGAGTGGGCGCGCTGCTTCCTGGGGGCTCGGCAGCCGGGCTCCGGCGCCGCGCCCCCCGGAAGCACCGTGCCCACTCCGCGCCTGGGGCGCAGCACACCAGCGCCCCTGGCGTAAGAACGCCTCTGTTAACACCTCTAGCCTAGCATCTAGGCCTCCTAGAGACTGGGAGTAGGGGTTATTCATGGATATAAATTTGTGTGCTTATCACATCCAACAAGATACAGGTATCATGTTGTCTTGAGTGCTCCCTGAGGCATCTGGTGGAAGACAGGAAGCAGGACTAGATGGGCCTTTGGCCAGATCCAGCAGGGCTCTTCGTATGCTGTTATCTATGTGTACCAATACATAATGTATACTGATGGCTGCTGTATATAAACAATAACATTGGGATCATAGTAATGATCTCGTAATGTTAGAGCAGCAAGATCAGGCAAGAAGGGTCAACGACGGTCTTACTTTCTATGCAACAGCAGGGGAGGTGTCTTCAACCCCTGCAGTTATCACAGCTACACAGTTCTCTGTGCCAGAGGTATCACTAAGTTTTGCTTCACCCAGTACAAGAGCTCAGTGCGTCACCCCTATGATGGACCCCAGAGGTTAATACGGAGAAACAAGGTTGGGCTGATAGACACCGGGTCTCTAAGTGAACAACAGCCCCAGGTCTAAAGGACAAAATTGCAAGCTATCACTTGCAGGAGTTTTTGCAGGATTGATCTCTTTGATTGACAGAGGAGTTCCGGAATGGTTTCCGTTCAACTGACAGCATGTTTCCCTAACTTCTGAAGTTCAAAACAACGAAGCAAGACGCCGAGAACTATAACATCTTTCATTCCTTTTTGGATTGCCCCAGAAGATGTGTCCAGATTAGGACACGAAACGTTGGGCTCACTTGTCCAGCCGTGGTTTCTTAATAATTTCTGTTTGTCCGGGAATACATCATTAAACCCAGATAAAATAGTCATTGTTTTTAAACCTCAGTCGGATTGCTGTGTTTTTTACATAGATATGGCTGCGTTACCCGTACTACCTGTTTCTCTAACTAAGGTTGGGCTGATCTGGGTTCTACAACCGTTGCACATCAGGCAGGACTGTGTGTTTCTACATATTAGTCCTTGTCAGTGATATCACTAGTGTTGGTGTCACCTGGTCTGGTAACTCATGGTGTCATCCCCATTATCTTTATATATTTTAATATAGTGTACAGGTCACCCAACAAATCAGTAGCCAACTCGGCTCTCAGAAAAATCAGTCTTATTGGTCTGTTTTGAGTTAGGGGCCGCCCTATCCAACCCAAGGCTTATTAGGCCGAATTTAGGCCGAGTTTGGGACGGACGTAGGACAAGTTTAGGACGGCTGGCCCAAATGTGCCGCGCACGCGCAAAACGGGTGCCACGAGATATTCCGTCCTAAGTTCGGCCTAAGAGTGGGGTGTCAGGGGCGTCACGGGGGCGTTCCTGATTTTAGGTCCGTATCCAGACATTTGCGAGCTCCGACACGCCCCCTCGAGCTCTGAAACGGACCTAAAATTTAGGTTGACCAAAAAGGTGGTTCTAAATTTGAGGAGACTCATAGGCGCCATTTTACCTTACCCACTCCAGCCCTCTCCCGAAAATTTCAAACACCCCACCTCCCGAGTTGGGGAAGAGTTGTGCCGGAATAGCAGCAGCAATGTGTGGATACGTCCGAAGATAGGCACCCAATCAGCAACCAGCAGTACCCAGCCTCTTTCCCACAAAAGCCCAGCCCCAGACCTCTATTCCTCTCTCTCAGAGCACGTGGCGTTTGGCTCTGTCTCCCCAAAGCCACAAAGTGGGACTACTTTTCTCTTCTTCTTCTCTGGCTGAGGCCAAACTGTTAACAGCTGTGCCTGGGCAGCTGTCTCTATGCAAGCTCTTGTTAACCCATGTCTTTCTCCCAGCTTCTCCCCCCCCCCCACAGGCAACCCCTGGCTGTGGCCACAACACCAGCAGGTAAGAGCAGGGTCTGTGCTGACATGTGTTCTGACTTCTGCCATATGATATCTGCCTGTTTACCGATGTGTTCTCTGATAGCTGCCTGCAATGTGTTCTCTGATTGCTGCCTGTCGCCATGTGAGCAGAAAACTGTATGTTTGTGTAAATGTGACTTGCCTGTAGACAACAGCTTTTTCACTCTCATTCACCCTTGCCCCCACAGGGTCTACTGAAAGGTGAGTGTTGATTGCCTTGCCATGTTTGTAACTCAACAGTTGTGGAGTGTTCTCTCTGTTTGACCTTTGTTCCTTGTAGGATCATGCTCTCCTTATGTCCAGTTAAGCACCTCACACCTATCAGCTGTGTTTTCTGTTCTCTCCCTGCAGGCTTTTGCTACCTACACACAGGTTTGTTCTCAAAGGCTATCGCAACCAGACACCAGCTGACATGTAACTTCCCCTTGTTTTTTGTCTCCCCAGGAATGTCCTCGGCCACCTACCTTCCTGGTAGTACCCCAGGGGCTGCAGGGAGGGAGCCCCACTTTCGCCTGCCTCACTGCTGCCAGATGCCAAGGAGCCAGTCCTGCAACCTTCCTCAGCTGCAGCTGCTGCTGCTCCACCTCCCTGGCTGTCTTACTTGCTGCCCCTCCCCTTTCTATTGTGCAGGCTGTGGTTCCACAGGGGAAGAGCCCGTGCCTCAAGGTCCCTGGGCTGCTTTTGCTGCTGCTGCTTTTAGATCGGCTGCTGGACCTGTGACCACCCATGGCAGCCTCGCCTGGGCAACTCTGCTTTGGTTCCAGAACAATAAAAATTCCCCTTGGGCAGAGCCCCCTTGAGACACGTGTGCACAACGTTACACAAGCATTGCCCCACACACATAGACAGCCCCCAGCAGTCAAGCCCTTGCACGAATCCCATCCACGGACTGCCAATACCTTCCAGGGAGAACATAGCAGGAGAGCAGCTAGACCCCCAAGCCATGGAGGGGGGGAGTCAGGGCCCCCCCAGGCAGGCAAACAGTGAAAGCCGCTATGGCACCCATAGCGGGACCGTCTGCGCCCGCCGCAGCCGTGTTGCGCCTGTTCAGCAACCATACCGCCATAGTGTCCGGGTGCCCTGTGGCACTTGGCACGCTCGTCACAACCGCCCTACGACTGTCATGCCTATAAACACTTGGGAAGCAGGCAGGCTCCAGCAGCTCGGCGTGTCTCTTGAGCATGCACCACACCCCTCTCGCGCCTGTCACCGCTGATAGACTGCAGCTGCTGCAGCGTCAGTCGCAACCCGGTCACTAATGACTCGCGCGCAGGCACCGGCTGCTAAGGACACAGGCCAGCAGCCGGCGTCTGCACCCGGGCCCCTAGCAACCGGGCTGCTACAGACGCTGCAGCAGCTGTAGTCACGGAAAACTGACAAGCGCGAGAAGAGTTTGGCGCATGCGTGAGATGGACACTGAGCCACGGGAGCGTGCAGCTGGCACCTGCGGCCATGCCTCTACCAACCAGGCTGCTACGGACGTGGCAAAGCTGCCGGCGCCTGCGCCCGAGCCCTTGACGACCGGGTTGCGACGGACGCTGCGGCAGCTGCAGTTGATGAACACTGACGAGTGCGGGAAGGGTGTGGCGCATGCGCGAGACGGACGCTGAGCCGCGGGAGCCTGCCTGCTTCGGAGGTAAGTTTTGCCTTGATCCTGGGCTGGTGCTGGGCCAAAGATATTCCGGCCTACCTAACTCAGGAATAGCGGCGGCCTAGGTTAGGCCTAGGTTAGGCCAGAATGGCCAGAGAAGTTGGGTTGGATTGTGCTGCCAATCAACTTTTTGTTACGTAAGGCGGTTGTGTTTTATTTTTCCGGTTGTTTGGACATAATGTTTGATAGAATACATATAATTCAAAACATTTTGGTTCATTGCATACTGCTTGACATTACAAGTCGAATGATATACATTATGATGGTATTATTCATAATGACAAAGTTTTCACAATATTGACCACTAGTGGTGTCAACCCCCACCCCGAGGGTATCACCTGGTGCGTTCTGAACCTAATTAGCACCTCTCTAATGACACAACTGCTCTGTGCATTTCTGGAGCATTGTACCTTGCCTTGCACCCTCTTCATCCCTCTTCTGAATCAATAGGTACCGAGGACTTTCAGGGAAATGAAACAGTAGGAAGAGCTGTAATAATGCCAGTATTCCAGGGATGCTCAACAGGAATGGCAAACCTGTGGAAGACACATTGCCGATGATGAGACATGTCCTGTGTGCTACAGACCTAAGGCTGCACTTCTCTGATTTACCTTTTTTGGTGCCTAGGAGTTCAGGGCTGCCAAGGACCTGGGACATCATCAAGCCAGTGCTGTAAAACATCGCGTGCAGGATGCTTAGGCCCCCTCTCAGGTTTGTGGGGGAGATTTCTCCAAGGTACATTGGAACAGCACAGGAGATGATTCCTAATCAGATAGCAAGCCAAAGGTTAATGACAGGATGCTCACAGCTTATGCAGAAACATAGAAACCTTTGCATAGAAAGGAACCCCTCAACAGGTGATAACAGTTAATTGTTCATCACCCCCAGAATGTTCCCAGGGGGGTCGTAAGAACATAAGAACATAAGAAGAGCCCTGCTGGATCAGGCCAAAAGCCCATCTAGTCCAGCTTGCTGTATCACACAGTGGCCCCACCAGATGCCTCAGGGAGCACAAGACAACAAGATACCTGTGTCCAGTCACCACTCCCTTGCACCTGGCACAGAGAAAACCCACTTCTAAAAACCAGGAGGTTGCTTATGGCTTGTAACCTGTGATGGTCTTTTCCTCCATGAATCTGTCCAAACCCCTTTTAAAGGCATCTAGGCCAGATGCCATCACCACATCCTGTGGCAAGGAGTTCCACAGATGAAGTACACGCTGGGTAAAGAAATATTTTCTTTTGTCTGTTCTAACTCTCCCTCCCTCCTTCATGGATCATTGCCTTGTCGTGGCGAAGGGGCTTGCGTAACTCAATGAAGCCATGAGCTATGCCGTGCAGGGACACCCAAGACGGACAGGTCGTAGCAGAGAGTTCTGACTAAAACTGATCCACTGGAGAAGGAAATGGCAACCCACTCCAGTAACCTTGCCAAGAAAATCCCATGAACAGTACCAAAAGGCTAAAAGATATGACGCCGGAAGATGAGCCCCTCAGGTCGGAAGGTGTCCAATATGCTACTGAGGAAGAGCGGAGGACTATTCCAAGTAGACCCAGAAAGAGTGAAGCGGTTGGGCCAAAGCCAATAGGACGTCCAGCTGTGGATGTGTCTGAGGTTGAAAGGAAAATCCAATGCTGCAAGGAGCAATACTGCTTAGGAACATGGAATGTGAGGTCTATGAATCAAGGCAAGCTGGATGTGGTCAAAAATGAGATGATAAGATTGAACATTGACATCTTGGGAATCAGCGAACTAAAATGGACGGGCATGGGCGAATTTAAGTCAGGTGACCATCATATCTACTACTGTGGGCATGAATCCCTTAGAAGAAATGGAGTAGCCCTCATAGTCAATAAAAGAGTGGGAAAGGCAGTACTGGGGTGCAACCTCAAAAACGACAGAATGATTTCAGTTCGAATCCAAGGCAAACCATTCAACATTACAGTAATCCAAGTGTATGCCCCAACCACTGATGCCGAAGAAGATGAAGTTGACTGGTTCTATGAAGACCTGCAACACCTTCTAGAACTAGCACCCAAAAAAGATGTCCTTTACATCATAGGAGACTGGAATGCTAAAGTAGGAAATCAAGAAATAAACGGAACAACAGGCAAGTTTGGCCTTGGAGCGCAAAATGAAGCAGGGCAAAGGCTAACGGAGTTCTGTCAAGAGAACACGCTGGTCATAGCAAACACTCTTTTCCAACAACACAAGAGGCGACTCTACACATGGACATCACCAGATGGTCAATACCGAAACCAGATAGATTATGTGCTTTGCAACCAAAGATGGAGAAGCTCTATACAATCAGTAAAAACAAGACCTGGAGCTGACTGTGGCTCAGATCATGAGCTTCTTATTGCAAAATTCAGGCTTAAACTGAAGAATGTAGGGAACACCACTAGACCAGTCAGATATGACCTAAACCATATTCCTTATGAGTATACAGTGGAGGTGAAGAATAGATTTAGGGCATTAGACCTGGTAGACAGAGTGCCTGAAGAACTATGGACGGAAGTTCGTAACATTGTACAGGAGGCAGCAACTAAAACCATCCCAAAGAAAAAGAAATGCAAGAAAGCAAAGTGGCTGTCAGATGAGGCTTTACAAATAGCTGTGGAAAGAAGGAATGCAAAAAGCAAGGGTGAAAGGGAAAGATATAAACAACTGAATGCAGAGTTCCAGAGAATAGCAAGGAGAGATAAGAAGGCCTTCTTAAATGAACAGTGCAAGGAAATTGAGGAAAACAACAGAATGGGGAGGACTAGAGATCTCTTCAAGAAAATTGGAGATATCAAGGGAATGTTTTGTGCAAAGATGGGCATGATAAAAGATAAAAAAGGCAAGGACCTAACAGAAGCAGAAGAGATTAAGAAGAGATGGCAAGAATACACAGAAGAACTATACAAGAAAGATCTTAATGTTCCTGATGACCACGCTGGTGTGGTCACTGACCCAGAGCCGGACATCCTAGAGAGTGAAGTCAAGTGGGCCTTAGGTAGCATTACTAACAACAAAGCTAGTGGAGATGATAATATCCCAGCTGAGCTACTTAAAATCCTAAATGATGCTGCTGTGAAAGTGCTGCACTCAATATGCCAACAAATTTGGAAAACTCAGCAGTGGCCAAAGGATTGGAAAAGGTCAGTTTACGTTCCAATTCCAAAGAAGGGCAGTGCCAAAGAGTGTTCAAACTACCGTACAATTGCACTCATTTCACATGCTAGCAAGGTTATGCTCAAAATCCTACAAGCTAGGCTTCAGCAGTACGTGGACCGAGAACTACCGGACGTACAAGCTGGGTTTCGAAGAGGCAGAGGAACTAGAGATCAAATTGCCAACATGCGCTGGATCATGGAGAAAGCCCGAGAGTTCCAAAAAACCACCTACTTCTGCTTCATTGACTACGCAAAAGCCTTTGATTGTGTGGATCACAACAAACTGTGGCAAATTCTTAAAGAGATGGGGGTACCAGACCACCTTACCTGTCTCCTGAGAAACCTGTATGCGGGTCAAGAAGCAACAGTTCGGACCGGCCATGGAACAACCGACTGGTTCAAAATTGGGAAGGGAGTACGGCAAGGCTGCATATTGTCACCCTGCTTATTTAACTTATATGCAGAGTACATTATGAGAAATGCAGGGCTGAATGAATCACAACCCGGAATCAAGATTGCCGGGAGAAATATCAACAACCTCAGATATGCAGACGATACCACCCTAATGGCAGAAAGTGAAGAAGAACTAAAGAGCCTCTTGATCAAAGTGAAAGAGGAGAGTGCAAAAGTTGGCTTGAAACTCAACATTAATAAAACTAAGATCATGGCATCTGGTCCCATCAATTCCTGGCAAATAGAAGGGGCAGAAATGGAAGCAGTAACAGATTTTACTTTTCTGGGCTCCAAGATCACTGCAGACGGAGACAGCAGCCATGAAATTAAAAGACGCTTACTCCTTGGAAGGAAAGCTATGGCAAACTTAGACAGCATAATAAAAAGCAGAGATATCACCATGCCAACAAAAGTTCGTATAGTCAGGGCGATGGTGTTCCCAGTAGCAATGTATGGTTGCGAGAGTTGGACCATAAGGAAGGCTGAGCGCCGAAGAATAGATGCTTTTGAACTGTGGTGCTGGAGAAGACTCCTGAGAGTCCCTTGGACTGCTAGGAGATCAAATCAGTCAATTCTAAATGAAATCAACCCTGACTGTTCCCTGGAAGGACAGGTACTAAGGCTGAAACTCAAATATTTTGGCCACCTAATGCGAAGAGAGGACTCTCTGGAGAAGACTCTGATGCTGGGAAAGATTGAAGGCAAAAGGAGAAGGGGAAGGCCAAGGATGAGATGGTTAGACAGCATCACCGATGCAACAAACATGAAAATGAGTGAACTCAGGAAGATAGTGGAGGACAGGAAGGCCTGGTGGGATATGGTTCATGGGATCACGAAGGGTAGGACACGACTTAACGACTGAACAACAACAACAACAACAACTCTCCCTCCACTCAATTTTAGTGCATGTCCCCTGGTTCTGGTGTTGTGCGAGAGGGAGAAGAATTTCCCTCTATCCACTCTCTCCATCCCATGCATAATTTTATACGTCTCAATCATGTCCCCCCTCAGGCGCCTTTTTTCTAGGCTGAAAAGCCCCAGACACTGTAGCCTTTCCTCATAAGGGAGGTGCTCCAGCCCACGAATCATTCTGGTCGCTCTTTTCTGCACCTTTTCCAATTCAACTATATCCTTTTTGAGGTGTGGTGACCAGAACTGGACACAATACTCCAGATGTGGCCTTACCATTGATTTGTACAAGGGCAGAATGATATTGGCCGTTTTATTCTCAATCCCTTTTTTAATGATCCCGAGCATGGAATTGGCCTTCTTCACAGCCGCCGCACACTGGGTCGACACTTTCATCGACCTGTCCACCAGCACCCCAACATCTCTCTCTTGATCCGTCACAGACAACTCAGAACCCATTAGCGTATATGTGAAATTTTGGTTTCTTGCCCCAATGTGCATCACTTTGCACTTACTTACATTGAAGCGCATCTACCATTTTGCTGCCCATTCTCCCAGTTTGGAGAGATCCTTCTGGAGCTCTTCACAATCTCTGCTGGTCTTCACCACCCGGAAAAGTTTAGTGTCATCTGCAAACTTGGCCACCTCACTGCCTATCCCCGACTCCAGTTCATTTATGAATAAGTTGAAAAGCACTGGTCCCAAGACCGATCCTTGGGGCACACCGCTTTTCACGTGTAGAAAACTCTTCTCTCCCAACCTGTCTCCCACACTCCATGTCTACGACAGGCTATTGGGTGAGATAGTACAGAGACATGGTGTTCTCTGCCACTGGTACGCTGACCTCCTCAGCTCTACTGCTGCACCAAATCTGGTGTCACACGACACACAGCTACACAGTCTCAGTAGCCACCTCTCAACTTTGGCATGCCAGAGATAGGTGGGCATTATTAGTATACAGTTGCCCACCCCAAGTCCATGGGATAGTACATGCTATATGTCAAAGAAATGAAGAGAATGGAAATCTACACGCAGGAGCCTCTTACAAACATATCTGTTACATTTCCTCTATTTCCTGGTTTTACAATATGGGTTCCTACTCAACATTTCACAGAGTTTCAAGACCAGTCCTACCCATTACAGCCCATTCCTGTCCTAGAAGAATTCATTTGAGCCGAGTCTTCAATCCCAACCATGAACCCGTCAGGAGATGCGCGTCTCAGAGAGAACAGGGTCGTGCGTTGTGGGGGTGGCAGGTGAGGCAGAACTGCCCTGTCGTTGTCCCTGGAAAAGCACCGCACTGCTTACAACCGAGGAGGCTCTCCTTACTCCCAAGAAAGCATTCCTTAAACCCACTTTCTTACGTGTAAGGAGAGCTTCCTTGGGTGTAAGGAGAGTCTCCTCAGCCACACACATGGCTAATGCTTTGCTTGGTGCTTTTGCTTCAGCAGTTTCCACTGCCAAAGAGCCAAGCCACTGTTGAGTTTAAGAAAACTGAAAGTGGAGCTTGTCGCTTCTTCAGTGGCGTGAACTGAAGTGGCAACCATTTCAGAACAAAGCTGTACTCATTGCTCTCCTTTGTGAGTTCACATCTCACTTCTTTGGGTTGCAGGCCCTTTTTAGTGTCTGTAGAATGTGTAGGCATCTCTAGAGAAAGTATATCTGAGCATATGCAGAGTTTTATTTTCACTGTTGAGTAGCCATGAGTATCTAATTAGGCAAAGCTTCCTGATTAAAGGGGATGCATACATTGCAGCTCAGGAACCTTCCCCCCCCCCCAAAAAAAATATTAAACCACGTAACCCAAACTCACCTGTGCACACTCCACTGGCAAACCGTGCCAAGGCGAATAAACCAGCATGAAGATATACTGATCTGGAAACTACCGAGATAATAGTGGAGGCTATGCTGATAAGGTCATTAACCAGCAAGGCACCTTTCCTAAAACGACAGTGAAAAGGATGGTTAGATGATGTATGGCTGCATCAAAAGAGCAGAGAATGAACAGGGTGGGAGTGCAGCTATTGAGTTGCAAGAGGATCCTCGTATATTATGGAAATGTTGCTCTGGTATTATTATTATTATTATTATTATTATTATTATTATTATTATTATTATTAATAATAATAATAATAATAATAATAATAATAATAATAATAATAATAATAATAATATACAGTATTTATATACCGCCTTTCTGGTCATTGGATTTCTCCTCCGACTTTATTCAAGGTGGTGTACATGGGCAGGTTGTTCTAAACCCCAAAGGGTTTTTACAATATAATAATGTTCTAATCTTTCATAGAACCCTTCATTCGAGATGTTACTTTCACAGTCCATCTCTCTCTCTCTCTCTCTCTCTCTCTGGCGTTCACCTCAGCACGCTTCAGCAACGTATTGTTGCTACATATTGGAAGGGACTAGGAGCTATGCAAGGCACTGACCCTCCAGCCCCCTGTAATCTATTGTAAACTGTATTTAGGCTCCTCATTTGGCTTCTGGAAGGCTTTGCTCACATGTTCCATAAAGGCTAGAAAAATTGCTTTTGCAGGCTTGCTGCTCAAGATATTTTAACGACTAGCGTTTGTGGGGATGGAGGGTGAAGTGGAAGGAAAACCAGAAGACTAGTAGGAGCAAGTCTGGTGTCAGCAGTGGACCCTTGTTGACAGATCCGGGCAGCAAGGAGTTAACGTATGAAGACTTGGAATTTGACAGGACTGGACAGCAAGGGTTTAATACCCAGGAATGCAGTGGGTGTGTTTTCACAGCTGCAAGCAATTAGGTGTGGCCCCACAGGTGTGGACAACAAACAAGGACTTTGAGTGCAGTGATTGCAAGTCCACAGCTGCACTCAATTAGCCCTAATAAGGACTCTGAAGAATATCTGCAGTACCAGTAGCTGCACTAAACTGCCATGCTCTGTTGATGGAGGAAGATGCTGACTGCTGCAGGCAACACCAAAAGGACTGAGGAGCTGTCGTTAAAGACCCTGTGGAACTGGAGAAAGGAGCTGGAGGAATTCTACAGCCAGCTCTGGAGAAAACTCTGCTGCCCCAGGACACTAACTGGTTTGTGTTGGAGGATGGGCAGCGTTTAGCTGCTGGACACTGGGGGTGTTGTGTACTGCCTGGTTGCATGTAAAGACCTCCTACTCTAATTCCTCTGTTTTCCAGGAAGGGGTGTGGCCCCTGACCCTTATTTCCTCCTTCTTGCCCCTCACTCAGTCTCTCTTCTTCTCTTGATGCCCACTGAGCAAGATGATGCCATCGCTGCTCCTGCAGCCCAGTGGCCATCTTGCAGCCTAACCCCATGCAGGGAGCCCCAGCTCTAGGGGGGTTCTATCTTAAGTCTAGGATGTACCTCTGATTAATGGTCAGACGCCATGTATATATGCAAACTAAACAGTGAGTAAACTCTTCTTTTTGCAGCTACAAAGCAATGCCTTGTGTGTATTCATTTAGCTAAGCAAAGCAGTCTGCCTGGGTGGAGGAGGGAACTCTGCTAATAAGTGGGAACGCACCTCCCAATATATGCCTGAGAGCATCTAATTACCCCATCAGTTTGGAGGGAGAAGACAGCAGTGGCTTAATTCTGTTGAAAGACTGTGTTGCAGAAGACTGTGTTCTGCTTTAGGGCGATTTATTGGTGTTGGGGATTGCTTGTAAAGCAATACATTTTGTTAAAATGCTTTTTTGCACACAACTTGAACTGTTTCAGAAGAGGGTGAATAGCTGAAAGTGGGCATTGATAAAGGGAAATTGTTAAAGAGAACATAATAGCTCCTAGGAGTGGAGCTTGGGCACAACAAAGGGACCAGGAGCTATGCAAGGCACTGACACTCCAGCCCCCTGTAATCCACTGTAAACCGTATTTAGGTTCCTCATTTGGATTCTGCTAGGCTTTGCTCCCACGTCTCATAACAGCTAGAAATTGCTTTTGCAGGATTGCTTTTAACAACTAGCATTTGTGGGGATGGAGCCCGAGACCGTCCTACGGGTGACATGACATCTTCACGTTTCCAGTTTCCCCAAAGTTGGCTCAGTTAACTGAATGCTGCTGGCAAAAAGAGGGGAAACAATAAAGGAATCACACATTTACTAAGGGGTTGGGCCTTTTTTTTGGCAGAAGAAGAAAGGCTTGCTGCTGCCATAAAATGGTTGTCAGCGGTACGCACACCGCATTGCTGGCAACCATTTCCCAAGCGCTGCCGCAAGAGGTGACAGCGCCAGATGGATGTCACCGCACCCCACTACTCCTGCCGTTATAGCTAGGCCACTGGTGCAAGTAGGGGTAGGCAGAATGGAGCAGGGAGGGTGAGGAACAGGGCAGGGGTGGGCGACCAGGTGGTATGTTCTGGGTGGGTGGGTATTGGCAGGGAGAGCGCTGCTGATACCCTAATGTCCATTTTGTCCCTGACACGCCCCCTTCAGTATACTCAAACTTGCACCAGCTAAACAGCTAGTGCATGTTTGAGTAAACATGGGGACCATGCGGGAGCAGGTTGCAGCAACCTGCAGGATCAATGCTGTGCCCTGAAGCCTGCTTTTAACTAGGATTGGCTGTAAATATTATTGGGGAGGCACAAATATTTATGAGCTGCATCGCCTCCTGCCGCCCTGCCAGTGGTAGAACCTTGCTGATCCCCAGGAGAAATACCGTATTTTTCGCTCCATAGGACGCATGCATCCAATGGAGCAAAAAATAGGGAAAAAAGTTTTAAACTTACCTGGGCTTCTGGGTTCTTCGGGGAGGCCTGTGGGGGCTTCGGGGAGGCCGTCGGGGAGGCCTTTTCGGAAAACTGGAAATGGCTGAAAAGAGCCATTTAGCGCTGAACGAAAGATCGGGGAGACCTGCAGAGGCTCGCGTAGGCCTCCCTGAAGCCCCGGTAAGTACCTTTTTTACTTTTTTTTTTTTTCGAACCTTCGCTCCATAAGACACATGCTTTTTTCCTCTATTTTTTGGGGGGGGAAAAGTGTGTCTTATGGAGTGAAAAAATACGGTAGTTCTGCAAATACAATAATAATACCTGCCGCATATATCCGCCAGGGGGCCACATAATAGAGACCCAAATGAACATCCCAGTATGAAGGCAGCAACAGTGAAGACCAACAGGGCAGGGTGAATCTTTGCATCTGTGCTGGTTTTCTCTACAACTTGTGTAGTTACGTTGTGAAAATATTGGTTGACCTAGGAGAGAGGTACATAAACAATAATCAGTGTTATGGTCTTTTCACACATTGCTCGGTAACACCTGGATTATAATTGAACCTGAGAATTTAACCTGAGAAGGAGCTGCAGTCAAACTTGGCTGACCAATGGGGGTAGCTATAGGATACACCAGCCTCATCATCTGCACATGCGCGAAGTACAACAGGCTTACAACAGGAAAAAAATACATACCAAAAACACAGTATAAAAAGTATCGCATTTTAAAACAATAAAAAACAATTAATGAAAATTAATAAAAACAGTGTCTAAAAACAATTTAAACGTATAAAATTATGCATGGGATGGAGAGTGGATAGAGAGAAGTTCTTTTCCCTCTCACACAACACTAGAACTAGGGGACATCCACTAAATTGATTGGAGGGAGTATTAAAACGGACAAAACAAAACATTTATTTACCCAGCATGAAATGAGTTTGTGTAACTCCTTGCCAAAGGATGTGGTGATGGCACCTGGCCTAAATGCCTTTCAAAGGGGTTTAGAAAAAGTCCATCACAGGTTGCAAGCCATAAGCAACCCCCTGGTTTTAAAAGTAGGTTTTCTCTGTGCCAGGTGCAAGGGAGTGGCAGCAGGAAACAGGTTATCTTGTCTGTGTGCTCCCTGAGGCATCTGGTGCGGCCACTTTGAGATACATCCACTGTGTATCTGGTGGGGCATCTCCCTTATGAGAAAAGGCTTCAGTGTTTGGGGCTCTTCAGTCTAGAAAAAAGGTGCCTGAGGGGGAACATGATTGAGACATATAAAATTATGCACAGGATGGAGAGAAGTTCTAGGAGAGTGGATAGAGTGGAAGCTGGACTAGATGGGCCTTTGGCCTGATCTAGTAGGGGTCTTCTTAGGTTCTTATGTGCTACTGCATGCAAGCAGTCTGGTTAACACATTCAGTATGTCGGCAACCCAACAACAGACCATCTTTGTACAGAACCTGAGTTTCTCCCTTCCTCACAACACCCAGACCCCTAGCTCTGCTCAGATGTGACTTGTGGGGTAAGTGTATTGTTTTTTTGGGGGGTGGAATCAATTGGTCAGCCTCCAGTTGCAGAGGTGCTGAGATCATCGCTGATGCTTCTGTGACCAGTCACCACCTTGTACGCCACTCTGTAGAGTCACTAGACGCGCGACACGCTAGGGCGGGGGGTGCGCGTCACCCCCCCGCCCTAGGGTGAACCCCCCAAACACCCCCTTACCTGAAGGCCGGGGAGCCTGAAGGTCCGATGCTTGAAAACATAAAGTTTTACGTTTTTCGCTCATGCGCAGTACATTTTCTGAGGGCAAAGGGCTGCCCCTTTGCCCTCAGAAAAGTACTGCGCATGAGTGAAAATGTAAGAATTACGTTTTCAAGCAGCGGGCCAAAAGGCCCTGGAGCGTGGGCGGAGCTGGACGCTCCGAGGCTGGCTCCTGGGCCTCGGAGCCTCCGGACTCTGGAGGCGTGACGCGCGTCACCCCCGGGCGGTCCGCCCCACCCGCCGCGCTCCGTCGACGCCGCTGCAGCAGTGATGACCTCAGCACCTGTGCTGATAGAAGTGCATTATTTGAATTATTTCCCAATAAAATCAAATGAACCTGACTGCATTGAACTTAACATCGCCTCTGCAGTTCAGCCTCCTTTAGCAATTTTTATTGCAGAGGCAGTTTGATCTGGACAGGTTGGGTGAAAAGGAAAGCAAGCAATGCTTCATGATTGTGTGTCCAGGCATATGCACTATAGGTTTCCTGCACATACCCCCCCCCCCCAAATCTCCTGCAAAGGCAAAGTATGGTACATGTACCCCAAATACAGAATATCCCTGAAATGTAGGGACAGTTGGATCTTACACATTAACCCCTAAGAAATCATCTGCACTGCAGGGCTGTCTTACCGTAGCTGGGTCATTGGCTGACCACATTTCGAAGCCAGATTGGCAAATTGCCAAACTGGTAACCAATGTAAGCAGAGCAAGGAAATTCGTCAGCTCCTATGAGACAGATGAACAGAAACAGTGACTTGAGTACGCAGGACAGAAAAGTTCACAAATTCTGGTTTTTGTTGATAAATCCAGAGCGTTTGGCTTTCCTTTTTCACAAAGACTGGTGCTGTTCCAGTACAAAGTGAAGGTTGCATGTGAAGCAGAATTTTTGTTTTATTCATGCCTGTTTGCCTATTAGCATGGGGAGAACCCTTGCATAGACAACTTCACCACTCCCTCCTCTTCAGAATGGCACACACATTAGGCTGGCTCCTGGAGCCAGGAACTCCCTTGGGCTGACTCCATTAAGTCCCACAGGACTGACTGGGACCATCCTGAGTCATCAGAATCTACAGGGTACACCCACCTTGCCCTATTGTCCCTAAGAAATATAAATCTGTAATCACATGCCCTTGGCTTGCACATATTTTGTAGACATGGGATGTTCTGCTTTGTTGTTGTTCAGTCGTTACGTCGTGTCCGACCCTTCATGATCCCATGAACCACATCCTGCCAGGCCTTCCTGTCTTCCACAATCTTCCTGAGTTCGCTCATTTTCATGTTCGTTGCATCGGTGATGCTGTCTAACCATCTCTGCCTTCCCCTTCTCCTTTTGCCTTCAATCTTTCCCAGCATCAGAGTCTTCTCCAGAGAGTCCTCTCTTCGCATTAGGTGGCCAAAATATTTGAGCTTCAGCCTCAGTACCTGTCCTTCCAGGGAACAGTCAGGGTTGATTTCATTTAGGATTGACTGATTTGATCTCCTAGCAGTCCAAGGGACTCTCAGGAGTCTTCTCCAGCACCACAGTTCTAAAGCATCTATTCTTTGGCGCTCAGCCTTGCTTATGGTCTAACTCTCGCAACCATACATTGCTACTGGGAACACCATCGCCCTGACTATGCGAACTTTTGTTGGCATGGTGATATCTCTGCTTTTTATTATGCTGTCTAAGTTTGCCATAGCTTTCCTTCCAAGGAGTAAACGTAGGCTTACCATTCGTCCTGGTTTCGCCGGGACAGTCCCGGAAATCGGACCCAATTCCCGGTCGTGTCCCGGGGGACGAATGGGCGCCGCCATCTTTTTTTTTTACATTTTAAACTTACCGGGCAGCATCTTGGGTCACGAAATCTTGCGTGATCCAAGATGTCGGCGCCCAAATCTCGTGAGGGCATGATGCCCTCACGAGATTTGGGCGCCGACATCTTGGATCACGCGAGATTTCGTTACCCAAGATGCTACCCGGTAAGTTTAAAATGTAAAAAAAAAAAAGAAGATGGCGGCGCGGTGAGCAGGTGCTTCTCCCGGTCGTCAGCGGCACTGGGAGAAGCACAGTGCTTGCCCGTGTTGCGCGAGCCTGCTGGAGGCTCGCGCTGGCCGGGCAAGCAGGCTGTGCTTCTCCGGTCTCCCAGCGGAACCGCATGGAGCTGCTGGGAGACCGGAGAAGCACAGCCTGCTTGCCCGGCCAGCGCGAGCCTCTAGCAGGCTCGCACAACGCGGGCAAGCAGGCTGTGCTTCTCTCCGTGCCGCTGGTCTCGCAGCGGCACCGGGAGAAGCACAGCCTGCTTCTTGCCCGTGTTGCGCGAGCTCCAGGGCTTGCGCAACGCGGGCGAGCAGGCTGTGCTTCTCCCGGTGCCTGCTTGCCGCGGCCCCAGCCTGCTTGCCACGGCCCCAGCAGCAACAGCAGCAGCGACCACCGACCAGTGACCAGCGACCAGGTAAGCGTATTTTTTATTATTTTTAATAGAAATATTAATTATTTATTTAAAAATTTCGGCCAAGCTTCGCAAGGCAAGAGGGGGCGCTTTGCGCCCCCTTTACTTTATTAATTATTTATTCAAAAAATCCGTATGCGCTATGCGCGGCAAAAAGGGGGCGCTTTGCGCCCCCTTTCTTCAAAAATTTATTCATTAAATGGATTTTTTATTGGGATTTATGCTTTATTGTAACATTTATGCTTCTTTTTTCTGCTTTTTCATTGTGGTTTAGAATTGCTTTTTCGTTGTGGAGGGTAGTTTAAGGTTGGTTTGGGCTGTTTCTGAGTGCTTTTTCGTTGTGCTTTACGATTGGTTGTGGTTCTTTGGCCTTGCTTTTTCGTTGCTTTGACATTAATTAATTATTTACCTCGGGGGGGGGTCTGGGGGGGGGTGTCCCGGTTTGAAGTTTGAAAAATATGGTAAGCCTAAGTAAACGTCTTTTAATTTCATGGCTGCTGTCTCCGTCTGCAGTGATCTTGGAGCCCAGAAAAGTAAAATCTGTTACTGCTTCCATTTCTGCCCCTTCTATTTGCCAGGAATTGATGGGAGCAGATGCCATGATCTTAGTTCTGCTTGGAAATTTATAAAAACTGTGCTCACTTGTAGCAAAGGGTCAGCATCCCCGCTGCATAACAATAAACCGATACTTTTTCCTTGTTCACCAGTCTTCCTGGTCCTCCATTATCATCTGCTTAAAATTCCGCTACACATGCAAAGCTGCACCCTGCTTAATCTTGGCTCTGTGCCAGAGCTATTGTAATAAAGCGGCTTGTACGTTAAGGGTCAAACTAAACATGACCCAAAACACTTGTGAGCTTCCTTTTTCTTTTGTTGATTGTAATAAATAATGCTCCCTGGGAGGGCTGATGCGTTGTGTGTGTGAGTGTGAGTGAGAGAGAGAGAGAGATCACAACAGGGCTTTAGTTCTCTGCCCCAACCACAGTTCCAGTCTTGATCACAACCCACCTGGGCAATATATTTAATTAAACAAAAAATAACCAACAAAAGCTTTTTCTTCAGAAAAAGTCTTGCTGATCTCCTTGAGAGAGACTGGGGAGAACCAGCTTCTCTGCTGAGCCTTTTCCTCCACACACCCTCTCTTTGATACTGCTATAACAATATTTCTCTCTCTCTCTCTCTCTCTCTCTCTTCTCTTGCTTTCTTCTCCTGCTAATTTACACCCCCCCCCATCTTTCTTACAATATAATCTCACATGCTAGGCCTGTAGTCTAGAAAATCTCATATCACTTTTAAGGTCACCAGCGATTTATAAACCCACAGGAGGACGGACTGGTTTCTCACCTTTTTCTTGGGCTCTGTCTTGAAAATCTCCATGCTTTCTGGAGTGGGGGTCAGGAGCCACTGTGGGGGAAGAAGAGGGGGGCCTGTCAGGAGGTTGTCAAAACTTTCACCTTCCTGAAGAACATGAAAATCAGGTGCCTCTAGAGAAGCTCACCAGCAGGTCACAAACATGATGGTCTCTTGGCACAAAGGCTTTTCTTCTTTGACCCCACAACACCTGGCACTTGGAAGTATTGTATGTTGCCTGCCTCTGAAACGGAGTTTACTTCCATCTAACTAGCATAGCTAACAGAGAAATAAACATCCGGGGATAGCAGGTCTCAGAGCCCCCCCTCCCCCCCCTCAGGAATATTAGCGAGCTTAGCAGATCATGGGCTTAACAATGTGACTCTGCTTCTTCCTGGCATGAGTTACCTCTGAGCAGACATACTGTAAAAAAGAATGGAGGGGGACGTACTAATTCTTACTATTAACCATTCTGTAGACAGATGAGGAATTTGTCACAGGTGATGCTTTTCAAACCCTGTTGCCTGGCAAGATGAGAGATTCCCCTTCACACGTGCACCCTTCCCTCCCTCCCTCCCTCCCTGCCAACCACTGAGGGACTTTGGACGTTTGCCTGCCTCTGAAACGGAGGTTCCATCTAACAAGCATTGCTAACAGCAGAGGCATAAACATTGGGGGGGGGGGGAGGTAGCAGGGCTCAGAGCCCCCCCCCTGCATCAGGAATTTTAGTGAGCTAAGCGGATCATGGGCCTAGTAAATTAATGTGACTGCTTCTTCCTGGCATGAGTTACCTAGCAATTCTGTTGACAGATGAGGAATTCCTCACAGGTGATGCTTTTCAAACCCTGTTGCCTGGCAAGATGAGAGATTCCCCTTCACACATGCACCCTTCCTTCCCTCCCTCCCACCAGCCCATGGAGCAAAGCAAAGCAAAACTGTTGGTAAAGTGTCATCGTTGGGCCGTGTCCAGCTAATGAACGACAGCAAAGGGCCCTGGCCCTCATCTATTTCTCTCCATGCCTGCTCAGCTCTTTGCAGGCTCTATTCTGCATTTCAGCAAAAAGTTCCCAAAGAGGTTTCCTTAGCAATAGAAATGAAAAAATAAATGGTCCTTTGTCCCCCTAAGGGCTCACAGTCAAAAATAATGACCGCTTGAACATTTAAAGAAACAGCCCAATCCATCGTAATTTATTTATTTAAAGAATTTATACCCCACCTTTCTCCTGACAGGGCAATCAAGGCGGCTTAGGTAAAGGTGACCCCTGACAATTAAGTCCAGTCGAATATACAAATACAATAAAAATAATTAAAAACAAGGTACCGTAATTAAAACAATTAAAAAAACAAACACCATTGGGTCACCTTGCGATTACATTGATTAAAATAGCCAGCCCAACATGTCAGTCATCGAATGCCAACCTTAATAAAAACGTCTTGAGGCCCTGCCAAAAGTTCTCTAAGGAGGGAGCCATTCTTAATTCCAGGGAGAGGGATTTCCATAGTTGGAGTGCCACTGCTGAGAAGGCCCTATTCCTCACTGCCATCCCCCTCACCTCCGTCAATGGCGACACGGTTAACAGGGGCCTCCTGATGACCTCAGAGTAAAGGTCAGATTATAAGGAAGAAGGCGGTCCCTCAAATACCCTGGTCCTGAGCTGTAAAAGGACTTTAAAAGTCAAAACTAGCACTTTGAATTGTGCCCGTAAACGAACCGGCAGCCAGTGTAGCCGTCGAAGCAACGGCCCAACTGAGTCGAACTGATGAGCTCCGGTAACCACACGGGCAGCCGGATTCCGCACTAGTTGCAGTTTCTAAACAGTATTAAGAATATAAGAACGTAAGAAGAGCACTGCTGGATCAGGCCAAAGATCCATCTAGTCCAACTTCCTGTATCTCACAGTGGCCCCACCAGGTGCCTCAGGGAGCACACAGACAACAAGATACCTGTTTCATGCTGTCCCTCCCTTACACCTGGCATACAGAGAAAACCTACTTCTAAGCCAGGAGGTTGCTTACGTTTTGAAACCTGTGATGGTCTTTTCCTCCATGAATCTGTCCAAACCCCTTTTAAAGGCATCTAGGCCAGGTGCCATCAGCACATCCTGTGGCAAGGAGTTCCACAAACTAATTACACGCTGGGTAAAGAAATATTTTCTTTTGTCTGTTTTAATACTCCAATCCAATCCAATAGTTTATTAACAGTCAATGACCAGCAGCATAGCACAACAGAACACAACATCAGCACACTAGGTCATTCCTTGATTATGCAACATCTGGTGGAAAAATCAGTACATCAGTACAGTACAAAATTGTACAGCCAATAATCTTAGTTCCATACATGCTGCATTTATTGACCTAAAATCAGCCTTTGATTCCATCTCTAGGGTTAAACTGTGGCAGAAACTTGGGGGTATGTCCATTGATCGTAGATTATTGTTCCTGAGCCCTGTACTCCAATACATCCCTTAAGGTGAGATGCACCAAGTATGGGCATCTCTCAGAACAAGTTCCAACCTGTAAAGGGGTAAAACAGGGCTGCATCCTAGCGCCTCTTTTGTTTAACATCTATGTAAGTAGCCTGGTGGGGTGCTTGGACTCACCTGATTTCCATCCTCCAACATTAGCCAATCGTAAGGTACCTGTGCTGCTATATGCGGACGATACAGTTATCCTCTCATGAACACCAATGGGACTTAGAAGGGCCTTAAAGAAGTTTAGTACTTATTGTGATGATAATCAGCTAGTCCTTAACTACTCAAAAACCAAAGTTTTATCCTTTGGCAAGTGGCCAAAAATCAGGGCCTGGAGTATCAACAGCCACAAGATTGAGCAGGTTTGCAGCTATAAATACTTGGGGGTAATGTTGCAAGCGACTGGAGCCAGAACTGCTCACCACGAGTACGTGGCCAAGGTAGGCCAGAAATCTGCTCGTGCAATAGTTAAGTTTTGTAATACCAAAGGTGGCCACTATTTGCCTGCGGCAATTAAGTTACACCAAGCAAAAACTCTGCCCCAGCTTTTATATGGGACAATTTTGGGGGCCCTTTCCTCCAGTTTCACCCCCTTGGAATGGGTGCAATCCAAGTTTTTAAGATCTATTTTCCAAGTGTCCAGTTTTGTTTCCAACGCAAGCTTGCGCTTGGACTCTGGCCTGCTTAAGGTTGAGGCTAGGGTTTCCCTAGCCTCTATTAATACCTGGCTAAATCTAAACTTTAATGCCCAGGGCCCAACATCATTAATCCTACAAGATAACTTTCAATCGTCATGGCTTATGGCAGTTCACAGGAAATTGAGACATCTGGGGTTCTCCCCTGAGGTTGTGCTGGCAATGGACTTTACTCAAGCAAGAGCAGCCATAAGTAGGCTTACCATATTTTAGAAACTTCAAACTGGGACACACACCCCATAAACCCCCCCCCCCGCAAGGTAAATAATTGATTAATGTAAAAGTAACAAAAAATCAACCACAAACAACCAAAACCAATCACAAACCACAACGAAAAACCAAGCACAAACAACATAAACCAATCAGAAACTACAATCCACAACGAAAAACCAATCAGAAACTTCAATACACAACGAAAAACCAAGCACAAACTACAAGCAACAAAGAAAAAACAACAAAAACCAAGCAGAAACTACAATATACAACGAAAAACCAAGCAGAAACTACAATATACAACGAAAAACCAACCACAAAGCACAAGCATTAAAGAAAAAACAACCAGAAATGCAAACCCAAACCAGAAACCCAAACAGAAAATCAAAAATTCAACTTTTTCAATTAATTAATTGAAGAAGAAAGGGGGCGCAAAGCGTGGCTGGAATTTTCAAATAAATAATTAATTAAGTAAAGGGGGCGTGAAGCGCCCCCTTTTGCCTCGCGAAGCGCGGCCGGAATTTTTAAATAAATAATTAATCTTTATATTAAAAATATATTTAAAAAATATGCTTACCTGGTTGCTGGTCGTCCTCGCGCTGCTGCTGCTGGGGCCGCGGCAAGCAGGCACCGGGAGAAGCACAGCCTACTTGCCCGGGCAGCGCGAGCCTCCGGCAGGCTCGCGCAACACGGGCAAGCAGGCTGTGCTTCTCCCGGTGCCGCTGTGAGACCAGGCTGGTCTCACAGCGGCACCGGGAGAAGCACAGCCTACTTGCCCGCGTTGTGCGAGCCTGTTGGAGGCTCGTGCCGCCCGAGCAAGCAGGCTGGCCCGGTCTCCCAGCGGCATTGCATCTGTGCTGGTGAGAGAGCGGGCGGACGACACCCGCTCGCCGCGCCGCCATCTTTTTTTAAATTTTAAACTTACTGGGCAGCATCTTGAATCACGAAATCTCGCGTGAGCCAAGATGTCGGCGCCCAAATCTCGTGAGGGCATCATGCCCTCACGAGATTTGGGTGCCGACATCTTGGATCACGCGAGATTTCGTGATCCAAGATGCTGCCCGGTAAGTTTAAAATTAAAAAAAAGATGGCAGCGCCCATTTGTCCCCCGTGACCGGACCGGGAATCGAGCCCGATTTCCGGGACTGTCCTGGCGAAACCGGGACGAATGGTAAGCCTAGCCATAAGGCAAAAGCTGCTAGACACAGAGCGGCAAGAGGACATCAGCAGAACCCCACACCTTTTAGCTGCAGAGGACACTAGATATAAAGTAGCGCCGGCAGCCTATCTGTCATTGCTAGAGCTCCCCACACATAGGAGGGCCTTTTTCTTGCCAGGTGGAGAGCCCTCCCTTCGGCATTTTTGGAGGGCTGTTTTAGAAGGATTCCAATATCTGAAAGGGTTTGCCCGCGTGTGACTTGGGAGAAGTGGAGACAGCATGTCCTGTTTCGCTGCTCATTTTATCAGGGGCTGCGTGCTAGGTTTATTTTCCCCTTTATTAAAAAATATTCCAGTTTGACTGACGTGGAGTTGGCCAAGATACTCCTTGTGGGGAAAAGCTCCTGGTCTATAATCCGGTTTGCAAGCTTTTTGGCAGCTGCTTGCAAAACTCAAAAGAGTATTGTGGGTAATCCCTCCACTCAATTTTAGAGGATGTCCCCTAGTTCTAGTGCTGTAAAGAACTTCTCTCTATCTACTCTCTCCATCCCCTGCCTTCAAAGGCAGGCCCATGTAGAGCGCATTGCAGTAATCTAATCTAGATATCACTAGGGCATGGGTCACTGTGGCCAGGTCTGCACGATCCAAGTACGGGCGCAGCTGGCGCACCAGCCGAAGCTGGGCAAAAGGATGGAGTTGATCACTCGCTGCTTGTGGTGGTGGCTAGCCTGCACCGCACGCTCCATTGAGTCACCTTTTGCGACAGGAAGAAAGTGCCTAACACCACTGGAATGGTCGTTCCGGCAGCATTAGGCACTTTTGGGACAAAAGCCAGAAGCTCAAGAGACTATGTTGGAAAGAATGGCTATCCCAGGATAAGCAACTAACAGCGCAATCCGACTTAATTTTTGTGCCGGTTTAACCAGCGGCGCAGCTAGAACGGGAGCCCCAAAACAGAAAAGGGATTCAAATCCCCTCCCAAAGAAGAATTCAAAGGGGATTTGAATCCCTTTTCTGTTCTGGGGCCTCCCATTCTCGCTGGGCCGCTGGTTAAACCGGCACAAGTCGGATTGCGCTGAAAAAGGCCCAGAAGTGAGGGGCTAGGCTGCCTACAGGCAGTCACCCCACCCTATGCAAGGTAATTCCCACGGATGCCTTTATAACGCACAGGTGAAGACCATGCCAACTAACCTCAGCTTCCTTCCAGTCCTGGTGATAGGCAGAAGTCAGCCAAGTCCTGTTTCCTCTTGAACGTTAACAGCATTCCAGAGTCAATCAGGCAGTGAATGAATGCCGGAATGTTCCATGGGCAGCTGTTGACAGTTGGGTGCTGAGATGAGCTTGTTGGCAAATGTTCTGGCAATGCAGATCTGGGAGCACATCCTTGCCATCGTTTTATGCACACTGGTGTAATAGAGCGGGCGCTGCATGGTGGGTAAGAGATTGAGCTATGAACCAGAAAGTCCCCAATTCCGATCTCCCCTCTGCCACAAATGCACCAGGTGGCCTCAGTCCCTCCATCTGCAATGTGGGGATAATATTAATCTATGTACAGAGTTGCGGTTACCATATAATTGATGTGGAGCGCTTTGAGAGGAAAACACAAATAATGGGTTCTTCTTGAACCGGACGACCACTAAGAAAGTGGCCTTCTGATATCATGAGACCAGGCAGTGAAGAACGCGATGGCTCAGCTTTGCAGACTTGGCACCCAGGGAACGACATCATCGATACTTTTTAAATGATACAAAGGGGGCTTTGTTAAGGACAAATTGTGTCCCCAAAGAGGCGCTGTACTGTAAGTGGTCAACACAAACACACAATATGGAATCTATAGATGTGCATATATTTAAAAAGACACACAAAATGGAAAGGAGCATGAAGTCGAGTGGAAGAGAACAACAATGGACCAGGAAAGGTAGAAGAATAGTACATGCACAAATGCAAAAGGGGTTTTCTTCCCTTTGTCTTTTTCTTCCATGTTTTGTGTTTTTGGAGCTTGGCACTTCCTGGTCCGTCTGAGACCACAGACGCACTCTTAGGTTCCCTTTTTAATATTTAAGAAGAATATTCCAGTAATTTTAATTTCTTGCACCACACCTAGAGGGGGCAGAAAGAAAGTGCAACAGGGGAGGCAGCAGGGATACAGTAATAGATTTGAGAGCCAAGAGGGCGTTACATATATTTGACATACATATACTTTAGAATTTAATGAAATAATTTCATGGGAAAAGTAGAACACTCTGTACAGAGAAAAAAAACACCCCAGAGCATTTCTTTGAACCAGGAGGAAACTTGTGATCAGCAATGTGTCCACAAACCCCAGAGAGCCGAAGGACCAGATTAAGAGACCACTTGCTACGGTTGCTTTTTATTGAAATTCAGGTCTACTTATAATTTGTTCACACACTGAAGGAGTAAATCTAAAGTGCTGAATTTCCTCACAAAAAAAGAGTTGTAAAAGTCAACAGACCCCCTGGTAAGATGAGAGACTCTCTTGCTTTGCAAAATGAGGGATTAAGTAGATGTCACCAGTGGCCCCCACATGTCTCCCACATGTCCCCCTGCCCTCTGACATCACATAGAAGATGACATCATCACACTTCCTGCTCCCCTTCAAGTGGCGGCAAGAGAACTGGAGTGGAAAACACTGAGTGCAGTAGCATCACATTTTCCTTTTCCTAGACCTTGTCAAGGAGACACAAGGCTTGGTTGGCATCTCCTGGCACATCTAGTAGATCACTGACTTGGGTGCCCCTAAGTGCCTCTCTGGTCTCTTTTTCGCTGCCGGCTTCACATTCAGGTACTTCTTGGTCAAATATATTTCCAAGAGCTTCCTGATCTCCAGAAAGGTCTTTCTTTTCGTTTCTGGGACAACCTTGAGGATATAAAAAAAGCCAGCTACGCAGAACGGCAAGAATATGAGGAAACTGTAGGCGCCGATATGTTTCTAAGATGGAAACACAAAAAAAAAGGGGGGGGGGGAAACAGAGATAAAACAGACATGAGCACAATACAGAAGCTTATTTTTGATCATGCTTATAACTTCTTCTAGAAATTCTTCTCCCAAGGAGATCAGGGCAGGGGTATCTCATTTTTTTTTTTCAAATCTTCACAAGCGTCCTGGGGCAGGGATCAGGGCCAGGCAAGGAAAGGCTGTACATAAAACCAGGCATGGATTCTACTCATTCTGTTGCTGGAAGCAGAAATTTGAGCTGCAGCCTGGAGTCCGGCGGTATGGGGGAGGCGTTGCTTTGTTGACCAGGCAAAAGAAAAGGGCCTATTCAGAGTCATCACAATGCCTGCAAATCAGAGGGAGCGATGCTGTACACCCCTATTTCCTTCGGTGCCTGACCGGGACTCTGAAGCCATGTGAATAAAACGAGCCTATACAGAGTCAAATCATCTAGTTTAGCATTGTCTACACCAGATCTCCCAGGAATTTCTTCGCCCTATCTGGAGTTGTCAGGAATTGAACCTGGGACTGTCTGCAATACCACTAAGCTATAGCTCCAGCCTCAAGCCAAAGCCGAAGCCTCAGCCACTGGCGTCACTACAGGGGGGTGGAGCTCTACGTTCCTCCATGATCGGAGCCTTCGTTACACAGAGGAACGCAGCGCCCCGTCCCCGCGCCTTCCGACCCATTCAAAGCAGTGAAAACAACGTGCAGGGAGTCTCCTGTGCGTTGTTTTCACTGCTTTGAATGGGTCGGAAGGCATGGGGGCGGGCCGCTTCATTCCTCCATGTAACGAAGGCTCCGATCACGGAGGAATGTAGAGCTCCGCCCCCCTGTTGTGAGCACTCAAGGGTGCTAGTGATTTCAGCTCGTTTGATTCGGTGAGCAGACACCTGACTCCGCGGACGGAGAGGGTACCCAAAAAGGAAAAGAGAGAGAGAGAGAGAGAGAGAAAGGGAAGAGATCTGCAGTTTGCAGAGGCGCAAAAAAATAGAGCTCAAAATAGACCAACGTTGTAAAAAGAAGATCTTTTACTCGGCTAGCCAAGGACACGATCAGCAAGGCAGAAAGTATATCAGATACAATCAATACAAAAGTTTATATACATTTCCTTATTTCATACAGAATCATGGAGTACATTGTTACAGAAAATACATGATAAAGACGAACCAACCGGGGAAAGAATTCAAGAAGTTACACGTTGATACAGCCAATCAGATGTGGGATTGAAACTTTACACCAATGAGAACAGCAGCAGCGTGTATGAAACTTTGAACCAATAAAAGATAAACTTTATTAAAAGAACCAATGAAAAGTGTGGTGCTTTGTGCAACTGGGAACCAATGGTATGATGGGTGGGGGTACTGGGTGGCAGGAGGTAATAGGATTAGACCCCCAATTCAGGTGAAGCGAGGTTTTCCTGGGTTTTATGAATGGGTCCTTTTGAGAAGCCTGCTTAACACAAAAGGCAGTGTTTCCAATTAGATAGCCCAAAAGTGCCACACAATAGGTCCCTGCCCCATGGCACCAGGGATACAGTTGAGGACATTTGAGCGATTGCTGTCAGTCAGGCAAGAGCAAGGTAGATAACTAGATTAGCATTTGAAATAATTGTAGCAAGGCAAAACAGGAACAATGGGAGGTGAGATAGTGGTAGCATGCACAGAGGGACAAGTTGCAATCAGGGAAATGGCAGCCGGAGATAGGCATTTGAATAATAGTGACAAAGGAAGGCAGAGACACTGATTCCAGGATGGGGGGGGGTGGCGGTGATTGACAGAAGAGAGACACACAAAGAGTTAGGCTTGAAGTTTAGGAAATGGTGGCAGTCTGAGTTCCCATGGGTGAATCGGGAGTTCCCTGGATTCCCTGCCCCCATCTAGCTCCCCAGGTAGAAGGAAGCCATCTGAGAGCAACACAGAATAGGAACAATGAATATGAACTTAGGTTATGTGTTTTAAAATGGTCTCTCCTACTCCCTGCAGTACAGATTTGACAGGAGGCGGCCCCCAGGCTGCCTATGTTCGACCTCTTGTGTACTCGCTGGAGGGGGTGGAGGGCCTCAAACCGCTCCCCATGGTTTCCGCTCCCCGGTACCACAAGCAGGACACCCAGCCTCGAACTGGATTCTTTAATGGCTGTAAACCTATTGTACCGCTGCCAGGAGCCTCTCCGCTCAGCGTGAGGCTTACCCCAGCTGAGCGGGAGGATCGGGACCATTCCGTGTGGGATCCCATCCCTAGTGTTAATAAGCGGCACACGCCATGTGGGAATGTTGGCTGAACACCCAGAAAGAGGATTATAGGCTTAGTGAGTTAACAGGCTTAAAGGATTAAAAGGGTACAGGGTGAACGTTTGCTGCTGCCGCTTCTCTTGGGGCTCTGGAGGGCTCGTGTTAGGCGCGTGCCGGTGAACTTTTGCCCTCGGGGGGCACGCGCCAGCTGTCAAATGGTGCGCAAAGCGGAAAGAAGCCGAATTTTAAATGCGCTTTACTAAAAATGGCTTTATCTCCGTGATTACTGGACGGATTTGGATGGGGTAAAAAGGAGGGGGTTCAGGGGAGAGTGGTGGAGGACATAAAAATATGTCAGGGGTTTTTTGGTGCTCACATCACCCCCGTAGTGACGCCAGTGGCCTCAGCAGTGCAGCCCACCAGAGCTCCTCAGTCCAGGAGGTTTCGAGTTCAAATCCCCCGATTCTCGGGCTAAGGCTGCGGTTCCCAAACTGTGCTGCTGCAAATTCACAGGGCTGCCGTGCAGCGGCATCACAAGCTGGCATGTCATTCTGTGCGGGGTCGGTCGGCTCGGCAGCGCGTCATCCCCACCCCCACTGTCGCGTCGCCCCTACCCCTACTGTCGCGTCTCTCTCTCTCTCACACACACACACACACACACACACACACACACACACACACAGGTGAGTCAACCCCCCCACTACCACTTCACACACACCCGGTACTCACCCCAGGAGTGTGTACTGGTGACATCTACTTAATCCCTCACCCCTGGCACATCACCCCAGGAGTCGCCAGGGCGAGTTGCATCTTCCTCAGCGGCTCGGCCGCTTCTAAATAGGCTGGGCAAGACTTCAAGCAGCGCATGTGCAAAACACCGCTCGAAGTCTTGCCAGCTGGCGTATTTAGATGTGGCTGAGCTGCCGAGAAAGATGCAGCTCGGCCTGCCGGCTCCTGGGATGACGCGCTAGGATGGAGTGAGTACTGGGTGTGTGTGATGTGCCGGGACTCCAAGTGTGTCACCCCCTGGCACGTCACCCCCTACAGGCACCTTCCAGTGCGTCACCCCATTTGCCCCGCTCCCCACCACGCTGCAGTGACACCACTGGTGCCATGGTATATTACAAGAGTATATCACGGGACTACTTAGGGGCGCTGTGAAAAACGTACAACACCACTAAGGGTGCCATGAGTCTGAGACCTTGGGGAACCACAGGGCTAAGCTGAAAGATAAACTTGTTCAAGAGCGTTATGGCTTTTGGGGGATAGATATTCAGCTGTAAACACACTGACCTGAATTTTGAGGTCTGTCTAATTATGATGAATCGATCACCCTTAGGATATAGATTCATTTGTTATTTTTAGGGAATGGGTAGATTGGGGCAGGATGGGCTTGGTTTACCATTTCAGACCATTCACCTCCTCCCAATGACAGTATTCTTCAAAATCACTTACCTCTATCAAATTGAATGAGAAACCAACAAGCATGATGAAGAAAATCTGGGCAGATCCCCCAACTGCATAGGCTGAGGACCGAGAAGACTGAAGGAACAGTTCTGTTATCATGAGATGAGGAATTGAATCTGATTAGAGAGAAAGGCTTGCAACAATTAGTACCGTTTATATTGTCTCATGAACAGCCCAATCCTATTCTTACCCCCCGCTGATGCAGCAGTACCAAAATGGCTACCGCTGCATCCTATGGTGGTGGTGTTAGGGAGTTGGGGTGGTCTCTTCTGGGTAAGGGAACAATCATTCCCTTACCTAGGGGTAAGCCTCTCTCTCTCTCTCTCTCTGGGTGCAGAGCACCTGATTGCCGTCCAAAAATTTTAAATTATTTATGTCCCACATTTCCTGGCTATTTTCTGATTTTCTTCCTCCGCGTCAGCATCTTCTTTGGCCTCTGTGCCTTCGCCGTATCTTCCTCTTCTGAGCCTGCACAGTCATTCGGTTGTTAGCCGGGAATCAGGCGACTCAGAAGCCTCCAGTCGCTCTGTGCACCTGCATGATTGGAGACTTTTGAATTGCCTAATTCCCGACCGAGAATGGAACGATTCAAAAGCCTCCAGCCAGGCAGGCACACGGCGCGACCGGAGGCTTCTGAGTCGCCTGGTTCTTGGCTGACAACTGGGCAACTCCGAGCTCACGAGGATCTGCCAGGCTTGGAAGAGAAGAAGCCGCGATGAAGCTGTGCAGGCCTACAGCGCAACTGGTGGCCATTTTTTAAGTGAGATTTTTTTCTTTTTTGGGAGACCCTGGGACAGCTGCCATACACCCCGGGACGCCAGGACAGGGCCCCAAAATCTGGGACTGTCCCGACCATTCTGGGGCATATGGTAAGCCTAGGTAAGCCTCTGCTGCGTGGGGTGGTCTACTTGGACCTTCTCTAGCTAAATAGCTGGTACAGGACTGTGACCCAATCTGCCCATTCCCTGCCCCGGCCATCCCTCCCCTCCCCCCTCTGCCGCCTAATTTTGCCCTCCTGCCACTCTTCCATTTTACCTGGATTGAGCACCTTTTACAACTGGCTCTGACGGTTTTACGGCAGTCAGCGTCAGTGGAAGAGGAGCAATGACATGGGAAGGGAAATATAGGATTGGGCCCTAATTTATCTATCCCAGTCACCCCATGTTCCACTGGAGCTCCATGCATTCATCATCTTACATGGCCCCATGGCAATTCCAGATATGAAGATGAAGAGGAGAAAACAGCTAACGTAAGGTATCCATGTGATGATTCCCTGTTGGAGAAAGTTGATCAGGTTTCAGATAATGCATGAATGAGGTTGCCAGGTGTCTCTTATCTTAGAGAATGTCCCTTCTTTTTCTTTGGTATGCCTTCAACCACAGAATGTAACAAATGCCAGCGAATACCAAGGGTTGAGCCCACATCAAAAATACGTGGTGTTAATTTTTCAGGAAAAATCTGTCAAGGGGAATCTACATCTTTGGCCTCTCCTTCACCCAAGTCAATTTCAAAGGCCAAACGATTTTTTCTCTCATGTATGTTTCTGCAAGTGATTCAACAGAAAGTCCACCTCACATTTCAAAACTCCAATGTTCTAAAGCATAACTTAAACAACAACAACAACAACAACTGGGTGCAATGAATGCCCTCTTCCAAATTGGAGCCAAATGGAAGCAAACCGAGGCCACTTCCGGGTTTCGACTCACCTTCTGCAGTTGCTCTCCTATTGTTCCGGGCCCAGGGCAGCCTCTGGAGGCCTTCGCTGGCCCTGGAAGGCTTCTGGAAGTGACTTCTGGGTCACTACTGGTTTCGCCACCGTGACATCTGGTCACATTAGGAGGCCCAGAGGCATCGTTAGGGGGGGCGATGGGCACCAGGGCAGCGGAGTGCCACACTTGCCTCCGGCCTCACCGCCAAGTTGCCAGCAACTCTTTTCCATTGCTCCGCTGTCTACCGGCTGCGATATCGGCCCTCACACCTGCCCTGGAGCCGTTTGGCTCCAAAATGCCTCAAAAAGCAGCGGGGGCGCGATCTGCGAGTGCCCTCTGGGAGTCAGTGCCTCATTGGGAAGAAATGCCAAGACACGAGATTAGCATATGTGCGAGTTCAGCAGCAGGGCGAGGAAGTCAGACCCCAAACACTGCCCTGCACATCCCTTGAGAAGAGGTCGAGGCCCAGCTTTCTAGATAACACCCCAAACAAATACACTAAGCTAATCCAAATGAAACAAAATTATGCAGTCAGCCAGCAGCAGGGTGGGGCTGTCCAGTGTTTTGCGCCGAGTGTCATATGTATGACTATATGCCTCTTGCGCATAAGTCATGGGTGTGTGCGCAGTGCAAAGAGCTCCAGGCTCTCACGGAGCGGGTTTCCTCTCTTGAAGCCTTGGTTGCTGATCTGGAGAGGTAGAGACAGGTAGAGAGGGACCAGGGTGAGACTTCCAGGGAAGTGGAGGTAGCGTCCCACCCTCAGTTGGGCAGCTGCCAGGGAAGGAAGTCTCAGGGCTGGAGGACGTCATTCTGGAGAAGTGGGAAACTATCCCTTAGTGGGGACCCCTTCTTTAGCTGATGGATCACACTACGGATACTCCTCTGGGGAAGGGGCCTTCTTGTCGTGGAGTCTTCTTGACTCTATAGTCAGGAACATAGAGAGGGGGGTCTGTGACGGATGTGAGGAAGGCTGCGGACATCACCTCTCGTCTAGATAGGCTGATAGAGAGTGTTGGGGAGGAGGTAGCGGTTGTGGTGCATGTTGGCACCAACAACATGGGGAAACATAGCCGGGAGGTCCTGGAGGCAAAATTTAGTTGGCTAGGTAGGAAGCTCAAAGCCAGGACCCCGAAGGTATCGTTCTCGGAAGTGCTACCTGTTCCACGTGCAGGGCCAGCTAGGCAGGCAGAGCTCAGGGGTCTCAATGCGTGGATGAGACACTGGTGTCAGGAGGAGGGGTTAAGGTTTGTTAGGCACAGGGGAATGTTTTGGGACAAGCTGGGCCTGTACAAGAGGGACGGGTTTCACTGGAACAAATAAGGAACCAGACTGCTGGCGCATAACATTAAGAAGGTGGCAGAGCAGCTTTTAAACTGACCCCTGTTGGAAAGCCGTCAGGAGCCCAGGGGCATCCGGTTCGGGACTTCTCATCCCTAGGGAATGAGGGTGGAGAGGATCAGGAACAGCAAGGTTACGAAGAGCAGAAATTGGGAATTGAAACAGGATGGGACGTGACAGCCGGTCCATCAGAATAGGAGGCTGCAGGGGGAAAAAAGCAAACAAACAACCCTTCTCAGGGAACCTGACATACAAGTGCTTTTATGCGAAAGCCCGAAGTCTCCAAGAAAAAATGGGAGAACTAGAATGTTTGGTGGCGAGGGAAAACATTGACATAGTGGGCATAACGGAAACCTGGTGGATTGCAGAGAACCAGTAGGATACTGCAATCCCAGGATATAAACTCTATAGGAAGGACAGAGAGGGACGTATTGGAGGTGGGGTAGCCATCTATGTCAAAGAAGGAGGTAGAATCCAGCAGAGTAGAGATTGAAGGGGGGGGGGGTCCAACTCTATCATAGAATCACTGTGGGTTAAATTTCCAAGCTCAAGGAGCGATGTAATAGTGGGGGTATGTTATCGTGTTTAAAACAACAGTAATAGAGGCTCAGCTGGAGTGTATCCCACAAGGGAGGGAGTACTCGACTGAGAGCACAATCCGACTCAAGTTCCCGGCGGCGGACCTAGCGATCTGCCACCCGGAATAAGCAAAAGTAGTTGCAAAAAGGCTGTAAAGCACGTTTGCGGACTACTTTCGAGCAGGGCTGGCCGGCGTAAGGCCGGCCAGACGGCCAAGGACTCCGCTTGCCGCTGGACCCCTGGCCGGCTTAAGGCCTGCCTGCCCTGCTCTACCGGCCAAGGACTCCGCCGCTGGACCGGGCGGGTGGGTCTGTTGGGGGACAGGGGGGAGAGATGGTGGAGCCAGGAGGGCGGCCAAAGTCCCAGCTGACCCAGGAGGGGGTGAGGACATGGCGTCCGCCATATCCTGGTCCCCGCTGGGCTCCATAGGGTGTCTGGGCCATTACACGGCAACCTCCGACTTCCGCCAGCAAAATACCTGGTGGAAATCCAAGGAGGCCTATTGGCACCAGCTGCTGTTACACCTGGGGAAGGGGACGAGTGTCCCCTTCCCTGAGTAGACCTTCCACCATGGTCTGCCTGCTACAGGCAGCCCATGGTGGAGCATGGGCTGTAAGTCCAGGAGGGTACTGGCATGGCTAACAAGCACAGTTAAAGAGGCTATATTAGGCAAGGAAGCTTCCTTCCGTAAATGGAAGTCTTGCCCTAACGAGGAAAATAAACAGGAACACAATCTATGGCAAAAGAAATGTAAAAAGATATGGGAGGCCAAGAAAGATTTTGAGGAGTGTATGGTCAGAAATATTAAAGGGAATAATAAAAGTTTCTTCAAAGAGAAGAAACTCAGAAGAAACTTAAAAGAGAAGACATCTCAGACTTAATTGACAGCTGGTCAGCCTAACATCTGTTCCAGGTAAGATGATGGAAAGTCTCATCAAGGATATAATCATAATACATATAGAAGAACAAGCTTTGCTGAGGGAGACTCAGCATGGCTTCTGCAAGGGTAAGTCTTGCCTCACAAACCTTTTAGAATTCTTTGGAAAAGTCAACAGGCATGTGGATGCGGGAGAACCCGTGGATATTATATACCTGGATTTTCAGAAGGCTTGACACGGTCCCTCATCAAAGGCTCCTGACGAAACTCCATGGTCAGGGAATAAGGGGGCAGGTCCTCCTATGGATTAGGAACTTGTTGAAGCCCAGGAAACAAAGACTGTGTGTAAAAGGGCAATTTTCACAATGGAGAGAGGTGAAAAATGGTGTGCCCTGAGGATCTGTCCTTGGGACCGGTGCTTTTCAACTTATTCATAAATGAACTGGAATTGGGGATAAGGAGCAAGGTGGCCAGATTTGCGGATGACACAAAAATAATCTGGGTGGTGAATACCAGAAAGAATTATGAAGAGCTGCAGAAGAATCTCTCCAAACTGGGAGAATGGGCAGTAAAATGGCAGATGTGCTTCAATGTAAGTAAGTGCAAAGTGATGCACACTGGGGCAAGAAATCAAAACTTCACATATACGCTAATGCAGTGGTTCCCAAACATTTTACCCCAGGACCCACTTTTTAAAATGACACTCTATCGGGACCCACTTAGCTTTATGAGACTTTAAAAAAAAAGGTGATCTAGAAAGAAATAATATATTGATTTACTTACAAGTAATATTTATTTATTTATTTGCGAAAATTCAATCCATTTCTCATAATGTGGCAGCCCTAATTAAGAGCCTCAAGGCTTGAGGGGCTTATTTATGTGACCCAGCCTTCTCCTGTCCCCACTACCTGTCATTGACAGACTTCGGGGGAAAAAAAAAACACCAGAAAAAAAGATATCCAAACATTTATGTCCCTATATTTACAGAAGCTTGCAAACTGCAGGAGCTCAGTTCTTTGAAGGACAATGATGCAGAAAAATATTTTCCTAGTTTCTGTTCATATATGCCTCCCTAGGTCACAGGAAAAACCTCACATTTGGCAAACTTAATCTTTCCTCCTTTCAAGGAGAGCATACACATTAGGCTGACTCTGGGTGCAGGGAGACTCCCGGAGCTAACTCAATTAAGTCTCCCAGAACTCAAGGATCGAACCATCAAGGACCATCAAGGACCATCAAGTGTCCTCTGACTAGCTCAGTCCATTATTGTTCCCATTGTTTTCTGTAAAATGTAAATCAAAAGTCTCTTGTTTTTCCTGTATGACTCTGTGACTATGCACATTCTCAGCAACCATGTGATATTCTGCTTGGAAATGTATAAAAACTGTTCTCACATGGAGCAAAGGGTCAGTTCCCCTCCTGGGGGCTGTCCACTGCGCTGCGTAACAATAAACCCATACTTTTTCCTTGTTCACCAGTCTTCCTGGTCCTCCATTATTAACTATCCTCTGCTTAAAAATTCCGCTACAACAATTAGCACCTATCTGATTTTCGAATAGCCCCAGGGCTTGAGGCAATTATCTGATCTTTCCATCACCGTGTTTTCATTGGAGACTCCGTGGGACCCACCAGAAATCAGGTCGCGACCCACGAAGTGGATCCCAACCCATAGTTTGAGAAACACTGTGCTAATGGGTTCTGAGCTGTCTGTGACGGATCAGGAGAGAGATCTTGGGGTGCTGGTGGACAAGTCGATGAAAGTGTCGACCCAGTGTGCGGCGGCTGTGAAGAAGGCCAATTCCATGCTCGGGATCATTAAAAAAGGGATTGAGAATAAAACGGCCAATATCATTATGTTTTTGTACAAATTGATGGTAAGGCCACATCTGGAGTATTGTGTCCAGCTCTGGTCACCACACCCCAAAAAGGATATAGTTGAGTTGGAAAAGGTGCAGAAAAGAGCGACCAGAATGATTCGTGGGGTGGAGCACCTCCCTTATGAGGAAAGGCTACAGCGTCTGGGGCTTTTCAGTCTAGAAAAAAGGCGTCTGAGGGGGGGGGGAACATGATTGAGACGTATGAAATTATGCATGGGATGGAGAGAGTGGATAGAGGGAAATTCTTCTCCCTCTCGCATAATACCAGAACCAGAGGACATGCACTAAAATTGTGTGGAGGGAGAGTTAGAACGGACAAAATAAAATATTTCTTTACCCAGCGTGTAATTCATCTGTGGAACTCCTTGCCATAGGATGTGGTGATGGCACCTGGCCTAGATGCCTTTAAAAGGGGTTTGGACAGATTCATGGAGGAAAAGTCCATCACAGGTTACAAGCCATAAGCAACCTCCTTGTTTTAGAAGTAGGTTTTCTCTGTGCCAGGTGCAAGGGAGTGACAACAGGAAACAGGTTATCTTGTTGTCTTGTGCTCCCTGAGGCATCTGGTGGGGCCACTGTGTGATACAGGAAGCTGGACTAGATGGGCTTTTGGCCTGATCCAGCAGGGCTCTTCTTATGTTCTTAATGTTTTGTGTTACAGACCTGAAGTTCAAGGGTCATGGTTAGCAGAACACAGGAGATGATGCAGATGCCAGACCCAATGAGAAGCAGAGGCCTCCGTCCCCAAGAATCAACCACATAAGCCTAGACGATACACAGGCAGAAAGGGAGAGAAAACCATTAAGCACCAGCAAGATATAGTGGACAGAGTGTCCGAGCTGAGCTCAGGTTACTGCTTGGCCAAGAGGCTGATTGGTTGATATTGGATCAATGACTGTCTCTCAGCTTGACCTATATCTGACAGGGTTCTTGCACGTACAATGTGGAGGGAAGTCACATATACAGGTGGGCCCCCATATCCACTGGGGATATGTTCCAGGCCCCTCCATGGATACTTGAAACCGTGGAAAGAGCGAACACCCCCTCCATGGTTTCCTGAGGGCACCTCCACCCTGCCTCCCCTGCAGGCAGGCATGCTTGCCCCCCCCCCCCGCTCTTATTTTTCTTTCAGCAAGGTTTGTTTCTTCCTTAAAACAAACCGAGAAGCAGCCTCCATTGCAGGCAAGTAGAACGAGACTAAGTCGTAGAGAGGCTCTGTAAGGTTTATGTTAACCTTGCAGAGCCTCTCTACGACTTAGTCTTGTTCTACTTGCCTGTAATAAGCAGCCAGAGGCTGCTTCTCCTGTTTCTTTAAGGAAGAAACTAAGCTTACTGGGAAAAAAGTAAAAGCCTGGGGGGGGGGTCCCCACGATCCGTGGATAGCGAATCAGTGGATATGGGGGCCCACCTGTACTGCCCTGAACTCCAGCGGCAGATAACATGGTCAAGTCAAGCTGGGAGTCAGGCCCCAAACATACAGACTATCTGGCCTTGAACCCATGGGGATCCACCGCCCTCCCCAGGCTGCCCAACTGGGCTTGCAAGGTGGCCAGTCTGCACCCACCATTGAGGATGCAGGGGCTGGCAGTATGCCCAACAGGCACTGAGAAGGGCAGCCTGCAGACAACCAGGCTGGCACAGCACAAGATGGGAAGGGTCCTCACCATGGGAGGAGGGTGGGGCAGCTTATGGGGCCTGATGAGGCCTGCCTAGGATATAGGAATCCCAGAGCCAGGGATGAGTGGCTGGCTGGCCTCAAGCAGGGAGAAGGTCTGGCTAGCTCAGGAGGGCTGTCTACCCTCTAGCCAACGGGTGGAGGGAGGGCTCCCCTAGGAAGCAGAACGACCAGCCCAGATGGAGGAGGAACACAGGGTGCAGATAATCCCCTGATGGGACAGAGCAGGAAAATCTCAGACAAGTCTTGGACTCGAATGTCCTGGGGCCAAGGATTGATATCCCCACTGCCCCCCCTTGAACCCCACACATTGATCAGAAGGGCCACAGGCAGGGAATTTTGTTCAAGCAGCAAGGCAAATCCATGTGGCTGCTTGGCATTGTGCCTTTGCTCAGACTTGAGAGCAAAGTGCAGGTGAATGCTTATATAGTGCCAGTAGGAGAAAGGAGAGAAAGGGAGAAAGGCGGGATATAAATTCTTTAAATAAATAAAATAAATAGGACCCCTTTTGGCTCCCTCCCTCTGCTCTCGGGCTGAGTGGCTGCAGCAGTTGCCTGTTCGGTCAGTGTCAGGGCAGCAAGTCCACCTCCTATGAACTGCCAGGGGGACACGGGAGAGAAGGCGCTTGAGAGTAGCTGCTGGAGGCCCTAGTCAGAGACAACTCTCTGAACTGGTGTAAAATGGTTTCCATGAAGATTTCTAGCAAAGATACATCCTTAGGAAGAGATTGTGTGTAGAGACTTAATGAGAGAGAGACAGAGAGCAAGGAGCAACTTACTGAAAATCCCTGCGCAAAGTGGACCAAAAACGTTAGCAGTGCAGAGACGTACCATAAATGTTTCTCATCTACCTTTACAGCCAGGAAGATTTTATCTGAATAATAGTATGCCTGAAATCAAATCACAGTAACCAAATGTTAACTTAGTGGAAAAAGAGTTTGAAGGAAAGGTCAGCTGCCTTTGATCTAGAAGAGTTTCATTTCCTAGAAGATAGTCCTTTTATTTTATTTTATTTATTTATTTTAAAAAATTATATCCCTCCTTTTCCTATGCCAAGGCAAATGCCCAACGAGGCTTAAAACAGAAGTTAAAAAATATATAAAAAAGTTTAAACAATACATAACCGTACATAAACTGTTCTGTTTATGTTTTAGTTTTGTTATCTTCAATTCTGCAATTCCAAACTTTTTGGTATCAGGATCTGTACTTCAGAGAGACTAGAGGCCATCTTCCATTTATTTTAATGTCCCGCTAGACCAGGGGTTCTCAACCTTTGGAGGCCCAGGTACCCCCAATGAAGGTCAAAATTTTTGGAGTACCCCAGCTAATTAGCATAATTAGCTAATTTACATAAATTGCACAAAATACAGAAAAATGCCAGGATCTCTTAAAAAACACAGCAATAACTCACATGCACAAAATGCATGCTGAAATAGATGCTGATAAGATGGGGTGAACCTTACAAAAAGAAACTCAAACTTGCAGCCACAGAAAGGAGACCACAGGGTTTCCAAAGTAAAAAACATAAATCCCACATACAAAACCTCCAAAACTCAACTCTTCCCCCCCACCCCATGCAGTTTCCAAAGTAAAAAACATAAATCCCACATACAAATCCCCCCAAACTCAACTCTTACCCCAACCCATGCACAGTTTCCAAAGTCTCCCCAACTAGGCCCAGTTCAGAAGCTTACTTAAGCTGCATTCATTCCCCATCAGAGGAGAGCTGGGAGGACAACACCCTCTGCAGCTCAGCTCAGCTCAGCTCAGCTCAGCTCAACTGAACTGAGGAACACAACGCCCTCTGCTGGCTGCTGAGAAGCTCAACCAATTATGCATGTGCATAAATTAACCTCAACAATCAGCTGTAGATCGGATAGATTAGTTAGGGAAGAAAGCAAAACGGAGCTTTTCGGCTCCGAAAAAGATCCGGAAAAAAATTAAAAAACCAAAACAATTAACACTTAATTAAGTGTTAATGGGGCAGATAATAGCCAGTGCTTGGCGTACTGCCAGCATGTGGTCCGCGTACCCCTAGTGGTACGTGTACAACAGGTTGAGAACCTCTGCACTAGACAGAAGAGTGGGGGGGGGGTTTAGAGAGCTTGGCCAAGGTCAGGCACCTCATTTTCTCTTCTGCCTCAAAGCCTGCTGATACAACCAGTAATGCTTGCAGAACAATCTCTGAATCCACATCTACCTGATTACAAACTGAAGAAATGACTCCTAAGGGAAAGCAAATATGAGTCACAGTTCCCCATATCTAGGAGTTATAAAAGCCAAAACAGTCAACAGCCCCTGGTAAGATTCTTAGTTCACTTCTCTTTGCAAAATGAGGTAGATGTGACTGCCACATGTCCACGGACCCACATCACTCCAAGGCATCTCCCATAATGTCAAGGGAATACATGGATTGAAAGGGGGAAATGCAAAGCACCATTATGTCATGTCATGCTTTGATTTCACTCAATGTGAATGGGGGAGCCTCAGGTCAGAAGCAGCCACACGTTCCCTGTAACATCTCCTTAAACCCTTAGTGAACATGTAATCAATACCATATCCAAAGGGGGACAGGGTGCCTACACCTTTAACTCTTGTAAAAAGAGGGAATTTGGGCAGGTGCAGCTTGTTGTACCCTTCCGTTATGAGCTGCACCTGCCCAAATTCCCTCTTTTAACAAGGGTTAAAGGTGTAGGCACCCTGTCCCCCTTTGGATATGGTAAGCCTAAGGTTATAGTTCACTACAACAGGAACGGCTGCAGTTGTACCCTTGCCACTGGCGTCGACAGGGGGAAGCGGGGGGGGCGGGCCACCGGGGGGTGTCGCGCGTCTAGGGGTTACGCGCGATCACCCCCCCACTTACAGTTTCGAGCGGAAGGTGGGCCCGCCCGCCCTCCCCTGTGTCCGTTTGGCTCCAAAATGAGCCGAAAAAGGAGCGGGGAGGGCGCTCTGCTCCTGCGCGTGACGTCACGCGCGGGGGCGGAGCCTCCGCTCTGGGGTGACGCGCGTCGTCGCGACGCGACTGACCCTTGCCAATCTGTCTTAGTAGATTACCCCCAAAGAACTGGGCACAGGCACAGTGTACCTGAACAGCCCAAACTACTAGGTGATGCCGACCTCACTCTACAGCCTGAGTGAGGGTATTGGATAGTTCTCACCACCCTCTGGTTCTGGCCTCCCTATGTCCCCAGTGCACAAAGGCTGGCCTCCCTAGAGACAGTCACACAGGCTCCAATCCTATCCATACTTTCCTAGGAGTAAGCCTCACTGAACATAATTGGATTTGCTTCTGAGCAGACATGCATAGGATTGTGTCAACCATGGCTATTGGATGATCCAAGAGGGCCTGTATACATTTGCACCTGAAAATACCCGATTTCCATATCTGCACACGTTTTCGCTAGCTCAGCCTTCCAAACAACTCTCACGGTATCATCTTACTGCGTTGATGCCGGAGAACTGCAGAGTCGCGAACAGGGTGACCACACAGACAAGTTGCCACCGCTGGCGTGGGGAGCGCAGCAGCTTCAGGATGGTCATCTGCTTTTCTTTTCTCTCATAGAGGTCCTCCTGACGGAGCTCTTCAATCTCATCCTCCACATCATCCTGACCTCTAAGCTTCTTCAAGGCTGGGTGGGAGGTGGGGAAGGAAGGGTTTGAAGGAGTCAGAGCCAGGATTTAGAAGGACTCAGCAAAGCCAACCTCAGTTGCCCGGAAGAGGTGGGATGGCCATACTAAGAATTCTCACATGTTGGGGGGACCTTTACACAAAGGTAAAATGGTGGCCTTTTATGGGTGGTGGGGCTTCCACTGGCCTTGGTAGGTCCAGCTTTTCCACTCTCTGGAGCCTGTCCTGAGTTGGTCAGTTCCTGCATTCCAGGCCTGGCATAGCAGTGTCTCTATTGAGCCTACCCCACACTGCCCCCTCACTGCCTTTGCCTCTACAATCCCTCCTTTCCCCCACTGTCAACATTTAGACCATGGGAGGCTTTTTCCATGGCTCAAAGAGGCTTACAAAACACCCCGACAACTAAGGGTGCAGGAGCACCCCCTGGTTCGACCCGAAATGGCTCAGGGTTTTGCACACAGTCCAAAGAAATAAATGTGCACAAATTCCCAAGGTCTGTCTCCCAAAACACCCCAAGGGCACCTGGGCCTGGCTGCCCCCACTTCCCTCTCCCCTCCCCCCATGTATCGATCTTTCCTTTGGACAGAGAATAGGAAGGTACTGGCAGAGGTGTGGGCTCAAGGGGCTCTAGCCTCCTGTTCAGCATCTTTTCCTAACAGGAGCTGAATTGGGACATTTCCTTTATTTAAGATATTTGTAAGGGGGGGGCACTGCCACCCAGCCATTTGGGGGGATAGCGCAGCCCCGAGCTACCGCAGCAAGAGGTCCACACTCACTGTTGAAAAAGAGCACCCACTTCAGGAATGGGCAACTGTGGGGTGGTAAGCCATGGGGGGGGGGTAGACAGAGCCCTCAGCGCTGCCTCAGAGCTGGGGTGGGAAGGTGGTTTAGGCACTCCGGCTCCATGTCCATCTCGGGGAGTTTAGGCACAACCGGCTCAAGCTGCTCCCCAGGGAGGCTGGGGTGGCGCTCAGCAAGCCAGGCCTCCTCACCCCCCTCAACTCCTTCCCCCCAAACTGCCTGTCTCCTCCCCCCAAGGCAGGCAGGCTCTTTTGCAGCTTCCCCCCAGCTGGCCTTCCCCCTCCCCTTCCTGTCTCCTCCCTGTTCTCCCAGGTGTTCCCCATTGGTGCTCGTTTGTGCTGGCTGAGGCCTGCTTGGCTTGCCTTCAGGCTTGGGAGCTTCCCAGCTGCTGGCCGTGCTGTGGTTATTTCCAGACCCCAGGTAAGTCCATGGATGGACAATATTTGTACCTCACCATTCTCTCTCACAAAAACCCCCAAAGCACCTGGGCCTGGATGCCCCCACTGCCATCTCCCTTTCCCCTCTGATATAGGTAGGCTTACCAGCGTCCTGGAATCGAGGCTGGCTTCGGCCTAGTTTGGACCCGAGCCAAGTGTGCACTGCGGCTGCCCAATGGTAGGCTTACCATATTTTTCAAACTTCAAACCGGGACACCCCCCCCATACCCCCCCCCGAGGTAATTAATTAATTAATTAATTAATGTGAAAGCAACGAAAAAGCAAGGCCAAAGAACCGCAACCAATCGTAAACCAAAAAGCAATCGTAAACAGGGCAAACGAAGGCCAAAGTCCCCTCCAGAAGGAAAAAGCCACTCTAAAGCACACCGAAAATCAATCCTAAGCAGCCCAAACGAAGGCCAAAGTCCCATTCAGAATCACAATGAAAAAGCCATTCTCAAGCACAACGAATAAAAAGCCAATAAAAGCCAATAAAAAAGCCAATAAAACTCGCAACAAAGCATTAATCCAAAAATAAGAAACCCTTTTAATGAATAAAATGTAAAAGAAAGGGGGCGCGAAGCGCCCCCTTATGCCGCGCGAAGCGCGTCCGCATTTTTTTAAAATCAATAATCCATTTAAAATAATTAATTAATAAAGTAAAGGGGGCGCGAAGCAGGCTGTTAGATGTTAGGCTGCTGGCTCGTATGTTTTGCCTGAAGAAGATTATCATATGATAATTGAAACATAGCAATTTAATTAAAGAATTTTATTTTGCTTAAACCCAGTCCTTGGTCCGCACCAGTTCTTGGTTTTTGCTTTGTAGAAATTTTTTAGCATGGCTTTTAAACCCGTCTTTTTAAAAACATTTTGGTTCATGGCATTACACATCGAATGATATATATCATGATGGTATTATTCATAAAGACAAAGTTTCCACAATATTGACCACTAGTGGTGTCAACCCCTCCCCCCCTGAGGGTATCACCGGGTATCACCTGAACCCCGCGCACCTCCCTAATGACACCACTGCTCTGTGCATTTCAGGAGCATTGTACCTTGCCTTGCACCCTCTTCATCCCTCTTCTGAATCAGTAGGTACCGAGGACTTTCAGGGAAGGGAAGCAGTAGGAAGAACTGAAATAATGCCAGTATTCCAGGGATGCTCGACAGGAATGGCAAACCTGTGGAAGAAGACACATTGTCGATGATGAGACATGTCCTGTGCGCTACAGACCTAAGGCTGCACCTCTCTGATTTACCTTTTTTGGTGCCTAGGAGTTCAGGACTGCCAAGGATCTCGCACATCAGCATGCCAGAGCTGATAGCCATCATGGGCAGGATGCTTAGGCCCCCTCTCAGGTTTGTGGGGGAGATTTCTCCAAGGTACATTGGAACAGCACAGGAGATGATTCCTGATCAGATCGGAAGCCAAAAGTTAATGACAGGATGCTCACAGCTTATGCAGAAACATAGAAACCTTTGTATAGAAAGGAACCCCTCAACAGGTAATAATAGTTAATTGCTCATCACCCCCAGAATGTTCCCAGGGGGGTCCTAAAAAGAACTCTTCTCTCCCAGCTTGTCTCCCACACTCCATGTCTATGACAGGCTATTGGGTGAGATAGTGCGGAGACATGGTGTTCTCTGCCACTGGTACGCTGACCTCCTCAGCTCTACTGCTGCACCAAATCTGGTGTCACACGACACACAGCTACACAGTCTCAGTGGCCACCTCTCAACTTTGGCATGCCAGAGATAGGTGGACATTATTAGTATACAGTTTCCCACCCCAAGCCCATGGGATAGTACATGCTATATGTCAAAGAAATGAAGAGAATGGAAATCTACACACAGGAGCCTCTTACAAACATATCTGTTACATTTCCTCTTTTTCCTGGTTTTACAATACGGGTTCCTACTCAATATTTCACAGAGTTTCAAGACCAGTCCTACCCATTACAGCCCATTCTAGAAGAATTCATTTGAGCCGAGTCTTCAACCCCAACCATGAACCCGTCAGGAGATGCGCGTCTCAGAGAGAACAGGGTTGTGCGTTGTAGGGGCAGCAGGTGAGCCAGAACTGCCCTGTCGTTGTCCCTGGAAAAGCACCGCACTGCTTACAACCGAGGAGGCTCTCCTTACACCCGAGAAAGCATTCCTTACACCCACTTTCTTACATGTAAGGAGAGCTTCCTTGGGTGTAAGGAGAGCCTCCTCAGCCACACACATGGCTAATGCTTTGCTCGGTGTTTTCACTTCAGCACTTTCCACTGCCAAAGAGCCAAGCCACTGTTGAGTTTAAGACAGCTTAAATGGGAGCTTGTCGCTTCTTCAGTGGCATGAACTGAAGTGGAAACATTTCAGAACAAAGCTATGCTCATTGCTCTCCTTTGTGAGTTCACATCTCACTTCTTTGGGTTGCAGGCCCTTTTTTAGTGTCTGTAGAATGTGTAGGCATCTCTAGAGAAAGTGTATCTGAGCATGTGCAGAGTTTTCACTGTTGGATAAGCATGAATATATAATGAGGCAAAGCTTCCTGATTAAAGAGGATGCATACATTTCAGCCCTGGAACCTCTCCCCCCTCCCCCCAAAAAATTAAACCACTTAACCCAAACTCACCTGAACACACTCCACTGGCAAACCATGCAAAGGCGAATAAACCAGCATGAAGATATACTGATCTGGAAACAGCTGTGATAATAGCAGAGGCTATGCTGATAAGGTCATTAACCAGCAAGGCACCTTTCCTAAAAAGACAGTGAAAAGGATGGTGAGATGATGTATGGTTGCATCAAAAGAGCAGAGAATGAATGGGGTGGGAGAGCAGCTATTGAGTTGCAAGAAGATCCTGGTATATTATGGATATGTTGCTCTGGTGTTGCTGTATATTGGAAGTGTGTAGTGCAGTGGTTCCCAAACCTTTTAGACTCGCGGCTCCCTTGTCCTCCCTCACCGTTAGCCGTGGCTCCCCAGTACAGTGCACTGAAGAGTCAGGCACTCTTTACATGCTCAGAGGCACCCTGTCTTATATGTATGTGTATATTCCAAGAACGAGCCCTAAAGTGGATTTTCCATGCTCAGAGGCATTCTTATTGTGGAGGCGGTACTGCAAGTTGCGCCCTGTCCTAGTCCTCGTTTACAAGCTGGCACGAGGCGGCCCCGCCCCCTCGCTGTCGGAGCTTTTCCGTGCAGGGAAGACAACAGGCAGGAGACCCCCTGCCTGTTGCCTTCTCCACACGGAATGGCTCAGATGGCGAGGGGGCGGGGCCACCTCGTGCCAGCTTGTAAACGGGGACTAGGAAAGGGCACCACTTATAGTACCGCTCCCACCGTAAGAACGCCTCTGTCCATGCTTATACTGAGCATCAGCTAAGCCAGGAGCACACAGGGTGGGTTTGGGATGCTGCCCTCCCTCTGTTGGCAGGCACCTACCTGGTAGAGGGCTCTGATGTCGTCTTCATTAGTCCTATTCATGGCAAGAGAAACATCAAAGCATGGGAGGGAAGTCATTTCATTTCATTGTTCATGCCCCACCCCAGTTGCAAGAGAAAAAGCTCCTTTGGGTAGCATCTTTGCAAGATGAAAAAAAGATTCTTATACTGCTCAGCAGTCTCCAATGGGGGGGGGGAATTGTCCCAGCAATTACAGTGGGGAAATAAGTTAGATGTACGTCAAAAAGCAGCAAAGGAGGAATGAGAGAGATCCTAATAATTAATCAACCGAACAAACATAGCAGCTGCCTCCTCTTCCTCTGGCTTAAACAAGGGAGACATCTCTACAGTTTAGTCAACAGCAAGCAACTTACTTATGCCTCTTCCACCTCTCTTAATCACAGAGTGAGAAATCAAAGACTTTAAAGCAGGACCTGCTCAGCTTTCACCATTTTTAATTGCAGGTCTTGCAAAGTGCTGGAGACAGCATCCCATTTCTCCCCAAGTCTTGAGACATTGCAGGTTTGCAGATTGGTAAAATATTTTCTTGCTGTTTAATGTTTTTAAGAAAGCAAACACAAAACACAAAGCACAGGCATTCCTATGGTGGGGGTGGTACTGTAAGTTGCGCCCCGTTCTCGTCCCAGTTTACACGCTGGCACAAGGCAGCCCTGCCCCCTCGCCATCATAAGAACATAAGAACATAAGACGAGCGAAAGGCCCATCTAGTCCAGCTTCCACCACATGCCTCTGGGAGTACACAGCCAACAAGATAACCTGTTTCCTGCTGCCACTCCCCTGCATCTGGCACAGAGAAAACCTACTTCTAAAGCCAGGAGGTTTGTAACTTATGGCTTGTAACCTGTGATGGACGTTTCCTCCATAAATCTATCCAAACCACTTTTAAAGGCATCTAGGCCAGGTGCCATCACCACATCCTGTGGAACAGAGTTCCACAGATGAATTACACGCTGGGTGAAGAAATATTTTCTTTTGTCTGTTCTAATTCTCCCTCCACTCAATTTTAGTGCATGCCCCCTGATTCTGGTGTTGTGTGAGAGGGAGAAGAATTTCCGTCTATCCATTTTCTCCATCCCATGCATAATTTTATACGTCTCAATCATGTCATCCCAACCCCCCTCAGACACCTTTTTTCTAGACTGAAAATCCCCAAACGCTATAGCCTTTCCTCATAAGGGAGGTGCTCCAGCCCACGAATCTTTTTGGTCGCTCTTTTCTGCACCTTTTCCAACTCAACTATATCCTTTATGAGGTGTGGTGACCAGAACTGGACACAATACTCCAGATGTGGCCTTACCATTGATTTGTACAAGGGCATAATGATATTGGTCGTTTTATTTTCAATCCCTTTTTTTTAATGATCCTGAGCATGGAATTGGCCTTCTTCACACCCACCGCACACTGGGTCGACACTTTCATCGACCTGTCCACCAGTACCCCAAGATCTCCTGTTCCGTCACAGACAGCTCAGAACCCATTAGTATATAGGTGAAGTTTTGATTTCTTGCCCAAATGTGCATCACTTTACACTTACTTACATTGAAGCACATCTGCCATTTTGGATTATCCAGGGCAGACAAGAAGAAAAGAGCCTTCTTAGCTTGATGTTTCTTCCCAACACTCGGGATTTTTTCAAAAGCAGATAGAGAACTCAGCAGTGCGCTGATAGATGTATCTATCAGATACATCTAGCCCTGGATAATCCGCTCTGGTTGCCTGTTTCCGCATCGCAGTAAGACCAAAGGAAAGGTATTTTTACAGACAAGTCGTAAGAATCACCTTTATTTCTTCAATTTTAAGAACTTTCACATGGCTGGAAATCCCATAAACATTGTCTCTGTGTATAAGATGAAAAGCACTGGTCCCAAGACCGATCCTTGGGGCACACCGCTTTTCACCTCTTGACATTGTGAAAATTGCCCGTTGACTCCCAGTTGCTGTTTGCTGTTCTTCAACCAGTTCCTAATCCATAAGAGGACCTGCCCTCTTATTCCCTGACTGTGGAGTTTTCACAGGAGCCTTTCAGGAGGAACCATATCAAACGCCTTCTGAAAATGCAGATATATAATATTCAAAGGTTCACTCGCATTCACACGCCTGTTGACCTTTTCAAAAAATTCTAACAGGTTTGTGAGGCAAGACTTCCCCTTGCAGAAGCCATGCTGACTCTCCCTCAGCAGAGCTTGTTCTTCTATGTATTTTAAGATTTTATCCTTGATGAGACTTTCCACCATCTTCCCTGGAACAGATGTTAGGCTGACCGGCCTGTAGTTGCCAGGGTTCCCCCTCCTTTTTTTAAAGTTTGGTGTGACATTAGCTATCCTCCAATCCTCTGGCACAGTGGCCGTTTTAAGGGACAAGTTGCATATTTTGGTCAAGAGGTCAGCAACTTCATTCTTGAGTTCCTTCAGAACTCTTGGGTGGATGCCATCCGGGCCTGGTGATTTATTGATCTTTAAATTGTCAATTAAGTCTGAAACGTCTTCTCTTTTAACTTCTATTTGATTTAATTCTTTAGTCAGGGCAGCGGTATTTGCCCGAGGTCTTCTGCTGTGAAGACAAATGCAAAGAACTAATTTAATTTCTCTGCTGTCCCCAAGTCCCCTTTTATCACCCCTTTCTCTCTCTCACCATCCAGCGGACCAACCATTTCCCTAGCAGGTTTCCTGCTTCTAACATATTTGAAGAAGCTTTTATTATTCCCTTTTATGTTGCCTGCCATACATTCCTCAAAGTCTTGCTTGGCCTCCCGTATCATCTTTTTACATTTCTTTTGCCACAGTTTGTGTTCCTGTTTATTTTCCTTATTAGGGCAAGACTTCCATTTATGGAAGGAAGCTTCCTTGCCTTTTATAGCCTCTTTAACTGTGCGTGTTAGCCATGTTGGCACCCTTCTAGACTTAGTTGAGCCCTTCCTCCTTTGTGGGATACACTCCTGCTGGGCCTCTATTACTGTTGTTTTAAACAGCATCCATGCACTCTGGAGCGATTGGACTCTTTTTATCTTCCCTTTCAGCTTTTTTTTTTAACTAGTCTCCTCATTTTGGGGAAGTCTGCCCTTCAGAAGTCAAGGGTTTTTGTGTCAGATTTGCTCGGCATCCTTCCCCCGACATACATGGCAAAAAAGGTCGCAGCATGGTCACTGTTCCCCAATGGTTCGGTAACATTTACCTCCCTGACCAGATCTTGAGTGCCACACAATATCAAATCCAGAGTCACCTGTCCTCTGGTCAGCTCCGTGACTAGCTGCTCTAAGGTACAGTCATTTAGCATATCCAAAAATCCAGTCTCTCTTTCATGACCAGAGCATGAATTGACCCAGTCGATGTGAGGATAATTGAAGTCCCCCATGACTACAACCCTGTCTCTCGTTGACACCTCCCTGATTTGCTTCCTCATTTCAAGATCCCCTTTAGGCTTTTGATCTGGAGGACGGTAGCATGCCCCTACTATTATATCACTCTTTGAGCCTGGTAATCTAACCCACAGTGATTCTACAGAGGAGTCAGAGCTCCCCTCAAACTCTACTCTGGTGGATTCTACCCCTTCTTTGACATAGATGGCCACTCCACCTCCCAACACGCCCCTCTCTGTCCCTCCTATAGAGTTTATATCCTGGAATTGCAGTATGCCACTGGTTCTCCGCATTCCACCAGGTTTCTGTTATACCTACTATGTCAATGTTTTCCCCTAGCCACCAAACATTCCAGTTCTCCCATCTTTGCTCAGAGACTTCGGACATTTGCATAATGTCTCCTGCCCGTTGCCTTCTCTGCACGGAATGGCCCCGACGGCGAGAGGGCAGGCCCGCCTCATGCCAGCTTGTAAACGGGGACTTGGACAGGGCGCAACTTACAGTACTGCCCCCACCATAGGAACGCCTCTGACAAAAATGATCTTTTAAAAGGCAGAGAAATAACCCTCACTGCTTCAGTTTGAAGTTCCCTGCAGCTTGCAGCTTGAGGATCACTGCTGTGCCCTGCAGCAGTGATTTTAAATAGGATTGGCTGTAAGAATTATTGGGGAGGCATAAAAATTTAAGAGCTGCATCACCTCCTCTCCTCCTGCCGCCCTGCCAGTGGTAGAATCTAGTTGAGCCCCAGGAGAAATAGTTCAGCAATCACAATAGCAGTACCTGCCACATTTATCCGCCAGGGGGCCAAATAAAAGAGACCCAAGTAAGGATCCCAGTTGGAAGGCAGCAACAGTGAAGACCAACAGGACAGGGTGAATCTGTGCATCTACGCTGCTCGTCTTCACAACATGTGTAGTTATGTTCTGAAACAATTGTTTGAGCTAGGAGAGAGGTATACACAATAATCAGTGTTAGGGTCTTTTCACACATTGCTGGGTAACACACCTGGATTATAATTGAGTATAAACCTGTGAAGGAGCTGCAGCCAAACTTGGCTGACCAATGGGGGTAGCTGTAGGATACACCAGACTCATCATAATGTGCCCTCCAGAGTGACTGACCTGGTTTCTTCACTCATGCGCACTGATACGTACGCGCATGGGTGGATATGTCCGTTCTTTGCACATGCGTGCTTCATGGACATATGCATGCATGCATGCACGCACGCGCGAAGTACATATGGAAGTGCTCATGTGGGAAGAAGCCAGGTCAGTCACTCTGGAGACAGAAGAAGACGGCAAAGTGCACACCTCCAAGAGCCGCGGCGGGGGGGGAGCATTCCAGACGCAGAAGACGGCACGGTGCACCACTCCCTGGCATGAGCCGTGGCAGGGGCAGAAGAAGACAGCACGGTGCTCCCCTTCCCGGTGGCGAGGGGGGCACAAGCCACAGCGCGGCGAGCCAGGAAACCGGCCGGAGTTTTCAACTGGCAAGAAAAACGGTCGAAGTTCACCCCCTAACGGTTTTTAGGCCTCTTTTAGGACATTTTTTGCAGGGGGATTTTTTGCGCAAGGTTGGGGGGGGTTCAACCCTTCCGGCGGCCCACCCCTCAGTGGGGGCTGGCTAAGCCTCTGGTGATGCGTCAGGCCCATCTTCTGTCTCAGAGCTGCTCTCCGCGACTCCCCTGCTCCTCTGACAAGTGCAGCGGTGGCCGGAGAGCCTGCAGTTGCCCAGGACGGGGCAGTCCTCCTTTCAGTCCTGCCTCTGCCGCTTTACTTTCATAACCTGGCAGCACGGCTCTTGCTACCTCCACTGCTCCCCCCAGAGGAGTGGCAGCAGAGCAGGCCCTGTTGCCCGCTAAGGGGCCACCTCAGACGGCAATCGGCGAGAGGTGTGGAGTGCCCTGCTGCCCCGTTCCTCGCCCCTGTTGATGGTGATCCACCCAAGATGGGTAGTAAGCATATCCCGCTCATGCTTTATGCAGATGATGCGGTGCTAATCTCCATTCGCGGGTTGGTTTGAAGCATCTTTTAAATAAATGCCAGGACTATTTGAGCACCAACAAATTTCAACTACAGTTAATTTTCAGAAGACCAAGATTCTGGTGTTGGAGACCCACAGTCATTTAGCCCATTTGTTTTTTCTTCTCAAGCCAAGAGAACGTCGAGTGATATCTTGCGCCAGATTCAATGTAACTCCTTCCCAGGTTTCTGTGGGTAGATATTCTAATACCCCACTTACGGATCGCTGTTGCACCATGTAATATGAGCACCCCCTCCCGCCACTGCTTCCATGATTTAAAATGTTTTTTTCGGTGGTGCCATCTTGGATCTCATGAAATCTCACGAGATCCAAGATAGCACCACCGAAAAAACATTTTAAACCATGGAAGCGGTGGCGGCAGACCCAGAAAACTGGGACTGACCCGGTTCCGGGACCGGCTTGTTGGGACCGGGCTCCGGAAACCGGGGAAGTCCTGGTTTTTCCTGGACGGATGGTAAGCCTAATCTTGACAAATATTTCAGGCCTCCCGGATGCGGAGAAACTGGGTTTTCCTTTTCAATGATGGTCCCCCAGATGACTGAGGACAATCGTATTGACTTACCTTATTGGGCTATTGTACGGATTACAACAAGAAACATTTGTGAAACATTTTGAACACTCAAAAAGCTATATAAATGCAAAGTAATAGGGGGTGACTTTACTTCTCTGAGTAGACACACATAGGATTGTGCTTTAGGTTGACTTGCCCAAGCTCTTCCAGTGAGCCTCTAGTCCTGGCTGAGTAGGAATTTGAACCCAGGTGTCTGACCATCTGTCAATCGCATCACACTTGGGGTGTCTTCTTGATACACAATGTGTACCCTGATAGCCAGAAGCACCTGAGAGCTTCTCGATGCCTCCTTTGGGCTGACAGACCCTCACTGACATCACTGCAGGGGGGCGGAGCTCTAAGTTCCTCTGTGATCGGAGCCTCAGTTACACGGAGGAATGAAGCGCCCTGCCCCCACACCTTCCGAACCAGTCAAAGCAGTGAAAACAATGTGCAGGAGACTCCCTGCGCGTTGTTTTCACTGCTTTGACTGGTTCGGAAGGCGTGGGGGCGGGGCGCTTCGTTCCTCCGTGTAACGGAGGATCCGATCACAGAGGAACTTAGAGCTCCGCTCCCCCTGCAGTGATGCCAGTGCAGACCCTCCCTGTTATAAGGCTGAGAGAGGAGTATGGCATGAGTTGGCGCACACAATTCTATTTGGGGAGCCTGAAGTTCAGCTTTCTGTGGTCCCTGAGGAAATCCTTGTCCTTGCCACAGGATGTCGTGAATGACACCTAGCCTAGACGCCTTTAAAAAGAGGATTGGACACTGTCTTTAATATTTCATGTTTCTGTCTATACGACTGCTGCTGACAATGTGGTGCTCAGGGAAAATATTTCAATTTTGTCCTATTTTAAAAAGGATCTTCAATCATGAAGCGATCTGGAAAACATACCTCAAAAAGGCCAAGCAGAGTCTAGCAACGTAAAGCAAAAGAGGCAAAAATGAACGTAGTCAAAAAACAAGCTGGAGCCATGCTTCAATACGTCCAGAAAAAAGCAGATGATAACCAGCCTGGTTCCTCCTGAAGACACTACTCCTCTGCCCCCAATTGAAGAAGCTAGTTCTTCTGAATCCGAAACTAACATGCATTCTGCTTCTGCAGCAGAAAAAGAGAAAGTGGAAGAAGCAGAGAAGGATACAACTGAACGCCATGACAAAGGGCCCAATCCTATCCAACTTTCCAGCACTGATGCAGCCGTGCCAATGGGGCGTGTGCTGCATCCTGCAGTGGGAGAGAGTCATGGAGGCTTCCTCAATGTAAGGGAATGTTTGTTCTCTTACCTTGGGACTGCATTGCAGCTGCATTGGCACTGGAAAATTGAATAGGATTGGACCCACAAACGCTGAACATCAGATGAGTGATGTCCAGGAGAAAGATTTGCAAAAGTTACATGATGTGTCTTTCTGGGAGATACCAGTTCAAGATACTCTTCGGGTTCAAATTGTCAACGTTGGAGGTGCTCCTTTCCAGAACAAGGATGGGTCTTTCAGCGTTGTGGTGAGGCAAGGACAGAGCGTTAAAGGAGAGGGGCGCCAGCGTTCAAAACTGGTTCTACCAGCTGATGCCAGGTGGCCAGAAAATTCTGCGATCATGGATGGTCTACTCACCTGTGAGTGAGCATTTCTGCTGCTGTTTCTGCTGCTGACTGTTTGCTGCTCATGTTACAGATACAACATCCAAGTTTGTGATTGGGTTTCAGGCATGGTGGAGACTGAACCCGAGAGTAAAGAACCATGAGAGATCTGATGAGCATCTAAGTTGCTTTGAGAAATGGAAAGCATTGGAAAGAGGACTGAGGCGGCACAAAACCATTGATGCTGAAAGTATTACTTCTAGGGAACTGGAGACTAAAAGGTGAAAGAACATCTTACACAGTTTGCTGGATATTGTATTGTTTCTTACCAGGCAGAATCTTGCCTTTCATGGTCACCTGGAAGATGAAACCTCAGTGAATAAAGGAAACATTCTTGGGATGGTTGAGGTGCTTGCAAAGCATGATACAGTGCTGCAAGAGCACCTACTGAACTTATAGCAGCAGAGAGTATCAAAACATAAAATCTGTCTCTTATCTTTCCCCAACAACTCACAATGAGTTTATACATGCCTTGGCAAAGCAGGTCAGGCAGAAACATGTCACAGAGATAAACTCTGCAAAGTACTTTGGGATAATGTTGGACAGCACACTTTAGCACATCATGACCAGGTGGCTGAATGATCAGGTATGTAAAAATCAGCAATAGGGAAGTGGAGGTGAAAGAAGCATTTTTAGGATATTTCCTTTTACATAGGAAAAAAAAAACTGCTGACATCAGTTCTCCAATTCTTAAATGTTTGGAAGATGATGGACTGGACATAATGATGTGCCATGGTCAAGGGTATGATAATACTGCCAACATGGGTGGAACCCAACAGGCCATTCTTAAGGCAAAGAACAAGAAAGCAATTTTTATTGGAAGTGTGGACCACTCACTTAACTTGTGTGGCTTCCACTCTTTCTCTGAAAATCCATCGTGTACGACGTTTTTTTGGAATTCTTGAGTCAATGTTTACTTTCTTTGCTGCTTCCACCCAGCAATGGACTGTGCTGATGAACCATATCCAGTGAAAAGGCTATCAACAACATGCTGGAGTGCACATTATGCTGCATTCAAGCCAGTTAAAGAAAACTATGATGGGTCGGTAGAGGCGATGGAGGCTCTTTGTGATCCAGAGGAAGATGGGGACAACACAAAGGGTTTAGCATGTAATTTTTTGTACACTGTCTTGGATTTCACTTTTCTCTGCTACCTCTACTTTTAGTGTGCTGTACTTGAGGAAGTTGATAGTGTACAGCAGTACCTGCAGACTAAAGACTTAGATCTCGACAAGTTGGTGATAAAGCTAGAGGCACTAAGACTTTTTCTGCAGGAGGAGTGCAGTAACCTTGTGGAGCATGCAATTCAACAGGCACTTTCAGAATCAGAGGAACGTGGAATTACAGTACAGAGAAGACACAGGTAGATAGATCATGGCAGGGGAGCTTGCAAGAAAATGCTGGACTCAGTGCAAGAGGAAAATAAGAGGGCAATGCTTTAGTGCATCGATCGCTTTCAGTCAGAACTCCACACCAGATCGAGAGCCATCAAGGAAGTAGCAGGCATGTTTGACACTCTTTAAGTGAAGAGTCTCCTATCTGCCACTGAAGAACAGTTAAAGGTGTTGGCAGCAGCGTCACGAGCCAGCGCGTCACGCTGGGCAAGGGGTCGGCTGGCTCGGCGCATCACCCCCACCCCCTAGCCACGACACCCACCACCCCAGCCATGACACACACACCCCAGCAGCATCATCCCCCCGGTAATCACTCCACGGAGAGGATGATGCGCTTTGCCGTACCACGCCGAGCCACGTCTCCTTTGGCGGCTTGGCTGCTTTTAGGTTGGCCAGGCAAAGCTTTGAGCGGCGCATGCGTACAATGCTGCTCGAAGCCTTGCCCTTGGAAGGGCTGAATGAAGACCCAGTTGGGTCCGGGACCAATCTGAGCCCGGGTTCCGGGACGGTCCCGGAAATTCCGGGACAGATGGTAAGCCTATGCATGCAAGCAGTCTGGCTACCACATTCAGTATGTCGGCAACCCAAAAGCAGACCATCTGGTACAGAACTTGAATTTCTCCCATCCAGACCCCTAGCTCTGCTCAAATGTGACTTGTGGGGTAAGTGTATTTTTTTTTGGGGGGGGGAATCAATTGGAAAGCATCCAGTTGCAGAGGTGCTGAGATCATCGCTGATGCTTCTGTGGCTAGTCACCACCTTGTACGCCACTGCTGCAGCAGTGATGACCTCAGCACCTGTGCTGCTAGAAGTGCATTATTTGAATTGTCTCCCAAAAAATCAAATTAACCTGACTGCATTGAACTTAGAATAGCTGCAGTTCAGCCTCCTTTAGCAACTTTTATTGCAGTTTCATCTGGACAGGTTGAGTTAAATGTAAAGCAAGCCATGCATTGTGATTGTGTGTCCAGGCATAAGCACTAGACTACTAGAGCTTTCCTGCACATACTTAAGAGATTTGACTTATAGTCGAGATGGAGAAGGGACTGAATCATGAATCAGTCTGGGCATGTGTGTGCATGCAATTTTTAAAAAGCACCCCCAACATCTCCTGCAAAGGCAAAGTATGTTACATGTACCCCAAATACGGAATATCCTTGAAAAGTAGGGACAGTTGGATCTTACACATTAACCCCTAAGAAGTCATCTGCACTGCAGGGCTGTCTTACCTTACTTGGTTCATTGACTAACCATATGTTGAAACCATATTGGCAGCCTGCCAAACAGGAAATGAATGTAAGCAGAGCAAGGAAATTCGTTAGCTCCTGTGGGACAGATGAACAGAAACAGTGACCTGAGTACACAGGGCAGAAAAGTTCACAAATTCTGGTTTTTGTTGATAAATCCAGAGCGTTTGGCTTTCCTTTTTCACAAAGACTGGTGCTGTTCCAGTACAAAATGATGGTTGCATGCAAAGCTGCACCCTGCTTAATCTTGCCTCTGTGCCAGAGCTATTGTAATAAAGCGGCTTGTACCTAAGGGCAGAAATGTCGGGCACCCTCCCGGCACCTGGCGCGTGGGGGAGGGGCCTGCGTTGTGTCATGGTTGGCCATGCAACCCCTCTACCCCCAGCATGGTTTAGTCCGCTTTCATTCCCCACGACACTTTTCTTTTTAAAAAAACCCAACCATAGATGCTCCACTTACGTGTTCTTAGGGTCATATCTACTTTGACCCCAATACTGTCCGTCTGCCACATTCTACCTTCCTTTTCACGCCTTCCTTTGAGGACAGACACTTCCCCTTGTTCCCAAGCATGGTCTGCCTACAAGTATCTGTGCAGTAGTAATATATCACCAATTCATTGCCATTGTTTTTCCCCACTTACCACGTTGTTTATCTCCCCAAAATCATACTTGGAACCTCTGTCATCAGCAATACCATTCACCTTATTTATGACAACATTCCATGAAACATTGCTAAGTACTGGCAATATACAGGAGCAGAGACACATTTCTTCAGGAAAAATCTTGCTGATCTCATTGAGAGGAACTCAAGAGAACTAGCTTCTCTTCTGAGCCTTTCCACTATCTCTTTGATACTGCTATATCAGTATTTTATCTATCTTTTCTCCTCCTGTTTTTCTAATTTACAATTTTTAATGTCTAATTTTATAATCTTACACACCAGACCTATGTGTGTAGCCTAGAAAACAATTTCATATCGCTTAAGGAGACCACTAGTGATTTATATACCCACAGGACCACAGACTGGTTTCTCACCTTTTTCTTGGGCCCTGTCTTGAAAATCTCCATGCTTTCTGGAGTGGGGGTCAGGAGTCACTGTGGGGGAAGAAGAGGGGGGCCTGTCAGGAGGTTGTCAAAACTTTCAGCTTCCTGAAGAGCATGAAAATCAGGTGCCTCTAGAGAAGCTCACCAGCAGGTCACAAACATGATGGTCTTCTTGGCACAAAGGCTTTTCTTCTTTGACCCCACAACACCTGGCACTTGGAAGTATTGTATGTTGCCTGCCTCTGAAACGGAGTTTACTTCCATCTAACTAGCATAGCTAACAGAAGAGAAATAAACATCCGGGGATAGCAGGTCTCAGAGCCCCCCCATCAGGAATATTAGCGAGCTTAGCAGATCATGGGCTTAACAATGTGACTCTGCTTCTTCCTGGCATGAGTTACCTCTGAGCAGACATACTGTAAAAAAGAATGGAGGGGGACGTACTAATTCTTACTATTAACCATTCTGTAGACAGATGAGGAATTTCTCACAGGTGATGTTTTTCAAACCCTGTTGCCTGGCAAGATGAGAGATTCCCCTTCACACGTGCACCCTTCCCTCCCTCCCTCCCTGCCAACCACTGAGGGACTTTGGACGTTTGCCTGCCTCTGAAACGGAGGTTCCATCTAACAAGCATTGCTAACAGCAGAGGCATAAACATTGGGGGGGGGGAGGTAGCAGGGCTCAGAGCCCCCCCCCCCTGCATCAGGAATTTTAGTGAGCTTAGCGGATCATGGGCCTAGTAAATTAATGTGACTGCTTCTTCCTGGCATGAGTTACCTAGCAATTCTGTTGACAGATGAGGAATTCCTCACAGGTGATGCTTTTCAAACCCTGTTGCCTGGCAAGATGAGAGATTCCCCTTCACACGTGCACCCTTCCTTCCCTCCCTCCCACCAGCCCATGGAGCAAAGCAAAGCAAAACTGTTGGTAAAGTGTCATCGTTGGGCCGTGTCCAGCTAATGAACGGCAGCAAAGGGCCCTGGCCCTCATCTATTTCTCTCCATGCCTGCTCAGCTCTTTGCAGGCTCTATTCTGCATTTCAGCAAAAAGTTCCCAAAGAAGCTTCCTTAGCACAAGAAATAGAAAAATAAATGGTCCTTTGTCCCCTAAGGGCTCACAGTCAAAAATAATGACCGCTTGAACAATTAAAGAAACAGCCCAATCCACCGTAATTTATTTTATTTATTTATTTAAAGAATTTATACCCCGCCTTTCTCCCGATAGGGCAATCAAGGCGGCTTACAAATATATAAATACAATAAAAATAATTAAAAACAAGGTAATTAAAACAACGAAAAGAAACAAACACCATTGGGTCACCTTGCGATTACATTGATTAAAAAAGCCAGCCCAACATGTCAATCATCGAACGCCAACCTGCATAAAAACGTAGAGGCCCTGCTGAAAGGTCTCTAAGGAGGGAGCCATGCTTAATTCCAGGGGGAGGGATTTCCGTACTTGTGGTGCCACCGCCGAGAAGGCCCTATTCCTCACTGCCATCCCCCTCACCTCCGTCAATGGCGGCACGGTTAACAGGGCCCCCCTGATGACCTCAAAGTAAGGGTCAGATTATAAGGAAGGAGGCGGTCCCTCAAATACCCTGGTCCCAAGCCGTAAAGGACGTTAAAAGTCAAAACTAGCACATTGAATTGTGCCCGAAAACAAACCGGCAGCCAGCGTAGCCAGCGAAGCAACGGCCCAACTGAGTTGAACCGACGAGCCCTGGTAACCACACGGGCAGCTGGATTCCGCACTAGTTGCAGTTTCTAAACAGTATTAAGAATATAAGAACATAAGAGCCCTGCTGGATCAGGTGAAAGATCCATCTAGTCCAACTTTCTGTATCTCACAGTGGCCCCACCAGGTGCCTCAGGGAGCACACAGACAACAAGATACCTGTTTCATGCTGTCTCTCCCTTACACCTGGCATACAGAGAAAACCTACTTTTAAGCCGGGAGGTTACTTATTCCCATCATGTCTTGTAAACTATAATGGACTTTTCCTCCATGAATCTATCCAAACACCTTTTAAAGGCATCTAGGCCAGGTGCCATCACCACATACTGTGACAAGGAGTTCCACAAACTAATTATACGCTGGGTAAAGAAATATTTTCTTTTGTCTGTTTTAATACTCCCTCCACTCAATTTTAGAGGATGTCCCCAAGTTCTAGTGTTGTGTGAGAGGGAAAAGAACTTCTCTCTATCCACTCCCTCCATCCCATGTCTTCAAAGGCAGTCCCACGTAGAGCGCATTGCAGTAATCTAATCTAGATATCACTAGGGCATGGGTCACTGTGGCCAGGTCTGCACGATCCAAGTACGGACGCAGCTGGAGCACCAGCCAAAGCTGGGCAAAAGCATGGAGTTGATCACTGGAATGACCTAACTGGAATGGTCGTTCCGGCAGCGCTAGGCTCTTGTAGGATTGGGACAAAAGCCAGAAGCTCAAGAGACGATGTTGGAAGGAATGGTTACCCCAGGATAAGCGACTAAAAGGCCCAGGAGTGAGGGGCAAGGCTGCCTACAGGCAGTCACCCCACCCTACGCAAGGTAATTCCCACAGAGGCCTTTATAACGCACAGGTGAAGACTATGCCAACTAACCTCAGCTTCCTTCCAGTCCTGGTGATAGGCAGAAGTCAGCCAAGTTTTCTCTTGAACGTTAACAGCATTCCAGAGTCAATCAGGCAGCGAATGAATGCCGGAACGTTCCATGGGCAGCTGTTGACAGTTGGGTGCTGAGATGAGCTTGTTGGCAGATCTTCTGGCAATGCAGATGTGGGAGCACATCCTTGCCATCGTTTCATGCCCACTGGCATAATAGAGCGGGCGCTGCATGGTGGGTAAGAGACTGAGCTATGAACCAGAAAGTTCCCAATTCTGATCTCCCCTCTGCCACGAATGCACCAGGTGGCCTCAGTCCCTCCATCTGCAATGTGGGGATAATAGTAATCTATGTACAGAGTTGCGATTACCATATAATTGATGTGGAGCGCTTTGAGAGGAAAACACAAATAATGGGTTCTTCTTGAACCGGACGACCACTAAGAAAGTGGCCTTCTGATATCATGAGACCAGGCAGTGAAGAACGCGATGGCTCAGCTTTGCAGACTTGGCACCCAGGGAACGACATCATCGATACTTTTTAAATGATACAAAGGGGGCTTTGTTAAGGACAAATTGTGTCCCCAAAGAGGCGCTGTACTGTAAGTGGTCAACACAAACACACAATATGGAATCTATAGATGTGCATATATTTAAAAAGACACACAAAATGGAAAGGAGCATGAAGTCGAGTGGAAGAGAACAACAATGGACCAGGAAAGGTAGAAGAATAGTACATGCACAAATGCAAAAGGGGTTTTCTTCCCTTTGTCTTTTTCTTCCATGTTTTGTGTTTTTGGAGCTTGGCACTTCCTGGTCCGTCTGAGACCACAGACGCACTCTTAGGTTCTCTTTTAATAAATATCTTACAGATTAATTTTATCCTTAGATTCCTCCCCCCCCCCCGTACCTGGTTTCTTTTTTCCTTAAAGAACTCATTTTTTTCTTCAAATTTGTGGTTTAATTTTCATTTATTTTTGTGGATTAATCTACAGAAGGGATGTGGAAAAGTCTGGCTCAAAGTCTTGAGTTGTCTCAAGTCTCTGGCTCCAAGGAGGCGGCAAGAAGCCTACCTTTTTCATCACTGCTTTTTTTCTTTGCTGGAGATGCAGGCGGCGGCAGAAAACGTAGATTGCTCGTCGCCACCCCCTTGCTCCACTGCCTGTTGCCCTCCAGTCACTGCCCCCAGCCTCCCCCAGATGAAGAGGAGTCCTGCTCACCCTCACCACTGCTGCTGTGTCACTGATGAATTCCTGGGGGTGGTGCACCTCCCCCCCAGCTTGGCACCCAGGGTCCTGTACCCCTCCCCCCTTAGCTACACCAGTGCTGCCAGGTATGGCCTATCTAGCACTACAACCCTGCCCTCTGCCCATTTGGGATAGGCAAAACAACAACAACAACCCATTGTGTTATCATTTTATTTCTTCATTTTTATTTAAATTTGGATCAAGTTGTTATATGATTTGTATTTACTTGATTTAAAGGAAAAAAGCTGCTCAATTTGGCTTGGAGGACATGAAGAGAAAGAAGAATATTCCAGTAATTTTAATTACTTGCACCACACCTAGAGGGGGCAGAAAGAAAGTGCAAAGGGGAGGTAGCAGGGACAATGGATTTCAAAGCCAAGAAGGCATTATATATATTTAACACTGTAATCATATGTGTACTTTAGAATTTAAAATACCGTATTTTACGCTCCATAGGACGCATCGTCCATAGGACGCATGCATCCTATGGAGCATAAAATAGAGAAAAAAAAGTTTCTACTTACCTGGGCTTGGGGGCGCTTCGGGGAGGCCTGTGGGGGCTTCGGGGAGCCCCGCGCGAGCCTCTGCAGGCCTCCCCGATGTTCAGTTCAGCCGAAAATAGCGATTTTCGGCCATTTCCGGAAATGGCCGAAAATCGCTGTTTTCTCCCGAACTGAACATCGGGGAGGCCTGTGGGGGCTTCTGGGAGGCCTGCGCGAGCCTCTGCAGGCCTCCCTGAAGCGCCCCCAAGCCCAGGCTTTGCATCATAGGACGCACACTTTTTTCTCCCTATTTTTTGGGGGGGAAAAGTGCGTCTTATAGTGCGAAAAATACGGTAATTTCATTGGAAAAGTAGAAAAAAAACACCCAGAGCATTTCTTTGGACGAGGAGGAAAACTGCGATCAGCAATGTGTCCACAAATCCCAGAGAGCCAAAGGACAAGATTAAGAGACCACTTGCTACGGTTACTTTTTATTGAAATGCAGGTCTACTTACAATTTGTTTACACACTGAAGGAGTAAATCTAAAGTGCTGAATTTCCTCACAAAAAAAAAGAGTTGTAAAAGTCAACAGCCCCCCTGGTAAGATGAGAGACTCTCTTTCTTTGCAAATTGAGGAATTAAGTACAGTAGATGTCACCAGTGGCCCCCACGTGTCTCCCACATGTCCACCCACTGACATCACATAGAAGATGACATCATCAGACTTCCTGTTCCCCTTCAAGTGGCAGCAAGAGAACTGGAATGGAAAACACTGAGTGCAGTAGCATCACATTTTCCTTTCTCCTAGACCTTGTCAAGGAGACACAAGGCTTGGTTGGCATCTCCTGGCACATCTAGTAGATCACTGACTTGGGTGCCCCTAAGTGCCTCTCTGGTCTCTTTATGGCTGCCGGCTTCACATTCAGGTACTTCTTGACCAAATATATTTCCAAGAGCTTCCTAATTTCCAGAAAGGTCTTTCTTTTTGTTTCTGGGACAACCTTGAGGATATAAAAAAAGCCAGCTACGCAGAATGGCAAGAATATGAGGAAGCTGTAGGCCCTGATATGTTTCTAGAGATGGAAACACAAAAAAAGGGGGGGACAGAGATAAAACAGACATGAGCACAATACAGAAGCTTATTTTTGATCATGCCTATATCTTCCTCCAGAAATTCTCCTCCCAAGGAGATCAGGGCAGGGGTATCTCATTTTTTTTTCAAATCTTCACAAGCGCCCTGGGAAAGGAAAGGATGTACATAATACCAGGCAAGGAAAGGCTGTACATAAACCAGGCATGGATTCTACTCATTCTGTTGCTGGAAGCAGAAATTTGAGCTGCAGCCTGGAGTCCGGCGGTATGGGGGAGGCATTACTTTGTTGACCAGGCAAAAGAAAAGGACCTATTCAGAGTCGTCACAATGCCTGCAAATCAGAGCGGGACTCTGAAGCCATGTGAATAAAACGAGCCTATAACAAGTCAAATCATCTAGTTTAGCATTGTCTGCACCAGATCTCCAGACAGCAGATCTCCCAGCTCTTTCCTCGCCCTATCTGGAGTTGCCAGGGATTGAACCTGGGACTGTCTGCAATACCACTAAGCTCTAGCTCAAGCCAAAGCCGAAGCCTCAGCAGTGCAGCCCACCAGAGCTCCTCAGGCCAGGAGGTATCGAGTTCATGACTCAAATCCCCTGATTCTCGGGCTAAGGCCACGGTTCCCAAACTGTCCGCCGGGGTACTGCAGATAACTCACAGGGGTGCCATGGTATATTTTAAAGCCACCACAGGACCACTTAGGGGCGCTGTGAAAAATGTATGGTAACACTAAGGGCCATGAGCTGAGACCCTGGGGAACCACAGGGCTAAGCTGAAAGGCAAACTTGCTCAAGGTGCTGTGAGCGTTATGGCATTGCAGGATTGACATTCAGCTGTAAACACACAGACCTGAATTTTGAGGGCTATCTAATTATGATGAATTGAACACCCTTAGGATATAGCTTCATTTGCTATTTTTATGGAGGGAGCAGATTGGGGCAGGATGGGCTTGGTTTACCAATTCTGACCATTCACTTCTGGCCAATGACACTATTTTGCAAAATCACTTACCTCTATCAAATTGAATGTGAAGCGAACAAGGAAGATGAAGAACCACTGAGCAAATCCCCCAACTGCTTGGGCTGATGACCGAGAAGACTGAAGGAACAGTTCTGTTATAATGAGGGGAGGAATCGTACCTGATTAGAGAGAAAGGCTTGCAACAATTAATACCATTTTTATTGTCTCACGAACAGCGCAATCCTATTCTTACTCCCCGCCCATGCAGTGGTACCAAAATGGCTACCGCTGCATCCTATGGTGGGGGGGGCAGTGGTGGACGTCTCCTCTGGGTAAGGGAACAATCTTTACCCAGGGGTAAGCCTCTGCATGCGCAGGATGGTCTACATGGATCTTCTCTTGATAAATAGGTGGTATAGGTCCGCGTGGACATGGGCCGTGGGATTGGGTATGGGTAGGGGACTAGGATTCGCTGCCACCAAACCCGCCCCTCCTCAGACCCAATACGCCTATACCCTGTCCCATTCCGTCCTCCCCCGTCCCAGCTGCTGCCTCAATTCGCCCTCCCGCCACCCCTCCATCTTACCTGAGTAGCGCATTGCTGGAGCACCTATTACGACTGGTTCTGAAGGCATTACAGCAGTCAGCACCAGTGGAAGAGGAACAATGACATGGGAAGGGAAGTATAGGATTGGGCCCCAAATTTATCCCAGTCATCCCATGTTCCACTGGAGCTCAGTGTATCCATCTTACCTGGTCCCATGGCAATTCCAGTTATGAAGATGAAGAGGAGAAAACAGCTAACGTAAGGTATCCATGTGATGATTCCCTGTTGGAGAAAGTTGATCAGGTTTCAGATAATGTATGAATGAGGTTTCCAGGTGTCTCTTATCTTAGCGGATGGCCCTTCTTTGTCTTTGGTATGCCTTCAACCACAGAATGTAACAAATGCCAGTGAATACCAAGGGTTGAGCCCACATCAAAAATACGTGGTGTTAATTTTGCAGGAAAAATCTGTCAAGGGGAATCTACATCTTTGGCCTCTCCTTCACCCAAGTCAATTTCAAAGGCCAAACGATTTTTTCTCTCATGTATGTTTCTGCAAGTGATTCAACAGAAAGGCCACCTCACATTTCAAAACTCCACTGTTCTAAAGCATAACTTCAACAACAACAACTGGGTGTGATGAATGCTCCCTTTTCCTCTATTTTTTGGTCTATTTTTCTCTTTTTGGTACCTGAGGCTGAAGCTAATGCAAAGAGAGGACTCTCTGGAGAAGACTCTAATGCTGGGAAAGATTGAAGGCAAAAGGAGAAGGGGAAGGCGAAGGATGAGATGGTTAGACAGCATCACCGATGCAACGAACATGAAAATGAGCGAACTCAGGAAGATAGTGGAGGACAGGAAGGCCTGGCGGGATATGGTTCATGGGATCACGAAGGGTCGGACACGACTTAACGACCGAACAACAACAACACCTCAGAAGCTCCTGTGCTGGTTCAGCAGCCTAGAAAGTTGCTAAGGCAGGGTTTCTCAAACTGTGGGTCATGGCCTGATGCTGAGGTGGGTTGCCAGTTGGGCTGACCCACCCACCCTTGGCTCCAAATTGGAGCCAAATGGAAGCAAACTGAGGCCACTTCCGGGTTCCGACTCACCTTCTGCAGCTGCTCTCCCATCGTGCCGGACCCAGGACGGCCTCTGGAGGCCTCCGCTGGCCTCAGAAAGCATCTGGAAGCGACTTCTGGGTCACTTCTGGTTTCGCCACCGTGATTTCTGGTCACATTAGGAGGCCTTTCTGAGACCCGGAGCGGCCTCCGGGTGGTTGCTACGGGGTAGAAGCTGCAGAAGGGGAGTCGCGGCAGTGGGAACTTTGAGAACCACGATATTAGGACAGTCAAGTCAAGTCAAGTAAAAACATTAATGGCATAAAAGAACTGTACAGAAAAGATATGGCGGCCCCACCAACCCCAAATACAATTTCCAAAGCAGTACTTTAGAACATACAAATAAGATACACACATAAAAACAATACTAATAAAATGTCTATAACCTTTGTCACTTACACAAAGAACAAGTTACAGTCAGAGGTGCATCTGGTCCAGATTAAGTGAAGATATTGGGCTACCAACTGAACGAAGAGTCAGATAAGCTATTTCTGAGCAGAATATTCTGCTCCGCAGCATAACAAGCCCCTAAACAGAATTTGAAAAATCTGAGCCAGGCAGAGGTATCAGTCTTGTGCAGGCCTGCTTCAAGGCACAACGCTGCGTAGAGAACGCAGTGCGGAACCGCAAAGCTCTTATATAAGAAACAGGACTGAATACGCTCTACAGTAATGGAGAGGACAGAGATCCAGATAGGAATACCAAACAAAAGACGCGCTATAACTTTAGACTTAAAATCTGGATGGCCGCTGGGATTTAGGAATTGCCCCAGGTGTAAAAGAAGTGCAAGATGGCCTGTGCTAATAGCTTGGTCGAGGAAATGGCAGCCTGTCGATGGGTGGTCCAATGATACCTATGATGGAACAGTATACCAAAATACATACATTCTTTGACTTGTGGAATTGCTCTCCTCCCAAAATCGAGGGAGTTTGTTTCCACTGGGTTAGGGCATTCTTTGCAAGCAATCTCTGACCTTTGTTTGGAAGGCCATTATCTAGCCCACATGCATTTATAGATTTGGTAAATTCCTCCAAGGCTAGAACACTAATATGGTCATGTGCTTAGCAACTGGGCAGCCAAACCTGACCATCTCGGTTAAGGGTGGGATAGAGTGACCACACAGGTTAAGAACATAAGAAGAGCCCTGCTGGATCAGGCCAAAGGCCCATTTAGTCCAGCTTCCTGTATCACACAGTGGCCCCACCAGATGCCTCAGGGAGTACACAGCCTACAAATATCCTGTTTCCTGCTGTCACTCCCCTGCACTTGGCACAGAGAAAACCCACTTCTAAAACCAGGAGGTTGCTTATGGCTTGTAACCTGTGATGGTCTTTTCCTCCATGAATCTATCCAAACCCCTTTTAAAGGCATCTAGGCCAGGTGCCATCACCACATCCTGTGGCAAGGAGTTCCACAGATGAATTACACACTGGGTAAAGAAATATTTTCTTTTGTCCATTCTAACTCTCCCTCCACGCTGTCAGGTTGACCCTCCACTCAATTTTAGTGCATGTCCTCTGGTTCTGGTGTTGTGCGAGAGAATCCACTCTCTATCCACTCTCTCCATCCCATGCATAATTTTATACGTCTCAATCATGTCCCCCCTCAGGCGCCTTTTTTCTAGACTGAAAAGCCCCAAACGCTGTAGCTTTTCCTCATAAGGGAGGTGCTCCAGCCCACGAATCATTCTGGTCGCTCTTTTCTGCACCTTTTCCAATTCAACTATATCCTTTTTGAGGTGTGGTGACCAGAACTGGACACAATACTCCAGATGTGGCCTTACCATCGATTTGTACAAAGGCATAATGACATTGGCCGTTTTATTCTCAATCCCTTTTTTAATGATCCCGAGCATGGAATTGGCCTTCTTCACAGCCGCCGCACACTGGGTCGACACTTTCATCGACCTGTCCACCAGCACCCCAAGATCTCTTGGGTGGATGCCATCCGGGCCTGGTGATTTATTGATCTTTATTTTGTCAATTAAGTCTGAGACGTCTGAGTCGAGCCCTTCCTCCTTTGTGGGATACACTCCCGCTGGGCCTCTATTACTGTTGTTTTAAGCAGCATCCATGCAGTCTGGAGCGATTGGACTCTTTTTACCTTCCCTTTCAGCTTTTTTTTTTTAACTAGTCTCCTCATTTTGGGGGAGTCTGCCCTTCGGAATCAAGGGTTTTTGTGTCAGATTTGCTCGGCACTCTCCCCCCGACATGCATGGCAAAACAGATCGCAGCATGGACAATGTTCCCCAATGGTTCGGTAACATTTACATCCCTGACCAGATCTAGAGTGCCACACAATATCAAATCCAGAGTCACCTGTCCTCTGGTCAGCTCCGTGACTAGCTGCTCTAAGGTACAGTCATTTAGCATATCCAAAAATCCAGTCTCTCTTTCATGACCAGAGCATGAATTGACCCAGTCGATGTGAGGATAATTGAAGTCCCCCATGACTACAACCCTGTCTCTCGTTGACACCTCCCTGATTTGCTTTCTCATTTCAAGATCAGGTTTTTGATCTGGAGGACGGTAGCATGCCCCTACTATTACATCACTCCTCGAGCCTGGTAATATAACCCACAGTGATTCTACAGAGGAGTCAGAGCTCCCCTCAAACTCTACTCTGGTGGATTCTACCCCTTCTTTGACATAGATGGCCACTCCACCTCCAACATGCACCTCTCTGTCCCTCCTATAGAGTTTATATCCTGGAATTGCAGTATCCCACTGGTTCTCCGCATTCCACCAGGTTTCTGTTATACCTACTATGTCAATGTTTTCCCTAGCCACCAAACATTCCAGTTCTCCCATCTTTGCCCGTAGACTTCGGGCATTTGCATAGAAGCACTTGTATACCAGGTCCCTCAAGAAGGGCTGCATGTTTGCACTTTTATCCCTGCAGCCTTCTGTCCTGCTAGACTGGCTGTCATGTCCCATCACGCTACCGCTCCCAATTCTTACTCTGTTATTATTACCTGACTGTTCCTGAACCTCTCCACCCTCAATCCCTAGGGATGAGGAATCCTGAACCGGATGCCCCTTGGCTCCTGTCAGCTTTCCCCCAGGGGTCAGTTTAAAAGCTGCACTGCCACCTTTTTAATGTTACGCGCCAGCAGTTTGGTTCCATTTTGGTTCAAGTGAAGCCTGTCCCTCTTGTACAGGCCCGGCTTCTCCCAAAACGTTCCCCAGTGCCTAACAAACCTAAACCCCTCCTCCTAACACCAGTGTCTCATCCATGCATTGAGACCCCTGAGCTCTGCCTGCCTAGCTGGCCCTGTGCGTGGCACATGTAGCACTTCCGAGAACGCTACCTTTGGTTTCTTGGATTTGAGCTTCCTACCTAGCAGCCTAAATTTTGCTTCCAGGACAGCCCGGCTACATTTTCCCACGTCGTTGGTGCCGACATGCACCACAACCGCTACCTCCTCCCCAGCACTCTCTACTAGTCTATCTAGACGAGAGGTGATGTCTGCAACCTTCACACCAGGCAGGCAAGTCACCATGCGGTCCTCACATCCGTCACAGACCCCCCCTCTTTGTTCCTGACTATAGAGTCACCCACGACAAGAAGCCCCCGTCCCCCCCTCCCCAGAGGAGTATCCATAGTGCGACTCGATATGGGCCCATCACCTGAAGAAAGGGTCCCCACTGGGGGATTGTTTCCCTCTTTTCCAGAGCGATGTCCTCCAGCCCTGAGACTCCCTTTCCTGGCAGCGGAGGAGCTGGCCAACTGAGGGTGGGACAACACCTCCACATTCTTAGAAGTCTCACCCTGGTCCCTCTCTACCTGCCTCTGCTTCTCCAGGTCAGCAACCGTGGCTTCAAGGGAGCAAACCCGTTCCCTGAGATCATGGAGCTCTTTGCACCGAGCACACACCCATGCCTTATGCCCAAGAGGCAGATAGTCATACATGTGACACTCGGTGCAAAACACTGGATAGCCCCCACCCCTCTGCTGTCTGTCTGACTGCATAGCTTTTGTGTGCAAGTTATGGGTTTATCAAGTTTGGGTACCTTAATGTTGTTGTTGGAGCTCTCCTATCTTCAAGGGAAGTGCCGGGCAGTGTGTGGGGGCTGGCCTTCTCGCCCCACTGTTTTTTGTTTGTTTGTTTGTTTTTCATTTTTTAAAATTTATTAAATTAACATTTCACGACAATCCATATCAATATCATAAATAAATGACATTCTAACATCATTTCCCTATACATATAACAATACAGTTAACAATACATAAAGTTATAATCCTAATAAATAATTGACCAATATACCAATGGATCGGTTCCATTCATTTCTGTATCTGTTTCCCTATCCAATTTTAACAAGGGGTACCAAATTTTACTGGTTATCTATTTTAATCTCTCCTCTTAAAAATCTATCTTTTACAGTCATCTTCTCCATGCATGCTGTTTCCCATTTGTTGTTCAGTCGTTAAGTCGTGTCCGACCCTTCGTGATCCCATGAACCATATCCCGCCAGGCCTTCCTGTCCTCCACTATCTTCCTGAGTTCGCTCATTTTCATGTTTGTTGCATCGGTGATGCTGTCTAACCATCTCATCCTTGGCCTTCCCCTTCTCCTTTTGCCTTCAATCTTTCCCAGCATCAGAGTCTTCTCCAGAGAGTCCTCTCTTCGCATTAGGTGGCCAAAATATTTGAGTTTCAGCCTTAGTACCTGTCCTTCCAGGGAACAGTCAGGCTTGATTTCATTTAGAATTGACTGATTTGATCTCCTAGCAGTCCAAGGGACTCTCAGGAGTCTTCTCCAGCACGACAGTTCGAAAGCATCTATTCTTCGGCGTTCAGCCTTCCTTATGGTCCAACTCTCGCAACCATACATTGCTACTGGGAACACCATCGCCCTGACTATACGAACTTTTGTTGGCATGGTGATATCTCTGCTTTTTATTATGCTGTCTAAGTTTGCCATAGCTTTCCTTCCAAGGAGTAAGCGTCTTTTAATTTCATGGCTGCTGTCTCCGTCTGCAGTGATCTTGGAACCCAGAAAAGTAAAATCTGTTACTGCTTCCATTTCTGCCCCTTCTATTTGCCAGGAATTGATGGGACCCGATGCCATGATCTTAGTTTTATTAATGTTGAGTTTCAAGCCAACTTTTGCACTCTCCTCTTTCACTCTCATCAAGAGGCTCTTTAGTTCTTCTTCACTTTCTGCCATTAGGGTGGTATCGTCTGCATATCTGAGGTTGTTGATATTTCTCCCGGCAATCTTGATTCCGGCTTGCGATTCATTCAGCCCTGCATTTCTCATAATGTACTCTGCATATAAGTTAAATAAGCAGGGTGACAATATACAGCCTTGCCGTACTCCCTTCCCAATTTTGAACCAATCAGTTGTTCCATGGCCGGTTCGAACTGTTGCTTCTTGACCCGCATACAGGTTTCTCAGGAGACAGGTAAGGTGGTCTGGTACCCCCATCTCTTTAAGAATTTGCCACAGTTTGTTGTGATCCACACAATCAAAGGCTTTTGCGTAGTCAATGAAGCAGAAGTAGGTGTTTTTTTGGAACTCTCGTGCTTTCTCCATGATCCAGCGCATGTTGGCAATTTGATCTCTAGTTCCTCTGCCTCTTCGAAACCCAGCTTGTACGTCCGGTAGTTCTCGGTCCACGTACTGCTGAAGCCTAGCTTGTAGGATTTTGAGCATAACCTTGCTAGCATGCGAAATGAGTGCAATTGTACGGTAGTTTGAACACTCTTTGGCACTGCCCTTCTTTGGAATTGGAACGTAAACTGACCTTTTCCAATCCTTTGGCCACTGCTGAGTTTTCCAAATTTGTTGGCATATTGAGTGCAGCACTTTCACAGCATCATCATTTAGGATTTTAAGTAGCTCAGCTGGGATATTATCATCTCCACTAGCTTTGTTGTTAGTAATGCTACCTAAGGCCCACTTGACTTCACTCTCTAGGATGTCCGGCTCTGGGTCAGTGACCACACCAGCGTGGTCATCAGGAACGTTAAGATCTTTCTTGTATAGTTCTTCTGTGTATTCTTGCCATCTCTTCTTAATCTCTTCTGCTTCTGTTAGGTCCTTGCCTTTTTTGTCCTTTATCATGCCCATCTTTGCACAAAACGTTCCCTTGATATCTCCAATTTTCTTGAAGAGATCTCTAGTCCTCCCCATTCTGTTGTTTTCCTCGATTTCCTTGCATTGTTCATTTAAGAAGGCCTTCTTATCTCTCCTTGCTATTCTCTGGAACTCTGCATTCAGTTGTTTATATCTTTCCCTTTCACCATTGCTTTTCGCATTCCTTCTTTCCACAGCTATTTGTAAAGCCTCATCTGACAGCCACTTTGCTTTCTTGCATTTCTTTTTCTTTGGGATGGTTTTCGTTGCTGCCTCCTGTACAATGTTACGAACTTCCGTCCATAGTTCTTCAGGCACTCTGTCTACCAGGTCTAATGCCCTAAATCTATTCTTCACCTCCACTGTATACTCATAAGGGATATGGTTTAGGTCATATCTGACTGGTCTAGTGGTGTTCCCTACATTCTTCAGTTTAAGCCTGAATTTTGCAATAAGAAGCTCATGATCTGAGCCACAGTCAGCTCCAGGTCTTGTTTTTACTGATTGTATAGAGCTTCTCCATCTTTGGCTGCAAAGCACATAATCTATCTGGTTTCGGTATTGACCATCTGGTGATGTCCATGTGTAGAGTCGCCTCTTGTGTTGTTGGAAAAGAGTGTTTGCTATGACCAGCGTGTTCTCTTGACAGAACTCCGTTAGCCTTTGCCCTGCTTCATTTTGCGCTCCAAGGCCAAACTTGCCTGTTGTTCCGTTTATTTCTTGATTTCCTACTTTAGCATTCCAGTCTCCTATGATGTAAAGGACATCTTTTTTGGGTGCTAGTTCTAGAAGGTGTTGTAGGTCTTCATAGAACCGGTCAACTTCATCTTCTTCGGCATCAGTGGTTGGGGCATACACTTGGATTACTGTAATGTTGAATGGTTTGCCTTGGATTCGAACTGAAATCATTCTGTCGTTTTTGAGGTTGCACCCCAGTACTGCCTTTCCCATTCTTTTATTGACTATGAGGGCTACTCCATTTCTTCTAAGGGATTCATGCCCACAGTAGTAGATATGATGGTCACCTGACTTAAATTCGCCCATGCCCGTCCATTTTAGTTCGCTGATTCCCAAGATGTCAATGTTCAATCTTATCATCTCATTTTTGACCACATCCAGCTTGCCTTGATTCATAGACCTCACATTCCATGTTCCTAAGCAGTATTGCTCCTTGCAGCATTGGATTTTCCTTTCAACCTCAGACACATCCACAGCTGGACGTCCTTTCGGCTTTGGCCCAGCCACTTCACTCTTTCTGGGTCTACTTGGAATAGTCCTCCGCTCTTCCTCAGTAGCATATTGGACACCTTCCGACCTGAGGGGCTCATCTTCCGGCGTCATATCTTTTAGCCTTTTGGTACTGTTCATGGGATTTTCTTGGCAAAGTTACTGGAGTGGGTTGCCATTTCCTTCTCCAGTGGATCACTTTTAGTCAGAACTCTCTGCTACGACCTGTCCGTCTTGGGTGTCCCTGCACGGCATAGCTCATGGCTTCATTGAGTTACGCAAGCCCCTTCGCCACGACAAGGCAATGATCCATGAAGGAGTGTTTCCCATACTTTATTTAAATATCTTTGGAAAGAAAGATTCTTTAAATCCTTCCAACTACTAGCTATTTCTAACCTTGCTGTTCCAATGAGAAGCTCAATAAAATCTTTATTACTCAGTTGTTCATTCTCTTTGTAAGGAATGAATGGTGATTGAATGAAAGTGGAGCAGAAGAACCAAAGAAGATGGCGAATTCGCAGTGCATGATACAAGAGTAGTCTGGCAAACCTAAAGCGAGAATTCCAAGACCTTGACGAAGTGAGACGGTGCCTGTAATTGATTGAGGAATACTCCCTTCTGAAGAGAATGTTCCCTTCAGAGAATGGTACGAGACCAAGCTGTTGGACGTGCCAGAAGGACACGGTCTACTAAAGGCAACTGATAAGGAAAGGTCTGAAATTCATCAAACTAACAATAGAGTAATCCCTCAGCATACACTGACTGAAGATGCTTACTTGAAAGCCACGAAGGCGGGTACTGTACAATGTACAGAAGAAGGAGAAATCTATAAAAGCTGAAGAACGAAGCTTATTAGGTGTGTTCCAGCAACCGCGGCTACTTGAGCTCCCCCACCTCCACAGGGTGGGTAAGTATGAAAGATGGTATGCATGGGTGTGTGTGAGAGCTCTCTCTTGATACTTGTGTAAATGTGTATCTTTTTGTCTCAATAAATGTTACATGCATGGTGATTTTAAATCCAAATTTGGTGTCCCAGTGTCTATGTGAAATCTCGGGGGGGAAGGCTTCGGGAAGGGAACAGAGTTTCACTACACGCTTCCAGATAAAAAGAACTGCCCTATCAGGGCATAACATCTTCTGTAAATAGGGACAGCATTAAAAGTATTTCATTGGCAATTATTTTCTGACCTGTCAATTTTTCTAACCATTTAATCACTTCTTTCCAAAATAGCTCTACTTTAGGACAAGACAACCACATATGTTCGAATGACCCTTTTTCTCCCCAGTTTCTCCAACACATGTTTGATATTTCTTTGTTTATCTTATGGAGTTTTGTAGGAGTTAAATACCATCTATGTATTATTTTCAACATCATTTCCTTGGATTTCGCTGATACTGATCTATATGCCCGATTGTTCCAAATTTGTGTTCATAACTTGTCTGATATTTTTATATTCAAATTCTTTTCCCATACCATTTTTGTTCCTATATGACTAGTATAATCCACATTTATAATACTCTTATATACTGTTGCAATTAGTCCTTTTTTCTTATCTCCGACTTCTGCTAAACAATAATTTTCAAACATTGACAATAATCTAAGTGGGCCTGACCTAACATATATTTTGTTTGCAAAGTCTCTTACTCTTCTCGCCCCACTGTTGAACTCGCACAGTTGCTCAACTCGCTGTGTCTTCTTTTACCTTGGCACATTGTCCCAGTGAGGCACTTCGTCCCAGGAGGCCACTCGCTGCTCCTGAAAAGGGCTCACTCACAAACAGGCCCCAGATTTAAACTCTTATGCAGCTCCTCCCCTGCCTACCTTCTCCTCTCACAGCTGCTCAATTCGCTGTGTCTTCTTTTACCTTGGCACTTTGTCCTACTGAGGCACTTCATCCCAGGAGGCCACTCGCTGCTCCTGAAAAGGGCTCACTCGCAAACAGGCGAGTTCCACTCCCCCAATCATGTAAGTTGATGACATTATCAAAGGAAAGTTATATACGCGCCAGCCTCCAGGAAGTCTTTGCTGCTCTCGGCCAGTTGCTGAATGGTGTATAAATACCCTTAACAACAGTCATAGTAGTTTGCATCTGCTGCCACCATCCCAGGCTATAGAGAACAGGCAGATGAGGGCTGACTGGGAATAAAAAAAAACCCTCCCAGGAGAGCTCTGAACCCCAGGTTTTAAGCTTCGCACAGTAGACTGCCCTACTCAAGGGGTGCCGCAAACGTGCCTCGCGGCACATTTGTCACACCCTAGACCAGACGAGCGGTGATACACCGGTCTGATGTCTACACAGGATTGTGCCGTTAGTTGTTTTTAAATCTCTACTGTTTTATACCGCTGTTTTCATATTTATTATACATTTACAATATAATATACAATATAAATACAATATGTTACATATGTTGATTGCATGCTGCCCTGGGAATTCTGATTGCATGCTGCCCTGGAAATTTTTCAAAATAAATATTAAATAGGTTCTCAAATGTTTATGGCTGGATGAAATGTTGTTGTTCAGTCGTTAAGTCGTGTCCGACCCTTCGTGATCCCATGAACCATATCCCGCCAGGCCTTCCTATCTTCCACTATCTTCCTGAGTTCGCTCATTTTCATGTTCGTTGCATCGGTGATGCTGTCTAACCATCTCATCCTTTGTCTTCCCCTTCTCCTTTTGCCTTCAATTTTTCCCAGCATCAGAGTCTTCTCCAGAGAGTCCTCTCTTCGCATTAGGTGGCCAAAATATTTGAGTTTCAGCCTTAGTACCTGTCCTTCCAGGGAACAGTCAGGGTTGATTTCATTTAGGATTGAAATATACACAGTTAAAATATTCGAGTTTAAAGACCACAGTCGTACGTTAAAAACAAACAAACAAAAAGCATTGCTCTCATGCTTAATAATTTGTGTTACAGACCTGAAGTTCAAGGGTCATGGTTAGCAGAACACAGGAGATGATGGAGATGCCAAGACCAACAAGAAGCAGAGGTCTCCGTCCCCAAGAATCAATCACATAAACCTAGACGATTCACAGGCAGAAAGGGAGAAAAAGCCATTAAGCACCAGCAAGATATAGTGGACAGAGTGTCCGAGCTGAGCTCATTACTGCTTGGCCAAGAGGCTCATTGGCTGACATTGGATCAATGACTGTCTCACAACTTGACCTATATCTGACAGGGTTCTTGCATGTACGATATGGAGGGAAGTCACATATACTGCCCTGAACTCCAGCGGCAGATAACATGGTCAAGTCAAGCTGGGGGTCAGGCTCCAAACATACTGACTATCTGGCCTTGACCCCATGAGGATCTGCCGCCCTCCCCAGGTTGCCCAACTGGGCTCGCAAGGTGGCCAGTCTGCACCCACCATTGAGGATGCAGGGGCTGGCAGTATGCCCAACAGGCACTGAGAAGGGCAGCCTGCAGGCAACCAGGCTGGCACAGCACAAGATGGGAAGGGTCATAAAGAAAATATTTCTTTACCCAGCGTGTAATTCATCTGTGGAACTCCTTGCCACAGGATGTGATGGCATCTGTCCTAGACGCCTTTAAAAGGGGTTTGGACAGATTCATGGAGGAAAAGACTATCACAGGTTACAAGCCATAAGCAACCTCCTGGTTTTAGAAGTGGGTTTTCTCTGTGCCAGGTGCAAGGGAGTGACAACAGGAAACAGGTTATCTTGTTTTCTTGTGCTCCCTGGGGCATCGGGTGGGGCCACTGTGTGATACAGGAAGCTGGACTAGATGGGCTTTTGGCCTGATCCAGCAGGGCTCTTCTTATGTTCTTAAGGGTCCTCACCATGGGAGGAGGGTGGGGCAGCTTATGGGTCATGATGAGGCCTGCCTAGGATATAGGAATCCCAGAGCCAGGGACGAGTGGCTGGCTGGCCTCAAGCAGGGAGAAGGTCTGGCTAGCTGAGGAGGGCTGCCTACCCTCTAGCCAACAGTTGGAGGGAGGGCTCCCCTAGGAAGCAGAACGACCAGCCCGGATGGAGGAGGAACACAGGGTGCAGATAATCTCCTCCCCATGGTGCAGATAATCCCCTGATGGGACAGGGCAGGAAAATCTCAGACAAGTCTTGGGTCGGAATGTCCTGGGGCCAAGGATTGATATCCCCGCTGCCCCCCTCGAACCCCACACAGACATTGATCAGAAGGGCCACAGACAGGGAATTTTGTTCAAGCTTCAAGGCAATTCCGTGTGGCTGGTTGGCATTGTGCCATTGTGCTCAGACTTGAGAGCCAAGTGCAGGTGAATGCTTATATAGGTCCAGTAGGAGATAAAGGGAGAAAGGCGGGATATAAATTCTTTAAATAAATAAAATAAATAGGACCCCTTTTGGCTCCCTCCCTCCGCTCTTGGGCTGAGTGGCTGCAGCAGTTGCCTGTTCAGTCAGTGTCAGGGCAGCAAGTCCACCTCCTATGAACTGCCAGAGGGACACGGGAGCAGTGGTGTACTCAGCCTTAAGAACATAAGAACATAAGAAGAGCCCTGCTGGATCAGGCCAAAAGCCCATCTAGTCCAGCTTCCTGTATCACACAGTGGCCCCACCAGATGCCTCAGGGAGCACACGAGACAACAAGATACCTGTGTCCAGTCGCCACTCCCTTGCACCTGGCACAGAGAAAACCCACTTCTAAAAAAAAAAAAAAAACCAGGAGGTTGCTTATGGCTTGTAACCTGGGATGGTCTTTTCCTCCATGAATTTGTCCAAACCCCTTTTAAAGGCATCTAGGCCAGGTGCCATCACCACATCCTGTGGCAAGGAGTTCCACAGATGAATCACACGCTGGGTAAAGAAATATTTTCTTTTGTCTGTTCTAACTCTCCCCCCACTCAATTTTAGTGCGTGTCCCCTAGTTCTGGTGTTGTGCGAGAGGGAGAAGAATTTCCCTCTATCCACTCTCTCCATCCCATGCATAATTTTATAAGTCTCAATCATGTCCCCCCTCAGGCGCCTTTTTTCTAGGCTGAAAAGCCCCAGACGCTGTAGCCTTTCCTCGTAAGGGAGGTGCTCCAGCCCACAAATCATTCTGGTCGCTCTTTTCTGCACCTTTTCCAATTCAACTATATCCTTTTTGAGGTATGGTGACCAGAACTGGACACAATACTCCAGATGTGGCCTTACCATCGATTTGTACAAAGGCATAATGATATTGGCCGTTTTATTCTCAGTCCCCTTTTTAATGATCCCGAGCATGGAATTGGCCTTCTTCACAGCCGCCGCACACTGGGTCGACACTTTCATCGACCTGTCCACCAGCACCCCAAGATCTCTCTCTTCATCCGTCACAGACAACTCAGAACCCATTAGCGTATATGTGAAATTTTGGTTTCTTGCCCCAATGTGCATCACTTTGCACTTACTTACATTGAAGCGCATCTGCCATTTTGCTGCCCATTCTCCCAGTTTGGAGAGATCCTTCTGGAGCTCTTCACAATCCCTGCTGGTCTTTACCACCCGGAAAAGTTTAGTGTCATCCGCAAACTTGGCCACCTCACTGCCTATCCCCAACTCCAGGTCATTTATGAATAAGTTGAAAAGCACCGGTCCCAAGACCGATCCTTGGGGCACACCGCTTTTCACCTCTCGCCATTGTGAAAATTGCCCATTGACTCCCACTCGCTGTTTCCTGGTCTTCAACCAGTTCCTAATCCACAAGAGGACCTGCCCTCTTATTCCCTGACTGTGGAGTTTTCGCAGGAGCCTTTCATGAGGGACCGTGTCAAACGCCTTCTGAAAATCCAGATATATAATATCCACGGGTTCGCTCGCATCCACATGCCTGTTGACCTTTTCAAAAAATTCTAACAGGTTTGTGAGGCAAGACTTCCCCTTGCAGAAGCCATGCTGACTCTCCCTCAGCAGAGCTTGTTCTTCTATGTATTTTAAGATTTTATCCTTAATGAGACTTTCCACCATCTTCCCTGGAACAGATGTTAGGCTGACCGGCCTGTAGTTTCCCGGGTCTCCCCTCCTTCCTTTTTTAAAGATTGGCGTGACATTAGCTATCCTCCAATCCTCTGGCACAGTGGCTGTTTTAAGGGACAAGTTGCATATTTGGGTCAAGAGGTCAGCAACTTCATTCTTGAGTTCCTTCAGAACTCTTGGGTGGATGCCATCCGGGCCTGGTGATTTATTGATCTTTATTTTGTCAATTAAGTCTGAGACGTCTTCTCTTTTAACCTCTATTTGACTTAATTCTTTAGTCAGGGAAGACCGTTCTGGCAGCGGTATTTGCCCGAGGTCTTCTGCCGTGAAGACAGATGCAAAGAACTCATTTAATTTCTCTGCAGTCTCCAAGTCCCCTTTTATCACCCCTTTCTCTCCCTCACCATCCAGCGGACCCACCGTTTCCCTGGCAGGTTTCCTGCTTCTAACATATTTGAAGAAGCTTTTATTATTCCCTTTTATGTTGCCTGCCATACGTTCCTCAAAGTCTTTCTTGGCCTCCCGTATCATCTTTTTACATTTCTTTTGCCACAGTTTGTGCTCCTGTTTATTTTCCTCATTAGGGCTAGACTTCCATTTACGGAAGGAAGCTTCCTTGCCTTTTATAGCCTCCTTAACTGTGCTTGTTAGCCATGCCGGCATCCTCCTGGACTTGGTCGAGCCCTTCCTCCTTTGTGGGATACACTCCCACTGGGCCTCTATGACTGTTGTTTTAAACAGCCTCCATGCACTCTGGAGCGATTGGACTCTTTTTACCTTCCCTTTCAGCTTTTTCTTAACTAGTCTTCTCATTTTGGGGAAGTCTGCCCTTCGGAAGTCAAGGGTTTTCGTGTCAGATTTGCTCGGCACTCTCCCTCCGACATGCATGGCGAAACAGATCGCAGCATGGTCACTGTTCCCCAACGGTTCGGTAACATTTACCTCCCTGACCAGATCTTGAGTGCCACACAATATCAAGTCCAGAGTCACCTGTCCTCTGGTCGGTTCCGTGACAAGCTGCTCTAAGGCACAGTCATTTAACATATCCAGAAATCCAGTCTCTCTTTCTTGACCTGAGCATGAATTGACCCAGTCGATGTGAGGATAATTGAAGTCCCCCATGACTACAACCCTGTCTCTCGTTGACACCTCCCTGATTTGCTTCCTCATTTCAAGATCCCCTTCAGGTTTTTGATCTGGAGGACGGTAGCATGCCCCTACTATTACATCACTCTTTGAGCCTGGTAATCTAACCCACAGTGATTCTACGGAGGAGTCAGAGCCCCCCTCCAGCTCTACTCTGGTGGATTCTACCCCCTCTTTGACATAGATGGCCACCCCACCTCCAACACGCCCCTCTCTGTCCCTCCTATAGAGTTTATATCCTGGAATTGCAGTATCCCACTGGTTCTCCGCATTCCACCAGGTTTCTGTTATACCTACTATGTCAATGTTTTCCCTAGCCACCAAACATTCCAGTTCTCCCATCTTTGCCCGAAGACTTCGGGCATTTGCATAAAAGCACTTATATACCTGGTCCCCCAAGAAGGGCTGCATGTTTGCCCCTTTATTCCTGCAGCCTTCTGTCTTGCTAGACTGGCTGTCATGTCCCATCACGCTACCACTCCCAATTCTTACTCTGTTATTACTTGACTGTTCCCCATCCTCTGCACCCTCATTCCCGAGGGATGAGGAGTCCCGAACCGGATGCCCCTCGGCTCCTGTCGGCTTTCCCCCAGGAGTCAGTTTAAAAGCTGCTCTGCCACCTTCTTAATGTTACGCGCCAGCAGTCTGGTTCCGTTTTGGTTCAAGTGAAGCCCGTCCCTCTTGTACAGGCCTGGCTTGTCCCAAAACGTTCCCCAGTGCCTAACAAACTTAAACCCCTCCTCCTGACACCAGTGTCTCATCCACGCATTGAGACCCCTGAGCTCCGCCTGCCTAGCTGGCCCTGCGCGTGGAACAGGTAGCACTTCTGAGAACGCTACCTTTGGGGTCCTGGATTTGAGCTTCCTACCTAGCAACCTAAATTTGGCCTCCAGGACCGCCCGGCTACATTTCCCCACGTCGTTGGTGCCAACATGCACCACAACCGCTACCTCCTCCCCAGCACTCTCTACCAGCCTATCTAGACGAGAGGTGATGTCCGCAACCTTCGCACCAGGTAGGCAAGTCACCGTGCGGTCCTCACATCCGTCACAGACCCCCCTTTCTACGTTCCTGACTATAGAGTCACCCACAACAAGAAGCCCCCTTCCCCCCCTCCCCAGAGGAGTATCCATAGTGCGACTGGATACGGGCCCATCACCTGAAGAAGGGGTCCCCACTGTGGGATTGTTTCCCTCTTTTCCAGAGCAATGTCCTCCAGCCCTGAGACTCCCTTTCCTGGCAGCTGAGGCGCTGGCCAACTGAGGTTAGGACGATGCCTCCACATCCCTAGAAGTCTCACCCTGGTTCCTCTCTACCTGTCTCTGCTTCTCCAGGTCAGCAACCGTGGCTTCAAGGGAGCGAACCCGTTCCCTGAGAGCCTGGAGCTCTTTGCACCGAGCACACACCCATGACTTGTGCCCAAGAGGCAGATAGTCATACATGAGACACTCAGTGCAAAACACTGGATAGCCCCCACCCTTCTGCTGGCTGTCTGACTGCATAGCTTTTGAGTGTAAGTTATGGATTTATCAAGTTTGGGTACCTTAATGTTGCTGGAGCTCTCCTCTCTTCAAGGGACGTGCCGGGCAGTGTGTGGGGCCTGGCTTCCTCGCCCCGCTGCTGAACTCGCTGTGTCTTTTTTATCTTGCCACTTTGTCCCCGTGAGCCACTTGGTCCCCGTGAGGCCACTCGCTGCTCCTGAAAAGGAGCCTTCCCAGCGCCTGGGGGGGGCGGGGGTTGAAGCGCCCCCATCGCTCCGCGCCCCCCCAAGCAGCCAGGCTCGGGGCTGAGTAGCGCGCCATCGGACCGGAGCCCCCGGAAGCAGCGCGCCCCTCGGAAGCGTCACCGGCTTCAGGAGGCTCCGCTCCGAAGCCGGGAGAAGCGATACTCCGAGCGACCGCTCAGCTTGGCGGTCCGGGCCTTCTAAGAAGGTTCTGTGCGTCGAAGCGCCCTTTTACTCCCTTTCGCTCATGCGCAGAACCTTTCTGAGGGCAAACGGGCTGCCCGTTTGCCCTCAGAAAGGTTCTGCGCATGCGCGAAAGGGAGTAAAAGGCGTTTCAACACGCAGAACCTTCTCAGAAGGCCCGGACCGCCGAGCTGAGCAGTCACTCGGAGTAGCGCTTCTCCCGGCTTCGGAGCGGAGCCTCCTGAAGCCGGTGACACTTCTGAGGGGCGCGCCAGCTGGGCTCCGGTGCCGCGCCGCGCAGCCCCGAGCCCGGCTGCCGCGCCCCCCGGAAACTCAGCGCTTGGGGTGGAGCACACCTGCTCCCCCATGTTAGGACGCCACTGCACGGGAGAGATGGCACTTGAGAGTAGCTGCTGGAGGCCGTAGTCGGGGACCCCTCTCTGAACTGGCATAAAATGGTATCCATGCAAATTTCTAGCAAAGATACATCCTTAGGCAGAGATTGCATGTAGAGACTAAAAGGGAAAGAGAGAGAGAGAGAGAGAGAGAGAGAGAGAGAGAGAGAGAGAGAGAGAGAGAGAGAGAGAGATGGGGGAGACTTACTGATAATCCATTTACGACGAGGACCAAAAAAGGTATCAATGCACTGATGTACCGGACGTTTTGCTCATCTACCTTTACAACCAAGTAGAGTTTATCTGCATAATAGTATGCCTGAAATCAAATCACAGTAACCAATGTCAATATGGAAAAAGCTACTGGCTACCCAGAGTTTGGAGGAAAGGTCAGCTGCCTTTGATCTAGAAGAAGAGTTTAATTTCCTGGAAGATAGTCTGTTATTTTAGTTTTCATTATCTTCAATTCTACAATTCCAAACTTGTTGGTATCAGGATCTTTAATTCAGAGAGAGGCCATCTTCCATTTCCCCGAATTATTTTATAGTCCCACTAGACAGAATTTTTTTAGGGTGGTGGTGGAGCTTGGCCAAGGTCAGGCACCTCATTTTCTCTTCTGCCTCAAAGCCTGCTGATACAACCAGTAATGCTTGCAGAACAATCTTTGAATCCACATCCATGTGGTTACAAACTGAAAAAAATGACTCCTAAGGGAAAGCAAACTACTGTATATGAGTCACAGTTCCCCATAACTAGGAATTATAAAAACCAAAATAGTCAACATCCCTTGGTAAGATTCAAGATTCCTAATTCACTTCTCTTTCTTTGCAAAATGAACATAGGAATTCCTTACCTGGGAATATCCTCTTCTGGGGGGAGGAAGGAGGGCATTCACAACAACATGGGTATGCCCCTCCTACTCCAGGAGGCGGGACCGGATCTTCAAGCAAGACTCCTCCTAGTGGAGGGCATCCCCTCTTGCCCCAGTCCAGAACTGAAGAGCTAAAGGAGAAAAAAACACCTCCACAAAAACAAACTGAGAGCAGGCCACAGGGTGGTATGCCCAAAACTGTGAGAACACAATAATCACGCAGAACAAACAAAAAAACAACAACAAGGCCTCTGCCAACAGGCGTGGCTCAGACAAACGACCTCAGGAATAGGGTGAAGGGAAGGGAAGACCCCACCCCGTCCAGCAACAGGATCCGCATATACGCCCGCACAAAGGGCAGGCACAGTCACCATGAGCTGCCGCGCCAAAGAGTGTCGGGGTGAATGCCCTCCTTCCTCCCCCCAGAAGAGGATATTCCCAGGTAAGGAATTCCTATGTTCTCTGGATGGAGGAAGGAGGGCATTCACAACAACATGGGACATGACAGAGCAGTAACGGAACTAGGGTGGGTCAGACGCGGCAGCACCTACTACTGTGCCACCACATGCTGAAGCACCCGTCGTCCAAAATAGGCTTGTGAAGCCCCCACCAGGTCCACCCGATAATGTTTAACGAAGGTGTGGACCGAAGACCAGGTGGCTGCTCTGCAGATCTCTGGTACCGAACTAGAGCCCTCAAATGCTGCCGAAGCAGCCGCCCCTCTGGTAGAGTGGGCTGTGATCCCTTCTGGGGGCACTAGGTCAGATGCTTGGTACGCTAACACTATTGCAGCTCTCAACCACCTAGCTAGGGTGGAAGCCGAAGCCCTGGCTCCCCGGGACGAACCCCTATGAGTTATGAAGAGGGATTCTGACCGCCTGAACTCTTTGGTCCTGTCCATATAAAACCTGAGAGCCCTACGCACGTCTAGAGTGTGCCAAAGTTTCTCCCTAGCGTGGACAGGTTTTGGGCAGAAGGAGGGCAGGATCGCCTCCTGGGCCCTATGGAATACTGAATTCACTTTGGGCATGAAGGCAGGGTCAGGGCACAGCACTACCCTGTCCTCATGAAAAATGCACAACCCAGAGTTGATGGAAAGAGAACCCAGCTCAGACACCCGTCGGGCAGAGGTGATGGCCACCAGGAAGACAGTTTTCAGAGTCAATTCCCGGAGAGAGACCGTAGTCAGTGGTTCGAAGGGTCGTGACGTGAGAGCATTGAGGACCGTGTTCAGATCCCAAGTAGGGGTCCGATGGATTGGGGGAGGGTTGATCAAATGAACCCCCCTGAGAAACCTTTTAACATGTGGGTGAGTGGACACACGGACCCCCCTATCCACGCCAAGAGTGCTGTTCAATGCTGCCACTTGCCTCTTGAGTGTGTTGGTACTTAAACCCATCTCTAACCCATCCTGAAGGAAAGCAAGGATATTTCGAACTTTGGGCTTGACGGGGTCCACCCCTTTTGAGCCGCACCAGGTCAGAAACCCCCTCCAAGTTGCACCATAGGACCGTTTGGTAGAGTCCCTACGAGAGGCTAACATTGTGTCTATCACCTTATCTGAGTAGCCACAGTTTTGGAGAGCCCTCCGCTCAACCTCCAAGCTGTTAATTGGAACATTTGTGGTTGAGGATGACGAATGGGGCCCTGCGTGAGCAGGTCCACCCGAAGAGGAAGGGGAAGGGCCGGCTCGCTGGATAGGGTTACCAGGTCTGGGAACCAAGGTCTGCACGGCCACCTCGGAGCGACAAGGATGAGCTCCACTCCTAGGTCTTTTACCCTGCGCAGAACCAAAGGTAGAACTGCCACCGGGGGAAAAGCATAGAGGAGGCCCCGAGGCCACCCGCACTGAAGCTCGTCCACGCCTTCCGCACCCGGCTCCGCCGTCCGAGAGAAAAAGTGGGGCAACTGAGCGTTTGCGCCTGTGGCGAATAGATCGACCACGGGCCGACCCAATCTTTGGACGATCCAGGCGAACGTCTGTGGATGCAGTCTCCATTCCGCTTCCAATAGACGCCTCCTGCTCAACCAATCCGCCGAGACATTCAGGGTCCCGGCCAGGTGTTCCGCCCTGATGGATCCCAGATGTTTCTCTGCCCAGTCGGGCAGGCTGGTGGAGACTGGTTCCCTGGGACAGACGACGCTCGCTGTTCCACCATCGGAGGGAGCGTAGGACTTCCGCCGAGACTGGAAGACTGCGATGCCTCTGCTGTTCGATGTGATGTTGGTAGGGAGCAAGGATAGCTTGCAGGGGCCGCATCCTGGCGCGTGCCCATTCTACCACATCCTGGCAGGACACCATCATCCCCAGGATGGATGCCAGAAACATTAAGTCTACCTGCTGCGATCCCAGGACTCTCCGGACAGCTCCCCGGAGCTTCAAGCGCCTCTCCTGGGACAGGGCAATCCTGAATGCTCTGGTATCCACCCAGACCCACAGATGTTCCAACTGTTGGGTCGGGACAAGGGTGCTTTTCCTCATGTTGATGACGAAGCCCAGGTCCTGGAGACAGGCCATGGTCCGCTGAACCTGGACTTCCGCAAGTCTCTGGGACGGAGACTTGACCAGAATATCGTCCAGATAGGGGAAGATCGCTATCCCCTGCTGGCGAAGAAAGGCCACTGGAGCGATGAGGAGCTTGGAAAACACACGGGGGGCGGAGCTTAGCCCGAAGGGTAAGGCTCTGTACTGGAGGAGCAGGTCCCCATAACAAAATCTTAGGAAGCGACGATGGCGAGGCAAGATGGGGACGTGGAGGTAGGCCTCCGAGAGGTCGATGGATGTTAGAAAATCGCCCTGATCCAGGGCTGCCATGATGGTCCTCCACGTCTCCATCTTGAATTTCTTCTTCCGAATGAAGCGGTTTAGCCACTTCAAGTCTAAAATCGCTCTCCACTCGCCGCCCTTCTTTGGCACCAGGAACAGAACCGAGTAGACCCCCCGCCCTCTCTGGGAGCGGGGAACCGCCTCGACCGCCCTGATGTCCAGAAGATGCCGAATTGCCTGCAATTTGAGGGAATGTTTGCTCTTGTCCTTGGAGGCTGGCACCCTCCAGTACCTGTCCCGTGGCATTTTGGCGAATTCCAGAGCGTAGCCATTTTGTACAGTCTGAAAAACCCACGCGTCGCTGGTGATGTTTTCCCAGCGAGGCGCGAATCCCAAAAGTCTTCCCCCTATACTTGAGGAGGATCCTCCCGGCCCAAAGTCACGCCCCCCGATGATCCTTGTGGGGCTTGGACTGGCTGGGGTCCTGGCTTCCCTGGGGTCGCCCCTTGGGGAAGACCCTGGACTTGTTCCATCTATTCTTACCCCTGTTTCTATCCTCCTGCCTGTAGCTGGCACGAAAGGACTGAGTCTGAGGGGGTCTGGGCTTGGGAAGGTCCTTTTTACTAGAGGGGAGGACCTTGCGCTTCTCCTTATCCTCCACCGGGAGAGGCTCCAAGGCTTGACCGAACAGCTTCGTACCGTGGAAGGGCACGCCAACTAATCTGGATTGTGAGGCTGAGTCACTCTGCCAATTCCTGAGCCAGATGTTGCATCTGGCCGCCACATTAGACGCAACAGCTCTGGCACAGAACTGCATGGAGTCCAGGGATGCGTCTGCAGAAAAGGCAGAGGCCAAGGCGATTTTTCTCAGAGTAGCCTTGACCCGCTTAGGGAGCCCCTTCTCAGATGCCAACTCCTCAGCCCAAGAGACCGAAGCTCTCGCCATCAGGGAATTGGCAGCCGCAGCCCTGAGAGCGTGAGAAGAAGCCTCAAAACTCTTTTTGAGGGAGGTGTCCACCCGCCTGTCACCTGGGTCCCTCGGCCCCCCTCTCCTTCGGTGGGGAGAACCGCCACGGACGAAAGGGTGGCGACAGGGGGGTCGACTGTGGGCACCTTCAGCCGCTCTATCGCTGTTTCCGGCAAGGTATAGAATTTATTCACCAGCCGAGCGGAGTGTTTGGGGTGAATGGGGTTGGCCCATTCGGAGTCAATCACCCTCTGGAAGGCCTCCGGGAGAGGGACAATTGAGGGTTTGGAGGGACCCCGTGGCAACAGCTTGGAGGAGGTGGTCCTACTGGTAGAAGGCTCTGGGGCCTCTGGCTCAGGCGCCAGATCCAGTGTGCTAGAAACATTGTCCAGCATCTTGGGGAAGAGATCAGCTGGGAGGAGCCGGTTAAGATGCTGTTCCTTATCCTCAACCTCGTTCCCTGACAGCTCCCCCTCCTTCATGCTAGATCCTGAGGACAGCCACTCCTCAGAGACGGGGAACCAAGGCGTGCGTCCCTCTTCTCTCTATGGGAATGCTTCTGCTCCTTTTATGGGACTTAGAATGTTTAGACCTTTTGTGTGGGGTCTGGACATACTCCTCCAAAGAGGACCCCCTCCCCGCAGAGCTTGGGGACCTACGCCTCTTATCCTTATGAGAAGATGACGGGGTCAGGAGCAGGCTTGTCCTTACTCGCTCCGTCTATAGCCACTTTAATTAGCTCCACAATTCGAGCTTCCAATGCGGGATCAATCTGCTTGGGTTGCGAGGACTCTCCCCCCTTAGTCACCTGGGTAGCCCCTTTGGAGGAACCTGCCCGCTCAGCCATCACTTGCCTGGTCCTGACGAGCAGTGAAAACACCTCAAACGGCTGCGCCCTGCTGTTTTCTGGCGTCCCGCTGAGGTAAAAACAGGCCGAAAACGACTCAGCAAGCGGCTGGCCACGCCTCTTGATTTTGGCGCGCACTGGGCCGATCGTCAGCTGAGGTAAAGAGAGCGGCGGTAGCCTCTGGAGAGGCCCTCAACTGCTCGCCTTCGCTCCCCTGGCCTTTGAAGAGGCGCCGGCTGAAGATCTCTTAAAAAGCGGCCGGTAGCGCTATTGCCACGGCGGGCGCGTGGGAGGCACCTCGCTGAAGCGGCTTGCGCACAAAGGCCCCCTTCAACTGACAGGCCCCCCTCAAAGCAACGTCCTAGCCTGGCTAGGATCGTCGCTGGGAGAAAAAAGGGCAGGGGAGGACACACAACACAATGGACAAACGTTGAAGACAAACAAACAGAAAACACAAAGGAGTCACAAAGTCTATCTGTTGAATAAAACACAGAGCTCACAGGAGCTCAAGAGAGATCCGTCCTTTCTCTGAGGAGGCAGAACCGGACTGGGGCAAGAGGGGATGCCCTCCACTAGGAGGAGTCTTGCTTGAAGATCCGGTCCCGCCTCCTGGAGTAGGAGGGGCATACCCATGTTGTTGTGAATGCCCTCCTTCCTCCATCCAGAGAAGTAGATATGACTGCCACATGTCCATGGACCCGCATCACTGCATGGCATCTCCCCATTAATGTCAAGGGAAAAAATATACATGGATTGAAAGGGGGAAATGCAAAGCACCATTATGTCACGTCCAGAAGCGTCGCTCCGGTAGGGGCGGGGCTGTAAGTATCGCTGCGGTCATAGTCTCTTTACCGAGCGAGGAGGAGGCAGCCCCGCCCCCTCACTGTCCGAGCCAGTCCCCTACGGAGAAAGCAGCAGGCAGGGTCTCTTGCCTGCTGCTTTCTCCGTAGGGGACTGGCTCGGACAGTGAGGGGGCGGGGCTGCCTCCTCTTCGCTCAGTAAAGAGACTATGACCGCAGCGATACTTACAGCCCCGCCCCTACCGGAGCGACGCCTCTGGTCACGTCATGCTTTGAATTTCACTCAGACAATAAAGCCCTTTTTGAATGTTGACTTTGGGCTGGCCTGGACATATTTCTTCCTCAGAACCTATTTGAATCACCCACAAGTTCATGGCCAGGGCTTGGGGTCATACAGTTCACTACAACAGGAATTGCATCATTTGTACCCTTGCCAATCTGCCCTAGTAGATTACCCCCAAAGAACTGGGCACAGGTACTAGGTGATGCCAACTTCACTCTGCAGCCTGATTGAGGGCATTGGATAGTTCTCACCACCCTCTGGTTCTGGCCTCCCTATGTCCCCAGTGCACAAAGGCTGACCTCCCTAGAGACAGTCACACAGTGGCTAATGGATGATCCAAGACGGCCTGTAAACGTTTGCACCTGAAAATACCCCTGATCGTCATTAGGGCGCACATCACCCTTGAGCGGGGGCGCGCGCGTCACCCCAGCCCTAGGGTGACACCCCGCTGCTGCTGCCGGCTCCAAGTGTGTCCTTCCCAGCTGGCGGTCTGGGGCCTTCTGACGAGGCGCAATGCGTCAATACGTGCACTTTTAGCTTTTTCGCGCATGCGCAGAAAGTTTCTGAGGGCAAGGGCTGCCCTTTTGCCCTCAGAAATGGTCTGCACATGCGCGAAAAAGCTAAAAGTGCACGTATTGACGCATTGGGCCTTGTCAGAAGGCCCCGGACCGCCGGCCGGGGTGGATGCTCCGAGGCCTTCTCCCAGACTCAGAGCCTCCACGCATAACGGGGGCGACGTTGGCGGGTGCGCGTGTCACCCCTGTGCGCTCATCACCCCGGGGCGACCCGCCCCTTCGCTTCGTTCATATCTGTACATGTTTTTGCTAGCTCAGCTAGCAAAACTCTCACGGTATCATCTTACTGTGCTGATGCCAGAGAACTGCTGGGTCGCGAACAAGGTGACCACACAGACAAGTTGCCACCGCTGGCGTGGGGAGTGCAGCAGCTTCAGGATGGTCATCTGCTTTTCTTTCCTCTCATAGAGGTCCTCCTGATGGAGCTCTTCGATCTCATCCTCCACATCATCTTGACCTCTAAGCTTCTTCAAGGCTGGGTGGGAGGTGGGGAAGGAAGGGTTTGAAGGAGTCAGAGCGAGGATTTGGAAGGACTCAGCAAAGCCAACCTCAGTTGCCCGGAAGAGGTGGGATGGCCATACTGAGAATTCTCACGTGTTGGGGGGACCTTTACACAAAGGTAAAATGGTGGCCTTTTACGGGTGGTGGGGCTTCCACTGGCCTTGGTAGGTCCAGCTTTCCCACTCTCTGGAGCCTGTCCTGAGTTGGTCAGTTCCTGCATTCCAGGCCTGGCATAGCAGTGTCTCTATTGAGCCTACCCCACACTGCCCCCTCACTGCCTTTGCCTCTACAATCCCTCCTTTCCCCCACTGTCAACATTTAGACCATGGGAGGCTTTTTCCATGGCTCAAAGAGGCTTACAAAACACCCCGACAACTAAGGGTGCAGAAGCACCCCCTGGTTCGACCCGAAATGGCTCAGCCTCCCCCCAGATGACCTTAAGGAGCAAGCATGAGGCCACCTGAAGCGTCCGTGAGGAGAGGCACTTGTTACGAGGCAACCAGCAGGCAGGGAAAGGCGACTTGCAGCCCGCCAGCCCCTTCCCTGCACTCGTGGAGGTCACTGCATGCAGCCTCCCTGCTCTGCCCCTCTTCTGCTTGTAAGGAGCACGAGCCGGGGAAGCTCCTGGGTTTCCAGCCTCCCCTGCACCAGTGAATTTCCAAAGAAGAGGCACAGGCTAAGGAGGCCGCTTGTAGCGCCCTTCGTAAATAAAGAGGAGAAGCACACCGGCTTATTTATGCACAGATTATCTGTGCATAAAGGTTATCTTGTTGTCTTGTGTGCTCCCTGAGGCATCTGGTGGGGCCACTGTGTGATACAGGAAGCTGGACTAGACGGGCCTTTGGCCTGATCCAGCAGGGCTCTTCGTATGTTCTTATGTTCTTATGTTCATATTTGCCCAAGATTTTATTTATTTATTTGTTTATTTATTTATTTGGAGAAAAAAAAACTCAACCCATTTTTCACAGTGAGGCATCCCAAATGAATAGCCTCAAGAGTTATGTGACACAGCCCCACCTGTCATTGTCATTGACAGACTTTGGAAAAAACACACACACCAGAAAAAAGACGCTCAAACTTTTATCTCCCTATATCTACACAAACGTGCAAGCTGCAGGAGCTTAGCTCTTTGAAGGGCAATTAGCATCATAAGAACATAAGAACATAAGAAGAGCCCTGCTGGATCAGGCCAAAAGCCCACCTAGTCCAGCTTCCTGTATCACACAGTGGCCCCACCAGATGCCTCAGGGAGCACAAGACAACAAGATAACCTGTTTCCCGTTGACACTCCCTTGCACCTGGCACAGAGAAAACCCACTTCTAAAACCAGGAGGTTGCTTATGGCTTGTAACCTGTGATTGTCTTTTCCTCTATGAATCTGTCCAAACCCCTTTTAAAGGCATCTAGGCCAGATGCCATCACCACATCCTGTGGCAAGGAGTTCCACAGATGAATTACACGCTGGGTAAAGAAATATTTTCTTTTGTCTGTTCTAACTCTCCCTCCACTCAATTTTAGTGCATGTCCCCTGCTTCTGGTGTTGTGCGAGAGGGAGAAGAATTTCCCCCTATCCACTCTCTCCATCCCATGCATCATTTTATACGTCACAATCATGTCCCCCCTCAGGTGCCTTTTTTCTAGGCTGAAAAGCCCCAGACGCTGTAGCCTTTCCTCATAAGGGAGGTGCTCCAGCCCACGAATCATTCTGGTCGCTCTTTTCTGCACCTTTTCCAGTTCAACTATATCCTTTTTGAGGTGTGGTGACCAGAACTGGACACAATACTCCAGATGTGGCGTTACCATCGATTTGTACAAAGGCATAATGATATTGGCCGTTTTATTCTCAATCCCTTTTTTAATGATCCCAAGCATGGAATTGGCCTTCTTCACAGCCGCCGCACACTGGGTCGAAACTTTCATCGACCTGTCCACCAGAACCCCAAGATCTCTCTCTTGATCCGTCACAGACAACTCAGAACCCATTAGCGTATATGTGAAATTTTGGTTTCTTGCCCCAATGTGCATCACTTTGCACTTACTTACATTGAAGCGCATCTGCCATTTTGCTGCCCATTCTCCCAGTTTGGAGAGATCCTTCTGGAGCTCTTCACAATCCCTGCTGGTCTTCACCACCCAGAAAAGTTTAGTGTCATCCTCAAACTTGGCCTCCTCACTGCCTATCCCCAACTCCAGGTCATTTATGAATAAGTTGAAAAGCACCGGTCCCAAGACCGATCCTTGGGGCACACCACTTTTCACCTCTCGCCATTGTGAAAATTGCCCATTGACTCCCACTCGCTGTTTCCTGGTCTTCAACCAGTTCCTAATACACAAGAGGACCTGCCCTCTTATTCCCTGACTATGGAGTTTTCTCAGGAGCCTTTCATGAGGGACCGTGTCAAACGCCTTCTGAAAATCCAGATATATAATATCCACGGGTTCGCTCGCATCCACATGCCTATTGACCTTTTCAAAAAATTCTAACAGGTTTGTGAGGCAAGACTTCCCCTTGCAGAAGCCATGCTGACTCTCCCTCAGCAGAGCTTGTTCTTCTATGTATTTTAAGATTTTATCCTTAATGAGACTTTCCACCATCTTCCCTGGAACAGATGTTAGGCTGACCGGCCTGTAGTTTCCCGGGTCCCCCCTCCTTCCTTTTTTAAAGATTGGTGTGACATTAGCTATCCTCCAATCCTCTGGCACACTGGCCGTTTTAAGGGACAAGTTGCATATTTTGGTCAGTAGGTCAGCAACTTCATTCTTGAGTTCCTTCAGAACTCTTGGGTGGATGCCATCCGGGCCTGGTGATTTATTGATCTTTATTTTGTCAATTAAGTCTGAGACGTCTTCTCTTTTAACCTCTATTTGACTTAATTCTTTAGTCAGGGGAGACCGTTCCGGCAGCGGTATTTGCCCGAGGTCTTCTGCCGTGAAGACAGATGCAAAGAACTCATTTAATTTCTCTGCAGTCTCCAAGTCCCCTTTTATCACCCCATTCTCTCCTTCACCATCCAGCCGACAAACCGTTTCCCTGGCAGGTTTCCTGCTTCTAACATATTCGAAGAAGCTTTTATTATTCCCTTTTATGTTGCCTGCCATACGTTCCTCAAAGTCTTGCTTGGCCTCCCGTATCATCTTTTTACATTTCTTTTGCCACAGTTTGTGCTCCTGTTGATTTTCCTCACTAGTCCAAGACTTCCATTTACGGTTCCCAGTGCCTAACAAACCTAAACCCCTCCTCCTGACACCAGTGTCTCATCCACGCATTGAGACCCCTGAGCTCCGCCTGCCTAGCTGGCCCTGCGCGTGGAACAGGTAGCACTTCTGAGAACGCTACCTTTGGGGTCCTGGATTTGAGCTTCCTACCTAGCAACCTAAATTTGGCCTCCAGGACCGCCCGGCTACATTTCCCCACGTCGTTGGTGCCAACATGCACCACAACCGCTACCTCCTCCCCAGCACTCTCTACCAGCATCTATCTCGAAAACTTTAGGAGCTCAGCTCTTTGAAGGGCAATTAGAAGCCATCTGATTTTTCAATAGCCTCAGGGCTTGAGGCAATTACAATTACTTATCTGAACTTTCCATCACCTGTGTTTTCATTGGAGGTTCTGCAGGATCTACCAGATATCAGGTTGCGACAACCAAGTGGGTCCCGACCCACAGTTTGAGAAACACTGATCTCAGGCAAGGTCAATAACGGTCTTACTTTCTATGCAACAGCAGGGGAGGCGTCTTCAGCCTTTGCAGTTATCACAGCTACACAGGTCTCTGTGTATTTCAGGACCATTGTACCTTGCCTTGCACCCTCTTCATCCCTCTTCTGAATCAGTAGGTACCGAGGACTTTCAGGGAAGCGAAGCAGTAGGAAGAGCTGAAATAATGCCAGAATTCCAGGGATGCATATCAGGTATGGCAAACCTGTGGAAGAAGACACATTGCTGATGATGAGACATGTCCTGTGTGCTACAGACCTAAGGCTGCAATTCTCTGATTTACCTTTTTTGGTGCCTAGGATTTCACGATCACCAAGGACCTGGGACATCAGCATGCCAAAGCTGAAAACCATCACGGGCAGGATGCTTAGGCCCCCTCTCAGGTTTCTGGGGGAGATTTCTCCAACGTACAATGGAACAGCACAGGAGAATATGCCTGATCAGATAGCAAGCCAAAGGTTAATGACAGGATGCTCACAGTTTATGCAGAAATGTGCATAGAAAGGATCCCCCAACAGGTGATAATATTTAATCACTCTTTGGGGGGGGGTTGTTCCTGCAAGGAACTATTCTATTCCAGCTTGTCTCCCACACTCCATGTCTATGACAGGCTATTGGGTGAGATTGTATGGAGACATGATGTTCTCTGCCACTGGTACGCTGACCTCCTCAGCTCCAGAAATGTCAGGTGCCCTCCTGGCGCCTGGCGCGTGGGGGTGGGTCCTGCGTCGCGTGACGTCGATGCGCCTCTCGTGTGACGTTGACGCGCCCCGCCCGTTTTCTGCTCATTTCGGAGCTTAACGGGCTTCAGGGAGGGAGGGAGGGCTGACACAACGCGGTGCTTCACGTCGGTGACGGCCCCGACTGCGCCGCCCGAGCGCCTGGAGCTTCTGCTCCACGCGCTCCACCGTTCCTCCGCCGCTGCTCAGGTCTACTGCTGCACCAAATCTGGTATCACACGACACACAGCTACACAGTCTCAGTGGCCACCTCTCAACTTTGGCATGCCAGAGATAGGTGGACTTGATTAGTATACAGTTACCCACCCCAAGCCATATAGGATAGTATATGCTATATGTCAAAGAAATGAAGAGAAACGGAATTCTTACCTTGTGAATCTCCTGTTCTGGGATGAGGAAGAGGGCATTCCTAACTGTGGGTTGTCCCTCCCACTTAGAAGGCAGGATCGGCTTGGCTGAAATTGTCTCCTCCCCGTGGGAGGGGCCTCCCAGAACCCAGTCCAGACTGAAGAGCCGAAGAGACACCTCTCCCAAGAAAACGCGCGCCGAAGGGCGCTCAAACTGAGTGTAAAACAGGTAAAACTGGAAACAAAACCGTGTTAAACGTGGCCAAAAACAGATAGGCAACGGGAAAACACAGATAAAAGAGAACGGACATGAAAAGAACCTCATTCTAGCCCAGGAGAAGAGGAACCTCAGAAGATGCGCCACCTCCGCCCATAGAAAGGGAGAACTGACACCGGCCCCAATCCCCAAGCTGTGAAGAGGCGGGACGGAATGCCCTCTTCCTCATCCCAGAACAGGAGATTCACAAGGTAAGAATTCCGTTTCTCTGGATCGAGGAAGAGGGCATTCCTGACTGTGGGATTTACCAGAGCCGTAAAACCAGGGCGGGCAGCGAAGGGCGTGAGATCATTGTGGCAAAACTTTCTGGAGAACCCTCCTACCAAAGGAGGCCTCAGCAGAAGCCATACGGTCGACCTTATAGTGTTTAAAAAAGGTATGGGTAGAAGACCAGGTGGCCGCCTTGCAAATGTCTTCCAGCGAGACAAAACCTTCATACGCTGCCGAAGTAGCAGCTCCCCTAACGGAATGTGCCGTGATACCCAGAGGGGGATGCTTTCCAACCATCCTGTAGGCGGAAGCGATAGATGCCTTCAGCCATGAGGAAATGGCAACCGAGGATGCCCTAGAGCCCATCCGAGGGCCTTCGAAATAGAGAAAGAGGGCCGAGGATTTACGGAAACCCTTAGTACGTTCGATATAAAAACGAAGCGCCCTCCGAACATCCAGGGTGTGCCATAATTTTTCCTTGGGATGCTTAGGATTAGGACAGAATGAAGGTAAGCACAGCTCCTGGGTACGATGGAACAACGAATTGACTTTGGGCACAAATTTGGGGTCCAGCCTGAGCACAACCTTGTCCCTGTGGAAGATACAGAGAGTAGGGTCTGTGGAAAGTGCCCCCAGCTCAGAGACCCTCCTGGCGCTGGTAACCGCCACCAAAAACAGGGTCTTATACGTGAGTTCCCTCAGCGGGGCAGTCGCCATAGGTTCAAAAGGAAGGTGAGGTAATGCCGAAAGTACCGTATTCAGATCCCAGGAGGGACATCTATGTACAGGTGGCGGATTGAGTAGAGACACCCCCCTCAAAAAACGTTTGACGTGTGGGTGGGATGAGATATTTATGCGAAGGGATGCACCCAGAATGCCCTGAAGCGCCGCCACCTGCCTCCGCAAGGTATTAGTTGCGAGCCCCAACTCCAGACCATCCTGAAGAAACTCAAGGATGTGCTTAATCTTAGGCTTTGTGGGAGACACCTTCCCCTTTTTACACCACTCCACAAACCTCCTCCAGGTCACACAGTAAGCTCGACTAGTGGACACTCTGCGAGAAGCCAAAAGTGTGGAAACCACCCTTGAAGAGTAACCATGCCCGGTTAGGGCCGACCTTTCAACTTCCAGGCCGTGAGTCTGTAAAGAGTGGGACGTGGATGCAGGAGGGGACCCTGACGAAGGAGATCTTCCCGTGCGGGAAGGGGCCAGGGAGGTTCGACGGACAGATTGATCAGATCGGGGAACCAAGGTCTCCTGGGCCAGGAGGGCGCGATCAAAATCACCACAGATAACCCCTCCCGAATCCTGCGAAGAACCCGGGGTAGGAGAGGAATTGGGGGAAAAGCATACAGGAGACCCGGAGGCCATTGGCACTGTAACGCGTCTGTCCCCTCTGCTCCGCCTTCTAGCTGCCTTGAGTAAAACCTGGGCAGTTGAGAGTTTACCTTTGTGGCGAAGAGATCCATAACTGGATGCCCGAAGCGCTGTGTTACCATTAGGAAGACTTCCGGATGCAGCTGCCACTCTTCCTCCCGGAGGGTCTGCCGGCTTAGCCAATCCGCCGTCACATTCCTTACCCCTGCCAGATGTTCGGCCCGGATCGACGCCAGGTTCTGTTCCGCCCAGGAGAGTAATAGCACAGCCTCCTTGTGCAATCCGGAGGATCGGGTTCCGCCCTGGCGATTTATGTAGGCCTTCGCCGAGGTGTTGTCGGTGCGGATGAGGACATGGGTGTTCAGCACCTGCTGGCGGAAAAACACTAGGGCCAACCTCACGGCCCGTAACTCCAATCTGTTCATACTGTACTGAACCTCCACCTGGGACCACGTCCCCTGCGCAAACTGCCCCAAGAGGTGCGCCCCCCAACCCCACAGACTCGCATCGGACGTGAGCACGGTCCGCTGGGGATGCAATAAAGACATGCCCTGAGCCGGGCGACCTCCCGTCACCCACCACGAAAGGGAGTCCTTGATCGAATCCGGAACCAGAACCTGCTCGTGACACTGCTGTTCTATCTGAGATTGGTAGGGCATGAGGAAACGCTGGAGCGGGCGCATGTGGAGGCGTGCCCAGGCAACCACGTCCTGGCAAGACACTAGGACCCCCAGGAGCGATGCCAGAAACATGATGTCCGCAGTCTGAGAACCCCTGACCCTGTTCACCATAGAGCAGAGAGTGGCTTGTCTGTCCCGGGACAGTGACACGCTGAATTGTGCCGTGTCCATAATCAGCCCCAGGTGTTCTATGCACTGCGGGGGGGTTCGGGAGCTCTTGGCCCAGTTTATCACAAACCCCAGTGATTGTAGGAGGTCCGTTGTGACCGAGAGGTCCGACAGAGCCTGGGACCGAGACGGAGATTTGACTAAGATGTCGTCCAGATAAGGATACACGTAGATCCCCTTTTGGCGCAGGAATGAGACTGGTGCTATTAGGAGTTTCGTAAAAACTCGGGGGGCTGCCGTGACCCCGAACGGCAGAGCTCGGAACTGGAGGTGGTTCCCTCCATAGCAGAAGCGAAGGAAGGCCCGATGACGCGGAAGAATGGGGACGTGGAGATACGCCTCTTGGAGATCGATAGATGTTAAGAAGTCGCCCTTGTCCAGGGCTGCCACGATTGATCTCCACGTTTCCATCCTGAAGCGTCGTTTCCGGAGAGACCTGTTCAGGGATTTCAGATCCAGGATGGGTCTGAGATCCCCATTCTTTTTTGGGACTAGAAAGAGGATGGAGAAGACCCCCCTCCCCCTCTGGGATGGGGGGACCGGTTCTATCGCCCCTATCTCTAGGAGATGACGGATAGAGTTCAGCATGTTCTGATGCCTGATAGGGTCCTTTGACCTTGCCACCTTCACAAACCGGGGACGAGGCCTGCGGAGAAACTCCAGAGCATATCCCTTGGAGACCGTCTCCTGAATCCACGCATCGCTGGAAATTTCCTTCCAGCGATGGGCGAAGAGCAGGAGACGGCCACCGACAGCGGCGGAGGACGTCTCTGGAGAAGAGTCATGTGGCTCGCTGTTCCTTATGTGCTTTGGCGTGGGCATTTGAGGAGGAAGCCTGGGGCTTGCTTTTGGGGAACACACGAGACTTGTTCCACCTGCTACGTTGTCTATGAGAGTCCCTGTTACGCTGGTCAGTCCTGGAGGGACGAAAAAATTGGTTCTTACTTTTCGGCGGTTCCTTAGAAACCGAGGGTAAGACTTTCCGCTTGTCCTTGGTTTCCACAAGGATATTATCCAAAGCGGAGCCAAACAGTTTCGTACCCTGGAAAGGGATACCTGCCAGTCTGACCTGCGAACCTGGATCCACAGACCACTGCCGAAGCCAAATGTTGCGGTGAGCCACAACATTGGAAGCTAGGGCCCTGGCATCCATTTGAAGGGCGTCAAAAGAAGCGTCGGCCGAAAAGGCCGCAGCAAGAGAAATCTTTTTAAGCGTATTCTTGGCCGTTTTAGACAGGCCATGCTCAGTGGCAGCGAGGTCCTCAGCCCATAAAAAGGAGGCACGTGCGAAGATGGAATTTACTGCCGAAGCACGTGCCGCCACTGAGGAGGCGTCAAAATTCCTCTTCAGGGCCGCCTCCACCCTCTTATCACAGGGGTCGCGAGGCCCCCCCTCACCTTCTGAGGGGATCACAGAGGCAGTGGCCAGGGCCGCCACCGGCGCGTCCACCACCGGAAACTTAAAGGACGCCATCACAGAATCAGAGAAGGAATAGAACTTGCTAACGAGGCGAGAGGGGTGTCTGGTTGCAGTAGGGGTACCCCACTCCGTATCGAGCACCCTCTGGAAAGCCTCAGGCAGAGGGACCGTTTCAGGTTTGATTGGTCCCTGAGGGAAAAGAACTCTGGATGACGAGCGAGCTTGTTCAGGCAGGGCCTCAAAGTTGGGGGGTGGGGCCAGGTTCAAAGATGTCACCACTTTGCTCAACATTCCGGGGAAGAGTTCGTGAGGGAAAAGGCGATCAAGTTTGGATTCCTGCGAAACATTGTCGTCCTCCCCCGACAGTTCCCCCTCCTCCTTACTGGAGTCAGGAGAAGAATAGTCCTCTGAAGAAGGAGAAGGAGACAGTTCAATAACTACATGTCTCCTGCGTTTCCTCATTGCCTTAGTCTTGGAGCCCCTCACAACCTTGCCCCTGGAAACCCTGCGTGGACGTTTGGGTAACAGTGTTTCCTCAGCTGAGGAGGCTGAAGACAGTAAAGAGAGGGGACTAGGGGACCTCCTGCGCTTGTGGCGCTGGGAGGACCTAGGCATAGCCCTTGAAACAGGTTTCAAAGCTCCCTGGACTGCCTCCTGGACAGCCCGCACGATTTGGGCTTGAATGGCAGCGTCCAGGGGTTGCGGTTGGTTGGAGGGGCCCTCCCCCGATGCGAGAGCCTCATCCCCCCCGGGGGCAGTCGCCTGGGCTACCTCAGTCATTGTCCAAAGGATCCCCCCGTCGAAATCAGCAAAGAACGCTCTTACCAGATGATCCAAACGACGGGGAGATCAATGCGCTCCCCCACAGCGCGCCGCCTCGGGGCTAAGGCCAACCGAGTGAAGGAGAAAAATTTCCGGGCCGCAGCCGCTCGGAGATCGGGGGCGAAAAAGCAAGCTGTATGCGCGCGTAGAAACGGCCTCCTAGAGGTCCGCTCTACCTCCGCGTCAGCTGCCGCTCAGCGGGAGACGAAGGGCGACGCCGGCTCGGCCGCCGCCTTAGCGCCTCAGCGCGAGGTTCCTCCCTCCTGCACAAGCGCCCGAGGACGCCAACGAAAAGCGCGGGCTACGGCCTCCCGGTGCGGCGAGGCCGAGCTCTGAAGCGCTGAGGCGATTCACCCAGTTCTCCCAGCCTGACAGGAAAAGGCGGGAAAGGGTGAGAGGAGGGGAAAGAGCAAAAACAGCGAGGAGAAAGGAGAAAAAACACGGAGAAAAAGGAGAGAAGACTAGGAAAAAAGGAAAGGTAATAGAGAAACTGGAAAATAAACGATTAATTTCCTATTGAAGTGTAGAGCCAGAAAAGCCTGCGACCTGTCTCTAGGAAGGCAGGATCGGACTGGGTTCTGGGAGGCCCCTCCCACGGGGAGGAGACAATTTCAGCCAAGCCGATCCTGCCTTCTAAGTGGGAGGGACAACCCACAGTCAGGAATGCCCTCTTCCTCGATCCAGAGAATGGAAATCTACACACAGGAGTCTCTTACAAACATATCTGTTAGATTTCCTCTATTTCCTGGTTTTACAATACGGGTTCCTACTCAACATTTCACAGAGCTTCAAGACCAGTCCTACCCATTACAGCCCATTCCTGTCCTAGAAGACTTCATTTGAGCCGAGTCTTCAACCCCAACCATGAACCCGTCAGGAGATGCGCGTCTCAGAGAGAACAGGGTCGTGCATTGTGGGGGCGGCAGGTGAGGCAGAACTGCCCTGTTGTTGTCCCTGGAAAAGCACCGCACTGCTTACAACCGAGGAGGCTCTCCTTACTCCCAAGAAAGCATTCCTTACACCCACTTTCTTACGTGTAAGGAGAGCTTCCTTGGGTGTAAGGAGAGCCTCCTTAGCCACACACATGGCTAATGCTTTGCTTGGTGCTTTTGCTTCAGCAGTTTCCACTGACAAAGAGCCAAGCCACTGTTGAGTTTAAGAAAACTGAAAGTGGAGCTTGTCGCTTCTTCAGTGGCATGAACTGAAGTGGCAACCATTTCAGAACAAAGCTGTGCTCATTGCCAGAGGTGAAACAAGGGTGGAGCGAAGGCAAGTAGTTCTGCAAGACTCCGTTACACTGGAGTCAGCGGCCCCTCCCCCTTGCTGTTGGAGCCATTCCAGCAGCAACAGGGGAGTGTCCTGTGTGTTGCCTTTGCTGCCAGAATGGCTCCAACAGCAAGGGGGAGGGGCCGCTGACTCCAGTGTAACGGAGTCTTGCAGAACTACTTGCCTTCGCTCCACCCTTGTTACGCCTCTGCTCATTGCTCTCCTTTGTGAGTGCCCATCTCACTTCTTTGGGTTGCAGGCCCTTTTTTAGTGTCTGTAGAATGTGTAGACATCTCTAGAGAGAGTGTATCTGAGCATGTGCCGAGAATTCTCTTCACTGTTGAGTAGCCATGAGTATCTAGCATAAAGAGGCAAAGTTTCCTGAGGGATGGATAAATTTGAGCCCTGGAATCTTTTTTCTTTCTTTCAAAAATTAAACGACTGAACCCAAACTCACCTGTGCACATTCCACAGACAAACAGTGCCAAGGCGAATAAGCCAGCATGAAGATATACTGATCTGGAAACTACCAAGATAATAGTGGAGGCTATGCTGATAAGGTCATTAATCATCAAGACACCTTTCCTAAAAAGACAGTGAAAATGATGGTGAGATGATGTATGGTTGCATCAAAAGTGCAGAGAATGAACAGGATGGGAGAGCAGCTATTGAGTTGCAAGAAGATCCTGGTATTTTAAGGAAATGTTGCTCCTACCCTATATGTATCCTATCCCCCCTTCAGGCCCTTGCAGCCGACACAGGGCTGCTTGATTCTCCGCCAGCTTGAATAGCCCCATATCTTCACATTTACAGTTTCCCCAAAGTTGCTTAAGTTAACTGAATGCTGCTGGCAAAAAGAGGGGAAACAATGAAGGAATCACACAATTTTACTAACTAGGATCGGGCCAGTGGCTGGACCTGTTTTCGGCAGAAGAAGGGCTTTGTGCTGCCATACGATGGTTGTCAGCGGTACGCACACCGCACTTCTCGCAACCATTTCCCAAGTGCTGCCGCAAGAGGTGACAGCGCAAGATGGATGTCACCGCACCCCACTACTCGTGCCGTTATAGCTAGGCCACTGGTGCAAGTAGGGGTAGGCAGAATGGAGCAGGGAGAGTGAGGAACAGGGCAGGGGTGGGCGACCAGGTGGTATGTTCTGGGTGGGTGGGTATTGGCAGGGAGAACTCTGCTGGTACCCTCACGCCCATTTTGTGCCTGAAATGGCTGTTTCAGTATACTCAAACGTGCACCAGCTAAATAGCTGGTGCACATTCGAGTAGACCCATTGGGGACCATGCGGGAGGAGGTTGCAGCAGCCTGCCCTGAAGTCTGCTTTTAACTAGGATTGGGCTGTAAATGTTATTGGGGAGGCACAAAGAGATAAGAGCTGCATCACCTCCTCTCCTCCCACCACCCTGCCTGTGGTAGAATCTAGCTGAGCCCTGGGAGAAATAGTTCAGCAGTCACAATAGCAGTACCTGCCACATTTATCCGCCAGGGGGCCACATAATAGAGACCCAAATAAGCATCCCAGTATGAAGGCAACACCAGTGAAGACCAACAGGGCAGGGTGAATCTTTGCATCTATGCTGGTCTTCTCCACAATTTGTGTAGTTATGTTCTGAAACAACTGTTTGACCAGGAGAGAGGTACATATACAACAATCAGCGTTAGGATCTTTGTACACATTGCTGGGTAACACAACTGGATTATTATAACTGGGCATAAACTTGAGAAGGAGCTGCAGCCAATCTTGGCTGCCCAACGGGGGGAGCTGTAGGATACACCCAGCCCCATCACCCCCAGAGGGGAAGGTCCAGTGGCATCCATGGTGGGCCCGGCCTGCTCGGCTCCTGCGGTTGCCCAAAGATGCAGCGTGGTGATGCCGATCCTGCGACTTCTAGGAGTGAGATTGTCCTTTAATTTTGAACTGAAGAACAGAATCCAGCTTTGGGCTCAGCTCTGGCCTGGCCTGTACCAGTGCTTTTCATACAGCCTTGGCCAGCAACGAGCCACCCTAGTGAAGAATGGAAGAGGTGGGCCAGGCCAGGGCCATTCAGAGGAATTTTATCAGGGGGTACAAAGCTTCTTTTGGGCCCCTTCCCTACATATGAATTTGGCTCCTGGGCCCCCCTTTTTTGCCCCAGGGCCCCCTTTTTGACCCATTTTCACCCTGGTCCTGGGTACAAATTACCCCCTTAACACCCCCCTCTCAGAGGCTCTGGGCCAGCCCCCCCCCATTGAGCTGAGGAAATCAGCCAGCCCCACACATGGCACAGCTGCATTTTGGAAGATCCCTCCTGCAAATGCAGACATCTCCAGCTGCTCTTGGAGGAGGTTTGTCTAGTAGACAGATGGAGTGCGGTACAAGCTTTGACCCCACCAGAGGCGTCGCTGGGGGGCACACACACTGTGTGTGGGGGGTTTACACAAGTTGGCGTTCCGGTGGCAATTTGGCGGCAGGGGTGCAGCGGAGGGGGCGTCGTCAAAAAGGGCATTTTGTGACGCGGCGACACCAACAGGTGTCGCACGCCTGCGCCTCTAGTGTGCTTTTTAAAAAAAATGCCGGGGGGGCGTTTTCCCGAGATTTTTTTGGCTTGGGGGCAGGGCTTGTGACCTCGCACGTTGGTGGGATGGGCTTATGACATCACAGGGTGTCATGGGGTGTGGCCCCCATATCCACAGTGCGTGGCTACACCTCTGGATCCCACCCTCTGCACTCCTCCTGCAAACAGAACCTCGGAGTAGGTCTGTCTGGGTCAGGACTGTATGACTGCAAGCAGAGGCTCAGAGGCGTGAATGCTTCCAGACTTCAAAAATTCCCTGCCTGCACTTAGAGGGCAAGCAGCTACGAGGGGATTCTTCTCCCTCGTGTGCTAGTAGGTGGAAGGGATATTTCTGAATGGAGTGTTTGAGTCTCCCAGTGTTTGAGTCCACTCCTGCAGAATGACATGGCACAGGCCAGACACAGGCCAGGTTTACCATCTCAGTGAGAACTAGACTCACACCTACAGAGTAGTCAAACGCGCCAGGCAGGAGGGGCAGCTGGGAAACCTTTGAGAAAATGTTCCACTCAAGAACACACGACGCTTTCCCACTGCTTGCCTCTGTCACGTAAGAGTGAGTCGCTGACTCTCCAGGACGTCAGAGCTAAAACTAGGGATGTGTCTGCATCTGTAATGCTCCTACCCCCCAGACAAACAAAAATATTTCTTGACCCAGCGAGTAATTAATCTGTGGAACTCATTGTCACAGGATGTGGTGGTGGTACCTGAAGGCCTAGATGTCTTTCAAGGCAATTGGACAGAAAAGTCCATCACACGTTACAAGCCACGCTGCCTGTATGCAACCTGCGGGGTTTAGAGGTACCCTCTTTTTGAATGCCAGATGCAAGGGAATGGCAAGAGGATACAGGTATCTTGGTGTATTGAGTGCTCCCTGAGGCCCGCTTACCTCGAGTAACCTCCAGCCCAGGCCTTCCCTGGATAGGATTTAGTGTTCCTATGCCAGGGGAGGATAGGATCATTGGCGTCGCTGTAGGTGGAGTGAAGGCAACGCGCAGGCTCCACTGAATGGCTCCGAAGGCGAGGGGGGGCCGCCTCGAGCCAGTGAGTAAGGAAGGGTCAGCGCGCTGCGAAACCTAGCGTTCCGCCCCACCTACAGCGATGCTACTGTAGGATTGGGCTGCCTCTGTCCAGGATAGACTAACACCCAAGAAGGATCAGGATTCAAAATTGTTGGCCTGGCTTAGGCCCCTATTAATCTGGGCTAGGGAATACCACCAATGGTGGAGGAAGTTTCCCAGTATTGAGCTTTATGCCTGAGCCAAAGTTGCCCCATTATGTGTTTGTCGGCTGGCTTGACTCTAAGTGCCTTCAAGCTGTCTCAGCAAGATAACACACACCCCAAGGTAGGCTTAGCAGATCCATACCGGGACAGAGTGCTAGATCTTTAGGAGAAGGAATGGGGGCAGGTGTAGTTTGTTAAACCCTTAGAGCAGGGGTTCCCAACCTTTGGAGGCCTGCGTACCCCCTACGCGGGCCTCAAGCTGCCTCGCATATCCCTAGACCTCTGGCTGCTGCGTACCCCCCACATACCCCCTGGTAACCTTCCCCAGCAGAGGCGTGGATAGACTGGAGCGGGCGGAGCAGCAGCTCCAGGCGGCACCTCGCCCCGGGCGGCGCTGCTCCGCTCGCTCCAGTGTTTCCACAGAGCGCGCGCCACCCGGCGGGCGCTCCGAGGCCTTCTCCCCGGCCTCGGAGCCGGAGAAAGCCCCAGAGCGTCCACCTTCGGACTTCGGAAAGCCTCGGTAGCTGGGGCTTTCCGAAGTCCGACTGCCGCGTCAGACTGTTTTTCTTATTTTGCACATGTGCAAAACGTTAAAATGTTTTGCGCATGTGCAAAACAAAGATAAACAGTGTGACTGCCGCGTCACACTGTTTATCTTTGTTTTGCACATGCGCAAAACATTTTATCGTTTTGCGCATGTGCAAAATAAGAAAAACAGTCTGAGGCGGCAGTCGGACTTCAGAAAGCCCCGGCCACCGGTCGAGGTGGGCGCTCCAGGGCTTTCTCCGGCTCCGAGGCTGGGGAGAAGGCCTCGGAGCGCACACCGGGCGGCGCATCAGACTGTTTATCTTTGTTTTGCACATGCGCAAAACATTTTAACGTTTTGCGCATGTGCAAAATAAGAAAAACAGTCTGACGCGGCAGTCGGACTTCAGAAAGCCCCAGCCACCGGTTGAGGTGGACGCTCTGGGGCTTTCTCCGGCTCCGAGGCCAGGGGAGAAGGCCTCGGAGCGCCCGCAGAAGCCGGGTCGTCCTCCCGGAGCGGCGGCGCCCCCTCCCCCGGAGCGGCGCCGCCCCCTCCCCCGGAGCGGCGCCGCCCCTTTGGGGCAGCGCAGCAGCGAGTGCTCCAGGCGGCACTCGCTGCTGCTACACCTCTGTTCCCCAGTACCACAGGTTGGGAACGCCTGCTCTAGGGCACATGTATGCATACAATTTTTTAAAAAAGAAATCATCTGCAATAAATCCCAAGAAAATCCCAAGAAGAACTCCCAAGAAATCATCTGCACTGCAGGGCTCTCTTACCATAGCTGGGTCGTTGACTAACAAAAAGTTGAAACCAGATAGGAAAGATGCAAAACAGGAAACCAATGTAAGCAAAGCAAGGAAATTCGTCAGCTCCTATGGGACGGATGAACAGAAACAGTGACTTGAGTACGCAGGGCAGAAAGTTCACGAATCCTGTTTTTATTGTTAACCGATAAATTTAAAAAGAAAAGCCTAAACATAAAATATGACGAGAGGTCATAAAAATAGATATGGCTTCATAAATGCGACTTCTGTACTAAGTCCAATGAAACTAAATCCAGAGCGTTTGGCTTTCCTTTTTCACAAAGACTGGTACTATTCCAGTACAAAATGATAGTTGCATGCAAAGATGCACCCTGCTTAATCTTGCCTCTGTGCCAGAGCTATTGTAATAAAGCGGCTTGTACGTTAAGGGTCAAACTAGACATGACCCAAAACACGTTTGAGCTTCCTCTTTCTTTTGTTGTTTATAATAAATAATGCTCCCTGGGAGGGCTGATGCGGGGTGTGTGTGTGTGTGTGTGTGTGTGTGTGTGTGTGTGTGTGTGTGTGTGTGTGTGTGTGACATCACAGCAGGGTGTAGCAGAGCTTTAGTTCTCTGCCCCAACCACAGTTCCAGTCTTGATCACAACCCACCTGGGAAATATATTTAATTAAACAAAAAATAACCAACAAATGCTTTCTTTTTTCATTAAAAGTTGTGCGCATATGCAAGGCTGCAAATGGAATCAGAGTTGTATATCACCTTCTACCCCCAGCAGGGTTTAGTCCCTGCGACATTCATTCCTTTCATTCCCTGCGACACTCTTTTGTTTTTTTTTTTAAACCAACCATAGATGCTCCACTTACATGTTCTCAGTGTCATATCTACTTTGACCCCAATACTGTCCGTCTGCCACATTCTGCCTTCCTTTTCGCGCCTTCCTTTGAGGACATTCACTTCTACTGTGCAGTAGTATATATATCACCAATTCATTGCCATTGTTTTTCCCCACTTTGTTGTTGTTCAGTCGTTAAGTCGTGTCCGACCCTTCGTGATCCCATGAACCATATCCCGCCAGGCCTTCCTGTCCTCCACTATCTTCCTGAGTTCGCTCTTCTTTATTTATTATAAACTTTTCCCCACTTACCACGTTGTTTATCTCCCCAAAATCATACTTGGAGCCTCCGTCATCAGCAATACCATTTACCTTATTTATGACAACTTTCCATGAAATATTTCTAAGTACATGCAATAGTGTTTCCCTAACTGTGTGTCTGGACCTACTGGTGTGTCGCAACACCATTTCTGTTGGGTCATGAGCAGAGCCTCCAGTGAAAACAGGGTGATGTAAAGATCAGATAACTAATTGCCTCAAGCCCTGAGGCTATTCAAAAATCAGATAGCTGCTACTTGCCCTGCAAGGAGCTGAGCTCCTGCAGTTTGCAAGCTTGTGTAAATATAGTGACAAGTGGGGTAAGGCGAAGGCTAGGTAGCATAACTAAGCCCCTCAAGCCTTGTGCCTATTTATTAGAGCTGCCTCATTACAAGAAATGGGTCAAGGTTTTTTTGTAAATAAATAAATAAAAAGATTATTACGTATAAAAAATATTTCTTTCTAGATCTTTTTTTTTTAAGACTCGTAAGGCTAGGTGGGTCCTGGTAGAGTGTCGTTTTAAAAAGTGGGTCCCAGTGCTAAAACGTTTGGGAACCACTGTCAATATACAGGAGCTGAGACACATTTCTTCAGAAAACGTCTTGCTGATCTCCTTGAGAGAGACTGGGGAGAACCAGCTTCTCTTCTGAGCCTTTTCCTCCACACACCCTCAATTTGATACTGCTATAACAATATTTCTCTCTCTCCCTTTTCTCTTGCTTTCTTCTACTAATTTACAATTTTTACCATCTATCTCTATATATAAAAGAATAAGTCCTGACTCACTGACTCACTGACTGACTCATCACCGCCCAGCCCAAACCCCTGGAACTAGACACGTGAAATTCGGGGAGCACATTCCTTCCGTGACGCAAGCACCCACTAAGAAGGGATTTTTAGAAATTTTGCCTCTAAGGGTGCAAAAAAGGGTGCAATGCTTTTTCAGGGATTCCTCGATATTTCTCAGGCCCGATGAGATATCCGCTTGGTTTTTGCTTACAAAGGTTACCCAGACAAAATGTATTTTAGGATTTTGCCGTAATCACCCCTGAAAGGGGTGAACCTCGATTTGGGGGTCAATTGTAGAACCCTTCGTATCTGCTGTGTTTGTGGAGTTATAACATTCATTTTTGACAGGCGGGTGTCTTTGTATAATCTTTAGAAATGGTAGACCACGAACAGAGCACCTTCAGCGGGATTAAGGTCAGAAAACAATATAAGTTTAAAACGTATTGGAACTTTAAAACAACGTTATAAGTCCACTTTAGGATGCAAACAATGTGCAAATAAAAATGCTTTAAAAGTCTCTTTCAAAATACAATAAAACAATTTAAAACACTGCATAACATTTCATTCATGTGCCATGAACATCATCAGATGCATAAAAGCCTAAAAACAGGCAAAAGATGGTAAAAACATGTAGGGTTGAATGTAGGGTGCCTACATTCAAAGAGATTTTGGCACACATTTTTTCAAAGGTGGCTAATTGATACTGGAACTTGGAAATCAGACATTTGACCTCAACCTCACTCTGCGTTAACTCGGATTGCTTCCAACTAGTGGTTGGGTTTGGTTATTGCAGCTTTGCTCAATGCCAGAGTCCAAATTCTGTTTATAGTTGACAGTTCTTGCTTATGGTTAAGAACCCGCTTTCTGTGTTTAAAAATTTCAATGGCTTCCAGGTTCATTCTGGCTTTATAATGAGATTCTTGGCATAATCTATCTGTAGCTTCAAAGTCAATGCCATGTCCCGTGTCCCTCATGATTGTTCCACATGACCTAATCTGCATGCTCGTTGGTGCTCCCTCACCCTGGTGGAGATAAAATGTTTCGTGGTTCCTATATAGACTTGTCCGCAGATACAAGGAACCCGATACACCCCCAGGGTGGATAGCAGAGGTCTTGGATCCTTTGGACTTCTCAGCCATTGGGAGATTTTCCGTGTTGGTTTAAAAATTGTCCTGATGTTATGTTGCCCCATCACCCTTCCAATTTTGTCCGTAGTTAGCCTAGTGCTTGACCCCAACTACCCCAGGTCAGAAGGCTCAAAAGTCCCTGCTGCAGGTCCCTGAGGAAAATGTCAGCACCAGTTGTGGAGAGGTGGATGCCATTGCGCCTAAACAGGGCTGGTGTCCCCATCACAGAAGATGGAGCCTGCCTGTTTAGGTTCCTCTCCTATCTCATGTATGACACTCACCTCATGGCTAGGGAGGTGCGTGAGCTAATTGGGAGGCACATGGTGGACAACTGGGAGTAGCTGGTTCAAGAACATTATTTTTTCACTACAATCTTCTCTGTTTTATTTCTTCATCAAATGTTATATTTTGACTTTCACTTCATTGTTTCTCTGCATCAACATGCTTTGCTTTATTCAAACTACCTATACTTTTCTATAAATTTCAAATTCTCTTTAAAAATGTCAAAAAATATAATGTGAGGTACAAATTAAAGGGAATTTCAACCTGAAAATGAATGTGGTATGGATCATCTCATTTGATGGAACCATGACTTTTAATAATTGCAGTGTTGCCTGACATGCGGAAGTTGTGCTACATTTAAACTGTTTATCACAGGAAAGTTTATTGGAGTCAAAATGGATTTACGTACATCCCATAGCAAAACGTGGGTATCGTGCTAGTCTTATAATATAATCTTACATACCAGGCCTATGTATGTAGCCTAGAAAACAATTTCATATCACTTAAGGAGGTCACCAGAGATTCATAACCCACAGGAGGACGGACTGCTTTCTCACCTTTTTCTTGGGCCCTGTCTTTGCAGTATCCATGCTTTCTGGAGTGGGGGGTCAGGCACCACTGTTGGGGAAGAAGAGGGGGACCTGTCAGGAGGTTGTCAATACTTTCAGCTTCCTGGAGAACATAAGAATCAGGTGCCTCTTGGGAAGTTCACCAGCGGGACATGAAAGTGATGGTCTTGGCACCAAGGGCCACAACACGTTCCCAGTTGTAAACTGGGACACACATCCCCAACAATTAAATAATTAAATAAGAATGCTAAAAGTTTTGGGGGGTCCACAAAGTGCTTAGTTTGCCATGGAATGTTTAAATTATTTATTTATTTTAACCTATAATTAATTAATTAATTAATTAATTTGATTTGCCTGTTTCACTGCCATTCTGCCGCTGCCGCCATCATGCCGCCATCGTGCCCGTCATGCTACTGCCACCATTGTGCCCATTGTGCCGCTGCCGCCATCGTGCCCGTTGTGCCGCTGTCATTGCCCATTTTGTGCCCGTCGTTGCCACCACCATTGTGCCTCTTTGGAGCTTGGCTGGCTGCATCCAAACCAGTCAGGACTCCAGCTGGTGCCCCCAGCCTTCGCTGCTGCCGCTTCTAACGTTAAAAGTTACTTTTTTTCTCTCGATGTCCGGATCTCACAGCCTCGTGCCCTCATGAGGTTTGGGCGCCTCTATCTTGGATCTCGCGAGATCCAAGATGGAAGTCAAGAGAATAAAAGGTGACTTTTAAAATTACAAGTGGCGGTGGAGGCTTCCACCGGGCCCGGAACGGTTCGCGACCGATCCGGGACCAGATCCCGGGTTCTGGGAGGGTCCCGGAAGTTCTGGGACAGATGGTAAACCTAGGCATAAACATCTGGGGGTAGCAGGGCTCAGAAATATTAGTAAGCTTAGTGGATCATGGGCCCAGTGACTTACGGTGCAATCCTGAAAGTCACTGGCGGTGGAGCAAGCACTCTGCTGCCAGAAGTCGTCACGAACATGCTGTAAAGCATGCTTGCGATGACTCGGGAGTAAAGGCGACCAGCGTGGAGGCCGGCCACCCTCACTCCGGAGCCAGAACGCCCAGGTGGTCGCCGAAGGAGGTACGTCCAGCTCCGGCGGGGGTGGTGCGGGCTGCGAGGGAGGGGGGCCATTACACGGTCTCATCTTACTTCCATGAGCTATTTAGATGGCAGAAATCCGAGGAGGCCCATTGGGCCTTCCCCAGTCTATACCCCTTTCCCCGAGTAGACCTCGGGCCGCTGCCGGGTGGCCCGGAATGGGGATAGTACTAATTCTTACTATTAACAATTCTGTAGATGAAGAATTTGTCACACATGATGCTTTTCAAACCCTGTTGCCTAGAAAGCTCAGAGATTCCCCTTCACACGAGCATCCTTCTATCCCTGACACCAACCCATGGAGAAAGGCAAAGTGGCTGCTAGAGAAGTTTGTTAATTATCATCGGGCTTCTTCCAACTATTGAATGGCGACTTTTTGTTTCCAAGTGCTTGTTTCTATAAAAGTGCACAGAAAAGGCCCTTGGTCCCAGTCTATTTCTCTATTTCACAGCTGCTCAGCACTCTCCAGGGAAGAATATATCCTGCATTTCAATAGCAACAAAAGTTCCCAAAGAGGTTTCCTTAGCAATAGAAATGGAAAAAGAAATGGTTCTCTGTCCCCCAAGAACTCACAATTGAAAAAACTGCCCCCCTCAAAACCAGAAGCTCAAGAGACTATGTTGGAAAGAATGGCTACCCCAGGATAAGTGACTAAAAGGCCCAGGAGTGAGGGGCTAGGCTACCTAGCCTGGAGTCGGGGATAGGCAGTGAGGTGGCCAAGTTTGCAGATGACACTAAACTTTTCCGGGTGGTGAAGACCAGCAGGGATTGTGAAGAGCTCCAGAAGGATCTCTCCAAACTGGGAGAATGGGCAGGAAAATGGCAGATGCGCTTCAATGTAAGTAAGTGCAAAGTGATGCACATTGGGGCAAGAAACCAAAATTTCACATATACGCTAATGGGTTCTGAGTTGTCTGTGACGGATCAAGAGAGAGATCTTGGGGTGCTGGTGGACAGGTCGATGAAAGTGTCGACCCAGTGTGCGGCGGCTGTGAAGAAGGCCAATTCCATGCTCGGGATCATTAAAAAAGGGATTGAGAATAAAACGGCCAATATCATTCTGCCTTTGTACAAATCGATGGTAAGGCCACATCTGGAGTATTGTGTCCAGTTCTGGTCACCACACCTCAAAAAGGATATAGTTGAATTGGAAAAGGTGCAGAAAAGAGCGACCAGAATGATTCGTGGGCTGGAGCACCTCCCTTATGAGGAAAGGCTACAGCATCTGGGGTTTTTCAGCCTAGAAAAAAGGCACCTGAGGGGGGACATGATTGAGACGTATAAAATTATGCATGGGATGGAGAGAGTGGATAGAGGGAAATTCTTCTCCCTCTCGCACAACACCAGAAGCAGGGGACATGCACTAAAATTGAATGGAGGGAGAGTTAGAACAGACAAAAGGAAATATTTCTTTACCCAGCGTGTAATTCATCTGTGGAACTCCTTGCCACAGGATGTGGTGATGGCATCTGGCCTAGATGCCTTTAAAAGGGGTTTGAACAGATTCATGGAGGAAAAGACCATCACAGGTTACAAGCCATAAGCAACCTCCTGGTTTTGAAGGTGGGGCTTCTCAGTGCCAGGTGCAAGGCAGTGTCAACGGGAAACAGGTTATCTTGTTGTCTTGTGTGCTCCCTGAGGCATCTGGTGGGGCCACTGTGTGACACAGGAAGCTGGACTAGATGGGCTTTTGGCCTGATCCAGCAGGGCTCTTCTTATGTTCTTATGTACCTACAGGCAGTCTCCCTACCCTACGCAAGGTAATTCCCACGGAGGCCTTTATAATGAACAGGAGAAGACCATGCCGACTAACCTCAGCTTCCTTCCAGTCCTGGTGATAGGCAGAAGTCAGCCAAGTCCTGTTTCCTCTTGAACGTTAACAGCATTCCAGAGCAAATCAGGCAGCGAATGAATGCCGGAAAGTTCCATGGGCAACTGTTGACAGTTGGGTGCTGAGATGCAGGTGTTGCCACATCTGCCTTGTTGGCAGGTGTTCTGGCAATGCAGATGTGGGAGCACATCCTTGCCATAATTTCATGCCAACTAGTCACTGGCATAATGGAGCTGGCATTGCATGGTGGTCAAGAGACTGAGCTATGAACCAGAAAGACCCCATACTACAGATGGAGGGACTAAGGCTGTCTGGTGCATTTGTGGTAGAGCTGAGTCCAGAAGTGGGAACTTTCTGATTCATAGCTCAGTTTGCATGATTTGCAATACCCTAGGCTGACGCAGCAGCGCTGTGCTGGCCTAAGCCGACAATAGGATTGCGCCATTAAATACTTCCAAATACACTTCTGAGAAGTGGCGATGGTGGGAACTTTGGGCAAAAGCGACCATATTATTGATAGAGTTAAAATAGCCAGGGAAAAGGTTTTGAGGACCAGAAGGAATACTGAAAGTAAGAAAACGTGGCTGAAACCAAAGCCCCTAACACACGCAGCTTGTGGCTAGCATGATAACCGAGCAGCATGTAGCAAGAATTAGATAACTTTCTTTAAGCAAAGTCAGCTGTTCCCACACCAAAGGATAGTCAAAAAGCTGGTTGTTACCAGGCCTGAAGAATTTAGAAAACCCAGCCAAAAAGGGACAGGTGTCGTTACAGAATAAATGGGTGGGACTGTAACTGACCACTATGTGTAATGAGCTCAGCCCCCAAATGGGATGAAACCTGCTTGCTTGTATGACTACGTATACATAAACCTGCCCTGCTGCCCCTTTGGGGCAGAGACTTGCTTGCCTGTTTGCCCATGTGCACTGGCTTTGTCTCTCTTCTGCAGAATAAACTTGAAAGCGTTCCAAACTTCAAAACCTGTTGCGTATTTGATTTGCCGCACCAGGGACGAACTCAGCCCACTAGGGGCTTTAGCAATTTAGCTAACAATACTAAATGAGCCAGAAAGAGAACTCTTAGAGGGTGGAGTGCAAACGAAGAGGGTGGTGTGCAAAACTGAGGGCCTTGTGGGGAAAGGGCTATGAAAGGAGGAGGCCCTGTCTCCTCAGAAAGGACACACTGAGACATACATACATACATACATACATACATACAGACAGACAGACAGACAGACAGACAGACAGACAGACAGAGACAAGGAAAGACTGAAAGAGACACAGCGACAGCGAAAGAGAGAGAAGTAGCCCAGCAGATCAGAAGCTGGTCAAGGACAACAGCTGCCGTTGACAGTTAACAGCTGACAATTCCTCTCAGACTCTGCCTTCGCTGACAGCTGACAGTTTCACTTCCTGTATCCATTCACCTCACCAACCTCTGACAGCTCCTCTCCCCCGCCTCAATGTATCAACATAGGCTGTCATGACTTGGGCAGATCTATCTCCTCTGTAAGAGCCCCTGGGACCAGGGCTTTACAGGGTTATAAGTGTAGCTGAGGGCCAATTGGCAGACCCTGCCTGGAATTTGGGAATTTGTTTTTATTCTGGTACAGATCCAAAGGTCCATTCCACCTGTTACTTATACAAATAAAATGTGTTTCTTCTACCTACCTCACTGTCTCCCTACCTCACTGTCTCCTGGGGTTCCTTGGGCTGATCCGTTTACAACAAGTCAATATCACCTCAGAATTCCCAAATGGAGGGACCACCACGCTGTATCGCTGGGCAACTGCATGGGCCCCAGCAGGACCCACCACGGATGCCGCTGGACCTTCCCCTACGGGGATGATTAGGCTGGGGGCATCGTACAGCTGTAGTGAGCACCCCCAAGGGTACAGGTGACTTTAGTTCATAGGATTCGGTGAGCTGACACCAAGGCTCCAAAAGATGGAGAAGGTACCCCAAAAATGAGAAAAAGAGAGAGAGAGAAGGAAAAGAAAGGTCTGCAGTTATGCAGAGGTGCCAAAGGAGCTCAAATAGACCAACGTTGGGTAAAGAAAAGATCTTTTACTCAGCTAGCCAAGGACGCGATTCTATGCAGAATGCGCGCCACATAAATCATTTACAATCAGTTTTATACATTTCATTATTTCAGAATATACATTGGAATACATGGAGATAGGAAGATAAACCAATGAGGGGATGGATCCAAGAAGTGTGCACGTTGATACAGCCAATGGGAGGTCGGATTGAAGTTTTGCACCAATGAGAGCAGCAGCAGCGTGTTTGAAATGTTTAGCCAATAAAAAGATAACTTTATTAAAAGAACCAATAAGAAGTGTTGTGTTTTGTGTAAGCTGGGACCAATGGGGATGGGAACTGGTAGCCAATGGGAAGAGGTGCCTGGAGGCTGGATGACTGGGGTGACAGGATCAGGCCCCCAGCTCAGGTGAGGTGTGGTGTTCTGGGGTTTTATGAATGGGGTCTTTTGTGTAGCATGTTGACACAAAAGACAAGGATTTCCAGATTGATGGGTAAGAAGTGCCAATTTAATGAGTCTCTGCCCCACTGGCTCCAGGTATACAAAGAAGAACATTCAGGTGAATGCTGTCAGTCAGGAGGGAGGGAAGCGAGTGATTAGATTAAATGTAGCAGGCTAGGTCAGGAACTATGTAAATGGGAAATAGAACAATGGTTGAGGGGATAGGCATTTGCATGAGAGACACCAGAGTCAGGACTGCAGGGTGAAAGACAAAAGAGTGGGGATGAGTCACACAGAGAATAGCTTCCAGGGAGCAGTGACACTAACCTAAGATTTCCCATATTCTTGGAGACCCCCCTTTTCCCTGCCCCTGGATGGCTTCCCAGGTAGAAGGAAGATTTTTCCAAGAGCATCACAGAATGGAAGCTGGCCAATTATAGGTTATGGTTTTAAAATAGTTTCCCTGGACTCCTGGCAGTGCAGGACTCTTGGCAGGAGACCTCGCTTCTAATGCCTTCTGCATTTCTAGCGCCTGGTCTTCAGTCAACCTTCTGTGTCCAGGCCGAGGGTAGCACTTACCAACCCCCTCCTGGACCCCAGCAAGGGCACGTGGGGAAGACCCCCACGCCTTTTACACGCTGCAAGAATATGTGCACAGTACCAGGAGTCTCTGAACTCTGCTGAAGATGAACTCCTCCAGAGTGTCAGGATGGGGACCCTTCTGTGTAGGAGCCCCCTCCCAGGGAGACCCCGTTGATCCCTGGTAGAGATCCGGTGCCATAACCATGGAGGGAATTCAAGAAAACAGTATTTTCCCAGGATAATGCACTGCTTTGAATTAAAGGAATACCACTTTTTAGAAACTTCCAAAGAGAGAGAAGGTTATGAGGATTAAATAGGTACAGAGTGAACTTTTGCTGCTGCCGCTTCTCTAGGGGTTCAGAAATTACTGTATCTCCGTGAATCTTGGATGGATTTTGATGGGATAAAAAGGTGGGGGTTCAGGGGGAAAGCGGGGAATGAAATAAAAATATTTGGGGAGGGGTAGCTTGCTTACTACACAGCTCCCCTCACTGAGCAGCCCAGATTTAGCTTTTGTTAGCCGGTAATGTGTGCCAAGACCAGAACACTGATTGCTGTATATGTGCTTCTCTCTAGAGTCCTAGGTCAAGCAACATTTGCACAACTTTACACAAGTTGGGGAGAGGAGCAGCGTAGACACACAGATTCACCCTGCCCTGTTTGTTTTCATTGTTGCTGCCTTCACACTGGGATACTTGCTTGGGTCCCTTTTATTTGGCCCCTTGGCAGATAAATGTGGCAGGAGGTCTGGCTCAGTTGGTAGAGCAACTGTCTCATATGCCTGAAGATGTGAAGGATGGCAGTTCTGGACGGCCGGAAGCATCCGTGTCTGTCGGAGAGCTGTTGGCATGCCACTGATAAGCTATTGAGACTCTGTGAGGGAGAGAAGCTGCAGCTGCACTTGAGTGGGAGTCAAGGTTGCCTGTCAATCAAAGTATGATGAGGCAGACTTCAGAGAGAGGCTGAACTGTGAAGGAAACCACCTATCAATCAATCAATCAATCAATCAATCAATCAATCAATCAATCAATCAATCTTTATTACAGTCACAGACCAGCGCAAAAGTTAACAATACAGAGCCAAAGGAAACATCATGAACATCAATTAAGACAAGAAATTAAAATAAAAAGCCCCCCTGACCCCCAACCAACCCATACTTAATGCTATAAAATCTACGATACCACCTAGAATGAAGGGTTCTACGCAAGACTAGAATATACTGTATTGTAACAAACAAACAAAACCTTGGGGTTTAGAAAGCCTGCCTGTGTAAACTGTCTTTGAATTAAAGTCAGAGGAGAAATCCAATGACCAAAGAAAATGTGGTACTGATTGACAGTGGCGTCACTAGGACATAACATAAGAACATAAGAAGAGCCCTGCTGGATCAGGCCAAAAGCCCATCTAGTCCAGCTTCCTGTATCACACAGTGGCCCCACCAGATGCCTCAGGGAGCACACAGCCAACAAGATAACCTGTTTCCCGTTGTCACTCCCGTTGGCACCTGGCACAGAGAAAACCCACTTCTAAAACCAGGAGGTTGCTTATGGCTTGTAACCTGTGATGGTCTTTTCCTCCATGAATCTGTCCAAACCCGTTTTAAAGGTATCTAGGCCAGGTGCCATCACCACATCCTGTGGCAAGGAGTTCCACAGATGAATTACATGCTGGGTAAAGAAATATTTTCTTTTGTCCATTCTAACTCTACCTCCACTCAATTTTAGTGCATGTCCCCTGCTTCTGGTGTTATGCGAGAGGGAGAAGAATTTCCCTCTATCCACTCTCTCCCATGCATAATTCTATACGTCTCAATCATGTCCCCCCTCAGGCGCCTTTTTTCTAGACTGAAAAGCCCCAGACGCTGTAGCCTTTCCTCATAAGGGAGGTGCTCCAGCCCACGAATCAATCTGGTCGCTCTTTTCTTCACCTTTTCCAATTCAACTATATCCTTTTTGAGGTGTGGTGACCAGAACTGGACACAATACTCCAGATGTGGCCTTACCATCGATTTGTACAAAGGCAGAATGATATTGGCCGTTTTATTCTCAATCCCTTTTTTAATGATCCCGAGCATGGAATTGGCCTTCTTCACAGCCGCCGCACACTGGGTCGACACTTTCATCGACCTGTCCACCAGCACCCCAAGATCTCTCTCTTGATCCGTCACAGACAACTCAGAACCCATTAGCGTATATGTGAAATTTTGGTTTCTTGCCCCAATGTGCATCACTTTGCACTTGCCTACATTGAAGTGCATCTGCCATTTTGCTGCCCATTCTCCCAGTTTGGAGAGATCCTTCTGGAGCTCTTCACAATCCCTGCTGATATTCACCACCCGGAAACGTTTAGTGTCATCCGCAAATTTGACCACCTCGCTGCCTATCCCCAACTCCAGGTCATTTCTGAATAAGTTGAAAAGCACCGGTCCCAAGACCGATCCTTGGGGCACACCGCTGTTCACCTCTCGCCATTGTGAAAATTGCCCATTGACTCCCACTCGCTGTTTCCTGGTCTTCAAACAGTTCCTAATCCACAAGAGGACCTGCCCTCTTATTCCCTGACTGTGGAGTTTTCTCAGGAGCCTTTCATGAGGGACTGTGTCAAACGCCTTCTGAAAATCCAGATATATAATATCCATGGGTTCTCCCGCATCCACATGCCTGTTGACTTTTTCAAAAAATTCTAACAGGTTTGTGAGGCAAGACTTCCCCTTGCAGAAGCCATGCTGACTCTCCCTCAGCAGAGCTTGTTCTTCTATGTATTTTAAGATTTTATCCTTAAAGAGACTTTCCACATCTTCCCTGGAACAGATGTTAGGCTGACCGGCCTGTAGTTTCCTGGGTCCCCCCTCCTTCCTTTTTTAAAGATTGGTGTGACATTAGCTATCCTCCAATCCTTAGTCAGGGGAGACCGTTCCGGCAGCAGTATTTGCCCGAGGTCTTCTGCCGTGAAGACAGATGCAAAGAACTCATTTAATTTCTCTGCAGTCTCCAAGTCCCCTTTTATCACCCCGTTCTCTCCCTCACCATCCAGCAGACCAACCGTTTCCCTGGCAGGTTTCCTGCTTCTAACATATTTGAAGAAGCTTTTATTATTCCCTTTTATGTTGCCTGCCATACGTTCCTCAAAGTCTTGCTTGGCCTCCCGTATCATCTTTTTACATTTCTTTCGCCACAGTTTGTGCTCCTGTTTATTTTCCTCATTAGGGCAAGACTTCCATTTACGGAAGGAAGCTTCCTTGCCTTTTATAGCCTCTTTAACTGTGCTTGTTAGCCATGCCGGCACCCTCCTGGTCGAGCCCTTCCTCCTTTGTGGGATACACTCCCGCTGGGCCTCTGTGACTTTTGTTTTAAACAGCCTCCATGCACTCTGGAGCGATTGGACTCTTTTTACCTTCCCTTTCAGCTTTTTCTTAACTAGTTTCCTCATTTTGCGGAAGTCTGCCCTTCGGAAGTCAAAGATTTTTGTGTCAGATTTGCTAGGCACTCTCCCCCCAACATGCATGGTGAAACAGATCGCAGCATGGTCACTGTTCCCCAATGGTTCGGTAACATTTACCTCTCTGACCAGATCTTGAGTGCCACACAATATCAAATCCAGAGTAACCTGTCCTCTGGTCGGTTCCGTGACAAGCTGCTCTAAGGCACAGTCATTTAACATATCCAGAAATCCAGTCTCTCTTTCATGACCTGAGCTTGAATTGACCCAGTCGATGTGAGGATAATTGAAGTCCCCCATGACTACAACCCTGTCTCTCATTGACACCTCCCTGATTTGCTTCCTCATTTAAAGTTCCCTTTCAGGTTTTTGATCTGGAGGACGGTAGCATGCCACTACTATTACATCACTCTTTGAGCCTGCTAATCTAACCCTCACTGCCTATCCCCAACTCCAGGTCATTTATGAACAAGTTGAAAAGCACCGGTCCCAAGACCCATCCTTGGGGCACACCGCTTTTCACCTCTCGCCATTGTGAAAATTGCCCATTGACACCCACTCTCTGTTTCTTTGCGTTCAACCAGTTCCTAATCCACAAGAGGACCTGCCCTCTTATTCCCTGACTGTGAAGTTTTCTCAGGAGCCTTTCATGAGGGCCATGTGTATAGATTATCTGGACAGAAATTGGTCAATTTTCAAAGAAACATGGTATATGGGTTTGTAAGCCACGTACAAATTTTTATTAAAAGGAGGACCTTTAAACCTTAAAACTCCCACCGACGTTTCATCCCTCTCACGGGACTTTGTCAAGGTGAACACAGCACAACGAGCTGTTAGATGACACTGCCCAAAGAGAAGAATGTCACAAGATTTATCCAATAGCTGCGGATGGCAGTTGCTGGAGCCGTTGATTAGTAGCGGAAGTGTTACTCCCCCTATTGACCGGAGGTAAACTTGTGGTCGTCTGCTCGGTTACTGGACGAATGCCTGTTCTGTGTAATATTGGGAACCAAATCTTATTTACAAAAGAGAGTTCTTGCTGCCTGTTAAGTAAGTTAAAGGATTTCCTCTGAGAAAGAGGAATTCCCTACCTGTGAATCTCCTGTTCTGGGAGAGGAAGGGGGGCCATTCGGTACTGAATGGGTTAACCCCCTCCAAGTCCAGAGACAGGGCCGGCAAACTTTCGTTGACCGCCTCCAAATTTTTCTCTGTTTGCATTTGACTTCATTAAATAAAGTACGAGCCTGATCAAAAGCCATCTTGTGTCCAGTCTCCATTACATGCGTTGCAACCGCTGATTTTTCTCCTTGAGCCAATTTGGCAGCCCTTTCATGTTCTTGTATTCTGACCCTAATAGCTCTCTTGGAATTTCCGACATAGCTTCGCCCACATTCACATGTTATTTCATAGACGCCAGGGTTCATCAGTGGGGGCCTCACATCCTTAGGGTTGTGCAGCATTTGTTCAATTTTCAGTTGTAGAAATTGGTCAATTGCAGCAGGTCCTACCTATTTACTATCCACCCCCCTGTGCAGGCACCTAATTTGGAGGAGACAGTTTCCTGCCTGAGCCCTCCTTTGGGCTTAGCTACTCTGGCTCCAAATCCAGGGTCACCTAGTGCAGGGGTCAGCAGCCTTTTTCTTCAAAGGGGCCAAACGTCCGGGTTGCCAAGCAACCAGAAGTGGCCTGTATGGAGCTTGGCTGGGTGCCTTCCACCCAATTTGCCATGTGCTTGACAAGGAATGGCAGAGCTGCCTGCTTGCCGACCCCAACCTAGTGGCTCTCCCAGCTTCCTCACCACCAGCCCCCGTCAAGGAAGCTGAATTGCTCTGCCTGCCTTGCACTGGAGGGTCAGTAAAGCCACTGCCAGCATACAATCCAAGTCGGAGGGTTTCACAGCCTGCATCCCCGTACTGAAGAGGGCCTCTGGAGACTGGTTCTGGTTGTTCCCTCACAACTCTTGCTTGTCTAAGGGCAGACACCATATCCCTCTCTGTCCTCCCTGCCCCCCACTATCCTGCCAGGCACTGGTGTAGCTAGGCACAGTGCTACCCAGGGCCATGTGATGGTGTCACTCCCTTAGTGTGTGACGTCTTAGTGTGTGCACTATTTATTTTTAAACAGACTGGTCCCCCCTCCCTTGTGCTGCTTCTCCTTGCTCCATCGCTGCTCCCCAGCCCAGCCGACCATTTGCCATCGCGCCCCCAGCCGAAGAGCAAGGGGGTGGCAAGGAACAACCTACCTATTTTGCTGCCAGTCTAAGGCAAAGTAAGTTGTGAAAAGCATCACCTTTTTTGCTGGAGACTCAAGCAACGGTGAAAAAGGTAGGTCACTCATCACTTCCCCTTTCTCAGTTGCAAGTCACCCCCCCCCCAGCCAAAGAACAGGAATCCTCCTTTTCACCCCCAGCCCCCACTTACCGGTCGCTGCTGTTGCTCCTATGTCCTTAGACTTGCTCTTTCTCCCATGCTCCCTTGACACCCTCTAGTTGCCGCCCCCAGGCCAGCCCACCGGTCACCATCACCCCCCAGCTGAGGAGCAAAGGGGTGGTGAGCAGCCTACCTTTTTCACCACCGCCTACCTTTTTCACCACCGCCACCTGAGTCTTCAGCAAAAAAAAAAAAAAAAGCACTGAAAAGCGCCACATTTTTGCTGGCGACTACTCACTGCCCCTTTGCTCCAGTGCCTGTCACCCTCCAGTCGCTGCCCCAGTCGCTGCCCCAGCCTACCCCCAGCCCAGTCTGCAGCCCCCCAGCAGATGAAGAGGAGCTTGCTCACCCTTACCACTGCCGCTGTGTCGCCACTGAATTCTTGGGAGTTGTGGCAAAAAGAAACCCAGCTTGGCACCCAGGGCCCTGTACGCCCCTGTCCCCCTCTTAGCTACATCAGTACTCTACCCTGCACTCTGCCCATCAGGGATAGGCAAAAAACAACAGCAACGTGTTGTACTATGTTATCATTTTATTTCAAATTTGGATCAAGGTGTTATATGATGTGCATTTACTCAATTTTTAAAAAAAAAAAAACAGGGAAAATGGCTGCTCAATTTGGCTGGAAGTACATGAAGAGAAAGAAAAAACTAAGAGCATTTATTTGGACCAGGAGGAAAACCGCTATCAGCAACGTGTCCGCAAACCCCAGAGCAGAAGGACCAGATTAAGAGACCACTTGCTATAGTTGCTTTTTATTGAAATTTATGTCTAATTAAATTTTAAAGGAGTAAATCTAAAGTGCTGAATTTCCTCATAAAAAAGAGTTGTAAAAGTCAACAGCCCCTGGTAAGATTAGAGACTCCTGACTGTCTCTCTTGCTTTGCAAAATGAGGGATTAAGTAGATGTCACTAGTGGCCCCCACGTGTCTCCCACATGTCCCCCCCACTGACATCACATAGAAGATGACACTTCCTGCTCCCCTTCAAGTGGCAGCAAGTGAATTGGAGTGGGAAACACTGAGTGCAGATGCATCACCTTTTCCTTTTCCTAGATCTTGTCAAGGAGAAACAAGGGTTGATTGGGTGCCTCGCCTCTCTGTGCCCCGTCTTTCTGTGCCCCGCCTTTCTGGTCTCTTTATGGCTGCCGGCTTCTCATTTAGGTAATTCTTGACCAAATATATTTCCAAGAGCTTCCTAATTTCCAGGATGGTCTTTCTTTTTGTTTCTGGGACAACCTTGAGGATATAAAAAAAGCCAGCTACGCAGAATGGCAAGAATATGAGGAAGCTGTAGGCCCTGATATGTATCTAGAGATGGAAACACACACACACACAAGACATGACATGAGTACAATACAGAAACATATTTTGGATCTTGCTTATATCTACCTACAGACATTCTTCTCCCCCCAAGGAGATCAGGGCAGGGGTATCTCATTTTTTTTTTTTTAAATCTTCACAAGCGCCCTGGATAAGGGCCAGGCAAGGAAAGGCTGTACATAAAACCAGGTATGGATTCTACTTATTCTGTTGCTGGAAGCAGAAATTTGAGCTGCAGCCTGGAGTCCGGCGGTATGGGGGAGGCGTTGCTTTGTTGACCAGGCAAAAGAAAAGGGCCTATTCAGAGTCATCACAATGCCTGCAAATCAGAGGGAGCGATGCTGTACACCTCTATTTCCTTCGGTGCCTGACCGGGACTCTGAAGCCATGTGAATAAAACGAGCCTATACCAAGTCAAATCATCTAGTTCAGCATTGTCTACACCAGATCTCCAGACAGCAAATCTCCCAGGTCTTTCCTCGCCCTATCTGGAGTTACCAGGGATTGAACCTGGGACTGTCTGCAATACCACTAAGCTATAACTCCAGCCTCAAGCCAAAGCCGAAGCCTCAGCAGTGCAGCCCAGCAGAGCTCCTCAGGCCAGGAGGTTTCAAGTTCAAGACTCAAATTCCCTGATTCTTGAGCTAAGGCTGTGGTTCCCAAACTATGCACCGGGGTGCCGCAGCGAACTCACAGGGGTGCCGTGGTACTGTATATTTTAAAGCCACCACAGGACCACTTAGGGGCGCTGTGAAAAATGTATGGCAACACTTAGGGCTGTGAGCCTGAGACCCTGGGGGACTACAGGGCTAAGCTGAAAGACAACCTTGCTCAAGGTGCTGTGGGCATTTGGATAGACATTCAGCTGTAAACACTCTGACTGACCTGAATCATCTAATTAGAATGATTTGATCACCCTTAGGATATAAAGGATATGATTAGACAGCATCACCAATGCAACGAACTTGAAAAAGAGTGAACTCAGGAAGATAGTGGAGGACAGGAAGGCCTGGTGGGATGTGGTTCATGGGATCACGAAGAGTTGGACACGACTTAACGACTGAACAACAACAACACAATGTGGCGGACTGGGCATGGTTTACCAATTCAGACCATTCACCTCCTCCCAACGACATTATTCTTCAAAAATCACTCACCTCTATCAAATTGAATATGAAACCAACAAGGAAACTGAAGAACCATTGAGCAAATCCCCCAACTGCAAAGGCTGATGACCGAGAGGACTGAAGGAACAGTTCCGTTATCAGCAGGTGAGGAATCCAAACTGATTAGAGAGAAAGGCTTGCAACAATTAGTACCATTTTATAATAATAATATAATCAACCATTATTGGCTTACAACACAGACAACCACCACAAGAACCAATTTATTGTCTTACGAACAGCCCAATCCAATTCTTACCCCCCCCGCCAATGCAGCGGTACCAAAACGGCTACCGCTACATCTTATGGTGGGGGGACAGTTGCAGAGGTCTTACCCAGGGGTAAGCCTCGGCTCTGTGGGCTGGTCTACTTGGACCTTCTGTAGCTAAATAGCCGATACAGATCCGTGTGGACCTGCACCATGGGAATGTGTATGGTTAAGGGGGGGATAGAATTGGTCGCCGCTCAACCCACCCCCTCCTCAGACCCAATCCACCCATCTCCTGCCCTTTCCGCCCTCCCCCAGCCACTGCTGCCTCCTCGTTTCGCCCTCCCACCTCCCCTCCATCTTACCTGAATCGGTGGACAGCTGAGTAGTGCGCTGCTGGAGCACCTATTACGACTAGCTCTGACGGCTTTACGGCAGTCAGCGCCAGTGGAAGAGGAGTAATGACATGGGAAGGGAAGTATAGGATTGGGCCCCAATTTATCTATCCCAGTCATCCCATGTTCCACTGGAGCTCATCTTACTTGGCCCAAGGGCAATTCCAGATATGAAGATGAAGAGGAGAAAACAGCTAACGTAAGGCATCCATGTGATGATAGCCTGTTGGAGAAAGTTGATCAGGCTTCAGATAATGCATGAAAGAGGTTGCCAGGTGTCTCTTATTTTAGAGAATGTCCTTAGTCTTTGGTCTGCCTTCAACCACAGCAGCATCGGTGTCGCTGGAGGTGGGGCGGAAAGCTAAGTTCTGCAGCTTTCCGCCCCACCGTTACTCTCCTGCGCATTGCTTTCTCTCCGCTGACGGGCTCCTGTGACAAGGGGGTGAGGCGCCTTGTACCGGAGAGTAACGGTGGGGCGGAAAGCTGCAGAACTTAGCTTTCCGCCCCACCTCCAGCGACGCCAGTGCACAGCAGGATCGACCCACAGAATGCAACAAGTGAGTCCACATCTGAAATATGTGGTGTCAATTTTGCAGGAAAAAATCTGTCAAGGGGAATCTACATCTTTGGCCTCTCCTTCACCCAAGTCAATTTCAAAGGCCAAACGATTTTTTCTCTCATGTATGTTTCTGCAAGTGATTCAACAGAAAGGCCACCTCACATTTCAAAACTCCACTGTTCTAAAGCATAACTTAAACAACAACAACTGGGTGTGATGAATGCTCCCTTTCCCTCTATTTTTTGTCTATTTTTCTCTTTTTGGTACCTGAGGCTGAAACTCAAATATTTTGGCCACCTAATGCAAAGAGAGGACTCTCTGGAGAAGACTCTGATGCTGGGAAAGATTGAAGGCAAAAGGAGAAGGGGAAGGCAAAGGATGAGATGGTTAGACAGCATCACCGATGCAACGAACATGAAAATGAGCGAACTCAGGAAGATAGTGGAGGACAGGAAGGCCTGGTGGGATATGGTTCATGGGATCACGAAGGGTCGGACACGACTTAACGTCCAAACAACAACACCCCAGAAGCTCCTGTGCTGGTTCAGCAGCCTAGAAAGCTGCTAGGGCAGGGTTTCTCAAACTGTGGGTCATGGCCTAATGCTGAGGTGGGTTGCCAGTTGGGCTGATTGGAGCTAAATGGAAGCAAACTGAGGCCACTTCCGGGTTCCGACTTATCTTCTGCAGCTGCTCTCCCATCGTGCCGGACCCAGGACGGCCTCTGGAGGCCTCCGCTGGCCTCAGAAGGCATCTGGAAGTGATTTCTGGGTCACTTCTGGTTTCGCCACCGTAGCTTCTGGTCACATTGGGAGGCCTTTCTGAGACCTGGAGCGGCTTCCGGGTGGTTGCTATGGGGTAGAAGCTACAGAAGCTACAGAGTCGCGGCAGTGGGAACTTTGAGAACCACGATATTAGGACAGTCAAGTCAAGTCAAAACATTAATGGCATAACAGAACTGTACAGAAAAGATATGGCAGCCCCACCAACCCCCAAATACAATTTCCAAGGAGGTACTTTAGAACATGCAAATAAGATGCACACATAAAAACAATACTAATAAAATGTCTATAACCTTTGTCACTTGCTTACACAAATAACAAGTTACAGTCAGAGGTGCGTCTGGTCCAGATTAAGTGAAGATATTTGGCTACAAACTGAGTGCGATTCTCATTTTCCACATCCAATAAAAAACAGATAGTATCAACATCCGACCCAAAAGAAAAAGGTCAGAATTGGCATCAGAAACTGTTGACGTAAATCATTATAATGGGGGCAATAAAGAAATGACTCGGCTGTAAGCCAATCACATGAACAGGCCCGGTTACACGCCGCTGATCTACCAAATCTGGCTTATAAAACATTAGAAGGGAATACATTAAACCTTGCCAAGTTAAAGACTTGATGCACTGAGGGGGTAAACAAAACACTGTATGGGAAAATGCGGAAGACTTCTCCCAAGCAGATAGGATATGGTGTCAGCAGTGGTTCCTCACCTTGACAGGCCAAGGGAATAAGGGGTTAAAACCCTGGCTTCAGAAGTAGGCAGGCTACACAGCTGCAACCACTAGAGGCTGCAGCTTGTCAAGTATAAAAGTAGCACCTGGAGGAAGGAAGGGTGTGGTTTGTAGAGAGGAGGAAGCTGTGAAGGAGACAGATTCTTGGACTTACCCGGACCTGCCTGTGTGATTAACTTTGGACTGGCTTGAGAAACCTGCTTTGATATTTGACCTGGACTGCTTGAGAAACCTGTTTTGGACTTGGGCTGCTAGACCTGTGAGTGCATAAAAGGGGAACTAATCAGCCTAAAGTGGGCCTAGGCATCTTAAAGGATTTTCTGGGACAAACACCTAGATAACTGGGGGTTGAGTTCAAAGGCCCTGCAAGACCAAAGTGTAAGGGTGAGCAAGATTTATGGGCTGCTGCATGCAAATCCTGATTTTTGATGTCAAATAAGTGGGATTGAATAAGTTTAAGAACAACTGACAAAGTTGAACCCCTATATCAGGGGATAAGCCAATGGAAAACAGTTTTTTGCAAAATAATGCTACGCCCAGGTGCTCTGCGAAGAGTCAGATAAGCTGTTCGGAGCAGAATATTCTGCTCCGCAGCATAACAAGCCCCTAACCAGAATTTGAAAAATCTGAGCCAGGCCAAGGTATCAATCTTGTGCAGGCCTGCTTCAAGGCACAACGCTGCATAGTGAACTGCAAAGATCTTATATAAGAAACAAGACTGAGTTCGCTCAACAGTAATGGAGAGGGTAGAGATCCAGATAGGAACACCAAACAAAAGTCGTGCTAGGACTTTAGACTTAAAAATCTGGATGGCTGCGGGGATGTAGGAATTGCCCCAGGTGTAAAAGAAGAACAAGATGGCTGGTGGTGAAAGCTTGGTTGAGGAAATGGCAGTCTGTTGATAGGTGGTCCAATGATGCCTATGATGGAACAGTATACCAAGATACTTACATTCTTTGACTTGTTGAATTGCTCTCCTCCCAAAATCGAGGGAGTTTGTTTCCACTGGATTAGGGCATTCTTTGCAAGCAATCTCTGACCTTTGATTGGAAGGCCATTATCTAGCCCACATGCATTTATAGATTTGGTAAATTCCTCCAAGGCTAGAATGCTAAGAGTGTCATGTGCTTAGGAACTGGGCAGCCAAACCTGAATATTTCGGTCAAGGGTGGGATGGAGTGACCACACAGGTTCCACTCCCCCTATCATGTAAGTTGATGACATCGTCAAAGGAAAGTTATATATCCGTCGGCCCACAGGAAGTCTTAGCTGCTCTCGGCCAGTCGCTGAGCGGTGTATAAATACCCTTAACAACGGTCATAGTAGTTTGCATCCGCTGCCACCATCCCAGGCTATAGAGAACAGGCAGAGGAGGGCTGACTGGAAATAAAAAACCCTCCCAGGAGAGCACTGAACCCCAGGTTTTAAGCTTTGCAGACTGCCCTACTCCCTGGGTGCCGCAAACCTGCCTTGCGGCACATTTGCCACACCCTAGACCAGACGAGAGGTGATCTACCAGTCTAATGTCTACACAGGATTGTGCCGTTAGTTGTTTTTAAATCTCTGCTTTATACTGCTGTTTTTCATATTATATTCATATTAGATTTACAATATACTGTACAATATATATATTCATATTGTATTCATAGTTTCAATGTTAAATAAGATTTAAAATTTTCATGGTCAGCAACAATCTTGGAACAGCTTGAGTTACACGGGTAAAAAGCCACGGCAGAAAAAGTTTTAAGAACACAAGAAGTTTTAAGAACAGGCAACACAAGTTCATTCACATGAAAAAATATAATTAAAATACAATAATCTCAGCATTAAAATCTCAAGTAAAAACTGTACAAAATCATGTTTAGAAACGTCACTCATAGCTCTCATAGGCACACTTGAACGATCCCAGCCAAACTAGGGCACCATAGAGGAACTAGTGGACGACCATTGCGTTAAAGACCCTAATTGCTGCTTGAATAAAGCTATTACCCCATATGAGGGAGAAGTGAAAAATAGTTTGGGAAGATTTGAGTGGCTAGATTAAAGGTTAGTTTTTGGTGAACTGACCAAGACAGGTTGTAATAAAGTGACCCCCCAAATATTTGTAGTGCTTGACTTGCTCGATTGTTACCCCTTAATTTCCAGGATCTGGCTCTTCAACACCAGAATCTTGGTCTTCTGGAAATTTACTGTAGTTGAAATTTGTTGGTGCTCAAATAGTCCTGGCATTTATTTAAAAGATGCTTCAAACCAACCCGTGAATGGAGATTAGCACCGCATCATCTGCATAAAGCATGAGCGGGATATGCTTACTACCCATCTTGGGTGGATCACCATCAACATGGGCGAGGAACGGGGCAGCAGGGCACTCCACACCTCTCGCCGATTGCCGTCGGAGGTGGCCCCTTAGCGGGCAACAGGGCCTGCTCTGCTGCCACTCCTCTGGGGGGAGCAGTGGAGGTAGCAAGAGCCATGCTGCCAGGTTACGAAAGCAAAGGCCTGGTGCATCACCAGAGAGGCGTAGCCAGCCCCCCCGAGGGGTGAGCCACCAGACGGGTTGAAACCCCACAATCCCACACAACCCCCCTGCAAAAAATGACCTAAAAGTCCTAAAAACGACAGGGGGAGTGAACTTCAACCATTTTTCTGGCCAGTTGAAAACTCCGGCTGGTTTTCTGACTCGCTGCACTGCGGCTCGTGCCCCCCTCGCCACCGGGGAGGGGAGCACTGTGTTGTCTTCTGCCTCTGCCGCGGCTCATGCCGGGGAGTGGTGCACCGTGCCGTCTTCTGTGTCCAGAATGCTCCCCCCCCGCGGCTCTTGGAGGGGTGCACTTTGCCGTCTTCTTCTGTCTCCAGAGTGACTGACCTGGCTTCTTCCCACATGTACACTTCATACGTACTTCGCGCGTGCATGCATATGTCCATGAAGCACACATGTGCAAAGAACGGACATATCCACCCATGCGCGTACGTATCAGTGTGCATGAGTGAAGAAGCCAGGTCAATCACTCTGGAGGGCACGAACAGCGGATGATGAGTCTGGTGTATCCTACAGCTACCCCCATTGGTCAGCCAAGTTTGACTGCAGCTCCTTCTCAGGTTTATGCTCAATTATAATCCAGGTGTGTTACCCAGCAATGTGTGAAAAGACTATAACACTGATTATTGTGTATGTACCTCTCTCCTAGCTCAACCAATTGTTTCAGAACATAACTACACAAGTTGTGGAGAAGAGCAGCATAGATGCACCAGAGGCGTTCTTACAGTGGGCGGCGGTACTGCAAGTTTCCTGCCCATTGCCTTCGCATCACGGAATGGCTCCGACGGCGAGGGGGCAGGGCCTCCTCATTCCGGCTTGTAAACAGGGACTAGGATGGGGCACGACTTACAGTACCGCCCCCACCATAGGAATGCCTCTGAGATGCACAGATTCACCCTGCCCTGTCTGTCTTCACTGTTACTGCCTTCATACTAGGATGCTTATCTGGGTCTCTTATTTGGCTCCCTGGTGGATATATGTGGCAGGTATTGCTGTTGTGATTGCTGAACTATTTCTCCTGGGGCTCAGCTGGATTCTACCACTGGCAGGACGGCAGGAGGAGAGGAGGTGATACAACTCTTAAATATTTGTGCCTCCCCAATAATATTTATAGCCAATCCTATTTAAAAGCAGGCTGCAGGGCACAGCATTGATCCTGCAGGCTGCTGCGACCTACTCCCACATTGCCCCCGCTAGATGACGTACTCCCACATGGTCCCCTATTTACCTGGTGCAAGTCTGAGTATACTGAAACAGCAGTGTCAGGGACAGAATGGGCTAGGACAGTGGTTCTCAAACTTTTTAGACTCACGGCTCCCTTGACCTCCATCACCCTTAGCTGTGGCTCCCCATTACAGTGCACTGAAGAAACAGGCACTCCTTTCATTCTCACAGGCACCCTTTCTTATATGTATGTGTATATTCCCAAAACGAGCCCTAAAGTGGATATTCCATGCTTATGCTGAGCAGCAGTTAAGCCAGGAGTGCACAGGGTGGGATTGGGATATTGCCCTCCTTCCATTAGCAGGCCTGGGGTGCCTACCTGGTAGACAGCACTGATGTAGTCTGCCTTAGTCCTATTCATGGCAAGAGAAACATCAAAGCATGGGAGGGAGGTCATTTCTTTTCATTGGTCATGCCCCACCCCAATTGCATATGAGAGAGCTCTTTGAGGTAGCATCTTTGCAAGATGAAGAAGTCTCCAATGGGGGGGGGGGAGGGATTGTCCCACCAAATGAAGTAGGGAACTAACTTAGAGGTGGGTCAAAAGGAAGTTGAGGAAGGAGAGAGATCCCAATAATTAAACAAACAAACAGAGGCTGCCTCCTCTTCCTCTGGCTTAAACAAGGGAGATATCTCTACAGCTCAGTCAACAGTAAGCAACTTACTTATGCCTCTTCCACCTCTCTTAATCACAGAGTGAGAAATCAAAGACTTTAAAGGAGGACATGCTCAGCTTTCACCATTTTTAATTGCAGGTCTTGCATGAGGATTTTCTGTTTTTAAAAGATCCTGTTAAACATTTAACAGCAAGAAAATATTTTACCGATTTGCAAACCTGCAATGTCACAGGATTTGGGGAGAAATTGGATGCTATCTCCAGCACTTGCTTCAGTTTGAAATACCCTGTGGCTTGAGGCTCCCTGCAAAGTACTTAGCTTATCCATTGAGGTGTTAATGGCCTGACATTCTGTTCTTTGACTAAGATAAGCACCGGCTCTCTGCTCATGGCTGTTAAAATGTGGAAGAGCTGACTGCAAACCTGAAGTCTTTTGAAGTGAACTTTGAATGACCCGATGCGAAGAGGCAGTTTTTCCAGGTCTTAAGTTTTTGCCTAAATTTCTTTTGCAAGCAAGAATATATGGTAATTAAGACTAACTCAATGCCCCTGGCTGCTTTCCAGGACACAGTCACGACGCATAGTTTGGGAACCTCTGGGCTAGGATATCAGCAGAACTCTTTGCCAGTACCCACCAATCTAGAACATGCCACCTGTTCCTCACCCTCCCTGCTCCGTTCTGCCTACCCCAACTTGCACCAGTGGCCTACCTGTACCAACAGGTGCAGTGGTGTGGGGTGACATTCATCTGGCGCTGTCGCCTCTTCTGGCAGTGCTTGGAAAATGGTTGCCAGCAGTGCTGTGTGCATACCGCTGACAACCATTTTATGGCAGCAGAAAGCCTTTCTTATGCCAAAAATAGGTCCAGCCACTAGGACAGATCCTACTTAGTAAATGTTATAGTTGGTTACCTTGATTGTTTCCCCTCTTTTGCCAGCAGCATTCAGTTAACTTAGGCAACTTTGGGGAAACTGCAAATGTGAAGATGTCATGTCGCCTGTATATTTTTCTAGACTTTAGTCAGAGTACTGTAGGGGAGGTGGTAGTAGAGGAACATGTTCTGCCACTAGGTAATCCTACCCAGTTTGACTTCCATTGATTCTTTATCAAGGACATCATATAGCACTAATCTCCAGCTCTGTCAATGGGCTATAATTGACTATTGGGGAAGGGCCAGAGCTCAGTAGCAGAGCACACACTTTGCATGCAGGATGGATTTGGGCTCCATCCCTACAAACGCTAGTTGTTAAAAGCAATCCTGCAAAAGCAATTTCTAGCCGATATGAGACGTGTGAGCAAAGCCTACCAGAAGCCAAATGAGGAACCTAAATACGGTTTACAGTGGATTATAGGGGGCTGGAGTGTCAGTGCCTTGCATAGCTCCTGGTCCCTTCTAGTACGTATTTCAATTTCCTTTTATCAATGCCCACTTTCAGCTATTCACCCTCCTCTGAAACAGTTAAAGTTGTGTGCAAAAAAGCATTTTACCAAAATGTATTGCTTTACAAGCAATCCCCAACACCAATAAATCTCCCTAAAGCAGAACCCTTCTGCAACACAGTCTTTCAACAGAATTAAGACAGCCACTGCTGTCTTCTCCCTCCAAACCAGTTAGCATCCTGGGGCAGCAGAGTTTTCTCCACAGCTGACTGTAGAATTCTTCCAGCTCCTTTCTCCAGTCCCGCAGGGTCTCCGGCGACAGCTCCTCAGTCCTTTTGGTGTTGCCTGCAGCAGTCAGCATCTTCCTCCGTCAACAGAGCATGGCAGTTTAGTGTGGCTACTGGTACTGCAGATATTCTTCAGAGTCCCTATTAGGGCTAATTGAGTGCAGCTGTGGACTTGCAATCACTGCACTCAAAGTCCTTGTTTGTCCTCACCTGTGGAGCCACACCTAATTGCTTGCAGCTGTGAAAATGCACCCACTGCATTACTGAGTACTAACCCCTTGCTGTCCAGTCCTGTCAACAGATGAAGAATTGGAGTTTAACTCCTTGCTGCCCGGATCTGTCAATAAGGGTCCACTGCTGACACCAGACTCGCTCCTGTAAGTCTTCTGGATTTCCTTCCACTACACCTTCCAATATGTAGCAACACCAGAGCAACATTTCCATAAAATACCAGGATCCTCTTGCAACTCAATAGCTGCTCCCCCACCCCGTTCATTCTCTGCCCTTTTGATGCAACCATACATCCCCCCCCCTTTCACTGTCTTTTTAGGAAAGGTGCCTTGCTGGTTAATGATCTAATCAGTATAGCCTGCACACCTCAGTGTTTGAGACTGTATTTTAATATAATATTTTTTTCACGTGAATGCCTGTTCTTATCATTTTATAAAACTTTTTCTGCCATGGCTTTTTACTCATGTAACTCAAGCTGTTCCAAAACAGTTTCAATGTTGATTGCATGCTGCCCTAGAAATTTTTAAAATAAAAATTCAAACAAACAAACATTGCTCTGATGCTTAATGTTTTGTATTACAGACCTTAAGTTCAAGGGTCATGGTTAGCAGAACACAGGAGATGATGGAGATGCCAAGACCAACGAGAAGCAGAGGTCTCCGTCCCCAAGAATCAACCACATAAACCTAGATGATACACAGGCAGGAAGGGAGAGAAAGCCATCAAGCACCAGCAAGGTATAGTGGACAGAGTGTCTGAGCTGAGCTCAGATTACTGCTTGGCCAAGAGGCTGATTGGTTGACATTGGATCAATGACCGTTTCTCAGCTTGACCTATATCTGACAGCGTTCTTGCATGTACAATATGGAGGGAAGTCACATATACTGGCCTGAACTCCAGCGGCAGATAACATGGTCAAGTCAAGTTGGGGGTCAGGCCCTAAACATACAGGCCCTAAACATACAGACTATCTGGCCTTGAACCCATGAGGATCCGCCACCCTCCCCAGGCTGCCCAACTGGGCTCGCAAGGTGGCCAGTCTGCACCCACCATTGAGGATGCAGGGGCTGGCAGTATGCCCAACAGGCACTGAGAAGGGGAGCCTGCAGGCAACCAGGCTGGCACAGGGTCCTCACCATGGGAGGAGGGTGGGGCAGCTTATGGGGCCTGATGAGGTCTGCGTAGGATATATAGGGTTACCATGTTTTGGACAACTCAAACTGGGACCCCTCCACTCTAGGCCGCAAAGAGGCCTTTTGCCGGCTGTTATGGTGCCCGATTTTTTTATTTATTTTTTGGGGGGGCCCCAACACTTTTTTTTTTAAAAAAATAAAGTTTCTTACTAAGCTTCTTACTGTGCCGCCGCGTCTTCTCACCACCGGCACCATTTTTCACCGCTATCTGTGGCCGCTGGAATTGCCCCCGCTGTGTCTTCATCCTGGTGGCCAACTGTTTTTTGTGGCCGCCAGAACTGCTTCCCTCCATGGCCACGTCTTCATACCGGCAGCCAACTGGAACTCTGCGGCCACCGGAACTCTTCTGAGCCTGGCCGGTTGCATGCGCACAACTCTTTTAAAGCTTTTCTTAAAAGCTTTTATTTATTTTTTAAGAGAAACAAACAATAAATAGCATGAAAAAATAAAGAAAACTACAGAATAACAGAAAAAGGAAAAGATCTGGATTAGCCATTAATATTTACACTTAAATTGATTCTTATATTTACTTCGTTGTTGAGTCAAGACGTGCCCGACCCTTCGTGATCCCATGAACCATATCCCGCCAGGCCTTCCTGTCCTCCACTATCTTCCTGAGTTCGCTCATTTTCATGTTCGTTGCATCGGTGATGCTGTCTAACCATCTCATCATTTGCCTTGCCCTTCTCTTTTTGCCTTCAATCTTTCCCAGCATCAGAGTCTTCTCCAGAGACTCCTCTCTTCGCATTAGGTGGCCAAAATATTTGAGCTTCAGCCTCAGTACCTGTCCTTCCAGGGAACAGTCAGGATTGATTTCATTTAGGATTGACTGATTTGATCTCCTAGCAGACCAAGGGACTCTCAGGAGTCTTCTCCAGCACCACAGTTCAAAAGCATCTATTCTTCGGTGCTCAGCCTTCCTTATGGTCCAACTCTCGCAACCATACATTGCTACTGGGAACACCATCGCCCTGACTATACGAACTTTTGTTGGCATGGTGATATCTCTGCTCTTTATTATGCTGTCTAAGTTTGTCATAGCTTTCCTTCCAAGGAGTAAGCGTCTTTTAATTTCATGGCTGCTGTCTCCGTCTGCAGTGATCTTGGAACCCCAAAAAGTAAAATCTGTTACTACTGTCATTTCTGCCCCTTCTATTTGCCAGGAATTGATGGGACCAGATGCCATGATCTTAATTTTATTAATGTTGAGTTTCAAGCCAACTTTTGCACTCTCCTCTTTCACTTTGATCAAGAGGCTCTTTAGTTCTTCTTCACTTTCTGCCATTAGGGTGATATCGTCTGTATATCTGAGGTTGTTGATATTTCTCCCGGCAATCTTGATTCCAGCTTGCGATTCACTCAGCCCTGCATTTCTCATAATGTACTCTGCATATAAGTTAAATAAGCAGGGTGACAATATACAGCCTTGCCGTACTCCCTTCCCAATTTTGAACCAATCGGTTGTTTCATGGCCGGTTCAAACTGTTGCTTCTTGACCCGCATACAGGTTTCTCAGGAGACAGGTAAGGTGGTCTGGTACCCCCATCTCTTTAAGAATTTGCCACAGTTTGTTGTGATCCACACAATCAAAGGCTTTTGCGTAGTCAACGAAGCAGAAGTAGGTGTTTTTTTGGAACTCTCATGCTTTCTCCATGATCCAACGCATGTTGGCAATTTGATCTCTAGTTCCTCTGCCTCTTCGAAACCCAGCTTGTACTTCCGGTAGTTCTCGGTTCACGTACTGCTGAAGCCTAGCTTGTAGGATTTTGAGCATAACCTTGCTAGCATGTGAAATGAGTGCAATTGTGCGGTAGTTTGAATACTCTTTGGCACTGCCCTTCTTTGGAATTGGAACGTAAACTGACCTTTTCCAATCCTTTGGCCACTGCTGAGTTTTCCAAATTTGTTGGCATATTGAGTGCAGCACTTTAACAGCATCATCATTTAGGATTTTAAGTAGCTCAGCTGGGATATTATCATCTCCACTAACTTTGTTGTTAGTAATGCTACCTAAGGCCCACTTGACTTCACTCTCTAGGATGTCCGGCTCTGGGTCAGTGACCACACCAGCGTGGTCATCAAGAACATTAAGATCTTTCTTGTATAGTTCTTCTGTGTATTCTTGCCATCTCTTCTTAATCTCTTCTGCTTCTGTCAGGTCCCTGCCTTTTTTGTCCTTTATCATGCCCATCTTTGCACAAAACGTTCCCTTGATATCTCTAATATTCTTGAAGAGATCTCTAGTCCTCCCCATTCTGTTTTCCTCAATTTCTTTGCATTGTTCATTTTAAGAAGGCCTTCTTATCTCTCCTTGCTATTCTTTGGAAATCTGCATTCAGTTGTATATATCTTTCAGTTGTTTATATCTTTCCCATTCACCCTTGCTTTTCGCATTCCTTCTTTCCACAGCTATTTGTAAAGCCTCATCTGACAGCCACTTTGCTTTCTTGCATTTCTTTTTCTTTGGGATGGTTTTAGTTGCTGCCTCCTGTACAATGTTACGAACCTCCGCCCATAGTTCTTCAGGCACTCTGTCTACCAGGTCTAATGCCCTAAATCTATTCTTCACCTCCACTGTATACTCATAAGGGATATGATTTAGGTCATATCTAGTGGTGTTCCCTACATTCTTCAATTTAAGCCTGAATTTTGCAATAAGAAGCTCATGATCTGAGCCACAGTCAGCTCCAGGTCTTGTTTTTACTGACTGTATAGAGCTTCTCCATCTTTGGCTGCAAAGCACATAATCTATCTGGTTTCGGTATTGACCATCTGGTGATGTCCATGTGTAGAGTCTCCTCTTGTGGTGTTGGAAAAGAGTGTTTGCTATGACCAGCGTGTTCTCTTGACAGAACTCCGTTAGCCTTTGCCCTGCTTCATTTTGCGCTCCAAGGCCAAACTTGCCTGTTCCGTTTATTTCTGGATTTCCTACTTTAGCATTCCAGTCTCCTATGATGTAAAGGACATCTCTTTTGGGTGCTAGTTGCAATAATCCAGTCTTGAAGTCACTAAGGCATGGACCACCGTGGTCAGGTCCGATCGACTCAAGTATGGCCGCAGCTGGTGCACCAGCCAAAGCTGGGCAAACGCACTCCTGGCCACAGCCGCCACCTGGCTTTCCAGGGAGAGCTGTGAATCCAGAAGTACTCCCAAGCTGCGCACTCGTTCTTGCACGGGGAGTGCAACCCCATTCAGAATGGGCAGGTGACTCAGTACCTGCATCGAAGCTTTCCTGACAAGTAGGACCTCTGTCTTTTCTGGATTCAATCTCAACGTATTAGCCCTCCTCCAGACCCCAACTGCCTCCAGGCAGCACTCCAGGACTTCCACAGCCTCCCTGGAGCGAGATGGCAAGGAGAGATAGAGTTGGGTGTCATCAGCATATTGGTGACACCCAACACCAAATCCCCGGATGATCTCTCCCAATGGTTTCATGTAGATGTTGAAAAGCATGGGAGACAGAATAGAACCCTGTGGCACCCCACACTGTAAAGGGCAGGGTGCTGAACAGGTGTCTCCCAGCATCACTATTTGGGTCCTGTCACCCAAGTAGGAATGGAACCACTGCAATGCAGTGCCCCCTAGTCCCAACTCGGCCAGCCAGCCCAGAAGGATACCCTGGTCGATGGTATTGAAAGCCGCTGAGACGTCCAAAAGGACCAGCAGGGATGCACTCCCCGTGTCCACTCCTTGGCAACGATCATCCAGCAGGGCGACCAAGGCTGTCTCCGTTCCAAAGCCCCGCCTGAAGCCAGACTGAAAAGGGTCCAGATACTCCATTTTATCTAGTATCTCCTGGTCCTGGAGCTGAGACGCCACCACCCGCTCAATCACCTTACCCAAAAAAGGCAGATTGGAAACTGGCCGATAGTTATTTAAATTGGAGGAATTCAAAGATGGTTTTTTCAGGAGGGGATGCACAATTGCGGTCCAAGATGCTAGGCATAACTCCTTCCCGTAAAGATGAATTCACAATAGGTTTATTTATTTAATTAATTTTATTTAAATAATTTATACCCCGCCTTTCTCCCAACAAGGGCACTCAAGGCGGCTTACAGCACAAACATTAAAATACATATATACACATTAAAATAATTAAACAATTAATTAAAACAATTTAAAATAAGCAACCCCAGTGGGGTTCCACCCAATCGGCCAGCCCAACCCGCGCAGATCGTATTAGCCAAGCTGGGCAAGGGTCAAGCGGGCAGGAAGACTATCTCAAACTACAGAGGACCCTATCCACATCCTCAGGCTGTATAAGGTGAAAAGAATCCATAACGATGGAATTGACAGATGCCGTAGGGACAACTTCTGGAACTGTTAAACCAGAGTCCATGTCATGGCGAATCTGAGCGATTTTATCTGCGAAGTGCCGTGCGATATCATTGCAGCGGTCCGTCGAACACTCCAGCTCACTCGCTACAGGAGCCGAGTGGAGCAGATCCTGGACAACTCAAAAGAGCTCCGCTGGTCGGCTACTCGCAGACGCAATGGTGGCAGAGAAAAACGCCTTCTTCGCTGCCATCACCGCCACGGAGTAGGCCCTGAAATGGGCTCTAGCCCATGTTCGGTCAGATTCATCACAAGTTTTCCTCCATCGTCGTTCTAGGCGTCGGCCCAGTTGTTTCATTGCCTGCAGCTCTTCAGTAAACCAAATAGCTGCCTTGGCTTGACGGCAAGGCCATGGCCGTTCAGGAGCAATCTGATCCAAGGCTCTAGCTGCCTCCCCATACCACAGGGCAGCCAGAGGTTCGGATGAATCACTGACCCGGGAAGCTGGGAAGTCCCCCAGAGCCCTCAGGAAACCATCCGGATCCATCAGTCTTCAGGGGTGGACCATACAATTCGGTCTCCCAGCTCTGCAGGATTGATTAAACGTTGCCAGTCTAAAACTCACCAGATAGTGATCCATCCAAGACAAAGGAGGTGACCTTAACCTCCTTCATAGGCAGATCACTGTCCCCATACCCAGCAGTGAACACCAAGTCCAATGTGTGCCCCGCACCATGCGTTGGGGGCGTAATCCACTGTGACAGGCCCATGGTCGCCATGGCGGCCATGAAGTCCTGAGCCGCCGCTGTCTCAGGGACCTCGGCATGAACATTGAAGTCCCCCAGCACTAACAGGCGTGGGGATTCCAATGCCACCGCCAAGATCACCCTGGTCAGCTCAGGTAGGGAAGCCGATGGGCAACCGACTGTCAAAAGCTTTTTCTGCATCCAAAAAGATTAACGCTAGCTGTTGTTCATTGCACTTTTTATAGTACTCCAAAAATATCTAACACATTTCTAACATTATCTCTTAATTGTCTTTTGGGCAAAAACCCACCTTGGTCCTCCTGAATAAAAGTCTGCAACGTTTTTTTTTTTTTAATCCTTTCAGCCAAAATCCTTGCAAATATTTTGTAATTATTATTCCAAAAAGATATAGGGCTATAATTTTTTACCATCAGCAAATCCTTACCCTTTTTCAGAATCAATGCTACATTAGCATATTTCCAAGAATCTGGCATTTTTTCCTGCCTCTAAAATAGAATTCATTGTCTCTAACGGTGCACACAATTCTTGTTCAAATTGCTTATAATAAGCTGATGGCAATCCATCAGGCGCTGGAGTTTTACCAATTTTTATTTTTTGTATAGCTTCAAACTTCATTCAAACATTCTTCCAACAATTTTGGTAAATTTTGTTTTCTAAAATATACTTCCAACAATCTCAGATTTTCACGACTTGTCCATATAACAGAATTAAACACATTCATAATTTCCAGGAATTCCATCTAGCTCAGAGGTTCTCAACCGCTTCACTGACTCACAGCTGACAAGGCACAGACTCGCATATAAAAAAAAGCCCTCTGCCAAATCTGTATATAAAACCCTTTCTAGCATTTACATCCAAGTTAGGGTGAGTAAGTTATCTGTCTAAATAGTCCCTAATTTATTACTAAAAAGAGAAACTTCATTGACAGTGAATATAAGAGATTCTTGTGCAACAAAACCACCCCTTCGCACCCCCAGACTGTGTTCCCAAGTGGAATGCAAATTAAGTGCTTTCCTACTGGCTGGTTCAATTTATATGCTGGGATTTAGAATACATTGTTTCTTCCATTTAAAGAAGGCAGCTCTTATGGCAGATTGAGGTGGTTCTCTGCCTCCTTAAGGAAACTAAGAAGGAATTGCCTTAGTTTGTTTTTGGATGGGAGACCTGTGGTGATATTTTCTTTAAAAATAAAAAGGGGTGGCAAAAATTGAAAAAAGGTGGCAAACAGTGTAAGCTGAGTAATTTTAATGATTAAATTTTACATTTCAATAATTTTAATTAATGCTAACACTGGTCAACACACGTTTTCTGGCATAAGGTATTCCAATTGTTTTAAGGTAATTTTGGGGTGCTGATTCCAAATCTGGCATCAGTTTTTGTCCATCACATCAGGTTTTTGAGATATCAAATATTGCATTTGATAAAATCAATGAAAAACAGCAAATTTACATTGGTCTACAATTTTTTTTCCTGGCCTGGACTTTTGCAGCTGTTTTAGACTAACTTCAGGGTGTTGATTCCAAATCTGATCTCAGATTTGCTCTATCACATTTTGTTTTTATGCTAGCGGCATACCCCGTTTTCATGATGCCAAACCTGATGCCAGATTTGGAATCGGCGCCCCCAAATTACCTTAAAACCATTGGAATACCTTATGCCAGAAAAAGTGTGTTGACCGGGTACCCCCTTATCACGGTGCAATTTTCTGAAGTACCCCCTGCTAATTAACTGCCAATTAATTGGATTAATCAATTAATTAGGTAATTAATCGTTAAGTAAAGTACTAACACAATTTTAAATGTGAAAAAATGTCTTATGTAACTCTGTGTGTGTGTGTGTGTGTGAGAGAGAGAGATGCAAGGATCTCTTTTTTTTTTTTCTAAGTCACACTTCCCAAAATCAGCTCCTCCCTCCCCCACTGCACCAAAGTACATTTTCCAAAGTACAAAAATAAGCCCGAAACCAAAATCAGAGAGACAGAAGGGCTCCGAAAATAATTACTATTTAAAATCCATGTTAATTAACACTTAGCTTCTGATGGGGCAGATAAGGGGCAGGGCTTGGTGTACCCCCAGCAAGAGCTCCGCATACCCCTAGGGGTACCCGTACCACAGGTTGTGAACCCCTGTTGTAGCCATTGTTAGATCATGCCCTGCAGAAGGAAAATATTAAATGTGGATATCTACATAAAATGATATTATAAACACACTATCCTAAAAATACAGCACCATATTTTAACACTAAAACAGTCACTGACTCGTGACAACTTGCAATCATAAGTGACAAAGAGTTAATTTTGGGTAAAATCAATGAAAATGGGGTATGCTGATAGCATAAAAACGAGATGTGAGAGCAAATCTGAGATCAGATTTGGAATCAGCACTCTGAAATTAGTCTAAAACAGCTGCAAAAGTCCAGGCCAGAAAATATATATATTGTAGACCAGTGTAATTAATTAATTGGCAGAGGGGGTACTTCAAAAAATTTGATCGTGCCAGGGGGTACACACTTGGTGAAAAAGGTTGAGAATCCCTGGTCTAGCTAATAAAAATTAAAGCATAAAATATGCAAAATGTCTGACGTTTGGCTACTCAGATTGGTATCCTCCTCAGAGCAAACTCAGAACCAGCTTACCTCCACCACCCTGTCCACTGCTGAAAACACTACCACAGAGGCCCAGCTGTAACCAATTATTTCCCATAGCTAGGCTTACCAGATTTCCCTGGCTGTAAACTGGGACACTCCCCCACAACAATTTAATTAATTAATTTAAAATAAAGTTAAAAGTCAATTTTGGGGGGGCTACAAAGTTAATAAAACAAGGTTAATAAAATTAACTCTCATAATACATTAAAATCTCCCATAATACAACAGGATGTAAAATCTAAATCCGACAGGACATCAAGCAACTTTTTTTAGCTTTTAGAGCGTTGTGCGCCTGCGTGAGCCTTGCAGAGGCATGCAAGGAGTCTGGCCTGTGGCCGGCCAGGCTCAGAATAGTTGCGGTGGTCGTGGAGAGCAGTTGGCCGCTGGTATAGCGACGGATTTTCTGGGGCATTTCCCGGGTTCAGGGGGTCACCCGGCATGCCAGGCTGGCCAGGACGAGACCCAAGATGGACCCCTGAAACTGGGATAGTCCTGCGAAATCTGGGACGGATTGTAAGCCTAAGGATATATGAAGCCCAGAGCCAGGGATGAAAGGCTGGCTGGTCCCAAGCAGGGAGAAGGTCTAGCTAGCTGAGGAAGGCTGTCTACCCTCTAGCTAACAGGCGGGAGGTAGGGCCCTCCTGGGAAGCAGAATGATGAGCCTGGATGGAGAAGGACCAAGGTGCATGATAATCCCCTCCTCATGGAACCTCTGGATAATTTTCCTTAGGGAGGACTCTGGTGGGACAGGGCAGGAAAAACTCAGAGAAATCTTGGACCAGGATGTCCTGGGGTTGAGGATTGATATCCCTGCTGCCCCCCTCAGACCCCACACATACGTAGTTCAGAAGGGCCACAGGCAGCGAATTTGGTTCAAGACAGGCAGGTAGTCAAGCAGCAAGACAAGTCCGTGTGGCTGCTTGACATTGTGCCTTTGCTCGGACATGAAAGTCAAGCACAGGTAAATGCTTATATAGAAACCCTTTTGGCTCCCTCCCTTTAAACTGCCATAGTGGCAAGGGAGGGAAGGCTCTTGAGAGTAGCTGTTGGAGGCCCTAGTCGGTATCTGAAATGGCGTAAAATGGTGCAGATTTCTAGCAAAGATACGTCCCTGGGAAGAGATTGTATGTAGAGACTTAAAGGTAGAGAGAGACAGAGATGGGAGAGACTTACTGAAAATCCCTGTGTGAAGAGAATCAAAGAATTTACCAGTGATCTGATGTACCGGATATATTGCAAAGGTACCTTTAGAGCCACGTAGACTTTATCTGAATAATAGTATGCCTGAAATCAAATCACAATAACCCAATGTCAACTTTATGGAAAAAGCTACTGGCCACTCAAAGTTTGGAGGAAAGGTAATCTGTCTTTGATCTAGAAGAGTTTCATTTCCTGGAAGATAGTGCTTTATTTTAGTTTTCTAAAATTTTGCAATTCCAATTTTTTTATATCAAAATCTGTACTTCAGAGAGATGCCATCTTCCATTTTCCCATGTTATTTTAAAGCACTACTAGAGTTAGCCTTACCATCCGTCCTGGAAATCTGGGACTGCCCCGGTTTGCAGGGCCTGGTCTCAGCCTGATCCTGGCTATCCTGCCTGGTTTCTGGGGACGCCGCTGCTTCCCGGATTTAAAAAATGCTAAATATTTTCCTGAAGCAGTTTGCCCTCACGAGACTTGGGCGCCGCCGTCTCGGATCTCGCAAGATTTCGTGAGATCTAAGATGGTGTCACACAGGAAAATATTTAGCACTTTTTAAATCTTGGAAACGGCAGTGGCGGCAGGAGGAGGAGGAGGAGGAGTGGTAGTCAACCCTTTAGGGGAGTCCTGGCTGGTCCAATGCAGCTGGCCAGCCAGGAATCAGGTTTGGGCTTGGGCTTGGGTGGCGGCGGCAGCAGCAGCAGCATGCAGCAGCACGAAGGACTGGAGGCAAGCAAAAACGGGGCAAAAATGGTGGGGGCTTCAGGGATTTGCCTGAAGTCCTGAGGCTATTCAAAAATCAGATAGCTGCTAATTCCCCTTCGAGGAGCAGAGCTTCTGCAGTTTGCAAGCTTATGTAAATATAGGGAGACAAATATTTGAGCACCTTTTTTCTGGTGTTTTTTTCCCCCAAGTCCGTCAATGACAGGCAGTGGGGGCAGGTGAAGACAGGGTCACATAACTAAGCCTCTCAAGCCGTGAGGCTATTCATTAGGGCTGCCTCATTATGAGAAATGAATTGAGTTTTTTTTTAATAAACATATTTCTTTCTAGATCACCTTTGTTTTCAGCCACATGAAGCTAGATCGATGCCGATAGTCATTTTAAAAAGTGGGTCCTTCTTGGAAAGCAGTGTAGTAGGGAAATAGATGGGGGAGCCTCAAGTCAGACGCAGCCACACATTCCCTGTAACATCTTGTTAAACCCTCAGTGAACATGTAATTAATAGCAGAGTGGTTCAAACTGGGGAGTGCAGGTCATTGTTCATGTATAGCCTGGCAGCCATTTTATGAGGCCTGTTGGCATCTTCTCTGTGTCTGAGCTGCTCTCACTGTTTCCTATGAGGAGATGGGCCCAAGCCGAGGACCTCAGCCTGCAGCTTGCCATTATCATGGTGAGAAGGTGGTTATCAGAGTGAAGTAATGAGAAGGTGCATTCTTCTTTACCCTCTATTGGCCCCAGGTGCGCACCCTACTTGACGACACCTGCTCGTTACTGTGAGGCTGTATCCCATGAAACTGTTTGGTTTCCTGAGCAAGAGAAAAGTGCCTTTCCTCTGAATGAAGTCTGACCTCCACCGCATGAGTTCCGGAACGTCCAGGGCGCATGCAGAAAGTGCGGAGCTGTGCAGCTTCAATTTTATCAGATTGTATTGGAACACGGGAGAGCCGCACTCTCCCGAGTTCCGTTGCGATCTGCCATGGACCTGCTCATGATTTTGAGGGGGCGGGACGCAGAGCTATTTGCTTTACCAATGGGATGAGAGGGGGTTTGAGCCAATCGGAGCACACTTGTGTTTCAGCCAATCACCACAGAGTTTTATTAGAAGGCGGGACAAAAAGGAGGGACTATTTGCATGAATACGCTGGTGGAGACTAGGGCAGCATTTTGAGGTGGGGGCGGCCAGTCTCCTATGCTCACACGCCTCCAGACAAAGTGCAACGGAAATCGTGTGGTGGAGGTCAGTCTTGAATGTAAGGCTGTCCAGAAGTTATTTGTCTGTTGTTTAAAACCCATATAGTCCCGTTGAGTGTTTAGAGCAGTGGTGGCCAACCTTTTTATGACATGTGCCACTTTTAGTTTTTTTGTATCTTGGGCGTGCCACAAAAATAAATAAAGTAAATGAATAAATAATAAATAACCGTGTTTTTATTTTATTAAATAACCATGTTTAAATAAAAACAGAATCACCTTCAGTTACTTAAGGTTTATTATTATATCATTCTTAGAGCACGTAACAATGAACCATAAATGAGCCAGGATGGTGTAGTAGTCTAATGCAAGTACAGTAACTGAACTCACGTCTTTTAATGTTTGGTGGTCTTTGTTATTGCAATCAAAACCAATTTCAATTCAGAAAAATCTTTCCTGGCAGATGTTTAGTTTCATCAGAAAATTAGTGCAGGTGCTAATCCACCTGTACAAACATGTTTTTAAAAAGTTTATTTTGCATTATACACATTAGGAAATATTCAAAAGCATTACCAACAACATCAATACATACCATAAATCACTTTTAATGTTGGCTGCTCTTAGTGTACTGTATAAAGTACAGTATAAACAGTATAAAGTACATCACAGTATAAAGAACATATACAAAAAAGGGAGAATGTGTGCATTTTTTCCCTAAAACTTGGCATTTACATGCTGCATTGGAAAGTAACAAATCAAAAATAGTTTTGCTCAAAACTAAATTCCTGTGATGTGTAACAACCATCAAACTGTTTTTAAGAGGTAGTAACTTACTAAATCATTTTGGCCAAGTGTAAGACATTAAGAGGAAAAATGTGAAAATGGTCATAAGGCCAAACATTAACAAAACAAAACCCAAAAACTCCAGGCCTAATTAAGACAACTACCCCATCTAACATTCTTTTATGTGTGGAACAGCCCCCCCCCCACACACACAAACACACACTCTTTCTCTCCTCATGTGCTTCTGTAGTTTGCCCTCTCTCTCTCCTCATGTGCTTCTGTAGTTTGCCCTCTCTCTCTCTCTCTCTCTCACGTGCTCCTGTAGTTTGCCCACACACACACACACAGGTTTTTCTTTGTCTGGGACCGCTCGGGGCATGTTGGGCAGAGGGTTGGGGGGGATCGTGGGCTTCCTTTCCGCCCCCCTTTTTTTCTTCCTACCCCTTTGTCGCTGTCTCCTTTCTTTCTTTGTTCCCTTCTTCCGTTCTTCTGCCTTCTCCCCTCTTTACTTTCCTGGGGGGTGGTCGGGCGGTCTGGTTGCCGTTGTCCGCGGCTCGGGCGCTGGGGGGGGAAGGGGTGCGTCGGGACGTGCGATGCACAGCTCGGCTTGCCTCGGGAGGGAGGGAGATGGGGGGGTTACCGGGAGGGAGGGAGGTTCGTCGCGGCTGGCTGCGGGGGGGTGGGGTGGGAAGGGGATCGCGGAGCCGGCTCGTCGCTACCGTGGCGTCTCCCGGACGTGCTTCAGAGCCCTGGTGGGCCGTCAGGAGGGTTTGGGCGGGGGGAAGCTGAGGGTTAGGGGAGCAGGAGGGGGACCTTGCCGCTCCTTTGTCCATGCGGCGGTCTGCGCCGCGGCGGCCGGGCGAGTGAGGGCGGGATAGGGTGGAGGGTGGGAGGAGAAGGAGGAGGCCCGCGCTGCTCGTGGTTTTCCCATAGCGGCGGTTTACATGCCGCTGGGCCTCCGGGAGCGATATCTCTGGGGCTCCACGCAGTCCCTCTCTCCTCACAGCGCCTGCGTGGCCCCAGCCAATGCTGAAATACTTTGAAGCTGAGCTGCACGCTGGGAGGAGCACAGGGCAAGTCACATGCTGCAGCTAGCTACTTTCAGCCTCCGTTGAAGAGCCGGAAAATCTAGCAGGGAAGAAGAGAGGTGTGTGCAACCACGTGCCACCCGACGGACCTTCCCGTGCCACTCTGTGGCACGCGTGCTGCGGGTTGGCCACCTCTGGTTTAGAGCAACGCCTGAAAGTAAATGGGGGGGGAGGGCTTCCCCCAATTTTTCTGTATTTTTTTGGTGGAAATTAGACAGGTGAACCTATTTTTCAAAGATTTTTTCAGAGTTCTAGGGTCACCCCACTGACCCCCCCCCAAGAGCAAAGATCACTGTTTTTAGGGAAAATTAGGAGCCGGAATTGGTTGCAGGGCACGCCCTCCTCACTGAAATTAAAAATGAAACTCTGGCTTTTTTTTCATGGCCAGGGCCCTGGCTTATGAATCCACCTTGGATGGAGCACCTCAGGTGCAGGGGAGCAGCTGTACACAGCTGTAAACAGGAGCAGCATCAGGCGTTGCTCAAACTCCTCATTGGATCTTTATGGGTAGCAGAATAGACCTAAATGCAGCCATTTTCATCATATTACACCATTTCCTATACTTTGTGAGTGGATTTCTGGCTTTTTCTCATGGCCAGGGCCAGTCGCGTCACAGGGACGCGCATCACCCCGGAGCTCAAAAAACTCAATTCATTTCTCATAATGAGGCAGCCCTAATGACGTGGCCCCGCCTCCGCATGTGACGTCACGCGCAGGCCCAGAGCACCCCCCCGCGCCGTTTTCGGCTCATTTTGGAGCCAAACGGACGCGAGGGCGGGCGGGCCCAGCTCCAGTGACTAACTGTAAGTGCGGGGGGTCGCGTGTCACCCTTGTGCGCGTGACACCCCCCAGCGGCCCACCCCGCGCGCTTCCCCCTGTCGCCGCCCCTGGCCAGGGCCCTGGCTTTTGAATCCACTTTGTTTCCAACAGCTCAGGTGCAGGTGATCAGTTTTACAGAGCTGTTCACAAAACACTCGTTGGCCCTTAAAGGGAAGCGTTGCGCAAAACACTAATTGGCACTTAAAGGGAACTCTAATACTGTTCCTGTAAGTTGGCTGTTTGTTACTGGGTTTTTTTCTATTCCCCCCCCCCCAGGCTTGCCTAGTTTATGTGGGCAGGGCGTGAGGGTAGGGCCACTAAGAATTCCGTCTCCAGCCTCAAATTGCCTGTTTGTAGGCTTCTCCCACATAGCTCTGTTATAATTGCTCTCTGCAGAATTTTGCAAGCAGCTAGATGTCTGGGGGGGGGGGTTTCTTTCCCCCTTCATCAGGCTGAGCCTATCAGGGAAGAGTTGAATGCTGGGCCGAGAGGAATTATGTCTCCAGCCTCAACGACTGATAAGAAGCACCTGCAAGGTATTTCAAGGACCTCAGCTCTTTGTCTGTTTATTTCTGGGGGGGGGGTGTTCTTTCCCCACCCCTGGCTGAGCCCACCCTGGTTACATGGTATTTGTCCAGCAACAAGTGCATTCAAGCATCAGGAACTAGCCTCCAGCTATGTGGGGGAGGGTGGAGTAACAGCCTTTGCTGATAGCTTCTTCGTTTGAGTGGCCATTTAATTTTTAAATGGCCACAAGCAGAAACTGCCTTTGCAAACGAACTGTCAGGACCTATAAAAAAAAATTATTAAAAAAAACCCTTGGAGGAACGGACTTGAAACTTGGGGTGCACTTAGCTGAGACATACCCCTAAACACCCCTGAAGCACAGAAGCTGTGTGTAAAGCACAACATTGTGTTTGTTGAGCATTTTCGTGCTGAACGCACAACTAATGCGCATTTCAAGATTTTGAAGGGCCATTAAAAAAAAACCCTTGGAGGAACGGACTTGTAACTTGGGGTACACTTAGCTGAGACATCCCCCTAAACACCCCTGAAGCACAGAAGCTGTGTGTAAAACACAAGTATGTGTTTGTTTGAAATCTTGTGTTGTCAGGTCTGTGCTTTCCATAGGAGTGAATGGACTAATGTGGTTAACCTTTAAAATCCAATGAGTGGCTAATGCAACACCTCTGCCCCAGGTGTATGGAACACCTGGGAATTTTTGGGAAGGTGGTTATATCACCTTGGGGGTCCCTTAGACATGTTGAACACAGTGGCATTTGGGGATTCTGGAAAATCAGACTGCGGGACCAGAAGGGTTAAAGGCAGAATAGTAGCAGACATTTCAAGACATTTTGCTTCCTATCAATCTCTGCAAAGAGAAAATAGCAAAGACAATAGAGGCTTATCTTAGCAAAACACAGATAAGCAAACCGAAAACCTTGAGCAGCTAAAAGAGAAAGTATCTTCCCTGCCTTGCGATAAACTTTTCTGTTTTGTAATACACAATCGAATGTATTCAGAAGGAAAGCCAACCAGTTCTGAGAACAATGATACGGTTCTGCTTTTCTGTAGCTGCTTGCTTGCAAAATATAAGAGACGGTGAAAAACAGAACTTTTGCTCTCTATGCTTTGGACATGAGTCCCATAAGAGTTGCTAAGCACATGCTTTAAATAAACTGTCCTATTTCTGCACATCGGTTGTCTGTGCGTATGAGTGAATGTGTTACATTTCGCCCTCCGTTAACGATGGGAAAATGGAATTTCTTGCCTTGAGAATTCCTGTTCTGGGAAGAGGAAGGGGTCATTCCTTACACTTGGGTTAGCTCCTCCCACTTGGAAGGCAGAGTCAGCTTCGAACGAAGTCTCCTCCCCATGGGAGGGCGTCCCGTTCCCCAGTATGGTGATGAAGAGCTGGAAAAACGGTCCCTCCCTTGATTGTGCGCTTGGAGTCCTGCAGGACCGCACGAAGTCTCCCTTTCTATTAAACACAGTTTCTAAAGGCGAAAAACATCTGAGAACAAATGTAGTGATAACAGGAAAAAACAGAACAATGATAGAAAAATACAAAAACAAAAAACAAGATATAGATTGGATCAATGGAGAACATGGGTACAGAAGGCAATACCCTGTCTATCATACCCGCTCCCTAGGGTGGGTCGGCTTTGGGCAGAACGTTAGTAGGACCAACTTCTGAGTCCTATGGAAAATAGTGTTGACCTTGGGCAGGAAAGAAGGATCTGGCCGAAGGACAACCTTGTGAAAAATGCACAAGTTTGGGTTGACAGATAGAGAACCCAACTCTGACACGCGTCTAGCTGAAGTGACGGCCACCAGGAATAGAGTTTTAAAAGTCAATTCCTTTAATACAATCTTGGCCATAGGTTCAAACGGTGGAGAAGTTAAGACAGAGAGCACCGTGTTTAAATCCCAGGTGGGACACCTATGAACTGGGAGGGGATTCAACAAAGATACTCCCCTGAGAAATCTCTTAACATGGGGGTGAGCTTAGATGTTGAAACTCGACCCTGCGCCCAATATACTGCTGAGGGCTGAAACCTGCCTTCTCAGAGTGTTCATGCTCAGGCCTTTGTCTAAACCATCTTGAAGAAATTCTAAGATGTTTCTGATGCTTGGTTGCGTGGACACATGACCCTTTTCACTGCACCAGAAGACAAACCTAGTCCAAGTGATGCCATAGGCCCTCTTGGTAGATGCCTTCTTACAGTATTAGAAGCCCCAGATGTAGCAACTTCTGGGCCGGTATAAGAGAGCTCTTGTCTAGATTGATACCAAATCCCAGAAGTTGTAGGAATGACATTGTCTGACTGAGATCAGAGGTTGCCTGCTGAAACGAGGGTGTCATCCAGATAGGGGAAGAGAAAGAACCCCATCTGGCGAAGATGCGCTACTGTTGTGATTAGGATTTTCGTAAAAGCGCGAGGAGCTGCCCATAAACCAAAAGGTAAAGCACGGAATTCGAGATGCTTCCTGCCATAACAAAACCGGAGATATTGACGGTGCTGTGGTAGGATGGGGACGTGGAGGTAGGCCTCGGTGAGGTCTATGGAGGTGAGGAAATCATTCTTTTCCAACGCTGTTACAATGGACCTCCATGTCTCCATCCTGAATTTGCGCTTTCGCAAAAAACGATTGAGCCATTTGAGATCTAATATGACTCTGGTCCCACCGTTCTTTTTGGGTACCAGGAAGATGGAAGAATAAACCCCCGTTCCCCGCTGGACACTGGGCACTAGCTCGACTACTCTGATGTTGAGGAGATGTTGGATCGCCTGTAACATAAATGCCGCCTTGGGCATTTGCCTTCGGCAAAGGATAAGGCAGGATATAAATTTTTAAAATAAATTTAAATAAATATTCTGATGTTTGTCAGTGTCCTTGTAATAGGGGACCCTCCAAAACCTGGTGGTCGGAACCTGGAGAAATTCCAGGGAGTATCCCTTCGAGACCGTCTCCTGAATCCACGCATCGCTGGATATCTGGTCCCAGCGATGCGCGAAGTCTAGGAGATGACACCCTACAGCGCCTGATGATGTTCCTAACAAGGCGTCACGTGTTCCTCTGCTCCTTATGGGGCTTACTGGAGCTGGAGGAATTACCTCCCTGAGACTTTCCCCTGGGAAAGATTCAAGATTTATTCCACTTATTGCGGGATTTGTGTCCATCACGTCCTAGTTGGTCACCCCTGAATGAACGAAAGGACTGAAAAGACTGTGGCCTGTTTTTGAGGTTCTCTTACTTACCAGAGGGCAACACCTTCCTCTTGTCCCTATTCTCAACTAGAATAGGATCAAGAGCTTGTCCGAAGAGCTTTGAACCCTGAAAAGGAACAGACGCAAGCCTGGTCTGAGATCCAGACCAGATCTCAGATCCAGGATCTACTTCCCGATTTCTTAAACAAATAGTGCGCCTGGCCACAACATTAGATGCTAATGTTCTGGCATTCAGTTGCATGGAGTCAAATGATGCATCAGCTGAAAACACAGATGCTAAGGTGATAATTTTGAAGCAATTTTTAGCCTCCATAGAAAGTCTAGGTTCCGAATTAGCCAATTCCTCAGTCCAAAGGTACGTAACTCTGACCATAAGAGAAGTGGTAGCTGCTGCCCTGAGGGCAATGGAGGAGGAGTCAAAATTCTTACGAAGAGCTGTATAGAGCACCGGCGCTCCTAAATGGCCTCCCGCTTCAGCGAGGACCAAAACGAAGAGAGCGATTGCCCGGGCTCTTTTCTGATCCTCACAGCCTCTAACTGAGGTAAGGGAGGGGAAGAAAAGGTTGGACGAAGGAAGGAAAGACTAGAACTTGAAAAGGGAAATTATAACGGAGAGGAGAAAAAACTTTTAAAGGTAACTAAGAGTGTGAAAAGATCAGAAAATACGCTGAGATAAAACTAGTCCAAAGTGTGACCTTGTTCCTGCAAAGGCAGAGCCAGACTGGGGAACGGGACACCCTCCCACGGGGAGGAGACTTCATTCGAAGCTGACTCTGCCTTCCAAGTGGGAAGAGCTAACCCAAGTGTAAGGAATGACCCCTTCCTCCTTCCAGAGAATGTTACACATGCCAACTGATTGATCTTTGTTATGAGAAGTAGTTATTGTTGTTAATAAGATAAGCTTTGCTAAAAGTATATATTCTATGCATGTTGGGTGTGTTGGCCCATATCTTCACTCCTGATCTCCGAATTGCAAGCTGCGTATTTCTGGTCAACCTACCTGACACTGCTTTGTACCCATGGCAATCTGTCCTAGTAGATTAACCTCAACGAACTGGGCACAGGTACGGTGTATCTGAACAGCCCAAACTACTAGGTGATGCTAACCTCACTCTACAGCTTGAGTGAGGGCATTGGATAGTTCTCATCACCCTCTGGTTCTGGCCTCCCTATCTCCCCAGTGCACAAAGGCTGGCCTCCCTAGAGACAGACACACTGTGGCTAATTGCTGATCGAAATAGCCTGTAAACCAGGGGTGGGGAACCTCCGGCCCGCGGTCCGCATCCGACCCGCGGGTCGATCTGGTCCGGCCCCTGCGGGACCCGACCAATCCGGCCCGCGGGACCGGAGGCTCCGCCACCGCCCGCCTAGTCCCTTTAAAATCGGCCTATCTGCAGCTGCGCAGATCGCCATTGAGGCCGAGAGATTGCCCTCTCGGCTTCAACGGCGATCTGCGCAGCTGCAGAAAGGCCGCTTTCAGAAGGAGAAGGTGCCGAGGTGACGTCGGCACCTTCTCCTTCTGAACCCGGCCTTTCTGCAGGTGCGCAGATCGCCGTTGAAGCCGAGAGGGCAATATCTCGGCCTCAACGGCGATCTGCGCAGCTGCAGAAAGGCCAATTTAAACTAGAGGTAACGCGGGAAGGCGGCGGCGGCGGCGGTAGTTGCCGCTGCCACCGCCGCCGCCTCAGGTAAGCGGCCGTGGGTGGGTGGGAGGGAGGGTGAGAGAGTGGTCCGTGGGTGGGAGGGTGGGAATAGTAAATTCGCGGGGGGGGTTGTCAAATTTGCGGTGGGGGGTGCAAAAATTTCGGACGCCCTTACGGGCGGCCCGCAGCCAATTTTCCCAATGGGGAAATGCCCCCCCACCGCAAATAGGTTCCCCACCCCTGCTGTAAACGTTTGCACCTGAAAATACAAAATTTCCATATCTGTACATGTTTTTGCTAACTCAGCCTTCCAAACAACTCTCATGATATCATCTTACTGCGCTGATGCCAGAGAACTGCTGGGTCGCGAACAAGGTGACCACACAGACAACTTGCCACCGCAGGCGTGGGGAGTGCAGCAGCATTAGGATGGTCATCTGCTTTTCTTTCCTCTCATAGAGGTCCTCCTGACGGAGCTCTTCGATCTCATCCTCCACATCATCCTGACCTCTAAGCTTCTTCAAGGCTGGGTGGGAGGTGGGGAAGGAAAGGTTTGAAGGAGTCAGAGCCAGGATTTAGAAACCCTAAGCAAAGCCAACCTCAGTTGCCCGGAAGAGGTGGGATGGCCATACTGAGAATTCTCACGTGTTGGGGGGACCTTTACACAAAGGTAAAATGGTGGCCTTTTATGGGTGGTGGGGCTTCCACTGGCCTTGGTAGACCCAGCTTTCCCACTCTCTGGAGCCAGTCCTGAGTTGGTCAGTTCCTGCATTCCAGGCCTGGCATAGCAGTGTCTCTATTGAGCCTACCCCACACTGCCCCCTCACTGCCTTTGCCTCTACAATTCCTCCTTCTCCCCAATGTCAACATTTAGACCATGGGTGGGGAGAGATTGCCGGGAGGCCGCCCAACCGGCCCCTGGAGGCTCCGCGCGTCACCCCCGAATCGGGAGTGACGCACGGAGCCCGAAGGCCAGGAGAGGAGCTCGGCGCCTCCTCCTCCTCCAGATGGCGTTGTACGCATGTGCGAAATCGCCGACGAGGGCCTGGTTAGAAGGGGGCCTGGCCTGGTTAGAAGGGGTCGAGCCAGCAGCTGGGAGGACGTGTGGAGGCCCTCTACTGGCCTCCAGAGGTGACGCACGGAGTCTCCGGAGGCCGATGGTGTCCCCCCAAATTAAATAAATAAATAAAAATTCTGAGCGGTCTTACGGCCAGCCCACAAACAAAATTCTTAACATTAAAACGGCCCTTGACACAAAAAAGGTTCCCCACCCCTGATTTAGACCATTGGAGGCTTGGGTCTCTTTTCCAAGGCTCAAAGAGGATTACGAAACACCCCAACAGCTAAGGGTGCAGGAGCATCCCCTGGCTCAACCCGAAAGGTCTCAGGGATTTGCAGACAGTCCAAATAAACATACACAAATTCCCAGAGTCTGTCTCCCCAAAGCACCCGGGCCTGGCTGCCCCCATGGCCATCTCCTTTCCCCCTCCCATAAGGCACCTTGAAAAACGTTCCTTTGGGCAAAGAAAGGCACTGGCAGTGGTGGGAGCTCAAGAGACTCTAGCCCCTCGTTGAGCATCTTTTCCCAACCGAGGCTGCATGGGACCTAAAATTTATTTGCCCCAATGAGTGCTTTGAGCAACGCCTGAAAGAAAATAGTTTAAAAAAAAAAAAAAAAAAAAGGGCTTACCCCAATGTTTCTGGATTTTTTTTTTTGTGTGTGTGGAAATTAGACAGGTGAAACTATTTTTAAAACAATTTTCAGAGTTCTAGGGTCACCCCACTGACTCCCCCCAGAAGAGCAAAGATCACTGTTTTTAGGGAAAATGAGGTGCAGGAATTGGTTGAAGGGTACCCCCCTCCCCACTTAAATTAGAAATGAAACTTTGGCTTTTTTTTTTTTTCATGGCCAGGGCCCTGGCTTTTAAATCCACTTTGTTTTGAGCACCTCAGGTGCAAGTGAGCAGCTGTACACAGCTGTAAACAGGAGCAGCATCAGGCATTGCTCAAAGCCATCATTGGGGTTATATGGGTATCGTCTGCATATCTGAGGTTGTTGATATTTCTCCCGGCAATCTTGATTCCGGCTTGCGATTCATTCAGCCCTGCATTTCTCATAATGTACTCTGCATGTAGGTTAAATAAGCAGGGTGACAATATACAGCCTTGCCGTACTCCTTTCACAATTTTGAACCAATCGGTTGTTCCATGGCCGGTCCGAACTGTTGCTTCTTGACCCGCATACAGGTTTCTCAGGAGACAGGTAAGGTGGTCTGGTACCCCCATCTCTTTAAGAATTTGCCACAGTTTGTTGTGATCCACACAATCACTTTTGCGTAGTCAATGAAGCAGAAGTAGATTTTTTTTTGGAACTCTCGGGCTTTCTCCATGATCCAGCGCATGTTGGCAATTTGATCTCTAGTTCCTTTGCCTCTTCGAAACCCAGCTTGTACGTCTGGTAGTTCTCGGTCCACGTACTGCTGAAGCCTAGCTTGTAGGATTTTGAGCATAACCTTGCTAGCATGTGAAATGAGTGCAATTGTGCGGTAGTTTGAACACTCTTTGGCACTGCCCTTCTTTGGAATTGGAACGTAAACTGACCTTTTCCAATCCTGTGGCCACTGCTAAGTTTTCTAAATTTGTTGGCATATTGAGTGCAGCACAACAGCATCATCATTTAGGATTTTAAGTAACTCAGCTTGGATATTCTCTGCTAGCTTTGTTGTAGGCTTTGTTGTAGCTTTGTTGGAGGCTCCACTGAATACGATTTCTGGGACTTACTTCGGAGCATTGCAGTGTCAATCTCTGTTCCTCTCCTGAAACTGTGCACTTACACTGTCCTGGCCCATCTGCATCCCACATGCATCTTATTAAGATCACGTTCCTCCCTCCATAAGATCCCTGCTCTCTCCTGCACTGCCGGGCGTGAAGCAGGATGTCGCATCACAAGCATACGCCACTGCTGCCCACCAAGCTGCCCAAAATGTAGTACTGGTACATGGTTTGAACTGGGGCTGCACCTGCTGCAATCACCAGTCACAATAATCCGGCTGCTGCCTCCACTTCTGGGAACCTGAGGTCACATGAAATAGGGTGGGTGATCAATCCATGGGCTGGTGTTGGGCGAGTGAAGAGAAGAGCTTCCGTGTCCCCCTCTTCTTTCCTGGGTGCTGATCAGCACTCATAACTGCTATATCACTCTGCCATCAGCCTCTTCTGATTCGCCTGGAAGGGGCGGAGGCAGGCAAGAGGAGGCAGACAACAACTGTCTGGGCTTAAAAAGACAGCAGTCAAGGGAAGAAGAGGCAGAGACAGACAGACACACAAAGCTCCACCACATAGCCAATTGAAGAAGAGGAGCAGCATATATCCTAAAATTTAAATGCAGAAGGAGTAAAGAGAGGAAGAGGTCTTGATGGAGACACTGGATCTCTCCTGCGGAAAAGACTTGGCTTCCAAATACGCCCATTTGGCATAGGACTCTTCAGTCAAAAGCCATAAAGTTAGGCGTGCCATACTCCCGGATTTGGCCAGGACAATCCTGGTTCAGGAGCCCAGATTCTGGGCTCCCGGCCAGTATTCTCTTTGTCCCAGCAATCCAGGACTGCCCCGCTGCCCCGCTGCAGCACGTCTTAATCTCTACCTTCCTAGCCTCGCGCGTCTGCGTGAAGCTGGAAGCACTCGGAACACGTCTTAGTGGAAGCACTCGGAACACTCGAACAGTTTTGGAGATGTTCCAGCCTCGCACGCACCAGCGCGAGGCTAGATGCACTCTGAGAACATCCGATTTCACTTCGACATTATTGGAGCAGCGGCGTAGTTACACCCCCAGTGGGAGGCACTCACTGTACACCCCGTGATGTCACAAGCCCCGCCCTTCTGGCGTGCCATTACAAACTCTGCCCCTTTGGGGGCAGGGCATCACTTTAGCGCCACCGCCATGGCAAAACAGCTGCGCAAGTCATCTGGGGTTTTTTTGGCCTGTTTTTGACCTAAAAATGCCCCGGGAGGGAGCACGGGAGAGGGGTGCACAAAGGTTATGAAAACCGGAAGTACCTGAAGATCGCTGCAAAACGGTGATCTGAAGATTGGGGAGGTCTGCAGAAGGTCGTGCAGGCCTCCCTGAAGCCCCCCCCCCCAAGCCCCGGTAAGTACAGAGGGGGTGGTTTCGGGCACTTTTGTGGTGGCGGCTGGATCGCCACCTCCGCCGCCATGCTGTCCCCGTCCCTTAAGAGGGCAGGGGACAGCAGCCGTTCTTAATGGTGGGTTGCGACCCACAGTTTGAGAACTGCTGCATTAGCGTATATGTGAAGTTTTGATTTCTTGCCCCAATGTGCATCACTTTACAGTTACTTACATTGAAGCGCATCTGCCATTTTGCTGCCCATTCTCCCAGTTTGGAGAGATCCTTCTGGAGCTCTTCACAATCCCTGAAGGGCTTCCTGTTGTGGTGGAAAGTCCACTGAAGCCCCCCAAACTCTTGAGGAAGAAGGCTTGTGTTCACTTGACTGACTGCCCCTCTTTAACTCCAGAACCTGCACCACCTTGTCAAACATTTGTTGAAACAATTCTGGAGGAAACAAACAAGCCCAATTGACCTCAAGTTCAGTATCCTCCTCTGAGAGTAGACCCTCTTCAGCCGAAGAGGCGTCGGAGCTGTCTTGCCGCTTAGATGCCTCAAACTCTGCAGCCCCTGAGTGCTGAGATAGTGGGATTGCTGAGTCCAAGATATCCGTACTAGACAATCTGTGCCATTTGAGACCGTCATGTGTTCCTTAGTCTATTTTCTTATGTGCTTCCTCTGTCTGTGTTCTCAGAGTTGGTATGCAAATTCCTGCATCTTGCTAGCCAGTGTTCAGAGATCCTTTGTCTTTCTAAAACTTCATTAACATAGCATTTCCTGCTGGAATGCAGGGATGGGTGGGCAGGATGACGGTAGAGATCAGTTAATAGGCAAGAGGCTGGATCTCGCCCAATTGGAAAACAGCTGACGTCTTCAGTTGAGGGGGTAAGCTCCGAGGAAAATGAAACTTCCCTCTCTTTCTTCTCCCCGGCATAGCCATCTCCCAGGTACCAAGATAGGGTTTAGTAATAGCGCAGACTGGATGTATGCATGGATCTTCAGCTCATACATGCACCTCCTCAAACAGTGGAGGGGAAGCGCCGCCGAGAATTCCCTACCCAAGTTCCAAATGGGATGAAGGAGGCTGGTGAAACACCGGGCGGCGAGGGGAGGCAGGGGGCATGACACCCCCGGCTTCACCCCTGGTGGCCCGCCCCCCACGTCCTAGCGACGCCAGTGCCTGGAAACACTGGAGAATGGGTGGTGCTTGATGATTTTCATTTGCTGGCCTGCTTGGTGACTTGTTTGGTGTAGTAGAGTAGTTGCCCTTTTGCTGCAAAAGTGAGAGAGAAGCTTGGCAGGTTAGGAGGTTTTGTTCTTTGCATTGCTTTGGGAATTATCTGTCCTGCTGTGGATGGGTGGAGCTTGATTTTTAATTGATTTTTGATTTGCTTCTCAGCTTGGTGACATGTTTGAGGTAGACTACTTATTGTTTCTTATGCAAAGTACCATAGTAGGTAAATCCATCTATTATACAGCCATACTGTCAAATGCCCAATTAAACGTTGCCCAAGATATCAGTATTTTACCTGCACAGTAGGGGGGAAAATTTAGAGGGAACATTGCCCACTACACCCCTGCAAAGGGGGAGATTTTTCTACAACCTTAGAGCCATTACTGTAAAGGTCTTGCTTCTGGCAACAAGGCAATCTTAAGAGTTGATGGAATTCAAAGTAGAGCCTGATCTGAAGAATACAAATGGCCCATTTTCGGTGGCTTATTATAAATGTATACCGATATACATTTGTGTGCATATCGCATCCAACGAGATGCAGGTATCATGTTATCTTGAGTGCTCCCTGAGGCATCTGGTGGAAGACAGGAAGCAGGACTAGATGGGCCCTTGGTCAGATCCAGCAGGGCTCTTCGTATGTTGTTATTGATGTGTACCAATACATAATGTATACTGATGGCTGCTGTATATAAACAATAACATTGGGATCACAGTAATGATCTCGTAATGTTAGAGCAGCGAGATCAGGCAAGAAGGGTCAATAATGGTCTTACTTTCTATGCAACAGCAGGGGAGGCGTCGTCAGCCTCTGCACTTATCACAGCTACACAGGTCTCTCTGCATTTCAGGAACATCGTACCTTGCCTTGCACCCTCTTCATCCCTCTTCTGAATCAGTAGGTACCGAGGACTTTCAGGGAAGGGAATCAGCAGGAAGAGATGAAATAATGCCAGAATTCCAGGGATGCTCAACAGGAATGGCAAACCTGTGGAAGAAGACACATTGCTGATGATGAGACATGTCCTGTGTGCTACAGACCTAAGGCTGTACTTCTCTGATTTACCTTTTTTATTGCCTAGGATTTCACAACCGCCAAGGACCTGGGACATCAGCAAGCCAGTACTGATAAACATCGCGGGCAGGACGCTTAGGCCCCCTCTCAGGTTTGTGGGGGAGATTTCTCCAAGGTACATTGGAACAGCACAGAAGAATATGCCTGATCGATCAGATAGCAAGCCAAAGGTTAATGACAGGATACTCACAGCTTGTGCAGAAACATAGAAACCTGTGCATAGAAAGGAACCCCTCAACAGGTGATAATAGTTAATTGCTCTTCACCCCCAGAATGTTCCGGGGGGGGGTGTCCTTCGATGAACTCTTCTCTCCCAAACTGTCTCCCAATAGTGTAACTAGGGTGGAGCGCGTGGTTCAGCCGAACGAGGCGCCCACCCTGCGGGGGCGGCGCGCGGGGTGGAGCGCGTGGTTCCGTTGGACCAGGCGCCCACCCTGCGGGGGCGCCGCACACCCGTGCCGGACTCAAGTCCGACTCGAGTCCGAGTCCGATTCGGAGACTTGAGTTTCCGAGTCGGGCCGGCCCCCTCAATTGGGAGAGCCGGCTCGGGGACGTCCTCCCTGGCCGGCTGCCCGGGGCCTTCTAAGGAAAGCCCGCGCGAGAACGGTATTTACGCCGTTCTTTTCGCGCATGCTCAGACTGTTACTGAGGGAAAAGGGCTGCCCTTTTCCCTCAGTAACAGTCTGAGCATGCGCGAAAAGAACGGCGTAAATACCGTTCTCGCGCGGGCCTTCCTTAGAAGGCCCCGGGCAGCCGGCAGGGGAGGACGTCCCCGAGCCGGCTCTCCCAATTGAGGGGGCAATTGAGGGGGCAATTGAGGGGGCGCCTGTTGGGCGCCCGGAGCGGCGACCCAGGTCTCCCCCTCCGGAGCGCTGCGCTATTTAATTATAGGGGCGGGGTGGGCGCCTGGGGCGCCCACCCCGCCCCTTGAACCAGGCGCCGGAAGAGGCTGTTACGTCGCTGCTGTCTCCCACACTCCATGTCTACGACAGGCTATTGGGTGAGATAGTACGGAGACATGGTGTTCTCTGTCACTGGTACGCTGACCTCCAAACCTCTACCTCTGCACCAAATCTGGCGTCACACGATACACAGCAACAGTCTCAATGGCCACCTCTCAACTTTTGGTATGCCAGTGATAGGTGGACATTATTAGTATACAGTTGCCCATCCCAAGCCCATGGGATAGTACATGCTATATGTCAAAGGAATGAAGAGATTAGACATCTACACGCAGGAGCCTCTTACAAATATATCTGTTGCATTTCCTCTTTTTCCTGGTTTTACAATATGGTTTCCTACTCACCATTTCACAGAGTTTCAAGACCAGTCCTACCCATTACAACCCATTCCTGTCCTAGAAGACTTCATTTGAGCCCAGTCTTCAACCCCAACAATGAACCCCAGTCAGGAGATGCGCGTCTCAGAGAGAACAAGGACATGTGTTGTGGGGGTGGCAGGTGAGGCAGAACCTCCCTGTTGTTGTCCAAGGAAAAACAGCACACTGCTTATAACCAAGGAGGCTCTCCTTATACCTGAGAAAGCATTCCTTAAACCATAGGTGGCCAACCCACGGCACAGGTGCCACTTAGTGGCACGCCGAGCCTTTTGAAGTGGCACGCACTGCCGTTCCTGCTCGAGCCGAGCGCTGAAGTCCCTCTCTCTTTCTTGACCCCAGCGCACCTTTCCAAGCCTGTGACACTAGAGGAGGTCTCTGCACCCCACTGCGCCTTATTCTTGTGCTGTCACTGTGCTTTAAATATTTTCATTACCTTAGATGTATTTATTTACCTTAGATGTATTTATTTAATTTATTTATTTAAGTGGCATGCTCAAGATTATCTACATAAAATGTGGCACATGGCGTGCCACGGGTTGGCCACCACTGCCTTAAACCCACTTTCTTACATGTAAGGATAGCTTCCTTGGGTGTAAGGATAGCCTCCTCAGTCACACACATGGCTAACACTTTGCTGGGCGTTTTCACTTCAGCAGTTTCCACTGCCAAAGAGCCAAGCCACTGTTGAGTTTAAGACAGCTTAAATTGGAGCTTGTCGCTTCTTCAGTGGCATGAACTGAAGTGGCAACCATTTCAGAACAAAGCTATGCTCATTGCTCTCCTTTGTGAGTGCACATCTCACTTCTTTGGGTTGCAGGCCCTTTTTAGTGTCTGTAGAATGTGTAGGCATCTCTAGAGAAAGTATATCTGAGCATGTGCAGAGTTTTATTTTCACTGTTGAGTAGCCATGAGTATCTAAATGAGGCAAAGCTTCCTGATTAAAGGGGATGCATACATTGCAGCTCAGGAACCTTCCCCCCCCCCCAAAAAAAAATTAAACCACTTAACCCAAACTCACCTGTGCACACTCCACTGGCAAACCGTGCCAAGGCGAATAAACCAGCATGAAGATATACTGATCTGGAAACTACCAAGATAATAGTGGAGGCTATGCTGATAAGGTCATTAACCAACAAGGCACCTTTCCTAAAAAGACAGTTGAAAGTGTGGTGAGATGATGTATGGTTGCATGAAAAGAGCATTGAATGATTGGGGTGGGAGAACAGCTATTGAGTTGCAAGAAGATCCTGGTATTTTATGGAAATGTTGCTCTGGTGTTGCTACGTACTAGAAGGGACCAGGAGCTATGCAAGGCACTGACACTCCAGCCCCCTGTAATCCACTGTAAACCGTATTTAGGTTCCTCATTTGGCTTCTGGTAGGCTTTGCTCACACGTCTCATATCGGCTAGAAATTGCTTTTGCAGGATTGCTTTTAACAACTAGCGTTTGTAGGGATGGAGCCCAAATCCATCCTGCATGCAAAGTGTGTGCTCTGCTACTGAGCTCTGGCCCTTCCCTAATAGTCAATTATAGCCCATTGACAGAGCTGGAGATTAGTGCTATATGATGTCCTTGATAAAGAATCAATGGAAGTCAAACTGGGTAGGATTACCTAGTGGTTGCAGAACATGTTCCTCTACTACCACCTCCCCTACAGTACTCTGAGTAAAAAGTCTAGAAAAAGATACAGGTGACATCAGTGGCGTCGCTCGAGGTGGGGCGGAATGGTAAGTTCCGCACTGTGCTAACCTCCATGTCCGTCGGAGCCGTTCAGTGCAGCGAAGGCAACGTAATCACAATAGCAATCACAATAGCAGTACCTGCCGCATTTATCCGCCAGGGGGCCAAATAATAGAGACCCAAATAAGCATCCCAGTATGAAGACAAAAACATTGAAGACCAACAGGGCAGGTTGATTCTCTGCTTCTATGTTGTTCTTCTCCACAACTGGTGTAGTTTGGTTCTGAGACAATTCATTGAACTAGGAGAGAGGTCACAATAATCAGTGTTAGGATCTCGGCACACATTGTTGGGTAACACACGAGGATTCAGAGTAGGTCTGTCTGGGTCTGGACTGTACGACTGCAAGCAGAGGCTCAGAGGAGTGAATGCTTCCAGGCTTCAAAAATTCCCTGCCTGCACTTAGAGGGCAAGCAGCTACGAGGGGATTCTTCTCCCTCATGTGCTAGTAGGTGGAAGGAATATTTCTGAATGGAGGAACCTCCCAGTGCAGTCCACTCCTGCAGAATGACATGGCACAGGCCAGACACAGGCCAGGTTTACCATCTCAGTGAGAACTAGACTCACACCTACAGAGTAGTCAAACGCGCCAGGCAGGAGGGGCAGCTGGGAAACCTTTGAGAAAATGTTCCGCTCAAGAACATGCAACGCTTTCCCACTGCTTGCCTCTGTCACGTAAGAGTGAGTCGCTGACTCTCCAGGACGTCAGAGCTAAAACTAGGGATGTGTCTGCATCTGTAATGCTCCTACCCCCCAGACAAACAAAAATATTTCTTGACCCTGCGAGTAATTAATCTGTGGAACTCATTGTCACAGGATGTGGTGATGGTACCTGAAGAACTAGAATGAGACTGTATCTCAAAAAGTAACGTGATGACCGTGCTGTGTCCCATGCCAAGCCTGCATGGATTGTTGCCAGGAGAGGATTTCCAGGCCATGCTATGCCAAGGAGAAAACCTAACCAGCATCCACCATTTTGCAAAGGCCATGAACCAGAGTGCTCACAACACGGATGTGATAAGTCTGGCCCTGGGAGAAGACAATGCTCAGGGACATCTGGAAATGACCCTCCAGAACCTCACGACTGGAACATTAAACAAACGACCCTCCTCCCCTTCCCTATTGTTGTGTGTCTTCTGCCCAAAGGTGTACTGAAGGACCACCCAAAAGGTCCACCCACCCCTTTTTCCTGTGTGAATAAGCGCCTCAGGATATGTTTTGCCCTATACAAAGCAGAGTCAGTCTGTCAGGCGCTCTCTAAGCTCACCCTGCCAGCCCTCTCTCTCTCTTAAGCTCTCCCTCTCTCTTACTCCCTTTAAGCTTGCTGTTACGTTTTTGGTCTTTATCTTACTCTCTTCGTACCTTCTCGCACAACCCCCCCCCCTGCACCTTACTTCTCAGTTAGTCACTCTGTTGGTTTCTGAACCTAGTTTGTCCAGAGTCTTAGAGCCATTTTGTTTCTTCCCCATCTCCTCATGTATCGCTGGTCGGAACTCGAGTCCTTACTACCCCCCCCCTTCACAGTACTGCAATCACGGACAACTCCTCTTCAGGTAAATATCACCCCTCAATGCTTCAAAGGGAACCTGCTAATGTGAATGTTACTGTCTCTTTCAATCTAAGTTTCCTAGCTCTGTATATTGTGTATGACTGGTTTTTGTGTATGTATGACTGAACTGTCCAGTAAATTTTGAAAACAACGCACTTGTATCCTCAAGATTATTCAAACAGAACTCTGGAAAGTTGGGACTCAGGTATAGTTGGTCTAAAGATCCTTGCTCATACAGAGTTCCATATTTAAAAGCTATTCCCCATAATAATAATAGGCAATTCGGGTAACAAAAGGCGATTGGACAGAAAAGTCCATCACACGTTCTAAGCCATGCTGACTGTATGCAACCTGTGGGATTTGAACTTCCTATGCCGGGGAGGATAAGATTGGGCTGCCTGTCCAGGATAGACGAATATCCTCTGATAAGCATCAGGATTCAAATCTGTTGGCCTGGCTGAGGCCCCTATTAATCTGGGCTATAGAACGCCATGAACTGTGGAGGAAGTTTCCCTCTGCCAAAGTTGCCCCATTTTGGGTTTGTTGGCTGGCTTGACTCTAAGTGCCTTCGAACAGTGCTCGTCACCCTAGGGCAGGGGGCGCGCGCCACACACACACACACCCAAAAAAATTCCAGCGGCGCCAAGGACTTAGCCCCACTGCCGCTGGCACCACGCGTCACCCTCCGAGGTCGGAGGAGGCCTCGGCACGTCGTCTTCGGCCGTGGCTCGGCCTCTTCAAAGCCCTCAGCGCCAGCTTTTCGCAGTTTCGCGCATGCGCAGAACGTCGCTGAGAGCAAAAGGGCAGCCTTTTGCCCTCAGCGATCCTTTGCTCTCAGCAATGTTCTGCGCATGCACGAAAATGCGAAAAGCCGATACTGACGGCCTTCTTTGAAGAGGCCAAGCTGCGGCCGAAGACGACGTGCCAAGGTCTGCTCCGGCCTCGGAGGGTGACGCGCGGCAGCGAGGGTGACACGCGTCACTCCCCCGGTGGCCCTCCCTCCTGCCATGCTACAGTGACGCCACTGCCTTCGAGCTGTCTTAGCAAGATAACCCCTACAGGGTCCACTGCATCAGCACTGCTCTGATGGCAACAAAATGATCTTGACAGTCTCTCCTCTGCAAAATGGAACTATCAAGAAGGAACACCATCTCCCATTTGTAGTTAACTTTCATCCAGCATCTCCTGCTTATTACCTGGCAATAAGGATAGCTGTCCCTTGGGAGCCAACTCACCATGTTTTGCTATCAGCAATCCTCCAGTTGTTGCCTTCCATCAGCCTCTTAATCTATGGAGGTGTAGGACCTGGGGCCCTGCAGTGTGACCAGGAAGCTGGGAGGGTCCCCGAGGAGCAAGAAAGCCAGCCAAGATGCCATAATCCTCCAACTGCCTACTGTCTGGGGCTCATCAATGGGGGTTTGCCTGTTATGATCCTTTGCCGATGGCGTTGTGGAATCACCAGCTCGCTCCCTCTGCTACCAGTCCAGCCTCTCCTCCTTGTCCCATAGGAGGCTTTTCCAGTCTAAGGCCCACAATACCCACCCCCTACCTCTGCTCAAAAGTGGGTTAAGGGTATGTTGGGTAAGCGGAATCAAATGGCAAGCCTCCAGCAGCAGAGGTGCTGAGATCAGGTACAGCTCAGCCATCTTTATCAATTTTTTATTACAGAGGCAGTTTGATCTGAACAGGTTGGATGAAATGGAAAGCAAGCAATGCTTCATGATTGTGTGTCCAGGAATATGCACTAGAGAAGATCCTGAACGTGCTTAATAGATTTGATTTCTAGAGATGGGGAAGGGACTGAATCATGAATCACGTCTCTAGGACACATGTGTACATGCAGTTTTTAAAAAGAATCTCCCAAATCTCCTGCAAAGGCAAAGTATGGTACATGTACACAAAATACGGAATATTCCTGAAAACTAGGGACAGTTGGATCTTACACATTAACCTCCAAGAAATCATCTGCATTGCAGGCATTGTCGTTGCTACTGCGTGGCGGGGGAACGGGACGCTGGGGCTGACACTCCAAGAGGGTGACACACTGCCGGGAGAGGGTGATGGGCCAGCAGGCCGAGCTGCGTCTTCCTCGCATCAGCACGCTGAGCCGCGTCTTCCTTGGCAGCTTGGGAGCCAGGATGGTGTAGTGCTTTGAGAGTCGACTTAGACCTGGAAGATCCAGGTTCAAATCCCCGCTCAGCCACGAAGCTTCCTGGGTGACCTTGGGCCAGTCACTATCTCTCAGCCCCACCTACCTCACAGGGTTGTTGTGAGGACAAAAAGGAGGGGAGGAAATATGTACACCACCCTGAGCTCCTTGGAGGAAGGGCGGTATTAAAATGTGAAAAATAAATACAAAATAAATGAAATAAATAAGAAGGCCGGGCAAGGCTGAAAGTGGCATGTGCACAACGCCGCTTGAAGCCTTGCCCTCAGAAGGGCCGAAGAAGACCCAATCACATCTTTGCTTGACCCTTCTGAGGGCAAGGCTTCAAGCGGCGTTGTGCACATGCCACTTTCAATCCTGCCTGGCCTACTTAGAAGCAGCCAAGCCGCCAAAGAATACGCAGCTCGGCCTGCTGGCATGAGGAAAGCAGAACTCGGCCTGACAGCTCATCACCCTCTCCTGGCGTGTGGGGTGAGTACCGGGGTGTGGTGAGGAAGTGGGAGGTTGATGTGGCGGTGGGTGGTGGTGGTGGAGACGCGGCTGGGGAGTGGGCTGATGCGGCTGGGGGCGACGCGCTGAACCGGCCGACCCCTCATCCGGGGTGACGTGCCGGCTCATGACGCTGCTGATTGCAGGGCTGTCTTACCATGGTTGGGTCATTGTCTAACAAAAAGTTGAAACCAGAATGGAAAGATGCCAAACAGGAAACCAATACATGCAAGGCAAGGAAATTCGTCAGCTCCTATGGGACGGGTGAACAGAAACAGTGACTTGAGTACGCAGGGCAGAAAGTTCACAAATTCTGTTTTTATTGATAACCAATAAATTTAAAAAGAAAACCCTAAACCCTAAACTGTACTAAGTCCAGTGAAGCTAAATCCAGAGCGTTTGCCTTTCTTTTTTCACAAAGACTGGTACTATTTCAGACCAATATGAAGGTTGCATGCAAATATGCGCCCTGCTTACTCTTGGCTCTGTGCCAGAGCTATTGTAATAAAGCTGCTTGTACGTTAAGGGTCAAACTAAACATGACCCAAAACACTTGGAGCTTCTTTTTTTCTTTTGTTGTTTATAATAAATAATGCTCCCTGGGAGGGCTGATGCGGTGTGTGTGTGTGGGGGGGGTTGACATCACAGCAGGGGGTAGCAGAGCTTTAGTTCTCTGCCCTAACCACAGGTCCAGTCTTGATCACAACCCAGACCCACCGTGAGAACACGAAAGCAACTACACTTACCTTCAAGCCTGAAGGTGGAACTGAGGGCCGCCTCATGGATGATTCGGCCTGAAGGGAGAAAAAGACATAGGTCAGGATCTAGGCCAAGAAGTAGACCAATTAGTATTACCCCAGCCATTGAGGGCACAAGCCTTAAGGACCGCCCACAGCGTGCCTACAGCAGGTCATTTCGCCTTCGACAATACCCGGACCGTAAGTGGACCCTTACTCTCCTTCATGGATCATTGCCTTGTCGTGGCGAAGGGGCTTGCGTAACTCAATGAAGCCATGAGCTATGCCGTGCAGGGACACCCAAGACGGACAGGTCGTAGCAGAGAGTTCTGACTAAAACTGATCCACTGGAGAAGGAAATGGCAACCCACTCCAGTAACCTTGCCAAGAAAATCCCATGAACAGTACCAAAAGGCTACAAGATATGACGCCGGAAGATGAGCCCCTCAGGTCGGAAGGTGTCCAATATGCTACTGAGGAAGAGCGGAGGACTATTCCAAGTAGACCCAGAAAGAGTGAAGCGGTTGGGCCAAAGCCAATAGGACGTCCAACTGTGGATGTGTCTGAGGTTGAAAGGAAAATCCAATGCTGCAAGGAGCAATACTGCTTAGGAACATGGAATGTGAGGTCTATGAATCAAGGCAAGCTGGATGTGGTCAAAAATGAGATGATAAGATTGAACATTGACATCTTGGGAATCAGCGAACTAAAATGGACGGGCATGGGCGAATTTAAGTCAGGTGACCATCATATCTACTACTGTGGGCATGAATCCCTTAGAAGAAATGGAGTAGCCCTCATAGTCAATAAAAGAGTGGGAAAGGCCGTACTGGGGTGCAACCTCAAAAATGACAGAATGATTTCAGTTCGAATCCAAGGCAAACCATTCAACATTACAGTAATCCAAGTGTATGCCCCAACCACTGATGCCGAAGAAGATGAAGTTGACCGGTTCTATGAAGACCTACAACACCTTCTAGAACTAGCACCCAAAAAAGATGTCCTTTACATCATAGGAGACTGGAATGCTAAAGTAGGAAATCAAGAAATAAACGGAACAACAGGCAAGTTTGGCCTTGGAGCGCAAAATGAAGCAGGGCAAAGGCTAACGGAGTTCTGTCAAGAGAACACGCTGGTCATAGCAAACACTCTTTTCCAACAACACAAGAGGCGACTCTACACATGGACATCACCAGATGGTCAATACCGAAACCAGATAGATTATGTGCTTTGCAGCCAAAGATGGAGAAGCTCTATACAGTCAGTAAAAACAAGACCTGGAGCTGACTGTGGCTCAGATCATTAGCTTCTTATTGCAAAATTCAGGCTTAAATTGAAGAATGTAGGGAACACCACTAGACCAGTCAGATATGACCTAAACCATATCCCTTATGAGTATACAGTGGAGGTGAAGAATAGATTTAGGGCATTAGACCTGGTAGACAGAGTGCCTGAAGAACTATGGACGGAAGTTCGTAACATTGTACAGGAGGCAGCAACGAAAACCATCCCAAAGAAAAAGAAATGCAAGAAAGCAAAGTGGCTGTCAGATGAGGCTTTACAAATAGCTGTGGAAAGAAGGAATGCGAAAAGCAAAGGTGAAAGGGAAAGATATAAACAACTGAATGCAGAGTTCCAGAGAATAGCAAGGAGAGATAAGAAGGCCTTCTTAAATGAACAATGCAAGGAAATCGAGGAAAACAACAGAATGGGGAGGACTAGAGATCTCTTCAAGAAAATTGGAGATATCAAGGGAACGTTTTGTGCAAAGATGGGCATGATAAAGGACAAAAAAGGCAGAGACCTAACAGAAGCAGAAGAGATTAAGAAGAGATGGCAAGAATACACAGAAGAACTATACAAGAAAGATCTTAATGTTCCTGATGACCACGCTGGTGTGGTCACTGACCCAGAGCCGGACATCCTAGAGAGTGAAGTCAAGTGGGCCTTAGGTAGCATTACTAACAACAAAACCAGCAAAGATGATAATATCCCAGCTGAGCTACTTAAAATCCTAAATGATGATGCTGTTAAAGTGCTGCACTCAATATGTCAACAAGTTTGGAAAACTCAGCAGTGGCCAAAGGATTGGAAAAGGTCAGTTTACGTTCCAATTCCAAAGAAGGGCAGTGCCAAAGAGTATTCAAACTACCGCACAATTGCACTCATTTCACATGCTAGCAAGGTTATGCTCAAAATCCTACAAGCTAGGCTTCAGCAGTACGTAAACCGAGAACTACCGGAAGTACAAGCTGGGTTTCGAAGAGGCAGAGGAACTAGAGATCAAATTGCCAACATGCGCTGGATCATGGAGAAAGCATGAGAGTTCCAAAAAACCACCTACTTCTGCTTCATTGACTACGCAAAAGCCTTTGATTGTATGGATCACAACAAACTGTGGCAAATTCTTAAAGAGATGGGTGTACCAGACCACCTTACCTGTCTTCTGAGAAACCTGTATGCAGGTCAAGAAGCAACAGTTTGAACCGGCCATGAAACAACCGATTGGTTCAAGATTGGGAAGGGAGTACGGCAAGGTTGTATATTGTCACCCTGCTTATTTAACTTCTATGCAGAGTACATTATGAGAAATGCAGGGCTGAGTGAATCGCAAGCTGGAATCAAGATTGCCGGGAGAAATATCAACAACCTCAGATATGCAGACGATATCACCCTAATGGCAGAAAGTGAAGAAGAACTAAAGAGCCTCTTGATCAAAGTGAAAGAGGAGAGTGCAAAAGTTGGCTTGAAACTCAACATTAATAAAACTAAGATCATGGCATCTGGTCCCATCAATTCCTGGCAAATAGAAGGGGCAGAAATGACAGTAGTAACAGATTTTCCTTTTTGGGGTTCCAAGATCACTGCAGACGGAGACAGCAGCCATGAAATTAAAAGACGCTTACTCCTTGGAAGGAAAGCTATGGCAAACTTATACAGCATAATAAAAAGCAGAGATATCACCATGCCAACAAAAGTTCGCATAGTCAGGGCGATGGTGTTCCCAGTAGCAATGTATGGTTGTGAGAGTTGGATCATAAGGAAGGCTGAGCGCTGAAGAATAGATGCTTTTGAACTGTGGTGCTGGAGAAGACTCCTGAGAGTCCCTTGGACTGCTAGGAGATCAAATCAGTCAATCCTAACTGAAATCAACCCTGACTGTTCCCTGGAAGGACAGATACTACAGCTGAAACTCAAATATTTTGGCTACCTAATGCGAAGAGAGGACTCTCTGGAGAAGACTCTGATGCTGGGAAAAATTGAAGGCAAAAGGAGAAGGGGAAGGCAAAGGATGAGATGGTTAGACAGCATCACCGATGCAACCAACATGAAAATGAGCGAACTCAGGAAGATAGTGGAGGACAGGAAGGCCTGGCGGGATATGGTTCATGGGATCACGAAGGGTCGGACACGACTTAACGACTGAACAACAACAAGTGGACCCAGCCACGGGGACCACCTGGAGGGGAATTGATACCTCTGCCCATAATAGGCACTCCGTTTGAGAGAGTGGCCATAGATATAGAGGGTCCCTTGCCACCTACGCAAGGAGGATTCACTTAGATATTAGTGTCGATAGATTATGCTACTCGGTCGGTACCCTGAGGTAGTACCTCTACATAAGACGGGAACGAAAACATTGGCCCTCGAATTACTCAAAATATTTTCGAGAGTGGGGTTCCCCTCAGAGGTACTAACAGACCAGGGGACTAACTTCATGAGCCAGGTCTTTAGGGAATTATGGGCCCTTTTATGGGTAAGGAACTTGAGGACCTCCGTGTACCACCCCCAAACTAATGGCCTGGTTGAAAGATTCAACCAGACCTCGAAAGGAATGATGCGCAGATTCACCTGGGAATATCCTGGGCAATGGGTCAGGTTGTTGGACCCCTTGCTATTTGCAGTGCGTGAAATTCCACAGGCCTCGACGGGTTTCTCACCTTTTGAACTCCTGTTTTGACGACACCCCAAAGGGGTTTTAGATATACTCATGGAAGATTGGGTACAACCCAGACCCATGGGCCCGACCTCAGTCCGTTAAATTTTAGATTTGAGAGAGAAGCTGGCTAAAATGGCGGATTGGGTGGGGTTGCGGTTACAGAAGGCCCAGATAGCTCAAAAGGGACACTATGATAGGAGAGTGAGGCCAAGAACATTTAAGCCAGAAGATAGGGTGTTACTATTATTGCCCACCACAGACAACAAGCTGTTAGTCCGCTGGCAAGGCCCTTATGAAATAGTGAGACAGAAAGGTCCCATTGATTACCAAGTCAGGCGGCCAGACCACCAGCCGGCAATACAAACTTACCATGTCAATCTCTTAAGGGCCTGGAGAGCGCAGGAATGCCTCCTGGCCGAGGAAGAAGACCCACTAATGCTAGTTTGACAAGATGGTACATGGCACTCCAAACATATGCATTCATAGTGAGGTACAGGAAAGGAATGGCACATGTTAATGTTGACTTTTTGTCTTGCCAGGACACGGTGGATCCATGGCCTCTGGAGGCGGTGGCCCGGTCTTCTGGGGGGGTGTCACCAGGCCTCGGGTGTTGGAGCCACCTTGCCCACTTACCCCGCAGACGACGCAGACAAAGCCACGTGGCCGATGGAGGATAGGAGGGGCAGTGGAGAGGATAGGTGGCTCGGCTGGGGGGCGGCCCTGGAGGTTCCAGGCCAAGCACAGGAGACCATGGCCTGGCATAGCCGGGGCGGTGTGTTGAGCTCTGGCCCGGAGGCCGAAGCGGGTAATACTCGTGGCACGGATTTTTATAGAGCCGCGGCTGCCAGAGCCAGCAAAGTCTCACCCCAGAAGGGGTGAGACAGAGACGACCAGCCAGGAGGCTCATAAGGAGTCAGGCTGGGGCCGAGAGGAGAGGCAGAGGAGGATAGCTCGAGTATGGGAAGGACAGGATGGTGCAGGCAATAGAGAGGAACAGAGCAAGGGAGCAAGGAGAAGGAAAAGGAGGAGGAGGGAAGCAAGGACGAGAAGGACCAGGGGAAAGCTACTATGGAGGAGAAGGAAGTCCAGTGAAGGAGAGGAGGGCAGAGGCTACAGGCTCCCACCTAGGGCCCCGCTGGGAGTGGATAACCTCTTTGGTGTGGCCTGTAAAGCCACCTAACCCAGGGCCATAAGCCCCCCCCCCCGGGACAGCCCAGACCCACTGCAAAAACAGGGCAGCCACTACACTTACCTGCAAGCTTGACCGTAGAACTGAGGTCTGCCTCGAGGATGCCTCAACCTGAAGGGAGAAAAAGACATTTATCTGTGTAGAAAGTGGTGGAACATTGCTCGTAGACCAGTGCTGTTAACTTGGCCCCATGAACATCAAGGTATTATCCAAATTAAACTGCATATAAGCAACTAACCGTAAGTCATCTCCATTACTTCTGGGGTTACGCGGGAAGGATCCCCCACTTACCAGCTTGTCCAAATTCTGCCAACGGCACTCCTTTATGATGACCCCGGGACCCATGGACGTGGCAATGGTGGAGAATGCAGGCAACCCCCCCTTGTGAAAGGGGCCACGGGGGGGGAGGCCTGGACCAGGCAGAGTGGATGCGATGGTGGGCCAACCAGCACCAATTGAAGGCCACCAATCATCAGGCCATCTTAAGGAAGATAGCTGACCAACAAGTGGCATTCCTCATCCACCTAGCCACACCCACGATACTGGTGGTGAGCCCGCAAGTAATCACAATATTGGTACCTGATCTGGGAGTACCAATGAAGCTAACTAAAATGGGGCCCAATGATGACCCCAAGGCTTTCCTTAATACATTTGCCGCTAATTGGCCACCCGCCCAGTGGGCTGCAATACTGACCCCTTACCTTACGGGAGTAGTGCAAGAAGCAGTGGACACTCTAACGACATTGGAGGCCGCTAATTATGCTTTGGTCAATAATAGCATGCTGGGGACATTGAACATGTCGGACGAAACCTACAGGAGAAGGCTCAGGGAAGTAGAGTATCAGAAGGGGGTAGTATATGCCTATTAACTAATCGGATCCGTAGTTACGGGTTAAGGTGATTGAGGTCCAGGACCCGATCATCTCATGATATTGTGGAACTAATACTGTTGGAGCAGTTTTATTCTGTATTGCCTCAGGTGGCTTGTAACTGGGTCTTATGCATTAAACTGACGACGCTGGAAGCGGCTGCAGTCTTGATGGAGACCTACAAGACCACCACCCAAGGAAGATACGTGAGCTGCGGAAACCAGGCCGGGAGAGGATTTGAGCCAAGGGGTAGCCAGCCCCTCAACGCCCACCTGGGACACACCTCAATTACAGGAATCCACCGAGAGAAGAGAGGAATGCCCGGTGACCCTTTTTGCCTCCTCCCCAAAGACCTGTAGTTCCGCCCGGAGATACCTACAGATGACCTGACCGGAATGCCAGGGAACCCAGAGGACCACCCCGGAACCCCAATATTGTCTATTTTACATGTGGTCAATGTGGACACATACAGAAGGACTGTACGGTGATGGACTGCTCGCAGGCCAATGCCTGGACTGTTGCCCAGGTAAGGAGGACCTTGGAGGGGGCTAAGCCGTTTGTAAAAGTCTGGGTGGATGGACGGCCTGTAATTGCTTTGGTGGACTCAGGGTTTTCCCACACACAAGTCCAGAGAACAAGGGGGACCCCTTTAGATACTACATTGCTGGTATGATGTGTACACGAGGATGTCCGCCCATACAGCCTGAGATGGGCCAAGATTGTTATCAAGGGGATCTGTCAATTCCTCCAAGTTGGGTAGTCCACTCTTAAGTTATGGGGCAGTGATCGGACGGGATTGTCCAAATTTCGCCCAGGTTTTGGCACAGGTGAGCGTAGAAGAGGAGTTAGGGGACAGCGAGGAGCCGGGTAGTGCTGACTGGGACGACAGCGAATCTGAGGTGGAGGAGGACCTGGGGGACAGGGATGACATCAGGGAGATACAACGAAATGACCCCTCCCTCAGGGCTGACCTGGAGCAGGAGGCCAACCCCCCCTCCAGGAATTGGGCCCGAGACCCTGCAGTTCGTACTAAGACAAGGGGTCTTGTACAGAATCGGTAAGGAACCGGGGATAGGCCTGTAAGAACCGGTAAGGCCTTGTACATGCCGGTAAGGACCCAGGGATAGCATAGTTGGGGCGGTCTGTTGAGCTCCGGCTGGGAGGCCGAAGTGGGTAATACATGTGGCGTGGCTTTTTATAGAGCTGTGGCCGCCGGAGCCAGCGAAGTCTCACAAGAGCGGGACTTCTCTGCTGCCTTGCCCCTGAAAGGGGTGAGGCTGAAACGCCTAGCCAGGAGGCTCATAAGGAGCCAGGCTGGGACCGAGAGGGGAGGCAGAGGAGGAAATCTTTCGACTGGATGGTTCAGGCAATAGAGAGGAATGGAGGAAGGGAGCAAGGAGAAGGAAAAGGAGGAGGAGGAAAGCAAGGATGAGAACGACTGGGGGAAAGCTACTATGGAGGAGAAGCACGTCCAGTGAAGGAGAGGAGGGCAAAGGTTACAGGCTCCCACCTAGGGCGCCTCTGGGAGTGGATAACCTCTTTGGTGTGGCCCGTATAGCCACCTAAGCCCAGGATTGTAAGCCCCCCCCCCCGGGGACAGCCCAGACCCACTGCAAAAACAGGGCAGCCACTACACTTACCTGCAAGCTCGAACGTGGAGCTGAGGTCCGCCTCGAGGATGCCTCGACCTGAAGGGAGAAAAAGACATTTATCTGTGTAGAAAGCGGTGGAACATTGCTCGGGGACCAGTGGTGTTAGCTTGGCCCCATGAACATCAAGGTATTATCCAAATTAAACTGCATACAAGCAAGTAACTGTAAGTCGTCTCCATTACTTCCGGAGTTACGCAGGAAGGGTCCCCCCACGTACCAGCTCATCCAGATTCTGCCAACGGTGCCCCTTTATGATGACCCCGAGGCCTAAGGATGTGACCATGGTGGAGAATGCAGACACCCCCCTTTGTGCAAAGGGGCCACAGGGGGAGGCCTGGACCAGGCAGAGTGGATGCTATGGTGGGCCAACCAGCACCAAATGAAGGCCGCCAATCATCAGGCCATCTTAAGGCCTTCCTTAAGTGGAATTCCTCATCCACCTAGCCACACCCACGATACCGGTGGCAAGCCCGCAAGTAATCATGGTATCGGTACCTGATCAGGGTGTACCAATGAAGCTAACTAAAATGGGCCCAATGATGACCCCAAGGCTTTCCTTAATATATTTGAACAGGTGGCCGCCGCCACTAATTGGTCACCCGCTCAGTGGGTTGCAATACTGACTCCTTACCTTACGGGAGTAGCGCAAGAAGCTGTGGACACTCTAACGGCATTGGAGGCCGCTAATTATGCTTTGGTCAATAATAGCATACTGGGGACATTGAACGTGTCAGATGAAACCTACAGGACAAGGCTCAGGAAGTAGAGTATCAGAAGGGGGTGAGTATACGCCTATTAATTAATCGGATCCGTAGTTACGGGTTAAGGTGATTGAGGTCCGCGACCCAATCATCACATGATATTGTGGAACTAATCCTGTTGGAGCAGTTTTATTCTGTGTTGTCTCAGGCGGCTTGTAACTGGATTTTATGCATTAAACTGACCACGCTGGAAGCGGCTGCAGTCTTGATGGAGACTTACGAGACCGCCACCCAAGGAGGATTACGTGAGCTGCGGAAACCAGGCCGGGAGAGGATTTGAGCCAAGGGGTAGCCAGTCCCCTCAACGCCCACCCGGGACACACCTCAATTACAGGAAACTGCCGAGAGAACGCCCGGCGACCTGCTTTGCCTCCTCCTCTAAGACGTTTAGGGCCGCCCGGAGATACCTACAGATGACCTGACCGGAATGCCGGGGAACCCAGAGGACCACCCCAGAACCCCAATATTGGCATCGTTTGTACTGGTAACTGATCATGCCCCCCTTGTGTGGTTGCAATGGATGAATGCTAGGTTGACAAGGTGGTACGTGGCACTCCAACCATATGCGTTTATAGTGACATACAGGAAAGGGATGGCACATGTTAATGCTGACTTTGTGTCTAGCTGGGACACATGAATCCTCAGTCTTCTGGGAGGGTGACTGGGGCCGCCGGGGTTGGAGCTGCCACGCCCACTTACTCCGCGGATGACACGGACGACGCCAGGTGGCCTATGGAGCATAGGAGGGCCAGTGGAGAGGACAGGCGGCTCAGTCAGGGCGTGGCCCTGGAAGTGCCGGGCTGAGTGCAGGAGACCGTGTTCCAGCAAATCCGGAGTGGTTTACTGAGCTCCGGCCGGGAGGCCAATGCGTGTAATACATGTGGCACAGCTTTTTATACAGCCACAGCTGCCGGAGCCAGTGAAGTCTCACGAGACAGCCCAGACCCACCGCGAGAACATGACAGCCACTGCATTTACCTTAAAGCCCGTAGGTGAAACCGAGGTCCGCCTCGATGATGCCTCGACCTGAAGGGAGAAAAAGACATTTATCTGTGTAGAAAGTGGTGGAACATTGCTTGGGGACCAGTGCTGTTAACTCGGCCCCATGAAGGTCAAAGTATTATCCAAATTAAACTGCATACAAGCAAATAACCATAAGTCGTCTCTATTACTTCCAGGGTTACGTGGGAATGGTCCCCCACTTACCAGCTCATCCAGATTATGCCAACGGCACCCCTATAAGACAACCCATGGACATGACAGGAATATATTTAAATAAACCAAAAATAAGTGTCTATTAAAAACCAAGAAAAACGTTCTTGTTTTCATTACCAGTTGTGCGCATATGCAAGGCTGCAAGTGGAATCAGAGCAGTAAAGCCCCTCTACTCCCAACATGGTTTAGTCCCCTTTCATTCCCCACTACACTCTTTTGTTTTTTTTAAAAAAAAAACAACCATAGATGCTCCACTTATGTGTTCTCAGGGTCATGTCTACTTGGATCCCAGTACTAATCGTCTGCTACATTCTGCCTTCCTTTTCACGCCTTCCTTTCAGGACACTTCCCTTTGTTCCCAGGGTCTGCCTACAAATATCTGTGCAGTAGTGAATATATCACCAATTCATGTCCATTGTTTCTCCCCACTTACCTTGTTGTTTATCATCACCCCAAAATCATTCTTGGAGACTATATCAGCAATACCATTCACCTTATTTATGACAACCTTCCATTAAACATTCCTAAGTACTTACAATAGCGTTTCCCTATCTGTGGGTCTTTGACCCACTGGTAGGCTTCCAGATTTCCCAGGTTGTAAACCAGGACACCCCCGAATGACTAATTAATTATTCATTCCAGGTCTGGATGAAATATATTTAATTAAAATTAAAAATCAAATAGTTTTGGGGTGCGTGCAAACATTTTATTTATTTATTTTTAATCAATCAATTAATTATTTTACATACCTGTCCTGCCGCCGCCATTGCCGCCATTCTTGTCATCTTCATCGTCGTCTTCATTGGTGGAGGCGGAGGCTGTGGCCGCCACCGCCTCTGGAGCCTGGCCGGCTGCATCCGAGCCGGCCAGGACTCCTGCCCCAGGCGCTGAAGCCTCCGCTGCCGTCGCTTTTAAAACACCTTTTTAAAAACTAACCTTTTTTCTTGTCAGCCATCTTGGATCTCATGAGATTTGACGAGATCCAAGATGGCTGACAGAAACAAGGTATGTTTTTTTAAACTTTTTAAAAGTGGCGAAGGTTTCTTCTGGGCCCAGAAAGCCCGGGACTGACCAGGGACCGGATCCCAGAAACCGGGGTGGTCCTGGGTTTTCCTGGATGAATGGCAAGCCTACCCACTGGTGTGTTAAAAACATAAGACCATAAGAAGATCAGGCCAAAGGCCCACCTAGTCCAGCTTCCTGTATCTCACAGTGGCCCCACCAGAAGCCTCAGGGAGCACACAAGAAAACAAGATAACCTGTTTCCTGCTGTCACTCCCTTGCACCTGGCACAGAGAAAACCTACTTCTAAAGCCAGGAGGTTGCTTATGGCTTGTAACCTCTTTTCCTCCATGAATCTATCCAAACCCCTTTTAAAGGCATCTAGACCAGGTGCCTTCACTACATCCTGTGGCAAGGAGTTCCACAGATGAATTACACGCTGGGTAAAGAAATATTTTCTTTTGTCCATTCTAAATCTCCCTCCACTCAATTTTAGTGCATGTCCCCTGGTTCTGGTGTTGTGCAAGAGGGAGAAGAATTTCCCTCTATCCACTCTCTCCATCCCATGCATACTTTGATACGTCTCAATCATGTCCCCCCTCAGGCGCCTTTTTTCTAGGCTGAAAAGCCCCAGATACTGTAGCCTTTCCTCATAAGGGAGGTGCTCCAGCCCACGAATCATTCTGGTCGCTCTTTTCTGCACCTTTTCCAATTCAACTATATCCTTTTTGTGGTGTGGTGACCAGAACTGGACACAATACTCCAGATGTCGCCTTACCATCGATTTGTACAAAGGCAGAATGATATTGGCCGTTTTATTCTCAATCCCTTTTTTAATGATCCCGAGCATGGAATTGGCCTTCTTCACAGCCGCTGCACACTGGATCGACACTTTCATTGACCTGTCCACCAGTACCCCAAGATCTCTCTCCTGATCCGTCATAGACATCTCAGAACCCATTAGCGTTTATGTGAAGTTTTGATTTCTTGCCCCAATGTGCATCACTTTACACTTACTTACATTGAAGCACACCTGCCATTTTGCTGCCCATTCTCCCAGTTTGGAGAGATCCTTCTGGAACTCTTCACAATCTCTGCTGGTCTTCACCATCCGCAAACATGGCCACCTCGCTGATTATCCCCAACTCCAGGTCATTGATGAACAAGTTGAAAAGCACCAGTCCCAACACCGATCCTTGGGGCACACCGCTTTTCACCTCCTGCCGTTGTGAAAATTGCCCATTGACTCCCACTCGCTGTTTCCTGGTCTTCAACCAGTTCCTAATCCGTAAGAGGACCTGCCCTCTTATTCCCTGACTGTGGAGTTTTCTAAGGAGCCTTTCATGAGGAACCGTGCCAAAATCCTTCTGAAAATCCAGATATATAATATCCACGGGTTCACTCGCATCCACATGCCTGTTGATCTTTTCTAAAAAATCTAAAATGTTAGTGAGGCAAGACTTCCCCTTGCAGAAGCCATGCTGACTTCGTTTTTTAAAGATTGGAATGACATTAGCTATCCTTAGCCTTACCAGAGTTCTGGAAATGACCGGGACTTTCACGGTATCCAGGAAAATCCCGGCCATCCCAGCAGCTGTCCCCCAGAATCCCGGCTGCCGCGCGACTTCCCAGGACTTCAAATAGATCTAAGGAGTGAAAAAAAACCCGATTCTCAGCAGCTTTCAGTTTCGCACTGTAACCAGAAGTCACTGTGAATCGGATTTTTTTAAACTCTATAGAGCTCGCACCGCTTCCCAAGGCTTCGAACGGCTCTAGAGAGTTAAAAAAAACCCGATTCACAGCAACTTCTGGTTTTGCGTTGTAACCAGAAGTCGCTGTGAATTGGTGTTTTGACTCTTTGGAGCTGTTTGAAGCACCGGGCTCCAGCTCTGCATTCCAAAGTTAATTGAGGTGTTTTAGCAAAACAAAAGGACTCTGGCAGTGCATGGCATGCTTTTTTTACTACAGCACTTCTAGCCTCGTTGGGACGAAGTCCTCGCCCCTGGCCACGCCTCCAACCCCTGCCGTGTCCCGGCCATTATCGCTCCCGCCCCCCCTGCATTGGGGGGGGATCTGGTAAGGCTAGCTATCTTCCAATCCTCTGGCACAGTGGCTATTTTAAGGAATAAGTTGCATATCTTGGTCAAGAGGTCAGCAACTTCATTCTTTGGTGGATGCCATCTAGGCTCGGTGATTTATTGATCTTTAGTTTGTCAATTAAGTCTGAAATGTCTGGTCTTTTAACCTCTCTTTGACTAAATTCTGGGCAGCCCAATCCTGCATAAGGATCCGCCGGGTGGCCGAGGCCGCCTGCCGGATCCTGATCTCCGCTACGGGCATCCTGCAGCAGGCAACCTGCAGCAGAAGGTCTAGTCTGGGAAGGGGATGCTCATCCCCTTTCTCGAGTGTAACCGTGGCTGGGGCCAATAGGTCAGAGGAGTCAGAGGAGGCTGTGTGCAGAAACCGGGATATGGCATATGCCATGCCCCCGCCCGGAGCAGCTGGGCCTATGGCCGCCCTCCCGGCTCCACCGTCCCTCACCCGCCTCTGCTGTCCCTCCCCTGTCCGCCGACCCTTCCCCAGCCCGCTGTATCCAGACATACCTGGGTCCAGCTGCGGGCCAAGGGATCCGGTGGCAGAGCTGGAAAGGCCGGACTTGCAACGACCTTCCTGGCTCTAAAGTAGTCGCAAACGTGCTTTCCGGCACTTTTACGACTACTCCGGGCGGCGGATCACTCATTCCACTGCCCTAATTTAGGGCAGGATTGAGCCCTTAGTCTGGGGAGGCCATTGTGGCAGCAGTATTTGACCAAGGTCTTCTGCCTTGGACCAACCATTTCCCTGGCAGGTTTCCTGCTTCTAACGTATTTGAAGAAGCTTTCATTATTCCCTTTAATGTTGCCTGCCATATGTTACTCAAAGTCTTTCTTGGCCTCCTGTATCATCTTTTTACATTTCTTTTGCCACAGTTTGTGCTCCTGTTTATTTTCCTCATTAGGGCAAGACTTCCATTTATGGAAGGAAGCTTCTTGGCCTTTTATAGCCTCTTTAACTGTGCTTGGACTTAGTCGAGCCTTCCTGGACTTAGTCGAGCCCTTCCTCCTTTGTGGGATACACTCCTGCTAGGCCTCTATTACTGTTGTTTTAAACAGCCTCCATGCACTCTGGAGCGATTGGACTCTTTTTACCTTCCCTTTCAACTTTTTTTTAACTGGTCTCCTCATTTTGGGGAAGTCTGCCCTTCGGAAGTCAAGGGTTTTTGTGTCAGATTTGCTCAGCGCTCTCCCCCCGACATGCATGGTGAAACAGATCGCAGCATGGTCACTGTTCCCCAACGGTTCGGTAACATTTAACTCCCTGACCAGATCTTGAGTGTCACACAATATCAAATCCAGAGTCACCTGTCCTCTGGTCGGCTCCATGACTAGCTGCTCTAAGGCACAGTCATTTAGCATATCCAGAAATCCAGTCTCTCTTTCTTGACCAGAGCATGAATTGACCCAGTCGATGTGAGGATAATTGAAGTCCCCCATGACTACAACCCTGTCTCTCATTGACACCAACATTATTTGCTTCTTCATTTCACGATCCCCTTCTGGTTTTTGGTCTGGAGGACGGTAGCATGCCCCTACTATTACATCACTCCTCGAGCCTGGTAATCTAACCCACAGTGATTCTACGGAGGAGTCAGAGCCCCCCCTCAAACTCTTACTCTGGTGAATTCTACCCTTTCTTTTACATAGATGGCCACCCCACCTCCAACACGCCCCTCTCTGTCCCTCCTATAGAGTTTATATCCTGGGATTGCAGTATCCCACTGCTTCTCCATATTCCAACACCATTTCTGTTGGGTCGTAAGCAGAGCCTCCAGTGAAAAGAGGGTGATGTAAAGAACAGATAACTAATTGCCTCAAGCCCTGAGGCTATTAAAAATGTGATAGCTGCTACTTGCCCTGCAAGGAGCTGAGCTCCTACAGTTTGCAAGCTTGTGTAAATATAGTGAGATAAATGTTTGAGCGTCTTTTTTCTGGTGCATTTTTTCCTGTTCAGCAATGACAGGTAGTGGGGTCAGGCGAAGGCTAGGTCACATAACTAAGCCCCTCAAGCCTTGTGCCTATTCATTAGAGCTTTTTTTGTAAATAACTAAATAAAAAGATTATTACATATAAATATATAAAATATTATTTCTTTCTAGATCTTTTTTTCTTAAGACTCGTAAAGCTAGGTGGGTCCTGGTAGAGTGTCATTTTAAAAAGTGGGTCCCAGTACTAAAACGTTTGGGAACCACTGTCAATATACAAGAGCTGCGACACATTTCTTCAGAAAAAGTCTTGCTGATCTCCTTGAGAGAGACTGGGGAGAACCAGCTTCTCTTCTGAGCATTTTCCTCCACACACCCTCTCTTTGATACTGCTATAACAATATTTCTATCTCTATCTCTCTTTTTTCTCTTGCTTTCTTCTCCTGCTAATTTACATTTTTCCCATCTTTCTTATAGTATAATCTCACATGCTAGGCCTGTAGTCTAGAAAATTCCATATCACTTATCACTTATTCCATATCACTTAAGGAGGTCACCAGCGATTTATAAACCCACAGGAGGACGGACTGGTTTCTCACCTTTTTCTTGGGCCCTGTCTTCACAGTATCCATGCTTTCTGGAGTAGAGGTCAGGAGCCACTGTTGGGGAAGAAGAGGGGGACCTGTCAGGAGGTTGTCAAAACTTTCAGCTTCCTGAAGAACATGAAAGTCAGATGCCTCTAGAGAAGCTCACCAGCAGGTCACAAACATGATGGTCTTGGCACAAAGGCTTTTCTTCTTTGACCCCACAACACCTGGCACTTGGAAGTATGTTGCCTGCCTCTGAAACGGAGGTTACTTCCATCTAACTAGCATAGCTAACAGCAGAGAAATAAACATCCGGGGATAGCAGGTCTCAGAGCCCCCCCTCCCCCCCTCAGGAATATTAGCGAGCTTAGCAGATCATGGGCTTAACAATGTGACTCTGCTTCTTCCTGGCATGAGTTACCTCTGAGCAGACATACTGTAAAAAAGAATGGAGGGGGACCGGGACGTACTAATTCTTACTATTAACAATTCTGTAGACAGATGAGGAATTTCTCACAGGTGATGCTTTTCAAACCCTGTTGCCTGCAAGATGAGAGATTACCCTTCACACGTGCACCCTTCCTTCCTTCCCTCCCTCCCTCCCTCCCAACCACCGAGGGACGTTTGCCTGCCTCTGAAACGGATGTTCCATGTAACAAGCATTGCTAACAGCAAAGTCATAAACATTGGGGGGGGGGAGGTAGCATGGCTCAGAGCCCCCCCCCCTCAGGAATATTAGTGAGCTTAGCGGATCATGTGCCCAGTGACTTAATGTGACTCTGCTTCTTCCTGGCTTGAGCTATCCGTGAGCAGACATATAAAAAATAATAGAGGGGGATGTACTAATTCCAGGGATGGGGACTCTCGACTCATGAGTGCAACACAAGAAAGAGAGGGTGTCCACAACAATTAACCAAAACTCTAAGGATGCTCGACTCGGCAAGGGGAGGGGGCAGGGAGGAGGAGCAACACAGCTCCGCGTGGGTTTCCCCCCCCCCATTTGATTTCGCACCATCGTCTTTCTCAGTCTTTCTCGTTTTCTGGTCTGTGCTGCTCGCTCAGCTGCTGCTGCTCTCTCTAGTGTGGTTCGTTCGCCTTCATGTTACTGCCGGGCTTAAAGTTTTTATTTAGACCAGAGGTCTCCAGAACCAGCCCTCAGGGCCCCTCAGTCCAATGCCAACCCTGTGGTCTGTGGCAATCCTTCGGCCTGTGGGAGCCTTTGGCTCTACCTTGTGGGCGTGCGACTTCCTTGCGGGGCACAGGCACATGGTGCAGAGGCTTGAAAGGTATCACAAATGGAGGGCAGGGAGAACTGTGCAACTGCCTGGCTGCTCTGAGCAGAGCTCTCTGCTCTCGGAAGAAATACTGGAGGCTCTGCTTCTTGAAAAGACCATCACAGGTTACAAGCCATAAGCAACCTCCTGGTTTTAGAAGTGGGTTTTCTCTGTGCCAGGTGCAAGGGAGTGTCAATGGGAAACAGGTTATCTTGTTGTCTTGTGCTCCCTGAGGCATCTGGTGGGGCCAGGAAGCTGTGATACAGGAAGCTGGACTAGATGGGCTTTTGGCCTGATCCAGCAGGGCTCTTCTTATGTTCTTATGTTCTTATGATTGTCGCTCGTACTCTGCAGCAACGGCTGCAACAGAACACAAGTGACGAGCTAGAAGAAGCAGAGCCTCCAGTGTTTCTTCTGAGAGCAGAGAGCTCTGCTCAAAGCCTACAAAGTCAAAGGAGAAGGAAGGGAGGGCGGTGAGGCTCACGGAGTGCATAGCTGGCAGGGGCATGAACAGAAGGCCACAGCAGCAGCAGCAGCAGAGGAGGAGGCAGGGGCCAGGTGTCCCAGGCAGGGGGGCTGTGCTGGCTGGCTGCATGGAGCTGGTACTCGGCTCATGCTGATTACAAAAAGATGCAGTTGCTTCTTGCTTGCTGCTTGCATTCTGCAGCAGTCAGAAGTAGTAGCCAGCCAGAAATAGAGGGGGCCGGGAAGCCCATGTTGTAGGCTTGTTAGCACTCATTTTCAGGGGGGAAAGCCATTTTCTCCAAAGTGACTCGACTTGTGACTTGGGGTTTTTGGCCTTACTCACAGTCGACTTGCACTCGTGCACAAAAGGACTCACACTTGACTCGTACTCACCCCAAAATTTTGGGCACTGACTCGCACTCGTGACCTAGTGACTTAGATCAGAGGTTCTCAACCTGTGGTAAGGGTACCCCTAGGGGTACGCGGACCTCTTGCTGGGGGTACACCAAGCCCTGCCCCTTATCTGCCCCATCAGCAGCTAATTAAGTGTTAATTAACATGGATTTTAAATTTTAATTATTTTCGGAGCCCTTCTGTGTCTCTGATTTTGGTTTTGGGCTTATTTTTATACTTTGGAAAATGTACCTTGGTGGGGGAGGAGCTGATTTTGGGAAGTGTGACTTAGAGAAAAAAAGAGATCCTTGCATCTCTCTCTCTCTCTCTCTCTCTCTCTCTCTCTCTCTCTCTCTCTCACACACACACACACACACACACACACACACACACACACACACACACAGTTAAGACATTTTTTCACATTTAAAATTGTTTTAGTACTTTATTTAATGATTACCTAATTAATTAATTAATTAATTAATCCAATTAATTAGCAGTTAATTAGCAGGGGGTACTTCAGAAAATTGGACCTTGAGACCCGAGCCTCCAAAGGTTGAGAACCCCTGATTTAGATCTTACTATTAACAATTCTGTAGATGAGGAATTTGTCACAGGTGATGCTTTTCAAACCCTGTTGCCTGGCAAGCTGAGAGATTCCCCTTCACACACGAGCATCCTTCTATTCCTGCCACCAGCCCATGGAGAAAGGCTGCTAGAGAAGTTTGTTAATTATCATCGGGCTTCTTCCAGCTATTGAATGGTGACTTTTTGTTTCCAAGTGCTTGTTTCTATAAAAGTGCACAGAAAAGGGCCTTGGTCCCAGTCTATTTCTCTATTTCACAGCTGCTCAGCACTCTCCAGGGAAGAATATATCCTGCATTTCAATAGCAACAAAAAGTTCCCAAAGAGGTTTCCTTAGCAATAGAAATGGAAAAAGTAATGGTTCTCTGTCCCCCAAGAACTCACAATTAAAAAAACTGCCCCCCTCAAAGCCAGAAGCTCAAGAGACTATGTTGGAAAGAATGGCTACCCCAGGATAAGTGACTAAAAGGCCCAGGAGTGAGAGTCTAGGCTACCTACAGGCAGTCACCCCACCCTACGCAAGGTAATTCCCATGGAGGCCTTTATAACGCACAGGTGAAGACCATGCCAACTAACCTCAGTTTCCTTCCAGTCCTGGTGATAGGCAGAAGTCAGCCAAGTCCTGTTTCCTCTTGAACATTAACAGCATTCCAGAGACAATCAGGCAGCGAATGAATGCTGGAACGTTCCATGGGCAGCTGTTGACAGTTGGGTGCTGAGATGCAGGTGTTTCCACATCTGCCTTGTTGGCAGATGTTCTGGCAATGCAGATGTGGGAGCACATCCTTGCCATTGTTTCATGCCAACTAGTCACTGGCGTAATGGAGCTGGCATTGCATGGTGGTCAAGAGACTGAGCTATGAACCAGAAAGACCCCATACTACAGATGGAGGGACTAAGGCCGTCTGGTGCATTTGTGGTAGAGCTGAGTCCAGAAGTGGGAACTTTCTGATTCATAGCTCAGTTTGCATGATTTGCAATACCCTAGGCTGACGCAGCAGCGCTGTGCTGGCCTAAGCCGACAATAGGATTGCGCCATTAAATACTTCCAAATACACTTCTGAGAAGTGGCGATGGTGGGAACTTTGGGCAAAAGCGACCATATTATTGATAGAGTTAAAATAGCCAGGGAAAAGGTTTTGAGGACCAGAAGGAATACTGAAAGTAAGAAAACGTGGCTGAAACCAAAGCCCCTAACACACGCAGCTTGTGGCTAGCATGATAACCGAGCAGCATGTAGCAAGAATTAGATAACTTTCTTTAAGCAAAGTCAGCTGTTCCCACACCAAAGGATAGTCAAAAAGCTGGTTGTTACCGGGCCTGAAGAATTTAGAAAACCCAGCCAAAAAGGGACAGGTGTCGTTACAGAATAAATGGGTGGGACTGTAACTGACCACTATGTGTAATGAGCTCAGCCCCCAAATGGGATGAAACCTGCTTGCTTGTATGACTACGTATACATAAACCTGCCCTGCTGCCCCTTTGGGGCAGAGACTTGCTTGCCTGTTTGCCCATGTGCACTGGCTTTGTCTCTCTTCTGCAGAATAAACTTGAAAGCGTTCCAAACTTCAAAACCTGTTGCGTATTTGATTTGCCGCACCAGGGACGAACTCAGCCCACTAGGGGCTTTAGCAATTTAGCTAACAATACTAAATGAGCCAGAAAGAGAACTCTTAGAGGGTGGAGTGCAAACGAAGAGGGTGGTGTGCAAAACTGAGGGCCTTGTGGGGAAAGGGCTATGAAAGGAGGAGGCCCTGTCTCCTCAGAAAGGACACACTGAGACATACATACATACATACATACATACATACATACATACATACAGACAGACAGACAGACAGACAGACAGACAGACAGACAGACAGACAGACAGAGACAAGGAAAGACTGAAAGAGACACAGCGACAGCGAAAGAGAGAGAAGTAGCCCAGCAGATCAGAAGCTGGTCAAGGACAACAGCTGCCGTTGACAGTTAACAGCTGACAATTCCTCTCAGACTCTGCCTTCGCTGACAGCTGACAGTTTCACTTCCTGTATCCATTCACCTCACCAACCTCTGACAGCTCCTCTCCCCCGCCTCAATGTATCAACATAGGCTGTCATGACTTGGGCAGATCTATCTCCTCTGTAAGAGCCCCTGGGACCAGGGCTTTACAGGGTTATAAGTGTAGCTGAGGGCCAATTGGCAGACCCTGCCTGGAATTTGGGAATTTGTTTTTATTCTGGTACAGATCCAAAGGTCCATTCCACCTGTTACTTATACAAATAAAATGTGTTTCTTCTACCTACCTCACTGTCTCCCTACCTCACTGTCTCCTGGGGTTCCTTGGGCTGATCCGTTTACAACAAGTCAATATCACCTCAGAATTCCCAAATGGAGGGACCACCACGCTGTATCGCTGGGCAACTGCAGGGGCACTGGCGTCGCTGTACTGTGGTGGGCGGGTTGGGTCGCCGGGGGGTGCCGCGCACAGAGGATGACGCGCGCACCCCGCGGCCTCCTCTTCGGCCTCCGGTTTCTTCTGCGCATACGTGGATTTTCCACGCACGCGCACTCCATAGCTGCGGGTCCGCCATGTTTGCGCATGCGCAGACCGCAACTGAGGGCAACCGGGCAGCCTTGTACTCTCAGTGGCGATCTGCGCATGTGCCAAAATGGCGGCTCCGCAGCGACGAAGTGCGCGTGCGTGGAAAATCCACGCCTGCGCACAACGAGCCGGCTCAAGGTAGGTGACACACGGGGGGTTGGGTGGCAGGAGGTGACGCGTGCGCACCCCGCTACGGGGTGACGCGCGCGCAGTGACGCAGGGGCCCCAGCAGGGCCCACCACGGATGCCGCTGGACCTTCCCCTCCGGAGATGATTAGGCCGGGGGCATCGTACAGCTCTCCTCATTGAGCAACCCAGATTTAGGTTTTGTTAGCCAGCGGGTGGCGCAGTGGGTTAAACCGCTGAACCATGAGCTGTCGATCGAAAGGTCGGCAGTTAGAATCCGCGACGGGGTGAGCTCTCGTTGCTTGGCCAGCTCCTGCCAACCTAGCAGTTCCAAAGCATTTTAATGCGAGTAGATAAATAGGTACCACTTGCGGGAAGGTAAACAGCGCTCCGTGTTCCAGCTGCATGCTACGTGCTGAGGCAAGGAGAGTCATGCCGGCCACATGACCATGGGGGCATCTTCGAACAACGCTGGCTCTTCGGATTTGAAATGGGGATGAACACCACACCGTAGAGTCGGAATCGACTGGACTTAATTGTCAGGGGTCACCTTTACCTAATTTGTGCCAAGACCCTTTTTTAATGATCCCGAGCTTGTAATTGGCCTACTTCACAGCCGCCACACACTGAGTCGACATGGACACCTACAATAGAATGTTTGAAGTAATGAAGCTATGGATTCCAAATCTGGCAACTCAAAAGGTTTTAGTCGATTTTGAGAAAGCTTGTGTGAATGCTGTGAGGATTGCCTTTCCACACACTGAGGTCAAAGGGTTTTTTCCCATTTGTGTCAGAGTCTTACGGTATTAGGAAAATCAACAAAGTTGGCTTGAAGACTGAATATGAACATAAAAATTATACTGAAGTCTCTTGTTGCATTAGCCTTTGTCCCAATCGATGACATGAGAAGTGAGTTTGTTAAGCTTGCCGCCACATTTCCAGATGAAGATGGCTATAATGAGGTGCTCACGTACTTCTTTTCTACATATATTGAGGATGCAGCAGGTAGAGACCCTCAGTTTCCTATAAGAATCTGGAATCATCATGATGCAGCCCTGGAATGGTTTCCCAAAACGACAAACTGTTGTGAGGGATTTCACAACGCTCTCAATTCCCTATTCCACTGCAGTCATCTCAGTGTGTGGTTTCTGTTTGATGGACTGCAGAGGGACCTGGCTTGCCACAAATTAACACTGGCTGATGCACTGGCTGGTAGCTTAGAGGTGAAAAAGAGGAAATATGAGGCACTACACGATAAAAAAAACTGTTCACTTTTATTTCAATATTGATAACAATATAAAATATAGGTAATACCTATTCATTCTCATCAATGGGAGATGAATGGTTATCTACAATTATAAATATCTATGGTACTTAAAGTTGCACATACATCTTCACCTTTACGTGAAAATTACCATATGTGCGTATTTTTCTGTGTGGGCATTTTTCCATGTGCACGTTTTTCTTGTGCACATTTATGACAGTGGGTTTTTCTGTGTGCAATTTTCATGTGGGCTTTTTGCATGTGGTTTTTTTTAAATCTGTTTAGAGGTCCCACACATCTCTTTAATTGCTTCCCTTAGATGTTGGAGTGTTGCAGGTTTTCTGCAATGAAGTATATTTGAATTAGAGCTCATTAAAATGTGTGTACATTCTTTTGAGACTCCCTAGTTTACTAATACTGGTGACTAAACACACATTGTTTGGACTCAGACGTGATCTTAAAGCACCAAAAATTACTGGGTCACTATTGCACTTTTCAACTGTTTATTTTGAGATAAACTATTTTTAAAATTCCTTCCACCCAAAATCTGTAAGCTTGTCTATTCTTGTTTTCTAAACCCCCCAAATGGGGGAAATTGTTATTTTTACACCCGCTCTCTCCACTTGCCACCAAGCCATCATCTGTTGGGCTGCTGCCAGCCAGCTAGACTGAGAATAGTGGGGGGGGGGGCATTGTGGAGAGGCACATCTCCACCTCTGACTTCAGTATTGTTCATGCCTTTTTACAGCAGCGTATGTGACGACTTCACTCTGCAGCCTGGGTGTTTTCCCCTTCTTCACAGTGAGCTCAGCGTAATTCAGATCTACGTGGTCCTACAGAAAAAACAGCGGTCGTCAGATTGTCTCAGGAAGAATTTCTCCAGGTCTTTTTATTCATATATGAAAAGGGATGAGCAACTCGCTCACACCCATCCACCCCCCTCTCTCTCTCTGCCTGTGTGTGCACATGCAAATTGTATCCTCTACCCTCCGCCTTCTGCTCTTACCACTGCCCTCCTCCTCCCCACTTCCCTTTCTGCTGCCATTTGAAAAGGTGAGGAGAGAGGAGGGGAGAGTAACTGAGACTGGTGGCCCAGTATATGGCTCCTTTGCTCATTTTCTCCCTCCCTTGCCCTCGCTCTCTGCCCTTTGAACGTGCACCCACTTAACAATGTTCTGAACCCCCAGTTCTTGGCTGTTGGTTGTAGTGCATAGTCCAGACAATCCACATACTACATGACACATCTCCCATGAGCTAGTTTCAGGTTCAACTGTGGCTCAAGCCTTACCTGATTGGAGTGTCTTGTCCTTGGCTCTTTGGCTTGGTGATCTGTAGATTCAGCTTGTTAAATCAGACAATATTTATGTTATTTATTTATCTTGAGATTTTTGTACCACCTTTCTGTCCATATGGATCCCCAAGATAGTTAATAAAATAGTAAAATTATTATTATTATTATTATTATTAACACTATAATACATTATAATAACACTAGTATAAAAGATCCAATAACTCAATTAATACTAAATCATATAACAGTCAATTGTAAGAGAAAAACATAACACAGAGAAAACCACATGTTCCATAAGATGCAGTGAAAACAATTGATTTGCCTCCATTTTTATTTCTTTTTCCCTATTTGGATACTTCTACCCCCCTCCAGAGATTTTTGTGATGTTTCAGCATCCTAAAAGTCCTCCTGCACTAGCCCTTGTCTTATTTTAATTCAGTAGGACTACAGAAAGGTCACATGGCATCCAAGACAAGCCAGATTTTTCTCAAACAAAGGAACCTGGTCAATTCTCCTGCTGAAATTGACCTGTGCCAGCGACCCAGTAACCCTCCCCCCACCCCTGCCCTGGCCGGTGCTGTACCCAGTCCGGTGGGCGCAGCCAGCAGAGAGAGGGCTGTGGGCCGTTGCCCCGGCGGCCCTTACTCTCCGGGTGTCGCAAAAGTGCTTTACAACTCCCCCGGTGCCGTGTGTGTTTGCTTCTCTTCTGTCTGCACAATGGCACTTTGTTTTATTAATTTCATCTCATCTGGATCACTCACAACTCAAACACATTTTTTTCCTTGTAAGTGGAACTATGAGTTTGCTTTTTTTATAGCATTGTTTGATTGAAATCTGGTAAGGTGATTAGGACCAGATATTATTGTTTAGGGGGCTAAATTCACACACACACACACACACACACACACACACACACACACACACACACACACACACACACACACACACATCAGCCCGCCAGTTGGCCCGCCAGTTGGCCATTCCTGAATTAGGCTATGCCAGGCTTAAACCAATAGGATTTTAATCTCTGGTCTCACCTTGCTTCTTTCTATAGCAGAGAAATATTAGAGGAGCAGCTACCACAAATATTAGCAGGGCAGAACCCAGCCCTGCCCCGAACCCCATCAGCAGTCCGGTTGTGGAAACTGCATCATATCCAGCCAAATTGGTAGCATCTAGGAGAGAGATGAGAAATTAATGAGGTCAGTGAGGAAGCAGGGAACAAAAGGTCACATCATCCAATAAATATACAGCACAATCTGACTTAACTTTTGTGCCGGTTTAACCAGGGGCGCAGCGAGAATGGGAGGCCCCAGAACGGAAAAGGGATTCAAATCCCCTCCAAAAGAGGAATTCAAAGGGGATTTGAATCCCTTTTCCGTTCTGTGGCCTCTCGTTCTCGCTGCGCCGCTGGTTAAACCGGCACAAAAGTTAAGTCGGATTGCGCTGATAGTCTTTCCCGCCATTTAATATCATTCTTCAAATTCAACAGCAATAAACACTGTCCGATTCTGGACTTAGTGGTTCTGAAGAAGGCTCCTGCAGCCGGAGGGAGTTTATCTGGGTCCTTCCCAGGCCATGCTGGAGGAGGGAGCGCCCAGGCGCATCAGGTAGAGCTCGCACATGCTCCCTGCCTGATGAAATGCATGACCGGAGGAGACCTTGGACACATTGAGGCTGGAAGCCGTGGTGACCGGACAGGAGGCCATGTGGATTGGCCAGCCTGCTCTGCCAGGAATGCCACCCAGAGCACATTGGCTCTGACATGGAGATTTTTTCCCCAGTGTTGGAAATTCCTGGAGGTTTTGTTAAGATCTCCAGAATTGCTTTCAGTAGTCAACTGGAGATTGATGCTGATTCCTGGAGAATCCAGGCCAATCTTGGGGGTGGGGGGGCATCTGTAACCCTAAGAAAGGAGGCCTAGGGAAAGCTTGATTTTAGAAACCTTTTATTGTGTTCTATAAAATGAGACTTAATTGGTTCTGGTCATTATTTGACCCCTGTCATAAGAACATAAGAAGAGCCCTGCTGGATCAGGCCAAAGGCCCATCTAGTCCAGCTTCCTGTCTCTCTCAGTGCCCACCAGATGCCTCAAGGAGCACACAAGACAACAAGATACCTGTATCCTGTTGCCACTCCCTTGCATCTGGCATTAAGAGATAGCCTACTTCTAAAACCAGGAAGTTGCATAAACCCATGGTGGCTTGTAAACTGTGATTGACTTTTCCTCCATAAATGTGGCCAATCCCCTTTTAATGGCATCTAGGCCAGGTGCCATCACCACATCCTGTGGCAAGGAGTTTCACAGTGAACAGTGAAGGCAAGGACATGCCATTCCAACAGGTCCAGAAACGACGGGCGCCCTCCCGGTGCCCGGGCGTGTGGGGGTGGGGCCTGTGTCGCGTCACGTCGAAGCGCTCCCCCACCCGTTTTGCGATCATTTTGGACGCGGTGCTTTGCATCGGTAAGTGCCCCTGAGCGCGCCCCCCGCCCGCCCGAGCGCCTGGAGTTTCTGCTCCACGCGCTCCACCCAAGTTCCACCACTGCTTGCCTTCACTACTGTCATAAGAAGGCTGAAGTGATTGGCCTACCTACTTCCTTGCCTCCCCAGCATGTCATTGCCCTGCCGCTCTGTGTCGTTTCCTGCCAATATCACACAGCTCCTCCAGGCTCTGTGTGAAGTTTTTCTCTCACAAAACCATCCTTCACTTTATTTATTTAGTTATTTAGTTATTTGCATTATACAGGTACTCTATTTCACTGTTCTTCAGCCTTGGTGTTTGGAACCCAATGCGGTTGCAAAGCCTCATTTGTGGGGTCGTGGCAACTTATGGCAGTGGCGTCGTCAGCGGTGGAGGCCTTGGGGCAGCAGGCGGGCGGGGGGGGTGCACTCACCTCCGGATCACTCCGGAGCTCAGCCCGCCCACCTGCCCGCCCACCCTGGAGCTGTTTGGCTTTGAAAACTTGGCCAAAATGCGGCGGGGGGTGTTTTGCGCCGCGTCGGGTGCACAAGCATGATGTCACCCCTCACCCCGGGGTGTGTTTTAACGCCACTGACTTATGCGAACCAAAACGGCCTCTGGGGGGTAATGCTGGTGGGCGGTGAGGAACCTGCTGAGAGGCTTCCACAGGGATTTCATCCCCTCCTTCCTCTTTTGATTTTGGGGGGCAGTGGAGAACAATGACTCTGCTCCCCTGTTCTGGAATGACCCCGCCACAGGTGGTGCCTGCCAGGCGAGCTCAGCAGGACAAGGCTGCTGATGCTGGGGGTGGCAACAGGGGGGATCAGGTCCTGGGAGGGGGTGGGATCAGTGGTGGGTCCCCAGCCTCATACTTTATTTATTTATTGGGGTCGTGGCACAAAAAAGGTTGAAGACCACTGCTCTATCCTTTGCCCTATACATCAAGGTGCACAGGACAGCTTACAATCATAACATTAGAATACATGAACAAGAAATCACAATAATATCAGCATCTAAAAATGATATTAAAAAAACAACAATAAATAACACATTAAAACCTAGAAAAACAGTAGAGCAGATTACTAAGCAGGAAAAGCAACCCACAGAAACAAAGGTGGGAAAGCTAACTGAAAGAAAATGTTTTTAAATCCAACCGGAAGGCCAACAGGGAGAGCACAGATCTCTGCTCAGCTGAGGGAGATCCATTGTATCGGTGCCACCACAGAAAAGGCCAATCTAGCCAATCATTGCCAATCTAGCCTTCATAGGCAGCATCTGGAGGAGCCCCCCCCCCCCAGATAACCTCAGGGACGTGCTGGTTCATATGTGTTTCCTCAGATACCCCAGTCTCAAGCCATGGAGGCCTTTAAACACAAAAACCTGCACCTTGAATTGTGCCCAGAAGCAAAACAGCTGCAGCTGCAGGAACAGAGGTCTGACAGAGTCAAATTGCTGAGATCACGTGGGCTGCTGTATTCTGCACTAATTGACATTTTTGGACAGTCTTTAAGGACAGCTCCATGTAGAGCACATTAGAGTAGTCAAGTCTTGAAGGAGGTATGGACCACCTTGGTCAGGTCTGACCAGCTCAAGTACAGATGCAGTTTTCTCATAGAATAGTCCTCGATTATCAAAATTCTATGATTAGCATTCTCCCTCAGCAGTTCATAGATATTCTTGACATCATAGAAGTTCTGTCAATTTTTTGGGGGGGGGGGGAGGGAACCTGCAGGAAGCAGACAATTCTCACATATAGGTCATTCTTAATTTTGCTGCATCAGCCTACATGAAGACACCACCACATTCTCTGATGTACTACATATTTACAAAAGCCTAACTTTGAACCTATGTACTATCTATATAGAAAACGTAAAATTCTTGGAATTCAGCATCTCATGTTCTATCTCATGTGTCTCCCACTGGACCCAAGTCTCAGCTCTCTCCTTAACTATTCCCCTCCACAGAACCCAACCAACGTACTTGGTTTCCTCACTCGAAGCTCAGTCTCATTCCCAGAGGTCTCCTGTAGGCCATGTATGTTCACAGTGCATCGATACATCCCAGCGTCGTAATGCCGCAGATCCCGTATCACTATATTCGCTATCCTCTTTGAGATGAAATCCTCATCTGAAGTGTGGGTCAGCCTCCCTCTGAATTGCGGGGTGGTGTTTTTGATCTCCAGCTCTTGATCCTTCAGCCACTGATAGCTGCCAATCTTTTGATTTGAGCTGGAGTTGTAGGAGCAGCGTAAGATGACAGAGCCACCCTCAGTACCTTCAGCAGAATCGGGCTGGGAGACGATGAAGTCCTGAGCCCAAGAAACTATGAGAGCAGTGATGGAAAAAGCAGAAGACAAGATAAAAAGCTGTTCTAGTGAGCTGCAATCCATTTTGCTGACCACTCCTACCTCAAAGCATCCTCACCTCCCTTAACAACAATCCATGGCTCAGTGGGGCCATAGCTCAGAGGTGGAACACTCACTTTGCTTGTGGAAAGTCCTATCATGTTCAGTCCCTGGCACCTGCAGGTTTCACTCTCTAAAGCCCTGGAGAGACACTGCCTGTCAGCATATAGACAATAGTGAACTAGGCAGACCAATAGTTAAGTATAGAGCAGCTTCACCTGTTCATATGTTTACTCCCTTGAGTGCTTGTTCACACCTGCTAGCTAGCTATCCCAAGAATCCTCGTAGACCCCTGCAAGAAGAGCAGATATTTGGAGACCCTGATCAGAAAAGCAGTGCACACTATGGAATGCCGGGCGGGGGAGGGGGGTATCTCTCGGGAAAATGAAGGCCAGGGGAATCTCAGGGTAGGGAACCAACTGTGCAGGCTGGACACTGTGCCGTAACAAGGGAAATTAGCACCCAGGGCAAGGAAAAAAGAGTCGTCATCCCCCCCCCCCACTGCCCTAGTTGGCAGAATTAGGATCCCGGAAAGTGGGTGCAATAGTATAGTGCAAAACATTGCAGCCAGTGCAAAAAATATATATATTTAAAAATAAATTGAGTCAATTGTAAAAAGAGTGGGAATGGACTCTCTGAATTTTAGATTACCATCCCGCCCCACCCTTTAACATGTTTACACCCCTGTCATTTTGCGCCCGGGGCACATGCCCCACTCACCCCATCCTAGTTCCATAACTGGTGGAATAGCCTAGTTCCTAGTTCCATAACTGGCGGAATAGCCAAAGCTGATCCCGTGCCAATCCCTTCTGCTCACTGGACTGGACTTGCCAGTGCGGCGGAACCTGCACATCTGACCTGTAGGGAACAGGTGGGAGTGCTGGTGGCGGGAGTCAGACACATTTGTGCCAGCTATGCCTAAGCGAGTTGGTGGGCATGAGTACTTGCCAGCACACACAGGATTCAGCCTGAGCAGATTTTTTGCATGCCTCTAACAAACATTGACAATGCATGGCTTTAAAGATGCGCATAAACCCACCCAGTCCAGGTTGAATTCTGTGGCCAAGAGCTGTGCATGGATATCTCACTATGTGATATGTGACACCCTGTGGTGGCCATGCACATGGACGGAGAGGCCCTAAGACTTGTACAGAGATACCCTTACACAGCCTCTTCCCTTACTCTATCTCTGAATATCAGGTGCTGTTCATCACCTTTGTGCCCTTCTTGCAACCAGAACGCTGGACTAGTTGGATCTTGGGTCAGATCTTTGCACCTAAATGTCTCTTCCATAGCTAGGGCTAAGAAATACAGGATTTTTTCCCCTCCAGTATATTCCCAAACATGACTAGGATACAGGTTGACAGATTGGACTACTGCAGGAAGAACAAATGAGGCATTTCAGCAAAACAAGTAGATGTTCTTCCCGGGCTCAGGAGGAATCTGCTCGGAGCAGAAACTCAGAGCATTTTATTTTTAATTCAGAAGGAATTGTTCAACCAAAGAGAAATAGGAAAGTCTCTCTCTAGGCAATAGGAAACTACGGTATGCCTTTGGAATAATAGGGTTTCCAAGCTGTCGCTGCCACACTAGATTGAACATTCCTCAGCTTTAGGAGAGCCTTGGAACAGTTCTGGGAGGTCAGGAGGAACCAGAGATACCTCTATCCATGGGGAGAAAGGAGAACTGTGAGAAGAAGGAAACTTACCTGCCCAAATGGTGAGACAGAAGCTCAGATGCTCCAGAGGCATTTTTTTTTTACATGCAGTGCATAGGTTTGGATTGCAACAAGCGCTGGTTCATGGACCTGTGCATAGAACAGGTCTTCTTCTGAGGTGATTTCCATAGGATGTGAAGCAATGGAAAATATGAGCTGCTGGCCAGAAGAGCCTTCACAACACCATCGTCCGTGCAAAGGATACCGTTGCTCTAATTCTCCTCTCATCTCCACCAATCAACATCTGCCTCTGCTGGGCCCCTATTATCTTGGCCCACCCACTCATCCCCCAGGGCTTTCTAGCTCCTTTAGTAGCTGACAGTCATAGCTGCATCAATAGTATAACAGTATGTGCTAGTCCAGTTTTAGCACCGGATGCTCAAACGTTTTAGCACCGGGACCCACCTAGCTTTACAAGACGCTCAAACATGATCTCCCTATATTTACACAAACGTGCAAACTGCAGGAGCTCAGTTCCTTGCAGAGCAATTAGCAGCTATCTGATTTTTGAATAGCCTCCGAGCTTGTGGCAATTATTTATCTGATCTTTCCATCACCTGGGACCCACCAGAAATCAGGTTGTGACCCACCAAGTGGGTCCCGACCCACAGTTTGAGAAACACTGTGCTAGTCCAAGCCTGGTCTAGGTTTGCCAGTTGCTCGTTTGCAGGGCTTAATTTGAGCTGAGGCTCATCCCTAGAAGGCAATCATGGAGTCGGTTTCCTCAATGGCCGCTGACATGAAGAGTGTCTTTTCCCACCAAAGTTTATGGGGTTAGACTAGTAGCCTTATTGTTCCAGGCAAAAAAAAAATGTATTTACAGTATTTCATTTTTAAAAATGTAAGGAGCTAGGGAGGCATGGGCTGTCAAGGGGAAGCCTTCCTCCCTGCGGGGCCTCTCTTGTGTAGATGGGAGGCTTCCATCCATCTCCCCCTAGGTGAGGCTTTTTCCTTGGAGAAGTGGGAAGGAGGACTAGTGAAGAGAGCAGGGGTGTCAGAGATGGAGGAAGGGCCAACACAGGCCCCAGTTGGAGACAGCCGTGGTCTGTGGCACACTCTGAGCGTGGAGACATTTTTGAGCACCTCCTTCGAAAACCATCATTCCATAGAGGAAGGAACAAAGAAACTCCAACACTAGGCAGATAGCTATTGCAGTCCACTGGTATAATTGTTATCCCCAGCAGTACCAGGAGTCAGAAACAAGACGGTGATTGAATATCTCCTGCAGGCTCTGTTTGCACGTTTCCTGGAGGCAGCTGGCTGGTCCTTCTTGGAAACCAGATACTCAAGGAGATGAACATTCTTTTGGCACATCAGGTGTTCTACCCTTGTGTCCAAATGATCCCTTGGTCCTGATCCAGTTCCCTCCTAGCTACTTCCACCACCTAGTTCCATGTAGACATAGCTCATGTCCCCCTTAAATTGTTCTTTATTATGATTGGATATTTTGTTGTAAACCACCCTGAATGTCTCTGATTATAGGGGGAAAGTGGGGTGTATACATACTTTATCAATCAATCAAATCATCAGCCACACACCTGCTTTTCAAATCTGCCCTGAATCAGCCAAACAACACCCAGGGGTGATTCCCTGCCTGGCCATCCATCTTTGGAACTTCAATCAGTGCCCAGTTCAGCCCACAGCCCTGTTCTCAGAGAAGGGTATATAGTTGCCTGCTCTAGGAGCAGCACTTTAGAAGCAGGGGCTGAGGGGAAAGGCCTGCAAAGTTGCACCAGAGCAAACCACAAAGTAGCAGGAAAAGGGCCCCTGCTGCAGACTTCCTGACCACAACACACTTCTCGCAGTTTTCAGTGTGGGCTGGCTGGCTGCATCCCGCCAAGCAACCGTTGCCAGGAGATTTGTGGTGCTGCTTGCGGGGGCTAAAAGGCGTTTTGCATTGATGGCCAGGGGTGGGCTAACGCCTTCAAAGAGGAGAGCAGTTTTTCAGCAGCCATCAGTTTTTCTTTGTAACTTATGAGTTGGTCCTGAAAAACGAGTTGGCTGTTCTTCTGAACCCACTGCCAAATTACAGTGACAGTGTACGGTACCTGACGCCAACCATGAGGCCTGCTGCCTGGCCTAACCCAAACCTTGCACGTACCTGAAGCTTGTGGTGTGAACATGACTGGAATAACAAGAAGACAAGAAGAGCCCTGCTGGATCAGACCAAAGCCCATTTAGTCCAGGAGCCTGCCTGTTGCCTTTTTCACAGCTGCTACTGCTGTAAGGCCTATTCTTTTACTTGCCTTTGGCTCCCAGGGAGAACATATAGCTACCCTACTGTTCAAAGAAGAGCCACCAAAAATCTCCATGCGACGTTACTAACCCAGGGAGAAACACTTATCTGTATATACTCATGTTCTTAAAATGTGTATGGACAGTACAGAAACGAGGCACCCACACCCCTGAAAAATCCCTCCAGAAGTAACTAGTGCTGCTTAGGGCAGGTTATGCTTATCTGAACTTTGCCTAAGAATGGAATCTCCCTGCCCAGGGGGTCTGTTTACAGGCGGTCCAACTTGTGACCCAGTAAGCAAAGCACAGGTACGTTTTGTGACTGTGAGGGCTTGGCAATAGCCCCTCACCTGTTTTCCCAGGAGGCTTATTGTCCCAGGAGGCTTATTGAGGCAACCATACAGGGTTGATAGCAGGGCCATCCCAAGACCTCATGATAGCTGAGGCAGAATGCTAAATGCTAAATGCTGCCTCCCCTTATTACCCAAGGTGTGTCAGCATCTGCTCCTCCCAGTCTCCCATGTTCTAGCTCAGCACTCCCCTCCCCTCCACATCTGCACTTCCTCTCTCTGAACTGACACTTCCTTTTCCAATTCAGAGAAGGTGGAGCAGTGGAGGCAAGTCAGTGGATAGAGACGGGTGCCCCCCACCAATCTGCTGCCTGATACGACAGCTTCAGTTGGCCTCATGAGTGGGCCGGCCCTGGTTGATGGGCTGCAGTTGTTTTCGGGGTCGCGTTGTGCAGACCTGGCAGGACTGGGTCTAGATCTGGGGAGCCCTACGCAAAATAAAGGCCTTCTTTAGGCTCCCTCCTTTGTGGCTTGGGGGGGGGAGGTGCCCATGATTTGCGTACAGTATAGTAGGGAAGAGAAGAGCAGTGGCAACATGACTGCCTCCTCTCTTTCTGGCAGTCCCATCCACAAGCGAAGTCTGCCCTTGAGGCCCCTGTGAAGACTCAGGGGCCTCTGGGGGGGAAGCTCCCATTTGTAGTTATGCTGCAGAGTGACTCTCGGCTGAGACGGTTGGTCTCAGGAACTGACAGTGGCTCCTCTGAGGGCCTCAGGACCCTTGGCAGGTGCTTGAGGATGACAGTAGTAACTGACGCCAGCCCTGAGGCCTGCTGCCTCACTGCCTGGCCTGACCCAAAGTTTGCACCATAGAACAAAGGATGGCAGTTCTTCACCACTATGACCTGCTTGTGTGAGACTCCCATGAGGCACCTGGCTGGCTGCTTCAGAGCCTCTGCTGGGCTAGATAGGCCGTCGGTCTTAACCAGCCAGCATGGAAAATGTGACACCCTTGACAGTGTTTTTTTTTTCCAGTGCAGGCCACGAATGAGAACCTCACACTTGTTGTTCGTGAGGAAAAGATGAAAACCAGTGACACTTCCTCTCCTCGCCGTGTCAGCCATTTGCTCAGGGGCTGCGGATGCTGGACGGTTTGCGTTCTGCCTGCCTTCTGCACACACAAGTCCACATAGCCTGGCTATCTAGCCATGTGGTCTACCTTGTGGCCTTGTTTTTTGCAGAACCATTGAAGATAGCAGGTTAGATAACAATACGCTGTTCCTGTGAAGGGCGGTGCAGTGGGTTTTTCTTTAAGTGACTGCTATGTCTTCCGGAAGCGTGAGGTTAGGCCTCCTATATTTGCAGGGTCCAAACGGAGAACATGATAGTAAAGAAACAAAGGGATGTCCTCCTCTGAGGTGAGGGGTAGGAATCAAACCACAGGATGGCTGTTGGGTTCTAGAGCTCGATGGCATTGCTAATTAATAGCATTTCACTAATTTACTCAGAAAGAGAGGGGGAGAGGAGAACCGGTCTCCTGACATCCTTACACCTGAGCCTCTCCTCTCAGGTAAATGTACGGGGTCCTGATAGATGGGCCCCAACAGAGGTTCCTATTCAAGGAAGCTATTGGGCCCTTAATAGCAGTTAACCTTCTTTTGTCCATTCCAGGCAAACTGGCTAAGCCTTGTCTCAGGGCCTGGCTCTCGTGCAACGCTCATTGACATAATCATATATCCCAATTTCACAGAAATACCATACCATTCTGGATATTTTTATATTTCATAAGAACATAAGAAGAGCCCTGCTGGATCAGGCCAAAGGCCCACCTAGTCCACCTTCCTGTATCACACAGTGGCCCCACCAGATGCCTCAGGGAGCACACAAGACAACAAGATACCTGTGTCCAGTCGCCACTCCCTTGCACCTGGCGCAGAGAAAACCTACTCCTACAGCCAGGAGGTTGCTTTTTCCCACCATGGCTTGTAAGCTGTGATGGAGTTTTCCTCCATAAATCTGTCCAATCCCCTTTTAATGGCATCCAGGCCAGGTGCCATCACCACATCCTGTGGCAAGGAGTTCCACAGATGAATTACACGCTGGGTAAAGAAATATTTTCTTTTGTCTGTTTTAATACTCCCTCCACTCAATTTTAGTGGATGTCCCTTAGTTCTAGTGTTGTGTGAAAGGGAAAAGAACTTCTCTCTATCCACTCTCTCCATCCCATGCATAATTTTATACGTCTCAATCATGTCCCCCCTCAGCCGCCTTTTTTCTAGACTGAAAAGCCCCAAACACTGTAGCCTTTCCTCATAAGCCCACTAATCATTTTGGTAGCTCTCCTCTGCACCTTTTCCAGTTCCACTATATCCTTTTTGAGATGCGGCGATCAGAACTGGACGCAATACTCCAGATGCAGCCTTACCATCGATTTTTACAACGGCATAATAATATTGGCCATTTTATTCTCAATCCATTTTTAATGATCCCAAGCATGGAATTGGCCTTCTTCACAGCCGCCGCACACTGGGTTGACACTTTCATCGACCTGTCCACCAGCACCCCAAGATCTCTCTCCTGATCCGTCACAGACAGCTCAGAACCCATGAGCATGTATGTGAAGTTTCGATTTCTTGCCCCAATGTGCATCACTTTACACTTACAAGCGCACCTGCCATTTTGCTGCCCATTCTCCAAGTTTGGAGAGATCCTTCTGGAGCTCTTCACAATCCCTGCTGGTCTTCACCACCCGGAAAAGTTTAGTGTCATCCGCAAACTTGGCCACCTCGCTGCTTATCCCCAACTCCAGGTCATTTATGAACAAGTTGAAAAGCACCGGTCCCAAGACAGATCCTTGGGGCACACCGCTTTTCACCTCTCGCCATTGTGAAAATTGCCCATTGACTCCGACTCACTGTTTCCTAGTCTTCAACCAGTTCCTAATCCATAGGAGGACCTGCCCCCTTATTCCCTGACTATGGAGTTTTTTCAGGAGCGTTTCATGAGGGACCGGGTCAAACGCCTTCTGAAAATCCAGATAAATAATATCCACGGGTTCGTTAGGCATCTATGGCTCAAGACAGGCATATATTAGAAAGAGGCTTCAGTGTTGTGTTCACATGGAAATCTCATGTGCTATTTATCATGTGCTGGAACTGGATGCCATAATTTAAAAAGAGCACTCATGCTATGATACATTTTAAAATGACTTTGGAAGAGCTGCCACTACACCCTAACCTAGTCCTTGGCCATCATTTTCACAGAGTAGAAAATCTGCTCTTTTACCACTTAGGTATAACAATTTGGTTAAAATATGAAGCCGTAACCAACTGATCTGCACTGAGTATTCACCTTAGAGGTGTGGCCCTCCGCCTTACCAGCTCTAACCCTCGATACCCCTATCCTCTCCTCTCCCCACAAAGTCCTGCCTCCTCCTCACCCACCCCATGAACAGGAAGCCTCTCTTTGCAACGGGTATTGGTTGACTTGAGCGTGTCAGTCAAAGGCAAGAAACATGGGCCACGCTCCTCCCTCACCAGGATGTGTTTTATTTCTCTACGCTACTGTTGTTCCAACCTCCGAGATCAAGCAGGCGCCATGGATAGAATCACCCTGCAATTGATGTTTGCTCTGGTCACAGGTAAATTGGGTGGTGATTTGGGAGGGGCAGGTGGAGGACATCCCTTTCCCCCCCCCTTGCCATTGCAGCACATTCATGCTCACACATACATGTGCACATGTGCAGACTCATCATGCATTGTAGATACAAACAGAGTTGGTGGGCAGGACAGGATAAGAAGAGGGCAGCTGTCCCTGCACCCCACCCCCACCCCCACGCTCCCTCATATACATGCCTTCATTATTCAAAGACATTCATGCCTTAGACACTGCTCTGCCCTGGATGATCCTCCCTTCTTTTCTATTCTTGGCTGGGTGCACATGGACAGCCCAAGTGCAGCAATAGGATACAATGCGCGCCCCCTTCCCATGGAGACAGTGGTTCCCAAACTGGGAGGTGTGGCTTCCAGGGGAGCCGCGGAAACCAGCCAGGGGAGCCGCGGAGTGCCACGGAATCCTCTCGGAATACAGTGCAATGCTAATTGGGAGGCATCAACATCATGTCATGGGGAGCCGCGGCCAAAGGTCACCAATGGTCAAGGGAGCCACAGGTCGAAAAATATTGGGAAACACTGGTGTAAGGGGATGGTAGGATAGTTCAGGAAGGCCTTCCCAGTGTACTACCCCAGATATCTAGAGTTGCTGTATTTTTTACTGTCTCTGTGCCTCTGTTTCTAACAGCAGCTTTGGCAGAAAAACATGAGGCAAAAACATTCCTGATATACAGAGATAAAGCAAAAAGAAAAGGTTCATCATCTTAATTTCTGCATATTGTGCAACTGTTAAAGATACAGGAGAAGTAGGACCAAAAAGGAAAATCAGGAACTCTGATGATCTCTGGAAAGTAACTTTGTGGGTTGGGTTAGACTTGATGGAATGCAATTTACCGTATTTCTTCGAGTCTAAGGCGCCATCGATTCTAAGGCGCACCTTTACTTTCAGTACCACCAGCAGGGGAAAAAAATCCATCGATTGTAAGACTCACCTCCCTACATTGAATCTACCCGCTCAGCACCAACTCTCCCCAGCATGTCTCCTGCAGCTGAGGATGACTGAGTGCACTGCCTTTGCATAGCATTTCTGGCCCCGCCAGAAAGTGCCATTTCCTTCATTACCTGGGCTTGGGGGAGCTTCAGGGAGGCCTGCGCAACCCTCTGCAGGCCTCCCTGATCTTCAGTTCAGTGAAAAACAGCGATTTTTGGCCATTTCTGGTTTTTGCGAAAACTGGAAATGGCAGAAAATCACTTTTTGCGGAACTGAAGATTGGGGAGGCCTACAGAGGGTTGTGCAGATCTCCCTGAAGCTCCCCCAAGCCCCAGTAAGTAAAAAGATAGCATTTTGTGGTGCTTTTTGGAGACATAAGAACATAAGAACATAAGAAGAGCCCTGCTGGATCAGGCCAAAAGCCCATCTAGTCCAGCTTCCTGTGTCACACAGTGGCCCCACCAGATGCCTCAGGGAGCACAAGACAACAAGATAACCTGTGTCCAGTCGCCACTCCCTTGCACCTGGCACAGAGAAAACCCACTTCTAAAACCAGGAGGTTGCTTATGGCTTGTAACCTGTGATGGTCTTTTCCTCCATGAATCTGTCCAAACCCCTTTTAAAGGCATCTAGGCCAGATGCCATCACCACATCCTGTGGCAAGGAGTTCCACAGATGAATTACACGCTGGGTAAAGAAATATTTTCTTTTGTCTGTTCTAACTCTCCCTCCACTCAATTTTAGTGCATGTCCCCTGGTTCTGGTGTTGTGCGAGAGGGAGAAGAATTTCCCTCTATCCACTCTCTCCATCCCATGCATCATTTTATACGTCTCAATCATGTCCCCCCTCAGGCGCCTTTTTTCTAGGCTGAAAATGCTGTAGCCTTTCCTACAGATGCTGTAGCCTTTCCTCATAAGGGAGGTGCTCCAGCCCACAAATCATTCTGGTCGCTCTTTTCTGCACCTTTTCCAATTCAACTATATCCTTTTTGAGGTGTGGTGACCAGAACTGGACACAATACTCCAGATGTGGCCTTACCATCGATTTGTACAAAGGCAGAATGATATTGGCCATTTTATTCTCAATCCCTTTTTTAATGATCCCGAGCATGGAATTGGCCTTCTTCACAGCCGCCACACACTGGGTCGACACTTTCATCGACCTGTCCACCAGCACCCCAAGATCTCTCTCTTGATCCATCACAGACAACTCAGAACCCATTAGTGTACCTTCGATTCTAAGATGCACCGCATTTTTTGAAATGCTTAATTGGGAAAAAACATGCGTCTTAGAATTGAAGAAATACAGTATTTGGGGAGACTTGATGGAAGGACTTTGCTGACTGATAGCAGCCAATTTGGTGGTTGGGCACAAACTGCACAAACTGCACAGGGAATATAACTTTTTGGATTGTTTGACCATTTAACTGGTCAACTGTTCAACAAGCCAACAATGCCTTTAAAAGCAGCTTGATCTGCAGGCATTACTAGGCGATAATGGTTCCCATCCTGCGAAAAACTGAAAAACTTCACCTGCAGATTGTACACACGACACACTTAGCTGTAGTTAAAGGCAGAGGAACAGGAACAGGGCATTTTTATGGTCAGTTGGCGACACTAGGGTTAACCGATGTGTGCCCAAGATAGTCACACAACCACACAGCAATTAAAATAGCCACAGATTCCCAGAAGGATAGTCATGTTAGACTATGTATTTATTTATTTAAAAAAGATTCCTTATACCCTGCCATGCCACTCACAAAATGCTCAAGGTGGTTAAGAAGAACAGAGCTAAATTCATATTTGTAACAATAACAACAGTCTTAAAATGCTAAAACATTTACAGCGCAGTCCTAACCAACTTTCCAGCGCCGGTGTAGCCGTGCCAACAGGGCGCACACTGCATTTTGCAGTGCAGGGGCAGTCAGGGAGGTCTCTTCAAGGTGAGGGAACGTTTGTTCCCTTACCTTGGGGGCTGCATTGCGGCTGCACCGGCGCTGGAAAGTTGGTTAGGATTGCGTTGTTAATGTTGCATGCATTTTCATGGAGTCCATCAGAAGCGTAATGTATGATCCTCAGTAGGCAGGTCTACATGGGTACAGTGTAAACCGGGGACAAAAAGAATTGTCCACAGTGAGACCAAACGGCCATGAAATGCAGGATGTTTATAGTCTGTGACTGTGACAATTCTATGTAATGTTTAAATGTATATAAGAAAGCAACAGGTTCATCTGTAGCACCAGTGGTGCCAGTAATGGCAGCAGGGATACATGTTGGACTGGGAAGAAGAATACAAGAACATAAAAAAAGCCCTGTAGGATCAGGCCAAAGACCGATCTAGTCCAGCATCCTGCTTCTCACAGTGCCCACCAGCAGGGCCTCTGAGAGGGGGGTCATTAAGGGGGTAAAATTGTAGCCAGGCCCAGGGCTAAAAATGGGTCAAAAGGGGGGTCCGGAGCAAAAAAGGGCCCCCAAGAAGGGAAGGGGCCCCAAAGGAATTTTGTACCCCCTGGTAAAATTCCTCTGAGTGACCCTGTCCACCAGCAGAAGGGAAGGGCATATCTCACTCCCACCACACTCCTCTGCAACTGATATTTAGAGGCATACATATTGCTGCTGGAGTAGTGATTGTACTTTACTCTGCATTGGTCAGACCCCCACCTGGAGTACTGTGTCCAATTCTGGGCACCTCACTTTAGGACAGATGCGGCCAAACTGGAGCGGGTTCAGAGAAGAGCAATGAGGGTGATCAGAGGGCTGGAGAACAAGCCCTAGTATGAGGAAAGGTTGAGGGAACTTGGGATGTTTAGCCTGGAGGAGGCTGAGAGGGGATATGATTGTGCTCATCAAATACCTGAAGGACTGTCATGTGGAAGAAGGAACAAATTTGTTCTCAACTGCCTCTGAGAGTAGAACTAGATCAAATGGTTTTAAGCTACAAGAACAGAGATTCCAGTTGGATATCAGGAAGAAATTCTTGATGGTCAGGGTGGTTCGGCAGTGGAACAGATTGCCGAGAGAGGTGGTGGATTCTCCCTCACTAGGGATCTTCAAGCAGAGGATCAACAGGCACCTGTTGGAGATGCTCTAGGAAGATTTCCTGCTACAGGCAGGGGGTTGGACTAGATAACCTTGTGGGTACCTTCCAACTCTATGATTCTATGATAGTCATACTCATCAGGGCTAGTAGCCATTGATAGACCTGTTCTTCATGAATTACCATATATCCAATTCCCTTTGAAAGCCATTCAAGCTGGTGGCCATCACCTCTTGTGGCAATGAATTCCACAGGCTAATTAAATGCTGTGTGAAAAGGTCCCTCCTTTTGTCCATCCTAAATCTTTAATGATCCCTGCTTCTAGTGCTGTGACAGAAAGAGAAAAATGTTTCTCCACTCCATGCATATTTTTATGTTTCAATCATGCCGGTCCTTAACCACCTTTGTTGAAGCTCAAAACTCTGAAAGGCTGCAGCCTTATCTCTTTCTTATCTCTGCTTCCATTAACATCCTCCTAGTTTCTGGGGCTCAGGACCTCGTGGTCTCCCAGCCCAGCTTTGCTTGAGGCATTGAAGGGGGCTCCATCACTTTGCGCTGCTCCTATAACACCAGAGCAGAGTTCAAGGTTGGCAGCTATAGATGGGAGAAGGATCCAGATTTGGAGGTCAAAAACACCACTGGGGAATTCAGGGGAAGGATGATGAGCTGCACCTCAGACTGGGGCTTCCTCTTGGAAAGAAGAGCAGATATAGAGATACAGGATCTGAGACATAATGATTCCGGGATGTATCGATGTGTGGTGAACATTCAAGACCACAAAGAGACATCCGGGAACGGGACGGAGCTGCAAGTGATGAAAACGGGTGAGTTGATGGAGAACTCACTTGAGTTCCATGGGAAGTAATAAAGGGAGGAGCATATTTGTAATGGAGAATTAGGTATCTTGGGTGGTTTGAGCAGAGGCGTAACTAAACTGGAGCAGAGGCAAGTAGTTCTGCAAGACTCCGTTACACCGGAGTCAGCGGCCCCTCCCCTTTGCTGTTGGAGCCATTCTGGCGGCAAAGGCAACACGCAGGACACTCCCCTGTCGCTGCCAGAATGGCTCCAACAGCAAAGGGGAGGGGCCGCTGACTCTGGTGTAACGGAGTATTGCAGAACTACTTGCCTCTACTCCAGTCTAGCTACGCCTCTGGGTTTGAGCTAGTTGTGGGTTTCCCTGGAGGAAAGAGATACCTGCCTTTCCACGCTCCAGATTGGGCACTCACCACTTTCTTTCTTATTTGGCTGCCATAATAGCCACACAGAGTCCTGTAAGTATTTCTGAGTGGGTAAGGCATGTTGGGTAGAAGTAGAACAGCTCTCAGTAGGTGGGGTGGGGCCCAGCAGCAGGTATGACCAGTTGGCCACACTGGGGTTAACCAGTTAACCATGACCAGATTCAAATCATTACTCATTCATCAAGGCCATTGGGTGACCGTCGTTGCCCCTGCCTCTGTAGATTCACCCCAGGGGGCAGATGGGTATCATGGGTTGGGGGCACGACATCACCAACATCCCTGGGTGGCCCAGCCCCTCAAAACCAGCACAGCAGAGGCCTCTGTTGGTGGTCTTGTTTATTCTGGAGCTCAATCGTTTTACCGTCTCCCCCCCCTTTATTCCCCCCCAGGGTTTACACCTATCTTCACCTGCCCCCTGCAGCCTCGTCCTCTCCCCGGTTCTCTTGGCTTGCTTCCCTCCATCTGTGGCCATGGATCCCTTTCATGAATCCCTCGTCCTCTCCCTGCTTCTGTGCCTGCCTCCACTTGCTTTCCCCTCCACTCTCCTCCTCCTGTCTCTGTCCCGTCTCCTCTTCATTTGTCCCTGTCCCACTTTGAGCCCTGTTTTCCCTCTGCCCAGGTTTCTGCTGTTCTCCTCTCTCCCTGCCTCTCCTTTCCCTCTTCTCATGCTTCCACCCATCCCCTTTGGCCCTTCTTGCGCCACTTCTTCCCCATGCTGCAATAACAATATCCCTCTTTCTCTGCCCCCCTTATTGTCTCTTGTCCTTCTTGTATTCATTCAGTCACTCTCTGCCTCTTCTCATAGCTCTCGCGCTCCTTCTGCAACCTCTGCCAGCCTCTCCTTCCTTCCCCATTGTCTCTTCTCCTTTCACTTTCACCTCGTTTTCCCACCTCCACCTTGATCTGCTCATTCTCTGTCCTTGTCTCCATCTCTTGCCTTCCCTGGCATTCTTCTCCTTCTTGTTTCTCCTCTCCTCTCTCCTCTCTGATGGTTTGTCCTTCCCTCCACTCTCGCTTGCTCCAATGTTCCAACTCCCTGGCTATCCTTTTAAACCTTTGCGCCATGCACTTGTCCCCTCGACCCAGCCCTCCCCAGGTGTGCAGAATCACAGCCCAGCTCCGGGTGCTGACAACACAGCCTTGCCTGCTGTCTTGCAAGACCGACTGCCTTTGCACTTCTGGGTGCCCTTGTGCCACGGCAAGGCTGCAAATACCACAGTAACCACGGCCCAATCACTCCCCCTCAGCCTAACCAGACTTACAGAGAGAATCAAATGGGGGGGGGGCAGGGGCGGCCCTCAGCTTCTTGGAAGAAGGAAGGGGGGAGAATATGTGATAAACGGATAATGGGGATGCATGCTGAGCTGAAAGTTGTGCAGTCGGTCAGGACCAAGAAAGTAGGAGCATTTCATCTTCCTCTGCCTTCCTTGTGTCTCTTCCTCCATCATGGTTCTTGCAGTTTCTTGGACTCAGCAGCCTCTCCTGGTCTTCCAGCCCAGCTATGCTCAAGGCACAGAAGGTGGTTCTGTCACTTTGTGTTGCTCCTATAATTCCACAGCAGAAGTCAAGGTTGGCAGCTACTGGTGGGTGAAGGACCCAGAGTTGGAAATCAAAAACACCACCCAGGAATTCATGGGCAGGGTGATGCGTACCTCAGTCCAGGGCTTCCTCTCAAGGAGAAGAGCAGATATAGAGATCTGGGATCTGAGACCTAATGATTCGGGAAGGTATTGATGTGTGGTGAGCATCCATGGTCTACTGGAAGCATCAGGGAATGGGACTGAACTCCAGGTGAGGAAAACAGGTGAGTCGATGGAGAATTCAAGAGTCCTTTGTTCTGTGGGAGGTAAAGAGGGTGTGTTAATGAGGAGGACAGGAGAGTCAGGAATTCTCTGGAATTGGGATATTTGAGGGTATTGGAGTTGGCTTCCTCCAGTGTGTGGAGCTCTGAGCAGATAATATACCTGCCTTTTCCTTGAATGCGCTCCACATTCCAATCCTGATTGAGCTCTCACTTCCTTAGGGTACTTCTAGACAAGCTCTTTGGAGTGTCAACTAGTCATTGCTTTTCCACAACTAACCACAAATGGAATGGCATTGCAATGTCTGTCCACGCCAGCCAGATTTGTGTACTTTCATAGTGTTCTGTGCTGTCCACATAGTGGCAGTCTATAGTGCCAGATGATGGGACTACATAATGCTCTTCTTTTTAATACACAGCATGTATGTGGCTATGTAAAGGCACAGCAGACACGCAGCTGTATGGACCTCTGCAACTTTAAAAAAAGAATTGTTAGTGTCATGTCAACATACTGACTTATTGATCGGCTGTTGTTTTGCTGTTCCTCGTTGCCCCCACTCAAATTAAATACGGCATCAAATGCAAAAAAACAAACAAACATGGTGTGACTGACCCCTCTCCCTTTTGCTCCCATCTTTCCAGCCATTGGTTGCAAATAATATAAACACTATAATATTTGGTGCTTTTTTTTGTTTAGGAAAAGGATAACTGAGTGGGGGATGGACAGACTATGAGATAGGAAATGATATGGTGTGAAGAAAGTGGGTAGAAAGATTCCCCACACACACACACAATAATACTTGAACAGAGAGGATTGGACACATTAATGGAGGATAGGTCTATCAGTGGCTACTACAATCAAGGTGTCGTCAGAGAGGTTGGCCAGCTTGGGCCCTGGCTGAGGACCCACACAGCTCAGCCACCCCCTGAATATTGGGGCAGAGGTGGAACCCACTATGCTAGGACAGGTTGGAGCAGCATGGAGGGCTCAGTGCAGGGCTCCTCAGCAATCTGGTGATGGCCATGAGGGTCATTTTGAAAACCCAGATTTGGAGTACAGTATATCACAGAATTCCAGTTTCCGTGGTTGGGGGTGGGTGGGATGGACACTAGCAGAAGTCACTGTGGAAAGCAAGACTAGAAGGCCCTTTGAACAAGAAGGACACTTCCTATGTGTGATGTGGTTTCATTGTTTGAAAAATACAAGGCAGTTCCCAGCTTTACACATCATGCCTGATATAGCTGTACACAGAGTTATCCTCCCTGAATGTGTCTAATTGATGGGGACAAACAGCAGGTGCCCCCCCAGCATCCCTGTGACCCATGTACGGGCTTTGAGAGGCATTTGGTTGGCCAGTGTTGGAAACTGAATGCTGGACTCTGGCCTGATCCTGCAAGGCAAATCTTATCACTTAATTCCTTCTCCCCCGCATGCAATTGGCCAGGACTCAGAAATGGAACTTCAGAGGATGAAGACGATGTGGTGCTCCTATGGCTCATCATACCCCTCCTTCTGCGCAGCGTTCTTTGCACTGTTGGGATTGGCACAGTTGCCCTGGCGACATCTCTGTATTACGAGAAGACGAGTGAGTAACTTGGCTCCTTCCAGTCCCTTCAAGGCTGGAGAAGCCAACAGTTCCCAGGCCATATTGCCACTGTAAGAGGAGCGAACAAAGCTTCCAAAGCGGTTGGTTACCACTGGGCAGTTCCCCAACAGAGCTGATAGTCTAAGGCTTGTATGGCCAGCCATAAGGTACACAGAACGAAACATCTCAGGATTTTTACGACCATAAAATGAAAGTAGTTAAAGTTAAAACTGCCGTTAAAACCATATAAATAAAAACAGCCAGGATTTTAACGACCATATAATAATGTAGTTAAAGTTAAAACTGCCGTTAAAACCATGTAAATAAAAACCACCGTTAAAACAATAAAATACACCTTAAAACTACATAACAGTTTTGTTCATTCCTATGAACGTCATCAGATGTACAGAGTCAAATCGGCTACAATGATGTTATCAACGGAGCACCCTGCGTTTGATCTTATAACACAGTAATCTCCTGTGGCCAACAATTAACACCAGAAGTCAAGACTATGTCACAGTGACCGCTAATAACCCATTTGGCGGCTCGGAACATACAACATCTATCCGGACCTGGAATAACCTGCAGAAACAGAGGATAGATGTTGTATGTTCCAAGCCACCAAATGGGTTATTAGCGGTCACTGTGACATAGTCTTGACTTCCGGTGTTAATTGTTGGCCACAGGAGATTACCGCATTAGAAGATGTGCTCTTCAAATGCAGGGTGCTCTGTTGATAACATCATTGTAGTTCCTCATCACCCCACGCGCCGGCAGTGCCGAGCCACGTCTTCTTCGGCGGCTCAGCCGCTTCTAAGTAGGCTGGGCAAGGCTGAAAGTGATGCATGCGCACAACGACGTGATTGGGTCTTCGTTAGGCCCTTCTGAGGGCAAGGCTTCGAGTGGTGTTTTGCCGCTTGAAGCCTTGCCCGGCCTACTTAGAAGAGGCCAAGCCGCCGAAGAAGACACGGCTCAGCCTACCGACGCATCATCCTCTCCCAGGGGTGACGCGCAGGGACTGTTATTGTCTTATTATTCATACGGAAGCTCTGAGTACAGCCAGATTTCATCAGCACTTAGTGAGACTAGACAACATGAATCTTTACAGCATGTTTGCGACAGCACAGAGCCGAGTAGCTTTGGTGAAGGCCGGCATAGGATTGGGCTGCCAGGCTGTTAAGAACTGCTGAGTTTTTGGGTTATTTCACCAGGCCCAGTTCCTCCCCCCCCCCTTTTTGGCTTGCTTTATTTAACATCCAGAGTTCTGAAGAACTTGAAAGCTTGCTTCAGCTTTGGGTTGATCCTAATAAAAGTATTTCTAGAATTGTGGTTTAGGGAAAATCATTTAAGTATCATTTAAGAAAACACTTAAATAATTTACTGCGCAATCCTGTGCAAAGAAGTGCCGGTGGAGCGAGGCCTCTGCCAGCGCTGGGTGTCATAAATGTGCCATAAGGCACGTTTCCGACACCCCGCGAGTAAGTAGCGCCAGTGGAGAGGCTGGCGTCGCTCACTCTGCCCAGGGCCGCAGCCACCGCCGGCGGACACATGTAGGTCCTGAGCTGGTAGGGCAGGGGCGTGGAGAGGGCAGACCAGGGAGGAAAAGGAGGGGGTGATTGGCCAGTCAGGCCAGGGATGGGGAGAGGGATCATTGGTGGCACGCTCCGCCGAATCCTATCCCCTGTTATGGGCCTAGCCGGGCTTACACCAGTTCCTCAGATTTGCACCAGCCATTTTTCTGGTGCACATTCAGAAATGTGGATTTCTGAGGAGGCCGAGGAGGCCCATTGGGCCTGCTGGGGCTGTACCCAGTGGAAAAGGACAAATGCCCCTTTCCCCTGAGGAGTGCTCTAGCTCCACCGGCGTGCCTATGGTGTAACAGCCACCTTAGGTGCACCGCCACTGCATTCTAGACAGGAGTGGGCTGTTATTTTGATTCTCCAAACTAATCTACAATTCAAACTCAAACCAGTAATCTTGGAATCAAAGCAAATGAACAGGGTGACGGCATGATTTCTTATCCTGCCCCGCCGCTTTTGATGTGGTAGTGGGGGGCTTTGCTTTTAACACATATTTCTCAAGGAATGCAGCTAGGCCAGTGCTTTTCAGCCAATGGTACTAGAAGTCATGGCACTTCACGGGAATACTTGACCCCACTACAGTGGTGACCATGTGGCACTGTCCTGCCTGGCCCAACCCACAGGAAGTGGAGATGACTGAGACATGGTGCACAAGGGTCAAGATGCCTGTCTGTGTGCCGGCTTGTGTCTGCAGCAAAAGAGGCACAATGGATAGAGAGCAAAGGTAGAGCGAAGGCACAAGAGGGTAGAGAGCGAAGACAGTTCAGGAGGCCACAGCAGTTGAAGAAGCCTCTTTCTTGCTGCAGGCACAACTGTGGGGCAAGCAGCCACCACTTGCATCTCGTGGTGATGGTGGTGGTGGTGGTGGTGGTACTTGCGAAAAAGATAACGTCAAAAGGTGGCTCTTGGAAAAATGGTCCTTGCAAGAAAATGGTTGAAAAGTCCCAATCCAGGTACTGGAATTGCTTATTTATCTCTTGTCTTTTCTTCCTTATTGTAGTTATTCTTCTTCTCTTCTTCCTTATTGTAGTTTCTGACAAAGTAAACACACCACCATAAAGAGAATAAATAGAAAACAGCAACCAAGAATGAACACCAGCGGGCTCCTGTCTGGCAACTGTGCCAAGAAAATCCAGGCATCTCAACTCCCCCTTTCCTCATCTTTAGTCTAATCCAGGGGTGGCCGGCCAACCTTCCATCATTAGGGCCTCTGCATTCTTAAGAGTTGTGCAGAAGACAGAATCTAGGCAGCTGCAATTTCTGATGGTGCTGCTAAAGCAGCAGCACCAGCTGAAATGCCCTCACCTAGACAGCCTAATTAAAGGGCCAGGAACATTCATGTTGAAAGGTTGGCCACCCCAGGTCTACTCTATGGGACCTTTTTTCTACTTAAAGAGCTAGGTCTTCTCAAATAAAAGTTGGTTATTGTGTGAATTCATTTGTCTTGTTAGATAAATGTTTGGGAGCCTCCTGATAGGGAGGGAAATGGCAGGATATAAATATCTGTCAATCAATCAAGTGATAGTGATCTCAGTTACCCAGAAGTGTCCTGCTCTCTTTAATGACTTCACCCATTTTCCCTGGGTGCCCCTTACAGCTGGAGCTCCTTCCCAGAATACCTGTGCTCCTGATGGCTGTCCAATCATTCCCCCCCTCCCCCCCCGGCACCATTCTTCGTCTCTCTTCCTTCATGATTCCCCTCAACTTCCAAGTGCTCTGTGAAGCCTTTGGCGTGACTGCTTAGGGGCTTCTTCTTCGGCTGAAGTGAAGCTGAAATGCAGACTGCAAAGACCAGCCCTGGAAAACTGATTTTAATTCACAACTTTGGTTTTGGGAGTAGGAGGACGTTGATGATATCCGATACACAGCTGGAATATGCTGGTGAAATTAGGAGGCATCATCAACACAAATGAAGGCCATATATGAGAGAATAACAGCCCAATCCTATCCCCCACCAGCTCATAGCATGCAGGCTGTAGCCTGCTCTGTTGTTCATTCCAAAGGGGTGCTTGATGAATACTTTTAGGAGCAGTGCCGTTATGAACTTGGGCTCCTGGATATGCCAGACTGGGAAAAATAATGAAACCCATTTTACCATGGGATAAATAAATGTGGGTGGCGCAGTGGGTTAAACCGCTGAACCATGAGCTGTCGATCAAAAGGTCGGCAGTTCAAATCCGCGACGGGGTGAGCTCTCGTTGCTTGGCCAGCTCCTGCCAACCTAGCAGTTCCAAAGCATGTTAATGCAAGTAGATAAATAGGTACCACTTGCGGGAAGGTAAACAGCGCTCCGTGTTCCACCCACATGCTACGTGCAGCGGCAAGGAGAGTCATGCCGGCCACATGACCATGGAGGCGTCTTCGGACAACGCTGGCTCTTCGGCTTTGAAATGGGGATGAGCACCACACCCTAGAGTCGGACACGACTGGACTTAATTGTCTGGGGTCACCTTTACCTTTAACCTTAAATAAATGTAAACGTTCCCATGGCATTTTCCAATCAACTTTAAACAAAACGACTTTGAAACAACTTTAAGTGAGGACTTACTGTACAGCTCTCTACTCTAAGTGTGTGTGTTTGGCTGCTATGCACTGGGCAAGAACCCACCATCTGATATAATTGCACACGACGCCACCATTTGTGGGACAACCTGGGGAATGTTCCATTAATTTTACCACATCTACCAATCTTTTTGATTGCACCTGGAAAATGTTTCTGGATTAAAGAAACGAAACGTCGGAGTTACATCTACTGAAGCTTTGGATTTTAAATGAATTTCTGTCTGCTCCGTGAACTCTAAGCAATTAGAAGACGCAAGCAGAATCGGACTTTGTTTTATTCTGGCTGGAGTTTTATTTTGACATGGCTTCTCTACCCGTTTTCCCTAAATCGTTGACAATGTTCCATTAATTTGCGCAGTTTTTACTTCTGACCCCAGACACCCCCATTCATATCTTCCTCCTTCCGTTCCTCGAGTCCTTGCCAAGTATTGCAATACCTTTGAAAGCCTGAAGCTGAATAGATACATGGTAAGCAAAAATATGTGAGCGTGTTTAAATGTAGAACAGTAGATCCTTTTCTATTTTCTTATTAAAAAAAGTACACATTGACACCAATTGTGCTTAAACTACTGGCAAGTGAAAATCCTGGACCTAGAGCTTTCCTGCAATGGGTTGGGCTTTGGGGTTTTTTTTTATGCCTGTACTTCCATGTACAAGATGTTACTCATTAACAAATTAGCAGCATGTATATCAGAGATAAGCCCTGCCCTTTCATTTGAAGAGAGAAAATGAAATAGAGGCAGGATAAGGGCAGGAAGACAACACCAGGAACCTTAAAGCTGGGTCTTTTCCCCAAATCTGCGTTATGGGTCCTTGCCCAGAGTGATACTTGAATGGTGATGATTCTGCAGCCAGATCCAATGAGGGGGAGAGGATTTCATTTGCCCCCAAGCAATCCATGAGCTCCACTGAACCCAAACAGGTACAACTAAAATTTTATTTAAGAGTTATGTGTTTAAGCTGATAATGTTGACACGATGGCTATGGAACCAGCTGGGATCTCCAAAGGCTTAGCTTACTTGTGGCTCTCTCTACAGTACAGTACCTCGTATCATTCCTCCATTCTCAAAGCCATTTTTGACACTGCAGAAATGTGTTGAGGGTGTGTGTGTGTGTGTGTGTGTGTGTGTGTGTAGTATGCAAATAACCCCCCCCCGAAATATTTTTATCTCATCGGCCACACTCTCCTGAACCCCCACCTTCTTTCCCCGTCCAAATCCGTCAAGGAATCGCTGAGATACAGCCATTTTAAACAACCGCTTTCAAAATTCACCTTCTTTTCGGTTTGCGCGTACTTTGACAGCTGACGCGTGCCCGCCAGGGTCGGGAGTTCACAGGCACGCGCCTCGCACGCGCCTCCGGAACCCCCAAGAGAAGCAGCCAGCAGCAAAGTTCACTCTGCACCTACTTAATCCTCTTTACCTTTTAACCCACTAAGCCTGTAATCCCCTTTCTGGGCGTTCAGCCAACTCCAGCAGACGGCGTGTGCCGCTTGTTACTCGGCTTGTGCACCCGGCTCTTTGAACGTTTGACCCCTCTATCTCCGCTTTTGACAGATTTAAAGGGCCAGCGATTTATTCTGGGAAAAATGCAACTTTTGGAAGATTTGGTGTGTATTTTGGGTTCCTTGAGAGTTATGTGCCGGATCTTCATTGAAGGTCATCGGGGTCACCCCAGGGATGGGTCCTAACGCAGAAGGGTCCCTATCCTCTCGCTCTACTGAGGCTAATCTTGGGTTGAGAGGAGAGGCTCCTGGAAGCAGGGCAATAGATTTGCGGCTGTAAAAGCTGAGTTAAAGTCTCAGCATCCTCACTGGGATTGCCTGGGAAGCCCAGGGTTGCGCAAGGGTTAGAGTCCCGTCTCCCCTCTTCGCCAGGACTCAGGGGGGTTTAGCGAAGGTTGGCACTAAAGGTGCACCTCCCGCCAGAATCTGCACTGCAGGGAGTAGGGGAACGACCACTTTGAGACATAACTCAGCCAGCAAACAGCGGCTCCAATTCTGTGTTGTTCCCAAATGGCTGCCTTCTACCCAGGTGCCAGCTGGGGGCAAGGACAAAGGGGAATTCCAGAAACACAGCAAGGATTCAGATTGCTGCATTTCCTGAATGTCAAAAGCCATCTCTTTGTGCACCCTTTTCCCAACCCAATCACTCCCAACCCCCTTTCCTGCCTTGCTTGGTTACAATTATGCAAAACGCCTCTCAGCTATCTCTATTGTTCCTGTTTCTCCTGGCTACATTTGTTTCACATGCTAATCCAGTTACCTGCCTGGCTCTTGCCTGATTGACAGGAACAATTCAAAAGTCTTGAACTGTATGTTTGGTACCATGGGGCAGGGACCCATTGTGTGGCACTTTTGGCTATCTAATTGGAAATACTGCCTTTTGTGTTAAGCAGGCTTCTCAAAAGGACCCATTCATAAAACTTCGGAAAACCTCACTTCACCTGAAGTGGGGGTCTAATCCTATTACCTCCTGCCACCCAGTACCCCCACCCATCACACCATTGGTTCCCAGTTGCACAAAGCACCACACTTCTCATTGGTTCTTTTAATAAAGTTTATCCTTTATTGGTTCAAAGTTTCATACACACTGCTGCTGTTCTCATTGGTGCAAAGTTTCAATCCAACTTCCCATTGGCTGTATCGAAGTGTAACTTTTGGATCCTTTCCCTTATTGGCTTCCCTTTATTATGTACTCTTGTAACAATGGACTCCATGATTCTCCCTGTAAATAATGAAATGTATATAAGCTTTTGTATTAATCATATATGTTACACTTTCTGCCTTGCTGATCGTGTCCTGGGCTAGCCTAGTAAAGATCTTCTTTTTTACAACGTTGGTCTATTTTGGAGCTCTGTTTTTTTGGCGCCTCTGCAAACTGCAGATCTCTTCCCCTTTTTTTCTCTTTTTTTTCTTTTTGGGTACCCTCTCCGCCCGCGGAGTCAGGTGTCCGCTCACCGGATCCCACGAGCTGAAATCACTAGCACCCTTGGGTGCTCACAATATGTGTGTGTGTGTGTGTGTGTGTGTGTGTGTGTGTGTGTGTGAGAGAGAGAGAGAGAGAGAGAGAGAGAGAGAGAGAGAGAGAGAGAGAGAGAGAGAGAGAGAGCACAAACAAGCTTGCATATGCCTGTCTTAGAGATGTGAACAATATTTGTTTTATATTTTCAGTTTTGAAAAGGAAAAAAAGCCCTCTAACTTTTAGCTTAGCGCATGAAATGTAGGTTCTTTATACACCCCAGTGGGCTAAAGCTAAACCAGTAGAAAAGACCACAGATCACAACTGTAATTGAAATACATCAATCAGTTAATTGATTTATAGATGAGATAGCAAGGCACAAGTGATTATGGAGCAAACAGAGACACTAAATAAAACTGAAAAAGCAAGTGATATAAAATCATAAAATGCAATAAATGAGATAATGATTGAATATGGGATAATTATCACATTGTACAATGCAGCATAGCTAAATAACACTGTTTTGAAAAGCTCACCTAAACTCCTTCTTATCTGTACTTAAAGCCCAAAGCTTGCTATATTACAGCCCAATCCAGCGCAACTTTCTGTGCAGCGATAGAAATCTTCCAACTTTCAACCAGCAGGGATATGTTGCATCCTGTGTGGGAATAACGGCTGCTGGAGGTCTCTGTGGGATATGGGGACATTTGTCCCCTTGCTGGGTAAGCCCCAGCAACCGCTATGGAGCAGTTTGGACCTGTGCGAGCTCGATAGCTGGTGCAAGTCCATGTTGCACCTTGTTGGCAAATTGGGCCTGGGAGGGGGATAGGATGCAGTGCGCGCTAGTGCTGCTGATCCCGCCCCCCTCTCGGGCCCAATCTGCCTACCCCGTTTCCACCCATCCCCCGCCCCATTTACCCCCTCCCTGCTTCCCCCACTCCATTCCGCCCTCGCGCCAGTGTGCACGAAACTTACATTCTCCAGCCCATGCTGCTCCTTCTGGCAGTGCACCCCTTTACGCCACTTTTGCGACAGTGCACACCAACAGAATACGTGCTCCGCCAGCGCTAACGGTAGGTAGGATTGGGCCATAAGTTTAGAACTGGCTTTAGAAATTTCCACCAGTGTTGAAACACACTAGAGGTATTAGAGGTATTTATCATTGGTTTCATTTTGAATTCATTCTCCCCCTCTCCCCTCCCTCTCTCCCCATTACCAATAAAAAAGCAATAAAAACACTTATTTGGTGAAATGTTAGGGAGAAACAGGATGTGCTGTTCTCAGCTTGGGTTCTTGTCCAAGGGGGTCAAGGATGACAAGAAAACGACTGCCTGCTGGCACACAGAGAGAGGTTTATTTTCAAAGACGTGGGCAATACTGGTTTAAAAGCCATGTAAAAGAATAAAAATGTATTGAAACCAATAAAATTGGTTTTATGGTTTCAATACATTTTTATTATTTTACATGGCTTTTAAACCTGTATTGCCCATGTCTTTGAAAATTGTTGCTGGCCATGAAAGTTTCCACTCTAAAGAGGTTTATTTCCCAAGCGCTTAAGGAGGCAGAAAGAACAAACCTCAAATTCTGCCCCTGAACATCTGATAACACTCAGTTTAAGTAGACTTTCAAAGTCCAAAACCAGACAATACTAGATAAGAAGTTATACAAATCAAATTTCAGACTTATACATTACAGTAACTCAACAGCATAACAACATGTGTATTATGATATTATGTTTATGCAAGCACATGGCTATGATTCGCCTGCTAACTGGGCAAGAGGCACTTTTTCAATTGGTGCTCCTTTTATGTTTAGCAGGGAGAGAGCAACTGCTCCCCTTTCACCCCAGCACAGTGTCTTTCTGGTAGCTGTTGCTGGTGGTGTTCTGCATCTTTTTTAGATTGTGAGCCCTTTTGGGACAGGGAGCTATTTAATCATTTGAGTTTGTCTGTAAACCACTTTGTGAACTTTTTGTTGAAAAGCGGTATATAAATATCATCATCATCATCATCATCATCATCATCATCATCTCAGGACTCCTGCCACAGACGGCAGGGAAGACTCCACACATGGTGACAGCGAGGAGAGGCCATGCCAATGTTGTGAAATTGGTAGAGTGGGTGGATTGGGGGGGAGGGACAGGAGCATGTCAGAGGTGGGAGGGGTGGCACCTGGTGCAAGCAACTTGCACCAGATGCTATCCCCTCCGAATCCTGCCAACACAAATCCTGCCAACCCTTTGTCTTCTCAGACTTGCACTCACTGCTGGTGAAAGTCCGAGAAGACCCATTGGTGATCGAGGGGCTTATGGGAGGGGGAAAGGAAATGTTCTCCTTTACCTCTCCTAAACCTTCCGATCACCCCCCCCCCTCCAAGGCATGCAGCGCAGCCTGTTTTGGCATGGCTGCATGCTGTGGCAGGGGAAAGGATAAGATTGGGCTGAAAGTCTGTGATCAAGCAGGGAAAGGAATTTTAGTCCCAAACCAGGGTGTGCTTGTGTTAAAAAAAAAAAAAAAAAAAAGGATCTTGAAACCGTGTTGAGTGAGCAAATTCATGAACCTAGCTGTCTTTTAACAGAGAGAATTGAAGTTGACCATAAAACCACGGAGACTCCATCTGCCATGGCCTCAGTCTCACCAAGCATGGATTTAAAGAAGGAACTCAAGTGCCCCATCTGCAAAGAGGACCTGAGAGATCCAGTGACCCTGGACTGCGGCCACAACTTCTGCAGGGGCTGCATCACCAACTACCGTGTAACATGGGAAGATCTGGGGGACTTGGAGTGTCCCCTCTGCAGAGACGAAATCCAAAAACAGAGCTTCCCGGTTAACACGCAGTTGGCCAATATAGTAGAAAAAACTAAGCTCCTGCCAGTGGAGAATCTGTGTGTGAAACACCATGAGAAACTCAACCTGTTCTGCAAAGAGGATAAAGAATTGGTGTGTGTGGTTTGTGAGCGAGCCCCAGAACATAAAGCGCATCAGGTGCTTCTTCTTGAAACTGCTGCCTTGGAGTTTAAGGTAGGGAATTCTACATCAGAGGAACCATTTTATGATCAAGGAAATCTGAATTTCCCTCCTATTTAACACAGGAGTTTACCACAACAAAGAAATGCTGCCGGCATTGTTACACAGGCAGAACAAGAGAAGAGGAAACCAAGAAGCAAAAAAAAAAAAAAAAAGGGAGGTGAATCAGATATAGGAAGAGAAGCACCACTACCTGGCTGCTTGCAAGAGCATCATGTGGGCAGGGAGAGTTGATCTGGATTCTGCCTCCTCTTCCCTTTGCTTACCTAGGGCTGCTCTTGGTGCACAGCTGCAGTCCTCCACGGCACTCCTATTTTGTGGGAACAGGAGCAGAGCATGGTGGGAACATTCCACTCAAAGTAGGAGCAGAGCAGAGGAAGGAGGCTGTGTGCCGAGAGCAGCTCCGGCTAAACTAAGGGAAGGGGAGCAAATGCGCAGGGGGGGGGCACTCTCCTTATCCACGGGGGGGGGCAAGTGTGCTTGGAGGGGCAGAAAATTGGGGGGGGGATTCAGGTGGCAGGGAGACTCAAGTCATCAGTTCCCACAGCAGTGCCAGATCAGAAGTGGGTTTTCTGAGGAAATCCTGAATGTGGGCTCAGCAAAACTTTCCTTGTTTTTACAGAAAGAAATCCAGGTCCAGCTGCAGTCTCTGGAGAAAGACAGAGAAACACTTCTGGAACAAAAAAAGACTGGAGAGAAGAGCAATATGACAGAACTGGTAGGCTTGTTTATTTGGCGTACTGCCAACTTGCTAAGAACGGCCTCTATCGTTGGTTGGTGGCATTTAAAGATGCCATTGGCAGTCCCTCAATCCCGGCCCTGTGTTCTGTCCCCTGCCCCTTCCCTCATTTCTTTGTCTTTTTCACAGGCACAAGTCGAAAGTGAAATGCAGGTGGTCTCCTCGGCGTTTCAGGGAATGGCCACGTTTCTTGGTGAAAAAGAAAACCTCTTGATGAGGCGGCTGCAAAATGTGGAGGTGGAGATTGAGAGGAGCAGGGGCATCTTCTCGGACAAGATCTCCCGTCTCAGTGACCTGATTGCAGAGATGAAGGCCAAGTGCCAGCAGCCGCCAAATGAATTCCTGCAGGTAACCCTCAGACAAAAATGTATCCCGCCAGGTCCCTGCGAGCAACACCCCCACCCCACCCCCTGCTTTTGTTGCTTCCTGAGAGATTGTTCCTCAGGAGCATCTCGCTCCAGCCACCGACTGGTTCTTCACATGGAATGTCTGTTGGGAAACCATGAATTTAACGGTGTGGCCTCAGCATTGGTGCTGGGTGTTGCAAACATGCTGTAAAGCGCGTGACGACACCTGGAGTGGAGTTAACGCTGGCGGAAAGAATGGCCTGAACCATCTCTCTAGCGCCAGGCCTGCAGGACTGCGCCATGGAGCTGGTAAGGCGTCGCAGGGGCTGGGGCGTGGGGGAGTGCAGGGATGGGGCGTAATGGGGCAGGGGGTGGGTGGATCAGGCCTGGGAGGGGATGGAACCGACGTCCTTGATGGACACCGTATCCTATCCTCCCTCCCAGGCCTCTAACCCCATCACAGGGTTTCTCGGTTCTCCACTGGCTAAAGAGCCGATGGGGATTTGAGTAGCCCCATTGCGGCTGGGGGGGGGGGTGTTACCTGGGGTAAGCGGGCAATGGCTGGATAACAAACTAGCATATTACAGAAAATCCCCCTCCCTTAAGAAAGAGAGTGAGAAAGATGACTTAAAATATATTGCATACAAAGAAGTCCTGTCTTATGGTGGTGGTTGCTTGTAATGCAGAATGCATTTGGTGCATCAGAAGAATATCAGGAAAAGGGGCACTATAAGGGAAAGGATTATTTGAAGTCCCTACTCTTTCACCCCAGCTGCTAGTCATCCTTTTTCATCTCAAAGCACATTGACAAGGCACTAAAATTGTTCACAGAGAGGCTAGGCATGTTTAACCAGGTGGCAGCGCATATTGGGAAATTAAGACATGAATCTTAGATATTGAACATCAGGAGTTGTATAGTAAAGCTTGTACTTCCTGTTCCCCATTAAAATTCCACATATCATTTATTCTAGGTAAGATGACCCTGTATTTATATATTTAAAATGTGCCCAGAATCGTAGAGCTCTCTCTTTAGCGAGATGTAACGTCCTTCTGCCTGCTCTGCTACTGGGGAGATATAATGGAATCCCAACGTCTGAGAGGTATTGCCCGTGTGGAATGAATTGTGTAGAGGCCCTCCCACATACATTCTTATATTGCCTGCCCGCTTCATAATGCATCCCATATACAGAGCATCTAGGCCCAGTATTGGCCAAGCTATGGGGTTCAGCGGACCAGGAGATATTGTGATACATCATATCAACATAGGAGGGTGATACAATGGAAAGGGTCACAGCCTTTGCTTGTGCAATTGAGTCATCCCATGGATCGGACCATATGACGTATTAGCCTCAAGACTGTTGTCCGATGTTAGGTTGTGTATTTGTTATATGTAATGTGAGTGTTGATTATTGTTGTTTTTAATGACAATAAAGGTTCCTGGCTTGATGACTAAAATTGTCAAGGCACACCATCAGTTTTTTAAGGATTTATTTTATCATTTTAAAAACTGAGTAGTAAGAAATAGAAATAACAAACAAAATGCATTAGCGCAAACCTACAAGGAATAACACACCTGATCCGAACAGCTGACTGAAGAATGACACTAGTTCTACCACCTCTCAAACTCCCCCAATGGCCCTACTAATAAATGACCATCGCTCAAACTCCTGCGGCACACCTGCGGACCATTTGCGGCACACCAATGTGCCGAGGCACAGCAGTTGAAAATCTCTGCCCTAGAGACAGGGAGAGAGGTGGGGAAAGGGAGGGGTGGCAGAGGGGAAATCAAGGGTTTCCAAGTGCAGTACAGTATAGCTACCTACGTTTCTGAAGGAGATTTTGGAGTTTCTTTGCAGGGATCCAGAGGTTCTGAGCAGCTCTGTCCAGTTGCAACACACACAGGGGATGGCTGCGCACAAGAGGAGTAACAGTTTGCTATTCAAGAGACTTCTATATTTAAGGAGTTTTAGCGTTACTGAAATGTGCAGCTCTGGGGATAAGCTGCTCATTAAAAGCCCTGTTTTCGTGTGCAGATGTGCGAGTTGGTGACTGGATGGGATGGGGGCTGGTGTGAATGTTCCTGGCCCACAGTTCAGGGAAATCCTTCTAATCAGAATGTGGAGGGACAGGGGATGTTGCCCAAGGCTGGATACTGCTGGGAACAGCTAAAATGCAAATGTGTATATGTGGGGGGGGGGGGTGTATGCATCATAGCAATCCATACCATGAGGCATGACAAGGAACTTCTCCAGTTCTCCAGGAACTTAACTTGTAGTCCAGACAGGCAGTGTCCTGGGGTCCATTTTGTGTGCATGAGTTCTGGCTGGAACAGTTCATCATGCCAGGCTGGTATCCATATATGCTGGCACGTAAAGCGGGTGCTTGTGTTACCTGGCAGCAACATCTATACTGACATTTATAAGGGTGTGATGTAGGCATTAATGATAAAGAAATGCTAATAAAAGGCTGATCCATAACAGCTCCACCTAGAGATGTGTCGGCTCCATCAACTCTTGACGTGCTCTGCTCTGCTTCTCCCTCTGGTGTGCCTTCATCTCCTACCCAAGTACTGGTGCTTTTGAAAATCTGTCCCGCTAATCCACCCATCCCCTGAAATCTGAAAGGACACCACTGGATCCCTTGCTTATGGAATAAGTGCATGCCAGTGCCATCGGAATCCACCTCTCCCTTGCCCCGAACCGCCCCAAAACTCCCCCTGCCCTGTAGGATGTAGGATAAAAGTCATGGAAAGTTTTGAGGCACAGGCTGGAGAATGGAAAGTACTAGGTGAAAAGTTTTTTAAACATGCTGAGTCTCCGCTTTTGTAATCACGCTTGCGCAGTAGAGTTTTCTTTGTTCGAGAATGGAATGTAGAAAAGTGGGCATGTGCCCAAATAAGGGCATGAGGGCATAAGGGTAGCTGAGCCAATTAGAGGAACCAAATCTTTTCGAGTGTATGCCATGCGTACTGAAGGTATAAAGGTTAAAGACCATGCTTGCTTCTTGGCTCTCAGCCTCCGTTGTTTTGTGCTGTGAGACGCGAGCTCGGGAAAAATAAAGCTGTTAGTAAAACTTTTCCTCCTCCGGCCATCCTTGGGTCTTCAGTATTTGGTTTCCAGCCAACATTTCTTGGTGCCGTGACTGCGGATGGTTACAGTGGTGTGTTACCTGTCCCTCAGCGAAGCCCCCAGCCGGGACTCTCCGGCGGCTGCAGCCCCTCCCTGAGGCGCCACTCCGCTTTTCCGGAGACAGGTTAGGAGTTTCGGTCGCAGGAGACGCCCTGGGAGCCCGCTGATACCGGACCTGACGGACGAGGTTTACAGCAAAGGGAACATCCTGCCGGCAGGTACAGTATAAGTGTGTGCACAAGGTGGGAGACGTCTCAAGGTATAGCACAGACTAGCCATCTGTTGCTGAGACCAGAGGTGGGACGCGGCTACGTCCCGTGTACCTCGTGGTCCAGGTTGGGTTGGTGTATGAAAGAGTGTGCTTGAGCATTGGGTGCCTGTGAATGGGGCGCTGATTAGCAGCAAACCTAAACTGAGTGCGGAGCTCCCATAGTGCGGTTCTTCTCCCGGGCGACTGGGGAAGCCACGAACGGAGCAAGTGTTTGATTTGTTTGTCCATACCCTGCTGTCCTCAGCCTAAGCCAGACCCCCTACTGGCCGGCACGTACCCTACCCCTCTGTTGTCTTGTTTGTCTGGAACGTGTGCCGTCTGTGGTGGATAATGGGCGGAAAAACTTCCAAAACGGTACTCCAGTGTATGGTGGATAATTTTAGTAAGGGCTTTAGTAGGGACTATGGGGAGGAACTAGACCCTGCAACTTTAGTTCGGTATTGTGAGCTGGATTGGCCCGCCCAGAGCCCTACTTGGCCCTCGACAGGCACATGTGACTTAGAGGAAATTCGTAAGGTCCACGTATCCGTGACGTCTGTTCCGCACCCGGTTCAATGGCCCTTCATTGACCAGTGGTACCTTAATTGCCAGGACCCCCCCCCTCATGGTTGCGGGACTGCTGTAAGCAAGAGTGTATGAGGAAGAAGGGCACGTTGCAATTGCCCATTAAAGTGTTGGGGAAAAAGACTAAGAAAGGGATGCAGGCGAAACTGGCAGATCAGGCGGAAAAGCGAAAAGCCAAGATGGCCGAGATGCGGAACCGCCAATCTACTACAGCTAGTGCTCCGATAGCTAACACAGCCACGGCCCCACCCCAGCCACATGTAGAGGAGGAGCTACCACTGCCGCCACCTTATTACAGGCCGATCTACCCAGCTCTTCAGGCCCCACCAGCCGACGAAGGGGGGGATGAGGCAGCAGGAGGGGGACCACAAGGCCCAGACACCGGGGAAAAGGAGGAACCGGAAACTGGGACAACGCCCCCACCCCCACAATTGTCCCCACAGCTGCCTCCCAAGCACAGCCGCCCCCCCCCGCCACTAAACCAAAAATATACAACTTACGGAAGCAGGAAGGACAAGTCAATCTCGAAGCTCCCCTCAGGGTACAGCAATGGTCCGAGACTAGCCCTACCAACCCCAATGAACGAATTACCCATCAATCCATTACTTATGTGCCCTTCACTACTACCGATTTGATAAATTGGAAACAGCAAGGCAAGTCCCTCACAGAGGACCCTAAGTCTATGGGAAGCCTGATTGAGACCATAATAAAGACCCACAACCCCACCTGGCAGGACTTAAAAACCTTAGAAGTGTTCCTGCTGACGGCAGAGGAGCGGTCTAAACTGCGTCAATGCATGGAAGAGGAGATCAGGGTCCAAGGGGATCATGACAATAGAACGGCAGCTCAGTGGAGGGACGCCCTGATAAGAGACGTGGACCCGCAGTGGAATCCGGAGGACCAGGAAAGGACAGAAGGAAAGAGGAGGTGTTAGAAATTGGAGATGAGAAATGGCAGAGAATGAAGCCTCAGAGAGGGGGAGGCACAGAAAATGCCGCATGAATGCCGCATGAACCAGAAAGAGGGAACAACGTGGAGAATGAAGCAGGGCAGAGTATGAAGGCAGAGATGGAAAAGGAAAGAAAGATGGGGTACTGGGAACCCAGGAGGCAACAAGGAAAGTGAAGAGAAAGACGAGAGGTTGAGCAAGTTAAGAAAGGAAGAAGGGATGAGGAAGAGGAAAGAAGGAGACAGATGGACAGAGAAAGTTGGAAGGAAAGTGCACGAGGGAATAAGGAAGAGCAAAGGAAGAGGAAAGGGTTAACCAAAGGAGATGTCATAAGCAAGCTGCCTCACAAGATTTATGGATGTCAGCGAATACCAGAACACTGGACAGAGCAGGGCTAGCAAAGCCCCCCCTTTAAAGACCAGTTCAAGAGCCACGAGGGAAGGGAAAAACCGTTCAGCTTAAAGTAATGACATGTAGAAAAGGAAGAATTAATAGAACAGCGTATGTAATGGGAAAGAGAAAACTACAGCATAAGGATGGGAAATCAATACACAAGCAGAGAAAGAAAAGTTTTATAAAGAGTCACCAAGATGAAGTAATTGTCCAGAAGTTTAATGAACAAGCACATAGCAATTGGCAAGACAATTGGGTAATGAGAAAAATTATAGTTATATGGACAATACAACAGGAGAAGTTAGAAGAGTAAAAAGCCCCAGCAAATATGAAGTAACATCAGGAGCAAAGCATTTATAAGTCTGGGCTAGAGACAAGAAAAAGGGCAGTTTAAAGGAGCCCATTATAAGAAGAATCCCTATTTGAAATTGTGTGAACACTAAAAGAAGTATTCTGTAAGTTTTAAACTGCTGCAGAGCAGACTTACAGACATGGAATCAATTGGAGTTTTTTAGCAGAACAGTATAACAATGGGAATATGCCCCTTATGAGAATGTCCAACAAGATGGAAGAGAGGCCAGTAGCCAGAAACCCACAGAAACCCTAACCAGAAAGAGGGAAAGGTGCAAGGTAACAGGCTACTGCTGAGGTCGGATCAACGTGGCAATTGTTAAATTGGCCACCAAAGGGAAAGTATCATCATTTCCCCAGGAAAAGGCCCCCGAGTTCATGATTGCCCCAGGGCCCATTCGTAAAGATGCAAAAGCAAAATTTTGGCATTCATGATTAACAGTGGAACAACAGTGTCAGCTACCAATGCTCCACTAGTGAAGAAAGTCTCTGAATCAGGACAGAGCACATATGAACTGTCAGCAATTAAAACTTTGCCCTATAGTGAAGATACCGCCAGCATTGCCAATTAACTAAAAGAGAACTGGCGAAGAAAATATAACAATATGGAAAATCTACAGGTCTAATTTGGTGTCAGCAGTGGGATACCTAATCACGAAAAAGTACTTAGACCAGATCAAGAAGCAAGGGAAAATGTCAGGGACCATAAGACGTACCAAAAAGCAATCCTTGGGTGCTGAGTAACAGAGAGGGGACGAAGATACGCAGAGAGATACGCAGGCCGCCAATGACAGCACGTTGATGAATACACAACAGGGTGAGACAATGGTAGTCCTCCTTTTCCGAGTGTATGCCAACGTGAGACGTTATGGGAAAAAGCGATGAAGCAAGAAAGAGCCCCAACCCCAGAGAACCAGCACCTTAAGGTCCCTGTTATTGCAAGTTAACTTCTTCTTGTGACCATCCACCCCATAAGAAGACATGTTAAGGAAGAGTGTTGGAAGTGGCTAGCTGGAAATGGCAGTAACCAAACAGGAGAGACACTCAAGGAAGAAGGTATAAAATCACATAGGCACAAACATTATGAGGAACCCAGCATTGTTTCTGCTACAAAAGCAGAAAGAAATTGGAGGAAAAGAGAAATTGTAAAAGCCTTGGGAAATGTGGCTGGGATCAGAATTAAAAAGCCTGGAAGGAGTTTCCTGTAAATATTGGTGCCAATATAAAACAAAAGGCAAACATCTAGCATCAATAAAACCAAAGTCTATTGGAATTCCTTATTGATTATGCCCAGCCCAAAACTGCCTGAAGAATTAAAGCAAGAAATTTTGTATTATTCTTGTAAATTTGGGAATATAAAAGCTAAGCAAAAGAGTTAATTTTTACGTAGTGTATTTTTTTGAGATAATGCAAAGGACATTGTTTTACAAAACTGAAAAGAGCAGAAGATTACAGTGTTTGGAGGAATAAAATAACAGCTTTCAGTTTTAAGAAAACACAGTGTTCTATCAGTCCAGGAATAAGACCAGGCGGGACAAGGACAAATTTCAGTTAAGAGAATGTGCAGAAGAGGTGCAGTATGTCAACAGGCACTATAAGAATATTTTGGAATTGAGTTTCTGTACAGACAAAGGAAAGGATAAAGTTTTCGTTTTTTGCTTTAACAAAAAGCATTGGTAAAGGATGGAAATAATTTAGAACTAAAAGCAATATAAGATGTCATCAGATGAGAAGAATAATTTAGATGGACTCAGTTGTCAGCATGGACGGCATGTCAGCATGGACGGGCATGGGCGAATTTAATTCAGGTGACCATCATATCTACTACTGTGGGCATGAATCCCTTAGAAGAAATGGAGTAGCCCTCATAGTCAATAAAAGAGTGGGAAAGGCAGTACTGGGGTGCAACCTCAAAAACGACAGAATGATTTCAGTTCGAATCCAAGGCAAACCATTCAACATTACAGTAATCCAAGTGTATGCCCCAACCACTGATGCCGAAGAAGATGAAGTTGACCGGTTCTATGAAGACCTACAACACCTTCTAGAACTAGCACCCAAAAAAGATGTCCTTTACATCATAGGAGACTGGAATGCTAAAGTAGGAAATGAAGAAATAAACGGAACAACAGGCAAGTTTGGCCTTGGAGTGCAAAATGAAGCAGGGCGAAGGCTAACGGAGTTCTGTCAAGAGAACATGCTGGTCATAGCAAACACTCTTTTCCAACAACACAAGAGGCGACTCTACACATGGACATCACCAGATGGTCAATACCGAAACCAGATAGATTATGTGCTTTGCAGCCAAAGATGGAGAAGCTCTATACAATCAGTAAAAACAAGACCTGGAGCTGACTGTGGTTCAGATCATGAGCTTCTTCTTGCAAAATTCAGGCTTAAATTGAAGAATGTAGGGAACACCACTAGACCAGTCAGATATGACCTAAACCATATCCCTTATGAGTATACAGTGGAGGTGAAGAATAGGTTTAGGGCATTAGACCTGGTAGACAGAGTGCCTGAAGAACTATGGACGGAAGTTCGTAACATTGTACAGGAGGCAGCAACTAAAACCATCCCAAAGAAAAAGAAATGCAAGAAAGCAAAGTGGCTGTCAGATGAGGCTTTACAAATAGCTGTGGAAAGAAGGAATGCGAAAAGCAAAGGTGAAAGGGAAAGATATAAACAACTGAATGCAGATTTCCAGAGAATAGCAAGGAGAGATAAGAAGGCCTTCTTAAATGAACAATGCAAGGAAATCGAGGAAAACAACAGAATGGGGAGGACTAGAGATCTCTTCAAGAACATTGGAGATATCAAGGGAACATTTTGTGCAAAGATGGGCATGATAAAGGATAAAAAAGGCAGAGACCTGACAGAAGCAGAAGAGGTTAAGAAGAGATGGCAAGAATACACAGAAGAACTATACAAGAAAGATCTTAATGTTCCTGATGACCACGCTGGTGTGGTCACTGACCCAGAGCCGGACATCCTAGAGAGCGAAGTCAAGTGGGCCTTAGATAGCATTACTAACAACAAAGCTAGCGGAGATGATAATATCCCAGCTGAGCTGCTTAAAATCCTAAATGATGATGCTGTGAAAGTGCTGCACTCAATATGCCAACAAATTTGGAAAACTCAGCAGTGGCCAAAGGATTGGAAAAGGTCAGTTTACGTTCCAATTCCAAAGAAGGGCAGTGCCAAAGAGTGTTCAAACTATCGCACAATTGCACTCATTTCACATGCTAGCAAGGTTATGCTCAAAATTCTACAAGCTAGGCTTCAGCAGTACGTGGACCGAGAACTACCGGATGTACAAGCTGGGTTTCGAAGAGGCAGAGGAACTAGAGATCAAATTGCCAACATGCGCTGGATCATGGAGAAAGCACGAGAGTTCCAAAAAAACACCTACTTCTGCTTCATTGACTACGCAAAAGCCTTTGATTGTGTGGATCACAACAAACTGTGGCAAGTTCTTAAAGAGATGGGGATACCAGACCACCTTACCTGTCTCCTGAGAAACCTGTATGCGGGTCAAGAAGCAACAGTTCGAACCGGCCATGGAACAACTGATTGGTTCAAAATTGGGAAGGGAGTACGGCAAGGCTGTATATTGTCACCCTGCCTATTTAACTTATATGCAGAGTACATTATGAGAAATGCAGGGCTGAATGAATCGCAAGCCGGAATCAAGATTGCCGGGAGAAACATCAACAACCTCAGATATGCAGACGATACCACTCTAATGGCAGAAAGTGAAGAAGAACTAAAGAGCCTCTTGATGAGAGTGAAAGAGGAGAGTGCAAAAGTTGGCTTGAAACTCAACATTAATAAAACTAAGATCATGGCATCTGGTCCCATCAATTCCTGGCAAATAGAAGGGGCAGAAATGGAAGCAGTAACAGATTTTACTTTTTTGGGCTCCAAGATCACTGCAGACGGAGACAGCAGCCATGAAATTAAAAGACGCTTACTCCTTGGAAGGAAAGCTATGGCAAATTTAGATAGCATAATAAAAAGCAAAGATATCACCATACCAACAAAAGTTCGCATAGTCAGGGCGATGGTGTTCCCAGTAGCAATGTATGGTTGCGAGAGCTGGACCATAAGGAAGGCTGAGCGCCGAAGAATAGATGCTTTTGAACTGTGGTGCTGGAGAAGACTCCTGAGAGTCCCTTGGACTGCTAGGAGATCAAATCAGTCAATCCTAAATGAAGTCAACCCTGACTGTTCCCTGGAAGGACAGGTACTAAGGCTGAAACTCAAATATTTTGGCCACCTAATGCGAAGAGAGGACTCTCTGGAGAAGACTCTGATGCTGGGAAAGACTGAAGGCAAAAGGAGAAGGGGAAGGCCAAGGATGAGATGGTTAGACAGCATCACCGATGCAACGAACATGAAAATGAGCGAACTCAGGAAGATAGTGGAGGACAGGAAGGCCTGGCGGGATATGGTTCATGGGATCACGAAGGGTCGGACACGACTTAACGACTGAACAACAACAGTTGTCAGCATCCAAACTGAAGAAGAAAATGCTGACCCAGAACACAGACAAAAAGGAAAATCACAGGTGTTTGGTCAAAACTAGAAATACTGTCGGCCCAAAATTTGAGGCCACATGAACATTCACTCCCCTTTGTGGAGAGAATTGGGATCAGGGAATAACGTGCCAAGGGAGGTGGTACCGTGGGCCCAAAGACTGAGGGAGCTGAGAAACTTTTTGAATTGGGAGGTGCCCCTGCCTATTGCAGACTCTGTCCATAATATTGAACCAGGGGATTGGGTATACGTAAAGAAATGGAAGACAGATCCACTCAAGCCTCAGTGGAGTGGGCCGCACCAGGTCATGCTAACCACGCCCTCTTCTATTAAATGTTTTGGTTTTAAGTCTTGGACCCATTACAGCAGGACCTAAAAGGCAGATCCACCACCCGATCGATGGACCAGCACCCAGGTTGGGCCAACGAAACTTACCCTGAGAAAAAACAGCAAATCCTAGGCAACTGTCCCACCGGGAGTGGACAGGCAACGCCAGGCGAACATAGAAGTCAACCCCCTGCTGTGTCACACCGGAAGCTGACACTCGACGCACGGGAGAAGATTGAGGATCATCTGCAGAGACCGCAGGTTCATAATGACACGCACACACACGATGTCCCACTGGACTCTGTTACTGGGAGGTTTCTTATTGACTGGGGCATTGATGGGCCACCGGGCGATTGGGTTACCGATTAAAGGAACCAGAGTAAACACAGAAGAACTTTTACGGGGGTGGGGAGGGCACACATTCAATAATCAATGGGCTCTCATGGCCGAGACAGTAGCCAATATAACCAACAGTACGGGCAAACAGGGCTGTTGGATTTGTACTTTGGGTCCAGAGAGTTCCGAAGCAGGGATGCCCCTAATACCAGTCCCCCTAAATGCAACTGCACATGCAAAGGACAACTTTCATGAGCCTTTAAGTCAAGAGCAGTGGAACGATACTTTCTCCGTTTGGAGCAGGAAAGGGGGTGTCTGTTATGAACGAAACACAGGTCGAGGAACATGGGTGGGACGCTCCCGGTGCTCCTATCATGTAAGGTATAACGGGTCACATTACTTATATGGAAACCTCACCTTCATCAACCCCCTAAAAATTCCCTGTCTTCCTTGTTTCTGGGCCATATGGAAACAGTTGTGGAATATTACCCTTACAGAAGTAAACGTCACCCATAGCCATTGTAGTGTGTTCTCCACCACACTATACTTGTTTTTAAGTGGTACCAGCCCACAATCCACTATGTTAAAGCCAATTTGGTGGGTCTGTGGGAGAACCGCATATAGAAAACTGCCTCCAGTTTGGAAAGGTGCGTGCTACTTGGCGTACCTGCTACCACCCATGTGGGTTCAACCCCAGGATCAACACATAAGGGGAAAAAGAGGAACGGAACTCCTAAATGGGATAGACATTGGAGGAACTACCAACTGGGGGGAAGACGTGTGGACAGCTGAGAGGATAATCAATCATTACACCCCTGCTTCCTGGGACCAACATGAGCTTGTAGCAGGAGCACGAGGCCCTATATATCAGTTAAACCGCATAATTCGGCTACAGGCGGTGGTGCAAATAATAGCCAATCGCACGGCCACAGCCTTGGAGTTAATTGCGGATCAGCTGGACCAGCAAAGAACCGCTATATTGCAGCTTAAATTGGGGATGGACTACGTTTTAGCCCGACAAGGTGGGTTGTGTCAGGCGCTGAATATATCCTCTGAAGCCTGTTGCTTTAATATCTCTAATCATGGGGAAGCCATCCGAAATTTGGCTGTGGAGATCAATAAGGTGGCCTATGTTCCAGATCAGAAGTGGAATGGGTGGGATATGTCATGGCTAACGTCATGGCTACCTAATTTCGGGTGGCTCAAGGGACTAGTGATATTCGCTTTCTTAATGCTGTTATTGCTTGCCATCCTGCCTTGTATGATTCCTTGCATTCTGAAATTTGTAACTGGCTGTGTAACTAGAATTGTGCAGCAGCAGACTAACCTAGCAATGTTAGCACTATATGAGAAAATAGAAGAGGAAAATAGCGAGGTCACCTCTTACGGGACGGCTATGGATAAGGAAGAATCACAATATAAGATATCTTTTGATTCTTGAGAGGGGAAATGTAGGATGTAGGATAAAAGTCATGGAAAGTTTTGAGGCACAGGCTGGAGAATGGAAAGTACTAGGTGAAAAGTTTTTTAAACATGCTGAGTCTCCGCTTTTGTAATCACGCTTGCGCAGTAGAGTTTTCTTTGTTCGAGAATGGAATGTAGAAAAGTGGGCATGTGCCCAAATAAGGGCATGAGGGCATAAGGGTAGCTGAGCCAATTAGAGGAACCAAATCTTTTCGAGTGTATGCCATGCGTACTGAAGGTATAAAGGTTAAAGACCATGCTTGCTTCTTGGCTCTCAGCCTCTGTTGTTTTGTGCTGTGAGACGCGAGCTCGGGAAAAATAAAGCTGTTAGTAAAACTTTTCCTCCTCCGGCCATCCTTGGGTCTTCAGTATTTGGTTTCCAGCCAACACCCTCCCCCTGCCCTCCCCCTCCCCGCCCACAACACACACACACACACACACTGATTACTTACCTTCCTTATCCTGAACATGGCTTTGGAAACACCAGTTGATTGTCCAGGAAGAGGGTGAAGCAAATGATGCCCAACATGAGAAAAAAGCAGAAGGATTCTCGTATGTGTTCTGATCGCGTAGCTGAAATCCACTTTTGCTTTCTTTGTCTTTCAGGACATAAAAATAACCTTGATCAGGTATGATGACTGCCTGCAGTTTTTGAGCGGGTATGTGGCTCTTTTTCAACCCCCTTCGCATTTAGACTGCAATCTGTCCCACTGTTTATAATGGGACTTACTTCTGAGTAGACATGCATAGGCTTGAGCTCTCATGTCATATGGAAGAGATTCAGCCCTGTCTTAAAACTGTGGGCTGTTTTTGAACACATGGCACTATTTCAAAAATAATATTTTCTGTAAAATTGGTCTACATACTTTGTGGTGATTGCTCTTCAGTTTCAGTCTTCTTCTAATGGACAACATTCAATATTCAGGAGTCTGGAAATACCTTTCCTCTGCATCACAAAGATGAAGACCTTTCCCTGATTTTATTCCCAGTTGGGAATAACATTGAATGTATTATCTTTATGTTGCTTCATTAATGGCCCGAACCCCATTTGCGACAGTGAGAGGAGTGTCTCGCTGTTGCAAAAGGTTCAGCAATGGTGTGCAGAGCGCACCACTGCTGGGCTAGCCTGAGCTGCTGCTGTGAGCCCCAGGCTGCATTAGCCTTGGTAAGTCATCTGTGTGTGTGTGTGTGTGTGTGTGTGTGTGTGTGTGTGTGTTGTGAGCGGGGAGGGGGAGGGCAGGGGGAGTTTGGGGGCGGTTTGGGGCAAGGGAGAGGTGGATCCCGGTGGCACTGGCATGCACTAGGATCCTATCTCCTTTTTTTAATCAGTCCCTCTCCTTTTCTCTTCTCTGACTTACGTATATAGGTGGCGTAGGTCCGAGGAGACCCATAGGCCATCAAGAGGCCTACGGAGAGGGAAGGAGAACATATTTTTTCTTACCTCTTGCAGGCCTCCTGATTCCCCCCCCCATAGCATGCAGCGTGTGCTTCCATGGCGTGGCTGCATGCTACAGTGTAGCAGGGGATAGGGTTGGGATCTTGGCCAGACAGTGCTCAACACCATACCTGTTAACCACTAAGTAAACATACCATTTTTGTTGTTCAGTCGTTAAGTCGTGTCCGACCCTTCGTGATCCCATGAACCATATCCCGCCAGGCCTTCCTGTCCTCCACTATCTTCCTGAGTTCGCTCATTTTCATGTTCGTTGCATCTGTGATGCTGTCTAACCATCTCATCCTTTGCCTTCCCCTTCTCCTTTTGCCTTCAATCTTTCCTAGCATCAGAGTCTTCTCCAGAGAGTCCTCTCTTCGCATTAGGTGGCCAAAATGTTTGAGTTTCAGCCTCAGTACCTGTCCTTCCAGGGAACAGTCAGGCTTGATTTCATTTAGGATTGACTGATTTGATCTCCTAGCAGTCCAAGGGACTCTCAGGAGTCTTCTCCAGCACCACAGTTCAAAAGCATCTATTCTTCGGCACTCAGCCTTCCTTATGGTCCAACTCTCGCAACCATACATTGCTACTGGGAACACCATCGCCCTGACTATACGAACTTTTGTTGGCATGGTGATATCTCTGCTTTTTATTATGCTGTCTAAGTTTGCCATAGCTTTCCTTCCAAGGAGTAAGCATCTTTTAATTTCATGGCTGCTGTCTCCGTCTGCAGTGATCTTGGAACCCAAAAGAGTATAATTAGTGTATAGAACTGACTGCTACAAAATGTGGTGATGGCCTCTAGACTAGATGACCTTGAAAGAGGATTAGACAAATTCATGGAGGGTAATGGCTATCAACAGCAACTATGCCTGCTAACTGAACAAAGGGACACCATTTAAACCAGTGGTTCTCATTTTCAGCAGGGAGTAAGTCCCTCTTCATCCCAGCACAGCGTCCCTCCCAGTGGCTATTGCTGGTGTCATTGTGTTTCATTTTAGGTTGCGAGTCCTTTTTAGACAGAGAACCCTCTTCTCATTTATTTTGCTATGTAGACAGCTTTGTGAACGTTTTTGGTTGAAAAGCGATACGGAAATATTTATAATAATTATAACAGGTTGAATATTCTTAAAGGTTCGGGATGATTCCGAAAATAAGCCCTTATAATCTCCCTGCTGATTGCACTGCTGAATTGCACGGTTGTGTCTCTTGATAGCTGCTTCCTGATACAATAAGGGCCAAGTTAGACGTGCACTGAACGTTCCACTGAAAGCCAATATGGAAGCATTTCTTCTGTTAAAAATTTGGCACAATGTGAATGAGGTTGGAACTGCAGATCGGGTAAAAGTGCTAAGGCCCTCCAACAGGGGTGTCAGTACGTTTGGTAACACCCGGGGTGAGATCTCCCATACCAAACCACACGATGTGGAGGCCTCTTGGGAATTGCGATCCCTACATGAGTCACGGTGGGGATTGGGGAAAAAAAAAACCATGTTCCCATTTTCTACCAGTGGTGCATTTTCACACCACCTGTAACAAATAGAATAGAAAGTCATTTTGGTGTCATCCGTCCCTGGGGTGACACCCAGGGCGGTTCCCCCCCCCAAAAAATGACGTCCTTGCCCCCAACCCCTGCTGTATTTTTGACCCATTTTGGGTGCCTCCCCAGAAGTATTGTTTGGGGGGGGGGGAAGGCTCCCACAACCAAACTAACAGATGTTAAGTGCAGGTCTAGTTTGGCACTAAGAGCAACCTGACTTTCTTTCTTCTTTCTAGGTATGAAGCCAAAACTGTGCATCTGCCTCCTCTAGTGAAACGGAGACTTGAAACTTACATTCAGAAAATGAACGATCTAAAATGTGATCTAGATGCATTTGAAGGTATTGGGACTAGCTTTGATAAGGAAAAGGAAAAGAAATATGGGCCTCTATAAGCTGGGGGGAAATTATCTCTGGGAAACTGGCTGAAATATTTGAAAATTGAATCTAGGGGGGGAAGTGTAGAGGATTTTTTGTCTTTTGTTTTTGGACCCTTGAGGAGCTCAACTTTTCTGCAGCCATTTGAAGGCAAAATTACCTCCAAAGGAAGGTAAGCCTTCCTTATTGATATCCCACCTTCTTTCTGAAATGCTCAGGAAGACAGGTTAATCATTGCAGGTGTCTCAGACAAGAGTGACAGACTTGAGAACAGGGCCTCTGGGGGGGGGGTTAAGGCGGTAATTTGTACCCGGGCCCAGGGCAAAAAAATGGGTCAAAAAGGGGGCCCTGGAGCAAAAAAGGGGGGCCCAGTAGCCAAATTCATATGTAGAGAAGGGGCCCAAAATAAACTTTGTACTCCCTGATAAAATTCCTCTGAATGGCCCTGCTTGGGAAACTGCACCAGCCCGTGTCTGGAGAAAGTCAGAGGGTGCAAAATAGTCCCCAATCAGTCTGATCTCTAGCGAGGGGTGGCGTTTTCCTGCCTTTCTGTCCTAGAGTCTTTCCTCTCCTCAAAGAGATGTGAGCTGATGGAGCAACAGTCCGTCCACATCCCTTTGCAATGCATGCACAGCATGCTACGTTCACAGCTGCAGGATGTGTCCAGCACACTGATAAAAGGTCTGTCTGGCTGCCTCCATTTCTTCCCTTAATTTCTGGACTAGTGAAGGGACAATTCCTACCCACTTCCACATGAAGCTGTATTAGATTGCTGTGAGTTTCTCCTGCTGATAATGCAATTAATAACCTGAGGATGTTTCTGTTGTCTTGGGAATCTTCATATAGATGAATTTACAGCACTGATAGTTTAAAATGAGTTGTTAAAGTGGTGGCATGGTCTCTCCTTTAGGTTTAGTTGCAAGGCATTTGCTCTCCTCCCTTCCTTTTGACTTCCCTATAATAAATCCTTATATTATTATTATTATTATTATTATTATTATTATTATTATTATTATTATTATTAATAATAATAATAATAATAATAATAATAATAATAATAATAATACAGTATTTATATACCACTTTTCAACAAAAAGTTCACAAAGCGGTTTATAGACAAAATCAAATAATTAAATGGCTCCCTGTCCCAAAAGAGCTCACAATCTAAAAAAGACGCAGAACACTACCAGCAAGAGCCACCAGAAAAGACACTGTGCTGGGGTGAAAGGGGAGCAGTTGCTCTCTCCCTGCTAAACATAAAAGGAGCACCAATTGAAAAAGTGCCTCTTGCCCAGTTGTTGTTGTTGTTGTTCAGTCGTTAAGTCGTGTCCGACCCTTCGTGATCCCATGAACCATATCCCGCCAGGCCTTCCTGTCCTCCACTATCTTCCTGAGTTCGCTCATTGTCATGTTTGTTGCATCGGTGATGCTGTCTAACCATCTCATCCTTGGCCTTCCCCTTCTCCTTTTGCCTTCAATCTTTCCCAGCATCAGAGTCTTCTCCAGAGAGTCCTCTCTTCGCATTAGGTGGCCAAAATATTTGAGTTTCAGCCTTAGTACCTGTCCTTCCAGGGAACAGTCAGGCTTGATTTCATTTAGAATTGACTGATTTGATCTCCTAGCAGTCCAAGGGACTCTCAGGAGTCTTCTCCAGCACCACAGTTCAAAAGCATCTATTCTTCGGCGCTCAGCCTTCCTTATGGTCCAACTCTCGCAACCATACATTGCTACTGGGAACACCATCGCCCTGACTATACGAACTTTTGTTGGCATGGTGATATCTCTGCTTTTTATTATGCTGTCTAAGTTTGCCATAGCTTTCCTTCCAAGGAGTAAGCGTCTTTTAATTTCATGGCTGCTGTCTCCGTCTGCAGTGATCTTGGAACCCAGAAAAGTAAAATCTGTTACTGCTTCCATTTCTGCCCCTTCTATTTGCCAAGAATTGATGGGACCCGATGCCATGATCTTAGTTTTATTAATGTTGAGTTTCAAGCCAACTTTTGCACTCTCCTCTTTCACTCTCATCAAGAGGCTCTTTAGTTCTTCTTCACTTTCTGCCATTAGGGTGGTATCGTCTGCATATCTGAGGTTGTTGATATTTCTCCCGGCAATCTTGATTCCGGCTTGTGATTCATTCAGCCCTGCATTTCTCATAATGTACTCTGCATATAAGTTAAATAAGCAGGGTGACAATATACAGCCTTGCCGTACTCCCTTCCCAATTTTGAACCAATCAGTTGTTCCATGGCCGGTTCGAACTGTTGCTTCTTGACCCGCATACAGGTTTCTCAGGAGACAGGTAAGGTGGTCTGGTACCCCCATCTCTTTAAGAATTTGCCACAGTTTGTTGTGATCCACACAATCAAAGGCTTTTGCGTAGTCAATGAAGCAGAAGTAGGTGTTTTTTTGGAACTCTCGTGCTTTCTCCATGATCCACCGCATGTTGGCAATTTGATCTCTAGTTCCTCTGCCTCTTCGAAACCCAGCTTGTACGTCCGGTAGTTCTCGGTCCACGTACTGCTGAAGCCTAGCTTGTAGGATTTTGAGCATAACCTTGCTAGCATGTGAAATGAGTGCAATTGTACGGTAGTTTGAACACTCTTTGGCACTGCCCTTCTTTGGAATTGGAACGTAAACTGACCTTTTCCAATCCTTTGGCCACTGCTGAGTTTTCCAAATTTGTTGGCATATTGAGTGCAGCACTTTCACAGAATCATCATTTAGGATTTTAAGTAGCTCAGCTGGGATATTATCATCTCCACTAGCTTTGTTGTTAGTAATGCTACCTAAGGCCCACTTGACTTCACTCTCTAGGATGTCCGGCTCTGGGTCAGTGACCACACCAGCGTGGTCATCAGGAACATTAAGATCTTTCTTGTATAGTTCTTCTGTGTATTCTTGCCATCTCTTCTTAATCTCGTCTGCTTCTGTTAGGTCCTTGCCTTTTTTGTCCTTTATCATGCCCATCTTTGCACAAAACGTTCCCTTGATATCTCCAATTTTCTTGAAGAGATCTCTAGTCCTCCCCATTCTGTTGTTTTCCTCGATTTCCTTGCATTGTTCATTTAAGAAGGCCTTCTTATCTCTCCTTGCTATTCTCTGGAAATCTGCATTCAGTTGTTTATATCTTTCCCTTTCACCCTTGCTTTTTGCATTCCTTCTTTCCACAGCTATTTGTAAAGCCTCATCTGACAGCCACTTTGCTTTCTTGCATTTCTTTTTCTTTGGGATGGTTTTAGTTGCTGCCTCCTGTACAATGTTACGAACTTCCGTCCATAGTTCTTCAGGCACTCTGTCTACCAGGTCTAATGCCCTAAATCTATTCTTCACCTCCACTGTATACTCATAAGGGATATGGTTTAGGTCATATCTGACTGGTCTAGTGGTGTTCCCTACATTCTTCAGTTTAAGTCTGAATTTTGCAATAAGAAGCTCATGATCTGAGCCACAGTCAGCTCCAGGTCTTGTTTTTACTGATTGTATAGAGCTTCTCCATCTTTGGCTGCAAAGCACATAATCTATCTGGTTTCGGTATTGACCATCTGGTGATGTCCATGTGTAGAGTCGCCTCTTGTGTTGTTGGAAAAGAGTGTTTGCTATGACCAGCGTGTTCTCTTGACAGAACTCCGTTAGCCTTTGCCCTGCTTCATTTTGCGCTCCAAGGCCAAACTTGCCTGTTGTTCCGTTTATTTCTTGATTTCCGACTTTAGCATTCCAGTCTCCTATGATGTAAAGGACATCTTTTTTGGGTGCTAGTTCTAGAAGGTGTTGTAGGTCTTCATAGAACCGGTCAACTTCATCTTCTTCGGCATCAGTGGTTGGGGCATACACTTGGATTACTGTAATGTTGAATGGTTTGCCTTGGATTCGAACTGAAATCATTCTGTCGTTTTTGAGGTTGCACCCCAGTACTGCCTTTCCCACTCTTTTATTGACTATGAGGGCTACTCCATTTCTTGCCCAGTTAGCAGTTATATAAACAAAGACGACTAGTACCGTATACATGGTACTATATACCGTATTTCTTCGATTCTAAGGTGCCATCGATTCTAAGGTGCACCTTTAATTTCACTACCACCAGCAGGGGAAAAAAAATCCTGGTTTGTAAGATGCACCTTGAATTTCTCCGCTCAGCATCAACTCTCCCCAGCTTGTCTCGCATCTAGCCTGACCTGCTCTCTTCCTGAGAGCTTCCCCCACTTGCTGCTCTACTGCCCTGCTCTGATGGTGACGACGCTTCTGATTATTTCTCACTGGGGCTTGGGGGGGCTTCAGGGAGGCCTGCGCGACCCTCTGCAGGCCTCCCCAATCTTCAGTTTGGCCAAAAACGGCTATTTTCGGGCATTTCCGGTTTTCACAAAAACCAGAAATGCCCGAAAATAGCTGTTTTTGGCCGAACTGAAGATCAAGGAGGCCTGCAGAGGGTTTCTTTCTTGAGTTGCTAAATTTGGAAAAAACGTGCATCTTAGAATTGAAGAAATACGGTAAATGCTGATCCTGATGAGGAGTGCAATGTTTGCAGTGGGGTTTTCTTTACATGGATGGAGACATTTTTGAATGGATGATGGTATGATTTCAAATGTATTGACACCTTTCTCTCTATCTGACAGCATCACTGGAACAAGAAGGAAATAGAGGTAACTTCACACCCCCACATAACTAAGACCTCATTGGGTTACTTTACACATGTGTTTTGTGTAGTTTGACTTTTAAGCTCAGGTGTAAACGCTGGCCAAAAAAATCCTTTGGCAAGGGCAGTACCCTCCGATCAATATACAAATACGGTGTCTGACCTTACATTGTTTTCAGGCTAAGGGCCCAGTACTATCCTTCCCCTCCCCTGCCAATGCAGCGACTCCAAAAAGGCTTGAAATGCATCCTGCCGGTGGAGGCAGTCCCGGAGGTCTCCTCTGGGTGTGTAACCTGGGGGCCTTCGCCACCTAGAGGTAGCAAGCCCTATTTACCCATCACAGGAATGCAGTCGACACAGGAGGAGGTAGATTCAGATGGTTTTATTCATCAATAGGGATGCAGATCTGCAGTCTCTCACCCGTGCCTATCGGCTGGGAACAAAACCCCGAGCGAAAGCACCTTGCAGCTGCCTTACATTGGGTTTTATAGCATAGAATGAGACAAGGCGTACATTTGGGATGTACCTAAGACATACGTAAGAACATACGTAAAATACTTTGGGGTGTACACATGTTGTTGCATGATTAACAATAGCCTTCTGTTGGTATAGTCCACCTTGCCCTCCCTTCCACCCCTCAAGTTTAGGGAGGCAATACTGTCTCCTCGCCCATTATCTTTCCCCAAGGCCGGACAGCCAATTTATGTATCTATTGTTATCTACATTCTCCAGTACGTGGGCTGACCATAGCCTGAGAGAAGTGTTCGTTAGCTTGTAGAAATGGGGGCCCCTCGGCTTCTTATCTCCTTCTGGGCCTAGTTCACACAAAAGTTGCATTCTGTTTACTATGCCAAGCTGGTTATACAGAAATAGCAAGAAAGCAAGTTAATACATATTGGTACAAGAAAACAGATACAAGAAAACAGATTAATATTTCTCCTATGGTACTTCTCTATATGTATTGATACATAATACATGTTTGATTATATTCTTTAATATATTATGCTTCAAATGTAAGAAAAAAAATATTTCCTTACCCAGGGATAAGCCTTCAAGGCCTGGCCAGCCGAGCCTACTCCGACCTTTACCAGTGAAATCGCTGGTGCAAGTCCAAATGGGCTAAGGTTGGGGGATCTGGACTGGGAAGGGGGCTTGGATTCAGTGGACACCACTGCTGCTGAACCCACCTCCTTCCCAGACCCGATCCGCCCTCCTTACCCCCGTTGCTCCCCCGTACCACTCCCCCACCCCTGTCCAGCCTCCCCCTCCGGCCTACCTGGGTTGGCAGGCCTTCACCGGTCTGCCAGTGTGAGGGAGGCCACTCCGGCCACTCCCCCAGCATCCAGCAGCGCGTAACCACATGCTGTCAGAGTGCTATTTATCGGTACGTCTGCCGTGAGGCAGTATACACTGGTGGAACACTAGTTCTGCCAGCAGGGCAACCCAATAGGGTTGGACTGTAAGTCATGTGGGATATACATGATCTGCAAGGGGCAAAATATAAGCTGCATTGCATAAAAACTCTCTCTCTCTCTCTCTCTCTCTCTCTCTCTCTCTCTCTCTCTCTCTCTCTCTCTCTCTCTCTCTCTCTCTCTTTGATTATCTCCCCTTTCACAAACAGGTATAACAGCCCAATAACTAGCAAATCCTTTATCAACTATTGTTTTCTCTTTGGCTTTGAACATTTTGTGCTGAGGGAGTTACGTTTTTGCCCTTTGTTTGAAATCCAGGTAAATCTCAGGTGCTGATTATTCTGACTTACTTCATCATCACTCATCTTACTCTCTCTTGCAGAGTGTGTGATTCTGGACCCAGATACAGCATATCCCTCTCTCATCATTTCCGAGGATTCGAGGATCGTGAGCTGGGAAGCAATAGGGCAGAACAAGAACGTTCCAAAGAATTCCAAGAGATTTCGTTCTGAACCCTGTGTACTGGGCCGTGAGGGGTACACCTCAAAGAGACATTCGTGGGAGGTGGAGGTGGAGGTGAAGGAAGATGAAAGGGCAAGGTGGGCTGTGGGGGTCGCCAGAGAGTCGGTGAAGAGGAACAATCTTGTCATTAATACTTTTGTGGGGATTTGGGCTGTGGGAAGGCGGTCCTCGTTCTCTCCTGATCACCTCTTAGCTTTTACGTCTCCAGAGGCTACCCTGTTGACACTGAACCATAAGCCTAAGAAGATCCGGGTATCTCTGGACTACGAAATTGGCCTTGTAGAGTTTTTCAGTGCTGAAACAATGGAGTTAATCTTCAGATTTCCTCCAATTTCATTTTCGGGAGAGAAGATCTATCCTTTTTTATGGGTAGATAATGTAACCCGGATGAGTTACTGAATCTTGAGGAGAATTCCCACATGCCATTGTTTCTATCAAAAAACAGGTCACACTAATTCCAGGATGGATGGCGGTCACAGGGAGGATATCTCTCTTCTGGGTACACAGCAAGGATCAGAGTTGTGGCATGGAGGAGAGGGTTTGAAGCCTTTTCTCTTGCACTAATTCCTCAATGCAGATCACCTCCTGAAGCATCTATTAGCTAAGGGAAGGGAAAACATACAGGGGGGGGGGGAACAGAGACAAGAGGCTACGGCCACAGTGGTTCCCCATTCTCCTCCAACACTGATTTCGTCGTGTCAAAGTCACTACTGGTTTTCAAACACTCCTATCAGCTGAAGGAAACTCCAGATCCCTCCAGAGAGAAATAGGTGAAGCTAGGCAAAGTATACACCACTTTTGCATGTCCCTGGGCATGCTCCATTTGACCACATTTGCTTCCAAGTAGTCCATCACCCTCCCTGCATTCCCCTAGGTCAAAATTTCCCAGTCTAGGTAAAAATTTCCAAAGTATCTGAAACCCTAGAAGCGTGATACACCCACGCTATGTAAGCAAATAGATGTGCATTTCTTTCTAACTGAACATGTTTTGTTTTTGTTTTAACCATTTATTTATACAAAATATATACTGTCCCCATTGCTCTCAGGGTGCCATGATAAAATCATAGAAATTTAACAATAAAACAGCAAAACAATGGAATTGTTAGGAGAAAATTTAACCTCAGCTTTCCCTCAAACTAAATTCCTATTGTTAAGGGGGACCCACTGGGGCTGTTTGTTTTAATTGCTTTAATTGTTTTAATTCTTGATTTTAAATGTATACATGCATTTTAATGTTTTTATTGTAAGCCGCCTTGGTTGCCCTTGTGGGAGAAAGGTGGGGTATAAATTCTATAAATAAATAAATAAATAAATACTGGAAACAAAGAGTTAAAGGTGGGAAAGACAGGTAGAGGACGGTGAGGGCCAGAGGGAAGACTAGCAGGACCAGGTCCAGTTAAAAGTCTTACCTTTATATGGGGAGCCGTAATGTTCCAAGAGGTTCCATATAAGGCCAAGCCTGAAGCTATGGGGTGCTCGGGTCAAGTGTGTTGTGAACTTCGTCGTCGTGGTCAGAATCATCGGGAGAGAACCTGATACATTTACTTACCTTATTCCTGAGCTGAAATCTTACAATCCTGTTCTAACGTTTATCAGTAAACTCTTCAACTGTTCGCTGGTGGTTGTGTGTTCTCCTTGTCAGTTTCCTTGTCTCACTAGGAGTGCCCTTGCCACTGTATGGGCAGAGTCCTCGGGGCAAGGATTTTGTTAACAAATCGATGGGATAAAATAGCAGAAGTGGAACAGAAGCGCGTCTTTTCAGCAGTGCCTCCCACATAGCACATCCATCACCTGCTCTCAGCTGCTGAGCTGCAGTGTTCCCTCCGCAAGGACTGGAGGTGTCGGGAAATCCTGATCATCTCACAGGCGCCCTTTCAGCAGCGCTTCTGCTGAGGGAACACGGTGCAGCTTAGCAGCTACAGCCGGAGCTACACTGTTGGCGTTACATGTGCGTCTGGCTCTGCCGAGATGCAGCTGTGCCAAGACGTAACCAAGCCACACTATTCCAGAGCATGTTTTGAAAATCACTGCCCAACAAATAATCATGGCACCTGCCCCTGCCTCCACCGCCACTCCTCCTCCTCCTCCTCCTCCAGTTCACTTCAGGCTGCTTATTAATAAGAGTCTCTTATTATTTAGAGTTTTTCTGACATCTACCCTGTGATTGGTTACCACGTGAAATGTATCCCGCCCCCCACAGTACAAAGCACTGCCTCTGATTGGCTGCACGTACATGAAACGGGCAAAAGTTGAGTTGACGTTGCTATCCGATGGGCCAAAGCCGTCAGCTGACAAGAGACCACATGGGATGCACGTGCCTGTGCCATACGCTTGCCGGATGCGTACAGTGTAGCCCAGCCTTACATGCTGCTGCTGGTTGCGCTGGGAGAGCCCGATGATCACGTGGGCCAGTTAAAGATCTGTGGGCCAACCACCCAAGGAGGCTCTGAGTCACAAAGCAGACAAATGTGAATGATTTCTTCCTAGGCAGTATAGAGTCGTCGGATACCTTCCTAAAATATAGTCCAGCTTCAACTTAACCCTTCCCTTGATTTACCTGTGGCGATTATTCCTGCATATGCAATCGTGGACAGTATATACCTTACTGCCAAGCAGCAGTACCACTCAAACCAAACCTTCCTACCCAGGTCAACTACTTTCCATCAAAGGTTAGTAAGTTCTGGCTCCAAATACCACAAAATGGACAATCTTAACATTGGAAGCAGCTTTCCTTGAAAGCAGAAGTCATAAAGATGTAGGGAGGGAGAGTGGGGAGAGCAGTTTTGGGGCACCCCCTACAACAGGAACAGTGACATCATCAGGATGAGGTCTCAGGTGTTGCCTCTGAAACTTTTTTCCCAAGATTCTGAGCTGAGAAAAACCTTCAGGCTCAAAGAGAGGAAAATTGAGACATTTGCCTAGGAGCATGTGCCAGTCTGCCCTTATTGCTTCTCTCAGAAAAACTCACTTATGAGCAAACATAATACACTTACTGAGGACTTTTTAACTTCCATCTTTCAAATTTCTCATGTCTGTTTTAACGCCTTGCGAACCACTGCAGGGGCTTGGGATGAAATGAGCTGTATCTTTTGTTGTTGTTCAGTCGTTAAGTCGTGTCCGACCCTTCGTGATCCCATGAACCATATCCCGCCAGGCCTTCCTGTCCTCCACTATCTTCCTGAGTTCGCTCATTTTCATGTTTGTTGCATCGGTGATGCTGTCTAACCATCTCATCCTTGGCCTTCCCCTTCTCCTTTTGCCTTCAATTTTTCCCAGCATCAGAGTCTTCTCCAGAGAGTCCTCTCTTCGCATTAGGTGGCCAAAATATTTGAGTTTCAGCCTTAGTACCTGTCCTTCTAGGGAACAGTCAGGCTTGATTTCATTTAGAATTGACTGATTTGATCTCCTAGCAGTCCAAGGGACTCTCAGGAGTCTTCTCCAGCAATACAGTTCAAAAGCATCTATTCTTCGGCGCTCAGCCTTCCTTATGGTCCAACTCTCGCAACCATACATTGCTACTGGGAACACCATCGCCCTGACTATACGAACTTTTGTTGGCATGGTGATATCTCTGCTTTTTATTATGCTGTCTAAGTTTGCCATAGCTTTCCTTCCAAGGAGTAAGCGTCTTTTAATTTCATGGCTGCTGTCTCCGTCTGCAGTGATCTTGGAACCCAGAAAAGTAAAATCTGTTACTGCTTCCATTTCTGCCCCTTCTATTTGCCAGGAATTGATGGGACCCGATGCCATGATCTTAGTTTTATTAATGTTGAGTTTCAAGCCAACTTTTGCACTCTCCTCTTTCACTCTCATCAAGAGGCTCTTTAGTTCTTCTTCACTTTCTGCCATTAGGGTGGTATCGTCTGCATATCTGAGGTTGTTGATATTTCTCCCGGCAATCTTGATTCCGGCTTGCGATTCATTCAGCCCTGCATTTCTCATAATGTACTCTGCATATAAGTTAAATAAGCAGGGTGACAATATACAGCCTTGCCGTACTCCCTTCCCAATTTTGAACCAATCAGTTGTTCCATGGCCGGTTCGAACTGTTGCTTCTTGACCCGCATACAGGTTTCTCAGGAGACAGGTAAGGTGGTCTGGTACCCCCATCTCTTTAAGAATTTGCCACAGTTTGTTGTGATCCACACAATCAAAGGCTTTTGCGTAGTCAATGAAGCAGAAGTAGGTGTTTTTTTTGGAACTCTCGTGCTTTCTCCATGATCCAGCGCATGTTGGCAATTTGATCTCTAGTTCCTCTGCCTCTTCGAAACCCAGCTTGTACGTCTGGTAGTTCTCGGTCCACGTACTGCTGAAGCCTAGCTTGTAGGATTTTGAGCATAACCTTGCTAGCATGTGAAATGAGTGCAATTGTACGGTAGTTTGAACACTCTTTGGCACTGCCCTTCTTTGGAATTGGAACGTAAACTGACCTTTTCCAATCCTTTGGCCACTGCTGAGTTTTCCAAATTTGTTGGCATATTGAGTGCAGCACTTTCACAGAATCATCATTTAGGATTTTAAGTAGCTCAGCTGGGATATTATCATCTCCACTAGCTTTGTTGTTAGTAATGCTACCTAAGGCCCACTTGACTTCACTCTCTAGGATGTCCGGCTCTGGGTCAGTGACCACACCAGCGTGGTCATCAGGAACATTAAGATCTTTCTTGTATAGTTCTTCTGTGTATTCTTGCCATCTCTTCTTAATCTCTTCTGCTTCTATTAGGTCCTTGCCTTTTTTGTCCTTTATCATGCCCATCTTTGCACAAAACGTTCCCTTGATATCTCCACTTTTCTTGAAGAGATCTCTAGTCCTCCCCATTCTGTTGTTTTCCTCGATTTCCTTGCATTGTTCATTTAAGAAGGCCTTCTTATCTCTCCTTGCTATTCTCTGGAACTCTGCATTCAGTTGTTTATATCTTTCCCTTTCACCATTGCTTTTCGCATTCCTTCTTTCCACAGCTATTTGTAAAGCCTCATCTGACAGCCACTTTGCTTTCTTGCATTTCTTTTTCTTTGGGATGGTTTTCGTTGCTGCCTCCTGTACAATGTTACGAACTTCCGTCCATAGTTCTTCAGGCACTCTGTCTACCAGGTCTAATGCCCTAAATCTATTCTTCACCTCCACTGTATACTCATAAGGGATATGGTTTAGGTCATATCTGACTGGTCTAGTGGTGTTCCCTACATTCTTCAGTTTAAGTCTGAATTTTGCAATAAGAAGCTCATGATCTGAGCCACAGTCAGCTCCAGGTCTTGTTTTTACTGATTGTATAGAGCTTACAAAATAAGCTGATTACTGATTGTATAGAGCTTACAAAATAAAAAGCAGAGATATCACCATGCCAACAAAAGTTTGCATAGTCAGGGCGATGGTGTTCCCAGTAGCAATGTATGGTTGCGAGAGTTGGACCATAAGGAAGGCTGAGCGCCGAAGAATAGATGCTTTTGAACTGTGGTGCTGGAGAAGACTCCTGAGTCCCTTGGACTGCTAGGAGATCAAATCAGTCAATTCTAAATGAAATCAAGCCTGACTGTTCCCTGGAAGGACAGGTACTAAGGCTGAAACTCAAATATTTTGGCCACCTAATGCGAAGAGAGGACTCTCTGGAAAAGACTCTGATGCTAGGAAAGATTGAAGGCAAAAGGAGAAGGGGAAGGCCAAGGATGAGATGGTTAGACAGCATCACCGATGCAACAAACATGACAATGAGCGAACTCAGGAAGATAGTGGAGGACAGGAAGGCCTGGCGGGATATGGTTCATGGGATCACGAAGGGTCGGACACGACTTAACGACTGAACAACAACAACATAGAGCTTCTCCATCTTTGGCTGCAAAGCACATAATCTATCTGGTTTCGGTATTGACCATCTGGTGATGTCCATGTGTAGAGTCGCCTCTTGTGTTGTTGGAAAAGAGTGTTTGCTATGACCAGCGTGTTCTCTTGACAGAACTCCGTTAGCCTTTGCCCTGCTTCATTTTGCGCCCCAAGGCCAAACTTGCCTGTTGTTCCGTTTATTTCTTGATTTCCTACTTTAGCATTCCAGTCTCCTATGATGTAAAGGACATCTTTTTTGGGTGCTAGTTCTAGAAGGTGTTGTAGGTCTTCATAGAACCGGTCAACTTCATCTTCTTCGGCATCAGTGGTTGGGGCATACACTTGGATTACTGTAATGTTGAATGGTTTGCCTTGGATTCGAACTGAAATCATTCTGTCGTTTTTGAGGTTGCACCCCAGTACTGCCTTTCCCACTCTTTTATTGACTATGAGGGCTACTCCATTTCTTCTAAGGGATTCATGCCCACAGTAGTAGATATGATGGTCACCTGACTTAAATTCGCCCATGCCCGTCCATTTTAGTTCGCTGATTCCCAAGATGTCAATGTTCAGTCTTATCTTATGCTGTATCTTTAAATGAAGCATAATAAATTTCAAAGGAGAAATAAGAGACAGGAGAAGAAAAGATTCTAACAATTATTGATTTTTTGTTGTGTAGTCTTAGTGGAGCATGGCTATGATGACGGGTTGTCAGACTCGGGAGGAGTTCCTGCACTTCAACACTGACTGCTGGCCAAAGGACAATCCCGCTTCCCTCCCTGGTAGCCTGTCTCTTTAAAAGTGGTCTCCGAAACATTGTGACAGGGGTAGTGGATGCTGGGCTGTTGAATTGGGAATTGTCATTGTGCCTCTCAATTCCCAGGCAAGCAGATCCAATGACCAACTGAGATCCAATGACTACTGTACTTGCTACTACACAGTATGGATGTGTGAAGAATCTTCTGAGACTCTGGAAAAGATGCAGAAGAGAGCGACCAAAATGATTAGTGGGCTGGAGCACCTCCCTTAAGAGGAAAGGCTACAGCATTGTCGTTTGGGGCTCTTCAGTCTAGAAAAAAGGCGGCTGAGGGGGGACATGATTGAGACGTATAAAATTATGCATGGGATGGAGAGAGTGGATAGAGAGAAGTTCTTTTCCCTCTCACACAACACCAGAACTAGGGGACATCCACTCAAATGAGTGGAGGGAGGATTAAAACAGACAAAAGAAAATATTTCTTTACCCAGCGTGTAATTGGTTTGTGGAACTCCTTGCCACAGGAGGTGGTGATGGCACCTGGCCTGGATGCCTTTAAAAGGGGATTGAACAGATTTATGGAGGAAAGGTCCATCACAGCTTACAAGCTACGATGGGGATAAGCAACCTCCTGGTTGTAGGAGTAGGTTTTCTCTGTGCCAGGTGCCAGGGAGTGGCGACAGGAAACAGGTTATATTGTTGGCTGTGTGCTCCACCCTGAGGCATCTGGTGGGGCCACTGTGAGATTCAGGAAGCTGGACTAGATGGGCCTTTGGCCTGATCCAGCAGGGCTCTTCTGATGTTCTTTATGTTCTTTTCCAAACTGCTCCTGCTGCCCTTCGTTCTCCTCTCTGCTTCTCCTGCTGCACATCTATCTAGAAAGTCCCATCTCACCTTCCGCCCTGCAAGCAGATGGACCATGAAGTAAAAGATCCCCAGGCACGGACTCCCGCCCCACACACACACCCCTGACTGTCAGGAGGGATAGCCAGCCCCCCAGCAGCCAGAAGAGCGTCAATGCTTCCATCAGTAGAAAAGGTTCTATCAGATTTCTGAATCGACAAGAGGTTTTTGGGGGGTGGGTGTTCAGAGAAATCTGGGTGTGAATCCCCCCTTTATTAGTGAATAAAAACAAAGGGAAAAAAGGAAATATAGTACTATAAATAAAATACATAATAAATATTACAAAACATGTTAATAAGCAATCTTTGCATAAATTTCTAAGAAAGACTTCCAAATGTCCAAAAATATATCCATACTGTACAGTACATAATTGGTGTCTATAAGCCAGACATTGACAAAATTAATGGGGCCTCTATCCACTGAGTAATAGAAAGGAGATGGTTTGTTCTAGTGTTTCACAATATGTTTTTCAGCTAACAACACTGGAGCAGAAATAGTCCAATTCAGCTGTCCTGCAGTTAACTTCCATGAAACAGGCATATGATTCAAAATAATCTAAGAATCAGCAAAGATCAATGTTTGTTGTTATGCAATTAATACAGCTAATAATTCCCCTCCCCCATATTATCTCTGTACAAGAAGACATCATGTGCTGTGCGGAAGTGATGCTTCAGAATCAGGCACAACCCCAGCAACTGGATTCTTTGGTCATCCCCTTAAAATAAAGGCATTGTGATTCCAATAAACACTAATAATGTATTAGTAATAAATATTTTTATTGAATTAATGGCAATCTAAGTTCCATCCATGTTGCAGCAGTAATAATAGTAGCTAAGGGCTGGGCAGGCTGTTTATCGTCGGTTAAAGTCTTCTCGGCCCTTTGGGTAAGATCAAGTGTACAGGATGGGGGGGGGGTGTTTGTGTGAATGAATGCAGGTGCGCGCGCGCGCCAGGAGATTTCTAGGATCAGCAGACGCTGCTTAAAAATCCTCCAGAAAGTTTATCGCGGCGTGCTCTTCTTCAGTGCAACTACAGCTCTCCAGCGCAGCCCCTGACAAAATCATCCGCCTTCATTGGTTCTGCAACCAGTGAGTCCGAGAGGGCCAATTGCTGGAGGCGATTGGCAGGAAACAGCGTTTCATATACCTCCCCTTCTGGAACTGCGAGGACTTTCGCTTTCAGCTGGTTTTAGGAAACGAGGCTGGGCTATTCTCCCAACGTTGTTAGCTGAAAAACGAATCTGTGGCAGCTTTCTGGCTGGATCGTCGGCCTACTGAAGAGGTACACAGAGAGAAGCAAGACCCAGCAAGGGACTTGCAGCAGCATCGGTTTTATAGTAGCGAAGTGTTCCGGGAGTAGCCCGGAGCGGGAGATGATGCTCTTGGGAAGAGGAGCCGCCATTAGAGGAAGGAAATCTAGTCCCCTAGTCAGACTGTCACTCTGGAACATGTTTAGTGGGATGCTTCCGGATCCACACAACAAGAAGGCATGAAAGTGTGTGACTACCCTGTCCTGTAGTCTGTGCCCAGTATGTGGTGTTCAGAGAGGCAGCCTGTGGCCAGATTGCCTAGTACAGTACTGGGGGGAGATACTAACTCATCTGCCACCACCCTATCAACTTGTTTCCCCCCCCCCTCCCCTGTTAATATACACATAGTACAATGTATACACTCTAATCTCAGATGAAAGGCTACAGGGAAAACAGAGGGTCGTGGGTTGTGCAGCTACAAGTGTCTTGAGTGTTTGGCCAGGCTGCAGAGAAAGAAAACTGGGGCTGGGGGAGACCAAAGGCTGCCCTGCCCCCTTCCAGCCCAGAAGTCACCTCCCTGGTGTCCCAGTTGCCCCAGCAACCAGGTAGCCTGCCTTGGGAGGGCCATGAGCTTTTTAGATGTTGAAATGTTGCTGCAGATGCTGGATAGAAGGACATGACAAACTTTGTGCTGCATTTTGCACTGTATCTTGTGTTTCTCTTTCATATTTTTATTATTGTTGCTTTTAATAATTGTTTTGTTTTTTATTTTATGTAATTCTTGTTGTTAGCTGCCTTGATTTTTTTGATTTTTTTTTTAGGAAAAGCGAGATAAAAGTTTTAAAAATAAAAAGTTGCCTGGGCTAACACTCTTAAACTCTCCCTGGCCGATGATGAGAGGCCAGTCACTGAGGACCTGAGGGGAGGCAGGGCAGGAGGGCTGGCATTGGCTCTCCTCCACGCTCCAAGCCCTAGCCCCCCAGGGACTGACCCAGGCAGCTGAGCAGAGTAGGGTTCAGGTGCGGCAACCTCCTCCCTGCTCGAGGGCTGTAATACTCCCCGTCGGTCCCCCGGATTTAGCGCTGACCACCCTCCCCCACACCTCAGGGGTGAGGAGCCCACACCAGCGACCCAGGGGAACCTCACAATAATAATGAGCCCCTTAACTGCCTGCAACTTTCAGACCACAGAGGAAAGCTTTCTGATATAGGCCTTTAGTTTCAGTGGAAGGGTTTCATTTGGCTAGCAGCCCCACAGACTGGGCACCACAGCAGAGAATCAAAATAGTTTCAGCAATGGAGGGGTTGTGAAATAGTTATTCCTCAAAAGGCATTTCTTCTTCTTCTTCCTCCTCCTCACTCATGCCCATCCTGCTGTCCTTGTACAGGTCTCACAAGGGTCTTCAATCCATTCACGGAGACTTCACCTGCCATGGCCTCAGCCCCACCATCCATGGGTGTAGAGGAGGAACTCAAGTGCCCCATCTGCATGGAGTACCTGACGGACCCAGTGACCCTGGACTGCGGCCACAACTTCTGCAGGGGCTGCGTCACCCAGTACTGTGAAACATGGGAAGATCTGGGGGACTTGGAGTGTCCCATCTGCAAAGCCAGAATCATGAAAGGGAATTTCCGGCCAAACTGGGTTCTGGCAAATATAGTAGAAAAAATTAAACTTCTACCACTTAATCCTGGAAAAGAGGATCTATGCGGGAGACACAAGGAAAATCTCAACTTGTTCTGCATGGATGATAATGAACTGGTGTGTGTGGGTTGTGAGCGATCCCCAGAACATCGATCACATACTGTCCTTCTCTTGGACAAGGCTGCCAAGGAATACCAGGTAGGATCCTTTGAATCTTTGATAATAGAGTCCTCTAATAATTTTCTGTGGAATGTGAATTTCCTCCTGCTATGTCCAGCTCCCTCCTGATCTGATGTTACTGGTAGTTATTCTCTGCTCTAAGATAGCTCCCTCTTGATAATATTTTCCAATGCCAAAACCTTTGGTTAAATAGTTCAAACTTTTTCCAATTTGCAATCAAGTGCAAGTATGTGTGAATCGGCCCTCTGCCCACGAACAAGGATCTGATCCAGACAAAAAGGACTAAGCTTCCCTTGTGGGGCATACAGCAGCTGTTGTGGGGCAGGGGGATGATCCAGATCAGGATCTGATAGGTGGTAAAGGGTTAAAGTCCCTCTTCTGATTAGTGGCCTCTATTTAGAGTCACTAACCAAGAACCAAGCACTCCAAGGCCAAGATGCAGCTTGATCCTGAGAAAAGTCTTTGGAGGAAACTGCTGACTGAAGGCTTCCAGCCTTGAGCCCGCAGCAGGAAAAGGGTTTTCCTGCTCCAGGATACGTCAGCTGCTCTAGAAAGCCTTCACCTGATGTTGGATGTGGACAAAAGACTGAAGGAGTCCTTCCCTTCCCCATCTCGCAAAGTGTTAAACACATGGTTCACCGATTCTCATAAACCCATTCCGTATCTTTTTAGGCTGCACTGGGATACAAACTGGAAAGAACCTGAGACCCCCAAAGGCACTGAAATGTGGGGCAAGGAGCAAGCATATCCATCAACCGCTCTCTTTTCCTTATAGAGCAGGGGTTCTCAAAGTGGTGGGTTGCGACTCTCCACTTTTTCCGGAAGTGTCTGATTTACCTTTAAGGGGAGTGCTGCCTCCGACATTGCCCCACCCCGCCCCCACAAAGACCTACAGGGGAGTAAGTCCTACAGGGAGTCCCCTGTAGGACTTTGAGAAATGATGTTCTAGAGAGTTTTGATACACTTGTATAGTATCCCCCCCCCCCAAAAAAAAAAAAAGTAGACGAACCTTTCTTTTCTCTTTGTTACAGTTCCAATTCCCTAGATACCTGGAGATTCTGAAGAAGGAGAGAGAAAATATTCGGGCAAATAAAGAAACTACAGAAAAGGAAAGCCAAGACCTTCTTGTAAGTGTCACTATTATTTGAAGATGAACAACTACTAGGACCGATAATGCCTGTAAAAGCTGAAAGTAAATTTAGAAGAGTCAAAATGGCCAGATCTTCACGACAGGCAGTCTAAAGGCGGGTCTTTGTCAGCCTTTTCCTGCTTGAAGTTGATTGGATCTCTGTCAAAGGGCTCTTCCTAGCAGCGGCGTCACTAGGGTTGGTGACCCCTGGAGTGAGATCTCACATGGACCTCCTCCTGTACCAGACCATACAGAATCCTTAATAATGTTTTTTGTACTAATGTTACTCATAAATTGTAATTCTTGTATATTGCTGAATGTAATGACAATAGTAGTGACATCAGAGTCGTAGGAACGCTGCCCCCTACCGGGGACGGCAGGCCAAGATTATGGCATAATCTTGGCCTGCCGTCCCCGGTAGGGGGCAGCGTTCCTACGACTCTGATGTCACTACTATTGTCATTACATTCAGCAAAGCCCTGCCCCCGCCATGTGATGTCACCCGGAAGCCATGCCCCGGGTGACACCACACAGCATCTGAAGGGCTGAAACGGGGCCAAAAACGGCCCAGGGGACGGGGGGGGTGGAAAACGCCCTCCCCGGCCTCCAGGAGCCTCAGGCTGATGAGCCCACCGCCCCCTCTCCCCCGGCCATCAGATGAGAGTCGCGTCCGTGTCCCCCTGCCCAGCCGTCCTTCTCTGCTCGGGTTTGGTGGGCCGCTTCTGACTGGGCTGGGCTGGGGCCTGGGCAGCGTTCTTCGTGTGCGCATGGCGCCGTCCGAAGCTCTACCCCCAGAACGGCCAAACCAAGAAGCAATGCTCCCCGCAGGCGGAGGGTGCCGTAAACGCACTGTAAGCATGTTTTCTGCACTCAGAGTAAGGGCCACCGGCGCCCAGGCCGGCAGCCCTTACACTGCCTCCAGACTGACTCTGCAGACGCCGGAGCAGGTAGGATTTGCACCGGCTGGTGCAGGGGCAGGAGGAGGACGGGCTGGGTTGGCAAGGGAGGGCAGCTGTTGGGTTAGCCGGACCAGGAGGGGGCGGGAATATTGGCGGAGAGCTATGTCGATATCCCCAGCCCTCTCCTGGCCTGGGCTGCCTTTACCCCGCTGCCCTGGATGTACATCGGCTTGAGAGCCGGTGTACCTCCAAGGAGGCCCATTGGGGCCAGGCAGCCCTACACTGGGGGAAGGGGACGATAACCATTTGTGGTGGCCATTTTGAAGCCACCGACTGCCATTTTTAAATGCCCACGGCCATTGTTAAGCTATGAAAGCCACTGTGAAGTCATCAGCAGCCATTTTGAAGCACCTGCAACCATTTTTATACATCCACAGCCATTGATCAGGAAAATGTTATTTCCGCAGTCATTTTGGTGTTTCCCCCCCCCCAAGGGTGACACCCTGTGCAGCCTGCCCCCTAGTGATGCCCCTGCTTCCTAGCAGGGCCGGTCCTCGCCTGAGCCTTGGTGTATCCATGGTGTCACATTAGGGGAGCAAACTGTGCTGTAACAAGGGAAATTACTGCCTGGGGCAAGAGAAAAATAGAGACTAAACAGGCAAGGGGAGCTTCGTGGGTGTTTGGAGGGGCAGGGCCGGAGCTTGGAACGATTCCAATTTTAAGAAGGAACAGACCCCAGATCGGCTAGGACTGGGGTCTCCTAGCAGTATGGGCGTTCACTGGGTCTTGGATGACCACCCTGCCCCACGCTTTAACATTTTTGCACCCAAGGCGCATGCCCCACTCGCCCCACCCTAGTTCCCAGCTGTGAGCAGCAAAGCTGTCTGCTACCTGACAGTGGTGGTGGTGTGGTGATGAAGGAGCCGCTGGCTAAGTTGCTGCCCTCCTCCTCCGGATTCCCTGCCTGCCGTTTCACAATGCAGAGAGGGCATAAGAACATAAGAACATAAGAAGAGCCCTGCTGGATCAGGCCAAAAGCCCATCTAGTCCAGCTTCCTGTGTCACACAGTGGCCCCACCAGATGCCTCAGGGAGCACACAAGACAACAAGATACCTGTGTCCAGTCGCCACTCCCTTGCACCTGGCACAGAGAAAACCCACTTCTAAAACCAGGAGGTTGCTTATGGCTTGTAACCTGTGATGGTCTTTTCCTCCATGAATCTGTCCAAACCCCTTTTAAAGGCATCTAGGCCAGATGCCATCACCACATCCTGTGGCAAGGAGTTCCACAGATGAATTACACGCTGGGTAAAGAAATATTTTCTTTTGTCTGTTCTAACTCTCCCTCCACTCAATTTTAGTGCATGTCCCCTGGTTCTGGTGTTGTGCGAGAGGGAGAAGAATTTCCCTCTATCCACTCTCTCCATCCCATGCATAATTTTATAAGTCTCAATCATACGGTCACCCGTCTCGGCTCCTCTCAGCACTTCGTCCCTTACTTCCCCACCCTTCTCTGCTTTTTGGCAAGGAGTGGGAAGAGAACCAGGAGTAGGAAAAAGGGCAGCAGTGGTGGCAAGAGAACGAGAAGGTAAGTGGATTACAGGGAGATTGATGGGATGGGTGGCAGCAGGGAAAATATGTATATGGTGTGCATTGTGGAAGAGGCAGCGCCTGGCCTCATAGTCTTGGGCACCGAAAGGGGCTGCGGCCAGGTCTGCTTCCTTGTGATTTCTCATAGTTAATATTATAATATTCCCAACATTGGTCTCCTTGTCTCCTCTTTTCATCTACTTTTTGCAGCGGCAAACCAAAGCAGAGAGGGAAAAGACAGTAGCTTTGTTCAGTCAACTACAGCAGTTTCTGGAAGAACAAAAGAAGCTTTTCCTGGCCCGGGTGGAAGAGGTGGAGCAAGAGATTGCAACAAGAAGAGAGGAACACATAGTCAGACTCTCCAAGGAACTTGCCTCCCTTGAAGGTATCATCCAGCAGATGCAGGAGAAGCGTCAGCAGCCAGCAAGAGAACTTCTGCAGGTGAGATGCGAACAGAAATAGCCCAGGTTCCTCTCCAGGGGAAGGAAAAAAGGATACTGCTCTGTGCTTCCTTGGCCTACGCAAGAATGGAGGAACTCAGTGTATGGTGCTGACAAAGAGATCCGTTTATGTATAGGAGCACCCAAGAGAAATAAGAAAGTGCGTTCATTTCACTGGGAACTGGTGATTCCAGTGTTGACGGAATCTGTTCTCATGGTCACGTTTTGGCCACTGACGTCCCTCCTAAGACCTGTTGCCTTCAAGTCCTACTTGTGGGTTACTTTGGAGGTCCGGTGCAGCCCACAGTGTGCGGCCCACTGGGTTGATGTTAAGGGCAGAGGCGTCGCTGGAGGGGGGGCGGTACTGTAAGTTCTGCACCATTCTAATCCCTGTTTACTCCCTGGTACGAGGTGGCCCCGATCCCTTGCCGTCGCAGCATGGAATGGCTCCGAAGGCAACGGGCAGGAGACTCCCTGCCTGTTGCCTTTGCTGCACGGAATGGCTCCTGCAGCGAGGGGGCGGGGCCACCTTGTACCGGGGAGTAAACGGGGATTAGAACGGTGCAGAACTTACAGTACCGCACCACCCCCAGCGACGCCTCTGGTTAAGGGAAAGGCAGAGATACCCAGCCTCTCCCCATGCCCTCGGGTGCCATTTAACATGAAAACTGGAAAATTTGCTGTCACCAGAAAGGGAGCTATCCCCCCAAACTGAGGTAAAACCAAGGTACCCATTCTCACCCCACCTTTCATCTGGGTTTGCCGAAGAGGTTCGGGTTCCAGCTTGGAACTTGGTGGCTAGATGCACAATCCAGGGAGTGAACTGACCAGGTGAACCCCAACTCCTTAGCCTCCACGCTTGCCCTGGGTAGCAGATGCCCTAGCAGAAGACCCTGAGTGGAGAAAGCTCTGGGCTCTGGACATGCAGACAGGGCAGGTAACTTTATTGATAAGAAATGAACACAAAAAGCGAAAGGGGAAATAGTAAAAACAGGTACTAGTAATTGGCTAAAAAAAAACAACCAGATATTTGTTAGAGACAAAATCAAAGTGATAAACATCCAACACAACGAACTAGGCATAGCCCAGTCTAGAAAGGTACCAAGGGGGAGCTGGAGGGGCAGACGGTCATGAACAGATAACCTTTGTTCAGAGCTAGAACCAACCTGCCCATCTATCTCCTTCGAAGGACTTCCCTGACTCCAGCCCAGGCTGTTCCAATTGGCTAACCCAAACATGGAGAATCCCTTAGGTAGACCACCCATGTACACCGCCTTGAATTAAAGTCGGAGGAGAAATCCAATGAGCAAGAAAGGCGGTATATAAATACTGTATATTATTATATTATTATATTATTATTATTATCCTGACTCCAGCCCAAGCTGTTCCAATTGGCTAACCCCAAGATGGGGAATCCCTTAGGTAGACCATCCTGAGTGGCACTTCTGTGTGTCACTTTGCCTGCTGTTTCTAATAGCTGATGAGGATTTTCTCCTCGCTTTATGAAGCTCCTCCCCCCAACCCTTAAGTGGTGTGTGCTATGCAGACCCTCACCCCTGGACACATCAGGGGCCAAGGGTCATCGCCTTCCAGGATCTCTCCGGGCTCTTCATAGTGTGGCCTATGGCAGGCACTGAGTTCCCTCTTCTTTTTCTCTCTTCCCTTCTAGGATGTTGGAGGCACCTTGCAGAGGTAAGTGGATCCCACTCATTTCATGCTTCATGTTGCTGGGAATAGCCTGAGGAGCAGGTGGAGGCTAAGGCCTTCCAGGCCCCTGAGCAGAAACTGTGTCTCCATACTCTCCAGCATTTCATAGGTGAAAACACTGTGATTCACACACCAAGTTTCACTTTCAGAGCACTCTTTCCTTTTCACTACTACATAGCAGGGATGTATCTAAGTAACTAGGTCACGAGTGCGAGTACGAGTCATTTTTGCAAGAGTGCGAGTCTGAGTGCAAGTCAGTGTCAAACGTTTTGGGCAAGTACGAGTCAAGTGCGAGTCATTTTTGCACGAGTGCGAGTCGAGTACGAGTAAGGCCAGAAACCACGAGTCACAAGTCACGAGTCGAGTCACTTTGGGGAAAATGGCTTTTTCCCCTGAAAATGGGGAAAAATTACCTCTGAGACTTTTAAATGGGGAAAAATTACCTCTGAGACTTTTAAAGCACCCACTTGGCTCCCCCTATGCCCTTTCCCTCAACTCTCAGTCTTGTCACCACCCATCTGGTTTGGGAAAAACAAGCGTGTCTACATTCAAACCATTTATTATTCCCCCCCTACACCTTCCCCTTGCTGAGCCGAGCATCCTTTGGGCTTGGAGTTTTGGTCAATGAGGAGGAACTGCTGCGGCAGCTTCGCCTTCCCTCACTCCTCCCCACCCCTCGCGCTTGGAGTTGTGGCCAATGGCAAACAGACAGCAACAAAAGGGGGGACTCAGAGCCAGGGTTGCTTTCCCACCCCCTTGAAAACCCTTCCTCCCTGCTGCCCTCCTCCTCCGAGGTCTCCACTGCGCCTGCCTGCCTGCCTGTGTTGATGCCGGCCATTAAACGAAAATGACTTGGAAATGGCAAGTCGTTACCCCCACGAGTGCAAGTCAAGTACGAGTACCGTGAGTCACTAGTGCGAGTGCAAGTGCGAGTCAGTGGGTCACGAGTACGAGTACGAGTCAGGGGAAAAGTGGCTAAGTCACACTTGCGAGTCGAGTCATTTGACTCGAGTCCCCATCACTGCTAGTGCTGAGAATGCACTGTATTCACTGAAGATGCAGTGACCCACGCATTTATTTATTTCTGTATTTATATACTGTACTGTCTTTCATCTCCTTAGATTGCCCTTCAGGTGTTACTCAAGGCGGTTTACATAGACAGGCTGATAAGGATCTTTACAATGTTATTCTACATAGAACTGTTCAACTCCAGATAGCTTCCTTCTACAGTGTAGTCATCTTCACTTAGCTGCAGAACGCAAGCCTCAAGCTTTCCGCAGGCAGCCACAAATCATGCCGAATGGGGATCTTCCAATCGTTATCAATCTGTCACTGACATTCTCAGCATTCCAACGTGGTGAGAGCATTCCATTTTCTCACCACGGCACACAACAGCAACTCCTCTTTGCCACTGTCATGATAGCGTATCAGTGACTTCCTGGTCTCCCAGGAAGAAAATGGGCTGCTCCTGCTTAGCTTCCAGCAGTCTTCAGGCAGTTCGACCTCAGGACCACACCTCCTGCCCAAATGGACTCAGAGGAAGGAGGGGGACATTCACCAACCTAGGAGGCTCTGAGAGCAACAATATGTCTCCTTCCTTTGTGAGCCTCTCCGAGTCCCGTGAAAGAACTGAGAGATCATCCCCAACCTTCTCCAGGCTTAGGAAGATGACTGGGGATCTCCCTGGTCTCACACTGAACCTTGGAGAATCTTGCTCCTTTCTCAGCTCAATGTGTCAAGGACAAACCCCTTTGCCCTCCTACCCAGCTAGAAGCAGAAACAGGTCAGGCGCACCCCACAGGCGACTGCCATGTAATTTCCCCTTCTCTGTGTACCAGACTAACAATAAACCTGGCAGTGGCAGAAAAGAAAGGGAAGGCTGGGGTTTCTCTTGACTGCCTGGTCGTGTTCAGATCGCTTCCTGGTTTAGATTAGGGTAGTGTATAATTTGGGGATAGAACAGTGTCGTAGGAATGGGGGGCAGGGCAGACCACCCTTGGGCGGCACGGGGGGGTGCATAAGCCAGCGGAGGTGGAAAAAACGTGTTTTTCAGCGGTTTTTTCAGCATGGCAGGGAAAAAGGAGTCACCCGCCTGGGCCCTAGTGGCCGTTTTCTGGTGAAAAAATGCGGGGGTGGGGTGGGGGCGGTCCTGCAGGAAACCCACCAGAGGGGCGGGGCTTGTGATGACACGAGCGAGGGGACGGGGTTTGTGACATCACGGGGGTGTCACGTGGCTGCCGCCCCCCTGGCGAGGCTAGCTACGCCACTGGGATGGAATCTGAGAGTCTTCCGGGTTTTCCTGATAGCATGGCAGGCACTCCTCTGAAAACCCTCATCTGTTTGTGGGATGTAGGGATGAGTTGGGTGCTTGACATGACTGCTCCCAACCAAGTAACGTTTCCCCCTGAATAGATCCCATTTGGTTTTACCCAAGAGCTGGGAGATGAAGTAACTGGGAAGACAGCTGGCACGTGGCAGAAAACTCGGTGCCAAATTGGATGCCAACACAAATGCAGAATATGGTACTTTGGGGGGGGGGGTAAAGTCTAAATAGTGTGCCAGATGGGGCACAAAATCATGGGGGGGGGAGCTTTAGCTCGTTGCCCATGCCATGGTTGTCATGCACTATTGTGTTCCCAATATGCTACTGCACACACATCCATTGCCTCGTAAATAGGGGCAGCGATTTACCAAAGGATTACCATTCTGGTTAGGATGATACTTTATCCTTCGCACTTGCCCCACGTGATACAAGACTTGTGTATATCAGGTCAGTGATTCAGGATCTCTCTACAATCACCACTACACATCATGCAGGGCTCCCAGAGTGCTGTCCTGTTCCCTCTGGTACAGGGACGTCATCAAAGGGAAGCGCACGGGGCGGGACGCGTGTACAAGGGTGACGCGCGTCCCCCCGGTACCTACATTTTGATGTGGAAGTTGGGCCCGCCCGCCCGCCCTTGCGTCCATTGGGCTCCAAAATGAGCCGAAAATGGAGCGCAGGGGGGTGCTCTGCTCCTGCGCGTGACGTCACACGCGGAGCTGCTTCCTTAAAGGTGACGCACGCCCCCGCTCTGGGGTGACGCACGTCCTAGCGACGCGACTGCTCTGGTACACATTGCTGCAGTTGCTTCTGTAGTGCTGTATTTTATATTCATTTACTCTACAATAGCTATAAAAAGGGGGACGTTTCCAGAATGCTAGTAAGTATCCTAATTCATACAATTTTCAATGGCCAACACATTACAGTCCTATAGAGCCTTCCTTGGAAAACTACTAAATACACAGCTGATGTATTCAGCACCAGAGGCTCTGCTTCATGTCTGTTCCTTTGGTGGTCCCTTGAATGGGACCAAAAGGTGGCATACAACTTTGTAAACAAATGAATATCACTTTTGTTGTTTTAAGCGGCTGCTTCGTCTATGCATCATTTTTGCTGCTCTTCACCATCTCCTGAATTGTTTTTCCCCCCATTTCTTTCCTATACACACTTACCTGGGAACAAGTTCCATTGACCTCAGTGAGACTTACTTCTAAGTAGACATTGTGGTCTTAATGACTTGTTTTCTAAGTGACAATTTTCTCCTTTTAAAAAACACACACGGTATATCAAAATTACCTGTATTGCCCCGAGTATAGGACGCTCCTGATTATAAGCCGCACCCTTAAAGTTTGGTGTTATTTTTTTAAAAATACATTTTTAACTTTAACTTAAATAAAATATACACATTAGTAGAATAGTAAAACAGTACAGCTTTAGTACAGTTAAAGGCATAGGCACCCTGTCCCTTATTGAATCTGGGCACCCTAGTATAAGTAGCCTTCCCAGATCCAAAGGGGGACAGAGTGCCTAACCTTTGGAATTTGGGCAGGTGCAGCTTGTTGCAACCTTCCATGATGATGAGTTGCACCTGCCCAAATTTCAATGGTTAACAGCACAATCCTATGCATATCTACTCAGAAGTAAGTCCTATTGCATTCAATGGGGCTTACTCCCAGGAAAGTGTGCATAGGATTGCAGCCTAAAGGTTGGCACTCTGTCCCCCTTCGGATATGATAAGCCTATGCAGGAGCTCTTGCTCTCAACTTTCAAACTGCAGGATCAATAAATATCTTAGTTTCCACAGAGTCCTGGGGCTGGAACTTAAGGGTTAATTTTTTCAAATACCTCTAAGGCTAGAGGTTGCTAGAGAGATCCTGGCCATTTAGCAAGTGATTAAGAGCTGAAAACACAGCTTTTGTAGTTTAAAAAAAGAAAAAGTTTTTTACCTTTGAAAGAGACTTGGAAAGGCTTGAAAAAGGGAAGCTTTGCAGAAAACTCTAGGCCAGCGGTGGGGAACCTCCGGCCCCAGAGGCCATCCGGTCCGGCCCCCGGAGAGATTGCTGGGAGGCCACCCAACCGGCCCCTGGAGGCTTCGCCAGGTCCGTGCGTCACCTCCGGAGGCCGGGAGAGGGCCTCTGCATGTCCTCCCCGGCCGCCGCCTTGACCTCTTCTCACCAGGCCATTGGCCATTTCGCACATGCGTACCACGCCGATGAGGGCAAGCTCTTGCCCTCTTGCCCTCATCGGCATGGTACGCCGGAGGTGATGCGCGGGGACCCGGCAGCGGCTTCGGACGGTGAGCGCGGAGCCTCCGGAGGCCGATGGGGGGCGGGGGCAAAAATTAATTAAATAAATAAAAATGGCACCCGGCCTTACGGCCGGCCCTCAAGCAAATTTCTAATATTTAAAACGGCCCTTGCCAGGGAAAAGGTTCTCCGCCCTGCTCTTGGCAGAAAACGCTAGACTTTGATTGTAGGCCACACCCCTACTTTAAAGACCTGCCTGAGGACAAAAGTGAGTCTTATACTCGGGTTAGTACGGTATTTGTGCTCTTAAGCTTAATGAAGCAATGGAAATACTGTAATTAAGACAAGAAGGCTCCTGCCACAAAATCTTCCAAGTGTGCACTTCTTGTGAGTAAATCCTATTGGGCTCAATGGGGCTTACCTCAGAGTAAGTATGGAAGGCTCGATTGGGGTCTTCTGCATGATACAGTTAGGCTTCCCTCCCTCTCCCTCTTTGTTTTTCTGCTGAAGCAGTTGTTTCTGGATTTGATTCTAGGTCGTTGTTTCTGTATTGCGGCCTGTTTCTTCTGTATAGCCCTGCCCTTTCCACCTTCTTCATTCCGTTCTTCTGCTCCGCTCAAATTCTGGAGTGGATGGATGGTGGGATAATATGGTTTTTCTCCCCCAGGTATGAGATGAGAGAGAAATTTGAGAATCTCATGGCTTTTCCTCTTGAGCTGAAGTGGATGATCTGGGATTTCTGTGATCTAAACCCCTTTCTGGAAAGTGTCACAAAGCAATTGAAAGGTAATGAAGAATGACTGCAAGTGTGTTCTTATATGGGTCCATTTGGGAGATACCACTCACTCTGTCTGACCAGTCCTATACAATAAGAATGCATGTGCTCATGATATGCATGTATAGGCTTACCAGATCTCCAACCGGGACAGAGTGCTAGACCTTTAGGAGCAGAATGTGGGCACGTGTTGCTTGTTAAACCTTAGAGCACAACCCTAGGCATGTCTACTCAGAAGTAAGTCCATTGTGTTCAGTGTGGCTTGCTTCTTAGACATGCCTAGGGTTGTGCTCTAAGGTTTAACAAGTTATACCTGCCCACATTCCTTCTCCTAAAGGTCTATAGCACTCTGTCCCGGTTGGAGATCTGGTAAGCCTACGCATGTATCCTGGTCCCTTCCCACACATCTGAGCCTGTGGGGCATTTTCTAAATTGCATTAAAACTTGATTTTATTTAAAAGATTACAAATTTACACCTCATAGTGCTCATGGAAAAGGTAATTAAATAAAAATGCCATCAACTCTCCAAGATAGGAGCCAGTATGTGCCTCTTCATGAGTGAATCCCTGCCGATGGATTTCATGGGGTGAATCTGAGTTCTAGTATTTTGAGAGAGGGAGAAAAACATCTCGCTATTGGCTCCCTCCAGACTTCCATACCATGCATAATTATGTAAATCTTGAGCTTGACCCATCCCCTTGATCATCTCTTTTCTAAGCCAAACAGCCACAACTGTGTTAGCCTTTCCTTGTAAGGCATCTCCAACCCCTTTGGCATTCTGTAACAGGAAAGGGGCTCCAGGGGATGGCTAGAAGGGGGACTCAAACACCTTTCACAAGTGGAAATCAAAGAAACAGTTTGGTTCGCCCAAAAAATACTTATTCATTGGATGCGATGCTTAATTAATATACAGTAGTACAGTATATATAAGGCCAGCGGGTGGCGCACTGGTTTAAACCGCTGAACCATGAGCTGTCGATCGAAAGGTCGGTAGTTCGAATCCACGACGGGGTGAGTTCTCGTTGCTTGGCCAGCTCCTGCCAACCTAGCAGTTCCAAAGCATGTTAATGTGAGTAGATAAATAGGTACCGCTTGCGGGAATGTAAACAGCGCTCCGTGTTCCAGCTGCATGCTACGCATTGCGGCAAGGAGAGTCATGCCAGCCACATGACCACGGAGGCGTCTTCGGACAATGCTGGCTCTTCGGCTTTGAAATGGGGATGAGCACCACACCCTAGAGTTGGACACGACTGGACTTAATTGTCAGGGGTCACCTTTTCCTTTACCTTAGTACAGTATATGGAATTCGCTCCACAAAATGTAGTGGAGAGGGATTAGACGCACTCACAGAGTGCGAGTCTCTTATCAATTGTTGTTCATCATGGTGGCTGTATGAACCATGAATGCCTGGTGGGAAACAGCAGGGAAGGGTTGCTGTCTTTCTGTTCAGTGGTGGATTTTTCAGAAGCATCTGGGTTGGTCGTTGCAGCAAAGAGGATACTGGATTAAATGAAGCTTTGGTCTGATCCAGTAGGGCTCTGCGGTTCTTAAGAGGACACAGAGTAGGCTGCCTCCTGCAGATTCCCACCCATGTACTCACCACCACCAGCCTCCAAAGCGGAACCATCTCAGTCCCAAGCCAGGCAAGCGCGAATGATTTATCTAATAAAGTTAGAGTTGTGGCAAGTTTCTTGACCAAGATTTGCTTCAGCTTCTCCTTAACAGAAAAAGAGGCTAGAATGTGGTAAACTCATCATTCAGTTCTGAGATTTTGTTATAGACACAATGGTGTGGTACTTAATATCTCTTTCTTTTGCTCCTGTAGACATTCTGGTATCTGGACTTCACATGCAGAAAGGTAAATTTTGGTGCCCAATTAAGGCCTGAAGTCAGGTCAACCTTATGACTTTAGAGCAGGGGTTCTCAAAGTGGTGGGTCACGACCCACCACTTTTTCCAGATGAGGATATGCCCTTAAGGGTGTGTGTGACCAGCCAGAATGTTGGCGGTGGCGCTCCAGAATTGGGCCTGCCACTGACTCAAAACGCTTTGTTTAATATACCTGGTTGTCCTGCCAGATCCCTGAAAGGTCCGGGGGGGGGGGGGAGGCCTGCTGCTGCCTCTGTAGGCCTCCCCAAGGCTCCAGTCATCGTTCGATCGTGTTGCAAAGCCCACTTCTGGTTTTTGCTCAAAATCGCCCTGCCCCCACAAAGACTTACAAGGGAATAAACTCCCCTGTAGGACTTTGAGAAACGCGGCTTTAGAGGATACTAATCCTGTCCTTTGAGAGCTCTGCTGCCTTTCAAATATCCAAAGCTTTTTCTACAGTTGAATCAGCTTCTCTCCACAATCTCTCTTGCCCTGTAGAATCTTGGATTCCATCTACAATCCCAGCCCTTATCAGTGAGTCTTCTTTACAAGTTCCAAAATTACAGCTTGCTGCTAGCATTCTTACAGCCCAATCCTGTGCATGCCTACTCTGAAGTAAGACTCATTATAGTCAATGAGGCTTACTCCCAATTAAGTGTGGATAGGATTGCAGTCTTAATTTACTCTTCAATGCCTTCCCCTGTTGCTTGATCTTGGGTAAAGAAGTAATACCGTATTGTCCCGAGTATAAGACGCACCTGATTATAAGACGCACCCTTAAAGTTTGGTGCTATTAAAAAAATTTAATTAAATCACTGGCATTAAATTGCAACAGCCTGATTATAAGACGCACCCCTAGTTTAAAAACTTAAATTAGGAGAAAAAAGTGAGTCTTCTACTCAGACCAATACGGTATTCAAGTTACTGTACATCTTTCCATAGTTTCACTCTTTTGGGGGCTACAATGAGCCTCAAAACGAGTCATTATTGCAGACAGGGTGTGCTGTGTGTGAGGAATGTCTACACATAGTATCTTTTCTCTCCCCCTTACTCCAATCAAGTAAAAAACAAATCTTCAGAGCTTTCTTTGTATCTCTCATTACAATATCCACATACTGTACAAATTGAATTCTTCTTTCCAAGTTCTCCATGGCTGGACTAGATTCTGGACTTATAAGCTCAGTGCCCCCAGTATCTTCAGGTCCTGCGTTATCTCTTTCCTTTAGTTTGTAAAAGGTTTCTTTTTTCCAACTCACTATTTGTAGTTCTTCCTCTGTTTAATTTTATCTGAAGTATTTATATCCTGCTTTTCTTATCCCTGTTGTGCAATTCAAAGCGGTTTAGGATTCTGTCACTTCTGATACCATGCTTCAAGTAGCAATGCTGGCTTCAGTCACAAAGCCACAGAAAGTTTAAAAACAAGCTTAATAACTCTATTCAAGATCAACTTATACGGGGGTTTCCATTCAGATCTCTAGCTCTGCATTAACAAACAAGATGGAGAAGGTGTGGCCTGAACTAGTCTTCAAGGAATCTGGTATGAACTAGCCCTATCTTCATATTGCTACATACATAACCATACGTTCATGGCTGTTTTCTGATAACCAGAACGGAGGCACCCAATTGTCCTTGGAAGTCTGGGCTGGCCAGATCACACGGGGTGTCAAGGTGCTATGTATCCAATTCCCTCCAGCTTTTCTGTCCACTCAGTTTTCTTAAACAAAAGAGCACAATTAAGCCCGAGACATATCTCGGCACATCTCGCGTGTGTCGTGTCTGGTGTGTCCGCCAGCGTCCGTTTTCTTGTGGTGTGATGTTCCTCCGGCTGCCCACCAGGAGCCACTGGGAGGGACATTCTGGGTCACGCCTCCCTTGCCCAATGCCAAGGTTTTCCTGCATTCGTCGCGTCACGTTTGCGTTCAGCCAGTCGGAGCCTTTTCTTAAACTGGGGGCAGGACGCGGAGCAAATGCAGTAGCCAATCGGAATCTAGTCTGAAGAGTCTTGATTCTGATTGGCCAAAAGGGGGGGGGGGAAGGCAGAATGTCTTCCCTTTCTCCGTGCAGCTTTTGCTGGTGGGCCTGGGGTTCCTAGCGGCACGTCAGCCGCGCAGGCAACGCGACGGGCACGCCGGACGCGACGCACGCAAGACGTGCCCGGTGTGTCTCGGGCTTAAGCATTTTTCTTCTTTTAAGTTGCCTTGAAAGGCAGGAGAGGCAGGATATAGCTATTGCAAATCAATGAATAAAACGTGGGTCAATGTAATCAGTAGGGTGTTTTCTGTGTCATTGACAGTCCTCTTTCTGCTTTTGTTGAGATTACAGCACAGGCAAGTTCTCTGTTCAAATGTGGGGACAGTCTGGAAGGAGGAGAGGAGCACCCCAAGCCTGAAAGTGGCACATGGAAGTCCCATTGATTGAGGGTGGGAATGAAATTTCAATGAGGTGTCTCTCGGCTGATGTTGGTGAATCGCCCAACTCACTCTGTTCTCTCTCTCTCCATCTCCTCTACAGCAAATGTAACTCTGGATCCAGACACAGCTAATCCACATCTCATCCTGTCTGAGGATCGTAAAAGTGTGAGATGGGGAGACAGACCTCGAAAAGTGCGGGACAATCCGAAGAGATTTGATGAATGTTCTGTTGTGCTGGGACTTGAGGGATTTACAGCAGGCAGATACTTCTGGGAGGTCGTTGTGGGGACAGAAGAAACATGGACAGTGGGAGTTGCCAGAATGTCTGTGAGGAGAAAGGGCCATTTTTACTCAACTCCTGCGGAAGGGGTCTGGACTGTTGGGCTGTGGGGAGGTACTTACAAGGCCTCCATCCCCCCAGACTGCCCTCCCCTGTCCCTGAGTGGAGAGCTCAAGAGGATTCGAGTGACTCTGAACTATACTGGAAGACAGGTGGCCTTTTTTGACGCTGATACAGCAGGCCTGCTCTACATATGCTCAGAAACCTCATTCTTCCAAGAGATTCTCCTTCCTTTCTTTTACGTGCGTGGAAAAGCCTGCCTCAGACTCTGTCACTGAGGCAGGACACATGATCTCCTCATAAGTGTGAGGAAGCCTTCGCCATTATAAGCCTTTCTTGTGTTAGCCAGCTCAGTCAATTAAAGGGCCAGAAGCGCTGAAAGCTGGGAGAGCATCAATGACCTGAAGTAGCCAGGTGATTATTATCAGAGCTCTGATCTTTGTCACCGTCACCAGGGTCTGCTACTACTCCAGACCCCTGTGCTCGGTTTCCCCCACTCCCTTGTTACTGTGGTCTACAGCAGACCAACAATTGTAGAATTCAACATCCCACCTCCTTCTTAGGTTAAGTAGCTATACTGGATTCAGATACATCCAACCTTCCCCCCAGTATTTACCACAATGAGGAGTTTAAGGAAATCATTTGCTTTAATAATCAAATATGGTTACACAATTAAGGACATCTAAAGAATGAATACACAGGATAAAACAACAACTTCTAACTCCTACACTTTACTGGTCCTATGCTCACCCAATAACATTCTTTTCCTTGGGCAGATCTTTAGCTCCCTTCTTTATTTTGACTGGTGAGCTGCTCCCTTTTGAAGAAATACAATTTGTACTAGGTCTCTTGTCTTTTTTATACTTTTCCCCCCTCAAAACCAGCAACCTAGTAGGCCCCAGATCCTGCTGAGCCTTCTAGAACAGGGGTTCTCAACCTTTGGAGACCCGGGTACCCCCTATCACGGTCCAATTTTCTGAAGTACCCCCTGCTAATTAACTGCTAATTAATTGGATTAATCAATCAATTAATTAATTAGGTAATTAATTGTTAAATAAAAAAGTACTAAAACAATTTTAAATGTGAAAAAATGTCTTATTTAACTCTGTGTGTGTGTGTGTGTGTGTGTGTGTGTGTGTGTGTGTGTGTGTGTGTGTGTGAGAGAGAGAGAGAGAGAGAGAGAGAGAGAGAGAGAGAGAGAGAGAGAGTGAGTGAGTGAGTGAGAGGATCTCTTTTTTTCTCCAAGTCACACTTCCCAAAATCAGCTCCTCCCTCCCCACCCCACCAAAGTACATTTTCCAAAAATAAGCCCCAAACCAAAATCAGAGAGACAGAAGGGCTCCGAAAATAATTACAATTTAAAATCCATGTTAATTAACACTTAATTAGCAGCGGATGGGGCAGATAAGGGGCAGGGCTTGGCGTACCCCCAGCAAGAGGTCCGCGTACCCCTAGGGGTACCCATACCACAGGTTGAGAACCTCTGTTCTAGAAGATTACCTCATCCTCATATGGAGATTACGCCACACACTCCTGTGTTTACCTCACCTGTTTTACTCTCACTCCTGCCCCTTATATGGTCATAGCTGCTCTCAACCTTCTCAAGATGTCCTTGAACAGGTACCTGGTTATGCAGAGGCTAGGCCAGCTGCTCCTAGTCTTGCCAAACTGGTCCTTTCTCTGAAGATGGTCAAGGGGAAAAACAATGGCAGCTGGATTAAACTTTCCTGTGGCATTCTTAAAGCCGGAGTTCCAAATTTTGTCTATCAGGGTCATCTTCTGTTTCCTGTTCAGAAGACCCAGGTGTTTATACTTTGTTATCTGGATATCTCACACTTGTAACATTTTGACAGCCTGCTGGCTCTTTGCTTCACCTGATGAGGTCCATAGAATTGGACGAAACGTAGTGGTTCCTATGTGGTGTGTGCTTTCCTGTAAACATTTTTATAACTATCTTAAATGTTTTTAATCTTGTTTTTTAAAACATGTGTTTAAACTTTTTTCTGGTTTTAAATCAGTTTTTAAAGGAACGTATATGTTTTTGGGAATTTTATGACACGTGGCTTTTATTCCTGGTTTTTACCCCCAAGACTTTGCATAACTTATATACTGTATTGCTCCTATTTAAATGAATGTGGAGTATGTTTGGACAAGGTGAAATCCTAGCTGGAACAAAACCTGAAGTGCTTCTTGCTCCTGTTGTTGCTTACCCTGTTTGTGTTTTTCCCCCATTTCATATGTGCATGTTTATCATTACCTTGCACAACTGGCTCTGAAATGAAAAGAACTAATCTTTACTGATTTCGATGTGCTGAAAATGAAAATGACAATAAAATCTCTATAGGACAGGGGTCTCCAAACTATTTATCTGGCCCATAGCAGGCTAGCCAGCGTGGCCTGCTGCGGCCTCCAGCTCCACTACCCTCCCGGCTCCCCACGCCTACCGTGAAGGCTGTGGCAGGCTGCAGTGACTGTTGAGCGCTCTGGCAAGCAGCTGTAGGAGGCTGTGGCAGCCAGCAAGCAGCTCTCCATTGGCTGCCGCGGCCGGCAAACAGCTCCCTACTGGTTGCTCGTGGTTCACTGACGCGGCTGGAAGGGGAGGGGCCGTGGTCTAGATGGGCCTGTCAATCATGCCCATCCAGCCCGCAGCTGAAAAACTTTGGACCACCCTCGTTTAGGAGAAGCAGTCCTTCCAGCTAACTTGTTAAAGGAGGAACTAGAGTGGTGGGCTCCGATACTTGCCCACCTGTTTACGGCAGTGGACAGGACAGGTGCAATGCCTAAGAACTGGACAAGAGCCATAGTTCCAATATATAAAAAGGGTGACCGTAGCTCACCAGCCAATTTTAGACCAATACGTTTACTATCAGTCATTGGCAAGTTGTACACCAAACATTTATTATGCAAACTCACTGAGTAGATCAACAGCAATTCAATTTTAGGGTTTCAGACAAGGGAAGTCAACAAAATGGGGTTTCAGACAAGGGAAGTGGCGCCACAATTGTGGAACTCCTTGCCAGGGGACTTGAGAACTACCTCCCTCATGACTTTTGGGCGAGGGCTCAAAACGTTTGTTTCATCTAGCGCAGGGGTTCTCAACCTTTGGAGGCCTGGGTACCCCCTATCACGGTCCAATTTTCTGAAGTACCCCCTGCTAATTAACTTCTAACTAATTGGATTAATCAATTAATTAGGTAATTAATCATTAAATAAAAAGTACTAAAACAAATTTAAATGTGAAAAAATGGCTTATTTAATTACGTGTGTGAGTGACAGACAGACAGACAGACGGACAGATATGCAAGGATCTCTTTTTTTCTCCAAGTCACACTTCCTAAATCAGCTCCTCCTCCCCCACCCCACCAAAGTACATTTCCAAAGTACAAAAATAAGCCCAAAACCAAAATCAGAGAGACAGAAGGGCTCCAAACATAATTAAAACTTAAAAATCCATGTTAATTAACACTTAATTAGCTGCTGATGGTCCAGATAAGTGGCAGGGCTTGGCGTACCCCCAGCAAGAGGTCTGCGTACCCCTAGGGGTACCCGTACCACAGGTTGAGAACCCCTGGTCTAGCGTTTGGGTGATGGGTTGTTGTCTGACTCCTGTGTATCAAGATGTTCTGCTTTGCTGCTTCACTGCTCCATATTGTCGCCCCCCAGTGGATTTTATTGTTTTTAATTTATTTTATGTATTGTTTTTAAATTATGTATTTTAATCCTTGTTGTAAGAAGCCTTGGGCATTTGTCTTGACATAGGATAAGGTGGGGTATAATTTTTTAAAATAAATAAATAAATACAAATAAATGTGTGTATAGGACTGCAGCCTTAGGAGAGGACATCTAACCCACCATTCTCTCTCCAGCCCGAGCTCAGGCAGATGCTTCCGGATCTTCGGCAGGTTTATGGCCAGATCTGCCCACTAAAGAGACAAGTTAAACAAGTTTTTTTTTTATGACAAGGGTACAAGAATACAAGAGGAAGTGCCAGCTGGCCACACCCTGTATTGTACGTTCAGCTTTTGACTTACATGCTTCAGTCATTTCCCTGGCGCTTCCAGTGACGGAAGGAAACCAGGGGAGAGGTTAAAAAAGGGTCGTTGGGTTACTGTGCTTTTTACAAGAAGCACAAACCTTTGGTACCTCCCCGGCTGGAACGGTGAGGCTCTTGCTTTGGCTAACTGCAGGAAACCCAAGTCAGGAAGAGGCTCTCGGCTTTTCTCCCATCTCTACAAAGAGGCTCCGGAACGAATCTTTGGCATCTTCCTGGCTGGATCTGCCCCCGGAAGAGGTAGGCTCCCCTAGAAGGAATGGCTTCTTAAGAGCAAAGAGGGCAGTGAGAGCTTATAATTAAAACAGGTAAGCAGCAAACTCAATATTCGCAGACAACAGCTAGCACCCCATTCTGACCCCAGCATGTGTTCAGCCGGATGCTTCCAGGTCTTTACCAGGATGAAAATGACTGCCCTCCCCTTTTATTTGTGCCCAGAATTTGGCGTTTGGAGAAGCAGGCTGCCCCTGGATATGGAGGTTCCATTTAGGTAGCATTGTGAATAATACGGATCCAGCTGTCCCCACCCTCTCTGCAACCTCAGCCAATCAACCTTGTCCCTGCCTTTCCATTACTGTGCATATGCTCTGCTTTCTCGCCCAAATGAATGACTGCAGAGAAAGAGGAGGGGCAGTTGTGCAGCTAACTGGCCACTGTTGTTTACTGTTTTTAAGTGTGCAGCAGAGGAAGAGGATTGGCACAGTTAAATTCAACCTTCAAGTATAAAAATCCTACAGCTGGAATTAATACAATCAACTGTACAGAATGAGATGTACTGTACTGCTGAATAAACATGCACAGGATTGCATTCTACACCATAATATACAGTGGCCCACTTTTTTCCGCAGATTCGGAACCTGCGCATTTGACTAACTGCGGGTTCTGACCCCACAGAAAAAAGGCACTTCCGTTTTTTCTGAGAAACTGGAAGTGCCCTTCAGAAGCCCCCAGGAGGCCTTCTGAAACACAGGAAGGTCGTGTGCACTCCTCAGAAACCTCCTAGAGGCTTCTGAAGCGCACTTCCACTTTTTCCAAGAAATTGGAAGTGCTCTTCAGAAGCCTCCAGGAGGCCTTCTGAGTGGCGGTAAGACCGCGTGCGACCTTCTGCATCTCAGAACGTCTCCTGGCTGTTGTCTCAGAACGGCTTCTGAAGGGCACTTCCGGTTTTTGGGAATTGCACCCCCCCGCAGGTTTCATTACCCATGGATCTTGTTATCCGTGGGGGATCCTGGAACAGATCCCCCGCGGATAACGAAGGCAAACTGTATATAGCATCATTTCCAGGGGCTATTTAGTGATGTCTCCCTTTTATATACTGTAATATATGTTGTTGTGAGCCTTTTCCCGTCAGGGAATCATTTTTCAACTTATTTTGCAGTGGAAAATTATCTGTGCATTTTACAGTTAAAAAGTTGTATATAAGTATACTTAATAACAATAGTAATAAATAGTGTGTGCTCCTTAGCAGTCTGCAGCATTCAGGATACTTAGATGTTTCAAAAACTGGTCACCACAGTGGAAAATTCACAGATTGTCTGCAATGGAGAATTTGTGAAATAGTTATTTATTCATTCAGTTTATATCCTACTTTTCTCACCGAAGGGCAACCAAAGTGGCTTACAGAACAATAACATTATAACAACGCTTCATAAATTAAAACATAGTTCATAAAATTAAAGCATCAATACAACTTAACAATAAACCACAAACAAGTAGCAGTCACCTCTAAATAATGGAATTCTAAATAATGGAATTGAAGCCTATAAAATACAAATCCCCATAAAATCCACAGTACATCCAGTATTAAAATAACTGTAATAAAATTAGAAGGCTAGTCTGGGGAGAAATATTTTTAGGCCCTGACAGAAGGCTTCTAAGGAGGGAGCAGTTCATAAACTAAGAGGGAGGGGATTCCATAAAGTTGGCGCCACTACCGAGAAGGCCCTAGCAATTCCCGAAGCAGTGTTTCTTCCTCCTCTCACCACACCCTTCCTGCTGTCCTTGTACAGGTCTCACAAGTTGCCTGAATCAATCTGTCTGCCATGGCCTCAGCCTCACTATCCATGGATGTAGAAGAGGAAGTCACGTGCCCCATCTGCATAGAGTACATGACAGACCCTGTGTCAGTGGACTGCGGCCACAACTTCTGCAGGAGCTGCATCACCAACTGCTGTGAGGCATGGGAACGAATGAGGGTCTTGGTGGAGTGCCCCCTCTGCAAAGCCAAAATCAAGAAAGAGAATTTCCGGCCAAACTGGTCCCTGGCAAATATAGTAGAAAAAATTAAAGGTTTGTCATTCAAGACAGAAACAGGGGCGATGTGTGAGAGACATCATGCGGCACTCAATCTGTTCTGCAAAGAGGATGCAGAATTTGTGTGTGTACGTTGTGAGCGATCCCCAAAACATCGATCACATACTGTCCTCCTCTTGGAAGATGCTGCTGAAGAATACAAGGTAGGATCATTTGAATCTTTGATAACAGAATCCTTGAATGTTCAGTGGGTATGAATTTTCCTCCTGGTATGTGTTCACTAGTGGTTAAATAGTTCTAACTTGTTCCAGTCTGCCGTCAAGCAGGTTTACAAGAAGGTGTGAACCAATTTTCTGTCTCCCAACAAGCTGGTATCTTATTCTTCAACCATTTGAAACAATAGCTTTACTGTTCCATACATAAAATAAAATATTGCTTGATTTCACTTGCATTGAGTAGCTTTCCACTTACTGCACAGCAGTGGCATCACTGGGTGCGCATCACCCTGGAGCAGGGGGTGCACGTCACCCACTAGTGGGAGGCCGCCGCGTCAGCCCCCTCACTGCCGTCGCAACACCCCCACCCCTCCACTGCTGCCACAACACCCAATACTCACCACCCCCCACTGCCGCTGCGCATCACCCCTCCCACCCCCCACTGCTGCCATGCGTCACCCCTTACTGCCGCCCGGCCCCAGTACAAGCCGGGAAAGGGTTACAGAGGCGTCTTCTTCGGCCGGCAGCTCGGCTGCTTCTGACGAGGCCAAAAGCAGCGTTTTCGCACATGCGCACAACGCTGCTTAAAGCCTCATCAGAAGTAGCTGAGCTGGTGGCTGAAGAAGATGCATCTGTAACCCTCTCCCGGCTAGTACCGGGGCCGGGCGGCAGCAAGGGGTGACACGGCGGCAGCAGGGGTGACGCGGCGACAGCGGGGTGAGCGGTTCGCCAGGGGGTGATGTGCCACGTGACGCTGAGCGTGTCACCCCTCCCACTGCGTCACCCCCTCCTGCCGTGTCAGGCGCGTCACCCCCTGGCGGCCCACACACACCCCCGCCACGCATCAGTGACACCACTGCTGCACAGGTGTCCCCCGGTTAAAGACTAAGATACATTCTGAAATCTCAGATGCAATGTGACTCCGTCATTAAGTGAGTCTTCAACACCATCTAGTGGTACTGATGGTGAGTTGCTAGATAAGGGCTTTGATGTTGTTTAGCGTTGTGCTTAAAGCGCTTCAAAGCATTTATCTAGCACAAAACAGCTGATGGGCCGGGGATTTTAAAAGATACATCTTTTTAAATCCCCAGCCCATCAGCTGTTCAGCGCTAGATAAGCACTGTGATGTTTAGCGCTTTGCCAGAGTAGAGTGCTTCCTGCCTCCATTTTGTACTGGGGACCGCAGTCGTATATGCGGATTGTCGTTAAACGATCTGTTGTTAAATTCAGGGGAACGTGAGAGGGACCCCCCCCTGAAAGGCCCCACTGAAACGTGGGGCCAGGAGCAAGCACCAGCTCCTCTCTCTTTCTTAGTGACCGGTTTGATGTGTCTTTAAATGGAATGCCCTCAGCCCCATAACCAAAAAGGGATCTTTTCTCTTCTTGTTGCTTAGGGCCAGTTCTGGAGATCCCTGAAGACGCGGGAGAAGGAGAGAGAGAAAATCCTGGCATATGAAGCAGCCACAGAAAAGGAAAACCAAGACCTGCTTGTAAGTGTCACCATGACTTGGAACTGAACAACAACTAAAACGAATATCTAGAAAAGTTATGTATCATTTGCAGAAGAATCAAAACGACCTGATTTCATGTAAAATGGTTCAAAATGTCCAAGGGTGGGTTTTCTTGTCTGCCTTTTCCTGCTCTCAGCTGATCTGACCTTTGTGGAAAGTCAGCAACGGTCTTCCTACCACGTCCTCCTGTTCTACCGCTTGATGCTTCATAAACTGATTATATCTCTTCCTGCCATTGATCTCCTTTTCTCCTCTTCCTTCCTGCTTATCGACGCAGGCGCAGACAAAAGCAGCGAAGCAAAAGGCAGTGGTTGAGTTCAGGCAACTGCGCCAGTTTCTGGACGAACAAGAGAATCGTCTGCTGGCCCAGATGGAAGAGGTGGAGAAGGAGATTGCAAGGAGAAGGGACGAGCTCCTGGCCAGACTTTCCGGGGAGCTCTCCTCCCTCGACAGTCTCATCCGGGAGATGAAAGAAAAGTGTCAGCAGCCCCCAGGTGAGCTCCTGCAGGTAAGTTGGTGGTGGAAATGGCCCAGCATCCTCTCAAGGGGAAGGATACAGACCCCTGTGTTCCACCTTTGCCTGCACCAGAAGTGAAGGGGCTGAGTAGTTTATGGTGCTGATAACCAGGTCTGTTTATCTTCAGGATCATTCAGGAGAAACGGGAAAGAATATTCAATCATTGTAGACTAGCAGTCCCCATTTCTTGCCAATGGACTCAAATTAATGTATGGGTGATGATTTTCCTCCCCATGCATCCCAATTAGAATGTCTTTTCTTCCTGTTGCCCGCATGGGCTTCTAGGTGGCCTTGGGCTGGCTATTGTTGGAAGAGAGTGTTGGACTAGAGCAGGGGTGTCAAACTCGTTTCATACAGTGGGCCGAACAGCATTCATGGCAGCACCTGCTGAGGGTCAGCAGTGACATCAATAAGCAGGAAGTGATGTCATGAAGCAGATGGTGGCCAGAAAGAAGCACTTTGTTCTCACCTAGGAACTCATGAGTTGCAAATGACAGAAGAGAAAATATGCAACTCTTTCTTATATTTTCAAGGTATGGGAGAGCCCAATTATTACACTGGGAAAGTCCCATTATCGCACGGAACGCCCTTTCAACTGTGCTGCTTCTGCCGAGGTATCACTTTGCAGCTCAGGTGCTCTGCAGAAGCAGCACTGCTGAAAGGGTGGCGTGCTTGATAATTGGGCTCTCCCAGCAGCGCCTTGGCAATGTCTCCCTCTCTCACCCCTCACTGTAGACCAGGGGTCCAGACATTGGTAGTGCATACCCTGGAGGTCTGATAGGGGAGCACGAGGGGTGACTCAGAATCAACGGATCAGCAAGGCAGGATGAGAGGACTTGAATCTCTGGACCATGTTTGTACCTTAGGCTTAGTGGGAACAGATTTGGGAAGGAGAAGTCAGTGAAAACAGGCTTCTTTGTGTTTACAGGTGACAACTATGCAAGATCTTAAATACACTACTTTAAAAAAGCAAGAATGTCTTGGTTTCAGCCAATATTTGCAGTCATCTGTTTTATCTATTCATGTCAGGCTATCCAGAATGGCACAGCCAAATGGCACTTTAGTCAGCTGCTTTCCCTACCTTGCAAAGATTTTTTTCATGCTTTATGATGATATACTCCTCTCCCAACTCCCTGAGTGACATGTGCTATGTGCAGACAGACCCTCCCCCTGGGACACAGCAGGGAGCCAGAAGTCATCACCCTCCAGGGCCTCTGAGGTGTGGCTTGTTGCAAGTACTGGAGCAAGCACTGTTGCAAGCAGAGTGTGGCATGTTGAAACTTAGCGCTCTTTCTCTCTTCCCTTCTAGGAGGTTAGAGGCACCTTGCAGAGGTAAGTGGATCCCACTCATTTCATGCTCTGTGGTGCTGCAAATGGTCTGGGTCGCAGGGGAAGGGCTTGGCCTTCCAAGCTCCTGAGGAGAGGATGCCCATCTCCACACCTTCCAGCACAATGCCAGCGCCAAGGTGCCCTGGAGCACAGGCCTGCACTGAGGTCCCTGGAGCACCCTTCTTGCCCGCACCCTGATGCTTTGTTGGGTGCTACCAGCTACCAACTGCTGCCACCAAGAGCTGCTGCTGCTGTAAAGCACGTTTGTGATTACTTGGACGTAAGCGGCGCCGGTGCTGAGGCCGGCACTGCTCATACCCTCGGCAGACCAAACCGGCGCCGAATGACCCAGGTAGGGCCTAGGCCGCTCAGCGCAGGGGTGGGTGGGATGGGACGGTGAGGGAGAGGGGCCAATGGCCAGTTAGGGCTGGAATGGGGTGGTGATATCGATGGCACGTTCCACCGATATTTTCTGCCCGTTCCCAGTCCGGACCAGCCTTACTTCGCCTCCCAAATCAGACCTGGCGTACATCCGAAGCCCCGGCCTGCTTACACCCAGGGAAGGGAATGAACGTCCCCTTCTCCCAAGGTGCTCCCAGCCCAGGGTGGCCATAGGATACAGCAGCTGGCCCTTTAGGCTGGCTGTGTATACTCAGGCAGGATTGCGCTGCTAGTGAGCTTAATCCACTCTTACTAGTGTGTAAGATTTCAGTAAGTACTGTATAAAAAGGTAAAGGAGACCCCTGACAATTAAGTCCAGTCGTGTCCGACTCTAGGGTGTGGTGCTCATCCCCATTTCAAAGCTGAAGAGCCAGCGTTGTCCGAAGACGCCTCCGTGGTCATGTGGCCGGCATGACTCTCCTTGCCGCAGCGCATAGCATGCGGCTGGAACACGGAGCGCTGTTTACCTTCCCGCAAGCAGTACCTATTTATCTACTCGCATTGACATGCTTTGGAACTGCTAGGTTGGCAGGAGCTGGCCAAGCAACGAGCGCTCACCCCGTCGTGGGAATCGAACTGCCGACCTTTCGATCGACAGCTTATGGTTCAGCGGTTTAACCCGCTGCGCCATCCGCTGGCCTAAGTACTGTATACGCCTCATAATATAAACATTGTGCTATGGTGATCTGCACCTGCCAAAGTTGTGCAGCTTTTCTGTTTGATTTATTGGGGGGGGGGGGGTTCCCTGAGGGGAAAAACAGAGGAAAAAAATCTGGATTGAATAGATGGTGGGATAATGTTTGTTCTTTCTACCAGGTGTGAGACGAGGAAAACATTTGAGGATCCTGTGGCTTTTCCTCCTGCGCGGAAATGGAGGCACTGGGAAATCTGTGATATCCACCCCTTTCTAGAGGATGTCATAAAACAATTCAAAGGTAATAGATAATGAGGTTGAATGTGAAGCTGCCCTGAGCCGGAAGGATTCCTCAATGGGGGGGGGGTCACCTGGGACCCCTCTTTTTTGTTTCCCACAGCTTGTTGGATTCTTAGCAGGCATGGGAAAAGCACAGGTCTTTGTCTTACAGACCAGGAACTGGTTAAACAGGAAGCAGAGAGTAGAAATATATAGGCAGTTTTTGCAATGGAGGGATGTAAGAAGTGGGTTCGTTACCCTTTAAGTAAGTGTCATCATAGAATATAATTTGAACTGCTTTTATTAAGGAAATGACAAATTATCTAGACCAGTATTTCTCAAACTGTGGGTCGGGACCCACTTGGTAGGTCGCAACCTGATTTCTGGTGGGTCCCAGGTGATGGAAAGATCAGATAAGTAATTGCCACAAGCCCCCTGAGGACTATTCAAAAATCAGATACAGTAGCTACTAATTGCCCTTCAAAGAGCTGAGCTCCTGCAGTTTGCAAGATAGCTGCTGTTTACCCTGCAAGCAGCTGAGCTCTTTATTTGTAAATAAAAGGTAAAGGTATCCCCTGACAATTAAGTCCAGTCGTGTCCGACTCTAGGGTGTGGTGCTCATCTCCATTTCAAAGCCGAAGAGCCAGCATTGTCCGAAGACGCCTCCGTGGTCATGTGGCCGGCATGACTCTCCTTGCCGCAGCGCGTAGCATGCAGCTGGAACACGGAGCGCTGTTTCCCTTCCCGCAAGCGGTACCTATTTATCTACTCGCATTGACATGCTTTGGAACTGCTAGGTTGGCAGGAGCTGGCCAAGCAACGAGCGCTCACCCCGTCGCGGGAATCGAACTGCCGACCTTTCGATCATACATATATTTATTTCTAGATCACCTTTGTTTTTAAGTCTCGTAAAGCTAGGTGGGTCCTGATAGAGTGTCATCTTAAAAAGTGGGTCCCGGTGCTAAAAAGTTTGAGAACCACTGACTTATCGGAACTAGTGCCATTGAGCCTGTTCAGGAATAATCTTCAGTTCGGGGTAAGCAGTGAATTGATTAGATGCAGCTGAGGCCAAACAATTCAGAATGGTGAACATCTAAACAGATTGCAAAGGGCTCCATAATAATTTCTTCCAAGGGAGTGAATGGGCAACAAAATAGGAAATGTCTTTCAATATCAGTACTTTCAGTGTGATGCACACTGGTGTTGTTGTTGTTGTTGTTCAGTCGTTAAGTCGTGTCTGACCCTTCGTGATCCCATGAACCATATCCCGCCAGGCCTTCCTGTCCTCCACTATCTTCCTGAGTTCGCTCATTTTCATGTTCGTTGCATCGGTGATGCTGTCTAACCATCTCATCCTTCGCCTTCCCCTTCTCCTTTTGCCTTCAATCTTTCCCAGCATCAGAGTCTTCTCCAGAGAGTCCTCTCTTCGCATTAGGTGGCCAAGAAATCCTAAATTTACACATACAGAAATGTAGTCGGAAACGTTGGTGACTAATGGACAAGATAAGGGCTAATGTAGCACAAAAACCTTGATAGATTTGCTTCCACAGGAAGGGAGTTTCACCCCTCCAGACCAGGGTAAAACCAGGATGCCATACATCACCCCCACACACCTATGCCTGATGTATGCCCAAATACCACATTTTCCTCGGTGTGGAAGCCAATTGCTATAGGAGTGATCCGGGATGCCAGGTGACCTGGCCATCCCCAACTCTTTAGCCCCCACATTTGCCCTGCATAGTGGAAGCTCAGGGGAGCAGTTGAGGGGAGAGGTCTTTGGTCTGGACAAAGAGACTAGACAAGAGTTTATTTAAAATAAAGAAAAATGAAAAGGGATTTGATTTATTTTACTATGTAAACCACTTTGGGAACTACTGTTGAAAAGCAGTATATAAATATTCTTAATAATAAATAATAATAATAATAAATGCAAGTTTCCCCAAAGAATTTGCGGACGAGAATAGTTGGCTAGATGATCTAGCCCCTTGATCTGATCCAGCAGGGCGTAAACGCCTTTCTACAAGCTGACTCTTGTCTGTTCCCGCTTACGGACTCCTCCCAACTGAGGATCCACTCCAGAATTCTCCAAGACAGAAACCAGGAAAATGAGGATGATCTAAGTACTTGGATGGTGGACAGTGCAATCCAACGTAAGTATCCGGGGGCGGCCCCAGGGCCACCTGCCAGATCCCATCCCCATTCAGCCCGGAGGTCTACTCGGGGGAAGGGAATTTATTTTATTTATTTTAAAAAATTATATCCCGCCTTTTTGAGGCCTATTTAGCTGGCATAAATCTGAGGAGGCTGAGTAAAGGCTGCGCCGGCTCAGGAACAGGACAGGGATATGGCGGCCGCCGTCCCCGCTCCCCCCACCCCCAGGCTGGCTCGGCCAACCCCTGGCCTCCCTCGCCGCCCGGACTGCCCCTGTGCCCGCCGGGGGATCTCTTACCTGTATCCGGCAGCCACAGCGGCGATCCGGCGGTGGAGTAAGGGCTGCCGGCCACCCTTACTCTAAAGTCATTGCAAACATGTTTTATGGCATGTTTGCGACAGTTTAGAACAGTGAAGCGCATGCTCTAAAGTTAGGGTGGATTGCACCCCCAGTCATGACTCTGAACAAAGTGCTCGCCTTGAGTGGCAGGCTGGGGGACGCAGGCCACATACCACATGCCCACCGACCACCTTCCCCCTCCCACCAAATTCCCAGCTGCACCCATCCTTTTTTTTACCCCATCCTCTTTTTGATCATTTCCCTTGGAATGCGAGCAGAAAGGAGGTGCGTGGCTTACCTTCTCTCCTGATGCCGGCTACCAAGAATCATGGCCACTGCAATTCTGTTCCTTATGTGGCTGGCACTCTTCTTGGCCACTTCTTCCCTCCTCTCCCAGTGGCACTTGTTCAAAACAGGTTGGTGCAAGGAGGGTCTCTGCCATGCCGGTCAGTTTTGCAGATGTGCCAGTGGGAGAGCAGGTATGGAGGGAGCGGCAGTGGTGATGTCACATGCAGATGGTAGCGCGGAGAGGCAGCAGAACTGGGCTGTCTCCGGCAGGCAGGCAGGCAGGCAGGCACCAAGCTTCAGCTGGGCCTGTGTGAACATTGAGAGTTGTTGTTGGAGGATTCCTTCCGGAAATGTGGTTCAGCTTCTGCTTAATTCTCCCCTTGAAATAAGGCAGGGGGTGAAGATGCTACCATGTTATGAGCTGATATTTTTGTTACAAGGTTTCTTACAGCCATGGTAGGGTGGTGCTTAACCTCTGTTCCGTTTCTTTCCTCAGAAACTCTGGAATCTGGACTTCTGTCGCAGAAAGGTACGTTTCGGGAACTTGACAGACCTCCAGTTTCACAGGAAGAGAGATTTCCCTCTGTCCCTTCATTTTTATTTCTAAACTGCAAGGCTACAAATGAGATTTCCATTAGCAATTTTCAGGTGTAAATATATTGGGATTCTCTCATTGTGTCCATGTTAACTTAAGAACATAAGAAGAGCCCTGCTGGATCAGGCCAAAGGCCCATCTAGTCCAGCTTCCTGTATCACACAGTGGCCCCACCAGATGCCTCAGGGAGCACACAGCCAACAAGATAACCTGTTTCCTGCTGCCACTCCCCTGCACCTGGCACAGAGAAAACCTACTTCTAAAACCAGGAGGTTTGTAACTTATGGCTTGTAACCTGTGATGGTCTTTTCCTCCATGAATCTGTCCAAACCCCTTTTAAAGGGATCTAGGCCAGGTGCCATCACCACATCCTGTGGCAAGGAGTTCCACAGATGAATTACACGCTGGGTAAAGAAATATTTTCTTTTATCCGTTCTAACTCTCCCTCCACTCAATTTTAGTGTATGTCCCCTGGTTCTGGTGTTGTGCGAGAGGGAGAAGAATTTCCCTCTATCCACTCTCTCCATCCCATGCATAATTTTATACGTCTCAATCATGTCCCCCCTCAGGCGCCTTTTTTCTAGACTGAAAAGCCCCAAACACTGTAGCCTTTCCTCATAAGGGAGGTGCTCCAGCCCACGAATCATTCTGGTCGCTCTTTGAAAGGTCGGCAGTTTAAATCTGCGCGATGGGGTGAGCTCTTGTCACTCGGCCCAGCTCCTGCCAACCTAGCAGTTCAAAAACATGAGTAAGTAGATACCGCTTGCTGGAAGGTAAGTGCTGGCTCTTCGGCTTCGAAACGGGAATGAGAGCACTGCACCCTAGACTGGACTTAAATGACAAGGGACACCTTTACCTTTATTCAGAGATAGGCTACCTCTAAAACTCAGAGGTCACATATAGTCATAATGAATTGTAATATGTGATGGATTTTTCCACATCTGTCCGCTCCCCTTTAAAAGGCATCTAGGCCAGGTGCCATCACAACATCCTGTGCCAAGGAGTTCCACAGATTAATTATGCATTGGGTATAGAAATATTTTCTTTCTTCTGACTCTCCCGCCATTCAGTTTTAGTGGCTGTCCCCTGGTTCTGGTGTTGTGCCAGAGCATAAATAACGTCACTCTAACCATCCCATGCAGAATTATATACGTCTCAATCATGTCCCCCCTCAGGCGCTTTCTTTCTAGACTAAAGAGCCCCAAACCTCGTAGCCTTTCCTGGTAGGCCTTTCCTGATTGCCCCAGTCCACTAATCATTTTGGTCACTCTCTTCTGCACCTTTTCCAGTTCCACTATATCCTTTTTGAGATGCGGCGACCAGAACTGGACGCTATACTTCAGATATGGCTTTACAATGGCATAACAATCCTGGCTGTTTTATTCTCAATCCCTTTTTTTAATGATCCCGAGCATGGAATTGGCCTTCTTCACAGCTGCAACACACTGGGTCGACACTTTCATCGACTTGTCCACCAGCACCCCAAGATCTCTCTCCTGATCCGTCACAGACAGCTCAGAACCCATTAGTGTGTATGTGAAGTTTTGATTTCTTGCCCCCATGTGTATTCTTTTACACTTGTGGGGTTCCACTGACTACAAGCAACACTGAAGCACATCTACCATTTTGCTGCCCATTCTCCCAGTTTGGAGAGATCCTTCTGGAGCTCTTCACAATCCATTCTGGACTTCACCACCTTGGAAAATTTAGTGTCACTCTCAAACTTGGCCACCTCACTGCTTATCCCCAACTCTAAGTTATATATAGTATGAACAAATTGAAAAGCACTGATCCCAAGCCGGATTCTTATGGCACACCACTTTTCACCTCTCCCCATTGTGAAAATTGCCCATTGACTCCCTCTCGCTGTTTCCTGGTCTTCAACCAGTTCGTAATCTATAGGAGGACCTGCCCCCCCTTATTCCCAGACTGTTGAATTTTCTCAGGAGCCTTTGGTGAGCCTTCTGAAAATCCGGATATATGTTATCAGAGGGTTCACCCACCTCCACATGCCTGTTGACCTTTTGAAAGGTGTCTAAAAGACTTACCCATACAGAAGCCAGGATGATTCTCCCTCAGCAAAGCTTGTTCTTCTATGTTTCAAGATGTTATCCTTGATTAGGCTTTCTACCACCTGGAACAGATATTAGGCTGTCTGACCTGTAGCGTTTTGCATCCCCCTCTCCCTAAAGATTGGTGTTTTAGCCAGTCCTTTGGCACAGTGGCTGCTTTAAGGGACAAGTTGCATATTTGACAGCCCAATCTTATTCTCCCCCCCACACACACACTGGTGCAGCCACATCAAAAATGGGCACACTGTATCCAGCGGGGGCAGGGGGGTGAGATTGGGAGGCTTCAGAGACAAAGGGGGATTTAAATCCTTTTACACGTCTATAAGCCTCCTGCTCTGCAATGAGTCTCCTTAGACCTGTGCCAGCGATTTTGCTAGCGCAAGTCTGAGGAGACAAAAGGGGGGTAGGATCTGATGCACGCCATCACAGCTGGATCCACCTCTCCCGCAGCCTCCCCATTTCCTGTTACGCTCACCTCCATACCCAGTTCTGTCCCCTCCACACCCCATTCCACCCTCCCCGACCCCTCCTGCCTTTCCTGCCATTTTACCTTCATCCGCAGGCAGGTGTGGACCCACTGACTACAAGCAACAGCAGTAGCAATTTGAAGAACTGACTTCTTTTAGTTATCAATTCTTATTTTCCCCTCCTTTATACTTTTATCCACACAATAAACATTACTGTGTTTGCACCTATATCTGGTCTCTTCCACCTTTTGGTGAACGCCATCTTCTGCTGGGGTGGGTCCAAGCCACTGCAAGGGTCTCTACACACATTTTGTGTCGTAGTTTGTGCATGGTAACACACATGTCCTCCAGCATGTCTGGTAACAGCTCAAGAGTCAGTCGGTCTCCCAGCTGACTCTGCTTCTTTTCTCTTTCCTCCACTCCCTCCGCCCCCAACAGCAAATGTGACTCTGGATCCAGACACGGCTCAGCCCGAACTTATCCTGTCTGAGGACTGCAAAAGCGCGAGAGGCGGAGATGAATATCAAGATCTGCCTGACATTCCTGAGAGATTCGACGTTAGGCCTGTTGTGCTGGGACGTGAGGGGTTCACCGCAGGCAGACACGTCTGGGACGTTGATGTGGGAAGTGAGGAAAAATGGGCTGTGGGGGTTGCCAGAAAGACTGTGAGGAGAAAGGGCTATGTTGACGTTAGTCCTGAGGGAGGGATCTGGGCTGTGGGGAAGTGGGCAGGAGAGTACAGAGTTGTCCACCCCCCTCATTATCCTCCTCTGTCCCTGAGCCAGGAGCTCAAGAGGATCCGAGTGGCTCTGAACTGTGATGAGGGGAAGGTGGCCTTTTCCCATGCTGATACAGGAGTCCATATCTACACATACTCAGGAGCCTCATTCTGCAGAGAGACCCTCCTCCCTTTCTTTTATATGTTAGAAGGGGCTCACCTGACACTCTCTCCCTGAGCCAATCACAGGATCTTCCTCACTGGCCCAGCTGGTGTCCTTTTCCAGACATTGACTGGCCAAGAGTCCACTTTCCAGCTCTGCAAAGCAAAAGCCTCAGTCTACAGGCTTCTGGTCCTTTTCACCAATGATGAAATGAAGGCTACTTTTTCTCCAGAAATTTCCCCTTCCCTCTGCAATTTATTTCTTAAAGTCATAACTAACACCAGATCCAGCCTCAGCAAAGGCAGAATAATTGTCTACATTGATGTTTTACTAGTTCCAGCCTGTAGGACCCTCAGTTCTGGTTTTAATATCCCTTTTCTTTCTCCCCTCCCTTCCCCAGACTTCACCTGCTTTCGAGGCAACACCTCCCCCCCCATTCATCCTTGCTACACAGAGAAAAAATGATGTAGTCCAGGAGTTCTCAACCTTTGGAAGCCTGGGTACCCCCTATCACGGCCCAATTTTCTGAAGTACCCCCTGCTAATTAATTGGATTAATCAATTAATTAATTAGCTAATTAATTGTTAAAAAGTACAAAACAATTTTAAATGTAAAAAATGTCTTACTTAACTCTGTGTGTGTGTGTGTGTGTGTGTGTGTGTGTGTGTGTGTGTGTGTGTGTGTGTGTGTGTGTGTCAGACAGACAGACAGACAGACAGACAGACAGACAGGGGGGATTGCATTTAAGTTCTAATTAATGATTAATTAACTACTGATTGATGCTGATAAGGGGCAGGCTCTGGTGTACCCCCTGCCATTGGCAGAAGCATCACGGGGGTAGGGGCAGGGGGGCCGTGGGCCCCAAAGCGTTGGACTTGCCTGGATCAGGCGTTGCGTTCGTTCGTCGATGCTTTCGTCGCCCTCGCTGAGCGGGGGCTGGGCCCGCCCGCCCTGGAGCCGTTTGGCTCCGAAATAGTAAGGAAAACGGTGCGGGGGCGTGGTTGGAGCTGTGTGATGTCACACCCAGTGTCACGTGGGGGCGTAGCATCAGCGCAGCTTCGTCTCTGGCCGTTGGTACCTAGGGGTACTCGTACCACAGGTTGAGAACCCCTGATGTAGTCTAAAATCTCTGGATTGCAGACAGGCAGAATGCATTTTTTTAAGGGTGCAGTATTTTGACTCTGATACGGCTTTTCTTTGTTGACTACCCAGTCTATTTCTGAACCCAGTTCAAAGGGCTGGTTTATTGCCTATTATTAAGCCTTAAACAATTTGAGATGGGGATACTCTAAGGTCCACCTTCTCCCACATGTGATCCTGCCTGCTGCCGTCTTCAGGGGAGGCTGCACTCCATGTCTCTCTCAGTTCCATCAGGAGAGTTGTTAATGGGAATGCAAGACGGGGCCTTCTCGGTGACAGCACCCCAGACATGCACTGCAATCCTATACACTTACTAGGAGTAAGTCCCATTTAACTCAATGGGGCCTACCTCTGCATAAACATGCTTAGGGCTGCACTGTTAGTTGTTGATTCATTTAGAAGCTTTCTGTCCTACTTTCCCTTTTAAAAAAAAGTCAGTAAAATTGAAGGCAGCTTACAAACATGATCGAAATTACAGCTCAACAAATTCAATAACACCCCCTGTACGACCTGTAAAAACTAGCAAACAAAAAACTGTAAAAAAAACTAGCATAAATGCCACAAGAAAAATAAAAGCATCCACGTCAAGAAACCATGTGGTGGTCTGCTTCTGTTCTTCTCCTTCAACTACTCAAAAATATTTATTGTTGCTTTTAGTCCTGTGTTGGGTTGTACATTTAATATCTCTTTAGTACCATTGTGCCACGCTGGGGGCCCTCTTGGGATGGAAAATAAATATTCAAACAAGCACAAATTTCCTATTATTGAACAAGCAGCAAACAAGGATTCTGCGTTGGGATTTCCAGTCCCAATGAGGGGTCCTTTGCTTAGAGATTCAACTGCTTAGCTTGCTTCCCACTTCCCACTGTCTTTCAGCAGATTGCCTATGGTGTTTTTTTTTTTAATTGAAATGCCACGAGTGGGTCTTCGTTACAATTTTTGCTCACTGCTTATTTCTTTTCTTTTAAACAAAGTTAAGTTTTTATAGATTTGCAAATCCACTTTGTGAAAGAAAGAATTGGATTTGTGAGTTTACAGATGCAAGCCAATTAGAGCTAAATGCAAGTGAAAGGTAGTTTTTTGTTTTGTTTTTGGGAGGTATACAGTTTTTGCTCTTCATATTCTTCATTTATGCATGACAGTTTCAAGACACACCCTAAATGTAGAGGAGTTGGGGGACAAGGCAATAGGACAGGGAGAAGAAAACCTGTTCTTGCTTTAGATTACTCAGCATTTGGTGATTCACAGTTGAATGTGTGAACAGACAGAACAGATATCTGTGAAATAATATGGGAGTTCTTGTCCACGGTGTCTCACCTGTGAACAATGGTCTCTTCGCACATGCAAGTCATCATTTGATGCTGCAGTCAGTTGGGCCTGCTGTGCACCTGCCCCGAACCCTCCATGGCTCTTCCGGTTCCGATTCCAGACACACATGAATGGGACCTCTTTGGTCATGTCCGCCTGTCAGGTGCTGACTGCAGCTTGGGGCCTGGTGTAGCAGAGCGGCTGAGAGACTGAGCTGTGAATCGGGACTTCCTTGCTTTGGTACTTTCTTGTGCCAAGAACTCGGCAGGGGGCGTTGGGCAAACCACTCCCTCTTGCCTCAGCTCCGCAGCTGCAATATGGAGATGATCATTTTTACCTTACAGGATGGTTGCGAGGACACAATCAAGAGCATGCATGGGAAGCACTTGGAGTGCTCAGAAAGTGCTCTGCAAATGCTGTGATGATGATGATGATTCCTTCATCCTTTGAGAGACACCTGCAGGGCAGCTCACCTCCATCCCACAAGATTCTTGCAACACCCCATGTGGGAAGGGGTCCTGGCCTGCAACATGCCAACCCCAGGGGTGCTTTCAGGTATTTCGGACCCCCTCCAGCCAACAGGCAGGCTTAACAGGCAGAAGTTAGTTCAGCGTTGCTGACTGTAATCCATAACCAGGACATTCTGGGACACTGGGACACTGACGGGTGATGTGGGCCCCTGTCCCTGTGGGGCCCCTAGGCTGAAGCCTAGTCAGCCTTATGCATAATACACCCCTGGCAAACCCCTGTTCTGGAGGGTGAAGGAACCCACAGATTTCAATTCCTACTTGTTGAGTTCAGTCCAACTTTGTCGAATAGGGCAGTTGTTGACTCCCACGTGAACTTCATCAGAGTGACAATTCTGCAATCCTCACACCACCCCTTCACTGGAATTAAACAGCTGTTTGTCCCATTCCCCATACAAAGCCGCAGCGCTCCTTCCGGCTACAGGGCGGGCGGGGGAAAGGGCGGCACGGCTCTGTGTGTATATGGAGCCAAGCCGCTCTTCCCGGCTACAATGGAGTAGAACCTGAGGTGCACACGCCCTCTCCCGGGCTTGCCGCCCGTACATGCGGAGCAGCTGCTGCTCCTCCGGCTGCACCCAGTTTACGCTACTGCAGAGGTTCTCAACCTTTGGAGGCCCGGGTACCCCCTATCACGGTCCAATTTTCTGAAGTACTCCCTGCTACTTAACTGCTAATTAATTGGATTAATCAATTAATCAATTAATCGTTAAAAAGTACTAAAACAATTTTAAATGTGAAAAAATGTCTTATTTAACTCTGTGGGGGGGGAAGCAGAGGCGTCGCTCTGGTAGGGGTGGTACCGTAAGTCACGCCTGCTCCTAGTCCTGTTTACCAAGCCGGCAGGAGGCGGCCCCGCCCCTCGCCGTCGGAGCCATTCCCATGCAGAGAAAGCAACGGGCAGGGAGTCTCTTGCCCGCTGCTTTCTCTGCACGGAATGGCTCCGACGGCAAGGGGGCGGGGCCGCCTCCTGCCAGCTTGGTAAACAGGACTAGGAGTTGGCGCGACTTACGGTACCGCCCCTACTGGAGCGACGTCTCTGGGGGGGGGGGGGAGAGAGACACACACACATGCCAGGATCTCTTTTTTTTCCTCCAAGTCACACTTCCCAAAATCAGCTCCTCCTCCTTCCCCCACCCCACCAAAGTACATTTTCCAAAGTACAAAAATAAGCCAAAAACCAAAATCAGAGAGACAGAAGGGCTCCAAAAATAATTGCAATTTAAAATCCATGTTAATTAACACTTAATTAGCTGTTGATGGGGCAGATAAGGGGCAGGGCTTGGCATACCCCCAGCAAGAGGTCCGCGTACCCCATGGGGTACCTGTACCACAGGTTGAGAACCTCTGCGCTGACAGTTCTCTACTTAGGCTGGTTCCCTGTCTATTTGACGTTGACCCTGGGGCTGCCTGCCTGCTGCCAGCTTTCCCCTCGCATTTCCCGACAGGCTGTGCTGGTGTGGGCTCTCTGACGTGGAGCTCCTTGTCAGTGCACTGCACTGCACTGCACTGCTGGAGGAAGTTTTGTCCCTTGGCTGGAATGACGTCACCACGTCACCTGATCTCTGCCTTCTCCCCGCCTGGAGGAGAGCTGGCAGGAACCTGAGCCAATCCGCCAGCTCGTGCCTGACTCAAACATTCCTGACTCCAGCGGAAGAGATGTGCAGATGGGAGAGCCGAACTTCGCTCTGCTCGCTGTTTGCGCTTTAACCGCCGCTGGGGGGGCTGTCATAACGCCCCCTGGGTTGCTGCCGAGGGCGGAGGTCCCCGCCCCCACGCCACTGCGCGCATGTACATGAGTGTGTGAACTCGTGTGAGCGCAAGCACAGACAAGAACAGCTTTTGCTACCTCCCCTTCCAGAGCTCCTAACAGATAACTATCAGCATTGCAATCATGAATGAGCAAGTGAATCTCAGTCGTTCTCTCAGCACCACAACTAGAAGCCTGAATTCATCTTTGGCAGCTTTCCTACGTTATGGGCTTACAGAACAGGTTAGTACAAAGAGAAGAGAAGATCCAATAAGGAACATTACAGTACTGCTATAATATAGTTTTTAAAAAACCCACTACAAGTAAGTAGCACAGAGTGGGCAGCAGGAGAAGATTCTGCCGCCTACAATGTAAGACACACTTTACATCCTTAAATGAAGCATCACATTCAAAGGAGAAATAGCAGGAGAAGAAAACATTCCAAAAAGGATGCTTAACGTTGATTTTGTTGTTGTTGTCTTTTTAGTGGAGCGTGGCTGTGGGGTGGGGCCGTGGGGGCGGGAGCTCCTCTTCCTCTTCCACTTCAACACTGACCAGTGTGGCCACACAGGCCAATCCCACTTCCTGGCATCCTGTCTCTTTAAGAGTGGTCCCTGAGCCATCATGGCCAGCTGCAGGGATAGGGAATTGTCTTTGTGCCCCTCGATTCCCAGGCAAGCAGATCCAATGATCAACTGGGATCAAGTGATTACTCGCTACTTCTCAGTATGGATGTGCCGCCCAAGAACCCTTTTTTCCTTACTCAAATTCCAACCTGCTCCTCCGTCCTGCCCTTCTCTTCTCTGCTTCTTCAGCTGCACATCTAGACCCACCTCACCAACCGCCCTGCAAGCAGACCGACCATGAAATACGAGATTCATAGTCACGGATTCCCACCCCCGTCCCATTGAGGAACCAGGTTCCAATCATGAAGCCCCCCCCCCCCCGCGTCAATACTTCAGTCAGCGGAAAACATTCTGCTGGACGCCTGAGATTTTGTTTTGCGGGACTCGGAGGGGATGTTGAGAGGATTGGAGGTGTGTGTGGGCAGGGACGCTCCTGAAGGAGCCTCGCAGAGGAAGCTGTTTTAAATCCTCCAGGCCGTTTGCAGCTGGGGATGCCCTAAGTGCAACTCCAGCTTCGTTCTCAGGCACTTGCACCGTCGTCCGGCCTCCTTGGTTTCGCTTCCGTGTGGACGCAAGAAGGAAATGACGGAGGGATGTGACTGGTAAAAAACCTCTTAACTTTCGGAAAGGCGCCTTGGAGGGGATGACTTCCGCGACGCGTTCAACCAAGTGCGGAGAACAGGAGTCCGCGCCGCCAGGGATCTTCTCTCTTCGGCAGCTTTCTGGCTAGATCTGCAAACTGAAGAATTTGCAAATTGAAGAAGTTCTTTTCTTTTGCTTGACAAGGTTACAAGAGGAACGGAAGCGCCTGCTGGCTCCACCCTGTATCGTACACTATTTTCAGTTTTTAACGTACGGCACAAGGTTCAGTTATTTGCATGGCGCTTCCAGCGGGGGGAGCGGGAGGAAATGAGAGAGGGGGCGGGTAAGAAAGGGCCATTTTGTTGTGCTTTCCGGAACACGCAAACTTTTGGTGCCTCCCCTGCTGGAACTGCAGGAAACCCAAGTCAGGAAGAGACTCGGCTCCCAGCTGGACAAAGAAGCTCCAGAGCGGATCTTCCTGGCTGGATCTGACCCCTGAAAGAGGTAAAAAAAAAAAAGCCAAAAAAAACCCCAAGCGAGTTCCTAAATTCTGGGGGATCTGGGTTCCTTCGATCGTTAGGAGTACCGCAGGTAGCACAGAGCGGGAGAATGAGATTCTTTTGGGAAGAACAGTACAGTCCTAGGCATGTTTACTCAGAAGTAAGTCCCACTTATACTCCCATGTAAGTGTGTATAGGACGACTGCAGCCTTAGAAAAGGACATCCATCTAACCCACCGTTCTGTCTCCAGCACGTGCTCAACCTCAACCAAATGTTTCGCCCTGAAAGCGACTGCCCTCCCTTTTGTGCCCAGCATTTGGCGTCCAGAGAACCAGCTGTTCCATCCGTGTTGTACAGTACTGAACTGTGAATACTACGAATGCAGTTGCCGTCCCTTTTCCGACCCTCTCTGCATCCTCCGCCAATCAACCTTGTTCCCGCCCCCTCCATTTCTGGCGTAGGTTCTGCTTTCTCGCCCAAGTGAATGGCTGCCGAGAAATAGGAGGAGGGGCGGTTGCCTGGCCACTGCCCTTTGGTGTTTGAAGGTTTCGTCTTCTCCCAGTGTGCAGAGGAAGAGGGCTGGAGCTGAAAGATCAAAGAAAAAAGTGTGGGTGCGGAGTTGTGGGCGAGCATGTTACTGCTAAGCATTTTCACGGGAACCCCCACCCCATATTCTAGTATTATTCGAGAGGGAAAGAAACTTCTCTCTAGCATTTCTAATATTAGAAACCTTTTATGATGACCCCCCCCTCCCAGCAATCCTAGGCATTTGCTAGGGAGAAAGTCTCATTGAACTCTGTGGCTTTAACAGGATCTGAAAAGGCATCTTTAGGACTGCATTCTTAGCCTTTTTGTTTGTTTGTTTGTTTGTTTGTTTGTTTCAGTTGTTGTGATCCCATGAACCATATCCCGCCAGGCCTTCCTGTCCTCCACTATCTTCCTGAGTTCACTCATTTTCATGTTCGTTGCATCGGTGATGCTGTCTAACCATCTCATCCTTTGCCTTCCCCTTCTCCTTTTGCCTTCAATCTTTCCCAGCATCAGAGTCTTCTCCAGAGAGTCCTCTCTTCGCATTAGGTGGCCAAAATATTTGAGCTTCAGCCTCGGTACCTGTCACTGGCGTCACTGGAGCGTGGCGGGGGGGGCGGGCCGCCAGGGGGTGACGCGCGTCATGGGGTGACGCGCGCTCCCCCTCGTGCGTCACCTCCGTGACGCGCGTCGCCCTCCGGACGCTCCGAGGCCGGCCCGGGAGCCAGCCTCGGAGCGTCCGACCCCGTCGACGCTCCAGGGCCTTCTGAAGGCCCAGGCAGCGCGTCAATCCGGGTATTTCCCGGATATTCGCGCATGCCCAGACCCGTTTTGAGGGCAAAAAGCCCTCAAAACGGGTCTGCGCATGCGCGAAAATCCAGAAAATACCCGGATTGACGCACTGCCTGGGCCTTCTTTCAGAAGGCCCTGGAGCGCCGACGGGTTCGGACGCTCCGAGGCCGGCTCCCGGGCCGGCCTCAGAGCGTCCGGAGGGGGCGACGCGATGCGGGGGGGGAGCTGGGTGGCCCCCTCCCCCCGCGCCTGTAACGTCGCGCCCCTAGGGGGGGTGACGCACGTCCCCGCACTAGGGTGACGCGCGTCTAGTGACGCCCCTGGTACCTGTCCTTCCAGGGAACAGTCAGGGTTGATTTCATTTAGGATTGACTGATTTGATCTCCTAGCAGTCCAAGGGACTCTCAGGAGTCTTCTCCAGCACCACTGTTCAAAAGCATCTATTCTTCGGCGCTCAGCCTTCCTTATGGTCCAACTCTCGCAACCATACATTGCTACTGGGAACACCATCGCCCTGACTATACGAACTTTTGTTGGCATGGTGATATTTTTAGATTGTGAGCCCTTTGGGGACAGGGAGCCATTTAATCATTTGATTTTGTCTGTAAACCGCTTTGTGAACTTTGTGTTGAAAAGCAGTATATAAATACTGTTAATAATAATAATAATAATAATATCTCTGCTTTTTATTATGCTATCTAAGTTTGCCATAGCTTTCCTTCCAAGGAGTAAGCGTCTTTTAATTTCATGGTTTGTTTCAGTAAAGAGACCTAAACGCTCCAGGATTTCCTCATAGAGAAAGTGCTCCAGCCCGTGGATCACTTGTTTATTTCTTCTTGCGTCTTTACCAGCTTTGGTCGTCTCTTTGAGTTGGGGTGACCAGAACTATACACTGTAGTCCAAATGGGGCTGCCCCATAGATTTATGCAAAGGTGGCGTGCGCCAGCGGGTGGCACAGCGGGTTAAACCGCTGAACCATAAGCTGTCGATCGAAAGGTCGGCAGTTCGATTCCCGCAACGGGGTGAGCGCTCGTTGCTTGGCCAGCTCCTGCCAACCTAGCAGTTCCAAAGCATGTCAACGCGAGTAGATAAATAGGTACCGCTTGCGGGAAGGTAAACAAGAACGCTCCGCGTTCCAGCTGCATGCTACACGCTGCGGCAAGGAGAGTCATGCCAGCCACATGACCACGGAGGCGTCTTCGGACTGGCTCTTCGGCTTTGAAATGGAGATGAGCACCACACCCTAGAGTCGGACACGACTGGACTTAATTGTCAGGGGTCACCTTTACCTTTTTATTGCCATCCTGGTCATTTATGTTAAATTCATTTTCTAATAATATCTAGGCTTACCAGATCCATACCAGGAGAGTGCTAAACCTTTAGGAGAAGGAGTGTAGGCAGGTGTAGCTTGTTAAACCCTTAGAGCAGCTGTTCCCAACCTGTGGTATGCATACCCCTTGGGGTATGCTGCCCCTTATCTCCCTCGATCAGCTGTCTGTCAGTGAGCCAAAAAAATTTAAATTCAATCTGCTCTGCAGTTTCACTTTTATTTTCACTTTAGAGCAGCAGAATGTGAGTCTAGGGCAGGGGTGGGGAACCGGCGGCCCGCGAGCCGGATCCAGCCCCAGGAGCGATCAGGTCCGGCCCATGCGAGCAGACCGGAGGCTCCGCCGGCCCCCCCGCGCGCTCACCTTGGCGCGACTCCTTTCGAATCCGGCTGCTTCTCCGTGCAGAAGCAGCCGGATTCGAAAGGAGTCGCACCGAGAGGAGAGCGCGTGGCGCGCTCACCTCGCGCGACTCCTTTGGAGCCCGGCTGTTTCTGCGCATGAGCAGAAACAGCCGGGTTCAAAAGGAGTCGCGCGTGCGGGGCCGGCGGTGGCAGCCGCCACCTGAAAATGGTAAGGGGGGTAAGGTAAGGGGGAGGTAAAAGCAGGGGGGGAGGTAAGGAGAGCATGGGGGCGGTGTGTGTGTGTGCGCGATGGAGGGGCACACGGCCCGCGGGAAAATGGGAAAATGGCCCTCCATCGCAAATAGGTTCCCCACCCCTGGTCTAGGGAAAGAGGAGTCTCTCTGCAACATGATGAGGTTTGCCTGCTACTGTGTGTGTCTCTCTCAGATAATGACAGATAAGAGACTGGGTTGGGTGGGGGAGGGAGGAGCTGATTTTGGGAAGTGGGAGAGGGAAAAGATGGCTTGGAGAGAAAAAAGAGATCCTGCTGGCATGTGTCTTTTTGCACTAACATGAGATCGAACTCTCTGTTTGTTTGTTTTTCCTTCTCTCCCATCTGTGCAGTCCAAAGTGCAGTAAATGTTGTTTCTCTCCTCTTCCAAATGCATGGCCAAACAGTGAGACACAGATGGGGGGGGGGGGTTTAAGGAGCCGATCTTGGGAAGTTGGGAGAGGGAAAATACGGCTTAAAGAAGAAGAAAAAAAGAGATCCTGGCATTTGTCTTTTTGCACGGCAGTCTAACAAGATCAAGCCCTCTGTGTCTCTTCCTTCTGTGCAGTTTAAAATAATTCTGTTTTCACTTTAGAGCAGAACATGAGCTGGGGAAAATCTGCAATGTGAGGTTTGCCTGCTTCTGGTGTTTGTGTTTTTCCCCTCTTCCAAATGCATGGCTAAACACCTAGACAAGAGACACAGATAAGAGATGGGGTAGGAGGGGCTGATTTTGGGAAGGGAGAGGGGGGAAAGATGGCTTGGAGGGGGAAAAAAAGTGATCCTGGTATGTGTCTTTTTGCATGGCAGTCTAACATGAGATCAGGCATGAGAGCAGTCTAACATGAAAACATGTCTCTGTAGGAGGTGTTAGCTAATTAGCTAATTAATTGGACTATGTAAGTAATTAATAATCAATTAAATGGATTTATATAGTTACTAATTAGTTATTAATTAATTATATAATCTGATTAATTAGCTAATTAAAGTTTTTTTTACTGCAGGGGGTACTTGGACCATGCAGGACCGTGACAGGGGGTACACCTGGTGACAAAGGTGTACCTTTGGGAACCCCTGCCTAGGTGTGTCTACTCAGAAGCAAGCCCCATAGGTCTAGCACTCTGTCCCAGTATGGATCTGGTAAGCCGAATAATAGCTAACATGGAAGTGATCGCTCACCTCAAAAGACGCTAATGGTGCAATGGTTAGCGCTGGTATCCTTGCTACTCTGGTGCAAAGTCTCAGCAATGTCCATTGTATCCTCTGCCTGCCCACACAAAGGGCGAGGGGGAAATAAGAATCCAAACATCTTTACAGTGGACCAGCCCTCCCAGTAACTCCACTAGTGTCCACAAAACCCCCGTCACCACCCACCAATCACGGTTCAGGAACCCCCACACATTGGCTCCACATCAGATGATGTGTAAGGAGCCAATCACTGCAATCTACCCACACCCAACCCACACCCATCACCTGGCTGAACCAATCAAGGAGCAGCTACAGTCCCGGGTTCAATTTATTTATTTATTTATTTATTTATTTATAGAATTTGTACCCCACCTTTCTCCCACAAGAGCAACCAAGGCGGCTTACAATAAAAACATTAAAATACATATATACATTTAAAAACAGGAAATTAAAACAGTTAAAACAATTAAAACAAACAACCCCAGTGGGTCATCCACATTTACATGTTAAAAGCCATCTGTTAAAAAGCCTGCCCGCCATGTCAGACATCAAAAGCTGATCTAAATAAAAATGTCAATGAGTGGCTGTTACTAGGCTGACACCTCTGCTGCTGTTGCCCCCAGGAATGAGTAACCCAGTGGCAGCCACTGCTACCAACCAGTCTGGAAATCCCATCTTTTCACTTCTTTTGCTATGTCAAATGTTCTGTGAATTTTATAACTGAAAAGTGGTGTATACGTAATAATACATCATAATAGAATAGTGAACTCATTAGCAGTCTGCAGCGTTCAGGATACTTAGTCATTCAGTCTGCAGCGTTCAGGATACTTGGACACCACAGTGGAAAATTCACAGATCTTCTGTAATGGAGAGTCGGTAAAATAGTTATTTCTCAGGAGGCATTTCTTCCTTCTCTCACCCATGCCCATCCTGTTGTCTTTGTACAGATTTCACAAGCTGCCTGAGTCAATCCACGGAGACTCCACCTGCCATGGCCCCAGTCCCACCATCCATGGGTGTAGAGGAGGAACTCAAGTGCCCCATCTGCATGGAGTACCTGACAGACCCAGTGACCCTGGACTGCGGCCACAACTTCTGCAGGGACTGCATCACCCAGTACTGCGAGGTGTGGGAAGATCTGGGGAACTTGCAGTGTCCCATCTGCAAAGCCAGAATCATGAAAGGGAATTTCCAGTCAAACTGGCAACTGGCAAACATAGTAGAAATAATTAAAGGTTTGTCATTCAAGACAGAAACCGGGACAATGTGTGAGAGACATAATGAAAAACTCAACCTGTTCTGCAAAGACGATGAGGAGTTGGTGTGTGTGATTTGTGAGCGATCCCCAGAACATCGATCACATACTGTCCTCCTCTTGGAAGAGGCTGCCAAGGGATACAAGGTAGGATCATTTGAATCTTTGATAACAGGATCCTTGAATGTCTTGTAGGGAATGAATTTTCATTCTGGTATGTCCAGAGATGATCTCCCTTCAGGGATGATATTCTTTAGTGATTAAATAGTTCCAGCTTGACCCAGTCTGCAGTCAAACTAATATACCAGAAAGTGTGAACCAATTCTCCGTCTAGCAACAAGCTGGTGTCTGACTCTTCATCAACCATTTGAAACATGCTTTCCTATTCCATGCAGAAAAGAAAATACAATATTGTTGAAATAGTTTTGAAAAAGTTAAATGTTCCGCTTGCATGGAGTCGCTTTCCATATATTCCATGGTCTTGGTTCATTTTGCATCCTGCCCAAGCTGGTTTCAGGGGCGCTCCCCTGTTGCCCCTCCCACAGGGTCAGTTCTAGATTTAACCAGCCCTTAGCAAGCTGTGCTCCAGTGGCCCCCTTCCCAGTCTGATTCAGGACCATGTTAAAAGCCCCTCTACAGGACCCCCTACAGCTTCCATTTCACAAGCTAAACCCCAAGCATTGCAGAGCCAGCCAGAGATGTTCTTCACATGCAGTTTGGCGATGAGAAACGGTGTTGAAGGAAGTTGGTGAGAGAAGCTTCTGGCCAGAAGGTAAGGCATTTGCCTGTTCTGGGATATGACGACAAGTCCCCTGGACATGGGGTGAGAGGTCTTCCTCCCCTTCCCCATTTCAGGAAGTGTTCAACACAGACTCCAGCTGGATCCAATAATCCAGTAGTTCTCAAACGTTTTAGCCCCGGAACCCACTTTTTAAAATGACACTCTATCTGGGACCCACCTAGCTTTACGAGATGCTCAATCATTTAATCTCCCTGGAGAAGACTCTGATGCTGGGAAAGATTGAAGGCAAAAGGAGAAGGGGAAGGCAAAGGATGAGATGGTTAGACAGCATCATCGATGCAACGAACATGAAAATGAGCGAACTCAGGAAGATAGTGTGGAGGACAGGAAGGCCTGGCGGGATATGGTTTTTAATATATTTAATTTTTATTAATAAACTACAAAACAAAAACAAAACAAAACAATACAACATACTACGAAAGATTACAGCAAGCGCGAAGCAGTAAATCCTACTTGTATACTATTATCTATTAGGGATATGGTTCATGGGATCATGAAGGGTCGGACACGACTACACGACTGAACAACAACAACAATATTTACCCAACCTTGCAAACTGCAGGAGCTCAGCTGTTTACAGGGTAATTAGCAGCTATCTTACAATCTGCAGGAACGTAGCTCTTTGAAGGGCAATTAGCAGCGACTGTATCTGATTTTTTGAATAGCCTCAGCCTTGTGGCAGTTACTAATCTGATCTTTCCATCTCCTGGGACCCACCAGAAATCAGGTCCTGACCCACAGTTTGAGAAACACTGCAATAACCGAATCACTCCACGTGTTGACTGGGATGCAAATTCAGGGAAACGTGAGAGGACCCCCCACACACACTGAAAGGCCCCACTGAAAGGTGGGGCCAGGAGCAAGTATCTGCTCCTCTCTCTTTCTTAGTGACCGGTTTGACATGCCTTTAAATGAAATGCCCTCGGCCCCATAACCAAAAAGGGATCTTTTCTCTTCTTGTTGCTTCAGAGCCCGTTCAGGAGATCCTTGGAGTCTCTGAAGAAGGAGAGAGAAAAAATTCTGGCAAATAAAACAGACACAGAAAAGGAAAGCAAAGATCTGCTTGTAAGTGTCACTATTTCTTGGAAGTGAACAAGTACTATAACTATTACCTGAAAATGTTAAATATAATTTGCAGAAGCATCAAAATGACCTGGTTTCATGTCAAATGGTTCATGAAAGTCCTTTCCAAGGGTGGGTCCTGTCCGCCGTTTCCTGCTTACAGTGGTCTGACCTCTGTGTCAAGTCAGCAATGGTCTTCCTACCACGTCCTCCTTGTCTACCTCTTGATGCTGCAAAGACAGACTACATGTCTTCCTGTCGCTGATCTCCTTTTCTCCTCTTCCTTCCTGCTTATTGCAGGCGCCATTAAAAGCAGAGAGGGAAACGATAGAGGCTGAGTTCAGGCAACTGCGGCAGATTATGGAAGAAGAAGAGAATCGTCTGCTGGCCCGTTTGGAGGAGTTGGAGGAGAAGATTGTCAGGAGAAGGGACGAGCACCTGGCCAAAATCTTTCAGGAGCTTTCCTCTCTTGACAGTCTCATCTGGCAGGTGGAAGAAAAATGTCGGCAGCACCCAAGTGAGCTCCTGAAGGTAAGATGGTGGCAGAAATGGTCCAGCATCCTCTCAAGGGGGAAGGATACAAACCTCTGCAGAAGAAGTGAAGGGGCTTAGTTTGTGGTGCTGTGAACCGGGTCTATTTATAGACAGGGCCATTCAGGAGAATCCAGACAGAACACTCTCTTATTGCGGACTAGCGGTTCCTATTTCCCGCTGATGGACTCTGCTGCTGTCGAATTAGCTTCTTGGCTAATGATTTTCCTTCTAAAACATGACCCAATTAGAACCTGTTTGCTTCCTGTTGCTCTATGGGCTTCTGGGAGGCGTTTGGCTGGCTGTTGTTGGAACAGAGTGTTGGACAAGAGAAATGCAGGTCTGATCCCAAAGAGCTCCCCATACGTTCTGTTTCAGGGCTGGGATCGTTTGCCTTTGTTGGTATTCTTAGTATTTCTTAAGAGATTGTGGCATCTTCCAACATGACGGGCTGAACCCTTCCATTCAGGCTGGGAACTCTGCACGTACAAAAGGAACTCTTCCCCCCCCCCCAACCTACAAATTTTGAGTCTGTTTTGGGCACTGTCAAGCCTTCAGTATCGCTGTGGGAGTGCAGGATCCAGCTCAATCCCTTCCGCAGCCCCTCCATGTCTGGTGGGTGTCACTCTGGCCTTTGTGTGCTCTTCTGAGTTGCAGCGTGGGGGGGGGCACTGGCTCCACTTCCACCCCAGCAGAAACACCACCAATCCCCACCCAGGACAGGGACCTACTGTGAGAGGCTTCTTCCTCCTGAGCATGAGCAGTTTGCTGTGCCTGCGTTAAACATGGCTAAGAGAGCGCAGGTGAGGTGGAAGGCTGGTTACTGGAACGCTGCACTTTGGGGACAAGGAGGTAGCCTGGGAAGAGGGAGCAGTTCGAGTCGGGTGCAATCAGCCTCCCCCCAGGGCCTCTGAGAGGGGGGCTAAAGGGGTAATTTGTACCTGGGCCCAGGTTGAAAAATGGGTCAAAAGGGAGGCCCTGTTTCAAAAAGGGGGGCCCAGGAGCCAAATTCATATGTAGGGAAGGGGCCCAAAAGAAACTGTGTACCCCCTGATAAAATTCCTCTGAAGGGCCCTGCCTTCCCCCCTCTGATGCCTAGGAGAGTTAGTAAAGGCTCCCATTTATTTACTTAGTTACATACTTACTGCACTTATACCCCTTATTTTTTCCTTGCTTGGACCCAAGGTGACTGAATGGTGGGAGGAGGCAGTCCAGGAAGGGTGCAGGACTCAAATTCATAAATGCCCAATATAATTCATTCTCGGCCACTTAACACCCCACCATTTACCAGTGGCAGCAAATGGAGAATAGAGGGCTCTTCTTGTCCCCACCCCACCCCCACCCGCCGCTCTGATCCAAACTGTAAAGGAAATTAAACCCTGCCTGTCTGCTTGCCTCCTCCCAACAGTCCACAGAGACTCTCTCTCTCTCTCTCTCTCTCTCTCTCTCTCTCTGTTGCTTTTGTTCCAGTATCATTGTTCCTCCTCTCTCTTGCCTCCCTTATGCATGCCAAATGCGCGGATTACATGCTTCCGTTTCCAGCACTTCTTGTGTATGGCAAGCAGAAATGGGCAGGGGAGGAATAAGATGCTACTGGCATGGAAGGCAATGGGACAGAGGGAGGCTTGGAAGCTCTAGACCTGGGCGGCTGGGAGATGGCAGGTAGGCAGGGTTTAACTTCCTCTACCAGCCAGATTAGAATCCGAGCCAAGGAAGTTTATCTGGCTTTGGACGTAAGGTAGTTTCTTTAGGTTTTCCTGGCCTGTACATATCATCGAGTTAAAAATAAGAAAATCCAGGTTTTCAGGCCGTTTTATTTAAAAGATTAAAATCAATCCAATCCTCTGCTAACGTTTCGCATGAGTCTATGCCCAGCACCCTCAGAGCAGCAGTCTCTCCACTGGCTTCAAAGAAACACTGAATAGCACCAATCATGGGCTTCCGTCCTGCTTAAATAAGCTTTTAACCATCAATGACCCACTTCTGGGTCGTCCGAAGGCTCTTCTCTCCTCCCAGCTTTGCCCCAGGGTGCATTCTGGAAGAGGGTTGTTAAACTTGCAGAAGCCCAGTGGAGGCTTAAACACCGCAGTTTGCTCGTTTAAAGGTAGAAACGGGGATGGGAGGGGGGCATTTTTCTTTTTATAGAGTTTTGATCGTGGACCCCGCAGATCCGGGACCCGCAGTAAATCAATAAAATAAACAAATAAAAAGGGTCCACTGTATATAATTCTCCCCCCAAAAAATCTATTTTTTCTAGTGTTCTTGCTTTGCTGGTGCCCTAAGCACATGCTTCTTCTGTCTATTAGGTAATCTATTCTGGATCCAGGATATCTGGATTCTTTGGTGACATCTGCCTCCTCTCTTTCTCCTCCCTTATGCATGCTGGATGCAAGGGCAAATTACAGGAAGATACAGGAAGCTGGGCTAGATGGGCCTTTGGCCTGGTCCAGCAAGGCTCTTCTTAAATGACAAACCTCAATTCCCAGCACTTCTTGTGTCCATCAGGCAGAAGAATGAGATGCTACTGGGGCAAAAGAAGAAGGCAAGGGGCAGAGGGGGGGCTGGAAATGGACTGATGGGTGATACTGGTGTCGCAATGGGGGTGCGGCCGATGCAGGCCACACCAGGTGACACGCTCAGAAGAGGGTGACGCCACCCCACCCGAGCCTCCGTGTGGCACTCTTTGAGCTACCTCTCGCTCTTGCTGCTGATCGTGTTTTTGCTGCTCACCGGCACGAACACGAAGCGACTGGGTCCAGAGCAGGCCAAAGATCGCTGAACACGGCTGCTTTCATTACCTTGCAAAGATTGTCTCCTCCCCCAAACCCTTGAGTGATGTGTGCTATGCAGAGCCTCCCCTCTGTGCACATCAGGGAGCCAAAGGTTATCGGCTTCCAGGGCCTCTGCAGGGTCTTCATAGTGCAGCTTGTGGTGGGCACTGAGCTCCCTCTTCTCTTTCTCCCCTTCTAGGACGTTGGAGACACTTTGCAGAGGTAAGTGGATCCCACTCGTTTCATGCTCTGTGAATGGTCTGGATAGCAGGTGAAGGGCTTGGCCTTCCAAGCTTCTGAGAAGATACACACAAGTATCTCTGAGTGTCCATTGACAGCCTCTGCTGGCTCTTCCTTACAAAATGACACGGTTGATGACCATTTTGCAACACTGTGAGTCACTCCTACAGACATATTCTAAATGACATGAAACACAATTTACAGAACTCAGGTACTTAATGCCACCATCCTTTTGCCAAAGGTATGTTTTATTTCCATTTTATCCAAGTAATTGGGTTGAACTTCCTTATATACTTAAAATCAATGTCTAGTTGTTTTTTCCGCTCTAATCTCATTTAACTACGGCTGCATATTAATAGATCAATTGAACTGATTTCTGATTTATCAGTTAAACGGGGTTAGCCTTCCTTCCGCTTAATAGCCCTTAATTAGCATTAATTAAGGTTTGTCCCCTTCCCCCAGTGTAAGCCCTGGTGGTTCCAATGGACCTCCTCAGATGAGCGCCAGCTCTTTAGCTGGCGCACAACCGGCGAGGTCGTGTAAGGCTGGACTGGGAACAGGATGGGGATATTGTGGAGTGCGCCGCCAATATCCCTGTCCCCTCCCAGGCCTGGCCAGCCGATTGCCCCTTCCTGGCGCCCTGCCCTCCTTCCGCCCGGTGTAGGGCTTACCTGTGTCTAGCAGTGCGGGGTCCGGAAGGCAGCAGTATAAGCAGTGTTGTTCTCTGCCGGTGCCGCGTACACTAGAGGTGCTTTTATGCCAATAAAGGTTTGTTAGCAGTGCTAAGGTGATCTTGTTACCAAAATTGCCTTTATTATTTTGGGGAATAGCTTTAAACATGGCAATTTGGAATGTTCAGGATCTTGATACCTGTGTATGCCAGAGTCCAGCCACTGAATTCCATTTTAAATAATATTGAGGACACACATGGGTTGTTTTCCAATATTTGTTGTTGTTCAGTCGTGATGTCGTGTCTGACCCTTCGTGATCCCATGAACCATATCCCGCCAGGCCTTCCTGTCCTCCACTATCTTCCTGAGTTCGCTCATTTTCATGTTCGTTGCATCGGTGATGCTGTCTAACCATCTCATCCTTTGCCTTCCCCTTCTCCTTTTGCCGTCAATCTTTCCCAGCATCAGAGTCTTCTCCAGAGAGTCCTCTCTTCGCATTAGGTGGCCAAAATATTTGAGCTTCAGCCTCAGTACCTGTCCTTCCAGGGAACAGTCAGGGTTGATTTCATTTAGGATTGACTGATTTGATCTCCTAGCAGTCCAAGGGACTCTCAGGAGTCTTCTCCAGCACCATATTCTTCGGCGCTCAGCCTTCCTTATGGTCCAACTCTCGCAACCATACATTGCTACTGAGAACACCATCGCAGATAGTTAATCAGATTCATACAAAAATACAATAATTCCATCAAACACAGAATACAGACCTAGGAAACTCAGTTAGAACAAACAGAGACTTAGCAGGTTTCTTGATTTGCACATGGGTAGGCTTACCAGATCTCCAACTGGGACAGAGTGCTAGACCTTTAGGAGAAGGAATGTGGGCAGGTGTAGCTTGTTAAACCTTAGAGCACAATCCTAGGCATGTCTACTCAGAAGCAAGCCCCACTGAACACAATGGGGCTTGCTTCTGAGTAGACATGCCTATGGTTGTGCTCTAGGACTTAACAAGCTACACCTGCCAACATTCCTTCTCCTAAAGGTCTAGCACTCTGTCCCAGTTGGAGATCTGGTAAGCCTACACATGGGTGATATTTACCTATCCTGGAGAGTTGACCTTGGCTGCAATTCAGGTTGTCTCTGAACTGATCAGGCTCAGAAGCCTGTAGAGACTAACTGAGAGGTAAAGTTAAGAGTGGGGGAAGAGGGAGTGGGAGGGCACGCAGAGAAGAAGAGTTCAGGAGGCAAGGGTCAGAGAGAGAGAGAGCAGACTGGCAGCCTGCCTTTTTATGCATACAAAAGAGGAGGAGCTGGTGGCTCTTACGCTGAAAAAGGAAATACCTTATTTGGGCTGAACATACACCTGGGGGTGGAGACACACACACACACACACACACACACACACACACACTGGGGGGAAGGAGGAAGAGGTGTTGACTTCCCTTTGTTGCAGGAGATGTAGATTGGCCTTCCCAGGGCCAGATGGTGGTATCTCCTTATGTTTTGTGGATTCTCTTCTTCTTGGCAGTCTAGCCACTTCACAAGTCATTAGGGCTGTGCCATGGAGAGGGGGAAGAGAATGGAATGTGCCTATGTGCTTGGGAGCCTTTTGGGTTCATGGCATCAGAAATGCTGAATGCTGATCAGATTCGTCCCTCATGGCTTCTTGGGGAGACCTTTCTCCAGCATGGCTACACTAAGCTTGGTGCAGAAACGCGGAGTGGCCCTCGCGTTGCACTATAATACAGTCCTGATCATGCACATGTTCCATTCTAGCTCACAAGTCATTGGCATCCAACATATTTTCAAAGTCTCTTGGCAACATTCCTCATTTTAAAAAGGTCATGGGGCAACAATCTACACTAAGGTTGTGCTGCTTTTCTGTTTTCTTCTGGTGGGAAAAGGGAATACATTCCGGGTTAAATGGATGACGGGATAATGTTTGTTCTTTCTACCAGGTGTGAGAAGAGGAAAACATTTGAGGATCTTGTGTCTTTTCCTCCTGTGCTGAATTGGAGTAACTCAGAAATCTGTGGTACAAGTCTCCGTATAAAGGGTGTCATAAAAGAATTCAAAGGTAATGACTAAGGAGGTCAAATGTGAAGATACAATGGGCCTAACACATTCTTTAGTGGGTGGCCACCTGGGAACCCTCTCTTTTTGTTGTCCTCATCTTTTTGGACTCTTATCTTTCAAGGGAAATGCACTGGTCTCCTTCTTATGGACCAGGAACTGGTTAAACAACAGGAAGCAGAGAATAGAAATACCATATTTCCTCAATTCGAAGATGCACGTTTTTTTCCAAATTTAGCAACGCAAAAAAGGGTATGTGTCTTAGAATCAAGGGCGTGCAAAATGCACCCCAAAACACCATCTTCCTTACTTACCGGGGCTTGTGGGGGCTTCAGGGAGGCTTGTGCAACCCTCTGCAGGCCTCCCCGATCTTCAGTTCGGCAAAAATTGCTGTTTTCCGCCAAACTGAAGATCAGGGAGGCCTGCAGAGGGTTGCCTTAGAATCGAAGAAATACGGGTATAGGGGCAGTTTTTGCAATTGAGGGAAGTGAGATAGTGGTTCCCACCAGACGACTTATTGGGACCAGTGCCATTGAGCCTGTTCAGAAATGATCTGGAGTTTGGGGTGAGCAGTGAATTGGCCAGGTGGAGCTGATACCAAACAATTTCGAATAGTGAATATTTAAACTGAATGCAAAGAGTTCCAAAAGAAGCTCTTCCAAGAGGGTGAATTGGCAATGAAATAGGAAATATGTTTCAATGAATGCAGCTGGCCAGACTCAGAAGAGTCCTGGCATGCTGCAATGCAGCCGGCTGACCGGGAAAAACGGGGACAGTCCCCATTTTCCAGGGATGCCCGGGACAGCGGCTGAGACGGATTTGATTTGCATATAAGCACAGGTTTGGCCTAGTCCTGAGTCTCATCAAAGCTCACCTTCAGCAGCAGACTGGGGGAGACTGAAAGCTGACAGGAAGCTTCACACCCCTTGCCCACCCACTACTTCCCCCAGCCCACCAAATGCCCAGCTGCACCCATCCTCTTTTTGCATATGTATCTTCTTTTGGATCCATTTCCTTGAATAGTGGGCAAGAAGAGGGTGTGTGGCTTACCTGCTCCTCTGATGCAACTACTAGTCAGGAATGGAGGCCGCTGAGATTCTGTTCCTTATGGCACTCCTTTTGGACCACTTCTTACCTCCTCTCTCAATGGCACTTGTTCTTTTTTATCCTTTTCATCTTTCCTATGATCTCCTGCTGTGCTAGTCAGTTTTGGTGATATGCCAGTGGGAGAGCAGGTAAGGAGGGGGCTGCAGCAGTGAAATGTGTGTAAAACCACACCTTCCTTGTGTGTGTGTGTGTGTGTGTGTGTGTGTGTGTGTGAGAGAGAGAGAGAGAGAGAGAGAGAGAGAGAGAGAGAGAGAGATCCTTATTGTCCTTTCCAGTTGCCTTTTGTTTGCCCTTGCAGGACTCTGAGGTGATCCCAATTGCCCTTTTGTCCTGGGTTATCTGGCTAGGGAGGAGATGGGAGTCCTAGACAGGCTTCAGAAGTCAGTGCAGATTGGGGTTGATCCACCTTTAACGCTGTAACAGACCGCACGCGTCTCGCTTCGTCGTGTCCCCGAGTCGATTCTGATTGGCCCAATGTGTTGCTCCGTGCCCTGCCCCCACAACACCGAACGCGGCATATCATTGGCCAAAGGTCATTCTGGTGCGTTCCAAGTTGAATAAATTGAGCTTTGGCCAATGAGAGGCTGTGTTTGGTGTTGTGGGGGCGGGATGCAGTGCAACACGTTGGGCCAATCGGAATCAACTGTGGGACGTGACTCATGCGGTGAGAGGGAGGCTTTAGTCCTCCTCCATACACTGGGGTTGGTCCCAGACTGGATCTCCTCGGTAGGAGGCACCTGCCTAGCCACACCCTCAGGAGGCTTCTCCATCAAGGTCCATACCTGCTCTATAGAAGCATCCCTGGACTCCTCCCCTTCCTGCTTGAGGGCCTCCAGTCTCTCCATTCATTGCCCATAAATAACTCCCTGTGTGTTCCAGCTGGTTTGTCTCCCTTTTCCTCCCCATTGTCAGGCCGCTCTGTTCCCCTAGTTTCTCCCCCTGCTCATCCCCCTCTGCTATTCCCTTCCCCGAAGTCTGTGCTAGAAGCCGGAATCTGAGTCAATGTTGACCACAGGCTCCCAGCTCAGAAAAATCTCTCATGAGAGCGGTTCATGCTCTCAGGACTCGGAGAAGCGGTGGCGTGGGGGGGGGGGTAGCATGTCCGTGCGCCATGGCCGCTCCTCCCCAAACCTGCCTCAGAGCCATGGACTGTTCAGAGCACTGGGCGAATCTGGATTCAGACACGTGTTTCAACGTCTACTTAATTCTTCTCTTGAAAGAAGGCAGAGGGTGAAGATGTGATCACGTTAGAAGCTGATATTTTTGTTACGGGATTTGTTATGGGCATGATGGTATGGTGCTTAGTCTCTGTTCTTTTTGCTTCCTTAGAGAACCTGCTATCTCAACTTCACAGCTGGAAAGGTAGGTTTTTGGAATGGATGGACCTCCACGTTCACAGGGCAGAGATCTCCCCTCGTCCCTTCATTTTTATTCTAAACTACAAAGCTCAAAACACAATCTCCGTTAGCAATTCTCGGGTACAAATGCATTGGGATGCTCTCATTGTGTCCATGTTACATTTTTGTTTCTTTCTTGCATATCTTAATCAACATCCATTGACCACTGGAGCGGGGTTCTAGTGGTCCAGCAGTCGGCTGAAGTACCACTGGTTGAGACCCCTGCATTACTGTGTTTGCACCTATATCTGGTCTCTTCCACCTTTTTGTGAATGCCAACCCCTGCTGGGGTGTATCACAAGCCAGCTGCAATGGTCCCTACACACATTTGTGCCACAGTTTGTGCATGTTAACACACGTGTCCTCCAGCATGTCTGGTAACACTTCAGGATGTCTGTTGGTCCCTGAGCTGATTCTGCTTCTCTTTCCTCTTCTCCCCAACAGCTAACGTGACTCTGGATCCAGACACAGTTTATACCAGTCGCCACCAGCCTCAGCCTTTGGCAAGCATGGAAGTGGGAAACAGATATCAAGGTCTCTACTCACATTTGTGCCGGATGTCAGGCAGTCGGCCACCTTTCCGTCGTTCTTTCTTTTTTTTTCTTCGCTCATTCCTAATGCCTCACACTCACCAATGCATCCTGTCTGGGGATCGTAAAAGTGTGAGAGCAGGAGCTCTGCCTAACTATCTTCAGCATACTGTGCTAGGATGTGAGGAATTCACCGCAGGCAAACATTTTTGGGAAGTCACTGTGGGAAGTGCGGGAGGGTGGGCTGTGGGGGTCGCTAGAAAGTTTGTGAAGTCGTTAGAAAGTCTTGAGGGAGAGATCTGGGCTGTAGGAAAGTGGACAGGCGAGTACATCGTTGTCAGTCCCTCTCATCAGCTTCCTCTGGCCCTGAGCCAGGAGCTCAAGAGGATCCGAGTGACTCTGAACTGTGATGAGGGGAAGGTGACCTTTTTTGATGCCGATTCAGGAGTCCGTATCTACACTTGCTCAGGAGCCTCGTTGACTGGGAAGACCCTCCACCCCTTCTTTTATGTGACTGAAGGGGCCCACCTAACGCTCTCTCCCTGAGTCAGTCACAGGGTCTTCCTCACAAGCTCAGTCATTTTCCTCAAGCACCAGTCATTTTCCAGGCATCGACCAGCCAAGAGCCCTTTTTCCAGCTCTGCAGAGGCCTCTACAGTCATGTAGTACCTTTCACCGCCAGTTAGCAGCCCAGTACTGTCTAGAACAGGGGTGCACAACTTGGCAGTGGGTAGGGGCCGAAATGAATAGACTAAACTTCTTTGGGGCCGCAGATAGGTGTCAGGGGGGCGTGTCAAGGAACTGTGATGTCACTGCCACCAGAAGTGACGTCACAGGGGGCGTGTCCTTGAGCCGGAAAATCTCCAGAAAAGCAACATATTAATAAATAAAAATATTTACTTATATGTTTATGTTAATTGGTGATTAGGATCCAGGGCACATAATAATTACTGATAGTTCCATGTAAATTCCTTTTCCAACCCAGACTAAAGACCTCTGCTATACACTCGTAAGCATGCACACCTACACACACCAAATCGCTGCGAACAAAAAAAGCGAGCGAGCGAGCGAATGAGCGGTGGGTGGGTGGGAGGGAGAGCAAGCGAGCGAGCGGTGGGTGGTAAATTCGCGGGGGGGGGGGAACGGGCGGCCTGACGTCTGTCCCGCAGCAAATTTTCCCTATGGGAAAATGGCAAATAGGTTCCCCACCCCTGGCTTAAAGGTTTATCACCTTTAAAGTCTTTTATGTAAACAATTTCAGATGAGGGAATTCCAAGGTCTACATGATCCTGCCCAGGGACGTGTGGGCGGGGCGGGGCGGGCAGAGCCTCAGCCTCCCCTGTGATTGCACACGTGTTTCCTTAAGACAATTTTTTTTTATTGTCTCATTTTTCAGTTGTGTCGAGCCATTCTGAAGGCCCTATTTGCCTTTGGAAGGAAAATATTCAAACAAGCAAAAACTTCCTTTCACTGTATTTAACAAGCTGTAAATGAGGTTTCTCCTATGTGATCTCCAGTGATAAAGGGATCCTTTGCTTATGTATTAAACTGCTTAATTTGCTCCCTGCACCTACAGCAGATTGTGGTGTTTTGTTTTTGACTGAAATGGCACATGAATGGTTGTTCATTTGCCTTTTTTAAAAAAGGAAAGTAAGTTTTTCCTAGATTTTTAAGTCTGCTGTGTTAATGAAGGGAGTATATTCATGATGTTACAGATGCAGGCCATTCAGAGCTAAAGGCAGATCCAATACTTCTCGACCCTTTTTATACAGTCTAGCCTTTCTTCTTCTTCTTCTTCTTCTTCTTCTTCTTTTATGCATTTCCCCAGTTTCAAGAGACACCCTGAAAGTACAGGGTGTATGGAAAAGGCAATAGGACAGGGAGGAAAAAACCTGTTCATGCTCCTGGTTGCTCACGTTGAGTTTCTGCTGGTTTGGACACGCATGTCCATCTGAGGACCCACAGCTGAATGTCTGAATGTGTGTCTGAAAAAAACAGCACTTGTGAAGCAATGTGGCCGTTCTGTCCGTGGCGATCCCTTCTTCATCCGCTCCCTTTGAGAGACACCTGCAGGGCAGCTCTCCCCCATCCCACAAGATTCTTGTAACACCCCATGTGGGAAGGGGTCCTGGCCTCCTACATCCAAACCCCAGAGGTGTATTATGTTTCTAATGGCGCAATCCTGCGGAACTATCCACCTGCGGAGCGGCGCACATGCTGGCAGGCTTCTCTCTGCCGCAGAAACCTGCTGCAGCCACCAGAGCATGGTAAGGGTTGCTCTGGTGGGAGAAGGGGCTGGCTGTGCGGTGAGGGAGGGCGGCTGTTGGCCAAACCAGCCCGGGAGGGAGTGGAGATGTCGGCTGTGATATCCTCGTCCCCATTCCTGGGCTCAGCCGCCTCGGCTTTCTGATGGCTTGAGAGCCGGTGGACATCTGAGGAGGCCCATCGGGGCCTTGCAGCTCTACACCAGGGGAAGGGGACAAGACCCCAGGCTGCGCGGGAGTGGCCTGGGAAGAGCATAGGATCCTGCGGCCGGCCCTATGGACCGGCCGCGGATCTTTTTGCAGGATTGTGCTGTAACAGAATCACCTACTACAAGGAGCCCCTCCCATTCACAGAGGAGCATCCTTAGCATGGGTGCATTGTCTGAAGAAGGGGTCCTCACTGGGAGATGGCTGCCCTCTTTTCCAGAATGGTGTCTTCCATCCCAGCGACTTCTTGCCATGGTAGGTGAGGAGCTGCCACCTTGAGGGTGGGACAACACCTTCACTTCCCTAGAATTTGAGGGGGGGGGAGGGAGCTTCCTCTCTGACGTTCTCTGCTTCTCCAGGTCAGCTACCAGGGCTTCAAGGGAGCAAACCCCTGGAGCTCTTTGCACCGAGCACACACCCAGGACTGATGCCCATATCATATTTAGTCATACGCATGATGTCACTCTGTGCAATATAATGGATAGCCCTCACTCACCCCACTTGCTTTCATAGTTTTGTTCTGGTGCCTTACTGGTTGGTTTAGCAAAGGAAGCTTAATGTCGTTGGCATTCTCCACTTCTTAAGAGAAGGGGAGTATTTGTGGCCCTGGCGCCCTGCTGCTCAACTCACACAGATGCTTAACTCACTACTGTGTATCTTTGTTTACCTGGCACTTTGTCCCAATGACGCATTTGGTCCTAGAAGTAACACTTGCTACTTTGAGTGTGTGACATGCACAAGCTGCAAGTTGCGAAGGCTTCTTACAATAATATTCCTAGTCCTTGCATCAGATCCCATCCATTGTGAGATCTGCTGATCTCCCCTGCTTGGCTCATTCTTGAAAAAGTCACTGGGTCCCTGCATCTCAGGTGCCGTGGTGGGGCTAGGGTATGTTCTTACGCATGACTAACACCCAAAGTGAGCCAGGGGTGCATGTCCCAATCCATTTCCAGTCCCCTCCGAGGGGTCTTAACTCTCAGTGTGTTAACTCTCTTAATTGTTCTAATGTGTCCCACACATTCAAGAGCCTGGATTACTATCCTGAGTGTAACGGGCACAATTGCTTCCTCCAAATAAACCAAAACACTGAGTACAAGCTTCTAAGGCGTAGCCACCTGATAAGCTTAACACTTGCAAGGCAGATGGCAGGGATGTGGATCAAGTCTCTGACTCCAAGTTCCAAGACTTCGCCCCCAATTACCGAGTCTTCGCCCCCAATTACCGAGTCTTTGGGTGCGAGTTGCAAGTCTATATCTATTTAATGGGGAAAATGAGTTTAAATCTGATTAAAATTCAACTTGTCGTAAAAGGCTCCAAGTCTCAAGTCGAGTCTTTTACAATTGCCGAGTCAAGGCATTGACGCGACTCGAGTTCAAGTCAATAGACTCAAGTCTACATCAGTGCCAGATGGAAATGCATTTAAGGGCCAACCGCCCACAGTAGCTGCCACCACCCTGATAAACAGCCCGTCCTCCAGAGACAGCTGGGGGGGGGGGCTATCAGCCAGCTCCTGCAGACTCTAAACTCCCCCTTCAACCGTCCCGGGGATTCAAGCCTCAAGCACTATGAAATATTTTGCAGTAGCAGACCAACAGCTAAGCCAGATTTAGATGGAACCAGTTCCTTGAACCCACTCACAGACACAAGCCTGTAAAGAATATTATAATTGTAGGAAAGGTTACAGTTGCGTATCCATAGGAAGGCATAAATGCTTTGGAGAATATATACCACACACAGCTAAAACAAAAAAGCGAGCTGCCTAAACTAACTAACCTAAAACTTTCACCTGGTTGGTTCCTGACCACTGAACAGAAGCAAAGGACAAATCTTCTATCTCTCTGGCCAGGGCAGGCAGCCAGGATGGGATGATGAACAGCAGCTCACCAGTCAACCCCCCCCCCCAATTTTCAGGGCCCCATTGCTCAAAGGACTAGGATTCCAACCTTGGTCAAAAGAAAGCCTGGTCCTCTGATGGGCTCATGAGCCTCTGGCAAAATCCCAACCTGATCAGCTGTCAATGCCACTCCCCCCCCCAGGGGCAAGTTCTGCTATAGGTAAAAGTAAAGGTATCCCCCGCTCGAAAGCCAGTCGTGTCTGACTCTAGGGGGCGGAGCTCAGGCCGTAGAGCCAGCGCTGTCCAAAGACGCTTCTGTGGTCATGTGTCCGGCATGACTATCTCAGCATCTATGGGGAGGGGACGTGCCCGATAACTGTCTCTGGGGGGCCCTCCCTATGGAACACTATCGCATGGGAAGTTTGCTTGGCTGGCATCTCTGAGTGAAAGCGGAGGGACAGGAGGGAACATTGAGCAACAAGGAAGCAGCCGCCATCCAACCCCTATTAGAGCCAAGTGATCTGATAGAGGTGAAGCATTCGGACCCCAACAAAGCTTCAGACATAGTCCCTCAATACAAACCTGTCAGCAAATGTAACAGTCAGGAGCTAGAAGAACAATCTTTCAATGCCCCACAGGCAGCAGGAGCAGATGTTTTGCATTTGAGCTAGAAGAGGTTTCCCTGCTCAGAGCTCCCACCATGAACTGGGACAACTCCTGCTGTGCCACTTTATTCTGTCTCCCAGCCAGCAAGCCCTGAACCATCACATTAACAATGGAAATTGGGAGATGTTAGAACAGACAAAAGAAAATATTTATTTTTATCCAGGGAGCAATTAATCTGTGGAGCTCCTTGTCACAGGATGTGGTGATGGCACCTGGCCTAGATGCCTTTCAAAGGGGAATGGACAGTTTGAAGGAGGGAAATCCATCACAGGATACAACCCATGATGTACAAGCAACCTCCGGGTTTTTGAAGTAGCCTCACTCTGAATGCCAAATGCAAGTAATATCTAGACCCCTTTCAATCTGGTTTCAGGCCGCGCTTTGGGACAGAAACAGCCTTGGTCGCCTTGGTGGATGATCTACGCCGAGGACTGGACAGGGGGAGTGCGTCCCTGTTGGTTCTGCTGGACCTCTCAGCGGCTTTTGACACCATCTACCATGGTGTCCTTCTGGGCCGATTGGCCGAGCTGGGGGTCGGAGGCACCATTCTGCGGTGGTTCCGCTCCTACTTGGCAGATAGATCCCAGATGGTGGTGCTGGGGGACACCTGTTCGGCATCCTGGCCCTTTCAGTGTGGGGTGCCACAGGGTTCCATCTTGTCCCCCATGCTGTTTAACATCTACATGAAACCGCTGGGAGAGGTCATCTGGGGATTTGGAGTGGGGTGCTATCAATATGCTGATGACACCCAGCTCTATCTCTCCTTTCCACCTGATTCCAGGGTGGCTGTTGAGGTTCTGGAGCACTGCCTGGAGGCGGTTGGGACCTGGATGAGGGCTAATAAGCTGAAACTAAACCCAGACAAGACAGAGGTTCTCCTGGTCCAGAAATCCACGATGCAGGTGCTAGAGTATCGTCCTGCTCTGAATGGGGTTTCACTCCCTCTGAAGAAGCAGGTCCGCAGCTTGGGGGTCCACCTGGACCCACAGCTGCTCCTGGATTCCCAGGTGGCGGCTGTGGCCAGGGGGCCCTTTGCCCAGCTTCAGCTGGTGCACCAGCTGCGACTGTACTTGGATCGTGCAGACCTGACCACGGTGATCCATGCCATGGTGATGTCGTGATTAGATTACTGTAACGCGCTCTATGTGGGGCTGCCCTTGAAGACGGTTCAGAAACTGCAATTAGTGCAGAATGCGGCGGCCCGTGCAGTTACTGGGGGTAGTTGGTTCGACTCTGTTGGGCCGCTTCTTCAACGGCTGCACTGGCTGCCAATTCGTTTCCGGGCCCAATTCAAAGTGCTGGGTTTGACCTTTAAAGCCCTATATGGCTTGTGGCCAGGATATCTGAGAGACCGCCTACTTCCATATATTCCGGCTCTTCTCCTTAGGTCATCAGAGAAGGCCCTTTTGCGGGTACCGTCGGCGTCACCCAGGGAGGTGCGAGGGGCGGCGGCCAGAAATAGGCCCTTCTCAGTAGTGGCACCAACCCTATGGAATTCCCTCCCTCTTGACTTACATACTGCTCCCTCCCTGGAGACCTTCCGGCAAGGCCTGAAAACTTTCCTGTTTAAGGAAGGCTTCTGAGTCCTTGCCTTTTTTAACATCCTGCTGGTACAGGTGGAGTGCTGCTGTTTTTTTTATGCTCCTGTTTTGATTGTAATTTGATCTGTTTTTATTAATTTTTAGAAGATGTTTTTTACTAGTTTTTATGAATCGTTTTTATTGTTTTAAATGTGATTATTTTTTGTATTGTACACTATTGTGTTCCTTTCCCATGTTGTAAGCCGCCTTGGGTCCCTTTGGGGAGAAAGGCGGGGTAAAAATACTGTAAATAAATAAATAAAATAAAGGGAGTGGCGACACAGGATACAGGTATCTTGTTGTCTTGTGTGCTCCCTGAGGCATCTGGTGGGGCCACTGTGAGATACAGGGAGCAGGACTAGATGGGCTTTTGGTCTGATCCAGCTGGGCTCTTCTTATGTTCTTATATCCTTTTGCTGATTGGATGGGAGGTGGTCGAAGAGGGGAAACTTTGAATTCTCCCTACCTTTGAGGCAGTCTGTCTATGCTTGCTGAACTTGCTTTTCACCCCATCTATATCAATAAGGGTCAAGATGTCACTTGCTTCATGTGTCTCAACACAAACATCAGTGGCTTAGATTTGCCTTGGGAGTAAGCATAAAGTCTGGGCATGTGCAGACTGCATATACAGGAGTCCATCCGTGGGCTATATGCACAGTCACAATTCATATACATGGAATAAAAGCAGAGCAGGGATGAGAAGAAAAAAGCTGATCTTCCGGAATCCCAGCAGGCTGCGTTCATCGCCCTTCAGAGTCCAACCCCAATTAGCCCCAATAATACGCCATCTGATAGAGGTTATGCTGCACCCAACAAAGCTTCAGACTAAAGACTTGTCATCCAATTAAAACAGTCATGTGCTAAAATTGCCACGTGTCAGTGCCACAGAAAGCAAAGCAGGTATGTTTCTTGGGGGCTGGGAGATATTTCCCTGCTCAGAGCTCCCACCTTGGATATTTTCCATCCGTGGGGTCATTGTCACCATTCATACACAGTACACGGAATACAAACAGGGCAGGGATAATGAGAACTAAACTCATCTTCTGGTATTAACATAAGAACATAAGAAGAGCCCTGCTGGATCAGGCCAAAAGCCCATCTAGTCCAGCTTCCTGTATCACACAGTGGCCCCACCAGATGCCTCAGGGAGCACAAGACAACCAGATAACCTGTTTCCCGTTGACACTCCCCTGCACCTAGCACAGAGAAAACCCACTTCCAAAACCAGGAGGTTGCTTATGGCTTGTAACCTGTGATGGTTTTTTCCTCCATGAATCTGTCCAAACCCCTTTTAAAGGCATCTAGGCCAGGTGCCATCACCACATCCTGTGGCAAGGAGTTCCACAGATGAATTACACGCTGGGTAAAGAAATATTTTCTTTGTCTGTTTCAGACAACATCTATTCCAGATGAGAATTGTGTCCGTCAGGTTCCTGCTGCTCACACTAGTTTCAAGACATGACTTTCAGGAGGATATCTCTCTCTCTCTCCCCTCACCCCCCCCCCCCCCACTGCCCTTACTAGCGCTGCAACCCGATCCTTTCCAGCACCTTGAGGAAAAGAAACGCCCAGTTCCGCCTCCTCGGGCAAAGTGCTGTGGAGGATCGTGGAAGAAGAAGGGAAAGCGAAACTCAGCCTGTTGCATGGTGGAGTCGGAGCCATGACGGGCGAGAGCTGCAGGAAGAGGCTTCGGGACGAAGGGTCTTGCTCCGTCTGCCTGGACTATTTCACAGATCCAGTCATTCTAGACTGTGGGCACAATTTCTGCCGCGCCTGCATCGTCAAGTGCTGGGGGGAGTCGCCCACAGAGGCCGCCTGTCCCCAGTGCAGGGAGAGGGTTCAGGCGAAGAAGCTGAGGCCCAACAGGCAGCTGGCCAATATGGTCGAGATCGCCAAAGAGCTGAGCGATCTTCCGAGGCAGGAAGCGGCGGGGTGGAGAGTCTGCGAGAGGCATCAGGAGCCCCTGAAGCTCTTCTGCCAGGACGACGAAGCCCCCATCTGCCTGGTGTGCGACCGATCCAAGGAGCACCGAGCGCACCGTGTGCTTCCCGTGGAAGAGGCTGCGCAGGAGTACAAGGTGGGGGCTCCACATTCCCCATTGCGTGTTTAGAGACATGTCTGGTCAGGTTTGGGGGGGAGGTGACTTCTGGGGTGGGGAAGGAGACTGAAGTGACCCTCGCCTCAGCTCCAGCTGGTGATCATGAGATCTGGAAGTTTGGGGGGAAATGGCAGTGTTGGGTGTTGTTAAACCCAGCCTGGATCAGGAGACCCGTGCAAGCAACTTGGCTTGAATAGGATGAAAACGCAAAGGGAAGAGCCGCACAGGCCAAAGCCAGCGATATGCAACTCGGGGATCAAGATTCTCTGCATTAAAATTCTGATATTTACTTACCTGGTTATTTGCCAAACTTCTACCATGTCTTTCTATTCTAAATATAAAGCTGAGGGTAGTTTACAATTAATACAAAAAGCCAATATGACATACAAGTTTAAAATGAGAAAATCACAGCAAAACAGCACTAAATTATAGCAGAAAAGAAAAAATAACAAAGCCAGTAGATTAGGAGAAAAAAGCAATAATGCCAGGATTTCTGTTTTCTCCCCAGGATCAGATCAGTCGCTCCCTGGAGATCCTGAGGAAAGAGAGAGAAAATATTTTGGTATCTAAGGCAGAGAATGAGAAAGAAATACAAGACTTACTTGTAAGTATATTACGTGCAGTGAGATCCTACCTAAATTTCAAATGCCGGAGTGAGTGCTCCAGTGCCGGAAGGCGTCGCAAACGTGCCATAAGGAGTAAGGAATAAATGTGCCTTTGGAGTGCCTTGCGCCGGCCTCCCTCACTCCGGTGCCGGACTGAGGATGCAGCTGGTGGCAGAAGGTGAGTCTCCCGCCACCGGCCGCATGGACAGTCTAGCCGGCGAGGGAGGGGGCCCATTTGGCGAGCCGGCCCTGGAGGAGGCGGGTATGGCGTCTGCCAACTATTTAGGTGGCGGAAATCCGAGGAGGCTGATAGGGCCAGCCCCTGTTTACTCCCGGAGAGGGGGACGAACGCATTGCAGTCTGGACATCCAAATCCGCAGTGGATCCTTAAATCGGATTAATATTGGGAAATGAACACATACCTGGAACTGAATATAAAATGCAGAAGACTCGAGTCATGAGGCAGTTCTGATCCTCAGACTGTGCATTATTGGGAATTTGAGATGGCTTAATCCCACTGGGAAATATTCATGGGTTGATCTTCATGTTCATCGAATGCTGGGCCTTCTCTCCCCTGATTAATGCAGATTCAATCGGTTCAGAATCGGTTCACTTTCTATGGAGTCCCTTTAACCTGCCTTTTGACACTGCAAGACTGACCTGCTTTTCTCCTCTTCCATCATTGTTTTGCAGAAGCAAACAAAAGCACAGAGGAAGAAGACAGCAGCTGCCTTCAGACAACTGCGCCACTTTCTGGACGACCAAGAGAAACTTCTGCTGGCCCAGACAGAAGAGGTGGAGAAGGAGATTGCCAAGAGAAGGGACGAGCACCTGGCCAGACTCTCCGGGGAGCTCTCCTCCCTCGACAGTCTCATCCGGGAGATGGAGGAGAAGCAGCAGCAGTCAGCGAATGAACTCCTGCAGGTAACTCAGTGGCCTTGTCTGACTTTGTTCACGGCTGAATTTGGCAAGCGTCCCTCAACCGGAAGATCTCAGGGAGCCTCATGTATTAAAACAATGAACGACCTTATCCATCAGGGGTCTTCTTCTGTGTTCAAGAATCAACAATTGCACTCGCTAGCTTGCTCCAAGGCAAGAAGGGCTCTGAGCAGCTCCTAATGTTGCCTTTCAGAGTCTCAAAATGTGTCAGCTGCCTTTGGGTGGTTCATAGGTCAAAACAATACCTCTCCCTTTTCCGTGGGCTACGACAGGGCAGGTGTGCCTCACCTGCCCCACACCGCACATCCCTGCTGCTGGTTGTAAGGTTGCTGGAAGTTCTAAACAGGATAGCTGTGCAGGACGAGCCAAATGCCGTATTCACGGTGCCACCTGGTCCAATTTATGGGCAGAGGAAATTGCCAGCCTGATCTGTGCTAAGAGTGCACTGCCGACAGGGCAAGTAGAGACAGGGCTTGACTCCCTGAAGTGCATCTGTGGTGGGGAGGGGGTCTGAGGTCAGTAAAAATAGGCTGTTGGGCATCTTTCCAGGAAAACTTTGGGTCCCTTCGGGGAGAAAGGCGGGGTAAAAATACTATAAATAAATAAATAAATAAATAAATAAAAACTTACCAAGGAGAAGATGTGACACTGCATATTTTAATGGAGAAATGTTTTGTATTGTTTTGATCAATAGATGCATTTCTGTGTTTATTCATCTAATACATTTTTAACCCACCTTGCAAGGTAGAGCATCATCATAAGTCAGCTGCGAATGTTGCAATAGTGTTAGTAAAATTGTCAAAGATCAATAACGAGGATGTTTTAGTGGGTGAAAGAGAATGAGACTCAAGGTCTTCACCAACTGCTCTGTTGAGGAGTTGTGTCTTCAGTGTGTGCTCGAAGGGAGGCAAGGAGCGGGTTTGATGGACGTCCTCGGGGAGAAATCTGCACACTTGTGGGGCTGCCACTGAGGAGGTCCTGTGCCTGGTACCCAGGAAACATACTGCAGCTGGGTCAGGAATCGGAGAGTGAAGTAGATCTTCAGTCTTTTTGGCACTTAGCCAGATTTCATTCTCTCATAAAGATTTTCTTTGCGCTGTGGCAGATGCTTTCTCTCTTCTTTCTCTCTAGAATCTTGGAAACATCTTGGAGAGGTGAGTGGGACTCACAGTTCCTTCATGTGTTACAATTCAGAGAATGGTCTAGATCAGCATTTCTCAAACTGGTGGGTCGCAACCCAAGAGGAAAACCAGATTACTTCGCAACCCCCTTAAGGAACGTCGCTATGTCGGTGGCGGCACTTTCGGGGTCCCACCACCACTGGGGGAAAGAGGTTGTTGTTGTTGTTTTTAACTCAAGGAGGGTTGCTCTGGCCCTCTGGGGTGTTTGGCCCTGGACAGCTCAGTTAAGAGGTTTTCATTAATGGGAGCCTGGAAGAAAGACTTTGGGCTTCCCCTGTTACTGCTGAAAACTAGATCCAGCAAAAGTTCCTAAAGGGACCGGAGAATAAACACCAAATGTGACTGAGCATAGAGAAGAGGGAGGAGAAAGCGAGGGGATGCCTCTGCCGAAGTAGGCCACCGTTGTGTCTGTTGTGATGATATCTAAGGGACATAGAGTGTGAAGGTGAGGGGAGCCCCCAGGCCCAGGTAGCTGAGATTCCTGTGCCCCCCACCCATTCTATGGAGCACTTCTGAGGGTGTACACCAGAGAGCATCCAGTCCTCTGTGCTGCATCTATCTTCAGTCTTCCGCCTCGTTCCTTCCTTTTATTGATTTTGGGAATTCTGGACTTTGTGGATGGTGACTTGACATTGTATCTCTCCGCCAGGTGCAAGAAGGAGGCGTTTAAGAATCCCGTGGCATTTCCTGCTGCACTGAAGTTGCAGATCCATGACTTCAGTGACATAAATGCCCTTCTGGAGTTCACCATGAAGCAGTTCAAAGGTAGAGTTGAATGGCTATAAGGATGTGATTGTGGACATTACACAGGTGAAGATATTGGCATGAAATATTTCCAGTCCCTTGTGGTGTCAGAGAATGCCAGGAAGGTTGGTGCCAGTTGAGGAGACAATATACAGTAGAAAACCCAATCCTATCCCCCACCCTGTTGGTGCCCCAGTGCCGAAAACGCTACTGTTGCATCCTGCGGGGGGCAGTCGTGGGGGGGGGTCCTCCTCTGAGTAAGGGAACATTTGTTCCCTTACCTCCTGGTAATCCTCTGCAAAGGGGGGATTCTATTATTTTATTTTATTTTATTTCAGGAATTTGTAGCCCGCCTTTCTCCCGAAGGCATTCAAGGCGGCTTACAACATATTAAAATACATAACACATTAAAACAATTTAAAAACACATTAAAATAATTAAAACACTTAAGTTAAAAATAGACAACCCCAGTGGGTCACCAGCATATACATATATTAAACCAATTGTTAAAAAGTCAGCCCACCATGTCAGACATTAAAAGCAGTCCTGAATAAAAACGTCTTAAGGCCCCGCCGAAAGGCCTCTAAGGAGGGAGTCGTTCTTAATTCCAAGGGGAGGGAATTCCACAATTGGGGCGCCACCGCCGAGAAGGCCCTATTCCGCGCCGCCATCCCCCTCACTTCTGTCAATGGCGGCACGGTTAACAGGGCCCCCCCTGATGACCTCAGAGTACGGGTCGGATTATAAGGAAGGATTCTACTCGGATCTTTGCCAGTAAAATGGGTGAAGCAAGTCTGCATTAACCCAGGACGGTTTATTGGGCTCGGGAAGAGGGTTAGGTTTCGACTGCTGCCAAACCCGCCCCCATTGCCGCCCCGTCCCACCTTCACCCTGCTCTACGTCCGCTCACCCCATCCTGCCTTCCTCGCTGCCTTTCCTCCATTGACAGGTTCAAGGCACTCCTCCAATGCTCGCGAGAAGGCGTTGCAACAGATGTAAGGCAGGTAGCGCTGGCAGAACGCTAGTTCTCCAGCACTGCAAGCCCATAGGATGGGGCTGTAATTCACTGAGGAAACATCTCTGGGGACAGAATTGCAGTCTGTATCGTTTCTTGTGAGTCTATTCATTTTCCTCTTCTGTCACTTGTAGCTTATGGTACTTCCAAGTCCTTTCATTGTTTAACAGATAGATAGCATCAAAAAGGAAGTCTGTGAGTGTTGGGGGGGGGGAGTAGGTCCTGATACTTCAGGGTCTCCTCGCATATTGGGAAGGAACATCCAGTATTTGTGGCATTGCTATAGTTTTGCTGCTGCTTCTGTATGAATGTGACCAAACTGGGTTTGTAAAACTGGCCTGTGTGAATTATTGCTCTTGCTTGAATGTGACCTCGTTGGGTCTCATGAATGGTCTGTTGGTAACCGATATTTGGCCTTGGGGTTGGACGTCCCTGGGCAAGAATCAAGAGGGCAGCAGGACAATCTCATGCAAAGGATGACCCTGTCCACATCTTCAGGTCCTATAAGTTAAAAAGAATCCAAAGGAACTGGACCAACAGATTCCCCAGGGACCTCATCTGGACTTGCCAATATGGAGACCAAATCGTGGTGTATATGAGTGAGGTTTATCTTCAAAGAGCCTGGCAGGCATGTCACAGCGGACTGTCATATGCTCCGATCTCTCCTCTATTGGAGGCAAATGGAGCAGGCCTCGCACTACGCGAAATAATTCCACTGGACAGCTCTCTGCAGATGCAGTCATGGGAAAAAGAACAGCCTTCTTCACTGCCATCGCTGCCACGGAATAGGCCCTAAAATGAGCTCTAACCTGTGCTCGTTTGGGCTCATTACGAGTCTCCCTGAATTGTCGCTCTAGGAGTCTGTCCTCTCGTTATCTAGCTTTCTACTCCTTAGTAAACTCAGGAGTTTCCCTGGCTCCACAGGACAGCAGAAGCCACTCAGGATGAATCTGATCCATAGCCCAGGTCATTTCCTTGGGGGTCAACCAAAGTCTTAGTTGAGTCACTGGCTATGGTTCATATATGTTCCCAATATCTGGTTGGGAAGCCACTTGGGAAACTCTGGTTGGCTGATCTCAGCTCCACGGAGGAAGAATGGAATACAGTAAATGGTTCACCTCTGGTAATAAACACTGGAGTGGTCACTGAGTGAATCACTCCCGCATTAGAGTTGATGTAAAAGAACCACCAGAATTTTAATTTGCAGTCTTTACTGGCAAATGCAGTTGGACAACCCTCCGAGTGATCTGAGCAGAAGTGGCTTCCTTCTTCTCCGACTTCCTGCAGGGACATGTTCAGATCGGCCCCTTTCTGCAGACACTCTACAGTCTTCCTGGCTCTTCTCGCTGGAGCTTCTCCCTGGCTAACATGGCTCTGGATTGTTCCTGAAAATCCCAAACTTGAGTTCTGAGATCCCGGCATGGAGTTGTGCTTAGATGCACGTTGTGCTTTTCAGATTGGACTTGGAAGACACTTGTGTAGACCGAGGCCTCAATTCAGCTAAAACTGTTGTGACTATGCCCATAGATCTGAACAGAAAAGATTGTTCAGAAAACCTTTCCTATTGACATGGCATCTTCACCCGTAATACCAGACCATGAAAGCTACCACTCGAGTTTAAGATTATTCTGGCTCATTTAGGGTGTTTATTAATGGTTTCAATTCAATTCCATGTTGATCTAATTTGGACCTTTGGGCCTCAGTCCTTACTATGCATCGTACCAGAGCAAAGGGTTTAACTTCTGAGTAGCCATGAGTAGAATTGATGTTCTATAAACGTTTTAAGGTGATCATCTTAAATGTTGACCGGCCAAATTTGATGATTTTCCTCATGGTGTTTTTTTTTTTTTTTTTTTTTTTTACATTCTAGCATTGGTATACAGTAATTGGGATTGTTGAAGAACTGTCCATTTAGAGAAGACAAGTGCGACTATCTCAAAAAAGATCAGAATTGGGGGAGGGTTCTGCCCCCCCCCCATCTTTCCTAACACTGTGATCTGAATTATGAAAAATTCGATGCTCTCAAGTTATCAACTGATGGTTTTTCCCCTGCACAGCATGCAATATAAGCACGGGGGTGTGACGCTAAATCTCTGTTCCCTTTTCTTCCCCAGACACTCTGGTATCTGGACTTCTTCCGCTTCAAGAAGGTAAATTGTGGGATCGGATGGAGGACATAGAGTCATAGAGGGGGACGGGGGACTTGGCAGGAAGTTGTCTGCCTGTATTTCATTGGATTTTTCTCTGGAACCAAGAATGGGTTAATTTTTACACCCCATCATTTAGTATTTTTAACTAGCAGGACAGATCGCAAATGATACAATCCTGCTACTTCAGTAGTGCTGAGTGAGTCCAAGGTTCATCCAGCCCAACAGTGGGCTGCCAGATGCCTAGGAAGGAGAGCCCACAGGCAGGGCCCGAAAGCCACAACCATCGCGTTTGTTCTGTGGATGTAGCGCTTGGAGGGAGGCTTATAAAACAGCTCCCCGTCTGGTCTCCTGTGCCGGACATCAGTTCTTCCAGTGACTGGGCTCAGGAGTTTTATGAAACGCCGTCCTTCTTTCCTTTTGGTCAAGAAACGGTTGACATAAGGATTGGCAGGAATGTTGGCTAGTAAGAAATGTTTCAGGGCTTGTCGCTTTTGTCCCCCCCCCCTCCCGCCTGAGGTGTCCTGTTCTCCTGACATGAGTTTTCCATTTAACTACCAATCTTCTAGCTCTTGATAGATGTGTCTTTCTAGAATGTTTTCATTCTCTTTTGTCTGTCCTCGGTCTGCTACCAGTCAATTTCACTGGACGACTCTGAATTCTACAACATTAAAGAAAGGGAACTTTCTTTTCAGTACCTAGTAGTTTCCTTTCCTAAACTAAGATGCTCCAAACCCAGTTTTTGCATTGTTCCAGCTATAAAATTATTTGGATGCCCTGATTTTAGGTTCAATTGTCATGCAAAAGTGTATAGATTGGAGTTCTAATTTAGTTATTTATCTGCACCAGCCAGTTTTTAACAGTCTAAGGGCGCAATCCTGTGTAACTTTCTGCGGCTGACCCTCCCTAGGGCAGCCCAATCCTCACTAAGTCCTTGAGCAGTGGAGCGTGTGCTCCGAAGCTCTAGGCCATCGCAAATGTGCCGTAATGCACGTTTGTGACGACAAGTGAGTAAGGGCCACCGGCGCAAAGGCCGGCAGTCCTTACTCCGCCACCCTCCAGACCCAGCACCCACTGGTGGAGGTAAATCCTGCACCGGTCGGTGCAGGGGAGGGCAGGCTAGGTGGCGAGAGGGGGCATTGGCCAAACCGGGCTGGGATAGGGCGGGGATATCGGTGGCGTGCTCTGCCGATATCCCCGGCCCTTTCCTGGCCCAGTTCGGCCTTTCTCTGCCACCTCGAATTCATGCCGGCTTCAGAGCTGGCATACATCTGAGGAGGCCCATCAGCCCAGCGCAGCCCTACACTCAAGGAAAGGGACGAACCTTCTCCCGAGGTTTTCCCGCGCTGCACCGGTGTGGCCCAGGAATGGGCTCAGGATTCCATGGCCGGCTCTTTAGAATGGGGCTGTAATGCATGTTTATTGAGACGTAGTTTCAGGGCCAAATCCTGACGGCCCGCTGCACCACTGGAACTTGAGTTGCAGCGGCACAGCTTGCTTTAGGCTGTTGCAAAGGGTGACCTGCCATACAGCGTGGTCTGGCCGCCGCCACCAGTGGTGAATGACCTGGGCTGCGTGCCAGCATCCAGAGAAAGAGCTTTGACACTGGTAAATCAGATCATGGGGCAGGAGTGGGGTGAGTTGGAGAAGGAATGGGGCAAGAGGGGAAGGAATGGGGTAGAGATCAGGGTGGGAAGGAAGGCTGATGGAGGCAGGGAAGTGGGTGATATTGGTGGCAACGTTGCCATCATTCTCCTCTCCCCCTTCCCAACCTCAATCCATCTTCCTGGGTCCACTTGGACTTGTTGCAGCTGTATAGCTGGTGTAAGTTCAACGACGACTCAGCAGGCAATAAGGGCTTCCCTGGAGGAGACCTCTGGGGCCAGACCCCCCTCCCTATGGGATGCAGCACACACACCATTGGCGCAGCTGCATCAGCGTAGCGGAGTTAGGTAGGATTAGACTGTCACTCTGTTAAGTGCTGCTCACTCCCCATTCGGATTGGGCATCAATACCACCTGGAAAGGCCATTGATATCTTTTGGGTTCACGTCAGTAGAGTGAACTGTCTCGCTTCAAAGGTGGCAAACCTCATACTGAGGTGCCCATTAGTATTGCACCCCTTTGTTCCTAGTTGAATAATGATCGTACCATGTTGGTGGCCTGAGCCGAGAAGAGATGTCAATTGATGATGGTGCAGATTCTGGTCTGGTATGACAGGAAGGGGGAGGACGGACCCCTTGCAGCACAAATGGGGCTTCAGCAGGGCTTCCGCTATCTTGCTTCCAGGGGTTGCAGAGCTGGTCTGCAGTGAGGCTGTTCCTAGTCCGGCCGTTGCAAGGGCAGAACCAGGGGGCTGTTTTCTGAGCTCCTTGAACCTCCCTAGAAGCCACAAGAGTCCAGTTCACACAGGAAGTGTCAAGGGAGTGAGAATGTTCTTCTCTTCTGCCCACCTCTCTCCCTTTGTTAACTTCCTTAAGAAGCAGACCAGAAAAGTCCTTTTATTTTAAATATATAATATATAAATATTGACTTCGCTGTCCACGGGGATCCATAGTGAAGATCCGTGTATACCGGGGCTGCTGAAAAAACGCAAAAAAAAAAAAAAAATCCCCACAGTGCGACTCGCTCACCACCGCCAAACACGCTTCTCGACCCCAGAAGTGGGGGAAAAGCCAGGTGTTGCATCCTGGGTCTTTGTATTTTCTGTTCTTGTAAGCCGCCTTGGGTCCCTTCGGGGAGAAAGGTGGAGTAAAAATATTGTAACTAAAATAAATAAATATATCAATCCAATTAACAATATTAGGATGTCGGTCAGTCTCCCAGCTGATTCAGCTTCTCTTTCCTCCTCTCCCTCCACCCCAACAGCAAATGTGACTCTGGATCCAGACACGGCTCATTCCCGACTCATCCTGTCTGAGGATTGCAAAACCGTGAGATTGGGAGACAAACGTCAAGCTCTGCCCAACAATCATGAGAGATTTGATTACTGGCCTTTTGTGCTGGGCCGTGAGGGATTCACAGCAGGCAGACATTTCTGGGAAGTCACTGTGGGAAGTGAGGAAGCCTGGGCTGTGGGGGTCGCCAGAAAGTCTCTGAGCAGAAAGGGTGGTTTTGATCATAGCCCTAAGGAAAGGATCTGGGCTGTGGGGAAGTGGAAAGGGAAGTACAGAGTTCTCAACCCCCCTCACTACTTTCCTCTGTCCCTGAGCCAGGAGCTTAAGAGGATCCGAGTGACTCTGAACTGTGCTGGGGGGCGAGTGGCCTTTTTCGATGCTGATACAGGAGCACAACTCTACGTGTACTCAGGAGCCTCTTTCTCTGGAAAGATCCTTCTGCCTTTCTTTTTTGTGTCCAAAGGAAGCCATCTGGCACTTTCTGTCCCTGAGCCACTCAATGACTGCAGAGACAGGTGTACCTAACCTCACCACACTCCTGAAACACATTCAGCCTTTTGCTTGGGACAGGCCTGGAGGACAACATTTTTTTAAAATGAAGCTATATTTGAATTTGCACAGCACAGATTGTGTCTCCCGTGAAATATCTCTTCCCCCCCCCCTTCTGTTTTCAGAGAACTGCTTGTGGTGCTGATTGGCTGAGCCTTGTATCAGTCAAAGAGCCGGTCTTATCCCTCCTCTCAACCACAGCCATGTTCAAATTAAGGGGGAAAAGGAGGGGGAAAAAAAGCAAAGCACAGAACAAACCTTTCATCTGATGATGATGATGATGAAGGTACTTTGCAGAGGAAGATGTCCGAGAGACCCAGGAGACAGGCTTTCACTCCCTCCCCACAGCAAGGGAAACTATGTAAAATGGCACCTGCTATTTCCTTCCTTTTCCCAGGGTTCCCTCTCAAACTTGTTTCTTTAACTGAGGCACCAAAATATTTGCAATTCTAAGCTCTGCACTGTTAGAATGGATCTTGCACCACTAAAGGCCCTGGTGAATATGATGGATTTAGGCTGGTGCCCAAATCATAGCCATGAAAGTGTTAGACAAGCCTCCTGAGGAAGGGAATTCCAGACAATGGGAGTCACCACAGAAATGTGGCCTTAAAAATAAAGATTTCAGAAGCATACTACCTCGTTCAGTTTATTTATTTGAGGAAATGTCTGTCCTGCTATTCTGCTATAAAAGTCCTCAGGGCGGCGTATATCGAAGATCAGATCGCAGTACATCCACTACAAACCATACAGTGAGAATCCAGTATAAGTGCCAATAAAAACCTCTGATGTTAATTAAAGGCTCTGGTGAATACAATGCATTTCGGCTGGTATCTAAATGATAACCATTAAAGCGTTAGACAAGCCTCCCGAGGAAGGGAATTCTTGACAATGGGATCCACTGCAGAAAAGTCCCTTCCTCCAGTGAAGACCCTCTCCTAAAGAGTGTGGAATCTGGAAAAGGGACTCCAAAGATTTTCTTAACTGCTGGGAAGGTACAAATGGGAGAATATGGCCCAGACCATGTTTGAGCTACTATCTTCTCTCGCATATAAAGGATGCTGCTCCATTTTATCCTCCCAACACCTGCAAAATAAATTGGCCACGAGTTGGTGCTTTGCCCAGGACCCCTCACAGACCAATCCTATCAACTGGCAGAATGCCCGTTCTGCTGGCACAGGCAGCCACAAAGCAGCCATAAAGGGATTTGCGGCAGCGCAAGCGGCCAGCAGGAGTGCTGGAGCTTTCCACACGCTAGTGGACGTTGGGAGGGCCGCCGGAGCAGGTACGCCTGGCGCAGGGGGTGAATGGCACACAAGGGGGGTGCGGAGGGTGAAGGAGAGTGAAGGCCTAGAGAGGCAGGGCAGGGAGGTGATAGGTAGGGCAATGGGTGAGCTGGTCAGGCCTGTGAGGGGAGCAGGATCGGTGAATCATCCCAACTCCCTGATCCGCCTGCACAGGGCAACATGGACTTGCGCCTGCGATATCCCTGGCACAGGGCCAAGTTGCCCATGGCTGTTGGTGGGGGCAAGGGGACAACTGTCCCCTGACCCCATGGAGACCTCTGTGAAGGTCTTGAGGTCAGAGCGCCCAAACTGTTTGCAGTTCTGACACACCCCAGGCCCACTGGCACAACTCCCTCCAATGGGTCCGTAGTGCAGCCCCCTATTTGCGGTGCAATCCACAGTAACTACTCCGCAGGCGGAGGGTGCCGTAAAGCGTGTCTTTGGCACCCAGGGACTAAGACACGCAGGCCGGCAGTCCTCACTCCGCGGCGGAAACCTGCGGCAGCCACCAGAGCAAGGGAAGTACAATCAGAAGCTTTCAACATGTCTTGTTACAATATAAAGAGATTTCGGGTATCTAGGTTTAAAAGCCATGTAAAAATGATAATATCACATCAAAACAAGTCAAAAAACGAATGTTTAAAAATGATTTATTAAAAACATTCTTAAACACAGTACTTTAAAAACAAGTCACATATTCATACATTCACTACGCTTGATCCGCGATTTGCGGACATCTTCAGGTGAACAGCAAAACAGGCTGCAAGGTGTTAACACAGAAAGCCAGCTGAGTGCATACTTTGGAAACCTCAGAGCCCAGCTGTAGAATGAACAAAGGCAATGGCCTCACATTACTAAACATCGCCATCTATTGGCGACTGATGGTTATGTCGTGTAGTAGTCACTTTATTTAAAATAGAAAACCAAATTTTGTCCACAAAGGACAATTCCTGTTGTCTATTAATCAAACCCTGTTTTCTAGGCTTACTAATTTCAATTGCTTCGTAATTAAGGCGCTGTCTCAAATTAGTCTCCTGTACTAGGCTTCTAACCTCTTCAAATTGAATAGACTGTCCTGTGGTCATCCGCATGTGATGCCAACGCAGATTGATCCGGATGATTTAATTAAAACTATTTTCAGACCAACTAAGTATCACATCTTTTGGGCAATCCTAAAGAGCCCAGACCCCCACCCCACCCCCCCACCCATGAATCCTGGCATATACAGCATACCTTGCGAATGCGGGAAAATGTACATTGGCACCACAAAAAGGTCTATCAGTACCAGAATTCAGGAGCATGCACGAGCGGTGAAATTAAATCATCCGGATCAATCTGCGTTGGCATCACATGCGATGACCACAGGACATTCGAGATATTTGTGATGAGTCCAATCGTCCACCAGCTAGGCCGGACACCGTAACGCACTAACAAGCTCATGAGTGACCACCAGAGACAGGGAGAAGCATTTTTGCACCCAGAGGCTCAAGGACACTTTTAAGTAACAACTCGAGAGACCTATGATTGAATCCCCAGCTGGGACGGGTGAGAGCCCGGTTACGTAACCCCTGCTAACTGGGCAAGAGGCACTTTTTCAGTGGGTGCTCCTCTGATATTTAGCAGGGGGAGAGTAACTGCCCCCCTTTCACCCCAGCAGTGTCTTTTCTGGTGGCTGTTGCTGGTGGTGTTCTGCGTCTTTTTTAGATTGTGAGCCCTTTTGGGACAGGAAACCATTTAATCATTTGAGTTTGTCTGTAAACCGCTTTGTGAACTTTTTGTTGAAAAGTGGTATCTAAATACTGTTAATAATAATAATAATAATAATAATAATAATAATAATAATAATAATAATAATAGATTGTGGATCCACTTTCCTATAGGGTGACTGACCCGTCAATCACATCATCCCCCCAAAATGTAACGCCCAAGAGCTTAGGATTCTTCCCTGCCCTCCTGGGATCCTGTTCACTTGCCACACTTCACTTCAGTCGGGATGAACTTCCAACATGGACATTTGCCTTCCCCAGCCATGGGTGGGTCAGCCTCTCAGCTTCTCTGTTCGCTGGGCTCCGAAGCCTGGAGGCTAATGGTGAGCATTAGGAAAGGGTTAGCTTTTAGGAGAGAGTCTTTCTTGTTTTGTTCCTGTACGTTTGTTCATATTCTTGTCAAGTCTTTTCAGTCCCTTCTTAAATCAATGTATGCAGAGTCTTAAAATACACATCTAAATTAAAACCAATTATATTTCAGCAACGTGTCATCACTGAGTACTAGGAACTTGAGTCGCCTAAATCCAGCCTAACCACCGCTCTGACCCTGCTACCAGGGCCTCTGAGAGGAGGGTTAAGGAGGTACAATCGTACCGGGGCCCAGGGCCAAAAATGGGGCTCAGGAGCAAAAGGGGGGGCAGGTGCCAAATTCACATGAAGGGAAGAAACTTTGTACCCCCTGATAAAATTCGGCAGAGTGGCCCTGCCTGCTACCGCAGTCTGAACTGGCTTACAACCTGGGGGCCTGGTTTCCTCCAGTTGAGAAAGGGCAGTCCCACAACGGACTCTATTGCCCAGTGACCCTAGGAGCCTGGGGGCTAAGTGGCCTGGTGTAGCCCCAGGTGGTGGTGGTCTACCGGATATTGTTCACGTAGTTTAATTTGGCTAAGAACCTGACTCTGTGGTATGTACATCTTCCTAAGAACCAGCATCGCATAAGAAACACACAGTTATTTCTGGGCTTTCCGGGTTTTGCCTGTGCAGGACTAGGGAAAGTTCAAACCCACAACAACCCAGTATTAGGCTCCCCCTCTCCAGTAGAGAGTTGAGCAGGCCGAAGGTTGTGATACACCGCAACTAAGCGCCGGCGAAGGGTGTCATAAACGCACCGTAAAGTGTGTTTATGGTACCCGGAAAGGGCCACCGGCGCAGAGGTCAGCAGCCCTCTCTCTGTCCCCCTGCGGACCTGGTACCCACCGGTGGAGGTATGAGGGAGGGGGCCATTGGCCGGGCCAGGAGAGGGTGAGGATATGGGGAGTGCACTCCACCAATATCCCAAGCTCATTCCTGGCCTGGGCCGCCCTTACCCCGCCGCCCCGGATGTACACCGGCTCCAGAGCTGACGTACATACGAGGAGGCCCATTGGGCCTGGGCAGCCCTACACTCAGGGAAGGGGACGAAGGTTCTCTTCTCCCGAGGTGTTCCCAGGCCATGCTGACACGGCCCGGGAACAGGCTTGGGGCGCCGCGACTGGCCTAAAGTTGCGCAGGATTGCACTGTTAATCTCTGATACTAATCAAAGCTTTTCCTCCTTTTCTTTTGAGGTTGTTTTTGTTGAACATTCATATATTTGAAATAGTGCTATTCAGGTATGCAGAAGTCTTCACATAATTTCGGTAATCCTCACAAACAGTTATGTAACAGGGTCCACGTTGCAGACAGTGGGACTGAGACAGAGACAGGTGGCTTGTCTAAGGCCAGCTAGTGAGTTCATGGCTGAGGTGAGATTCTCCGGTCACACGGCCCCATGTTCTGCTGGTGTTCCAAGAAACCACCTCAGGGTTTTCCCCCCTCCATCTTAGGGGACATGCCGCAGGACCTTCTCTGTGGTGGCCCCTTCCTATGGAACTCCCCACCACAGGAAGTTTGTCCCATTCTTGCTCTCTCATGTAAATGTTGACTCTGTTCATGAACAATGCGTATAGTGGTGGTCCCTCTGGCTGAAAGTGGAGGGACAGCAGGGAACACTGAGCAACAAGGGCAGCAGCAGCGACACAACCCCAATTATAGCCCCAATAATAAGCCATCTGATAGAGGTTATGCTGCACCCAACAAAGCTTCAGACTAAAGACTTGTCACCCAATTAACAGTCATGCGCTAAAATTGCCATGTGTCCAGTGCCACAGAAAGCAGATGTGTTTCTTGGGGGCTGGGAGATGTTTCCCTGCTCAGAGCTCCCACCATGGACTGGGACAACTCCTGCTGTGCCACTTTATTCTCTCTCCCAGCCTGCAAGCCCTGGACCATCACAGTAATACTACTGGGAATTGGGAGGTGATGGGAGCATCCCTTTTGCTGACGGGATGGGAGGCAGGGGAAGAGGGGAAACATTGAATTCTCCCTGCTGCTTTCGGGTCAGTCCAGGCTGAACTTGCTTTTCACCCCATCTATCAATAAGGGTCAAGATGTCACTTGCTTCTCAACATGAACATCAATGTGGCTTAGATTTGCCTTGGGAGTAAGCATAAAGTCTGGGCATGTGCAGACTGCATATACAGGAGTCCATCCGTGGTCTATATATGCACGGTCACAGTTCATGTACATGGAATAAAAGCAGAGCAGGGATGAGAAGAAAGAAGCTCATCTTCTGGAATCAACTCACACAGATGCTTAACTCACTACTGTGTATCTTTGTTTACCTGGCACTTTGTCCCAATGAAGCATTTGGTCCTAGAAGTAACACTCGCTACTTTGAGTGTGTGACATGCACAAGCTGCAAGTTGCGAAGGCTTCTTACAATAATATTCCTAGTCCTTGCATCAGATCTCATCCATTGTGAGATCTGCTGATCTCCCCTGCTTGGCTCATTCTTGAAAAAGTCACTGGGTCCCTGCACCTCAGGCGCCGTGGTGGGGCTAGGGTATGTTCTTATGCATGACTGTCTAACACCCAAAGTGAGCCAGGGATGCATGTCCCAATCCATTTCCAGTCCCCTCCGAGGGGTCTTAACTCTCAGCGTGTTAACTCTCTTAATTGTTCTAATGTGTCCCACACATTCAAGAGCCTGAATTACTATCCTGAGTATAACGGGCACAATTGCTTCCTCCAAATAAACCAAAACACTGAGTACAAGCTTCTAAGGCGTAGCCACCTGATAAGCTTAACACTTGCAAGCCAGATGGCAGGGATGTGGATCAAGTCTCTGACTCCAAGTCTCTAGTCAAGTCCCAAGACTTTGCCCCCATGTACTGAGTCTTGGCCACCTAATGCGAAGAGAGGACTCTCTGGAGAAGACTCTGATGCTGCTGGGAAAGATTGAAGGCAAAAGGAGAAGGGGAAGGCAAAGGATGAGATGGTTAGACAGCATCACCGATGCAACGAACATGAACATGAGCGAACTCAGGAAGATAGTGGAGGACAGGAAGGCCTGGCGGGATATGGTTCATGGGATCACGAAGGGTCGGACACGACTTAACGACTGAACAACAACAACACTGAGTCTTTGGTTGCGAGTTGCGAGTCTCTATTTAATGGGGAAAACGAGTTTAAATCTGAATAAATTTCGACTTGTCATAAAAGGCTCCAAGTCTTTATTTTTATTTATTTATTTATAGAATTTCTACCCCGCCTTTCTCCCACAAGGGCAACCAAGGCGGCTTACAATAAAAGTCTTGAGTTGAGTCTTTTGAGTCTTTTACAATCGCTGAGTCAAGTCCGAGTCAAGTCCGAGTCAAGTCATTGACGCGACTTGAGTCCGAGTCAATAGACTCAAGTCTACATCAGTGCCAGATGGAAATGCATTTAATGGCCAACCGCCCACAGTAGCTGCCACCACCCTGATAAATTATAAATTATTAGGGTGGTGGCAGCTAGTGATAAACAGCCTGTCCCCCAGCTCCAGGGACAGCTGGGGGGGGGGCTATCAGCCAGGTCCTGCAGACTCTAAACTCCCCCTTCAACCGTCCCGGGGATTCAAGCCTCAAGCACTGTGAAAGACTTTCCAGTAGCAGACCAACAGCTAAGCCAGATTTAGATGGAACCAGTTCCTTGAACCCACTCACAGACACAAGCCTGTAAAGAATATAATTGTAGGAAAGGTTACAGTTGCGTATCCATTGTTGTTGTTGTTCAGTCGTTAAGTCGTGTCCGACCCTTCGTGGTCCCATGAACTACATCCCGCCAGGCCTTCCTGTCCTCCACTATCTTCCTGAGTTCGCTCATGTTCATGTTCATTGCATCGGTGATGCTGTCTAACCATCTCATCCTTTGCCTTCCCCTTCTCCTTTTGCCTTCAATCTTTCCCAGCATCAGAGTCTTCTCCAGAGAGTCCTCTCTTCGCATTAGGTGGCCAAAATATTTGAGCTTCAGCTTCAGTACCTGTCCTTCCAGGGAACAGTCAGGGTTGATTTCATTTAGGATTGACTGATTTGATCTCCTAGCAGTCCAAGGGACTCTCAGGAGTCTTCTCCAGCACCACAGTTCGAAAGCATCTATTCTTCGGCGTTCAGCCTTCCTTATGGTCCAACTCTTGCAACCATACATTGCTACTGGGAACATCATCGGCCTGACTATGCAAACTTTTGTTGGCATGGTGATATCTCTGCTTTTTATTATGCTGTCTAAGTTTGCCATAGCTTTCCTTCCAAGGAGTAAGCGTCTTTTAATTTCATGGCTGCTGTCTCCGTCTGCAGTGATCTTGGAACCCCAAAAAGTAAAATCTGTTACTGCTTCCATTTCTGCCCTTTCTATTTGCCAGGAATTGATGGGACCAGATGCCATGATCTTAGTTTTATTAATGAAGGCATAAATGCTTTGGCGAATATATACCACACACAGCTGAAACAAAAAAACTAGCTGCCTAAACTAACATGTTGTGAGCATGGGACCCCTCCCCAAATATTTTTATCTCATCGACCACCCTCCCCAGAACCCCCACCTTTTTACCCCATCAAAATCCATCAAGAAATCACTGAGATACAGCCATTTTTATCAAAGCGCATTAAAATTCGGCTTCTTTTCCTGTTGCGCGCACTTTGACAGCTGGCAGGCGCCAGCAGGGGTCAAAAGTTCTCAGGCACGCGCACGCCACAAGCGCCCCCCCCCCCAATCCCTAGAGAAGCAGCAGCAGCAAAAGTTCTCCTTGTACCTTTTTAATCCTATCAAACCTCTTGACCTACTAAGCCTATAATCCTCTTTCTGGGCGTTCAGCCAACTTTCCTAGACTGCGTGTGCCGCCTATTAACTGACCCCGCTTTGACTTCTCACCTTCTAGCACTGACAGCCGGCTTTCGCTAACTCGGATCTATCTGACTGCCTTAAAGAAACAGCGTTCTATTTCAAAGGGAAATGGGGATCCTGAGATTTCTCTCGGTTGTTTGGGGTTCCCCGGGGGTTTATGTGCCCGGATCTTCTTGGAGGTCATCGGGGCTCTCTCTAGGGACGGAATCCACACAGAATGGTCCCGATCCTCTAACTTAACTGGGGTTTGCCCCACAAAAGGCAAAGAAGCTCCTGGCAGCAGTGCAATAGGTTTGCAGCCAGTGAAAAGCCTGGTTAGAGTCCAGGCATCCTACTTGGGGTTCAGGAGAAGTGTGTGGTGAGTGCGGTGAAAGTCTCTTCACCCTCTTCGGCCTGGACAAAAGAGGTTGAATGTAGGTGACACCAAGGGTGCACCTCCTGCCATAATCTGCACTGCAGGGAGTAGGAGAGAGACCATTTTGAAACACATAACCTAAGCTAGACAGCAATAGCTTCCAATTCTGTGCTACTCTCAAATGGCTTCCTTCTACCTGGGAAGCTAGATGGGGGTGGGGAATCCAGGGAACTCCTAAGGCGCCAGGAGAACTCAGACTGCCTCCATTTCCTAAACTTCCAGCCTAACTCTTTGTGTGTCTCCCTTCTGTTAGTCACAAGCCAGCCTCCACATCCTGAGATCATTGTCTCTGCCTTACTCTAATACTATTATTCAAATGTCCACCTCCGGCTGCCAGCTCCCTGATTCTTACCTCCCTATTGTTCCTGTTCTTCCTGGCTACATTTGTTTCACATGCTAATCCAGTTACCTGCCTGGCTCATGCCTGATTGACAGGAACAATTCAAAGTCTTAAACTGTATGTTTGGTACCAGGGGCAGGGACCCATTGTGTGACAATTTTGGCTATCTAATTGGAAATACTGCCTTTTGTGTTAAGCAGGCTTCTCAAAAGGACTCATTCATAAAACCCAGGAAAATCTCGCTTCGCCAGAATTGGGGGTCTAATCCTATTACCTCCTAACACCCAGTGCCCCCACCCATCACCCCATTGGCTCCCAGTCCCATCCCCATTGGTTCCCAGTCGCACAAAGCACAACACTTTTCATTGGTTCTTTTAATAAAATTTATCCTTTATTGGCTCCAAGTTTCATACACGCTGCTGCTGTTCTCATTGGTGCAAAATTTCAATCCAACTTCCCATTGGCTGTATCGAAGTGTAACACCTTGGATCCTTTCCCTCACTGGCCCTTCCTTTTTATGTATTCCTTCAAGCAATGTACTCCATGATTCTGCATGTAAATAATGAAATGTATAAAAGCTTTTGTATTATTCATGACACACTTTCTACCTGATCGTGTCCTTTGCTAGCGAAGTAAAGATCTTCTCTTTCCAGTACTGACTTTTTGAGCTCATTTTTGGCGCCTCCGCAAACGCGGACTTCTTCTCTCCTTTCTCTCTTCTATTTTTGGGTACCCACTCCGTCTCAGGGGTCTGGTGTCCGCTCACCGAATCAAACGAGCTGTAATCACTTCCGCCAGTCGGGGTGCTTACAACAAACTAACCTAACTTTTACCTGGTTAGTTCCCGACCACATAACCAAAGCAAAGGACAAATCTTCTACCTCTGTTCCCAGGTCTGGCCAGGGCAGGCAGGATGGGATGATGAAGAGCAGCTCACCAGCCAACAACCCCCCCCCCCATTTCAGGGCCCCATTGCTCAATGGCAGAGGTGAAACTAGACTGGAGCGGAGCCAAGTAGTTCTGCAAGACTCCGTAACACTGGAGTCAGCGTTGCCCATTCTGGCGGCAACAGCAACATGCAGGACACTCCCCTGTCGCTGCCGGAATGGCTCCAACAGCAAAGGGGAGGGGCCACTGACTCCGGTGTAACGGAGTCTTGCAGAGCTACTTGCCTCCGCTCCAGTCTAGTTACACCACTGCTCAATGGGCTAGGATTCCAATCTTGGTCAAAAGAAAGCCTGGTCCTCTGATGGGCTCATGAGCCTCTGGCAAAATCCCAACCTGATCGGTTGATGCCCCCCCCCCCCCGGCAAGTTCTGCTATAGGTAAAAGTAAAGGTATCCCCCGCTCGAAAGCCAGTCATATCTGACTCTAGGGGGCGGAGCTCATCTCTGTTTCTAAGGCCGTAGAGCCAGCGCTGTCCAAAGACGCTTCCGTGGTCATGTGTCCGGCACAACTATCTCAGCATCTATGGGGAGGGGACGTGCCTGATAACTGTCTCTGGGGGGCCCTCCCTATGGAACACCATCCCATGGGAAGTTTGCTTGGCTGGCATCTCTGAGTGAAAGTGGAGGGACAGGAGGGAACATTGAGCAACAAGGAAGCAGCCGCCATCCAACCCCTATTAGAGCCAAGTGATCTGATAGAGGTGAAGCATTTGGACCCCAACAAAGCTTCAGACATAGTCCCTCAATACAAACCTGTCAGCAAATGTAACAGTCAGGAGCTAGAAGAACAATCTTTCAATGCCCCACAGGCAGCAGGAGCAGATGTTTTGCATTTGGGCTAGAAGAGGTTTCCCTGCTCAGAGCTCCCACCATGAACTGGGACAACTCCTGCTGTGCCACTTTATTCCACTTTATTCCATCACATTAACAACGGGAATTGGGAGATGTTAGAACAGACAAAAGAAAATATTCCTTTTTATCCAGGGAGCAATTAATCTGTGGGACTCCTTGCCACAGGATGTGGTGATGGCACCTGGCCTAGATGCCTTTCAAAGGGGAATGGATAGTTTGAAGGAGGGAAATCCATCACAGGATACAACCCATGATGTACAAGCAACCTCCGGGTTTTTGAAGTAGCCTCTCTCTGAATGCCAGATGCAAGGATACAGGTATCTTGTTGTCTTGTGTGCTCCCTGAGGCACCCTCTGGTGGGGCCACAGTGAGAGACAGGAAGCTGGACTAGATGGGCCCTTGGCCTGATCCAGCAGGGCTTTTCCTATGTCCTTTTGCTGATGGGATGGGAGGCGGTGGAAGAGGGGAAACTTTGAATTCTCCCTGCCTTTGGGGCAGTCTGTCTATGCTGAACTTGGTTTTCACCCCATCTATCAATGAGGGTCAAGATGTCACTTGCTTCACGTGTCTCAACAGGAACATCAATGGCTTAGATTTGCCTTGGGAGTAAGCATAAAGTCTGGGCATGTGCAGACTGCATATACAAGGAGTGGCCAAACTTGCTTAATGTAAGAGCCACATACAATAAACTTCAGATGTTTGAGAGCCGTAAGAGAGCCGGAATATTTAAGAAGCATTTAAATTCTTAAATATATTTACACACCATGAACATTAAACTTATGTTTTAATTCAGTGGACTCTCCGTTTATACCTGGTAAAAAAATTATAAAGCTTGAAATATTCTTATTTACATTTTATATTAATAAATATAATTATATTATAATTAATTTAGCCATGAACATTAGAAGTAGGTTTTCTCTGTGCCAGGTGCAAGGGAGTGGACAGGATACAGGTATCTTGCTGTCTTGTGTGCTCCCTGAGGCACCCTCTGGTGGGGCCACTGTGAGAGACAGGAAGTTGGACTTGATGGGCCTTTGGCCTGATCCAGCAGGGCTTTTCCTATGTCCTTTTGCTGATGGGATGGGAGGTGGTGGAAGAGGGAAAACGTTGAATTCTCCCTGCCTTGAGGGCAGTCTATCTATGCTGAACTTGCTTTTCACCCCGTCTATCAATAAGGGTCAAGATGTCACTTGCTTCACGCGTCTCAACATGAACATCAATGACTTAGATTTGCCTTCGATCAGGCAGGCAGGCAGCACCACCAGAAACTGGCTTCTCTGTGCAAGGGGAAAACATCCAGCGCAATTACGTTAGGCCAGAGTTCCCATCCACACAGGAAGATCGGGTCCCTCCCATGTGAAGACCCATTCCCTAAGTGACGCTGTTGACTCCTGGTGAGGATCAGGAAAACACAACTTTAAACAATAGGCAGGATCCAGCAAAAACAACCCCAACAAACTTTCTCCAATTAAGCAGCACTTTCTAAGAACCGGCTGCGCTTTAAAACAGTTGCCTTTTGATGCATTTCTAAATGGATTTTGATGGGGTAAAAAGCTTTGTGAATTTTGATCTCCTTAATGTGTGTAAAATTGGGCTAATTCTGTACCCACTTCAGGAGCATCCCTTTTGCTGATGGGATGGGAAGTGGTGGAAGAGGGGAAACTGAATTCTCCCTGCTGCTTTCGGGTCACTCCATGCTGAACTGGCTCTTCGCCCCATTTATCAATAATAGTCAAGACCTCACTTGCTTCACACGTCTCATCAGGCACATCAATGGCTTAGATAGGCCTCCAAGGTCTGATTTGAATGAGGGCAAAGTAAGTTCCACAACTCATTTACAATAGCGGAGTTCAGCCTGGGAGTAAGCATAAAAAGTACTACTACTTCTGGGCATGTGCAGAAAATGCATATTTTCCATCCGAGGGGTCATTGTCACCATTCCTACACAGTACACGGAATACAGAGTAGGGATGATGAGAACTAAACTCATCTTCTGGTATTCCAGAATTGTGTCGGTCAGGGTCCTGCTGCTCACACTAGTTTCAAGCGACATTCAGGAGGATCTCTCTCTCTCTCTCTCTCTCTCTCTCTCTCTCTCTCTCTCTCTCTCTCTCTCTCTCTCTCTCTCTCTCTCTCACACACACACACACACACACACACACACACACACACACACGCACCCCCCCCCCCCACTGCCCTGGCTAGCGCTGCAACCCGATCCGTTTCATCGGTTTGAGAACAAGAAACGCCCAGTTCCGCCTCCTCGGGCAAAGTGCTGTGGAGGATCGTGGAAGAAGAAGGGAAAGCGAAACTCAGCCGGCCGCGGAGTGGAGTCGGAGCCATGGCGGGGGAGAGCTGCAGGAAGAGGCTTCGGGACGAAATCACTTGCTCCGTCTGCCTGGACTATTTCGCAAACCCAGTCATTCTATACTGTGGGCACAATTTCTGCCGCGCCTGCATCGTCAAGAGTTGGAGGGCGTCGCCCACAGGGGCCGCCTGTCCCCTGTGCAGGAAGAGGGTTCAGGCGAAGAAGCTGAGGCGCAACTGGCAGCTGGCCAATATGGTGGAGATCGCCAAAGAGCTGAGCGATCTTCCGAGGCAGGAAGCGGCGGGGCGGGAAACCTGCGAGTGGCACCAGGAGCCCCTGAAGCTCTTCTGCCAGGAGGACGAAGCCCCCATCTGCATGGTCTGCGACCTGTCCAAGGAGCACCGTGCTCATAAGGTGGTTCCTGTGGAGGAGGCTGCCCAGGAGTACAAGGTGGGGGCTCCGCGTTCCCCATTGCGTGATAAGGGACTGGTCTGGTCAGGTCTGGGGGGGAGGTGACTTCTGGGGTGGAGAAGGAGACTGAAGTGACCCTCGGTCCCTCGCCTCAGCTCCAGCTAGTCATCATGAGATCTGGAAGTTTGGGGGGAAATCGCAGTGTTGGGTGTTGTTAAAACCAGCCTGGATCAGGAGACCTGTGCAAGAAACTTGTCAGCTTGAATAGGATGAAAACGCAAAGGGACTTGGAAGAGCCACCCAGGCCAAAGCCAGCGATATGCAACTCGGGGATCAAGATGATTTGTCCTGTTTCTCCATTATAATTCTGATATTTACTTAACTGGTTATTTACTAGATTTCTACCATGTGTTTCTACTCTAAATACAAATCTGAAGGCAGTTTACAATTAATACAAAAAGCCAATATGAAATACAAGTTTAAAATGAGAAAATCACAGTAAAACAGCACTAAATTTTAGCACAAAAGAAAAAATAAAAAGCCACGGAGATTAAGAGAAAAAAGCAATAACACCAGTTTTTCTGTTTTCTCCCCAGGATCAGATCAGTCGCTCCCTGGATATCCTGAGGAAAGAGAGAGAAAATATTTTGGTATCTAAGGCAGAGAATGAGAGAGAAAGTCAAGACTTGCTTGTAAGTATTAGTAATACATGCAGTGGAATCCTACCTAAATTTCTGACGCCGGAGCGATCGCTCCAGTGCCGGAAGGCGTCGCAAACGTGCCATAAGGAGTAAGGAGTAAACGTGCCTTTGGAGTGCCTTGCGCCGGCCTCCCTCACTCCGGCGCAGGACCGAGGATGCAGCCAGCGGCAGAAGGCGAGTCTCCCACTGGCGGCCGCGTGGGCAGTCTGGCCAGCGAGGAAGGGGGCCCATTTGGTGAACCGGCCCGGGAGGGGGCGGGTATGGCGTTGGCCATATCATCATCCCTGCCGGGCCGGCTCAACCATTACACGGCCTCTTCCGATAGCTGGCGGAAATCCGAGGAGGCCTATAGGGCCGGCCCCAGTTTATACCCGGGAAGGGGGATGAATGCATGGCGGTCCGGACATCCAAATCTTGTGTAAGGATCCGCCGCCGGATCCTTACACAGGATTTGGCTGTTAATATTGGGAAATGAACACATATCTGGAACTGAATATAAAATGCAGAAGACTCAAGAGCGGTGAAGCAGCTCCGATCTTCAGACTGTGCATTATTGGGAATACGGGATGGCTTTATCCCATTGGGAAATATTCATGGGTTGATCTTCATGTTCATCGAATGCTGGGCTTTCTCTCCCCTGATTAATGCAGATTCAATCGGTTCAGAATCGGTTCACTTTCTATGGAGTCCCTTTAACCTGCCTTTTGACACTGCAAAACTGACCGGCTTTTCTCCTCTTCCATGTTTGTTTTGCAGACGCAAACGGAAGCAGAGAGGGAGAAGACAGCAGCTGCCTTCAGAGAACTGCGCCAGATTCTGGATGAACAAGAGAAACTTCTGCTGGCCCAGACAGAACAGGTGGAGAAGGAGATTGCCAGGAGACGGGACGAGCACCTGGCCAGACTCTCCGGGGAGCTCTCCTCCCTCGACAGTCTCATCCGGGAGATGGAGGAGAAGCAGCAGCACTCAGCGAGTGAACTCCTGCAGGTAAGTCAGTGGCCTTGTCTGACCTTGTTCATGGCTAAATTTGGCAAGTGTCCCTCAACCGGAAGATCTCAGGGAGCCTCATGAATTAAAACAATGAATGACCTTATCCATCAGGGGTCTTCTTCTGTGTTCAAGAATCAACAATTGCACTCGCTAGCTTGCTCCAAGGCAAGAAGGGCTCTGAGCAGCTCCTAATGTTGCCTTTCAACGTCTCAAAATGTGTCAGCTGCCTTTGGGTGGTTCATAGGTCAAAACAATACCTCTCCCTTTTCCGTGGGCTACGACAGGGCAGGTGTGCCTCACCTGCCCACACCGCACATCCCTGCTGCTGATTGTAAGGTTGCTGGGAGTTCTAAACAAGATAGCTGTGCAGGACAAGCCAAATGCCGTATTCATGGTGCCATCTGGTCCAATTTATGGGCAGAGGAAATTGCCAGCCTGATCTGTGCTAAGAGTGCACTGCCTACAGGGCAAGTTGAGAGAGGGCTTGATTCCCTGAAGTGCATCTGTGGTGGGGAGGGGGTCTGAGGTCAGTAAAAGCAGGCTCTTGGGCATCTCTCCAGGAAAACTGGCAACTGGGCCAAGGAGAAGAAGCGACACTGCATATTTTAATGGAGGAGTGTTTTGTATTGCTTTGATCAATAGATGCACTTCTGTGTTTCTTCTGCTGAGGATTTTATTCATTTAATAAATTTTTAACCCACCTTGCAAGGTAGATCATCATCATAAGTCAGCTGTGAATGTTAAAATAGTATTGGAAGTAAAAATGTCAAAGATCAATAATGAGGATGTTTTAGTGGGTGAAAGAGAATGAGACCCAAGGTCTTCACCCACTGCTTTGTTGAGGAGTTGTGTCTTCAGTGTGTGCTCGAAGGGAGGCAAGGAGCGGGTTTGATGGACGTCCTCGGGGAGGGAGCTGCACACTTGTGGGGCTGCCACTGAGGAGGTCCTGTACCTGGTACCCCGGAAACATACTGCAGCTGGGTCAGGAATCGGAGATTGTGAAGTAGATCTTCAGTCTTTTCGGCACTTAGCCATATTTTAGTGTCTCATCATAAAGATTTTCTTCGCGCTGTGGCAGGATTTTGAGTTTTCTCTTCTTTGTCTTGTTTCTCTCTAGAACGTTGGAAATACCTTGCAGAGGTGAGTGGATCCCACAGCATTACGATTCAGGCAATGGTCTACTCTAGATCACCCCTGCATGGCAAGTCACGCTGCATAGACCCAGCTGTGACTTGGCTCTCTTTAATTTGCACGCAAGTCGTAGAGAGTAATGCAAGTCAGATTTACTTAGCCAAAAATCATCCACAGTGGGGAGTTTACTCTGTGCCTTATAATACTCTTAATGGATATATCGGAGATTCCCGTGCCCCCTCCCCGTTCTCTGGAGCACCTCTGAGGCTACTCACCAGGGAGCATCCAGTCCTCTGTGCTGCATCTGTCTTGAGACTTTGGACTCCCTGCTCTTTTCTTCCACCTCTTTCCTTCCTTTTACTGCATTTGGGAGTTCTGGACTGTGTGGATGGTGACTTGACATTGTATCTCTCCGCCAGGTGCAAGAAGGAGACGTTTAAGAATCCTGTGGCATTTCCTGCTGCATTGAAGTTGCGGATCTATGACTTCAGTGACATAAATGCCTTTCTGGAGGTCACCATGAAGCAGTTCAAAGGTAAAAATAATGGCTATAAGGATGTGATTCTGGACATATGGGCATGAAATATTCCCAGTCCCTTGTAGTGTCAGAGAAGGCCAGGAAGGTCGGTGCCAGTTGAGGAGACAGTATAGAGAGTCCAATCCTATCCCTCCATCCCGCTGGTGCCCCAGTGCCGAAAAGGCTACTGCTGCATCCTGCCGGGGGGGGGGTCTCCTCTGGGTAAAGGGAACATTTGTTCCCTTACCTCTGGGTAATCCTCTGCAATGGGGGGGGGTAATTCACTGAGGAAACGTCTCTGGGGACAGAATTGCATTGTGTATTGTTTCTTGCAGGTTTCTTCATTTTCCTCTTCAGCCACTTGTAGCTTATGGTACTTCCAAGTCCTTTCATTGTTTAACATGGAGTTACGGATAGAACAGCATCGAAAAGGAAGTCTGTGAGCGTTGGGGGGGGGAGTAGATTCTTATACTTCAGGGCCCCCTCGCATATTGGGAAGGAACATCCAGTATTTGTGGCATTGCCATAGTTTTGCTGCTGTTTCGGTATGAATGTGACCAAACTGGGTCCAGAAGAGTCTCCAAGCTGCCGCCGCCACACCACCACACGCCCCGCCCCTGGGGCGTGTGCCAGCAGCGTAGCGCGCCTCCGCGTGCACGGACACCCCCCCTCGCTTTTTGGCTCCGTTTTGGAGCCAAACCAGCACAAGGGAGGATGGGAGGGCCGAACTGCAGCTGTTCTCAGCTGCAAAGGGGACGAGGAAGCAATGGGGCAGCAGGTAAGACCGGCCCGTGCCCTGGGGCCCACCGCCCCAATTGCCCCCGGTGCGACGCCTCTGACTGGGTCTGTCAAACTGGCCTTTGTGAATTATTGCTCTTGCTTGAATGTGTCCTAGTTGGGCCTCATGAATGGTCTGTTGGTAACCGATATTTGGCCTTGGGGTTGGACGTCCCTGGGCAAGAATCAAGAGGGCAGCAGGACAATCTCATGCAAAGGATGACCCTGTCCACATCTTCAGGTCCTATAAGTTAAAAAGAATCCAAAGGAACTGGACCAGCAGATTCCCCAGGGACCTCATCTGGACTTGCCAATATGGAGACCAAATCGTGGTGTATATGAGTGAGGTTTATCTTCAAAGAGCCTGGCAGGCATGTCACAGCGGACTGTCATATGCTCCGATCTCTCCTCTATTGGAGGCAAATGGAGCAGGCCTCGCACTACGCGAAATAATTCCACTGGACAGCTCTCTGCAGATGCAGTCATGGGAAAAAGAACAGCCTTCTTCACTGCCATCGCTGCCACGGAATAGGCCCTAAAATGAGCTCTAACCTGTGCTCAGTTAGGCTCATTACGAGTCTCCCTGAATTGTCGCTCTAGGAGTCTGTCCTCTCGTTATCTAGCTTTCTACTCCTTAGTAAACTCAGGAGTTTCCCTGGCTCCACAGCACGAACGCCTGGCCAGACACCGCCTGAGGTGTCCTATTCTCCTGACATGAGTTTTTACGGCCTGCGGCACGGCTGAGCAGATTCTCCGGCTCACACCGCAAGCCAGAGGGAAAGGCTACAGCCCTGCTGATTTGGGAGCCTCTGTGAGATTTGGGAGCAGCGATCTTGGATCTCGCAAGATTTCGGGAGATCCAACATGGTGGCGGCTGTGAGAAAATGTATGGAGAGCTACGGGGGACAATTTAACCATTTTTCCAGCCTGCAGCGCGGCCAAGCGGGTTCTCCGGCTTGTGGTGCAAGCCAGAGAACCCGCTCGGGCACACCGCAGGCCGGAAAAAAACACTTTTTCCCATTTTTCTGCTGCCCATTACCCGCTGCTGATCGCAGCAGCTGATAATGGGGAGCATCTCGTGTACCCCATCCTGCGGTCCGCGTACCCCTACCACAGGTTGAGAAACCCTGATCTAGAGTTACCCAGGATCCCACTGCTAATCTCTGTTCCCTTTTCTTCCCCAGACACTCTGGTATCTGGACTTCAGCTTCAGGAAGGTAAGTTGTGGGATCGGATGGAGGACAGAAGTCATAGAGGGAACGGGGGACTTGGCAGGAAGTTGTCTGCCTGTATTTCATTGGATTTTTTTCTGGAACCAAGAATAGGTTAATTAGGAGTTGTGGGAAGGAAGGAGGAGGGACCAGTTTCAATATCAACTTTGACTTCCTCTAGTTCTCAATATTGATTTCATTTTTGAACTTTTACACCTCATCATTCAGTAGGGCAGCTCACAAATTATACAATCCTGCTACTTCAGCTTCAACGGGCGGGCGCTCCGAGGGTTTCTCCCCCGGCCTTGGAGCCGGAGAAAGCCCTGGATCGTCCGCCCCGACTGGCGGCCCGGACTTTCTGAAGAAGGCCGCTGCGTCGTTGCCCTATTTATACTTTTTTTTAGCACATGCGCAGAACGTTTCTTGTATAAATAGGGCAACGACGCAGCGGACTTCTTCAGAAAGCCCGTGCTGCCGGTTGGGGTAAAAATATTGTAAATAAAATAAATAAATATATCCATCCAATTAACAATATTAGGATGTCGGTCAGTCTCCCAGCTGATTCTGCTTCTCTTCTCTTCCCTCCTCTCCCTCCACCCCCAACAGCAAATGTGACTCTGGATCCAGACACGGCTTATCCCCAACTCATCCTGACTGAGGATTGCAAAAGCGTGAAATGTGGAGACGAACATCAAGCTCTGCCCAACAATCCTGAGAGATTTGAGAATTATGCTTTTGTGCTGGGCTGTGAGGGATTTACAGCAGGCAGAAGTTTCTGGGAAGTCACTGTGGGAAGTGAAGAAGGGTGGGCGGTGGGGGTTGCCAGAAAGTCTGTGAGGAGAAAGGGTGATTATAATTGTAGCCCTAAGGAAGGGATCTGGACTGTGGGGAAGTGGAAAGGGAAGTACAGAGTTCTCAACCCCCCTCACTACTCTCCTCTGTCCCTGAGCCAGAAGCTCAAGAGGATCCGAGTGACTCTGAACTGTGCTGGGGGGCGAGTGGCCTTTTTCGATGCGGATACAGGAGCACAACTCCATGTGCACTCAGAAGCCTCCTTCGGCACAGAGACCCTTCTGCCTTTCTTTTATGCGTTCGAAGGAGGCCACCTGACACTCTGTCCCTGAGCCGCTCAATGACTGCAGAGACAGGTGCACCTGAACTTACCACACTCCTGAAACTAATTCAGCTGTTTGCTTGGGACTGGCTTCAGATTCAACATTTTTTTCAATGTTTGCATTGAAGCTATATTTGAATTTGCACAGCACGGATTGTGTCTGCCATGAAATAGCTTCCCCCTCTCCTATTTTCAGAGAACTGCTTGTGGTGCTGATTGGCTGAGCCTTGTATCAGTCAAAGAGCCGTTCTTACCCCTCCTCTCAACCACAGCCGTGTTCAAATTAAGGGGGAAAAGGAGGGGCAAAAAAAGCAAAGCACAGAACAAATCTTTAATCTGCTGATGACGATGAAGGTACTTTGCAGAGGAAGATGTCCGAGAGACCCAGGAGACAGGCTTTCACTCCCTCCCCACAGCAAGGGAAACTAAGTAATATGGCGCCTGCTGTTTCCTTCCTTTTCCCAGGGTTCCCTCTCAAACTTGTTTCTTTAACTGAGGCACCAAAATATTTGCAATTCTAAGCTCTGCACTGTTAGAATGGATCTGGCATCACTAAAGGCTCTGGTGATTTTGATGGATTTAAGGGAATTCCAGACAATGGCAGCCACCACAGAAATGTGGCCTTGAAAATAAAGATTTCAGAAGCATACTACCTTGTTAAGTTTATTTATTTGAGGAAATGTCTGTCCTGCTGTTCCAAAGTCCTCAGGGCCGTGTATATCAAAGATCAGATCGCAGTACAACCAAGTGTTAGACAAGCCTCCGGAGGAAGGGAATTCCAGACAATGGGAGCCACTGCAGAAAACTCCCTTCCTCCAGTGAAGACCCTCTCCTCAAGGGTGTGGAATCTGGAAAAGGGACTCCAAAGATTGTCTTAACTGCTGGGAAGGTACAAATGGGAGAATATGGCCCAGACCATGTTGTTTGAGCTACTATCTTCTCTCGCATATAAAGGGTGCTGCTCCATTTTATCCTCCCAACACCTGCAAAATAAATTGGCCACGAGTTGGTGCTTTGCCCAGGACCCCTCACAGACCAATCCTATCAACCGGCAGAATGCCCATTCTGCTGGCACAGGCAGCCACAAAGCAGCCATAAAGGAGTGTGCGGCAGCGCAAGTGGCCAGCAGGAATGGCGGAGCTTTCCAGACGTCGGTGGACATTGGGAGACCCACCGGAAGAGGTACGCCTGGCGCAGGGGGTAAATGGCGCACAAGGAGGGTACGGAGGGGGTGGTACAAGGCCCAGAGAGGTAGAACAGGGAGGTGATAGGTAGGGCAAGGGGTGAGCTGCTCAGGCCTGGGAGGGGAGCAGGATCGGCGGGTCCCAACTCCCCGGATCAACTCCCTGATCTGCCTGCACAGAGCAACATGGACTTGCGCCTGCGATATCCCTGGCACAGGGCCAAGTTGCCCATGGCTGTTGGTGGGGGCAAGGGGACAACTGTCCCCTGACCCCATGGAGACCTCTTTGATGGTCTTGAGGTCAGACCGCCCAAACCGTTTGCAGTTCTGACACTCCCCGGGCCCACTGGCACGATTCCCTCCAATGGGTCCGTAGTGCAGTCTCCAATTTTCGGTGAAATCCAGAGTAACTATCCGCCTGCGGAGCACGGAGCATTGTGCCCGTCAGGGTCCTGCCTGCTGCTCACACTAGTTTCAAGACTTGACTTTCAGGAGAAGATCTCTCTCTCTCTCTCTCTCTCTCTCTCTCTCTCTCCCCCTCTCTCCCCCTCCCCCCCCCCCCGCCCTTACTAGCGCTGCAACTCGATCCTTTTCAGCACTTTGAGAACAAGAAACGCCCAGTTCCGCCTCCTCGGGCAAAGTGCTGTGGAGGATCGTGGAAGAAGAAGGGAAAGCGAAACTCAGCCGGCCGCGGGGTGGAGTCGGAGCCATGGCGGGCGAGAGCTGCAGGAAGAGGCTTCAAGACGAAATCACTTGCTCCGTCTGCCTGGACTATTTCACAGATCCAGTCATTCTAGACTGTGGGCACAATTTCTGCCGCGCCTGCATCGTCAAGAGTTGGGGGGCGTCGCCCACGGAGGCCGCCTGTCCCCAGTGCAGGGAGATTGTTCAGGCGAGCAGCCTAAAGCCGAACAGGCAGCTGGCCAATATGGTCGAGCTAGTCAAGGAGCTGAGCGATCTTCCGAGGCAGGAAGCGGCGGCAGGGCGGGAAACCTGCGAGAGGCACCAGGAGCCCCTGAAGCTCTTCTGCCAGGAGGACGAAGCCCCCATCTGCGTGGTGTGCGACAGGTCCAAGGAGCACCGAGCTCATAAGGTGGTTCCCCTGGAGGAGGCTGCGCAGGAGTACAAGGTGGGGGTTCCGCGTTCCCCATTGCGTGTGTTTAGAGACATGTGATGTCTGTCAGGTCTGGGGGGGGTGTGACTTCTGGGGTGGGGAAGGAGACTGAAGTGACCCTCGCCTCAGCTCCGGCTGGTGATCATGAGATCTGGAAGTTTTGGGGGAAATGGCAGTGTTGGGTGTTGTTAAACCCAGCTTGGATAAGGAGACCTGTGCAAGCGACTTGGCTTGAATAGGATGAAAACGCAAAGAGACTTGGAAGAGCCACACAGGCCAAAGCCAGCGATATGCAACTCGGGGATCAAGACGATCTGTCCTGTTTCTGCATCATAATTCTGATATTTACTTACCTGGTTATTTACTAGATTTCTACCATGTTTTTCTACTCTAAATACAAATCTGAAGGCAGTTTACAATTAATACAAAAAGCCAATATGAAATACAAGTTTAAAATGAGAAAATCACAGTAAAATAGCACTAAATTATAACACAAAAGAAAAAATAGCAAAGCCGGGAGATTAGGAGAAAAAAGCAATAACACCAGGATTTCTCCCCAGGATCAGATCAGTCGCTCCCTGGAGATCCTGAAGAAAGAGAGAGAAAATATTTTGGTATATAAGGCAGAGAATGAGAAAGAAAGCCAAGACTTGCTTGTAAGTATTCATAATACTTAATATTTGGAAATGAATACATATCTGGAACTGAATATAAAACGCAGAAGACTCAAGAGCCGTGAGGCAGCTCCAATCTTCAGACTGTGCATTATTGGGAATTTGGGATGGTCTAGTCCCCCCTGTGAAATATTCATGGATTGATCTTCATGTTCATCGAATGCTGGGCCTTAACTCTTCCCTTGATTAATGCTGATACAATCGGTGTTTCAGCACTTGGGCTGAAACAGCCCAAGTGCCCTTTCTATGGAGTCCCTTTAACCTGCCTTTTGACACTGCAAGACTGACCTGCTTTTCTCCTCTTTCATGTTTGTTTTGCAGAAGCAAATGGAAGCAGAGAGGGAGAAGATCGCAGCTGCCTTCAGACAACTGCGCCAGTTTCTGGACGAACAAGAGAAACTTCTGCTGGCCCAGACAGAAGAGGTGGAGAAGGAGATTGCCAGGAGAAGGGACGAGCACCTGGCCAGACTCTCCGGGGAGCTCTCCTCCCTCGACAGTCTCATCCGGGAGATGGAGGAGAAGCAGCAGCAGTCAGCGAGTGAACTCCTGCAGGTAAGTCAGTGGCCTTGTCTGACCTTGTTCATGGCTGGATTTGGCAAGTGTCCCTCAACCGGAAGATCTCAGGGAGCCTCATGAATTAAAACAATGAATGACCTTATCCATCAGGGGTCTTCTTCTGTGTTCAAGAATCAACAATTGCACTCGCTAGCTTGCTCCAAGGCAAGAAGGGCTCTGAGCAGCTCCTAATGTTGCCTTTCAACGTCTCAAAATGTGTCAGCTGCCTTTGGGTGGTTCATAGGTCAAAACAATACCTCTCCCTTTTCCGTGGGCTACGACAGGGCAGGTGTGCCTCACCTGCCCCACACCACACATCCCTGCTGCTGGTTGTAAGGTTGCTGGAAGTTCTAAACAAGATAGCTGTGCAGGATGAGCCAAATGCCATATTCACGGTGCCACCTGGTCCAATTTATGGGCAGAGGAAATTGCCAGCCTGATCTGTGCTAAGAGTGCACTGCCGACAGGGCAAGTGGAGACAGGGCTTGACTCCCTGAAGTGCATCTGTGGTGGGGAGGGGGTCTGAGGTCAGTAAAAATAGGCTCTTGGGCATCTTTCCAGGAAAACTTTGGGTCCCTTCGGGGAGAAAGGCGGGGTAAAAATACTATAAACAAATAATAAATAAATAAAAACTTACCAAGGAGAAGATGCAACACTGCACATTTTAATGGAGGAATGTTTTGTATTGCTTTGATCAATAGATGCACTTCTGTGTTTCTGCTGCTGAGGTTTTTATTTATTCATTTAATAAATATTTAACCCACCTTGCAAGGTAGATCATCATCATAAGTCAGCTGTGAATGTTACAATAGTGTTAGAAGTTAAATGTTCAAAGACCAATAATGAGAATGTTTTAGTGGATGAAAGAGAATGAGACCCAAGGTCTTCACCTACTGCTCTGTTGAAGAGTTGTGTCTTCCGTGTTTGCTCAAAGGGAGGCAAGGAGCGGGTTTGATGGATGTCCTCGGGGAGGGAGCTGCACACTTGTGGGGCTGCCACTGAGGAGGTCCTGTACCTGGTACCCCGGAAACATACTGCAGCTGGGTCAGGAATTGGAGATTGTAAAGTACCGGTAGATCTTCAGTCTTTTCGGCACTTAGCCATATTCCAGTGTCTGATAAAGATTTTGTTTGCGCTGTGGCAGGTGCTGAGTTCTCTCTTCTTTCTCTTGTTTCTCTCTAGAATGTTGGAAACACCTTGCAGAGGTGAGTGGAACCCACAGCATTACGATTCAGGCAATGGTCTACTCTAGATCACCCCTGCATGGCAAGTCATACTGCGTAGACCCAGCTGTGACTTGGCTCTCTTTAATTTGCATGCAAGTCGTAGAGAGTAATGCAAGTCAGATTTACTTAGCCCAAAATCATCCACGGTGGGGAGTTTACTCTGTGCCTTATAATGCTCTTAATGGGTATATCGGAGATTCCCGTGCCCCCACCCCATTCTATAGAGCACCTCTGAGGCTACTCACCAGGGAGCATCCAGTCCTCTGTGCTGCATCTGTCTTGAGACTTTGGACTCCCTGCTCTTTTCTTCCACCTCTTTCCTTCCTTTTACTGCATTTGGGAATTCTGGACTGTGTGGATGGTGACTTGACATTGTATCTCTCCGCCAGGTGCAAGAAGGAGACGTTTAAGAATCCTGTGGCATTTCCTGCTGCACTGAAGTTGCGGATCTATGACTTCAGTGACATAAATGCCTTTCTGGAGGTCACCATGAAGCAGTTCAAAGGTAAAAATAATGGCTATAAGGATGTGATTCTGGACATATGGGCATGAAATATTCCCAGTCCCTTGTAGTGTCAGAGAAGGCCAGGAAGGTCGGTGCCAGTTGAGGAGACAGTATAGAGAGCCCAATCCTATCCTTTCCCCCATCCTGCTGGTGCCCCAGCGTCGAAAAGGCTACTGCTGCATCCTGCGGGAGGCATTCGTGGGGGTATCCTCTGAGTAAGAAAACATTTGTTCCCTTACCTCGGGGTAAGCCTCTGAAACACGGGGTTTCTACTCAGATCTTTGCCAGTGGAATTGGTGGAGCAAGTCCGCATTAACCCAGGACGGTATATTGGGCTCGGGAAGAGGGTTAGGTTTCGACTGCTGCCAAACCCGCCCCCATTGCTGCCCCGTCCCACCCTCCCCCTGCTCTACGTCCGCTCACCCCATCCCGCCTTCCTCGCTGCCTTTCCTCCATTGACAGGTTCAAGGCACTCCTCCAATGCTTGCGCGAAGGCGTTGCGACAGATGTAAGGCAGGTAGCGCTGGCGAAACGCTAGTTCTCCAGCACTGCAAGCCCATAGAATGGGGCTGCAATTCACTGAGGAAACATCCCTGGGAACAGAATTGCAGTCTGTATCGTTCCTTGAGAGTTCATTTTCCTCTTCAGTCACTTGTAGCTTATGGTACTTCCAAGTCCTTTCATTGTTTAACATGGAGTTACGGATAGAACAGCATTGAAAAGGAAGTCTGTGAGTGTTGGGGGGGGGAGTAGGTCCTGATACCTGGGCCCCTTGCATATTAAGAAGGAACATCCAGTATTTGTGCCATTGTCATAGTTTTGCTGCAGCTTCTGTATGAATGTGACCAAACTGGGTCTGTCAAACTGGCCTGTGTGAATTACTGCTCTTGCTTGAATGTGTCCTAGTTGGGTCTCATGAATGGTCTGTTGGTGACTGATATTTGGCCTTGGGGCTGGGCGTCCCTGGGCAAGGATCAAGAGGGCAGCAGGACAATCTCATACAAAGGATGATCCTGTCCAAATCTTCAGGTCCTATAAGTTAAAAAGAATCCAAAAGAACTGGACCAGCAGATTCCCCGGGGACCTCAGCTGGACTTGCCAATATGGAGTCCATCGTGGTGGATGCGAGCGATGTTTATCTTCAAACAGCCTAGCGGGCATGTCACAGCAGACTGCTATTTGCTCCAATCTCTCCTCTATTGGAAACAAATGGAGGAGGCCTCACACTGTGCGAAATAATTCCGCTGGACAACTCTCTGCAGATGCAGTCTTGGGAGAAGAAACAGCCTTCTTCACTGCCATGGAATAGGCCCTAAAAGGAGTTCTAACCTGTGCTCGGTTGGGCTCATTATGAGTCTCCCTGAATCGTCACTCTAGGAGTCTGTCCTCTCGTTATGTAGCTTTCTAATCCTTAGTAAATCCAGTAGTTGCCCGGGTTCCACAGGATAGCAGAGGCCACTCAGGATGAATCTGATCCAGGGCCCAGGTCACTTCCTTGGGGGTCAACCAAAGTCTTAGTTGAGTCATTGGCTCTGGTTGATATTGGTTCCCAGTATCTGGTTGGGAAGCCACTTTGAAAACCCAGGCTGTCTGATCACAACTTCATATAGATCTCTACTCCATGTAGTATTTTTGGTACTATATATATCAGTAGTACTATTTACTATAAAAAAACTTTAATAAATACAGTTGGACCTGCTAACCGCGGGGGATCTGTTCTGGACCGACACCCCCCCCCCCCGGCGCGGATTGCGAGGATCCACAGATCCGGGTGAGACAAATCTGTGGATCCTGAATCCATGGTTAGAAAGGGTCCACTGTAGTTCACCTCTGATAATACAAAACACTGGAGTGATCACGTGAGTTAATCACTCTGGCATTAGAGTTGATGTAAGAGAACCGCCAGAATTTTAATTTGCAGTCTCAACTGGCATATGCAGTTGGACAACCCTCCGAGTGTTCTGGGCAGAAGTGGCTTCCTTCTTCTCCGACTTCCAGCAGGGGCATGTTCAGATCAGCCTCTTTCTGCAGACACTCTACAGTCTTCCTGGCTCTTCTCGCTGGAGCTTCTCCCCAGCTAACATGGCTCTGGATTGTTCCTGAAAACCACAAACATGAGTTCTAGATCCCGGCATGGAGTTGTGCCTAGATGAAAGTTGTGCTTTTCAGACTGGACTTGGAAGACACTTGTGTAGATTGAGGCCCCAATTCCGCTAAAGCTGTTGTGACTATGCCCATAGATCTAAACAGAAAGGATTGTTGTGACTCATTTAGGGTGATATTAATGGTTTCATTTCGATTTCATGTTGATCTAATTTGGACCTTTGGGCCTCAGTCCTTACCATGCATCGTACCAGAGCAAAGGGTTTAACTTCTGAGTACTTCATAATTAAAATTGATGTTCTATAAATGTTTTAAGGTGATCATCTTAAATGTTGACTGGCCAAATTTAATAATTTTCCTCATGGTTTTTTTTTTTAAATTCTAGCATTGGTATACAGTAATTGGGATTGTTGAAGAACTGTCCATTTAGAGAAGACAAGTGCGACTATCGCAAAAGACATCAGAATTGGGGGAGGGTTCTGCCCCCCTCATCTCTCCTAACTTTGTGATCTGAATTATGAAAAATTAGATGCTCTCAAGTTATCAACTGATGGTTTTTCCCCTGCACAGCATGTGATATCAGCACAGGGGTGTGACTCTAAATCTCTGTTCCCTTTTCTTCCCCAGACACTCTGGTATCTGGACTTCCGCTTCAGGAAGGTAAATTGTGGGATCGGATGGAGGACAGAAGTCCTAGAGGGGACGGGGGACTTGGCAGGAAGTTGTCTGCCTGTATTTCATTGGATTTTTCTCTGGAACCAAGAATGGGTTAATTAGGAGTTGTGGGAAGTAAGGAGGAGGGACCAGTTTCGTGCCAATATCAACTTTGACTTCCTCTAGTTCTCAATATTGATTCATTTTTGAACTTTTACACCTCATCATTCAGTAGGGAAGCTCACAAATGATACAATCCTGCTACTTCATTAGTGCTGAGTCAGCCCAAGGTTCATCCAGTCCAACAGTGGGCTGCCAGATGCCTAGGAAGGAGAGCCCACAGGCAGGGCCCAAAAGCCACGACCATCACGTTTGTTCTGCAGATCTGGTGCCTGGAGGGAGGCTTATAAACAGCTCCCGGTCTGGTCTCCTGTGCCGGACATCAGTTCTTCCAGTGACTGGGCTCAGGAGCTTTATGAAACGCCGTCCTTCTTTCCTTTTGGTCAAGAAACGGTTGACATAAGGATGGACAGGAATATTGGCTAGTAAGAAATGTTTCAGGACTTGTCACTTTTGTCCGTCCGTCCCCCCCCCCCCCCCGGTCTGAGGTGTTCTGTTCTCCTGACATGAGTTTTCCATTTAACTACCAATCTTCTAGCTCTTGATAGATGTGTCTTTCTAGAATGTTTTCATTCTCTTTTGTCTGTCCTCGGTCTGCTACCAGTCAGTTTCACTGGACGACTCTGAATTCTACAACATGAAAGAAAGGGAACTTTCTTTTCAGTACCTAGTAGTTTCCTTTCCTAAACTAAGATGCTCCAAACCCAGTTTTTGCATTGTTCCAGCTATAAAATTATTTGGATGCCCTGATTTTAGGTTCAATTGTCATGCAAAAGTGTATAGATTGGAGTTCTAATTTAGTTATTTATCTGCACCAGCCAGTTTTTAACAGTCTAAGGGCGCAATCCTGTGTAACTTTCTGCGGCCGGCCCTCCCTAGGGCAGCCCAATCCTCACTAAGTCCTTGAGCAGTGGAGCGCGCTCTGCCATAAAGCACGTTTGTGACAACAAGTGAGTAAGGGCCACCGGCGCAAAAGCCGGCAGCCCTTACTCCACCACCCTCCAGACCCAGCACCCACTGGTGGAGGTAAGTACTGCACCGGTCGGTGCAGGGGAGGGCAGACTGGGCAGCAAGAGGGGACATTGGCCAAACCGGGTCCGGAGCGGGTGGGGATATCGGTGGCGTGCTCTGCTGGTATCCCCGGCCCTTTCCTGGCCCAGTTCGGCCTTTCTCCACCACCTCGAATTCATGCTGGCTTCAGAGCTGGCGTACATCCGAGTCGGCCCATCGGCCCAGCGCAGCCCTACACTGTTGCAAAGGGTGACCTGCCATACAGCGTGGTCTGGCCGCCACCACAAGTGATGAACAACCTGGGCTACGTGCCAGCATCCAGAGAAAGAGCTTTGTCACTGGTAAATCGGCACGTGGGGCAGGTGGGGGTGGGTTGGAGGAGGAATGAGGCAGGAGGGGACGGGATGGGGTAGAGATCAGGGTGGGAAGGAAGGCTGATGGAGGCAGGGAAATGGGTGATACTGGTGGCAACGTTCTCCTCTCCCCCTTCCCAACATCTTCCTGGGTCTACTTGGACTTGTTGCAGCTGTATAGCTGGTGTAAGTTCAACTACGACTCAGCAGGCAGTGAGGGCTTCCCTGGAGGAGACCTCTGGGGCCAGACCCCCCCCTCCCCATGGGATGCAGCACACACACCATTGGCGCAGCTGCATCAGCGTAGGGGAGTTGGGTAGGATTAGACTGTCACTCTGTTAAGTGCTGCTCACTCCCCGTTAGGATTGGGCATCAATACCACCTGGAAAGGCCATTGATATCTTGTGGGTTCCTTCACCTGTAGTAGAGTGAACTGTCTCACTTCAAAGGTGGCAAACCTCATACTGAGGTGCCCATTAGTTTTGCACCCCTTTGTTCCTAGTTGATCATTGAATAATGATCGTACCATGTTGGTAGCCTGAGCCGAGAAGAGATGTCAGTTGGCGATGTTGCAGATTCTGGTCTGGTATGACAGGAAGGGGGAGGACGGACCCCTTGCAGCACAAGTGGGGCTTCAGCAGGGCTGCCGCTATCTTGCTTCCAGGGGTTGCAGAGCTGGTCTGCAGTGAGGCTGTTCCTAGTCCGGCCGTTGCAAGGGCAGAACCAGGGGGCTGTTTTCTGAGCTCCTTGAACCTCCCTAGAAGCCACAAGAGTCCAGTTCACACAGGAAGTGTCAAGGGAGTGAGAATGTTCTTCTCTTCTGCCCACCTCTCTCCCTTTGTTAACTTCCTTAAGAAGCGGACCAGAAAAACCCTCTTATTTTAAATATATAATATATAAATATTGAAATACAGTTGGACTTCGCTATCCGCGGGGATACAATAAAATAAATATATCCATCCAATTAACAATATTAGGATGTCGGTCAGTCTCCCAGCTGATTCTGCTTCTCTTCTCTTCCCTCCTCTCCCTCCACCCCCAACAGCAAATGTGACTCTGGATCCAGACACGGCTTATCCCCAACTCATCCTGACTGAGGATCGCAAAACCGTGAGAATTGGAGACGAACGTCAAGCTCTGCCCAACAATCCTGAGAGATTTGATTACTGGGATTATGTGCTGGGACGTGAGGGATTCACAGCAGGCAGACATTTCTGGGAAGTCACTGTGGGAAGTGAGGAAATATGGGCTGTGGGAGTTGCCAGAAAGTCTGTGAGCAGAAAGGGCAAGTTTGATTGTAGCGCTAAGGAAGGGATCTGGGAGTTGGGGAAGTGGGAAGGAGAATACAGAGTTTCTGTTTCCCCAGATTGCCCTCCTCTGTCCCTGAGCCAGGAGCCCAAGAGGATCCGAGTGACTCTGAACTGTGCTGGGGGGCGAGTGGCCTTTTTTGATGCAGATACAGGAGCACAACTCTACGTGTACTCAGGAGCCTCTTTCGGCAGAGAGACCCTTCTGCCTTCCTTTTATGTGGACAGTGGAGGCCACCTGGCACTTTCTGTCCCTGAGACACTCAAGGAGTGCAGAGACAGGTGTACCTAACCTCACCACACTCCTGAAACACATTCAGCCTTTTACTTGGGACCGGCTTCAGATTCAACATTTTTAAAAAACTTTTGCATTGAAGCTATATTTGAATTTGCACAGCACGGATTGTGTCTACCATGAAATATCTCCCCCCCCCTCCTGTTTTCAGAGAACTGCTTGTGGTGCTGATTGGCTGAGCCTTGTATCAGTCAACTCAGCCATTCTTACCCCTCCTCTCAACCACAGCTGTGTTCAAATTAAGGGGGAAAAGGAGGGGCAAAAAAAGCAAAGCACAGAACAAACCTTTACTCTCCTGTTGCTGATAAAGGTACTTTGCAGAGGAAGATGTCCTAGACCCAGGAGACAGGCTGTCACTCCTCCCCACAGAAAGGGAAACCAAGTAAAATGGCACCTGCTGTTTCCTTCCTTTTCCCAGGGTTCCCTCTCAAACTTGTTTCTTTAACTGAGGCACCAAAATATTTGCAGTTCTAAGCTCTGCACTGTTAGAATGGATCTGGCACCACTAAAGGCTCTGGTGATTATGATGAATTTAGGCTGGTGCCCAAATCATAGCCATGGAAGTGTTAGACAACCCTCCTGAGGAAATGAATTCCAGACAATTGGAGCCACTGCAGAAAAGTCCCTTCCTCCAGTGAAGACCCTCTCCTCAAGGGTGTGGAATCTGGAAAAGGGACTCCAAAAATGGTCGTTGGGAGGCCCGCCGGAGCAGGTACGCCTGGCGCAGGTGGTGAATGGCGCACAAGGAGGGTACGGAGGGGGTGGTACAAGGCCCAGAGAGGCAGAACAGGGAAGTGATAGGTAGGGCAAGGGGTGAGCTGGTCTGGCCTAGGAGGCGAGCAGGATAGGCGAGTCCCAACTCCCTTCCCGGATCAACTCCCTGATCCGCCTGTACGGAGCAACATGGTGCAGTCTCCAATTTCCGGTGCAATCCAGAGTAACTATCCACCTGTGGAGCACACGCTCTGCAGGCGGAGGGTGCCGTAAAGCGTATTTTTGGCATCCAGTGACTAGCCCACAGGCCGGCAGGCCTCACTCCTCAGCGGAAACTTGCGGCAGCCACCAGAGCAAGGGAAGTACAATCAGACGTTTTCTTCATGGCTTGTTACAATGTAAAGAGATCTTGGGTATCTGGGTTTAAAAGCCATGTAAAAATGATAAAAACACGTCAAAACAAGTCAAAAAACGAATGATTAAAAATGATTTATTAAAAACATTCTTTAAAACAGTACTTTAAAAAAAGTCACATATTCATACATTCGCTACGCTTCATCCGCGATTTGCGGACATCTTCAGGTGATCAGCAAAACAGGCTGCAAGGTGTTAACACAGAAAGCAAGTTGAGTGCATACTTTGGAAACCTCAGAGCCCAGCTGTAGAATTAACAAAGGCAATGGCCTCACATTACTAAACATCGCCATCTATTGGTGACTGATGCTTATGTCATGTAGTAGTCTCTTTAAAATAGGAAACCAAATTTTGTCCACAAAGGACAATTCCTGTTGTCTATTAATCAAACCCTGTTTTCTAGGCTTACTAATTTCAATTGCTTCATAATTAAGGCGCCGTCTCAAATTAGTCTCCTGTACTAGGCTTGTACAGCGGGTGGCGCAGCGGGTTAAACTACTGAACCATAAGCCGTCGATCGAAAGGTCAGCAGTTCGATTCCCGCAACGAGGTAAGCACTCGTTGCTTGGCCAGCTCCTGCCAACCTAGCAGTTCCAAAGCATGTCAATGCGAGTAGATAAATAGGTACCGCTTGCGGGAAGGTAAACAGCGCTCCGTGTTCCAGCTGCATGCTACGCGCTGTGGCAAGGAGAGTCACGCCGGCCACATGACCACGGAGGCGTCTTCGGACAACGCTGGCTCTTCGGCTTTGAAATGGAGATGAGCACCACACCCTAGAGTCGGACACAACTGGACTTAGTTGTCAGGGGATACCTTTACCTTTTACTAGGCTTGTAACCTCTTCAAATTTAATAGACTGTCCTGTGATCATCGCATGTGATGCCAATGCAGATTGATCCGGATGATTTAATTAAAACTATTTTCAGACCCAACTACTTAAAGTATCACATCTTTTGGGCAATCCTAAAGAGCCCAGGACCCCCCCCCCCATGAATCCTGGCGTATACAGCATACCTTGCGAATGTGGGAAAATGTACATTGGCACCACAAAAAGGTCCATCAGAACTAGAATTAAGGAGCATGCACGAGCAGTGAAATTAAAGCATCCGGATCAACCACAGGACATTCGAGATATTTGCGATGAGTCCACACCGCCGCCACCTAGGCCGGACACCGTAGCGCACTAACAAACTCATGAGTGACCCCCAGAGACAGAGAGAAGTATTTTTGCACCCAGAGGCTCAAGGACACTTTTAAGTAACAACTCGAGAGACCTGTGATTGAATCCCCAGTTGGGAGGGGTGAGATCCCAGTTACGTAACCCCTGCTAACTAGGCAAGAGGCACTTTTTCAATGGGTGCTCCTCTTACATTTAGCAGGGCGAGAGTAACTGCCCCCCTTTCACCCCAGCACAGTCTCTTTTCTGGTGACTGTTTGCTGGTGGTGTTCTGCATCTTTTTTAGATTGTAAGCCCTTTTGGGACAGGAAGCCATTTAATCATTTGATTTTGTCTGTAAACCGCTTTGTGATTGTTGAAAAGCAGTATATAAATACTGTTAATAATAACAACAACAATAACAACAACCCTTCTGGAAGGAGATTGTGGATCCACCTTCCTATAGGGTGACTGACCCGTCAATCACATCATCCCCCCAAAATGTAACGCCCAAGAGCTTAGGATTCTTCCCTGCTCTCCTGGGATCCTGTTCACTTGCCACACTTCACTTCAGTCGGGATGAACGTCCAACATGGACATTTGCCTTCCCCAGCCATGGGTGGGTCAGCCTCTCAGCTTCTCTGTTCACTGGGCTCCAAAGCCTGGAGGCTAATGGTGAGCGTTAGGAAATGTTTAGCTTTTAGGAGAGAGTCTTTGTTGTTAGGAAATGTTTAGCTTTTAGGAGAGAGTCTTTCTTGTTTTGTTCCTGAACTTTTGTTCATATTCATGTCAAGTCTTTTCAAGTGCCTTCTTAAATCTATGTATGCAGAGTCTTAAAATACACATCTAAAATAAAACCAATTATATTTCAGCAATGTGCCATCACTGAGTACTGGGAACTTGAGTGGCCTAAATCCAGCCTAACCACCGCTCTGACCCTGCTACCAGGGCCTCTGAGAGGGGGGTTAAGGAGGTACAATCGTTCCTGGGCCCAGGGTCAAAAAGGAGGCCCAGGGCCAAAGGGGGGGCAGGAGCCAAATTCACGTGAAGGGAAGAAACTTTGTACCCCCTGATAAAATTCGGTGGAGTGGCCCTGTCTGCTACCGCAGTCTGAACTGGCTTACAATCTGGGGGCCTGGTTTCCTCCAGTTGAGGAAGGGCAGTCCCACTACGAACTCTATTGCCCAGTGACCCTAGGAGCCTGGGGGCTGAGTGGTCTGGTGTAGACCCAGGTGGTGGTGGTGGTCTTCCGGATATGGTTCACGTACTTTAATTGGGTTTATTTGGCTAAGAACCTGACTCTTTAGTATATGCATCTTCCTAAGAGCCAGCATCTCTCTCCTTCCTCCTTTTTGACCCACTTCTAAGTTAGTTCCCCACTCTTATCTGCAGGGAATTTGAAACTGAAGCAGTATTTCTCTGCCTTTAAAAGATCTTTCTTGTTTTGCTTTCTTAAAAACATTCAACAGAAAAAATATTTTGCCAATTTGCAAACCTGCAATGTCTCAGGATTTGGGGAGAAATGGGATGCTGTTTTGCAACTGAAAATGGTGAAAGCTGATTTTTGTTTGGTTGATTAATTATTAGGATCTCTCTCCTTCCACCTTTGCTGCTTTTTGACCCACCTCTAAGTTAGTCCCCCACTCTATTTGCTGGGACAACCCCCCCCCCCCATTGCAGTATAAGAATATTTTTTTCATCTTGCAAAGATGCTACCCAAAAGAGCTTTCTCTCGTGCAACTGGGGTGGGGCATGACCAATGGAAAAAAAAAGACCTCCCTCCCATGCTTTGATGTTTCTCTTGCCATGAATAGGACTAACACAGATGACATCAGTGCCCTCTACCAGGTAGGCACCCCAGGCCTGCCAAGGGAGGGAGGGCAGCATCCCAAACCCACCCTGTGCACTCCTGGCTTAGCTGCTGCTCAGCATAAGCATGGAAAATCCACTTTAGGGCTCGTTTTGGGAATATACGCATACATATAAGAAAGGGTGCCTCTGAGCATGTAAAGTGTGCCTGTCTCTTCAGTGCACTGTAATGGGGAGCAACGACTAACAGCGAGGGAGGTCAAGGGAGCCACGAGTCTAAAAAGTTTGGAAACCACTGTCTTACCTTGAGGAGGCCTCAACATGTCAACATCCCCCTGTGGGATACAGCAGAAGCTGCATTAGCACCCAGAGGCAGGGGCAGCACGCGGGGGGTGCACAAGCTGCTTCATCGGCGGGTGAAAAACAGCCGTGTGGTTTGTGGCGGCTGGAAGGATTGGCCCAGTAGCCTTATTGATGCCGTCAGTAGCCTTTTGCCATCATCTTTCCCGCGGGGATGGTGGTGGTTGTGGCCATAACATTGCCGGGGTGACGTCGCTGGCAGGGCGGGGCTAGTGACACCATGGGGTGCAGCAGAGGCTAGCTACGCCTCTGTTGGTACAGCTGCATTGCTGCGCAGGGCGTTAGGATTGCGCTGCCCATTTATTTAAAAGATTTCTATACCTTTTTCCTTATGCACTCGTGAGTGCATATTCAGAAAATGGGGAGAATGCCATTATGACTGAGAGCACAAGTCTATGCACATCTATTCTGAAATAAGTCCCATTGCGTTAAATAGGGGTTAAAAAGGTAAAGGTATCCCCTGACAATTAAGTCCAGTCGTGTCCGACTCTAGGGTGTGGTGCTCATCTCCATTTCAAAGCCGAAGAGCCAGCGTTGTCCGAAGACGCCTCCATGGTCATGTGGCCGGCATGACTCTCCTTGCCGCAGCGCGTAGCATGCAGCTGGAACACGGAGTGCTGTTTATCTTCCCGCAAGCGGTACCTATTTATCTACTCGCATTGACATGCTTTGGAACTGCTAGGTTGGCAGGAGCTGGCCAAGCAATGAGCGCTCACCCCATCGCGGGAATCGAACTGCCGACCTTTCCATCGTCAGCTTATGGTTCAGCGGTTTAACCCGCTGCGTCACCCGCTGGCCTTAAATAGGGGTTACTCCCAGGTAAGTGTAAATTGGATTGCAGCCTGAGATGTATAAAATCATATATGCTGTGAGGAAAGTTCATAGAGAGGAGATTTTCTCCCTCTCTTGCAACACTGGAACTGAGGGTGATCCAATTATTAAACTGACTGGCAGGAGACGTAGGTCAGCCACCAGGAAGGACTTCTTCACACAACATGCCATTAATCTCTGGGACTCACCACTGCAAGATTTGCCACTTTAAAGCGATTAGGCAGGTTCAAGGAGGACAAGTCTGTCAATGGCTACTAGTCATGATGGCCATGACTTCTGCCAGGTTTAGGGAATCTGGTGTGCCAAAATTGCTTAAGCCCCCTAGTGCAGCAAAAATCAATACACAACAGGTTTCAGGTTTGGAACGCTTTCAAGTTTATTCTGCAGAAGAGAGACCAAGCAAATGCACAAAGGGCAAGCACGCAGGCCAGTCTCTGCCCTGAGGGGCAGGGTTTAATGTATACATAGTCATACAAGTAAGCAAGTTTCAGCCCATTTAGGGGCTGAGCTCATTATACATGGTGGTCAGTTACATCCCCACCTATTCATTCTGTATCTACAGCACTCTCCCCTTTTTGGCTGGGTTTTCTGAATTCTTTAGGCCCGCTTTCTATCCCATAACAACCAGCTTCCTGGCCTTCTTCTGGTGTGGGAACTGCTGACTTTGCTTCAGGTTTATCCTGTACTCCTAGGCTAGCTACATGCTGCTTGTGTCTTGTCTTTCAGCCATGTTTGTTTGCTTTCACCTGGGAGGAGGAGGAGGAGAGGGCTGTTTGGCTGCATGACCTGCTGCTGGGCTCTTGAAGGCAGTTGGGTTCACCTGCTTTGCAAGCAGAAGGTCTCACAGAGGCGGAGCTAGCCTCTGTGGCACCCCCCCCCAGCACGGAACTTCAGAAGCTCCACCCCCACCGGTTGCATCCCTGCCCCCTCTGCATTGCGTCGAAACCTCCCCCACACACACACACCGTGTTTTTTTGCTCGATTTACTGTCCTAGGACCCCGGGTGAGCAGGTGGGGCAATCATCCACGCAGTGCTGCCGTTTTTCAGCCACCGCTGTGGCACGATTGACATGCCCACCGGCCGCTTTGTCCCCTAGGGGCCACCCGCCTCCGCTTCTGAGGTCTCGGGTTCAGTCCCTCCCTGGTGTCTCCAGGAAAGTCTTGTGGGCTTCTTTTTCTAAGTAGTGCACCAAAAGAAGCCCCCAAAGAAACTCTGGCAGGAGATCTGAGGGCTTCTTCAGCTCTTTGTCCATATCATGGTAGCCAACCTCAAACTCGGCCTTCCCACCAATAATCCCTCAAGTCTAAGGGGTCCGTGCCAATGCGCAGACCCCTTCAGCTGCTGTGCTGAAGCCCTGCGGCGTTTCCATATGCATGTCACAGGCCATGGCTAGACTTCCAGGAATGCCGAGCTGCATGGAGTTCAACTTCCCAGTGCTTTGAGCTGCGGCGCCATGCAGCTTAAAGAAAATAGTGCCTCCCACACCAAATATTGGGGAAAAAGTCTTTCAATGGAAGGTTGTTTTCAAGAAAGGTAACACGTGCAGGGTCGTGATCGTCATGGGAACTACAGCAGAAGCCGAGAGCTAAAATCGTCGTCCCCCAACTCCCACTGTAGTGTCGCACCATTTCAGGTCCCTCCAAAACCACCGCGAAAAACAACTGCAGAAAACAAAGGGTCACATTATGCTTCCTGTAACCTGTGACTTGGCCCTTAGAATAGATGTGGTATCATTTATTACTACTGCCTCTCTATAAGCCATGGAAAGAAGGGAGCGCTCAGAGGAAGGAGAGGGAAAAAGAGACTCCCACCTTCTTAGCTAGTTTGGATGACTTGGAGCAGAAGCCTGTCCAAGCATTTGCAGAGTTGTAAAAGGTGCTTTTAATTTCATTCTAAAGCTTTCATGGCCAGCTATCAATTGACAATGTTTAAGGAATACGGGAATTAAAGCCATGTAGTAAAAGAATCTTGAATCAGCATGGAAAGAAAGGGAGAGTGAAGACCGCTGGGGTTTCCCTGCGTTTTTTTGGTTTAAATTTACTATGATGAATTGAGGACAGCACCATCTATGATCTTTCAAGATTCCTATGAAGAGGTTCCACGGGGCTGGAACGAAACGTTGGGCTCAGTTCCTTGGATTTTAATGTGATTTTTATTCCAATTAAAGTTCAAGATTCTTTTACTACATGGCTTTAATTCCCGTATTCCTTAAACATTGTCAAAAGGTGCTTTTATTTATTTGTTTTATTTTTCACATTTTTATACCACCCTTCCTCCAAGGAACGCAGGGTGGTGTACTTAGCTCCTCCCCTCCCTTTGTTCTCACAACAACCCTGTGAGGTAGGTGAGGCTGAGAGATAGTGACTGGCCCAAGGTCACCCAGGAAGCTTCGTGGCTGAGCGGGGATTTGAACCTGGCCTAAATCCAACTTTCAGGCCTAAACTCCAGAACCACTACACCAACCTGGCTCTTGAGCAAAACATGTTTGGATGTTTTCTTCTGATTCAGGTCTGGAAAGTAAACCCACACAGTGCAGCCTGTGAGGTATATTTGAGCGCCTTAAATTAAGGAAAGAGTGTGAGGTAGTTTTCCTTGGGAAGCCAAAAGAAGGGGTGCAGAGTGTCTCCAGAGAAAGGGGCTGCTGAGAATGCAAAAAGTTGGGCTGCGCTATTTGCATCGAAAAAGACCACCTGCCCCCCGGCACAGTTCAGAGACACTCGGATCCTCTTGAGTTCCCCTTTCAGGGCCAGAGCAGAGAAATGAGGGGGATCGAGAGCCCTGTACTTACCTTCCCAGTTCCCCACAGCCCAGATCCCTTCCTCAGGATTAAAAGCAAAACTGCCCTTTCTCCTCACAGACCTCCTGGCAACCCCCACAGCCCACCCTTCTTCACTCCCCACAGTGACCTCCCAAAAGTGTCTGCCTGTTTTGAATCCTTCACGTCCTAGCACAAAAGCCCATTTCTCAAATCTCTCGGGATTGTTCGGCAGAGCTTGACATTCGTCTCCCCATCTTGCGGTTTTGCAATCCTCAGACAGGATGAGTTGCGGATGAGCAGTGTCTGGATCCAGAGTTACTTTTGCTGTTGGGGAGATGAAGAAAGAGAAGCAGAATCAGCTGGGAGACTGAATTAAGAACAGAAGCAGAGCTGTGCTCTTCTATAGGCTTACCAGATCTCCAACCAGGACAGAGTGCTAGACCTTTAGGAGAAGAAATGTGGGCAGGTGTAGCTTGTTAAACCTTAGAGCACAATCCTAGGCTTGTTAAACCTTAGAGCACAATCCTAGGCATGTCTACTTAGACACAAGCCCCATTGTGTTCAGTGGGGCTTGCTTCTGAGTAGACACGCCTAGGATTGTGCTCTAAGGTTTAACAACCTACACCTGCCCATATTCCTTCTCCTAAAGGTCTAGCACTCTGTCCCGGTTGGAGATCTGGTAAGCCTACTCTTCCATGTCCGGCTCTCTCCAGTCTAAGGGCCAACCCAAATTATTAATGTTGAGAATGTGCATGCTTCCCTTTCGTAAAAACATTTTCAGGGTGGCTTACAAATAAATAAACAGAATACAAAGTAAAACGCATCAGCAAAAATGGCATTAAAAACAGCAAAAAAGCATAATAAAATAGCATAATTAATATTGAAAATGAAAAGGCCTGGGGGAAAAATCTTCACCTGGAGTTGAAAAGACATCAGAGGAGGCACCAGGCAGACCTCCCTAGGGTGAAATGGGACATTGGCATCTTCAAAGACCTGTTATAGTGCACGTCTATGTAAGTCTACTCAGAAGTATGGGACTCACTCCCAGGTGTGCATAGGATTGCGGCCTCAGTGATTATATTGATTAAAAGAAAAACCAGCATCTGAAAAGCTTCTGTCCTTGGAGACCTGGAGGAGACTCTCGCCTGCCTCAGGTGAGCAGGCAATTGACAAGCCTACCTTTGAGTAGGCTTACCAGATCTCCAACCGGGACAGAGTGCTAGACCTTTAGGAGAAAGAATGTGGACAGGTGTAGCTTGTTAAGTCCTAGAGCACAATCCTAGGCATGTCTACTCAGAAGCAAGCCCCATTGTATTCAGTGGAGCTTGCTTCTGAGTAGACATGCCTAGGATTCTGCTCTAGGACTTAACAAGCTACACCTGCCCACATTCCTTCTCCTAAAGGTCTAGTACTCTGTCCCGGTTGGAGATCTGGTAAGCCTACCTTTGAGAACCAGACACTGTAGAGAAAACAGGTTGTTATGTTCCTGGCCTGCTTGTGGACTTCCTAGGACTCGAGTATTTGTCCACTTTTGAAAGCATAAGAACATAAGAGCCCAGTTGCTGGATCAGGCCAAAGGCCCATCTAGTCCAGCTTCCTGTATCACACAGTGGACCCACCAGATGCCTCAGGGAGCACACAGCCAACGAGATAACCTGTTTCCTGTTGTCACTCCCTTGCACCTGGCACAGAGAAAACCTATTTCTAAAGCCAGGAGGTTGCTTATGGCTTGTAATCTGTGATGGTCTTTTCCTCCATGAATCTATCCAAACCCCTTTTAAAGGCATCTATGCCAGGTTCCATCACCACATCCTGTGGCAAGGAGTTCCACAGAATGCTGAATGCTGGGCTAGTACGACCTGATCCAACAGGGCAGTTTGTTCTTAAATCAAAGGGTTGTCTTATCTGTAGGCTTACCAGATCTCCAACCAGGACAGAGTGCTAGACCTTTAGGAGAAGGAATGTGGGCAGGTGTAGCTTGTTAAACTCTTAGAGCACAATCCTAGGCATGTCTACTCAGAAGCAAGCCCCATTGTGTTCAGTGGGGCTTGCTTCTGAGTAGACATGCCTAGGATTGTGCTCTAAGACTTAACAAGCTACACCTGTCCACATTCTTTCTCCTAAAGGTCTAGCACTAAGAGTTTAACAAGCTACACCTGCCCACATTCCTTCTCCTAAAGGTCTAGCACTCTGTCCCGGTTGGAGATCTGGTAAGTCTACTTATCTGTGAACCACTCGGAGAGTCCAAAGGACAGATATAAGCATTTTGAAGTAAATACATATTTGAAATGAGAGAAAGAAAACTGAGATAAGCATGGAACTGTTTCTTCATTCTTTCCCATGACTCATCGTTAACTCGTTTATGGTTTTAGAGGCCCTTGGACAGAACTGTTGAACTCCAAAGAAATATAAGCGCAGGCATCTTTCAGGCAGGAACCCTATAACCCATGCTGTGATTTTGGTCGTTGGCCTCCAAAATTTACCTCTCTGTAATCGATAGCCAGATAGAGTATCTGAGGAAGCAAAGGGAACAGAAATTGAGCACTGCAATAGGACGCTTAAAACAGAAATTATCACTAAAATATTTTGTACTGTTATAACAGGTTTTTATTGTACTGATTTGTAATGAAAAATTAGGGCTGAGCTAAAGATGGCTGGCACATTTCCCCATGTGGGGAAAACATCAGCGTGCGTGAGTGCATGCGAGAGAGAGAGAGAGAGAGAGAGAGAGAGAGAGAGAGAGAGGTTTTAATGAGGAACTAATGTGGCAGGAAAGGATTAAACTGTTCTGCTATCTCAAACCAGTTCTTCCTCTCAGTGGCTAATAGCAGCTTTGGGGAGTTCTTCAAGTTGGGGAAATGGTTCAGGCAGAGGGCAAAATGCTGATTCAGCATTTTCATTGCACTCAGCTGCTGCAAAGGGAGGAATTCGCCAGCCAGCACCTGGAACAACAGGCACATGGTGTGGGCACCCCCTTATTGTTGGCACCTGGGGCAGGCTACCCCCCTGCCCCGTCCTTGGTATGTCACTAGGCAGGAGATAGTTTGCTCCTTCTCCCCTTCAAGCCCCAAAGCCAGAGGCGTCGCTAGAGCGTGGCGGGGGGGGCGGGGCGCCCCGGGTGACGCGCGTCACGGATGACGCACCCCCCCCAACCCTTACCGTGTTCCTCACGAACTGTTGTCAAACCCAGGAGTGCTCAACTTCCGGTTTTATTTACAGGGATTGTGCAAACTCGTGCTGTTCCTGTAAATACTCCCGGGTTTGACAACAGCGCTTTTAGGAACACGGAAAGGAGGGAAATGATCTGCTACTCGCTCGAGTGAGTGGAAAATTGCAGTTTGTATCATCAACAGGTTGGATGGAGGCAGCGGCAACCAGATATGTCGGGCGCTCTCCCGGCGCCTGGCGCATGGGGGCGGGGCCTGCATCACGTGACTTCGACGCGCCCCTCGCGTCACGTCGACATGCCCCCCGCCCGTTTTCCGCTCATTTCGGAGCGTAACGGGCTCCAGGGAGGGTGGGCGGGCCGACACAACGTCAGTGACTGTCCCGCCCGCCCAAGCGCCTGGTTCGAGTGAACCACGTGCTCCACCGTGGTTCCGTCTCTGGCGGCAACAGACTGGTGGTGAAAGGCACCTGGAGTCGGCCGTCCCCTCAGACCCCTCACAATCTGCCACTGATGCAACGCGCATCAGGTGGCCTAATGGAGAGGCCGGCAGTGTTCACAGTCCATTCACACAAAAATCCACTTCTGGTTTTCTTCCAAGCTTAGTTTCATCAATTCATTCCACCACCACCCCAACAATTCATTCTGCCCCCCCCAACAACTTTTGATTGTTGGTATTGTTACACAATTGAGAGTCAGAAACCTCTGTCTATCTACTGCCAAGGAGCCAGTAGATCCCACTCTGCCTTCTGCCCACCCTTCCCCTTTGCAGCTTAAAGGATGGAATGGAAATTAGGATGGAAATTAGCCAGGATGGTGTAGTGGTTTGGGAGTCGGACTTAGACCTGGAAGATCCAAGTTCAAATCCTCGCTCAGCCATGAAGCTTCCTGGGTGACCCTGGGCCAGTCACTATCTCTCAGCCCCACCTACCTCACAGGGTTGTTGTGAGGACAAAAAGGAGGGGAGGAAATATGTACACCACTCTGAGCTCCTTGGAGGAAGGGCAGTATAAAAATGTGAAAAATAAATAAATAAATAAATAAAAATTAGGTTCCAGGGACGCATATCTGTGGGTGATCAATATCCAATACAGAATCCTTGTTTACTGACCTTTGAATTGTTTCCTGATCCCCTCCAGAAAGGGGGTTATATCACAGAATTCCCAGGTCCTCCATATCAGAGCAGGAGGAAAAGCCACGGGATTCTCAACTGTCTTCTGCTCTTTATACCTAATGGAGAGGAGCAATGTTAACATCCATCCAATCAAAAATTCCTGAGTGAAGCAAAAGAATAGAAATGGAGTGGATGAAAACACGCGCGTCACTAGAGGGTGGCGGGGAGGGCAGGCCGCTGGGGGGTGACACGTGCAGAAAGGTGACGCGCGCACCCACGCGCGCCACCTCCGCTGCACGCGTCGCCCTCCGGAGGCTCCGAGGCCAGGAGAAGGCCTCGGAGCGACCTCCCCAGCCGGTGCTCCAGGGCCTTCTGACGAAGGCCCAATGCGGCGCTATGCAATTTATAACATTTTTCGCGCATGCACACAACGTTCTGAGGGGGAAAGGGCAGCCCTTGAATTAAACGTTATAAATTGCGTAACGCCACATTGGGCCTTCGTTAGAAGGCCCAGGACAGCCGGCTCGGGAGGATGTCGTCCGAGCCGGCTGCAACGGAGGTAGGACCTCCGTGCCGCGCGGGGGGGGGGTCATTAGGGTGATGCGCGTGCCCTCACTTCAGGGCAGCGCGCGCCCTAGTGACCCCAAACCCCAAAAGCCTAGAGGCCGTGCATTACTGACCGAAAGTGTTTCCTCCTTCCTGTTCATGTTATTAATGAGGAAAGACTTTCTGTGAGTAATGCGTGGCTTCTGGTCCTTAAGCGAAACAAGATCCAAGATGTTGATACTTGCAGAACTGATCAGACAGTCCTTAGCCATGAAAAATCTCAAGAGCCTTGATAACTGTGGGACTGATTAAAAAATGGTGGTATGACTTTAAAGGACCTGGCAAAGGCAAACAGTTATAACAACCTGTGTGCTAAGAAGAACTAGAGCCGAGAACAGAACGCCATACCTTTGATGATGATGCTCATCACAGTTAGGGGCGAAACGTTAGGGGCGAAACGTTAGGAGAGTTTTTTAAAAAATAAATAAACCGTGGCTTATAAACCTGAGCAGTGATTCTTCTCATTTTAAGGTCAATGTTGTTTCAATTGTCATTGGAACAGTGCCTAGAAATCTGAAGAAACACTTCAACGTTCTTGAGCAAATTACACCGGCTCAGCTCCAGAAAACAACGTTGCTTGGAACAGCAAGAATCCTACAACAAGATCTCTGTGTTTCCCAAGATCTTGGCTAGATCCTGCATTGCAAATATAACCAGTCCAGCATTCGTGCTTAGGCTGGGATGAAGTATAGTACAATAATACAATCCAGATATTTTCCAGCATCATGAATGAATGGGACTGACACACCTCTCCAGGATCTGCAGGGTGCTTCCAATGTTCTAAGGGACAAAGAGAGAAAGAAGAGGGAGTTCAGTGCCTGTCACAGACCACACTCTCAGGTCCTGGAGGGTGATGCCCTCTGGTATGCAATGGGCTTATTGTATTGGTTTGGTTAAATAATGTATCCCTTTTTCATCAAAGAAATGTTTTCCTGGGAGGCTAACAAAGTTAAAAGTACAGTACAGTCAACCCTTGTTATCTGTGAGGGTTCCATTCCCCCCCCCGCGGATAACATGAATCGCAGATGCTAGGGTCCAGCACCTGATGTCCCCATTACTCGCCGGGGGGGGGACCTCCAGAGGCTTGTTCTGCGTTGCGCAGGCCTGTAAACCCCTCCACTGCACATATTGGAAGTCACTGCTTGTCACTTGGGAGAGACTTTCTGAGGTCCACAGAGGCCTCCGGAGGGGTTTGTAGGTCAACACGATGCGGAACAGGTCTCCGGAGGCCCCCCCAGTTAGTAATGGGGACATCAGGTGCTGGACTCCAGCATCCCATTATTCACGGGCTGCTTCCGCAAATACTGAGATCCGCAGAAGCAGAACCCGCGAATAACGAGGCCATACCTGTATAGTCAATAAATCCTAATCATGCAAATTAAAACAATTGCACAATTAAAACAGTGGGTAAAATCAACATGACAAAACTTAAATTTGCAGTTAACATAGCAGCACACTCCACTCATGGGCTGAGATTGTATTTTCGTACAATGACATCAACACATGATCTTCATTTTTCATGAAGAAAATCTTCACGAGGTATTGTCAGGAGGAGTCAAAGTGAACAGCCAATGTAATGCAGGATGGTCTACCAGGATCAAGCCACAATAGTTGAAGCAGGTAAGGTATCAGAGGGCCACTCTGAGGTGCGGGGACCTTTGCAGAGGGGTCCGCAGGGTCCCCACAACCCCCCTCCCCGGGACAAGCACACCCTTCCTGGAAGGTAAACAAAGCTGTCCCCCCCCCCGGCGGTGGCGGCACGATCTGAGATGCGGCGTCAACGTCACTCCCCTTAAGGAAGTAGCAACCCATTGTTCCCGGCGACGCCCCAGTTTGGGAACCTCTGGTTTAGGGGTTGAGCAAGTTGTCCTGCTCCAGGACTAATCAATGAGAAAGGCTGATACTGAAACACAGGTACATCTCAAAAACAAAAGATGATGTGAAGGTTTCGCACCTGGTTTTGAAAGGTGGGGCCAATTGTCTGAGATGACCTGCCCCTGTGAATGGTGATGGAGGTAATTCTACTTTGTCCTGTGTATGTGGATTTCTTACTGGGAACATGTAGTTAGAAACTGCCTTTGATTTCTTTTGTCTTGCCTCTGCTGGATCAGGCCAAAGGCTGATCTAGGCTAGCATCCTCTGTCCCACAATGGTCAACCGGATCCAAAAAGTAGCAAGAAAGCAAGCCGACCGGGTTGTTTCTGCCACCGTCTTACCTCCAAGAGTTCAAACTCTGACTGCTGACACTTTTCCTCCATCTTCTGGATGATCTTTTCAAAAGAGGAGAGCTCCTTCGAGAGCAGGGCCAGGAGTTCATCCCTTTTGGTTGCAATCTCTTCCTCCATCTTGGCCATTTGGGCCAGCAGAAGCTTCTCCTCTTCTTCCAGAAAGTGGTGCAGCCGTCTGAACTCAGCCACTGTCTTTTCCCTCTCAGCATCTGTTTGCCTCTGCAATCAGCAGGTGGAAAGGAGAAAAGCAAACCAATGTCAGCAATGTGTAATAATCCTCAGAAGCTCCTTGACTTACAAACTTTCAAGTTACAAACATGGTTGGTGGGGGCTTTAGTGCAGATGCAGCAGTGCCCAGGCTGGCAAGAATGCTGGCAAAACGCTAGCGAGGGATAGGATTGGGCTCTTAAATTGGCCTTATGGCCACCTATGGGTCCTCGTTGGTTCCATGTCACCTCCTTGGTTCCATGCCACCTATGGAGCTGGCGTCAGTCTGAGGAGAGCCAAGGATTGTTCCAGGGAGGGCTTATGGGGATAGAATCCGGTGTGCGTGACTGCCGCCAGATCCACCCCATCCCTCCCCCAAAACACCCCAGTTCCTCCCCCCAAATGCCCCATTACTCCTGCCCATGGCCCATCCCCGTTGACAACTTACTGGCACTGCCATCCAGCCAAGTCTGGAGCTCACACACAGTGCTAGTGGCCCTGTCTGCCAGCAGCTCTGTTGCACACGACAACAGCATGACATCTCTGCTGGTGCAGGGCCTTTTGCAACAGTGGAACGCTCATTCCACTGTTGCAAAAGGTCCGTAGTGCTGGGCCACAAGTCTGATAAGATCCCTTTCAAGATGCAAACAGTTTTTAAAAGATTTGCAAGGCCGTCCACGACCATTTTTGATGGACGATCAGGTCCTTCACAATAACAGGTGCTCTGAGGAGCAGGGCAGCCTCGTTTTGACTCTCACATTCTACATTCGGTTTTTGCAGATACTGGCTCTCGATTTGCTCACTCCCAATACTGTAATGGTGACACTTACCAGCAGGTCTTGGCTTTCCTTTTCTGCATCTGCTTTACAGGCCAGTATTTTGTCTCTCTCCTGCCTCAAAATCTTCAGACGTCTATGGAGCTTATCCTGAAGAAGAAACACACATTCAGTTGTCATTCCTAGAGGATAGAAAATCCTCTAAAAATTCAGCAGTACCTCCAACAGAGGTACAGCAATTGCTCCAATACTGCAAAACCTGTATCTGCACACAGATACAACAGAATACAGCAATCAATACATCTAATAGAGCAGGGGAGATACGCTCTCCAAAAGTTGAGCGTTTTGCATAACAGGGCTATAGAATACATTGTTAATCTAATAAGCAGGAAACAAGCACTGACTGGCCCCAAATGTACTTTTCTCATTGGCTAGAATGGCTGTCAATCACACCGGGGTAACAAATCAGCACTAAAGAAAGCTGTGCTTTAGGAGGTGATATGACTTTCAAAAAGCAGTCGTGTTTACAAGGCAAAAAACCAATGGAGATGTTGAATTTATATACTTGGCTCGTTGCTCTGCATTTCAGTGGGGTCCTCCAAGTCTCTTATTATATGGTAGCTTACAAGGTGACTGAGGAACTGGTTAAGATTCAGTTGGATTCTGGATTGATCATTCTTTAAAATGGGGCAAGGAATTGCCGGGACAAAGAGTGTGCATTGTAAGAACATAAGAACATAAGAACATAAGAAGAGCCCTGCTGGATCAGGCCAAAAGCCCATCTAGTCCAGCTTCCTGTGTCACACAGTGGCCCCACCAGATGCCTCAGGGAGCACACGAGACAACAAGATACCTGTGTCCAGTCGCCACTCCCTTGCACCTGGCACAGAGAAAACCCACTTCTAAAAAACCAGGAGGTTGCTTATGGCTTGTAACCTGTGATGGTCTTTTCCTCCATGAATTTGTCCAAACCCCTTTTAAAGGCATCTAGGCCAGGTGCCATCACCACATCCTGTGGCAAGGAGTTCCACAGATGAATCACACGTTGGGTAAAGAAATATTTTCTTTTGTCTGTTCTAACTCTCCCTCCACTCAATTTTAGTGCGTGTCCCCTGGTTCTGGTGTTGTGCGAGAGGGAGAAGAATTTCCCTCTATCCACTCTCTCCATCCCATGCATAATTTTATAAGTCTCAATCATGTCCCCCCTCAGGCGCCTTTTTTCTAGAAAAAAGCCCCAGACGCTGTAGCCTTTCCTCGTAAGGGAGGTGCTCCAGCCCACGAATCATTCTGGTCGCTCTTTTCTGCACCTTTTCCAATTCAACTATATCCTTTTTGAGGTGTGGTGACCAGAACTGGACACAATACTCCAGATGTGGCCTTACCATCGATTTGTACAAAGGCATAATGATATTGGCCGTTTTATTCTCAATCCCCTTTTTAATGATCCCGAGCATGGAATTGGCCTTCTTCACAGCCGCCGCACACTGGGTCGACACTTTCATCGACCTGTCCACCAGCACCCCAAGATCTCTCTCTTCATCCGTCACAGACAACTCAGAACCCATTAGCGTGTATGTGAAATTTTGGTTTCTTGCCCCAATGTGCATCACTTTGCACTTACTTACATTGAAGCGCATCTGCCATTTTGCTGCCCATTCTCCCAGTTTGGAGAGATCCTTCTGGAGCTCTTCACAATCCCTGCTGGTCTTTACCACCCGGAAAAGTTTAGTGTCATCCGCAAACTTGGCCACCTCACTGCCTATCCCCGACTCCAGGTCATTTATGAATAAGTTGAAAAGCACCGGTCCCAAGACCGATCCTTGGGGCACACCGCTTTTCACCTCTCGCCATTGTGAATATTGCCCATTGACTCCCACTCGCTGTTTCCTGGTCTTCAACCAGTTCCTAATCCACAAGAGGACCTGCCCTCTTATTCCCTGACTGTGGAGTTTTCGCAGGAGCCTTTCATGAGGGACCGTGTCAAACGCCTTCTGAAAATCCAGATATATAATATCCACGGGTTCGCTCGCATCCACATGCCTGTTGACCTTTTCAAAAAATTCTAACAGGTTTGTGAGGCAAGACTTCCCCTTGCAGAAGCCATGCTGACTCTCCCTCAGGAGAGCTTGTTCTTCTATGTATTTTAAGATTTTATCCTTAATGAGACTTTCCACCATCTTCCCTGGAACAGATGTTAGGCTGACCGGCCTGTAGTTTCCCGGGTCCCCCCTCCTTCCTTTTTTAAAGATTGGCGTGACATTAGCTATCCTCCAATCCTCTGGCACAGTGGCTGTTTTAAGGGACAAGTTGCATATTTGGGTCAAGAGGTCAGCAACTTCATTCTTGAGTTCCTTCAGAACTCTTGGGTGGATGCCATCCGGGCCTGGTGATTTATTGATCTTTATTTTGTCAATTAAGTCTGAGACATCTTCTCTTTTAACCTCTATTTGACTTAATTCTTTAGTCAGGGGAGACCGTTCCGGCAGCGGTATTTGCCCAAGGTCTTCTGCCGTGAAGACAGATGCAAAGAACTCATTTAATTTCTCTGCAGTCTCCAAGTCCCCTTTTATCACCCCTTTCTCTCCCTCACCATCCAGCGGACCCACCGCTTCCCTGGCAGGTTTCCTGCTTCTAACATATTTGAAGAAGCTTTTATTATTCCCTTTTATGTTGCCTGCCATACGTTCCTCAAAGTCTTTCTTGGCCTCCCGTATCATCTTTTTACATTTCTTTTGCCACAGTTTGTGCTCCTGTTTATTTTCCTCATTAGGGCAAGACTTCCATTTACGGAAGGAAGCTTCCTTGCCTTTTATAGCCTCCTTAACTGTGCTTGTTAGCCATGCCGGCACCCTCCTGGACTTGGTCGAGCCCTTCCTCCTTTGTGGGATACACTCCCACTGGGCCTCTATGACTGTTGTTTTAAACAGCCTCCATGCACTCTGGAGCGATTGGACTCTTTTTACCTTCCCTTTCAGCTTTTTCTTAACTAGTCTTCTCATTTTGGGGAAGTCTGCCCTTCGGAAGTCAAGGGTTTTCGTGTCAGATTTGCTCGGCACTCTCCCTCCGACATGCATGGCGAAAGAGATCGCAGCATGGTCACTGTTCCCCAATGGTTCGGTAACATTTACCTCCCTGACCAGATCTTGAGTGCCACACAATATCAAGTCCAGAGTCACCTGTCCTCTGGTCGGTTCCGTGACAAGCTGCTCTAAGGCACAGTCATTTAACATATCCAGAAATCCAGTCTCTCTTTCATGACCTGAGCATGAATTGACCCAGTCGATGTGAGGATAATTGAAGTCCCCCATGACTACAACCCTGTCTCTCGTTGACACCTCCCTGATTTGCTTCCTTATTTCAAGATCCCCTTCAGGTTTTTGATCTGGAGGACGGTAGCATGCCCCTACTATTACATCACTCTTTGAGCCTGGTAATCTAACCCACAGTGATTCTACGGAGGAGTCAGAGCCCCCCTCTAGCTCTACTCTGGTGGATTCTACCCCCTCTTTGACATAGATGGCCACCCCACCTCCAACACGCCCCTCTCTGTCCCTCCTATAGAGTTTATATCCTGGAATTGCAGTATCCCACTGGTTCTCCGCATTCCACCAGGTTTCTGTTATACCTACTATGTCAATGTTTTCCCTAGCCACCAAACATTCCAGTTCTCCCATCTTTGCCCGAAGACTTCGGCATTTGCATAAAAGCACTTATATACCTGGTCCCCCAAGAAGGGCTGCATGTTTGCCCCTTTATTCTTGCAGCCTTCTGTCTTGCTAGACTGGCTGTCATGTCCCATCACGCTACCACTCCCAATTCTTACTCTGTTATTACTTGACTGTTCCCCATCCTCTGCACCCTCATTCCCTAGGGATGAGGAGTCCCGAACCGGATGCCCCTCGGCTCCTGTCGGCTTTCCCCCAGGAGTCAGTTTAAAAGCTGCTCTGCCACCTTCTTAATGTTACGCGCCAGCAGTCTGGTTCCGTTTTGGTTCAAGTGAAGCCTGTCTCTCTTGTACAGGCCTGGCTTGTCCCAAAACGTTCCCCAGTGCCTAACAAACTTAAACCCCTCCTCCTGACACCAGTGTCTCATCCACGCATTGAGACCCCTGAGCTCCGCCTGCCTAGCTGGCCCTGCGCGTGGAACAGGTAGCACTTCTGAGAACGCTACCTTTGGGGTCCTGGATTTGAGCTTCCTACCTAGCAACCTAAATTTGGCCTCCAGGACCGCCCGGCTACATTTCCCCACGTCGTTGGTGCCAACATGCACCACAACCGCTACCTCCTCCCCAGCACTCTCTACCAGCCTATCTAGACGAGAGGTGATGTCCGCAACCTTCGCACCAGGTAGGCAAGTCACCGTGCGGTCCTCACATCCATCACAGACCCCCCTTTCTATGTTCCTGACTATAGAGTCACCCACAACAAGAAGCCCCCTTCCCCCCCTCCCCAGAGGAGTATCCATAGTGCGACTGGATACGGGCCCATCACCTGAAGAAGGGGTCCCCACTGTGGGATTGTTTCCCTCTTTTCCAGAGCAATGTCCTCCAGCCCTGAGACTCCCTTTCCTGGCAGCTGAGGCGCTGGCCAACTGAGGGTAGGACGATGCCTCCACGTCCCTAGAAGTCTCACCCTGGTTCCTCTCTACCTGTCTCTGCTTCTCCAGGTCAGCAACCGTGGCTTCAAGGGAGCGAACCCGTTCCCTGAGAGCCTGGAGCTCTTTGCACCGAGCACACACCCATGACTTGTGCCCAAGAGGCAGATAGTCATACATGTGACACTCAGTGCAAAACACTGGATAGCCCCCACCCTTCTGCTGGCTGTCTGACTGCATAGCTTTTGAGTGTAAGTTATGGATTTATCACAGTTTGGGTACCTTAATGTTGCTGGAGCTCTCCTCTCTTCAAGGGACGTGCCGGGCAGTGTGTGGGGCCTGGCTTCCTCGCCCCGCTGCTGAACTCGCCCAGCTGCTTAACTCGCTGTGTCTTTTTTATCTTGCCACTTTGTCCCCGTGAGCCACTTAGTCCCCGTGAGGCCACTCGCTGCTCGTGAAAGGGCTCACTCGCAAACCAGCCCCAGATTTAAACTGTTGTGTAGCTCTGGGTTGGGCAGCAATATGCCTCTGAAGACCAGTTGCAGGACAAGAGCAATTGCCAGAAAGACATATGTCCTCCTCTCCTGCTTGTGGGCTTCCCAAAAAGGCAGCTGGTGGATCACACAGTGGGAACAGGCTGCTGAACTAGAGGGGTCTGGGTCTGATCCAGCAGAGAAAGGCATGGGTCTCTCTCACCACTGCTCCCCTCACCTGGTAATTCAGAGGCAAACGTCTGCTGAACTCGGAGGTAGCGCACAGCCATCCACCAGGACTAGTAGCCATTGATAGACCTCTCTGGTCCTCGATGGATTCGCCCAGTCCCCTTTTAAAGACACCCTAGCTTAGCTGGTGGCCATCCACACATCTTGTGGCAGCAGATTCCACAGATGAATTCTGCACTGTGTGAAGAAGAAGTATAGTACTTCCTTTTGTCTGTCCTAACTGGCTAGAGTTATGTTTTATAGTTTTATGATGACCCTTAAGAACATAAGAAGAGCCCAGCTGGATCAGGCCAAAGGCCCATCTAGTCCAGCTTCCTGTATCACACAGTGGCCCCACCAGATGCCTCAGGGAGCACAAGACAACAAGATACCTGTATCCTGTCACCACTCCCTTGTACCTGGCACAAAGAAAACCTACTCCTACAACCAGGAGGTTGCTTATCCCCATCATGGCTTGTAAGCTGTGATGGAATTTTCCTCCATAAACCTGTCCAATCCCCTTTTAAAGGCATCCAGGCCAGGTGTCATCACCACCTCCTGTGGCAAAGTACATTTGGGGCCAGTCAGTGCTTGTCTGTTTTAATCCTCCCTCCTCTCAATTTGAGTGGATGTCCCCTAGTTCTAGTGTTGTGTGAGACGGAAAAGAACTTCTCTCTATCCACTCTCTCCACTGACCCTTGGTTCTAGCATTGTGAGAAGGAGAACTTCTCTCTCCATTATCCATAAGAACATAAGAAGAGCCCTGCTGGATCAGGCCAAAGGCCCATCTAGTCCAGCTTCTTGTATCTCACAGTGGCCCCACCAGATGCCTCCGGGAGCACACAGCCAACAAGATAACCTGTTTCCTGCTGCCACTCCCCTGCACCTGGCACAGAGAAAACCTACTTCTAAAACAAGTGAACAGGGTTAGGCAAGCAAGTATTCAGAATATATAAAGTTTTTTTTTAAATCCCCCCCAAGGAATGAAAGAAAATGAGGAAGTGGTGAAGGTCAGGAAGCAGACTTGGGAGTGGGTGGGGGGGAAGATACCTGAACTTGGCTGGATGGCCAAGAAGAGAAAGCGTGACAACACAGAATGCTGAATGCCAGTGGTGTGGTAACGCCTGGGGCCCTGATATACAGGGCCCCAGGCGCCAAGCCTCGAAGCTGGGGCGCTCACTCGAAGCTGGAGCGCGGCACCCGCCCGCAGCCATAACGGGCAGGCGGCGCTCCAGCTTTGGGGTCCGAGGAGAGCGTCCTCGTCGTCTAGGCAACGCGCACAGAGCGCGCCCGCAGCCACAGGGTCTGGGCGCGCGCTGCGCGTTGCCTAGACGACAACGCTGTTGCTCACCTCGGACTCGTAGTCTGGAGTGCCGCGGGTGGCGCTCCAGCTTTCGAGTCCGAGGTGAGCAACTGCGTCGTCTGTGCGCGTTGCCTAGATGACGCAGAGGAGGACGCTCTCCTCGGACTCCAAAGCTGGAGCGCCGCCCGCCCATTATAGCTGCAGGCGGGCGCCGCGCTCCAGCTTTGGAGCGACAGCGGCGTTTCACGTCACGTGACGTCACACGTCACGTGACGTCACACGTCACGTGACGTCCGGGGGGCGCTTGGCCAGCCCCCGCCCTCCTAGCCCCAGGCGGCAGGAGGGCTGATGACGCCACTGCTGAATGCACTTCTAGTAACACTCTGCAGGGTGAGCTAAGTAGCTACTTGAGAGGAAAGAAAGTTAGGAAAAAACCCTCACCGCTCCTAGGATGAAAAATGGGAGGGGAGTTTTGAGCAGACTGGGCTTGGAGTTGAAAAGGCAAGAAAAGGAATTGATAATTTGTTAACACGGCTAGCTAAAATATTGTCCCTATTTCTAATTCCTTATGTTGTTCCAGGAATCTAGTCTCTAGGAATCTAGAGGCCTGATTTACAGCACAATCCTATAGGTGCCTGCCTACTCAGAAGTAAGTCCCAATGTGTTCAGTGGGCTTCTTGCATTGCAGCGCAGCCCCTGCCTTGCCTCTCGTATTTGAGCGAATCTACTGCAGAAGAAGAACTAGCAACGAGAATCCATAACGATCGATTCCCCCCCCCCCCCCCATCCATCCAGATCCACAGTGATTTCCTACCTTATACCCTTGGCAAGCCTCCGCCAGAGGAATCACCCTGTGAAAGTGATACCTGTGTTCCTCGGTTCTACTGCAGATCACACAAGCGAGAGTTTTGTCGTCTGTGCAGAAGCGCTCCAGGGGCTCCTGGTGTTTCTCACAGACTCTCCCCGTTCCTTCTGTCTTCCGGAGTCCTCCTTGAAGACTGAGTTTCTGGGCTATTTCTACGAAGTTCGCCAGCTGCCGATTCGGAATGAGGTTCCTTTGCGGAACAGTCTCTCTGCACTGAGGGCAGGACGAGGCAGCCGCCTCCTCCTCCTCCCCCCAGTACCGGGTCAGGCAGGCTTGGCAGAAGTTGTGTCCACACTCTGCAATGGTCACTGGGTTCGAGAAATAGTCCAGGCAGACGGGACAGGTCGCTTCGTCGCAGAGATCCTGCACAGCCCTCCCGGCTGCCATGGCTTTCCTCCTCGCACACACGGAAGACGGAGCCAGTTTCGCTTCTGTTTTCATTCAGCAGCAGCTGGGAATTTCCCTTCCTGAAAATGACCTGAAATGATCAGCTTGGGAAAAACTGAAAGGAGTGAAACTGCTTCCTGAAAAAGATAACTATTTAAAAAAAAAAAACCAAAAGGGCACAATTAGTGCCTCACTCAGGAAAACAAACAGCACAGAAGTAAATTCTGCTGTTCAATGGGGCTGACTTACTCTCTGGTGTGTTTAAGACTGCAGCCATGTAACGAGAAATCAGAATCTAAGAGCATGCATACTCAGAAGCAAGCCCCATTGAGTTCAGTGGGGCTTACTCCCAGGTAAGTGTCTGTAGGGCTGCCATGGCTTTCCTCGCACACAGAAGACGGAGTCAGTTTCACTTCTGTTTTCATTCAGCAGCTTGGAATTTCCCTTCCTGACAATGATGCGAAATGATCAGCTTGTGAAAAGCTGGAATGAACTGTCTGAAGCAACCTTGGTGGTTTATATCAACACACACACACACACACACACACACACACACACACACACACACACACACACACAGCATCTTTTTGGAAAAAAATAGGCAAAAATGGTACCCAATTTAGGGGAACCCCAATTTATTCTATATGGAGGGTGGATTTAAACACATTTTTATGCTCCCATTTGCCTCTGTTTTCTTTGCCCCCCCCTCAAGCAGCACCGAAAAGAGGGTCCCATCTGGAGCCCTCAAACAGGGCTGGGGATTCAAGAGGCCAAGTTGCCTCAAAACATTCTTGATGGATCATAATGACAAAATCTAATTCATTAAAAGGACTTAAATGTGCAGGAAGGTAAAATCTGGAACAACACAGTTCTGGGGGGGTCTGATGAATGTTGTCACAGAGGTCCAAATTGTTTGTATTTGTTAGATCACATGGACCAGTGGATCAGTCATTCTATTAGCAGGGCTGGAAATAGATTTGAATTTCACCCTTCACAAAAGCTGGACGGCGGCCTAGTAAGCAGTGCTGGGCCTCCATGCTGGTGCTGCTTACTCCAGAGGTGCAGTGAAAGTGCCTTAGGGCACCTTTGCAACATCTAAGGCGCCGGCCTATATTTTCACAGAACTGGGCTGTCAATATAAGACATAAGCCTGAAATGCATTATTCATTATATAAGCTATTATACAATTTACATGGATAACATTACAAATGGCTAAATCCAGTTATGAACGCCAAGAGGCATCAAGACTGTCAGCCCAATCCTGAAGTAAACGAGTTCCGCCGACCGAGGACGTCGCGAAAGTGCTGTAAGGCACTTTTTGCCAACTCGAGAGCAGGGAAGGCCGGCGCAAGGCCAGCCTCCCCTGCTCCGCCAACAGGACTGAGGCCCGCCCACCGGAGGAGCCCGGTAAGGATCCAGCCGACGTGGGAGGGCGGTTTGTGTGGGAAGGGAGGCCAGCCATAGGCCCAGCCGGTCGGAGAGGGGGCGGGGGATGGCTTCGGCCATATCCCGTCCCCTGCTGATCGGCTGGACCGTTACATGGCCTCCTCCGACTTCCACCAGCGATCAGACTTTTCGCCGTGCGGGTGCCTGCCCTCGGCAGAGCTCAGGATCCGGTGGGCGGCCTGGACCACCCAGCGGATCCTTACGTAGGATTGTGCCCTGAGTTGTGTTCATTTGTGTGCTTATTCATGTATAAACTGCTTTCATGCAGCTCTGCAAGAGGCAGCTGGTGGAAACGGAGGTGTCGGCACTGCTTCAGTTTGCCAAGGCGAGTCTCTTTGACTGAGTTTTGCAGTGGTGAGGACCGCTTCCGTCTCTCCGCAGGATGGAACCATCATCATCCACTTGTTTCCGGGTGACTCAGCTTGTTCAGGAGGCAAACAGCAGTGCTGCTTCAGTTTTGAGGGGGCCCAGGGACAAAATACCTACAAGGGCCCTCTAACCGTGCACTCACCCCATGCTATCCCCAATCCCCATGGTGCCTTGGAAGGAGGCAATAGACAGGGGACAATCTTCCGCCACCACTATAGTTATTGCTCACAGTGTGTAGGATGACTCACGCTTGCGGTTGCCACCTGCTTCCCCCCCCCCACACACACACACACACATACACTAGTAGGCCTGGCCATTGGGCTCTGGTTGGCTTACTGGTCAATGGTGGGGGATCCGATGGAGCAGAGGGGAAGGCAAAAGGTCTTCCTGTCAGAGCTGCCAGCAGCTGACTGATGCTGACTGCTTTACAGCGTCAGCGGAGCTTCAGGAACGATGACAGCAAGTAAATGTAGGATCGGGGCCCCAGTCTGGTTTCAAAGTCCCATTGAGCCATGAAGCTCCTTGGGAAACTCATTTGTTTTCTGTCAGTGCAGCCTTCCTCACAGGGCTGTTGTGAGGGTAAAGTGGGATAATACTCTTGAAAGCTTTGCTGAGTTATCTTCAGAAAGAGTGGAATACAGACATAATATATAACTTGAACAAGGGAATGGCCGTGAGGATATAAGGGGCAAGTATATCTTTGAGCTTGAAGACAGACGCAAAAGCAATAGGAAGAGAAATCATTAATACTGTACAAATAATTTTAATAATCTCAACATTTCAAAACACACACCCAACAACACATTCATAACATACATTAATACAAAATTAGCAGCTGGATCTGTCAAAAATGCTAACCAGGGAGCATCATACGAAATGAGGGTCTAAATAGTAGTTGTCATCCCCTTAAATAAGGGTCCCTGGACTGAGTGGTTCCAGCCCACCACCCCACCCTCCCATAAAGTTTACCCCTGCTAACTGGGCAAGAGGCACTTTTTCAATTGGTGCTCCTCTTATATTTAGCAGGGGGAGAGTAACTGCCCCCCTTTCACCCCAGCACAGTGTCTTTTCTGGTGGCTGTTTGCTGGTGTTCTGCGTTTTTTTTTAGATTGTGAGCCCTTTGGGGACAGGGAGCTATTTAATTATTTGATTTTGTCTGTAAACCGCTTTGTGTACTTTTTGTTGAAAAGCGGTACATAAATACTGTTGTTGTTGTTATTAATAATAATAATATTTATTATTAATAATAATAAAGTTCCCTTTCTGGTCTGGACTGTGTATAGAAGACTCCATATTGGTTGACAGCCAAGAAGATTTTCCGAGAACACCTGAGTTTTAGTGTTGGAATTTCCACAGCTTGTAGAGATTAAGAGGTTGGGGAGAAGCTGAAGAACACTGAAAGGAGAATTAACGGTCATAAAGTCTGGAGTTCTGATGGTCAGTGCGACACTGAGTTAGAGTTCTGTCTTTTCTTAGATAGGTTTTACAACCCAATCCTAACTAAACACCCCCACCGGTGCAGCCGCGCCAACGGAGCATGCGCTGCATTCTGGGGGTGTGGCAGCCACAGAGGTCTTGTTCCCTTACCTCGGGGTAAGCCTCTGCTTCCCCAATATGTCTGCCCGGATCTGCGCCAGCTCTTTCGCTGGCGCAACTCCGAGTGGACCGGAGAGATAGATTGAGGCTGGGAAGAGGCTAGGAGCCGCTGCTGCTACCCGCCCCCTTCCTACCTTCGACATCCCCCCCTCTCTGCCCCGGTCTCCACCTTATTCTTCCCCCTCCCCGCCTCATTCTGCCCATCCCCTGCCAACTTACCATCACCGGAGCATCCAGGATTGTCACCATTGCGTGGCCACCGCTGCTTACCATTTCCAGCAGCAGCCGGTTGCACATGACAGCACGTCGCATTTGGCGACTTTGGAAACGCCACTGTGCTGCCGGAACCCAAGTTCCAACAGCACAGCGGCCTGTTAGGATTGGGCCCTTAATAAGATTTCTGACTGTGAATGTGTTACATTGCAGAGGGAACTTCAGGAAACAGGAGTGAACAGGCAGAATTCAGTTTTTAATTCTGAATTCTATTCCTTTTTAAACTTGTGCTTCTGCTCCAGCAGCCAATTTCATTCTGCACAGCATACCTGTGTTTCCCTTGAGAATGTCCAGAGAGTGGATGAAACGTTGGGACTGATATTGACAATTTATGTGGATTCTCTGTGTTTTTATATATTTTTATATATTTTAAACTGGAATTCCTCTTACTTGTTTGATATTATAAAAATTTTTACATGATCTTTTAAACCCATAAAATCTCTACCTCTTTTTTTTTTGCAGAATTCAGTTGAGTTAGTTTTGGTGACTAGTCCAGAAAAACTGCAGTGACATCCTGGCATGTGATATGAAAAGTGCTAGCGACCACCAATCAAGGTTTTTTATTAGTAGTAGTAGTATTGATCATTAATCTCAGTCAAACCTACAGTCATTATTCTGGTTTAGAGAATTACACCAGCAGTGTCTGTGTGAGGGAGACCTGACTGCTTTAAGAAGAAAGTCTGAGTTGGGCTTTTCCATACACCCAAAAGAAGGGTTGAAGGATCTCACCGGAGAATGAGACTGCCGAGAAGGTAGAAATTAGGACTGCTGTATCAGCGTCAAAAAAGGTCACCTGCCCCCCAGCACAGTTCAGAGACACTCGGATCCTCTTGAGCTCCCCACTCAGGGACAGGTGAGAGGAAAGAGGGTCAGTTGTGGATCTATACCCACCTGCCCACTTCCCCACAGCCCAGATCCCTTCCTGGGTACTAAAAACAACAACACCCTTTCTCCCCAGAGACTTTTTGGTGACCCCCACAGCCCATTCCTCTTCAAGACCCACACAGACTTCCCAGAAATGTCTGCCTGCTGTGAATTCCTCACATCCCAGTACGACAGAAAATTGGTCAAATCTTTCCGGATTCTTAGGCAGATTTTGAGACCTGCATCCCAGTCTCATGCTTTGACGATCCTCGGAGAGGACGAGTTGGGGATGAGCCGTGTCTGGGTCCAGAGTCACATTTGCTGTGGGAGGGGAAGAGGAGGAAAGAGAAGAGAAGCGGAATCAGCTGGGAGACAGCAATATAAGAGCCCAGATAGATCAGAACACAGATCCACCTCACCTCTACTTCGCACCACGGTCATCAAGCACATCCCTCTGAGGAATCCACAGGTCTGGTGTGAAGGCAACAGCCCTCCACTACTGTGGCTCCCTCCAGCAACTGGTATTTGAATAGGCCTCTGAACCTTTTGAATAGGCCCCTGAATGACACGATGAGCCTATGTCATTATGGCTATTAACCCCTGAGAGATGTCCTCCATTAAGCTGTCTACCTGATTTCTTAAGACACGTAATCTAATGGCCATCATCACATCTTGAGGCAGTGGGTTTTATCAATTCATTTTTGTTTGAATGGTGAGTCTAAATACATCACAGAAACTAAATTCCCTATAATCATGAGTGATGAACTAAGGGGGAATTTTCTCTCTCTCATATTAGGACTTGGGTCACACAGGGCCCAATCCTAACTAAAAAAACAACCCATGCCAATGCAGCCATGCCAACGGAGCACCACGCACTGCAGAATCTGCAGGGGGGCAGTCTCAGAGGCCTCCTTGAGGTAAGGGAACTTTCATTACATTACGCCTCATTGCACCTTTCATTTCATTACGCCTCTGCTGCCCAAATGGGTCTCTGTGGATCTACGCTCTGTGGAGAGGGAAGAGGAGACGAAACAGGAATAGGATCCTGGTGCATGCCAGTGCCGCCGAAATCCACCTCACATCCCCCATTAATAAGAACATAAGAAGAGCCCTGCTGGATCAGGCCAAAGGCCCATCTAGTCCAGCTTCCTGTATCTCACAGTGGCCCCACCAGGTGCCTCTGAGAGCACACAGCCAACAAGATGACCTGTTTCCTGTTGTCACTCCCCTGCACCTGGCATACAGAGAAAACCTACTTCTAAAACCAGGAGGTTGCTTATGGCTTGTAACCTGTGATGGTCTATTCCTCCATGAATCAATCCAAATCCATTTAAAGGCATCTAGGCCAGGTGCCATCACCACATCCTGTGGCAAGGAGTTCCACAGATGAATTACACACTAGGTGACGAAATATTTTATTTTGTCTGTTTTACTACTCCCACCCGGCCAGGCACTCCCCCATTCCTCTCCCTCCCATTCCTCTCACCACCTGCCCCCGTTGCCAACTTACTGGCGCTAGCGGTGGGTGGCTCCTCCGTTGGTGCATGCACACGGCCACAGCCATGTGTGCTGGCGGCCTTGTCGCGCATGCCGTCACAGCGGCACTTCCATAGGTGGAATGCGCATTTTGCTGGCGGATGTGTTGCTTAGGATCTGTTGCCAAAGAAACTGATCGATAGGATGTTCCAGGAAGGACTCAAGGAAATGTTACAATGCATAATTTAAGAAACTCTCTACCAGAAGATGTGATGATGGCCATGAGCTTAGATGGCTGTAAAAACTAGACACATTCAGAGAGAGAATGTCTGACAACAGCTATTAGCCAAGGTCACTAAACAGAACCTCCATGTTCCCAGGCAGTATACCTCTGACCTATTTTGTGAACAAAAGTTACTAGTCACTTTTTTTTTTACTAGCCTACCTGCCCACGCCAACCTACACTGGCTAAAAGAAAGAGCGCATCAACAACTATGAAACTTCCCTGCCAGGACTCCTGGAGGAGGTTCTTATCTATTTCAGGAGACCTGGCAAGTGGCCAGAGCCGGCATCAGGGGGTCGCTGCCAAGAGCCCTCCAAGAAAGCTGAGAAGCATCCACTGCCAATCACTGAGAGACGACTGCTGGGCCCAGAGACTTCATTTGGTGCTGGACTGGAATGACTGCCTGAGCTGAGAGGGTTGCTCTGCAGTCCCCTCCTCCTTCATATAGGTCCTCCAAGGTAAGATCTATGAGGACCCCTGGTGGGGGCCTACCTAAATTAGAGGGGGCCCATGGAGGGCAGTTTGTACAGGGCCCCTGTAAACCTACGAGCTGGCCCTACAAGTGTCTGTTTACAAATCTGCCTCTGACACGCTGCCGACACACAACAGAGGAGGGCTGCTCCGTTCGCGCCCTGCTTGGAAGGATGCCAAAGGCCTCTGCCAGCCACCATTGGAAAAAACTGCTGGACTCCATGGACTTCTTAGGTCAAGGGTCATGGTTAAAATGACCAACAAAATAAATAGCAACCAAATATATAGACAACCATGGAGCGGTTCCCTTGTTCTTCCGTTCTTGTCCATACATTTACCGTATGCATGAAGGAACTCCAGGAGGGAACTCTGGAACTGAAGCAGACAGCTGGCTAAGAAGCCCTCTTCCCCCCCCCCCATCTCTCCGGCGAATTGGATCCTCCATCATACCCCACAATTTACCTTTCTGTAGCTGAAGTCCAGATACAAGAGTGTCTGGAAAAGGGAAGAGAGATGAAGCATCACACCACAGTACTTACTACAAATCTTGGACCAAAAAAGTATCAGTCTACATAATTGCTGTGTCGATTTTCACTTTCTTTATTTCATGTGTGCTGCATGCTACGGTGGGTGGGGGAGACCAGACGGCCCAGGAGAGGAAAGTAAAAATCCATTTATACTTACATCCCCGTAAGCCACCTGGCCGCCAATGGGTCTCCTCAGCTATTTAGCTGGTGTGTGTCCTAGGAGCCTCAAGGGGAGTGTCAGGCTGGGAATGTCAGCCAGGATGGTGTAGTGCAGCGGTTCTCAAATAGTGGGGCGCGCCCCCCAGGGGGGGCGCGAGGCTCCGTAAAGGGGGGCGCGGGGCTTGCAATAGTTAGTGTATGCTTGTATGCTTTGCGCCACTTAACTAGAGTGTAGGAGCCTCCAGCGACGATCTACTTCACCGGGATCTGCTTCCGGGGAGCAGATCGTTCCTCTGCTCCCCGGCGCGAACTCTGTAACGCGCCTAGGAGCGCTTTGCAGAGTTCACGCATGCGCAAGACGACGATGTTGCCAATCGTCGTCTTGCGCATGCGTGATTCACAGCGTGAACTCTGCAGAGCGCTCCTAGGCGCATTACAGAGTTCGCGCCAGGGAGCAGAGGAACGATCTGCTCCCCGGAAGCAGATCCCGGTGAAGTAGATCGTCGCTGGAGGCTCCTACACTCTAGTTAAGTGGTGCAAAGCATACACGCATACACTAACTATTGCAAGCCCCGCGCCCCCCTTTACGGAGCCCCTTTAAGTGGCGCAAAGCATACACTAACTATTGCGGGGGGGCGCGAAATTTTTTCTTCTTCCTAGGGGGGGCATGAAAGAAAATAATTGAGAAGCACTGGTGTAGTGGTTCGGGAGTCGGACTTAGACCTGGAAGATCCAGGTTCAAATCCCCGCTCAGCTACAAAGCTTCCTGGGTGACCTTGGGCCAGTCACTATCTCTCAGCCCCACCTACCTCACAGGGTTGTTGTGAGGACAAAAGGAGGGGAGGAAATATGTACACCACTCTGAGCTCCTTGGAGGAAGGGCGGTATAAAAATGTGAAAAATAAATAAATAAATAAATAAAAGGGGGATAGGCAGCAGCGTCACTGCAGGGGGGGCAGAGCTCCAAGTTCCGTCGGGCTCTGACCCTCCGGAGAAAGCAGCCCCGCCCCCTCGCCTTTGGAGACATTCCGGCCAATGGCCGGAATGACTCCAAAGGCGAGGGGGCGGGGCCGCTTTCTCCCGTCATGTAACGGAGGGTCAGAGCCCGACGGAACTTGGAGCTCCGCCCCCCACCCTGCAGTGATGCTGCTGGGGATAGGATCTTGGAGTCCACTGCTGATGCCGAGATCCTCTTCCTCCCACCCCCTCCTGCCTCCGGTTTGGCCTACTCCATGCCCCAATCCTTTCCCAAACTGGCCCCGCCGCCACCTTACCTTCTGGGTGAGCCACTGGTGTGCGCACAAACCCTCCAGCAGTTTCTGCTGGCAGCTCCAAAGCGCATAACAGTGGTGTGGCTTTTTCGGCGCTGGACCTGGACTTATGGCAGCAGGTTGCGGTATCCACTGCCATGGGTCCTGGACAGGATTGGGCCATAAGTAAACGCTGAAACAAATCTGTTGGGGATGGATAGGAAATTCTAATTCCAATCTGCTTGGAAATATTTATATGCATGTTTTCCTAATGAGAATTTTGACAACATTCTCATTTAGATCTGCAGTTGGATTTAGTATGCAAAGAATGAAAATATCAAGCTTAGCAGGATAACACTTAATATTAATGCCTTAATATTAAACAAGATTGATCCAAAACTTGATTATGCTGAAAAAAGTCCCCTTATGTGGAGTTTCACCACTTTCCTGTAAAAAATGTAAAAAAAAAATGGGAGCAATATGACTAGAAGTAAAAAAAAAAAATGAAGAATAATTTCCAAAAATGTTCTAAAGAATGTAATTTTGAGCTAAGTCCGCAAGAGCCGTTTTGACCAGAGTCCTTTCCATAGTGAACCAGAGTGACTTTTCAACTGACACTTCGGAAAGTTCCTCATTTTCCTGATGTTACAAATGACTGAGTTGCTTTTAGACCAAAGTAGTGCCCAATACAGTACAAGATCCTTTCAGAGAAGCTAAATTACCTTTGAATTGCTTTGTGACGCCCTCCAGAAAGGAGTTTATGTCGCAGAAGTCCCAGATCGTCCACTTCAGCACAAGAGGAACAACCGCTGGATTCTCAAATGTCTCCTTCTCCTCATATCTGAAACAATGCAAACCCACCAACTATCCAATCCAGACTTCCCAAGTGCAGCAATAGAAAGAGATGGGAAGGAAGGAAATGCCAAAAAGCCTAGAGAGGGTCAGGTGCGGGGGGGGGTAACTATCCCTCACTAACTATGGCTCCAAAGACCCCGATTATTCATTAAGAGATATACTGTATGTGGATACCTCCAAGAACAGCAACGCTACATCGTCTCTTATCTGCATGCCCCTAGTAAGGTCTAGTAAAAGGGAAGACAACCTGTGACATCATCATGCTCTGAGTTTCCCCGCTTTCCCACCACTTCATGGGCTAATACTTTCGGGAAGGTATGAAAACTCTATGAGCACAATGATGTCACATCACACGTCTCCTACCTCTTGATATTACTGAGAAGGTTTGAGAGATGATGGAGGTTTGCTGTTATTGCAGTCTAAAATGGGGTTCACTGAGCATTTAGTACAGAGGTATATTACTGTATTTCTTCAATTCTAAGACGCATGTTTTTTTTCCCAATTAAGCATTTCAAAAAATGGGGTGCGTCTTAGAATCGAAGGTCTCCAAAAAGCACCCCAAAATGCTATCTTCTTACTTACTGGGGCTTGCGGGAGCTTCAGGGAGGCCTGCGCAACCCTCTGCAGGCCTCCCTGATCTTCAGTTCGGCAAAAAACTGTGATTTTCAGCCATTTCCGGTTTTTGCGAAAACCAGAAATGGCCAAAAATCGCTGTTTTTGGCCAAACTGAAGATCAGGGTGGCCTGCAGAGGGTTGCGCAGGCCTCCCTGAAGCTCCCCCAAGCCCAGGTAACGAAGGAAATGGCACTTTCTGATGGGGCCAGAAATGCTATGCAAAGGCAGTGCACTCAGTCATCCTCAGCTGCAGGAGACATGCTGGGGAGAGTTGGTGCTGAGCGGGTAGATTCAATGAAGGGAGGTGAGTCTTACAATCGATGGATTTTTTTTTCCCCTGCTGGTGGTACTGAAAGTAAAGGTGCGCCTTAGAATCGATGGCGCCTTAGACTTGAAGAAATATGGTAATTAGCAACCCAGCCATATAGCTGATCAGTCAGCTATATGCCGGTCCCAAGCCTGGATAAATAGGGAGGGGCAGGGAAAGCAATGATGAACTAGGTAGGTAAAGGTGACCCCTGACAATTAAGTCGTGTCCGACGCTAGGGTGTGGTGCTCATCCCCATTTCAAAGCCGAAGAGCCAGCGTTGTCCGAAGACGCCTCCGTGGTCATGTGGCCAGCGTGACTTTCCTTGCCGCAGCGCGTAGCATGCAGCTGGAACACGGAGCGCTGTTTACCTTCCCGCAAGCGGTACCTATTTATCTACTCATATCAACATGCTTTGGAACTGCTAGGTTGGCAGGAGCTGGCCAAGCAATGAGAGCTCACCCCCGTCGCGGATTCGAACTGCCGACCTTTCAATCGACAGCTCATGGTTCAGCGGTTTAACCCACTGCACCACCCGCTGGCCAATGGTGAACTACCCCACAGCAAAATCTCACCAGAACACTTTAGCAAGAGCTCAACATAGAAGTTGTGCTTGATAGGACAGCACGGAGAACTCTCGCCTATAAAGTCGCCAAGAGTTGGACACAACTGAGTGGGTCAGTGATGTTGCTAGCATGCCCCAGGGGGCAGGGTGATGACACGTTTTGCGTCATTGCCCCGGCCCCCTGCACTCCCAGAAGACTTCAATTTAAGTCTTCTAGGAGCTTAAGGTGGCCCAGGTGGGCCCATGAAAAGCGCCAAAAACGGCGCGAAAACCCTCTGCTTTTTTGCAGCCAGAGTGGCTGTGTCTGCAGCCGCACGGGGTTTTCGCGCCGTTTTTGGCACTTTTCATGGGCCCACCTAGGCCACCTTAAGCTCCTAGAAGACTTAATTTGAAGTCTTCTGGGAGTGCAGGGGGCCGGGTGCTGCCGGGCCGCAGAGCAGAAGGGTGCTGCCGCGGCGGCACCTCCTTGCAAGGAGTAACGTGAAAGGTATTGGGGTTTACATTTGCTTCCCAGAAGTGCTGTGTTCTGCACATACTATACAGAGCCTCCTTCCCAGAACCATGACGTATGAAGGGAACTGTGCGGGATTCACTTACTTCTGCATGGTACTGCCAATATTCTAGAGGGAAAAGAGAGAAAGAAGAGGGGATTCAATGCCATGCCTCAAGGCCTCCCCAGCCCTGGGTGAGAATGCACTTCAACCCTCTGATGTCCAACTCAGTAGCGCTGCTGGAGGTAGGGCGGAACGCTAAGTTCCGCACCACGCCGACCCTCCATTTACTCACCAGCACAAGGCGGCCCCGCCCCCTCGCCTTTGGAGCCATTCAGTGCAACGAAGGCAACGCGCAGGAGACTCCCTGCGCGTTGCCTTCGACCCACTGAATGGCTCGAAAGGCGAGGGGGCGGGGTCGCCTTGTGCTGGTGAGTAACGGAGGGTCAGCGTGGTGCGGAACTTAGCGTTCCGCCCTACCTCCAGCGACGCCACTGGTCCAACTAGTACACTTCACTTGTCACTAGTACACTTGAGTGTACATCACTCCTCCAGTCTGCACAGCACTTCCGGTGGTGCAAGGGCCGGGAGGCTATGTGCCACCAATGGCGCTGCACAGACTGGCCGCCGGCAGGATTCTGCCAGCAGTGGGGGTGGACCAGGGGTAGACCAGAGCAGATCTCAGCGGCACCAGCACCCACCATATCCAAACCCCCATCCCATGACACGCTCCTGGCAGGCTCCTCAGTTCTATGCCAAACAAGGAGCTGCCATAGATCTGAAAAATCCTGCAGCAGCCAAGGAGGTACCGTAAGTAAAAAAAAATCTATTCTTACCTCTCCTGGCTGGCCTGGTCTTCTGCTGGTGCGCAGGATACAGCAGCCACTGCACTGGCAGTCCTGCATCCTGCACGCCAGCAGGGAATATGGTGGGCAATTTGTCATGAGCAGTCACATTTGAAAAACAAATGTTTTCTTTCATAGCAAAGACAAACAGGAGTCTTGAAGGGTAACCTCTTAAAATAAGAGGGAGGATGTACTGACCCCTCTCCTCTTGAAACAGTACCTAAGAAAAGTCCTGCTGGATCAGACCCCAAGGGGATTGTATGGTACCTAATCAAGGGGCATTCAGAGAAAATCCAATAGTTGAGAAGGGAAAACAACAGAGTCCACTAACATGAAACAGAAATGTCTAGTTCAGAATACTCATGCTGTTTAACATCTACATGAAACCGCTGGGAGAGGTCATCCGGGGATTTGGAGTGGGGTGCTATCAATATGCTGATGACACCCAGCTCTATCTCTCCTTTCCACCTGATTCCAGGGGGGCTGTTGAGGTTCTGGAGCGCTGCCTGGAGGCGGTGGGGACCTGGATGAGGGCTAACAAGCTGAAACTAAACCCAGACAAGACAGAGGTTCTCCTGGTCCAGAAATCCACAATGCAGGTACTAGACTATCGTCCTGCTCTGAATGGGGTTGCACTCCCTCTGAAGGAGCAGGTCTGCAGCTTGGGGGTCCGCCTGGATCCGCAGCTGCTCCTGGATTCCCAGGTGGCGGCTGTGGCCAGGGGGGCCTTTGCCCAGCTTCGGCTGGTGCGCCAGCTGCGACCGTACCTGGATCGTGCAGACCTGACCACGGTGATCCATGCCACGGTGACGTCGCAACTAGATTATTGTAACGCGCTCTACGTGGGGCTGCCCTTGAAGACGGTTCGGAAACTGCAATTAGTGCAGAATGCGGCGGCCCGTGTGGTCACTGGAGGTAGGCGGTTCGACTCTGTTGGGCCGCTCCTCCAACAGCTGCACTGGCTGCCGATTCGTTTCCGGGCCCAATTCAAAGTGCTGGTTTTGACCTTTAAAGCCCTATACGGCTTGGGGCCAGGATATTTGAGAGACCGCCTACTTCTATATAGTCCGGCCCGTCTCCTTAGATCATCAGAGAAGGCCCTTTTGCGGGTGCCCGTCGCCCAGGGAGGTGCGAGGGGCAGCGGCCAGAAACAGGGCCTTCTCAGTAGTGGCACCAACCTTATGGAATTCCCTCCCCTTTGACTTACGAACTGCTCCCTCCTTGGACACTTTCCGGCGAGGCCTAAAAACCTTCTTGTTCAAAGAAGCCTTCTGAGCCTTTGCCATTTTTTAATAGCTTGCTGGTACGGGTGGGTTGCTGCTGTTTTTTATGATCTTGTTTTAAATTTTTAAATCAATTTTTAGATGTTTTTATTAATTTTTTGCTGTTTAAAATGTAAAATTGTAATTTATTTGTATTTGTATTTTTGTAAGCCGCCTTGGGTCCCGTGGGGAGAAAGGCGGGATAGAAATATGGTAAATAAAAATAAATAAAAATAAATACTCCCCGCTAAGGTGAAGACACTGTCCTGTTTCTCTTGGATGCTCCTATGTATGACAGACTCGGTTATCAACACCCTAAACAGGGTCCCTTCGTCTTACATACATGAAGCAGGCAACAAAGTTTCTGAGCCAGCCCTTCCCTGGAGAGGAGCCTAGGTGGTTTCTGCCATCATCTTACCTGCAGGAGTTCATCTGCTGGCTGTTGACACTTCTTCTCCATCTCCTGGATGAGACTGTCGAGGGAGGAGAGTTCCTTTGAGAGTTTGGCTGTGCACTCAACCTTTCTGGTTACAATCTCTTTCGCCGTCTCGTCCATCTGGGTCAGAAGAAGCTTCTCTTGTTCCTCCAGAAACTGATGTAGTTGTCTGAACTCAGCCATCATCTTCTCTTTCTCTACTTCTGTTAGATTCTACAGATGGAAAGAGGAGAAAAGCATGTCAGTGTCAGAAACAGACTTGGGCTTTGCAGCATAAAGAGGCAGGACATGAGAATTTGATAGGAAGGGCACTCCTGACTTTTCACAAGACCAAATTAACATCCAGCAGGCAAGGAAGAGTTTCCTAAAGACTTACAAGGGGTCCCCTTAAAGGGTTCACTCTTTGTGAACCTTTTCCATGAGAGATCAGGCTATTCCAAATGTCAGGGAAAGGGATTTCTGGGAGAAGGCTGACCAAGAAGACTAGTGCCTTGTGGTTAGCGAGCATGAACTCTTTCCTTTCACTGAACACCAGGGGTTCTTATTAAAGATCAAACAGTAGCATCTGCAGGGCAAAGAAACATGATAATCCACTGAATTGCACATGAACATGGACCAGGCGGACCAAGGGTCAAAATGTAACTTGTTTAATAAAAAGTCTAAATGAAAAGGGAATTAAACAATATCAGGAAGGAAGATGGACAGTTAAAGTACAAACAGGCTGATGGAAAATGCCTGAACTTGGCTGGAAACCATACAGAAAGATTTTCATCAAATGGATGCAGTAACGAGTAACACCCAGCAGATGGAGCTGGATTGTTGCTGAAATTCAGCCCACAGCCCCTGGGGATCTCTGTGTTAAACCAGAGATGTTTGCACATGGGCTGAAGTCATTTAGTAGACAAAGCAACAAAAAGTCCCTGATCATAATCTAACTGGGTGATCCCTAGCTTAAGCTACTTGCATTGCTCAAGGAATCCACAGTCATCACACACACACAAGTGAGCAATTGGAGCAAGTGCTTCTGTGGTGAGCTCCCAATGAATGAGCCACAGGCAACTGGCAGAGAACAACCTACACTTCCTGTGGGCCTGGAAATATATAACTTTGCTTTGATGATATCATCATGTTAGCTGATTGGAGGAGTGGAACCTATCTGGTCACTCCAACCCACCCCCTTGTCCTAGATGGACTGGTTTGGCTTCCCAACCACTGAGCACATGCTAATCTTGGAGGGAGGGGAGCCATCCCAGACAGGAAGAGAAGCCAAATCCACATCCAGCATACGTCTGAGGAAGAATGGAGTTTCCAAAAAAAGGACAAAACTGCTTGCAAAGGAAGATTTGCAGGCTGCTGAACCTGCGCAGGCACTTCTATGGAATTAAAAGTATCCAAATCCATAAAAATAGGGGGCGAAGAACAGGGCATTCACCCCACCAAATAATAAGCATGCTTAGCGGCAGTGGCTTATCACTCTTCCTCATTTCATATTCAGTCATTCCCAATAATGGTCCTACGAGGAGTTTGCTTCCGGGTAGTAGTGACACTTACAAGCAGGTCTTGAGTTTCCTTTTCCATGTCAGCTTTATACTCCAAAACCCTCTCTGTCTGCTTCTTCAGAACTGGCAGACAGTTGCAGATCTTAACCTAAAGAGACAAACGTTGGTTGCTTTGAGAGACTGACTATGTAGGAGCAATTGTGAGTTTGTGTGAATGTCCCTGCTTACGGCCCTGCATTCCAGTACCTTCTGGGGAAGGGGGCCTCCCGAGTGCCCTCTTGATCCCAGTGTAGTCCATAAATACACAGAATAGATTACAACACTCACAGCCCAACCCTATTAAAGCCCTGCACTTGGATGCAGCGGTGCCGGAGCAGGCTCCGCTGCATCCAGCATGGGGCCGGAGGTCTCCTCAAGGGAAGGGGGCGATTGTCTCCTTCCCCCATGTTGAGCCTCAGCAGCCCCTATGGGGCTACTCAGAAACATGCCAGCAAAATGGCTGGCACAGCTCCAAGGAGCCCCGTGTCAGGCTTTTAGGCACGGGACAGGGGATAGGATTTGGTGGAGGCCTCCTCCGCTGAGCCTGCCCCTCTCCAGGCCTGATCTGCCCTCCTCCCCGCCCTGGAACGCCTCCTCCCTGCCGCCCTCCCCCTGCCTCCCCACTGGCCAATGGAGAGCTTACCTGCCTCTGGTGGGCGTAGCTCCTTCACCTCCTGGCGCTGGCCTCCAGGCTTCCGTGCTGTCACAACATGCTTTCTGGCACGTTTGTGATAGCGCGGAGCCCAGTCCTGCTGCGGAGGCAGGCATAGGATTGGGCTCTCAGTTAAAGTTTGGGTTTAAACACCCTCTGAGATAGGGGAGGGGTGGCCACTCCCTCTGTCCCAACCTTCTTCAGTTTTAAGTTTCCAGTTCTTCAGTGCTAACTCCTCAGCCCAACCCACTTGTCTTCTCCACGTTTTCCATTAACAGTGTCTCTCTTCATCCTGATATTTGTGTGGAGGGGGGGGGGGGTGAGGAAACTGATTGTTCAAGATATCTGTAAAAATCTTAAGACATGACATAAAAGAAAGACTGTAGCCTCTCACCCTCTTGTACAGAGGCTGCCCATTTCAGACTTTCCCTCACTTTGTAAACAAAGACCAAAACAAGGGCAAATGATTCCAATGATCCCAGTCTAAAGTGTGGGCTTGTATGAGAAAAGACCCTCTAGAGCAGGGGTGGCCAACCTTCCACCATTAGGGCCTCTGCGTTCTTAAGAGCTGTGTAGAAGACAGACTCTGGGCAGCTGCAATTGCGGGTGGTGCTGCTAAAGCAGCTGCACCTGCTGAAATGCCCTCACCTATACCAACCATTAAAAGGCCAGGAGCATTCATGTTGAAAGGTTGGCCACCCCTGCTGTAGAGACAGTCATGCCTTGCAGCAGTGCTGGTGCCATCTTGTGGAGAGCCCTGGGGTAACGTCTGGCACTGGGCACCCCATGGTGCCCTTGGCACCCCAGGTAGTACATTGTGCACCACTGCAGTCACTGATACTGAGGGTTCAAGCGCAGCCGGAAGGGTCCCCTGATGGGCCTGGGTCCTTTGCCAGTGTCCAACTTGGCCCACCCCTAATGGAGCCGGAGAGAGGACAACAAGGGTGCAAAGGAACATGGGTCCTGGTAAGGATCAAAATATGGGTGTTGTTGCCTGGTTGAGCTAAGACTTTTCTCTCAATTCCTGACATCCCCCTTGTCCTTATGAACCTATGATGCTGCTTTATACGGACTTGTCTGAGCCAGACATTTGGTGTGGCTAGCTCAGTACCACTGGTGTCGCTGCAGGGGGGAGGGGCTCCGACCCTCCGTTACACGGGTGGACGAGTCTCCTGCGCGTTGCTTTCACCGGCTTGAATGGTTCCGAAGGCGAGGGGGCGGGGCCGCTTCGTGCACCCGTGTAACGGAGGGTCGGACCGCGGCGGAACTTAGAGCTCCGCCCCCCCTGCAGCGACGCCAGTGCTCAGTACTGCCAACTCAGACCGTTCCCAACCCTACCTGGAGACAGTAGTGTATTAAGGGCAGGGGGGGTGTCCGGGTGTACAAGGTGGTGCCAGCGTCCCTGTCCCTTTGAATGCCAGGTAGACCTGGCTTCCTGGGGGTGGGGGGGGGGAATCTCAAGGCGGAGGCCAGGTCTACCCATGGCTTTGAGCAGTCAAGGGCAGAGTGGTGGGAGCAGTCCGCTCCAGGTACCAATGGCGCTAGTTACGCCACTGCCTGGAGATGCCTGGAATTGAACCCAAGACCCTTTGAAATGTGAAGTATGCATCCTACCACTGATTTTAGCCATCCCATACTTATTTTAATCTTTTTTTACTTTTGTTCCGACATTGCTTGACACTATAAAGGTCAAAATACATGTGACTTTAAATATGTTTCAGAGTTGTGTGGGAACGACTGGCCCGCTGTCTTTCCAAAGGAAATTTATGACTGGGGCTCCCAAGCCAGATGTTTACTTCCCCCTCCCTGTGCATCATAGACCCAGATCTCCCACTACAACAGCTGCTTTCTGTTTCTCCCCAAGTGATTTACAGGAATCCTACTTAGAGTCACACGTGACACGTCATTGAATGATTGATCAATGATCAATCCAAAGATGAGTTGAATTAAAAGGGAGATGCCTGAAAAGGGTAAAGACTCTCAAAATATTTTCAGATATGGGTGTTATCAGAACACCACACAAACACACCGCAGTCATCTGGGGTCAGATCAAATGATCCAACTTGCTCAGTACTATTTTAAGCACCAAGTTCAGCAATTAAAAGGCATCTGAAAGAGGATAGTCTTTGGGGTGCTGGTGGATGATATGGGGTAACTCAACATTTATTTTGGGCTGCAATTGGATGAACACTAAGGCTGCAATCCAATGCACACGTACCTGGGAGTAAGTCCCATTGAAGTCAGTGAGATTTACTTCTGAATCTGAGTAGACTAGCATAGGATTGTGCTGTAAATTCCCTATTCAGGCTGCTGATGCAGCTCTCTATCTCTGTGATGATGAATAAGGACCTAAAAACAAGGAACGAACTTCGGCACCGTTGGGGGCTATTTAATTATTTTATTAACCAAATTATTATCTCAGATTGTTATTTATAATAATAGAGGAAGCGTCCACTGTTTCCAGTCCACTCCTCATCTATCATCACCCATGTTCACCGAACCTTTACTAACATCTGAGAGGACATTAAGAATCCCTTATTATTGGTGAGAAACGACCAAGAAGAATCCACAGTTTTGCCCCCTGCATGTGAGTTCTTACCTTATACTCTTTGGAAGCTTCCTCCAACAGGACCACCTTGTGATATCTGTGTTCTGGGTCACACACCACACAGAGGGGTTTTTTTTCATCTGTACAGAAGAGTTTAAAGGGCTCCTGGTGTTTCTCACAAAGGGTCCCCTTTTCTTCTGCCGTCTTCCCCCCCAGAAGACTGAGTTTCTTGGCTATTTCTACGAAGTTCGCCAGCTGCCGATTCGGAATGAGGTTCCTTTGCGGAACGGTCTCTCTGCACTGAGGGCAGGACGAGGCAGCCGCCTCCTCCTCCTCCCCCCAGTACCGGGTCAGGCAGGCTTGGCAGAAGTTGTGCCCACACTCTGCAATGGTCACTGGGTTCGAGAAATAGTCCAGGCAGACGGGACAGGTCGCTTCGTCGCAGAGATCCTGCACAGCCCTCCCGGCTGCCATGGCTTTCCTCCTCGCACACACGGAAGACGGAGCCAGTTTCGCTTCTGTTTTCATTCAGCAGCAGCTGGGAATTTCCCTTCCTGAAAATGACTCGTGACCTGAAATGATCAGCTTGGGAAAAACTGAAAGGAGTGAAACTGCTTCCTGAAAAAGATAACTATTTTTAAAAAAAAAAACCAAAAGGGCACAATTAGTGCCTCACTCAGGAAAACAAACAGCACAATCTTATGCGTTACACAGAAGTAAATTCTGCTGTGTTCAATGGGGCTGACTTACTCTCTGGTGTGTTTAGGGCTGCAGCCATGTAATATGAAATCTGAATCTAAGAGCATAAGAACATAAGAAGAGCCCTGCTGGATCAGGCCAAAGGCCCATCTAGTCTAGCTTCCTGTATCACACAGTGGCCCCACCAGATGCCTCAGGGAGCACACAAGACAACAAGATACCTGTATCCTTTCGCCACTTCATTGCACCTGGCACAGAGAAAACCTACTCCTCCAACCAGGAGGTTGCTTATCCCCATCACGGTTTGTAAGCTGTGATGGACTTTTCCTCCATAAATCCATCCAATCCCCTTTTAAAGGCATCCAGGCCAGGTGCCATCACCACATCCTGTGGCAAGGAGTTCCACAGATGAATTACACGCTGGGTAAAGCATGCATACTCAGACGTAAGTCCCACTGAATGTTATGTGGAGATTTTCATGACTGGATACATACTATTGCAAGCGTGTTAGGAAGTATGGGTTCCGCAGCCATGTACACAATTTGATACGAAGAAATAAAAATCCTTCAACCTCTGGTCTTTTAAACATAATTTAGAAATGGACTCCAGATCCCATAGCAAATTTCAGTTCTATTTCTTGTTTCATACACTAATTTTTCCCCTCCTTGCCGCATCTGCCAATTGTATCACCCACAATTGAATCAAGGGGCTTTTCTGACCTTTCCAGCTGCTCAAAACTAGGAATTTTTTAACTGCAGCAGCTCTTGACATCCAAACTCTTTCCTTTTTAGATAGAGACCTTACCATGGGTATGTATCACAGAAAAGGGTATTTAAGTCCAGTGTTGTTTCTAATATCAGATTCATATATTCCAGGGGTGGCCAAACTATGACTCCTGAGCCACATGCGGCTCTTTGACGTATGATGAGCGGCTCTCGGAAATATGTTGGCTGAGCTCTTTTTTGCATCACAATTTAATATAAAAGGTAAATAAGAAATTTTAAAGCTTTATAATTATTTGCCAGGTCTAAACTGAGAGTCCACCGGAGGAAAACATACGTTTAATGTTCATGGTGAGTAAATATATTTAAGAATTTAAAGGCTTCTTAAATATTGCGGCTCTCAAACATCTGAAGTTTATTGTATGTGGCTCTTACATTAAGCAAGTTTGGCCACCCCTGATATATTCAATTATCTCCACTGTGTCTTTGTCTCATGTCCATGAACCTTCGTTATGCTCACCCAATACCCTTCAGCTGGAGGGGGCACAGTGCATCACCCTGATTCAGAACCCTCATTGCCCTCTCTGCATCTCTCCTGGCCATTGAAAGATTCACACACACAGGTATCCTGGACTGTGTCCAGTGAGCTCCCTAGCAAAAGAGTTGGCTGACCAGCAGTCATTATTATGCCAGTCTCATAACATTATTGATAAATACTCCATAGCCTCAACTAGTATCTAAAGTGAGCTTTCTTTCTTTCTTTTTTCCAAACAAAGCAATGGTTACAAAGGCCTGACCTGGCACCGTATATTACCTTTGAAAGTCACTAATTAATCTGTAGGTCTAGGGAGCATTGACTGCAGCACTTGGATTGTGCATTGAAAGCAATTGAAGTTTTTTTGCTACTGTAGATAGCATGGGGGAAGAAGGCACAATCTGGATCAGAACCAAAGCAGGGGCAAAGTATTGAAGCCTCCCTAGGCCCCCCCCCATGATTTTTTTCTCCAGATCACCACCCCCACCAATCTATTTTTGATACAAACACAACACTTAAAGGGCCAACTCACTTTACTGTACTGTACTTGTACTGTACTGTACAGTGTGGGACTTGGTCTAATACTGACAGTGAAATTCTGACACCTAGTGACACCCAGAGGAAATGCATGCAATGAGTTCTTGATTGGAACACCAGCAACCACCAGTGGTTTGCAAAAGGAACTGGTTGATATATATATCATCCTCTCCCCCTCACTGTTGATTTGTGAGTGAAGGAAGTTTCCTCTAGCAGAGAGAATGCTAAAGTGAAGGGGTGCAAGGGAGCGGCCAAACACATGCCAGATGGACCCTGAGTTATCCTTGAGCAGGTCCCCTCTGATCAGCTCTGCATTGAGGGGAAGGGACCTGGGAATGTCTCACCTTGCCGGGGCTGGCTGAAGAAGTGGCACTGGGGGTGGAAGAGTGCTGGAGGGTGATGAGCACCATGGGGAAGGCTTCCCACCTGCCCCACAGAGCTGCCTCTGCCTCCCACTCTGCCTCCACCAACTATGGCCTGCCACTGTTGGGTATGTGGCTAAGGGCATTCCACTGAAAGGCACACCAAATTGATCACTGAGAGAGAGAGAGAGAGAGAGAGAGAGAGAGAGAGGTGCTTGCTCCTGGCTCCAGGTTCCAGTGGGACCTTTCCGGGTCTCCCAAGTGCTTCTGAATTAACATCCCAGTTTACAAGGGGTGTGTGATGGTTATTAGATCCAGCTGGAGTCTGCGTTTAACCCTTTCTGATGTGGGGAAGCTGAGTAAAACCACTCGCCCTTCCCTCATGTCCAACCCCACAACAGGGGACTTGTCGTCATATCCCAGAGCAGGCAGAGGCTTTACCTGCTGTGATGTGAGGCTCATGGCTGGAAGGCTTCACTCAACAACTTCCTCCTTCAACCGTTTTTCTAATCGCCAAACTACATGTTAAGAACATCCCAGCGTGTAATTCATCTGTGGAACTCCTTGCCACAGGGTGTGGTGATGGCACCTGGCCTAGATGCCTTTAAAAGGGGTTTGGATAGATTTATGGAGGAAAAGACCATCACAGGTTACAAGCCATAAGCAACCTCCTGGTTTTAGAAGTAATGTTTCTCTGCATGCCAGGTGCAAGGGAGTGGCAACAAGATACAGGTCTCTTGTTGTCTTGTGTGCTCCCTGAGGCATCTGGTGGGGCCACTGTGAGAGACAGGAAGATGGGCCTTTGGCCTGATCCAGCGGGGCTCTTCTTATGTTCTGGCTCTGCAGCACTTGGGGTTTTGTGTGCTAAATACTGTGGAAGCTGTGGGTGCCCCCACTTGGGAAAGGGGCATTAAGCCTTTGCCCCTAACATGGTCCTGAATCAGATTACTATTTGCTAAGATTTACAGAGACAGGAAAACTGATCTCTGCTCTATCTAATCTGGCCCTCAGGCCAAAACTGAAGGCTGGAGAAGGTGCTAGTTTTCCATGGGAAAAGAAAAGCGCTGCCAGAAATCCTTATTACGCAGATGTTCACTGTGTTCACTGACATGGTGGTACCTGAACAGCAGGAGTGTCACAAGCATATACAACATTAGCATACGTCAGTGGCTCTCAAACATTTTAGCACCAGGACCCACCTTTTTAAAATGACACTCTATTGGGACCCACATAGCGTTATGAGACGCTCAAACATTTATCTCCCTATATTTACACAAGCTTGCAAACTGCAGGAGCTCAGCTGTTTGCTGGTTAATTAGCAGCTATCTTGCAAACTGCAGGAGCTCAGCTCTTTGAAGGGCAATTAGCAGCTATCTGGTTTTTGAATGGTCTCAGGGATTGTGGCAATTACTTATCTGATCTTTCTATCACCTGGGACCCACCAGAAATCACGTTGCGACCCACCAAGTGGGTCCTGACCCACAGTTTGTGAAACACTGTGCTAAAGGTTTGTTAAAATTGGAGCTGCCCTGAAACCAACTTGGGCAGGATACAAAGTGAACTAAGATCACAGAATAATATGGAAATCTACTCAATGCAAGTGAAATTAAGCCATGAATGGATTAGGAAAGCATATTTCAAATGGTTGATGAAGATTCAGACACCAGCTTGTTACAAGACAGAGAATTGGTTCACACTTTCTTGCAGTGGCGTCCTATAATGGGGGGATCTGGTGCGCTGCACCCCAGGCGCCAAGTGGGCGCGGTGCTTCCGGGGGAGCGCGGCAGCCAGGCTCGGGGCGGCGCGGCACCAGAGACTGGCTGCCGCGCCCCCCGGAAGCAGCGCGCCCACTCGGCGCTTCCCTCCGGTAGCCTGGGTGACGCGCCCCATCCTCAGAGCCTTTGGAACTTCCGAAGGCTCCGAGGCTGGGGCGCGTCACCCAGGCTACCTGAGGGCGAGGCTCTGAGGCCTGGACAAGTTGTTCCTCGATGGCTGTTTTACTTCTGATGATGCCACATATGCTTGGGGCGAAATGTAAAGCTGCTAAGAACACCTTGTAAACTTGAATAAAAGTTTTAAAACGACGGAGTTACCTGGTAACATGTTTAGTTTTAACTCGGAAATTTGGTCACGTCGTGACAACATGCAATCTTATTCAAGGATTCTGTTATCAAAGATCCAAATGATCCTACCTTGTATTCAGCAGCAGCATCTTCCAAGCGGAGGACAGTATGTGATTCATGTTCAGGGGATCGCTTACATATCAGACATACCAACTCCTCATCCTCTTTGCAGAACAGGTTGAGTTTTTCATTGTCTCTCACACATTGTCCCTGTTTCTGACAAACCTTTAATTATTTCTACTATATTTGCCAGTTGCCAGTTTGGCTGGAAATTCCTTTTCTTGATTCTGTCTCTGCAGAGGGGACACTGCAAGTCCCCCAGATCTTTCCATGTCACACAGTAGTGGGTGATGCAGCCCCTGCAGAAGTTGTGGCCGCAGTCCAGGGTCACTGGGTCTGACAGGCCCTCTTTGCAGATGGGGCACATGGCTTCCTTCTTTAAATCAGTGCTTGGTGGGGCTGAGGCCATGGCAGGTGAAGTCTCCGTGGACTGGTTCAGGCAGCTTGTGATACCTGTACAAAGACAACAGGATGGGCATGGGTGAGAGAAGGAAGAAATGCCTCCTGAGAAATAACTATTTCACAATCCCTCCACTGCATAAGATCTGTGGATTTTCCACTGTAGAGCCCAGTTTGTGAAACTAGTAAGTATCCTGAATGCTGCAGACTGCTAAGGAGTCATTTTAATTCTAAAATTCACAGAGCACTTTACATAGCAAAAGAAGTAAAAAGACGATTCCCACAATATATAATTGTGGCGTGATCCCCCGGCACCCCTGCGACCTCCCCCAGCACTTACTTTGACTGATTAAAGCTTCATTCTTTCCCGAGGGTGCAAGGCTCTGCAAGGCCTGCACTTGAGTCCTCCACTATAGAAACAATATGCTAGAGACCTGCAAGGAGGCTGCAACCTTGCAGAGTCTCTCTAGCACATCGTCTCTATGGTGGAGGACTCAGGTGCAGGTCTTCCAGGCCGTGCAGAGCCTTGCACCTTCGGGAAAGAACAAAGCTTAAATCGGTCAAAGTAAGTGCTGGGGGGTCGTGGGGGTGCCGGGGGAGTCGTGTCCATCTGGCTGATGATCTTAGGTCTTATTTTGGGGGATGGCTTATTATAACTGGGAAAAATGTACATACTGGGAAAAATTCACTAGGTCTTACTTTCAGGAGATGTCTTATTTTCGGGAAATGTGTGTGTGTGTGTGTGTGTGTGTGTGTGTGTGTGTGTGTGTGTGTGTGTGTGTGCGTGTGTGTGTGTGTGTGTGTATGCAATCCTCTGCACGTTCACTCAGTACTTCCCATTCGGTACAGTTGGATTAGTCCCAGTGAAGTGGACATACAATTGCAACCATAAGATCTTGATATTCGAAGGTTGCATTCATTTTATGATGGTGAAATGAGTATGAGGTCAAGGGTGCTGGTGAGGCTCCCCACATCTCAGAACGCCTCTCAGAAGCTTCTGAAAGGCACTTCCGGTTTCTCGGAAAAACCTTTCAGAAACATCCGATTCCGGGAGGCCTTCTGAGGCTGTCCTTCCACAGGTTAGTCAAATCCACGGGTTCCAAACCTGCGGGAAAAAAGAGCTCACTGTATTATGATGTACAATGCAATCCTCTGCATGCTTACGCAGGAGGAGTACATTCCATTCTGTACTTGAAAGTGCGTTTCAGTGAACGTCATCCAGGGATGTGCTCTGGGCGACGGCATTCCTGCCCGTTCTCTGCTCTTGGCTCCTTGCTGTCTCTGCCACAGGAACTTCTGCTGCATCATCTTTGCACTTTGTGTCATGTGTGCTCGCTTGTGGCGCCAGGGGGCGTCTCTTCATGGCTGGCAGCGGCGGCTGCCACTGTGTTACGCTGCTGTTGCTCCTGGCTTCGTTCACTCTGGCGGTGCTTCTCTGGCGCTCTGGCGTTGGGCGAGGGCAGGGGTGGCAGGGCTTGGAACGCCGCCTGCTGCGTCTCAGGTCTGCCACCTCTGAGCTACAATTCCCCCCTCCCCCCGGCCAAAACACAACCCTTCCCCATGCTCCTTGCATTGGTGGCGGGATGGAGGGAGGCGGTGGCAGCAGACTCGGGTGAAAGACACCAGACATTTGCCACCCCCGTGGACGCCTTTTAACCTGCCACTGATGCAACGCACATTTATTATTATACACATTAAAGGCTTATAATATTACAAATGCTAGAAATATGTTTCTTTCCCTCTCGAATAATACTAGGACATGGGGTGGGGGCTTCAAATGAAAATGACCTATAGTAGGATGCTCACTAAACCTTCAAACAGGAAAGGGTGGTGGCCAGTTAGCTGCGCAACCGCCCCCCCCCCTCTCTTTTGTTGCAGTTATTCATTTGGGCTAGAAAGCAGAGCATATACAAACTAATAGAAAGTCAGGGACAAGGTTGATTGGCGGAGGTTGCAGAGAGGGTGGGGACAGCTGGATCCGTATTATTCACCATGCAACCTAAATGGAACCTCCATGTGCAGGAGCAGCCTGCTTCTCTGAATGCCAAATGCCAGGCACAACCTGAAGGGGGAGGGCAGTCACTTTCGCGCCGTCTTGGTGAAGATCGGGAAGCATCTGGCTGAGCGTTTGCTGCAGACAGAATGGAGGCCTAGAGATGCCTTCTGCTAAGGCTGCAATCCTATGCGCACACTTACACGGGAGTAAGTCCCATTGAACTCACTTGGACTGAGTAGCCATGCGTAGGATTGTGCTGAGCTCTTCGCTAGAAAATCTCCTCCTGCTCCCCCCCCCCCCGCTCCGTGCTACTGAGGGCGCTTTTAACTCTAGGAGGAATCCAGATCCCCAAGAAAGGAACTTGTTTGTTTTTTACCTCTTCAGGGGGCAGATCGAGGTGGAAACCTGCCCAAAATCCGTTCTGGAGCCTATTTTTCTTGCTGGAAGAGCGGCCGGGCCTCTACTGCTGACTCTTGTTTTCTGCACCTAGTTGAAAGCCGAAACCCTTCCAGTTTGGGAGGTAGCAACAGCTGCTCTTTCTTGTCAGTCACATCCAGCAAAGGGCCCTCTCTCAGCCTCCCCTCCAGCAGTTCCTTCCCCATCCACACTGTAGCGAAGCCAATAAAGGGGAGACAGTGCAAGTGATTGGAAAGGTTGAGTTTCCATGCCGGGAATCCCAGCTGCAAACTGTGTCGAGCATTTAAACAGCTTCTCCTGTGAGACTGACTCAGCTTCTATAGACAAGAACCCCATGGAATGAATGGTTCTGTTCAGGGAAGTGGTCAAGGTGTAAAAGATAGGAAAGCCTCTCTCTCTCTCTCTCTCTCTCTCTCTCTCTCTCTCTCTCTCTCTCTTCTCACACACACACACACACACACACACACACACACACACACACACACACACACACACAGGCACCAAGCCTCCAGCCTATGTAACTGCACAAGACAAGGATGCAGAAAAAGAGAGGGTTTGGTGGGCTCTTGGCAAGGGGGCTGAGCGCGTCACAGATCAAAGTTGCCTGTCCTTGCCACAGGATGTGGTGATGGCACCTGGCCTAGATGCCTTTAAAAGGGGTTTGGACAGATTCATGGAGGAAAAGACCATCACAGGTTACAAGCCATAAGCAACCTCCTGGTTTTAGAAGTGGGTTTTCTCTGTGCCAGGTGCAAGGGAGTGTCAACGGGAAACAGGTTATCTTGTTGTCTTATGTGCTCCCTGAGGCATCTGGTGGGCCCGTTTTAGAAACGTATGGACCCCGGGCAGGCAGGCGGGCCAATCTTGCAGCCCGAAGATCATGCAGCGGCGGAGGGGGCAACGGATCGCGGAGGAAAGTACACCCCCTGCTGCCGCTTGGGGCCCGCCAACCCACCGCCCCTCCAAGGACGCCTCTGACACTAATACTTACAAACAGTTCTTGACTTTCCTTTTCATTCTCTGCTTTATACAGCAAAATATTTTCTCTCTTCTTCCTCAGGATCTCCAGGGAGCTCCAGGATCTGATGTGATCCTGGAGAGAAAACAAAAGTTCCACCTTGATAGCTTTATAAAGGGCTCATTTTTGCTCCTACTCTCCTGACTTTCAGCGCAATCCTGCGCAACTATAGGCCGGTGGAGCGAGAGCTCCGCCGGCCTGTAAACGTACCATAAAGCACATTTTCAGCACCCAGAGAGTAAGCGCCGCCAGTGCAGAGGCCTGCGCCACTCACTCCCCCAGCGGCCTGAACCTGCGCCGGACGACCCAGGTAAGACCTAGACTACTCGGTGCAGGGGAGGGTGGACCGAGGAGGACATTGGCCAGTCCAGGCTGGGAGGGGGCGGGGAGAATGGTGCTGAGATGCGCTGATATTCTGAGCCCCATCTCAGTCCAGGCCAGCCTTACACAGCCTCCCCGGATGCACGCTAGCTTCAGAGCTGGCGAGCATCCGGAGGAGGCCCATTGTGGCCCGCGCGGCTGACACCAGGGAAGGGGATGAACGTCCCCTTCTCCCAAGGTGTGGCCGCGTCGGGGCAGGCCACAATGGACCTAGGATACAGTGGCCGGCTGCGTATCTTTACAAAGGATTGGGCTCTTGGTTACTTTTTCTTCTGTGCTATATTTTTGTACTGTTTTACTGTGATTTTACCATTTTAATTTGAATTGTAAATTGCCTTCAGCATTCTATTTAGAGTAGAAAGACAAGGTAAAAATTAATAAATAAGAAAGTATGCAAATATCAGAACTGTAATGAAGAAACAAAGACAGGCAGATTATTGTATTTCACTGTCTTTGGGCTCCCCCAAAGCCCTTTCAGTTTTTATCCCATTCAAGCCTACAAGTTGCTTGCAGGCTGCCCTAGAAGCCCCAGGCCTCATTTAACGCCCTCCCTGCGATGGATGAGGGAGACAGTCTGCACTGCCGGGTCCAAACCCTGCTTCTGGAGCGCCATTGGCACGCTTTTTGGCTCAGGCCAGGCACCCAGTCTAAATACTGTACTGAGGTTTTCCTCAGGAACTGGAATTAGCCTGATCAGGGCTGGACTTGAGGCGAGTTCAGTTCCCCCCCCCCATGCCAGCCCCAGAAGTCTGCTTCCCCCCCCAACCCCAGACCTCACTAAAGATGTCCCCAATACACCTTGGAGAATGCGGAGCCCCCACCTTGCACTCCTGGGCAGCCTCTTCCACGGGAACCACGTGGTGCACTCTGTGCTCCTTGGATCCGTCGCGCACCAGGCAATCGGGGGCTTCCTCGTCCTTGCAGAAGAGCTTCAGGGACTCCCCGCGCCTCTCGCAGATTTCCTGCTCGGCCACTTCCTGCTTTGAAAGATCGCTCAGCTCTTTGGCGATCTCCACCATATTGGCCAGCTGCCTGTTGGGCCACAGCTTCTTCGCCTGAACCCTCTCTCTGCACTGGGGACAGGCGGCGTCTGTGGGCGACTCCCCCCAGCACTTGACGATGCAGGCATGGCAGAAATTGTGCCCACAGTATAGAATGACTGGGTTTGCGAAATAGTCCAGGCAGACGGAGCAAGTGATTTCGTCCCGAAGTCTCTTTCTGCGGCTCTCGCCCGCCATGGCTCCGACTCCACCCCGCGGCCGGCTGAGTTTCCCTTTCGCCTCTGCTTGCCCACCCACTCAGCAGCTCTTTCCTGTGGGCGTTGTTAGTCATGAGCTTGTTAGTATGCTACGGTGTGGCCAGCACAATTTTGCGATGAGTCCTCACCTCTGCCAGCTTGGCCTCTGAGTACCAGCACAGCACAGCAGAGAACATTCAGAGACAGACAGATTTAAACATCCTGTCTAAGGTGGAGTCTGAAGAGCAAAATGGATTCTCTCTTCACTTCACACGGTGGATCGGGCTGCAACTGAAGAGATGGAGGAGATCATAGGGAACGTGCAGGAGAGCTTCCTAGTGGATCACCTCATCATGCAAGCTGGCTTTCCAGCCTAACGCTTGCGGTCAGTGGCACTTGAGATTCTTCCTCTCAGGGTTGTAGCTTCCCCCCCCCCCCGCCCACATTGGGTACACGTTTGCAGTTGGTGCAGGTCACACATGCAAAGACTGACAGCTTGCCAGATTTCGTGCCATGACTGGGTGGCGCCCATGTGATCAAATGTTTACCTTGCCAAACCAAAAGCAGGGAAGCCAGATCCATCATTCTTTCCCAAGCTCTCCTCTCACCCCTGATCCTGCTGGGTTCCCAAGGGCAACTGGGATGCCCCAACACAATGCTGTACCCATTCTCGCCACCTGGGTACAGCATTGAAAACAGGCTCTGCCCTGCATCAAAGCTTCCCGTCTCACCTCTTCACCTAGGTTCTCTGGTGCTGTTCCCCCATGTCCTGCTTTTGGGGAAGGAAAACGGCCCCCCTCCCTTGCTGCCCGGCCCGACACTTCTCCCACAGTAGGAACACTTCCCTTGCTCTGGTGGCTGCTGCAGGTTTCCGCCGCGGAGTGAGGCCTGCGTGCCAGCGTGCCTTAGTCCCTGGGTGCCAAAAACACGCTTTACGGCACCCTCTGCCTGCAGAGCACATGCTCCGCAGGCGGATAGTTACTCTGGATTGCACCAGAAATTGGAGACTGCACTACGGACCCATTGGAGGGAGTTGTGCCAGTGGGCCCGGGATGTGTCAGAACTGCAAACAGTTTGGGCGCTCTGACCTCAAGACTATCACAGAGGTCTCTATGGGGTCAGGGGACAGTTGTCCCCTTGCCCCCACCAACAGCCATGGGCAACTTGGCCCTGTGCCAGTGATATCGCAGGCGCAAGTCCATGTTGCTCTGTGCAGGCGGATCAGAGAGTTGATCCGGGTCGGGAGTTGGGATGATTCGCCGATCCTGCTCCCCTCCCAGGCCTGACCAGCTCACCCTTTGCCCTACCTATCACCTCCCTGTTCTGCCTCTCTGGGCCTTGTACCACCCCCTCCGCACCCTCCTTGTGCGCCATTCACCCCCTGCACCAGGCGTACCTGCTCCGGCGGGCCTCCCAACGTCCACTGGCGTGCGGAAAGCTCCGGCATTCCTGCTGGCCGCTTGCGCTGCCGCAAACTCCTTTATTGGTCTGTGAGGGGTCTTGGGCAAAGCACCAACTTGTGGCCAATTTAATTTGCAGGTGTTGGGAGGATAAAATGGAGCAGCACCCTTTATATGTGAGAGAAGATAGTAGCTCAATCAACATGGTCTGGGCCATATTCTCCCATTTGTACCTTCCCAGCAGTTAAGACCATCTTTGGAGTCCCTTTTCCAGATTCCACACCCTTTAGGAGAGGGTCTTCACTGGAGGAAGGGACTTTTCTGCAGTGGCTCCCATTGTTTGGAATTCCCTTCCTCAGGAGGCTTGTCTAATGCTTTAATGGCTATGATTTAGGTACCAGCCTAAATCCATTGTATTCACCAGAGCCTTTAATTAACATCAGAGGTTTTTATTGGCACTTATACTGGATTCTCACTGTATGGTTTGTAGTGGTTGTACTGCGATCTGATCTTTGATATACACAGCCCTGAGGACTTTTATAGTGGAATAGCAGGACAGACATTTCCTCAAATAAATAAACTGAACGAGGTAGTATTTTATTTATTTATTTAAAGAATTTGTATCCCGCCTTTCTCCCGGCAAGGGCACTCAAGGAGGCTGACAACATTAAAATAAGATATACATTAAAATAACAATAAAAACAAACAACAGTATGCTTCTGAAATTTTTATTTTCAAGGCCACATTTCTGCGGTGTCTCCCATTGTCTTGAATCCCCTTCCTCAGGAGGCTTGTCTAACACTTTCATGGCTAGGATTTGGGCACCAGTCTAAATCCATCATAATCACCAGGGCCTTTAGTGGTGCCAGATCCATTCTAACAGTGCACAGCTTAGAATTGCAAATATTTTGGTGCCTCAGTTAAAGAAACAAGTTTGAGAGGGAACCCTGGGAAAAGGAAGGAAACAGCAGGCGCCATATTACTTAGTTTCCCTTGCTGTGGGGAGGGAGTGAAAGCCTGTCTCCTGGGTCTAGGACATCTTCCCCTGCAAAGTACCTTCATCAGCAGAAGATTAAAGGTTTGTTCTGTGCTTTGCTTTTTTTGCCCCTCCTTTTCCCCCTTAATTTGAACACAGCTGTGGTTGAGAGGAGGGGTAAGAATGGCTCTGAGTTGACTGATACAAGGCTCAGCCAATCAGCACCACAAGCAGTTCTCTGAAAACAGGAGGGGGGGGGGAGATATTTCATGGCAGACTCAATCCGTGCTGTGCAAATTCAAATATAGCTTCAATGCAAAAGTTTAAAAAAAATGTTGAATCTGAAGCCGGTCCCAAGTAAAAGGCTGAATGTGTTTCAGGAGTGTGGTGAGGTTAGGTACACCTGTCTCTGCACTCCTTGAGTGGCTCAGGGACAGAAAGTGCCAGGTGGCCTCCACTGTCCACATAAAAGGAAGGCAGAAGGGTCTTTCTGCCGAAAGAGGCTCCTGAGTACACGTAGAGTTGTGCTCCTGTATCTGCATCAAAAAAGGCCACTCGCCCACCAGCACAGTTCAGAGTCACTCGGATCCTCTTGGGCTCCTGGCTCAGGGTCAGAGGAGGGCAATCCGGGGAAACAGAAACTCTGTATTCTCCTTCCCACTTCTCCAACTCCCAGATCCCTTCCTTAGCGCTACAATCAAACTCGCCCTTTCTGCTCACAGACTTTCTGGCAACTCCCACAGCCCATATTTCCTCACTTCCCACAGTGACTTCCCAGAAATGTCTGCCTGCTGTGAATCCCTCACAGCCCAGCACAAAAGGCCAGAAATCAAATCTTTCAGGATTGTTGGGCAGAGCTTGACGTTCGTCTCCCCATCTCACGGTTTTGCAATCCTCAGTCAGGATGAGTCATTTGTTAAAAAGCCAGCCCACCATGTCAGACATCGAATGCTAACCTGAATAAAAACGTCTTAAGGCCCCGCCGAAAAGTCTCTAAAGAGGGAGCCGCTCTTAATTCCAGGGGAGGGAATTCCATAATTGGGGCGCCACTGCCGAGAAGGCCCTATTCTGTGCCGCCATCCCCCTCACCTCCATCAATGGCGGCACGGTTAACAGGGCCCCCCCTGATGATCTCAGAGTACGGGTCGGATTATAAGGAAGGAGGAGGTCCTTCAAATACCCTGGACCTGAGCCATTAAGGGCTTTAAAAGTCAAAACTAGCACTTTGAATTGTGCCCGGAAATGAACCAGCAGCCAGTGTAGCCGCCGAAGCAATGGTCCAACTGAGTCGAACCAACAGGCCCCGGCAACCACCCAGGCAGCCGCATTCTGCACTAGTTGCAGTTTCCGAACAGTCTTCAAAGGCAGCCCCACGTAGAGCGCATTGCAGTAATCTAGTCTAGATGTCACTAGGGCATGGGTCACTGTGGCCAGGTCTGTATGATCCAAGTACGGTCACAGCTGGCACACCAGCCGAAGCTGGGCAAAAGTCCCCCTGGCCACAGCCGCCACCTGGGAATCCAGGAGCAGCTGCGCATCCAGGAGAACCCCAAGCTGCGGACCTGCTCCTTCAGAGGGAGTACAACCCCATTCAGAGCAGGATGATGATCCCGTACCTGAGTCGTAGACTTGTGGACCAGAAGAACCTCTGTCTTATCAGGATTTAATTTCTGCTTGTTTGCACCCATCCAGCTCCCAACTACCTCCAGACAACGATTCAGGACATCGACCGCCCTCTTGGAATCAGGTGGAAAGGAGAGAAAGAGCTGGGTGTCATCAGTATACTGATGACTCCCTACCCCAAACCCCCGGGTGACCTCTCCCAGCGGCTTCATATAGATATTAAACAGCATGGGGGATAGAATTGACCCTTGTGGCACCCCACACTTCAAGGGCAAGGGTGCCGAACAAGCATCCCCCAGCACCACCTTCTGGGATCTATCAGCCAGGAAGGAGCGGAACCACCTCAGAACGGTGCCTCCAAGCCCCAAACCAGCCAACCGACCCAGAAGGACACCATGGTTAATGGTGTCAAAAGCCGCCGAGAGGTCCAGCAGGACCAACAGGGACGCACTCCCCCTGTCCAGTCCCCGGCACAGGTCATCCACCAAGGCGACCAAGGCTGTCTCTGTCCCAAACCCCACCCTGAAGCCAGACTGGAATGGATCCAGATAATCAGCTTCCTCCAAGACCCTTTGGAGCTGAAATGCCACTACCTGCTCGATCACCTTGCCCAGAAACGGGATATTTGAGACTGGCTGGAAGTTGTTCAAAATAGTGGGATCCAAGGAGGGTTTCTTCAGGAGGGGGCGCACCACTGCCTGCTTCAAAGACAGCGGCACCACCCACTCCCTTAGAGATGAATTTACCACCCTCCCTGTCCACTCGGCCAGCCCCGCCTGGGCAGATCTAATCAGCCATGCCGGACAAGGGTCAAGCGGACGGTCTCACACTCCAAAGAATCCTGACAACATCCTCAGGTTCTACAAGGTTCTATGTGACCCAGCCTTCACCTGCCCCCACTACCTGTCATTGATGGACTTGGGGGAAAAACATGCCGTAAAAAAGACACTCAAACATTTATTTCCCTATATTTGCACAAGCTTGCAAACTTCAGGAGCTCAGCTGTTTGCAGGGCAATTGGCAACTATCTTGCAATTGAAAAAAAAGACAAAACACAAAAGTGCAAGCCACTGTGCACTGCCTTGTTTGCTGTTTGTTAAACAATAGGACATTTTGCTGGTTTGAATATTTATTTTCCTCCCAAAAAGGGTCCTCAAAATGGCAAAACACAATTGAAAAAAGTGACAAAAGTGCAAGCCAGCGGAGAACAAAAAGAAATAAGAAACATATTTGAGTAATTGAGGGACAGGACCAGAAGAAAACCAAACCGTTTATTTAAAACATAGGTGGCCAACCCACGGCACGGGTGCCACTTAGTGGCACGCTGAGCCTTTTGAAGTGGCACGCACTGCCCTTCCTGCTCGAGCTGAGCGCTAAAGTCCCTCTCTCTTTCTTGACCCCAGCGCACCTTTCCAAGCCTGTGACACTAGAGGAGGTCTCTGCACCCCACTGCGCCTTATTCTTCTTGTGCTGTCACTGTGCTTTAAATATTTTCATTACCTTAGATGTATTTATTTACCTTAGATGTATTTATTTATTTAATTTATTTATTTAAGTGGCACGCTCAAGATTATCTACATAAAATGTGGCACATGGTGTGCCATGGGGTTGGCCACCACCGATTTAAAACAAAACAAATAAGAGAAAAAGATGTTTTTCTGACATTGATGCTTTTATTTTATATTTTTGTGGTGTTCTATGTTAGTTTTTAGTTTACGTTATGGTTCTTTTATTGAATTTGTTAAGTTGTAATTTCTATCCTAAGTAAGATTTAAGATTCTCATGGCCAGCAATAACAGCAGATGATAAAGTGTCCGTTACAGGGTTAAAAGCCATGGTAAACAACCTTTTATTACGTTAAAATGGTTAACGTAATAAAAGGTTGTTTGCCATGGCTTTTAACCCTGTAATGGACAATTTATCTTCTGCTATAATTTCTATCATGTTTGTAAGCTGCCTTCAATTTTTCAACCTTTTAAAAAAAAAAAATTAAGTAAACCAGGATAGAAATCTTTTAAATGAATCAACAACCAACACTGCAATCCTAGGCATATCTGTGCATAAGTAAGCCTCACTGAGTTCTATGGAACTACTCCCAGAAAGTGTATAGGATTGCAGTGCAAGTCTGGGGTGCTGTCACCAGGAAGGCCCTGTCCTGCATTCTCATTAAATACACTACTGATGACAGTAAGATAGAGTGTAGTCTCTGCTGAATACTTCAGTAGGCAGGCAGGATCATGTGGGAACAGATGGTCCTTGCAATAACTCCATCCCAAATTGTTTAAAGCTTTAAAGGTGATTAAAGGCATTTAAGGCTTTAAAGGTGATTATTGTAATGCACTCTACGTGGGGCTGCCCTTGAAGACGGTTCGTAATCTGCAATTAGTGCAGAATGCACAACCCTTTGAATTGGATTCAGAAGAGACTGGGGTCAATGAAGCAATACCATATCAGAATAACATGGTCCAAAAATAAGACACATCCTGCCTGTCTGCAATTCTGTACCAACTGCAGCCAGAGATTTTAGAGTACAGTGGGGCCTCGTTATTTGCGGATTCTGCTTCCATGGATCCCAGTATCCGCGGAAGCAGCCCACGAATAACATTTACTCACTGTGGAGGCCTCCAGAGGCCCTTTCCATGTCAGCACTGGCCTGGAAAGGCCTCCACAGTGAGTAAATGGGCCATTGGGTGCTGGACTAGCATCTGCGGATCCTCGCTATTCGCCGGGTGGGGGGGTCTGGAACAGAAACCCCACAGATAGTGAGGGCCCACTGTACAGAGGTTTTTTGCCTAAAAAGACACACCAGCCTCCCTGCCTGGCAAGGATGAATGAGGGAAGGTGTTGCCTCAACAGCAGGTGAAGGTATGAGAAACAGGAGAAGGAAAAACGGTATAAACACCAGGACTGAGAGTCCTATTGGCTGGAGCCAGTGAAACACCGATGTAGAAAATTATCCTGCCTTTGCTAAGGCTGATGGCCCAATCCTATTGGGCCCTACTGCTGCCATAACTAGTGTTCTGGGGGTGGTAGATGCTTTACAGTGTTGTAAAACGCCTTCCAGAAGCATGTGGAGCCACGCCCTTAGGGGCTGCCATTGCCACAGATAGCAGGGAGGACCATACGGGAAGTGGTGGGCATAGTGGGGAGAGGTGGGAGGATTTGGGTGGATCGAGGGAGGGCCAGGGGCATGTCGGAGGCAGAAGGGGGTGGCACCAGGCACAAGCGACTTGCACCAGATGTGCATTCTGCACTAATTGCAGTTTACAAACTGTCTTCAAGGGCAGCCCCACGTAGAGTGCATTACAATAATCTAACCGCGATGTCACCGTGGCATGGAACACAGTGGTCAGGTCTGCACGATCAAACTACGGTCGCAGCTGGTGCATCAGCTGAAGCTGAGCAAAGGCCCCCCTGGCCACAGCCGCCACCTGGGAATCCAGGAGCAGCTGTGGATCAAGGCGGACCCTCAAGCTGCAGATCCCCCAATTTATTCTACCAACAATATTTGTAATGCAAAAGATTGTGTACTGAGCTATTGCAGATGCTCTTGTAGTGTGCTTTGTGTGCATTTTAAATATTTCTTACTGTTGAATGCTTTAAGAAAGCAAACACAAAACAAAAAAGGATCTTTTAAAGGCAGAGAAATAACCCACACTGCTTCAGCTTGAAATTCCCTGCAGCTTGAGGATCTTTTCCTTTCTCCTGCAAAGTGCTTATCTTAATGATTCAGGTGCTAATTGCCTGACTTTCTGTTCTTTCACCTTTGTTAAACAAAACATGTGGAAGTTCATGAAGTTTAGCCTGAGCCAGTCTGGCTCAGTAAGCTGACTGCAAACCTGCAGTCTTTTAAAGTGAACTTTTGAGTGACCTGATGTGAAGAGGCAGCTTTTCCTGGTCTTTGTTTTTGCCTAAATTTCTTGTCTTACAACAGTGATGCTCCTACACGTGAGGTGTGATGTCATTTTTGCATGCCAGCGGCGTGAAAACACCCCCTGGTGCTTTTCGGCTCCTTTTTGGAGCCAAATGGTGCCCAGGCGGGCAAATCTTGCCGCGGAGGACAGCTAGATGAAGATGTACAAGCGGCGGAGGGGTCAACGGGTCCAGAGACAAGTACACCCCCTCGCTGCTTGCCACCCCACCGCTTGGGCCCCCCGCTAACGATGCTTCTGTCTTGCAAGCAAGTATATATGGTAACTAGTGTGATACCCATGCTTCACTATGGGATGTAAGTACTTTAAATCCATTTTGACTCCAATAAGCTTTCCTTTGATTGCAATGAACCATTTAAATGTAGCACAACCATGTCAGGCAACACCCTGCAATTATTAAAAGTCATGGTTCCATCAAATGAGAGTTGTCCCCCTTGCTGTCGTGGGATATGATGGAGAACTCCTAAGAACATAAGAGCCACACGTGGGACATCCATTCAAACTGAGTAGAGGGAGGATTAAAACAGACAAAAGAAAATATTTCTTTACCCAGCGTGTAATTGGTTTGTGGAACTCCTTGCCACAGGAGGTGGTGATGGCACCTGGCCTGGATGCCTTTAAAAGGGGATTGGACAGATTTATGGAGGAAAATTTCATCATAGCCTACAAGCCATGATGGGGATAAGCAACCTCCTGGTTGTAGGAGTAGGTTTTCTTTGTGCCAGGTGTAAGGGAGTGTGCCAGGAAATGGGTTATCTTATTGGCTGTGTGCTCTCAGAGGCATCTGATGGGGCCACTGTGAGATAGAGTAGACTAGATGGGCCTTTGGCCTGATCCAGCAGGGCTCTTCTTATGTTCTTAAACTCTTTCTGCACTCCTAGCAATTACATGGATTCTCCCCAGTGCGGATTTTTTGATGCAGTCAGTTGTGAGCTCTGACTGAAGCTCTTTCCACGTTCGAAGCATTTATATGGTTTCTCCCCGTGTGGGTTTTTTGATGCAAAGTCAGATAATTGCTCATACTGAAGCTCTTTCCACATTCGAAGCATTTACCGTATTTTTCACTCCATAACACGCACCGGACCTTAAGACGCACTTGGATTTTAGAGGAAGAAAACAAGAAAAAAAATATTCTGAACCAAATGGTGAACTAAAATATTTTTTAAAATATAACAAAATAATATTTCAACCGTGTAAAATGAACAGCAGTCAACAGTGGCATTAAGAACCATCATCACTGGGAACCCCAAGATTCGTATAAATGTACAAGCCCAGAGCACACGCATGCATGCACACACGCTCTCTCTCTAGGTAGATAGATATAGGTATGAGAGAGAGTATGTCTATAACTATGAAGCCAGGTTGAGAGCATGTGTAAGATGGAACCTCATCTCACATTCGCTGCCCTGTGCAACAAGAAGCAATGCTGACTCTCTCTGCACAAGTAGGTACGCAGAGCTTTCTAGTCTCTGTGAGTTCCAAGTAGATGCTATGAAACACAGACAGCTCAAAAGCCTGCAAGCTAGCCCAGATCTTTGGAAAAAGCAAGAACATAAAAAGTCTTCTTAAACTCTGTGTGTGTGTGAGAGTGAGTGGAAGGTTGGGTGAAGCATTCTCTCCTCCCTTCCTCCTTAGCAGAAAATGCTTGTCTCCTGACAATCAGCATATCAATCAGGACCAACAAGAAGAGATGACAAAGTTGGGGCAGCTTGGAATGCTTACTGCTTGAAATGATCATGTCTCCAGGTTTCTCCCCTACCTCCCCCCCAACTCACAGAGACACAGCTGGGCTGCTCTGTCTGGGCTTGGGGAAGGGAGAGGCCAAGCTGCTGAGCTAATTAACAAAGCACATTGTGTGAAGAGCAACAGCAAAGATCCGCAGAGAAGCCCTCGCTCTGTGCACCCTTTCTCTGCCAAAAGGAGCCCTCTATCTGTGTGTGCAGTGGAGCTGCAAGGAGCTGGCAGTAGCAGCAGGCATATTTGCAAGGAAGCCTTTAAAGTCACTGCTCCTTTAAGGCGGCTGCTCCTTATTGATCGTGGCCCCGCCCCCGCTCAGCAGCTCCTGCATTCCAGAGAGCTATGTTCCAGAGAGTTCAGACGCAAGTCTCAAAGACACATGCTCTCCGGTAGATAAAAGGTATTTTTTAAAACAATATTCGCTCCATAAGGCGCACAGACATTTCCACCTTTTGGGGGGGGGGGGGAAGTACGTCTTATGGAGTGAAAAATACGGTATATGGTTTCTCCCCAGTGTGGATTTTTTGATGCAAAGTCAGGTAATCGCTCCTACAGAAGCTCTTTCCACATTCGAAGCATTTATATGGTTTCTCCCCTGTGTGGGTCCTTGAATGCACAGTCAGGTTTGAGCTCTGACTGTAGCTCTTTCCACACTCCAAGCATTTATACGGTTTCTCCCCTGTGTGGCTTCTTCGATGCAAAGTCAGGTAACTGCTCATACTGAAGCTCTTTCCACATTCAAAGCATTTATATGGTTTCTCCCCACTGTGGATTTTTTGATGCAAAGTCAGGTAATCGTTCCTACTGAAGCTCTTTCCACATTCGAAGCATTTATATGGTTTCTCCCCTGTGTGGGTCCTTCGATGCACAGTCAAACATGAGCTCAAACTGAAGCTCTTTCCACACTCCAAGCATTTATACGGTTTCTCCCCTGTGTGGCTTCTTCGATGTAACGTCAGACTACCGTTCCTACTGAAAGTCTTTCCACACTCCAAGCATTCATATGGTTTCTCCCCTGTGTGGGTTCTTTGATGGGAAGTCAGACCTGAACTCTGACTGAAGCTCTTTCCACATTCGAAACATTTATATGGTTTCTCCCCTGTGTGGGCCCTTTGATGCGAAGTCAGGCTATCGTTCCTACTGAAAGTCTTTCCACACTCCGAGCATTTATATGGTTTCTCCCGCGTGTGGATTTTTTGATGCAAAGTCAGGTGTGAGCTCTGACTGAAGCTCTTTCCACATTCGAAGCATTTATATGGTTTCTCCCCTGTGTGGGTCCTTCGATGCACAGCCAGGTGTGAGCACGTACTGAAGCTCTTTCCACACTCCAAGCATTTATATGGTTTCTCCTGCGTGTGGATTTTTTGATGCAAAGTCAGGTGTGAGCTCTGACTGAAGCTCTTTCCACATTCGAAGCATTTATATGGTTTCTCCCCTGTGTGGGTCCTTCGATGCACAGTCAAATATGAGCAATCACTGAAGCTCTTTCCACATTCCAAGCATTTATATGGTTTCTCCCCTGTGTGGGTTCTTTGATGCAAAGTCAGGTTACCGTTCCGACTGAAGCTCTTTCCACACACCAAGCATTCATATGGTTTCTCCCCTGTGTGAGTCCTTCGATGTACAGTCAGCTTTTTGCTCTCACTGAAGCACTTTCCACACTCCAAGCATTTATATGGTTTCTCCCCCATGTGGGTTCTGTGATGTGAAGTCAGTTGTGAGCTCTTACTGAAGCTCTTTCCACATTCGAAGCATTTATATGGTTTCTCCCCTGTGTGGGTCCTTCGATGCACAGTCAACCATGAGCTCTCACTGAAGCTCTTTCCACATTCAAAGCATTTATATGGTTTCTCCCCCGTGTGGCATTTTTGATGCACAGTCAGGTGTGAGCTCACACTGAAGCTCTTTCCACACTCCAAACATTTATATGGTTTCTCCCCTGTGTGGCTTCTTTTATGCAAAGTCAGGTGATCACTCCTACTGAAGCTCTTTCCACACTCCAAGCATTTATATGGTTTCTCCCCTGTGTGGGTCCTTTTATGTATTCTCAGATTTGATTTCTTGCTGAAGGTTTTCGCACAGTGAGGGCATTTTTCCTTCCTCTTTCCTGTTACGTTTTCTGGATCGACTGGCTGATGAGCATCAGAGTTTTTTCCCCCTTTCTCTGCCAGGTTTCCCTCCTGCTGCTTTGATCTGCCTTGATGCTCAGTTTTCTCCCTTGTCTGGATCTTGTCACGGGAAGTAAGATGTGTGCTTGTGCTGAATCTTTCTCTGCTCTTAGAGCATTGAAATGATTTCCTCCCCAGGGGGATTTTGCTGAGCTTCTTAATGTCGGATGTATAACTGACTGTTTCCCCGGGCAACGGATTCTTCTTCCTTCTCTTCCCGTTGGGATGTTCCTGCTGGACTGGGGTTTCATAGAGCTCATAATCCTGAGAAAGAACCACTTGAGTCCTCCAGGCAGGTACTGGGCTCCCCTCTCGCCTCCCTGATCCATCCTGGTCTCGAAACACGACTTCCTCGATGTCAACCATGGTTGCTTCTGGCAACGCCCCACATGGCTCCCTCCAATTCTCGCTATCTTGTGTGTTGCTTCCTGGAACAGAGAGAGAAGCTGGATTAGCAGTGCAACAGAGAACTGGAACCTCTAACACACCACTCCTAGGCACGTCTACTCTATTTTATTTATTTACAGTATTTTTACCCCGCCTTTCTACCCGAAGGGACCCAAGGCGGCTTACAACATGGGAAAGGAATACAATACAATTTTAAAAAATCACATTTAAAACAATAAAAACAATTCACAACATCTAGTTAAAAACATCAGCTAAAAATTAGTAAAAACAGATCAAATTACAATTAAAACAAGAGCATAAAAAACAGCAGCACTCCACCTGTACCAGCAGGATGTTAAAAAAGGCAAGGACTCAGAAGGCTTCCTTAAATAGGAAAGTTTTCAGGCCTCACCGGAAGGTCTCCAGGGAGGGAGCAGTACGTAAATCAAGAGGGAGGGAATTCCACAGGGTTGGTGCCACTATTGAGAAGGCCCTATTTCTGGTCTCTGCCCCTCGCACCTCCCTGGGCGATGGTACCCGCAAAAGGGCCTTCTCTGATTACCTAAGGAGACGAGCCGGAATATATGGAAGTAGGAGGTCTCTTAGATATCCTGGCCCCAGGCCATATAGGGCTTTAAAGGTCAAAACCAGCACTTTGAATTGGGCCCGGAAACAAATCGGCAGCCAGTGCAGCCATTGAAGAAGCGGCCAGACAGAGTTGAACCACCTACCCCCAGTAACTACACGGGCCGCCGCATTCTGCACTACTTGCAGTTTCCGAACCGTCTTCAAGGGCAGCCCCATGTAGAGCACATTACAATAATCTAGTCGCAACGTCACTGTGGCATGGATCACCGTGGTTAGGTCTGCACGATCCAAGTACGGTCGCAGCTGGCGCACCAGCCGAAGCTGGGCAAAGGCCCCCCCTGGCCACAACCGCCACCTGGGAATCCAGGAGCAGCTGCGCATCCAGGCGGACACCCAAGCTGCGGACCTGCTCCTTCAGAGGGAGTGCAACCCCCTTCAGAGCAGGACGATACTCTAGCACCTGCATCTTGGATTTCCGGACAAGGAGAACCTCTGTCTTGTCTGGGTTTAGTTTTAGCTTATTAGCCCTCATCCAGATCCCAACCGCCTCCAGGCAGCGCTCCAGAACCTCAACAGCCACCCTGGAATCAGGTGGAAAGGAGATAGAGCTGGGTGTCATCAGCATATTGATGGCACCCCACTCCAAATCCCCGGATGACCTCTCCCAGCGGTTTCACGTAGATGTTAAATAGCATGGGGGACAAGATGGAACCCTGTGGCACCCCACACCTCAAGGGCCAGGATGCCGAACAGGCATCCCCCAGCACCACCATCTGGGACCTATCTGCCAAGTAGGAGCGGAACCACCGTAGAACGGTGCCCCTGACCCCCAGCTCGGCCAGTCAGCCCAGAAGGACACCATGGTCAATGGTGTCGAAAGCCGCTGAGAGGTCCAGCAGTACCAACAGGGATGCACTCCCCCTGTCCAGTCCTCGGCGTAGATCATCCACCAAGGCGACCATGGCCGTTTCCATCCCAAAGCCCAGCCTGAAACCATATTGAAAGGGGTCTAGATAATCCGCTTCATCCAGGACCCTCTGGAGTTGAGACGCCACCACCTGCTCAATTACCTTGCCCAAAACCGGGAGGTTTGAAACTGGCCGGTAGTTGTCCATTACTGTGGAGTCTTGGGATGGCTTCTTCAGAAGGGTTCGAACCACCGCCCGCCTCAAAGCGAGTGGCAGCACCCCCTCCGCCAACGAAGAGTTGACCACCCTCCCCGTCCACTCGGCCAGCCCCTCCTGGGCAGATCTGATTAGCCAAGCCGGGCAAGGGTCGAGCAAGCAGGCAGCTGGCCTGACACTCCAAAGGAGCCTGTCCACATCCTCAGACTGTACAAGCTCTACCTGTGTCTCTTGTTTGGTACCTGAAAACTGTGTGGAAGGGACTATGTGTGAAGGGTTAATGGTCAAACACGCAAGAGCAACAAACACTCCAGCAGTATCAACACTAAGAAACCCAGAAGCCCAGAGGAACAGCTCACTGCAGGCGGAGGATCAATCAGGGCACCACTGCAGAAACCCTCTCTTGACGGGGATCATGGCAACATCAAGACACGCTCAGCCAAACCTGGATTTCGACGAAGCAGTGGTTGAGTCTATGTTAAAGGAGACAGGGGCAGTGGACAGCAAGGGACAGAAGAGAAGATCCCGGATATGGATGAAAGACATGGGCTCAAAAGACGAGTGGAAATTCCCCCTACGACTCCTCTGAGCACTCAGCGAGGATAGGCAGGGCTCCGATCCACAGCTGAACGGCACTGACTGGCCACCACTAGCAAGCAGGCCAGCCGAGGATAGGATCGGGGCCTTCGAGCATGTGTGCACGCTTGAGTGAGTGTGTCTGGATGTCGACATCCACTTTGCGATTCCTACATGTGGCGCTGAGCCTTGTCCCCCAACTTGGCCTCTGGGCACAATTCCCACAACCTCCGTTCTGCAGTCCGCTGCTCCAGTGACTTTAGCCTGAGCAGCTCAGAATTTTGCAGACTTTCCCTTACACCAAAGATGCCACTACGCTGGGCAGATACGTGATTTTATTTATTTCTTTTTCACATTTTTATACTGCCCTTCCTCCAAGGAGCTCAGAGTGGTGTACATATTTCCTCCCCTCCTTTTTATCCTCACAACAGCCCTGTGAGGTAGGTGGGGCTGAGAGATAGTGACTGGCCCAAGGTCACCCAGGAAGCTTCGTGGCTGAGCAGGGATTTGAACCTGGATCTTCCAGGTCTAAGTCCGACTCCCAAACCACTACACCATCCATTGCGAAATGTGAGGCCACCACCTCCATGCCATCGACACAGATCCACCCGCATGGAGCTGAAATGGGACAGGGGCAGGAGGGTGATGGACAGGAGGAGTAATATGTCAAATCCTGTGAACCATTCGGAGCCCATTCATGACCCCTCAAGTTTCACTGACTTTGGAGGTGGTGTAAATCCAAAAGCACTCAGTGGGGCAAATGGAGAGCAGAACATCACTGCTCCGCCCTCCCCACCTCAGTCGCCTGCACCTTCTGGGGCCAAAGTCCCACCAGGATCGCCTTCCAAGGGTGCTGTGGTGAATGGGAACTCTGCACCACAACAGTCACGCCCCTCCTTCCTGGGATACGCTGGCGCTGGTTAGGCTGAGTCAGCTTAGTACAGCTCTGCCAGTCTGCACTCCTGAGTCAGCAGCTTCGCTTCTGCATTTGCTGGGTGTGGACAATTTGCGAGTGTCTCTGTCCGTACGGCTACGTATTTCGCCATGGAGGACATAACTCGGCTGGATTCCAGCCAGTCTGAGCTCTTTTTAATGCCGTCTATGAAATCCCTTTTGAGAGTCGGGAAGTTTCCAAAGCAGCGGAGCTCCAGGGAAGGGGCCATGGCTCAGTGGCAAGCTGTGTTAGAGAAGGGGCTCCTAGGAGAAGGTTGGCTGACCAGAGAAGTAGCACCTACTGGTTAGTGCACACACTACCCTTCCTGCTTCACACTCTCCCTGTATTGTACTAGCAGCTGAACGGGTAAAAACTCTGGTATTTTGCATCCATTCTCACCGTACGAGGCTAAAGAGACAAGGCAGGGGCGGGCTGTCAGGGGACCACCACCATCCCACCCCAGGACAGCACGGTAGTGTCTGCAGGGCCAAGAGACATGACGCTCCGTTGAATTACCCGTGAACATAAACTGGGCAGAAAAAGGGTCAAAATAGAACAGTTTATTAAAGGGCTATGCAAAAGAGATTTAACAACATGGGAAAAGAAAGGTGAGGAGTAAACGTAGAAGCAGGATGAGGCCAGAAGGCCTGAGCTTGGTGGGAAAACAAAGAAAGGTTTTCATCAAAAGGACGTAATGACAGGTAATGCCCATCAGATGGCACCGAAATGCTGCTCCGTTCCTGCAATGGTGATGAGGTCAGAATGGCATAGTACATCACCAACTTGCCCCAGATGGGAGGGGAGCTTCTGTTATGATGAAGGGTCCCCATTCCCCACAGCACCTTTCTGGTCCCATCTACCCATCACCCTCTGGGCTGAAGCTACTGCTGCGTTTAGCTGTACTGTACATAAGCAAGTTACCTGCTGGTTTCTCTTCTTCCTTGAGATCCTGCAGAAATGTACACTCCCCTTCTTCCAGCTGGGAAATGAAGGCAGGTTTGGGAAAGTCCTCTGAGAAGGAAACAAGGAGAGGAGTTACTTATGACTAAAAGGTATCAATGCTTTCCCAAGTGACCTGATTCTAGCTGCCCCACCCCACCCCCAAAAGATCATGCAGTGGGACAGGAGAAGAGGTGAACTCCCTGAACTCTCACCCATGATTCATGATTAAAAAAGCAAAAAAAAAAAAAAAAACGGAAAAAAGCAAAAAAAAAGGAAAAAAAACAAAAAAACACACAAAAGTAATTAGCATAATTATGTTAATTAGTAATTATGCTAATTACTTTGGGGGCGTCGAGGGGTGGGCCCCACCCCCACCCTGTTCTGGGGCTAGGTACGCCACTGCGCCATGAATATGTTTGCAGAAGCGGTTGAATGAATCCCAACGTCTCGCTCTGGCTTATGGGAGAAGAGCTTCAAATGCTCATGAAACCTGGAATGAGTAACTAGCTGGGAATCCAGTTGTGGAGGCGAAACCAGCCACGTTTCATCCATCCACCTGTCAGTGCATGGAAGGGAAGCCTCGACCAGAAGGACAACGGTCTCCCTCCCCATCCTCCTCCTAAGGCCATTCTTTCTCTATCTGCAAGGAGACGGAGGACTTAGGCAAGCAGAGAACGGATCTGGCCTCCTCCTGCCTTGTCACCCCCTGAGCAGGGCACTCGCTGGAGCAACACACCGGTCCGGGGCAGTCGTAGCTCAGTGGTCAACAAGATGAGATACTTTCGACTACAACATATTGAGACTTTCCAAAGAGACCTGATTCTCGGCTTCCTCCCACCCCAAAGAACACATGGAGTGGGATGCGGGGAAGAGGCAAGCAGTTCGAACTCTCATGCTTGAATATGTTTGCAGAAGCAGCTACATGGATCCCAAAGTCTCGCTCTGGCTTATGGGAGAAGAGCCTCAAATGCTCATGAAACCTGGAATGAGTAACTAGCTGGGAATCCAGTTGTGGAGGCGAAACCAGCCACGTTTCATCCATCCACCTGTCAGTGCATGGAAGGGAAGCCTCGACCAGAAGGACAACGGTCTCCCTCCCCATCCTCCTCCTAAGGCCATTCTTTCTCTATCTGCAAGGAGACGGAGGACTTAGGCAAGCAGAGAACGGATCTGGCCTCCTCCTGCCTTGTCACCCCCTGAGCAGGGCACTCGCTGGAGCAACACACCGGTCCGGGGCAGTCGTAGCTCAGTGGTCAACAAGATGAGATACTTTCGACTACAACATATTGAGACTTTCCAAAGAGACCTGATTCTCGGCTTCCTCCCACCCCAAAGAACACATGGAGTGGGATGCGGGGAAGAGGCAAGCAGTTCGAACTCTCATGCTTGAATATGTTTGCAGAAGCAGCTACATGGATCCCAAAGTCTCGCTCTGGCTTATGGGAGAAGAGCCTCAAATGCTCATGAAACCTGGAATGAGTCACTAGTTGGGAATCCAGTTGTGGAGGCGAAACCAGCCACTTTTCCTCCATCCACCTGTCAGCACAGGGAAGAGAAGCCTTGACCAGAAGGACAACTGTCTCCCTCCCCGTCCTCTCTTTGAGGAAACTTCCTCTCTGCAAAGAGACTAATGGCGCAATCTGGCCTGGGCCTTTCTCCAGCGGGAAAATAGTCCTGCCGGGGAAAGTGTCGCAAACATGCTATATGGCAACCAAGGAGCCCCATTGAGGCAGGTGGGGCATTTCCCCTGAGGTGGTCTCCAACTGTCCTGGCGCAGCCCTAATCCTGCCCAGCTCATAATTTTAATAGTTTTGCCAAAAAAACTGGTCCTGTAAAAGAATAGAAAGTGCAATCATTCTCTATAAAAATCCTTGATGCCTTCTTGGATGTAATCTTTAATTATATTTAACAAAATATCTTTTACAGGCCTGTGTCTGTGTTTAAGTACAAGGGAACTGGATTCTACCCAGCCTGCCTACCTGCTTGGTTCACTACTACCAGTGTTAAGTTTTCAAGAAACTTTGAGGCTTGAGTCTGGCTCTCCAGGTTGGAAGGAGAAGCCAGCCTTGCAAGCACTGTGATCTGGCCCAGAGACCCCAGCTTTCCCTGGAGCTGTGGGCAGTGGCATTGTCAGGGTAGTGGTGGTGGGGGGGCTGTGGGCCCCCAACAGGCAGCGGGCGCACGGGGGGGGGGGTGTACTTGCCTGTCGGATGGCCTCCGCTGCCGTATTCATCCTCCTGCTGGGCTTGCCCACCCTGGAGCCGTTTGGCTCCGAAAAGCCTTCCAAAACTGCATGGGGGGAGTTCATCTTCGGTGGCACACGAAAATGGCATGGCTTGTGGCAACACATGGGGGGGTGTTGTAGCAGCATTGGCCATGGGGGGGTGTACAGCCGCTACTGGCTGGGGGCTGGCGTAGTGGTGGCAGTTCATTCTACCCTTGGGTTGCTGCCCAAGTCAGGAAATTCAGATCCCCTGGTTAGTAAGTCCTATTGGAGCTAATAGGGTGGATCTGAGTCAGTAAACGTGTACTTACTCATTCGGTTTGATTGGCAAAAACCTGGCTTTACCCCCTCTGAAGTTGTTGCTCCCCGAGAGGGTTTTCCTTGGCCAAGAAACATCTCTAAAGGAACAGTAGTCTTGTCTCTCCGAGGGCCAGTCTGGGAGAAGAGCTACTTGGCAAAAGTCGTTAATAATAGCTACACAGCGTGTCTACTGTGAGGAAAGGATGCATCACCTCAGTGGGCAGATGTGGGTCAGAAACCCTGAAGGCTGCGGCAACCTTGGTGCTCTGGTGGGCTGAAGGTGACCAGGGAGGCGCTTGGCCGGGAGGACTGCGGATCCCTCCACCCACCCACCCAAGTCACACACACTGAACGATGCAGATAGTTTCACATATGCTCTGCAAGAAGGTCGCTCTCTAGAGGGCAGACATTTGGGGCTGTATTTTCCCCACTCGGGGGCTGAGGGGCTCACCCTGCTTTGTGCTCCTCAGTTCCACCTTTTGAGACCCCGCCTCAACTGTCTGGGTCTTTTGGATCAGGCCCAGATGCTGGAAGGATCTTTTGCAGCTGCAAAATCCAGCTCTCTTCCTTATTCTTTTTATCCCACCTGCCTTTGTTAAAACCAGCAGCACAGAAGAAGCCATCGAACACAAAACGAGAGATAGAAATCAAAACTGCAACACAGAGAAAAAGCACCCGGCCCCTCAGCAGTTCCAAGAACAGTTTTCAGGCTTCAAATTCTGTGCTTCAGTGTCCCCTCCACACGCCACGGACTGGAGTTTTGCGTCATCGGCTTCAGTGCTAAATGGCCCCTTCTGGCCCCCTCTGCTCCAGCTTTTCCATTTCCAACCCCCCAACCCCTTCTGAAATAAAGGCATATAAGGGGGATTATCGCAGCTCGTCTTCCACCTCCCTCCATTCCCGGCTGGCCTTTTCGGCTGGCCTCCCCTCCCCGCGCGAGTAAGCCAAGCAGAGCAAAACTCCGGTGCTCTCCTCCTCCTCTTCCTCGCTGCCCACCTGGGGGCTGCTCTCCCTCCCTCTCCCTTCTTTCCCACTCACCGCAGTCCTGCGACCCCCCCTTCGCCCCCAACGGGATCTGCACTCACCAGAGAGGCTGCTGCTTACTTACACTTGCATGGGGAAGAGAAAGGAAGTGGCAGGAACTGGCTTCCGGTCTCTCCCCCCCCCCCGCTCTAGAAATCCGGAGTTGCTCCTTTTAACCCTCAGAGTGCCTGTCAGGCGGGAGCAAAGACTCTGCAGTCTGCAAAGGTTTCAGATTAGATGAGAGGCGCATCTAATCCGACCGGCGTCCCCTCTGCTTCCTTCGATGCAACGAGAGCGGCTTCTCTTGGGGCTGATCTTCCTTTCTCTTCGGGCTGCACATGGCCAACTCAGACCGCAGCTCTTCCCGGGGGTCTTTCCCCCGGAGTCCCCCAGCTTGATGTCCTGTCACCGAGTCTGGGAGGTGGGAGATCTTTGCAAGACAGCATGCCTAGGTTGCCCTGGACTGGCCGCTGCCGGGGTTTGGAGGTGCAGCCTGGGGCTGTTATGCCACGTTTGCTGCCCCCCCCCCCGAAATATTGCATAGGAGCCAACTGTCCTGATTGCTGATCGAATTCCGGCCACCATCAGGGCCGTCTTCACAGCATTATAGGCCCCGGCCGGGCAAAGCAGTGCACTGGGCGCATGGGGCCCTATGTTCGTGCGGCCCCCAGCCAATTGCCCAGCGTGCCCATACGTTGGCACTGGCCACCATGCAACACATCTTGCCAGGCCTTCATTTTTAGCACCCCAGAAACGTCCCACGTCCCAGACGTCCCAGAAACGTCCCACCCCTCCTGAATATGTAGTGACTGTGCAGCCTGCTCTACCATTGAGCTCTAGCCCCTCTCTTGGTAGAATATAGAGTTCTGCTTGCATGTTATCTGACTTGCAGGAGATTTAGGATTGGCAGAAGGAGGTACCTCCTTCATGGATCATTGCCTTGTCGTGGCGAAGGGGCTTGCGTAACTCAATGAAGCCATGAGCTATGCCGTGCAGGGACACCCAAGACGGACAGGTCGTAGCAGAGAGTTCTGACTAAAAGTGATCCACTGGAGAAGGAAATGGCAACCCACTCCAGTAACCTTGCCAAGAAAATCCCATGAACAGTACCAAAAGGCTAAAAGATATGACGCCGGAAGATGAGCCCCTCAGGTCGGAAGGTGTCCAATATGCTACTGAGGAAGAGCGGAGGACTATTCCAAGTAGACCCAGAAAGAGTGAAGCGGCTGGGCCAAAGCCAATAGGACGTCCAGCTGTGGATGTGTCTGAGGTTGAAAGGAAAATCCAATGCTGCAAGGAGCAATACTGCTTAGGAACATGGAATGTGAGGTCTATGAATCAAGGCAAGCTGGATGTGGTCAAAAATGAGATGATAAGATTGAACATTGACATCTTGGGAATCAGCGAACTAAAATGGACGGGCATGGGCGAATTTAAGTCAGGTGACCATCATATCTACTACTGTGGGCATGAATCCCTTAGAAGAAATGGAGTAGCCCTCATAGTCAATAAAAGAGTGGGAAAGGCAGTACTGGGGTGCAACCTCAAAAACGACAGAATGATTTCAGTTCGAATCCAAGGCAAACCATTCAACATTACAGTAATCCAAGTGTATGCCACAACCACTGATGCCGAAGAAGATGAAGTTGACCGGTTCTATGAAGACCTACAACACCTTCTAGAACTAGCACCCAAAAAAGATGTCCTTTACATCATAGGAGACAGGAATGCTAAAGTAGGAAATCAAGAAATAAACGGAACAACAGGCAAGTTTGGCCTTGGAGCGCAAAATGAAGCAGGGCAAAGGCTAACGGAGTTCTGTCAAGAGAACACGCTGGTCATAGCAAACACTCTTTTCCAACAACACAAGAGGCGACTCTACACATGGACATCACCAGATGGTCAATACCGAAACCAGATAGATTATGTGCTTTGCAGCCAAAGATGGAGAAGCTCTATACAATCAGTAAAAACAAGACCTGGAGCTGACTGTGGCTCAGATCATGAGCTTCTTATTGCAAAATTCAGACTTAAACTGAAGAATGTAGGGAACACCACTAGACCAGTCAGATATGACCTAAACCATATCCCTTATGAGTATACAGTGGAGGTGAAGAATAGATTTAGGGCATTAGACCTGGTAGACAGAGTGCCTGAAGAACTATGGACGGAAGTTCGTAACATTGTACAGGAGGCAGCAACTAAAACCATCCCAAAGAAAAAGAAATGCAAGAAAGCAAAGTGGCTGTCAGATGAGGCTTTACAAATAGCTGTGGAAAGAAGGAATGCAAAAAGCAAAGGTGAAAGGGAAAGATATAAACAACTGAATGCAGAGTTCCAGAGAATACAAGGAGAGATAAGAAGGCCTTCTTAAATGAACAATGCAAGGAAATCGAGGAAAACAACAGAATGGGGAGGACTAGAGATCTCTTCAAGAAAATTGGAGATATCAAGGGAACGTTTTGTGCAAAGATGGGCATGATAAAGGACAAAAAAGGCAAGGACCTAACAGAAGCAGAAGAGATTAAGAAGAGATGGCAAGAATACACAGAAGAACTATACAAGAAAGATCTTAATGTTCCTGATGACCACGCTGGTGTGGTCACTGACCCAGTGCCGGACATCCTAGAGAGTCAAGTGGGCCTTAGGTAGCATTACTAACAACAAAGCTAGTGGAGATGATAATATCCCAGCTGAGCTACTTAAAATCCTAAATGATGATGCTGTGAAAGTGCTGCACTCAATATGCCAACAAATTTGGAAAACTCAGCAGTGGCCAAAGGATTGGAAAAGGTCAGTTTACGTTCCAATTCCAAAGAAGGGCAGTGCCAAAGAGTGTTCAAACTACCGTACAATTGCACTCATTTCACATGCTAGCAAGGTTATGCTCAAAATCCTACAAGCTAGGCTTCAGCAGTACGTGGACCGAGAACTACCGGACGTACAAGCTGGGTTTCGAAGAGGCAGAGGAACCAGAGATCAAATTGCCAACATGCGCTGGATCATGGAGAAAGCCCGAGAGTTCCAAAGAAACACCTACTTCTGCTTCATTGACTACGCAAAAGCCTTTGATTGTGTGGATCACAACAAACTGTGGCAAATTCTTAAAGAGATGGGGGTACCAGACCACCTTACCTGTCTCCTGAGAAACCTGTATGCGGGTCAAGAAACAACGGTTCGAACCGGCCATGGAACAACTGATTGGTTCAAAATTGGGAAGGGAGTACGGCAAGGCTGTATATTGTCATCCTGCTTATTTAACTTATATGCAGAGTACATTATGAGAAATGCAGGGCTGAATGAATCACAAGCCGGAATCAAGATTGCCGGGAGAAATATCAACAACCTCAGATATGCAGACGATACCACCCTAATGGCAGAAAGTGAAGAAGAACTAAAGAGCCTCTTGATGAGAGTGAAAGAGGAGAGTGCAAAAGTTGGCTTGAAACTCAACATTAATAAAACTAAGATCATGGCATCGGGTCCCATCAATTCCTGGCAAATAGAAGGGGCAGAAATGGAAGCAGTAACAGATTTTACTTTTCTGGGCTCCAAGATCACTGCAGACGGAGACAGCAGCCATGAAATTAAAAGACGCTTACTCCTTGGAAGGAAAGCTATGACAAACTTAGACAGCATAATAAAAAGCAGAGATATCACCATGCCAACAAAAGTTCGTATAGTCAGGGCGATGATGTTCCCAGTAGCAATGTATTGTTGCGAGAGTTGGACCATAAGGAAGGCTGAGCGCCGAAGAATAGATGCTTTTGAACTGTGGTGCTGGAGAAGACTCCTGAGAGTCCCTTGGACTGCTAGGAGATCAAATCAGTCAATTCTAAATGAAATCAAGCCTGACTGTTCCCTGGAAGGACAGGTACTAAGGCTGAAACTCAAATATTTTGGCCACCTAATGCGAAGAGAGGACTCTCTGGAGAAGACTCTGATGCTGGGAAAGATTGAAGGCAAAAGGAGAAGGGGAAGGCCAAGGATGAGATGGTTAGACAGCATCACCGATGCAACGAACATGAAAATGAGCGAACTCAGGAAGATAGTGGAGGATAGGAAGGCCTGGCGGGATATGGTTCATGGGATCACGAAGGGTCGGACACGACTTAACGACTGAACAACAAAGAAGGAGGTACAGTAGTGTACTTCTTCACACAGTGCATGATTAGTCTGTGGAATTCATTGCCACAAGATGTGGAAATGGCCACTAATCCTGAATGGCTGCAGAAGGGGATTGAACACAGTCATGGAGGACAGGTCTATGGGTGAGTGGTAATCATGATGGCAGTGCGCTACCCCTGGGTTCGGTGGCAGTATGGCGATAGAGAAGTTTGGCTTTTTTGTGCTCCTTGTGAATTTGGCTTCCCGGAATCAGCTGGCTGGAGGCTGGCGTGGAAAGGCCCTTGGCTTGATCCAGCAGGGCTTTTCTTATGTTTTTAATTATTAATTTTAGGGGTGTGCATTTAGACTTATACTTAATTTTTTTAAAAATCAGGTTACCAAGCTAAACGGTGCCTGACCCCTGTCTCTCCAGCTTTTGCGAGAACAAGTCCGTGGAAAAGATGGTTCGGGAGCAGAAGGCAGAGATCTACCTTGGCAAATTCTATTGTTAGTTGGGCTCCCCCCCTTTTCCTTTTTCCTTTGTCCTCTTCAATCTACAGGTGATATTTCACGGATCCCATTTCAGCAGATAGGGATAGGGAAGATGGCTATTGTTAAAGGAGCCATAATCTTTTAGGCAGTGGTATAGGTAGGCAGGGGCACTGTGGTACCCGGTGGCGGAATTCAGAATGTCACACACACCCCAGAAGCGACATGGGTGTGATGTCACTTCCGGGGGTGATGTCACACCCCATGGTTAAAAATTTTTTTTTAAAGACTCTGTCGCCTGCTGTCCCCCGCCCAAACCCCAGCCCAGCCTGTTGCCCCCCGCCCCCTCAGAGCAGCTCCACCACTTTCCCAGGCAGAGAATTGCCCAGGAGGATCAGGGGCGGAGGTAGCACCCCAAAGCTGCTCCAGTCCCAGCCCATGAGAAGAGTCACCCCCTCTGTGTCTCCCTTCACTGGGCTCAGCCCCAGTGTTGCCAAGTACGAGGGGGGTGGATGGCAGGGGAAGCAGCCATTTTATTCCTTTTCTCTTTCCTCGTCTGCAGGCCAATGGCCCGCCTGTCCTGGGCCACACTGGAAGAGGTTAGGCAGCAGAGGGGGAGTCGTAAGTGGGGAGGGGGAGGGAGGGGGTAGATCCTGGGGGTAGTGACTTGTGCCAGGATCCTATCCCAGATTTTTCCAGCCGCCCCTTCTTCTCAGACTTTTGCAAGTTACATAGCTGGGGTAGATCATAAGGACATAAGAAGAGCCCTGCTGGATCGGGCTGGAAGACATAGTCACCTACTCATGAGTAAACATGCAGTGCTGCTCTTTTTCAGTTTCCATAGGGCTCAATACATTTTCTTTGTCAGTAATCAGCTTGTCAGTTTCACGACCCATCAAAAATCAGGTTAATGGTTTTTTTACCGGGTTGCGGCGCAGGCGTGTACTCCTGCTTGCGCTGCAACACGGGGGAAAAGGCTACAGCCCTGCCGATGTCCCCAGTAGCTCCTCCTACCTGTTCTCCTTGGCACCACCATCTTGGATTTCGCGAAATCTTGCTAGATCCAAGATGACGCCGCCCAATTCTCACGAGATATTGGTGCCGCCATCTTGGATCTCGTGAGATTTTGCGAGATCCAAGATGGTGGCGCCTAAGAGAACAGTTAGGAGGAGCTACTGGGGACATCGGCAGGGCTGTAGCCAATTTTCTGGGTTGTGGTGCGACTGGGAGGACCTACCCATGCCGCAACCTGGAAAAAGCACTTTAACAGGGGGTACGTGGGGGCAGTGGTGTTTACACTGACGCAACACCCCCCACGTGCTGCCACAAGCCCCGCCCCACGTATGTATGATGTCAGTTTCGGCACAACGCGCTGAATTTTGGCGGCAGCGCGAAAGCGCATACACACACACACACACACACACACACACACACACACACACACACTGGTGTTTTCACTGCCTTTTCTGGGACATATGGAGTGATCCTACCGGCCTCCCAGGTTCCGTGCGGCCTATAAAAGGTTGCGAAAACGGCGGGGTATGTGCTTTGGTGCCGTGGAGGGCTAGTGTATTGTTGCATCTAAAGGGAAACTGACAGAAAGACTTTCTCTGATTATTTGCTGGTTTATTGCTGAAGTTTATATTTCCGGATTCTAGGCAGGAATCCACAGAGTTTTACCACAAACATGCTCCAACACAGGAGGAGTGAGTGACCTTTTATCCAAGCCTCTATCTACCTGCTGGGACAGGGGTAAGGCACCGATCCTTCCCCATTAGGCAGAGAGTTACATCCCATACGGCCGCCACCAGGATTCGCGTCTCCAGGGTCAAGTACCCCGTAATGGAGCCCGAGGTTCTGGGGTCAGGAGGTGTTGCTTGCCCGGCAGCAGCAGAAGTGGTTTGAGTCCACTCCCCTCTCTAATTTAGGGGGGACAGAAGCTGGGAGTTTGAGTCTCCCCTCGTCAGGGCAAGGACATTGCCAGGAAGTGCTTTGTGTAAAACTAAAATATAAATGTGAATATAGCTATATGAAATCTTCCTTGAGCAACTATCCTGTGAGTGACCGCCTCTTGGAGTTGCCATCGACTTACCCCGGCGATTTCGGGAAAGGCAGAAGAAGACAATGCCAGCAATCCAGAACTGTCTCTGCACGTCAGCCACCGCCCTCCTGATTTGATCAGGACGCTTCAGTATCAATGTGTTAGCGCCTGTGACTAGTGTAACGGTGGACCAGTGTGCTCAGCTCAATGACTCTGTACATTTACACTCGTAAAGCTGTCTTGTTTGGACCTGTCTATGCATCCGCTCTCCCATTCAGACCTTGTCAGCCTACCCCACCCCTTGCCACCCTGGCCAGAGGGAGGCATGAATCACCTAAAGGTGCTGCCACACCTACAGCCCAGACCCCATTGGCTAAGAATTCACACCAGCACAACACTTTTCATTGGTGTAACATCAGGATCTAGTCGTTTATTGGTTACCTGTACAAAACGAACAGTACACTTGTAATTGGTGGGAGGTTTGAATCTGAGTCCTTATTGGTTGCTTTCCATGAATTTTTTTTTGATCCCTATAAGAACATAAGAAGAGCCCTGCTGGATCAGGCCAAAGGCCCATCTAGTCCAGCTTCCTGTATCACACAGTGGCCCCACCAGATGCCTCAGGGAGTACACAGCCAATAAGATAACCTGTTTCCTGCTGCCACTCCCCTGCACCTGGCACAGAGAAAACCTACTTCTAAAACCGGGAGTTTTAAGTGTTAAATCCCTCTGTCTATTGGTTTCCTTTACAAAGTCAAATATATCCATGTGTTCTCCAATGTACCATGTTTCAATTCTAAATGTATATAAGTTCACATATTTTCCTTGTACTTTACACAACTTGTGCAGTCAAGTGTGTGTCCTTTGCTAGTGAAGTAAAGATCTTTCCTTTTGAATCAGTACTGAGTTTTCCATCTTTTGAGCTCTTTTTTGGCGCCCCGCTTTTAGCGGGTTTTTTCCCCTTTTTACTTCCCGGAGCTCTTCGAAGCCGATCCACCCATCCTGTCCGCTGGGCACTCGAGCTGAAATCACTGCTCCCACCTGGCACCTTCAACTGGGCAGTTAAACATAATGCATTTATTCAGGAAGACTTGTGCTTGCAAAGGAGATTATGCTGATGTGGAGAGCACAATTTGCAGTCTCTCCAATGAAAAGGCGGGTGATGGAAAGATCAGATAAGTAATTGCCTCAAGAGCTGAGGCTATTCAAAAAGCCACAAGTAGCTGTGGCTGCTTACAAAGCTATCAAAAGCACTGGAGGCTATTTAAAAATGAAATAGCTGCTAATTGCTCTTCAAATAGTTGAGCTCCTGCAGTTTGCAAAATAGCTGCTAATTGCCCTGCAAAGAGCTGAGCTCCTGCAGTTTGCAAGCTTGTGTAAATATAGGGAGATAACAAAGAAATGAAAATACTGTACTTTGGCATATAGAATTACTTAAGTAACAGGTTTTCACATAGAGTGTGTAAGGGGGGAGGTAACCGCACAATGTACCCCTGACCTGAAGAAAGCACATCAACAGGATGTTCTCTAGAACAGGGGTTCTCACTCTGTGGTACAGTACCCCTAGGGGTATGTGGACCTCTTGCTGGGGGTATGCCAAGCCTGCCCCTTATCTGCCCCATCAGCAGCTAATTAAGTGTTAATTAATATGGATTTTAAATTTTAATTATTTTTTCGGACATTTTTCACATTTAAAATTGTTTTAGTACTTTTTTATTTAACAACTAATTACCTAATTAATTGATTAATCCAATTAATTAGCAGTTAATTAGCGGGGTACTTCAGAAAATTGGACCGTGATAGGGGGTACCTGGGCCTCCAAAGGTTAAGAACCCCTGCTCTAGAATATAGGAATTGTTTGAGACAGGAAGATGGCTTAATGAGATTTTAATTGCTTTGGGGTTGTTTTTGCCAAGAATGAGAAGTTTAATGGTGGGAACCAGAAGATTTGGTGGGAAACATCTTGATGTATGACGCAAATGACGTGTATTGTTGAAACTATAAGTATGGCTTTGACATTTGTATCGGTGTGCTTTTGACTGGAGCACCCGCTCCAAGCACCTCTCAAGCAGGGGAACCAATAAGCCCCTCCTTTATGAGCACAACTTGCTGTCCGATTCTGTTCGCCTTAAAAGAAACCTCTCAGAGACATCAAAGCAAAATTGTTGTCACTAACAAAAATATAACATTTGAGGAAGAAATAAAACAGAGAAGATTATAGTGAAAAAAATAACATACTTGAACCATTGCCCAGCCTCCACCAGCTCACATAAACCACCATAAGTAAAGGGTTGGGACATGTGAGCGAGGTAGTCAGCGGCGCTGGTGTAGTTGTCCCCCTCACTGTCATGGAACGAGATGGAGAACTCCTCCCAGTTCCTGTCTCACGCACCTCCCTAGCCATGAAGTGAGTGTCATACATGAGACAGGAGAAGGACCGAAACACACAGGCTCCGTCTCCAGTGATGAGGACAATAGTGTGAGGCACCATCACCCCATTTTAACATTCAAAAACTCAATGGCCCGACTGACTGAAAAAGAAAAGGGGGGGGAAGCACTCAAAAGTGTAAAATAATCCTTTCCTAAATATATGAATTTATTGTTTTTGGAGCTGGCACCAAATTTAACAAAAACTAATTACATAAATGTTCAATCATATGATAGGCTATGTAACTGTGGTGGAATATTATTAACTCTTCTGTAGAGAACTGATTCTGATAGAAGGAACCGGTAGGTAGCCAATGAAAAGTGACAGTTAAGTTAGAAAGTGACAGTTGGAGAGTTGAAAGGAAAGTTAAAGATCATAAAGATGTAGAAGCTAGCCAATGAAAAGTGACAAGTTATAAAGTAATAGTTGGGAGTTGAAAGGAAAGTTAAAGGTCATAAAGATTGGGGAACACAAAAAATTCCTGAGGGAAAAAATGGGGGTGGCGCATATCATGCACCACCCTCGCTTGCCTTGCTACCCCCCTCTGCTCTGGACAGAAGCAGGAAAATGCCATCAGCCTACTGGCTGCATCGCATTCTGGGGGGGGGGCGAGACTGAGGGATCATTGGCGTTCCGCAAAGGTCGCCTCAGAGGTCTTCCTTGTTGAGGCTCCAGGTCGCAAGCCCTGTTTAGGGGCGATGACGTCCACCTCTCCACGGCCGCTGGCGACATTTTCTTCAGGGACCTGCAAGCAGGGACATGTGAGCCTTCTGGCCTGGTTTTGGGGCGGTTGGGGTCAAGCGCTAGGGTAAGCCCTCTGTGTGGCAGATTGTGTGCAGGATGGGTAAGTAGAGATCTTCATTGGCATGTATTCTGAGGTAGCAAGGTCGAGGGGTGAGCCAGGACCACTCAGACGATACTTACCAGGGTTGGTGAGGCTGGGCGCCCCTTTGGCTGGGTAAGCAAAGACCACCCCATGGCTTGCCTAAGGGGAGTCTGCGCTGCCCAGCTGCCTCAAACCCCTCAGGGTTGGCTGTGATCAGCTTTCCCAGTCTATGAATGGGCAGAGCTTGGAGTCAGAGTGTCACGCCTGAGGGTAGCAGGGGGAACATATTGGACAGCACTGTTTTTCCCCCACCTAGTTCCCACACGCTGGGGGATGTTATAGGTTTTGCCCTGCTGCAAATTTTATACGCTTATTAGAATTTAACAAAGTGACCTTTTATCCAAACCTCTGTCTAGCATGTTTATTGGGGGGGGGGGTTTCCCCCACCCCACAGGTAATAACTGAAACATGAATTAGTCCTAAGAACAAATAAGTATTCACAGAAAACTTCCTCTATCAAATTAAAAACACCCCTTTTTTACTTTTACCCCTATTTAACCCCTTAGAGGTGAAATTAAAAAAACAACATGTTAAATTTCTAAAGATTTTAAAAAGACACCCACATGCCAAGAAAGTATGTTAGAACTCCACAAACACAGGAGATACAAAGGGTTCTATAATTTAGGGGTAGATTAGGGCATAATCCCGAAATATGTTTTAAAGTACTGTATTTGTATGGGTAATCTTTCATGTTTCTAGGCTCGGGGGTTTGGCCTGGGCGGTGATGAGTCAGTCAGGACATTTGCTTTTCTATATATACATCTCTGTAACATAAGAACAGCCCTGCTGGAAAGGCCCATCTAGTCCAGCTTCCTGTATCTCACAGTGGCCCCACCAGATGCCTCAGGGAGCACACAAGACAACAAGATCATCTGTTTCCTGTTGTCACTCCCTTGCACCTGGCACAGAGAAAACATCTTTCTAAAACCAGGAGGTTGCTTATGGCTTGTCACCTGTGATGGTCTTTTCCTCCATGAATCTATCCAAACCCCTTTTAAAAGGCATCTAGGCCAGGTGCCATCACCACATCCTGTGGCAAGGAGTTCCCCAGATGAATTACACACTAGGTGAAGAAATATTTTCTTTTGTCTGTTCTAACTCTCCTCCCACTCAATTTTACTGCATGTCCTCTGGTTCTGGTGTAGTGCTCTCTCCATCCCATGTATAATTTTATATGTCTCAACCATGTCCCCCTCTGGCGCTTTTTTTCTAGACTGAAAAGCCCTGTTATTGCCCCAAGACCTCTAAAAATGAACAGGAACAAATATACAAACAGTGCAACACTTACAGTGCAGTCCTATGTGCTGCTGCGCCGGGGGAGCGTGCACTCCCCCAGCGCAGGGTGTCGTACAGAGGTCGTTCCCATGCCCGCTGGAGCAGGTAAAGCCTACACCGGCCGTTGCAGTGGGAGGGGAGGGCAGACCGGGCAGCAAGAGGGGAGCAGTTGGACACACACACACCCAGGCATGGAGAGCGCGGGGATATCGGCGGCGAGATACGCCGATATCACAAGCCCTTTCGTTTGGGAAGTCATATGCAAACTCTTCAGTTTGGGAAGTCATATGCAAACTCATATGAGATACGAGATCCATCCCACCCTTTTTTTCCTACAGTAGAAGAAACAGGCACCATTTTTCCACACACATCCATCCAGGAAGCTAACACAATTTGGTGAGGTCATGTTGTGTCCTTTGCCGTCACCAGGACGACCTCCCTTCCCCCTTCCCTTCCCACCTCTCCCTCCGTCCACCTCAACAGGTACCCCGGCCTCTTCCCTCTCTTCCCACTCGTCTTTCTCCTCCTGCTTCTCTGTCCTCCATTCCATCTCTCTGGTCTCTTCCCCTCCCCTCTTCCTCTCTAATACCGCCTCAAGTCCTCCCCACGGCCGGGACCAGTGCTTCCCCATCCTAGTAGTTTTGGCACGGCACAGCCCCACAATTATGGCAGCGTCCAACTCAGCAGGGCTGGCGAGGCCCAGTAATGGCATCATTGCCAAGTGTTGTCGGTCCTGCTGTTGCCATCGTCTCACCTCTGCCATGCCACAGCCTGCCAGGGCTCTGCGGGCGACAACTCTGTCAAAGCCATCCAAGCTAGTGGCCATTTCCACCCCTTGTGACAATGAGTCCCACAGGCTAAGTATGTGCCAAGTGAAAAAAGATCTCCCTTTGTCCAATTTAAATCTCCTCCTGATCAATTTTCATTAGATGACCCCTAGTGTTATTGTTTTCAGAGACAAAGAAAATCATGCCGGTATTTGGATGAATAAAGGTTAAATATAAGACTGCAACTTGAAAAAGTGCATCTCTGCCCAGTTAGAGTTATTGACATAGATTTTCTTTCTTTGAATTCACAGATGGTAACTAGGTAATTAAACAAACTCGCAACCCAGTCCCTATTGGGCTCTATTGCTGCCAGAACGAGTGTTCCAGCAGCCGTATCTGCACGTTTCTGGAACCTGCTGGAGAGGCCGGAGCAGTGTGGCGGCAGGGCGAGGAAGGGTGGAGTGGGAGGGGGAGGGCAGAATGGGGGAAGGGCTGAGGGGACATGACAGAAGCAGGAGTGGGTGGCACCCGGCGTGGGTGACTTGCTCTGGATGTTATTCCCTCTGGTAGCAGTTGGCATTTCCACTTTGTCTCATCAAACTTGCCAGCTAAGGAGCAGGTGCAGGTCCGACGAGACCTACTGGAAAGCAGGAGACTTACGGAGGGATACGGAAAAATAATTTTGCCTTTCTCCCCCAAGTCTCCCAATCAGGCCCCCCCCCACCTTATCGTTAGCGCAGCTCATTTTAGTGCATGCTATAGCAGGGGAAACCATAGGAATGGGATCTAGGTGTGATAGTATCATCAGATTTAATATTATCTCCTAAAGTTTATGTCGGCATTGTTCCTTTCAATAACAATTGGGGGAGAAATGGCAAAGGATTCTCCCAGGTTCACCCTGGGGAGCTCTAACGCTCCAGAAACGAGGCAGCCCTCAGAACAAGACATTGTATGATTTGAAAGCAGCTGCTTCATGCCCACAAAGCGGTGGAGTCACGTGCGCACCCCACATCCATTTCACCCATATATTTATAACTTTTTAGTATCTCATTAGGTCGTCCCCCTTCTTTGCATATCATTACAACAGCGCAGTTTACCTGTTACGTATAATGCCTTCCGCTACGTTTCTATTCTCCTTTATCACGTGGTTCTACACTGAATGCAGATCCGTGTACCTCTCTAGCCACAGACAGGCAGCTCAATCCTGTGTATCCTATGCAGGTTCCAGGCTGCCTAGGGGCTGCCCCGGTTGCACATCGAGGGAAGGGGACAATCGTCCCCTTCGCCGGGAGTAAGCGGTGGGAGTGGGCCTCCTCGAATGTACGCATACATTTGCGCCGGCCGTGTAAGACCACACCAAGCCTGGAGAGGGCTTTGGATATCGGCGTATCGCCGCCCTCTCCAGGCCCGGGGAAGCTAATGGCCCCCCTCACTACCCAGTCCGCCCTCCCCCTGCCGCTGTCCCGGCCAGTGTAGGCCTTACCTGCTCCGGTGGCTGCGGGGACGGCAGGACTGCAGGGTACTCTCCGGGTACTGTAAAAGCGCTTTATGGCATGTTTACGACACCTTGCACTGGGGGAGCATGTGCTCCCCTGGCGCTCCAGTACACTGGATTCCACTGTCAGTTTCGGTATATTCAGGCCAACGATAAGCGCTCAGGTTAACAACAAGGCCACATATAATCTAAAATATATGTCCACATATAAAAAAGGACACATATATGGACACATATCAATCTAAAAATGACCTCCATCGTCAGCTCCCAGAGTGTACAAAAAGGAAAGCTAACAAACAGAATATTAAAATTCTCAGCACATCATTAATATAGCCGCCTTGGGTCCCTTCGGGGAGAAAGGCGGGATAGAAATACTGTAAATAAATAAATAAATAATAAATAATAAATAAATAATATAGAAAAATATATAATAAAATCACTATACACCATATATATTTTAACCTCTAATATAAACCTCACACAATAACCAATAAAATACTGCTAAATGCTGCTAAATGGAATACTGTCAACTGGGCAAGTTCAGGAACACAGAATACCATCCTATTCTGAACCTATAATTTATTTGACACGATTTTTTAATTTGGTCCACACAGATATTTATAATGCTCATAATTATAACACCCAGCAGTACTGAAACTCCTTGTGTTGATTTTTGGTTCGTTCTTCAACTGAAGGTGAAGGGGCAGAAAAGAGCGACCAAAATGATTAGTGGGCTGGGGCATCTCCCTTATGAGGAAAGGCTACAGTGTTTGGGGCTCTTCAGTCTAGAAAAAAAGGCGCCTGAGGGGGGACACGATGGGCAGCCCAATCCTGTCCAACGTGGCAGCCGGCCTAAAGAAACGGCTGCTGCATCCTAGGCCCATTGCGGCCTGCAACGGTACAGCCCGGGCTCACCTTCCCCCGGTGTAAGCAGCGCGGGCCACAATGGGCCTCCTTGGATACGTGCCAGCTTTTTAGCTGGCGTAAACCAAGGAGACTGTGGAAGGCTGATCTGGCCTGTGATGTGGCATAGGATATCAGCGCAACTCAACCCAGGGTGGGCCAGCCAATGGCCCTCTCCCTCGTAACCCCTCCCCTGCATCAACCAGCGCGGGACTCACCTGCAGTGGCAGTGCAGATCGTGGCGGGGAACGAAGTAAGCTGTGCCGGCCTCCGCTGCTAACTCTAAGGGGATCAGAAACTTACTTTCCAGCACATTTACAACACACTAGGTGCTCGTTCCACCAGCCTAATTCTATGCAGGATTGCGCCGTGAGACATATAAAATTATGCAAGGGATGGAGAGAGTGGATAGAGGGAAGTTTTTCCCTCTCGTATAACACCAGAACCAGGGGACGTGCACTAAATTTGAGTGGAGGAAGAGTTAGAACAGAAAAAAAAAATTCTTAACCCAATATTTCTTCTGTGGAAATCCTTGCCGCAAACTGGGGTGATGGCACCTGGCCTAGATGTCTTTAAACAGGATTAGATAGATTAATGGAGGAAACGTCCATCACAAGTTACAAGCCATAAGCAATCGTTTTTTCTGTACACCAAGTGCAAGACAGTGGAAAGAGGATAAAGGTATCTAGTTGTCCTGTGTGCTCCCTGAGGTATCTGGTGGGGCCACTGTGAAATACAGGAAGCTGGACTAGATGGGTCTTTGGCCTGATCCAGCAGGCCTCTTCTTATGTAATTAAGCAATCTCCGCACTCCTAGCAATTGTATGGTTGCTCCCTTGTGTGGATTCTTTGATGTGAAGTCAGCCTTGTGCTCCGACTGAAGCACTTTCCACACTCCAAGCATTTATATGGTTTCTCCCCTGTGTGGGTTCTTTGATGCACAGTCAGGTGTGAGCTCACCCTGAAGCTTTTTCCACATTCAAAGCATATATATGGTTTCTCCCCTGTGTGGGTTCTTTGATGCACAGTCAGGTGTGAGCTGTGACTGAAACTCTTTCCACAATCGAAGCATTCATATGGTTTCTCCCCTGTGTGGATTCTTTGATGAAAAGTCAGGTTTGAGCTCACACTGAAGCTTTTTCCACACTCCAAGCATTTATATGGTTTCTCCCCTGTGTGGGTCCTTCGATGTACAATCAGCTTTGAGCTCCGACTGAAGCTCTTTCCACACTCCAAGCATTTATATGGTTTCTCCCCTGTGTGGGTTCTTCGATGCAAAGTCAGGTGTGAGCGCTGACTGAAGCTCTTTCCACACTCCAAGCATTCATATGGTCTCTCCCCTGTGTGGGTTCTTTGGTGCAATATCAGTCCTGAGTTGTCACTGAAGCTCTTTCCACACTCCAAGCATTTATATGGTTTCTCCCCTGTGTGGGTTCTTTGATGCACAGTCAGGCTTGAGCTCACACTGAAGCTCTTTCCACACTCCAAGCATGTATATAGTTTCTCACATGTGTGGGTTCTTTGATGGATAGTCAGGTTACCATTCCGACTGAAGCTCTTTCCACACTCCAAGCATTTATATGGTTTCTCCCCTGTGTGGGTTCTTTGATGCACAGTCAGACTTGAGCTGTCACTGAAGCTCTTTCCACACTCCAAGCATTTATATGGTGTCTCCCCTGTGTGGGTTCTTTGATGCACAGTCAGGTGTGAACTCACCCTGAAGCTTTTTCCACATTCAAAGCATATATATGGTTTCTCTCCTGTGTGAGTTCTTTGATGCACAGTCAGGTGTGAGCTCACAGTGAAGCTCTTTCCACACTCCAAGCATTTATATGGTTTCTCCCCTGTGTGGGTCCTTCGATGTACAATCAGCTTTGAGCTCTGACTGAAGCTCTTTCCACACTCCAAGCATTCATATGGTCTCTCCCCTGTGTGGGTTCTTTGATGTGAAGTCAGGTTTGAGCTCTGACTGAAGCTCTTGCCACACTCCAAGCATTCATATGGTCTCTCCCCTGTGTGGGTTCTTCGATGCAGTATCAGTCCTGAGCTGTCACTGAAGCTCTTTCTACATTCGAAGCATTTATATGGTTTCTCCCCCGTGTGGCTTATTTGATGCAAAGTCAGGTGTGAGCTCACACTGAAGCTCTTTCCACACTCCAAACATTTATATGGTTTCTCCCCTGTGTGGGTCCTTTGATGTATTCTCATTTTTGATTTCTTGCTGAAGGTCTTTGCACGTTTGAGGCATTTTTCCTTCCTCTTTCCAGTTACGTTTTCTGGATCAACTGGCTGATTCTTCTTCCTTCTCTTCCCGTTGGGATGTTCCTGCTGGACTGGGATTTCATGGAGCTCATAATCCTGAGAAAGAACCGCTTGAGTCCTCCAGGGCAGTTCTGGGCTCCCCTCTTGCCTCCCGGATTCATCCTGCTCTCGAAACGCGACTTCCTCTATGTCAAGCACGGTTGCTTCTGGCGACGCCCCACATGGCTCCCTCCGATTCTCACTATCTTGTGCGCTGCTTCCTGGAACAGAGAGAGAAGCTGGATTAGCAGTGCAACAGAGAGCTGGAACCTCTAACACACACTCCTAGGCACATCTACACAGATGAATACTCCAATGGATTCAGTGGCACTGGCTCCCGGGAAAGTACGTGTACGATCGCGGTCCTGTTCAGTGACCGACTCTCAGTTAGCCGTTGGGGACGCAAAGGAGGAACAGCGAGTGGGACACTTGTTTCCACTGAGAGTGATGAGGGGGGCTGTTGTGCTGTTAGGTAACACTGTTTTTCTGACCGTCTCCCAGAACCACATCTGCCGCCTCCTTTCTGAAGAAGATCCAAAGCAGCGGCACAAGGGACCGTGAGTGACCGGTGTCTCTTTTTTTGTGTCCCAAAACTCTGTGGACGGGAGCATATGTGAAGGGTCACACACGCAAGAGCAACAAACACTCCAGCAGTATCAGCACTAATAAACCCAGAGGTTCAGCTCACTGCAGGCGGAGGATCAGTCTGGGCTCCCCTGCGGAAACCCTCTCTTGACTGTGCTCGTGGCAGAGTCCCCCTACGACCCCTCCGAGCACTCAGCGAGGACAGGCAAGGCTCCACTCCACAGCCGAACGTCACTGACTGGCCACCACTAGCAAGCAGGCCAGCCAAGGACAGGATCGGGGCCTTCGAGCATGTGTGCACGCTTGAGTGAGTGTGTCTGGATGTCAACGTCCACTTTGTGATCCCTACATGTGGCGCTGAGCCTTGTCCCCCAACTTGGCCTCTGGGCACAATTCCCACAACCTCTGTTCTGCAGTCCGCTGCTCCAGTGACTTTAGCCTGAGCAGAACAGGATTTCACAGACCTTCTCTTTCACCAAAGAAGCCACTACGCTGGGCAGATACAAAATCTGCGAAAAGTGAGGCCACCACCTCCACCCCATCGACACAGATCCACCCGCATGGAGCTGAAAAGGGACAGGAGGGTGATGGACAACAGGATTAATATGTCACATCCTGAGCTCCATTCGGAGCCCATTCATGACCCCTCAAATTTCACTGACTTTGGAGGTGGTGTAAATCTAAAAGCACTCAGTGGGGTAAATGGAGAGCAAAACATCATTGCTCCGCCCTTCCCACCCCGGTCGCCTGCACCTTCTGGTGCAAAGGCCCTGTCAGGATCGCCTCGCTGTGGTGAATGGGAACTCTGCACCACCACGGACACGCCCCTCCTTCCTGGGATACGTTGGCGCTGGTTAGGCTGAGTCAGCTTAGTACAGTTCTGCCAGCCTGCACTCATTGCCTGCAAGCCTGAGTCAGCAGCTTCGCTTCTGCATTTGCTGGGTGTGGACAATTTGCAACTGTCTCTGTCCATACGGCTGCGTATTTTGCCGTGGAGGACATAACTCGGCTGGATTCCAGTCAGTTTGAGCTCTTTTTAATGCCATCTATAAAATCCCTTTTGAGAGACAGGAAGTTTCCAAAGCAGCAGAGCGCCAGAGAAGGGGCCGTGGCTCAGTGGCAAAGAAGGGGCTCGTAGGAGAAGGCAGGCTGAGCCAGAGGAATAGGACCTAGTGGTTAGTAGTGTACACACTACCCTTCCTGCTTTCCACTCTCGCTTTATTGTACCAGCAGCTGAACGGGTAAAAACTCTGGTATTTTGCATCCACTATCACCATACGAGGCTAAAGAGACAAGGCAGAGCAGGGCTGTCAGGGGACCACCACCCCCCACCCCAGGACAGCACGGTAGTGTCTGCAGGGCCAAGAGACATGACGCTCCGTTGAATTACCCGTGAACATGAACTGGGCAGAAAAAGGGTCAAAATAGAACAGTTTATTAAAGGGCTATGCAAAAGGGATTTAACAATATGGGGAAAGAAAGGTGAGGAGTAAACGTAGAAGCAGGATGAGGCCAAAAGGCCTGAGCTTGACAGGTGGGAAAATGTAAAGAAAGGTTTCAGAGGCATCTGGTGGGACCACTGTGAGATACAGGAAGCTGGAATAGATGGGCCTTTGTCCTGATCCAGCAGGGCTGTTCTTATGTTCTTATCAAAAGGACGCAATGACAGGTAATGCCCATCATATGGCACCGAAATGCTGCTCCATTCCTCCTCCTCTTAACCAGCCTTCCAGGTGATGAGGTCAGAAAGGCAAAGAGGTACTACGATGACGCATCCTAGACACCACCAACTTACCCCAGATGGGAGAGAGCGTCTGTTATGATGATGAAGGGTCCCCATTCCCCACAGCACCCTTCCGGTCCCTCCCACCCATCCCCTGCTGGGCTAAAGCTACTGCTGTGTTTAGCTGTACTGTACTTAAGCAAGTTACCTGCTGGTTTCTCTTCTTCTTCCTTGAGATCCTGCAGAAATGCACACTCCCCTTCTTCCAGCTGGGAAATGAAGGCAGGTTTGGGAAAGTCCTCTGAGAAGGAAACAAGGAGATGAGCTTTCCCAAGTGACCTGATTCTAGTTGCCTTACACCAGCAAAAGCTCATGGAGTGGGGCAGGAGAAGACGTTCAAAAGTGTCGTAGCTCCAGGGAAGGGGCCGTGGATTAGTGGAGAGCAGCTGCTCTGCATGCAGAATATCCCCGGTTCAGTCTCTGGCAACGTTTCCAGGTGGGGATCGAAAGACTCCCCAGAAACCCTGGAGAGCCGCTGCCAGCCAGTGTAGACAGCACTGAGCTAGATGAAGAAAGGTCTGACTCTGCATAAGGCAGCTGCCCTGTTCAGCTCTATGGCAATTTCTGGATTCTGCTTGCTAGCAATTCTCTGATGTGGCTGAAGTGCAGTCGGGATCCGGCGCCTTGAGAGCTGCATAAGAGGCAATGGAGTAACAGGCCCATCCATGAGGTCAACTGAGACAATTGCCATGGGTAGCAGACTAGCACGGGGTGGCCATCTTCACCTGCCCACTCACTTCCATTGTGCCTCCTCCCATTCCCTGGCTTGGGAAAGGAACAGCAGGACTGAGCAGAAGAGGAAATGTGCAGGAGAGGAAAGGGGGGGGGTCAGAGCATCAGTCTCTCAGATCACACTGGCACTTTACAGCTCAGGCAAGCTGCTGTTGTGGCCTTCCAGGTGATGAGGTCAGAAGGGCAAAGAGGTACTATGATGACTCATCCTAAACATCGCCAACTTGCCCCAGATGGGAGGGGAGCGTCTGTTATGATGAAGGGTCCCCATTCCCCACAGCACCCTTCCGGTCCCATCCACCCATCCCCCTCTGTTGTTGTTGTTCAGTCGTTAAGTCGTGTCCGACCCTTCGTGATCCCATGAACCATATCCCGCCAGGCCTTCCTGTCCTCCACTATCTTCCTGAGTTCGCTCATTTTCATGTTCGCTGCATCGGTGATGCTGTCTAACCATCTCATCCTTTGCCTTCCCCTTCTCCTTTTGCCTTCAATCTTTCCCAGCATTAGAGTCTTCTCCAGAGAGTCCTCTCTTCGCATTAGGTGGCCAAAATCTTTGAGTTTCAGCCTCAGTACCTATCCTTCCAGGGAACAGTCAGGGTTGATTTCATTTAGGATTGACTTATTTGATCTCCTAGCAGTCCAAGGGACTCTCAGGAGTCTTCTCCAGCACCACAGTTCGAAAGCATCTATTCTTCGGCGCTCAGCCTTCCTTATGGTCCAACTCTCGCAACCATACATTGCTACTGGGAACACCATCGCCCTGACTATGCAAACTTTTGTTGGCATGGTGATATCTCTGCTTTTTATTATGCTGTCTAAGCTTGCCATAGCTTTCCTTCCCCCTCTGGGCTGGAGCTATTGCCGTGTTAAGGTGTACTGTACGTAAGCAAGTTACCTGCTGGTTTCTCTTCTTCTTCCTTGAGATCCTGCAGAAATGCACACTCCCCTTCTTCCAGCTGGGAAACGAAGGCAGGTTTGGGAAAGTCCTCTGAGAAGGAAACAAGGAGATGAGCATTCCCAAGTGACCTGATTCTAGTTGCCTTACACCAGCAAAAGCTCATGGAGTGGGGCAGGAGAAGAAGTTCAAAAGTGTAGTAGCTCCAGGGAAGGGGTCGTGGCTCAGTGGAGAGCAGCTGCTTTGCATGCAGAATATCCCCGGTTCAGTCTCTGGCAACGTTTCCAGGTGGGGATCGAAAGCCTCCCCAGAAACCCTGGAGAGCCGCTGCCAGCCAGTGTAGACAGCACTGAGCTAGATGAAGAAAGGTCTGACTCTGCATAAGGCAGCTGCCCTGTTCAGCTCTATGGCTGTCCCCGGATTCTGCTTGCTAGCAATTCACTGATGTGGCTGGAGTGCAGTCGGGATCCTGTGCCTTGAGAGTTGCATAAGAGACGGTGGAGTAATAGGCCCATCCATGAGGTCAACTGAGACATTTGCCTAGGGTAGCAGATTGGCAGGGGGTGGCCATCTCCACCCGCCCACTCACTTCCATTGTGCCTCCCCCCCACTCCCTGGCTTGGGAAAGGAACAGCAGGACTGAACAGAAGAGGAAATGTGCAGGAGAGGATGGGGGTGGTGAGGGGGGGGCAGAGCATCAGTCACTCAGATCACACTGGCACTTTCAGTCTACAGCTCAGCCAAGCTGCTGTCGCGGCCTTCAGGTGATGAGGTCAGAAGGGCAAAGAGGTACTACAATGACTCATCCTAGACACCACCAACTTACCCCAGATGGGAGAGAGCGTCTGTTATGATGATGAAGGGTCCCCATTCCCCACAGCACCCTTCCGGTCCCATCCACCCATCACCCTCTAGGCTGAAGCTACTGCTGTGTTTAGCTGTACTGTACGTAAGCAAGTTACCTGCTGGTTTCTCTTCTTCTTCCTTGAGATCCTGCAGAAATGCACACTCCCCTTCGTCCAGCTGGGAAACGAAGGCAGGTTTGGGAAAGTCCTCTGAGAAGGAAACAAGGAGATGAGCTTTCCCAAGTGACCTGATTCTAGTTGCCTTACACCAGCAAAAGCTCATGGAGTGGGGCAGGAGAAGACATTCAAAAGTGTCGTGTCGTTCAAAAGACGTTTAAACATCTCGTGGTAAGCTACAAATGTACCAAAATGAACAGAATCCATGACATCAAGTTCCAAAATGGATTTTTCATTGAGGGAACCACTGCCTCAGAGTGATGAGCCTGGACAGTTCTGGTACTCACGAAGGTCACCCTAATTGCAAAGTACTTTCACCTCTTGCTTCCAGTTGGGGGAGGGGAATTTGGAGTGACCACTACGTAAGGGCCTGGAAGTTTCGGCTGGTCCAAATTTCTGGTTGGCTGTTCCCTAGTCACCAGGTGTAAGATAATGCTAAGTTTGCCTAGTTGTTGCTAGCCAGCCATGGGGCAAGGAAGAACTCTGCGGAGCTTCTTCTTGTCTAGGAGACGCGCTGTGACCCAGCCAAAATGGAGCCCTGTCCTTATCACGCTTGGTGGGACTCAATATTTACACTCTAGCCATGCTCAGGAAAGCTAACTTTTAGGTGAGTGTTAGGAACCAGTTAGTTTTAGGAAGAAAGCTTTATTGGTTTAAACTGTTTACTATGCCTTACCAAGAACCTTTACTTGGATTACATTCCTTCTTGGATGTAATCTTTAATTATATTTAACAAAATATCTTTTACAGGGGCTGTGGGTCCCCAACAGGCGGCGGGCGCACGGGTGTGTGTGTACTTGCTTGTCGGATGGCCTCCGCTGCTGTGTTCGTCCTCCTGCTGGGCCCGCCCGCCCTGGAGCCGTTTGGCTCCGAAAAGCCTTCCAAAACGGCATAGGGGGGTCCATTTTCGGCGGCATGTGAAAATGACGTCATGCCCCCAGGATGTGTGGCTTGTGGCGGCACATGGGGGGGTGTCGTGGCAGAATTGGCCACGGGGGGGGGGGGTACGGCCGCTACTGGCTGTGGGGCTGGCGTAGTGGTGGCAGTTCATTCTACCCTTGGGTTGGTGCCCAAGCCAGGAAATTCAGATCCCCTGGTTAGTAAGTCCTATTGGAGTTAATCGGGTAGATCTGAGTCAGTAAACTTGTACTTATTCATTCGGTTTGATTGGCAAAAACCTGGCTTTACCCCCTCTGAAGTTGTTGCTCCATGAGTGGGTTTCCCTTGGCCAAGAAACATCTCTAAAGGAACAGTAGTCTTGTCTCTCCGAGGGCCAGTCTGGGAGAAGAGCTACTTGGTAAAAGACGTTCATAATAGCTACACAGCGGGTCTACTGTGAGGAATGGATACATCACCTCAGTGGGCAGATGTGGGTCAGAAACCCTGAAGGCTGCGGCCACCTTGGTGCTCTGGTGGGCTGAAGGTGACCAGGGAGGCGCTTGGCCGGGAGGACTGCGGATCCCTCCACCCACCCACCCACCCAAGTCACACACACTGAACGATGCAGATAGTTTCACATATGCTCTGCAAGAAGGTCGCTCTCTAGAGGGCAGACATTTGGGGCTGTATTTTCCCCACTCGGGGGCTGAGGGGCTCACCCTGCTTTGTGCTCCTCGGTTCCATCTTCTGAGAGCCTCAACTGTCCGAGTCTTCTGGATCAGGCCCAGATGCTGGAAGGATCCTTTGTAGTTGCAAAATCCAGCTCTCTTCTTTATGATTTCTAAATGGCAACCCACTCCAGTAACCTTGCCAAGAAAATCCCATGAACACTACCAAAAGGCTAAAGGATATGATGCCGGAAGATGAGCCCCTCAGGTCGGAAGGTGTCCAATATGCTACTGAGGAAGAGCGGAGGACAATTCCAAATAGACCCAGAAAGGATGAAGCAGTTGAGCTAAGGCCAATAGGACGTTCAGCTGTGGATGTGTCTGAGGATGAAAGGAAAATAAAATGCTGCAAGGAGCAATACTGCTTAGGAACATGGAATGTGAGGTCTATGAATCAAGGCAAGCTGGATGTGGTCAAAAATGAGATGATAAGATTGAACATTGACATCTTGGGAATCAGCGAACTAAGATGGATGGGAATGGGCAAATTTAATTCAGGTGAACGTCATATCTACTACTGTGGGCATGAATCCCTTATAAGAAATGGAGTAGCCCTCATAGTCAATAAAAGAGTGGGAAAGGCAGTACTGGGGTGCAACCTCAAAAACGACAGAATGATTTCAGTTCAAATCCAAGGCAAACCATTCAACATCACAGTAATCCAAGTGTATGCCCCAACCACTGATGCCGAAGAAGATGAAGTTGACCGGTTCTATGAAGACCTACAACATCTTCTAGAACTGGCACCCCAAAAAGATGTCCTTTACATCATAGGAGACTGGAATGCTAAAGTAGGAAATCAAGAAATAAACGGAACAACAGGCAAGTTTGGCCTTGGAGCGCAAAATGAAGCAGGGCAAAGGCTAACGGAGTTCTGTCAAGAGAACAAGCTGGTCATAGCAAACACTCTTTTCCAACAACACAAGAGGTGACTCTACACATGGACATCACCAGATGGTCAATACCGAAACCAGATAGATTATGTGCTTTGCAGCCAAAGATGGAGAAGCTCTATAAAACAAGACCTGGAGCTGACTGTGGCTCAGATCATGAGCTTCTTATTGCAAAATTCAGGCTTAAATTGAAGAATGTAGGGAACACCACTAGATATGACCTAAATCATATCCCTTATGAGTATACAGTGGAGGTGAAGAATAGATTTAGGGCATTAGACCTGGTAGACAGAGTGCCTGAAGAACTATGGACGGAGGTTCGTAACATTGTACAGGAGGCAGCAACTAAAACCATCCCAAAGAAAAAGAAATGCAAGAAAGCAAAGTGGCTGTCAGATGAGGCTTTACAAATAGCTGTGGAAAGAAGGAATGCGAAAAGCAAGGGTGAAAGGGAAAGATATTACCAACTGAATGCAGAGTTCCAGAGAATACAAGGAGAGATAAGAAGGCCTTCTTAAATGAACAATGCAAAGAAATCGAGGAAAACAACAGAATGGGGAGGACTAGAGATCTCTTCAAGAAAATTGGAGATATCAAGGGAGTGTTTTGTGCAAAGATGGGCATGATAAAGGACAAAAAAGGCAGGGACCTAACAGAAGCAGAAGAGATTAAGAAGAGATAGCAAGAATACACAGAAGAACTATACAAGAAAGATCTTAATGTTCCTGATGACCACGCTGGTGTGGTCACTGACCCAGAGCCGGACATCCTAGAGAGTGAAGTCAAGTGGGCCTTAGGTAGCATTACTAACAACAAAGCTAGTGGAGATGATAATATCCCAGCTGAGCTACTTAAAATCCTAAATGAGGATGCTGTGAAAGTGCTGCACTCAATATGCCAACAAATTTGGAAAACTCAGCAGTGGCCAAAGGATTGGAAAAGGTCAGTTTACGTTCCAATTCCAAAGAAGGGCAGTGCCAAAGAGTGTTCAAACTACCGTACAATTGCACTCATTTCACATGCTAGCAAGGTTATGCTCAAAATCCTACAAGCTAGGCTTCAGCAGTACGTGAACGGAGAACTACCAGAAGTACAAGCTGGGTTTCGAAAGAGGCAGAGGAACTAGAGATCAAATTGTCAAAATGCGCTGGATCATGGAGAAAGCACAAGAGTTCCAAAAAAACACCTACTTCTGCTTCATTGACTACACAAAAGCCTTTGATTGTGTGGATCACAACAAACTGTGGCAAATTCTTAAAGAGATGGGGGTACCAGACCACCTTACCTGTCTCCTGAGAAACCTGTATGTGGATCAAGAACCAACAGTTCGAACCGGCCATGGAACAACCCACTGGTTCAAAATTGGGAAGGGAGTACGGCACGGCTGTATATTGTCACCCTGCTTTTATTGTCACCCAACTTATATGCAGAGTACATTATGAGAAATGCAGGGCTGAATGAATCGCAAGCCGGAATCAAGATTGCTGGGAGAAATATCAACAACCTCAGATATGCAGACGATACCACCCTAATGGCAGAAAGTGAAGAACTGAAGAGCCTCTTGATGAGAGTGAAAGAGGAGAGTGCAAAAGTTGGCTTAAAACTCAACATTAATAAAACTAAGATCATGGCATCTGGTCCCATCAATTCCTAGCAAATAGAAGGGGCAGAAATGGAAGCAGTAACAGAGTTTACTTTTTTGGGTTCCAAGATCACTGCAGACAGAGACAGCAGCCATGAAATTTAAAAGACGCTTACTCCTTGGAAGGTAAGCTATGGCAAATTTAGATAGCATAATAAAAAGCAGAGGTATCACCATGCCAACAAAAGTTCGTATAGTCAGGGCGATGGTGTTCCCAGTAGCAATGTATGGCTGTGAGAGTTGGACCATAAGGAAGGCTGAGCGCGGAAGAATAGATGCTTTCGAATTGTGGTGCTGGAGAAGACTCCTGAGAGTCCCTTGGACTGCTAGGAGATCAAATCAGTCAATCCTAAATGAAATCAACCCTGACTGTTCCCTGGAAGGACAGGTACTGAGGCTGAAGCTCAAATATTTTGGCCACCTAATGCGAAGAGAGGAGTCTCTGCAGAAGACTCTGATGCTGGGAAAGACTGAAGGCAAAAGGAGAAGGGGAAGGCAGAGGATGAGATGGTTAGACAGCATCACCGATGCAACGAACATGAAAATGAGCAAACTCAGGAAGATAGTGGAGGTCAGGAAGGCCTGGCGGGATATGGTTCATGGGATCACGAAGGGTCGGACACGACTTAACAACAACAACAACAAATCAAATCTGAAACACAGGTAAAAAGCACCCAGCCCCTCAGCATTCCAGGAACAGTTTCGGGCTTCAAATTCTGGGCTTCAGTGTCCCCTCCACACGCCACCGTGTTTTGCATCATTGGCTTCAGTGCTGAATGGCCCCCTCTGCTCCAGCTTTTCCCTGTCCAACCCCCAATAAAGCCATGGAAGGGGGATTATCGCAGCTCGTCTTCCCCCTCCCTCTATTCCCGGCTGGCCTTTTTGCCTGGCCTCCCCTCCCCGCGCGAGTAAGCCAAGCAGAGCAAAACTCCGGTACTCTCCTCCTCCTCCTCCTCCTCCTCTTCGCTGCCCACCTGGGGGCTGCTCTCCCTCCCCTCTCACTGTAGCCCTGGACCTCCAACGGGATCTGCACTCACCAGAGAGGCTGATTACTTACCCCGCACACTTGCAGGGGGAGAGAAAGGAAGTGGCCGTGGCAGGAACTGGCTTCCGGTCTCCCCCCCTCTAGAAATCCGGAGTTGCTCCTTTTAACCCTCAGAGTGCCTGTCATGAGGGAGCAAAGACTCTGCAGAGGTTTCAGCTTAGATGAGAGGCGCATCTAATCTGACCGGCGTCCCCTCTGCTTCCTTCGATGCAACGAGAGCGGCTTCTCCTGGGGCTGAACTTCCTCTCTCTTCGGGCTGCACATGGCCAACTCAGACCGCAGCTCTTCCCGGGGGTCTTTTCCCCGGAGTCCCCCCAGCTTGATGTCCTGTCACCGAGTCTGGGAGCGGAGGTGGGAGATTTTTGCAAGTCAGCATGCCTAGGTTGCCCTGGACTGGCCACTGCCGGGGTTTGGAGGTGCAGCCTGGGGCTGTTATGCCACGTTTGCTGCCCCCCCCCCCGAAATATTGCATAGGAGCCAACTGTCCTGATTGCTGATCGAATTCTGGCCACCATCAGGGCCGTCTTCACAACATTATAGGCCCCGGCCGGGCAAAGCAGTGCACTGGGCGCATGGGGCCCCTATGTTCGTGAGGCCCCCAGCCAATTGCCCAGCGTGCCCATACATTGGCACTGGCCACCATGCAACACATCTTGCCAGGCCTTCATTTTTAGCACCCCAAAATATCCCAGAAACGTCCTCCCCCCCCCCCTGAATATGTAGTGACTGTGCAGCCTGCTCTACCATTGAGCTCTAGCCCCTCTCTTGGTAGAATATAGAGTTCTGCTTGCATGTTATCTGACTTGCAGGAGATTTAGGATTGGCAGAAGGAGGTACAGTAGTGTACTTCTTCACACAGTGCATAATTAGTCTGTGGAATTCATTGCCACAAGATGTGGAAATGGCCACTAGCCTGAATGGCTGCAGAAGGGGATTAAACACAGTCGTGGATGGAGGACAGGTCTATGGGTGAGTGGTAATCATGATGGCAGTGCGCTACCCCTGGGTTCGGTGGCAGTATGGCGAGAGAGAAGTTTGGCTTTTTTGTGCTCCTTGTGAATTTGGCTTCCCGGAAGCAGCTGGCAGGAGGCTGTCGTGGAAAGGCCCTTGGCTTGATCCAGCAGGGCTTTTCTTCTGTTTTTAATTATTCATTTCAGGGGTGTGCATTTAAATTTATACTTAATTTTTTAAAAAATCAGGTTACCAAGCTAAATGGTGCCTGATCCCTGTCTCTCCAGCATTTGCGAGAAAAAGTCAGTGGAAAAGATGTTTCCGGAGCAGAAGGCAGAGATCTACCTTGGCAAATTCTATTGTTAGTTGGGCTCCCCCCCCCTTTTCCTGTTTCCTTTGTCCTCTTCAATCTACAGGTGATATTTCGTGGATCCCATTTCAGCAGATATGTGGTGATGGCACCTGGCCTAGATGCCTTTAAAATGGGTTTGGACAAATTCATGGAGGAAAAGACCATCACAGGTTACAAGCCATAAGCAACCTCCTGGTTTTTTTTTAGAAGTGGGTTTTCTCTGTGCCAGGTGCAAGGGAGTGGCGACTGGACACAGGTATCTTGTTGTCTCGTGTGCTCCTTGAGGCATCTGGTGGGGCCACTGTGTGACACAGGAAGCTGGACTAGATGGGCTTTTGGCCTGATCCAGCAGGGCTCTTCTTATGTTCTTAGATAGGGATAGGGAAGATGGCTATTGTTAAAGGAGCCATAATCTTTTAGGCAGTGGCGTAGGTAGGTAGGCACTGTGGTACCCGGTGGCGGAATTCAGAATGTCACACACACCCCAGAAGCGACATGGGTGTGACGTAACTTCTGGGGGTGATGTCACACCCCGCGGTTAAAACTTTTTTTAAAGACTGCCCCCTGCCCAAACCCCAGCCTAGCCTGTCGCCCCCACCCCCCTCGGAGCAGCTCCACCACTTTCCCAGGCAGTGAATTGCCCAGGGGGATCAGGGGCAGAGGCAGCACCCCAAAGCTGCTCCAGTCCCAGCCCATGAGAAGGGGCACCCCCTCTGTATCTCCCTTCACTGGGCTCAGCCCCACTGTTGCCAAGCACGAGGGGGTGGTGGCAGGGGAAGCAGCCATTTTATTCCTTTTCTCTTTCCTCGTCTGCACGCCAATGGCCCACCTCCTGGGCCACACTGGAAGAGGTTAGGCAGCAGAGGGGGGGCGTACCTGGGGAGGGGGAGGTTCAGGGGAGGGAGAGGAAAGATCCTGGGGGTAGTGACTTGTGCCAGGATCCTATCCCTGATTTTTCAAGCCGCCCCTTCTTCTCAGACTTTTGCAAGTTACATAGCTGGGGTAGATCCGATCCTAAGAACATCAGAAGAGCCCTGCTGGATCGGGCTGGAAGATATGGTCACCTACTCATGAGTAAACATGCAGTGCTGCTCTTTTTCAGTTTCCATAGGGCTCAATACATTTTCCTTGTCAGCCATCAGCTTGTCAGTTTCACGACCCATCAAAAATCAGGTCACGACCCACTTTGTGGGTCGGGACCCACAGTTTGAGAAGCACTGGTCCAAGTCTAAGGTGTCCTTTTTCATACACCCCCCCCCCCAAAGGGAGGAAGGTCTCTCCAGCGAATGTGGTTACTGAAAATGTGTGAAAGCAGCAACCCTGATCAACATCATCAAAAAAGGCCACACGCCCCCCCCCTTCATATTTCACTCGGATCCTGTGGGGCTCCGTACTCAGGGAATGACGAGGGTTATGTGGTTTGTTGAGAACAGCACACGTGCCGTTCATCTCCTCACAGCCCAGATCCCTCTCTCAGGATGAAATACAATCTTGTCCTTTCTCCGGATGGATTTTCTAGCCACCCCTACATTCCATCCGGCTTCGCTTCCCACACTGACTCCCAGAAATGTCTCCCTACTCTGAATCCCTCACATCGCAGCGCCAGAGAATATTGGTCAAATCTCGCAGGCTTGTTGGGCGGATCTTGAGTTTTGTCTCCCACTTGTACAATCTACAGACGTGATGAGAGATGGATGAGCCATATCTGGATCCAGAGTCACGTTTGCTGGGAGGAGTTGAGAGTGGGAGGAGAGGAGGAAAGAGAATAGAAATACAGGGTAGCATCCGCTTTGGAAAAAGACTGAAGTCTCGAGTCTAAACAACAAGCACATCTCAAGAATCACATTCCTCCTCCAGAACAAAGGCAGGACTTCCACATACTGCATTCAGAGCCGGGATACCCTTCTCCCCACATTGGAAAAGTGGGCCTGAGGAAAGGCTGTCAGCAGGTGAATCAGGGACAGCGCTTTTGATACAGAGGAATGGTTGTTTGTATTTATGGACAGTGTTAGAATTTAGAATGAGAATTATAATCCTTTATTGTTATATTCAGCAAAGACAGAAAACCATAACATACACAGAGGCAGCCAGAAGGCAAGTTGACTTCCATACGATGCAGCTCGGTCAACTGTTGCAGAAAAGCTGCCACCCACCGTCCCAATTCTTTCCGCAGAAGAGTCATTTAGAATAGAACATATCTTAGCCGACAGAAGTCTTTAACATCCACCCTAATATCCTGAGGTGGCTTTGGACTATCTGTCTCGTTCAGAAACTAATATTCTAGTTCAGGTGTTCCCAACCTGTGGTCCGCGTACCCCTTGGCTGGGGTACGTGGACCACAGGCCAGGTGTACGCGAGATGCTGCCCGTTATCAGCTGTTGCAATCAGCAGCTGATAATGGGCAGCTCTTAATGGTTTTTTTCCCAAAATCGTGAGATTTTGCGAGATCCAAGATGGCAGCGCCCAAGAGAACAGGTAGGAAGAGCTACCGGGGACATCGGCTGGGCTGTAGCCATTTTTTCTGGGTTGTGGTGCGACTGGGAGGACCCACCCATGCCGCAACCCGGAAAAAGCACTTTAACAGGGGGTACGCGGGGGCAGTGGTGTTTACACTGACGCAACACCCCCCACATGCTGCCAGAAGACCCACCCCGCGTATGTGTGATGTCACTTACCGGCACGACGCTGCTGAATTTTGGCAGCGGCGCAAAAGCGCATAAACACACACACACACCAGTGTTTTCGCTGCCTTTCCTGGAACGTATGGAGTGATCCTACCGGCCTCCCAGGTTCTGTGCGGCCTAAAAAAGGTTGCGAAAATGGCAGGGTGTGTGTTGCGTCTAAAGGGAAACTGACAGAAAGACTTTCTCTGATTATTTACTGGCTTATTAATTAATTGACAGCCTCAACTGTCTGGGTCTTTTGGGTTACGCCCAGATGCTGGAAGGATCCTTTGTAGCTGCGAAATCCAGCTCTCTTCCTTATTATTTTTATCCAACCTGCCTTTGTTAAAACCAACAGCAAAGAAGAAACCATCAAATACAAAATGAGAGATATACTGTACAGTAAATCAAAACTGCAACACAGGTAAAAAGCACCCAGCCCCTCAGCAGTTCCAGGAACAGTTTCAGGCTTCAAATTCTGTGCTTCAGTGTCCCCTCCACACACCAGAATCTTTTGCATCATTGGCTTCAGTGCTGAATGGCCCCTTCTGTTCCACCTTTTCCATTTCCAACCCCCCACCCCCCTCTGAAATAAAGGCATATAAGGGGGATTATCGCAGCTCGTCTTCCCCCTCCCTCTATTCCCGGCTGGCCTTTTTGCCTGGCCTTCCCTCCCCGCGCGAGTAAGCCAAGCAGAGCAAAACTCCGGTACTCTCCTCCTCCTCCTCCTCTTCGCTGCCCACCTGGGGGCTGCTCTCCCTCCCCTCTCACTGTAGCCCTGGACCTCCAACGGGATCTGCACTCACCAGAGAGGCTGATTACTTACCCCGCACACTTGCAGGGGGAGAGAAAGGAAGTGGCCGTGGCAGGAACTGGCTTCCGGTCTCCCCCTCCCTCTAGAAATCCGGAGTTGCTCCTTTTAACCCTCAGAGTGCCTGTCAGGTAAGAGCAAAGACTGCAGATGTTTCAGATTAGATGAGAGGCGCATCTAATCTGACCGGCGTCCCCTCTGCTTCCTCCGATGCAACGAGAGCGGCTTCTCCTGGCGCCGATCTTCCTCTCTCCTCGGGCTGCACATGGCCAACTCAGACCGCAGCTCTTCCCGGGGGTCTTTTCCCCGGAGTCCCCCCCAGCTGTCACCGAGTCCGGGAGGTGGAAGATCTTTGGAAGTCAGGTTGCCCTGGGCTGGCCGCTGCTGGGGTTTGGAGGTGCAGCCTTGGACTATGTCCGTTTGATTCCCCCCCCCCCCCGAAATAATCCATAGTCAACTGTCTTGTTTGCTGATCGTGTCCTGGCCAGTGGCCATCATAGGACTGACCAAAGGAAGTACTGTAATTCTACACACAGTGCATAATTAGTCTGTGGAATTCATTGCCACAAGATGTGGACTGGAAATGGCCACTAATCCTGAATGGCTGCAGAAGGGGATTGAACACAGGCATGGAGAGGATTATTGGAAAATGGTAATCATGATGACAGTGCACTACCCCTGGTTTCGGGGGCAGCATGCCTCTGAATAGCCGTTGCTAAAAACAGCAATCTGCTTATAGCGATTATTCAGGCAAACAACGAACGTCTCCGTTAAACAGGAAGCAGGAAGTCTCCGTTGGAAGCAGGAATCTTCATGCACACTGACCTGGGGCAGATCTCTGAAGATAATGCAAAGTAGTGAGCTTGGGGGGCGTCAACTACGGATAAGCAGATCCGCAGATATGGTGCTTTCCCCCCCCCCCCCCCTGTATTTTAAACGAATACACTTCCCTCTCTGCAAACAGGAGCCGTTTTCTTTTAGGGGGTCAGAGCTAGGCTTTCCATATGTCCCAGAATGGCCTGGACAGACACGGATTTTGGGGTCCTGTCCCGGAGTTCCAGGTCGTATGGCAGCGTCCGGGAGTCTTGCCGCCACGACCGGGCATCTTCACGCATCGCAAAGAGACCCAGTCGCGGTGGCAAGACTCCGGGCGAATCCAAAGCACCCAGTCATGACGAATCCAAAGCGTGTGCAAGGCGCGGCGGATGCTTCGGACTTGCCCGGTTCCCGGCTGAAGGAGGAGCCCTGGCCATGACACGGCAGTCGATGAGGACGGCAGCGCTGCGCCATGGGAGGAGCAGCAAAAAAGGCAAGCAAAAATGACGCGAAAATACAAAAAGAAAAGGCAACAGCAACAAGGCCAGAAAAAAATTTGAGGCAGCCCAGCTGCCTCAAACCCCTCAGGGTTGGCTGTGATAAGCTTTCCTAATCTATGAATGGGCAAAGCTTGGTGTCAGGGTGTCACGCCCGAGGGTAACGGGGGGGTTATACGGGCAACACCGTTTTTCCCTCACCTAGTGCCTGCACGGTGGGCGATATTATAGATTTTTCCCTGCTGCAGATATTATACATTTATTAGTGATCCTTTATCCAAGCCTCTGTCGAGCGTGTTTATTTAAGGGGTTTCACAGATAACTGAATCACGAAGTAGTACCAAGAACAAATAAGCGTCCTCTATTGAATAAAAAACACCCCTTTTTACTTTTAGCCCCTTTTTACCCCTTTAGGGGTGAAATTTTATAAAATCGTTAAAACAGTTTCTAAAGATGTACGAAGAGGTAGGGTTTACAAGATTAAAAGACATGTAAAAATATACAAATAGTAGTGTCCTCTTTGTTTACAAACAGTAAAACAAGTTTAAAAAAACACGTTTAAAAACACATAAACCGTTCCAAAAACGATAAAAACATTAAAAACACGTTTCGTCCACTAGCTGTGGACCTCTTCAGGTGTCAGCGCAGCAGTCTGTCAAGATGTTAGAGAACTAAGGTAGCAGATCTGCTATTTGAAGAAGGATTGGCATCCATCCAAGGAAAGTGTGCAAAGATCGGTGCAAGCAATAATGCCGGAATTCTGGGCATGCGCTCCTGACCGTGTAACCTCTAGCAAGTGCTCAATCGTGAGGCTGTCAGTCCTGGATTGCTTGATTCTTTTTGCCCATTGTTTTACTGAGAATCAGCATCCAGTTTTTCAACGCAATCCTATCCCACTTACACCACCGGTGTAACCAGCGGTGCAGCTAGAACAGGAGGCCCCAGAACAGAAAGGGGGTTCAAATCCCCTCCAAAGGGGGATTCAATGGGATTTGAATCCCCATTCCGTTCTGGGGCCTCTTGTTCTCGCTGCACCGCTGGTTACACTGGTGGTGTAAGTGGGATAGGATTGTTGCTGTTTGTCTAGTAAGTTGCTGTTTGTCTAAAAATGACAGTTCCTGTTGTTTGTAACAGAAGACCTTGCTGTTTTCATTTACTGATTTCTATCGCTTCAAAATTCAATAATTAGCTTCAGAAATTAAACTCTTTGCATCTTCAAACCTATGTGTTTTTTGCGTGTTCTGCCAATACTGTTCTGGGTGATCACAATTTATAGCTCTTCTGTGTTCTTGAATTCGAGTGTTAATCGAGCATTTGTTGTTGTTCAGTCGTTAAGTCGTGTCCGACCCTTCGTGATCCCATGAACCATATCCCGCCAGGCCTTCTAATCGAGCATTTAGTAGTTCCTATATAAATCTTCCCACACTCACAGGGCACACTGTATACCCTGGGGTTGGACAATGGGGGTCTTGGATCCTTTGGATTTCTCAAAAGTTGTGCCAATTTGTTAGTGGGTTTAAAAATTGTTTTAACATTAAAATGTCTAAAAACCCGAGCAATCTTGTCTGTGGTCCCTTTAATAAAAGGCAACATCAACCAGCTCTTGTGCTTGTTAGGCACGGCACGTTATTTTTACCTGCCTATGAGCTCTTTTCACCTCGGGTGTGGCTGCCTGAAGGCACAGCATAAGTAAAGACTCAGAGACCATAATTTAAGCTCAAATAAGCTTTTATTTAATTAACTTCTTACAAGGGTACCAGTTGCAAGAAGGATGCAATGCCAATGGGACAATGTATCCAGACAGAGGGGTGAGAGGGGTTTTTATAGTGACGCTTATATAACATGTTTTTCCAACATCCTATTTTCTCATGATTTCATATCTCCTAACCACAGACGGTTCCAAGATAGATGTTCCTTTGGTACTGTCTACTAAAAGTCATCGTGACCTGTTCCCTGTTCTTTAGCAATAATAAATGAGAGATTCCAGATGTTCTCTTGTTTGTGTTATTTGTAAGCCTGCTTCTAGAGTGAAGCAAAGTTCATAGTTAGGCCCCAGGCCTTTATGAACCAATATTTGATTTCATATGGACCATCCATGCATATGGAGATTAATCTTGGTCTTCCTTAGATCGTTCTCTATCTTTTCTTTAATCTTTTTCTTGTTTAGCCCAGTTCTTGTTGATCTGTATTGCACTGTACCTGTTGGCTCTCAAAGTTTCCGTGATGATATGTTTCTCTTGTGTGATTGACGCAGCATCACACACGTTAATGGCCCGATATACCAGTGCATTGATTAAAGAATTTTTCTGTGCTGGGTGGTGATTAGAAGTCCCATGTAGTTATCACTCAGTGTGGGAAGGGTTCCCTGTACACAGAATGTGCGCATGTCAAATCCTCTTTCCTGGTTACTAATACATCTAAAAAGGGAAGGGAACCATTGGTCTCTTGTTCGATAGTGAACTGGACGCCCCAGAACGCATGGCCAGAGGCGCCTGTGCACATGTTGCCGCATCCACGGCAATGCCGCCAAACAGTGGCATCACTAGGCCTATGATTTTAAATGAAATTTTAGTCTGTTCTGCGGTGCCTTCGCTTTGGAAACTGTAGGCAGTATTGAATGTTATTTTTACTCAGCTGGTTTTTTCTTTTTACATATGGCATCTTTGCTTGTACAGCCTAGATCTCAGAAGAAACAAGCTACCCTGTTGTCTGTGTGCTCTCAGAGGCATCTGGTGAGGCCACTATGAGATACAGGAAGGTGGAATAGAAGGTTCTTTGGCCTCATCCAGCAAGTCTCTTCTTAAGCTCTTTCTCCACTCCTCGCAATTATATGGGTTCTCCCCAGTGTGGATTTTTTGATGCACAGTCAGTGAGCTCTGATTGAAGCTCTTTCAACATTCGAAGCATTTATATGGCTTCCCCCGTGTGGGTTCTTTGATGCGAAGACAGGTGTGAGCTCCGACTAAAGCTCTTTCCACACTCCAAGCATTTATATGGTTTCTCCCCTGTGTGCAACCTTCGATGTCTAGTCAGTCCTGTGCTATCACTGAAGCTCTTTCCACACTCCAAGCATTTATATGGTTTCTCCCCTGTGTGGATTTTCTGATGCGAACTCAGTTGTGAGCCCTGACTGAAGGTCTTTCCACATTCGAAGCATTTATATGGTTTCTCCCCAGTGTGGATTTTTTGATGCAAAGTAAGGTAATCGCTCCTACTGAAGCTCTTTCCACATTCCAAGCATTTATATGGTTTCTCCCCTGTGTGGGTCCTTAGATGCACAGTCAGTTGTGAGCTCCGACTGTAGCTCTTTCCACACTCCAAGCATTTATATGGTTTCTCCCCTGTGTGGGTCCTTTGATGCACAGTCAGGTGTGAGCTCCGACTGTAGCTCTTTCCACACTCCAAGCATTTATATGGTTTCTCCCCTGTGTGGGTCCTTCGATGCAAAGTCAGGATATCGTTCCTACTGAAAGTCTTTCCACACTCCAAGCATTTATATGGTTTCTCCCCAGTATGGATTTTTTGATGCAAAGTCAGGTGTGAGCTCTGACAGAAGCTCTTTCCACACACCAAGCATTCATATGGTTTCTCCCCGTGTGAGTCCTTCGATGCATAGTCAGCTTTCTCCTCTCACTGAAGCTCTTTCCACACTCCAAGCATTTATATGGTTTCTCCCCTGTGTGGGTTCTGTGATGCAAAGTCAGTTGTGAGCTCTCACTGAAGCTCTTTCCACATTTGAAGCATTTATATGGTTTCTCCCCTGTGTGGGTCCTTAGATGCACAGTCAACCATGAGCTCTCACTGAAGCTCTTTCCACATTCGAAGCATTTATATGGTTTCTCCCCCGTGTGGATTCTTTGATGCAAAGTTAGGTGACGGCTCCTACTGAAGCTCTTTCCACACTCCAAACATTTATATGGTTTCTCCCCCGTGTGGATTCTTTGATGCAAAGTCAGGTGATCGCTCCTACTTAAGCTCTTTCCACATTCCAGGCATTTATATGGTTTCTCCCCTGTGTGGGTTCTTTGATGTGAAGTCAGGCTTGATCTGTTACTGAAGCTCTTTCCACACTCCAAGCATTTATATGGTTTCTCCCCTGTGTGAGTTCTTTGATGCAAAGTCAGTCCCGAGCTCTGACTGAAGCTCTTTCCACATTCCAAGCATTTATATGGTTTCTCGCCTGTGTGGATTATTTGATGGGAAGTTAGGTTTGAGCGCTGACTGAAGCTCTTTCCACATTCTAAGCATTTAAATGGTTTCTCCCCGGTGTGGGTTCTTTGATGCACAGCCAGGTTTGCGCTCACACTGAAGCTCTTTCCACACTCCAAGCATTTATATGGTTTCTCCCCTGTGTGGATTTTTTTATGCAAAGTCAGGTGATCGCTCCTACTGAAGCTCTTTCCACACTCCAAGCATTTACATGGTATTCTCAGTTTTGATTTGGTGATGAAGGTCTTTCCACAGTGAGGCCATTTTTCCTTCCTCTTTCCAGTTACATTTTCTGGATCGACTGGTTGATGAGCTTCAGAGTTATTTCTCCATTTCTTTGCCTGTTTTCCCTCTTGATTCTTTGATCTGTATTGATGCTCAGCTTTCCCCCTTGTCTGGATCTTGTCACGGGAAGTAAGATGTGTGCTTGTGCTAAATCTTTCTCTGCTCTTAGAGCACTGAAATGATTTTTTCCCCAGGGGGATTTTACTAAGCTTCTTAATGTCAGATGTACTACTGACTGTTTCCCCAGGGAAAGGATTCTTCTTCCTTCTCTTCCTGTTGGGATGTTCCTGCTGGACTGGGATTTCATGGAGCTCATAATCCTGAGAAAGAACCGCTTTAGTCCTCCAGGCAGGTGCTGGGCTCCCTTCTTGCCTCCCTGATCCATCCTGGTCTCGAAACGCGACTTCCTCGATGTCAAGCACGATTGCTTCTGGCGACGCCCCACATGGCTCCCTCCGATTCCCACTCTCTTGTGCATTGCTTCCTGGGACAGAGAGAGAAGCTAGATTAGCAGTGCAACAGAGAGGCGGTACCTCAAACACACGCTCCTAGGCACGTCTACACAGATGAAAACCCCAATGGATTTAGTGGCACTGACTCCCAGGAAAGTACATGTAGGATCACAGCCCTGCTCTGTTAGCCGCTGGAGACGCAAAGGAGAAACAGCGAGTGGGAGACACTTGTGTCCACTGAGAGTGACGAGGGGGGCAGTTGTGCTGGTTGGTGACTCTGTTTTTCTGACCGTTTCCCATAACTAAGCAGTGGTTCCGTCTACGTGAATTGAGACAGAGGCAGGGGACAGCAAGGGACAGAAGAGAAGCTCTCGGAGAAGGATGAAAGCCATGGGCTCAAATGACGAGTGGAAATTCCCCCTACGACCCCGCAGTGAGGAGAGGCAGGACACTCCAGCAATATCAGCACTAAAAAACCCAGAGGTTCAGCTCACTGCAGGCGGAGGATCAGTCTGGGCTCCCCTGCGGAAACCCTCTCTTGACTGTGCTCGTGGCAGAGTCCCCCTACAACCCCTCCGAGCACTCAGCGAGGACAGGCAAGGCTCCACTCCACAGCCGAACGTCACTGACTGGCCACCACTAGCAAGCAGGCCAGCCAAAGACAGGATCGGGGCCTTCGAGCATGTGTGCACGCTTGAGTAAGTGTGTCTGGATGTCAACGTCCACTTTGTTATCCCTACGTGTGGCGCTGAGCCTTGTCCCCCAACTTGGCCTCTGGGCACAATTCCCACAACCTCCGTTCTGCAGTCCGCTGCTCCAGTGACTTTAGCCTGAGCAGCTCAGGATTTCGCAGACCTTCCCTTACACCAAAGACGCCACTATGGTGGGCAGATACGAGATCTGCGAAATGTGAGGCCACCACCTCCGCGCCATTGGCACAGATCCAGCCACGTGGAGTTGAAATGGGACAGAGTCACAAGGGTGATGGTGCCCCATTCGGACCCCCAAAACACTCAGTGGGGTACATGGAAAACGAAACTACACTGTCCCCCCCCTTCCGTAGCCTGTACCTTCTGGGGTAAAAGCCCTGTCAGGATGGCCACCCAAGAGTGATTGGGGACTCTGCACTACGACAGAGGCTCCCCTCCTTCCTGGGATACTGAGCTAGATGAAGAAAGGTCTGACTCTGCATAAGGCAGCTGCCCTGTTCAGCTCTATGGCAATTCCCGGATTCTGCTTGCTGGCAATTCAGATGTGGCTGGAGTGCAGTCGGGATCCTTTGCCTTGAGAGCTGCATACGAGGCAATGGAGTAACAGGCCCATCCATGAAGCCAACTGAGACAATTGCCTAGGGCAGCAGATTGGCAGGGGGTGGCCATCCTCACCCGCCAACTCGCTTCCATTGTGCCTCCTCCCACTCCCTGGCTTGGGAAAGGAACAGCAGGATAGTGCTGGAGAGGAAATGTGCAGGAGAGGAAAGGGGTGGGGGTGGGGTGGGGTTCAGAGCATCAGTCTCTCAGATCACACTGGCACTTTCAGTCTACAGCTCAGCCAAACTGCTGTCGTGGCCTTCCAGGTGATGAGGTCAGAATGGCAAAGAGGTACTATGATGACTCATGCTAGACACCACCAACTTGCCCCAGATGGGAGGGGAGCATCTGTTATGATTAGGGGTCCCCTTTCCCCACAGCACCCTTCTGGTCCCATCCTCCCATCCCCCTCTGGGCTGGAGCTACTGCTGTATTTAGCAGTACTGTATGTAACCAAGTTACCCGCTGATTTTTCTTCTTCCTTGAGATCCTGGAAAAATGCACACTCCCCTTCTTCCAGCTGGGAAACGAAGGCAGGTTTGGGAAAGTCCTCTGGGAGGGAAATAAGAAGATGAGATACTTCTGACTGCAAAATATTGAGGCTTTCCAAAGAGACCTGATTCTCGGCTGCCTCCCACACCCCAAAGAACACATGCAGTGGAAAGCGGGGAAGAGGCAAGCTGTTCAAACTCTCACACATGAATATTTCTGTAGAAGCAGCTACGTGGATCCCAACGTCTCGCTGTGGCTTATGGGAGAAGAGCCTCAAATGCTCATGAAACCTGGAATGAATCACTAGTTGGGAATCCAGTTGTTGAGGCAAAACCAGCCACATTTCCTCCATCCACCTGTCAGCGCAGGGAAGAGAAGCCTCGACCAGGACAACGGTCTCCCTCCCCATCCTCCTTTTAAGGCAATTTCCTCTCTGCAAAGACACTGATGACACCATCCTTCAGGGGCATTCCCCCGGCGGGACTCTAGTTTGAATGGCATGTTTGCGCCTCTTTCGGAGGAGACTGCTGTGGCCCTGGACAGGATTGGGCTGCAATAAATTAGGCAAGCAGAGAACGAGAATGAGGAGGCCTGACAAGCCCTGTGGGTTACAAGCAGCTCATCTTGCAGGTAGGTCCTCAAAGGGTTTTTGTACTTTTCATAATTCGTTTCTAGACATTTCTATCCTGCCTTTTGGTCCCCAACAAGCATCAGTCAGCTCTGCAACAGCGAGGCCTGTCAGGGCACAAGTTCCAGCTCCAGATGCCCCATTTCCATGGGGCAATCCTGAGAGTGGGAAATAAGAAGAGGGGCAATTCAAGCCTTTGCTTCTTACCCACCAGGAAAGAAGGGTGTCCTTACCCAGAGAGGCCACGATCCTGTAATTCTCCAGCATGACTTCCCTGTACAGAGCCTTTTGGCCTGGATCCAGCAGAGCCCACTCCTCCTCTGTGAAGCGCACAGCCAAATCCTCGAAGGACACCAGACCCTGGAAAGAGAAAACAGTCTCCCTTCACAAATAATGCCCCACCCTTGCTATGTCCACGTAGCATCTATTCAAGAATGAAAATTGAAGACTAATCACGACCTGCAAACGGCCAGCGGGAGTAACTGGGCCCCGGTGCTACACTGGGAGAGGAGAGGGCAGAAGCTCCCCGGAGGGCATCGCAGGGCACTTCACACTCTTTCTGTGCCATGTGTGACTTTGACTCCTGAGCAGTGGCTGGGAAGAAAAGGCTCCCTGCCTCTCCGCACTCCAGCCGAGTGATCAAAGGGCCCCCAGATGCCATGAAAAAGGGTGTGTGCCAAGGAATATCTAACTATATGGGAGGTCAGTTAAATAATCTCAGACAAATTACAAGAGTTTACTGGTCACCTGACCAGCATTCCAACCCTTCGAGATCTGTGCAGTTCATACACACTCTTCTGGGTGGACAGATCGGATATCTTGTAGCACCAGGGGGGGGGAAAAAAAGCTCTCTCAAGGCCTGCAAGGAAGGAGGCACCCAAGCTGTTTCTGGCACGTTGCCCTGGTGACCGGCCCCTTACCTGAGCTGTAGGCATCGTGGCCGATTTTGCTTCACTCCAAAGAGGAGATGGCCTGGAACGTGGCCTAGAGCGTGGCCCTTCTGCACTTCCACGGCCTGTGAGGGAGAGAAAGGTGATGGAAAGACTTGCACTCTTTATACCTTTTTGAACTCATTTCCTGGTGCAATTCTCTTCCCCTTTGCTCCATAGCTCCGATTCTGACCCAGAAATGCCCCAATGGGGTGAGGCCCACACATGTCAATTCCTTTTCTTGCACTTCTTCCTTCAGCCACTTTCTCCCTGTTTATTCCCCTCTCTGCCTGTCTAGTCGCCTCCCTCCCCTCCTCAAAATCTCCTTGTGGAATCTGCTCCTTCAAAGCGTTTCCAGGCCCACCAAGACCCGCCTGTCCGGCTGTATTTTCTGCCTCGGTTCAATCTCCCTGCTGCGATTCTTTCACAAAATTGAGTCCCTGAGATTGAGATGTAGCAGCTGCAAGACAGGAGCTGTATCTATTAAGGCTGGGCTACATTGTCGACGGCTGCGTTCCGTGTGTGTCTGTTGTCCCGCCCCCAGGTCAAACAGCAGGCTCTGATTGGCCAGATGTAGCACGGACGCAGCAAAAGTCGAGGCCACCTCGACTTTTGCTGCGTCCGCGCTACGTCCGGCCAATCAGAGCCTTTGTTTGACCTGGGGGCGGGACAACAGACGCACACGGAACGCAGCCGTCGACAATGTAGCTCGGGCTTTACAGGGGATGTCCTGTACCTCGGACCAGGAGAGCTGATGTGGGGGAAACCCTGATTTGCAGGTGCAGGGGGTGTATGTAACTGGGGAGTGTTGCAGGGCTGTTGCCCCAACCAGACACTTCAGTCCTAGGTGGGGGCCCAGTTATCTCTGTAAGTGGAAAGAGACCCCCCCTCCCCGAAACACACATTGAAGGATACAGATAGTTTCTCGTGGGCTTTGCAATTAGGTCGCTCTCTGGAGGGCAGACATTTGGGGCTGTATCTTCCCCGCTCAGGTGCTGAGGGGCTCACCCTGCTTCGTGCTCCTCAGTTCCATCTTCAGAGAGCCTCAACTGTCCGGGTCTTTTAGATCCGACCCGGATGCTGGAAGGATCCTTTTCAGCTGCAAAATCCAGCTCTCTTATTTTTTTTAATGTCAACTGCCTTTGTTAAAACTAGCAGCAATGAAGAAGCCAAAAAAACACAAATTGAGAGATAGAAATCAAAACTGCAACACAGCGAAAAAGTTCCAGGAACAATTTCGGGCTTCAAGTTCTGGGCTTCAGTGTCCCCTCCACACGCCACGGAGTTTTGCATCATCGGCTTCTTCAGTGCTGAATGGCCCCTTCTGGCCCCCTCTGCTCCAGCTTTTCCCCGTAGAAACCCCCCACCACGGAAATAAAGCCATATAAGGGGGATTGTCGCAGCTGGTCTTCCCTTTCCCTCCCCAATTCCGTCCCCGGCTGACCTTTGAGCCTGTCCTCCTCCCCTCCCCGCGCGGAAGCCAAACAGAATAAACTCCGGTGCTCTCCTCCTCCTCCTCCTCTTCCTCGCTGCCCACCTGGGGGCTGCTCTCCCTCCCCGCTCCCTTCTTTCCCACTCACCGCAGCCCTGCGACCCCCCTTCGCCCCCAACGGGATTTGCACTCACCAGAGAGGCTACTGACCCCACACACTTTGGTGGGGGAGAGAAAGGAAGTGGGCGGAGCAGGAACTGGCTTCCCCACTCCCCCATCCTTTTGCCCCTCTAGGAACCCGGAGTTGCTCTTTTTAACTCTCGGAGTGCCTGCCAGCCGAGAGCAAAGGCTCTTTGCAGAGGTTCCCGTCTCACAGGGAAGCGCTTAGCGCATCCTGCAGCCCTGGCAGCGGATCGTTGCGCAGGATTGCGCTGCCCGTGTTACTTGGCTCTACTCTACAAAGGCCTTCGACTCATTGCCTTAAGTCATACATGCATATGAAACAACAGGTGTCAGCAAAAATATTCCAACATTTCTAAAAAAGAAAGGCAATGAGCAGGTGGAGGAGTACACGGTTGAACAAATCAGTGGCAAAACTCTTGGTCAGGTGAACACCAGGAGAGGCATTTTCCCAAGGGACTCGCTGTCGCCTCTGCTGTTTGTTGTTGCCATGACACCACCTTCACAAATATTAAACAAAACAGGCCGTGCGTGCATACCAAACATCAAAAACATTAAATAAAATAAATCATCTGCTCTACATGGGTGACTTGAAACTGTATGGAAAGTCCCAATCAGAAACAGAATCACAACTCAGCACTGTCCGTATATTTAGCAATGATAAAGCAACGGAGTTTGGACTGGATAAATGTGCTGCATTAATCATGAACAGAGGAAAAATCATAAAAACTGAAGGAACAGAATTGTCCAATGGAAACAGCAATAAGAACTTGGATGAGAAAGAACATGACAAACACTTGGACATACTTCAGGCTGATAGCTTCAAAAACAATGAAGTTGAAAGAAAAAATTGACGTCAATACATCAGGAGAGACGGAAAAAATCTAACGTCCAAACTCAATGGTGGGAACATCATACAAGCTATAAACCCCTGGCCTGGGCTATATACCTATCAGTAGAAAAGACCCCCAGGAAGAGCTGAGGTTTGAGTTGGCCATGTGCAGCCCGGGGAGAGAAGAAGACCAGCCCCAGGAGAAGCCGCAGAGTCTGTGCCGCTGCTCTCGTTGCATCGGGGAGGAAGCAGAGGGGACGCCGGCCGGAGGAGATGCGCCTCCCTCCCCGTCCCGCCTGGGAGTTGGAGGGTCGTCGAGAGACTGAAACCTCTGCAAAGAGTCTTTGCTCTCGGCTGGCAGGCAGTCTGAAGGTTAAAAGGAGCGACTCCGGATTCCTAGAGGGGGAGTGTGAGGAAACCAGTTCCTGCTGCGCCCACTTCCTTTCACTCCACCACCCAAATGTGTGGTGTCAGTAGTAGCCTCTCTGGTGAGTGCAAATCCCGTTGGGGGCGAAGGGGGGTCGCAGGGCTGCGGTGAGAGGGAAAGGAGGGAGAGCGGAGGGAGAGCAGCCCCCAGGTGAGCAGCGAGGAAGAGGAAGAGGAGAGCACCGGTGTTTTGCTCTGCTTGGCTTCCAGGCGGGGAGGGGAGGCCGGGCGCAAAGGACAGCCGGGAACGGAACGGGGAGGGAGGGGGAAGACGAGCTGCCACAATCCCCCTTCTATGGATGTATTTCGGGGAGGGGGTTGGAAAGGGTAAAGGTGGAGGAGAGGGGGCCAGAAGGGGCCATTCAGCACTGAAGCCAATGATGCAAAACTCTGTGGCGTGTGGTGGAGGGGACACCAAAGCCCAGAACTTGAAGCCCGAAACTGTTCCTGGAACTGCTGAGGGGCTGGGTGCTTTTTCATTGTGTTGCAGTTTAGATTTCTATCTCTCAATTTGTGTTTTTTGGCTTCTTCATTGCTGCTACAGTAGTTTTAACAAAGGCAGTTGACATTAAATCACTATCTCTCAGCCCTACCTACCTCACAGGGTTGTTGTGAGGACAAAAAGGAGGGGAGGAAATATGTACACCACTCTGAGCTCCTTGGAGGAAGGGCGGTATAAAAATGTGAAAAATAGATAAAAAAAAACAAGAGAGCTGGATTTTGCAGCTGCAAAGGATCTTTCCAGCATCTTGGTCTGATCCAAAAGACCCAGACAGTTGAGGCTCTCAGAAGATGGAACTGAGGAGCACGAAGCAGGGTGAACCCCTCAGCCCCCGAGTGGGGAAGATACAGCCCCAAATGTCTGCCCTCCAGAGAGCGACCTAATTGCAAAGCCCACGTGAAACTATCTGCATCCTTCAATGTGTGTCTCGGGGAGGGGGTGTCTCTTTCCACTTACAGAGATAACTGGGCCCCCACCTAAGAACATAAGAAGAGCCCTGCTGGATCAGGCCAAAAGCCCATCTAGTCCAGCTTCCTGTATCACACAGTGGCCCCACCAGATGCCTCAGGGAGCACAAGACAACAAGATAACCTGTTTCCTGCTGCCACTCCCCTGCACCTGGCACAGAGAAAACCTACTTCTAAAACCAGGAGGTTGCTTATGGCTTGTAACCTGTGACGGTCTTTTCCTCCATGAATCTGTCCAAACCCCTTTTAAAGGCATCTAGGCCAGGTGCCATCACCACATCCTGTGGCAAGGAGTTCCACAGATGATATTAGCCCCTGAGGAGAGAACCACCAATGTGGTCTACAAAAAGGTCATAGGTATTTTTCACTTTATTTCTTTCACTACAATCGTCTGTTTTATTTCTTCATCAAATGTTATATTTTGAATTTCACTTCGTTGTTTCTCTGCATCAACATGCTTCGCTTTATTCAAACTACATATACTTTATGTAGGAGTTCCACAGATGAATTACACGCTGGGTAAAGAAATATTTTCTTTTGTCTGTTCTAACTCTCCCTCCACTCAATTTTAGTGCACGTCCCCTGGTTCTGGTGTTGTGCGAGAGGGAGAAGAATTTCCCTCTATCCACTCTCTCCATCCCATGCATAATTTTATACGTCTCAATCATGTCCCCCCTCAGGCGCCTTTTTTCTAGGACTTTTTTCTAGGACCTAGGACTGAAGTGTCTGGGGCAACAGCCCTGCAAGACGCCCCAGTTACATACAACCCTCTTCTACCCCCTGCACCTGCAAGTCAGGGGTTTCCCCACATCAGCTCCCCTGGTCCGAGGTACAGGACTTCCCCTGGAATGGATACAGCTCCTGTCTTGCAGCTGCTACATCTCAATCTCAGGGACTCAGTTTTGTGAAAGAATCGCAGCACGAAGATTGAACCGAGGCAGAAAATACAGCCGGACAGGTGGGTCTTGGTGGGTCTAGAAAGGCTTTGAAGGAGCAGATTTTGCACGGAGATTTCGAAGAGGGGAGGGAGGCGACTAGACAGGCAGAGAGGAGAAGAAACGGGGACAAATTGGCTGAAGGAAGAAGTGCAAGGAAAGGAATTGACAGGTGTGGGGCTCACCCTATTGGGGTACTTCTGGGTCAGAATCAGAGCTATGGAGAAAAGGGGAAGAGAATTGCACCAGGAAATGAGTTCAAAGAGGTATGAAGAGTGCAAGTCTTTCCATCACCTTTCTCTCCCTCACAGGCCGTGGAAGTGCAGAAGGGCCACGTTCTAGGCCACGTTCCAGGCCGTCTCCTCTTTGGTGTGAAGCACAATCAGCCATGTTGCCTGCAGCTCAGGTAAGGGGCCGGTTACCAGGGCAACGTGTCAGAAACAGCTTGGGTGCCTCCTTCTTCCCTGCAGGCCTTGAAAGAGATTTTTTTTTCTGGTGCCACAAGATAATCCGATCTGTCCACCCAGAAGTGTGTGTATGAACTCCACAGACCTCGAAGGCTTGGAATGCTGGTCAGGTGACCAGTGAACTCTTATCATGTGTGTGAGATTATTTAACTGACCTGACATATACAGCTAGATATTCCTTGACAGGTTCCCTTTTTCATGGCGTTAGGGGGCCCTTTGATCTCACGGCTGGAGTGCGGAGAGGCAGGGAGCCTTTTCTTCAAAGTCGCACACGGCACAGAAAGAGTGTGAAGTGCCCTGCGACGCCCTCCGGGGAGCTTCTGCCCTCTCCTCTCCCAGTGGAGCACCGGGGCCCAGTTACCCCCGCTGGCCGTTTGCGTGTCATGATTAGTCTTCATTTTGATTCTTGAATAGCTGTTAATGTGGGCGTAGCAAGGGTGGGCCATTATTTGTGAAGGGTGACTGTTTTCTCCTTCCAGGGTCTGGTCTCCTTCGAGGAGGTGGCTGTGCGCTTCACGGAGGAGGAGTGGACTCTGCTGGATCCAGGCCAGAAGGCTCTGTACAGGGAAGTCATGCTGGAGAATTACGGGATCGTGGCCTCTCTGGGTAAGGACGGCCTTCATTCTTAGGCATGAGCTCCTCCTCTTCTTGTTTCTCACTGTCAGGATTGCCCCATGGAAATGGGGCGTGTGGGGCTGGAACTTGTGCCCTGACAGGCCTGCTGTGCCTCGCTGTTGCAGAGCTGACTGGTGCTTGTTGGGGACCAAAAGGCAGGATAGAAATGTCTAGAAATCAATTATGAAAAGTTCAAAATCCCCTTTGAGGACCTACCAGGCCTACATGATGAGCCGCTTGTAACCCACAGGGCTTGTCAGGCCTCCTCATTCTCCTTCCAAGGCATCATCCAGTATATTCGCTTGTTAATTGGAGGTTTGTCCAGGACCCGGCGCTGCTGCTGGACAGATTTTGCAGGATCTGCCCGTCCTTCTCCTCCCCAGGGGAACGTGGAACTTTTCAGGCTCCCCTGAAGAGGGTGTGGTTACCCAGCCCCTGTGCCTGATGACCCCAGGCAGAGGCGTCGCTGTGGCGTGGCGAGGCCCAGGTGACGCGCGAAGGTGACGCGCGCACACACGCACGTCGCCTCCCCTGCGCGCGCATACGTGCGTGTCGCCTGGGGCCCCCCGCCCACCTCGCCAGGCCGGGCCGGGCGCCCCCTCAATCGGGAGAGCCGGCTCGGGGACGTCTTCCCCGGCCGACTGCCCGGGGCCTTCTGAGAAAGGCCCGCTGCGCGAACGTTATTTATAACGTTCGGTTTGCACATGGGCAGACCGTTCCTGAGGGAAAAGGATTTGACTGAGGCTTTGGGATCTATTCAACCGCTTCTACAACTATATTAATGCGTGTTAACTCATCTCCTTCTTTCCTTCCCAGAGGATTTTCCCAAACCTGCCTTCATTTCCCAGCTGGAAGAAGGGGAGTGTGCATTTCTGCAGGATCTCCAGGAAGAAGAAGAGAAATCAGCAGGTAACTTGCTTACGTACAGTACAGCTAAACACAGCAGTAGCTTCAGCCCAGAGGAGGATGGGTGGATGGGACCAGAAGGGTGCTGTCCCCATGTGGTGAGTCCCCATTCACCACAGCACCCTTGGCAGATGATCCTGACAGGGCTTTTGCCCCAGAAGGTGCAAGGTGACGGGGGGGGGGGGGAGCAGTGATGTTTTGCTTTCCATTTGCCCCACTGAGTGCTTTTGGACTTACACCACCTCCAAAGTCAATGCAACTTGAGGGGTCCTGAATGGGGTCTGAATGGGACACAGGATTTGACATATCACTTCTCCTGTCCATCACCCTTCAGCCTCTGTCTGGTTTCAGCTCCACACGGATGGATCTGTGTTGATGACGTGGCTGTGGCAGCCTTACTTTTCGCAGATGGGTCATTCCGTGTCAAATCAACCAATAAAAAATACATTTTGGAACTTGACGTCACGGATTTTGCTCATTTTCGGTACATTTGTAGCTTACCATGAGATGTTTAAAAATTATTTTTTCAGATTTTTTTGTCCATCCGTTTTTGAGATATTGAATGTTCAAAATTGCCAAAAAAGGCCAAAATCCACTTGTCACCATACATTCAAACGCCAGTTACAGGATAACGATGAACGCTACAGACATAGGACAGGTGTCGTTTTAAAGCTTATGAATAGGGCTTTCATTTGATATACAACATGACAAAATTGTAAATTTTCAAGAAATTCAAAAATATTCAAATAATATTAATTTTGAAATTTTGAAAAATCGAACTTTTTTAAAATTTTCAAAAAAATCACACTTAAAGGTATATGTCTTGTAGTCAATCAGTCAAAATTTCAAGATGGTATCTCTGTGGTATCATACAAAAATTAAATATTCTTGTTGGCAGTGACCAGGAATTAAACCCCTCAAGTCCATTTTTCTACAGTTTACGTTGATAAAATTAGGTGGTAAACTGAAATGAATCCAAAAATTTATAACAGGACTTATAGAGATAGATTTATAGAGCATGAATTCACTTTCTATTCTTTTACAGGATCAGCTTTTTGGTAAAACTATCAAAATCATGAGCTTTTTACTTCTGTTCGTAGTTTTAAAATTTTCCTTTAGTTGCTGAATAATTTCTGAATCAGCACAGTGATATTTTTCCTCATCTAAATTATCTTCAGAAGTAAAAAAATAATTCTTTGTAGGTCCTTTTAATCTTCCCCATCTTTTCTTTGCACTTTAGATACTTTCTTCTTGCACACCGGAGACTCACCAAGGGAGGTCAAAGAGGCATTTAAGTGGGTTTGGACAGTGTGTTTTTAGTGAAGCTTTCTAGGACATTTTTGTTGTGAAGCTGCTTTATTAGTCTTTATTAAGTTTAATTCATTAACTGTTTGATAATTACATGATTTGAAATATGGAGGAGAATAAGTGGTCAAAAAACTGTTGCAGCCCTTTTTAAAAAAGGGGGGCACTGGGTTAGTAAAGACTTGAGGAATGTAACTGATTGGATGGTTTCACTAAATAGTGAAATCAAAAGACACATGAATAGAAGCCTTGTCAGATGGAAAACAATATACTTGAAAAGGAAATTCCTCCTGAGAATTATGAGATTCCTGGTCTTAGTCATATAAAGGAGTCTGAGTATTTGGACCCTGATACAGCTTTAAGCCACTTAAATGCCTCCTTGACCTCCCTTGGTGAGTCAAGAAGAAAGTATTTAAAGTGCAAAGAAAAGATGGGGAAGATTAAAAGGACCTACAAAGAATTATTTTTTTACTTCTGAAGATGATTTAGATGAGGAAAAATGTCACTGTGCTGATTCAGAAATTATTCAGCAACTAAAGGAAAATTTTAAAACTACGAACAGAAGTAAAAAGCTCATGATTTTGATAGTTTTACCAAAAAGCTGATCCTGTAAAAGAATAGAAAGTGAATTCATGCTCTATAAATCTATCTCTATAAGTCCTGTTATAAATTTTTGGATTCATTTCAGTTTACCACCTAATTTTATCAACGTAAACTGTAGAAAAATGGACTTGAGGGGTTTAATTCCTGGTCACTGCCAACAAGAATATTTAATTTTTGTATGATACCATTGAGATACCATCTTGAAATTTTGACTGATTGACTACAAGACATATACCTTTAAGTGTGATTTTTTTGAAAATTTTAAAAAAGTTCGATTTTTCAAAATTTCAAAATTAATATTATTTGAATATTTTTGAATTTCTTGAAAATTTACAATTTTGTCATGTTGTATATCAAATGAAAGCCCTATTCATAAGCTTTAAAACGACACCTGTCCTATGTCTGTAGCGTTCATCGTTATCCTGTAACTGGCGTTTGAATGTATGGTGACAAGTGGATTTTGGCCTTTTTTGGCAATTTTGAACATTCAATATCTCAAAAACGGATGGACAAAAAAATCTGAAAAAAATAATTTTTAAACATCTCATGGTAAGCTACAAATGTACCGAAAATGAACAAAATCCATGATGTCAAGGATTTTTCATTGGTTGATTTGACACGGAATGACCCAGATTTCGTATCTGCCCAGCGTAGTGGCATCTTTGGTGTAAGGAAAGGGCTGCGAAACCCTGAGCTGCTCAGGCTAAAGTCACTGGAGCAGCGGACTGCGGAACAGAGGTTGTGGGAATTGTGCCCAGAGGCCAAGTTGGGGGACAAGGCTCAGCGCCACATGTAGGGATCGCAAAGTGGACGTCGACATCCACACACACCCGCTCAAGCGTGCACACATGCTCGAAGGCCCCAATCCTATCCCCGGCTGGCCTGCTTGCTAGTGATGGCCATTCAGTGCCATTCAGTTGCGGAGCAGAGCGCTGCCTCTCCTCGCTGAGTGCTCAGAAGTGGGGAATTACCGCTTGCCTTTTGAGCCCATGGCTTTCATCCTTCTCCAATACCCTCTCTTCTTTCCTTGCTGTCCCCAGCCTCTGTCTCACGTAAATGCAACCACTGCTTAGTCCAGGTTTGGCTGAGCATGTCCTGACGCCACCACGAACCCCGTCAAGAGAGGGTTTCCGCAGCGGTGCCCTGACTGATCCTTCACCTGCAGTGAGCTGTTCCTTTGGGCTTCTGGGTTTCTTAGTGCTGTTACCAAACACAACTGCCCCCCCCTTCACTCTCGGTTCAAATGTGTTCCACTCGCTGTTCCTCCTTTGCATCTCCAATGGCTAACTGAGAGTCGGTCACTGAGCAGGGCGGCTGCAATCCTATGCATACTTTCCTGGGAGTCAGTGCCACTGAATCCATTGGGGTTTTCATCTGTGTAGATGTGCCTAGGAGTGTGTATTAGAGGTTCCAGCTCTCTGTTGCACTGCTAATCCAGCTTCTCTCTCTGTTTCAGGAAGCAACGAACAAGATAGTGAGAATCGGAGGGAGCCATGTGGGGCGTCGCCAGAAGCAACCGTGCTTGACATAGAGGAAGTCACGTTTCGAGACCAGGATGGATCAAGGAGGCAAGAGGGGAGCCCAGCACTTGCCTGGAGGACTGAAGAGGTTCTTTCACAGGATTATGAGCTCCATGAAATCCCAGTCCAGCAGGAACATCCCAACAGGAAGAGAAGGAAGAAGAATCCTTTGCCCAGGGAAAGAGTCAGTTGTACATCTGCCATTAAGAAGCTCAACAAAATCCCCCCAGGGAAGAAATCATTTCAGTGCTCTAAGAGCAGAGAAAGATTCAGCACAAGCACACATCTTACTTCCCATGACAAGATCCACACAAGGGAGAAAACTGAGCATCAAGACAGATCAAAGAATCAAGAGGGAAACCAGGCAAAGAAATGGAGAAATACCTCTGATGTTCATCAGCCAGTCGATCGAGAAAACGTAACTGAAAGGAGGAAGGAAAAATGCCCTCACTGTGCAAAGACCTTCAGCAGTAAATCAAAACTGAGAATTCATGAAAGGACCCACACAGGAGAGAAACCATATAATTGCTTGGTGTGTGGAAAGAACTTCAGTAGGAGCGATCGCCTTACTTTGCATCAAAGAAGCCACACAGGGGAGAAACCATATAAATGCTTTGAGTGTGGAAAGAGCTTCAGTCGGAGCTCACGCCTGAGTATGCATCAAAGAAGCCACACGGGAGAGAAACCATATAAATGCTTTGAGTGTGAAAAGAGCTTCTGTGAGAGCTCGAGTCTGACTGTGCATCAAAGAACCCACACAGGGGAGAAACCATATAAATGCTTGGAGTGTGGAAAGAGCTTCACTACGTACTCACACCTGACTGTGCATCGAAGGACCCACACAGGGGAGAAACCATATAAATGTTTGGAGTGTGGAAAGAGCTTCAATCGGAGCTCACATCTAACTTCGCATCAAAGAACCCACACGCGGAAGAAGAAATCATATAAATGCTTGGAGTGCGGAAAGAGTTTTGATCAAAACTCACGGCTAACTGTGCATCGAAGAACCCACATAGGGGAGAAACCATTTGAATGCTTGGAGTGTGGAAAGAGCTTCAGTCAGAGCTCACACCTAACGTCGCATCAAAGAACCCACGCAGGGGAGAAACTGTTTAAATGCTTGGAGTGTGGAAAGAGTTTCAATCGGAGCTCAGCTCGGACTTTGCATCAAAGAATCCACACAAGGGACAAGCCATATAATTGTTAGGAGTGCGGAAAGAGCTTAAGAACATATGAAGAGCCCTGCTATATATGGCCAAGGACCCTTCAGGTTACTGTATCTTACAGTGGCCCACCAGATTCCTCAGGGAGGACACAAGACAACATAATAACTGTATCCTGTTGCCATTCCCTTTCACCTGGCATAAATAGAGAACTTTTTTTCTAAAACCAGGAAGTTGCTTACATCTTGTAACCTGTGTTGGACTGTTCCTCCATTTATCCAATCATCTTTTAAAGGCATCTAGACCAGGTGTCATCACCACATTCTGTGGCAAGGAGTTCCTCAGATTATGTACACGATGGGTGAAGAAATATTTTCTTTTGTCTGTTTTAACTCACTCTCCACTCAATTTTAGTTAATGTCCCCTGGTTCTGGTGTTGTGCGAGAGGGAAAAGAACTTCCCTTTATCATGGCAGAATCGTGCGTAGAATTAAGCCGGTGGGGTAAACGTGTGTAAACATGCCAGAAAGCCGGCACCACTTATCCCACTGCCCACCACGATCTGCGCCGGCCATTGCATGTGAGTCTAGTGGCAATTGGCTCAGGGAGGGCGGGGAGGGGTGGTGAGGGTGGGGGTCATTGGCCGACCCGAGCTGGGAGAGGGTGGGAATATTGGCGCTGAGTTGTGCCAATATCCTATGCCTTACACGTCCTCCCCGTTTGTGCGCTTGCTAAGGAGCTGGCATTCATCTGAGGTGGTCCATTGTGGCCCGCGTCGCTTACCCCGGGGGAAGTTGAGCCCGGGCCACATCGGTGCAGGCCGCAATGGGCCTAGGATACGGTGGCTGGTCCTTTCGACCGGCTGCCGCATGTTAGGACGGAGTGGGCTGCCCATCATGTCCCCCTCAGGCACCTTTTCTCTAGACTGGAGAGCCCCAAACGCTGTAGCCTTTCCTCATAAGGGAGGTGCCCCAGCCCACTAATCATTTTGGTTGCTCTTCTCTTCCCCTTTAGCTTCAGTTGAAGAATGAACCTCCTTTCTCATCCAAAAATCAATGCAAGGACTTTCAATACTGCTGGGTGTTATAATTGTGAGCATTATAAAACTCTGTGGTCGGACCGACTTCAAAAACAGTTATTGAAAAGAATGGTGGCTACGTAAACTGTAGGAGATAATATTAAATCTAATGATACTATTATCACGCCTAGAGCCCATTCCTATTGTTTCCCCTGTCATAGCATGCAGCCGTACCAAAAGGGACTGTGCTGCATGTTATGGGGGGGACACACAGATTGGGAGGCTTTGGGGTGAAAGGGCAAAATTATTTTCCCTTATCTCTCTGTAAGCCTCCTGTTTGCCAATGGCAGTGCAATCCTAACCAACTTTCCAGCGCCGGTGCAGCCACAATGCAGCCCCGAGGTAAGGGAATGAATGTTCCCTCACCTTAAAGAGGCCTCCTTGTCTGCCCTGCACTGCAAAATATTGTATGCACCCTATTGGTTGCTTATCCCCATCATGCCTTGTAACCTGTGATGGATTTTCCTCCATTAATCTGTCAAATCCCCTTTTAAAGGCATCTAGGCCAGGTGCCATCACCACATCCTGTGGCAAGGAGTTCCACAAACTAATTACACTCTGGGTAAAGAAATATTTTCTTTTGTCTGTTCTCATTCTCTCACCACTCAATTTTAGTGGATGTCCCCTAGTTCTTGCGTTGTGTGAGGGGAAAAAGAACTTCTCTCTATCCACTCTCTCCATCCAATACTCTCTCCATCCAATACATGCAATACTCCAGATGTGGCCTTACCATAGATTTGTATAATGATATTGGCATAATGATATTGGCCTTTTTTATTCTCAATCCCTTTTTTAATGATCCCAAGCATGGAATTGGCCTTCTTCACAGCCGCTGCACACTGGGTCAACACTTTCATCGACTTGTCCACCAGCACCACAAGATCTCTTTCCTGATCCATCACAGACAGCTCAGAACCCATGAGCGTGTATGTGAAGTTTTGATTTCTTGCCCCAATGTGCATCACTTTGCACTTACTTAAATTGAAGCGCATCTGCCATTTTGCTGCCCATTCTCCCAGTTTGGAGAGATCCTTCTGGAGCTCTTCACAATCCCTGCTGGCCTTCACCATCCGGAAAAGTTTAGTGTCATCCACAATCGTTTTGTTAATAAGGCAGTTGTGTTAAAAATGTCAGGGTTTTCTGACCATTTATTAAAAGAATAAAAATATGACTGCATCGTGTCTTCTTCCGACGTTTCATTGGCAAGTATCCCCAACATTGTCAAGGTAATGATTGAACAGCAAAAGGCATATCTGGCTCACTCCACTTTCTATCTCTACTTATAGTCTCCCTTTCCCTTGTGTTTAGCTCTGATTGGCTGTCATCCATTACATCCCACACCCACTTTGTTCCTCTATGCAGCAGATTTGCAACTCTAGAAAATCTTATTTTCCTGTTTAAAAAAACAAGTAACATTTACGTCCCTGACCTGATCTTGATTGCCACAAAATATCAAGTCCAGAGTCACCTGTCCTCTGGTCGGTTCCGTGACAAGCTGCTCTAAGGCACAGTCATTTAACATATCCAGAAATCCAGATTTGCTCGGCACTCTCCCTCCGACATGCATGGCAAAACAGATCGCAGCATGGTCACTGTTCCCCAACGGTTCGGTAACATTTACCTCCCTGACCAGATCTTGAGTGCCACACAATATCAAGTCCAGAGTCACCTGTCCTCTGGTCGGTTCCGTGACAAGCTGCTCTAAGGCACAGTCATTTAACATATCCAGAAATCCAGTCTCTCTTTCATGACCTGAGCATGAATTGACCCAGTCGATGTGAGGATAATTGAAGTCCCCCATGACTACAACCCTGTCTCTCGTTGACACCTCCCTGATTTGCTTCCTCATTTCAAGATCCCCTTCAGGTTTTTGATCTGGAGGACGGTAGCATGCCCCTACTATTACATCACTCTTTGAGCCTGGTAATCTAACCCACAGTGATTCTACGGAGGAGTCAGAGCCCCCCTCCAGCTCTACTCTGGTGGATTCTACCCCCTCTTTGACATAGATGGCCACCCCACCTCCAACACGCCCCTCTCTGTCCCTCCTATAGAGTTTATATCCTGGAATTGCAGTATCCCACTGGTTCTCCGCATTCCACCAGGTTTCTGTTATACCTACTATGTCAATGTTTTCCCTAGCCACCAAACATTCCAGTTCTCCCATCTTTGCCCGTAGACTTCGGGCATTTGCATAAAAGCACTTATATACCTGGTCCCCCAAGAAGGGCTGCATGTTTGCACCTTTATTCCTGCAGCCTTCTGTCCTGCTAGACTGGCTGTCATGTCCCATCACGCTACCACTCCCAATTCTTACTCTGTTATTACTTGACTGTTCCCCATCCTCTGCACCCTCATTCCCTAGGGATGAGGAGTCCCGAACCGGATGCCCCTCGGCTCCTGTCGGCTTTCCCCCAGGAGTCAGTTTAAAAGCTGCTCTGCCACCTTCTTAATGTTACATGCCAGCAGTCTGGTTCCGTTTTGGTTCAAGTGAAGCCCGTCCCTCTTGTACAGGCCCGGCTTGTCCCAAAACGTTCCCCAGTGCCTAACAAACCTAAACCCCTCCTCCTGACACCAGTGTCTCATCCACGCATTGAGACCCCTGAGCTCCGCCTGCCTAGCTGGCCCTGCGCGTGGAACAGGTAGCACTTCTGAGAACGCTACCTTTGGGGTCCTGGATTTGAACTTCCTACCTAGCAACCTAAATTTGGCCTCCAGGACCGCCCCCTTTTTCTGTTTTTCTTTTTATAATTAATTATTTTATAAGCTGTTGATTGAGAAGTAAACTGGAGTTCTGTCTAGTCCACTGTTACCTACTCCTGGGGTGCTCAGCATGTAGCCTGTGCCCAACACGTTTTGTGCAGTCCACGAAGTTGGGAGTGTATTGGTGGTATTAGGGGGTCACACAGGAGCTCCACTTTGGGACTTCCCCTATAGCCGGAGTGATCACAACACCTGCAGGATACCAAGTGCTGCCTTTGAGACTGTTTTTCAAAGCCTGGGACCTGAGCTCTCCTACTCAAGAGTCAGACTCAGCAGGAAACACACTGCCAATTTGCCTACGGGACCGAAACCAGTAGCCAGGCCTGCTCCCAGTGCCCAGTTGTGTCCTGCACATACCGTCAGCAGCAGGGCCAGCCCGAGGCCCCTGGCACCTGAAGTGGTAAGTCAAACGCTGCCCCCACTCCTTACCCGAAGACGTGCCAGCCTCCGCTCCTCCCGCTCTCCACTGTTCTAGCTCCGGACTCTCCTCCCCTCCACATTTCCTTTTTGTCCCCCTCTTTCTTTTCAAATCCAGGAAGAGGAAGGTATAGGAAGGGCAGTGCAGGCAAGTAGGAGGACAGAAATGGGCACCCCCTCCCAGCCTTTCTCTGCCTGAGGCGACCGTTTCAGTTGGACTCATGGATGGGCCGGCCCTGGCGAGCAACCAGTCCTTGTTGCTGTTGGGATTCTCCAGCCAGCCTGGAGTAGACTGTTGCCCTATGACCTTTTAAAATGAGAATGTTGCCAAGAGGCTTTGAAAATATGTTTGATGCCAATGACTTGTGAGCTAGAATGGAACATGTGCATGACCAGGACTGTATCAAGGAAGAAGGTGATGTCCACACCGCATCCCTGTGTCAAACCTGGGTGTGTGAAGCCATGCTGTAAAAGATTTTCCCCAGCCAGGCCACGAGGGAAGAATCTGACCAGCACCACCAGTTCAATGCCATTTTCCCCTCTCCAGGGACCTAGTCCAAAAGACTTGCAGTCTGGCAGGAAGAAGACAAATCCACAAAGATATGCTAACACCAATGTGTTACCAAAATTGCCCTTGAAATAAGGGGAATAGCTTAAATATGGCAATTTGGTATTAGACAGGGACCTTTAGACCAGCTATACCAGAGTCTGCTGTTGGCTAAGACCTGGCTGGCACAGGAGCAAGAGAGGGAATCCTGAGGCCGGCAGGATCACGAGACGCTTCTTTGGATTTTGCAATTCCCTGGTCAGTTGTTGCCTGGTATTAATAAAAGAATCACTGAGTGAGAAGTGAAAAATGTTTCTGTGTATTGGATTCCAGGAGGCACAAGAAGCTGTAGATGGATGGCCTGAAATAACATGTGCCACCCTCCCCATAGCAGCACATAACTGGGTCCCCCATGACTTGAGAAGAAGCCATTTGCCTGGTGGAGGTTTTCAATGCTGCAGTGGCTGCTACCTACCCAGTGGCAGGGGCGGGAGGGTGTGACCCATGAGATGGTTCCTCCGACACCCAGGAACCACGGGGCTGGACAGAGCTGGGAGGACCATAACCCCCCCCCCCCGGTAAGATACCGGTCCAGCTGCCCATATTCACACCCTGCCTGAGAAGACTGACCCCAAGGGGAATCCACCCACCCACCTGGGACCCATCTGGGTCTGCAGGATCAATTGATGATCACCTGCTACACCTGCGGGCAGCAAGGTCACGTGAGATATTACTCTTCGATTCTGCTAATATCTCACAGTGGTAATACCAGAATAAGCGGGGGGGTGGGAGCCCTCTTCGATGATGCTATAACTGTCTAACCAAAAGTTCAACAGCCATCTCTCATTGCAACACTCTGCCTATAATACTTTGTGGTCAGCAGCTTGTTTATTCATCTCAGTCATATCCAACGTAAGATTATCCACCGATATTTGCAACCGTTGAATCAACCCCTCCATGGATTTTCTGTTTTCACACAACAGCTTTAGTTGCTGCAATAGGTTTTGAAGCTTTGCTGATATCTGGCCTTTCATTGTTGTAAGTAAGTCCACAATCTTCCCAGTTCTTCAGAGGAGGAGGTTGGAATTGCCGCCGGAACAGCCGACACAGAATTCGTTCTTTCTTTTCTCAGAGGCATATTATCAAACCAACCTCAAGCAGCAATAGTAAACAAATGATTGTTGAACTATTTAACTATCATATTTATTCAAAAAACATCTAAAGCTTGCCAAAACATACGAAAAACATGGATAAGCAAACGGAGCGAATAGAGCTGCATCTAGGTCCAGTGGCGTCTTCAGCCCTCCTGCCGCCTGGGGCTAGGAGGGCGGGGGCTGGCCAAGCGCCCCCCGGACGTCACGTGACGTGTGACGTCAAACGACGCTGTCGCTCGAAAGCTGGAGCGCGGCGCCCGCCCGCAGCCATAACGGGCGGGCGGCGCTCCAGCTTTTGAGTCCAAGGAGAGCGTCCTCATCGTCTAGGCAACGCGCACAGCGTGCCCCCGCAGCCACAGGGTCTGGGCACGCGCTGCGCGTTGCCTAGACAACGACGCTGTTGCTCACCTCCGACTCGAAAGCTGGAGCGCCGCCCGCCCCGTTATGGCTGCGGGCGGGCGCCCCGCTTCAGCTTCGCGTCCAAGGTGAGCGCCCCCCGGAAGCTCGGCGCCATGTACAGGGCCCCTTACGTTACTACGCTACTGTCTAGGTCGTCATCCTGAATCCAAGTGCTTTTCTTCGTAGAATCCTTTGCCACGTCTCTGCTTTTACATACTTTTTCTCCCACCAGGACTTCCTTCCTCGCATCCCCCCTTCCCTTTCTCTCTCCCTCCATCCCCCTCAACAGGTACCCCTCCCTCTTCTCTCCCTTCTCCACTCCTCCTGGTCTCCACTCCTCCTGGTCTCCACTAGTCTTTCTTCTCCTGCATCTGTCTTCTTTTCTGTCCTCCTGTTTCATGATATAATGAAAATTATATGTGCCAATATATATGTGTATTAGGAAGTATATTAACCAGCTTTTTACTTTAGCTTCTGTACTTTGGCTTCGCATAATGACAAGCATTTTTTTGTGTTAACCCCTGTACGTTAGCCAGCTGCTGGCTTAGAAAGGAGAGATAAGAACTAAGGGGACCATTTCTTTACAGTCTTGGACAAATAACTCTTCTCAGCAGTAGCGTCACTAGGACGCACATCACCCTGGGACAGGGGGCGCGCGTCACCCTAGTGATGCTCAGACATCACGGCGTGGGGGGGCGACTCGGCGGTGCCTCCCCCGCGTCGCCCTCCGGACGCTCCAAGGCCGGCCCGGGAGCCGGCCTCGGAGCGTCCAACCCCATTGGTGCTCCAGGACCTTCTGAAAGAAGGCCAAAGCAACGCGTTCATCCGGGTATTTTTCGGATTTTCGCGCATGCGCAGAGACCGTTTTGAGGGCCATTTTGAGGGCCTCTGCTTCTCAGGCCTCGGTCAGCCCCCACAACAGGGAATACAGATAACAACAACAACTAACGTAAACGGCCAGCCTTGGAGAAAGATAACAGCAGATGCACGGGCGAGGAGATGACTCCGACGGCTCCACTCCCCAGTTAGAGGGAGTAGATGGGAGGGGGGTGAGGGCAAGGTGGACAAGGGTAGCAGAAATATCTATAGTAATTATGCAGCACCATACGTAAAACGAAGACGCGCCCTCAACGTTCTTTTGTTGTACGCCCCTGTACGCCCCTATTCTATTTTGTACTATAAAACCAGAAGTGTGAGACCAGAAAGGGGCTCACACCTTGCATTTTTCTAGCTGTAAGGCACTTGTGTGTGGGCCTGCAGATCTGCAATTTGTATCAGTAAAAATTCTTTGAAACCCTCCTCCTGGCTGATTGCGTTCTTTATGGGTAAAACCGGTTTACAGCTACTGAGCTGCTAAGCCTCCAGGTAACACTCCTGTCTTCCATTCCATCTCTCCCTGATCTCTCCCTCCACCCTTGCTTTCTCATATCTCCTCCAGTCCTCCCCACAGGTTGGGACCGGTGCCTCCCCATCCTAGCTGTTTGCTGCCTCCCACGATTACAGCACTGTCCAACTCAGCAGGGTTGGCGAGGCCCAGTAATGGCATCATTGCCAAGTGTTGTCCATTCTGCTGTTGCCATCGTCTCACCTCTGTTGTGCCACAGCCTGTCGGGGCTCTGCGGGCGTCAACTCCTTCAAAGCCATCCAAGCTAGTGGCCATTTCCAGCCCTTATGGCAATGAGTTCCACAGGCTGAATATGTGCTGAATGAAAAGAGACCACCTTTTGTCCATTTTAAATCTCCTGACGATCAATTTTCATTAGATGACCCCTAGTGATACTGATTTCAGAGAGAAAGAAAATCATTCCTGTATTTGGATGAGTACTATTTTAATCCTTATAAGTAAATATTAAATATAAGAGTACAACATGAAAAAGGGCATCTTTTCCCAGTTAGAACTATTGACATATTTTGACACATTTAAATTCGGTGCTAGTATTGATGGCGGATAGCCATTGTAAAATCCAGGCCATCAAATTTATAGGAATAAGGCAGAGAGGGAGCAACAATGAAGTTATTTGAGTTTTGTTCTGGAGGACTTGGAGTGTAGGCATCCACATTCAATTATGATCGTAGATGGAGACTTAAATTCGTGGGGCAAGGAGAGTAGATATTTTACAAGGCCCTGGATGTTCCTAGAGACTCTTCTCTTCCTGACCTTTGTTCCCTCAAGAGGCACTCAAAGGACAAACAGATTAATGCGGCAAGCTTGGCTTTAGCCAAACTTAGTGTATCTAGAAACAGTATTTGGCTAAATGGTTTATCAAATTTTGATGATGTAGGAGAGTGTACGTATGTTTCCTGTTTAGGTTCTAGTGCGATTGATTATACAGCCCCCCCCCCGTATCCACAGATTCCTCATCCGCGGTTTCAGTAATCCACGGATGAGGAATCTCCCAACACCCTCCACAGCCCCCCCCCCAGGCACTTACTTTTAGGAGAAGCCTCCGTTTTTTTCTTCAAAAGTCCCGAGTTTGCAGCTTCTTTGCAGGGACTTTTGAAAAAAGAAACGAAGGTTTCTCCTCTAAACATAAGTGCCTGGGGCAGGGGGGGGGGCTGTGGAGGGCGCCGGGGGTCGTGTCCGCCCCCCCCCCCCGGCACTTACTTTTAGCCGAAGAAACCTCTGTGTTTTTCTTCAAAAGTCTGGAGTGTGTAGCTTCTTTGCAAGCCTGACCAACAAGACTTAGGTGCTAGCTAAAGTCTCAGCAAGATTGCTGAGACTTTAGGTAGCACCTAAGTCTTGTTGGTCAGGCCTGCAAAGCAGCTACACATTCGTAACTTTTTAAGAAAAACACGGAGGTTTCTTCGGCTAAAAGTAAGTGCCTGGGGGGGCTGTGGAGGGTGTGAGGGGGCGCCAGACCGCGGGGCCCCCGCGGGGGCCTCTGAAAACCACGGAGGGGGTGTTCGCCCCTTTCCGCGGTTTCAGGTATCCTCGGTGGGGGTTGGAACGTATCCCCCGTGGATACGGCGGCCCCCCTGTATAATGATCCCAAGATCCTTTTGTTGTTGTTGTTGTTGTTCAGTCGTTAAGTCGTGTCCGACCCTTCGTGATCCCATGAACCATATCCCGCCAGGCCTTCCTGTCCTCCACTATCTTCCTGAGTTCGCTCATTTTCATGTTTGTTGCATTGGTGATGCTGTCTAACCATCTCATCCTTGGCCTTCCCCTTCTCCTTTTGCCTTCAATCTTTCCCAGCATCAGAGTCTTCTCCAGAGAGTCCTCTCTTCGTATTAGGTGGCCAAAATATTTGAGTTTCAGCCTTAGTACCTGTCCTTCCAGGGAACAGTCAGGCTTGATTTCATTTAGAATTGACTGATTTGATCTCCTAGCAGTCCAAGGGACTCTCAGGAGTCTTCTCCAGCACCACAGTTCAAAAGCATCTATTCTTCGGCGCTCAGCCTTCCTTATGGTCCAACTCTCGCAACCATACATTGCTACTGGGAACATCATCGCCCTGACTATACGAACTTTTGTTGGCATGGTGATATCTCTGCTTTTTATTATGCTGTCTAAGTTTGCCATAGCTTTCCTTCCAAGGAGTAAGCGTCTTTTAATTTCATGGCTGCTGTCTCCGTCTGCAGTGATCTTGGAACCAAGAAAAGTAAAATCTGTTACTGCTTCCATTTCTGCCCCTTTTATTTGCCAGGAATTGATGGGACCAGATGCCATGATCTTAGTTTTATTAATGTTGAGTTTCAAGCCAACTTTTGCACTCTCCTCTTTCACTCTCATCAAGAGGCTCTTTAGTTCTTCTTCACTTTCTGCCATTAGGGTGGTATCGTCTGCATATCTGAGGTTGTTGATATTTCTCCCGGCAATCTTGATTCCGGCTTGCGATTCATTCAGCCCTGCATTTCTGATAATGTATTCTGCATATAAGTTAAATAAGCAGGGTGACAATATACAGCCTTGCCGTACTCCCTTCCCAATGTTGAACCAATCGGTTGTTCCATAGCCGGTTCGAACTGTTGCTTCTTGACCCGCATACAGGTTTCTCAGGAGACAGGTAAGGTGGTCTGGTACCCCCATCTCTTTAAGAATTTGCCACAGTTTGTTGTGATCCACACAATCAAAGGCTTTTGCGTAGTCAATGAAGCAGAAGTAGGTGTTTTTTTGGAACTCTTGTGCTTTCTCCATGATCCAGCGCATGTTGGCAATTTGATCTCTAGTTCCTCTGCCTCTTCGAAACCCAGCTTGTACGTCCGGTAGTTCTCGGTCCACGTACTGCTGAAGCCTAGCTTGTAGGATTTTGAGCATAACCTTGCTAGCATGTGAAATGAGTGCAATTGTACAGTAGTTTGAACATTCTTTGGCACTGCCCTTCTTTGGAATTGGAACGTAAACTGACCTTTTCCAATCCTTTGGCCACTGCTGAGTTTTCCAAATTTGTTGGCATATTGAGTGCAGCACTTTCACAGCATCATCATTTAGGATTTTAAGTAGCTCAGCTGGGATATTATCATCTCCACTAGCTTTGTTGTTAGTAATGCTACCTAAGGCCCACTTGACTTCACTCTCTAGGATGTCCGGCTCTGGGTCAGTGACCACACCAGCGTGGTCATCATGAACATTAAGATCTTTCTTGTATAGTTCTTCTGTGTATTCTTGCCATCTTTTCTTAATCTCTTCTGCTTCTGTTAGGTCCTTGCCTTTTTTGTCCTTTATCATGCCCTTTTTACTTTTATCAAGATCCTTTTTACTACATGTCATAGAGTTTTGGGTGGGCGAACCGGTTGCCAGTGATCATTTGCCATTAATCTGTCATCTTAGCCTTGATTTAGGACAGGGGTGGCCGACCTTCCACCTTTAGGGCCTCTGTGTACTTAAGAGTTGTGTAGAAGACAGAATCTAGGGAGCTACAATTGCTGATGGTGCTGCTAAAGCAGCTGCACCAGCTGAAATGCCCTCACCTATACAACCATTAAAGGGCCAGGAGCATTCATGTTGAAAGGTTAGCCACCTCTGATTTAGGACGACTATGTGCTGATGTACAGAACCTGGAGGGTCTACCCTTAAGAACTCTACTGAAAATTACTGTATATACTCCAGCATAAGTCGATCTCATAGATAAGTCAAGGGCAATTTTTCAGCCAAAATCATGAAATTTGCTATGACCCATGGATAGGTCGAGTGTAAAACAGGGATGAAATTCTTTGAAAATGATTTACCAGTACAGGTGGTCCCCCATAGCCACTGATCCGCTAGCCATGGTTTCAGTTATCCACGGATCGCGAGGACCCCCCCCCCCGGCTTTTCCTTTTTCCCCAGTAAGTTTCGTTCTTCCTTAAACAAACAGGAGAAGCAGCCTCTAGCTGTTTATTATAGGCAAGTAGAACGAGACTAAGTTCTAGAGTGGCTCTGCAAGGTTAACAGAAACCTTGCAAAGCCTCTCTAGGACTTACTCTCGTTCTACTTGCCTGCAACGGAGGCTGCTTCTCTGTTTGTTTTAAGGAAGAAGCAAAGCTTGCTGAAAGAAAAATAAGAGCTAGGGGGGCGTACACATGCCTGCCTGCAGGGGAGGCAGGGCGGGGGACCCTGAGGAAACCATGGGGGGGGTTTCACTCCTATCCAGTTTCAAGTATCCAAGGAGGGGTCTGGAACATATCCCCAGCATATATGGGGAGAGTACTGTAATTGTTTTGAAGCAGCAACAAGGTTTGGGGTGAGTTACAAAAAAGAGAGCCATTTTACCATGTACTACTGCTTCAGAACAAGCTTTTGCAAAGATAGCTGAGCTCTTGCAAAGACCTCAGCTTTAGCAAAGATAGCTGAGCTCTTGCAAAGACCTCATCTTTTGCAAAGATAGCTGAGGTCTTGCAAAGATAGCTGAGATTTTCCAAAGACCTCATCTCTTGCAAAGATAGTTGAGCTCTTGCGAAGACCTCAGCTGAGTTCTTTGCAGAGCAATTAGTACCTTTGATTAGCCTCAGGGCTTTGCTCGGAACATCTGATTGTTGGGGATTAGCTTGGCTTTGGTCACTGACCCGTGGATAAGTCGCACCAGGCTTTCAGGGGCTGTTTTAAGGCATAAATTTCTTGACTTATACATGAGTATATATGGTAAGTGGGATAACTTGACTAAATAAAAGTTCCAGGTTTTAGTTAAGAGGGAATTAGTGAGAGAAGTGGAGACGATTCTGACAGCCTCCGCTGATCAGGGTGAATTGATCGCATTGTTTGATGGATTTGTAGAGGCTACAGCAGTGGGCCTTGGACAGACCCCTGGGCAGGCTAAGGAGGGTTATACCCATGACCGGCATTCTTGGTTTGATACAGAGTGTTTTGCCCTAAAGGCAAATATTAGAAGGGTGTACAGGGTCTATAGGGAGTCAAGACAAGTGGTGATTCCAGAACAGTCTTTTAATTTGCAGCAATGTTTACAAGAAGTCATCAAGAAGAAAAGACAGAGCTTTATCCAACGACAATAAAAGCAGGCACATTAAGAAGTTTGAGTCCCTGATTAACAGAGCAAAAACTCCTGATAAATCTTTGGCTGTAAATAAAACAGTGATCAACCTCTCAAAACACACTTTAACTCCAGCGCAAGAGTCAGTATTATTAAAAGGAGGTAATTTTGCAGTGACACCAAGAACTATTCCATACGAGCAGATTATTGCAAATATAGAATCTTCCTTGTCAGGTTTTGAAAAAGATTCAGCTGAAACTCTGAGAATTCAAGTGGCCAATGTGTTACTCAAAGCTAAACAACCAAAAAGCAACATCAGTGTATTAGAAAGATTGGCCATCAAGCAACTTAATGACAATCCCAACATCACAATTGTACCCGCCGACAAAGGGAATGCCACTGTTGTTTTGGATACTGATGATTACAGACAAAAGATTAGGGATCTTTTGGACCCTTTGACTTACAACATTCTCAAAAGAGATCCTACTAGAAAAATTTTAAAAGAAACAAACATTTTAATAAAAAACGCCGGTTTTGAAATAGGAGTAGTTAATAGACTGACTAAGTCAGAAGCATTGGCACCCCGTCTTTATGGACTCCCAAAGATCCACAAGAAAGAAGTTCCTCTAAGACCCATAGTAAGTTCCATAGGTTCACCCACTTATGGACTCTCAAAGCATCTGGCTAGTATTTTGAGCCCGCTTATTGGCAATATGCCGTCCTTCATCAAAAACTCATACCATTTTATTGAAAAACTGGAATGGGTAACATTGACCCCTGGGTCTGTATTGATCAGCTTTGATGTAATTTCCTTGTTTACGAAAGTTCCTCTCCAAGGAGTGCTAAAATTGATAGAAAAACTCACTATTCCCAGGGACTTAGTACCATTGTTTAAACATTGCCTAACGTCAACCTATTTTGTTTGGGAAGGGACTTATTTTGAACAAAAAGATGGAGTGGCAATGGGGAACCCCGAGCCCCCTAGTGGCAAATTTATACATGGAACATCTGGAACAACAAGTCCTCCAAACAGCTAAGTTTAAACCTGATGTGTGGTGGCGTTATGTGGATGATATTTTTTGTATCTGGTCTCATGGTGAAACAGAATTACAGGTTTTCTTAGCACACCTGAATAGTTTCTGCAAGGAAATACAGTTTACCATAGAAAAAGAAGTTAATGGAGCACTACCCTTTCTAGATGTTTTGGTGACCAGGAAGGAGGACCTTTCCCTTAGTCACACGGTGTATAGGAAACCAACCAACACGGGAAGGTATTTGAATTATGGGTCAAATCATCATCCCGCACAAAAGTGTGCGGTAATAAAGATCTGCGACCAAGATGCACTAATCAAAGAAAAACAAATAGTATTTGACACTTTAAGATCCAATGGGTACCCTGAGAGTCAAATATATAAAGGGTGGAATGCACAACAGATTAAAATCCAAAGGGAAAGAAAAGGGATCAGCTGTACCACCAGTATGAATGTAGGTAACAATACAACAACAGATGAAAATAAAGACAGAATTTGGACCTTCTTGCCGTTCATCAAGGGAGTGACAGATAAAATAGCTAGGGTACTTAAGCAAGGAAATATAAAAACTGTGTTTAGACCTACGAAGAAAATTGGACAACTTCTTAACAACCCAAAGGACAAAAGACCGCCCCTCTCTAATCCTGGAATTTATTGTATTCCTTGTGGTTCTTGCAAAAAAGAATACATTGGCCTTACTCAACGGTCAATTTCAACAAGATTAAAGGAACATGAAAGAGCGTTAAAACTAGAACAGCCACAACTATCTGCGACAGCGGAACACGCACTGGTCACAGGACACACAATACATTACAAGGACACACGTTCCTTAGGAACAGAAAGCAAATTAGACATTTTAAAAAATCTGGAAGCTCTTGCTATTAGCCAAAGAATGCCCCATGCCCTGATGAACAGGCGACAGGAATTAAGTATGGCCAATTGCATTTGGCTTCCCATAATTCACAAATTGCAGGGAGAAAACGGAACATCAACACACGTTGGGAAACAAGACAAGAAACATACGGATTGACAGTTACTCTGAATGAGGTTTATTGCAGGTGCTCTTTGCAGGATCAGCAACCCTGCAAGAAGGGAGATCAGTTATAACAACGAACAGCACGAGGCGTTTGACAGTTAACATCTACTAAGCCTTGGGAAGCCTCCAGAAGATGTGTTTGGATTAAAACACGAAACGTCGGGTCCTCAGCGGTTCAGTTTTTGGGTTTGATTCATGTCTTTTGTCCGTGGTGTATTTTGCTTCATTCTACCCGGATAAACCCCTCATGGATCATTGCCTTGTCGTGGCGAAGGGGCTTGCGTAACTCAATGAAGCCATGAGCTATGCCGTGCAGGGACACCCAAGACGGACAGGTCGTAGCAGAGAGTTCTGACTAAAAGTGATCCACTGGAGAAGGAAATGGCAACCCACTCCAGTAATCTTGCCAAGAAAATCCCATGAACAGTACCAAAAGGCTAAAAGATATGACGCCGGAAGATGAGCCCCTCAGGTCGGAAGGTGTCCAATATGCTACTGAGGAAGAGCGGAGGACTATTCCAAGTAGACCCAGAAAGAGTGAAGCGGCTGGGCCAAAGCCAATAGGACGTCCAGCTGTGGATGTGTCTGAGGTTGAAAGGAAAATCCAATGCTGCAAGGAGCAATACTGCTTAGGAACATGGAATGTGAGGTCTATGAACCAAGGCAAGCTGGATGTGGTCAAAAATGAGATGATAAGATTGAACATTGACATCTTGGGAATCAGCGAACTAAAATGGACGGGCATGGGTGAATTTAAGTCAGGTGACCATCATATCTACTACTGTGGGCATGAATCCCTTAGAAGAAATGGAGTAGCCCTCATAGTCAATAAAAGAGTGGGAAAGGCAGTACTGGGGTGCAACCTCAAAAACGACAGAATGATTTCAGTTCGAATCCAAGGCAAACCATTCAACATTACAGTAATCCAAGTGTATGCCCCAACCACTGATGCCGAAGAAGATGAAGTTGACCGGTTCTATGAAGACCTACAACACCTTCTAGAACTAGCACCCCAAAAAGATGTCCTTTACATCATAGGAGACTGGAATGCTAAAGTAGGAAATCAAGAAATAAACGGAACAACAGGCAAGTTTGGCCTTGGAGCGCAAAATGAAGCAGGGCAAAGGCTAACGGAGTTCTGTCAAGAGAACACGCTGGTCATAGCAAACACTCTTTTCCAACAACACAAGAGGCGACTCTACACATGGACATCACCAGATGGTCAATACCGAAACCAGATAGATTATGTGCTTTGCAGCCAAAGATGGAGAAGCTCTATACAATCAGTAAAAACAAGACCTGGAGCTGACTGTGGCTCAGATCATGAGCTTCTTATTGCAAAATTCAGACTTAAACTGAAGAATGTAGGGAACACCACTAGACCAGTCAGATATGACCTAAACCATATCCCTTATGAGTATACAGTGGAGGTGAAGAATAGATTTAGGGCATTAGACCTGGTAGACAGAGTGCCTGAAGAACTATGGACGGAAGTTCGTAACATTGTACAGGAGGCAGCAACTAAAACCATCCCAAAGAAAAAGAAATGCAAGAAAGCAAAGTGGCTGTCAGATGAGGCTTTACAAATAGCTGTGGAAAGAAGGAATGCAAAAAGCAAGGGTGAAAGGGAAAGATATAAACAACTGAATGCAGAGTTCCAGAGAATAGCAAGGAGAGATAAGAAGGCCTTCTTAAATGAACAATGCAAGGAAATCGAGGAAAACAACAGAATGGGGAGGACTAGAGATCTCTTCAAGAAAATTGGAGATATCAAGGGAACGTTTTGTGCAAAGATGGGCATGATAAAGGACAAAAAAGGCAAGGACCTAACAGAAGCAGACGAGATTAAGAAGAGATGGCAAGAATACACAGAAGAACTATACAAGAAAGATCTTAATGTTCATGATGACCACGCTGGTGTGGTCACTGACCCAGAGCCGGACATCCTAGAGAGTGAAGTCAAGTGGGCCTTAGGTAGCATTACTAACAACAAAGCTAGTGGAGATGATAATATCCCAGCTGAGCTACTTAAAATCCTAAATGATGATGCTGTGAAAGTGCTGCACTCAATATGCCAACAAATTTGGAAAACTCAGCAGTGGCCAAAGGATTGGAAAAGGTCAGTTTACGTTCCAATTCCAAAGAAGGGCAGTGCCAAAGAGTGTTCAAACTACCGTACAATTGCACTCATTTCACATGCTAGCAAGGTTATGCTCAAAATCCTACAAGCTAGGCTTCAGCAGTACGTGGACCGAGAACTACCGGACGTACAAGCTGGGTTTCGAAGAGGCAGAGGAACTAGAGATCAAATTGCCAACATGCGGTGGATCATGGAGAAAGCACGAGAGTTCCAAAAAACCACCTACTTCTGCTTCATTGACTACGCAAAAGCCTTTGATTGTGTGGATCACAACAAGCTGTGGCAAATTCTTAAAGAGATGGGGGTACCAGACCACCTTACCTGTCTCCTGAGAAACCTATATGCGGGTCAAGAAGCAACAGTTCGAACCGGCCATGGAACAACTGATTGGTTCAAAATTGGGAAGGGAGTACGGCAAGGCTGTATATTGTCACCCTGCTTATTTAACTTATATGCAGAGTACATTATGAGAAATGCAGGGCTGAATGAATCACAAGCCGGAATCAAGATTGCCGGGAGAAATATCAACAACCTCAGATATGCAGACGATACCACCCTAATGGCAGAAAGTGAAGAAGAACTAAAGAGCCTCTTGATGAGAGTGAAAGAGGAGAGTGCAAAAGTTGGCTTGAAACTCAACATTAATAAAACTAAGATCATGGCATCGGGTCCCATCAATTCTTGGCAAATAGAAGGGGCAGAAATGGAAGCAGTAACAGATTTTACTTTTCTGGGTTCCAAGATCACTGCAGACGGAGACAGCAGCCATGAAATTAAAAGACGCTTACTCCTTGGAAGGAAAGCTATGGCAAACTTAGACAGCATAATAAAAAGCAGAGATATCACCATGCCAACAAAAGTTCGTATAGTCAGGGCGATGGTGTTCCCAGTAGCAATGTATGGTTGCGAGAGTTGGACCATAAGGAAGGCTGAGCGCCGAAGAATAGATGCTTTTGAACTGTGGTGCTGGAGAAGACTCCTGAGAGTCCCTTGGACTGCTAGGAGATCAAATCAGTCAATTCTAAATGAAATCAAGCCTGACTGTTCCCTGGAAGGACAGGTACTAAGGCTGAAACTCAAATATTTTGGCCACCTAATGCGAAGAGAGGACTCTCTGGAGAAGACTCTGATGCTGGGAAAGATTGAAGGCAAAAGGAGAAGGGGAAGGCCAAGGATGAGATGGTTAGACAGCATCACCGATGCAACAAACATGAAAATGAGCGAACTCAGGAAGATAGTGGAGGACAGGAAGGCCTGGCGGGATATGGTTCATGGGATCACGAAGGGTCGGACACGACTTAACGACTGAACAACAACAACAACCCGGATAAATCGGTACTGTTTCAAATCGGCTGGCTCGCTACTTTCTTTCACTCCTCACTATGACCACATTACACGTATTAACCTCTAGTTGCAAGACAATGGAAGCGCTTATCACAGGCCATCGCGTCAACAAACCACCGTCAATTTTGGGATGTGGTAGCGGGGATCTTTTGTAAGAATGTGCACGACCCAGTAGTGATTCCCCCGCAGACGTGGGAGCAACATTTTATGGCCATTTTTTATGACCAGTCCATAGTGCTCCTGGCTCCAAATGATTTATCCTGTCGTGACCTACCTGAATGGTCGCCGGTCTCTGTTGATGAAGTTAAAGATCTCATGAGTCAATTAAAACCTGGGAAGGCGCCTGGGCCGGACGCAATAGCCCCGGAGCGGCTGAAAGCAGACCCGGATTGGTGGGCCCCATTTTTTTCTCAGCTGTTCACAATGGTAGATAAATCCGGATTAATGCCTAAGACATGGACTAAGGCCATAATTACACCAATCTATAAAAAAGGTGATAGTAAATCTAGCAATTATAGGCCCATTAGTCTCCTATCAATTGGCAAGCTGTATGCCAAACACCTTATGCTTAAATTGGTTGACTGGGTTACTATAGGAGGTATCTTGGGACCGGAACAAGCGGGTTTCAGGAAAGGGAAATCCATTCTAGACCATTGTTTGGTCCTTTCCCATCTTATCAATAAACAATTGTCACGAACTAATTCCCATCTCTTTGCAGCCTTTTTGGATCGAAAAGGCGCATTTGATACTGTAGATAGAGACATCTTGTGGAATAAGCTCTCCCTTTGGGGAATGGATAAAAGACTCCTATTCCTGATCAAGAAATAATATTCAGGCACAAGTTTCCAAGTTAGGATCCCTCAGAGAGGTGCATTATCTGAGACAATCCTGAACAACAAGGGAGTCAAACAAGGATGCATCAACTTATTTCTAAATGATCTTGCCCAGCAAGGTCAAAGTGTCGATGGCCATAGTCCTAAATTAGAACCTCGTCATGTTCGGCTGCTTCTTTAGGCAGATGACATGGTATAATTGTCCAGCACAAGAATGGGCTTGAAACGCTTGATCATTAGTTGTGTAGATTTTCTTACCAAAAATAAGCTGCAACTGAACTATGAGAAATCTAAGATAGTTGCCTTTGGTAAATCACAGAAACTATTTCAAAGGTCTTTCAATGGGAATAGAACAGAACAAGTGAGGGAGTTTAAATACTTAGGCATCCATTTTCACGTCAAGCACTCTTGGGTCTCGCATGGTAAAGTGATGATCAATTCAGCCAAGGTTACAGCACAGGCTAGAGGTAATTCAGATGTTCCTGCTGCGCTAATGGTTTTGAATACAAAAACAATCGCACGGCTTTTATATGGGATCCCTGTCTGGACGTTGGCTTATCATTGTACACTGGAGAGGATTCAGTTGACATTTCTTCACAAAATTCTAGGCGCCCCAGAATATGCAGCATACGCAGCCCTTTGCCTTGAACCGGGACAGCTTAGATTGGAGACTTTGGCCTGGTGAAGGTTTTTTAGATTTTGGCTGAGAGTGCTTTTTCAATCTGAGCAGGATACCGTTGACTTGGGAGTCTTTTGTTAGACTCTTCACCTCTGCCAGGCTTGGCTCTATTTATTAAAAAGATCCACTCTATGGGGATGGCACCAGATCTTTTAGGTGCTGCATTGTCCTCAGAGCCTTGAAAGCCAGGCCTCCTGATACAGAACAGCAAGACCTGAATGGTAAGGCCCTGAAGACCTGCTCCCCATTGTTTTTCCAGCTTCCGGTTGTGGCCGGAAGGAGGCCGGAGAATTTATACCGTTTGGAATGTCCCCAGGAGTGAAGGACGTTTACCCTCACGAGGTGTCATGTCATCCCCTCAGAGTGGTTATCTGGCCGGTTTAGAGGGATACCAACTGGTGACAAACGTTGTGCATATAGGCTGAGGTGTGTAGAAACACTTCAGCACATGCTATTCTATTGTCCATTCTATCAGGATTTAAGAACCTATCTCACCCCGATTTTGACTATTTATTCAGGTTGGAACGATCAGGATCAAATACGATATATTCATAGAGGTGAGGATGAGGGGCTATCGGAGGTGGTGACAAAGTTTACAAAGCTGATTATAAGGAGACGTAATTCATCGGTAATACCAACAGTTCAGACTTACCGGTAGTTACGATCAGTGGGCCCTAATGTAGGTTAGCGAGGGGGGAGTGCCTTTACGTATTTTATGTTATGCATTGTTGTAACTGAATTATGCCAAAAAAAGGTGATGATGATGATGACAAATACTTTCTTTGAATTCACGGATAAATAGATGATAACAAGGTAATTAAACAAACAGGCAACCCAGTCCTATTGGGCTCTACTGCTGCCAGAACTCGTGTTCCAGCAGTGGTATCTGTACGAATCTGGAAACCTGCTGGATTATTTTTGGATGAAAAGGGAGGTTTGTTCTTCGACTGAAGCTTTTTCCGCACTTCAAAAATTTATATGGTTTCTCCCATGTGGGTTTTTTGATGCGAAGTCAGGGCTGAGCTCACAGTGAAGCTCTTTCCACACTCCAAACATTTATATGGTTTCTCCCCTGTGTGGGTTCTTCGATGCGAAGTCAGGGCTGAGCTCACAGTGAAGCTCTTTCCACACTCCAAACATTTATATGGTTTCTCCCCTGTGTGGGTTCTTCGATGCGAAGTCAGGGCTGAGCTCACAGTGAAGCTCTTTCCACACTCCAAGCATTTATATGGTTTCTCCCCTGTGTGGGTTCTTTGATGCGAAGTCAGGGCTGAGCTCACAGTGAAGCTCTTTCCACACTCCAAGCATTTATATGGTTTCTCCCCTGTGTGTGTTCTTTGATGTCTAGTCAGCTGTGAGCTCTGAAAGTAGCTCTTTCCACACTCCAAGCATTTATACGGTTTTTCCCCTGTGTGGGTCCTTCGATGTACAGTCAGCCTTGATCTCCAAAGGAAGCTCTTTCCACACTCAAAGCATTTATATGGTTTCTCCCCTGTGTGGGTTGTTTGATGCGAAGTCAGGGCTGAGCTCATAGTGAAGCTTTTTCCACACTCGAAACATTTAAATGGTTTCTCACTTGTGTGGGTCCTTCGATGCATAGTCAAGCTTGAGCTGTCACTGAAGCTCTTTCCACACTCCAAACATTTATATGCTTTCTCCGCTGTGTGGGTTGTTTGATGCATAGTTAAACTTGAGCTGTCACTGAAGCTCTTTCCACACTCAATGCATTTATATGGCTTCGCCCCTGTGTGAGTTTTTTGATGCTTAGACAGGTGTGAGCTCCGACTGAAGCTCTTTCCACACTCAATGCATTTATATGGTTTCTCCCCCGTGTGAGTTGTTTGATGTATATTCAGGTGTGAGCTCCAAAGGAATCTCTTTCCACACTCCAAGCATTTATATGGTTTCTCCCCTGCGTGATTTCTTTGATGCAATGTCAGGTTTGAGCTCTGACTAAAGCTCTTTCCACACTCCAAACATTTATATGGTTTCTCCCCCGTGTGAGTTCTTTGATGTATATTCAGGGATGAGCTCCAAAGGAATCTCTTTCCACACTCCAAGCATTTATATGGTTTCTCCCCTGTGTGGTTTTTTTGATGCAATGTCAGGCGTGAGCTCCGACTGAAGTTCTTTCCACACTCAAAGCATTTATATGGTATCTCCCCTGTGTGGGTTCTTTGATGTGAAGTCAGGCTTGAGCTCCACCTAAAGCTCATTCCACACTCTAAGCATTTATATGGTGTCTCCCCTGTGTGGATTCTTTGATGGAAAGTCAGGTTTGAATTCTGACTGAAGCTCATTCCACACTCTAAGCATTTATATGGTTTCTCCCCTGTGTGGATCCTTTGATGTATTCTCAGATTTGATTTACTGCTGAAGGTCTTTCCACAGTGAGGACATTTTTCCTTCCTCTTTCCAGTTACGTTTTCTGAATCGACTGGCTGATCATCAGAGTTATTTCTCCCTTTCTCTGCCTGGTTTCCCTCCTGCTGCTTTGATTTGTCTTGATGCTCAGCTTTCTCCCTCGTGTGGATCTTGTCATGGGAAGTAAGATGTGTTCTCATGCTGAATCTTTTTCTGCTCTTAGAGCATTGAAATGATTTCTTCCCCAGGGGGATTTTGCTGAGCTTCTTAATGGCGGATGTACTACTGACTGTTTCCCCGGGCAAAGGATTCTTCTTCCTTAACTTCCCGTTAGGATGTTCCTGCTGGACTGGGATTTCATGGAGCTCATAATCCTGAGAAAGAACCGCTTTAGTCCTCCAGGCAAGTGCTGGGCTCCCCTCTTGCCTCCTTGATCCATTCTGGTCTCGAAACGCGACTTCCTCTATGTCAAGCACGGTTGCTTCTGGCAACGCCCCGCATGGCTCCCTTCGATTCTCACTATCTTGTGCGTTGCTTTCTAGAACAGAAGGAGAAGCTGGATTAGCAGTGCAACAGAGAGCTGGAACATCTAACGCACACTCCTAGGCACGTCTACTCAGATGAAAACCCCAATGAATTCAGTGGCCCTGACTCCCAGGAAAGTACGCGTAGAATCACAGCCCCTCTCAGTGACCGAATCTCAGTTAGCTGTTGGGGACGTAAAGGTGGAACAGCGAGTGGGACACTTGTGTCCACTGAGAGTGACAAGGGAGGCAGTCGTGCTGTTTGGTGACTCTGGTTTTCTGACCATCTCCCATAACCACATCTGCCGTCTCCTTTCTGAAGAAGATCCAAAGCAGCGGCACAAGGGACCATGACTGACCTGTGTTTCTTGTTTGGTGTCTGAAAACTGTGTGGAAGGGAGCATGTGTGAAGGGTTAGTGCTCACACATGCAAGAGCAATAAACATTCCAGCAGCACTAGTACTACGAAACCTAGAAGCCCAGAGGAACAGCTCACTATAGGCAGAGTATCAGTCAGGGCACACCTGGGGAAACCCAAACCTCGATTTTGACTAAGCAGTGGTTGCCTCTATGTGAAATGAGAGAGAGGCTGGGAACAGAAGAGAAGAATCTGGAGAAGGATGAAAGCCTTGAGCTCAAAAGACGAGTGGAAATTCCCCCTACAACCCCTCCGAGCACTCTTAAAGCTAAGTGGGTCCTGATAAGAGTGTAATTTTAAAAAGTGGGTCCCGGTGTTAAAAGGTTTGAGAACCACTGGACTAAGGGATTTACCAACATGGGAAAAGATAGGTAAGTAGAAAACGTAGAAGCAGGATGAGGCCAAAAGGCCTGAGCTTGGTGGGAAAACATAAAGGTTTACATCGAAAGGATGTAATGACAGGTAATGCCCAGCAGATGGCGATGATATGCTGCTCCATCCCTCCTCCTTCCAGTAACTAGAAATTTGTAGGTTGGAATGATGGCAACTGTCAAGGATGCCCCCCCCCCTTACTGACTGTACTCTAGGAAGAGAGGGGTATCCTGTGGGTTCTTTAAATTCACCTTATGGGAATCCCCTTCGCACCCTCCAAAGTCACTGGACAGATGCTTTCTTTTAACCGTTTATAGTAATCTCAATCTAACAACTAAACAAAACTCTTGTAAAACACGTGGGAGGAATGAACTGAAACAAACTACAGAAAGGGCATGAAATCAAAGGGCTTTGGGGGTTTCAAAGGACTGTGTTTTGCTGACTGGAGGGTTTCTTTTCTCCCCTCTCACTTTCCCTCAGCCTGTCTTCTTCTCTCTCCTCAGACTATTCCTCTCAGCCTGATCCCTCTCTTACCCCTCCCCCTCTGCCTCCGTCTCTAGTGCCTAAGGGAGCCCTTAAGGGACAAACTGGATGGCTTTTAAAGAGACGGTGCCCTTCTTTCCCTTGACAGCAACACGCAGAAATTAACATAAGCCCCTAATGATTATAACTAGACAATCCCTCGCTTAATAAAGTGTAATGATGTCATCAGTCTACCTGACGGGAAGAGTCGAAACTACCTGGTCACTCTGTCCCACCCCCTTGACCTAGACGGACGGGTTAGCTATCCAATGGGCAGATAACTCCGTTGCTAAGCAAAACAGCTGCATGGGGAAAAGGTAGACACTGAATCCACAGCCCACACATGGCTGTCTGGCAATGGTGGTTTTCCAACACACACAGGGCAAAGAAGGTCCCTGCAGCTTCCAGGCTGCTAAACGGCACAGAAGCCTCTGGGGCAGGGGTGTCAGTAGGGTGGGGCCTGAGGAGCAACTGCCCCAAGGTGCAAAGCCAGGGAAGGGCGCAACCCTCAGGCTCCACCACCTAATGGCTGCCCTCGCATTCGGCTTGGAATGCTCCGAACTGAACACGAGGGCAGCCGATAGCACCCGAACCCTGACATGACGTCAGCATTTCCGAATGGGAAGCAAAAGACTCCCCAGAAACCCTGGAGAGCCTCTGCCAACCAGTGTAGACAGCACTGAGCTAGATGAAGAAAGGTCTGACTCTGCATAAGGCAGTTGCCCTGTTCAGCTCTATGGCAGTCCCCGGATTCTGCTTGCTGGCAATTCACTGATGTGGCTGGAGTGCAGTCGGGATCCTGTGCCTTTGAGAGCTGCATAAGAGGCAACAGAGCAACAGGCCCATCCATGAGGCCAGCTGAGACAATTGCCTAGGGCTGCAGATTGGCGGGGGGGCATCTCCACCCGCCCACTCACTTCCATTGTGCCTCCTCCCACTCCCTGGCTTGGGAAAGGAACAGCAGGACAGAGCAGAAGAGGAAATGAGCAGGAGAGGATGGGGGTGGTGAGGGGGGTCAGAGCATCAGTCTCTCAGATCACACTGGCACTTTCAGTCTACAGCTCAGGCAAGCTGCTGTTGTGGCCTTCCAGGTGATGAGGTCAGAAGGGCAAAGAGGTACTACGATGACTCATCCTAAACATCGCCAACTTGCCCCAGATGGGAGGGGAGCTTCTATTATGATGAAGGGTCCCCATTCCCCACAGCACCCTTCTGGTCCCATCCCTCCATCCCCCTCTGGGCTGAAGCTACTGCTGTGTTTCGCAGTTCTGTACGTAAGGAACTTACCTGCTGATTTCTCTTCTTCCTCCCGATCCTGGAAAAACGCACACTCTCCTTCTTCCAGCTGGGAAATGAAGGCAGGTTTGGGAAATTCCTCTGAGAAGGAAACAAGAAGATGAGATACTTATGACTAAAAGGTATACAAAATATCGAGGCTTTCCAAAGAGACCAGATTCTCGGCTGCTTCCCACCCCCAAAAACACATGGAGTGGGACGAGGGGAAGAGGCAAGCTGTTTGAACTCTCACACATGAATTTGCTTGCAGAAGCAGTTGAATACATAGGCTTATGGGAGAACAGCCTGAAATGCTCCTGAAACCTGGAACGAGTCACTAGTTCGGAATCCAGTTGTGGAGGCGAAACCAGCCACGTTTCTTCCATCCACCTGTCATCACATGGAAGGGAAGCCTCGAACAGAAGGACAACGGTCTCCCTCCCCATCCTCCTTTTAAGGCAGGGGTTCTCAATCCCTTCCTGGCCGAATACCACCTCTGGCGCCACTCTCCTGCTGCGTACCACCAGAAGTGACTGGTGATGACATCATCATCAGTTACTTCTGGGCTTTCAGTTTTTGGAGGCCAGAATGCAGGTAAGAGGCTTTGAGAGGGTGGGAGGTCCCTTCTCAGCGTTCCCAAGAGGCTCGGCCAAAGTTAGGCGCCTCCTAGGAGCAAAAACGCACTGCTAAAAGCGCTGCATCGGAGCGGGGTTCCAGCGGTCCAAGTACCACCAGCAGTCGGCTGAAATACTACTGGTGGTACTATGTAGTACCACTGGCTGAGAATCCGTTTTAAGGCAATTTCCTCTCTGCAAAGAGACTAAAGGCACAATCCTGTCGGGGCCTCCTCCTCAGAGGGACTATAGTCTTATGGCACATTTGCGCCTCCTTGGGAGTGGCAGAGCAGCCTCTGCTGCTCCAGAAGGCCCCAGACTGCCGCTGCGCCCGACGGGGAGGAGGGAAGACGGACCATGGGTGGTGCTCTCCGTTGATATCCTAACCACCTGCCCAGGCCTGGCAAGCCCTACACGGGCTCCTGGCGTTCCCCCAAGGGAGGGGGGAAATTGAGTAACCAGGAAGTGACTGAACTAGCTATCTGATAAACAGCAATCTGATAAGACTAATTAGAGGGAAGCTGACTCACCAGGCAAGATTACTCAGCAGGGGACGGAGGGTAGGAGACTCATGAGAATGTTTAAAAACACCCACTCACAGCATTTGGCAGTCAAAAGGTAAGAAAAACCTTGTGGGGGGGCAGGGATGGCTGGCAGGGCTGCATTTTGTGTGTGTGTGTGTGTGTGTGTGTGTGTGTGTGTGTGTGTGTGTGTAGGAAGGCTGGTAGGGCTGCAGTGCGTGTGTGTTTGTGTAGGAGGGCTGCAGTGTGTGTAGGAACGCTGGCAGGGCTGCATTGTGTGTTTGTAGGAAGGAATGGAGAAGCAGACAGGGCTCTTTGGTCGCACATAAGTAAATACAATATTCAAATAGTCCTGACTTACGTTTTATTAATTAATTAATTTAATTGATGCTACTTAATTGGCATAGGGGGTATTTCATAAAAATTGACTGTGCCATGGGGGTACACCTGGTCAGTGGCGTCGCCAGGCGCCCCCCCATCTGGGGCGGAAAACGCAACGCCCCCCCAATAAAACTGTCAAAAATCAAAACCTATTTTTGACAGTTTTATTGCCTTTTTTCTTTTTTTTATTTTCGCCGATTTTAAGTAAAAAAAAAAGCAGGTATTTTAAAAAGTATGTATGTTTTGCCAGCACTAACTTGAATAGGACGTTCCCTCGACGATGTTCTTCCTGCTCCTGGGTGGAGCTCCTCCGTGCGCCCGGCCGCAGGACTCTGTACCGCGCGTGCGCAGACCCACGGCGTCTCCAGGGACGCTCCAGGGAGTTTGCGAATGCCCAGAACGTCCCTGGAGACTCCGTGGGTCTGTGCATGCGCAAACTACGGAAAGTGCTGCTGGGGGCGGTACAGAGTCCTGCTCACGGGCGCAGGGAGAATCGCCTGGGAGCAGGAAGATCGTCGAGGGATCGTCCTATTCAAGTTAGTGCCAGCAAAGCATACATACTTTTTAAAATACCCGCTTTTTTTTTTACTTAAAATCGGCGAAAAATCGCCGAAAAAAGAAAAAAAAGAAAAAAAAAGGAACTTGGGGAGGCTCCCGCCCCCCCGAGCCTCTCCGCCCCTACGCCCTGGGGCCCACCGCCCCATATCAGACAACGCCTCTGCACCTGGTGACAAAGGTTGGGAACCCCTGGCTTAGATTACCAAATAGGGCTGGCAAACCATAAGAACATAAGAGGAGCCTTGCTGGATCAGGCCAGAGGCCCATCTAGTCCAGCTTCCTGTATCTCACAGTGGCCCCACCAGATGCCTCAGGGAGCACACAACCAACAATATAACCTGTATCCTGTTGCCACTCCCTTGCACCTGGTACAAAGAAAACCTCTTCCTACAACCAGGAGGTTGCTTATCCCCATCATGGATTGTAAGCTGTGATGGACTTTTCCTCCATAAATCTGTCCAATCCCCTTTTAAAAGCATCCAGGCCAGGTGCCATCACCACATCCTGTGGCAAGGAGTTCCAAAAACCAATTACACGCTGGGTAAAGAAACATTTTCTTTTGTCTGTTTTAATACTCCCTCCACTCAATTTGAGTGGATGTCCCCTAGTTCTATTGTTGTGTGGGAGGGAAAAGAACTTCTCTCTATCCACTCTATCCACTCTCTCCATCTCATGCATAATTTTATACGTCTCAATCATGTCCCCCCTCAACCGCCTCTTTTCTAGACTGAAGAGCCCCAAACGCTGTAGCCTTTCCTCATAAGGGAGATGCCCCAGCCCACCAATCATTTTGGTTGATCTCTTCTGCACCTTTTCCAGTTCCACTATATCCTTTTTGAGATGTGGCGACCAGAACTGGACGCAATACTCCAGATGCGGCCTTACCATCGATTTGTACAACGGCATAATAATATTGGCCGTTTTATTCTCAATCCCCTTTTTAATGATCCCGAGCATGGAATTGGCCTTCTTCACAGCCACCGCATACTGGGTCGACACTTTCATCGACCTGTCCACCAGTACCCCAAGATCTCTCTCCTGATCCGTCACAGACAGCTCAGAACACATTAGTGTGTATGTGATGTTTTGATTTCTTGCCCCAACGTGCATCACTTTACACTTACTTACACTGAAGCACATCTTCCATTTTGCTGCCCATTCTCCCAGTTTGGAGAGATCCTTCTGGAGCTCTTCACAATCCCTGCTGGTCTTCACCACCCGGAAAAGTTTAGTGTCATCCGCAAACTTGGCCACCTCGCTGCTTATCCCCAACTCCAGGTCATTTATGAATAAGTTGAAAAGCACCGGTCCCAAGACCGATCCTTGGGGCACACCGCTTTTCACCTCTTGCCATTGTGAAAATTGCCCATTGACACCCACTCTCTGTTTCCTAGTCTTCAACCAGTTCCTAATCCATAGGAGAAGCTGCCCTCTTATTCCCCGACTATGGAGTTTTTTCAAGAGCCTTTGATGAGGGACCGTGTCAAACGCCTTCTGAAAATCCAGGTGGGTCATTCCATGTGAAATCAACCAATGAAAAATCCTTGACGTCATGGATTTTGTTCATTTTCGGTACATTTGTAGCTTACCATGAGATGTTTAAAAATTATTTTTTCAGATTTTTTTGTCCATCCGTTTTTGAGATATTGAATGTTCAAAATTGTCAAAAAAAGGCCAAAATTCACTTGTCACCATACCTTCAAACGCCAGTTACAGGATAACGATGAATGCTACAGACATGGGACAGGTGTCGTTTTAAGGTGTATGAATAGGGCTTTCATTTGATATACAACATGACAAAATTGTAAATTTTCAAGAAATTCAAAAATATTCAAATAATATTCATACAGTGGGTTACAAGCGGCTCATCTTGCAGGTATAGCCTGACCATAGTCCCGGAAATGACCGGGACAATCCCGGTTCGGGAGCCCAATCCCAGGCTACCGGCCGGTCTCCTCATTGTCCCGGCCAGCTGGGACTTTTTTAGGTGCTCTCCGGCCTCGTCGCGTATTTCCGCCAGGAAATACCAGGAAAAAAAGGCCATCCTTACCCAGAGAGGCCACGATCCCGTAATTCTCCAGCATGACTTCCCTGTACAGAGCCTTTTGGCCAGGATCCAGCAGAGCCCACTCCTCCTCCGTGAAGCGCACAGCCACCTCCTCGAAGGACACCAGACCCTGCAAGGAGAAAACAGTCTCCCTTCACAAATAATGCCCCACCCTTGCTATGTCCACATAGCAGTTATTCAAGAAACAAAATAAACACGAATCATGACCTGCAACCTCCAGCAGGAGTAACTGGGACCCTGCCTCTCCGCACTCCAGCCGTGAAAGCAAAGTGAGGTCAGTTAAATAATCTCACACACATAAGAGTTCACTGGTCACCTGACCAGCATTCCAACCCTTCGAGGTCTGTGCAGTTCATACACACTCTTCTGGGTGGACAGATCGGATATCTTGTAGCACCGGGGGAGGGGGGGAGCTCTTTCAAGGCCTGCAAGGAAGAAGGAGGCACCCAAGCTTTTTCTGGCATGTTGCCCTGGTGACCGGCCACTTACCTGAGCTGCAGGCATCGTGACAGATTCTGCTTCACACCAAAGAGGAGACGGCCTGGAACGTGGCCTAGAACGTGGCCCTTCTGCACTTCCACGGTCTGTGAGGGAGACAAAGGTGATGGAAACACTTGCACTCTTACCCGTAACAATTAAATCTTTGAAACTTGCACTCTTCATACCTTTTTGAACTCGCTTCCTTGTGCAATTCTCTTCCCCTTTACTCTATCACTCTCATTCTGACCCACATGTGCTCCAATGGGGTGAGCCCCACACATGTCAATTCCTTTTCTTGCACTTCTTCCTTCAGCCACTTTCTCCCTGTTTCTTCTCCTCTCTGCCTGTCTAGTCACTTCCCTCCCCTCCTCGAAATCTCCTTGTGGAATCTGCTCCTTCAAAGCCTTTCCAGGCCTACCAAGACCCGCCTGTATTTTCTGCCTTGGTTCAATCTTCCTGCTGTGATTCTTTCATAAAGCTGAGATTGAGATCAGGGAGCATCATGCAAGACAGGAGCTGTATCCATTCCAGGGGATGTCCTGTACCTCGGACCAGGACTGCTGATGTGGGGGAAACCCCTGATTTGCAGGTGCAGAGGGTGGAAGAGGGTTGTACGTATCTGGGGCGTCTTGCAGGGCTGTTGCCCAGAACAGACACTTTAGTCCTAGGTGGGGGCCCAGTTATCTCTGTAATAAGTAGAAAGAGACCCCCCCAACGAGACGCATACATTGAAGGATGCAGATAGTTTCACAGGGGCTCTGCAAGGAGGTCGCTCTCTGGAGGGCAGATATTTGGGGCTGTATCTTCCCCGCTCAGGTGCTGAGGGGCTCACCCTGCTTTGTGCTCCTCTGTTAGATCTTCTGAGAGCCTCAACTGTCTGGGTCTTTTGGATCAGGCCCAGGTGCTGGAAGGATCCTTTGTAGCTGCAAAATCCAGCTCTCTTCCTTATTCTTTTTATCCCACCTGCCTTTGTTAAAACCAGCAGCACAGAAGAAGCCAAAGAACACAAAATGAGATATATACAGTAAATCAAAACTGCAACACAATGAAAAAGCACCCAGCCCCTCAGCAGTTCCAGGAACAGTTTCGGGCTTCAAGTTCTGGGCTTCAGTGTCCCCTCCACATGCCACAGAGTTTTGCATCATCGGCTTCAGTGCTGAATGGCCCCTTCTGGCCCCCTCTGCTCCAGCTTTTCCCTGTCCAACCCCCCCCCCCAAATAAAGCCATAGAAGTGGGGTTGTCACAGCTCATCTTCCCCATCCCGCCCCGTTCCGTTGCCGGCTGGCCTTTGAGCCTGGCCTCCTCCCCTCCCCGCGCCGGTAAACCAAGCAGAGCAAAATACCGGTGCTCTCCTCCTCCTCCTCCTCGCTACCCACCTGGGGGCTGCTCTCCCTCCCCTCTCCCTTCTTCCCCACTCACCGCAGCCCTGCGACCCCCCTTCGCCCCCAACGGGATTTGCACTCACCAGAGAGGCTGCTGATCCCACACGTTTGGGTGCTGGAGAGAAAGGAAGCGGGCGGAGCAGGAACTGTCTCCCCCACTCCTCCTCTTTGCCTCTCTAGAAATCCGGAGTCGCTCCTTTTAACCCACAGAGTGCCTTTCAGCTGAGAGCAAAGACTCTTTGCAGAGGTTCCAGACAGTCTCGACCCTCCAACTCCCAGGCGGGACGGGGAGGGAGGCGCATCTCCTCCGGCTGGTGTCCCCTCTGCTTCCTCCGCGATGCAATGAGAGCTGCATAGACTCTGGGGCTGCTCCTGGGGCTAAGTCCCAGGGCTGCTCGTGGCCAACTCGGACGGCAGCTCTTCCCGGGGTCTCCTCCCCCCGCTTGACGTTCTGTCACCGAGTCCGGGAGGTGGAAGATCTTTGCAAGTCAGCATGCATAGATTGCCCTGGGGTGGCCACTGCCGGGGTTTGAAGGTACAGGCTTGGGCTATGATGTCACGTTTGCTCCCCCCCCCCCCAATTATTGCATAGTCAACTGTCTTGTTTGCTGATCGTGTCCTAGCCAGTGGCCACCATACAAAACTTCTTGCGAGGCCTTCATTTTTAGCACCTCAAAATGTCCCGTAACCGTCTTCCCCTCCCCCTCCTGAATATGTAGTGACTGTGCAGCCTGCTCTACCATCGAGCTCTAGCCCCTCTCTTGGTAGAATATAGAGTTCTGCTTGCATGTTATCTGACTTGCAGGAGATTTAGGATTGGCAGAAGGAGGCAGATTGCCCAATTTTATTGAATGTATTCAAATTGCCCAATTTTATTGAATGTATTGTCTTTGAATGTTTACATTTTATCTTTTATTTATCTTTTTTCTGTTTTTCTTTTTATAATTAATTATTTTATAAGCTGTTGATTGAGAAGTAAACTGGAGTTCTGTCTAGTCCACTGTTACCTACTCCTGGGATGCTCAGCATGTAGCCTGTGCCCAACACGTTTTGTGCGGTCCACAAAGTGGGGAGCATATTGGTTAGGGGGTAAGTCTAGGTGGGCCTAGACACAGGAGCTCCACTTTGGGACTTCCCCTATAGCCGGAGTGATAACAACACCTGCAGGATACCAAGTGCTGCCTTTGAAACTGTTTTTCAAAGCCTGGGACCTGAGCTCTCCTACTCAAGAGTCAGACTCAGCAGGAAACACACTGCCAATTTGCCTATGGGACAGAAACCAGTAGCCAGGCCTGCTCCCAGTGCCCAGTTGTGTCTTGCACATACCGTCAGCAGCAGGGCCAGCCCGAGGCCCCTGGCACCTGAAGTGGCAAGTCAAACGCTGCCCCCACTCCTTACTCGAAGATGTGCCAGCCTCCGCTCCTCCCGCTCTCCACTGTTCTAGCTCAGGACTCTCCACTCCACATTTCCTCTTTGTCCCGCTCTTTCTTTTCAAATCCAGGAAGAGGAAGGTATAGGAAGGGCAGTGGAAGCAAGTAGGAGGACAGAAATGGGCACCCCCTCCCAGCCATTCTCTGCCTGAGGCGACTGTTTCAGTTGGACTCATGGATGGGCCGGCCCTGGCGAGCAACCAGTCCTTGTTGCTGTTGGGATTCTCCAGCCAGCCTGGAGTAGACTGTTGCCCTATGACCTTTTAAAATGAGAATGTTGCCAAGAGGCTTTGAAAATATGTTTGATGCCAATGACTTGTGAGCTAGAATGGAACATGTGCATGATCAGGACTGTATCAAGGAAGAAGGTGATGTCCACACCGCATCCCTGTGTCAAACCTGGGTGTGTGAAGCCATGCTGTAAAAGATTTTCCCCAGCCAGGCCACGAGGGAAGAATCTGACCAGCACCACCAGTTCAATGCCATTTTCCCCTCTCCACGGACCTAGTCCTAAAGACTTGCAGTCTGGCAGGAAGAAGACAAATCCACAAAGATATGCTAACACCAACGTCTGTCGCTGGGAAGGCAAAATCCACATTTCCTGCAACAATGGAAGTCATCTATCCTCCTCCCCTTCCCCCAATGTTTGTGTCTTCACCTCTCCAAAAGGGTCCAGCCCAAATAAGGCAACTTCCTTTTTCAGCGTAAGAGCCACCAACTCCTCCTCTTTGCGTAAGATATGCATAAAAGACAGGTTGCCAGTTAGACCCTTGCCTCCTGAACTCTTCTTCTCTGTGTGCCCTCTTGCACCAACACCCCCCCCCTCTTTTTGCCTTGCTTCCTTGTTCCTCAGTCTTCCTCCTTTGCTTATGCTCTGCTGGTTGGAGCCCTAGCCACCACCACCCTCCCTTCTCTTCTCTCTCTCTCTTCCACTATCACAAAACTTCTTGCCAGGCCTTCATTTCAACAACTCCTCTTCAGGAACAGGTAAATATTACCCCCAACGCTTCAAAGGGAACCTGCTAATGCGAAAGTCTCTGTATCTTCTATTTATTTTTTATTTTGTTTTTCACATTTTTATACCGCCCTTCCTCCAAGGAGCTCAGAGTGGTGTACATATTTCCTCCCCTCCTTTTTGTCCTCGCAACAACCCTGTGAGGTAGGTGGGGCTGAGAGATAGTGACTGGCCCAAGGTCACCCAGGAAGCTTCGTGGCTGAGCGGGGATTTGAACCTAAAGTTCTTAGCTCTGTATGCTGTGTGTGACTGAATTGCTGCATATATATGATTGAACTATCTAGTAAATATTGGAAAACAACCCATGTGTGTCCTCAATATTATTTAAAATGGAATTCTGTGGCTGAACTCTGGTATAGTTGGTCAAAAGATTCCTGCACATTCCAAATTGCCATATTTAAATTGCCAGGCAGTGCTGCTGCTGTTGGCTAAGACCTGGCTGGCACAGGAGCAAGAGAGGGAATCCTGAGGCCGGCAGGATCACGAGACGCTTCTTTGGATTTTGCAATTCCCTGGTCAGTTGTTGCCTGGTATTAATAAAAGAATCACTGAGTGAGAAATGGTGAGTGAAAAAATGTTTCTGTGTATTGGATTCCAGGAGGCACAAGAAGCTGTGCGTCCGTAGATGGATGGCCTGAAATCACATGTCACCCTCCCCATAGCAGCACATAACTGGGTCCCTCATGACTTGAGAAGAAGCCATTTGCCTGATGGAGGTTTTCAATGCTGCAGTGGCTGCTACCTACCCAGTGGCAGGGGCGGGAGGGTGTGACCCATGAGATGGTTCCTCCGACACCCAGGAACCTCGGGGCTGGACAGAGCTGGGAGGACCATAACCCACCCACCCCAGTAAAATACCAGCAGTCCATATTCACACCCTGCCTGAGAAGACTGACCCCAAGGGGAATCCACCCACCTGGGACCCCTCTGGGTCTGCAGGATCAATTGATGATCACCTGCTACACCTGCGGGCAGCAAGGTCACGTGAGATATTACTCTTCGATTCTGCCAATATCTCACAGTGGTAATACCAGAATAAGCGGGGGGTGGGAGCCCTCTTCGATGATGCTATAACTGTCTAACCAAAAGTTCAACAGCCATCTCTCATTGCAACACTCTGCCTATAATACTTTGTGGTCAGCAGCTTGTTTATTCATCTCAGTCATATCCAACGTAAGATTATCCACCGATATTTGCAACTGTTGAATCAACCCCTCCATGGATTTTCTGTTTTCACACAACAGCTTTAGTTGCTGCAATAGGTTTTGAAGCTTTGCTGATATCTGACCACCTTTTGTCCATTTTAAATCTCCTGACGATCAATTTTCATTACATGAGCCCGAGTGATACTGATTTGAGAAAGAAAATCATTCCTGTATTTGGATGAGTACTATTTTAATCCTTATAAGTAAAGATTAAATATAAGAGAACAACAACATGAAAAAGGGCATCTTTGCCCAGTTAGAACTATTGACATATACTTGCTTGCCCAAAGGGTTAACACCAAGGGATGACCCCTAGTAGGGTTAGCAGTAGTGGTTTTGACACATTTGAATTCAGTGCTAGTATTGATGGCGGATAGCCATTGTAAAATCCAGGCCATCAAATTTATATAAGGCACAGAGGGAGCAACAATGAAGTTATTTGAGTTTTGTTCTGGAGGACTTGGAGTGTAGGCATCCACATTCAATTATGATCGTAGGCGGAGACTTAAATTCGTGGGGCAAGGACAGTAGATATTTTACAAGGCCCTGGATGTTCCTAGAGACTCTTCTCTTCCTGACCTTTGTTCCCTCAAGAGGCACTCAAAGGACAAACAGATTAATGCAGCAAGCTTGGCTTTAGCCAAACTTAGTGTATCTAGAAACAGTATTTGGCTAAATGGTTTATTAAATTTTGATGATGTAGGAGAGTTTACGTATGTTTCCCGATTAGGTTCTAGAGTCATTGATTATATAATAATCCCAAGATCATTTTTACCACATGTCATAGAGTTTTGGGTGGGCGAACCGGTTGCTAGTGATCATTTGCCATTAATCTGTCATCTTAGCCTTGATTTAGGACAGGGGTGGCCGACCTTCCACCTTTAGGGCCTCTGTGTTCTAAACAGTTGTGTAGAAGACAGAATCTAGGGAGCTGCAATTGCTGCTGCTGCTACTAAAGCAGCTGCACCAGCTGAAATGCCCTCACCTATACAACCATTAAAGGGCCAGGGGCATCCATGTTGAAAGGTTAGCCACCCCTGATTTAGGACGACTATGTGCTGATGTAGAGCCTGGAGGGGCTACCCTTAAGAACTCTACCGAAAATTACTGTATATACTTCAGCATAAGTCGATCTCATAGATAAATCAAGGGCAATTTTTCAGCCAAAATCATGAAATTTGCTATGACCCATGGATAAGTCGAATGTAAAACTTAGGGATTTGTGAAATTCTTTGAAAATGACTTACCAGTAATTGTTTTGAGGCAGCAACAAAAGTTTGGGGTGGGTAAAAAAAAAGAGAGCCATTTTACCTTGTTCTGAAGCAGCACAAAACTGCTTCAGAACAAACGCTTGCAAAGATAGCTGAACTCTTGCAAAGAACTCAGGTTTTGCAGATAGTTGAGCTCTTGCAAAGACCTCAGCTCTTGCAAAGATAGCTGAACTGCTTCGGAAGAGCTCAGATGAGCTCTTTGCAGACCAATTAGTACCTTTGATTAGCCTCAGGGCTTTGCTCCGAACATCTGATTGTTGGAGATTAGCTTGGCTTTGATCACTGACCGTGGATAAGTCGAACCAGGTTTTCAGGGGCTATTTTAAGGCATAAAATGGGATCCCTGTCTGGACGTTGGCTTATCATTGTACACTGGAGAGGATTCAGTCGACATTTCTTCGCAAAATATAGGCTGAGGTGTGTAGAAACACTTCAGCACATGCTATTCTATTGTCCATTCTATCAGGATTTAAGAACAACCTATCTCACCCCGTTTTGACTATTTATTCGGGTTGGAACGATCAGGATCAAATACGATATACCGGTATTCATAGAGGTGAGGATGAGGGGCTATCAGAGGCAAAGTTTATAAAGCTGATTATAAGGAGACATAATTCATCGGTAACACCCAACAGTTGAGACTTACCGGTAGTTACGATCAGTGGGCCCTAATATAGGTTACAGAGGGGGAGTGCCTTTATGTATTTTATGTTATGCATTGTTGTAACTGAATTATGCCAAAAAAGGTGATGATGATGATGACATATACTTTCTTTGAATTCACGGATAAATAGATGGTAACTAGGTAATTAAACAAACTCGCAACCCAGGCCTATTAGGCTCTACTGCTGCCAGAACTTGTGTTCCAGCAGTGGTATCTGTACGCATCTGGAAACCTGCTGGATTGTTTTTGGATGAAAAGGGAGGTTTGTTCTTCGACTGAAGCTTTTTGCGCACTCCAAACATTTATATGGTTTCTCTCATGTGGGTTCTTCGATGCGAAGTCAGGGATGAGCTCACAGTGAAGCTCTTTCCACACTCCAAGCATTTATATGGTTTCTCCCCTGTGTGGGTTCTTTGATGGTAAGTCAGTCCTGAGCTGTCACTGAAGCTCCTTCCACACTCCAAGCATTTATATGGTTTCTCCCCTGTGTGAATTCTTTGATGTCTAGTCAAGGCTGAGCTCACAGTGAAGCTCTTTCCACACTCCAAACATTTATATGGTTTCTCCCCTGTGTGGGTTCTTCGATGCGAAGTCAAGGCTGAGCTCACATTGAAGCTCTTTCCACACTCCAAGCATTTATATGGTTTCTCCCCTGTGTGAGTTCTTTGATGTCTAGTCAGCTGTGAGCTCTGAATATAGCTTTTTCCACACTCCAAGCATTTATATGGTTTTTCCCCGGTGTGGGTTCTTCGATGTACTGTCAGCACTGAGCTCCATAAGAAGCTCTTTCCACACTCCAAACATTTATATGGTTTCTCCCCTGTGTGGGTTGTTTGATGTGAAGTCAGGGCTGAGCTCACACTGAAGCTCTTTCCACACTCCAAGCATTTAAATGGTTTCTCCCCTGTATGCGTCCTTCGATGCACAGTCAGGTGTGATCTCACACTGAAGCTCTTTCCACACTCCAAGCATTGATATGGTTTTTCCCCTGTGTGGGTTCTTTGATGTAAAATCAGGCTTGAGCTCCACCTAAAGCTCTTTCCACACTCCAAGCATTTATATGGTTTCTCCCCTGTGTGGATTGTTTGATGCATAGTCAGGCGTGAGTTCCGACTGAAGCTTTTCCCACACTCCAAAAATTTATATGGTTTCTCCCCTGTGTGAGTGGATTGATGTCTAGTCAGGTGCGAGCTCCGACTGAAGCTCTTTCCACACTCCAAACATTTATATGGTTTCTCCGCTGTGTGGATTGTTTGATGCATAGTCAAGCTTGACCTGTCACTGAAGCTCTTTTCACACTCACTGCATTTATATGGCTTTTCCCCTGTGTGAGTTTTTTGATGTTTAGTCAGGTGTGAGCTCGAAAGGAAGCTCTTTCCACACTTAATGCATTTATATGGTTTCTCCCCCGTGTGAGTTCTTTGATGTATATTCAGGGATGAGCTCCAAAGGAAGCTCTTTCCACACTCAAAGCATTTATATGGTTTCTCCCCGGTGTGAGTTCTTTGATGTACAGTCAGGCTTGATCTCCATCTAAAGCTTATTCCACACTCTAAGCATTTATATGGTGTCTCCCCTGTGTGGATTATTTGATGGAATGTCAGGTTTGAGTTCTGACTGAAGCTCTTTCCACACTCCAAGCATTTATATGGGTTCTCCCCTCTGTGAACTGACTGATGCATAGTCAGGCGTGAGTCCTCACTGAAGCTTTTTCCACACTCCAAACATTTATATGGTTTCTCCCCTGTGTGAGTTGATTGATGTCTAGTCAGGTGCGAGCTCACACTGAAGCTCTTTCCACACTCCAAACATTTATATGGTTTCTCCCCTGTGTGGATCCTTTGATGTATTCTCAGATTTGATTTACTGCTGAAGGTCTTTGCACACTGAGGGCATTTTTCCTTCCTCTTTCCAGTTACGTTTTCTGGATCGACTGGCTGATGAGCATCAGAGTTATTTCTCCATTTCTCTGCCAGGTTTCCCTCTTGCTTCTTTGATCTGTCTTGATGCTCAGTTTTCTCCCTTGCATGGATCTTGTCATGGGAAGTAAGATGTGTTCTCGTGCTGAATCCTTTTCTGCTCTTAGAGCATTGAAATGATTTCTTCCCCAGGGGGATTTTGCTGAGCTTCTTAATGTCGGATGTACTACTGACTATTTCCCCGGGCAAAGGATTCTTCTTCCTTCTCTTCTTGTTGGGATGTTCCTGCTGGACTGGGATTTCATGGAGCTCATAATCCTGAGAAAGAACCGCTTGAGTCCTCCAGGCAAGTGCTGGGCTCCCCTCTCGCCTCCCGGATCCATCCTGGTCTCGAAACGCGACTTCCTCTATGTCAAGCACAGTTGCTTCTGGTGACGCCCCATGTGGCTCCCTCCGATTCTCACTATCTTGTTCGTTGCTTCCTGAAACAGAGAGAGAAGCTGGATTAGCAGTGCAACAGAGAGCTGGAACCTCTAACACACGCTCCTAGGCACATCTACACAGATGAAAACCCCAATGGATTCAATGGCCCTGACTCCCAGGAAAGTACGTGTACGATCGCAGTCCTGTTCAGTGACCGACTCTCAGTTAGCCGTTGAGGACGCAAAGGAGGAACAGCGAGTGGGACACTTGTGTCCAATAAAAGTGACGAGGGGTGCAGTTGTGCTGTTTGGTAACTCTGTTTTTCTGACACATCTCTCTCTTACTTTCTGCACAAGATCCAAAGCAGCGCCACAAGGGACCTTGACTGACCTTTCTCTTGTTTGATGTTTGAAAACTGTGTGGAAGGGAGCATGTGTGAAGGGTTAGTGCTCACACATGCAAGAGCAATTAACACTCCAGCAGCACTAGCACTAAGAAACCCAGAAGCCCAGAGGAACAGCTCACTATAAGCAGAGGATCAGCCAGGGCACACCTGGGGAAACCCAAACCTCGATTTTGACTAAGCAGTGGTTGCCTCTACATCAGGGTGGTCCAACGTTTCATACCTCGAGGGCCACATTCGAACTTTGACATGGAACCCGGGGGCCACACAATGAATTAAATTAATAATTAATAATAATGACCAATGCACACGTAATTAATAATAATGACCACTGCACAAGCAGAACTGTAAGACCCACACTGGAATATTTTTAGTTTTTTACAGAACTAATTGAATTTTAAAAAATCTTGTATCTTCGTTTGCAGCCCAATTCCTACACTTATTTCCTTGGAAGTCAGCCCAGCTTTGTTCAGTAGGGCTTGCTTCGTGGTAGGCATGCTTGGGATTGTAGCTGTGCGTGTGTCCAAAGAAGTTCTTGTTGTTTGGGGCCTGATGAACATTTCAGTTTTGTTTCTGCTAATATTTTCATTGCTTTTTCCTTATGAAACTTTTTTTTATCATGCTGCAATTGCCAGTGCAGAATTTTTGTTTCTTTTCTAGACTTATATTTTTTAAAATATTTATTTATTTATTTCACACACACACACACACACACACACACACACACACACACACACACACACACACACACACACACACACACACACACACCATCTCCCCTCTGCTTTCCAAACGTACTCTATTCATGATCAAACTGCTCCCTTCAGAGATCTATCAACTTTCACACCACCAAACTGCTGGCCAGAAAAAGAGGAGGTAAAAAAAGGCTGAGGGGAGGAAATTCATAGTAAAGTGAATGGGCAAACTGTTAAGAGGCAAAATAGTTGCAAGTTGATGCCTCTGCTGAAGCCCTAAACTAGTGTTTGAAATAAGTCTTGGGAAGATTGCAGGTGTGTGTGTGTGTGTGTGGGGGGGGGTTAATGCAGCTTACCTCTTTCCCTGTTGACGCTTTTTCTGCTGTAAATTGCTCTCCCCTGAGCTGCTCTCCCTCTCTCAAGTGGGACTGCAGATACAGGTACACTTTTATAGAGTAAAAAACACATCTGGAGCCCTGCAAGGGGGGAGCAGCTGGGGGTGGTGAGAGGCTCTCTTGAATATCAAAATAGCTGGTGCAACCTCTCCTCATCTTGTTTCCCTCCGGTCTGAAAGGAGTCCCAGCGTCCGTGGCGCTGGAGAGAGCGTTGGGGGGGGGGAGAGGGGGGGAAAGCCACGTGCAGCGAGGAGTAGTGCTGCAGGGATCCAACTGAGCTGACCAGAATCACTGCTCCTCCGGGTTTGTCCCCTCTCTCTTTCTTATTTTTTTAAAACAGCGACCAGGGAGCTGCAAAACATACCCCCGGCCTGAAGGCCTCTTCTGCGGCCCGGAACTGCTCTCGGAGCCCTCTCTTCAGCCAACGAACGCTCTCTGGCATGCCCCGCCCATGCTCCTTTGCCCTGATGATCGGAACGACACTCGGCTCTCGAGCGTCATTCCGATCATCAGGGGAGCATGGGCGGGGCATGCCAGAGAGCGTTCGTTGGCTGAAGCGCATGCCCGGCACTCCGGGCGATGATCGGAAAGGCACTCGGCTGGCTCTGAGTGCTTTTCTGATCGTTGCTTGGAGTGCTGGACATGCGCTTTAGCCGAATAACGCTCTCCGGCATGCCCCCCCCCCCACGCTCCCTTGCCCTGATGATCGAAAAGACGCTCGGGAGCCGAACGTCTTTCCGATCCTCAGGGAAGCGGGAAGTAGTGAGTTACTTGGCGGGGGGAGGGGGCTCCGAGAGCGGCTGGGGGCCGCAGAAGAGGCCTTCAGGGGCCGCATGCGGCCCGTGGGCCACGGGTTGGACCACCATGCTCTACATGAAAGGAGACAGAGGCAGGGGACAGAAGAGAAGATCCCGGATATGGATAAAAGCCATGGGCTCAAAAGACAAGTGGAAATTCCCCCTACGACCCCTCCGAGCACTCAGCGAGGACAGGCAGGGTTCCGTTCCACAGCTGAACGTCACTGACTGGCCACCACTAGCAAGCAGGCCAGCCGGGGATAGGATCAGGGCCTTCGAGCATGTGTGCACACTTGAGTGAGTGTGTGTGGATGTCGACGTCAACTTTGCGATCCCTACATGTGGCGCTAAACTAAATTTTAGTTTACACCCGCAGGTGTAGCAGGTGATCAATAATAGATCCTGCAGAGCCAGATGGGTCCCAGGTGGGTGGATTACCCTTGGGATCAGTCTTCTCAGGCAGGGTGTGAATAATTAACTAAAAACTAACGTCTTAAAACAATAAGCCACTATTTCAATTTAAAAACAGAAACATAAGAACAGCACCAACTTTTAAAAGAAGGACCACACCTGTAAAAGCTAGATTAACTGCTTGCCTTTGCCAGCTTCATTAAAGGCATACCACCATTCCCCCCCCCCCCCCCATCTTCTAATCAGTCCCACAGTTATCAAGGCTCTTGAGATTTTTTCATGGCTAAGGACTGTCACCTGATCAGTTCTGCAAGTATCAACATCTTGGATCTTGTTTTACTTAAGGACCGGAAGCCACACATTCCTCACAGAAAGTCTTTCCTCCTTCCTGTTCATATTTTTTTTTTTTGTTAATTTCAGTGGCTTCTCTGTGACTCCTGATATGGTAGCGCCTAACTGAGGACAGCACCCGTGTTCTTTCAAAATCTATCTGGTGTCCCAATTCCAATGCGTGTTCATCCACCACAGATTTTTCTTTCTGCCCCAAATGATCGTGTCGTGCATGTTCTTTAATGTGTGGCCACACTCCTCTTTGTAGTTCCAATGTACACCCTACCACAGCTACAAGGGATGCAGTATACACCAGCTTCGGAGAGGGGGGGAGGGTCTCTCATCCTCCACAGACCTTAGGACCTGTTGGATCTTTTAGTTGGTTTGACAATGGGTCTGAGATTTATCTTTTCCAATACCCTGCCAATCCTGTCTGTAACATTTCTAATGTATGGCAGAAAGACCTTAGTTCAAAGTGTCAGAACATAGCAGTTTATTAAAAGTGTTTCTCAAACTGTGGGTCGGGTCCCACTTGGTGGGTTGCGTCCTGATTTCTGGTGAGTCCCTAATTGCCTCAAGCCCTGAGGCTATTCAAAAATCAGATAGCTGCTAATTGCCCTTCAAAGAACTGAGCTCCTGTACTTTGCAAGATAGCTGCTCATTGCCCTGCAAACAGCTGAGCTCCTGCAGTTTGCAAGGAGCTGAGCTTCTGCAGTGTGCAAGCTTGTGTAAATATAGGGAGATAATACAGGGAGATTGAGTGTCTTTTTCTGGTGTGGTTTTTTTCCAAGTCTGTCAATGACAGGTAGTGGGGGCAGGTGAAGGCTGGGTCACAACCAGTCGCGTCACAAGGACGTGCGTCACCCCAGAGGGGGCGCGCGCGTCACCTTTAAGGACGCGGCTCCGCCCCCGCGCGTGACGTCACGCGCAGGCGCAGAGCACCCTCCCCCCGCGCCGTTTTCGGCTCATTTTGGAGCCAAATGGACGCGAGGGAGGGAGGGCGGGCCCAGTTCCAGCAACAAAATGTAAGTGCCAGGGAGACGCGCGTCACCCTTGTGCGCGCGTCATCCCCGGGCGGCCCGCCCCGCGCGCTTCTCTTTGTCGACGCCCCTGGTCACAACTGAGCCCCTCAAGCCTTGAGGCTATTCAATAAGGCTACCTCATTACAAGAAATGGATTCAGTTTTTTGCAAATAAATAAATAAAATATTACTTGTAAATAAATCAATATACTGTATTATATTTTCTAGATCATTTTTTAAAAGTCTCATAAAGCTAAGTGGGTCCTGATAGCGTTCATCTTAAAAAGTGGGTCCCGGTGCTAAAAGGTTTGAGAACCACTGGACTAAGGGATTTACCAACATGGGAAAGATAGGTGAGTAGAAAACGTAGAAGCAGGATGAGGCCAAAAGGCCTGAGCTTGGTGGGAAAACATAAAGGTTTACATTGAAAGGATGCAATGACAGATATATGCCCAGCAGATGGCGATGATATGCTGCTCCATCCCTCCTCCTTCCAGTAACCAGAAATTTGTAGGTTGGAATAATGGCAACTGTCAAGGATGCCTCCCCCCCTTACTGACTGTACTCTAGGAAGAGAGGGGTATCCTGTGGGTTCTTTAAATTCACCTTATGGGAATCCCCTTCGCACCCTCCAAAGTCACTGGACAGATGCTTTCTTTTAACCGTTTATAGTAATCTCAATCTAACAACTAAACAAAACTCTTGTAAAACACGTGGGAGGAATGAACTGAAACAAACTACAGAAAGGGCATGAAATGAAAGGGCTTTGGGGGTTTCAAAGGACTGTGTTTTGCTGACTGGAGGGTTTCTTTTCTCCCCTCTCACTTTCCCTCAGCCTGTCTTCTTCTCTCTCCTCAGACTATTCCTCTCAGCCTGATCCCTCTCTTACCCCTCCCCCTCTGCCTCAGTCGCTAGTGCCTAAGGGAGCCCTTAAGGGACAAACTGGATGGCTTTTAAACAGACGGTGCCCTTCTTTCCCTTGACAGCAACACGCAGAAATTAACATAAGCCCCTAACGAATCTAGACAATCCCTCGCTTAATAAAGCTTAACGATGTCATCAGGCTACCTGACGAGAAAAGTGGAAACTACCTGGTCACTCTGTCCCACCCCCTTGACCTAGATGGACGGGTTAGCTATCCAATGGGCAGATAACTCCGTTGCTAAGCAAGGTCCCTGCAGCTCCCAGGCTGATGAACGCCACAGAAGCCTCTGGGGGCCAAAAGTGTCCAAACTACAGGAAAAATAGGCAAAAAGTAAGGGGGGGGGACAGGGAAAACTATCAGGCAGATGGGACGTTCCAAAGGGACGTAGCTTCAGGGAAGGGGCCATGGCTCAGTTGAGAGCAGCTGCTTCGCATGCAGAATATCCCCGGTTTAGTCTCTGGCAACGTTTCCAGGTGGGGATCGAAAGACTCCCCAGAAACCCCGGAGAGCCGCTGCCAGCCAGTGTAGACAGCACTGAGCTAGATGAAGAAAGGTATGACTCTGCATAAGGCAGCTGCCCTGTTCAGCTCTATGGCTGTCCCCGGATTCTGCTTGCTAGCAATTCACTGATGTGGCCAGAAGCGTTGTCAGGGTAGGGGCGGGGGGGATGGGCCCCAAGGCGGCGGGCATATTTGGGGGCCACATCATGGGCCCCAAGGCAGGGGGTCGTACTTGCCTCCGGGATGCATCTCCGCCACCGCCACTCCCATCGTCGTCAGCCTTCCTACACACACACACACACACACACACACAGCACCCTTCTGGTCCCACCCACCCATCCCCCTCTGGGCTAAAGCTACTGCTGTGTTTAGCTGTACTGTACGTAAGCAAGTTACCTGCTGATTTTTCTTCTTCTTCAAGATCCTGGAAAAATGCACACTCCCCTTCTTCCAGTTGGGAAATGAAGGCAGGCTTGGGAAATTCCTCTAAGAAGGAAACAAGAAGAGATATTTCTGACTACAAAATATCGAGGCTTTCCAAAGAGACCAAATTCTCGGCTGCCTCCCACCCCAAAAACACATGGAGTGGGACGCAGAGAAGAAGCAAGCTGTTCAAACTCTCACACATGAATTTGCTTGCAGAAGCGGTTGAACAGATCCCAAAGACTCGCTCTGGCTTATGGGAGAAGAGCCTCAAATGCTCATGAAACCTGGAATGAATCACTAGTTGGGAATCCAGTTGTGGAGGTGAAACCAGCCACGTTTCCTCCATCCACCTGTCAGCACAGGGAAGGGAAGCCTCGAACAGAAGGACAACTGTCTCCCTCCCTGTTCTCCTTCTAAGGCAATTTCCTCTCTGCAAAGAGACTAATTATATATATACCCCGTTTCCCCGAAAATAAGACCTCCCCCGAAAGTAAGACCTGGCATTATTTTTGTATGATTTTTGCTGGCACTCGTCAATATAAGACCTCCCCGAAAGTAAGACCTAGCTAGGATCATCAGCCAGACGGATACGACCTCCCCGGCACCCCCGCATTTACTTTGACCGATTTAAGCTTCATTCTTTCCAGAGGGTGCAAGGCTCTGCAAGGCCTGCACTTGAGTCTTCCACCATAGAGACGACGTGCTAGAGAGGCCTGCAAGCCCTGCAAGGAGGCTGCAACCTTGCAGTCTCTCTAGCACGTCGTCACCATGGTGGAGGAGTCGAGTGCAGGCCTTGCAGGCCTTGCAGAGCCTTTCACCCTCGGGAAAGAATGAAGTTTAAATCGGTCAAAGTAAGTGCTGGGGGGGGGGTCGCGAGGGATGCCGGGGGAGGGGGTTGCGTCACAGGTTAGGAAAAAGACAGGTTGGGAAAAAGACTGAAAATAATACCTAATGCATTTTTGGAGCCAAAATTAATATAAGACACTGTCTTATTATCGGGGAAACACGTTACACACACACACACACACACACACACACACACACACACACACACACACACACACAGTATTTATATACCGCCTTTCTGGTCATTGGATTTCTCCTCCGACTTTAATTCAAGGCGGTGTACATGGGCAGGCTGTTCTAAACCCCAAGGGTTTTTTACAATATAACAACGTTCTAATCTTTCGTAGAACCCTTCGTTTGAGATGTGGCTTTCACTGTCCAGCTCTCTCGCTCTCTCTGGCGTTCGCCTCAGCACGCTTCAGCTTCAGCTGCTCCACTCCCCCACAGGGCTCTGCAGCTTATCAGCTTGGTGTGCCAGCAGCTATCCGACAGACTTCCGGCCATCTTGAACTGCTGTCCTTCAAATCTTCAGGCATTTGTGAGACTAACGCTCTACCAACTGAGCCAGACGTCCTAATGGCACAATCCTATTGGGGCCTCCCCCCGGAGGGACATAATCGGTATGGCGCATTTGTGCCTCCTTAGGAGGAGGCTGGAGTGGCGGAGCAGCCTCTGCCTCTCCAGAAGGCCCCAGACTGCTGCTGCACCCACCAGGAAAGTTGTGTTTGGAGGTCAGGGCAGGGGTGGGGGCATGCGGAGAGGGGCACCGGATTGGGCCACCAGGTACAGGAGGGAAGAGGGACCATCGGTGGTGCTCTCCGTTGATATCCGAAACACCTGCCCGGGCCCGGGCCCAGCAAGCCCTACACGGGCTCCACGGATGCCCAACAAGCATCAGTCAGCTCTGCAACAGCGAGGCACAGCAGGCCTGTCAGGGCACAAGTTCCAGCCCCACACGCCCCATTTCCATGGGGCAATCCTGAGATTGAGAAATAGGAAGAGGGGCAATTCAAGCCTTTGCTTCTTACCCACCAGGAAAAAAGGCCGTCCTTACCCAGAGAGGCCACGATCCCGTAATTCTCCAGCATAACTTCCCTGTACAGAGCCTTTTGGCCTGGATCCAGCAGAGCCCACTCCGCCTCCGTGAAGCGCACAGTCACCTCCTCAAAGGACACCGGACCCTGGAAAGAGAAAACAGTCCCCCATCACAAATAATGCCCCACCGTTGCTATGTCCATGCAGCCTCTATTCAAGAATCAAAATTGAAGACGAATCACGACCTGCAAACGGCAAGCAGGAGCAGCTGGGCCCCGGTGCTCCACTGGGAGAGGAGAGGGCAGAAGCTCCCCGGAGGGCTTCGCAGGGTACTTTGTGTCATGTGCGACTTGAGCTGCTCCTGAGCGGCTGGCAAGAAAAGGCTCCCTGCCTCTCCGCACTCCAGCCGTGAAAGCAAAGTGAGGTCAGTTAAATAATCTCACACACATGATAAGAGTTCACTGGTCACCTGACCAGCATTCCAACCCTTCGAGGTCTGTGGAGTTCATACACACTCTTCTGGGTGGTCAGATCGGATATCTTGTAGCACCACCAGAAAGAAGGAAAAAAAGCTCTTTCAAGGCCTGCAAGGAAGGAGGCACCCACGCTGTTTCTGGCACGTTGCCGTGGTGACCAGCCCCTTACCTGAGCTGTAGGCATCGTGGTCGATTCTGCTTCACACCAAAGAGGAGACGGCCCAGAACGTGGCCTAGAACGTGGCTCTTCTGCACTTCCACGGTCTGTGAGGGAGAGAAAGGTGATGGAAACACTTGCACTTTCTGAACTCACTCCCTTGTGCAATTCTCTTCCCCTTTGCTCCATAGCTCTGATTCTGACCCAGAAATGCCCCAATAGGGTGAGCCCCACACATGTCAATTTCTTTTCTTGCCACTTTCTCCCTGTTTCTTCCCCTCTCTCCTTCTAAGCCTCTCCAGGCCCACCAAGACCCGCCTGTATTTTCTGCCTTGGTTTAATCTTCCTGCTGCGATTCTTTCACAAAGTTGAGTTCCTGAGATTGAGATGTAGCAGCTGCAAGACAGGAGCTGTATCTATTACAGGGGATGTCCTGTACCTCGGACCAGGAAAGCTGATGTGGGGAAAACTCTGATTTGCAGGTGCAGGGGGTGGAAGAGGGTTGTATGTAACTGGGGCGTCTTGCAGGGCTGTTATCCCAGACACTTCAGTCCTAGGTCCTAGAAAAAAGGCGCCTCAGGGGGGACATGATTGAGACGTATAAAATTATGCATGGGATGGAGAGAGTGGATAGAGGGAAATTCTTCTCCCTCTCGCACAACACCAGAACCAGGGGACATGCACTAAAATTGAGTGGAGGGAGAGTTAGAACAGACAAAAGAAAATATTTCTTTACCCAGCGTGTAATTCATCTGTGGAACTCCTACATAAAGTATATGTAGTTTGAATAAAGCGAAGCATGTTGATGCAGAGAAACAACGAAGTAAAATTCAAAATATAACATTTGATGAAGAAATAAAACAGACGATTGTAGTGAAAGAAATAAAGTGAAAAATACCTATGACCTTTTTGTAGACCACATTGGTGGTTCTCTCCTCAGGGGCTAATATCATCTGTGGAACTCCTTGCCACAGGATGTGGTGATGGCACCTGGCCTAGATGCCTTTAAAAGGGGTTTGGACAGATTCATGGAGAAAAAGACCATCACAGGTTACAAGCCATAAGCAACCTCCTGGTTTTAGAAGTAGGTTTTCTCTGTGCCAGGTGCAGGGGAGTGGCAGCAGGAAACAGGTTATCTTGTTGTCCTGTGCTCCCTGAGGCACCTGGTGGGGCCACTGTGTGATACAGGAAGCTGGACTAGATGGGCTTTTGGCCTGATCCAGCAGGGCTCTTCTTATGTTCTTAGGTGGGGGCCCAGTTATCTCTGTAAGTGGAAAGAGACCCCTCCCCCCCGAGACACATGCAGATAGTTTCACACGGGCTCTGCAAGGAGGTCGCACTCTGGAGGACAGACATTTGGGGCTGTATCTTCCCCGCTCGGGGGCTGAGGGGCTCACCCTGCTTCGTGCTCCTCAGTTCCATCTTCTGAGAGCCTCAACTGTCCGGATCTTTTGGATCAGGCCCAGATGCTGGAAGGATCCTTTGCAGCTGCAAAATCCAGTTCTCTTCCTTATGATTTTTATCCCACCTGCCTTTGTTAAAACCAGCAGCAATGAAGAAGCTGAAGAACACAGAATGAGAGATATACAGTAAATCTAAACTGCAACACAGGTAAAAAGCACCCAGCCCCTCAGCAGTTCCAGGAACAGTTTCGGGCTTCAAGTTCTGGGCTTCAGTGTCCCCTCCACACGCCACAGAGTTTTGCATCTGTTCAACCCCCCCCCCCCCATAAATCCATAGCAGGGGGATTATTGTCGCAGCTCGTCTTCCCCCTCCCTCCCGTTCCGTTCCCGGCTGTCCTTTGCGCCCGGCCTCCCCTCCCCGCCCCGGTAAGTCAAGCAGAACAAAACTCCGGTGCTCTCCTCCTCCTCCTCCTCGCTGCCCACCTGGGGGCTGCTCTCCCTCTCTCCGCTCCCTTCTTTCCCACTCACTGCAGTCCTGCGACCCCCCCCCCCTTCGCCCCCAACGGGATTTGCACTCACCAGAGAGGATGCTGACCAAAAAACACTTGGGTGAGGGCGAGGGAGAGAAAGGAAGTAGGTTGAGCTGGAACTGGCTCCACCACTCCTCGCCTTTGCCCCTCTAGGAATCCGGAGTCGCTCCTTTTAACCCTCAGACTGCCTGTCAGCCGAAAGACTCTTTGCAGAGGTTCCAGTCTGGACCCTCCAACTCCCAGGCGGGACGGGGAGGGAGGCGCATCTCCTCCGGCCGGCGTCCCCTCTGCTTCCTCCCCGATGCAACGAGAGCGGCACAGACTCTGCGGCTTCTCCTGGGGCTGGTCTTCCTCTCTCCCCAGGCTGCACCTGATGTGGCCAACTTGGACCGCAGCTCTTCCCGGGGGTCTTTTTCCCCCTGCCACAGGTGCAGCCAGGAACGAGCTGACTAACTGCCAAGGTCCCAGGCTGATAAGAGTTCTTCTTGTTATACATTCCAATCTTACTGCAGCTGATTATCTTCCTGAGAACCGTAGCTGCTGCCCATCTCCAAGGACACCCACAAATTCCTCCTTGGGTGAAATGTCAGAACTATAACTTAAGAGGGCAGAGACACAAATTTGCTTTTTCGCTGCTACAACCACCACCACCAGTATTTATATACCGCCTTTTCTTTGGTCATCGGATTTTTCTCCGACTTTAATTCAAAAGCAGTTTACATGGGCAGGCTTTCTAAACCACAAGGGGTTTTTACAATACAATAAGGTTCTAATCTTTCGTAGAACCCTTCATTCTAGATGTTTCTTTCACAGTCCAGCTCTCTCTCTCTCTCTCTCTCTCTCTCTCTCTCTCTCTCTCTCTGGCTTTCGCCTCACCATGCTTCAGCTGACAGGCAACCTTGACTCTCTCACTCAAGTGCAGCTGCAGTTCTACTCCCCCACAGAGGCTCTGCAACTTATCAGCTTGGCGTGCCAGCAGCTCTCCGACAGACACAGACACTTCGAGCTGTCTTGAACTGCCGTCCTTCAGATCTTCAGGCATATATGAGACGGTCGCTCTACCAACTGGGCCAGACGTCCTGCCCAAGTTCTGGCCAAGTTCCTACCTGAAAACCCTATTGGATGTCAGAGAGATTCCAAGCATAGACTTCAGGGGACACATCCTTGGGCATAAACGTCAGAGGACTTGCACAGATTCAATATTTTTCAAGGATGAGGTGGATTTTCATTCTGATCCTACTCTGCCTAGCAACTAGTTTTCCTAGCCCAGAACCTACCCAGTGGTCCCTGACACACACAACCCATTTGCAAGATGTTTCTAAGCATCCGGCTACACCCTCTGTGTTAGAAATCATTACAGTTAAGGATTTTGGTTTTAGTGAATTCAAATGGCCCAATTTTGTTAAATGCATTGTCTTTGAAAGTTTACATTTTATGTTTTATTTATTTTATTTTCTTTATAATTCATTACTTTGATAAGCTGTTGATTGAGAAGTAAACTGGAGTTCTGTCTAGTCCACTGTTACCTACTCCTGGGGTGCTCAGCATGTAGCCTGTGGCCAATACATTTTGTGCAGTCCACGAAGTTGGGAGTGTATTGGTGGTATTAGGGGGTCACACAGGAGCTCCACTTTGGGACTTCCCCTATAGCCGGAGTGATAACAACACCTGCAGGATACCAAGTGCTGCCTTTGAAACTGTTTTTCAAAGCCTGGGACCTGAGCTCTCCTACTCAAGAGTCAGACTCAGCAGGAAACACACTGCCAATTTGCCTATGGGACCGAAACCAGTAGCCAGGCCTGCTCCCAGTGCCCAGCTGTGTTCTGCAAATACCGTCAGCAGCAGGGCCAGCCCGAGGCCCCTGGCACCTGAAGTGGCAAGTCAAACGCTGCCCCCACTCCTTACCCGAAGACGTGCCAGCCTCCGCTCCTCCCGCTCTCCACTGTTCTAGCTCAGGACTCTCCTCCCACATTTCCTCTTTGTCCCCCTCTTTCATTTCCAATCCAGGAAGTGGAAGGAGAAGGAAGGGCAGTGCAGGCAAGTAGGAGGACAGAGATGGGCACACACACACCCCCCGCAATTCTCTGCCTGAGGCGACTGTTTCAGTTGGACTCATGGATGGGCCGGCCCTGGCGAGCAACCAGTCCTTGTTGCTGTTGAGATTCTCCAGCCAGCCTGGAGCAGAGGGCTAGGAACGAGAGCCAGGCGGTGCTGCTGCTGCTGTTAGCTAAGACCTGGCTGGCACAGGAGCAAGAGAGGGAATCCTGAGGCCGGCAGGATCACGAGACGCTTCTTTGGATTTTGCAATTCCCTGGTCAGTTGTTGCCTGGTATTAATAAAAGAATCACTGAGTGAGAAGTGAAAAATGTTTCTGTGTATTGGATTCCAGGAGGCACAAGAAGCTGTGCGTCCGTAGATGGATGGCCTGAAATAACATGTGCCACCCTCCCCATAGCAGCACATAACTGGGTCCCCCATGACTTGAGAAGAAGCCATTTGCCTGATGGAGGTTTTTAATGCTGCAGTGGCTGCTACCTACCCAGTGGCAGGGGCGGGAGGGTGTGACCCATGAGACGGTTCCTCCGACACCCAGGAACCACGGGGCTGGACAGAGCTGGGAGGACCATAACACACCCACCCCAGTAAGATACCGGTCCAGCTGCCCATATTCACACCCTGCCTGAGAAGACTGACCCAAGGGGAATCCACCCACCTGGGACCCATCTGGCTCCGCAGGATCTATTGAATGAGAGATACCTGGCTTGGCAGCACAACATGTGAGAGACATCTTGGATTTGCAGTCGATCATAAGATGAACATGAGTCAGCGGTGTGATGCAGCTGCAAAAAAGTCTAACACAATTTTAGCCTGCATTAGTAGAACCATAGCTTCCAAGTCACAAGAAGTGGTGGTTCCACTTTACTCCATGCTGGTTGGACCTCACCTGAAATACCATGTTCAGTTCTGGGCACCTCATTTAGGAAAGATGCAGCCAAACTGAAGCGGGTTCAGAGAAGAGCGATGAGGATGATCAGAGGGCTGGAGAACAAGCCCTATGAGGAAAGGTTGAGGGAACTTGGTATGATTGGCCTGGAGATGGCTGAGAGGGGATATGATAGCGCTCTTCAAATACCTGAAGGGCTGTCATATGGAAGAAGGAACAAATTTGTTCTTGGCAAAGAGTGTAGAACTAGATCAAATGGGAATAAACTGCAAGAGAGGAGATTCCGGTTGGACATCAGGAAGAAATTCTTGACGGTCAGGGCAGTTTGGTAGTGGAACAGGTTGCCAAGAGAGATAGTAAATTCTCCCTCACTGAAGATCACCAGAGGCTCGACAGGCACCAACTGGAGGTGCTCTAGGAGGATTTCCTGCTACAGGCAGGGGGCTGGACTAGATGACCTTATGGTACACTTCCAACTCTATGATTAGAGGTGCGATTCAATGGTGAATGTGAAATATTGCGATAAAACATGATATATGCCTTAAAAAACGAAATACAACAAAGTTCAGGGTAATTGACGATATAACCCCGATTTTACCTTTACAAGTGACCTTGTATCTCTTTCCGAACCTCTCTGTTCTCCGACTGCAGGTGCTGCTATGCAATGTTCTGCTGAGCGGTAGGACAGGACGTGGCCTGGAAGTTCTAATTATCGCTCTAATCTCCTCTGCACGTCACACAACACTACAAAGGGAGCCTTTAAAATACTTTTAAGTTGCCTTTAAAATGTTGTGTTTTGATAGCCTTTTAAATGCAGTGAAGTGTAATTTTGGTTTGGATTAGAGTAGGAGTACCCTGCACTTTTGAAATGCCATGTTGGTGTGGGATGTCTTTGGAATGCCTTTTGGTATTCAATGTATTCTGTGCTATTTTTCTGCCTCCCCCTTCTGTCTTTTGATAGCCTTTTAAATGAACTTTAAAAAGTTTTTAAACAAATGCGCTGCTTGCTTCCAAACAGAAACCAAAACAGATCACATCGTTTACACAAAGTAACCTAGGCTGAATTGGCCTTTACAGTCATAATTCAATACCTCATTATATGGGCGTAGTTTTCCGTGTGGGCATTTATGAACGTGGGCTCTTTTCTGTGTGCAATTATCCCGTGGGCTTCTTTCATAGAACCTTTTGCCACGTCTCTGTTTTCACATACTTTTTCATTTAATGCTTATTTAGTTTTTGCCAAGTGATACATTCTTGACAGACAGACAGACAGAGATAAAGAAATAAAAAGTTTCAAATATCCTTATGAGAGGAACACCAATCATTAGCAAAATATGGGGGGGAAAACTATACGTAAATGCCCTCCCTTCTCCACTAGTCTTTTTCCTCCTGCTTCTCTGTCCTCCATTCCATCTCTCTGGTCTCTTCCCCTCCCCTCTTCCTCTCTAATACCTCCTCCAGTCCTCCCCTCAGGGTGGGACCAGTGCTTCCCCATCCTAGCTGTTTTGGCACGGCACAGCCCCACCGTTATGGCAGCGTTCTACTCAGCAGGGCTGGCGAGGCCCAGTAATGGCATCATTGCCAAGTGTTGTCGGTCCTGCTGTTGCCATCGTCTCACCTCTGCCATGCCACAGCCTGCCAGGGCTCTGCAGGCAACAACTCTTTCAAAGCCATCCAAGCTAGTAGCCATTTCCAACCCTTGTGACAATGAGTCCCACAGGCTAATCATGTGCTGAATGAAAAAAAGATCTCCCTTTGTCCAATTTAAATCTCCTCCTGATCAATTTTCATTAGATGACCCCTAGTGTTAGTATTTTCAGAGAGGAAGAAAATCATGCCGGTATTTGGATGAGTAAAGGTTAAATATAAGACTACAACTTATAAATTGCATCTCTGCCCAGTTAGAGTTATTGACATAGATGTTCTTTCTTTGAATTCACAGATGGTAACTAGGTAATTAAACAAACTTGCAATACAGTCCTATTGGGCTCTACTGCTGCCAGAACTAGTGTTTCCAGCAGCGGTATCTGCACGCTTCTGGAACCTTCTGGAAAGGCCGGAGCAGTGAGGCAATACGGCAAGGAAGGCCCGCCGACTCAGGTAAGTTGAGAGGGTGAAACAGGGTGGGAGGAGGGTGGAATGGGGAAGGGCTGAGGGGGCATGACGGAAGCAGGAGTGGGTGGAACCCGGCGTGGGTGACTTGTGATGGATGTTATCCCCTCTGGTAGCGGTTGGCATTCTGACTTTGTCTCCTCGAACTTGCCAGCTAAGGAACTGACGCAGGTCCGACGAAACCCACTGGCGAGCAGGAGGCTTACAGAGGGATAAGGGAAAATAATGTTACCTATCCCTCAAAAGCCTCACAATCTGACCCCCCCCCCCCCCCGTACAATAGTGCAGCCAATGCTGGTGCGGTTGAATGATATTGCGGACGAAACCATAGGAATGGGCTCTAGGCGTGATAGTGTCATTAGATTTAATATTATCTCCTAAACTTGATGCAGCCATTGTTCTTTTCAATAACTATTTTTGAAGTTGGTCAACACAGATTTTTATAATGCTCACAATTGTAAAACCCAGCAGTACTGAAAGTCCTTGTATTGATTTTTGGACGAGAAGGGAGGTTTGTTCTTTCACTGTAGCTCTTTCCACACTCCAAGCATGTATATAGCTTCTCCCATGTCACATGTGGGCTCTTTGATGTGAAGTCAGACGTGAGCTCCGACTGAAGCTCTTTCCACACTCCAAGCATTTATATGGTTTCTCCCCTGTGTGGGTTCTTTGATGCAAAGTCAGGTATGAGGTCTGACTGAAGCTCTTTCCACACTCCAAACATTTATATGGTTTCTCCCCTGTGTGGGTTCTTTGATGCGAAGTTAGGTGTGAGCTCTGACTGAAGCTCTTTCCACACTCCAAGCATTTATTAGGTTTCTCCCCTGTGTGGGTCCTTTGATGCGAAGTCAGGTTTGAACTCTGACTGAAGCTCTTTCCACACTCCATGCATTGATATGGTTTCTCCCCTCTGTGGGTTCTTTGATGCAAAGTCAGACTTGAGCTCCAACTGAAGCTCTTTCCACACTCCAAGCATTGATATGGTTTCTCCCCTGTGTGGCTCATTTGATGCTCAGTCAGGCGTGAGCTCCGACTGAAGCTCTTTCCACACTCAAAGCATTTATATGGTTTCTCCCTTGTATGATTTCTTTGATGCAATGTCAGGTTTGACCTCCAACTGAAGGTCTTTCCACACTCCAGACATTTATATGGTTTCTCCCCTGTGTGATTTATTTGATGCCAATTCAGATTATCGCTCCTACTGAAAGTCTTTCCACACTCAAAGCATTTATATGGTTTCTCCCCTTTGTGGGTCCTTTGATGCAAAGTCAGATTATCGCTCCTACTGAAAGTCTTTCCACACTCCAAGCATTTATATGGTCTCTCCCCCGTGTGGCTTCTTTGATGCAAAGTCAGGTGATCAGTCCTACTGAAGCTCTTTCCACACTCAAAGCATTTATATGGTTTCTCCCCTGTGTGGGTCCTTTCATGCATTCTCAGTTTTGATTTACTGCTGAAGGTCTTTGCACATTGAGGGCATTTTTCCTTCCTCTTTCCAGTTACGTTTTCTGGATCAACTGGGATATATAAATCTGGTGAAACCCCACAAGGCTCCGTCTGATTCTCACTATCTTGTGTGTTGCTTTCTGGAACAGAGAGAGAAGCTGGATTAGCAGTGCAACAGGGAGGGGCAACCTCTAACACACACTCCTAGGCACGTCTACTCAGCTGAAAACCCCAATGGATTCAGTGGCACTGACTTCCAGGAAAGTACGCGTATGATCGCAGTCCTGCTCAGTGACCAACTCTCAGATAGCTGTCGGGGATGCAAAGAGTGAAGAGGGGGCAGTTGTACTGTTTGGTAACAGCAGTAAGAAGCCGGAGGAACAGCTCACTGCAGGCAGAGGATCAGTCAGGGCTCCCATGAGGAAACCCTCTCTTGATGGGGCTCGTGGCGGAGTCAGGACACGCTCAGCCAAACCTGGATTTCGACTAAGCAGTGGTTGCGTCTACATGAAAGGAGACAGAGGCAAGGGACAGCAAGGGACAGAAGGTCTTGGAGAAGGATGAAAGCCATGGGCTCAAAAGACGAGTGGAAATTCCCCCTACGACCCCTCCTAGCACTCAGCGAGGACAGGCAGGGCTCCGCTCCGCAGCCGAATGGCACTGACTGGCCACCACTAGCAAGCAGGCCAGCCGAGGACAGGACAAGGATAGGATCGGGGCCTTCGAGCATGTGTGCACGCTTGAGTGAGTGCGTGTGGATGTCGACGTCCACTCTGTGATCCCTTCATGTGGCGCTGAGCCTTATCCCCCAACGTGGCCTCTGGGTACAATTCCCACAACATCAGTTCTGCAGTCTGCTGCTCCAGTGACTTTAGCCTGAGCAGCTCAGGATTTCGCAGACCTTCCCTTACACCAAAGACGCCACTACGCTGGGCAGATACGAGATCTGAGAAATGTGAGGCCACCACCTTGGCGCCATCAACACAGATCCACCCGCGTGGAGCTGAAACGGGACAGAGGCAGGAGGGTGATGGACAGGTGAAGTGATAAGTCAAATCCTGTGCCCCTTTCGGACCCCAAAAGCACTCAGTGGAGTACATGGAAAACAAAACACTGTCCCGTCCCCGGTGTTGCCTGAACCTTCTGGGGTAAAAGCCCTGTCAGGATGGCCACCCAAGCCTGATTGGGGACTCTGCACCATTACAGAGGCTCCCCTCCAGTTCGGTTTATCCTTGGGGGGACTGAAGTGGAGCTAACAGAAAAGGTGGCCTATTATCTGAGTGCGATACTTAAGAGGAGAGAAAAGCGTTTTTCTACATTATAGATTTTTATTAATTTATGAGGTGTTATAATATTTTAATGTATAAAATATTGACCAAGATTATTGTTTAAGGTTCATGTATGTATGTTTATGTTTACGTCTATGTTAATGTATGTGTATACATGTATGATGCCAATAAAGGTTTTGGAATTGGAGGTGCCCCTCCTTCCTGGGATACTGAGCTAGACGAAGAAAGGTCTGACTCTGCATAAAGCAGCTGCCCTGTTCAGCTCTATGGCTGTCCCCAGATTCTGCTTGCTAGCAATTCACTGATGTGGCTGGAGTGCAGTTGGGATCCTGTGCAGATGAGAGCTGCATAAGAGGCAATGGAGTAACAGGCCCACCCATGAGGACAACTGAGACATTTGCCTAGGGAAGCAGATTGGCAGGGGGTGGCCATCACTCACTTCCATTGTGCCTCCTCCCTAGCTTGGGAAAGGAACAGCAGGACTGAGCAGAAGAGGAAATGTGCAGGAGAGGAAAGGGGTGGGGGTGGGGTTCAGAGCATCAGTCTCTCAGATCACACTGGCACTTTCAGTCTACAGCTCAGCCAAGCTGCTGTCGCAGCCTTCCAGGTGATGAAGTCAGAAGGGCAAAGAGGTACTATGATGACTCATGCTAGACACCACCAACTTGCCCCAGATGGGAGGGGAGCATCTGTTATGATTAGGGGTCCCCTTTCCCCACAGCACCCTTCTGGTCCCATCCACCCATCCCCCTCTGGGCTGGAGCTACTGCTGTATTTAGCAGTACTGTATGTAACCAAGTTACCCGCTGATTTTTCTTCTTCCTGGAGATCCTGGAAAAATGCACACTCCCCTTCTTCCAGCAGGGAAATGAAGGCAGGTTTCGGAAATTCCTCTGGGAAGGAAATAAGAAGATGATATACGTCCGACTACAAAATATCGAGGCTTTCCAAAGAGACCTGATTCTCGACTGCCTCCCACACCCCAAAAACACATGCAGTGGAAAGCGGGGAAGAGGCAAGCTGTTCGAACTCTCACACATGAATATTTCTGTAGAAGCAGCTACGTGGATCCCAACGTCTCGCTGTGGCTTATGGGAGAAGAGCCTCAAATGCTCATGAAACCTGGAATGAATCACTAGATGGGAGTCCAGTTGTGGAGGCAAAACCAGCCACGTTTCCTCCATCCACCTGTCAGCGCAGGGAAGAGAAGCCTCGACCAGGACAACGGTCTCCCTCCCCATCCTCCATTTAAGGCAATTTCCTCTCTGCAAAGACACTGATGACACCATCCTTCAGGGGCATTCCCCCGGCGGGACTCTAGTTTGAATGGCATGTTTGCGCCTCTTTCGGAGGAGACTGCTGTGGCCCTGGACAGGATTGGGCTGCAATAAATTAGGCAAGCAGAGAACGGATCTGGCCTCCTGCTGCCTTGTCACCCCCTGAGCAGGGCAACACACCAGTCCTGGGCAGCCCTTAGCTCAGTGGTCATCACCCTGCTTTGCCCGCAAGAGACCCCAGATCCAGTTAGGGCTGGCAGATGTGCCCACCGGAAGCTCTGGGGAGCTGCTGTCAGTCAATGCAGACAGAACTGAGCTGGGGGGGCCGAGGGTCTGACTCAGGAGAAGGCGGCTTCCCTCTGTCCCGAAACTCCCTCACTTCTTCCCCAAACAAGCTCCGGCTGGAAGGAAGAGCCGATTTAGGGGTTCAGACACCCGTCTTCCCCATGCAGGACCCGGGTGTAAAATCTCGTATATCACAGAGCCCTGCTTCATAACAAGAGGAAGTGTTAAGACCTGGTCCCTAAAGAAAACCAAGAGAAGGATCATTGAAGGTGCCGGTTTCTTTATTTGGCTTAGATGGCCAAACAGGGCTGGCAAACCAGCAGGTTCCAAAGGGCTTTGTTGGCGCCATGACAGACGAGTTCAGGTTGGCGTCAGCCAAAAGCCCTGGAAGCATAGATGGATCTTGGTACCAGAAGTAGATAAAAATAATCTCCTGGCCCCACTTCTTCATGAAATCTCCCACATGAGGAACCAGCCCATACCTCCGTCGTGCCCCCAGGACAGGAGGCCAATCAGAGTCCAGCGTCTCCCTGGGGTCATGAGGCACAGGGACTGGGTAACCACACCCTCTTCAGGGGAGCCTGATAAGCCCCACCTTCCCCTGGGGAGGTAAAGGACGGGCAGATCCTGCAAAATCTGTCCAGCAGCAGCGCCGGGTCCTGGACAAACCTCCAATTAACGAGTTCATATACTGGATGATGCCTTGGAAGGAGAATGAGGAGGCCTGACACGTCCTGTGGGTTACAAGCAGCTCATCTTGCAGGTAGGTCCTCAAAGGGTTTTTGTACTTTTCATAATTCGTTTCTAGACATTTCTATCCTGTCTCTTGGTCCCCAACAAGCATCAGTCAGCTCTGCAACTGCGAGGCACAGCAGGCCTGTCAGGGCACAAGTTCCAGCCCCACACGCCCCATTTCCATGGGGCAATCCTGAGAGTGAGAAATAAGAAGAGGGGCAATTCAAGCCTTTGCTTCTTACCCACCAGGAAAGAAGGGCGTCCTTACCCAGAGAGGCCACGATCCCGTAATTCTCCAGCATGACTTCCCTGTACAGAGCCTTTTGGCCTGGATCCAGCAGAGCCCACTCTTCCACCGTGAAGTGCACAGCCACCTCCTCAAAGGATACCGGACCCTGGAAAGAGAAAACAGTCCCCCATCACAAATAATGCCCCACCCTTGCTATGTCCACGTAGCATCTATTCAAGAATGAATATTGAAGACTAATCACGACCTGCAAACGGCCAGCGGGAGTAACTGGGCCCCGGTGCTACACTGGGAGAGGAGAGGGCAGAAGCTCCCTGGAGGGTGTCGCAGGGCACTTCACACTCTTTCTTTGTCCTGTGTGACTTTGACTCCTGAGCAGTGGCTGGGAAGAAAAGGCTCCCTGCCTCTCCGCACTCCAGCCGAGTGATCAAAGGGCCCCCAGATGCCATGAAAAAGGGAGTGTGCCAAGGAATATCTAACTGTATGGGAGGTCAGTTAAATAATCTCAGACAAATTACAAGAGTTTACTGGTCACCTGACCAGCATTCCAACCCTTCGAGATCTGTGCAGTTCATACACACTCTTCTGGGTGGACAGATCGGATATCTTGTAGCACCAGGGGGGGAAAAAAGCTCTCTCAAGGCCTGCAAGGAAGGAGGCACCCAAGCTGTTTCTGGCACGTTGCCCTGGTGACCGGCCCCTTACCTGAGCTGCAGGCATCGTGGCCGATTTTGCTTCACTCCAAAGAGGAGATGGCCTGGAACGTGGCCTAGAACGTGGCCCTTCTGCACTTCCACGGCCTGTGAGGGAGAGAAAGGTGATGGAAAGACTTGCACTCTTCATACCTCTTTGAACTCACTTCCTGGTGCAATTCTCTTCCCCTTTGCTCCATAGCTCCGATTCTGACCCAGAAATGCCCCAATGGGGTGAGGCCCACACATGTCAATTCCTTTTCTTGCACTTCTTCCTTCAGCCACTTTCTCCCTGTTTATTCCCCTCTCTGCCTGTCTAGTCGCCTCCCTCCCCTCCTCAAAAATCTCCTTGTGGAATCTGCTCCTTCAAAGTGTTTCCAGGCCCACCAAGACCCGCCTGTCCGGCTGTATTTTCTGCCTCAGTTCAATCTCCCTGCTGCGATTCTTTCACAAAATTGAGTCCCTGAGATTGAGATGTAGCAGCTGCAAGACAGGAGCTGTATCTATTAAGGCTGGGCTACATTGTCGACGGCTGCGTTCCGTGTGTGTCTGTTGTCCCGCCCCCAGGTCAAACAGCAGGCTCTGATTGGCCAGACGTAGCACGGACGCAGCAAAAGTCGAGGCCACCTCGACTTTTGCTGCGTCCGCGCTACGTCCGGCCAATCAGAGCCTTTGTTTGACCTGGGGGCGGGACAACAGACGCACACGGAACGCAGCCGTCGACAATGTAGCTCGGGCTTTACAGGGGATGTCCTGTACCTCAGACCAGGAGAGCTGATGTGGGGGAAACCCTGATTTGCAGGTGCAGGGGGTGTATGTAACTGGGGAGTGTTGCAGGGCTGTTGCCCCAACCAGACACTTCAGTCCTAGGTGGGGGCCCAGTTATCTCTGTAAGTGGAAAGAGACCCCCCCCTCCCCGAAACACACATTGAAGGATACAGATAGTTTCTCGTGGGCTTTGCAATTAGGTCGCTCTCTGGAGGGCAGACATTTGGGGCTGTATCTTCCCCGCTCAGGTGCTGAGGGGCTCACCCTGCTTCGTGCTCCTCAGTTCCATCTTCAGAGAGCCTCAACTGTCCGGGTCTTTTAGATCCGACCCGGATGCTGGAAGGATCCTTTTCAGCTGCAAAATCCAGCTCTCTTATTTTTTTTAATGTCAACTGCCTTTGTTAAAACTAGCAGCAATGAAGAAGCCAAAAAAACACAAATTGAGAGATAGAAATCAAAACTGCAACACAGCGAAAAAGCACCCAGCCCCTCAGCAGTTCCAGCAACAGTTTCGGGCTTCAAGTTCTGGGCTTCAGTGTCCCCTCCACACGCCACGGAGTTTTGCATCATCGGCTTCAGTGCTGAATGGCCCCTTCTGGCCCCCTCTGCTCCAGCTTTTCCCCGTAGAAACCCCCCACCACGGAAATAAAGCCATATAAGGGGGATTGTCGCAGCTGGTCTTCCCTTTCCCTCCCCAATTCCGTCCCCGGCTGGCCTTTGAGCCTGTCCTCCTCCCCTCCCCGCGCGGAAGCCAAACAGAATAAACTCCGGTGCTCTCCTCCTCTTCCTCGCTGCCCACCTGGGGGCTGCTCTCCCTCCCCGCTCCCTTCTTTCCCACTCACCGCAGCCCTGCGACCCCCCTTCGCCCCCAACGGGATTTGCACTCACCAGAGAGGCTACTGACCCCACACACTTTGGTGGGGGAGAGAAAGGAAGTGGGCGGAGCAGGAACTGGCTTCCCCACTCCCCATCCTTTTGCCCCTCTAGGAACCCGGAGTTGCTCTTTTTAACTCTCGGAGTGCCTGCCAGCCGAGAGCAAAGGCTCTTTGCAGAGGTTCCCGTCTCACAGGGAAGCGCTTAGCGCATCCTGCAGCCCTGGCAGCGGATCGTTGCGCAGGATTGCGCTGCCCGTGTTACTTGGCTCTACTCTACAAAGGCCTTCGACTCATTGCCTTAAGTCATACATGCATATGAAACAACAGGTGTCAGCAAAAATATTCCAACATTTCTAAAAAAGAAAGGCAATGAGCAGGTGGAGGAGTACACGGTTGAACAAATCAGTGGCAAAACTCTTGGTCAGGTGAACACCAGGAGAGGCATTTTCCCAAGGGACTCGCTGTCGCCTCTGCTGTTTGTTGTTGCCATGACACCACCTTCACAAATATTAAACAAAACAGGCCGTGCGTGCATACCAAACATCAAAAACATTAAATAAAATAAATCATCTGCTCTACATGGGTGACTTGAAACTGTATGGAAAGTCCCAATCAGAAACAGAATCACAACTCAGCACTGTCCGTATATTTAGCAACGATAAAGCGACGGAGTTTGGACTGGATAAATGTGCTGCATTAATCATGAACAGAGGAAAAATCATAAAAACTGAAGGAACAGAATTGCTCAATGGAAACAGCAATAAGAACTTGGATGAGAAAGAACGTGACAAACACTTGGCCATACTTCAGGCTGATAGCTTCAAAAACAATGAAGTTGAAAGAAAAAATTGACGTCAATACATCAGGAGAGACGGAAAAAATCTAACGTCCAAACTCAATGGTGGGAACATCATACAAGCTATAAACCCCTGGCCTGGGCTATATACCTATCAGTAGAAAAGACCCCCAGGAAGAGCTGAGGTTTGAGTTGGCCATGTGCAGCCCGGGGAGAGAAGAAGACCAGCCCCAGGAGAAGCCGCAGAGTCTGTGCCGCTGCTCTCGTTGCATCGGGGAGGAAGCAGAGGGGACGCCGGCCGGAGGAGATGCGCCTCCCTCCCCGTCCCGCCTGGGAGTTGGAGGGTCGTCGAGAGACTGAAACCTCTGCAAAGAGTCTTTGCTCTCGGCTGGCAGGCAGTCTGAAGGTTAAAAGGAGCGACTCCGGATTCCTAGAGGGGGAGTGTGAGGAAACCAGTTCCTGCTGCGCCCACTTCCTTTCACTCCACCACCCAAATGTGTGGTGTCAGTAGTAGCCTCTCTGGTGAGTGCAAATCCCGTTGGGGGCGAAGGGGGGGTCGCAGGGCTGCGGTGAGAGAGAAAGGAGGGAGAGCGGAGGGAGAGCAGCCCCCAGGTGAGCAGCGAGGAAGAGGAAGAGGAGAGCACCGGTGTTTTGCTCTGCTTGGCTTCCAGGCGGGGAGGGGAGGCCAGGCTCAAAGGACAGCCGGGAACGGAAGGGGGAGGGAGGGGGAAGACGAGCTGCGATAATCCCCCGCCTTCCATGACTTTATTGGGGATTGGACAGGGAAAAGCTGGAGCAGAGGGGGCCAGAAGGGGCCATTTAGCACTGAAGCCGATGATGCAAAACTCTGTGGCGTGTGGAGGGGACACTGAAGCCCAGAATTTTAAGCCCAAACCCGTTCCTGGAACTGCTGAGGGGCTGGGTGCTATTTCATTCTGTTGCAGTTTTGATTTACTGTATATATCTCATTTTGTGTTCTTTGGCTTCTTCTGTGCTGCTAGTTTTAACAAAGGCAGTTGACATTAAAAAAAATAAAAGAGCTGGATTTTGCAACGGAAAAGGATCCTTCCAGCATCTGGGCCTGATCCAAAAGACCCAGACAGTTGAAGGTCTCAGAAGATGGAACTGAGGAGCATGAAGCAGGGTGAGCCCCTCAGCCCCCAAGCGGGGAAAATACAGCCCCAAATGTCTGCCCTTCAGAGAGCGACCTAATTGCAAAGCCCACATGATACTATCTGCATCCTTCAATGTGTGTCTTGGGGAGGGGGGGTCTCTTTCCACTTACAGAGATAACTGGGCCCCCACCTAGGACTGAAGTGTCTGATTGGGGCAACAGCCCTGCAGGACGTCCCAGTTACATACAACCCTCTTGCACCCCCTGCACCTGCAAGTCAGGGTTTCCCCCACATCAGCTCTCCTGGTCCGAGGTATAGGACATCCCCTGGAACGGATACAGCTCCTGTCTTGCAGCTGCTACATCTCAATCTCAGGGACTCAATTTTGTGAAAGAATCGCAGCACGAAGAACCGAGGCAGAAAATACAGCAGGACAGGCGGGTCTTGGTGGGTCTGGAAAGATTTTGAAGTAGTAGATTCCGCAAGGAGATTTCGAGGAGGGGAGGGAGGCGACTAGACAGGCAGAGAGGGGAAGAAACAGGGAGAAAGTGGCCAAAGGAAGAAGTGCAGGAAAAGGAATTGACATGTGTGGGGCTCACCCCATTGGGCATTTCTGGGTCAGAATCGGAGCTATGGAGCAAAGGGGAAGAGAATTGTCAGAAGGAAGCAAGTTCAAAAAGGTATGAAGAGTGCAAGTCTTTCCAACACCTTTCTCTCCCTCACAGGGCGTGGAAGTGCAGAAGGGCCACGTTCTAGGCCACGTTCCAGGCAGTCTCCTCTTTGGTGTGAAGCAGAATCGGCCACGATGCCTGCAGCTCAGGTAAGTGGCCGGTCACCAGGGCAACGTGCCAGGAACAGCTTGGGTGCCTCCTTCTTCCTTGCAGGCCTTGAAAGAGATTTTTTTTTACTTTCTGCTGCTACAAGATATCCGATCTGACCACCCAGAAGAGTGTGTATGAACTCCACAGACCTCGAAGGGTTGGAATGCTGGTCAGGTGACCAGTGAACTCTTGTAATTTGTCAGAGATTATTTAAGTGACTTCACATACAGCTAGATATTCCTTGGCACACTCCCTTTTTCATGGCATCTGGGGGCCCTTTGATCTCACGGCTGGAGTGCGGAGAGGCAGGGAGCCTTTTCTTCCCAGCCACAGCTCAGGAGTCAAAGTCACACATGGCACAGAAAGAGTGTGAAGTGCCCTGCGATGCCCTCCGGGGAGCTTCTGCCCTCTCCTCTCCCAGTGGAGCACCGGGGCCCAGCTGCTCCTGCTGGCCGTTTGCAGGTCGTGATTCATCTTCAATTTTGATTCTTGAATAGCTGTTATTGTGGGCGTAGCAAGGGTGGGGCATTATTTATGAAGGGAGACTGTTTTCTCCTTCCAGAGTCTGGTGTCCTTCGAGGAGGTGGCTGTGCGCTTTACACAGGAGGAGTGGGCTCTGCTGGATCCAGGCCAAAAGGCTCTGTACAGGGAAGTCATGCTGGAGAATTACGGAATCGTGGCCTCTCTGGGTAAGGACGCCCTTCTTTCCTGGTGGGTAAGAAGCAAAGGCTTGAATTGCCCCTCTTCTTATTTCTCACTCTCAGGATTGCCCCATGGAAATGGGACGTGTGGGGCTGGAACCTGTGCCCTTACAGGCCTGCTGTGCCTCGCTGTTGCAGACCTGACTGATGCTTGTTGGGGACCAAAAGGCAGGATAGAAATGTCTAGAAATCAATTATGAAAAGTACAAAATCCCTTTGAGGACCTACCTGCAAGATGAGCCGCTTGTAACCCACAGGGCTTGTCAGGCCTCCTCATTCTCCTTCCAAGGCATCATCCAGTATATGAACTCGTTAATTGGAGGTTTGTCCAGGACCCGGCGCTGCTGCTGGACAGATTTTGCAGGATCTGCCCGTCCTTCACCTCCCCAGGGGAACATGCGACTTATCAGGCTCCCCTGAAGAGGGTGTGGTTACCCAGCCCCTGTGCCTCATGTCCCCAGGGAGACGCTGGACTCTGATTGGCCTCCTGTCCTGGGGGCACGACGGAGGTATGGGCTGGTTCCTCATGTGCAAGGTTTCATGTTTAAGGAGAAGTGGGGCCAGGAGATTATTTTTATGTACTCCTTGCACCAGGATGCATGGATGCTTCCAGATTGTTTCCAGGGCTTTTGGCTGACACCAACCTGGACTCGGTCTGTCATGGCACCAACAAATCCCTTTGGAGCCTGCCGGTTTGCCAGCCCTGTTTGGTCATCTAAGCCAGTGGTCCCCAACCTTTTTGGTACCAGGGACTGGTTTTGTGGAAGACAATTTTTCCAAGGACTGGTGGTGGTGATGGGGTGGTGGTTTCGGGATCATTCAAGCGCATTATATTTATTATGCACTTTATTTCTATTATATAATGAAATAATTATACAACTCGCTGTAAACCTTACAGTGTAAAGTGACTTCCTTGACATTTAGGGCAGCTTGTTGATGATACTCTACCTCTGATTTCCTGCTGATCCTAGGGAGGAGATTGAAATGTTGAACTTGTGTCTGAGGTTGGTAATGGTAATGGACTGGATGTGGCTAAAGAAACTGAAATATAATCCAGGCAAGCTGTACTACTGACTGGCAGATCACCAGATTGAGAAAAGATCCACAACCTGTTCTGCTCCTCAAGGATGTAGGGGGGGGGGGGGAGGAAAAGAAAAAGCAAAATGGGAAAAAGCAACAGGGGGGGGCAACAAACGGGGGATCATTTCACATATCCGAGGGAATCACTATACCAAAGCTGCAAAGCATGACTGCAGAGGGAAGGGGAGGAAAGTGTTAAAGCCAGTTTTTTTTTTAAAGGTACCTACCTATCCTGTATTAAGACAGAAGTATTACAATTCCCTCCCCCACTCTCTTGTCTCTTGCGTTAACCATCCATCCAGCCAGGCCGTTTGCTTGCTGCTACTGAGTGCCACGCTGCAACTCCGCGCTTTATTCTTTCCTCCCCCCCAAGCCGACTAACTCTCTCCAGCAGGCCCCGCTGGAAAAGCACTCAAGAGCCGAGTGCCATTGCGATCATCAGTGGAGCGCGGGGCATCCCAAGGCAGCCAGCCCGACGCGCTCTCTTCCTGAGGTTGTCTGGCAGGTTCGGAAGACTCCCGGGGAGAGGTCAACGATTGGTGCCTTTGCTGCCACAGGGAGAAGGGACCCTTGGAAAGGAAAGCGCAGTGTGCCCAAGAGACTCCCTGCCCGCCCGCCTGCTTGACTCATAGCATGACATGGGAGACAGTTATGCTGACGGGCACGGTGCGCTCCTTGAAAGCGGTGGTGATGAAGCAGCCGAAGGTCAGCGCCGCCATCATGCTCAGCGAGAAGGCAAAGAGCGAGTTGACGCGGGTCAGAACGGTGTTCATTTCCACGCTGGCCCGTCCTCCTCACCACACACGCAGGCAGGCAGGGAAAGGGGGCTGAGCAGAACAGCTAACTAACTGAGCAGTGTGGAGGCAGGGTGGCAAAATGCAGTGAGCGGGGGAGAAATGTTTTCTGCGGGCGGTGGTAGGGTAAAATTTCAGCGGCAGCAGTGGTAGAGTGAAATGGAGTGGTCACGGGGGGCGCCGTCAAACTGCCGCAATCCGGTTTGTAAGAGGCCGTGGACCAGTAATGGTCCGGGGGTTGGGGACCCCTGATCTAAGCCAAATAAAAAACCCAGCAACTTCAATGATCCTTCTCCTGGTTTTCTTTAGGGACCAGGTCTTAACCTGTATGCGGGTCAAGAAGCAACAGTTCGAACCGGCCATGGAACAACTGATTGGTTCAAAATTGGGAAGGGAGTACGGCAAGGCTGTATATTGTCACCCTGCTTATTTAACTTATATGCAGAGTACATTATGAGAAATGCAGGGCTGAATGAATCACAAGCCGGAATCAAGATTGCCGGGAGAAATATCAACAACCTCAGATATGCAGACGATACCACCCTAATGGCAGAAAGTGAAGAAGAACTAAAGAGCCTCTTGATGAGAGTGAAAGAGGAGAGTGCAAAAGTTGGCTTGAAACTCAACATTAATAAAACTAAGATCATGGCATCTGGGCCCATCAATTCCTGGCAAATAGAAGGGGCAGAAATGGAAGCAGTAACAGATTTTACTTTTCTGGGCTCCAAGATCACTGCAGACGGAGACAGCAGCCATGAAATTAAAAGACGCTTACTCCTTGGAAGGAAAGCTATGGTAAACTTAGACAGCATAATAAAAAGCAGAGATATCACCATGCCAACAAAAGTTCGTATAGTCAGGGCGATGGTGTTCCCAGTAGCAATGTATGGTTGCGAGAGTTGGACCATAAGGAAGGCTGAGCGCCGAAGAATAGATGCTTTTGAACTGTGGTGCTGGAGAAGACTCCTGAGAGTCCCTTGGACTGCTAGGAGATCAAATCAGTCAATTCTAAATGAAATCAAGCCTGACTGTTCCCTGGAAGGACAGGTACTAAGGCTGAAACTCAAATATTTTGGCCACCTAATGCGAAGAGAGGACTCTCTGGAGAAGACTCTGATGCTGGGAAAAATTGAAGGCAAAAGGAGAAGGGGAAGGCCAAGGATGAGATGGTTAGACAGCATCACCGATGCAACAAACATGAAAATGAGCGAACTCAGGAAGATAGTGGAGGACAGGAAGGCCTGGCGGGATATGGTTCATGGGATCACGAAGGGTCGGACACGACTTAACGACTGAACAACAACAACAACAGGTCTTAACACTTCCTCTTGTTATGAAGCAGGGCTCTGTGATATACGAGATTTTACACCTGGGTCCTGCATGGGGAAGACGGGTGTCTGAACCCCTTAATCGGCTCTTCCTTCCAGCCGGAGCTTGTTTGGGGAGACAGTGAGGGAGTTTCAGGACAGAGGGAAGCCGCCTTCTCCTGAGTCAGACCCTCGGCCCCTCCAGCTCAGTTCTGTCTACAGCAGCTCTCCAGGGCTTCCAGCGGGCACATCTGCCAGCCCTAACTGGCGCTGGTGCCAGGGACGGATCCTGGAGTCTCTTGCGGGCAAAGCAGGGTGACCACTGAGCTATGGCTGCCCCGAACTGGTGTGTTGCTCCAGTGAGTGCCCTGCTCAGGGGGTGACAAGGGAGGAGGAGGCCAGATCCGTTCTCTGCTTGCCTAAGTCCTCCGTCTCCTTGCAGATAGGGAATGGCCTTAAAAGGAAGATGGGGAGCGAGACGGTTGTCCTTCTGGTTGAGGCTTCCCTTCCATGTGCTGACAGGTGGATGGAGGAAACGTGGCTGGTTTCGCCTCCACAACTGGATTCCCAACTAGTGACTCATTCCAGGTTTCATGAGCATTTGAGGCTCTTCTCTCATAAGCCAGACCGAGGCTTTGGGATCTATTCAACCACTTCTGCAACTATATTCATGCGTGTTCAAAGAGTTCGCCTCTTCTCCTGTCCCACTACATGATCTTTTGGGGGTGGAGGTCAGCTAGAATCAGGTCGCTTGGGAAAGCGTCGATACTTGGTAGTCATAAGTAATTCATCTCCTTCTTTCCTTCCCAGAGGATTTTCCCAAACCTGCCTTCATTTCTCAGCTGGAAAAAGGGGCGTGTGCATTTCTGCAGGATCTCAAGGAAGAAGAAGAGAAACCAGCAGGTAACTTGCTTATGTACAGTACAGCTTAACACAGCAGTAGCTTCAGCCCAGAGGGTGATGGGTGGATGGGACCAGAAGGGTGCTGTGGGGAATGGGGACCCTTCATCATAACAGACGCTCCCCTCCTGTCTGGGGCAAGTTGGCAATGACATCATAGTGCCTCACAAAGATTCTCAGGCTTTCATGGCCATCGTTTTCTGTAAAAAACAAAAGCTGCTGGGTTTTCCAGCCATGTTGACTTTAATAAAGATGGTGTTTTGTCCAACATTTTGTCCACCAATGCGGGAGACATAATCATGGAAAAAATGCGGAGACAGGGTTCTGTTGGGTCTGTCTGGGTTCTGTTGAACAGCAACTTGTTGGGGTATGGCAGTTTTTTTTAATTTATTATTATTATTATTATTATTATTTATTATTATTATTATTATTAACAACAGTATTTATATACCGCTTTTCAACAAAAAGTTCACAAAGCGGTTTAAAAGTACCCCCACCTTACCGTAGTGGTTCCCATACTGGGAGGCTCCCAGGGGAGCCACGGAAACCAGCCTCTCGGAAAACAGTGCAATGCCAAGCGGTAGGCATCAACATCATGCCATGAAGAGCCAATGGTTGCCAATGGTCGAGGGAGCCGCAGGTCAAAAACGTTTGGGAAACACTGCCGTACAGGTTAAATTGGAAAAGGTTTTATCCTTTTTTACATTGCTTTTACATTGCTCAGATTTACAGTCTTCTCCTTATGGTTCATATTAGGCTTGTGTTTTCCAATTTCCACAGCTTCCTTGTATATTCTTGGGTAGAAGACTTTAATGCGTGCCAGAACTTGCATGCGCTGGAACTTGTTACATGCCCTGATTTTTGTGCATGTGCTGCAACTGCAGACTTGAGGGGCTGTTGCAACCTCACATGATTTTCATGTTCTTTAATGCATGTAGATATGCTCCTTTTTGTTCCTATATCTACGCTGGCCAGCGGGTGGCGCAGTGGGTTAAACCGCTGAACCATGAGCTGTCGATCGAAAGGTCGGACATTCGAATCCGCGACGGGGTGAGCTCTCGTTGCTTGGCCAGCTCCTGCCAACCTAGCAGTTCCAAAGCATGTTAATGCAAGTAGATAAATAGGTACCGCTTGCGGGAAGGTAAACAGCGCTTCGTGTTCCAGCTGCATGCTACGCGCTGCGGCAAGGAGAGTCATGCCGGCCACATGACCATGGAGGCGTCTTCGGACAACACTGGCTCTTCGGCTTTGAAATGGGGATGAGCACTACACCCTAGAGTCGGACACGACTGGACTTAATTGTCAGGGGTCACCTTTACCTTTACCTATATCTACGCTGCCGCAGGTGCAGGGTATACGATATATGCCTGGTGTAGATAGAGGTGACCTGTTGTCCTAGGTTAAAGATAGCATTATATAGAGCCCAATCTGGTGGGAATCCAGCTGAGCCCCGTCCTCCATGGCGAAATACGCAGCCGTATGGACAGAGACACTCGCAAATCGTCCACACCCAGCAAATGCAGAAGCGAAGCTGCTGTTTCGGGCTTGCGGGTAATGAGTGCAGACTGGCAGAGCTGTACGAAGCTGACTCAGCCTAACCAGCGCCAACGTATCCCAGGAAGGAGGGGCCTGTCTGCTGTGGTGCAGAGTCCCCATTCACCACAGCACCCTTATGATACGATCCTGACAGGGCTTTTGCCCCAGAAGGTGCAAGGTGACAGGGCGTCTTTGGTGTAAGGGAAGGTCTGCAAAATCCTGAGCTGCTCAGGCTAAAGTCACTGGAGCAGCGGACTGCAGAACGGAGGTTGTGGGAATTGTGCCCAGAGGCCAAGTTGGGGGACAAGGCTCAGCGCCACACGTAGGGATCGCAAAGTGGACGTCGACATCCACACACATTCGCTCAAGCGTGCACATATGCTCGAAGGCCCCAATCCTATACCCGGCTGGCCTGCTTGCTAGTGATGGCCATTCAGTGCCATTCATTTGCGGAGCAGAGCCCTGCCTCTCCTCGCTGAGTGCTCAGAAGTGGGGAATTACCACTCGCCTTTTGAGCCCATGGCTTTCATCCTTCTCCGATACCCTCTCTTCTTTCCTTGCTGTCCCCAGCCTCTGTCTCACGTAAATGCAACCACTGCTTAGTCCAGGTTTGGCTGAGCATGTCCTGACGCCACCACGAACCCCGTCAAGAGAGGGTTTCCGCAGCGGTGCCCTGACTGATCCTTCACCTGCAGTGAGCTGTTCCTTTGGGCTTCTGGGTTTCTTAGTGCTGTTACCAAACACAACTGCCCCCCCCCCCTTCACTCTCGGTTCAAATGTGTTCCACTCGCTGTTCCTCCTTTGCATCTCCAACGGCTAACTGAGAGTCGGTCACTGAACAGGACCGCGATCGTACACGTACTTTCCTGGGAGTCAGGGCCACTGAATCCATTGGGGTTTTCATCTGTGTAGATGTGCCTAGGAGCGTGTGTTAGAGGTTCCAGCTCTCTGTTGCACTGCTAATCCAGCTTCTCTCTCTGTTCCAGGAAGCAGCGCACAAGATAGTGAGAATCGGAGGGAGCCATGTGGGGCGTCACCAGAAGCAACCGTGCTTGACATAGAGGAAGTCGCGTTTCGAGACCAGGATGAATCCGGGAGGCAAGAGGGGAGCCCAGCACTTGCCCGGATGACTCAAGCGGTTCTTTCTCAGGATTGTGAGCTCCATGAAATCCCAGTCCAGCAGGAACATCCCAACGGGAAGAGAAGGAAGAAGAATCCTTTGCCCAGGGAAAGAGTCAGCTGTACATCCGACATTAAGAAGCTCAGCAAAATCCCCCTGGGGAAGAAATCGTTTCAATGCTCTGAGAGTAGAGAAAGATTCAGCAAAAGCACACATCTTACTTCCCATGACAAGATCAACACAAGGGAGAAAACTGAGCATCAAGACAGATCAAAGCAGCAGGAGAGAAACCAGGCAAAGAAATGGAGAAATAACTCTGATGCTCATCAGCCAGTCGATCGAGAAAACGTAACTGAAAGGAGGAAGGGAAAATGCCCTCACTGTGCAAAGACCTTCAGCAGTAAATCAAAACTGAGAATTCATGAAAGGACCCACACGGGAGAAACCATATAAATGCTTTGAGTGTGGAAAGAGCTTCAGTGACAGCTCAAGCCTGACTGTGCATCAAAGAACCCACACAGGGGAGAAACCATATAAATGCTTGGAGTGTGGAAAGAACTTCAGTGTGAGCTCACACCTGATTGTGCATCAAAGGACCCACACAGGAGAGAAACCATATAATTGCTTGGTGTGTGGAAAGAACTTCAGTCAGAGCTCACGCCTGAGTATGCATCAAAGAAGCCACACGGGAGAGAAACCATATAAATGCTTTGAGTGTGGAAAGAGCTTCAGTGACAGCTCACACCTAACTTCGCATCAAAGAACCCACACAGGGGAGAAACCATATAAATGCTTGGAGTGTGGAAAGAGCTTCAGTCAGAGCTCACACCTAACTTCGCATCAAAGAACCCACACAGGGGAGAAACTATATAAATGCTTGGAGTGTGGAAAGAGCTTCACTACGTACTCACACCTGACTGTGCATCACAGAAGAACCCACACAGTGGAGAAACCATATCAATGCTTGGAGTGTGGAAAGAGCTTCAATCGGAGCTCACATCTAACTTCGCATCAAAGAACCCACACAGGGGAGAAACCATATAAATGCTTGGAGTGTGGAAAGAGCTTCAGTCAGAGCTCACACCTAACTTCGCATCAAAGAACCCACACAGGGGAGAAACCATATAAATGCTTGGAGTGTGGAAAGAGCTTCACTACGTACTCACACCTGACTGTGCATCGAAGAACCCACACAGGGGAGAAACCATATCAATGCTTGGAGTGTGGAAAGAGCGTCAGTCGGAGCTCACACCTAACGTCTCATCAAAGAACCCACACGGGGGAGAAACCGTTTAAATGCTTGGAGTGTGGAAAGAGTTTCAGTTGGAGCTCAGCTCGGACTTTGCATCAAAGAATCCACACAAGGGACAAGCCATATAATTGTTAGGAGTGCCGAAAGAGCTTAAGAACATATGAAGAGCCCTGCTATATATGGCCAAGGACCCTTCAGGTTACTGTATCTTACAGTGGCCCACCAGATTCCTCAGGGAGGACACAAGACAACAAAATAACTGTATCCTGTTGCCATTCCCTTTCACCTGGCATAAATAGAGAACTTTTTTTCTAAAACCAGAAAGTTGCTTACATCTTGTAACCTGTGTTGGACTGTTCCTCCATTTATCCAATCATCTTTTAAAGGCATCTAGACCAGGTGTCATCACCACATTCTGTGGCAAGGAGTTCCTCAGATTATGTACACGATGGGTGAAGAAATATTTTCTTTTGTCTGTTTTAACTCACTCTCCACTCAATTTTAGGTAATGTCCTCTGGTTCTGGTGTTGTGCAAGAGGGAGAAGAACTTCCCTCTATCATGGCAGAATCGTGCGTAGAATTAGGCCGATGGGGCAAGTAGTGTGTCGTAAACATGCCAGAAAGCCGGCACCACTTATCCCGCTGCCCACCATGATCTGCGCTGGCCATTGCATGTGAGTCCCCCGCCAATTGGCTCAGGGGAGGGCGGGGAGGGGTGGTGAGGGTGGGGGTCATTGGCCGACCCGAGCTGGGAGAGGGTGGGAATATTGGCGCTGAGTTGTGCCAATATCCTATGCCTTACACGTCCTCCCCGTTTGTGCGCTTGCTAAGGAGCTGGCATTCATCTGAGGTGGTCCATTGTGGCCCGCGTCGCTTACCCCGGGGGAAGTTGAGCCCGGGCCACACCGTTGCAGGCCGCAATGGGCCTAGGATGCGGCGACTGGTCCTTTAGGCACACCTTCGCATGTTAGGCCGGAGTGGGCTGCCCATCATGTGCCCCTCAGGCACCTTTTCTCTAGACTGGAGAGCCCCAAACGCTGTAGCCTTTCCTCATAAGGGAGGTGCACCAGCCCACTAATAATTTTGGTTGCTCTTCTCTTCCCCTTTAGCTTCAGTCGAAGAACGAACCTCCCTTCTCATACAAAAATTAATTTAAAGACTTTCGGTACTGCAGGGTCTTATAATTGTGAACATTATAAAAATCTGTGTGGACCAACTTCAAAAATTATTGATTGAAAAGAATGATGGCTACGTAAACTGTAGGAGATAATATTAAATCTAATGATACTATTATCACGCCTAGAGCCCATTCCTATTGTTTCCCCTGTCATAGCATGCAGCCGTACCAAAACGGACTGTGCTGCATGTTATGGGGGGGACACACAGATTGGGAGGCTTTGGGTGAAAGGGTAAAATTATTTTACCTTATCTCTCTGTAAGCCTCCTGTTTGCCAATGGCAGTGCAATCCTAACCAACTTTCCAGCGCCGGTGCAGCCACAATGCAGCCCCGAGGTAAGGGAATGAATGTTCCCTCACCTTAAAGAGGCCTCCTTGTCTGCCCTGCACTGCAAAATATTGTATGCACCCTATTGGTTGCTTATCCCCATCATGCCTTGTAACCTGTGATGGATTTTCCTCCATTAATCTGTCAAATCCCCTGTTAAAGGCATCTAGGCCAGGTGCCATCACCACATCCTGTGGCAAGGAGTTCCACAAACTAATTACACTCTGGGTAAAGAAATATTTTCTTTTGTCTGTTCTCATTCTCTCACCACTCAATTTTAGTGGATGTCCCCTAGTTCTAGCGTTGTGTGAGGGGAAAAAGAACTTCTCTCTATCCACTCTCTCCATCCAATGCATGATTCTATACATTTCAATCATGTCTCCCCTCAGGCACCTTTTTTCTAGACTGAAGAGCCCCAAATGCTGTAGCCTTTCCTCATAAGGGAGGTGCCCCAGCCCACTAATCATTTCGGTCACTCTCCTCTGCACCTTTTCCAGTTCCACCATATCCTTTTTGAGATGTGGCGACCAGAACTGGATGCAATACTCCAGATGTGTCCTTACCATAGATTTGTATAATGATATTGGCATAATGATATTGGCCTTTTTTATTCTCAATCCCTTTTTTAATGATCCCAAGCATGGAATTGGCCTTCTTCACAGCCGCCACACACTGGGTTGACAATTTCATCAACCTGTCCACCAGCACCCCAAGATCTCTCACCTGATCCATCACAGACAGCTCAGAACCCATTGTGTATATGTGAAGTTTTGATTTCTTGCCCCAATGTGCATCACTTTACACTCTCTTACATTGAAGCGCATCTGCCATTTTGCTGCCCATTCTCCCAGTTTGGAGAGATCCTTCTGGAGCTCTTCACAATCCCTGCTGGCCTTCACCATCCGGAAAAGTTTAGTGTCATCCACAATCGTTTTGTTAATAAGGCAGTTGTGTTAAATGTCAGGATTTTCTGACCATTTATTAAAAGAATAAAAGTATGACTGCGTCGTGTCTTCTTCCGACGTTTCATTGGCGAGTATCCCCAACATTGTCAAGGTAATGATTGAACAGCAAAAGGCATATCTGGCTCACTCCACTTTCTATCTCTACTTATAGTCTCCCTTTCCCTTGGGTTTAGCTCTGATTGGCTGTCATCCATTACATCCCACACCCACTTTGTTCCTCTATGCAGCAGCTTTGCAACTCTAGAAAATCTTATTTTCTTGTTTAAAAAAACAAGGTGATGAACAAAGTTTGTAATGAGGCATTCATTCATAAAATTCATTCATAAAATTCAAGTGGCATTTTAATTGTTTTGGGAAAAAACAACAGACAATCTGCTGAAGGACTGTGCAAGGGGAGGCAGCCAAGCAGCGGAGGCGGCCATAGCCAGGACCCTTCTCACGGAAGTGACTTGCACCAGTGGATGATCGGGTGCGGTGGACTCCTTCACCCCACATCTGTCCCTCCCTCCTTCCAGCCTGCCACAGATGGAAACCACAACACTCCACCACTTCCCTCTGGCTGGAGCAGGAAGCAGATCTCCCTCCCTCCCTCCCTTCTGTGCTCCTTCATCTGCGCCATCCTCTGCAGTAAAACTTCTGGGTTTGGGGGACCATGCGAGGTGCATAGTAAGGGGCTGTTTTTTCTTACACAGGGGAGGAGGTAGCAGCCACATCAGCCTCTTGCACTCCTCGCAATCCACCACAGATGCAAGCTGCTGCAGGTCGCCTCATAGTTGGACCACCCTTGATTTTTTTAAATACTATTTTCCATGTTAGTCTTTAAAACAAACCCAGCTGGGCTGCAAGGAAGATCCTGTGACTGGTTCAGGGAGGGAGGATCAGGCAGCCCCCTCCAAGCACATGAAAGAAAGGAAAGAGGGTCTCTCTGGAGAACGTGGTTTCTGGGTACATGTACAGCAGGGCTCCTGTATCCGCGTTGGAAAAGGCCACACTCCTGGCAGCAAAGTTCAGAGTCACGCGGATTCTCCGGAGCTCCCCACTCGGAGACAGGGGGGAGGGGGAGGGGTGCCACAAGGCCCAGTACCGACCTTCCTTCTTCTTCCCCACAGCCCAGACCCCATCCTTAGGACTAAAATCAAACCTGCCCTTTCTGCTCACAGACTTCCTGGCGACCCCCACAACCCATTCTCCCGAACTTCCTACACTGACTTCCCAGAAGTGTCTGCCTGCTGTGAATCCCTCACGTCCCAGCACAAAAGCATCGCTGTCAAATTTTTCTGGATTGTTGGGCAGATGGTTGTATCCTGCTCTCACGCTCTTGCAGTCCTCAGTCAGGATGAGTTTGGGATGAGCCGTGTCTGGATCCAGAGTCACATTTGCTGTTGGGGGAGGAAAGAGAAGAGAAGCAGAATCAGCTGCCGGACATCCTGAACCACTGAGGGAGGGACGAGGTGAGAGAGACAATAATGGGCATTTCCTGGACGTTCCCGCTGTGAACTCTCCACTTCTGACTCCCAGGGACAATCAGGGGTCCCGATTCTGGTGGGCAGAGCGCAGCCACTCGAGCCCTATTCAGAAATTGGCTCTTCACAGACACCTGTGGGTGGGCACAGTGGGATCGGGCCCACTGGCCACGCCCTCCACTCTTCCCACATTCAGTGTTTCTCTGCAGTGATAAAGATATAGGGAGGGAGGGCTTCTTCCTATGATTGGCAGTCCTGAGCATTCCAGGGTTCCAAGCGTGGGGAGACTGAGACCCTTCTCACATTAAGCTTTTGCCTCTACACATGATGGGACAAATTCAGGGAGAGCGCGGAGGGAGGGGGGGAATGCCTAGCCAGGTCACCAGCAAGGCAGTGGGGGGGGGGCTATGGTTAGCAGATATGATGCCACCGCATTCCACATGCCTCTGGAGAGGTATCTGAAGAGCAGCAGGGCAGACCTTGGAACTACCGTAGTTCCACAACTGCTGGCGGCAGCAACTTGGAGGCGAGTTGGTGCTGCCATCGCCTTTTCCTTTACCTCCTTCCTGGCATGCATGACATATATGTGACTGTTGTTTCATGACAGCTGTATTCCTGCACTCATTCTTGGGAATTAGGAGAGAAATATTTATGTATGTGTTACATTTTTTAAAGTACTGCTTTTCACAAAAATAACCCAAAGTGGTTATAAAAAAAGAGGGGAAAAAAACTATAAGAAAACCTGAGAAATAAAACCACAGAAGCAGGACCAGCTTAAAAACTCTCAACCCCCAAAGTCAAAGACCCCACACAAAAAAGATACATCTTCACCAGGTATGACAGGACGGATGGGGCACTATGACCTTCCCAAGGGAGGGAGTGCCAGAGTCTGGGTGCAGCCACTAACAAGGCTCTGTCCCACATTGTTTTGGGTCCCTTCCCTCCATGTGAATTTGGCACCTGGGCCCCCCTTTTTTGCTCTGGGCTCCCCTTTTTGGCCCTGGGCATGGGTACGATTGTACCCCCTTAACCTTAGACTTACCAAATCCCCCCCCAATGCAGGGGGGCGGAAGCAATCATGGCCGGGACATGGCCAGGATTGAGGGCATGGCCGGGGGCGTGCCCAGGGACTGGGACGAAACTACGCGACGAGGCTGTAAGCTCTCCGAAGCAGCCCAAATTAACTCAGGCTGCTTCGGAGAGCTTACAGCCTCACGCAAGTACACGACGACGAGGCTGGAAGCACTTTGAAAATGTCCGAGTGAACTCGGACATTTTCAAAGTGCTTGCAGCTGCGCGATGCTGTAAAAAGACGGGAGCAAGTCCCAACTGGCCGGGACAATGACGGAGACCAACCGGGAGACTGGGATTGGGCTCCTGAACTGTGATTGTCCCGGCCAGAACAGGGACTATAGTAAGGCTACTTAACCCCCCTCTCAGAGGCCCTGCTGCCAGTGCTGCAACTTCCCCCACAGGATGCAGAAGAGCCCATGCTAGCGCCGCCACATCGATGTGGGGGAAGCTGTATAGGACTGGGCTCCCCATATCCCCCACCCCACCAATGGAGTGCACGCGTGGAGAGGGGGGCGTCCAGAGGCCACCTCAAGGTAAGAGAACCCCAGGACAAGGCTCTGCTGCCCCAATGGGTCTCCTTAGATCTGTGCCAGCTATTTTGCTAGCGCAAGTCCGAGGAGAGTAAGGGAGAGGGAAGGGGGTTAGGATCCAGAGCATGCTGGTGCTGCTGCTGGCATCTACCTCCCCCATCCCACCTCCTGCCTACCCCTCTCCCCACCCAGGCCCAAGCTATTGAGGGCTTTGTAGATGTCAACCAGCACCTTGAATTGCACCCAGACACAAAATGGAAGCTAACGTAGGCAGGAAAAGACAAGACTCTTATGTTCCAGCCAGAGATCCCCGAAATGAATCTGGCCACCCCTTTTCACACCTGTTGCAACTTCACACCTGTTGCAATGAGGGCATCCAAATAACCTCACAGTTATAAAAAAGCTCATGGAGACGGGGTTTGGAGCTCTGTAGTTTAGAAATACAAAGGAGGGATAGAGCGAAATATTACTCTCCATCTCTTTTCCTGTGAATTTGTTGCTTTGTCTGTCCTTGATATTTACCTTTCTGCAAGTGAAGTCCAGACGCCAGGGTATCTGAGGAAGCAACAGGAACAGAGGTTAAGCACCACACCATCATGCCTGTGACAAATCTTGTAACAAAAAGATCAGCTCCTAACATGATAGCATCGGACCTCACCGCCTGGACCGCCCCCACGCCTGCCAGGGGATCACTTACCTTCTCCTGTAGCTGCAGGGACAATCCGGTGGCGGAGTAAGGGCTGCCGGCCTCTGCACCGGCAGCCCTTACTCACGAGTCGTCGCAACCGTGCTTTACACGTTTGCGCCGGCTTCGAACGATGGAGCGCTCGCTCTGCCGTTCGATACTGGCGCAGGATTGTGCTCTTAATCTCATTATTCTCAGTATTCGTTACCTTTGAATAGTTTTATGACACCCTCCAGAAAGAGATGCATATCGTAGAATTCCCAGCGCCTCCTTTTCAGTGCAGGAGGATTAAATGTTTCTCGCTTCTCCCACCTGCAGAAGAGAAACAGTGTTATCCCATCATGTGTCCAATCCAGAATTCTTGAGTGAAGCAAAACGAAGGAATGGAAGAGGGAAAAAACCGCAGGAAGTCAAGAGGCTGGAGCAGAATGAAGGTGCTCTTGGTAGGAGGTTCTCCCTCACTGGCTGCTGGGAGGGACCCCCAAGCCAGGCATCTGAGGACCAGACAAGCAGGATCCACAGACATCTTCCCATGTCTCCACCACTAACGTGTAGTTATGGAAGAAGACATCTCAGGTGACCATCATGCTGAGAGTTTCCATAAAGGTAAAGGTATCCCCTGACAATTAAGTCCAGTCGTGTCCGACTCTAGGGTGTGGTGCTCATCTCTATTTCAAAGCCGAAGAGCCAGCGTTGTCTGAAGACGCCTCCGTGGTCATGTGGCCGGCATGACTCTCCTTGCCGCAGCGCGTAACATGCGGCTGGAACACGGAGCACTGTTTACCTTCCCGCAAGCGGTACCTATTTATCTACTCGCATTGACATGCTTTGGAACTGTTAGGTTGGCAGGAGCTGGCCAAGCAACAAGAGCTCACCCCGTTGTGGGAATCGAACTGCCGACCTTTCAATCGACAGCTTATGGTTCAGTGGTTTAATCTGCTGCGCCACCCGCTGGCCTGAGAGTTTCCATACCCCTGGGCAAAATCATCATCACATCATAGACTATCTTCCTCCAGATATTCATGAGAAGGCCTGGAACAGACAGAGGGCTGCTGATTCCTCAGAATTATATATTTTGCTCTGGAGCTCCACTTTCAAGTGATGAAGTAGCAGGAAGGAACATGGCCCACTCACACCCACCAATCCTGCTCCCTCATGAGTAGTCTTGATGATGCGACATGGAACAGGCAGAGAAGCAAATAGCAATCATCGTAGTACGGTATGAAAAATAAGAGAATTGTGTTCAGAGGCAATACAAAAGAAACCACAAGCCAATTCATGTGATGAGTTTCCCTGCACTAAGAGATCTACTTACACAAGGCAAAGCATAGAGTCTTTCCTTCATGACCAGAAGGGTGGAGCATTTTGAGCCAGTGGGCTCTGCTGCCCTAAAATGAGCGCACAGTCTTTCAAGCATCCTCATTAGGTGTACCTAGGGGCTGGATTTCAATCTTTATCATTGTCTAGTCTGGAGGCAACAAAACCTCCCCCAACCCCAGAGACTTCCTCTGAGTCTAAGATATGGTCAGGTGAGAGGACTCGGACAATGAGCTGATACAACCTGAACCCAGCAAGGCCCCAACTGGGGTATTCCTCTGAGCATTGTTGGCCAGCAGAGGCGCCAGCCAGGATGGGGTTTCCCCACATACTTAACAGGTGGGCTGTCCAACAGTCGCTCTGGGCTGAGTAGAGAGATAAGAGGGGTAAAGAGTTTATCAGGGAGGCCTTGGAGTCACTTTAAAGACAGGCAATGGCATTCACAATTCGTTTTGGGCAATGGACTTGCTCCCTGGAAAATGCACTTAGGAGGAGACCACAGGTCACCTCCCCCTGTGGAGACGGTGCTGCATTTCTGCACTTTCCAAAACTGTGTATTAAATGAATTTGCAAAAGAAACAGAAGAAGTGCAAGGAAAACACTGGACGGCTAGAGTGCGATGATGATGATGATGATGAATGATGATGTCGTTAAGGCTGTCAGCATGAAGCATGCATGAAGGCTGACCCCCTGCTAACTGGGCTAAGAGGCACTTTAAAGTGGTGATTAAAGAGCAGCTGTCCCTATTCGCCTCAGCATGGAGTCTAGACTGCTGGCTGTTTGCTGGTGTCTCTCTTTTCTGCATTTTTTTTTTAATATTGTGAGCCCTTTTGTAAACCATTCTTTATTTTGCTACATTTATTTTGCTACAAGAATGCATTTGAGAACTTGGTATGAAAAATCATAAATGCAAAAGTCCACCCCGATTTTCATCAGTGAAATGCTGGAGGAGGGTGGACAATGCTGCCCTTCATCTGCTATCAAGACCGTTCTCAGCATGAAATTGAGGTACCCTAGGTTATGGTTATGATTTTGCAATACTACTAGGTAACACTACCCTAATCACAAGTAAAGCTCCTCTCTGATTCTGAAGTAGAGGCCTGTAACTGAGAACTATTACTCCAATTCTTGCATTCCAGCACTAATCACGTAGAAGCAAGTGTCCTTGCACGTGCTGATCATGTACGCACATATGTAACCCTAATCAGAAAGTACAACCCTTCCTATGCAGACTCAGCCATGAACAAGCCATGCTTTGTGAAACTGGACATTACTGGACACTATTTCATAGATAAGCATATATGGAGGTGTGAAGGTGATAGGCTAGAAAACACTGCAAACAGGAGGAGAAATTGTTGATTATGCATGACGTTTAATTTGCTATAAAAGCTTTGAATGCCTCGTGTTCGGGGCCTCAGTCTTTTGGAACTGATTCCACTGGGGTCATTTGTTCCATGGAATAAAATCTATCCTGAATTCTATTATCTGTTTGCTGTGCTGTTATTGGACAACGTAGAGCCGGAATCCAGTACTACTTTATGGTGTACTACAAAATGAGTGGGATCCACTTACCTCTGCAAGGTGCTTCCAACATCCTAGAAAGGAAAAGAGAAAGAGAAGAGAGAGCTCAGTGCCCACCACAAGCCACACCATGAAGACCCCTCAGAGGCCCTGGAGGGCGATGACCTTTGGCTCCCTGTTGTGTCCAGGGACTGTGAGGGTTTGCACAGCACACCTCTCAAGGGTCTGGGGGACAATGTTCAACATTGTCAACACACAGATATTTTTTGTGTCCCCCAATCTTTACGATCTTTAACTTTCTATTCAACTCCCAACTGTCACTTTCTAACTTAACAGTCACTTTTCACTGGCTAGCTAGAACCTTCTATCTATCTGAATCAGTTCTCTTCAGAACTGTTAGTAATATTCCACAGCAATTACATAGCTTATCATGTGATTGAAAATGTATGTAATTAGTTTGTGTTAAATTTGGTGCCGGCTCCAAAAAAATTAAATTCATATATTTAGGAAAGGATTATTTTACACTTTTGAGTGCTTCCCCCCCCCCTTTTTTTCAGTCAGTAGGGCCATTGAGTTTTTGAACGTTAAAATGAGGTGATGGTGCCTCACACTATTGTCCCCATTACTGGAGATGGAGTCTGCCTGCTTTGGTCCCTCTCCTGTCTCATGTATGACACTCACCTAATGGGGCTAGGGAGGTGTGGTGGACAACTGGAAGGAGTTCTCCATCATGACCCATGACAGCGAGGGGGACAACTATAATTTGATGGAACCATGACTTTTAATCATTGCAGGGTATTGCCTGACATGGGGTAGTTGTGCTACATTTAAATGGTTCATTGCAATCAAAGGAAAGTTTATTGGTCAAAATGGAGTTAAAGTACTTACAACCCGTAGCAAAGCGTGGGTATCACACTAGTATAAAATATATGTTATTTATACAAAAAAAAACCAACAACAACAAATTACTTTGTTCAATCACTCCTTGTGCTCCATTATCAGGCTTCCAGGGTATGTGTTCCAGATGCCCTGGATTCCTGGTCAGCAAAGAATTTATAAGAGGGGCCATATCTTCAGCTGAGCAAGGGAGAGGAACACGGAAGGGGAGCAATGTCGTCTCTCCACACTCCAGCAAAAGGTTCTTGAACCTTCTCATACTTGATTCCAACAGTGGCACAAGAAGCTTCATCACAGCCCTCCCCTTCTATTCGATGTTGAGTGGGATCCCAGGCTGTGGGCAGAGGAAAGGGCCATGAGCTGGGTGTCTCTTTCCCAGCACAGTGGACGGTGGACCACAGTCAGTGGATCAGACAGTGGACCATGAGGCTGCACTGGACAACCACAGAAGCTCACTGGTGGGGCTTGAAGGTAGCAGGACCGAACTGAGCAGAGTTAGGAGGTAAATCAGTGGTCAGGAAGTGAACATGAGAACAGATTCCATGATCTTTGGAACCTCCAGGCCACAGTGAAATAAAATTTCTCTTGGGTGCTCCTGTACATAAGAGAGAACATAAGAAGAGTCCTGCTGGATCAGGCTAAAAGCCCATCTAGTCCAGCTTCCTGTGTCTCACAGTGGCCCACCAGATGTCTCAGGGAGAGCACACAAGACAACAACATACCTGTGTCCTGTTGCCACTCCCTTGCATCTGGCATTAAGAGCTTATTATCCCCATCATGGCTTGTAACCTGTGATGGACGTTTCCTCCATAAATCTGTCCAATCCCCTTTTAAAGGTATCTAGGCCAGATGCCGTCGCCACATCCTATGGCAAGGAGTTATCAGCACAATACACACTGGTCTTTATCAGCACCATACACCAAGTCCCTTCAGTCTTGTATAGGCCAAGGAAGCACTGAGCAGTTTGTTTCCTGCCCCCGGTGAGGAACCTGGACTACCGTCTTTCTACCACCCTCTCACCTGCAGGAGTTCATTTGCTGGCTGTTCACATTTCTCTTCCATCTGCTGGATGATAATTTCAAGAGAGAACAGTTGCTCCATTAGTCTGGCCATGTGCTCCTCTCTTCTGGTTACAAGCTCCTCCTTCAGCTCTTCCAACTGGGCCAGGAAAAGTGTCTCTTGTTGTTCCAGAAACTGGTGTAGTTGATTGAAAACAGCCGTTGTCTTTGTCTTCTCTGCTTCAATTTGGCTCTGCAAGAAGCAGGTGGAAAGAGGAGAAAAAAAGAGAAATATCTGGAATATTGTGAGCCTTTGCAGGTAAGTTATGGGGAAGCTTACCAGATCCATACTGGGACAGAGTGCTAGACCTTTAGGAGAAGGAATGTGGGCAGATTACCTGCTTACCTTCCCCAGCCAGCTTGGCTCCCACCCGGACACTGTGTCAGCACCCTTGTACCATGTTGGCCGGCCGAAGATAGGATTGGGCAGCTATATGAAGCTAACTGGGACTCATTAGAGGGCCAGCCCTGCAAGGAAGGCTTGTTGCAAAGATCAAATCAGCTGTGAGCAGGAGAAAACAGACAAGATTCCCCTTATAAAATGGCCATTCATGATCATTTTTGGAAAAAAGGAGGCTATTTTGACTCTTCTGCATTTTATATTACACTGACAGATGTGTGTTCTAGCAGCTGTTCGGTTCCAAGTAACAGGGACACTTACAAGCAAATCTAGGCATTCCTTTTCTGCTTCTGCTTCATTGGTCAGAATTCTCTCTTGCTCATCCCTCAGAACTTCCAGACGGCTGCAGAGTTGGCCCTGAAGCAAAGAGAAAAGAAATGTTTCTGGTTGGTTTCCTTTTCTGGCGGGGGTGGAAGGGTGTTGCTATATAAAGGTCCATACAGGGGCGTCGCTGTAGCGTGGCAGGCGGGGCAGGGCGGAGCGCCACAGGGTGACGCGCGCGTCACCTTTGTGGTGCGCATCACCTCCGTGACGCTCGCCAGCGTCCGGCCCGGCCGGCGCTCCAGGGCCTTCTGAGGCCCAATGCATCAATATGCGAAATTTTACAGTTTTCGTGCATGCGCAGACCGTTTTGAGGGCAAGAGGGCAGGCCCTTGCCCTCAGAAACAGTCTCTGCGCATGCGCGAAAACTGTAAAATTTCACGTATTGACGCATTGGGCTTGGGCCTTCTTTCAGAAGGCCCTGGAGCGCCGGCCGGGCTGGCCGCTCCGAGGCTGGCTCCCGGCCTCGGAGCGTCCGGAGGCCGACGGGGGCACCCGGGGCAGGGTGCCTCCGGGTCACCCCCCCAAATCGCGCTGATATTTACAGTGGGGGGGCATAGTCGGGGCAGGGTCACTAGGGTGACGCGCGCCCCCCGCCTTCAGGTGACTCGCGTCCTAGTGACCCCTCTGGGTCCATATGAACTCCCCATAAGAATGAGAAAGCAGTTGACTTATATGCTTGCTCCTTGCCCCACATTTCAGTGCCTACCAGACAGGTCTCTAGATGGGCAGCCCAATCCCGCGTAAAGGTATGCGGCCGGCATAAAGGGCCAGCCGCTGTATCCAATGCCCTTCCCGGGCCACATTGGTACGGCCCGGAAACACCTCGGGAGAAGGGGACGTTTGTGTAGGGGTGTAGGGCTTTCCAGGCCCAATGGGCCTCTTTAGATGTACGTCGGCTCTGGAGCCAGTGTACATCTCCAGGGCTGCAGGGTAAGGGCAGCCCGGGCTTGGGATATTGGCGAAGTGCGCTGATGATATCCCTGCCCCCCTGGCCCAGTTTGGCCAATGGCCCCCTTCCTTCGCCGACCAGCCCTCCCTCCCCCCACCCTGGCACTGTCCGGTGCAGGACTTACCTCCACCAGTGGGTGCCAGGTCCGGAGGGTGGTGGAGAGAGGACTGCTGGCCTGGTGCTGTAAACACGCTTTATGGCACATTTACAACACATAGCGCCGGCGTAGCACACACTCTGCCAGCGCGAAGTTGCACAGGATTGCGCAGTTAGTATCCCACAAGGGTATCTTACATGTGTACAAAGAGACTGAATGGACTTCTAGACTGAACTGCAGTTTGTGTTTAGCCATCCCTGAGATGGAGAAAGGAAAGAATATCCGTCACCCTCCCCTTGTGTCCACCCCTGACATTAGGACCACTGTTTCTAGAGAGTAGTTATCTCCTGGAGCAGACAAATCCTTTTTCTGCTGTGGGGATCATGGTCACAAGCCCTCGCTCAATGGTGTCTCTCAGAACCAAGCTGCACGTTACACCCATCATTGGCCCTGGAGTTTTCTATTCACTTACCTTGTATTCCTTAGCAGCCTCTTCCAAATGAAGGACAGTATGTGATCGATGTTCTGGGGATTTGTCACAAATCACACATACCAATTTCTCATCTTCTTTGCAGAACAGGTTGAGTTTTTCCTTGTGTTTTGCACATAAATCCGCTTTTCCCAGGTTAAGTGGTAGACGTTTAATTTTTTCTACTATACTTGCCAGGATCCAGTTTGGCTGGAAATTTCCTTTTTTGATTTTGGCTTTGCAGAGGGGACACTGCAAGTCCCCCAGATCTTCCCACTCCTCGCAGTAGTGGGTGACGCAGTACCTGCAGAAGTTGTGGCCACAGTTCAGGGTCACTGGGTCTGTAAAAAGCTCTGTGCAGATGGGGCACTTGAGTTCCTCCTCTATACCCATGGATGGTGGGGCTGAGGCCATGGCAGGTGGAGTCTCCGTGGATTGACTCAGGCAGCTTGTGAGATCTGTACAAGGACAGCAGGATAAGTGTGGGTGAAAGAAGGAAGGAAAACTACACAGGGAATAACTATTTCATAGACTTTCCATTACAGATCTGTGAATTTTCCACTCTGGTACCCAGTTTGTAGGACTAATAACCATAGGAGATCCTTCCGGCCGATTCACTGACTGACTTTCCCTGAAACTCAAGACATTCCTGTAAGAAGAAAAATTGCAGACTACTACCACTACTACTAATCTGTATTTATATACCACCGTCGTCAGATTTCTGTCGTCAGATTTCTCTTCAGACTTTATTCAAAGTGGTTTACATAGGCAGGCTTTTCTAACCCCCATACGGTTTTTACAATAATGTTCTATTCGCATAGAACCCTTATCATTCTCCAGATGTTTCCCTTCAATGGTGTGGTTATCTCTCTAGCTGCACAGCACACACCTTCCAAGTTTGCTCAACAGCGACTCCTCTCTCTCTCTCACAGAGGGTTAACATAGGTTATCTTAGCTTGTTGGCAGCTTCCAGTTGCCTCAAACAGGCCTCGTCTTAGCTTTTCTTCAGGCAGGCGACAGCTCAACCACTAGACCATGCCTCCTGCCTAAGGAGCTGGTTGTATTATTATTATTATTATTATTATTATTATTATTATTATTATTATTATTATTATTATTATTCATTCATTCATTCATTCATTCATTCATTCATTCATTCATTCACAACCTCAGAACACAGTCAAATAGATAAAAAGTATCATTGACTGGTGCTACAAAATGGAAACAAGTATTATTATTTCCAACTTTATTTACAGGGATAGTGCAAACAAAGGAACTCCTTCATTCTTGTCATCCCTTTAAATAAAACTGGAAGTCTTGCACCTCTGGGTTTGATGAAACTGAACGAGAAGCATGGTAAGGAGATTCTCCCCCCACCCCCAGGGCACTGTGCCAGAGATGGCCGTGGCAGCTGTGGCGCCTTTGTGGAGAAATGCTGCAGGACACCCCGATTCAGATGTTCTGAAACACTGAAGGATCTCCATAGTTTCAGAATGTCTGGGAGTGTGCTGGCAAGCCCCACCCACTGAACCCGTACCCCCACTCCACCCCAACGGCAAATACAGGTCATCCCTCATTATCCGCAATGGTTTGTTCCGGGGCCCCCACATATGACAAGGAACCGTGGATAGTGAAATTCACTTAAAAACCATTTTAAAAGGTGGTAAAAAGTTTTTAAAAGCTTTTTTTTAACCTTTGCGTAGCAAACTGCGCCGGCTGCAGGGCTGGAGTGAAGTCTCTGGCACTCCTGGAAGCCACTTCCGGGTCATGCCAAGGCCTGTGTGATGCATTCTGGGGTGACCCAGGGCCAAGGGAGGGGTTCGCAGGCCTCGGCGAGACCCAGAAGTGGATTCCAGGAGCACCAGAGACTGTCCTGCAACCGGCACCGGCACGGTTTAAAAACTGTGTTTTTAAAACTTTTTTTTAAAAGGTTTTTAAAGTGGACTTCACCATCCGCGGATGGGCGGGACAGCGGGTGGCGGAGGACGACTGTACTACAAAGAAAACACAAGCCTCCAAAGAAAGAAACCAACATCCAGATAGCGCTTTCCCGACTTTGGGAACAGGGGAGCCTGCATAACAATATCACACTGTTTTATTTTATTTGATTGATAGGTTTAATTTTAATGTTGTATGCCATTGATTCTACTCCCATGCATCTGGCATTCAGAAACAGGCTACCTCTAAAACCCAGAGGTTGCATATACCCATCATGGCTTGTAACCTGTGATGGAGCTTTCCTCCATCATTCTGCCCAATCCCCTTTTAAAGACATCTTCTAGGAGACTTATTTTAGATAACACAAGGCTTGATGAGAGAGAAAATTGTACACTGGGTTTATTGCAGCGCTGGGTCAGGATCTTGTCGCGGAACAGGCAGGTCTGACCAAGATTAAAGCATACACAGAGTTCTTATAGCACCACAGAACGAAGGGACACATAATGACAAGAAAGCATCACCATAAACCTGTAAACGTTCCACATGATGCCTCCACAACATTTTGGTGTTCTGCATAAGTAAAAACACTCCCCCAAGTAACTTAAACAAGTGTGGAATCTAACACAGGCAAACATCTTAGATATGAACTGTTGCCACATTGCTAAAATATGTTTATGACTGGGCATCCTGTTCTCAGCAATAAATTGGGGCCGTTTTGGGGTATGTGGCTCTCTCTTGTCTCAAGGAAATGGTGGGTTTTGGCAGGCAAAATGGTGTCTGGGTTTTGTGCTTTTAACACTAGCAAATGGACTAAAATATAAGGCAAATACACTGGTAATAGAAGAAAAATCATCTGTTCCCCTTCATAGGCCAGCTGCCATCACAACATCCTGATGCAAGGAGTTCCACAGATTAATTACACACATGGTAAAGAAATGTTTCCTCTTTTCTGTTCCGATTTCCCCCACCATTCAATTTTAGTTGATTTCCCTTGGTTCTGGTGTTGTGCGATAGGGAAAAGAATTTCCGTTTATCCACTCTATCCATCCCATGCATCATTTTATATGTTGGGAAGCCCAATTCTACAGAGGTACTGCACCGGTGCAGCGCCACTTGTGCCAGCCTGGAGTTGTTGCAAAGGTCTCAGAGGTCTGTGCTGGCCCCAGCACTGCAGATCTTTGCCGGACACCGACACAGACGGGTATGTTACGTACTGCTCGGTGCAGGGGTGTAATGGGGCAGGGGAGGGCATAACGGGGCGGGAGGAGGGCGGACCAGGGGGCGGAACGGGCCTGGAAGGGGGCAGAACCGGCAGAGGCCTCATCCGTCGTATCCTACCCCCTTTCTCAGGCCTTTTTGGCCTACACTGGCCTCCCAGATTTGCTCTGTAGCAAACGTGGGCACAGGTCTGAGGAGACCCATAGCAGGTGCTGGGGTTTTACCCAGGGGAAGAGAATGAAAGCTCCCTTCCCCCGAGGTGATCTTGCACCGCTGGGTTGCTGTCCTGGATCCAACTTAGCCTGCACCGGGCTCACTGGATCGCAGGGAACAACCCTAGTAGGATTGCGCTGCGAATCATGTCCCCACCCTGACCCAGGCACCTTCTTCTTAGACTGAAGAGCCCCAACACCGTAGCCTTTCCTCATAAGGGAGGTACCCCAGCCCACAAATCTGTTTCTGTCACTTTGCCCCCTACCTCGGTAGCCTTTTGTTATTGGTAGCAGGTGGAAATTGGCAATGAAAAGCTTCTGGTATTTCTGCCTTTTTTCAGTTAGGTGTTGTCATTTTTAAAGCTAAAAAGCATAAACATTATTTCTAGTTTTAAGAAAGTTGAATTGAAGGTTTGTAATTCTGGAATCCCCAAAAGGACTTTTCAATCTTTGAAGTTGGCTGGTGTTGAAAATCTAAGGAGCTCCAGAAGAATACCTTGCGGCCAGGGCCTGCCCACAACCTCGGGACACCTGAGGTGGCATGCCAAATGCTGCCCCTCTTTACCCAACGATGTACCAGTCTCCGCTCCTCCCACTCTCCAGTGCCTTAGCTCAGCACTCTCCTCCCTTCCACATTTCCTCTTCCTCTCTCCCCCTCTCTTCCTGTTCCAATCTAGGGAATGGAAAGAGGAGGAGAAGCAGTGGAGGCAAAAAGGTGGACAGAGAAGAGCACCCCCTCATTCATCTGCTGCCTCATACGACAGCTTCAGTTGGCCGCATAGATGGACCAGCCCTGCATGTGACATTGGTTTGCTGCAATATGAAGTAACTATGCAAAATCAAAGACTCTTGGAACACCTGAACATGCATTTTTGCATTGCAATGGTTACTTAATGTGCACTGCAAGCTTTTGAGCACTGCAGAACTCTTCACCAGGCTACACAGGAAGCCAGAGAATGGGAGAGAAGGGGGCATGTTGTAGTCTGCAGTTTGTAAAATCAAAAGATGGAATTTGGGGACATGAAGCAGATTTGGACATACATAGGACTGTGACATCTCCAATATCATGCGTCAGCCTCACTTAGCAAGGCAGGACAGCTACAACCCTGCCCCCTCCAACTGAGGGGGGGGAGAGAAGCAACAAGGGAGGGTGTTTGCCTTGGGCTCTGTTTGGACTCTTGGTCTGATCCTGCAGGAACTTCTTCCCCACTTTTATCCTCACACAGCGAGGATCAAGCTGCAAGAAATGGTGGGCCAGGGAGCTTCTTGCCTGACAGGGGATGGATGGGAGCCCAGCTCTGCCTGCCTCAAGTCCAGCACTCCATCCACTACCCCACACTGTCCCTCTCTTAGAAGGCAAAGGCGTAAAGGAAAGGAATATACTTTTGCTGGACAATGTTGCTGGTTGCCAGAAATCAAACCAGGGCTTGACATTCAGTCCGAAGAACTGAAGAAATGACTGCAAGAACTTCAGAACAGGAAGGTCTTCACAAACCTCCCTGCCCCTCACCCTGAGTCCAACCCTCTCTGCATCTCGCACCCTTCAATCCACCTTCCCCGCCGCCCATAAATCCTAGAAGTTCCTGCTCTTTCCTCTTCTTCTTGACAGGCACACACTGGCGAAGCCAAGTTCTTACTTTTGCTGTGACAACAAGTCCCTCGAAAGGGCAGCTTTGAGGTCTGCTGGCAGCTGGCAGCGCAGCCCACACTTCTGCCGCTTCCGTTGGCTTCTTCAGGGAGACAGAGCTGGGAAGAGCGACCGGCCACTCCCTTCTCCCGCCTGCTGCTGATGCAGGTCAGCGTATCAGTGAGTAAAAGCCACTTCATCATAACTGATAATAAGTAAAGTAGCATTTCCTAGCACGGGCAATAGATTTTATGAATCCAAAGTCTGATGATCTGAAGCATAAAGTCCCAAGCACTGCAAATGAGGGCCAGGCCAGGCCAGAAGTGTGCGTGTGTGTGCGTGTGTGTGCGTGTTGTGGGAGAAAAACAAAAAGGGAGGATGGATGGTTGACTTTGTGGTCTGCTTGGATTCTTGGTCTGATCCAGCAGGATCTTCCTCCTCCACTTTTAGCCTCACAACCAAGGCCAGCCAAAATCCTCCTGATGCCTGAGGTAGGCTTACCATATCGCCGACCGGGACGCTCCGTTTTTCCCTTAAGGGGCGGGGGGAAGGGAGCCGGAGCGTTGCTCCGGCTCCCTTCCCCCTGCCCCGCCCCTTAAGGGAAAAACGGAGCGTCCCGGTCGGCGATATGGTAAGCCTACCTCAGGCAGCATGCCAAATACCGTCCCTTCCTTACCCGATGATGTGCCGGCCTCTGCTCCTCCCACCCTCCATTGTTCTACCTCAGCACTCTCCTCCCCTCCACATTTCCTCTTCCTATCTTCCTTTTCCAATCCAGGGAGTGGAAGGAGAAGGAGGAGGATTGGAGGCAAGTTGGCGGACCGAGAGAGGCACCCACCACCAAATTTGCTGCCTGAGGTGACCAGTTGGCCTCATGGATGGGCCAGGCCTGCTCACAACCACCCTGTGAAGATTAGGCTGAGAGAAAAGGTCATCCAGGGAATATCATGACTGCTGGCTGATGATGGGAACTCAGCTCTCCCTGCTCCAAGCCTGTGGGCCCAATCCTATCCAGTTTTCCAGCGCTGATGCAGCCATGCTAACGGGCCACATGCTGCATCTGGTGGTGGTGGGGACAGTCACAGAGGCCTCCTCAGAGAACATCCCTTACCTGCTGCATTGTGGCTGCATTGGTGCTGGAAAGTTGGAAAGGATTGGGCCCTGACACTCCACCCACAAAACAACACTGGCTCTCTCTTGGAAGGTATACGCTTAAAGGAAAGGCAAAGAATACTTTTGTCCCTGAATGAGTTGGTTGTCAGAAATCAAGACAGGAACTGAATACTTAGTCTTAAGGGCTGAAGAGGTTACTGCAAGAACTTAAAGCAGGAAGTTCTTCCAGTTGTTGATGAAAGGACAGGCTCATGATTTTATGTTGAACTTTCGGGCCATGTCTCTCTCCCAAATATATCTCCTTTAAAATTCATTCAGCAAATCCTCCACTTGCTATCATAGGGGACTACTGATAGAGTGGCGACCAACGGATTTTCGAATACCATCGTACTCAATACAATACGATGGTATTCAAAAATCCATTGGTCACCACTCTATCAGTAGTCCCCTATGAGTTTTCCCCTCTTAAGAGTTTTCCCCTCTTAAGTTTTCTGTTCATAGCACATCCTTCCAGCCTCCAACCCTCTCTGCATCTCACACTTTTCAATCCACCTTCCCTGCCCGTAAGTCCTACATGATTCCCTCTCTTCTTCTTCTTCTTCTTCCTTTCATGTACACATTGGTTCTTCTTACACATCAAGCTCTTACTTTTGCTGTGATGTGACCCAGGACAGGTTCCAGGTCTGCTGGCAGCTGACACCCCACACTTCTGCTGCTTCCGTTGGCTTCTTCAGGAAGAAAGAGCTGGGAAGATCGGCCACTTCCTTATCATCATGGCTGATACACATGTCAGCAAATAGTTCGCTGGTAAGTTAAATGTCTGAGAATAGGTGATAAAGTTAAGGATTCAAAGTCAATCTGGTGTAAAGTAACAATTGCTGGAAAACTAGAGATCCAGGCTATACTGGGGTGGGGTTTAAACCTGTGCAGATTAAACATTTACTTTGTGGTCATTTCCGTGTTTAAAGAGTAAATAGAGAATAAGCAAGTCTGATCATTCTGAAGCATCAGGTCCCAAGCATCATAGATGACACCTAGGCTAGACCCGGTTGGAACTTTCTACCTGTGCAGAGCCAGCATTTGTTTCATGGCGTTTCCCTCTCTAAAGTATATATAATTCACAGAATAACCAAGCATTGAAAATGAGGTCTCTTTCTAAGCAGACATCCATGAAAGGACTGGGAAGCTGATCTGTGTTACCTACAAAGGTCACTGAGGCTGCAATCCTCTTAACACCTGGGAGTAAGTCCCTTTGAAGTCAGGGACTTCTTTGGGACTTACTTCTGAGCAGATATGGACAGAATTGTGCTGTTACACTTCTTATATAAAGTGTTAGCCTCACTTGGCACAGCATTTGGGGATAGAGGAAGGGGTCCAAGAGCGCTGAGATGCAAGAAGTACAGTCGGTTACTCTTTTTTTTTTAAATAGATTTAAAATGTAAGCACTATGAACTCTGATGATGCACAACGTTAGTAATACAAGCTGAAGCAGTTTTCCTAGCTATGCTCAGCTGGTTACACCACAGGCCTCTACATGTCTACTAAGAAGTAAGTCCAATTTGTTCAGTGGGGACTATTCTCTAGACTAGTGAGTCTAGGGTGACAGCCTTAGAGCCCAATCCTATCCTCCCCCTGCTGGTGCAGCCACCAAAAACAGAAATGCTGTATCCAGCAGGGGGGAGGGCAGATCGGGAGGTTTCCGAGGCGAATGGGGATTTAAATCCCATTACACTTCTGTAAGCCTCCTGACATGCAATCAGCCTCCTCAGACCGGCACTAGCAGTGTTGCTACTGCAAGTTCAAGGGGGCAGGGAGGCTACGGGAAAGGGAATAGGATCCGGCGTGCACTGTCGCTGCCAGATCCACCCCTCCCACAGCCTCCCCAAGCCCTGATACGCCCACCTCCTTACCCAGCTATACTCTCCCCGACCCTGTTCTGCCCTCCCACCTCTTCCACCTACTTACCTGCTCCAGTGGGTGGTGGGAGAGTCGCCGATGTGGCCAGGAAGGTGCTGACCTTCCTGCCGGTGTCCAGGCAGCGTCCTACAGCGCGGGCTGCTGGAAAGTGCTTTCCAGCTCTTAGATAGCAGTTAGCCCTGGCAGAATGTTCTGCCAGAGCTAACACCGCCCAGTAGGATTGGGCTGTGCATGAAATAGGAAGAATGGGTTCCTATTAGATCTAGACAGGTTGACCCTGACCTGTGAGTGATGGGACCAAGTGCCCAAAGAAGGCAAGACATATAGTGGGTGACTGTTCGTATATGAAGTTAAATATAAGGATAATTTAATCAGCAATTAAATGATTGGTGAAATGATTGGTGATATATTGGGACTTTGGGACAGAGACGGCCTTGGTCGCCATGCTGGATGACCTACGCCGGGGACTGGACAGCGGGAGTGCGTCCCTGTTGGTCCTGCTGGACCTCTCAGTGGCTTTCGACACCATCGATCCTGGTGTCCTTCTGGGCCGATTGGCCAAGTTGGGGGTCAGCGGCACCGTTCTGCAGTGGTTCCGCTCCTGCTTGGCAGATAGGTCCCAGATGGTGGTGCTGGGAGATGCCTGTTCGACACCCTGGCCACTGAGCCTGGGCGGTGCAGTGTGGTGGTGGCCATGGTGTCAACCCCCAAATTGGTGTCATTCGGTGTGGCCTGCAGTCAGCACACACCCCTAGCGCCACCTGTGATCTGTGACATCTCTCCATTTGGTGTCACCTGGTGCAGTAACTCATGGTGTCACCCCACCCTCTGCAGAATATGAAGCGGCTCAGAGCTTCTGAAGACCACCGAGGAAAGGCTCCGGGGGGCTGCTGCAGAGGGACGACACCTTTGCTGAGGAGGGGTGATACCATCTTTGGCCTTTCCATGCCACTGCAAACAGCCCTCCTTGCAGAGGTGACACCTTTGCGCAGCCATCTTCAGCCACTCCGAGCTGAGTCACTTCCTCGCTCACAAGAACACGAAGCAACTCAGAGCAGGCAGAAGACCACTGAGCCTGGGCGGCGATCACAGTGGGCTTCACCCCCTCATTTGATGTCACCTGGTGTGGCCCACCCCAGCTGCCACCTAGCCACGCCAAGTCCAAGTTGCTGAGCATTTTCTTCATCTTCCCACGTGCCAAGGTGTCCATCCTGCTGTGCGTTTTGAGAGTCTCTTCCCTATAGAGACCCCCCCCCTCCATTTTGGTGGCACTTTCTTCCCTGCTGAAAGCCTCCACATTTTTGCTTGGCAATGCTGCCCTGTGGTCAGGAAGACACTTGCTGAGCCCTCTTGCTCTGATAGCTTCCCTCGCCCTCAGAGGAGCTACCTTTCTGCCTCAAAGGAGCACCTTTTTGCTCCCCTATAACCTAGACTCATGCAGCCCTGCCCTTGCTGCTTAGACAGGCTTTGTGCTCAAAACCTGCCCAGCAGAATAGGATTGGTAATGTCTTCCCCCTCCCCTTCTGGTCCTCATAACAGTTCCCCCCCTCTCTACTACACATCTTTCACTTGCAATCATTAAAGCTCTGTAACTATTTCCTAAGCAAAGTAACTGAAAATGTGCCTTTTTCTTGTTTGTCTATACCGTATTCTTTAATAAACCATTTTTCTTTTGAAAAGTTCAGTCTCGTGGTTACTGGTAGCCTAATTTTGAGGCACTTTGAGGTTCTTTGCACCGCTCACCCATGTCAACGATCCCAAATTGTCAGACACTGCTGAATTTTGACCTCTTGCTCTAGAAATATTGCTAATTCCCCCAATTTGGTTCAATTTGAGTTATTGTCCGTGTGTTTCCATGTCCGTATGTGTGCATGACATGCCGACCTTACGAGCTGTGGGGTCCAATTGGAAACATTTTTTGCGGGGCCCCAGGCTCACAGCCAAGGTCTGTAGAACCTTAGAGATATAACATCACATTATTGCTGTCAAAAGTAACAAACTGGACTTGTATCATATCATTTTTGTGAGTGCAGGGTATACATATCCTAATATGTTGGTATTCGTAGGTCCTAATTATCTAGATTTATGTATGTAAAACTTAAATACTTGAGTCTGAATGTGTGTGTGCGCGCGTGCTTTACGGCACTTTCGCGGCGGCTATTTTAGGTCAGGACTGCCCGGTTAATTATCTTCAGAGCTCCAACAATTCCTTCCATATTTCATCGGATGAATTACTTTCTAAGCTCCTTCAGAATTAGACCAATAAGAGTGTTTAGACTAGAGACACGACGCTCAAGTCACTGTTGCTGGAAAACACGAAACCAGCAGTCTTATCAATTTCTTCCACAGCCCCAAGGGCATTGTTGGATAAATGTTCCCTTGAGCCTCGGCCAATTGGCACACTTCCACAAACTAGCAATCAAGGAGAGCCCAAAGGCCTGGTGTGTAAGCCTACAGAAGCATCTCAGACTGATAATGTTTTGACTAACACACACACAGTTTCCATGCACAGCCCCAACCCACACATCCTTTTTCCCTGTAAGAGGACCAGTGTGTGGAGGGGTGAAATACCAGACTCACTCCACAAGTGGGGAGAAAGGCCCTTGTGGTGCTACCTCAGTCGTGCTGCCACCGCTCCCTTCGAAACAGCGTCAAAGCATCCCCAAAGGGAGCTGGGGAGCCCTTCCTGCCCACAGAGCAGAGATGTATCCAGCCCACACTGCGGCCACCTCGCTCCCTCTGCAAATTCAGCAGTACAGCCAATAGTCCAAGGACCAGATTGAGATGAACAACTCTTTTCCCATTCAGACACAGACACAAAGTTTCAAAGTAAAATGGAATTTTATTTAAAGAAATAAATTCCAAGATTAGTAAACAAGGAGCTTGCGCTCAGAATGCGAGTCAAGGAAGAGACAAGCATTTCCCACACAACAAAGAAAATAATAAAGTCTAGCTAAGCTATTCTAGCACTTCCAGTTCAGCAGTTAAGGCTCAGTTCCAAGTCTGGTTGACAAACTAGCAGCAGGTCCACCTGCTCAGCCAAAGATGGACTACGAATATAGCTCTAAAGCAGCTGTTCTTATAGAAATATTGGTCCAATCAGGACACCCTAGAATTCTGCTGAATCATCCTGCTTGGAACCTGTCAATTGAATAAAACGTATCTTATTTTACCCAAGGTCCCTCTGGTCTTCACAGCTGAACAGTATCAAGGTGATAATCACTGTTTAACAGCTGCCTGTCACTCCTCCAGATCCGAAGATCTGAAGGAGTGGGTGGTCTGATAAAAGTGACACTACAGAAATATTTTACATTTTTAAATCATACAGTACCTTCTTCCAGCAACCTTCCTTCAACCAAATACAAAGAATGCCCCAAAGATCTTACAGAAGATCCTTTACTTTGTTGTTCAGTCGTTAAGTCGTGTCCGACCCTTCGTGATCCCATGAACCATATCCCGCCAGGCCTTCCTGTCCTCCACTATCTTCCTGAGTTCGCTCATTTTCATGTTCGTTGCATCGGTGATGCTGTCTAACCATCTCATCCTTTGCCTTCCCCTTCTCCTTTTGCCTTCAATCTTTCCCAGCATCAGAGTCTTCTCCAGAGAGTCCGCTCTTCGCATTAGGTGGCCAAAATATTTGAGTTTCAGCCTCAGTACCTGTCCTTCCAGGGTATTCCCCCCCATACCCTTCAACAGACAGTTCTCATTCCAAAGCACTTAACATTTCAAAAGGGCTAGCATTACAAAGAGACTGCATTTCAACAGAGTTGTAATCTAATTTAGCCACTAGGAGTTGATTCAAAAGCCGGGGCACACCAGCTGTGCTGAGGTGCACTGCGTAGAGCAGAGTCCGTGCACAGCTGGAAAAACTCGGTATGTCTTCTCTTTTACAAGCTCACATCGTAATGCAGGAGAGTTGTGTTGCGGTGCGAGCAAAGTTGGAAAAAATGAACTTTGGCTGCGTTCGACCAATGAGGGGCTACGTACGGTGCTGTGGGAACAGGACATGGAGCAAAGTGTTGGCTAATCAGAATCAACATCTTACTCTTCTCTGTGCAGCTTATTTGGTGTAAACAGGGTGCGTTCCTACTCTCGCAACACACCAGAACACAATGCGCCCTGATGCAGATGGTGTGTCCCAGGCTTAAGCTTGCAACTTTCACTGCATCTACATGCCCAAGCAGTGATATAGACTTGAGTCTATTGACTCAGACTCGAGTCGGACTTAAGTCACGTCAATGACCTGACTTGGCGATTGTAAAAGACTCGAAAGACTAGACTTGTGACTTGGAGTCTTTTACAACAAGTCCAATTTTATTCAGGTTTAAATCCACTTTCCCCATTAAATAGACTGGGATTCACAACTCGCAACCAAAGACTCGGGACTTGGGGGCAAAGACTTAGGACTTGACTTGAGACTTGGACCAGGAGACTTGGAACTTGACTCAAGACATGGAGTCAGAAACTGAATCCACATCCCTGAACCCAAGCAATATCAGAAAATATAGCAAATAAAACTACATATATGTGACAGTCATTTACATCTGTCTCTGCACGTTTTGACTGGCTCAGGGAGAGAGAGTGTCAGGTGGGTTTTTCCTGTCAAATAAAAGAAAGGGAGGAGGGTCTCTCCAGAGAACAAGGCTACTGAGTATGCATAGAGCAAGCTCCTTTTATCAGCATCGAAAAAGGCTACCTGCCCCCTAGCACAGTTCAGAGTCACTCGGATCGTGCTGAGCTTCCCACTCATGGACAGAGGAGTGTAATCGGGTGGATTGAGAACAACGTACTTACCTCCCCACTTCCCCACAGCCCAGATCCCTTCCTTGGGATGAAAGGCAAAAGGGCCCTTTCTCCTCACAGACTTTCTGGCGACCCCCACAGCCCAGTTTGCCTCATTTCCCACAGTGACTTCCCAGAAATGTCTCCCAGTGGTGAATCCCTCACGTCCCAGCACAAAAGCCCATCTGTCAAATCTCTCAGGATTGTTCGGCAGATCTTGATATTTGTCTCCCCCTCTCACACTTTTAAAATCCTCTGAAAAGATGAGTTGGGGATGAGCCGTGTCTGGATCCAGAGTCACATTTGCTGTTACGGGTGGAGGGAGAGGAGGAAAAAGAAGCAGAGTCAGCTGGGAGACGGACCGACTGACCGCATTAAAAAATTAGACTGATATTATTTTGTGTGCCGTAGTTTTTATTTTGGATATCAACTCTCTTGGGTTGCCTAACAAACAAGAAGGGTGGGATAAACATGTTTTTAAATTTTTAAACCATTTAAATCCCACTGACAATGGTAACTGATCCCCCCCCCCCCCAAAGTGGGCAAAGAAAACATTTTGCAGGCATGCCAGTTTTGTGGCGTAATGACAAGGCCGACTACATGGACTGGCAACAGACTCCTATTGGAGGGGGGGGGCCTGGACGGATGCCTCACAGTGCCAAATCCTGGTGCTGTTCCTGCTGCACTTAGAGCCAAAATACTCCTCCCCTCCTTTCTAAACAGGAACTCTAGCAACAGCAAGGCTCAGGCACCGCAATCGCTGCCCTGAGGTGGGTCCCAGAGAGGGGTTGGCAGGCCTAAGCCTGGTTGCTATGTACCCACATCCATCAACCCCAGAAGAATCAGGCGGCCTGGGAGTGAATTAGGTCTCTGCCCTATATTAGAACTTCCGTTCCCCCGCCTGAGCTTCTGATCTGAATGAAAAGGATCCAGTGTTATATACAGATTCTTCAGCAACACTTTTCAACAAAGCAAAGTTCATAGACCAGATAACACAGCAAGACATTTTAAAGTAGTGGGATGAATAAGTGTTCTCTCTCTGCTCAATGTTAAAGATTTCTTGATCAGTTAGCTGCGATAACAGTCGACAGGACAAATGGACTCTGCCTTGATTGGCCACCCAGCATCTAGTCTATTTCCCCACATCAGGTGCCTCAAACCATCCTGTCCAGTCTTTCAAGCTTCCTAAACATCTCAACAAAGCCAGGCCTCAAACCTTTGGCTGAGCCTCTTGGAAACGCTGAGAAGGGCCCTCCCATCTGCCCAGGGCCTCCTACCTGTGTTTTCTGGGCTCAGAAAACCCGAAAGTAACTGGTGATGATGTCATCGCCAGTCACTTCTGGTGGTACGCAGCAGGAGAGTGGTGCTGGAGGTGGTAATCAGCCAGGAGGGGGTTGAGAACCCCTGCATTAGATTGTTAAAAAATGACTGGCACAGATAAATAACTAGATTAGGGCTCCAATCCTATACACCAGTGGTTCCCAAACTGGGGCATTGCGATGCCCCAGTCGGGAACAAAGGGTTGCTACACCCTTAAGGGATGTGTCAACCCACGGTGAGGATGACGGCACCAGGATCGCACCGCTGCCACCGCTGCGGACGAAAAGGTCTGTTTTACCTGCATTGGTGGGCAGTGGATGTCTGGCGGAGTGTGTGGGGAGCCTGCAGACCCCTCCGCAGGCCTCCCCAAGCATCAGAGCAGCGCTCCGACGCGACTGCAACCCACTTCCACAGGCTCCCCACACACCCCACCAGACATCCACTGCCCACCAATGCAGGTAAAACTGACCTTTTCATCTGCGGCGGTGGCGCCGCCGTCACGATCCCGGACATGCCGTCGTGACCCCTGGGAAGGCCCCGCTGCCACTTAGGGCAGCAAAGGTCCTTCCCAGGAGTTAGAGAACCACTGCTATACACTTTGACATGGGAGCAATTTCCATTCAAGTCAATGGGACTTACTTCTGAGTAGACATGCACAGGAATGCCCTGTGATATTTTCATGGTAGAACTAAAAATAATAGCATGGGTCAGCGTTTCTCAAAGTTCTCCCCACAAGGCGGGGAGAACTTTGAGTGCTTGCAGGGGCGGGGCCAGGGGCGATGATACCAGGGATCGCTGCCACCCCGGGAAAAAAGGGTGGTTTTTTCCTGCTGGTGGCAGCAATCCCTGGGATCGCCGCTCATCCAGTTCTCCTCGTGGGTCACGACCCAACAGTTTGAGAACCACTGGCATAGATGCAATGAGGGCATTCAAATAATGTTATAGCCGGAACAATGCAGAAATTGGGTTTGGAGCATCTGAGTTTAGGGAATGAAAAGAAATTTCTTTTTTATATCTTGAAATGTCTCTGTCTTTCAAAAGGATAACATCTTGAGAACCAGTTTGAAGCTTGGTTTGCAGCTGCCTGTGAGAGCTTGGAGGGCTCAAGAGTCAGCAGCCAGGATGATGACTGCACTATGAAGGGAAATGTCTGGAGAAATGGAGGGTTATATGAGATTTTCTCATAGAATAATACTTGTGAAAACCTCATTGAAAAAAAGGGGGGTTATGTTCAGCCTGCCAATGTAAACCACCTTGAGTCTATGAGAAAGGTGGTATATAAATACTGTAATAAATAAATACATCTAGAATCCAGAGTCATTTAGTGAAATTGATTGGTAGCAGATTCAGCACACAGACAAAAGAGAAGAAATGGAAAAAAATCAGGGAGTATATATCTAACAAGAGCTATGAGCCTTAATAGCTTAATGGAACAGTCATGTTAGAACTAGATACCTCAAGTGGGGATGTCCACAAAAGGTACCAGCAATGAAACATTTCTTACTATACACCACCCTATTCTTAAGTGAACAGTTTGTTGCCTAAAAGAAACTAGGACAGAGATTCATAAAGCTTCTCATCTTGGTTACTTGGAAGAGCTTATGTCCTGTGTTTACAAGCCCTCCAGCTTCTCAGAATAAACAAACGTGATGGCTGCAGCCTTTAGGCCCTGATAGTGGACTTTCCGGGGCACCTGGTGGCCCACCGTTGGACTAGATCTGTGATGGCGAACCTATGACACACGTGTCACAGGTGACACGCGAGGTCATTTTGGGTGACACGCCAGTGTTTCCCCCAGGTCCCCAACACACCTTACATTTTCGCAAAAGTTTTACAGGCTTGTCTTGAACGTTTAGGGCAGAGATTTTGGCAGACCTCTTTCAAATTATTACCTAGTAAAACTCGGCAACAAAAAAGTCACTAATTGATGTTAAATAAAATGCAATGTGTTCTATAGTTGTTTTCAGTTCAGTTCAATTCAAAATTACTATTAAAAGTAGCAATAGTCAAAGTACTATTAAAAGTGGGGGGGGGGGGGGACGACACCAGCAGAGTCAAGTTAGGCATTTTCAAAAAAATTGACACACGAAGCCCAAATGGTTCGCCATCACTGAACCAGATGAACCTTGGGCTGATTCAGCACTGCAGAAGTAGTAGAATTATATTATTTGTGAACTGCCCAGGTAGTTCAAACTACTGAATGATGGGGTAAAGTCTGGTGGGCCATCTGTGGATCTGAGAATGGTGAAGTCCACTTTAAAAACCTTTTAAAAAGTAAAAAAAATATGGTTTTTTACCTTTACGCGGCCAACTGTGCCAGCTGCAGGGCAATCTCTGGTACTCCCGGAAGCCATTTCCAGGTCGCACTGAGGCCCATGACTCCCTCCCTTGGCCATGGATCACCCCAGAATGCATTGTGCAGGCCTTGGTGCAACCCAGAAGTGGCTTCTGGGAGCGCCAGAGATTGCCCTGCAGCTGGCACAGTTTGCCACACAAAAGTTAAAAAAAAAAAAAACCACTTTTTTAACTTGTTTAAAAACTTTTTTAAAGGTTTCTTAAGCAGACTTCACCACCTGCAGATTCACGGTATACGTGGGGGGGAGGGCAAAATGAACCTCCGCGGATAACGAGAGACAACCTGTCGATATTGGCATTAAACTTGTCCCTCTTCCTCCTTCCCCTCTACTCCTAATTAAGCCATTTATGGACCCTGATAAAAATCTAATGAAATACAGACAACTTTCTGACAAGTCCCCCACCCCTCCTATGAATTCTGTCCTCCATCTGATCCCACAATTTACCTTCTCGAAGCCTGGGGAGCTGAGGTAGAAGCCTAAAGTGTTCCAGAGTGTCTGGGGAAGAAAAAGGAACAGAGATTAACGGCGCAATCCTGTGTAGAAAAGCGTGGGGGGAGTGCGTGCCGGAAAGCACTTGTGCGACACCCGGCGCGTAAGAGCTGCCAGCAGAGGCCAGCGACCCTTCTTCCCGCATTCCGGACGGCCATGTGCCTGCCGGCGATGGTAAGTCCAGCGCCAGTCGGGGCAGGGGGAGGGCAGAACGTGTGTCCGAGGAGGGCAGCCATTGGCCGCCCTGGGCCTGTGGAGGGTGGGGATATCAGCGGCAAGATCCGCCGATATACTAGGCCCTCTCTAGGCCCGAGTTGCCCCGACACCGAGGCCTTGACTGTACACAAGCTCCAGAATTCGTGTACATTTGAGGAGACCCATTGGGCCTTCAGCTGCTTACACCCGGGGAAGGGGACGATCATCCCCTTTCCTTGAGGTGCACCCAGAGACGTCGCCAGGCTGCCCTCCGATGGGGGGCGGACCCCCCGACGCCCCCAAACTAATTTGCATAAATTAAGTTTCGTTTTTCGGGTTTTTTAAAAGGTTTTTAGGGGTTTTGTAGCGCTAACGGGGCTTCTAACCATGTGTATATGCTTTGCGCCCACTTATCTTGTGTCTAGGAGACTCCAGCGATGATCTCCAGGGGCGACAATCTCTTCCGGGGGCGCAGATCGTTCCTCTGCTCTGCCTGCCCCAGGCGCGAACTCTGTAAAGCGCCCAACAGTGCTTTACAGAGTTCATGCATGCGCAGAATGTTGGTTGGAAACATCGTCGTTCTGTGCATGCGTGAACTCTGTAAAGCAGCGGCGCTTTACAGAGTTTGCGCCCGGGGCAGCAGAGCAACGATCTGCGCCCCCGGAAGAGATCGTCGCTGGAGTCTCCTAGACACAAGATAAGTGGGCGCAAAGCATACATACACGGTTAGAAGCCCCGTTAGCGCTACAAAACCCCTAAAAACCTTTAAAAAAACCCAAAAAATAATAAAATCAAAAACGAAAGTTAAGGAGGCCCGCGCCCCCCCCAAGCCTCTGCACCCCTACGCCCTGGGGCCCACCGCCCCATATCAGCCGACGCCATTGGGTGCGCCAGGGCTGCCCCAGGGCAGCCTGGGACCTGGATAGGATATCGCGGCTGGTCATTTAGGCCGGCCGGGTATCTTTACATAGGATTGAGCTGCCCACATCACACTATTGCGCTTATAAAAAAAATCAGTTAATATCATGATAGCATCTCCTTTTTCTTAATTTAAAACATAAAGTTGGGGAAAGGCACAGGGGTTAGTACCTTCCCCCAATTATGATCTCTTTTGAGATATTCACACTTGTCTTCTCTTAATGGACATTTCTTCAACAATCCCAGTTATATCTTTGTTGGATAAAAAAAAAAAAACTACCAAATCTGAACAGTCAACATTTAAATGTTTCAAGGCAATCATAGACCAATTCTAATTATGACTATTCCGATGTTAAATGTATTCAGATGTACATTCATTTTGTACAATATCTGGCAAGGATTGAGACCCAAAGGTCCCAATCTAGATAAACATGCTATACGATGAAACTGAATTCAACCTATTAATTTCACCCTAAATTAGTCACAATATTTTTTTTCCATTCATTTCCATGGGGCTTAGTCACAATTACTTTAACTGAATTGGGACTTAAGTATTCACAAGTATTTCTTAAACTCCAGTTTCAAAAACCCAAGTTGAATTTAGGCACAACTCGATGTCTGGAAGAACCTTCAGTGAGAACTGCAAGGAAGACTGGCCCTGCAGAAAAGGGTCAGATTTGCCCATGTGCCTGCTGCAATCGTCTCCTCAACTAGCACCGACCTTCCACTTTTTCTTGGCATTTTCTAACACTACAAGTCACCGAGAACCTTTCATGTCCACATCTGAACCCACATAACGTCCAGAGTAACATCCTTGTAGCCATTCAACTTTACCTTGGAACTGCTTCAGGAGGCGCTCCAGAACAGGATTTAGGTCACAGAAGTCATGGATCAGCAACCTCAGTGGATCAGCAGCAGGAAATGCCACGGGATTCTTCAATGACTTCTTCTTGCACCTGGTGGAGATATGTCAACTCACCATCCACACAGTCCAGAATTCCCAAAATCAATAAAAGGAAGGAATGAGGTGGAAAAAAAACAGCAGAAAGTCTAGAGAAATGGATGCCTCAGAGGTGCTTCATAGAACGGGATGGGGTGCATGGGAATTTCAGCCATGCAACCCTGTGGGGCTCCCTTCGCCTTCACGCTCCATGTTTCCAAGACATCATCACAGCAGCTACAACAGAGGTATACTTAGCTGCAAAGCCCTTCACGAGCTATCTTCCTTTTCCCCCTATACTCAGTCAAATTCACTGCACAGTTTGGTACTTATTCTCCAGTCCCTTTAAGAAGGCTATGCTTCTTTTCCAGTCCAGACTGTGTCCAGACTTTTATGAGAGAGCAGTATTGTAGAAGCCCAGAGTCTTTCTTCCAGGCTCCCTTTAATACAAACCTCCCAACTGATTTGTCAAGTGGGCAAAAGTAGGGGCAATGGAAGAGTACATAGACCCCCATTTTGCCTATCTGAATCATCTGTTGTATTATAAAGGATGAAGAAATGGCCGAAAATCGCTGTTTGGGGCTGAAGTAAACATCGGGGAGGCCTGCAGAGGCTCGCGCAGGCCTCCCCGAAGCCCCCACAGGCCTCCCCGAAGCACCCCCAAGCCCAGGTAAGTACAAACTTTTTTTTCTCTATTTTATGCTCCATAGGATGCATGCGTCCTATGGACCGATGCGTCCTATGGAGCGTAAAATACGGTAATCTTTTAAATCATTTCTGGTTTTATTACGCTTTACTCTCGACTTACCACAACCCTTATTGTACAGTTATTCCACCAACAAATACTGTACTACTTCGTTTCCAACTATCACTCCGTTTCACCTGTCATCCTTAAATGCCACATTCAATTGAACACGTGGCATTATCCTACAGGCACAGTTGCTGCACATGTGTTTGCTCCCCTGCGTGCATGTGAACACATGTCCTAGAGTGCATCTGATAACATGGGGGAAGGAATTGCCCTGCAGAGCCATGTAGTTGCAGTGAAATGAGGACACCGTGAGCACCAGCAACTATGTCACCCATGGCCTCATGGACCATTCCTCCAGCCAAATAACGTGGGGGGGGGGGGGGGAAAGGGACTGTTTGGAAAAGTGCAACTGGAGCACCAATCCATCTGAAACTGGAGTAGGGACTGGTAAGGTGTTGGATCAATGGGGACAAAATATCACTTTTCTTTCATTATCGTTTTCTGTTTTCTTCAACTAGTAGACCATTCCCAGAATTGTGGTGCATGAAGGAAAATGTGGGATCCACTCACCTCTTCAAGATGTCCCCAATATCCTAGAGAAAAACAAGAGAAAGGAGAGAACTCAGCATCTGCCACACATGGGGAAAAAATCTTTGATAGCACAATCCACCGGAAATACGTGGTGACGGAACGAGCGTTCCGTCGCCGGGTGATGTTGCGAAAGTGCCGTAAAGCACGTTTGCGACGACTCAAGAGAAAGGGAGGCTGGTGCAAAGTCCAGCCTCCCTTGCTCCATTGCCGGAATGCCCGCCAGACCAGGTAAGCCGGAATCCAGCAGGCGCGGGGGCGTATCGGCGGGCGAGGGAGGGGGGCAATTGGCCTAGCCTGCCCGGGAGGGGGTGGGGGATGGCTTCGGCCATATCCCGGTCCCCACCGGGCTGGATAGGCCGTTATACGGCCTCCTCCGACTTCCGCCAGCTATTTAGTGAAATGAGGACACAGTGAGCACCAGCAACTATGCCACCCATGGCCATTTAGCTGGTGGAAACCTGAGGAGGCCGGTCCAGAGTCTTTTTTTCCCAGGGATCAAGCTAGTGAGGGATCAAGCTAGCTTTCTTGATTCCTGAACACCTAAGATGACCCCTGATACATAAGATCATTCAACTGTTTTAACTCATGAATCTCTAGTCTAGAATCTTCATGTTGAGGGGCCTTGCCAAATTCAGCAATTAACAGACAACGTCAGAGGTTTGTGTGGTCCAGCACCCTGTTTCCAATGACAGGAGCAGGAGCCACAAAGCCATACAATCACAGTAGCCCTGAAAGGCTTGAATTATGCTTTCCAACTCCACACTGGACAGGGTTACACAGCAATTGTGTGTTAAGTGAAAAAAAGTCATCACAAACTGGGTCTGCAAAAGGACAGGAGGCCAAGACACAACACGCTGAAATGCGAGAAGATGGTCAGGAGCATTGCCTGGACTGAAAAAATGAGAGAATGAAGGAGGCCACTGCAGACAGAACAGCTAGTGTGGAAGCCCCCTTCTGGGTCAGAATCACTCACGCAAAGGAGAATTCAGCAATCAGTTTCCCTTGGGTGCAGCTACACAGAACACAGCTGGTCTGCAGTGCCTGAAACTGGGCCCTTTCCACTATTTTTGTTGGTGAAGGACAAGCACAATGGCTAGATAACTAGCCTTCCAGGAACGCAACTAGGTCTGTTTCTGCCACTGACTTACCTGCAGGAGTTCACTCGCTGACTGCTGCTGCTTCTCCTCCATCTCCTGGATGAGACTGTCGAGAGAGGAGAGCTCCCCGGAAAGTCTGGCCAGGTGCTCGTCCCGTCTCCTGGCAATTTCCTTCTCCACCTCTTCCGTCTGGGCCAGCAGAAGTTTCTCTTGTTCGTCCAGAAACTGGCGCAGTTGTCTGAAGGCAGCTGCAATCTTCTCCCTCTCTGCTTCCATTTGCTTCTGCGAAACAAACATGGAAGAGGAGAAAAGCAGGTCAGTCTTGTATTGCCAGGAGGCAGGTTAAGAGGACTCCATAGAAAGGGCACTTGGGCCACTTTGAACGGATTATATCAGCATAAATCAGGGGGAGTTAAGGCCCAGCCTTAGATGACTATAAAGATCAATCTATGAATATTTTAGAGGAGAATTAGACCATCCCCAAAATGCACAGTATGGGGAATTGAGCTGCCTCATCCCTTTTCTTCTGCATTTTATATTCAGTTCCAGATATTTGTTCATTTCCCAATATTAATAATTAGTTATACTTACAAGCAGGTCTTGACCATCCTTTTCATTTTCTGCTTTATACAGCAAAATATTTTCTCTCTCCTTCCTCAGAAGATCCAAGGAGTGACTGATCTGATCCTGCAGAGAAAACAGAAGTCCCAGTTTGATTGCTTTTTTCTACTAATCTCCTGGCTATTTTTTTTCTTCTGTTACAGGTCTGCACTGTTGTACTGTGTGATTTTATATTATTATTTTTTATTTCATATTGGCTTTCTATTAATTGTAAACTGCATTCAGCACTGTATTTATAGAAAGATATGGTAGAAGTTTAGCAAATAACCAAGTAAGTAAACATCAGGACTATAAATGGAGAACTACAGACAGGCACATTGACAGAGAATCTTGATCCCTCAGTTTCATTTCACTCACTTTGGGCTGAAGACGGAACTACACCGGACACGTCTCGGCGCAGCATATCCAGCCAGTCCGCGTGCGTCAGGTGTGGCTTCTTTTGCGCTGGCTCTGTCGTAGCCCACCTGAGAGCTGCGTTCCGTCCCGCGCAAAGTGGAGACGGGCTCCACTTTTGTCCATTCTGGCACATCAGCACGCCGCTGGACACACCACGCCACATGCGGTGTGGCTCCCCCTTAAGTGACTCTCCCAAGTCCCTTTGAGTTTTCATCCTATTTAAGCAGCCTACAAGTTGGTTGCATAAAGGCTGATCTACACCGGATGCGGCTCGGTGCGTGTGGCGAGGGTCTGTCTAAATCTTTGGTCTGTCTCCATTTTGGATTTCCTGTCTTGGTTTTTCTGCCTGCCTGCTTCTGTAGCCCAGTGATTGGCACATGGCCAGAGACCTTGGGAGCTGTGCTTTGAGCTACCCTGTTTATTCCTTATCTGCATGGGAACACTGATACCACAACTTCTCCCAATTAACTTTCCCACCTGCGCTGGACATCACAAGCTTCTCAGAGCTGGGAGGGGGAGCGAGGAGTGAGCTCATCTTCGAGAACTTTCCCTTACGTGTTACCCTTTGACTGGTCTGCTCCCCCCTGTCAGTCATCTTACCCCAAAAAGTCTACTTAAGCTACTATCGGGCATCCATCTTGGTTTCTTCTATTCATTCTCTAACTGGTCTTTGTTGGAGACAGTTCTCCCTATCTGCTGTTACTCCTATGGCTTGACTTTAGCCTGGGCCTTGGGCAAGTCAGCCCTGCACCATCCTGCTTGGGATGGCTATTCTCTCTTCTCATCGTTGGTGAGTGTGTAGGGACAAATGTGTTTAGCTGAGGAGTTAGCTCTTTGTTATTTTAGTGCTGTAGTCTAGTATTTGAAAGTTATGCCTTTTGCAGCAACTTAGTTGCCTGTACCTTTTTACCTGTATCACTATGCTTGGTTTTGCGTAGCCTAAACTTAATAAACACCTATCTATTTTACCTGAGAGTGTTTCTTTGGAACCCTGGAGACTAAGTCTGGAAGCCTTGATGCTTAGTCACGTACTACCTGTGTTGCACGTTGTATCCCTGGCTGGCTTGGTTAGTCAGACCTGGGACCAACGGTTCACTCTGTACCCCTTCCCAGTAGCCTGGGACAGGAAGGGCTAGGAGGCACCCAGTGCTGGTGGCAGTTTTCTACCTGTACTATCCCCTTGGTCAGGGGTTAGTTGCTTTAACCCCCCCCCCCCTGTGGCTCAGGGGTGCCTTCTTCTCCTTGGCTAGGATTGGACAAACAACCGATTAGGGAACAAACTTCCTCTGGCTGAGGTGGCGCAGGCCTTGGATTGAGCCGGCATCGAAGCTAGAGGGGGTGGACCTCTCTATGACAGGCGGGACATGGAGCAAACACGTCACCCAATCAAGGGCCAGATTTCAGGAATAAATGTTTTCCAGCAACAGAAAGGTTGAATCTCCATCAGCACGCACAGCTTGATGTTTCCCAGCAGAGAAAATATACATTGTCAACGTTATGCCACTGGGCACAGCACAGAAAACTGTAAGAGTGTTTCTGAAATTATTAAATCACAGGGGGACCCGCAAGCCACAGCTGTGATCCGGTGTGGCAGGGTTGAGTCTCGTCAAGTGTCGGCACGTCTGCATCTCAGCCGTGCAGAGACAGCTGCCGAGCCGCGTCCAGTGTAGTGATCAGCCTTAAGTCCCCAGATCTGTCCAACCCTCAATGCGATGAGTGAGGCACATTCCCCACTGATTCCACTGGTGTCCAAACCTTGCTTCTGGAGAGCTGTCACACACATGCTCTAGCTCAGGACACCGGAGCTACACTGCAGGCGTCTAGCTGAGACGGAACCAAGCCACACCTTATCTCAGTTGTAGCTTGTGACTGGACAGCCAAAGAAGTGGTGTATGCTTATTACAGGAGCATGTCCACTCTTCTCTCAAAATGGCTTATCTCACAAAATACCATGCACACCCAATTCCTGAACCAAAGGGCAGTGGCCAGTCCCAAAAGCAAACGGACTTGTCTGTCCTGTGATTGGCTACCAATCCCGCCCCCCGCCACAGCTTCCGATTGGCTGCTGCACGGACATGAAACAGGCAAAAGTCGAGTCGGGGCCGACCTGGGACGGGACGTAACCATCCAACGGGCCAACACCGTCAGCCAACGAGAGAATACATGGGACGCACGTGCCCTGCCGTATGCGTACAGTGTAGCTCCGGCTTTAATGCAGCGATTTTCCCCAAGAACTTCCATCTCTCCTGAGCAGGGGCTGGAGCCAAGGCGAGTGTCACTTCAGACCCCATTCCCACCCCAGAAGTTACCTCTCCCCACTGGCGTCGACGGGGGGAAGCGGGGGGGGCGGGCCGCCGGGGGGCGTCGCGCATATAGGGGTGACGCGCGATGCCCCCCACTTACAGTTTTGAGCTGGAGGTGGGCCCTCCCGCCCTCCCCTGTGTCCGTTTGGCTCGAAAATGAGCCGAAAACGGAGTGGGGAGGGCGCACTGCTCCTGCGCGTGACGTCACGCGCGGGGGCGGAGCCTCCCCCTTAAGGGCGACGCGCGCCCCCGCTCTGGGGTGACGCGCGTCGTCGCGATGCGACTGCCTCTCCCCCCCCACATGACGAGACATGTGTGTCCCCAAATACACACTGGACCTGGGGAACGACCTCAGATCCCTGAGGCATCTGGTGGGGCCACTGTGTGATACAGGAAGCTGGACTAGATGGGGCCTTTGGCCTGATCCAGCAGGGCTCTTCTTATGTTCTTATAACGTTAGGTGGAGTCCCTACCTTGTACTCCTGCGCAGCCTCCTCCACAGGAACCACCTTATGAGCTCGGTGCTCCTTGGATCGGTCGCAGACCACGCAGATGGGGGCTTCGTCGTCCTGGCAGAAGAGCTTCAGGGGCTCCTGGTGCCTCTCGCAGGTTTCCCGCCCTGCCGCCGCTTCCTGCCTCGGAAGATCGCTCAGCTCCTTGACTAGCTCGACCATATTGGCCAGCTGCCTGTTCGGCTTTAGGCTGCTCGTCTGAACTCTCTCCCTGCACTGGGGACAGGGGGCCTCTGTGGGCGACGCCCCCCAACTCTTGACGATGCAGGCGCGGCAGAAATTGTGCCCACAGTCCAGGCTCACGGGGGCCGTGAAATAATCCAGGCAGATCGAGCAAGTCGCTTCCTCCTGAAGCTTTGTCCTGCAGCTCTCCGCAGCCATGGCTCCGACTCCAGCTTGAAGCGGACTGAGTTTCGTTTTCCCCCCTTCCCTGCCCGTCTAGGAGCTCTTTCCTGGAGGCGGAAGTGGGCGTTTCTCTCTCCCAAAGTGCGGGAAAGGATCAGGTTGCGGAGCAAGCGGGACAGCGGAGTGGCTCCCTGTCCCAGAACAGGGAGCGCCTCCTGGAAAGGTCGTTCTTGAAAAGTGTGTGTGAGCAGCAGAACCTGAACCTGGGACAATGTTGGACTCTCAGAAGATGAACTTCTTTCTTCTCATCCCTGCTCTGCTTTTTAGTCTACTGCGTATATGAATTGTGACAATGAGTCCTTGGATGGAAAATATGCAGTCTGCACATGCCCAGAAGCACTCTTCATGCTAACTCTCGTGACTGAACGAACCCTGGTATGGTAAATGGGTTCAGGGACTCTGCCCTTGATCAAATAAAGCCTTCAAGAAGGCAAATCTAAGAAGCCATTGATGTGTTTGGCGAGATGCCTGAAGCAAGTGAGATCTTGACCCTTATTGATAAATGGGGCGAAGAGCAAGTTCAGCGAGGACTGACCCAAAAGCAGGGAGAATTCAAGGCTTTCCCTCTTCCCCTGCTTCCCATCCCGTCAGCAAAAGGCCATCTTTCAGAGTCCCAATTCCCAGTAGTATTAATTTGATGGTCCAGGGCTTGCCAGCTGGGAGAGAGAATAAAGTGGCACAGCAGGAGTTGTCCCAGTTTGTGGTGGGAGGGAGCACTGAGCAGGGAAACACCTTCCAGCCCAAAAGGAACACACCTGCTGCATCTGCTGTCTGTGGCCTTGACGGATCGTCCTTTAAGCTCACGACTGCTAATAGGATGACTGGTCTTTAGTGAAGGACTTTGCCTGAAGCTGAAGCTTTGTTGGGTCCAAATGCATAACTTCTATCAGATTGCCTAGCTCTAACTGGGGTCAGATGGTGGCTGGCTGCTGCCCTTGTTGCTCAGTGTTCCTTCCTGTCCCTCCACTTTCAGCCAGAGTGTCAGCTCTATTGACATTGTTCATGAAAGTAATCAGAAGATAGAATCATGGAGTTGTAAGGGACCCACTAGGTCATCTAGTCCAACCCCCTGCCTGTAGCAGGAAATTGTCCTAGAGCGGTGGTTCTCAAACTGGTGGGTCACAGCCCACCAGGAAAACCGGAAACAGCTGCAACCCCCTTAAGCAGGGTGACGACATGCGGTGGCATTGGTGATGTCCCACTGCCACAGGGGAAAAGGGTTTTTTTTAACTTAGGGGGTTGTGTCTGCCCTCCAGAGGGTGCGGGATGCGGGAGGCTCCCTCTGCTAGCCTCCCCGCACTTCAGATCGGCTCCTTGAGGCGATCGAGACCCACTTCCGGTTTTCGTTCGAGCCTCTGCTTGAAGATCTCCAGTAAGGGCTGAACTGCCCTTACCATTAAGAATGTCCTCTCTTACAGTTTGTACCCATTGGATCTAGTTCTACTCTCAGAGGCAGTTGAGAACGAATTTGTTCCTTCTTCCATACGACAGCCTTAACGGTATTGAAGAACACGATCATATCCCTGGTCAGCCTTCTCTTCTCCAGGCTAAACATACCATGTTCCCTCAACTTTTCTTCGTAGGGCTTATTCTCTAGACCTCTGATCAGTCATTGCTCTTCTCTGAACCTGCTCTGGCTTGGCTGCATCTTTTCTAAAATGCGGTGCCCAGAATTGGACACAGTACTCCAGGTGAGGTCTGACGAATGCAGAGTAAAGCAGAACCTCTACTTCTCTTGACATGGAAGCTATGGTTCTAATGCAGGCTCCTGGATACAAGTTGGTAACCAGTGCGGCTGAAACTACAGAGGCAAGATAGGATTGTAATGTTAGTACATTTGTGGCCACATTCTGTACCAGCCAAAGCTCCCAAAGAGTGCCCAAGAGCAGGCCCAGGTCAAGCATGTCAGCACCCTGTGCCTGTAGCTCAGAGCTGACAGTTCTGGGGCTGCTCATCCGCTGGGATGGATGACAGCTGGGAGCCGACGCCAGCCCTCAAAGGGTGCAGGGGCAGGAGACAGTAGAAGACAGACGGAGGAAAGGAGCTGGAGGGGGGCTAAAAGAGGAAAAAAAGATAGCAAGGAAGGAGATGGAGGCGGAGGAGGAAAAGACAGGCTGCAAGAGGGCAGTAAGAACAACAGAGGAGGAAGAACAGAGTCCAGAGAGGGAGGCGGAGGGGGCTGAAGGGAGCCTAAAGGTGGACTGGGGAGAAGACGGGGGGGGGGTCAGAAGGGATCCCAGGGGGGAAAGGGAGACGGGGAAAAGCTTGGCCATCCCTTGGAGGGATCTGGAGATTGCAGGAGGTGGCAAGGTGAGGGTTTGCCCTAGGAAGGAGGACAAGGGGTCATAAGAACATAAGAAGAGCCCTGCTGGATCAGGCCAAGGGGGCCCATCTAGTCCAGCTTCCTGTATCACACAGTGGCCTCACCAGATGTGTATGAGGGCACCCTCAACTACCAGACCCCCCCCCACTATGGAGAACCCTGTGGACTGCCTCATTAGACAGGCTAACTAGGCACTGAGATTTCCCTGCCCTGCAAGAGGCATCTGGGACTGACTAGAGAACTGGGAGTGCCTGAGAACTGCCTGAGAACTGGGAGTGCCCCCTGGACCACGGCAGAGGCATATGGCTGGGCTCCCGGGCCCCAAAAGTCCAAGAAAACAGGTGAAGCAACCTGTATAATTTCTGTTGCCTCTCAGCTAGGAGTAAAACTCTGTTCTGCAGTAAATAATAAAGGAACGGCCTTTGGTCCCCTTGCCTGATTGAACGTTCCTTCAATCCTTCCTTCCACAGAACATTCACCTATCCCTTGGGGGTGAACCATGGGACAACCACTGAAATTGACTGGAGGGTCAGAACAGACCTTTCTTTACCCAGTGCGTAATTAAGCTGTGGAACTCCTTGAGACAGGACATTGTGATGGCACCTGGCCTAAAAGGTGATTGTGCTGTGATTTTAACTTTGATATACACTGCACCAAGGACTTTTATAGCGGAGTAGCAGGACAGACATTTCTTCAAATAAACACTGTAAATGAATGGGGCTAGTACGTGTTTGACTCTGAAGAAAAACCTTTATTGAAAAAGTTATATCTCAATATGTTAGAAAATCCTCAGATCGTGTTCATATACATTACACAAAAGAGTGAACAAAGGCCATCTTAAAAAATAATAGCTGGATTTGCGTAACTGCTAATGACAGATCACATCACACCATCACGTGTAATCTCATATCTGTTGAGATATCTCTCATATCTAAGGGGGAGGAAAATGAGAGTTGAGGGTCCTGGAGAATGGAGTCGATGGCCAGTGCGATACCTGTGGGCTGCTCTGCCTTCATTTAGGCTGCAATCTTACTGTATACATACAGGGGGGCCCCGTATCCGCTGATCCGCTATCTGCTGATTCAGTTATCCACGGGTAGCAGATAGCCCCCCACGCGACCCCTCCAGGCACTTACTTTTAGCATTAGTTTCTTCTTCAAAAGGAAGAAATGAGCAGCCTAGTGTGGCTTCCTTGCAGGCCCCTCCAGCAAGACTAGGTGCTAGAGAGGCTCTGCAAGTTGCAGAGACTCTCTATCACCTAGTCTCGCTGGAGGGGGCTGCAAGGAAGCCACACGAGGCTGCTCATCGTGTTCCTTACTAAGCTTCCAATGCTAAAAGTGCCTGGGGGAGTCGTGCACATCCGCAGGGGGTGGCTCAGAAAATCGCAGAGGGGGCGTTCACCCCTATCCGCTGTTTCAAGTATCCACAGTGCGGGGGGGGGGCTGTATTTTCCTGTGAGTAGATTCCACAGAACTCAATGGGACTTGAGGATTGCGCTGTTAGAATGAACATGGCAGTGTTTAGAACTGCAAATATGTTGGTGCCTCTTGTAGAAATAAGTTCCAAAGGGAAGAGGGAACTCTGGGAAAGGGAAGGAAAAAGCAGGTTCCATTTTAGATAGTTTGTTTGGGTGTCTGCAGCGTGTGTGCGTGTGGGGGGGGGGGAATGAGATCCTGTCAGCTTTGTCTGGGTCTTCCCCTGCAAAGTATTTGTCATCATTATCGCATTGAAAGTTTGTTCAGTGCTCTATTACGTTTTTCAGGGGGAGGTGCCCCTCTTCCCCCCCCCCCCGAAAACAACTCTGGTTGAGGGGAGGCATGAAGATAGCTCTTTGACTGATAGAAGGGTCAGCCAATCAGCAGCAAAATGAGTGCTGAAATGAGAGCAGCAAAATGAGAGCAAGGATCAGTGCTGAAAATGAGGTGGGAGTTATTTACTGATGGACACAAGGGCTAGGCAATCAGTGCTGCATAAGTACAGATTCAATTCAAACACTGGGAAAAAATATCCTCTCTAAGGCTGGTACTGAGGAAAAGGCTGAATGTATTTCAGGAATGCAATGAGGTTAGGTGGTCATTGTAGGCTGCACTTATTGACTGGCTCTGGGAGAGAGAGTTTGAGGTGGGCTTTCCCCATCAAATAAAAGAAAGGGAGGAGGAGCTTTCCAGAGAACGAGGCTGCTGAGAACGTGTAGAGTTGTGCTCCTGTATCAGCATCGAAAAAGGCCACTCGCCCCCCAGCACAGTTCAGAGTCACTCGGATCCTCTTGAGCTTCTGGCTCAGGGACAGAGGAGAGTAGTGAGGGGGGTTGAGGACTCTGTACTTCCCTTTCCACTTCCCCACAGCCCAGATCCCTTCCTTAGGGCTACAATCAAACTTGCCCTTTCTCCTCACAGACTTCCTGGCAACCCCCACCGCCCACCCTTCTTCACTCCCCACAGCGACTTCCCAGCAATGTCTGTCTGCTGTGAATCCGCCACATCCCAGCACAGAACGCCATTTGTCAAATCTCTCCGGTTTGTTAAACAGAGCTGGATGCCTGTGTCCACATCTCACGCTTCTGCGATCCTCAGACAGGATGAGCTTGGGATGAGCTGTGTCTAGATCCAGAGTCACATTTGCTGTTAGGGTGGAGGGGGGGAGGAGGAAAAAGACGACAAACCGAGTCAGCTGACCAACTCCCTTGATAAATGTTTTTGTTACAGTGGGATATAAATCTCCATAATAAATCAAGGAATCGTAAGCCTTGGGGAAAAAACAAACATCTGCCATTTCTCTCTCTCTTCTCCCCCCCCCCCCGTTTTGGAGGTGGGGAGAGATGTCAGGCGGTGGTGAGCGAGCGGCACTGTGGGGATTTTTCAGCTATAACGACTTGGGTTTCAGCCTTGGCTACCTTGACATTAGTTAGGACGTCTGGCTCAGGACATAGAGCGTTCGTCTCATAAATCTGCCTGAAGATCTGCAGGACAGCAGTTCAAGACGGCCGGAAGTCTGTCGGAGAGCTGCTGGCTCGCTGAGCTGATAAGCTGCAGAGCCCTGTGGGGGAGTGGAGCTGCAGCTGCAACGCTTGAGTGACAATCAAGGTTGCCTGTGTTATCTGAAGCTGAAGCGTGCTGAGGAGAACGCCAGAGAGAGGGAGAAAGCTGGACTGTGAAAGCAACATCTCGAATGAAGGGTTCTATGAAAAACTAGAACGTTATTATATTGTAAAAACCCCTTGGGGTTTAGAACAGCCTGCCCATGTACACCACCTTGAATAAAGTCAGAGGAGAAATCCAATGACCAGAAAGGCGGTATATAAATACTGTGTGTGTGTGTGTGTGTATAGATATATATATAAATATAATTTTCATCATGCTGCAGTGTGATACTTTGTGCGGTTTTTATTTTGGATATCAACCGAGTTGGTTTGTCTAATAAAGTTGGGGTAAACATGGTTTTAAATGTTTAAACCCTTAAAATATTTAAATATAATGTATATTAAATATATACATGGATCCCACTGACAATGGCAAGTGACACCCCCCCCCCGAAAATCCCAAATATAGGAAAAAGTCCTATAGAAGTCAGGGAGCCAAAAACCTGCAACCTGTCTCTAAGAAGGCAGGATCGGACTGGGGTCTGGGAAGCCCCTCCCACGGAGAGGAGACGTCTTTAGCCAATCCGATCCTGCCTTCTAAGTGGGAGGGACAAGCCACTGTCAGGAATGCCCTCTTCCTCAATCCAGAAAAACCCCTGTCACAGTTTACAAGCCATGATGACTATGCAGCCTCCAGGTTTTAGAGGTATCCTGTTTCTGAATGCCAGCTGTTAGAGAGTGGCAACAAGGTACAGGCATCATGTTGTCTTGACTGCTCCCCGAGGCATCTTGTGGGCCACTGTGAGACACAGGAAGCTGGACTAGAAGGGCCCTTGGCCTGATCCAGCAGGGCTCTTCTTCTGTTCTTACATTTGAGGAATTGGGGGGGGGGGGCGCCTGTATTGGCATGAAAACGGTCCCTCCTCCTTCCCCACTACTCCTAATTAAGCCATTGATGGATCCTGAGCAAAATCCAATCGAGAACCTTGTGACGTTCCCCATCCCTGCTATGAATTCTGTCCTTCATCCGACCCCACAACTTACCTTTCTGAAGCTGGAGTCCAGATCCCAGAGTGGCTGGGGAAGAAAAGGGAACAGAGATTAAATGTCACACCACTGTGCTTACAACAAAGACTGTGCAGAAAAAAAATCCATTGATATCACAATAGGTCCCAATCTAAACAAACCAGGGATATGATGTAATTGAATTGAAACCATTGATTTCACTCCAAATTAGTCACAACAATAATTTCTACTTATATCAATGGGGCTTACAGCCCAATTCTATCAGGCTGCCCCACTGACTATTTCCTCTATTACTCTCCCATTCTTCCTGCACAGAGCTGACAGTAGCCGACATGGGTTTCCCCAGTGGCTTCCCAACCAGATATTCTCCAGACCCAGACAGGCACTTCCAACCCATCAGTCCATTCTTGAGACCCAGCTTTGACAAATTCAAGCAAGAGCAAACTCACTCACACGGGTCCGTTCAACGGTCACTGACCTTTCACATCTTCCTCGCATTCTCTAACAACGGACTAGGAACATTTCACATCCATATCTTCACCCACGTAATGTCCAGAATAACATCCTTGTAGCCATTCAACTTTACCTTTGAACTGCTTCATGATGGCCTCCAGAAAGGCATTTATGTCACTGAAGTCATAGACCTGCCACTTCAGTGCAACAGGAAATGCCGCGGGACTCACATGCCACAGCTCCTTCTTGCACCTGGAAGAGGGATATAATATCAAGTCACCACACAGTCCAGAACTCCCAAGTGCAATAAAAGGAAGGAAAGAGGTGGAAGAAAAGAGCAGGGAGTCCAAAGACTCAAGACAGATGCAGCACAGAGGAATGGATGTTCCCTGGTGTGTAGCCTCAGATGTACTCCAGAGAACGGGGAGGGGGGGGCACGGGAATCTCAGCTATCTGGGCCTGGGGGCTCCCCTTGCCTTCACACTCCATGTTCCTTAGATATCATCACAGCAGACAACAACGGAGGTCCACTGTACTTGGCTGCAAAGCTCTTCACTAGCTTTCTTCCTCCCTCTTCTCTATACTCAGTCTCATTCAGTATTTAGTCTCCAGTCCCTTTAAGAACTCTACGCTTCTTTTCCAGCCCAGAGTCTGCTACTTCTGTACAAGTGTGTTTTGTTGGATCCATTTTTCAGCAGTAATACTGGAAGCCCAAGTATTTCTTCCAGGCACGCTTGAATGGAAATCTCTTAACCCATCTGTCAAGTGGGCAAAAGTGTAGGAAACGAAAGCGTACGTAGACCTCATTTTGTCTATCTGAATTATCTGTTGTCTTATACAGCAGGTAGCAAACGCCACACTGTGGATTATTATTGCGAAGTAAATCTAAGGGCACTCTCTACGACTTGCCTCCACATTAAAGAGAGCCAAGCCACAGTTGTGTCTCTGCTCCTTGACTTGGTTTCCCGTTTCCTTTTAGTTTAGTCTCCCACAGAGACTAAGGCCGCCGCTGCTCCCTGAGGAAAAGTGCCACCCATCACTCCGCTATGGGCTGGAGACTGCAGGCCGGATCTGGGCTGCTGGTCGTAGGTTGCCAACCTGATCTAGTCCATGGTTCTCCGAACTATGGTCCAGGGGCCACATCCGGCCCACAGCAACTTAAAATATTTTTTCTCAACCACGCAGCCGGACAGTTAGCATGTGCAGTTCTATATCCGCCGCACTCCTTTCCATATGGCCAGAGTGGTGTCAGCCTGGCTAACCCTCATTTTCATTCACCTGGGCCATATGCTTTAAGACCCCAGACCATAATTATTCAATGTTAACCTCACTCCTGCCGCTAAAACAAATCGAGTTTCCGCATGTTGACTTTTCAACGACGATTGCAGTGAGGAAACAGCGTCATTTTTGCACATGCATAAACAAATCATAACAAACTGGGTTTCCGCAACAGATCAGGCAGAGACAGTGGGCCCTGTGTGGCTTGCGTCCGCCCAGCTCTCGTCGAGCTCTGCTTCTTGTATCATCTCTTTGAGTACCTAACTATTATCTTTGCACAAATCCTAATCATTAGAATTTTAATTCTAATCTTTTCATTGTTCAGATATATTCTTCAGTTATGGAAGGAAAAAAAATCGGTTCCATCACTCCCATTAATCTTGTGCTTCATGTTTTGTTGGTTACGATTGAAAACTCCAATTGCCAGAATTGCGTTGAAAAGTACAGACTGAATTTATTTTTGTTCAACCTTTTATTAATGGCTCAAGTTTATTTAGAATTTCTTTGCTTTGTTATCTTATTGTGTGCCACACAATTAGAGAAATTCTCATTTCACGTAAGTTTGTAAAATTTCGGTAAACAAAATTAAAAATGAATAGCCTTCTTTTCTCATCTATAGTTCATTTTTTTGTCAGAGCATTTCCTAATGTTTGACATTTTTACTGATTATATATCATTTCTCAGTTTAAGCGCAGCATTGTTTCTTTGTAATTGTCACATTTCTATTTTGTTATGAAACATATCATGCTGATTACAAAAAAGATCCAAGTAAAACTTATTCATTCATTTAAATTTTATTCATTCATCTATGAAACTGGGCTTTTTTGGCCTACGAAAATGTGTAAAATATACAAAGTTACCCTCATACTGAAAGGTTTGGAGACCCCAGATCTAGACTGTTCCCAGAATTGTAACGCATGAAGGAAAATGTGGGTTCCACTCACCTCTCTAAGACATTCCCAATATTCTAGAGAAACAAGAGAAACAAGAGAGAACTCAGCACCTGCCATAGCACGAAGAAAATATTTATTTATTTATTTATTTATTTATGGAATTTGTAGCCCGCCTTTCTCCCGAGGGCACTCAAGGCGGCTCACAACATATTAAAATACATATAAACAGTACATAAAATACATTAAAACAGTCAATTAAACACATTAAAATAATTAATTAAAATACTTAAGATTAAAAATAAACAACCCCAGTGGGTCACCAGCATTTACATATATTAAAACCATTTGTTAAAAGGTCAGCCCAACCATGTCAGACATTAAAAGCATTCCTGAATAAAAACGACTTAAGGCCCCGCCGAAAGGCCTCTAAAGAGGGAGTTGTTCTTAATTCCAAGGGGAGGGAATTCCACAATTGGGGCGCCACCGCCGAGAAGGCCCTACTCCGCGCCGCCATCCCCCTCACTTCCGCCAATGGCGGCACGGTCAACAGGGCCCCCCCTGATGACCTCAGAGTACGGGTCGGATTATAAAGAAGGAGGCGGTCCCTCAAATACCCTGGACCCGAGCCGTTAAGGGCTTTAAAAGTCAAAACTAGCACTTTGAATTGTGCCCGGAAACGAACCGGTAGCCAGTGTAGCCGCCGAAGCAACGGTCCGACTGAGTCGAACCAACAAGCCCCAGCAACCACCCAGGGTTTATGATACAGTGAAATCTGGCTAAGTGCCAAAATGTCCCTATCAGAGACTGACGATCTCTGTCAGGAGCCCGTCTCTGTGATCCACCTGCAGCTGAAGTACATTTCCTGGGTACCTACCCTGTTTTCTCGAAAATAAGACCTCCCATGAAAGTAAGACCTACCATCATTTTTGCGTGATTTTTGCTGGCACTCGTCAATATAAGTCCTCCCCCGAAAGACCTAGCTAGGATCATCAGTCAGACGGACGCGACACCCCCCCCCCCAGCACCCCACCGCGACTGTCCCTGGCATTTACTTTGACCGATTTAAGCTTTATTCTTTCCCGAGGGTGCAAGGCCTATGGGATGAAACTAAGTGTCTGCAGAATGAGAGTAATTTGAATGTGTTGCGCCATTTGGAAGCACTTGAAATAAGTAAACGTGCAGTTGGGGGGCTTCTGAATCGCCAGCAGGATCTAAATTTTTCAAACCGGATTTGGCTGCCAATTCTACACAAGGAAATGCGAGCTGACAGCAGAGTAAATAGAGAAGTTGACAGCGGAGGAAAACAGCGAGCGCAGACAGCCTGATTAGCCGAACTGACAGCTGCTGCAGTTACCGGGTCAGGTCACTTCCGCTTTCCAGGAATCAGGCTTTCCCGCGCTTTTTGGTGATTTATTCAATGGAAGGTGAACTCAGGACAATTCCATCTACAATCGCTTCTGATTGTTTCCTTTGAAGAGGCTCTAAGGGACTTAGAGCGAAACGTTGGGCTGCTATCTTTCTATCTTGGATTTTATTGTATTTTCGCCGTGTGCGGCTGCAGGTTGGAAACCCGCTACGGTGTAGGAGATCAGTAAAATTTTATTTCTTCTACATGGCATTGAATCCCGTATTGATCAAACATTGTTGCACAGTTGCAGGCCATGAAAGCTACCGATCTAAAATAAGACCTCCCTGAAAATAAGACCTACTGCATTTTTTGGAGCCAAAATTAATAAGACACTGTCTTATTTTTGGGGAAACACGGTACCAGGCATAGGACTGTCTCAGTAGCAGCATCACAATTATCTTCCCTGAGGTCCATCAAATCCCCTCCTTGCCTCCCTTCAAGCACACACTGAAGACAACTCTTCAACAGAGCAGTTGGTGAAGACTTTGGGTCTCGTTTACTGACAGTTTGTCTTCTACAGGGTGGGCCAAAAATAGGTAGACAGCACTGATCGGGTCACGTTTAGTCTCTTAGGTGCTTGAAATGTCCTCCATCAACATTGCAACATCCCTGGAACCTGTCCCCGACACTGTGACACATGGCAAACAACAACAACACCACGAACTGATCAGTACTGTATACCTACTTTTGGCCCACCCTGTATTGCTCTCTTTCACCCACTGAAACATTCTCCATTATTGATCGTGGAAAGTTTTACTTCTAATGCAATTCTAACATTCGCAGCTGACTTATGATGATCTACCTTGCAAGGCGGGTTTAAAAAGGCTGGATAAGGTCATTCATTATTTTCACTCATGAATCTCCCTGGAATCTTCATGTTGAGGGACGCTTGCCAAATTCAGTAATTAAAAAGGTCAGGGGTCTGTGTGGTCCAACACCCTGTTTCCAACAATGGCAGGAGCCACAAAGACACAGTAGACCTGAAAGGCTTGAATTATGCTTTCCTACTCCACACTGGACAGGGTTACACAGCAATTGTGTGTTAAGTGAAAAAAAGTCATCACAAACTGGGTCTGCAAAAGGACAGGAGGCCAAGACACAACACGCTGAAATGCGAGAAGATGGTCAGGAGCATTGCCTGGACTGAAAAAATGAGAGAATGAAGGAGGCCACTGCAGACAGAACAGCTAGTGTGGAAGCCCCCTTCTGGGTCAGAATCATTCACGCAAAGGAGAATTCAGCAATCAGTTTCCCTTGGGTGCAGCTATACAGAACACAGCTGGTCTGCAGTGCCTGAAACTGGGCCCTTTCCACTATTTGTGTTGGTGAAGGACAAGCACAATGGCTAGATAACTAGCCTTCCAGGAACGCAACTAGGTCTGTTTCTGCCACTGAGTTTACCTGCAGGAGTTCACTCGCTGACTGCTGCTGCTTCTCCTCCATCTCCTGGATGAGACTGTTGAGAGAGGAGAGCTCCCCGGAAAGTCTGGCCAGGTGCTCGTCCCTTTTCCTTGCAATTTCCTTCTCCACCTGTTCTGTCTGGGCCAGCAGAAGTTTCTCTTGTTCGTCCAGAAACTGGCGCAGTTGTCTGAAGGCAGCTGCAATCTTTTCCCTCTCTGCTTCCATTTGCTTCTGCGAAACAAACATGGAAGAGGAGAAAGGCAGGTCAGTCTTGCAGTGACAAAAGGCAGGTTAAGAGGACTCCATAGAAAGGGCACTTGGGCCACTTTGAACGGATATCAGCATTAATCAGGGGGAGTTAAGGCCCAGCCTTAGATGACTATAAAGATCAATCCATTAATATTTTCAGGGGAAGTTAGGCCATCCCAAATTCCCAATAATGCACAGTAAAAGGAAGGAGGCCACCTCACAGCTCTTGAGTATTATGCATTTTATATTCAGTTTATTTACTTAAAGTTCCAGATAGTTCATTTCCCAATATTAATAACTAGTTTGATACCCACACTTCACTATGGGATTTAAGTACTTTAAATAAATTTTGACTCCAATAAACTTGCCTTTGATTGCAATGAACCATTTAAATGTAGCACAACTACCCCATGTCAGGCAACACCCTGCAATTATTGAAAGTCATGGTTTCATCAAATGACATGATCCACACCACATTCATGTTCTGGTTGAAATTCCCTTTGATACCTCACATTATATTTTTAGACATTTGTACACAGAATTTGAAATTTATAGAAAAAGTATATGTAGTTTGAATAAAGCGAAGCATGTTGATGCAGAGAAACAACGAAGTGAAATTCGAAATATAACATTTGATGAAGAAATAAAACAGACGATTGAAGTGAAAGAAATAAAGCGAAAAATACCTATGACCTTTTTGTAGACCACATTGGTGATTCTCTCCTCAGGGGCTAAGATCACCAGGCTCCACAGGCTCTTAGGTGAGCTCACTCTGGAGCAGACTACCTAGAACTGCTCATGTGAGAAGCAGTCCTCCCTCAAGTCAATCCCTGCCACCTTCAGCAACTGCCCCTGGGACTTGTTGATGGTCATAGCAAAGCAGACCTTGAGGGGGAACTGCAGCCCCTTGAACTCGAAGGGGAACTATGATGGTATGAGTGGTATGAACACTGACTCCGCCCAAGCATAGCTGGTGAACACTGAGACCTCGTTGAAGTTTCTGTGGAAGGCCTTCACTTGCAGCCTGGTGCCATTGCAGAGTTTGGGCATGTTGAGGCTCTGCAGCAACATCACTGGAGCCCCCATTTTGAGGAGAAGCTTGTGGGCTGGGAAGCCAGGAGGGTAGAGGGTGTTGAGGAACTCCATGGGGTACATAAATTTTCAATAATGTGATAAGCTATGCAATTGCTGTGGAATATTACTAACAGGTCTGAAGAGAACTGATTCAGGTGGAAGGAAGGTTCTAGCTAGCCAATGAAAAGTGACAGTTAACTTAGAAAATGACAGTTGGGAGTTGAAAGGAAAGGTAAAGAACATAAAGATTGAGGGACACAAAAAATACCTGAGGAAAAAAATAACTGAAACACGAAGTAGTCCTAAGAAAGTGACAGTTGGGAGTTGAAAGGAAAGGTAAAGAACATAAAGATTGAGGGACACAAAAAATATCTGAGGAAAAAAATAACTGAAACACGAAGTAGTCCTAAGAAAGTGACAGTTGGGAGTTGAAAGGAAAGGTAAAGAACATAAAGATTGGGGGACACAAAAAATACCTGAGGAAAAAAATAACTGAAACACGAAGTAGTCCTAAGAAAAAATAATTATTCACTGAAAACGTCCTCTATCGAATTAAAAAAAACACCCCTTTTTACTTTTACCCCTTTAGGGGTGAATTTTTAAAAAAACGTTAAAACAAAGTTGAGCGAAAGCTTTCATGGCCGGCTACAATCTTCATAGTTTTAATATTCACAGGTTTAAAAGCCATGTCAAACAAATTTGCCGTAAGGTTAAAAAATACACAATAAAAATCGCTTTAAAAATCCACGTAAAAACAGTCAAAAAGACAATTAAAACGTTGTTTTTACGTGGATTTTTAAAGCGATTTTTATTGTGTATTTTTTAACCTTACGGCAAATTTGTTTGACATGGCTTTTAAACCTGTGAATATTAAAACCGTTAAAACAGTTTCTAAAGGATTTTTTTTAAAAAGACACCTACATGCCAAAAAATAATGTTAGAACTCAACACACACAAGTGATACGAAGGGTTCTATAACTGAACCCCAAATCTAGATTCGCCCCTTTAGAGGTTATGAACAAGGACTTGGGTATCACGGGTAACATAGCCATGTATATAAAATAAACTGACTTGAATAAAAACAAAATTACCCAACTGCTTGTGTCTTTCGTTGTTAAAAATACAGGCAGGCAACGAAAGACACAAGCAGTTGGGTAATTTTGTTTTTATTCAAGTCAGTTTATTTTATATACATGGCTATGTTACCCATGATACCCAAGTCCTTGTTCATAATTGCTGGCCATGAAAGTTTCTTTTAGAGGTTGATTAGGACAAAATCCTGAACTATGTTTTTAAGCATTTGTATGGGTAACCTTTGTAAGCAAAAACCAAGCTGATCTCTTGTGCCAGTCTAAGAGATATTGAGGAATCCGTAAAAACACATTTGACCCCTGGCTTTTCACCCCCTTAGAGGTCAAATTTATAAAAATCCCTTCTTAGTGGGTGCTTACATCATGGAAAGAATATGCTCCCCAAATGTCATGGTTCTAGGTCCAGGGCGTTCTAGGGCTGGGCATTGATAGGTCAGTCAGGACATTTGCTTTTATATATACTGTATAGATTAGTAATTCTAATACTTACAAGCAGGTCTTGACTTTCCTTTTCATTCTCTGCTTTATACAGCAGAATATTTTCTCTCTCCTTCCTCAGGATCTCCAGGGAGCGACTGATGAGATCCTGAAGAGAAAACAAAAGTTCCAGCTTGATAGCTTTTTAGAGGGTTTTTTCCCTCCTAATCTCCTGACTTTGTTACTTTTTCTTCTGTGCTACTATAGCTTTGTACTGTTTTACTGTGATTTTACCATTTTAATTTGAATTGTAAATTGCCTTCAGCATTCTATTTAGAGTAAAAAGACATGGTAAACATTTAATAAATATTGCCAGCTTTGGATAATCCGCCCTGCTTGCCCGCTCCACGTCGCGGGAGAATCAGGAAGTGGAATTTCAACTGACAACTGTAAGATCGATCTTTATTTCTTCAATTTTAAGACCTGAAATCACATGGCTGAAAATCCCTTAAATATTGTAACCTTGAGCATAACAACTGGCCATGAAAACCTGCATGTATACCATTTAATAAATAAGCAAGTACCTAGGAACTGTAATGAAGAATCAAAGACAGGCAGATTAACAAATAATCTTCCCTGAGTTGTATTTCACTGTCTTTGGGTTCCCCTAAGTCCCTTTCAGTTTTTATCCTAATCAAGTCAACAAGTTGCTTGCAGACTGCCCTAGAAGCCCCAGACCAGTGGATGCGGGAGGCAGTCTGCACTGCTGGGTCCAAACCCTGTTTCTGGAGCACCATCCTCACACCCCTGGCTCAAACCTCTTAATAATACCTGTACTGTACAGCAATTTTTCTCACGAACTTCTTCTAGATCTCATGATCAGGGCAGGAGCAGAGGAGAGTCTGAGTTCAGTCCCCCGACTCCCACCCCAGAAGTCAGCTTCCCCCCCCAAAAAAAAACCTTTGGGATGTCCCCAAATACACACTGGGGGGATGTGGAGCCCCCACCTTGTACTCCTGCGCAGCCTCCTCGACAGGAACCACCTTATGAGGTCTGTGCTCCTTGGACCGGTCGCAGACCACGCAGATGGGGGCTTCGTCGTCCTGGCAGAAGAGCTTCAGGGGCTCCTGGTGCCTCTCGCAGACTCTCCACCCCGCCGCTTCCAGCTTCGGAGGCTCAACACTCAGCTCTTTGGCGATCTCGACCATATTGGCCAGCTGCCTGTTGGGCCTCAGCTTCTTCGCCTGAACCCTCTCCCTGCACTGGGGACAGGCGGCCTCTGTGGGCGACGCCCCCCAGCTCTTGTCGATGCAGGCGCGGCAGAAATTGTGCCCACAGTCCAGGGTCACTGGGTCTGTGAAATAGTCCAGGCAGACGGAGCAAGACCCTTCGTCCCGAAGCCTCTTCCTGCAGCTCTCCCCCGCCATGGCTCCGACTCCACCACCCAACGGGCTGAACTTGGAGAACCTCGCTCGCTTTCTCCTCTTCCCTGCCCAGCCAGCAGCTCTTGGCGGGAGGCGGAACTGGGCGTTCTCAGGCAGGCTGACTTCCTTCCACCTTTCTCTCTCGCAAGGATGCTCAGCTAGACTGACGGGCTCTCTGTCACCTCCCCCCCTCCTTTCCAACTTTGTTCCTTCAATAAAGTTTTTTCCTTTCTTTATACCCACAAGCCTAGCAGTGATCTTCCACCTTATCTGCTCAGCTTTGGCCCATTCCAGAGAACTGGGCCCTCAGTGGAAGGCAGCAGATCAGTTACCATGACTACCGTGAGCCAAGGGAGAGGCTAGTCTAGCTGAGACAAAGGGGAAATTAACTCCTTGCTGTTTCTTTTTCCAAAGGGGGGGGGGGGAGAAACAAACTCAGGCAAACACAGAGGAGAAAATAGAAACGTGATGGAAACAGTTCCCAGTTGATTCGGGGCCGCCAGGCGTAACCAGGCCTCCCGGCGCCCGGAGGAAGGGGGCAGGGCCTAGGTGACGTGACCCGCCCAGTGCATCACCGACCCCGCTCCCCCGCCGGTGTCCGACCAATTTCGGAGCCGTAGAGGCTCCAGGGAGGGTGGGAGGGACAAAACTACGCGCCCGACAAGACCGGTAAGCCGATTCACACTAGAGTTTTCCCGGCCCGTTGCGGATCTGCGGAGGGTAGCGTGGAGCTGTTTTTATGCTTGCGGAGCAGAAACGCAGAGGCAGGAAAGATGGTTTCCCCTCATCTTTTGAGGCGGTTGCGCTTGCGGAGCTGGGAATGCTTGCGGAGCCACGGCAGCCCACCAATCTGAGGAGCGCACTTCTGTTCACCAAATCACAGCTGCTCTTTCTTAAGAAGGCGGGACAGAAGGAGGGACAACAGGCGGCAAGACACTCCCCCAGCTCCAGCTGTTGTGAGCACCCAAGGGTGCAAGTGATTTCAGCTCTTGGGACCCGGTGAGCGGACACCTAACTCCGCGAGTGGAGAAGGTTAACCCAAAAATAGAAAGAGAGAGAAGGAGAGAGAGAGATTTCTGCAGGATGCAGAGGCGCCAAAATAGAGCTCAAAAGACCAACGTTGGTAGAAAGAAAGCTTTTACTAGGCTAGCCCAGGACACAATCATAAGACAGAAAGTGTAACATATATGATTAATACAGAAGCTTTTATACATTTCATTATTTACATATAGAATCATGGAATTCATTGTCTTGGGGAAATACATAATAAAGAGGGACCAACAGGAGGAAGGATCCAAAAGTTGCACTTCGATACAGCCAATCAGATGGAGGATTGAAACTTTGCACCAATGAGAACAGCAGCAGCAGATTATTTAGCCAATAAAGGACAAACTTTATTAAAAGAACCAATGAGAAGTGTTGTGCTTTGTGCGACTGGTGAACCAATGGTGTGGTGGGTGGGGGTTACTGGGTGGCAGGAGATAATAGGATTAAGCCCCCCTACTTCAGGGGAAGCGATGTTTTCCGGATCTTTGTGAATGAGTCCTTTTGTGAAGCCTGCTTGACACAAAAGGCAACATTTCCAATAAGTGAGCCAAAACATGCCATACAATAGGCCCCTGCCCATGGCACCATACAGTTTAAGGAGGGTTGAGTGATTGCTGTCAGTCAGGCAGGAACAAGGTAGATAGCTGGATTAGCATCTGAAACAATTGTAGCCAAGGAAGGCAAGAATGAACAATAGAAATCGCTGAGAGGTGTTTGCATAATTGTGGCCAAGCAAGGCAGGTAGGGGGTGATTGGGTTAGGAGAAAGGTGCACAAAGAGATGGCTTTTTGATATTCAGGAAATGCAGCAATCTGAATCTTTGCTGTGCGTCTGGGATTCCCCTTTTGTCCTTGCCCCCAGCTGGCGCCTGGGTAGAGGCAGCCATGTGGGAACAACACAGAATTGGAGCCGCTGTTTGCTGGCAGAGTTATGTTCTCAAAATGGTCGTTCCCCTACTCCCTGCAGTGCAGATTCTGGCGGGAGGTGCACCCTTAGTGCCAACCTTCGTTAAACCTTCCTGAGTCCTGGCGAAGAGGGGAGACGGGACTCTAACCCTTGCGCAACCCCTGACTTCCCAGGCAATCCCAGTGAGGATGCTGAGACTTTAACTCAGCTTTTCTGGCCGCAAACCTATTGCCCTGCTTCCAGGAGCCTCTCCGCTCAAACTAGGATTAATCTCAGTAGAGCGAGAGGATGGGGACCCTTCCGTGTTGGGACCCATCCCTGGGGTGACCCCGATGATCCATAATAAAGATCCGGCACATAACTCCCAAGGGAGTCCAAAATACCCAGCAAATCTTCCAATAAATGCATTTTTCCTGAAATGAATGGCTGGCCCTTTAAATCTGTCAAAAAGCAGAGCTAGAGGGGTGAAATGGTCAAAAAGCCGGTTGCGCTCGCCGAGTAACAAGCGGCACGCGCCGTCTGCCTGAGTTGGCTGAACGCCCAGAAAGGGGATTAGAGGCTTAGTGGGTTAAAAAGGTAAAGAGGATTAAGTAGGTACAGAGTGAACTTTGCTGCTGGCTGCTTCTCCTGGGGGTTCCGGAGGCGCGTGCCGGGCGCGTGCCTGTGAACTTTTGACTCTGGCGGGCACGCGTCAGCTGTCAAAGTGCGCGCAAACCAGAAAAGAAGCCGAATTTGAAAGCGGTTGTTTTAAATGGCTGTATCTCAGCGATTCCTTGATGGATTTGGACGGGGAAAGAAGGGGGGGTTCAGGAGAGTGTGGCCGATGAAAGAAAAATATTTCAGGGGGGGTTATTTGCATACTACATTCCCTCCTCTTTATTAATAAATCTCTGATGTGGGAGGTGTCCACATCAGATCTTATTAATAACTTCAGATGTTTCGTTCTCCCTCCTCTTGTTCCAGCTGGGCATAGATAGTCTGAAGGGGGATTTCAGGAACTGGAGTTGGAGTGGCTTTCTTGCTAAGAAAGGCATACATAGACCCACACATTTTCTTCATGCATGCCCACCCAACAAGCAAACCAACAATAAATGCTAAAATCACAAGCCCCAATTTCAAAAGATCCTTTACCCATCTAGTCACATCAGGCATAAGGCTTTCCAGTGTGTCCCAGAGGTCTTCAAGCCCGCGTTGGCTGGTCTTCTTTTGTTCTTCTTTCCAGTTGAGGAGAGCTTGTTCTGCTGTTTGGATGTGGGTATTCTGATGTGGAGTAGAGGGCCCAGGCCACCCCGTGTGGGGTGGCAGAGAGTGGGGTTTGGGGAGCAGTGGTAAGTTGTCGGCTTGTGGTTCTCAAAGTGCAGGCAAACAGAATGCAGGTTCTCAGCAAGGGCGTGTTGGAAAAGGGTTCCTTGTCCAAGGTCTTTCTAAGGCTGGTTCTGGTGGTCAAGTCTGATGCTGGGTTTGTGGTTGGGCTGCAGTGGGGGAGGTCAGGTGAAGTCCTCTTCAGTTTCTGGGGCACGCAGGTCTAAGGTGGAAGGTGAAGGGCGATGGGCATGGAACACCTGCAGTGCAGATCGCACAGCAGGGAGCTACGTCGAGCAATTACGTTCTGCCAAGGCAGGCGCTAAGGCTCACTACCTTCCCTTTTCAGTTGCTGTTTTTGGTGTTGCCAGAGGGATGATGGTCCAAGCTGGTGGAGAAAGTCTGAGATTGATGCTGAGGTCTTAGTTGGATTGTGCTGTCTGGGATGTTGTTCTTACCGATGGCTGATGTTCTGTGATGTCTTGCAGGATCCTTTCTCATCCTCGCAAGGCTGTTGTTCCTCCTGGCTTGATGTGAGGCACAGGGCTGATGTAGGAATGCAGTGGTTTTCCTTCTTGCAGGAAGGTGATTCCCTCTACAGGTAGAAATCCAATTAATTAGACATTGCACGTTCTTTATGCTGCTAGGGTAGTGGAAGAATTCAGGCTGTTGGTGAGAGACACTTCTTAACTTGGAACCCAGAAAAGGCTTGTCCAGGCTTACTAACCACTGGACAATTTTTTTTTTTACCACAATTTAGGAGGCAGGACTTGTGCTTGCAGCAATCCTAACAGGAGGGAACAACCCAAATCTGCAAGACCTGAGAGGGGGGGGTCTAGATGTCCCACATTCCACAGCCAGAGCCCTCCGCTTGCTCCAATACGCCAAAAGGGCACCATGGAGGCAGTCTGGACTGCAAACGTTTTTGGGAACAGCCCCTTTGGTGGGTTCCTCACCTGGGAACTCCCACCACATCCTGGCCACCTTACCTCGTTCCAGGGTCTGAGATTGGGAGTACCTGGTGGTTACGCCTCCATCTGCAAAATGCAAGCCGAGCAATCACAAATGCTACCTGATGAACCAAAATTACCACAATGGGGTGAAGAGCCCTCCCCTAGAGAGGCTCCTAGCAGTTTGGCTCCAGCCAAGAAGTGTTTTCCCCCCAAGGATGGCCACTGGGTTGTTTTACAGTAGCCAAAGTTCTTTTCCGTTAGCCAATTCTGTGCAACACTACAGGGATGGTGTTTTTGTCCCAAAGCTGTATTCTGCCACAGTAGTCCAGCTCCAGCAACATTCTTCAGTACACAGTTCCAGATGCTGGGCTCTGACTTGGCAGCATCTTGTTGGGGCATTCACAGACTCAGTTGGCAGCATCAAATTTAATATCACCATCTCTGACAGCACTGTTCTTTGTTGGGGGTTCTGGACCTGGAAGAACCTGTGAGTGGAATAGGGTGAACCAAAGGAATGAACAGAAAAAGTGTCCCAGAATTTTTGAGAACAGCTTGCTGGTTGAAACATGCTCCTGTGGGGTTTTCCTGTCTTCTGGAACCATGGGTGTGGAAAAGTATTTACATGAGAGTAAGACTGAGGGAAGAGGGGGCAATGGAGAGAGCTGAGGCCGAGAGAGAGAGAAAGAGAGAGAGAGCTGGCCGCTCCGCAGGAAGAAGTGTTTTGAGAGAGCCAACTTGACAAAGAAAATAAAACAAAAATAAGAAAGACACAATACATTCAACATTTAACAATAACATAGGCATTTTGGGTCTGGAATTTGATCTATCTAGCTAGTTCCTCCTCAAATTGTACAATGGTAAATGGTCTTCCGCGATTCTTCCCAACCCATAATGTCTCAAGCTGTCCCCAACTCCTAGGGGAGTTGCTAACTCTAGTGCTTCCTGGCTAACTTCCATGCTTCCATGTCTGGTGCAGCAGAGATCCTTTATTAGATAACGATAGCTTGGGTGGTCCGCCTGGTGGGGTTGGCGTTGGAAGGAACTCCATGTATGCTCTGGGGCTTCTGGTTCCTGTTGCAAGTCAAGCAAGAAGTGAGACACAAATCTCCAAATCAAAGGTTGCTCAGGTTACCAGGGAGAGATGGGGAGAACAAAAGAAGACTAGGAGGCTAGCTCTTTTGTTTTGCAAAGTGACAGGGATATGGAGATAGGCAGGTGGGCACAGAGAGGTAAAATGGGGAATACTCAAATCAGGATGTTGCACCAGTGTTTTCTCCTGTGTGAAATGCTGTTAAGGAAAGATAGGAATAAACCATGGGCTGAGGGAGGCAGGTATTCAGACAATAGAAAACACAAAGGGTTGAGGGGACAGAATAAGTCTTGTTACAGTCATCAAAGAGGTGCGTTTCTGTGCAGGAACCCATTCATGCAAGATAATTGTGGTGGTGGGAACAGGCTTTTAATAACTCTAGTATGGAGTCCAATTGATTAACGCTCTGTACACGCTCAGAGGCCCATGTATGTGGCGAAGTTGCAGAGGTACCTGTAGTTTTAAAGGTTTTGCTTAGACAAAGAGAAGTTGTTAGGTAGTTACTTGGTGTACAAATGCAGATTCAGTATGCTTTTCAGAGGCAAAAGAACACCAGGAGTCAAAGACAGTATAGCTAAATGCCAGAGTGCTGGGGAACACACTATTGCAAGCCTTGATTTCCCAACTTGTCTGAAACCAAGTCCCATGTTATAACACACACAACACACCTAACCGTTTTTCTTCCCAGTCTGGACTGATATCAGCTGACACTTAGGCTTTTTCCCTTCTCGGTCTCTACCTGTGGAATAAATGTGAAGCAAAACCCCAAAAACGAATTGTTAATTGCGCTGTTGGTAGACTGCTCCTTTTGCTGGAGGCTCGACTGGTTTTCTCAAACAGGACCTAAAACCCTCAAAGTTGGTTAAGACATAGCATATAACCTCTGAACATGAACAGAGTTCCTAGAGCAGAGTTAGGACCTTACAAAGCTTGTAATTTGGCAATACCAGACTCAGAAGCCTTGCGTATTTTGCAGTTGTTTTTTTTTTTTTCTTTTGTGTGTGGGGGTGGTTGTCCCAATGGAAGGAAGCAAACATGATTATCATTTACCAATGCCATTCTCCTTAACATTTCTACCAGCTAGAGTCCACGTTGGCACTTGTAACATTTTAAACATTCCTCCCTTTCCATCCTACAGATGTTACATGAGTTACCCACACACATACACAAGCACACAAACGCACATGAGGTTCTAAAACATAGCCATTCACTTTCTTGAGTTGCACACACCATAGTTGTTAAATCTTGTTGAACCCAGATTCTTAGCAGTTTTTGGGAGGAAAGAAGGGACATTTTAGAAACCAATTTTAAACCAGTTTTCTGCAATTTTAGGGAATAAGGCCAAGGTGATCAGGCTTGACTTTATTCCCAAGGCCAAATATAAACAGATGTTAAGCAAAAACACCTTTTTCCTTCTCAAAACCTATGTATTGGTATAGACATACAACACAAACCTTAACACATAGACAGAGACGTGAACCATAAGACAAACAAACAACAAACAAACATTTTAAACATAGGAGCTCTTGTTTCTGAGGGTTGTTGGCTATTCTCTTTCTACATTCTAAGCAGGAAAACCTTCCCTTTTTCGTTTAGGACTTGTGGGGAGAGCTTGAGAGAGAGAGAGAGAGGGGGGGGGGGAGAGAGAAAGAGAGAGAAATCTTAGTTAGCCTGATTTAACCTAATTTAGCAGTTTTTACCAATTTGGCTGGGACTCTAACAGGTTATCTGCTCCCTGTGCCAGGATTTTAACCTGGGCTTGTAACTTCTCCATTTTGGCACATTCCTTTTAGGAGAGTTTCCTTAGTCTCCACACCAATATACCCAATATGCCACACCTCTGCCGAATTGAAAACCAGCCAAGCTCTGCACTGAGCAGAGTTTTCATGACTGAGAGTCCCTTTCAATTTTCCTATAAGAATGAAAATCTTCCCTCCCCTGGTCCCAGGATTTTTCTCCTGCCTTCCCAGTCACAGAGGGAGGGAAAGAGAGAGGGAGGGAGAAAGACAGAGACGGTGGGAGACAAACAGAGAGAGAGAGAGAGAGAGAGAGGGAGAGATATGGATCCCCCTTTCTATTGCACACAGAGGGCACAGGGTGGCTGAGATCCATAGAGAACACAGTTTTAAACAGGTTAGCAAGCAACACAAACATTCCTCCCCCTTACCCAATTTTTCAGGAAGTTTTCCATACTCAGGTGCAGTGGCTCCTGCGTGAGTTTGGCAGCAGGGTTCTTGGTCAAACCCTCCTCTTGGCCTCCAGCTGTTCTGGGGCCAGGCATACTTACAAGAAGGAAAGGAAGAAAGGCTTTCCATAAGTGCTCCAGTCTCGCAGGAGTCCTTGAAGTGGTGTAGGTAATTCTCGGGCTGACTGAGGAGCACCCATTCCCGTTGGTTGTGCAGCAAGTGCAGGGACGTCTCCCCCGCTCACCACTGTGGGGTCTCGCCACCGTCGTAGCCTACCCTCGGGTGATTTCTGCCCACAACCTCTTACCATCAGGGACTGGTTACCCTCCGCCTGGCAGCTAGCTAGCCTAGGGAACCCCTCAGTCGTCAAAGAAAGCCTTACACTTCAGTCGTTCCTGGGTGTCACGCTCCGTTGAGCCGCTGCAGAGAAGGCAATAGGTGGTGAGGGGATCAGTCTACCCCCTGAATCCCCCTCTCTTCTGCAGACGGACCGGATCCCTCCTGGCTGGCTCGCCAAACTGTTGTGAGCACCCAAGGGTGCAAGTGATTTCAGCTCGTGGGACCCGGTGAGCGGACACCTAACTCCGCGAGTGGAGAAGGTTAACCCAAAAATAGAAAGAGAGAGAAGGAGAGAGAGAGATTTCTGCAGGATGCAGAGGCGCCAAAATAGAGCTCAAAAGACCAACGTTGGTAGAAAGAAAGCTTTTACTAGGCTAGCCCAGGACACAATCATAAGACAGAAAGTGTAACATATATGATTAATACAGAAGCTTTTATACATTTCATTATTTACATATAGAATCATGGAATTCATTGTCTTGGGGAAATACATAATAAAGAGGGACCAACAGGAGGAAGGATCCAAAAGTTGCACTTCGATACAGCCAATCAGATGGAGGATTGAAACTTTGCACCAATGAGAACAGCAGCAGCAGATTATTTAGCCAATAAAGGACAAACTTTATTAAAAGAACCAATGAGAAGTGTTGTGCTTTGTGCGACTGGTGAACCAATGGTGTGGTGGGTGGGGGTTACTGGGTGGCAGGAGATAATAGGATTAAGCCCCCCTACTTCAGGGGAAGCGATGTTTTCCGGATCTTTGTGAATGAGTCCTTTTGTGAAGCCTGCTTGACACAAAAGGCAACATTTCCAATAAGTGAGCCAAAACATGCCATACAATAGGCCCCTGCCCATGGCACCATACAGTTTAAGGAGGGTTGAGTGATTGCTGTCAGTCAGGCAGGAACAAGGTAGATAGCTGGATTAGCATCTGAAACAATTGTAGCCAAGGAAGGCAAGAATGAACAATAGAAATCGCTGAGAGGTGTTTGCATAATTGTGGCCAAGCAAGGCAGGTAGGGGGTGATTGGGTTAGGAGAAAGGTGCACAAAGAGATGGCTTTTTGATATTCAGGAAATGCAGCAATCTGAATCTTTGCTGTGCGTCTGGGATTCCCCTTTTGTCCTTGCCCCCAGCTGGCGCCTGGGTAGAGGCAGCCATGTGGGAACAACACAGAATTGGAGCCGCTGTTTGCTGGCAGAGTTATGTTCTCAAAATGGTCGTTCCCCTACTCCCTGCAGTGCAGATTCTGGCGGGAGGTGCACCCTTAGTGCCAACCTTCGTTAAACCTTCCTGAGTCCTGGCGAAGAGGGGAGACGGGACTCTAACCCTTGCGCAACCCCTGACTTCCCAGGCAATCCCAGTGAGGATGCTGAGACTTTAACTCAGCTTTTCTGGCCGCAAACCTATTGCCCTGCTTCCAGGAGCCTCTCCGCTCAAACTAGGATTAATCTCAGTAGAGCGAGAGGATGGGGACCCTTCCGTGTTGGGACCCATCCCTGGGGTGACCCCGATGATCCATAATAAAGATCCGGCACATAACTCCCAAGGGAGTCCAAAATACCCAGCAAATCTTCCAATAAATGCATTTTTCCTGAAATGAATGGCTGGCCCTTTAAATCTGTCAAAAAGCAGAGCTAGAGGGGTGAAATGGTCAAAAAGCCGGTTGCGCTCGCCGAGTAACAAGCGGCACGCGCCGTCTGCCTGAGTTGGCTGAACGCCCAGAAAGGGGATTAGAGGCTTAGTGGGTTAAAAAGGTAAAGAGGATTAAGTAGGTACAGAGTGAACTTTGCTGCTGGCTGCTTCTCCTGGGGGTTCCGGAGGCGCGTGCCGGGCGCGTGCCTGTGAACTTTTGACTCTGGCGGGCACGCGTCAGCTGTCAAAGTGCGCGCAAACCGGAAAAGAAGCCGAATTTGAAAGCGGTTGTTTTAAATGGCTGTATCTCAGCGATTCCTTGATGGATTTGGACGGGGAAAGAAGGGGGGGTTCAGGAGAGTGTGGCCGATGAAAGAAAAATATTTCAGGGGGGGTTATTTGCATACTACACAACCGCATAGACAAGCGCATATGCAGGGGCAGGGCCATCCGCGCCAGGAAAACTGTAGTGTGAATCGACTCCACGGTCCACCTGCGCCTCGAGCGGGCGCTCCACAGTCCGCCTGCGCCTGGTCACTCTCCTCCCACTTCTACGTGTACTCAGAAGCCTCTTTTGGCAGAGAGACCCTCCCTTTCTTTTTTGTGATCGAAGGCCACCTAACATGCTTGTCCTGAGCCACTCAATGACTGCAGAGACAGGTGTACCTAACCTCACCACACTCCTGAAACACGTTTTTTGCTCGGGACTAGCTTGAAGCACAACCTTTTTTTAAAAACGTTTACATTGAAGCTGTGTTTGCAAAGGAATGATTGGCTAGGCCTTGTGTCCTTGTTGTAAGCACCCCAAAATGTACAAGTGATTTCAGCTCGTTGGATTTGGTGAGCAGACACCAGACTCCAAAGGTGGAGTGGGTACCCAAAAATAAAAGAGGGAAAAAGGAGAGAGAAAAGATCCGCGCTTGCGGAGGTGCCAAAATGGAGCTCAAAAGGCCAGTACTGGAAAGAAAGATCTTTACTTCGCTAGCAAAGGACACAATCAGCAAGGCAGAAAGTGTAACATATACAATTAATACAAAAGCTTATATACATTTCATTATTTCATACAGAATCATGGAGTACATTGTTTGAAAGAGTACATAATAAAGAAGAGCCAATAAAGGTAAGGATCCAAAAAGTTACACATTGATACAGCCAATCAGATGGAGGATTGAAACTTTACACCAATGAGAACAGTAGCAGCGTTTGTGAAACTTTGAACCAATAAAAGATAAACTTTATTAAAAGAACCAATGAAAAGTGTGGTGCTTTGTGCAACTAGGAACCAATGGGATGATGGGTGGGGGGTACTGGGTGGCAGAGGTAATAGGATTAGACCCCCACTTCAGGTGAAGCGAGGTTTTCCGGAGTTTTATGAATAGGTCCCTTTGAGAAGCCTGCTTAACACAAAAGGCAGTGTTTCCAGTTAAATAGCCAAAAAGTGCCACACAATAGGTCCCTGCCCCATGGCACCAGGTATACAGTTGAGGACATTTGGATTATTACTGTCAGTCAGGAAAGAGCAAGGCAGATAGCTGGATTAGCATTAGAATGATTGTAGCCAGGCAGATTGGGAACAATGGGAGGTGAGATAGTAGTGGCTGAGGTAGAGCATGCACAGAGGGACAAGTCTCAATCAGGGAAATGGCAGCAGGAGATAGGCATTTGAATGATAGTTACAAGGTAGAGACAATGGCTCCAGGATGTGAGAGATGGCGGTGATTGACAGAGGGAGGCACACAAAGAGATAGTTTTTGAAATCCAAGGAAGTGACAGCAATCTGAGTTTTCCTATGCTCATGGGAATCCCCCTTTCCCTGCCCCCAAACAGCTGCCCAGGTAGAAGACAGCCATCTAAGAACATCACAGAGTAGGAGCTGCTGTTGTCAGCTACAGGTTATGGTTGTAAAATGGTTTCCCCTACTCCCGGCAGTGCAGGATCTTGGCAGGAGGCGCACTCCCGATGCCTGTTGCATCCCCAGTGCCTTGCCTTCGGTTAACCTCTTGTGTCTGGGCCGAGGGTGGTGAAGGGACCGTACCCGCACTCACGCATGCCTCCCGAGACCCCAAGCAGGGTGCTGGGACGGTAACCCAGCTTTTTACTAGCTGCAAAATATGTGCACTGCTCCAGGAGCCCTCTCCACTCAACCTGAGACTAGCCCCAGTAGAGTGAAAGGATCGGGACCCTTCTGTGTGGGGACCCGTCTCTGCGGAGACCCCGATGATCCCCGATGAAGATCCGGTGTCATAACCTTGGAGGGAACCCAGGAACACAGAGTTTTCCTACAGGAAGCTGCACTTCTCTGAATGAAAGTAATACAGCTTTAAGAGACTTCGAACGGGAGAAAGAAAGGTGAAAAGTTTAGTCGGTTAATCCAGTTAACAAGCGGCACACTCCGGCTGCAGTTCTTGGCCGAACGCCCAGAAAGGGGATTAGAGGAGCAGCGAAGCGAGAAGGTTAAGAGGATTAAATAGGTACAGGGTGAACTTTGCTGCTGACTGCTTCACTGGGGGGTTCGGGAAGGCTTGCGGCAGGCACGTGCCTGAGAACTTTTGACCCCTGCTGGCACGCGCCAGCTGTCAAAGTGCCCGCAAGCCGAAGAGAAGCCGAATTCTTAATGCGCTTTGATAAAAATGGCTGTATCTCAGCGATTTCTTGATGGATTTGGATGGGGTAAAAAGGTGGGGGTTCAGGGGAGAGTGGCCAATGAAATAAAAATATTTGGGGAGGGGTCCCATGCTCACAACATCCTGTCATGAAACAACTCCCCCTCCAGTTTTCAGAGAATTGCATGTGCTGATTGGCTGACCCTTGTATCAGTCAAACAGCCATCTTCACCCCTATCCTCAACAAGAGCTGTGTTCAAAGTAAGGGGAAAAAAAGGGGGGATTAGCAAAGCACAGAACACCAGATACATCTGATCTTCATCTGATGAAGGTACTTTGTAGTGGAAGACCCAGACAAAGGAGACTGGCTCTCATTCCCCATGATGATAGGCATAAAACCTAACTAAAAAGGAACCTGCTTTTTCCTTCCCTGTCCCAGAGTTCCCTCTTCCCTTTGGAACTTATTTCTTCAAGAGGCACCAACACATTTGCAATTCTAAACTCTGCACTGTTAGAATGGATATTGCAATCCTATGCATGCATGTGTGCATAGAAGTAATTCCATTGAGTTCAGTGGAATTTACTCCCAGGAAAAGATGTATAGGATTGCAGCCTAAATGAAGGTGGTGTCACATTGGCAATCACGGCTCCAGCCTCCAGGACCCTCAACCCTGATTTCCATTTCCTTTTCCTCCCTTCCCTTCAGACCTCCACCAGATGCGAGATCTTGCTTGATGGTGTGAGGTGATCTGTCATGCACAGTTAAGCAGATCCAGGTGTTATATTTTTGAGAGAGCCTCTGATTACTCTCTTGTGTAATGTATATGAATATGATACAAAGATTTTTTTAATGAATTGTAATGTGGCTGTATATTGTCACCCTGCTTATTTAATACATTATGAGAAATGCAGGGCTGAATGAATCGCAAGCTGGAATCAAGATTGCCAGGAGAATATATCAACAACCTCAGATATGCAGACGATACCACCCTAATGGCAGAAAGTGAAGAACTAAAGAGCCTCTTGATGAGGGTGAAAGAGGAGAGTGCGAAAGTTGGCTTGAAACTCAACATTAATAAAACTAAGATCATGGCATCTGGTCCCATCAATTCCTGGCAAATAGAAGGGGCAGAAATTGAAGCAGTAACAGATTTTACTTTTTGGGGTTCCAAGATCACTGCAGACAGAGACAGCAGCCATGAAATTAAAAGACGCTTACTCCTTGGAAGGAAAGCTATGGCAAACTTAGACAGCATAATAAAAAGCAGAGATATCACCATGCCAACAAAAGTTCGTATAGTCAGGGCGATGGTGTTCCCAGTAGCAATGTATGGTTGCGAGAGTTGGACCATAAGGAAGGCTGAGCGCTGAAGAATAGATGCTTTTGAACTGTGGTGCTGGAGAAGACTCCTGAGAGTCCCTTGGACTGCTAGGAGATCAAATCAGTCAATCCTAAATGAAATCAACGCTGACTGTTCCCTGGAACGACAGGTACTGAAGCTGAAGCTCAAATATTTTGGCCACCTAATGCGAAGAGAGGATTCTCTGGAGAAGACTCTGATGCTGGGAAAGATTGAAGGCAAAAGGAGAAGGGGAAGGCAAAGGATGAGATGGTTAGACAGCATCACTGATGCAACGAACATGAAAATGAGTGAACTCGGGAAGATAGTAGAGGACAGGAAGGCCTGGCAGGATATGGCTAATGGGATCACGAAGGGTCGGACACGACTTAACGACTGAACAACAACAAATGTGGCTTTTAAAATAAAGATTTCAGAAGTCAGAAGCATACTACCCCATTCGTTTATATATTCAATTTATTTATTTGAGGAAATGTCTGTCCTGCTATTCCACTATAAAAGTCCTCAGGGCCATGTATATCAAAGATCAGATCGCAGTACAAACCATACACCGAGAATCCAGTATAAGTGTCAATATAAACCTCTGATGTTAATTAAAGGCTCTAGTGAATACAATGCATTTGGGTTGGTACCTAAATGATAGCCATTAAAGCATTAGACAAGCCTCCTGAAGAAGGAAATTCCAGACAATGGGAGCCACTGCAGAAAAGTCCCTTCCTCCAGTGAAGACCCTCTCCTAAAGAGTGTGGAATCTGGAAAAGGGACTCCAAAGATTGTCTTAACTGCTGGGAAGGAACAAATGGGAGAATATGGCCCAGACCATGTTGTTTGAGCTACTATCTTCTCTCACATATAAAGGGTGCTGCTCCATTTTATCCTCCCGACAACTGCAAAATAAACTGGCCAAGAGGTGGTGCCTTGCCCAAGACCACTCACGGCCCAATCCTATCTAATGGTTGCACCCGCAGATTGTGCATTCTGCCAGCATAGGCTGCCACAAAGCAGGTCTGAGTTGCCCCATTGCAGATGCTGGGGCTGACCTTGGGGCAAGGGGACAAATGGCTCCATACCCCAAGGAGACCTCCAGCAGCCGTAAATCCCCCACGGGATGCAGCGGAAGCCTGCTGGAGCCGCAGCATCGCCGCTGCAGAGGGATTTAGACCGGATTGGGCTGTCAGAGACGGAATTTGAAACTAACCTCGCCACTCCAAGTCCAGCAAACTCGATGCTCTACACACCAGGCTGGATCTCAGCATCTAAAATCATGCTGGTGAATTACCTAGAATTTGGGAGATGGGGTGGCAACCATAGCCCCCCCCTGCAAAACATTCTAGGGAAGAGGAAATCATGCGCCCCTCCTCCCAGCAGTTGAAGGGAGGGAAAGGCTGGAGCCACACGCATAGTGCCCATGGGTTGGGCCTGTCTCTTGGCCTGCGGGATTCTGAGGCTGTGCTTTTCCGGCGCTCTCGTTTCCCGCCATTTCACGATGGCCCCATAAAGAGAGGACCTTCCTGTGCAGACAAACAGGAACTGAGATCACCGATGGAGCGATGATCTGGCTGCAAGATCTCCCTGCAAGAAGCCTGCTTCCCAGTGCTGAAGGTGCAAGGGAGGGAAATTGAGGGGTACAGCAGCCCTGGGAGAGAGCTAGGCGGGCAGGAAGGAGATGCCCACAGACCCGCATGGATGTGAGCTCAGACAAGAAGTCCCAGTCTACCTACTGGTCCCAGAAAGCAAGACTGAATTCCCTTGGAAGTGCCTACCCTGGACTGCTCTGAAGCCGTTTCTGGTGCGGAAGGAAAAGACGGTTCTTGACTGCAGCCCTTTCGTTCTGCTCGGCTTGTCCGACCCTTCCCTTTCCCCAGCAGTGGAGGCATCACAGTCATTCTGTGTGTGTCCCAACTGTGTATCATAGGCAGTTAGACTTCTCAAAGTGTGAGGCGAATCACAGAGCCGAGCTTCTCTAAATCTTCACTGTACTGTACATTGGTGGAGCTGAGAGGTATGAAAATGAATGGAGAGTTGTCATTGATGATTGAAATGCATTGGATCCTTCTGAAAGGCCAGAGGCCTGCGCTGTGCATCCGAGCCAGGTGATTGGCCAGTTAGAGGCTATCCCCAAATGTGAACTCTTGCCCTTCTGAATGGACACAGGAATGCTTGGGAGTGGGTTGAGAATCTCTGTGTCCTCAGGAGGACTACAATGCACCTCGCAAGAAAGCCAGCTCAGTATGTCTGTCTCAGGGTGATCATTGGATAAGCTTTCCATATTTTTGGGGAGGCAAACTGAGGCGGAAGAGACATCACAGGGGGTGGGGGTTCAGATCTTGCTAAATTGTCCCCCCTTACATTTTAATTTGCACAAAAGTCAACTGAGTTTTTGAATGACCCCAGGAATGCCCTGAGATGTCTTTTATCCTGCTATTTGCATGCAAGCTTTGCTGCCTATCTGTGAATGTCCAGAGGAAGGCATTGAGGGTGCTGATCAGTGAGAGACGAATCTGTCTCATTCGGAAGACTTCAGCAGCCCCACCAACGTTCCCTGCATGCGAGATTATGGTCCACTTACTGCCTGTGCTGTCCCTACCGACATCGTGTAAGTGCGTGTTAGTATTGATGTAGTGGTTTTTCTGAGTGATCAGATTCATTATGTCTATAGTCCTGACAACAGCCTTGTGAGGTAGGCCAGTATCAAATCCAAGCCTTCTTTCACCATTGCAGTTCTATGGTACTCATTCATTAGCTCTTAAGTTACCCCAGTACCATTTTTACAATTATTTCTTCTTTCCATGTTGCTCTTTCCTGTGTGGCAAAGGGTTTTTTATTTTTCACAAACACACATGAGGAAGCAGAAGACAGCTGCAATGAAAGTTTATTCAGCGATACCGTTCTGCCACCGAAGAAAATACTGGGAAGCTCTGTATGCCCCAGTTCAAAGATGGCTGTTCTGTCTCCCCTCTCTGTCCAGCTTCTTTTCTCGCCTGCTTGGCCAGTGGGAGATCCTCCCAGGTTCATTCCTTGACCTCTCCAGGAAGGGCAGAGCACAGCCTGCAACCTGGACACTTGCTGCCAGTCAGTGTAGACAGGACTACGTTAGATGGACCAATAGCCGGACTCCGTCACTGGCAGCTTCGTCTGCTCTTTCCCCAAGAAAGAACAGCTCTGCCCCCCCCACTCACCCTCTTCTCCCATCGGTCTTTGTATTTCTTCCCCCCCACATTCCCTTTTTTCACTACCCCCCATTACTCCCTTTCTTTGGGTGCTGCTGCTATGGCCACAACCTCCTCCTCCCAAGGTAGCAGGACATGGGGGAGCAGCAGCAGAGAAGCTGGATGGTGACTGAAGCTTTCATGCAGGGCAGAGCCTGTTAGTAATGCTGTACCCAGGTGGCGAGAATGGGCTGAGTGCAGCTGGGGCATCCCAGCTGCCTTTGGAAACCACCCAGCAGGATCAGGGATGATGGAGAGGAAAGCTGGGGGGGGGGGAGGGAATGCGGGGGTCTGGCTTCCCTGCCTTTGGATTCCCAAGGTCGATAGCATCACATGGCCGCCACCTAGTGTTGGGGAGGAATATTGCACGCTGTCGCAGTCTGCAGTGTGACCTGCTGCACCAACTGTAAACATGTATCCAAATGTGGGACTCAAAGCCACAACCCTGAAATGTAGAATCGGAAGTGTTACTAACCGCAAGGGTTAGGATGGAAAGCCAGCTTGCATGACAAGAGGTAATCCACTAGGAAGCTCTCTAGGTTCCCGATGTGCTCCGTCTCTTCAGTTAATCTGATCAGAGCATCTACTATTTTTCTCCTTTTCTTTCCTAGTTGCTTTTGTTGAAAATTCATACATTTGAAATAGTGCTTTTCAAGTGTGCAAAGGGCAGTCACATACATAATCTCAGTAATCCTTACAAACGGTTACATGTTGCAGACAGTGGGGCTGAGACGGAGACCTGGTGGCTTGTCTAAGGCCAGCTAGTGAGTTCATGGCTGAGATTCTCCGGTCGCACGGCCCCATGTTCTGCTGGTGTTTCAAGAAATCACCTAGGTTTCCCCCCCCTTCATCCTATGGGACATGCAGCAGGACCTTCTCTGTGGTGGCCCCTTCCTATGGAACTCCCTCCCATGGGGAGCTCTCTCATGTAACTTGATTATCTTCATGAACAGTGGTGGTATCTCTGACTGAAAGTGGAGGGACGGGGGGAACACTGAGCAACAAGGGCAGCGGCAGCAACAGAACCTCAATTAGTACTAAACCATCTGATAAAGGTTATGCATTTGGACCCAACAGAGCTTCACACAAAGTCCTTCACTAAAGACTTGTCATCCAATTAACAGTCCTGCCCTAAAAGGACTCTACCACGGACAGCAGGTGCAGACGTGTTCCATATGGGCTGGGAGATGTTTCCTTGCTCAGAGCTCCCACCATGGACTGGGACAACTCCTGCTGTGCCACTTTGTTCTCTCTCCCAGCCTGCAAGCCCTGGACCATCACATGAACACTACTGGGAATTGGGAGGTGATGGGAGCATCCCTTTTGCTGATGGGATGGGGGGCGGTGGAAGAGGGGAAACTTTTGGGTCAGTCCATGCTGAACTGGCTCTTCGCCCCATTTATCAATAAGGGTCAAGATCTCACTTGCTTCACGTATCTCACCAGGCACATCAATGGCTTCGTAGATATGCCTTCTTGAAGACTTTATTTGAACAAGGGCAGTGTTCTAGAACCATTTACAACAGGGGTTCTCAACTTTTGGAGGCCCACGTACCCCTACGCAGGCCTCCAGTTGCCCCGTGTACCCCCCAGAAGTTGGCCCGCTGATTTGCTCTGGGTTGCGGAGCAACCCACCCGCCCACCCGCACCGCAACCTGGTAAAAATGTTTTCAGGCACATGAAACCCTCACAAGATTTGGGTGCCACCATCTTGGATCACGTGAGATTTCACAGGATCCAAGATGGCGACGCCAGGGAGAACAAGAAAGGGGAGTGTGAAAGACAAGGCCTTTCTCCCTGACTCCATTTTAGTTGCCTGACTCCATCTTGCAGGCCTGAGTAGAAAATTTACAGCTCTGATGTCTTAAATCACTTGAACAGTTAGACAGCTGCTGGGAAGCTAACTAATTAGTGCAAGCCTGAGAGCGGGACCCATTATCTCGGACTGATAAGTCTGGCCAGTTTCTCTTTCCGTGCTGGTGGATCCTGGTACTCGTCAAGGACATCTTAATTGCAAACTATGTGCACCTGAGATTTACGGTTGGGAGGGTGACTTTGGAGCACCATGATGTCAGGGCCTAGAAACTTCGGTCCATGGAAGCCTTTGATTGGCTATTCCCTAGTTACTGGGCAGAAGAGAACCAAAGTTTACTTAAGGGATGTAGCCCTTTGTTCTGAGCGCAGTTGACCGTTTACCATCCTCTTGGAGAGGTCGGTTCGGACCTCCAGTATGGAGCCATGTCCCTTTTACGCTTATTGGGACGGATAGCTTAACATCTCTACCTTATCCGTGCTATGAGAGCCAATTGGTGAGTGTTAGGACCAGTAAGTTTTAGGAGATAGCTTTTCTTGTTTTATGTCTGTCTGTCTTGTATACCATGCCTATAAAGCCTTAAAGAATTGAATGCCTTCTAATATGTAACTTTAATTTACTTTAATAAAACCAAAATATATTTTACAGGCTTGTGTGTCTGTGTTGAGTACAAGGGAAACGGAATTCTACCCAGCCTGCCTAGCTGCTTGGTTCACTACTACCAGTGCTACCAGTAATTACTTTGAAGACTCTGAGGCTTGAGTCTGGTTCTCCTGTTGGACGGAGGGGCCAGCCTTGCAAGCACTGAGACTTGGCCTAGAGACCCCAGCTTTCCCTGGAGCTGTGGGCCTGGCGTACCAGGGTGGTGGCAGTTGATCTACCCTTGGGTTGTTGCCCAAGTTAAGGATATTCGTTCTCTGGTTTGGTCAATCTTGTTGGAGCTAAGCCAGACGTAACTGAGTAGGTAAACTTGTACTTGTCGATTTGGTTTGATTCGGTTGAGATCCAGGGATCCGATTCTTTGGAGTTATTCTGCCCCCTGATAGTAGCAGTGGGGCCTTTTTTCATGCTTGAGCTGAAGCCAGCCTGGACGAAGCTCCCCTGAGTAAAAACGTCTAAGAACTACAGGCCTGCCTGTTCTGAGTGTAATAACATCTTAACAGGAGGGACTGTGTGGTAATCAGAGGGCTGAAGCCGCCCTGGTGCTCTGGTGGGCTGAAGTTGACCAGGGGGGCGTTTGGCCGGCACTACACTGGTGGGGGTTCAGGGGTGAGCCTCCGGTCCCCGCAGTGTATCACAGGGAGCTTCGGGGGACCTTGGGAGACATTTTTGTAGACATTTTTCCAAGGTTGTGGCGCAGGCGGGCGAGTTCTCCCGCCTGCGCCACGACCCAGGAAAAACTGTGACGCTGCCTGTCATCAGCTGCTGATTGCAGCAGCTGATAATGAGCAGTGGCCCATGGACCCCTGGAGGTACACGTACTACAGGTTGAGAACCCCTGATTTACAATACCAGGGTTCAGTCTTGGGAGTAAGCATAAAGTGTACTTCTGGGCATGTGCAGACTCCATATTTTCCATCCAAGGTCTCGCTGTCACAATTAATCTACATTCTACATGGAATAAGAACATAAAAGCCCTGCTGGAATGGGCCAAAGGCCCATCTAGTCCAGCTTCCTCTATCTCACAGTGGCCCCACCAGATGCCCTAGGGAGCACATAAGACAAGATGCCTGTATCCTGTTGCCACTCCCTTGCATCTGGCATTAAGAGATAGCCTATTACTAAGACCAGGATGTTACTTATCTCCCATCATGGCTTGTAAGCTATGATGGACTTTTGCTTCATAAACCAGTCCAATCCGCTTTTAAAGGCATCCAGGCCAGGTGCCATCACCACATCCTGTGGCAAGGAGTTCCACAGATGAATTACACGCTGGGTAAAGAAATATTTTCTTTTATCTGTTTTAATACTCCCTCCACTCAATTTGAGTGGATGTCCCCTAGTTCTAGTGTTGTGTGAGAGGGAAAAGAACTTCTCTCTATCCACTCTCTCCATCCCATGCATAATTTTATATGTCTCAATCATGTCCCCCCTCAACTGCCTTTTTTCTAGACTGAAGTGCCCCAAACGTAAATTTCCTCATATAAGGGAGATGGCGAGATGCCCCAGCCCACGAATCATTTTGGTTGCTCTCTTCTGAATAAAAAGCAAAGGAGGGATTAGAAGAAGCTCATTTTCGGATTCCAGCATTGTCCCTTCGGAGTCCAGCTCTCACTCATCACACACACACTCTTCAACAAATGTCCTTTCAAGAGACCTCTCTCTGGGATAGGCAGTTATTTCACGGCCCCCACAAGTAATAATACCACCCGTTCCTTATCATTCCTTATCATCCGTTCCTTATCCTTTTCTCCAGAGACTAGATTCCAGCTCTCACACAAAATTATCAATGCATGAACTTTCTGGAGGAACTTCTCTTCCGTCGCCCCACGAGTTCAGCAACCGGATCCTTTCCTAGCACTTTGGGAAAGTAGTAGCGACACGCCCCGTTCCGCCTCCAAGAAAGAGCCGCTGGATGGGCGCGAAAGAGGGGAAAACGAAACTCAGTCCGCCATGGCTATGGAGAGTTGCAGGAAGAGGCTTCGGGACGAAGGGTCTTGCTCCGTCTGCCTGGATTATTTCGCAGATCCAGTGACCCTGGACTGTGGGCACAATTTCTGCCGCGCCTGCATCGTCAAGTGCTGGGGGGAGTCGCCCACAGAGGCCGCCTGTCCCCAGTGCAGAGAGAGGGTTCAGACGAGCAGCCTAAAGCCGAACAGGCAGCTGGCCAATATGGTCGAGCTAGTCAAGGAGCTGAGCGATCTTCCCAGGCAGGAAGCGGCGGCAGGGCGGGAAACCTGCGAGAGGCACCAGGAGCCCCTGAAGCTCTTCTGCCAGGACGACGAAGCCCCCATCTGCGTGGTCTGCGACCGATCCAAGGAGCACCGAGCTCATAAGGTGGTTCCCGTGGAGGAGGCTGCGCAGGAGTACAAGGTGAGGGCTCCGCGTTGCGCGTTCTCCTGTGCGGATTTGGGAACATGTCTCATCTGGTTTGGGGGCGGGCGGGAAGGGGACTGAACTGACCGCGCAGGAGCGGAGCGCCCTGCCTCCCCGCTCCGTTTTTGGCTCATTTTGGAGCCAGACGGACCCAGGGGAGGGCGGGCGGGACCACCTCCGCCGCAAAAATATAAGTGAGGGGCATCGCGCGTCACCCCTATACGCGCGACGCCCCCCGGCGGCCCGCCCCCCCGCTTCCCCCTGTCGACGCTAGTGCCTGGCTGTATTAAGACCTCTGGGTGCCCACAGCCAGATCGCGCGCCAGAAGCAGGGTTTGTACACTGCAATTGGATTGGAGAATATTCCCAGAATGCCACTGGGGTCCTCCTGTTCACGCAACCTGTAGGCATGAATAGGATGTAAACTCAAAGGGACTTGGGAGAGTCCAGAGCCAGTGAAATGCAACTGGGGGATCAAGATTATCGGTCCATTTGCCTGTCTCTGTGTTTCCATTATAGTTCTGATATTTACCTACCTGGTTATTTGCCAAACTTCCACCACATCTTTGTACTCTAAGTACAATGCTGAAGGCAGTTTACAGTTAATACAAAAAAAAAAAAACCAATATGACATACAAGTTTAAAATGAGAAAATCACAGTAAAACAGCACTAAACTTAGCACAAAAGAGAAAATAACAAAGCCAGGAGATTAGGAGAAAAAAACCAATAACGCCAGGATTTCTGTTTTCTCCCCAGGATCAGATCAGTCGCTCCCTAGAGACCCTGAAGAAAGAGAGAGAAAATATTTTGGTATATAAGGCAGAGAATGAGAAAGAAAGCCAAGATTTGTTTGTAAGTATTCATAATACTTGATATTGGGAAATGAACACATATCTGGAACTGAATATAAAACGCAGAAGACTCAAGAGCCGTGAGGCAGCTCCAATCTTCAGACTGTGCATTATTGGGAATTTGGGATGGCCTAATCCCACTGGGAAATATTCATGGGTTGATCTTCATATTCATCTAAGGGTGGACCTTAACTCTTCCCCTGATTAATGCTGATACAATTGGTTCGAAAGGGCCCTTCATGGTTTTCCTTATAACTTGTCTCTTGACACTGCTAGACTGACCTGCTTTTCTCCTCTTCCATGTTTGTTTTGCAGAAGCAAACGGAAGCAGAGAAGGAGGAGATTGTAGCTGCCTTCAGACAACTGCGCCAGTTTCTGGAAGAACAAGAGAAACTTCTGCTGGCCCACACGGAAGAGGTGGAGAAGGAGATTGCCAGGAGACGGGACGAGCACCTGGCCAGACTTTCCGAGGAGCTCTCCTCCCTCAACAGTCTCATCCGGGAGATGGAGGAGAAGCAGCAGCAGTTAGCGAATGAACTCCTGCAGGTAACTCAGTGGCCTTGTCTGGCCTTGTTCATGGCTGGATTTGGGAAAGCGTCCCCCAACCGGAAGATCTCAGGGAGCCTCATGAATTAAAACAATGAATGAACCTATCCATGATGGATGTGTTCAGAAATCAACAATTGCACTCACTAGGTTGCTCAGTGGCGTCGCTGGAGGGGGTGCGGCGCTCTAAGTGGCTCATGATTCACGGTGCCATCTGGTCCAATTTATGGGCAGAGGAAATTACTATTACCAGTATTTAAGAACATAAGAAGAGCCTTGCTGGATCAGTCCAAAGGCCCATCTAGTCCAGCTTCCTGTATCTCACAGTGGCCCCACCAGATGCTTCCAAGAGCACACAGTCAACAAGATAACCTGTTGTCACTCCCTTGCACCTGGCACAGAATTTATTTATATTTATTTATATTTATTTATTAATATACCACTTTTTTATATACAAAAAGTTCACAAAGCGGTTTACAGACAAAGTCAAATGATTAAATGGCTCCCTGTCCCCAAAGGGCTCACAATCTAAAAAGGGACTTGCCAGCCTGATCTGTGCTAAGAGTGCGCTGCAGGGCAAGTTGAGATAGGGCTGGACTCCTGGCTGAAGTGCATTTGTGGAGGGGGTTCGAGGGCAGTAAAAACAGGCTCATGTGCAACTCTGCAGGACAACTGGCAGCTAGGGCCAAGGAGAAGATGCGACACTGCACATTCTAAAGGAGGAGTGTTTTTATTTATTTGTTGACTACATTTTTAACCCGCCTTGCAAGGTAGATCATCATCATAAGACAGCTGCGAATGTTAAAATCATATTGGAAGTAAAAATGTCAAAGATCAATAATGAGAATGTTTTAGTGGATGAAAGAGAATGAGACCCAAGGTCTTCACCTACTGCTCTGTTGAAGAGTTGTGTCTTCCGTGTTTGCTCAAAGGGAGGCAAGGAGCGGGTTTGATGGACGTCCTCGGGGAGGGAGCTGCACACTTGTGGGGCTGCCACTGAGGAGGTCCTGTACCTGGTACCCCGGAAACATACTGCAGCTGGGTCAGGAATTGGAGATTGTAAAGTACCGGTAGATCTTCAGTCTTTTCGGCACTTAGCCATATTCCAGTGTCTGATAAAGATTTTGTTTGCGCTGTGGCAGGTGCTGAGTTCTCTCTTCTTTCTCTTGTTTCTCTCTAGAATGTTGGAAACACCTTGCAGAGGTGAGTGGAACCCACAGCATTACGATTCAGGCAATGGTCTACTCTAGATCACCCCTGCATGGCAAGTCATACTGCGTAGATCCAGCTGTGGCTTGGCTCTCTTTAATTTTCAGGCAAGTCGTAGAGAGTAATGCAAGTCAGTTTTACTTAGCCCGAAATCATCCACGGTGGGGTGTTTACTCTGTGCCTTATAATACTCTTAGAGGATATATTGGAGATTCCCGTGCTCCCACCCCATTCTATGGAGCACCTCTGAGGCTCCACACCAGGGAGCATCCAGTCCTCTGTGCTGCATCTGTCTTCAGTCTTCCACCTCGTTCCTTCCTTTCTATTGATTTTGGGAATTCTGGACTGGATGGCTGGTGACTTGACATTGTATCTCTCCGCCAGGTGCAAGAAGGAGGCGGTGAAGAATCCCGTGGCATTTCCTGCTGCACTGAAGTTGCAAATCTATGACTTCAGTGACATAAATGCCTTTCTGGAGGTCACCATGAAGCAGTTCAAAGGTAAAGTTGAATGACTACAAGGATTTTACTCTGGATATTACACGGGTGAAGATGAATGAAATATTCCCAGTCCCTTGTGGTGTCAGAGAAGGCCAGGAAGGTCGGTGCCAGTTGAGGAGACAGTATAGACTAGAGAGTCCAATCCTATCCTCCCCCACCCCGCCTGTGGACCAGTGTTGCTCCTACAGGGGGCAGCCGTGGGGGTCTCCTCTGAGTAAGGGAACATTTTTCCCTTACCTGGGGGTAAGCCTCTTCAATGTGGGGAGTTCCACTTGGATCTACGCCCGTGAAATTGCAGGAGCAAGCCCACATTAACACATTAACCTCTTGAATGGCCTGAGGGTGGCCAACGTTTGGCCTTCGGGTTGGGCAAGGATCAAGAGGGCTGGTGGACAATCTCATACTGCAGATGATCCTGCCCACATCCTCAGGCTCGACAAGTTGAAAAGAATCCAAAAGAACTGGCCAATAGATTTCTCCAGGGCCCTCAACTGGACTCGTGGTGGATGCGAGCGATGTTTTATCTTCAAAGAGCCTAGCAGGCATGTCACAGCGGACTGTCATATGCTCCGATCTCTCCTCCATTGAATAATAATAATAATAGGCATATAATTCCACTGGACAACTCTCTGCAGATGCGGTCATGGGAGAAAGAACAGCCTTCTTCACTGCAATCGCTGCCACGGAATAGGCCCTAAAATGAGCTCTAACCTGTGCTCGGTTGGGCTCATTACGAGTCTTCCTGCATCGTCACTCTAGGAGTCTGTCTTCTCGTTTTGTAGCCCTTAACTCCTCAGTAAACCCAGGAGTTTCCCTGGCTCCACAAGACAGCAGAGGCCACTCAGGATGAATCTGATCCAGGGCCCAGGTCATTTCCTTGGGGGTCAACCAAAGTCTTAGTTGAGTCACTGGCTCTGGTTCATATATGTTCCCAGTATCTGGTTGAGAAGCCACTTGGGAAATTCATGTTGACTGTTCTCTACTCCACGGAGGAAGAATGGGAGAGAACTATAAAAAATAGTTCACCTCTGGTAATAAACACTGGAGTGATCACGTGAGTGAATCACTCTGGCATTAGAGTTGATGTAAGAGAACCTCCAGAATTTTAATTTGCAGTCTTAACTGGCATATGCAATTGGAAACCCTCCGAGTGATCTGGGCAGAAGTGACTTCCTTCTTCTCCGACTTCCAGCAGGGACATGTTCAGATCAGCCTCTTTCTGCAGACACTCTACAGTCTTCCTGGCTCCTCTCGCTAGAACTTCTCCCTGGCTAAAATGGCTCTGGATTGTTCCTGAAAACCCCAAACTTGAGTTCTGAGATCCTGGCATGGAACTGTGCCTTGATGCAAGTTGTGCTTTTCAGATTGGACTTGGCCCCAATTCAGCTAAGGTCGTTGTGACTAAGCCCCATTAATCTGAATGGAAAAGATTGTTGTGACTGATTTAGGGTGATATTAATATTTTCAATTCGATTTCTAATTGGGACCTTTGGGCCTCAATCCTTACTATGCATCTTACCAAACGAGTCCCATTCAAGGGGTTTAACTTCTGAGTAACCATGAGTAGAATTGATGTTCTATAAATGTTTTAAGGTGATCATCTTAAATGTTGACAGGCCAAATTTGATAATTTTCCTATAGGTTGTTTTATGTGTGTGTTTTTAAATTTAGCACAGATATAATTGGGATTGTTGAAGAAATGTCCATTAAGAGAAGACAAGTGCGACTCAATCAAAAGAGATTAGAATTGGGGGAGGGTTTTGCCCGCCCCCGCCCCCATGTCTTTCCCAACTTTCTGATTTGAATTAAGAAAAATTAGATACTGTCAAGTTACCAACGGATGGTTTTTCCCCTGCACAGCATGTGATATCAGCACAGGGGTGTGACTCTAAATCTTTGTTCCCTTTTCTTCCCCAGACACTCTGGTATCTGGACTTCCGCTTCAGGAAGGTAAATTGTGGGATCGCATGGAGGACAGAAGTCATAGAGGGGACGGGGGACTTGGCAGGAAGTTGTCTGCCTGTATTTCATTGGATTTTTCTTTGGAACTAAGAATGGGTTAATTAGGAGTTGTGGGAAGGAAGGGGGAGGGACCAGTTTCGTGCCAATAGCAACTTTGTGTTCCTCTATTCTCAATATTGATTCACATTTGAACATTTACACCCCATCATTCAGTATTCTGAACAATCAGAGCAGCTCACAAATGATACAATCCTGCTACTTCAGTAGTGCTGAGTCAGCCCAAGGTTCATCCAGTCCAACAGTGAGCTGCCAGATGGAGAGCCCATAGGCAGGGCCTGAAAGCCACGACCATCGCATTTGTTCTGTGGATGTAGCGCTTGAAGGGAGGCTTATAAACAGGTCCCCGTCTGGTCTCCTGTGCCGGACATCAGTTCTTCCAGTGACTGGGCTCAGGAGCTTTATAAAACGCCATCGTTTTTTCTTTTCTTTTAGGCAACAAATGGTTGACATAAAATAATATTGGCTAGTAAGAAATGTTTCAGGGCTAGTAGATTTTGTGGTGGACAACCCCGGTTGTGGTATCCCATTCTCCTGACTTGAGTGTTTTAGCTCTTGTTTCTTCTCTTTTGTCTGTACTTGGTCTGCTACAAGTCCATTTCACTGGACAACTCTGAATTCACAATATGAAAGAAAGAGAACTTTCTTTTCATTTCCTATTTCACTGGACAACTCTGAATTCACAATATGAAAGAAAGAGAACTTTCTTTTCCTTTCCTAATTGTTTCCTTCAGGGATGTCACTGGAGCGTGTGGGGGGGTGGGCCGTCAGGGGGTGACACGCACCCCCGCGCGCGTCACCTCCGTGACGCGCATCGCCCTCCGGACGCTCCAGGGCCTTCTGAAAGAAGGCCCAGTGCGTCAATACGGGAACTTTTATGGTTTTCGCGCATGCGCAGACCGTTTTGAGGGCAAGAGGGCAGGCCCTTGCCCTCAGAAACGGTCTCTGCGCATGTGCAAAAACTGTAAAAGTTCCCGTATTGACGCATTGGGCGCCGGCCGGGCCGGACGCTCCAAGGCCGGCTCCCGGGCCGGCCTCAGAGCGTCTGGAGGGTGACGCAGATCTGGGCGGGGGGCACCCGGGGCAGGGTGCAGCCGGGTTGCCCCCCCAAAATCGCAATTGTTCCTCGGGGGGGCATGGTCGGGGGGGTCACTAGGGTGACGCGCCCCCCCCCCCGCCTTGGGGTGACGCGCGTCCTAGTGACGCCTCTGGTTTCCTTCCCTAAACTAAGATGCCCTAAACGCAGTTTCTGCATTGTTCAATCTATAACAGGAGTTTTTAATGGATATTAAGGCATCATCACCAGTTACTTTCAGGTTTTCGGAGGCCAGAAAACACAGGTAGGTGGCTCTGAGCGCGCCAGAGGGCCCTTGTCAGCATTCCCGAGTGGCTCGGCCAAAGGCAGGAGCCACTTGGGAGCGAAAACACGCCGCTGAAAGTGCCATGTAGGAGCAGGGTTCCAGTGGTCCGAGTGTCACCAGCAGTCGACCGAAGTACCAGCGTTGGTACTAGTACCACTGGTTGAGAAACCCTGATCTATAACATTATTTGGATGCCCTGACTGCATCTCTGTTACATTTTCTATTTCAATTAAGAACATAAGAAGAGCCCTGCTGGATCAGGCCAAAGGCCCATCTAGTCCAGCTTCCTGTCTCTCTCAGTGGCCCACCAGATGCCTCAGGGAACACAAGACAACAAGATACTTGTATCTTGTCGCCACTCCCTTGCACCTAGCACAAAGGAAACCTACTCCTACAACCATGTAAAGGTGTATAGATTGGAGCCCTAATCTAGTTATTTATCTGCAGAGGCGGAACCACGGCGGAGCGCGTGGAGCAGGAGCTCCAGGCACTCGGTCGCGGGCAGGCGGCAGGAATGGGGGCGGGGGAACTCACCCTCTCTGAAGCAGTTTGTTGGGAAGTAACTTTCAGGGTCTAATCCTGATGTCCCACTGTGCCACCAGAACTCATGTTCCAGTGGTGCAGTATGCCCAGTGGCTGTTGCAAAAGGCAAAAGGCTATATGCCAAACAGCTCATCCTGGCTGCTGCTCCAAGCAGTGAGTGGCCTAGGCCATGCACCAGTGTCCAGAGAAAGAGCCTTGGCACCAGTAAATCAGCACGTGGTGCAGGGGGGGGGGGATCAGGGGAAGGAAGGCAAATGGAAGCTGGGAAGGTGGTGGTTTCCGTGGCTGCAGCAGCACCAATATCCTCTACGCCTTCCCAGCTTCAGTCCACCTTCCTGGGTTCTCTTGGACTTATTGCAGCCTGAAACTCTCCCGCGGAATGCAACACCCACGCCATTGTTGCAGCTGCATAAGCATAGCAGGAGTTAGGCAAGATTAGGCTCACTCCTCCCCCCTCCCACTGCAGAGAAAGAAGTGTCTGGTGCTCTCGTGGGGGTTGTCTACTCGCCTTGTGTTACTTTCTGCTTGCCTTTTAGCATCTCTGTTAATAATATTAGCTCACTCTCCCCCCCCCCCCAATGCGCTGCTTATAACTACAATTTTTAAAAAGTGATTTTTTTAAAACAGGGTGATTTATTAAATAGTGTAATTTATTAAATAGTGTAATTTATTAAAAACAATAACATCACTTTCTGCTTACTGACATCACTTCCAGTCCTAGGTCTTGGGGGGAGGGGGCTCGACAGATTATCATTCTACAAAAGGGGGTCCCGGTGCTAAAAAGACTGGGAACCACTGCACTATGCCCACAAAACTGACCTGCCTTCATCATTTTTGTTTGCTGGCTTTTTTTGGTGGGGGGGGGGAGTTTTCATTGTCTGTGGGATCCATTTATATTTGAAACCATTTTTAAATGGTTTAAAAATATAAGCAGCACAAGATAGTTGCTACCCAAAATAAAAGCTGCAGCACAAAATAATAATAATATCCACAGCTGAACAATCCCCAAAGTGCGACTTGCTCACCACCACCAGACATGCTTCTCGCCTCCAAAAATGGGGAGAAAGGCAGCTAATCGGTCAAAGATCCACCTTTCCAGAGCTTGATCTTTTACGTTCAGCAGGGAGACAGCAATTTTCCTTTTGCATCCCTCTATCTTAATGTCTTTTGCTATGCAGTGACGTACCTACACCCGGTGGGAGGTGTCAGAGCGCTTGATTGACGCAGCAGCTACGGCTTTGAGGAATCACACGGAGTCAGGAGAAAGTTTAAACAGTCTATTTACATTGCATGGAAGAAGAACTTACAGGAATCAGACAAAGCAAAATATAGGCACAGCAGTAACACATCTTCTTGCCAGCAGTTAAAAGAACAATAAATCACAGCAATACGTCACTCTCCTACTATCCCACACATTCCTCTGCTTCTGCTCCAGCTTTATACTTTGCAGCTTTCACAGAGCCAATGGGATGGTTTCGTCTATCTCTCCCCACCTTAATACAGGTGTTTGAATTAGCTGTCTGCTTATGCAGAGTGACTAAGCACTTTTTTACACTTTTTCTGCTTGCCTATTCAGACATGGCCAGGCTTGTTCTGGCTTGTCCTGGCATGTCCTGCAAATTCAATTGTAGATTCAGGTTCTACAGTACATTAAGTATTAAACTCTGACAGGAGGGGGCCCGTGAACAAAAGTGCTGCCCCTCCCTTCCTTGAAGGTGACGTTGCCGCCGCAGCTGCTCAAAGCCTTCTAAGGCTCCAGGCGGGACAAACAGCTTGTGTCTTTTTCGCCGCGATTGTCCCCCCCCTCCGCGTGCCGCCTCGGGATCCACTGCCCCCCCCGCCCCACTACCTACGCTTCTGTTGCTATGTAAGATGCTTTATGAGCTATTCTTTGATGAAAGGGTTATTAAAAATACGTTTACACAGGTGTCCCCCGTTCGTTTAATGACAGTGGCCCCCCAGTACAGTACCCTACAAAAGGTCACTGCTGCTTGCCCTTGAACCTGCTGCTGTTTTACCAAATGGAGGCAGGAAGCACTCGCAGCCCTTTTAAAAACTTTTTTAACACGTCCTTTTAAATCCCCTGCCCACCAGCCATTAGGCACTGAACATCAAAGCACTAATCTAGCGCCAAACAGCTGATGGGCTGGGGATTTTAAAAGACCCATCTGGAGTACTTGCCATTATTGCCTATTACAGCATTTCTCAAAGAGTGCTTAGAGTGCTTGCGGTACTGGGGAAAAAGCGCATCAAAATGGCGTGTTTTTTTACTCACTGGGGCTTCAGGGGGGTGCAGGGAGGTCTGCATGACCCTCCACAGGCCTCCCCGATGTTTAGATCGCCAAAAAACAGCGATTTTAGACTACTTTCAGTCATGAAAACAGGAAGTGGTCTAAAATAGCCGTTTTTCGGCAATCTAAACATCGGGGAGGCCTGTGGAGGGTCGTGCAGCCCTCCCTGCACCCCCCAATCCCCGGTGAGTAAAAACAGTTTGGGGTGCTTTTTTCCTGGTGGTGGTGCCAATCCCCGGGATCGACGGTGGCAGCATGCTTCTCCCACCCCTTAAGGGGGTAGGGGAAGCATCACGTTTTTCTGGTGGGTCACGAGCCACCAGTTTGAGAACCACTGCCAAATTGCAATTGCACTGTACATGCATTACGTAGGCTATACATGCTATCCCAAAATCGGCCACTAGATGGTGGTGAAGACTCACTTAACACCGGATTCACTTTACAATGGAGTTTTAAGAAAGCCTGTAAATAATGAGTGTGTGTGGAACCCTTTCTCTCAAAGGAGAAGCTGAGATACAGGAACCAAAGCCAGGGAAGTTCTAATCCAGGTCCAGCAGAGGCTCCACTGACTCCCAGGTTGCCTGATTCTCCTGGGATGAGGGGGATGTGGGTGTAGCCGCCAGGCTCAGGCCAGCCAGCCCCTCTCCCTGTGAGCCACCTCAGGACAGAGATGGCACTACCCGAGCCCTGCTTAGAAAGGAGGTGAGGAGCATCTCGGCTCTGAGTGCAGCAAGAGTTGGCATTGTGAGACATCTGTCCAATAGGACTCCTCTGCTAGTCCCTGTAGTCGGCTTTGTCACTAAGCCCACAAAACTGACCTGCTTTCAACATTTTTGTTTGCTGGCTTTTGGATTGGGGGGGGCACTTACCATTGTCTGTGCGATCCATTTGTATATTTGAAACCATTTTTAAATGATTTAAAAATATGTTTGCCCCAATGACCGGTGCTTTTCAACTTATTCATAAATGACCTGGAGTTGGGGGATAGGCAGTGAGATGGCCAAGTTTGCAGATGACACTAAACTTTTCCGGGTGGTGAAGACCAGCAGGGATTGTGAAGAGCTCCAGAAGGATCTCTCCAAACTGGGAGAATGGGCAGCAAAATGGCAGATGCGCTTCAATGTAAGTAAGTGCAAAGTGATGCACATTGGGGCAAGAAACCAAAATTTTACATATACGCTAATGGGTTCTGAGTTGTCTGTGGCGGATCAAGAGAGAGATCTTGGGGTGCTGGTGGACAGGTCGATGAAAGTGTCGACCCAGTGTGCGGCGGCTGTGAAGAAGGCCAGTTCCATGCTCGGGATCATTAAAAAAGGGATTGAGAATAAAACGGCCAATATCATTCTGCCTTTGTACAAATCGATGGTAAGGCCACATCTGGAGTATTGTGTCCAGTTCTGGTCACCACACCTCAAAAAGGATATAGTTGAATTGGAAAAGGTGCAGAAAAGAGCGACTAGAATGATTCGTGGGCTGGGGCACCTCCCTTATGAGGAAAGGCTACAGCGTTTGGGGCTTTTCAGTCTAGAAAAAAGGCTGTCTGTGTGCTCCCTGAGGCATCTGGTGGGGCCACTGTGTGATACAGGAAGCTGGACTAGATGGGCTTTTGGCCTGATCCAGCAGGGCTCTTCTTATGTTCTTATGTTCTTATGTAATGTTCTTGTTTGTTAAGCAGCACAAGACAGTTGCTACCCAAAATAAAAGCTGCAGCACAATAATAATACCGTAATATCCACAGCTGAACAATCCCCACAGAGCTACACGCTCACCACCGCCGGACACGCTTCTCGCCTCCAAAACTGGGGGAAAGGCAGATTTTATTTAAATTTAATTTATTTAAAGAATTTATACCCCGCCTTTCTCCTAACAAGGGCAATCAAGGCGGCTATTCCGTTTCCAGGCTCAGGATTAATTTATGTATTATAGAGATTTATATCCCACCCTATCAAAAATGTATATCAAGGCAATCATCAATATTAGGATGTCATTCTCCCAGCTAATTCAGCTTCTCTTTCCTCCTCTCCCTCCACCCCGACAGCAAATGTGACTCTGGATCCAGACACAGCTTTTCCCCGACTCATCCTGACAGAGGATCACAAAACCGTGAGATATGAAGATAAACGTCAAGCTCTGCCCAACAACCCCAAGAGATTTGATGTCTGGTCTTTTGTGCTGGGCCGTGAGGGATTTACAGCAGGCAGACATTTCTGGGAAGTCACTGTGGGATGTGAGGAATCCTGGGCTGTGGGTGTTGCCAGAAAATCTGTGAAAAGAAAGGGTGAATTTGATTGTAGCCCTAAGGAAGGGATCTGGGATATGGGGAAGTGGGCAGGAGAGTACAGAGTTTGTGTTTCCCCGGATTACCCTCCTCTGTCCCTGAGCCAGGAGCCCAAGAGGATCCGAGTGACTCTGAACTGTGCTGGGGGGCGAGTGGCCTTTTTCGATGTGGATACAGGAGCACAACTCTACGTGTATTCAGGAGCCTCTTTCGGTAGAGAGACCATTCTGCCTTCCTTTTATGTGGTCGATGGCCACCTGACACTTTCTGTCCCTGAGCTGCTCAAGGAGTGCAGAGACAGGTGTACCTAACCTTACCACACTCCTGAAACACATTCAGCTTTTTGCTCCAGACTAGCTTGAAGCACAACATTTTTTAAAAAATGTTTACATTGAAGCTGTGTTTGCAATGGAATGATTGGCTAGGCCTTGTGTCTGTCATGAAGCAACTCCCCCCTCCTATTTTCAGAGAATTGCTTGTGCTGATTGGCTGACCCTTGTATCAGTCATGTGTTTGTCATGAAGCAACTCCCCCCTCCTATTTTCAGAGAATTGCTTGTGCTGATTGGCTGACCCTTGTATCAGTCAAACAGCCATCTTCACCCCTCCCCTCAACAAGAACTGTGTTCTCAAACTAAGGGGAAAAAGGAGGAGGGAAATTAGCAAAGCACACAACATCTGATACATCTGATCTTCATCTGATGAAGGTACTTTGTAGTGGAAGACAAAAGAGAGTGGCTCTCACTCCTCACAATAGCCAAGAAAACTAACTAAAATGGCAGTGGAAAGGGTTGTTTTGACTTCAGTCCTGAGGAAGGAATCTGGCTTTTGGGAAAGTGGGCAATTGAGAACAAGGTTCTCAGTCCCCCTGATAGCCTTCCTTTGTCCCTGAGTGGGGAGCCCCAGAGGGTCCGAGTGGCTCTGAACTGTGCTGGGGGCCTTTTTTGATGCTGATTTGGCCGCTCTGCTCTACACAAACTCAGATGCCTCGTTCTCTGGCGAGATCCTTTATCCCTTCTTCTGTATGAAAAAGCCCACCTCAAACTTTCATGATCTTCATAAGCAGGTTTTACTCTCCAGAGCAGAATAATTAGTGATAAGAAATCAAACATTTCTTGTTGCCAAGACATTATCTAAAGATCAAGAGTACCTTTTACAGCTCTGCAAAAAGGGGGGTGCCCCATATCCCTCTCACTGTCATCAAAAGTGGTGTTGGTGGGAATGCAGAGCAGGGCCTCCTTGGTTGCAGCCCCCAGCCCTTGGTGAAGACAGGTTATTGGTGCCTGCTTTCTTAGAAGTGAACTGATTTGTCACAATCTGTTTTGTTTCTCTGAAGCTTTTTGGTTTTCTGCTCTTGTATGTTTTTTTTATGCTATTGAGAAGGAAGACCCTTTTGGGTGGAAAAGCAGCCTAATGAAAGTTAATACAAACACACATTTAATGGGACAAACATTCTTGCTGTTGAACAAGCAGTAAACAAATATTATCCTTTGACATTTCTGGTGTAAGAAAGGAATCTCCTAACTATATATGTGTTTGACTGCCTATCTTGCCCTACCCTCATTTTTTCAGCCAGACTTGGTTTTAATTTTTTAATTGCTACGTGGCCTATTTGAGCAGGACTCATCATTACTATGTTGGATCATTAGTTTTTTTAAAAGAGTTCCAAATTTGCCGTATGAATGAAGGAGGGGGGGGGGTTGTGGTGTTACATATGCCAAGCCCTGGGCAGCAAGTGGTGGACCCCCAGCGGCACAGCGGGAAGGGGGGTTGGTGCAGCAAAAGGCAGCAATTTTTTTGCTGCTTTTCACCACCGCGCGAGGGAAAGGAGCTGCCCATCTGCCCGTGCTTCTACTGGCTTTTTTTGGCCCAAAAACTGCCGGGGTGTGTGTGTTTCAGCTGGAAAAGACCAGAACATGATGTTGCCCCCAGAGGGGGCGGGACTAGTGGCATCGCAAGGGGTGCGTCACGGGCTGCCGCCCCCAGTGGCACAGGCTGCCGCCACCACCACCACCCCCGAGGCTGGCTACGCCCAGCCCATCAGTTCTGAGTGTGACAAGCAAATCCAATTATGCTCAGCCTTCTGCTTTTAAACGTTTGTTGTTTAAGCCAAATAATAATGTCTACATTGCTGCCCCAGTATAGCGGATAACCTGAGTGTAGAACTACTGTGGACCAAGTGAAAAGGACAGGGAGAAAATAAACCTGAAGTGACTCTTGTTCTTGGTCAGTTACTTTGATTTGTTGAGCATTCATGTGATTATTCACACTCTGCCTCAAAGACAAATGTGCGAACGGAGTCTCTGCAAAACCACTGCCTGTGAGCAATGCAGACGTCCCTGCCTGTGGTACGCCACCTTTGATAGCTCTGTGTGTGTGTATGTGGGGGGGGGTACTTATGAACTGAGAGAGCATTGACATAGCTAGCCCATAAATTGAGAACCAGTTGAGGCAAGCCAGGATGGTGTAGTAGTGGTTCAGGAGTTGGACTTAGACCTGGAAGATCCAGGTTCAAATCCCCACTCAGCCGCGTAGCTTCCTGGGTGACCTTAGGCCAGTCACTATCTTTCAGCCTTACCTTCCTCACAGGGTTGTTGTGAGGACAAAAGGAGAGAACTATGTACCCCACTCGCAGCTCCTTGGAGGAAGGGTGGTATAAAACTGGAAAAATAAACCACTTTCTCAGTTACTTCTGTAAGTTCTATCTGTGCTGCAGCGCCTCTGACCCCTCACTTCAGCATCTGACAAGAGTCACTGAGTGTGAAGAGATTGAAACTTAGAGAGAGAGAACATTATGATAGTTGTTTGGTTTTTTTTGAAAGCTGGGATCAACATCTGAAAGGAGGATTGATCTGTAGATTGCCGGAGGGAACCCTGAGGGAAATGTCCTGGGGGAGATGCTGCCACCCACCAGGGAGGCAGCTCACTCCAGTTCTTGCTGCTAAACTTACAGCTTGAAGATTGTAGCATGGATCCAACTTAGAGCGAAGTTTTTTAGGCTTCTGTAGAATTTATTTTCTTGTATTGTGTGTTCTGTCTTTTGGTCTTCTTGAAGGCCTTTGCTCTCATTATTATCCTATTTTCTTAATAAACTCTTTTGAGTAACCTTGCACATTGAGTAGTAATTTGGATGAACGGAATCAGTGCAGACCTAACTAATTTCGTTCCCAAACCAATTCGGCCCTTTAGCAAGACAAAAGGATGAAGAGGAAAACTTCTCAGCTATCTGTTCTGAGCCGAGATAAAAATGGGTTGAAGAGCAGTGGTCGAATCTACATAAGGATCAGGGCTGTGGGCGAAGGGCATGTGCTGGTGGGGAATGAATTAAATGCAGTCTCTGGGTAAGAGCTGTGCTTTGCCTGAAGAAACAGCAGGGGGGGGGGGCTTCTAGGTGATTTTGATGCGCACCCCTAATTCATAGTAATTTAAGCAGCAGCTCCCAGATCACAGAACGTGACACTGAGAGACAATTGTGCGAATCAGTGGTTCTCAAACCTTTTAGCACTGGGGCCCACTTTTTAAAATGACACTCTATTGGGACCCACCTAGCTTTACAAGACTTAAAAAAAGATGATCTATAAATAAATATAAGGAGCTCAGCTGCTTGCAGGGTAATTAGCAGCTATATTGCAAACTGCAGGAGCTCAGCTCTTTGAAGGGCAATTAGTAGCTATCTAATTTTTGAATAGCCTCAGGGCTTGTGGCACTTACTGATCTGATCTTTCTAATCACCAGAAATCAGGTCGCGACCCACCAAGTGGGTCTTGACCCACAGTTTGAGAAACACTGGTGTGAATCATTCAGTGGCAGGAAGAAAAACAGCAGGTTGGGTGGAGGAAGAGGGAAGAATGAGGGCACTGAGAAGGGAATGATGCTATTTAAAGGAGTTTCCAAAAAGAAGTTTTGCACATGACCACCTTGCCCTCCAAAGGCTGAAATGTTGGTTTTTGATACACACAACCACATTCCCCTCTACTTGGCTATGGAGTTCACTGATGGGTCTTGGACAAGGCACCGGTTTTTATCCTTACAGGGTTGCTGTGAGGCGAAATAGTTCTTCCTTGGATGAAAGATGGAATAGAAATGAAATTAAGCCTCACTCCTTTCTGTTGTGCAGGAATGGGTACTTTGACGAGGCAAAGGCACTCTGCATTTGCCAGGTGCAAGGGAGTGGCGACAGGATACAAGTATCTTGTTGTCTTGTGCTCCCTGAGGCATCTGGTGGGGCCACTGTGTGATACAGGAAGCTGGACTAGATGGGCCTTTGGCCTGATCCAGCAGGGCTCTTCTTATGTTCTTAGAGGCACCCTTGCGCTTGCCCAGATTCAAGGGCTGAACTCTGCAAAGAGCTGGCTTGTGTGATGCTCAGAGAAGATTGGTCTTGACAACTGGAGGGGCCAATGGAGAGTTGCAGAATGATACGAACAAAGGGACTGTGAGGTCCCTCTGGCTATGTGTTTGAGCTTTCCCTTCCCAAGCCACCTCACCAGCCTTCCCTCCTTGCTAAAGGGAGTGCTCTACTAAGGCTGTAATCCTATACATGGAAGTAGTGTAAAATAATTCCAATTTAACTCAGTGGGGCTTCCTTCTGAGAAGACATGCATATAATTATGCTCTAAAACAGAAAACATTGTACGCATTTCCTCTTTGGACCACAGGTTTCATGGTGTTTCAAAACATGGTGTTTCACCATGAAGAACTATACCTTGTGCATGCCCTAAAGCAGTGGTTCCCAAACTGGGAGGCACGGCTCCCAGGGGAGCTGCGGAAATTGGCCAAGGGAGCTGCGGAGTGCCACGGAATCCTCTCGGAAAACAGTGCAATGCCAATTGGCAGGCATCAACATAATGTAATAGGGAGCCACGGCCAATGGTCGCCAATGGTCAAGGGAGCCGCAGGTCAAAAACGTTTGGGAAACACTGCCCTAAAGTGATTGGCAGGTGTCTACCTTCTATTGGGGGTCAAAACAAGTTTGGGAGTGTTACCACAAACTCACACGTGGTGGTGTTTCTTTTCTCTTTGAGAATGCATATCTAATACTGCTTCCACCTCTGCACTGGCCACTGAATCTTGCTGTTGTGTCTTTCAAACATATCTCTTGCATCACCTAGATGGGCGGCTAGGTGTTTCCACAGCAAAACACAACCAGTGCATAGATGTCCATGTTCTAGCATAGTGGCCCATTTCACGATGAAAGACTAAATAGGAGCCACTTGGTCTCTGCAATAGTCGGGCTGCTCCCACAGGGCAACATTCAGAGAGCAGTTGAGGCAAGCAGGCGGCCTCTTGCTTAGGCCAGGTTGTCCTTGAAAAGCAGTTGCACACTGCAGCAGGCGCAGAGCGAGCATGTCACTCCAAGTTGGAAAGAGCTGAATTGGCTCCCCCGTTACTTCTAGGTAAAAATTCGAGGTGCTGGTTATGATGTTTAAAGCTCTAAATGGTCTCAACCCTAGGACTCTTAAAGACTGTCTGCTCACCAGTGATATGACCTGCCAAACAAAACATTCTGAAGAGGCTCTGTTCCATGCACTGATTCAAGCTGAGGCTCGGTTGTTGTGCACTCAGGACAGGGACTTTTCGGTGGTTGCCCCCAGTCTTTGGAAATTGCAATACCTGTTGCAGTGGAGGCATGCAACAGCCACCTTTGATGTGGGGCTCAGCAGAGTTCCAAAGGAAGCAAGGAGAGGGGGTTAGTTGCAGCCAGCGGGGAGAAAAAGGGCAGAAGAGTTCAGCAGGCAGAGATGAGGCTCAAACTGCCTCCCTGCGTGGTTTCAGAGACCCAAGGGGGGGGTTAGACCTGGTTCTCCCTCCTCCAGTCTGGCTTGGGCTGCTTCCCTGAGTCCCACAGGGAATTGACTGTGGGACCCAGGGAAGCAGCCCTGTTCAGGCAGCTGGCTAACGAGGCCCTTCCACTCCAGATCCAGACCGACCACATCCCTAGCTAGTTAAAGAGCTTTAAAACTCTGCCACTCAGTGCACCTGTCTCATCCCACCCCATGCCTGGATCCACCATCCCAGCTGCCATGGCAACGGGGGTGCTAAAGCCACTCTATGCAAGCCACAAGGGGTGTCCCTGTGTGGTATCTGTCATTTCCTGTAGCAGCAACATTGGGCGTGCTATTGTTTGTCCGAGGGAGGGGTGAAGAGAGAAATCTTTCTCCTGGGGGGGGGGAAGGTGGGATATAAATCCAGCAGCAACAACAACAACAACAGGTTTCCTGTGTTTTTAATTTTGTTGTATAGGATTTATGACATTTTTATTGAATATTTTTTACCATCTTGGTCAAATGAAAAGTGGTTGAGAAATTTAATATGTAAATAAGAAGCAGAAAAAATCCTAGTCATTACATCGCCTGGCTATATAGTGGCCAGTTAACCTGTTCGGGGTGGGGGCAACCGTCCCCCCCAAGTAGTGGAGTCCCCCACTGCCTGACCCATTGCTGAGTCATGAGCACACCTTTGCACAGAATTACCTGGAGTTTGGATTTGCAGACGGGGTTAATAATATATGAGATGCTGATAAAAATGGGGTATTGTATTCTATATAGATTTGCTGTTGTCACAATGAAGACAACTCTAGGGGTAAAGAGCTAGTGATTCAATAGGCAGCACTGTGAATTGTATTTAGGAAGTCCACAAAGTAGTTTTGGGAGGTCTGCAGGCAAAAGGAACTAGAGTCTACTCTACAGTACTAGGCTCCAGTTGCACCAGAGATGGTCAGCAAGACATGGGTTAACTCTGTCCATGCTGGAACAAAATGTGCCCTTGTTCAAACTAGCCAACTCCTTAAATGGAATTTTGGGGGATCAAGGTTCTACCATTCTAATTGGTTGTTCAAAGGCGGGAAACCCAAGGTCAGCCCCCCAGAACTCCTGCTCCAAGGGAAGTCAGGTGGGAACAATACACTAGTTTCAAGGGTAGGTGCAGGATACACATCTTCAGCAACTGGCAATTTACTAACTGCCTCTTCTCCATGGTTTTGCCTGCACCCTAGAGGAAGTCCAGGCCTAGCAGAGAAATGCATATTCCTATGTGCCCAATGTGGATAAAAGAAGCACAAAACTCATTTATCCAGATGCTAAAGTTTCCTAAATGTAACAGTAATTAGAATAAAGATAATAGGATGTGGGGGGGGGGGGAATGCAGTAAAGACCATGAGTTCCAGTGAGATAAACTTCCATATGTATACAAGTTCCACCTGAAATTTGCAACTGGTAGCCAAAAGTGACATACGTTGGCCTCACCTGGACTGAGCTCCTGCACTAGTGTAAGAAAGGCTTTACAAGCTAGTCTGGAAGGCCAGGTGGACCTCCACTACGAGAGACTTCCATAAAGCACTGTGACAGAGATGACAATTGTCTTCAAGCCCCTGAATCCCAAAGGAAGGATTGTGACATCGTTCTGATGACCTATGACATCGGCTTTGACCTCTGATGACTCTGACATAGTCACTGTCTTGCGGGCATTTCTCCCTTTTCTAGCCCATCTTCCCATCCTGCTCTCCTCTTGCACGTCTCGCAAGCTGCTGTCCTATCAACAAAGCCACTGAGAGTCCGTGTCCGTCTGCCATGGCCACGCCATCCACAAGTGTCGAACAGGAAGTCATCTGCCCCATCTGCCTAGAGTGGCTGAATGAACCGGTGACTCTGGACTGTGGTCACAACTTCTGTCGGCGCTGCAACATCAAGTACTGTGAGAAATGGGAGCATCTGGGGGACCTGGAGTGTCCGGTCTGCAAAGCTCGGATCCAGAAAGGGAGCGTCCGGCCAAACTGGCAGCTGGCAAATATATTAGAAAAGATTAAACTCCTGCCACTCAAAGCAGAATCGGATTCATGCATAAAACATAAGGAAAAACTCAACCTGTTCTGCAAAGAAGATAAGGAATTGGTGTGTGTGCGCTGTGAAAGATCTCCGGAACATAAATCGCACACGATGCTTCTGCCAGAAGAGGCAGCCCACGAATGCAAGGTAGGAAATCACCTAGACCAGAGGTGGCCAACCTTTCAACATGAATGCTGGCCCTTTAAATGGTTGCATAGGCGAGGGCCTTTCAGCGGGTGCAGCTGCTTGAGCAGCACCATCAGCACTTGCAGCTGCCAAGATTCTGACTTCTACATAACTCTTAAGAACACAGGAGCCCTAATGGTGGAAGGTTGGCCACCCCTGATCCTAGACCTTGGGTCATGGAATCCTTTCATTTCCTGTGGAATATGTACTTGCCTCCTAAGATTGGTGGAGAGGATCACTCTCTGGGGTTAATAATACAAATTATTCTGTGCCCCATATGCTGTACCCACAACTCCCCCCCAGCATGCTCTTTTGAAGCTGCTTTGCTCCCAAACACACAGAGCACACACCCCAACCTGACCCCCCCCTTATGTCTTCTTCTCCTGACCTCTCCCCAATCCCTATCCCTGGCCCAACCCCTGTCTCCACTGTAGCCCACCAATTGCATGGGGAGAGGACACAGCTCAGTGGGTGATTAATTACCTGCTAGCTGCCCTAGCTACTGTTCAGGCTGTGCAGATCTCAGTCTCAAACCAAAATGGCAGCAGTAGCACTGCTGCAACCAGTCAGAGGTTGAGTTGCAGCCCCCTTCTGGGTCCCGACCCACCTGCTGAAGACCGCTGCTCTAGGAGAGGGAGACCAGAAAAGCAGGAGACAGAGGCAGCGGCATAGAAGGTTGCCACGCTCTGTGCAGGTGTGCCCACAGAGGAAGTCAGACCAGCAGGTACAGCAACAATAGCTGAGGTTGTGAATTAGTTGTGTGTGCATGCCTGCATGTGTGTGTAGGGAGGGAGAGAGCGAATGTAAAATAAATTGAAAATGGTGGGATTATAATCTCTTAGCTAATTTATGCATGCGTATTAAATTAGTTTGTTAATAATTAATACCGTACATTTAGATTCAGCAATATCCATGGCATATATGTCAGTTCTTTTTTAGTTATTGGTTTACCATATTCACGTTTGCTTGTTCAAGTTCCAATTTCTAACTTCTCAATTAGCTCTAATTCATATTGCGATAGCATCCCGGGGTGAATTATTTCGGTGTGTTGGAATCCACACAGTGAGAGTTTGCGCAGCTTGTCACAAATTAAAAGATAGTCAAGGCGTGCTCATCCATGAGGCCGACTGAGGCAGTCGCCTCAGGCAGCAGTTCAGCAGGGAGGGCGCTCACCCCTGTCTGCACACTCACCTTCACTGATCATCCCCCTCTCCAGATCGGAAAAGGAAGAGGGGGGTGGAGAGGAAGAGGAAGTGTGGAGGAGTGGAAAGTGGTGGGCTGAAACATCCCCTACACTCTAGGCCACCACTCTCCTCTCCCCCGCCCTTCCTTTTCTGCTCCACTGCCACTCTTCTGCTCCAATCCAGGAAGTGGGAGCAGCAGGGTTGGCACATTGCCACGTAAGGGGGGGGGCAGCATTTGGCCACCTCTGGGCCAGGCGATCTTCAACTATCTGGCCCTGATGATCTGTATCTAAAACACACCCCTAGGAAGAAACCCATCTTGAAGTGTTGCTTTCTCATTAGGAAATGCTGTTGAACAACCTGCACATTCTGAGGAAGGACAAAGAAGAAATTCTGATGTATAAAGCAGATGCAGGAAAGGAGTATCGATACCTGCTGGTAAGTGCAACTATTACCACGAGGCCAATAAGTACTTGGCCCAATATGGGATGGGAAACTGGATATATATAAATGCAGAAGCAGGGTCATTCAGAGGAATTTTATCAGGGGGTACAAAGTTACTTTTGGGCCCCTTCCCTACATATGAATTTGGCTCCTGGGCCCCCCTTTTTTGCTCCAGGGCCCCCTTTTTGACCCAATTTTTGCTCCAGGGCCCGCCCTGGGCCCGGGTACAAATTACCCCCTTAACCCCCCTCTCAGAGGCCCTGTGGAGAAGAATCCAAAGTCACGAAGCAGCAGCCCTGCTCCTCAGAGCGCCTCTTCTATTGACCTATCAAAAACGTTGGGGGTGAGGTTCTCTCTTCTTACAAGAGGATATAAATCATAGTTATATTTTAAATATATCTCTATATCTGTTAAGCCAGATCAGGAAAGATAGTCTTATTTCCAAGTTGTTGTGGCTTGCCGGAACAGTAGCCGTTGCATATATGAACATTTGAAGCTGCCTTCTGCTGAGTCCAGCCTTTGCCCGTCCAGCGCTGAGCTGCACGCTGACTGGCAGCATTGTTCCAAAGTGTTGTGTCCAGGCCACAAGTGGAGGCCTATGAAGGAGAGACTGGGCAGGTACAGAAGGGCAAGACAGGTCCGAGTCAGGGTACCATGGAAAGCTCCAAGGGGACAAGTTGCTCAGCTAAGGTTCAGGTTTATATTTATATTTTACGGAACCTTTATATGCAGACTTCCACTCTTAGACTAACCTTCCTGGACTTCACCTCCCTCACTTTCTACATGACCTAGAAAGTGGAGGTCTTAAGGGAGCAGCCTTCTGGCTTACAACCAATACACTTCCCCTCCTCTCTGTCCAGCCTAGCACCTACACACCAGTGCTGGCAATGGTCTAGGGCAAGGCCCCACAGCGGCCCGTCATCAGCTGCTGATCGCAGCAGCTGCTGATCACAGCAGCTGATAACAGGCAGCACTTCACGTACCCCCAGCCTGTGGTCCGCGTACCCCTGGGGGTACGCGTACCACATGTTGAGAACCCCTGGGCTAGACCATTGCCAGCACTGGTGTGTAGGTGCTGGGAAATGTGAAGTCCTGACAGAAGAGGGGCCGGAGATTGGAGGGCTGAGCTCTCCGTTTGCGGACTCTTCTAGGGTTCTTCAGACTTGGTTCAGTGTTGGGGCCTTGAACCGAGTCCAAAGGTGGTCCCACCTCATTGGGAACAGACTGCTGCTTAGCTTTCTATGCTGCAAGTATCTACCACTAGGAAAGGCTATAGTGCGTTTGGCAAGATTCATGGGAGTGGCAACAGATACGGGTAACTTCTTGTTGTCTTGTGTGCTCCCTGAGGCATCTGGTGGGCCACTATAAGATGATGCCGGAAGCTGAACTAGATGGACCTTGGCCTGATCCAGCAGGGCTCTTCTGATGTTCTTATGTTTCCATGTTTAAAAGAGACAGTTTCTCAGCCACCAGTGAGAGAGACTCCTTTATTTCTTTAATAGATCCCCCTCCCCCCAGCTTTCCTCACAACGCTCTCAACCACAGTTTTCCTCCACACAGTTCCTCAGGCTCTGCCTTTTTTAAAATGGGGAATGGTAAAGGGGGGGGGGGGAACAGGGGCAGCAACTGGGAAGCAAAAGAAAGAGAAACTTGGAGGGATTAATCATGCAGGGGCAGCAAGAGAGAGGTGGGGAGGCACTTGGGAGGTCCCCATCGCAATCTACTTCTCAATGATGCAAAGGCTGAGTATACTCCTTCCTGACGCAGCTGACCTGCTTCCCTCTTTCCATCTACTTATCGTAGAGGCAAACGGACAAAGAGAAACAGAAAACAGTGGCTGAGTTCCGGCAACTGCGCCAGTTTCTGGAAGTGCAAGAGAAACTTCTGCTGGCCCAGATGGAAGACGTGGAGAAGGAGATTGTGAGGAAGAGGGACGGCTACATGGCCAAACTCTCCAGGGAGCTCCACTCGCTTGACAGTATCATCCGGGAGACAGAGGAGAAGTGTCAGCAGCCAACCTTCCGATTCCTGCAGGTGAGCAGGCAGCAGAAACAGTCCAGGCTCCCCTCTGGGACAAAGCCGGCTCCAGAAGTTTGTGTGCTTCCTACACCCGCAAAAGAAGTGAAGGGATCCAAATTGCTATGCTAACAACTAGCTCTGCTGTGTATTATTATTATTGACTACACATATATACAGTACCTATACCTCGCTGTTGCTAACATAGAAGTGAAAGTATTTTTGCTGTGGCATGGACCCCAAAACAGGTGAGACATAACTGGAAACTGGGGTCATATGCAAGATCCATGTGGACCAATCTGGGCGATGCTTTTAACACCTGACTGAACCCCTTGTGTCTAAAGAAGTGGACGCTCATGGTGCACACACACCCTGACCCCAAGACAAAAAATACTCACCTCTAAAAGGCACAGGGCCAGTTTGGATGATATTTTGAATGTCTGACAGACATATCTGAAGACGAGCATGCTTGCACCCAGATTTCTTCCCAGCTATTTCCCCTAAGAGCAGGTTTAGCAGTGCATGTTGAGGGGTAGTTCAGATGACCACCCACCCACCCACACATTAGAAGAACCAACTGGGAAGGAACTATGGTAACTAGACTGGGAGGGGACAAGGCAGGATGTGTGCTTGCTGTGAGCATGCTCGACTTCAAATACGTCTGTCAGACATTCGGAGTATCATCCAAACTGGCCCTGTGCCTTTTAGAGCCTAGAGGCGAGTATTTTTGTTGTTGTTCATCTCCTTCAAATAGTACATTTAAACAGACCCAGTGTGTTAAACAGACTGCACTAAAATGGCTCCACTTGGCCTGCTGGCTCCATTGTCTCATCAAGATTTTACACATGAGAAGCCAAGATAAGTTTGCCCTCTTCCAGTTACACCTCCTCCAGCCCTCCATCACTTTCCAGGGTCTGAAGGGTCTCCTAGTGTTGCCTGTGGAAGACACTGAGTTCCCTCTTCTTTCTCTCCTTTCCCTCTAGGACATTAGACACACCTTGCAGAGGTAAGTGGATGCCACACATACATTCCTCAGTGCTGGGAAGGGGCTGGATACCAGGTGAATAATTTGGCCCTCTAGCAAGTTCCCCTCTCGTTTCCACTGCTGGTGTGTGGAGCCCTACCATGGCCACTTGGCGGCAGCTCTGGAGCCCTCGCGATGACATCGCCGTCACTGCTGACTTCCAGAAAGCCAAACTCCGAGCTGCACGGAGCTCGGTTGAAAGCTGTATGCCCACAAGGCTGCACATGCACAGTGCCTTAGCAGGAACAGTGCCCTCCAGTACCTAGAATCTCATGTTCAATACTGCCAATACTCTTACTGTTTGGACTCCCAGAACAAGAAAGTGTAGCTTTTGTTGGTCCTCCTCGGACTTTGGTAGGCTTCTAGTTTGAACACTTGAGGCCACTGTAGTGCCAAACACCATGATGGGCCCTCTGTCCAGTCTCATACCCACCACCCCACCTCCTTACTATGGAGAACCCCTAATTCTGCTCATGAGGGGCCAGTTGTGGGAGTCACAGAAACATATGAAACTGCCTTATACCAAATCCAACCATTGGTCCATCCGACTCAGGATTGTCGACACTGACTGGCTGTGACTCTCCAGGCAGGGGTCTGATGGTTGTGTGTCATGTTCCTGACCATGTTCCTGCCCTACTACAGTATCACTAAAATGTGCTGCTCAGATCAAAACAAAGTCCATGAGGACTATCTGGCTGTCAGCAACAGGAGCAAACCTCTGTCTCCTCTCCACAGCACTTTCTAGAGCAGTGGTGGCCAACCTTTCAACATGAATGCTGGCCCTTTAAATGGTTGCATAGGGGAAGGCATTTCAGCAGGTGCAGCTGCTTTAGCAGCACCATCAGCATTTACAGCTGCCAAGATTCTGTCTTCTACACAACTCTTAAGAACACAGTAGCCCTAATGGTGGAAGGTTGGCCACCCCTGTTCTAGAGGAACAATATGTGTGGCAGGATATCACTGAGCTCAAGTTTGTATCCCTTGTATGTGGCTACGTGTGAATTAGAGCAGGGGAGGGGAAATTCTGTACATAAGGAGTCACACGGCATGCCGTCTTTCAAAACGCTCTACAGGGGCGATTGGAGGAGAGTTAGAAGAATTGCTGTAATTTTGTCCCTCAAGTGCCAACCTTTGGATCTGAGGCACCAGAGTTGTCCCCAAGGCACCGCTCCATCCTTCTCTGTCTGTCTGCACCTGCCTGAGTCTTCAGGATTTCTCTTTTTCTTCCTCCTCGTTCCTTTATTTTGCTCCTCTTGGACTGGATTGGATGGATGGTGGAATAACTGATGGAATGCGGGTGGTGGAATGCTGGATTGGATGGATGGTGGAATAACTGGTGGAATGCTGGTGGTGGAATGCTGGATTGGATGGATGGTGGAATAACTGATGGAATGCTGGTGGTGGAATGCTGGTGGAATGCTGGATTGGATGGATGGTGGAATAACTGGTGGAATGCTGGTGGTGGAATGCTGGATTGGATGGATGGTGGAATAACATTGATTGTCCCCAGGTTTAAGGAGAAGGAGAAGTTTGAGAATGAAGTGGTTTTTCCTCCTGAGCTGAAGCTGAGGATCTGGGAATTCTGTGACATAAATCCCTTTTTGGAAAGCATCATGAATGAATTCAAAGGTAATGAACAACAGCTCCCAGGATAAGGAATGTACAGTAATAATAGCTATTAAATGATCGAACAAGAGCATAGCAGATCCTTAGCCAGAGTCACAAGAAATATCCCATTTTCATTTCATGGTGCTGTTTTTCTATTTCCCTTATGTTGGCAATGCTACCTTTTCTTTTGTTTTTAATGCTGCTGTCATAAACCACATGAGAAAGCCACTGAGAAAGAAGGGACAGACAGTTTTTATAAATAAACAAACATCCTCTTCCCCACTTGGTATATCTTTTGGTCCCACTGTAGCAACATTTCTGGCTATGGGCCTCCTCACAGTCACTTGAAACGTTAGCAGGACCAGGAAAATGGAGAACCAGAGTATTTGGTGAGGAGACAGCTTTAGTTGGTGGTGGAAAAGCTTCTGGAACCTTAGCTCAGAAATGCATTCTCCAGAGGGTTTGTTTTTTAAAAAAAATCCTAGCGTTTGACCTCTGGGCACGGATGTCTCCATACCTAAGTCCTTTATTGGTTAAGAGGAAAGCAAGGCAGGGGGAGAACAAACATCCAAAATGAGAGTGAGGAAACCAGACTTTTGAAGGATATGCTCATTTACTAGAAATGTTGTCTCAGGTTCCCCGTTCTCTTTACTGACCAAGCCAGATTGGCCACAATTAACAATTAAATCAGCATTAAATAATATCTCTTCCTTGAGTCATGGCTGGGTCCAAAAAAATTATTCGGGTGACTGGGGCATACATGCATGTTTGAACATAAGGAGTGCCTTGCTGGACCAGGCCAAGGGTCTATCTGGCACATCAGCATCTTTCCAACCAGGTGCTTCTGGGAAGCCCATAGCAGCACATGACAGAAGGAGCCCCCCCCCCCAGGATTTGCCCCTCCATGAAGCCGATGATGCAGTTTGCTCTGAGTGGCAGGGGAGAAGCAGATTCAGGGTGCCCTTCACCCAAGTCTGCTGCTGCGAGAAAGAAGAGGAAGGGGGGGCTGATCTCCTCCAGCATCGCCACCAAAGATCCTGGCAGTGGAGATGGAGGAGGGGGGGCTCCTGCTGAGATCCTGCTCCCCATTACTTTCCAGGGATCGGGAGGAGAGTCACTGCCTTACCATTGCTTCCACCTCCTCTCCGCCACCATCTCTTCAGTGGACAGACAGGGCAGATTTTGGGAGTGGAACTCTAAAGATCTTCCCCGCCCAGCCAACTTTGAAAACACAGCGGGCAGAGATGGAAATGCCAGTGTAAATTGGCAGAGCCCCAATAAAACAAAAAAGGAGGGGCAGAATTTGGGCGTCAGTCTGGCTCTGGCTGGGTCTTCCCCCAAGGGTCTGTATTCTGTACTGAAACCAGTGCTTGGGGAAATGTTGGGTTTGTGGTGGATAGCGCAATGCAAGCATCAACTCCTTGTGCCGTAGCTGTGAAAAAGGAAAGATTCCATGATAGAGATTGAAAATAAAAGAGAGTATTGTCATGCACTCATACCATTTGCTGATGCAACCATATTTGGAATACTGTGTCCAAATGGAACCAGTTGCCCCAATTAAAAAAGAATATTGTCGTGCTGACAACGGTGCGGAAAAGAACCACCAGAATGGAGTGCCTTTTCTACCAGAAAGTCTAAACTGTGTAGGGTTGCTTTGGTTAGCTTTGCTTTGGTGTGTAGGGCTGCTTTGCTTTGGTGTAGGGTTGCTTTTGGTTATTTTAGCTTCTACTCAATTCTTCCCTTGAAATAGAGTGGGGAGGAGATGCTGTAATAATGCAACAAACAGATATTTTTGTTGAAAGATACGTTTTAAGCCTGACGGAGCCATACTTCATATTTGTTTCCTTTGCTTCCTCAGACAATCTGGTGTCTCGAGATCAGCTACCAAAAGGTAAAACCCTTTCTTGAAGTCCAAATTTACGGGGCAGGAGAGGGAGAAAGAAGAGATTTTTTTAGTTCTTTATGTGTAAACAGAAAAGCTGCCAACCTGGCTCTTATATGAGCATCCTTCCAGCCATGAGCCATTCTTTGCCCCCATCGCGTCCATTTCAGTCTTGTTTCTGCCATGCATGTCTAAATCAACCAACATGCACGTCCCTGTCACTTTCTTAAATGCTTTGTAGGGATGTGATGATGAACGATCTCCTCTGGCTTCCCTCCCATCACTTTTAAATGTTAGCAAAACATCTTTTTCTTGAGACATACTAGAAACGGAAACCTCACTGCTAAAGGGAAGGTACAGACCAGCCTTGGGGAGGTTGGGACTACTGAGCCTGCTTCTCCTTCCCTGCAGCACTTTCCATGCCTGATTTCCAAGTCTCTGGTTTTTCAAGGTGCTATAAATTGTACTTGGGCAAGAATGGGAAAAATCAGGCGAGGCTGCTGGATGGCTCAATGTGACGGCCAAGGTCCAGGCTCCCTGATGATCTCTTTCAATCCTGCATGCGCACAACATCTGTGTTTAGGGGTAGAAGGAGAACTGGGGTGATGCCAATCTTTCAGTCTGGCCTCCGCTTCCATCCCTGGCCTGGACACCTCTGAGTAGAAAGTGGAGGGAGGGACCAAGTGGGCACAACTCATGCGCACCTTTTAGGCAGAAGACAAGCACAACAACACTCTTAAAAGCAGTCACCACAGCTCCAGAGGTGTGAACCCAACTTGGCCATTTGCCATCATCCGTGTGCAGGTCCAGTGCTGAATCTGGTCTCCATCTTGTCCCTCCCCTTGTTCTTTGGACAGCTTGGTTGCCTTTTTCCATGGAACCGATATAGATCCGTCCTTTGCACTGAAGCACAAATTACCAAAGGAAATTGGTACATTTCAGAGTTAAAAATTAATATGTTGCGGGGCAAACTCTTGTCGTTTTTAAAAAGATTTTATTTAAAAACCACAAGGTGTTTGGCAACATGTTAGTTTTTAACTCTGAAATGTGTTCACGTTGTGACAACTTGCGAAATGGGTAAACGTTTTAAGAACAGCTGCAAAACAGCTGTGCAGACTGGGAGGAGGTGTGTGGGTTGTGCTGTTGCCATTCCCAGAGAGGGACCCATTGCAGTCAACATTTCCATGAGACCCTGTGGTCTTGCAGAGTCTGTTTTTGCAGTGCTTCCTCCAGGATATTAAAATGTAGATGGGTTTCAGAACCACCACTGAACTTTCTACTCACCTCAGTCACAATCTGTAAATGAGCCCACTCCTATGCATGAAGTAAGTCCCATTAGAACCAATGGAGCTTACTCCCAGGTAAGTGTGATAGGCTTTCAGCCAAAGGCTCTGGTATTCTGAAGTTGTAATTACTCCTCAAGAGTAGCCAGTCACCAGTTTCTGCTGATGCTCTAGCCAGGTCTGCTGTCGCTGTAAATGTGGGGAAAGTCTGAAGAGGAGAATCCAACTCCTGAACACAGCACATAGAAGTCCTACTGATTTAGGAGGGGAATGCGATTCTTGTGCTCCGTCTGCTGCAGCCTCAAGACACCAGCTGATTCTGACTTTTTCTCTCTTTCTGCATTCTCTTCCCCCCCCCCCCCAATAGCAACCACCTCTCTGCACGTAGAGACACTGTCACAGTCCTCCCACCATGTGGTTAGCTGGAAGAAAGATGTGATTGAAAGGAAATAAACTGAAGGAGTCAGTAATCGCTACAGTGGAGGAATGAGTTCAGTGTTGCTGCAAAAAGAAACTCTGCATGTGCTCAAAGGCATTCTTGCTCTGCCCAGGTTCCAGAGTGGAGTTCTGGCAAGAAAAGATCCAAGATACACTCTGCTAGGGAAGACCGCCACCCACAGCAGCAGCTACCACTGCAGACTTGAGCAGAATGACATGATTTAACACTCAACCATTTATACAGCGTTTTCTGAGCATGCACAGTGTTTCACATGTATTGTCTTCTTGACGCAGTCCTTACAACAACCCTGCAAGTTGTGCAAGTATTATTATCCCCATCCATATTGCAGCTGGGGAAGACCGAGACTGAAAGGGAGAGGGTTACCTAAGGCCACTTAGTGCGTTCATAGGAGGTGAAATTTGAACCAGGGAAGTCTTGATTCTCAGCTCAGTCTCTTAGCCGCTGTGTTACCAAATGTTAATAGCTCAAAAATCTCCTTGAATGGGAGTCTCCTGGAGTGGGGGGGGGACTCAGGACCTCCAAATACATAGGTATTTGAACCCTCAGGACCTAAGAGGAGGAGCTAAGCTATAAGGCAGTGGTTCCCAACATTTTTAGCACCGGGAACCCCCTTTTGTAGAATGACAATCTGTCAGGACCACCCTAATACCTGGGGCTGGAAGTGACGTCATTGTGCCGACAGGTCCAGAAGTGATGCCAGTAAGCAGGAAGTGCTGTCATTGCTTTTAATACATTACACTGTTTAATACCGTATTGCCCCGAGTATAGGACGCTCCTGATTATAAACCGCATCCTTAAAGTTTGGTGCTATTTTTTAAAAAATACATTTAACTTTTTTTAACTTAAAGAAAATATACACATTAGCAGAATAGTAAAACAGTACAGCTTTAGTACAGTTAAGCATAGGCACCCTGTCCCTTATTGAAGCTGGGCACCCTAGTATAAGTAGCCTTCCCTGATCCAAAGGGGGACAGAGTGCCTACCTTTTAACCTTTGGAATTTGGACAGGTGCAGCTTGTTGCACCCTTCCATGATGATGAGCTGCACCTGCCCAAATTTCAATGGTTAACAGCACAATCCTATGCATGTCTACTCAGAAGTAAGTCCCATTGCATTCAATGGGGCTTACTTCCAGGAAGGTGTGCATAGGATTGCAGCCTAAAGGTTGGCACTCTGTCCCCCTTTGGATATGCTAAGCCTATGCAGGAGCTCTTGCTCTCAACTTTCAAACTGCAGGATCAATAAATATCTTAGTTTCCACAGAGTCCTGAGGCTGGAACTTAAGGGTTAATTTTTTCAAATGCCTCTAAGGCTAGAGGTTGCTAGAGAGATCCTGGCCATTTAGCAAGTGATTAAGAGCTGAAAACACAGCTTTTGCAGTTTAAAAAAAGAAAAAGCATTTTATGTTTGAAAGAGACTTGGAGAGGCTTGAAAAAGGGACGCTTTGCAGAAAACTCTAGGCAGAAAAGCTAGGCTTTGATTGTAGGCCGCACCCCTACTTTAAAGACTTGCCTTGGGGGATAAAAGTGAGTCTTATACTCAGGTCAATACGGTAAATGTGCAGCTCGGAGAAGGCTGCAAGCACCTGCCGCCATCTTGGGGGTAATTTTGTTAACACTAGTCACTGTTTTCCATATCAGAATACACTGGATGCATTTCCTCAGTGCGGCATTAGGAATCAGTGTTTCACCATGCGTAACTATACTTTAAACATCAGCTTACATGACTGGCAGGTATCACAATTGCACAATGCTGATGTTGATTCCTCGGTCCCAGGTCCTTATTCATCATCAGAGAAACCAATCTGAGGATTTTCAAACAAAGTGAGATGTGACTTTTAAAATAAAGATTTCATTTTCATTTATTTATTCATTTACTATTCATTTATTTATTCACTTTATTTGAAAAAAAATGTCTATTCCTGTTACTCCACTATCTTCAGGGCAGCATATATCACATTACAACCAAAATATAATCAATCACATGAGGATCAAATATCAGTGCCAATAAAAAACCACTGATATTAAAGGCTCTGGTGAATAAAGGCTGGTGCCTAAATTGTAGAAATTAAAATATCAGAAAAAACCTCCCGAGGAAGGGAAATCCAGACATGGGGAGCCACCACATATAAGACTCTTCCTCCAGTGAAGACCTCCTTCTGAAGGGTGAGAAATCTGGAAAAGGGACCAAAAAGATAACCTGGGAAGGTGCAATGGGTGCAAATGGGAGAAGATGGCCCAAGTCCAACTTCGCTGAGCTACTGTCTTCTCGTACTTGGGCTGTTATTTCATTTTATACTCACACCAGCTGCAAAATGAATTGGCCAAGAGCTGGTGCCGTGCCCAAAGAAAGCTACCCAGAGAAGGAATCTGAAACCACCTCACCCTCCAGCTGCCATGGCTTCCTCTCACACTGAAAAGCAGAGAAACAGAGTTACACGCAATCCTGTCTACAAGTGATACTAGTGGAGCACCCTCGCTGCTCTATGGTTGTAAAGCACATTTGCGGCACACTAGGAGCAAGCGGTGCTGGCCCCGCTCTACTCATGTTGGAGTTAACCTTGCACCCGCCAGGGAAGGCACATTTCCTGCCGGGCAGCGGAAGGGCAGGGCGGGGCATTCTGGGTGGGGGGTGATTGGTTGACTGGGTCCGGGAAGGGGGAGGGATCGTCAACAGTGGCTCCGCCGAAATCCTACCCCCCTTCCCAGGCCTGGCCACCATTACACAGCCCTCTCAAATGTGCGCCAGCAAAATCGCTCGCACACATTTGAGTAAACCCATGGGGGCAGCTGGGGCTCTACTTGGGGTAAGAAGACAAACGTCTCCTTGCCCTGAGGACCGTTCCAGCAGTGCTGGTGCAGGGTCCTTATTATCTAGATAGGACGTGGTGTGGGCTCTACGACCACACCGCAGCCTAGCTAGACGGGATTGGGCTGCCCGTTTCCCTTTTGTTTAATTTCGATCAGCAACTAGACATTTGTGCTGTTAGAATGGATATGGAAGAGTTCGGAACGGCAATTGTGTTGGTGCATCTTGCAGAAATAAGTTCCAAAATGGAAAGGGAACTCTGGGAAAGGGAAGGAAAAACAGGTTCCATTTTAATTAGTTACGTTTCCCTCTTTTTTGTCCTTCCTTCGAAAACAGCTCTGGTTGAGGGGTGGGGTGAGGATGGCTCTTTGACTGATACAAGGGTCAGCCAATCAGTATCACAAGAAGTTATCTGAAAAATAGGAGGTGGGTGTTGTTTCATGGCAGACACACGGGCTAGCCAATCAGTGCTGCGCAAATGCAGTTTCAAAAACAAAAAAAGGTTTTGTCTCAGGCTGGTACTGAGGAAAAGGCTCAATGTATTTCAGGAATGCAATGAGGTTAGGTGGTCATTGTAGGCTGCACTTACTGACTAGGGGAGAGAGTGTCAGGTGGGCTTTTCCGGTCAAATAAAACAAAGGGAGGAGGGTCTCTCTGGAGAACGAGGCTGCTGAGAACACGTAGAGTTGTGCTCCTGTATCCGCATCGAAAAAGGCCACTCGCCCCCCAGCACAGTTCAGAGTCACTCGGATCCTCTTGGGCGCCTGGCTCAGGGACAGAGGAGAGTAGTGAGGGGGGTTGAGGACTTTGTACTCTCCTGCCCACTTCCCCACAGCCCAGATCCCTTCCTTAGGGCTACGATCAAAACCACCCTTTCTTTTCACAGACTTTCTGGCAACCCCCACAGCCCAGACTTCCTCACTTCCCACAGTGACTTCCCAGAAGTGTCTGCCTGCTGTGAATCCGCCATGGCCCAGCACAAAAGACCATTTCTCAAATCTCTCAGGATAGTTGGGCAGAGCTTGATGTTTGTCTCCACATCTCACACTTTTGAGATCTTCAGACAGGATGAGTCGGGGATGAGCGGTGTCTGGATCCAGAGTCACATTCGCTGTTGGGGTAGAGGGAGAGGAGGAAAGAGAAGAGAAGCAGAATCTGCTGGGAGACTGACTGACTTGATATAAATGGAATTTTGGCGTGCAAACTGACTTTGACTTGATATATGTTTTTGATAAAATAGAATAGAAATCTCTATAATAAATGAATCCTGAGCCTAGAATTTCCTTGCTTTTGGGGTAGGGAGCGATGCCTGGCAATGCTGGGCGAGTGGCATTGTGGGGATTCTTCAGCTGGGGACTTGGGTTTCATTCTTGACTTCCTTGACACTAGTTTTCATTGTGCTGCAGTGCGATATTATTTTTTGCTGTCAGTTTTATTTTGGAAATCAACTGTCTTGGGTTGCCTCATAAACAAGAAAGTTTGAGTAACCATGTTTTTCAATCTCAGAGTTGAAAACAAGCCTCATCCTGGTTAAACTCCGTCGTATGTTACACTTTTGTTTCAAAATATAAAGATGTTAAAAAAAACTTTACGTTTCGCCTCAAACACTTGAGGCATCCTCACAAGTAACAGAAACACTAGTAGCCAGCTACTACTATATCACAAGTAACAGAAACACTAGTAGCCAGCTACTACTATATTAAGCCTCTCTGTAGACTCAGGATCCCCTCATGGATCATTGCCTTGTCGTGGCAAAGGGGCTTGCGTAACTCAATGAAGCCATGAGCTATGCCGTGCAGGGACACCCAAGACGGACAGGTCGTAGCAGAGAGTTCTGACTAAAAGTGATCCACTGGAGAAGGAAATGGCAACCCACTCCAGTAACCTTGCCAAGAAAATCCCATGAACAGTACCAAAAGGCTAAAAAATATGACGCCGGAAGATGAGCCCCTCAGGTCGGAAGGTGTCCAATATGCTACTGAGGAAGAGCGGAGGACTATTCCAAGTAGACCCAGAAAGAGTGAAGCGGCTGGGCCAAAGCCAATAGGACGTCCAGCTGTGGATGTGTCTGAGGTTGAAAGGAAAATCCAATGCTGCAAGGAGCAATACTGCTTAGGAACATGGAATGTGAGGTCTATGAACCAAGGCAAGCTGGATGTGGTCAAAAATGAGATGATAAGATTGAACATTGACATCTTGGGAATCAGCGAACTAAAATGGACGGGCATGGGCGAATTTAAGTCAGGTGACCATCATATCTACTACTGTGGGCATGAATCCCTTAGAAGAAATGGAGTAGCCCTCATAGTCAATAAAAGAGTGGGAAAGGCAGTACTGGGGTGCAACCTCAAAAACGACAGAATGATTTCAGTTCGAATCCAAGGCAAACCATTCAACATTACAGTAATCCAAGTGTATGCCCCAACCACTGATGCCGAAGAAGATGAAGTTGACCGGTTCTATGAATACCTACAACACCTTCTAGAACTAGCACCCAAAAAAGATGTCCTTTACATCATAGGAGACTGGAATGCTAAAGTCGGAAATCAAGAAATAAACAGAACAACAGGCAAGTTTGGCCTTGGAGCGCAAAATGAAGCAGGGCAAAGGCTAACGGAGTTCTGTCAAGAGAACACGCTGGTCATAGCAAACACTCTTTTCCAACAACACAAGAGGCGACTCTACACATGGACATCACCAGATGGTCAATACCGAAACCAGATAGATTATGTGCTTTGCAGCCAAAGATGGAGAAGCTCTATACAATCAGTAAAAACAAGACCTGGAGCTGACTGTGGCTCAGATCATGAGCTTCTTATTGCAAAATTCAGGCTTAAACTGAAGAATGTAGGGAACACCACTAGACCAGTCAGATATGACCTAAACCATATCCCTTATGAGTATACAGTGGAGGTGAAGAATAGATTTAGGGCATTAGACCTGGTAGACAGAGTGCCTGAAGAACTATGGACGGAAGTTCGTAACATTGTACAGGAGGCAGCAACTAAAACCATCCCAAAGAAAAAGAAATGCAAGAAAGCAAAGTGGCTGTCAGATGAGGCTTTACAAATAGCTGTGGAAAGAAGGAATGCAAAAAGCAAGGGTGAAAGGGAAAGATATAAACAACTGAATGCAGATTTCCAGAGAATAGCAAGGAGAGATAAGAAGGCCTTCTTAAATGAACAATGCAAGGAAATCGAGGAAAACAACAGAATGGGGAGGACTAGAGATCTCTTCAAGAAAATTGGAGATATCAAGGGAACGTTTTGTGCAAAGATGGGCATGATAAAGGACAAAAAAGGCAGAGACCTAACAGAAGCAGACGAGATTAAGAAGAGATGGCAAGAATACACAGAAGAACTATACAAGAAAGATCTTAATGTTCATGATGACCACGCTGGTGTGGTCACTGACCCAGAGCCGGACATCCTAGAGAGTGAAGTCAAGTGGGCCTTAGGTAGCATTACTAACAACAAAGCTAGTGGAGATGATAATATCCCAGCTGAGCTACTTAAAATCCTAAATGATGATGCTGTGAAAGTGCTGCACTCAATATGCCAACAAATTTGGAAAACTCAGCAGTGGCCAAAGGATTGGAAAAGGTCAGTTTACGTTCCAATTCCAAAGAAGGGCAGTGCCAAAGAGTGTTCAAACTACCGTACAATTGCACTCATTTCACATGCTAGCAAGGTTATGCTCAAAATCCTACAAGCTAGGCTTCAGCAGTACGTGGACCGAGAACTACCGGACGTACAAGCTGGGTTTCGAAGAGGCAGAGGAACTAGAGATCAAATTGCCAACATGCGCTGGATCATGGAGAAAGCACGAGAGTTCCAAAAAAACACCTACTTCTGCTTCATTGACTACGCAAAAGCCTTTGATTGTGTGGATCACAACAAACTGTGGCAAATTCTTAAAGAGATGGGGGTACCAGACCACCTTACCTGTCTCCTGAGAAACCTGTATGCGGGTCAAGAAGCAACAGTTCGAACCGGCCATGGAACAACTGATTGGTTCAAAATTGGGAAGGGAGTACGGCAAGGCTGTATATTGTCACCCTGCTTATTTAACTTATATGCAGAGTACATTATGAGAAATGCAGGGCTGAATGAATCACAAGCCGGAATCAAGATTGCCGGGAGAAATATCAACAACCTCAGATATGCAGACGATACCACCCTAATGGCAGAAAGTGAAGAAGAACTAAAGAGCCTCTTGATGAGAGTGAAAGAGGAGAGTGCAAAAGTTGGCTTGAAACTCAACATTAATAAAACTAAGATCATGGCATCGGGTCCCATCAATTCCTGGCAAATAGAAGGGGCAGAAATGGAAGCAGTAACAGATTTTACTTTTCTGGGTTCCAAGATCACTGCAGACGGAGACAGCAGCCATGAAATTAAAAGACGCTTACTCCTTGGAAGGAAAGCTATGGCAAACTTAGACAGCATAATAAAAAGCAGAGATATCACCATGCCAACAAAAGTTCGTATAGTCAGGGCGATGGTGTTCCCATTAGCAATGTATGGTTGCAAGAGTTGGACCATAAGGAAGGCTGAGCGCCGAAGAATAGATGCTTTTGAACTGTGGTGCTGGAGAAGACTCCTGAGAGTCCCTTGGACTGCTAGGAGATCAAATCAGTCAATTCTAAATGAAATCAAGCCTGACTGTTCCCTGGAAGGACAGGTACTAAGGCTGAAGCTCAAATATTTTGGCCACCTAATGCGAAGAGAGGACTCTCTGGAGAAGACTCTGATGCTGGGAAAGATTGAAGGCAAAAGGAGAAGGGGAAGGCAACGGATGAGATGGTTAGACAGCATCACCGATGCAACGAACATAAAAATGAGCGAACTCAGGAAGATAGTGGAGGACAGGAAGGCCTGGCGGGATATGGTTCATGGGATCACGAAGGGTCGGACACGACTTAACAACTGAACAACAACAACATAGACTCAGGTGTTTTGCATTCACTCATCTGACACTTATTACTTTAAGCTGGTGTAGAATCCGGGATGGGGGGGGGGGTGTTGACAAGTTGCAGTCTTATCTCAATTAACTCATTAACTAAGGGACTGTTGTTGGATGAGTGGGCACATCCCTCCTATAAAATCCCAGAATCAATTAGATCCCAGAATTTACCTTTCTGAAGCCGAAGTCCAGATACCAGAGTTTCTGAGGAAGAAAAGGGAACAGAGATTAAATGTCACCCCCGAGGACCCGAGCCTCCATGGCACACAGCGGTCGCGTTGTTGACCGGAAGTTCCGGCTGCCGCAACCCCATTGGGCGCACACTTGGAAGCAGCTCGTGCCCTCTCTAGGCCGACGCAAGCCGCGATTCTGGTAAGCCTACCTATAACATATGCTGCGTTGAAAAAAAAATCAGTTGATATACTGATATCTAATTTTTCTTAATTTAAATCACAAAGTTGGGAAAGGCATGGGGGCCCAGAGGAACCCTCCCCAATTCTGATCTCTTGAGACATTCACACAAATATCTCTGTGTTGGATTCTCACACACACACACACACACACACACACACACACACACACACACACACACACACTTTTCAGACCTGACCAGTCAATACTTAAGATGCCTTAACACAATTATAGGCCAATTCTAATCATGGCTACACAGCAGTTACATCACCTTGAGTGGGACTCCTTTGGTATGATGGGACTGAGGCCCAAAGGTCCCAATTATATAAGCATGTCAGAGGCATAGCCAGCTTCCGCGGAGGGGGGGGAGAGGCAGGGAGGCTTTGCACCCCCCACAGTCAGTGATACCCCCACGTGATGTCACAAGCCCTTCCCATGGGCGTGACGTCACATGCCCCGCCCCCAAACCCAAGAAAAAGAACCCCCTCGGCCTGAAAAATGGCTGGAAAAAGTTCAAAAAACTGCAGGGGGTGCACCATAGGGGGCAATTCGGGTGGTGCAGGGTTGACGGCTTGCTTAACTTTAACCTTCTTCATGCACCCCAGGCACAGCAGCAGCCTTCCGCAGCCAGCAGAACCAGTGAGACTAGGTGCAACCTTGCTTGGACAGCCTCTCTAGTACCCACACTCCTAGTCTCGCTGGTCAGTCCTCCAGAGCCTCTCTAAGCTCCGGAGGACCAGTGAGACTCTGGAGGAGTGCATGCGTGCGGGCTAGAGTAGAGGTGCATGTGGGCTAGAGAAGCTGTCCAAGCAAGGTTGCACCTAGTCTTGCTGGTTCTGATGGCTGCAGAAGGCTGCTGCCATGCCTGGGGTGCACGAAGAAGGTGGTTGAAGTTAAGTAAGCAGTCGCCCCTGCGCCGCCCGAATTGCTCCCTTGTGGTGCACCCCCCAACTGCTGTTGTGCCGGGGGATGCACACAAAGAAGCTGCTGAACCACCAGACACTGTCACCTAGCTCGTGCACCCTCCATCACCGTCACCCCCACGCCACCTGGGGGTGCAAAATTGCTGTTGGATTCTGCAGCGGCAAAAACGTGGGGGGGGGGGGTGCATTTTCACCGTGCCACCGCTGCTTTGCCACTGAATCCAGCGGCAATTCTGTAACCCCTATGTGTGTTGCCCCCTGCATCAGGGGGCCCACCACCCCCTCGCCCCCCTAATGACGCCACTGAAGCATGTCATATGATGAAATCGAGTTAAAGCCATTAATTTCACCCTAATTTAGTCACAATAATCTTTTCCATTCATATCAATGGGGCTTAGTCCAAATAACTTTAGCAACTGGGGCTTAAATCTTCACAAGTATCTCTCAAAGTCCTCTTTCAAAAGCGCAAGTTGAATTTAGGCACAACTCGCTGCCAGAACTCAAGTTTTGGGTTTTCAGAAATAATCCAGAGCCATTTAAGCCAGGGAGAACCTTTAGTGAAAAGTCCAAGGAAGAAAAGAGCAGCAGAAAAGAGCGACCAGGTTGATTCGTGGGCTGGAGCACCTCCCTTATGAGCACCTCCCTTATGAGGAAAGGCTACAGCGTCTGGGGCTTTTCAGTCTAGAAAAAAGGCACCTGAGGGGGGATATGATTGAGACGTATAAAATTATGCACGGGATGGAGAGAGTGGATAGAGGGAAATTCTTCTCCCTCTCGCACAACACCAGAACCAGGGGACATGCACTAAAATTGAGTGGAGGGAGAGTTAGAACGGACAAAAGAAAATATTTCTTTACCCAGCGAGTAATTCATCTGTGGAACTCCTTGCCACAGGATGTGGTGATGGCATCTGGCCTGGATGGCCTTTAAAAGGGGTTTGGATAGATTCATGGAGGAAATGTCCATCACAGGTTACAAGCCATAAGCAACCTCCTGGCTATAGAGGTTTTAGAAGCGGGTTTTCTCTGTGCCAGGTGCAAGGGAGTAACAAAGGGAAACAAGTTATCTTGTTGTCTTGTGCTCCCTGAGGCAACTGGTGGGGCCACTGTGTGATACAGGAAGCTGGACTAGATGGGCTTTGGCCTGATCCAGCAGGGCTCTTCTTATGTTCTTATGACTGTAGAGTGTCTGCAGAAAGAGGCCGATCTGACCATGTCCCTGCTGGAAGTAGGGACAGAAGAAAAGGAAGCCATCTCTGCCCAGATCGTCCCGCTGCATATGTCACTTAAGACTGCAAGTTAAATTCTTGCTACAATGCTGGTGTAGTTCAGGTGAACGCTCTGGTGTTTTTTATTACCAGAGGTGAAATATTACTTTCATATTTTTCCTCCATGAAGTTGAGAGTAGCCGACATGGGTTTCCCAAGTGGCTTCCCAACCAGATATTTTCCCGACCCAGACAGGGACTTCCAACCCTGAGATCAGTCAGTACCAGCCCATTCTTGGGGCCCAACTAGGACGCCTTCAAGCAAGAGGAGTTACACAGGCCCGTTTTGACAGACCCAGTTTGGTCCGATTTGTACAGAAACGGCAGCTAAACTATAGGCAATGCCACAAATGAGAAAGGCCACAAAGCAAGGATGCCCGGAAAGTTCAGGACCTGTCGCTTTCACATTCACAGACCTCCTTTTCAATGCTTTTCTATCCATTCCTCCTTCTTAAATAAGGAAGGACTTTCAAGCATCAGTGTCTGGAGAGGAAAATGAAGGAACTAGGGAAAAAAACACAGAATGCAATCCAGTCCCCAGAGACCTTTCCACGGTGAGTTAATATTGTCTTCTCGACTGGCACTGACCTTCCACATCTTCCTGGCATCCTCCAACGCTACAAGGGAGGTGCAGCGAGTGGCCTCCTGGGACCAAGTGCCTCACTGGGACAAAGTGCCAAGGTAAGAGAAGACACAGCGGGTTAAGCAGGAACCAGAGCAACAGGAATTCCTGCCAGCAAAGCCCATCAGGTCCCGCCCTTAGAGGCCAGTCTTTTCAAACTTTCAGGTAGGCAGGGGGAGGAGTTGCATAACAGTTTAAATCTGGGGCTGGTTTGCGAGTGAGCCCTTTTCAGGAGCAGCAAGTGGCCTCCTGGGACCAAGTGCCTCACTGGGACAAAGTGCCAAAGTAAAAGAAGACACAGCGAGTTAAGCAGCCGTGCGAGTTCAGCAGTGGGGCGAGGAAGCCAGGCCCCACACACGGCCCGGCACTTCCCTTGAAGAGATGAGAGCTCCAACAACATTAAGGTACCCAAACTTCGATAAACTCATAACTTACACACAAAAGCTATGCAGTCAGACAGCCAGCAGAGGGGTGGGGGCTATCCAGTGTTAAAGACTAAAGAACTAACTAAGAATTATGACTTATGAATTAAGAATTATGAACTAAGAATTACTAAAGAATTAGGTCAAATAGATTTTAAAAGAGAAGACGTCTCAGACTTAATTGACAAAATAAAGAGTAATAAATCACCAGGCCCGGATGGCATCCACCCAAGAGTTCTGAAGGAACTCAAGAATGAAGTTGCTGACCTCTTGACCCAAATATGCAACTTGTCCCTTAAAACGGCCACTGTGCCAGAGGATTGGAGGATAGCTAATGTCACGCCAATCTTTAAAAAAGGAAGGAGGGGGACCCGGGAAACTACAGGCCGGTCAGCCTAACATCTGTTCCGGGGAAGATGGTGGAAAGTCTCATTAAGGATAAAATCTTAAAATACATAGAAGAACAAGCTCTGCTGAGGGAGAGTCAGCATGGCTTCTGCAAGGGGAAGTCTTGCCTCACAAACCTGTTAGAATTTTTTGAAAAGGTCAACAAGCATGTGGATGCGAGCGAACCCGTGGATATTATATATCTGGATTTTCAGAAGGCGTTTGACATGGTCCCTCATGAAAGGCTCCTGCGAAAACTCCACAGTCAGGGAATAAGAGGGCAGGTCCTCTTGTGGATTAGGAACTGGTTGAAGACCAGGAAACAGCGAGTGGGAGTCAATGGGCAATTTTTACAATGGCGAGAGGTGAAAAGCGGTGTGCCCCAAGGATCGGTCTTGGGACCGGTGCTTTTCAACTTATTCATAAATGACCTGGAGTTGGGGATAGGCAGTGAGGTGGCCAAGTCTGCGGATGACACTAAACTTTTCCGGGTGGTGAAGACCAGCAGGGATTGTGAAGAGCTCCAGAAGGATCTCTCCAAACTGGGAGAATGGGCAGCAAAATGGCAGATGCGCTTCAATGTAAGTAAGTGCAAAGTGATGCACATTGGGGCAAGAAACCAAAATTTCACATATACGCTAATGGGTTCCTGAGTTGTCTGTGACGGATCAAGAGAGAGACCTTGGTTTTAGAAGTAGGTTCTCTCTTCCTGGTTTTAGAAGTAGGTTCTCTCTGTGCCAGGTGCAGGGGAGTGACAGCAGGAAACAGGTTATCTTGTTGGCTGTGTGCTCCCTGAGGCATCTGGTGGGGCCACTGTGAGATACAGGAAACTGGAAAGGAAGCTGGACTAGATGGGCCTTTGGCCTGATCCAGCAGGGCTCTTCTTATGTTCTTAAGGGACTAGGAACGTTTCATGCCCACATCTGGACCACATAATGTCCAGAGTAAAATCCTTGTAGCCATTCAACTTTACCTTGGAACTGCTTCATGATGGCCTCCAGAAAGGCATTCATGTCACTGAAGTCACGGATCTCCCACTTCAGTGCAGCAGGAAATGCCACGGGATTCTTAAACGACCTCTTCTTGGACCTGGAAGAGACATATAAAAATTGTCAACTCACCAAAGTCGCCGGAGAAAGGGAAGGGGTGCACCGGCAGGGGCAGTCCGGGAGGAGAGGGAGGGTGGCCGTTGGTCAAGCCCGCCCGGGAGGAGGCAGGGATGGTCCTGCCCTTTATTCAGGAGGGCAGCTAAGTGGGGACAGAACAATATTATTCCCGGGGGGGGGGGGCTGTATCTGCTATCTGTGCATTCACTTATCTATGGATAAGTGGATGCCCTGGCCCCCTGCACTATTCCCCCCCCCCCGGCTCTTACTTTTCCTGAAGATACTTAGTTTCTTCCTTCCACAAATGTGGTAACCAGCCTCCGGCTGCTTATTGCACGCCAATCCAGCGAGACTTATTTGCTAGATAGGCTCTGAGAGGGGAGGGCAGCTAAGTGGGGACAGAACGATATTATTCTGGGGGGGGGGGGCTGTACCCGCTGATCCGCTATCCATGGATTCTCTTATTCACCAAGGGACGGGGGGGGGGGATAGGAAAGAATACTCAAACAGAGGCACCTGGGAATGGTGCAGGTTTGACGGTGTGCTCACTGAGCCCCTGAAGGGGTTTCAGGGAGTCCCAGGGCTCTGAGGAGCACACTTTGAGAAACACTGATCAAGACCATTTCCAGAGTCATGAAGGCAAACATGGACTCCACTCACCTCTCCAAGATGTTCCCAATATTCTAGAGAGAAACAAGAGAAAAAGAGAGAACTCAGCACCTGCCACGCATGAAGAAAATCTTTGAGACAATGAAATTGGACTAATGCTGAAACGTCCCTATCAGAGACTGAAACTAGACTTCCAAGTCCTCCTTTCTGTCCCACCTGCAGCTGAAGTACATTTCCTGGGCACCAGGCACAGGATTTTCTCAGTGGCAGCACCACAATTGACACTACTCTTTAACAGAGCAGCTGGTAAAGAAAGACCCTGGGGTCCCATTCACCAGCAGACTGTCTTCTATGCTCCCCTTTCACCCACTAAAACAGGGGTGGCCAACCTTCCACCATTAGGGCCTCTGTGTTCTTAAGAGCTGTGTAGAAGACATCTTGGCAGCTGCCATTGCAGATGGTGCTGCTAAAGCAGCTGAAATGCCCTCACCTATAAAGCCATTAATCATGCTGAAAGGTTCGCCACCCCTGCACGAAAACATTCTCCACTACTTACTGTATTTATACCCTGTTTTTTCTCCCCAAAGGGCATTCAAAGCGTCTCTTGATCTTATTGATCTTTGAAATTATTACTTCTAAAACAATTTTAACATTGACAGCAGACTTATGATGATGATCTATCTTGCAAGGTGGGTTAACAAACCTGTATAACAAACATAAATACAAACCTCAACAAGTGAAACATAGAAGTGAATCTATTGATCAAAACAATACAAAACGCTGCTCCTTTAAAACATGCCGTGTAGCACCTTTTCCTTGTTCCTAGCTGCCACATGTCCTGGAGAGATGCCCAAGAGCCTGTTTTTACTGACCTCCGACCCCCTCCCCACCACACCTGCCCTTCAGAGAGTCATGCCCTGTCTCAACTTGCCCTGTAAGCAGTGCACTCTTAGCACAGATCAGGCTGGCAACTTCCTCTGCCCATAAATTGGACCAGATGGCACTGTAAATAAGGCATTTGGCTCGTCCTGCAAACCTATCTTGTTTAGAACTTCCAGCAACCTTAAGGCTGATCTACACTGCACTTCGTCCAGCGCTTTGAGGAGATTTTTACAGTCTTGCGGAGCAATTGCGCGCTCCCGATGCTGCGGCGTGCACAAAGCGGCAAAGATGGTTACTGCCATGTTTTGAGGGGTTGCTTCGCCGTACGCAATGCAGCCACCAATCGGATGAGAGGGGGGACGAGAGTTGCTGCATGCCAATCAGAACTACCTCCAATCACCGTGGAGGTTTTATTTCAAGGCTGAATCCCAGAGGAAACCACAGAACGATTCAAGGCTGAATGACTTAAAAGATTATGAGATGTACAGCCTGCCCCCCCCACTCGACACGTTTTGCACCCTTTGATTTCAAAGATCACCCCCGCAGCAGCAAGCCAGCACACTTCACAGTTGCAGTTACAGTTTTGAGAACGAGCACCCCCTCATACCAGTGCTACCAATCACAGCTGCGCTTACATAGGAAGGCGGGACAGCAGGAGGGACAACAGGCAGGAAGGCACTCCTCCAACCCGCTCAGCGGAGGCTTGGGCATAAGAACATAAGAGCCTGGCTGCTGGATCAGGCCAAAAGCCCATCTAGTCCAGCTTCCTGTATCACACAGTGGCCCCACCAGATGCCTCAGGGAGCACACAAGACAACATAAGAACATAAGAAGAGCCCTGCTGGATCAGGCCAAAAGCCCATCTAGTCCAGCTTCCTGTGTCACACAGTGGCCCCACCAGATGCCTCAGGGAGCACAAGACAACAAGATAACCTGTTTCCCGTTGACACTCCCTTGCACCTGGCACAGAGAAAACCCACTTCTAAAACCAGGAGGTTGCTTATGGCTTGTCACCTGTGATGGTCTTTTCCTCCATGAATCTGTCCAAACCCCTTTTAAAGGCAACTAGGCCAGATGCCATCACCACATCCTGTGGCAAGGAGTTCCACAGATGAATTACACGCTGGGTAAAGAAATATTTTCTTTTGTCTGTTCTAACTCTCCCTCCACTCAATTTTAGTACATGTCCCCTGGTTCTGGTGTTGTGCGAGAGGGAGAAGAATTTCCCTCTATCCACTCTCTCCATCCCATGCATAATTTTATAAGTCTCAATCATGTCCCCCCTCAGGCGCCTTTTTTCTAGGCTGAAAAGCCCCAGACGCTATAGCCTTTCCTCATAAGGGAGGTGCTCCAGCCCACGAATCATTCTGGTTGCTCTTTTCTGCACCTTTTCCAATTCAACTATATCCTTTTTGAGGTGTGGTGACCAGAACTGGACACAATACTCCAGATGTGGCCTTACCATCGATTTGTACAATGGCATAATGATATTGGCCGTTTTATTCTCAATCCCTTTTTTAATGATCCCGAGCATGGAATTGGCCTTCTTCACAGCCGCCGCACACTGGGTCGACACTTTCATCGACCTGTCCACCAGCACCCCAAGATCTCTCTCTTGATCCGTCACAGACAACTCAGAACCCATTAGCGTATATGTGAAATTTTGGTTTCTTGCCCCAATGTGCATCACTTTGCACTTACTTACATTGAAGCGCATCTGCCATTTTGCTGCCCATTCTCCCAGTTTGGAGAGATCCTTCTGGAGCTCTTCACAATCCCTGCTGGTCTTCACCACCCGGAAAAGTTTAGTGTCATCTGCAAACTTGGCCACCTCACTGCCTATCCCCGACTCCAGGTCATTTATGAATAAGTTGAAAAGCACCGGTCCCAAGACCGATCCTTGGGGCACACCGCTTTTCACCTCTCGCCATTGTGAAAATTGCCCATTGACTCCCACTCGCTGTTTCCTGGTCTTCAACCAGTTCCTAATCCACAAGAGGACCTGCCCTCTTATTCCCTGACTGTGGAGTTTTCTCAAGAGCCTTTCATGAGGGACCATGTCAAACGCCTTCTGAAAATCCAGATATATAATATCCACGGGTTCGCTCGCATCCACATGCCTGTTGACCTTTTCAAAAAATTCTAACAGGTTTGTGAGGCAAGACGTCCCCTTGCAGAAGCCATGCTGACTCTCCCTCAGCAGAGCTTGTTCTTCTATGTATTTTAAGATTTTATCCTTAATGAGACTTTCCACCATCTTCCCTGGAACAGATGTTAGGCTGACCGGCCTGTAGTTTCCCGGTTCCCCCCTCCTTCCTTTTTTAAAGATTGGTGTGACATTAGCTATCCTCCAATCCTCTGGCACAGTGGCCGTTTTAAGGGACAAGTTGCATATTTTGGTCAATAGGTCAGCAACTTCATTCTTGAGTTCCTTCAGAACTCTTGGGTGGATGACATCCGGGCCTGGTGATTTATTGATCTTTATTTTGTCAATTAAGTCTGAAACGTCTTCTCTTTTAACCTCTATTTGACTTAATTCTTTAGTCAGGGGAGAACGTTCCGGCAGCGGTATTTGCCCGAGGTCTTCTGCCGTGAAGACAGATGCAAAGAACTCATTTAATTTCTCTGCAGTCTCCAAGTCCCCTTTTATCACCCCTTTCTCTCCCTCACCATCCAGCGGACCAACCGTTTCTCTGGCAGGTTTCCTGCTTCTAACATATTTGAAAAAGCTTTTATTATTCCCTTTTATGTTGCCTGCCATACGTTCCTCGAAGTCTTGCTTGGCCTCCCGTATCATCTTTTTACATTTCTTTTGCCACAGTTTGTGCTCCTGTTTATTTTCCTCACTAGGGCAAGACTTCCATTTACGGAAGGAAGCTTCCTTGCCTTAACAAGATAATCTGTTTCCCGTTGTCACTCCCTTGCACCTGGCACAGAGAAACCCCACTTCTAAAACCAGGAGGTTGCTTATGGCTTGTAACCTGTGACGGTCTTTTCCTCCATGAATCTGTCCAAACCCCTTTTAAAAGCATCTAGGCCAGATGCCATCACCACATCCTGTGGCAAGGAGTTCCACAAATGAATTACACGCTGGGTAAAGAACCCACGACGACTCCACGCCGGACGCAGTGCAGTGTAGATCAGGCCTTACAACGAGAAGCAGGGATGTGCGGTGTGGGGCAGGTGAGGCACACATGCCCTGTCGTAGCCCACGGAAAATACCCGCAGTCTAACCCTGAGATTGTGCGCGCGTGCCACCCGCTTTCTCAGGTGAAAGCAAGTGGCACGCATGCACACTCACTGGGTTAGGCTGCAGCTACTTTCCGTGGAATACAACAGGGCAGTTCTGCCTCACCTGCTACCCCTGTATCAGACACCCCCGAGGAGCAGCCAGGGTGCACAAGGGGAGAACCTCCCACACAGCCCCTCTTGCTCTGGAGAGCAACACTGTAGTACAGGAAGGGGCTAAAGGGGACTTGGCCTGTATTGCAGGGAAAAAAAAGCGGCTAAGATGCAGAAAAAGGGAGAGGTATTGCTTTGACCTATATAAACCACCCAAAGGCAGCAGATACATTTTGAGAGTTTGAAAGGCAACGTTAGGAGCTACTAAGAGCACTTCTTGCTGGGAGCAAGTTAGCGAGTGCAATTGTATTAAGAAATGCCGAGTCTAATGTGCTTGCTTCTAGCAGAGTGCAACGGCACGCTTGCTCCAAGGTCGTTCTCCGCAGAAAGTAAAACAGACAAGGCAGATGTCCACCACCAAGACTGTATTTACAAATTCACAGATAAGCAGCTTCAACAAAGCAATACCTTCTTATATACACACACAACTCCATGGCATAGACTCCAGCTCTCTCAAACTCCACACAACAACCCACACAGGTAGGCTCTGCCAGCCTCCTTATATAGTGCTTTACACCAATCACGGTGGAGATTGATGCATCTCATTATCTATTGCATCAGCTCTTTCCACAGGTGCTTTGTCACAGTGATGCAGCATTTTTCTTGTCCATTTCACTTTCACTTTTCATTGCATCACTTTATATGACATAGATATATATACATACATGGAGTTCTTGGTTGCTATGCGTACCCAAACATCAGGACCCTGCACTATTCAGACAAGAAATTTTAGATCATAAGGTGAGCCAACCCTGACAAATTGCTCATAAGTGAACACAGAAGAAGACCCCTGATGGATAAGGTCGTTCATTGTTTTAATTCATGAGGCTCCCTGAGATCTTCCAGTTGGGGGACGCTTGCCAAATTCAGCCGTGAACAAGGTCAGACAAGACCACTGAGTTACCTGTAGGAGTTCATTCGCTGACTGCTGCTGCTTCTCCTCCATCTCCCGGATGAGACTGTCGAGAGAGGAGAGCTCCCTGGAAAGTCTGGCCAGGTGCTCGTCCCTTCTCCTGGCAATCTCCTTCTCCACCTCTTCTGTCTGGGCCAGCAGACGTTTCTCTTGTTCGTCCAGAAACTGGCGCAGTTCTCTGAAGGCAGCTGCAATCTTCTCCCTCTCTGCTTCCGTTTGCTTCTGCAAAACAAACATGGAAGAGGAGAAAAGCAGGTCAGTCTTGCATTGCCAGGAGGCAGGTTAAAAGGACTCCATAGAAAGTGAACCGATTTTGAATGGATTGTATCAGCATTAATCAGGGGGAGAGTTAAGACCCAGCCTTAGATGAATATAAAGATCAACCCATGAATATTTCCCAGCTTTAGTTGAATATGAAAATTAATCGATGAATATTTCCCAGTGGGATTAGTCCATCCCAAATTCCTAATAATGCAGTCCGAGGATCAGAGCTGCCTCATGTCTCTTCTGCATTTTATATTCAGTTCCAGATAAGTGTTCATTTCCCAATATTAAGTATTACAAATACTTACAAGCAAGTCTTGGCTTTCTTTCTCATTCTCTGCCTTATATACCAAAATATTTTCTCTCTCTTTCCTCAAGATCTTCAGGGAGCGACTGATCTGATCCTGGGGGAAAAACAGAAATTATTGCTTTTTTCTCCTGATCTCCTGGCTTTGTTATTCTCTCTTTTGTGCTATAGTTTAGTGCTGTTTTGCTGTGATTTTCTCATTTTGAACTTTTATATCATATTGGTTTTTTATATTATTTGTAAACAGCATTGTACTTATAGTAGAAAGACATGGTAGAAGTTTAGTAAATAACTAGGTAGGTAAACATCAGAATTAAAATGGAGAAACAGAGACAGGCAAATGGACAGATAATCTTGGTCCCCGAGTTGCATATCGCTGCATATCGCCTAGGTGGCTCTTCCAAGTCCCTTTGAATTTTTATCCTATTCAAGCTGACAAGTTGCTTGCATAGGTCTCCTGATCCAGGCTGGGTTCAACCCCTACCCCCCCAGGCACATTCCCCATCCCCACTACCTCCACCACAGTGTCCAAACAACCCTTCTTCTGGAGCAACATCAGCCACACATGAGATGTGGCTCAGAGCACCCAGTCTTAATACAGCGATTTCCCCCAAAGCCTGCAGATCTCATGACCACCAGCTGGAGCTGGGGCGAGGAACACTTCAGTCTCCTTCTCCAGCCCCCAGAAGTCACTTCCCCCCCCAGACCTGACCAGACAGTCACCTCCCCCCCCCCAGACCTGACCAGACATGTCCCCACCCTCAGGAACGCAGAGCCCCCACCTTAGTGATCTGGCTCAGACATCTTAATACCTGTACTGTACAGCAATTTTCCTCAGGAACTTCTTCCAGATCTCATGATCAGGGCAGGAGCAGAGGAGAGTCTGAGTTCAGTCCCCCGACGTCCCACCCCACCCCAGAAGTCAGCTCCCCCCCCCTAAAAACCTTTGGGATGTCCCCAAATCCACCCAAATGTGTAGCCCCCACCTTGTTCTCCTGCGCAGCCTCCTCCAGGGGAACCACCTTATGAGCTTCGTGCTCCTTGGACCTGTCGCAGACCACGCAGATGGGGGCTTCGTCATCCTGGCAGAAGAGCTTCAGGGGCTCCTGGTGCCTCTCGCACATTCTCCACCACGCCGCTTCCAGCTTCGGAGGCTCGCTTAGCTCTTTGGCTATCTCGACCACGCTGGCCAGCTGCCTGCCTGTTCGGCTTTAGGTTGCTCACCTGAACTCTCTCCCTGCACTGGGGACAGGGGGCCTCTGTGGGCGATTCCCCCCAGCACTTGACGATGCAGGCGCGGCAGAAATTGTGCCCACAGTCCAGGCACACGGGGGCCGTGAAATAATCCAGGCAGATGGAGCAAGTCGCTTCCTGCTGCAGCCTCTTCCTGGGAGCAGCCATGGCTCCGACTCCTCCACCTAACGAGCGGAGTTTCGCTTTCTCTTCTTCCGCGCCCATCCAGCGGCACTTTTCTGGAGGCGGAACGGGGCGTGTCGCTGCTTTCCCAAAGTGCCGGAAAGGATCAGGTTGCTGGACTCGTGGGGCGATGGAAGAGAGAGAGAGAGAGAGAGAGAGAGTTCCTCCAGAATGAAAGGTCATTACAGTACAGTAGTTGAAAACTGTGAGAGCTGGGACTCTGGGCAATGCTGGACTCTCCGAAGTTGAGCTTATTTCTTCTCATCCCTCCTCTATTTATTTTATTCCGTGCATATGAATTGTGACAGTGATGATCCCTTGGATGGAAAATATGCCGTCTGCACCTGCCCGGAAGTAGTCCTTATGCTTACTCCCAAGGCTGAATCCTGGCATTGTAAATGGGTTCTTCAGGGACTCACTCTGCCCTTGGTTCAAGTGAGACCCTTTGAGGCATGTCATGAACCCAGTTCATGGTGGGAGGCGCTCTGGACAGGGAAACACCTTCCAGCCCGGAGGAAGGAACACGTCTGCACCTGCTGCTGTCTGTGGCCTTCGTGGATCGTCCTTTTCACGCACGACTGTTAATTGGATGACAGGTGTTTAGTGAAGGACTTGGTCTGAAACAGCTTTGTTGGGTCCCGATGCTGCATCACCTGTTTCCAATCGTCGCTCTGCGCATGCGCGAACTCTGCAACGCGCTCCTGGGCGTTTTACAGAGTTCGCGCCCGTTAGCAGAGGAAGAGATCATCGCCCCTGATCGTCGCTGGAGGGTCCTAGAACAAGAAAAGTAGGCGCAAATCATACATACACTGTTAGAAGCCCCGTTAGCGCTAAAAACCTTTAAAAAACCCAAAACTCATTATGTAAATTAATTATTTAATTTGCATAATGGGGCGGCGGGCTTTTCCGCCCCAGTAGCAGGGACGCCTGGCTACCCCCCCTGATCACCTCTAGGTCAGGATATGGTGTTGTACTAATTGGGGTTTCGTAGCTGCCCTTGTTGCTCAGGGTTCATCCCTCCTCTACTTTCAGCCCGAGGAGCCACCTCTACTGACACGGTTCATGAACTTAAATCAAAAGATATCCGAGAGGGAGAGAGAGAGAACCAACTTCCCATGGGAGGAGGGAGTTCCAATAGCGAAGGACGTCCCCTTAAGCCTGAAGCCTGATTCACATATGACAGCGTTGTCCCTGCTGTGCGCTTCACGGACCCGCTCTGCGCTGTATTTGCATATTCATCATGTAATAGGACACCATTCCGGGGCTCCAACGCTTGAATCGCTGGAGTTCGGCTCGGTTCTACTTTGGCGAAGCTTTTCTCGTGGAGCTTGTGGGCGGGTTCACAGCGCTACTGCAGCCACCAATCGCGCGAGAGGGGGGGGAAGAGTGGTTGCATGCCAATCACAAGCAGCTCCAATCGCCGCGAAGGTTACAATTGCACTGCTCTTCCGAGAGGGAAACCCCCCCCCCCAGGAGAGAGCAAGCCTCGTTATTGCAAAATGTCATTGCAAAACTCTCAAAATGTTCCCAGTTCATGCTGGGATAACGATATAAAATTTGTGGTTGAAGTAAGGGCAAGAACTTCCAAGAGGAAAAGGCAAGCAGAACAAGAGTTCACAAGACTTCGGCCAATCAGAGCGCGGCTGTGCTTAACCAATCACAGCTGCGCTCTCTTAAGAAGGCGGGACAGAAGGAGGGACGACAAGCAGAGCGACGCTCCCCCTGCTCCAAGCGCCTGATCACGCCTGATCAGTGCGTACGCTGGACAGGGACATCCGCAGTCATATGTGAATCAGGCCTGAGACTAGAGTGATGTTGGCGTGGGGCATGCAAGAGAGGGGATCTCAGAGCATGGGCAGGCAGACTTAGGTGTTTAAAACCCATTTCTCCCCAGCGCACAGGTGTACACACACAACTTCAGATGCGTATATAATACACCCTTGGGTAAAAATGGTTTAATGATCACAATCAGCACCTTGCGTCACTCCTGGATACAAGTTGGTAACAGTGCGGCTGAAACTGCAGAGGCAAGATAGGATGTAATGTTAGTACATTCGTGGCCACATTCTGCACCAGCCAAAGCTCCCAAAGAGTGCCCAAGAGCAGGCCCAGGTCAAGCATGTCAGCACCCTGTGCCTGTAGCTCAGAGCTGACAGTTCTGGGGCTGCTCATCCACTGGGATGGATGACAGCTGGGAGCCGACGCCAGCCCTCAAAGGGGGCAGGGGAGGGGCAGGAGAGGACAGGCGGAGTGGGGCTTAAAGAGGATGGAGATAAAGAGAGAGAAATGGAGGAGGAAACGGCAGGCAGTGCAGGAAGATAGTTGGGGCAGCAGAGGAGGGGGAACAACAGAGAGGGAAGCAAGAGGTGAGGCAGAGGGGGCTGAAGGGAGCCTAAAGGTGGTCTGGGGAGAAAGCAGGGGGCCAGAAGGGATCCCAGGGGGGAAAGGGAGACGGGGAAAAGCTTGGCCACCCCTTGGAGGGATCTGGTGATTGCAGGAGGTGAGGGTTAGCCCTGGGAAGGAGAACAAGGGGTCCCCTTTTGTAAGAGCACACAACAGCAACTAGTTGCGGACCACCGGATTAGACAGGCTAACCGGGCACTGAGAGATTTCCCCGCACTACATGAGCCATGCGAGACTGATGCGCCTCAAACCAAAAACTGTGAGAGCTCCCTGGACCAGGCCCAGAGGCGGCCCGATCCGTCGTACGTGCGGCCCGATCCGTTGCTCCTTCCGCCGCTGGGGGTCCTCTTCGTGCAGCCGTTGTCAGCTGCATGTTTTGCCCTCCTGGGCTCCGTTTGGCTCTAAAAAGGGGCCGAAAAGCACCTGGTGATGGGTGTTTCCGTGCCACAGCGGTGTGCGAAGATGTCACGCCCCCAGGCGCGGGGCATATAGTATCCCGTGGGGGTGTCGCGGCAGCGGCCCCACCACGGGGGGGGGTTACGGCCGCCGCTACTGACCACGGTAGAGGCTTACGGCTGGGCTCCCTGGGCCCCAGAAGACCAAGAAAAACGGAATTCTTACCTTGTGAATATCCTATTCTGGGTAGAGGAAGAGGGCATTCCGGACTTGTGGGTAGTCCCTCCCACTCGCAGAGGCAGGATTGGCTTTAGCTGGATTTCTCCTCCCCGTGGGAGGGGCTTCCCGTTCCCCAGGTTCCGTACTGAAGAGCTGAAAAGACACTCCCATACTCCGCTCGTTTCCCTCATCCGGGAACCTTGCGTCAGAACGCATCAGGGGATGCAAAAGAAGAAAAGTTAGAGTACACAGGCCCATTGGGCATGACATCAGAAACGTCAAAAGACCAGCAACTTGAAGAGCGATTGAGGGCCCTGTGCCGCTGAACATAATCTCGTGTCCCAATTCAGTGTGTAGGCACCGCGCTGTGAAGAGGTGGGGCGGAATGCCCTCTTCCTCTACCCAGAATAGGATATTCACAAGGTAAGAATTCCGTTTCTCTGGAGTGAGGAAGAGGGCATTCCGGACTTGTGGGATGTACCAGAGCAGTACCTCCCGGGTGGGCAGCCGCGGGCCCTTGTACTATTGAGGCAGGACTTTCTGGAGCACCCTTCTCCCGAATGATGCTTCAGCAGCCGCCATGCCGTCTATTTTGTAGTGACGGAAAAAGGTGTGGGATGAGGACCACGTCGCTGCCCGGCAAATATCCTCCAAAGAGGTAGCGCCCTCGTAAGCAGCAGAGGTGGCGGCTCCCCTGATGGAGTGTGCTGTGATGCCCAGAGGGGGTTGCAGACCCAGGGCTGTGTAGGACGAGTCTATGGATGCCCTTAGCCATTTGGCCAGTGATACCGAGGACGCTCTCATCCCCCTACGTGGCCCCTTAAAATATACGAAGAGGGACTCCGTCCGTCTGAGCTCCCTTGTACGCTCAATGTAGAATCGCAACGCCCTGCGGACGTCTAATGTATGCCAGGCCTTCTCCCTGGGGTGTTTGGGTTCAGGGCAGAAGGACGGGAGATTCAGGTCCTGCGACCTATGGAAGACGGAATTCACCTTTGGGATGAACTTCGGGTCGGTGCGGAGGACCACCCTGTCCCTGTGGAAGATACACAGCTTTGGATTAATGGACAATGCTCCCAACTCTGACACCCGCCTGGCACTTGTCACCGCCACCAGGAACAGTGTCTTATAAGTGAGCTCCTGCATCTGGGCTGTGGCCATTGGCTCAAAAGGGCGACCCGTTAGCGCGGAAAGCACCCGATTCAGATCCCAGGTGGGACACCTGTGAACAGGGGGAGGGTTGATCAGTGATACCCCCCTAAGGAAACGCTTAATATGTGGGTGTGTTGATATATTGGAAAGAGTGGCCGCCCCTAAGATACTGTTCAGGGCCGCCACCTGTCTACGCAGTGTGTTGGTGCTTAGGCCTAACTCCAAGCCATCCTGGAGAAACTCCAGAATCTGCTTGATCTTGGGCCTGGTGGGCGAAACATTTGCTCCCCTACACCATTCCACAAATTTCCGCCAGGTAGCGCCATAGGACCTCTTAGTGGAAGCCTTCCTGGAGGCCAGTAGGGTCCCAATCACTCTGGCCGAGTACCCCCGGCCCTTCAAAGCTTCCCTCTCAACCTCCAGGCTGTGAGGCGGAATAGGTGGGGCTGGGGATGGACCAGGGGCCCTTGGCGCAGTAAGTCCTCCCGTTGGGGGAGGCGCCAAGGTGCCCCCGCGGATAGATTTACGAGGTCTGGGAACCAGGCTCTCCTGGGCCAGGAGGGCGCGATCAAAATCACCTCTGCCGCAGTCCTCCGGATCCTGCGTAGCACTAGGGGAAGTAGGGGAATGGGCGGGAACGCGTAAAGCAGGTCGGGTGGCCACTGGCATTGCAACGCGTCCACCCCTGCTGCCCCCACCCCTTGCTGCCTGGCGAAGAATTTCGGTAGCTGCGCGTTTTCTTTTGACGCAAAAAGATCTATGCTTGGGTGACCGAACCTGCGGACCACCTGCTGAAAAACCTGAGGGTGAAGCTGCCACTCTTCCTCCCTCAGTATCTGTCTGCTGAGCCAATCGGCCGTGACGTTGTTTACCCCTGCCAGGTGTTCGGCCTTGATTGAGGCAATGTTGCTTTCCGCCCAGGCGAATAGCATCATCGCCTCCTTGAATAGGCCGGAGGATCTGGTCCCTCCCTGACGGTTTACGTAAGCCTTCGCCGACGTGTTGTCGGTTCGTATTAAGATGTGCGCTCCCTGCACTTGTTGTTGAAACTGGCGGAGAGCTAATCGGATGGCTCTCAATTCGAGGCGATTTATGCTGTACTTGGACTCCTCTGGAGACCAGATACCCTGTGCAAATTCCCCCTGAAGGTGGGCTCCCCACCCCATCAGACTCGCGTCGGTTGTCAGGACCTTGCGCTGAGGGTGGTGCAGACTCAGGCCCTGGCCTGGCCGTCCCCCCGTGACCCACCAGGACAGATCTTTCCTGAGCTCCGAGGGCAGGGCCACTAGGAGGCGTGTCTGGCACTCTATGTGATGTTGATATGGTCTCAGGAAACGCTGCAGGGGCCTCATATGGAGTCTCGCCCAGTTTATGATGTCCTGACATGAGACTAGCATCCCCAATAGAGATGCCAGAGTCATAACGTCCATCGACCCTGCCGCTATCCCCCGGTGCACCAACGCTTGCAGAGATGTTTGTCTGTCCTTGGATAACGCGACCGTGAAGGCCGCCGTATCCAGGGCCAGGCCCAGGTGTTCCAGCCGTTGGGAGGGTTCCAACGAGCTCTTCTTCCAGTTTATCCGGAAGCCCAGGTGCTGGAGGAGGTCCGTTGTCTGCTGGAGGTCCGCCCGCGCTTTCTCGCAAGACGGTGATTTCACTAATATGTCGTCGAGATAGGGGAAGAGGTAGATCCCCTTCTGTCGTAAAAATGCTACTGGTGCCACGAGGAGTTTCGTGAACACGCGGGGGGCCGAGGTTAAGCCGAAGGGTAAAGCCCGGAATTGAAGGTGCCTCCCCCCGTAACAGAACCGGAGATAGGCCCTGTGGCGAGGCAGAATTGGGACATGGAGGTATGCCTCCGTGAGGTCGATTGAGGTCAAAAAGTCACCCTGGTCCAGGGCCGCCACAATCGTCCTCCATGTTTCCATTCTGAAGCGGCGTTTGCGTAGATACCTGTTCAGTCTCTTTAGATCCAATATGGGGCGCAGTTCCCCATTCTTTTTGGGTACTAGGAACAGGATGGAGTACACCCCCCTCCCCTTCTGGGCTGTAGGGACCGGCTCCACTGCTTGGATTTCTAATAGGTGCTGAATGGCCTTCAGCATGCTTAGATGTTTGCTTTGATCTTTGTAGGCCGGTACCCTGATGAACCTTTCTCTGGGTCTGCGCGCAAACTCTATCGCATACCCCCGCTCCACCGTCTCCCGTATCCACGCATCGCTGGAGATAACGTTCCAGCGCTGCGCGAAGAACAGTAGACGGCCTCCTACTGCGTCGGGCAACGCGCCGCACGACGAGTCATGCGGTACGCTGCTCCTTGTGGTTTTTGGAGCTTCCCCCACTGGAGCTCCCGTGGGACTTGCTCTTGGGGAAAACTCTGGCCTTGTTCCATCTGCTGCGGGCCCTGTGGGACTCCCTTGGGCGAAAAGATTCTGTACGAAAGGGCCGAAAGGACTGAGAAGTTTGGGATCTGGGTTTGGGCTGCTCCTTCTTACCCGAGGGGAGCACCTTCTTTTTATCCCGAGTCTCCACCAGGATAGGGTCCAGGGCCTGCCCAAATAGCTTGGCCCCCTGGAAGGGTACTCCCACCAACCTGGACTGAGAGCCTGGGTCTACTTCCCACTGTCTCAGCCACAAGTTGCGGCGTGCCACCACGTTGGACGCCAGGGCCCTGGCGTCCATCTGTAGGGCATCGAATGAGGCGTCAGCGGAGAAAACCGCTGCTAGTGTAATTTTTCTTAATGTGTTCTTGGTTGCCTTCGATAGTCCCTGGTCAGTGGCAGCGAGTTCCTCTGACCATAGGTAAGCTGCCCGGGCAAAAATTGAATTAACGGCTGCAGCTCGAATTGCGTTGGATGAGGAATCGAAATTTTTCTTAAGCGCGGCTTCCACCCTCTTATCGCATGGATCGCGGGGTCCCCCTTCTCCCTCCGAGGGGATCACTGCCGAAGTGGCCAGCGCGGCCACGGGGGCATCCACCGAGGGCACCTTAAGGGAAGTGGAGACATCCTCGGAGAGGGAGTAAAGCTTTGTGAAAAGCTTGGGGGGGGTGCCGTGCCGCTGTAGGGTTCCCCCATTCGGCATCTAGCACCCTCTGAAAAGCCTCGGGAAAAGGGACAGATTCAGGTTTGGATGGGCCCTGTGGAAAAAGGGCCCTAGAGGCTGGTCTGGTTTGGTCTGTAATAGCCGCAGCTTCAGTGGCTGGAGCTAAGTTTAAAGCCTGGACCACTTTTGTGAGCATTCTTGGGAAGAGGTCGTGAGGGAACAAGCGATCCACCCTGCTGTCCTGAGAAGAAGATTCTTCCCCGGATAGCTCACCCTCCTCCTTGCTGGAGCATGATGAGGCCAAATCATAGGAAGAGTGTGAGGAGGACACCTCAACCAACACGTGCCTCCTGCGCTTGCGAGGTGCCTTGAGGGGAACGTGTCACCTGGGACTTCTGGCTTTGGTTCTCTTTCTGGGGCGTTTTGCGCGCACTACTACTTCCTCCTCGGAGGACAATGAGGATGCCAAAGACAGAGGACTGGGCGACCTCCTGCGCTTCCTTTTTATGGGCACCCTACCCTGCTCCTGATTGCTGGGCTTTGGGGTAGGATGGAGGATCCCCTGTATGGCTTCCTGCACAGCCTTCCGGATCTGTGCTTGAATGGCTTCGTCTAGCTGTTGCGGCTGGCTGGAGGGCCCCTCCCCGGTATTGGAGGCCGAATCTCCCATCTCCACCCCATCCTGTGAACTTTCCGCCATCGTGCGCCCCAAAAGCAACGATTCGGATGCAATTTAGGCGCTGGGCTCCGAGGAGAAGCTGTTCTTACCCCCTCCGGCGTGAAGTCGATCGTTCAGCTGTGCTCTCTGAACGCGCGTTGCTCCCTCTGCGCAGCCGCGCCGAGCTGTAAACGCCAGCTGGGTCCACGTGGTCTCGGCTGCTGCGGTTGCTCCTGGCGACGGCCTCCACGAGGTCCGCTCACCGGTGCTTTGCAGTTGCTGGTGCTTTGCTGAGCGGTGCCGATGCGGCCGCCGCCTCAGCTGCCGAACTCAAGCCTCCCTAAACGGCTGAAGAATTTTATAAATGGCGCCGCCTCTTCAAAGCGCGGGCCGCGGCCTCCCGGACCGGCGAGGCCGCTTGCCCGCAGCGCGCAGAGACCCCCTGCCGCTCCTCGCTGCCGGTGGAAAGGGAGAAGCGATTGGAGGGGAGTAGAGTAAAGGAAGGGAGGGAGGGAGGGAGGAGAGGCAAGAAACTGTAGGTAAAAACGAAAGGAAGGAGAAGAAAAAACCTAAATAAAGGGAAAAAGCCTAAGTTGAAAAAGCTCCTTTTAGCCAGCTAAAAAATGCGACCGTCTGCAAGGAGGCAGGATCGGAAACTGGGGAACGGGAAGCCCCTCCCACGGGGAGGAGAAATCCAGCTAAAGCCGATCCTGCCTCTGCGAGTGGGAGGGACTACCCACAAGTCCGGAATGCCCTCTTCCTCACTCCAGAGAACAGGTGAAGCAACCTGTATAATTTCTGTCGCCCCACAGCTGGGAGTCCCACTCATTTGGGCAGTGAATAGTCAAGGAACAGTCTTTGGTCCCCTCCTTCATTGCAGTTTCCTACCTCCAGCCACATGATGTTGACCTACCTCCTTGGGATGAGGGGGAGGTGTCATGAAACTCTCACATTACAAAAAATAATACTGGCCTACATCTTCTGAGATAACATGTTCAGTAGAACTGTAATGGCTGCAGAGGGGCTTTGATTTGATACTGGCTGACCTCACAAGGCTGTTGTCAAGACTGTAAGCACACTACACCTAATCACTCAGGAAAGTATATCAATACTGTCAGGTTATTGTAACCTGGGAATTCACAAGCATGAACAGAAAAAACCATGCAGGGCAAAAAATGCTGTGTCATAGTGATTAAACAAAAGATGAGACCATGCTTATACTAAATGGTTAACAAGGTGGTAGGAAAAAAGTGCTGTGTCATGCTGACTAGGATGCAATGTTTGAATCTGATTGGTTAGCAACTATATAAAGGTAAAGCACCCAGGACCAGTATCTGAGGCTTCAATTCTCTATGCAGTTGCTCTGTACAAACTTGCTGATGAAAGACTGCTATGTTTATCTGCTGTATATACTTGTGAGCCATGTAAATAGACTTTGGTGGTGGAAACTACTGTGTCTGTGTCATTCTTCGCTGCGGACAAGGACTGGGGAGGCTGCACGCCATAAATTTTCTGCGTACTCTGACAGGTTATGGGCCCAGGCCAGCCGTAAATCAGTGCCTGGTGATTTCCAGATCCTGCTGAAGGTCCGGCGAAGAGGTCAGCGTCCTTGAGCCCAGGAGGGGTAGTGGACGGCTTGAACAGCAGAATGCAGTCTGTCGTGGGAGCAGGTGGAGGATTTCCTCTTACCCGGCTTAATGAGACAAATTACCTGTCATGGAGCCTCAAGATGGAAATGTTTCTGCGCAGAGAGGATCTCTGGACAGTGGTGAGTGACCCTCCAGATGACCCAACAGCAGCTGAAAAGAGACTCATTGAAAAGGCTCTGGCTAGCATCATTTTGTGCTTAGAAGACAGTCAGCTATTTCATGTGCGTGGGCTGACGTCTGCTGCAGAGTGTTGGAATGCATTGCGAACTATTCATATAAGAGAAACTTCAAGCAGCAAAGTTTTTCTTACAAGAAAGTTGTACAAGGCACAGTTGAAGCCAGGAGTTAAAGTGTCAGATCATCTTCAATACATGAGAAAACTCTTTCTTGAACTGGAAGAGGGTTAAATTTTCCTCAAGCCCATCAGGTGTATATAGTTCTAAGTTCTCTTGATCAATCATGGGATTTGATAGTTGCAAGCCTTGAATCAATGAAAGAAGAGGAGCTTACGATGGCTTATTTGACTACAAGATTGCTACAGGAAGAGCAAAAAAGAGATGAAAGATCCCATGTCCAAGGGAGGAATGATAGTGATTTATTGCATAAGCAGAGAGAAACAGCATTCCAAGGAGACAGTCAGGAGCAAGAAAAAGTCTACACGGTGAGACGGTGTTTCCGATGTGGCTCTCCTAATCATCTCCAGAGAGACTGCAAAGTGAGAAAAGCAAGAACCCCCTTCACAGGAAATGCAACACGACAACAAAGAAGAGACAACACACATGTTTCTGTGGTGGAAGCAGCAGGAAGAAATACCAGAGACATTTGGCTGTTGGACAGTGGTGCTAGTGAGCACATTGTGAATGATCCAGAACTATTTTCTACCCTTGAACCAGCAGCCAGAGAACACGTATGTCTTGCAAATGGGCATTGTTCAAAAATTAGGGGACAGGGATCTATTTATGTACCCTGTATTGGTGAGACATTCTCTGGGGTGTTGTGTGTTCCTGACCTAGAGTATAATTTATTGAGTGTGTCATGTTTAGACAATGCAGGCTATAAAACTGAATTTTCAGGGGGCAAATGTCAAATTATAAGAGGTGACAAAGTGTGTGCACAAGGTATACTACAGAACAAACTTTATGTTATGCAAACTCAAGTTGAGAGAATCACAGCTCAGACAGCATTTTCAAACAAGCCAGATCATGATGGGTGTGTGCACCTATTGCATAGAAGATTGGGGCATGCAAGTTTTAAAGTGCTAGAAAAATGCCAGAAAATGCAATAGGGCTGAATGTAAAAGCATGTAAAAACTTTCTGGACTGTGCAACTTGCAAAGTCAAAGGTTTTCCCTGTAAAAAAGAAAAGTGAAAGGATATCTGAGTTTTTCAGCTGGTGCATTCTGATTTAATTGGCCCTTTAGTGCCATCTGCTGGCGGTGCTAAATATGTGCTTTGTATTGTGGACGATTTTTCTAGATTTGGGTTTTGTTTTTTACTAAAAAGCAAAACTGAAGTATTTGAACAATTCAAGAATTGGGTCTTTTGGGCACAAAAACGTTATGGGCAAAAGGTATCCCAGGTTCAGACTGACAGGGGTACAGAATACACCAATTCTAATTTCCAGCAGTGGCTGAAGAAAATGGGGATTACCCACAGAAAAACAAACCCATACACACCAGCAGAAAATGGCGTTGCAGAACGTAGAAATGGTGTATTACAGACCATGAAAGATTCTCTGCTGTCTGACTCAGGAATGAGTCAGGGGTACTGGGGAGAGGCCATTTTGACTGCCAATTATTTAGTCAACAGGCTGTGGAGTTCAGCAATAAATGATACTCCCTATTTCAAACTTTATGGAAAAAAACCATCTCTGTCACATTTAAGAGTTTTTGGTTGTAGTGCATGGGTACACATTCCAAAGGCACTCAGAAGAAAGGGGCAAGCAAAAGCCAGGAAGATGAAATTTATAGGCTATGAACCTGGTTCAAAGGCATATCGTTTTACTGATGGTAGTAAAAATGTTGTAATTTCTCGGTCAGCAAACTTTTCAGAGCATGAGAATTGGGGGAGGATACATGCCAACTCAGAAGTTTTTCTTCCTCTCAGTCAAGGTTCCTTGCAGAAGGAAAAGTCATTGCCACAGCAACAAATTGCCCCAGGTGCTGATAAGTTAGAGAGCACATTAACTCATGAGGTCCCGGTAAAGGAAGAGCCTGTTCATAAGTCAGAAAGAGTGACTAAAGGAATTCCCCCTGATAGATTTACAGCAGGGGAGGTGAGAGTGTGTCATGTTAATTATGAACCTCAAAGTTATCAAGAAGTCTTACAATTGCCTAAGGCAGAGCAGGAGAAGTGGAAAGAAGCAATGAATGAAGAAATGAGGGCAATGGACAAGCACAATGTATTTACCCCTGTAAAATTACCTGAAGGGCAAAAAGCTGTTGGATGTAGATGGGTGTATAAAAAGAAAATGCTAGTAAATGGTGAATTGAAGTATAAAGCAAGACTAGTTGCCCAAGGGTTTGCTCAAAAGAAAAACATTCATTATGATGAAGTCTTTGCACCCACAGTGAGAGGAGAAACAGTGAGATTAGCATTAGCTTTAGCAGCTGCAAAAGAATATAAGGTGAATCATTTTGATATTACCACTGCATATCTGAATGCAAAGTTGGAATAATGTGTTTTTATGAAGTTACCTCCTGGATTTGAAGTAACTGGATCAGAGACAGTATATAAGCTTAACAAAGCCATATATGGATTAAAACAATCAGCTAGAAATTGGAACCAATGTTTAGATTTAGCCTTAAAGAAAATGGGTTTTAAAAACAGCCTAGCTGATCCATGTCTGTATGTACAGAATTATGAAAAGGAACAAATCATCCTTCTTATATTTGTCGACGATATCTGTTTTTTGGCAAAAAAAACCAGTCACAAATTTGCAAAACAACTGGGACAGAAATTCCAATTGAAAGACTTAGGAGAAATCAAAAATTACTTAGGAGTTGAGATAAAGAAACTACAGGATAAGGGATATATCCTGAGTCAAAGTAAGAAAATAGAGCAACTTTTAAAGGAGTTTGAAATGGACAATTGCAAAAGCGTGCAGACTCCAATGATAATAGACTTTCAGAAAGTAGAAGTAAACATGTAGACATCAAGTACTGTCATGTAAGAGAAGCCATAAAATAAAGGTTAATAGAATTAATTTATTGCCCATCAGAAGACAATTTGGCTGATCTCATGACAAAACCATTGTGTGCACAAAGACATGCAAAACTTACAAGAGAACTTGGTTTGGTTCCTGTAAGTTCTGTTCAGCTGTAAATTGGAGGGGTGTCAGGTTATTGTAACCTGGGAATTCACAAGCATGAACAGAAAAAACCATGCAGGGCAAAAAATGCTGTGTCATAGTGATTAAACAAAAGATGAGAACATGCTTATACTAAATGGTTAACAAGGTGGTAGAAAAAAAAGTGCTGTGTTATGCTGACTAGGATGCAATGTTTGAATCTGATTGGTTAGCAACTATATAAAGGTAAAGCACCCAGGACCAGTATCTGAGGCTTCAATTCTCTATGCAGTTGCTCTGTTACTCTGTACAACATTGCTGATGAAAGACTGCCTTGCTTATTTGCTTGTATATACTTGTGAGCCATGTAAATAGACTTTGGTGGTGGAAACTACCGTGTCTGTGTCATTCTTCGCTGCGGACAAGGACTGGGGAGGCTGCATGCCATAAATTTTCTGCGTACTCTGACAAATACTATGGTGGGCGTGGTGTTTCCAAAGACCTCTCTTTCCAAAAACCTGCACAGTCCCTCCTAACTCCTGTTTGGTTGCTAGCTGACCTTCTGAGGAGACAACCAGGTCTTTGCCCTGGAGGGGATGAAGTAGGGCTGAACTCTTAGGAAGGGGCATCAAGGGGGGACGTTAATCGGGACGGCTGTAGCTCTGCGGGGCACCTGTGTGTCACCTCCAAGGTCTGGCAGATCTGGGCTCTCCACCACCTTGACATAATTTCGCTGCAAGCTCAAGTCCTACTGTAAAGGAAATGAAGATCTCACTGCCCAGTCGGTTCACCGGCTAGACAGCCTTTTCAGGTCACTTGTCCAGAAAGCCTCTTTCACCACAAGGGACACCATTTTTTCCATTGTCCTGGGTGCACAGATATCTCTCTCTCTCTCTCTCTTCTACAAGCTTCCATTCTCCTGTGTGTGTTTTGAAACCTCCCTGCTAATTTTCTTCATCTGCTGGTTGGTTCATCTCTGGCTGAGGAGGAAATTCAGGGCAGCTGCAGCCTGGCTTTCACTCTTGCTCCACTCCTTAACCCCTGCCTGTCCAAAAATGGAGCTACAGTATTTGCAAAAATTTATTTCACCCACAACCACTTAAAGTTCTGTAACTGATCTCTCAGGTAAAGTAAGTGATCTCTAAGAAAAGTAAATGGGCCTTTTTTGACTGTGACCCTACATACAATTTTTCTGTCATCTGAAAATGACATGGTAATAACAATAAATAATAATAATAATAAAAAATGGATAATTAATTAAATAAAATAAAACTTAAATGTTATTTAAATTAAATTATTAAAACATTATGACATTATTAAAAACATTATTAAAATGATTATCGTTGACATGAATAATGGAACATGAACAATCGCCAAAGTGTCTCCTGTTAGGCTATTAGTAGCCACGAGACTGGCACAGCCTCCTCACTGCCTTTCTATGAAAATAACAGGACATCTTAGTGCATTCCTAGCCTAGGGTCATTCAAAAATTCAGTAGCCTTTGTGCAAATTCCGATGGAAGAGGGAGTGGGGGAAGTTAGAATGATCTCAACCCACTCAGTGCATCCTAATCAACACGCTGAGAGAGACACATTGCTCTGGCTTTCTTATAAGGTGTGTGATTGTCCTTAGCGCACACAGATTCTCCACATTCTCAAGCCTGTGCATTTCTTTCTCCAATCAGAAGGGCAATGCGCTCTTATTTGGCCTTTTGGAGATAGTCTGTAAGTGCCTGATCACCAGGCTCTCAGGCATTCATGTTTTTCCACCTGTGAACTGCTCCGTCTTCATAGGCTGCAATCCTATACATCTTTTCCTGGGTGACCATAAAAAAGCCCAAAGGAAAAAAGCCCACACAGAAAAGAGCAGAGGCGTAGCCAGGCGCCCCTGCTACTGGGGCGGAAAAGCCCGCCGCCCTATTATGCAAATTAAATAATTAATTTGCATAATGAGTTTTGGGTTTTTTTAAAGGTTTTTTAAAAGGTTTTTAACGCTAACGGGGCTTCTAAAAGGGTATGTGTGCTTTGCGCAAACTTATCTGTAGTTCTAGGACTCTCCAGCAACGATCAGGGGCGCAGATCGTCCCTCTGCAGCTCTACTCCCGGGCGTGAACTCTGCAAAGCGCCCAGGAGCGCGCTGCGGAGTTAACGCATGCGCAGAGCGACGATTGGAAACATCGTCGCTCTGCGCATGCGTTAACTCTGCAGCGCGCTCCTGGACGCTTTGCAGAGTTCGCGTCCGGGAGCAGAGGGACGATCTGCACCCCTGATCGTCGCTGGAGAGTCCTAGAACTACAGATAAGTTTGCGCAAAGCACACATACCCTTTTAGAAGCCCCGTTAGCGTTAAAAACCTTTTAAAAAACCTTTTAAAAACCCAAAAAAGGGGGAAAAAAACAAAAGTTAAGGAGGCTCCCGCCTCCCACGGAGCCTTTCCGCCCCAACGCCCTGGGGCCCACCGCCCCACATCAGACGACGCCCCTGGAAAAGAGCTCACATGGAAAAATGCTCACATGGAAAAATACACACAAATAATAAGGAGGTATTGCAGTGGTTCCCCTAAATTGTCTGTCATCTGAAAATGACATAATAATAGGGTAATTAAATAAAATAAAACTTAAAATGTTAGTGGCCTTTTTCTCTTTCCCTGCTGTTTCCTTGCCTTACTCCTCTCGTGAGACCAGCCTGTTGAGAAAGGGACGTTCTGAGGCAGGTGCTCAGTGCTGCTCACACTAAAGAGAAGATGTGTGCACACAACCCAGCAGGGGAAGCCCAGACGTGTGCCCAAACAGTGGGCTGTTTGCAAGCACTGGGGGCAGCCAGGACAAGTGCACAGCAGGGCAGGTGGGCAAGCAGATGCACAAACAGAGAGCGGCAGGCACGCATGCATCCTGGCACGTCTGATGGCCCAAAGTCCTTCCCACACAGTCGCTTTACGACCCACCAATATCAACCCCTCCACCTGGGTTTCCCACAACATACCTCACTCCTTCACCCCCACATTTTCACCACCCCAACTCTTCCCTTCAACCCATAATAGCCCCAATATTGACCCCCAGATTTCCCCTTATTTTCCACTTCCGGGGGTGACGTCACAACCTTATTTTCCACTTCCGGGGGTGACGTCTGCACTCCTTGGCTGGCTCAGGACAAGAATGTCAGGTGAGCTTTTCCAGTCAAATTAATGAAAGGGAGGAGGGTCTTTCCTGAGAACGGGGCTTCTGGGTAGGCATACAGCTGGGCTCCAGAATCCGCATCGAAAAAGGCCACTTGCCCCCCAGCACAGTTCAGAGTCACTCGGATCCTCTTGGGCTCCTGGCTCAGGGACAGAGGAGGACAACGAGAGGCATTGGCAAATCTGTACTCTCCTGCCCACTTCCCCACAGCCCAGATCCCTTCCTCAGGACTAAAGTTAAGCTTGCCCTTTCTCCTCACAGATTTTATGGCGACCCCCACAGCCCATTCTTCCTCACTTCCCACAGTGACTTCCCAGAAATGTCTGCCTGCTGTGAATCCCTCACAGCCCAGCACAAAAGACCAGACATCAAATCTCTCGGGGTTGTTGGGCAGAGCTTGATGTTTGACTCCACATTTCACGCTTTTGAGATCTTCAGTCAGGATGAGTCGGGGATGAGCCGTGTCTGGATCCAGAGTCACATTTGCTGTTAGGAGTAGAGGGAGAGAAGGGAAGCTGAGAGACTAGCTGGGAGACTGACTGACATCCTAATATTGGATTGATATACAGTGTTGATATGGTGGGATATAAATCACTATCATACATAAATGAATCCTGAGCTTGGAAACAAAATCTGTTCCCCTCCCCCTTTGTAGGTGAGAAGCGGTGTTTGGTGGTGGTGAGCGAGTGGGGGATTATTCAGCTGTGGATGTTATTTTGTGCTGCAGCTTTTTATTTGGGTATCAACTCTCTTGTGCTGCTTAATAAACAAGAAAATTGGGGTAAACCTATTTTTAAACCATTTAAAAATCATCTGAAACATATAAATGGATCACACAGACAATGATAAGTGCCCCCCCCCAATCCAAAACCCAGGAAACAAAAATGTTGAAGGTAGGTCAGTCTTGTGGGCTTAATGACAAGGCCGACTACATGGACTGGCAATGGATTCCTATTGGGGGGGGGGCCTGGACAGATGCCTCACAGTGCCAAATCCTGCTAACTGTCCCTGTTGCACTCAGAGCAGAGACGCTCCTCACCTCCTTTCTAAACAGGGCTCAGGCACGCATGCGCACGTGCACACACACACACACTATTATATACATGTTATTCTTAATAATTAACGCTTTCAACAAAGAAACATTCATAAGGCATTTTATATAGCAAAAGACATTTTAAAATAGTGGGATAAAAAAGGATAATTGCTCTCTCCCTCCTCAACATAAACATTCTCACTCTGGAATGGTGTGTCTTTGACCACATAGCTGAGATAATAGTTGGCAGGACAGACAGACAGACTCTGCCTTGATTGGCCACCTGACCTCAGATCTATTCCCCCACATCACTGGTGTCAGAGCACCCTGTCCAAACTTCCTACACATCTCCACAAAGGCCTGTTACCCAGTGGCTTAAAATGAGAATGTGCCAAAAGAGACTCTGAATGCTAATGACCTGTGAGCTATGACTTTGGATGAAACATGTGCCAGACTGGACTCTATTATGACACAATGCCGCTTGTGTTCCTGCCATGAGCAATGCTGAAGAAAGGTCTCCCCAAGAAGCATGAGGGAAAAACCTGACCAGCTGCCTGACACCATTTTCGCCATGTGTCCAAAAAAGCTCTCACAGAATTTACTCTGCATTTCCCCCCCCCCAACTGTGATGTTCCTAGAAGAAACAATAGAGGAACACCTGAGATGACTCCACCCAGCCTTTGCTTTTGTCTCTTAAGTACCGACCATCAAGACAGCCTCCCCCTCTCTCCTCTACCCTCCTCCCACTTGTTTGTTTTATCCAGAGATGCACTGAGGTGTCCCTTCTAGGACCTGCTTCCTGTTTGTCTGTGTACCTGGGGATCCTCCTGGACATGTGCTCAGGTCCCTATAAAAGGCAGGAACAGACTGGAAACCCTCTCTTCATTTTCCTCCTGGACTGGTACTGGTGAGATTCCTCTGCTCCATCTGGGTTTCCCTTCCCCCCCTCCTCTTCCCTATCTCTTGCAACCCTCCCTCCCTTCTCTCCTCAGTTAGTCACTGATTTGGTTCCTGAACCCAGCTTGTTCAGAACCTGGAAATCATTTTATTTCTCCCCCTTCTCCCAGTACCCCCCACTCTAATTTGACTTCTCAGTCATTCTACAGCTCAGTCATTCTAGACTGCTAGTCTGATCAGTTCAAACCCAATTGCTTCATCCTCTTTTCATCCAATGCTCACTGTTGTGCCAGAATTACAGCATTTACAGCATCAGAGGTGAATTCTCCAGGATTTAGGTGACTATAACCCAAGTGAATCAAGATCCCTTCTAAATCTCTACTTCTACCTAAGTTCCTAGAACTGTATGTGTATGATTGTATTTCTGTATGATTTTTGCCTGAACTATTTAGTAAATATTGGAAAGTAACCACGTGTGTTCTCAATATTATTTAAAAACGGAATTCTGTGAAGCTGTACTCTGGTATAGCTGGTCTAAAGGTCCCTGTCTAATACCAAATTGCCATATTTAAGCTATTCCCCTAATTTCAAGGGCAATTTTGGTAACAGGCCATGCTTCAAAACAGGCAACCACCTCTGGTTGAGAACGGAGGAAATTCCTCCTCATCAAGATGACCCTGGCTACAGTTATGTATTTAACTCCTCTTTCAACTGCCATTCAAGACAGTTTGAAAAGGCAAAACACCCATAAAAGGACTTTTCTGGTCCACTTCTTAAGGAAGTTAGCAAAGGGAGAGAGGTGGGCAGAAGAGAAGAACATTCTCACTCCCTTGACACTTCCTGTGGGAACTGGACTCTTGTGGCTTCTAGGGAAGTTCAAGGAGCTCAGAAAACAGCCCCCTGGTTCTGCCCTTGCAATGGCCGGACTAGGAACAGCCTCACTGCAGACCAGCTCTGCAATGCCCGGAAGCAAGATACTGACAGCCCTGCTGAAGCCCCATTTGTGCTGCAAGGGGTCCGTCCTCCCCCTTCCTGTCATACCAGACCAGAATCTGCACCATCGCCAACTGACATCTCTTCTTGGCTCAGGCTACCAACATGGCACGATCATTATTCAACTAGGATCAAAGGGGTGCAAAACTAACGGGCACCTCAGTATGAGGTTTACCACCTTTGAAGTGAGACAGTTCACTCCACTACAGGTGAAGGGACCCAAAAGATATCAAGGGCCTTTCCAGGCTGCATTGATGCCCAAACCTAATGGGGAATGAGCAGCACTTAACAGAATGACAGTCTAATCCTACCTAACCCCTCCCATGCTGATGCAACTGCGCCAATGGAGTGCGCGCTGCATCCCGTGGGGGAGTTTCAGAGGTTGGGAAGGGGGCTAGGATAATGGTGGCGATGTTGCCACCAATATCATCCACTTCCCAGCCTTAATCTGCCTTCCTCCCCACTCCAAACTCTGCCCCTTTCCTCCCCTCCTTGCCTTGTTCCTCCCCCACACCACCCCTCTCCTGCCCCACATGATGATTTACCAATGCCAAGGCTCAATCCCTGGCTGCTGGCGCACAGACCAAGCCGCTCACCACTTGCTCCAACAGCAGCAAGCACCAACAGTCACATGATACGGCCAGAAGTGGGTGAAGCTGGGGTTAGCAGCACATCGTGTGGAGCCTTGTGGAATTTCTCGCTCCCTCATGCTGAGGGAGCTCAGTCCCTCAGCTCAGGGACAATCAGACAAAGAGAGTGAAGGAGAAGAGCCCATACCTTCAGAAAAAAGTATACACGGACTCAAACACACACATTTGCACAACAAAAAAGCGCTTGGCTGTGTAGCAGAGAAGCCTACTCTTGCGCCAAGCACTTTTTTGATGCAAGTGAGTGAAGTGTGTGATTGCTTGCTTGACTTTTTCCCTTGCAAGGATCCAAAAGGAAAGGGAATTAAATACCTTTTACAATAACTTTAAAAATGCATATCAATTAAAGAAATAGCTGTCCTTTGAACTTGATGGATCAAGTGATGAACAACTTGTTAGAACCTGGCTAATTTTCTGATACATCTAAAAGTACATCTAAAAGTACTGGCTCTTTCGCTGAAAGATCTAAAAGGAAAGGGAATGAAGTCCATTTAAATAAATAGCTGGCACTTGCTGTAACAGAATATGTGAACTGATGCCATTGAAAAGCACTGCATTTGTGGTGATCAATCAATATGTGTGTGCTTTTAGCTTTGATTTTGTAACGTCCTACATTTTCTTGAATGTCCTACATTTTTGAGTACCTTGTCCCCTTTTTTGGGGGGGGGGGACACACACACATCTAGTCACCCTGTGCCTGTGGGCTCTCCTAGGTATCTGGCAGCCTAATGTTGGACTAGATCAGTGGTGGCCAACCTTTCAACATGAATGCTGGCCCTTTAAATGGTTATCTTGGTGAGGGCATTTCAGCAGGTGTAGCTGCTTTAGAAGCACCATCAGCACTTGCAGCTGCCAAGGTTCTGTCTTCTACGCAACTCTTAAGAACACAGTAGCCCTAATGGTGGAAGGTTGGCCACCCCTGGACTAGATGAACCTTGGGCCAACTCAGCACTACTGAAGTAGCAGGATTGTATCATTTGTGAGCTGCCCTGCTAGTTAAAAATACTGAATGATGAGGTCAAGGTGTAAATTTTCAAAAATGAATCAATATTGAGAATTAGAGGAACACAAAGTTGCTATTGGCATGAAACTGGTCCCTCCCCCTTCCTTCCCACAACTCCTAATTAACCCATTCTTGGTTCCAGAGAAAAATCCAATGAAATACAAGCAGACAAATTCCTGATAAGTCCCCCGTTCCCTCTATGACTTCTGTCCTCCATCCGATCCTACAATTTACCTTCCTGAAGCTGAAGTCCAGATGCCAGAGTGTCTGGGGAGGAAAAGGGAACAAAGATTTAGAGTTACACCCCTGTGCTGATATCACATGCTGTGCAGGGGAAAAACCAGCAGTTGATAACTTGAGAGCATCTAATTTTTCATAATTCAGATCACAAAGTTGGGAAAGATGTGGGGGTGGGCAAAACCCTTCCCGAATTCCAATCTCTTTTGAAATAGTCACACTTCTCTTCATTTAATAGACATTTCTTCAACAATCACAATTATACCTGTGCTAAAATTTAACAGAAACAAAAATAAAACAACCAAGAGGAAAATTATCAAACTTGGTCTGTCAACATTTAAGATGATCTCCTTAAAACATTTATAGAACATCAATTCTACTCATGGCTACTCAGAAGTTAAACCCCTTGAATGGGACTCGTTTGGTATGATGCATAGTAAGGACTGAGCTCCAAAGGTCCCAGTTAGAAATCAAATTGAAACTATTAATATTACCCTAAATGAGTCACAACAATATTTCTCATTCAGATCAATGGGGCTTAGTCACAACGACTTTAGCTGAATTGGGGCCAAAGTCTACACAAGTGACTTCCAAGTCCAATCTGAAAAGCACAACTTGCATCTAGGCACAACTCCATGCCAGGATCTCAGAACTCAAGTTTGGGGTTTTCAGGAACAATCCAGAGCCATGATAGCCAGGGAGAACCTCTCTAGTGAGAGGAGCCAGGAAGACTGTAGAGTGTCTGCAGAAAGGGGCCGATCTGAACATGCGCCTGCTGAAAGTCGGAGAAGAAGGAAGTCACTTCTGCCCATATCACTCGGAGGGTTGTCCAATTGCATATGCCAGTAAAGACTGCAAATTAAAATTCTGGAGGTTCTCTTACATCAACTCTAATGCCAGAGTGATTCACTCACGTGATCAATCCATTGTTTTGTATTACCAGAGGTGAACTACAGTGGACCCTTTCTAACCACGGATTCAGGATCCACGGATTTGACTCACCAGGATCTGCGGATCCTTGCTATCCGCGGGGGGTCTGGAACAGATCCCCCATGGATAGCAGGTCCAACTGAATTTATTAAAGTTTTTTTTATAGTACACAGTACTACTGGTATATATAGTACCATATATACTATATGGAGTAGAGATCAGCCAACATGAGTTTCCCAAGAGGCTTCCCAACCAGATACTGGGAACCAATATCAACCAGAGCCAATGACGCAACTAAGACTTTGGTTGACCCCCAAGGAAATGACCTGGGCCCTGGATCAGATTCATCCTGAGTGGCCTCTGCTGTCCTGTGGAGCCAGGGAAACTCCTGGGTTTACTGAGGAATTGAGAGCTACAAAACAAGAAGACAGACTCCTAGAGTGACGATTCAGGGAGACTCGTAACGAGCCCAACTGAGCACAGGGTTAGAGCTCCTTTTAGGGCCTATTCCATGGCAGCGATGGCAGGGAAGAAGGCGGTTCTTTCTCCCATGACCGCATCTGCAGAGAGTTGTCCAGCGGTTGACCATTCAAGAGGTTAATGCGTTAATGTGGACTTGCTCCAGCAATTTCACTGGTGTAGAACCCCCATCGTTGCAGAGGCTTACCCCGAGGTAAGGGAACAAATGTTCCCTTACTCAGAGGAGATGCCTCATGCCTGCCCCCCCCCCTTGCTGGATGCGGTGGTAGCCTTTTTGGCACTGGTCCACCAGCAGGGAGGGGGAAAGGATAGGACTGTGCTCTCTGTGTTGTCTCTTCCACTGGCACCGACCTTCCTGGCCTTCTCTGACACCACAAGGGACTGGGAATATTTCATGCTCACATCTTCACCCGTTGTAATGTCCAGAGTAACATCCTTGTGGCCATTCAACTTTACCTTTGAACTGCTTCATGGTGACCTCCAGAAAGGGATTTATGTCACTGAAGTCATAGATCCGCAACTTCAGTTCAGCAGGAAATGCCACAGGATTCTTCAACGCCTCCTTCTTGCACCTGGCGGAGAGATACAATGTCAAGTCACCATCCACACAGTCCAGAACTCCCAAGTGCAATAAAAGGAAGGAACGAGGTGGAAGAAAAGAGCAGGGAGTCCAAAGACTCAAGACAGATGCAGCACAGAGGACTGGATGCTCCCTGGTGAGTAGCCTCAGAGGTGCTCCAGAGAACGGGGAGGGGGCACGGGAATCTCCGATATATCCATTAAGAGCATTATAAGGCACAGAGTAAACTCCCCACTGTGGATGATTTTTGGCTAAGTAAATCTGACTTGCATTACTCTCTACGACTTGCCTGCAAATTCAAGAGAGCCAAGCCACAGCTGGGTCTACGCAGCAAGACTTGCCATTCAGGGGTGATCTAGAGTAGACCATTGCCTGAATCGTAATGCTGTGGGTTCCACTCACCTCTGCAAGGTGTTTCCAGCATTCTAGAGAGAAAGAGGACAAAGAAGAGAAAACTCAAAATCCTGCCACAGCGCGAATAAAATCTTTATGATGAGACACTAAAATATGGCTAAGTGCCGAAAAGACTAAAGATCTACTTCACAATCTCCGATTCCTGACCCGGCTGTAGTATGTTTCCTGGGTACCAGGCACAGGACCTCCTCATTGGCAGCCCCACAAGTGTGCAGCTCCCTCCCCAAGGACGTCCATCAAACCCACACCTTGGCTCCCTTCAAGCACACACTGAAGACACAACTCTTCAACAGAGCAGTGGGTGAAGACCATGGGTCTCATTCTCTTTCACCCACTAAAACATTCTCATTGTTGATCTTTGACAATTTTTCTTCTAATACTATTGTAACATTCACAGCTGACTTATGATGATGATCTACCTTGCAAGGTGGGTTAAAAATGTAGTCAACAAATACATAAAAACACTCCTCCTTTAGAATGTGCAGTGTCGCATCTTCTCCTTGGCCCTAGCTGCCAGTTGTCCTGCAGAGTTGCACATGAGCCTGTTTTTACTGCCCTCGAACCCCCTCCACAAATGCACTTCAGCCAGGAGTCCAGCCCTATCTCAACTTGCCCTGCAGTGCACTCTTAGCACAGATCAGGCTGGCAAGTCCCTTTTTAGATTGTGAGCCCTTTTGGGACAGGGAGCCATTTAATCATTTGATTTTGTCTGGAAACCACTTTGTGAACTTTTTGTAGAATAGCGGTATATAAATACTGTTATTATTAATAATAATTTCCTCTGCCCATAAATTGGACCACATGGCACCATGAATCATGTGCCACTTAGAGCACTGCACCCCTTCCAGCGATGCCACTGAGCAAGCTAGTGAGTGCAATTGTTCGTTTCTGAACACATCCCTCATGGATAGGTTCATTCATTGTTTTAATTCATGAGGCTCCCTGAGATCTTCCGGTTGGGGGACGCTTTCCCAAATCCAGCCATGAACAAGGCCAGACAAGGCCACTGAGTTACCTGCAGGAGTTCATTTGCTGACTGCAGCTGCTTCTCCTCCATCTCCCAGATGAGACTGTCGAGGGAGGAGAGCTCCCCGGAAAGTCTGGCCAGGTGCTCGTCCCTTCTCCTGGCAATCTCCTTCTCCACCTCTTCCGTCTGGGCCAGCAGAAGTTTCTCTTGTTCGTCCAGAAACTGGCGCAGTTGTCTGAAAGCAGCTGCCGTCTTCTCCCTCTCTGATTTTGTTTGCTTCTGCAAAACAAACATGGAAGAGGAGAAAAGCAGGTCAGTCTTGCAGTGTCAGGTTAAGAGGACTCCATAGAAAGTGAACCGATTTTGAACGGATTATATCAGCATTCAAATTTTCATGGCTTGTAATTAAATACACAGTTTGAAAATTTATGGGATTTCCAGCCATTTTTTGATTTTTTGAGAGAAGAAATAAAGTTTGTATCTTACAATTGACTGTATGATGAATGAATGTTAATAGAATGAAAGTGGTGAGGAAAGAAGAAGATTGTTTTCCTTCCTAAAAGGAACCCAGCTTTCATGAACTCTGTGCACACTCTGTGCTTTTGTGAACTCTGTGCACACTCTGTGCTTTTGTGAACTCGCAGTGCATGATAAGCTAAAGTGAGAATTCCAAGACTGCTGACAGAGCAAGACGGCGCCAGACACTTCATCCCAAGGATGGTACGAACCAGCCTGTTCGAGAACCGAAGGACATGGGCCAGTAAACAGCTGAAGGAAGGTCTGGAATTCATCAAGCTATGTCAACAAAGGAACGTGTTTTTTGACTGCCCAAGGGCGGTACAAGGAGAGAAGGAAAAGAAAACCCTTAAAAGCAGGAGTCAAAAACCTGTAAAGGTGTGTTCCTGTACCACGGGCAACGGGGACTCCACCACTGTGTGAGTATGAATCTGAATGAGTGATTGGGTGTATGAGAGAGCTCTCTTGATACTGGTGAAAATGTACATTCTTTTGTCTTAATAAATGTTACATGCATAGTGGTTAAAATCCAAATTTGGTGTCTCAGACTGTCTGTGTAAGGACTGCTTTGAGAGATTTCGAGGAGGAGGGAGAACCTTTACTATACGCTTCCAGAATAAAAAGAACAGAGCCCTAACTATTAAGAGGGCATAACAACTGAAGACACTTCCTTTCCTGTTTCAATTGCGCTGACGAGATTGGATGCACAGAAGCGGACTATCCAAGGCAGTCAGAGATGAAAGCTTTAAATCTTCGGTTTGCTTTTACGTTTCTTCCCACTCCAGGGATTTCTTCAGAAAGCAGATAGAGAATTCAGCGAAGGCACGCTGAACAGATGTTCATAGCCTTGGTAGGGAGCACACAGCGAAGTTATAGGGTAATGGAGCACATAACTTCGCTGTGTGCTCCCTACCAAGGCTATGAACATCTGTTCAGCGTGCCTTCGCTGAATTCTCTATCTGCTTTCTGAAGAAATCCCTGGAGTGGGAAGAAACGTAAAAGCAAATTGAAGATTTAAAGCTTTCATCTCTGACTGCCTTGGATAGTCCGCTCCTGTGCATCCAATCTCATCAACGCAATTGAAACAGGAAAGGAAGTGTCTTCAGTCAATTGTAAGATACAAACTTTATTTCTTCTCTCAAAAAATCAAAAAATGGCTGGAAATCCCATAAATTTTCAAACTGTGTATGTATCAGCATTAATCAGGGTAGAGTTAAGACCCAGCCTACGATGAATATAAAGATCAACCCATGAATATTTCCCAGCCTTAGATGAATATGAAGATCAAGCCATGATTTTTTCCCAGTGGGATTAGTTCATCCCAAATTCCTAATAATGCAGTCCTAGGATCAGAGCTGCCTCATGTCTCTTCTGCATTTTATATTCAGTTCCAGATATGTATTCATTTCCCAATATTAAGTATTAGTAATACTTACAAGCAAGTCTTGGCTTTCTCTCTCATTCTCTGCCTTATATACCAAAATATTTTCTCTCTTCTTCCTCAGGATCTTCAGGAAACAACTGATCTGATCCTGGGGAGAAAACAGAAATCCTGGCGTTATTGCTTTTTTCTCCTAATCTCCTGGCTTTGATATTTTCTCTTTTGTGCTATAGTTTAGTGCTGTTTTGCTGTGATTTTCTCATTTTGAACTTTTATATCATATTGGTGGGATATGGTTCATGGGATCACGAAGGGTCGGACACGACTTAACGACTGAACAACAACAAAATATTGATTGTAAACTGCCTTCAGCATTGTACTTATAGTAGAAAAACATGGTAGAAGTCTAGTAAATAACCAGGTAAGTAAATATTAGAATTATAATGAAGAAACAAAGACAGGCAAATTGACAGATAATCTTGATCCCTGATTGCTGGCTTTTGCCTGGGCTGCCCCCCCCCCGTCCCTTTGAGTTTTCATCCTATTTTAGCTGACAGGTTGTTTGCACAGGTCTTCTGATCCAGGCTGGGTCACTTCAGTCTTCTTCCCCACCCCAGAGATCACCTCATCTCACCTCACCCCAGCCCTGACCAGACATGTGATGTCCCCAAACTCGCAATGGGGAGCGTGGAGCCCCCACGGCCTCACCTTGTATTCCTGCGCAGCATCCTCCACGGGAACCACCTTATGAGCTCGGTGCTCCTTGGACCGGTCGCAGACCACGCAGATGGGGGCTTCGTCGTCCTGGCAGAAGAGCTTCAGGGGCTCCTGGTGCCTCTCGCAGGTTTCCCGCCCGGCCACTTCCTGCCTGGGAAGATCGCTCAGCTCTTTGGCGATCTCGACCACGCTGGCCAGCTGCCTGTTGGGCCTCAGGTTGTTGAACTGAACCCTCTCCCTGCACTGGGGACAGGGGGCCTCTGTGGGCGACTCCCCCCAGCACTTGACGATGCAGACGCGGCAGAAATTGTGCCCACAGTCTAGAATGACTGGATCTGCAAAATAATCCAGGCAGACGGAGCAAGTCATTTCCTCCTGCAGCCTCTTCCTGGCGCTGGGAGCAGCCATGGCTCCGACTCCTCCACGTAACGGGCCCACGAAAACGGCTTTCGTTTTCTCCTCTTCGGTGCCCATCCAGCGGCTCTTTCCTGGAGGCGGAACGGGGCGTGTCGCTGCTTTCCCAAAGTGCCGGAAAGGATCCGGTTGCTGAACTCCTGGGGCGATGGAAGAGAGAGTTCCTCCAGAAAGGTCATCACAGTACAGTAGTTGAAAACTATGCGTGAGAGCTGGACTCTGGACTCTGAAGAAAAGGAGAAAAATAGGAGTAGAAGCTCTAATCAGTATCAGAGATACCTAAAGGGATGGAACTCATAGGGGATGCACAGGAGAGCTTCCCAGTCGCTCATCTCTTGTCTTGCAAACTGGCATTCTGTCTTAACCTCTTAGCAATCACCACCACATGAGATTTGTTTTGAGGTTTAGTTTTGTAGCAGAAGTTTGATTGTTTTTAAAATGATAATTTTAGGAGTAGTTTTATTAAAGTGCTATTGATTTTAAGTACATGGCTTTTAAACCCATAAATATGGTTCGTTCATTCTTCATTGATGCTGGCCATGAGAGTTTTAGGTAGGCTTACCATATCCAAAGGGGGACAGGGTGCCTACACCTTTAACCATTGTAAAAAGAGGGAATTTGGGCAGGTGCTGCTCATAATGGAAGGGTGCAACAAGCTGCACCTGCCCAAATTCCCTCTTTTTTCAAAGGTTAAAGGTGTAGACACCCTGTCCCCCTTTGGATATGGTAAGCCTAGTTTTAGGTCATGTTTAAAGCACATGAGATTGTTAATCTCAGAGATGTGGCTTCTTGAGCCCCGTATTGGGTGCCTGTTTAGAGCTTGTGCAGATCATCACGCATGCAAAGACTGTCAGTAAAATGATGCAGGCCCAAATGAAGTTTTTGGAAAGATTGGCTTAAGAAGAGATCCCTATCCTATGGGTGTGCTATGCTGGCATAACACACTTACTTTACGGCTGTTATTTTATTTTATTTATTTTTCACATTTTTATACCACCCTTCCTCCAAGGAGCTCAGAGTGGTGTACATATTTCCTCCCCTCCTTTTGTCCTCACAACAACCCTGTGAGGTAGGTGGGGCTGAGAGATAGTGACTGTCCCAAGGTCACCCAGGAAGCTTCGTGGCTGAGCGGGGATTTGAACCTGGATCTTCCAGGTCTAAGTCCGACTCCCAAACCACTACACCATCCTGGCTCTCACCTGTTGCAAAGGTGACCACGTCAGTGAGTGCAGAGTGGTGCCGCCACAAGCGGTGAGTGGCAGGGACTGTGCAATGATGGACCAGGGACACCCGCTGGAGCAGTTCAGCCTGTACAGCGTTCAGGATGGGGGTGGAACGGGGAGGAAATGGGGTGGGGTGGAGGGTGAACCGGGCCTGGGAAGGGGGGTGGGTTCAACGACGCCCACTGAATATAACCCCCTTCCTGGGCCTGATCCATCATAACGGGTCAATGCAGACTTGCACCAGCAATATTACTGGCATAGGTCCAAGTAGACCCTATGGGCTAGCAGCAGCAGGGGTTTACCCCGGGGCAAAGGAACATAAGAGCATAAAAGCTGTAACTGACCGCATGCGTCTCGCTGCGTCGCGTCCCGGAGTAGATTCTGGATTGGCGCAACGCGTTGCTCCGCATCCCTCCCCTACAACACCTAATGCAGCCTCTCATTGGCCGAAGGTCGTTTCAGTGCGTTCCAACTTGAATAAACCGAGCTTCGGCCAATGAGAGGCTGCATTCGGTGTTGTGGGGGTGGGACGGGGAGCAACGCCAATCAGAATCGACATGTCGGCTACTCGGGATGCAACGGGACACGTGCGGTATAAGGGCGGCTTTAGAAGAGCCCTGCTGGATCAGGCCAAAAGCTCATCACGTCCAGTTTCCTGTATCTCACAGTGGCCCCACCAGATGCCTCAGGGAGCACACAAGACAACAAGAGACCTGTTGCCACTCCCTTGCATCTGGCATTAAGAGATGTTGTTGTTGTTCAGTCGTTAAGTCGTGTCTGACCCTTCGTGATCCCATAAACCATATCCCGCCAGGCCTTCCTATCCTCCACTATCTTCCTGAGTTCGCTCATTTTCATATTTGTTGCATCGATGATGCTGTCTAACCATCTCATCCTTTGCCTTCCCCTTCTCCTTTTGCCTTCAATCTTTCCCAGCATCAGAGTCTTCTCCAGAGAGTCCTCTCTTCGCATTAGGTGGCCAAAATATTTGAGTTTCAGCCTTAGTACCTGTCCTTCCAGGGAACAGTCAGGGTTGATTTCATCTAGGATTGACTGATTTGATCTCCTAGCAGTCCAAGGGACTCTCAGGAGTCTTCTCCAGCACCACAGTTCAAAAGCATCTATTCTTCGGCACTCAGCCTTCCTTAGGGTCCAACTCTCGCAATCATACATTACTACTGGGAACACCATCGCCCTGACTATACGAACTTTTGTTGGCATGGTGATATCTCTGCTTTTTATTATGCTATCTAAATTTGCCATAGCTTTCCTTCCAAGGAGTAAGCGTCTTTTAATTTCATGGCTGCTGTCTCCGTCTGCAGTGATCTTGGAACCCAAAAAAGTAAAATCTGTTACTGCTTCCATTTCTGCCCCTTCTATTTGCCAGGAATTGATGGGACCAGATGCCATGATCTTAGTTTTATTAACGTTGAGTTTCAAGCCAACTTTTACACTCTCCTCTTTCACTCTCATCAAGAGGCTCTTTAGTTCTTCTTCACTTTCTGCCATTAGGGTGGTATCGTCTGCATATCTGAGGTTGTTGATGTTTCTCCCGGCAATCTTGATTCCGGCTTGCGATTCATTCAGCCCTGCATTTCTCATAATGTACTCTGCATATAAGTTAAATAAGCAGGGTGACAATATACAGCCTTGCCGTACTCCCTTCCCAATTTTGAACCAATTGGTTGTTCCATGGCCGGTTCGAACTGTTGCTTCTTGACCCGCATACAGGTTTCTCAGGAGAAAGGTAAGGTGGTCTGGTACCCCCATCTCTTTAAGAATTTGCCACAGTTTGTTGTGATCCACACAATCAAAGGCATTAAGAGATACCCTACTACTAAAACTAGGAGGTAGCATATACAATCAGACCTTGCTATCCATGGGGGGGGGTCTGTTCTGGATAGCGAGGATCTGCTGATACCAGGGTCTGAAATAAAGCGTTAAAAAAAGGTTTTAAAAAGAAAAGTGGGTTTTTAAACCTTTTGACTAAAACTGCAGCGTGTTCTTGCTTTAACCATGCTGAAATCGAACTCCGGAAGCCTCTTCTGGGTTATGCAACCCACCCTCCCTCTACCAAAGTAGCTCCAGTATGCATTGCAATGCATTTTTGCAGGCGTTCTGCACCTAGGCGTCCCTCGCGCAGGCGCACAACTCCTGCTAACAATAAATTTTAAAAAGTTAAAAAAAATTGCAGCCGTTGTGTGCCTGCGTGAGCCTTGTGCAGGTGTGCGAGGAGATCTGGCTGGCCGGGAGGCAGCCCGCCAGGCTCAGAAGAGTCCTGGCAGCCAAGATGCAACTGGCCTGCCGGGATGAAGTCGCTGCAGCGGCGGAGGTGGGGGAAGTCCCGGCAGCCATAAGCAGCCAGCCGGGACGAAGATGCAGGCAGTGGTAAGCGGCGGCCAGGGAAGTCCCGACGGCTGCAAACAGCCAGCCGGGACGAAGATGGCAAGTGGCGGCGGCAGCAAGCAGAGGCGGCAGCAAGCGGCAGAGGGGACGTCCCGGTGGCCGCGTGCATGTGACCGGGACGAGGATGGGAAGCTGCGGCAGCGGCAAGAGGTGGTGACAAGTGGTGGGGACGTCCCGGCGGCCATGAGCAGCCGGCCGGGACGAAGATGGTAAGCGTTGGCTGCAGCAAATGGCAATCGCCATGGGTTTTCGGTTTTTTTTTTTAAGAGGAAAAAAATGAAAGAAATTTTATTTATTTATTTGGAGTTCTTCCAGGCCGGACATGGCCCTTTGTGATGTCACTTCTGCTGGAAGTGACATCACGATTCCTTGCCATGCCTCCCAGTGATGTTTCTTCCGCCCCAGTTTGCCTCCCCCCAAATCTGGTAAGCTTATGCTTCTTCCACCGCTGGGGAAAGGGAAGGTTTGGACAAGCCAAGCAGAGCAAAGGGTTGCAGGCAAGAACCGTCTTTTTCTCCCGCACCAGAAACGGCTTTAGAGCAGTCCAAGGTAGGCACTTCTAAGGGAATTCAGTCTTGCTTTCTGAGCCCTATAGATAGACTGGGACTATCTCACCTCCACGCGGGTCTGTGGGGACCTCCTTCCTGCCCGCCTGGCTCTCTCCCAGGGCTGCTGTACCCCTCGATTTCCCTCCCTTGCACCTTCAGCACTGGGAAGCAGGCTTCTTGCAGGGAGATCTTGCAGCCAGATCATCGCTCCATCGGTGATCTCAGTTCCTGTTTGTCTGCACAGGAAGGTCCTCTCTTTATGGGGCCATCGTGAAATGGCGGGAAACGAGAGCGCCGGAAAAGCACAGCCTCAGAATCCCGCAGGCCAAGAGACAGGCCCAACCCATGGGCACTATGCGTGTGGCTCCAGCCTTTCCCTCCCTCCAACTGCTGGGAGGAGGGGCGCATGATTTCCTCTTCCCTAGAACGTTTTGCAGGGGGGGCTATGGTTGCCACCCCACCCCCCAAATTCTAGGTAATTCACCAGCATGATTTTAGATGGTGTAGTGGTTTTGGAGTCAGACTTAGACCTGGAAGATCCAGGTTCAAATCCCCGCTCAGCCACGAAGCTTCCTGGGTGACCTTGGGCCAGTCACTATCTCTCAGCCCCACCTACCTCACAGGGTTGTTGTGCGGACAAAAGGAGGGGAGGAAATATGTACACTACTCTGAGCTCCTTGGAGGAAGGGCGGTATAAAAATGTGAACAACAACCACAACCACCACCACCACCACCACCCTGGTGTGTAGAGCATCGAGTTTGCTGGACTTGGAGTGGCGAGGTTAGTTTCAAATTCCGTCTCTGACAGCCCAATCCGGTCTAAATCCCTCTGCAGCGGCGATGCTGCGGCTCCAGCAGGCTTCTGCTGCATCCCGTGGGGGATTTACGGCTGCTGGAGGTCTCCTTGGGGTATGGAGCCATTTGTCCCCTTGCCCCAAGGTCAGCCCCAGCATCTGCAATGGGGCAACTCAGACCTGCTTTGTGGCAGCCTATGCTGGCAGAATGCACAATCTGCGGGTGCAACCATTAGATAGGATTGGGCCGTGAGTGGTCTTGGGCAAGGCACCACCTCTTGGCCAGTTTATTTTGCAGTTGTCGGGAGGATAAAATGGAGCAGCACTTTTTATATGTGAGAAAAGATATAGAGAGAAGAAGAGTAGCTCACATTCTCCCATTTGTACCTTCCCAGCAGTTCAGATGGAGATGAAGAGAGTGGATAGAGGGAAATTCTTCTCCCTCTCACATAACACCAGAACCAGGGGACATGCACTAAAATTGAGTGGAGGGAGAGTTAGAACAGACAAAAGAAAATATTTCTTTACCCAGCGTGTAATTCATCTGTGGAACTCCTTGCCACAGGATGTGGTGATGGCATCTGGCCTAGATGCCTTTAAAAGGGGTTTGGACAGATTCATGGAGGAAAAGACCATCACAGGTTACAAGCCATAAGCAACCTCCTGGTTTTAGAAGTGGGTTTTCTCTGTGCCAGGTGCAAGGGAGTGACAACGGGAAAAGGTTATCTTGTTGTCTTGTGCTCCCTGAGGCATCTGGTGGGGCCACTGTGTGATACAGGAAGCTGGACTAGATGTGTTTCTGGCCTCATCCAGCAGGGCTATTATGCTCTTATGTTAAGATGATCTTTTGGCCCCTTTTCCAGATTCCACAGCCTTTAGAAGAGGTTCTTCACTGGAGAAAGGGACTTTTCTGCAGTGGCTCCCATTGTCTGGAATTCCCTTCCTCATTGAGGCTTGTCTAATGCTTTAATGGCTATCATTTAGGTACCAGCCTAAATGCATTGTATTCACCATAGCCTTTAATTAACATCAGAGGTTTTTATTGAAATCTTCTTATCATATTCATATACATACCAGCCTAAATTCATTGTATTCACCAGAGCCTTTAATTACCATCAGAGGTTTTTATTAAAATCTTCGTATCATATTCATATACATTACACAAGAGAGTAATCAGAGGCTCTCTCAAAAATATAACACCTGGATCTGCTTAACTGTGCATGACAGATCAGCTCACAGCATCAAGCAAGATCTCGCATCTGGTGGAGGTCGGAAGGGAAGGGAGGAAAAGGAAATGGAAATCAGGGTTGAGGGTACTGGAGGCTGGAGCTGTGATTGCCAATGTGACACCTGTGGACTGCTCCACCTTCATTTACAATCCTATACATCTTTTCCTGGGAGTAAATTCCACTGAACTCAATGGAATCACTTCTATGCACACATGCATGCATAGGATTGCAATATCCATTCTAACAGTGCAGAGTTTAGAATTGCAAATGTGTTGGTGCCTCTTGAAGAAATAAGTTCCAAAGGGAAGAGGGGGCTCTGGGACAGGGAAGGAAAAAGCAGGTTCCTTTTTAGTTAGGTTTTATGCCTATCATCATGGGGAATGAGAGCCAGTCTCCTTTGGGTCTTCCACTACAAAGTACCTTCATCAGATGAAGATCAGGAGTTTCAGATGTTCTGTGCTTTGCTAATCCCCCCCCTTTTTTCCCCCTTACTTTGAACACAGCTCTTGTTGAGGAGAGGGGTGACGATGGCTGTTTGATTGGCTGACCCTTGTATCAATCAGCACATGCAATTCTCTGAAAACTGGAGGGGGAGTTCTTTCATGACAGGACACAAGGCCTAGCCCATCATTCCTTTGCAAACACAGCTTCAATGTAAACGTTTTTCTAAAAAAAATTTGTGCTTCAAGCTAGTCCCGAGCAAAAACGTGTTTCAGGAGTGTGGTGAGGTTAGGTACACCTGTCTCTGCAGTCATTGAGCGGCTCAGGGACAGAGTGTCAGGTGGCCTCCTTCGAACGCATAAAAGAAAGGCAGAAGGGTCTCTGTGCCGAAGGAGGCTTCTGAGTGCACATGGAGTTGTGCTCCTGTATCAGCATCGAAAAAGGCCACTCGCCCCCCAGCACAGTTCAGAGTCACTCGGATCCTCTTGGGCTCCTGGCTCAGGGACAGAGGAGGGCCATCCAGGAGATCAGAAACTCTGTATTCTCCTTCCCACTTCTTCAACTCCCAGATCCCTTCCTTAGCACTACAATCAAACCTGCCCTTTCTGCTCACAGACTTTCTGGCAACTCCCACACCCCAGTCTCTCTCACTTCCTACAGTGACTTCCCAGAAATGTCTGCCCGCTGTGAATCCCTCACGGCCCAGCACAAAAGGCCAGACATCAAATTTTTCAGGATTGTTGGGCAGAGCTTGACGTTCGTCTCCCCATCTCACGGTTTTGCAATCCTCAGACAGGATGAGTCGGGGATGAGCCGTGTCTGGATCCAGAGTCACATTTGCTGTCGGGGTGGAGGGAAGAGAAGAGAAGCAGAATCAGCTGGGAGACTGACCGACATCCTTTGTGTTGTTTTTATTTTGGATATCACCTGTCTTGTGCTGCTTATGCAACTAGAAAATTGAAGCAAAACAGGTGGCTTTTTAAAAATGGTTTAAAATTTAAAAATGGTTTCAAATACAGTGGGCCCTTCTTATTTATGGGTTTGGGACCTGTGGATTTGATATACAATGCACCCTGGGACATGGAAGAGCCACTGCACATCCCAAAAGTGGGTTGGGAAGGCTGCAGAAGCCCCATGCAGCCTTGAAAATGCAGTGGTTTCACTTTTAAAAGGTAAAAGAGGAGAGCGAGAACATGAGTGAGCGTGTGCGTGTTTTCAGCAGACCCCGGTATACACAGATTTTCACTATGGATCCCCCGCAGAGAGAGAAGTCAATATTTATATTATATATTTAAAATAAAGGATTTTTCTGGTCCACTTCTTAAGGAAGTTAGAGAGAGGTGGGCAGAAGAGAAGAACATTCTCACTCCCTTGACACATCCTGTGTGAACTGGACTCTTGTGGCTTCTAGGGAGGTTCAAGGAGCTCAAAAACAGCCCCCTGGTTCTGCCCTTGCAATGGCCGGACTGGGAACAGCCTCACTGCAGACCAGCTCTGCAACCCCTGGAAGCAAGATAGCGGCAGCCCTGCTGAAGCCCCACTTGTGCTGCAAGGGGTCTGTCCTCCCCCTTCCTGTCATACCAGACCAGAATCTGCACCATCGCCAACTGACATCTCTTCTCGGCTCAGGCCACCAACATGGTACGATCATTATTCAACTAGGAACAAAGGGGTGCAAAACTAATGGGCACCTCAGTATGAGGTTTGTCACCTTTGAAGCGAGAGAGTTCACTCCACTACAGATGAAGGAACCCAAAAGATATCCAGGCTGTATTGATGCCCAATCCTAACGGGGAGGGAGCAGCACTTAACAGAGTGACAGTCTAATCCTACCTAACTCCGCTACGCTGATGCAGCTGCGCCAATGGTGTGTGTGCTGCATCCCATAGGGAGGGGGGTCTGGCCCCAGAGGTCTCCTCCAGGGAAGCCCTTATTGCCTGCGGAGTCGTCGTTGAACTTACACCAGCTATTCAGCTGCAACAAGTCCAAGTGGACCCAGGAAGATGGATTGAGGTTGGGAAGGGGGAGAGGAGAACGATGGCAACGTCGAAGCGAAACGTTGTAGTGAGACTACTGGGCTGTGAATTTTAAATAAATGTTCTGTCTGTCTTGTGAGCCCCAGCAACGGAAGACACAAGCAGAATTGATTTGTTTTTATTCTGGCTGTCCTGTTAGCTACTACATGGCTATTTTACCCGTAATTCCGAAATCACTACAAGTAAATTAGAACTCCAATCTATACACTTTTGCATGGCAATTGAACCTAAAATCAGGGCATCCAAATAATTTTATAGCTGGAACAATGCAAAAACTGGGTTTGGAGCATCTTAGTTTAGGAAAGGAAACTACTAGGTACTGAAAAGAAAGTTCCCTTTCATGTTGTAGAATTCAGAGTCGTCCAGTGAAATTGACTGGTAGCAGACTGAGGACAGACAAAAGAGAAGAAATGAAAACATTGTAGAAAGACACATCTGTCAAGAGCTATAAGATTGGTAGCTAAATGGAAAACATATGTCAGGAGAACAGAACACCTCAGGCCAATATTCCTGCCAATCCTTATGTCAACCATTTCTTGACCAAAAGGAAAGAAGGATGGCGTTTCATAAAGCTCCTGAGCCCAGTCACTGGAAGAACTGATGTCTGGCACAGGAGACCAGACCGGGAGCTGTTTATAAGCCTCCCTCCAGGCACCAGATCCACAGAACAAATGCGATGGTCGTGGCTTTCGGGCCCTGCCTGTGGGCTCTCCTTCCTAGGCATCTGGCAGCCCACTGTTGGACTGGATGAACCTTGGGCTGACTCAGCACTACTGAAGTAGCAGGATTGTATCATTTGTGAGCTGCCCTGCTAGTTAAAAATACTGAATGATGAGGTGTAAATTTTCAAACATGAATAAATACTGAGAATTAGAGAAAGACAAAGTTGATATTGGCATGGAACTGGTCCCTCCTCCTTCCTTCCCACAACTCCTAATTAACCCATTTTTAGTTCCAGAGAAAAATCCAATGAAATACAGGCAGACAACTTCCTGCCAAGTCCCCCGTCCCCTTCTGTCCTCCATCCGATCCCACAATTTACCTTTCTGAAGCTGAAGTCCAGATACCAGAGTGTCTGGGGAAGAAAAGGGAACGAAGATTTAGAGTCACACCCCTGTGCTTATATTACGTACTGCGCAGGAGAAAAACCATCAGTTGATAGCTTGAGAGCATCTAATTTTTTATAATTCAGATTACAAAGTTAGGAAAGATGTGGGGGGCAGAACCCTCCCCCAATTCTGATCTCTTTTGAGATAGTTGCAGTTGCACTTGTCTTCTCTTAATGGACATTTCTTCAACTATCCCAATTACTGTATACCAATGCTAGAATTAAAAAAAAAAAGAACATGAGGAAAATTATCAAATTTGGCCAGTCAACATTTAAAATGATCACCCTAAAACGTTTATAGAACATCAATTCTACTCACGGCTACTCAGATGTTAAACCCCTTGCTCTGGTATGATGTATAGTAAGGACTGTGGCCCAAAGGTCCAAATTAGATCAACATGAAATTGAATTTAAACTATTAAAATCACCCTAAATGAGTTACAACAATCTTTTCCATTCAGATTAATGAGGCTTGGTCACAACGACTTTAGCTGAATTGGGGCTCAGTCTACACAAGTGTCTTCCAAGTCCAGTCTGAAAAGCACAACTTGCATCTAGGCACAACTCCATGCCGGGATCTCAGAACTCAAGTTTGGGGTTTTCAGGAACAATCCAGAGCCATATTAGTCACGGAGAAGCTCCAGTGAGAGGAGCCAGGAAGACTGTAGAGTGTCTGCAGAAAGAGGCTGATCCCCTGCTGGAAGTCAGAACGGAAGCCACTTCTGCCCAGATCAGCCGGAGGGTTATCCAACTGCATATGCCAGTTAAGACTGCAAATTAAAATTCTAGTGGTTTTCTTACATCAACTATAATGCCAGAGTGATTCACTCACGTGATCACTCCAGTGTTTTGTATTACCAGAGGTGAACTACAGTGGACCCTTTCTAACCACGGATTCAGGATCCACGGATTTGACTCACCAGGATCTGCGGATCCTCGCTATCTGCGGGGGGTTCAGAACAGATCCCCCATGGATAGCAGGTCCAACTATATTTATTAAAGTTTTTTTTTAATAGAATATAGTACTACTGGTATATATACAGTAGTACTATATATACTACATGGAGTAGAGATCAGCCAACATGAGTTTCCCAAGAGGCTTCCCAACCAGATACTGGGAACCAATATCAACCAGAGCCAATGACACAACTAAGACTTTGACAGACCCAGTTTGGTCACATTCATACAGAAACAGCAGCAAAACTATGGCAATGCCACAAATACTGGATGTTCCTTCCCAATATGTGACGAGACCCCGAAATATCAGGACCTACTCCCACCCCCAACACTCAGAGATTCCTTTTCAATGCTGTTCTATCCGTAACTCCATGTTAAACAATGAAAGGACTTGGAAGTACCATAAGCTACAACTGACTGAAGAGGAAAATGAAAATGAACTCTCAAGGAACGATACAGACGGCAATTCTGTCCCCAGAGACGTTTCCTCAGTGAATTGCAGCCTCATCCTATGGGCTTGCAGTGCTGGAGAACTAGCGTTCCGCCAGCGCTACCTGCCTTACATCTGTCTCAACGCCTTCTCGCGAGCATTGGACGAATGCCTTGAACCTGTCAATGGAGGAAAGGCAGCGAGGAAGGCGGGCTGGGGTGAGCGGACGTAGAGCAGGGGGAGGGTGGGACGGGGCAGCAATGGGGGCGGGCTTGGCAGCAGTCGAAACCTAACCCTCTTCCCGAGCCCAATATACCGTCCTGGGTTAATGCGGACTTGCTCCACCAATTCCACTGGCAAAGATCTGAGTAGAATCCCCCCCCATTCCAGAGGATTACCAGGAGGTAAGGGAACAAATGTTCCCTTACTCAGAGGAGCCCCCCCCACTACTGCCCCCCGGCAGGATGCAGCAGTAGCCTTTTTGGCACTGGTCCACCAGCAGGGAGGGGGAAAGGATAGGACTGGGCTCTCTATACTGTCTCTTCCACTGGCACCAACCTTCCTGGCCTTCTCTGACACCACAAGGGACTGGGAATATTTCATGCTCACATCTTCACCCTTGTAAAGTCCAGAGTAACATCCTTGTAGCCTTTCAACTTTACCTTTGAACTGCTTCATTATGGCCTCCAGAAAGGCATTTATGTCACTGAAGTCATAGATCCGCAACTTCAGTGCAGCAGGAAATGGCACGGGATTCTTCACCGCCTCCTTCTTGCACCTGGCGGAGAGATACAATGTCAAGTCACCATCCACAAAGTCCAGAATTCCCAAAAACAATAAAAGGAAGGAACGAGGTGGAAGACTGAAGATAGATGCAGCACAGAGGACTGGATGCTCCCTAGTGAGTAGCCTCAGAAGTGCTCCATAGAATGGGTGGGGGGCACAGGAATCTCAGCTACCTGGGCCTGGGGGCTCCCCTCACCTTCACACTCCATGTCCCTTAGATATCATCACAACAGACACAACGGTGGCCTACTTCGGCAGAGGCATCCCCTCGCTTTCTTCCTCCCTCTTCTCTATGCTCAGTCACATTTGGTGTTTATTCTCCGGTCCCTTCAGGAACTCCACGCTCCTTTTCCAGTCTAGAGTGTTTACTGCTTCTCAGAGGGTGTGTTTTGCTGGATCTATTTTTCAACAGGGAAAGCCCAAAGTCTTTCTTCCAGGCTCCCATTAATGAAAACCTCTTAGCTGAGGCCACACACCCCAGAGGGCCAGAGCAACCTTTGTTTAAAAACAAAAACAAAAAGCCTTCCCCCCCCCAGTGGAGGCGGGATCCCAAAAGTGCCACCACCAACATCTCAACCCTCCTTAAGGGGGTTGCGACGTAATCTGGTTTTCCTCTTGGGTTGCGAACCACCAGTTTGAGAAATGCTGATCTAGACCATTCTCTGAATTGTAACACATGAAGGCACTGTGAGTCCCACTCACCTCTCCAAGAGGTTTCCAAGATTCTAGAGAGAAACAAGAGAAAGAGAGAACTCAGCACCCTCCACAGCACAAAGAAAATCTTCATGAGACAATGAAATCTGGCTAAGTGCCAAAAAGACTGAACATCTACTTCACAATCTCCAATTCCTGACCCAGCTGCAGTATGTTTCCTGGGTACCAGGCACAGGACCTCCTCAGTGGCAGCCCCACAAGTGTGCAGCTCCCTCCCCGAGGACATCCATCAAACCCACACCTTGGCTCCCTTCAAGCACACACTGAAGACACAACTCCTCAACAGAGCAGTGGGTGAAGACCTTAGGTCTCATTCTCTTTCATCCACGAAAACATTCTCATTATTGATCTTTGAACATTTTTCTTCTAACACTATTGTAACATTCACAGCTGACTTATGATGATGATCTACCTTGCAAGGTGGGTTAAAATTTATTAAATGAATAAATAAAAATCTCAGCAGCAGAAACACAGAAGTGCATCTATTGATCAAAGCAATACAAAACACTCCATTAAAATGTGCAGTGTCACTTCTTCTCCTTGGCCCAGTTGCCAGTTTTCCTGGAGAGATGCCCAAGAGCCTGTTTTTACTGACCTCAGACCCCCTCCCAACCACAGATGCACTTCAGAGAGCCATGCCCTGTCTCGACTTGCCCTGTAGGCAGTATACTCTTAGCACAGATCAGGCTGGCAATTTCCTCTGCCCATAAATTGGACCAGATGGCACCGTGAATATGGCATTTGGCTCGTCCTGCACAGCTATCTTGTTTAGAACTCCCAGCAACCTTACAACCAGCAGCAGGGATGTGCGGTGTGGGGCGGGTGAATCCCACCCGCCCTATCGTAGCCCGCAGAAAAGAATGAAAACATTCTAGAAAGACACATCTGTCAAGAGCTATAAGATTGGTAGCTAAATGGAAAACTCATGTCAGGAGAACAGAACACCTCAGGCCAATATTCCTGCCAATCCTTATGTCAACCATTTCTTGACCAAAAGGAAAGAAGGACGGCGTTTCATAAAGCTCCTGAGCCCAGTCACTGGAAGAACTGATGTCCGGCACAGGAGACCAGACCGGGAGCTGTTTATAAGCCTCCCTCCAGGCACCAGATCCACAGAACAAATGCGATGGTCGTGGCTTTCGGGCCCTGCCTGTGGGCTCTCCTAGGCACCTGGCAGCCCACTGTTGGACTGGATGAACCTTGGGCTGACTCAGCACTACTGAAGTAGCAGGATTGTATCATTTGTGAGCTGCCCTGCTAGTTAAAAATACTGAATGATGGTGTAAATTTTCAAACATGAATAAATACTGAGAATTAGAGAAAGACAAAGTTGATATTGGCATGGAACTGGTCCCTCCTCCTTCCTTCCCACAACTCCTAATTAACCCATTCTTGGTTCCAGAGAAAAATCCAATGAAATACAGGCAGACAATTTCTCTTTTGTCTGTCCTCGGTCTGCTACCAGTCAATTTCACTGGACAACTCTGAATTCTACAACATGAAAGAAAGAGAACTTTATTTTCAGTACCTAGTACTGTACTTTCCTTCCCTAAACTAAGGTGCTCCAAACCCAGTTTTTGCATTGTTCCAGCTATAAAATTATTTGGATGTCCTTGATTGCATCTCCGTTACCATTTTAAATTCAATTGCCATGTAAAAGTGTATAGATTGGAGCTCTAATTTAGTTATTTATCTGCACCAGCCAGTTTTTAACAGTCTAAGGGCACAATCCTGCGTAACGTTCTGCGGCCGGCCCTCCCTAGGGCAGCCCAATCCTCACTAAGTCCTTGAGTAGTGGAGCGTGTGCTCCAAAGCTCTAGGCCAGGGGTGGCCAACCTTCCACCATTAGGGCTACTGTATTCTTAAGAGTTGTGTAGAAGACAGAATCTTGGCAGCTGCAAGTGCTGATGGTGCTGCTAAAGCAGCTGCACCTGCTGAAATGCCCTCACCTATGCAACCATTTAAAGGGCCAGCATTCATGTTGAAAGGTTGGCCACCACTGCTCTAGGCCATCGCAAATATGCCATAAAGCATGTTTCTGACGACAAGTGAGTAAGGGCCACCGGCGCAAAGGCCGGCAGTCCTTACTCCGCCACCCTCCAGACCCAGCACCCACTGGTGGAGGTAAATCCTGCACCGGTCGGTGCAGGGGAGGGCAGGCTAGGTGGCGAGAGGGGGCATTGGCCAAACCTGGCCGGGATAGGGCGGGGATATCGGTGGCGTGCTCTGCCGATATCCCCGGCCCTTTCCTGGCCCAGTTCGGCCTTTCTCTGCCACCTCGAATTCATGCCGGCTTCGGAGCTGGCATACATTCTTGGTTCCAGAGAAAAATCCAATGAAATACAAGCAGATAACTTCCTGCTGTCCCCTCTATTATTTCTGTCCTCCATCCGATCCCACAATTTACCTTCTTGAAGCGGACGTCCATATACCAGAGTGTCTGGGGAAGAAAAGGGAACGAAGATTTAGAGTCACACCCCTGTGCTTATATTACGTACTGCGCAGGAGAAAAACCATCAGTTGATAACTTGAGAGCATCTAATTTTTTATAATTCAGATTACAAAGTTAGGAAGGATGTGGGGGGCAGAACCCTCCCCCAATTCTGATCTCTTTTGAGATAGTCGCACTTGTCTTCTCTTAATGGACATTTCTTCAACTATCCCAATTACTGTATACCAATGCTAGAATTAAAAAAAAAAAAGAACATGAGTAAAATTATCAAATTTGGCCAGTCAACATTTAAGATGATCACCCTAAAACGTTTACAGAACATCAATTCTACTCACGGCTACTCAGATGTTAAACCCCTTGCTCTGGTATGATGTATAGTAAGGACTGTGGCCCAAAGGTCCAAATTAGATCAATATGAAGTGGGTTTTCTCTGTGCAAGGTGCAAGGGAGTGACAACAGGAAACAAGTTATCTTGTTGTCTTGTGCTCCCTGAGGCATCTGGTGGGGCCACTGTGTGATACAGGAAGCTGGACTAGATGGGCCTTTGGCCTGATCCAGCAGGGCTCTTCTGATGTTCTTATGAGAGGTATTGTTTTGACCTATGAACCACCCACAGGCAGCTGACACATTTTGAGACTTTGAAAGGCAACATTAGGAGGGGCTCAGAGCCATTCTTGCCTCGGAGCAAGCTAGCAAGTGCAATTATTATCTTGAATACCTAAGAGACCCCTGATGGATAAGGTCGTTCATTGTCTTAATTCATGAGGCTCCCTGAGATCTTCCGGTTAGGGGATGCTTGCCAAATTCAGCCGTGAACAAGGTCAGACAAGGCCACTGAGTTACCTGCAGGAGTTCATTTGCTGACTGCAGCTGCTTCACCTCGTCCTGCTTCTCCTCCATCTCCCGGATGAGTCTGTCGAGGGAGGAGAGCTCCCCCGATAGTCTGGCCAGGTGCTCGTCCCTTTTCCTTGCAATTTCCTTCTCCACCTCTTCCGTCTGGGCCAGCAGAAGTTTCTCTTGTTCGTCCAGAAACTGGCGCAGTTGTCTGAAGGCAGCTGCCATCTTCTCCCTCTCTGCTTCCGTTTGCTTCTGCAAAACAAACATGGAAGAGGAGAAAAGCAGGTCAGTCTTGCAGTGACAAAAGGCAGGTTAAGAGGACTCCATAGAAAGTGAACCGATTTTGAACCGATTGTATCAGCATTAAGCAGGGGGAGAGTTAAGACCCAGCCTACGATGAATATAAAGATCAACCCATGAATATTTCCCAGCCTTAGATGAATATGAAGATCAAGCCATGATTATTTCCCAGTGGGATTAGGCCATCCCAAATTCCTAATAATGCAGTCCGAGGATCAGAGCTGCCTCATGTCTCTTCTGCGTTTTATATTCAGTTCCAGATATGTGTTCATTTCCCAATATTAAGTATTACGAATACTTACAAGCAAGTCTTGGCTTTCTCTCTCATTCTCTGCCTTATATACCAAAATATATTCTCTCTCCTTCCTCAAGATCTCCAGGATGCAACTGATCTGATCCTGGGGAGAAAACAGAAGTCCCAGCTTGATTGCTTTTTCTCCTAATCGCCTGGCTTTGTTATTTTCTCTTTTGTGCTATAGTTTAGTGCTGTTTTGCTGTGATTTTCTCATTTTGAACTTTTATATCATATTGTTTTTTTATATTAATTGTAAACTGCCTTCAGCATTGCACTTATAGTAGAAAGATATGGTAGAAGTTTAGTAAATAACCAGGTAAGTAAATATCAGGATTAAAATGGAGAAAAAGAGACAGGCAAATGTACAGACAATCTTGAACCCCGAGTTGCATATTGCTGGTTTTGGCCTGGGTGGGCAGCCAAGTCCCTTTGAGTTTTTATCCTATTCAAGCCGACAAGTTGCTTGCATAGGTCTCCTGATCCAGAAGTCACCTGACTCCAGAAGTCACCTCCCCCCAGACCTGACCAGACATGTCCCCACCCTCAGGAATGCAGAGCCCCCACCTTAGTGATCTGGCTCAGACATCTTAATACCTGTACCGTACAGCAATTTTTCTCACGAACTTCTTCTAGATCTCATGATCAGGGCAGGAGCAGAGGAGAGTCTGAGTTCAGTCCCCCGACTCCCACCCCAGAAGTCAGCTCCCCCCCCCCAAAAAAACCTTTGGGATGTCCCCAAATACACACTGGGGGGATGTGGAGCCCTCACCTTGTACTCCTGCGTAGCCTCCTCCAGGGGAACCACCTTATGAGCTCGGTGCTCCTTGGACCGGTCGCATACCACGCAGATGGGGGCTCCGTCGTCTTGGCAAAAGAGCTTCAGGGGCTCCTGGTGCCTCTCGCAGACTCTCCACCACGCCGCTTCCTGCCTGGGAAGATCGCTCAGCTCTTTGGCGATCTCGACCACGCTGGCCAGCTGCCTGTTGGGCCTCAGCTTCTTCGCCTGAACTCTCTCCCTGCACTCAGGACAGGGGGCCTCTGTGGGCGACTCCCCCCAGCACTTGACGATGCAGGCGCGGCAGAAATTGTGCCCACAGTCCAGGCTCACGGGGGCCGTGAAATAATCCAGGCAGATGGAGCAAGTCGCTTCCTGCTGCAGCCTCTTCCTGGGGCCGGGAGCAGCCATGGATGGCTCCGACTCCTCCACCTAACGAGCGGAGTTTCACTTTCTCCTCTTCCGCGCCCATCCAGCGGCACTTTTCTGGAGGCGGAACGGGGCGTGTCGCTGCTTTCCCAAAGTGCCGGAAAGGATCAGGTTGCTGAACTCGTGGGGCGATGGAAGAGAGAGAGAGAGAGAGAGAGAGAGAGAGTTCCTCCAGAAAGGTCATTGCAGTACAGTACGTAGCTGAAAACTGTGAGACCTGCGATTCTGAAGGGACAATGCTGGACTCTCCAAAGTTGAGCTTCTTCCTTCTCATCCCTCCTCTATTTATTTTATTCCGTGCATATGAATTGTGACAGTGATGATCCCTTGGATGGAAAATATGCAGTTTTCACCTGCCCGGATGTAGTCCTTATGCTTACTCCCAAGGCTGAATCCTCAAAAGGGCTTAGTTTTACGCACATTTAAGAGAGCAGGACCTCCGGAACACAACAACACTCTTTACCCCATACCAATCCGTCCAGAAACAACCCAGATATCCGTTGCAGAAGCTGGCGCTTAAGGCAAAAGCCGGCTCGAATAAAGTATTCTAAGATTGGAGAAGTGTGGCAGTAATTAACACGTTCGAGGGCTCGCGGACAGGGTAAAAGTCAATCCAGACTCCATGTTCCCGTTGAAACCGCTTCTCCTCCTACACGAATCTCAAGTCTGGGCATCCATCCGGCCAAGAGTGTAATGAGCCGTGTAATCCTATTAAAAACGTATTTGAGAGGAGTTCGGATTGAGGGGAATAGCAGAACCAGGTTCTTAAAGGAAAAGTGCTCTATTATTATTCCACGGGAGAGTGGCTGGAGTTTTTACTCCTTGGGTACTAGTACTGTGTAATCGTTAAAACTAAGCTGTGTTCTCCTGATTCGTTCTAGGGATCAACAGCGCTACTCAGGGACGGGGTTCTCCAAGGAGGGACCCGATCCTCCTGCAGGGAAGGGAGACCTCCCCTAACGTAATTGGTGGGATTCTTCCTCCCAACCCTGCAGAGGTCCATTTCTGGTGGTACTGCCTGCCTGACGACAAAAGTCCAGTTCGAGTCTGGGCTCCTTTCTGGAAGATCCTTTCTGGAAGTAGGAGTTTGAGTCTCCTCTCGCCAGGGCAGGGGCATTCCTAGAAATAAGGGGGCTTATCGAAGAGCCGTGCATATTAAGAAAACAACTAAACGCCACCTTGTGTGACACCACAATCCTGTGTCTATCCCACGGAGCTGCTGTCGATTTACCCCGGGGGGCTCCTAAGAGGGACAGAAAGAGACAAGGCCAGTAACCCAGGACCATCTCTGATCGAATAGAGCAATCACTAAGTCAAAGGAGTCTACCTCTGCTGCACTATTGTGTAACTTTGTAATTGCAAAATGTAACTTCGTTATTTTTCCTCAGCAACTGAATGCTCCTTTATCGATGCCACATTGTAACCAGGCTCAAGTCTTTTGTGTCAATCATGTTTATGATGCAGGTCTATTGTGTAGACCTGTGTTGCCCACATGTTTTCCCATTCACTCCGAGGAAGTCATTGTTCCACCCTTGGTCACCTGGCCAAGGGGAATGATTTAATTACCTAAACCTTGCAACGCTTGCCACTCCAGACCCCATTGGACCCGAAATCACACAAAGCACAACACTTTTCATTGGTGTAACATTGGGATCTTCTCATGTATTGGTTCATTTTGCAAAACTGTTACTGTGTACATTGTAATTGGAGGGAAGTTTGAATCCAGATTCTTATTGGTTGTCTGAGTTGAAAATCAACATATTGCCGGGCAAGCAACTCCGTCGTTGTAAAAACTTTTATTCAAAGTTAACAAGGTGTTATTATCAGTTTTACGTTTCGCCCCAAAACACATGGGACATCCTCAGAAGTAAGACAGCATAACGGGGAGACAACCCAAATATACTATGAGCCCCCAGAACCTTGATGTATCTGACTCGCAAATACTCAGCCGGCAGCGCTCTGGAAAAGAGCCGACTCCCGCTAATTCAAAGGATCCGAAATAGTCTACAGCGGGGACGCGATGGTAACTGCAGCTTAAAGAGACAACTACCCAACATTGTACTAAAACTCTAACAACCCTAAAATTGTCTGTACAGCAGACCTCACCCCAGCAAAATGAATGCCCCATACGTTTTTATAGATGCCCCATACTTTTTTGCCCCCTTTTTGGGCATAGGTATTTACTACACAGTTATTTTCTTTGATTTATGGGTGGACTGGGGGACTGACATTTGCGTTATGTTCTGTGATTTTCCCAGCTTGTTTTTCATTCGTAGTTTTAAATTGTGTCCCTGGGTTTTTCAACGTGTTTTTTTTTTAACGTTTTAACTGAGCTGTACTAGTTTTACTTCGTGTTACTTCATTGTTTTTATACTGGCTGTATTTAATTAACTAAACAGAGCCTGGAGACAGCCTCTGGTCATGCGACCCACAGGCCTTTTCTACACATGTAGAATTCACATCTGCTGAAAGACAGAGGAGCAGCCGAGGAAATTTAATTTGGGCTCTCTCTGCACATGCCAAGGACAATGAGCAATATCGCTTGGTGGCAGAGCTCCAGTCCCCAGAGCTTTGCAGAAGCAAGGTAGCTTTGATGGCTACCAGGCAGAACAGTTTTTCTCTATGAGATGGAACCCAAGTCTTTGCTGCTTGTTCTCACAGTAATAGTATGCTGTATATAGGTTGCTCCTGTGCTTGTCCTCAAAACTGAAGTATTGCAATCCTGCTTCATTTATTTAACATAAAGAAGCAGGCTTATTGGAGAGAGTTTTAAGAAAATATATAGGATTGTTTGTATTCAGATTTCATATATCCGGTTATTTTTAAGGCGTCAGCAGATTTTTTAAAACAACAATTTGAATCCATACTTGTTTGATACCTTATAGTTCAGTCCCTCCCATCCTTGAAGTAGCTCAGGGCAGTTGACAAATTATCTGTCTCTTCCTCCAATTTTATCCATTGGTTAGGCTGAGAGATACTGACTAGTCCATTTTTTCCAATCTTTAAAATCTTAGGATTCCCCCCCCCACCCCCGGTAACCTTTTTATCCACTTCGCCAATAGCTTGCGAAGAGCAAACCAACAGCATTGGTAGAAAGTTATCCAGGAAAGACACGTGTGTATGCAAGGGAACCAGAGAGCTTGCTCAGCCATGTGGGGGAAAAGATTCATGGAGGAAAAGACCATCACAGGTTACAAGCCATAAGCAACCTCCTGGCTTTAGATGTAGGTTTTCTCTGTGCCAGGTGCAAGGGAGTGACAACAGGAAACAGGTTATCTTGTTAGCTGTGTGCTCTTGGAGGCATCTGGTGGGGCCACTGTGAGTTACAGGAAGCTGGACTAGATGGGCCTTTGGCCTGATCCAGCAAGGCTCTTCTTATGTTCTTATGTTCTAATTGGTCCAATGCTGGTTAAACCTGTGTTCTATACTGTGTCAGATGTTAATTTATCAATGCATATTTATTGGTGGTTGTGACTCAAGGGTTGGGTTACGTTTCTGTGATTTTCACCCCCACATCCCAGCAGTATTTCCACCTGTTTGGGTTTTCTACCTTGCTTTTGGGTTTTAATGTTTCAGCTTGTTGTGTTAGTGTTGTTTAACTTCGTGTTTTAAAGGGGCTGAGTTTAATGTTTTATTTGGCTGCATCTTTTTTTTACTGTTGTGCTCACACTGTGTCAGCTGTTCAATTCATTGGTTTCAATATATACAAGTTGTCCCAGGGCGGTTTTTATTTATTTATTTATTTATTTGCTGGCGATCTCGACCACGCTGGCCAGCTGCCTGGTGGTCCTCAGGTTGTTGAACTGAACCCTCTCCCTGCAATGGGGACAGGCGGCCCCTGTTGGCGACTCCCCCTGGCCCTTGTCGATGCAGGCGCGGCAGAAATTGTGCCCACAGTCCAGGGTCACTGGGTGTGCGAAATAATCCAGGCAGACGGAGCAAGTCGTTTTCTCCTCCTGCGGCTCTTTCCTGGAGGCGGAACGGGGCCTGTCGCTACTACTTTCCCAAAGTGCCGGAAAGGATCCAGTTGCTGAACTCCTGGGGCGATGGAAGAGAGAGTTCCTCCAGAAAGGTCATCACAGTACAGTAGTTGAAAACTATGCATGAGAGCTGGACTCTGGACTCTGAAGAAAAGGAGAAAAATAGGAGTAGAAGCTCTAATCAGTATCAGAGATACCTGAAGGGACGGAACTCATAGGGGATGCACAGGAGAGCTTCCCAGTGGCTCATCTCTTGCAAACTGGCTTTCTATCTTAACCTCTTAGCCATCAGCAGCGCATGAGATTTGTTTTGAGGTTTAGTTTTGTAGCAGAAGTTTGATTGTTTTTAAAATGATAATTTTAGGAGTAGTTTTATTAGAGTGCTATTGTTTTCTAAGTAAAAAGGTAAAGGTATCCCTTGACAATTAAGTCCAGTCGTGTCCGACTCTAGGGAGCGGTGCTCATCTCTATTTCAAAGCCGAAGAGCCAGCGCTGTCTGAAGATGTTTCCATGGTCATGTGGCTGGCATGACTCAACACCGAGGCACATGGAATGCTGTTACCATCCCGCTGACGTGGTACCTATTAATCTACTTGCAATTTCTTGCTTTCGAACTGCTAGGTTGGCAGGAGCCGTCGCACGGATTTGAACTGCCAACCTTTCGATCTACAGCTCATGGTTCAGTGGTTTAACCCACTGCGCCACCCGCTGGCTCTGTTTTCTAAGTACATGACTTTTAACCCGTAAATATGGTTCGTTCATTCTACATTGTTGCTGGCCATGAGAGTTTTAGATCATTTTAAAGCACATGAGATTGTTAATCTCAGAGATGTGGCTTCTTTGAGCCCCGTACTGGGTGCCTGTTTAGAGCTTGTGCAGATGCAAAGACTGTCAGTGAAATGATGCAGGCCCAAATGAAGTTTTTGGAAAGATTGGCTTAAGAAGAGATCCCAATCCTATGGGTGTGCTATGCTGGCATAACACACTTACTTTACGGCTGTTGCAAAGGTGACCACGTCAGTGAGTGCAGAGTGGTGCCGCCACAAGCGGTGAGTGGCAGGGACTGTGCAATGATGGACCAGGGACACCCGCTGGAGCAGTTCAGGCTGTACAGCGTTCAGGATGGGGGTGGGGAGGGATGAGGTGCAGGGTGGACTGGGCCTGGGAAGGGGGTGTGTTCAACGACGCCCACTGAATATAACCCCCTCCCTGGGCCTGATCCATCATAACGGATCAATGCAGACTTGCACCAGCAATATTACTGGCATAGGTCCAAGTAGACCATATGGGCTGGCAGCAGCAGGGGCTTACCCCAGGGCAAAGAAACATAAGAGCATAAAAGCTGTAACTGACCGCACATGTTTCGCTGTGTCACATCCCGGAGTAGATTCTGGATTGGCCGAACGCGTTGCTCCGCGTCCCTCCCCCACAACACCTAACACAGCCTCTCATTGGCCGAAGGTCGTTTCGGTGCGTTCCAACTTGAATAAACTGAGCTTTGGCCAATGAGAGGCTGCATTCGGTGGTGTGGGGGTGGGACGGGGAGCAACGCGCGCCAATCAGAATCAACACGTTGGCTACTCGGGATGCAACGGACACGTGCGGTGTAAGGGCGGCTTTAGAAGAGCCCTGCTGGATCAGACCAAAGGCCCATCACGTCCAGCTTCCTGTATCTCACAGTGGCCCCACCAGATGCCTCAGGGAGCACACAAGACAACAAGATACAGTACCTGTATCCTGTTGCCACTCCCTTGCATATGGCATTAAGAGATAGCCTACTACTAAAACCAGGAGGTTGCATATACAATCAGACCTCGCTATCCATGGGGGGGGGGGGTCTGTTCTGTTCTGGATAGCGAGGATCCACTGATACCAGGGTCTGAAATAAAGTGTTAAAAAGAAAAAGGGTTTTAAAAAGAAAACGTGGGTTTTCTGGGTCACGCAACCCACCCTCCCTCTATCAAAATAGCTCCAGTATGCATTACAGTGCATTTTTTGCAGGCGTTGTGCGCCTACATGTGGCTCGTGCAGGTGCACAATGCCTGCTAACAATAAATTTTAAAAAGTTTTTAAAAACTGCAGGCATTGTGTGCCTGTGCGCAGTGGCGTCACTCCAGGTGGGGCGAAGCTCTAAGTTCCGCCGCGCTCCAACCCACCATTACATGCCCACATGAAGCGGTCCCGCCCCCTCACCTTCGGAGCCTTTCAGGGTTGTGAAGTTGCCTTCACAGAAAGGCTCTGAAGGCAAGGGGGCGGGGCTGCCTCGTGCGGGCGTGTAATGGTGGGTCGGAGCAGGGAATTGTAATGGAGCAGGAGGCGTGTAATGGTGGGTCGGAGGGAATTCCCAGCGGCCGCAAGCAGCCGGCTGGGATGACGATGGCAAGCATTGGCTGCAACATGGTTGTTTTTTTTTTTTTTTAAGAGGAAAAAATGTAAGAAAATTTATTTGGAGATTTTCCAGGCCGGACACGGTCCTTTGTGATGTCAATTCCGGCAGAAGTGACATTATGGTTCCTTGCCACCATCAGCCCGGTGATGTCTCTTCCGCCCCAGTTTGCCTCCCCAAAAACCTGTTAAGATTATTGCTCCAAGGTCAGCCCCAGCATCTGCAATGGGGTAACTCAGACCAGCTTTGTGGCAGCCTATGCTGGCAGAATGCACAATCTGCGGGTGCAACCATTAGATAGGATTGGGCCGTGAGTGGTCTTGGGCAAGGCACCACCTCTTGGCCAGTTTATTTTGCAGTTGTCGGGAGGATAAAATGGAGCAGCACTTTTTATATGTGAGAAAAGATATAGAGAGAAGAAGAGTAGCTCACATTCTCCCATTTGTACCTTCCCAGCAGTTAAGATGGAGATGAAGAGAGTGGATAGAGGGAAATTCTTCTCCCTCTCGCATAACACCAGAACCAGGGGACATGCACTAAAATTGAGTGGAGGGAGAGTTAGAACAGACAAAAGAAAATATTTCTTTACCCAGCGTGTAATTCATCTGTGGAACTCCTTGCCACAGGATGTGGTGATGGCACCTGGCCTAGATGCCTTTAAAAGGGGTTTGGACAGATTCATGGAGGAAAAGACCATCACAGGTTACAAGCCATAAGCAACCTGGTTGCTCCTGGTGGGTCTTCACTGGAGAAAGGGACTTTTCTGCAGTGGCTCCCATTGTCTGGAATTCCCTTCCTCAGGAGGCTTGTCTAACGCTTTAATGGCTATCATTTAGATACCAACCCAAATGCATTGTATTCACCAGAGTCTTTAACATGTCACAGCGGGCCACAGCGGTGGCCCGCTGTGATATGTTTGCTAAACATTTTGCAGATAAAATCGATCGGATTCGCCATGACTTGGATGCCTCATTGACAATATCTGAGGATGTCCCCTTGGCATCTGCTTGTCCAGTGTTGTGGGACTCTTTTCAGCTTGTACAGCCTGAGGATGTGGACAGGCTCCTTTGGAGTGTGAGGCCGGCTGCCTGCATGCTTGACCCTTGCCCGGCTTGGCTAATTAGATCTGCCCGGGAGGGACTGGCCGAGTGGACGGGGAGGGTGGTCAACTCTTCGTTGGCGGAGGGGGTGCTGCCGCTCGCTTTGAGGCGGGCGGTGGTTCGACCCCTTCTGAAGAAGCCCTCCCTTGACTCCACAGTAATGGACAACTACCGGCCAGTTTCAAACCTCCCGTTTTTGGGCAAGGTAATTGAGCGGGTGGTGGCGTCTCAACTCCAGAGGGTCCTGGATGAAGCTGATTATCTGGACCCCTTTCAATCTGGTTTCAGGCCGGGCTTTGGGACGGAAACAGCCTTGGTCGCCTTGGTGGATGATCTACGCCGAGGACTGGACAGGGGGAGTGCGTCCCTGTTGGTTCTGCTGGACCTCTCAGCGGCTTTCGACACCATCGACCATGGTGTCCTTCTGGGCCGATTGGCCGAGCTGGGGGTCGGGGGCACCGTTCTGCGGTGGTTCTGCTCCTACTTGGCAGATAGGTCCCAGATGGTGGTGCTGGGGGATGCCTGTTCGGCACCCTGGCCCTTGAGGTGTGGGGTGCCACAGGGTTCCATCTTGTCCCCCATGCTATTTAACATCTACATGAAACCGCTGGGAGAGGTCATCCGGGGATTTGGAGTGGGGTGCTATCAATATGCTGATGACACCCAGCTCTATCTCTCCTTTCCACCTGATTCCAGGGTGGCTGTTGAGGTTCTGGAGCGCTGCCTGGAGGCGGTGGGGACCTGGATGAGGGCTAATAAGCTGAAACTAAACCCGGACAAGACAGAGGTTCTCCTGGTCCGGAAATCCACGATGCAGGTGCTAGAGTATCGTCTTGCTCTGAATGGGGTTGCACTCCCTCTGAAGGAGCAGGTCCGCAGCTTGGGGGTCCGCCTGGATCGACAGCTGCTCCTGGATTCCCAGGTGGCGGCTGTGGCCAGGGGGGCCTTTGCCCAGCTTCGGCTGGTGCGCCAGCTGCGACCGTACTTGGATCGTGCAGACCTGACCACGGTGATCCATGCCACGGTGACATCGCGATTAGATTATTGTAACGCGCTCTACGTGGGGCTGCCCTTGAAGACGGTTCGGAAACTGCAATTAGTGCAAAATGCGGCGGCCCGTGTGGTTACTGGGGGTAGGCAGTTCGACTCTGTCGGGCCGCTTCTTCAGCGCCTGCACTGGCTGCCGATTCGTTTCCGGGCCCAATTCAAGGTGCTGGTTTTGACCTTTAAAGCCCTATACGGCCTGGGGCCAGGATATCTGAGAGACCGCCTACTTCCATACATTCCGGCTCGTCTCCTTAGGTCATCAGAGAAGGCCCTTTTGAGGGTGCCGTCGCCCAGGGAGGTGCGAGGGGCGGCAGCCAGAAATAGGGCCTTCTCAGTAGTGGCACCAACCCTATGGAATTCCCTCCCTCTTGATTTACGTATTGCTCCCTCCCTGGAGACCTTCCGGCGAGGCCTGAAAACATTCCTGTTTAAGGAGGCCTTCTGAGTCCTTGCCTTTTTAACATCCTGCACAGGTGGAGTGCTGCTGCTTTTTAATGCTTCTGTTTTAATTGTAATTTGATGTGGTTTTATTAATTTTAGATGATGTTTTAGATGTTATTAGCTTTTGTGGATTGTTTTTATTGTTTTAAATGAGTGATTATTTGTTGTATCTGTTGTTGTGAGCCGCCTTGGGTCCCTTCGGGGAGAAAGGCGGGATAAAAATATTGTAAATAAATAAATAAAATAAATAATTGACATCAGAGGTTTTTATTGGCACTTATACTGGATTCTCACTGTATGGTTTGTACTGCGATCTGATCTTTGATATACATGGCCCTGAGGACTTTTATAGTGGAATAGCAGGGCAGACATTTCCTCAAATAAATAAATTGAATATATAAACGAATGGGGTAGTATGCTTCTGAAATCTTTATTTTAAAAGCCACGTTTCAATTCATTAAAAAAAATCTTCATATCATGTTCATATACATTACACGAGAGTAATCAGAGGCTCTCTCAAAAATATAACATCTGGATCTGCTTAACTGTGCATGACAGATCACCTCACACCATCAAGCAAGATCTCGCATCTGGTGGAGGTCGGAAGGGAAGGGAGGAAGAGGAAATGGAAATCGGGGGTTGAGGGTCCTGGAGGCTGGAGCCATGATTGCCAATGTGACACCTGTGGACTGCTCCACCTTCATTTAGGCTGCAATCCTATACATCTTTTCCTAGGAGTAAATTCCACTGAACTCAATGGAATTACTTCTATGCACACATGCATGCATAGGATTCCAATATCCATTCTAACAGTGCAGAGTTTAGAATTGCAAATGTGTTGGTGCCTCTTGAAGAAATAAGTTCCAAAGGGAAGAGGGAACTCTGGGACAGGGAAGGAAAAAGCAGGTTCCTTTTTAGTTAGGTTTTATGCCTATCATCATGGGGAATGAGAGCCAGTCTCCTTTGTCTGGGTCTTCCACTACAAAGTACCTTCCTCAGATGAAGGTCAGACGTATCAGTTGTTCTGTGCTTTGCTAATTTCCCTCCTCCTTTTTCCCCTTAGTTTGAACACAGCTCTTGTTGAGGGGAGGGGTGAAGATAGTTCTTTGACTGATACAAGGGTCAGCCAATTAGCACAAGCCATTCTCTGAAAACTGGAGGGGGAGTTGTTTCATGACAGGACACAAGGCCTAGCCAATCATTCCTTTGCAAACACAGCTTCAATGTAAACGTTTAAATGTTGTGCTTCAAGCTAGTCCTGAGCAAAAAAGCTGAATGTGTTTCAGGAGTGTGGTAAGGTTAGGTACACCTGTCTCTGCACTCCTTGAGTGGCTCAGGGACAGAGTGTCAGGTGGCCTCCTTTGAACACGAAAAAGAAAGGGAGGAGGGTGTGTCCTGAGAAGGGGGCTTCTAGGAGTGCAGACAGCTGGGCTCCTGTATCCGCATCGAAAAAGGCCACTCGCCCCCCAGCACAGTTCAGAGTCACTCGGATCCTCTTGGGCTCCTGGCTCAGGGACAGAGGAGGGAACATCGGATTGGTAACTCTATACTTCCCTTCCCACTTCCCCACAGCCCAGATCCCTTCCTCAATGCTAAAAGCAAACCTGCCCTTTCTCCTCACAGACCTTCTGGCAACCCCCACCGCCCACCCTTCTTCACTTCTCACAGCTACTTCCCAAAAATGTCTGTCTGCTGTGAATCCTTCAAATCCCAGCACAAAAGCAAATACATCAAATCTTTCAGGATTGTTGGGCAGAGCTTGACGTTTGTCTCCCAATCTCACAGTTTTCCAATCTGCAGACAGGATGAGTTCGGGATGAGCCGTGTCTGGATCCAGAGTCACATTTGCTGTTGGAGGTGGAAGGAGAGGAAGAAAGAGAAGCTGAATTAGCTGGGAGAATGACTAACATCCTAATATTGTTGATTGCCTTGATATACATTTTTGATAGGGTGGGATATAAATCTCTACAATACATAAATTAATCCTGAGCCTGGAATCGAAATCTGCCTTTCCCCGTTTTGGAGGCGAGAAGCATGTCTGGCGGTGGTGAGCGTGTAGCTCTGTGGGGATTGTTCAGCTGTGGATATTACGGTATTATTTTGTGCTGCAGTTTTTATTTTGGGTAGCAACTGTCTTGTGCTGCTTAACAAACAAGAACATTGGGGCAAATGTATTTTTGAACCATTTAAAAATGGTTTCAAATATATAAATGGATCCCATAGACAATGGAAACTCTCCCCCCCCCCCTTCAAAAGCCAGCAAACAAAAATGTTGAAGGCAGGTCAGTTTTGTGGGCTTAGTGCAGTGGTTCCCAACCTTTTTAGCACCGGGACCCCCTTTTGTAGAATGATAATCTGTTGAGACCCCCCGTTAAGACCTAGGACCGGAAGTGATGTCAGTAAGCAGAAAGCGATGTCATTGTTTTAATAAATCACACTGTTTAATATAAATCACTTTTTAAAAATCGTAGTTATAAGCAGCGCAATGGGGGGGTGAGCTAATACCATATTGTCCTGAGTATAGGCCGCTCCTGAATATAAGCCACACCCTTAAAGTTTGGTGCTATTTTTTAAAAAATACATTTTAAACTTTTTTTAACTTAAAGAAAATATACACATTAGTAGAACAGTAAAACAGTACAGCTTTAGTACAGTTAAAGGCATAGGCACCCCGTCCCTTATTGAATCTGGGCACCCTAGTATAAGTAGCCTTCCCAGATCTAAAGGGGGACAGAGTGACTACCTTTAACCTTTGGAATTTGGGCAGGTGCAGCTTGTTGCACCCTTCCGTGATGATGAGCTGCACCTGCTCAAATTTCAATGGTTAACAGCAGAATCCTATGCATGTCTACTCAGAAGTAAGTCCCATTGCATTCAATGGGGCTTACTCCCAGGAAAATGTGCATAGGATTGCAGCCTAAAGGTTGGCACTCTGTCCCACTTTGGATAGGATAAGCCTATGCAGGAGCTCTTGCTCTCAACTTTCAAACTGCAGGATCAATATCTTAGTTTCCACAGAGTCCTGGGGCTGGAACTTAAGGGTTAATTTTTTCAAATGCTTCCTGAGACTAGAGGCTGCTAGAGAGATCGTCATTTTTAGCAAGTGATTAAGAGCTGCAAGGAACAACCTTGTAAAAGCTTGAAAACACAGCGAGATTTGCAGTTTAGAAAAAAAAACAAAACCATTTTACCTTTGAAAGAGATTTGGAGAGGCTTGAAAACGGGACGCTTTGCAGAAAATGCTAGGCAGAAAAAGCTAGGCTTTGATTGTAAGCTGCACCCCTACTTTAAAGACTTGCCTTGGGGGAAAAAAGTAAGTCTTATACTCAGGCCAATACGGTATTAACAGAGATGCTAAAAGGCAAGCAGAAAGTAACACAAGGCAAGTAGACAACCCCCATGAGAGCATCAGACACTTCTTTCTCTGCAGTGTGTGTGTGTGGGGGGGGGGAAGGAGTGAGCCTAATCTTACCTAACTCCCGCTATGCTGATGCAGCTGCAACAATGGTGTGGGTGTTGTATCGCGTGGGAGAGTTTCAGGCTGCAATAAATCCAAGAGGACCCAGGAAGGTGGACTGAAGCTGGGAAGGCGGATAGGATATTGGTGGTGGTGTTGCCATGGAAAACCACCTTCCCAGCTTCAATTCCCCCCCCCCGCACCACGTGCTGATTTACCGTTACCAAGGCTCTTTCTCTGGGCACTAGTGCGCCACCCAGGCTGTTCATCACCTGCAGCAGTGGGCAGGATGCACTGTTTGGCATGTAGCCTTTTGCAACAGCCATTGCAACATGCTGCACAGCTGGAACATGAGTTCTGGTGGCACAGTGGGCCATTAGGATTGGACCCTGGAAGTTACTTCCCAATAAACTTATATTGGACTGTTAAAAACTGACTGATGCAGATAAATAACTAGATTAGGGCTCCAATCTATACACTTTTACATGACAATTGAAGTAAAAAATGTAACAGAGATGCAATCAGGGCATCCAAATAATGTTATAGATCAGGGTTTCTCAACCAGTTCTCAACTTCTCAACTAGTGTCACCCCAAGGCAGGGGGTGTGTGTCACCCTAGTGACGTCCAAGTATGTTCCAGTAAAGGAACAATCGGCGCGGCCAAAGGCTGCGCCGCGTTTTTTTTGGGGGGGCGACCCAGCTTCACCCTGCCCCGGGTGCCCCCCCACCCTGCGTCACCCGCCGGACGCTCCGAGGCCGGCCCGGGAGCCAGCCTCGGAGCGTCCGGCTTGGCTGGCGCTCCAGGGCCTTCTGAAAGAAGGCCCAAGCACTGCGTCAATACGGGTACTTTAACGGTTTTCGCTCATACGCAGAGACCGTTTTGAGGGCAAGGGCCTGCCCTCTTGCCCTCAAAACGGTCTGCGCATGCGCGAAAACCGTTAAAGTACCCGTATTGACGCACTGGGCTTTCTTTCAGAAGGCCCTGGAGCGCCGGCGGGGCCGGACGCTCCAAGGCCAGCTCCCAGGCCGGCCTCGGAGCGTCTGGGGAGCGACGCGTGTCACAGAGGTGATGTGCGTGGGGGTGCGCGCGTCACCCCCTGGCGGCCCCCCCGCCACGCTCCAGCGATGCCCGTGGTATCACCTGTGGTACTTCCATCGACTGCTGGTGATACTCGGACCACCGGAACCCTGCTCCTACATGGCACATTCAGTGGCATGTTTTCGCTCCCTCTCGCCCGCTCAGAGCCTCCTACCTGTGTTTTCTGGCCTCCAAAAACCTGAAAGTAACTGGTGATGTCATCACCAGTCACTTCCGGTGGTACGCAGCCGGGAAGGGGTTAAGAACCTCTGTTATAGATTGAACAATGCAGAAACTGGGTTTAGGGCATCTTAGTTTAGGGAAGGAAACAATTAGGAAATGAAAAGAAAGTTCTCTTTCTTTCATGTTGTGAATTCAGAGTTGTCTAGTGAAATGGACTTGTAGCAGACCAAGGATAGACAAAAGAGAAGAAATGGAAAGATTCAGGGAGGACACCTCTAACAAGAGCTAAAACACTCAAGTCAGGAGAATGGGATACCACAACCGGTGTTGTCCACCACAAAATCTACTAGCCCTGAAACATTATTAGCCAATATTCCTCCCCATCCTTATGTCAACCATTTGTAGCCTAAAAGAAAAAAAAGGAAGGCGTTTCATTAAGCCCCTGAGCCCAGTCACAGGAAGAGCGGATGTCCGGCACAGGAGACCAGATGGGGACCTGTTTATAAGTCTCCCTCCAAGCACTGGATCCACAGAACAAATGCTTTCCTAGGCATCTGGCAGCCCACTGTTGGACTGGATGAACCTTGGGCTGACTCAGCACTACTGAAGTAGCAGGATTGTATCATTTGTGATCTGCCCTGCAAGTTAAAAATACTGGATGATGAGATGTAAAAGTTCAAAAATGAATCAATATTGAGAATTAGAGGAAGACAAAGTTGATATTGGCACGAAACTGGTCCTTCCTCCTTCCTTCCCATAACTCCTAATTAACCCATTCTTGGTTCCTGAGAAAAATCCAATGAAATACAGGCAGACAACTTCCTGCCAAGTCCCCCGTCCCCTCTTATGTCCTCCATCCGATCCCACAATTTACCTTCCTGAAGCGGAAGTCCAGATACCAGAGTGTCTGGGGAAGAAAAGGGAACAGAGATTTAGAGTCACACCCCTGTGCTGATATTACATGCTGTTCAGGGGAAAAAACCAGCAGTTGATAACTTGAGAGCATCTAATTTTTTATAATTCAAATCACAAAGTTGGGAAAGACATGGGGGGGCAGAACCCTCCCCCAATTCCAATCTCTTTTGAAATAGTCAAACACAAAACAACCAAGAGGAAAATTATCAAATTTGGCCTGTCAACATTTAAGATGATCGCCTTAAAAAAGTGGTTCACAAACATTTTAGCACCAGGACCCACTTTTCAAAATGACACTCTATCAGGACCCGCCTAGCTTTATGAGAAGCTCAAACATTTATCTCCCTATATTTAAATAAGCTTGCAAACTTCAGGAGCTCAGCTGTTTGCAGGGTAATTAGCAGCTATCTGATTTTTGAATAGTCCCAGGGCTTGTGGCAATTACTTATCTGATCGTTCAATCACCTGAAATCACCAGAAATCAGGTGACAACCCACCAAGTGGGTACCGACCCACAGTTTGAGAAACACTGCCTTAAAACATTTATAGAACATCAGTTCTACTCATGGCTACTCAGAAGTTAAACCCCTTGAATTGGACTCATTTGGTTCGATGCATACTAAGAACTGAGGCCCAAAGGTCCCAATTAGAAATCGAATTGAAACCATTAATATCCTAAATCAGTCACAACAATCTTTTCCATTCAGATCAATGACACTTAGTCACAATGACTTTAGCTGAATTGGGGTCTACGCAAGTGTTTTCCAAAGTCCAAGCTGAAAAGGACAACTTGCATCAAGGCACAACTCCATTCCAGGATCTAGAACTCAAGTTTGGGGTTTTCAGGAACAATCTAGAGCAGGGGTTCGCAACCTTTTTCACCAAGTGTACCCCTGGCACGGTCAAAATGTTTGAAGTATCCCCTGTGCCAATTAATTAGCATTAATTAATTATTAAAATGTAATTTAATCATTAAAATTACTCATCTTACACTTTTAGTCACCTTTCCCCCCCCCCCCCCCCAAGTTTTGCCACCCTTTTTTATTTTAAAAGAAAATATCACCACAGGTCTCCCATCCAAAATAAATCAAGGCAATTACTTCTTAGTTTCCTTAAGAAGGCAGAGAACCACCTCAATCTGCCATGACCTACCTTCTTTAAATGGAAGAAACCCCTGCTCTAAGTGCTTTCCTACTGGCTGGTTCAATTTATATGCTGGGCTTTAGAATACATAGTTCTCAACCTTTTTCACCAAGTGTACCCCTGGCACGGTCAAAATGTTTGAAGTATCCCCTGTGCCAATTAATTAGCATTAATTAATTATTAAAATGTAATTTAATCATTAAAATTACTCATCTTACACTTTTAGTCACCCTTTCCCCCCCCCCCAAGTTTTGCCACCCTTTTTTATTATAAAAGAAAATATCACCACAGGTCTCCCATCCAAAATAAATCAAGGCAATTACTTCTTAGTTTCCTTAAGAAGGCAGAGAACCACCTCAATCTGCCATGAGCTACCTTCTTTAAATGGAAGAAACTATGTATTCTAAAACCCAGCATATAAATTGAACCAGCCAGTAGGAAAGCACTTAATTTGCATTCCACTTAAGAACACAGTTTGGGGGGAGAGAAGGGGTAGTTTTGTTGCACAAGAATCTTTTATGTTCACTGTCAATGAAGTTTTTCTTTTTAGTAATAAATTAGGGACTATTTAGTCAGAGAACTTACTCACCCTAACTTGGATGTAAATGCTAGAAAGGGGTTTATATACAGATTTGGCAGTAGATTTTTTTTTAAATATGGGAGCCTTGCCAATCTGTGCCTTATCAGATATAAGTCAGCTGCCTGTGGTACCACTAGAGGCCGATCTGACCATGTCCCTGCTAGAAGTCAGAGAAGAAGGAAGCCACTTCTGCCCAGATCACTCAGAGGGTTTTCCAACTGCATATTTCAGTTAAGACTGCAAATTAAAATTCTGGTGGTTCTCTTAATATAATGCCACATTATACAACTATAATGCCAGAGTGATTTATTTGTTCAGATAATTACTCCAGTGTTTTTTATTACCAGACATGAACTATTTACTGCATTTCTCTCCCATTTTTCCTCCGTGGAGTTGAGATCAGCCAACATGAGTTCCCAAGAGGCTTCCCAACCAGATATTGGGAACATATATGAACCAGAGCCAGTGACTCAACTAAGACTTTGGTTGACCCCCAAGGAAGTGACCTGGGCCCTGGATCAGATTCATCCTGAGTGGCCTCTGCTGTCCTGTGGAGCCAGGGAAACTCCTGGGTTTACTAAGGAGTAGAAAGCTACATAACGAGAGGACAAACTCCTAGAGCGACAATTCAGGGAGACTCGTAACAAGCCCAAACGAGCACAGGTTAGAGCTCATTTTAGGGCCTATTCCGTAGCAGTGATGGCAGTGAAGAAGGCTGTTTTTTCTCCCAAGACTGCATTTCCAGAGAGTTGTCCAGCAGAATTATTTCGCATAGTGTAAGGCCTGCTCCATTTGCCTCCAATGGAGGAGAGATTGGAGCATATGACAATTTGCTCTGACATGTCTGCTAGGCTCTTTGAACATAAGCATCGCTCGCATCCACCATGATGGACTCCATATTGGCAAGTCCAGTTGAGGTCCCTGGGAATATCAATTGGTCAGTTCTTTTGGATTCTTTTCAACTTGTTGGGCCTGAGGATGTGGACAGGATCATTTGCAGTATGAGATTGTCCAGCAGCCCTCTTGATCCTTGTCCAGGGACTTCCAACCCAAAGGCCGTTCAAGAGGTTAATGCATTAATGTGGACTTGCTCCAGCAATTTACTGGCGTAGATTCAAGTAGAACCCGCCACGTTGCAGAGGCTTACCCCCAGGTAGGGGAAAATGTTCCCTTACTCAGAGGAGACCCCCACGACTGCCCCCTGTAGGATGCAGCGGTAGCCTTTTTGGCACTGGTCCACCAGCAGGGAGCGGGAAAGGATAGGACTGGGCTCTCTATGTTGTCTCTTCCACTGGCACCAACCTTCCTGGCCTTCTCTGACACCACAAGGGACTGGGAATATTTCATGCTCACATCTTCACCCGTGTAAAGTCCAGAGTAACATCCATGTAGCCTTTCAACTTTACCTTTGAACTGCTTCATGATGGCCTCCAGAAAGGCATTTATGTCACTGAAGTCATAGATTCGCAACTTCACTGCAGCAGGAAATGCCACGGGATTCTTAAACGCCTCCTTCTTGCACCTGGCGGAGAGATACAATGTCAAGTCACCATCCACACAGTCCAGAATTCCCAAAATCAATAAAAGGAAGGAACGAGGTGGAAGAAAAGAGCAGGGAGTCCAATGACTCAAGACAGATGCAGCACAGAAGACTGGATGCTCCTTGGTGTGTAGCCTCAGAGGTGCTCTATAGAATGGGGTGGGGGCACGGGAATCTCCGATATATCCTCTAAGAGTATTATAAGGCACAGAGTAAACTCCCCACCATGGATGATTTTGGGATAAGTAAATCTGACTTGCATTACTCTCTACGACTTGCCTGAAAATTAAAGAGAGCCAAGCCACAGCTGGATCTACGCAGTATGACTTGCCATGCAGGGGTGATCTAGAGTAGACCATTGCCTGAATCGTAATGCTGTGGGTTCCACTCACCTCTGCAAGGTATTTCCAACATTCTAGAGAGAAACAAGACAAAGAAGAGAAAACTCAAAATCCTGCCACAGCGCAAAGAAAATCTTTACGATGAGATACTAAAATATGGCTAAGTGCCGAAAAGACTGAAGATCTACTTCACAATCTCCGATTCCTGACCCGGCTGCAGTATGTTTCCTGGGTACCAGGCACAGGACCTCCTCAGTGGCAGCCCCACAAGTGTGCAGCTCCCTACCCAAGGACGTCCATCAAACCCACACCTTGGCTCCCTTCAAGCACACACTGAAGACACCACTCTTCAACAGAGCAATAGGTGAAGACCTTGGGTATCATTCTCTTTCACCCACTAAAACATTCTCATTATTGATCTGTGATATTTTTACTTCTAACACTATTGTTACATTCACAGCTGACCTATGATGATGATCTACCTTGCAAGGTGGGTTAAAATGTATTAAATGAATAAATAAAAACCTCAGCAGCAGAAACACAGAAGTGCATCTATTAATCAAAACAAAACAGAACACTTCATTAAAATGTGCAGTGTCACATCTTCTTCTTAACTCAGATGCACATGAATGTTTCTACAGCCCCACTACGGATGCACATCAGGGAGTCAAGCCGCTTTCACCCGCTTTCTCAGATGAAAGCAGGTGGCATGCATGCACACTCACTGGGTTAGGCTGCAGCTACTTTCCGTGGAATAGAACAGGGCAATTCTGCCTCACCTGCTACCCCCGTATCACACACCCATGAGGAGCAGCCGGGGTGCACAAGGGGAGAACCTCCCATACAGCCCCTCTTGCTCTGGAGAGCAACACTGTAGTAGAGGAAGGGCTAAAAGGGGATTTGGCCTGTATTGCAGGCTCCCTAGAGAAATAGCAGCTGAGATGCAGCAAAAAGGAGGTATAGCTTTGACCTATGAACCGCCCAAAAGGCAGCTGACACATTTTGAGACTCTGAAAGGCAACATTAGGAGCTGCTCAGAGCCCTTCTTGCTTGGAGCAAGCTAGTGAGTGCAATCGCTCACACCTGAAGAACACCCCTGATGGATAAGGTCGTTCATTGTTTTAATACATGAGGCTCCCTGAGATCTTCCGGTTGGGGGACACTTGCCAAATTCAGCCGTGAACAAGGTCAGACAAGGCCACTGAGTTACCTGCAGGAGTTCATTCGCTGACTGCTGCTGCTTCTCCTCCATCTCCTGGATGAGACTGTGAAGGGAGGAGAGCTCCCCGGAAAGTCTGGCCAGGTGCTCGTCCCTTCTCCTGGCAATCTCCTTCTCCACCTCTTCCATGTGGGCCAGCAGAAGTTTCTCTTGTTCGTCCAGAAACTGGCGCAGTTGTCTGAAGGCAGCTGCGATCTTCTCCCTCTCTGCTTCCATTTGCTTCTGCAAAACAAACATGAAAGAGGAGAAAAGCAGGTCAGTCTTGTATTGCCAGGAGGCAGGTTAAAAGGACTCCACAGAAAGTGAACCGATTTTGAATGGATTGTATCAGCATTATTAATCAGGGTAGAGTTAAGACCCAGCCTTAGATGAATGCAAAGATCAACCCATGAATATTTCCCAGCCTTAGATGAATATGAAGATTCTGCAAAACAAACATGGAAGAGGAGAAAAGCAGGTCAGTCTTGCAGTGTCAGGAGGCAGGTTAAGAGGACTCCATAGAAAGTGAACAGATTGTATCAGCATTAATCAGGGTAGAGTTAAGACCCAGCCTCAGATGAATATGAAGATCAACCCATGAGTATTTCCCAGTGGGATTAGTCCATCCCAAATTCCTAATAATGCAGTCCGAGGATCAGAGCTGCCTCATGTCTCTTCTGCATTTTATATTCAGTTCCAGATAAGTGTTCATTTCCCAATATTAAGTATTACAAAAACTTACAAACAAATCTTGACTTTCTCTCTCATTCTCTGCCTTATACACCAAAATATTTTCTCTCTCTTTCCTCAGGATCTTCAGGGAGCGACTGATCTGATCCTGGGGAAAAAACAGAATTCCTGGCATTATTGCTTTTTTCTCCTAATCTTTGTTATTTTTTTCTTCTGTGCTATAGTTTAGTGCTGTTTTGCTGTGATTTTCTCATTTTAAACTTTTATATCATATTGGTTTTTTATATTAATTGTACAATGCCTTCAGCATTGTACTTATAGTAGAAAAACATGGTAGAAGTTTAGTAAATAACCAGGTAAGTAAATATCAGGATTATAATGGAGAAACAGAGACAGGCAAAGGGACAGATAATCTTGAACCCTGAGTTGCATATTGCTGGTTTTGGCCTGGGTGGGCAGCCAAGTCCCTTTGAGTTTTCATCCTATTCAAGCTGACAAGTTACTTGCATAGGTCTCCTGCTCCAGGCTGGGTTCAACCCTCACCCCCCTAGAATATTCCCCACTACTTCCACCACAGTGTCCAAAACCAACTTCTGGAGCACATGAGATGTGGCTCAGGGCACCCAGTCTTAATACAACGATTTCCCCCAAAGCCTCCAGATTTCATGATCACCAGCTGGAGCTGAGGCGAGGTCACTTTAGTCTCCTTCTCCACCCCAGAAGTCACCTCCCCCCCCCCCAGACCTGACCAGACATGTCCCCAATCTCGGGAACGCGGAGCCCCCCACCTTATACTCCTGCGCAGCCTCCTCCAGGGGAACCACCTTATGAGCTCGGTGCTCCTTGGATCGGTCGCAGACCACGCAGATGGGGGCTTCGTCGTCCTGGCAGAAGAGCTTCAGGGGCTCCTGGTGCCACTCGCAGGTTTCCCGCCCCGCCGCTTCCTGCCTCGGAAAATCGCTCAGCTCTTTGGCGATCTCCACCATATTGGCCAGCTGCCAGTTGTGCCTCAGGTTGTTGAACTGAACCCTCTCCCTGCACTGGGGACAGGCGGCCTCTGTGGGCGACTCCCCCCAGCACTTGACGATGCAGGCGCGGCAGAAATTGTGCCCACAGTCCAGCATCACTGGGTCTGCGAAATAATCCAGGCAGACAGAGCAAGTCGCTTCCTCCTGCAGCCTCTTCCTGGCGCTGGGAGCAGCCATGGCTCCGACTCCACCATGCAACAGGCTGAGTTTCGTTTTCCCCTCTTCCGCGCCCATCCAGCGGCTCTTTCCTGGAGGCGGAACGGGGCGTGTCGCTGCTTTCCCAAAGTGCCGGAAAGGATCAGGTTGCTGAACTCGTGGGGCGTTGAAAACTGTGAGAGCTGGGACTCTGAAGGGACAATGCTGGACTCTCCGAAGTTGAGCTTCTTCTCATCCCTCCTCTATTTATTTTATTCCGTGCATATGAATTGTGACAGTGATGATCCCTTGGATGGAAAATATGCAGTCTTCACCTGCCCGGAAGTAGTCCTTATGCTTACTCCCAACCAAGGCTGAATCCTGGCATTGTAAATGGGTTCTTCTGGGACTCACTCTGCCCTTATTCAAATGAGACCCTTTCAGCCCATTCCAACCCAAGTGCTAAGCAGCCCAAGTCAGACCTAAAGTCAGCCTAAGTCGTTTAGGTCGAAGTTAGGTCTGGAATGCAACCATTTAGGGCGAAGTTAGGGCGAAGTTAGGTCGAAGTTACGACCAACGGACTAAGAACAGCCCATTCCAACCCAAGGGCTAAGCAGCCCAAGTCAGACCTAAAGTTGACCTAAAAGTGGGCGGAACATGGGCGGACCGTGGGTGTAACGGGGGCGGCAACCAATTAACGTTGGATTCCAGACCCTGGCAAGCACAGACATGCCCCCTCCAACACTAATGCTGACACAAAATTTAGGTCGACCAAAAAGGTGGACCCAAATTCGAGGAGACCCATAGGAGCCATTTTACCTTACCTAAGCCAGCCCTCTCCTGAAAATTTCTAACACCCTACTCCTGAGCTAGGTCAGAGTTAGGACGGAGTTGGGCCTGCTAGGTCTGGAAACCGACAGAGTTATGCCTAAGATAGGGAGCCTATCAGCACCCAGCCCCACCCAGCCTCATTCCCACAAAAGCCCAGCCCCAGACCTCCAGTCACTCTCTCTCTCTGAGCACGTGGTGTGGGGTTCTGTCCCTCACAGCCACAAAGTGGGACTTTGTCGGTGGAGGGCAAAATTCACAAACACCCCACTTCTCTCTTCTCTGCCTCCCTCTAGGGCAGAGAGGGCTGTTCTGGCTGTGGCCAACCTGTTTACAGCTGTGCCTGGGCAGCTGCCTCCATGCAAGTGTTTGCTAACCCATGTCTTTCTCCCAGCCCCTCTTCCCCCCCCCCCACAGGCAACAACACCAGCAGGTAAGAGCAGGTAAGAGCAGGGTTTGTGCTGACATGTGGTCTGACTGCTGCCTCTTTGCATTTAGAAATATAGGAAGGATACATGCCTCTTTACCAATGTGTTGTCTCATAGCTGTCTGCATAGCCTGCCATGATATGCCTCTCTACCAGTGTTTTGTCTCATAGCTGCCTGCATAGCCTGCCATGATATGCCTCTTTACCAGTGTTTTGTCTCATAGCTGCCTGCATAGCCTGCCATGATATGCCTCTTTACCAATGTGTTGTCTCATAGCTGCCTGCTTTGCCTGCTATGATATATAGGATACATGCCTCTTTACCACTGTTGTGTCTGATTGCTGCCTGTAGTCATGTGAGCAGACAATGCCACAAGTGTGGAACTGTTAGCCTTATGTAGACACCAGCTGTCCCCCCCTTTTCTCCACAGGGTCTACTGACAGGTCAGTATTGCTAGGTTTGCCATGGTTGTGACCCCCAAGTTGTGTTGTTGTCTCTCTCTTTGACCCTTTCCCCTTACAGGATCATGCTCTCCTTACACCCAGGTAAGCAGCTCAGACCATGCTATGTGTGTCACACCTATCAGCTGTGTTTTATTTCTCTCCCTGCAGGCTTTTGCAACCGACACACTGGCTTGTTGTCAAGGGTGACTGCTTCCACATACCAGCTGACATGTAACTCCCCCTTGTTTTTTGTCTCCCCAGGAACGTCCACTATCACCTACCTTCCTGGGAGCACCCCTGGGCCTGCAGTCTGGTTGCCCCACTGTCATCTGCCTCGATGCTGCCAGAGGTCAGGGAGCCAGCCCTGCAACCCTCCTCAGCGGCTGGTGCTGCTGCTGCTCCACCTCCCTGGCTGCCTACTTGCTGCCCCTCCCCTTTCTATGGAGCAGGCTGTGGTTCCACAGGGGAAAAGCCTGCATGTCCAGGTCCATGGGGCAGGTGTGCTGCTGCTGCTTTCTGATTGGCTGCTGTGACTACCCCTGGCAGCCTCGCCTGGCCATCTCTGCTAACGTTCCAGAACAATAAAGATGCCCCTTGGGCAGAGCCCCAGTGAAACATATGTGCCCAGTGTTTACACAAGCATTGCCCCACACACACACACAGCCAGCCCCCAGCACTGAAGCCCCTACATGAGTCCCATCCAGGGACTGCCACGGCCTTCCCTGGGAGAACCCAGCAGGGGTGCTGCGAGACCCCCATGGCACAGAGGGGAGGGGGGAGTCAGGGGGGCCTCTCAGGCACGCAAACAGTGACAGCCAGGGCGTCTGCCCGTAATGCAGGCGTCTCTGTTGAAGGTCTGCCCGTAATGCAGGCGCTTCCGTCGAAGGTCCGCCTGTAATGCAGGCGCTTCCGTCGAAGGTCCACCCGTAATGCAGGCGCCTCCGTCGAAGGTCTGCCCGTAATGAAGGCGCCTCCGTCGAAGGTCCGCCCGTAATGCAGCCACTTCCGCCCAAAGTCTGTCTGCATAAGAGGCGCCTGTTTATGCATCACCTTCATCTGCGGAGCGCCCCCTGTGTCCCTATTGGTCTCTGCAGACCCCTCTCTCGGAATCTGTCTCCCACCAGCCTTCTTGTTGTCTGTCTGTCTGTCTCTGACCCACCCATGCCCCTCCCCAGCACCCCCTATCTGCCTGCCTGTGTGTCTGCCTCTCCTCCCACTCCCTGATGATGGCTGCTGGCCACCCCCCACCCTGCTAGAGCGCCTACCGTGAGGCGCCGTCGTCGCCCCATCTGGGGGTGTGATGAGCTGTGTGAGTCCTTCACGCTTGCAGCAGACAAGCCCAAGGCATCTCTTGGTCTTGGCCGGGGCACAGAACAGCAGGCACGCCGGGATGCCTTCTTTGTGGGCATTGCCTCCCTTGGAGGCAATGCCCTTGGAGGCCCAGGGCTTCAGGCAGCGCACGGGCGAGTCATGTCAGAGGCAGTTCCAGTCCTCATGAGACCCCCCTTGTGTGTGACGTTCCCACCCCCCTCCCCTTCCCTTCCCTCCCCCGCTCACCCCCCAGTGCAGCCTCAACGTGGCTTGGGGGTGGCATCGCCTTCTGTAGGAGGGAGGGGACAGCCACTCTCCCCTGCAGCAGGTGGCTGATGCACAGGGTGCCCTGTGGCGGCTGGGCTCAGGCACCTCGCTCACCTGCCCTGCGCCCACCACATGACTGGCGCAACCCCCCTGCCTGCGGTCAGCCCCTTTGCGACCGGGCTGCGACAGACCCTGTGGCAGCTGCCATGGATGGACGCTGACACATGCAGACAGAGGCCTGCACATGCCTGAGCCAGACACGGAGCCTGGAGAAGAGCCTGCCTGCCTGGGAGGTAAGTGTTGCCTGGATCCTGGGGTGATGCTGGGCCACAGAAACTGCAGCCTGCCTAACTCAGGCATAACTCTGACCTACCTCAGGCATAACTTCTGCCTAACTTAGGCTGCACTTAGGCCACACTTATGCCTGACTTGGAGAGGAGTTGGGTTGGAATGGGCTGTGAGAGGCATATCTGAAGTCGTTGGTTGTGTTTGGTGAGATGCCTGAAGCAAGTAAGATCTTGACCCTTATTGATAAATGGGGCGAAGAGCCAGTTCAGCGAGGACTGACCCAAAAGCAGGGAGAATTCAAGGCTTTCCCTCTTCCCCTGCTTCCCATCCCGTCAGCAAAAGGCCATCTCCCAATTCCCAGAAGTATTAATGTGATGGTCCAGGGCTTGCTGGCTGGGAGAGAGAATGAAATAAACAGAGGAGGGATGAGAAGAAGGAAGCAGGAGTTGTCCCAGTTCATGACAGGAGCTCTGAGCAGGGAAACATCTCCCAGCCCGGAAGGAACACATCGTCATATCTACTGTCTGTGGCCTTGAATTGGATGACAAGTGTTTAGTGAAGGACTTTGCCTGAAGCTTTGTTGGGTCCAGATGCATCACCACTAGGTCAGGAGTTTTCTTTGTACTAATTGGGGTTACATAGTTACCCTTGTTGCTCAGGGTTCCCTCCTCTCCTCCACTGTCAGTCAGAGGGTCCACCTCTATTGACATAGAATGGTTCATGTCATGAATGTAACCAAAGTGTGTGTGTGTGAGAGAGAGAGGGGGGGAGACTCTGGTCAAACCGGAATTCACTTTAAATTTCGTCGGAGAGTCTTACAGAGGCCTAGAGGCTTTTTGGGTTGCTACCTCGAAGAGGCAGAGGAACTAGAGATCAAATTGCCAACATGCGCTGGATCATGGAGAAAGCAGGAGAGTTCCAAAAAAACACCTACTTCTGCTTCATTGACTACGCAAAAGCCTTCGATTGTGTGGATCACAACAAACTGGGGCAAATTCTTAAAGAGATGGGGGTACCAGACCACCTTACCTGTCTTCTGAGAACCGGCCATGGAACAACCGACTGGTTCAAAATTGGGAAGGGAGTACGGCAAGGCTGTATATTGTCACCCTGCCTATTTAACTTATATGCAGAGTACATTATGAGAAATGCAGGGCTGAATGAATCGCAAGCCGGAATCAAGATTGCCGGGAGAAATATCAACAACCTCAGATAAGCAGACGATACCACCCTAATGGCAGAAAGTGAAGAAGAACTAAAGAGCCTCGTGATGAGAGTGAAAGAGGAGAGTGCAAAAGTTGGCTTGAAACTCAACATTAATAAAACTAAGATCATGGCATCTGGTCCCATCAATTCCTGGCAAATAGAAGGGGCAGACATGGAAGCAGTAACAGATTTACACCAGGATGGTGTAGTGGTTTGGAAGATCCAGGTTCAAATCCCTGCTCAGCCACAAAGCTTCCTGAGTGACCTTGGGCCAGTCACTATCTCTCAGCCCCACCTACCTCACAGGGTTGTTGTGAGGACAAAAAGGAGGGGAGGAAATATGTACACCACTCTGAGCTCCTTGGAGGAAGGGTGGTATAAAAATGTGAAAAATAAATATTTTTTTTTTTACTTTTTTTGGGTTCCAAGATCACTGCAGAAGGAGACAGCAACCATGAAATTAAAAGACGCTTACTCCTTGGAAGGAAAGCTATGGCAAATTTAGATAGCATAATAAAAAGCAGAGATATCACCATGCCAACAAAAGTTCGTATAGTCAGGGCGATGGTGTTCCCAGTAGTAATGTATGATTGCGAGAGTTGGACCATAAGGAAGGCTGAGCGCCGAAGAATAGATGCTTTCGAACTGTGGTGCTGGAGAAGACTCCTGAGAGTCCCTTGGACTGCTAGGAGATCAAATCAGTCAATCCTAAATGAAATCAACCCTGACTGTTCCCTGGAAGGACAGGTACTGAGGCTGAAGCTCAAAGATTTTGGCCACCTAATGCGAAGAGAGGACTCTCTGGAGAAGACTCTGATGCTGGGAAAAATTGAAGGCAAAAGGAGAAGGGGAAGGCAAAGGATGAGATGGTTAGACAGCATCACCGATGCAACGAACATAAAAATGAGCGAACTCAGGAAGATAGTGGAGGGATATGGTTCATGGGATCACGAAGGGTCGGACACAACTTAACAACAACAACAACTCCTCTGGGGATAAGCTCCTCAGGAGGAAAGAATGGAGTACTCTGTCTTAAGTGTGCAGATGAGTAAATGGCTTTTGGATAAGGGTTTCCTGGCCCACCATTAAGGGATATCAGACTGTGAAAAAATGGGATATTGCCCAAGGCAGGCTAGATACTGGGACAAGCTAAAATGCAAATGCTCCCATACCAGGGGGATGTATGGGACTAGGATTGCAATGTAGTATACATTGTGACATATAAACAGAAAAAATGCAGATGTTTTACACAGTACGACAAACAGAATACAGAGATGGCATTCAATGGGGGAGAGATGTAAATACAGACAGGAGATGAGTAAAAGGATGAAAAAGTTACATTGGACTAGAGACACCAGATGGGATTATCTGTATCTCTTCCAGGATGTGTGCCTGTGAGGTGAGCGAGGTCACAACATAATACACATGAGGCTGAAAAACAAAGTTATTTGAGAGAAACATAGCCTATAGGCCAGAGTTCTGTCCATTTTCTGCATAAAGGTTCTGGGAAAACAGTTCATTCTGCACACTAATATTCCTTGATGTTGGCATATGAAATCATGTTGCCTGGTACCAGAGTCCATAATATAGTATAAGGAAGAACTGACAATAAATAAGGACAAAGGGGGGGGGGGTAATAGGGAAGGCAAAAGTGTCCATGATGAAGATTCATCATCCCGAAGTGAAGCATGATAAGTGAACAGGAACAAGTGAGACGAGAGACCACCCCTTCAGCTCAGGACAAGTAAATTTTGGGAGGATGGTGTGATTGACAGAGCAGTCACCCTATAGAAAGTGAATCCTGAAGCTCCTTCCAGAAGGGTTACGCAACCATGCTCTTATCCCTCCCAACTGGAGGGATGCTGTTAATTAAAATTGTCCTTGAGCTTCTGGGCTCTTATCTGTCCCCAGACAGAACTGAGAGCTATGGTGTGGCCAGCACCATTTTGCAATAAGGAGTTCTCACCTCCGCCATGTTGGCCTCTGGGAACTAAAGACAGCACAGCAGATAAGGTGCTGAGGCAGACAGATTTTAACATCCTTCCTGTATAATGCCCAGCATACCCCAACTCCTACTCCCAGTGCCTGGGGCTGCATTGTTAAAACACATCTGTCATCAAAACCTCAGATGGTCCCAGAAAGGGTCAAATTTCACAAGACAGAGTGGAGGGGGGAATCTGTCACTCCATTAAAAAGGCTTTCTGAAGGTGGACTTTGAGACAAGTCTGTATGTGGATAGAACGGTGAGTGTACTGAAAACAGGTTTTGAGCAGAGGATTGGCCCTGGGGGTACGAAGCCACGTTCAAGGGCTGGACACAGATGCTCTTGGCTCCTTTTGACAATCCTCGGGGTGAGATTTGGTGCTCAGGGCTGTGTAATGTGCGGCATCCAAGTCGTGGCACCATCTAAAGTCAGCCCTAAAAATCGAGGAAGGTCTTCACGAGGGACATTTTGGGGTGCTAAAAATGAAGGCACAGCAGGCAAGACATTTTGCATTGTGGCCAGGACTCGATCAGCAAACAGGACAGTTGGCTCATAGTCCTATGCAATATTTCGGGGGGGGGGGGGGGGAAGCAAACATGGCCCAGCCCAAGACTGCACCTCCAAACCCCGTCTGCGGCTACCCAAGGGCAATGTATGCGTGGTGACTTGCAAAGATTTTCCTCCTCCTGGACTCAGTGACAGAACGTCAAGCGGGGTGAGGAGACTCCCGGGAAGAGCTACGCTCCCTGTTGGCAACGTGCAGCCCGGGGAGAGAAGAAGACCAGCCCCGGGAGAAGCCTCAGAGTCTGTGCCGCTCTCATTGCATCGGGGAGGAAGCAGAGGGGACGCCGGCCGGGGGAGATGCGCCTCCCTCCCCGTCCCGCCTGGGAGTTGGAGGGTCGAGACTGGAACCTCTGCAGAGTCTTTGCTCTCGGCTGGCAGGCAGTCTGAGGGTTAAAAGAAGCGACTCCGGATTCCTAGAGGGGCAAAGAGGAGGAGTGGGGGAGCCAGTTCCTGCAGCAGCCTCTCTGGTGAAGGGGGGGGGGGTCACAGGGTTTCGGTAGGTGGGACAGGAGAGCAGCCCCCAGGTGGGCAGCGAGGAGGAGGAGGAGGAGGAGGAGAGCACCGGTGATTTACTCTGCTTGGCTTCCAGGCGGGGAGGGGAGGGGAGGGCGGCCAGGCTCAAAGGCCAGCCGGGAACGGGGAGGGAGGGGGAAGACAAGCTGCAACAATCCCCCTTGCCCCTTCTATCATTCTATGGCTTTGGGGGGGGGGGGTTGGACAGGGAGAAGCTGGAGCAGAGGGGGCCAGAAGGGGCCATTTAGCACTGAAGCCGATGATGCAAAACTCCAGTCCGTGGCGTGTGGAGGGGACACTGAAGCACAGAATTTGAAGCCCGAAACTGTTCCTGGAACTGCTGAGGGGCTGGGTGCCACTGCCTTTTACCTGTGTTGCAGTTTTGATTTACTGTACAGTATATCTCTCATTTTGTGTTCTTTGGCTTCTTCTTTGCTGTTGGTTTTAACAAAGGCAGGTGGGATAGAAATCATAAGGAAGAGAGCTGAAATTTGCCCCTGCAAAGGATCCTTCCAGCATTTGGGCCTTATCCAGAAGGGCCTGAGAGTTATTTAGAGAGTTGATGGTCTCAGACAAAGAAACTGAGGAGGGCAAGGCAGGGAAGCCCCTTAGCAGAGAAGATTCAGCCCCAGATGTTTGCTCTGCAGAGAGCAACCTCCTTGCAGAGCCTGATTCAAAACAGTTGAGAGGGGTGGGAGAGAAGCCCCCAGGGGTGCAGAGATACTCACAGCCAAGTCAGTGGAGGGAAAGGGCTGAGAAGACAAACTGCGATACCCCCCCACCCCCCCACACACAATTGCATGGTAAATTTTCGATCTACTTTTGGACAGGTGCTTCTACATGGTTTTTTATCTGGGAGAGGGGGTTGATGGAGACGTCTTGTGTGAAAAGCAAAACAGAAGGGGGCGTTCATTACTGAAGCTGGTGTAAGAAACAGCGAGATGCAGGAGGGACGCTGGAGAACAATAGTGTGGACCCGAAACTGTTCTGCAGTTTCTGAAATGGAAGGGTTCCCTGTTTTTAAACTGTGTGCGTTTGTTTTATTTATCTCTCTAATATTGGGTTTTATTGTTGTAACTGTCGTAAGCTTTACTCCTTCTTTTACAGAGGTAGGTGGGATACAAATCATGAGGAAGAGAGCTGGACTTTGCAACTGCAAAGGATCCTTCCAGCATCCGGGCCTGATCCAAAAGACCCAGACAGTTGAGGGTCTCAGAAGATGGAACTGAGGAGCACAAAGCAGGGTGAACCCCTCAGCCCCTGAGCAGGGAAGATACAGCCCCAAATGTCTGCCCTCCAGAGAGCGACCTCCTTGCGGAGCCCACGTGAAACTATCTGCATCCTTCAATGTGTGTCCTGGTGTGTGTGTGTGTGTGTGTGTGGGGGGGGGGTGTTAATCTCTTTCCACTTACAGAGATAACTGGGCCCCCAACTAGGGATGAAGTGCCTGTTTGGGGTAACAGCCCTGCAAGATGCCCCAGTTACATACGACCCTCTTCCACCCCGTGCACCTGCAATTCAGGGTTTCCCCCACATCAGCTCTCCTGGTCCGAGGCACAGGACATCCCCTGGAATAGATACAGCTCCTGTCTTGCATGCTGGTACATCTCAATCTCAGAGACTCAACTTTGTGAAAGAATCACAGCAGGAAGGTTGAACCGAGGCAGAAAATACAGCGAGACAGGCAGGTCTTGGTGGGCCTGGAAAGGCTTTAAGGAGCAGATTCCGCAAAGAGATTTCGAGGGGGGGGAGGGAGACGACTAGACAGGTAGAGAGGAGAAGAAACAGGGAGAAAGTGGCCGAAGGAAGAAGTACAAGAAAAGGAATTGACAGGTGTGGGGCTCACCCCATTGGGGCACTTCTGGGTCAGAATCATTGCTATGGAGTAAAGGGGAAGAGAATTGCACAAGGAAGTGAGTTCAGAAAGCTATGAAGAGTGCAACTGTTTCCATCACCTTTCTCTCCCTCACACGCCGTGGAAGTGCAGAAGGGCCACGTTCTAGGCCACGTTCTAGGCTGTCTCCTCTTTGGTGTGAAGCGGAGTCGGCAACGATGCCTGCAGCTCAGGTAAGGGGCTGGTCACCAGGGCAACGTGCCAAAAACAGCTTGGGTGCCTCTTCCTTGCAGGCCTTCAAAGAGCTCCCCCCCCCCTGGTGCTACAAGATATCTGAACTGTCCACCCAGAAGAGTGTGTATGAACTCCACAGATCTCAAAGGGTTGGAATGCTGGTCAGGTGACCAGTGAACTTTTGTAATTTGTCAGAGATTATTTAACCGACCTGACATACATCTAGATATTCCTTGGCACGCTCCCTTTTTCAGGGCATCTGGGTGCCCTTTGATCTCACGGCTGGAGTGCGGAGAGGCAGGGAGCCTTTTCTTCCCAGCCGCTCAGGAGTCAAAGTCGTACACGGCACAGAAAGAGTCTGAAGTGCCCTGCGACGCCCTCCGGGGAGCTTCTGCCCTCTCCTCTCCCAGTGGAGCTTCTCCTGCTGGCTGTTTGCAGCTCATGATTATTCTTTCATTTTGATTTTTGACTACATGCTACATGGGCATAGCAAGGGTATTTGTATTTGTAATGGGGGACTGTTTTCTCTTTCCAGGGTCTGGTATCCTTTGAGGAGGTGGCTGTGCGCTTCACGGAGGAGGAGTGGGCTCTGCTGGATCCAGGCCAAAAGGCTCTGTACAGGGAAGTCATGCTGGAGAATTACGGGATTGTGGCCTCTCTGGGTAAGGACGCCCTTTTTTCCTGGTGGGTAAGAAGCAAAGGCTTGAACTGCCCCTCTTCTTATTTCTCACTCTCAGGATTGCCCAATAGAAATGGGACGTGTGGGGCTGGAACCTGTGCCCTTACAGGCCTGCTGTGCCTCGCTGTTGCAGAGCTGACTGATGCTTGTTGGGGACCAAAAGGCAGGATAGAAATGTCTAGAAACGAATTGTGAAAAGTACAAAATCCCCTTTGAGGACCTACCAGGCCTACATGATGAGCCGCTTGTAACCCACAGGGCTTGTCAGGCCTCCTCATTCTCCTTCCAAGGCATCATCCAGTATATTTGCTTGTTAATTGGAGGTTTGTCCAGGACCCGGCGCTGCTGCTGGAGGGATTTTGCAGGATCTGCCCATCCTCCACCCCTCCAGGGGAAGGTGGGACTTATCAGGCTCCCCTGAAGAGGGTGTGGATACCCAGCCCCTGTGCCTGATGACCCCGGGGAGACGCTGGCCTCTGATTGGCCTCCTGTCCTGGGTGCACGACGGAGTTCTGGTCTGGTTCCTCATGTGGGAGGTTTCATGTTTAAGGAGAAGTGGGGCCAGGAGATTATTTTTATCTGTTCTTTGTACCAGGATCCACATACGCTTCCAGATCGCTTCCAGGGCTGCCCTGGATCCTGGGCTGGATCGGGGCTGCTACCCTGCGTAATGCCCCAGTTACCCCAACTTGGATGGCACATATCCGTGCAGCCCATGTAGGCCTCGTCAGGCTTAGGATATCAGCGGAGCACACTGATGATGATCCCTCTCCCCTCCAAGCCATCCTTCCCCCTTGCCCTGACCGACGGAACACTTAACTTCCCCAGCAGGCGCAGCAGCAGTCTGGGGCCTTCTGGAGAGACAGAGGCTTCTCCGCCACTCCAGCCTCCTCCCAAGGAGGCACAAATGCGGCATACAGCTACACAGCAAACATGCCATACAGACTATAGACCTGCCAGGGGAATGCCCTGACAGGATTGTGCCGTTAGTCTCTTTGCAGAGAGGAAATTGCCTTAAAAGGAGGATGGGGAGGGAGACCGTTGTCCTTCTGGTCAAGGCTTCTCTTCCCTGTGCTGACAGGTGGATGGAGGAAACGTGGCTGGTTTTGCCTCCACAACTGGATTCCCAACTAGTGACTCATTCCAGGTTTCATGAGCTTTTGAGGCTCTTCTCCCGTAAGCCGGAGTGAGACTTTGGGATCAATTCAACTGCTTCTGAAAACAAATTCATGCCTGAGAGTTCAAAGAGTTCGCCTCTTCTCCTGTCCCACTACATGATATTTTGGGGGTGGGGGTCAGCTAGAATCGGGTCACTTGGGAAAGCGTCGATACTTGGTAGTCATAAGTAACTCATCTCCTTGTTTCCTTCTCAGAGGACTTTCCCAAACCTGCCTTCATTTCCCAGCTGGAAGAAGGGGAGTGTGCATTTTTCTTTTATCTCAAGGAAGAAGAGGAGAAATCAACAGGTAACTTGCTTACGTACAGAACTGCTAAACACAGCAGTAGCTTCAGCCCAGAGGGTGATGGGTGGATGGGACCAGAAGGGTGCTGTGGGGAACGAGGACCCTTCATCATAACAGATGCTCTCCTCCCATCTTGGGCAAGTTGGCAATATTTATTCTGGCTTAGGGATGCTGACTGGTGAGCCTGCGGGCTTCGGTTGCAAAATCTACCTCTAAGGCTATCCGGTGTCATTCAGCTGCCTTGACCCCATTGGGGTTAGCGTAGATAAGTTGTGATCATCAGCAGATGATCTGCAGCTTTGAGGCAAGGTGGGAACACCTGAAAAGGGGGAGAAAACAGTGGCATGCTGTATCCCCAAGATAGGTGCCCGAATTGGGGGGGGGAGAGTGTATGGTAACAGAGTTTGCAGTTGCTTGCTAATTGGTATTAATTTCAATAAACGTGATTCAATAAACGTGGCCCAGTTTTAACCCAAAACCTATCCTTGTGTGTTTATTGGGCGGGGGGGGGGAGAGTTGCGGGTAATGAATAAGATAGATCAATATATTCATATTGCTCAATCTGATCTTTTACCAAACAGATTTATAAGAGATAAAGAAAAACATAAATATTAATAGTATGGGAAGATCAAAAAGTGTAGAATTTAAGCTTCCTTGAAGTTTATACATCTGGGGTGTAGGGTAACATCTTTTCTTTGTGTGCAATTATTGTTTGAAAGTAACGACCAGGCAGTACCTGATTCCAGTGCAAATACGTAAACTTTATAAAACATCATCAACAAATGTTGGAAATGCTGGACATTGGTAGTTAAGAACCGCATTCACGGTAGTTCACGGACCGCATTGAGCCAGTGAAGAGTCTGAGAGGAAACCTGGAGGCGACCAGACATCAGTAAAAGGGCGCAAAGACATGGAGGACGTTGCCATGGGGAGGGGTACAAGGATTTCCTCAGTCTGGGGGATGCCGGGAGCCCCTCCCCTTCAGCAAAACTCAGATCATCTGACCCTGTCTGCCTGAGAGGGAGGGGCTTCCCAGATGCTAGGACTGAGACACCCCTGAACCAGCAAGAAAGGTATTTCACAGGAAGCCTACCCTTTTTCCTGGGAGTCAGTGCCACCGAATCCATTGCAGGTTTCATCTGAGTAGATGTGCCTAGGAATGTGCATTAGATGTTCCCCCTCTCTGTTGCACTGTTAATCCAGCTTCTCTCTCTGTTCCAGGAAGCAACACACAAGATAGTGAGAATTGGAGGGAGCCATGTGGAGCATCGCCAGAAGCAACCGTGCTTGACATCGAGGAAGTCGCGTTTCGTGACCAGGATGGATCAGGGAGGCGAGAGGGGAGATCAGTACCTGCCTGGAGGACTCAAGTGGTTCTTTCCCAGGATTATGAGCTCCATGAAATCCCAGTCCAGCAGGAACATCCCAACGGGAAGAGAAGGAAGAAGAATCCTTTGCCTGGGGAAACAGTCAGTTGTACATCCAACATTAAGAAACTCAGCAAAATCCCCCTGGGGAAGAAATCATTTCAATACTCTAAGAGCAGAGAAAGATTCAGCACAAGCACACATCTTACTTCCCATGACAAGATCCACACAAGGAAGAAAGCTGCACATGAAGACAAATCAAAGAAACAGGAGATAAACCAGGCAGAGAAATGGAGAAACAACTCTGATGCTCATCAGCCTTGGGATTTATATATCCCAGTTGATCCAGAAAACATAACTGGAAGAAGAAAGAAAAAATGCCTTCAATGTGCAAAGACCTTCAGCAGTAAATCAAAACTGAGAATACATCAAAGGACCCACACAGTGAAGAGATCGTATAAATGCTTGGAGTGCGGAAAGAGCTTCAGTCAGAGGTCAAGCCTGACTGTGCATCGAAAAAGCCACATGGGGGAGAAACTATATAAATGCTTGGAGTGTGGAAAGACCTTCAGTCTGAGGTCAAGCCTGACAGTGCATCGAAGGACCCACACAGGGGAGAAACCATATAAATGCTTGGAGTGTGGAAAGAGCTTCAATCAGAGCTCAATCCTGACTTTGCATCGAAGGACCCACACAGGGGAGAAACAATATAAATGCTTGGAGTGCGGAAAGAGCTTCAGTCAGAGGTCAAACCTGACTGTGCATCGAAGGACCCACACCGGGGAGAAACCATATAAATGCTTTGAGTGTGGAAAGAGCTTCAGTCGGAGCGGTAGCCTGACTTTGCATCGAAGGACCCACACAGGGGAAAAACAATATAAATGTTTGGAGTGCGGAAAGAGCTTCAGTCAGAGGTCAAATCTGACTGTGCATCAAAGGACCCACACCGGGGAGAAACCATATAAATGCTTGGAGTGTGGAAAGAGCTTCAGTCAGAGGTCAATCCTGACATTGCATCGAAGGACCCACACAGGGGAGAAACCATATCAATGCTTCGTGTGTGGAAAGAGCTTCAGTAGGAGTGATGGCCTGACTTCGCATCAGATATCGCACACTGTGGAGAAACCATATAAATGTTTGGAGTGTGGAAAGAGCTTCAGTCGGAGGTCAATCCTGACTTTGCATCAAAGGACCCACACAGGGGAGAAACCATATAAATGCTTCGCGTGTGGAAAGAGCTTCCGTAGGAGTGATAGCTTGACTTCCCATCAAAGAACTCACACAGGGGAGAAACCATATAAATGCTTGGAGAGTTGAAAGAGCTTCCGTGTGAGCTCAGCCCTGAACCAAAACAGGAGAAGCCAAATAAATACTTGGAGTTTATTTCGTCCTCAGCAGCCGCCACCGTCGTACTACTACTTGTCGTACTACATCGTCGTACTATAGTACTACTGCCTCATGTGCCCTCACAAGATTTGGGCACCGCCATCTAGGATCTCATGAGATTTTGCGAGATCCAAGATGACAGCGCCCGGAAAAAAAGGTACGTTTTACCTTTTCGAAGTGGCGGCGGCTTCATCTGGACCCGGAAAGCCCGAGACCAACTCGGCACCGGAACCTGGAATGGTTTCCGGCTTTCCGGGACGGATGATAAGCCTATGTACAATAAACAGTAGCAACATCAGAGCTGTCATGAGGGTTAACTACAATACTGTATTAGCTTCTGAATGAGACAGTCCAAAGCCACTTCTGGATCTTAAAAACATCTAACACGGTCCATAAATACACACAGCCGTTCCTCTCTGTATCAAAGGATATGTCCCTTCTCCTGCTAGCAGCCTTTCCTGAGGTTTCAGGCCCACTTTTCCAACGTGGGGAGCAGTGATGTAGCTATGTCATCTGGGTTTTGTGGGCCGCACAAAACATGTTGGCCACATGGTGAGCATGCCTGGAGTAGGTAATAGTGGACCAGATAGGAGTCCAGTTCACTACTCAATCAACAGCTTCTCAAAATAATGAATTATAAAAAGAAGAAAAACAGAAAAATGATAAACTCAAATAAATTCAGAAGCAATACATTCAACAAAATTGGGCAATTTGAATTCACTAAGATCAAAATCCTTAATTGTAATGATTTCTAGCACTGAGGGTGTAGCCAGGTGCTTGCAAATATCTTGGAAATGGGGCCCCTGGGTAGGTCCTGGGCCAGGAAAACTAGTTGCTAGGCAGAGTAGGATCAGAGTGAAAATCGACCTCATCCTTGAAAGAGAAAATCGACCTCATCCTTGTCAGAGAAGAGAAATGCAGAATGAATGGGGAATGAACTTCATGTGCAAACTAGTGTATTCCAAGGGTACAATAAAGTGTGTCAGGACTATAAACAAATAAATCAAATGAAAGAAATGAGTTGAATCTGTGCATTCCTCAGAAGAGAGGAAAAAAGAGGGGAGCCCAACACTCCCAAACTGGACAATAGGATTTGCCAAGGTGCTTCTGCTGCCGAACCATCTTTCCCCCTAACCTTTTCAGCATTTTTTCTGCATTATACAGTATTTTTCACGAGGATAGAGGATAGAGTATTTTTCACAAGGATAGATGTGTGTGTGTGTGTGTGTGTGTGTGTGAGAGAGAGAGAGAGAGAGAGAGAGAGAGAGAGAGCTTTCAGGTGTCTATACGATTTCTAACAAATATTTAACACTAACTTCAACTGAAGCTATTTTTCTATAAATTATATATCATAGTGTTTGTGTGTTTTCTCCAGCATGATGGGATGTCATTAAGCCAATGAAGCCTTGCTAAACTTTCCAGGATTGCTCCTAGTAGTCTTAGGTTACTAAACAACAACACAGGTGAGGCAGCATCTTGTTTGGGCAAATCAATGCTTCCAATGTGAAGCAAGCTTTTGAATGACACAGAGTCCTTCCTTGAGCGTTGGTGTGGAAGAAGCCTTAAAAAGTAAATTAATTTGCATGCCTCGGTGGACGCCAGTCTGGTAGACCGGCCCTATATTCTTCCAGGAGAGGGGTTGCAACTTGCAGCAGCTCAGTGGTCCAGCATAGGAACACGAGAAGAGCCCAACTGGATCCGGCCAGAGGCCCATCTAGCCCAGCTTAGCTTGCAGAATATGGGTTGAGCGGGGCAGGCTGAGCGGCTGGGGGACGTTTCCGAGCTCAGAGTCGGAGCCCCTCTTGCTGCTCCTTTGGGTGCCCGGAACGCGCAAGTGTCAGACGCAGAATGCAGACCGGCCTGAACAGACGTCCGGGTTTCCTGCCGAGGCTCTTTCTCTGCAAACAGCCCCCAACAGGCTCAAGGAAGGGATTCGTGCGAAACGTCCCACTTCGAAGGGGGCTTTTGATGATGAGACCCACCGTTTAGAGTCTCTTGGGGAACCAACCATGATATCACACACCTCCAAAATTGGGAGGTTCTCCCATTCAAAATGCACATGAATTCAGTCTGACCTAAAGGGTGTGCTTGTTGTTGTGCATTGCAACATGCTGTAGCACAAGATACCCAGGCAGGGCCAACCCTCTGCGAAGAGTCTTTCCTCTCGGCTGACAGGCATTCTGTGGGTTAAAAGGAGTAACTCTGGATTCCTAGAGTGGCAAAGACGAGGGGGGAGTGTGAAGAAGCCAGTTCCTGCTCTGGCCACTTCCTTTCTCTCCCCCTCCCAAGTGTGTAGAGTCAGCAGTGTCTCTGGTGAGTGCAAATCCCGTGGGGCGAAGGGGGGTTGTGTCGCAGTCGCAGGACTGCAGTGAGTGGGAAAGAAGGGAGCGGAGAGAGGGAGAGCAGCCGCCAGGTGGGCGGCGAGGAGGAGGAGGAGAGCACCGGAGTTTTGCTCTGCTTGGCTTCCGGGCGGGGAGGGGAGGCCAGGCTCCAAAGCCAGCCGGGAACAGAAGGGGGGGGAGGGGGAAGACGAGCTGCGACAATCCCCCTTCTATGGCTTTATTTGGGGGGCAGGGAGTAGCTGGAACAGAGAGGGCGAGAAGGGGCCATTCAGCACTGAAGCCGATGATGCAAAACACTGTGGCCTGAATGTTTGAAGCCCGAAACTGTTCCTGGAACTACTGAGGGGCTGGGTGCTTTTTACCTGTGTTGCAGTTTTGATTTACTGTCTATCTCTCGTTTTGTGTTCGATGGCTTCTTCTGTGCTGCTGGTTTTAACAAAGGCAGGTGGGATAAAAAGAATAAGGAAGAAAGCTGGATTTTGCAACTGAAAAGGATCCTTCCAGCATCTGGGCCTGATCCAAGACCCAGACAGTTGAGGCTCTCAGGAGATGGAACTGAGGAGCACGAAGCCATGAGCAGGGAAGATACAACTTCCAAATGTCTGCCCTCCAGAGAGCGACCTCCTTACAGAGCGTATGTCAAACTATCTGCATCATTTACAGTGCAGTCCTAACCAACTTTCCAGCACTGGTGCAGCCGTGCCAACAGGACACACACTAGATTTTGCAGTGCAGAGGCAGTCATGGAGGCCTCTTCAAGGTGAGGGAACATTTGTTCCCTTATCTCGGGGATGCAATGGGGCTGCACCAGTGCTGGAAAGTTGGTTAGGATTGTACTGTTAATGTGTGTGCGTCAGTGAGTGGGGTCGTCCCTTTCCACATACAGAGATAACTGGGCCTCCAACTGGGACTGGAGTGTCTGTTTGGGGCAACAGCCCTGCAAGACGCCCCATAAGAACATAAGAAGAGCCCTGCTGGATCAGGCCAAAAGCCCATCTAGTCCAGCTTCCTGTATCACACAGTGGCCCCACCAGTTGCCTCAGGGAGCACAAGACAACAAGATAACTTGTTTCCCATTGTTACTCCCTTGCACCTGGCACAGAGAAAACCCGCTTCTAAAACCTCTAAAGCCAGGAGGTTGCTTATGGCTTGTAACCTGTGATGGTCTTTTCCTCCATGAATCTGTCCAAACCCTTTTTAAAAGCATCCAGGCCTGGTGCCATCACCACATCCTGTGGCAAGGAGTTCCACAGATGAATTACTCGCTGGGTAAAGAAATATTTTCTTTTGTCCGTTCTAACTCTCCCTCCACTCAATTTTAGTGCATGTCCCCTGGTTCTGGTGTTGTGCGAGAGGGAGAAGAATTTCCCTTTATCCACTCTCTCCATCCCGTGCATAATTTTATACGTCTCAATCATGTCCCCCCTCAGGCGCCTTTTTTCTAGACTGAAAAGCCCCAGACGCTGTAGCCTTTCCTCATAGGGGAGGTGCTTCAGCCCACGAATCAATCTGGTCGCTCTTTTCTGCACCTTTTCCAATTCAACTATATCCTTTTTGAGGTGTGGTGACCAGAACTGGACACAATACTCCAGATGTGGCCTTACCATCGATTTGTACAAAGGCATAATGATATTGGCTGTTTTATTCTCAATCCCTTTTTTAATGATCCCGAGCATGGAATTGGCCCTCTTCACAGCCGCCGCACACTGGGTCGACACTTTCATCGACCTGTCCACCAGCACCCCAAGATCTCTCTCTCTTCATCCGTCACAGACAACTCAGAACCCATGAGCGTATATGTGAAATTTTTGTTTCTTGCCCCAATGTGCATCACTTTGCACTTACTGACATTGAAGCGCATCTGCCATTTTGCTGCCCATTCTCCTAGTTTGGAGAGATCCTTCTGGAGCTCTTCACAATCACTGCTGGTCTTCACCACCCGGAAAAGTTTAGTGTCATCCGCAAACTTGGCCACCTCACTGCCTATCCCCAACTCCAGGTCATTTATGAATAAGTTGAAAAGCACCGGTCCCAAGACCGATCCTTGGGGCACACCGCTTTTCACCTCTCGCCATTGTGAAAATTGTCCATTGACTCCCACACGCTGTTTCCTGGTCTTCAACCAGTTCCTAATCCACAAGAGGACCTGCCCTCTTATTCCCTGACTGTGGAGTTTCCTCAGGAGCCTTTCATGAGGGACCATGTCAAACGCCTTCTGAAAATCCAGATATATAATATCCACCGGTTCACTCACATCCACATGCCTGTTGACCTTTTCAAAAAATTCTAACAGGTTTGTGAGGCAAGACTTACCCTTGCAGAAGCCATGCTGACTCTCCCTCAGCAGAGCTTGTTCTTCTATGTGTTTTAAGATTTTATCTTTAATGAGACTTTCCACCATCTTCCCTGGAACAGATGTTAGGCTGACCGGCCTGTAGTTGGCGTGACATTAGCTATCCTCCAATCCTCTGGCACAGTGGCCGTTTTAAGGGACAAGTTGCATATTTGGGTCAAGAGGTCAGCAACTTCATTCTTGAGTTCCTTCAGAACTCTTGGGTGGATGCCATCCGGGCCTGGTGATTTATTGATCTTTATTTTATCAATTAAGTCTGAGACGTCTTCTCTTTTAACCTCTATTTGACTTAATTCTTTAGTCAGGGGAGACCGTTCCGGCAGCGGTATTTGCCCGAGGTCTTCTGCCGTGAAGACAGATGCAAATAACTCATTTAATTTCTCTGCAGTCTCCAAGTCCCCTTTTATCACCCCTTTCTCTCCCTCACCATCCAGCGGACCAACTGTTTCCCTGGCAGGTTTCCTGCTTCTAACATATTTGAAGAAGCTTTTATTATTCCCTTTTATGTTGCCTGCCATACGTTCCTCAAAGTCTTTCTTGGCCTCCCGTATCATCTTTTTACATTTCTTTTTGCCACAGTTTGTGCTCCTGTTTGTTATCCTCATTAGGGCAAGACTTCCATTTACGGAAGGAAGCTTCCTTGCCTTTTATAGCCTCTCTAACTGTGCTTGTTAGCCATGCCGGCACCCTCCTGGACTTGGTCGAGCCCTTCCTCCTTTGTGGGATACACTCCCTCTGGGCCTCTATGACTGTTGTTTTAAACAGCCTCCATGCACTCTGGAGCGATTGAACTCTTTTTACCTTCCCTTTCAGCTTCTTTTTAACTAGTCTCCTCATTTTGGGGAAGTCTGCCCTTCGGAAGTCAAGGGTTCTTGTGTCAGACTTGCTAGGCACTCTCCCCCCAACATGCATGGCGAAACAAATTGCAGCATGGTCACTGTTCCCCAATGGTTCGGTAACATTTACCTCCCTGACCAGATCTTGAGTGCCACACAATATCAAATCCAGAGTCACCTGTCCTCTGGTCGGTTCCGTGACAAGCTGCTCTAAGGCACAGTCATTTAACATATCCAGAAATCCAGTCTCTCTTTCATGACCTGAGCATGAATTGACCCAGTCAATGTGAGGATAATTGAAGTCCCCCATGACTACAGCCCTGTCTCTCATTGACACCTCCCTGATTTGCTTCCTCATTTCAAGATCCCCTTCAGGTTTTTGATCTGGAGGACGGTAGCATGCCCCTACTATTACATCACTTTTCGATCCTGGTAATCTAACCCACAGTGATTCTACGGAGGAGTCAGAGCCCCCCTTCAGCTCTACTCTGGTGGATTCTACCCCCTCTTTGACATAGATGGCCACCCCACCTCCAACACGCCCCAGTTACATACAACCCTCTTCCACCCCCTGCACCTGCAAATCAGGGTTTTCAAGGCACCCCCTGGAATTGATACAGCTCCAGTCCCTGCATGCTGTTACATCTCAATCTCAGGGACAGCTTAGTGAAAGAATCGCAGCAGGAAGATTGAACCGAGGCAGAAAATACAGCCGGACAGGCAGGTCTTGGAGGGCCTGGAAAGGCTTTAAGGAGCAGATTTCGCAAGGAGATTTCGAGGAAGGGAGCGCGGCAACTAGACAGGCAGAGAGGAGAAGAAATGGGGACAAATTGGCCGAAGGAAGAAGTGCAAGGAAAGGAATTGACAGGTGTGGGGCTCACCCCATTGGGGCACTTCTGGGTCAGAATCAGAACTATGGAGCAAAGGGGAAGAGAATTGCACAGGGAAGTGAGTTCAAAATGCATAAAGAGTGCAAGTCTTTCCATCACCTTTCTCTCCCTCACAGGCCGTAGAAGTGCAGAAGGGCCACGTTCTAGGCTGTCTCCTCTTTGGTGTGAAGCGGAATAAGGGGCCGGTCACCAGGGCAACGTGCCAGAAACAGCTTGGGTGCCTCCTTCTTCCTTGTAGGCCTTCAAATAGCTTTTTTTTTTTCCTGGTGCTACAAGATATCCGATCTGTCCACCCAGAAGAGTGTGTATGAACTCCACAGATCTCGAAGGGTTGGAATGCTGGTCAGGTGACCAGTGAACTCTTGCGATTTGTCTGAGATTATTTAACCAACCTCACATACAGCTAGATCAGTGGTGGCCAACCTGTGGCATGCCATGTGCCACATTTTATGTAGATAATCTTGAGCCTGCCACTTAAATAAACAAATATTTCTAAGGTAATGAAATATTTAAAGCACAGTGACAGCGCAGAAAGAGTGAGGCGCAGTGGGGTGCAGAGACCTGTCCAGCCTACCTTCTCTCCTTCTCAAACCCCGCAATACACAAACAAAAGTCCAAAGTGCCCGTCTTTTTCCACACATAACTCAGAAGTTTGTTGCATTCAGTCCAACCCACCCTTATCCCCCCCTCCAAAATCCACTTACTATTAAAAGTAGGGTATCAAAAACAGAAGTCTCCCAACTTCACACAGCCAGTCACACTTTTTTCTCTCTCCCCGTGCGCACACACCCTCTAGACACACACAAACACACACACACGTCTCCTGTCCGTTGCCTTCTCCGCACAGAATGGCTCCGAGGGCAAGGGGGTGGAGCTGCCTCGTGCCGACTTGTAAATGGAGACTAGGACAGGGTGCAACTTACAGTACCGTCCCCACCGTAGGAACGCCCCTGCGAGTCGAAACCAAATCATTTTGATACATTCCAAAACACACTTTTCTCTCCCCCGCCCTGTATCGCTGAAATTGAGTGAAAGAAGATCCCCAACCTTTTAGCTTCAGGGGCCTACACAGATGCGCACAGAGAGAGAGAGAGAGAGAGAGAGAGAGAGAGAGAGAGAGAGAGAGAGAGAGAGAGCGGAGTAGGGGGAAGTTGCTGTCGGAGAGGAACCCCCTCCCCAGAAGAGAGCCTGATCTTGATGAAGCACACACGACTGGGACGCGTCCCCCCCCCTTAAAAAAGCCTCAACCACTACCGTGAAGGCCAGTCAGTCGGTTGCTCGGCCGGCCAGTTGTTGGTTGGGCCACTTCCCCGCCTTGCGGACTCTGTCCCCTGCTTGTGCGCCTTCATACCTGGGCCCCCCTCCTCTTTTTCAACCTCCTGTTCCCGACTCCAATTCTGAACTTAATGAACCCTGCTCGGCTTTCTGTCTCACACACACGTTCCCTCGCTCGCTCTCCCATATATGCCCTCCCCCACACACACACGGTAAAGGCAGCAAAGGAACCGAGTGCGTGGGGCTGCTGCTGCAGCCTTTTCCCCCCTTTCCGGCCTTCCTTTTCTATGTATCTTCCCCCAAGTAAGATGCTTTTCGTCTGCTCCTCCCCTCCCCTTTCTCCACGACCTTCTCCTCCTCTAGGCTTGGAAAGGTGTGCTGGGGTCGAGAAAGAGAGAGGGACTCCAGCGCTCGGCTCAGACAGGAACGGCGTCGCATGCCACTTCAAAAGGCTTGGCGTGGCACTATATGGCACCCGTGTCGTGGTTTGGCATTTCTTGGCAGCTCCCTGTTTCATGGCATCAGGAGGCCATTTGTTCTCACAGATGGAGCGCGGAGAGGCAGGGAGCCTTTTCTTCCCAGCTGCTCAGGAGTCAAAGTCGCACACGACACAGAAAGAGACGAGTGTGAAGTGCCCTGCGACGCCCTCCGGGGAGCTTCTGCCCTCTCCTCTCCCAGTTAAGCACCAGGGCCCAGCTGCTCCTGCTAGCCATTTGCAGGTCATGATTCGTCTTTCATTTTGATTGTTGAATAGCTGCTACGTGGGCGTAGCAGGGGCTTGTGTGTGTCAGAGCGAGACCAGCTCAGAGAACCTCAGCTGCCCTCTGCTTCCAGGGAACCTTCAGAGCTGAGCACAGAGCAGGCAAAGAGCTACAAGACTCAGAGACAGCAGCATGATGGAGGTTGCTGACCCAAGACAGAGGAGGGCGTGTGTGCATGTCAGGACTCGGGCCCCACAGATGGCTACACTAGAGTTGGCTCTTCCACTGAAAGAGCCACGGGGTATTTCTCTTCAGGACTGTGTGCGTCACACAAGGGAGGCTTTTGTCCTATCAGAAAAAAGAAGAAACCAGGCAAGCCACTGACCTGATTTGCCAAAGATACTGCAGGAAAATACCGATATCTCCCACCTCCCTTGCCTGGCCGGCCAATTGCCCGCTCCCCACCACCCGGGACTACACTCCCCACACCCTCCCACTGCCCAGCGCAGCATCCAGCAGCCGGGTCCGGAGACAGCGACAGAGTGAGCGGCACAGTCCTTGGCGCCGGCAACGTTTACTGCAAGGGTGCCACAAAAGTACTTTACAGCACTGTTGTAACACTCAACAGGAGCTTCTGCCAGTGTTAAGTTAGTCAGGATTGCGCCCTCAGACTGTGAGCGAAACAGCAGGGGGATCTGTGGTTAAAAGGGTCTGGAATTATTTGTGAAGGGAGACTGTTTTCTCCTTCCAGAGTCCGGTGTCCTTCAAGGAGGTGGCTGTGCGCTTTACGCAGGAGGAGTGGACTCTGCTGGATCCAGGCCAAAAGGCTCTGTACAGGGAAGTCATGCTGGAGAATTACGGGATCGTGGCCTCTCTGGGTAAGGACAGACTTTTTTCCTGGTGGTTAAGATGCAAAGGCTTGAATTGCCCCTCTTCTTATTTCTCACTCTCAGGATTGCCCCATAGAAATGGGGTGTGTGGGGCTGGAACCTGACAGGCCTGCTGTGCCTCGCTGTTGCAGAGCTGACTGGTGCTTGTTGGGGACCAAAAGGCAGGATAGAAATGTCTAGAAATCAATTGTGAAAAGTACAAATCCCCTTTGAGGACCTACCTGCAAGATGAGCCGCTTGTAACCCACAGGACTTGTCAAACAGCGAGCCTCTTCTCCTGCCCCACTCCAAGAACTTTTGCTAGTGGAAGGCAGCTAGAATCAGGTCGCTTGGGGAAGCGTTGATACTTGGTAGTCATAACTAACTCATCTTGTTTCCTTCTCAGGGGACTTTCCCAAACCTGCCTTTATTTCCCAGCTGGAAGAAGGGGAGTGTGCATTTCTCCAGGATCTCCAGGAAGAAGAAGAGAAACCAGCAGGTAACTTGCTTACGTACAGTACTGCTTAACACAGCAGTAGCTTCAGCCCAGAGGGCGATGGGTGGATGGGACCAGAAGGGTGCTATGGGGAATGGGGACCCTTCATCATCATAGAAGTGAGTGGGCCGGTGGAGATGGGCACCCCCTGCCAATCTGCTGCTCTAGGCAATTGTCTCAGTTGGCCTCATGGATGGGCCTGTTACTCCACAGTCTCTTATGCAACTCTCAAGGCGCAGGATCCCGACTGCACTCCAGCCACGTCAGTGAATTGCTAGCAAGCAGAATCCGGAAATTGCCATAGAGCTGAATAGGGCATCTGCCTTATGCAGAGTCAGACCTTTCTTCATCTAGCTCAGTGCTGTCTACACTGACTGGCAGCGGCTCTCCGGGGTTTCTGGGGAGTCTTTCGATCTCCACCCGGAAACGCTGCCAGAGACTGAACCGGGGATATTCTGCATGCAAAGCAGCTGCTCTTCCTCTGAGTCACGGCCCCTTCCCTGGAGCTACGTCCGTTTGGAACGTCCCATCTGCTGTCCCGTCTCTTTATTTTTGCCTATTTTTCCTGTAGTTACCTGCCCATTGGGTAGCAGACCGGTCCGCATAGGTCAAGGGCGTGGGACAGAGTGACTAGATAGTTTCCACTCTTCCAGTCAGGTAGCCTAATGACGTCAGCTAGGGTCTGTCTTCTATTAAAATCATTAGGGGTTTAAGTTACTTTGTATGGCTTTACATATCCTGACTTTGCATCATTCCAACTTACACATTTCTGCCAGCCCTATTTCTTTGGGATGGAGTAGCGTCTTAGCCCCTTTTCTGACACTTTGCCACTGAGCAACGGCCCCTTTCCTGGAGCTCCGCCACTTTGGAAACTTCCCGTCTCTTAAATGGGATTATAGATGCTAATATAAAGAGTCCAGTCTGGCTGGAATCTAGCCGAGCCCTGCAAGGCAAAACACGCAGCCGTATGGACCCTTGGAAGGCGATCCTGACAGGGCTTTTGCCCCAGAAGGTGCAGGCGACATGGGGGTGGGTGGGTACAATGATGTTTTGCTCTCTATTTGCCCCACTGAGTGCTTCTGGACTTACAACACCTCCAAAGTCAGTGCAACTTGAGGGGTCATGAATGGGGTTCGAATGGGGCACAGGATTATTTGACATGTCACTTATCCTGTCCATCACCCTCCTGCCCCTGTCCGGTTTCAGATCCCCGCAGGTGGTGCTGTGTCGATGGCGCGGAGGTGGTGGCCTCACATTTTGCAGATATCTTATCTGCCCAACGTAGTGGCGTCTTTGGTGTAAGGGAAGGTCTGCGAAATCCTGAGCTGCTCAGACTAAAGTCACTGGAGTGTGCCTAAGAGTGGTGTGTTAGAGGTTCCGCCTCCCTGTTGCACTGTTAATCTAGCTTCTCTTTCTGTTCCAGGAAGCAGCGCACAAGATAGTGAGAATCGGAGGGAGCCATGTGGGGCGTCACCAGAAGCAACCGTGCTTGACATAGAGGAAGTCGCGTTTCGAGACCAGGATGGATTAGGGAGGCGAGAAGGGAGCCCAGCACTGGCCTGGAGGACTGAAGCGGTTCTTTCTCAGGATTATGAGCTCCATGAAATCCCAGTCCAGCAGGAACATCCCAACGGGAAGAGAAGGAAGAAGAATCCTTTGTCCGGGGAAAGAGTCAGTAGTACACCTGACATTAAGAAGCTCAGCAAAATCCCCCTGGGGAAGAAATCATTTCAGTGCTCTAAGAGCAGAAAAGGATTCAGCACAAGTACACATCTTACTTCCCGTGACAAGACCCAGACAAGGGAGAAAACTGCACATCAAGATAAATCAAAGAAGCAAGAGGGAAACCTGGCAGAGAAAGGGGGGAAAAACTCTAATGCTCATCAGCCAGTCGATCCAGAAAATGTAACAGGAAAGAAGAATGAAAAATGCCTCAAAACGTGCAAAGACCTTCAGCACTAAATCAGAACTGAGAATGCATGAAAGGACCCACACAGGGGAGAAACCATATAAATGCTTGGAGTGTGGAAAGAGCTTCAGTCAGAGCTCAAGCCTGACTAAGCATCAAAGGACCCACACAGGGGAGAAACCATATAAATGCTTGGAGTGTGGAAAGAGCTTCAGTCAGAGCTCAAGCCTGACATCGCATCAAAGGACCCACACAGGAGAGAGACCATATAAATGCTTGGAGTGTGGAAAGAGCTTCAGTTCTAGCTCAAGCCTGACTTGGCATCAAAGGACCCACACAGGGGAGAGACCATATAAATGCATGGAGTGTGGAAAGAGCTTCAGTGATAGCTCAAGCCTGACTAAGCATCAAAGAACCCACTCCGGGCAGAGACCATATGCATGCTTGGAGTGTGGAAGGAACTTCAGTCGGAACTGTAACCTGACTACCCATCAAAGAACCCACTCCGGGCAGAGACCATATGCATGTTTGGAGTGTGGTAGGAACTTCAGTCAGAGCTCAGGACTGACTTTGCATCAAAGAACCCACTCCGGGGAGAGACCATATAAATGCTTGGAGTGTGGAAAGAGCTTTAGTGCGAGCTCAAGCCTTACTTTGCATCAAAGAACCCACTCCGGGGAGAGACCATATAAATGCTTGGAGTGTGGAAAGAGCTTTAGTGTGAGCTCAAACCTGACTTCCCATCAAAGAACCCACACAGGGGAGAAACCATATAAATGCTTTGAGTGTAGAAAGAGCTTCAGTAAGAGCACACAACTGAGTTTGCATCAAAGAACACACACTGGGGAGAAACCATATAAATGCTTGGAGTGTGGAAGGAACTTCAGTCAAAGATCACACCTGACTTCCCATGAAAGAACCCACTCCGGGGAGAAACCATATCAATGCTTGGAGTGTGGAAAGAGCTTCAATAGGAGCGATCACATAAGAACATAAGAACATAAGAAGAGCCCTGGTGGATCAGGCCAAAAGCCCATCTAGTCCAGCTTCCTGTGTCACACAGTGGCCCCACCAGATGCCTCAGGGAGCACACGAGACAACAAGATACCTGTGTCCAGTCGCCACTCCCTTGCACCTGGCACAGAGAAAACCCACTTCTAAAAAAAAACCAGGAGGTTGCTTATGGCTTGTAACCTGTGATGGTCTTTTCCTCCATGAATTTGTCCAAACCCCTTTTAAAGGCATCTAGGCCAGGTGCCATTACCACATCCTGTGGCAAGGAGTTCCACAGATGAATCACACGCTGGGTAAAGAAATATTTTCTTTTGTCTGTTCTAACTCTCCCTCCACTCAATTTTAGTGCGTGTCCCCTAATTCTGGTGTTGTGCGAGAGGGAGAAGAATTTCCCTCTATCCACTCTCTCCATCCCATGCATAATTTTATAAGTCTCAATCATGTCCCCCCTCAGGCGCCTTTTTTCTAGGCTGAAAAGCCCCTGACTTTGCATCTAAGAAGTCACCTGACTTTGCATCTAAGAAGTCACCTGACTTTGCATCTAAGAAGTCACACAGGGGAGAAACCATATAAATGCATGGAGTGTGGAAAGAGCTTCAGTGAGAGCACAAAGCTGACTTTGCATCAAAGAACCCACACAGGGAAGAAACCATATAAATGCCTGGAGTGTGGAATGAGCTTCAGTAGGAACTATATCCTGACTTTGCATCAAAGAACCCACACAGGGGAGAAACCATATAAATGCTTGGAGTGTGGAAAGGGCTTCAGTCAGAGCTCAAGCCGTACTTTGCATCAAAGAACCCACTCCGGGGAGAGATCATATAAATGCATGGAGTGTGGAAAGAGCTTCAGTGTGAGCTCAAACCTGACTTCCCATCAAAGAACCCACATAGGAGAAACCATATAAATGCTTCGAATGTGGAAAAAACTTCAATCAGAGTTCAAGCCTGACTTCATATCAAGGAATCCACACAAGGGAGAAACCATACAATTGCTAGGAGTGCCAAGATTGCTTAAGAACATAAGAAGAGCCCTGCTGGATCAGGCCAAAGGCCCATCTAGTCCAGCTTCCTGTATCTCACAGTGGCCCCACCAGATTCCTCAGGGAGCACACAGGACAACAAGATACCTGTATCCTCTTTGCACTCCCTGGCACCTGGTGTACAGAAAAAAACTGACTTCTAAAACCAGGTGAGATTGCTTATGGCTTGTAACTTGTGGACGTTTCCTCCATTAACCGATCCAATCCTGTTTTAAAGTCATCTAGGCCAGGTGCCATCACCAGAATTTGTGGCAAGGAGTTCTACAGAAGAAATATTGGGTTAAGATTTTTTTTTTCTGTTCTACCTCTCCCCGCCACTCAAATTTAGTGCATGTCCCCTGGTTCTGGTGTTGTGCGAGAGGGAAAAACTTCCCTCTATCCACTCTCTCCATCCTATGCTTAATTTTATACGTCTCACGGCGGAATCCTGCATAGAATTAGGCCGGCGGAGCGAGTGCCTAGTATGTCGTAAATGTGCTGGAAAGCACTTTTGTGATCCCCTTAGAGTAAGCAGCGGAGGCCGGCACAGCTTACTTCGCTCCCCTCCACGATCTGCGCTGCCGCTGCAGGTGAGTCCTGCCCTGGTTGACGCAGGGGTGGGGGAGGGTGGGGCGGGGTTACGAGGGAGGGGGCCATTGGCTGGCCCATCCTGGGTGGGGGTGGGAATATCTGCACTGAATTGCGCTGATATCCTATGTCACATCACAGCCCAGATCGGCCTTACATGGTCTCCTTGGTTTGCACTTACACCGGGGGAAGGTGAGCCCGGGCCGTATCATTGCAGGCCACAATGAGCCTAGGATGTGGCAGCCGGTTCTTTAGGCCGGCTGCCATGTTAGACAGGATTGGGCTGCCCATCATGTCCCCCCTCAGGCGCCTTTTTTCTAGACTGAAGAGCCCTAAACACTAGCCGTTCCTCATAAGGGAGTTGCCCCGGCCCACTAATCATTTTGGTCGCTCTTTTCTGCCCCTTCACCTTCAGTTGAAGAACGAACCAAAAATCAACACAAGGAGTTTCAGTACTGCTGGGTGTTATAATTATGAGGATTATAAAAATCTGTGTGGACCAAATTAAAAAATCCTGTGAAATAAATTATAGGTTCATGATAGGATGGTATTTTGTGTTCCTGAACTTGCCCAGTTGACAGTATTCCATTTAGCAGTATTTTATTAGTTATTGTATGAGGCTTATATTAATTTAGAGGTTAATATATGTATGGTGTATAGTGATTTTTATTAATTATATATCTTTCTATATTAATGATGTGCTGAGAGTTTTAATATTCTATTTGTTAGCTTTCCTTTTTGTACACTCTGGGAGCTAAACATGGAGGTCATTTTTAGATTTGTGTGTGTCCATATGTGTCCTTTTTATATGTGGACACATATTTTAGATTATATGTGTCCTTTTTGTTAACCTGAGCGCTTATCCTAGGCCTGAATATACCGAAACTGTTGGAATTGGCATAACTCCGGCTGTATCCAGAAGGGTTCACACTGTGATCCTTGGGCTGTGGTCTAACTGTTCTTTTTGTTTTCCCTCCTTTTTCTCTGCCCTTCTCCTCCTGACTACTGATGTGAGGAGACATGTAGGGCGAGCCAGTTTTAGGGGTTTGTCATCACAAGTACTAGTGGGACCTCTGATACTAATCAGAAGGGGTGTGTGTGTGTGTGTGTGTGTGTGTGTGTGTGAGTGAGTGAGTGAGTGAGTGAGTGAGTGAGTGAGTGAGTGAACTGGATATGTGAGTAAATGTATGTTTTGTTAACTTTACCAGTGCCTCAGTATCTGCCTCAGTTTTATTGCTAGCACTCAGTCTGGGTGAGGGAGGTTCCCTGAGGAAAAACTCAAAAGGAATTCCACATCCAATAGGTTATGGGCCCAGATTCCGCACACGAAAAGGCTTTAATTAACCTAGGAAGATAATTTTTTTTGTTTTGGGGGGGTTCTCTCCCCACTCACTTGTCAAAGGCTGAAGTTGCTTGCTAGCTAGCAGAACGATGGCAGAAGGATCAGATGTGGAGCCTTTGTCTCTCCAACCAGCACTGGCGTCACTGCAGGGGGGGCAAAGCTGTAAGTTCCTCCGTGATCGGAGCCTCCCGTTACACCCATTCCAGCCTGGAATCTCCTGCACGTTGTTTTCACTGCTTTGACTGGTTCGGAAGGCGCGGGGGCGGGGCGCTTCGTTCCTCCATGTAACAGGAGGCTCCGATCACGAAGGAACTTACAGCTCCGCCCCCCCCTGCAGTGATGCCAGTGCCAACCAGTGATCAGATTAGATTCCAGAACTTTCCACAACTGATATTGTAAAATAACAGCAGAAATACAGATGTATGATGCCTTACATGCCTTAGAGCAGGGGTGGGGGGCCATTTTCCCAAGGGGAAAATTGGTTGCAGGCCGGCCGTTAGGCCGCCCAATTTTTTTCCCCACCGCAAATTTGACCCCCCCTGCGAATTTACCACTCCCACGCAACCACTGCTCACTCTCCCTCCCTCCCACCGTTCGATCTCCCTCCCAATCGCTCTCCCTCCCACCCACCCACCCACCCATCGCTCTCCCACCCTCCCTCCCACCGCTCACTCCGCTCGCCCACCCACCCACCGCTCTCCGAACCTTACCTTAGGCTCCGGGTCCCCGCCGCCGCCACCTTCCCGCGCCGCCTCCTTTTCAAAGTGGGCTTTCTGTACCTGTGCAGAACGGAGTCGAACTGCCTACCTCCAGTGACCACACGGGCTGCCACATTGTGCACTAACTGCAGTTTCCGAACCGTCTTCAAGGGCAGCCCCATGTAGAGCGCATTACAATCATCTAGTCGCGATGTCACCGTGGCATGTATCACTGTGGTCAGTTCTGCACGATCCAAGTATAGTCGTAGCTGGCGCACCAGCCGAAGCTGGGCAAAGGCCCCCCTGGCCACAGCCGCCACCTGGGAATCCAGGAGCAGCTGCGGATCTAGGCGGACCCCCAAGCTGCAGACCTTCTCCTTCAGAGGGAGTGCAGGACGATACTGCAGACCTTCTCCTTCAGAACAGGACGATACTGTAGTTACCTGCATAGTACTTGCATCGTGGATTTCCGGACCAGGAGAACCTCTGTCTTGTCCGGGTTTAGTTTCAGCTTATTAGCCCTCATCCAGGTCTCAACCGCCTCTAGGCAGCACTCCAGAACCTCAACAGCCACCCTGGAATCAGGTGGAAAGGAGAGATGGAGCTGGGTGTCAGTTCACTCACCAATTTACAAGCAGCAATCCAAAGCAGAAACAGGGTTTTAATTGTTGCATAAATAGGCTTACTAAATTTCCCCTGACGCGAGGGGGGGGGGCAGAAGCGATGTCTGCCGGGACTGTGGCCGGGATGGGGGCGGCGCCGGGGAAGAGCTAGCCTCGCGCGAGTACGCAACGAGGCTGGAAGGGGTTGAAAACGTCCAAGTGAACTACTCGAGTACTATAGAGCTGGATAGTAAACAACTACTACTTTAGAGCCGGGAAGGCCGGCCTTCCCAGCTCCACCGGCCAAGGACTCTGGCCGCCGTCGGACTCAGGCAAGGTAGGATCCAGTGGACAGCTGGGAGGGTTGGCGGGCGGGGGGAAGGTACGGTGGAGCCGGGAGGGTGGTCATCAGCCCAGCCGTCCCGGGCGGGGACATGGCATCAGCCATATCCCGGTTCCCGCCGGGTTCCGTAGGGCGGCTGGGCCATTACATGGCCTCCTCCGACTTCCGTCAGCAAAATAGCTGTTGGAAATCTGAGGAGGCCTACCGGCTCCAGCCGCTGTTACACTCGGGGAAGGGGACGAGCGTCCCCTTCCTTGAGTAGACTTTCTGCTGCTGGCTGCCTGCTGTAGGCTGCCCGTGGCAGAGCACTGGATCGGGCGGTCGGCCGAGGCCGCCCATCCGATCTTTACATAGGATTGGGCTGTTAAAGTCTTAGCGCAAGAGAAAGAGAGTAAGAGTTACAGCCACGCGAGTGGGAATTGGCACCACACGCATCTACCGTATTTTTTGCACGATAAGACACACTTTTTCCCCAAAAAACATAGAGGGGAAAAAGAGTGCATCCTATTGTGCGAAGCCCGAAAAAATACTTACAGGGGCTTTTCGGGGAGGCCTGCGCGAGTCTCTGCAGGCCTCCCCGATCTTCAGTTTGGCCAAAAACAGCCATTTTCGGCCATTTCCGGTTTTAGCGAAAACCGGAAGTGACCAAAAATAGCCGTTTTCGGCCGAACTGAAGATCGGGGAGGCCTGCAGAGGCTTGCGCAGGCCTCCCCATCTTCAGTTCGGCCGCTGCGCAGGGCTCCTGGTCGTGCAGGGCTCCTGGTTGCGTCCTGGGCCTGGGCTAAGTTCCCAGGCGCAGGACGCGACCTGGTCGCCCTACGCAAACATCGCAGCAACTGCTATGTTTGCGCAGGGCTCCTGGTTGCGTCCTGGGCCTGGGCTAAGTTCCCAGGCCCAGGACGCGACCTGGGAGCCCTACGCAAACATTGCAGCAACTGCGATGTTTGTGCAGGGCTCCTGGGCGCCTGCGCTAAGTTGCCTGACGCTGGACGCAATCAGGAAGCTCTTCCTGATCAGCATCAGGCAACTTAGCGAAGGCGCCGGACGAGACCAGGAGCCCTGCGCAAACATTGCAGTTGCTGCGATGTTTGCGTAGGGCTCCCAGGTCGCGTCCTGGGCCTGGGAACGCGACTGGGAGCTGGCTGGGGCCCCTCAAGGATTGGACCTGAAAATCAACAACAAGGTAAGTAAAACTGTTTAAAGCAAGATTTTTTTAAAACGTATTTTTAGCTCCATATGACATATGCGTCCTATGGTGCGGTGCGTCCTATGGAGCGAAAAATACGGTACCTCCTGCGGGAAAGTGAAACCAAAAGGTAATGAAGTAACTGCATAGTTGAGCCACGCGTTTCCAATTTAGCAGCGCTTTCGAAGAATCTATTCTTGCTGTGTTTTAAAGAGGCTGTCTTTCTGAGCCTGTATCTCAGCCATTTTAAAATGGATTTACATGGAACAAAACGTGGTGTGTTCTGTGGCTTCTGCTCTTTATGTTTCATATAAATTTTGACCCTCAGAGTGCATACTTCACAGTGGCCAGGTCACCGGGACACTTTTTTCAGATACCTGCTGCTCCAGGGTGCCTCCCCAGCAATGGCCTAAGCAGGGGCCCAATCTCACTTCCAAAACAAGCTCCTCCCTTCAGGACTGGTGCTGTCGCCTCTGCTGTTTGTTGTTGCCATGTCGCCACTTTCACAAATATTAAACAAAACAGGCCGTGCATACCAAACATTAAAAACTTCAAATAAAATAAATCATCTGCTCTACATGGGTGACTTGAAACTGTATGGAAAGTCCCAACCAGAAACAGAATCACTACTCAGCACTGTCTGTATATTTAGCAATGATAAAGCAATGGGGTTTGGACTAGATAAACGTGCTGCATTAATCATGAACAGAGGAAAAATCATAAAAACTGGAAACAGCCTTAAGAACTTGGGTGAGAAAGAACATGACAAACACTTGGACATACTTCAAGCTGATAGCTTCAAACACACTGAAGTTAACAGAAAAAATGTGAAGTCAATACATCCGGAGAGAGAAAAAGTCTGAAGTCCAAACTCAATGGTGGGAACATCATACAAGCTATAAACCCCTGGGCTATACCCATCATTAGATACACTGCAAGGATAATAGACTGGACTTGGGTACGGTAAAGGTAAAGGTATCCCCTGCTCGAAAGCCAGTCATGTCCAATTCTAGGGTGTGCTGTTCATCTCCATTTCTAAGGCTGAAGAACCAGCGCTTTCCAAAGACACTTCCATGGTCATGTGGCCAGCATGACTAACGGAACGCTGTTACCCTCCCGCCACAGCGGTACCTATTAATCTACTTGCAATTTCTTGGTTTTGAACTGCTAGGTTGGCAGGAGCTGGGACAGGAGACAGGAGCTCACTCCATCACGTGGCATTCGGGTCTTGAACTGCTGTCCTACTGACCTTCCAGTCTGCAGTTCAGTATCTTAACCAGTAAGCCACCGTGGCCCCTATTTAATTTTTGCTTATAAGGATTAAAGTAGTACTTATCCAAATACAGGAATATTTTCTTCCTCTCTGAAAACGGTATCACTAGAGGTCACCTAATGAAAATTGATCGGCAGGAGATTTAAAATGGACGAAAGGAGGTGTTTTTTCACTCAGCACATGCTTAACTTGTTGGAACTCATTGCCACAAGGGCTGGAAATGGCCACTAGCTTGGATGGCTTTGACAGAGTTGTTGCCCGCAGAGCCCTGGCAGGCTGTGGCACGGCAGAGGTGAGACGATGGCAACAGCAGGACCGAGGACACTTGGCAATGATGCCATTACTGGGCCTCGCCAACCCTGCTGAATTGGACGCCATAATCATGGGAGGCAGCAAAAAGCTAGGATGGGGAGGCACTGGGGGTAGCACACTACCATCATGATTACCACTCACCCATAGACCTGTCCTTCCTTACTGTGTTCAATCCCCTTCTGCAGCCATTCAGGGTAGTGGCCATTTCCACATCTTGTGGCAATGAATTCCACAGACTAATCATGCACTGTGAGAAGTACACTACTGTACCTCCTTCTGTCAGTCCTAAATCTCCTGTCAGTCAGTTTGCGAGCCTCGGTTGATGCCAACCTGCTAGAACTCTATATTCTGCTTCTGCTGCCGAACCATCTTTCCCCCTAACCTTTTCTGCATTCTTTCTGCATTATACAGTATTTTTCACGAGGATAGAGAGAGGTCAGGCACACCTTAGCCTGGAAACACAATTTCAAAAAAATAAAGTATAAATCCAAATGCACAAATGCTAAACCAAATGCTGTTACACGATGGAATGCCAGGTTATGAACCCAGCCGTGTGTGTGTGTGTGTGTGTGTGTGTGTGTGTGTGTGTGTGTGTGTGCGTGTGCGTGTGCGTGCGCGTGTCCCCGTCCTTTTGGTTGTTTATACAATTTCCAACAAATATTTATCTTCAACTGAAGCTATTTTTCTATAAATCGTATATGATAGTGTGTGTGTTTTCTCCAGCATGATGGGATGTCATTTAGCCAATGAAGCCTTGCTAAACTTTCCAGGATTGCTCCTAGTAGTCTTAGGTTACTAAACAAACAAACCACTCTTAGTAGGTTTCTTAGCTGGCAAGTGATAAACGCGCAGCAGCAAAGATATACAGAGCAGCCAGCGTCCCCTTCGATCCCCTGCAGGATCCAAGAAATAAACTCTGCCCTTTTATTGGACAGAGTGCGACACAGGTGAGGCAGCAGCACCTTGTTTGGGAAAATCAATGCTCCCAACCAATGTGCAGCAAGCTTTTGAATGACACAGAGCCCTTCCTTTCATAAAAGTAAAAAGGGGTGTGTGTTTTTATTCGATAGAGTTTGCTTATTTGTTCTTGGGACTACTTCGTGATTCAGTTATTGCCTGTGATGTTGTTGTTCAGTCGTTAAGTCGTGTCCGACCCTTTGTGATCCCGTGAACCATATCCCGCCAGGCCTTCCTGTCCTCCACTATCTTCCTGAGTTCACTCATTTTCATGTTCGTTGCATCAGTGATGCTGTCTAGCCATCTCATCCTTTGCCTTCCCCTTCTCCTTTTGCCTTCAATCTTTCCCAGCATCAGAGTATTTTCCAATGAGTCTTTGCATTAGGTGGCCAAAATATTTGAGCTTCAGTCTCAGTACCTGTCCTTCCAGGGAACAGTCAGGGTTGATTTCATTTAGGATTGACTGATTTGATCTCCTAGCAGTCCAAGGGACTCTCAGGAGTCTTCTCCAGCACCACAATTCTAAGGCATCTATTCTTCAACGCTCAGCCTTTCTTATGGTCCAACTCTCGCAACCATACATTGCTACTGGGAACACCATCGCCCTGACTATATGGACTTTTGTTGGCAGGGTGATATCTCTGCTTTTTATTATGCTGTCTAGGTTTGCGATAGCTTTCCTCCCAAGGAGTAAGCTTGTGATGAGTCAGACCTTTTTTCTTTTAGGGGTGAAATTTCAAAAAACCATTAGAACGGTTTCTAAAGATTATAAAAAGACACCCACGTGCCAAAAATGAATGTTATAACTTAACAAACACAGCAGATATGACGGGTTCTATAATTGACCTCCAATTCTAGTTTCTCCCCTTTCGGGGTCGATTAGGGCAAAATCCTGAAATATGTTTTCCAGCATTTGTCTGGGTCATGTTTGTAAGTCAAAACCAAGTGAATGTCTCATCGGACCTGAGAGATTTTGAGGAATCCCTGAAAACACATTGTACCCCTTTTCACCCCCTTAGGGGTGGAATTGCTAAAAATCCCTTCTTAGTGGGTGCTTACGTCACAGACAGAATATAGTCCCCGAATTTCATGTGTCTAGGTCCAGGGGTCAGTCTGGACTTGTTCTTTTATATATGCTACGGTATGCAAGTACTTTAAATCCATTTTTACTCCAATAAACTTTCCTTTGATTGCAATGAACCATTTAAATGTAGCACAACCAACCCATGTCAGTCAACCCCCTGCAATTATTAAAAGTCATGGTTCCATCGAATGATAGTTGTGCCTCTCACTGTCGTGGGACATGATGGTAAACAGGACACGTGGGAAACAGGCCGTCTCCGTCTCCTGTGATGGGGACAATTGTGTTAGGCACGCACCATCTATCCATTAACATTTAAAAACTCAATGGCCATACCAACTTAAAAAGCAATAGAGTGACAGCGCAATCCACACTAACTTTAGACGGGCGGAGCGCGCACTCTGCCAGTCTGAACTCTCGCAAATGTGCCATAAAGCACGTTTGCAACGACTCTAGAATAAGGGCCGCCAGCATGGAGGCCGGCAGCCCTCACTCCACCGCCAAAGCGATCCAGCTGCCACCGGAGAAGGTAAGTCTCTGGCTGCCGGCGGGTGCAAGGGTGGGCTGGGTGGCGAGGGAGAGCAGCGGTTGGCCGAGGCGGCCTGGGAAGGGGCGGGGATGTCATCCGCCGCATCTCCGTCCCGTTTCCGGGTTCAGCGGCCATTTCACAGCCGCCTCGGACTTACGCCAGCTCGAGAGTTGGCGGAAATCTGAGGAGGCCAATTGAGGTCTCCCAGCTCTACACCAGGGGAAAAGGAAGAATGTCCCCTTCCCCTGAGGAAACCTCCAGGCTGCTCCAGAGTAGCCAAGAGCAAGCATAGGATCCTGCAGGGCGGCCCTGGGGCTGCCCATGGATCTTTAGGCAGAGTTGCTCTGGGAGGGAGGGAAGGAAAGAAGGAAAACGCACTAAAAAGTGTAAAATAATCCTTTCCTAAATATGAATTTAAAGTTTTTTGAGTTGGCACCAAATTTAACGCAAACTAATTACATAAATTTTTAAAAGCATGATAAGCTGTGTAATTGTTGTGGAATATTACTAACAGTTCTGAAGAGAACTGATTCACCTAGAAGGAAGGTTCTAGATAGCCAATGAAAAGTGACAGTTAAGTTAGAAAGTGACAGTTGGGAGTTGGAAGGAAAGTTAAAGTTTATAAAGATCGGGGGACACAAAAAATACCTGAGGAAAAAATGTGTTGGGCACATATCACGCACCACCCCCGCTTGCCTTGCTACCCCCCTCGGCACTGGGAAGAGACGGGTAAATGCTGGCAGCCCTCTGACTGCAACATGTTCTGGGGCGGGATGAGATCAAGGGATTGTAGGCATTCCGCAACGTTCCCTCAGAGGACTTCCTTGTCCTTGAGGTTGTAGGTCGCTAAGGATATCGCCATAGTCAGGGGTTGGATTCCAGGGATTGTTATCCTCTGCTCTGACACGGTTCCACACAGAGTTTGGCTTGGGGCATTTCACTCGCATGTTGACATTGCGTTGCGCAAAGTGAACATTTACATGAGGAAGGTCTTCAATGCACAGGGTGGAGCGTCTATCGCTCACCCTGATATTGTTTATACTTCGCCAGCCCTGTTTAGGGGTGAGGGCGTCGTCCTCTCCATGGCTGGTGCTGACATTTTCCTCAGGGACCTGCAGCAGGGACTTTTGAGCCTTCTGGCTGGTTGTGGGGCAGTTGGGGTCAGGTACTAGTCTAACCCCACCGTGTGGCAGGTTGCGTGCGAGATGGGTAGGTAGAGATCTTTATTGGCATGCATTCTGAGGTTGCAAGGTTGCAAGGGTGAGCAAGGACTGCTCAGACGATACTTACACTGAGCCAACCAGAGGACAGGTGATTCTAGATTTGATATTGTATGGTATGCAGGACCTGGTTAAGGATGCAAATGTTACCAAACAATCGGGAACAGTTACTATGCTGCCATCTGTTTCGCCATGCTTGTCGAAGGAAGAGTGCCAAGCCAGTCTGACATGAAAACCCTTGACTTCCAAAGGGCAGACTTCCGTCAAATGAGAATAATAATAATACTACTAATGTGAGTTAAGACTTTCATGTCTAGCGACAATGATCAAAGATGAGACGACGGGATTAAAAGTCATGACAACAAGAAAAACTAAGTTAAAAACGCAATAAATACCCTGTTTTGAACATTAAAAATGGTTTAAAATACAACGTTTTGATCGTCCTTTGATGACCCTTATCAAGTAAAAGGCACAGCAGTCTGCAGGATGGTGTTTGTCTCTGCAAGCTGCCGACCAGCTGGGAGCAATTAGTGGGCAATTAACAGTTCCAGACTCAGTGATTGTGCAGAGGCAATTCAATGGTGTCCTCAAGTAACCCCAGGCAGATCGCATGGATACCTCCCAGATTATATGAGCTAAAATTCATAAAGATACAGTTCCAACCTATTGTTAGTACGATAGGGGCTCCTATGTATGAATTATCTAAATATTTGGCAGGTTTATTACAGTCCTTTTTAGGTAACACCCCAAGTTATGTTAAAAACTCTTATCATCAGTGGTTCTCAAACTTTTTAGCACCGGGACCCAGTTTTTAAAATGACACTAGTTTTATGAGACGCTCAAACATTTATCTCCCAATACTTACACAAGCTGCAGGAGCTCAGCTGATTGCAGGGTAATTAGCAGCTATCTTGCAATCTTCAGGAGTTTAAATCTTTGAAGGGCAATTAGCAGCTATCTGTTTTTTGAATAGCCTCAGGGTTTGTGGCAGCCTGCCCATCTTTTAAACCTGTAGATCTAGGAGAGAGACAAACACCATCCTGCAGACTGCTGTGCCTTTTACTTGATAAGGGTCGTCAAAGGACAATCAAAACATTGTATTTTAAACTATTTTTAATGTTCAAAACGGAATATTTATTGCGTTTTTAACTTAAAGATTTTATTGTTGTCATGACTTTTAATCCCGTCGTCCCATCTTTGATGATGATCTGAAGAGCAATCTGAGGATAAGAAAGGTGGCAAATAAATAAATAAATAAATACCAGTATTTATATACCACCTTTTTTGGTCATCAGATTTCTCCTCAAACTTTAATTCAAGGCGATTTACATAGGCAGTCTTTTTCTAAACCAGGCAGTTTTTATATTTACAAATGTTCTAACCTTGCATAGAACACTTCATTCCAGGTGGTTTCCTTCACGATCTGGCCTCTCTCTGGCATTTGCCTCCCACGCTTCGACTTGATGGCAACCCTGACTCCCACACAGTGTGCTAGCTGCAGAATTATCTCCCTCACGGAGGCTTCTGCAGCTCGTCAGCAGCATGTCAACAGCTCTCAGATACTTCCGGGCATCTCGAACTGCCATCCTCAGATCTTCAGGCATATGAGACGGCCACTCTACCAACTGAGCCAGCCCTCCTGTCCAGTCTAGTTACAAAGAAGCTGAAAGGGAAGCTGAACCTCCAATCTCTCCAGAGTGCATGGAGGCTGTTTAAAACAACAGTAATAGAGGCCCAGCTGGAGTGTATCCTACAAAGGAGGAAGGGCTCTGCTAAGTCCAAGAAGGTGCCAGCATGGCTAACTAGCAGAGTTAAAGAGGCTATAAAAAGCAAGGAAGCTTCCTTCCATAAATAGAAGTCTTGCCCTAATGAGGAAAATAAACAGGAGCACAAACTGTGGCAAAAGAAATGTAAAAAGATGATACGGGAGACCAAGAAAGACTTTGAGGAGTGTATGGCCAGCCAGCAACATTGAAGGGAATAATAAAAGCTTCTTCAAATATATGATAAGCAGGAAACCTGCCAGATGGACAGTTGGTCCGCTGGGTGGTGAGAGAGGGAAAGGGGCGATAAAAGGGGACATGGAGATGGCACAGAAATTAAATGAGTTCTTTGCATCTGTCTTTATGGCAGAAGACCTCGGGCAGAAACTGCTGCCTGAACGGCCCATCCTGACGAAAGAATTAAGGGCCCAATCCTATCTAACATTCCAGCGCTGATGCAGCTGTGCCAATCAAGTGTGGGCAGTCATGGAGGCCTCTTCAAGGTAAAGGACTCTTTGTTCCCTTACCTCAGGGCTGCATCGGTGGTGCTGTAAAGTTGGATAGGATTGGGCCTTAAGTCATATAAAAGTTAAAAGAGAGGACATTTCAGACCTAATTGACAAATTAAAGGTCAAGAAGTCACCAGGCCCAGATGTCATCCATTCCACCCAAGAGTTCTTTAAGGAGCTAAATAATTCTGTTGCTGGTCTTTTGACTAAAATATGCAACTTATCCCTTAAAATGGCCTCTGTGCCAGAGGACTGGAGGATAGTTAATGTCATCTTTAAAATAGGAAGAAGAAGGGACCCAGGAAACTACAGGTTGGTCAACGTAACATCTGTCCCAGATAAGATCGTGGAAAGCCTCTTCAAAGATAAAATCCTAAAACATTAAGAACAAGCTTTACTGAGGGAGAATCAGCATGGCTTCTAAAAGGATACTTCTTGCCTCACAAACCTTTTAGAGCAGTGGTTCTCAAACCTTTTAGCACCGGGACCCACTTTTTAAAATGACACTGTCGGGATTCACCTAGCTTTACGAGACTTAAAAAAAGTGATCTAGAAAGAAATAGTATATCTATTTATTTACAAGTAATATTTTATTTATTTGCAAAAAAACCTCAATCCATTTCTTGTAACAAGGTAGCCCTAATTAATAGCTAGTTATGTGACCCAGCCTTCACCTGTCCCCACTACCTGTCATTAACAGACTTGGAAAAACACACACCAGAAAAAAGACAATCAAACATTTATCTCCCTATATCAGTGGTGGCCAACCTTTTTATGACATGTGCCACTTTTAGTTTTTTTGTATCTTGGGCGTGCCACAAAAATAAATAAATAAAGTAAATAAATAAATAATAAATAGTCGTGTTTTTATTTTATTAAATAACCATGTTTAAATAAAAACAGAATCACCTTCAGTTACTTAAGGTTTATTATTATATCATTCTTAGAGCACGTCTGTCTGTCTCTCTCCTCATGTGCTTCTGTAGTTTGCCCACACACACACACTCTCCTTAAAATTAAAAGTAAATTGCAAAGCACAACAAAAAGCCTGGGTCAAACTCACACAACAAGCCTGATTCCTGTGCAAGGAAAACCACTTAAAATTTTAAAAGAGATGGACTGCAGTAATTTGCAGAGACTCCCCACCAGACTCCTCCCCCCTCTTTTAAAGAAGAATACCTTTGCGACGGAGGGGCTCCCTGGGGGCTTGCAGAGGTAAACTACCCACACACACACACACACACACACAGAGAAACACTTCACACAGGCTGCATCATCCATTGAAACAGGCTGCATCATCCATTAAAACAATAAAACCCAGGCAAGCTGCCCCTGGTTGTGGAGGATCTCTCTGTCTCTCTCTCTCTCTCTCTCTCACACACACACACACACACACACACACACACACACACACGGAAACACTTCACATCACCCCCCCACATGGAAACACTTAACACACTTAGCACAAGCAAAGCAAGCTCAGCTCAGGACAGAAGCAGGCACAGGCAAGCAGGCAAGCCCTATCCCCATTCGCTCCTCCTGACTGTCTCTGACCTTTTTGTGTTGCTTTTGCTGCCTGCTGCGGACGACGACTGCTGTTGTGGGCTGCTACTGGGCTGGGCTGCTCTGCTGGCTGCTGCTGGGGGCCTCGGCAGCTCTGGGCGGCCGGGCAACGACGAGTGCAGAGCAGGCAGGGTGGGCGGCGGGCGCGAGAGAAGATGGCGGCGAGAGAAGATGGTGAGCGAGCCGGGGACTCCAAGGCCGACTCGGCGCGGGCGGGCTTGCTGCTCTGCTCTGGAGGGTGATGGGATGGCTGCCCCTCCTCAGCCAGGCCTGGCTGGCTGGTGTCGATGCTGCTTGCTGCTTCTCTCTCCTCCGCTCCGAGTCCCGTCTGCTGCTACAGCTACAGAGTCCTGTCTGCTGCTGCTAAATAGGCGCGAACAGATCTATTTAACGCGCCTATTTAGCTTCCCAGGACCAACGCGCGTGCGCTTATTCGGCTCTTGGCTGAATGCCAGGAGACACAGCTGTTTGGCGGCTATCAAAGTGCCGCCTGCAGGCTCCTGGCGTTTAGCCAGGAGCGGAATGAGCTCGCGAGCCGGAAAATCTTGCAGGGGAGGAGAGAGGCGTGTGCGAGAGCCGGAAAATCTTGCAGGGGAGAAGAGAGGCGCGTGTGCCACCCGACGGACCTTCCCGTGCCACTCTGTGGCACACGTGCCGCGGGTTGGCCACCTCTGCCCTATATTTACACAAGCTTGCAAACTGCAGGAGCTCAACTCCTTGCAAACTGCAGGGGCTCAGTTCCTTGAAGGACAATGAGCAACTATCTGATTTTTGAATAGCCTCAGGGCTTGAGGCAATTAGGGACCAATCAGAAATCAGGTCGTGACCCACCAAGTGGGTCCTGACCCACAGTTTGAGAAACACTGTTTTAGAGTTCTTTGAGAAGGTCATACAGGCATGTGGATGGGTTACTAGTGCATCTCCCCCCCCTTTTCACCCTACACTTTTAAAACTTACCTTTTTTTCCTGTTGGCGGCCATCTTAGGGGGTGCAGTTGGGTGCAGATGCAAAAAAGGGTGGGGGCGCAAAAAGTCAACTCCCCCCCAAAAGGACTAGCTATGCCTCTGATATAGCCATTGCCCTGCTTGATAGAAAAGCGGAGAATAGATTGAGTTATTGGGGTAGCTAAATTAAAAGTTAGTTTTTGATGAACCACCAGGACAGATTGTAATAAAAAGTAACCCACAAGTATTTACAGTGCTTGACTTGCTTGACGACATTACCTAGCAATTCGTTTCCAAGGTCACAGTCTCCAGGACCTGGAAAACACCAGGATCTGGGACTTCTGAAAGTTCAGTTGTAATTTATTAATGGTCAGCGAATTAGTCCGAATTCAAAAGATGCCTCAGGTCAACTCCCGAGTAGGAGCTCAGTACTGCATCGTCTGCATATATAGCAGAACTACTTATTCAAGACGGGGGAGGACGTTTCTGGAACACTTTGGCCTGGTAAAAATGAATGCCCTGGCAAGATTTTTTGTATGGTGGCCAGAACTCGATCAGCAAACAGGACAGCTGGCTGCAATATTGGGGGGGGGGGGGGGCAAACGTGGCATCATCATAGCCCCAGGCTGCACCTCCAAACCCTGGCACGGCCACTCCAGGGCAATGCTGACATGCTGACTTGCAAAGATCTCCCACCTCCCGGATTTGGTGACAGGACGTAAAGCGGGGGGGGGGGGGAAGACCCCCGGGAGGAGCTGCGGTCCAAGTTGGCCACCTGCAGCCCGGGAGAGAAGAAGACCAGCCCCAGGAGAAGCCGCAGAGTTTGTGCCGCTCTCGTTGCATCGGGGAGGAAGCAGAGGGGATGCCGGCTGGAGGAGATGCGCCTCCCTCCCCGTCCCGCCTGGGAGTTGGAGGGTCCAGACTGGAACCTCTGCAAAGAGTCTTTCCTCTCGGCTGCCAGGCACTCTGAGGGTTACAAGGAGCGACTCCGGATTCCTAGAGAGGCAAACGGGGGGGGGGGAGTGAGGAAGCCAGTTCCTGCTCAGCCCACTTCCTTTCTCTCCACCACGCGAGTGTGTGGGGTCATCAGCGTCTCTGGTGAGTGCATATCCTCAGGGGGGGGTGTTGCAGTACTACAGTGAATGGGAAAGAAGGGAGAGCAGCCCGCAGGTGGGTAGCGAGGAGGAGGAGAGCACTGGTGTTTTGCTCTGCTTGGCTTCCGGGCGGGGAGGCCAGGCAGGCTCCAAGGCCAGCCGGGAACGAAACGGGGGCGGGGGCGAGATGAGCTGCGACAATCCCCCTTCTATGGCTTTATTTCGGGGGTTGGACAGGGAAAAGCTGGAGCAGAGGGGGCCAGAAGGGGCCATTCAACACTGAAGCCAATGATGCAAAACTCTGTGGCGTGTGGAGGGGACACTGAAGCCCAGAATTTGAAGCCCGAAACTATTCCTGGAACTGCTGAGGGGCTGGGTGCTTTTTCATTGTGTTGCAGTTTTGATTTATATATCACTCATTCTGTGTTCTTTGACTTCTTCTGTGCTGCTGGTTTTAACAAAGGCAGGTAGGATAAAAAGAACAACAAAGAGCTGGATTTTGCAGCTGAAAAAGATTCTTCCAGCATCCGGACATCATCCAGAAGGACCAGAGAGTTGATGGTCTCAGATGATGAAACTGAGGAGGGCAAGGCAGGGAAGCCCCTTAGCAGCTGTGCAGGGAAGATTCAGCCCCAAATGTTTGCCCTCCAGAGAGCGACCTCCTTGCAGAGCCCATGTCAAACTACAGTATCTGCTTTGTTCAACGTGAGTGTGTGTGGGGGGGGGAGGCGTCTCCTTCCACTTACAGAGATAACTGGGCCCCCAACTAGGGATGAAGTGTCTCTGTTCGGGGCAACAGCCCTGCAAGACACCCCAGGTACATACAACCCTCTTGCACCCCCTGCACCTGCAAATCGGCGTTTCCCCCACATCAGATCTCCTCCTGCTCCAAGGTACAGGACATCCCCCTGGAATGGATACAGCTCCTGTCTTGCAGCTGCTACATCTCAGTCTCAGGGACTCAGCTTTGTGAAAGAATCACAGCAGGAAGTTTGAACCGAGACCGAAAATACAGCAGGACAGGCGAGTCTTGGAGGGCCTGATTTTGCAAGTAGATTTTGAGGAGGGGAGGGAGGCGACTAGACAGACAGAGAGAAGAAGAAACAAGGAGAAAGTGGCAGAAGGAAGAAGTGCAAGAATTGACGTGTGGGGCTCATCCCATTGGGGCACTTCTGGGTCAGAATCAGAGCTATGGAGAAAAGGGGAAGAGAATTGCACCAGGAAATGAGTTCAAAAAGGTATAAAGAGTGCAAGTCTTTCCATCACCTTTCTCTCCCTCACAGGGCGTGGAAGTGCAGATAGGCCACGTTCTTTGGTGTGAAGCAGAATCTGCCACGATGCCTGCAGCTCAGGTAAGGGGCCGGTCACCAGGGCAACGTGCCAGAAACAGCTTGAGTGCCTCCTTCTTTCCTGCAGGCCTTGAAAGAGATTCCCCCCCCCCCTTGTGCTACAAGATATCCGATCTGTCCAGCCAGAAGTATGTGCATGAACTCCACAGATTTCGAAGGGATTTGGTCAGGTGACCAGTGAACTCTTGTAATTTGTCTGAGATTATTTAACTGACCTGACATATAGCTAGATAGTCCTTGGGAGGTTTCCTTTTTCATGGCGTCAGGGGGCCCTTTGATCTCACGGCTGGTGTGTGGAGAGGCAGGGAGCCTTTTCTTCCCAGCCGCTCAGGAGTCAAAGTCACACACAGCACAGAAAGAGTGTGAAGTGCCCTGCGACGCCCTCCGGGGAGCTTCTGCCCTCTCCTCTCCCAGTGGAGCACCGGGGCCCAGCTGCTCCTGCTGGCCGTTTGCAGGTCGTGATTCATCTTCAATTTTGATTCTTGAATAGCTGTTGTTGTGGGCGTAGCAAGGGTGGGGCATTATTTATGAAGGGAGACTGTTTTCTCCTTCCAGGGTCTGGTGTCCTTTGAGGAGGTGGCTGTGCACTTCACGGAGGCGGAGTGGGCTCTGCTGGATCCAGGCCAAAGGGCTCTGTACTGGGAAGTCATGCTGGAGAATTACGGGATCGTGGCCTCTCTGGGTAAGGACGGCCTTTTTTCCTGGTGGGTAAGAAGCAAAGGCTTGAATTGCCCACCTTCTTATTTCTCACTCTCAGGATTTCCCCATAGAAATGGGGCATGTGGGGCTGGAACTTGTGCCCTGACAGGCCTACTGTGCCTCGCTGTTGCAGAGATGACTGATGCTTGTTGGGGACCAAAAGGCAGCATAGAAATGTCTAGAAATCAATTGTGAAAAGTACAAAAACCCTTTGCAGGTAGGTACAAAAACCTACCTGCAAGATGAGCCGCTTGTAACCCAGAGGGCTTGTCAGGCCTCCTCATTTGCCTTCCAAGGCATCATCCAGTATATTCGCTCGTCAATTGGAGGTTTGCTTGCGCTGCGGCTGGAGGGATTTTGCAGAATCTGCCTGTCCTTCACCTCTCCAGGGGAATGTGGGACTTTTCAGGCTCCCCTGAAGAGGGTGCAGTTACCCAGCACCAGATCTGTTCTCCACTTGCCTAAGTTCTTACAGGCTGGATCGGGGCTGGAGGCTACCACAGGGGAAAAGGATGTTTGTCCCTTTACCTTGAGTAATGCCCCAGCTGCCCCAATGGGGCTCCTCGGATGTGGGCTGGCAACGTGGCTGGCGCATATCCGTGCAGCCCGTGTAGGCCTCACCGCACCTGGGAAGGGAGTTAGGATATCGGCGGAGCGCGCTGATGATGATCCTTTTCCCCTCTCAAGCCTGAAGGCCCAATTCCGTGCCCTCTCACCATCCTCCCCCCTGCCCTGACTGGCGGAACACATAACTTCCCAGGTGCAGCAGCAGTCTGGGGCCTTCTGGAGCGGCTCTGCCGCTCCAGCCTCCTCCGAAGGAGGCGCAAACTTGCCATACAGACCATATATAGTCCCTCCGGAGGGAGGCCCCGACAGGATTGTGCCGTCAATCTCTTTGCAGAGAGGAAATTGCCTTAAAAGGAGGATGGGGAGGGAGACAGTTGTCCTTCTGGTCGAGGCTTCTCTTCCCTGTGCTGACAGGTGGATGGAGGAAACGTGGCTGGTTTCGACTCCACAGCTGGATTCCCAACTAGTGATTCATTTGAGGCTCTTCTCCCATAAGCCAGACTGAGACGTTGGGATCTATTCAACTGTTTCTGCAAGCTCATTCATGCCCGAGAGTTCAAAGAGTTCAGCTCTTCTCCTGTCCCACTACATGCTCTTTTGGGGGTGGGGGTCAGCTAGAATCAGGTCGTTTGGGAACGCATCGCTACTTGGTAGTCATAAGTAACTCATCTTGTTTCCTTCTCAGAGGACTTTCCCAAACCTGCCTTCATTTCCCAGCTGGAAGAAGGGGAGTGTGCGTTTCTCCAGGATCTCCAGGAAGAAGAAGAGAAATCAGCAGGTAACTTGCTTACGTACAGTACTGCTAAACACAGCAGTAGCTTCAGCCCAGAGCGTGATGGGTGGATGGGACCAGAAGGGGGCTGTGGGGAATGGGGACCCTTCATCATAACAGAAGCAAGTGGGTGGGTGAAGATGGCCACCCTGTGCTAGTCTGCTGCCCTAGGCAAATGTCTCAGTTGACCTCATGGATGGGCCTATTACTCCACCATCTCTTATGCAACTCTCAAGGTGCAGGATCCTGACTGCACTCCAACCACATCAGTGAATTGCTAGCAAGCAGGATCCGGGGACAGCCATAGAGCTGAACAGGGCAGCTGCCTTATGCAAAGTCCGACCTTTCTTCATCTAGCTCAGTGCTGTCTACACTGGCTGGCAGTGGCTCTCCCGGGTTTCTGGTGAGTCTTTCTATCTCCACCCGGAAACGCTGCCAGAGACAGAACCTGGGATCTTCTGCATGAAAAGCAGCTGCTCTCCACTAACCCACGGCCCCTTCCCTGGAGCTACGTCCTTTTGCAACGTCCCATCTGCCCGATAGTTTTCCCTGTTCCCCCCCCTTTGTTTTTGCCTATTTTTCCTGTAGTTTGAACACTTTTGGCCCCCAGAGGTGTCTGTGTCGTTCAGCAGCCTGGAAGCTGCCTGGGATATTCTGCAGGCAGAGCAGCTGCTCTCCACTAATCCACGGCCCCTTCCCTGGAGCTACGACACTTTTGAACTTCTTCTCCTGCCCCACTCCATGAGCTTTTGCTGGTGTAAGGCAACTAGAATCAGGTCACTTGGGAATGCTCATCTCCTTGTTTCCTTCTCAGAGGACTTTCCCAAACCTGCCTTCATTTCCCAGCTGGACGAAGGGGAGTGTGCGTTTCTGCAGGATCTCAAGGAAGAAGAAGAGAAACCAGCAGGTAACTTGCTTACGTACAGTACTGCTTAACACAGCAATAGCTTCAGCCCAGAGGGGGATGGGTGGGAGGGACCGGAAGGGTGCTGTGGGGAATGGGGACCCTTCATCATCATAGAAGTGAGTGGGCTGGTGGAGATGGCCACCCTGTGCTAGTCTGCTGCCCTAGGCAAATGTCTCAGTTGACCTCATGGATGGGCCTATTACTCCACCATCTCTTATGCAACTCTCAAGGTGCAGGATCCTGACTGCACTCCAACCACATCAGTGAATTGCTAGCAAGCAGGATCCGGGGACAGCCATAGAGCTGAACAGGGCAGCTGCCTTATGCAAAGTCCGACCTTTCTTCATCTAGCTCAGTGCTGTCTACACTGGCTGGCAGTGGCTCTCCCGGGTTTCTGGTGAGTCTTTCTATCTCCACCCGGAAACGCTGCCAGAGACAGAACCTGGGATCTTCTGCATGAAAAGCAGCTGCTCTCCACTAACCCACGGCCCCTTCCCTGGAGCTACGTCCTTTTGCAACGTCCCATCTGCCCGATAGTTTTCCCTGTCCCCCCCCCCTTTGTTTTTGCCTATTTTTCCTGTAGTTTGAACACTTTTGGCCCCCAGAGGTGTCTGTGTCGTTCAGCAGCCTGGAAGCTGCCTGGGATATTCTGCAGGCAAAGCAGCTGCTCTCCACTGAGCCACGGCCCCTTCCCTGGAGCTACGACACTTTTGAACTTCTTCTCCTGCCCCGCTCCATGAGCTTTTGCTGGTGTAAGGCAACTAGAATCGGGTCACTTGGGAAAGCTCATCTCCTTGTTTCCTTCTCAGAGGACTTTCCCAAACCTGCCTTCATTTCCCAGCTGGAAGAAGGGGAGTGTGCATTTCTGCAGGATCTCAAGGAAGAAGAAGAGAAACCAGCAGGTAACTTGCTTACGTACAGTACACCTTAACACGGCAATAGCTCCAGCCCAGAGGGGGAAGGAAAGCTATGGCAAGCTTAGACAGCATAATAAAAAGCAGAGATATCACCATGCCAACAAAAGTTCACATAGTCAGGGCGATGGTGTTCCCAGTAGCAATGTATGGTTGCGAGAGTTGGACCATAAGGAAGGCTGAGCGCCGAAGAATAGATGCTTTCGAACTGTGGTGCTGGAGAAGACTCCTGAGAGTCCCTTGGACTGGTAGGAGATCAAATCAGTCAATCCTAAATGAAATCAACCCTGACTGTTCCCTGGAAGGACAGGTACTGAGGCTGAAGCTCAAATATTTTGGCCACCTAATGCGAAGAGAGGAGTCTCTGGAGAAGACTCTAATGCTGGGAAAGATTGAAGGCAAAAGGAGAAGGGGAAGGCAAAGGATGAGATGGTTAGACAGCATCACCGATGCAACGAACATGAAAATGAGCGAACTCAGGAAGATAATGGAGGACAGGAAGGCCTGGCGGGATGTGGTTCATGGGATCACGAAGGGTCGGACACGACTTAACGACTGAACAACAACAACAGAGGGGGATGGATGGATGGGACAGGAAGGGTGCTGTGGGGAATGGGGACCCTTCATCATAACAGACGCTCCCCTCCTATCTAGGGCAAGTTGGCGGTGTTTAGGATGAGTCGTCATAGTACCTCTTTGCCCTTCTGACCTCATCACCTGGAAGTCCGTGACAGCAGCTTGGCTGAGCTGTAGACCGAAAGTGCCAGTGGGATCTAAGAGACTGTGATGCTCTGACCCCCCCCCTTTCCTCTCCTGCACATTTCCTCTTCTGCTCAGTCCTGCTGTTTCTTTCCCAAGCCAGAGAGTGGGAGGAGGAACTATGGAAGCGAGTTCTCGGGTGGAGATGGCCACCCCCTGCCAATCTGCTGCCCTAGGCAAATGTCTCAGTTGGCCTCATGTATGAGCCTGTTAATCCACTGCCTCTTATGCAGCTGTCAAGGCACAGGATCCTGACTTCACTACAGCCACATCAGTGAATTGGTAGCAAGCAAGAATCTGAGGATTTCCATAGAGCTGAATAGGGCAACTGCCTTATGCAGAGTCAGACCTTTCTTCATCTAGCTCAGTGCTGTCTACACTGGCTGGCAGCGGCTCTCCGGGGTTTCTGGGGAGTCTTTCGATCTCCACCCTGAAACGCTGCCAGAGACTGAACCGGGGATATTCTGCATGCAAAGCAGCTGCTCTCAACTGAGCCACGGCCCCTTCCCTGGAGCTACGTCCCTTTGGAACGTCCCATCTGCCCAATAGTTCTCCCCCCCCCTTAGGTAAAGGTAAAGGTGACCCCTGACAATTAAGTCCAGTCGTGTCCGACTCTAGGTTGTGGTGCTCATCCCCATTTCAAAGCCGAAGAGCCAGCGTTGTCCGAAGACGCCTCCGTGGTCATGTGGCCGGCATGACTCTCCTTGCCGCAGCGCGTAGCATGCAGCTGGAACACAGAGCGCTGTTTACCTTCCCGCAAGCGGTACCTATTTATCTACTCGCATTGACATGCTTTGGAACTGCTAGGTTGGCAGGAGCTGGCCAAGCAACGAGAGCTCACCCCATCGCGGATTCAAACTGGCGACCTTTCGATCGACAGCTTATAGTTCAGCGGTTTAACCCACTGTGCCACCCGCTGGCCTAGTTTTTGCCTATTTTTCCTGTAGTTTGGATGCTTTTGGCCCCCAGAGGCGTCTGTGTCGTTCAGCAGCCTGGAAGCTGCAGGGACCTTCTTTGTCCTGTGTGTGTCGGAAAACCACCATTGCCAGACAGCCGTGTGTGGGCTGTGGATTCAGGGTCTACCTTTTCCCCATGCAGCTCTTTTGCTTAGCAATAGAGTTACTTGCCCATTGGGTAGCAGACCTGTCCATCTAGGTCAAGGGAGTGGGACAGAGTGACCAGGTAGTTTCCACTCTTCCCGTCAGGTAGCCTGATGACATCATTAAGCTTTATTAAGCGAGGGATTGTCTAGTTATAATCGTTAGGGGCTTATGTTAATTTCTGTGTGTTGCTGTCAAGGGAAAGAAGGGTACCGTCTCTTTAAAAGCCATCCAGTTTGTCCCTTAAGGGCTCCCTTAGGCACTAGAGACTGAGGCACAGAGGGGGGAGGGGTAAGAGAGGGATCAGGCTTAGGCCGGATATACATTACACACGTTGCGGAGCTTCTGACAGCATCTGGGAAGCAAGCGGAGCCGCTGCGACCTCCGCAATGCCAGCGCGTACATCAAGCAGGAAACCGAACTTTTCAGGGGGCGGGTTCGCAGAGCTAGGGGGCGGTTCGCGGAGCTACTGCAGCCTACTAATCGTAGGAGAGGGGGAGGAGAGTGGCTGCATGCCAATCAGAACTACCTCCAATCACCTTGGAGGTTATATTCCAAGACTATTCCCAGAGGAAAACACAGGACGAGGAGAGGGAAAACCAGAATGGCGGGAAATACTCAAAATAGTCCAAACTCCTGTCACCGTGGAGGTTTATTCCAAGAGGATTAATTGTAACAAGAAAGAGTAGAACAATCAGAGAGATTTGTGTGTGTGTGTGGGGGGGGAAGCGTTTCGTTGCTCGCTTGATGCTTACGGCAAGGGAACGGTCTGTTGTGTGTGCACAGGCAGAGCAGAACAATTTTTCCACTGCAGACCGATTATGGATTGAAAGCAAAATATTGGTTACGACTGCTCTTGAGCAGTACCCGAAACCCCTCAATGTGTGTGTTAAAACGAATTAGAGAGAAACGTGTGAAGCTTGTGGGTGATTTTATCTCGGCTGCCTTTGCGACTAGGTAAAGATGCATAGGGTAGGGTTGTTAAAAAGTAAAAACTGGCAACGAATTTGACAATGGCCCCGCTGTAAAAGAACAGACCTGCAAGTTTTTTGGCCAATCAGAGCGCGCTGGTGTTTTACCAATCACAGGTGCGCTTTCTTAAGAAGGCGGGATAGCAGGAGGGACAACAGGCGGGAAGACACTCCCCAGCTCCAAGTGGGGAGGCTGAGGCAGAGGCGGGGGCAGAGCCTCCGCATGTAATGTAGTTCCGGCTTGAGAGGAATAGTCTGAGGAGAGAGAAGAAGACAGGCTGAGGGCAAGTGAGAGGGGAGAAAAGAAACCCTCCAGTCAGCAAAACACAGTCCTTTGAAACCCCCAAGCCCCCCCGGTAACATCTTGCTTTTGTAATAAAGAGTTTGGAAACGACATAGTCTTACCCGGAAATATGTGGGTTTTTAACTCAAAAACCTTTATGTTTTCCCACCAAGCTCAGGCCTTTTGGCCTCATCCTGCTTCTACGTTTTCTACTCACCTTTTCCCATGTTGGTAAATCCCTTTTGTATATAGACTTTTAATGAACTGTTCTATTTTGACCCTTTGTCTGCCCGGATCATGTTCACAGATAATTCAACGGAGTGTCACGTCTCTTGGCCCTGCAGACACTACCGTACTGTCCTGGAGGGGGGGAGGGGTTGTACCCTGACATCCCTCCACTGCCTGGTCTCTTTAGCCCTGTATGGTGATGGTGGATGCAAAATACCAGAGTTTTTAACCGTTCATCTGCTGGTACAGTAAAGGGAGGGTGGGAAGTAGGAAGTAGGTTAGTGGACTTTGGATTTTAATAGATTTTGTCTGTCTTGCTGATTCAGAAGGAAACGAAAGACGCAAGTGGATTTTATATTTGTTTTTATTCAAGTCTGTTTTTACTATACATGGCTATGATACCCGTAATAATTAAATCTTTGGAAATAATTGCTGGCCATGAAAGCTTTCGTGCAAAAATTTAGACAAGCCTTCTGAGTTCTTGGCCTTTTTAATCTAGCTTTTACAGGTGTGGTCCTTCTTTTATAAGGTGGTGCTGCTGTACTTATGTTTTGGTTTTTTAACTGTAATAGTGTTTTAAGTTGTTAATGAGTTTTAGTTAATTGTGTATATTGTTTTGAAATAGTGATTGTTTTTCTATTTGTACTTTTTCTTGTAAGCCACCTTAAATTTAGTCCCGTTGAGTCCTTAGAGGTACGCCCAAAAGTAAATAGTTTTTTTAAAAAAAGGGCTTCCCCCAATTTTTCTGGAATTTTTTTGTGGAAAGTAGACAGGTGGACCTATGATTTAAAACAATTTTCAGAGTTCTAGGGTCACCCCACTGACCCCCCCCCCCAGAGGAGCAAAGATCACTGCTTTTAGGGAAAATGAGGCGCAAGATTCGGTTGCAGGGCACCCGCTCCTCACTGAAATTAAAAATGAAACTCTGGTTTTGTTTTCATGGCCAGGGCCCTGGCTTTTGAATCCACCTTGTTTGGAGCACCTCAGGTGCAGGGGAGCAGCTGTACACAGCTGTAAACAGGAGCAGCCTCAGGTGTACCTTAAAGGACTCAACGGATCTTTATGGGTGGCAGAAAACACCTGTATAGACCTATACTCACAAGTAAATCTGCAGGATTTCAAGGATTTGAAGGGTCATAAAAAAAAAAAACCTTGAAGGAAGGGACATGAAACTTGAGGTACACTTAGGTGAGGCATCCCCCTAAACACCCCTAAAGCACTGGAGCTGTGTGTGCAGCACAACTATGTGTTTGTTTGAAATCTTGTGTTGTCAGGTCCATGTTTTACATAGGAGTAAATAGACTAAGTTAGTTGACCTTAAGTCCCGTTGAGTTGCAAAAGCATCACCTCTGCTCCAGGTGCATGGTGCACCTGGGAAATTTTCTGCAGATGGTTTTCTCTACATGTGGGTCCCTTGAACATGTGGAACACACTGGCTGGCCTGCTTGCTAGTGGTGGCCAGTCAGTGCCATTCAGCTGCGGATCGGAGCCCTGCCTATCCTCTCTGAGTGCTCAGAAGGGTCGTAGGAGGAATTTCCACTCATCGTTTGAGCCCATGGCTTTCATCCTTCTCCGAGATCTTCTCTTCTGTCCCTTGCTGTCCCCTGTCTCTGTCTCCTTTCACATAGCACACTGCTTAGTTATGGGAAATGGTCAGAAAAACAGAGTCACCAACAAGCACAACTGCCCCCCTCGTCACTTTCAGTGGAAACAAGTGTCCCACTCGCTGTTCCTCTTTTGTGCCCCCAACGGCTAACTGAGAGTCGGTCACTGAGCATGGCTGCGATCCTATGCGTACTTTCCTGGGAGTCAGTGCCACTGAATCCATTGGGGTTTTCATCTGTGTAGACATGCCTAGGAGCCTGCGTTAGAGGTTCCCCCTCCCTGTTGCTCTGCTAATCCAGCTTCTCGCTCTGTTCCAGGAAGCAACGAACAAGATAGGGAGAATCGGAGGGAACCATGTGAGGTGTCACCAGATTTATATATCTCAGTCAATACAGAAAACGTAACTGGAAAGAAGAAGGAACAATGCCGTCAATGTGCAAAGACCTTCAGCAGTAAATCAAAACTGAGAATACATCAAAGAACCCACACAGGAGAGAAACCATATAAATGCTTGGATTGTGGAAAGACCTTCAGTGTGAGCTCAAGCCTGACTGTGCATCAAAGAACCCACACAGGGGAGAAGCCATATAAATGCTTGGAGTGTGGAAAGAGCTTCAGTCAGAGCTCACACCTAACTTCGCATCAAAGAACCCACACAGAGGAGAAACCATATAAATGCTTGGAGTGTGGAAAGAGCTTCAGTCAGAGCTCACACCTAACTTCGCATCAAAGAACCCACACAGGGGAGAAACCATATAAATGCTTGGAGTGTGGAAAGAGCTTCAGAGACAGCTCAGGTCTGACTGTGCATCGAAGGAACCACACAGGGGAGAAACCATATAAATGCTTGGAGTGTGGAAAGAGCTTCCTTCAGAGCTCAGACCTGACTTCGCATCAAACAACCCACATGGAGAAGAAACCGTATAAATGCTTGGAGTATGGAAAGAGCTTCACTGTGAGCTTAGCCCGGACATTGCATCAAAGAACTCACACTGGGGAGAAACCATATAAATGCTTGGTGTGTGGAAAGAGCTTCAGTCAAAGCCCAAGCCTGACTTTGCATCAAAGAACCCACACAGGGGAGAAACCATATAAGTGTTTGGAGTGTGGAAAGAGCTTCAATGATCAGTCAGTACTGATTAAGCATCGAAGGACGCACACAGGGGAGAGACCATATAAGTGCTTGGAGTGTGGAAAGAGCTTCAGTTGGAGATCACAACTGACTGTGCATCAAAGAACCCACACAGGGGAGAAGCCACATAAATGCTTGGCGTGTGGAAAGAGCTTCAATGACAGCTCAGGACTTACTTGGCATGAAATAACTCACACAGAGGAGAAACCATATAAATGCTTGGAGTGTGGAAAGAGGTTCACTGTGAGTTCAGCCCGGACTTTGCATCAAAGAACTCACACAGTGGAGAAACCATATAAATGCTTGGAGTGTGGAAAGAGCTTCCATCGGATCTCAAACCTTACTGTGCATCAAAGGATCCACACTAGGGAGAAACCATATAAATGCTTGGCATGTGGAAAGAGCTTCAGTGACAGCTCAGGACTGACTTGGCATGAAAGAACTCACACAGGGGAGAAACCATTAAAATGCTTGGAGTGTGGAAAGAGCTTCAGATGGAGATCACAACTGACTTGGCATGAAAGAACTCACACAGAGGAGAAACCATATAAATGCTTGGAGTGTGGAAAGAGCTTCCATCGGATCTCAAACCTGACTGTGCATAAAAGAACCCACACAGGGGAGAAACCATATAAATGCTTGGAGTGTGGAATGAGCTTCAGTGACAGCTCAGGACTGACTTGGCATGAAAGAACTCATACAGGGGAGAAACCATTAAAATGCTTGGTGTTTGGAAAGGGCTTCAATTGGAGACAACTACTGACTGTGCATCAAATAACCCACCCAGGGGAGAAGCCATATAAATGCTTGGCGTGTGGAAAGAGCTTCAGGTGGAGATCACAACTGACTTGGCATGAAAGAACTCACACAGAGGAGAAACCATATAAATGTTTGGAGTGTGGAATGATCTTCCATCGGAGCACAAACCTGAGTGTGCATCAGAGAACCCACACAGGGGAGAAACCATATAAATGCTTGGAGTGTGGAAAGAGCTTCACTGTGAGCTCAGCCCGGACATTGCATCAAAGAACTCACATTAGGGAGAAACCATATAAATGCTTGGAGTGTGGAAAGAGCTTCCTTCAGAGCTCAGACCTGACTTCGCATCAAACAACCCACATGGAGAAGAAACCATATCAATGCTTGGAGTGTGGAAGGAGCTTCCATCGGAGCTCAAACCTGAGTGTGCATCAAAAACTCCACACTGGGGAGAAACCATCTAAATACTTTTTGTGGAAATGAGGTACCCTAGGTTATGGTTATGATTTGCAATACTACTAGGTAACACTATACCCTAATCACAAGTAAAGCCCCTCTCTGATTCTGAAGTAGAGGCCTGTAACTGTGAGAAGTATTACTCCAATTCTTGCATTCCAGCACTAATCACGTAGAAGCAAGTGTCCTTGCACGTGCTGATCATGTACGCAGATATGTAACCCTAATCAGAAAGAACAACCCCTCCTATGCAGACTGAGCCATGAACAAGCCATGCTTTGTGAAACTGGACATTATTGGACACTATTTCATAGATAAGCATATATGGAGGTGAGAAGGTGATAGGCTAGAAAACACCGCAAACAGGAGGAGAAAGTACAAGACACAGGTTTTATGGGTGAAGTAGCCATGTAATTATAAATACAACCGACGTTTCGTCTTATTTCCTAAGACATTATCTAGGTCTAAACAGCTTGGCTGTTGGGATGGTACTGAAAACCAACTGACAGAAACGGAACTTAAAGGGAAACACAGGCAGAGCTTAACATAGATCTTAAAGGAACATCGGACAGATTCTAAAGGCAAAGGCAGAATTAACATATATTGTTCCCTGCATATTTGTGCAATACTGGAAACCATATTTTGTCAATAAATGTTAATTCTTGTTGGCGGTTAATAAGATTTTGCGATCTTCTTTTACTAATCTCAATTGCTTCCAGATTCTGGCGCGTTGTATTGTTAGGATCATTAGCCAGACATTTAGTCTCATTGAACAAAATACTATGGTTGGTTGTCAATGAATGTTCTGCGAGAGCTGAGATATCCTTATGTCGTAGACGAACCGCGTGTTCATGTTCCGATATCCTTGTTTTGATCATTCTTTTTGTAGTACCAATATATTTTCTCCCACAATCACAAGGTATACAGTAAATTCCAGAATTGGACAGTAATGGTCTGGCGTCCTTTGGGTTGCGAAGCAGTTCTATTTTGGAGGTGGGTTTAAAAATTGTCTTGATATTGAAGCGTCTAAAGGTCCTGGAGATTTTATCAGTGACCCCTTTTATAAAGGGCAAAGTAACCCATTTCTTTTCCTCTTTTGCTGTCTCCTCTTCCTCATCCCCAGGTGGTCTTATGGTAGTGATTTTCTTGTATTGTTTAGTCCAGGTCTTATCAAACTGTGCCGCTGTATATCCATTGGCTTTCAGGGAATCACGTAATATACATCTATCCATTTCTAGAGAGGACTCATCACAGATCTTAATTGCCCGATATGCTAAAGAATTTATCAAGGAGTTTTTTTGGGCAGGGTGATGATTCGATTGCTGATGGAGATAGCGACCTGTATGGGTGGGTTTCCTAAAGACTGTATGCCCACAAGACAAGTTGTCCTTTTTAGTGACCAAAACATCCAAGAATGGCAAAGCATTGTTCTTCTCTCGTTCCATAGTGAACTGTATAGCGGAACAGAAACTATTTAAATGTCCCAGGAACCTATGTAATTCTTCCTCTCCATAGTCCCACACGCAAAAAACATCGTCAACATATCTAAGCCATGTTTTGGGTTTTATAGAACTGCTGCAAATGATAAAGTTGTCTTCAAACTCCATATTAGTAAGTTTTGACGTGGTTTCTCTAATTACTAGAGTCCCATTGAAAGAGATCATGAGACTAATAGAGGAATCGACTGTCCCAAGAGACCATATCCCCCTCTTTGAACACTGTCTGACATCAACGTATTTCCTTTGGAATGGAGAATTCAGAGAACAAAAAGACGGGGTAGCAATGGGGAATCCGTTAAGCCCCGTCTGTGCCAATCTCTATATGGAATTCTTTGAAGAACAAGTTCTCAAGACGGCACGGTTCCGACCCAAAACATGGCTTAGATATGTTGACGATGTTTTTTGCGTGTGGGACTATGGAGAGGAAGAATTACATAGGTTCCTGGGACATTTAAATAGTTTCTGTTCCGCTATACAGTTCACTATGGAACGAGAGAAGAACAATGCTTTGCCATTCTTGGATGTTTTGGTCACTAAAAAGGACAACTTGTCTTGTGGGCATACAGTCTTTAGGAAACCCACCCATACAGGTCGCTATCTCCATCAGCAATCGAATCATCACCCTGCCCAAAAAAACTCCTTGATAAATTCTTTAGCATATCGGGCAATTAAGATCTTCTGAGCCTTTGCCTTTTTTAATAGCTTGCTGGTACGGGTGGGTTGCTGCTGTTTTTATGATCTTGTTTTAAATTTTTAAATTAATTTTTAGATGTTTTTATTAATTTTTTGCTGTTTAAAATGTAAAATTGAAATTTATTTGTATTTGTATTTGTATTTTTGTAAGCCGCCTTGGGTCCCGTGGGGAGAAAGGCGGGATAGAAATATGGTAAATAAAATAAATAAATAAAATAATGATGAGTCCTCTCTAGAAATGGAAAGATGTATATTACGTGATTCCCTGAAAGCCAATGGATATACAGCGGCACAGTTTGATAAGACCTGGACTAAACAATACAAGAAAATCACTACCATAAGACCACCTGGGGATGAGGAAGAGGAGACAGCAAAAGAGGAAAAGAAATGGGTTACTTTGCCCTTTATAAAAGGGGTTACTGATAAAATCTCCAGGACCTTTACAGCCCATTCCAACCCAACTCCTCACCGAGTCAGGCCTAAGTGTGGCCTAAGTGCAGCCTAAGTTAGGCAGAAGTTAGGTCTGAGTTAGGTCAGAGTTATGCCTGAGTTAGGCAGGCTGCAGGTTCTGTGGCCCAGCACCACCCCAGGATCCAGGCAACACTTACCTCCCAGGCAGGCAGGCTCTTCTCCAGGCTCCGTGTCTGGCTCGGGCATGTGCAGGCCTCTGTCTGCATGTGTCAGCGTCCATCCATGGCAGCTGCCGCAGGGTCTGTCGCAGCCAGGTCGCAAAGGGGCAGGCCGCAGGCAGGGGTGTGTGCCAGTCATGTGGGGGGCGCAGGGCAGGTGACAGGGGAGCGCTGGGCTGGAGCCACCTGCCACAGGGCACCCTGTGCATTCGCCACCTGCTGCAGGGGAGAGTGGCCGTCCCCGCCCTCCTGCAGCAGGTGTTGCCACCCCCATGCCACGGTGAGGCTGCACATGGGATTCATGGGGGGGGAGCGGGGGAGGGAAGGGAAGGAGGGGGGTGGGAACGTCACACACAAGGGGGGGTCTTACCTCCGCCGTTTGGACGTTGCCTTACCACCTCGTGGGGCGGGGGTGCCGCGTCGGCCCCTCGCCCGGCCACGCCCCCGGGGGGCAGCTGGCGCTGCTGGAGCTGGGCCAGCTGCTTCTGCTTCAGGGGCATCATCAGCAGGTGCGGGGGCACGGACCTGGGGGCTGCGCGCCCGCTCTGCGGCAAACCGCTCCCGGTCAAAGGCTAGGCGCTCCCTCTGGACAGCGACCAGTTCAAGGATCGCTGCCGTCTGGGCCGCCTGCCCTGCCTCCCGCCGTGCCTCCTGCCTCTCCAGCCGCTCGTCCAGGCGCTGGAGCCCTGCAACCATCTCCCGGCCGACATGCCGCAGCTCAGCTAAGGCATCCAGAAACTCGGCGTGGCCTTGTTCGCCGGCCTCCAGGCATGCCTGCCACATCTGCCCGGCCTCGAGACGGGACTGTTCAAGGGAGCGATGCAGGTCCCCCACGCTCCGGGGGAACTGCCGAACAGCCTGCGGCCCGCGGGCGCGGGGCAGGATGTTCTGGCCCTCCTGCGCTGCCTCAGCCGCTGCATCCCCTGCCAATGCAGCGGCCGCAGGGAGGGCCTGCCCCTGATGTGGCGGGGAGGGCACCGCAGCCCCCCCCTCACTGGCTGACCCCTCCCCTGGTGAGGACACCTGGCGGGGCTCCTCCTCAGCCGAGGCAGAGGGCCTGGGGAGGACAGCTTCCCCCTCGTCAGAGTCGGACAGAGGGAGGTTTCCCTCCGGCTCCGCCTCACCTGCATCGAGGTCGTCCCCTGCCGCCCTGGTCAGGGGAGGGAGTAGAGATGGGCTGGGTTGTCTGGGCCCCGTGCGGCGGCGCGCGGGGCCCGCCCGGGGGCAGGCCTCGTCGGAGGAACCGTCATCGTCAGAGGGGGCTGTGAAGGGGGAAGACATTGGGGTCAGGCTGGCAGCCGAGTTCCCAGCCCCTCCCCGCCCCAGGGAGGGGGGATACTTACTGGCAGGCTGGTGGCCTGCGGCCACTCCACTGGGCCCCGGTTGGGCTTGGCAGGTCCCCTCGTCCGCAGCCTGGTCGCCTGGTGGGAGACGGTGCACGGGTTAGGTGGATGCAGAGCTGGGGGATGGCTGGCCAGGGCCCCTGCCCCCGAGCACATACCAATGACGAAGTCCAGGCCATCACCCTCGACTACCTCCTTGCGGACAAGCGGCGCCAGTATGGCGGTGACGCTGCCCCTTGTAGCACAGGCGATCGCTGCATCCACGGCCATGCCCTGCCCGGTGACCAGCTGCCGGACCTTACCAGTCAGGGCCCTGACTGACTTGCTGAAGCGCCGGGCACATGCATCGCCCGAGCGCTCCTGAAAGCCCCGCTCCTGCAGGGCCGTTGCAATGCCCGCAAAGAAGGCAGATCGCCGTGCTGATTGCTCTGTGCCCCTGCCGTGCCCACGGGCAACCCGGGGTTTGGCGGCTGAGAGCGTGAAGAGCACTTCCAGCTCATCACGCCCCCAGTTGGGGCCACGAGGTCGCTTTTCGGCAGGCGCCCTGGCAGGGGGGGGGGAACCACCTTCCATCACCAGGGAGTGGGAGGGGACACAGACAGACAGGCTGTGGCACAGACAGACAGAGGGCGCTGGTGGGGAGGGAGGGACAGACAGACAGACAGACAAGGCTGCTCGGAGTGAGAGCAAGGGACCAATCCGCAGAGAACAAGAGGGAAGAGGCTCCGCAGATGGTGGAGAAGCTGCAATGGGTGCCTCTAATACAGACGGAATTTGGGCGGAGCTGGCGACGTCAAGGGCGCACGTTGGGCGGAAATGACGTTACGGGCGGAGAGTGGGCGGAAGCCCCTCCGTCAAGGGCGCACTTTGGGCGGAAATGACGTTACGGGCAGTTTGGGCGGAAGTCACTCCGTCTAGGGCGCACTGTGGGCGGAAATGACGTTACGGGCGGTGTTTGGGCGGGACACTTTAGCAGCCGGACCAGCCAGGACGGACACCAGAAGGCCGTGCTGGACCGGCGGAAGCTGCGGACGGCGGGCAGACGGCGAGCGGAGCATAGGCGGAGCACACCTCCATAAAGGTTGGGGTCCCTGGCAGCCCGCTGGAAGGGGGCCAGGCCGGACGCCCTCCAGGCGGAGACGCTTGCTGACACAGCTGGATAGAGGCCCGATGCACAGGGGAGGCCTGTAGGGGAGGGGAGTCAGTCCAGGGTCAGCCACAGCATCCCAGGAATGGAGGCAGGCCAGCCACAGCGCAGGGGCCGGAGGAGGCGGCTGCCATGGCCACCGGTGCCATGGCTCGAGCGGTGGCGGCAGTCGCGCCTGCGCCAGTGGCGGCGGCAGAGGGAGAGGGAGAGAGAGAGGCGCTGGGCCCAGGAGCATCCACAGCTACACGCTGAGCGGCAGGCGCAGGAGCGGCAGGCCCGGCTCTTGCGAATGGAGACCGTTCCCCAGCGGCGCGAGCAGCGACGACGGTGGCGACAGGAATGGCTGCGGCTCCAGCAGCAGCCACGGCACTTGGGCCAAGAGCCCCAGCTGCACCTGCCCCAGCTGCCAGGAGAGGCGGGCACAGGTGAGTGACACAGCGCCTGGGGGAGGCCAGATGGGCGGGGGCCGTGCAGTGGTAGCGACAGACCCAGTAGATGGGGTACCTGGCTCCAGGACGGTCATGTCCAGACGGCGTGGCTGGCAGGTGCATGCAGGTCTGTGTCAGTGCATGCAGGTGCATGGAGCCCTGGCTCCCCTGAGGGCCTGAACAGGGAGGATACCCGTCCTTGTCAATGGGGAGGGGGAGCCCACACGTGCCAGCAGAGGACTAGGGCCCCGCTGCTACGTGCCATACAGGACCCCGGCCCCCTCCATCCACAGGACCCCAGGAGCTGCGACGGCCCAGAGGCCCCATCCTGCCTTGGACGCCCTTTCCGCCAAGCCTCCAGGACCCCCACACAGGACTGGACCTGATGCTGGCATTCGTGCTTGACCAGCGCCAACGCCGTGCCCGCCCCTGGCACCCAGTGGTGAGAGAGAGGCTGTACAGGCTGCCGGGATCGGATGTCGACTGCATCCAGGCCTTCCGCCTGGACAGGGGGGCTGTGGAGGAGCTGTGCCAACTGCTGGGCCCAGCGCTCCAGAGCCAGGTCCGCACCCACCGGGCCATCCCTGTCCTTCAACGGGTACTCATAGCCCTGCACTGCCTGGGGACGGGGAGCTTCCTGGGGGTCGTGGCGCGGCAGCTGGGCGTTTCCCTGTCCTCTGCCAGCCGCTGCCTGGATGCGTTTGTGGATGCTATGATCCCCCATTTGGGCGAGTTCATTGTGTTCCCGACCAGTGAGGCAGGGCGGCAGCGGGTCCGGGGGGAGTTTCACGCCATCGCGGGCTTCCCCAATGTCATCTCAGCCGTGGACGCGACACATGTGGCCATCCTGGCCCCCCATGAGGAACCAGCACTGTACCGCAACCGCCATCGCCAGTACTCTATCAACGTGCAGGCGACCTGCGATGCCAGGGCTCGGTTCACCAGTGTCACGGCAAAGTTTCCGGGCAGCGTCCACGACGCTGCCATCTTCGATGCCTCTGCTGTGAAACGACTCCTGGAAGGCTGGCCTGAAGGGGCTGGCTGGCTCCTAGGTGCGCTATGGGGGCCTGGTGGGGAAGGAGGGGGCCATGGCCCACGGCTGTGTTTCACACCACCCATTCTCCTGCAGGTGACCGGGGATACCCCCTGCGCCCGTACCTCCTGACGCCCTATCCGGTGGACATCCCGGGCCCGGTGGCGCGCTTCAACGTGTCGCATCGTGCAACACGCATGGTGATCGAAAGGGCATTCGGGCAGCTGAAACAAAGGTTCCGTTGTCTACACCTGACTGGGGGCCGCCTGATGCGGACGCCCAATAAGGCCGCCCGGCTGTTTGTGGTGTGCGCCATGTTGCACAACCTCTGCATTCGCAGGAACACCCCACTTGTCGAGGCAGAGGGGGCAGGCCAGGCATCCATGGAGGTGGCAGCCCCGGATGAGGAGCCAGTGCGGCGGCCAGGGCAGGACCCCCGTGGCATCGCGTGCCGTCAGGCGGTAACCGCAGAGTACTTCGGACCGTGACATTCAGGGCAGTTGGCAGCCTGCAGGGATGGGGGGGTCAGCACCTGGATGTCCCCACACGGGCCGACCCACCACACGGGCCGACCCACGACCGTTGGTCTCCTCCCCCGGACCCCCGCCCTGCCTGCTGCAGCCCCCACCTGGAGCCGTCCCAGAGGGCCCGCAGCATCCCGTCCCTGACAGAGAAAGAGGCCAGACACATTGGAGCAATGATTGTAATAAAACGCTTTACTTTAAAACAGCAGCAGATGCTTTGTTAAAAATGGCCATACAACTGGCCTGTAAACAGGCCCAGGCCCCAACAGGGGGCACAGGGCAGAACAACAGGGTGGTGGAGGTGGAGGGGAACGGGACACTGTCCTGGTGGCAGATGGGGGGCTCAGGGGGGCGGGTGGGCAGGAGCCATGCCCAGGCCGACGAGCAGGGCCGAGTGGACAGCCAGCAGGTCCCTCTGCCTGGCCAGAACCTCCTCCAGCTGGGCCACAATGGTCCCCTCCAGGACCAGCGAAGGGCGCCGCTCCACGTGCCGGAGGTGGCTCACGACGAGCTGGACCTGGCCATGGACGGACCAGGCCGCCCCCTCGATGTTGCGGAGGCGTCGCCGGACGTCGGCCTCCCGACTCGCCGCCTCCCGCCTCCCCAGGTCCACGTGCTGCTGGACCCGCCGCAGCGCACGGTTCAGCCTCGGCACCAGTGCAGAGCCTGTGGAATGCAAGGGGGAGAAAGGGGCGTGAGACAGGGGTGCCAGCAGGCACGCTGTGCTGAGGGTCCCCTACCCAGGTGAACCTCCGAGGCCCCCTGGGCCACTGCCCCACCCATCAGCTGGAGGCCCTCCGGCTTGCTGAACCCCTGCCAGGGCCAGACAGACGCCCACAATGCCGCCAGGCCTCGGCACCACTACACTGCTCCCCTCGGGCTCCCCAGAGCCCTGACCGTGGCATCACCATCCCTGGAACCCACTCAGCAGTTCCCCGCCACCCTGGGCTGTGGGCCTGGACCGTGGCAGCTCCCACGGGCACCGGCTGCCTGGCATGGAGGGGTCACATAGGGGCCAGGGGACATCCCCTTCAGGGCAACCCGCTGGGCTCCAGCAGCCAGCCAGCCAGCCACCATGCTGCAACGTGCCCTGCCAATGGCAGTGGCCTGCAGGTGTAGCGCATCGTGGCCTCCAGACCCCATTCCCGGGGTGCCCAGTACAGCGTGGGGGGGGGGTCGGGGGATACTTACAGTGGCACTGGGCCATGGCAGACCGACTCCATCCCGTCTGGGTGGCCTGGTCCCGCAGCGATGTGGCCACAGATGGTGGTGTGGGTGGTGCCGCCTCTGCCACCGCAGGAGTTGAGGGCTGCTCCCAGGTGTCCACGTCCTCCTCTTCCTCCCCCGGGTCAACCGTGGCCACGGGTGGGGTCTGCACCTCCTCCTCCTCCTCCTCCACCAGGTCATCCGCAGCCTCAGGTGGGGTCTCCTCCTCCTCCTCCTCCTCCTCCTCCTCCACAGCAAACACTGCAGGGACCTGAGGTGCGGCAGGGGAGGGGGGCCCTGATGGTAGGGCCACCGCGCCTCCCTCAACCCCCTCCCTGGAGGAAGGGGACGAGGAGGTGGACGACACCACCCGCAGCACACGGCGCCGCAATGGAGGGGTGGATGGCGGCAATGCAGCTGCTGGTGCTGGTGGTGGCGGTGCTGCTGCTGCTGCTGCTGCTGCTGCTGCTGCTGGTGATGCTGGAGCAGCTGGCGGCGATGCTGGTGGTGGCGGTGCTGCTGCTGCTGCTGCTGCTGCTGCTGCTGCTGCTGGTGGTGATGCTGGAGCAGCTGGCGGCGATGCTGGTGCCGCTGGTGGTGGTGGTGCCGCTGCTGCTGCTGCTGCTTCTGCCACCGCTGCTGCCGCTACCTCTCTCCGCCCCTGTGCCTGGCGTATGGCCGCTGTGGGGGAGACCGGACATGCTGTGAGTGCCCCCAGGCCCACGGCACCCTCAGCCCCCTGACCCCCGTCCACCCCTGTGACATAGGCAGCCCCTTCCACCCCCGCATGGCCCCTGCATGGCGATGTTGCCATCTGACCTGGCATAGCCCCCCCAGGCCATGTGGTCCCATGTTCCCACAGTGGCACCTCTCCCCCCACAGCCCGTCTGCCACCCATGGGCCACCAGGTGCCCGGTACAGGGCAAGCCCTGTGCCGAGCTGGCATGTTCGGGAGGGCGGCCCTGACAGCCTGGCAGCCTGCATGGGATGGAGCAGGGGGATTGTGGTAGGCTCCGTGTCCTCCAAGACCCTGTACCAGGCCAGCTGTACCTGGCAGGTGAGGTCAGTGAGGCAGAACCGACGCTCTGCCCGAGGACCATACGTCCTGAGGCTGGTGCCTGTGGAACTCCCAGCATGGGGACGGTGGTGCGTACAGCTCCAGGGACGGGGTCCTGTAGGCTGCCCCAGGTCGGAGGCCTGGCATGGCCACCTCTGTGGACCCTGTCGGGTCAACCCAGTCGCGTGACATGCATGCACAGGGGGGTGGGATGGGGGGGTCCGGTGCCCTGTACTCCCATGCCCTCCTGGCGCCCCGTGGCGGGGTCACTGGGAGATTCCGGAAGGGATCCTGCGGTGGGGCCAGGGGGGCCAGCCAGGCAGCAGGCACAGGCCTATGGCCAGGGGCCTTGGTATTCAGCCATGGAGGGCGGGGGTTGGCGTGGGAGGGCCCAGGGCAGCCCAGGGAGGGGGCTGCCGCACACAGGGCCGCAGCCTAGGCCCCACCCAGCCTGCACTAGCTCCTGGAGAGCACTGAGCCATGCCAGGCAGGGCCCACAGTAAGGGGTGTCTGTAACAGCCGGCCCTCAGGGGCCATGGAGGGGTCCCCTCCTCCTCTGGCAGGCCTCCCGCACCACACCCGACCCCCTCTCCCCCCAGGCCCCCAGTGGCTCAGTGTTGGGTGCACCCCCCCTGTGAGTTCCCACAGCCCGGGGCCCTCCCTGGGTGGCAGTGCGGCTGGTGGGTGCCCCTCTGCCCCCACCCTGCCAACGCCCCAACCCCAGGACACAGACTTACCAGTATGGAGCCGGTTCCCATAACGGGGCCGCCCTGCTCGCCTCCAGAGCCGCAGCATGGCCCCATACAGGGGTGGGGGGTGCCTGCTGGGGCGACCCTCATGCCGGTCCCGGTGCCTCCTCTCCTTGTAGAAGGCCACCTTGAGGGCCTTCCAGCGGGCCCTGCATTGGCCCACGGAGCGCTGAAAGCCCTGGCCAGCCAGGACCTGCAGCACCTCTGCCCACGCCTCCCTGTTGGGGGCAGTGCTGGAGGCCATGAGGGTGGGTAGGTAGGGGCTCTGGGCAACTGCTGCCACCATGGCTGCCGTCTCCTCTGGAGACCACCTGCGCCTCCACACGACTGGAGCGGCCGCCATTTTGCGTCGGAATGGCGTCCGTCGCCCGATCGTGACGTCACGGAGAGCGCGGCCGTGGGGTGCACTAATGGCGGACTGACGACGGAAGGGCGGACCAAGTGCGGACGATAGTCGCCACGGCTGGGGCACCCTGGGAGGTCTGCCTGTAGCCGTTCCGGCGTTCCCTGGCTGCATCAGCTATGCTCCAACCCACCTCGTGTGCCACGGCGACCGCCCCTGTATGGATGCCAGGCCCGTCCCCCCCTCCCCTCCCTGCTGTGCCAGGCAGGGCTGCTTTGCCCCATGCTGTGTCCTCTCAGGGCAGCTCCGGCAGTCCCCTGCCGGATTGGATTCATGTAGGGGTCAGTGTGTTGCTGCCTGTATACATGTGTGTGTGTGTGTGGGGGGGGGGGGTGTTGTGCTTGTGTGACATTGCATGTGGGGATCTCATTGGGGCTCTGCCCCAGGGTCATTTTTATTGTGCTGGCAGCATGACCTAGGTGCCTGGGCAAGGCTGCCATGGGGTCGTCACTGGTCACGCAGCCAACCCTACCCTCCGTCGGCTGGAGCACTTGCAGTCCTGGAGGCTCCGCCTCCTCCCCTGTGGCACTGCTGCCTGCACAGTAGGGGGGTGGGTGGGGCAGCAAGCAAAGATGCCTGGGAGTTGGAGAAGGAGCAGCAGAGGGGGTTGCAGGGTTGGCCCCTAGGCCTCTGGCAGCATCGAGGCAGACGACGGTGGACCTTGTTCCCTGCGGCCCCTGGGGAGCTCGCAGGCTGGTAGGTGGCGGAGACAGTTCCTGGGGGGACAGTCCACGAGGGGGTGCTCCATGTCAGCTGGTGCATGGTAGCAATTGCCATTGCAGACCAGCCACTGTATCAGTTGCAAATGGCTGCCTGCCGGGAGGGAGACATCAGACACAGCTGAGAGGTGTGCCACACATAGCTTGCTCTGGGCTGCTTCCCTGGGTGTACGGAGAGCATGATCCTGTAAGGGGAAAGGGTCAAAGAGAGAGACAACTACCGTGGCTACCCTTGCAATACTTACCTGTCAGTTGACCCTGTGGGGAACAGGGGGGTGGGGGACAGCTGGTGTCTACATTGGGCTCACTGTTCCACAGTTGTGGCGTTGTCCGCTCACATGACTACAGGCAGCTATCAGACGCACCAGTGCTACCGAGGCATGTAACCTATATATCATGGCAGGCATTGCAGGCAGCTATGAGACAAGACATTGGTATAGAGGCATATCATGGGAGGCTATGCAGGCAGCTATGAGACAGGACATTGGTCAAGAGACATATCATGGCAGGCATTGCAGGCAGCTATGAGACAAGACATTGGTATAGAGGCATATAATGGGAGGCTATGCTGGCAGCTATGAGACAGGTCATTGGTCAAGAGACATATCATGGCAGGCATTGCAGGCAGCTATGAGACAAGACATTGGTATAGAGGCATTTCATGGCAGGCTATGCAGGCAGCTATGAGACAGGTCATTGGTCAAGAGACATATCATGGCAGGCATTGCAGGCAGCTATGAGACAAGACATTGGTATAGAGGCATATCATGGCAGGCTATGCAGGCAGCTATGAGACAGGACATTGGTCAAGAGACATATCATGGCAGGCATTGCAGGCAGCTATGAGGCAAGACATTGGTATAGAGGCATGTATCCTACCTATGTTTCTCTATGCAAAGAGGCAGACATCAGACCACATGAAGGCATGAACCCTGCACTTACCTGCACTTACCTGCTGGTGTTGTTGCCTGTGGGGGGGAGAGGGGCTGGGAGAAAGACATGGGTTAGCAAACACTTGCATGGAGACAGCTGCCCAGGCACAGGAGTAACCAGTTTGGCCACAGGCAGAACAGCCCTCTCTGCCCTAGAGGGGGGCAGAGAGGAGAGAGGAGATGAGAAGAGAGACGTGGGGTGTTAGAAAAGTTTTCAAAGTCCCACTTTGTGGCTGCTGGGGGACAGAACCCCACGCCACGTGCTCAGAGAAAGAGAGAGAGAGAGTGACTGGGGGCCTGGGGCTGGGCTTTTGTGGGAATGAGGCTGGGTGGGGCTGGGTGGTGATAGGCTCCCTATCTTAGGCATAACTCTGTCGGTTTCCAGACCTAGCAGGCCCAACTCCGTCCTAACTCTGACCTAACTCAGGAGTAGGGTGTTAGAAATTTTCAGGAGAGGGCTGGCTTGGGTAAGGTAAAATGGCTCCTATTGGTCTCCTCTAATTTGGGTCCACGTTTTTGGTCGACCTAACTTTTGTGTCAGCATTTGGGTGGGAGGGGGCGTGTCTGTGCTCGCCAGGGTCTGGAATCCGACGTTAATTGGTCTCCGCCCCCGTTCCGCCCACGTTCCGCCCATGGTCCGCCCACTTTTAGGTCGAAGTTAGGTCCGAGTTGTGCCGGCGTCTGTGGTGCGCATGTGTGCCGTTTTTGGTCCGGGCTTGGTCCGTCGGTCCTAAGTTTGACCTAACTTCGCCCTAACTTCGTCCTAAATGGTTGCGTTCCAGACCTAACTTCGACCTAACTGACTTAGGCTGACTTTAGGTCTGACTTGGGCTGCTTAGCACTTGGGTTGGAATGCGCTGTTAGACACTTCAATATCAAGACAATTTTTAAACCCACCTCCAAAATAGAACAACTGCTTCGCAACCCAAAGGACGCCAGACCATTACTGTCCAATTCTGGAATTTACTGTATACCTTGTGATTGTGGGAGAAAATATATTGGTACTACAAAAAGAATGATCAAAACAAGGATATCGGAACATGAACGCGCGGTTCGTCTACGACATAAGGATGTCTCAGCTCTCGCAGAACATTCAATGACAACCAACCATAGTATTTTGTTCAATGAGACTAAATGTCTGGCTAATGATCCTAACAATAGAACGCGCCAGAATCTGGAAGCAATTGAGATTAGTAAAAGAAGATCGCAAAATCTTATTAACCGCCAACAAGAATTAACATTTATTGACAAAATATGGTTTCCAGTATTGCACAAATATGCAAGGAACAATATATGTTAATTCTGCCTTTAGAATCTGTCCAATGTTCCTTTAAGATCTATGTTAAGCTCTGCCTGTGTTTCCCTTTAAGTTCCGTTTCTGTCAGTTGGTTTTCAGTACCATCCCAACAGCCAAGCTGTTTAGACCTAGATAATGTCTTAGGAAATAAGACGAAACGTCGGTTGTATTTATATTTAATTACATGGCTACTTCACCCATAAAACCTGTGTCCTGTATTCTAGTAGCTGGCCATGAAAGCTTTCGTTCTATGAGGAGGAGAAAGTGTTGATTATGCATGACGTTTAGTTTGCTATAAAAGCTTTGAATGCCTCGTGTTCGGGGCCTCAGCCTTTTGGAACCAATTCCACTGTAGTCATTTCTTCCATGGAATAAATCTATCCTGAATTCTATTTTCTGTCGCTATGCTGTTATTAAACAACGTGGGGCCGGAATCCAGTACTACTTAAATGGTGTACTACAGAAATAGCTTCCTTTGGAGCTCACACCTTACTTCACATCAAACAACCCACATGGGGGAGAAACCATATAAGTGTTTGGAGTGTGAAAAGAGTTTCCTTCAGAGCTCAGACGTGACTTTGCATCAAAGAATCCACACAAGGGAGAAACCATATAATTGCTAGGAGTTTGGAAAGAGCTTAAGAACATAAGAAGAGCCCTGCTGGATCAGACCAATGGCCCTTCTTGTCCAGCTTCCTGTATCTTACAGTGGTGCCACCAGATGCCTCAGGGAGCACACAAGCAACAAGATAACTGTATCTATTGCCACTCCCTTGCACCTGGAGTACAGAGAGAACCTAAAACCAGGACGTTGCTTCTAGTGTTGTACGAGAGGGAATAGAACTTCCCTCTATATCCACTCTCTCTATCTCATGTATAGTTTTATACGTCTCACGGCACAATCCGGTGTAGAATTAGGCTGGCGGAGCGAGCGCTCTGGAGGAATCTGGAGTGCTGTGGAGGAGGAATCTGGGCAGCGTCCCAAGGGGATAGGAGGGAGCCAGAACTCGGGCGAGCTCTTCTCCACAGCTGGGGGGCTCCTGCTTGCCAGGGTCCAAATCTGCCCCTGCGACCACAGGTGGGCTGGCCCTGAGGCACGCTGGCCGTCCATTCCTGGGTGCCAGAAAACAAGCCTCCACTTAAAGGAGCCAAGTCTGGACTACTGAACCCAGCAAGGATGATATAACCCTTCGGGGTGACTTTGCCAGAAGCCCATTCCCACATTTTCATAGAACCATAGATAGAATTTTGTACGCACAATACTGGAAGAATTCAGAAATACCTTCGCTGGAAGATTGGTGGAAAAAAGTTTTGGATTTTGCAAAAATTGACAAACTCAACATTTTAATTAAAGAGAAGTCAGTAAATCTTTTTATGAACAATTGGAAACCACTTACTGTCTTTTTCTGAGAAAGAGGGGCTGATATGTGGATTTGACAAATTGTCTGAGATATATTTGGCTTAGTTGAATAGTATAAGTAGAAAGTAGAGAATAGTATGCTAGTAGGATACACTGCTTCGCACTTGCTGTAATCTTTTGAAATATTAACAGCCCATTCCAACCCAACTCCTCTCCAAGTCAGGCATAAGTGTGGCCTAAGTGCAGCCTAAGTTAGGCAGAAGTTATGCCTGAGGTAGGTCAGAGTTATGCCTGAGTTAGGCAGGCTGCAGTTTCTGTGGCCCAGCACCACCCCAGGATCCAGGCAACACTTACCTCCCAGGCAGGCAGGCTCTTCTCCAGGCTCCATGTCTGGCTCAGGCATGTGCAGGCCTCTGTCTGCATGTGTCAGCGTCCATCCATGGCAGCTGCCGCAGGGTCTGTCGCAGCCCGGTCGCAAAGGGGCTGACCGCAGGCATAGGGGTTGCGCCAGTCATGTGGTGGGCGTAGGGCAGGTGACAGGTGAGCGAGGTGCCTGAGCCCAGCCGCCACAGGGCACCCTGTGCATCAGCCACCTGCTGCAGGGGAGAGTGGCCGTCCCCTCCCTCCTGCAGAAGGCGATGCCACCCCCAAGCCACGTTGAGGCTGCACTGGGGGGTGAGCGGGGGAGGGAAGGGGAGGGGGTGGGAATGTCACACACAAGGGGGGTCTCATGAGGACTGGAACTGCCTCTGACATGACTCGCCCGTGCGCTGCCTGAAGCCCTGGGCCTCCAAGGCTGGGGCAATGCCCACAAAGAAGGCATCCCGGCGTGCCTGCTGCTCTGTGCCCCGGCCAAGACCGAGAGATGCCTTGGGCTTGTCTGCTGTGAGCGTGAAGGGCTCACATAGCTCATCACACCCCCAGATGGGGCGACGACGGCGCCTCACGGCAGGCGCTCGGGCAGGGTGGGGGGTGGCCAGCAGCCATCATCAGGAAGTGGGAGGGGAGGCAGACACACAGGCAGGCAGGCAGGGGGTGCTGGGGAGGGGCATGGGTGGGTCAGAGGCAGACAGACAGACAGACAACAAGGCTGGTGGGAGACAGATTCCAAGAGAGGGGTCTGCAGAGACCGATAGGGACACAGGGGGCGCTCCGCAGATGAAGGTGATGCATAAACAGGCGCCTCTTATGCAGACAGACTTTGGGCGGAAGTGGCTGCATTACAGGCGGACCTTCGACGGAGGCGCCTGCATTACAGGTGGACCTTCGACGGAGGCGCCTGCATTACAGGCGGACACCCTGGCTGTCACTGTTTGCCTGCCTGAGAGGCCCCCCCGACTCCCCCTCCCCTCTGTGCCATGGGGGTCTGGCAGCGCCCCTGCTGGGTTCTCCCAAGGAAGGCCGTGGCAGTCCCTGGCTGGGACTCATGGAGGGGCTTCAGTGCTGGGGGCTGTCTGGGTGTGTGGGGTAATGCTTGTGTAAACACTGGGCACGTATGTTTCACTGGGGCTCTGCCCAAGGGGCATCTTTATTGTTCTGGAACGTTAGCAGAGATGGCCAGGCGAGGCTGCCAGGGGGTAGTCACAGCAGCCAATCTGAAAGCAGCAGCAGCACACCTGCCCCATGGACCTGGAGATGCAGGCTCTTCCCCTGTGGAACCACAGCCTGCTGCATAGAAAGGGGAGGGGCAGCAAGTAGGCAGCCAGGGAGGTGGAGCAGCAGCAGCAGCGCCGGCAGCTGAGGAGGGTTGCAGGGCTGGCTCCCTGACCTCTGGCAGCATCGAGGCAGACAACAGTGGGGCAACCAGACTGCAGGCCCAGGGGTGCTCCCAGGAAGGTAGGTGGTAGTGGACGTTCCTGGGGAGACAAAAAACAAGGGGGAGTTACGTGTCAGCTGGTGTGTGGAAGCAATCGCCAGTGAAGAAATGCCAGTGTGTCGGTTGCAAAAGCCTGCAGGGAGAGAAATAAAACACAGCTGAGAGGTGTGACACACATAGCATGGTCTGGGCTGCTTACCTTGGTGTAAGGAGAGCATGATCCTGTAAGGGGAAAGGGTCAAAGAGAGAGACAACAACACAACTTGGGGGTCACACCCATGGCAAAGTTAGCAATACTGACCTGTCAGTAGACCCTGTGGAGAAAGGGGGGGGGGGGAACAGCTGGTGTCTACATAAGGCTAACAGTTCCACACTTGTGGCATTTGCTGCTCACATGACTACAGGCAGCAATCAGACACAACAGTGGTAAAGAGACATGTATCCTATATATCATAGCAGGCAAAGCAGGCAGCTATGAGACAAGACATTGGTAGAGAGGCATATCATGGCAGGCTATGCAGACAGCTATGAGACAACACATTGGTAGAGAGGCATATCATGGCAGGCTATGCAGACAGCTATGAGACAACACATTGGTAGAGAGGCATGTCATGGCAGGCTATGCAGACAGCTATGAGACAACACATTGGTAAAGAGGCATGTATCCTTCCTATATTTCTAAATGCAAAGAGGCAGCAGTCAGACCACATGTCAGCACAAACCCTGCTCTTACCTGCTGGTGTTGTTGCCTGTGGGGGGGGGGGAGATGGGCTGGGAGAAAGACATGGGTTAGCAAACACTTGCATGGAGGCAGCTGCCCAGGCACAGCTGTAAACAGGTTGGCCGCAGCCAGAACAGCCCTCTCTGCCCTAGAGGGAGGCAGAGAGGAGAAGAGAGAAGTGGGGTGTTTGTGAATTTTGCCCTCCACCGACAAAGTCCCACTTTGTGGCTGTGGGGGACAGAACCCCACACCACGTGCTCAGAGAGAGAGAGAGTGACTGGAGGTCTGGGGCTGGGCTTTTGTGGGAAAGAGGCTGGGTGGGGCTGGGTGCTGATAGGCTCCCTATCTTAGGCATAACTCTGTCAGTTTCCAGACCTAGCAGGCCCAACTCTGTCCTAACTCTGACCTAACTCAGGAGTAGGGTGTTAGAAATTTTCAGGAGAGGGCTGGCTTGGGTAAGGTAAAATGGCTCCTATGGGTCTCCTCGAATTTGGGTCCACCTTTTTGGTCGACCTAAATTTTGTGTCAGCATTTGTGTTGGAGGGGGCGTGTCTGTGCTTGCCAGGGTCTGGAATCCAACGCTAATTGGTTGCCGCCCCCGTTACACCCACGGTCCGCCCATGTTCCGCCCACTTTTAGGTCAACTTTAGGTCTGACTTGTGCTGCTTAGCCCTTGGGTTGGAATGGGCTGTTTTTAGTCAGTCGGTCATAACTTCGACCTAACATTGACCTAACTTCACCCTAAATGGTTGCATTCCAGACCTAACTTTGACCTAAACGACTTAGGCTGACTTTAGGTCTGACTTGGGCTGCTTAGCACTTGGGTTGGAATGGGCTGTCAGTATTTTGTTTTTAGCATTTTATTACCTGACTGTTTGGTAAGTTCATAAGTTCGTTATATTCCATGACCAGGATGTCCAAGGATACCATTTGCAACGCCGCTGGTGTTGCCTTAGCTAAGCTTTGTGTTAAGTTCCATATGCTTTGGTTAAATGGGCTAGTAGAATATCGAGAAGCATCTGAATTTACATATGTGTCCCCTCACGGCTCGAGTGTGGTGGATTATGCCCTGGTATCTCTAGCAATGAAACCTCGGGTGAGGGAATTTGTAATTGGAGACTATATTCTCAGTGACCATCTGCCACTGATAATGGTACTTGATTAAACCATCCTAGATCACTGATGATCCCCTCTTCTGAGGTGTCCTGTGACCGCATGAGTAAGATCTTGTGCAACAAAGAGCTTACTCCAACGTTCTGTAAGTTAATTACTGGGGGGAAGTGCAAGGAGCTGATAAGATCTATTTTAACAGAGGCTGATTCCTCTGTCCAAATTGAGCACTATGGAAGTTTGATAAAATATCTACAAGTGGAGCTGGGTGATAAATCTCCAAGGGCATATGATGTCCCTCCCAGCATGAGAGTTTGGTTTGATTGTGATTGTTGGGAACTTAAAAGACTAATTTGAAAGTCCTATTTAGAGTTTAGGAATACCAACAATTTGAGAGCATTGGCTAATTATTTTGTACTTAAGAAGCAGCTAAAAGTATTGATGCTGAATAAGAAGCAGAAAGCCGCATTAGAACAATGGAATAAATTGCTATTAGCAATATCCCAGAGAAATAATAAACCCTTCTGGGCATGTGTTTCAGGCTCTTTTAGGAAAGATGCCTTCAATCCAGCTTTGATTTCTCCATCTAGATGGGGAAAATACTTTTCTGATCTCTTTTGTGATTTAAATAGTTCTCAGCAAACCCTTCTGGAACCCATATCCACCGAACTTCCAGCTTGGCCCCCAGTTTCTATAGAGGAGGTGAAACAGTTAATCCTTCAACTTAAAAGTGGCAAGGCTTCCGGCCCTGATGCCATTCCACCAGAATTGCTTAAATGTAATCCAGAATGGTGGGCATTGTTACTTGCACCTCTGTTCACAATCAATGGACAGTAATGCAATAATGCCAAGAGATTGGTTGAAGGCGCTAGTTATTCCAATTTACAAGAAAAGTGATAGCACTCTACCTTCAAACTATAGGCCCATTACAGCCCATTCCAACCCAAGTGCTAAGCAGCCCAAGTCAGACCTAAAGTCAGCCTAAGTCGTTTAGGTCGAAGTTAGGTCTGGAACACAACCATTTAGGGCGAAGTTAGGTCGAAGTTAGGTCGAACTTAGGACCGACGGACTAAGAACGGACTAAGAACGGCGCACATGCGCACCACAGACGCCGGCACAACTCGGACCTAAAATCGGCCTAAAAGTGGGCGGACCATGGGCGGACCATGGGCGTAACGGGGGTGGAAACCAATTAATGTCGGATTCCAGACCCTGGCGAGCACAGACATGCCCCCTTCAACACAGAAGCTGACACAAAAGTTAGGTTGACCAAAAAGGTGGTCCCAAATTCGAGGAGACCCATAGGACCCATTTTACCTTACCCAAGCCAGCCCTCTCCTGAAAATTTCTAACACCCTACTCCTGAGTTAGGTCAGAGTTAGGACGGAGTTGGGCCTGCTAGGTCTGGAAACCAACAGAGTTATGCCTAAGATAGGGAGCCTATCAGCACCCAGCCCCACCCAGCCTCTTTCCCACAAAAGCCCAGCCCCAGACCTCCAGTCTCTCTCTCTCTCTCTGAGCACGTGGCGTGGGGTTCTGTCCCCCACAGCCACAAAGTGGGACTTTGAAAAATTTTCAAACACCCCACTTCTCTCTTCTCCTCTCTGCACCCCTCTAGGGCAGAGAGGGCTGTTCTGGCTGTGGCCAACCTGTTTACAGCTGTGCCTGGGCAGCTGCCTCCATGCAAGTGTTTGCTAACCCATGTCTTTCTCCCAGCCCCTCTTCCCCCCCCACAGGCAACAACACCAGCAGGTAAGAGCAGGTAAGAGCAGGGTTTGTGCTGACATGTGGTCTGACTGCTGCCTCTTTGCATTTAGAAATATAGGAAGGATACATGCCTCTTTACCAATGTGTTGTCTCATAGCTGTCTGCATAGCCTGCCATGACATGCCTCTTTACCAATGTCTTGTCTCATAGCTGCCTGCATAGCCTGCCATGACATGCCTCTCTACCAATGTCTTGTCTCATAGCTGCCTGCATAGCCTGCCATGACATGCCTCTCTACCAATGTGTTGTCTCATAGCTGCCTGCATAGCCTGCCATGACATGCCTCTCTACCAATGTGTTGTCTCATAGCTGCCTGCATAGCCTGCCATGATATATAGGATACATGCCTCTTTACCACTGTTGTGTCTGATTGCTGCCTGTAGTCATGTGAGCAGACAATGCCACAAGTGTGGAACTGTTAGCCTTATGTAGACACCAGCTGTTCCCCCCCACCTTTTCTACACAGGGTCTACTGACAGGTCAGTATTGCTAGGTTTGCCATGGTAGTGACCCCCAAGTTGTGTTGTTGTCTCTCTCTTTGACCCTTTCCCCTTACAGGATCATGCTCTCCTTACACCCAGGTAAGCAGCCCAGACCATGCTGCCCAGACCATGCTATGTGTGTCACACCTATCAGCTGTGTTTTATTTCTCTCCCTGCAGGCTTTTGCAACTGACACACTGGCTTGTCTTCAATGGCGACTGCTTCCACACACCAGCTGCCATGTGACTCCCCCTTGTTTTTTGTCTCCCCAGGAACGTCCACTACCACCTACCTTCCTGGGAACACCCCTGGGCCTGCAGTCTGGTTGCCCCACTGTCGCCTCCCTCGATGCTGCCAGAGGTCAGGGAGCCAGCCCTGCAACCCTCCTCAGCTGCCAGTGCTGCTGCTGCTCCACCTCCCTGGCTGTAGTTCTTGCTGTCCCTCCCCTTTCTATGGAGCAGGCTGTGGTTCCACAGGGGAAGAGCCTGCATGTCCAGGTCCATGGGGCAGGTGTGCTGCTGCTGCTTTCAGATTGGCTGCTGTGACTACCCCTGGCAGCCACGCCTGGCCATCTCTGCTAACGTTCCAGAACAATAAAGACGCCCCTTGGGCAGAGCGCCAGTGAAACATATGTGCCCAGTGTTTACACAAGCATTGCCCCCCACACACAGACAGCCCCCAGCACTGAAGCCCCTACATGAGTCCCAGCTAGGGACTGCCACGGCCTTCCCTGGGAGAACACAGCAGGGGCGCTGCCACACCCCCATGGCACAGAAGGGAGTGGGGAGTGGGGGGGGCCTCTCAGGCAGGCAAACAGTGACAGCCAGGGCGTCCGCCCGTAATGCAGGCGCCTCCGTCGAAGGTCCGCCCATAATGCAGCCGGCCTCCGTCGAAGGTCCACCCATAATGCAGGCGCCTCCGTCGGTCCACCCATAATGCAGCCGACCTCCATCGAAGGTCCACCCATAATGCAGGCGCCTCCGTCGGTCCACCCATAATGCAGGGGCCTCCGTCGAAGGTCCGCCCATAATGCAGCCGACCTCCGTCGAAGGTCCGCCCATAATGCAGCCGACCTCCATCGAAGGTCCACCCATAATGCAGGCGCCTCCGTCGGTCCACCCATAATGCAGCCGACCTCCATCGAAGGTCCACCCATAATGCAGGCGCCTCCGTCGGTCCACCCATAATGCAGCCGACCTCCATCGAAGGTCCACCCATAATGCAGCCGACCTCCATCGAAGGTCCACCCATAATGCAGCCGCTTCCGCCCAAAGTCTGTCTGCGTAAGAGGCGCCTGTTTATGCATCACCTTCATATGCGGAGCGCCCCCTGTGTCCCTATCGGTCTCTGCAGACCCCTCTCTCGGAATCTGTCTCCCACCAGCCTGGTTGTCTGTCTGTCTGTTTCTGACCCACCCATGCCCCTCCCCAGCACCCCCTGCCTGCCTGCCTGCCTGTGTATCTGCCTCCCCTCCCACTCCCTGATGATGGCTGCTGGCCACCCCCCACCGTGCCAGAGCGCCTGCCGCGAGGCGCCGTCGTCGCCCCATCTGGGGGTGTGATGAGCTGCGTGAGCCCTTCACACTCGCAGCAGACAAGCCCAAGGCATCTCTCGGTCTTGGCCGGGGCACAGAGCAGCAGGCACGCCGGGATGCCTTCTTTGTGGGCATTGCCCCGGCCCTGGAAGCCCTGGGCTTCAGGCAGCGCACGGGCAAGTCATGTCAGAGGCAGTTCCAGACCTCATGAGACCACCCTTGTGTGTGACGTTCCCACCCCCCTCCTTCCCTTCCCTCTCCCGCTCACCCCCCAGTGCAGCCTCAACGTGGCTTGGGGGTGGCATCGCCTTCTACAGGAGGGAGGGGACGGCCACTCTCCCCTGCAGCAGGTGGCTGATGCACAGGGTGCCCTGTGGCGGTTGGGCTCAGGCACCTCGCTCACCTGTCACCTGCCCTGCGCCCACCACATGACTGGCGCAACCCCCCTGCCTGCGGTCAGCCCCTTTGCGACCGGGCTGCGACAGACCCTGCGGCAGCTGCCATGGATGCACTAGAGGATGCACTAGCACTAGAGGCAGGTGGTAGGCCTGCATCTGCCAGACAGAGGCCTGCACATGCCCGAGCCAGACACGGAGCCTGGAGAAGAGCCTGCCTGCCTGGGAGGTAAGTGTTGCCTGGATTCTGGGGTGGTGCTGGGCCACAGAAACTGCAGCTTGCCTAACTCAGGCATAACTCTGACCTACCTCAGGCATAACTTCTGCCTAACTTAGGCTGCACTTAGGCCACACTTAGGCCTGACTTGGAGAGGAGTTGGGTTGGAATGGGCTGTTAGTCTGCTATCTGTTTTAGGTAAGCTTTATGCCAAACATCTACTCAATAAGCTCACCTCATGGGCTAATGACCAAAACATTTTGGGCCCAGAGCAAACCAGTTTTCGCCAGGGTAAATCTACTATGGACAACTGTATATTATGATCTTATTGAATTAATAAGCAATTTAAATTCCCTAGGCAGAAACTTTATGCAGCTTTTTTGGACCTAAAAGGAGCATTTGATTCTATTGACAGAGAGCTTTTATGGGACAAACTCTCAAAAATGGACATGAATAAAAAGGCTTCTTTTTCTTATCAGAACCCTCTATTCCAATACTTCTTGTAAAATCAGACGTTCTTGGGAACAGTGGGGTAGCCAGGCTCCCCAGCAACTGGGGCGGAAAAGCCCGCCGCCCCATTATGCAAATTAAGTAAGTAATTTGCATAATGAGTTTTCTGGGGTTTTTTTTAGTTTTTCGCGGTTTTTCCGCAAATTTAAAGTGTAAAACAGTGATTTTCAACGCGTGTGTGTGCTTTGCGGCCACTTATCTGAGCTCCAGGACGTTCCAGCAGGCTGGCAGCAGCAGCGACGATCTTCTTATTATCGCATTCGCAAACCTTCCGGACTCGGAGTTTGCGCATGCCCATTCCGTCCTTGCAAACTCCGTCGGTTTGCGCATGCGTAAACTCCGGAAACTCCTGCGCCCGGAGCAGGGAGAGGCTGTGTGCCCTGGCGCAGGAGTTTTCGGAGTTTACGCATGCGCAAACCCACGGAGTTTGCAAGGACGGAATGGGCATGCGCAAACTCCGAGTCCGGAAGGTTTGCGAATGCGATAATAAGAAGATCGTCGCTGCTGCTGCCAGCCTGCTGGAACGTCCTGGAGCTCAGATAAGTGGCCGCAAAGCACACACACGCGTTGAAAATCACTGTTTTACACTTTAAATTTGCGGAAAAACCGCGAAAAAACATTCAAATTTAAGGATTCCCGCGCCCCACTCCCGAGCCTCTCCGCCCCTCCCAGAGCCTCTCCGCCCTAACGCCCTGGGGCCCACCGCCCCACCGCACCATATCAGCCGACGCCTCTGCTTGGGAAGGCGATTTAACTCCACCAATCAAGACAAATAGAGGTGTTAAACAAGGGTGCATTTTGGCTCCAACATTGTTCAATTTAGATATAATTGCAGACTCTCACGACGTGACCATATTTTTGAGTTAAAAACCCACATATTTCCGGGTAAGACTACGTCGTTTATAAATTCTTTATTACAAAGACAAGATGTTAGCAGTAACTTAACGTTTCACCCCTGACATTCGGGGCATCATCAGAAGAATAACACTGTAGGACAGACCCTCAATATAAACTCCTACTATTCCATCTAACTGACATCAGGTGTCAGTTAGGAGGGGAGGGGGGGAGAGAAGGGAGGGAGAGAGGAGGAGACATAGATAAAGCCATAAAACATTCCATTCCACATAAGGAAGCCTCATATACATACATCTATTGATCAAAAAATAAACAAATAAAGCCCCTAAGATTCAAACACAAGCAGATGCAAGAGCTCTCACATTAATACCAATATACTGCAACACTCCCTAATCAACTCTTACTCTTAATTTGCAGATCTTTCAAAACTGGTAACCAGCTGCTACTAACTTTCAGAGACTCCTCTTTCTTGTTAACTGAGTGAATATGTTTGTAAATTTATATGGCTTCTCTGTGAAGTCTGGGGAGATCTTGGCTGGTCTTAACTGTAACCTTAGCCTGATCGAATTTGATATCATGGTTGTGTTCTAAGGCATGTTCAACCAAGGCTGATTTTTCTTTCTGTTTCAGTTTAAGGTAACGCTGATGTTCTTTAAGTCTAGTATTCAGACTTCTCTTGGTTGTGCCAATATAACATTTCCCACATTGGCAAGGAATTTTGTAAACTCCCGCGTATGACCAGGGGTGTAGAGGGTCTTTTGGATTTCTCAGTAGATTACCTATTTTTGTGGTGGGGGTAAAAATAGTTTTAATGCTAAATTTCTGGAGAAGCCTGCCTATTTTCTCTGTAGTCCCTTTTATGTATGGTAGACTCACACGTCCTCTTTCTAACTGCACTTCTTGGGGTTGTCTCCTAGTTTGCCTTTTTCTATCTATTCTATCCACCTCCTTTTTACTGTACCCATTAGCCTGTAGGACTTGATATTTTCTGCTCTGTGTAACAAGGTGTTAATTAAACTATATTTTTGACTAGGGTGATGGTTCGAATTTTTATGCAGATATCTGTTGGTGTGTGTAGGTTTGCGATAAACCTGGTATCCTAAAGAACCATCACTCTTCCTACTTACTAAGACATCCAAAAAAGGCAATTTTCCATCTACTTCTTTTTCAATCGTGAAACGTATGGATGGATGTTGGCTATTTAAAAGATTTAGGAACTATATTAACTCTCTTTCACCCTGGTCCCAAATTGCAAAGACGTCATCGACGTATCTCAGCCAAATGAATGGCTTGGAATTAGCTTCATTTAGGACCTTGGTTTCTAATTCTGCCATAAATAAGTTGGCTAGCACCGGACTAAGGGGTTGCCCATGGCTACCCCATCTAATTGTTCATAGAACTGATTGTTCCATTTGAAATATGTGGCTGAAACACAATGTCGTATAAGTGTTACCATATCTGTGGACATAAATTTGGAGATAATTTCTAATGTTTCTTTAAGGGATACATTCGTGAATAATGAGACCACATAAAAACTGACCAGCTGTGCTGTACTGGATAATCTTATATATTTAATTAATTCAATAAAGTGTGATGAATTCTTTATATACTAGTCTGGGCTCACTATCTTTTGTTGGAGTTGGTTTACTAAAAATTTTGATAATCTATAAGTTGGAGAATCAATTGAGCTAACAATTGGTCTTAAAGGCACACCTTCTTTATGGACTTTTGGTAAACCATAAAGTCTGAGTGTTGTTGCTTCTGAAAGTGTCAACAGCCTTTGGATTTCTGGATTTATATCAGCATTCTTTATTAATTCAATGGTTTTCTTTACTAATTGGTTGGTGGGATCCTTTTTTATTTTACGGTATATTCTAGGGTCTAACAACACATCTAATTTATTTTTAATTTATTCAATTTATTTTTGAATGACTTTAACACCTTCTTGCAGGGCATTGAGAGCCATTGTCCCAAACTGGGCCTACGTAAGATTCCACTTCCTTTGTATGCCGATGATGCGGTCCTTCTTTCTAGATCGCGTATTGACTTAATGTTTGCTTGCAGGAAGTTTGGAGTATTTTTATGCCAACAAATTACAACTTAATTAAAATAAGTCTAAGATAATGGTCTTTTCAAAAAAATGGGAATTATTCAGCTGGATTTGTAAGGGTCATAAAATCGAACAGGTTAGACAGATAAGATATCTTGGTGTTACCTTTCAGTATAACCATTCTTGGGTGGCTCATCGTAGGACTGTAGTTAATGCTGGCAAAGTATCATCTACAGCAGTAACTAGATTCTTTTTCAACCGTGGCAATAAATACCGTATTGGCCTGAGTATAAGACTCACTTTTTCCCCCTAAGGCAAGTCTTTAAAGTAGGGGTGCGACCTACAATCAAAGCCTAGCATTTTCGCCTGCAAAGCTTCTGTTTTCAAGCCTCTCCATCTCTTTCAAAGGTAAAACGGGGCTTTTTTTTTCTTTCAACTCTTAATCACTTGCTAAATAGTCGAACAATGATCTCTCTAGCAGCCTCTAGCCTCAGGATGGAAGCATTTGAAAAAATTAACCCTTAAGCTCCAGCCCCAGGACTCTGGAAACTAAGATATGTATTGATCCTGCAGTTTGAAAGTTGAGAGCAAGAGCTCTTGCATAGGCTTACCATATCCAAAGGGGGACAGAGAGCCAACCTTTAGGCTGCAATCCTATGCACACTTCCGTGGGAGTAAGCCCCATTGAATGCAATGGGACTTACTTCTGAGTAGACATGCATAGGATTGTGCTGTTAACCATTGAAATTTGGGCAGGTGCACCTCATCATCATGGAAGGGTGCAACAAGCTGCACCTGCCCAAATTCCAAAGGTTAAAGGTAGGCCCTTTGGATCTGGGAAGGTTACTTATACTAGGGTGCCCAGATTCAATAAGGGACAGGGTGCCTATGCCTTTAACTGTACTAAAGCTGTACTGTTTTACTGTTCTACTTCTTGACCCGCATACAGGTTTCTCAGGAGACAGGTAAGGTGGTCTGGGACCCCCATCTCTTTAAGAATTTGCCACAGTTTGTTGTGATCCACACAATCAAAGGCTTTTGCGTAGTCAATGAAGCAGAAGTAGGTGTTTTTTTTGAACTCTCGTGCTTTCTCCATGATCCAGTGCATGTTGGCAATTTGATCTCTAGTTCCTCTGCCTCTTCGAAACCCAGCTTGTACTTTAGGTAGTTCTCGGTTCATGTACTGCTGAAGCCTAGCTTGTAGGATTTTGAGTATAACCTTGAGTGCAATTGTGCGGTAGTTTGAACACTCTTTGGCATTGTCCTTCTTTGGAATTGGAACGTAAACTGACCTTTTCCAATCCTTTGGCCACTGCTGAGTTTTCCAAATTTGTTGGCATATTGAGTGCAGCACTTTCACAGCATCATCATTTAGGATTTTAAGTAGCTCAGCTGGGATATTATCATCTCCACTAGCTTGGTTGTTAGTAATGCTACCTAAGGCCCACTTGACTTCACTCTCTAGGATGTCCGGCTCTGGGTCAGTGACCACACCAGCGTGGTCATCAGGAACATTAATTTTTGTTTTGTTTTCTTTTTAAGTAACCTTGTAGTCTTAGGTTACTTAAAAACAAAACAAAACACCACTCTTAGTAGGTTTCTTAGCTATCAAATGATAAATGTGAAGCAGGAAATATGTACAGAGCAGCCAGCGTCCCCTTCGATCCCTGCCCTGCATGATCCAAGAAATCACTTCGGCACTTTTATTGGACAGAGTGCATCACAGGTGAGGCAGCAGCACCTTGTTTGGGAAAATCAGTGCTCCCAACCAATGTGCAGCAAGTTTTTGAATGACACAGAGTCCTTCCTTGAGCGTTGGTGTGGAAGAACCCTTAAAAAGTAAATTAATTTGCATGCCTTGGTGGATGCCAGTCTGGTAGACCAGCTCTATATTCTTCCAGGAGACGGGTTGCAACTTGCAGAAGCTCAGTGGTCCAGCATAGGAACACGAGAAGAGCCCTACTGGATCCGGCCAGAGGCCCATCTAGCCCAGCTTAGCTTGCAGAATATGGGTTGAGCGGGGCAGGCTGAGCGGCTGGGGGACGTTTCCGAGTTGGAGCCCCTCTTGCTGCTCCTTTGTGTAATACTTTGGGCGCCCGGAACGTGCAAGTGTCAGACGCAGAATGCAGACCGGCCTGAACAGACTTCCGAGTTTCCTGCCAAGGCTCTTTCTCTGCAAACAGCCCCCAACAGGCTCAAGGAAGGGATTCGTGCGAAACGTCCCACTTCAAAGGAGGCTTTTGATGAGAGTCACCGTTTGGTGTCTCTTGGGGAGGGCTGTGGGGGCTTCCTTTGTCCGTGCAGTGTGCTGGCAGCAGAAGTCTGTGCACAATGTATATATGGATGAGAGCGAGGGGCTTTTTTGACAGTTTTTTGGTTTTTTTTCTTTTTTAGGCGATTCTAAATGTAAAAACGGGAACTTTTAAAGTGTATGTTTGCTTTGCGGGCACTTAACTTGAATATGGGGCGTTCCAGCACGATCTTCTTCCTGCGCCCGGGCACAGCTTCTCCCGGCACCCGGGTGCGGACTCTGTAACGCCCCCAGCAGCGCTTTCCGGAGTTTGCGCATGCGCAGGCCCACGAAGTTTCTAGGGACGTTCTGGGCATGCGCAAACTTCGGAAACCGCTGCTGGGGGCGGTACGGAGTCCGCGCCTGGGCGCAGAGAAAAGCTGCGCCCGGGAGCAGGAATATGATCGACGCTGGACACCTCATATTCACGATAAGTACACGCAAAGGAAACATACAGTTTAAAAATTCCGTTTTAACACTTGACACACACTCGCTCAAAACGGAGACAACGAATGTGACCCCGTCTTCCGTGAGTGAGAAAGACATGGCAGCGGGGGGGGGGATATCAAGGATCTCTGCAATGAAGCGACCTTGGACATCTGCCTGGAGTATTTCAAGGACCCTCACCCAGAGATCATTGCGGAGTGTGTGGGCACAATTTCTGCCAAGCCGGCCTGACCGGGAGCTGGGGGAAAGGGGAGGTGGATGATGTGGCGGGTGCCTGTCTGCTGTCCTCACTGCAGACGAACCGTTCAGCGAAAGGACTTCATCCCAAATCGACAATTGGCAAACTTTGCAGAAATAGCCAAGAAATCCGGACTTCGAGGGCAAAACAGGGACAGAGAAGCCCCGAGACAGCTTGTGAGAAACACCAGGAGCCCCTGAACCTCTTCTGTAAAGACCAGGAAACGCCCAACTGTGTGGTGTGTGACAGATCCAAGGAACTTGAAAACCACAAGGCGATTCCTCAGGAGGAGGCTTTCCAAGAGTACGAGGTTGGTAGGATATCAAATCCCTGAGAATCGTGATGGGGGGGGGGAGATGCAGGGCTGCAGGAGCACCCTTATTAAGGAACCAACCGTATGAGCGAACTCAGGAAGATAGTGGAGAACAGGACAGGAAGGCCTGGCGGGATATGGTTCATGGGATCACGAAGGGTCGGACACGACTTAACAACGACAACCGTATCACACACCTCCAAAATTGGGAGGTTCTCCCATTCAAAATGCACATGAATTCAGTCTGACCTAAAGGGTGTGCTTGTTTTTGTGCAACATGCTTTAGCACAAGATACCCAGGCAGGCAGGGCTAACCCTCTGCGAAGAGTCTTTCCTCTCGGCTGACAGGCACTATCTATGAGGATGAAAAGGAGTGACTGTGGATTCCTAGAGTGGCAAATACAAGGGCGTGTGTGTGTGAAGCCAGTTCCTGCTCCGCCCACTTCCTTTCTCTCCCCCACCTAAGTGTGTGTGGGCAGCAGCCTCTCTGATGAGTTCAAACCCCGTTGGGGGCGAAGGGGGGCCAGAGGGCTCTCATTGCATCGGGGAGGAAGCAGAGGGGACGCCGGCCGGAGGAGATGCGCTTCCCTCCCCGTCCCGCCTGGGAGTTGGAGGGTCCAGACTGGAACCTCTGCAAAGAGTCTTTCCTCTCGGTTGAGAGGCACTTGCGGGTTAAAAGGAGCGACTCCGGATTCCTAGAGGGGCAAAGGGGTTGGGAGTAGGGAAGTAAGTTCCTGTTCCGCCCACTTCCTTTCTCTCCCCCACCCAAGTGTTTGGGGTCAGCAGCGTCTCTGGTGAGTGCAAATCCCATTGGGGGCGAAGGAGGGTGAGTGGGAAAGAAGGGAGCGGGGAGGGAGAGCAGCCCCCAGGTGGGCAGCGAGGAAGAGGAGGAGGCGAAGAGCATCGGTGTTTATTCTGTTTGGTTTCCGGGCGTGGAGGGGAGGCCAGACTCAAAGGACAGCCGGGAACGGAACGGGGAGGGAGGGGGAAGACGAACTGTGACAATCCCCGTTATATTTATATGGCTTTATTTCGGGGGGGGGGGTTGTACGGGGAAAAGCTGGAGCAGAGGGGGCCAGAAGGGGCCATTCAGCACTGAAGCCGATGATGCAAAACTCCGTGGCGTGTGGAGTGGAGGGGACACTGAAGCCCAGAATTTGAAGCCCAAACCTGTTCCTGAAACTGCTGAGGAGCTGGGTGCTTTTTCACTCTGTTGCAGTTTTGATTTACTGTATATCTCTTATTCTGTGTTCTTTGGCTTTTTCTGTGCTGCTCGTTTTAACAAGGGCAGGTGGGATACAAAGAATAAGGAAGAGAGCTGGATTTTGCAGCTGCAAAGGATCCTTCCAGCATCCGGGCCTGAACCAGAATGGCCAGAGAGTTCTGTAGAGAGTTGATGGTCTCAGATGATGAAACTGAGGGGGGCAAGGCAGTGAAGTCCCTTAGCAGCTGCACAGGGGAGATACAGCCCCAAATGTTTGCCCTCCAGAGAGCGACCTCCTTGCAGATCCCTTGTCAAACTATCTGCATTGTTCAATGTGTGTGTGTGTGTGTGTGTGTGTGTGTCTTTCCACTTATAGAGATAACTGGGCCCCCACCTAGGACTGAAGTGTCTGTTTGGGGCAACAGCCCTGCAGGACGTCCCAGATACGTACAACCCTCTTCCACCCCCTGCACCTGCAAACCAGGGTTTCCCACACATCAGATCTCCTCCTGCTCCAAGGTACAGGACATCCCCTGGAATGGATACAGCTCCTGTCTTGCAGCTGCTACATCTCAGTCTCAGGGACTCAATTTTGTGAAAGAATCACAGCAGGGAGATTGAACCGAGGCAGAAAATACAGCCAGCCTGGAAAGGCTTTAATGAGCAGATTTCACAAGGAGATTTCGAGGAGGGGAGGGAGGCGACTAGGCAGACAGAGAGGAGAAGAAACAGGGAGAAAGTGGCAGAAGGAAGAAGTGCAAGAAAAGGAATTGACATGAGTGGGGCTCACCCCATTGGGGCACTTCTGGGTCAGAATCAGAGCTATGGAGCAAAGGGGAAGAGAATTGCACAAGGGAGTGAGTTCAAAATGTATAAAGAGTGCACATCTTTCCATCACCTTTCTCTCCCTCACAGGCCGTGGAAGTGCAGAAGGGCCACGTTCTAGGCCACGTTCCAGGCCGTCTCCTCTTTGGTGTGAAGCAGAATCGGCCACGATGCCTGCAGCTCAGGTAAGGTTCCGGTCACCAGGGCAACGTGCCAAAAACAGCTTGGGTGCCTCCTTCTTCCTTGCAGGCCTTCAAAGAGCTTTTTGTTTCTGGTGCTACAAGATATCCGATCTGTCCACCCAGAAGGGTGTGTATGAACTCCACAGACCTCGAAGGGTTGGAATGCTGGTCAGGTGACCAGTAAACTCTTCTAATTTGTTGGCGATTATTTAAGTGACCTCACATACTGCTGATATTCCTTGGCAGGCTCCCTTTTTCAGGGCATCTGGGGGCCCTTTGATCTCACAGCTGGAGTGCGGAGAGGCAGGGAGCCTTTTCTTCCCAGCCACAGCTCAGAAGTCAAAGTCGCACACGACACAAAGTGTGAAGTGCCCAGAGACGCCCTCCGGGGAGCTTCTGCCCTCTCCACTCCCAGTTGAGCACCAGGGCCCAGTTACTCCTGCTGGCTGTTTGCAGGTCGTGATTAGTCTTCATTTTGATTCTTGAATAGCTGCTATGTGGGCATAGCAAGGGTGGGGCATTATTTGTAAAGGGGGCCTTTCTCTTTCCAGGGTCTGGTGTCCTTCGAGGAGGTGGCTGTGCGCTTCACGGAGGAGGAGTGGGCTCTGCTGGATCCAGGCCAAAAGGCTCTGTACAGGGAAGTCATGCTGGAGAATTACGGGATCATGGCCTCTCTGGGTAAGGATGCCTTCTCTTGGTGTGTAGGAACCAAAGGCATGAGCTGCTCTTCTTGTTTCCCATTGTCAGAAATGCAGCATAGAAGTGGGGCGTGTGGGGCTGGAACTTGTGCCCTGACAGGCCTACTGTGCCTCACTGTTGCAGAGCTGACTGATGCTTGTTGGGGACCAAAAGGCAGGATAGAAATGTCTAGAAATCAATTATGAAAAGTACAAAATCCCCTTTGAGGACTTACCTGCAAGATGAGCCGCTTGTAACCCACAGGGCTTGTCAGGCCTCCTCATTCTCTTTCCAAGGCATCATCCAATCTATTCACTCATTAACTGGAGGTTTGTCCAGAACCCGGCGCTGCTGCTGGAGGGATTTTGCAGGATCTGCCCGTCCTCCACTCCTCCAGGGGAAGGTGGGACAGCTGGAGGCTGCCTCAGGGGAAATGCCTCAGCTGCCTCATTGGGGCTCCTTGGTTGCCATATAGCATGTTTGCGACACCTTAGCCCCGCCAGGGTAGACCCGGACCAGATTGCGCCATTAGTCTCTTTGCAGAGAGGAAGTTTCCTCAAAGGGAGGATGGGGAGGGAGACCATTGTCCTTCTGGTTGAGGCTTCCCTTCCCTGTGCTGACAGGTGGATGGAGGAAACATGGCTGGTTTCGCCTCCACAGCTGGATTCCCAACTAGCGATTCAGTCCAGGTTTCATGAGCATTTGAGGCTCTTCTCCCATAAGCCAGACCGAGACTTTGGGATCCTTACAACCAAAGAGTTTGCCTCTTCTCCTGCCCCACTCCATGAACATCTGCTGGTGGAGGCAGCTAGAATCGAGTCGCTTGGGAAAGCGTCGATACTTGGTAGTCATAAGTAACTCATCGGTAGTCATAAGTAACTCATCTTCTTCTGTCCTTCTCAGAGGACTTTCCCAAACCTGCCTTCATTTCCCAGCTGGAAGAAGGGGAGTGTGCATTTCTCCAGGATCTCCAGGAAGAAGAAGAGAAATCAGCAGGTAACTTGCTTACGTACAGTAGTGCTAAACACAGCAGTAGCTTCTGCCCAGAGGGCAATGGGTGGATGGGACCAGAAGGGTGCTGTGGGGAATGGGGACCCTTCATCATCATAGAAGTGAGTGGGCAGGTGAAGATGGCCACCCCCTACCAATCTGCTGAACTGCCTTATGCAGAGTCAGACCTTTCTTTATCTAGCTCAGTGCTGTCTACACTGGTTGGCAGCGGCTCTCCGGGGTTTCTGGGGGGTCTTTTGCTTCCCATTCGGAAATGCTGACGTCATGTCAGGGTTCAGGTGCTATCGGCTGCCCTCGTGTTCAGTTCGGAGCATTTTAATCCGAATGTGAGGGCAGCCATTAGGTGGTGGAGCCTGAGGGTTGCGCCCTTCCCTGGCTTTGCACCATGCTCCTCAGGCCCCACCCTAGTGACACCCCTGCCCCAGAGGCTTCTGTGCCGTTTAGCAGCCTGGAAGCTGCAGGGACCTTGTTTGCCCTGTTTGTGTTTGAGAACCACCGTTGCCAGACAGCCTTGTGCAGGGTGTGGATTCAAGGTCAAACTTTTACCTATGCAGCTCTTTTGCTTAGCAACAGAGTTACCTCCCCGTTGGGTCGCAGACCAATCCGTCTAGGTCAAGGGGGTGGGACAGAGTGACCAGGTAGTTTCCACTCTTCCCATCAGGTAGCCTGATTGTCAAGGGTATAGCTTTGATAAGACAATTCTGATTTAGTTATAGGTGATATGGATATGAAATGTATTTTTTTCTGTGTGGGATATTCTCTGGGAAAGGGCTAACATGTGAATGTAACACCATGGTGCTTAGAAATGGAGGAATGGAAGTAATAGAGCCTCCTTGGGTCCCTTCGGGGAGAAAGGTGGGGTAAAAATATTGTAAATAAAAATAAGTAATAAAATGTGCTACCTTTTGAAGTAGGGAAAGATTCTTATGGAAGACCAAAAGCTTTCCTGAATATGTAGCCACATGGTGACTCTGTGATATGTTAAACTGTGACACATGTTTGAAGTACTGACAGGACCAGTGTCCTGGAGTTCTGTAGGATAATGAAGTTGCTAAAGCCAAGTGCCAGATATAAGAGATATGGCTGAGAAGGAGAGGGTGGATTCTCTCCAGCTGCAGATGGTCAGTTATCTGGTTGTAAGAGGTGCCATCAGGGCTGTGCATCAGGTGTTAAGATCAGGAGATGCATGACAGAATGATGGATGAGAAGGGAATGATTCCGCATAATTTTGGGACTGTGATTGGATAAGAACAATGTAGGTTTTGTCTTCCTTGGGGCCGCGGTGCAGCTGGAGGCTGTGGCCGGCTGGAACTACATCTGGGAAATGTAAGTAGTAGGTAGTTTAGAACTTTGTTATTTTGTACTGCTTCCAGTTGTTTGAGACTCAGCTTTTTGGATGATTCCTCTTTGTAGCAGCCCTTACTAACACAGCTAATTCTATGTTAAGTTTAAATAAACCTTTTTAAGTTTATTTGGGTATGTGTGTACTCAATTGGCCAGGAGGGAATTTGTACTACAAGGAACGGTTGTGGAAGTGGCAGAGTAAAAGCCTTACAAGCCCTTCCTGGTTTCGACCCCCCCCCTTCTTTTCCCCACAGCTTTGATAAGCTGCTAGAAGGGAGGGAGAAAGTAAGCGCTCAGCAGTTTTCAAGCAGACCACAGCAAGAGGGTGAAAGGTGGGGCTGGTTAAGCATGGGCTTTGGGGAGTTCTCCCAGCCGGGTGATGAAGCCTGATACTCATTATAAGGAGGAACCCCCTCTTGGCGGTGACTCTGATGACATCATTAAGCTTTTTTAAGGGATGGATTGTCTAGTTATAGACATTAGGGGCTTATGTTAATTTCTATGTGTTGCCATCATTCCAACCTACAAATTTATGGTTACCTAAAGGAGGGATGGAACAGCATATAGGCGCCATCTGCTAGGCATTATCTGTCATTGCATCCTTTTGGTGAAAACCTTTGTTTTCCCACCAAGCTCAGGCCTTTGAGCCTCATCCTGCTTCTACTTTTACTACTCTCCTTTGTCCACGGGGGAGGGGGGGACAGCCCTCCTCTGCCTAGTCTCTTTAGCCTCATATGGTGATGGTCGATGCAAAATACCAGAGTTTTTACCTGTTCAGCTGCTGGTACAATAAAGAGTAGGAAGCAGAAAGGGTAGTGTGTTCACTAACCACTAGGTGCTACTCCTCTGGGTCAGCCAGCCTTCTCCGAGGAGCCCCTTCTCAGACACTTTGCCACTGAGCCACGGCCCCTTCCCTGCAGCTCCGCCACGTTGGAAACTTCCCATCTCTCAAATGGGATTGTATAGGTTAAAGATGGCATTAAAAAGAGCCCAATCAGGCTGGAATCCAGCCGAGCCCCGTCCTCCACGGCGAAATACGCAGCCGTATGGACAGAGTCAATCAGAAATCATCCGCACTCGCCAAATGCAGAAGCAAATCTGCTGTCCTGGGTTTGCAGGCAACAAGTGCAGACTGGCAGAGCTGTACGAAGCTGACTCAGCCTAACCAGAGCCAACGTATCCCAGGAAGGAGAGGCGTGACTGTGGTGGTGCAGAGTCCCCATTCACCACAGCACCCTTGGGAGACCACCCTGACAGGGCCTTTGGCCCAGAAGGTGCAGGCGACCGGGGTGGGGGGGAAGCAGTGATGTTCTGCTCTCCATTTACCCCACTGAGTGCTTTTGGACTTACACCACCTCCAAAGTCAGTGCAACATGAGGGGTCCTGAATGGAGTCCGAAAGGGGCACAGAATTTAACATATCACTTCTCCTGTCCATCACCCTCCTGCCTCTGTCCCATTTCAGCTCCACGCGCGGGGGATGGCGGAGGTGGTGACCTCACATTTTGCAGATCTCGTATCTGCCCAGCGTAGGGGGGGGGGGCTTTGCCCAGCTTTGGCTGGTGAGCCAGCTGCGACTGTACTTGGATCGTGCAGACCTGACCATGGTGATCCAGGCCACAGTGACATCGCGGTTAGATTATTGTAATGTGCTCTACGTGGGGCTGCCCTTGAAGACGGTTGGGAAACTGCAATTAGTGCAGATGTAGCAGCTGCAAGTAGGCAGTTTGACTCTGTCGGGCCGCTTCTTTGACGGCTGCACTGGCTGCCAATTTATTTCCAGGCCCAATTCATTGTGCTGGTTTTGACAGTTAAAGACCAATACGGCTTTTGGCCAGGCTGTTTGAGAGACCGCCTACTTCCGTACAGTCCTTCCCATCCTCTTAGGTCATCAGAGAAGGCCCTCTTGCGGGTGCAGTCTCCTAGGGAGGTATGAGTGGCGGTGGCTAGAAATAGGGCCTTCTCAGTAGTGGCACCAAATTTGACTTAGGAACTGTTCCCTCCTTGGAGACTTACAGGCGAGGCCTGAAGACCTTTTTATTTAGACAAGCCTTCTGAGTTCTTGGCCTTTTTAATCTAGCTTTTACAGGTGTGGTCCTTCTTTTATAAGGTGGTGCTGCTGTACATATGTTTCGGGTTTTTAAATGTAATAGTGGCTTATTGTTTTAAGATGTTAATGAGTTTTAGTTAATTGTGTATATTGTTTTGAAATAGTGATTGTTTTTCTATTTGTACTTTTTCTTGTAAGCCACCTTGGGTCATTTTGGGGAGAAAGTCGGGGTAAAAATAGCTTTATTTATTATGGTAAGCACCACATGTAGGAATTGCAAAGATGATGTCCACATCCACACACACTCGCTCAAGCGTGCACACATGCTCAAAGGCCCCGAACGTATCCTCGGCTGGCCTGCTTGCTAGTGGTGGCCAGTCGGTGACGTTCAGCTGTGGAGCAGAGATCTGCCTATCCTCGCTGATTGCTCAGAAGGGTCGTAGGGGGAATTTCCACTCATCGTTTGAGCCCATGGCTGTTATCCTTCTCCGAGAACTTCTCTTCTGTCCCTTGCTGTCTCCTGTCTCTGTCTCCTTTCACATAGCACACTGCTTAGTTATGGGAAATGGTCAGAAAAACAGAGTCACCAACCAGCACAACTGCCCCCCTCGTCACTTTCAGTGGAAACAAGTGTCCCACTCGCTGTTCCTCCTTTCGTCCCCAACGGCTAACTGAGAGTCGGTCACTGAGCAGGACCACAATCCTACGCGTACTTTCCTGGGAGTCAGGGCCACTGAATCCATTGGGGTTTTCATCTGAGTAGACGTGCCTAGGAGTGTGTGTTAGAGGTTCCCCCTCCCTGTTGCATTGTTAATGCAGCTTCTCTCTCTGTTCCAGGAAGCAACACACAAGATAGTGAGAATCAGACGGAGCCGTGTGGGGTTTCACCAGATTTATATATCCCAGTTGATCCAGAAAACGTAACTGGAAAGAGGAAGGAAAAATGCCCTCAATGTGCAAAGACCTTCAGCAGTAAATCAAAAATGAGAATACATCAAAGAACCCACACAGGAGAGAAACCATATAAATGCTTGGAGTGTGGAAAGAACTTCAGTCAGAACTCAAACCTGACTTTCCATCAAAGAATCCACACGGGGGAGACACCATATAAATGCTTAGAGTGTGGAATGAGCTTTAGGTGGAGCTCAAGCCTGACTTCACATCAAAGAACCCACACAGGGGAGATACCATATAAATGCTTTGAGTGTGGAAAGAACTTGAGTCGTAGCTCACACCTGACTTTGCATCAAACAAACCACACAGGGGAGAAACCATATAAATGCTTGGAGTGTGGAATGAGCTTCTATCGGAGCACAAACCTGAGTGTGCATCAAAAACTCCACACTGGGGAGAAACCATATAAATGTTTGGAGTGTGGAAAGAGTTTCAGTCAGAGCTCAGACCTGACTTCGCATCAAACAACCCACATAGGGGAGAGACCATATAAATGCTTGGAGTGTGGAAAGAGTTTCAGTCAGAGCTCAGCCCGGACTTTGCATCAAAGAACTCACACAGAGGAGAACCCATATAAATGCTTGGAGTGTGGAAAGTGCTTCCATCGGATCTCAAACTTGACTGTGCATCAAAGGATCCACACTAGGGAGAAACCATATAAATGCTTGGAGTGTGGAAAGAGCTTCCTTCAGAGCTCAGACCTGACTTCGCATCAAACAACCCACGTGGAGAAGAAACCATATAAATGTTTGGAGTGTGGAAAGAGCTTCACTGTGAGCTCAGCCCGGACATTGCATCAAAGAACTCACACAGGGGAGAAACCATATAAATGCTTGGAGTGTGGAAAGAGCTTCCATCGGAGCTCAAACCTGAGTGTGCATCAAAAACTCCACACTGGAGTTTACTTTTTGTGGAAAGAGCTTCCTTCGGTGCTCACACCTTACTTCATATCAAATAATCCACACAAGGGAGAAACCATATAATTGCTAGGAGTTCGGAGAGAGCTTAAGAACATAAGAAGAGCCCTGCTGGATCAGACCAATGGCTCTTCTTGTCCAGCTTCCTGTATCTTACAGTGGCGCCACCAGATGCCTCAGGGAGCACACATGCAACAAGATAACTGTATCCTGTTGCCAGTCACTTGCACCTGGAGTACAGAGAGAACTTAAAACCAGGACGTTGCTTATGGCTTGTGCTTATATACTTATGGCTGTGCTGGAGTTTTCCTCCATGAATCTATCCAAACCCCTTTTAAAGGCATCTAGGCCAGGTGCCATCACCACATCTTGTGGCAGGGAGTTCCACAGATGAATTACACACTGGGTGAAGAAATATTATCTTTTGTCCGTTCTAACTCTCCCTCCACTCAATTTTAGTGCATGTCCGCTGGTTCTGGTGTTGTACGAGAGGGAAAAAAAACTTCCCTCTATCCACTCTCTCTATCTCATGTATAGTTTTATATGTCTCACGGCTCACTCCGGTATAGAATTAGGCTGGCGGAGCGAGCGCTCTGGAGTGCTGTGGAGGAGGAATCTGGGCAGCGTCCCAGGGGATAGGAGGAAGCCAGCACTCGGGTGAGCTCTTCTCCACAGCTGGGGGGCTCCTGCGTGCCAGCGTCCAAACCTGCCCCTGCGACGGAAGAAGGCGGAGCTACGACGGGCTGAAGACGCGACTCCAGGAGTCTCCTGGGAGCCGCGCCGCAAAGTGGGGGATTTCCCTTGATCCAGCACGGATCGGGACCTCCCACACCAGGAGAGGTGTGGGTGAGAGATTGGGGGGCATTCTGGTCGATCCAAGTCGGGGCGCCGCGCTTGCGTTCGACCGGTATCCCCTTTTCTACCCCCGTTTTGTAGCAGACGCCATTATGGCGTCTGTGTAGGCGCGTGTAACCGCTCTCTCCCGGACGGGAGAAAAGACTGTACTTGAAAATAGACTTGTTTTAAGCTCCCAACCCTACCTGAAAGAAGTAAATTGATTTTTGCTGAGTTGGTTGATATATGGTGAGTGGAAAACATCGGAGGGAGGAATCTGAGCGGCACAAAAGAGCAAGAGAGGGGAAAGGGATTCTCCCCTCCCCCTTTCGCACAGAGATTGTTTGGTCTTCTGAAGACAGCGCTGTTTGTGTGGAATTGATCGTCGGGAAGAGAAGAGTGTTGAATTACTGGAGGAGGCTTATCTTTTGAGGAGGTTTGGAAAAGTTAACCCTGTGTGCTCCAGGAGTTTGGTGGAGTTTTTGGAAATTTGCAGGGGTTTGAGTTTGGATTAAAAGGCTTGTCCTTGGAACTACTTTGGAATTCACTCCTCTACTTTCCGGCTGCTTTCCGGATTTTTGGAATTTATGGACTTTTGGATCACAAACTTGTTTGGACTGGTAGTTGGTACCTACTGACCTTGATAGTGATATATTACACGTCGGGGGATATTTCTGTTTACTCAGCTGAATTATATTACCTGAACTTTGAACTGAGCTCTCTTTGTGGATCTTCTCTTTTTGTTCTTTTGTTTTTTGGACTGAGATATTTAAGGAACTCTGAGAAGTAAGCGGACCTGAAGTCTCAAGCTGATTTCGGACAAGAAGAAGATAAAAAGAGGACTTTTGTATGTTTATATTGTTTAGTATTATTTGGGTTTTTACATTGTTTATTCCCTAGTTGATCTATTAATATTGCGGCATGGAGTTAGCTAATTTAGTACCTGCAGGTACACAGAAAACAGATTTTCAACAGTTGATGGAAGCTTTGAAAGTTATGCAAGAGACTATCAATGAGATTAAAGATGCTTCCGAAGAAAGACAATACTTATTGGAACAACTGAAGCAGTGGAACAGTACGAGAGGACTTTTTAAGCAACAGGTTACAGTGAAGGTAGATGAGATTACCGTATTTTTCGCTCCATAAGACGCACTTTTGTCCCCCAAAACAATAGGGGGAAAAAAGCCTGCGTCTTATGGAGCGAATAATAAAAAAAGTAAAGAAAAAATACTTACCGGGGCTTCAGGGAGGCCTGCAGAGGCTCGTGCAGGCCTCCCCAATCTTCATTTCGTCAAAAATCGGCCATTTTCATCCACTTCCTGTTTTGACGAAAACCGGAAGTGGCCGAAAATGGCCGTTTTTTTGCCGAAATGAAGATTGGGGAGGCCTCCACGAGCCTCTGCAGGCCTTCCCGATCTTCATTTCATCAAAAAACGGCCATTTTCGGCCACTTCCGGTTTTCATCAAAACAGGAAGTGGCTGAAAATGGCCGATTTTTGATGAAATGAAGATTGGGGAGGCCTGCACGAGCCTCTGCAGGCCTCCCTGAAGCCCCGGTAAGTGTATTTTTTCTTTACTTTTTTATTTTTATTTTTATTTAAAAAAACTTTTTTCCCCTATTTTTTGCTCCATAGGATGCATGCGTCCTATGGTCCGATGCGTCCTATGGAGCGAAAAATACGGTAATCATCAGGAATTGCAGGCGGCATTATGGAGATTGGAGATGGAGAGTGCTAACTCTGTGTTTAATGTCTGTAATTTTTTTGGGGACATTTATGAAGATTTGTATCAATGTTTGTTTAATGGGGTGATAAATGATTTACAGATTCTAGAAGTAGAAGTTTTGGAAAATTTGAACAGTACTGAAAGTATTTTTAGACTGAATATTAGTAATGTTTGTTTAATGGGGTGATAAATGATTTACAGATTCTAGAAGTAGAAGTTTTGGAAAATTTGAACAGTACTGAAAGTATTTTTAGACTGAATATTAGTAAGATTCAACAATCAGCTGTTCCGAATGACTTATATAGCAAATCTACAATTCAATTGGACAAGAGGATAATGAGATTTGGTTGTATTGGCAAGAAACCTCGTGTCCGATTGAAATGAGGGTAGGGATGCTTATCCTGAATTGGTCAAATTATTATGAATTTATAGCCTGGTAATGAGTTCGAAAGTGGAGATTTATGTTATTTTAGAAGTAGTAGGTTTATGGGTGCATTGGTTTATTAGGGGTAAGGGAGCACCTTAGATATAAGATTTTTGACTAAATAATCGGCTGAGTAAATCTTTAGAACTAGTTAACAGATAAGCTCTGATTAGATAAGATCAGATTAGATTTTTTCTTCTTTTTTAAAATAGTTTATAGGATGAATATGACTGATTTATTAGGGAAATTGTGATATGACTTTTGATTAAGGTGTAAGGTATCCTGATGGGTATTTGAGTTTAAGATGTTATGGGGCAGAGGTGTTTAAAGTTTAATTTTTGAGGTTGGTCCATGCAGCACTAAAAGAGATATTATGAGGTATGGAGCTGTCTATATGAGAATTACTTTTATTCAATATGGTGATACTAGTAATAGCCTAAAGTGATAGTTTTGGTATCATACATATGGTCATGGTTGTTGGGCTGAAGTATGCTATGCAATGGAAAGCTGAGATTATATTAGATATTGTAGACTTAATATTTAAGATTGTTTATCTGATAGAATTAGATGTTATATAAAACAAAGTAGAAGATTATTAGTAGTTGTAATGATTTATAAAGGGGAAGGCTGGGAGTTATTATGAGGTTCAATTTTATTTAGGATAACTGAATAGGTCCAAATAGTTATGTTAATATAGTAGAGGTTGAAATAGTCATTTTGATATAGAACGATGTCCGTGTAGTGATTTTCCTAATGTATCGTGTTGTTACCTGGTTTTTTTTTTTGTTTGTTTTGTTTTGTTTCTTTTTGTGATGTTTCCCTTTCCCTATAATTCCTTATAGTTTCTTTGTATGTTTATAATGGAAAATAAAAAACCTATTCAAAAAAAAAAAACCTGCCCCTGCGACCACAGGTGGGCTGGCCCTGAGGCACGCTGGCCGTCCATTCCTGGGCGCCGGAAAACAAGCCTCCACTTAAAGGAGCCAAGTCGGGACTACTGAACCCAGCAAGGATGATATAACCCTTTATATAAAACTATATAACCCTTTGGTGTGACTTTGCCAGAAGCCCATTCCCACATTTTCATAGAATCATAGATAGAATTTTGTACACACAATACTGGAAGAATTCAGAAATACCTTCGCTGGAAGATTGGTGGAAAAAAGCTTTGGATTTTGCAGAAATGGACAAACTCAACATTTTAATTAAAGAGAAGTCAGTAAATCTTTTTATGAACAATTGGAAACCACTTACTGTCTTTTTCCGAGAGAGAGGGGATGGTATGTGGATTGGACAAATAGAGTGTCAGAGATATATTTGGCTTAGTTGAATAGTATAAGTAGAAAGTGGAGAATAGTAGAAAGTAATCGTTTGAAATATTATGTATTTTGTTTTTAGCATTATATTAATAGCATAAAAATATATCCCCCTGTCATGAAATGGGAATTTCATATGTTGTGTCCGTAAACTGAAAAACTCTGTGTTCCTAAAGCTCATGTAAATAGGCTTACCAGAGTACCGGTTTTCACCAGGACAGTCCTGACTCGGCCTCTGGTATCCCCCCGAACCTCCGGCGTCCCCCTAAAACTGAACGTGAACGCAGCAGGCCAGGGCTGCTTGACCGGGTGCATTCTGCGCAGCTAGGCTCCTCGCGCACTTCGTAGCGGCAGCAGCTACATGCCTCCCTTTCTCTCATCATATAAGCAGCGTTGCAATCCAGCCACTTCGCAAGGGAAAGGGCGGGGTGTGGGGGGATGGACGGACGCAAGTCTCGCAATACTGTACGTACTCAGGGACCTTTGCTTTGCCTTGCGCCACTCCGGCTCCCCCTTTCCTCTCCAGCACTTTGGTTCGGGCTGCAGGCCCTGGTGGCGGTGGCACCAGAGTTTCCTGGCCTGTGCGAACTTATCAGAGGACACGGGAGCAGGAAGGCTTGGGAAGGCATGGCGCTGCTGCTAGGCAAGGACCGGAGGAGGAGGACGGCGAGAGAGGGAGGGATGGAATTGGTGCGGAACGAACAACAAATAAGTAAATATCAAAACAGGAGGAGCTCGCGTAGGGCTTTGAAAGGGGGTTTTAGTGCTTAATTTCAAGGGGAAAAGGTGCTTGAGCTGTAACTTGCACAGGAAAGAGGACACTACTCTAAATTCTGCTACTTAATTCTAAGTGTGTACCTCTTTGGGTTATTCTAGGTCTTTGCATATGCTATTTATTTATTTATGCTAATTTTTCGGGCGCCGTGACATCACTATTCATTGCCGCCCCCCCTGGGTCCCCCCAAATGTGACAAGCCTATATGTAAACCCAAAAGTCTGTCTTGTGTTTGCAGAGCTGAAATGCAAATTGCTGCCTCTGCCAGACATCCTTTGTGTTGCTAATCGCCTTTCCTGCTGGAGGCCTGGAGACTAATGGTGAGCATTAGGAAAATGTATTAGCTTTTAGGAGTAAGAGTTTATTGTTTTGTTCTTGTCTTATCTGTTCTGTATTCTGCCTAACCCTTCCAGTACCTTCTTATATCTATGGAACCATAATATTTGTCCTTACTGAGTACTGGGAACTTAAGGGCACAATCCAAACCTACTTAGGCCACCATTGTAACCAGCGGCCCAGCGAAAATGGGAGGCCCCAGAATGGAAAGGGGATTCAGATCCCCTTTGAATTCCCCTTTTGGAGGGGATTTGAATTCCCTTTCCGTTCTGGGGCCTCCCGTTTTCGCTGGGCCGCTGGTTACAACGGTGGCCTAAGTAGGTTTGGATTGCGCCCTAAGTCCTCTAAATCTGGCCTAGCCGCTTGTTCTTGCTACTAAAGTCCAAATTGCATACCGGAAGGAGCCTTGAGGCCTGGCTTCCCCCAGGGGCTGCAAGGGCTGTGTTTGCCTAGAGACCCTCAGGGTCCTGGGCCTGAGTGGTCTGGCGTTTAGCCCAGGTGGTGGTCGCTCATGTTCTAACCTTCGGGGCACCCAGCCCTCAACTGAAGAAGAGGGAACCCCAAATTATCTGGGGGTTTCAACCTGCCTTAGCACCAGTCAGGCAAGGCTAGGACGGTTCAGAGTGAGTTTGAACAGGGTTTCTTATGCAAGGCTGGCCCTCGGGTAGCCAAGCCAACCCAAGGGTCAGGAATGCAGTTTTTGTGGGAATAAGCCAAATAGAAGTCAGTTGGCTACCACCACCGGGGGTTACACCAGATCACTCAGGCCCTGAGGACCTTTAGGCAAGGGAAAACGTTGGGAGGCTGGCCTTCCTCAACTGGAGGAAGCCAGGCTACAGACTAAGTCAGCTCAGGCTCCAGTAGCTCAGGCAAAGTGGCTCAGGCCAGATTTAGCCTACTCATGTTCCCAGGACTCAGGAAGGACATGTTGCTGAAATAGAAGGAATTTATTTTAGATATCTTAAGACTGTGCATACATAGATGAAGAAGGCATTTAAAGGCAATTAAGGTTTGACATAGATGTGAACAGACAACAGGGATAAAACAATAAAACTAACTCCTAAAAGCTAAACAGTTCCTAACGCTCACCATTAGTCTCCAGCCCAGCCAAGGAACAGGCTTGGAGGCTTATGTTAGAAGGTCAATAATCAATCAGCAACCAGGTGTGATAGAGTGGGTTTATTACAATGACACGTGTCGGGGGCTCTCTGAGGAATTCAGCAATTCAAAATAGGAGATCGAGCTAGTTCTGCTTGCGCAATTCATTTTATAGTTCGTGAAAAAATTACAGAAAGGAAGATCAGGTTAGCAAAACAAATCATATTCTTATTGGTTACAAATTACAGAAAGGCAGGTTAACGATGAGCTTCATTTCACATTTGCTACTTTCTATCCTGCGGAGGTTTGACTTACAAAATTCTCAGTATTTCATTACACATTCTTAGTATAATTTTTACACATATAGTCCATTGTTCTCTACTGTTCAGCTAGCTGTCTTATCATAAGCAGAGGCCGCTATTCTCATTCTCAGGGAAGAAAGAATTTCTGTTCATTATAGGGATAGCATATTATGAAGGAAATATACTTGGCGAACTTCCCAGCTGGACATGACTACAAGCTTCTATTGTATTTCTTATCTCTGCTGTCATTCTGCCAACAGCGAAACTTCTGGGCTGCAGCTAATATTCACTCAAAGTTTTAGTGTTTACAAAAGAAGGAATCCTTTAGCTTTCTATTTGCATACAATCAATATAAACAAATAAGCAAATTGATCAGGTTTATCATGTTGGATGGATGTGTATGCTGGATAGGTGGTATGTCCCATATGGTTTAGCTTACAATAAGAGAACATCTTTTTATATTTCTGAACTCAGGAATATTCACTACAAGAAAGACACACTGTTCATGCTCAGGAGATTACCGTGTTACACTTACCAACCCATTGCTGGGGGAAGGCAAGTGTCCATGAAGACGATTCATGCCAAAGTGAAGCGTGGTAAGTGCTCACGATCCCAGGATGCGAGAGACCACCCCCTGGGAGTCAAGGCTGAAATACGTTTGTAGAAAGATGTTCTGATTGGCAGGTCAGTCAGTCACAGACGTGTTCCTGCGGTGGGGGCGGTACTGTAAGTTGAGACGCCCTGCCTGTTGCCTTCTCCGCACGGAATGGCTCCGACGGCAAGGGGGTGGGGCCGCCTTGTGCCAGCTTGTAAAGGAGAACTAGGATGGGGCGCAACTTACAGTACTGCCCCCACTGTAGGAATGCCTCTGGTCAGTCACCCCATAGAAGGTGGATCTATACGGCTCCTTCAGAGAGGGTGATGTAACCATCAGTGCTCACCCCCTCCCAACTGGCTAATAGGCAGCGGCCTTGGACCTTATCTGTTCCCAGGCAGACTGAGAGCTCTGCCATGCGCAGACAGCGTGGCCAGCGCCATAAGTAGGCTTACCATTCGTCCCGGTTTCACCGGGACAGTCCCGGAAATCGGGCTCGATTCCCGGTCCGGTCCCGGGGGACGAATGGGCGCCGCCATCATTTTTTTAAATTTTAAACTTACCGGGCAGCATCTTGGATCACGAAATCTCGCGTGATCCAAGATGTCGGCACCCAAATCTCGTGAGGGCATCCAAGATGCTGCCCGGTAAGTTTAAAATAAAATTAAAAAAAAGATGGCGGCGCGGCTAGCGGGTGTGCTTCTCCCGGTCTCCCAGCGCCTCGCGCTGCCCAGGCAAGCAGGCTGTGCTTCTCCCGGTGGCTCCATGCGGTGCCGCTGGGAGACCGGGCCAGCCTGCTTGCTTGCCCGTGCGGCGCGAGCCTCCGGCAGACTCGCGCAACGCGGGCAAGCAGGCTGTGCTTCTCCCGGTGCCGCTGCGAGAACAGCCTGGTCTCACAGCGGCACCGGGAGAAGCACAGCCTCCTTGCCCGCGCCTGCCGGAGGCTCGCGCTGCCCGGGCAGGCAAGCTGTGCTTCTCCCGGTGCCTGCTTGCCGCGGCCCCAGCCTGCTTGCCGCGGCCCCAGCAGCAGCAGCGACCAGCGACCAGGTAAGCATATTTTTTTAATATATTTTTTAATATAAAGATTAATTATTTATTTAAAAAATTCGCCCGCGCTTCGCGCGCCAAAAGGGGTGCTTCGCGCCCCCTTTACTTAATTATTTATTTATTTAAACATTTCAGGCGCGCTTCGCGCCCCCTTCTATAATTAATTCATTGAACTGATTTTTTATTTGGGTTTCTGGTTTGTGTTTGCATTTATGGTGGTTTTTTCTTTATTGCTTGTACTTTGTGGTGCGTTTTTCTTTATTGCTTGTACTTTGTGGTTGGTTTCTCTTTTTTGCTTGTACTTTGTACTTTGTGGTGCGTTTTTCATTGTGGATTGTAGTTTGGGGTTGGTTTTGGTTGTTTGTGCTTGGTTTTGCGTAGTGGTTTATGATTGGTTTTGGTTGTTTGTGCTTGGTTTTGCGTTGCTTTTACATTAATTAATTATTTACCTTTGGGGGGGTTATGGGGCGGTGTCCCGGTTTGAAGTTTGAAAAATATGGTAAGCCTAGCCATAAGCGATAATAAGGAGTTCTCACGTATACCACGTAGGCCTCTGAGAATTAGCGCAGCAACCAGATAATCTGCTGCAATAGGCAGTTTCTGCACATCCTGTTAAAAGATGGAGACTGAGAAAGCAAATTCTCTCTTAACTTCACGGTAGCCGACCAGAGGAGGGAACAGTCCCTGCCTGTTTCTTCACGTACCCTTGATTTGGTTTATTGAGTTAAGAACAGCAGCCCTGACTCTTTGGTAAGTTCAGCTTCCTCTAGAGCCAGCGGTGCTCAGTAACAGAGAGTTAATTCTGGGTCTTTGCCTGTGCAGACAGGCAGACAGGTCAGAAGCCGAAAAACATTTCCAGCCGTCCACGTTCCGTGGGGGCGCTCCGGGGCTCGCTGCCACCTGCTGCACTTTGGGGTTATTGGTGGTAAGTAGGGGGAAACGGGGCTCAGTCAGATGGAGGGGCAGCAAGGCAAAGGCGTGCACCTTCCATGCAGGACCGTCAGCAATGCCGCCTTTCCCCCTCCCTCCCCACTTTCTGTGCCTTTGATAGTTGTATGACAGAAATTCAACAGGTGGTGCTTTTCTGTTCACTCTCTCTGGTGAGGCATGCTTCGTCTGCTGTGTTTCTGCCTGTGGAGCTAATTACTTAATTAGCTTAATTAATTCAATTGGCAACTTAATTATTTTAATTAGCTAATGATAGGATTGCTGCTTTAGAGTTCTTTGAGCGACTGCCCCTTGTGGCCAGCTGCTGGAACTGCAACATCATTGTAAGAGTAAGAGACTCTCTGATTTCTAGCTGGTTCCTCCTTGAATGGTGCAATCCTTCCTGTTTAGGTTGAGCCTTTGCCTGGGCTGCAAGATCTCCTTATCTCTGGTGCTTCCAGGTGACTTGACCCCTTGGCCCCATTCCAGCTTGCTTCTCCATCCCGGATCCTGGCTTCATTCCTGACTCCTGGCTTCTGGCTGACCTCCAGGTTCCGTCTTTTCCTTGCTGCCCGTGGTGGTGGCACTCTAAACCAGGAGGCAGCGCGTGGCCTAGTCGTTGCCGATGGGCCTGTCCTCTGTGAAATGTCCTGATCCCCTTGGTTAGAATTGGGGAGAAACATCTTCATTTTGTGTCAGCTTCTACTTAACTTAATCCTTTCCAAATAATGGGGGGGGGGGGAGAATGTCATACTTCATTTTTGCTACAAGGAAATGATACAATTTTTTTTCAAATGGAAATATCCTGTTTCCCCGAAAATAAGACAGGGTCTTATATTAATTTTGGCTCCAAAAAATGCAGTAGGTCAGTGATGGCGAACCATTTGGGCTTGGTGTGTCTTAATTTTTTGAAAATGCCTAACTTGACTCTGCTGGTGTGTCCCCTCCCCACTTTTAATAATACTTTGACTATTGCTACTTTTAATAGTAATTTTGAATTGAACTGAACTGAAAACAACTATATATTTAACATCAATTAGTGACATTTTTGTTGCTGAGTTTTAGGTAAAGGTGACCCCTGACAAATAAGTCCAGTCTAGAGAATACCGTATTTTTCGCTCCATAGGACGCATCGGACCATAGGACGCATGCATCCTATGGAGCAAAAAATAGGGGAAAAAAGGGTTTTTTAAAATAAAAATAATTTTAAAATGTAAGCAAAATGCACTTACCGGGGCTTCAGGGAGGCCTGCAGAGGCTCGTGCAGGCCTCCCCAATCTTCATTTCGGCAAAAAAAACCGGCCATTTTCGGCCACTTCCGGTTTTCGTCAAAACAGGAAGTGGCCGAAAATGGCCGTTTTTTGACGAAATGAAGATTGGGGAGGCTTGCACAAGCCTCTGCAGGCCTCCCTGAAGCCCCGGTAAGTGTATTTTCTTTACTTTTTTATTATTCGTTCCATAAGACGCAGGCTTTTCCCCTCTATTGTTTTTGGGGGGGAGTGCGTCTTATGGAGCGAAAAATACGGTAATTTGAAAGAGGTCTGCCAAAACCATCGCCCTAAATGTTTAAGAGAAGCCTGTAAAATGTTTGCGAAAATATAAGGTGTGTTGGGGCCCTGGGGGAAACGCTGCAGTGTCACCCAAAATGACCTCTCATGTCACCTGTGACACGTGTGTCATAGGTTCGTCATCACAGCAGTAGGTCTTATTTTCAGGGAGGTCTTATGAGTGCCAGCAGTAATCATGCAACTTTTTTTATGTACAACCTTCAGATCAGAGGATGATTTCACAGCAGCTAAAATGGGAGTCTGGGGGCTTGCTGCAGCCTCAGGTCACCTGCCCATCTCCCCACCGCCCTCGGAGCACGAAAGCGAGAAAGCCATTCTTTGGCAATGATCTGCAAGGAAAAACGTTGAGCTCACAGGACTCTGTAAAAAGGCAGTTGGACGGACGTTTCTGAGGCTCAGTACAGTACAGTAAAACCATGGATTGCGAGTGCAAGCAAAATTGTTTTATAAATTTTGACTTGATAAACAAGCAAGGTCTTGCAATACGAGTACAGTAAAGCCTTGGATTGCGAGCATAATTGGTTCCAGAAACGTGCTTGTAATCCAAAGCACTTGTATATCAAAGCAAATTTCCCCATAAGAAATAATGGAAACTCAAATGATTTGTTATTCTGCAAGAGATCTGTGTATGTCTCCAGAGGAAGAATAGCCTCCCCTGGGCTCAGCTCCTACAAGCTGCCCTCCCCCCTTCCCCCTCATGTCCCTGCCGTTTTTCTCTGCAAAACCCTATATTCTTCCAGGAGATGGGGCTGCAGCCCCTCGGTGGTCCAGTATAGGAACAGGAGAAGAGCCCAACTGGATCCGGCCAGAGGCCCATCTAGCCCAGCTTAGCTTGCAGAATATGGCTTAAGCAGGGCAGGCTGAGCGGCTGGGGGACGTTTCCGAGTTGGAGCCCCTCTTGCTGCTCCTTTGGGTGCCCGGAACGCGCAAGAGTCAGGTTCAGAATGCAGACCGGCCTGAACAAACATCCGGGTTTCCTGCCGAGGCTCTTTCTCTGCAAACAGACCCAAACAGGCTCAAGGAAGGGATTCGTGCGAAACGTCCCACTTCGAAGGGGGCTTTTGATGATGAGACCCACCGTCTCGCCCACGTCTTGGGGAGGGCTGCGGGGGCTTCCTCCTTCTGTGCTTTGTGCCGGCAGCAGAAGTCTGTGCACAGTGTATATGGGCATTTATGGCACTTGGTGTTGTGATTCATTCAGCGGCATTCACAGTCCTTTGAGGCTGAAAAGGGTGAATGCCACGTATGTCACTCGTGGAAATGTTTCTCACAAGGGTGCCCGTTGCGTTGCTTTCAAAAAAGCGCTTTCCAAAGCAGGAGGCCATTGAAGCTGGAGCAGCTTTTTCACGTGTTATTTTTGTCCCGTCAGCAGATAGGAAAGGAAACACCCCCTGGTGGCTCAAAACGGAGAGAACGAAAGTGACCCCGTCTTCCCTGAGCGGGAAAGACATGGCGGCGGGGGGGGGGGGGATATAAAGGATATCAAGCAACCTGGCCCATCTGCCTGGAGTACTTCAAAGACCCAGTGATCATTGCGGAGAGGGGGCACAATTTCTGCCAAGCCGGCCTGACCGAGAGCTGGGGGAAAGGGGAGGTGGATGTGGCGGGTGCCTGTCTGCTGTCCTCACTGCAGACGAACCGTTCAGCGAAAGGACTTCATCCCAAATCGACAATTGGCAAACTTTGCAGAAATAGCCGAGAAACTCAGTCTGACCCAAAGTGTGTACGTTACTTGTTTTTGTGCAACATGCTTTAGCACATGATACCCAGGCAGGACCAACCCTCTGCAAAGAGTCTTTCCTCTCAGCTGACGAGCACTCTGGGGGTTAAAAGCAGCAACTCTGGATTCCTAGAGTGGCAAAGACAAGTGGGGAAGTGTAAGGAAACCAATTACTGCTCCGCCCACTTCCTTTCTCTCCCCACCTAAGTGTGTGGGGTCAGCAGGCAGCAGCCTCTCTGGTGAGTGCAAACCCTGTTGGGGGCGAAGGGGGGGTCACAGGGCTTCGGTGAGTGGGAAAGGAGAGAGGGAGAGCAGCCCCCAGGTGGGCAGCGAGGAGGAGGAGGAGAGCTCCGGAGTTTTGCTCTGCTTGGCTTCCGGGCGGGGGCAGGGAGGCCGGGCGCAAAGGCCAGCCGGGAACGGAAGGGGGGGAGGGGGAAGACGAGCTGCGTCAATCCCCTTCTATGGCTTTATTGGGGACGGGGGACAGGGAAAAGCTGGAGCCGAGGGTGCCAGAAGGGGCCATTCAGCACTGAAGCCGATGATGCAAGACAAAACACTGTCGTGTGTAGGGGACGCTGAAGCACAGAATTGGAAGCCTAGGTGCTTTTTCTCTGTGTCGCATTTTTGATTTACTGTATATCTCTCATTTTGTGTTATTTGGCTTCTTCTTTGCTGCTGGTTTTATCAGAGGCAGGTGGGATAAACAGACTGTTGAGGCTCTCAGAGGCCTTCAGCCCATGAGCAAGGAAGATAGAGCCCCAAATGTCTGCCCCCCAGAGAGCAACCTCCTTGCAGAGCCCATGTCAAACTAAATGCATTGTTCAATGTGTGTGGGGGTGGTGGTTGGTCAGTTGTGCGTCAGTTGGGGGGGGTGGCGTCTCTTTCCACATACAGAGATAACTGGACCTCCACCTAGGACTGAAGTGTCTGTTTGGGGCAACAGCCCTGCAAGACGCCCCAGTTACATACGACCCTCTTCCACCCCCTGCACCTGCAAATCAGGGTTTTCCCCACTTCAGCTCTCCTGGTCCGAGGTACAGGACATCCCCTGGAATGGATACAGCTCCTGTCTTGCAGCTGCTACATCTCAATCTCAGGGACTCAATTTTGTGAAAGAATCGCAGCAGGAAAATTGAACCGAGGCAGAAAATACAGCAGGACAGGCGGGTCTTGGAGGGCCTGATTTTGCAAGGAGATTTCGAGGAGGGGAGGGAGGCGACTAGACAGACAGAGAGGAGAAGAAACAAGGAGAAAGTGGCAGAAGGAAGAAGTGCAAGAAAAGCAATTGATATGTGTGGGGTTCACCCCATTGGGGCACTTCTGGGTCAGAATCAGAGCTATGGAGCAAAGGGGAAGAGAATTGCACCAGGAAATGAGTTCAAAAACGTATGAAGAGTGCAAGTCTTTCCATCACCTTTCTCTCCTTCACAGGCCGTGGAAGTGCAGAAGGGCCACGTTCTAGGCCACATTCTTTGGTGTGAAGCAGAATCGGCCATGATGCCTGCAGCTCAGGTAAGGGGCCGGTCACCAGGGCAACGTGCCTGAAACAGCTTGGGTTCCTCCTTCTTTCCTGCAGGCCTTGAAAGAGATTTTTTTTCTTTCTGGTGCTACAAGATATCCGATCTGTCCACCCAGAACGGTGTGTATGAACTCCACAGACCTTGAAGGGTTGGAATGCTAGTCAGGTGACCATTAAACTGTTGTAGTTTGTCTGAGATTGTTTAACCAACCTCACATACAGCTAGATATTCCTTGGCACACTCTCTGTTTCATGACATCAGGGGGCCCTTTGTTTTCACGGCTGGAGTGCAGAGAGGCAGGGAGCCTTTTCTTCCCAGCCGCTCAGGAGTCAAAGTTGTACACGGCACAGAAAGAGTCTGAAGTGCCCTGCGACGCCCTCCGGGGAGCTTCTGCCCTCTCCCAGTGGAGTACTGGCCCAGTTGCTCATACTGGCCGTTTGCAGGTCATGATTCGTGTTTCATTTTTATTTTTGAATCGCTCCTACGTGGACATAACAGGGGTAGGCCAGTATTTATGAAGGGGGACTGTTTTCTCCTTCCAGGGTCTGGTGTCCTTCGAGGAGGTGGCTGTGCGCTTCACGGAGGAGGAGTGGGCGCTGCTGGATCCAGGCCAAAGGGCTCTGTACAGGGAAGTCATGCTGGAGAATTACGGGATCATGGCCTCTCTGGGTAAGGACACCCTTTTTTCCTGGTGGGTAAGAAGCAAAGGCTTGAATTGCCCCTCTTCTTATTTCTCACTCTCAGGATTTCCCCATAGAAATGGGGTGTGTGGGGCTGGAACTTGTGCTCTGACAGGCCTGCTGTGCCTCGCTTTTGCAGAGCTGACTGGTGCTTGTTGGGGACCAAAAGGCAGGATAGAAATGTCTAGAAATCAATTGTGAAAAGTACAAAACCCCTTTGAGGACCTACCTGAAAAATGAGCCGCTTGTAACCCACAGGGCTTGTCAGGCCTCCTCATTTTCCTTCCAAGGCATCATCCAGTATATTCGCTCGTTAATTGGAGGTTTGTCCAGGACCTGGCGCTGCTGCTGGAGGGATTTTGCAGGATCAGCCCGTCCTTCATCTCTCTAGGAGAACGTGGGACTTTTCAGGCTCCCCTGAAGAGAGTGTGGTTACCCAGCCCCTGTGCCTGATGACTCCAGGGAGACGCTGGACTCTGATTGGCCTCCTGTCCTGGGGGCATGATGGAGGTCTGGTCTAGTTCCTCATGTGGGAGGTTTCATGGAGAAGCGGAGCCAGGAGATTATTTTTATCTACTTCTGGTACCAAAATCCACGGATGCTTCCATATTGTTTCCAGGGCTTTTGGCTGACACCAACCTGGACTCGTCTGTCATGACGCCAACAAAGCCCTTTGGAACCTGCCGGTTTGCCGGCCCTCTTTGGTCATCTAAGCCAAATAAAGAAACCGGCACCTTCAATGATCCTTCTCTTGGTTTTCTTTAGGGACCAGGTCTTAACACTGTTATGAATCAGGGCTCTGTTCAATATGAGATTTTACACCCGGGTCCTGCATGGGGAAGACGGGTGTCTGAGCCCCTAAATCGGCTCTTCCTTCCAGCCGGAGCTTGATGGGGGAGGCAGTGAGGGAGTTTCGGGACAGAGGGAAGCCGCCTTCTCCTGAGTCAGACCCTCGGCCCCTCCAGCTCAATTCTGTCTGCATTGCCTGACAGCAGCTCTCCAGGGCTTCTGGCGGGCATATCTGCCAGCCGTAACTGGCGCTGGTGCCAGGGACGGATCCTGGGGTCCCTTGTGGGCAAAGCAGGGTGTTGACCACTGAGCTACAGCTGCCCTGAACTGGTGTGTTACTCCAGCGAGTGCCCTGCTCAGGGGGTGAAAAAGGAGGAGGAGGCCAGATCCGTTCTCTGCTTCCCTAAGTTCTTGCAGCCCAATCCTGACCAGGGCCGCCGGGACAGCTGGAGGCCACCTCAGGGGAAATGCCCCAGCTGCCTTAATGGGGCTCCCTAAATTTTTAAAACTTTTAAATAAGGTTTTATTGCCATTACAATAAAAATACAGCTTACATTAAGCTGGGGGAAGGCCTGGACCATATTGCGCCATTAGTCTCTTTGCAGAGAGGAAGTTTCCTCAAAGGGAGGATGGGGAGGGAGACCATTGTCCTTCTGGTTGAGGCTTCCCTTCCCTGTGCTGACAGGTGGATGGAGGAAATGTGGCTGGTTTTGCCTCCACAACTGGATTCCCAACTAGTGATTCATTCCAGGTTTCATGAGCATTTGAGGCTCTTCTCCCATAAGCCAGAGCGAGACTTTGGGATCCATGTAGCTGCTTCTGGAAACATATTCAAGCTTGGGAGTTCGAACTGCTTGCCTCTTCCCCGCGCCCCACTCCACGTGTTTTTGGGGGTGGGAGGCAGTCGAGAACCAGGGCTCTTTGGAAAGCCTCGATATGTTGTCGTCGGACATATCTCATCTTCTCGTTTCCCTCCCAGAGGACTTTCCCAAACCTGCCTTCATTTCCCAGTTGGAAGAAGGGGAGTGTGCATTTTTCTTTTATCTCAAGGAAGAAGAGGAGAAATCAACAGGTAACTTGCTTACGTACAGAACTGCTAAACACAGCAGTAGCTTCAGCCCAGAGGGTGATGGGTGGATGGGACTGGAAGGGTGCTGTGGGGAATAGGGACTCTTCATCGTAATAGAAGTGAGTGGGCGGGTGGAGATGGCCACCCCCTGCCAATCTGCTGCCTTAGGTAATTCTCTAAGTTGGCCTCATGGATGGGCTAGTTACTCCATTACCTCTTATGCTCCCTGAGGCATCTGGTGGGGCCTCTGTGTGATACAGGAAGCTGGACTAGATGGGCCTTTGGCCTGATCCAGCAGGGTTCTTCTTATGTTCTTATGCAGCTCTCAAGGCACAGGATCCCGACTGCACTCCAGCCACATCAGTGAATTGCTAGCAAGCAGGATCCGGGGACAGCCATAGAGCTGAACATTGTAGCAGCCTTATGCAGAGTCAGACCTTTGTTTGTTTGTTTTTTCACATTTTTATACCACCTTTCCTCGAAGGAGCTCAGGGTGGTGTACCTCATTCCTCCCCTCCTTTTGTCCTCACAACAATAGTGACTGTCCCAAGGTCACCCAGGAAGCTTCATGGCTGAGCAGGGACCTTTCTTCATCTAGCTCAGTGCTGTCTACACTGGCTGGCAGCTGTCTATGGACAGCCATAGAGCTGAACAGGGCAGCTGCCTTATGCAGAGTCAGACCTTTCTTCATCTAGCTCAGTGCTGTCTCTACACCACAGCACCCTTGAGAGGCTGAGTGTCGGCGAGCCAAGTATTGTTAAATTCAAACTGCTCTGCAGTTTCACTCAAGGAAGAAGAAAAATCACTAGGTAACTTGCTTATGTACAGTACAGCTTAACACAGCAGTAGCTTCAGCCCAGAGGGGGATGGGTGGGTGGGACCAGAAGGATGCTGTGCAGAATGGGGACCCTTCATCATAATAGAAGCTCCCCTCCCATCTGGGGTAAGTTGGCGATGTTTAGGATGAGTCATCGTAGTACCTCTTTGCCCTTCTGACCTCATCACCTGGAAGTCCGTGACAGCAGCTTGGCTGAGCTGTAGACTGAAAGTGCCAGTGTGATCTGAGAGACTGTGATGCTCTGACCCCTCTCACCACCCCCACTTTCCTCTCCTGCACATTTCCTCTTCTGCTTAGTCCTGCTGTTCCTTTCCCAAGCCAGGGAGTGGGAGGAGGTGTTAATGGTCGTCTCCCTTCGACGGTGCAGTCCGGGAGGCAGGCTAGAACTTTTAGCCAGCTGTCCTGGGACTCTTTCCAGCAAGAGAAGACTCAGAGGCGAAGGTAAGTTATAAAGTTTCTATATTCTGTACTCAAAAGCAGAGATCTTGGTTACAGCATTCCATGGATTCAATATACAGCAGGCAAGGTAAGAATAACGCAGCATTCCTTGTAGCAGAGTGGTAGATAGTCAGATAGCCAGAATGAATGTGCTTCATAGCCACACATTTATACCTCTGCCACCTGTTGGCTGCCTATCAGATTCCAGGTTAGTTCTAGCCAGGTGGTTCTAATTAGCCTCTCTGGCTACAGAATGACACAGCACTTTTGGCAGCTTGGCTGCTTGCCCTCTTTTTTAGGCCTGTTCTAATTGTAAATTCCTTAGGTTTTCTCCCACAAACCTTGACAGGAGGAACTATGGAAGCGGGTTCGTGGGTGGAGCTGGCCACTCTCTGCCAATCTGCTGCCCTAGGCAATTGTCTCAGTTGGGCTCTTGGATGGGCCTGTTACTCCATTGCCTCTTATGCAGCTCTCAAGGCACAGGTTCCCGACTGCACTCCAGCCACATCAGTGAATTGCTAGCAAGCAGAATCCGGGGACAGCCATAGAGCTGAACAGGGCAGCTGTCTTATGCAGAGTCCGACCTTTCTTCATCTAGCTCAGTGCTGTCTCTACACCACAGCACCCTTCAGAGGAGATCTTCACAGGTAGCAGTTATTGAAGCAGTCCTGACCACTGAGATCAAACCAATATAGATTTTTGGATTTTAAAGTCATGTAGAGTTTAATAAATGTTCTTTAAAGAGAAAAACTTTAAAAAACAAACAAGTTCTATAGTACAGTTCTGGTTGTTATAGAACTTTTTAAAAAGTTTTTCTCTTTAAAAATAACCTTTATTAAACTCTACATGGCTTTAGAACCCAAAAATCTATATTATAATCTTCCCAGGACGTTTGTCCCAGAAGGTGCAGGCGACACGTGGGGGGGTGGGGGGAGCAGTGATGTTCTGCTCTCCATTTGCCCCACTGAGTGCTTTTGGACTTACACCACCTGCAACATCAGTGAGATTTGAGGGGTCCTGAATGGGGTCCGAAAGGGGGAACGGGATTTGACATATCACTTCTCCTGTCCATCACCCTCCTGCCTCTGTCCCATTTCAGCTCCAGCGGGTGGATCTGTGACGATGGCACGTAGGTGGTAGCCTCACATTTCGCAGATCTCGTATCTGCCCAGGGCAGTGGCGTTTTTGGTGTAAGGGAAGGTCTGCGAAATCCTGAGCTGCTCAGGCTAAAGTCACTGGAGCAGCGGACTGCAGAACGGAGGTTGTGGGAATTGTGCCCAGAGGCCAAGTTGTGTGATAAGGCTCAGCGCCACATGTAGGGATCGCAAAGTGGACGTCGACATCCACAGACACTCACTCAAGCGTGAACACATGCTCGAAGGCCCCCATCCTATACTTGGCTATCCTGCTTGCTAGTGGTGGCCAGTCAGTGACGTTCTGCTGTTCAGTGACGTTCAGTGACATTCAGCTCCTCGCTGAGTGCTCGGAGGGGGCGTAGGGGGTATTTACACTAGTCTTTTGAACCCATGGCTGTTATCCTTCGCCTGGATCTTCTCTTCTGTCCCTTGCTGTCCCCTGCCTCTGTCTCCTTTCATGTAGACGCAACCACTGCTTAGTCGAAATCCAGGTTTGGCTGAGCGTGTCCTGACTCCGCCACGAGCCCCGTCAAGAGAGGGTTTCCTCAGGGGAGCCCTGACTGGTCCTCCGCCTGCAGTGAGCTGTTCCTCTGGGCTTCTAGGTTTCGTCGTGCTAGTGCTGCTGGAATGTTTATTGCTCTTGCATGTGTAAGCACTAACCCTTCACACGTGGTCCCTTCCACACAGTTTTCAGACACCAAACAAGAGACACAGGTCAGTCACGGTCCCTTGTGGCGCTGCTTTGGATCTTGTGCAGAAAGGAGACGGCAGATGTGGTTCTGGGAGACGGTCAGAAAACCAGAGTCACCAAACAGCACGACTGCCTCCCTTGTCACTCTCGGTGGACACAAGTGTCCCACTCGCTGTTCCTCCTTTGCGTCCCCAGCAGCTAACTGAGAGTCTATCACTGAGCAGGGCTGCGATCCCACGCATACTTTCCTGGGAGTCGGTGCCACTGAATCCATTTGGTTTTCATCTGAGTAGACATGCCTAGTAGTGGTACTCCTCCCTAGGGCTACACAGACGATCAGGCAGGGGTACTGGAGAGGCTTCCCCTTATCAGCTAAGATCAGCTGATTGTCTGGGGAGCCAAGTATTTTTAAATTCAAACTGCTCTGCAGTTTCAGTTTCAGTTTCACTTCAGAGCAGCAGAACGCCCAGGGTTCCTTGCAACATGATGAGGATTGCCTGCTTCTAGAGTGTCTGCTTCTCTCAGATACTAACAGATAAGAGACTGGGCGGGGTGGGAAGGAGCTGATTTTGTGAAGTGGAAGAGGGAAAAGATGGCTTGGAGAAAAAAAAGAGATCTGGCATGTGTCTTTTTGCACTAACATGACATTAAGCTTTCTATTTGGTTTTTTCCCTTCTGTGCAGTGTCTTTTTTGTAGTTGAGAAAATGCAACCTCCCCTTCTGTCTCTCTGATTTTGTGTTGGGCCTTTTACTTACACACACACGCACGCACGCACGCACACACACACACACACACACACACACACACACACACACGAGAGAGAGAGTGTTAAATAAGACATTTTTCACGTTTAAAATTGTTTTAATACTTTTTATTTTAAATTATTAGCTAATTGATTAATCCAATTAATTAGCAGGGGGTACTTCGGAAAATTGGACCTTGATAGGGAGTATCTGGGCCTCGAAAGGTTGAGAACCCTTGCGTTACAGGTTCCCCCTCCCTGTTGCACTGCTAATCCAGCTTCTCTCTCTGTTCCAGGAAGCAACGCACAGAATAGTGAGAATCGGAGGGAGCCATGTGGGGCGTCACCAGAAGCAACCGTGCTTGACATAGAGGAAGTCGCGTTTCGAGACCAGGATGGATCCGGGAGGCAAGAGGGGAGCCCAGCACTTGCCTGGAGGACTCAAGCGGTTCTTTCTCAGGATTATGATCTCCATGAAATCCCAGTCCAGCAGGAACATCCCAACGGGAAGAGAAGGAAGAAGAATCCTTTGCCCGGGGAAAGAGTCAGTTGTACATCCGACATTAAGAAGCTCAGCAAAATCCCCCTGGGGAAGAAATCATTTCAGTGCTCTAAGACCAGAAAAAGATTCAGCACAAGCACACATCTTACTTCCCATGACAAGATCCAGACAAGGGAGAAAGCTGAGCATCAAGACAGATCAAAGAATCAAGAGGGAAACCAGGCAAAGAAATGGAGAAATAACTCTGAAGCTCATCAGCCAGTAGATCAAGAAAACGTAACTGAAAGGAGGAAGGAAAAATGCCCTCACTATGCAAAGACCTTCAGCAGTAAATCAAATCTGAGAACACATCAAAGAACCCACACAGGGGAGAAACCATATAAATGCTTGGAATGTGGAAAGAGCTTCCAGAAGAACTCACACCTGACTCAGCATCAAAGAACTCACACGGGAGAAACCGTATAAATGCTTGGAGTGTGGAAAGAGCTTCAGTGACAGCTCAAGTCTGACTAGACATCGAAGGACCCACACAGGGGAGAAACCATATAAATGCTTGGAGTGTGGAAAGAGTTTCAGTATCAGCTCAGACCTGACTTCGCATCAAAGAGCCCACACAGGGGAGAAACCATATAAATGCTTGGAGTGTGGAAAGAACTTCCAGAAGAACTCACACCTGACTCAGCATCAAAGAACTCACACGGGGGAGAAGCCGTATAAATGCTTGGAGTGTGGAAAGAGCTTCAGTGGCAGCTCAAGCCTGACTGTGCATCGAAGAATCCACACAGGGGAGAAACCGTATAAATGCTTGGAGTGTGGAAAGAGCTTCAGTGACAGCTCAAGTCTGACTAAACATCGAAGGACCCACACAGGGGAGAAACTATATAAATGCTTGGAGTGTGGAAAGAGTTTCAGTATCAGCTCAGACCTGACTTTGCATCAAAGAACCCACACGGGGGAGAAACCATATAAATGCATGGATTATGGAAAGAACTTCCAGAAGAACTCACACCTGACTCAGCATCAAAGAACTCACACGGGGGAGAAGCCGTATAAATGCTTGGAGTGTGGAAAGAGCTTCAGTGACAGCTCAAACCTGACTGTGCATCGAAGAACCCACACGGGGGAGAAACCATATAAATGCTTGGAGTGTGGAAAGAGTTTCAGTATCAGCTCAGACCTGACTTCGCATCAAAGAACCCACACGGGGGAGAAACCATATAAATGCATGGATTGTGGGAAGAGCTTCAGTTGTCGTTCACACCTGACTTCGCATCAAAGAGCCCACACAGGGGAGAAACCATATAAATGCTTGGAGTGTGGAAAGAGCTTCAGTGTGAGCTTAAGACTGACTTCACATTTAAGAACCCACACAGGGGAGAAACCATATAAATGCTTGGAGTGTGGGAAGAGCTTCAGTCAGACCTCATGCCTGTCTTTGCATCAAAGAACCCACACAGGGGAGAAACCATATAAATGCTTGGAGTGTGGAAAGAGCTATATTCAGAGCTCACAGCTGACTAGACATCGAAGAACTCACACAGGGAGAAACCATATAAGTGCTTGGAGTGTGGAAAGAGCTTCAGTGACAGCTCAAGCCTCGCTTCACATTTAAGAACCCACACGGGAGAAACCATATAAATGCTGCGAATGTGGAAAGAGCTTCAGTCGTAGTTCACACCTGACTCTGCATCAAAGAACCCACACAGGGGAGAAACCATATAAATGCTTTGAATGTGGAAAGAGCTTCAGTCGTAGTTCATTCCTGACTGTGCATCAAAAAATCCACTCTGGGGAAAACCCATATAATTGCTAGGAGTGTGGAAAGAACATAAGTAGAGCCTTGCTGGATCAGGCCAAAGGCCCCTCTAGTCCAACTTGGTGTATCTCACAGCTGCCCCACCAGATGCCTCAGCAAGCACACAAGGCAACAAGATACTTGTATCCTGTTGCCACTCCCTTGCTCTTGAAGTTCCACAAACGTATTACATGCTGGGTGAAGAAATGTTTTATTTTATCTGATCTAACTCCCTACTCAATTTTAGTGCATAATCCCCCTAGTTCTTGTGTTGTGCAAGAGGGAAAGGAACGTCCCTCTATCCACTCTATCTCATTCATAATTTTATACATCTCATGGCGCAATCCTGCATAGTGAGTGCTCCGCCAGCCTAGGGTGTCGTAAGCGTGCCAGAAAGTGTCCACCCATGCGCAGAGGACGGTACCGCTTACTCCGCTGCCTGCCATGATCAGCACCGTATAACGCATGTGAGTCCCAAGCTGCTTGGTGCAGGGGCGGGGGAAGGGCAGCTAGTGGAGGCAAGGGAGGGGGCCGTTGACTGGTCTGTGCTGGGACAGGGTGGGGATATCGGCACTGAGTCTTGCCGATATCCTATGCCACGCTCGAGCCCGGACCAGCCTTACACAGCCTCCCTGATTGTGCACCAGCTAAAGAGATGGCTCGCATCCAAGGAGGCCCATTGCGGCCCGCGCTGCTTACACCATGGGAAGGTGAGCCCAGGGTGCACCAGTGCAGGCCGCAATGGGCCTAGGATGCAGTGACCACTCCTTTAGGATCACGAAGGGTCGGACACGACTTAACGACTGAACAACAACATAATGATATTGGCCGTTTTATTCTCAATCCCTTTTTTAATGATCCCGAGCATGGAATTGGATTTCTTCACTGCCGCCGCACACTGGGTCGACACCTTCATCGACCTGTCCACCAGCACCCCAAGATCTCTCCCCTGATCCATCACAGACATCTCAGAATCCACTAGCGTGTATGTGAAGTTTTGATATCTTGCCCCAATGTGCATTACTTTACACTTGCCATATTTCTTCGATTCTAAGACACCATCGATTCTAAGACGTGCCTGTAAGTGTACAGGCCTGAAATCTTTGGTTTAACTCCATTTTGCTTTCTGTCTTTGGTTTGTGAAATCTGCCTGTGGCTGCAGTGCCTTGGAGATTGGCAGATAGATGTCCAAAGGCTATCTGAGCTAAAGTTTTGAGTTTTGCCCTGGCTTGGTGCTCTTATCTGCATTGGAACTGTGTGAGTCCTTCATTCCCTCATTATTGCAGGCACCTGTGTTCAGCATCACAAGATTCTCTGGTGGGAGGGGGAGCGTGGAATCTGAGATCATCTTCTGGATGCTTCGACCTGTGTCAGTCTTTGATTGGTTAATTATTCTTGCCCATCCCCCTGTCCCCCAAAAGTCTATTTAAACTACTGCTGGAGAATCCATTTTGTTGCCTTCCTTTTCTTGCATTCTTGCTTGAACGCCTGTTATGGCATTATTGGAGAGCCTCCTGGGCTGAGTTGCCCTGCCGCCTCCCAGCCAAGCCTGGCTGGGTGGGCCCCTGCACAGCATCCCTGCTGGGATGGCTGGAAACCTATTACATCTTTGGTGAGTTCTTAGGGTAATGTATTTAGCTAGGAGCTATCTCTTTTTTGTGTGTTGGATTCTGTAACTTTCATATCTTGTGTGTATGTCAAATGTATGTTGTAGTTTTACTGCCTTATAAACCTTTGTCTCATCTATGCCTTTTGCGTAGTCTAAATTAATAAAACAACTCTCTATTTTATTCAATGTGTGTTTCTTTGAACCAAACTAGTCTAAATCCTTGAAGCCTGCGCTGGCCACACGCTACCCCGTCGTTCTCTCACGTTGTGCCTCCTGGCTGCCCTTGTTCAGGGAGACCAGTGGCCAACGGTACCTTGCACTCTGCACCCCTTTCAGTAGCTGGGAGCTGGAAGGGTCAGGAGGTTCTGACCCAGCTGGTGGCAGCTTACCGTTACTGTCTCTTTGTCCAGGAGCAGTTGTGTTCGTTCTCCTTGTCTAGGAGTGCCCTCCTTGGTTAGGAGGGGAAATATGGAGTAAGGGAGGTTCATGCCTGGGCTGTCAGCCTTGTCTTGTGCTGGCTCGGGGTGCCCCCCCTTCTCTACAGCGCCTTAATTTCTGAACCACCTACAGAAATAAATAAATAAATAAATAGATTGTAAGTCACACCTTACATAAGAAGAGCCCTGCTGGGTCAGGCCAAAGGCCCATCTAGTCCAGCTTCCTGTATCACACAGTGGCCCCACCACATGCCTCAGGGAGCACACAGCCAACCAGATAACCTGTTTCCTGCTGCCACTCCCCTGCACCTGGCACAGAGAAAACCTACTTCTAAAACCAGGAGGTTGCTTATGGCTTGTAACCTGTGATGGTCTTTTCCTCCATGAATCTGTCCAAACCCCTTTTAAAAGGCATCTAGGCCAGGTGCCATCACCACATCCTGTGGCAAGGAGTTCCACAGATGAATTACACGCTGAGTAAAGAAATATTTTCTTTTGTCTGTTTTAACTCTCCCTCCACTCAATTTTCGTGCATGTCCCCTGGTTCTGGTGTTGTGCGAGAGGGAGAAGAATTTCCCTCTATCCACTCTCTCCATCCCATGCATAATCTTATACGTCTCAATCATGTCCCCCCTCAGGCGCCTTTTTTCTAGACTGAAAAGCCCCAGACGCTGTAGCCTTTCCTCATAAGGGAGATGCTCCAGCCCACGAATCAATCTGGTCGCTCTTTTCTGCACCTTTTCCAATTCAACTATATCCTTTTTGAGGTGTGGTGACCAGAACTGGACACAATACTCTAGATGTGGCCTTACCATCGATTTGGCAGGCATTAGATTTGGCATTGCCTGACAGCAGCTCTCCAGGGCTTCTGGCGGGCACATCTGCCAGGTGTAACTGGCGCTGGTGCCAGGGACGTGTCCTGGGGTCTCTTGTGGGCAAAGCAGGGAGTTGACCACTGATCTACGGCTGCCCCGAACGGGTGTGTTGCTCCAGTGAGTGCCCTGCTCGGGGTGACAAGGCAAACGGAGGCCAGATCCGTTCTCTGCTTGCCTAAGTTCTTACAGCCCGATCCTGTCCAGGGCCGCTGCAGCGTGCGGAAGCAGGCTGTGCCAGATCCTGGGCAGGATCAGGGCTGTGCCAGGACAGCTGTAGGCCGCCTCAGGGGAAATGCCCCAGCTGCCTCAATGGGGCTCCTTGGTTGCCATATAGCATGTTTGCGACACCTTAGTCCCGCCAGGGTAGACCCGGACAAGATTGCGCCATTAGTCTCTTTGCAGAGAGGAAGTTTCCTGAAAGGGAGGACGGGGAGGGAGACCGTTGTCCTTCTGGTTGAGGCTTCTCTTCCCTGCGCTGACAGGTGGATGGAGGAAACATGGCTGGATTTAACATAGATCGGGAACGATCGGAAATGTGGCTGGTTTCGCCTCCACAACTGGATTCCCAACTAGTGACTCAGTCCAGGTTTCATGAGCATTTGAGGCTCTTCTCCCATAAGCCAGAGTGAGACTTTGGGATCCATGTAGCTGCTTCTACAGACATATTCATGCATGGGAATTCAAGCAGGTTGCCTCTTCCCCCGCGTCCCACTCCATGTGTTTTTGGGGTTGGGAGGAAGCCGAGAATCAGGTCTCTTTGGAAAGGCTCGATTTTTTTTGTAGTCTGAAGTATATCATCTTCTTGTTTCCCTCCCAGAGAAATTTCCCAAACCTGCCTTCATTTCCCAGCTGGAAGAAGGGGAGTGTGCATTTTTCCAGGATCTCCAGGAAGAAGAGAAACCAGCAGGTAAGTTGCTTACGTACAGTACAGCTAAACACAGCAGTAGCTTCAGCCCAGAGGGGGATACTGTAGGTTTATGGGACCAGAAGGGTGCTTTGGGGAATGGGGAACCTCCATCATCATAGAAGCTAGTGGGCAAGTGGAGATGGCCACTCCGTGCTAGTCTGCTGCCCTAGGCAATTGTCTCAGTTGGTCTCATGGATGGGCCTATTACTCCACTGCCTCTTATGCAGCTGTCAAGGCACAGGATCCCGACTGCACTCCAGCCACATCAGTGAATTGCTAGCAAGCAGAATCCGGGGACAGCCATAGAGCTGAACAGGGCAGCTGCCTTATGCAGAGTCAGGCCTTTCTTCATCTAGCTCAGTGCTGTCTCTACACCACAGCACCCTTCAGAGGAGATCTTCACAGGTAGCAGTTATTGAAGCAGTCCTGACCACTGAGATCAAAACAATATAGATATTTTTAATAAATGTTCTGGTTGTTTTTTGTGTTTATTGAACTCTAGTAAATGTACAGGTATCCCCTGACAATTAAGTCCAGTCGTGTCCGGCTGGCCTTATTGAACTCTACGTGGCTTTAAAACCCAAAAACCTATATTGTTATAATCTTCCCAGATCTTTTGTTCAGTGATGTTTTGCTCTCCATTTACCCCACTTAGTGCTTTTGGGGTCTGAATGGGTCACAGGATTTGACATATTACTCCTCCTGTCCATCACCCTCCTGTCCCATTTCAGCTCCATGCGGGTGGATCTGTGCCGATGGCGCGGAGGTGGTGGCCTCACTTTTCGCAAATTTCGTATCTGCCCAGTGTAGTGGCGTCTTTGGTGCAAGGGAAGGTCTGCGAAATCCTGTGCTGCTCAGGCTAAAGTCACTTGATCAGGGGACTGCAGAACGGAGGTTGTGGGAATTGTGCCCAGAGGCCAAGTTGGGGGACAAGGCTCAGCGCCACATGTAGGGATCGCAAAGTGGACGTCGACATCCACACACATTCGCTCAAGCGTGCACACATGCTCGAAGGCCCCGATCCTGTCCTTGGCTGGCCTGCTTGCTAGTGGTGGCCAGTCAGTGATGTTTAGCTCTGGAGCAGAGCCCTGTCTACCCTCGCTAAGTGCTTGGAGGGGTCGTAGGGGGAATTTCCACTCGTCTTTTGAACCCATGGCTTTCATCCATATCCGAGATCTTCTCTCCTGTCCCTTGCTGTCCCCTGCCTCTGTGGGGCTTCGATCCTATGCATATTTTCCTGGGAGTCAGTGCCACTGAATCCATTGGGGTTTTCATCTGAGTAGATGTGCCTAGTAGTGGTACTCATCCCTAGGGGTACACAGACAATCAGGCAGGGGTACGGGAGAGGCTTCCCCTTATCGGCTAAGATCAGCTGATTGTCTGCGACCAGAGGTTGTTTTTTTAAATTGTCCCACCCCCAAGTTCCCAGCTCAGGAGAGGCTGCTCCTTATCTCCCTGGATCAGCTGAGTGTCTGGGAGCCAAGTATTTTTACATTCAAACTTCTCTGCAGTTTAACTTTCATTTTCACTTCAGAGCAGCAGAACGCAAGCTGAGGGATCCTTGCAACTGTGATGAGGATTGCCTGCTTCTGGTGTGTCTGTTTCTCTCAGATACTAGCAGATAAGAGACTGGGTGGGGTGGGGGAGGAAGGATCTAATTTTGGGAAGTGGGAGAGAGAGCCTGGCATGTGTCTTTTTCCACTAACATGAGATCAAGCTCTCTGTTTGTTTGGTTTTTTTCCTTCTCTCCAATCTGTGCAGTGTCCTTTTTGTTTAGTTGAGAAAATGTAATCTCCCCCTCTTCTGTCTCTCTGATTTTGTATTGGGCCTTACACACACACACACACACACACACACACACACACACACACACACACACACACACACACACACACACACACACACACACACACACACACACACACACACACACACACACACACACACACACACGAGTTAAATAAGACATTTTTTCACATTTAAAATTGTTTTAATACTTTTTTTATTTTAAATGATTAATTAGCTAACTAATTAATTGATTAATCCAACTAATTAGCCAGGATGGTGTAGTGGTTTGGGAGTCGGACTTAGACCTGGAAGATCCAGGTTCAAATCTCCGCTCAGCTTCCTGGGTGACCTTGGGCCAGTCACTATCTCTCAGCCCCACCTACCTCACAGGGTTGTTGTGAGGACAAAAAGGAGGGGAGGAAATATGTACACCACTCTGAGCTCCTTGAAAATGTGAAAAATGTGAAAAATAAATAAATAAAAAATAATTAGCACGGGTTACTTCAAAATATTGGACTGTAATAGGGGGTACCCAGGCCTCCAAAGGTAGAGAATCCCTGCGTTAGAGGTTCCGCCTCCCTGTTGCACTGCTAATCCAGCTTTTCTCTCTGTTCCAGGAAGCAATGCACAAGATAGGGGGGAGCCATGTGGGGTGTCGCCAGATTTATATATCCCAGTCAATCCAGAAAACGTAACTGGAAAGAGGAAAGAAAAATGCCCTCACTGTGCAAAGACCTTCAGCAGTAAATCAAAAATGAGAATACATCAAAGGACCCACACAGGGGAGAAACCATATAAATGCTTGGAGTGTGGAAAGAGTTTCAGTGACAGCTCAGGACTGATATTGCATCGAAGGACGCACACAGGGGAGAGACCATATGAATGCTTGGAGTGTGGAAAGAGCTTCAGTCGGAGCTCACACCTAACTTCCCATCAAAGAATCCACACAGGGGAGAAACCATATAATTGCTTGGAGTGTGGAAAGAGCTTCAGTGTGAGCTCACACCTGACTTCCCATCGAAGAACCCACACAGGGGAGAAACCATATAAATGTTTGGAGTGTGGAAAGAGCTTCAGTCAGAGCTCACACCTAACTTCCCATCAAAGAACCCACACAGGGGAGAAACCATATAAATGTTTGGAGTGTGGAAAGAGCTTCAGTGAGAGCTCAAGCCTGATTGTGCATCAAAAAATCCACACAGGGGAGAAACCATATAAATGTTTGGAGTGTGGAAAGAGCTTCAGTGACAGGTCATGCTTGACTGTGCATCGAAGGACTCACACAGGGGAGAAACCATATAAATGCTTCGAATGTGGAAAGAGCTTCAGTCGTAGTTCATTCCTGACTTTGCATCATACAATCCACACAGGGGAGAAACCATATAAACGCTTGGAGTGTGGAAAGAACTTCAGTGACAGCTCAAGCCTGACTGTGCATCAAAAAATCCACTCTGGGGAGGACCCATATAATTCCTAGTAGTGCAGAAAGAGCTTAAGAACATAAGAAGAGCCTTGCTGGATCAGACCAATGGCCCTTCTTGTCCAGCTTCCTGTATCTTACAGTGGCGCCACCAGATGCCTCAGCGAGCACACAAGACAACAAGATATCTTTATTCTGTTGCCACTCCCTTACACCTGGAGTACAAAGAAAACGTACTTCTACAACCAGGTGCTTGCTTATGGCTTGTAGCTTGTGATGGACGTTTCCTCCATTAATCTATCCAATCCTCTTTTAAAGGCATCTAGGCCAGGTGTCTTCACCACATACATACTGTGGCGAGGAGTTCCACAAATTTATTATGTGCTGGGTGAAGAAATGTTTTGTTTTATCTGTTCTAACTCTCCACTCAATTTTAGTGCATGTCCCCTAGTTCTCGTGTTGTGCAAGAGGGAAAAGAAATTCCCTTTATTTTATTTTTATTTATTTAAAGAATTTATATCCCGCCTTTCTCCCGAGGGCACTCAAGGCACTTATCCTCTCTCTCCATCCCATGCATAATTTTATACGTCTCACGGCGCAATCCTACATAGAATTAGGCCGGTGGAGCGAGTGTTCTGCCAGCCTAGGGTGTCGTAAGCATGCCGGAAAGCACGTTTCCGTCACCCGGAGTGTAAGCTCAGGCGCGGAGAACGGTACCGCTTACTCTGCTGCCTCCCATGATCTGCACTGTCTGCCGCAGATGAGTCCTACGCTGCTTGGCGCAGGGGTGGGGGGAGGGCAGGTAGTGAAGGCAAGGGAGCCGTCATTGGCCGTCCTGCGCTGGGAGGGGGTGGGGATATCGGCACTGAGTCGTGCCGATATCGTATGCCGCGTCCGGGCCCAGACTGGTCTTACACGGCTTCCCTGGTTGAGCCCCAGCTAAAGCCTGCGCCGCTTACACCGGGGGAAGGTGAGCTCTGGCCACAGCGGTGCAGGCCGTAATGGGCCTAGGATGCGACGTCCGGTCCTTTAGGCCAGCCGCTACATGTTTGGCCGGATTGGGCTGCCCCCTCAGGTGTCTTTTTTTCTAGTTTGATGAGCCCGAAACACTGTAGTCTCTCTCTTCTGCGCCTTTTTCGTTTCAACTACAGCCAGACCTTTTTATCCACTGGGGTTCTGTTCCTGGAACCTCAGTGGATGAGAAAATCAGTGTTATATGAAATCCGGGGAGGGGGGTCAGGAGTGGTGGCACATTACCTTTTTTCCAGCATCTTCGCCGCTTCCCTCCTCCTGAGTTTGTTTTAACTGACTTAAAAAAAGAAAACCCACTATTGGAAGCAACCTGTAAATGGCGGCAGAGACTCCTGGCTGCATTTTTCATCAGCTTGGACACGCTCAGGAGGCTGGAAGTGGCTGGCAGTCCCCCGACAATGCTGGGAAAAAAAGGTAATGTAGTGCGTTTGGACTCCCTCTTCCACAGTTCTGCCATCCGTGTTGAGTCAAATCCGTAGATTAAAAAACCGTGGATAAAAAGGTCCAACTGTATATTCTTTTTGAGGTGTCTTCCAGATGTTGCCTTACCATTGATTTGTACAACAGCACCCCAAAATCTCTCTCCTGATCCGTCACAGACAGCTCAGAACCCATTAGCGTGTATGTGAAGTTTTGATTTCTTGCCTCACCTGCCCAAGAGTTTCGACATTGATGGTTCACTGTGTACTCCACATGCTCATTGCCTTTTTTACAAAGGCCGAAATATTTTTGCTGAGACCTGTTTCTAAACATTTTAGCATCCATGTATGACTCTGATGCTGGGAAAGATTGAAGGCAAAAGGAGAAGGGGAAGGCCAAGGATGAGATGGTTAGACAGCATCACCGATGCAACGAACATGAAAATGAGCGAACTCAGGAAGATAGTGGAGGACAGGAAGGCCTGGCGGGATATGGTTCATGGGATCACGAAGGGTCGGACACGACTTAACAACTGAACAACAAATGAAGCAATGAGTCGAAGGCCTTCTTAGAGTCCAACCATGCAACACTTCTTCTCCTTTTACAATTATCTAAAATCTTTTTATCAAGCAGCAATTGGTCTGTTGTTGTTGTTGTTGTTATGAATGTTATTATGAATAGTTTGAATATTATGAGTATTGGTATAATGGCAAAGACAAGAAAAGGCAGCAATTCTCCTACCTTGGCACAGGGTGATACTACAGCCCAAAGACAAATGTGAACATTTAAGAGCAATGAAACCTTTACGATAAAGAGCTATGTATGCTTAAAAAACACACAAGAGGATCTCATAACAATCTAAAAGTGGGCATGCTTGAATTGCCAGTAATTTCTTCGCGGGAGGAAAACAGAAGTCCAAATTTCCACAGATTTCATTTTTTGGGGGGGGGAGGGGCAATGTGCATCACTTTGCACTTATTTACATTGAAGCGCATCTGCCATTTTGCTGCCCATACTCCCAGTTTGGAGAGATCCTTCTGGAGCTCTTCACAATCCCTGCTGGTCTTCACCACCCGGAAAAGTTTAGTGTCATCTGCAAACTTGGCCACCTCGCTGCTTATCCCCAACTCCAGGTCATTTATGAACAAGTTGGAAAAAAAAAAAGGTCATCTATGAACAAGTTGAAAATTGTTTTTCGCCAATTAATTAATTAATTAAATTGACTTGCCTGCCGCCATTGCCGCCGCCCGTTGTTGCTGCCATTGCTTGGCAAGTGGATCAAGTTTAGTGGAAGGGTTCTGCGTTTCCCTGTTCTTAGTGGGATGCTGCCGTTCCTTTTCCATCAGCAGCCTGAAGGGCTGGGGGAGGGGGAACCCCTGGGTGGCTTTGGATTGGGCTGGGAAGGCCGCCGCAGCTCCCCATAACGTTTTGGCTGGGGTTGAAGAAGAGGGGGAATCCCCTTCTGAGGAGGGGGGCTGCTCCAGTTCCAGCACTCTCGTTACCTTCTTATACATCTGCTGGCACAGTTCTGGTGGGAAAAGCCAGGAACCCTGAGGTCCAGTTTTGGTCTCCTCCCTTCCTCCAGAGACCCACTGGATCCTGAGATGCCATGCTCGTCTAGAAATGTTACCAAAAGATGATTATTTATGATTCTTAGGGGAATAATTAGTTATGATTCTTAGGGGAATTTGCACAGCCCTATTTGGAACATTGGATCTTAGACTGGATAACAGATCAGCGTCATGCAGAGCATCCCCTTCTTTAACTCAGCAAAGAGATGGGCAGCCTGATCCTGCCCAACGTTAGGCCTGCGGAGCGCAGGGTCCACCGGTCCAATCGAAGGAAATTGTTCAGGGCGAGAATTCCAGGAGTCCCTGCTCTTCCAACCCAGCTTGTAGCAACTAGAGAACAGGTGAGAGGAGGGGGGGAGAGAAAGAAAGAGTTTCAGCGTTGTATATAGCTACCTGTCCTGAAGAGGAGAGCCTTGCCAGGGTAGGAGGTCAGCGGTGTGAAAACAACTGCTGTAGCTAAGGGGGACCAGGGTGTGCTCGGCCCTGGGTACCACACCTCCATGGGGTGTCCTGGAGGCCTCCGAAAGGCACTTCTGGTTTTCGTCGAAAACCCGGAAGTCCATTTCAGAGGCCTTCGGAGGCCCGGGAAGTCGCGCATGGCCTTCCAGAGCCTCAGAAAGCACCACCCTATCTGGCACCCGGGAGCAGGGGCGTCCCCTGATGTGGTGCCCTGGGGCGGTGGGCCCCAGGGCGCAAGGGGCGGAGGGCCTCTGGGGGGGTGGGAGACATCCTAGGTTTCGTTTTTGTTTTTGATTTTTTCCGGTTTTTTTCCGCTTTTTTAAAAGGTTTTTTAGGGGTAACGGGGCTTCTAGGTCTATGTGTTTGCTTTGCTGTACTTATCTGGTGTTTATAGGGCCTCCCGACGATCTCTCCAGCGATGATCTCGCTCCTCTGCTGCCGCTCTGCTAGCGCGAACTCTGTAAGCCTAAGCGTTACAGAGTTCACGCATGCGCATAGCAAACAGCCATCACGCATGCGTGAACTCTGTTTATAGGAGGCCCTATAAACACCAGATAAGTAAAGCAAAGCAAACATATACACCTAGAAGCCCTGTTACCCTAAAAAACCTTTTAAAAAAGCAAAAAAAAAACGGAAAAAACACAAAAAAACCACGAAAGTAATTAGCATAATTATGTTAATTAGTAATTATGCTAATTACTTTGGGGGCGTCGAGGGGTGGGCGAGCCCCACCCTGTTCTGGGGCTAGGGACCCCACTGCCCGGGAGCACAAAAATTTGTAACACTGACCCCCATAATCCCCCATCAACGAGGCCAGGGGGTTGTATGGGGGAAGGTCCCGGGTGCCAGATACCCTAGCTTCGTCACTGGTGTAAACCCTGTCCTGATACAAACACACAGAGGTGTTGCACCAGAGTAGAGTGGCAACTTGCTGAGCAAACTCCTTGGCTTTTAAAGGATTTTTGGAGTTGCTGCTACGTGCAGGCTTATTATGGGGGATAAATGTGTGACTTGAGGTGCTCTGTTTTGATGTGTTAGTGGGTAACTTGGGCTGTGAATGGAAAGGGGATTTTTCCCTAATCAGGCAGGATGTAGGTAAACAGGTAACCCTCTGTTGCTTCAAAGGGTTCGCAGTGTCAGCTAAAATGCAAAGGTACAATGGTAGCAAACAGTGGTGCCAGGGGGACGTCTGGCATCTTGAGAGGAGGTTTACATATGCAAAATGCAGGTAAGATAAAAATGCAGATGTTTTGTTACAAGGTACAGAGGTTATTAATAGCCAGCAGGTGCCGCTGTGGGTTAAACCACTGAACCATGAGCTGTCGATCGAAAGGTCGGCAGTTCGAATCCGTGCGAAGGCTCCTGCCAATCTAGCAGTTCGAAAGCAAGAAATTGCAAGTAGATTAATAGGTACCGCGTCAGCGGGACGGTAACAGCGTTCCATGCGCCTCGGTGTTGAGTCACGTCGGCCACATGACCATGGAAACGTCTTCGGACAGCGTTGGCTCTTCGGCTTTGAAACGGAGATGAGCACTGCTCCCTAGAGTCGGACACGACTGAATTGTCAAGGGATACCTTTACCTTACAGAGGTTATTGGAATTGCATTCAGGAGGGTAAATATAAACTGTAAATACAGACAGGAGATGAGTAAAAAGGATTACAAAGTTGCATTCAAGTGGAGACACAAAAATGGGATTATCTCCTTCCTTCCAGGATGTGTGCCTGCGGGGTGGGGGGAGAGATCATGTAGCAGGCAGGAGTTTGAAGCTTTGACCCCAGAGTTCTTTGAGAAACTTGGCCTGTATGCCAGAGTTCTGTCCATTTGGGGGGGGGGGAAGATGCACTTGTCACACATTCCCATGCCTGTCGACCTTTCCAAAGAATACCCTTTTAGATATTTCCTGAGGCTTTCACAGTCCATACTTAACACGTTGTCTCAGTTTTCGGGTTAAAACAGTTAAAAACTATAAACTGCTAGTAGTAATCTGAAGAGAGGCTGAAGGATGATGGGCAAAAGAAAAATGGTGATACTACCGGTTGACACCTTTAAGGGGAAAAAAAATAACATTTTAAAATTATTATTTCACAAACTTCCAAACTGGTCATTTTGGTATATCTCATTTTAGAACCATTTGCCTGCAAGTTACGAAGTTATAAATGTATTTATTTATTTATTTTATAGAATTTATACCCCGCCTTTCTCCCACAAGGGCAACAAAGGAGGCTTACACTAAAAACATTAAAATACATATATACATTTAAAATCAAGAATTAAAACAGTTAAAACAATTAAAAACAAACAACCCCAGTGGGTCATCCACATTTACATTTGTACTTTGTAAATATGTACTTTGCTTTCTCATCTTTCCTTAGCCAGAACATGGACAATACTTAATAAAATTGTGGAAACGGACGTATATGTCTTTTTAAGACCCTAACAACTTAATATGATGTCAGTTTATTATAACTGACCCAGAACAGGAAGATCAGAATGGAACTTCTGATGAAGCCTTGCAAAGTATAAGGCGAAACAAGTGATAAGACAATGTTGTTTAATTACCACAGTCTCAAACCTGAAAACTGAGATATGTTAATACCCTTTTAGAAGCCATGCTGATTCTCCCTCAGCAAAGCTTGTTCTTCTTAATGTTTTAAGGTTTTATCTTTGAAGAGGCTTTCCATGATCTTACCTGGAACAGATGTTAGGCTGACCAACCTGTAGTTTCCCGGGTCCCCCCTCCTTCCTTTTTTAAAGATGACATTAAGTATCCTCCAGAACTCTGGCACAGTGACCATAGTAAGAGGACATTTAAGAGGACACATGTGGAAGGACATGACAAACACTTGGGCAATCTTCAGGCTGATAGCATCAAACACACTGAAGTTAAAAGACAAATGGGAATTGAATACATCAGGGGAGATGTATTCTAAATTCTAAAGCCCAAACTCAATGGTGGGAACATCATACAGTACAAGCTATAAACCCCTGGACTATACCCATCATTAGATACACTGCAGGAATATTAGACTGGACTCAGGCAGAGCTAGAGATATTAGATTGTAAACCCACACAAACAATGGCCATCAAAACTAGAAGGGGGGGGGGGGTGACCTAATGATGGGAGGTTTGGTGGGAGGTTTAGGGACAGACAGAAGGAGCCAGAAGGGGTGGGGATGGCCACTAGCTTGGATGACTTGAAGAAGGGGTGGCCTGACTCCCCCCCCCATGCCTTCGGATGCCCAGCAGACCCCTACTCCTACTCCCAATGCCTGGGGTTGCATTGTTCAAACACATCTGTCATCAAAACCTCTGATGGTCCCAGAAAGGGTCCAATTTCACAAGACAGTGTGGAGGGGAATCTGTCTCTCCATTTGCAGCAGAAAAGGCTTTCAGAAGGTGGACTTTGATATGAGACAAGTCTGTATGTGGGTTGAATGAAAACCGGTTTTGAGCAGAGGATTGGCCCAGGTGTACGAACCCACATACATTCAGGGCTGGACACAGATGCTGCTGGTGACCCACTCTTGTCTTGGCTCCTTTTTATAATCATCGGGGTGAGTTTGCGGTGCTCAGCTGTGTAATGTGCGGCCGGTATCCAAGTTGTGGCACCGAAGGTCTGCTCTAAAATCGCTCCCTGTTGGCCTCCTGCAGCCCAGGGAGAGAAGAAGATCAGCCCCAGGAGAAGCCGCAGAGTCTGTGCCGCTCTCGTTGGAGGAGATGCGCCTCCCTCCCCGTCCCGCCGGGGAGTTGGAGGGGCGAGACTGGAAGGAACCACTACAAAGAGTCTTTCCTCTCGGGTGACAGGCACTCTGAGGGTTAAAAGGAGCGACGCCGGATTCCTAGAGGGCCAAAGGGGTGTGTGTGAGGAAGTCAGTTCCTGCTCCGCCCACTTCCTTTATCTCCCTCACCCAAGTGTGTGGGGTCATTATCCTCTGTGGTGAGAGCAAATCCCTTTGGGGGAGGGGAGGGGGGTCCCAGGACTGCGGTGAGTGGGGAAACAAAGGGAGAGGAGGGGGAGAGCAGCCCCCAGTTGGGCAGCGAGGAGGAGGAGGAGGAGGAGGAGAGCACCGGAGTTTTGCTCTGCTTGGCTTCCGGGGGGGAGAAGACAAGCTGCAACAATCCCCCTTCTATGGCTTTATTTCCGTGGTGGGGGGTTGTATGGGGAAAAGCTGGAGCAGAGGGGGCCAGAAGGGGCCATTCAGCACTGAAGCCAATGATGCAAAACTCTGTGGCGTGTGGTGGAGGGGACACCGAAGCCCAGAATTTGAAGCCCAAACCTGTTCCTGGAACTGCTGAGGGGCTGGGTGCCTTTTACCTGTGTTGCAGTTTAGATTTACTGTACATCTCTCATTCTGTGTTCTTTGGCTTTTTCTTTGCTGCTGGTTTTAACAAAGGCAGGTGGGATAAAAAGAATAAGGAAGAGAGCTGGATTTTGCAACTGCAGCGGATCCTTCCAGCATCTGAGCCTGATCCAGAAGGACCAGAGAGTCAGAGGAGGAGCCAGACCATTTTTGATCCGGGGCCCAAACCCTTGACGCCCCCCCATAAAAACACGCGGCCGTAATCCTTTACGCCCCACGGCGCAGCCACGCCGCAAATTTTTGGGATTTTTGATTTCATTTTGGAAGCCTCCTTGTCCACTTTGTACCTCCTGTCTCCATTTCTAGCAGCACACATGATGAGGCATTCATAATGATGTAAATTTTGCTCTGCAGAATAAACTTGAAAGTGAATAAACCTGAGAGAGTTCTTTAGAGAGTTGATGCTCTCAGAAGGAGGAAGTGAGGAGGGCAAGGCAGGGAAGCCCCTTAGCAGCTGAGCAGAGAAGATTCAGCCCCAGATGTTTGCCCTGCAGAGAGCGACCTCCTTGCAGAGCCTGCATCAAAACATTTGAGAGGGGTGGGAGAGGAGCCCCCAGGGGTGCAGAGATGCCCAGGCTCACAGCCAAGCCGGGGGAGGGAAAGGGCTAAGAAGGCAAACTGCAATAATCCCCACGCATGCTAAATTTTGAATCTGCTTTGGGACAGGGGCTCTTACATGGCTTTTTTTGAAGGAGAAGGGGCATTCATTACTGAAGCCGATGGGAAAAAAAACAAGATGTAGGAGGGACGCTGGAGAACAATATTGTGGACTTGAATCTGTTCTGCTGTTGTGTGTTTTGAAACTGTGTATGTGCGTGTGCGTGTTTTAATTTATTTCTCTAATATTGGGTTTTATGGTTTAGCTGTCATAAGCTTCTTTACTCCTGGAGCACAAAGCAGGGTAAGTCCCTCAGCACCTGAGCGGGGAAGATACAGCCCCAAATGTCTGCCCTCCAGAGAGCGGCCTCCTTGCAGAGCCCATGTGAAACTATCTGCATCCTTCAATGTGTGTCTCGGGGAGGGGGGGTCTCCTTCCACTTACAGAGATAACTGGGGCCCCACCTAGGACTGAAGTGTCTGTGGCAACAGCCTTGCAAGACGCCCCACATATGTACCTGCAAATCAGGGTTTCCCCCACATCAGCTCTCCTGGCCCGACGTACAGGACATCCCCTGGAATGGATACAGCTCCTGTCTTGCAGCTGCTACATATCAATCTCAGGGACTCAATTTTGTGAAAGAATCGCAGCACGAAGATTGAACCGAGGCAGAAAATACAGCCGGACAGGCGGGTCTTGGTGGGTCTGGAAAGATTTTGAAGTAGTAGATTCCGCAAGGAGATTTCGAGGAGGGGAGGGAGGCGACTAGACAGGCAGAGAGGGGAAGAAACAGGGAGAAAGTGGCCAAAGGAAGAAGTGCAAGAAAAGGAATTGACATGTGTGGGGCTCACCCCATTGGGGTACTTCTGGGTCAGAATCAGAGCTATGGAGAAAAGAGGAAGAGAATTGCACCAGGAAATGAGTTCAAAAAGATATGAAGAGTGTAAGTCTTTCCATCACCTTTCTCTCCCTCACAGGCCGTGGAAGTGCAGAAGGGCCACGTTCTAGGCCACGTTCCAGGCCGTCTCCTCTTTGGTGTGAAGCAGAATCTGTCACGATGGCTGCAGCTCAGGTAAGGGTCCGGTCACCAGGGCAACGTGCCAGAAAAAGCTTGGGTGCCTCCTTCTTCCTTGCAGGCCTTGAAAGAGCTCCCCCCCCCCCCCCCCCGGTGCTACAAGATATCCGATCTGTCCACCCAGAAGAGTGTGTATGAACTCCACAGACCTCGAAGGGTTGGAATGCTGGTCAGGTGACCATTAAACTGTTGTCGTTTGTCTGAGATTATTTAACTGACTTGACATACAGCTAGATATTCCTTGGCACGCTCCCTTTTTCATGGCATCTGGGGGCCCTTTGATCTCACTGGCGGGAGTGCGGAGAGGCAGGGAGCCTTTTCTTCCCAGCCGCTCAGGAGCCGCTCAAGTCGCACATGACACAAAGTGGCCTGCAAAGCCCTCCGGGGAGCTTCTGCCCTCTCCTCTCCCAGTGGAGCACCGGGGCCCAGCTGCTCCTGCTGGCTGTTTGCATGTCATGATTTGTCTTTCATTTTGATTGTTGAATAGCTGCTACATGGGCGTAGCAGGGGGCTTGTCTGTGTCTGTGTGTGAGGAAGAGGAGATGGCTGAAGGGAGGCTGAGGTTCTGACCTGGCTGCAGACAGCAGATGGCTCCCAGGGGAATCTTCGGAGCTGAGCACAGAGCTGGCAAACAGCTGTGAGACTCAGAGACACCTGGACAGACAGGGCGTGCTGTGAGAAGGAATTCTGCACACAAGTGGAAACCAGGAAAGCAAAGCAACGCTGGGGGGAAGAGGTCCCGGAGATGAAAGACAGGTAAAAAAGGATCAGGAAAGAAAGGTAGAACTCGGCACAGCAGCATGATGGAGGTTGACAGAGGGCACATGTGCAAGACAGAGGGCACATGTGCATGTCAGAACTCTGGCCCCCAACACTGGAGTTGGCTCTTCCACTGAAAGAGCCATGGGGTATTTCCCTTCAGGATTGTGTGTGTCACACAAGGGAGGCTTTCGTCCTGTCGGAAAAACGAAGAAAAAAAAGCAACTGGCCTGTTTGCCGAAGATACTGCAGGAAAATACAAAGTTGCTCCCACCTTAATTTCTCTCTTCAGACTGTAAGTGAAACAGCAGAGAGATCTGCGGTTAAAAGGGTCTGGCATTATTTGTGAAGGGAGACTGTTTTGAATGTTACATGGAAAACAGGAGACTGTTTTCTCCTTGCAGGGTCTGGTGTCCTTCCAGGAGGTGGCTGTGCGCTTCACGGAGGAGGAGTGGGCTCTGCTGGATCCAGGCCAAAAGGCTCTGTACAGGGAAGTCATGCTGGAGAATTACGGGATCGTGGCCTCTCTGGGTAAGGACAGGATCAATTACGTAAGAATTACTTCTGGGTAAGAATTACGGGATGACGGCCTCCTGGTGGGTAAGAAGCAAAGGCTTGAATTGCCCCTCTTCTTATTTCTCACTCTCAGGATTGCCCCATAGAAATGGGGCATGTGGGGCTGGAACTTGTGCCCTGACAGGCCTGCTGTGCCTCACTGTTGCAGAACTGACAGATGCTTGTTGGGGACCAAAAGGCAGGATAGAAACATCGAGAAATCAATTGTGAAAAGTACAAAACTCCTTTGAGGACCTACCTGCAAGATGAGCCGCTTGTAATCCACAGGGCTTGTCAGGCCTCCTCATTCTCCTTCCAAGGCATCATCCAGTATATTAGCTCATTAATTATATTATTTATTAATTATTATTCATTATTCATTAATTATTAGGTCATTAATTATATGACAGCAGCTCTCCAGGGCTTCCGGCAGGCACATCTGCCAGCCGTAACTGGCGCTGGTGCCGGGGACAGATCCTGGGGTCTCTTGCAGGCAAAGCAGGGTGTTGACCACTGAGCTACGGCTGCCCCGGACCAGTGTGTTGCTCCAGTGAGTGCCCTGCTCAGGGGGTGACAAGGCAAACGGAGGCCAGATCCGTTCTCTGCTTGCCTAAGTTCTTACAGCCCAATCCTGTCCAGGGCCGCTGCAGCGTGCAGGATCAGGGCTGTGCCAGATCCTGGGCAGGATCGGGGCTGCGCCGAGTAAGCTGAAGACACTTTAAAGGGAAAAGGATGGGGCTCCTTGGACATGTACCGGTAACATGGCTGGCGCAAATCTGTGGAGCCCGTGTAGTGCTCACTGGGCCCAGGAAGGGGGTTAGGATATGGGCAGAGCGCGTCACCAATGATCCATCTCCCCTCCCAGTTCCGGTGCCCCCTCCCCACCCCAGCCCTGACTCATTGAACACTTAACTTACCTGGCAGGTGCTCAAGCCTCCTCCCAAGGAGGCACAAATGCGCCATACAGTAGCATAGCAAACGTGCCATACAGACTATAGTCCTGCTGGGGGATGGCCCGGACCAGATTGCGCCATTAGTCTCTTTGCTGAGAGGAAGTTTCCTCAGAGGGAGGACGGGGTGGGAGACGGTTGTCCTTCTGGTCGAGGCTTCCCTTCCCTGCGCTGACAGGTGGATGGAGGAAACGTGGCTGGTTTCGCCTCCACAGCTGGATTCCCAACTAGTGATTCAGTCCAGGTTTCATGAGCATTTGAGGCTCTTCTCCCATAAGCCAGAGCGAGACTTTAGGATCTATTCAACCATTTCTGCAAGCTCATTCATGCCTGAGAGTTCAAAGAGTTCACCTCTTCTCCTGTCCCACTACATGATCTTTTGGGGGTGGGGGGTCAGCTAGAATCAGGTCACTTGGGAAAGCCTCGATATGTTGTAGTCGGACGTATCTCATCTTCTCGTTTCCCTCCCAGAGAACTTTCCCAAACCTGCCTTCATTTCCCAGCTGGAAGAAGGGGAGTGTGCATTTCTGCAGGATCTCAAGGAAGAAGAAGAGAAACCAGCAGGTAACTTGCTTACATACAGTACAGCTAAACACCGCAGTAGCTTCTGCCCAGAGGGGGATGGGTGGATGGGACCAGAAGGGTGCTGTGCGGAATGGGGACCCTTCATCATAGTAGAAGCTCCCTTCCCATCTGGGGCAAGTTGGCGATGTTTAGGATGAGTCATCATCAGGGGCGTGGGCTGAGTGGTGCCCTGGGGCGGTGGACTCATCATAGTACCTCTTTGCCCTTCTGACCTCATCACCTGGAAGTCCGTGACAGCAGCTTGGCTGAGCTGTAGACCGAAAGTGCCAGTGTGATCTAAGAGACTGTGATGCTCTGACCCCCTCCCCTTTCCTCTCCTGCACATTTCCTCTTCTGCTCAGTCCTGCTGTTCCTTTCCCAAGCCAGGGAGTGGGAGGAGGAACTATGGAAGCGAGTTCTCGGGTGGAGATGGCCACCCCCTGCCAATCTGCTGCCCTAGGCAATTGTCTCAGTTGGCCTCATGGATGGGCCTGTTACTCCATTGCCTCTTATGCAGCTCTCAAGGCACAGGTTCCCGACTGCACTCTAGCCACCAAGCTCAGGCCCTTTGGCCTCATCCTGCTTCTATGTTTACTACTCACATTTTTTCCCCGTTCTGTTAAATCTCTTTTGAATATAGACATTTAATGAACTGTTATATTTTGACCATTTCTCTGCCTGGATCATGTTCACGGGTAATTCAGTGAGCATCGTGTCTCTTGGCACTGCAGACACTACTGTGCTGTCCGGGGGGGGGGGGGAGTTGTCCCCCTGACAGCCCTACTCTGCCTTGTCTGTTTAGCTTCATATGGTGACGGTGGATGCAAAAAAAGAGTTTTTACCCGTTCAGCTGCTGGTACAATAAAGAGAGGGTGGGAAACAGGAAGGATAGTGTGTGCACTAACCAGTAGGTACTGCTGCTCTGGGTCAGCCAACCTTCTCCTAGGAGCCCCTTCTCAGACACTTTGTCACTGAGCCACGGCCCCTTCCCTGCACCTCTGCCACTCTGGAAATTTCCCGTCTCTCAAATGGGATTGTATAGGTTAAAGATGGCATTATAAAGAACCCAGTCTTGTGGGAATCCAGCCGAGCCCTGTCCTCCACGGCGAAATACACAGCCGTAGGAACAGAGACAGCCAAAAATCGTTCACACCCAGCAAATGCAGAAGCGAAGCTGCTGACTCGGGTTTGCAGGCAATGAGTGCAGACTGGCAGAGCTGTACGAAGCTGATTCAGCCTAACCAGCGCGAACGTATCAAAGGAAGGGAGGGGCGTATCTGCTGTGGTGCAGAGTCCCCATTCACCACAGCACCCTTATGATACGATCCTGACAGGGCTTTTGCCCCAGAAGGTGCAGGCGACAAAGGGGGCGGGAGAGAGGTGATGATTTTTTCTTCATTTACCCCACTGAGTGTTTTTCTCAGGAGAAGTGAATCAGCCTGCGATTCTGCCCTTTCAGAGGTCCGTGCCTGGGGGCGCTGGGCGCCCCCTTATGATACTTCTGCTTGGGAGGCCATCCTGACAGGGCTTTTGCCCCAGAAGATGCAGGCAACACGGAGGGGGGCAGTGATGATTTGTTCTCCATTTACCCCACGGAGTGCTTTTGGGGTCTGAATGGGGCACAGGATTTGACATATCACTTCTCCTGTCCATCACCCTCCTGCCCCTGTCCTGTTTGAGCTCCATGTGGCTGGATCTGTGCCGATGGCACGGAGGTGGCGACCTCACATTTCGCAGATCTCGTATCTGCCCAGCCTAGTGGCATCTTTGGTGTAAGGAAAGGTCTGCAAAATCCTGAGCTGCTCAGGCTAAAGTCACTGGAGCAGCGGACTGCAGAACAGAGGTTGTGGGAATTGTGCCCAGAGGCCAAGTTGGGGGACAAGGCTCAGCGCCACATGTAGGGATCGCAAAGTGGACGTCGACATCCACACACACTCACTCAAGCGTGCACACATGCTCGAAGGCCCCGATCCTATCCTCGGCTGGCCTGCTTGCTAGTGGTGGCCAGTCAGTGCCATTCAGCTGCGGATCGGAGCCCTGCCTATCCTCGCTGAGTGCTCAGAAGGGTCGTAGGGGGAATTTCCACTTGTCTTTTGAGCCCATGGCTTTCATCCTTCTCTGAGATCTTCTCTTCTGTCCCTTGCTGTCCCCTGCCTAAGTCTCCTTTCACGTAGACGCAACCACTGCTTAGTCAAAATCGAGGTTTGGCTGAGCGTGTCCACGAGCCCCGTCAAGAGAGGGTTTCCTCAGATCCTCCGCCTGCAGTGAGCTGTTCCTCTGGGCTTCTGGGTTTCGTCGTGCTAGTGCTGCTGGAATGTTTATTGCTCTTGCATGTGTAAGCACTAACCCTTCACACGTGGTCCCTTCCACACAGTTTTCAGACACCAAGCAAGCGACACCGGTCAGTCACGGTCCCTTGTGCCGCTGCTTTGGATCTTGTGCAGAAAGGAGACGGCAGATGTGGTTCTGGGAGACGGTCAGAAAAACAGAGTCGGCAACCAGCACAACTGCCCCCCTCATCAATCTCAGTTGACACAAGTGTCCCACTCGCTGTTCCTCCTTTGCGTCCCCAACGGCTGTCTGAGAGATGGTAACAGAGCACGACTGCGATCAGTGGCGTTTCTACACTGGTGCGGGGGGTGCGAACCACAGCATGTGACGTGCTCAGGGGGGTGAAATCACTAGTGGCCATAATCGTGAAAACCTTTGTCTTTAAGAATTATTCCATCATGTTATATATCATTTGATGCGTAATCTCATGTAGAATGCTACTGTTTTGAAATATCTGTATCTTATAAATTGTTAGGATCAAATACAGTAATGCTTGGATTGCGAGCATAATTCGTTCCAGAAAGTTGCTTGTAATCCAAAGCGCTCGTATATCAAAGCAAATTTCCCCATAAGAAATAATGGAAACTCGGATGATTCGTTATTCTGCAAGAGATCTCTCTGTGTATCTGCAGAGGAACAATAGCGTCTCCTGGGCCCAGCCAATTACGAAACTGCACTCCCCTCCCTTCCCCCTCATGATGTCCCTGCCGTTTCTCTGCAAAACCCTTGCTCATTAACAATCTGTTCTCCCTCTGCAAGAGGATCTGTTTGTGCAGAGAATAGCTCAGACGTTTGCTAGCATGGGTGCAAATGTAATGCTAGCAAACGTCTGAGCTATTCTCTGCACAAATGGAGCCTCTTGCAGAGGGAGAACAGATTTTTAATGAGCAAGGGTTTTGCAGAGAAACGACAGGGACATCATGAGGGGGGAGGGCACTTTGTTAATTAGCTGAGCCCAGGAGACGCTATTGTTCCTCTGCAGACACACAGAGATCTCTTTGGAAAACACAACGTACTCGTATTGCAAGACCTTGCTCGTTTATAAAGTCAAAAATTAGAAAACAATTTTGCTCGTCTTGCAAAGCACTCGCAATCCCAGGTTTTACTGTAACCGGAAACAGAAAACAACTTCCTTGGGTAACAAAAAGTGGATTTCCTTAACTCAAAACAGACCAATGAGACTCATTGTTCTGAGTTGGTTACTGATTTGTTGGGTGATCTGTACTGTTATATATTCAAATAAATCAAGTTAATGCTCTCATACGGGTGATGCAAACACTTGTGATGCTTCTGTTTAGGCTGCAAACATACATTAGGCTGTGCGTATAATATTGTAAATTAAAGGTGTTTTGATGAAGCGGGAGGTGGGGCAATGGCATGGGGGCGAGGCGATGATGCGTTTCCCCATCCACTGCATGGGAGAAGGTTCATCACGGGGGTGATGCACAGACCTTCCGCACCGGGTGACGCAACCCCTAGGAATGCCCCTGGCTGTAATCCTACGTATACTTTCCTGGGAGTCAGTGCCACTGAATCCATTTGGGTTTTCGTCTGAATAGACATGCCTAGGAGCGTGCGTTAGAGGTTCTGCCTCCCTGTTGCACTGCTAATCCAGCTTCTCTCTCTGTTCCAGGAAGCAACACACAAGATAGTGAGAATCGGAGGGAGCCATGTGGGGCGTCACCGGATTTATATATCCCAGTCAATTCAGAAAACGTAACTGAAATGAAGGAAAAATGCCCTCAATGTGCAAAGACCTTCAACTGTAAATCAAAAATGAGAATACATGAAAGGACCCACACAGGAGAGAAACCATATGAATGCTTCGAATGTGGAAAGAGCTTCACTCAGAGCAAAACGCTGACTGTGCATCAAAGAACCCACACAGGGGAGAAACCATATAAATGCTTTGAGTGTGGAAAGACTTTCAGTAGGAATGATAGCCTTACTTCGCATCAAAGAAGCCACACTGGGGAGAAACCATATAAATGCTTGGAGTGTGGAAAGAGCTTCATTCAAAGCTCAGGACTGACTACCCATCAAAGAACCCACCTAGGGGAGAAACCATATAAATGCTTGGAGTGTGGAAAGACTTACAGTAGGAACGATAGCCTGACTTCGCATCAAAGATCCCACACTGGGGAGAAACCATATAAATGCTTGGAGTGTGGAAAGAGCTTCAGTCGGAGCTCACGCCTGACTTTGCATCAAAGAACCCACACAGGGGAGAAACCATATAAATGCTTGGAGTGTGGAAAGAGCTTCAGTCAGAGCTCATACCTGACTTTGCATCGAAGGACCCACACAGGGGAGAAACCATATAAATGCTTGGAGTGTGGAAAAAGCTTCACTCGTTGTTCATTCCTGACTGTGCATCAAAAAATCCATGCAAGGGAGAAACCATATAAATGCTTGGAGTGTGGAAAGAGCTTCAGTAGGAACAATAGCCGGACTTCGCATCAAAGAAGCCATGAGAGGCGTGGGAATGGAGGGGGAAGGGGGGCAGTCTGCCCCCAGGTGACAGGCCCCGGGGTGTGTGTGACACAGGAACGACGCACCAGCAGCAGTGATTCAGTGGAAACCATATAGATGCTTGGAGTGTGGAAAATGAGTGTATCTCATTTTCTTAGAGAAGAAATACAGCTTAAGGGTTTTTTAGCCATGTATATATTTTTCGAATTGAAGAAATAAGATAGATAACCAAACAATAACTTGCCAGAAGAAAATCCACCGCTGGAGTCGCAGGCGCTTGTCAAAGTAGCAATTGCGAACTTTAAAGGGGGCTATCCGATGCTGGCAGGCACTGTTTCACTCAATCCTCTGCTGACGTTTCGTTCCCCTTGGAACTTTTCGAAGCAAAAAAAGAACAAACCCGGTAGCAAACTGGTAGATGTCATTAGCTTGAAGAGAACATCGCTCCGTTTTTTAAACTGAGCAGCAACGAAAAGCGCGGGAAACGCTAAATTGAATGATTAGGACAGAAAGCAGCTTGTTAAGCTGAAACGGACGCAATCAGTTAGTCTTGTTAAACACATTTGAACTCTTAAGGGAGAAGGTCCCTGATTCTTAGTTGCAGACCCATCCAATTGCCTGGTTACTGTGTACTTGTTAAAACGGAAACAAATTGTTCTTGGTTGACCGCATATGACCTCTCTCTCGCAGCGTGCTGTTTGTGTTGTTCAAAGGATCTATTTAACAGCGGGAGCCATACTTTGTCAACAAATGACAGTTCTTGCTGACGATTAAGGAGGTTCAATGATCTTCTTTGCATTATAGCAATTGCTTCCAGATTAAGTCTTTGTTTATTATTGCTTTCATTGAAAAGAGAACGGGTTGCATGGAATGCGATGTTGTGCCCAGATTCTGCTACATGTGAGGCAATTGCGGATTTTTCTTCTTGAAGTGCCTTGGTGGCTCTAACATGCCCTTGTAGCCTCACACTTATGGGTCTCCTCATGTTTCCCACGTACACACGCCCACATTCACAGGGTACCTGGTACACTCCTGGGTTAGCGAGTGCGGGTCATTTTTCTTTTGGGTTCCCCAACATCTGTTGTATTTTTTGTGTAGGCGTAAAGATGGTCTTGACCTCATGTCGCCTGCAGATGTGCGCTATTCTGTCTGTAACCCCTTTAACAAAGGGAAGGGATAGCCACTTCAGTTCTTTCTTTGACTCCGCCAGCCCACCCTCCTTTTTCTTGTTGTTGATTTCTTCTGGAGATGGGATGTAGTTCTTTTTCTTGACCTGTTGTTCCCTTACTGTCTCGATTTGTTGTGCCTTATAACCATTAGCTGTCAATGACTCCAGAATGATTGCTTTTTCCATGGGTAATGAGTCTTCATCACACACATGTAATGCTCTGTGGACTAGTGAATTTATTAGAGAGTTTTTTTGTGCCGGATGGTGGTTGGATGTCTGGTGCGGATATCTTCCGGTACACCGCATGCCCGAATGTAAGATCTTGTTTCCTTGTTACTTGGACATCAAGGAACGGCAGCATTCCATCCTTTTCCACCTGGATTTAAACTGGATTTCTGGGCAAAGACTGTTAAGATGCTGCAGGAAGACCCCTAGCTCTTCCTTCCCATGATTCCAGACACAAAATACGTCATCCACAAATCTTAACCATGTGGTGGGTTTATGCTTTGCAGATTGTAATGCTTTGGTTTCAAAAAACTCCATGAAGAGGTTTGCCACTACCGGGCTCAGAGGGTTTCCCATTGCCACCCCCTCCTTCTGCTCTCTGAAGGTGCCATTCCAGATGAAGTAGGTTGAGGTCAGGCAATGGTAGAATAAAGGTATTAAGTCCCGGGGCAGAGTTAAATCACTGATTAAGTTCATTACCTCTACCAAAGGCAGGTAAATAAGGAAACCACATCGAAACTTACTAAGATAGAATCCGGAATCAATCTTCTTGTTCTTAACAGGTCAATAAAATGATAAGTGTTCTTTACATGGTGAGGACTGTTCCCTATGTAGGGGAACAGGATCTTTGCCAAGTGTTGAGACAGTGCATGGGTGGGGGCACCTATGTTGCTCACAATTGGACGTAGCGGTACTCCTTCCTTGTAGATCTTTGGGAGACCATACAACCTTGGTGGTAATGCAGAGGATTTCTTCAATCTATTTTTAACTTCTGGTTTAAAATTTGAATGAGAAATTAATAAATTAGTTTCCTTTAAAATTTTATTCGTGGGGTCCTTCTTTAAAATATTATACGTCTCAGGATCCAATAAATCTGAGATTTTGTTAAAATACTCTATTTAAAATAACTGTTGCATTTCCTTTGTCAGCCGGGAGTATAACAATATCTTGGTTTTCTTTCAATTGTTTAATTTCTATGTATTCCCCTTTTGTAATATTGCTATCTGGTACTTTGGCTTTAAGCAGAATATTAGCAGCTTCTATTCTTATTTCTTCTGCAGTATTGAAATCAAAATCCACTAGAGAAGTTTCTATATTTGCAATGATCCTTTCTGTGGGGATAGTTCTAGGTACTGCAGCAAAATTGCCCCCTTTTAACAGAACTCAGGTTTGAGCCGGAGATGGCTTGAAATTTGATAGATTAATCAACACCTTATCCTCTGCCAATCCATTCTCCTTTTCTCCAAACTGGTACATCAGATCATTCAATTTCTTTTTGTGTCTTATTTTGATCAGGCTATCCTGTTTTGCTATGAATTCCTCAGTTTTAATGTCCCACTGGTTCCAATCTTCATTATTCATTGCATTAATTAATTTATCTTGCAATCCCCCTAGCTTGTTATCCATATTATAGAGTTCATACCTTGTAGTTCTGATGTAGTCTTTTAACAGAGCGGCTTCCATCCTATTGTAGATTTTATTGGTTCTCTTGATGTTCAGTTTCCTCCGATGTTTGAGGAACTTGGGTATTACTTCCGCATCTCTGCAGTTTAGTAAGAAGTTTAAGGTGTTTCTCAGCTTCATTTTGCGTAGACGATGTTTCTCCAATGTTCTTTGTTCTCACATAATGTCCTCCCCATAAAGGCATTTTAAATTAGCATAGAGATTTCCATGGCTTGTTGCAATTAGAGAAGAAATACAGCTTAAGGGTTTTTTAGCCATGTATATATTTTTCGAATTGAAGAAATAAGATAGATAACCAATCTTATTTCTTCAATTCGAAAAATATATACATGGCTAAAAAAAACCTTAAGCTGTATTTCTTCTCTAATTGCAACAAGCCATGGAAATCTCTATGCTAATATCTCATTTTCGCTCTGCTTTTTCTTTTTTCTCTAGCCTTGACAGTGGCAGCTACCCTAACAGCGCCGCTGCCGAGGCTTCCGGAGGCCGGAGAGTTGTTCCCCGCCCATCCCCTGGATCCATTTTTGGCCAGTTACATGCCTTTGTGACGTCACCCCACGAGTGTGGGTTCCGGGTGATGTCCCATGTCCGGGGCCTGGCGAGAGCCCCGTACTTACCCGGAAGGAGGACTGCCAATCAGCTGGTAACTGTGTCCGTGGCGTCTTGCCACGGCTGCCCGGAGAAGCTCCGGCCGACGTGGCAGCAGAGGCCACCAGACCCGGCCGCAGCCAAGGACCACGGGCACTCAGCGGGACAGGGCAACCCAGACCCCACCAAGTACCCGCTGGCCCCCGAAGCCAGTACAGGACCCCACATTGATCCCTGGACGACGTCAGCCTCCGTGGCGGAGACCCGAGCAGCAGGAAGTCCTGCCCACGTCCAGCCAGATACTGCTGCCTTGGATAGGCTCCCACCTCTGCCTGTCAGGCAGACATGGTGGGATTGGCTCAGGGCCTGGGGAGGCGGGACTAGGGAGCCGGGAGGGGTATATAAGGGATGCCTGGCCAAGGATGGGTCAGTTGTGGGCCGGCTGGCTGGAGAACAGGAGCGACAGCCAAGCAAGGCTCCTGCAACAGACCTGAGGAGGAGGAACCGGGTGCCGCAACCCTCTGAGGCCTCTTCTAAAGGCATCCCGCTACGCCCCTGCGGGCTTGGATTAAAGGTCTCCCCAGGACCCAGCGCACCCTAAAACCCGGGGTCACCCCTTGACACCCCATTACCGGTGTCCCCACCCCGGACCCCCTTACATCCCATGGTGGGGGCGTGGCTTCTGCCGGGGTGTGTGTATCATCGTGGCCTGCTGACTCCAGCCAGGGGCACCCTTCCTGCAGCTCTGGAAGCCACACTGAGGAAAGAGCTTCGATGACAGCTCAGGATTGACATTGCATCAACGAATCCACACAAGGGAGAAACTATATAATTGTTAGGAGTTTGGAGAAAGCTTAAGAATATAAGAAGAGCCCTGCTGGATCAGGCCAAAGGCCCATCTTGTCCAGCTTCCTGTATCAGTGCCCCACCAGATAGCTCAGGGAGCACACAAGACGACAAGGTATATCTTCAATAAAGAGCGATAGCTTTCATGGCCAACAACACGAGTTTAGATGCCATGTTAGAAAATGTATTTAACAGAACACAAAACACACGTTTCGTCCACTGCTGTACAGCAGCACCATGCTAGCAAGATGTAAAATGCACTGAAGGTATATAACCAAGGTATATCTTGTCGCTACTCCCTTGCACCTGGCGTACAGAAAAAGCTTACTTCTAAAACCAGGAGGTTGTTTATGGCTTGTAACTTTCGATAGACCTTTCCTCCATTTATCCAATCATTTTTCAAAGGCATGTAGGCCAGGTGCCATCACCACATCCTGTGGCAAGGAGTTCCACAGATTAATTACATGCTAGGTGAAGAAATTTTGCCTCTTGTCTGTTCTAACTCTCCTTCCGCTCAGTTTTAGTGCATGTCCCCTGGTTCTCGTGTTGTGCCTCTCTCCACTCTCTCCATCCCATGCATAATTTTGCATCCCATGCATAATGCCAGAGAGAGAGAGAGAGCTGGACTGTGAAAGCAACATCTTGAATGAAGGGTTCTATGAAAGACTAGAATGTTATTATATTGTAAAAACCCCTTGGGGTTTAGAACAGCCTGCCCATATACAGAAATCCAATGACCAGAAAGGCGGTATATAAATACTGTTTATTATTATTATTATTATTATTTTATACTTCTCATGGCGGAATCCTGCATAGAATTAGGCCGGTGGAGCAAACACTCCGCTGGCTTAGGGTGTTGTAAACGTGCCAGAAAGCAAGTTTCCGAAACCCAGAGATTAAGCATTCTGGGTGTGGAAGTTGGCACCACTTACTCCGCTGCCCCCATGAACTGCGCCAGCTGCCGCAGGTGAGTGCCACAATGGTTGCCGCAGCGGTGGGGGGAGCACGGGTAGGGGTGTCGAGGAAGGGGCCATTGGCTGGTCCGAGCTGGGAGGAGGTGGGGATATCGGCGTTGAGTTGCGCTGATATCCTATGCTGAGTTGCCCGGACCAGCCTTACACCTCCTCCCTGATTGTGCGCTTGCTAAGGAGCTGGCATTCGTCTGAGGTGGTCCATTGTGACCCGCGCCGCTTACACCGGGGGAAGTTGAGCCCGGGCTGCATTGGTGCAGGCCGCAATGGGCCTAGGATACGGTGGCTGGTCCTCTAGGCCGGCTGCCGCATGTTAGGTCGGAGTGGGCTGCCCATCATGTCCCCCCTCAGTCTCCTTTTTTTCTAGACTGAAGAGCCCCAAAGGCTGTAGCCTTTCCTCATAAGGGAGGTGCCCCAGCCCACTAATCATTTTGGTTGCTCTTCTCTGCCCCTTCAGCTTCAGTTGAAGAATGAACCTCCCTTCTCATCCAAAAATCAATGCAAGGACTTTCAATACTGCTGGATGTTATAATTGTGAGCATTATAAAACTCTGTGTGGACCAACTTCAAAAACAGTTATTGAAAAGAATGGCGGCTATGTAAACTTTAGGAGATAATATTAAATCTAATGATACTATTATCACGCCTAGAGCCCATTCCTAGGGATTTACCCGCCATAGCATGCAGCCGCACCAAAATGCGTTGTGCTCAGTGGCATCCCTACGTTGGTGCAGGGGGTGCGGACCGCACCATGTGACATCCTCGGGGGTGACATCACTAGTGGCCAAAATTGTGAAAACCTTTGTCTTTTAGAATATCATCGTGTTATATATCTCATGCAGAATGCAATGAAACAAAGTGGTTCAAAATATCTGTATTCTATCGAGCATTATGGCCAAATAACCGAAAACAGAAAACACAACTTCCTTGTGTAACAAAAAGTGGATTTCCTTAACTCAAAACAGACCAATGAGACTGATTGTTCTGAGAGCCGAGAGTTGGTTAATGATTTGTTGGGTGACCTGTACTGTTCTATATGAAAATAAAGTTAATGCTCTCACGCGGGGTGACGCAAACCCTTGTGATGCCTCTGTTTAGGCTGCAAACATACATTAGGCTGCGCGTATATATTGTAAATTTAAAGGTGTAATTTTGATTAAGCGGGAGATGGGCAATGACATTGGGGCGGGTCAATGATGCGTTTCCCCGCCCACTGCATAGGAGAAGGTTCATCATGGGGGTGACTCACTGGCCTCCTACATCTGGTGATGCAAATGGGCTGTGCTATTAGAGGGCAGATGGTGGGGGCAGATTGGGAGACTAGGGAGGGAAAGGCAAAATTATTTTCTGGTATCCCTCCATAAGCCTCCTGCTCGCCAATGGGATTCCAAAAGGGATTGAGAATAAAACGGCCAAGTTATGCCTTTGTACAAATCGATGGTAAGGCCACATCTGGACTATTGTGTCCAGTTCTGGTCACCACACCTCAAAAAGGATATAGTTGAATTGGAAAAGGTGCAGAAAAGAGTGACCAGAATGATTTGTGGGCTCAAACACTTCCCTTATGAGGAAAGGCTACAGCGTCTGGGGCTTTTCAGCCTAGAAACAAGGCGCCTGAGGGGGGACATGATTGAGACTTATAAAATTATGCATGGGATGGAGAGAGTGGATAGAGGGAAATTCTTCTCCCTCTCGCACAACACCAGAACCAGGGGACATGTACTAAAATTGAGTGGAGGGAGAGTTAGAATGGACAAAAGAAAATATTTCTTTACCCAGCGTGTAATTCATCTGTGGAACTCCTTGCCAGAGGATGTGGTGATGGCACCTGGCCTAGATGCCTTTAAAAGGGGTTTGGATAGATTCATCATGGAGGAAAGGACCATCACAGGTTACAAGCCATAAGCAACGTCCCAGTTTTAGGTTTTCTCTCTGCCAGGTGCAAGGGAGTGACAACAGGAAACAGGTTATCTTGTTTAAAGAAATAGGAAGTATGGGTAAAAGAGCCATGTAGAAACAGAGTCCAGTTGGAATAAAAACAAAAATCGATCCTGCTTGCGCTCTTCGACTTTTACCGACAATGCAGGCAGGCAAGAATTCATTAAAATCCACAGCAAACAACCATTAAAATCCGACGTTTCGTTTCCTAAAATCCGGAAACATTTACTAGGAACATTCTGAAGAGTGGTAGATGGTAGTAGAAGCAAGCGCAACGGATAGTTAATTTGTAGTTCAAAAGCGCGGGAACGATTCAATTGGCAGCAAGTCTGAAACGGAAGTGTTTGATTAGCGCAAAGGACCGGTCCTGCAAGTAGCACACTGAAAGCACAATCCCTGCTTTTAAGGTTAACTTGATGTCTGTGTGCTCTCTGAGGCATCTGGTGGGGCCACTGTGTGATACAGGAAGCTGGACTAGATAGGCCTTTGGCCTGATCCAGCAGGGCTCTTCTTATGTTCTTATAGAGTGGCGCTGGAGGTTGTACTTGGCCGGGATGGGGTTGAGAACCCCTGCTTTAGAGTTCTTTGAGCGGCTGCCCCTTGTGGCCAGCTGCTGGAACTGCAACATCATTGCAAGAGTAAGACTCTTACTCAAGAGACTCTAGACTCCGATTCTGGCTGGTTCCTCCTCGAATGGTGCAAACCTTCCTCTTTAGGTTGAGCTGTTGACTGGGCTGAAAGGTCTCCTTGTCTCTGGTGCTTCCAGGTGACTTGACCCCGTTTCCGACTCCCGGCTTGCTTCTTCATCCCGGATCCTGGCTTCATTCCTGACTCCTCACTTTCGGTTCCTGGCTGACCTCCAGGTTCCGTCTTTTCCTTGCTGCCCGTGGTGGTGGCCCAACCCTGGCACTCTAAACCAGGAGGTAGCCTGTGGCCTAGTCGTTGTCGATGGGCCTGTCCTCCATGAAATGTCCTGATCCTCGTGGTTAGAATTAGGGAAAATAAACTTCTTCATTTTGTGTCAGCTAACGTAATCCTTTCCAAATAATGGGGGGGAGAGTATGTCTTACTTCATTTTTGCTACAAGGAAATGATACTTTTTTTTTTTACAAATGGAAATGATACGTTTTGCTTAATGTCTGTTATCCTTCTTTGCCCAGATAATGCAATATCTGAACATCAGCTGCAAAAAGGTACATTCATTTTGTATAGCTGCATACTTTTAGGCTTTTACGTTTTGTATATCTGTATAATAACCAGCAGTAACATCAGCGCTGTTATGAAGAGTTAACTAGAATACTGTATTAGTTTCTGATAGAGACAGATAGTCCAAAGCCACTTCAGGATATTAGGGTGGATAACTTCTAACACTGTCAGCTAAGATATGTTCTATTGTAAATGACTCTTCTGCAGAAAGAACTGGGATGGTGGCAGCTTTTCTGCAACTGTTGATGGAGCTGCGTGATATGGGAGTCAACCTGCCTTCTGCCTGACTCTATGGTTTTCTGTCTTTGCTGTATATGCCAAAAAAGGATTCTCATTCTAAATTCTAACTCTGCCCATAAATACAAACAGCCATTCCTCTCTGTATCAAAGGCTCTGTCCCTGATTCACCTGCTGGCAGCCTTTCCTGAGCTTTCAGGGCCACTTTTCCAACGTGGGGTGGAAGCAGTGGCGTAGCTATGTAGTCATCTGGGTTTTGTGGGCTGCACAAAACGTAATAGTGGACTAGACAGAATAGTGGTCCAGTCAACTACTCAATCAACAGCTTATCAAAATAATGAATTATAAAAAGAAGAAAAACAGAAAAAATGATAAAACATAAAATGTAAACATTCAGAGGCAATGCAGACAACAATTGGGCAATTTGAATTCATTAAAATGGAAATCCTTAATTGCAATGATTTCTAGCACTGATGCTAGAAAGCCAGGTGCTTGCAAATATCTTGCAAATGGGGGTGTGTGTCAGGAGCCACTGGGTAGGTCCAGGAAAACTAGTTGCTAGGCAGAGTAGAATCAGAGGGAAAATCCACCTCATCCTTGAAGAATTACCCAGTTTGAGTCAGAGAAGAGAAATGCAGAATGGGGAATGAACTTCATGTGCAAAGTAGTGTATTCCCAGGATACAATAAGATGTATTATGACTATAAACAAACAAATCAAGTGAAAGAAATGAGTTGAATCTGTGCATTCCTCAGAAATGTCCCCCCAAGGATGTGTCTCCTGAAGTCTGTGCTTGGAATCTCTCTGACATCCTGAAGACGACAAAGGAAGAGGAAAAAAGAGGGGAGCCCAACACTCCCAACTGGACAATAGGATTTGCCAAGGTCCTTCTGCTGCGGAACCATCTTTCCCACTAACCTTTTCTGCATTTTTGTATTTTTCACGGATAGAGAGAAGTCAGGCACACCTTAGCCTGGAAACACAATTTCAAAAAAATTAAGTATAAATCCAAATGCATGAATGCTAAACCAAATGCTGTTACATGATGGAATGCCAGGTTATGAACGTGTGTGTGTGTGTGTGTGTGTGTGTGTGTGTGTGTGTGTGTGTGTGAGAGAGAGAGAGAGAGAGAGAGAGAGAGAGAGAGAGAGAGAGAGAGAGACCTTACAGATGTCTATACGATTTCCAACAAATATTTAACACTAACTTCAACTGAAGCTATTTTTCTATAAATTATATATCATAGTGTTTGTGTGTTTTCTCCAGCATGATGGAATTTCATTTAGCCAATGAAGCCTTGCTAAACTTTCCAGGATTGCTCCTAGTAGTCTTAGGTTACTAAACAACAACACAGGTGAGGCAGCAGCACCTTGTTTGGGTAAATCAATGCTCCCAACCAATGTGCAGCAAGGTTTTGAATGACACAGAGTCCTTCCTTGACCGTTGGTGTGGAAGAAGCCTTAAAAAGTAAATTAATTTGCATGCCTTGGTGGATGCCAGTCTGGTAGACCAGCTCTATATTCTTCCAGGAGAGGGGTTGCAACTTGCAGCAGCTCAGTGGTCCAGCATAGGAACACGAGAAGAGCCCAACTGGATCCGGCCAGAGGCCCATCTAGCCCAGCTTAGCTTGCAGAATATGGGTTGAGCGGGGCAGGCTGAGCGGCTGGGGGACGTTTCCGAGCTCAGAGTCGGAGCCCCTCTTGCTGCTCCTTTGGGTGCCCGGAACGCGCAAGTGTCAGACGCAGAATGCAGACCGGCCTGAAGAGACGTCCGGGTTTCCTGCCGAGGCTTTCTCTGCAAACAGCCCCAAAGAGGCTCAAGGAAGGAATTCGAGCGAAACGTCCCACTTCGAAGGGGGCTTTTGATGAGACCTCCCATTTGGTGTCTCTTGGGGAGGGCTGTGGGGGCTTCCTTTGTCTGTGCATTGTGGTGGCAGCAGAAGTCTGTGCACAGCGTATATGGATGAGAGCGAGGGGCTTTCTTGGAACTTGGTGTTGTGATTCATTCAGCGGCATTCACAGTCCTTTGAGGCTGGTGAAAGTCACTCGTGGAAATGTTTTTCATAATGATAACCATTGCGTTGCTTTCAAAAAAGTGCTTTCCAAAGCAGGAGGCCCTTTAAGCTGGAGCAGCTTTTTCACTTGTTGTTTTTGTCCCCTCAGGAGTTGGAAAGGAACCCCCCCCCCCCCCGTGGCTGGAGAAAACGAAACTGACTCCGTTTTCTGGGTGCGAGAAAGCCATGGCAGCCGGGGGAGAGATCAAGGATCTCTGCGATGAAGCAACTTGTCCCATCTGCCTGCAGTACTTCAAAGACCCAGTGATCATTGCGGAGTGAGTGGGCACAATTTCTGCCAATCCGGCCTGACCGAGAGCTGAGGGAAAGGGGAGGTGGATGGTGGCTGTCCTCATTTCAGATGAACCGGTCAGCGAAAGGACTTCAGTTGGCTAACTTTGCCGAAATTGCCAAGAAACCCGGCTGTCGAGGGCAAAAGAGGGCCAGAGAAGGGCTGAGACACTTTGCGAGAAACACCAGGAGCCCCTGTACCTCTTCTTTAAAGACCAGGAACCCCCATCTGTGTGGTGTGTGAAGTCCAGGGATCCCTGCTCTTCCAACCCAGTTTCTAGCAACTAAGGAGCAAGGAGAGAAGGGGCGGGGAAGAGAAAGAGTTTCAGCGTGGTTATAGCTTCCTGTCCTGAAGAGGAGTTTGGAGCGTCCTTGCAGAGATTCAGAGGATTCTCTGGGCAGCCTGGAGACTCTGTCCAGGTGCAACACACACATGGGGTGGTTGCACACAGGAAGAGTGACCCTTCTAAGTTAGAGCGAAAGCTTTCATGGCTAGGTATAATCTTGTAGGATTTAGGGGTATAGATGCCATGTAACTATTCTATCAAAGGGATTCGTGCGAAACGTCCCACTTCGAAGGGGGCTTTTGATGAGAGCCACCGTTTGGTGTCTCTGGGGGAGGTCTGTGGGGGCTTCCTTCTTCTCTGCAGTGTGCTGGCAGCAGAAGCCTGTATATGGATGAGAGCGAGGGGCTTCCTTGGAACTTGGTGTTGTGATTCATTCTGAGGCTTTCACAGTCCTTTGAGGCTGGTGAATACCACGTCTGTCACTCGTGCAAATGTTTCTCAAAAGGGTGCCCGTTGTGTTGCTTTCGAAAAGCGCTTTCCAAAGCTGGAGGCCCTTGAAGCTGGAGCAGCTTTTTCACGTGTTGTTTTATTTTGTCCCATCAGCAGAGATCCGGAGTCGGGAGTCCTTTCCAGGAAAGGACCCCCCTGGTGGCTCAAAACGGAGAGAACGAAAGTGACCCCGTCTTCCCTGAGCGGGAAAGACATGGCGGCCGGGGGGGGGGGATATAAAGGATATCAAGCAACCTGGCCCATCTGCCTGGAGTACTTCAAAGACCCAGTGATCATTGCGGAGAGGGGGCACAATTTCTGCCAAGCCGGCCTGACCGAGAGCTGGGGGAAAGGGGAGGTGGATGATGTGGCGGGTGCCTGTCTGCTGTCCTCACTGCAGACGAACCGTTCAGCGAAAGGGCTTCATCCCAAATCGACAATTGGCTAACTTTGCAGAAATAGCCGAGAAACTCAGTCTGACCCAAAGTGTGTACGTTACTTGTTTTTGTGCAATATGCTTTAGCACATGATACCCATGCAGGGCCAACCCTCTGCGAAGCGTCTTTCCTCTCAGCTGACAGGCACTCTGAGGGTTAAAAGCAGCAACTCTGGATTCCTAGAGTGGCAAAGATGAGGGGGGGGAGTGTAGGAAACCAATTACTGCTCCGCCCACTTCCTTTCTCTCCCCACCTAAGTGTGTGGGGTCAGCAGCCTCTCTGGTGAGTGCAAACCCTGTTGGGGGTGAAGGGGGGGGGGTCCCAGGACCGCGGTGAGTGAAAATGAAGGGAGTGGGGAGGGAGAGCAGCCCCCAAGTGGGCAGCGAGGAGGAGGAGAAGAGTACCGGAGTTTTGCTCTGCTTGGCTTCCTGGTGGGGAGGGGAGGCCGGGCAAAAAGGCCAGCCGGGAGGAGGAGCTGCGTCAATCCCCTTCTATGGCTTTATTGGGGGGGTTGGACAGGGAAAAGCTGGAGCAGAGGGGGCCAGAATGGGCCATTCAGCACTGAAGCCAATGATGCAAAACAAAACACTGTCATGTGTGTAGGGGACGCTGAAGCACAGAATTGGAAGCCTAGGTGCTTTTTCTCTGTGTCGCATTTTTGATTTACTGTATATCTCTCATTTTGTGTTCTTTGGCTTCTTCTTTGCTGCTGGTTTTATCAGAGGCAGGTGGGATAAACAGACAGTTGAGGCTCTCAGAGGCCCTCAGCCCCTTAGCAAGGAAGATCGAGCCCCAAATGTCTGCCCTGCAGAGAGCGACCTCCTTGCAGAGCCCATGTCAAACTATCTGCATTGTTCAATGTGTGTGTGTGTGTGTGGGGGGGTTAGGGTCAGTTGTGCGTCAGTTGGGGGGGTGGCGTCTCTTTCCACATATCTCTCATTTTGTGTTCTTTGGCTTCTTCTGTGCTGCTGGTTTTAACAAAGGCAGGTGGGATAAAAATCACAAGGAAGAGAGCTGGATTTTGCAGCTGAAAAGGATCCTTCCAGCATCTGGGCCTGATCCAAAAGACCCAGACCGTTGTGTCTCTCAGAAGCCATCAGCCCCTGAGCAGGGAAGATACAGCCCCAAATGTCTGCCCCCCAGAGAGCAACCTCCTTGCAGAGCCTATGTCAAACTATCTGCGTCCTGTGTGTGTGTGAGAGAGAGAGAGAGGAGAGAGAGAGAGTTGGGGGTGTCTCCACTTACGGAGATAGCTGGGCCCCCACCTAGGACTGAAGTGTCTGTTTCGGCAACAGCCCTGCAAGTCGCCCCAGATACATATGACCCTCTTCCACCCCCCCTGCACCTGCAAATCCCCCATATCAGCTCTCCTGGTCCGAGGTACAGGACATCCCCTGGAATGAATACAGCTCCTGTCTTCCACGCTGCTACATCTCAGTCTCAGGGACTCAGCTTAGTGAAAGAATCACAGCAGGAAGATTGAACCGAGGCAGAAAATACAGCCGGACAGGCGGGTCCTGGAAAGGCTTTGCAGGAGCAGATTTTGCAAGGAGATTTCGAGAAGAAATCTCAAAATTTGGAGATGGCAGAGAGGAGAAGAAACAGGGAAAAACTGACTGAAGGAAGAAGTGCAAGAAAAGGAATTGATATGTGTGGGGCTCACCCCTTTGGGGCATTTCTGAGTCAGACCCAGAGCTATGGAGCAATGGGGAAGAGGGGAAGGGAGTGAGTTCAAAAAGGTATAAAGAGTCTTTCCATCACCTTTCTCTCCCTCATAGGCTGTGGAAGTGCAGAAGGGCCACGTTCTAGGCCACGTTCTAGGCCGTCTCCTCTTTGGTGTGAAGCAGAATCGGCCACGATGCCTGCAGCTCAGGTAAGGGGCCGGTCACCAGGGCAACGTGCCAGAAACAGCTTGGATGCCCCCTTCTTCCTTGCAGGCCATGAAAGAGCTTTTTTTCCTTTCTGGTGCTACAAGATATCCGATCCGTTCACCCAAAAGAGTGTGTATGAACTCCACAGACCTCGAAGAGTTGGAATGCAGGTCAGGTGACCAGTAAACTCTTGCTTGTCGGAGATTTGTCGGAGATTATTTAACCGACCTCACATATAGCTAGATATTCCTTGGCGGGCTCCTTTTTCATGGCATCTGGGGGCCCTTTGCTCTCACGGCTGGAGTGCGGAGAGGCAGGGAGCCTTTTCTCCCCCAGAAGTTCAGGAGTCAGAGTCACACACACGACACGACACAGAGTGTGAAGCCTCCTGCAGGACATGATTAGTCTTTCATTTTGATTGTTGAATAGCTGCTACATGGACATAGCAAGGGTGGGCCATTATTTGTGAAGGGGGACTGTTTTCTCTTTCCAGGGTCTGGTGTCCTTCGAGGAGGTGGCTGTGCGCTTTACACAGGAGGAGTGGGCTCTGCTGGATCCAGGCCAAAAGGCTCTGTACAGGGAAGTCATGCTGGAGAATTACAGGATCGTGGCCTCTCTGGGTAAGGACACTCTTTTTTCCTGGTGGGTAAGAAGCAAAGTGGCTTAGTGGTTAAGATGCTGAACTGTGGACCAGAAGGTTGGCAGATCAGCAGTTTGAGACCCGAGTGCCACGTGATAGAGTGAGCTACCATCATTTGTCAAAGCTCCTGCCAATCTAGCAGTTGGAAAGCAAGAATGTGCAAGTAGATAAATAGGTTGCCTCAGCAGGAAGGTAACAGCATTCCATGAGCCGTGATGTAGGTTTTCTCTGTATGCCAGGTGCAAGGGAGTGACAACAGGAAACAGGCTCAAATCTTGTTGTCTTGTGCTCCCTGAGGCATCTGGTGGGGCCACTGTGCGATACAGGAAGCTGGAGTAGAGATGGGCTTTTGGCCTGATCCAGCAGGGCTCTTCTTATGTTCTTATTTCTGGCCACATGACCATGGAAGCGTATTTGGACAGCGCTGGCTCTTTCGGCTTTGAAACAGAGACGAGCACTGCACGCTAGAGTCGGAAACGACTGGCTTTCGAGAAAGGGCTTGAATTGCCTCTCTTTTTATTTCTCACTCTCAGGATTTCCCCATAGAAATGGGGCGTGTGGGGCTGGAACTTGTGCCCTGACAGGCCTGCTGTGTCTCGCTGTTGCAGAGCTGACTGATGCTTGTTGGGGACCAAAAGGCAGGATAGAAACGTCTAGAAACCAATTGTGAAAAGTACAAAATCCCCTTTGAGGACCTACCAGGCCTACATGATGAGCCGCTTGTAACCCACAGGGCTTGTCAGGCCTCCTCATTCTCCTCCCAAGGCATCATCCAGTATATTCGCTCATGAATTGGAGGTTTGTCCAAGACCCGGCGAGATTTTACACCCGGGTCCTGCATGGGGAAGACGGGTGTCTGAGCCCCTTACTTGGCTCTTCCTTCCAGCCGGAGCTTGTTTGGGGAAGAAGTGAGGGAGTTTCGGGACAGAGGGAAGCCGCCTTCTCCTGAGTCAGACCCTCGGCCCATCCAGCTCAGTTCTGTCTGCATTGCCTGACAGCAGCTCTCCAGGGCTTCCGGCGGCCACATCTGCCCGCCCTAACTGGCGCTGGTGCCAGGGACGGATCCAGGGGTCCCTTGTGGGCAAAGCAGGGTGTTGACCACTGAGCTACGGCGGCCCCGAACTGGTGTGTTGCTCCAGTGAGTGCCCTGCTCGGGGTGACAAGGCAAACGGAGGCCAGATCCATTCTCTGCTTGCCTAAGTTCTTACAGCCCGATCCTGTCCAGGGCCGCTGCAGCGGGCACAAGCAGTTTTCCCTTCCCCAGTGTTTATTTATTTATTAAAAAAATATACCCCGCCTTATCCCATGCCAAAGCAAATGCCCAAGGCAGCTTACAACATCAAAGATAAAATATACATAATTTTTAAAACAATACATAAAATAAATTAAAAACAATAAAACCCACTGGGTGGGTGGGCGACAGTATAGAGCAGAGAAGCAGTGGAACAAAACATCTTGAGACCCAGAAGACAGACATCAACCCATCACCCAAACACTAGACGAAACAGAAATGTGAGCCCTCTCCGAAAAGTCATGAGGGAGGGGGTGGTTCTCAGATCCCCTGGCAGGGAGTTCCACAGTTGTGGCGCCACAGCAGAGAAGGCTCGCCCACATGTTGCCACTCCCCTAACTTGCAATAGAGGTGGCACTCGCAGGAGAGCCTCCTCAGATGACCTAAGGGAGGCTGGAACTAAAGTGCAGCAGGCAGAAGTCAGTGTTGTGTCCACAGGAGAGCCCCCTCAGATGACCTAAGAGAGCGGGCCGGAATGTATGGGAGAAGGCGGTCCCTCAGATATCCTGGACCCGAACCGTGAAGGGCTTTAAAGGTCATTACCAGCACCTTGAATTGGGCTCGGAAACGAATGGGCTGCCAGTGCAGATGCGGAAGCAGCGGTTCCACAGAGTCAAACCACCTAGCTCCAATGACAACCTGGACCCAGTAATGCCCCAATGGAGCAACTCGGATGTGTGCTGGCAACATGACTGGCATAATATCATGGAGCACATGTAGGGCTCGCCGGGCCTGGGAAGGGGGTTAGGATATCACTGGAGCGTGTCGCCAATGATCCCTTTCCCCTCTCGGGCCCAGTGGCCCAATCTGGTGCCCCCTCCCAGCCCTCCCCGCCCCAGTCAGCCCTAACTGGGGCCGGTGCCAAGGACAGATCCTGGGGTCCCTTGCGGGCAAAGCAGGGTGTTGACCTCTGAGCTACAGCTGCCCCAGACCAGTGTGTTGTCCAGCAAGTGCCCTGCTCAGGGGTGACAAGGCAGCAGGAGGCCAGATCCGTTCTCTGCTTGCCTTACAGCCCAATCCTGTCCAGGGCCACCGTGGCGTGCAGAAGCAACATGCGCCCATACTTGGTAGTTATAAGAAACTTATCTCCTTGTTTCCTTCTCAGAGGACTTTCCCAAACCTGCCTTCATTTCCCAGCTGGAAGAAGGGGAGTGTGCATTTCTCCAGGATCTCCAGGAAGAAGAAGAGAAACCAGCAGGTAACTTGCTTATGTACAGTACTGCTTAACACAGCAGTAGCTTCTGCCCAGAGGGGGATGGATGAGACCAGAAGGGTGCTGTGGGGAATGGGGACCCTTCATCATAGTAGAAGCTCCCTTCCCATCTGGGGCAAGGTGGCAATTTTAGGATGAGTCATCGTAGTACCTCTTTGCCCTTCTGACTTGGAAGTCCGTGACAGCAGCTTGGCTGAGCTGTATCCTGAAATTGCCAGTGTGATCTGAGTGACTGATGCTCTGCCCCCCCCTCACCACCCCCATCCTCTCGTGCACATTTCCTCTTCTGTTCAGTCCTGCTGTTCCTTTCCCAAGCCAGGGAGTGGGGGGAGGCACAATGGAAGTGAGTGGGCGGGTGGAGATGGCCACCCCCTGCCAATCTGCTACCCTAGGCAAATGTCTCAGTTGGCCTCATGGATGGACCTATTACTCCACTGCCTCTTAAGCAGTTCTCAAGGCACAGGATCCCGACTGCACTCCAGCCACATCAGTGAATCCAGGGAGTGACATAGAGCTGAACATTGTAGCAGCCTTATGCAGAGTCAGACGTTTGTGTTTTTTTCCCCACATTTTTATACCGTTTGTTTTTCATATTTTTATGCCGCTTTTCCTGCAAGGAGCCCAGGGTGGTGTACATCGTTCCTCCCCTCCTTTTGTCCTCACAATAATAGTGACTGTCCCAGGGTTACCCAGGAAGCTTCAAGGCTGAGCAGGGACCTTTCTTCATCTAGCTCAGTGCTGTCTACACTGGCTGGCAGTGGCTCTCCAGGGTTTCTGGGGAGTCTTTCGATTCCCACCCAGAAACTGGGATCTTCTGCATGAAAAGCAGCTGCTCTCAACTGAGCCACGGCCTCTTCCCTGGAGCGACGTCCCTTTGGAATGTCCCATCTGCCCAATAGTTCTCCCAGTTCCCCTCACCTTAGTTTTTGCCTATTTTTCCTGTAGTCTGGACGCTTTTGACCCCTAGAGGCGTCTGTGCCGTTCAGCAGCCTGGAAGCTGCAGGGACCTTCTTTGTCCTGTGTGTGTTGGAAAACCACCATTGCCAGACAGCCTTGTGCGTGGTGTGGATTCAGGGTCCATTTTTCCCCCATGCGGCTCTGTTGCTTAGCAACAGAGTTACCTGCCCATTGGGTAGCAGACCCATCCGCATAGGTCAAGGGGGTGGGACAGAGTGACCAGGTAGTTTCCACTCTTCCCGTCAGGTAGCCTAATGACGTCATTAAGCTTTATTAAGCTAGCGACTGTCAAGTTATAATCGTTAAGGGCTTGTGTTATTTTGTATGAATTGCCATCATTCCATCATTCTGGTTACAAGGAGGAGGGATGGAGCAGCATATCATCGCCATCTGCTGGGCATTACCTGTCATTGCGTACGCCTACTCTTCCCGTCAGGTAGCCTGATGACGTCAGCTAGGGACTGTCTTCAATTAAAATCATTAGGGGTTTTAGTTATTTTGTATGAATTGTTCCTATCATTGCGTCTTTTTGATGAAAACTTTTACCATTTTCCCACCTGTCAAGCTCAGGCCTTTTGGCCTCATCCTGCTTCTACTTTTACTACTCGCCTTTCTTTTCCCATGTTGTTAAATCCCTTTTGTATAGACTTTCAATGAACTGTTCTGTTTTGACCCTTTCTCTGCCCAGTTCCTGTTCATGGGTAATTCAGTGGAGCATCACGTCTCTTGGCCCTGCAAACACTACCATGCTGTCCGGGGCGGGGGGGGGCGGGTTTCCCCTGACAGCCCTCCTGTCTGGTCTCTTTAGCCTCATATGGTGACGGTGGATGCAAAATACCTGAGTATTTAACCTGTACAGCTGCTGGTACAGTAAAGGGAGGGTGGGAAGCAGGAAGGGTAGTGTGTGCACTAACCACTAGGTGCTACTCCTCTGGGTCAGCCTGCCTTCTCCTAGGAGCCCCTTCTCAGACACTTTGCCACTGAGACACGGCCCCTTCCTTGCAGCTCCGCCACTCTGGAAACTTCCCGTCTCTCAAATGGGATTTTACAGGTTAAAGATGGCATTAAAAAGAGCCCAATCTGGCGGGAATCCAGCCGAGCCCCGTCCTCCATGGCGAAATAAGCAGCCGTAGCAACAGAGACAGTCAGAAATTGTCCGCACTCGGCAAATGCAGAAGCGAAGCTGCTGTCTCGGGCTTGCAGGCAACGAGTGCAGACTGGCAGAGCTGTACGAAGCTGACTCAGCCTAACCAGAGCCAACGTATCCCAGGAAGGAGGGGCGTGTCTGTGGTGGTGCAGAGTTCCCATTCACCACAGCACCCTTGGGAGGCCACCCTGACAGGGCTCTTGCCCCAGAAGGTGCAGGTGACGGGGGGGGGGGCGAGCAGTGATGTTTTGCTCTCCATTTGCCCCCCTGAGTGCTTTTGGGGTCTGAATGGAGCACAGGATTTGACATATTACTTCTCCTGTCCATCACCCTCCTGCCTCTGTCCCATTGTGCCGATGGCACGGAGGTGGTGGCAGAGGTGTCACTATGCCCCCACGGGGGGCTGCTGCCTCCAAACACATACCCCTCCGTTTTTGGCTCATTTTGGAGCCGTTCGGAGGCAAGGGCGGGCGGGAGGGCCGAAACGGGGCCATTCCGCCCGCGTTTGGACCAGAAAAACCAGTGGCACCAATCCCGCCCCTTTCCGCCCCTCCAGGTGGCACCTGGTCCCCACCCCATTCTGCAGCGCCACAGGGTGGTGGCCTCACATTTTGCAGATTTTGTATCTCCCCAGCGTAGTGGCGTCTTTGGTGTAGTAAGGGAAGGTCTGTGAAATTCTGTGCTGCTCAGGCTAAAGTCACTTGATCAGGGGACTGCAGAACGGAGGTTGTGGGAATTGTACCCAGAGGCCACGTTGGGGGATAAGGCTCAGCGCCACATGAAGGGATCACAAAGTGGACGTCGACATTCACACGCACTCACTCAAGCGTGCACACATGCTCGAAGGCCCCGATCCTATCCTTGTCCTGTCCTCGGCTGGCCTGCTTGCTAGTGGTGGCCAGTCAGTACCATTCGGCTGCGGAGCGGAGCCCTGCCTGTCCTCGCTGAGTGCTCGGAGGGGTTGTAGGGGGAATTTGCACTTGTCTTTTGAGCCCATGGCTTTCATCCTTCTCCGAGAGCTTCTCTTCTGTCCCTTGCTGTCCCCTGCCTCTGTCTCCTTTCACATAGAGGCAACCACTGCTTAGTCGAAATCGAGCTAAGTGAGAATCGGTCACTGTGCAGGGCTGTGATACTACACTTACTTTCCTGGGAGTCAGTGCCACTATATCCATTGGGGTTTCATCTGAGTAGACTTGCCTAGGAGCGTGTCTTAGAGGTTCCCCCTCCCTGTTGCACTGCTAATCCAGCTTCTCTCTCTGTTCCAGGAAGCAACGCACAAGATAATGAGAATCGGAGGGAGCCATGTGGGGCGTCACCAGAAGCAACCGTGCTTGACATTGAGGAAGTCGCGTTTCGAGACCAGGATGGATCAGGGAGGCGAGAGGGGAGCCCAGCACCTGCCTGGAGGACTGAAGAGGTTCTTTCACAGGATTATGAGCTCCATGAAATCCCAGTCCAGCAGGAACATCCCAACGGGAAGAGAAGGAAGAAGAATCCTTTGCCCGGGAAAACAGTCAGTTGTACACCTGACATTAAGAAGTTCAGCAAAATCCCCCTGGGGAAGAAATCATTTCAGTGCTCTAAGAGCAGAAAAGGATTCAGCACAAGCACACATCTTACTTCCCATGACAAGATCCAGACAAGGGAGAAAGCTGCGCGTCAAGACAGATCAAAGCAGCAGGAGGGAAACCAGGCAGAGAAAGGGAGAAATAACTCTGATGCTCATCAGCCAGTCGATCTAGAAAACGTAACTGGAAAGAGGAAGGAAAAATGCCTTCAATGTGGAAAGACCTTCAGCAGTAACTCAAAACTGAGAATACATCAAAGGACCCACACAGGGGAGAAATCGTATAAATGCTTGGAGTGTGGAAAGAGCTTCAGTGTCAGCGCAAGCCTGACTGTGCATCAAAGAACCCACACAGGGGAGAAACCATATAAATGCTTGGAGTGTGGAAAGAGCTTCAGTCAAAATGCAAACCTGACTTTGCATCAAAGAACCCACACAGGGGAGAAACCATATAAATGCTTGGAGTGTGGAAAGAGCTTCAGTCAGAGCTCAAGCCTGTCTGTGCATCAAAGAACCCACACAGGGGAGAAACCATATAAATGCTTGGAGTGTGGAAAGAACTTTGTTAGGAGCGATAGCTTGACTTTGCATCAAAGAACCCACACAGGGGAGAGACCATATATATGCTTGGAGTGTGGAAAGAGCTTCAGTCGGAACGGTGACCTGACTACCCATCAAAGAACCCACACAGGGGAGAAACCATATCAATGCTTGGAGTGTGGAAAGAGCTTCAGTGTCAGCTCAAGCCTGACTACCCATCAAAGAACCCACACAGGGGAGAGACCATATAAATGCTTGGAGTGTAGAAAGAGCTTCAGTCAGAGCTCACACCTAACCTGGCATCAAAGAACTCACACAGGGGAGAAACCATATAAATGCTTGGAGTGTGAAAAGAGCTTCAGTCAAAGCTCAAGCCTGACTTTGCATCAAAGAACCCACACAGGGGAGAAACCATATAAATGCTTGGAGTGTGGAAAGAGCTTCATTGACCCCTCAGGACTGATATTGCATCGAAGGACCCACACAGGGGAGAAACCATATAAATGTTTGGAGTGTGGAAAGAGCTTCAGTGTCGGCTCAAGCCTGACTACCCATCAAAGAACCCACACAGGGGAGAGACCATATAAATGCTTGGAGTGTGGAAAGAACTTCAGTCAGAACGGTGACCTGACTACCCATCAAAGAACCCACACAGGGGAGAAACCATATAAATGCTTGGAGTGTGAAAAGAGCTTCAGTCAAAGCTCAAGCCTGACTTTGCATCAAAGAACCCACACAGGGGAGAAACCATATAAATGCTTGGAGTGTGGAAAGAGCTTCATTGACCCCTCAGGACTGATATTGCATCGAAGGACCCACACAGGGGAGAAACCATATAAATGTTTGGAGTGTGGAAAGAGCTTCATTGTCAGCTCAAGCCTGACTACCCATCAAAGAACCCACACGGGAGAGACCATATAAATGCTTGGAGTGTGGAAAGAGCTTCAGTCAGAGCTCACACCTAACCTGCCATCAAAGAACTCACTCAGGGGAGAAACCATATAAATGCTTGGAGTGTGGAAAGAGCTTCAGTGATAGCTCACGCCTGACTAAGCATCGAAGAACCCACACTGGGAAGAAACCATATAAATGTTTGGAGTGTGGAAAGAGCTTCAGTGATAGCTCAAGCCTGACTAAGCATCAAAGAACACACACAGGGGAGAAACCATATCGATGTTTGGAGTGTGGAAATAGCTTCAGTGTGAGCTCACACCTGACTTCCCATCAAAGAACACACACGGGAGAAACCATATAAACCGCTTGGAGTGTGGAAAGACCTTCTGTAGGAGCGATAGCCTGACTTCCCATCAAAGAATCCACAGAAGGGAGAAACCTTATAATTGCTAGGAGTGTGGAGATTGCTTAAGAACATAAGAGCCCTGATGGATCAGGCCAAAGCCATCTTCCTGTATCTCACAGTGGCCCCACCAGATGCCTCAGGGAGCACACAAGACAAAAAGATACCTGTAGCCTCTTTCCACTCCCTTGCATCTGGTGTACAGAAACAACTTACTTATAAAAGTAATGCGTATGGCTTTTAACTTGTGATGGACGTTTCCTCCATGTATCTATCCACCAATCCCCTTTTAAAGGCATCTTGGGCACCATCCCCACATCCTTTGAAAAGTAGTTCCACAGATTAATTGCATGCTGGGCGAAGAAATATTTTATTTTTTCTAACTCTCCCTCCGCTTAAATTTAGTGCATGTCCCCTGGTTCTGGTGTTGTGCAAGAGGGAAAAGAACTTCCCTCTATCCTCTCCATCCCATGTATAATTTTATACGTCTCACGGTGCAATCCTGCATAGAATTAAGCTGGCGGAGCGAGCGCCTAGTGTGTCGTGAACGTGCCTAGAGAGGCACACAGATCTGCATTCAGTGTAGAACCTGTTACAACAGCGCAGTTTACCTGTTACGTAGAATGCCTTCCACTAAGTTTCTATTCTCCTTTATCAGGTGGTTACATAAGAAGAGCCTTGCTGGATCAGGCCAAAGGCGCATCTAGTCCAGCTTCCTGTATCTCATAGTGACCCCACCAGATGCCTCCGAGAGCACACAGCTAACAAGATAACCTGTTGCAAAAAAGAATTCCTCTTACTTGTTTGATGATATAAAAATTTTTTTTACATGATCTTTTAAACCCATAAAATCTCTACCTCTTTTTTGCAATATGTCTGATCATGAGAATATCCATGCTACATTAAGATAACCTGTTTCTTCTTGGCTGTGTGCTCCATGAGGCATCTGGTGGGGCCACTGTGTGATACAGGAAGCTGGACTAGATGCACCTTTGGCCTGACCCAGCAAGGCTCTTCTTATGTTCTTATGTAACCACCTGATAAAGGAGAATAGAAACTTAACTGCGCTGTTGAAATGATATGCAAAAAAGGGGGGTGACCTAATGTTAATGAGATACTAAAAAGTTAGAAATCCATGGGTGAAACGGATGTGGGGTGTGCACGTGACTCCACACCTTTGGGGGGCAAGAAGCAGCTGCTTTAAAATAATACAAGGTCTCGTTCTGAGGGCTGCCTCGTTTCTGGAGAGTTAGAGCTCCCCAGAGTGAACCTGGGAGAATTTCTCCCACAATTGTTCTTCAAAAGAACAATGCTTACATCAGCTTTTGGAGATCATATTAAATCTAATGATACTATCGCACCTAGATCCCATTCCTATGGTTTCCCCTGCCATTTGTTGTTGTTGTTCAGTCGTTAAGTCGTGTCCATCTCATCCTTTGCCTTCCCCTTCTCCTTTTGCCTTCAATCTTTCCCAGCATCAGAGTCTTCTCCAGAGAGTCCTCTCTTCGCATTAGGTGGCCAAAATATTTGAGCTTCAGCCTCAGTACCTGTCCTTCCAGGGAACAGTCAGGGTTGATTTCATTTAGGATTTCATTTAGGATTGACTGATTTTATTCAAGGGACTCTCAGGAGTCCCAAAATGAACCAAAATGAGCTGCGATAATGATATGGTGGGGGGCAGCAGCGTCACTGCAGGGGGGCGGAGCTCCAAGTTCCGTCGGGCTCTGACCCTCTGTTATATGACGGGAGAAAGTGGGGCCCCCCCCTCGCCTTTGGAGCCATTCCGGCCGACAAAAGCACTTGCTTTCGTCGGCTGGAATGGCTCCAAAGGCGAGGGGGGGCCCACTTTCTCCCGTCATATAACGGTGGGTCAGAGCCTGATGGAACTTGGAGCTCCACCACCCCTGCAGTGACTTTGCTGGTGGGGGGGGCTGAGTGGGAGACTTGGGGGAGAAAGGCAAAATTATTTTTCCTTATCCTTCCGTAAGCCTCCTGCTCGCCAATGAGTTTCCTTTGACCTGTGCCAGCTCCTTAGCTGGAAAGTCAGAGGAGACAAAGTAGAATGCCAACTGCTACCAGAGGGGATAACATCCAGCAGAAGTCACCCACGCCTGGTGCCACCCACTCCTGCTTCTGTCACGCCCCCTCAGCCCTTCCCCCTACCACGTTCCACCCTTCCTCACCCTGCCGTCGCACTGCTCCGGCCTCTCTGGCAGGGATCCAAAAATATGCAGATACGGCTGCTGGAACACTCGTTCTGGCAGCAGTAGAGCCCAAGAGGACTGGGTTGCGAGTTTGTTTAATTACCTAGTTATCTTCTGTTCATCCATGAATTCAAAGAAAGAAACATATATGCCAATAATTCGAACTGGGTAGAGATACACTTTTTCAAGTTCAACTCTTATATTTAATCTTTACTTATTAGGATTAAAATAGTACTCATCCAAATACCAGCATGATTTTCTTCCTCTCTGACAACAGTATCACTAGGGGTCATCTAATGAAAATCGATCAGGAGGAGATTTAAAATGGACGAAAGGAGGTCTCTTTTTTCACTCAGCATATGCTTAGCCTGTGGGACTCATTGTCACAAGGGCTGGAAATGGCCACTAGCTTGGATGGCTTTGAAAGAGTTGTTGCCCGCAGAGCCCCGGCAGGCTGTGGCACGACAGAGGTGAGACGATGGCAACAGCAGGACACAGACGACACTTGGCAATGATGCCATTACTGGGACTCGCCAGCCCTGCTGAGTAGAATGCTACCATAACGGTGGGGCTGTGCTGTGCCAAAACAGCTAGGATGGGGAAGCACTGATTCCAGCCCGTGGGGAGGACTGGAGGCGGTATTAGAGAGGAAGAGGGGAGGGGAAGAGACCAGAGAGATGGAATGGAAGACAGAGAAGCAGGAGGAGAAAGACGAGTGGGAAGGGAGGGAGGAGGCAGGAATACCTGTAGAGGGGGATGGAGGGAGAGGGGGGAAGGGAAGGGGGAAGCGAGGAAGGGAGGTCGTCCTGGTGGTAGAAAAACATGTGAAAGCAGAGAGGTGGCAAAAGGAGAAAGGACACAGCCCAGCCAAGCAATGAGAAGGAATTAGGCGGTCAGGAGGAATCTGGGCAGCGTCCCAGGGGATGGGGGGGCAGCACTCGGGCGAGCTCTTCTCCACATCTGGGGGACTCCTGCTTGCCAGGGTCCAAACCTGCCCCTGCGACCACAGGTGGGCTGGCCCTGAGGCATGCTGGCCGTCCATTCCTGGGCGCCGGAAAACAAGCCTCCATTTTTTATTTAAAAATAAAAGGAGCCAAGCCGGGACTACTGAACCCAGCAAGGAGGACGTCACCCTTTGGGGTGACTTTGCCAGAAGCCAGCCCCCACATTTTCATAGAATTGTTGTGTGCACCCCAGGGGTACAAGTGATTTCAGCTCGATGTCCAGTGGGCAGGACAAACGGACAAGCCCCGATGAACTTGGGGACGCGAAAAAAGAAAAGCCGCTAAGAAGCGAGGTGCCAAAAAGGAGCTCAGATGGAAAAAAAGAAAAACGGCGCTAGTTCCAAAATCAAAGAGATCTTTACTTTACTTTGCCGGCAAAGGACACAACAGGACCTCACCAAGTTGTATAAAGAAAGATCTGTTAAGATGGGAAAGATTGAAATTGTCTGTACTAGTAAGGATATTGGTGATTAAGATGAACGTATTACCAAAAGTGATGTCCTTATTTCAAATGATACCAGTGATTATATCTGATGCACCATTTAAAGAATGGCAGAAAGACATTTCTAAATTTATCTGACAAGGGAAGAAACCAGAGTCAAATATAAGATTCTTCAAGATGCAAAGGACAGAGGAGGATTAGGACTACCGGATTTGAAAGTATAATATGCAGTATGTTGTTTTGTATGGTTGAAAGAGTGGATGTATTTACATAGATTATTGTAATTGGAGATTATTGGAGTTAGAAGGCTCTGACTTGAGATTTGGTTGGCATGGGTATTTGTAGTATGACAAAGTGAAAGCATATTTAGAATTTAAAAATCATTATGTTAGACATGCATTATGGAGAATTTGGAACCAATATAAAATCAGGCTTTATGACCATTATGGGTTGCACCATATGAAGCGCATTTTGGTGGGAGTAACGTGCTGAGAAAGGACTATTATACAGAAATTAATTTTTTCGCAAAGAAAATGTACAATGAAGTCAAGAAAAAAATTAATGGAAGACTTTAATTGCCAAGAGCTTCCATCAGACCTCAAGCCTGACTAAGCATCAAAGAACCCACACAGAGGAGAAACCATATAAATGCTTGGAGTGTGGAAAGAACTTCTGTAAGAGTCGGAAACTTACTGTCCATCATAGAACGCACACAGGGGAGAAACCATATGAATGCTTGGAGTGTGGAAAGAGCTTCAGTAGGAGCGATAACCTGACTTCCCATCAAAGGACCCACACAGGGGAGAAACCTTATAAATGCTTGGAGTGTGGAAAGTCCTTCAGTGACCCCTCAGGACTGACTTACCATCAGAGAACTCACATTTTTACATTTCCAACAACTGTTTGACACCTTCCTTTTTACAGCGTTTTTAAGGTGGACTCTGGTATCTGCATGTTTCTCCCCTGTGTGATCTCTTTGAGTATATTCCTTGAGGTTGGTTCATTATGTATCCTGTCTGACAAATGCACCATCACCCTCTCTTTAAGGCTGTGTATAAACAGGAAACATTTTGACCTTATTCAAGTCTACTCCACGATTCTTGTATAAGAATGTTGAAATGGTTATCAATTTCCAATAATAATAAATAAATAAATTTAAAGATGATTGTAATGATCTTCAACTGTAATTGCAACTTCAGCAATTACAAATCAATTCGCATCTAAACAAGACAGGTCTACTAGATTCTGCCAATGAGGCTTAGTACATAAGTGGTGGTGTGTTAGAGGGGTTAGAGTGCTGGACCAGGACGAGGGAGACCCAGGTTCAAACCTCTAGCTCAGCCTATGAAACTCCCTGGGTGCTTATGAGCCACCACACTCTCCTCAGACTAACCAACCTCACAGGGTGGTTGTGAAGATAGAAGCCACTCTGAGCTCCTTGGAGGGGCAGGATATTAATAAATAACCACACTAAGGGCGCAATCCTGTGTAATCCGTGACGACTTTAGAGTAAGTGCAGCCGATGCGGAGGACAGCCGCCCTCACTCCGCCGCTGGATCGTCCCCGCGGCCGCCAGAGAAGGTAAGTGCAGCTCCGGAAGGGGGCGGCCCAGGAGGCTGGGGGCTGGCTGAGCCGGCCCAGGGGGGCGGGGATGGCGTCCGTCATATCCCCGTCCCCTTACCAGGCTTGATCCGTCATTCTCTCGAATGAGGAAGAGGACATTCCGAACTTGAGGGTAATCCCTCCCACTGTGAAGGCAGGGTCGGCTTCAGCTGAACGTCTCCTCCCCTTGGGAGGGGCCTCCTACTCCCCAGTCCGACCCTGCCTTCTAGGAGTCAGGTCGCACTTCGGCTTAGCTAAAGTTTACCTCAGGTTTTGTTCAATTTCAACTTTTTACTTTCGTCTCCTCACTCTTCAATCTTTTATTGTTTCTATTTCTTAATTTTTTTTCTAATCTCACGCCTTCCTTCGTCCTGACGTTTCCCCTACCTTTACCTCAGTCAGGAGAGTGAAGGGAAGAACGCTCGGCGCTAGCTGGATCATCCTCGCCGTACTGGGAGGCCACAGCCCGCGCTTGGACGCAACAGTGCCACAGAAGAGGCTTTTTCTGGCAGCCGAGCTTCGGGCTGAGGCAGCGGCCAGATCGGCATCGCCCGGCCACAACCATTAACATCAGTGGACGCAGCGGTGGAGTAGACCTCCAAGAGGCCGTCACCACTTGCGCTTACAGCCGTCTTTCCTGCAAATTCCGAGCGGCCTCTGGCCCAGAGTTCCCTTCCTTGGCTTGGCCATTTAGGCCCCAGGGCAGCTATTTCGGAGGGGGAGTGGGGGACGCCGACCGGAGGAGATGCGCCTCCCTCCTTGTCCTGCCTGGGAGTTGGGGGGGGGGAGACTGGAACCTCGGCAAAGAGTCTTTACTCTCGGCTGACCAGCACTACAAGAGTTAAAAGGAGCGACGCCGGATTCCTAGAGGGGCAAAGGGGGGGGAAGTGTGAGGAAGTCAGTTCCTGCTCCGCCCCCTTCCTTTCTCTCCCCCACCAAATTGTTGGGGGTCAGCAGCCTGTCTGGTGAGTACAAATCCCATTGGGGGCGAAGGGGGGGGATGTCGCAGGGCTGTGGTGAGTGGAAACGAAGGGAGCGGGGAGGGAGAGCAGCCCCCAGGTGGGCAGCGAGGAAGAGGAGGAGGAGGAGAGCACCGGAGTTTATTCTGTTTGGTTTCCGGGCGGGGAGGGGAGGCCGGGCGCAAAGGACAGCCGGGAACGGAACGGGAGGGAGGGGGAAGACGAGCTGCGACAATAATCCCCCTGCTATGGATTTATAAGGGGGGGGGGGGTTGAACAGATGCAAAACTCTGTGGCGTGTGGAGGGGACACTGAAGCCCAGAATTTGAAGCCCGAAACTGTTCCTGCAACTGCTGAGGGGCTGGGTGCCTTTTACCTGTGTTGCAGTTTAGATTTACTGTATATCTCTCATTCTGTGTTCTTCGGCTTTTTCTTTGCTGCTGGTTTTAACAAAGGCAGGTGGGATAAAAAGTATAAGGAAGAGAGCTGGATTTTGCAGCTGCAAAAGATCCTTCTGGGCCTTATCCAGAATGGCCAGAGAGTACTTTAGAGAGTTGATGGTCTCAGATGAAGAAACTGAGGAGGGCAAGCAGCCGGCTCCGCTCCAAGGCCTCCCAGCCTCGGAGGCTCCGAGGCCGGGAGAAGGCCTTGGAGCGACCTCCCCGGCCGACGTACCAGGGCCTTCTGACGAAGGCAGGGAAGCCCCTTAGCAGGAAAGATACAGCCCCAAATCTCTGTCCTGCAGAGAGCGACCTCCTTGCATAGCCTGCATCAAAACAGTTGAGAGGGGTGGGAGAGGAGCCCCCAGGGGTGCAGAGATGCCCAGGGTCACAGACAAGCCGGGGGAGGAAAAGGGCTGAGAAGGCAAATGGCAATAATCCACACACATACTCTCTCTCTCACACACACACACACACACACACACACACACACACACACACCTGTATACTAAATTTTGCTTCTGCTTTTGGACAGGTGCTCCTACATGACTTTTTGTCTGGGGTGGGGGCAGTGTGAAAGGCAGAACACAAACAGCCTGAAACTGTTCCTGGAACTGCTGAGGGGCTGGGTGCTTTTTCTCTGTGTTGCAGATTTGATTTACTGTATACCTCTCGTTTTGTGTTCGATGGCTTCTTCTGTGCTGCTGGTTTTAACAAAGGCAGGTGGGATAAAAAGAATAAGGAAGAGAGCTGGATTTTGCAGCTGCAAAGGATCCTTCCAGCATCTGGGCCTGATCCAAAAGACCCAGACAGTTGAGGCGGGGTCTCAAAAGTTGGAACTGAGGAGCACAAAGCAGGGTGAGCCCCTCAGCCTCCGAGTGGGGAAGATACAGCCCCAAATGTCTGCCCTCCAGAGAGCGACCTCCTTGCAGAGCGTATTTCAAACTATCTACATCATTTACAGCACAATCCTAACCAACTTTCCAGCACCAGTGCAGCTATGCCAGGACACACACTACATTTTGCAGTGCAGGGGCAGTCATGGAGGCCTCTTCAAGGTGAGTTGTTCCCTCATCTCGGGGCTGCAATGCGGCTGCCCCAGTGCTGGAAAGTTGGTTTGGATTGCACTGTTAGTTTGTGTGTGTGTGTGTGTGTGTGTGTGTGTGTGTGTGTGTGAGTCAGTGGGGGGGGTAATCTCTTTCCACATACAGAGATAACTGGGCCTCCACCTAGGACTGAAGTGTCTGTTTGGGGCAACAGCCCTGCAAGACGCCCCAGATACATACAACCCTCTTCCACTCCCTGCACCTGCAACTCAGGGATTTCCCCATATCAGCTCTCCTGGTCTGGGGTACAGGACATTACCTGGAATTGATACAGCTCCTGTCTTGCATGCTGTTACATCTCTATCTCAGGGACTCAGCTTTGTAAAAGAATCGCAGCAGGACAGGCGGGTCTTGGAGGGCCTGGAAAGGCTTTAAGGAGCAGATTTCACAAGGAGCCTTTTCGTCCCAGTCGTTTAGGAGTCAAACTCACACAGGACACAGAAAGAGTGTGAAGTGCCCTGCGACGCCCTCCGGGGAGCTTCTGCCCTCTCCACTCCCAGTTGAGCACCAGGGCCCAGCTGCTCCTGCTGGCCGTTTGCAGGTCGTGATTAGTCTTCATTTTGATTGTTGAATAGCTATTACATGGACGTAGCAGGGGTAGGACATTATTTGTGATGGGGAACTGTTTTCTCCTTCCAGGGTCCGGTCTCCTTCGAGGAGGTGGCTGTGCGCTTCACGGAGGAGGAGTGGGCTCTGCTGGATCCAGGCCAAAAGGCTCTGTACAGGGAAGTCATGCTGGAGAATTACGGGATCGTGGCCTCTCTGGGTAAGGACGCCCTTCTTTCCTGGTGGGTAAGAAGCAAAGGCTTGAATTGCCCCTCTTCTTATTTCTCACTCTCAGGATTGCCCCATAGAAATGGGGAGTGTGGGGCTGGAACCTGACAGGCCTGCTGTGCCTCGCTGTTGCAGAGCTGACTGGTGGTTGTTGGGGACCAAAAGGCAGGATAGAAATGTCTAGAAATCAATTGTGAAAAGTACAAAACCCCTTTGAGGACCTACCTGCAAGATGAGCCGCTTGTAACCCACAGGGCTTGTCAGGCCTCCTCATTCTCCTTCCAAGGCATCATCCAGTATATTCGCTTGTTAATTGAAGGTTTGTCCAGGACCCGGCGCTGCTGCTGGACAGATTTTGCGGGATCAGCCTGTCCATCTCTCCAGGGGAACGTGGGACTTTTCAGGCTCCCCTGAAGAGGGTGTGGTTACCCAGCCCGTGTGCCTGATGACCAGGGGCGTTGCTGGAGCGTGGCGGGGGGGCGGGGCGCCACGGGGTGACGCGCGCCACCTCCGTGACGCACGCCACCCTTCAGACACCCGTCCGACCCCGTCGGCGCTCCAAGGCCTTCCAGGGCCTTCTGAAAGAAGACCCAGGCTGCGCGTCCATCCGGGTATTTCCCGGATTTTCGCGCATGCGAAAAAGCCCCCGTTTTGAGGGCTCTTTGCCGGGTCCCCCCCCCGCGCGCCCCCGATGTAGCGTCACTAGGGTGACGCGCGCCCCCTGCCCCAGGGTGACGCGTGTCCTAGTGACGCTACTGCTGATGACCCCAGGGAGACGCTGGACTCTGATTGGCCTCCTGTCCTGGGGGCACAACAGAGGTCTGGTCTGGTTCCTCATGTGGGAGGTTTCATGGATCGTCCCTTCCCCCACTGTGTTGTATGAGTAGGAGGTCAAGGGATACTCATAGTAATGCTGCAGGTGTGGAACTGGCCAAATTTTGTGTAAAGTTTCACATGCTTTGGCTAAACGGGTTAGTGGAATTTGATGATGTGGGTGAATTTACGTTTGTGTCTCCCCATGGCTCAAGTGTTGTGGACTATGTATTGATTCCCATAAAGTTGAAACCTCAAGTGAGGGAATTTGCCATAGGGAATTTGCCATACCTATATCCTTAGTGATTACTTGCCATTGATCTTGATACTCGATTCTATTCCCCTTAGACCCCCACCATTGATCTTATATAAGGTTAATACCAATCACATGTATAATATCCCATGCAATAATGAGCTCATCCCAAAGTTTTGTAAATTTATAGCCGAGGGAAAGTATAAAGAAACAACTTGGGCTATTATAGCAGCGGATGACCACCACCACCACCCTTGCCCAAATCGAAATTTATGAAGACTTGATTAAATATATACAAGCAGAGCTGGGGCACAAAACTCCAGTACATCACAATGTTGCCCCTCTTGATAGAGAAAATTGGTTTGACCGTGAATGCAAGGAATTAAAGAGATTAATTCAGAAGTCCTACCTGGAATGTAGGAATACTGGAAATGTGGTTGAGTTGAGTTATCTAGTTATTTCCTACTCAAGAAGCAGCTGAAAGATGTGATGTTGAGCAAGAAACAGAATTTTTTTTAGTGATCGATGGAATAGATTGCTTCAAGCAATACATTAGAAAAACAACAAACTGTTCGGGGCACTTGTGTCTGGGTCTTTAGATCGGAAGCCTATGACCCAGCATTGATTCTTCCATCTATTTGGGTCCAACTCCTTTTCACGCCAAGTAGTTCCCAACAACTCCTACCTGATACTGTCATTCTAGATCTCCCTGATTGGCCCCCAGTATCTACAATGGAGGTGAGACAGTTAATTACCCAACTCAAATCTGGTAAGGCTCCAGGCCTTGATGCCATACCGCCAGAGTTACTCAAGGGTAGACCAGAATGGTGGGCCTTGCTGCTTGCACACCTTTTCACAATGATTGACAGAAGCGCTATAATATCAAGCGTTTGGCTGAGTGCGATAGTCATCCCAATATACAAGAAAGTTGACAGCAACGCACCTTCGAACTACAGGCCCATTAGTTTGTTATCAGTTGTAGGTAAACTCTATGCCACACATTTACTTAACAAGCTCTCCCAATGGGCCAATGACCAACGTATTTTGGGCTGCGAAAAAGCGGGCTTTTGCCAGGGTAAATCTACGATGGACAAGTGTTTATTACTTTATTACTATCCTTTATGATTAACAAACAGCTTAGGTCCCCTGGGCGGAAACTTTATGTAGTCTTTCTAGACCTAAAAGGAGCCTTTGATTCAATAGATAGATAGTTATTATGGGATAAGCTTGCGAATATGGAGATCGATACTCCTTACCTTAATTAGAGCCCTCTATACCAGGGGTTCTCAACCTTTGGAGGTCCGGGTCTCAACCCTTGGAGGGGTTCTCAGCCTTTGGAGATGCTGGACTCTGATTGGCCTCCTGTCCTGGGGGCATGATGGAGGTCTGGTCTGGTTCCTCACGTGGGAGGTTTCATGGAGAAGCGGAGCCAGGAGATTATTTTTATCTACCCCTAGTACCAAGATCCATCTGTGCTTCCAGGGCTTTTGGCTGACGCCAGCCTGGACTCGGTCTGTCATGGCGCCAACAAAGCCCTTTGGAACTTGCCAGTTTCCCATTCCTCTTTGTGCCCTGACAGGCCTGCTGTGCCTTGCTGTTGCAGAGCTGACTGGTGCTTGTTGGGGACCAAAAGGCAGGATAGAAATGTCTAGAAATCAATTGTGAAAAGTACAAAATCACCTTTGAGGACCTACCTGCAAGATGAGCCGCTTGTAACCCACAGGGCTTGTCAGGCCTCCTCATTCTCCTTCCAAGGCATCATCCAGTATATTTGCTTGTTAATTGGAGTTTTGTCCAGGACCCGGCGCTGCTGCTGGAGGGATTTTGCAGGATCTGCCCGTCCTCCACCCCTCCAGGGGAACCTGGGGCTTATCAGGCTCCCCGAAGAGGATGTGGTTACCCAGCCCCTGTGCCTGATGACCCCAGGGAGACGCTGGCCTCTGATTGGCCTCCTGTCCTGGGGGCACGACGAAGGTATGGGCTGGTTCCTCATGTGGGAGGTTTCATGGAGAAGTGGGGCCAGGAGATTATTTTTATCTACTCCTGGTAGCAGGACCCACGGATGCTTCCAGATTGTTTCCAGGGCTTTTGGCTGACGCCAACCTGGACTCGGTCTGTCATGACGCCAACAAAGCCCTTTGGAACCTGCCGGTTTGCCGGCCCTCTTTGGTCATCTAAGCCAAATAAAGAAACCGGCACCTTCAATGATCCTTCTCTTGGTTTTCTCTAGGGACCAGGTCTTAACACTTCCTCTTGTTATGAAGTAGGGCTCTGTTCAATACGAGATTTTACACCCGGGTCCTGCATGGGGAAGACGGGTGTCTCTGCCCCTAAATCGGCTCTTCCTTCCAGCTGGAGCTTGTTTGGGGAGGCAGTGAGGGAGTTTTGGGACAGAGGGAAGCCGCCTTCTCCTGAGTCAGACCCTCGGCCCCTCCAGCTCAATTCTGTCTACGTTGCCTGACAGCAGCTCTCCAGGGCTTCTGGCGGGCACATCTGCCCGCCCTAACTGGCACTGGTGCCAGGGACGGATCCTGGGATCTCTTGCGGGCAAAGCAGGTTGTTGACCACTGAAAGTGCCAGTGTGATCTGAGAGACTGATGCTCTGACCCCCCCTCACCACCCCCATCATCTCCTGCACATTTCCTCTTCTGCTCAGTCCTGCTGTTCCTTTCCCAAGCCAGGGAGTGGGAGGAGGCACAATGGAAGTGAGTGGGCGGGTGGAGATGGCCACTCTCTGCCAATCAGTTGCCCTAGGGCCTAGCCCTAGGCAATTGTCTCAGTTGGCCTCATGGATGGGCCTGTTACTCCATTGCCTCTTATGCAGCTCTCATTGGCACAGGATCCCGACTGCACTCCAGCCACATCAGTGAATTGCTAGCAAGCAGAATCCGGGGACAGCCATAGAGCTGAACAGGGTTTTGCAAACCCTTATGCAGAGTCCGACCTTTCTTCATCTAGCTCAGTGCTGTCTACACTGGCTGGCAGCGGCTCTCCGGGGTTTCTGGGGAGTCTTTCGATCCCCACCTGGAAACGTTGCCAGAGACTAAACCGGGGATCTTCTGCATGCAAAGCAGCTGCTCTCCACTAACCCACGGCCCCTTCCCTGAAGCTACGTCCCTTTGGAACGTCCTGTCTGCCCGATAGTTTTCCCCTTACTTTTTGCCTATTTTTCCTGTAATTTGGACGCTTTTGGCCCCCAGAGGCTTCTGTGGCGTTCAGCAGCCTGGGAGCTGCAGGGACCTTGTTTGTCCTGTGTGTGTTTGAAAACCACCATTGCCAGACAGCCTTGTGCGGGGTCTGGATTCAGGGTCCATCTTTTCCCCATGCAGCTCTGTTGCTTAGCAACAGAGTTACCTGTCCATTGGGTAGCAGACCTGTCCGTCTAGGTCAAGGGGGTGGGACATAGTGACCAGGTAGTTTCCACTCTTCCCGTCAGGTAGCCTGATGATGCCAGCTAGGGACCGCCTTAGAGTCTCCAAACTTTTCAGCACAAGGGCCGCATCATAAATCTGACCCAGTGCCAAGGGCCGGAAAAATACAAATAATAAATGCATGCTTGCATGTACCGGACTTAGAGATGTTCCAGGCATTTGGAAAGCTGAGATTCAAAAGATTAAACTTCTGTAGATGTTCACCTAACTACATTTTAGAGATCCATGCTTACTCATGGAAATGCTATCTATGGGGGGGGGGGGGTGTCAGAGCTTTGTTGTCTCCAGCCCTTGTGCTCAGTGAGTGATCTTTGTTTCTGGGTCCCCACCAAACGGGGGAAATTGAGCAGCTCAGTGAGGGATCTTTGTTTCACCCTGTGCCGTTGGCAGCCATCGTCCCCATCCCTCCATCCCTACCTTCCCTCCCTCGCTCACTGAAGTTGAGCAGCTCCCTGAGTGATCCTTGCAAAGAGGGAAAGGAGTTCACCAGGCGCAAGTGTAGCGACTTCAACGTTTCAGCCTTTTTCTTGCAAACAGGAAGAGTCATTGCCGTTTGCATAGATCACTCAGAGAGCTGCAGCAAGCAAGGGAGGGAGGGGAGGCAGGAGCGATGGATGGTGATTGTTTCTGCATTTGCCTGTTGTCTGCAATTCTCCTCTCCTTCCTTCTCTCCCTGGAATACCGGCACCTGGTAGAAATGACCAGGCTGTGCAGCAGAGTGAAGAATTTCTCCCCCCCCCCAGCTTTTTGTTTTTTTAATTCCCAGCAGTGTGAAAGTGACCCATGTATTAAAATCATTAGGGGTTTAAGTTATTTTGAATGGATTGCCATCTTTCCAACTTACACATTTCTGCCAGCCCTATTTGGTTGGAGCAACGTCTCAGTACCATCTGCTGGACGTTACATGGCGTCCAGCAGAAGGTCTTTTATGTTTTCCTGCCAAGCTAAGGCCTTTTGGCATCATCCTGCTTCTACGTTTACTACTCATCTTTCTTTTCCCATGTTGTTAAATCCCCTTTTGTATATAGACTTCTAATGAACTGTTCTATTTTGACCCTTTGTCTGCCCGGATCATGTTCACAGATAATTCAACGGAGCGTCATGTCTCTCGGCCCTGCAGACACTAGCGTGCTGTCCTGGGGGGTTCCCCCTGACAGCCTTCCTCTGCCTGGTCTCTTTAGACTCGTATGGTGAGAGTGGATGCAAAATACCAGAGTTTTTACCCGTTCAGCTGCTAGTACAATAAAGGGAGAGTGGGAAGCAGGAAGGGAGTGTGTGCACTAACCACTAGGTGCTACTCCTCTGGGTCAGCCAGCCTTCTCCTAGGAGCCCCTTCGCTGACACTTTGCCACTGAGACACGGCCAAGTTGGGGGACAAGGCTCAGCGCCACACGTAGGGATCGCAAAGTGGACAGGCGACACTGGGGGGGGGGAGCAGTGATGTTTTGCTCTGCATTTACTCCACTGAATGCTTTTGGGGTCTGAATGCGGCACAGGATTATTTGATATATCACTTCTCCTGTCCATCACCCTTGTGACTCTGTCCGGTTTCAGCTCCATGCGGGTGGATCAGTGACAACGGTGCGGACGTGGTGGACTCACATTTTGCAGATCTCGTATTTGCCCAACGTAGTGGCGTCTTTGGTATAAGGGAAGGTCTGCAAAATCCTGAGCTGCTCAGGCTAAAGTCACTGGAGCAGCAGACTGCAGAACAGAGGTTGTGCGAATTGTGCCCAGAGGCCAAGTTGGGGGACAAAGCTCAGCGCCACACGTAGGGATCGCAAAGTAGACATCAACATCTACAAAACTCACTCAAGAGTGTACACATGCTTAAAGGCCACGATCCTATCCTCGGTTGGCCTGCTTGCTAGTGTTGGCCAGTCAGTGCCATTCAGCTGTGGAGCGGAGCCCTACCTATCCTCGCTGAGTGCTCGGAGGGGTCGTAGGGGGAATTTGCACTTGTCTTTTGAGCCCATGGCTTTTATCCTTCTCCGAGATCTTCTGTTCTGTCCCTTTCTGTCCCCTGTCTCTGTCTCCTTTCAAGTAGAGGCAACCACTGCTTAGTCGAAATCCAGGTTTGGCTGAGTGTGTACTGATGCTGCCACGAGCCCCGTCAAGAGAGCGTTTCCACAGCGGTGCCCTGACTGATCCTCCACCTGCAATGAGCTGTTCCTCTGGGCTTCTGGGTTTCTTAGTGCTGTTACCAAACAGTACAACTTCCCCCTTCCTTACTCGTAGTGGACACAAGCGTCCCACTTGCTGCTCCTCCTCTGCGTCCCCAATGGCTAACTGACCCAACATTTTTGCCATTGTAACCAGCGGCCCAGCAAGAACGGGAGGCCCCAGAACGGAAAAAGGATTCAAATCCCCTCCAAAAGAGGAATTCAAAGGGGATTTGAATCCCTTTTCCATTCTGGGGCCTCCCGTTCTCACTGGGCCGCTGGTTACAACGGCAAAAAAGTTGGGTCGGATTGCGCTGTGAGAGTCGGTCAGTGAGCAGGGCTGCGATCCTACGTGTACTTTCCTGGAAGTCAGTGCCACTGAATCCATTGGGGTTTTCATCTGAGTAGACGTGCCTAGGAGCGTGCGTTAGACGTTCCAGCTCTCTGTTGCACTGCTAATCAAGATTCTCTCTCTGTTCCAGGAAGCAACGCAAAAGGTAGTGAGAATCGGAGGGAGCCATGTGGGGCGTCGCCAGATTTATATATCCCAGTCGATCCAGAAAATGTAACTAGAAAGAGGAAGGAAAAATGCCCTCAGTGTGCAAAGACCTTCAGCAGTAAATCAAAACTGAGAATCCATCAAAGAGCCCATACAGGGGAGAAACCATATAAATGCTTGGAATGTGGAAAGAGCTTCAATCGGAGCTCAAACCTGACTAGACATAAAAAAACACACACAGGGGAGAAACCATATCAGTGTTTGGAGTGTGGAAAGAGCTTCAGTCAGAGCTCAAGCCTGACTGTGCATCAAAGTATCCACACAGGGGAGAAACCATATAAATGCTTAGAGTGTGGAAAGAACTTTGGTCGGAGCTCACACCTGACTTCGCATCAAACAACCCACACTGGAGAGAAACCATATAAATGCTTGGTGTGTGGAAACAGCTTCAGTCAGAGCTCACACCTGACTTCCCATCAAACAACGCACACAGGGGAGAAACCATATAAATGCTTGGAGTGTGGAAAGTCCTTCAGTAGGAGCGATTATCTGACTTCGCATCAAATAATCCACACGGGGGAGAAACCGTATAAATGCTTGGAGTGTGGAAAAAGCTTCAGTCAGAGCTCACGCCTGACTGTTCATCAAAGAAGCCATACAGGGGAGAAACCATATAAATGCTTGGAGTGTGGAAAGAGCTTCAGTGCTTGCTCATACCTGACTTCGCATCAAATAATCCACACAGGGGAGAAACCATATAAATGCTTGGAGTGTGGAAAGAGCTTCTGTCGGAGCTCATACCTGGCTTTACATCAAAGAACCCACACTGGGAAGATATCATATAAATGCTTGGAGCGTGGAAAGAGCTTCAGTCAGAACTCAAATCTGACTTTCCATCACAGAAGCCACACAGGGGAAAAACCTTATAAGTGCTTGGAGTGTGGAAGGAGCTTCCGTCGGAGCTCAAACCTGACTGTCCATCGAAGAATCCACACAGGGGAAAAACCATATAAATGCTTAGATTGTGGAAAGAGCTTCAACGAGAGTGGTAAACTTACTGTCCATCGAAGAATTCACACAGGGGAGAAACCATATAAATGCTTGGAGTGTGGAAAGAGCTTCAATGAGAGTGGTAAAGTTGCTGTCCATCGAAGAATTCACACAGGTGACAAACCGTATGAATGCTTAGAGTGTGGAAAGACCTTCAGTAGGAGCGATAACCTGACTTCGCATCAAATATCCCACACAGGGGAGAAACCTTATACGTGCCTGGACTGTGGAAAGAGCTTCAGTAGGAAGGATAACCTGACTTTGCATCAAAGAACTCACACAGGGAAGAAACCATATGAATGCTTTGAGTGCGGAAAGAGCTTCAGTGAGAGTTCAAGGCTGACTAGACATCAAAGAACCCACACAGGGGAGAAACCATATAAATGCTTTGAGTGTGGAAACAGCTTCAGTCGGAGCTCACACCTGACTGTGCATCAAAAAATCCACACTGGGGAGAAAAAATATACTTGCTAGGAGTGCAGAAAGAGCTTAAGAACATCAGAAGAGCCTTGCCAATCTAGTCCAGGGTTCCTCAACATTTGGGGGTTCTGTGTACCCCCTAGGCCGGCCCCCAAAGTTTGGCCTACCCCCGGCATCCCCCAACTCCCGTGTACCCCCCAAAAGTGCAACCCCTCCCAAAAGTGGTTTTTCAGCCTGCAGCACGGCCGATCGGGTTATCCGGCTCGCGCTGCAAGCCAGAGGGAAAGGCTACAGCCCTGCTGAATCGGCCCTGCGAGATCCAAGATCGCGGTGTGAGATTTGGGAGCCGCAATCTTGGATCTTGCATGGCGGCGGCTGTGAAGATCCAACATGGCGGCAGCTGTGAGGAAAGGTAGGGAGATCTACGGGGCACAATTTAAAGGTTTTTTCGGCCTGCGGCATGGCCGAGCGGGTTCTCCAGCTCGCGCCGCAAGCCAGAGGGAAAGGCTACAGCGGTGGCTGTGAAGAAAGGTAGGGAGAGCTACGGGGGACAATTTAAACATTTCTTTGACAAGGAGTTCCACAGATTAATTACATGCCGGGTGAAGAAATATTTTCTTTTGTCCGTTCTAACTCTTCCCTCCATTCAATCTTATGCATGTCTCCTGGTTCTGGTGTGCGAGAGAGAAAAGAACTTCCCTCTCTCCATCCCATGCATAATTTTATAAGTCTCAATCATGTCCCCCCTCAGGCGCCTTTTTTCTAGGCTGAAAAGCCCCAGACGCTGTAGCCTTTCCTCATAAGGGAGGTGCTCCAGCCCACAAATCATTCTGGTCACTCTTTTCTGCACCTTTTCCAATTCAACTATATCCTTTTTGAGGTGTGGTGACCAGAACTGGACGCAATACTCCAGATGTGGCCTTACCATCGATTTGTACAACGTCATAATAATAATACTAATATGGGGGGGGGCTGATTGGGAGACTTGGGGGAGAAAGGCAAAATTATTTTTCCTTATCCCTCCGTAAGTCTCCTGCTTTCCAGTAGGTTTCTTCAGACCTGCTCCAGCTCCTGAGCTGGCAAGTCTGAGGAAACAAAGTCAGAATGCCAACTGCTACCAGAGGGGATAACATCCAGCGCAAGTCACCCACGCTGGGTGCCACCCACTACTGCTTCCGTCATGCCCCCTCAGCTCTTCCCCCCCTTCCGCCCTCCCACTCCCCCCTTCCTCGCCCTGCCGCCACACTGCTCCGGCCTCTCCAGCAGGGTTCCAGAAACGTGCAGCTTCCGCTGCTGGAACACTATTCCTGGCAGCAGTAGAGCCCAAGAGGACTGGGTTGCGAGTTTATTTAATTAATTAGCTAGTTATCATCTATTCATCCGTTTATTCAAAGAAAGAACATATATGCCAATAATTCTGACCGGGCAAAGATGCAGTTTTTCAAGTTGTGTTGTTGTTCAGTCATTAAGTCGTGTGCGACGCTTCGTGATCCCATGAACCATATCCCGCCAGGCCTTCCTGTCCTCCACTATCTTCCTGAGTTCGCTCATTTTCATGTTTGTTGAATATTTAATCTTTAGGTGAAGGTAATGGTATGCCCTGCTCAAAAGCCAATCGTGTCCGACTCTAGAGTGCGGTGCTCATCTCTGTTTCTAAGGCCAAAGAGCCAGCGCTGTCCGAAGACGCTTCCATGGTCATGTGGCTGGCATGACTAACGGAACACTGTTACCTTCCCGCCACAGCAATACCTATTAATCTACTTGCCATTTTTTGCTTTCGAACTGCTACGTTGACAGGAGCTGGGACAAGAGACAGGAGCTCACTCCGTCATGCGGCACTCTGGTTTCGAACTGCTGTCCTACTGACCTTCCAGTCTGCAGTTCAGCGTCTTAACCACAGCCACTGTGGCCTCTATTTTAATTTTTACTTATAAGGATTAAAATAGTATTCATCCAAATACAGGAATGATTTTCTTCTTCTCTGAAAACGGTATCACTAGGGGCCATCCAATGAAAATTGATTAGCAAGAGATTTAAAATGGATGAAAGGAGGTCTTTTTTCACTCAGCACATGCTTAGCTTGTGGGACTCATTGCCACAAGGACTGGAAATGGCCATTAGCTTGGATGGCTTTGACAGAGTTGTCACCCGCAGAGCCCAGGCAGGCTGTGGCACGGCAGAGGTGAGACGATGGCAACAGCAGGACCGACAACACTTGGCAATGATGCCATTACTGGGCCTCGCCAACCCTGCTGAGTTGGACGCTGCCATAATCGTGGGAGGCGGCAAAGAGCAAGGATGGGGAGGTACTGGTGGGGAGGATTCGAGGAAGAATTAGAGAGCAGGGGGGAGGGGGAGAGCCGGGAGAGCCGGAATGGAGGACAGAGAAGCAGGAGGAGAGAGACTAGTGGAGAGGCAAGGGTACCTGTTGAGCGGGTGGAGGGAGAGACAAAGGGAAGGGAGGAAATTCCGGTGGGAGAAAAACATGTGAAAGCAGAGACGTGGCAAAAGGTTCTATGAAAAAAGCCCACAGGGAAAAGAGCTCACACGGCTCCCCACATGTAGAGGTATTGAATTATGACTGTAAAGGCCACTTCAGCCTATGTTAGTTTGTGTAAACAACGTTATCTGTTTTGTTTTCTGGTTGGAAGCAAGCAGCATATATGTTTAAAAGCGTTTATTCAACAACCAACAAATTATGCATATTGAATTCAGACTGCGCAATCCTATGTGTCTCTCCTCAAGAGTAAGTTGCACTGGGTTCCATGGGGCTTACTCCCAGGAAAGTGTGCGGAGGACTGCAGCCTGACAGATCCGGTGATTGGTCACTGGGGAGGTTTATGGCTGATTGGGAATGTGAATCGGGGTCTCCCCAGTCCGTCACTCTAAGCACTACACCACACTGCTTCTCACCAACATCCGGGATCCAGAGGGATGCTCCTATATATGAAGGATCTGTTCCTACGGATGGTGGCTGATAACGACTGAGCGGCTGCCCATCACGAGCTGATATAATCCCTGATTTACAGTCAGTGGCATAGCTAGCCACTGTGGTACCCGGGAGCGGAATTCAAAATGTCACCCCTGGAAGTGGCGTGAGCATGATGTCACTTCCAAGGGTGACATCACAACCCCTGGTTTTTAAAAAAATATATACAGTAATTTCTTTAAAAGTCTGTTTAAAAAATAAATAAATTTAAAGACACTGCTGCCCCCCAACCCAGCCTGTCGCCACCACTAGCCTTTGCTGCCGCCACTGCCAGTCTCCAGCAAAAAAAGGGGGCAACAGCCACTTTTGCTAGAGACCCAACTTGCGAGCCCAGCCCCCCCGGCCCAGCCTGTTGATCCCACCCTGTTCACCTCTTTTGCTGCCACCTGGGTCTCCAGGAAAAAAACACTCAGAAGCCGGGGTGGGGGGTGGGGTTCTTGGAGACCATAAAAAAGGTAGGTCGCTCGCCGCCCCCTTGCCCTCCACCTGCCGCGTTTCGTATATCTGTACAAGAAAGAGCAGCAACGTCAGAGCTGTTATGAATTTAACTAGAATATTAGTTTCTGAACGAGACAGATAGTCCAAAGCCACGTCAGGATATTAGGTGGATATTAAAGACTTCTGTCGGCTAAGATATGTTCTATTGTAAATTACTCTTCTGCAGAAAGAACTGGGACGGTGGGTGGCAGCTTTTCTGCAACAGTTGATGGAGCTGCGTAATATGGAAGTCAAATTGCCTTCTGGCTGACTCTATGGTTTTCTGTCTTTGCTGTATATGCCAATAAAGGATTCTCATTCTAAATTCTAACACTGCCCATAAATACAAACAGCCATTCCTCTCTGTATCAAATGTTCTGTCCCTGATTCACCTCCTGACAGCCTTTCCTGAGTTTCAGGCCCACTTTTCCAACATGGGGGAGAGTCTGGGAGAAGGAGAAGGGTATCCTGGCTCTGAATGCAGTATGTGGAAGTCCTGCCTTTGTTCTGGAGGAGGAATGTGATTCTTGAGATGTGCTTGTTTAGGACTTCAGTCTTTTTCTATTCTCTTTCCTCCTCCCACTCTCAACTCCTCCCAGCAAACGTGACTCTGGGTCCAGATATACAGTAGTTCACCCATCTCTCATCCCATCTGTAGATCATAAAAGTGTGAGAATAGGAGACAAAACTCAAGATCCGCCCAACAACCCAGAGAGATTTGACCGATATGCTCTGGTGCTGGGATGTGAGGGATTCAGAGTAGGGAGACATTTCTGGGAGTCAGTGTGGGAAGCGAAGCCGGATGGAATGTAGGGGTGGCTAGAAAATCCATCCGGAGAAAGGACAAGATTGTATTTCATCCTGAGAGAGGGATCTGGGCTGTGAGGAGATGAACGGCAACAAACCACATAACCCTCGTCATTCCCTGAGTACGGAGCCCCACAGGATCCGAGTGAAATATGAAGGGGGGGGGCGTGTGGCCTTTTTTGATGATGTTGATCAGGGTTGCTGTTTTCACACATTCTCAGTAACCACATTTGCTGAAGAGACCTTCCTCCCTTTGGGGGGGGGTGTATGAAAAAGGACACCTTAGACTTGGACCAGCGCTTCTCAAACTGTGGGTTCCGACCCACCAAGTGGGTCGTGACCTGATTTTTGATGGGTTGTGAAACTGACAAGCTGATGACTGACAAGGAAAATGTATTGAGCCCTATGGAAACTGAAAAAGAGCAGCACTGCATGTTTACTCATGAGTAGGTGACCATGTCTTCCAGCCCGATCCAGCAGGGCTCTTCTGATGTTCTTAGGATCGGATATACCCCAGCTATGTAACTTACAAAGGTCTGAGAAGAAGGGGCGGCTTGAAAAATCAGGGATAGGATCCTGGCACAAGTCACTACCCCAGGATCTTTCCCCTCCTTCCCCTGAACCTCCCCCTCCCCAGGTACACCCCCCCCTCTGCTGCCTAACCTCTTCCAGTGTGACCCAGGAGGTGGGTCATTGGTGTGCAGACGAGGAAAGAGAAAAGGAATAAAATGGCTGCTTCCCCTGCCATCCACCCCCCCTTGTGCTTGGCAACAGTGGGGCTGAGCCCAGTGAAGGGAGACACAGAGGGGGTGCCCCTTCTCACGGGCTGGGACTGGAGCAGCTTTGGGGTGCTGCCTCCGCCCCTGATCCCCCTGGGCAATTCACTGCCTGGGAAAGTGGTGGAGCTGCTCCGAGGGGGGTGGGGGCGACAGGCTGGGCTGGGGTTTTGGCGGGGGACAGCAGGCAACAGAGTCTCTAAAAACATTTTTTAACCATGGGGTGTGACATCACCCCCAGAAGTGATGTCACACCCATGTCACTTCCAGGGTGTGTGTGACATTCTGAATTCTGCCCCTGGGTACCACAATGCCTACCTACGCCACTGCCTCAAAGATTATGGCTTCTTTAACAATAGCCATCTTCCCTATCCCTATCTGCTGAAATGGGATCCGCGAAATATCACCTGTAGATTGAAGAGGACAAAGGAAACAGGAAAAGGAGGGGAGCCTTTTCCACTGACCTTTTCTGCCAAGCCAAAAGCACTTTCATCTAAGTGAGCTGGAGAGACAGGGGTCAGGCACCGTTTAGCCTGGTAACCTGATTTTAAAAAAATTAAGTATAAATCTAAATGCACACACCTAAGATGAATAATTAAAAACGTAAGAAAAGCCCTGCTGGATCAGGCCAAGGGCCCTTCTACTCCAGCCTCCTGCCAGCTCCTTCCGGGAACCCAAATTCACAAGGAGCACGAAAAAGTCGTACTTCTCTCTCGCCATACTGCCACCGAACACAGAGGTAGCGCACTGCCATCATGATTACCACTCACCCACAGACCTGTCCTCCATGACTGTGTTCAATCCCCTTCTGCAGCCATTCAGGATTAGTGGCCATTTCCACATCTTGTGGCAATGAATTCCACAGACTAATCATGCACTGTGAGAAGTATACTACTGTACCTCCTGCTGTCAGTCCTAAATCTCCTGCCAGTCAGTTTGCGAGCCTCGGTTGATGCCAACCTGCTAGAACTCTATATTCTACCAGGAGAGGGGCTGGAGCTGAGTGGCAGAGCAGGCTGCACAGTCACTACTGTACTTATTCAAGGGGGGGGGGACGTTTCTGGGATATTTTGACGTGCTAAAAATGAAGGCCTGGCAAGATGTTTTGCATGGTGGCCAGTGCCATCTTAACGTATGGGCACGCTGGGCAATTGGCTGGGGTCGGCACGAACATAGGGGCCCCATGCGCCCAGTGCACTGCTTTGCCCGGGGCCTATAATGCTGTTAAGACGACCCTGATGGTGGCCTGGACTTGATCAGCAAACAGGACAGTTAGCTATGCAATATTTCGGGGGGGGGGGAGCAAACGTGGTATAATAGCCCAGGCTGCACCTCCAAACTCGGGCAGTGGCCACCCCAGGGCAACCTGGGGGGGGGGGGAAGACCCCAGGAAGAGCTGCGGTCCAAGTTGGCCACATCAGGTGCAGCCCGGGAGAGAAGAAGCCCCAGGAGAAGCCGCAGAGTTTGTGCCGCTCTCGTTGCATCGGGGAGGAAGCAGAGGGGACGCCGGCCGGAGGAGATGCGCCTCCCTCCCCGTCCCGCCTGGGAGTTGGAGGGTCGAGACTGGAACCTCGGCAAAGAGTCTTTCCTCTCGGCTGGCAGGCAGTCTGACAGTTAAAAGGAGCGACTCCGGATTCCTAGAGGGGAAAACGGGGGTGGGGAGTGGGGAAGGCAGTTCCTGTTCCGCCCACTTCCTTTCTCTCCCTCACCCACGTGTGTGGGGTCAGCAGCCTTTCTGGTGAGTGCAAATCCCATTGGGGGCGAAGGAGGGTGAGTGGGAAAGAAGGGAGCTGGGAGGGAGAGCAGCCCCCAGGTGGGCAGAGAGGAGGAGGAGGAGGAGGAAGAAGAAGAAGAAGAAGAGAGCTCTGGAGTTTTGCTCTGCTTGGCTTACTCGCGCGGGGAGGGGAGGCCAGGCGAAAAGTCCAGCCGGGAATAGAGGGAGGGGGAAGACGAGCTGCGATAATCCCCCTTATATGCCTTTATTTCAGAGGGGGGTGGGGGGGGTGGAAATGGAAAAGCTGGAACAGAAGGGGCCATTCAGCACTGAAGCCGATGATGCAAAACATTCTGGTGTGTGGAGGGGACACTGAAGCACAGAATTTGAAGCCTGAAACTGTTCCTGGAGCTGCTGAGGGGCTGGGTGCTTTTTCTCTGTGTTGCAGTTTTGATTTACTGTACAGTATATCTCTCATTTTGTGTTTGATGGTTTCTTCTTTGCTGTTGGTTTTAACAAAGGCAGGTGGGATAGAAATCATAAGGAAGAGAGCTGAATTTTGCCCCTGCAAAGGATCCTTCCAGCATCTGGGCGTAACCCAAAAGACCCAGACAGTTGTGGCGGGGTCTCAAAAGTTGGAACTGAGGAGCACAAAGCAGGGTGAACCCCTCAGCCCCTGAGCGGGGAAGATACAGCCCCAAATGTCTGCCCTCCAGAGAGCGACCTCCTTGCAGAGCCCATGTCCAACTATCTGCATCGTTCAGTGTGTGTGACTTGGGTGGGTGGGGAGGTGGACGGATCCGCAGTCCTCCTGGCCAAGCGCCCCCCTGGTCACCTTCAGCCCACCAGAGCACCAAGGTGGCCGCAGCCTTCAGGGTTTCTGACCCACGTCTGCCCACTGAGGTGATGTATCCTCACAGTAGACACGCTGTGTAGCTATTATTAACGACTTTTACCAAGTAGCTCTTCTCCCAGACTGGCCCTCGGAGAGACAAGACTACTGTTCCTTTAGAGATGTTTCTTGGCCAAGGGAAACCCACTCATGGAGCAACAACTTCAGAGGGGGTAAAGCCAGGTTTTTGCCAATCAAACCGAATGAATAAGTACACGTTTACTGACTCCGATCCACCCAATTAGCTCCAATAGGACTTACTGACCAGGGGATCTGAATTTCCTGACTTGGGCACCAACCCAAGGGTAGAATGAACTGCCACCACTACGCCAGCCCCACAGCTCCAGGGAAAGCTGGGGTCTCAGGGCCAGATCTCAGTGCTTGTAAGGCTTGGCCTCTCCTTCCAACCTGGAGAGCCAGACTCAAGCCTCAGAGTCTCTTGAAAACTTAACACTGGTAGAGTAGTGAAGCAGGCAGGCAGGCAGGCTGGGTAGAATCCGTTTCCCTTGTACTTAAACACAGACACAAGCCTGTAAAAGATACTATTTTATTAAATATAATTAAAGATTACATCCAAGAAGGAATGTAATCCAAGTAAAGGTTCTTTGTAAGGCATAGTAAACAGTTTAAAACAATAAAGCTTTCTTCCTAAAACTAACTGGTTCCTAACACTCACCTAAAAGTTAGCTTTCCTGAGCATGGCTAGAGTGTAAATATTGAGTCCCACCAAGCGTGATAAGGACAGGGCTCCATTTTGGCTGGGTCACAGCGCGTCTCCTAGACAAGAAGAAGCTCCGCAGAGTTCTTCTTTGCCCCACGGCTGGCTAGCAACAACTAGGCAAACTTAGCATTGTCTTACACCTGGTAACTGGAGAATAGCCAACCAGAAATTCGGACCAGCCGAAACTTCCAGGCCCTTACGTAGTGGTCACTCCAAATCCCGCCCCCCCAACTGGAAGCAAGAGGTGTAAGTAGTTTGCAATTAGGGTGACCTTGGTGAGTACCAGGACCTACCAGCGCAGAGTGAGAACTGGCCAGGCTCATCACTCTGAGGTAATAACGGGTCCTGCTCTCAGCCTTGTACAAGTGAGCTCTGCTCCCAGCGGCTGAGTTAGGCGTCCATTTTAAGTTCAGTCAGAGGCCTGACTTTATAGCTAAAGGATTCAAAATGGAGTCAAACAAAAGAAGATGGAATCGGGCATAGGCCTTGTCTTTCACAGGGGGTTACGTCTCCTTCCACATACAGAGATAACTGGGCCTCCACCTGGGACTGAAGTGTCTGTTTGGGGCAACAGCCCTGCAGGACGTCCCAGTTACATACAACCCTCTTCCACCCCCTGCACCTGCAAATCAGGGTTTCCCCCACATCAGCTCCCCTGGTCCGAGGTATAGGACATCCCCTGGAATGGATACATACAGCTCCTGACCTGCATGCTGCTACATCTCAATCTCTAGGACTCAACTTTCTGAAAGAATCGCAGCAGGATGACTGAACCGAGGCAGAAAATACAGCAGGACAGGCGGGTCTTGGTGGGTCTAGAAAGTCCTTGAAGGAGCAGAATTCGCAAGGCAGGGAGCATTTTCTTCCCAGCTGCTCAGGAGTCAAAGTCGCACACGGCACAGAAAGAGTGTGAAGCAGAGGCGTCGCTCCGGTAGGGGTGGGGCTGTAAGTTTCACTCCCTCTGAGTCCCTTTACTGAGCGAGCAGGTGGTGGCCCCGACCCCTCACTTTCGGAGCCTTTCCCATGCGGAGAAAGCAGCAGGCAGGGACTCTTGCCTGCTGCTTTCTCCGCATGGGAAAGGCTCCGACAGTGAGGGGGCGGGGCCGCCACCTGCTCGCTCGGTAAAGGGACTCGGAGTGAAACTTACAGCCCCGCCCCTACCGGAGCGACGCCTCTGGTGTGAAGTGCCCTGCGACGCCCTCCAAGGAGCTTCTGCCCTCTACTCGCCCAGTTGAACACCAGGACCCAGTTACTCCTGCTGGCCGTCTGCAGCTCATGATTATTCTGTTCATTTTGAATTTTTAATAGATGCTACATGGACGTAGCAAGGGTGGGCCATTATTTGTGAAGGGGGACTGTTTTCTCTTTCCAGGGTCTGGTGTCCTTTGAGGAGGTGGCTGTGCGCTTTCCGCAGGAGGAGTGGGCTCTGCTAGATCCTGGCCAAAAGGCTCTGTACAGGGAAGTCATGCTGGAGAATTACGGGATCGTGGCCTCTCTGGGTAAGGACGCCCTTTTTTCCTGGTGGGTAAGAAGCAAAGGCTTGAACTGCCCACCTTCTTATTTCTCACTCTCAGGATTGCCCTATAGAAATGGGGCGTGTGGGGCTGGAACTTGTGCCCTGACAGGCCTGCAGTGCCTCGCTGTTGCAGAGCTGACTGGTGCTTGTTGGGGACCAAAAGGCAGGATAGAAATGTCTAGAAATCAATTATGAAAAGTACAAAATTCCCTTTTTAGACCTACCTGTAACCCACAGGACTTGTCAGGCCTCCTCATTCTCCTTCCAAGGCATCATCCAGTATATTCGCTTGTTAACTGGAGGTTTGTCCAGGACCCGGCGCTGCTTCTGGAGGGATTTTGCAGGATCTGCCCGTCCTTCACCTCTCCAGGGGCTCCCCTGAAGAGGGTGTGGTTACCCAGTCCCTGTGCCTGATGACCCCAGGGAGACGCTGGACTCTGATTGGCCTCCTGTCCTGGGGGCACAACGGAGGTCTGGTCTGGTTCCTCATGTGGGAGGTTTCATAGATAAGTGGGGCCAGGAGATTATTTTTATCTACTCCTGGTACCAGGACCCACGGACGCTTCCAGATTGCTTCCAGGGCTTTTGGCTGACGCCAACTTGAACTCGGTCTGTCATGGCGCCAACAAAGTCCTTTGGAACCTGCCGGTTTGCCAGCCGTCTTTGGTCATCTAAGCCAGATAAAGAAACTGGCACCTTCAGTGATCCTTCTCTTGGTTTTCTTTAGGGACAAGGTGTTAACACTTCCTCTTGTTATGGAGCAGGGCTCTGTTCAATACGAGATTTTACACCCGGGTCCTGCATGGGGAAGAAGGGTGTCTGAGCCCCTAAATCGGCTCTTCCTTCCAGCCGGAGCTTGTTTGGGGAGGCAGTGAGGGAGTTTTGGGACAGAGGGAAGCCGCCTTCTCCTGAGTCAGACCCTCAGCCCCTCCAGCTCAATTCTGTCTGCATTGCCTGACAGCAGCTCTCCAGGGCTTCCGGCAGGCACATCTGCCAGCCCTAACTGGTGCTGGGGTCTCTTGCGGGCAAAGCAGGGTGATGACCACTGAGCTAAGGGCTGCCCAGGACTGGTGTGTTGCTCCAGTGAGTGCCCTGCTCAGGGGGTGACAAGGCAAATGGAGGCCAGATCCGTTCTCTGCTTGCCTAAGTTCTTACAGCCCGATCCTGTCCAGGGCCGCCGCAGTGTGAAGAAACAGGCTGTACCAGATCCTGGGCAGGATCAGGGCTGTGCCGGGACAGCTGGAGGCCGCCTCAGGGGAAATGCCTCAGCTGCCTCAATGGGGCTCCTTGGTTGCCATATAGCATGTTTGCGACACCTTAGCCCCGCCAGGGTAGACCCGGACAAGATTGCACCATTAGTCTCTTTGAGGAAACTTCCTCTCTGCAAAAGGAGGACGGGGAGGGAGACCGTTGACCTTCTGGTCGGGGCTTCCCTTCCCTGTGCTGACAGGTGGATGGAGGAAACGTGGCTGGTTTCACCTCCACAACTGGATTCCCAACTAGTGATTCAGTCCAGGTTTCATGAGCATTTGAGGCTCTTCTCCCATAAACCAGACCGAGACTTTGGGATCTATTCAACCGCTTCTGCAAGCAAATTTATGCCTGAGAGTTCACCTCTTCTCCTGCCCCGCTCCATGAGCTTTTGCTGGTGTAAGGCAACTAGAATCAGGTCACTTGGAAAAGCTCATCTCCTTGTTTCCTTTTCAGAGGACTTTCCCAAACCTGCCTTCATTTCCCAGCTGGAAGAAGGGGAGTGTGCATTTCTGCAGGATCTCAAGGAAGAAGAAGAGAAACCAGCAGGTAACTTGCTTATGTACAGTAGTGCTAAACACAGCAGTAGCTTCTGCCCAGAGGGCAATGGGTGGATGGGACTGGAAGGGTGCTGTGGGGAATGGGGACCCTTCATCATAGTAGAGGCTCCCTTCCCATCTGGGGCAAGTTGGCAATGTTTAGGATGAGTCAGCATAGTACCTCTTTGCCCTTTTGACCTCGAAGGCCGCGACAGCAGCTTGGCTGAGCTGTAGACTGAAAGTGCCAGTGTGATCTGAGAGACTGATGCTCTGCCCTCCTTCTCCCCCTCTTTCCTCTCCTGCACATTTCCTCTTCTGCTCAGTCCTGCTGTTCCTTTCCCAAGCCAGGGAGTGGGAGGAGGCACAATGGAAGCGAGTGGGCGGGTGGAGATGGGCCAATCTGCTGTCCTAGGCAATTGTCTCAGTTGGCCTCATGGATGGGCCTGTTACTCCACTGCCTCTTATGCAGCTCTCAAGGCACAGGATCCTGACTTCACTGCAGCCACATCAGTGAATCTGGGGGATGCCATAGAGCTGAACATTGTAGCAGCCTTATGCAGAGTCAGACGTTTGTTTGTTTTTCACATTTTTATACCACCTTTCCTCCAAGGAGCCCAGGGTGGTGTACATTGTTCCTCCCCTCCTTTTGTCCTCACAACAGTAGTGACTGGCTCATCCCTTTGGAACGTCCCATCTGCCCGATAGTTTTCCCTGCCCCCCCCTTCGTTTTTCCCTATTTTTCCTGTAGTTTGGATGCTTTTGGCCCCCAGAGGCGTCTGTGCCATTCAGCAGCCTGGAAGCTGCGGGGACCTTCTTTGTCCTGTGTGTCGGAAAACCACCATTGCCAGACAGCCTTGTGCGGGGTGTGGATTCAGGGTCCATCTTTTCCCCATGCAGCTCTGTTGCTTAGCAACAGAGTTACCTGCCCATTGGGTAGCAGACCCATCCGCATAAGTCAAGGAGATGAGACAGAGTGACCAGGTAGTTCCCACTCTTCCCGTCAGGTAGCCTGATGATGTCAGCTAGGGACTGTCTTCTATTATAATCATTAGGGGTTTAAGTTATTTTGTATGAATTGTACCTATCATTGCGTCTTTTTGATGAAAACTTTTACGATTTCCCACCTGTCAAGCTCAGGCCTTTTGGCCTCATCCTGCTTCTACTTTTACTACTCGCCTTTCTTTTCCCATGTTGTTAAATCCCTTTTGTATAGACTTTCAATGAACTGTTCTGTTTTGACCCTTTGTCTGCCCGGATCATGTTCACAGATAATTCAACGGAGCGTCATGTCTCTTGGCCCTGCAGACACTACCGTGCTGTCCTGGGGGGGGGGGCTCCCCTGACGGCCCTCCTGTGCCTGGTCTCTTTAGCCCTGTATGGTGATGGTGGATGCAAAATACCAGAGTTTTTAACCGTTCATCTGCTGGTACAGTAAAGAGAGGGTGGGAAGTAGGAAGGGTAGTGTGTTCACTAACCACTAGGTGCTACTCCTCTGGATCAGCCTGCCTTCTCCTAGGAGTCCCTTCGCTGACACTTTGCCACTGAGACACGGCCCCTTCCCTGGAGCTCCGCCACTCTGGAAACTTCCCGTCTCTCAAATGCGATTTTATGGGTTAAAGATGGCGTTATAAAAAGCCCAATCTGGCGGGAATCCAGCCCAGCCCCGTCCTCCATGGCGAAATAAGCAGCCGTAGCAACAGACACAGTCAGAAATCGTCCGCACCGGGCAAATGCAGAAGCGAAGCTGCTGTCTCTGGCTTGCAGGCAACAAGTGCAGACTGGCAGAGCTGTACGAAGCTGACTCAGCCTAACCAGAGCCAACGTATCCCAGGAAGGAGAGGCGTGACTGTGGTGGTGCAGAGTTCCCATTCACCACAGCACCCTTGGGAGGCCACCCTGACAGGGCTCTTGCCCCAGAAGGTGCAGGTGACGGGGGGGGGGGGGAGCAGTGATGTTTTGCTCTCCATTTGCCCCCCTGAGTGCTTTTGGGGTCTGAATGAAGCACAGGATTTGACATATTACTTCTCCTGTCCATCACCCTCCTGCCTCTGTCCCGTTGTGCCGATGGCGCGGAGGTGGTGGCAGAGGTGTCGCTATGCCCCCACGGGGGGCCGCTGCCTCCAAACACATACCCCTCCGTTTTTGGCTCATTTTGGAGCCGTTCGGAGGCAAGGGCGGGCGGGAGGGCCGAAACGGGGCCATTCCGCCCGCGTTTGGACCAAAAAAACCAGTGGTGCCAATCCCGCCCCTTTCCGCCCCTCCAGGTGGCACCTGATCCCCGCCCTGGTGCAGTGGACACCACCGCACCCATTCTGCAGCGCCACTGGGTGGTGGCCTCACATTTTGCAGATTTTGTATCTCCCCAGCGTAGTGGCGTCACTCTTTGGTGTAGTAAGGGAAGGTCTGCAAAACCCTGTGCTGCTCAGGCTAAAGTCACTTGAGCAGGGGACTGCAGAACGGAGGTTGTGGGAATTGTGCCCAGAGGCCAAGTTGGGGGACAAGGCTCAGCGCCACATGTAGGGATCGCAAAGTGGACTTTGACATTCACACACACTCACTCAAGTGTACACACATGCTCGAAGGCCCCAATCCTATTCTCGGCTGGCCTGCTTGCTAGTGGTGGCCAGTCAGTACCATTCGGCTGCGGAGCGGAGCCCTGCCTATCCTCACTGAGTGCTCGGAGGGGGAATTTCCACTCATCTTTTGAGCCAATAGCTTTTATCCTTCTCCAAGAGCTTCTCTTCTGTCCCTTGCTGTCCCCTGCCTCTGTCTCCTTTCACTTAGACACAACCACTGCTTTGTCAAGATTGAGCTATCTGAGAGTCGGTCACTGAGCAGGGCTGCGATCCTACGCATACTTTCCTGGGTGTCAGTGCCACTGAATCCATTGGGGGTTTCATCTGAGTAGACCTGCCTAGGAGTGTGTGTTAGAGGTTCCCCCTCCCTGTTGCACTGCTAATCCAGCTTCTCTCTCTGTTCCAGGAAGCAACGCACAAGATAGTGAGAATCGGAGGGAGCCATGTGGGGCATCACCAGAAGCAATCGTGCTTGACATAGAGGAAGTCGCGTTTCGAGACCAGGATGGATTAGGGAGGCGAGAGGGGAGCCCAGCACATGCCTGGAGGACTGAAGCGGTTCTTTCTCAGGATTGTGAGCTCCATGAAATCCCAGTCCAGCAGGAACATCCCAGCAGGAAGAGAAGGAAGAAGAATCCTTTGCCCGGGGAAACAGTCAGTAGTACATCCGACATTAAGAAGCTCAGCAAAATCCCCCTGGGGAAGAAATCGTTTCAATGCTCTGAGAGTAGAGAAAGATTCAGCACAAGCACACATCTTACTTCCCACGACAAGATCCAGACAAGGGAGAGAACTGAGCATCAGGACAGATCAAAGCAGCAGGAGGGATACCAAGCAGAGAAAGGGAGAAATAACTCTGATGCTCATCAGCCAATCGATCCAGAAAACGTAACTGGAAAGAGGAAGGAAAAATGCCCTCAATGTGCAAAGACCTTCAGCAGTAAGTCAAAACTGAGAATACATCAAAAAATCCACACAGTGGAGAAACCATATAAATGTTTGGAGTGTGGAAAGAGCTTCAGTGTGAGCTCAAGCCTGACTGTGCATCAAAGAACCCACACAGGGGAGAAACCATATAAATGCTTGGAGTGTGGAAAGAGCTTCAGTCAAAACGCAAACCTGACTTTGCATCAAAGAACCCACACAGGGGAGAAGCCATATAAATGCTTGGAGTGTGGAAAGAGCTTCAGTGTGAGCTCACACCTGATTTTGCATCAAAGAACCCACACAGGGGAGAAACCATATGAATGCTTGGAGTGTGGAAAGAGCTTCAGTAGGAGCAATAGCCTAACTTCTCATCAAAATACCCACGCAGGGGAGAAGCCATATAAATGCTTGGAGTGTGGAAAGAGCTTCAATCAGAGCTCAACCCTGACTGTGCATCAAAGAACCCACACAGGGGATAAACCATATAAATGCTTGGAGTGTGGAAAGAGCTTCAGTCAAAACTCAAACCTGACTTCACATCAAAGAACCCACACAGGGGAGAAGCCATATAAATGCTTGGAGTGTGGAAAGAGCTTCAGTGTGAGCTCAAGCCTGACTGTGCATCAAAGAACCCACTCAGGAGAGAAGCCAAAGAAATGCTTGAAGTATGGAAAGAGCTTCAGTCAGATTTCACACCTAACTTTACATCAAAGAACTCACACAGGGGAGAAACCATATAAATGCTTGGAGTGTGGAAAGAGCTTCAATTGGAGCTCACACCTGACTTCTCATCAAAGAACCCACACAGGGGAGAAACCATATAAATGCTTGGAGTGTGGGAAGAGCTTCAGTCAAAGCTCAAGCTTGACTGTGCATCAAAGAACCCACACAGGGGAGAAGCCATATAAATGCTTCGAGTGTGGGAAGAGCTTCAGTGACAGGTCATACTTGACTGTGCATCGAAGGAACCACACAGGGGAGAAACCATATAAATGCTTGGAGTGTGGAAAGAGCTTCAGTAGGAGCGATAGCCTGACTTCTCATCAAAATACCCATGCAGGGGAGAAACCATATAAATGCTTGGAGTGTGGAAAGAGCTTCAATTGGAGCTCACACCTGACTTCTCATCAAAGAACCCACACAGGGGAGAAACCATATACATGCTTGGAGTGTGGGAAGAGCTTCAGTCAGAGCTCACACCTAACTTCGCATCAAAGAACTCACACAGGGGAGAAACCATATAAGTGTTTGGAGTGTGGAAAGAGCTTCATTGACCCCTCAGGACTGATATTGCATCGAAGGACCCACACGGGAGAAACCATATAAATGCTTGGAGTGTGGAAAGAGCTTCAGTCAAAGCCCAAGCCTGACTTTGCATCAAAGAACCCACACGGGAGAAACCATATAAGTGTTTGGAGTGTGGAAAGAGCTTCAGTGACCAGTCAGTACTGATTAAGCATCGAAGGACGCACACAGAGGAGAGACCATATAAGTGCTTGGAGTGTGGAAAGAGCTTCAGTAGGAGCGATATCCTGACTACCCATCAAAGAACCCACATAGGAGAGAAACCATATAGATGCTTGGAGTGTGGAAAGAGCTTCAGTCAAAGCTCAAGCCTGACGTTGCATCAAAGAAACCCACACAGGGGAGAAACCATATAAATGCTTGGAGTGTGGAGATTGCTTAAGAACATAAGAGCCCTGATGGATCAGGCCAAAGGCCAATCTAGTCCAGCTTCCTGTATCTCCCAGTGGCCCCACCAGATGCCTCAGGAATAGGCTTACCATATCGCCGACCGGAACGCTCCGTTTTGCCCTTAAGGGGCGGGGGGAGGGGAGGGAGTCGGGGCGCGCGCACTCTGACTCCCTCCCCTCCCCCAGCCCCTTAAGGGCAAAACGGAGCGTCCCGGTCGGTGATATGGTAAGCCTACTCAGGAAGCATCTGAAAGAGGATATCTGTATCCTCTTTCCACTCCCTTGCATCTGGTGTACAGAAACAACTTACTTATAAAAGTAATGCGTATGTCTTTTAACTTATGATGGACGTTTCCTCTATGTATCTATCCCCCAATCCCCTTTTAAAGGCATCTTGGCCACCATCCCCACCTCCTTTGACAAGTAGTTCCACAGATTAATTACATGCTGGGCGAAGAAATATTGTATTTTTTCTAACTCTCCCTCCACTCTTAAGTTAGTGCATGTCCCCTGGTTCTGGTGTTGTGCGAGAGGGAAAAGTCCTTCTACCCACTCTCTCCATCCCATGCATAATTTTATACGTCTCACGGTGCAATCCTGCATAGAATTAGGCTCCTCAGTTCACAACTCCTGGTTTTTTAAAAAAGATTTTTTTTAAAAAACTGTTTAAAAAATAAATTTAAAGACACTGTTGCCCCCCAGCCCAACCCAGCCTGTCACCACCACCAGCCTTTGCTGCCGCCACTGCCAGTCTCCAGCAAAAAAAGGGGGCAACAGCCACTTTTGCTAGAGACCCAACTTGCGAGCCCAGCCCCCCCGGCCCAGCCTGTTGATCCCACCCTGTTCACCTCTTTTGCTGCCACCTGGGTCTCCAGGAAAAAAACACTCAGAAGCCGGGGTGGGGGTTCTTGGAGACCATTAAAAAGGTAGGTCGCTCACCACCCCCTTGCCCCCCACCTGCCGCGTTTCGTATATCTGTACAAGAAAGAGCAGCAACGTCAGAGCTGTTATGAATTTAACTAGAATATTAGTTTCTGAACAGATAGTCCAAAGCCACGTCAGGATATTAGGGTGGGTATTAAAGACTTCTGTCGGCTAAGATATGTCCTATTGTAAATGACTCTTCTGCAGAAAGAACTGGGATGGTGGCAGCTTTTCTGCAACAGTTGATGGAGCTGCGAGCATAACATGGAAGTCAAATTGCCTTCTGGCTGACTCTATGGTTTTCTGTCTTTGCTGTATAATATGCCAATAAAGGATTCTCATTCTAAATTCTAACACTGCCCATAAATACATACAGCCATTCCTCTCTGTATCAAATGTTCTGTCCCTGATTCACCTCCTGACAGCCTTTCCTGAGTTTCCGGCCCACTTTTCTAATGTGGGGAGAGTCTGGGAGAAGGAGAAGGGTATCCTGGCTCTGAATGCAGTATGTGGAAGTCCTGCCTTTGTTCTGGAGGAGGAATGTGATTCTTGAGCTGTGCTTGTTTAGGACTTCAGTCTTTTTCTATTCTCTTTCCTCCTCCCACTCTCAACTCCTCCCAGCAAACGTGACTCTGGGTCCAGATATAGTTCACCCATCTGTCATCCCATCTGTAGATCATAAAAGTGTGAGAATAGGAGACAAAACTCAAGATCCGCCCAACAACCCTGAGAGATTTGACCAATATGCTCTGGCGCTGCGATGTAGGGAGAGTAGGGAGACATTTCTGGGAGTCAGTGTGGGAAGCGAAGCCGGATGGAATGTAGGGGTGGCTAGAAAATCCATCCGGAGAAAGGACAAGATTGTATTTCATCCTGAGAGAGTGATGATGTTGATCATCTTGGCAACTCAGTAGAATTTGCCAAGGTAGATTTCTGCCTTCTGCTCCCAAACCATCTTTTCCACTGACTTTTTCTGCCAAGCGCAAAAGCTGGAGAGACAGGGGTCAGGCACCGTTTATGTATAAATCTAAATACACACACCTAAGATGAATAATTAAAAACGTAAGAAAAGTCTTGCTGGATCAAGCCAAGGGTCCTTCTTCTCCAGCCTCCTGCCAGCTCCTTCCGGGAAGCCAAATTCACAAGGACCACAAAAAAGCCAAAATTCTCTCTCGCCATACTGCCACCGAACCCAGGGGTAGCGCACTGCCATCATGATTACCACTCACCCATAGACCTGTCCTCCATGACTGTGTTCAATCCCCTTCTGCAGCCATTCAGGCAAGTGGCCATTTCCACATCTTGTGGCAATGAATTCCACAGACTAACCATGCCCTGTGTGTAGAAGATGTACAGTACCTCCTTCTCTCAGTCCTAAATCTCCTGCCAGTCAGTTTGCGAGCCTCGGTTGATGCCAACTTGGGAGGACTCTATATTCTATCAGCAGAAGGGCTAGAGCTCAGTGGCAGAGCAGGCTGCACAGTCACTACTTATCCATGCATGGTGGCCAGTGCCATCTTAACGTATGGGCACTCTGGGCAGTTGCCTGGGGGCCCCACGAGCATAGGGGCCCCATGCGCCCACTGCACCTATAATGCTGTTAAGACGACCCTGATGGTGGCCTGGACTTGATCAGCAAACAGCACAGTTGGCTCCTATGCAATATTTCGGGGGGGGGGGGAGTAAACGTGGCATATAGCCCAAGGCTGCACCTCCAAACCCCGGCAGCGGCCACCCCAGGGCAACCTAGGCATGCTGACTTGCAAAGATCTTCCACCTCCCGGACTCGGTGACAGCTGGTGGAAAAAGACACCCCCCCCCCGAAGAGCTGCGGTCCGTCCGAGTTGGCCACGAGCAGCCCTGGGAGAGAGGAAGACCAGCCCCAGGAGAAGCCGCAGAGTCTGTGCCGCTCTCGTTGCATCGGGGAGGAAGCAGACGGGACGCCGGCCGGAGGAGATGCGCCTCCCTCCCCGTCCCGCCTGGGAGTTGGAGGGTCCAGACTGGAACCTCTGCAAAGAGTCTTTCCTCTCGGCTGGCAGGCAGTCTGACAGTTAAAAGGAGCGACTCCGGATTCCTAGAGGGGCAAACGGGGGTGGGGAGTGGGGAAGCCAGTTCCTGCTCAGCCCACTTCCTTTTTCTCCACTATGCAAGTGTGTGGGCTCAGCAGTGTCTCTGGTGAGTGCAAATCCCGTTGTGGCGAAGGGGGGTTGCAGGGCTGCGGAAGGGAGAGGGGAGGGGGAGCAGCCCCCAGGTGGGCAGCGAGAAAGCACAGGTTTTTACTCTGCTTGGCTTCCGGGCGCGAAGGGGAGGCCAGCCGGGAATGGAACGGGGAGGAAGAGAAGCTGCGACAACCCCATTTCTATGGCTTAATTTCAGTGATGGGGGGTTTGGACAGGGAAAAGCTGGAGCAGAGGGGGCCAGAAGGGGCCATTCAGCACTGAAGCCGATGATGCAAAACTCCGTGGAGTGTGGAGGGGACACTGAAGCCCAGAACTTGAAGCCCGAAACTGTTGCTGGAACTGCTGGGGGGCTGGGTGCTTTTTACCTGTGTTGCAGTTTTGATTTCTATCTCTCATTTTGTGTTCTTTGGTTTCTTCTTTGCTGCTGGTTGTAACAAAGGCAGGTGGGATTTAAAAAAATAAAAAAGAGAGCTGGATTTTGCAGCTGAAAAGAATGCTTTCAGCATCCGGGCGGGATCTAAAAGACCCAGACAGTTGAGGGTCTCTGAAGATGGAACTGAGGAGCACGAAGCAGGGTGAACCCCTCAGCCCCCGAGCGGGGAAGATACAGCCCCAAATGTCAAAATATCTGCATCATTTACTGTGCAATCCTAACCAAATTTCCAGCACCAGTGCAGCTATGCCAACAGGACACACACTACATTTTGCAGTGCAGGGGCGGTCATGGAGGCCTCTTCAAGGTGAGGGAACATTTGTTCCCTTATCTCGAGGTTGCAACGCGGCTGCACCAGTGCTGGAAAGTTGGTTTGGATTGCACTGTTAATATGTGTTTGTGTGTGTGTGTGTGTGGGGGGGTTAATCTCTTTCCACTTACAGATAACTGGGCCCCCACCCAGGACTGAAGTGTCTGTTTGGGGCAACAGCCCTGCAAGACGCCCCAGATACATACAACCCTCTTCCACCCCCTTGCACCTGCAAGTCCCCCATATCAGCTCTCCTGGTCCGAGGTACAGGACATCCCCTGGAATGGATACAGCTCCTGTCTTGCATGCTGCTACATCTCAATCTCAGGGACTCAATTTTGTGAAAGAATCGCAGCAGGGAGATTGAACCGAGGCAGAAAATACAGCCAGCCTGAAAAGGCTTTAAGGAGCAGATTTCACAAGGAGATTTTGAGGAGGGGAGGGAGGCGACTAGACAGACAGAGAGGTGAAGAAAAAGGGAGAAAGTGGCCAAAGGAAGAAGTGCAAGAAAAGGGTTTGGGGCTCACCCCATTGGGGCACTTCTGGGTCAGACCCAGAGCTATGGAGCAAAGGGGAAGAGAATTGTCAGAAGGAAGTGAGTTCAAAAAAGTACGAAGAGTTCAAGTCCTTCCATCACCTTTCTCTCCCTCACAGGCCGTGGAAGTGCAGAAGGGTCACGTTCTAGGCCACGTTCCAGGCCGTCTCCTCTTTGGTGTGAAGCGGAATCGGCCACGATGGCTGCAGCTCAGGTAAGGGTCCGGTCACCAGGGCAACGTGCCAGAAACAGTTTGGGTGCCTCCTTCTTCCTTGCAGGCCTTCAAAGAGCTTTTTGTTTCTGGTGCTACAAGATATCCGATCTGTCCACCCAGAAGGGTGTGTATAAACTCCACAGACCTCGAAGGGTTGGAATGCAGGTCAGGTGACCAGTGAACTCTTGTAATTTGTCTGAGATTATTTAACCGACCTCACATACAGCTAGATATTCCTTGGCAGGCTCCCTGTTTCATGACCTCAGGGGACCTTCGATCTCTCGGCTGGAGTGCGGAGAGGCAGGGAGCCTTTTCTTCCCAGCCGCTCGGGAGTCAAAGTCGCACACGACACAGAAAGAGTGTGAAGTGCCCTGCAATGCCCTCCGGGGAGCTTCTGCTCTCCCAGTGGAGCACCGGGGCCCAGTTACTCCCGCTGGCCGTTTGTGTGTCATGAATCATGACTCATGATTCATCTTTCATTTTGATTCTTGAATAGCTGCTACGTGAATATAGCAAGGGTGGGGCATTATTTGCAGAGGCGCAACTAGGGTGGAGCGCGTGGAGCAGCTGCTCCAGGCGCGGGGGTGCAGCCCGCCGTCCTCACAATGATCCGCTTCTTCGGCCGTCCTCGCTTTTTCGGCCGTCCTCTTTTGGGCCCTCCCGCCCTCCCTGGAGCTCGATCAGCTCCAAAATCGAAAGGAAAATGGCGGGGGGGGGGCGTTTGGAGCCACGCTACGCACGCAGCTGCCTCCCTCCGCCCTCCTATTGGCTACACAGGGCGCCAGGGTGGCTAGTTTCACTGCTGATTATTTGTGATGGGGGACTGTTTTCTCCTTTCAGGGTCTGGTGTCCTTTGAGGAGGTGGCTGTGCACTTTACGCAGGAGGAGTGGACTCTGCTGGATCCAGGCCAAAAGGCTCTGTACAGGGAAGTCATGCTGGAGAATTACGAGATCGTGGCCTCTCTGGGTAAGGAGCCCTTCTTTCCTGGTGGGTAAGAAGCAAAGGCTTGAATTGCCCCTCTTCTTATTTCTCACTCTCAGGATTGCCCCATAGAAATGGGACGTGTGGGGCTGGAACCTGTGCCCTTACAGGCCTGCTGTGCCTCGCTATTGCAGAGCTGAATGATGCTTGTTGGGGACCAAAAGGCAGGATAGAAATGTCTATAAGAAATGTTCTTATAGGCATCTGGTGGGGCCACTGTGAGATACAGGAAGGTGGACTAGATGGGCCTTTGGCTCTTCTTATGTAGAAAAGAAATGAATTGTGAAAAGTACAAAATCCCCTTTGAGGACCTACCTGCAAGATGAGCCGCTTGTAACCCACAGTGCTTGTTAGGCCTCCTCATTCTCCTTCCAAGGTATCATCCAGTATATTCGCTAGTTAACTGGAGGTTTGTCCAGAACCCGGCGCTGCTGCTGGAGGGATTTTGCAGGATCTGCCCGTCCTTCACCTCCCCAGGGAAACGTGGGACTTTTCAGGCTCCCCTGAAGAGGGTGTGGTTACCCAGCCCCTGTGCCTCATGACCCCAGGGAGACGCTGGACTCTGATTGGCCTCCTGTCCTGGGGGCACGATGGAGGTCTAGTCTGGCTCCTCATATGCAAGGGTTTATGTTTAAGGAGAAGTGGGGCCAGGACACTATTATTATCAACCCCTGGTACCAGGACCCACGGATGCTTCCAGATCTCTTCCAGGACGTTTGACTGACACCAACCTGGACTCGGTCTGTCATGGCGCCAACAAAGCCCTTTGGAACCTGCCGGTTTGCCAGCCCTCTTTGGTCATCTAAGCCAGGGCTTCTCAACCTTTGGAGGCCTGGGTACCCCCTTTTGTTGTTGTTCAGTCGTTAAGTCGTGTCCGACCCTTCGTGATCCCATGAACCATATCCCGCCAGGCCTTCCTGTCCTCCACTATCTTCCTGAGTTCGCTCATTTTCATGTTCGTTCATGTACCATGATAGGGTACTCCCTATCATGGTCCAATTTTCTGAAGTACCCCCGGCTAATTAATTGGATTAATCAATTAATTAATTATCTAATTAATCATTAAATTAAAAAGTACTAAAACAATTTTAAATGTGAAAAAATGTCTTACTTAACTCTGTGTGTGTGTGTGTGTGTGTGTGTGTGTGTGTGTGTGTGTGTGTGAGAGAGAGCGAGAGCGAGAGCGAGAGCGAGAGCGAGAGAGAGTCAGACAGACGGGATTGTATTTAAGTTCTAATTAACAAGTAATTAACTACTGAGTGATGCTGATAAGGGGCAGGCTCTGGCGTATCCCCTGCCATTGGTCCGCGTACCCCTTGTTTGGGGAGGCAGTGAGGGACTTTCGGGACAGTGGGAAGCCGCCTTCTCCTGAGTCCGACCCTCGGCCCCTCCAGCTCAGTTCTGTCTACATTGCCTGACAGCAGCTCTCCAGGGCTTCCGGCTGGCACATCTGCCAGCCCTAACTGGTGCTGGGGTCTCTTGCGGGCAAAGCAGGGTGATTACCACTGAGCTACGGCTGCCCCGGACTGGTGCATTGCTCCAGTGAGTTGCCTGCTCAGGGGGTGACAAGGCAGCCGGAGGCCAGATCCGTTCTCTGCTTGCCTAGGTTTTTAAAGCCCAATCCTGCCCAGGGCCACCGTGGTGTGCAGAAGCAGGCTGTACCAGATCCTGGGCAGGATCGGGACTGCGCCAGGGCAGCTGGAGGCCAACTCAGGGGAAAGGGACGTTTGTCCCTTTCACCCGGGTAATGCCCCCCCCCCCCAGTTTCCCAAATGGGGTTCCTCGGATGTGCGCCGGCAACTTCATGTAGCTCGTTTACGACTTGCCAGGTCTGGGAAGGGAGTTAGGATATCGGCCTAAGGCAGGGGTGGGGAACCTATTTGCGGTGGGGGGCCATTTCCCCATGGGCCGAAATCCCCCCCCGCAAATTTGACCCTCCCCCCGCAAATTTACCGCTCTAAACCGCCCACCCACCCACCGACCGCTCTCTCTCTCCCTACCACTCTCCCTCCCACCCACCCACCGCTCACTCCCACCCACTGCTTGCTCTCCAACTTATTTGAGGCTCCTGGCTGCCGCCGCCGCCGCCATCTTCCCGCGTCAGCTCCTGTTTAAATTGACCTTTCTGCAGCTGCGCAGATCGCCGTTGAGGCCGAGAGATTGCCCTCTCGGCTCAGCGGCGATCTGCGCAGCTGCAGGAAGTCCGCTTTCAGAAGGAGGAGGCGCCGAGGTGACGCGTCACCTCAGCGCCTCCTCCTTCTGAGAGCGGCCTTCCTGGACCTGCAGAGAGCGCCGCTCTGCGCAGGTCCAGAAAGTCCGCTTTTAAAGGGACTAGGCGTGCGGCGGCGGCGGTGGAGCGGTGGAGGTTCCCCACGCCTGGCCTAAGGAGTCTCTGCCAGTCTTTAAGTCGGCATGTAGGCCTCCCTCGTGAAGTATCGCAGGGAAATAAGCATGCTAGGCCTAAGTCTAGTAATGGTGCCACTATAAAAAGAGTAACGGGCCAAAGGCGATATGGCAGTGGGGGCTGGCCTGGCCATTCTAGGAGAAGGAGGGTTGGTCATCATAGGCAGACCATCCCTCTTTCTAGGCCTTTCCCCAAACCTGGATCCTGGGGAGTGCCCGGTAGAAACCCCTGTGGCCTTAAACTGCTACTGTTAAATGCCAGATCGGTTAACAATAAGATCTCCCTAATCCGGGATTTAATCCTGGAGGAGGGTGCCGACCTGGCTTGCATCACGGAGACCTGATTGGATGTGACTGGTGGTTTGGGCCTTTCCCAGCTGTGTCCACAGGGTTACCAGGTGCAGCAGCCACGGCTACAGAGGCGAGGGGGTGGTGTTGCTGTGGCTGCTGCACCTGGACACCCTGTCCCACAGTGTGTTGGGTTTGATTGTCTCCACATCGTGCTACAGGGGCGAGACAGGATTGAGATGCTGCTGGTGTACCGTCCAACTTGTTGCCCATCGGTTTCCCTACCTGAGCTGACCAAGGTGACCTCAGCAGTGGCATTGGAGTCCCCACGTCTGTTAGTGCTGGGGGACTTCAATGTTCATGCAGAGGCTCCTGAGACAGTGGCGGCTCAGGACTTCATGGCTGTCATGGCGACCATGGGCCTGTCTCAGTGGATCACGGCCCCAATGCATGGTGTGAGACATACACTGGATATGGGGGTATGGGGATGGTGATGTGCCTATGAAGGAGATTAAGATCACTCCTTTGTCTTGGACGGATCACTATCTGGTGAGCTTTAGACTGGCAATGTTTAATCACCCCTGCAGAGCTGAGAGACCGGATTGTATGGTCCACCCCTGGAGGTGAAATTAGGAGTTGCCGCCGAGGTGAGCGCGTGGCCTCTGGAGCCTCCCCCCCCCCATCGCTCTCCTTACCTTCAGGCTCCGGGCCGCCGCCGGACCTGCGCTCACCTCGGCGACTCCTTCTTCTGAAGCCGGCGGTTCTGTACATGTGCAGAACGCCGCTGAGGCCAAGAGAGGGCAATCTTGCCCTCTCTTGGCCTTAGCGGCGTTCTGCACATGTACAGAACAGCTGGTTTCAGAAGGAGTCGCCGCTGAGGTGAGCGCCCGGCCTCCGGTCTGGTCTCGCGCGGGCCGGACCTGATAGACTCGGGTCCCGTCTCGCGCAGGCTGGACCGGATCGCTCCGGGGTCTGGAAACGGCCGGCGGGCCGGAGGTTCCCCACCGCTGCTTTAGAACCATAGCTCTGTTTGTTAAATATTCTCTCAAAGTCTTATAGTACTGACTTAAGACATGTGCTTTTAGATATAAATACTGCAGCTAGATTAATATATGCCCAGATGTAGAAAAATAAGGATATACCCAATATGCATAGGTTATGCATATTTATTTATGTAATAAAGAATTTATAAACGACGTAGTCTTACCCGGAAATATGTGGGTTTTTAACTCAAAAATATGGTCACGTCATGAGAGTCTACAATTGTATCTATGCATGAAACTGTTTGAGGTAATTGAAATGGATGTTCTAACAGAAAGAATGAGGGATGGTATTGTAGAAACAATACGACGATTATGGTGACTATTTTATGATTGGATGGAACATTATAACAATATGTTAGATCAAGTCTATTGAATATGATTTGAATAAGTATTTTGATTATGTTAAAGCAAATATTGTTGATGATGAATGGAAATTATTATAGAATGAAGGTGAGTTTATGTAATCTTAGATCTTTAACTGTTAAAGGTGGAGGTTGTGAACAAACGGTTACCAATTGTTTTTTCCCTATGTACTACCCCTTTCCCTGTCTGATGTATTTCCTTTCCCCATATCTTTAAATAAATAAATAAAAGAAAGAAAAGAAAAAAGAAAAACCTCGATATTTTGTAGTTGGAAGTATCTCATCTCCTTGTTTCCTTCTCAGAGAACTTTCCCAAACCTGCCTTCATTTCCCAGCTGGAAGAAGGGGAGTGTGCATTTCTGCAGGATCTTGAAGAAGAGAGATCAGCAGGTAAGTTCCTTACGTACAGTACTGCTTAACATAACAGTAGCTTCAGCCCAGAGGGGGATGGGTGGATGGGACTGGCAGGATGCTGTGCAGAATGGGGACCCTTCATCATAATAGAAGCTCCCCTTCCATCTGGAGCACGTTGGTGGTGTCTAGGATGAGTCATCATAGTACCTCTTTGCCATTCTGACCTCATCACCTGGAAGGCTGGGACAGCAGCTTGGCTGAGCTGTAGACTGAAAGTGCTGTGATCCGAGAGATTGATGCTCTGCCCCCCCCTCTCCCCCACTTACCTCTCCTGAACATTTCCTCATTGTGCTCAGTGGGCACAATGGAAGCGAGTGGGTGGGTGGGTGGGTGGAGATGGCCACCCCCTGCCAATCTGCTGCCCTAGGCAAATGTCTCAGTTGGCCTCACGGATGGGCCAGTTACTCCATTGCCTCTTATGCAGCTCTCAAGGCATAGGTTCCCGACTGTACTCCAGCCACATCAGTGAATTGCTAGCAAGCAGAATCCGGGGATTGCCATAGAGCTGAACAGGGCAGCTGCCTTATGCAGAGTCAGACCTTTCTTCATCTAGCTCAGTATGCCAGGAAGGAGCAAGGGATTGAGAATAAAACTGCCGATATTATTATGCCATTTTGATGGTAAGGCCACATCTGAAGTATTGTGTCCAGTCATGTAAATGCAACCACTGCTTTGTCGAAATCCAGGTTTGGCTGGGCGGGTCCTGACACGAGCCCCGTCAAGAGAGGTTTTCTACAGGGGTGCCCTGACTGATCCTCCGCCTGTAGTGAGCTGTTCCTCTGAGCTTCTGGGTTTCTTAGTGTATCTGGGTTTCTTGCTGCTGGTGTATTGATTGCTCTTGCGTGGGTGACACGTGCTCACGTGTCACCTTCACACGTGCTCACTTCCACACAGTTTTCAGACACCAAACAAGAGACACCGATCAGTCACGGTCCCTTGTGGCGCTACTGTGGATCTTGCGCAAAAAAGAGGCGGCAGATGTGGTTCTGGGAGATGGTCAGAAAAACAGAGTCACCAATCAGCACAACTGCCCCCCTCGTCACACTCTCAGTGGACACACGTGTCCCACTCGCTGTTCCTCCTTTGCATCCCCAACGGCTAACTGAGAGTCGGTCACTGAGCAGGGCTGCGATCCTACGCGTACTTTCCTGGGAGTCAGTGCCACTGAATCCATTGTGGCTTTCATCTGAGTAGATGTGCCTAGGAGTGTAGACGTTCCAGCTCTCTGTTGCACTGCTAATCCAGCTTCTCTCTCTGTTCTAGAAAGCAACGCACAAGATAGTGAGAATCGGAGGGAGCCATGTGGGGCGTCGCCAGAAGCAATCGTGCTTGACATCGAGGAAGTCGCATTTCGAGACCAGGATGGATCAGGGAGGCGAGAGGGGAGACCAGCACCTGCCTGGAGGACTGAAGAGGTTCTTTCACAGGATTATGAGCTCCATGAAATCCCAGTCCAGCAGGAACATCACAACAGGAAGAGAAGGAAGAAGAATCCTTTGCCCGGGGAAAGAGTCAGTTGTACACCTGACATTAAGAAGTTCAGCAAAATCCCCCTGGGGAAGAAATCATTTCAGTGCTCTAAGAGCAGAAAAGGATTCAGCACAAGCACACATCTTACTTCCCGTGACAAGATCCAGACAAGGGAGAAAACTGCACATCAAGATAAATCAAAGAAGCAGGAGGGAAACCTGGCAGAGAAAGGGGGAAAAAACTCTAATGCTCATCAGCCAGACGATCCGGAAAACGTAACAGGAAAGAAGAATGAAAAATGTCCTCAATGTGCAAAGACCTTCAGCAGTAAATCAAAACTGAGAATACATCAAAGGACCCACACAATGGAGAAACCGTATAAATGCTTAGAATGTGGAAAGAGCTTCAGTTGGAGCTCAAGCCTGATCTTGCATCAAAGAAGCCATACAGGGGAGAAAGCATATAAATGCTTGGAGTGTGGAAAGAGCTTCGTTCGGAGCTCACACCTGATTAGACATCAAACAACTCACACAGTGGAGAAACCATATAAATGCTTTGAATGTGGAAAGAGCTTCAGTCAGAGCTCAAGCCTGACTTTGCATCAAAGAACCCACACAGTGGCGAAACCATATAAATGCTTGGAGTGTGGAAAGAGCTTCAGTCAGAGCTCAAGCCTTACTTTGCATCAAAGAAGCCACACAGGGGAGAAAACATATAAATGCTTGGAGTGCAGAAAGAGCTTCCTTTGGAGGTCACACCTAAATATACATCAAAGAACTCACACGGGGGAGAAACCATATAACTGTTTGGAGTGTGGAAAGAACTTCAGTCGGAGCTCGCACCTGACTGCACATAAAACAACTCACACAGGGGAAAAACCATATAAATGTTTGGAGTGTGGAAAGAGTTTCCTTTGGAACTCACACCTGAATATACATCGAACAACTCACACGGGGGAGGAACCATATAAATGCTTTGAGTGTGGAAAGAGCTTCAGTCGGAGCTTGCACCTGACTACACATCAAACAATTCACACAGGGGAGAAACCATATAAATGCTTCGAGTGTGGAAAGAGCTTCAGTAGGAACGATAGCCTTACTTCTCATCTAAGAACTCACATGGGGGAGAAACCATATAAATGTTTGGAGTGTGGAAAGAGCTTCACTGTGAGCCTAGCCCTGACTTCGCATCAAAGAACTCACACAGGGGAGAAACCATATAAATGCATGGAGTGTGGAAACCGCTTCAGTCGGAGCTCAAGCCTGACTAGACATCAAACAACTCACACGGGGGAGAAACCATATAAATGCTTGGAGTGTGGAAAGAGCTTCAGTCAGAGCTCACACCTGACTATGCATCAAACAACTCACACAGGGGAGAAACCATATAAATGCTTGGAGTGTGGAAAGAGCTTCAGTCGAAGCTCACACCTGACTAGACATCAAACAACCCACACGGGGGGAAAACATATAAATGTTTTGTAGAAAGAGCTTCAGTGCGTGCTCACACCTGACTGCACCAAAGAACCCAGAGAGGCGAGAAACCATATAAATGAAATAGCATGATTACCCGCACTTCACTACGGGACTCCAATAGACTTTCCTATGATTGCAATGAACCATTTAAATGTAGCACAACTACCCCATGTCAGGCAACACCCTACAATTATTAAAAGTTATGGTTCCATCGAATGACATGATCCATACCACATTTATGTGCTTAAATTCCCTGTAATTTGTACCTCACATATTTTTAGAAATTTGTAAATAGAACTTGAAATTTATAGAAAATTATATATAGTTTGAATAAAGCAAAGCATGTTGATGCAGAGAAACAATGAGCTGAAATTCAAAATATAACATTTCATGAAGAAATTAAACAGACATCCATTGATTCAAGGTGTATGGGTTTAAAAGCCATGTAAAAATGTTCCATTTATGTTTAAAACACGTTAAAAACAAGTTAAAATTGAACAAGTTAAAACACGTAGAGATATTAAAAACACACACAACGTTTCGTCCAACAAATGTGGACCTCCTCAGAACTTCCACAGTTGCCGCGCAAAAATGGGCTGCACTGCATGCTATCTGGGGGGGGGGGGGAGAGATTGTGAGGCTTGGGAGGGAAAGGCAAAATTATTTTCCATTATCCCTTCATAAGCCTCCTGCTTGGCAATGGGTCTCCTTGAACCTGCTCCAGCTCCTTAGCTCCTTAGCTGGCAAATCTGAGGAGACCAAGTCAGAATGCCAACCACTACCAGAGAGGATAACATACAGCACAAGACACCCACGCCGGGTGCCACCCCCTCCTGCTTCCATCACGTCCCCTCAGCCCTTCCCCCATTCCGCCCTCCCCCACCCCGTTCCACTCTCCCTGCCGCCTTACCTGAGTCGGCGGGCCTTCCTCACCCTGCCGCCACACTGCTCTGGCCTCTCCAGCAGGGTTCCATAACAGAGGCGTCGCTACGGTGGGGGTGGTACCGTAAATTGCGCCCCGTCCTAGTCCCCGTTTACAAGCCCGTTTACAAGAGACTCCCTGCCCACTGCCTTCTCTGCATGGAATGGCTCCGACGGTGAGGGGGCGGGGCCTCCTCGTGCCGGCTTGTAAACGGGGAATAGGACGGGACGCAACTTACGGTACCGCCCCCACCGTAGCGACGCCTCTGTTCCAGAAGCATACAGATACCACTGCTGGAACAGCTGTAGAGCCTAATAGGACTGGGTTGTGAGTTTGTTTAATTACCTCGTTACCATCTATTCATCCGTGAACTCAAAGAAAGAATATATATGTCAATAATTCTAACTGGGCAAAGATGCAGTTTTTCAAGTTGTACTCCTCTTATACCGCCGTATTGTCCCGAGTATAAGACACACCTGATTATAAGACGCACCCTTAAAGTTTGGAGTTATTAAAAAACTTTAATTAAATCACTGGCATTAAATATATGCCAGTGATTTAAACGAACAGTGCAATCCTGTGCATGTCTACTCAGAAGCAAGTCCCACTGTTCTCAATGGAGCTTACTCTTAAGTAAGTGTGCACAGGATTGCAGCCTAAACCATTCATTGCCTGGGGAGGGGGGATGAAAGTGTATGTGATCTTGCTTTACAAGAGGATACAAAACCCAGCAAAGCAGAGAACGAAAATTAACAACTTATTGCAGCCTGGAAAGGGTTACAGCTTGTACAGGGGAGATGTGTGTGTGTGTGTGTGTCCTCTTGTTTTTACAAAGAAAAGTAAGCCCTGCACGGCAGAGAAGGAGCCCAATGCATCTCTGCCTATCTCCACTAAAAACAGACAAACAGGGAGCTGATTAATCACGTGATAATCACTTCAATTAGCTGCTTTGAAGACAACCTCAGCAAGCAGCTGAGCTCTTTACTTGTAAAGACAATCTCTTCTTAGCCTCTGCTTCTTCCAGCAATGTCTCACACTGTTCTCACCATTTATTTATTTTTTTGCAACAGTGCGAATATACGACACACCCCTAGTTTAAAAAGTTAAATTAGAGGGGGAAAGTGCGTTTTATACTCGGGACAATACGGTATTTAATCTTTACCGTATTTTAGGTAAAGGTAATGGTATCCCCTGCTCAAAAGCCAGTCGTGTCTGGCTCTAGGGTGCAGTGCTCATCTCGGTTTCTAAGGCCGAAGAGCCAGTGCTGTCATGTGGCTGGCATGACTAATGGGTTACCTTCCCGTCACAGCAGTACCTATTAATCTACTTGCAATTTCTTGCTTTTGAACTGCTAGGTTGGCAGGAGCTGGGACAGGAAATGGGAGCTCACTCCACTTGGAACTCAAACTGGTGTCCTGCCAACCTCCAGTCTGCAGTTCACGGTCTTAACCACTAAGCCACTGCAGCCCCTATTTAAACTTTACTTATAAGGATTAAAATAGTACTCATCCACATACAGGAATGATTTTCTTCCTCTCTGAAAACGGTATCACTAGGGGTCACCTAATGAAAATTGATCGGCAGATTTAAAATGGACGAAAGGAGGTCTTTTTTCACTCAGCACATGCTTAGCTTGTGGGACTCATTGCCACAAGGACTGGAAATGGCCATTAGCTTGGATGGCTTTGACAGAGTTGTCGCCCTCAGAGCCCAGGCAGGCTGTGGCACGGCAGAGGTGAGACGATGGCAACAGCAGGACCAACAACACTTGGCAATGATGCCATTACTGGGCCTCGCCAACCCTGCTGAGTTGGACGCTGCCATAATCGTGGGAGGCAGGAAAGAGCTAGGATGGGGAGGCACTGGTCCCAGGGCCAGACTTATCACACCAGTGGAGGGAGGGGTGCAAAGTGACAAGCGCTCAGGCCTTTGCGAAATGGTGGATGCTGGTCAGGTTTTCTCCTTGGCATAGCATGGCCTGGGAATCCTGGCAGCAATCTGTGTAGGCTTGTCACAGGAGTGCGGCGTGGTCATCGCATTGCTTTTTGTGATATGGTCTCATGTGGCTCATGTTCCATTTTAGGCTCACAATATGTTTCAAAAAGATCATGGCAACAGACTGCAGCATGAGAGATCAGTGGGGAGGTTTATGGTGGACTGGGAATGTGAATCAGGGAATGTGAATCAGGGTCTCCCCTAGTCCGTCACTCTAACCACTATACCACACTTCTTCTCACCAACATCCGGGATCCAGAGGTGAATCCTTTATCATGAAGAGCAGAAGAATTGCCACGTGACAAGACCCGCCAGCCTTTGCAGCAGACCTCTCAGACCAGCTTGATTCACAAATATGGAGGGAGGGGGGCATAAGGCCTTTTTTGATGATGTTGATCAGGGTTGCTGTTTTCACACATTCTCAGTAACTGCATTCGCTGGAGAGACCCTCCTCCCTTTTGGGGTGTGTGTGTATCTGAAAAAGGACACCTTAGACTTAGATCAGTGTTTCTCAAACTGTGGGTCCTGACCCACCAAGTACCCCACCTATGTAACTTGCAAAAGTCTGAGAAGAAGGGGCGGCTTGAAAAATCAGGGATAGGATCTTGGCACAAGTCACTACCCCCAGGATCTACCCCTCCCCTGAACTTCCCCCTCCCCACATACAACTCCCTCCCTGCTGCCTAACCTCTTCCAGTGTGGCCCAGGACAGGCGGGCCATTGGCGTGCAGACGAGGAAAGAGAAAAGGAATAAAATGGCTGCTTCCCCTGCCATCCACCCCCCCCTCGTGCTTGGCAACAGTGGGGCTGAGCCCAGTGAAGGGAGACACAGAGGGGGTGCCCCTTCTCATGGGCTGGGACTGGAGCAGCTTAGGGGTGCTGTTTCCGCCCCTGATCCCCCTGGGCAATTCTCTGCCTGGGAAAGTGGTGGAGCTGCTCTGAGGGGGCGGGGGGCAACAGGCTGGGCTGGGGTTTGGGCAGGGGGGCAGCAGGCGACGGAGTCTTTAAAAACATTTTTTTTACCGCGGGGTGTGACATCACCCCCGGAAGTGACATCACACCCATGTCACTTCCGGGGTGTGTGTGACATTCTGAATTCCGCCACCGGGTACCACAGTGCCCCTGCCTACCTATGCCACTGCCTCAAAGATTATGGCTCCTTTAACAATAGCCATCTTCCCTATCCCTATCGGCTGAAATGAGATCCACGAAATATCACCTGTAGATTGAAGAGGACAAAGGAAACAGGAAAAGGAGGGGAGCCCAACTAACAATAGAATTTGCCAAGGTAGATCTCTGCCTTCTGCTCCGGAACCATCTTTTCCACGGACTTTTTCTGCCAAGCGCAAAAGCTGGAGAGACAGGGGTCAGGCACCGTTTAGCTTGGTAACCTGATTTTAAAAAAAATTAAGTATAAGTCTAAATGCACACCCCTGAAATGAATAATTAAAAACAGAAGAAAAGCCCTGCTGGATCAAGCCAAGGGCCTTTCTACACCAGCCTCCAGCCAGCTGCTTCCGGGAAGCCAAATTCACAAGGAGCACGAAAAAGCCAAACTTCTCTCTCGCCATACTGCCACCGAACCCAGGGGTAGCGCACTGCCATCATGATTACCACTCACCCACAGACCTGTCCTCCATGACTGTGTTCAATCCCCTTCTGCAGCCATTCAGGCAAGTGGCCATTTCCACATCTTGTGGCAATGAATTCCACAGACTAACCATGCCCTGTGTGTAGAAGATGTACAGTACCTCCTTCTCTCAGTCCTAAATCTCCTGCCAGTCAGTTTGCGAGCCTCGGTTGATGCCAACTTGGGAGGACTCTGTATTCTACCAGCAGAAGAGCTAGAGCTCAGTGGCAGAGCAGGCTGCACAGTCACTACGTATCCAGGGGGGGGGGGAGGACCTTTCTGGTGTAGTACTGGATTCCAGCCACTCGGTGTTTAGTAACAGCACAGCAACAAAAAGTAGAAATCAGGATAGATTTATTCCAGGAATAAAAGGCATCCAGTGGATTTTGGTTCCAAAGACTGAGGCCCCAAACACGAGGCATACAAAGCTTCTATAGCAAACTAAACGTCATGCATAATCAACAATTTTTCCTCCTGTTTGCGGTGTTTTCTAGCCTATCACCTTCCCACCTCCATATATGCTTATCTATGAAATAGTGTCCAGTAATGTCCAGTTTCACAAAGCATGGCTTGTTCATGGCTGAGTCTGCATAGGAGGGGTTGTACTTTCTGATTAGAGTTACATACGTGCGTACATGATCAGCGCATGCAAGGACACTTACTTCTACGCGATTAGTGCTGCAATGCAAGAATTGGGGGGTAATACTTCTCACAGTTACAGGCCTCTACTTCAGAATCAGAGAGGGGCTTTACTTGTGATTAGGGTAGTGTTACCTAGTAGTATTGCAAACTCATAACCATAAACTAGGGTACCTCACTGGGACATTTTGGGGTGCTAAAAATGAAGGCCTGGCAAGATGTTTAGCATGGTGGCCAGTGCCATCTTTTAGGGTATGGGCACGCTGGGCAGTTTCCCGGGGGGAGGGCCATGAGCATAGGGGCCCCATGCGCCCAGTGCACTTCTTTGCTGTTAAGACGGCCCTGATGGTGGGCAGGAGACTCAATCAGCAAACAGGACAGTTGTCTATGCAATATTGGGGGGGGGAGCAAACGTGGCATAGCCCAAGGCTGCACCTCTAGACCCTGGCAGGGCAACTTATGCATGGTGACCTGCAAAGATCTTCCACCTCTGAGACTTGGTGACAGGACATAAAGCTGGGGGGGGGGGGGGAGATCCCAGGAAGAGCTGCGGTCCAAGTTGGCCACATCAGGTGCAGCCCGGGGAGAGAGGAAGACCAGCCCCAGGAGAAGCCGCAGAGTCTGTGCCGCTCTCGTTGCAGCGGGGAGGAAGCAGACGGGACGCCGGCCGGGGGAGATGCGCCTCCCTCCCCGTCCCGCCTGGGAGTTGGAGGGTCCAGACTGGAACCTCTGCAAAGAGTCTTTCCTCTCGGCTGGCAGGCAGTCTGACAGTTAAAAGGAGCGACTCCGGATTCCTAGAGGGGCAAAGGGGGGGAGTGTGAGGAAGTCAGTTCCTGCTCCACCCACTTCCTTTCTCTCCCCCACCAAAGTGTTGGGGGTCAGCAGCCTGTCTGGTGAGTACAAATCCCATTGGGGGCGAAGGGGGGGATGTCTCAGGGCTGTGGTGAGTGGAAACGAAGGGAGCGGGGAGGGAGAGCAGCCCCCAGGTGGGCAGCGAGGAAGAGGAGGAGGAGGAGGAGAGCACCGGAGTTTATTCTGTTTGGTTTCCGGGCGGGGAGGCCAGGCTCAAAGGGCAGCCGGGAACGGAACGGGGAGGGAGGGAGGGAGAGAGAAGACGAGCTGCGACAATAATCCCCCTGCTATGGATTAGGGGGGGTTGGACAGGGGAAAGCTGGAGCAGAGGGGGCCAGAAGGGGCCATTCAGCACTGAAGCCGATGATGCAAAACTCTGTGGCGTGTGGAGGGGACACTGAAGAACAGAACTTGAAGCCCGAACCTGTTCCTGGAACTGCTGAGGGGCTGGGTGCTTTTTCATTGTGTTGCAGTTTTGATTTCTATCTCATTTTGTGTTCTTTTGCTTTTTCTGTGCTGCTGGTTTTAACAAAGGCAGGTGGGATAAAAATAATAAGGAGAGCTGGATTTTACAGCTGAAAAGGATGTAGCAGGGAGAAAGTGGCAGAAGGAAGAAGTACAAGAAAAGGAATTGACATGTGTGGGGCTCACCCCATTGGGGCATTTCTGTGTCAGAATCAGAGCTATGGAGCAAAGGGGAAGAGAATTGCACAAGGGAGTGAGTGAGTTCAGAAAGGTATGAAGAGTGCAAGTCTTTACATCACCTTTGTCTCCCTCGCAGGCTGTGGAAGTGCAGAAGGGCCACGTTCTAGGCCACGTTCCAGGCCATCTCCTCTTTGGAGTGAAGCAGAATCTGTCACGATGCCTACAGCTCAGGTAAGGGGCCGGTCACCAGGGCAATGTGCCAGAAAAAGCTTGGGTGCCTCCTTCTTCCTTGCAGGCCTTCAAAGAGCTTTTTTTTTCTTGCTACAAGATATCCGATCTGTCCACCCAGAAGAGTGTGTATGAACTCCACAGACCTCGACAGAGGCGTCACTAGGGCGCGCGCTGCCCTAGGGTGGGGGTGCGCAACACCCTAGTGAGCACTCCCCCCCCCAACACACACCCTTTCTTAATCTTGGCACGGCCATAGGCCGCGCCGTGATGGGGTGGGAGCGCCTGACGGATCGCCGCTCCGGGCGCCCCCTCAGTCGGGAGAGCCGGCTCGGGGACGTCTTCCCCGGCCGGCTTCCCGGGGCCTTCTGAGGAAGGCCCGCTGCGCGAACGTTATTTATAACGTTCGTTTGCGCATGGGCAGACTGTTACTGAGGGAAAAGGGCAGCCATTAAACTGTTGTCGTTTGTCTGAGATTATTTAACTGACCTCCCATACAGCTAGATATTCCTTGGCACGCTCCCTTTTTCATGGCATCTGGGGGCCCTTTGATCTCACTGGCTGGAGTGCAGAGAGGCAGGGAGCCTTTTCTTCCCAGCCGCTCAGGAGCAGCTCAAGTTGCACATGACACAAAGTACCCTGCGAAACCCTCCGGGGAGCTTCTGCCCTCTCCTCTCCCAGTGGAGCACCAGGGCCCAGCTGTTCCTGCTGGCTGTTTGCGTGTCATGATTTGTCTTTCATTTTGATTCTTGAATAGCTGCTATGTGGGCATAGCAAGGGCTGGGCATTATTTGTAAAGGGAGACTGTTTTCTCCTTCCAGGGTCTGGTGTCCTTCGAGGAGGTGGCTGTGCGCTTCACGGAGGAGGAGTGGGCGCTGCTGGATCCAGGCCAAAGGGCTCTGTACAGGGAAGTCATGCTGGAGAATTACGGGATCGTGGCCTCTCTGGGTAAGGACGCCCTTTCTTGGTGGGTAAGAAGCAAAGGCTTGAATTGCCCCTCTTCTTATTTCTCACTCTCAAGATTTCCCCAGAGAAATGGGGCGTGTGGGGCTGATATCCTGGACCCAAACCGTGAAGGGCTTTAAAGGTCATTACCAGCACCTTGAATTGGGCTCGGAAACGAATGGGCTGCCAGTGCAGCCGCTGAAGCAGCGGTTCAACAGAGTCAAACCGCCTAGCTCCAGTGACCACCTGGACCCAGTAATGCCCCAGCTGCCCCAGTGGAGCAACTCGGATGTGCACTGGCAACATGACTGGCATAATTTCATGGAGCACGTGTAGGGCTCGCCGGGCCCGGGAAGGGGGTTCGGATATTAGTGGAGCGTGTCGCCAATGATCCCTTTCCCCTCCCGGGCCTGGTGGCCCAATCTGGTACCCCCAGCCCTCCCCCGACCCAGCCCAAAATGGACCGTCGGAACACAACTTCTCTGGCAGGTGCAGCAGCAGTCTGGGGCCTTCTGGAATGCGCCATACAGCTACACAGCAAACGTGCCATACAGACTATAGTCCCGCCAGTCTCTTTGCAGAGAGGAAATTACCTTAAAAAGAGGACGGGGAAAACAGGAGACTGGGGAAAACAGGAGAGGGAGACAGCTGTCCTTCTGGTTGAGGCTTCCCTTCCATATGCTGACAGGTGGATGGAAGAAACATGGCTGGTTTTGCCCAGAGTCGTCATTAGGGGTGGGCGGTAGGCCCCCGGGCACAGGGTGCGGGGTGTGTGCATGGGGTGCACGAGTCGCCGCTTACGCGGCAATTCGGCAGCCGAATTGCCACGTAAGCGGCGACTTGTGCACCCCCTAGGCACATGTGTGCGTTCCAGGGGGGTTGTGCTTACCCGTGAAGTTAATGTGCGTGCACACACACACACACGACTGCGGCGGTCCACAGACGATACTTGCAGTTCCTGGCCGACATTTTAAAAGATGCTAGAGAGGCTGCTCCTGCACAACCTTGCTGCAGTCTCTCTAGCTCCCCTAATTTCACTGGTAGTCCTCCAGCCAGTGAGACTAGGGGAGCAAGAGAGACTGCAGCAACGTTGCGCATGCGTAGCCTCTTTAGCGTCTTTTAAAATGACGGCCAGGAACTGCAAGGATTGTCCACAGGCCGCCGCAGTACGAACTTCACGGGTAAGCACAACACACACCCCTGGCGTTCTCGAGGGTTGTGCACCGTCCCGGGGGCTTTTTAGGTCTAAAAAGCCGGGGGGGGGGGGGAGTGTTTCGTGCCACCATTTCGCTGTGGAATTGTGGCGGTGCGAATGTGAAGCCCTGCCCCCAAGGAGATGGGGCTTGTGATGTCATGAGGGGGTGCATGGCGAGCGCCCCCCCCTTGTGGGGGTGTAGGTTTGTCACTGGTTTCGCCTCCACAACTGGATTCCCAACTAGTGATTCATTCCAGGTTTCATGAGCATTTGAGGCTCTTCTCCCATAAGCCAGAGCGAGACTTTGGGATCCATGTAGCTGCTTCTGCAAACATATTCAAGCTTGAGAGTTAGAACTGCTTGCCTCTTCCCTGCATCCCACTCCATGTGTTTTTGGGGTGGGAGGCAGCCGAGAATCTGGTCTCTTTGGAAAGCCTCGATATTTTGTAGTCAGAAATATCTTCTTGTTTCCTTCTCAGAGGAATTTCCCAAACCTGCCTTCGTTTCCCAGCTGGAAGAAGGGGAGTGTGCGTTTCTGCAGGATCTCAAGGAAGAAGAAGAGAAACCAGCAGGTAACTTGCTTACGTACAGTACAGCTAAACACAGCAGTAGCTCCAGCCCAGAGGGTGATGGGAGGATGGGACCGGAAGGGTGCTGTGGGGAATGGGGACCCTTCATCATAACAGACGCTCCCCTCCCATCTGGGGCAAGTTGGCGATGTTTAGGATGAGTCATCGTAGTACCTCTTTGCCCTTCTGACCTCATCACCTGGAAGTCCGTGACAGCAGCTTGGCTGAGCTGTAGACTGAAAGTGCCAGTGTGATCTGAGAGACTGTGATGCTCTGACCCCTCTCACCACCCCCACTTTCCTCTCCTGCACATTTCCTCTTCTGCTCAGTCTTGCTGTTCCTTTCCCAAGCCAGGGAGTGGGAGGAGGCACAATGGAAGTGAGTGGGCGGGTGAAGATGGCCACCCCCTGCCAATCTGCTGCCCTAGGCAATTGACCTCATGGATGGGCCTGTTACTCCACCGTCTCTTATGCAGCTCTCAAGGCACAGGATCCCGACTGCACTCCAGCCACATCAGTGAATTGCTAGCAAGCAGAATCCGGGAACAGCCATAGAGCTGAACAGGGCAGCTGCCTTATGCAGAGTCAGACCTTTCTTCATCTAGCTCAGTATCTCAGGAAGGAGGCGTCTGTCTGTTGCAGTCCTCATTCACCACAGCACGCTTGGGAAGTGATCCTGAAGGTGCAGGCAACACCGGGGTGGGGGGGAGCAGTGATGTTCCCCATGTACCCCACTGAGTGCTTTTGGACTTACATAACCTCCCTGAATGGGGTCTGAATGGGCCACAGGATTATTTGACATGTCACTTCTCTTGTCCATCACCCTCCTGCCTCTGTCCCATTTCAGCTCCATGCGGGTGGATCTGTGCCGATGGCGCGGATGTGGTGGCCTCACATTTTGCAGATTTTGTATCTTCCCAGCCTAGTGGCGTCTTTGGTGTAAGGGAAGGTCTGCAAAATCCTGAACTGCTCAGGCTAAACTTGCTAGAGCAGCAGACTGCAGAACGGAGGTTGTGCAAATTGTGCCCAGAGGCCAAGTTGGGGGACAAGGCTCAGCGCCACACGTAGGGATCACAAAGTGGACGTCAACATCCAGACACACTCACTCAAGCGTGCACGCATGCTCGAAGGCCCCGATCCTATCCTCGGCTTGCCTGCTTGCTAGTGGTGGCCAGTCAGTGCCATTCGGCTGTGGAGCGGAGCCCTGCCTGTCCTCGCTGAGTGCTCGGAGGGGTCGTAGGGGTCGAATTTCCACTCGTCTTTTGAGCCCATGGCTTTCATCCTTCTCCGAGAACCTCTCTTCTGTCCCTTGCTGTCCCTTAACTCTGTCTCCTTTCACGTAGATGAAGCCACTGCTTAGTCAAAATCGAGCTAACTGAGAGTTGGTCACTGATAAGGGCTGCGATCCTACGCATAATTTCCTGGGAGTCAGTGCCACTAAATCCATTGGGGTTTTCATCTGAGTAGACGTGCCTAGGAGTGTGCGTTAGAGGTTCTCCCTCCCTGTTGCACTGCTAATCCAGCTTCTCTCTCTGTTCCAGGAAGCAACGCACAAGATAATGAGAATCGGAGGGAGCCATGTGGGGCGTCACCAGAAGCAACCGTGCTTGACATAGAGGAAGTCGCGTTTCGAGACCAGGATGGATCTGGGAGGCGAGAGGGGAGCCCAGCACTTGCCTGGAGGACTCAAGCGGTTCTTTCTCAGGATTATGAGCTCCATGAAATCCCAGTCCAGCAGGAACATCCCAACGGGAAGAGAAGGAAGAAGAATCCTTTGCCCGGGGAAACAGTCAGTTGTACATCTGACATTAAGAAGCTCAGCAAAATCCCCCTGGGGAAGAAATCATTACTATGCTCTAAGAGCAGAGAAAGATTCAGCACAAGCACACATCTTACTTCTCATGAAAACGTAACTGGAAAGAGGAAGGAAAAATGCCCTCAAATGACCTTCAGCAGTAAATCAAAACTGAGAATACATCAAAGCACCCACACAGGGGAGAAACCATATAAATGCTTGGAGTGTGGAAAGAGCTTCAGTGGGAGCTCACAGCTGACTTCCCATCAAACAACCCACATTGGGGAGAAATTATTTAAATGTTTGGAGTGTGGAAAGAGCTTCGGTTGGAGCTTAAGCCTGACTTTGCATCAAAGAATCCACACAGGAGAGAAACCATATAAATGCTTGGATTGTGGAAAGTCTTTCAGTAGGCGCGATAGCCTGACATCCCATCAAATATCCCACACTGGGGAGAAACCATTTGAATGCTTGGAGTGTGGAAAGAGCTTCAATCGGAACTCATACCTGACTGTGCATCGAAGGACCCACACAGGGGAGAGACCATTTAAATGCCTGGATTGTGGAAAGACTTTCAGTAGGAGTGATAGCCTGACATCCCATCAAATATCCCACACTGGGGAGAAACCATTTGAATGCTTAGAGTGTGGAAAGAGCTTCATTCGGAGCGCAAACCTGATTGTGCATCGAAGGACCCACACAGGGGAGAGACCATATAAATGCTTGGAGTGTGGAAAGAGCTTCAGTGCGTGTTCATACCTGACTGCGCATCAAAAAATCCACACTGAGGAGAAACCATATGAATGCTTGGAGTGTGGAAAGAGGTCCAATGACAGCTCATGGCTGTGTGTGCATCGAAGGACCCACACAGGGGAGAAACCATATAAGTGCTTGGAGTGTGGAAAGAGCTTCAGTCGGAGTGCAAACCTGATTGTGCATCGAAGGACACACACAGGGGAGAAACCATTTAAATGTTTGGAGTGTGGAAAGACCTTTAGTCAGAACTCAAGCCTGACTGTGCATCGAAGGATCCACACAGGAGAGAAACCATTTAAATGCTTGGAATGTGGAAAGAGCTTCACTTACAGCTCATGGCTGTGTGTGCATCAAAGAACCCACACAGGGGAGAAACCATATAAATGCTTGGAGTGTGGAAAGAGCTACCGTCAGAGCTCACACCTGACTTCGCATCATAGAATCCACACGGGAGAAGCCAAATAAATGCTTGGAGATCAGAAAAAGCTTCCGTCGAAGAACAAACCTCCCTTTTCATCCAAAAATTAATTCAAGGACTTTCAGTACTGCTGGGTGTTATGATTATGAGCATTATAAAAATCTGTGTGGACCAACTTCAAAAATAGTTATTGAAATGAACAATGGCTACATCAACTTTAGGAGATATTACATCAAATGATACTATCATGCCTATAGCCCAGGGGTGGCCAACCTTCCACCATTAGGGCTACTGTGTTCTTAAGAGTTGTGTAGAAGACAGAATCTTGGCAGCTGCAAGTGCTGATGGTGCTACTAAAGCAGCTACACCTGCTGAAATGTCCTCACTTATGCAACCATTTAAAGGGCCAGCATTCATGTTGAAAGGTTGGCCACCACTGCTATAGCCCATTGCTATGGTTTCCCCCGCCATAGCATGCAACCGCACCAAAATGGACTGCACTACTGATATGGGGGGGGGGCAGATTGGGAGGCTAGGGAGAGAAAGGCAAAATTATTTTCCAGTATCCCCCGTAAGTCTTCTGCTCACCTATGGATTTCCTCGGACCTGCACCAGCTCATGTCAACTGCTATCAGAGGGGATAATATCCTGCACAAGTCACCCACGCCGGCTGCCACCGCCTCCTGCTTCCGTCACACACCCCCAGCCTTCCCTCATTCCGCCTTCCTCCCCACCCCATCCCACCCTTCCTCGCCCTGCCGCCACACTGCTCCGGCTTCTCCAGCAGGTTTCCAGAAGCATGTAGATACTGCTGCTGAAACACTAGATCTGGCAGCAGTAAAGCCCAATAGGACTGGGTTGCGAGTTTATTTAATTAATTAGCTAGTTATCTATTTATCCGTGAATTCAAAGAAAGAACATATATGCCAGTAGTTCTAACTTGGCAAAGATGCAGTTTTTCAAGTTGTACTCCTCTTATATTTAATCTTTAGGTAAAGGGGTGCGGTGCTCATCTCCGTTTCTAAGGCCAAAGCGCCAGCGCTGTCCGAAGACGCTTCCGTGGTCATGTGGCTGGCATAACTAACGGAACACTGTTACCTTCCCGCCACAGCAATACCTATTAATCTACATGCCATTTTTTGCTTTCGAACTGCTACGTCGACAGGAGCTGGGACAGGAGACAGGAGCTCACTCCGTCATGCGGCACTCTGGTCTCGAACTGCTGTCCTACTGACCTTCCAGTCTGCAGTTCAGCGTCTTAACCACAGCCACTGCGGCCCCTATTTAAACTTTACTTATAAGGATTAAAATAGTACTCATCCAAATACAGGAATGATTTTCTTCTTCTCTGAAAATGGTATCACTAGGGGTCGTCTAATGAAAATTGATCGGGAGGAGATTTAAAATGGACAAAAGGAGGTCTTTTTCACTTAGCACATGCTTAGCCTGTGGGACTCATTGCCACAAGGGGTGGAAATGGCCACTAGCTTGGATGGCTTTGACAGAGTTGTCGTCCGCAGAGCCCAGGCAGGCTGTGGCACGGCAGAGGTGAGACGATGGCAACAGCAGGACCGACAACACTTGGCAATGATGCCATTACTGGGCCTCACCAACCCTGCTGAGTTGGACGCTGCCATAATCGTGGGAGGCGGCAAAGAGCTAGGATGGGGAGGCACTGGTCCCAGCCCGTGGGGAGCATTCGAGGAAGTATTAGAGAGTGGGGGGAGGGGGAGGTCAGGGAGAGATGGAATGGAGGACAGAGGAATACAGAAAGGAAGAGATAATCGGGAGGAGAAAGAATGGTGGAGAGCAGGTGGAGTGGAGAAGGTAGGGAACAGGCGGGGGTACCTGTAGAGGGGGATGGAGGGGAAAAGGGAAGGGGGGGCATGGGGAAGGGAGGAAGTCCTGGTGGGAGAAAAACATGTGAAAGCAGAGATGTGGCAAAAGGTTCTAAGAAAAAAGCTCACACGAAAAAGAGCCCACACGGCTCCCCACATGGGGAGGTATTGAATTATGACTGTAAAGGCCACTTCAGCCTAGGTTAGTGTGTGTAAACAACATGATCTGTTTTGTGATCTGCAGGCAGGGTCGCTTTGATCATGTGGTCTCCTGCGGGTGTGGGCTCTTGTGCCCAGTCCGAACTAGCTGAGCAGACAACAATCCCTCTCATCTTGTCAGTTTCTTAATCGTGGCTTAATAAGCAGTGGGATCCTCAGCAGTGGGATGTCCAAGAGCAGTGATTAATTTTGGGTGGATAGACGGCGGTGTCACTGGGTGAGCATCACCCTGGGGGCAGGTTGTTGGTGTGACGCCGCCACTGCTGCCGCGTCAGACCCCCCCACTGTCGCCGCCACTGCCACCACGTCACACACCGCTGTTGCCACGCCACCCCCTACTGCCGCCCGGCCCCGGTACGAGCCGGGAGGGTGACAACGCATCAAGCCTCTTGCCCTCAGCGGCGCTGTGTGCATGTGCAAAAATGCCGCATTTGGCCTAGTCAGAAGCGGCTGAGCTGCTGGCCGAGGAAGACGCGTCGTCACCCTCTCCCGGCTCGTACCGAGCGGCATCGGGGTGACGTGCAGCGGCAGGGGGTGATACGGTATGCCGGAGGAGTGGCGGCGGCAGCGGAGGTGACGCGGCGGCAGCAGGGGTGACGTGGGCGCATCACCCTCGGCGCGTCACCCCTCTCAGCGCGTCAAACCCCCCCGCCAGGCATCAGTGGCACCACTGTGGGTAGGTGAAGTAGCCCTCCCTATGGATTTAACACTTTCTGAAGCACTCTCTTGCGGAAGGAGGCATCAGAGGAGGCTGCTCTGTCCATTTTACAATGTTTGACAAATGTATGCACAGAAGCCCAAGTGGCCGCTCCACATATGTCAGACAAAGATGACATCCCATTAAAAGCTGCTGAGGTCGCTGCACCTCTCAGCGAGTGTGTCTTTATTCCCTCTGGAGGTGCCATCCCTCTTTCCCTATAACACAAGGCGATGCAGTCCCTCAGCCATTGTGCCAAGGAGGAGGGTGAAGTCTTTCCACCAGCTGTACTCCTGATGCGAGCGTCCCCAGGGTGCAAGTGATTTCAGCTCGTTTTAGTCCGGTGAGCAAGCAATCAGCTCTGAGGCTGAGTGGAGTAGGAATAGAAAGAGTTCTGCAAATGCAGAGGCGCCAAAAAAATGAGCTCAGAGATCCCAGCGCTGGTAAAAATAAGATATTTACTCCGCTAGCGAAGGACACAAGTTGACAAGCAAGATGTGTAAGGTACATAATTGATACAAAGACTTATATACATTCATTATTTCATTCAGGACCATGGAGTTCATTGTGTACGAAAATACATAAGAAAGAAGCACCAATGCAGAGAAGGATCCAAGGAATTACATTTTGATACAACCTATAAGAGGTGGAATTCAAACTTCCCACCAATGAAATCAGCAGCAACATTTGTAAACAGTTACCCAATAAAAAGACAGATTTTATTAAGACACCAATAAACTGTGTGATGCTTTGTGTTTTGGGAACCAATGGGGTGGTGAGTAGGAGGTATTGTGTGGCATGGATGATTGGATTATGTCCCCACCCAAGACATCATGCCTAAGGTAAAGTGAGGGTTTCCTGTTTTTATGGGTGGGGTTTTTTTGTGAAGCCAGCTTGACACAAAACCAGTGATTCTGACCAGATAGCCCATGGCTGCCAGAAAAAGGAGTCAGTTCCTGTGGCACACTGTAGCGCAGCAGTGGGGAACCACCGGCCCCAGGGCCGGATCAGGCCCCTGAGGCCATCCGATCCGGCCCCCGGAGAGATTGCTGGGAGGCCGCCCAACCGGCCCCTGGAGGCTCTGCCGGGTGCGCGCATCACCTCCGGAGGCCGGGAGAGGGCCTTTGCATGTCCTCCCCGGCCGCCGCCTCGACCCCTTCTCACCAGGCCGTTGGCCATTTCGCACATGCGTACCACGCCAATGAGGGCAAGCTCTTGCCCACATCGGCATGGTACGCCGGAGGTGACGCGCGGACCTGGAGGCTGCTTCGGACGGTGAGCGCAGAGCCTCCAGAGGCCGATGGGGGGCGGGGGCAAAAATTAATTAAATAAAATGGCGCCCGGCCTTACGGCCAGCCCTCAAGCAAATTTCTAATATTTAAAACGGCCCTCGCCAGGGAAAAGGTTCGCCGCCCCTGCTGTAACACAATGTAACATATTGACAGACTGTAACAAGGTTTGGCAGAAACAATGATTTCAGGGTGGAGGGGAGATGGTGATGTGTTGCAAAAGAGTGTTGTAAGCACCCAAAAGGTACAAGTGATTTCAGCTCGTTGGATTCGGTAAGCAGACACCAGACTCCAAAGGTGGAGTTGTTGTTGTTCAGTCGTTAAGTCGTGTCCGACCCTTCGTGATCCCATGAACCATATCCCGCCAGGCCTTCCTGTCCTCCACTATCTTCCTGAGTTCGCTCATTTTCATGTTTGTTGCATCGGTGATGCTGTCTAACCATCTCATCCTTGGCCTTCCCCTTCTCCTTTTGCCTTCAATCTTTCCCAGCATCAGAGTCTTCTCCAGAGAGTCCTCTCTTCGCATTAGGTGGCCAAAATATTTGAGTTTCAGCCTTAGTACCTGTCCTTCCAGGGAACAGTCAGGCTTGATTTCATTTAGGATTGACTGATTTGATCTCCTAGCAGTCCAAGGGACTCTCAGGAGTCTTCTCCAGCACCACAGTTCAAAAGCATCTATTCTTCGGCGCTCAGCCTTCCTTATGGTCCAACTCTCGCAACCATACATTGCTACTGGGAACACCATCGCCCTGACTATGCGAACTTTTGTTGGCATGGTGATATCTCTGCTTTTTATTATGCTGTCTAAGTTTGCCATAGATTTCCTTCCAAGGAGTAAGCGTCTTTAAATTTCATGGCTGCTGTCTCCGTCTGCAGTGATCTTGGAGCCCAGAAAAGTAAAATCTGTTACTGCTTCCATTTCTGCCCCTTCTATTTGCCAGGAATTGATGGGACCCGATGCCATGATCTTAGTTTTATTAATGTTGAGTTTCAAGCCAACTTTTGCACTCTCCTCTTTCACCCTCATCAAGAGGCTCTTTAGTTCTTCTTCACTTTCTGCCATTAGGGTGGTATCGTCTGCATATCTGAGGTTGTTGATATTTCTCCCGGCAATCTTGATTCCGGCTTGTGATTCATTCAGCCCTGCATTTCTCATAATGTACTCTGCATATAAGTTAAATAAGCAGGGTGACAATATACAGCCTTGCCGTACTCCCTTCCCAATTTTGAACCAATCGGTTGTTCCATGGCCGGTCCGAACTGTTGCTTCTTGACCCGCATACAGGTTTCTCAGGAGACAGGTAAGGTGGTCTGGTACCCCCATCTCTTTAAGAATTTGCCACAGTTTGTTGTGATCCACACAATCAAAGGCTTTTGCGTAGTCAATGAAGCAGAAGTAGGTGTTTTTTTGGAACTCTCGTGCTTTCTCCATGATCCAGCGCATGTTGGCAATTTGATCTCTAGTTCCTCTGCCTCTTCGAAACCCAGCTTGTACGTCCGGTAGTTCTCAGTCCACGTACTGCTGAAGCCTAGCTTGTAGGATTTTGAGCATAACCTTGCTAGCATGTGAAATGAGTGCAATTGTACGGTAGTTTGAACACTCTTTGGCACTGCCCTTCTTTGGAATTGGAACGTAAACTGACCTTTTCCAATCCTTTGGCCACTGCTGAGTTTTCCAATTTTGTTGGCATATTGAGTGCAGCACTTTCACAGCATCATCATTTAGGATTTTAAGTAGCTCAGCTGGGATATTATCATCTCCACTAGCTTTGTTGTTAGTAATGCTACCTAAGGCCCACTTGACTTCACTCTCTAGGATGTCCGGCTCTGGGTCAGTGACCACACCAGCGTGGTCATCAGGAACATTAAGATCTTTCTTGTATAGTTCTTCTGTGTATTCTTGCCATCTCTTCTTAATCTCTTCTGCTTCTGTTAGGTCCTTGCCTTTTTTGTCCTTTATCATGCCCATCTTTGCACAAAACATTCCCTTGATATCTCCAATTTTCTTGAAGAGATCTCTAGTCCTCCCCATTCTGTTGTTTTCCTCGATTTCCGTGCATTGTTCATTTAAGAAGGCCTTCTTATCTCTCCTTGCTATTCTCTGGAACTCTGCATTCAGTTGTTTATATCTTTCCCTTTCACCCTTGCTTTTTGCATTCCTTCTTTCCACAGCTATTTGTAAAGCCTCATCTGACAGCCACTTTGCTTTCTTGCATTTCTTTTTCTTTGGTGGAGTGGGTACCCAAAAATAAAAGAGAGAAAAAGGAGAGAGAAAAGATCCGCGCTTGCGGAGGCGCCAAAATGGAGCTCAAAAGGCCAGTACTGGAAAGAAAGATCTTTACTTCACTAGCAAAGGACACAATCAGCAAGGCAGAAAGTGTAACATATACAATCATTACAAAAGCTTATATACATTTCATTATTACAGGTGAAATCATGGAGTACATTGTTTGAAAGAGTACATAATAAAGAAGAACCAATAAAGGAAAGGATCCAAAAAGTTACACGTTGATACAGCCAGTAGGAAGTTGGACTGAAACTTTACACCAATGAGAATAGCAGCAGCATTTGTGAAACTTTGAACCAATAAAGGATAAACTTTATTAAAGGACCAATGAAGAGGGTGATGTTTTGTGATACTGGGAACCAATGAGTGATGGGACTGGGAGCAGAAGCGTCGCTCCGGTAGGGGCGGGGCTGTAAGTATCGCTGCGGTCATAGTCTCTTTACCGAGCGAGGAGGAGGCAGCCCCGCCCCCTCACTGTCCGAGCCAGTCCCCTACGGAGAAAGCAGCAGGGAAGAGACCCTGCCTGCTGCTTTCTCCGTAGGGGACTGGCTCGGACAGTGAGGGGGCGGGGCTGCCTCCTCCTCGCTCAGTAAAGAGACTATGACCGCAGTGATACTTACAGCCCTGCCCCTACCGGAGCGACGCCTCTGACTGGGAGCCAATGGGTGATGGGGAGGTAGTGTGTCAGGTAATTGGATTAGGTCCCCACCTCAGGTGAAGTGAGATCTTCGGGGTCTTATGAATGGGATCTTTTGTGTAGCCTGCTACCACAAAAGACAAGGATTTCCAGTTAGATAGCCCATGGGTGCCAAACAAAGGAGCCTGCCTCATGGCACCATGCATCCTAAGGTAGATAGGTGAAAGACATTTGAATAAATGTAGGGAAGCAAGACAGGAACAATGGTTCTATGGTGGGAGAGGAGATAGTGGTGATTGAGATAGAGAGGAGACATGCACAAAGAGACAGGTTTGATACATTTGAATGACAGTGACAAAGCAAGGCAGAGACAATGGTTCTAGGTGGAGATGGTATGGTTTGAGAGGAAAAGGCACACAAAGAGACAGGTTTGAAATCGAGGAAATGGTAGCCGTCCTGAGTCCTCACTGTGCTTCCGGAATTCCTCTTTTCCCCTGCCCCCAGCTGGCACCCAGGTAGAAGGCAGCCAGGTGGGAACATCACAGAGCGGGGCCGCTGTTGCTGGCACAAGTTATGTTTTAAAATGGACGTTCCCCTACTCCCGGCGGTGCAGAATCTTGGCAGGAGGCTCACCCCCAGTGCCTGTCGCACCCCCGGTGCTTTGCCTTCGTTCAACCTCTTGTGTCCGGGCCGAGGGTGGTGAAGGGGCCGTACCCGCACTCACTCATGCCTCTCCGGGACCCCAAGCAGGGTGCTGGGACGGTAACCCAGCTTTTTACTAGCTGCAAAATATGTGCACTGCACCAGGAGCTTCACCACTCAGTGCAGGTCCACTGAGCGGGAGGATCCCTTCTGTGTAGGGACCCATCCCTGGGGTGTCCCCGATGATCCTTGGTAAGGATCCGGCAACATAACTTTTGAGGGAACCCCAAAAACACAGTGATTTCTACAGGGAAGCTCCACTTCCAAGAATTAGAGTAAGGCTGTAAAGGATTAAAAAGGTACATGGTGAACTTTGCTGGCTGCTGCTTCTCTTAGGGCTCGGGAAGGCTTGCGGCAGGCGCGTGCCTGTGGACTCTTGACCTCGGCTGGCCCGCGCCAGCTGTCAAAGTGCGCGCAACAGGAAAAGAAGCCAAATTTTAAATGCAGTATACTTTAAATCCCCTTCATGGATCATTGCCTTGTCGTGGCGAAGGGGCTTGCGTAACTCAATGAAGCCATGAGCTATGCCGTGCAGGGACACCCAAGACGGACAGGTCGTAGCAGAGAGTTCTGACTAAAAGTGATCCACTGGAGAAGGAAATGGCAACCCACTCCAGTAACCTTGCCAAGAAAATCCCATGAACAGTTCCAAAAGGCTACAAGATATGACGCCGGAAGATGAGCCCCTCAGGTCGGAAGGTGTCCAATATGCTACTGAGGAAGAGCGGAGGACTATTCCAAGTAGACTCAGAAAGAGTGAAGCGGCTGGGCCAAAGCCAATAGGACGTCCAGCTGTGGATGTGTCTGAGGTTGAAAGGAAAATCCAATGCTGCAAGGAGCAATATTGCTTAGGAACATGGAATGTGAGGTCTATGAATCAAGGCAAGCTGGATGTGGTCAAAGATGAGATGATAAGATTGAACATTGACATCTTGGGAATCAGCGAACTAAAATGGACGGGCATGGGCGAATTTAATTCAGGTGACCATCATATCTACTACTGTGGGCATGAATCCCTTCGAAGAAATGGAGTAGCCCTCATAGTCAATAAAAGAGTGGGAAAGGCAGTACTGGGGTGCAACCTCAAAAACGACAGAATGATTTCAGTTCGAATCCAAGGCAAACCATTCAACATTACAGTAATCCAAGTGTATGCCCCAACCACTGATGCCGAAGAAGATGAAGTTGACCGGTTCTATGAAGACCTACAACACCTTCTAGAACTAGCACCCAAAAAAAGATGTCCTTTACATCATAGGAGACTGGAATGCTAAAGTCGGAAATCAAGAAATAAACGGAACAACAGGCAAGTTTGGCCTTGGAGCGCAAAATGAAGCAGGGCAAAGGCTAACGGAGTTCTGTCAAGAGAACACGCTGGTCATAGCAAACACTCTTTTCCAACAACACAAGAGGCGACTCTACACCTGGACATCACCAGATGGTCAATACCGAAACCAGATAGATTATGTGCTTTGCAGCCAAAGATGGAGAAGCTCTATACAATCAGTAAAAACAAGACCTGGAGCTGACTGTGGCTCAGATCATGAGCTTCTTATTGCAAAATTCAGGCTTAAATTGAAGAATGTAGGGAACACCACTAGACCAGTCAGATATGACCTAAACCATATCCCTTATGAGTATACAGTGGAGGTGAAGAATAGGTTTAGGGCACTAGACCTGGTAGACAGAGTGCCTGAAGAACTATGGACGGAAGTTCGTAACATTGTACAGGAGGCAGCAACGAAAACCATCCCAAAGAAAAAGAAATGCAAGAAAGCAAAGTGGCTGTCAGATGAGGCTTTACAAATAGCTGTGGAAAGAAGGAATGCGAAAAGCAAAGGTGAAAGGGAAAGATATAAACAACTGAATGCAGATTTCCAGAGAATAGCCAGGAGAGATAAGAAGGCCTTCTTAAATGAACAATGCAAGGAAATCGAGGAAAACAACAGAATGGGGAGGACTAGAGATCTCTTCAAGAAAATTGGAGATATCAAGGGAACATTTTGTGCAAAGATGGGCATGATAAAGGATAAAAAAGGCAGAGACCTGACAGAAGCAGAAGAGATTAAGAAGAGATGGCAAGAATACACAGAAGAACTATACAAGAAAGAGCTTAATGTTCCTGATGACCACGCTGGTGTGGTCACTGACCCAGAGCCAGACATCCTAGAGAGCGAAGTCAAGTGGGCCTTAGATAGCATTACTAACAACAAAGCTAGCGGAGATGATAATATCCCAGCTGAGCTACTTAAAATCCTAAATGATGATGCTGTGAAAGTGCTGCACTCAATATGCCAACAAATTTGGAAAACTCAGCAGTGGCCAAAGGATTGGAAAAGGTCAGTTTACGTTCCAATTCCAAAGAAGGGCAGTGCCAAAGAGTGTTCAAACTATCGCACAATTGCACTCATTTCACATGCTAGCAAGGTTATGCTCAAAATTCTACAAGCTAGGCTTCAGCAGTACGTGGACCGAGAACTACCGGACGTACAAGCTGGGTTTCGAAGAGGCAGAGGAACTAGAGATCAAATTGCCAACATGCGCTGGATCATGGAGAAAGCACGAGAGTTCCAAAAAAACACCTACTTCTGCTTCATTGACTACGCAAAAGCCTTTGATTGTGTGGATCACAACAAGCTGTGGCAAGTTCTTAAAGAGATGGGGATACCAGACCACCTTACCTGTCTCCTGAGAAATCTGTATGCGGGTCAAGAAGCAACAGTTCGAACCGGCCATGGAACAACTGATTGGTTCAAAATTGGGAAGGGAGTACGGCAAGGCTGTATATTGTCACCCTGCCTATTTAACTTATATGCAGAGTACATTATGAGAAATGCAGGGCTGAATGAATCGCAAGCCGGAATCAAGATTGCCGGGAGAAACATCAACAACCTCAGATATGCAGACGATACCACTCTAATGGCAGAAAGTGAAGAAGAACTAAAGAGCCTCTTGATGAGAGTGAAAGAGGAGAGTGCAAAAGTTGGCTTGAAACTCAACATTAATAAAACTAAGATCATGGCATCTGGTCCCATCAATTCCTGGCAAATAGAAGGGGCAGAAATGGAAGCAGTAACAGATTTTACTTTTTTGGGTTCCAAGATCACTGCAGACGGAGACAGCAGCCATGAAATTAAAAGACGCTTACTCCTTGGAAGGAAAGCTATGGCAAATTTAGATAGCATAATAAAAAGCAGAGATATCACCATACCAACAAAAGTTCGTATAGTCAGGGCGATGGTGTTCCCAGTAGCAATGTATGGTTGCGAGAGCTGGACCATAAGGAAGGCTGAGCGCCGAAGAATAGATGCTTTTGAACTGTGGTGCTGGAGAAGACTCCTGAGAGTCCCTTGGACTGCTAGGAGATCAAATCAGTCAATCCTAAATGAAATCAACCCTGACTGTTCCCTGGAAGGACAGGTACTAAGGCTGAAACTCAAATATTTTGGCCACCTAATGCGAAGAGAGGACTCTCTGGAGAAGACTCTGATGCTGGGAAAGACTGAAGGCAAAAGGAGAAGGGGAAGGCCAAGGATGAGATGGTTAGACAGCATCACCGATGCAACGAACATGAAAATGAGCAAACTCAGGAAGATAGTGGAGGATAGGAAGGCCTGGCGGGATATGGTTCATGGGATCACGAAGGGTCGGACACGACTTAACGACTGAACAACAAATACTTTAAATGGCTGTATCTCAGTGATTCCTTGATGGATCTGGATGGGGTAAAAAGGAGGGGGGTTCAGGGGAGGGTGGCTGATGAAATAAAAATATTTGGGGAGGGTTCCCATGCCTACAACAAGAGAGTACACAATATGACAGACTTTAAGCAAGGAGAATGGTGGCAGTCATCTGGATTGAGGAAGAGGGCATTCCTGACTTGTGGGATCGGAACTGGATCTTCCTGGTGAATCTTGAGGCCAACTTAGACAGCATAATAAAAAGCAGAGATATCACCATGCCAACAAAAGTTCACATAGTCAGGGCGATGGTGTTCCCAGTAGCAATGTATGGTTGCAAGAGTTGGACCATAAGGAAGGCTGAGCGCCGAACGGTGCTGGAGAAGAGTCCCTTGGACTGCTAGGATATCAAATCAGTCAATCCTAAATGAAATCAACCCTGACTGTTCCCTGGAAGGACAGGTACTGAGGCTGAAACTCAAATATTTTGGCCACCTAATGCGAAGAGAGGACTCTCTGGAGAAGACTCTGATGCTGGGAAAGATTGAAGGCAAAAGGAGAAGGGGAAGGCGAAGGATGAGATGGTTAGACAGCATCACCGATGCAACGAACATGAAAATGAGCGAACTCAGGAAGATAGTGGAGGACAGGAAGGCCTGGCGGGATATGGTTCATGGGATCACGAAGGGTCAGACACGACTTAACGACTGAACAACAACACTGCCCCTGTACATGGAGGTTCCATTTAGCCTCTCCTGCAATGAATCATGGTGCCAAAAGGAGATGAAGCATGCTGCCAAAAGAGCACTCTACTGGCTACAAGATAGGCAGGACACGTGAAGAGAAGTTAGGAAATCTTTTGCTACTTATTTATTTATTTGGTAAATTTACAGCCTGCTTTTCAACCATTATTCTCAAAGCAGGTTGCAATTAAGAAAAAATAAAATGCTAGTAAATTACAGCAGTTAACAGTCAAACATTTAAAACAAGGGAGCAAAAACAGCCAGAAGCAAGAATTTCTGAAGAACTTCACTGGGCTGCTGGATGTTCAGCAAAACAAAATAAGGCGGCGGGGAGGGAGCCGGATATGTAAAAAAAAAGAAAGAAAGAAAAAAGCCTAAAATGTCTGAAGTTCTACAGTATATGTACTACATTTCTATACAGTACAGTACTTTGTTCCGCCTCTGGTAATCTTCCTTATAGGAGGAGCCGTACCGACTTCCCTACCCTACTCTTTCCTGCCAGAGGACTGCAAGCCCCATCTCCCTTCTTCAGTCAGGATGTGGAGCATTGCCTTCTGGGAGTTGTAGTTGTAGCATGGCTCTTGCCATGCTCCAGTTTGTGACTGGGATGGAACGCCCATCTCCTTCTTCCCAGGTGACGTCATGGCTCCAGGGAACAAAACTCCCGCCGTTTTGGAAAGCGAAAGTGGAGGTGATCGGGCCATGGCCGGCAGCGCGATACGAAGCCTCCGGGACGAAGCGTCATGTCCTATTTGCATGGACTATTTCAAAGAGCCCGTGATGATCATCAGCTGCGGGCACAATTTCTGCCAAGAATGCCTTGCCCGGTACTGCGAGGACCCAAACTCGGATGCCTCGTCCTGCCCCCAGTGCCGGGACCCTGTTTTCCAGGAGCACTTCCGAGCAAACAGGCAGCTGGCCAATTTTGTGGAAATCGCCAAGCAGCTGAGTTTGGAGGCCAAGAGAGGCGGAGAGCGGGAATGCCAGAAGCACCAGGAGCCTCTGAAACTTTTTTGCTCGGATGACCAAGCCCTCATCTGTGTGGTTTGCAGAGAATCCCGGGATCACAGAGCACATATGGTGCTTCCTTCCGAGGAAGCCGCTCAGGAATACAAGGTAGGGCAGGGCCGCAGCAGCAGGCATTAGACTAGCAGGAGAGCTGATGCGGTAAGAGACCTAGTTGAGGACAATCCGAAAATTTCCCAGCACTGTCTGGAGTCTTCCAAAAATTAAACATGATTTTTGGGTGTTTATTTTTGTTTAAAAATTCTGCATGCAAAGCAGGAGCTATATGGTACCTTGTCAAGTCTCTATGCCAGGGGTGGCCAAACTTGCTTCATGTAAGAGCCACATATGATAAACTTCAGTTGTTTGAGAACCATAAGAGAGACGTTTGAGAGCTGCAATATTTAAGAAGCATTTAAATTCTTAAAAATATTTACTCACCATGGGCATTAAACTTATGTTTTAATCCAGTGGACTGTCAGTAAATAATTATGTTTACTGGTAAATTATTATAAAGCTTGAACATGTATTTACCTTTTATATTAATTGGGATGCAAAAAAGGAGCTCAGTCAATGTATTTCCAAGAGCCGCACTTTGACGTATAATGTGCGGCTCTTGGAAATACGTTGACTGAGCTCCTTTTTTGCATGTGGCTCAGCAGCTGCAGTTTGACCACCCCTGCTCTATGCCATCTTCTGTATTAAATTTTTGTTACATGAACCAGAGCGTCTCTATTTTGGAAGAGTGACTCCATCTTGGGAAAGTTGAACTGAGGGTGACTCTGACTGGGTAGGACTGGACAGAACCGGTTGGAGGCCGATGGTTTGGGTGGGAATCTTGAAGGAAGACTTGCCTCTGTGATAAGGACATGCCCATACATAGTAGATGGACACATGGTCATGTCTTGCCTGGTAACAGGGCACTGTTGTTTGTAGATAAGGTTTGTGCTGCTGCCTCAGGGCAGAGAAGTTGTACTCTAGGGCAGGGGTTCTCAACCTTTGGAGGCCCGGGTATCCCCTATCAGGATCCAATTTTCTGAAGTATCCCCTGCTAATTAATTGCTAATTGGACTAATCAATTAATTAGCTAATCATTAAATAAAAAGTACTAAAACAATTTTAAATGTGAAAAAAATGTCTTGTGTGTGTATGAGACAGACAGACAGACAGGGATTGCATTTAAGTTCTAATTAACAAGTAATTAACAACTGATTGATGCTGATAAGGGGCAGGCTCTGGCGTACCCCCTGCCGTTGGTCCACATACCCCTAGGGGTACTCATACCACAGGTTGAGAACCCCTGCTGTAGGGCATTTGCCATACGTACTGCCTCGCCTCATGGAATAAAGCTCTTTGACCTTTCCTAGCTTGTTGTGTATTGGCTCATTGCACCAGGCACTAACCTACACACTAGGTGCGCACAGACATGTAACAATTGTAAGTGATTGCCAATATCCTGTCAGATAGGGAGGCAGTTTGTGACAGTGGCTACAGTCCAGCCTGAAGGTGATGCCGGGGGTCACCTGCCCAGGGTGGTGGCCATTGGCGTACAGCGACCTACAAGATTCCATCTTGTCTTCCATTATGTTACTCACAGGAACCCACTGGTGGAGGTCGTCTGGGAGTTTGTCATTACGGATCATCGGTGACAGCACTTGTATATATTTTTTTTTGCCTTCCCTAGCTAAGGGGGCGCTGGGGATTCTAACCCAGTGTCTAGAGTCGGTGAAGGGGAGGTTGGTGAGGGAGAACAAATGAAAATTAAGAAGATGCCTGGTTCTAGAGTTATGACAGAGGGAGAACTCTCTATCCTCTCCAAACTATCCATAAATTTTATGAGTCTCAACCATGCCCCCCTTTTGCTGCCTTTTTTCTTATCTAACCCCTTTCCCCAATATTGTAGCCTTTCCTCATAAGGAAAGTGCTCCAGCCCTCTGATCATTTTGGTTGTCCTCTTCACCTTTTCCAGCTCTATGATGGATATCGGAACTGTACACACTATTGCTATTGTGGTCGCAGCAGTACTGATTTTTTTTTTTGGGGGGGGGAGACATTATAATAGTAGCAGTATTATTTTCAGCTCCTTTTTAAATGACCTGTGCCATGGAATTCGTCACAGCTCTGGCACACAGGGCAACATTTTCTTTTGAGCCAAACACCATTGGCCTGAGATCTCTTTCCTGGTTTAACATCGCAGACCCCAGGCTCAGACCCCATCAGCATCTATGTGGATTTGGGATTTTTTTGTCCCAAGGCAATAAACGTCACTTTACATTTATTAACAATAAACGGCATTTACTGTTTTGTTGCTCATTCACCCAGTTTGGAGGGAGTCTTTTGGAACTCTTCATAGTCTGTTTAGATTTCTGCCACCTTGAATAGTTTGGTGTTCTCTGCAGACTTGGCCACCTTGCTATTTATCCCGACCTCCGGGGTCATTAATGAACAGGTTAAGAAGCACTGATTCCAAGCCAGATCCTTAACGAACCCACTCCTTACTTCCCTCTATTGTGGGGATTGCCCATATATTCCCACTCTGTTTTCTGTTCTTAATCTAGTTTCCAATCCATAAAGAGAACCTTTCCTCTTATCCCATGACTTCTAAAGTTTATTTAAATGCCTCCAAGTTCAAACAAAAACATGGCAAATAAAACATACAAAGGCTGCATGAAAAGTGGAGAGTTGAACATGCTCAGATACACTGAAACACAAAGCAGTTCTTACTAGCAAGCAGTCCTTAACAGCAATAAATCTAATTCCTAACAGCTGGTATATCTTATTCAACCTCCTACACTCCCTCCAGCACTGTCTACATAGACCGCTCTACAGTTCCCTGCTGTTTCATAGCGACCCAAGAATTCAGCAGGAAAAACCCCAGCGGTTCCCAAATTTTCCGGCGTCATGACTCCCTTCTTCCACGGACACCGGGGACACCCCACGACTCCCCTGTGAGTAAGCCATGGCTCCCTTTGGAGCCACGCCTCACAGTTTGGGAACCACTGCTAATGCAGGTTTTTAACCTTTTAAATAAGTTTGTAAGTTTTTAAAAAATGTTCTTTTACCTTTGGGCCAAACAACCGTGCCGACTGGAGGGCAGTCTCTGGCACTCCCGGAAGCTACTTCTGGGTTGCACCAAGGCCAGAGTGATGCATTTTGGGGCGACATCAGGGCCAATGGAGAGGTTGCGGGCCTCAACACAACCCAGAAGTGGCTTCTGGGAGCACCAGAGACTGCCCTCCAGCCCTGCAGGAGACGCGGTTTGCTGCACAAAGGTTAAAAAAACCTTTTTTTAAAGTGAACTTCAGCATTCGCAGATGGCAAGACCCGCAGATGGTAAGGGATATCTGTATTTCTTCTTTTGAAAAGCTCAGTCTCGTGGTTACTGGTAGCCTAATTTAGAGAAACCTTGAGGTTGTTTGCACCGCTCACCCATGTCAACGATCCCAAAACTGTCAGACACAGCTGAATTTGACCTCTCGCTCTAGAACTCCCCCAATTTGGTTTAGTGTGTGTGTGTGTGTGTGTGTGTGTGTGTGTGTGTGTGTGTGTGTGCGCGCGTGCATGACACATTGCACTGAGTCTGCCTAGAGAGCTGCCAATTGCCACTGAAAGATGTGGTGATGGGCACTGGGCACACAGCGACCGTGGAGAGGGCCGTGCTGATGAGCATGCACAACATCAGACACTCTGGAGAAATTCTTATGCATTCATATTTGGTGCCTCAGACTGAAGAGGACTGATGCGTTTTTGGATGAAGATGCGTCTCAAATCCTCCACAAATAATAAACAATGTACTGACAGGTTTTTTTTTCTTCCCCATCAGTCTCAGATTCGGAGCCACCTAGACATTCTGAGGAAGCAGAGAGAAATGATTGCGGTGTCAAAATGGAGGGGCAAAAAGGAAAGCCAAGACCTGCTGGTAGGTGTCCTCCTTACTCCAAGGAATGGATTTTCACAGACTCTTGCAATCCCTGATCTGTCAAGTCTCCCACTTAAGCAGGAGAATTCTCAGTTTAAAGTGTACAGTATATCATCCCAGGTTGAAATCTTGACTTCGTTCTGTCTGATCCACCTACATGGAAGTTTTCTAACTCAGCAGTTCTCAAACTGGTGGGTCCCGCCACCTTAAGGAACGGGAACAGCATGGTGGCAGTGATCCTGGGGATCGCTGCTGCTGGGGGAAAAATGTTAAAAGGTGATTCTTGCAGTCACTGGGGGTCCTGACAGCTTCCGGTGTGTGTGTGTGTAGGCCTGTGTACCCCTCCGCAGGCCTCCCGGAGCTTCAGATCGCCGCTCTATGGCGATTTATGACCACTTCCAGTTTCCGTGAAAACCAGAAGTGGCCATAAATCATCACTCTGTGGTGATCTGAAGTTCGGGGAGGCCTGTGGAGGGGTATGCAGGCCTACACACACACGGAAGCCATCAGGACCCCCAGTGAGCGCAAAAATCATCTTTATTCCCAGCGGCGATCCCGGGGGCCGCCACTGCTCCCGCCCTCGCAACTTCTCAAAGTTCCTCACAGGGAGAACTTTGAGAACCACTGTTCTAACCAGTGATGTATCTAAGTAATTAGGTCACGAGTGCAAGTGCAAGTACGAGTCATTCTTGCACGAGTGCTAGTCAAGTACAAGTAAGGTCAAAAACCATGAGTCACAAGTCACGAGTCAAGTCACTTTGGGGAAAATGGCTTTTTCCCCTGAAAATGGGGTGGGTGTGTGTCTGTGTGGGGTGTGTGTGGGGACCTCTGAGGCTTTTAAAGCACCCACTTGGATTCCCCTATGACTTGGAAAATGACTTGGAAATGGCAAGTCGTTACCCCCACGAATGCTAGTCAAGTGCGAGTCCTGTGGGTCATGAGTGCGAGTCAGTGGGTCATGAGTACGAGTACGAGTCAGGGAAAAAGTGACTCAGTCGCACTTGCGAGTTGAGTCATTTGACTCGAGTCCCCATCCCTGGTTCTAACTAATCCTAGTGGCATTTGAGGCTATCCAGATGGAGAAAAGCAAAGAAAAACCTTACACGGCTCCGGTCCTCCCCATGCTCAATAGCACTTCCAAAACGCAGGTTGTAGGTTGTGGCCTCAAGATGCACCAACCTTGCTGGAGCAAGGCAGGTCTGCGCCTGGTCCATACCTGGATGAGAGACTTTTATGGACTGTCTGATTAAAATTTTCTCTCCATCCCCCCTCTTCCCCCCCCCGCATGTATGTATGTACAGTATGGCATCAAGTGCAATAAATAATAAAGGAACTCCTTTCAAATGTATGGAAACTCTTCATGGGCATCTGAGAATTTCCTAGATTCGAAGCTCCTTACTGAACATAGCATGTCACATTCTTGAAGTTTCAGAAGCGACATGTTTTGTCCTGTTGCCATGAAAACTCCTCTTGTTTCAGACACACCATAGGTGCAATCTACCAAGAGGTTCGTACACCCCATTCAAAATGGGGGGGGGGGTTGTGCAAGAGCACAATTGTGTCCTTGTGTAGCTCCTGCTCACTTCAGTGGGACTTCACAGGAGACCTTCTGTGCAGACTAGAACGGATAGCTCAAAGAGTTCCTTTCGCTCCAATGCCGGTTTCTCATCTTTCCATCTGTTCATTGCAGAAACAGACAGACACTGAGAGGCAAAAGCTGGTGGCTGAATTTAGGAAAGTGCGCCTGCTGATGGAGGAAAAGGAGTTTGTCTTGCTGGCAAGCCTGGAAGAACTGGACAAAAAGATTATGAAGAGAAGGGATGAGTATGTTGCCAGGCTCTCTGAGGAGTGCTCCTCTCTCGATAATCTCGTCCAGGCGGTGGAGGAGAAGTGCCAACAACCAGCATGGGAATTTCTCCAGGTGAGGCGGTTTCTCCACAATTCCTAGCCTAAGCAATATATCTGTTTTACAGCGCAGTCCTATCCAACTTACACCACCTGTTGTAACCAGCGGTGCAGCGACAACGGGAGGCCCCAGAACGGAAAGGGGATTCAAATCCCCTTCAAAGGGGATTTAAATCTCCCCTCCCCTCCAAAGCCTCCCGCCCTGCCTTCCCCTCCCCTGCTGGTTACACCGGTGGTGTAAGTTCGATAGGATTGCGCTGTTAGGTAGTCAGCCATTTTGGGTAGCCACCTAAACAGGAAATGAGTAGCCTTTTTCTCTCCACATCTTGAGACAAGAATTCTGTGAGACAGGCCTGCCTGATAGTATGACTCATCCAAGGCTTCTCAGTGAGATCCATTGCTGAGCAAATCTCTACCTGAAATGAGTTAGTGCTCCATCTACTGGGGCTCTAACTACTACTACTACTTGCATTCCCATCTTACTCAGGATATGTTCAATGGGGTCCCATCCAGGTACTGACCACACTGAGCACCTGCTTAGCTAGCTAAATTTTACCTACCTGATTAGTCAGTTGAGCATTTTGCATAGCAAGCAGAAAGTGAGCACCAGCACATGAACTCACCACGACCCCAGTGATTGCGTGGCTTAACTGTACTTAGAAGCAGACTGTCCACAGCTCATGTAAGTTTCTTTTCTCTCTCTCCTGCCTCTAGGACATTCAGAGCGTCTTGCAGAGGTAAGTAACTATAACTTCATTACTTTAATGTCAGCTTACTTTCTTCTGGGCCATTGTCTAGCATAGAGTTTGGAAACCTGGAAGTTAACGTGATGATGTCATTGAACGTCTGGAGGTGACATCGTGATGAGTCATGACGCCATGCAGTTGCGGGAGGGGTCCGTGCACCAGCACGGACTCCTTGCATGGAATGCTTCTTCTGAGTAAATATAGGATCAAGTTGCACACTATTCCTTTGATAGTGAAGTCTGTATCCTCTTCTTCTCACTATAGAACACAAGTTTAAATAAAACCAAGAAACCAGGATAGATATTAATATTTTGCATTGACTTGGGTCACGGTTTTTAAGCTATGCTCAAAAGAAGACAAGGAGTCCGTGCCTTACACTGATTCACAGTCCAATCCTGTGTAACGCTTGCACCAGTGTAACAGTAGATCCAGTAGTGCACTTATGCCAGTGTAAGTTGCCGTATGCTGACTGATGCAGGACACAGTTCGGATGCGGGATGCAACTCTGCCAGCGTAGGGGGCATTCCGGGGGCATCTGAACGCCCCTGGTATGCCCCCTGCGCCGGTGGAGTTGCAGTGGCATCCGTCCTGCGTCTGAACTGCACATGTGTGGCGTCAGAGGGGGGTTATGCCAGTCTCCATCCTGCGTCCTGAGGCTGCAATCCTATTCATGCTTACTTGAGTCAGCCTCTTTGACCATAGTGGGATTTATTTTCAAGTAAATGTGTGTGGAATTGTGGGGATCACTGAGCTTTAATTTTTATTTTTATTTTCTTATTCTGCTCTGTTAATTTTAATCCAGGTATGCTCAATTTTTGAGATTGCTTGCATTTTATGGGATCTAATTTCAGGACTTTTAGGTCTGAGCCATTTTAGAGTCAAGCTATACTTCAGGCAGAAAAATTGAAACTGCTTTCCCTTTTGCTCTATTCCAGCATCCTCTAAATGTAGGAACTACTTGGGTGGACCATGGACATGATTCCCTCCGCACAAACAAACAAATCGTCATTAACAAAGCTGAGTAACAATGCTTTCTCTCTCTCTCTCAGATGTGAGGCAGGGATGTTGCAGAAGTCCTTTGCGTCTCCTTCTGAATTGAAATGGCAAATCGAGGAATTCTCCAACATAAATCCCATTCTGCATTGTATCATGAAACAATTTAAAGGTAAGAGCTTGTTTTTCTCGGGGATCTGATCCTGGAAATTACCCCTGTCCCTTAATACAGAGGTTATTGTACCTCTGTTTAATTGAAAATGTCCTTTTGAGCCTTCAGAAATGGAAGGGTTATTATCACTTGATCGTACAGGGGCTGCTTTGCTTGCAAAAAACTCCCAGGTTCAATCCCTGATATATTGCTTATTAAAGGAACAAGTAGCAATCAATGGGAAAAACCCTCTGCTAGGAAGCTGCTGCGGTCAGAATTGGCAATACTGCACTGGGTGGGAATCATTAGACGGTCTGATTCCGTTTAAGCTGTTCAGAAAGAACAATATCACAAAGTTAGACCAGCAGTCTGTTTCTGGCATTAGCCAGCCAGGTGTCCCTTGGAAAACACAGCATGCACTGGACCAAGAAAATATCCCTGCAAAGATGAATAAGGCTACAATTTTCCTACACGTATTTGCCTGGGAGTAAGAGTTACTGACTGCAGAGGGACTGACTGGCAGATAAACATGCTTAGGATTGGGCAATGCATACATTAAACTGTAAAAATCAAGACACAGCATGACATACAGGGTCTGATCTTGCAATATATGACTGTAATTCACACAAAGCACATGTGCTTTCATGGTCTACAGGAGCGAAATACCCCTGGTTAAAAGAAGCAAGCCTTCAGCCCTCCTATGACCGTCCCTGAAACAGCGCAATGTTGTTGTACTTATTTAGGAATTTGTATCCCACTTTTTTGTATTGAGCCAGTGGGTGGCGCAGTGGGTTAAACCACTGAACCATGAGCTGTCGATCAAAAGGTCGGCAGTTTGAATCCGTGCGACGGCTCCTGCCAACCTAGCAGTTCGAAAGCAAGAAATTGCAAGTAGATTAATAGGTACCGCGTCAGTGGGACAGTAACAGCGTTCCATGCGCCTCGGTGTTGAGTCATGCCGGCCACATGACCATGGAAACGTCTTCGGACAGCGTTGGCTCTTCGGCTTTGAAACGGAGATGAGCACCGCTCCCTAGAGTCGGACACAACTGGACTTAATTGTCAAGGGATACCTTTACCTTTTCCCACTTTTTTGTATTACTATTTATTTTTTAGAGTTGTTATATATAATACATATATAATACAATTCCATATAATACAATTCCAAATTGCTGTAGCAGCAAGGTTACCCTGTCCCACATGTCTTGACACTTACAGTTACCCTCCTTTTCTTTCATCAGTCTCCCCACAGCCACCACCACCACCACCCCAATTATTCCCAGTTGTATCATTGACACTTGATGGGCTAAACATAACATTGGAAGGGGGGGGGGGGGGTTGAAGCCTTGGATACTGAAGTATAATAATTCCTTGTTTGCACTTTCAGCCACTCACATTGTTTCACTCTACATTCAGTTAATAAAAAGATTTAGAGCACAATCCTATGCATGTGTACTCAGAAGTAAGTTCCATGGTGTCCAATGGGGCTTACTCTCAGGACAGTGTATATAGCAGGGGTGGCCAATATTGCTTAATGTAAGAGCCACGTACGATGAACTTCAGATGTTTGAGAGCCGCAATATTTAAAAAGCATTTCAATTCTTAAATATATTTACTCACCATGAAAATTAAACTTTTATGTTTTAATCCAGTGGACTCGGTTTATACCTGGTAAATAATTATTATAACTTCTTACTTTTATATTAAATTGTGATGCAAAAAGGAGCTCAGCCAACGTATTTCCGAGAGCCGCACATTATATATCAAAGAGCTGCATGTGGGCTCTGGACCCACAGTTTGGCCACCCCTGGTATATAGGGTTGCAGCCTTAGAAATTCTTGATATGTCATCGGGGCCTTGCTTGTGAAATTCAGCTGTCTTGGCAGCTAAGGCCGTTTACGTCTGTCATTCATTGCTTAGCCGCTAGGGGGCAGCAAGCCTGGGCACCCGCTTTTGACTTTTTAGTTCAGGAGTGGCAGCTTTTTAGCAATGAATGAACTTCTTAGGACTCAGATTGTTTGGAGGGGGGGGGGAAGCAGCTTTCAACATTCATAACGTGCAATGATGTATTAGAAATTGCACGCTTCTCTAATGGAACCACTCCAGCGGGAACAGGCATTAGCTGTCATCTTTGCCTGCCTCCATCTCCTGCCCTCCCCCCCCCCCAAGGCAGAGGTTCCCAAACTCCTAGGAAGAGCCTTCCCAGCTTTTAAGTGGCTGCGGGGCCCTCCCAGGAGCAGCTGCGGTGCGTCCAGGATCGTACCGCCGCGGACAAAACATGCCTCGTTTACCTTCCTGGATGGTTGTGGTGGTCCTCCAGGGGGGTTCAAGGAGCCTGTGGACCCCAGGTTCTGCAGGCCTCCCCAAGCATCAGAACGGTCCTCTGATAATATCGCAACCCACTTCCGGTTTCGTCGGAAAAACCGGAAGTGGGTCACGATTGTGTTGGAGGGTTGTTCTGATGCTTGGGGAGGCCTGCAGAACCTGGGGTCCACAGGCTCCCTGAACCCCCCTGGAGGGACCACCACAACCATCCAGGAAGGTAAACGAGGCACTTTTTGTCCGCCGGCAGCACAATCCTGGACGTGCCAGCGACGTCACCGTGGGTCACCACTCCCCATAAGGGAGTAGTGACCCTTTGTTCCCGACTGGGATGTCGCAACCTCTAAGACCTCAGTTGGTCTTAGATGCCCCTATGGTGGGGGAGGGGACAGTCCAGTTGGAGGCTGATGCTTTCCCTCTCTGCTCGCTTTCTACAGATTCTCTCAGTGCTGAACATCTGCTCTGCAAAGGTACGTTTGGGGGAAGTGGATTCTTTCCCAGGGTGGAGTGGGAGCTGGTTGGCACTCCCAGGTGGATTGTCTTAAAGTTTCATATTGCATATGGAACTCACTGCCACAAGATGTGGGGATGACCCCTGACCTCCATGGCTTGAAAAGGGGATGAGACCGCTCCAGGGAGGAAGAGTAGTTTTAACAGTAGCTCTTAGCAGGCCCTGTATCTCTGACTGCTAGTTGCAGCTGGAGGTGCAGGGGACAGAACGTAACAGAGGGAGGACTCTTGTCTTCATGCTTTGCTTGTGGGCTTCCTGGAGGCATTTGGCTGCCCTGGTTTGCAGGAGAATGCTGGATTTAGACAGGCCCTTGTTATGATCTAGTACAGGGTGGTCCAACTTCTCGTACCTCGAGGGCCGCATGCTGACTACGACACGGAACCTGGGGGCCGCACAATGAATTAATTATTAATTATTAGTTATGATCTAGTTAGGTTTCTCCTTGTGTTCATATTCATATACATGTACATTTCTATCAAGGTGTGGTAACAACCCTGAAAGGATTAGAGTGTGTGTATCCCAAGGTCATCCAGTGCTGTTCATGACTGAGTAGGATTTGAACCCAGGCCTCCCTGTCTTTGTCCACGGTCCAGAATAACGCCCTGTTGTACTCCTATGGATAATATGGGATTTTCAAACTGAAGCTCAAACTGGATATGATGACAGATGTGTGTAACCATCTCTCTTAACTTTGTGCAAATAACAGCCATAGAGGAGAAGGGATCCAAAGGACTGAATTCGGGAGCGGGGGGGAGACGAAGGATGTTTAACCCTTTTGCCTATGCTGTTTTGTTGATTGAAAATTGCTTCCCCTCCCCAGCAAACATTTGTCCTGTAGAAAAAAAACACAAGTGTGCAGGTGGACCCTGAATCATTCACATGTTGCTACAATTGTTCATTTTTAAAAAACGTTTTTAACAATGAGACCAGCAGGAGTGTCCATCAGACACGTTCTGGAACCTCTCCCCACCCTTTTCCTTTTCCTTTTTTCTTCCCCTGGCAGAAATCGTGGCCCTGGATCCAGGAACGGCTCACTCTGAACTGAGCCTGTCCAGAGATCAGAGGAACGTGAGACTCGGGAACACACAGCAGGACCTGCCCAACACGCCAGAGAGATTCGATACTTGCTTCTGTGTCTTGGGCCAAAGAGGATTCAGCTCTGGAAGACACTGGTGGGAGGTGGAGGTGGAGGAGAGGGGGGTCTGGGCTGTAGGGGTTGCTAGTATATCAGTTGGAAGGAAGGGCCAGGTCGGCTTTAACCCTGAGGAGGGAATTTGGGCTGTGGGGCAGGTCCTGGGCGGACATTACTTAGCCCTTACCTCTCCGAACCATCTTCTACTATTAAGGAAGAAGCTCAGCAAGATCCGGGTCTGTCTAGACTATGAACAGGGACAAGTCACATTTCTTGATGCGGACACAGCATCCCCCATCTTTGCTTTCTCACGGGCCTTATTCAACGGGGAGACGGTCCTTCCTTGGTTCTGGGTCGGAGGACTAGCATCCCAGCTTAGGCTGTCTCTCTGAGATACTGGGAACAGCAGCCGGTTCCGTATTGGTTTCTGGTGGTAGGACTTCCAAGTCCTATGTGGATAAGACGGGGGAAAAAAGCACATTTCAGTGTCCAGAGCTGTTCCATGAAGGTTTAGCAGATCTAGTAGTGGGGGAAGAGGGAGCGTAACAGGAAGAAGAGAAACGTTCACTTTCATGTTGCATTCAGAATATATATGGTATACTGTGCTGCATTTCAATAAAGTGATTCACATAGCAAAAGAAATGGTCCAGTTTTATATGAGAGTCTTTGGTGTGGTCAAATCTGGAATACTCTGGAATCCAATAAATCTGGATACTGCAATATCAGTTTTCAAAGGATATCGCAGAGCTGGTGAAGGGATGATAGCTCAGTGGTTACGCACATGCTTTTACATGCACATGATTAAGGGTTTTGGTTCCTAACATTTTCACTTAATAGGAGCTTGGGTAATAGAGGTGGCTAGAGATGGCATCTAAAAAAGGAAAATTATTGGCCAAGATTTTTAAACACATTTTTTATGCTGGGGGGGGGGGGCTCCTGCATACTTCTGAGCAGTCAGGAGACAGAGCTACAAGCTTTCTTTGAAGGAGAGTGTACATTCATTCTGGAGCAAGACAAGAGGTCTGCTTAGCTCAGTATTATTAATTATTATTATTAACAGTATTTATATACTGCTTTTCAACAAAAAAAATTCACAAAGCGGTTCACAGACAAAATCAAATGATTAAATGGTTCCCTGTCCCAGAAGGGCTCACAATCTAAAAAAAGATTGAGAACACCACCAGCAAACAGCCACCAGAAAAGACACTGTACTGGGGTGAAAGGGGGGCAGTTACTTTTCCCCCTGCTAAATACAAGAGGAGCATCAATTGAAACAGTGCCTCTTGGCCAGCTAGCAGGGGTTTGCCTGCACTTACTCAGCGGCTTCCTAGGGTTTCAGACAAAGTCTTCCCCAGCCCTAACTGGAGATTCCAGGGACTGGCCCTAGTTCTTCAGAGCTTTGCAGCCTCCTTCCAAGCTGCTTGTGACCCCCCCCCCCCCCACACACACACACAGAGGCTGTGTGAAAACTCCTGGCTTATGGTGTTTTATGTAGCTAAACCAAATATTAAACAATAGAGATAAGCAGCAGGAAGCAAGAGGAGAGGCAACCAGTATGGAGCATAAGCACCAGACAGCAGATCCACTGCCTCCTATCCAGTCCAGCAAAAGGCGGCACCCTTTCACTCCAAGGTTGCAATTTTTCCATACTGACATTTTCATACTGACCTTTGCGCCTGCACCCCCTGCTCTTTAGATGAGGAAAAGACCTCATCTGGGCTCTGATGTCTTTTCCAGAGAGATCTCTGTACCGAGAGACCTATCTCCTAACAATGTAGCATCCATTAACTAACAGCAGACAAGAAGGCGCATTAAAATACAGTACTTTTGTCCAAGCTCAGACCTTGGTCTGATACAGCATTAATGCAAACTCATAATACCGATATGTTAGTGAAGAGGTTTGATCACACCAAGTGACAGCATTCATTTTTTAAAAAAATCTCTCTGATCAAGTAGCAAGTGTATCCACTGTGCATACTGTGACCCTCTTCAGAGGAACAACATCTTCAATATGCAATCCTAAACATTTACAATACAAGGGGTAATCGAAGGAGAGTGGGGGGGGGCAGAGGAACATCAGGACTTCCTACAGCAGGCGTGATGATGTCATCCACAGGAGTGCTCAGTGCTGCCTTTGAAACGTTTTTCAAAGGACCTCAGCAGAGAAGAAGCATCAGGCTCAGGTAGAGGCAGACTGAGAATTTTGCCTAGGATACTACAAAGTACGTTTCTCAAATACTTTATTGAATAAGTTACATAAGATATGCCCAGACACCTGCAGCTAAAGTCCGTCAAACAAAGGTTCTTTCAGGCACCTCACAAAGAAACAGAGTATGGTTTAAAAAAAACCCACTGTCTTAAACTTAGCATTGACAAAGATGCTCAAAGTTAGGTTTTGAAATGAGAAACGAATATGTCAATTAACATTTAGACTGCTAAATGAACGAACTAGACTACTCAGGGCAAATAAGGTTTAAAATATTTTCGTAAGATTGTCACAACGTGACCAGATTATCAAACTAAAAATTCGCATGTTGCCGGGAAACTCCGTCGTATTCAAAAACAATTTATTTCAATAAATAAACTTTACAGATGTTAAAACATATCTTGACGTTTCGCACACGATGCCACGAGTGTACGTGTGCAAAACGTCAAGATATGTTTTAACATCTGCAAAGTTTATTTACATGTAAAATGTTTATTTCAACGTTTAAAATGTTGAAATATATGTACACTATTGTGTATATATATACAATTATATACATATACATACACACACTCATCAGTAGAAGTGTCTCATTAAATAGGGCATGTGTCATTTCTGCCTCTGGTGTGGATTGCTGGGTCACTGAAAACTAGGTATTTACTTCCTTATCCTGATTTTTTCCCCTTCTTATCTGTAAAAAGAAGAGCTTTTGATCAGTAAAAGAAGCTTTTGTCACAATATGTGCAAGTTGTAATTTCTCTCTGGAACACATGCTGAGGTAACAGATTCCGACAGAACATTGCTGAGTTTTAGTTTTGCTCCCATGTGAATTGTTCCCATTGTTCAGTGTTCATGTTCCCATGTGAATCCCATTGTTGGCAAAAGGTCATGACAAGACCTACATTTTTATCTGAACACTTACATTAATTTTTTTAATCACTTCCCAATGTGAAATATTTTAGGTCTGAGTTTTCCACATTCATTATTTATACAGCTTCTATCCAAAATAGATTTTCTCCTGTTTAATCATCCTTTAGTTTTACCACAGACAAAGCACATATTGGATCTTCCTCTGCGTGGGTTTCTTCTCTTTCATGGATTTTCACATGTCTCCTTAGGTATGCTTTACTTGTAAAACTTTTACCACAGACTGAGCACATATATGGTTTCTCTTCTGTGTGACTCCTCTCATGTGAAGTGAGGCTTGATCGTTGCTTGAAACTTCTATCGCAGATGGAGCATGAATACGGTTTCTCTCCTGTGTGAATTCTCCCATGGATAATCAGGTGCTCCTTCCGACTGAAGCTTCTACCACAGACCGAGCAAGTGTATGGTTTCTCTTGTGTGTGGATTTTTTGGTGTTCCATATAGCTTGTTCTGTGCCTGAATCTTTTCCCACAGACAGAACAGGTATAAGGCTCTTCTCCTGTATGAATTCTCTCATGTATAACAACCTGTGATTTATTACTGAAGGTTTTTCCACAGACTGAACATGGATATGGTTTCTCCCCTGTATGGGTTCTTTCATGTCCACGAAGGTGTGTTTTGCAACTGAAGCTTTTACCACAGACTGAGCACACATAGTGAGTTTCTCCTGTATGGATTCTTTCATGACTGTTAAGGTTTGATCTGCGTTTAAAGCTTTTGCCACAGAATGAGCAAGTGTATGGTCTTTCTTCTGTGTGAATTCTTCCATGTGAAATAAGGCTACACTTTTGGCTGAAACCCTTCCCACAGACTGAGCACTTGTGTGGTGTCTCTCCAGAATGGACTTGTTGATGTCTAGCAAGGCTGACCTTATGAACAAAGCTTTTATTACAGACTGAGCAAGTATATGTTTTTTCTTCTGTGTGCATTTGTTCATGTACAATATGATACGATCTTTCACTGAATCTTTTACCACAGATGGAGCATGTATATGGCTTCTCGCCCGTGTGGATTCTTTCATGGATAGACAAATAACTTTTCCACATAAAACTCTTCCCACAAACTGAACACATGTATGGCTTCTCTCCTGTATGGATTATCTTGTGTCTAATAAGGTAGTCCTTACGGCTGAAACTCTTCCCACAGATAGAACATTTGTAAGGTTTCTCTCCAGTGTGTGTTTTCTCATGCTTAAGAAGGTATGCTCTGTCAGTGAAGCTTTTACCACATACTGAGCATGGATACGGTTTTTCTCCTGTGTGTGTCCGTTCGTGGCTAATAAGGTTTGATCTGTGACTGAAGCTTTTCCCACAAATTGAGCACATGTATGGTTTCTCACCTGTATGAGTTCTCTCATGTTTAATAAGATGTGCTCTGTCAGTGAAACTTTTACCACAGATTGTACATGGGTATGGTTTTTCTCCTGTATGGGTTCTTTCATGGCTAATAAGATTTGATCTGTGACTGAAGCTTTTCCCACAAACAGAACATGTATTTGTCTTTATACCTGTATGGCTTATTTTGTGACTGTTGAGGTTCGATCTTCGTTTGAAATTTTTACCACAAAACGAGCACGTGTAAGGCCTTTCTTCTGTGTGAATTCTTTCATGAGAAAGAAGGTTACATCTTTGGCTAAAGCCTTTTCCACAGGCTGAGCATTTATACGGTGTCTCTCCTGTATGGACCTGTTCATGCCTAATGAGGCTGACTTTATGAGCAAAGCTTTTATTACAGACAGAGCAAGTATATGTTTCTTCTTGTGTGTGCATTCGTTCGTGTACAGCACAGTATGACTTTTTACTGAAACTTTTACCACAGATTGAGCATGCATACGGTTTCTCTCCTGTATGAATCCTTTCATGGATCATCAAGTTACTTTTCCATGTGAAGCTCTGACCACAGACTGAGCATGTATGGGACTTTTCTCCTTTACGGCTCCTGCTGTGGGTAGTCAGGCAACGTCTCCAGTTCAATCTCTTCTCACTCTTTAAGCATTTATAATGTTTCTCTCCTTTACAATGCATTCGACCATACTTGTGAATTCTCTTTTGGATTTTGGTTTCATTGATGTCACCTGCTGCACAAGATAAGGACTTTCCGATTCTCTTGCCTGAGATCTTTCCGCGGTGCCTCTCTGCTGTACATTGATTATCAGAGATGTCTGCCTTCCCCGGACACTGAGAGATGCTCCCTTGAGTTATTCCTAAAGCTACCTTATTTGCTACTTCTCTAGTGCTTCCTGGCAGAAGATGCTCATCCTCTTCTCCATGCCTGCTGCCTGTTCAAATATAGAAATAAATATAAGACAAAGAGTGTCTTGGCCAAAAAGAAACAGGTTTTATAGCCCCTCATTCATCCTCCTCTTTCAGACCTTCTACCTCATCTGCCAGATGTTCTGAGGGAACCAGCAAGGCCTGGTATTGGGACTCTTAGGGCCCAGCTATAACTAAAAGCTGCCTGCAGGGAGCAGCTCACTGCCACAGGCTCCACTGCATTCTGTGGGTGGCCAGAGACCACGCAGGGGTGGAGAGGTAAGTAAACATTTATTTTACTTACTTTACGCCATTCCCGCATGGGCCCCTACTTGGTCTACTTGGACCTGTGCCAGCTCTTTAGCAAGGCAAGGGGACGTGTCAGAGCCAAAACAGAGTGGAGGGTATCAGTGGCGCCATCGTCATCAATACCCACCCTCTGCCCACCCACCCCCAAATGGTGATGCCATTTGTCAAAATTTCCCGTAAGTAAAAATCTTCTTGCAAATAAAAAAACTGGTATGTCAGGAAGAAAAGTTCGAGTTCAGCCTGTTCCTTCCTGGGCTAGTTTTCCTCTTGCAGGGAGCTTAAAAAAATATATAAGGGAGCACTGAAATTGTGATTCTTCACTCACCATCTGAAATACTAAAATTGATTGTTTTAATGTTCTTTTATTAGAATAAATTGCACACGGGCATATAAATACTGAAAAAGCAAAGGCTTTACAAGAACTTCAGAGGAAATGTTGCAGAATTTTTACGAGACTGATTTTTTTCTTGCTTATTTCTCAGTCAGACTGAGAACAGCAGGAATCAATTCTGACCCATCATTCCCACCTCCTTCTGCTGCAGATGGTAGATAAGAATAGATGGTAGATAAAGTAAACAACAAGAGGGGACAGCATAGTGATAGAACAGTTGCAATAGGATTGGAAGGAAGGGGTTAGAGCACAAACATTTTAAGGAGAAAGGAGAGCCACCGCAACAAGGGAATGAAGTCTCCTTATTATATCACTGTGTAAACACAACTGACTTGGAAAAACAGCGCTCAAAATAAATGCAAACTTAGACTGATTTTGGAGCGTGAGCTATCCCTCACCTGACTGGATGCCCAAGGCAGTCGTGCATTCCTTGGATGCCTGGAAATCCAAGCCCCACGGTTCCTCTTTGGGTTCCAGCTTTATTATCACACCAGGAAACCCTGAGCAAGAGGAAAAAGGAAACGGAAGGCAGTCAGGGGTCACTACCTTTTGCAGCATCAACGTTTTTAAATTAGCGAATGGGTAATCTGAACATGCACTGAATAAGTCTGTTGTGAACATCAAACTGTTAGGAGGTCAGGCATGAGATGTCACACACGGATCTGAGTTTAATATTTCCTTTTCACATTTTTATACCACCCTTCCTCCAAGGAGCACAGGGTGGTGCACATTGGCATCGCTGGAGGTGGGGCGGAACGTTAAGTTTCGCACCGCGCTGACCTCCATTACTCACCGGCACGAGGCGGCCCCACCCCCTCGCCTTCGGAGCCATTCAGTGCGGCAAAGGCAACACGCAGGAGACTCCCTGCACGTTGTCTTTGCCCCACTGAATGGCTCCGAAGGCGAGGCTGCCTCGTGCCGGTGAGTAATGGAGGCCAGCGCGGTGCAGAACTTAGCGCTCCGCCCCAGCAACGCCACTGGTGGTGCACATGGTTCCTTCTCTCCTTTTATCCTTCTGTTTATATTTAACAAAATAAGTTGATGTGTTGATGACATGGACTTAGCTTGACATAACCTGAGCTGACTTCAGGTCAGTAAAAGAGCAGAAAGTAGGATCTAGCTGGTTTGTGTCATTCTGTGATATTGTGGGACACAGAGGTCTGTAAGAAATGGTAAATAGCTACTCCCCTTCATCCTTCAAGACATGTCCTCTGCACTATCATTCTGGAGCATCTGAAAGCTTTGTCTGTGTGTATTTTCTTTCATTGTGGAGAAATCTGGGAAAGCTGTAAGGTTGACAGCTTCAGAACCCTAAAATTGCGTGCCTCATAGGGCAATAACAGGTCTACAGTCAGTCACTGCAGGGCTTAAGGAGTCCTGCATTAGCTCCCTGTGCACAGTGCTGCTAGACAGAGGTGACAACCAGAGGTTTTTCAAGCCGGCAAGAACGAGAGTCAAACTAAACATGACATTAAATGCATCAATGTAGCTTTGTCTTCCTTTGTTTTAAATGCCAGTTTGGGGGGGGGGTGATCTGGACCAGTGGTTCCCAAACGTTCCCAGCCCATGGCTCCCTTGACCCCTGTGGCTCCCCATTCCGGCCCATGGCTCCCCATTACATTACCCCACCTCAGTTACCCCAATAATTGGGATGAAGGTATTCTAGTTATAGAATGTAACAAAATAAAAATATAGCAGTTTAAGTGGTTAAACTATATTTTTTTATTTACAAAAAATGTTTCTGAACTTTTTTTTTTTTAAACACAGGTAAAATTAACCACACTAAGCAGTTCCAACCTAGCAGTTCCAAAGCATGTTAATGCAAGTCGATAAATAGGTACCGCTTGCGGGAAGGTAAACAGCGCTCCGTGTTCCAGCTGCATGCTACGCGCTGCGGCAAGGAGAGTCACGCCGGTCACATGACCATGGAGACATCTTCGGACAACGCTGGCTCTTCGGCTTTGAAATGGGGATGAGCACCACACCCTAGAGTGGGACACGCCTGGACTTAATTGTCAGGGGTCACCTTTACCTTTAAAATTAACCACACAAAAAATTCTCGTGAGACAGCTGTGCTTGTTTGTCCTTGCATAGCTCATCAAATCTTGGTGTAGTTTTTGAGATGGCAATACGCAGTTCTTTTTCGATGTTAACGTTTGACCCATATTCAGACTTAATCACTGCAACTGCCGAGAAACCAGCTTCACAAAGGTTAGTCGTGGCAAACAGGATCAAAACACGCAGGGCTTTCTTACTTATCACTGGGTATTCAGCTTCAGTTTGGCACCAAAACTCAAGCAGTGACTGGGACCAGAACCTCACTTTCAACGTTGAGTCAGCTGCCAAGTCAATGAGCTGCTCTGCTTCCTCGTTATTGAAATGCGGAGGCGTCTCGGAACTGAAGGGGTCTCTAACCCATTGCTCCACTTCATCTTCTGGGAAATACGTTTGCAGGTGAAGATGCAGTTGGGACAAATACTGGACAATCACCGCCCTCAGTTCCTCCTTTAATGGCATCTCATTTGTTTGCAGAAACTGGTCCAATGACGGAAAACAGCTATAGTCGCTTTTACTTATGCTGCTTCTCCAAAGGATCACTTTCTTCTTCAACCCAGTGACGTGGTCGGATAGCTGCAAGATGCTGGTATTGCTGCTTTGCAAGGACTTGTCCAGTGTGTTCAGTTTTTCAAAAAGGTCAGAAAGAAAAGCCAATTGTATTACAAAGTCTGAGTCAATAAATTTGTCAGCCAGGCAATGTTCCTGATCGCGTAGATAGGAGTATATTTCATTCCTCAGCTCATACAGTCTAAGCAGGGAGTTGCCGAGAGACAGCCAGCGAGAACTGCTGTAGAACAAGAGGCAGGAGTGATCGGCACCCAGGTTATCACACATCTTTGCAAAAAACCTCGCTTTCACTGGTCTTGTTTTAATAAAATTCACCACCTGGATGACTGTGTTCACAATTTCGTGCAGTTCTCCAGCCAGTGCTTCCCTGTGTATGATACAGTGTGTCCAAACAGCATTAGGTGCTTTGGACCGTATGAGCGCTTGAAGTCCTTGGTAGCATCCCGGCACTGAACGACCCCCATCGGTACAAACCCCAACACATTTCTCCCAGTCAATCTGACTCTGCACCATAAAATTGTCCACAACCTCAAACAAGTCTCCACCTGTAGTTCCACCTTTCAGTTCTTTACAGAACAGCAAATCCTCTACAATTTCTTTCCCGTTAACAAACCTGACATAGCAAAGAAGATGGGCGTCCTTATTGTTGTCGTCTGTTGCCTCGTCCAACTGGATTGCAAACTCCTTCCCTTTTAAAGTACAAGCAAGCTGATCGTTAATATCTTCAGCCATATCCTCTATCCTACGGCTGATGGTAGTATTAGAAAGAGGCACTTTGAGCAGCTGTTTGCCCGCATCTTCGCCAAGCAGGATAGTTACCATGTCAACAGCAGCAGGCAAAATCAGCTCCTCTGCAATTGTGTGGGGGTTTTTACACTGTGCCACACGATAGGCCACTTTATAAGAAGACAGGAGGGCATTAACTTTGGGCTGCTCTGAGAAAGTGGCCTGTTGTTGTTTGGCTTCTTTGAGTTTCCTTACAAAGAATTCCCTGGGCTTTCCAGCCAATTGTGGGTGACGAGTTTGCAGATGACGCTTAAGATTGTGTCGAAGCATTGACCCTGCAGCAAGAACTTTTAAACAGATCACACACTGAGGACGTTCCTCATTATTGACCTCTACATATGTGAAGCCATGATCTAGAAAGCTGTCGTCGTACTTTCCGCTCTTGGCTTTTCGTTTCCTGCCCCCATTTTCCTCAGAAGAACTTGGGACTTCACTTTGCTCAGAGGAACTTGCACTTGGTATTAAGGCTGCGAACCTCTTCATTGGATCCAAACTAAAGCTGTCAGAGCTTACATGCACTCGCTGAATGTCCTGGAGAGATCCAGGTGCTGATCCATACAGCTTTGATCTCTAAAAAAAAACCAATACAAAAATTCAATTAGATTTAATTAAATCGGGGTGGCCAATCTTCCACCATTAGGGCCTTTGTGTTCTTAAGACAGAATCTCGGCAGCTGCAGAATCTCGGCAGATGCAGTTGCTGATGGTGCTGCTAAAGCAGATGCACCTGCTGAAATGCCCTCACCTACACAACCATTAAAGAGCCAGGAACATTCATGTTGAAAGGTTGGCCACCCCAGAATTAAATAGAAGTAGTGTGCCTGTGCTAAGGAGAGACAACAGAGAACGACTGCTGCTTCTGTGATCTGTAAGCTTCAAGACAACACACCTAACTGTCCTTTCTTAGAAACAGAATACTGGACAAGATGGGGATTTTTGGCCCAAGACAGCAGGACTCTTCTTTTTGACTCACCCTGGTGGGAGGTCTGACACTGAAATGCTTTGTTTGCATTTCTTATGAAAACAGGAGCATTTGGGATGAGGTTTGGCAGGGGCTGTGCCAAGGACAGACAGACAGACAGACACTTAACTCCTAACTGGGCAGAGAAGATGAAAAGAGTCTTAACAAACAACAACAACAGGGATTGGAATTCCTACTGAAATAGCCTCTAGTCAAGTGTGTTGGTGATGGGTGGGTTGTTGGGGTGAGAATTCCCACATATGCCCCCTAAAGAAATAAAAGTGATAAACTTCTCTAGGGGGAGGGACCTCAGCAGGAGAATGAAGTGCAGCTCAAGATTAGCTAACCTTGTTTTCACCTCCTCCAAGCTTGTCTCCATTCCACCCACCCACCAAACCGCCTTGCTAATGCCTCCCACACAACCTCAAACCTCAAACAAGCTTGCACCATATTGTCTCCACAGCACACTCTCAACCCCCAACCTCCCCAGGGTCCAGTAATTTGAGATTCCTAGTTCATTCCAGGGGAAATGTACTAAAAAATGCCTCAGAGCCCATGAAGAGTGCCATTCCCTTTCCAGTGAGCAAGTGAAGCCACTCTCAAGAGTTTCACAGCCTGGTTTCATCCACACCCCATCCATGATCCCGATCTTCTGCTGGGGCTACCCACCCCCTCCCTTGTTCGTTTCGTTGCTTGCAGCCCAGTTTCACACATCCCCATCCATGATCACCATCAGCTGCTGCCTGCTACCCGCCCCCTCGTTGCTCTCCTTGGTCCTGGCTGGCCTTCGGCCTCTTCCTCAGCGACTGGTAGGGAGATGGTGCGATCCTGCTAGGAAGCAGCGGTCCTCCAGTCTCGCACCAGGACTCTAGTGCCGAGTGTGCTTGCCAGCCAGGCCCTCCCCGACGTCAAGCTTACCTCGCGGTGCGGAGTGGGCCTGGCCGGCAAGCACACTCAACACCAGACATGAGAGGCCTCCTGTGACCCTACACTGAGCATGCTGCCGACCGGGCTCTCTCTGCACCACAAGGTGAGCCCAACGCCAGACACCCTCTGCCTTTCCCGCAATGACTGCCCCCCCTTACCTGATTCATTAGGCTGCCAGTTGAGCTAAGCTCAGACGAGTCGCCACTTCGTTCACCAGCCTCCTCGTTCACCAGCCTCCTCGTCTGCCAGCAGGTTTCCAAAACGCCACTGCACGGGACGCCCCTGGCTGCTCTCCACGACGCACCTGCGCATCGCGACGCACACTTTGGGAACCATGGATCTGGACCATGCCATACATGGAGGAGCAGATTAACTCTCTCCACCATAATCCTAACCCAGACCAACCCTACCCCCAACTCCTAGTTGTCTTGGGAGGGAAATTTCCACTGGCGGTTTCCACCTAGGACAAAAAACAGTTGTGGAGGTCCTGATCTGAATTCGGGCTGCGGCAGGGAGAAGGAGTTAACACTCCCCTCCCCATGCACTATGGGTCCAGCCCCCCTGCTGTTGGTTTTTTTATTTAAAACAACAACAACTAAGGAGGGAGCTACATAGATACATTAACATCATGTGTTGTTTGACCCTCCGCAGAATTCTAGCCAGGTCAGAAACGGCACAGCAGCAGCTCTGTCTGCTTCCAACCTTCCGAAGTGCCGTGGGGCAAAGGAAGAGATCGCGTCTCCCCAGAGGGGAGGCACCCCAAAATCCTGGGAGTTGGCTCTGGTTGTGACTCTCGTGTTACATGAAGCCCTCCTTCACCTGTCTGGTCTCCAGCGATGTCTGCAATTTGCCGAGATCCTCCGTGATCCCTGTTGACCCATGGGCATGGCTCCTCTTTTGGCTCTTCCTTTACTATGATGTCAAGGAATCCTGAATCAAGAGTAACACATAAGATGAGGTGGTTGGAAGGGCTGCCAGGCTTGGACAATTAATTAGATAGGGCTGGGCTGCCAATCTGACCAACCATCACCACCACCCTGGAGTCCTGGAGGTCACTTCCAGTAAGGGAACATTTGGTCCCTTGCTCAGAGGTAAGCTTTCTGCCCCCGCTGGGTCTACTTGGAACTGCGCCAACTATTTGACTGGCACAGGTCCTAGTGGATCCAGCAAGGCAGATCAAGGCCGAGAAGGGGGATAGGATATCAACGGTGCTGCTGTTGCTGCTGCAGATTAGCACCCGCTTCCCAGCCTTCACACACACACACACACTCTCCCCACCCGGCCTATGGGTCTCCTCAGACACACACCATCTCTTTTGGTGGTGTATGTCCGAGAAGGGAAATGGAGCAGAGAGATATTAAAAAGAGGGGATAAAATCCAGCGAGCACCATTGCCTCTGGCTCCTCCTTGCCCCTGGTTCTGCCCAAGGAACAGCCCCCTCCTCCCCCTCCCTGCCCACAATTAGGCCCCTGCCGCTGACTTACTGGCTCCAAGAAGGCCGCTGCCACACGGCCAGCACCACTCACCATTTCCAGCAGTCAGGCTGTGCTGCCAGAACTGGAGTTCTAGCAGTGCAGCCCAACCATAGGATTGGGCAGTTAAGACTGCAATCCTATATACACATTTACCAGGTGTACGTCCCAGTGAACTCAGTGGAGCTTATTGCTGTGTAGACATGAATGGTATTGCATAGTAATCAAGTAATAGTTGATTAATCGACTAAAATGTACAGGTGGGCCCCCATATCCACTGATTCGCTATCCACGGTTTCAGTTATCCACGGATCGTGGAGACCCCCCCAGGCTTGTACTTTTTTCCCAGTAAGCTTAGTTTCTTCCTTGAAGAAACAGGAGAAGCAGCCTCTGGCTGCTTATTACAGGCAAGTAGAACGAGATTAAGTACTAGAGAGGCTCTGCAAGGTTAACAGAAACCTTGCAGAGCCTCTCTAGGACTTAGTCTCGTTCTACTTGCCTGCAATGGAGGCTGCTTCTCTGTTTGTTTTAAGGAAGAAACAAAGCTTGCTGAAAGAAAAATAAGAGCTGGGGGGGGGCAAGCATGCCTGCCTGCAGGGGAGGCAAGGTGGGGGGGGGGGGGCTCAGGAAACCATGGAGGGGGTGTTCGCTCATCCACGGTTTCAAGTATCCACAGAGGGGCCTGGAACATATCCCCAGCGGATATGGGGGCCCACCTGTATTTAATCCGGCGATGGCCCTAGTGGTCGCATGTGAATTCTGACAGTCTCTGATCAAGGTGGAGCACAGCAGGCTGGCAAGACAATTGGGGGAGGAACCAAAGTTGAATGGAAGAATGTCTGCTTTGCATGCAGAATGTCCCAGGGGCTCGAACCCTGGCACCTACCGCTAGGCTGGACTGGTAAGACCCCACTGCCTGAAATCCCGGAGAACCACTGCTAGTATAGACAATACTGAGCTAGACGGACCAAGGCTCTGACTCGGTTTATGTCAGCTTCGTGTGCCTGTAAGACATTTGCTCAGTACCCGATGCTTTCTTATAAAATGATGTGTTAAATCCCTTACCTAAAGTGGAGCTCGAAGGAACATCCCCTCCCTCTGGCTGATCCAGAGTCCATGGCTCTTCCACCTTGGCGACCTCATCAGAATTAGGAATGGGAGGTTCTGCTCGGGGTAGAAAGAAACAGACTTTGAAAGAATTTTGTAGCTCTTTCCTCAAAGAGCTAGATGTACCCCTCTCCAGCACTGGAACACCTATCTTGACAAATTAATTTCTTATCTTAAATATGGGGGAAGAATATTGATAAAAGATCAGTATTAAGGTCAGAGCCTCCAATTTTTTTTAAAATGAAATATAACTTCACAGAATGGCATGCCACTGTGTATTCTTCCTTGTTGCTCTTTGTCACACGTAAAGAAGCACAGGCCAACATGGTAAAAGAAGCCACTTATCCCTCTCCTGAGCTAGTACCTTGGAAGACCTCCGATTCTTGGTGATGCAAAAGCCATGGCTCTTCTTGTTCCACCTTTATTGTCACATTAGAAAGCCCTGATCAGGAGAAAGATGTAAGAAAAACGGGTTGCAGAACTGGATTTTGGATGAAAAACAAATAGTTTGGATGAAAAACAAATAGAACTGGATGAAAAACAAATAGTTACAAGATGATGTGGATGTGATGCTCATCCCTAAGTGACAGCACAGAGAGCATCTAATAGGGGCTTGCAATACATATGAAGCCATAGTCCACACCACAATCGTAGTAACAAAGGAGATGCAGGCTGCAGAAACATTTGTCTCAGCAAAACACTATTGTGTTCTGATTGAATGCTGAGAGAAGGTGATCTGTTCACATCAAGTACTTCCTTAACAGAAAGCGTCTGGCTGTTATACAACAAATAAATTGGTCTGCATTGATTGCACAAAAAAGATAATCTTGGGGAAAGAAGCCACTTATCCCTCTCCTGAGCTCAGGGGCGTCACTGGAGCGTGGCGGGCCGCCTGGGGGTTACGCGCGCCATGGGGTGACGCGTGCACCCCCTCGCGCGTCACCTCCGTGACGTGCGACACCCTCTGGACGCTCCGAGGCCGGCCCGGGAGCCGGCCTCGGAGCGTCCGACCCCGTCGGCGCGTCCATCCGACCCCAGGCAGCGCGTCCATCCGGGTATTTCCCGGATTTTCGCGCATGCGCAGACCCGTTTTGAGGGCTTTTGCTTTTGCCCTCAAATCGGGTCTGCGCATGCGCGAAAATCCGGGAAATACCCGGATGGACGCGCTGCCTGGGCCTTCTTTCAGAAGGCCCTGGAGCGCCGACGGGGTCGGACGCTCCGAGGCTGGCTCCCGGGCCGACCTTGGAGCGTCCGAAGGTCGACCCAATGCGACGCGGGGGGGCCCCGGGTCGCCCCCACCCCCCCGCGCCTCGATAACAGAGTGTCACTAGGGTGACGCGCGTCCCCCGCCCCGGGGTGACGCGCGTCCTAGTGACGCTACTGCCTGAGCTGGTACCTTGGAAGACCTCCGATTCTTGGTGATGCAAAAGCCATGGCTCTTCTCGTTCCACCTTTATTGTCACATCACGAAGCCCTGAGCAGGAGAAAGATACAAGAAAAACGGGTTAGGAGGAGAGAGGTTGGCTTCCTGGCCCAGAGAAGAGCAGAACTGGATTTTGCGCAAATCTCTGGAGTTTAGGACGATATGTACTTGGATATTGTATGAGCGGGGTTTCTGTTCCCTCACCTGCATTGTGCTCTGATGTAACCTTCATTTTCTCCCAGGCTTGCCAATGTAGAAACTGTGTGTCTTGCTCAAGCCATGATATCAGACTGGGTTTAGGAACTGAAAATCCTGTTCAATTATTCAGAAATAATTAGGTGAAATTTAGGATCTGTAGTATGGTCCTCTGTGCTAATTTGGTCCTCTGTGCTAAACTGCACAAAATTGTATAGATCCTCTCTCTTAACACTGCCTGCTAGTAGCCACAAAGCTCCATTCGGACAACCTTTCAGCCTGTGGTTTAGAGGATCAGAAAGATGCTGTGGTCTTACGTGTTGCCTCCTCCTTCCTCTGCCCCCTCATCTCTCACATGCCATTTCCCTCCTCCATTTCTGGGTTCCTCAAATCATGAGCTACATTTGCAAACCACAGTTTGGAGGTTAGTTAAGTTTGCAGGCCAAATTCCACGCCCCAAAAAGGGCCTTTTAAGGCAACTTATATGAATAAAGTTAAAAACAATAATAAAATAATTAGTCAACTAGATAGGTTGATGCTGATCATAGTTTGCCCAATTCACTTGTCATCGTAAACAATAATCAGAGAAATCTGAGAATGGAGATGGAAATAGGTCTGCGAGAAAAGGACAAACACAAGCTTATGCCACTTGGGGAGGGGCTCCAGTTCACTGGAGAGCTGCTGCCAGCCTGCTAGAGGGACCAAGGGTCTGAAATAATCAGTTCTTGAGCCTCCAAACCATAGTGTGGAAGCTTACCTGCCCGGAGACTCTGTCTTTCAGAGAAATCAGCTGTCAAAAATTGGAGAACATATCTTCTTTATTTATCTTTATTCAGTTACAAATATATCCCTTCACTGCCCGTCACAAACGCTGGGATTATTTGCAAAGGTGCTGAAAATAAAATGGCCAGTAGCAACCATATACAGTACATGTATATATCCATGGTATAATAACCATATCTGGAATACTGTACAGTGTGTAGTTCTGGCTGCCCTTTCTTAACAAGGACTTAATAGGGCTGGTGAAGGTACAAACAAAACGATCCAGGGATTCCAGCATTCCTCTGACAGGAGAACCAGTCTCCTCCAGCTGCCACCCAGTTCTCCTTTGCACCCCTGCAAACCTACTGCAGGCAAGAGACAGAAGAAAGTTCTTCATCATGGGGCTGGTGCTTCAGGTGGGTACAGGGGCTACAGGTGGGGCCCTCAGGGTGGGCTGGGTGATCTTTGACGTCAGCTCTGCCTTTTCCACAGAACTAACCTCACATCTTCAGAAGCCTGTTGTTCAGCAAATCTCCCTCAAAGCAGCCAGGGTGAACCAGCCAGAGGTTTCTGTCAAAAGACTGAAGACAGAACCTTACCTAGGGAGGCTACATGTTCATAATTGTCCTGCATGACTTCACGATACAATGCTTTTTGATACCGATCCAGCAGTGCCCATTGTCCTTCAGTGAAATAAATAGCCACATCCTCAAATGTCACTAGGTCCTGAAAAAAAAATATGTAGGACTTCTGTAGTAAATATTCAAAGTGCTTCAGAATCACTGCCTTAATCTTTCCAACATGGTAAGCCGGATCTACTAACTGTAGCGGACAGTTAGTACTTGCTGTGGTCAAGCACGCAGGCTGAGCTGAGAAGTGAACTAGGAGCTTCCTGGCTCATAGCTGAAGCTCTTAACCACTGCATCATAGCAGCTTCCCCAAAGCAAACAGCTACCTACTCAGTTCCTGCAGTCTCGGAAGAAATGCCAACCTTTCAGTCATCTCCCAGGCTTTGACTTACAGAAGATAATTTGGAATTCATTGCTTCCCTCACCACACAGTCGGAGAAATTTTCTGCACTGCATAAGCAGATAACACAGTAGGCCTTCAAGAATTTCAGGTCTTGAGGCCCACCTTGTATGCAAAACTACATGTTATGTTAAATACACAGTTTAGCCCTGTGTGTGTGTTTTCTAAAACTGAAAGTGCACAACAGGTGTGTGTGTGTGTGTGTGTGTGTGTGTGTGTGCACGTGCATGCGCAGAATCAGCAATAAGCATAGGAATGTGGCGCATGGGGAGGAGGTATTAAACCTTGCCCCTTGCACCACAGTTCCAATAAAATTCTGCCCCACTTCAAAGCTGATATTTGCCTCAGAAGAAAAGCTGCCATTGGAATCAATACACAGAGAACAAGACGCAAAGATTTCCTGCTGACAGGGATCCCCAAACTTTCAGTTACCAAGACCGCATCACTCTGTCTTGCTTTTATGGTGGGTCAGAGAAATACAGAAAATATATACTCTTTGTACACGACTAAGGATGTTCACAATAAGAGAAAAATATTTGCAGCTACAGGTCTGCTTGCTGCCTTGCCTCTCTTTTCAATGGGCTCTCAGAAAAAGCAACCCAGCCTAGAGGTTGCTTCAACCAGCAGAAGAAAGAATGTACATGCTGGTGGGCAGGGGTGAGGGAAGAAGCAAAAGAACCAGGAAGGCTGCAAATAATTATAATACCGCTGGGCTCAGCAGGCTGGTCAAAATGTGTTGGTGGGCCAGATGTGACCTGCAGGCCGTAGCTTCGGGATCCCTTCACACGCACTCCCTGTACTCTCTCATGTATGAGAAGAGTTCTAAAGCTTCTACTGACGGTCTTGACTGATTTCCCATTACATATAGAAAGCCACAATTAGGTCAAACTATGGTTAGGTGACACAAACCAGAATCAAATTATGGTTTCAGATCCTGGTTTGTTACCTAACTGTGGTTTGAATAAATACAGAATGGGAAACTGCAGGTTAGTCAAAACCAAAAGTGGAAGCTTTAAATCTCTTCTTGAGTGTGAAAAAAGGAGGAAAGGAAAGGGGGGTGCATATGAGAATAGCCCACTGGCAAGTCCTGAGCCATCAGTTGAAGACCAAAGAAACAAAATACGTAACTCTAGGGCCCCTTTAGCTCCAATGGATGATAGAAAAGTGTGCTCTGTGGTGCTCCCTTTGACATTACCTTCATTGCAAAGGAAACCTCCCACTTCACCCGGCCATACCTGAGGCGACTCTGTTGCAGTTGTTTCCATTTTCCAGGGAATATCTGTTGACAATCAAGGATATTATGCTGTAGCCCGTGAGGGCTGGAAATGTAATGGAGGTGACAGCCAACGTAGTGGAGGTGACAGCCAATGAATTAAGATTATCTTCTTTTCACATCAAGCCTGAGACAGTCTTCTATCTGAAATGAATGATGAGAAATCAAGTGTTTAAGTAAAGTGATACATTTGCCTCATATGAAACAAGAAAAGGTGGTGGATGTAACAAGAAGACTATCTAGGTCGATGCAGGCCAGTTTAACAGGCTTAATTCCATTCCACGGCAGTTCCCAGTTTTTTAAATTGTCTGGCAGTTGGAAATGAACAGTTGTGTTGCTGACCGCGGAGAGTGTAGGGTTTAATCTGAGACTGGATCTCAGCCCCACCATCTTTTTTTCAATACCAGGTCTCAGGCCTAGAGAAGATCAAGTAATGAAAAATGACTGGCATGTCTCTGTGCCTTCCTCATTCCCCTGAGTAATCATAAACAGTCCCCAGACATCCATAATTCGTAAGAAGGGCTTTTGGATCAAGGGAGTATCATCTTCTAGCCCCCAATCTGAGTGGCACAGTGTGGGGGAAACGGTGTTGGGGAAGAAACTGGTGTTGACCCAAAAACTTAGGGACTCTGGCCTTTTCACTGCTACAACAGCCGGGGGGGGGGGGGGGAGATTATTAGAACTGAAGGAAGCACTTTGCCTTCAATCTTCAAAAATCTCCACCCCACCCCCAACTCTTTTTATTTCATGGGAATCACAGGCCTTAAAATCTCCATCCCATCCTGGATGGGATGAAGATTAGAATCAGGGGATATGCACTGATCCTTTTAGAATACTAACCAGCTTTCCAGCACCGATGCAACCCTACTGCAGCCCCAAGGTAAGGGAACAAATGTTCCCTTACCTTGAGGATCCCCCCCCCAACTAGAATGCAGTGCACACCCAGTTGGCATGGCTGCATCTGTGCTGGAAAGTTTGCTAGGATTGGGCTAACATCATAAGGATTTGTGCAGGTCAATTTGCCCCAATATTTTCCCTGTTTTTCCTTCCTCAGTTGATGCTCAACTGTCTTCAGTCTTGGCACTGAGCTGGCCCCACATCTCCCCTTGCTGACGCTCTAGCTAGCCCACTATTCTCCTCACCTCTCCACATTTCCTCTTCCTCTCTTGCTTTTCCAATCAAGGGAGCTAGAGAAGAAACAATGGAGGCAAGTGGATAAATGGAGGTGGGCATCCGCCACCAATCTGCTACCCGAGGTAGCTCTCTCCATCAGTTCCACGAATGGGCTGGCGGCCTGGATAATGTAGTAGGGGGTGGAGACACAACTGGAAAATTCTCTCCCCACAGCACAATCATTCAAGACTGAATGAGTGCAGGGACTAGACGAGTAGGTTGTTGCTCACCCAATCCCAGATCTCTGAAGCCCGAGTTACACTGTACGCGTGCGGCCAACGTGCGGCCAGCGTACAGCACGGCATGGGCACGCACGTCAAATGGAGCCTACCGTTGGCAGCCGGCGCTGGCCCATCGGCAGCCTACGTCCCCGCAGGGGCAAAGTCGACCTCGCCTCGACTTTTGCCTGTTTCTGGAACGTTGGGCCAATCGGGGGGGGGGGGCAGTCCTTTGAACTGTGGGGGTGGGACACGTTTTACACGGTAGCCAATCACAGGGCAGATGACAGAAAATCTCTTAAATAATAAGGAACTAAATAATAAAAGACATTAAATAGAGACTTATTAATAAAGTGAACTGGAGGCGGAGGGGTGGCAGGGGAAGGTGCCATTGGGCAGTGATTTTCAACACGTTCTCCCGAATACTGTGGATTGGTTACGGCTCGCTCCGGCTGTACCCGGGCTGCGTCAGACGCAGACGGAGCGCGAACGTGGATAGTGTAGCTCGGGCTTGAGTCAAACAACACGTTACAGTCAGAGGCGTCGCTAGCCCATTTTCTGGGGGGGGCACTGTTTGGCACACCCCCCCAGGTCTGCACTCCCCTCACTCCGCGCCGCCAAATGCGGTGCCGCAAAGAAACCCCGTTTCTGCGTCCTTTTTTTGCAACTGAAACTCTGTGTTGTTCAGCCCTGTGTTTTAGGTTTGCATGTTTCAGATAACAGAGGCCTACAGGGGGCTGTCAGGATTGTGTCTACAGGGAGGGGAGTTTAACCCTTTTCCACCATGCTGCAGCCCCAACAAATTGCACCACCAAAGCTGCTTATTCGAAGAGGGAAGCTACTTTTGATGGCAACAGACGCTTCCCTCGCAGAGCTGATGATGACATCTTCGGGGGCAGGATTTTCATCAGGGACGAGTTACGTATCCCCGCCCCATGCACTATTATGGCCCCAAGTCTGATCAGCCACCCTTTCCCCCCCGCAGCTGCAATTTAATGACCAAGGACACTTAAACACTCAGGGCCAAACGACACGGGTAACGTGACGTGTAGTTTGGTCGTCAGCATTCTAGCGCTACCCCAGCATCTCTTCTTACCGCCTACGTTCACAAACGTCACGAGACAACGGGACTGCAGAAATATGCGGACGCAACGTGGGAAAGGAAGCCTCTCTCAAACAACTCCTTCGAGTCGACGCTCTGAAGAACCGCGTTGCTTGTCCCTCCCCTCCGTGTCTCACCAACACATCGCTTTGCTCAGTTGCTTCTCTGCCCGCCCCAGCCCTCTCCAGGAGCTGATTCCTCCTCCTGGCTCTTCGTCGATCTTGTACCGAGCAGTTCTCAGCGGCGGGCCTCTTCCTTTGCCTCCGTGCCTGCCAGACACAGCGGCGCTTTTCTTTATAAGATACAAATTCGAGGTGGTGTTTTGGAAGTATCCCATTTAATGCTGCACCGGTTTTCTTGCAAGAACGGGGGTGGGTGGGTAATGGAGGATAGGCTGCTTGTGTTCCACTTCCTATCATGTGACCGAAGCCAAGCCAGACTCCTGGCAACATACACTCAGGCAATCTGCTGCCCCTCAACTCATGGATTAGTGGAGATGTGCATTTGGTTAGCAGCGATGTTTTGGGGCCTGTTTAAGCCTGGGGCCTGCAGGGGAGAGAAATCCTCAGCAAAACCACTGTAGCTTTTTCTTCCTCTTTTTCCACCCTTTCCTGCTGTCCTTCTGCTTCCCAGGGTGACATAAGCTTGTGCCCTGATAGTGTTCAGATTTCTTGCAGGGGAAAATACAAAGTGGGCTCTGCGCAAACGTTCATGAGTTTTACAACTAGTCAAACCGACTGTCGATCACAGCCCATGACTATGGATTGTACTGTTTAAAAACGTTTCCAAAAACATCCATTCCTTGCCCAGGGGTAAGCCTCAGCAGCAGGGGGTGAGGTGTCTGTCTACTTAGACCTGCAGCAGTGAAATTGCTGGCAGAAGTCTGTGTGGACCTGGATCGGGGCCAGGAAGGGTGTTAGGATTTGGTGGCGGTTGCCACCAAATCAGTCCATTTCCCGGGCTCAGAATGCTGACTCATTCTACCTTCCCCGTCCCGCCTTCCCCACCACCTTACCTGCGTCAGGGGGTCCTGGAAGGTCTGCTGATGCGCACGGGAACGCTCCAGCCTTCCCACCAGCGCTCCAGGAGCACGCATCTCCACGCACTGCCAGAGTGAGGTTTGCGACTGCTGTGAAGCAGTCTGCGCTGGCAGAACACTATTTCTGCCAGCAAGAGAGCCCAATAGGATTGGACTTCCCATTCTGGAACAAAGAGTCCAGGAATTAGAAAGAAAATATACAATTTGCCCTTGAGCTGGTCTTTTATTAGAGCTTAAAAACTCCTGTACTGATACCAGCTGGGATATTATTCAGATCCAGTGAAGAAATGCCTTTCAAAATAGCACATTAAACATTAAATGTTAAGCCTAGCAGAGTTGCCCTTGAAGCAGAATGTTTAAGTATTTTAATCATGTCTGTTTGCCTATTAGCATGGGGAGAACTCTTGCATAAACAACTTCACCACTCCCTCCTCTTTGGAATGGCACACACATTAGGCTGGCTCCTGGAGCCAGGAGCTCCCTTGGACTAACTAAATTAAGTCCCACATGACCGGCTGGGACCATCATGAGGTGTCAGATTCTATTGTAAAGCTACCTCCTCTCATTGTCCCTAAGAAATGTAAATCAGTAATCACCTCAAGACTTGTATGCCCACCTGGTCATGCACCTCTCTTGTAAGCATGTAATGGTCAGTTCTGGAAGGTATAAAAAGTGTGCTCACTTGTAGCAAAGGGTCAGCATTCCCTTCCTGGGGTGTTGTCCACTGCGCTGCGTAACAATAAACCCACACTTTTTCCTTGTTTACCAGTTTTCCTGGTCCTCCATTATTAATTATCATCTGCTTAAAATTTCACTACACCCTATAAAAGGATACACTTCTATAGAGTAGGCTAAGGCTTAGGAGTAAGTTTCAGCACCTGTGAGTAAACCGACAGAATTTAGATGTTCATCCAGTCTTCTAGTTCTGTTGGGGGGACAGGACGTTTTTGTAGGGCTTAGAACACTGCAGCTGTCAGCCATACTGTCTAGAAATGCGGGAAATCCATTAGTTACAGAAGCAGAAAGGATACAATAAGGTACTCCATCCCTTTTTGTGACTAATAGCAGCTTTGTGCAATGCATGTGTGATTTAAGGCAGGAGAACAGTGCAGGGAGGGAAGGGTTAAAGCACCTGCCACCTGGTTTTAACGTAAGAAAGGATGTCAGAAAATCCAGTCTCAGATCTCTCACACGAAATCTACGTAGTTCAGCCCTGAGGAATGCAGGTCATGAGACAGGAAGTTAGATCAGAAACAGAAACCGCGTCTAAATTCCACACTTCCATTATTGTGCAGACAGAAACACTGGTTGCACTTATAACTGCAGCATGCAGGTTCCATTCACTGGGCCACCAAATGTATAGATGTCAAACACTTTATTTAATAAATTACAGAAGATTCTCCAAGTCATCTGCAGCCCAGTGCACCAAACAAATGCTCTTTCAAATGCTCACCTCACATAAAAGTACAGCATGGGTGGGTGAATGCAGGTGTGTGTGTGAGATGTTTCTTTTAAAAATCCTCTGAAATCTCAGTATTAATGAAAATGGTCAGGTGTAGGATTTAAAATTAGGATAAATATATCAATTTGAAATTGGACTGTTAACGAGCTGAATCAAGCCCATTCATGGCCCACAACCATTTGCAGATTTGACATGTATGAATAGCATTGTTTGCTAATGTAGGGCACTGGGTGGAGTGGGAAGGGGGAGAGTGTTGTGTAAGACGGTATGTATCATGGGAAAAATGTGTATTTTCTCCTTTTCAGTATCACATATTTGCTTTCCTATTGCTTAAATAATATCTGTAAAACATATTTTCTCTGTTGTCACATAATATGTTTTCTCAGCTTTTAAAACAGCAGCTCCAGAGTCAATTCTCTAATGTCACCAAAAGACCAGGATATAGCTGTCATTTTTATAACATTCTGAGCACTTAGAATTCTCTTAATATGAGATATTTCATGAGCTCTTGTCAATACTTATGTAGTTTCTCTTTTGAGTGGATTTTTCTCCCATTTAATCATACTTACTGCAGTTTTTACTACAAATAGAACATATACGTGGATTTCCTTTGGTGCACATTATCTTGCATGAATTTTCTCATGTCTCCTCAAATATGCTTTGCTTCTGAAGCTTTTCCCACAGACAGAACAGGGGTGTGGTTTTTCTCCTGTATGAATTCGCTCATGATGGATAAGGTTTGATCGTCGATTAAAACTTTTACCACAGACTGAGCATGAATGTGGTTTCTCTCCTGTGTGACTCCTCTCATGGGAAGTGAGGCTTGACTTTTGCTTGAAGCTTCTACTACAGATGGAGCATGAATATGGTTTCTCTCCTGTGTGGATTCTTCCATGTATAATCAGGTGCTCCTTTCGGCTAAAGCTTCTACCACAGACTGAGCAGACGTACGGTTTTTCTTGTGTGTGGATTTTCTGGTGTTCAATATAGCTTGTTCTGTGCTTGAATTGCTTCCCACAGACCGAACAGGTATATGGTTTTTCTCCTGTGTGAATTCTCTCATGTATAACAACTTGTGATTTATTGCCGAAGCTCTTTCCACATACCGAGCATGGATATGGTTTCTCCCCTGTATGGGTTCTCACATGTCCTAGAAGGTTTGCTTTGCAACTGAAACTTTTACCACATACTGAGCACATGAAGGGAGTTTCTCCTGTGTGAATTCTTTCATGACTGGTAAGGTTTGATCTTTGTTTGAAGCTTTTGCCACAAAATGAGCATGTATATGGTCTTTCTTCTGTGTGTGTTCTTTCATGTGAAATAAGGTTAGTTCTCCCACTGCAACCTTTCCCACAGACTGAGCATTTATAGGGTGTTTCTCCTGTATGGACTCGTTCATGTCTAATAAGGCTAACTTTGTGAATGAAATTTTTAGCACAGATGGAGCACGTATAGGTTTTTTCTTGTGTGTGAGTTTTTTCGTGGCTAAGAAGATTTGATCTTTGGTTAAAGCTTTTCCCACAGACTGAACATATATACGATTTTTCTTCGGTATGGCTTCTCTCATGGACAGTCAAGTAGCTTTTCCAGTTGAAACTCTTCCCACAGACTGAGCATGTATATGGTTTCTCTCCCGTATGAATTCCTTTATGACCCAGGAGGCAATCTTTACGACTGAAGCTTTTACCACAGGTGGAGCATTTATATGGGATCTCTCCGGTATGAATTCTTTCATGCTGAAGAAGGCCAGAGCACTGACTGAAGTTTTTGCCACAGACTGAGCATGTATATGGTTTCTCTCCCATATGAATTCGCTCATGTCTGATAAGGCTTGCTTTGCGACTAAAGCTTTTCCCACAAACTGAACATGTATATGGTTTTTCTCCTGTGTGAGTGATCTTATGAGCAATAAGGCCAGAGTTCTGACAGAAACTTTTCGCACACACGGAGCATTTATATGGTCTTTCTCCTGTATGAATTCTCTCGTGTCTGATAAGGAGTGCTTTACGACTCAAGCTTTTGCCACAGATGGAGCAAGGATATGGCTTCTCTCCTGTATGGGTTCTTTCATGACTAATAAGATGGGATCTTTGATTGAAGCTTTTCCCACAGACTGAGCATATATATGGTTTCTCTCCTGTATGGTTTATTTTGTGTCTAATAAGATGCGACATCCGAAAGAACTTTTTCCCACAGACTGAGCATGTATATAGTTTCTCTCCTGTACAGCTTCTCCCATGGGTCATCAGGTAGCATCTCCAACTAGATCTCTTCTCACTGTCTAGGTGTTTATAAGATTCCTCTCCTTTTTGAAGTATTTTTCCAGATTTTTTTATTCTGTTTTGGGCGTTGACTTCACAAATGTTTATTCTCTCACAAGTTAAAGCTTTTCCAGTTCTTTTTCCTGGGCTGCATCCTTGATGTTTTTCTGCCCTGCCATCATTAACAGATACATGAGCCTTCTTTGGATACTGGAAGGTGCTCCCTTTGACAATACCTAATTGCTCCTTATTTGTTGCTATTTGATTAGTGCTTTCTGGTGGGGCGTTCAATGAAAGAGAGAATGTTTCTCCTGTTCAATGAAACAGAATGAAGACAAACAAAAATGAATGGATGTTACAGTCACCTCAACTGTGCATCTCTTATATAACCTTCACTAATCTGCAGATATTCAGATGGATCCAGCAGGCCCTTGAGACCAAGGAATCACAGTCTCAGTGCTATTTAATTGTAACTTCCCGTTTCTAAATGACTACATCCATTTGAGTGGCAAACAATGGCAGGCAAATAGGGCTTGCCCCATAGAAGTTGCAAAATAGAGCATCTCTTCATATCTGCATCATGGTCCTGACATTCAAACAGGAAGTGATGGCTGCATGCTGGTTTAATTTTGTCTTAGCTTTAGGTTCTAGCCTCTCTCTGTTCTTTGGCAAATGCAGACACACATTAACTGAGGGCTATGCTAAACCGTTGAACCATAAGCTGTCGATCAAAAGGTCGGCACTTCGATTCCCGCGACGGGGTGAGCGCTCGTTGCTTGGCCAGCTCCTGCCAACCTAGCAGTTCCAAAGCATGTCAATGCAAGTAGATAAATAGGTACCGCTTGCGGGAAGGTAAACAGCGCTCCGTGTTCCAGCCGCATGCTATGCGCTGCGGCAAGGAGAGTCATGCCGACCACATGACCACGGAGGTGTCTTCGGACAACGCTGGCTCTTCGGCTTTGAAATGGAGATGAGCACCACACCCTAGAGTCAGACACGACTGGACTTAATTGTCAGGGGATTACCTTTACCTTTTTATGCTGCCAGAACTCATGTTCTGCCACACGCAGCTGAACCACCACCGGAAACAGTGGGCAGCAGTGGCCTTCTAGGATGCCCTGGTGCTGGTAAGTTGGCGTGGGGAAGAACAGGGTGGAGAGGGGAAGGAATGGGAGAGTGTCTGGGCAGGGAGGGGGGCGAATGGGAGGCAGAACAGGGGAGGGGAGGGAGGAGCTGGATACTGGCAGTGACTTGCACTGGTAGTCTAGTCTGCCCCCCCCATTCCCTCTCCCTTACTCTCCTCAGATCTGTGCCAGCAGATTGGCGCAGATCCAAGGAAACCCACTGAGGCAGCAGACGCTTGCCCCAGGGTAAGGAAACATTTGTCTCCTTATCTTGAGGAGACCTCCACAACTGCCCCCCCCCACCGCAGGATGCAGCGCATGCCCTGTTGGCATGCCAACAGGGATGTGTGGGTGCAGCTGGTGAGGCAACCCCACCCCCCTTGTAGCTCCAGGTGAAGCACTGCAGCCTAACCTGGGGTTTGTGCACGCACGCTACCCGCTTACTCAAGTGCAAGCAGGTAGTGCGCATGCAATCCCCCGGTTAGGCTGTGGCGCTTTACCAGGAACTTACAAGGGGGCAGGGTTGCCTGACCTGCTGCGTCTGCACCGCTGCATCAGTGGTGGGAAAGGTAGTTAGGATTGGGCCCTAACTTCCTGCCAGGGTCAACCTTCGTACTGTTACCTAGTGACACTGACTTTGATGGAAAATTTTCATACCAAGCCATTTAAAAAGCAACCCTGTAATATTCTTCACCATTTTTATGTACAAAAGCTGCCCTTGCAGATATACATGTTTTAACAAATGCAGAAATGCAAGGATATGATCAGGGTGGAGTTTTCTGAACTTACTGGGTAAGATGAAAGCAAGAGGTGGGCAGCAATGAAATTATGTTAACAGGTGAGATGACATTCGTAAGAGACCTGGGAAATTTCAAGCTCCTAAGAGCCTTCTAACTGGAGACGCCAGGAACTGAATCCAAGACCTTCTCCCTACATAGCATTTGCTCTAGCACTAAAGTATGGCACTTGAGTAAGACAAATAATTTCGGTTGTCATTAGATCTGTGTACGTATAAGTGACACAGAAAGCAGCAGACCTCAATGGATCCTGAACATACCAATTGTCAACCAAGATGTAGCAGAGCCAACTCACCTGACTGGATGCCTGAAACAGTCGCATTTGCCTCAGAAACCTGGGGATCTGGGAAGCACAACTCCTCTTTTGGTTCCAGTTTTATTATTACACCAGAAAAACCTGTTGAAGAAAAAGGTGACAAAGGAAAGATGATTTTCTAACTTTTAGCCAACGGAAATTTTGAGTTGTTTTTGGCCAGTATACATGGGAGTGATTTGAAAATCAGCAATCTGAAACCGATGTTGAAAAACCCGAATGTGGAAATCGCCAGGGCTAGTTGCCGGCATCATCGGACAAGTTCCGAGTCTCGGAAGCCAAGAAGGGACTCGCGATCAGGTGCTGCAGGGCTGGAACTGGGAGCCCCAGGAGACAGGCCCCAGCTCCTCACTCGGTGCGCACAACTAGGGCGGCTGCTCAAAGTTGGGTGCAGGGTGCGGGAAAAGAGATGTACACACCCTTCTAGGCAGAAGGCACAAAATTGAGTCAGAGACTCAAGTGATCAGGAGGAACCAATCACGCTATGACATTTCTGAACCTGCAGGGGCTGCCGATGTTCCTCACTGTAAACAACAGATCGTCTAAGGAGGCTCCTCAGCGCCTATCGGACAGCCAGACACATCTCTCACCTGACCTCACCAGCCTGCTCATCCTGCTACCTGCTTCCACTCACTTTAGTTTTCTTTGTTTTTTAAACCAGCTGTATTTTCCTATGACCAAGACACTTGAGCACCCAACTGAACTGGAAGCGTCCATTTGCACAGTAGTGCGCACAGTAGTGCGCACAGTAGTGCGCACAGTAGTGCGCACAGTAGTGCGCACAGTAGTGCGCACAAAGGTCACAAGCAGTGCGAGCCTCTCTCAGGCTGCCTCTGGTCTTTCCAAATGTCTGGCATGAATGAAGCAAAGAAACCTTCCTAGCACAAAGATGAACTGAACCTGAACCCAACCCAACCCCCCATGAACCAGAGAGGTTCCCGCAGTGAACTGGAACTGAATCCAAACCCAAAATCTCTTGGTCACCCAGTCTGGTAAACCAGAATCAAACTCTTAAAAACAAAAAGTGGTAACTGGTTCAAAATCCATGGGTCAAACATCAGGTATTTGACATTATACAGTTTCTAACTTATTATTTATCTTAAAAATACCTAATTTCCCCCCTCAAGTTAAATCTCCTTTGTATTAATTTCATAGTTACATTACAAACCAAAAATGTTTCATATTATTCTGCATGAAATGTTGCTAAACCAGTTCAATCTGAACCTGTTCCTTTAAGATACTTTCTTTTTAATTTGAGAGTTTAAAAACACTGATGAATTTGAACTGGTACTGAACCCCCTTTTTTAAGGGTTCAGCTTTCTGCTACCCGGAGTCCTCTTGCTGTGTGAATGATTCTGAGGACTGGAGGTGCTCGTCCCAGATAACATGCACACATTCAAAAGTTGCACTACCTATAGACTGATCGACCTGGGCTCCCCCTGCAAAGTGAAAAAAGGGGGAGGGGGAAATGCTCATGTCCAGTGAAGTCTTGAAGAGCTTGGAGTTTTGAAGCCAAGCGGATTAAGAGCTTCCTCACCTGACAGGTCAGCAGCAACATCTGTACTTTCCTCAGATCCCTGGTGTTCCCTGCTGACCTGCGTCTCGACCTCTTCCTGCTCTTGTTTTATTACAATGTCAGGGAATCCTGAATCAAGAGAAAGAGGCAAGATGAAGTACAGTAGTCACACTTGTTTTAACAGCCCAATTCAACCCAAATCCACACACACACTCCCACTGATGCAGCTGTGCCGATGGAGTGTGTGCTGTATTCACGGGGGGGGGGGGGGAGAGAAGAGATTTGAAAGGCCTCCTTGGGGTAAGTGAACATTTGCTCGTTTACCTCAGGGAAAGCCTCCACCACTGCCATAGGACTCCGCGTGGCATGTAACAGTGGCGGTAAGGGTTAGGATAGTGTAACAAATGAGGTTAGGATAGTGGCACACACGAGTGCCGCTGATACCTCCCCCCCAGTCCACCTCCCTCCCTGCCCCAATTCCACCCCCTCAACTTCCCCAGCCCCCCTCCCCACCTCATTCCGCCTCTGCCGCTGTCGCACCTACATTTTTAAGTTAGGCAACAGGCCTCCAGTGCTGCCACCCAGTGTGGCAGCACACCTAAAATGGCTGCCACCAGAGGCCATTTTACATCAGCAAAACTGTGTTCTGCTGTTGTAAAGCCCTCTTATGGGGAGGGGGCCATAGGCCAATGCTTGGCACACAGAAGGTTCCAGATGCAATTCCTGACATCTCCAGGTAGGGCTGGGAAAGACCTCTGGTGCAACTCCCCCAACGGCCTGATCTTCAACACCCAGGAACCTGCTGCTAGTCAATATAGGCAATACTGAGCAACATGGGCCAATGGTCTGACTCAAAATATGCAACTTCATGTTCACAGGAGGCTGATTTTGGAGTTTATGTCACGCATTCAGGGCCAGCCCATCCAGGTGTCTGAGCCCGTCACCTCAGGCAGCAGTTCAGTCGGGAGTGCTCACCTCCATCTGGCCACTCACCTCCACTGCCTCCTCCCACTCCCTGGATTGGAAAAGGGGGATGGATGAGAAGAGAAAGCATGGAAGAGAGTGGTGGGCTAGATGGAAGGAGAGGCTGGTACATCATCGGGGGAAAGGGGGACCACAGGTGCTAGAAGGTCTTGAGCCAACTTTGCCGAATCTCTAACCATTAGATCACTGCCAGCTATGCATAAGTCAATAACTCAATTAGTCACAGATAGAGTATTTTGTTTCCTAGAATCTCACCTATGTAGGGGCCAAGCTAGACGCGACACTGGAGACCTGTCATTGAGATCTCCCACTTTTTAAAATTCCATGGCACTGCTTTGAAGGTCAGGGAAGCAGTGCCCTGAGAGAAACAGTGCTGGTTCCCTTTCCCCAGTGTACATCTGATGTTCTTTCCTCCCCCTAAGCTATTAGTAGGAACAATACTTTGTTAAATATCTAATAGACACTTATAATCTGATTTGGCAAATTCCTCACCTGAGTTGTTGTCCAATGGAATATCCCGTTCCTCTGTGCCCAGTTGATGAAAGGTCCATGGTTGTTCCACCTTTACTGACTGGGAGACCACACCCAGACTAGGAAAGAGAGGTTCTGGCAAGACTGGAAAGAAGCACACTAAATCAAAAAGACGTTTCTACTTGTAAAGTACTGGTTTGGGGTGCTGATGCATGCGCAAATCCCCCAATTTGAGTGGGCAAGGCTACATGCCACCCCCACCCCACCCCCAAATGGTTAGGGGCAGGGCCTGTAATACGGCTGGCCATCAAACTCTACAAATTTGCAGAGAGGGAGAGAGAGAAGCAAGACTTCTCCCTTTGGCCTGTATAACCAATTCCATTCTGTCCCTTTCTTTTCGGATTCCTGAAGCAGCTGGCCACACTGCACAGGAGGGAGGGAGAGATCTTTCCACTGGTCTTTCCACTGATCTTTTCACCGAGTTGCATTATAAATTTGCCTTTAGTTATTACCTTTAAGGCCCTAAACGGCTTAGGACCAAGGTACCTGAAAGACTCTCTTCCCCCTCATTAAATGACCTGCCCGCTGAAATAGGCACGGGGGCCCTGCTGTGGGTGCCACTGCTGACTGAGGTCCAGGTGGCAGCAACCCAGGAGAGGGCCTTCTCCGGGGGTACCTTTGGAACTCCCTACCACTAGACTAGAGGAACAGGTAGCCCCCTCTCTACCCATCTTCCAACAACAGCTAAAAATATTTTCTTTTCTTTTTTGGTATATATTTATATTTTATTAATATATTAAAACATAAAAACAATACTTATTTCATAAAGTTATAGCAAGCACGAAGCAATACATCCTACTAGCATACTAGTCACCATTTTCTACATATAATATCCAACTAAGCCAAAATAACACCCACATTCTATTCATTAAATCCGCATATCATCACATCATTCTTCTCTCTCTCTCTTAAAAAAATCGATAAATGGTTTCCAGTTATTCTCGAAAAGGTTAACTGACTTTTCCTTAATTAAAATTGTAAGTTTATCCATTTCAGCATAATCCAAAACTTTCAGCCACCAATCTTCCAGCGAAGGTATCTCCGAATTCTTCCAATATTGTGCATATAAAATTCTTGCCGCAGCTATCATATATAAGAACAAAGTTTGAAATTTTTCGCCTACATGATCATCCCTCATACCCAACAAAAAGGTTTACGGTTTCATTTGAACCTTAATCTTTAAAATCAACTCAATCTGTTTATGAATCTGAGTCCAATACTTCTTTGCTTGGGGACATGTCCACCACATATGGTAAAAAGTTCCTTCTTGCTTTTTACATTTCCAACAGCTATTCGTCACCTTCTCATACATTTTTGCTAATTTGCTTGGGGTTATATACCATCTATACATCATTTTATACATATTTTCTTTAATATTAACATTTAACGTAAATTTCAACTGCTTTAACCATAGTTGTTCCCATTGTTCCATTAAAATAACATGACCTACATTTTTCGCCCAATGAATCGTACATTCTTTAACCTGTTCTTCTTCTGTCTCGAACTTCAAAAGCAATTTATACATTTTTGAGATATTTTAATGAAAATATTTTCATAAGTGTTGTGGGGCTAACATTTATGACAATGTAATACAAAGAGCTCAAAGCAGTGTCCTTATGGGCTTCAGGCGGTCTCTCCTGCAGGCACATTGCAGGGCCAGACCCCCTTAGCTTAGCTCCAGCAGTCGACTGCACCATGCACTACCAAACCATCCACATCACCATCTCTCACCTGAACTGGTACCTGGAAAAGGTTTATTGTCCTCCTGTCTCTGGTGATCCAATACCTCTTCTTGTTCCAGCTTTATTATCACTCCAGGAAACTCTGTTCAGGGAAGAGATATACGTGGTTAGAAGGGATATTTGATCATTCAGGGCAAAGAGCCAAACTGGATTTTGTACACTTATTCAGAGTTTAGGGCAACATGCATTGATATAGATTCTCTCACCTATGTTGGGCTCTGACAGAATCGGCCTTCCTTCCATGGATTGATCTGGAATCCATGGGTTGTCTTCGTGTTCAAGCTGGGAAATCAAGTTGGGTTTGACTATTAGAAATCCTGCTCAAGAGTGAAAGAAAGAACGAGAAGTAACTAGGTGGACTAAGTATGCTCTGTACAAAGCAGGATTACCAAACTGGTATTCTCTGATTTATGTCACTCCAATCTCCATGCTTCTCCCTCCCTCTCAATATGAAAGTGTATCTCCACATGCACCGGTGCAACAAATAGACTGGAGGAGAGCATGACATTCTGTCAAAAGGGAGGAAAGAAAGGGATCCTTACCCAAAAAAGCCACATTCTCATAATTTTCCTGCATGACATCTTGGTATAAAGCCTTTTGAAGGGGATTCAGCAAAGCCCACTGACTCTCTGTGAAATATACAGCCACATCTTCGAAGGTCACATAGCCCTGGGAAAAAAATTAGTACTTAGGAAAAGTGCTATATCAGTGCTAAGTACTCTTTGCCATCAGTGTCACTTCATGTCCATTATCTCATACATCCTAAGTTGGAACAACTCTATACTGTAAAGCAGTGGTTCCCAAGTTGGGGGCTGCAACCCACTTGTAAAGCATTCGAAAAATCAGACCTTTTAATGGGGAGGTTGAGAACCTTTGGAGGACCCGTAATTGACTGAACTTGTTGCTTCCGGGTTCTCGCTGTCGCCACTGCCGCAGAATACCAATAAGAAAAAAAGGGGTGCTCACTTACTGGGGTTTGCCTTCCGTGTCTGCGGTGGCAGTGAGAACTCGGAAGTGACGGGTTCAGTCAATTACGGGTCCTCCAAAGGTTCTCAACCCCTTAAAGGGGCAAAAAGTTGGGAACCACTGCTGTAAAGCCATGATTCCCACCTAAAGTTGAGAGACAAGGGCTTGGCTGGAACCCCCAAGTGAACTTATAGTGGACCTGGAGGCACAGCTAGACATGCCACAGGAGATCAGTGAATCCAACTGCCACAGATTTTTTAAAATATTAATAACAACTGTGGAGTCTTCCGATTAGGATGGGGGTGACAGTGGGGAAGGATAACCTTTTCCCTCTCCCAAAGAAAATCATTCCCTCCCCACAAACCTGTGATTTGTTGCTTAGGGGGAAAACATGCAGGTACCAGGCAGGATAAACCCCTACACACCCTCAGTGCTGCAAATTGGGGGCCCTGCGGCTCTTCTTTAAAAATGCAGGTAGGTCCTGTTCATGGGTCCCACACATCACAACTAGTCTGACCCTCCTCAGATATTAACTGAGGATTTCTCAGTCAGTGGCAACAGCAAATATATATAAATATAAATATATATATATGTTGGGGGGTACCCCCCATCACTTCCCAGGTTCCACCTATGTTCCCTGCCTGAATTCATGCTCTGAACTAGGATGCGAGCCTCAGCACCCAGAAAGCAAACAGCCACACTCAGTCCCACTGTCCCAGAAACAATCCTAATATTTCAAGCCCAGGAAACTGTGTAGGCTACCCAAGCCCTTCTTCTTTACAAGACATTTCGACATTCATAGCTAACAACTGCACAAGACAGAGCTTAATTGCCTACGCTCCGTTCTGCCATACCTCTCCTCCTCCCCTAACAGAAACCCCACAACTGGCTCTGTACCTGAGGAAGCTCTGCCCCAGCCATTTCCATTTTCTACGGAGGGTGGCGATTCAGAGACATTTGGGGAGGTTTCTCCACAGCCTACGGGGGGCTAGAAGAGGGACACATGACAAGCATTACATAGAGCTTCAGCCAACACCGTGACCCATCTCAACAAATGGGAGAGAGTTTGTGATCTGAAATGGATGATGGGGAAGCAAGGCTGTATTAAAGTAGGGTTGTTGTAGAAAAACAGAGCTTGTCTTCATACGAGGAGAAGACGCAAGCCAGCCCGTCAACAGGCTCAAACCTACACAGGCTCTAGTCCAAGGATTCTATTCCAGTTCAGTTTTCAAACTATCTGACAGTTGGAAGGAAACTGAACTGTCTTGTTGACTGAAAAAAATAGATGGCTTAATTTGAGCTGGAGCCACCAGAAATTAGATAAATGAAGTAATAACGACAGGTGTGCCTCTTCACGTGTGCAGAGTGCCTTTCTTTCACCAATAAGCAATCCCCCCCATACGAGTCTGTCTATCCTGTTAGATCCTTTAGAGAAGCCCTCTTGGGTATTTTCCCACACTCTGAGGTAAAGGTGGTGGTAAACCAGGAGAGTTTTCTCTGCTGTGGCCCGAACCCTGAAGTTCCCTGCCCTAAGGAGTTGTGGTAGCCCTTTTCACTGTGTTTTTGGGAGGTGGGTGAATATCCACCATTTCTAACATTTTTTCTCATCAGCTCCAATTATGCCTGATTTGGGTTTTGTTTGTTATTGCTCACTTTTTCTCTTTCTCTCTCTTTCATTGCACAATTTAATTTGGTGGTGTTTTTTGTGGTAGGTGTTGCTATTAGTTTTTGTTCTTAGCTTTGTTGTTGCATTTTAACAATATTTATTTATATATTTTTGCTTCATTGTGATTTTAACTTGTAAGCAATCCTGAATGGCGGCTTACCACCATTTATTCTGCCTTGTCTGAGGGGCAGGATAGAAGGTTTTTTGTTGTATTTTAAATCAATAAAACAATCATGGTCCCCACAACTTGAGAAACTGAAGCCCCAGCCAAGTCTTTGTCCTGTCATTTCCACAAACGTATTTCCTTTGTATCTCCACCCCTTCTTCCAAGAGGCTCATGATGGCATACGTGGTTTTCTCCCACTTTTATCTTCAGCACTACCCTGTGAGATAGGTTGCCAACTCCTGGCTTAACCTACGGCCTGTGGGCCAGATCCAACCTGCCACCCAAGTCATCCGGCCCGCACAGAGCTCGGCTTGGGAGGCAAAGCCTCCCACCCAATTTGCCACAGGCCGGACAGAGAATGGCAGAGCCGCCTGCCCAGGCTCGTGGAGTCCCTGTGCCGTTGCCATGCTCTGCCATGCCCTGTCTGGCGCACGGCCTCTTCCACACAGCCTCTTCCAGGAGCTCAGCAACCTAGAAGTTCAGCCCGTTTGCCGGAAAAGGTTGCCAACCACTGGGTTAGGCTGAAATAACAGGGACTGACCCCAGATCATGCATAAATTTTGTTGCTCCGTGGTGATTTGAACTCAAGTTTCCACAGTCCTAGTTTAACACTCTACCCAGAGTCTAACCATTACACCACACTGGCTCTCTCGGTGGAAAACACTAAACCTGAAGAAAACAGATTTTCATTTTAAAGAAAAGAAACTGCAATCCTATGTGTGCGTACCTGGAAGTAAGCCCCACATTCATTGAGCAACGTGGGACTTACTTCTATGTAAATACATGACACATTTGGACTGCATCAGTGGTGACGACAGAAACATCATTGCACAACTTGAGCTACAGATTTCTTCTGTCCCATTTTCATCCCTGATCATACAGGTTCTTGGAGACACGATGTAAACCAGAGGGATGAGTTTCCACACCGCACAAGCACCAATTCCTTTTTCAAACAACTACTGTATTTGAGGGGGGAAAACAGCACCACACACTTATCTGTCTCCTACCTAAACAATAGCAGCACTAGAAAATGATATTATGGGAGGGGAAGTGCATTGTGTGAGAGGGCAAGCTCTGTCCATCCCACACATTAGATTTCTGCAAGAGAAATAACAGCTTAATTCATATTAATGCGTCCATATTCTCCCTGATGTAAGTCTTGCTGATTTCGACGGAGTTAACTTTCAACAAAGCATGCTTAGAACGTATGATTTAGCTATAATTTCCAGGTCTAGATCCCCCAGAAAGGGGTCTGACAATGGGGGTATCAAGTAAGTATCAATGTGGGGGGGGATGCAAAGCGAAGAGAAAAAACATTCAAACCTTTCCTTCCTTGGCCCTGTTCCGATTTCAGGCTTCAGAAAAAAAAAGTTTCAGGAATGTTTGGTATGCACAAATATTTGCTTTGCGGGGGAGCGCTGGGCTCGCACGCACCCCCCGCTTCCTTCCCTCCTCCCCAGAGGAGCGCTCTGTCTGTGCTCAGCGGCTTCCCTGCCCAGCAGATCCCGCCGCTGCTGAATCTTCCTCGATCCAGCGATTCTCAGCCACCCTGCTGCTGCACCTCCTCAGTTTTCCTGCCTTCCAGTCAACGATGCTTTAATTTCCCGTACACGGGCTCAGGCCGGTATTTTGGAAGTCCCTCTTCTAACGCTGCACCGCTGCCTCCCCCCTTCCCCGCCCGCTGTTGCCCGATTATTTCGACCCGCTGCCTTCTTTTCCGCTTCCCATCATGTGACTGAGGCCAAGCCAGATCCCTGGCAGCACCAAACCCACCCAGTCTGCTGGAAGGGAGAAGGATTGCGGAGGAGGGGTCGCTTCCAAGCGCGGTGCCTTGCGCGGTCTGTGAATGAAATCCTCGGCCAGCCCTTCGCGGGCTCCGCCTGTGTTCTGGGCTGTTCCTCCTGCTTCCAAGTTCCTTGCTCTGGTCAGTGGGTGGCAGAGCACCTCTTTTGCAACTGGAACTGAAGGATAAAGGTGGCAGGGCTGGGAGACTTATCTTTTGCCATTGCCATTGCCATTGCCATGGGGGGGGGGGGAATAGACGGACCATATCCAAAAAGGGACAGGGTGCCCATACCTTAACCATTCGAAGAAGCAGGAATTTGAGCAGGTGGAGCTTGTTGCACCCTTCCATGATGATGAGCTGCACCTGCCCAAATTCCAATGGTTAAAGTTATAGGCACCCTGTCCCTTTTTGGATATGGTCAGCCTAGGGGGGGGGATACGCCCCCAACAACTAGATCCCCCCCAAACTGCTGTACCCCTGTGCTTAAAGGCAAGGGGCGATTCCCCCCACATATTTAGAGTGCTTTTATTTTTGCTATCATTCAATATACAGTACATGATGAGCTGTTGTTGGCTCACATCCCTCCTTTAGGGGGGGTTAGGAAAGCCTGTCCATGTACACCACCTTGGATTAAAGTCGGAGGACAAATCCAATGACCAAGAAAGGCGGTATATAAATATTGTATATTATTATTATTATTATTATTATTATTATTATTATTACTAGGACCTGTTCTTTGAGTAGATTAAAAAAGTGACTACTTTCTACCCTTGATGGCCTAACACAGGGGTTGGCAACCTTCAGCCCACAGGCCGAATTTGGCCCGCCAGCCAAAGTCATCCATCCCATGCGGAACTTGGCTCTCCCACCCAGTTTGCCTTGCACCGGATGGGGAATGGCGGATGTGCCCGCCCGAGCCAGAGTGCCCCTCTCCGCCCCCATTCTGTTCACCACACTGATTTACCAGTGCTGGGGCTCGTTGATGGGCTGATGACACATGGCCCTGGCCACTCGCTGCTTGTGGCGGCAGCTAGGCCACGATGTATGGTGTGTCGCTTTTTGCGTCGCCAGAACACAACTACTGGCGGTACAGTGGCCCATTCGAAGGACGGTGTAAAGTAAGGTGGGTACTTCCATTTAATCCTCATGCTGACCAGATGAGATATTTAGGCTGTAATCCTATACACACTTTCCCAGGTGTAAGCACTATTGAACACAATGATGGGACTTATTATTTCTGAGTAGACATGCATTGGATTGTGCTTGTAGGCTGCGCATCCTAAGATGCACCTGAAACAAGGAAGGGAGCAAGAAAAGCCAGGAGACAGCAAGCCATTCAGCCTATGCAGATTTACTCAAACGTAAACTAAACTCCATTAAATTCAGTAAGACTTACTCCCAAGTAAGCATATATAACTTAAGAAAACGATGGTTGCAGTCGTTGCAACGCAATTCTATGCTACTACCTACCTGGGAGTAAGCAGCCCCACTGAGATTAATTGAACTTTCTTCCAACTGAACTTGCATTATAGAATCAGGGCTGGGAGGGAGGGGGAACCCTGGATCGGGCTTTTTGATTCCCATCCGTGACGTGTTCTGCCTCCGCAGGCACTGGCTTCTTTAACCAGCCCGAAACAATCAATAGTCAAACACATCCACCCTCGCTCTATCTATGCGCTCAGGTAGCCGAGTAGAAAGGTTTGGATCGCATTGCAAAAGGATCTCCGGCTCTGGCTTTCCCTCGATCACATGGTGGGAAGCGGAAAACAAAGAACGAGCCGCGAGACCTCCGCAGCGAACGGTACGTAAGAAGAGATTGGGGGGAGGGAAGACCCTCGATGTCATTTCATTTGCTGAAAAAACCAAAACCTCGGAGATCGTGATGGCGATCGAGGGAGAAAAACAATCGGCAGCCGCCAGGATGGAAGGGAAGCAACCGAGGATCCTGCTTCTTAAAGGATTCCTGGCGAGGGAGGCGTTCGGGCTGGGGTGGGAGAGAGGAAATACACTGGAGGGAGTCTCCACTGCACCGTAAGGACTTGAATAGGGTTGCAATCCTCAGCTGGAGTAAGTCCCACTCCGTTCCATAGGGCTGTCTCCTCTCGTGTGTTTGGGATGGCATGACATTTGCCTTTCCTGGTCTCTGATAATGCCTCCCTTTGGGGGCTTCCCCCACGTTTGACATATTTGCTCCAGCTTGTGATGTAACGCAGCAACAACTGCCTTTGTGATTATTTTATTTTGGCATTTAAAAGATTTTTGACCCCACCTTTCCTTGATGGAAGGTGGCTTCTTGAAAAATGAAGAAACCAAGACAAAACTAAGGAGAATTTAAAATATGGCACAGATACAGATTTTGAAAAACAGTGGCATTAAGTGTTAAAAAGATGTCCACAATGAAAATTTGCCAAAGACCTCAGTAAATAGAAGAGTAGTTTCCCGATTTCTTTAAGAAATCAAAGCGGGGCCAGGGAATGTGTTTGGAGGAAGGCATTTCTGTCAGGGCTTGACAATAACATTTGGAATAAAAGATCATTAAAAGGAGGGGATATGATAGAGGTTAATTTTAAATTTATGCATGGGGGACAGTGGGTTTGATCAGACTCTAATTTGCCCTGAACAGGCCCACCACATTTCTGGGCACACATGTTTGCCCTGTTCTGGGCATACATGTCCTAGCTCCTCCCCTTCAGTAATGCAATGCCCGTAGCTGGCTTTTCAGATGCAATTACAGAAAGTAACCAGGAAGGTAGGGCTCAGGTGCATGCAGCAATGCGTGCACATTCATAATCTCATGGGGTGGGCCGGTTTGGAACTTGAAAGTATCATTCTCCTTCTCCCAGAGCATGGTCAACCAATGAAATCAATTGGCAAAAGAAAGTGACTTTTTCACACACTGAGTTATTGACATGCAGTGGTATAGCGGTTGTTGAAGTGTCAGCAGGACCAACCCAAGAACTCCTGGCACCTGAGGCGATGTGCCAAATGCACCTTTCCTAGTGATGTGCCAGTTTCTGCTCCGATGCGCCAGCTCACCACTCTCCTCCATGCTTCCTCTTCCATTTCCAATCCAAGGAATGGAAAGAGGAGAAGCAATAGTGGAGATAAGTGGGCTGTCAGAGGTGGGGCTCATGCCAATCTGCTGCCTGAGGCAACTGCCTCAGTCAGCCACACAGATGGGCCGGCACTGAATCTCAGACTAGAACTGGGGAGACCCAGGTTCAAGTTCACCACTCAGCCATAAAGCCTAAGCTTGGGCCAACCATCATCTCTCAACCTAATGGTTGTTGTTGTGAGGGTAGAATGGGAGGTTGGAAACCATGTAGGGCAGAATATACCTGTGATAAATGAATAATGGAAATTATTGCTACATGATGTGGTGAGAACCACTAGCGCGGGCTGGCACTTTACCCAGGGCAATTGGACATATGTACACTTACCCCAAGGTGACCTCCATTCCGCATCTCTCCAGCACAGGATTGGATTGGGCTATAACTGCGTCATGTGGGGGCACCTGAAGGACAGCCTCGGTAGACTATTTTATGCATGGGCAGGTTTCTACAGGAGAAAGAAGTCTTTATAGACTCTGTGAGGTAGGTGAGGCTGAGAGATAGTAATTGGCCCAAGGTCACCCAGGAAGCTTCATGGCTGAGTGGGGATTTGAACCTGGATCTTCCAGGTCTAAATCCAACACCAGAACCACTACACCATCCTGGCTCTTAAGATCAGTTTTCTTTTCATTCTCTGCCAAACAGACCCATTGAATGACAATAGGCAGGACTCTCACCTAGTTAACCTCTGAGCATAAGCAGAGCAGAGATATGAATTTCCCAGCAAAACTAAGAAATATACAAAAATTACCTTTGGAGTGAACAGTCTTACCATGACTTTATTTAACTGTGTGTTTCTGTCGCACATGAAAATACCTTTTTACAGCTCAACACCTTGTCCAAATGCACCAAGGAAAGCTGGACCAAAGGAACACTCCCATCTTCATATTCATTCTGGATTTAATTCATGTGTTCCTTAGTTGCACACAGTGTACAGTATTTCCTGCTCTAAATTCCAACTGATTCCATCTGTTTCCTTTTATCCTCAGGCACATTTTTGAATTCACAGACCAGATTTGGTTTTCTGCCTTTGACAAGAGGAGAAACGCTGGAACTCTGTTCAGACATTGGAGGAAAAGGAAATTCCATCAGAGAGTACAAGTACAGGACGTCTTGGTGAGGGTACAGAAAAATTAAATGCAAAACTATTAGATCTTGGGGAAAATTTTTGGGCTTTGTGCAGAAACCACTGGGCTCTTTGTCAAAATTATCTCTCCCAACCATGTTTTCTCACATCTTTCTTTTGATCAAAGACCCCAGATGTGATGGAACAAGAACAAGAACCATACCTTCCAGTTCTCCTGGAGTCGAAGGACACCAAGACTTTTCCAGATGCTCATTCAGGTGAGGATAGAAGTGATGAGGGCTAGAGAGTGTTTCAGTCCTTTTTTTTCTGCAGAATTTTTTCAATTTCTAAAAATGCATTGCTTCACAAAATTAACTAGCAATATAGGAATGGATACAATACCAGTCAAATTGGTAGTTTTCAAAGTTGTAATTCACTTTTTCTGAGGATGGTATCCTTCTTCTCACATTTCCATCTACGTATTTAAACGATATGTGGGAAGGAAGCTCTCTCTTAGAAGAAGCAAGATTCCTAGTATAACTAGCTGGTTCTTCCATGTCGAGTGCATTGTAATAATCTTCCAGGGAAGCTAGGGAGGCAAAAACGTATACACTGTGTATGATTTGTGTAGCACTGTCAATGTACATGATGCTTAACAAAGTTTCATAAGCCAAAAGAGAGAGAGAGAGAGAGAGAGAGAGAGAGATTCTTGCCTGCAAGGAGTTTAGAGTCTGAATTCTGCCAGTAGGTGAGACAGCAGGGAGAGGGGCGAGAGAGAGAGAGACCAGGGTTATGGGGGGCAGCCTGAGCAAATGCAGTGAATTGGACTTGGCTACAATTGGGGGGTGAAGATTAAGGTGTTAAGCCAAAGCATTCGTGGCAAAAGTGGATTTTGGAGAGGGCGTTGAAGCAAGAAGAGAGGTGGCGCAATGCACTATAACATGTTTATGGAGGCAGAGTCATTTTAAGAGGGGTGGCAGGTTTGGGGGAATGACCATCATGGACAGGGACTTATCAAGGGAGATAAGGCAGAAGCATGAGCTGTCGATCGAAAGGTCGGCAGTTCGAATCCGCGACAACGGGGTGAGCTCTCATTGCTTGGCCAGCTCCTGCCAACCTAGCAGTTCCAAAGCATGTTAAATAGGTACCGCTTGGGGGAAGGCAAACAGCGCTCCGTGTTCCAGCTGCATGCTACGCGCTGATAAATAGGAAGATAAATAGGTACCGCTTGCGGGAAGGCAAACAGCGCTCCGTGTTCCAGCTGCATGCTACGCGCTGCGGCAAGGAGAGTCATGCCGGCCACATGACCACGGAGGTGTCTTCGGACAACGCTGGCTCTTCGGCTTTGAAATGGGGATGAGCCCCACACCCTAGAGTCGGACACGACTGGACTTAATTGTCAGGGGTCACCTTTACCTTTATGGAGACCTTGGAGGAGAAAGGCCAGAACTTTGTGCTGGGCTCGTGATGGGATGTGAGGTGGAGTGTAGGAATTTGCAGAAGGGTGTCACATGGTCTGAAGAAGAGGGATAGCTATGGATTCAGGGTCAGCAGCTGATTCTACCCAATCATAATTCAGATGAGGGTACAGAAAAGCCAGCTTATCCAAAACTATGATGTACTGGGCAAATTCTGGGATTTGCACAGAAACTGGCCCAACATCCCACCATTGCTATGGCTTGTGGTTGGAACATCAATCCTCTAATATCTTTCTCCTGGTTAGAGTTTCCTAATGTGACAATAAAGGTGAAAGAAGAAGATGAGGAACAGGAACCATGGGTCCCAAATCAACAGGTCTGTGAGGAAAGCAAGACCTTCCCAGGTGTCCACTCAGGTATGGAGTGGGGTCCGCTAACTCAAGATAAAATGTAGAATTCGTTCAAAAATGGTGGCCAAACCTTGTTTGTAAAATCACAAATGTTTTCTCAAAGCTTCCAGAACTGACTATTGTGAGACTTGGTTTAGAAAGTGCCAATGAAGTTTCTTCCAATGAAACTCAAGCAAATAACTTTTCCTGCATAGGGTCTACTTGTGCGAGTAGCATAACATCAGACAAGATCTCCATTACTACCACATGGTTAGAAAAATGGCACGTTTACCTGACTAAATGGCCTGGCTCTTAAAGACAGGAACGATAATAGGCTAACAGTCCAATCCTAAGCGGACCTTACACTGCCGGAACTAACATTCCGGTGGCGTAAGGTCTTTTACGGCTGTTGCAAACGTGACACGTCATCTGAAGCAGCCCGGCCGCTAGTGGTGAGTAGCAGCCTGCCAGAGGATCCGCCAAGTCCCTCAGCGCCGATAAGTCAGAGGCAGAACAGGGAGGAGATGGGAGTGGAATGGGGGGGGGGGGGAATGAGAGCTGGAAGGGAATGGTATTGGCGGCGGCAGCGCCACCAATATCCTATACCCCTTCTGGGCCTCAACCCACCTTCCTGGGTCCACTCGGACTTGCGCCAGTAATTTTGCTGGCACAGGTCTGAGTAGACCCAATTCTAGTGCCGGAGGCTTACCTCTGGGCAAAGGAAATGTTCCCTTGCCCAGAGGAGACCCCCCAGGACTGCCCCCCCAGCAGGATACAGCATGCACTCCGGCTGCACAGCTGCATTGGTGCCCGAGGGGAGGGATAGAATTGGGGCCTAAAGCACTGTGTTTTATTTTATTTATTTATTTTATTTTATTTACTATATTTTCCGGATTATAAATTGATGGGGAGTATAAAATGAAGGCGCTAAATTTCCTGTTTATTTACCTTTATATGTAGATAAGTTGATCCGGAGTATGAGACGAGGATAGTTGCTAGACAATGCTAAAAGAGTATAGGTAAATGATGACTATGGCACAACGAGACTAGATTGCACGGATGTTGTGCTCTGACCACTTACGAGATAATGCGGGGTATAGGCAAAAAGTCTTGACTTTATACCAAAAAAATATGTTATATCCCCCATCTTTGAATATGATGTTCAACTTCAGTATTCATGGATTGGATCGAGAGAAGGAAGCTTATGAAAGGGGACTTTCCTTCCTCTCTTCCCCACTGCAGCTTTCCAGTGTCCCCCCAAAAGCCACGCCTGAGAGTTGGGGACCCTTGGGGAAAGGATAGCATGTGGCAGGCACATGGGGGGGAAGTTAGCCGAAATCTGGCAGAGACATCTTGTGTGACTGGGAGCTCCACTCTCACAAGGTGCAGCCCCCTCCTTTAGCCCCCCCCCCTATCATTCTTTTACCAAAGTCCCTTGACCCTCCAGAGTGGCTTTTCAGGGGACATGGGGCGAAGAGTGGGCATAAAAAGCCCCCTTCTGGCTTCTTCCCATTACCACTTCTCCGAAGCCATGCCAATGGCTTATATTTCAACTAGTATATTTCAACTAGTCCATATTACTGCTGAAGCAGTATGGGGACCTGATTTCTTCTAGGTCTGTCATTGGAGCCCCCCCCACACACACACATACCCGTATTCCTGGCATTTCCCCTTCTTGAACCAGTTGTGGGGGGGGGACACATAGCCATCTCACACAATCCTTGGATTTTGGATATTCCCACATGAGATGCGCAGAGAAACCAGCACATATTCAACCAGTTCAGAAGGCGTATGCAGCCAGGGAGATACCACACCGTTGAAGTGAAACATCTGGAGATGGAAATGGGTTCTATGCAAATAGAACATTATTGTGAAAATCTCTACAGAGGTTTAGGAAAGCCTGCCTGTGTAAACTGCCTTGAATAAGGCCTGAGGCGAAATCTGATGACAAGAAAGGTGGTGTATAAATATTATTATTCACTGTCAGAGCCTCATCCTCTGCAACTCTCCTAATCAGGGTTCACTGGTGCCAAGATAAAGGTGAAAGAAGAAGAGCCATATCTCCTGGATCATGTGGCTTCTGAGGAGAACCAGGCCTTCCCAGCTGCCTACTCAGGTGAGGGATGTGTTTGCAAAATCGGGCTGCGTAGATAGGTTATTCAGGATCTGCTGCAGACCTTCTGCTTTCGTGTTGATTCTAGAGGGACAGCTGTGTTATCTGTTGCATCGAAAGCAACAGAGAGTCTTGTGGCACCATAAAAGTCAACAGAGAGAAGCTGGGTTCAGGGGAAGCCATGGTTTCCCATTAGGAGACCGAGCCTGTGCAAATTTGGTCCTGGCTCATTGCACCTAACTGCTGTTTGAATTAAACCGCAATTTCCATGACTTCAGACGTAATGCAGAACTTTACTTTTACTTCAAAATGAAAGAGGAAATGTTCACTCTCTTCCTCTCAGGTGCAAGAGGAGAGAGAAGGGGAGCGCATGCAGATGCTTGTTTTCATAGCAGGAAACCATGGTTACCTGTTACATCTGAATGCAGCCATATTGTAGTGCAAACGTTTGTGGACTACAACATACTTTCTTAGATGTGTGAAATGATATCTTAAATTGCTAGGTGTACAGTATATACACATAGATTTTTTAAAAATTCCTTTTTTGTGCAGGGGGGCTAAAAGGCCAAGAAAGCAATAAATTCCCCTGCTAGCTGGGCAAGAGGCACTTTTTCCATTGGTGCTCCTCTTATATTTAGCAGGGGGAGAGCAACTGCTCCCCTTTCACCCCAGCACAGTGACTTTGTGGTGACTGTTTGCTGGTGGTGTTCTGCATCTTTTTTAGATTGTGAGCCCTTTTGGGACAGGGAGCCATGTAATCATTTGATTTTGTCTGTAAACCGCTTTGGGAACTTTTTGTTGAAAAGCGGTATATAAATTTGTTGTTGTTCAGTCTATAATAATAAATATGTCCCACGTCTGTGCCCAAATGAATACAGAAACCTCTTGCAGTGGGAGCAGCCTACTTCCAATATTAGCATAGCAAGAGCCAGTATGGCACAGGAGTTAAGAGTGTCAGACTGGTATTCGCCCCTTTCTGGGTCGATTAGGACAAAATCCTGAAATATGTTTTTCAGCATTTGGATGGGTAACTTTTGTAAGCCAAAACCAAGCTGCTATCTCATCGGGCCTGAGAGATATCGAGGAATCCCTGAAAACGCATTTCTAAAAATCCCTTCTTAGTGGGTGCTTACGTCACGGACGGAACGTGCTCCCCAAATTTCATGTGTTTAGGCCCGGGGGTTTGGGTGGGGCGGTGATGAGTCAGTCAGTCAGGACTTGTTCTTTTATATAGAGAGATAATTATTTGGCATTTATATCCTGCCTGTCTATTTAAAAATACTCAGACCAGCCACAACATGACAAATCACAAGACAAAATACACCATAAACTCTAAAAACAATGTTTAAAAATTAATTATCAGCATTTAGTTATCAGGTCTGACAGCTGTTCACCTTTCCACATCCATCTAAGCTAGTGCCACCTGTTTGTTCCATTCTGTGTAAAACACCATGTACCCAGATGGTACTATGTGAATAAATAAATCTTGCGGCGGCAGATTATGCTCAGATGAGTGATGACTGTTGTGAGCAAGTTTGTTGTTGTTGTTGTTCAGTCGTTAAGTCGTGTCCGACCCTTCGTGATCCCATGAACCATATCCCGCCAGGCCTTCCTGTCCTCCACTATCTTCCTGAGTTCGCTCATTTTCATGTTCGTTGCATCAGTGATGCTGTCTAACCATCTCATCCTTTGCCTTCCCCTTCTCCTTTTGCCTTCAATCTTTCCCAGCATCAGAGTCTTCTCCAGAGAGTCCTCTCTTCGCATTAGGTGGCCAAAATATTTGAGTTTCAGCCTCAGTACCTGTCCTTCCAGGGAACAGTCAGGGTTGATTTCATTTAGGATTGACTGATTTGATCTCCTAGCAGTCCAAGGGACTCTCAGGAGTCTTCTCCAGCACCACAATTCGAAAGCATCTATTCTTCGACGCTCAGCCTTCCTTATGGTCCAACTCTCGCAACCATACATTGGGAACACCATCGCCCTGACTATGCAAACTTTTGTTGGCATGGTGATATCTCTGCTGTTTATTATGCTATCTAACAGCCCATTCCAACCCAACTCCTCTCCAAGTCAGGCATAAGTGTGGCCTAAGTGCAGCCTAAGTTAGGCAGAAGTTATGCCTGAGGTAGGTCAGAGTTATGCCTGAGTTAGGCAGGCTGCAGTTTCTGTGGCCCAGCACCACCCCAGGATCCAGGCAACACTTACCTCCCAGGCAGGCAGGCTCTTCTCCAGGCTCCGTGTCTGGCTCAGGCATGTGCAGGCCTCTGTCTGCATGTGTCAGCGTCCATCCATGGCAGCTGCCGCAGGGTCTGTCGCAGCCCAGTCGCAAAGGGGCTGACCGCAGGCATGGGGGTTGCGCCAGTCATGTGGTGGACGCAGGGCAGGTGACAGGTGAGCGAGGTGCCCGAGCCAGCTGCCACAGGGCACCCTGTGCATCAGCCACGGGCTGCAGGGGAGAGTGGCCGTCCCCCCTCCTGCAGAAGGTGATGCCACCCCCATGCCACGTTGAGGCTGCACTGGGGGGTGAGCGGGGGAGGGAAGGGAAGGGGAGGGGGTGGGAACGTCATACACAAGGGGGGTCTCATGAGGACTGGAACTGCCTCTGACATGACTCGCCCGTGCGCTGCCTGAAGCCCTGGGCCTCCAAGCCCGGGGCAATGCCCACAAAGAAGGCATCCCTGCGTGCCTGCTGCTCTGTGCCCCGGCCAAGACCAAGAGATGCCTTGGGCTTGTCTGCTGCGAGCGTGAAGGGCTCACGCAGCTCATCATGCCCCCAGATGGGGCGACGACGGCGCCTCACGGCAGGCGCTCTGACAGGGTGGGGGGTGGCCAGCAGCCATCATCAGGGAGTGGGAGGGGAGGCAGACACACAGGCAGGCAGACAGAGACAGGGTCAGAGACAGACAGACAGACAACAAGGCTGGTGGGAGACAGATTCCGAGAGAGGGGTCTGCAGAGACCGATAGGGACACAGGGGGCGCTCCGCAGATGAAGGTGATGCATAAACAGGCGCCTCTTATGCAGACAGACTTTGGGCAGAAGTGGCTGCATTACGGGCGGACCTTCGACGGAGGCGCCTGCATTACGGGCAGACCTTCGAAGGAAGCGCCTGCATTACGGGCGGACCTTCGACGGAAGCACCTTCATTACGGGCAGACCTTCGACGGAAGTGCCTTCATTACGGGCGGACCTTCGACGGAGGCGCCTGCATTACAGGCAGACACCCTGGCTGTCACTGTTTGCCTGCCTGAGAGGCCCCCCTGACTCCCCCCTCCCCTCTGTGCCATGGGGGTCTCGCAGCACCCCTGCTGGGTTCTCCCAGGGAAGGCCGTGGCAGTCCCTGGATGGGACTCATGTAGGGGCTTCAGTGCTGGGGGCTGTCTGTGTGTGTGGGGCAATGCTTGTGTAAACACTGGGCACATATGTTTCACTGGGGCATCTTTATTGTTCTGGAACGTTAGCAGAGATGGCCAGGCCAGGCTGCCGGGGTAGTCACAGCAGCCAATCAGAAAGCAGCAGCAGCACACATGCCCCATGGACCTGGACATGCAGGCTCTTCCCCTGTGGAACCACAGCCTGCTCCATAGAAAGGGGAGGGAAAGCAAGAAGGACAGCCAGGGAGGTGGAGCAGCAGCAGCGCCGGCAGCTGAGGAGGGTTGCAGGGCTGGCTCCCTAACCTCTGGCAGCATCTAGGCAGACGACAGGGGGGCAACCAGACTGCAGCCCCAGGGGTGCTCCCAGGAAGGTAGGTGATAGTGGACGACAGTGGGGCAACCAGACTGCAGGCCCAGGGGTGCTCCCAGGAAGGTAGGTGATAGTGGACGTTCCTGGGGAGACAAAAAAACAAGGGGGAGTTACATGTCAGCTGGTGTGTGGAAGCAGTCGCCATTGAAGAAATGCCAGTGTGTCGGTTGCAAAAGCCTGCAGGGAGAAAAATAAAACACAGCTGATAGGTGTGACACACATAGCATGGTCTGAGCTGCTTACCTGGGGGTAAGGAGAGCATGATCCTGTAAGGGGAAAGGGTCAAAGAGAGAGACAACAACACAACTTGGGGGTCACAACCATGGCAAACCTAGCAATACTGACCTGTCAGTAGACCCTGTGGAGAAAAGGGGGGGGGAACAGCTGGTGTCTACATAAGGCTAACAGTTCCACACTTGTGGCATTGTCTGCTCACATGACTACAGGCAGCAATCAGACACAACAGTGGTAAAGAGTCATGTATCCTATATATCAAAGCAGGCAGCTATGAGACAACACATTGGTAAAGAGGCATATCATAGCAGGCTATGCAGGCAGCTATGAGACAACACATTGGTAGAGAGGCATGTCATGGCAGGCTATGCAGGCAGCTATGTGACAAGACATTGGTAGAGAGGCATATCATGGCAGGCTATGCATACAGCTATGAGACAACACATTGGTAGAGAGGCATGTCATGGCAGGCTATGCAGGCAGCTATGAGACAACACATTGGTAGAGAGCTATGTCATGGCAGGCTATGCAGACAGCTATGAGACAACACATTGGTAAAGAGGCATGTATCCTTCCTATATTTCTAAATGCAAAGAGGCAGCAGTCAGACCACATGTCAGCACAAACCCTGCTCTTACCTGCTGGTGTTGTTGCCTGTGGGGGGGGGAAGAGGGGCTGGGAGAAAGACATGGGTTAGCAAACACTTGCATGGAGGCAGCTGCCCAGGCACAGCTGTAAACAGGTTGGCCACAGCCAGAACAGCCCTCTCTGCCCTAGAGGGAGGCAGAGAGGAGAAGAGAGAAGTGGGGTGTTTGTGAATTTTGCCCTCCACCGACAAAGTCCCACTTTGTGGCTGTGAGGGACAGAACCCCACGCCACGTGCTCAGAGAGAGAGAGAGAGTGACTGGGGGCCTGGGGCTGGGCTTTTGTGGGAAAGAGGCTGGGTGGGGCTGGGTGCTGATAGGCTCCCTGTCTTAGGCATAACTCTGTCGGTTTCCAGACCTAGCAGGCCCAACTCCGTCCTAACTCTGACCTAACTCAGGAGTAGGGTGTTAGAAATTTTCAGGAGAGGGCTGGCTTAGGTAAGGTAAAATGGCTCCTATGGGTCTCCTCAAATTTGGGTCCACCTTTTTGGTAGACCTAAATTTTGTGTCAGCATTTGTGTTGGAAGGGGCGTGTCTGTGCTTGCCAGGGTCTGGAATCCAACCTTAATTGGTTGCCGCCCCCGTTACACCCACGGTCCGCCCATGTTCCGCCCACTTTTAGGTCAACTTTAGGTCTGACTTGGGCTGCTTAGCCCTTGTGTTGGAATGGTCTGTTCTTAGTCCGTTGGTCGTAACTTCGACCTAACTTTGACCTAACTTTGCCCTAAATGGTTGCATTCCAGACCTAACTTCGACCTAAATGACTTAGGCTGACTTTAGGTCTGACTTGGGCTGCTTAGCACTTGGGTTGGAATGGGCTGTAAATTTGCCATAGCTTTCCTTCCAAGGAGTAAGCGTCTTTTAATTTCATGGCTGCTGTCTCCGTCTGCAGTGATCTTGGAACCCAAAAAAGTAAAATCTGTTACTGCTTCCATTTCTGCCCCTTCTATTTGCTCAATGCTAAATTCTTTCTTCTTAAGCATTTTCCCCTGCCTCCTTTCCTGTGTGCTAGATTGCCCTTTTCCCAAACTCGACGGGGGTCTCCCATCTGGATTCTTATTTGGGCATACTGTATATTTCAAGCACTCTATTCCAGGTAATTCCATCTGTTCCTTTTTCACTTGGGCAGGATTTCCAGTTCTCAAACCAAAGTCGATCCCCAAGCCTGAACAAGGGGAAAAGTCTTGGGTTCAGGAGCGAAACGTCTTGGATGAAAATGAGGTTCCAGCCCACAATGCAGGTGAGGAAAGTGAGAAGCCAGCTCACTTGAAACCATTGAGGAAAACTCTGCAGTTTCGGTTTCTACAGAAACCAGCTGATATCCGTCACTGAAGGAATATCAGTCTTTATCTCTTCTTATACCTGTACTGATCAGGGTTGCTTGGTGTGAAAGCGGAAGAAGATGAATCATGGGTCTGCGATCATGAAGACTCTAAGAAAAGTAAACCTGCCCAAGCTTCCTGCTCAGGTGCGTAGATGGTTCAGCTAAATCAGGGTGCGTAGATGGTCAAAATCTGTTTATAGCCCTTTCACTGGTTACTTTTGCAGTTTTTTTTTCTCCTGAAACACCAAGAATCGTTCTCAAAAGTAGGACGATGGGCTTAAGAAATATTTGTTTTGTCACCTGATGCTTTTACCATGTACTCTTATGGCAAAGGAGGAGGATAGAGAGGTTTCACTAAACTTCAGATTGAGAGCTTTCACCTTGAATACTGTTTTGAATTGGCCTTGAGGACGCTATGATGGGCAGGTAGGATGTAAATAGCTTAAATTTCCCAAGGATCCTGTGGCATTGGGGTGCTTGGGAACATGAAATGTTGCCATTGTGCTTTTGAAATGCCAATTCATCCAAATGTGTTTTTAATTAGCCCCAATAAAACAAACATTTTTGGAATATCCATTCTTTTGCTCCTTTTGTATCTCTCTCTTGATCAGGGTTTCCAGTTGTGGCAGTAAAGGTGGAAGAAGAAGAAGAGCCATGGGAATCGGATCACCAGGGCTATGAGGAAGGTGAGCCCTTCTCAGGAGAGGGATAAGATTGACTTGTCAGAAACTGTATGTTCGCTTACTGTCTGATGTTGAACTTGGGACACAGGATTCCCTCCTTACAGAAGAACAAGCACACTGCCAGATGGCGCTGTATAAATGACGACAGGCAGAGACTTTAGATGCTGCAAATAAACTTGGCCAGTTTATTCAGAGGACTTCATTCTGGAAAAGACCATCTTGAAGTAAATATTAGCCATTTTTTATAGACTTGCATATCCGACAAAATCACAGGTCAGCTTTTCCAGTCACACAGCCTTTTGCTTTGTAAGCTCCAAAACGTGTAACAGTGCTCTTTTGATCCAAAGGTCATTCAAAGGAAGAAAAAAACCCACCTTTCTGTTTAGCTGGGACAGCCTTGCAACTGTTGTGTAGACTCCAACCCCAGATCCCTAAATCTAGAATTTCCGGCTTCCTCTCAGGCAGCTGGTTTCCACTAACTTGACATCGGCTTCAGATTTTGTTGAAAGAAGGTCATGTCAGAAACAGGTCAGTTTTATATTGTAACACGAGAGGCTGATATTAAACAGAGACCTACTGTATATGTGACCCAACTAATTCGGCATATGCAGATCATGTAATCTGAATCCGTTGATAAAACATCACATTTACATATATTATCTCCGTACTTCTCACAATCGTCCTGTTCGGTAGAACATTAATCGTATGAACAGAGGCAGCTGCCTGCTTCTGAGTCAAGGCCTTGCTCCACAACTCTCCAGGATTTCAGGCTAGGATCTTTCCCAGTCCTACCTGGACGTGCCGGTGATTCAATTGAAAATCTTCTGTATGCTCCACCGTTGAGCTGTGACCCTTTTATTTATGTGGTGTATGATTGTAGTGCCTTGTTTTCCATAGTGCCATAATATGATTGTAGTGCCTTGTTTTCTTGGTGTTTGTGTTTTTTTAACTGTATGATGCCGTTCCAAAGCTAGCCTCAGGAGCAGAACCCCAGGCAATGCCACAGATACAGATCCTGGAATTAATTCCCAAGGAAGTGTAGCATCCTAGGACCTTGCAGGCAATGTTCTGCTGAACAGGGTAGTCTGGAAGGGGCCATAGAAGGACCCAGGTTCAGTTTGCTTGGTAAAGAAGGGCCCAGGTTCAGTTTGCTTGGCTCAGGCATTGCTTGGTAAAAAAGATATTAGGTCACAAGGCTGAGAAAGGCCTTGTCCTTGAGAGCCACTGTCAGCGCTGGACTAGACAGGCCAGGGGTTTGACTGGGCACCGGGCAACAGCTCCCTGGTCTTTCACTGTATGGTCCTCCAGGCAACAGGCTCCAGATTGGGCAGTCAGGCAGACAAAAGCAGCCTCAGGCTCTAGAGCAGCAGCCGCCTCCTCACCTGAAAGGATTCGAGCTTACCTGAATCTTCCAGGAGGCCTGCAATTTGCCCCAGCACCCAATGAGGCCGCAACTGTACAGCAAGCAAGAGGATGGCCCAAGCCCCCCAAATCTGGCTGGTGGACTGTGCCCTTCACAAACGCATACTGCAAAGCCTGAGAGAGACCTTTGCTGTTGCCTCCACTCCTAGAAGCTATGAAACCATCTGTTCCTTCCTTCTCTGATGCTTCTCTCTCCTCCTCCAGGATTTCCTGGTGTGATAATAAAGGTGGAACCAGAAGAAGAGCCATGGGTCCCAGACCCCCAGACATCTGAAGAGAGCGCAACTGTCTCAGGTGTCCAGTCAGGTGAGGATTAATTTGGTTAGCTCACGGCTGGCAGTCAGGATATTCAGCCCTGTCCCATAGTGGCAGGTGGGCTTAGGTATATACCGAAGGGAGTGTTGTAAGTCGACACAAGTAGCATCTTGCAGAGCAGGTGGTGCATTTGTCATGGACGAGGGTCCTTCAAGCTGACCACCTGGCAGCCATACGGTTCCCGTCTTATTGAAAGTACACACACTCAGGCCCAGACCAAACGTGCAAAAACCCATGTGGAAATCAGCATTTCCTATGAACGTGGTACATGTTTGGTACAAAACCCACGTGGGTTTCCATATCTGTGAGGTTTTTTTTCCCCATGGAAAAAACCCATGTACCCTTTTCACTTCCTAATCCATGAGATTGGAATTGACCATGTGGGTTTTAAACCTGTGGTTAGAAACTCAGGTGGTTGTCTGATATCTGTGGGGTTTTTGAGTCATCAGAGGAAGTAAAATGGTGCCCTAGACCAGGGGTGTCAAACTCATTTCATACAGCAGGCCAAAGTTAGTATTCATGGTGCCTGCTGATGAGGGCCGTGATGACATTAAGATGGAAGTGATGTTGTCATTAAAACAGGAAGTGATGTCATTAAGCAGGTGTTGACCAGAAATAAGCACTTTGTTCTCATGTAGGAACTCATTAGCTGCAAATGAGCCCAATTATCACACAGGCCACCTTTTCAGCAACACCGCTTCTGCCGAGCAGTGTTCCCTCCCTCTAATATTTTCCCTACTGTGCAAGTAACTGTACTTAATGACCTGAGCTGTACATAACCACTGTCATCTTAAAATGGGCAATGACCAGTCTGATCTCTAGGAAATAAGTGAGTTATTGCTCATGTATCACAACTGCAGCGGTCAGTTGGCATGTTTACATAAAATTGTCATACACAACATACAGTATTTCATGACCATTTGGCTCCACTATTCCAAACTGACAAAAAATATCCTCCATCTACTGAATGCTAGGTATTCTGCTAAAATGGTAACAGACCCTCTGAAAACAAGATTTACAGCACAAGCCTATGCATGTCTACTCGAAAGTAAGTCCCACTGTTCAATGAGACATACACCTCATTGTATGCATAGGTGTGCATAGGTCTAGGATTGCATAGGTCTAGGATTGCAGGTCCTCAGTGGGCATAGGTCTAGGATTGCAGCCTTAGACTCTAATATGGTCTGTTACCAGAAATCCCAGCCTTATCTGGGCATGCCAAGGATTGAAGTTGGCAGTGGGACCTTATCTTGATTAAACTTCCTTAAGACGTTGTGTCTTTCTGAGTGGTACAATAAAGATATTATATTGTGACTTTTTGAGGTTCTCTCTTTCTGCCTCCCAGCCCAACCCATGTCTAATTTCATAAACCTACACCTTCTCCCTGCCCCCTTGTTCCCACGTTAAACAGCCCCTGATAATTTTGGTAGCCTTTCTTTGCACCTCTGTACAAGGTACAGGGTTTCTTGTACCTTTCCTAATGATATTCTTTTGGAGACGGGGCAAACAGAAGCACATTTCTGTCTACGTGGCACACATGCCTGCATCACTTTTATCAGTGATTTGCACACATTGTCTGGCTTAGAGAAAGAGATAAGAGCCGATAAGAGTTGGCAATTTCTTTTAGCGTCCCCAGTGGCATCACTAGGGGGTGCAGACCACACTGGGTGACACCTTTCAGTGAAGGTGACACCACTAGTGGCCAAAATTGTGGAAAAATTGTATTTATGAATAATACCATAAAGTTATATATCATTGGAAAGGTAATTTAATACAGAATATAATAAAACACACCATATTGAAATGTCTGTATTCTATCATCAAAAGCTATGGCCAAATCACCGGAAAGAGAAAACACAACTGCCTTCTGTAACAAAAAGTGGCTTTCCTTAACTCAAACCTGATCACTGAGACTGATTGTTCCGAGAGCCAATGAGGTGGTGTTATGATACAGCATGGAACCAACAAGGTGTTCGTATGAGTCAGCTCTCATTTCCATGTATCAGAGCTAATACTAGAACTCTTATTCAGAGGTGTGTGTGTGTGTGTGTGTGTGTGTGTGTGTGAGAGAGAGAGAGAGAGAGAGAGGGAGAGGGAGAGGGAGAGAAATCAAGTTGGTCACTGGTTTTTTGTTGGTTACTGATTTGTTGGGTGACCTGTACTGTTATATATTAAAATAAAGTTAATGGGGGTGACACCATGAGTTACCGGACCGGGTGACACCAACCCCAGTGACACCACTGAGCATTCCTATTACAGCTTTGCAGCTCATCAGCTGAGAGCAGATAATGACCCGACAATTGAGATTACGCGATTATCATGCGGGATGAGGAGCTTCCATGGCCCACTGCCAATGGCGCTACCGTCAAGTGACGGTAGCGGGCTGCTACGGGGTGACGCGCGCAAGGGGTGACGCACGTGCACACGCACATGACGCGTCACCTCTCCTGCGCGCGTCGCCCCCGAAGACGTCCCCGGAGACGCCTTCCCCGGCCGATGCGCCAGGGCCTTCTGAGGAAGGCCCGCTGTGCGAACGTTATTTATAACGTTTTTTGCACATGTGCAGACCGTCCCTGAGGGAAAAGGGCTGCCCTTTTCCCTCAGGAACGGTCTGCGCATGCGCTAAAAAACGTTATAAATAACATTCGTGCAGCAGGCGTTCCTCAGAAGCCCCCGGACAGCCGGCCGGGGAAGACGTCCCCGAGCCGGCTGCAAAACTTAAGGGGGCGCCCGGGCCAGCGGCCCGTCGGGCGCCCCCCCAGTCAGGGAGCGGCCATAGGCCGTGCTGAAGATTTGTAAGAAAGGGGGTATAGGGGGGAGGTGTCACTAGGGTGATGCGCGTGCTCCGCTATGGGGCAACACGCGCCCTAGTGACGCCACTGCCCACTGCCCTGTATGTTTGACACCCCTGGCCTAGACTGTCTCCTGGGGTGGGGGTGGGGGGGTCAAGAGCTCACCTTCTCCTTGTTTCTGGCTGTTAAAGGAAGCAGTCTCCTTCCCCTTACTTGCGGCAAGGAGGAAAGACCGGAAGGAAAGCGGCATTTGCATGATCTTTTGCTCTTTGGTTTTTTTTAATTGACTTGGAGAGGAGACCAGTATTCCAACTGTTCCAGCTACTCCTCTCGGCAGCGGGGGGCTTCTTCGCCGTCCAAGGAATCCCTTGTGGAGTGAGGAGGAGTTGAAAACCTTCATAGACATTTGGCGGGAAGAGTCCGTCCAGGTGGCTCTCACCAAAAGTTACCGAAATGTGGAGCAGTTCCGCTACATTTCGGAGAGGCTCAAGGAGATGGGCTACCTGAGGGACCTGGAGGCCTGCAGGAGCAAAGCCAAGGAACTTCGGAGGAACTACAAGAAGGTGAAGGGGGGCAATAGCCATTCAGGGCACCCCAGGACAAGCATGCCTTTCTTGGATGTCCTTGACCAGTTCCTCTGTGTCGACAATGGGGTGGTCGTATTCCGCGTGAGCGGCACAGGAACGGTACAGCAGAGGACACGCATGGCTGCACTGAGGGACACAGAGGAAGAAGCGGGCGGCCAGGAAGAAGCAGTTTTGAGGCTCGCTCCCCTCAACCCCGAACAGTCCTCCTCTCCCCAGCCAGGTGCTCCAGTATCGGATGAGTCGTCCCAAGCCGCAGGTGATGCAGACAACCTGCTGCTTGAGCCGTCACAACAGACATCTTCAGAACCAGGTAATTCCTCCCTGTCCCCTGTGAAAGTTGCAGGGGGTGGCAAGCTGGAAGGGAGGAGGGATTAATGTCTGCCTCGCCTTTGGTGCTGAGTACAATCAGAATTGGGCAAGCACTGTACAATTTAAACCGTACTTTCCTCTGCAGAAATGGAGCAAGAAAGGCCTCCGATGAGTAGTGCGGGGAGAACGCAGCAACTGAGGAACAGACCTAAGCGGAAGCGGCAGTGTCTCGGTTTCTCTCGGGAGCTGTTGCAGGGAAACCGGGAAATGAACGACAAGCTCACGGAGACCCTTGGCCGCCTCCAGGGCAGAGACCTTGCAGCATGGGAAGCCTGCTTGGAGAGGGCAGCCGCCAGCAATGAGCGAGCCTTGGACAATATGGCCGCCAGGCTTGAGGCCGTGGCGGAGCAGAGGTCGCAGGACATCAGGATGCTGGTTGGGGCTGTGGAGAGCACTCGGCGCATGATGAGCAGCTTCATGGAGAGGCAGACGGCGGTGATGGAGGCTTCTCTTTCCAAGCCTGAACTGCCACAAGCTGAGCAGGGGAAAAGCCCTTGGAAGTCGCATCACTGAGGGGCCACGTGACACCCATACACATCCCCGCATTGTGAACCTTGCCATATCTGCTAACCCATTTGCTTGAATGTGCTTTGTGTGCATGTAGAATGAGCTGTTTAAGATTTGAGTCGATTCATTCAGGAATGTGTATGAATCGGTAACATTCAGGAATGTGTATGAATCGGTAACATGACGGTCAACTGGTGGAAGAACAAATCTTTGTTTCAGAAAACCCCTCTCTCTATTTGAGATACAAATGATGCAGCCCCTCACTATGGAAGCGGCTGCAAAGAGCGTCTCGGATCTTTTTGCAGTCTCCTTGGGCACTGGGCAGGGGGCAGCGTGTGGCATCCTCTCTCTTCAAAGGGGTGGCTCTGGGTCCAGAAGAACCTCACCCTGGAAGAGGCAGATGTTGTGCAGAATGCAGCAAGTTGTCACCACCCCTGAAACCAGCTGTTTGACACAGTCCACTCTTATATGCAGAATCCTCCACCATCCCTTTAGCTGCCCCAAGGTTTTCTCCTCTGACATCTTGCACCGGCTGAGAACGTAGCTGAAGTGTTCCCACTCCCGAATGAGGGGTGATGGGTAGCACTTTATAAGCAATGGCTGCAGCGGGAACGAAAGGCAGCGTCCCCAAGTATTGCTGGCAGGATACCAACCCCATTTATGTGCTTCGCCATGTTGGGCACCCAAGCATCCTTCTCCCTCTTCTTGAGCAGAGGTGGCATCTGCAGAATCATAGCATCGGGGGGGGGGGCTGCAAAAACATCTGTGAACATTAGAGCAATGTTCTAGAGCCCACTACTGCTTGAAGCATGATGGAATGGTACCTCTGGAGGTGGATGTAACTGTCAGACCAGTAGCTTGGACACAGGCTGGGACTGTGGCTTCCGTCCAGGGCCCCGATGCAATCTACAAATCCTTTCACACAGAAACCCTCAATGACTGACTTTGCATCACCACATTTTATGACTGAACCCATCATGGTCTCTGATCAACTCACAAATCTTTGCAAAGGCGGCAGCACCAGCTGTTGAAATGCTGGCTGTGTACAGTGCTGACCATATCTTGCTGTTTGGATCCGACGCCAGTCTGAAATGGTCATGGCAGCTCATGTTTCAGAGGTGATTGGCTCCTGCATTGGGGTAAGTTACGGCCTTACCTCGTCCACGATTCCGATGAAGGTGGATCAAGACATGTGCAGTAGCTTCTCCAGTGGTGGTTGCCCCAGCCTTCAAGCACGTTGGTTTCCCAGCAGGGATGCTGTGGGACGCTACCCACAGAATTCTTGGACAGGAGCCCACCAGACGGCCTGCGTAACGTGTATTTTGGCTTGCTGCCTCTGCAGTGGCCCTCATTGCCAACACCACCCTCAGCTGCCAAGCAAGATGGGCATCCATGAACTGCCACACATGGGAGGATGGAAAAGGCAGCCAATGCGGCTGCAGTCTCCTGTTCTGCACCATCCCTGCCTTTTGCCGTCACCACAGCAGTCAGAATGGACTGCTGCAGTCCGGGCTGCTCCAAATATGTGCAAAGTATTTCATGATTTGCCAGCACAACCTGATGCACGGTGTCCACCCTACAATCAATGATAGAAGTCCCTGCAAAGTTCTGGTGCTCAGCAGGGTGAACAAAAACTGTGCAGATCCTGCTACCCTCCCTGCCACATTACTTGCTGGACCAGGACGTTTTCTGCCCTCACAAGGGCAAAGCTTCAGGGGGAAACTTCCACCCTTTCAGTAGACAAGCACAGCTGGGATTGCAAGAAGATGGCCAAAGGATGATTGACAGCGTTGAAGGAGGGACTAGTGCGGCTTTTTCCACAGATAAATCCCTCGATTGGAGTGAACGTGTGGTTGAAAATCCCACCTAGGTTGACACTCATGGATGTTCTGGATGTTTGTTCTGGGCCTCAGACAAGGATTCTGACAGAGACTCTTGTTAGTTCAGATAAGGCTTGGTTGGCTTTATTCAAAGTGTGGTTTATTTTTATTTACTCATTTTGTATCTCATTTTTCTCCCCGAAGGGCACCCAAAGCGACTTACAGAACCATGAAATCACATTTAAAACTATAATTTACAATATGAATATTAAAGCATCCTTAAAATATGACAGTAAAGCACAAAACCAGTAGCAGTCACTTCATAAGAAAGGGCAAAGCCTATAAGATCTAATCAGCATGGATTTATTTGCATAAAACCCACAGTTGTCCAGTATTAAAAACCATGAACTCAGAAGGCTAGTCTGAAAAGAAACATCTTTAGGCCCTGCCGGAAAGCCTCTAAGGAGGGATCAGTTCGTAAACTGAGAGAGGGAGGGAGTTCCATAAGGTTGGTGCCACTACTGAGAAGGCCCTGTCTCCCTTGTAAAGGGAAACACTCTGTAGACAGAACAAAGCATCTTCGGGATTCGGGTTATAAAATGAATTTATAAAATGTAAAAATTGTACAATATACAATGATTTCTTAAGTCCGATTAAAACACAATTGTGAATAAAATGCTTTAAAAGTCCATGATTAAAATACAATAAAAACATTCAAAGTTCTTAAGCATTACGTTTCGTTCAATATCTGTGAACTTTGTCAAATGCGAAAAAAGCCTAAGTAGGCAGGAAGATGGTAAACATACACATTGCAGTCCTGGTACTTTTAAAGGAGATTTTGGCGCGCATTTGGCTACAGTAGCATTTGGCTACTGGTTATAACAGTCTTCGATCCTTTCTAATGAACACTCTCCCAAGTTTCTGGCACCAGTTTATATCCTAGTTTGGAGTAAAGGAGTCCAAAGCATTTGAATTACATATTAAAATCACATACGTGAGCTTGCAAGAAGCCATCAAACAACTTGGGGAATAATTACAAACCAAAAGCAAGGTAAGATAAGAAAAGGCTGAATACACTGTAGGGTGGGAAGCTGCCCTGAATTGAGCTCCTTTATATTTCAGGTCAATGGCCAAGAAGTTCTTATATAGGGCAGGCTTTGTCACAAAGTTTTGTCTGACCGTTCAGGTGGCACTTCTAGGTTTGTGTTTCCCTTCCTTTGTTTGGAGCACAGTGGAAATGCACAGGCCAAATCTCTGCCCCCAAGTTGTACAAACCCTTACAGCTGCATCGCAGTCTGCTTGCTGCTCTGTACACTGTGCATGCTGAATGTTTTGGTACGCTTTGTCAAGTGAATGATCTGTTTTTGCAGCGTGCAGTTTTAACCCAAAAGCATTTCTTTTGTCGGGTTCACAAGTTTTACACTTGAGATCCAAATACGTGCAAATCACATAAGAAATGTGCAGCCATCCATGTGCAGTGCACTGATCCATGCGCATGGTGCATGGATTATAAAAAACAAATGTGCAGTGCACTGATCCATGCACATGGTGCGTGGATTAAAAAACACACACATGCACTCTGATAAAAATGAACGTTTGAGTTCTTCCTTGTCCCCTGTTGTCAGTTTGTAAGGCTGCTGATCTCTGCACAACCTATTATTTTGTTTGTGTACCGTTTGCCGCTGTGGACATAATGTAACGTAAGAAAAGTCCTGCTAGATCAGGGCAAAAGTCCATCCCATTTCCCACAGTGGCCAACCAGATGCGTTCAGGAAGCAACAAGCAGAGCAGGGAGCAGCTCCCTCCCACTGTTGTTTCCTAGCAACCGGTACCCAGAGGCTTCACCACCTCTGGATCATCTGGAGGTTGCATCTTGCCATCATGACTAATAGCCATTGGGAGTAGCCATCCTGTGTTTTTAAAACGCCTCGTTTTTGCCCAGACGTTATTCTTGATGTTATGATTCTCTCTTGCTTCCAACAGGTAAAGGATGCATGAAAGAAGAGGAGATCTTTCTGCCAGGCAATGCTAAGCACGTGGAGTACAATAAGGCGTCACTGGCCATGGCTAAAGGGAGTGTCTTCCGGTGTCTGGGGAGAGCCGATCAGTACAGAGTTGAAAGGCAGCAGGGAAACCACCCAGCAAAGAGAGCTGGGAAGAAACCATACAAATGTTCTTATTACGGAAAAATCTTCATTTGGAGAAAATACTTCCTCGCCCAAGAGAGAGCCCATGCAGGAGAGAAACCGTACACGTGTTCCTACTGTGGGAAAACCTTCCATGTGCGATCGTACCTCTTGGCCCATGAGCGAACGCATACAGGAGAGAAACCGCACAAATGCTCGCTTTGTGGGAAAGGCTTCAATGTGAGGTCTTATCTTATTGCCCATTGGAGAACCCACACAGGAGAGAAGCCGCACATCTGTTCATTCTGCGGGAAAAGCTTCAGCGGAAGATCAAATCTTAACAGGCACCAAAGAAGCCACACGGGAGAGAAACCCTATACATGTTCAGTCTGCGGTAGAAGCTTTAGCCATAAAGCACACATGATTAGGCATGAGAGAATCCATACAGGAGAGAAGCCCTACAAATGTTCCCAGTGTATGAAAAGCTTCAGCCAGAGCTCCACCCTGATTGCCCATGAGAGAACCCACACGGAGAAACCGTATAAATGCTCGCATTGCGAGAAAAGCTTCAGCCAAAGTGCCAAACTTGCCACGCACGAGAGGACACACACGGGAGAGAAACCCTATGAATGCCCAGCGTGTGGGAAAGGCTTCAATCACCGCTCAGATTATATCATACATGAGCGAACCCATACGGGAGATAAGCCCTACGCCTGCTCCATCTGTGGGAAAGGCTTCAGTGGGAGATCCAACCTGACTAGGCACGAAAGAAGCCATACAGGAGAAAAACCATATCTGTGCTCGGTTTGCGGCAAAGGCTTCTGCCATAAAGCGCACCTCCTTCGACACGAGAAGATCCACACAGGAGAGAAGCCGTACAAATGCTCAGATTGTGGTGAAAGCTTCAAGCATCGAACAGACCTCATCGGCCACGAGAGAAGTCACTCGGGGGTGAAACAGTACACATGCACAGCCTGTGGGAAAAGCTTCAGTGGGAAATCGAACCTTAATAGACATAAAAGAAGCCACACAGGCGAGAAACCTTATACGTGCTTAGTCTGTGGGAGAAGCTTCAGCCATAAAGCACACCTGATTAGGCACGAGAGGATCCACACAGGAGAAAAACCATATAAATGCTCACACTGTACGAAGAGCTTCAATCAGAGCTCAACCCTCGTTGCCCATGAGAGAACCCACACAGGCGAGAAATCATATAAATGATGAACTGGGGAAATAGTTTTTGTTTAACTGTGAGTCTTAGAAATTGTGAGGTAATGATCACGTGTATTGTGTTTTTAAAAGTTCAACGTCTTTGGGGATTTTTAGGCAGGGACGTTGATTTTAAAAGTTTATAAATGACAAAAGAGAAATAAGGGGGAAATGTGAGAAGGAAAAAAATGTCAACCAGTCAAGAAAGGTTGAAAAAACACCATTTGCCTCATTTAGGAATGTGAAATAAACAATATTATGCTCAGTGGGATATGTGCTGAGATCCAGTAGAGTGTAGTGGTTACAATGTTGGACTAATAGCAGCAGACGAGGCTCAAAGCCTTACTCAGCCATTATTAATAATTCTCATCCTGCTCATTGCCATCCTGCTCTTCTTCCAACAAGCGCAGGATGGCAGACAAGTTCTTCTGCTCCCTTATCCTCACAACAACCCTGTGAGGGAGGTTAGGCAGAGTGACTGACCCAGAGTCATGCACTTGTGGCTGCGTCAGGATGTGTAGTACTCACTAAGCCTCACTGGTCGCGGCTGGCCTTGGCCTATTTCTCAACCTGATCTACCTCATAGGATTGTTGTGAGAACAAAATGTGTGGGGATGGGGACCATGTAATTTTCTTGATGGCAGGATAAAAAGATAATCAGTAATAAAAGCAACAAGAGAAGTTGTCTTATTTCCTGACAAGGGAACAGGACTGTAGCTTGGTAATAGAGCACCTACTGTCCCTGTAGAAGACTTGGCTTCCATCTCTGGATATGGCTGGAAAGATTCCTGATGGAAATCTTGGAGACCCCTATCAGTCTCTGTTAGACAGTATTGAGCTAGACTAGAGGGATCAACGGTCTACTTTGGAATCTGGCAGCATTGTACTTTCCTATTCCTTCCCTCCCTCCCTGCACTGTCTCACTTTACATTGTCTCCAGTTAAAAGGATCAGGGAGCAGGGCATAGGACAGATTTGACTGAGGACTGGGAGATCCACCGCTGGTTGAGGATAGTATGGGGCTCATACATGGATCAATGGTCTGATTTGGCTGAAGGCAGCTGCACACGAAACACATTCTCAAGAAGGAGGAAATGGAAAGTCTGTTCTAATCAGTTCATGCTAGGTTAAGAAAGAAAAAAAACGATCTGTGGAAGAGTCTGGTGGTGGCAATGGGCAGGGCCTCCAAGAGGGGGGGTTAAGGGGGTACATTCGTACCTGGGCCCAGGGCCAAAAATGGGTCAAAAAGAGGGCCCGGCAGCCAAATTCCCATGAAGGGAAGGGGCCCAAAAGAAACGCCGTACCCCCTGATAAAATTCCTCTGAGTGGCCCTGGCAGTGGGTGTGGCCTTAAAAGAGAATCAGACCAATTCATGGTAGGGGGATCGTCCGTGGTTATTTGCCATGATAGCCACATGGCACAGCCAAGTTCAGAAGCAGTGTACCTCTGAATACCAAATGCTTGGGAATATGTGGTGTAGTAAGCAGGCCCCCTCCCCCCTCATATTTTATCTACCTCCCCCACACCCCATAGAACCCCCTCCTTTTGTCCCGGTTAAGGTTGGACCAGAAATCACTGAGATATGGCCTGAAACAGCTAAGCGCATTTTACAGCTCCTTTTGGGTGGAGCGGCTCTCGAGCGAAGCAGTGTATTTTCCTATAGAGATCCTGTTTTCTTGGACTCTTCCCTTAAGTTATGGTACCGGATCTTTACCAAAGATCACCGGGGTGTCCCTGAGGAGGGGTCCCAACACAGAAGGGTCCCCATCCTGTCACTTTGTCGGAGCTAGCCTTTGGCAGAGGGTCAGAGTCTTCTGAGGCAGTGCACATATTCTGCAGCTAGTAAAAGGCGTGGGGGTCTTCCCCACGTGCCCTCTCTGGGGCCCAGGAGGGGGATTGGTAAGTGTGTGGTTTAGCCCCTTTGCCACCCTCGGCCTGGGCACAGGAGGTTGACCGAAGGCCAAGCACTGGGAATGCTACAGGGCATTGGGAGTGGGCCTCCTGCCAGGATACTGCACTACCAGAAATTCAGGGACACCATTTTAAAACCATAACTTACAGCTGAAAACAACAGCTTCCACTCTGTGATGCTCTGGGGTGACCTTCTTCTACCTGGGAGGCCATTCAGAGCAGGAAGAAGGGGAGGGTTTTCAGGAATATGGGAAATCTTGGGCTGATGTCACTGTTCCCGGAGAAGCCATCTTTTCCACCTTCTTTATGCTTCTTGTCAGACAAAATCCACCATTTGCAACCCCAGCACTGTTGTCCTTTTTTCAATGTCATATTAATGTCTTTCCCCATACCAATTCCTTAAGCTCATGTTTGTCTCTCTGTGTATGCCCTATGCCATCATCTTCATCCTATTGTTTCCTGACTGACTTGATGGACTTAGCCGGAAACCTGCCTGGCCTAAAACATTCTAGCTCAGTTATTTACTAATCTCCTATTGTGAAACCTGAGGTCAGGGGGACAACCTGAAAAACTGGCGCCTTCGCCTATTTGCCTATGAACGTTAATCCTTTTTGGACAATCAGCTAGACAAAGACCCCATTCTTGGACACCTGGAATCATTTACTCTTCAGGGAGGGGGACCTAATTCCCTTACCCAAAGGCACCCAACACCCCATCTATCACCCATTGGCTGGCACTCTCGCCTCCCATTGGTTCCAGGTTTCACAAAGCGGTACACTTGTCATTGGTTCATTTGATGAAGTGTTCCTTTTATTGGATACATTTTTACATTCGCTGTTGGGGTCCTCATTGGTGCAAAGTTTCAATTCCAACCTCTTATTGGACATATCAATGTGCACTTTTTGGATCCTTCTCCCCATTGGTTCTCCTTTGTCATGAATGTTGCAACACCCTGTATTCCATGTTTTCCTGTAATAATGAACAATATAAAAAACTGTCTGTAGTAATTTGAAGGTTACACTTTTGCCCTGCAACTGTGTCCTGGGTTACCCAGTAAAGGCCTTTTCTTGAACCCAACGTTGGTCTTCCTGGAGCTCATTTTTGCGCGCATCTGCCTCTACAGCAGATTTCTCTCTTTGATTCTATTCTACCTTTCCTATTTTGGGGTACCCTCTCCACCTTTGGAGTCCTGTGTCTGCTCACCGAACCATCGAATCCGAACTGTGTATGTACCCCAGGGGATGCTTACTACAGTGGCACCTAACAAAATGGGCTATAATCTGTGACAACCTCTGCCACAGAAAATCACCACAAAATCCTTTGTGGTGTTTTCTGCAGCTCCCCCCCCCCCTCAGCATATGATAAAAACAAAATGCAAGCAAAGCTTGCAAATTGAGCTCATGATTTGCCTTTCGGTAAAAAAAAACGACCTTGATTTTCCTTTAACAATTGTTTGTTTAGGCAGTGAACATAATAAATATACTTGAAATAGATCTGAGCAAGACAGGTTTTGTTACAAAGGTTCAGTAACTTGCGCATGCGCAGAACGACAAAGTTTCCAGTTGACGTTCTGCGCCTGCGCAAACTCTGGAAAGCGCTGCTGGGCGCTTTACGGAGTTCGCGCCTGGGCGCAGGGAGAATATGTGCCCGGGCGCAGGAAGAAGATTGTCGCTGGAAGCCTTCCATTAACAAGCTAAGTGGGGGAAAAGCATACATAGACAAACAGATGCCCCGTTAACACTTAAATAACCCAGAAAACAGTTTAAAAAAACCTTAAAAATACAAAAAAAAACCGTTAAAAAACTTAGGGGGCGCCGGAGGGACCGGGAGGAGGGGTTGCGGGGGTACCGGCACCAACCTGCTCCAGGCACAGCGACGCCACTGGATTAGACTTTGATGAAACCAGGCAGCTCACTTGGGGACTTTTCAGCTGAACTCTACTGCTGCTTGCCAGCTCTGACGGAAGATATTCCTGGAGATTTATTTCCCAGCCAAATGTAATGTTGGCGATTCCTGGAGGCCCTGTGAGAATCTCCAGGCGGCTTTCGGGAGTCACCTGGAGATTGATGCTGATTCCTGGAGATTTGCGGCCGGCCCTGGAGGGCTGGCAACCTCATACAGGATTAAAGGTGAAAATCGTATGCAAGTCATGGACTATAAATAACTGTGATCAATGTTGGCTCTTGTAACCATTAGTAAATACTAATAATGTGCATATTATTAACCATTATTTTAGAATTTCGGGAAGCACAATTTCTCTTGTCCACAGTGGATCGGTTCAGAAGTAAGACCACATGACCAAGGCTTGCTGGTTCTCTCCTCTCCCACACTCGGTTCTGTTCAGTTACTGATGCTTTTGTGGAAACCAGTTTCCACTCTTCTTTGGATTTTAATATATTTTTGTCCGTACGTGGCTGCCTGGAGGAAACCCGCGAACGGTACTTGAAGGTAATAAAACTTCAAAGAACTCTCTTCTACTACATGGCGTCTGTGCCCGTATATTTGAAACATTGTAAAGTCATTGCTGGCCATGAAACCTTTCGTAACAAGGAAACCAGTTTGTCTTTACATCTACACTGGCAAACGATGGTCTGTGCAAATCAAGGTTTGGCCTACAGAGCTGAAACAATGGTGGAGCGCATGTTGCCCGCGAACTGGGTGCCGCGTGCGAGGGGCGGAAGCTCCGAGCCCGCCCGCCCGCATGTGTCACCGTCCGGAGGCTCTCCGAGCCCAGGAGAAGGCCTCGGAGCGTCCCGAGACCTTCTCTCGGGCTCGGAGCCTCCCGATGGGTGACGTGGGCGGGCGCTCCGAGGCCTTCTCCCGACCTCGGAGCCGGAGAAAGCCTCTGAGCGACCGCCACGACCGGCGGTCCAGGGCCTTCTGAGAAGGCCCACTGTGTCACTGCGCTATTTATTGTTTTTCGCGCATGCGCAGAACGTTTCTGAGGGCCTTGGGTTCTGGTGTGCAAGACAGTAGCCCAGATTGCAGCTACCTGCTCCAGAGTCCATAGCACATCTTTCCGTTTGCGGCTGCAGTTCATGGAAAGTGGCAACACAGACAGACATCAGGAATAGATCGGAACAAACTTTAATGAACACCAGGGAGGAAGCAGAATACAGTAGTAGACTATTATATTCCAGTGAACAATAGGTACAAAGAAGAGACTATACTTGGCACTGCACAGGTTATAAGAAGTGAAACCCAGGAAGTCTTGCAGACAGATGACCAGCACTGTAAGAGCGCTGCCTGGTGGTCAGACACTCGCAAAGCTGAACCCTGGGAGACCAGACAATGCCTGGACCCCCCCCCACACACACACACACACTCCCACCCAAGAGATCATGATCAGCTTGCATGGTGCACATGACCTTTGTCTTGCTCTCTCTCTCTCTGCAACCACCAGCAGTTCTCTTATGGTGTCCTGAGGAACGCGGAGATCCCTTGATAAGGCAGATCTGGTTCCCTTGGCGCAGTAGCACCTTCTTCGCGTGAAGGCACCAGTTCAGTCCCTGGCATCTCTGGGCAAGGCTAGAAAAGGCCCCTTCTGAAACCCTGGGGAGCCACGGCATTGTCTGGCAGCAATCTTTCCTATGCACACGTTCCTGGGAGTAAGCCCTACTGAACACAATGGGACTTACTTCTGAGTAGATATGCCTAGGCTTGCATTAGAGGTCAGCGTAAATCAGGGGTGGCCAACCTTTCCACAGGATGGCTCCTGGCCCTTTAATGGCTGCCTAGGGGAGGGCAATGGGCATTTCAGTAGATGCAGCTACTTTAGCAGCAACATCAGCAATCAGCAAAAACACAACTCTTAAGAACGCAGAGGCCCTGTTAGTGGAAGGTTGGCCACCCCTACTGCTGAGCAAGATGGACTAATGGTCTGACTCGGTGAAAGGAGCTTGCTATGTTCATTTCTATTTACGCCTCGTTCATCTTTCTAGACTCAGGCATCTGCACAGTGGGGTGAAAATGAGTTTGAAGGACAATCACCTCAATGAAAGAAAGGTCAATTTCAACAAACCAAGCAGAACCCTTTTTCTCATGGAAAGAGGGAGTTAGTCCTACAAAGGCAGAGACGTTTCCTAATGTGCTGTAAGCGGAAGAACCTCACCTACAGACAGGACAGAAGAAAGACGTGCACAACCAAAAAAAGGTCTTAATACAGTATTGGAGAATATAGAAAACACAAACCAAGCGCCATTACGCAAAAGAGCCAATGTTTTCCTCCCCTCTGAATGCCAGTCCACTGGCAGAAACCTGAAGAAGATATTAGTCCTCTGTTCTGAGCAGCCAGAACATTTTGGACGCCAGCTCCTATCCTGGGCTGCATGCAATGCATGCCTAGCTGAGGAGGCACAAGCTCTCTTCCAGCAATGAGAGAGGGGAGGGGCCAGTGTTCCTGTCAGCTGTTCCCTCTGTTAACTGATGCCTCAGTAACAATAATAGTCAGGAATGACAGGAGCAGATCTCATTCATTTCTTTATTTCTTTATTTCTTGCAAGAAAGTCTCACACCTTAGCTTTCTTCAGCTTCAAAAATGAGGTGGAGCCTCGAAGCTCCTTTGTACACAGGTTTTATAGCTTTCAGTTACACTTGGGCGTACATCATGTTTCTCAGTGTTAAATTACACACACACGCGCAAATGACTCTTCTCCAAACCAGCACATCTTTAAACTTTCCTTTGTTCATTTATTTACCAGACACTGACCGAAGGAATTCTGTTATCTTGCTGGTACCTCTCCGTGCTTGACACTTCCAATTATTTAAGGCTAGACTTACCCTGCTAGCTTCGAGTGGTAAATTTATGGCCTAGCCTTAGTGCATCGCCCCCTCCCCACCCCTCTGGGGCCCTTTTGCTGTTCTAAAAGTTCACACATTTGATACTGATACAAATAAAATATACTTTTTGGTTACATGATAGGAATGCATGGTTACATAAAAAGTTACATTAGGAGATATATGTGTGTAGAAGACATGTTTACATGAAAGGATTTTACATTAAGTAATTACATTCTGCTATTTGCTAAACAAGCTAGTTACTATGTCATAAGCTTATGCATTTTAATAGTTACTATCATATTACACTCCTCCCTTTAAAACTTTCTTAAGTTTTACTCCTGTGATATGCCCCCCCCCCCTTAGTCAATATTGCTAGGGCCCAGTTGTTCAATTTTCTCCTTTGAATTCTTGCGATGTACGTAGGGCGTTGGTTTTCCTGGTTCGACGTCTTCTTACGATGTGCCTGACGTTGCCTGCCCTGAAGTCCCTGGTGGGGCAGTTGTCTTAGGCCTGGAGGTCTCTTCTTACTCTTCTTTGGCTCTTCTTGGGGTACCCTCCATCATGACACTTGTATATTTTTAGCCTTACTATTGTTGAATAGGGAGGCAGGCATCATTGTCTGACCAATGAACTATACTTTTCTTTAGAGCCTCTTTTATTCTTTAACTGATGCCAATATTTTCTATTATGCTTATTAATTACTGGGTGACACGTTTCCTATCGCAGGGGCTGACTAAACTAACTAGGAGCTAAAGAATTATACAAAAATTAATACAGAACTGGAATTGCTTATCATTATGCAAAAGTCTGAAATACAGAAGCTAAAAAAACTGGTTAATATACCTTCATATTTTAGGTTATGTCATGTCTGCTCCTATGGTGGGCATGGTAGTTTGTCTTGTACACTAGAATAACAACCAGGACATAACCATAGGGACCAAGCCCATTCCCATTCATGGCCTAAATAGTCCAACAGGTCTGGACTAAACCGTGCTCGTTCTTCGTCTGAATCTACCAAGTAAATTTCACTTAATCTTCGCTCCCAAGACATTCGTGCAACTATTATTAACTTCCAGGATGTTCCTGGATGATGCTCTCGGTTCCACCACAGTATATAATTTGGCCAAATACCCCTGTCGTTCTGTGTATTCGACTCTAGCTGTGATTTAATTACATAGTGATAGGATCGTTGCTCTTCATCCATCTTGTCTCCTACTGTGTCAGGTGTTAGCCCTTGTGATCCTGGCTGCAGCTGCCTTTTTTGTCTGCAGATGTTTAGGATCTCTACACGAGGTCTTATCTGTTTCGAGATTCAAGAAAACATTTTTGCAGCCAACTGTCTTAACATCAACTGATATAAACCAAACCAATTTGGCTGCTGTGGATCTGACTTTTTCCTTTTGGACCTTATTCCCTAGTTTCATCTTAACTTCATTTACCTATAGGCAGTGAGCCTGATTAACCATTTCTACAAGCTTCTTTGCCCAAGGCAAAACCTTCCTTAAAGCATTGTATCCCTAGGCCGAAATGACCTCCATAAATATGGAGACTTGCCCATGCATTACCTCAAAAAGAAAGGTAGTTTGGGCTTACCAGTATAAGTATTCCCAATTCTGAACAATACCTAGTTTATGAACTTATTTGGTCCAGTTTGTTTTCCAAAATCTTTTTGAGTCCTTTTTCGTTAATATCTATTGGCTTCATACTTTGCTTTCCTTTCCATGTAAATGGATCTTCATTTCATACTCTGGTATATTTTTCTGTGTGGGAGGGCAGCTTGCTCTAGCATGAATGTAGTTGCTCTCTTCTGGCCAGTGCAATAGATTTCTTAGATTCCAATCGGGTAGATGTATTTAACTCCAATACTTCAGGATACCTATGTACATGGCTAGTGTATTACTGTATAATAAAGTTTGAGTTTTACTGTATTTATCTGCTTAGTAAAACTCCGTGGGGCACATGCAGGCGCCTCCCTTTTATTCATTTTAATTTGCAAAACAATTGCTTAAAAAGAACATGATACAAACTTTCCATTTGTCCAACTTAGTCTGTCTGATAGTTCATCAGTTGGCAACCTTCTGGGCTGCTGTGCTTCCAAAACAATAAATTTTGCCGCCAAACCTGGGGAACGTTACTCCTTTCCTTAGCGTTGAAAGTTCTGCCTTGTGTGGATTTTTGCTGCTTTTTCTCCTTCAAAACAATGTCCATAGATTCAATAATGCTCTGCATAAGAGATAGCTCTTTACTTTGCCTTTAATGTCCAGCTGGTGTTATGAGCTTTAGCTTTAGGCAAGGAATTACTACAATAGCACATTGTCTTTAGTTTTTCCAGGTGAGCTGAGTTTAACCTGGCTTAGTGTCTCTCTGGCTTTTGGAGCTCATTGAAAGTACTTCAGGCTCCAACTTCTCACTTAGCCTTGTATGGGCACAAAAATACAAACAAAACAAAACAAAAATATGTGACTGTTCAATGCTGCTTGCTGCCTGTTTACTTTCCTTTACTGCATGCTCTTCAGCTTGTTAGTACCTACGTTACTGTAGTCCTTGTGAGGTAAACAGCCACAAGAGATTAATTGTAATAACAGGGACCTTGTGCTGGTTTCTGGGGTTCCTGGGGGCCCTCTTTGTCTCATCATTTCTGTCCACAACGTCTCACGTTGGCCTACACCCATCAGAAGGGACTTTTCTCCCTGTTGTGTTTATCAACGTGCCGTTTATGGTGATTGTGATATTTTCTGCATATCTTCGTTCCCCCCCCCCCTTTTTCCTGCTGTTCTACTCAGCACTTAGTGTTACTTTGGTACTGGTTTGCGGTCCCTGTTGTTTTGTAGCTTCTTAAGCATGTCTGATTAGCCTTTGGGTTGGGTATCCCACTTCTAACACCAAATTTGACTTGTAGTTTTTCCATATTATTACATTTATTTTGCCCGTTTTCTGTGGGTCAACTGTTTTTGCTGGCGGTGTTCACTTCAGGGCAAAGTTTTCCCAAAACGATTACTTTAAGATTAGTTGCTGACAGTTCATATGTGCTCTGTCCTGATTCAGAGGCTTGCTTCACTAGTGGAACATTGGTAGCTGGCACTGTTGTTCTACCATTAGCTATGAGTGGCAAAGTTTTGCTCTTACATCTTTAATATGAGCTGTGGGGCAACATGAACTCAGGGCCCCATTGTTCTTCTAGATAGGCAGCTCCTTGTATAAAGTAAGGGTGCCATAGTCCTTTAATAGCCTGTTGAGAGACTGGGTCATTCTCTGCCTTATCTTATACCCCAAAAAGGGAAGTCCGTTTCCCTAGGGGAAATGACGAGTGATGTTTAGGCATGGCCCTTCTGATAAACTCTTAATCTGCTGCTTCCAGTTAAAGAAACAGGGTGCCAGTCCTGATGCAACTTAATTCACTGGATTCTGTTGGGTGTGTATGGGGACACATTCCCGTGGTTCCCTCTTGGGCTTTTTCTCTCTAAAATGCTTCTCCATATTCGTTACTTTTTCTGCATTAGCTTCCTGGTGACAAGGATCTGTGGTAAATAGCCCATAAATCTCTGCTGAGCTGGCTCTGTTCAAGATCTCGGGTGCCTGTCCTGCACCCGTTTTCTTGAAACTTACTTCTTTTAGTGTTCGCACAATTTCAAATAAGGCTTTTCTTATAATGGGGTCCCTTTGACTGCCCTTTTTCTTGTCTCTAGCCCAAGCTTATTCAGAGTTAAATGTGAAAACTCTGCTTTGCTCCTGATGTTGCTTCATGTGTGTATACTTGCTGGGGCTTTTTTTTTTTCTTCTAGCTTAAGCTCTTTAGTCATATTCTGGGTACGTTACTTTCTCTCCTGCTGCTTTGCCTAAACTTCTAGGCAATGGCTTTATCTTGGTGACTCTTTAGGTAAAAAAACTTTCCCTTAACTAGACAACTTCTGCTTGTTTTGATCTTTTGGATCTCCTCTCTATTACATACGCTGTCCTGCCAATTCTTCCTTTCTTCATCTTAACTTGCCCAACCTCTCGTCTTTCTCTTCATTTTCCTCGTTGCCTCCAAGGTTCCCTGCACCCCATCTTTCTCTGATTTGTCTGTCATTCCCTTTCCTTTCTTTCCAACATCCTTCTTCCCTGCTCCACCTTCCACATCGCTCTCCGTCTCTCTCTCTGGTCCTCCATCTTCCCATCACATACACTGTTCCTCCTATCTTTAACTTCCAGCAACCCCCTTTTCGCTTCTGTCTTTTATCCTTTTCATAAAAGCTCCTGGGTTTTTAATCTATGGATGGTTACTGCCCTTGACATTACTTGCTCTGAGTGTCCTTATGTCCTAAGCCAGGGATTGTGGGTTTCTTTCAGATTCTTATATGTGTTATAGTCTGCTTCTGGATTCTCAGGGCTGTGTTTTACAGGTCAGGCTCTGTCCATGTCTGGACTCTCAGTGGCATTTTGCTCACGGGCTTCCCTCATTGTCTCTCCTATTTGCTTCTTCATCTGCTCTGCCCATCTGACAGCTTGAGCGGATGCTTCATATTCAGCCTGCATCTCTTTTAGCTTAAAACTTGTGTGGGTCCCACTGCCGCAGTTGCTCCATCCACCCTTTTTGGGACTCTCTGTTAATTCCCTGCCTTTTGGGGTTTCAGTTTTGGGACCCAAGGTCTGCGTTTGCTTGTGCCACTAGTTGAGTTTCTTAGTTTGCTCTCAAAGCTTCTAGTTACGACCAATTAAATAGCGGGTGCTTATTATGCCTTTTCAACCTTCTCAGGGTCCTCAGTTAGTGTGCTGTTCTCTGTATATTACGTCTGTGGTGTTAATAAAGTTGTACATCTCTCTGGGTCTTAGAACGTTGCATACTCTATTCATTTGCATTGGAACAAAAATCTACAACAATCTCTCTCTCTTGTCTTAAATTCCAGTGCTCTTCTTCATGCTGTCATGCTGAGTGGGGGTGGTACCGTGTTGGGAACTCCTCAGCTGTTGTTAAAAGGGAGGGGTGATAGGGAAGCTGCCTGAATTCCTCACGCTGTTTTCATCTGTCTTTTCCTTCACCTCCCTTTTCCACACATTCTTTGTTTATTGATACTTTTCCCTGTAGTTACAATCTTCTTTATTACTATTTCACTTTATTCCCTTTCATTTATTGGTCAGATTAGGGATACTAGTCACTGATTTATTTTTGTTCTACCATTAAAACAGAACTTTCCTTGCAGGCAAATCCCACCCCCTCCTCATCTCAGAGCATGATACTGGATACCATCACACTCCCTTGCTCCTTGCTTATTCCCTTGATCTTTACCCAATTAGTCACAGCAACAGGTAATAAAATTGTTCGTAGACTGTGCTGCTCTAGCTAAAATCCTTTGCTCTCTGTAAAAAAAAAGGCGGAAAACCAACTCCCTCTCCCATGCCATAAAAGGGACATACAAACATTTCTCTTTAACAGAAACAAAAAACTTAAAGAGGGGGACGGAGATTAGAGACTGCTTGCATGCCTGTATCTCCGTAAATGCATTACCATACAACCAATGGGGAAGAGGTGAACTCTTGCAGCTGACTCAGACCTTTCCTTCCCCTCTCCCTGCATTGATTGAATAGGGGAAGAAAGCTACACGAAATCTACTGTTCCTCTAGAGTGGTGGAGGAAAGTCGGGAGAGAATAGGGGAAGCTGCCAGCTGTTTTTCTCTCTTGACAAGGCTCTTCCCTTCACACACACTTACACCATGACAGCATGTTAGAACCCCTTTCCCCATTATCCACAACAAAACGACACTCATTCCAGACAAACAATTTTGGACAACAGATAGGGTGGGGAACAGACTGAAGGTGTTGGGGTCCTTCAGTTAGACACAGATAGGATTTTAGACATACAACTTTCGCTTTCTTCTTTTCACAGCCTCGCCCTTCGCAGGATCGGAGGAAACGTGTTACTCAGAAGTCCCATTCGCGTAGGTTTCTCCCTAGTGGAGTCTCCTTCACACTCATGCGTTGCTTCCACTCACTTTCATACACCAACCCTTCCCCAGTACACCAACCCATTTTAGTGACAAACAACCAATACTCCATTGGTGGAGGTCAGTCAGGTCTTTGAGCTTTGCCCTGTTCCTCCCTTTATCGCTGACCACTGGCGGGGTGGCGTTAGTCCCCACCTCCACCGCCCCCTAGAATTCCAAACATATATATGATTTCCATTCCATCCATAAGGCTGGATCGCTTAATGGTGCTTTGCCTGCAACCACGATCGCCTTTGTCTGGGTTTGCAAGTCCCGAGACACCCTTTGCCTTGCAAGGACTTACCTTATCCAATCCTGTGCGCACTTATAATTATTTCTCTCAGATCTGGTCCATTACCCCGGTTGGCTGCGCAGGCTGGTGGTCTGCACCCCAAGGCGAACCAGGCCCTCCTCGGAAAAGTCGAGGGCGTACGCTAGGGCTAATTCACCCACGGGTACAGGCCAAACACCCTGACTTCAGCTCTTAGGGGAGGCAAATGCCACGTGATGCCATTCCCGGCCAATGCACCATCTGTTAACTGATGCCTCAGTAACAATAATAGTCAGGAATGACAGGAGCAGATCTCATTCATTTCTTTATTTCTTTATTTCTTTATTTCTTGCAAGAAAGTCTCACACCTTAGCTTTCTTCAGCTTCAAAAATGAGGTGGAGCCTCGAAGCTCCTTTGTACACAGGTTTTATAGCTTTCAGTTACACTTGGGCGTACATCATGTTTCTCAGTGTTAAATTACACACACATGCGCAAATGACTCTTCTCCAAACCAGCACATCTTTAAACTTTCCTTTGTTCATTTATTTACCAGACACTGACCGAAGGAATTCTGTTATCTTGCTGGTACCTCTCCGTGCTTGACACTTCCGATTATTTATGGCTAGACTTACCCTGCTAGCTTCGAGTGGTAAATTTATGGCCTAGCCTTAGTGCATCGCCCCCTCCCCACCCCTCTGGGGCCCTTTTGCTGTTCTAAAAGTTCACACATTTGATACTGATACAAATAAAATATACTTTTTGGTTACATGATAGGAATGCATGGTTACATAAAAAGTTACATTAGGAGATATATGTGTGTAGAAGACATGTTTACATGAAAGGATTTTACATTAAGTAATTACATTCTGCTATTTGCTAAACAAGCTAGTTACTATGTCATAAGCTTATGCATTTTAATAGTTACTATCATATTACACCTCCAGCGCTGAGGAGTTATGTGGCCACGGAGGTAAGAGAGGAATACAGATTATTATCGCTATTATTCAAAAGATGGACTCGCCAAAGACACTCTAGACTCCTTTCTGTCACCCACTGGTGGTACTGGCTACGGCACTTGGCTGTGAATCCCAGCTTTCATTTTTTTGAAAGGTTCAAGTTTCTAGCCCTTTTGGTTGGCAAGATATGGGAAAGTGTGTGGGCAGGTCCTGTTGAGATCTCAGAGAGGCATGTGAAGAAGTTCCAGCGGTCAAAGGCAGCACTTCAGTAGCTTAGCTCTCCCGCACCATGCCTTACAGAAGCAGAACATATTAAATAATAAAAGCACAGGGAAAAATTATACACAATAAGACAAATTTGGTAGGTGGGAGAAAATGGGTTTTTTTCCCCACAGATTTCAGTTCTTAACCAAAATGAAATAGCAGAAAGTGATGCTATGTGTTTCTATTCTTGTGCTCTCAGCAAAGTGATATCAAGATGGAGTACCCAAAGTTGCAAGACATAAGAAGATCCCTGCTGGATCAGACCAAGGGGGCCCACCTAGTCCACCTTCCTGTATCTCACGGTGGCCCCACCAGATGCCTCAGGGAGCACACAAGACAACAAGAGACCTGTATCTCCTTGCTGTCTCCTCCTTGACGTGCTGGCTCAGCACACATTGAGTTGCAGCCTAGGGTAAAAAAAAGGAGGCATGCTCTCACCCCTCTTTCATCCCAGGAGAGCATCATCCAAGAAATCAGACTCCGCAAATAGGGGTGTAGGAGTTAAGACTTGCTGGAGGGGGCTTCTGAGAAGCTGTGGCGTTTCCCCCCAAATATCCCACCACTCCCTTGGAACCCTGAGCTTTGAATTCCTGGGCTGTGGAATAACTTGATGGGATTTCTGAGACTGCATTTTAAGTACCTTCCTGCACCCCACCAAACCAGTTTTGCTTTGCCCCCAGGGCTCCTGTCCTTGGCCTCTGTATTCTGCTGAGTGAACACAACACACTGATGCAGTTATTGTCTCCATGGAGCCTGCTCTCGGAGTCCTCCCCAGCTCTTGATCTTTCCGGCACTCTATGGAGGCTCTCCTGAGCACATACATCCTCTTGGCTCTGCTCTCTCCAAATTAGTAGGAACCAGGAATCCAGTGATGTCGACTTGAGTCTATTGATTTGGACTCGACTCGGAATCAACTTGCATCAGTGACTCGACTGAGACTAGACTCGGTGATTGTAAAAGACTCGAAAGACTCAACGAGACTTGGAGCCTTTTACAACAAGTCAAATTTTATTCAGGTTTAAACCCGTTTTCCCCATTAATTAGATAGGGACTCGCAACTCGCCACCAAAGACTCGGGACTTGGGGGCAAAGACTTGGGGCTTGACTCGAGACTTGGAGTCAGAGACAATTCCATCCACATCCCTGCAGAAATCCAGAGCTTCCTTCCTGGGCACATAGCAAGGCTCTCCTTCCACATACTGTAAGGCAAGCTCATGTGCTGGAAACATCCGTTTTTAGGAATTAACCAGGAAAAAGGAACGCAACAACAAAGAAATAAGGCAGCGGATGAAGATGAAAAGGATAAGACTTGGTTGACTCTGCCCTTTGTTAATTCTACAGCTGGGCTCTGAGGTTTCCCGCCCTTTTTTCTGATTACTGAAAGTGCACTCAGCTGGCTTTCTATGGCAACACCTTGCAGCCTGTTTTGCTGTTCACCTGAAGATGTCTGCAGACCGCGGATGAAACGTAGTGATTGTAAGGAATACGTGACTTGTTTTTAAAGACTGTTTTAAAGAGTGTTTTAATCTATTAATCATTTTTAAACATTGTTTTTTAGACTTGTTTTGATGTGTTTTTATCATTTTACATGGCTTTCAAACCCAAATATCTGAGATCTCTTTACATTGTAACAAGCCATGAAATTTTTTTAGATTGTTTTTATAAAATTAAAACATAAAAACAATATATATTTCGTAAGGTTATAGCAAGTGTGAAGCAATACAATCTACTAGCATACTACAGTATTCACTATTTTCTACATATAATATCCAACTAAGTCAAAATATCACCCACATTCTATTCATTAAATCCGCATATCACCACATCTTTATTCTCTCTCTCTCTCTCTTAAAAAATCAATAAATGGTTTCCAATTATTCACAAAAAGGTTAACTGACTTTTCCTTAATTAAAATTGTAAGTTTATCCATTTCAGCATAATCCAAAACCTTCAACCACCAATCTTCCAGAGAAGGTATCTCTGAATTCTTCCAATATTGTGCATATAAAAATTCTTGCCACACTTATCATATATAAAAACAAAGTTTGAACGTTTTTGGCCTACATGATCATCCCTCATACCCAACAAAAAGCTTTCCGGTTTCATTTGAACCTTCATCTTTAAAATCAACTATAACTGTTTATGAATCTGAATCCAATACTTCTTTGCTTGAGTACATGTCCACCACATATGATAAAAAGTTCCCTCTTGTTTTTTTACATTTCCAACAGCTATTCGTCACCTTCTCATACAATCTCGATTTTTTAATGCGAAGAGAGCTTCGTACTCTAATTGAAGCTCTTTCCACATTCAAACCATTAATGTGGTTAATATTCTGTGTGGGTAGCTTGATGTGCCTTAAGGCTTCCTCTGTGGCATAAGATTTCACCTCACACCAAACATTTATATGGTTTATCTCCTGTGTTATTAATTATCAATTCTAATTGCTAGCAGTACTGAAACTCAACCTGAATTCTTTTTATATGACAGGAAGTTCGTACTCCAATTGAAGATCTTTCAATATTCAAAGTATTAATTATGATTTCTCCCTTGCATGGGTTCTTTGATGCAAAGTCAGCTTTGAGCTGTCACTGAAGCTCTTTCCACACTCCAAGCATTTATACAGTTTCTCCCGTGTGCGTTCTTTGATGGGAAGTCAGACTTGAGCTTTGACTGAAGCTCTTTCCACACTCTGTTCCACATCTGTTCCGGGGAAGATGGTGGAAAGCCTCATTAAGGATAAAATCTTAAAACACATAGAAGAACAAGCTTTGCTGAGGGAGAGTCAGCATGGCTTCTGCAAGGGGAAGTCTTGCCTCACAAACCTGTTAGAATTTTTTGAAAAGGTCAACAGGCATGTGGATGCGAGCGAACTCGTGGATATTATATATCTGGATTTTCAGAAGGCGTTTGACACGGTCCCTCATGAAAGGCTCCTGAGAAAACTCCAAAGTCAGGGAATAAGAGGGCAGGTCCTCCTGTGGATTAGGAACTGGTTGAAGACCAGGAAACAGCGAGTGGGAGTCAATGGGCAATTTTCAAAATGGAGAGGTGAAAAGTGGTGTGCCCCAAGGATCGGTCTTGGGACCGGTGCTTTTCAACTTATTCATAAATGACCTGGAGTTGGGGATAAGCAGTGAGGTGGCCAAGTTTGCGGACAACACTAAATGTTTCCGGGTGGTGAAGACCAGCAGGGATTGTGAAGAGCTCCAGAAGGATCTTTCTAGACTGGGAGAATGGGCAGCAAAATGGCAGATGCGCTTCAATGTAAGTAAATGTAAAGTGATGCACATTGGGACAAGAAACCAAAATTTCACATATACGCTAATGAGTTCTGAGCCGTCTGTGACGGATCGAGAGAGATCTTGGGGTGCTGGTGGACCGGTCGATGAAAGTGTCGACCCAGTGTGTGGAGGCTGTGAAGAAGGCCAATTCCATGCTCGGGATCATTAAAAAAGGGATTGAGAATAAAACGGCCAATATCATTATGCCTTTGTACAAATCGATGGTAAGGCCGCATCTGGAGTATTGTGTCCAGTTCTGGTCACCACACCTGAAAAAGGATATAGTTGAATTGGAAAAGGTGCAGAAAAGAGCGACCAGAATGATTAGTGGGCTGGAGCACCTCCCTTATGAGGATAGGCTACAGCGTCTGGGGCTTTTCAGTCTAGAAAAAAGGCGCCTGAGGGGGGACATGATTGAGACGTATAAAATTATGCATGGGATGGGGAGAGTGGATAAAGGGAAATTCTTCTCCCTCTTGCACAACACCAGAACCAGGGGACATGCACTAAAATTGAGTAGAGGGAGAGTTAGAACAGACAAAAGAAAATATTTCTTTACCCAGCGTGTAATTCATCAGTGGAACTCCTTGCCTCAGAATGTGGTGGTGGCTCCTGGCCTAGATGCCTTTAAAAGGGGTTTGGACAGATTCATGTAGGAAGAAAACATCACAGGTTACAAGCCATAAGCAACCTCCTGGTTTTGGAAGTGGGTTTTGTCTGTGCCAGGTGCAGGGGAGTGACAGCAGGAAACAGGTTATCTTGTTGGCTGTGTGCTACCTGGGTCATCTGGTGGGGCCACTGTGAGAAACAGGAAGCTGGATTAGATGGGCCTTTGGTCTGATCCAGCAGGGCTCTTCTTATGTTCTTATGTACTCCAAGCATTTATATGGTTTCTCCCTTTTGTGGGATCTTTGATGGGAATTCAGGCTATCGCTACAACGGAAACACATCAAGCTATCGCTACAACTGAAACATTTTCCATACTCCAAGCATTCATATGCTTTCACCCTTGTGTGCGTTTCTTTGATGCACAGTCAAGTGTGAGCTCTGACTGAAGCTCTTTCCACATTTGAAGCACTTATATGGTTTCTCCCCTGTGCGTTCTTTGATGGCTAGTAAGTTGCCTTTCCACACTCCAAGCAATTACCGTATTGACCTGAGTATAAGACTCACTTTTTTCCTCTAAAGCTCTTTCCACACTCCAAGCAATTACCATATTGACCTGAGTATAAGACTCACTTTTTTCCTCTAAAGCTCTTTCCACACTCCAAGCAATTACCGTATTGACCTGAGTAAAAGACTCACTTTTTTCCTCTAAAGCTCTTTCCACACTCCAAGCAATTACCGTATTGACCTGAGTATAAGACTCACTTTTTTCCTCTAAAGCTCTTTCCACACTCCAAGCAATTACCGTATTGACCTGAGTAAAAGACTCACTTTTTTCCTCTAAAGCAAGTCTTTAAAGAAGGGGTGCGGCCTACAATCAAAGCCTAGCATTTTCTGCTAGAGTTTTCTGCAAAGTGTTCTCTTTTCAAGTCTCTCCAAGTCTCTGGGGCTTTTTTTTTCTTTTTTTTTAAACTGCAAAGCACTTAATAACTTGCTAAATGGCCCGAACAATGATCTCTCTAGCAATCTCTAGCCTCAGGATGGAAGCATTTGAAAAAATTAACCCTTAAGCTCCAGCCCCAGGACTCTGTGAAAACTAAGATATTTATTGATCCTGCAGTTTAAAAGTTGAGAGCAAGAGCTCCTGCATAGGCTTACCATATCCAAAGGAGGACAGAGTGCCAACCTTTAGGCTGCAATCCTATGCACACTTTCCTGGGAGTAAGCCCCATTGAATGCAATGGGACTTACTTCTGAGTAGACATGCATAGGATTGTGCTGTTAACCATTGAAATTTGAGCAGGTGCAGCTCATCATCATGGAAGGGTGCAATAAGCTGCACTTGTCCAAACTCCAAAGGTTAAAGGTAGGCACTCTGTCTCTCTTTGGATCTGGGAAGGCTACTTATACTAGGGTGCCCAGATTCAATAAGGGACAGGATGCCTATTCCTTTAACTGTACTAAAGCTGTACTGTTTTACTGTTCTACTAATGTGTATATTTTGTTTAAGTTAAAAATGTATTATTTTAAAAATAGCACCAAACTTTAAGGGTGCGACTTATAATCAGGAGCGTCCTATGCTTGGGACAATACGGTATGTGGTTTCTCCCTTGTGTGGGTTCTCCGATGCACAGTCAGGCTTGAGCTCCGACTGAAGCTCTTTCCACACTCCGAGCATTTATATGGTTTCTCCCTTGTGTGGGATCTTTGATGCAAAGTCAGGCTATCGCTCCAACTGAAACATTTTCCACACTCCAAGCATTCATATGGTTTCTCCCCTGTGTGCGTTCTTTGATGGCTAGTAAGTTGCCCACTAGTACAGAAGCTCTTTCCACACTCCAAGCATTTATAAGTTTTCTCCCCTGTGTGCGTTCTTTGATGCGAAGTCAGTGCTGAGCTCTGACTGAAGCTCTTTCCACACTCCAAGCATTTATAAGGTTTCTCCCCTGTGTGGGTCCTTAGATGCACAGTCAGGCTTGAGCTCCGACTGAAGCTCTTTCCGCACTCCAAGCATTCATATGCTTTCACCCCTGTATGGGTTCTTTGATGCACAGTTAGGCTTGAGCTCACACTGAAGCTCTGTCCACACTCCAAGCATTTATATGGTTTCTCCCCTGTGTGTGTTCTTTGATGCAATGTCAGGTTTGAGCTCTGACTGAAGCTCTTTCCACACACCAAGCATTCATATGGTTTCTCCCCTGTGTGTGTTCTTCGATGGGAAGTCAGGCTTGAGCTCACACTGAAGCTCTTTCCACACTCCAAGCATTCATATGGTTTCTCCCCTGTGTGGGTTCTTCGATGGGAAGTCAGGCTTGAGCTCACACTGAAGCTCTTTCCACACTCCAAGCATTCATATGGTTTCGCCCCTGTGTGCGTTCTTTGATGCAGTGTCAGTGCTGAACTCCAACTGAAGCTCTTTCCACACTCCAAGCATTCATATGGTTTCTCCCCTGTGTGTGTTCTTTGATGGCTAGTAAGTTGCCCACTCTTACTGAAGCTCTTTCCACACTCCAAGCAAGTATGTGGTTTCTCCCCTGTGTGCATTCTTTGATGCACAATCAGGTGTGAGCTCCAACTGAAGCTCTTTCCACACTCCAAGCATTCGTATGGTTTCTCCCCTGTGTGCATTCTTTGATGGCTAGTAAGTTGCCCACTCTTACTGAAGCTCTTTCCACACTCCAAGCATTCATATGGTTCCTCCCCTGTGTGCATTCTTTGATGGCTAGTAAGTTGCCCACTCTTACTGAAGCTCTTTCCACACTCCAAGCATTCATATGGTTCCTCCCCTGTGTGCATTCTTTGATGGCTAGTAAGTTGCCCACTCTTACTGAAGCTCTTTCCACACTCCAAGCATTCATATGGTTCCTCCCCTGTGTGGTTTCTTTGATGCAAAGTAAGGCTTGAGCTCACACTGAAGCTCTTTCCACACTCAAAGCATTTATATGGTTTCTCCCCTGTGTGGGTCCTTAGATGCACAGTTAGGCTTGAGCTCTGACTGAAGCTCTTTCCACACTCCAAGCAGTTATATGGTTTCTCCCTTGTGTGGGATCTTTGATGCAAAGTCAGGCTATTGCTCCAACTGAAACATTTTCCACACTCCAAGCATTCATATGGTTTCTCCCCTGTGTGCGTTTTTTGATGGCTAGTAAGTTGCCCACTAGTACAGAAGCTCTTTCCACACTCCAAGCATTTATAAGTTTTCTCCCCTGTGTGCGTTCTTTGATGCGAAGTCAGTGCTGAGCTCTGACTGAAGCTCTTTCCACACTCCAAGCATTTATATGGTTTCTCCCCTGTGTGCGTTCTTTGATGGCTAGTAAGTTGCCCACTCCTACTGAAGCTCTTTCCACACTCCAAGCAATTATGTGGTTTCTCCCCTGTGTGCATTCTTTGATGCACAATCAGGTGTGAGCTCCAACTGAAGCTCTTTCCACACTCCAAGCATTCGTATGGTTTCTCCCCTGTGTGCGTTCTTTGATGGCTAGTAAGTTGCCCACTCTTACTGAAGCTCTTTCCACACTCCAAGCATTTATGTGGTTTCTCCCCCGTGTGAGTTCTTTGATGCGAAGTCAGTGCTGAGCTCTGACTGAAGCTCTTTCCACACTCCAAGCATTTATATGGTTTCTCCCCTGTGTGGGTCCTTCGATGCGATAGCAGTCCTGAGCTGGCACTGAAGCTCTTTCCACACTCCAAGCATTTATATGGTTTCTCCCCTGTGTGGGTCCTTCGATGCGATAGCAGTCCTGAGCTGGCACTGAAGCTCTTTCCACACTCCAAGCATGTATATGGTTTCTTCCCTGTGTGGGTTCTTTGATGCAAAGTCAGGCTTGAGCTCTGACTGAAGCTCTTTCCACACTCCAAGCATTCATATGGTTTCTCCCCTGTGTGTGTTCTTTGATGCATAGTCAGGTTTGAGCTCTGACTGAAGCTCTTTCCACACTCCAAGCATTTATAGGGTTTTTCTTCAGTGTGGGTTCTTTGATGTGTTCTAAGTTCTGATTTTCTGCTGAAAGTCTTTGAACATTGGGAACATTTTCCCTGCCAGTTTCCAGTTCCTTTTTCTTGATTTCGTGAGATTTCAATGTAATCTCCACCACAATGTGTATCACATTTATTTCTCCATTTCTCTGTCTGTTTTCTCTGCTGTTTCTTTGATCTGTCCTGATGTGCAACTTTCTCCCTTGTGTGGACCTTTTTATGGGCACTAAGGTGTGTGCTTGTACTGAAGCACTTTCTCCTCTCAGAGCACTGACATGATTTCTGCCCTGTGTGGATTTTGCTGCGTTTATTAATGTTGGTTTTACAGCCGACCATTTCCCCACGCAAGGGACACTTATTCCTTCTCTTCCCTTTGGGATGTTCCTGTTGCCTTGAAAGTTCATGGAAGTCAGAACCCTGACTGTCAACAGGTTTAGTCCCCCAGACAGGTGCTGGGCTTCCCTCCTGCCTCCCTGGTCCATCTTGGTCTCTAAAAGTCACATCCTCTATCTTAAGCCTGGTCACTTCCGGCGACACCCCAGGTGGCTTCCTCTGCTCCTCCTTATCTTGTCTGTTGGTTCCTGGAACAGAGAGGGAAATCATGATTAGCAGTGCAATGGAGAAAACCAACCTCAAACGGACACTTGTAACGCATGCACACTCAGAAATAATCCCCAGTGGATTCAGTGGCGCTGACTCCCAGGGAAGGATGCGTAGAATTGCAGCCCTGCTCAGTGACTGACGCTAAATTGGCTATAGTGGAGAAGGATAGCGAGAAACAAGAAGACGGTTCACAATTTTGGTCCGACTGACCAGGAAGAAAGGCCATCCTTACCCAGAGAGGCCACGATCCCGCAAGTCTCCAGCATGACATCCCGGCACAGAGCCTTTTGGCCTGGATCCAGCACAGAGCACTCCTCCTCCATGAAGCGTACCGTCTCCTCCTCAAAGGACACCTGAGAAACAGGACACCAGTCTCTGAGAAAATAAATCATCCACTCCTCACAAATCATTTCTGCACCACATCCCTGCAACTGCCCTTTTATGCACAGCCTGGAAAGGGAATGAAGTTGAAGAACTGGGCATTTCCCTGCAATATACTCAGCAAAATTAGACCACTGGGGCATCCATCTACCTTCTCCTTTTTCTCTGCCCACCCCCTGGCTCCATTCTGTCACCTGCACTGACGTACTGGTGCTGGGGATACGGCAGATCCTCCAGGGGGCCGGCACCGCTGCACACGGCTTGAGGCGGCAGACCGGCTGCATCCGATGATGAGTTACGTTTCTGACCGCTCTATATTGGCTTATGCCACTGGAATGTAAGTTCCAGCAGCGTAACAACATCTTAAGATTGGGCCTGTGAATTTCATCTATTTCCAATATGTTAGGCATTGTTATGAAAATCTTTCTGTTCCTTTATAAATATCTATGAACAATATTTATGTATGGGGGAGGGGAATGGCCAGCTTCCCCCCAATCTCAGTCTGCAGAAAGGGTAGTTGCCGGGGGTGTGTGTGTGCAGGTTTCAGTGGTCCATGCTGGTGACCCTACAAACCCTTCTGTTCAAGCGAGGGCAGGATGCAACTGGCCAGATGTGGACCTTTTCCAAAAGACGGATGTTGCCGCCTCCACAGCAGCTGAGGAGGGGGCACAGCCTGAGCCCCCTGATGGGATGTCAGGTGCGTCTGCGCTTCTTCTCCCAGATGGGAGCAGGTGGCCAATAAATGCTCCTGGGCCAAGGGGCTGAGGGGGAGGAGAGAGGGCAGAAGCTCTGTGCAGAGGGTTGCAGGGCACTGGAAACTAAAGCTCAGCTCAGCGTTGTGTACGAGTTTGAGTTCTGGAAAGACTGGGGGGGGGGGGGAAGGCTCCCTGCCTCTCATCACACCTGCAGTGCGATCTGACTGAGGGACCAGTTATGCCAAGACAAAGAGAGCGCCACTTTGAGAGAGAAACTCACAACTCCAGGGCATATCTGACAATATGGGAGGACAGACAAATACAAATGGGGCAATTACAATACTCTGCTGGTGGGGTGAGCCCCATTTATTTCCTTCTACTCTTTCCTTGTGCCCCTCTGGCTCCTCTCTTCTCTACCTGCCCAGTCACCTTCCTTCTCCTCCAGGAAACCTCCTGGCAAAAGGTGCTTCTGCAAAGCCTTCCAGGCCTACCCAAAGCCCCCCCCCCCCCTTCCTTGCTATATTTCTCGCTGCTGCAGTTCAATCTGCCTCCTGCTTTTCAGCATTTGAGGCAGGCACCTTGTCGATTCCGGGTCGTGTCTGTAACTGGGATCATGAGAGCGGAGGGGGAAGCCCTGATTTGGTAATGCAGGGGGGTTGGATGTTGAGGAGCTCCCCCTGCTTGGTACTCCTCAGTCCCTTCATCCAAAGAGATCAACTCTACCGAACTCTCTTGTCCTCCTGGTTGAAACACAGACCCTTTTCAGCTGCAAAATTCAGCTCTTTCTTACCATTTCTATCCCACCTGTCTCCGTTAAAACCAGACGCAAGGAAGTCACAACAGAACAGCTCTGAACAGTAAAACGCGATATTAAACCATAAAACTAAGATCATGGCATCTGGTCCCATCAATTCCTGGCAAATAGAAGGGGCAGAAATGGAAGCAGTAACAGATTTTACTTTTTTGGGCTCCAAGATCACTGCAGACGGAGACAGCAGCCATGAAATTAAAAGACGCTTACTCCTTGGAAGGAAAGCTATGGCAAACTTATCAACAGCATAATAAAAAGCAGAGATATCACCCTGCCAACAAAAGTTCACATAGTCAGGGTGATGGTGTTCCCAGTAGCAATGTATGGTTGCGAGAGTTGGACCATAAGGAAGGCTGAGCGCCGAAGAATAGATGCTTTTGAACTGTGGTGCTGGAGAAGACTCCTGAGAGTCCCTTGGACTGCTAGGAGATCAAATCAGTCAATCCTAAATGAAATCAACCCTGACTGTTCCCTGGAAGGACAGGTACTGAGGCTGAAACTCAAATATTTTGGCCACCTAATGCGAAGAGAGGACTCTCTGGAGAAGACTCTGATGCTGGGAAAGATTGAAGGCAAAAGGAGAAGGGGAAGGCAAAGGATGAGATGGTTAGACAGCATCACCGATGCAACGAACATGAAAATGAGTGAACTCAGGAAGATAGTGGAGGACAGGAAGGCCTGGCGGGATGTGGTTCATGGGATCACGAAGGGTCGGACACGACTTAACGACTTAACAACAACAACATGGTTTTAAAACAACACTCACTAGATGAATAAAACTGTCTAAGAGCACCTGCCCCAAAACTGAAACAAATTTAGGAGGGGGGGAGGGGGATGCCCCATTTTGCTGACCGGACTGTGAGGCTGGGCTTCCCTCCCCACCTGGGGCCCCCTCTCCCACCCACCCCCACTTTCCCCCTCTGTTCACGACTCCACCCGCTGCAGCCCCGCGACTCCCCTCCCCCCCAGCTGGCTTTGGACTCACCCGTCTCACCGCCAGATCCCGGAAGAGGCTCCTGACACGGTGACAGCAACAAGCGGGTGGGTGAGATAAGAAAAGGAAAGCGGGGGAGGAGCAGAAAGCGACTTTGCCATTCACCCCCCTCTCATTTGCCCCTCTAGGAATCTGAAATCGCCGCTTTTAACCCTTTGAGAGCATCTCACAAGAAAGGCAAAACGGGCTCTTTGTAGGAGGATTGCAAAGCGGGAGGCGCCGCATCTTATCTCTCCCGGTCCCGAAAAGCAGTAGACAGTAGTCTATCCTCTGCGACACGCATGGCCCAGATCTGTGAGCTTATTCGACTGAGTTGGGCTGGATGGAAGACAGGAAAACTCACTTTGGCTAAGATGAGAAAAGCAGGATGCAAGGTTTGAAATAAGGCAAGCCAATGACGCCAGCCAGCTGTTCTGCTGCTGCATACACGGGAAACGGAGCCAGAGACCTTCTGAGGTCACCTGCTTTAATTCCAGTCCCAAGCCAGGTCTCTGCAGGAAGTAGTAGAAGACAACAGGAGACTGAGCGCAGGGCCAGTCCACCCATGAGCACGAGTGAGGGTACAGAGTGGAAGAGGAAGGTGGAGGCGATTCTAGCCCACCACTCTCCTCTCCTCCACACTTCCTCTTCTCCTCTGTTCTGTCCCCCTCTTCCTGCCCAGGGAACTGGAGGGGCAGAGGCTGGCACATCACCAGGAAAGGGGGGGCAGCATTTGGCACACTCCCTCAGGCACCAGGAGGTCTTGGGCCAGCTCTGGCTGGATGGAAGGAGGAGAGGCAAAGGCTTCTGGCCATCTTCCTCCTCCCTTGTCAGGTTTCCCTCTCTGCCTGGCTATATGTGCAGCTACGATAGCATAGCTATTCATCATCTGCGCTTGCAGTCCTTGCTGGGGCCACGGGAACTGGGTCCTCCCCCTCATCCCTAGGAGGTGCACTCGCCTCCATCCAGATTTCACGCCCTCTCAAATGTGTGCAACTTTAAAACAAAGTAGCAGCAGCAGCAGCAGCAGCAGCAACTCCCATAAGTTGTGTGCAGAGTTGGCCTTTGCCATTTTGAAAGTCAACGGTGCAGCCAGCCCGACTCCGAGAGGGGATTTCCAGCGGCTCTCACAGCCCCTGTGCTCCCAGCAAAGCCCTGGATTCCAGGAAGTTAACTTTTCAGGATTCGGACTCGACAAAAGCAGAATGTTGGCTTCCAGTTTGCACCCAGTGAGGCATAATACCCAGGGGCCTAAGATAAGAGCATGTCAATTGTGCCGAGGCTGGGTATCTCTCCTCCTACCAGGCATCCCCCCCCCCACACACACACAATTCAGCATTTGATGCAACATGCGCAGCACAGACGCTGCGGGCTTCTCCTGGGGCTGGTCTTTTCTCCCCAGGCTGCACATGGCCAACTCGAACCAACACTCCTGGGGGGGGGGGGTCTCTTTTCCCTTGTGTTGCTGAGTCCAGCAGGCCCCGTGTAAACCTCCAGAGCTCCTTGAAGAGTCTCCTTCCCGGGGATGAATGCCTATTTTCCAAGAGACTCCAGGCCAGTTCCGGCCCCCGACTCAGAAAAGACGGAACCGGCTCAAAACCTTTATTAGGACCTTTTAAAAAACACCACAAAATCTTACGCAAGCCTTCAAGTTCTCCCAAACATTTCAGATGCCTTTCTTTCAGAAACCTGGACATTGCAAAGCCGCAGAAATTCTGCCATCTGTTCTGGAGGTTCCAAGAAAGCAGCTGGCTGGGAAAGTGGTTTTTTCCTGATCAGTTGGCATTCTTGTGGTAGCCTAGAAAGGAGGTACAGGTAGCAACATTGACAGGAGCTCATCTGTATTCTGGCTTCATCTTCGGAGGGCCAAATAGACGTGTCATTCATCACTCCATGTGATGAAAAAGGAGAGAGAGAAGATCCGCGCTTGCGGAGGCGCCAAAATGGAGCTCAAAGGCCAGTACTGGAAAGATCTTTACTTCGCTAGCAAAGGACACAATCAGCAAGGCAGAAAGTGTAACATATACAATCAATACAAAAGTTTATATACATACATTATTTCATACAGAATCATGGAGTTCATTGTTACAAGAATACATAATAAAGGAGAGCCAATGAGGGAGAGGATCCAAGAAGTTGCACGTCGATACAGCCAATAGGAAGTTGGATTGAAACTTTACACCAATGAGAACAGCAGCAGCGTGTGTGAAACTTGAACCAATAAAAGATAAACTTTATTAAAAGAACCAATGAAAAGTGTGGTGCTTTGTGCAACTGGGAACCAATGGTATGATGGGTGGGGGTACTGGGTGGCAGGAGGTAATAGGATTAGACCCCCTCTTCAGGTGAAGCGAGGTTTTCCGGAGTTTTATGAATGGGTCCTTTTGAGAAGCCTGCTTAACACAAAAGGCAGTATTTCCAATTCGATAGCCAAAAGTGCCACACAATAGGTCCCTGCCCCATGGCACCAGGCATACAGTTGAGGACATTTGAATTATTCCTGTCAATCAGGCAAGAGCAAGGCAGGTAACTGGATTAGCATTTGAAATAATTGTAGCAAGGCAAAACAGGAACAATGGGAGGTGAGATAGTGGTAGCATGCACAGAGGGACAAGTTGCAATCAGGGAAATGGCAACGGAGATAGACATTTGAATGATAGTGACAATGGCTCCAGGGTGTGAGAGATGGTGGTGATTGACAGAGGGAAGGCACACAAAGAGATAGTTTTGGAATCCAAGGAAGTGGCAGCAATCTGAGTTTTCCTATGTTCCTGGGAAGCCCCCCTTTCCCTGCCCCCAAACGGCTGCCCAGGTAGAAGGCAGCCATCTAAGAACATCACAGAATAGGAGCTGCTGTTGTCAGCTACAGGTTATGGTTGTAAAATGGTTTCCCCTACTCCCGGCAGTGCAGGATCTTGGCAGGAGGCGCACTCCCGATGCCTGCTGCATCCCCAGTGCCTTGCCTTCGGTTAACCTCTTGGGTCTGGGCCGAGGGTGGTGAAGGGACCGTACCCGCACTCACGCATGCCTCCCGAGACCCCAAGCAGGGTGCTGGGATTGTAACCCAGCCTTTTACTGGCTGCAAAATATGTGCACTGCTCCAGGAGCCCTCTCCACTCAACCTGAGACTAGCCCCAGTAGAGTGAAAGGATCGGGACCCTTCTGTGTGGGGACCCGTCTCTGCGGAGACCCCGATGATCCCCGATGAAGATCCGGTGTCATAACCTTGGAGGGAACCCAGGAACACAGAGTTTTCCTACAGGAAGCTGCACTTCTCTGAATGAAAGTAATACAGCTTTAAGAGACTTCGAACGGGAGAAAGGTGAAAAGTTTAGTCGGTTAATCCGGTTAACAAGCAGCACACTCCAGCTGAAGTTTTTGGCCGAAAGCCCAGAAAGGGGATTAGAAGGGCAGTGAAGCGAGAAGGTTAAGAGGATTAACTAGGTTCAGGGTGAACTTTGCTGCTGACTGCTTCACTGGGGGTTCGGGAAGGCTTGCGGCAGGCGCGTGCCTGTGGACTCTTGACCTCTGCTGGCACGCGCCAGCTGTCAAAGTGCGCGCACGCCGGAAAGAAGCCGAATTCTTAATGCGTTTTGATAAAAATGGCTGTATCTCAGCGATTTCTTGATGGATTTGGATGGGGTAAAAAGGTGGGGGTTCAGGGGAGAGTGGCTGATGAAATAAAAATATTTGGGGAGGGGTCCCATGCTCACAACACTGGAGATTTATTTCCCAGCCAAATGTAATGTTGGCAATTCCTGGAGGCCCTGTGAGAATCTCCAGGCTGCTTTCGGGAGTCACCTGGAGATTGATGCTGATTCCTGGAGATTTGGGGCCGGCCCTGGAGGGCTGGCAACCTCATCGACTATACAGGATAAAAGGTGAAAATCGTATGCAAGTCATGGACTATAAATAACTGTGATCAATGTTGGCTCTTGTAACCATTAGTAAATACTAATAATGTGAATATTATTAACCATTATTTTAGAATTTCGGGAAGCACAATTTCTCTTGCCCACAGTGGATCGGTTCAGAAGTAAGACCACATGACCAAGGCTTGCTGGTTCTCTCCTCTCCCACACTCGGTCCTGTTCAATTACTGATGCTTTTGTGGAAACCAGTTTGCCTTTACATCTACACTGGCAAACAATGGTCTGTGTGCGCTCTGCAAATCAAGGTTTGGCTACGTGCCCCAGGTGAGCAAGGAAATGGCCAGGTGTAAGCAGTTCCTCTCCTGTGATGTGGCTTTCTTATGTGTAAAGGTTCTGGTGTGCAAGACAGTAGCCCAGATTGCAGCTACCTGCTCCAGAGTCCATAGCACATCTTTGCGGCTGCAGTTCATGGAAAGTAGCAACACAGACACAGAAATCAGGAATAGATCGGAACAAACTTTAATGAACACCAGGGAGGAAGCAGAATACAGTAGTAGACTATTATATTCCAGTGAACAATAGGTACAAAGAAGAGATTATACTTGGCACTGCACAGGTTATATGAAGTGAAACCCAGGAAGTCTTGCAGACAGATGACCAGCACTGTAAGAGCGCCGCCTGGTGGTCAGTGCACTCGCAAAGCTGAACCCTGGGAGACCAGACAATGCCTAGACACCCCCCCCCCCACTCCCACCCAAGAGATCATGATCAGCTTGCAGGGTGCACATGACCTTTGTCTTGCTCTCTCTCTCTCTCTCTCTCTCTGCAACCACCAGCAGTTCTCTTATGGTGTCCTGAGGAACGCAGAGATCCCTTGATAAGGCGGATCTGGTTCCCTTGGCGCAGTAGCATCTTCTTCACATGAAGGCACCAGTACAGTCCCTGGCATCTCTGGGCAAGGCTAGAAAAGGCCCCTTCTGAAACCCTGGGGAGCCACGGCATGGTCAGCGGGCAATCTTTCCTATGCACACGTTCCTGGGAGTTCCTGAACACAATGGGACTTACTTCTGAGTAGATATGCCTAGGCTTGCATTAGAAGTCAGCGTAAATCAGGGGTGGCCAACCTTTCAACATGAATGCTGGCCCTTTAAATGGTTGCATAGGTGAGGACATTTCAGCAGGTGCAGCTGCTTTAGCAGCACCATCAGCACTTGCAGCTGCCCAGATTCTGTCTGCTACACAACACTAAAGAGCACAGAAGCCCTAATGGTGGAAGGTTGGCCACCCCTGGTGTAAATACTACTGACCAATCATGGACTAATGGTCTGACTTGGTGAAAGGAGCGTCCTGTGTTCATTTCTATTTACACCTCGTTCATCTTTCTAGACTCAGGCGTGTGTTTGAACCATCTCAAAGAAAGAGAGTACGGTCAATTTGAGGAGGAGAAGTGTTTTAACAAACCAAACAGAACCCTTGATCTTAGGGAAAGAGGGAGTTTGTCTTACAAAGGCAGAGACATTTCCAAAGTTCTGCAAGCGGAAAAACCTAACCTAGTCAGAAGCAAGTCGTGCACCATCAGAAGGTCTCATATTGGAGAACACAGAAAACACAAACCCTGCAAGCGCCATTTGCTTGAATCTCAGCAGGTAGGCTTACCATCGTCCTGCAATTGAGCCTGGCTTCGGCCTAGAACGGGCCCGAGCCGCTCCCAAGGGTGCACTGCGGCTGCCCAACAGGGTTCCAGCTTTGGTCGCGTCGTTGACCGGAAGTTCCGGAAGCCCATTGGGCAGCCACAGTACACCCTTGGGAGCTGCTCGGGCCCATTCTAGGCCGAAGCCAGGCTCGATCCTGGGGCGATGGTAAGGCTATCAGCAGGCCAAGGGCTCTTGAGGGAGTCAGTGGGTGAGGCTAATGTTTCTGTCCCTTTAAAGCTTTGCTCAGTTCACACAACATGGGCCCTGTTCTGACCGCATTATTAGGGGGGCTTGAGGCAAGTTTGAAAGTGTTGAGATGTCTCTCCAGGCCCAACAGTACAGGTGGACCCCCATATCCACGGATTCACTATCCACGGATTGCGGGGATACCCCCCCCCCCAGGCTTTTACTTTTTTCCCAGTAAGCTTCGTTTCTTTCTTAAACAAACAGGAAAAGCAGCCTCTGGCTGCTTATTGCAGGCAAGTAGAACAAGACTAAGTCCTAGAGAGGCTCTGCAAGGTTAACAGAAACCTTGCAGAGCCTCTCTAGGACTTAGACTCGTTCTACTTGCCTGCAATGGAGGCTGCTTCTGATTGTTTTAAGGAAGAAACAAAGCTTGCTGAATGAAAAATAAGAGCTGGGGGGGCAAGCATGCCTGCCTGCAGGGGAGTCAGGGTGGGGGGCCCTGAGGAAACCATGGAAGGGGTGTTCGCTCCTATCCATGGTTTCAAGTATCCACGGAGGGGCCTGGAACATATCCCCAGCGGATATGGGGGGAGTACTGTATGAAGCTGCCTTAGTGATCAGGCCATTTGGCCAATGCAGTATCCACTGACTGGCAGTAGGTCTCTAGAATTTCCAACGGGGGGATGGATGTTCCCATCATTTGCTACCTTAGTGGAAGATGCCAAGGACTGGAAGTGGGATCTTCAGCAAACAAATCACACACTCCGACACTGAGCCACAGCCCTTCAACAACAGTAACACCTCTGAAGACTATATATCTATATTGCCTTTTTTCTGCGTTCACCTTGCAGTTCCGTTAATTTCCGGACATTCACTGAACAAGCTTCCACCGTAATCAGCAGTGTTCAGGTTTTTCGCCTGGATGGGTTCTCTCGTGTATTGCAAGGTGCGATCTCTGATTGAAGCTTTTCCCACAATCTACGCATTTATACGGCTTTTCCCCTGTGTGACTTCTCTCGTGGATAATGCTGTAAGACCGCTGGTTGAAACTCTTCCCACAATGCGAGCATTTGTAGGGCTTCTCTCCCGTGTGGATTCTTTTGTGTTCTATGAGAGCTGAGCTCCGGCTGAAGCTTTTTGTGCAGTCTGAGCAATTGTAGGGTTTCTCTCCAGTGTGCATCCTCTCGTGCCTGATCAGGTGTGATTTCTGCCTGAAGCTTTTACCACAGTCGCAGCATTCATATGGCTTTTCTCCTGTGTGTGTTCTCTCATGTTGACTCAGGCTGGACCGGAAACAGAAACTTTTCCCGCATTGGAGGCATTTGTATGGTTTTTCTCCTGTGTGGATTCTCTGATGCTTAATAAGCTTAGAGCTCTCATTGAAGGACTTCCCACAGTCTGAGCAAGAGTACGGCTTCTCTTCTGAATGGGATCTCTCGTGTTTGATGAGGCTCGATCTGTGATTGAAGCACTTCCCACAATCTGAACATTTGTATGGCTTCTCTCCGGTGTGGATGATCTTATGTGCCATCAGCCAAGAGCTCTGGCTGAAGCACTTGCCACAGTCCGAGCATTCGTATGGCTTCTCCCCCGTGTGGGTTCTCTTGTGTGCCATGAGGTTTGCTCTGCGGTTGAAGCTTTTTCCACAGTCGGAGCATCTGTAAGGTTTCTCTCCTGTGTGGGTTCTCTCATGAGTGATAATGTGGGATCGCTGGCTGAAGCTCTTCCCACATACTGAGCATTTGTATGGCTTCTCTCCTGTGTGGGTCCTCTCGTGTCTGACGAGGTAGGACCGCTGCTTGAAGTCCTCCCCACAAAAAGAGCATTTGTAGGACTTGTCTCCTGTGTCCACTTTCGGATAAGCCAGGTGGTCATAACTCTCACAGAAGCTCCTTGCATAGTCGGTGCCCTTTGTGCAAAGGAGAGCTTCTCTTGCTTTTTTCCCAGGACCAGCTCCTTGCTGAGTCATGGGTAGATCAGGAAACCGGTGCCGATTCTCCTCCAACAATGCCCCACTGAGTCTCGCTTGCTCAGGAAGATTCTCCTCCTTATCCTCACTCACTTGCCCATTGCCAGCTGGAATAAACAAAACACTGTCAAATGGACTTTCTTCAAGGGAAGAAAGGAGAGCATGAAACAAGGAACATGGCAATGTAACCGCTAGAAAACAGTTCCCAGGGGATAGTCTACCAGGGGCACATGATACAGCCACCTTCCTGAAGCGAAGTCCATCTAGATCTGGTCTGATCAGTCTGGAGGAGTGACCCCCTGAAAACCCTGTGTATGCTCCTTGAGTTCTACAATGGATGAAAGGGCCAGATGCAAATGCAATAAGCTAATGAAGCCTTTGCAAATAGGATCCAGATCAGATTTCTCTACACATCCAGAAGCAGTCAAGAAAAACAAACAGATCAGAAAAGAGTTTAGCTGAGTCAGTGTTGTGAGTTTAATACACCAGCAAAATCTTTCCACGGATGTTACTACATAGCACTGGTTTTTGAACAGTGTTCTGAGGAATCCTGGTATTCCTTGGAGACTTATCAGGGGTGCCTCAATGGTCAGTAACAGCAGATCAAAAGCAGAGCTTCCCTGAAAGAGTCAATTAAGTTATAGAATTCACTGGCACAGGATTTGGCAATGGCCACTACCCTAGATGGCTTTTGAAAGGACTCAAATTCACAGAGGAGGAGGGGTCTATCACTGGCTATTCATCACAACAGCTGTGTGGAACCTCCAGGTTCAGAGACAGTCTACCTCTGAATACCAGTTGCTGGAGAGCAGCTGAAGGGGAGGGCTATTGGCTTTTCTATATCCTGATTGTCAGCTTCCCAGAGGCATTGAGCTCACCGCTGCGGGAGATGGGACCCAAGACTTGATGGCTCTTCTCCAGAAAGGCCGCCATTGATCCTCTCTTACTGGGGCTGCTTCAACAAGGAAGGCAGTTGGGGGGCTGCCTGGGAAACAAGTATTTCTTGGCCCTTCTGGTCTCCCTGCCAGGGATGCTACTGCCAAACTGGAACTTTGGTGCAACCTTTCGAATGGGATGGGCCTTCCCTGTTGTCTCATTTTCCCACTAACATTTATCACCACCCCCATTTGCTATGCATCCCTAAAGCAGCTATTTGCAGGAGATAGAGAGAGACGATGGTGGAGCCACTGTTGGGAGACTTTGTAGGATCAGATCTGCTCACATAACTCCCAGTGGCTCTCAGATGTGCCTGTCTTAAGAGAACATCAGAAGAGCCCTGCTGGATCAGGCCAAAAGCCCATCTAGTCCAGCTTCCTGTGTCTCACAGTGGTCCCACCAGATGCCTCAGGGAGCACTCAAGACAACAAGATACCCGTATCCTGTTGCCACTCCCTTGCATCTGGCATTCAGAGATAGGCTACCACTAAAACACAGAGGTTGCATATAGTCATCATGGCTTATAAGTTATAACCTGTGATGGATTTTTCCTCCGTCAATCTGTCCAAGCCCCTTTTAAAGGCATCTAGGCCAGGTACCATCACCACTTCCTGTGGCAAAGAGTTCCACAGATTAATTACACTGGCTTCCCATCTCCAAAGAGTTGTATACAATAATGTAGGCACATGGACTCCTACCTGGCAAGATGACCTTCCTGTCACTCTTCTGCAAGGTCTTCATATATAGCTGGATCTTCACAGTGCCTGATGGGGGCTCTTCCAACTTGGGGGACGCAACGGCCACCTCCCCCAAGAGTCCTGTCATCTGAAACAGAAAAGAGGACAAAGTGACAGGTTTGGGGCAAGTTCTCCCTGTTACACCAGCTAGGAAATCAAACCACAAGCCTAACTGTAATCTGCCATGGCAGGTATCTGAACTGGGAGTTACTCTCATCTATATATATTGTAGGTCATTTTTAATTCATTTATTTTAAAACATTGGTATCCTGCTTTTCTGTTGTTCAAGAGCACAGAGTGGATAACAAGTAATTGAAATCAAACAAGCAGCGATATGCACATCATAAAACGCTATAATAAGACAACTGTAAAATACAGTAACTATAAAATAGCAGCAGAGGAAACACAAGCAATCATCAACACCAAGGTATTCTGAAAGAACCAGATTTTAACCAGCTGGCAAACTGTATACAGATGATGGGGCTTCCCTGTGGAGGACATTGTGGAGCAAAGGTGCCACAGCTGAGAAGACCGTGCTTCTTATAACCCAGACTCCATCAGCGAGACATGGGACAGGATGTATTATGTCTTTGTTTATCTAGCTATCTGGATAGTTATATACCCCATCTTTCCACGGGAAAATGCTCGAGGCAGTTTACAATGACAGAATTTAACACACCAGTCAAGAGGTAATAACATGCATACTTTCATTAAAAGCAATAGGAAGTTAAAAACAAAAATAATCACAGCAGCAGAAAATAATAATCCTATAGTCCCAGTTTAAATGGGCTCAAAAGCTTTCCTAGAAAGTCGACAGTGAGGCGTGCAGGCAACCCGATTTGGGGAAGGCAGTTCGCAACAAGGCCCCCTCTCTCACTGCCCCCCACACAGACTGCAGGGGCATCCATGGTTGGAGGGAGTGCCCAGCAGGTCCTTCGGGGAAGAGGTGGTCCTGAAGATAGCCTGGTCCCAGACTTAAAGCTGCAGACCAGCACTGTGAACTGGGCCTGGAGTCAAATTAGTCACCAGTGTAACTGGAACGCCTCACACCAGATCATCACCCCAGCTAATGTTCTCTGAGTCAACAGAAGCTTCCAAATACTTTTCAAAGGCAACCCTTGGAAGTAGCATATTGCAACAATAATCTAATTTGGACACAAATTACTTGTGTCGCATTAGGTGGCCAAAATATTAGAGTTTCAGCCTTAGTACCTGTCCTTCTAGGGAACAGTCAGGGTTGATTTCATTTAGGATTGACTGATTTGATCTGATTTGATTTTTGTATACATGGCTTTTAATTCGAATAGGGGAACAGAGTCACTGACGTTAGGCAGTTGCCTCTGTAATTGAAAATGTATTTATTTTATTTACAATATTTCTATCCCGCCTTTCTATCCCGCCTTTCTCTTTCTTTCTTTTTTTTCCAAAGGGACCCAAGGCGGCTTACACAAAAATAAAATAGATAATTACTTTTTAAACAGCAAAAAAAAAAAGTTAATAAAACATCTAAAAATTGATTAAAAAATTACATTCAAAACAAGATCATAAAAACAGCAGCACCCCACCTGTACCAGCAAGATGTTAAAAAGGCAAAGGCAAAAAGGAAAAGTCGCTCTACAGCAAACCTACACTGCAAACCACCTCACTGCAGACTGGAGTGCAAACATTCAGAAGGCAGCCCTTCAGCTATTTCAGTTTCTCTGCGCCAAGACACCCAGAGAGACCATAACGTAAGGAGGAGGATCAAGAATTCTGGTTGCAAACCTTCTGATGCTCCTGGCTGCTGACTGGCCGGAAGCGTCCAGGGGGCGACTCCAAGTCGGCAGCCTCCCCATCCTGCGTCTCTTCCTTCACTTTCGCAGCATTGTCCAGACTGCAGGAGGCCTGGGGTCCTTGGCTGCTGAGTTCGCCTGGCACTGGCCGGGTTGCCTGTCCTCTGGCGCCAGGCGTTCCCTTGAAGGAGACTTCTGAGCTGTCACTGTTGTCACATTGGAGGCACGGAGGCACCCCAGAGTTTCTCCAGCCGGAATGAGGGGACGGCACCGACCTGCGGAACTTCTGCCATGGAGGCTCCCAGCACCGACTGAGCCCCTTGTCAGGATCCTGTTGTGGGGCCACCCCAGCCAGAAACAACTCACAGATGCTCCCGACTTGGCCTGCGTGGGGGACTTTTTCACCTGCCTCCAACCTCTCTCCTGGATCAAAGCCAGCAACGTCCAGCGCTTCCATCTTCATTTCAGACTGTGCATTCTGCACTATAAATAAAACTCATATAAGAGCCATGAAGAACTCTGTATAAGAGCCATGAAGCTCAGTAACGAAAGTGAAGGGCAGCCCAATCCACTGCAACTAAGCGCCGACGGAGCACGTGCTCCGCCGGCACCGGTTGTCATAAACGCGCCATAAACACATTATTGACACCAGGAGAGTAAGGGCCGCTAGCGCGGAGGCCAGCAGCCCTTATTCCGCCTCCTCACCAGATCCGGCACCCACCAACGGAGGTACGTCCTGCTCTGGCAGGTGCACGGGGGGGAGGGAGGGCCAGGTGGCAAGGGAGGGAGGGGTGTGTGGAGAAATCGACAGCGTGCTTCGCCGATATCCCCGTTTCCGGCCTGGGCCGCCCTTACCCTGCCACCCTGGATGTACGCTGGCTCTAGAGCCAATGTACATCCAAGGAGGCCCATTGGGCCCAGGCAGCCCTACACTCGGGGAAGGGAACCAATGTCCCTTCTCCTGAGGTGTTCCCGGGCCACACCCAAGTTGCACAGGACTGCACAGTAAACGGCGGAGAACACCCCCAAAATATGCTCCTACTGTAATAAAGGCAAATTTGTTCTTAGGGAAGGGCAGCACAGAATGGAGCATGATTAGTGCTCTCAGCCAATGAAATACTTTTATTAGATTAATACTCGAGCTTTGCAGTACGGCTAGCGGTGCAGGGTAAGCAAGAGAACTGCCAACCGGGAAATCCAAATCTCTCCCCCCCCCAGCTATAAAGTCAGAAGGTGGCCTTAGGCAAGCAGCTTTCTCTCAACCTCAGAACACACAAGCACCCTCCAACCATGAGGATAACATGGGCCTACCTCACAAGGTTGTTGTAAGGACTGCTGACATTATACGTGGTTCTCTGCTCCTCTCCCAGATTGACCTGCCTGGGGTCAGGTGATTCAGGGGCAGGTTTGCTCACTACCCCACTGCTGAGGCCAAGTCAGGCACAAACACTACGGACATCGGCAAGGCGGGATGCCCTGTTCCCCCCCTTAGGGGGCCTGTGTTCCCTTATTTTTGGGCGTTTCAAATCCCCCAGAAGTGCCTGTGTTGATTCAGCAGGTTAAAAGCTGCTGGGACAAACTCCTGCAGGCCTTGTCCTTTGAAAAAAACCATTCCCAGACAGCCATGTGCTGATGTGGATTTGGCCTTTCTTCATGTCTGGAGTAGCCAAGCCTCCTGATGAGACTGGCATATGCCCACTGATTAGGCAGCCAAACCTGCCTGTCAACGTAAAGGGGAGGCCTGTTGGGTTCCTCTCATCCAATCAGGTAAACCTATGTCATCATAAAACCTAGGTTCAAGCACAGGAATGCTTGGGTTTGTTTTGTCAGGTCCGCTGTTGGAACCAGTGCTGATTTGCAGAAGGCACACCCACGTACTCCCCAGTAAATGCAGTGGATTCCTGAGACAATGTAAATAGCAAGCAATATGGACAGTATTGCTAGCTAGATGCATTCAGGGAATTAATTTTGTTTTGTTTTCTCTTTTCACTCCAAGGCAGTCTGCAAACTCACTCCTTTAGCCAGTGGCGTTCCTAGAGAGGATGTGGTACCATAAGTTAGGCAAGACGCTCCTACACGTGAGTAAGCCCACTCACCAGTCAGAGCGGCGACGGCACCGAACAGAGCTGCCAGTGCATTAGCTGTCGCCGCTCAGAATGGTTCTGAACAGTGAGTGGGCAGGGCTGCTTACTCACGTGTAGGAGCATCTTGCATAACTTACAGTACCGCACCTCCTCTAGGAACACCACTGCCTCTAGCCGTTTAGGGGGTTAGGGTTTTGTGGGTTTTGCTCTTGAGTAGTTTCCTGGCTCCCTCTGCTGGGTATTTTATTTATTTTAAAAAATTATACTCCGCCTTATCCTATGCCCAAGGCAAATGCCCAAGGCGGCTTACAACAGAATTAAAATACATAATTTAAAAATACATAAAGTTTAAACAATACATAAACTAAAATTTTAAAACAATAAAATCCACTAAGGGGGGGGGCGACAGTATGGAGCAGAGAAGCAGCAAGGCAGAACATCTTGAGACACAGGAGACAGACAATAACCCATCACCAAACGCTAGACGAAACTAAAACATTTTGAGCCCTCGCCGAAAAGTCATGAGGGAGGGGGTAGTTCTCAGATCCCCTGGCAGGGAGTTCCACAATTGTGGCCCGGGCAAGTTATTTTTTCTGTCCATCCAACCAAGTGCAGGCATTTTACATCAGCCTCCTTGTACTTTTTCTACCCTCCTTTTCCCTTTTGTTTAATCCCTTTTTCTTTGGGGTTCTTAATTATTATTTAATGAATTTCTATCCCGTCTTTCTCCCCCTTAGGGGGACCCAAGGCGGCTAAATAAACTGGTTATATTTTGACTCTTTGCCTGCCCAGTCTGTGCGGGCTGTCACATCTAATCGCTTGCAAGCACTATTGCAACTTGATTTTAAACTGCCTTGTGTGCTCTGTTTATTCAGAGGGAAAAGTGGGATATAAATCATTTAAATAAAGAAGAACTCCTGGAGTTCTGTGCTCTCCTCGGAGAGGTTTCCTCCCCCCCCCCCCCAATGGTCACCCTCTGCCTGGTCTCTTTAGTTTGGGATGCTAGCAGCAGACAGAACTACCAATTTTCCCTATTCAGCTGCTGACCCAGAGGTGCACAGGCACTAACCACTAGATGCCACAGCCCCTAGTATGGCCTCTTAGTTCTCCGGCTCCTTCACTGGTCTCCTACACCTGGTCTCAACACTACAAACACCATGCAATGATTATATCATTGAAATGGGTCACGAGGGAGTTGAGGTGCATTGCTGAGGTAGAATAGAAAGAAAATTTCATGTGATTACCTTTGCTAAATAATCATAAACCTCATGTGATTAGACAAATAATCATGAGCTATGCATATTGCCAAGACTCTGTCAACCTGCCAACTAGTGTTAGGCTAAAGTAAACTATTGCCCAAAACATTTATCTAGATTGGGGACTAAGCATCTCTGGAACTCATCCTATAACTGGAAAGCTAGAGACAAAAAAAAAAAGGTAAGAAAGGGCTCCTGTACCTTTAAGAGTTGTGCTGAAGAGCGAATTCCAGTACTGTCATTACAGAACATCCAGATCTGCCTTATCTGGTCTTTAGCCATTGCTCTGTCTAGCTCAGTATTGTGGGTAACAGTTCTCCAGGACTTCAGATGGGGGGTGTGTGTCTCTCCAGCCCTACTTAGAGACATACAAAATATGTGCTCTGCCACTAAGCCACCGACATCCCCTCCCCAAAGCCTGCTATTTCCCGGTTGAGAACTGGGGTCTTTTTGCTTGCGAGATAAGCAACACACTACTGTACCTCTATATATTGCCTACCTCTATGTTCCAGTGAACAGTGCGCTGTAGTGGTCAGTGTGTTAGATCTGGATTAGGAAGACCTGGGTTCACATCCCTGTTGTGATATGAAGCTTCCTAGGTGACGTGGGGTCAGTCACTCTCTCTTAACTTAGCCTACCTCACTGGGTTGTTGTGAGAATAAGAGGAGGAAGGGGAACCATGGACACTTCCTGAGCTCCTTGGAAGAGGGACAGGTACTGAGGCTGAAGCTCAAATATTTTGGCCACCTAATGCGAAGAGAGGACTCTCTGGAGAAGACTCTGATGCTGGGAAAGATTGAAGGGAAAAGGAGAAGGGGAAGGCAAAGGATGAGATGGTTAGACAGCATCACCGATGCAACGAACATGAAAATGAGCAAACTCAGGAAGATAGTGGAGGACAGGAAGGCCTGGTGGGATATGGTTCATGGGATCACGAAGGGTCGGACACGACTTAACGACTGAACAACAACAAACGTATAAATGTGAAAAATAAAAGTTTTCTCACTCTTGAATCTACTGAAATTCTAGATGAAAGCCGACATCAACTGAAATTCTCTCTGCAATTATTACAGTTAAGAGGTACAGGAGCGGAGCCCTCCAATAGCATTTGGCTACCTTACAGTGAGCACTTGCCAATGGCCGGTTGCCAGCATCTTTCATTCAGATAAAAGCCCACCCCGTCTCCACTTCTCTTATCTGGCTTGCTTCACTCCTGATCTGGAGAGGATGGAGTGGGGCGAGAATAGGGCTCTGTTGCATGTGCCTCTCTTTCTAACCCTACCTGCTCCTTCCTGTCAGTCATGGATTTTTCAACCCCTCCTGCTCCCCCCTCTCCTTGCATGATCATCAGTCCTTTGCTTTTAACTCACCCGCTCTTTGCAGCTTCTGCATTGCACCCTCAGCAGGAAGGGGGAGCATCCACCGCAGCCCACAAGTGCTACAACACCCCAAAGATCCTCTTCCCTAGAGGGGAGAAGGGGGTGGGACAGGAAGAAGCCTTCTGCTTTCCCCCCTGCATCTACCCAATCACATGTTTTGCTCTCTCTAGGAATTCTGCCTCTGTCTGCTTAACCGTTTGAGGATCTCTTAGAAAACTTCAGTTGGTAATGCGTTTACAAATCAAAAAGCAGCAAGCAGCAAGCTTCTGAATCCTACAGGATTCTTCATCAAGCTAGATGGCAAGCAAAAGGAGCGGGTGGGAAATATCAAAAGAAAATCCCTGCTGGATCAGGCCAAAGACCAGCCCCCAGCCAGCACCCTGTTTCCCACACTGCTGGCCCACCAGTCAGCTTCCTTTGGAAACCCCACAAGCAGGAGGGAAAGGCATACAGCGCTTCTTTCCTGCCATTGCTTCCCTGCTACTGGCATTCACAGGCAGAGTGCTGCTGAAGCAGGAGGCAGTGCATATAGCCATAATGACTAGTACTGGTAGCCTTGATAGACCTGTCCAATCCCCTTTGGACGCCATCCAAGCTAGTGGCCATCACCACCTCTTGTGACAACTATGGAATGTTGTTTATTTATTTTTCACATTTTTATACCGCCCTTCCTCCGAGGAGCTCAGAGTGGTGTACATATTTCCTCCCCTCCTTTTTGTCCTCACAACAACCCTGTGAGGTAGGTGAGGCTGAGAGTGGCCCAAGGTCACCCAGGAAGCTTCGTGGATGAGCGGGGATTTGAACCTGGATCTTCCAGGTCTAAGTCCGACTCCCAAACCACTACACAACTTCACATGTTGTGTGAAGAAGTACTCATCTCCTTTTGCCTGCTCTAAATCTCGCGCCAATCACTTTCATTCAATGACCTCTGGTTCTATTATTGTGAGAGGAGAAAAAGCTATCTTCATCCACTCTCTTCATATATAGGCTTACCAGATCTCCAACCGGGACAGAGTGCTAGACCTTTAGGAAAAGGAATGTGGACAGGTGTAGCTTGTTAAGTCCTAGAGCACAATCCTAGGCATGTCTACTCAGAAGCAAGCCCCATTGAGTTAATGGGGCTTGCTTCTGAGTAGACATGCCTAGGATTGTGCTCTAGGACTTAACAAGCTACACCTGCCCATATTCCTTCTCCTAAAGGTCTAGCACTCTGTCCCGGTTGGAGATCTGGTAAGCCTATTCATATACCATGCCTAGTTTTGTAAGTCTCACAGCCCAATCCTGCCTAACTATCCGGGGGGCGGCCCTGGCTGCCCACCACTTGGGTTACTTGGAGGAAGGGGACATTTGTCCCCTTCCCCCAGTGTAATGCGGGGAGGCCCCAATGGGGGCCGTGTAATGGCAGCCGTGTGAGGAGGCCGTGTAATGGCGGCCGTGTGAGGAGGCCGTGTAATGGCGGATCCGGCCCGAGAAGGGGACAGAGATATGGCAGCCACCATCCCTGCTTCCCAGGCGACTTTGCCTTTGTGACTGCCTTGCCCTCTAGCTCAGGTGTGTCAAATATAAGGCCCGCAGGCTGAATACAGTCCACAGAAGCTCTTTAAGTGGCCCACGTGACAACTGGGCTCTCTCAGCACCGCCCTTTCAGCAGTGGCACTCCTGCTGAGACTGGGAGAGATGGACTATGAGGGATGTGAGAGGAAGACGTTGCAGAGGCGCTGGGAGAGCCCAGTTATCATCATTCACAGGGGCTGCTCTTTCAGCAGCGGCAGTTCTGCCAAGGCAGAGCACCTCTCAGCTGCTGAGCTGAGAAGTTATGCCTCAGTAGAAGCAGCGCAGCTGAAAGGGCGGCCATGTGATAAATAGGCACGTCCCGCATAATTATTGGGCTCTCCCATATCTTGAAAATATGATCAAGATTTACATATTTTCTCTTCTGTCATTTGCAGCTGAACTCCTACGTGAGAACAAAGCACTTATTTCTGGCCATCATCTGCTTAACGATGTCACTTCTTCTTCAGGCCCTCAGCAGGTGCCATGAATGCTATTTGGCCCGCTGTATGAAACGAGTTTGACACCCCTGCTCCAGCTGGTCTCTTCTCCTTGCTTTAATTGCCCAGGGCTTCTCTTTCGCAGCCTCTGCATCCCTGCTGCTGCAGTAATAATAATATTCCTTAAACAAGGCACTGTACAAACACAAGTGGCTGCATCTGCACGCTTACAATCTAAATATTGTAATTACTGCATTTTTAGCCTGTCCTTCCTTCCTCCAAGGAGCTCAAGGAGGCAGCTTACCTACGTGGCTCTCTCCACCTCCTTTTTACCTTCACGACAATCTTGTGAGGTAGGCTAGGCTGAAGGATGGTGACAGCAGGCCCAAAGGCACCCAGTATTAAGCTTCCTGGCTGCGAGCAAATTTGCGCCTCGGTCCTTCCTTGCACACAAAGTCGTTCCCCTTTGGAAACCTCCCTCCCTGAGCCTGAAGAATACAAGAACGCGAAGGAGGGCGGAGTCTTCGGACTTTGGGACCCCCCTCCCCATCTCGCGTCGGTCTCTCTAGGAACCGAAGCTCTCTGGCCACCTTTCACCCTCGAAAGCCAACGAGGGAAGGGAGAGAGAGCGACCCTCCCTGGGTGGGGTGGGGGCGATGTGGAGGTATGCGTGCGCTGGATTGGTAGGCGGAGACTGGGCTCGGACTGAGGAATCGCAGCCGGCGGGAGGGGAGCGTCGGGTGCAGCCTGCCCGGGTAAAAGCAGCATTGCTTTGCAAGCAAGGGCTGCATGCAAGGTGTTGTTGAAGCGCAGAAGGTAGGCTCAGGTTGCAAGGGGGGGGGGGGGACGGGGGAGAGAAGCAGCAGGAAATCTGTGGCGTGGCTGTGGGAGGAGGGAGCGGGCTTGCAAGCCGGGAGAAATTCTGCAAAACCTGCCCTTCTCCTCCGCCTTAGCCTAATGCCGTTAGGGGGGCGCCCGCCAGGCTGATGCAGCTGGGAGATCTTTTCTCACCCGCATCCCGATTCGAAGCGGAGCGGAAGGGACTGCTTTCTGGTCACAGGACCCAGCAGGGCTTTGGAAACAAGGTGAGAGTGTTTAATAACAACATTTGTTGTAACCCGGCTGTGGTTGCGCTCGTGGGAGCTTGATTTGTAACTATACCGGTTCAATTCGGTCTCTGCCCATCCTTCCTATATGTGTAAACCGCTCCACTCGAAAGCAATGGGGCTTATTCCGGGTAAGTCAAGTGTGCCTCCCGAGCCTTCTTCCACTATGATCATGACCAAGACTGATGATAGTAGTAGGCAGCAGGACATTGGGGTTGGAGTGGAGAGATCTGGGTTCAAATCCCCACTTGGCCATCAGGCTTCTGGAGTGACCCGGGTCAGCCATTATCTCTTGGACTAGCCCACCTAGCATAGGTTGTAGTGTAGTGTGAATAAAATGCTTTGAGACTGTAGAACTTGGAATCTGACATGCCCAGAAGTGGCCCTTTCACTACAAAAAGCAATGCTCTCACTTTGGTGTATGCTACCTTTCTTGCTCTTCATTGTTCACATTTTTATCAGAACTGTCTTCCAAAGAATTCAGGTTCTCCCCCCCCCCACACACACACACACTTTTTTTCTATCCTCACAGCGACCCTGAGACTTTCTCAGAGTTAGACTGAGAAATAGTGACTGGCCCAAGATCATCCTCATCTCCTCTCCCCTAAATATGTGGAAGCTGCATACTCTTATCCTTGAACAATTGTTCATGTGTGGGAAGATAAAAGCCCCATGTCCTTTCCCGGCCCCGCTTGACCTACAGAAGAGCCCTCTTCCACCTCACCACCCCCAATTTTCCAATGCTGGCTTAGCTAAGTTTTCAGCCAGTCACCTCTTTCCCACATGGTGGTGGAACAGGCAGGGGCAAGTAAACTTGCCAACTGAACATAAATAAACCGGCCTGGCTGGTTTTTTTGCTTTCTGCTGGTTGTGTGTGTGTATTAGCTGTACACGTCAGGTGAGTCGGCAGCTTTTGTGCTGGAGTCTGCCTCTGGGCTGGACTTTGCAGTGGCGGCGGCAGTGTCATCCCCCAACTCTGCCCCGCCGCGTCTTTATTTCAAGAGTTAGCAAGCCTTAGTTCCACGTGTCTTTGGAAACCGACACTGGGTCTGCACAGGCAGCAGAGTCAGGTGGTCCGGGGGGGGGCACACTGCTTCAAACAGCAAGCAGGGGGTGCCATTTTTGAATACTCCTCCATTTTAACATCTCCTTGCAGGTAGAAAAGCAGCACACCGGGAAAACGGATTGTAGCCCAGCCTTTTGCTTACACTCTGACATCTCATTCTGCTGCATGGGCTGACCAGGTCTAAGTCTTATTGAAGTGCATGGGGTTTACTCCCAAGTTTACGTGCAGCCAATTCTGGCGTCAGGTTGCTAGGGGTCCTGGAGCAAATCCCTGCACTGGGCCTCCCGTGATGTCCTTGGCCCCCACCCCCGATGCACATTTGGCACTGCCACCAGTTCTGAGCATTCTGGGGGCAGCCTGGCCAAGTAGCTAAGCCTCTGATAGGCAGTGACGTAGCTAGCTTCTGCAGGGGGTGGTACCCACGTGATGTCACAAGCCCCACCCCGCTCGTGATATCATAAGCCCCGCCCTTCGGTGCATTTTCTGGCAACCCCCCGGTGTTGTTGTTTTTTTAATACGGCTACTAGGGGCCCGGGTGGGCGGGGGGTATGACTTCTTTTCCTCTGCTGCCCTGAAAAAGGCCCCTTTTCTCCGCCCTGCCACTGAATTGCCACCAAAGCGGCGACTCATGCAGTGGCGTCGCTCTAGGTGGGGCGGAGTTCTAAGTTCCGCCCCACTCTGAACCCTTCCTTACTCACCGGCACAAGGCGGCCCCGCCCCCTCGCCTTCGGAGCCATTCAGTGGGGCGAAGGCAACGCGCAGGGAGACTCCCTGCGTGTTGCCTTCGCCGGCCTGAATGGCTCCGATGGCGGGGCTGCCTCATGCCGGGGAGTAAGGAAGGGTTCAGAGCAGGGCGGAACTTAGAACTCCGCCCCACCTAGAGCGACGCCACTGGGCTCATGCACACACACCCGCGTTGTGCCTGGGGGCGATCTGCCCCCCCCCATTCCTACGCCACTGCTTATAGGCCTGGGCTCTTGGCCAGTGGCTAGCCCTTGACGCCCTCTCTGCAGTTAGCCTTATACTCCAATGCATGTTTTAGGAAACTCATTACCACAGTGACAAGGTGTCATGGTCATGTCTGAATGGGAAACAGCTACAACTCATGCCAAAATTATACTCCAAACTTAGGATGTGGATTTTCTGGAACAAATTTGAATATGAATTTCTAGAAAATGTTTCAGTTCCTGAAATTGATTGGGATATGATTTGGCATGGCTACATGGCTGATATTTAATACACAAAGCTAAAAAAAATTCCTCTGAGTTAACTTTACATGCTGTATAAATAGCTCGGTATTTGAACAGAAAAAACTGACTAGGAAAAAATAACAATGAAGCCCACTCAATGTGGTTTAAAATTCAACAGTATGCACTTTCCTTGCATTGTTTACATTTTATTTATGTATTTAATAAATTTATACCCTGCCTTTCCTTCACATGGTGAATGCCCAAGGTCGTGTTTCCAATTTTGAACTGTCCAGTTGGACAGGTATTGTATCTATTCATTCTGTTACTAATTAATGCTCTGAAACAATGCATTTTGGGAATTGGGACATTTTCCAGCCTGCATCATCCCAATGATTAATTGTTTTTATTGTTTTAAAATGTGATATTTTTTATACTGTGTTTTTTGTATGTCTCTTTTTTTTTCCCTGTTGTAAGCCGCCTTGGGTCCCTTTGCGGAGAAAGGTGGGATATAAATACTGTAAATAAATAAATGATGCTTCTCTTGGCACTTATCAAAATTGCCTTTTGTTTTGTCTCCAGGGCAAGATGTGCCGCCAGGAATGAAAGGACAGAACACAACTGTGCACATTTCAGGGGAGAAAATGGAAGGAGGAGAAAGAGACTTGCAAGTCGGCCAGGTTGGAGCTGTTGAGAAGCTCCTGTCTGGAGTTGATCCTCAGCAGATTAAAGGAGAACCAGAGGAGGGGCAGCCCCACCTCCAGCAGGCCCAATGGGAGCCAGGCCAAAAGGCAGTGCAGCCCCCTCTCTCAGAAGGGGCAAAGTCTCAGCTGCCTGGACCAGTAGACTGGGATGGTCTTACATTGGTTTCTGCACCCTTGAAGGCTACTGCTGATGCCAGCCAGGAGGCTAGAGGGGTGTTGATGCCACAGATGCTGCCAGACGGTGGAAAAGCCCACCAAGGCTCTGCAAAAGATGGAGAAGCGATTCTGGATACTGATGTTGTCAACGCGGAGATACTGCGCCAGCGATTCAGGCAGTTCTGCTACCGGGAGGCCGAAAGCCCCCGAGAGGTTTTCAGGCACCTCCAGGACCTTTGCCGTCAGTGGTTGAAGCCTGAAAGCCGCACGAAGGAGCAGATTCTGGAGCTGGTCATCTTGGAACAGTTCCTGACTGTGCTGCCGCCAGAGATGCAGACCTGGGTCAAGGAAGATGACCCTGAGACCTGTGCCCAGGCAGTGGCCCTGGCGGAGGATTTCTTGCTTTGGAAGGAGGAGGCCGGAGTACAGGAGCAACAGGTAAGAAGAGAACGTCGTCGTTTTGGGCGCCTCAGGTGCTGTGGAGGAAGTACCAGCAGCTCTCTGGATGAGGAATGGCAGTGGTGCAGGCCTGTTTCCTGCCTTGTATGTGTGTGTGTGTGTGTGTGTGTGTGATTTATTTCCTAAAGCGATTAATATCCTGGCTTTCCCCTCCCAAAGGGAGGCAGCCTAGAACAATTAAAGTGTTAAATATCTGCCAGGGATCCTCCCGCCGTGCACTCATCGCCATGCACCTCCAGGGCCTTGTCACCACGTTGCCCCCACTCCAGGGTGGCTACTTCAGCTACAGGCTGCAGAACCCTTGGTGGGGCTGAAGCCGCCGCCACTACCCCTTGCCGAGCCCAACCCGAGGCCTCCGGGTGCAGGCAGGATCTCGCCCCCAACATGAGAGAAGGGCAAGGCCCAGGAAGGGGGTGGAGCTGCAGAATTAGGCAGCCTTAAAAGGGGTCAAGGGAAGCCGATGAGGAGGCTCAGTACCTGAGAGGCTGCCAGAGAGTGAGGAGCTCCCTGACTGCCTAAGACCAGGAGCAAGAGAGCCTGGGCAGGAGGAGGACTGTGGGTGTAGTAACCCCCTGCCCTGTCTGAAGCCTATTCCCACCCCATGAGTGGGACAGGAGCAGGAGCCTCACAATATCACAAAAGCAATGATCAAATTGAACAAAACAAAATCACAGAGCCAGCACTTCTGGTAATGTGAACCCCACAAAAATCATAGTTGCATTGATTACCCTTTCATAGTGCTGGTCATGCTAGAAGAAAAGGCCATTTTTCTTTTGAGCGGAACTATAGCTCAGGGTGCAGCATATGCAGAAAGACCCAAATTCAGTCCCTGGTTTCTCCTGCTAGGGCTGGTAAAATCCTCTGCTGGAAATCCCAGATTGCAGCTACCAATCAGTAAGTGCAAGGGTGCAAGGCAGATGTTCCGGTAAAACAATCAAAGAGCTGGAGCTCTTTATTTGAATTTTCCTAGAAGGGAAAAGGAAATCGGAGGGATGTTTATAAAACTGTGTCTGGTCTGAAACTGAGAGACAGAAGTACTTTTTGTACATTTGCACAATTATCATCTGGAAAAAACTAAAAGGAGACCCCTGTTGGACAAGGCATAAGGTCCACTTAGTCCAGGGGTCCCCAGACTTCAGCTACCAGGACCACATGACTCAGTCTTGCTCTTTTTTGGTGCACTGCAGCAAGTAAATTTTAGAAAATTTTGTACATAACTCTTAATGTTCACAAGAAAAATATTGGCAGCTGTGGGGCTGCTGGCTGTCTCTGTTTCTCAGCTGAACCCTCAGCGAGAGCAACCCGGCCCAGCAATTGCTTCCTCCAGCAGAGATAATGTGTGGGTGGTGAGTGGGGTTGGGGGAAGAAGATTGGGGTTGGGGGCACACATAATTATCATGCCACTGGGCTCAGCAGGCCAATCAAAATGTGTTAGTGGGCTGGACTACTATGGGCTGAGGACCCGTGATCTAGTCCAACATCTTCTTTACAGCAATGGCTAGCCAGTTGCTTCTAGAAAAAGTCATCTCCTGCCCTTTGTTTCAGCAACTGATATTCGGAGGTATGCTGTTTCTGGACATGGAGGTTCTGTTAGCTAGCTCTATGTTCCATAAATGTGTCTTAGGAGGTACTCAGTAGCTTAGATCAGGGGTTCTCAACCTTTGGAGGCCCGAGTACCCCCTATCATTAGCCTTACCATAGTCCCGGTTCTGGCCGGGACAATCATGGTTTGGAAGCCCAATCCCAGGCTCCCGGCCGGTCTCCGTCATTGTCCCTGCCAGCTGGGACATGCCCCCGTCTTGCCCCCAGCTGCGCGAGGCTGCAAGCACTTTGAAAATGTCCGAGTTCACTCGGACATTTTCAAAGTGCTTCCAGCCTCGTTGCGTACTTGCGCGAGGCTGGAAGCTCTCCGAAATGGCCCGAGTGAACTCGGGTCATTTCGGAGAGCTTCCAGCTTCGCGCGACGAGGCTGGAGAGCTTCCAGCCTCATCGCGTAGTCGCGCAAGAAGCTGGAAGCTCTCAGAAACGACCCGAGGTTACTCGGGTCGTTTTGGAGAGCTTACAGCTTCGCTGGGGCAAAGTCCTCACCCCCAGCCACGCCCCTGGCCACGCCCCCAATCCCGGCCGTGTCCCGGCCATTATTGCTTCCGCCCCCCCCTGCATCGGGGGGGGGGATCTGGTAAGGCTACCTATCATGGCCCAATTTTCTGAGGTACCCCCTGCTAATTAATTGCCAATTGGATTAATCAATTAATTAATTAGCTAATTAATTGTTAAATAAAAAGTACTAAACAATTTTAAATGTGAAAAAATATCTTACTTAACTGTGTGTCTGTGTGTGTGTGTGTGTGTGTGTGTGAGAGAGAGAGAGAGAGAGAGAGAATCAGACAGACGGGGGATTGTATTTAAGTTCTAATTAACAAGTAATTAACTACTGATTGATGCTAATAAGGGGCAGGCTCTGGCGTACCCCCTGTCATTGGTCTGCGTACCCCTAGGGGTACTTGTACCACAGGTTGAGAACCCCTGGCTTAGATTTTTTTTTTTAAGGATAGACCACAGATTGGTCCCATCAGTGTGTCAGTTGTGTAGCTATCATTAGCTGTAATATATAGTGGAACCCCACAGACGGAATCGCCATACCTCTGATTTCCAAGGAAGGCCATCGCCAACAGAGGAAGGCCATCGCCTTCATTCCCTTCTTGTGAGCTACCAGAGGCATCTGATTAGCCACCCTTGAAAACAGAATCCTGGGCTAGATGGACTTTGGTTTTGATCCAGCAAGGTGAATCTTCTGTTCTTCAGTCGCCCATCTTTGTGACTATGTTCTGTGTTGTGTTTCAGATGTCCGGGTCATTGGAGAAGATGATTGGTTCCCCCAAAACAGATTTGGCTCCATCAGATACTAAGAAGATGCAGCTCTACTCAGATGCCAAGGAGAAAGGTGATAGGGAGGCCTGCTTGTCTGGTAAGGTTTCGCAGCCTAGGATTTTGCAAAGTTTTTTAAAGTGACTTCTGCTTAGCATACACACAGCCACACCTTGCCTTACCGACTGTTTAAATTCAGTGAGAAGTTAAGAGAGCAAATAATTAAACAGGGAATGAATTAGCAGTAGTGGTGCCTCCAGATTTGGGAGATCCGCCGCAAGATGATGGTGGCTGCTTCGCAGGCTTGCCCAGTTGCAGGGCTGGCCCAAAACGTTTTGGCAGTTGAGGTGGTATTGCGAAGTGTTACCGCCTCTTCCCTGATGATGGACCAGCCTCTCCTCCTCTCACTCCCTGGATTACATAAGAACATCAGAAGAGCCCTGCTGGATCAGGCCAAAGGCCCATCTAGTCCAGCTTCCTGTATCTCACAGTGGCCCCACCAGATGCCTCCGAGAGCACACAGTCAACAAGATAACCTGTTTCCTGTTGTCACTCCCTTGCACCTGGCACAGAGAAAACCTACTTCTAAAGCCAGGAGGTTGCTTATGGCTTGTAACCTGTGATGGACTTTCCCTCCATGAATCTGTCCAAACCCCTTTTAAAGGCATCTAGACCAGGTGCCATCACCACATCCTGTGGCAAGGAGTTCCACAGATGAATTATCCGCTGGGTGAAGAAATATTTTCTTTTGTCCGTTCTAACTCTCCCTCCAGCAGGGCTCTTCTTATGTTCTTATTGGCCGTTTTATTCTCAATCCCTTTTTTAATGATCCTGAGCATGGAATTGGCCTTCTTCACAGCCGCCGCACACTGGGTCGAAACTTTCATCGACCTGTCCACCAGCACTCCAAGATCTCTCTCCTGATCCGTCACAGACAGCTCAGAACCCATTAGCGTGTATGTGAAGTTTTGATTACTTGCCCCAATGTGCATCACTTTACATCTACTTACATTGAAGCGCATCTGCCATTTTGCTGCCCATTCTCCCAGTTTGGAGAGATCCTTCTGGAGCTCTTTACAATCCCTGCTGGTCTTCACCACCTGGAAAAGTTTAGTGTCATCCACAAACTTGGCCACCTCGCTGCTTATCCCCAACTCCAGGTCATTGATAAGTTGAAAAGCACCGGTCCCAAGACCGATCCTTGGGGCACACCGCTTTTCACCTCTCGCCATTGTGAAAATTGCCCATTGACTCCCACTCGCTGTTTCCTGGTCTTCAACCAGTTCCTAATCCACAAGAGGACCTGCCCTCTTATTCCCTTACTGTGGAGGTTTCTCAGGAGCCTTTCATGAGGGACCGTGTCAAACGCCTTCTGAAAATCCAGATATATAATATCCACGGGTTCGCTCGCATCCACATGCCTGTTGACCTTTTCAAAACATTCTAAAAGGTTCATGATGAGGCAAGACTTCCCCTTTTGGGGGATTGGAAAGGAATACTGGGAAGAAGTGGAAGAGGAAGTGTGAGGGAGAGGAAAGTGTTGGGTTTTTCCAACCCAGGAAGTGGGAGGAGGACAAGTGGAGGTGAGTGGGCAGGTGGAGGTGGGCGCCCCCCGCCAGTCTACTCACCAAAGGCCCCTGTGCAAATGCACAATCTGGTGTGTGGGTGTCAGGGACAGAACAGGTAGGTAGGTGGATGAGTGCAATCCTGACCCCATTGCCATGCATCACCTCCAGACGTCTGCTTGGAGGCTGTGTCGCCACTGCAGAGTATAACGCATGTCCTGATTCTTCTTTCTATCAGGCATTGAGCAAGTGGCTCCTTCATGTTCTCGGCCTCTTCAGCTGGAAGCATCTAAGCAGAGGGAACTTGCTGGTGTGTCGTTTAAGAAAGCCAGATGGAACCTCTTCCAGCTTGCTGAACATATCTCTGGAAGTCAGCAGGAACCAGAGAAGCAGGAGGGAAACTATTCAGGGCAGAGAGGAGGGGGAAAGCTTGTCAAGAAGAAAGGTGACATAAGCAATGAAATCTTAAACAAAAGCACCTTCCAGGAGAGAACTCACAAGAATAAGACTATTAGGACAAGCTTTGACGGTGCCAACAGCTTCAGCCAAATTCACAATCCCCTGAAGCATCAGAAAACGGTAACTGAGGAAAAGCCACACCAGTTTATGGATGGGACAAGCTTCAGTTGGAAGTCGGGAGACAAACCACATAAGTGCTCTGAATGTGGGCACAATTTCAGCCAGAACTCGGATCTTACTGGAGACAGTCTTTACATCTGTTCCCACTGTGGTAAAAGCTTTATTTCCAGCTCAGTCCTTGGAAAAGAAGAAAGAACACCCACAGGAGACAAACCATGCAAAGGCCTGGAAAGTGAGAAAGGATCCCCACAGCCCTCTGAGCTTCAAACAGGAGAAAAACCATATACGTGTTCAGACTGTGGGAAAACCTTCAGCTTTAGGTCAAGCCTTGTTCGCCATCAGAGACTCCACACAGGAGAGAAACCGTATAAATGTTTAGACTGTGGGAAAAACTTCAGTCAGAGTTCAAATCTTCTCAATCACCAGAGAATCCACACAGGAGAGAAACCGTACAGCTGCACAGACTGTGGAAAATCTTTCAGTAACAGTTCGAGCCTTACGTCACATGAGAGAACCCACAGGGGTGAGAAGCCTTACAAATGCACCAGTTGTGGGAAGAATTTCAGCTGTAACTCTGTTCTTAGGATCCATGAAAGAATTCACACAGGAGAAAAACCATATGAGTGCTCGGAGTGTGGGAAAAGCTTCAGTCGGAGAGAATTCCTTATTGGTCATCAGAGAACTCACACAGGGGAGAAGCCGTATGAGTGCCCTGACTGTGGCAAAAGCTTCAGTCAGAGATCAAACCTTATTAATCATCAGAGAAGTCACACTGGAGAGAAACCATTTGAATGCTCAGACTGTGGGAAAAGGTTCAGCCACAAAGCATCCCTCCTTAAACATGAGAGACACCATATAAATGCTCCAACTGTGGAAAGGGATTCGGCTAGGGATTTGGCTAGAGTTCAAACTGGCTTGGGTGTGGCAGAACAAACACAGGAGGCAAAACCGTATCCATGGTGAGATACTAGGAAGAATTTCCTTCGTGTTCTTGAGCAGCAGGAAGTCTGCTCACAAGAGAAAGAACATCATGTCAGATTGTGAGAACCACTTCGATTTGAGACCAGCCCCTGAAATAACCAATATGGAAGAGAACCCATACAGCTGTTCAGATGGTGGGGGAAAGCTTCAGTGAGAAACTGTTTCTCAACTTAAAAAAAAAATTGCTTTTCAAAGGCCTGAAGTCACAAAGGCCTTCACTTCAGTGAAGTGTCGACTTAAGTCTCGATATTTCCAATTCCAGTGCCTTTCCTCATTCTGTGGCATCTTGTACTGGTGTTGTTTTTTCACAAGGTCAGTCACACATGTACTGAGCTCTTGCAGGTGTCCTGCCTAGAATTCTAACCAAGTATTCCTCCTCTTTACCACAGCAGTGTAGTGATTAAGGCAGCAATCCAATAGCCTACCCCTGCATGCAGGAGCTGGAAAACGTACAAAAGGGGGCTACCAAAATAATTAGAGGGCTGGAGCATGGTCCTTAATGAGGAAAGGGTACCGCTTTGGGGGCTTTTTAGTTTGATAACAGGAGACTTATAAATTATGCACAGTGTGGAGAGAGAGAGAGAGGAGTTTTTCTCCCTCACTCGCAACACTAGAACCAAGGGTTGTTGAATGAAACTGATTGGTAGGAGATTCAGGATGGACAAAAGGAGATACTACGTCATACAGCGCATAATCTGTGGAATTTGTTGCTACATGATGTGAGGACAACCAGTTTGAATGGGTTTAAAGGGGGATTAGACAAATTCATGGAGAGTAGGGCTATGAGTGGCTACTAATCATGAAGGCTTATGTGCTACCTCAAGATCCAGCAGCACTAATGCCTCCGAATATCAGTTGCAAAGGAGCAATTGTGGAAGAGAGGTATTTCTCTCTCTCTCCCTGAGGCAACTGGTGTGCCACTGCAGGAAACCATGCTAAGCTATGGGTCCCCTTTGGCCTGATCCTGCAGGCTTTTCATATGAGCTGCAGATGCAGGGGTCTCTTATTAAGTCCAAATATAAGCCTCTTCTCCTCCGCCAGCTGCCTCCCAACACGGTGCTGTTAAATCAGCCAGGCCTTCCACCTCCAACCATCCTGTGCCCTTGCTGGGTTTGGTCTCAAGGCAAATTATACTTGACCTTGCTGAGCCCAAGCAGGTCTAAGCCTGGTCTCTATCTGGAGAAGATGACTGGAAACCCCATGCATATGCTGCTTTGAGTTCCAGCGTGGAAGATTGGGATAGAATTGTCATACAGAAATACTGTTGAGCATCCACCACAGTTCTTCCTTGGCCCTCAGAACACAGGCCTCAGGCCTAAGCTTGGCCTAAGCTGGCCTTGCTTTTATGCGAGTGTCTTGACCAGACCACAGCACAGTCAGGCTGTGGAGAAGGGGAGGTTACACAGGGGTCTTGTAGGAACACTGCCGCGTGTGCGTGTGCGCGCGCACAAAATTGTGGCCATAGAATGCAAGAGATAAGTCAGGACATGTCTGGTTTCATTAAATCTTGCTCTGGCCGGCCACAAACTTACAAGTTGGCCTTAGGCAGGGCATGATTCTCTCTGTGCCTCAACTTTTCTCCTTCACTATAGAAATAATCCTGGCCTACCTTACAGGATTGTAAAGAGTATTGACATAATGTATGTGAAGTGCTTTGAACCCCAAGCAAAGTATCCATACTGAGCAGCAGAGCTCAGTCCCTCTGAAACCTTCTCTGCCTCAAGCAATGTCCTTGTTCCTCATGGTCTGAGGGTGTAACCACCACCTTCAATCACAGCCCCCTTCACTTGTCAGTTCCCCTGCTTTTAGTGCAGGAGGTGGTGCCGTGGACCAATTCTACATGTTGAACAAGATATTTATAGAGGAAAATAACCCAATAATGAGGTAAGCACTTTCATAAAGAAAACCCAAGAGCCTTTGAACATTATACTCTGGGCATTATACGTGAGTGCAAAGCTTGGCTAAGGGAGTAGAATTCACCATCCAGAGAATCTTGTCTTTCATTTAAAAATAAGTGTCTCATCCACAAGGCTTTGATGTACTGTACATGTAAGTATGGAATACCAAGTGATACTTCAAGGGGTGGGTAGGACAGATGGTTTGGGTAGGGTTTCCAGTATTTGGGAGTGGGGTTGCAGTAGCTCTTGGCCTCTCTTCTTAATTACTGGATATATAAGAACTTATTGGCCAATGTTGAAAGCTGTAATTGATCTGAGTAATCAAGTGAAACTTTTGTAGCGCCCAGTTTTAATTGGTGAGGGGTAATCTTTTGATCCATAGGGTTGACAATGAAAGGCAAACTGCTTTCATTTTTATAAGCAGTTTTGGTTCTAGTACTGTTACTGTAACAGTGAATGGAAAAGCAAACAATAAAGTTGGTATTTCCTTCTAACAAGTGCTAGCTTTTGGTTTGTTACATTGTAAATTCCCATTTCTGTTTCTCTTTGACTCTCTGCTGGAGAAGAATCCCAAGTGACGTGTTATATTTTCAAAAACTCAGGGACAGATCCATTTAAACTGGATGGGGTGCAAAAAGAGGCAGTTTTCACTGAGGTGGTAAGCCTCTGTCTCTACTGTGCGTGGGAGCTTACACGAATGCATGCTCTTCCCTGTATATGTTTACATTTAAATCTACATAGAAAATTAGATACTGGATAGAAGGCTATGCTAGATCACTTCTCTCACCTAGTTTTCTATGTGCAGGGATTTTTTTTAAACATGGAGACATATTCAGTCATGTGAGCCCCCATGTGCAGTCTGGTACAGCCCAGACAAGGGTTTACTGCCTCTGTGAGAGAACAAGAGACAAAAAAAGCAACCAATACTTTCAAATAGATGTAGGCTTTCATGGCCCATCCATTCAGAATCAGAAATTCCTGGGCTTTCTGCCATGTTAAAATGCAAATTAAAAAAATTAAGATGTTACAGTTCTGATGTTTCATCTGCACCGATGGCGGCAGATTAGACAGCATCACCGATGCAACGAACATTAGACAGCGGTTAGACAGCATCACCGATGCAACGAACATGAAAATGAGCGAACTCAGGAAGATAGTGGAGGACAGGAAGGCCTGGTGGGATATGGTTCATGGGATCACGAAGGGTCGGACATGACTTAACGACTGAACAATAACAAAATGGTGGCAGACCTTTTCAAGGAGAAGAAAACCTCCCCCAACAAGAGGGAAGATCGTACCAAAGACTTAAGAACATAATAATAAGACCCCTGCTGGATCAAGTCAAGGGACAGCTAGTCCAGTCTCTTATCTCTCACAGTAGCCCACCAGATGCCTCTGGGAGCACACAAGACAACAACTGAGTCCTGGGTCTACCTGTATGTAGACCATAGCTCTGCTTTGCATGCAAACCATCAGGGATGCCATCCATAGTTATTAAAAAGAACTGCAAAAGGCCACCATTTCCTAAAACCCTGGCAAGAGTATGGCATCTCTCTCCACATTGACTCCTATATGCTACTACTACACTCTCTCTCGAGACTGTCTCCGATGCCTCCACCTCTCTTATCAGTCCTGAATCCAGAACCCTCCCCCTGGCTTTACATGGCCCGTAGCTCCTGGCGGCCTTTATCTGAACTGCATTACAATCTGCAGCTCCCACATCTTTCCCCAGGGCTGGGAAAGACATACGTTCCCAGGAGGGGGCAGGACCGGAAGTAGGTTCGCGCTTGGCACGACCTCTGCCACCTTCTCGGCCCCTCTCTAGGAATGAGAGAGCTCTGTCCGTTTAACCCCGTGAGCAGCTCTTGGGTTTGGATAGAAAAGCCGGGAGAGGAGATGATTAGATGGATAGCGGAGAGGGAACAAAGACCAAAGTGGCCGTTTGTTCTGCAGCTTCGGGACGGACTGCTGCATGCATGATGCATCAGTCAGGCAATGGGTTCGAATCCAGTAAAATTAAGCACGGTCGGGCACCGCGACATGCAATGCGATCAAGTTGCACAATTAAATGCCCAGGTTGAATTAATTTCAGCAGGATCTAGCTATGCGCTCTGCCGCTCTCATATGCTTTCTTTCCCTGGAGCTGGAGAGAGCATATATCCCATTGAATGACTGAGACCAGAAAACAGACGTTTCCACCTCCCCAGGCCGGGAGCATAACGGAGTCGGACCACCCATCCATGCGCTCAGATCCTCTATTGGTAGGGCTTGCTTGGCTTGACCGCTTTGCTGCAGTCAAGTGATGGGAAGCGGAAAAGAATGTGAGACGAGGAGTACCCAAATAACAAGCGCCTGGAAACTACAAAACCAAGTGCATTTTCCCATCCCGTTTTGAAAAGCAGCTTTGGGGACAACAGGAAACTCAGTGACAAGCGCTGGAGACAGCGGAGCAGCGCGAGAAGGAGGGAGCAGCAGCCAGGCAGGGGGAGCCGAGCACCTGGGCTGCTCTGCAGGTGAGAAAACGGGTGGACTTCTGGGAGCAGCAGGGTCTAGTTTACAGTGGAGCGGCGGATGCCTCTCAGTGTGCCGTCGCAGCTGCTTGTCCTTGTGTTGTGACAGTACCGTCCCACCCCCGCAGATCATGGCCATAAAATACAAGAGTCCAGTCTGTGACAATTTTGTTGTTGTTGTTGTTGTTGTTCAGTCGTTAAGTCGTGTCCGACCCTTCGTGATCCCATGAGCCATATCCCGCCAGGCCTTCCTGTCCTCCACTATCTTCCTGAGTTCGCTCATTTTCATGTTCGTTGCATCCGTGATGCTGTCTAACCATCTCATCCTTTGCCTTCCCCTTCTCCTTTTGCCTTCAATCTTTCTCAGCATCAGAGTCTTCTCCAGAGAGTCCTCTCTTCCCATTAGGTGGCCAAAATATTTGAGTTTCAGCCTCAGTACCTGTCCTTCCAGGTACTGGGTGAGCTCTTGTTGCTTGGCCAGCTCCTGCCAACCTAGCAGTTCCAAAGCATGTTAATGCGAGTAGATAAATAGGTACCGCTTGCGGGAAGGTAAACAGCACTCTGTGTTCCAGCTGCATGCTATGCGCTGCGGCAAGGAGAGTCATGCTGGCCACATGACCACGGAGGTGTCTTCGGACAACGCTGGCTCTTCGGCTTTGAAATGGGGATGAGCACCACACCCTAGAGTCGGACACGACTGGACTTAATTGTCAGGGGTCACCTTTACCTTTACCTTTTAAATGTATATCAGCGGTCATTCACAACAGCAGTGCATGACGATAATGCCGCCCACCTTGCCTGGCTAAGTTAATAAACGCATGTAGTGAGAAAGGAAAAAAATGGTCTCTTTCTGACTCTCCTTTCAAGAGCAAAGGAAATGGAGAGGCAGAAACAGTGCTAGAGAACGTGCACGACTGCTTGAGCTTGGCACTGACATGCGCAAGGGGGGGCATTGCCATATCTTCCACAGCACTGAATGTCATAATCTACTCGCTGCCTTGGTCCTGTTTCCATCTTCCGTGTCTTGCAAGGCAACAGAACATGTGCAACAAAAACAAAAACCTTCCCTATTTTCTACACGGTGTTGATATAGGTGACTGCAGAAGGAGATGCTTCTTCAGATATTGTTTCCCTTTGAAGGTGATAACTGGGCAAAACGTACCTTGAATTGAGGCCTGCAGCTTCCGAACACTCTTCCAGGGCAGCGCCACGTTGAGTGAATTACAGAAATTAACCCTGAAGTGACCAAGGTGTCTCTAAATGTGGCAAGAGCAACTCTTGCTAGAAAAGACCGTGGTCGTCATGCCAGACAGACAAAGCCTGGTTAGAATTTTCTGCATCAGCTGCAGTTTCTGTCCGTCTGTTCGTCCATCTTATTTGTATCAATCCATCCGTCATAAGAACATAAGAAGAGCCCTGCTGGATCAGGCCAAAAGCCCATCTAGTCCAGCTTCCTGTATCACACAGTGGCCCCACCAGATGCCTCAGGGAGCACACAGCCAACAAGATAACCTGTTTCCTGTTGTCACTCCCTTGTACCTGGCACAGAGAAAACCCACTTCTAAAACCAGGAGGTTGCTTATGGCTTGTAACCTGTGATGGTCTTTTCCTCCATGAATCTGTCCAAACCCCTTTTAAAGGCATCTAGGCCAGGTGCCATCACCACATCCTGTGGCAAGGAGTTCCACAGATGAATTACTCGCTGGGTAAAGAAATATTTTATTTTGTCCGTTCTAACCCTCCACTCAATTTTAGTGCATGTCCCCTGGTGCTGGTGTTGTGCGAGAGGCAGAAGAACTTCCCTCTATCCATTCTCTCCATCCCATGCGTAATTTTATACGTCTCAATCATGTCCCCCCTTGGGCGTCTTTTTTCTAGACTGAAAAGCCCCAAACGCTGTAGCCTTTGTCCCTTCTCCCAAGGACCTTGGGACAGTCTACATGAGTGTGTGTGATGATTGGCTGAGTGTGGCCAGGCAAAATCAGCTATGCAGGGCTATGAATTAATTCAGTGCTCTGTCTAGCGCACCACACTTGGAACATAAGACCCCTGCTGGATCAGGCCAAGGGTCTGGCTCCACGAAATAGCATGTCACTTTTTGCAACAGCTGTAAAGGACCTTACACTGCTGAAACGCCAGTTCCGGCAGCGTAAGGCCCTTATAGGATTGGGCTATGAGTCAAACCCTTGGGTTGCTACAGATCCAATTTAAAAATACAGTTCTGAGACAACCCTGTTCCAGTCGGTGACTTTGGGGAGCCCAGTGGAGACCCCCCTCCATAGATGATACAATATCACCACCTGAGCATTTCTCTTTACATCTTTTTCCTTATCAGAATTTCCCAATGCGACAATGAAGAAGGAAGAAGATGATCCCTGGGTCTTAGATCTACAGCATTCGGAGGAAAGTGAAAACCTCCCAGTGGCATCTTCAGGTGAGGAATGGGTTCATTTGGTACAGCATAGAGATAAAGCAACTGAGGAACGCAGCAGGAAATATCATGAATCAGTTACTAAAACAAACAATAGCAGCAGATAAAAGAGCAAAGTAGAAAACAAGAGCCACTAAAACAGTGACAGCAGTAGTAAAATCCCTTATAAGCCGAGTTAAATAAGAAGACTTTTCCATGACACCAAAATAATCTAATTATTAGATATGCTCTGATTGATTGTACTGCCTGATCTGATCATGACCATTCATTCTGATCATGGTTTTATTGTATCATTTTATCTCTTTGTGAACAGCCGTGACACCTGCAGGTGAATGAATAAATGAATATATAATAACAATACATATTAAGGAAATCATGAATGAAATAAAACTTCTCAAATAGTTGCAGGCAGCTTTTGGCTTTTGGAAGTACCCGGCTTTAGTGTCTTTACTCGTGTGATTACTATTGGATGCTTCAAAAAAATAAGATTTCAGTGAAAAACAACCACCTCTTAGCTGATTGCAGAGCTAAGGCATAAGAACAAATTCCATGCCAAAACACACACATGGGCAGCACAATCCTATCCAACTTACACCACCGGTGTAACCAGCGAGGGAGGGCAGGGCGGGAGACTTTGGAGGGGAGGGGAGATTTAAATCCCCTTTGAATCCCCCTTTGGAGAGGATTTGAATCCCCTTTCCGTTCTGGGGCCTCCCGTTCTCGCTGCACCACTGGTTACACCAGTGGTATAAGTTGGATAGGATTGCGCTGACAGACACACTTTCAAAACAGGGCAGTCTCTGATGCCTGTGAGCAAGATGTTAGCCTGCACCTTGTACTACCATCACATATAATAACAGTTTGCTTAACGTAAGAGCCACATGCGATAAACTTCAGATGTTTGAGAGCCGCGAGAGAGCTGTTTGAAAGCCGCAATATTTAAGAAGCGGTTAAATTCTTAAATATATTTACTCACCATGAACATTAAATTTATGTTTTAATCCAGTGGACTCTCAGTTTATACCTGGGGTAAATAATGATAAAGCTTGAAAATGTCTTATTTACTTTTTATATTGTGATGCAAAAAAGGACCTCAGCCATAGTGGCGTTCCGAGGCTGGTGCAGAAGCGTACGTGTAGCAGGATGCCGCCTTGCGCGTGAAAGCACCCCTCCCCCTCACCGGTTGGAGCCATTCCCAGCGGGCGATGGCTACTGCACGGGCTGCCGTTCCGCCCACACGGTAGCTGTCACCAGCTGGGAGTGGCTCCGACCGGTGAGCGGGAGGGGTGCTTTTACGCATGAAACGGCATCTTGCTATACGTACGTTTCCGCACCAGCCTCGGACCGCTACTGCAGCCAACATATTTCCGAGAGCCGCACATTATACGTCAAAGAGCCGCATGTGGCTCAGGAGCCGCAGTTTGGCCACCCCTGACATATAATAAGCATGCCTACCCATTTCAAATATAATCCATGCACTTCATATTTTGTGGTGGGAAAATAGGAAAAGAAAGTACATACTTCCAAGCCATGATGTTATTTCACTGTTTATTGACCTTAAAAGAGGTAAGAATTTAAGGAACGGTTGGTCAGAATAGCTGGAGAGCGAGCGAGCGAGAGAGCTGACCAACTGAAATTAAAGAACATAAGAACATAAGAAGAGCCCTGCTGGATCAGGCCAAAGGCCCATCTAGTCCAGCTTCCTGTATCACACAGTGGCCCCACCAGATGCCTCCGAGAGCATACAGCCAACAAGATAACCTGTTTCCTGTTGTCACTCCCTTGCACCTGGCACAGAGAAAACCTACTTCTAAAACCAGGAGGTTGCTTATGGTTTGTAACCTGTGATGGTCTTTTCCTCCATGAATCTGTCCAAACCCCTTTTAAAGGCATCTAGGCCAGGTGCCATCACCACATCCTGTGGCAAGGAGTTCCACAAACCAGTTACACGCTGGGTAAAGAATTCTGATTCTGCAGAGTTAAGGCGACAGTGCTGCCCTTTCTGTTTTGATCCTGTTGGTTCATTAGAACTTTCAGCATTTCCTGCTGAATTTTTGAGAAAGGTTTCTCCAGCAAGGCTGCATTGTGGGATTGTTCCTGCTCCCTTCCTCTTACAATCTCTCTCCTGTTCAGGGTGTTGTGATGTGATAATAAAGAAGGAAGAAGATGAACAGCCTCTTTGGACCCTGGATGTTGGGCGCTCTGTAGAAAGTGCAGGCTTCCAAGCTGCACAGTCTGGTGAGGTTCAGGTTCATCTACTACTAGGGAGTGTGTAGGTAAACTCATTCAGCACCTGTGGCAGATTTTTGTTTCTAAAACCACCCAGCAGGTTATTTCTCATACGCTTTGCTCGTGTACTTTGCATTCAGGCTCACACATTCTCAGACACAAGTAGATTTGCTAGCTGAATTGTTTTGTTTTGCAATCTGACAAGGTTACCGTATATTCTGTTGACACTTCATTTTAAGAAGACAAGACGACCTCCATTTGGACTTCACAAACCCATTTGTCTTCTTGAGGAATCTCTACAACTCTAGTTCTCTTTAGCCCAGGGCTCACTGAGATGGTAAATCATCTCAGATGGCAGGTGAGAGCAAACCTGATTGAATGCTTCTCTAAATCAGCTGCATGCAGAACGCTAGCATGTCAGGCACATGCTACAGTAGTTTCCTATGTGAAGGTAATTTTTTTTGGGGGGGGGATGGAGGAACATTCTGCTTGCAGTCTGTAGTAGTATAAACTATACGGAGGTTTACCATCTCAGTAAGGAGTTTCTCTGTGAATGAATTCTTTTCTTTTTTTTTACATTTACTCAAGGTTAGTAATGGCCCAATCCTATCCTTCTCCCCCCCCCCCCCCCGTCGATGCAGTGGTGCCAGAATGGCAACCGTTGCATCCTATGGTGGGGGGAGCGTCCAACCCCCCAGTTAGGCTGAGGCGCTTTTCCATAAACTACGAGGGGGAGGGGTTGCTTCACCTGCTGTACCTACACCGCACGTCCCTAGCCCCCTCGTGCTCAACGGAAAATAGCTGCAGCCTAACCCTGAGATTGCACGTGCGCACCACCCACTTACTTGGGTGTAAGCGGGTGGAACGCACGCATAATCTCAGGATTAGGCTATGGCTATTTTCTGTTGACTAAGAGGGGGCGGGGTTGCCTCACCTGCCGCCTCTGCACCACACGTCCCTGGCCGCTATGATGGGGGGGGGGGAATTTGAGAACTGTGGATAAGTAAAACCACGAATAAGGGATATACATGATTTACAATGTATTACAAATCACAAATCCCTTCTGATTAAGGCTACTTCTTTCTTTTCTGACCAGGGTTGCAGATCCCCAAAGCTGATGCTATGTCCTGGTTTGAAAAAGGGGAAACAGCAGGGACTGCAGATCACTCCGTATTGGAAGAAAATGAGATTGCATCAGACAGCAGCACAGGTGAGGGGCTCAGACGATGGGACGAACAAGTACTTGCTGAAGAGTGGGAATATTTATTTATTTTTCACATTTTTATACCGCCTGTCCTCCAGGGTAGTGCACGTAGTTCCTTCCCTCCTTTTATCCTCACAACAACCCTGTGAGGTAGGTTAGGCTGAGAGATAGTACTGGCCCAAGGTCACCCAAGAGGCTTCATGACTGAGTGGGGATTTGAACTTGGATCTTCCAGGTCGAAGACCAACTCCAGAACCACTACACCATCCTGGGCATTCCAAGCCAGTTAGATCAGCCACCTGGAAAGTCTGACTCCTAACATTTCATCCTCTTTACATTTTTCTCCTGATCAGGGTTTCCAGATGTGATAGTCAAGTTAGAACAAGAAGAAATAGCACCAAGCGTTCCTAGTGACCAGAAATTGGATGTAAATGAGTCCATCGCAGGTAAGAATAATAAGGAAGGAATTCTGCATGAATGAGGACAAATCACATGTAGAAAGGTAGCATGTAAGGAAGAACCTCAGAACTCTTGGCCTTGAACAGAGGGCCTTGTGGGCAGAGGTTAGGGGACAGCCCTACCAAGCTTCATAGGACCCTCAGCTTTCAGAGCCTTCTTCAGGCCGAGAGAAGAATGGATGTATGCAGTATTGGCCTCTGTGATTGGCAGGCAGTATGAAGCCTCTGGATTGGCTAAGCCTGGCGTAAGCACCCATTCTCTGCCCTTACCTGGTCAACACAACACTGTCTTCTGCCTGCTGCACTTTAGTTCCAGCGTCCAGCTCTAGCAATAGATAGCAGGGATCCTAGGCTCAAAAATACCACCCCTGGATCTATATTTGGGTTGGGCCATCTGTGCCTCTGGCTTGCTCAAATAGCCGGGGGGGGGGGATTTCCAACAGGAAAACAGCACAGATAACCCGCCCCCCACCCCTGTAGCCCTGATCCAGATAGGCCACTTTTGGTAAACAATGTTGCCAACCTTAAGCACCTCTCTTAATGACAGATGTACCACAATATGTAGTTTGGCTCCAAAAATCTGAATAATTTGAATAGTTTGGCTTATCTGCAAAGTCCTGTCTTGGATTCTGTTTCTTGGGCCTGCTAAAGTGTGACAAAACGCTTGCAACTGCATGTTATACATGCCAATGATATTTTGTTCCAACAGACGGTGAGCTGGTGAGCAAGAACGGGGAGGAGAATCTTCATCTATACATTTCTGAGGGGAAAGATTCACATGGAACATCACCAGAAAGAGTCACAGGGCCAATTGCCAAGTGTCTTGTGAAGGGAGACACTTTGAGAAGTCTGGATGGGAGGCAGCAGGGAATCCACCCAGGGATGTCAAGGGAGAACATCTCTCTTTGGGGAGACAACAACATAGCTCATGATAAAACCAAAGTGCACCAAAGAATCCTCAAGTGTGGAAAAATCTTCATATGGGATTCCAGCGTACTAGTCCACATGAGGGACAAACCACATGCATGCACAGACTGTGGAAAAAGCTTTAATGAAGAATCAAGCCTTCTTAGACACAAGATAACCCACATGGAGGAGAAGTTGCATACATGCACAGACTGTGGGAGAAACTTTGGCTTCAAGTCAAGCCTCGTTAGACACCAAAGAACCCACACAGGAGAGAAAGAAGGTGAACACCCAGATGATGGCAATAGATTCAGTCAGAACTCAAACCTTCAAGTACCAGAAGGAATGCAGGTGGGGAAGAATTTGTATCAGTGCTGTGCCTGTGGAAAAAGCTTCCGAAACAAGGCACACTTCATTATACATGAGAGGACTCATACAGGAGAGAAACCATTTAAGTGCCATGACTGTGGAAAAAGCTTCAGAAATACTTCCCACCTTATTTTGCATAAGAGAACTCACACAGGAGAGAAGCCATACAAATGCTCCGTTTGTGGGAAAAGTTTCAATCAGAGCTCAAATCTCATTAGGCATGAGAGGACCCACACAGGAGAGAAACCATATCCATGTTCAGTCTGTGGGAAAAGCTTCAGCTGGGGCCCTGAGCTACAGATTCATGAGAGAATCCACACAGGAGAAAAGCCCTATAAATGTTTGGACTGTGAGAAATGTTTCAACAACTACTCTAGTTTTATAAGACACAAGAGAATCCACACTGGGGAGAAACCCTATCAGTGCTCCGACTGCAACAGACGCTTCCACCAGAGCTCGGATCTCAGGGCACATGAAAGGAGCCATCATGCGCAAAGGAAATCAGATTGCTGGGAAGGTTCTGGAAACACCTCACATTTCCTGGAGGATGAGGAAACACACACAGAAGTGAAGTTATATCGGTGCTCAGCCTGTGGGAAAACGTTCAGCCGTAGATCACACCTTACAAGGCACGAGAGGACACATATGGGAGAGAAACCATACAAATGCGCTGAGTGTGGGAAAAGCTTCAATCAGACCTCAAACCTCATTAGGCATGAGAGAACACACACAGGAGAGAAACCATATCAATGTACTGGCTGTGACAGAAGTTTCAATCGGAAATCACACCTTCTCAGGCACGAAAGGACCCATGTTGGGGAGAGACCATATGCTTGCTCCAACTGTGGAAAAACTTTCAGTCGGAAATCAAACCTCGCTCGGCACGAGAAAAGCCACTCAGAGGAGAAATCCCATGTGTTCTCTCGATGTGGGGCAAACAGTAGTTTTATTGCACAGCAGAAAAACCACGTGGAAGAAGAGAGATGTATATTGTCAGAGTAAGTAGGATATTGGAAGCACAGTTGTTGGTGATCAGTTGCTCTCAATTATTTGTGTATGCACAACTGAGAGAGAACTGGCTCATGTCTATGGTGCATTTGTATAATTCCCCCCCATATAAAATAAATAAATACCATCCCTATAAATGCCAGTTATTTTTTCTCTTGCTTTATAAAAAGGAGGGTCTTCTATGGTTGGTTTTCATTACTCAGTTGCTACTAAGCGTGCTTTATCGTTGCGTTTAAATTTCTCACTATGTAATTAACATTTATATACTGTAGAGATACTCATCTATAAGTTGAGAAATTTTAGTCTTAACCCCCTTTAGACCTTGGTTGACTTATCCATGGGTTGCCGGCCTGCCTCTGAGCGGGAAGGAGTATGCCGAGTGCTGGCTGGCATGGCGCAAAGCTTGCTGGGCAGTCCCCAGCCGGCATGGCTGCCAAGGAGTCTGGCTATGACCGTGTCGATAGGTGCCTATGACTCAAAAGGGAGGGAGTCTAGGCTTGGGAGGACCCAAGGTGCTGCAACACCCTCCCCTGGCTGTGGCTGAGGCAACCCTATACCCACCAGTGCTTTTCAGTGGGGCCTCCACCTCACCCGGGACCACATCGACATCCACAGGTCATAGCAGATTCCATGATTTTTGGTTCAAAACTTGTTCTTGACTTGTGGTGTTTCAGATATACGGGCATAGACGCCATGTAGTAAAAAGGTCTCTTTGAAGTTCAATGAACCTTCAAGTACCATGACGCAGGTTTCCTTCCCAGGCAGCTGCGCACGGACAGAAACATTAAAATCCAAAAGACGAAAGCAGTACCAACGTTTCGTTCCGTAATAAACCCGGAACCTTTTCATAGGCAATCATACAGATTGAGATGGAATTGCTAGAGTGATCCAATCCTGATTTTTAAATAGTCAAAAAAAGCGCGGGAAACCAGCCGTTAGCCCGTAGCGGAAGTGACCTACTGACCAAGATCTGTCAAAAGATCAATAGAGCTGCCGCCGCTTTCCCTCATTCTCAATTCATGCTGTTGTGACTTACGAATTAAAGGGAGCCAGATCTTATTTGTGAACACCAGGTCTTGCTGTGTGTTAAGAAGACCCCCCTGGAGTTTTTTGCTGATCTCCAGCGATTCCAAATGACGGAGAATCTTAAAGTTGTTTTCATTTTGTAGGCATTTGGTGTCTTCAAAGCGGATCTTGTGCCCTGTGGTCAGCGCATGTTCAGCTATAGAAGATTGTTCCGGGTGATGAAGCCTCAGAGATCTCTCATGTTCTTTCATCCTAGTTCTTATAGATCTACATGTCATTCCGATGTAACATTTATGACATTCGCATGGGATACAGTAAATCCCGGCATTTGAAAGTGATTTACTTTCAAAGGGAGGGAGGAGGTGATTTTGGGAAGTGTGACTTGGAGAAAAAAAGATCCTTGCATGTAATGTGTGTCTCCCCCCCCCACACACACACAGTTAAATAAGACATGTTCACATTTAAAAATGTTTTAGTACTTTTTATGTAATGATTAATTACCTAATTAATTAACATAAGGACATATTAATTAGCAGGGGGTACTTCAGAAAATTGGACCGTGTTAGGGGGTACTAGGGCCTCCAAAGGTTGAGAACCCCTGGTCTACAGTATGTCTTCTTGAAATCAGATCTTTGCTCACCTGTGAACTTGAGCCATATGAAAACATGCTGCTGCCTTAGACTGTTACAATCTGACCAGGGTGGTGTGGTGTGTATATAACGTTTGAGGAACAGGTCAAATAACTCAATTTCCTTAAGAGTTTAAAAGTTCAGTGTTCAAGTTGTGAAGACCAAGCAAAGTTGTGGGCTAGTAGTCATTAGGAAAGGATGGAAAATGGAAGTTGGTAGTATCATCGTGATCAACGCTACAACACAATGTGGACAGTGTCCGATACAGATGCCCAAGAGCTTCGGACTTTAACCTCCGAGGAACTAAGAGCCTAAGTTCCTCCTGAGGCTGGAAACAGGGACAAGGAGGCCACACCCCACCAAAAATCTTCCTGAGAAAGTCGAGTGTCCTGTTAGGCTCCCAAGTAGAATCTCTTTGGTTTGCTGGAGTTGGGCAAATGTTGGTTTCCAGATGGGCAAACTAAGAGCAAGGCACATAGCAGGAGACGACCTTGCTGGATCAAGCCAAAGGCCATCTAGTCCAGCTTCCTTCCTCGCCAGGCCTTCAGCTGCCCTCACGTACCTTCTCTCAGCTAGCCTTTTGGGTCCCCCTATGAGGGAAAAAGGCAGTGTCACAAAGAGATTTATGGGGGGTGAAGATTTAGAGAGCTTCAGGCGGTCACCCCAGCCAGGTCTAGCACAAGCCAAGGCTAGCACCGCCGAGAATGAGCCCCTCAGCCACTCAATCTTCTAAAGAACACAACTCCTGACCAAGGAGTGAGAAAACAAAACATTAGATACAACTCCTGGACCACAGGGGTTGCTCTAAATAACGGTAGACTGCCACCTACTACCCCAGCCAGCTCCCAGATGACGACAGGGGTACAGAGTGCATAAGGGGAATGGATCGACTGGGCTGCCTGACCAAGGGCAGCCAGTGACCCCAGAACAACAGAACAGATCAAGGGGGTAGCGTGTGACCAGCGTATAGGTAGCTCGGTTCAAAGAAACACACTCTGATTTTAGAAACATAGAAACATTTATTCTTTTGGTTTTAGGCTATGCAGAGCATAGAGGTCAGCAACTGTAGTTGCAACAATAAAGGCATAACATCCAATACACACAGGACAGGACATAGAAAATAACAAAGAAACTAACTTCTATAGCTAAACACTTTCCCTAAAGGAACTCACCAGAGATAACATAAAGGCTGCTCTCAGCCTGGCACAGACTGAGAGCCATTTCTAGGCTACGTAGGCCTGCAGGTGGACTCCTCCATGCTACAGAGGTTGCACAGGATACTCACACGTTGAAGACAAACGAAAGAAAGACGAGAGAGAGAATACTGGTTCTTTGCATAATGTAAATACACTTTTGGGGGTCAGGGGAGTGACCTATTGCTTTGACCAATCATAGGTCCACAAGGATAGAATTTGAAATTAAGTGCTCGTTCCCCGCCCTCCAGAATATGATCTTGTGATGGCCCTTGCAGGTGCAAATACTAATTGGAGAATCAAGGCCATTCCCAGCTCTCATGCTGATAAAGAATAGTCAGCAGACAGCCCAAAATTGCATATCATGACAGTTGGAATGTAGCCAACTTTCAAACGCCATTGCTGACAGGCCAAACCAAGAACCAGAAAACCAAATCAAAAATGAGAATAAAGATTTCAAACAGCTTTTCACTACAGGCAGGATATGAATTCAATTAATAAAATAATAATAATAGCCTGTCTCTCTCTTTCCCAGGCCCCTCCATTTCCCCCTTTCCCAAGCCCTCAAGCAAGACCGCCTTCCCCTTTTCCAGGTCACAGTAGGGCCTGCTGGGAAATGTAGTCTTGGGTCCAACAATCATTGCACATCATTAATTTCTGCCCTTGAGTTTCTCAGAGCACTGGTTTTTCTTTTACCATGGCATGGTGTTCTCTGAAGCTCGCAGGTACAGTCACATATCAATGTAAATGGTTCTTCACTAAGGGCCATGAAGTTCTTGTTCCAGAAAGCCAGTGATCAATTCCGGTCCCATTCAACCCTGACTTTCTCTGTTAGAGGTTTACAGGAGCAGCCAGAAGCAGTGGCGTCCTAACATGGGGGGAGCAGGTGTGCTCCACCCCAAGCGCCGAGCTTCCGGGGGGCGCGGCAGCCGGGCTCGGGGCTGCACAGCGTGGCACCGGAGCCCAGCTGGCGCGCCCCTCGGAAGCGTCACCGGCTTCAGGAGGCTCCGCTCCGAAGCCGGGAGAAGCGCTACTCCGAGCGACCGCTCAGCTCGGCGGTCAGGGCCTTCTGAGAAGGTTCTGCGCGTCGAAGTGCCTTTTACTCCCTTTCGCTTATGCACAGAACCTTTCTGAGGGCAAACGGGCAGCCCGGTGACGCTTCCGAGGGGCGTGCTGCTTCCGGAGGCTCCGGTCCGGTGGCGCGCTACTCAGCCCCGAGCCCGGCTGCTTGGGGGGGCGCGGAGCGATGGGGGCGCTCCAACCCCCGCCCCCCCAGGCGCTGGGAGGGCTGAGTACGCCACTGGCCAGAAGCATTCGCTGCACCTGTGAATATGCAACGCACCACCCCTCCAAAAAAGAGGACCCCTCCCCAGTAATTAATTGTGGAACTCATTGCCACAAGATGTGGTGATGGCACCTGGCCTAGATGCCTTTAAAAGGGGATTGGACACATTTATGGAGGAAAAGTCCATCACAGGTTACAAGTCGTGATGGGTATATATCAGGGTGGTCCAACGTTTCGTACCTCGAGTGCCGTATGCGAACTTCGACATGAAACCCGGGGGCCGCACAATAAATTAAATTATTAATTTCGTTCTGTAGCTTTCATGGCCCGCTATAGTCCAACAGTGTTTCGCAAATACGGGTTTAGACGCCATGTGATTAAAAGCTTGTATTTTAAAGTATATACTTTAAAATACAAGCTTTTAATCACATGGCGTCTAAACCCGTATTTGCGAAACACTGTTGGACTAATTAATTAATTAATTAATAATAATGACTGATGCATGCCCCGCCCCGCTGTCTAGCATGCCCCGCCCACGCTCCCCTGAAGATCAAAAAGGCAGTCGGCCCGACCACCTTTCCGATCATCAGGGGAGCGTGGGTGACTGCAGGGGAGGGGAGCTCCAAGAGCAGCCGGGGGCCGCAGCAGAGGCCTTCAGGGGTTGCATGCGGCCCGCGGGACACACGTTGGACCACCATGGTGTGTGTGTGTGTGTGTGTGTGTGTGTGTGTGTGTGTGTGTATATATATATATATATATATATATATATATATATATATATATATATATATATATATATATGCAACCTTCTGGTTTTAGAAGTAGGCTCTCTCTGAATGCCAGATGCATGGGAATAGCAGCAGGATACAGGTACCTTGTCTTGTGCTCCCTGAGGCATCTGGTGGGGCCACTGTGAGATACAGGAAGCTGGACTAGATGGGCCTTTGGCCTGATCCAGCAGGGCTCTTCTTATATTCATAACATAAGGTATGTGCACCGCACTCACCACTGCACTTGCCACAGCTTCCTCCTCATGTATCTGACTGGTTGGGAAAGCAATTGGGTGGGCAAGGAAAGGAGAGGTGAAGATTGAAGCTGGACCTTCTCCAGCTGTCCTTCAGCCCTCTTCTCTCCTGCGCATGAATCTTTACTCTCAGCCACCCAACTATATTCATCTCACATGGATTCAACTATCAAAAAGCCAGCATGACTTGTGACAAGGAAAACATTCTCCCGGATCTCAAGAGTCTACTGGAGAGATGGAAACAGACTGTTTGGGACGGGTCCTTGGTCAGGCTGCCTTGTGCTACAGCTGGAGGCTTGCGAAGAGTTCTCCATTCTGTGTTCAAAGGGACAAGAGGTTCTTCCTCTGCACCTGGCAGCCCTGTGCCTGTCAAGTAGTGTCCCTCCCTGCCCCCCCTTTCCCCTTCTAAGGTCCATTGAATGATTGAGGCTCACACACTCTCTCAGATGCAGAGGCTGTTTGAAGGAAGGCGGGTGGGGACTTCATCCAGCCCCCTTCTGATCTTTTCCTCTTGGGGTCACAGAGGGAAGGTGAAGCTTCGCACTTCTTAGTCTGCACAGGGTGGGAACTTCAGGAATATACATATTCCCCAATTCCCCACCCCTTCCCCTGGCTGAAGCTTTTTCCACACTCCTGGCACGTACAGTACAGGGTTTCTCTCATGTGGTTTCTCTTATGTATACTAAGGTCAGAGTTTCCCAACCTGTGGTACGCGTACCACTGGTGGTACTTTCAATGACCTCCGGTGGTATGCAGCAGGCTGGTGTCGTGTCCCAAATGTTGCACCCCAAACTTTACTCCTGGGGGAGCAAACTAGTATTCCCTTTAATTAGCTCCAATGTCCACTTTAGGCAATGTTAGCTCATTTCCCCTTTCAATTGAATTGTGTGTCAAAGAAAACACTGAACTCCAAGGCAACTATTTACAAGATTTATTAGTGCCCTTCCCGGGCAGATAAGATTCTACTTAGCTAACGAGGGTCCGTTTCCATAGAGAAGTCCAGCTCGTTGCTTCACGGCAGTAGAATCTCCTTGTTGCCTTTATCCCGTCCAGCAAAGAGTCTTGTAGCACAAAGTCCAATCAATCCCGGTCTCTCCACTTTCCAGTCAGGCTGAGCGTCTCCCAATACCAGTCAATCCAGGTGGGCAGTCAGTCTGGCAGAGTATCCCCGTCTGGAGCAGAGTTGTAGTCGCTCGGCAGTCTGGCAGCATGTCCCCGTGGCAAGCCGGTGAGGGTCCTTCCTGCTCTTACTGCTGCTGCTTTTATACTGTTAGTCCCTATCAACTCTTTACTGGCTACAGCTGTGGGCTTCCAATCACTGCCCTCATTATTGCCCACAGCTGTGAGAGTTCCAATCAATGCTGATTGAGTGCAGCTGCGAGCCACACCCACTGCATTCAAAGTCCCAGCTTCATCTCAATTAACAGCAACACCTGTGGGCCACACCCAATTACTTGCAGGTGTGCTTCCACCCACGCAGTCCTGGGTGGTAACCCTTTGTGTCCCAGTCCTGTCAAACAGGCAATCCTTTAACCCCTTCCCTCCTGGACCTGTCAAAACAGGGGACCACTGCTAACACCACTAACTTCTCGCCAATCTTCCTCGATTTCCACTACAGCTGGTCGTTATCTGCCTTTCTGATCCTCTTCCGAGACTCTCACAGGCAGCTGGGCAAAATCCAGAGAGTGTATGCAGTGACTGTATTGCTTGAAGAGCTAATAGCTTGTCTTATTAGATTTATTTATTTATTTACAGTATGTTTATCCCGCCTTTCTCCCCAAAGGGACCCAAGGCGGCTTACAACAGAAAAAAAATACATACAAAAAACACAGTATAAAGAATATCACATTTTAAAACAGTAAAAACAATTAATGAAAATTAATAAAAACAGTGTCTAAAAAACAATTAAAAAGATCATGGCTACAATCAGAGCAGGAGCATAAAAACAGCAGGACCCCCACCTGCTGATAAGCCTCCCTGCCAGCCATTGCTGTTGATCCCTATCGGAACATCAGATAAGGAGGGTTAAAGAGACAGTGACCTTTCGAGTCAGGAGGAAGGAGCTAGCAGGACTGCAATCTGTGTGTGTGTGTGTATAATATTTTAGTAATAAATAATACTAAAAAAAACTTGTGTCCATGATGCAGCCTCAACCATCTCATTAGTAGCACATAAGTAAACCTAATACACAAGTAGCCCTAACTCACAAATCCATTTTATTTATTTAGTTATTATTTAGTTATTGGCACAGTTGGTACTGCAAAGAATTTGACCCATGACAGGTGGTACACTTGGTGACAAAGGTTGGGAACCTCTGCTAAGGTAACCATTCTGACTGAAGTTCTTTCTACACTCCGGGCATGTATAACGTTTCTCCCCCTGTGTGTATTCTCCGATGTGCTGCAAAGCCACTGCTGAAACGGAAACACTTTCCACACTCCTGGCACGTATAAGGTTTCTCCCCTGAATGTGTTCTTTGGTGATTTGTAAGTTTACAACTCTCTCGGAAGCACTTACCACATTCCTGACACATATAAGGTCTCTCTCCTGTGTGAGTTCTCTGATGGACTTTAAGTCTACCACTCTGACTGAAGCTCTTTCCACATTCCTGGCATGTATAAGGTTTCTCTCCTGTGTGGGTTCTCTGATGTATCCTAAGATCAGCATTCCGACCAAAGCTCTTTCCACACTCCTGGCATGTATAGGGTTTCTCCCCTGTGTGGGTTATCTTATGTTGTATAAGGCAACGACTCCAAATGAAGCCCTTTCCACACTCCTGGCATGTATACGGTTTCTCCCCTGTGTGGGTTCTCTTATGCATCTTAAGGTCACCACTCTGACTGAAACTCTTTCCACATTCCTGGCACGTATAAGGTTTCTCCCCTGAATGAGTTTTCTGGTGGGTTGTAAGGTTACAAGTTTGACTGAAGCTCTTTCCACACTCCTGGCATGTGTAGGGCTTCTCCCCTGTGTGTGTTCTCTGATGTATCCTAAGATCAGCATTCCGACCAAAGCTCTTTCCACACTCCTGGCACGTATAGGGTTTCTCCCCTGTGTGGGTTATCTTATGTTGTATAAGGCAACGACTCCAAATGAAGCCCTTTCCACACTCCTGGCATGTATAAGGTTTCTCCCCTGAATGAGTTTGTTGATGGGTCATAAGTTTATCACTCCGAGCGTAGCTCTTTCCACATTCCTGGCATGTATAAGGTTTCTCACCTGTGTGAGTTCGCTGATGGGCTGTAAGTTTATCACGCCGAGCATAGCTCCTTCCACACTCCTGGCACGGATACGGTTTCTCCCCTGTGTGAATTCGATGGTGAGTTGTAAGTTTATGACTCTCACTGAAGCTCTTTCCACATACCTGGCACATATAAGGTCTCTCCCCAGTGTGGGTTCTCTGATGGACTGTAAGTTTATCACTCGCACTGAAGCGCTTCCCACAATCCTGGCACATATAAGGACTCTCACCAGTGTGAGTTCTCCGATGGGTCGTAAGTTTATCAATCCGAGCGTAGCTCCTTCCACACTCCTGGCACGTGTAAGGTTTCTCCCCTGAATGAGTTCTCTGGTGATTTGTAAGTTTATGACTCTCACTGAAGCTCTTTCCACATTCCTGGCATGTATAAGGTCTCTCTCCTGTGTGAGATCTATAATGGGTTGCACGGCTGCTGCTGCAACTGAAGCTCTTTCCACACTCCTGGCATATATAAGGTTTCTCTCCTGTATGGGTTCTCCGATGTATCCTAAGATCACGACTCCGCCGGAAGCTCTTTCCACACTCCTGGCATGTATAGGGTTTCTCCCCTGTGTGTGTTCTCTTATGCTTTCTAAGATCACCACTCCAACAGAAGCTCTTTCCACACTCCTGGCATGTATAAGGTTTCTCTCCTGAATGAGTTCTCTGATGGTCCATAAGTTTATCACTACGACTGAAGCTCTTACCACACTCATGGCATGTATAAGGTTTCTCTCCTGTGTGGGTTCTCTGATGGGTTGTAAGGCGGCCTCTGCTAATGAAGCTCTTTCCACACTCCTGGCACGTATAAGGTTTCTCCCCTGTGTGGGTTCTCTTATGGATCTTAAGACCACTATTCTGCTTAAAGCTCTTTCCACACTCCTGGCATGTATAGAGATTCTCCCCCGAATGAGTTATCTGATGGGTCATAAGCTTATGACTCTCACTGAAGATCTTTCCACACTCCTGGCACATATAAGGTTTCTCCCCTGAATGAGTTTTCTGGTGGGTTGTAAGGTTACCACTCTGACTGAAGCTCTTTCCACACTCCTGGCATGTATAAGGTTTCTCCCCTGAATGAGTTTGTTGATGGGTCATAAGTTTATCACTCCGAGCGTAGCTCTTTCCCCATTCCTGGCATGTATAAGGTCTCTCCCCAGTGTGCGTTCTCTGATGGGCCGTAAGTTTATCATTCCGACTGAAGCTCTTTCCACACACCTGGCACATATAAGGTCTCTCTCCAGTGTGGGTTCTCTGATGGGCCATAAGTTTATCACTCCGACTGAAGCTCTTTCCACAGTCCTGGCATGTATAGGGCTTCTCCCCTGTGTGTGTTCTCTGATGGATCCTAAGATCAGAACTGCGACTGAAGCTCTTTCCACACTCCTGGCACATATAAGGTTTCTCCCCTGAATGAGTTTTCTGGTGGGTTGTAAGGTTACAAGTTTGACTGAAGCTCTTTCCACACTCCTGGCATGTGTAGGGCTTCTCCCCTGTGTGTGTTCTCTGATGTATCCTAAGATCAGCATTCCGACCAAAGCTCTTTCCACACTCCTGGCACGTATAGGGTTTCTCCCCTGTGTGGGTTATCTTATGTTGTATAAGGCAACGACTCCAAATGAAGCCCTTTCCACACTCCTGGCATGTATAAGGTTTCTCCCCTGAATGAGTTTGTTGATGGGTCATAAGTTTATCACTCCGAGCGTAGCTCTTTCCACATTCCTGGCATGTATAAGGTCTCTCTCCTGTGTGAGATCTACAATGGGTTGCACGGCTGCTGCTGCAACTGAAGCTCTTTCCACACTCCTGGCATGTACAGGGTTTCTCCACTAAGTGGGTTCTTTGCTGTGAAGAATGAGCATGCTCTCTCTTTCTTCCAATCTGCTTCCAAACTGATGCTGCTGAAATAAAGAGAGAAATGCAATAGGAGGCCAAAGGCAGAAATTCCAGCTAGTTGGGTAAGTCGTAATGCATTTTTGTTTCTGATCAGAACTGGGCCCCCCCCCAAAAGCCGCATCGACCTCCAACTGCAAGTGGCTTCATTAATATTATGATTTGTTTCTTCACTCAGAGAAATAAAAGCTACAACCGGTGACCAAGAATAAAAACGTTAAATGAACAAAAAATGAAGAACACCTCCTGTGAAGTGGGAAGCTATGAAGCGGTCTTCTACAGAGTGCAACGTTTTCTAGAAAGGGTCACAGGACGCGTCAAAGTTTGGCTACAGAGATGACACCTGGGCTTCCAGAAGCAATCGGAGTCCAAAAGCATGCCAGGCCTGTGCACTAGTTCCTTCAGATGGAGGACAATCCCATCTAGGAGAGGAAGAACCCCCTCTTCCCAGATGGCCCTGTCCTCCAGAACAAAACAAAGTCTGCTGAGTCTCAATTCAGTTTTGGTTTCTTACCCCAAATCCAGCCCAACACATTTTTCCTCCATGCACGGACTCCAGGAACAGATTGTTACCACGTGTTCTTTTTAGACACATGTATGTTAACATGCACACATGGTGGAAATAATTTTCTGTGCAGGGACCTGTGCAGTGGCCAGTGGCACAGATGAATGGTTTGGAACGAAGGGGGAGATGAAAGTGAAGCAAACACACTTTTCTTGTGGGGATAATGTTACAAAGGCAGGGAAGGGGTATCAAAATAAAAGCAATAAAGCATTTCTAAGCCACTATTATGGCTACGCTTGAAACATAAGAAGCAGAGATGAAGAGAGAGGAATCTATACAGAGATGAAGAGAGAGGAATCGGTAAAAGGGAGAAGGGAAGTAGAGTGGGAGAGTGAAGAATTTAGGGAAATTAAGATTACCCAGGGGAACTGGGGCTAAAGAACCAGGGGGTTGCAGTTGTGGGAAGAAAGAGGGAAAGAAGAGGTGGTGGAGGAAGAAGAGGAGGAGGACAGAAATACAAAATGTGGCCTTGTTCTATACCTGTGGGGTCTGAGGATTTTTGCTACCCGTCCAGTTTCAAAGTTACGTTAGTGGCCTGAGTTCATCAGACATTAGACCTGAAAAACCAGCCATCATCTCTGGCAGGCCCTTCTCAGAGCCTTCCACAAACTACAATTCCCACATCCTATAAGGAAAGCTACCACAGCGGTATACTATCATGGATTCTTGGAGGAAAAGACCATCACAGGTTACAAGCCATAAGCAACCTCCTGGCTTTAGAAGTAGGTTTTCTCTGTGCCAGGTGCAAGGGAGTGACAACGGGAAACGGGTTATCTTGTTGGCCGTGTGCTCCCTGAGGCGTCTGGTGGGGTCACTGTGAGATACAGGAAGCTGGACTAGATGGGCCTTTGGCCTGATCCAGCAGCTGGGCTCTTCTTATGTATCCCGAGCTTGGGGCTACCCTCTTGGTCAAGAGACCCCAGTTCTCTGCTGGGTCAGAACAAGAGGATGTGGGGTCATCAGGCATGACAGCAGCCACGCCCAGGTCACGCAGCCTGGCCACCAACTCCCCCTGCCAACATCCAATGGAGCAGAGAGTCCCACGTGGGACATCATCATTTATGGGACAAAGGACCCCCCTTACCGACAAAGGTCACATTCTCATAATTGTCCATTATGACTGCCTCGTACAGGCGCCTTTGGTGTTGATCTAGCAGAGCCCACTCTGCACTGCTGAAATACACGGCGACCTCTGCAAATGAAACAGGGCTCTGAAAGAAAACGGAGAGAATGTGTATCAGTAGGTCAACCGAGGCTGTGACTGTTCAATTGAAAAGGTGAAGTGAGGAAAATCTGTGTGGTTCTGGCTGGTGCAGGAGCCGTGGGAGGAAGAATTGGGGAATGTTGACAGTCTCTTTTCTTCCGCTATCTGGCAGTCCTTCCAAGAGGAAACACCCCTGCGAGACAGGAGGAGAGGCCCAAGCTGTCCCCTGCTCATCTCCCTTACCTGGCCTGGATAAGCGGCCGCCATTTCTGCTTCTCCCCAAGGACGTGACGGTTTAGTGCTGGGACTCTGTTTCTCCACGATCTGCCAGGGTGAGAAAGGAGGAGAATTGCAAGAAGATTGATCTTGTATACATGTTTCATTTGAGGCGTCTTTCTTTGAATTCCTTCCTGCTCATTGTGGCGACGGCTGCAAGGGAGAGTGGACAGACTCCTGGAGGAAAGTGGCTGTGGCCGGATGCTGCCCATCTTCAGGTCCAGGGGCAGCCTTGGCTGGAGGAGAGAAGGGGGAGGACCTTTGCTGCTGCTCTGCGTTAACACTGGTGGGTTCCAGCAGTCACCCTGAATCTTCCGGGCTAAGAACGGATGACCAAATGCTGGCAGGGTCATCCCTAAAAGTATGCGGAGCTCAGGGCTACTCAAGCGGTGTGCCCCCCCATTATGACCGCGTGGGTGGGTGGGTATGGGTAGTACACCCGCATAAAATAAAAGTCAGAAAAATAAGTACTTGAAGGTGTCCGTTTTAGTTTCATTAGACATACAGTACTGTATTTTTGCAGGGGAAATAAATAATGGTCAATGGTCACTTTTTAGGTATGGTATTATTTATCAAGCAGAGCAACTGTTTTTGGTCATGAAACACATTCGATGATGAAATACCTGGAGATCTTCAAGCAGAGGTTTGACAGGCACCTCCTGGAAGTGCTCTAGGAAGATTCCCTGCTACAGGCAGGGGTTTGGACTAGATGATCTTGAGGGTCCTTTCCAACTCTATAAAAAGTAAAGGTATCCCCTGACAATTAAGTGCAGTCGTGTCCGACTCTAGGGTGTGGTGCTCATCCCCATTTCAAAGCCGAAGAGCCAGCGTTGTCCGAAGACGCCTCCATGGTCAGGTGGCCGGCATGACTCTCCTTGCCGCAGCGCGTAGCATGCAGCTGGAACACGGAGTGCTGTTTATCTTCCCGCAAGCGGTACCTATTTATCTACTCGCATTGACATGCTTTGGAACTCTATATTAGATACCAATTCCCTGGTGTTACACTTTGGGCAGTCCCAGCATTGAGAGCCAAACCCTATGCATGTCTACTCAAAAGTAAGTAAGTTTATTGTACTAGCATGCTCTTTCTCTCAGATGCTCTGGGTCCCCATCGCATGGGCATCATCCACACATTAAGTCTGAACAGTGCTTCTGTCTGTCCTCGTCTCATTCACACCAACTCTCCGTTGTGCTCAAAAGCTTCCAGAACCTCTGCTTGTCTCTAGCCGTTCCTTCCTCTGCTCTTTTTACAGGGGCAGCGAAATCACCTCAGCTCTCACTCCAGGCTCCCACCGCTCCTCTCAGATGGTTGGATGCAATTCCTTCCAAGCCTCTGCCTGCTCCCCCCAGGGAAATCTCCATTAAGGATGCATGAAGCAGTCATTAATAATGGCCCATTCACAATCATCACAATTAACTTCCCTCGCCTCCTTTGACCTCCAAGAGAACTGTAGCCTTGAGGGAGGGGAGGGGGCTCACCAGAGGCATTTTATCAGGGGGTACAACATTTCTTTTGGCCCCTTTCCCGTCTCCATTAGTCATTCCTCCCATCAGGCGCGATCCGCCCACCCATTTTCGGCCCCGGGCCCAGATACGATGCAGCCTCTGCATCTGCACCAACACCACCCCAAGCCCTCCTGGGGCTCACCGCGGATCCCTCCATTTGGCCCCAGCAGCTGATGGCGACTCCAACCGAGGCGCACGGTTGTTGCTGCTGCTGCTTGCTGCTGGCTTCCCCGTCCCTCTCCGCTCCTCGCCTCCGCGGGGGTTCAGCAGCCACCTTGCAAAGACTCTGCTTAAGCTGCCTCGTTACCGAAGCTCCTTCCACACATGGAAAGGACCGAGACAACCAGCCCGCGCCGCGCCTCCCAGCGCTCTTCGGCTCGTTGCAGCTCCAATGGCCAGCGGGCGCGGCGGAGTCAGAGCTGGAAAGAAGGGGACATTTAAAAGGGAAATGGCGGCTTGGAAAAAATGCACTCCACTCGCGGGGCCCACGGCGGCCGCCCCCTTTGCCCTACCCAAGGGAGGGGCCTGCTGGACAGGGTAGGCAGGGCGATCATCAGGGGAGGGACATGAAAAAGCAGGATCCCCAGGGAGCTAAATACGGCCACCCTAAATCAGGCACCCAGGCTGCCAGTCTAACAGGTGCAGCGATGCAGCCCTGTCACCCCTCCCTGCAATCAAAAACCCTCAAACTTCCTTCCTCGCCAGGCTTTCAGCCGCCCTCACATACCTTCTCCCAGCTAGCCTTTTGGGTCCCCCTATGAGGGAAAAAGGCAGGATATGAATTCAATTAATAATTCTTGGGTCCAACAATCATTGCACATCATTAATTTCTGCCCTTGAGTTTCTCAGAGCACTGGTTTTTCTTTTACCATGGCATGGTGTTCTCTGAAGCTCGCAGGTACAGTCACATATCCATGTAAATGGTTCTTCACGAAGGGCCATGAAGTTCTTGTTCCAGAAAGCTAGTGATCAATTCCAGTCCCATTCAGCCCTGACTTTCAGTTAGAGGTTTTCAGGAGCAGCCAGAAGCATTCGCTGCACCTGTGAATATGCAACGCACCACCCCTCCAAAAAGGAGGACCCCTTCCCAGTAATTAATTGTGGAACTCCTTGCCACAAGATGTGGTGATGGCACCTGCCCTAGATGCCTTTAAAAGGGGATTGGACACACATTTATGGAGGAAAAGTCCATCACAGGTTACAAGTCGTGGTGTGTGTGTGTGTGTGTGTGTGTCGCAACCTCCTGGTTTTAGAAGTAGGCTCTCTCTGAATGCCAGATGCATGGGAATAGCAGCAGGATACAGGTACCTTGTTGTGTGCTCCCTGAGGCATCTGGTGGGGCCACTGTGAGATACAGGAAGCTGGACTAGATGGGCCTTTGGCCTGATCCAGCAGGGCTCTTCTTATATTCATAACGTAAGGTATGTGCACCGCACTCACCACTGCACTTGCCACAGCTTCCTCCTCATGTATCTGACTGGTTGGGAAAGCAATTGGGTGGGCAAGGAAAGGAGAGGTGAAGATTGAAGCTGGACCTTCTCCAGCTGTCCTTCAGCCCTCTTCTCTCCTGCGCATGAATCTTTACTCTCAGCCACCCAACTACATTCATCTCACATGGATTCAACTATCAAAAAGCCAGCATGACTTGTGACAAGGAAAACATTCTCCCGGATCTCAAGAGTCTACTGGAGAGATCAGAAAGCAGATTAGGCTTCCTGCACCTGCGCGGAGGCTGGAAACAGACTGTTTGGGACGGGTCCTTGGTCAGGCTGCCTTGTGCTACAGATGGAGGCTTGCGAAGAGTTCTCCATTCTGTGTTCAAAGGGACAAGAGGTTCCTCCTCTGCACCTGGCAGCCCTGTGCCTGTCAAGCAGTGCCCCTCCCTGCCCCCTTTCCCCTTCTAGGGTCCATTGAATGATTGAGGCTCACACACTCTCTCAGATGCAGAGGCTGTTTGAAGGAAGGCGGGGGGGGGGACTTCCTCCAGCCCCCTTCTGATCTTTTCCTCTTGGGGTCACAGAGGGAAGGTGAAGCTTCGCACTTCTTAGTCTGCAGAGGGTGGGAACTTCAGGAATATACATATTCCCCAATTCCCCCATCCCTTCCCCTGGCTGAAGCTCTTCCCACACTCCTGGCACGTACAGTACAGGGTTTCTCTTCTGTGTAAATCCTCTGATGGCGTGCAAGTTCATCACTCCAACTGAAGCTTTATCCACACTCCTGGCACGCATAGGGTTTCTCTCATGTAGGTTCTCTTATGTATACTAAGGTCAGAGTTTCCCAACCTGTGGTACGCGTACCACTGGTGGTACTTTCAACGACCTCCGGTGGTATGCAGCAGGCTGGTCATTATCTGCATTTCTGATCCTCTTCCGAGACTCTCACAGGCAGCTGGGCAAAATCCAGAGAGTGTATGCAGTGCCTGTATTGCTTGAAGAGCTAATAGCTCGTCTTATTAGATTTATTTATTTATTTACAGTATTTTTATCCCGCCTTTCTCCCCAAAGGGACCCAAGGCGGCTTATAACAGAAAAAAAATACATACAAAAAACACAGTATAAAGAATATCACATTTTAAAACAGTAAAAACAATTAATGAAAATTAATAAAAACAGTGTCTAAAAAACAATTAAAAAGATCATGGCTACAATCAGAGCAGGAGCATAAAAACAGCAGGACCCCCACCTGCTGATAAGCCTCCCTGCCAGCCATTGCTGTTGATCCCTATCGGAACATCAGATAAGGAGGGTTAAAGAGACAGTGACCTTTCGAGTCAGGAGGAAGCAGCTAGCAGGACTGCAATCTGTGTGTGTGTGTATATAATATTTTAGTAATAAATAATACTAAAAAAAACTTGTGTCCATGATGCAGCCTCAACCATCTCATTAGTAGCACATAAGTAAACCTAATACACAAGTAGCCCTAACTCACAAATCCATTTTATTTATTTAGTTATTGGCACAGTTGGTACTGCAAAGAATTTGACCCATGACAGGTGGTACACTTGGTGACAAAGGTTGGGAACCTCTGCTAAGGTAACCATTCTGACTGAAGTTCTTTCTACACTCCTGGCATGTATAAGGTTTCTCCCCCTGTGTGTATTCTCCGATGTGCTGCAAAGCCACTGCTGAAACGGAAACACTTTCCACATTCCTGGCACGTATAAGGTTTCTCCCCTGAATGTGTTCTTTGGTGATTTGTAAGTTTGCAACTCTCTCGGAAGCACTTACCACATTCCTGACACATATAAGGTCTCTCTCCTGTGTGAGTTCTTTGATGGACTTTAAGTCTACCACTCTGACTGAAGCTCTTTCCACATTCCTGGCATGTATAAGGTTTCTCTCCTGTGTGGGTTCTCTGATGTATCCTAAGATCAGCATTCCGACCAAAGCTCTTTCCACACTCCTGGCACGTATAGGGTTTCTCCCCTGTGTGGGTTATCTTATGTTGTATAAGGCAACGACTCCAAATGAAGCCCTTTCCACACTCCTGGCATGTATAAGGTTTCTCCCCTGAATGAGTTTGTTGATGGGTCATAAGTTTATCACTCCGAGCGTAGCTCTTTCCACATTCCTGGCATGTATAAGGTTTCTCACCTGTGTGAGTTCGCTGATGGGCTGTAAGTTTATCACGCCGAGCATAGCTCCTTCCACACTCCTGGCACGGATAAGGTTTCTCCCCTGTGTGAATTCGATGGTGAATAGTAAGTTTATGACTCTCACTGAAGCTCTTTCCACATACCTGGCACATATAAGGTCTCTCCCCAGTGTGGGTTCTCTGATGGACTGTAAGCTTGGCACTCGCACTGAAGCGCTTTCCACAATCCTGGCACATATAAGGACTCTCACCAGTGTGAATTCTCCGATGGGTCGTAAGTTTATCAATCCGAGCGTAGCTCCTTCCACACTCCTGGCACGTGTAAGGTTTTTCCCCTGAATGAGTTCTCTGGTGATTTGTAAGTTTATGACTCTCACTGAAGCTCTTTCCACATTCCTGGCATGTATAAGGTCTCTCTCCTGTGTGTGATCTATAATGGGTTGCACGGCTGCTGCTGCAACTGAAGCTCTTTCCACACTCCTGGCATATATAAGGCTTCTCTCCTGTGTGGGTTCTCCGATGTATCCTAAGATCACGACTCCGCCGGAAGCTCTTTCCACACTCCTGGCATGTATAGGGTTTCTCCCCTGTGTGTGTTCTCTTATGCTTTCTAAGATCACCACTCCAACAGAAGCTCTTTCCACACTCCTGGCATGTATAAGGTTTCTCACCTGTGTGAGTTCGCTGATGGGCTGTAAGTTGATCACGCCGAGCATAGCTCCTTCCACACTCCTGGCACGGATAAGGTTTCTCCCCTGTGTGAATTCGATGGTGATTTGTAAGTTTATGACTCTCACTGAAGCTCTTTCCACATTCCTGGCATGTATAAGGTCTCTCTCCTGTGTGAGATCTATAATGGGTTGCACGGCTGCTGCTGCAACTGAAGCTCTTTCCACACTCCTGGCATATATAAGGTTTCTCTCCTGTGTGGGTTCTCCGATGTATCCTAAGATCACGACTCCGCTGGAAGCTCTTTCCACACTCTTGGCACGTATAGGGTTTCTCCCCTTTGTGCGTTCTCTGATGGGCCGTAAGTCTATGATTCTCACTGAAGCTCTTTCCACACACCTGGCACATATAAGGTCTCTCTCCAGTGTGGGTTCTCTGATGGGACGTAAGTTTATCACTCCGACTGAAGCTCTTTCCACAGTCCTGGCATGTATAGGGCTTCTCCCCTGTGTGTGTTCTCTGATGGATCCTAAGATCAGAACTGCGACTGAAGCTCTTTCCACACTCCTGGCACATATAAGGTTTCTCCCCTGAATGAGTTTTCTGGTGGGTTGTAAGGTTACCACTCTGACTGAAGCTCTTTCCACACTCCTGGCATGTATAAGGTTTCTCCCCTGAATGAGTTTGTTGATGGGTCATAAGTTTATCACTCCGAGCGTAGCTCTTTCCCCATTCCTGGCATGTATAAGGTCTCTCCCCAGTGTGCGTTCTCTGATGGGCCGTAAGTTTATCATTCCGACTGAAGCTCTTTCCACACACCTGGCACATATAAGGTCTCTCTCCAGTGTGGGTTCTCTGATGGGCCATAAGTTTATCACTCCGACTGAAGCTCTTTCCACAGTCCTGGCATGTATAGGGCTTCTCCCCTGTGTGTGTTCTCTGATGGATCCTAAGATCAGAACTGCGACTGAAGCTCTTTCCACACTCCTGGCACATATAAGGTTTCTCCCCTGAATGAGTTTTCTGGTGGGTTTTAAGGTTACCACTCTGACTGAAGTTCTTTCCACACTCCTGGCATTTATAAGGTCTCTCTCCTGTGTGAGATCTACAATGGGTTGCACGGCTGCTGCTGCAACTGAAGCTCTTTCCACACTCCTGGCATGTACAGGGTTTCTCCACTAAGTGGGTTCTTTGCTGTGAAGAATGAGCATGCTCTCTCTTTCTTCCAATCTGCTTCCAAACTGATGCTGCTGAAATAAAGAGAGAAATGCAATAGGAGGCCAAAGGCAGAAAGTCCAGCTAGTTGGGTAAGTCGTAATGCATTTTTGTTTCTGATCAGAACTGGGCCCCCCCAAAAAAGCCGCATCGACCTCCAACTGCAAGTGGCTTCATTAATATTATAATTTGTTTCTTCACTCAGAGAAATAAAAGCTACAACCGGTGACCAAGAATAAAAACGTTAAATGAACAAAAAATGAAGAACACCTCCTGTGAAGTGGGAAGCTATGAAGCGGTCTTCTACAGAGTGCAACGTTTTCTAGAAAGGGTCATAGGACGCGTCAAAGTTTGGCTACAGAGATGACACCTGGGCTTCCAGAAGCAATCGGAGTCCAAAAGCATGCCAGGCCTGTGCACTAGTTCCTTCAGATGGAGGACAATCCCATCTAGGAGAGGAAGAACCCCCTCTTCCCAGATGGCCCTGTCCTCCAGAACAAAACAAAGTCTGCTGAGTCTCAATTCAGTTTTGGTTTCTTACCCCAAATCCAGCCCAACACATTTTTCCTCCATGCACAGACTCCAGGAACAGATTGTTACCACGTGTTCTTTTTAGACACATGTATGTTAACATGCACACATGGTGGAAATAATTTTCTGTGCAGGGACCTGTGCAGTGGCCAGTGGCACAGATGAATGGTTTGGAACGAAGGGGGAGATGAGAGTGAAGCAAACACACTTTTCTTGTGGGGATAATGTTACAAAGGCAGGGAAGGGGTATCAAAATAAAAGCAATAAAGCATTTCTAAGCCACTATTATGGCTACGCTTGAAACATAAGAAGCAGAGATGAAGAGAGAGGAATCTATACAGAGATGAAGAGAGAGGAATCGGTAAAAGGGAGAAGGGAAGTAGAGTGGGAGAGTGAAGAATTTAGGGAAATTAAGATTACCCAGGGAACTGGAACTGGGGCTAAAGAACCAGGGGGTTGCAGTTGTGGGAAGAAAGAGGGAAAGAAGAGGTGGTGGAGGAAGAAGAGGAGGAGGACAGAAATACAAAATGTGGCCTTGTTCTATACCTGTGGGGTCTGAGGATTTTTGCTACCCGTCCAGTTTCAAAGTTACGTTAGTGGCCTGAGTTCATCAGACATTAGACCTGAAAAACCAGCTATCATCTCTGGCAGGCCCTTCTCAGAGCCTTCCACAAACTACAATTCCCACATCCTATAAGGAAAGCTACCACAGCGGTATACTATCATGGATTCTTGGAGGAAAAGACCATCACAGGTTACAAGCCATAAGCAACCTCCTGGCTTTAGAAGTAGGTTTTCTCTGTGCCAGGTGCAAGGGAGTGACAACAGGAAACGGGTTATCTTGTTGGCCGTGTGCTCCCTGAGGCGTCTGGTGGGGTCACTGTGAGATACAGGAAGCTGGACTAGATGGGCCTTTGGCCTGATCCAGCAGCTGGGCTCTTCTTATGTATCCCGAGCTTGGGGCTACCCTCTTGGTCAAGAGACCCCAGTTCTGTGCTGGGTCAGAACAAGAGGATGTGGGGTCATCAGGCATGACAGCAGCCACGCCCAGGTCACGCAGCCTGGCCACCAACTCCCCCTGCCAACATCCAATGGAGCAGAGAGTCCCACGTGGGACATCATCATTTATGGGACAAAGGACCCCCCTTACCGACAAAGGTCACATTCTCATAATTGTCCATTATGACTGCCTCGTACAGGCGCCTTTGGTGTTGATCTAGCAGAGCCCACTCTGCACTGCTGAAATACACGGCGACCTCTGCAAATGAAACAGGGCTCTGAAAGAAAACGGAGAGAATGTGTATCAGTAGGTCAACCGAGGCTGTGACTGTTCAATTGAAAAGGTGAAGTGAGGAAAATCTGTGTGGTTCTGGCTGGTGCAGGAGCCGTGGGAGGAAGAATTGGGGAATGTTGACAGTCTCTTTTCTTCCGCTATCTGGCAGTCCTTCCAAGAGGAAACACCCCTGCGAGACAGGAGGAGAGGCCCAAGCTGTCCCCTGCTCATCTCCCTTACCTGGCCTGGATAAGCGGCCGCCATTTCTGCTTCTCCACAAGGACGTGACGGTTTAGTGCTGGGACTCTGTTTCTCCACGATCTGCCAGGGTGAGAAAGGAGGAGAATTGCAAGAAGATTGATCTTGTATACATGTTTCATTTGAGGCGTCTTTCTTTGAATTCCTTCCTGCTCATTGTGGCGACGGCTGCAAGGGAGAGTGGACAGACTGATGGAGGAAAGTGGCTGTGGCCGGATGCTGCCCATCTTCAGGTCCAGAGACAGCCTTGGCTGGAGGAGAGAAGGGGGAGGACCTTTGCTGCTGCTCTGCGTTAACACTGGTGGGTTCCAGCAGTCACCCTGAATCTTCCGGGCTAAGAACAGATGACCAAATGCTGGCAGGGTCATCCCTAGAAGTATGCGGAGCTCAGGGCAACTCAAGCAGTGTGCCCCCCCCATTATGACCGTGTGGGTGTGGGTAGTACACCCGCATAAAATAAAAGTCAGAAAAATAAGTACTTGAAGGTGTCCGTTTTAGTTTCATTAGACATACAGTACTGTATTTCTGCAGGGGAAATAAATAATGGTCAATGGTCACTTTTTAGGTATGGTATTATTTATCAAGCAGAGCAACTGTTTTTGGTCATGAAACACATTAGATGATGAAATGCCTGGAGATCTTCAAGCAGAGGTTTGACAGGCACCTCCTGGAAGTGCTCTAGGAAGATTCCCTGCTACAGGCAGGGGTTTGGACTAGATGATCTTGTGGGTCCTTTCCAACTCTATATTAGATACCAATTCCCTGGTGTCACACTTTGGGCAGTCCCATCATTGAGAGCCAAACCCTATGCATGTCTACTCAAAAGTAAGTAAGTTTATTGTACTAGCATGCTCTTTCTCTCAGATGCTCTGGGTCCCCATCGCATGGGCATCATCCACACATTAAGTCTGAACAGTGCTTCTGTCTGTCCTCGTCTCATTCACACCAACTCTCCGTTGTGCTCAAAAGCTTCCAGAACCTCTGCTTGTCTCTAGCCGTTCCTGCCTCTGTTCTTTTTACAGGGGCAGCGAAATCACCTCAGCTCTCACTCCAGGCTCCCACCGCTCCTCTCAGATGGTTGGATGCAATTCCTTCCACCAAGCCTCTGCCTGCTCCCCCAGGGAAATCTCCATTAAGGATGCATGAAGCAGTCATTAATAATGGCCCATTCACAATCATCACAATTAACTTCCCTCGCCTCCTTTTACCTCCAAGAGAACTGTAGCCTTGAGGAAGGGGGCTCACCAGAGGCCCCCAGAGGCATTTTATCAGGGGGTACAACATTTCTTTTTGTCCCTTTTAGTGCAGTGGGTTAAACCGCTGAACCCCCATCGACATGAGATGTCGATCAAAAGGTCGGCAGTTCGAATCCGCAACGGAGTGAGCTCTCGTTGCTTGGCCAGCTCCTGCCAACCTAGCAGTTCCAAAGCATGTGAATGCGAGTAGCTAAATAGGTACTGCTTGCGGGAAGGTAAACAGCGCTCCGTGTTCCAGCCGCATGCTACGCGCTGCGGCAAGGAGAGTAAAGGCTGATTCACACTAGCCCTTCCGTGCACGTTTGCTCTACTCTAGCGTCTGTACGTGCGTCTAGCAGTTCTCTGAACGTTTGCCCGCCTTCTTGAAGAAAGCGCAGCTGTGATTGCTTCTCTGATTGGTGAGCTGCCAAGCACCGGGAGCATAAACGCTAGCTTAAACACGAGCGCAGCAAAAAGATAAACCGAAACCATCTCTCCTGGCTGCGTCGTAAGCTCATGCTGCGTCAGACGCAAGCGTGAAAAACGCACGAAAAGAAGCCAAAACGCGCACGGAAAGGGCTGGTATGAATCAGCCTTTACGCCGGCCACATGACCACGGAGGCGTCTTTGGACAACGCTGGCTCTTCAGCTTTGAAACTGGGATGATGAGCACCACACCCTAGAGTCGGACACGACTGGACTTAATTGTCAGGGGTCACCTTTACCTTACAACATTTCTTTTGGCCTCTTTCCCGTCTCCATTAGTCATTCCTCCCATCAGGCGCGATCCGCCCACCCATTTTCGGCCCCGGGCCCAGATACGATGCAGCCTCTGCATCTGCACCAACACCACCCCAAGCCCTCCTGGGGCTCACCGCGGATCCCTCCATTTGGCCCCAGCAGCTGATGGCGACTCCAACCGAGGCGCACGGTTGCTGCTGCTGCTGGCTTCCCCGTCCCTCTCCGCTCCTCGCCTCCGCGGGGGTTCAGCAGCAACCTTGCAAAGACTCTGTTACTTAAGCTGCCTCGTTACCGAAGCTCCTTCCACACATGGAAAGGACCGAAACAACCAGCCCGCGCCGCGCCTCCCAGCGCTCTTCGGCTCGTTGCAGCTCCAATGGCCAGCGGGCGCGGCGGAGTCAGAGCTGGAAAGAAGGGGACATTTAAAAGGGAAATGGCGGCTCGCCGGGCTCGGAAAAAATGCACTCTACGCGCGGGGCCCACAGCGGCCGCAAAGTGGGGTGGCGATCAGGGGAAGGAGGGACATGAAAGTAGGATCCCCAGAGGGAGCTAAATAAATATGGCCCTAAAATTTAATCAAGCACTCGGGCTGACAGTCCAACAGGTGCAGCCCTGTGTGAGCCCTTCCTTTCGGGGCTTCCCTAGCACATTCATTCTGTGCAGCCCCAGGCCTGAGCTCCCTTGCCTCCTGCAATCAAGAACCCTCCAACTTCCTTCCTCGCTGGGCCTTCAGCCACCCTCGCATACCTTCTCCTAGCGCCCTGTCTCTCTCTTTCTCAGGGTCCCAGGCTATTCCATTTCCTTTTTTCCCCTAAGCCTTCCAGCAAGGCCTCCCTCCACTTTTCCAGGTCACAGCAGGGCCTGCTGAGAAATATAGTCTTGGGCCCAGGCAGCAATCCCATTGCATTGCACACCATTAATTTCTGCTTTTGAGCTTCTCCTTCTCTTTTGTCTGTCTCTCCTGTCCTGCACAAACTGTTGTTTTCCCTTGTTCAAATCATATCGTAAGTTTCAGAGCACTGTGTTTTTTTTTCTTTTACCCTGACAAGGTGTTCTCTGAACCTCGCAGGTACAGTAATCACATATCCATGTTGTGTACAATAGATTCTTCAGGGTTAGGATATTCTTGTTCCAGAAAGCCATTTAATTCTGGTCCCATTCAGCCCCGGCTTTCTCTTAGGAAATCCTGTTAGAGGTTTTCAGGAGCAGCCAGATACCTCCACTGTGATTAATCTGTGGAACTCCTTGCCACAGGATGTGGTGATGGCACCTGGCCTAGATGACTTTAAAAGGGGGTTGGACAAGTTTATGGAGGAAAAGTCCATCACAGGTTACAAGCCGTGATGGGTATATAATCTCCTGGTTTTAGAAGTAGGCTAGTCTATCTCTGAATGCCAGATGCATGGGAGTGGCAACAGGATACAGGTACTTTGTTGTCTTGTGTACTCCCTGAGGCATCCAGTGGGGCCACTGTGAGATACAGGAAGCTGGACTAGATGAGTCTTTGGCCTGATCTAGGCCAGCAGGCCTCTTATGTTCTTAAGATATACTCACCCCACTTGCCACAATTTCCTCCTCCTCCTCCTCACCACCTATCTGGCTTGTTGGGAAAGCAATCCGGTGGGCAAGTAGAGGGGAGTAGGGTGGGGAGAGGCAAAGATTGAAGCTGGACTTTCTCAATCTGTCCTCAGGCAAATTACAACTCCAGCTGTCCTTCAGTGCCAGCACTGCTGCATCACCGCATGGGAATTTGCGCTGGATTGGGCTGTAAGTCATCTATTCTTCTTAGCCAAGAGTCAGGGTGATTGCTGAAACCCACCAGTGTGTTAGTGCAGCGAGGCAAAGGTTGTCTCCCTCTGCTGCTCCTCCAGCCAAGACTGCCTCTGCACTCAAAGATTTATTGTACAGTATTTATTTATATTCAATGATTTATAAATGGGATTGTTCTGGTGACAGTTTGATAACTGTAAGGGGCCAATGTAGATTGCTGCTGCTTTCCAATACTGCTGGTTCTCCATGCCACACCTTAGTTCAGGTGTTAATTGTTGCCTTTAATTTTGAGTCTGGGTCTTTATAGGCTGGAGAATTGCTCGGCTGGGTAACACCTTTCACAGCTACCTGAGGTCGCCCATAGACTTGGGTAAAATGTTGTAATGTAGTGTTTTTTAAACAGTATGTTTTGCTTTTAGCTGGTTGTTTTTAAACCTTTTAACTTGTTTTTAAAACAGTAATAATTTCCTTTTAGGAGACACATGGCTTTTAAATACTGTTAATAAATTAAATAAATAAATAAAAATACTGTAAATCCCCTGCTAACTGGGCAAGAGGCACTAGTTCAATTGATACTCCTCTTATATTTAGCAGGGGGAGAGTAACTGCTCCCCTTTCACCCCAGCACAGTGTCCTTCTGGTGGCTGTTTGCTGGTGGTGTTCTGCATCTTTTTTTAGATTGTGAGCCCTTTCGGGACAGGGAGCCATTTAATCATTTGATTTTGTCTGTAAACCGCTTTGAGAACTTTTTGTTGAAAAGCGGTATATAAATACTGTTAATAATAATAATAATAATAAGAATCCCGTTTATAAATCTTTGAATATAATTGCTGGCCATGAAAGTTTTAGATTGTTTTTTTTTTAAGTATTTATTTATTTAAAACATTTATACCCCACCTTTCCAAAAGGCCAAGATTACAGCTGGTGCGCTAGCTGCGGCCGTACTTGAGTCGATTGGACCTGACCACAGTGGTCCACGCCTTAGTGACTTCAAGACTGGATTACTGTAACGCGCTCTACGTTGGGCTGCCCTTGAAGACTGTTCGGAAGCTGCAATTAGTGCAGAATGCGGCGGCCCGGGTGGTCACTGTATCTAGGCGGTTTGACTCTGTTGAGTCGCTGCTTCGGCGGCTGCACTGGCTGCCCATTCGTTTCCGAGCCCAATTCAAGGTGCTGGTAATGACCTTTAAAGCCCTTCATGGTTTGGGTCCAGGATATCTGAGGGACCGCCTTCTCCCATACTTTCCGGCCCGCTCTCTTAGGTCATCTGAGGGGGCTCTCCTGTGGGTGCCACCTCTATCGCAAGTTAAGGGAGTGGTGACACATGGGCAAGCCTTCTTTGCTATGGCGCCACAACTGTGGAACTCCCTGCCAGGGGATCTGAGAACCACCCCCTCCCTCATGACTTTTCGGCGAGGGCTCAAAACGTTTTTGTTTCGTCTAGCGTTTGGGTGATGGGTTGTGGTCTGCCTCCTGTGCCTCTAGATGCTCTGCCATGCTGCTTCTCTGCTCCATACTGTCGCTCCCCCCAGTGGATGTTATTGTTTTTTAAATTTGTTTATGTATCGTTATGTATTGTTTAAACTTATTTTATGTATTTTAAATTATGTATTTTAATCTGTTGTAAGCCGCCTTGGACATTTGCCTTCGGCATAGGAAAAGGCATGATATAATTTTTTTAAATAAATAAAATAAATTGTCCCCATCCAGCCATAGCTATTGCCACATTCCTCCATGAGTCTGTCCAATCTCCCTTGCAGCCGTCGCCACAATGAGCAGGAAGGAATTCAAAGAAAGACGCCTAAAATGAAACATGTATACAAGTTAATCCCTCTTGCAATTCTCCTCCTTTCTCACCCTGACAGATCGTGGAGAAACAGAGTCCCAGCACTAAACCGTCACATCCTTGTGGAGAAGCAGAAATGGCTGCCGCTTATCCAGGCCAGGTAAGGGAGATGAGCCGGGCACAGCTTGGGCCTCTCCTCCTGGCAGACAGGGCCGTTTCCTCTTGGAGGGGCTGCCAGGGGGCAGAAGAAAAGCGACTGCCAACTCCCCCCACTTCTTTCTCCCGTGGCTCTTTGCACCACCCAGAAGCACACAGATCTCCTCACTTGCTCACCTCTCCTTTTGGATTGCAGTCACGGCCTGTGTTGACCTGCTGGTAAGGAGTCTCTCATTTTTCTTCCAGAGCCTCGTTTCGTTTGCGGAGGTCGCCGTGTATTTCAGCAGTGCAGAGTGGGCGCTGCTAGATCAACGCCAAAGGCGCCTGTATGAAGCAGTAATGATGGACAATTATGAGACTGTGACCTTTGTAGGTAAGGGGGGTCTTTTGGTCCATAAATTATAGATGTCCCACATGGGAATCTCTGCTCCATTGGATGTTGTCAGGGGGAGTGGGTGGCTCAGCTGTGTGACCTGGGGGTGGCGGCGGCTGCTGCTATTCCTGATAGCCCCACATTCTCCCCTTCTGGCCCAGCACAGATCTGGGGTGTCTTGACAAAGAGGAAAACTCTAAACTGGGAACATTGTACCATTAACCTGCTGGAAGGCTTTGGAAATCTTGCCCCACGGCTGCCCTGTGGAGGAGATGAGCATGTCTTCATGTGCACTTCACAGTGCTCATGAACTTGACACATGACAGTGCACTTCACCCTGTGTCTCCTACTGTGTTCCAGGAGATGCCCTAGAACAGTGGTTCTCAAACTGTGGGTCGCGACCCATCATTGAGAACCAAAGCTGTCCACTGCCCCTTTAAGGGGCAGGGACAGCATGGCGGCGGCGGAGATCTAGGGCAGTGGTGGCCAACCTTTTTATGACATGTGCCACTTTTAGTTTTTTTGTATCTTGGGCGTGCCACAAAAATAAATAAATAAAGTAAATAAATAAATAATAAATACCCGTGTTTTTATTTTATTAAATAGCCATGTTTAAATGAAAACAGAATCACCTTCAGTTACTTAAAGTTTATTGTTATATCATTCTTAGAGTACGTAACAATGAACCATAAATGAGCCAGGATGATGTAGTAGTCTAATGCAAGTACACACACACACACACACTCTCTCTCTCTCTCTCTCTCTCTCTCTCTCCTCATGTGCTTCTGTAGTTTGCCCACACACACACACTCTCTCTCTCACTCTCTCCTCATGTGCTTCTGTAGTTTGCCCTCTCTCTCTCTTTCCTCATGTGCTTCTGTAGTTTACCCTCTCTCTCTCTCTCCTCATGTGCTTCTGTAGTTTGCGCGCACACACACACACACACTCACTCTCCTCCTCTCCTCATGTGCTTCTGTAGTTTGCCCTCTCTCTCTCCTCATGTGCTTCTGTAGTTTGCCCACACCCACACCCACACCCACACCCACACCCACACCCACACCCACACCCACACCCACACCCACACCCACACCCACACACACACACACTTTCTCTCTCTCTCTCCTCATATGCTTCTGTAGTTTGCCCACACACACACACACACTCTCTCTCTCTCTCTTGGTAGTCACCCCAGAAGACTCTGTGGTGTGTAGTAGATGGCTGTGGAATACAATTTGTCTCTTTAATCCTCATGTGCTTCTGTAGTTTGCCCTCACACACACACACACACACACACACACACACACACACACACACACACAATCTCACTCTCTCTCTACTTAAAATTAAAGTAAATTGCAAACCACGACAAAAAGCCTGGGTCAAACAGCAAGCCTCAAGCAACAACCAACAACAAATTTTAAAAGGGATGGACTGCAGTAATTTGCAGAGACTCCCCACCAGACCCCCTCCCCCCTCTTTTAAATTAGAATACCTTTGCAGAGGTAGACTGCCTGATTCCTGGGTCAACTGATTACGTGCACGGCTCAATAATATGAGTAGTAAATAATTAGCCTCCTGGATGGAGAAGAGCAATTGCAAGCACGTGAAGTAAATTGCAAACCATGCCAAAAACCCTGGGTCAAACTCAAACAGCAAGCCTCAAGCAACAAACAACAACAAATTTTTAAAAGGGATGGACTGCAGTAATTTGCAGAGACTCCCCACCAGACCCCCTCCCCCCTCTTTTAAATTAGAATACCTTTGCGACGGAGAGGCTCCCTAGGGGCGTGAAGAAGAGCAATCGCAAGCTGAAGAGGAGATTCCTGGGTCAACGGATTCCTGGGTGGAACTTGCAAGCTTCCTCAGATAAAACAATTAGCCTCCTGGCGAAGAACAATTAGCCTCCATCGAAGAACAATCCAGCAAGCGCAAGCTGAGGAGCCAGCTTCCTCGCTGCCTTCGTTCGCGCCTCTTTTGCCTCCCACTGCTAACGGCTCGCGCGCTCCTTCGGCTCTTGGCTGAAAGCCAGGAGAAAACAGCTGATTGGCGCTGCTGAAAGCGCCACCTGCAGGCTCCTGGCGTTAGGCCAGGAGCCGAATGAGCATGCGAGTGAGCAGATCGGCACTGGAGAAACACTAAGAGCAGGCACGGAGGAGCTTGGGGATCCAGAGAGCGCCCGCGACCGCGTGCCACCCGACGGACCTTCCCGTGCCACTCTGTGGCACGCGTGCCGCGGGTTGGCCACCTCTGATCTAGGGGATCGCCACTGCCACAAAAGTGCCCGAAACCTCTGTCTTTTACAGGGGCTTGGGGAGGGGGGGCTTCTGGGAGGCCTGCGTGTCCTTCTGTAGGCCTCTCCAATCTTCGGATCACCGCAAAACAGCGATTTTCGGGTGCGAAAACCAGAAGCGCCCGAAAATCGCCGTTTTGCAGCGATCCGAAGATCGGGGAGGCCTGCAACAGGTCGCACAGGCCTCCCCGAAACCCCGGTAAGTACGGAGACAGCGGTTTCGGGGGCGGTTGTGGCAGTGGCGATCCCCTGGATTGCCGCCGCTGCTGACCCCCCCCCCCCCCGCAAACACTCAGAGTTCTCCCCGCCTCACGGGGAGAACTTTGAGAAACGTTGCCCTAGAGAGAAACACCGTAAGGATTCCTGCATAGTTTGTGAAGTGATACTGTGAGCGCAGTTGGAAGAACAGCTGGGGACAGATGTCTCTGGGTACATTTGGAACATCTTTGTGTCTAATGTGCAGGGATGAAAAATGACTTTCCTTGAGGGAGAGATTGGAATAAAGAACATAGGGAAAGACTACCGTAGGATATCTTCACTTCAGACTTGCAACAATGTACTGTTGCAGTGGCTCTCCTCTTATAGCAGTGGTGGCCAACCTTTTTATGACATGTGCCACTTTTAGTTTTTTTGTATCTTGGGCGTGCCACAAAAATAAATAAATAAAGTAAATAAATAAATAATAAATACCCGTGTTTTTATTTTATTAAATAGCCATGTTTAAATGAAAACAGAATCACCTTCAGTTACTTAAAGTTTATTGTTATATCATTCTTAGAGTACGTAACAATGAACCATAAATGAGCCAGGATGGTGTAGTAGTCTAATGCAAGTACACACACACACACACACACACACACACACACACACACACACACACACACACACACACACACACACACACACACACACACACTCTCTCTCTCTCTTTCTCTCTCTCCTCATGTGCTTCTGTAGTTTGCCCTCTCTCTCTCTTTCCTCATGTGCTTCTGTAGTTTACCCCCTCTCTCTCTCTTTCCTCATGTGCTTCTGTAGTTTGCGCGCACACACACACACACTCACTCTCCTCCTCTCCTCATGTGCTTCTGTAGTTTGCCCTCTCTCTCTCTCTCCTCATATGCTTCTGTAGTTTGCCCACACACACACACTCTCTCTCTCTCTCTCTCTCTCTTGGTAGTCACCCCAGAAGACTCTGTGGTGTGTAGTAGATGGCTGTGGAATACAATTTGTCTCTTTAATCCTCATGTGCTTCTGTAGTTTGCCCTCCCCCCCCCCCCACACACACACAATCTCACTCTCTCTCTACTTAAAATTAAAGTAAATTGCAAACCACGACAAAAAGCCTGGGTCAAACAGCAAGCCTCAAGCAACAAACAACAACAAATTTTAAAAGGGATGGACTGCAGTAATTTGCAGAGACTCCCCACCAGACCCCTCCCCCCTCTTTTAAATTAGAATACCTTTGCAGAGGTAGACTGCCTGATTCCTGGGTCAACTGATTACGTGCACGGCTCAATAATATGAGTAGTAAATAATTAGCCTCCTGGATGGAGAAGAGCAATTGCAAGCACGTGAAGTAAATTGCAAACCATGCCAAAAACCCTGGGTCAAACTCAAACAGCAAGCCTCAAGCAACAAACAACAACAAATTTTTAAAAGGGATGGACTGCAGTAATTTGCAGAGACTCCCCACCAGACCCCCTCCCCCCTCTTTTAAATTAGAATACCTTTGCGACGGAGAGGCTCCCTAGGGGCGTGAAGAAGAGCAATCGCAAGCTGAAGAGGAGATTCCTGGGTCAACGGATTCCTGGGTGGAACTTGCAAGCTTCCTCAGATAAAACAATTAGCCTCCTGGCGAAGAACAATTAGCCTCCATCAAAGAACAATCCAGCAAGCGCAAGCTGAGGAGCCAGCTTCCTCGCTGCCTTCGTTCGCGCCTCTTTTGCCTCCCACTGCTAACGGCTCGCGCGCTCCTTTGGCTCTTGGCTGAAAGCCAGGAGAAAACAGCTGATTGGCGCTGCTGAAAGCGCCACCTGCAGGCTCCTGGCGTTAGGCCAGGAGCCGAATGAGCATGCGAGTGAGCAGATCGGCACTGGAGAAACACTAAGAGCAGGCACGGAGGAGCTTGGGGATCCAGAGAGCGCCCGCGACCGCGTGCCACCCGACGGACCTTCCCGTGCCACTCTGTGGCACGCGTGCCGCGGGTTGGCCACCTCTGTCTTATAGGATCCAAGAAATGTATTTTGTGGAAGGCTCTGAGAAGTGTCTGCTGACTCCTGGAGATGATGGCGGGTTTTTCAGGTCTAATATCTGATGAATTCAGGACATGACACGACTTTGAAACGGGAATGGTGGCAAAAATCCTCAGATCCCACAGGCCTAGAAGAAGGCCAAACTTCATACTTCTGTCCTTCATCTCCTCCCCCTCTTCCTTCCCTTAACTGTAGACCCCTGGTTCTTTGGCCCCCAGTTTCCCCTGGGTAATACTCCTAATTTCTCTACATCCTTCTTTTCCCCCAGTGTACTTCACTTTTAAGGATTCCTTTCTATCCTTTTCTGTACAGAGCAACCACTTTTGTTCTGAGCACTTTGGCCTGATCCAGCAGGGCTCTTCTTATGAGCACAGATATAAGAATGGCTAGCTAAGAAATTGTCAGAGTGCGCAGATGATGTAGGACGGGCAGGCATCCAGTCCTTCTTTTCCCACGATGAAGAAAAAACACAGACACGGTAGTTTCCACCACCAAGTCTATTTCCAGATACTTACAAATATATACAGCCGATAAGCATAGCAGTCTTGCAGCAGCACAGCCATACAGAAATGGTACAGAGCAACAGCACAGAGAGGTACGACTAGAACAGGGGTTTCCAACCCCTTCCTGGCCGAGTACCACCTCTGGCGCCACTCTCCTTCTGAGTACCACTGGAAGTGACTTGATGACATCCTCACCAGTTACTTCCAGGTTTTCAGAGGCCAAAAAATGCAGGGAGGAGGCTCTGGGCAGGTGGGAGGGCCCTTCTCGGGGTTCCTGAGAGGCTCGGCCAAAGGCAGGAGCTTCTTGGGAGCAAAAACGCCCCACCAAAAGCACCGCGTCGGAGTGGGGTTCCAGTGGCCCACTGGTCTGAGTACTAGTACGACAGGTTGAGAACCCCTGGACTAGAATAATGGTCTGTCTAGTGATAACATAAGTCACCTTGCTTTTATACCTCTGTCAGCCAATCAGGTTTAACATTACATCATCCTGTTGCATCATGCAGCATGGCTAAGCTCAACTCAGCGCTTCTGACTCACTCAGCATGACACAGCATTTTGCCTAGCTTGTTCTGTTCATGCTTATAAATTCCCAGGTTATTGTTTCAATATCCTGAGAAGAAATGTTGAATTGTTGTTGTTTTTTTAATTTTGATGAATTTAAAAATTCATCTTTGTCTCTTTGTCCTGAACCATTGATCTGTGCCATTGGCCACTGCACAGGGTCCCAGCACATAAAATAGATTTCCACCATGTGCGCATTTTAACATGTACAGTCAATTCTCGCTATATGCAACTTCGCTACTCCCGAATCCGCGTATGCACGAGTGGCAGTTTGGCGACCTACCTCACCGTTCCCGTGACCTCGTTCCCTGTATCTGCGAGTTTTTTTAGCTCCTCTCTCTTTGTCGCTGATCATCTCTTGTTTGTTTCCTCTCCCTTTGCTCTTTGCTGCTCGTCGTTGATTGTCGTTCTTCGTGGCCTGTTCTTGCTGCTTTTCGTTGTTCTTCGCTGATATGCGGCTTGTTTGTTTATAATGCTTGTTGCTGAGAGTTGCATTTTAAAAATGTAAAAAATCTTCAGCTTACACTGAATTAAAAAAAATCAGCTTGTTTGTGTTGTGCTGCACTTTTGAGAACAGTAGCTTGGAGACCCAGGCAAGGTTTACTGAAGTCTTTCTCTGCCCTCGCTATCACCCAGCCCCATAGACTTCAAGGTAAGATTCAGGTTCATTTTTTAAAAACCTTTATTGGTGAATAACCTACAGTAATACAGTGATAAAATCTTAAAACAGAATATTATGCAGTATATGCAATATTACAATATACTGCTAAATGGTCTATTTAATCGGCTAGCTAATTTTCTTTATTTAATTACTCAACGAAGAGCTTTCATGGTGGTCAATCTAGTGGAATCTAATTAAAATGGTTCCTGACTGTTTACTCCTTTACAGCCTCCTGCCCTCTCCTTTGCTTTTCTGTATTAGGTATCACTTGTTTTAATTTATTTGTATATATGTGTGTATGTCTTTTTGTGTTATGCCAATTAAGGTATTTTGATTGATTGACAATATTCTGCACTATTACAATGCATTCAGGTTCATAATGTTCATTGAGTCTGTGGTGAAGAGAGTCCCCGGTGAAGAGAGTCCCCTGGAACCTAACCCCACTTTTCCCATAGGCTCAATAATTCGGTATCTGCTAATTCGGTATCTGCTAGATTTCTCAGGGACCCTAACCTTAGGATAACGAGAACTGTATCTGAAAAGAACACATAGTAACAGTATGTGCCTGGAGGAAAAAGTGTTGGGCTAGGTTTGGGGTAACAACCTAAAACCAAATCAAGATAGAGGAGACTTTCTTTTGTTCTGGAGGACAGGGCATTTGGGAAGAGAGGTTCATCCTTTTCTGGATAGGGTTGTTGTCCTTCCTCTGAAGGAACCAGTGCACAGCCTGGGTGTGCTTTTAGACTCTGAGTGCAATCCTGCGCAAACAAACAGCGGAAGAACTAGCGTTCCACCGCCGGAAGCCGTCGCGATGACTTGGGAGTAAGGTCAGTCGATGCAGAGGCCGGCCGACCTCACTTTGCCCAGGAGCCACCGGAGGAAGATAAGGCTCCTGCCAGCTGGAGCAGGGGCGGGCTGGGCGGTGAGGGAGGGGGGCCATTGGCCAAGCCGGCCCAGGAGGGGGTGAGGATGGCAGCCGCCATATCCCCGTCCCCGTTCCGGCCGGCTCGGCTGTTACACTGCCTCCTCCTACTTCCGCCAGCTAAATAGGTGGAGGAAATCCGAGGAGGCCCATCGGGCCTTCCCCGGTTTACACTGGGGGAAGGGGACAAACGTCCCCTTTCCCCCAGTAGACTTCTGGGCTGCGCCAGCGTGGCCCAGAACGCGGATAGGATCCGGCAGGAAGCCCTAGGCTGCCAGCTGGATACTTAGTTGGATTGCACTGCCTGTTTGCTCCTGAAAGAAGCCCAGGTGTCATCTGTAGCCTGGACACAACTTTGGCTTGTTTGTCAGCTGCGACCCTTTCTAGAAAACATCTGACTTGATAGAAGACTGCTTCATAACTTCCCTAACTCTGAAATGTCTTGAATGCATCAGACGCATTCTTCTTTATTTCTTTGTTCTTTCCACTTTTCTTATTTTTGGTCTCCAGTTGTGGCCTTTATTTCTCTGAGATTCCTTCTCTGAAAACATCATATCATAATTTTAATGAAGCCATTTGCAGTAACAGGTTGACGTGTGTTTTTTTTTTCTGGGCCCCAGTTCTAATTATAAACAAAAATGCTTTATTTATGACATCCCCAACTAGCTGGACTTTCTGCCTTTGGCCTCCTATTGCATTTCTCTCTTTATTTCAGCAGCAACAGTTTGGAAGCAGATTGGAAGAAAGAGGCAGCATGCTCATTCTTCACAGCAAAGAACCCACTTAGTGGAGAAACCCTGTACATGCCAGGAGTGTGGAAAGAGCTTCAGTCGCAGTGCTGAGCTTAGGATCCATCAGAGAACACACACAGGGGAGAAGCCCTATACATGCCAGGAGTGTGGAAAGAGCTTCAGTCAGAGTGGTAACCTTACAACCCACCAGAGAACTCATTCAGGGGAGAAACCTTTTAAGTGCTCGGAGTGTGGAAAGAGCTTCTGTCAGAGTGGTAACCTTACAACCCACCAGAGAACTCATTCAGGGGAGAAACCTTATATGTGCCAGGAGTGTGGAAAGAGCTTCAGTCGCGGTGCTGATCTTAGGATCCATCAGATAAAACATACAGGCGAGTCAGAGTGGTGACCTTAAGATGCATAAGAGAACCCACACAGGGGAGAAACCGTATACATGCCAGGAGTGTGGAAAGAGCTTCAGTCAGTGTGATGAATTTAAGATCCATCAGAGAATGCACATAAGGGAAAAAAACGTATATATGCTAGTGGAAATATATGTGTGTGTGTGTGTGTATAAATATAGTGTGTGTAGTGTGTGTGTGGAAATAAATACATATATATATGTGTGTTCCACACGTGTATATATATGTGTGGAAAGAGGTTCATTTGGAGTATTGCCATCAAAGAACTCACACTGGAGAGAAACGCTATATATGCTAGGAGTAGCTTCTTTTGGCGTGGTCAACTTACATGCCCTCAGAGAACTCATAAACCCTATACATGGCAGGAGTATGGAAGGAAGGAAGGAGCTTCACTACGAGCAGCAGGCTTAAAAGCTCATAGAACACACACAGGGAAGAAACCATATGCATGCCAGGCATGTGGAAAGAGCTTCATTCAGAATCTTGAACTTACGTACCACCAGAGAACTCGCACCAGAGAGAAACCCTATACAGTATATGCCAGGAGTATGGAAAGAATTTTTGTGTTCAGTTCAGTCTTATTGAGCATAAAAGGGAACACAGTGGAGAGTAACCATATAAATGTTGGCAGGTAGAAGGAAAGATTTTCATAGCGGAATCCACTTATTTCCCCCCCCCCCCCCCCGATATGGAAGTTTGAAACATTCCTACTATTTCTCCAGTGTTCTGGTAAAATGTGTTTCTCCTTTTAACAAAAAATAAAGTTTGTCACCAAATGCCCTTCTATGATTTCCTAGAGACCATGAACGGTGTTGTTTGAAAAGATTAGCAGGCACAAAGCGTGACCGAAATTTTTAATTATTTATACATTAAAATAAATAAATTAAATTGACTTACCTTAGCCCGTTGCCGTCGTTGCCCATCGCCACCCTACTGCTGCTCCTCCTCCAGCCGGGTCCAACGCTCTGAGCTCGGAGAAACGAGAGCCGGAGAGATTACACGCCAGTCAACCTAACTTCTGTTCCAGGTAAGATGGTGGAAAGCGTAATCAAAGGTATAATCTTAAAACATATTGAAGAACAAGCTTTGTCAAGGGAGAATCAGCATGGCTTCTGTAAGGGTAAGTCTTGCCTCCACAAGGCTACAGCTTTTGGGGCTTTTCAGTCTGGAAAAAAGGCGCCTGAGGGGGGGACATGATTGAGACGTATAAAATTATGCATGAGATGGAGAGAGTGGATAGAGGGAAATTCTTCTCCCTCTCGCACAACACCAGAACCAGGGGACATGCACTAAAATTGAGTGGCAGGAGAGTTAGAACGGACAAAAGAAAATATTTCTTTACCCAGCGTGTAATTCATCTGTGGAACTTCTTGTCACAGGATGTGGTGATGGCACCTGGCCTAGATGCCTTTAAAAGGGGTTTGGACAGATTCATGGAGGAAAAGACCATCACAGGTTACAAGCCATAAGCAACCTCCTGGTTTTAGAAGTGGGTTTTCTCTGTGCCAGGTGCAAGGGAGTGTCAACGGGAAGCAGGTTATCTTGTTGGCTGTGTGCTCCCTGAGGCGTCTGGTGGGGCCACTGTGTGATACAGGAAGCTGGACTAGATGGGCCTTTGGCCTGATCCAGCAGGGCTCTTCTTATGTTCTTAGGTTCAGTCAGAGTTGGCAACCCTACCCCTATGCTATGTGTATAAACCGCCCCCCCCCAAAACATCTACATGGTACCACCCAGGGCTGGCCCAAGACTCCAGGAGGCTGCATGCCAAATGCTGCGCCCCCCCCCCCAAGGATGTGGCAGCGTCTCCTCTTTCCACTCTCCAATGCTCTAGCTCAGGACTCCCCCCCCCCACACACACATCTGTATTTGTTTATTCGGGAGAGGGTTCAATACTATGGACCCTCTTTCATGATAGCAGGCCCACCTGGCTTGCATGTTATTACACTCCAGGTACCAGGTCAAGACATAGGCGTACCATATTTTCCTGCCCTTAAACCAGGATACCCCCCCCCACACACAATTAATCAATTAATTTAATTAAGCTAATCTTGGAGATATAATCTGGAGAAGTTTCCTATCTTGGGGCCCTGTGAAAATCTCCAGGCTTGCTTTCAGTAGTACTGGCACATGGAGATTTTACTGATCCCAAGAGACTTCGGGCAAATTCTTGGAGGATTGACAATCCGACATGGGAAGAAATAATTATTTCAGCATCTGCAGCATGTCATCAGTCCCTGAAATCATAGCTGACTGATGTATAATTCATTAATTCAGAATGCATCAAGTGTGACGGTGTCCTAACACCAGAGTGGCTCAGAGCCGAGGCAGAGGCTCCACATGGTTAAATCATCTGGACTACACTTCCCAGAAACCTGTGCGTCTGAGGAAAGTCACACCAAGAGAACTACAATTCCCACTTGCTTCCTCTGAGTAGGTCACAGGCTGGTTGTACAGTAGTCTGTTTTGGGACGCCTTAATGCAGGAGGGCGGTTTGAGATTGTGCTTGCTTGGAGTGAGAGGGGGGCAAGAGGAAGAGTCCCCCTGCAGCTCTGCAAAATGGGGGAAGGCGCCTGGAAACAATCCAGACAGAAGGGAAAAACTGGGACTTCTTAAACAGAGTGGGAGAAAGGAAGGTGGGGGAGACTGGTGGCGACTAGCCCTGCTGCGTTAAACCAAGGGCGGCAGTAGCTCCAAGCAACAGAGGGCGGGACTGCCCTGCGGGCTGATTTCTGGAGGCTCCGTCCATCAGCTGCTTCCTTCTGCCTGCCGGGTGGGACCGTGGATCCCCTAGGCCAGTGTGGGGTCCCGTGCTTGAGCACACCCCTGAATCTACGCTACTGCCAAGCAATTTCATTGGATGACTCCAGTGCTAGGATTGTGAGAAATGTGGCATGCATAATTTCATAAAACTCTCATTTCTTTCTCCCTCTCATAACATGCATTGCTAGTGAGGCTGGCCCTGTACCCTAGGGTGCCAAGATGTGAACATAGTCACTCCATCAAATCCCCCCATACATTTTCCTTCTACAGCGATTTCTCAGTAATGATCAAAAAGGCTATTATACACCACTAACAACATAGCACTTAAACATGCAGAAGTAAAATGTCTACAGTCTTTATTGATGTTCAGCCTCACAACAACCCTGTGAGATAGGACGGGTATTCCCATTGCACAAGTGGAGGTAAAAAGGCTTGACTTGAACCCAGGCCTCCCACACCCAGGTGCTGATCTCTAACCACTGGGCCACCTGACACGAGAACACAGAGTGGAAAATTACTTAGAAAATTGACATTAAAAGCTTAAAGATAAGGTTAGATCTAGATTTAGAACATGATACAGTGGTTAAGAAATAGACTGGCAGAGTCCAATCCTACACGTTTACTTGGAAGCAAATCCCAATCTATATGGTGTAGTTTCCTCCCAAGCAAGAATGCATAAGATTATAGACATAAATGTATTTAAACAAATACTAAGAAAATACTTGCCCATGTCCATTAATTTGGGGCTTTTATTTATCTATGACAAAGGATTTCATTGATAGTCAAAAAGATTCTTACAGTGCAATCCTATGCATGTCTACTCAAAACTAAGACCCACTGAGTTCAATAGAACTTACTCCAATGTAAGAGTGGCGCAGTGGGTTAAACCACTGAACCATGAGCTGAGGATCGAAAGGTCGGCAGTTCGAATCCATGCGACGGCTCCTGCCAACCTAGCAGTTCGAAAGCAAGAAATTGCAAGTAGATTAATAGGTACCGCATCAGCGGGACGGTAACAGTGTTCCATGCACCTCGGTGTTGAGTCATGCCGGCCACATGACCATGGAAACGTCTTCAGACAGTGCTGGCTCTTCGGCTTTGAAACGGAGATGAGCACCGCTCCCTAGAGTCGGACACGACTGGACTTAATTGTCAAGGGATACCTTTACCTTTAAGAGTATATAGGATTGCAGCCTAAATCTATGGACACAGGCAAGGATGGCTAGTGTTCCTAACAGAGGCAAAACTAAGAATATTTATTAATTAGGGCATCTAGCATACAATGACAAAGCAATGACAAATATTTCTTGGACTGAGAAAGTCCTTTTAGTCCTTTCTCTCTGGCATGGGTCATTTTACGTGTATGCCAGGTTCTGATTTCTCCTCTCTACATTGCTGCTGTGAATCTTCTAGTTCAGCATTTCTCAAGTCCTACAGGGGAGTAAACTCCCCTGTAAGTCTTTGCAGGGGTGAGGCGATGTTGGAGGCAGCGCTCCAGGATTGCGCCCGCCCCGACCTAAAATGCTTTTTTAAAACATACCTGGTTGTCCTGACAGCTCCCTGATTTTTGACGCAATCGCCACTGTTTACAGCCTTGGGGAGGCCTGCAGAGGTGGCAGCAGCCCCCCCCCCGACCCTTTGGGGAGCTGGCAGGACAACCAGGTATGTTTAAAAAAAACGTTTTTGGGTCGGGGGGAAGCACAATCCTGGAGCACCACCACCGCCATTCTTGCTGGCCATCCCCCCCCTTAAGGGGATATTGGCCACTTCTGGAAAAAGTTGTGGGTCATGACCTACCACTTTGAGAACCCGTGTTCTATTTAATAAGGCTTTGCTGTCACTAGAGAATTTATGATTACTACTATGGTCTGTTTCCTATGAGTAGGCTTACCGTAGTCCCGGAATTCAGTCGTGCTGCGGCCTAGAAAAGACACGAGCCGCTCCCAAGTGTACACCGCGGCTGGCCAACGCAATCGCCTCGTTTACCGGAAGCTCCGGAAGCCGTGGCTTGCATTTGCCTGCCACGGTGCACTCTTGGGAGCGGCTCATGTCTTTTCTAGGCCGCAGCGCAACTTGATTCCGGGACTATGGTAAGCCTACCTATGAGGGTTCTCTCTAGCAAGGAGGATTAAAACTCTGAATCTGTCACCACCAGGTCTGCAAAACTTGTAATCCACCAAGCTGACCGTGGTACCCATCAGCAGTTCCACAAAGTTCCCATTCTATGCTGCAGGCCTGTAACAACAAGGACATTGTTGACTAGTTCACAGGCCGCAATACTTGGCCAGTGTGGTGAGTGACAAGTTGTGCAGGCCTGGTCTGCACACAAACTGAGCACTTAAATGGTTTCACCCCAGTAAGCTTTCTCTCACATGAAAGAAAGTTTTTGTCAATAGGGATGTGCATTTATTTTGGATTGAATGAGAGGAAAGGGACCAAACAGGGCCCTGTAGCTCATTTCTAAAAGTTGTTTCCAAAATGAATGCTAATGGTAATTAAAAAGTCACTCACCTTTTCATTACTTATTCGTTTCTCTCCCCCCCCCCCCCCCTATTATTTACTATACCTTTTTGGTAAAATCTGCAAGCATTAGTGAAGTTCATTTTGGTGGCTGCCAGTTTTTTTCCAAAATGTCTGGACGTTGCATCACTTTAGAGCAGTGGTTCCCAAACTGGGAGGCACGGCTCCCAGGGGAGCCGCGGATACCAGCCAGGGGAGCCACAGAGTGCCACGGAATCCTCTTGGAATATGGTGCAATGCCAATTGGCAGGCATCAACATCTTGTAATGGGGAGCCATGGGTCAAAAACGTTTGGGAAACACTGCTTTAGAGGGAGAAGGACTGCTATAAAAAGAGCAACCTCGACTATCAATCATCATTTCCCCTCTAGCCTGAATGCCCTGAAATGATACAATACCTGGGCATGGTGGGAAAAAATGGCAGCCATCAGGAGGTATTTTGCCAGAATGTACTCTGCTGCTGCAGCAAAAATATGTAGTGAAAAACAGAAGAAAACAGAAGAAAAAGTAGAGAGAAAGTAACAAAGCAAAGGCAAATTTTTAGAAATGAATAACTAAATGACACTTTTTAAAAACAAAAATGATGAACAAAAATGTTTTCTTGCACATTGTTGAATTAAGCATTTTTTTTACGGAGAGAGTATTTCTACGGAATCTCCTGCATGGGTTCTCTCACATGTAGTGAGGCTAGAATTCTGATGGATCCTGGCAAAAGATTCAGAGTGCTGCGACAGGTCCTGCCGTGCATGGATTCGTTCATGTTTAAGAAGACCTGAACTCTGCTTGAATCTTTTCCCGCAATGTGAGCATTTATAGGGTTTTTGTCCTGTGTGGTTTCTCTTATGTCTAGTAAGGCTAGATTTGTTACTGAAGGTGTTCCCACAGTCAGAACATCTGTAGGGCTTTTCTCCGGTATGGATTCTCTCATGTTTCACAAGGTTTGAACTCTGAGAAAAACGTTTCCCACAGATGGAGCAGCTATATGGGGTCTCTCCTGTGTGGGTTCTCCCATGTACAAGGAGGCTGGAGCTCTGCTTGAAACTTTTGCCACAGTCCGAGCATCTGTATGGCCTCAGGCCTGTGTGGTTTCTCATGTGTCTGATGAGACTAGAGCTCTGGCTGAATCTTTTCCCACAGATGGAGCAACTGAAGGGCTTTTCTCCAGTGTGTTTTCTCTTATGTCTAGTAAGGCTAGATTTGTTACTGAAGCTGTTCCCACACTCTGAGCATGTATAAGGTTTTTCTCCAGTGTGGGTTCTGTCATGGGTAAGAAGGGCTGATCTTTTCTTGAAGCCTTTTCCACAGTGGGCGCACTTGTACCGTTTCTCTGCTGTGTTTGGTCTCTCGCGATGCACTAAGCTTGATTTGTCACTGATGCTTTTGCCATACAATGAGCAGAAATGCGGTTTCTCGCCAGTGTAGATTCTTTCACGCTCATTCCCCCCTGAAACAGAGAATTAAGTAAAAATGTTTGGAAATTAAGTTCAGGAAAGAATCAGTCTTTATTGTAAAGTACAGTATTTATATCTTGCCTTTTGCAATATCCCAAGATAATTTACAAAACAAAACACAAAGATGCAACACGAACGAATCATCTTCACGGGATTAAAGGTCATAAATAAAAGTTATTTAATTTATTTACTTATGACCTTTAATCCTGTGAAGATGATTCGTTCGTGTTACATTATTGCTGGTCATTGCTGGTCATAATAGTTTTCGCTCCTTTTTAAACACAAAGACTCCCTAAAAAGCAAAAGAATAAACACCGATAATAAAAATCCAGATAAAACAGCAAGTTGGTCAATTAGAAGGGGTCAGATATCAAAACACACTATTAATGGATAGGGTCAAAGAAAACACAAGTTGCCCCATGAAGAACACTTAACCATGGTTTGTTTTTCTTAGTTCTGAGTTGACAGCGCTAGGATCATGACTAACTCTGCCGTTTTAACCTGTTTGAATACACACACCTTTGCTCAAGTTTCTAGGCTTTTGCTGAGCTGAAATGGCCCTCCCAGTTTTTCCATCTTGTTCACAGGCTGTGAAGTTGCGGAGACCATTTTGGCAATGAAGGGGCAGAGGACACAGAGTGCCTCACAGTGTTTGTGTTTGCAAGCACCATTTCCTCAATGCTTTCTACCCATGAGATGCCTGAATGAGGGAAGAAGTGGAAGTGATGCTTTCTTGAATCCTGTGGGTAGGAAGCCTTGAGAAAGTGGCACTGGGCATAAGTTGGGAATGCAGACAGCAGCAACAGAAGCACATGAATCGGCAGCAGCAGCGGCTGCAAATGAAAGTTGGGAGGGTGATTTTATGAACAAGTTTCCCCAACTAGGTGTGGCACAAGGGTACATCTTGCCAAGCCTTTCAATGCACACATATACGAGATGAAATGAGGAGGGTTACCAATGGACCAGGAACAAGCTGGCCTGGCCTGCTTCTGACAGCAGCATGATGATCTACACAGAAATTAGCTGGTGACGAGATAAAAGGAAACTAAAAAAAAACCATGCACACTAGCCAGAGCTCACCAGACAAATGGTAGGATTCAGATGTAGTAAGATAGTCTGATGTGCAGGCCTGGAAAAAAAACACCAGCACCCTATTTACCCCACTATCTAATCAAGGAGAAGAAAGGAAGTCTTACCCAAGGAGATGACATTGACATGGTTGTCTTGCATGATGCCTCTTTATGGATCAGTCTGACTTGAACCCAGCAATCCCTGTTGCTTCTCTACAGAACAAGAAGAGTCACATCATTCATGTGGGGAAAAGACAGTTTAAAAATTAAAAAAAAAAAAGTTTGGGGTTTTTTTTTGGGGGGGGACACATTCTGAGTTGATTTAAACATGGAGTCTCCTCTGATTACATCCGCCAAGGTTCACAATGGCAGAAAATGCGCCCTGAGCTCCAGAGATGTCCCAAGGAGCTGATTAGAGAATTCACGGATAAGTACTGAAAACAATGTTGTTTGCTTCTTTCCATGTTTAGGATATGCCCACTCTCCTACCCACTTAGAGGAGAACCTCACACACCCGCCAATTCATGCTCTGTTGAAAAAAAAGTTTAATAAAAGTTATGTTTTCTTTTTCCAAAAGCAAGGCAAATTATAAAGAGAAAGCATGAAATGAAAAAGCACACCATCTAAAGATAGAAAAATGAATTATTTGTGTGCCACCTTATGCATTTTTTAATCAAAGTCTAAATATTATTTAATATTATTATCAAATACAGTATTAACAAACAAGTGTCGGCTGCAGGTTGGTTGGGGAAAAGAGTAAGTGAATTAATGTAAGTGTAGCCAAGACACACACACACATATCTTGGAGGTACACCCTTGCTTTGCGGGGGAGGGGGGAAGAAGATGGGATATAAAAGGGAACCACGCTAAGTATCGACACAATGGGCAAAGTTGGGTTCCTCGCCCGCCTAACCGTTTGGAGCAGCTGGTACAGAATCACGTTCCCGAATCTTCTCCATCCGTGCTCCTCTGAGCTTTTCCAGCCACCCGGGTTGCCCCTCCCCATTCCAAAAATCCTTTCTTACCCGATTTCCCGGCTTTGTGTGGCTTCTCGTCCTCCAGTTCCCCCCAGTAGCACCGGCGAGTCTCCGGGAGCCTCTTCTGCAGTGTGTCACCGCCGCGATCGTTTCAACGCTCCCTTCTACTCCGTGCTAATAATTCATCAGCCCCCTGGAAGAGAAGGCTCCATCCATCCCGGCAGTCCCCGAGCCGCTTGAGCTTCAGCAGGCGCATGCAATCATTTGCAATAAAGGGGGCGGAGTGGGGGGGGGAGGCAGCAGGGACCCGAATATTCGCTCTCCTAGCCTGGATCGTACGCGCAGCAGGACAGTGAGTTTACTGCATGCAAGAGAGGTGACTAATTGGAAATAATTCAACTTCACCATGCATGGCCTAAAACCACGGGGGAGAGGGGGAAAACAGCCTTCAATCAATCTTGCTCAGTTTCTCCTTAGTCTCTAGTTGGGGTTGTTTTTTTTACACCACCACCACCACCCCGGCGGCTTTTCCTTTGTTTTCCGCTTCCCATCATGTGATTGAAGCCAAGCCAGAGGACTGGCAAACCAAGGCCGGTTAATCTGCTGCTTGAGCACATGGATGAGGAACGGGGGGGCGAAGCGGAGCGTGGGGGGATATTTTAAACGTGCAGTTCCCGCCCGTCTAGGCTAGCTTTTCGGTTTGCTTTTTGTTTTTTAACATGGAGTGATTTCGAGAATACATACCGACAAGAAAACACACGTCCCCACCCCAAAAATAAAATGTAATTACAGAGATCAGTGAAAAGAACAGGAAAACGCGCTGTGTTTACAGTAAGTCGATTTTAATATAAGTGGGAAAAATGGGCCATCAAACGGACTCCAGGGCTTCAGGAAGGGTCTTTCCCAGCAGGTTTACCGGCTAGAGATGCTTTCGGGGGTTGAGGCTGGGCTGGGCCCTTCCGCACTGAGCTCCATCCTCAGTTCAGTTTCTGATGAGAGTCACAAACGCGAGCAACTCGCAACGTCCACTAGCCATTCGGAGAACGCAAAGGCTTTGCTCTGCCTCCGTTCCTTTTTTTTTTTAACCAATGGTATTTTATCTTGTATTTTTTTATTGTTGTACACTGCTTTGATTTGAGTATAGGAAAAGCGGTGTAGAAATATTTTAAATAAAATAAATATGTCTGCTAGCCAGCTATCATTATTATCCCAAGAGAAGGGGGCAACACCGCCCCTCAGTCCTCATGACCATGATGATGAGAAAGGCGGTATATACATACCGAAATAAAAAAATTAACCTACCAGTCGTCGTTCCCCAGTCAGCTGCTGATCCACTAATTTGATGGCGTGGAGAGCAGAAAGGGGTGCACTAAGCCTTGTTTCTCTAGGTCAGCCTTTGGCTTCCCTAACATATTCCCATGGCACGATTCTGACAAAAGGTACAGCAAGAATCCACCAGCTAGGCTGGTCCCGGTCTTACTATGTATGTCCCATTGGGATGAATGGAGATCTCTTTTCAGGAAAAGATCTCCATGGGAGGGAGTCACTTTGAGGAAACCCATAATACCGGGTATGACATAGCCAAAATAAATATTCAGCCAATGCCGGGAATTAAACCTGTCCATGCCTGCACCACTTCAATCTGTAAGTGGGGGGCTGGAAGCGTGAGCTCTTTCCCATAAAGGCTCCCTACACATAAAAGACTAGAAGGTGAGTTCTTCTCTTTGAATATGTTAATAACCTTTGTCCAGGGTTTTCCATTTTAGGTCTTGCAATCTTCAGCTCTCTCTCTCTCTCTCTCTCTTCTCCATGGACCTGGAGATTGTGCTTCATGCCATTCAGCAGTGCAAGGAAGAGATGTGGCATGTTGAGGTTCCAGCATCAATTTACCTGCCAAGACAGAGAGCCCCAAAGTGGCTGATTCTGCCGATGACATGTAGCTGGCCTGGCCATCTTCCTTGGGGAGGCTTCTCCATCCCTGCTTGAAATGGAAGATACATCTGCCACACCTCCTCCTTGGTGTGCTTACCTTGTCAGTTCCCAGGAGGTGTTCTGTCACTGGTCCTTCCCCAACCAACCCTGCAGCAGGATGCTGAATGTGCCAAAGAGGAAGCCATCGTATGGCCACTTTCCTTAGCCGCCTCCTTCCCTGGCAGGGGCACACAATGCCACTTGGCCAGCAGAAGTATTTGCCGCAGTGCTGATGATAATTGTCCTGGCTAAGGTCACCCTCAGGTCTTGAGAGGACAGGAAGGAGCATCCTTAGAGTCCTTCAGAGGAACACAAGCTCTGTTCCCCTTTGAGGGAAGGTTCCACTTTGCTGGAATGAAAAAAGAGGACATTGTGTGAAGAGGGATAGTAATCCAGGCGCTTGTGCATCCGGCAGTGGGCAGCAGGTAGTGACCCCCCCCCCCACCTGCAGGAAGGCGACTCTTCAGTATAGACCTTTGGGCTCCAAACGCCAACTAGTGGTTAGCTCAGCAGTGAAGCTGAGGATTCCCTGGTACAGATGAAAAGGGAACAAAGTTGGATTCTTAGATGCTTGGGGGGGGGGATTAAATTCTCCTCCCTCGCCCCTCTCAGAAATAACATTTCCCAACTTTTTTCACTATTATTATTACTACGCCTTGTTGAACTGCCTGAGTAGAGGCCAGGTCAATGAGACAGCTTTTCTCATGGGGTACTAGTTTCCTCTGCGGTTTGAACTATGCTGTTTGCTTGCCTGCACAACGAAGCATTCCTGTTCTGATTCATCCTTTACCCTGACAATGCCTAATTGCTATTAAGAGCGATTCACTAGGGACTAAGGGCCCCTGAGAGGCTGCACTCAGAGGTGTTGTCAAGGCAACAGCAATTGACAGTGTTGACAGCAATTGACACTCAGTGTCATGTTTAGCTCAGTGTGATGGCCTCCTTGTGACATCACACTCTGACATCATAGTGTTGTCAACTGTCAGTTGGTTCAGCTGTTCAACTGCCACTTGGCCAGAGCATCATCCTGAGAGAAAGTCTTTCATGGCTGACCCTGATTTCACATTTTTCATCTTTACTATTATAGAGTTTGAGTTAGAGAGAGGAAGAGGGAGGGATGAAGAGAGTATTCGTGATCTTCTTGGTTACTCTAGCAAATTAGTATTGGTGTTGGTTCTAACTTCTAATGATCAACAGAGAGAGTGTATTTTGGCAGGTATCTCATTCTTTTCCTCCTGTCTGTCTATACTGATTGAAAAGATTATAACATACTGAAAGATCGAAGGATTTCTTAATGGCTTCTACATTCTGGATAGCTCTGATACTTCAGGTAATCTTAGGAAGTTGTCTCTTGCCAGCCAGGGCAGAGTTCTCTGAAAAGTGATGCTCCGGAGGACCAGATGACATGCTTCAAGGCAGCCGACCTTTTTCTTTGCGGGCAGCTTCCGAATCCCACAGGTGAGGCATCGCAGTGGTGAAAGGGGCTTCTCTTCTGTGCTGTGATGGGCCCCCCACTTTCCTGAGCAGTGAGATGACTCGGGGGCAAATCTGCTCTCACTCCCTTGAAGGAGAGAGCACAGGAGATTTTGTGGCATATCAGTTATATTTGCTTGATCCACAAATCCTGTAGGTTACCTGAAAAGATGAGGGTTTTTCCCCTCAGTAGTTTACCATCACAATGGGTGGGAGGGCAGTCTCAAATTTGCAAGAGCTGCCAGTTCTGCTGCCACCCCCAGGAACAAAGGCCCCAATGATAGGATGGGAGCCCCTGGGCCTGCCACTGCCAGGAAGGACCTCAAGGAATCGTACACCAGACATGAGGTTAAGGTTGGATAAAGCCTCACCAAGTCCTTTTCATGCCCCTTTTATTTGCTCTGAAGGCTGCTGAAAGCATCTTCCCTTGCTGTAAATCAGGGGTGGGGAACGGTGGAGGGCCATTAACCCATGGGGGAAATGGGTTGCGGGCCGTGTCCCCTCCACTGCAAACAGGCTCCCCCACAAGCGCACAAGCGCGCTCACACGCGCGCGCGCACACCCCAAACTCTCCTCCTCCTACCCCACCCCCAAGCTCTCCTTCTTACCTTCTCTTCAGCCGCCGCCACCAGTGGCGGCGGCGGCCCCGCGCGCACTCACATCGCCGGACTTACTCTCAACCCGGCTGTAATAGACATGCGCAGAAACAGCCGGGTTGAGAAGAGGTCACGCGATCACATCCGGTGATGTGAGCGTGCGCGGGGCCTCCGGAGGCTCCGCTCTGAGCGCGCGCGGGCCGGACCTGATAGAATCGGGTCCAGGCTCGCGCGAGTCGGACCGGATCTCTCCGGGGGCCGGATCTGGCCCGCGGGTCGCCGGTTCCCCATCCCTGCTGTAAATACTGGAAGCTGAAGTGGAATGATTGAATCAGACGACTCTTGATGGTTCTTGCTGCCAAGGCAGGGAGCCTTAATTGAGTTAGGCAGATGGAGCCCCCACCCCACCCTCTGGAGGCAGCTGAATGTGTGTGGGTGATTTTCCAGAGAGGGGGAAATGTGAAGTTGCAAAACCAGAGATTCTCTCTGGTGAACATAATAAGGCAGATATGAATAAAAACCAAATTTTCTGCATCACCTTCCACTCTTTATTGGGGGGGGGGGTTTATACAAACATATCTTTCTGCCACGCTACTGCCAGAAACACAAAAGGGGATCCAAAATGCAACCACATCTTTAGCACGTTGAATGAAATATGAACAGGCAAGGCAGAGGAGTCTCTCCTTGCCCTCACCCTCTTTTTCCTGCCAACACTTCATTCCCCCCCTTTGCAGAGCTGCCGTGAGGCTCTTCCCATTGCAAGGCCTCCAGTTCCCTCCTCTTAATGTTACCTGGAGACTTCCAGCCAAGGAGCTGAGGCCTCGCCTTACCCACATAAAGACAATGAATCAGCTGGAGGAGGTTTTCAGATTCTTTACTTGAAATACACAGCGCTGTGGACACACACACACACAAGAGCTTAGCAGCTGAAGCAAGGTGTGGCCGCAAGTGTGCATCGAGGACTAAACTTTATAGATTTGGTGACAAGCAGGGCGTCAACATTCAGCCCATATGTCAGTCCCCACCCCTCCTTCCTCCACTCCTCCAGACCGCTAGGGAGGTAGGCATCATTTCACCCATTCATCTGTTGTATCGCATCTCCAAGGTCGCCTGTCTAGTTAGTTCTGTTGTTATCTACATTCCCTGTTGCGAGGGCTGACCGACTTGACTGAGGCTAAGAAGAGTTATAGTTGTTCAAAACTGCAAAAGTGGGCCCCTCTGTGGTCTGGTTGCTATCTCTTTTGCTGAGACTAGCATACTTGCTAATATGCAGAAGCTGATACAAAAGCTAAGAAAGCAGGTTAATATATTTTCTAATTCATACATATACAAATACATATACATACATACATGTGTGTATATTAATATAGTTTCTAATTCATACATATACATACATACATACATACATACATACATACATACATACATACATACAGAAAGAGGGCATATATATAATGCTACACCATGCCACAAATCCCCTCTTAAGAACCATTAATTATTTATACTCATATGGTTCTTCACTGGGAATGTTTGTTTCCTCCATAGTGGTTTTTACTTCACCGTGTTCCTTGTCTGATTCTTGCTTCCCTAATGTTTGGTACATTGCTATGACCTTGGCCGCAGTTTGTTTTTCGATTAATAAGGCCAGGCTGCTTTGAACGCTTCTCATCAGGCAGAATACATGGTAGTAATGTGCTATTTTTCCCTATGCCCTTATTTCCAGCATAGGTTGCCCAGGCGACGCAGTTCCAATAGGGGCAGTAATGTTTATCTGTGTTCTGATAGTCTGCTCCTTTTTGTCCCAGTCCTCTGTCTAGAGCACGCTGTCTAGAGCATACGCTCGGTGCCAACTGGGATCCGTGCCACAACTTATTGGCCAGTGGGCAATTTTACATAGGTCAAAAATCAGTGCCCCCGGGGCTTCTTCCCTCACTATCTGTGTTTGTGCTGTGACTGTTCCTGTGGAGGAGCCCTGGGTTTTGGCCACCAGCCAAATTTGGGCCGGATCTACTGTGGGATCATAACAGGTCTTTGTGTTTTTGCAAATTGTGTACCATGCCCCTTGGTGATGACACCTTTCCTTATCTCCTCCGCACCTGTAGTGGGTATATGGTATACTAGTCTCCTTCTCCTGGCCCCTGATAACCTCTGTAATGCATATTGTACAATTGTTCGCTCCAGATTGCCGTATATTGGAACACCAGTCTGAACACAACCACTGTGACCAAGATGGTCCCCATGTCGTACCCAGGTATTGCAGCAGCTCTAAACAAAACATATATATATATATATATATATATATATATATATATATATATATATATATATATATATATTTTTTTTTTTTTCCCGGCTGTGAACTGAGACACCCCCCCCCCAAACAAGTAATAAGTTAATTAAATAAATAAATACATAAACAAAATAATTTTTTTAAATCTTTTTTTGCCCTTTTGCCACCCAAAGGGCAGGTGGAATTTTTAATCATCTATTTATTTATTGCTTTAATTAATTAATCAATCAATCAATCAATTAATTAATTAATTAATTAATTAACTGACCTGTTCCCGCTGCTACTGCAATTGCCACCATTCTGCTGCCGCCGCCGCCACCATTGACGCCGCCCGCTGCCATTGCCGCCATCTTCGGAACCTGGCCAGCTGCATCTGAGCCAGCCAGGACTCCTGCTGCCCCCTCAGTGCCCCCTCAGTCTCAGACTGAGCCTCTGCTATTGCTGCCGTCTTCGTTGTCCGCCGCCATTGCCGCCGTCTTTGGAGCCTGGCCGGCTGCATCCGAGCCTCTGCTGCTGCGGCTTGCAAAGTGCCAAATGGCACATTTTTCCTGTCAGTGGCCATCTTGGATCTCGCGAAATCTCGTGAGATTCAAGATGGCCACCAACTGGAAAAAGTACCTTTTGGCACTTATGTCCCCCCTCAGGCGCCTTTTTTCTAGACTGAAAACCCCTGTTTTGGCCCCAAGACCTCTAAAAATGAACAGGAACAAATATACAAACAGTGCAACACTTACAGTGCAATCCTGTGTGCTGCTCCACTGGGGGAGCGTGCACTCCCCCAGTGCAGGGTGTCCTAAAGGGGTGCCCGCTGGAGCAGTTAAAGCCTACACTGGCCGTTGCAGTGGGCGGGAGGGCAGACGGGGCATCCATTGGCCACTCCCCGGGCCTGGAGAGGGCAAGGATATCGGCTGCGAGATGCGCCGATTTCCCAAGCCCTCTCCAGGCCTGACCCGGCCTTACACAAGCGGTGCGAACGTGCGCGAGCTCCAGAGTTTGCGCACATTCGAAAAGGCCCATTGGGCCTCCCGCTGCTTACAGCGGGGGAAGGGGACACAAGAACATAAGAAAAGCCTTGCTGGATCTGGCCAAAGGCCCATCTAGTCCAGTTTCCCGTATTATTATTATTATTATTATTATTATTATTATAAGAATTTACATCCCGCCTTTCTCCCAGCGAGGGCACTCAAGGCGGCTTACAACATTAAAATACATATACATTAAAAATGAAAAACAAGTAATTAAAAACAATTAAAACAAACAACTAAAAACAACCCCAGTATCTCACATTTGCCACAACAGATGCCTCCGAGAGCACACAACCAACAAGATAACCTGTTTCCTGTTGTCACTCCCTTACACCAGGCATAGGCTTGCCATATTCCCCCCCCCCTTAAACCGGGCCACTCCCACAATTAATTAATTAATTAAAAATTAATTAATTTTAAAATTAAAAAATTAAAAATCAATTTAATATTAAAAAGTGAATAGGGGGTGCGAAGCGCAACCACATTTTTATTTATTTATTTATTTAACCTACAAACTAAATAAGTAAATAATTAAAGAAATCAATGTAATTCCAAAAAGGAAAGGGGGCGCGAAGCGCGCCCGCACCTTTATTTATTTATTTTAACAAAATAAATAATAAATTTAATTGACATACCTTATCCCGTCGCCGCCGTCATTGCTGTTGCGCTGCTGCTGCTGCTCCTCCGCCGGCCAGGCTGGGCCGTGCACACCCAGCTCATCCGCTCTCGCTCTCAGAGTGGCGAGAGCGGGCGATCCGTGGGCGAGCCGCTGCTCTCGCCGGAACTGAATTGAGCCCCCTCCCCCGCTGTCTGCCAAAGATGTGCCAGGAGGGGGTGATGCGCCCCCTGCTGCCCACTGCCTCTTTGTCCCCTTCGGGACTGAACTGAACCCCCCCACTGACCACTGAAGGGCCAGAGACATTCCCAGCGGCATCTGGCGCCAGGAAGACTCGTGCCAGTGTGAGAAGCAGCGTGGGAACCTCCGGCCCATTGGCAAAGCAGCCTGTGTTTTGAAACGGAGTGGCCTATCACACTGACACAACTGATAAAAAGCATCGTTTTCTGCTATTTTCATTTTGGTTAAACACCAAAATCTTTAAAAAAGAAAACACCTCTATCTGATGTAGGCACCCCATGAGGTTAAAATTATTTGTAACCCACGGAGCACCCTGTTTTTGGTTCGAACAAAATCCATTTTAAAACTGCTGAGATACGTGGTTAAAACGCACCAGTCAGAATAGCGCAAAGCAGTAGTGAAAGCCTTCGAGGAGAACCACTCAATTGACCACGCATGGCTCAACTTAACAGTGGAAAAGCCCGATTACCAACTTGCGCGGCTATAGTGAACACAGAAAAACTGCAAGGTCATGAGCCAGGTTCGGCATTCTCATTTTTGTTAAAACCTTCCCTTCTCTTCAAGGAATAATACATTCAGGAGTGGACATAAGGGAATGCTACATTGTAACCAGGCAATTGAAGGGATGATATTGTTGGATCCTACACTGTCATCATCTTATTGTATTCTGGAGCTGTCCCCAAGGAAATGGCGATCTCAGACCCCATTTGCTGAGGGACAAGACCACTGCCATGGTGGAAAAGCAGAGTTTGCCTCTCCCCTGCCTGGCAGCGCTCCTCCTGGCGGAAAAGAGGGGTTCGAGATCCCCTGCCAGGTAGGGCACCACTTCCTTATGACGGAAAAGCAGGGCTCGGGTTCCCCCCTGCACAGCAGTGTGGCTCGTGACGGAAAAGAGGGGATCGAGTTCCCCCTGCACACGGGGCACTGCCAGGAAATGGTTGTACCTGGGGAAAGCTGTATGTTTCGTGTTCAATCGAATTGTGAAAATCCCTTGCTTCACACCATCTCTTTTTTTTCCCCATATATATTTATATTTTATTGATATATTAAAACATAAAAACAATACATATTTCATAAAGTTATAGCAAGCGCGAAGCAATACATCCTACTAGCATACTATTCACTTTTTTCTACATATAATTTCCAACTAAGCCAAAATAACATCCACATTCTATTCATTAAATCCGCATATCATCACATCATTCCTCTCTCTCTCTTAAAAAAATCAATAAATGGTTTCCAATTATTCACGAAAAAGTTAACTGACTTTTCCTTAATTAAAATTGTAAGTTTATCCATTTCAGCATAATCCAAAACTTTCAGCCACCAATCTTCCAGCGAAGGTATCTCTGAATTCTTCCAATATTGTGCATATAAAATTCTTGCCGCAGCTATCATATATAAAAACAAACAGAGGCGTCGCTCCGGTAGGGGCGGGGCTGTAAGTATCGCTGCGGTTACAGTCGCTTTACCGAGCGAGGAGGAGGCAGCCCCGCCCCCTCACTGTCCGAGCCAGTCCCCTACGGAGAAAGCAGCAGGCAGGGTCTCTTGCCTGCTACTTTCTCCGCAGGGGACTGGCTCGGACAGTGAGGGGGCGGGGCTGCCTCCTCCTCGCTCGGTAAAGCGACTGTAACCGCAGTGATACTTACAGCCCCGCCCCTACCGAAGCGACGCTTCTGAAAACAAAGTTTGAAATTTTTCGCCTACATGATCCTCCCACATACCCAACAAAAATGTTTCCGGTTTCATTTGAACCTTAATCTTTAAAATCAACTCAATCTGTTTATGAATCTGAGTCCAGTACTTCTTTGCTTGGGGGCATGTCCACCACATATGGTAAAAAGTTCCTTCTTGCTTTTTACATTTCCAACATCTATTCGTCACCTTCTCATACATTTTTGCTAATTTGCTTGGGGTTATATACCATCTATATATCATTTTATACATATTTTCTTTAATATTAACATTTAACGTAAATTTCAACTGTTTTAACCATAGTTGTTCCCATTGGTCCATTAAAATAACATGACCTACATTTTTCACCCAATGAATCGTACATTCTTTAACCTGTTCTTCTTCTGTTTCAAACTTCAAAAGCAATTTATACATTTTTGAAATTATCTGGTCTTCAGATTTTAATTGTACCTCCAATATTGATTCTTCTTCTACAAATCCATATGCCTTCTTGTCCACTTTAAATCTCTCCAAAATTTGAGCATATACAAACCATTGGCAATTAAAGTCTTCTTCCATTAGTTTTTCTCTTGACTTCATTGTACAGTCTCCTTGTGAAAAAATTAATAAATTTCTGTACAGTAGTCCTTTCTCTTTTGGCACGCTACTTCCACCAAAGTGTGCTTCATATGGTGCAACCCATAATGGTACTTTCTCATAAAACCTCATTTTATATCTATTCCAAATTCTCCATAATGCATGTCTAACATAATGATTTTTAAATTCTAAATTTGCTTTCACTTTATCATACCACAAATACCCATGCCAACCAAATCTCAAGTCAGAGCCTTCTAACTCCAATAATCTTCTATTTTGTAAATACACCCACTCTTTCAACCACACAAAGCAACATGCTGCATAGTATACTTTCAAATCCGGTAGTCCTAATCCTCCTCTCTCTTTTGCATCTTGAAGAATCTTATATTTCACCCTTGGTTTTTTCCCTTGCCAAATAAATTTAGAAATGTCTTTCTGCCATTCTTTAAATGGTGCATCAGATATAATCACTGGTATCGTTTGAACATCCCTTGCTTCACACCATCTCAATGATTTGTGCATCCTCAATCCAAAGGACGTTCGTGGCTGCAGCCTGGCATTGGTGCCACCTTGCCCCGCCAGATCCAGAAGCAGCGGAAAGACAATGCCAGCCATCAGAAGCTGCCTCAACCCAGCATCAACATCCCCTCCGGAGTCAATCATGTCATTCAGATATCAAGGTGTTGGCCCCTCTGCCTATTGTGCCTTTGAATGGCCCTTTGCACGTGGGCCGATTATACCCTCGAAGCAGCTTTGTTTGAGCCATTTCTGTGCCACTGTATCTTGTATCTTGATGCACTTTTTCACCTGTACTCAGTAGCCCTGGAAAATGTAGATCTTCTTGTGATGAAGAAATCTAAACTTTGGTCTGACTCCATCTTTGATTTCCTGCTTCTTGGTTTTTCTCTGCCTGGATGCAGAGCCCTAGTGATTGGCGGGGCGCCAAAGACCTTGGGGAACTGTGTCCCATGCTAGCCCTGCCCGTTATCTGCCTGGGAACGAAGATAGCACTTCTTCCCTCAATTACACCTGCACTGAACATCACGTGCTTCTCCAGTTGGGAGGGGGAGAGAGGAGTTCTGATGTCATCTTCTGGAACATACGCTGTGTCAGCTCTTGATTGGTCAGTTCACCTATGTCAATCATCTGACCCCAAAAAGTCTATTTAACTGTCTCCCCTGGGGAACCATTTTGAAGTCCTTCGGGAGTCTTTGGACATTTTCTCTCTAACTTCTGTTGGAGTCAGTCTTCCTGTCTACTTGCTCCTGATGGCCTGGCTTTAGCCCTGACATCGGCTTAGCCAGCCCTGCAGCATCCCTGCTGGGATGGCTGAGAACCCTTTTCATCTTGGTGAGTGTCAGGGAAATGTATTTAGCTATTAGGAGTTATCTCTTTATTATTTTTAGTCTGTTTCTCTTGGACCTGAAACGTTATGCCAAATGTATTTGCAGTCTTACTGCCCTGTAACTTTTATGTCCCTAACTATGCTTTGCATAGCCTAAACTAATAAAACCATTCTATTTTACCTTTGGAGTGTTTCTTGGGAACCTGAGGAGTCTAAGTCCTTTGTGGCCTTTGAGCTACGCCACACGCTACCTGTGTGTTTTGCCTTGTGCCACTGTCTCTCTGTTCAGAGAGTCTTCCACTCTGTGGCCCTCCAGAAGCTGGGATCTGGAGGAGTCAAGAGGTTTCCCAGCTGGTGGCAGTCTACCTTACCATCTCCTTGTTCAGGAGTGGTTGTCTTTTCTCCTTGTTCAGGAATGGCTCCTTGGTCAGGAGTGGATTCACAAAACCATAAAGGGAAAAGCTTCCAAAGTTGCGTGGCCTTGAGCTGTGCTGGCAGCTGAGGGGGCTTGACCTTTATGACACTTCCCCCCTTTGTCACCCAGATCATGGGGAAGTGGAGCACCCAAGGGGTGCTGCAACATCTGGAACAGCTCTCATTGGTAAATAATTCAAACTGGTTTGAAACTTTTTATTGGTGGTTTCTTAGAGTCTATGTGTTTATTTGTTGCTTTTACAATCTAACAGTATACGTTTCAATCCTGTATTAACGTATATAAATGCCTGTTTATGGTGCTTTACACAATTTGGTGCAATCATTTTGTCTCCTTTGCCGGCAAAGTCAAGATCTCTTTGGTTTTGGAATTAGTGCTGTGTTTTTCTATTTTTCCATCTGAGCTCATTTTTGGCGCCCCGCTTCTTAGTTTAAGTCTCCCCTGCCTGGCAGCGCTCCTCCTGGCGGAAAAGAGGGGTCGAGTCCCCCCTGCACAAGGGGCACTGCCGGGAAATGGTTGTACCTGGGTAAAGCTGTATGTTTCGTGTTAAATGGAATATTGAACATCCCTTGCTTCACACCATGTCAACGATTGTGTGCATCCTCAATCCAAAGGACGTCCGTGGCTGCAGCCTGGCATCGGTGCCACCTTGCCCCGCCAGATCCAGAAGCAGCAGAAAGACAATGCCAGCCATCAGAAGCTGCCTCAACCCAGCATCGACATCCCCTCCGGAGTCAATCATGTCATTCAGATATCAAGGTGTTGGCGCCAGTGCCTACGGTGCCTTTGAATGGCCCTTTGCACGTGGGACGATTGTGCCCTCGAAGCAGCGTTGTTGGAGCCATTTCTGTGCCGCTGTATCTTGATGCCCTTTTTCACCTGTTCCCAGTAGCCCTGGAAAATGTAGATCTTCCCCTTTGTCACCCAGATCATGGGGAAGTGGAACACCCAAGTGGTGCTGGAACAGCCAATCTGGAACAGCTCTCATTGGTAAATATTGATGGTTTCTTAGAGTCTATGTGTTTATTGGTTGCTTTTACAATCCAACTGTATAAGTTTCAATCCTGTATTCATGTATATAAATGCCTGTAAATCCATTGTTCTTTACCCAATTTGGTGAGGCCATGTTGTGTCCTTTGCCGGCAAAGTAAAGATCTCTTTGATTTTTGAATTAGCGCTGTGTTTGTCTTTTTTCCATCTGAGCTCCTTTTTGGCACCCCACTTCTTAGTGGCTTTTCTTTTTCTGCTTCCCGAAGTTCATCGGGACTTGGCCGTTCATCCTGCCCACTGGGCATTGAGCTGAAATCACTTGTACCCAGATCGTGGCGGGGAGCAGAGTAAGCTGTGCTGGCCTCCGCTGCTTACTCTAAAGCCGGAGCTACATTACACGCGTCGCGGAGCTTCCGACCTGATTTACGAAGCAGGCGGAGCAGTTGCGACCTCCGCACGGCCGGCGCGTACTTAAAACTGGAGTCCTAATTTTCAGGGGGCGGGCACGCAGAGCTACGGGGCGGTTCGCAGAGCTACTGCAGCCTACCAATCGTAGGAGAGTGGCTGCATGCCAATCAGAACTGCCTCCAATCACCTTCTTGAGAAGGCGGGACAACAGGAGGGACAACAGGCGGGAAGACACTCCCCCGCTCCAAGCGCGGAGGCGGAGGCAGCGGCAGAGCCTCTGCCTGTAATGTAGCTCCGGCAACGTGCTTTCCAGCATGTTTACGACACTAGGCGCTTGCTCCGCCAGCCTAATTCTATGCAGGATTGCGTCATGAAACATTGACTGGAGGGAGAGTTAGAACAGAAAAAAATATATTTCTTAAACCAATATTTCTTCTGTGGAACTCCTTACTACAAATTGTGCTGATGGCACCTGGCCGAGATGTCTTTAAAACAGGATTGGATAGATTAATGGAGGAAATGTCCATCACAAGTTACAAGCCATAAGCAATCTCACCTGGTTTTAGAAGTAAGTTTTTTCTGTACACCAGGTGCCAGGGAGTGGAAAGAGGATACAGGTATCTTGTTGTCTTGTGTGCTCCCTGAGGCATCTGGTGGGGCCACTGTGAGATACAGGAAGCTGGACTAGATGAGCCTTTGGCCTAATCCAGCAGGGCTCTTCTTATGTACTTAAGCAATCTCTGCACTCCTAGCAATTGTATGGTTTTTTCCTTGTGTGAATTCTTTGATGCGAAGTCAGGTGTGTGCTCTGACTGAAGTTCTTTCCACAGTCCAAGCATTTATATGGTTTCTCCCCTGTGTGGGTTCTTTGATGGAGAGTCATGCTTGAGCTGCTACTGAAGCTCTTTCCGCACTCCAAGCATTTATAGGGTTTCTCCCCTATGTGGGTTCTTTGATGGAAAGTCATGCTTGAGCTCTGACTGAAGCTCTTTCCACCAAGCATTTATATGGTTTCTCCCCTGTGTGGGTTCTTTGATGCAGAGTCAGGCTTGAGCTCCAACTGAAGCTCTTTCCGCACTCCAAGCATTTATATGGTTTCTCCCCTGTGTGGGTTCTTTGATGGAAAGTCATGCTTGAGCTGTCACTGAAGCTCTTTCCACACTCCAAGCATTTATATGGTTTCTCCCCTGTGTGGGTTCTTTGATGCAGAGTCAGGCTTGAGCTCCAACTGAAGCTCTTTCCACACTCCAAGCATTTATATGGTTTCTCTCCTGTGTGGATTCTTTGATGAAAAGTCAGGTTTGAGCTCTGACTAAAGCTCTTTCCACACTCCGAGCATTCATATGGTTTCTCCCCTGTGTGGGTTCTTTGATGCAAAGTCATGCTTGAGCTGCTACTGAAGCTCTTTCCACACTCCAAGCATTCATATGGTTTCTCCCCTGTGTGAGTTCTTTGATGCAAAGTGAGGCTTAAGCTCCGACTGAAGGTCCTTCCACACTCCGAGCATTCATATGGTTTCTCCCCTGTGTGGGTTCTTTGATGTAAAGTCAGGATTGAGCTCACACTAAAGCTCTTTCCACACTCCAAACATTTATATGGTTTCTCCCCTGTGTGGGTTCTTTGATGCAAAGTCATGCTTGAGCTGCTACTGAAGCTCTTTCCACACTCCAAGCATTTATATGGTTTCTCCCCTGTGTGGGTTCTTAGATGGAAAGTCATGCTTGAGCTGCTACTGAAGCTCTTTCCACACTCCAAGCATTTATATGGTCTCTCCCCTGTGTGGGTTCTTTGATGCGAAGTCAGGCTTGAGCTTTGACTGAAGCTCTTTCCACACTCCAAGCATTCATACGGTTTCTCTCCTATGTGGGTTCTTCGATGGGAAACCAGCTTTGATCTCTGACTGAAGCTCTTTCCACACTCCAAGCATTCATATGGTTTCTCTCCTATGTGGGTTCTTCGATGGGAAACCAGCTTTGATCTCTGACTGAAGCTCTTTCCACACTCCAAGCATTTATATGGTTTCTCCCCTGTGTGCGTCCTTCGATGCTTAATCAGGACTGACTGGTCACTGAAGCTCTTTCCACACTCCAAGCATTTATATGGTTTCTCCCCTGTGTGAGTTCTTTGATGCGAAGTCAGTCCCGAGCTCTGACTGAACTTCTTTCCACATTCCAAGCATTTATATGGTTTCTCCCCTGTGTGAGTTCTTTGATGCAAAGTCAGTCCCGAGCTCTGACTGAACTTCTTTCCACATTCCAAGCATTTATATGGTGTCTCCCCTGTGTGGGTTCTTTGATGCAAAGTAAGGCTTGAGCTACGACTGAAGCTCTTTCCACACTCCAAGCATTTATATGGTTTCTCTCCTGTGTGGGTTCTTCGATGGAAAGTCATGCTTGAGCTGTCACTGAAGCTCTTTCCACACTCCAAGCATTTATATGGTCTCTCCCCTGTGTGGGTTCTTTGATGCGAAGTCAGGCTTGAGCTTTGACTGAAGCTCTTTCCACACTCCAAGCATTCATACGGTTTCTCTCCTATGTGGGTTCTTCGATGGGAAACCAGCTTTGATCTCTGACTGAAGCTCTTTCCACACTCCAAGCATTCATATGGTTTCTCTCCTATGTGGGTTCTTCGATGGGAAACCAGCTTTGATCTCTGACTGAAGCTCTTTCCACACTCCAAGCATTTATATGGTTTCTCCCCTGTGTGCGTCCTTCGATGCTTAATCAGGACTGACTGGTCACTGAAGCTCTTTCCACACTCCAAGCATTTATATGGTTTCTCCCCTGTGTGAGTTCTTTGATGCGAAGTCAGTCCCGAGCTCTGACTGAACTTCTTTCCACATTCCAAGCATTTATATGGTTTCTCCCCTGTGTGGGTTCTTTGATGCAAAGTAAGGCTTGAGCTACGACTGAAGCTCTTTCCACACTCCAAGCATTTATATGGTTTCTCTCCTGTGTGGGTTCTTCGATGGAAAGTCATGCTTGAGCTGTTACTGTAGCTCTTTCCACACTCCAAGCATGTATATGGTTTCTCCCCTGTGTGGGTTCTTTGATGTATTCTCAGTTTTGATTTACTCCTGAAGGTCTTTGCACAGTGAGGGCATTTTTCCTTCCTCTTTCCAGTTACGTTTTCCGGATCGACTGGCTGATGAGCATCAGAGGTATTTCTCCATTTCTCTGCCTGGTTTGTCTCCTGCTTCTTTGATCTGTCTTGATGCTCAGTTTTCTCCCTTGTCTGGATCTTGTCACGGGAAGTAAGATGTGTGCTTGTGCTGAATCTTTCTCTGCTCTTAGAGCATTGAAACGATTTCTTCCCCAGGGGGATTTTGCTGAGCTTCTTAATGTTGGATGTACAACTGACTGCTTCCCCGGGCAAAGGATTCTTTTTCCTTCTCTTCCCGTTGGGATGTTTCGTTGGGATTTCATGGAGCTCATAATCCTGAGAAAGAACCGCTTCAGTCCTCCAGGCAAGTGCTGAGCTCCCCTCTTGCCTCCCTGATCCATCCTGGTCTCGAAACGCGACTTCCTCGATGTCAAGCACGGTTGCTTCTGGTGACGCCCCACATGGCTCCCTCCGATTCTCACTATCTTGTGTGTTGCTTCCTGGAACAGAGAGAGAAGCTGGATTAGCAGTGCAACAGAGTGGGGGAACCTCTAACGCACACTCCTAGGCACGTCTACTCAGATGAAAACCCCAATGGATTCAGTGGCACTGACTCCCAGGAAAGTATGCGTAGGATCGCAGCCCTGCTCAGTGACTGACTCTCAGTTAGCCGGTGGGGACGCAAAGGAGGAACAGCGAGTGGGACACTTGTGTCAACTGACGAGGGGGGCAGTTGTGCTGATTGGTGACTCTGTTTTTCTGACCGTCTCACAGAATCACATCTGCCATCTCCTTTGTGCACAAGATGGAATGCAGCGCCACAAGGGACCGTGACTGACCGGTGTCTTTTGTTCAGTGTCTGAAAACTATGTGGAAGGGAGCATGTGTGAAGGTTTAGTGGTCATACAAGCAACAGCATCAAACACTACTGGAGCATTAGCACTAAGAAACCCAGAAGCCCAGAGGAACAGCTCACTACAGGCGGAGGATCCGTCAGGGCACCCCTGCGGAAACCCTCTCTTGACGGGGCTCGTGGCGGCATCAGTACACGCTCAGCCAAACCTGGATTTCGACAAAGCAGTGGTTGCGTCTACGTGAAAGGAGACAGAGACAGGGGACAGCAAGAGACAGAAGAGAAGATCTCAGAGAAGGATAAAAGCCATGGGTTCAAATGACGATTGAAAGTCCCCCTACGACCCCTCCAGGCACTCAGCGAGGACAGGCAGGGCTCCGCTCCACAGCTGAACGTCACTGACTGGCCACCACTAGCAAGCAGGCTAGCCAAGGATAGGATCGGGGCCTTTGAGTATGTGTGCATGCTTGAGTGAGTGCGTGTGGATGTCGACGTCCACTTTGCGATCCCCCAACGTAGCTTCTGGGCACTATTCCCACAACCTCTGTTCTGCAGTCCGCTGCTCCAGTGACTTTAGCCTGAGCAGCTCAGGATTTCGCAGACCTTCCCTTACACCAAAGACGCCACTACGCTGGGCAGATATGTGATCTCCGAAATGTGAGGCCACAACCTCGGCGCCATCGGCAGAGATCCACCTGCTGGAGCTGAAATGGGACAGAGGCAGGAGGGTGATGGACAGGAGGAGTAATATGTCACATCCTGTGAACCATTCGGACCCCATTCATGACACCTGAAGTTGCACTGACTTTGGAGGTGGTGTAAGTCCAAAAGCACTCATTGGGGTAAATAGAGAGCAAACATCACTGCTCCCTACCCCAGTGTCTCCTGCACCTTCTGGGGCAAAAGCCCTGTCAGGGTGGTCTCCCAAGGGCGCTGTGGTGAATGGGGACTCTGCACCACAACACACAGGCCCCTCCTTCCTGGGATACGTTGGCGCCGGTTAGGCTGAGTCCGCTTCGTACAGCTCTGCCAATCGGCACTCATTGCCTGCAAACCCGGGACAGCAGCTTCGCTTGTGCATTTGCCGAGTGCGGACGATTTCTGATTGTCTCTGTCCATACGGCTGCATATTTCACCGTGGAGAACGGGGCTCGGCTGGATTCCCGCCAGATTGGGCTTTTTATAACGCCATCTTTAACCTATACAATCCCATTTGAGAGATGGGAAGTTTCCAAAGCGGCGGAGCTCCAGGGAAGGGGCCATGGCAATGTGTCAGAGAAGGGGCTCCTAGGAGAAGGCTGGCTGACCCAGAGGAGTAGCACCTAGTGGTTAGTGAACACACTACCCTTCCTGCTTCCCACTCTTCCTTTACTGTACCAGCAGATGAATGGTTAAAAACTCTGGTATTTTGCATCCACCATCACCATACAGGGCTAAAGAGACCAGGCAGTGGAGGGATGTCAGGGTAGAACCCCCCCCCCCTCCAGGACAGCACGGTAGTGTCTGCAGGGCCAAGAGACGTGATGCTGCACGGAATTACCCGTGAACATGATCCAGGCAGACAAAGGGTCAAAATACCCCTGCTAACTGGGTAAGAGGCACTTTTTCAATTGGTGCTCCTCTTATATTTAGCAGGGGGAGAGTAACTGCCGCCCCGCACAGTGTCTTTTCTGGTGGCTGTTTGCTGGTGTTCTTCTGGATCTTTTTTAGATTGTGAGCCCTTTTAGGACAGGGAGCCATTTGATCATTTGATTTTGACTGAAAACCGCTTTGTGAACTTATTGTTGAAAAGCGGTATATAAATGCTGTTAATAATAATTAATAATAATAGAACAGTTCATTCAAAGTCTATACCAGCGTTTCTCAACCTATGGTACGCGTACCACCAGGGGTACGCGGGCCGCAGGTTGGGGGTACGTGAGATGGTCCCCCTTATCAGCTGCTGCGATCAGCTGATAAGGGGGAGCGGAAAACCGCGAAATTCCCCCAGCAGCTTCCCTTACCTTGTTTCCCAGCAGCCTCCATCTTGAAACCCGCGAAAATCTTGCGAAATGGAAGTTGGCGGTGGCCAAATCTCGTAAGGGCACACAAGGCAGTGTCATGCCTCATATGCCTTTACAAGATTTGGCCACCGCCATCTTGAGTCTCGCGAGATTTTCGCGAGTTTCAAGATGAAGGCAGCCGGGAAACAAGGTAAGGGAAGCTGCTGGGGGGCATTTGGGGTAAAAAAATGGGATCATTTGGGGTAAAACTACAGCCCTACCGAATCGGCAGGGCTGTAGCTTTACCCTGCGGGTTGCGGCACGAGCGGGAGAACCCGCCCGGCCGTGCTGCAGCCCGAGAAAAACGGGGTCATTTGGGGTAAAGCTACAGCCCTGCCAAATTGGCAGGGCTGTAGCTTTACCCTCCGGGTTGCGGCGCCAGCGGGAGGACCCGCCCAGCCATGCCGCGTCCTGGTTAAAAATACTGTTTCTGGGGGTGCACTTTTGGGGGCCCTGGGGGTACGGGGCCTTTGGGGGCCCGCGTAGGGGGTACGCAGGCCCCAAAAGGTTGAGGAATCCTGGTCTACACAAAAAGGATTTAACAACATGGGGAAAGAAAATCGAGTAGTAAATGTAGAAGCAGGATGAGGCCAAAAGGCCTGAGCTTGGTGGGAATACAAAGGTTTTCAGCAAAAGGACGCAATGACAGGTAATGCACACCAGATGGAGCCCAGACGCTGCTCCATCCCTCCTTCTGGGTCATTCTACTGGTCATTCTCTCCCACCCCCTTGACCTAGGCGGACGGGTTTGCTACCCAATGGGCAGGTAACTCTGTTGCTAAGCAAAAGAGCTGCATGGGGAAAAGATGGACCCTGAATCCACACCCCGCACAAGGCTGTCTGGCAATGGTGGTTCTCAAAACACACACAGGACAAAGAAGGTCCCTGCAGCTTCCAGGCTGCTCAACGGCAGAGACCCCTCTGGGGGGCCTGTAAGGTAGGTCTCTCGGGGGACCCTGGAAGGAGTGTAGTCAAAGCTGTCCCATAAGCCCGGGGCTTGGGGTTAGTCCGGAGAAGCGGAATGGGTCTGACGAGACCCCAGGTAAGTCTTGCTTAGACCAATGCCTCAGAGTAGGCTGGGGAGGGGGGTTGCAGCACCCTTGCCGGGCGTGAAGGCTTCTGTCTGACTGTCGCTCCGGTTCTCCAGTCAGCTCGCCCAGCACTACCCCCCCTCTTCATCAGCTGGGGTCTGACTTTTATTGAGATCCTCTTCCCTGGGGAGAGGTGTGTCCTTCAGACACCCCCACCAGTCTCCGCCCTTCGTTGCTGAGCCAGCTGCAGCGAGTTGGGCTGGGGCAACATGTGGGCGTCCGAGCGGTCGGCTCCCCGGCGCCTGTGAGGTGAGTGGAGTTTGCTGGGGGGAGGGGTCGCTGTCGCGAGGGTCGGCTCCTGCCCCGCGGCCAAGATGGTGGGGTTGGGCGCGACCAGCCGAGTTCGATCACCGCCCCCGGATCCTCCGCGGTGCCGTGCAAGCCCGCGCCTGGGCCATCGCGGCTGCCACGGTCAGCCTCGAGGTTCCCGGCTTACTCGGTTTGCCCGGTGGAAATGGGAACCCTCCGCCAGGTTGCCCCGCCGGCGTGTGTGCAGGCTCCACGTGCAGGCGTGCAACAAAGGCATGCGTTCAAAAGCGTCCAAACTACAGGAAAAACAGGCAAAATCTGTGGGGAGGGGACTGGGAGAACTATCGGGCCAATGGGACGTTCCAAAGGGACGTAGCTCCAGGGAAGGGGCCGTGGCTTAGTGGAGAGCAGCTGCTTTTCATGCAGAAGATCCAAGGTTCAGTCTCTGGCAGCGTTTCCGGGTGGAGATCGAAAGGCTCCCCAGAAACCCCGGAGAGCCGCTGCCAGTCAGTGTAGACAGCACTGAGTTAGATGAAGAAAGGTCCCTGCTCAGCCTGGAAGCTTCTTGGGTAACCTTGGGACAGTCACTATTATTGTGAGGACAAAAGGAGGGGAGGAACGATGTACACCACCCTGGGCTCCTTGCAGGAAAAGCGGCATAAAAATGTGAAAAACAAACGGTATAAAAGGTGGTATAAAAATGTGAAACACAAACGTCTGACTCTGCATAAGGCTGCTACAATGTTCAGCTCTATGTCACTCCCTGGATTCACTGATGTGGCTGGAGTGCAGTCGGGATCATGTGCCTTGAGAGCTGCTTAAGAGGCAGTGGAGTAATAGGCCCATCCATGAGGCCAACTGAGACAATTGCCTAGGCCCTAGGGCAACAGATTGGCAGAGAGTGGCCATCTCCACCCGCCCACTCGCTTCCATTGTGCCTCCACCCACTCCCTGGCTTGGGAAAGGAACAGCAGGACTGAACAGAAGAGGAAATGTGCAGGAGAGGATGGGGGTGGTGAGGGGGGTCAGAGCATCAGTCACTCAGATCACACTGGCACATTCAGTCTACAGCTCAACCAAGTTGCTGTCGCGGCCTTTCAAGTCAGAAGGGCAAAGAGGTACTACAATGACTCATCCTAAACATTGCCACCTTGCCCCAGATGGGAAGGGAGCTTCTACTATGATGAAGGGTCCCCATTCCCCACAGCACCCTTCTGGTCTCATCCATCCCCCTCTGGGCAGAAGCTACTGCTGTGTTAAGCAGTACTGTACGTAAGCAAGTTACCTGCTGGTTTCTCTTCTTCTTCCTGGAGAAATGCACACTCCCCTTCTTCCAGCTGGGAAATGAAGGCAGGTTTGGGAAAGTCCTCTGAGAAGGAAACAAGGAGATGAGTTTCTTATAACTACCAAGTATGGGCGCACGTTGCTTCTGCACGCCACGGCGGCCCTGGACAGGATTGGGCTGTAAGGCAAGCAGAGAACGGATCTGGCCTCCTGCTGCCTTGTCACCCCTGAGCAGGGCACTTGCTGGACAACACACTGGTCCGGGGCAGCTGTAGCTCAGAGGTCAACACCCTGCTTTGCCCGCAAGGGACCCCAGGATCTGTCCTTGGCACCGGCCCCAGTTAGGGCTGACTGGGGCGGGGGAGGGCTGGGAGGGGGCATCAGATTGGGCCACCGGGCCCAGGAGGGGAAAGGGATCATTGGCGACACGCTCCAGTGATATCCTAACCCCTTTCCCGGGCCCGGCGAGCCCTACATGTGCTCCATGATATTATGCCAGTCATGTTGCCAGCACACATCCGAGTTGCTCCATTGGGGCAGCTGGGGCATTACTGGGTCTAGGTTGTCGTTGGAGCTAGGCGGTTTGACTCTGTGGAACCGCTGCTTCAGCATCTGCACTGGCAGCCCATTCGTTTCCGTGCCCAATTCAAGGTGCTGGTAATGACCTTTAAAGCCCTTCACGGTTTGGGGTGGGCGGGGCTGGGACGACGGACCGAAGACGTGATTCCAGAGAGCTCTCTGGAGCCGCGCCGCAAAGCAGTGGAATTCCCTTGATCCAGGCTGGATCGGGGCCATCTGCATCAGGAGAGATGTAGATGAGAGATTGGGGAGCAAACTGAGGGAACTGGTCAAGGCATTGAACCAGTTTCTGCTTGGTATTCCCTTTTCTGTCCCTGCTTTGTCGCAGACACCATTTTGGTGACTGTGAAGGCTCGCGTTGCCGCTCACCCGGACAAGAGGAAAAGATTTATTTTAAAGTAGACTCCTTCAACGTACCAACCTTGGACTGGAGTAAGAGTTTCTCTGCTGATCTGGAAGAGGAGCGGTGAGTGGGAAGACAGGAAGGCTGAAATTTATAGGCATCTAAAAGAAACTAAGGGGATAGGGGTGGACCTCCCCCCCCTTACATGGACTCTGCTTCCCTCTTCTTTGCCTGAGCTGTGCTTGTTAAACTGAGACATATTGAATTACAGAGGGAGCTGCATTCCTTTGATTCAGTCTGGGAAGTTAACCCTGAATGTGCCAAGATCTGGTCTGGGACTATGTACTTAGTGGAATTTGGCTTTGAATCTACTATTAGTTTTAATCTGGATTGTGAACTGTGATGCTTCGTGTGCCTTAAGTGGATAAGTTGGAAGTTGCAAGCAGGACTGAGATAAGGAAAAATGATGAAAGTAATAGAATTTTAAGTTGCTTTCCGTTGCAGTAGGAGGTGCACAGGAACTAGAGATTTATCAGATGATGGAATTTTTGCAAGATATGTGGGCCAGCATTAATCAATTAAAAGAGACTCTAAATATACTTTTGTTAAATCAAAATAAAGCCTCTGGAGAAAGACAACAGATATTGATGCAATTGAAGCAGATGCAGGATGCAAGACTTTTGAAGACACGGGCTGCAGTAATTACAGAGGAGATTGTAGAAATTCAGATCATGGAAGAAGTACACAAGACCTCTGAACAACTGGAGGCTGCAACCTTTAAACGGCAAACAGAAGAACTTACAGCAATCCAGGTTATGGAAGAATTAGACAAGTGGTCTGAACAACAGGAGGCTGCAACCTTTAAATTGCAGATGGAGAGAGCAACTTTCATGTTTAGAATACAGAATTTTTTTGCAAAGGACCGAGAAGATTTCTACTGGACTTTTATGGCGTGTTTGATAAAAGATTTGCAGATTCTGGAGGCAGAGGTGTTAGAAATTAGGAAGGGAACAGGTTAGATATAAAGTTTTGTGATAAAATAACTGACTGGGTAAAAACATTAGAAGTAACGAACAGACTACAGTGGATAATGGATTTTATAATAGACAATATAAAGAATTGATTGTATGATAAATATGTATGAAGTTTATAATTTTTCTATTGGATTTTGAAACAGTTAAGATATTATGATATTGGGGTTATAAATTTAGGATGAGAGATTTACCTATAAGAGTAAGATTAGATTTGGAACTTAGGTTATAAAATGGTTAAACTTTTATATAAAGGATTTTATATAAATTGTTTTATCGAGGGTGGTTAACATCAAAGAAGTTAAGTAAGATGTTGATGAAAGTGTAAAGTATTTGTTGGAAAGTTAATATGTTTTGGAGGAGGCTTCCTCTGATTTTGGAAGAGATATTATATGGTACGCTGTTGTTTTTATAAGATTTGTTTTTATTCAATATGATGATATCAGTAATGTTTTAAAGAGATAAACATATTGTTGTATATACGGTTATTGATATATGCTCAGCAGTGAAAAGTTGAGATTGAAATTGAGATTATACTAGATATTGAAGAGTTAATGATTAAGATTTATATTTGAGGGATTTGGATGTTTAAATTTAACGTTTAGGAGATGGAAATGTAAAGAAGAGAACAGACTGGTAGTAATTATTTTATTTTGATTAGATGGAAAGGTAATGATAAAAAAGAATATTATTATTGTATGTATTGATGTCCAGGAGGTGGAAATTGAGTAAATATGGTCCTAACTTTAGTTAGTAAGAGAACAGAGTGGTAGTAATTATTTTATTTTGATTAGATGGAAAGGTAATTATAAAAAAGAATATTATCATTATATGTATTGATGTGCAGGAGGTGGAAATTGAGTAAATATGACGGTAACTTTAGTTAGTATAATTGAATAGTTGAAAGAGTCATCCTATGATAAAATGATGTCCGGCTTGTTAGTGCTCCTAATGTGTCATGTTGATATCCCCCCAGTTTGTCATTCCCTGTTGTATCATTTTTGTTGTTAGGTAGGTAGTTAGTTAGTTAGGTAGTTAGGTAGTTAGTTAGTTAGTATTTTTATTATTGTATTGTCTTGTGTTTTATTGTTGTTAAATAAAATAAAAATATATTTAAAAAAAAAAAAAAAGCCCTTCACGGTTTGGGTCCAGGATATCTGAGGGACCGCCTTCTCCCATACATTCCAGCCCGCTCCCTTAGGTCATCTGAGGGGGCTCTCCTGCGAGTGCCACCTCTATCGCAAGTTAGGGGAGTGGCAACACGTGGGCGAGCCTTCTCTGCTGTGGCGCCACAACTGTGGAACTCCTTGCCAGGGGAATTAAGACCTACCAGTCCCTCAAGGCTTTTCGGCGAGGGCTCACAACATTTCTGTTTCGTCTAGTGTTTGGGTGATGGGTTGATGTCTGTCTTCTGGGTCTCAAGATGTTCAGTTCCATTGCTTCTCTGCTCTATATTGTCGCCCACCCAGTGGGTTTTATTTTTGTTAAAAAAAATTTATGTATTGTTTTAAAATTATGTATATTTTATCTTTGATGTTGTAAACTGCCTTGGGCATTTGCTTTGGCATGGGATACGGCGGGGTATATTTTTTTAATAAATAAATAAATAACACTGGGGGAAGGGAAAACTGCTTGTGCCCGCTGCGGCGGCCCTGGACAGGACTGGGATGTAAGAACGTAGGCAAGCAGAGAACTGATCTGGCCTCCTGCTGCCTTGTCACCCCCTGAGCAGGGCACTCACTGGAGCAACACACCAGTCCGGGGCAGCCGTAGCTCAGTGGTCAACACCCTGCTTTGCATGCAAGAGATCTCAGGATTCGTCCCTGGCACCAGCGCCACTTAGGGCGGGCATATGTGCCTGCCGGAAGCCCTGGAGAGCTGCTGACAGGCAATGTAGACAGAACTGAGCTGGGGGGGCTGAGGGTCTGATTCAGGAGAAGGCAGCTTCCCTCTGTCCCAAAACTTCCTTACTGCCTCCCCAAACAAGCTCCGGCTGGAAGGAAGAGACGATTTAAGGGCTCAGACACCCGTCTTCCCCATGCAGGACCTGGGTGTAAAATCTCGTATTTCACAGAGCCCTGCTTCATAACAAGAGGAAGTGTTAAGACTTGGTCCCTAAAGAAAAAGAAGAGAAGGATCATTGAAGGTGCTGGTTTCTGTATTTGGCTTAGATGACCAAAGAGGGCTGGCAAACCGGCAGGTTCCAAAGGGCTTTGTTGGCGCCATGACAGGCCGAGTCCAGGATGGCGTCAGCCAGAAGCCCTGGAAGAGATCTGGAAGCGTCCGTGGATTTTGGTACCAGGAGTAGATAAAAATAATCTCTTGGCCTCGCTTCTCCATGAAACCTCCCACATGAGGAACGAGACCAGACCTCTGTCGTGCCCCCAGGACAGGAAGCCAATCAGAGGCCAGCGTCTCCCTGGGGTCATCAGGCACAGGTGTTGGGTAACCACACCCTCTTCAGAGAAGCCTGATTAGTCCCACGTTCCCCTGGAGGAGTGGAGGAGGGGAAAACATCCTGCAAAATCCCTCCAGCAGCAGCGCCAGGTCCTGGACAAACCTCCAATTCACAAGCGAATACACTGGATGATACCTTGGAAGGAGAATGAGGAGGCCTGACAAGTCCTGTGGGTTACAAGCGGCTCATCTTGCAGGTAGGTACTCAAAGGGGATTTTGTACTTTTCACAATTGATTTCTAGACATTTCTACCCTGCCTTTTGGTCCCCAACAAGCATCAGTCAACAACTCTGGTACCCAACTCTGCAACAGCGAGGCACAGCAGGCCTGTCAGGGCACAAGTTCCAGCCCCACACGCCCCATTTCCATGGGGCAATCCTGAGAGTGAGAAATAAGAAGAGGGGCAATTCAAGCCTTTGCTTCTTACCCACCAGGAAAGAAGGGTGTCCTTACCCAGAGAGGCCACGATCCCGTAATTCTCCAGCATGACTTCCCTGTACAGAGCCTTCTGGCCTGGATCCAGCAGAGCCCACTCCTCCTCTGTAAAGCGCACAGACACCTCCCCAAAGGACACCAGACCCTGGAAAGAGAAAACAGTCTCCACAAATAATGTCCTACCCCTGCTACGTCCATGTAGCAGCTATTAAAGAATCAAAATGAAGGACTAATCATGACACGCAAACGGCCACCAGGAGTAACTGGGCCCCGGTGCTCCACTGGGAAAGGAGAAGGCAGAAGCTCCCCAGAGGGCATTGTAGGGCACTTCACACTCTTTCTGTGTCCTGAGTGGCTGGGAAGAAAAGGCTCCCTGCCTCTCCGCACTCCAGCCGTGAGATCAAAGGGCCCCCAGATGCCAGAAAAAGGGAACCTGCCAAGGAATATCTAGCAGTATGTCAGCTCAGTTAATGACCAGCATTCCAACCCTTCGAGGTCTGTGGAGTTCATACACACTCTTCTAGGTGGACAGATCGGATATCTTGTAGCACCAGAAAGGAAAAAAAGCTCTTTCAAGGCCTGCAAGGAAGAAGGAGGCACCCAAGCTGTTTCTGGCAGGTTGCCCTGGTGACCGGCCCCTTACCTGAGCTGTAGGCATCGTGGCTGATTCTGCTTCACACCAAAGAGGAGACGGCCTGGAACGTGGCCTAGAACGTGGCCCTTCTGCACTTCCACGGCCTGTGAGGGAGAGAAAGGTGATGGAAAGACTTGCACTCTTCATATCTTTTTGAACTCATTTCCTGGTGCAATTCTCTTCCCCTTTGCTCCATAGCGCCTCCCTCCCCTCCTCGAAATCTCCTTGCTGAATCTCCTTCTTCAAAGCCTTTCCAGGCCTACCAAGACCTGCCTGTCTGTATTTTCTGCCTCGGTTCAATCTTCCTGCTGTGATTCTTTCACTAAGCTGAGTCCCTGAGATTGAGATGTAGCAGCTACAAGACAGGAGCTGTATCCATTCCAGGGGATGTCTTGTACCTCGGGCCAGGAGAGCTGATTTGGGGGAAAACCCTGATTTGCAGGTGCAGCGGGTGGAAGAGGGCTGTATCAGTGGCGTAGTGACGCTACCCCCTACCGGGGTGGCGCCATGTTCTGATGCCCCCCCAGCTGGCACATGACGTCACCCGGAGGCCATGCCCCCCGGGTGACATCACGCGACCTGGAAAAAAGGCCCCAGTAGGTCTGGAGTTGCCTGGAACACCTCCCAGGCCTCGCCAGCCTCCGCTGGGGACGCTGCCGAGGCTAGGGGTCATCAGGAAGCCACTGCCAGGAACGGGAGCCGCCGCCGCCAGGTAATAGTGGCCTGACCTGGCTGGGCCATGGGGGGGAAGGGGACAGCAGCACTCATGAGGCGGCGGTGGCCCCCGTTTCCGGTGGCGCGGCTTCCTGATTCCCCCTGGCCTCAGCAGTGTTCCTGGAGGAGCTGTCGAGGCCTGGGAGAGAGGGGGTCAGCATCAAGGGGGCATCAGCAGTGGCGGGGGCAGGCAGCAGCATCACTCACCCGGCGGCTTCCATCCCCCCCGACTTCAGTGCAGGCAGCTTCCAAGCGGTAGGTGGCATCTGTGACAGCGGCTTCCATCCCCCCCTCCCCCCCGGCTTCGGCAAGTATCTCCAAGCGCCACTTTTAATTTTTTCCTTTTATTTTTATTTTCTGGGGCTGGCCTCTGCACCGCCTCTGCCCGTCCTCTCCTCCCTGCCCGGCTTACTGGGAACACCTCCCAGGCCTCTGCAGCCAGGCAGAGAGGAGGGGCAGATAGCGGAGACAACACCGAGGCCCTGGAAAGAAAACAAAAAGGGGAAAAAAATTAAAGCTGCACGAACAGCCCGGTGCCGCCGCCGCTGATGCCCCCCGGCCCTGCTGCCTGGGGAAGGACCACCCCCCTGCTCCTATGCCTCTGGGTTGTATGTACCTTTTGCCCGGGCAGTCATTTGGGGCTGTATCTTCCCCGCTCGGGGGCTGAGGGGTTCACCCTGCTTCGTGCTCCTCAGTTCCATCTTTTTGAGACCCCGCCTTAACTGTCTGGGTCTTTTGGATCAGGCCCAGATGCTGGAAGGATCCTTTTCCGTTGCAAATTCCAGCTCTCTTCCTTATTCTTTTTATCCCACCTGCCTTTTCTAAAACCAGCAGCACAGAAGAAGCCAAAGAACACAAAATGAGATATATACAGTAAATCAAAACTGCAACACAGGTAAAAAGCACCCAGCCCCTCAGTAGTTCCAGGAACAGTTTCGGGCTTCAAACTTTCGGGCCACAGTGTTTTGCATCATCGGCTTCAGTGCTGAATGGCCCCTTCTCGCCCTCTCTGTTCCAGCTACTCCCTGCCCCCCAAATAAAGCTATAGAAGGGGGGTTGTCGCAGCTCGTCTTCCCCCTCTCCCTCCCCCTTCTGTTCGAGGCTGGCCTTTGAGCCTGGCCACCCCTCCCCGCCCAGAAGCCATGCAGAGTTAAACACCGGTACTCTCCTCCTCCTCCTCGCCGCCCACCTGGGGGCTGCTCTCCCTCTCTCCGCTCCCTTCTTTCCCACTCACTGCAGTCCTGCGACCCCCCCCCCCCTTCGCCCCACGGGATTTGCACTCACCAGAGATGCTGCTGACCCCACACACTTGGGAGGGGGAGAGAAAGGAAGTGGCCAGAGCAGGAACTGGCTTCCTCACACTCCCCCCTCGTCATTGCCCCTCTAGGAATCCGGAGTAGCTCCTTTTAACCCTCCGAATGCCTGTCAGTCAAGAGGAAAGACTCTTCGCAGAGGGTTAGCCCTGCCTGGGTATCTTGTGCTACAGCATGTTGCAATGCACAACAACAAGCACACCCTTTAGGTCAGACTGAATTCATGTGCATTTTGAATGGGAGAACCTCCCAATTTTGGAGGTGTGTGATACGGTTGGTTCCTTAATAAGGGTGCTCCTGCAGCCCTGCATCTCCCCCCCCCCCCATCACGATTCTCAGGGATTTGATATCCTACCAACCTCGTACTCTTGGACAGCCTCCTCCCAAGAAATCGCCTTGTGGTTTTCAAGTTCCTTGGATCTGTCGCACACCACATAGTTGGGGGTTTCCTGGTCTTTACAGAAGAGTTTCAGGAGCTCCTGGTGTTTCTCGCAAAGTCTCTCTGCTTCTCTGTCCCTCGTTTGCCCTCGAAGACCGAGTTTCTTGGCTATTTCTGCGAAGTGAGCCAATTGTCCATTTGGGATGAAGTCCTTTCGCTGAACGGTTCGTCTGCAGTGAGGACAGCAGACAGGCACCCGCCACATCATCCACCTCCCCTTTCCCCCAGCTCTCGGTCAGGCCGGCTTGGCAGAAATTGTGCCCCCTCTCCGCAATGATCACTGGGTCCTTGAAATACTCCAGGCAGATGGGACACAGATCGCTTCATTGCAGAGATCCTTGATACCCCCCCCACACACACACACACACACGCTGCCATGTCTTTCTCGCTCACGGAAGGCGGGGTCACTTTTGTTGTCTCCGTTTTGTTGTCTTTCCTGGATCTCTGCTGATGGGTGAAAAACAACAAGTGAAAAAGCTGCTCCAGCTTAAAGGGCCTCCAGCTTTGGAAAGCGCTTTTTTGAAAGCAACGCAATGGGCATCCTTGTGAGAAACATTTCCAGGAGTGACATACGTGGCATTCACCCTTTTCAGACTGAAAGGACTGTGAAGCTGCTGAATGAATCACAACACCAAGTTGCAAAAAAGCCCCTCGCTCTCATCCATATACACCAGGGGTGCACAACTTGGCAGTGCGTAGCGGCCAAAATGAATAGACTAAACTTCTTTGGGGCCGCAGATAGGTGTCAGATAGGGTGGGGTGGGGTGGCAAGGAACCATGATGTCACTTCCTCAGGAAGTGACATCACAGGGGGCGTGTCCATGAGCCAGAAAATCTCCAGAAATGCAACATATTAATAAATAAATAATGAGCCACCTGTAGCTCTTCGACATATAAAGTGCAGCTCTCGGAAATATGTTGGCTTCTTAATGCTTCTTAAATATTGTGGCTCTCAAACATCTGAAGTTTGTCGTATGTGGCTCTTACATGAAGCACGTTTGGCCACCCCTGGTATATACCGTATATATATACCCATCAATCATCATCATCGGGGCCTTCCCTTCTGAAACCTTACATGGCGCGGAGGTTCCGTGTTGGGAAAAGTATTTCCTAACAAATTCTGTCTTGCACGTTCTGTAGCTCTCAAAGGCATAACCAACCAGCAGAGGAAAAACGTGCCCACCTCGAAGTGAGGGTCCAACTTGGGGACAAACGTTTGAGGACTTGCACAGATTCAAGTCATTTCTTTCATCTGATTTGTTTGTTTATAGTCATAATACACCTTATTGTACCCTTGGAATACACTACTTTGCACATGAAGTTCATTCTCCATTCATTCTGCATTTCTCGTCTCAGACTCAAACTGGGTATTTTTTTCAAGGATGAGGTGGATTTTCACTCTGATCCTACTCTGCCTAGCAACCAGTTTTCCTGGCCCAGGACCTATCCAGGGGCCCCTGACTGGGAATATCTGTTTTCCTGGCCCAGGAGCCAGGAATACTAACTGGGCGGTGGCTGGGCAATACTAGTCCTCCACCATTTGCATTGCTATAGGTAGCTGATTTACCATAGTACCGGAATCAAGACATGCTTCGCAGTGGCGTCGCTATCGTGAAGCGACGATAGCGGGCCGCTATAGGGTGACACGTGCACGCACGCGCGTGACGCGCATCACCTCCCCTGCGTGCGTTGCCTCTGATTCTGAAGACGTCCCCGGAGCCGGCTCCCAGCCTCGGAGGGGCCTTCCGAGGCCGGAAGCCAGCTCCGGAGACGTCTTCCCCGGCCGACGCGCCAGGGCCTACTGAGGAAGGCCCGCTGCGCTGAACGTTATAACATTTTTTGCGCATGCGCAGACCGTCCCTGAGGGAAAAGGGCTGCCCTTTTCCCTCCGGAACGGTCTGCGCATGCGCAAAAAAAAAGTTATATATAACGTTCGGCGTAGCGGGCCTTCCTCAGAAGGCCCAGGACAGCCGGCCGGGGAAGACTTCCCCGAGCCAGCTGCAACGATTAAGGGGGCGCCCGTGGCAACGGCCCATCGGGCACCTGGAGCGGCCCACGCGGGTGGGCGCGCACCCCACCCCAGGGCAGCGCACGCCCTAGTGATGCCACTGATGCTTTGGCCTAGAGCAGATCCGAGCCACTCCCAAGAGTGCACCATTGTTGCCCAATGCGATCGTGTCGTGGACCGGAAGCCACAATCGCATTGTTCAGCTGCGGTGCACTCTTGGGAGCAGCTCGGGTCCACTCTAAGCCGAAGCATGCCTCGGTTTCAGGACTATGATAAGGCTAGTTATGGGGGGCAATCATGTAAAGGAGGACTCTCGGATCCACTGCTACAGCCTGATTGCCATTGCCTGTTGGTAAGCCTTTCCAGGTCACTGGAAACCTCTGACTGGCTCACTGGGCGACTTACTGCTCCCCGACAATGGCCCATTGGTGGGGAGAAGGCACAGTAGACAACTCTCTTTCTTCCAGCGGTGCCATTTTACAATTCCTAGAGGCACCAGCTGCCCCCAGCACCGCAATGGTGATTATGGGGACATACCTGGGATTTGCCAATAGAATCGGGGAGACGACAGTCCACTGCTGCCCTCTGCCTTGCTGAGTGAACGTGTCTCGGGGGCTAGCCAGGCACAGGTGTGGGCCTTTTGTGGACATGGGCCCTGGGCCTGGCACCTGCCCCATCTGTGGAGCTATCCCTGCATCAGTCACAGACTGCTGCAAGGGCTGATGAAGACTTCTCTGAACAGGATGGTCTTCCGGTGGTCCATGGAATGCCAGTTGTGGTGGGAGAGAAGTGGCCTTGGGGACTGCTAAACCAACCTGGAGTTGACTGGGGCTGCCTCCCCTTTCTGATGAGCTGCACCTGCCAACATTCCCTCTTCTATACAATGGTTAAAGGTATAGCCACTTTGTGCTCCATTGTATCTGGTCACCCTGCCCAGAACGGAAAGGGGATTCAAATCTCCTCCAAAGCGGGATTCAAAGGGGATTTAAATCTCCCCTCCAAAGCCTCTGGCCCTGACCTCCCTCGCTGGCTACACCGGTGGTGTAAGTTGGATAGGATTGCGCCGTTAGGCTCACTTGCAGTAAGGCAGCAGGACTAAATGGTAGCGCCCAAGAAAGGCTTCACGGAAAAAGTGGTTTTGAGGAGGGATTTGAAGGCGGTAAGAGAGGGGCGTTTCCAACCTTGCCATCCACACACCTAGCAAGGAGCCAAATACTGATAATTCACCCTAGCAGGCCAGAGCTTTTGAATAAGCCAGGGCAAAATGAAAATATTAAACAAAAGAAAAGTTTATTTAGAAGAGAACACCAAACAAGCATTTATCGAAATAATTACAAATACAGCATGCTACCTAAAGAGGGAAAAATGCATTATCAAAGTAAGCATCTTGCCTTATGTATGTGTTACATAGAATTGTCAGACTATACCTCTTGCATAACACAGCCATCTGGCCCTACTTTTTACAATTGTGTTCCCCTCTCTATATATCTGTGTGCGTGTGTGCGTACACGTACACACACACACACACACACACACACACACACAAGCCAATCCAAGGTAACACTTCACACATCAGATGAAGTGGACTGTAGGCCATGAAGAATTTATGCTACAATAAATGTGTCTAAATCTCTCTTCAGGCACTTGCTCTCCAGGAAGAGCAGATGTGCTGTTTTTGCCCCACCCTGTGCAGATGCACATGCTGCTAGTCCCATTTCAGAGACATGCTGAATGCAGAGGGAGTCGGGGCACATCAGTGGGGCAGGACTAAGCAGCAGAATCCCAAAGGAGACCCTCGTGTTTTTTCTCTTCGCAGAATGGCAAACGTCTGAAGAGGGCTTAAAGTGCCACAAGCATTAGGCTAAGTGCAATGAAGCTGATTACTCAACTACAGCCCACTCCTCCTATCTGTGTTTACTCAGAAGTAACTCCCAAAACATTCAGTAGGACTTCTCCCAGTTTGGTGTGCATAGGATTAATTTTTAGTTAAATAGCAACACAAGCCTCACAAGGACAACATCTGGGATGTTGTTGGAATCCAAACCAGACTTCTTGTTGCTGGCCATTGCCACACAAACATATTTGGTAAAAAAAAAAAATCATATGGGACACACCCCATTGCTGTTTACAGCTCTTTACTCAATTTCCAAATGATCTAGACATTTTAACAGATTTCGGAGAGGCTGTTCATTGAGTTCTGCGGGTGATTCAAGATTAAAAAGCATCTTCCAGACTTCTACAACAGAGTTTTCCTCCATGCTCAAGGAATTTAAAGGGAACCTTGTTGATCTCAGGCAAGGATTGGGTGTGAAAGGTCCTGGGTTCAAATCCTGACCAAACATACCTTGCACCACTGGCTGTAGTAGCAGAAAGAGAGCTGGTATCTTTTAGAGAATTCATGAACAAGTCGATCAATGGCTACTACTCATGATGGCTCTATGCCGCATTGAGGTTCAGAGGCAGTATGCCATTTGCTGGTCAGCAACAGTGGGAGAGGGACAGACCTTAACACTGGGCTTCTGGGCTTCCCAGAGACATGTGGTTGGCTAACAGGATGCTGGGCTTCGTGGACTTTCTCTGTCAACCAGCAAGAATGATGTTTTTTGCAGGGCTTCCATTTCATGCAGTTTTCCTTTCTTTCCAAACACCCAATCTTTTCCCACATGCAAATCAGTCATGCAGTTCTCTTTCCTGTGTAGCTCCCGAAGAGGGCTCTTGCAAGGCTTGATTCTCTAATAAGCGGCTTTCCATGCTTCAATGAAAGGGCCTCTTCTTCAAAGTGATGGCTGCAATGAAAAACAAAGAATTGATGGGAAAGGGGAAGGATAACGAGGCAAAACACAAGAACCAAAATAATCAGTGAGCTGTTGAAATGAAGCCTCTGCCGCAGGCAGGTAGCAGAACCCAGATCTTATAATTCCCACCCACCAAACCCACACTGTTAGCCATGCAACAGGCATTGCCAGCTTCTTCTTGTGCTTGTCCTACCTAGACTAAAAGTCAGTTCTCTTTATATGCGAATTCACTACCTTTCTGCACCTTTTCCAATTCAACTATATCCTTTTTGAGGTGTGGTGACCAGAACTGGACACAATACTCCAGATGTGTTCTTTTTCAAAGGTTGGGGTTTTTAGACATGGTTTGATGGTTGCCTTAACCCATGACTTACAGCGCAATCCAACTTAACTTTTGTGCCAGTTTAACCAGCGGCGCAGCAAGAACGGGAGGCCCCAGAATGGAAAAGGGATTCAAATCCCCTTTGAATTCCTATTTTGGAGGGGATTTGAATCTCTTTTCTGTTCTGGGGCCTCCCGTTCTTGCTGCACCGCTGGTTAAACCGGCACAAAAGTTAAGTTGGATTGCGCTGTAATACTGTTAAGTCCGGAAGGTATTTCCCCGAGCTGGAGGGTTCTAGAGCTTTATTTTAAAAAACATCTTGTCTTCCCTACTTTTTCTGCAGGGATTTCAGATTTCACAATACCAAAATATTGTTTATGAATTTTAAAAGATTTGCAAATTTGGTGAGGTATTTTTGTTGCTTGTTTTCACTTTTTTTGTGTACAGTTTGGTGCATTTGAGGGTTTCTTTTTTGTTGAAAAGTCAGATTGTGATCTCTTTCAAGTCATGTTTGTCTGTTGCATTATAAGTGGTTGTGTCAAGTGTTTATACAATTAATCATAATTTTAACGTATGCAGTGAATTTTGGGGGAGGATCTCTCAAGGATAATGTGCACATGCACATAACTGGTAATCCATTAGAAAACAGAATATTCACCTCAACTGGTCAATTTGTGAATGTGGAAATAAAAATAGATTTTGGCTAGCCACCCTTAGGTCAGCAGTAATGAAAACATAAAATATTGGCTGTGAAGAGATGCTAAAACCATGGCACTAAAAAACCATGAATGGGCAATTTCTCCCAATTTTATAAGCATACAAGTAACCCTGACCCTCAAAAGCTTACCACTTACCTTGACAATGTAGATCATCGTCCAATACAACCGGAACATTGCCTCCTCCTCCTCAGTCAACCTATAAAATGGAGACAGAAACAAAAAAAGGAGATAACTGGGCTACAGAATCACAAGTCATGCGGTATAGATGGATTCACGACTGATGCTTCAGGGTTGCAGGTGGCCCTGTTTGGCCTACATATCTATTGGCAAACAGATTCAGAGCTTGCTGTTAGGAAGGACAGATGTCATGGTTGTTTCATGGTTTTATGTATTTGTATTTCTGTTATACTTTTATATGGTGTAAGCTGCCTTGCGCACTCTTTTCGAGTGGAAAGGGTGGATACACACTCTCCCCTCCACCACACTCCCTCTCCATTCTTTTCCAATCCATGGAATGAGGGGAGGGTGGAGGAGGAGGGTGGGGGTGAGTGGACAGATAAAGATGGGCACCTCCTACCAATCTGCAGCCTGAGGCGACCATCTCAGTTAACTCACACTTAGCACTCTGTCATTGAGCTACAGCGCCTTCAGGTTTCTCTCCCATGTACTCGGATGTTCAGAGACGTTTGTCTGAGCAGTTGAACATTTCCCACATCCCAGGCATTTATAAGATGTCTCACCTGCATGGACTCTCCAGTGATTCACAAGGTTTGATCGCTGCGTGAAACATTTCCCACACTCTGAGCATTGATATGGTTTCTCTCCTGTGTGGACTCTATAGTGACTCACAAGATTCGCTTGTTGAGTGAAACATTTTCCACACTCCTGGCACTGGTATGGTTTCTCTCCTGTGTGGACTCTCCAGTGATTCACAAGGTTTGACTGTTGACTGAAACATTTCCCACATTCCGAGCATTGGTACGGTTTCTCTCCCGTGTGAACTCTCTGGTGTTCCACAAGATGCGAGCGATGAGCAAAGCATTTTCCACACTCCAGGCATTTAAAGGGTTTCTCTCCCGTGTGGACTCTCTTGTGCTCCACAAGGGCTGAGCGATGAGCAAAGCATTTTCCACACTCCAGGCATTTAAAGGGTTTCTCTCCTGTATGGACTCTCTGGTGTTCCACAAGATGGGAGCGATGACCAAAGCATTTTCCACACTCCTGACATTTAAAGGGTTTCTCTCCTGTGTGGATTCTCTGGTGTTCTACAAGAACAGAGCGATGAGCAAAGCATTTCTCACAGATGAGGCATTTATAGGGTTTCTCTCCTGTGTGGACTCTCTGGTGTTTCACAAGGTCTGAGCGTCGAGCGAAGCATTTCCCACAGATGAGGCAGTTAAAGGGCTTCTCTCCCGTATGGACTCTCTGGTGTTTCATAAGGTCTGAAGGGTAAGAAAAACCTTTCCCGCAGTCCAGGCATTTAAAGGGTTTCTCTCCAGTGTGGAATCTATGATGTTTTGCAGCAGATAAACGGTCAGCAAAATATTTCCCACACTCCAGGCATTTATAGCGTCTCTCTTCCATGTGCATTTCCTGGTGTTTGAACAGAAATAGTTGCCAAGCAAAACGTTTCCCACACTCCAGGCATTGATAGGGCTTCTCTCCTGTGTGAATTCTCTGATGTCTAATAAGGTTTGCTTTTTGAGTAAAACTTATCCCACAATCTGCACACACCTCTTCATTCCAAGAGTCACCTGGTGAGATAAAGATATTAAAATATATAACCAATTGTCTATGGTGGCTGCTTAGTTGGGGGGGGGGGGAGACTCAGAGGCACAGAGACAGGACATAAATTAATAAAAACTGAATGGTATGGTGAGAGTAAAGAGATAATTTTTTTCCATTGTAGAAGAATTCAGGATCACCCAATAAAATTGGTAGGACAAAACAGACAAAGGGAAGTACTTAATTGCACAAAGTACCTGTGCCATCCTGACCTGGCCACAGTGGTCCATGCCTTAGTGACATTGCAACTAGACTACTGCACAACAATCTAAATGGGGCTGCCCTTGAAGACGGTCCAGAAACTGCCATTGGTGCCGAATGTGGCAGCCCATGCAGCTGCGGGAACTTAGCAATTCGACTCTGTTGTACCATTGATCTGGTGGCTGCACTGGCTGCCAGTTTGTTTCTGGGCCCAATTCAAGGTGCTGATTTCAACCTTTAAAGCTCTTAATGGCTTGGGGCCAGAGTATCTGAAGACCCACCTTCTCCCATATAGACTGGCTTGACCCCTACGATCTTCGGGAGGGTCTTGTTTGTGTACTGCCCTTGACAGAAGCAAGGAGGGGCCTTCTTGGTGGCGGCCTCCCAAATGTGAAACTCCCTCCTGGGCAAATCACCCCCCTCCTTGGACACTTTCTGATGGGATTTGAAGACTCTTTTATTTAAAATGGCTTTTGGTGGTGAGCAGGGTGGGGGGATTTAATGGTTGGGGGATACTGATAAGGGACTGTGGGAGTTTTTATTATCCGAGGATTTTATATTTTTATGGCTGCTGTTTTTATGCCTTTACGTGCTTATGTTTTTATGCTTTAGGCTGCTGTTTTAGGTCTTCTGCTTGATAGCTACTGTTTTGTGTTGTTTGTGATTTTATTATGTAGTTTTTACATTGCAAACGGCCTTGGGCACCAGGTTGTGTTACCTGGGGAAATGCAGTATATAAATTTGCCAATAAATAAAAATAAAAATGCATGGAACTCATAATCACAGGATTTTTTAAAAAAGGATCAACTGACACTAGATGGTGTTTTTTTTTTAAGAGGATCAATCAGAATCATGGAAGGTCGACCTATCGGTGGCATTCCTGAGTTCCTGCAAAGGGACTGGGAGAGGTGACTAACTCTCGGTTTCCTTTTTGCAGTCAGAGCAATCGCTCATTTATTTTTCATCATGATTGCAACTTTGCATCTGCAATCATAGAAAAAGAAAACCATATGAGCCACTAAAGTGCTGGAAGGCAAGAAGCAGAAGCTACTATAAGGAGAAAAGTGCCAAGGAGGAATGTGAAAGGCACAGTGGTCCCAAAATTCTTCAAAAGCATTTTGCTTTTGCCAACCGGCCACATATTATAGTGATATTTGCGAGGCATTTCCATAAACCTAAAGTGACTTAACGGACTGTGATCTGTGTATGAATTCAAGCATTGCAGACATTATGTATGGTAAATATGGTCTCTGCAGTTAGTACTGCTGGGTAACCTGAGCTAGCCCACATCAAACCTCATTAGTGAAACTCGCCTCTTATGACTGCAATGCTTGAATAATGGGCTGCCACATTCGGCACCAACTGCAGTTTCTGGACCGTCTTCAAGGGCAGCCCCATTTAGATTGTTGTGCAGTAGTCTAGTTGCAATGTCACTAACAGCGCAATTCTAACTAACTTTCCAGCACCAGTGTAGCCGTGCCAACAGGGCACACACTGCATTTTGCAGTGCAGGGGCAATCATGGAAGCCTCTTCAAGGTGAGGGGACATTTGTTCCCTCACCTTGGGGCTACATTGCAGCTGCACTGGCACTGGAAACAGCTGGAAAGTTGGTTAGGATTGGACTGTAAGGCATGGACCGCTGTGGCTAGGTCATAATGACTGCAATGCTTGAATTCATACACAGAACACAGTCCGTTAAGTCAGGGAAATCCTCCAAAAGGGAAGTCAAAGCATGAAAACTGTGAGCGGCAAAGATCCTTGACACGAAGTTGGAGAGCTGCAGCCTGAATGTGTGAATACCCTCTATCAAGGGTAACTGTGCCACAGAAAAATTGGCAACAGAGGTGGAAGTCACTGAGATGAGGCTAAGAGGACTGAACAGCCTGGCTATGCAATGCCCTCTGGGTGACATATCCTACATTTTCAGTGAAATGACTGCCTGTTCTCTAGGGATTAGGCACAACTACGAAGAGGTGTTTTTGACAGAGGGAAGTCCTTTTCCCTCTCGCACAACATCAGAACCAGGGGACATCCATTAAAATTGAGTGGTGGGAGAGTTAGAACGGACAAAAGAAAATATTTATTTACCCAGCGTGTAATTCATCTGTGGAACTCCTTGCTACAGGATGTGGTGATGGCACCTGGCCTAGATGCCTTTAAAAGGGGTTTGGACAGATTCATGGAGGAAAAGACCATCACAGGTTACAAGCCATAAGCAACCTCCTGGCTTTAGAAGTAGGTTTTCTCTGCGCCAGGTGCAAGGGAGTGACAACAGGAAACAGGTTATCTTGTTGGCTGTGTGCTCCCTGAGGCATCTGGTGGGGCCACTGTGAGATACAGGAAGTCGGACTAGATGGGCCTTTGGCCTGACCCAGGAAGGCTCTTCTTATGCAGTGGCGTCGTCTGATATGGGGCGGTGGTGCGGTGGGCCCCAGGGCATTGGGGCGGAAAGGCTCCGTGGGGGGCGGGAGCCTCCTTAATTTTCGTTTTTTCGTTTTTTAAAAAAAGGTTTTTTTTAAGGTTTTTAACGCTAACGGGGCTTCTAAAAGGGCTTCTAAAAGGGTATGTGTGCTTTGCCAAACTTATCTGTAGTTCTAGGAACCTCCAGCGATGATCAGGGGCACAGATCATCCCTCTGCAGCTCTGCTCCCGGTCGCGAACTCTGCAAAGCGTCCAGGAGCGCGCTGCAGAGTTAATGCATGCGCAGAGCGACGATGTTTCCAATCGTCGCTCTGCGCATGCGTTAACTCTGCAGCGCGCTCCTGGGCGATTTGCAGAGTTCGCGACCGGGAGCAGAGCTGCAGAGGGACGATCTGCGCCCCTGATCATCGCTGGAGGTTCCTAGAACTACAGATAAGTTTGGCAAAGCACACATACCCTTTTAGAAGCCCTTTTAGAAGCCCCGTTAGCGTTAAAAACCTTTAAAAAAACTTTTAAAAAACCCGAAACTCATTATGCAAATTAATTATTTAATTTGCATAATGGGGCGGCGGGCTTTTCCGCCCCAGTACCACGGGCGCCTGGCTACCCCTCTGTTCTTATGTCAGCTGGTTTCCTCCACCCTCTTACCTGAACTGCTGTCAGAGATGTACATTTCATCTAAGTCTTCTGGGTCCAGCACCCACGGCTCTTCCCCTTGTTCTAGCCGAACAATAAGATCAGGCTTGGAGACCGAAAAACCTTCCCAGGAAAGAAAGAGAATACATGGAGCATAAAGAGGAAACTGGTATGTACTTGACATGAATTACAGCATTAAAACACAACCTTCCACTCACTGCATCCAGATAGAATATTTAGTTAAAAGAAACTTAGTTGTGTAATGATATAGGTCTCCTTTTTGTTATTTTTTTTAAACAAACTAATATTTTTCTGCATACCTGAGGAATCCCAGAAATATGCAAAAAGCTCTGTAGGAAATCATCTTTCTCTCTGTAGGTAATCATCTTTCTCTTTTATTGGCTAGCTTGCGGCCACCAAGTATGGCATTAGAGGGGATGAATCTTTCTTAAAATAAGAGTCCGCCCACATTATTCGCAGGGGTTTGGTTCCAGCCTCCCTGTGGATATCACGAATCTGTGGGTGCTGAAACCCAGCACCCGATGCCACAATAACTTATTGGATCCTGCAAGAGGAGGCCTCACACCAGGCCCACAACTGCCTCTGTGGGCCTCCACGGGCCTCATAACGTGTCTCCGAAGTGACCGGAAGTCACTTCTGGTTGCTTCACAGATGCGTTCTAAGTCCTGTGGATGCCTATGGAGGCGGTTGTGTGGCCAGCGCAACGCGGAAGACGCCTCCTGAGGCTTCCGGCTTGGCATCTGCGGATGGTGAAATCCGCAGATGCCGAGACCGCGGATACCAAGGGGCCACTGTATACAGGACTGAGAGGAAGTACTGTACAGAGAGATGTTTCAAAACATTCCACCTCCTACTAAGGATGCCAGTTCCTTACCCAATGAGGCCACATTTGTGTAATTCTCCATCATGACTTCCTTGTACAAAGCTCTTTGATCGGGATCCAGCAGAGTTCCTTGGCCCTCTGTGAAATAGATGGCCACGTCATCAAAGGTCACCGGCACCTGCAAGAACAATGAGATCTTCCCTCAGTAATTAATTTAATTACAAGCCATGAAAATCTGCATGCTTTCTTCCCTCAGTCTCTATTTCTCCAGAAACACTCTCAGGAGCTTCACCAAGAGTGGGGAACAAGATTTTGGATTATGCTGAAATGGATAAACTTACAATTTTTAATTAAGGAAAAGTCAGTTAACCTTTTTGTGAATAACTGGAAACCATTTACTGTATTGATTTTTTAAGAGAGAGGGAGAAGAACGATGTGATGATATGCGGATTTAATGAATAGAATTTTGGTGATATTTTGGCTTAGTTGGATATTATTTGTAGAAAATAGTGAATAGCATGAACAGGAAGATAGTGGAGGACAGGAAGGCCTGGCGGGATATGGTTCATGGGATCACGAAGGGTCGGACACGACTTAACGGCTGAACAACAACTACAAGTATTGCTTCGCGCTTGCTATAACTTTACGAAATATGTATTGTTTTTATGTTTTAAATATTATATTAATAAAAATATATATGTAAAAAAAAAAGAGTGGAGAACAAGAGTCAACCTTCACCTTTCCTGGAGTCAGAAAGGGACATTTTCCATCCCTTTCATTTGGGAAGAAGATTCTGAGTGGGTGTCTCATGTTTTCAAAAGGGGAGAGAGCAGACAGACAGGTCCTGGAACATCAGCATACAAACTAGCATTGGGTGGTTTGTATCTCCATTTGTATTTGATCCCCTAGAGCACATTTATACTCTTCCCTTTCCCATCCAACACAAACCCTCCAGCTGCTTCCTGATCAACTCCTACCTGCACCTCCTCAGCCACAGCCATTTCTCCTGACTCAGAAGCAGGTGGCAATACAGTTTCTATTGTGGATGTCATTCTGCACTCTGCAGGGGGGGAATGTGGGGTGGGGGAGAGAAGAGCAAAACAAACTTTAGTAAAACACATTTTCTACATCACTGTATCTTAAAAACCAAGTTTATATCTGATGTGCAAAATTAATCTATGGAATTCACTGCCACAAGATGTGCAGATAGATAGTAGCGTAGATAGCTTGAAAGGAGATTAGCTCAATGAAAGAGTCAAGAAAACTGCATACTATCTCCAGATTCAGAGGCAATATGTCATGCTGAAGGGAAATGAAGATAGCTTCTGTCAGAGAGAGAGAGAGAGAGAGAGAGAGAGAGAGAAAGAGAGAGAGAGAGTGTCTATTAGCTTTTCAAAGTTACAGGCTTGACTCATATTCTTAGTGCTGCCAACAAGAGTTTTAACCTCTGTTTCATATCTTGTATAAAATGTGTATCTTTCAAAATCCCATTTTTATTTGGTAAATAGCAGTATTGAAATCTTGGAATTATCAGTTCATAATTGTCCTGATCAAAGACTGACAGATTCACAGCACAATCCTGTGCATGTCTACTCAGAAGTCAGTCTCATTGCGTTCAATGGGGCTTACTCCCAAGAAACTGTGTATACTATAGGATTGCATTCTTCAGCGGCTAAACGACAAGACTTTTCATTGCCTGAAGTGTTCAAAAATAATACCACCATTTCCTTGGAGTTTAATCCACTCAAAAGTACTGTATATCAATTTCCTGTATGAAATATTTTCAGTAATTAGCAGCATTCACACTCAAGCTTACATTTTGAGATTCAGAGCCCAATCCTATGCATGTCTACTCAGAATTAAGTACCATTATAGTCAATGGGGTTAACTCCCAGGGAAGTGTGGATAGGATTGCAGCCTCAGTTGCTCCATCTTTCAAATAGGCTCACTTCTTCACTCAACAGCCTTGATAAAATCTCCACATTTACTCCTGGTATCATGTTGTGTTATTATCCAAGAATTAATTTGGAAAGAAAGCTATTTAGTATAGATTAAACATTACACTCAATCCAGACAGCTCTTTGCATGTTATCCTGATCAGTCCAACTCTTCAACCCCAAGTGCCAATTTACTAACCCAGTGGTTCTCAAACGTTTTAGCACCAGGACCCACTTTTTAAAATGACACTCTATCGGGACCCACCTAGTTTTACGAGATGTTCAAACATTTATCTCCCTATATTTAAACAAGCTTGCAAACTGCAGGAGCTCAGCTTTCTGAAGGGCAAGCTATTAGCAGCTATCTGATTTTTGAATAGCCTCAGAGCTTGTGGCAATTGCTTATCTGATCTTTCCATCACCTGGGACCCACCAGAAATCAGATCACGACCCACCAAGTGGGTCCCAACCCACAGTTTGAGAAACACTGTACTAACCTATTCCTATAAGAGGGGAAGTTTGGCTTGCTGTTTTTGCTGCTGCCACATACTAAGAGTCTTGTGGCACCTTAAAGACTAACACACTTATTCTAGAATACATTTTCATGGACTATGGTCCCCTTCATCGAATGCTATTCCTGTTTAGGACTCCAAGATTACCTCCAATACAGGACCAGCCCCAAACTGCCCAGCACCCAAGGTGCCATGCCAAAAGCTGCCTCTCCTTAACTAGTGATGTGCTGCACCTGCACTCTGCACCTCCCACTCCCTGCATTGGAAAAGGAAGAGAGAGATGGAGCAAAAGAGGAAGTGAGGAGGAGAGGTACTCAGAGCCAACCACTCTCCTCCACACTTCCTCTTCCTTTTCCAATCCAGGAGCAGCAGCAGAGGCCAGTGGGCAGAGATTGGCCCCCCATGCGAATCTGCTGCCGGAGTCTTCCTCAGCCTCCCTCAGCCTCATGAATGGCCAGCCCTGTCCCAATGCTTAAAGGTAGATGTCGTCATCATCATACCAGATATTCCCAGTGAAAAGGATCTCAGGTCAGTGCTGGGAAAGACCCCGGGCCCGGACTAGACCTTGGAGAGCGGCTGGAAGCCGACAGACAATTCGGGGCGTGATCATGGAGCAATGGTCGTCGCCTGACCCTGTATAAAAGTAGCTTCACAGGTTTAAGAGGCCCAAGGACGCACACAGATGGTGGAGCCAGCGTTTCTCGCACACTGCAGCTGCATCAGTCTCGCCCCTGTCTCCCTTCCTCCAGGTGCTCCCAGAGGGGCAGCCAGGCTGGTCCGCCGCAGCCACGGCCACAACGGGCAGGCAGAGAGGCTTGTTTGTGGCAGGAGCGCTGGCGGGCTAGGAGCGACTTCGCCGGCCGCAGCAGCAGTCCCAAGCGCGACCGAGGGGCCGCTGCGCTCCGAGTCCCCCGAGTGCCAGAAGCCTCTTTGTTGCTCCCCGGAGGGGGCTCCGCGTTTCCCTTCCGTTGGCTGGGAGGCTTTGTTTCCTTCCCCGTCTTTCTCCCATGCCAAAGGGGATCCAAATGCGACCAGATATCTGCCCCCCCTCCTCGAAATAGATAGCAGGCTAAAGCAGACAAGGGACAGAGCCCCCCCTCCCTTCCAGTAGCCCGTCCCGCTCCCCTCACCACCCCCTCCACTGTGCACAGCTCCTGCAGCCACAGGCTCTTGCTGCTCCCTCCCTGCAACGCCTCCATTTGCCTCCTCTCACCCCAGCAAGCACAACCTCCCGCCTCTCTCCTCGCTTAGTCGTCTTCAGGCTTCCCCAAACCAAACAGGCAGTCAGACTCTTCTGCAACACAGGCGAGAAGCCCCCCCCCCCCGCACTTCTGGCAGGAAACCCCTCCAAGGCGACTGGGAACTGTAGTCCTGTCCTGGCTCTTGAAACGTAGAGGCTTCTGGGAATTGCAGTCTTTTGTTTAACCAACAACAGGCTCTCTCTGCTATGGCACCACTGCGCCGTGATGCAGGAATGATAAATGACGCACCAATCAACTATAACACCACAGAGCCTGCCCATGCCAACTGCTGCTCCCCTTTTCCCAACGGAGCCAACCTCTGCTCTCCCCACTCTCCGATGTTCTTGCTCAGCACCCTCCTCCCCTTCACATTTCCTCTTCCTCTCTCTGTCCCCCTCTTTCTTTTCCAATCCAGGGAGCTGAAGGAGCAGCAGTAGCGGAGGCAAGTAGGTGGGCAGAGATGGCTGCCCCTCCACCCAGTAACGCAGCTAGAGAGGGGGACCACGGGGGGGGGGGAATGTATCATCATTACCCTGCCCCCCTGCCTTTGGAATGGCTTGGGGTCAGGGCGAAACCATCAAGAGCCATTCCAGAGGCAACAAGCGGGCCAATGATGCACCGCTCTAGCTACGCTACTACTGTACTGCCCCCACCAATCTGCTGTCTGAGGTGACTGTTTCAGTTGGCCTCATGGTGGAACCAGCCCCGCTGCACTGGCTGATAGCAGGCAGCAAAAGCTCAATTCTGTCAATTTTTCCTCTATCCATAACTACCCCATATACACGGTGCATCTACTTCCCCCCAAAAGGAGTGGGTTCTCTACCTCTTCTATAATTAAACACTGTGGCTGTTATCAGCCTCCACGCAGGTGCAGGAAGCCCACACTGGTTTCCAATCATTCCAGCTGCGCCCTCGAGTCACTTCTTGGCTCTTCGTGAAGAATCTGCTGTACGTGGAGATGTAAATAGGAAGGAATCCTGTACCTGTGACAAAAATCTTCTTATGTTCTTATGTTTAATCCCTTGCCACCCTTTCAGCAGCCCCACCTCTGCAAAGGAAGTGATGCTTCGGCAGAAGCAGCACTGCTGAAAGGGCAGCCCACATGATACATATCTCCAAGATATGGGCTCTCCAAAATACCAAGGTTTGCATATTTTCCTCTTCTGTCTTTTGCAGCTAATGAGTTCCTAAGTGAGAAAAAAGTGCTTATTTCTGGTCTGGGGCTTTTCAGTCTAGAAAAAAGGCGCCTGAGGGGGGACATGATTGAGACGTATACAATTATGCACGGGATGGAGAGAGTGGATAGAGGGAAATTCTTCTCCCTCTCGCACACCACCAGAACCAGGGGACATGCACTAAAATTGAGTGGAGGGAGAGTTAGAACGGACAAAAGAAAATATTTCTTTACCCAGCGAGTAATTCATCTGTGGAACTCCTTGCCACAGGATGTGGTGATGGCACCTGGCCTAGATGCCTTTAAAAGGGGTTTGGATAGATTCATGGAGGAAAAGACCATCACAGGTTACAAGCCATAAGCAACCTCCTGGCTATAGAGGTTTTAGGGCTCAGTCCAGCCCAACTCAGGCACAGTTGAGGCCCAATTGTGGCACAATTGGGGCCCAAAATAGGACCGAGTTAGGCTGCAACTGTGCCTGAGTTAGGCAGGAGGCAAGAGCAGTGGGCCAGGATCGAGGCAAAACTTACCGCAGAGGCAGGCAGGCCCCTGTGGGGAGCTGTCAGTCTTGTGGAAGCGAAGAGCCCCCTCCTCAGCCCGTCTGCGTGCACCTACCACAGCTGCTGCAGCGGTCGCAGCAGATGGGCAGCCACAGGTGGGCCTGCAGGCACTGGGCGTGCGACAGTCAGCTGAAGGGCAGAGGTTGTGCCAGTGCCAGCTGCCCCAGGGCACCCTGGGCATTAGCCACCTGCCGCAGGGGGGAGTGCCACTGCCCTCCCTCCTGCAGACTGCGATGCCACCCCCAAGCCACGGTGAGGCTGCACGTGGGAGTCATGGGGGGGTGAGCGGGGGAGAGAAGGGAAGGAGAGGGTGGGAACGGCATGCACAAGGGGGGTCTCATGAGGTCTGGAACCGCCTCCGCCATGACATGCCCATGCGCTGCCTGAAGCCCTGGGCCACCAGGGCCGTGGCTATGCCCACAAAGAAGGCATCCCGGTATGCCTTCTGCTCCGTGCCCCGGCCAAGACCGAGAGATGCCTTGGGCTTGTCTGCTGTGAGCGGGAAGGGCTCACGCAGCTCATCACTCCCCAGATGGGGCAATGTAGGCGCCTCGCGGCAGGCGCTCTGGCGGGGTGGGGGGTGCCAGCGTCCATCATCAGGGAGTGGGAGGGGAGGCAGGCACACAGGCAGGCGGACAGGGGGTGCTGGGGAGGGACACGGGTGGGTCAGAAACAGACAACAAGGCTGGTGGGAGAGGAATACAGGGAGAGGGGTCTGCAGAGACCAATAGGGACACAGGGGTCACTTCGCAGATGGAGGCAATGCAGGAACGGGCGCCTCTCATGCAGACGGACCGAGGGCGGAAACGGACGCTGTTGACGGGCAGACTGAGGACGGAAACGGACGCCGTTGACGGGCGGACTGAGGGCAGAAACGGACGCCGTTGACGGGCGGACACGGATGCCGTTGACGGGCGGACCGAGGGTGGGTGAGAGCCCCGGTTGCTGAAAGGGCTCTTCACGGACGTGGGGGACGTGCGCCATGTCACCTGTCACTGTTTGCCTGCCTGAGAGGCCCCCCAACTCCCCCCTCCCCTCTGAGCCCTGAGGGTCTGGCAGCCCCCCTGCTGTGTTCTCCCTGGGCTGGCTGTGGCAGGCCCTGGCTGGGATTCATGCAGGGCCTTGTGTGGTGGGCGCTGTCTCTCTGTGTGTGGGGCAGTGCTTGTGTAACATTAGGGTCATGGTGTTCAAGGGGCCTTTGCCCAAGGGGCATCTTTATTGTTCTGGAACATTGGCAGGGATGGCCAGGCGAGGCTGCCAGGGGTAGGCACAGCAGCCACTCAGAATGTAGCAGCAGCAGCTGAGGAGGGTTGCAGGGCAGGCTCCCAGACCTCTGGCAGCATCGAGGCAGACGACCATGGGGCAACCAGACTGCGGGCCCAGGGGTGCTCCGCAGAAGGTAGGTGGTGGTGGACATTCCTGGGGAGACATAAATCACAGGGGTGTTCCATGGCAGCTGCTGTGTGGTAGCAATCCCCATTGAAGAAATGCCAGTGTGCCGGTTGCAAAGGGCTGCAGGGAGAGAAATCAAACACAGCTGAGTGGTGTGACACACATAGCCTGGTCTGCGCTCCTTCCCTGGGTGTAAGGTGAGCATGATCCTGTAAGGGAAAGGGGGTCAAAGAGAGAGACAACAACACAACTTGGGGGTCACAACCATGGCAATCCTAGCAATACTGACCTGTCAGTAGACCCTGTGGAGAAAAGAGGGGGGGGGGGGAACAGCTGGTGTCTACATATGGGTTACAGTTCCACACTCATGGCATTGTGTGCTCACATTCATACAGGCAGCTATGAGACAAGACATTGGTATAGAGGCATATCATGGCAGGCTATGCAGGCAGCTATGAGACAAGACATTGGTATAGAGGCATATCATGGCAGGCATTGCAGGCAGCTATGAGACAAGACATCGGTATAGAGGCATATCATGGTAGGCATTGCAGGCAGCAATGAGACAAGACATTGGTAAAGAGGCATATCATGGCAGGCATTGCAGGCAGCTATGAGACAAGACATTGGTATAGAGGCATATCATGGCAGGCATTGCAGGCAGCAATGAGACAAGACATTGGTAAAGAGGCATATCATGGCAGGCATTGCAGGCAGCTATGAGACAAGACATTGGTATAGAGGCATGTATCCTACCTATATTTCTCTATGCAAAGAGGCAGATGTCAGACCACATGTCAGCATGAACCCTGCACTTACCTGCTGGTGTTGTTGCCTGTGGGGGGTGGGGAGAGGGGCTGGGAGAAAGACATGGGTTAGCAAACACTTGCATGGAGACAGCTGCCCAGGCACAGGAGTACACAGTTTGGCCACAGGCAGAACAGCCCTCTCTGCCCTAGAGGGGGGCAGAGAGGAGAGAGGAGAAGAGAAGAGAGAAGTGGGGTGTTAGAAAAGTTTTCAAAGTCCCACTTTGTGGCTGCTGGGGGACAGAACCCCACGCGCTCAGAGAGAGAGAGAGAGAGAGAGAGAGAGGAGGGCTGGGGCTGGGCTTTTGTGGGAAAGAGGCTGGGTGGGGCTGGGTGCTGATAGGATAACTATTTGGGTCCGTGTCCAGAGTTAGGCCACAACTGTTCGGTCCTAACTCAGGCCCAACTCGGGCCCAGGGTGTTAGAACTTTTCAGGAGAGAGCTGGTGTGGGTAAGGTAAAATGGCTCCTATGGGTCTCCTCACATTTGGGTCCACCCTTTTTGCTGGCCCAAATTTTGGGCCTGAGTTGGGCTCGAGGGGGCGTGTCAGGGGCTCTCCAGCGTCTGGAACCGGACCAAATTTCGTAACCGCCCCCGTCACACCCCCAACACGCCCCCGCCCCGCCCACTTTTAGGCTGCAATTGTGCCCGAATTGTGCAGTTGTGCCTGAATTGTGCCTGAACCCAATTCAGTCCCAATTGCAGCCCAACTCAGGCACAACTCGGGCCTAAAGCACTTGGGCTGCAATTGTGCCTGAATTGTACCGCAGTTGCCTTGGGCTGGACCGGGCTGTTAGAAGCAGGTTTTCTCTGTGCCAGGTGCAAGGGAGTAACAAAGGGAAACAAGTTATCTTGTTGTCTTGTGCTCCCTGAGGCAACTGGTGGGGCCACTGTGTGATACAGGAAGCTGGACTAGATGGGCTTTTGGCCTGATCCAGCAGGGCTGCTCTTATGTTTAATCCCTTGCCACCCTTTCAGCAGCCCCACCTCTGCAAAGGAAGTGATGCCTCGGCAGAAGCAGCACTGCTGAAAGGGCGGCCCGCATGATACGTATCTCCAAGATATGGGCTCTCCAAACTACCAAGGTTTGCATATTTTCCTCTTCTGTCTTTTGCAGCTAATGAGTTCCTAAGTGAGAAAAAAGTGCTTATTTCTGGTCATCACCTGCTTAATGATGTCTCTTCCAGCCCTCAGCAGGCACTACGAATGTTATCCGGCCTGCTGTATGAAACTGGTTTTGACACCTCTGGGCTAGAGTGTCCAACTCTATGCTTCTTCCACCCCACCCCACCCCACCCCACCCCACCCTTTCTTTTCCAATCCAGCGAGTGAGAGGAGAAAGTGGAGATGCAGGAGCAGACAGAGTGAGGTCTCGCCCCACCTATCTGCTGCCTGAGGCGAGCATCTTCATCAGCCTCACGGATGAGTTGCCCCTGTCTCCGAGCATGAGCAGTAACAGAGAGTTGCGCAAAGCCCTTCTTTAGGCCCCTCAGCTGGTCACATTCATCCCCGTCTTGAGTCGGGAGTGAGCTGCCAAGGCCCATAAGGTGTAAACTCCAACAGAGCTTCTGTTCCTGTTTTGGATCAGGGAGAAAGGGGGGTTACTTATTTGAAATTATTTTCTATATTGTTTAATTTAAAATATTTGTATGCCACTTTTCCCCCTTCTGCAAAAGGAAGTGCTCAAGGCGCCTGTGCAAGTGCACAGTAAATATAAAACTCAATAATTAACACAGAAAAACAAAGAAGCATAAGTAAAAGCGTCTAGGCTTGAGTCTTAATTCATGAAGAAAGTGGATACAGGTGGGTTTGTGGGCCGGGGGGGGGAGGGGAGACCTCAGGCCACACCGAGGGACAACTTTGGAGAATGAATTGCTCTCTGCCCCTCCAATTGCCTATCCCTACTATAGAATATTTAAAGTTGTCGCTTCATGTCACCGACAGTGGAAGCCATGGCTGGTCATTTTAAGTTTGGGATTAGCTTCTCTGGCCAGAATATATTAAGGTCTGGCTTCAGCATTAAGCAGATCCAGAGGGGAATCTAAATCCAAGCACCCCACAAACCCTGGGAACGGAAATGCAGGCTTCCCCATCAGCAGCACCTTGCCTCCTCCATCACCATGCATTAAGACTGCTGATTGGTCATGCAGCCAACCTCCAATTACCTACAATGCATTGCTACTGGGCACTACAGACAGCAGCAACTTTGGATCAGATTCCAAACATTCCACCTATTGACGCTGTCGAGCACGGGGACCCCTTTCTTCCCCGCAGAAAGTGCAATTTGAGGACAAAAGGAAGAGCTGAGCCGAGCCACTGCCACAGCTACAGTAGGAATGAGCTGTCGTCATCATCACAGCAGAGAGAGAGAGACTTTGGCCTTGGTCCCCTTGGCACTTGCTATTGGGGCTCATCCCAGATAGGGAATCACTCCCAAGACAGAGATTGCCGCTGTACATGTCATGCATCTGTAACTTGGTCACGCAGGGATAACCAGCTTCTGTGGTGGAGCTTGTGTTTTGGAGCTTGTGAATGCAACACAAACAGGGGACACATAAAAGCTGCAGAACAACTGTTTTATTTTAAACATTAGAGAGAAATACAACCCCCCCCCCCAAAAAAAAAGGTGAGAAAGAAAGGAAAGCTTGCCTAGGCAATACAGCCCAGGAGCAGGATGGCAGCAAGGATCAGTGAAGGGCCCGGGACCAAGCTGAGGGAGGGGCAAATGAGTTCAGCGAGGTGACGGGACACAGAGGAAAGATACAAGCAAGGAGACAGAAGGGATGGGATGCAAAACACCTCAAGGGGGCTGCCGGGAAAGGCACAACAGCAGCCTGCAGGTCAACAGGAAGGTGGTGGTCAAGGGTAGTCCAAGATCAGCTTCGGAGCAGAATCCCCCATCGCGGCCATGATGGCACACATGTTTGCATTCAACCTGTATAAAGAAACTGTTGCAGCGCCTCTTCCACCTGACGGTGGCTGGCCTCAACAGACCAGAACGCCTCCAGAATCTTGTCTCACATATAGAGAACTAGTGGAAAAGAGACGAGAAACAAATGGGTTGGCGAGACTCACAACAACAAGCACTTCCCCACAATCTCCAATTCTTACACATATAAGTTATATGCCATGACTGTTACGCGATCCCAGTTGTCGCTTCAGAATGTGAGAAGTATGGTACTGGAGCACTTCAAGGTCCACTTAGGCCAACATCCTTTGCAAGAACGTCAGCAGCAAAAGCTAGTGACAAAACCACGAGAAGCGGTCTTTGGCTAGCCATTCTGCCCGACACTCCCTTCTTGAACACCGGTGAATCACCGTCTGCTTTCTGTCCACTCTTATTTTCAGCTATTCTGCCCATTCCATCAATATAGTGCCAACATCATCCAGATACTTTACAAAGTAGAAGGGGAGGAGCTTACAAAGTAGAAGGGGAGGGGCTAACATCTAAAATTTGACACAAGGGAGACAGAGAAAGGAAACGAAGGCAGAAATAAACAGGGAATCAAGCGGCAATTATCTCAGTTATGACAGGCTTGGTCTCCACAGCCACCTGAGGGCTGTGCCAAAAGCTTCACAGAAAAGGTGGGCTTTGAGGAGGGTGTTAAAGGAAACGAGAGGGGGCATAAGAAAAGCCCTTCTGTGGATCAGACCAGAGGCATGTAGTGATTGTGGCTACCACCATTACATCTCATATCTCCCCTATATATACACATATATACATAGGCTTACCAGATCTCCAACCGGGACAGAGTGCTAGACCTTTAGGAGGAGGAATGTGGGCAGGTGTAGCTTGTTAAGTCCTAGAGCACAATCCTAGGCATGTCTACTCAGATGCAAGCCCCATTGTGTTCAGTGGGGCTTGCTTCTGAGTAGACATGCCTAGGATTGTGCTGTAAGGTTTAACAAGCTACACCTGCCCACATTCCTCCTCCTAAAGGTCTAGCACTCTGTCCTGGTTGGAGATCTGGTAAGCCTATATACACACACACACACACACACACATATATATATATACACACACACACACACAGAGTATATATATCAGGGGTGGCCAAATGTCCTTAATGTAAGAGCCACATACGATAAGCTTCCAATGTTGGAGAGCCACAGTATTTAAGAAGCATTTAAATTCTTAAATATATTTACTCACCATGAACATTAAACTTATGTTTTAATCCAGTGGACTCTCAGTTTATACCTGGTAATTATAAAGCTTGGAACTTTCTTATTTACCTTTTATATTAATTTGTGATGCAAAGAGGAGCTCAGCCAACATATTTCCAAGAGCCACACATTATACGTCAAAGAGCCGCATGTGGCTCAGGAGCCGCAGTTTGGCCACCTCTGATATATATCTCAAACTTTGGGAAGGAGGCAAAAAAATGTACCCACTGCAGTTATTTTATCATGTATTATTATTGCTATACTATCCTGCCAGTCACCCTGCATGTCCCATGGTGGTTAGTTTCTCTTCAACAGTGTATGTCCATGTTGGGAAAGTATTGGGTGTGTGTGTGCACACGCGCTCTACTTATCTCCCACTAGGGACAATGCAACCAACCAACAAGCCACTCCTACATTCATATTTATTTATTTATTTATTTATTTTATTTACAATATTTATATCCCGCCTTTCTCCCCGAAGGGACCCAAGGCGGCTTAAGCACCACTGACAATACCCACTAGTTCAGTATTTGGCCAGGATGGTGTAGTGGTTTGGGAGTCGGACTTAGACCTGGAAGGTCCAGGTTCAAATCCCCGCTCAGCCACAAAGCTTCCTGGGTGACCTTGGGCCAGTCACTATCTCTCAGCCCCACCTACCTCACAGGGTTGTTGTGAGGACAAAAGGAGGGGAGGAAATATGTACACTACTCTGAGCTCCTTGGAGGAAGGGTGGTATAAAAATGTGAATGAATGAATGAATGAATGAATAAAATAGTAGTCATGCATTTCCCAACAGAATTTGCACCCCACCTCTGGCAAAACAGCCTCAAGGCTGCTTGTGCTTACGGATATAAAGCATCAAAATCACAGAAAGAGATCACACAAAACCAGCAATATAAGAACCGCAGCAAAAAAAGACAGTGAGGCCAGCAAATGGGGGTGGGGTGTAGACCCAAAAAAACAAGAGGGAACCATAACACTTTGCTAAGATCGGTATTGAAAGGCTAGCAGAGGCGACCCTGAGCAGGGCAGGGGGCCAAAGACAGCCTTTCAAGCTATCCCCCGACGCTTCCAAACCGGGGGTGCTGTGGCAGGCAAGGTATTCACTCCTTTTACTTGCATCCGACCTCACTCCACTCTTCGGATTTCGAGGCGGAACCACGGAAGAACTTACCTGGCAGCTGTTATTCACCATAGCAGCCCCGTGTGGAAATTCGATTTGAAAAACGCTGAGGGGCGGGGAAAAGGGGCGGTGTCGTTTCACACGTGCTGAGCGCCCTTTGAAGGAGCAGAGAAAAGCACGTGTGAAACGACACCGCCCCTTTTCAGACAACTAGGTATATTTAAAAAAGCATTCTTGGGTCAGGGGTGGGTGCGATCCTGGAGTGCTGCCTCTGACATCGCCCCACCCCTGCAAAGACTTACAGGGGAGTAAACTTTGAGAAATGCTGGATGGTAGAATATTGAAGTGACAGAGTGGATTGTACTAACTTGTAGGTAAAGGCAGAACTGACCAAGCCATAAGGTCAACTGAGGCAATTGCCTCAGGAAGCAGATTGGCCATAGATGTCCACTCTGCCAAAGGAAGAGGGAGCCAGGGCACATAAGCGTCGTCTGACCTGGGGCGGTAGGCCCCAGGGCGTAAGGGCGGAGAGGCTCCTGGGGGGGCGGAGAGGCTCCGGGGAGGGCAGGAGCCTCCCCAAGTTCCGTTTTTTTTTTCCTTTTTTCAGCGATTTTTCGCCGAATTAAAGTAAAAAAAGCAGTATTTTTAAAAGTATGTATGGTTTGCCGGCACTACCATGAAAAGGACGTTCCCTCGACGATGTTCTTCCTGCTCCCGGGCTCGCAGCTTCTCCGTGCACCCGGGAGCGGGACTCTACCGCCCCCAGCAGCACTCTCCGTAGTTTGCGCATGCGCAGACCCACGGAGTCTCCAGGGACGTTCTGGGCATGCGCAAACTCCCTGGAGCGTCCCTGGAGACTCCGTGGGTCTGCGCATGCGCAAACTACGGAAAGTGCTTCTGGGGGCGGTACAGAGTCCCGCGCCCGGGTGCACTGAGAAGCTGCGAGCCCGGGAGCAGGAAGAACATCGTCGAGGGAACGTCCTTTTCATGGTAGTGCCGGCAAACCATACATACTTTTAAAAATACCGCTTTTTTTTTTTTAACTTTAAATCGCCGGGAGCGGGAAAAAGGAAAAGGCAATAAAACTGTCAAAAATAGTTTCGATTTTTGACAGTTTTATTGGGGGGCTTTCCGTTTCTCCGCCCCAGGTTGGGGGGCGCCTGGCTACTCCTCTGCCAGGGCAGAAGAGGAAATGTGAAGGAGAGAAGAGTGATGGGCTAGAGCAGAGGTTCTCCACCTGTGGTACGCATACCACCTGTGGTACTTTAAGAGACTGCCGGTGGTACGCAGCAGGCTGGTCCTTATTGGATTTCCTGATCTCCCCACTGTCTTGCAATTCAGTGCTGCTCTGGTCTCCTGTGGAACCTGATCCCCAGAGGCCTCTTATCTGCAACAGCAGTAATTAGCAGTCAGCTGCTAGGAGGTCTCTTATGTGCCCCTGCTCTCTCTCAGCTGCTTATCTCCCATCTGTATTATTTGTATTGCTTCCTGTATATACATCATTGAACCACTAGGTGGCACACTCAAGAAGGCGCAGGCAAGCCTTTTATTTCCCGTTTCTTTTCTTTCTGTTTTATTGCTGTATGCGCTGCTCATATTTGCAGAGATTCAAATCAATAGGCGTGGGGGGGGGGGAAGAGAGCAATGAAACATAACTGTCCTGCGGATAGGCCAAAAAACAGAGAGACTGAAAACTGAGGATGCATCATGCATGATATTCTACGCCTGAAGCCTATATATCTGCTCTTTTTGGATAAGCTTCCAAAGCAGGAAGTGGCTCTGTGAATACTACTGTGTTGTTGTTGTTTTTTTTTGGGGGGGGGAGAAAGAAACCAAAACCAGTAATTTTGATACATAGTTATCTTTAATTTCTTCTCCAAGCCCACACAGCTTTTACAATTTCTAACACGGCATTTACACATTCCTGCATCTATTGCCCTTTGCAAAGTCTCATCCTGCACCATTTTCATTGTGCAGGCAACATAAAAGGGAATAATAAAAGCTTCTTCAAATATGTTAGAAGCAGGAAACCTGCCAGGGAAACGGTTGGTCCGCTGGATGGTGAGGGAGAGGAAGGGGTGATAAAAGGGGACTTGGAGACTGCAGAGAAATTAAATGAGTTCTTTGCATCTGTCTTCACGGCAGAAGACCTCGGGCAAATACCGCTGCTGGAATGGTCTCCCCTGACTAAAGAATTAAGTCAAATAGAGGTTAAAAGAGAAGACGTCTCAGACTTAATTGACAAAATAAAGGATGAGTGCTGTCTACTTACATTGCAGGTCCTGAAAGCACACTTAGGTGATCTGCTTAGTACAGATCAATGCACCATTTCATTTTAAACTACAAGGCAAAACCATACGAAAGGTAGATACAGACTGACAGAAGACATCTTGCTAGAATAAAGAACACACCGCCCTTTGTTTTGTTTTTGTCTTGCTCCTTTATCCTTGCCACTGTGTGACACAGGAAGCTGGACTAGATGGGCTTTTGGCCTGATCCAGCAGGGCTCTTCTTATGTTCTTATGTTCATAGCAAGCACAGTTTGCTTTAAGGCCTGAGCCTTCTTGCACTTTGTGGAATGTCATGTGGAACATTTCACAGTTTCTTCTTTATTACATGAATGAAATGTTGCTCTTCTAACGCAACGAGATCTAAGAAAAGTAGAAGAGAGCAACCCACAAGCCTTTAACAAGTTAGATTACAGCTCCCCCTACTAGTGTAAGCCAACATTTACACCCTTTCCGATTATACATAGGCTGGCTCTGCCCACATACTGTCATACCTCCCAACAGTTTCAATATGCAGAATAAATGCTGTTTTATATTGGCTTTCTTGTGCCACAGCTTCTGGCTTAGGCACTAATACATAAAGAAATATGCTGCAACACAGAGCCAAACTGGATGACATGCCTAATCAATGAGATCGGGGTCTGTATTCTTGATTTTTTTCAAATGGAATAGCAGCTACATGGAACCCTGATGCCCTGATCCAGACTGGGACAATGGCTTGAGGGAAGAAGTACTCTTGGCATTTCCCTCCACTGCTGCTATTTGCAGCTATGGGTGCCAGTAGGAACTCTTTATCCTTGCCAAACAGTACCTGTGGGAGGATCCAATCCAGATCAGGACTGCATGGGGGAGGGTAAAAGCCCCTCTGCCCCATGCTATGGTCCTGATTTGAATTTGAGTCCTGCGCAGCTGCTATTTACATTTGAAAAATCAAGACTACCGGCCCTAGTCACACATTAGGCATATATTGTCTAGTTTTGTCCTTGGTATCTGACACAAGGTCACCTTGTGCCTTTTCCTAAAAAGCAACAAGACTGTTCTGAACTGGGGCTGTCCACCTCCATAGTGGGGCGGGAAAAGATTTCTAAGCAGGCCTCTTCTGTTACAGCAAAAACTGCAAGCAAAACTCTGGTTCCATAAACCTGGTTTTTTTCTAGCTACTAATATCCCATAGTCTCTGCACTTAGGAGTCTCTCTTTAGCTCGACTTCTTGTAATGCGTCCCTCCTTGTGGGATTGTGTGGGTGGCTTTCCTTGTGGATGGCTTTCCTGATGTACTGTTAGCTGTGCTTTCTGAACAAACACCTTCCCACAGTCAGAGCATCCAAACTGTTTTCCTTTTCTGTGGGTTCTTTTGTGTCTAAGGAGACCAGATCTCTGTACAAAGCACCTCCCACAATTTGAACATGGAAATAGTTTCTTTCCAAAGTGGGTTTTGCTGTGCTCTGTAAGGCCTGAACTATTGCTAAAGCTTTTCCCACAAGTCAAACAGGAAAATGGCTTCTCTCCCGTGTGGGTTCTTTTATGTATTTTAAGGGTCGAATTATGCCTAAAACGTTTCCCACAATTTGAGCACTGGTATGGTTTCTCTTCAGAGTGGATCCTTTTATGTGACTTAAGATGAGCATTACCAGCAAAGCTTTTCCCACATTCCAAGCATTTATAGGGGCTGTCACCTGTGTGGATTCTCTGATGTTTAAGAAGACGTGAAATATAGCTGAAACTTTTTCCACAATCTGAGCAGTCATATGATTTTTCTCCTGGATGGGATCTCTCATGCTCAATGAAGTGAGATCTCTGGCTGAAGCATTTCCCACAGTGGGAGCACTTGTATGGTTTTTCTCCTGTATGGATTCTCACATGCTGGACCAGACTTGCTCTTTCACTGAAGCTTTTCTCACAGTGCAGACATCTGTACGGTTTCTCTCCTGTATGGGTTCTTTCATGTCGAGTAAGTTTGGATTTTTGTATAAAGCTTTTTCCACATTCTGAGCAAACATACGGCCTCTCTCCTGTGTGAATTCTCTCATGAATCAGCAGTGCTGATCTACGGTCAAAGCTCTTTCCGCAGAGCAAGCACCTAAATGGTTTCTCACCAGTGTGCTTTCTCTTATGTCGTTGAAGGGTTGAATTTTGGCTGAAGCTTTTCCCACAGTCTGAGCATTTGTATTTATGCATTCTCAGATGATTAATAAGGCACCATTTCTGACTTAAGCATTTGCCACACTCTGGGCATTTATATGGTTTTTCTCCTTTGTGGGTTCTCTTGTGCGATATAAGGCTGGAGCTGCAACGGAAGTTTTTCCCACAATCTGAGCAATGATAAGGCTTCTCACCTGTGTGTATTCTTCTGTGTGACTTCAGGTCCGAACTATTTCTGAAGCTTTTCCCACAATCTGAACATTTATGGGGTTTCTCTCCTCCATGGGTTTTCTTGTGCCTGTGAAAGTTGGCTGCGCAATTAAAGCTCTTTCCACAGTCTGTACATTCATAGGGTTTCTCTCCTGTATGTGTTCTCTTGTGAACAGCAAGATGCTCTCGCAGTCTGAATCCTTTTCCACACTCTGAGCACTGAAATGGCCTCTCTTCCCTGTGAATCTTCTCGTGTCTGACGACATGCGTCTTGCTCCGGAACTTTTTCCCACAATAGGAACACGCATGTGGCTTCTCACCAGTGTGGATTCTTCTGTGAGCTTGAAGGTCTCGGTTCCGTACAAAACTTTTCCCACAATCTGAGCACTGATGGGGTCTCTCTCCTGTATGGATTCTCTCGTGTGAAAGGAGGTTTGATGGAGAGCTGAAACTTCTACCACAATCTGAACACATATAAGGCTTTTCTCCTGTGTGAGATCGCTCATGTATAACAAGGTAAGTGTTATTACAGAAGCTTTTGCCACAAACTGAACATTTTTCTGATTTTGCCACTCGAGCAGAGTTTCTCCCATGCTCTGTGTGTGCCTGTGGTTTCCTGTGACTTCGCCTGCTTTCACGAAAACCTCTATTGCTCTTCCCACATGGAATGGCTTTGACTTCCCGATTCCCAATATGCTTTCCTTGCCGTTTCTCTGGTCCAGAAGTCCCAGAACTTTCTCTATTTTCCTGGCAGTTGAAAACACTCTTTGAGGCTCTTTGTAGCGATGTTACTTTTTGTGTCTTCTGTGCAGAGCATTCTGGCTGAAGAGGTTTCTCCCGCTTCTCCTGCAGTTGTTGCTCATTTCCTTTCAAAATAAGATCAAGAAATGAGTATGCAGAGCATGATTATGCTAAAATGAGTATGCTAAAAAGTGCTCTTGACTATTAAAGTCTGTGTGATGTAGTGGTTAGAGCAGGGGTGGCCAACCTTTCCACATGAATGCTCCTGGCCCTTTAGTGGTTGTATAGGTGAGGGCATTTCAGCAGGTGCAGCTGCTTTAGCAGCACCATCAGCACTTGCAGCTGCCAAGATTCTGTCTTCTACACAATCCGTAAGAACACAGAGGCCCTAATGGTGGAAGGTTGGCCAGCCCTGGGTTAGAGTGTCAGAGTAGACTGGACTGTGGAGGCAAATTCAAATTCATGAAGCTCACTGAAGGTATTTGAGTTGGTCACCATCTCTCAGTCTAGCTTACTTCACAAAATTGGTGTGTGTGTGTGTGTGTAATGTTATAAAAGCTGAACATGTTATGGGGAAAATTGGGGGGTGAATTTAATGCAGCTGTTCCCAGACCACACGCTGCACCCCAAGATAAAGCACAATAAAAACATGCTTGACTGAAAAGTTGGGGCACAGACATCTAGCTCTACTCCTCCGATCACGTTTTCTCATACTCAGGCCCAGCTAACTGATGGCATGATCAAGGAATTTGGTTTTTTGCCCAAAGCAACATGTTTATAGGTGTGGCTAGGTACATCTGAGCATTTTATAATAAATAAGAAAAAGAAACAGAGGGCTAATGTGTGGAAATCCTTTGGGATGCACCCCACAGTAACTGGAGATCAACTTGTGGGAAAATGAGGGTCCCCCTGTGAGGGTCCATGAGATCTGTCCGGTCCTAGATGGCTTCGTGAGCTGCCATGTCGCCCTCCTCACCTGAGCTGGTGCCCGATGAGATCTCCCTTCCTTTGTATTCTTGCTGATCAGCTATCCACAGCACCTCTCCTCTTTCCAAGCAGGAAATCAGTTCTGGTTTCAAAAGAGAAAAGCCTGTAGGGTGGGGAAGAAACAGAGAGAGTCAGGAAGAATGCTGTGTTGTTCTCTCAATCAGTAGTTCCAGCCAAGCGCTTCTCCGTGCTTGGAAAAAGAGCGAGCTTTTGGGATCCCACTGAAAGGCTGTGTGTGCATGCCTTGTACTCTGTCTCCCAGCAGCTGGCCTTCTGCTGTTGCCTAGACCAAGAGCCTTGTTTGACTTCAGGCTACAGCTTCCCAAGCTCAAGTCACTGGCTTCAGGGTAACTGCTCTGGAAGATTTAGAGTGGCGTCTGGCAACCCACTGCTTAGCCCTTGACAGGCTGGTCCCTGTACAGGTATTATTTTACTGGATATGATGATGACCATCAAATTATGCATAAAAGAAACTTTCCCTAACTCAGAACATCTCGGCTCCAAAAAACACAACTGTTGCCTAAAACAGCTCTGATCATCTGCATGATGCTCAAGTCTGGTCCAGCACACAGCAGAGGGAGGTGGTAGAATCTTGATACAGTGAGCTGGACTACACCACTTTAAACTAGGTGGGGGAGGCATACTGCTTTTGAATACTCTCTCATGTACAAACCTCCCTGCAAGGATAAAACTATGCTCTAATTTTGAACAAGAGCTATAATTCAGCCTCCTCGCTGTTCCACTTGCCCAGAGTTTCTATCCACAGCATTCAAAAATGGTATTCTCCCACCTTCAGTCTCAAGTGGTATAATCAAGGGGTTCTCAACCTTTGGAGGCCTGTGTACCCCTATGCGGGCCTCCGGTTGCCCCATGTAACCCCAGACGTACCACCACCCCACGTACCCCAAGAACCTGCCCACGTACCCCCTTTAAAATGTATTTTTCCTGGGTTGTGGCATGGGCAGGCGGGTCCTGCCGCCTGCGCCGCAACCCGGAGGGAAAGGCTGAATTGGCAGGGCTGTAGCCTTTTTCTGGGTTGCAGCGTGAGCTTCATGTGCCTTCACAAGATTTGGGCACTGCCATCTTAGATCTCACGAGATCCAAGATGGCGGCGGTTGGGAGAACAGGTAGGGGGAGCTATGGGGGACATCAGGAGGGTTGCAGCCGTTTTCCCCGGGGTTGCGGCATGGGCGGGCGAGTCCTCTCGCTCGCGCCGTGCAGCAGCTGATAATGGGCAGCGTCTCACGTACCCCTTGCCTGCGGTCCGCATACCCCTGGGGGTACGCAGACCACAGGTTGGGAACGCCTGGTATAATCCATTCTACCACTTCAGACTGCTGCATGTGTAGACCAGGCTTCAGTAAGAGTCCTGTGCCTTCCGCATGTGACAGGAGAAAGTGGGTCAGGAGCATGTGGAGTGGAAACAGATCTTTCCAACATGGACAATGGCTGGCAGCCTAATCCTATCCCCCACTGCATCATAGCATGCAGCCACAGCCACATCAACGAGGCGCGCACTGCATGTTGGGGGGGGGGGGGAAGAATCAGAAGACAAACTCAACAGAAGACAAAAAGCTTCAGTGAAAGATCAAGCCCAGTCCAGCATGTGAGAATCCATACAAGTGCTCCCACTGTGGGAAATGCTTCAGCCAGAGATCTCACTTCACTGAGCATGAGAGATCCCATCCAGGAGAAAAATCATATGACTGCTCAGATTGTGGAAAAAGCTTCAGCTATATTTCACGTCTTCTTAAACATCAGAGAATCCACACAGGTGACAGCCCCTCTAAATGCTTGGAATGCGGGAAAAGCTTTGCTGGTAACGCTCATCTTAAGTCACATAAAAGGATCCACTCTGAAGAGAAACCATACCAGTGCTCAAATTGTAGGAAAGGTAAGTGAAAAGCATTTTTATTTACCTAAATGTAGGTCTTCTGACTGCCTATGGTTCTCCTGAGACCCACACTACCTATGAGGCTGGTGTAAGTCTAAGGAGAGCCACGGGGTGTTTTGGGGAAGGTTTATGGGCATAGGATCTGGCATGCACAAGTACCGCCAGATCCACCCCTCCCTTCCCCGACACGGCCTTCGGTTCCTCCCCCAACATGCCCCCGATCTTGCCCCTCCCCACCCACAGCCCACCCCTGATGCAAACGTACTGGCAGCAAGGGTCCAACCAAGCCTGGTGTACGTGTCAAGGCACTGGTCCTTTCCACCAGCAGCTCCATCGCGCACAACGGCGGTATGACGTTTCCGCCAGCGCTGGGCCTTTTGTGTCAGCGGATCGCAAGATCCACTGATGCAGAAGGCCCCTAGGACTGGGCCGTAAATCGCCTGGATTCTCTGGGGCCAGCAAAATGTCCCCTATTTCTGCCAAACAGGAGGAAAGGAAAAGGTTGCTTACCCACAGATGCCACATACTCATAGTTCTTCTGCATGACATCTCTGTAGAGGGCTCTTTGCATGGGGTCCAGCAGAGCCCACTGCCCCTCTGTGAAATATATGGCCACATCCTCAAAGGTTACTGGCTTCTGAAAGAGGAAGGTAGCTTTACAAGGACTTGCTGTTTCAGGGCCAAACTACTTGCGATGGTCCATGCATTTTATTTTAAACCAAATTCAGCCGTACTGGGAGGGTGGGAGCACATGTAATAATATGATTGGAGAAGCCACAGAGACAGTAGGAGTATACACCTTTGTTCTCATGCCATTTTCCAGATTTAAAAGCTTCCCCTTCCCAGTTGCTATTTGCTCTGCAGAGTACAGTCACCTGCATCATGCACCTCTCACAGAGAAAGTAGTGGTCAGGGGGGCAGGGGCGGGGGAGGAGATTTGAATCAGGAAAATGGCATTGGAAAAAGAGGTTCAATGCGCCCAGCCTCCTGAATCAAATCAGTAGCTGCATGTAATTTGAAAGAATAAAAATCAGTAGATCTGCCATACAATGTGCCCTTTGACCTTCAGGGGAAAAAATATTCCTGATGAAAATGAAAACAGCATAGGGGAAAAGGGTAAATTCCTCCTCCCCAGAGACTGTGATCCTGATCCACTCAACTGCTTTCTACAAACATTTAAGGATGTGGAAGTCCTGGTGTCCTTCCTTTTTCCAGATCTGCCCCATGCCAAGGCTAAAATTGGTAGATTCTGCTGCTACCACAAGGAGAAAGCCAGGCAGAGAGAGGCTGTCTTTGAAAGCCTCCCAGTTACATGGATAATCCCCCCATATCCCATAGCATGAAGCCAAGGATCCAAGAGGACCGAGGCAAGACTCTGACCAAGTCCAACCAACCACAACAGGCAGGTAAAGAATTAAAACGTAAAAATAGTTTACTAAAAGTACAGGGGGAAGGTTTGAACAATACGAGGACAGGCAAACTTAAAAGCAAAATAATTCCCTAAACACATCGAAATCTCACTGTTCACTACTGTACCTTAAGGAGTGTAATACTCCTCTGATCCCTAAGAAGGCAGGGGAAACTTGACCATCACAATTCCTTGGGCTTGCCCTTGGACGTGACTTTAAGAAACATAAGGTGGATGATGTCACTGGTACCTGATTAGATAGTTCATAGCGCCCCAAAGATCGGTCTTTGGGATAAGCAGTGAGGTGGCCAAGTTTGCGGATGACACGAAACTTCCGGGTAGTGAAGACCAGAAGAGATTGTGAAGCACTGGTGTAGCTAAGGGGGGCCAGGGTGTGTGTGTGCTCAGCCCCGGGTACCACACCTCCTCCGAAAGACACTTCCAGTTTTTGCTGAAAACCAGAAGTGCTTTTCGGAGGCCTTGGGAGGTCAAGGGAAGCTGTGCATGGCCTTCCTGAGCTTCAGAAAGCCTCAGGACGCCCCATCTGGCACCCGGGGGCACAACAATTTGTAACACCCACCCCCATCAATGAGGCGGGGGGGGGTGTTGAACTTTTGCACCCCTGGGTGCCAGATGCCCTAGCTACACCACTGTTGTGAAGAGCTCCAGAACTGGGAATTCTCCCAAACTGGGAGAATGGGCAGCAAAATGGCAGATGCACTTCAATATAAGTAAGTATAAAGTTATGCACATTGGGGCAAGAAATCAAACTTCACATATGGGTTCTGAGCTGTCTGTGACAGGTCAGGAGAGAGATCTTGGGGTGCTGGTGGACAGTTTGATGAAAGTGTCGATCCAGTGTGCGGCAGCTGTGAAGAAAGCCAATTCCATGCTCGGGATAATTAAAAGGGGGATTGAGAATAAAATGGCCAATATTATTATGCCGCTGTACAAATCGATGGTAAGGCACATCTGGAGTATTGCAACCAGTTCTGGTCGCCATATCTGAAAAGGATATAGTGGAATTGGAAAAGGTGCAGAAAAGAGCGACCAAAATGATTTGTGGGCTGGGGCATCTCCCTTATGAGGCTCTTTGGGTCTCTTCAGTCTAGGAAAAAAAGGCACCCGAGGGCACTCAATTTTAGTGCACGTCCTCTGGTACTGGTGTTCTGCGAGAGGTAAAAGAACTTACCTCTCTCCACTTTTTCCATCCCATGCATAATTTTATATGTCTCACAGCACAATCCTATCCAACTTACACCACCGGTGCAGCAAGAACAGGAGGCCCCAGAAAAGAAAGGGGATTCAAATCCTCTCCAGAGGGGGATTCAAATCTCCCCTCCCAAGCCTCCCGCCCCCCCTGCCCCCCCCCCCGCTGGTTACACCAGTGGTGTAAGTTGGATAGGATTGCGCTGTGAGACATATAAAATTATGCATGGGATGGAAAGAGTGGAGAGAGGGAAGTTCTCTTCCCTCTTGCACAACACCAGAACTAGGGGACATCCACTAAAATTGAGTGGGAGTAGAATTAGAACAGACAAAAGAAAATATTTCTTTACCCAGCATGTAATTAAATTGGTGAAACTCCTTGCCACATGATGTGGTGATGGCACCTGGCCCAGATCCTTTAAAAGGGGACTGGACAGATTTATGGAGGAAATGTCCATCATAGCTTACAAGCCATGATGGGGATAAACAACCTTCTGGTCTTAATAATAGGCTCTCTCTTAACGCCAGATGCAAGGGAAAGGAAACAGGATACAGGTATCTTGCTGTCTTGAGTGCTTCTTGAGGCATCTGGTGGGCCACTGTGAGATACAGGAAGCTGGACTAGAGAGGCCTTTGGCCTGATCCAGAAGGGGTGTTTTAACCATCTGGGCATCCCTAACTGCCCTCTGAGCTGGTGATCAGCTGGCACATGTAAATCGCAGCAGCTGGGCAGACCACTTCTGAGCACAGATGACAGAGATAAATGGATTGTTGTGCCATCTTGCCACCTTCACTCCTTGTGCAGTACTAGGAGCCCATCTGCAATGCTCGAATTATTGTCCTACCTGTGTTGGCTCCTCTGCAGCCATTCTCTCTTCCCCAATAATCTGGCAGCCAAAAGGGAAGCCAATCCCCTTCCTGTGAGGGTAAGAAAGACGACAAAGGAGGAGAGTCACTGTTTAGCCCACATTACACAATATCTGCAGCCAGATTGGTTCAATGCATGCTTAGGAGAGACTGGTAAAAATTACAAAAAGAAGGCTTATTTACAGATTGCAGTTGCATATATACACCTTCTGATTAGGAGATCAGAGGTCTAACATTTAGAGTAGGGGTGGCCAACCTTCCACCATTAGGGCCTCTGCGTTCTTAAGAATTGTGTAGAAGACAGAACCTTGGCAGCTGCACCTGCTGAAATGCCCTCCCCTAGACAGCCATTAAAGGGCCAGGAGCATTCATGTGGAAAGGTTGGCCACCCCCGATTTAGAGAACAAGGAAACCTATGTAGTAGCTGTCCCTTTTGCTTGCATGTGGAGATGGGAGTTGCTCCTGCTAGCTGGGCAAGAGGCACTGTTTCAATTGGTGCTCCTCTTATATATAGGGGGGGGGGAGAGTAACTGCTCCCCTTTCACCCCAGCACAGTGTCTTTTCTGGTTGCTGTTTGCTGATGGTGTTCCGCATCTTTTTTTAAGATTGTAAGCCATTTGGGGACAGGGAGCCATTTAATTTTGTCTGTAAACTGCTTTGTGAACTTTTTGTTGAAAAAATGCTATTATAAATATCATATTATAAATATCACTATTATAATACTATTATACATTTGTTATATAAATACTATTAATAATAATGTCTACTCAGAAGTAAGTCCCACTGAGTTCCATAGGGCGTTCTCCTCCCAGGTTTGTTCAGGATTGCAGCCGGCCGGAGACAGTGGCTGCCTGTCACAGCACCCTGTGGCAGGCAATTCCATAAGGCATGAAGAGTAGGAAAAGCCAAACCAGGCGGATCCAAAAGGCAAAAGATGCCCATAAAGTGCTTTACAGCTCAAAGAATGAGTTGCAATAAACGAAGGCAAATGCTTCATGCAAGAGGCGAAGAAGATGCTTTAAGGCCCCCCTACCCTTTTTGCCCTCTCTTTTTAACGTTACCTATTTTGTGCAATTACAATTGCTAACGTTCTGCTAAACAGTTTTGAACACAGCTTAACTCCTCGACCTTTTCCGTTTGTTTTTAGAAGGAAGATATGGAGTGACGCTTCAGCACATAACCTATTGCGGGGCCCCGAGATAAACCGATCTGACAGTCAGAAGGAGACAAGCTTCCTGCTTCCGTTCTGCATGCGTTAACGAGCAGACTGATGATACGGCAATATGCAGGCTGATTCACACTAGCCCTTCCGTGCACGTTTGCACGAAGGAAGAAGAAATGCAGCGATGTGGTAAGAAGGGAGAGGCGTAGAAGGGAGGCTGCGGACAGATAAGACGACGGGAATCACTCAGGCCCAATCAAAGCGGAGGGGACGTGCAACGGGCTCTCGAGCAAAACCTGGACGGACGCTGCCAGCTCCCCTCCCCGCTTCCCATACCATCCGCCCCGCCCTACCGAGCAGCAGACCCCGGGGAAGGACGATCAGAGACCGGTCTTCGGGGACACAGCTCCAGTTGCAAGCCAGTATGGAACGAACTCCGCAAGTTTCCTTAAAATCCGACTCAATTCAACGGAGCATGCGCAGTTCGCATCTCGGGCATGCTCAATCGCAGCAATGGAAGCTGCTGTCTCTTCCCCGGCCCGCTTCCCATGCCTTTTTCTTGCCCTCACTTGGAATCAGACTTTCTTCTGCCAAGATTCCAGAGTAAAAGTTCCCGGGTTTTCTGCCATGGCATAAAATCAATTAAAAGAAGGATGTTAATAATCTATATTCACCATTTTCTTTTAATTGATTTTATGCCATGATCTGATGGCAGAAAACCCGGGAACTTTTGTTGTTGTTGTTGTTGTTGTTCAGTCGTTAACCCATGAATGGCTTCTGCAAGGGGAAGTCTTGCCTCACAAACCTGTTAGAATTTTTTGAAAAAGTCAACAGGCATGTGGATGCGAGTGAACCGGTGGATATTATATATCTGGATTTTCAGAAGGCGTTTGACACGGTCCCTCATGAAAGGCTCCTGCGAAAACTCCACAGTCAGGGAATAAGAGGGCAGGTCCTCTTGTGGATTAGGAACTGGTTGAAGACCAGGAAACAGCGAGTGGGAGTCAATGGGCAATTTTCACAATGGCGAGAGGTGAAAAGCGGTGTGCCCCAAGGATCGGTCTTGGGACCGGTGCTTTTCAACTTATTCATAAATGACCTGGAGTTGGGGATAGGCAGTGAGGTGGCCAAGTCTGCGGATGACACTAAACTTTTCCGGGTGGTGAAGACCAGCAGGGATTGTGAAGAGCTCCAGAAGGATCTCTCCAAACTGGGAGAATGGGCAGCAAAATGGCAGATGCGCTTCAATGTAAGTAAGTGCAAAGTGATGCACACTGGGGCAAGAAATCAAAATTTCACATACACGCTAATGGGGTCTGAGTTGTCTGTGACGGATCAAGAGAGACATCTTGGGGTGCTGGTGGACAGGTCGATGAAAGTGTCGACCCAGTGTGCGGCGGCTGTGAAGAAGGCCAATTCCATGCTCGGGATCATTAAAAAGGGGATTGAGAATAAAACGGCCAATATCATTATGCCTTTGTACAAATCGATGGTAAGGCTACATCTGGAGTATTGTGTCCAGTTCTGGTCACCACACCTCAAAAAGGATATAGTTGAATTGGAATTGCAGAAAAGAGCGACCACAATGATTCGTGGGCTGGAGCACCTCCCTTATGAGGAAAGGCTACAGCGTCTGGGGCTTTTCAGCCTAGAAAAAAGGCGCCTGAGGGGGGACATGATTGAGACGTATAAAATTATGCATGGGATGGAGTGAGTGGATAGAGGGAAATTCTTCTCCCTCTCGCACTACACCAGAACCAGGGGACATGCACTAAAATTGAGTGGAGGGAGAGTTAGAACAGACAAAAGAAAATATTTCTTTACCCAGCGTGTAATTCATTTGTGGAACTCCTTCCCACAGGATGTGGTGATGGCACCTGGCCTAGATGCCTTTAAAAGGGGTTTGGACAGATTCATGGAGGAAAAGACCATCACAGGTTACAAGCCATAAGCAACCTCCTGGTTTTAGAGGTAGGTTTTCTCTGTGCCAGGTGCAAGGGAGTGACAACAGGAAACAGGTTATCTTGTTGTCTTGTGCTCCCTGAGGCATCTGGTGGGGCCACTGTGTGATACAGGAAGCTGGACTAGATGGGCTTTTGGCCTGATCCAGCAGGGCTCTTCTTATGTTCTTATGTTCTTATGTTCTTAACCATATCCCGCCAGGCCTTCCTGTCCTCCACTATCTCCCTGAGTTCGCTCATTTTCATGTTGGTTGCATTGGTGATGCTGTCTAACCATCTCATCCTTTGCCTTCCCCTTCTCCTTTTGCCTTCAATCTTTCCCAGAATCAGAGTCTTCTCCAGAGAGTCGTCTCTTCGCATTAGGTGGCCAAAATATTTGAGCTTCAACCTCAGTACCTGTCCTTCCAGGGAACAGTCAGGGTTGATTTCATTTAGGATTGACTGATTTGATCTCAGTCTCAGGAACTTTTACTCTGCAATATATGGGCCATGAAAGTTTGCTACTATTTATGAAATCCAAGATTGTTCTATTTTGGGCGGATGCTTTTTTCCTAAATTGTATTAATTTAGTATACTACTCCAAAATGATAAATCAGGAATTTCTGTATAGTGTTAATTGCAAGAAGACGTGAAAAGCATGTGTTAAGTGTGTATTTTGAAACAGGGTGGGGGTGGGGCACAAGCTTGAGGATTGTAGAAAAACTGGACCAGACTTTGAGCAAGGTTAGCCTCTATCATCACAGCTGCCCTTGCCTGCTTTCAAAACGTTGTTGTTCTCTGGGTGACAGATGCAAATGTGGACAAGGAGAAGACAGTCCCTATGGTGTCATCGTTGGACAGATTGATGGAGGAAAAGTCCATCATAGCCATAGGTTACAAGTCAGGATGACTGTAGGGTGTAGAGTCTACAACCTCTCTGAGTTTTAGAGATCTCTGAATGCCAGATGCAAGGGAGTGGCAACAGAATACAGAAATATTTTTGTCTTTTGTGCTCTAGTGAACCACTGTGAGATGGAAAAGGTGCATCTTTTTGGGGAAGCTGGATTAGGTGGGCCTTTGGCCTGATCCAGCAGGGACTCTTCACCATGTGTTTTCTTTAAAACTCCGCTACTGTGACTGGCCTCATGCTAGATCTCTGCTAGCATGAGAGATGCTAATTATTTCTCTGCTCAGATTTCCTCACCTGTAAAATAGAAGTATGACTTGTTGCCTTTGACCAGGGATTTGTGCACCTCTGCCGGCCAGAGGTTTGTGCTAGACTGTTTATTATCATTATTGACACAGTTGTATCCCACCCGCTCTCAAAGGAATTCAGGACAGCATCTCTTTCCCAACTTTTTCTAAATTTAGACTGGAAACTCCTGGGGGCAGGGACTTGACTATTGCTTGTGCTACTTTGTCAGGTGCCATGAAGCCATGTATGATGGTGCAGGGTCCGCCTTGGGCTCCGCCCCCTGGAATTCCAAGGTCCACCAACCAAAACCAAGTACACAGGGAGAGGCTGTAGCTTGGTGGGAGCACATCTGCTTTGCCTGCTGAAAGGTCCAGGACCAGGTGGTTCAATCTATGGCACCTCCAAGTAGGGCAGAGAAAACAAAGGTCTGACACAAGCAGTTTCCTATGTGCCACAATAGCAGCTGGTGTGTGTGTGTGTGTGTGTGTGTGTGTGTGTGTGTGTGTGTGTGTAGTAGACACAAAAGGTACTATACCTCCAATGAGCCCTGCATTAGAATACCTGCCTATATAAGTACCAAGCGATGTCAGAGTTACTACAGAGCAGGAAACCTCACCTCTGGCATTAATATTTTCTATGTGGGAAGTTGTCTGCCTCTTCCTAAGCAGCAGTATGAGTATCAGCGCAATCCTGTGTAACTCTTCCGCGAAACGGAAACCAGCGTAACCCCTCTCAGACGCTGTGCACGTGCAGTTTGGATGCAGGACGGACACCAGCACAACTCCGCTGGCGCAGGGGGCATTCCGGGGGTGTCTGAACGCCCCCAGAATGGCCCCTGTACCAGCGGAGTTGAGCTGGCGTCTGTCCTGCGTCTGAAAGGGGTTACGCTGGTGTCCGTCCTGCGTTCATCAACGTACGGCAAGTTACACTGGCATAAGTGCACTTACACCGGTGTATCTACTGTTACACTGATGCAAGAGTTACACAGGATTGTGCTGTATGAAAAGACCTTACAGGGCTGTTTGTAAGGATTATTTATTGAGGGACTATATCTGAAGTGCTCAAAAAGGCCTAAAGTACTGTATAAGTGAAATATTTTTAGCTTTATAAAATACACAGAACATATCTTTCGAGGTGCCTGTTCTAAAACATATTTAATAAAAATTGTCAATAAAAAAACAAATTACTTTTAATGCCCTGTATTACAGATCATCTCAGAGAATCCAGACTACATTTTGTGCCACGATATTGCTCTTTGTATCTTGGAAGACAACCTATTTTTAATACAATTCTAGAAGTGTTTACAAAGGGATGGGTAAATGCAAAACACCAAAAGGGAACACAACAGGGCATCTTGCAATCCTTGAGGTGCTGCATTATGGACACCAGTCTTGCAAGAACAACAGCACACTCCTATGCTATGCATATTTACTCAAAAGTCACTGCTGTATTCCAGATCCATTACTTTTCACCCCACAAAACATCTAGCTGTCCAAACAACTGTTAGCAACAATAGCGCTGGTGGCTTTATGGAGAGAGAGAGAGAGAGAGAGAGAGAGAGAGAGAGAGAGAGAGAGAGAGAGAGACTGTAAGCAAGTAATAGAATATAAAAGAATTTAAAGTAACAATGTAAGAGATTTGCAAGCATGTTTATGAATAGAAAACTGAATCATGAAAACTGCATACCTAGACATACTGGTTTTCTGTGCATTTAATATTGTATTAAGGCTAGCTGACATCCAGATTTGAAAAGCATTTACCTGCATGTATGGGTTGTTTCACATATTACTTATTTGCTGTACAGAAAGTGCAGTCATGCAGGAAGTATTGCAAAACCCTCATGCTGATTATCTTGTATATGATGTATATTGCTGCATGCACTTGAGCTTGGAAGCTGCCATCAACTGCACACGTCAAATTATCACATGCAACCATCTGCCTGTACGTTGCATGCTGTTTCCTGTACAGAAGTGCTTTCTGTGAATAAACGTGGAATGTATGTAAGGCTTCAAGACCTAGTTCACACAAACAGAAGATGGCAAAACGTTTTTGGACTGTACTGCTTCAGAGTGCAGGAAGAAGACTGCCTGGTCATATGTTTCCCCATGGAATAAATTCCCTGCACTTATAAGACTAGCATATCAGGGAAATGGCAAGGCTATAACCCTTCTCCCTGACATACTACCTTTCTATGTACAAGGATACACACACCTTCATCGGCTATTTATGTGAACTAGGCCTCTACCACATTGACTTATTTCCAAATAAACATCCTTATTTTATAGCCCAGAACAGCAGCAATCCATACTCTTTTAAAACACACTAATGAAGCTGAAAGATTTAAAATGACTAGGAGAAAAATGTGTAACCTGAATGAAAAAAATGAAAACCTGAAAGCTTACCTAAAATGTGTATCTATTTGAAAAAAATAATCTCAGGTCTAAGAATAATTGGATGACAGAATAAGGAAAATTATTCTCTCTCTCTCTCTCTCTCTCTCTCTCTCTCTCTCTCTCTCTCTCTCTCTCCAAATTAAGTGTAACTAGACACCACAGTCCTATGCATGTCTACTCAGAAGTAAGGTCCATTGTATCCGATGGGGCTTATTTCCAGGAAAGGGTGTACAGTATAGGATTGAAGCCTAATTCTGACAGGCAATAATGCATTGTCTCATTTTGGAAGAAGATAATCCCAGAAATAAATGGAAATCTATCAAACAACGTTCCGTCAGGTGGGCTAGCCATTCTTCCTCATCTGAAATGGATGTTCTGGTTGCCCCAAGACTTGTGAAACCAATGGGCTCAAGTTCACCCAATATTGTGTTAGGTTGTGGCCAATGTCTGGTATCACATTTACGTGTAATCCGAGTATGATCATTTATGTCCCATAAAGTTTGATAGCAGCTATAGGTCCCCCCTTCAGTATAGGTTCTCTTGTGGTCAACAGTGCTCGAGGAACGCCTTATTAAGGGGCAAGCTTGAGACTGGAAATGTGTTTGTCTTGAAATAGAAAGCAACTGGAGGGGGTGGGTGGGAATACAGAACAACACCATGGCATGTGAGGGTGGGCACCATTTGCTTGCTGAAAACTCCCTCCCCCTCCAAAAGATGTAATTTACACCCGCCCACACCCAACCACGCCTCAGTCCCAATCTAGATTGAAACCCCCATGGCTTTTTTTAGAAGTGTTTTCTGTCTGAAGAACACCTCCTTTTCACATATTCCTTGTAGCCCCGTCCTCAGAGTGAAGCTTTTCTTCAGCTTCACTTTCTGGAGTTTGAGGTTGACTAACAGCACAGTCTTATCCAACTTACACCACCGGTGTAACCAGCAGGGGAGGGCAGGGTGGGAGGCTTTGGAGGGGAGGGGAGATTTAAATCCCTTTTGAATCCCTCTTTGGAGCAGATTTGAATCCCTTTTCCGTTCTGGGGCCTCCCGTTCTCACTGCACCACTGGTTACACCGGATAGGAATTGGATAGGATTTGGATAGGATTGCACTGTAATCTGTGTGAAAGGGAAAGAAAGAGCCCCTTCCTCCCAATTCACTTGGAACTACACCTCCTCCTTCTCCAATATCCCTGAATGTCCATGTGGGGCTGTAATGTTTGAATATGGCCTTTACACATAAAATCCAACATGTATAGGCTGATTTTCCTGGATAAAATCTGATAAGCAGAACATACAATCCGGGCTTTCGTGCATAGACTGTATGAGAAGACTACGGCCCTGTAGCTGTAGGGAACATCCACAGCGTCCAGGGATATCAGAGGCAGGACTGGTGCACTCTCACTTCCCTTCACACATATCTTCTGGATTACAGAGAGGTGTCTTCCAATCATCCCTGAAGGTCCCTCCGGGGATTATTGAGGTTTGAGCATTAATGGGGGTGTAGTTTATGAAAACCTCAGGTGAAGTATTAAATCTATTCCTGGACTATACCACTTCAGACTGCAGGTGAGGAATGTTCCGGTTGGAATGCATACCCATTCCACTCAACCATTATTCAGGCTGAAGTGGTACAGTCCAGAAACATTTCTACCACCACATTGCTGATTATAACCTAGTTCATACAGTTTCTCCTGCCCATGTAATCTCCTGTATAAGTGCACTTATGCCAGTGCATCTACTGTCACACCAGTGCAAAGTTACACAGGATTGCGCTGTCAATCTTTTTTGACAGGGCCTTCAAATGGTTCTCTCCAGGATGGGTTCTTTCATGTTTAATCATGTATGCCGTCACTGTATGTTCATCAAGTTTGTCTCCTGCATGGATTCTCCAGATTGTGCATCTATGCGGTTTCCCTCCTGTATGGATTCACTTGGGTTTAAGACAATTGGATCTTGAACTGAAGCTTCTCCTTCAGTCTCAGCATACATTCTCAACCCTGCATGGGTTCTCCCATGCCTAACAAGGTGTGATCTTCGATTGAAACTTTTCCCACAGCCTGTACAGTGATACGGTTTTTCTCCAGTGTGGATTCTCTTATGTCTAATGAAGTGTGATCTCCAACTGAAGCCCTTTCCACACTCAGAACATTTGAACAATTTTTCTTCTCTGTGGGCAGTCACGCCTGTCATAAGGGGAGAGGTGTTGTCATTTTCATCACTGCCTCGGCAGTTATAGGGTTGGCCTACTTCCAGAATCCCCTCCGGTGTAGTCACATTGGCTATAAGGAATGGACTATGATTGTAGCTCGTTTCACCATCCAAATATTTACATGGCCGATCTCCCATATGGATCCCTTCTTGTGGATTTGCACCCATAATCAGGACTGAGCAATGACTGTAGCTTGTTTCACTGTTTGGCCATTTATACAGCTGGTTTCCTGTATGTATTGGCCCAGGTGGTTTCACCCCTGCAATAAGGAGGGGGCTACGTCTGTAGTCTTTTTCCCTGTCCAAGCAGTTATAGGGCTGGTCCCCTGAATAGACCTGCTCAGGTGTGTTCACACCTGTAATAAGGAGTGAGCATTTCTTGTAGCTTGCTTTGCTGTCTGGCCATCCATATGGCTCTACTTCAGCATGGGTGGCCTCATGTGTATTGAGATGCGATCTTCGATTGAAGCATTTTCCACACATGGAACATTTATATGGTTTTTCACCCGTGTGGATTCTTTCATGCCTGAGGAGTTCCGAGGTCTGACTGAAGCTTTTCCCACAGTCTGTGCAGGAATAGGGCCTCTCTCCTGTGTGAATCCTCTCGTGCCTCATCAATTTTGACGACTGGTTGAAGCTTTTCCCACAGCTGAAGCACGTGTATGATTTCTCTCCTCGGTGGGCTAGCTCATGCCGAAGGAGGTTGGATCGAATACTAAAGATCCTCCCGCACTCAGAACATTCGTAGACTTCCTTTTCTGTGTGGGTTCTCTGATGTCTATTCAATTTTGACTTTTCAATGAAGCTTTTCCCACACTTCGAGCACTTGTAGGGTCTCTCCCCAGTGTGGGTTCTCTTGTGGGTAATAAGGTGCGACTTCCAATTGAAGCTTTCCCCACAAACAGGGCACATGAACGGTGTCTCTCCCGTGTGAAGCCTTTTATGCGCTAGAAGGGAGGAGCTCTGAGTGAAGCTTTTGCCACAGTCTGTACAGGAATATGGTTTCTCTCCCGTGTGGATATTCTCATGTCTGATAAGAGTGGAGGCGTGGCTGAAGCTTTTACCACAGACTGAGCATTTATAGGGCCTCTCCCCTGTATGGGTAATCCCATGTCTAATAAGGTCCGATCTAAAGCTAAAGCTTTTCCCACAGTCAACACATTTATATGGTTTCTCTCCTGAGTGGGTTCTCTGATGTCTGTTACGGTTTGACCTTTCAGTGAAGCTTTTCCCGCAGTGTACACATTTATAGGGCTTCTCGCCCGTGTGGATTCTTTTGTGTGCCAGGAGATTTGAGGCTTGAGCAAAGGTCTTCCCACACTCGGTGCACGTCCTTGGACTCTGAGATTTGCGGATCCGCTTTCGAATGCGGCCTTTGCTAAGATCCAGGGAATCTTCCACACAAGGAACGGCTTTAGCCATTCTCTTCCCGAGGTGATTTTCTAGCTGCCTTTCCTGTCTGTGATGTTTCGCAACAGCTTCTCTTTTCTCATGACTCTGGGAAACGGTCTCCCTTGCTAACCCAGGAGATGCCCCACTTTGTTCGCCGTGCTCAGATCTTTGCATCCGAAGATCCTCTTCATTCTCATTTGCCTGCCCATCACCTGTTACAAGAAAGAGAGAATTATGATACAAGGGAGGCAGAGGAAGGAAAGCTCTGGACAAGAAGGCTTCTCTGCTCTCCTGACCCACACCCTAACAGTGTGGGACCAGGCTACCTTAAGAATCCTGCTAGAGCCCTGAGATCCGCTTCAGAGGCCCTGCTCTGTTCACCACTCGCTGAGATACACTTTGTAGATCCCAAATACAGGGCCTTCTTTGGTGGTGGCACTGCGACTGCAATTTCTCAGGGAGGCATGACAAGCTTCTAAGATTCCTTCTATGCGACTCAGCTTTCATTTTGTCTTTAACATTTCAGAGCCTCATGGCTGAGCAGACAGGCTTGGAAGTGTGTGTAATTTCAGAGACAGCGACTGGCCGAAGGTCACCCTGGGAGCTGCAGAGCCGAGTGGGGATATGGCCCAGATCTCCCAACCTAGTCCAATGCTCTTAACTACTACACCACGCTGGCTCCATGGTTCTTAGCGAACACTTCTTGGAGATTATTTTATTTTATTTTATGGAAAATTGGCTTTGCCATAAACTCAACATTAATAAAACTAAGATCATGGCATCTGGGCCCATCAATTCCTGGCAAATAGAAGGGGCAGAAATGGAAGCAGTAACAGATTTTACTTTTCTGGGCTCCAAGATCACTGCAGACGGAGACAGCAGCCATGAAATTAAAAGACGCTTACTCCTTGGAAGGAAAGCTATGGCAAACTTAGACAGCATAATAAAAAGCAGAGATATCACCATGCCAACAAAAGTTCGTATAGTCAGGGCGATGGTGTTCCCAGTAGCAATGTATGGTTGCGAGAGTTGGACCATAAGGAAGGCTGAGCGCCGAAGAATAGATGCTTTTGAACTGTGGTGCTGGAGAAGACTCCTGAGAGTCCCTTGGACTGCTAGGAGATCAAATCAGTCAATCCTAAATGAAATCAACCCTGACTGTTCCCTGGAAGGACAGATACTAAGGCTGAAACTCAAATATTTTGGCCACCTAATGCGAAGAGAGGACTCTCTGGAGAAGACTCTGATGCTGGGAAAAATTGAAGGCAAAAGGAGAAGGGGAAGGCCAAGGATGAGATGGTTAGACAGCATCACCGATGCAACGAACATGAAAATGAGCGAACTCAGGAAAATAGTGGAGGACAGGAAGGCCTGGCGGGATATGGTTCATGGGATCACGAAGGGTCGGACACGACTTAACGACTGAACAACAACAAAAATAAATAAAACAGTGAAAAGGTGTAGGAGATCGTTACATGAAATGATCACATTCTCACCATTCTCCTGCACGATGCCCCCGTACAGGAGGTTTTCATCTGGCTCCAGCGATGGCTCTTGCTTGCCTGGGAAATACACAGCAGCTTCCTTGAAATTCACCGGCATCTGAACGATAAAAATGCCACTCACTCAGCCTTTGCGCTGCCTTCCATTCTCAGCCAGCTGCGCTTGCCAGGTGAAAACGTGGCCCAACCCAACCGCTAACGTAACATTTAAAAAGCAAATTAAGCTGGTGAGTTTTATCTTGTGAATCGACAGCTGTAATAGTTTTGGTTGTAAAGCATAATAATAATTTAAAAAAAAAAAAAAAAACATTTGCCCCTGACCCACAATAACACAAATTCTCAGCAGTAGCCACCACATTGGTGGGACAGCATATTAATCAGGACATAGAGACATGTCCTGAAAACATATGAAGATCTGACACACTCACCCACCCACACGTGTGTGCGCGTGTGCGAGTGTGTGTGCAGAGAGAGAGAGAGCGCTCAGGAAATTTACTAGGATCATAGATAAAAAAGCAATATCTAATTAATGCTTAAACTATAGAAAATGCTTAAACTATTGAACTCAATGGGCCTTATCGCTGAGGAGACCTGCATAGGATTGCACTATAAGGTGGTCACCTCAGGAAGTAGATTGGTGGGGGTAACCACCTCCCCTGGTCCTTACCCAGTTATGTGCCAGTCTCTGCTCCTCTTTTATCTCCCCTGAACTGGAAACCGAAGAAGGGGATGGAGCAGAAGAGGAAGCTTAGAGGAGAGAAAGTGGTGGGCTAGACTCAAGTATCTCCGAATTCCATCTCCTTCCTTTTCCAACCCAGGGGGAAGGAGAAGCAGAGGCTGGCACACCACCTGGTAAGGGGAAGCAGCATTTGGCTCACCACCTCAGATGCCCAAAAACATTGGGCGGGCCCTGTTTTCCACTGAGCTCTGGCCGATCCATCTTGCTAAGGAGTCCTGTTTTTACTACACTAATCACGGCATTCCAGCAGTTATATGCATTCCGCAAAAACCATGCGTATGCAGTCATCAGACGTGATAACCAACGCATGGGCTGTGCCTCAATTCTTACACGGAAAGTCCTTCTATGTAGAAATTTTGTAACATGGCAATAAATCCCGAGTTATTCATATTATTGTTGATTTTATTAATCTCTGTAAGCAGCGAAAGGTTTTGCCTAAATGGCAGGAGATATAACTTAATTCTGAGCAATTTAAGATCAATGGGAGCTTTTGCCACTGAGTTGAAGATCGCAATTGAAAGAGCAGAAAAACGCATTGCATTGCATTGCATTGCATTACATTGCATTGCCTCTCTCTCTCTCTCTCTCTCTCTCTCTCTCTCTCTCTCTCTCTCTCTCTCTCTCTCACACACACACACACACACACACACACACACACACACACACACACACACAGTGCTGCCTCTTCAAAATTCTAGCCTTCCAGTCACCAAAATTTGTATTAAAATGCCAACATTCAGAGCCCTCTCCCCAAAGTTCTTCCTCTTCTATTCATAAAACGACATGCAGGCAGCATCCAGTTATGTACAGTTTGTTTCTTTCCCCCAACGCCTAGTTGTCTGCACATGGTCTATATTTGGGACTCTCACCCAGGATTGGAGAGATTGCTCTCTTTCTCCCCCCCCCCCCCAATGGATTCTCTGACTGCTTTGGGTGAAGGATCCCTTAATAATTCTACTGGGTACCTTAAACAAGTCTCTCCCTAACTGGGTCACTCCAACACTCCCTCCTCTCCCATTTCAACACCACCTCAGCTTTCTTTCTCTACCTCTTCCTTCCTTCCTACCCACATCTCAAGGTGTGCATCTAAGGTGTTGTTCCCACATTTGTTTCGATCCTGGTCCCACATACACCATACTGGAGACAGCCTCCCTTCAGGTGCCAAGCACGTTTGGGGATTGGGGGGGGGGGGCTTGCTGAGATCTCTGTTTTCCAGGCCCCTGGCAGATGACCATATAGGCTCAGCCTTGGTTGGCTGAGCAGAATGGAAGCTGGAGGGCCCATTTCCCCCCCCCCCCCACTCCCAAAGCAATTGCCAGAGACCATCTAGTTCCACATACTGTACTGCCTTAGTACAGACCTTGGACCGACTAGCTCAGTATTGTCCACACTGGCTGCTGGCATGGCTCTCTGGGTTTGTTTCAGACTGTAGCAGCCTTTTCTAGCCCTCCCTGGAGACCTTCTACATGTGCTCTACCACAGAGCTACAGCCCATTCTCAGTCTAAAGTTAGCCACAGTCAAGAAGAATGATCCACAACGCACAAAAGATTTCCCCTCCCAACTGGTGACCTCCCCCTCATGTGCACGTACGTTTTCCAATACAACAAAGAGACAATATCAAAGTTAGCAGCATGGCAAAGAGACACCTTTCTTTCAGACACCATAACTGGGCAAAGAGACACCTTTCTAACAGCGCAATCCTATCCAACTTACACCACCGGTCTAACCAGCGGTGCAGCGAGAACGGAAGGCCCCAAAACAGAAAGGGGATTCAAATCCCCTCCAAAGGGGGATTCAAAGGGGATTTACATCTCTCCTCCCTTCCAAAGTTTCCCGCCCTGCCCTCCCCTGCTGGTTACACCAGTGGTGTAAATTGGATAGGATTGTGCTGTAAGTGGTGTCCTTTATATTTAGCAGGAGGAGAGCAATTTTCCATCTTCACCCCAGCACAGTGTCTTTTCCAGTGACTGTTGCTGGTGTTTCTTTTGCATCTGTTTTTAGACTGTGAGCCCTTTGGGGACAGGGATCCTTTTATTGATTTATTTTGCGATATAAACCGCTTTGTGAACTACTTTTTGTTGAAAAGTAGTATATAAATATTCTTAATAAATATAAAATAATAATAATTTGAACACCCCAGAACCTTACAACAAAGTCCTGAGAAGTGGGTATGTCAGAACCACACCAAATTCAGAACAAGGAAGACAGATCAATGAAATAATACCTTTTCTTTGGACCAATTACTGTTTAAAAAGCTGGAACATAAGTCTATCCATAGCTGTCAGCTGTGATATTGACGTAGCACCTGCAAGTCCAAAGGCAGGATACCTACCAAGTGCTGGGAACAAACAACGGGGGAGGGCTGCTGCCACCTCCATGCCTCGTTTGTGAGCTTCCTAGAATCTGATTGCCCATGGGTGGAATTTGGAAACAGGATGTTGGATGAACATAAGAAGAAGAACATAAGAAGAGCCTTTCTGGATCAGGCCAAAGGCCCATCTAGTCCAGCTTCCTGTATCTCACCGTGGCCCCACCAGATGCCTCCGAGAGCACACAGTTAACAAGATAACCTGTTTCCTGTTGTCACTCCCTTGCACCTGGCACAGAGAAAACCTACTTCTAAAGCCAGGAGGTTGCTTATGGCTTGTAACCTGTGATGGTCTTTTCCTCCATGAATCTATCCAAACCCCTTTTAAAGGCATCTAGGCCAGGTGCCATCACCACATCCTATGGCAAGGAGTTCCACAGATGAATTAGATGCTGAGTGAAGAAATATTTTCTTTTGTTCGTTCTAAACACCCCAGAGCCTGGGGTGAGATCAGTGCTTTGCAACCAGGGGTACTTGGAAAAGTGCACTGGCAACAACAAAGGTTGAAAGGCCTTGTACTGTACTAGATGGACCTTCCATCTGATTCAGCAGCTCAACACTGATGTTTTTGTGTAAGCTTGATGCAAGCTTTCAAGTCACTCATGACTCTTAATTAAGCTGGGTGTTTGGGGGTGGGGCTGCTTTTCCAAGTCGGTGTTCATCCAGCAGTATCCCCTGATTTCTAATACCATAATGGAGGATACTCTCCCCCCTTGTTGCTTCATATTGAATTTTCATGCATGGCTTTGCGTATGCATCTAACGCACTTCACACACTGCTTTTCTCTAAGCATGTGGGAACGGCCTCCAACCCTACCGCACTATGACGTGCACATCTGCTAGCATTATTCTGACGACATTTCACCAAGTTAGTTTCATGACACTTGTGTCCATCTGACTGAGAGTCAGAACTGGCTGTTCCACAAAGCAAAACCAAGCACTGGTTTCAGGAAGGAGATTCAAAGGAATCATCATTGTTGGAATCACCAGTCCAGCCTCCATTCCTGTGTCCCTTTTTTAATGATAGCCATTGAAAAGCATCCAGGTGTGTCATTTTAAGTGTGAGTGGCACAGGTGGCAATACTGAGCTGGATGATGGACTTATGATTGGATTCAGTGCAAGGTGGCCACAGTTGTACAGGCCCATCCCCAGTGGTAGAGCACATCATTAAATCTCCAGGCAGGCTGGAAAATCTCCATGCCAGAAATCCTGCACAGTTGCTCCCAGTAGATATGATGACTAATACTAACCTAAACAGTCCGATCCCAAGCCATGTAGAAAATAGCTTGCCCCTCGATTCTCTTACAGCGCAATCCTGTGTGCGGCCGCCAGCCACTCTGGAGTGTCGTAAACGTACCGTAAGAGAGGACAGAGAGGACACCACCAGCGGACGCAGGTAAGTCCTGTGCTGGGCAACGTAGGGGCGTCGCCACTTGGAAGGACGGAAGGGGGTGATTGGGGTGGCTGGGCCCGGAAGGGGGGAGAGATTCTTGGCAGCACGCTCCACAGAATCCTATCCCCTACACGGGCTCCTCGGATTTGTGCTGGCCATTAAAATTAAGACATATACAAAAGGATACAGAACTCAGCTTAGTTACAACAAGGCACAGAAACTAGGAGCTTGTGCCAAGGGTTTCACGTTCAAAAGATTGAATGATGTAAGAAAGGTGACAGCAGCACACAAGATTAGCCGCTCTAGCCTCATCTGAAGCTCTCTGATCTGATGTCATTCTAGATTAGAACTACAATTTTGCATTGTTGTCGATTCGGAAACTTAAAGAAAAGAAACCAGGATTTAAAATGTTGACATCTACGCATCTGGGTGGGCGTGGCCCTGCAGCCTTCCAATCAGAGCGCGCGGGCGTAAAAGCAATCCCTCCGTGAGACAACACAGCATCAGGACAAGCGAGGCGGGTCCTGAACGATTAGGAATACCAGGAGAGGGGCCTGATGGGAGATGGAGTCCCTTTCGTTGTTAGGATCAGTCTCCCGGCCAAAGACTACATTGCCCACACGAGTCAAACGCGCCGCGGAGGTGGAAATTAACCCCTGGGTTAGAATGGCTTTGTTTGTGACAAGTCGAGGTGAAACCAGAAAGAAGCTACAACTCTCGACTATTTCTCCCTTTCTTTTTCAAGTCGTATATCCATAAACGACTTGAAAAAGAAAGGGAGAAATAGTCGAGAGAAAGAGACTACAGAAGGCTGGTATAAAGCGGGGAACATCCCATGAAACCTGAAAACTAGCTGGGCATCTCAGCTGTTTCAGCAGATCTCGTTCCTAAAACAGTCGATCTGCTCTCGGCCTTTTGCAATGTGAAACGTTTTGGGGGATTGTTTATTTTCCCTTTACCAGCCCAGCCCGCTTGGAAAGCCGCCCTCTGCACTGGGAAGAGGAGCTGCGGCATGGGGAAGGGAGCAATGGGGAAGGGATGGGGAAGGGAGCAATGGAGTTGGAAGCCCCCAACCGGCCTCCATGGACGCGCGCTCCCTTTCCCAGGCAGCCTCCGCTGCTAAGTGCACGCGTAGCGCTGAGGAAAGTCCGTACCTCGTTGCTATTGTGAGTGACGTTGCCGTTGTTGCGGCGGGACTCCGGCGGCTCAGTGCAGTGCAGGGACGTCGACGAGACGCCGCCAAACAGCGTGCGAAGGGGGAGACACAGAACACAACCCCCACTCTTATTATGATACAGCGACACGTATCACGCCGTTGTTGCAGGAGCCGAGCATGCTCACTCGCGGCTGCCGAAGTTCCTCCGACGCCCTGCCTTTGTCCGCCGTTGCCTTTTGCTCGTAGAGGGTCGTCCCAGTGTGTGCTGCTTGTAGCGTCTTTGACCGAGTCGGCCCATTGGTCCCTCCAGCAGCTCATTCTTGCAGCTGCTCTCCAGGCTGCAAGACTGACTGGCAGCAGCCCTCCCTAGCCCTGTGTGGAAATGCTGGGCTCTGCAGATGTCAGTGCTTCGAAGTCTTTGATTATTACTTACTTCTATAATTGGTTTTTGCTGCTGCGTCATTTCTTAGTTGAATTTTTAGGAGCAGCATCATGGCCCTTGAAATGTTTGTGGATCTGCTAGTGCTAGTTGAGCACAGCGGTGAAGAGACGCTGAAATGCAAATCAAGAAATTACTGGTTCATATCTCAGCCCTGCCATGCAGTTCCCTAGGGCAGTGGTTCCCAAGCTGGGAGCCGGGTGGAAACCAGCCAGGAGAGTCACGGAGTGTCATGGAATTCTCTCAGAAAACAGTGTGATGCCAATTGGCAGGCATCAACATAATATAATGGGGAGCGGTCAATGGTCGCAGATGGTCAAGGGAGCCGCATGTCAAAAAAGTTTGGGAAACACTGCCCTAGGGGCTTGGGTTTGGAAACACATTCACTAGGAACACAATGGAATTGTAACAAGCCTTAGGGTTGTACTGCTGATGGCTGTGATACAGGTGGGCCTAGGCCCCCATATCCACTGATTCGCTATCCACTGTTTCAGTTATCCACAGTATGGGACCCCCCAGGCTTTTACTTTTTTCCCAGTAAGCTTCGTTTCTTCCTTAAAGAAACAGGAGAAGCAGCCTCTGACTGCTTATTACAGGCAAGTAGAACGAGACTAAGTACTAGAGAGGCTCTGCAAGGTTAACAGAAACCTTGCAGAGCCTCTCTAGGACTTAGTCTCATTCTACTTGCCTGCAATGGAGGCTGCTTCTCTGTTTTTAAGGAAGAAACAAAGCTTGCTGAAAGAAAAATAAGAGCTGGGGGGGGGCAAGCATGCCTGCCTGCAGGGGAGGCAGGGTGGGGGGGCCCTCAGGAAACCATGGAGGGGGTGTTCGCTCTTATCCATGGTTTCAAGTATCCATGGAGGGGCCTGGAACATATCCCCAGCGGATATGGGGGCCCACCTGTACAAACACACACACCCCATCTCCAATATGAGGAGGATAATAATACAGTATTGACTTTCCTTACAATGTTGTAAGAATTACAAAATAGAAAATACTGTAATGTGTGTGAAGGACTTTGAGCACTATAAATGCATATTTTATTAAGAAGTATTGTAGCTATTGTCAGCAGCTAATACTGTATATCCTTATTACAAATAAATAATTATATGTACAGTATGCTGTTCAAAGGGGTTCACATGCCTGTTAGCAATCTTTACAACAACCTTGTAAAGTAGGTCCATGTTCTCTCTCTAAAACAGATTGTGTGTGTGTGTGTGTGTGTTCATGTGTGCATGGCTGCTTAAAGCTACCTACTGAACTCATAGCAGGGATGAGATTTGAGCCTGTGGCTCCCTGGTTCACCGCTTAGCCATCACACACTATTTTCAAGCCCCTGTTCTGCACTGAATTGTGGAAAAAAGATAGTGTAGAGACAGGCGTGGCCATGTTGTATTCATCATGTGCCTCCACAGTGCTGTAGCAGCCTTTTCACTGCCACACACCTCATCATCTGAAGGGCTTAGTGAGTGAAGCTGTTGTGTATCACCCTTCTCACTGCAGCAATCGCTGCCTAGACACTGCTTTTATCAGTGAACGGTGATCAGAAACGGGGATGGTGGAGACAGTGACTCCCCTCAGTGACAGTGAGGTCCCTTAAGGCCTATACTACAGCGGCATGGAGAACGCGGCCACATGTTGTGTGTGAGGAATAACTATGTTATAATTATTAAATGTTGGTTTTTGTAGAATTAATAATTGTAGTAATGTTTGATGCTTAGAAGCTAATTCAGTAACAGGAGGGCTGAGACCAAAGGTCAGGAGGGCAGAAGTTAAAAAGTTGAGACTGAAGGCTGGGCTACATTGTCCGCGGCTGCGTTCCGTGTGCGTTTGGTGTCCCGCCCCCAGGTCAAACAGCAGGCTCTGATTGGCCGGACGTAGCGCGGACGCAGCAAAAGTCGAGCCGGGCTCGACTTTTGCTGCGTCCGTGCTACGTCCGGCCAATCAGAGCCTTTGTTTGACCTGGGGGCGGGACACCAGATGCACACGGAACGCAGCCGCGACGCAGCCGTGGACAATGTAGCTCGGGCTTCAGGCTTTCTGACAGTTGGAGAAGAGGATGTAGTAGAAGGGGCCCTTGAAGGAGACAGACAGGAGAGGGACCAGAATAGTTGGGACAGACAGATGAACCCGTGTAAAGAGGAAGTACCTACCAACGGTAGCCAGCTTTCTGAATAGACACAGATGGTTGGGGGTGAGGGCTTCAGGGGACTAGCAGAGGTCAGAAAGGGGACACAGCACCCATGTCAAGGAAGAAGCCCAAATAGGGGAGACATGGGGAAGAGGCAGAAAGGACCATATGTTTGATAGGTTTTGTTTGATAGGTTTTGGGAACCTAGCCAATCAAAGGTTTAGAGGAGGAGTAATGAAAACAGGGGAGGGAACCACTTCCAAACAAGGGAATAAAAATCTGGATATTCTTTATTTTTTATTTTTTTATTTTTATTTTTCACATTGTTATACATCGTTGCTCTGATCTTTTGATCAGATGCCCGTTTCTGCAGAAATGTACAAAAAACTATTCTGCTTCACTTCTGGAGTCTGAACTTCATCTTTTGGGTAAGCATATGTGATTAAGATGTATTTCTCACATTGTGTCTGCATTGCTCCAGGGGTGGCCGCAACCTGGAACACCGCCCGTTGCTGCTTTGGGTCCGCTGCTGCCACCTCTGCACTACAAAAAAGAAAAGAAAAAGCTCCTTATCCTCTGTCATGCGTAGGGGGAGCAGAACCAAAACCCCCCCCCCCATGCTGGTAACGTTGCCAGGGTCAATTTCTATTTCCACTGGATTTGGCAGGCTAGCACTTCTTCCCCTTCAACAATCATGCACCACCATAGGATTGCTTCTTAAAAACACTTTTATTTGAAGCTTTTATAAACAATGAGCTAAGCTCAAACTGGTGAAAACCGTTTTTGAATTCCACTACAGTACCCTCTATCAATTCAGCTCTCAGGAAGTTTGCTTTTCGGTGTTGTTCCTCTGCTGGTGCTCTTTCAGGGATAGATTTGAGCTTCTCTTCACTCCACAGCACCTGACCCACAGCAGATCGCCTCAGGGAAGTCCTCTTCTCCTGTCCTCCTCCCCCCCCCATTCCATTTCAACTGCCTTTTCCAACTGCCATTCATTCTCCACTGCTTTTTTTTTTTTACCACAGGAAAGTTGGTAAAACTTTCCACAACGCACAGTGTGTCCTATAGTGTCCTTTTCTCATCCCTGTGTCCCTGGTGTGGCACCAACATTATTCCCCACTGTCCCTTGGTGCCTTAGTGGACAGTGGAATAAGCAGCACACAGCCTTTTGTCATAAAACCTCACTGAGCTTCTCCTCCCTCTCTCTAGGTTCAGTTGGATCACTTAAGTCCCCTCCCCTGTGACCCAACTGTTCCTTCACCTATCTAATATCTTGACATGCTCCTTGCACAGTTTCTTCAAATGTGGAAGAATGGAACTTCTGGTTTTACAAAGCTGGAAGTCCCGCTCTTCGATGTTTGAAGAAACCACACAAGGAGCACAGTAAGGGGCTGGGTGATCTGCTTTTTGCTCATTTTTAGCAGGTGGCAAGCAGATCAATTTGGCTCACATCTGTGGCAGATTGTAGGGGGGATGTGGCGGTGGCAGCTGACTCGGGGTGAAAGGCACCCCCAAAACATGCTGTCGTCTTGCCTCCCTGCAATCCACCACTGGTGCAGCCTGCCTCGTGGATGGGCCGACGCGGCATTGCTCCTCCCTACCGCTACACCTGCCTTGTTGCAAATAAGGGTTTTGCCCAGTTAAAGACGTCTTAGTAGATCAATCAAACACATTTCAGTCTAATTGATCACCTCTCCACACATTTCCATATGAGAAAAGCAACCATTTTTGAAGGAAAACTAGAGCATCCTTCCTTTGTTTTTTGATGGTGTACATCTAGGGTATGGTGCCATTGCAGAAGAGGTATTTCCTCTCAGAGAATGCCTCGCCCTGCTAAGGCTGTGCCAAAAATGGCCACTTCAGTCACAGCTAGTGAATATTTTTTGGCAGGGAGGGGGGAAGACATCAAACCAAGGCAGGTGGGGAGAGCTCACAACGAACGACACCAGGGTGGTGAGACTCCCCCCTCAGCAGGGAAGTAAACGCTCTCCTGTCCTGCTTGATTTTCCTGATGTGCATAATAAGGCTTTTGCTTTCCCTTGATTTTGAGGATTATGTGACTTCAGTGCAAAATGCCTAAAGCCTGTACTACACTGTACACGTCCAGCCAGCGTACGCACGGCACAGGTCCGTGCATCACATGGAGCCTCCTGTCGGCTGCCGGCGTTGGCCCGTCGGCTGCCTACATCCCCGCATTGGCAAAGTTGACCTTGGCTCGACTTTTGCCCATTCTGTGAACGTCCAGCCAATCAGGGGCAGTGCTTTGTACTTTGGGGGGCGGGATGCGTTTTTCACGGTAGCCAATCACAGGGCAGATGACAGAGAAATTCTCTAAATAATAAGAAACTAAATAATAAAAGATGTATTAAATAAGAGACTTATTAATAAAGTGATCTGAAGTGAACTGGAGGAGGAGGGGTGGCAGGGTAAGGTGGTGCCATGATTATTTGTTGGGCAGTGATTTTCAACACGTGCTCCGGAATAATGCATTGGTTCCGGCTCGCTATGGCTGCGTCCCGGCAGCACGAGACACACATGGAACGCGAACGTGAACAGTGTAGCTCCGGCTTAAGGAGATTTGAATGTCTATTGAAGTCTTTCCCCACAGTCTGAGCATATGTATGGCTTCTCTCCAGTGTGGTTTTTCTCATGGGCAATAAGGTTGGTTCTCCGACTGAAGTTCAGCCCGCAACCAGAGCATTTGTATGGGTATTGTCCTGTATGGGTTCTCTCATGTTTAATGAGATGTGATCTATGGTGGACGTTTTGCCCACATGTCGAACACTAGCAAGGTTTTTCTCCCACATGGATTATTTCATCATTTTTCTTTAACTTTATTTTCGTTTAGTGCGTAATATATAACCCATATACAAAATCATAACCATTGTCTACAAAATAGAAAAAAACCCACCAATTGTAACAAAAAGTGACAATAAAAAAGAGGAGCGACAAACCCACAAAAAGGAAGAAAAAGAAATAATATATGAAAGGAGGGTATAAATCATAACACGAATTGTACATTTAGTAACTAACATCAATCCAGCATACTAAGAAAAGAAAAGTATTTACAATATTCCTAACTGTATTTTAAATCAAGGAATGGTTTCCAAATGTTCTCATATATATCCATCCGTAATTGACGCCTATGGACCAGTCGTTTAAAGTTAGAAAGCATCAAATGGTTATCCAAACACTGAACAATCGATGGTGGGCTTTTGTCCTTCCAATTTTTCAAAATCATTCTCTTGGCTGTCGTAAGGGTGCAGAGAATCCACTTCCTTTGATAAAAAGTCAATCTCCAGGTCACGGGTATATAATTCAAAATTGCATATACATCAGTAAATATCAATCTTTGTTTAGTTACAATCTTAATAATGTTAATCACTTCTTCCCAAAAACCAGTTATCACAGGACATGACCATAACACATGAGTCACAGTTGCGTGTAATATATTGCATCTCCAACACCTGGATTCAGCAATTATCCTGGATTATCTCAACATGCCTAAAAGAGATGACGGGCGCCCTCCCGGTGCCCGGGGGCGTGGGGGCGGGGCCTGCGCGTGTGACGTCAATGTGCCCCTCGCGTGACGTCGACGCGCCCCCTGCCCATTTTGCTCTCATTTCAGAGCCGAACGGGCTCCAGAGAGGGCGGGTGGGCCGAACAGGCGCCTCGCTTCGCTTTGGTGAGTTCCCCCGAGTGCGCCCGCCCGAGCGCCTGGAGCTCCTGCTCCACGCGCTCCACCGAAGTTCCGCCACGGCTTATCAGCAGCGGATGCTGCCTGGAGCACCACAAACTGCGGGGCAGCGCCGCTCCAGGGGGGCGGTGCCGCTCTGGGGGGGCGACCCGGCTTACCAGGGCACTTCGAGGCCTTCTCCCCCGGCCTCGGAGCCGGAGAAAGCCCCGGAAATCCACCACGACCGGCAGCCAGGACTTTCTGAAGACGGCCGACTGCGGCGCCGCGCTATTTATCCTTTTTTTGCACATGCACAGAACGTTTATGGGGCTTTCTCCGGCTCCGAGGCCGGGGGAGAAGGCCTCGGAGCGCCCGCCCGCGTCACCGGGTGGGCAGGCGCTCCGTGGAAAGACTGGAGCGAGTGGAGCAGCGCCGCCTGGAGCCACTGCTCCGCTCGCTCCAGTCTTTCCATGCCTCTGCTGCACATTTTACAAAAGCCTTCCAACATCTTGCTGCTAAATATTTATCTAAATATTATATATATATAATATTTATATATTATATAAATATAAATATTTATAAAGATCTTCCTTTTTAAATTATTATAGAAAGTTTTAACTACACTAAAAATTGCTTCATGAAAGCTGCTCTTTTTAATAGAAGGAATCTCTGTCCCAATGCCTCTTGAACTTGTCTCATGCAACAGGTGCAGTTGGGACACCACTGTTAAATAGCAGGACATACTGGCTAATTCAGATGTAATGGTCCAAGTCTTTTAACTGGGTTTAGGAGATCAGGAAGATAGTGGAGGACAGGAAGGCCTGGCGGGATATGGTTCATGGGATCACGAAGGGTCGGACACGACTTAACGACTGAACAACAACAACAGGATATCAGGAAAGTGCCAGGGATTCACATACTACCTCATGAATGCAAATATCTTCCTCCTGTTTCTTTTCAGAGCTGTCCCAACTGTAGTCGTAATACTGTACTAGAATTAGTTCTAGGGGGGGGGAGTTGTGTGAAGGAGGGAGCATATAAATCTGTAGCATGTTCTCAATTGCTAAGACCACAAAAACATTAAGACCACGAGAACATTGTATCTGCACCAGGCCAAAGAAGGAAGTGGTCTCTGCAGCATCTTGCTTTACTTACCCTGATTAAAAGCTTACCAGTAAGAACCTGGAGGTCTATCATTGACTGGTGCTTTGCCCACATCTTATTCTTGTCACTTAAACCAAAGTATAAAACAGCATAAGAGGATATCAAACTAGAGCAATGTGGTAGTAAGGAGAATGCAGAATTTGAAATGGCCAGAAATCTGGCTCCTTGGAGCAGTTGACCTTTTGAACCTAAAAACTTCTTTTGTACACAGGAGCATGTATGATGGGTATGAAGATGACTACACCATGGAGGAAACCAGCTGGAATTGTAGGGTTCTATACAGAACAATATTGTAAAGATCCTTATCGGATCTAGATAAGCCTGCCTATGTAAACCGCCTTGAATAACATCTGAAGAGCAATCTGAGGATAAGAAAAGAGGTATATAAATAAACAAACAAACAAACAAACAAACAAATAAATATGCCCTGCTGCTTTGCCCTTTGAACTGGGCTCTGTGTCAAGTATGTGTGTAGTGCGTGACTTTGTGGCTACCCGTTCCAGTGCTTGGAGCACTTAAAATAAAGCACTCCTCGTAAGTAATCTGTCCTATCTTTCCCTTGGGATCCCAAACAACCTTCAAGCCCATGACCAGGACATAGGATGCTGCCAGCCTGAGTCAGACCAATGGTCCATGTAGCTCAGTATTGTCAGTACTGACTGTCAGCAGCTTTCCAGGCTTTTCAGACAGGGGTCCTTCCCAGCCCCACCTGGGGATGCTGCCAGGGATTGAATCCAGGCCCTTCTGCATGCAAAATGGGGCTCTAGCACCACACTGGTCTTTCCCCAGTTTCTAGTCATGTCCCAAAATGGGACATTTTCATTTTGTACATCCTTCGAATCTAAACTTTGGGGAAAGACTGTAGCTAAGTAAGTGGTTGGAGCACCTGTTTTGCCTTTGATGAAATTCGCAGAGCTCATACTGAAATAAATGTAAATACATTTGGTACTTAAGGTGCTACAAGACTGTCTTGTGTTTGGCCCTGTGAGACGAATGCTGCAACCCTGGAAGTCATTTTCCAAGGGCATTTGCACCTCTTGCAAACGAGCCAGGTCTAAGCGCTTGCAGAAAAGGGGGGCACGCAGCATGCATGATTACTTTGACTAGCGGCCTTGTTTGGGTTCCGAAAGCGTAGATATTTTGGTGACCTGTCCGTGAACCCGAAGGCAGTTCGTGAACCCGAAGGCAGCTGGGGAGGTTAGAGAGGCGGTGGGAGGACATTAAGAGCAAGCAGGCGGCGGAAAGGGCTGCCAGGCAGGGAGCTGGCTGCGCCGCGAGCCAGTGCCAGTTTGGTGGAGGGAGCGCACGGACTTGGAAAGGTTTCTTCTGCAAGCCAAGGCAAGAAAGGGTGAGGGAAAGAGGGGTTGTTGTTGTTGTTGTTGTTGTTGTTGTTAAAGACCCACCCCCACCCCCGGTAGTTGCGACCTACTGAGGGTGGAGACGCGATTGTCTATAATGACTGCTTAAATCCTACGAGGATCTGTAAAACAACCTTTTTTATGTTGAAAGTTTTTATTCGCCGTCCGTCCTGAATTATTTTTGTTAGATCTGTTGGCAGCTGTCGATTCCACCCCCGCCCCTTTTGTCATTCCTTCTAGGAAAACCAGAATTTGGCTAACCAAACCAAAGTTTGGCAAACGCGCCTCTGTGGAGCAAACTGGGAAAGGCGCAGCGCGCAAGGCGCCCCACACGTTTTGGAGAGGTAAGAAAAAGCGCACGGGCGCCTAAGGAAAGAAGGAGGAGAGATGTTCTGGCTCAGGACCGGCTTGGGGGGGGGGGCGAGGGAGGGACACGCGGTGTCCCTTTTGTCCTGGGCCCGATCCACTGTTGCCCACCATTTCCTCCAGAGCAGGCAGGAGCGTGGGTATGGAGAACGCGGCGAGAGTTGGAGACGGCGAGGCGGAGCGCGCAGCCGGCGGCAGCGTTGACGAGGTTCTCCAGAAACCGCCTTACTCTTATGTGGCGCTGATCACCATGGCGATCCAATGCAGCCCGGAGCAGCGCTTGCCCCTGAGTGACATCTGCCGGTACATTGCGCAGCGTTTCCCCTACTACCGGCTGAGCCAGAAGGGATGGCAGAACAGCGTGCGCCACAACCTCAGCCTGAACGAGTGTTTCCGGAAGGTGCCCCGCGCCGGCGGGGCGGAGGAGCGCAAAGGCAACTACTGGGTGCTGGATCCCGCCTTCCAGGGCATGTTCGAGCAGGGCAACTATCGCCGCCGGAGGAGCGTCAGGAGACCCCCGCAAAGACTCCCCCCGGCCCCGATCCCTGCGCCGCCTCTACCTGCCTCTGCGTGCTTCAGCAACCCGGAGCCCCCTGGCCCGTATTACCTGCCTTACCAATACCATCGCTATCCGAGCCCTCCAACCGCCTACCTGCTGGCCGCCTCTGCTGCTGTGGGGCAACCGCAGTCTTATCCCATCAGCAACACTCCCCCAGGGATTGGGCCCATCAGTGACTATGGACCCTACCCCAGGTTCCTGCTTCCAAGCGGGACGTCAACCCAGCAACCACCAAGTCCCGCCTCTGGGGGATCCATCGCCAGTTTCCAGCAGCCCTCCGATGTGTCTTTTCTGCAGTGCTGGAATTGGCAGGACAAGTCCTGTGCCCGGATAGACTTTTGATTCTCTCTCTCTCCCCCCCCCCCCCCCCCAGCCATAGAGATCAGGGCAACTACTAATGGACAAATTATTTTTCCTAACATTCTAGTCCTGGGTGGGAAAACCACTGACCTGCTACCTCTGGTGTGGGGTGTGTGTATAAATATGTTTCTATGTGGGTTGAAGCAATGGAGAGTATTGTTTCCAGGTTCATGTTTTCTTGAGATCAAGTTCGGCAACTTCTTTGTAGAGATGTTGCTTCTGTGCTTTTAAAATAAGTTTAACCATGATCACAGTGGTGCCTGCGGGTCATGTCTGTCTTGTTATGAAGGAGCCTGTCCTACTAATTTCTGCAGACCAAGTTGCTAATGGCACAGGAGTAGGCCAGTTTGTTGTGGGAAAATTGGCAAGATGGTAACATACTTCTGGCTTGTTTGTTTTTGTTTAAAAAGATTGAGAGGAGGAGAATCCTTTTGAATTAATTCTCAGACCGCTTGGGGGGGGGTGTCGTAAAATCTGGGCCTTTTCTTTCTTGGAAGTGTTGTGTTAAGAGTTGGAGTTCCTCTTATATTTGACTATTCACTGTTTCCTGGTGTGTGTTTGGTCTCTAGGAATTATTGAAGAGATCCTCTCCTGGATCCGCAGTAAGGTGATGAACGGTGATGAACAAAGTTGTTCCACCAGTTTGCATGTCTGGCTTATTGGGTCTCTTGAAAAATGCCAGCTTATTGCAATGTGGAAAGCAAAAGGAAAGAGATTGGAGGCCTGATGTCTTGAGTTTGGGCAAGCCTCAAGGGACAGAGGTGGTGACAGAGTTGTCAATGTTTCTGCCAGCTGCTGCTCCTCTGCATGTACCATTAACTTCATCTGCAAATGTTAGCCAGTCATAATGCTTTTTTATCCATACTAAAAAGTTTCCCTTGTTGTCTGCAAGCAGGGTGACCAGATATAATGGAGGACAATGTGCCGCAGCCTATACTTTTAACTATTGTATAGATGAGGGAATTTGGGCAGGTGCGGATCATCATGGAAGGGTGCAAAAAGCTGCACTTGCCAAAATTCCCTCTTCTATACAATGGTCAAAGGTATAGGCACGCTGTCCTCCCATTGTATCTGGTCACCCTGTCCGCAAGTCAAACTGTTGCCAAACACAGGAGCAGACCAGAATATTGTTGTGGATCAGTTGGTAACAATGTGAAATGTCGCTCTTTGTAAAAGACATAACTGTGGATGTTGTCGCAAAAGTTGGCTTTCGAGTATGGCAACACTGATGAAACTCTGAAGTTTTCCCCATTCATTCAGTGGAGAGAACCAATATGTGGTATATGTTAGTATGTGTGTTAATTAATGGGGACTCAGGAGTGCACTCAAATCTCTGGATCAAGCTCATGGTTTGCAAGTAAAAGTCCTACTGAAATCAAGAAACTTGCTTCCAAGTAGTGTGTTTAGGATTGGGGGGGGGGGAATTGCACTGTGATCTTAATTGTGTTAAAATGTAAAGAACGTATAGTGAGAAACTATTTCTTTTTAACAAGTGAATTCTCCCTCTCAAGTTTAAATCTATATTTTCAATGCAAAGTTGTATTTTCTTTTCTGATCTAAAGCAAACCCCTAATACTCGGGTTGGAAGAAATGGACACAAATGCAGCTGCTTGTTTGTTGTACTTTGCTGGTTGGTTAAATTGAAGTTGTTGCTTGGTATTTTTTTTTACCTTTGCTGGAACATTAAAGTTTTATTTTATAACAGTGTGATGCTCTATGAATATAAACATCTATACACTAGGGATAGATAGAAATATATCAAAGGGCCAGGAACATTCATGTTGAAAGGCTGGCCACCACTGGTCTAGTCTTTAAGCTATTACAGGACTCTTTATTGTCTTTGCAACCGCAGTGGTAGGAACTAGCCATGGCTTCCTGAATAATTTTGTTGTTGTTGTTGTTCAGTCGTTAAGTCGTGTCCGACCCTTCGTGATCCCATGAACCATATCCCGCCAGGCCTTTCTGTCCTCCACTATCTTCCTGAGTTCGCTCATTTTCATGTTTGTTGCATCGGTGATGCTGTCTAACCATCTCATCCTTGGCCTTCCCCTTCTCCTTTTGCCTTCAATCTTTCCCAGCATCAGAGTCTTCTCCAGAGAGTCCTCTCTTCGCATTAGGTGGCCAAAATATTTGAGTTTCAGCCTTAGTACCTGTCCTTCCAGGGAACAGTCAGGCTTGATTTCATTTAGAATTGACTGATTTGATCTCCTAGCAGTCCAAGGGACTCTCAGGAGTCTTCTCCAGCACCACAGTTCAAAAGCATCTATTCTTCGGCGCTCAGCCTTCCTTATGGTCCAACTCTCGCAACCATACATTGCTACTGGGAACACCATCGCCCTGACTATACGAACTTTTGTTGGCATGGTGATATCTCTGCTTTTTATTATGCTGTCTAAGTTTGCCATAGCTTTCCTTCCAAGGAGTAAGCGTCTTTTAATTTCATGGCTGCTGTCTCCGTCTGCAGTGATCTTGGAACCCAAAAAAGTAAAATCTGTTACTGCTTCCATTTCTGCCCCTTCTATTTGCCAGGAATTGATGGGACCCGATGCCATGATCTTAGTTTTATTAATGTTGAGTTTCAAGCCAACTTTTGCACTCTCCTCTTTCACTCTCATCAAGAGGCTCTTTAGTTCTTCTTCACTTTCTGCCATTAGGGTGGTATCGTCTGCATATCTGAGGTTGTTGATGTTTCTCCCGGCAATTTTGATTCCGGCTTGTGATTCATTCAGCCCTGCATTTCTCATAATGTACTCTGCATATAAGTTAAATAAGCAGGGTGACAATATACAGCCTTGCCGTACTCCCTTCCCAATTTTGAACCAATCAGTTGTTCCATGGCCGGTTCGAACTGTTGCTTCTTGACCCGCATACAGGTTTCTCAGGAGACAGGTAAGGTGGTCTGGTACCCCCATCTCTTTAAGAATTTGCCACAGTTTGTTGTGATCCACACAATCAAAGGCTTTTGCGTAGTCAATGAAGCAGAAGTAGGTGTTTTTTTGGAACTCTCGTGCTTTCTCCATGATCCACCGCATGTTGGCAATTTGATCTCTAGTTCCTCTGCCTCTTCGAAACCCAGGTTGTACGTCCGGTAGTTCTCGGTCCACGTACTGCTGAAGCCTAGCTTGTAGGATTTTGAGCATAACCTTGCTAGCATGTGAAATGAGTGCAATTGTGCGGTAGTTTGAACACTCTTTCGCACTGCCCTTCTTTGGAATTGGAACGTAAACTTGACCTTTTCCAATCCTTTGGCCACTGCTGAGTTTTCCAAATTTGTTGGCATATTGAGTGCAGCACTTTCACAGCATCATCATTTAGGATTTTAAGTAGCTCAGCTGGGATATTATCATCTCCACTAGCTTTGTTGTTAGTAATGCTACCTAAGGCCCACTTGACTTCACTCTCTAGGATGTCCGGCTCTGGGTCAGTGACCACACCAGAGTGGTCATCAGGAACATTAAGATCTTTCTTGTATAGTTCTTCTGTGTATTCTTGCCATCTCTTCTTAATCTCTTCTGCTTCTGTTAGGTCCTTGCCTTTTTTGTCCTTTATCATGCCCATCTTTGCACAAAACGTTCCCTTGATATCTCCAATTTTCTTGAAGAGATCTCTAGTCCTCCCCATTCTGTTGTTTTCCTCGATTTCCTTGCATTGTTCATTTAAGAAGGCCTTCTTATCTCTCCTTGCTATTCTCTGGAACTCTGCATTCAGTTGTTTATATCTTTCCCTTTCACCCTTGCTTTTTGCATTCCTTCTTTCCACAGCTATTTGTAAAGCCTCATCTGACAGCCACTTTGCTTTCTTGCATTTCTTTTTCTTTGGGATGGTTTTCGTTGCTGCCTCCTGTACAATGTTACGAACTTCCGTCCATAGTTCTTCAGGCACTCTGTCTACCAGGTCTAATGCCCTAAATCTATTCTTCACCTCCACTGTATACTCATAAGGGATATGGTTTAGGTGATATCTGACTGGTCTAGTGGTGTTCCCTACATTCTTCAGTTTAAGTCTGAATTTTGCAATAAGAAGCTCATGATCTGAGCCACAGTCAGCTCCAGGTCTTGTTTTTACTGATTGTATAGAGCTTCTCCATCTTTGGCTGCAAAGCACATAATCTATCTGGTTTCGGTATTGACCATCTGGTGACGTCCATGTGTAGAGTCGCCTCTTGTGTTGTTGGAAAAGAGTGTTTGCTATGACCAGCGTGTTCTCTTGACAGAACTCCGTTAGCCTTTGCCCTGCTTCATTTTGCGCTCCAAGGCCAAACTTGCCTGTTCCGTTTATTTCTTGATTTCCTACTTTAGCATTCCAGTCTCCTATGATGTAAAGGACATCTTTTTTGGGTGCTAGTTCTAGAAGGTGTTGTAGGTCTTCATAGAACCAGTCAACTTCATCTTCTTCGGCATCAGTGGTTGGGGCATACACTTGGATTACTGTAATGTTGAATGGTTTGCCTTGGATTCGAACTGAAATCATTCTGTCGTTTTTGAGGTTGCACCCCAGTATTGCCTTTCCCACTCTTTTATTGACTATGAGGGCTACTCCATTTCTTCTAAGGGATTCATGCCCACAGTAGTAGATATGATGGTCACTTGACTTAAATTCGCCCATGCCCGTCCATTTTAGTTCGCTGATTCCCAAGATGTCAATGTTCAATCTTATCATCTCATTTTTGACCACATCCAGCTTGCCTTGATTCATAGACCTCACATTCCATGTTCCTAAGCAGTATTGCTCCTTGCAGCATTGGATTTTCCTTTCAACCTCAGACACATCCACAGCTGGACGTCCTATTGGCTTTGGCCCAGCCGCTTCACTCTTTCTGGGTCTACTTGGAATAGTCCTCCGCTCTTCCTCAGTAGCATATTGGACACCTTCCGACCTGAGGGGCTCATCTTCCGGCGTCATATCTTTTAGCCTTTTGGTACTGTTCATGGGATTTTCTTGGCAAGGTTACTGGAGTGGGTTGCCATTTCCTTCTCCAGTGGATCACTTTTAGTCAGAACTCTCTGCTACGACCTGTCCGTCTTGGGTGTCCCTGCACGGCATAGCTCATGGCTTCATTGAGTTACGCAAGCCCCTTCGCCACGACAAGGCAATGATCCATGAAGGAGGAATAATTTTGTAGAACTGCTTAATTATGGTTTTTATTTATGTGCACCAGTAGGTGGCGCCTTTGCATCCTGCAAAAGCTAGATCCTAAATCAAAGAGAGAGCGCCTGTGGACTAGAAGTGAGCAGGGTTTCCCAGCCAGAGCTGGGTCCCAATGCAAAAGAGTGGCTCAGAGAGCAGAGCCAATAACTCGCTGCACTCGCCGAACTGTGCACTGGGATGACCCACCTACACCCAGGGAAGAATCCACACTTGAGTGACTGCAGATCAGGGACTCCGAACTCCAAAACAGACCTGCAGCGGCAGCACCTAGTGCAAGGCAGCCCGGTTTTACAGGTGGGAGCACTGAGGCCGATAAACAGGCAATCGGCACAAAAATCGGCACAAAAACAGTAATGGCTGAGATGTTAATAACAATTAATTGTCCCATAGTCTGAGTGATACTTTGCTTGAACTTTGGCTCCCTGACTTGCTGTGGGGACTTCGCCCATCCTGATGGATCGATTGATTCAGGAGTCTGACAGGCAGGAGATCTAGCACAGGCAAATGTAAGCAAGATGTAATGACAGAATTGAGAGCCACAGGATGTGCTGATTTCCACACGTTAAGATGGCTTTAAGAGGGAATTAGCCAAATCAAGGGAGCATGAGTGGTCAATCAATTATTATTAGTCTTGATGGTTCTGTAGAACTTCCATATACAGTGGCAATGTACCTTTGAATACTAGGTGCTGGTGACAAATGGGAGATGCCTTGCCCTTTCTGCTCTGTCTGTGGACATCCCAATGACATCTGATTGGCCGCTATAGGAACACTGGATCTTTCACTTGATCCAGCTTTATCCTGACCTAAAATACTCTTCTTGACCTGGCACTGGTTGAGACTTGCTCTGTGTCCTTTTCCAAGGGGCTCTGTGGAATATGATGAAAGACCCCTCCACTCTATTGCCATCTAGGATCTTTTTCCCCCAGAGATATTTACACTACAGTGACTGACAGAGCAATCCTACGCATATGTACTCCAGAAGTAAATCTGATTGAATTCAGTGGCACTTCCAGGAAATGTGCATAGAATTGCAGCCTTAAATGCTTTGGAAATCAAGGCTCTTGTGCCTCTTGTAAAGCTGAAACCTTCTCTTTGACATAAGCATCGCTGTTACGGGAGCCCCTTTCCTGCTTTTTGCATCTGCTTTTGTGTCTTCAGTCTTGAGGACTAGCAACCTATTGTTTTTTAATTTTAAAACAGCTGAGATTCTCAGGTAGTTGCATGTTTTTTGCCTGATAATAACCAGTGCGGTCTGATTGCAGGGAAGGTGTGCGTGCATGCGTGTGTGTGTGTGTGTGTGTGTGCACGCGCGCGCACGCATCATACTCAAGGCTTTGACCTCAAGTTTTCTGTGGTTGCAGCTTGCCATCGCTCTCCAAATCAACAACCAACTCTTGGCAAAAAGGCTACAGAGCCAGGAGAGAATATTTCAGCCTGCCATTGGTTGGAAGGAAGAGCAAATGCCATTTAACAGGTTCAGGAGTAAGGAGAAGCTGTATTGGTGAAAATTCTCCCTCCCGCATAAAGAATTGTGAACAAAACCAAAAGGGTTTTGGAGCACCTTCCTGGCAAGGAAAGGCAAAAAGCAGACTTCCCCCCTCCTTGTATCTTTCTCTTTATGCTAGAGCTCAGGGTGACCCAATGAAATTTCTTGGCAATTTCGATTCAAGACCAAAAAAGCAAGTTCATGCAATGTAGAGGCAGTGCAGCAGCCCTCCCCCCCATAGATTAACTTTTACTGCTTCCCTCCCTGAGAAAGACACACAAAGCTGGTGAAACAGAGGCATTTTGGGCCAAAATGGCAACCCTAGAACCCTAGAGTTGGGACTAAGTAAACATGTCTAGGACTGGGGTGTTAGTTGACTGATCTACCAGTTAAACTGATTTGTGCCGGCACGGCAGCCCAAACTGAAACCTCTGTGTTAACTGAACAACAAGCGGCCACCCCATAAGAATCACATCATGGCTGCAGTCAGAAAACAAACCACTCCGGAGAATGAATAAGGTTTCATCACAACTGTGCAGAATGCAGTGACAAGACCCAGAGCAGAGCAAAAGCCCTGAAATGACTCAAGGAGCCCCAGTCCTTTCGAGAAGATCATGCCTGTTCGGCTGCAGCAAGGAAACAACAGGAGGTGTCGGCTGCACAGTAAATTCTGCACAACGGGGATGGGGGGGGGGGGATTTTTGAATGCGTCAACAAGTGAATCGCCCTTTAAGAGAATGCCTCTTAGTCCCAAGCTGGAGGTTCCACAATTCTCTGGAGAACTTGGTTGTCCAACTTTTGTGACCAGTAGAATTATTTTTCTTGCTATTCCTCTCTAGATCCATGTTCTGGTTAACTTATGGTGCTTATTCCACTCTGCTAAATCAATACTAAATTGAGTATTGGTAGATGTTATCTGAAAATATGAAGGGATTATGTCAGTGTTTGAAAACTGTTGACAGGTCCCCGTCCCCCCGGAATTACAACTGGATGCACGATCACATGACATTCTTGCGCTCTATGTGTTCGAGGTCAAATCCCTAGTTTAAAACAAGCCTTCTTATTTCATATGATCATGGCAGCTGGGATGTCCTGGAAGATGGAGATGTTTCCCTGAACCGGAGAATGGTGTGTGTGTGTGTGTGTGTGTGGGGGAAACTATGGGATTGGGCCTTCATGCACAAAATAACATGCTATCTAAATGCTAAAAATACATCAAGAGTTAGTAACAAGCATCTCTTTGATTGGGACCATTTCAGGCAATATTGGGACAAGAAGCAATAGTTATTTTTAGGGAATCCTGAAAATAAATGAATTATAATTCATTTTTTACAATTTCTAATGGGAAAAGAAAGGGTTAAGGAAGTGGAGTAAAAGAAGTGTGTATGTGCGTGTGTGTGCGTGCATGCATGCATACGTCTATGTATTCTTAGAGCAATGTATGTTTCCTGTGACTTTTTGTCTCCTTGTTTTAATTGTAGATCTTTGTTTTGTGATAGCCAGTTCTTAGAGTTTTGTATGTCTTTTCTCTCTCTCTCTCTCTCTCTCTCTCTCTCTCTCTCTGTGTTCACATATTGGTTAAATTAAAATGATATGATCTCCGTTTGGGAGTTGTATCTCTTTTTACTGTTCTCTTAAAAGCTTGATTCAATGGCCTTGCCTGAACTTTCCCATATAGCTGTTGCTGTATCTGCCTGATTTCGTTTTAGTCTAAAACTTTTAGAAGGCCTCTAGCGTTGCCTATTGGCTCCACCATATCTCTTAGTTTCTTTCATATTGTATAAATTAAAATTACAGTATACAATTCTAGTTTGCAAAGGCTATATCCCTTTGGAAGATTCCAAATTGGTGGTTTTGCATTGTCTCTCGCTCTCATTGATTATACACCATTTACGCTGCAAATCTGTACACACTTACCTGGGAATAAGTATCACTGAACCCAATAGAGCTTACTTCTGAGTAGACAAGCATAGGCTTGTTTGCACCATAATGTTCAGTTAGAGAAAGTCTAGTCTTATAGCTCTAAGCTTTAGCTTAGCTCCTGCACAGTACTTAAAATACTGTTTTATTTTCTGTCATTCTTTGAAGATGTCAACACTGTTGATTTATCAAAAGTTTTTCCCTTTGTATAAAAATGTCTTTTGGTTTAATAATGAAGGTTCTGTCCTTCTCGCTAGTTCTTCAAGATTTTGATTCAAGTGTTTTCACAAGAGTGAGAAATATTCTATGTAGTTTTGAGAGGGTTTAGTTTTGTTTATTAGCTTTTAGAAGTTACAAGATAATAAAAGTATCTGCATTATTTCATATTATCATAATTAAAACGACACATTTATGATGGTTCTGTGTAGCATATCAGTTCTGACACCCCCCACTTCTTTGCGTGTGTTTGGTGGTTTTAACATTTGGTTGTTTTAAAATAAAAGTTATTGTATGACTTTTTTTCTGGGGAAGTTATGTTTTGGTAATGCTGTGAATGGAATGAGAAGGATAAATGAGTTTAAACACACACACACACACACACACACACACACACACACACACACACACACACACAAATATGAGAATTCTGCTTCTGGAGAGTCTCTTCTTTCATGTAAGACAAATATTTATTTTTATTTATTTTCTGTATTTATATACCGCCTTTCTTATCCTCAGATTGCTCTTCAGATGTTATTCAAGGCGGTTTACATAGGCAGGCTTATCTAGATCCAATAAGGATCTTTACAATATTGTTCTGTATAGAATCCTACAATTCCAGCTAGTTTCCTCCAGTGTAGTCATCTTCACTAGCTGCTGAACGCAAGCCTCGAGCTCTCTGCGGGACGCCACAGATCATGCTGAACAGGGAAACATTTTTCTAGTTGTCATCGCTCTGTCACTGACATTCTCAGCATTCCAGTCTGTTCTCTCACCGCAGCACGCAACAGCGACTCCTCTCTGCCACCGAGGGTCATGACAGCTTATCAGTGACTTCCTGGTCTCCCTTCCAGCATGAAAACGGGCTGTTCCTGCTTAGCTTCTGGCAGCCTCAGGATTGTAGAGAGATGTTTGAAAGTGTGTGGGCAATGGCAATGGCAAGTGGAATCTCAGAAACCAGAGGAGTGACCAGACAAGACTGACAGAGTTGAGAAGTGCAGTGCGGTGTAGTGGTTAAGATCGGGGAGTTCAAATCCCCATTCATCCTCCTTGGTGAGTGTTACGTTCACTGGGTGACTTTAGCCCAATTATTTCCTCTTAGCCTAGCCCACCTCACAGGGCTGTTGTGAGTGTTAAGGAGGGGAAAGGGCATTTACTTTGATCTCAGTGAGCGTGTCTCAGTGCAGAGTTTTGATTTGCTAGCATGGATATTTCTTGACAAGAGGGACAACCTTACAGACCATGAATGTGAAAGAAAGAACATTATCTAGATGCATCACCCCCAATTTGGTAAGTTACGAGCGGCCCCCATTTTTTTTGCAGCTCTAATGGACCCAAGCGACAAAGCAAACGTTTTTTGTGTGTAAAAAGGACACGTTTTATTTGTGACCACAAGACAAACAGGAAGGCAATGTGGCCTTCAGAGACTGTGGGCTGCTACTGACTAACAGCTGGGCAGCTGTGCTCTGCACCAGCTGCGCCTCCTGCTCTTGGGGCCTGCAAAAACTGTCGAATCGATCAGGTGTGTGTAGACGGAGGAGCCCAAAAAGGGCAAGAGTGGTCAGGAAGCAGGGCCCCAATGTCTTGCAGTGGGCCCGCTGCCCTGAGGGAGCCACCATGGGCGTTTAGTTTCCTTGCAAGAAGAAGCAAGGGAGACAGACTTGTGGTGTCATCTGTTTGTTTACAACTATATAAGTGGAGGATGAAGGAGCAGGCAACACAAGGCTTTGAAGCGCCATCGATGCCCCCTAAAGCCCACAGCATGCAACTGGAGATTTCTCTCCCCTCCCCAAAGAAGGGCCATTTTGTGCCATGCAGGTGCTCCTTCGCTGGCAATGTTCCAAACTTTAGCTGCAGCTTGTTCTGGTCTCTTGACATCCAAGGAGAATGACAAAGGCGGATGGAGGCAGCACATCAAATGCTGCCCTCTGTTCCAGGGGCCCGCTGGCGGCCACTGGTGCCAGGCTGCTGGAGAATCCGGGGTCCTGCTCTGAGCCCCCCCCCCGCACTGCATTAGGCACAGCCTGCCACTGTACTGATGGCCAGGGGTCCTCAGTCAGTAGAAAAACCACAATGAAGTTGGACTCAGTATGCCCAGTAACTGGTCTCCGCCTGCCAAGCAGGGTTTCTTTAAGCAAACTTCCTTTAGCCACTGAAGGGAGCGGAGGAAGTACCTTTAACAGCTAATCTGATCTCTATGCTCAGCACTGACAAATCACGCTTTGGGGGGGTCACAGCTCCACATTTGGATGTTGTGGCTCAGGATTCAGCCTCTCTGCCATGCCCCCTCTCCACTGTTGCCGCCCCCCTGAGAAACGGCCAGGGCTGCAGGCCAGAATTATCTGGCAGTGAGAGAGCCGAGATTCCGATCTTACTGATCATGGGCGACGGAGAAGGGCTTGCAAAGGAAGGAAGAAAAAACAAAGCTGCCAATCCTGCAAGAAAAGCGAAAAACCCTGATGAAGAAAGGCTTTGGCACGCTTGTGGATGCTGCAGGAGCAATTTAAGATCACTGAGATTGTGCAGCTGTTTTTGTGCAATGCTGCTGGCCAGTTTGAGAGCTCTGTATTCAGATCCATAATCTGTAGTAGCTTGGAGGTAGACTTGTACTTGTGAGTGTATATGCAGGTTATCCCAGAGCATGGCTTGCACACGCAGGTCACAAGCGGAAGGAAGGACTCTCTCCCATCGCATCCAACTGGTTGTCTGCTGCCAGCATCTTGCTTTGCATAATGTTCAGTGTAATGCAACATTCTGTAAAACCTGAATCTTTGTGTGACATTTTAGTTGGTTCTTATAAAGGATTAATCCTACTGTGGCTTTTGGATTTTTTGCTGAAAGGGCCCATGGAATTTTTTCTTGTGTTTTTCTGTTGGGGAGATAGGAAGCTGCTTCCTACGGAGTCCGGCCCTCGATCCATCTGACGGAGTATTGGCATCACAGACTGGCAGCTTCTCTCCAGGGATCTTTCCCAGCCCAACCTGGAGATGCTGCTGCCAGGACTGAACCTCGAACCTTCCACATGCAAGCTGGGGCTCTGGCCTGAGCTAGGGTCCCTCCCGCAAGAGAGAGAGGGGACTAATGGGAGTGCTGACCACGATCCTTGCTAGTTCGAGCTCTTGTGTGTGTCCTTCTTTATGCAACTGGATCTGTCAAGGCACTGCGTGGTTTTAAAGTAGTCCGGATCCTTGGCCAACCTGTGACAAATGCAGCTTTGCAAGGACAGTCTGGCCTCTAATCTGCTAATGTTATAATCGCCTACCAATGCCTGGGTATGAAGCAACACTTTAGGCATAACTACAGTGGCTAGCGGAAAAGTTGGCAACACCGACTGCCCATTTTTAAGAATAAGTTCACAGCTCCACCCTCTGACCTTTTTTGAAAAATGTATGAATCAAAACAACTGCCGTGAGGAAGCAGAACAGAAAGCATTTCATCTTCCAGTCAACATTGAAAGACAGAAATATCTGTTGGTTGTGAAGCTTGAAGTCTAGAAAACCACACAGGAGCTGGGGTTTAGAAATTAGTGTGTAAAATGCTTTTGCAAGGGTTACAGTGATTGAATCTCTGATGGTTTGTTTGTGAAATGTACAGCCCACTCGAGAGCAGCGGTGTGGTGGTGACAGTGTCGGGCAGGACTGGAAAGAACCAGGTTCAAATCTCAACTTGACTCTTGCAGCTCACTGCAAGATCAGGGAATACTTGGATCAGGGAATACAGTGCCGTTTGAGCAACCTGCAAATGTGCTTAAATGAAATGCGTCTCATTGGAAAAGCGGCAAGGAAATGTTAAAACTGGAAATTCAGGTGATTTGCTCCACGTTTTTAATTGATGAAGAGGAAGAGGATGAACTGGACTGTAGCTCTGTGGCAGAGCCCTGTTTTCCAAGTCCAATCCTTAGCAGCATCTCCAGCTGAGGCTGTGACAAACCCCTGTAGGGGAAATCCCACAGAACCACTGCCAGTCTGTGTCTGACAACACTGAGTGTGATGGACCAAGGTTCTGACTCTGAAGGCAGCTTAATATCAATTAAAAAAAATCTTTGTTTTGTTGGTTGTCCTGTTAGGAATACATTAACAGTATTGTAACCTCTGTCATTGGGGGAGAAATAATGCCAACTCTGTATCAGCATGGTTACTTTATGGTTGCCTTCCAAAATTCACGTGCCTTGATAAAGCCCTTTGTGTGAGTCCAGCATGAACACAATTTGACACAACTGGGTTCTCCTGTTAGAAACTGAAAAAGAAGATTCCACAGCACAGCATCCCTCCTCTACCTTTGCCTCCATCCCTCCTTTCCCATCTCAGTTCTCCCCCCCCCCAATACCTAGATTGTAAGCCCATCAGGGCAGAGACCAATTTTCATTCTATGCAAAGCACCCTGAGCAAGGATGGCACTAGAGAACGACCGTAAAGAGGTCAAGAATGCCCTCCTTGCATTTGAAAAAACCAGGTACTAAAAGCAGTCAATTCTTCAGGCAAAATGCAGCCAGGCAGGCACCCAGTTGTCAAGGGCTGATACGGCTATTCGTGCAAGCATGTGAAGATTCACATTTGGCCTGACTTAATGCAGCAGGGGGGACAGCAGGGTTTAAATGTTTAAAATAAATAAATTAAGGCACCTAACAAGATAGGCCACAGGTTGATCAAGTGAGAAATTAAGACCAGTGAACGTACGATCATTGAAAATCTGGATCATTTTGCTATAGTACTTATCACAGTCCTCTTTCCTTTCCAATTTGAGCCCACACAAATTGTTAATCAAACTGAATTGGTCTTTCATTCCTGTTCTCGAATAAGTTTCTGTCAGAATCGTCATCATCTCCTTGGCTGTCTTTGCCTCTCGCACGTAAGGCATTTGAAGCTCTGTTAAGGATCTTAGAATTAGGTATTTAGCTGTTGTGAGCACTCAAAGGTGCTTAGTGATTTCAGCTCGTTTGATTCGGTGAGCAGACACCTGACTCCGCGGACGGAGAGGGTACCCAAAAAGGAAAAGAGAGAGAGAAAAGGGAAGAGATCTGCAGTTTGCAGAGGCGCCAAAAAATAGAGCTCAAAATAGACCAACGTTGTAAAAAGGAAGATCTTTTACTAGGCTAGCCCAGGACACGATCAGCAAGGCAGAAAGTGTAACATATATGATTAATACAAAAGCTTATATACATTTCATTATTTACATACAGAATCATGGAGTACATTGTTACAGAAAATACATGATAAAGACGGACCAACAGGGGAAAGGATCCAAGAAGTTACACGTTGATACAGCCAATCAGATGGAGGATTGAAACTTTACACCAATGAGAACAGCAGCAGCAGATGTGAAATGTTTAACCAATAAAAAGATAAACTTTATTGAAGAACCAATGGAAGTATAGTGCTTTGTGCAACTGGGGCCAATGGGGATTGGACCGGATAGCCAATGGGAGGAAGGGTAAGGGTGCTGGGTGGCTGGGATAATGGGATTAGGTCCCCATCCCAGGTGAGTGAGGTGTTCCGGAATCGGATGAATGGGGTCTTTTGTGTAACTTGTTGACACAAAAGACTGAATTTCCAAACTAGAAGTGCCAATACAATAGGTCCCTGCCCCCCTTTGGCACCAGGTATACAATTGGAGACATCTGGGTCTGTGCTGTCAGTCAGGAAGAGCAGGGCAAGTGATTAGATTAGCATTTGAATTAATTGTAGCAAGCCAGGGAAGGAGCAATGTGAATAGTTTCAAGACATTTGAATGATAGACCAGGCAGCTAGGGAACAATGGGTGAGGAGATGGTGATAGTTGTGATAGAGCATGCACAGAGAGACAGGCTGGGGCTCAAGGAAATGGTAATGGGAAGCATACGTCTGAGTGATAGGCAGCAGGATGAGGGGGGTGGTGATGACTGATGGAGAGGAAGACATTCAAGAGACAAGTTTTCAGATCAGGAAATGGGGCAATCTGAGCCTTCATGGCTAATCAGGAGTTCCCATGGGTTCCCTACCCCCCCAGCTAGCTTCCCAGGTAGAAGGAAGCCATCTGAGAGCAACACAGAATGGGAGCAATGATGGTTTGCTTAGGTTATGTGCTTTTAAAATGGCCTCTCCTACTCCCTGCAGTACGGATCTATGGCAGGAGGGCCCCCCCGGGCTCCCTTCGTTCAACCTCTTGTCATCTCGCCGAAGGTGGGTGGAGGGACTCGAACCGCTCGTCCTTCCCAACACTTCCCGATAGCCCAAGCAGGATGTTCAGCCTCGAACTGAACGTTTTACCGGCTGCAAACCCATTGTACTGCTCCCAGGAGCCTGTCCACAAAACCTGGGGCATGCCCTTGCCAAGTGACAGGATAGGGACCATTCTGCGTGGATCCCCTCCCTAGAGAAAGCCCCGTTGACCCCCCTAAGGGTCCGGACACATAACCTCCCAAGGGACCCTTGAAATGGCCAAAAACGTCTCAGAAACCCCAATTTCGCTGAAATAAAACACTGCGCCCTTAAGTTGAGCTGTCAAATGCAGAGAGCAAATACGGTGAGAGGCCATGACCGGGTTAGCAATGAGCGGCACGCGCCGGTCTCCCGGAGTTGGCTGAACGCCCAGAACTCAGTGAAGCGTGAAGGTAAAGAGGATTAGCGGTTCAGTGGGTCAAGAGGTTTAATAGGATTAGAAAGGTACATAGTGAACTTTTGCTGCTGCCGCTTCTCTAGGGCTCGTGGCGGACGCGTGTCGGTGAACTTTTGCCCTCGGGTGATGCGTGTCCGCTGTCAAATGTAGCGAAAAGCGGAGAAAAGCCAAATTTTAAATGCGTTTTAACAAAAGTGGCTGTATCTTCGTGATTCCTGGACCGATTTGGATGGGGTAAAAAGCAATAGGTTCAGGGGGTCGGGGCGGACGACATAAAAATATAAGAGGGGGGGTATTTTCCTTACAACATAGCCTTTCCATCTGCCCGACTCCAGTTACAAATTGCAGCATCCCTGCTTTCTAGGCGGCTTTCCTCTACGGCATCATACATCTGTATTTCTGCTGTTATTTTACAATACCAGTTGTGGAAGGTTCTGGGATCTAATCTGATCACTGGTTGGAGAGACAGAGGCTCCACATCTGATCCTTCTGCCATCGTTCTGCTAGCTAGCAAGCAACTTCAGCCTTTTACAAGTGAGTGGGGAGAGAACCCCCCCCCCAAACAAAAAAAAACATCTTCCTAGGTTAATTAAAGCCTTTTAGTGTGCAGAATCTGGGCCCATAACCTATTGGATGTGGAATTCCTTTTGAGTTTTTCCTCAGGGAACCTCCCTCACCCAGACTGAGTGCTAGCAATAAAACTGAGGCAGATATTGAGGCACTGGTAAAGTTAACAGGAGAAGGGGAAGGCAAAGGATGAGATGGTTAGACAGCATCACCGATGCAACGAACATGAAAATGAGTGAACTCAGGAAGATAGTGGAGGGATATGGTTCATGGGATCACGAAGGGTCGGACACGACTTAACGACTGAACAACAAAAAGTTAACAAAGCATATGTTTACTCACATATCCAGTTAATATATATACACACACACATCTTCTGATTAGTATCAGAGGTTCCACTAGTACTTGTGATGACAAGCCCCTAAAACTGGCTCGCCCTGCAGGCCTTGGTCTACATGTCTCCTCACAGCAGTAGTCAGGAGGAGAAGGGCAGAAAAAAAGGAGAGAAAACAAAAAAGACAGTTAGGCCACACCCCAAAGATCACAGTCTGCCCCCTTCTGGATACAGCCGGAGTTGTGCCAATTCCAACAGTTTCAGTATATTCAGGCCTAGGATAAGTGCTCAGGTTAACAACAAGGACACATATAATCTAAAATATATGTGTCCACATATAAAAAGGACACATATGGACACATATAAATCTAAAAATGACCTCCATTTTCAGCTCCCAAAGTGTACAAAAAGGAAAGCTAACAAATAGAATATTAAAATTCTCAGCACATCATTAATATAGAAAGATATATAACTAATAAAAATCACTATACACCATACATATATTAATCTTTAAATTAATATAAGCCTCATACAATAACTAATAAAATACTGCTAAATGTTGTTAAATGGAATACTGTCAACTGGGCAAGTTCAGGAACACAGAATACCATCCTATCATGAACCTATAATTTATTTGACAGGATTTTTGAATTTGGTCCACACAGATTTTTATAATGCTCATAATTAGAACACTCAGCAGTACTGAAACTCCTTATGTTGATTTTTGGTTCGTTCTTCAACTGAAGGCAAAGGGGCAGTGAAGAGCGACCAAAATGATTAGTGGGCCGTGACACCTCACTTATGAGGAACGGCTAGTGTTTGGGGCTCTTCAGTCTAGAAAAAAGGCCCCTGAGGGCTGACATGATGGTCAGCCCAATCCTGTCTAACGTGGTAGTCGGCCTAAAGAACCGGCTGCCGCATCCTAGGCCCATTGCGGCCTGCAACGGTACGGCCCAGGCTCACCTTCCCCTGGTATAAGCGACTTTTTAGCTGGCACAAACCAAGGAGACCGTGTAAGGCCGATCTGGGCTGTGATGTGGCATAGGATATCAGCGCAATTCAGCGCTGATATTCCCACCCCCGCCCAGGGTGGGCCAGCCAATGGCCCCCTCCCTCGTAATCCCGCCCCACCCTCCCCCACCCCTGCGTCAACCAGGGCAGGACTTACCTGCAGCAGCAGCGCAGATCGTGGAGGGGAGCGAAGTAAGCTGTGCCGGCCTCCGCTGCTTACTCCAAGGGGATCAGAAACGTGCTTTCCAGCACATTTACGACACACTAGGCGCTCGCTCCGCCGGCCTAATTCTATGCAGGATTGAGCCGTGAGACGTATAAAATTAAGCATGGGATGGAGAGAGTGGATAGATGGAAGTTTTTCCCTCTCGCACAACACCAGAACCAGAGGAGGGGAAGTAAATTTGAGTGGCGGGGAGAGGTAGAACAGAAAAAAAATTCTTAACCCAATATTTCTTCTGTGGAACTCCTTGCCACAAATTCTGGTGATGGCACCTGGCCTAGATGGATTTAAAACAGGATTGGATCGATTAATGGAGGAAACGTCCACAAGTTACAAGCCATAAGCAATCTCACCTTTCTGTACACCAGGTGCAAGGGAGTGCAAAGAGGATACAGGTATCTTGTCCTGTGTGCTTCCCAAGGCATCTGGTGGGGCCACTGTGAGATACAGGAAGCTGGACTAGATGGGCCTTTGGCCTGATCCAGCAGGGCTCTTCTTATGTTCTTATGTTGGAGGTGGGGTGGCCATCTATGTCAAAGAGGGGGTAGAATCCACCAGAGTAGAGCTGGAGGGGGGCTCTGACTCCTCCGTAGAATCACTGTGGGTTAGATTACCAGGCTCAAAGAGTGATGTAATAGTAGGGGCATGCTACCGTCCTCCAGATCAAAAACCTGAAGGGGATCTTGAAATGAGGAAGCAAATCAGGGAGGTGTCAATGAGAAACAGGGTTGTAGTCATGGGGGACTTCAATTATCCTCACATCGACTGGGTCAATTCATGCTCAGGTCATGAAAGAGAGACTGGATTTCTGGATATGTTAAATGACTGTGCCTTAGAGCAGCTTGTCACGGAACCGACCAGAGGACAGGTGACTCTGGACTTGATATTGTGTGGCACTCAAGATCTGGTCAGGGAGGTAAATGTTACCGAACCGTTGGGGAACAGTGACCATGCTGCGATCTGTTTCGCCATGCATGTCGGAGGGAGAGTGCCGAGCAAATCTGACACGAAAACCCTTGACTTCCGAAGGGCAGACTTCCCCAAAATGAGGAGACTAGTTAAGAAAAAGCTGAAAGGGAAGGTAAAAAGAGTCCAATCGCTCCAGAGTGCATGGAGGCTGTTCAAAACAACAGTCATAGAGGCCCAGCGGGAGTGTATCCCACAAAGGAGGAAGGGCTCAACCAAGTCCAGGAGGGTGCCGGCATGGCTAACAAGCACAGTTAAGGAGGCTGTAAAAGGCAAGGAAGCTTCCTTCCGTAAATGGAAGTCTTGCCCTAGTGAGGAAAATAAACAGGAGCACAAACTGTGGCAAAAGAAATGTAAAAAGATGATACGGGAGGCCAAGCAAGACTTTGAGGAACGTATGGCAGGCAACATAAAAGGGAATAATAAAAGCTTCTTCAAATATGTTAGAAGCAGGAAACCTGCCAGGGAAACGGTGGGTCCGCTGGATGGTGAGGGAGAGAAAGGGGTGATAAAAGGGGACTTGGTGACTGCAGAGAAATTAAATGAGTTCTTTGCATCTGTCTTCACTGCAGAAGACCTCGGGCAAATACCGCTGCCGGAATGGTCTCCCCTGACTGAAGAATTAAGTCAAATAGAGGTTAAAAGAGAAGACGTCTCAGACTTAATTGACAAAATAAAGATCAATAAATCACCAGGCCCGGATGGCATCCACCCAAGAGTTCTGAAGGAACTCAAGAATGAAGTTGCTGACCTCTTGACCCAAATATGCAACTTGTCCCTTAAAACGGCCACTGTGCCAGAGGATTGGAGGATAGCTAATGTCACGCCAATCTTTAAAAAAGGAAGGAGGGGGGACCCGGGAAACTACAGGCCGGTCAGCCTAACATCTGTTCCAGGGAAGATGGTGGAAAGTCTCATTAAGGATAAAATCTTAAAATACATAGAAGAACAAGCTCTGCTGAGGGAGAGTCAGCATGGCTTCTGCAAGGGGAAGTCTTGCCTCACAAACCTGTTAGAATTTTTTGAAAAGGTCAACAGGCATGTGGATGCGAGCGAACCCGTGGATATTATATATCTGGATTTTCAGAAGGCGTTTGACACGGTCCCTCATGAAAGGCTCCTGAGAAAACTCCACAGTCAGGGAATAAGAGGGCAGGTCCTCTTGTGGATTAGGAACTGGTTGAAGACCAGGAAACAGCGAGTGGGAGTCAATGGGCAATTTTCACAATGGCGAGAGGTGAAAAGCGGTGTGCCCCAAGGATCGGTCTTGGGACCGGTGCTTTTCAACTTATTCATAAATGACCTGGAGTCGGGGATAGGCAGTGAGGTGGCCAAGTTCAGTGGCGTAGCTAGCCCCAGAACAGGCTGGGGCCCACCCCTCGACGCCCCCAAACTAATTAGCATAATTGCTAATTAGCATAATTAATTCCATGGGGTTTTTTTGGCTTTTTTCCGTTTTTTTCCGGGTTTTTAAAAAGGTTTTTTAGGGGTAACGGGGCTTCTACGTGTATATGTCTGCTTTGCGCCACTTATCTTGTTTATAGGTGCCTCCAGCGATGATGTCCTCCACCTCCACGATGTCCGATCTCTTCAGGGGCGCAGATCGCTCCTCTGCAGCCCCTAGCGCGAACTCTGTATAACGCTCCACAGCGTTACAGAGTTCACGCATGCGCATAGCAAACAGCCATCACAGAGTTCACGCATGAATTTAGTGTCATCTGCACCCCCCTTGGTGCAGATGACACTAAACTTTTCCGGGTGGTGAAGACCAACAGGGATTGTGAAGAGCTCCAGAAGGATCTCTCCAAACTGGGAGAATGGGCAGCAAAATGGCAGATGTGCTTCAATGTAAGCAAGTGCAAAGTGATGCACATTGGGGCAAGAAACCAAAATTTCACATATAAGCTCATGGGTTCTGAGTTGTCTGTGACGGATCAAGAGAGAGATCTTGGGGTGCTGGTGGACAGGTCGATGAAAGTGTCGACCCAGTGTGCGGCGGCTGTGAAGAAGGCCAATTCCATGCTCGGGATCATTAAAAAAGGGATTGAGAATAAAACGGCCAATATCATTCTGCCTTTGTACAAATCGATGGTAAGGCCACATCTGGAGTATTGTGTCCAGTTCTGGTCACCACACCTCAAAAAGGATATAGTTGAATTGGAAAAGGTGCAGAAAAGAGCTACCAGAATGATTCGTGGGCTGGAGCACCTCCCTTATGAGGAAAGGCTACAGCGTCTGGGGCTTTTCAGCCTAGAAAAAAGGCGCCTGAGGGGGGACATGACTGAGACTTATAAAATTATGCATGGGATGGAGAGAGTGGATAGAGGGAAATTCTTCTCCCTCTCGCACAACACCAGAACCAGGGGACATGTACTAAAATTGAGTGGAGGGAGAGTTAGGACAAAAGAAAATATTTCTTTACCCAGCGTGTAATTCATCTGTGGAACTCCTTGCCACAGGATGTGATGGCCTTTAAAAGGGGTTTGGACAGATTCATGGAGGAAAAGACCATCACAGGTTACAAGCCATAAGCAACCTCCTGGTTTTTAGAAGTGGGTTTTCTCTGTGCCAGGTGCAAGGGAGTGGCAACGGGAAACAGGTTATCTTGTTGTCTTGTGCTCCCTGAGGCATCTGGTGGGGCCACTGTGTGACACAGGAAGCTGGACTAGATGGGCTTTTGGCCTGATCCAGCAGGGCTCTTCTTATGTTCTTATAAGCAATCTTCGCACTCCTAGCAATTGTATGGTTTCTCCACTGTGTGGGTTCTTTGATGGGTAGTCAGGATATTGCTCCTACTGAAGCTCTTTCCACACTCCAAGCATTTATATGGTTTCTCCCCTGTGTGTGTTCTTTGATGGCTAGTAAGTTGCCCACTCTGACTGAAGCTCTTTCCACACTCCAAGCATTTATATGGTTTCTCCCCGGAGTGGGTTCTTTGATGGGTAGTCAGGCGAGACCTCACACTAAAGCTCTTTCCACACTCCAAACATTTATATGGTCTCTCCCCGGAGTGGGTTCTTTGATGCTTAGTCAGGCTTGAGCTATCACTGAAGCTCTGTCCACACTCCAAGCATTTATATGGTCTCTCCCCGGAGTGGGTTCTTTGATGCACAGTCAGGCTTGAGCTATGACTGAAGCTCTTTCCACACTCCAAGCATTTATATGGTTTCTCACCTGTGTGGGTTCTTTGATGCAAAGTCAGGATATTGCTCCTACTGAAGCTCATTCCACACTCCAAGCATTTATATGGTTTCTCACCTGTGTGGGTTCTTTGATGCTTAGTCAGGCTTGAGCTCTCACTGAAGCTCTTTCCACACTCCAAGCATTTATATGGTTTCTCCCCTGTGTGCGTTCTTTGATGGGTAGTAAGATACCCACTCTGACTGAAGCTCTTTCCACACTCCAAGCATTTATATGGTTTCTCCCAGGAGTGGGTACTTTGATGCAAAGTCAGGCTTGAGCTACGACTGAAGCTCTTTTCACACTCCAGGCATTTATATGGTCTCTCCCCTGTGTGGGTTCTTTGATGGGTAGTCAGGTGAGACCTCACACTAAAGCTCTTTCCACACTCCAAGCATTTATATGGTCTCTCCCCGGAGTGGGTACTTTGATGCAAAGTCAGGCCTGAGCTACGACTGAAGCTCTTTTCACACTCCAGGCATTTATATGGTCTCTCCCCTGTGTGGGTTCTTTCATGCAAAGTCAGGTGTGAGCTCTGACTGAAGCTCTTTTCACACTCCAGGCATTTATATGGTCTCTCCCCTGTGTGGGTTCTTTCATGCAAAGTCAGGTGTGAGCTCTGACTGAAGCTTTTTCCACACTCCAAGCATTTATATGGTTTCTCCCCTGTGTGGGTTCTTTCATGGGAAGTCAGGCTTGAGCTCCCACTAAAGCTCTTTCCACACTCCATGCATTTATATGGATTCTCTCCCGTGTGAGTTGTTTGATGTATATTCAGGTGTGAGCTCCAAATGAAGCTCCTTCCACATTCTAAGCATTTATACGGTTTCTCCCCTGTGTGTGATATTTGATGTGAAATCAGGTGTGAGCTCTGACTGAATCTCTTTCCACACTCCAAGCATTTATATGGTTTCTCCCCTGTGTGGATCCTTAGATGTATTCTCAGATTTGATTTACTGCTGAAGGTCTTTGCACAGTGAGGACATTTTTCCTTCCTCTTTCCAGTTACGTTTTCCGGATCGACTGGCTGATGAGCATCAGAGTTATTCCTCCATTTCTCTGCCTGGTTTCCCTCCTGCTGCTTTGATCTGTCTTGATGCTCAGCTTTCTCCCTTATCTGGATCTTGTCACGGGAAGTAAAATGTGTGCTTGTGCTGAATCTTTTTCTGGTCTTAGAGCATTGAAATGATTTTTTCCCCAGGGGGATTTTGCTGAGTTTCTTAATGTTGGATGTACAGCTGACTCTTTCCCTGGGCAAAGGATTCTTCTTCCTTCTCTTCCCTTTGTGATGTTCCTGCTGAACTGGGATTTCATGGAGCTCATAATCCTGAGAAAGAACCGCTTGAGTTCTCCAGGCAGGTGCTGGGCTCCCCTCTCGCCTCCCGGATCCATCCTGGTCTCGAAACGCAACTTCCTCAATGTCAACCACGGTTGCTTCTGGCGACGCCCCACATGGCTCCCTCCAATTCTCACTATCTTGTGCGCTGCTTCCTGGGACAGAAAGAGAAGAAGGATTAACAGTGCAACAGGGAGGCGGAACCTCTAACACACCACTCCTAGGCACACTCCAGTGACTTTAGTCTGAGCAGCTCAGGATTTCGCAGACCTTCCCTTACACCAAAGACGCCACTACGTTGGGCAGATACGAGATCTGCAAAATGTGAGGCCACCACCTCCGCGCCATCGGCACAGCACCACCTGCAGGGATCTGAAACGGGACAGGGGCAGGTGGGTGATGGACAGGATAAGTGACATGTCAAATAATCCTGTGCCCCATTCGAACCCCATTCATGACCCCTCGAGTTGCACTGACTTTGGAGGTGGTGTTAAGTCCAAAAGCACTCAGTGGAATAAATAGAGAGAAAACATCGCTGCTCCCCCTTCCCCCCAGGTTGCACGTTCTGGGACAAAAGCCCTGACAAGATAATAACAATATAGATTTCTGGGTTTTAAAGCCATGTAGAGTTTAAAAACGTTTAAAAACAACCAGAACTTTTAAAAAAGTTTTCATCTTTAAAGAATCTTTATTAAACTCTACATGGCTTTAAAACCCGAAAATCTATATTGTTATGATCTCAGTGGCCATGAAAACTTCAATAACTGCTACCTGTGAAGATTATTATTATTATTATTATTTATTTAAAAAATGTATATCCCGCCTTATCCTATGCCGAGGCAAATGCCCAAGGCGGCTTACAACAAAAATTAAAAAACATAGTTTAAAATACAGAAAATAAGTTTAAAACAATACATACTTAATTTAAAAACAATAAAATCCACAGGGGGGTGACAATATGGAGCAGAAAAGCAGCATGGCAGAGCATCTTGAGACACAGGAGGCAGACTACAACCCATCACCCAAACGCTAGACAAAACAAAAACGTTTTGAGCCCTCGCCGAAAAGTCATGAGGGAGGGGGTGGTTCTCAGATCCCCTGGCAGGGAGTTCCACAGTTGTGGCGCCACAGCAGAGAAGGTTCGCCCACGTGTTGCCACTCCCCTAACTTGCGATAGAGGTGGTACACGCAGGAGAGCCCCCTCAGATGACCTAAGAGAGCGGGCCGGAATGGGAGAAGGCAGTCCCTCAGATATCCTGGACCTGAACCGTGAAGGGCTTTAAAGGTCACTATCAGCACCTTGAATTGGGCTCGGAAACGAATGGGCAGCCAGTGCAGCCGCTGAAGCAACGGCTCAACAGAGTCAAACCCCCTAGCTCCAGTGACCACCCGGGCCGCCGCATTCTGCACTAATTGCAGCTTCCGAACCGTCTTCAAGGGCAGCCCCACGTAGAGCGCGTTACAGTAATCCAGTCTTGAAGTCACTAAGGCGTGGACCACCGTGGTCAGGTCCGATCGACTCAAGTATGGCCGCAGCTGGCGCACCAGCTGAAGCTGGGCAAACGCACCCCTGGCCACAGCCGCCACCTGGCTTTCCAGGGAGAGCTGTGAATTCAGAAGTACTCCCAAGCTGCGCACCCGTTCCTGCAGGGGGAGTGCAACCCCATTCAGAACGGGCAGGTGACTTAGTACCTGCATCGAAGCTTTCCTGACCAGTAGGACCTCTGTCTTTTCTGGATTCAATCTCAACCTGTTAGCCCTCATCCAGACCCCAACCGCCTCCAGGCAGCGCTCCAGGACTTCCACAGCCTCCCTGGAGCGAAATGGCAAGGAGAGATAGAGTTGGGTGTCATCAGCATATTGGTGACACCCAACACCAAATCCCCGGATGATCTCTCCCAACGGTTTCATGTAGATGTTGAAAAGCATGGGAGACAGCATAGAACCCTGTGGCACCCCACACTGTAAAGGGCAGGGCGCCGAACAGGCATCTCCCAGCATCACCATCTGGGACCTGTCAGCCAAGTAGGAACAGAACCACTGCAACGCAGTGCCCCCTAATCCCAACTCAGCCAGCCGGCCCAGAAGGATACCATGGTCGATGGTATTGAAAGCCGCCGAGAGGTCCAAAAGGACCAGCAGGGATGCACTCCCCCTGTCCAGTCCTCGGCGAAGATCATCCAGCAGGGCGACCAAGGCTGTCTCCGTCCCAAAGCCCCACCTGAAGCCAGACTGAAAAGGGTCCAGATACTCCGTTTCATTTAGTATCCCCTGGAGCTGAGACGCCACCACCTGCTCAATCACCTTACCCAAAAAAGGCAAATTGGAAACTGGCCGATAGTTATTTAAATTGGAGGAATCCAAATATGTTTTTTTCAGGAGGGGACGCACAATTGCGGTCTTCAAGATGCTAGGCATCACTCCCTCTCGCAAAGATGAATTTACAATAGGTTCCACCCAGTCAGCCAGCCCAACCCGCGCAGATCGTATTAGCCAAGCTGGGCAAGGGTCAAGCGGGCAGGAAGACGATCTCAAACTAGAGAGGACCCTAACCACATCCTCAGGCTGTATAAGGTGAAAAGAATCCAAAACGATGGAATTGACAGATGCCGTAGGGACAACTTCTGGAACTGTTAAACCAGAGTCCAAGTCGTGGCGAATCTGAGCGATTTTATCTGCGAAGTGCCATGCGATCTCATTGCAGCGGTCCGTCCAACACTCCAACTCACTTGCTACAGGAGCCGAGTGGAGCAGATCCCGGACAACTCGAAAGAGCTCCGCCGGTCGGCTACTCGCAGACGCAATGGTGGCAGAGAAAAACGCCTTCTTCGCTGCCATCACCGCCACGGAGTAGGCCCTGAAATGGGCTCTAGCCCGTGTTCGGTCAGATTCATCACAGGTTTTCCTCCACCGTCGCTCTAGGCGTCGGCCCAGTCGTTTCATTGCCCGCAGCTCCTCAGTGAACCAAGGAGCCGCCTTGGCTCGCCGACAAGGCCGTGGCCGTTCGGGAGCGATCTGATCCAATGCTCTAGCTGCCTCCCCATACCACAGGGCAGCCAGAGCATCAGATGAATCACTGACCCGGGAAGCTGGGAATTCCCCCAGAGCCCTCAGGAAACCATCTGGATCCATCAGTCTCCGGGGGCGGACCATACAATTCGGTCTCCCAGCTCTGCAGGGGTGATTAAACGTTGCCAGTCAGAAACTCACCAGATAGTGATCCGTCCAAGACAGAGGAGTAATCTTAATCTCCTCCATGGGCAGATCACCATCCCCGTACCCACCAGTGAACACCAAGTCCAATGTGTGCCCCGCACCATGCAATGGGGCCGTGATCCATTGAGACAGGCCCATGGTCGCCATGGCGGCCATGAAGTCCTGAGCCGCCGCTGTCATAGGGGCCTCGGCATGAACATTGAAGTCCCCCAGCACTAACAGGCGTGGGGACTCCAGTGCCACCGCCGAGATCACCCTGGTCAGCTCAGGTAGGGAAGCTGATGGGCAACCAGGTGGACGGTACACCAATAGCAATCCCATCCTGTCTCGCCCCTGTAGCACGATGCGGAGACACTCAAACCTGGTACACTGTGGGACAGGGTATCCGGTGAGGGAGATGTAATCCCGATAGACCACAGCAACACCACCCTCTCGCCCCTGTAGCCGCGGCTGCTGCATTACCCGGTATCCCGGTGGACACAGCTGGGAAAGGTTCACACCACCAGCCGCATCCAACCAGGTCTCCGTGATGCAAGCCAGGTCGGCACCCTCCTCCAGGATTAAATCCCGAATTAAGGAGATTTATTTATTTATTTATTTACAGTATTTATATCCCGCCTTTCTCCCCAAAGGGACCCAAGGCGGCTTACAACAGAGGAAAAAAAAATACATACAAAAAACACAGTATAAAAAGTATCACATTTTAAAACAATAAAAACAATTAATGAAAATTAATAAAAACAGTGTCTAAAAACAATTTAAAAATCTTCTTGTTAACTGACCTGGCATTTAATAGCAGCAGTTTAAGGCCACAGGGGTTTGTCCCAGGCACTCCCCAGGCTCCGGGGTTGGGGGAAGACCTAGAAAGAGGGATGGTCTGCCTATGATCATCCCACCTTCTCCTGGAACGGCCAGGCCAGCCCCACCGCCATATCACCCTCGGCCATCCCAACACATCTTCCCGGAAAGGGCTCACACAACCACTGACACACACTTAGACAAATACAACCCCAACAGAAAACACTAATGCTGGCTCCAGTGTCTCTATAGCAGTTTAAGGGGTAGGGAAAAACAACAAGGAAATCAGCCAGACAAGTGGCACTCTCACCAACCCCAAGTCCAGAAGGAGTCCCGCTGCCCCCTATACCTCCCACTACTCCTCACCCCACTCTCACCAGGGTTACAGAAACTGAGAAGAACAGGGCCCTCCCCTTGTCGCTCAGAAGGATAATCCCTTCTGGTGCTGCAGATGTTAAAAACCCCAGGATAATAACCTCCACACCCAGAACATCCAAGTAAGGAGGTAAGTCTCTTCTCCAGGGCACATAAGCATTTCATGCCGTATTTCAGATCTCCTCTGAAGGGTGCTGTGGTGTAGAGACAGCACTGAGCTAGATGAAGAAAGGTCTGCATAAGGAAGCTGCCCTGTTCAGCTCTATGGCTGTCCCCGGATTCTGCTTGCTAGCAATTCACTGATGTGGCTGGAGTGCAGTCGGGATCCTGTGCCTTGAGAGCTGCATAAGAGACGGTGGAGTAACAGGCCCATCCATGAGGTCAATTGCCTAGGGCAGCAGATTGGCAGGGGGTGGCCATCTTCACCCGCCCACTCACTTCCATTGTGCCTCCTCCCACTCCCTGGCTTGGGAAAGGAACAGCAGGACTGAGCAGAAGAGGAAATGTGCAGGAGAGGATGGGGGTGGTGAGGGGGGTCAGAGCATCAGTCTCTCAGATCACACTGGCACTTTCAGTCTAAAGCTCAGCCAAGTTGCTGTCACGGACTTCCAGGTGATGAGGTCAGAAGGGCAAAGAGGTACTATGATGACTCATCCTAAACATCGCCAACTTGCCCCAGATGGGAGGGGAGCGTCTGTTATGATGAAGGGTCCCCATTCCCCACAGCACCCTTCCGGTCCCATCCACCCATCCCCCGCTGGGCTAAAGCTACTGCTATGTTAAGCAGTACTGTACGTAAGCAAGTTACCTGCTGGTTTCTCTTCTTCTTCCTGGAGAAATGCACACTCCCCTTCTTCCAGCTGGGAAATAAAGGCAGGTTTGGGAAAGTCCTCTGAGAAGGAAACGAGATGAGTTACTTATTACTACCAAGTACCAACGCTTTCCCAAGCGACCTGATTCTAGCTGCCTTCCACTAGCAAAAGTTCATGGAGTGGGGCAGGAGAAGAGGCTCGCTGTTTGACAAGTCCTGTGGGTTACAAGCGGCTCATCATGTAGGCCTGGTAGGTCCTCAAAGGGTTTTTGTACTTTTCACAATTGATTTCTAGACATTTCTATCCTGCCTTTTGGTCCCCAACAAGCACCAGTCAGCTCTGCAACAGCGAGGCACAGCAGGCCTGTCAGTGCACAAGTTCCAGCCCCACATGCCCCATTTCTATGGGGCAATCCTGAGAGTGAGAAATAAGAAGAGGGGCAATTCAAGCCTTTGCATCTTAACCACCAGGAAAAAAGGTCTGTCCTTACCCAGAGAGGCCACGATCCCGTAATTCTCCAGCATGACTTCCCTGTACAGAGCCTTTTGGCCTGGATCCAGCAGAGTCCACTCCTCCTGCGTAAAGTGCACAGCCACCTCCTCGAAGGACACCAGACTCTGGAAGGAGAAAACAGTCTCCCTTCACAAATAATTCCAGACCCTTTTAACCACAGATCCCCCTGCTGTTTCGCTCACAGTCTGAGGGCGCAATCCTGACTAACTTAACACTGGCAGAAGCTCCTGTTGAGTGTTACAACAGTGCTATAAAGTACTTTTGTGGAACCCTTGCAGTAAACGTTGCCAGCGCCAAGGACTGTGCCGCTCACTCTGTCGCTGTCTCCGGACCCGGCTGCTGGATGCTGCGCTGGGCAGTGGGAGGGTGGTGGGGAGCGGGCAATTGGCCGGCCAGGCAAGGCAGGTGGGAGATATCGGTATTTTCCTGCAGTATCTTTGGCAAATCAGGTCAGTTGCTTGCCTGGTTTCTTCTTTTTTCTGATGGGACAAAAGCCTCCCTTGTGTGACGCACACAGTCCGGAAGGGAAATACCCCGTGGCTCTTTCAGTGGAAGAGCCAACTCCAGTGTAGCCATATTTGGGGCCCGAGTCCTGACATGCACACGCGCCCTCTGTCTTGGGTCAGCAACCTCCATCATGCTGCTGTCTCTGAGTCTCGTAGCTCTTTGCCTGCTCTGTGCTCAGCTCTGAAGGTTCCCTGGAAGCGGAGGGCAGCTGAGGTTCTCTGAGCTGGTCTCGCTCTGACACACACAAGCCCCTGCTACGCCCACGTAGCAGCTATTCAACAATCAAAACGAAAGACGAATCATGACCTGCAAATGGCCAGCAGGAGCAGCTGGGCCCTGGTGCTCCACCGGGAGAGGAGAGGGCACAAGCTCCACGGAGGGCGTCGCAGGGCACTTCACACTTGTCTCTTTCTGTGTCGTGTGCGACTTTGACTCCTGAGCAGCTGGGAAGAAAAGTTTCTCTGGAGGGAGGAAGGAGGGCATTCGAGACCTGTGGGTATGCCCCTCCCACTTCAAGAGACAGGATCGGATTGGCTTTGAAGACTCCTAGTGGGAGGGCATTCCCCTTGCTTCCCCAGTCCGGTCCTGTCTCTCTTGAGGAAAGGTCGGATAGTGTGCTTTTTCGCTGTGGTTAGATGATTTTTCTCCTCAGCTTCAAGACTCCTTCTCTTCTTTGTCGTCAGTGTTTCTAAAAGTGTGTTTGTCTCCCCGCTCTGCCTGTTTTCCCCCCTCCCATCCCATCCATTCCGTTTCTCGGCAATTGGAGGCCTGGGGGCGGGGCCCCTTTTTTCTCCTCACGGAGCGGCCCTTTGGCAACAGGCGCTGCGGAGGCGAGGCCTTTCTACCACCATGGCCCGCTGACGCGTTTTCACACGCTTTTTTATCGGAGGCTTCGTCAGCAACAGCCTCTTGCAGCGCGCTCTGGGGCGGAACGAGGGCCTCCCTAGAGGCTACCGTCGGCCTTTCACAGCAGCGGGGAATGCAGGAGAACACCGGACGGGCGAGCGACGATCCTTTACAGCTCTGCCCAGCGGGACGCCTACCTTAGCGAGGCGCAGCCGCGTGTTTTCATTGGTGCTCTCCTGATCCAGGCAAGTGCTTGTTTCCTCGTTTTCAATGGCGGAGCGTCAACGGGCCCAGAAGGAGGCTGCTGCGGTCTCTGGGGGGGGGGGAGCCGTCACAGTCCAAAGGGGGGGCTTCCCTTGACCCAGCTTTGGAGGCTAGAATCATGGACCTCATTAAATCTACTGTGGCCGGGGCCCTTAAACCTACAACCACCAAGGATGGGTCGTCTTCTGAGACAAGGCGACACCAGGTGGGGGAAAAGAGACACAGGTCTCCCAGTCCCACCAAGGGGAGGTCCAGGAGGTCCTCCTCTGAGGATTATATACAGACCCCCCGAAAACGTTCCAAGAAAAGGTTTCACAGATCCAGTAAACGCTCAAAGAGCCACAGGCACAGCAAGCGTTCCCACAGAGAGAAGAGGGACTTTTCCCTCAGTCATTCTTCCTGCTCTGAGGCCTCACTCTCGTCAGGTTCCGGCAGGGAGGAGGGGGAACTCTCAGGGGATGAGGAGACTAAAGAGCAGAACTTGAACAGGCTTTTTCCTGCAGAGCTTTTCAACAGAATGCTAGAGAAGGTGACCGGTACCTTGAACCTGGTGGCGGAGCCCGAACAGGCCCAAGATAAAGGGACAGATAAGGCTTCTTCCTCTAAGTTACTCCCTCAGGGGCCCTCCAAACCATCCACGGTCCCTTTCCCGGCCGCGTTTCAGAGAGTGCTTGACGCAGAATGGGAAAATCCCATCCACCCCAAACTTTCAACCAGACTTGTAAATAAACTCTACTCCTTGCCTGATAACGTCATGACTTTGCTGAAAGTGCCCACGGTGGACCCCCCCGTGGCGGCCCTCTCCTCAGCTGCGGTATTGCCCACGGAGGGGGAAGGGGGCCCAAAGGACCCATTAGATAAGAAGGTGGAGGCATCCCTCAAACGGGGTTTTGAAGCAACTACCCATGCCTTGAGAGCCGCTTCCGCTAACTCTCTTATGGCTCGAGCCTCAATCTCTTGGGCGGACGAGCTTGTTGCTTCCGAAAAGGGCCTATCCAAGAGAGCTAAGTCTACTCTTAAGAAGATCGCTTTGGCCGCCGCATACTCTGCAGATGCATCCCTAGATTCAGTACAGTTCTGCGCCAGGTCCCTAGCTTCCAATGTGGCGGCGAGACGAAACTTGTGGCTATGAAACTGGGGAGGGGATTCAGCTTCCCAAACCAGGTTGGTCGGAGTGCCCTTTCAGGGCACCAAGCTTTTTGGTCAGGCATTAGAGCCACTTTTAGTGGAAAATAAAGAGAAAAGAAAGGTACTTCCTTCTGGGAAAAAGGAGTTTGCCAAGTCCAAACCAGGTCAGAATAGCTCCTTTCGAAGCAACCCCGGTCATGGCGATAACAGACCAAAGAGCAGATGGAACAAGACCAGGGTCTTCCCAAAAGGGCGGCCACAAGGGGGGGGGCGCATGCCACAAACACCAGGCCCCAAAAGGAGCATCGCAGAGCCTGACGCCAGGTCTCTTGATTGCTCCGTAAGTATCGGAGGGCGACTCTCAGAATTCGCCACTCAATGGGGTCAAGTCACCAATGACGCCTGGGTGTTAGACCGTGACACGGGGCTACTCCCTAGAGTTCGCCAAGCGCCCTCGGGACAGACATTGGATGGTACCGGTGTCCAGAGACAGGGCGAAGCATGCACTGAAGATGCAGGCGATACAACATCTCTTGGATATAAGGGCAGTGGAGGTAGTTCCCCGCTCCCAGAGAGGGACAGGGGTCTATTCTGTGCTGTTCCTGGTACCAAAGAAAAACGGCAAGTGGAGAGCGATTCTGGACTTAAAATGGCTGAATCGTTTTATATTGAAGAAAAAGTTCAAGATGGAGACGTGGAGGACTATCATGGCAGCCCTGGACCAGGGTGATTATTTGACATCAATAGATCTCTCCGAGGCCTACCTCCACGTCCCCATCCTTCCTCGCCACCGCCGTTTTCTGAGGTTCTGCTACGGGAACTTGCATCTCCAGTACCGCGCTCTGCCTTTCGGACTAAGCTCCGCCCCCCGGGTGTTCACCAAGCTGTTAATAGCGCCAGTAGCCCACCTCCGTCAGAGGGGAGTGGCACTCTTCCCATACCTAGATGACATTTTAATCAAGTCCGCGTCCAGTGCTCAGGCGACGCTGGAGGTTGTGCAGACAATCGAGTGTCTCCAGACACTGGGTTTTGTGGTCAACATGCAGAAGAGCGCCTTGGTTCCTGCCCAGGTATTGGAACACCTGGGGATCCTGGTGGACACGGGGGCCTTCCGGATAGCTCTGACCCCAGAGCGCCAACAGAAGCTTTCCTCGGCCATCCAACAAGTCCTGACCTCACCTTGGGTGGACCTGATGTCCCTGGCCTCCATCCAGGGGCTGATGGTATCATGCCAAGATGTGGTGGACTGGGCAAGGGCCAGGATGCGCCCATTGCAGCGCATCCTGAGGCCATACCAACGGCAGATTGAGAAGCAAGTCCATCTGCAGCTCCGGGTAACTCAGGAGATCAGGGACTCCCTTCATTGGTGGGTCGACGAAGGGCGCCTCTCCCGGGGTGTGAGTCTCCGGTCCCCGGATCGTCTAGTGGTAACTACAGACGCCAGCCTCCTAGGCTGGGGGGCATTCACCCAGGGAGCTCTGGCACAAGGCACGTGGTCAGCAAAGGAGGCCACGCGCAGCATCAATTTTTTGGAACTCCGGGCGATCAGGTTGGCCCTCCGCCAGTTTCTACACAAGGTTCAGGGATGTCACCTACTAATAAAGACCGACAATACTACTGCAAAGGCCTATGTAAACCAGCAGGGGGGCACTCGCTCCTCCAGGTTGGGTCGGGAGGCGGCTCGTCTCATGCTTTGGGCAGAGGACAACCTGGCATCCCTCAGGGCAGAACATCTTGCCGGGGATCTGAATGTATCTGCAGACTGGCTGAGCAGGAGGCGTCTCAGGGAGGCGGAGTGGCACCTTCACCCTCAGACTTTTCACTGGGTGGCCCAACATCTAGGCAAGCCACGGGTCGATCTGTTTGCAACCAGGGCAAATGCCCAGACAAGAAGGTTCTTCTCAAGAAGCCCGGAGGAGGGTGCAGAAGGCGTAGACGCCCTGCAGGGGCCATGGCCCCAGGGTCTACTCTATGCTTTTCCCCCAGTGGCAATCCTCCAGTCGGTAATACGCAGGATCAAGGTCCTGAAAGCGGAGGTCATACTGATAGCCCCCAGGTGGCCACGCAGACCGTGGTTTCCGGATCTGGTACGCCTCTCTTGCAGGGCGCCCCTTCCACTTCCAATCCGAGAGGACCTGCTTACACAGGGGCCCATACGGCATCCTCAACCGGCTCTATTCCGACTGACTGCTTGGAGGTTGAGCGGGGGGCGCTCCGGGAATGCGAGTATTCAGATCGGGTCATAGGAACGCTCCTGGCATCTCGTAGGGACTCCACGAAGCGCTCCTATGGCAACACGTGGAAAAAGTTCCGGTCTTGGTGTCAGACAAGGAAAGTGGAGGCCACCAAGCCCAAGGTGCGGCACATTCTGGACTTCTTACAGGATGGCCTGGATATTGGTCTCAGCACCAATACCCTCAGGAGGCAGGTGGCTGCGCTCAATGCAAGCCTCAGGAGGCAGGTGGCTGCGCTCTAGGTGCAGGGTTGGGGCAATGGGTGTCCACCCATCCGCATGTCAAGAGGTTCTTACGAGGGGTCCAGCTCATTAATCCACCCACTATTCATAGGACCCCAACGTGGGATTTGAATAAGGTTCTGGGAGCCCTGGTGGGTCGGCCTTTTGAACCCTTAGCCACAGTCCCTCTCCGTGAACTCACACTGAAGGTGGTATTTCTGGTGGCCATTACCTCTGCCCGTAGAGTATCAGAGCTGGGAGCCCTGTCCATTAATTCGGGCCTGTGTGTCTTCCATAAAGATCGGGTGGTGCTTAGGCCAGACTCCGCTTTTATACCAAAAGTGAACTCTGTTTTTCACAGGGCCCAGGAACTAGTATTACCATCCTTCTGCCCAAATCCAGTCCATTCCAGGGAAAGGCTGTGGCATACCCTGGATGTTCGGAGGGCCCTCCATTTTTATGTGGAAAGAACCAAGGGCTTTAGGCAAACGGAATCCTTGTTCGTGAGTCACAGGGGACTGAACCAAGGGAAAAGGGCCTCCGCCTCAACTATAGCAAGGTGGCTTAGAGCCGCTATAGCTCTAGCTTATCAGTCAGCGGGATCAACTCCCCCAGAGGGTATTACTGCCCATTCCATTCGGGGGGCGGCCACGTCGGCCGTCTTCGAAGGGGCAAGTTCAGTGGCCGAGATCTGTCGTGCAGCCACCTGGTCTTCACTCCATACTTTTGTGAGGCACTATCGGGTGGACCTGGCAGGGTCGGCGGATGCCGCTTTTGGCAGGAGGGTGCTTCAGAGGGTGGTGGCACAGTAACGCCGCCGCTTCTGACCCGCCCTCTTTTTTCCGGTACTGCTCTGTCACGTCCCACAGGTCTCGAATGCCCTCCTTCCTCCCTCCAGAGAAAATAGGAATTCCTTACCTGGGAATCTCCTCTTCTGGGAGGAGGAAGGAGGGCATACGCCCCGCCACTAGTTTGGCGCGGCGGCTACTGAACCGTTTTTTCATCATTGGGTTGTCCTCCTCACCTGTGACCCTCTGTTTGAGTTCTGGCTATCTGTTCTCTGTTTGGGGCCGCCCACTGGGGCAGGGGCTCCCTAAGTGTTTGTTGTTAACGTTTTGTGTTCTTTAACTCTAAGAAGGCTCGCATGTCGGCAGTGCCACGGGGTGTTTTTCCTTTGGTGGAGGTGTGTTTTTCCTGCAGCTCTTCAGTTCCGGACTGGGGAAGCAAGGGGAATGCCCTCCCACTAGGAGTCTTCAAAGCCAATCCGATCCTGTCTCTCGGAGTGGGAGGGGCATACCCACAGGTCTCGAATGCCCTCCTTCCTCCTCCCAGAAGAGGAGATTCCCAGGTAAGGAATTCCTATTCTCCCAGCCTCTCCGCGCTCCATCTGTGAGAGCAAATGGCCCCCTAATGCCATGAAACAGGGAGCCTGCCAAGAAATGCCAAACCACGACACGGGTGCCACATAGTGCCACGCCAAGCCTTTTGAAGTGGCATGCGATGCCATTCCTGTCTGAGCCGAGCGCTGGAGTCCCTCTCTCTTTCTCAACCCCAGCACACCTTTCCAAGCCTAGAGGAGAAGGTGGTGGAGAAAGGGGGGGGAGGAGCAGAAGAAAAGCATCGCACTAGGGGGGAGATATATAGAAAAGGAAGGCCGGAAAGGGGGGAAAAGGCTGCAGCAGCAGCCCCACGCAGTCGGTTCCTTTGCTGCCTTTACCGTGTGTGTGTGGGGGAGGGCATGTATGGGAGAGCGAGCGAGGGAACGTGTGTGTGAGACAGAAAGCCGAGCAGGGTTCATTAAGTTCAGAATTGGAGTCGGGAACAGGAGGTTGAAAAAGAGGAGGGGGCCCCAGGTATGAACATAAGAGCATAAGAAGAGCCCTGCTGGATCAGGCCAAAGACCCATCTAGTCCAGCTTCCTGTATCACACAGTGGCCCCACCAGATGCCTAAGGGAGCACACAGCCAACAAGATAACCTGTTTCCCATTGACACTCCCTTGCACCTGGCACAGAGAAAACCTACTTCTAAAACCAGGAGGTTGCTTATGGCTTGTAACCTGTGATGGTCTTTTCCTCCATGAATTTGTCCAAACCCCTTTTAAAGGCATCTAGGCCAGGTGCCATCACATCCTGTGGCAAGGAGTTCCGCAGATGAATTACACGCTGGGTAAAGAAATATTTTCTTTTGTCTGTTCTAACTCTCCCTCCACTCAATTTTAGTGCATGTCCCCTGGTTCTGGTGTTGTGCGAGAGGGAGAAGAATTTCCCTCTATCCACTCTCTCCATCCCATGCATAATTTTATACGTCTCAATCATGTCCCCCCTCAGGCGCCTTTTTTCTAGGCTGAAAAGCCCCAGACGCTGTAGCCTTTCCTCATAAGGGAGGTGCTCCAGCCCACGAATCATTCTGGTCGCTCTTTTCTGCACCTTTTCCAATTCAACTATATCCTTTTTGAGGTGTGGTGACCAGAACTGGACACAATACTCCAGATGTGGCCTTACCATCGATTTGTACAAAGGCATAATGATATTGGCCGTTTTATTCTCAATCCCTTTTTTAATGATCCCGAGCATGGAATTGGCCTTCTTCACAGCCGCCGCACACTGGGTCAAAACTTTCATCGACCTGTCCACCAGCACCCCAAGATCTCTCTCTTGATCTCTTGATCTAAGGCGCACAAGCAGAGTCCGCAAGGCGGGGAAGTGGCCCAACCAACAAGAGCAACCGACTGACTGGCCTTCACGGTAGTGGTTGAGGCTTTTTTAAGGGGGGGGGGAACGCGTCCCAGTCATGTGTGCTTCATCAAGATCAGGCTCTCTTCTGGGGGTGTGTGTGTTTTCCTCTCCGACTTAGCAACTTCCCCCTACTCCGCTCTCTCTCTCTCTCTCTCTCTCTCTCTGTGCGAACATCTGTGTAGGCCCCTGAAGCTAAAAGGTTGGGGATCTTCTTTCATTCAATTTCAGCGATACAGGGCGGGGGAGAGAAAAGTGTGGCTTGGAAGGTATCAAAATCATTTGGTTTTGCCTCGCAGGGGTGTTCCTACGGTGCGGACGGTACTGTAAGTTGCACCCAGTCCTAGTCTCCATTTACAAGCCGGCACGAGGCGGCTCCGCCCCCTCGCCCTCGGAGCCATTGTGTGCGGAGAAGGCAACGGGCAGGAGACGTGTGTGTGTGTGTGTGTGTGTGTGTGTGTGTGTGTGTCTAGAGGGTGTGTGCGCACGGGGAGAGAGAGAAAAGTGTGGCTGGCTGTGTGAAGTTGGGAGACTTCTGCTTTTGATACCCTACTTTTAATAGTAAGTGGATTTTGGAGGGGGGGATAAGGGTGGGTTGGACTGAGTGCAACAAACTTCTGAGTCATGTGTAGAAAAAGAGGGGCACTTTGGACTTTTGTTTGTGTATTGCGGGGTTTGAGAAGGAGAGAAGGCAGGCTGGACAGGTTTCTGCACCCCACTGCGCCTCACTCTTTCTGCGCTGTCACTGTGCTTTAAATATTTTCATTACCCTAGAAATATTTGTTTATTTATTTAAGTGGCACGCTCAAGATTATCTACATAAAATGTGGCCCATGGCATGCCACAGGTTGGCCACCACTGATCTAGCTGTATGTGAGGTTGGTTAAATAATCTCAGACAAATCGCAAGAGTTCACTGGTCACCTGACCAGCATTCCAACCCTTCGAGATCTGTGGAGTTCATACACACTCTTCTGGGTGGACAGATCGGATATCTTGTAGCACCAGAAACAAAAAGCTCTTTGAAGGCCTGCAAGGAAGAAGGAGGCACCCAAACTGTTTCTGGCACGTTGCCCTGGTGACCAGCCCCTTACCTGAGCTGCAGGCATCGTGGCCAATTCTGTTTCACACCAAAGAGGAGACGGCCTGGAACGTGGCCTAGAACGTGGCCCTTCTGCACTTCCACAGCCTGTGAGGGAGACAAAGGTGATGGAAAGACTTGCACTCTTCATACCTCTTTGAACTCACTCCCTTGTACAATTCTCTTCCCCTCTGCTCCATAGTTTTGATTCTGACCCAGAAGTGCCCCAATGGGGTGAGCTCCACACCTGTCAATTCCTTTCCTTGCAGTTCTTCCTTCGGCCAATTTGTCCCCATTTCTTCTCCTCTCTGCCTGTCTAGTTGCCTCGCTCCCTTCCTCGAAATCTCCTTGCAAAATCTGCTCCTTCAAAGCCTTTCTAGACCCACCAAGACCCGCCTGTCCGGCTGTATTTTCTGCCTCGGTTCAATCTTCCTGCTGCGATTCTTTCACTAAGCTGAGTCCCTGAGATTGAGATGTAGCAGCATGCAGGACAGGAGCTGTATCAATTCCAGGGGATGCCTTGAAAACCCTGATTTGCAGGTGCAGGGGGTGGAAGAGGGTTGTATGTAACTGGGGCGTCTTGCAGGGCTGTTGCCCCAAACAGACACTCCAGTCCCAGGTGGAGGCCCAGCTATCTCTGTATGTGGAAAGGGACGACCCCCCTCACTGACGCACACACATTAACAGTACAATCCTAACCAACTTTCCAGCACTGGTGCAGCCACATTGCATCCCCGAGATAAGGGAACAAATGTTCCCTCACCTTGAAGAGGCCTCCATGACTGCCCCTGCACTGCAAAATGTAGTGTGTGTCCTGTTGGCACAGCTGCACTGCTGCTGGAAAGTTGGTTAGGACTGCGCTGTAAATGATGCAGATAGTTTGACATAGGCTCCGCAAAGAGGTCACTCTCTGGAGGGCAGACATTTGGGGCTGTATCTTCCCTGCTCAGGGGCTGAGGGGTTCACCCTGCTTCGTGCTCCTCAGTTCCATCTTCTGAGACCCTCAACTGTCTGGGTCTTTTAGATCCCGCCCGGATGCTGAAAGCATTCTTTTCAGCTGCAAAATGCAGCTCTCTTCCTTATTCTTTTTATCCCACCTGCCTTTGTTAAAACCAGCAGCACAGAAGAAGCCAAAGAACACAAAATGAGAGATAGATAGTAAATCAAATCTGCAACACAGAGAAAAAGCACCCAGCCCCTCAGCTGTTCCAGCAACAGTTTCAGGCTTCAAATTCTGTCCTTCAGTGTCCCCTCCACACGCCACAGAGTTTTGCATCGTCGGCTTCAGTGCTGAATGCCCCTTCTGGCCCCCTCTGCTCCAGCTTTTCCCTGCCCCCCCCCCCAATAAAGCCATAGAAGGGGATTGACGCAGCTCGTCTTCTCTCCCTCCCCCTTCCGTTCCCGGCTGGCCTTTGCGCCCGGCCTCCCCTCCCCGCGCGAGTAAGCCAAGCAGAGCAAAACTCCGGAGCTCTCCTCCTCCTCCTCCTCCTCGCCGCCCACCTGGCGGCTGCTCTCCCTCTCTCCGCTCCCTTCTTTCCCACTCACTGCAGTCCTGCGACCCCCCCCCCTTCGCCCCCAACGGGATTTGCACTCACCAGAGACGCTGCTGACTCTACACACTTGGGAGGGAGAGAGAAAGGAAGTGGGGGGAGCAGGAACTGGCTTCTTCACACTCCCCCCTCGTCTTTGCCACTCTAGGAATCCAGAGTCACTCCTTTTCATCCTCATCGATAGTGCCTGTCAGCCGAGAGGAAAGACTCTTCGCAGAGGGTTGGCCCTGCCTGGGTATCTTGTGCTACAGCATGTTGCAATGCACAACAACAAGCACACCCTTTAGGTCAGACTGAATTCATGTGCATTTTGAATGGGAGAACCTCCCAATTTTGGCGGTGTGTGATATGGTTGGTTCCCCAAGAGACACCAAACGGTGGGTCTCATCATCAAAAGCCCCCTTCGAAGTGGGACGTTTCGCACGAATCCCTTCCTTGAGCCTATTTGGGGCTGTTTGCAGAGAAAGAGCCTCGGCAGGAAACCCGGACGTCTGTTCAGGCCGGTCTGCATTCTGCGTCTGACACTTGCGCGTTCCGGGCACCCAAAGGAGCAGCAAGAGGGGCTCCGACTCTGAGCTTGGAAACGTCCTCCAGCCGCTCAGCCTGCCCCGCTCAACCCATATTCTGCAAGCTAAGCTGGGCTAGATGGGCCTCTGGCCAGATCCAGTAGGGCTCTTCTCGTGTTCCTATGCTGGACCACTGAGCTGCTGCAAGTTTCAACCCCTCTCCTGGAAGAATATAGAGCCGGTCTACCAGACTGGCGTCCACCGTGACCGAGGCATGCAAATTAATTTACTTTTTAAGGCTTCTTCCACACCAACGCTCAAGCTTCCAGCGACGTTCTTCTGCCTGCACCGGGCGCGAACTCCTTAAAGCGCACAGCAGCGCTTTCCACAGTTCGCGCAGGCGCAGAACGTCGATTGGAAACTTCGGCGTTCTGCGCTTGCGCACGTTTTCCACAGTTTGCGCATGCGCAGAACGACAAAGTTTCCAATCGATGTTCTGCGCCTGCGCGAACTGTGGAAAGCGCTGCTGGGAGCTTTAAGGAGTTTGCGTAGGGCGCAGGCAGAAGAACGTCGCTGGAAGCTTCCGATTCGGCTCCTTTATACAAGCTAAGTGGGGAAAAAGCACACACACACACACACACACACAGATGCCCCGTTAACACTAAAAAACCCCGGAAAACAGTAAAAAAAAAAAAACGCAAAAAAGGGAAAACCGAAACCGAAACCGAAAATTTTTGACAGTTTTATTGGGGGTTCGGGGGGCACGCCCCCCAATCGTGGGGGCGTAGGAACGCCTCTGTCTAGAAAGAAATAATATTTTATTTATTTACAAAAAACTTAATACATTTATCATAATGAGGCAGTCCTAATGAATAGCCTCAAGGTTTTGTTGCCCCAGCTGGAGGTGAACTCAGGTATGGGTGGCCAAGTTTAAGCCCGAAAGGAGACATGAAGAGACTGGAGAGAAGGCACAGAGTACAGTATATATCTTTAGCAGTCTAGCAACTTTGCGGTTAGTTTGTTGATGTGCTCCCTGTTTCAAGCCTGTCTCAAAGCCAGTTTCCCTTTTTGCCCCAAACTGGTTTTATTATTATTAATATCAATTATTATTATTATTAACAACAGTATTTATATACCGCTTTTCAACAAAAAGTTCACAAAGTGGTTTACAGACAAAATCAAATGATTAAATGGCTCCCTGTCCTAAAAGGGCTCACAATCTAAAAAAAAGATGCAGAACACCACCAGCAAACAGTCACCAGAAAAGACACTGTGCTGGGGTGAAAGGGGGGCAGTTACTCTCCCTCCCTGCTAAATATAAGAGGAGCACCAATTGAAAAAGTGCCTCTTACCCAGTTAGCAGGTTTTAGACAGTCCTATGACTGCTGACTGGGACATTGCAAGAGCGGGAGGAGGACCACTCAGTTCATGCAGTGAACAAATTCCATTTGGTTAGTTTGACAACCTTAGTTGTGTGACCCAGCCTTCACCTGCCCCCACTTCCTGTCACTGACTTGGGGAAAAAAAACATCAGGAAAAAGACACACAAACATTTATCTCCCTATATTTACACAAGCTTGCAAACTGCAGGAGCTCAGCTCTTTGTAGGGCAATTGGCAGCTATCTGATTTTTGAATAGCCTGGCAATTAGTTATCTGATCTTTCCCTCACCTGTGTTTTCAACTGGAGGCTCCGCAGGACACACAGTTTGAGAAGTGCTGCTATTTTTGAAGAAGGCGGAGCTACGACGGGCTGAAGACGCGACTCCAGGAGTCTCCTTGGAGCCGCGCCGCAAAGCGGGGGATTTCCCTTGATCCAGCACGGATCGGGACCTCCCACACCAGGAGAGGTGTGGGTGAGAGATTGGGGGGCATTCTGGTCGATCCAAGTCGGGGCGCCGTGCTTGTGTTCGACCGGTATCCCCTTTTCTATCCCCGTTTTGTAGCAGACGCCATTATGGCGTCTGTGTAGGCGCGCGTAACCGCTCTCTCCCGGACGGGAGAAAAGACTGTACTTGAAATAGACTTGTTTTAAGCTCCCAACCTTACCTGAAAGAAGTAACTTGATTTTTGCTGAGTTGGATGATATATGGTGAGTGGAAAATATCGGAGGGAGGAATCTGAGCGGCACAAATGAGCAAGAGAGGGGAAAGGGATTCTCCCCTCCCCCCTTTCGTACAGAGATTGTTTTGTTTTCTGAAGACAGCGGTGTTTGTGTGGAATTGATCATCGGGAAGAGAAGAGTGTTGAATTACTGGAGGAGGCTTATCTTTTGAGGAGTTTTGGAAAAGTTAACCCTGTGTGTTCCAGGAGTTTGGTGGAGTTTTTGGAAATCTACAGGGGTTTGAGTTTGGATTAAAAGGCTTATCTTTGGAACTACTTCGGAATTCACTCCTCTGCTTTCCGGTTGCTTTCCGGATTTTTTGAATTTATGGACTTTTGGATCACAAACTTGTTCGGACTGGTAGTTGGTACTTACTGGCCTTGAAGTGATATCTTACACGTCGGGGGATATTCCTGTTTACTCAGCTGAACTATATTATCTGAACTCTGAACTGAGCTCTCTCTGTGGACCTTTCTTTTTTTTTTTTTAATTTGGTTTTTTGGACTGAGATATTTAAGGAAGTCTGAGAAGTAAGCGGACCTGAAATCTTAAGGTGATTTCGGACAAGAAGAACATAAAAAGGGGACTTTTGTGCGTTTATATTGTTTAGTACTGTTCGTGTTTGTTATATTGTTTATTCCCTAGTTGATCTATTAGTATTGCAGCATGGAGTTAGCTAATTTAGTACCTGCAGGTACACAGAAAACAGATTTTCAACAGCTGATGGAGGCTTTGAAAGCTATGCAAAAGAGCATTAATGAGATTAAAGATGCTTCCGAAGAAAGACAATACTTATTGGAACAACTGAAGCAGTGGAACAGTACGAGAGGACTTTTTAAGCAACAGGTTACAGTGAATGCAGATGAGATTAATCATCAGGAATTGCAGGCTGCATCATTGAGATTGGAAATGGAGAGTGCTAACTCTGTGTTTAATGTCTGTAATTTTTTTGGGGAGATTTATGAAGATTTGTATCAATGTTTGTTTGATGGGGCGATAAATGATTTACAGATTTTAGAAGTAGAAGTTTTGGAAAATTTGAACAGTACTGAACGTATTTTTAGACTGAATATCGGTAAGGTTAAACAATCAACTGTTCCGACTGATTTTTACAGCAAATCTACAATTCAATTGGACAAGAGGATAATGAGATTTGGTTGTATTGGCAAGAAACCTCGTGTCCGATTGAAATGAGGCTAGGGATGCTCATTCCGAATTGGTCAAATTATTATGAACTTACAGCTTGGTAATGAGTTTGAGAGTGGAGATTTACGCTATTTTAGAAGTAGTAGGTTTATGGGTGGACTGGTTTATTAGCGGTAAGGGAGTAGCTTAGACATAAGATTTTTGACTAAATAATCGGCTGAGTAAATCTTTAGAACTAGTTAACAGATTAGATTAGATAAGAGGTTTTTTTTTCTTTTTTTTTTTTAAATACTTTATATGATGAACTTGATTGATTTACTAGGGAAATTGTGGGATGAGCTTTGATTTAAGATGTAAGGTATCCTGATGGGTATTTGAGCTTAAGATGTTATGGGGTAGAGGTGGTTAAAGTTTGATTTCTGAGGGTGGTCCTTGTAGCACTAAAAGAGATATCATGAGGTATGGAGCTGTCTATATGAGAATTTCTTTTATTGAATATGGTGATACTAGTAACAGCCTAAAGTGATATTTTGGTATTATATATATGGTCATGGCTGTTGGGTTGAGGCATGCTATGTAATGGAAAGTTGAGATTATATTAGATATTGTAGAGTTAATATTTAGGATCTATTATTTGATAGAATTAGATGTTATATAAAACAAAGTAGAAGATTATTATTAGATGTAATGATTTATAAAGTGGAAGGCTGGGAGTTATTATGAAGTTTAATTTTATTTAGGATAAATGAATAGGTCCAAATAATTATGTTAATATAGTAGAGGCTGAAATAGTCATTTTGACATAGAACGATGTCCGTGTAGTGATTTTCCTAATGTATCGTGTTGTTACCTAGTTTTTTTTTTTGTTACCTACTTCCCCTTTCCCTATAATTCCTTATAGTTTTTTGTGTGTTTATAATGGAAAATAAAAAACCTATTCAAAAAAAAAAAAAAAAGAGAAGTGCTGCTATTTTTGTATCCTTGGAATACACTAGTTTGCACCTGATGAAGTTCATTCCCCATTCTATGTTTTTCTTCTTTGACTCAAAGGGTAACTTTTCAAGGATGAGGTGGTGGATTTTCACTCTGATCCTATTCTGCCTAGCAACTAGTTTTCCTGGCCCAGGACCTGTCCCATTGGTCCCTGACTCTCCCCCCCCCAAAAAAACCTGGCTACACCCTCAGTGCTAGAAATCATTAGAATTTAGGGTTTTGATTTTAGTGAATTCAAATTGCCCAATTTTGTTGAATGTATTGCCTCTGAATGTTTACATGTTATTTTTTTTTATCTTATTTATCTTTGATAAGCATCAAGGGCAGCACTACAAGATTCCAGGTTCCAGAGGAGGAAAACATAGAGCAAAGAGGTGCTCCTTGACCTTGGCAAATGGCAAGATGAATAAAACGCTCAGCAGGCAAGACACTTTCCAAGGGATGGAGAAGGGACAAAAACTCTCAGGGTGGAACCTCTACTGAGGAAAGAGAGGGTCCCAAATGGCAGAGGCTTCTATGGAGAAAGAAGCTCCAAAACACACACAGCAAGGACACTTCCAGAAGGGTCAGAAGTGACCTAAAATGGAGGAAGAAACCTCAAACTTTTATTAAACAAAAAACAAATTTTGAATACTGAATGCATTGGAGCATAGTAGGAATATCGTTTCCTTGATGCGGTCAGAATGAGTCTCTTTCGGAGCGCCAACATACCTCATTCTTCTCCTTCTGGTCTTCAACACCCGGAAAAGTTTAGCGTCATCCGCAAACTTGGCCACCACCAGCCAAACATGGCTTATTCCTAGGCTTACCATCTTCCCGGAAATGGCCGGGAAAGTCCCGGCAACGGCCCTTTGTCCCCCCTGAACTATGTTTTAATCCCGACCCCGGGCCGCTGGCTGCATTGCAGCAGGCCGGAGCTCTTCTGAGACTCGTCGCGTATTCGCGCGACGCTGGGAGCTCTCCGAAACAGCCCGAGTTCACTGTTCTCAGCCCGAGTTCTCAGTCTCGTCGCAAATACGCGACGAGACTGAGAGCTCTCCGGAACGGCCCGAGTGAACTCGGGCTGTTCCGGAGAGCTCCCAGCGTCGCGCAAATACTCGGGCTGTTTACTTGGGCTGTTCCGGAGAGCTCCCAGCCTCGAGGGAGGAAGTCCCCACCCCCGGCCACACCCCCAGTCCCGGCCAAGTGCTGGGCGTATCTGGTAAGCCTACTTATTCCCAACTCCAGCTCGTTTATGAACAAGTTAAAAAGCACCAGTCCCAAGACCGATCCTCGGGGCACACTGCTTTTCACCTTTTGCCATTGTGAAAATTGCCCATTGACACCCTCTCGCTATTTCCTAGTCTTCAACCAGTTCCTAATCCATAAGAGGACCTGCCCTCTTATTCCATTTTTTAAAAAAGGGTTGCAACAGTTTTTTGACCAATTCTCCTCCATATTTCAAATCATGTAATTATCAAACAGTTAATGAATTGAACTTAAGACTAATAAAGCAGCTTCACAACAATATATAAATTAATTATAATTTTAATTATAATTAAAATTAATTATAATTGTTTGGATTCATTTCTGTTTGCCACATATTTTTATCAATATAAATTGTAGAAAAATGGACTTGAGGGGTTTAATTCCTTGTCACTGCCAACAAGAAAATTAAATTTTTGTAAGATACCACTGAGATACCACCTTGAAATTTTGATTAGCTACAAGACGTATACTTTTAAGTGTGATTTTTTTTTGAAAATTAAAAAAAACCAGTGTATAGCAAATGAAAGCCCTATTCATTAGCTTGAAAATATGCTTTCATAGTTTTCATGTAAATGACATTTGAAGGTACGGTGGCTAGTGAATTTTGGCGTTTTTAGGCAATTTTGAAAGTTCAATATCTCACACGGGTGGACAAAAAAATCTGAAAAAAACATTTTTTAAACATCACATGGTATGGTACAAATGTACCAAAAATGAACAAAATCCATGACATCAAGTTCCAAAATGGATTTTTCATTGGTTGATTTGACATGGAATGACCCATAGGCCTTCCCAGCCTTAGCATCATGGGCTGGGCCCATCCCCTCTTAAGGGATGAGGCAAGACTGCTACGGATTTCCATCTGGTGTGTTTATTGGAGGAAACTGGGTAGCCTGATCCCATGCCTGTAAGGCTGAAGCCATGCTACCAAATTGTTCAATATTGTGAGGTTTGACGCCCTAGATGAAGGGTCAGTCTCCAGTGGCCGATAAGACACCCAAATCCTGGGGTTGGGTGGTCTGGCCGAAGTCCCAGGTGGTGGCAGCGTACCTTCTTCCCCAGTCAGGGGGTGTTCGTGTTCCTTGGTCTTGGTGCGAACGGGGGCTGGAACCAGGGTCAAGGGTGCGTGGTCTTCAAACCAAACCAGACTTGACACCTGGCTAATCCGAGCCTCCTGTTCGGGGACAGGGAACGGACGTGGGGGCTGGAACCAAGGGCAGGGGTGCGGTCATCGAACCAACCTGACGCTTGCTGATCCGAACCTGCCCGTCCTTTACAATCCAGTTTGCGATATTTACACCCAGTTTACACCCAGTTTGCGATATTTGATGCAAAGTCAGGCTATTGCTCCTACTGAAGCTATTTCCACACTCCAAGCACTTATATGGTTTCTCCCCTGTGTGGGTTCTTTGATGCGAAGTCAGGTTTCAGCTCCAACTAAAGATCTTTCCACATTCCAGACATTGCAGCGCAATCCTGCTTAAAGATCTGCCAGGCCGCCCGCCGGATCCTGAGCTCCGCCGCAGGCAGGCAGCCGTGTGGCAGTAAGTCTACTCGGGGAAGGGGACGCTCATCCTCTTCCCCAGGTGTAACTGGCGCTGGGGCCGATCGGCCTCCTCAGATTTCCGCCAGCTATTCCGCCGATGGCCACTCTTCCCTTCCCCCGTCGAACCTCCCCCCGTCCGCTGGATCCAGCCTTACCTGGGTCTGGCGGATGCGGGGGAGCTCCGCCGGCTGAGCAGGGGAGGCCGGCCTTGCTCCGGCCTTCCCTGCTCGGTAATAGACAAACATTCCTTATGGCACGTTTGCAACGTCTTCGGGCCGCAGACCACTCAGTCCGCTGGCCAAGTTTACATTAGGATTGGGCTGTTTATATGGTTTCTCCCCTGTGTGGGTCCTTTGATGCAAAGACAGGCTTGAGCTCCGAATGAAGCTCTTTCCACACTCCAAGCATTTAAATGGTTTCTCCCCTGTATGGGTCTTTCGATGTGAAGTCAGGTTTGAACTCCGAATGAAGCTCTTTCCACACTCCAAGCATTTAAATGGTTTCTCCCCTGTGTGGTTCCTTCGATGCACAGTCAGACCTGAGCTGTCACTGAAGCTCTTTCCACACTCCAAGCATTTATATGGTTTCTCCCCTGTGTGGGTCCTTTGATGCACACTCAGGCTTGAGTACTGACTGAAACTCTTTCCACACTCCAAGCATTTATATGGTTTCTTCCCAGTGTGGGTTCTTCGATGCACAGTCACCAATGAGCTATGTCTGAAACTCTTTCCACACTCCAAGCATTTATATGGTTTCTCCCCAGTGTGGGTTCTTTGATGCACAGTCAGCCATGAGTTCTGACAGAAGCTCTTTCCACACTCCAAGCATTTATATGGTTTCTCCCCAGTGTGGGCTCTTTGATGCATAGTCAGCCATGAGTTCCTACTGAAACTCTTTCCACACTCCAAGCATTTATATGGTTTCTCCCCAGTGTGGGATATTTGATGCAAAGTCAGATTATCGTTCCTACTGAAAGTCTCTCCACACTCCAAGCTTATATATGGCTTCTCCCCAGTGTGGGATATTTGATGCAAAGTCAGATTATCGTTCCTATTGAAAGTCTCTCCACACTCCAAGCTTATATATGGCTTCTCCCCAGTGTGGGATATTTGATGCAAGGTCAGATTTTCGTTCCTACTGAAAGTCTCTCCACACTCCAAGCATTTATATGGTTTCTCCCCTGTGTGAGATGTTTGATGTTTAGTCAGGGCTGAGCTCCGACTGAAGCTCCTTCCACACTCCAAACATTTATATGGTCTCTCCCCTGTGTGAGTTCTTTGATGCGAAGTCAGACTACCGTTCTGACTGAAGCTCTTTCCACACTCCAAGCATTTATATGGTTTCTCCCCTGTGTGGGTCCTTCGATGCAAAGTCAGGGCTGAGCTCCAAAGGAAGCTCTTTCCACACTCCAAGCATTTAAATGGTTTCTCCCCTGTGTGGGCTCTTCGGTGGACAGCAAGTTTACCACTCTCGTTGAAGCTCTTTCCACACTCCAAGCATTTATATGGTTTCTCCCCTGTGTGAGTTCTTTGATGCGAAGTCAGGCTTGAGCTCCGACTGAAGCTCTTTCCACACTCCACACATTTATATGGTTTCTCCCCAGTGTGGATTTTTTGATGCATAGTCAGGCTTGAGATCTGACTGAAGCTCTTTCCACACTCCAAGCATTTGTATGGTTTCTCTCCTGTGTGGGTTCTTTGATGTATTATCATTTTTGATTTACTGATGCAGGTTATTGCACATTGAGGGCATTTTTCCTTCCTCTTTCCAGTTACGTTTTCTGGATCGACTGGGATATATAAATCTGGCGACACCCCATATGGCTCCCTCCGATTCTCACTATCTTGTGCGTTGCTTCCTGGAACAGAGAGACAAGCTGGATTAGCAATGCAAAGGAGAGGGGGAACCTCTAACGCACACTCCTAGGCACGTCTACTCAGATGAAAAACCCCAACGGATTCAGTAGCACTGACTCCCAGGAAAATATGCGTAGGATCGCAGCCCTGCTCAGTGACCGACGCTCAGTTAGCCAAAAAAAGGTCCTGCTCAGCCATATAGCAGACTCTTGTCCGATATTTTAAGAATCTTTCCCAGGCCACTGTCTCTAACTTGTGCTGTCCCGCCTCAAGGCAAAGAGCTGCGTATGATGCACAGTGGGGGATTGCAAACATTTTAAGCAGGAAAGAGGACTATACTTGTTCTACGGCCTGATTAAAGCCTGTCATCCAAATTGGTGCCCCATAGAGCAACTGGGCTGTGACCTTACTGTTAAAATTTTTGAGAGCGGAGGGAATATGGAAATTACCTTGTGTCGCAAAGAAAAACACACACTATAGCCTGTGTGGAAAGCTTCCTGGTCTGGATTTCAACTCTTTGGTGGATTGTCCATTGGTGTTTATAATGATAATGGACACCCAGATATTTAAACTTGTAAAGCTGCTGTATCGGATTCCCCTTGAACACCCAATTAAAGGTCTTACGGGATCCTCCAAAACCCACTATTTTTGATTTTTCAAAGTTTAGAGAGAGATTATTTTGGGTAAGATAATCTATACAGGTATTTACCAGGCACATCAGACCTATTTTTGTACGAGATAATAAAACCATATCACCCACATACAGCAAAATGGAAGCTTCAGAATTCCCTAATTTGGTAATGTGTGCATCAATTAATTTTAGGTGAGGAGCTAGATCGTTCAGGAATAGATTGAAACAGAGGCGCCGTTAGGGGGGGCTGTGGGCCGTGGGCCCCCGGGCAACGGGTGCGACACGCACAGGGGGGGTGCGCGAGTTGCCAAACTACCGCGGAAGCGGCGCATCTTGCATCCCCTGGCACGTGTCACCATGCGTTCCGGGGCGGCAGCCAGGGGTGCAGGAATCGTGCAACCCCCCCCGCTTGTGGACACCCCAGAACGCATGGTGAGCCAGCAGGCGGCAGCTAGAGAGCCCTGCGGAAGCGGCGACTCATGCACCCACCCAGTGCGTGCCACCATGCGTTCCAGGGTGTCCATGAGCCAGGGTGTGCACGAATTGTGACACCACCACCCCGGCTCGTGGATGCTCCGGAACGCATGGCGACATGCGCCGGGAGCGTGCACAAGCCAGCACCACTTACCCGGCCTTCGTCGTTCCTTTGGCCTTATCTACTCGCTGGCCTACTCGCTATTAGTGCAGAGCCTCTCTAGCTCCTAGTCTCGCTGGCTGGAGGACAGGAGGACTCCACCAGCGAGACTAGGAGCTAGAGAGGCTCTGCACTAATTGCGGAGACGCAGGCCAGCGAGAAGGCCAGTGAGTAGACAAGGCCAGAGGCACAACAAAGACCGGGTAAGTGGTGCCGGCTAGTGCACACACACACACACACACACACACCCGGTAGCTCGTGGAGGATGCAAAAAGCAACCTAAAAGAGGCTTTTTTAGGCCTCTTCTATGCCGGTTTTTGCAGGTTCCTTTTTTTGCGGTGCCGCCTTCGGAGGCGTGGAGTGAGGGGGGTAGGGTAGGGGGGCATATACACATTATCTAAAAGACAAACCTGAGTTCTCAATGACAATAAAGGCTTACTTGACTTGACAGTTAGCCATTGGGGACGCAAAGGAGGAACAGCGAGTGGGACACTTGTGTCCACTGAGTGTGAGGAGGGGGTTAGGGTTAGGTAACACTGTTTTTCTGACTGTCTCCCAGAACCACATCTGCCGTCTCCTTTCTGAAGAAGATCCAAAGCAGCGCACCAAGAGACCGTGACTGACCTGTGTCTCTTGTTTTGTGTCTGAAAACTGTGTGGAAGGGAGCATGTGTGAAGGGTTAGTGGTCATACAAGCAACAGCAACAAACACTACTCCAGCATTAGCACTAAGAAACCCAGAGGAACAGCTCACTACAGGCGGAGGATCCGTCAGGGCACCCCTGCGGAAACCCTCTCTTGACGGGGCTCGTGGCGACGTCAAGACACGCTCAGCCAAACCTGGATTTCGACTAAGCAGTGGTTGCATTTACGTGAAAGGAGACAGGGGCAGGGGACAGCAAGAGACAGAAGAGAAGATCTCAGAGAAGGATGAAAGCCATGGGCTCAAAAGACGAGTGGAAATTCCTCCTACGACCCCTCCGAGCACTCAGCGAGGACAGGCAGGGCTCCGCTCCACAGCTAAACGTCACTGACTGGCCACCACTAGCAAGCAGGCCAGCCGAGGATAGGATCGGGGCCTTTGAGCATGTGTGCACGCTTGAGCGAGTGTGTGTGGATGTCAACGTACATTTTGCGATCCCTACATGTGGCGCTGAGCCTTGTCCCCCAACTTGGCCTCTGGGCACAATTCCCACAACCTCCGTTCTGCAGTCTGCTGCTCCAGTGACTTTAGCCTGAGCAGCTCAGGATTTCGCAGACCTTCGCAGACCAAAGACATCACATCACTACCCTGGGCAGATACGAGATCTGAGAAATGTGAGGCCACCACCTCCGCGCCATCGGCACAGATCCACCCGCTGGAGCTGAAATGGGACAGAGGCAGGAGGGTGATGGACAGGAGAAGTGATACGTCAAATCCTGTGAACCATTCGGACCACATTCAGGACCCCTCAAGTTGCACTGACTTTGGAGATGGTGTTAAGTCCAAAAGCACTCAGTGGGGTAAATAGAGAGAAAACATCACTGCTCCCCCTTCCCCCCAGGTTGCCTGCACGTTCTGGGACAAAAGCCCTGGGAAGATAACAACAACAATATAGATTTCCGGGTTTTAAAGCCATGTAGAGTTTAAAAACGTTTCTTTAAAAGAGAAAAGCTTATATAAAACAACCAGAACTTTTTAAAAAGTTTTCATCTTTAAAGAATCTTTATTAAACTCTTTGTTGTTCAGTCGTTAAGTTGTATCCGACCCTTCGTGATCCCATGAACCATATCCCGCCAGGCCTTCCTGTCCTCCACTATCTTCCTGAGTTCGCTCATTTTCATGTTTGTTGCATCGGTGATGCTGTCTAACCATCTCATCCTTTGCCTTCCCCTTCTCCTTTTGCCTTCAATCTTTCCCAGCATCAGAGTCTATTATTATCATTATTAAACTCTACATGGCTTTAAAACCCGAAAATCTATATTGTTATGATCTCAGTGGCCATGCCCCCTCATGGATCATTGCCTTGTCGTGGCGAAGGGGCTTGCGTAACTCAATGAAGCCATGAGCTATGCCGTGCAGGGACACCCAAGACGGACAGGTCGTAGCAGAGAGTTCTGACTAAAAGTGATCCACTGGAGAAGGAAATGGCAACCCACTCCAGTAACCTTGCCAAGAAAATCCCATGAACAGTACCAAAAGGCTAAAAGATATGACGCCGGAAGATGAGCCCCTCAGGTCGGAAGGTGTCCAATATGCTACTGAGGAAGAGCGGAGGACTATTCCAAGTAGACCCAGAAAGAGTGAAGCGGCTGGGCCAAAGCCAATAGGACGTCCAGCTGTGGATGTGTCTGAGGTTGAAAGGAAAATCCAATGCTGCAAGGAGCAATACTGCTTAGGAACATGGAATGTGAGGTCTATGAACCAAGGCAAGCTGGATGTGGTCAAAAATGAGATGATAAGATTGAACATTGACATCTTGGGAATCAGCGAACTAAAATGGACGGGCATGGGCGAATTTAAGTCAGGTGACCATCATATCTACTACTGTGGGCATGAATCCCTTAGAAGAAATGGAGTAGCCCTCATAGTCAATCAAAGAGTGGGAAAGGCAGTACTGGGGTGCAACCTCAAAAACGACAGAATGATTTCAGTTCGAATCCAAGGCAAACCATTCAACGTTACAGTAATCCAAGTGTATGCCCCAACCACTGATGCCGAAGAAGATGAAGTTGACCGGTTCTATGAAGACCTACAACACCTTCTAGAACTAGCACCCAAAAAAGATGTCCTTTACATCATAGGAGACTGGAATGCTAAAGTCGGAAATCAAGAAATAAACGGAACAACAGGCAAGTTTGGCCTTGGAGCGCAAAATGAAGCAGGGCAAAGGCTAACGGAGTTCTGTCAAGAGAACACGCTGGTCATAGCAAACACTCTTTTCCAACAACACAAGAGGCGAATCTACACATGGACATCACCAGATGGTCAATACCGAAACCAGATAGATTATGTGCTTTGCAGCCAAAGATGGAGAAGCTCTATACAATCAGTAAAAACAAGACCTGGAGCTGACTGTGGCTCAGATCATGAGCTTCTTATTGCAAAATTCAGACTTAAACTGAAGAATGTAGGGAACACCACTAGACCAGTCAGATATGACCTAAACGATATCCCTTATGAGTATACAGTGGAGGTGAAGAATAGATTTAGGGCATTAGACCTGGTAGACAGAGTGCCTGAAGAACTATGGACGGAAGTTCGTAACATTGTACAGGAGGCAGCAACTAAAACCATCCCAAAGAAAAAGAAATGCAAGAAAGCAAAGTGGCTGTCAGATGAGGCTTTACAAATAGCTGTGGAAAGAAGGAATGCAAAAAGCAAGGGTGAAAGGGAAAGATATAAACAACTGAATGCAGAGTTCCAGAGAATAGCAAGGAGAGATAAGAAGGCCTTCTTAAATGAACAATGCAAGGAAATCGAGGAAAACAACAGAATGGGGAGGACTAGAGATCTCTTCAAGAAAATTGGAGATATCAAGGGAATGTTTTGTGCAGAGATGGGCATGATAAAGGACAAAAAAGGCAAGGACCTAACAGAAGCAGAAGAGATTAAGAAGAGATGGCAAGAATACACAGAAGAACTATACAAGAAAGATCTGAATGTTCATGATGACCACGCTGGTGTGGTCACTGACCCAGAGCCAGACATCCTAGAGAGTGAAGTCAAGTGGGCCTTAGGTAGCATTACTAACAACAAAGCTAGTGGAGATGATAATATCCCAGCTGAGCTACTTAAAATCCTAAATGATGATGCTGTGAAAGTGCTGCACTCAATATGCCAACAAATTTGGAAAACTCAGCAGTGGCCAAAGGATTGGAAAAGGTCAGTTTACGTTCCAATTCCAAAGAAGGGCAGTGCCAAAGAGTGTTCAAACTACCGTACAATTGCACTCATTTCACATGCTAGCAAGGTTATGCTCAAAATCCTACAAGCTAGGCTTCAGCAGTACGTGGACCGAGAACTACCGGACGTACAAGCTGGGTTTCGAAGAGGCAGAGGAACTAGAGATCAAATTGCCAACATGCGGTGGATCATGGAGAAAGCACGAGAGTTCCAAAAAAACACCTACTTCTGCTTCATTGACTACGCAAAAGCCTTTGATTGTGTGGATCACAACAAGCTGTGGCAAGTTCTTAAAGAGATGGGGGTACCAGACCACCTTACCTGTCTCCTGAGAAACCTGTATGCGGGTCAAGAAGCAACAGTTCGAACCGGCCATGGAACAACTGATTGGTTCAAAATTGGGAAGGGAGTACGGCAAGGCTGTATATTGTCACCCTGCTTATTTAACTTATATGCAGAGTACATTATGAGAAATGCAGGGCTGAATGAATCACAAGCCGGAATCAAGATTGCCGGGAGAAATATCAACAACCTCAGATATGCAGATGATACCACCCTAATGGCAGAAAGTGAAGAAGAACTAAAGAGCCTCATGATGAGAGTGAAAGAGGAGAGTGCAAAAGTTGGCTTGAAACTTAACATTAATAAAACTAAGATCATGGCATCGGGTCCCATCAATTCTTGGCAAATAGAAGGGGCAGAAATGGAAGCAGTAACAGATTTTACTTTTCTGGGTTCCAAGATCACTGCAGACGGAGACAGCAGCCATGAAATTAAAAGACGCTTACTCCTTGGAAGGAAAGCTATGGCAAACTTAGACAGCATAATAAAAAGCAGAGATATCACCATGCCAACAAAAGTTCGTATAGTCAGGGCGATGGTGTTCCCAGTAGCAATGTATGGCTGTGAGAGTTGGACCATAAGGAAGGCTGAGCGCCGAAGAATAGATGCTTTTGAACTGTGGTGCTGGAGAAGACTCCTGAGAGTCCCTTGGACTGCTAGGAGATCAAATCAGTCAATTCTAAATGAAATCAAGCCTGACTGTTCCCTGGAAGGACAGGTACTAAGGCTGAAACTCAAATATTTTGGCCACCTAATGCGAAGAGAGGACTCTCTGGAGAAGACTCTGATGCTGGGAAAGATTGAAGGCAAAAGGAGAAGGGGAAGGCCAAGGATGAGATGGTTAGACAGCATCACCGATGCAACAAACATGAAAATGAGCGAACTCAGGAAGATAGTGGAGGACAGGAAGGCCTGGCGGGATATGGTTAATGGGATCACGAAGGGTCGGACACGACTTAACGACTGAACAACAACAGTGGCCATGAAAGCTTCAATAACTGCTACCTGTGAATATCTCCTCTGAAGGGTGCTGTGGTGTAGACACAGCACTGAGCTAGATGAAAAAAGGTCTGACTCTGCATAAGGCAGCTGCCCTGTTCAGCTCTATGGTAATCCCCAGATTCTGCTTGCTAGCAATTCACTGATGTGGCTGGAGTGCAGTCGGGATCCTGTGTCTTGAGAGTTGCATAAGAGGCAATGGAGTAACAGGCCCATCCATGAGGTCAACTGAGACAATTGCCTAGGGCAGCAGACTAGCACGGGGTGGCCATCTACACCCGCCCACTCACTTCCATTGTGCCTCCTCCCACTCCCTGGCTTGGGAAAGGAACAGCAGGACAGAGCAGAAGAGGAAATGTGCAGGAGAGGAAAGGGGGGGTGAAAAGGGTCAGAGCATCAGTCTCTCAGATCACACTGGCACTTTCAGTCTACAGCTCAGTCAAGCTGCTGTCACGGCCTTCCAGGTGATGAGGTCAGAAGGGCAAAGAGGTACTACGATGACTCATCCTAAACATCGCCAACTTGCCCCAGATGGGAGGGTGTGTGTGTGTTATGATGAAGGGTCCCCATTCCCCACAGCACCCTTCCAGTCCCATCCACCCATCCCCCTCTGGGCTGAAGCTATTGCTGTGTTAAGGTGTACTGTACGTAAGCAAGTTACCTGCTGGTTTATCTTCTTCTTCCTTGAGATCCTGCAGAAATGCACACTCCCCTTCTTCCAGCTGGGAAATGAAGGCAGGTTTGGGAAAGTCCTCTGAGAAGGAAATAAGGAGATGAGCATTTCCAAGTGACCTGATTCTAGTTGCCTTACACCAGCAAAAGCTCATGGAGCGGGGCAGGAGAAGAAGTTCAAAAGTGTCGTAGCTCCAGGGAAGGGGCCGTGGATTAGTGGAGAGCAGCTGCTCTGCCTGCAGAATATCCCCGGTTCAGTCTCTGGCAACGTTTCCAGGTGGGGATCGAAAGACTCCCCAGAAACCCTGGAGAGCCGCTGCCAGCCAGTGTAGACAGCACTGAGCTAGATGAAGAAAGGTCTGATTCTGCATAAGGCAGCTGCCCTGTTCAGCTCTATGGCAATTTCCGGATTCTGCTTGCTAGCAATTCACTGACATGGCTGGAGTGCAGTCAGGATCATGCGCCTTGAGAGCTGCATAAGAGGCAGTGGAGAAACAGGCCCATCCATGAGGCCAACTGAGACATTTGCCTAGGGCAGCAGATTGGCAGGGGGTGGCCATCTTCACCCGCCCACTCACTTCCATTGTGCCTCCTCCCTGGCTTGGGAAAGGAACAGCAGGACTGAGCAGAAGAGGAAATGTGCAGGAGAGGAAAGAGGGGGAGAAGGAGGGCAGAGCATCAGTCTCTCAGATCACACTGGCACTTTCAGTCTAAAGCTCAGCCAAGCTGCTGTCACGGACTTCCAGGTGATGAGGTCAGAAGGGCAAAGAGGTACTACGATGACTCATCCTAAACATCGCCAACTTGCCCTAGATGGGAAGGGAGCTTCTGTTATGATGAAGGGTCCCCATTCCCCACAGCACCCTTCCGGTCCCATCCACCCATCACCCTCTAGGCTGAAGCTACTGCTGTGTTTAGCTGTACTGTACGTAAGCAAGTTACCTGCTGGTTTCTCTTCTTCTTCCTTGAGATCCTGCAGAAATGCACACTCCCCTTCTTCCAGCTGGGAAATGAAGGCAGGTTTGGGAAAGTCCTCTGAGAAGGAAACAAGGAGATGAGCTTTCCTAAGTGACCTGATTCTAGTTGCCTTACACCAGCAAAAGCTCATGGAGTGGGGCAGGAGAAGAAGTTCAAAAGTGTCGTAGCTCCAGGGAAGGGGCCGTGGCTTAGTGGAGAGCAGCTGCTTTGCCTGCAGAATATCCCAGGCAGCTTCCAGGCTGCTGAACGACACAGACACCTCTGGGGGCCAAAAGTGTTCAAACTACAGGAAAAATAGGCAAAAACAAAGGGGGGACAGGGAAAATTATCGGGCAGATGGGACGTTGCAAAAGGACGTAGCTCCAGGGAAGGGGCCGTGGGTTAGTGGAGAGCAGCTGCTTTTCATGCAGAAGATCCCAGGTTCTGTCTCTGGCAGCGTTTCCGGGTGGAGATAGAAAGACTCCCCAGAAACCCGGGAGAGCCACTGCCAGCCAGTGTAGACAGCACTGAGCTAGATGAAGAAAGGTCGGACTCTGCATAAGGCAGCTGCCCTGTTCAGCTCTATGGCAATTTCTGGATTCTGTTTGCTAGCAATTCACTGATGTGGCTGGAGTGCAGTCAGGATCCTGCGCCTTGAGAGTTGCATAAGAGATGGTGGAGTAACAGGCCCATCCATGAGGTCAACTGAGACATTTGCCTAGGGCAGCAGACTAGCACAGGGTGGCCATCTTCACCCACCCACTTGCTTCTGTTATGATGAAGGGTCCCCATTCCCCACAGCACCCTTCTGGTCCCATCCACCCATCCCCCTCTGGGCTGAAGCTACTGGTGTGTTTAGCAGTACTGTACGTAAGGAACTTACCAGCCGATCTTTCTTCTTCAAGATCCTGGAAAAACGCACACTCCCCTTCTTCCAGCTGGGAAATGAAGGCAGGTTTGGGAAAGTCCTCTGGGAAGGAAACAAGAAGATGAGATACTTCCAATGGTGTCGCTACCGTGAAGCTACGGTAGCGGGCCGCTAGGGGGTGACGCGCGCAAGGGGTGACACGCGCACGCGTCACCTCTCCTGCGCGCGTCGCCCCCAAAGACGTCCCCGGAGCCGGTTCCTGGCCTCTTCTTTTGGGGGGCACCCGTCAGTCCGCTGGCCCGGGCTTAATTGTTGCAGCCGGCTCCGGAGATGTCTTACCCGGCCGACGCGCCAGGGCCTTCTGAGGAAGGCCTGCTGTGCGAACGTTATTTATAACGTTTTTTGCACATGCGCAGATCGTCCCTGAGGGAAAAGGGCTGCCCTTTCCCCTCAGGAACGGTCTGCGCATGCGCTAAAAAACGTTATAAATAACGTTCACGCAGCGGGCCTTCCTCAGAAGGCCCCAAACAGCCGGCCGGGGAAGACATTCCCGAGCCGGCTGCAACAATTAAGGGGGCGCCCAGGCCGGCGGACGCCCGGGCCAGCGGCCTGACGGGCGCCCCCAAAATCGCGGCGTGGCGCGCGCGCCCCTCTATGGGGCGGCACGCACCCTAGTGACGCCACTGGATACTTCCGACTACAAAATATCGAGGCTTTCCAAAGAGACCTGATTCTTGACTGCCTCCCAACCCCCAAAATCTCATGGAGTGGGACACAGGGAAGAGGCAAGCAGTTTGATCCGGAATGGCCCAAACTCGCCGTTTTTTTTGGCTTTTTAAACATCGGGGAGGCCTGCGGAGGGTTGCTCAGGCCTCCCCGCACACCCCTGAAGCCCCGGCAAGATAAAAATCGCCACTTTCGGGCGTCTTCCCAAAAGAGTCCCAAGCTGGGACAAAGGAAGAGACGCAGCGCATTAGCGCTGCACTGGGGGAGGTCCTGGCCGGTCGGGATGAAGAGGAGAATTCTCCCTTGTCTGGCCTCTATCCAAAACACATCGTTTTGGTGTAGGTTCCTCTCATTTTTATTTCTTCTGTCTCTCTAAAACGGTAAAGGTGACTGCTGACAATTAAGTCCAGTCGTGTCCAACTCTAGGGTGTGGTGCTCATCCCCATTTCAAAGCCGAAGTGCCAGCGTTATCCGAAGGTGCCTCCGTGGTCATGTGGCCGGCGTGACTCTCCTTGCTGCAGCGCATAGCATGCGGCTAGGCAAGGTCTAATTGGAAACTATCTTTGACTTTTGATTCTAGGCAGTGGGGTTGATTTCTGGGGGAGGGACAATGGGTTGTATGCACCTGTTCTGTCTGGTGAGAGAAATTTTCAAAGAAATTGAACCCTCAAGTTTCTAGACCTCAATGAGCATTTTCCTCTTTTCCCTATTTTAATTCCCTCCCCTGCCAAATCAAGATCAGAATTTCTGTTGCCAACAGAGTAAACGAGGTATTGCCAATTAAATGACCTGCACATTTAATTACTTTGAGTGCCTGGTCATTCTTCTCTTAGTTGCAACTGCTGCCTTTCTGTATTATATAAATTTAATAAATATATATTGGAAGATATGTTTGACAAAAACGGGATTAATCGCCATGGAAACAAAAACAAAAAGAAAATTACTGACTTTAAACCGCAGCGGGTTTCCTTTATAGGCAGCCGCTCACGGAGAAAAAATACAATAAAATCCGAGGTAGTACAGCCCAACGTTTCGCTCTTACAATAGCCTTAGAGCTTTTTCATAGGAAAACAATCCAAGATGATTGCTGATGGAGTTGTCCTAGGTTCACCCTTCTTCTAAATAAAAGCAAAAGGCGCGGGAAGCCAGTCCTTTGAAAGCGGAAGTAATTACCTCCGCAGCTGTCAAACTTAGCTTGTTAGAAAGCAGCAATCAGACTAACTTGTTAGAAAGCAATGTTGTCCTAAGTTGACAGTGTCCTCCTTGCTTCTCACTTTCCTTGTTTATAACCAATTAACAGTGCTGTCAGCGTTTCCCACTCTCCTTGTTTGTACTTCACATTCCTTGTGTAGTATTGGTAGCCATATGCGGTTAGAAAAACTCAAATCTTGCTGCCGGTTCATAAGCTCTGCTGTGCATTTACTTATTTCCAAAGCCTCCAAGTGACGCAACACCTTTACATTACTCTCAGTCTGCAAACACTTAGTCTGATCCCATAGTATTGTATGTTGCTCGGTCATGGCATGCTCTGCTATCGATGACTGTGTTGGATGTTCTAGTCTCAGAGCCCTTTCATGCTCCGTTATTCTTGTTTTTATAAATCTGCCCGTCATCCCGATATAATACCTCTTGCATTCGCATGGTACTGAGTAAATGCCAGGGTTGGACAACGGTGCTCTTTTATCCTTCGGGTTGCCCAGAACTTGCTGCAACTTTACAGTTGGCTTGAAGATTGTCCTTACGTTTCCTTACGTTTCCTTTCTGCAAAATTCTGGCAATTCTATCTGTAGTCCCTCTAATAAAAGGCAAACATACCATAAGCTTGTCCTCCTTTGTGTTATTGTCACTTTCAGTATTTCTTTTTAACATATTTGCGTAACGACAAGCCATGAAAGCCATCGATCTAAATTAAAGTTCCTCTACGGGGAGGCTATCTTTCAACAACTGAAACTATTGGAGAAACATCGACTCCGCAAGATGAAGTTAAAAACAACATTAACCTTTCTGCTACGCTGCAGAGATGAAGGGGTGATCCCGATCTTCCTGAAACATCACCGAAAGTTTAACAGGAGAAGAGCAGAGAACATCTACTGTAAAATGGAGAATGCGTTGTTACGAGAAGAAATCCGGTCGACAGATATCAGCTAAGTCAAATAGACCCATTACTGCTTGATTTGCATCTGTATGTGAGCAATATACTAACTAAGGAGGACTGGTCGGTATGGGATAAGACTACGAGGAATTGGGTTATTAAACAAGAAGAAGTGATTAAACGTAGACACTGTAAGAAATTGGAATCATTAATAAACAAAGGATTTAAAGAGACAGCAGCTTTAAACCCGGATAAAGTTGTGATTAACTTATCTAAGCACACCTTGACGGAAGCGCAACACTCAATCTTGAGCAAAGGAGGGAATTTTGCCATTGTACCTAGAGCAATACCCAAAGAACAAATCATAGCAAATGTTGAGACTACGCTAGCAGCTTTTGATAAGGACTCAGCGGAGGAACTTAGAATACAAATAGCAAACGTATTATTGAAAACTAAACCCCCAGTGAGCAATATTAGTAGAGCAGAAGGCTTAGCAATTAGACAGCTGAGAGAGAACCAAGAATTAGTTATTCTCTCAGCGGATAAGGGTAACGCCACGGTAGTATTGAATTCTGAGGACTATGACAGCAAGATTAGGGACTTATTAAGTCCTGAAACTTACACAATTTTAAAGAGGGATCCGACAAAAAAGGTTTTAAAAGATACTAATAAATTAATTAAAAATTCTAATCTTAATGAAGCATTAAAACATAAATTAACTAAATCCGAGGCACTACCCCCAAGGTTGTATGGGCTCCCTAAAGTTCATAAAACAGGTTGTCCTCTGAGACCTATTGTAAGTAATATAGGGTCACCAACATATGGACTGTCTCAATACTTGGCCAAGGTGTTGCAGCCATATATAGGGAACACTAATAGTTTTGTGCAAAACACTTACCATTTTATTGAACAATTACAGTTCATAAAATTGAAAGCTGAATCAAGATTGGTTAGCTTCGATGTAACATCACTGTTCACTAAAGTCCCATTAGACAAAGTAATGGAACTAATAGAGAGTCTTACGATTCCTAGAGAGTTGGTTCCATTATTTAAACATTGTCTTACATCCACGTACTTTGTGTGGAAAGGGGAATTTAGGGAGCAGAAAGCAGGGGTAGCTATGGGTAGCCCCCTTAGTCCAGCAGTTGCGAACCTATATATGGAGGCGTTTGAACAGCAAGCCTTAACAACAGCCACTAAAAAGCCAGATGTATGGATCAGATATGTCGATGACGTCTTTTGTGTATGGTCTCATGGGGAAGTAGAATTAGAAAAATTTACACAACATTTAAATACCCAATGTAAGGACATCCAATTTACGGTAGAGAAAGAAAACAACAAGGCTCTGCCCTTCTTGGATGTCCTAGTGACAAGGAATGAAGATCTATCAATAGGGCACAAGGTGTATAGAAAGCCCACACATACGGGGAGATATTTGAACCATGCGTCAAATCATCATCCCTCCCAGAAGAATTCAGTGATCAATTCTTTAATATATAGGGCTATTAAGGTATGCGATATGGGTTCATTAGAGGAAGAAAAAGTGAAACTCTTTGATTCACTCATAGCTAATGGATATTCAAGGACACACATTAATAGGTGCTGGAGACAACAATACTATAAAATCAAGGCCATAAGGGAAGGTAAATTAAAAAGAAATACTGAAAGTGACAATAACACAAAGGAGGACAAGCTTATGGTATGTTTGCCTTTTATTAGAGGGACTACAGATAGAATTGCCAGAATTTTGCAGAAAGGAAACGTAAGGACAATCTTCAAGCCAACTGTAAAGTTGCAGCAAGTTCTGGGCAACCCGAAGGATAAAAGAGCACCGTTGTCCAACCCTGGCATTTACTCAGTACCATGCGAATGCAAGAGGTATTATATCAGGATGACGGGCAGATTTATAAAAACAAGAATAACGGAGCATGAAAGGGCTCTGAGACTAGAACATCCAACACAGTCATCGATAGCAGAGCATGCCATGACCGAGCAACATACAATACTATGGGATCAGACTAAGTGTTTGCAGACTGAGAGTAATGTAAAGGTGTTGCGTCACTTGGAGGCTTTGGAAATAAGTAAATGCACAGCAGAGCTTATGAACCGGCAGCAAGATTTGAGTTTTTCTAACCGCATATGGCTACCAATACTACACAAGGAATGTGAAGTACAAACAAGGAGAGTGGGAAACGCTGACAGCACTGTTAATTGGTTATAAACAAGGAAAGTGAGAAGCAAGGAGGACACTGTCAACTTAGGACAACATTGCTTTCTAACAAGTTAGTCTGATTGCTGCTTTCTAACAAGCTAAGTTTGACAGCTGCGGAGGTAATTACTTCCGCTTTCGAAGGACTGGCTTCCCGCGCCTTTTGCTTTTATTTAGAAGAAGGGTGAACCTAGGACAACTCCATCAGCAATCATCTTGGATTGTTTTCCTATGAAAAAGCTCTAAGGCTATTGTAAGAGCGAAACGTTGGGCTGTACTACCTCGGATTTTATTGTATTTTTTCTCCGTGAGCGGCTGCCTATAAAGGAAACCCGCTGCGGTTTAAAGTCAGTAATTTTCTTTTTGTTTTTGTTTCCATGGCGATTAATCCCGTTTTTGTCAAATATATTTGCGTAACGACAAGCCATGAAAGCCATCGATCTAAATATATTGGAAGATGTTTGTCAGGGCAAAGGCACTCTGCACATGCTCTGAGGTGCCCAGTGAACAGAAAAATGAATAAAAAGTAAAAATATTAATTTAAATATGTTGCTTTTAAGGAGATGTTATGGCCCCTGTGATGTCACAGGGTGTGTCTGGCGAGACACGCCCTTTTTGTAACATCAGTTCCGGTTGTGTCCAGCGGCAGTGACAACACGGTTCCTTGACCCGCTTCCCGTGATGTCACTTCCGCCCCCCTCAGGGTGCCAGAAAATCTGGTAAGCCTACCCATTGGGGCAGCTGGGGCATTATCCAGAGTAGCAGCCCCAATCCAGCCCAGTATCCAGGGCAGCCCTGGAAGCGATCTGGAAGCGTCCGTGGGTCCTGGTACCAGGAGTAGATAAAAATAATCTCCTGGCCCCGCTTCTCCATGAAACCTCCCACATGAGGAACCAGACCAGACCTCCGTCGTGCCCCCAGGACAGGAGGCCAATCAGAGGCCAGCGTCTCCCTGGGGTCATCAGGCACAGGGGCTGGGTAACCACACCCTCTTCAGGGGAGCCTGATAAGCCCCACCTTCCCCTGGAGGGGTGGAGGACGGGCAGATCCTGCAAAATCCCTCCAACAGCAGTGCCAGATCCTAGACAAACCTCCAATTAACAAGCAAATATACTGGATGATGCCTTGGAAGGAGAATGAGGAGGCCTGACAAGCCCTGTGGGTTATAAGTGGCTCATCTTGCAGGTAGGTCCTCAAAGGGGATTTTGTACTTTTCACAATTGGTTTCTAGACATTTCTATCCTGCCTTTTGGTCCCCAACAAGCACCAGTCATCTCTGCAACAGCGAGGCACAGCAGGCCTGTCAGGGCACAAGTTCCAGCCCCACACGCCCCATTTCTATGGGGCAGTCCTGACAGTGAGAAGTAAGAAGAGGGGCAATTCAAGCCTTTGCTTCTTACCCACCAGGAAAAAAGGCCATCCTTACCCAGAGAGGCCACGATCCCGTAATTCTCCAGCATGACTTCCCTGTAGAGAGCCTTTTGGCCTGGATCCAGCAGAGCCCACTCCTCCTCTGTAAAGCGCACAGCCACCTCCTCAAAGGACACCAGACCCTGGAAAGAGAAAACAGTCTCCCTTCACAAATAATGCCCCACCCTTGCTATGTCCACGTAGCATCTATTCAAGAATGAAAATTGAAGACTAATCACGACCTGCAAACGGCCAGCAGGAGTAACTGGGCCCCGGTGCTCCACTGGGAGAGGAGAGGGCAGAAGCTCCCCGGAGGGTGTCGCAGGGCACTTCACACTCTTTCTGTGCCGTGTGCGACTTTGAAGAAAAGGCTCCCTGCCTCTCCGCACTCCAGCTGAGAGATCGAAGGCCCCTGAGGTCATGAAACAGGGAGCCTGCCAAGGAATATCTAGCTGTATGTGAGGTCAGTTAAATAATCTCAGACAAATTACAAGAGTTCACTGGTCACCTGACCAGCATTCCAACCCTTCGAGGTCTGTGGAGTTCATACACACTCTTTTGGGTGAACAGATCGGATATCTTGTAGCACCAGAAAGGAAAAAAAGCTCTTTCATGGCCTGCAAGGAAGAAGGGGACATCCAAGCTGTTTCTGGCACGTTGCCCTGGTAACCGGCCCCTTACCTGAGCTGCAGGCATCATGGCTGATTGTGCTTCACACCAAAGAGGAGACGGCCTGGAACGTGGCCCTTCTGCACTTCCACGGCCTGTGAGGGAGAGAAAGGTGATGGAAAGACTTGCACTCTTCATACCTCTTTGAACTCATTTCTTGGTGCAATTCTCTTCCCCTTTGCTCCATAGCTCTGATTCTGACCCAGAAGTGCTCCAATGGGGTGAACCCCACACATATCAATTCCTTTTCTTGTACTTCTTCCTTCGGCCACTTTGTCCCTGTTTCTTCTCCTTTCTGCCTGTCTAGTCGCCTCCCTCCCCTCTTCGAAGTCTCCTTGCAAAATCAGGCTCTCCAAGACCCGCCTGTTCTGCTGTATTTTCTGCCTTGGTTCAATTTTCCTGCTGTGATTCTTTCACAAAGCTGAGTCCCTGAGATTGAGATGTAGCAGCATGCAAGACAGGAGCTGTATCCATTCCAGGGGATGTCCTGTACCTCGGACCAGGAGAGCTGATGTGGGGGAAACCCTGAATTGCAGGTGCAGGGGGTGGAAGAGGGTTGTATGTAACTGGGGTGTCCTGCAGGGCTGTTGCCCCAAACAGACACTTCAGTCCCAGGTGGAGGCCCAGTTATCTCTGTATGTGGAAGGAGACGTAACCCCCTGTGAAAGACAAGGCCTATGCCCGATTCCATCTTCTTTTGTTTGACTCCATTTTGAATCCTTTAGCTATAAAGTCAGGCCTCTGACTGAACTTAAAATGGACGGCTAACTCAGCTGCTGGGAGCAGAGCTCATTTGTACAAGGCTGAGAGCAGGACCCGTTATTACCTCAGAGTGATGAGCCTGGCCAGTTCTCACTCTGCGCTGGTGGGTCCTGGTACTCACCAAGGTCACCCTAATTGCAAACTACTTTCACCTCTTGCTTCCAGTTGGGGCGGGCGGGATTTGGAGTGACCACTACGTAAGGGCCTGGAAGTTTCGGCTGGTCCGAATTTCTGGTTGGCTATTCTCCAGTTACCAGGTGTAAGACAATGCTAAGTTTGCCTAGTTGTTGCTAGCCAGCCATGGGGCATGGAAGAACTCTGCGGAGCTTCTTCTTGTCTAGGAGACACGCTGTGACCCAGCCAAAATGGAGCCCTGTCCTTATCACGCTTGGTGGGACTCAATATTTACACTCTAGCCATGCTCAGGAAAGCTAACTTTTAGGTGAGTGTTAGGAACCAGTTAGTTTTAGGAAGAAAGCTTTATTGTTTTAAACTGTTTACTATGCCTTACAAAGAACCTTTACTTGGATTACATTCCTTCTTGGATGTAATCTTTAATTATATTTAATAAAACAGTATCTTTTACAGGCTTGTGTCTGTGTTTAAGTACAAGGGAAACGGATTCTACCCAGCCTGCCTGCCTGCTTCACTACTCTACCAGTGTTAAGTTTTCAAGAGACTCTGAGGCTTGAGTCTGGCTCTCCAGGTTGGAAGGAGAGGCCAAGCCTTACAAGCACTGAGATCTGGCCCAGAGACCCCAGCTTTCCCTGGAGCTGTGGGGCTGGCGTAGTGGTGGCAGTTCATTCTACCCTTGGGTTGGTGCCCAAGTCAGGAAATTCAGATCCCCTGGTTAGTAAGTCCTATTGGAGCTAATCGGGTGGATCTGAGTCAGTAAACGTGTACTTACTCATTCGGTTTGATTGGCAAAAACCTGGCTTTACCCCCTCTGAAGTTGTTGCTCCATGAGTGGGTTTCCCTTGGCCAAGAAACATCTCTAAAGGAACAGTAGTCTTGTCTCTCCGAGGGCCAGTCTGGGAGAAGACCTACTTGGTAAAAGTCGTTAATAATAGCTACACAGCGTGTCTACTGTGAGGATACATCACCTCAGTGGGCAGACGTGGGTCAGAAACCCTGAAGGCTGCGGCCACCTTGGTGCTCTGGTGGGCTGAAGGTGACCAGGGGGGCGCCTGGCCGGGAGGACTGCGGATCCACCCACCCACCCACCCAAGTCACACACACTGAACGATGCAGATAGTTGGACATGGGCTCTGCAAGGAGGTTGCTCTCTGGAGGGCGGACATTTGGGGCTGTATCTTCCCCGCTCGGGGGCTGAGGGGCTCACCCTGCTTTGTGCTCCTCAGTTCCAACTTTTGAGACCCCGCCTCAACTGTCTGGGTCTTTTGGATCAGGCCCAGATGCTGGAAGGATCTTTTGCAGGGGCGAAATCCAGCTCTCTTCCTTATTCTTTTTATCCCACCTGCCCTTGTTAAAACCAGCAGCAATGAAGAAGCCAAAATACACAAAATGAGAGATAGAAATCAAAACTGCAACACAGGTAAAAAGCACCCAGCCCCTCAGCAGCTCCAGGAACAGTTTCGGGCTTCATGTTCTATGCTTCAGTGTCCCCTCCACACACACCACAGAGTTTTGCATCATCGGCTTCTTCAGTGCTGAATGACCCCCTCTGCTCCAGCTTTTCCCTGCCCCCCCCCGAAATAAAGCCATGGGGGGGGGGATTGTCGCAGCTCGTCATCCCCCTCCCTCCCTCCCTCCCACCAATTCCGTTCCCGGCTGGCCTTTGAGTCTGGCCTCCCCTCCCCGCGCCCTTAAGCCAAGCAGAGCAAAACTCCGGAGCTCTCCTCCTCCTCCTCCTCCTCGCTGCCCACCTGGGGGCTGCTCTCCCTCCCAGCTCCCTTCTTTCCCACTCATCCTCCTTCGCCCCCAATGGGATTTGCACTCACCAGAGACGCTGCTGACCCCACACACTTGGGCGAGGGTGAGGGAAAGGAAGTGGGCGGAGCAGGCACTGGTTTCCCCACCCCACCCCCGTTTGCCCCTCTAGGAATCCGGAGTCGCTCCTTTTAACCGTCAGACTGCCTGCCAGCCGAGAGGAAAGACTCTTTGCAGAGGTTCCAGTCTGGACCCTCCAACTCCCAGGCGGGACGGGGAGGGAGGCGCATCTCCTCCGGCCGGCGTCCCCTCTGCTTCCTCCCCGATGCAACGAGAGCGGCACAGACTCTGCGGCTCCCATCTCCTCACAGCCCAGATCCCTCTCTCAGGATGAAATACAATCTTGTCCTTTCTCCGGATGGATTTTCTAGCCACCCCTACATTCCATCCGGCTTCGCTTCCCACACTGACTCCCAGAAATGTCTCCCTACTCTCCCTACATCGCAGCGCCAGAGCATATTGGTCAAATCTCTCTGGGTTGTTGGGCGGATCTTGAGTTTTGTCTCCTATTCTCACACTTTTACGATCTACAGATGGGATGAGAGATGGGTGAACTACTGTATATCTGGACCCAGAGTCACGTTTGCTGGGAGGAGTTGAGAGTGGGAGGAGGAAAGAGAATAGAAAAAGACTGAAGTCCTAAACAAGCACAGCTCAAGAATCACATTCCTCCTCCAGAACAAAGGCAGGACTTCCACATACTGCATTCAGAGCCGGGATACCCTTCTCCTTCTCCCAGACTCTCCCCACATTAGAAAAGTGGGCCTGAAACTCAGGAAAGGCTGTCAGGAGGTGAATCAGGGACAGAGCCTTTGATACAGAGAGGAATGGCTGTTTGTATTTATGGGCAGTGTTAGAATTTAGAATGAGAATCCTTTATTGGCATATACAGCAAAGACAGAAAACCATAGAGTCAGCCAGAAGGTAATTTGACTTCCATATTACGCAGCTCCATCAACTGTTGCAGAAAAGCTGCCACCATCCCAGTTCTTTCTGCAGAAAAGTCATTTACAATAGGACATATCTTAGCTGACAGAAGTCTTTATAGTATAGTGGTTAGAGTGAAGGACTAAGGGAGACCCCGGGTTATATATGGGTTATGCCACATGACCATGGAAACGTCTTCGGACAGCGCTGGCTCTTTAGCTTTGAAACGGAGATGAGCACCGCTCCCTAGAGTCGGACACGACTGGACTTAATTGTCAAGGGATACCTTTACCTTTACCATCTATACATCATTTTATACATATTTCCTTAATATTAACATTTAACGTAAATTTCAACAGTTTTAACCATAGTTGTTCCCGTTGCTCCATTAAAATAACGACCTACATTTTTCACCCAATGAATCATATATTCTATTCTTTAACCTGTTCTTCTTCTGTCTCGAATTTCAAAAGCAATTTATACATTTTTGTAGTTGTAGTTGTAGTTGTTCAATAAAATGATAAGTGTTCTGAACAAAGCTCAGAACACTTGGGTCACCAACATATGGGTTGTCTCAACATCTAGCAAAAATACTACAGCCTCTTATAGGCAATACTTCTAGCTTTGTTCAGAACACTTATCATTTTATTGAACAACTACAACTTATGAGTTTAAAGACTGAATCAAGGCTAGTAAGTTTTGATGTAACATCCCTGTTTACAAAAATCCCATTAAACAAAGCAATGGAGCTAATAGAGAGTCTCACCATCCCTAGAGAGCTGGTTCCACTATTTAGACATTGTCTTACTTCCACCTATTTTCTTTGGAAAGGGGAGTTCAGGGAACAGAAAGAGGGGGTGGCTATGGGGAGCCCCCTTAGTCCAGCAATTGCCAACCTATATATGGAGACCTTTGAGCAGCAGGCACTAGAGACTGCCATCTTAAAACCAGATGTGTGGATTAGGTACGTTGACGACGTATTTTGTATATGGTCACATGGGGAGAATGAGCTTGAGAACTTTACAAAACATCTTAATGCCCAATGTAGTAATATCCAATTTACTGTAGAGAAAGAGGAAAATAATTCTCTACCCTTCCTAGATGTCCTAGTGACAAGGAATGATGACTTGTCAATAGGACACAAAGTCTACAGAAAGCCCACACATACAGGGAAATATTTAGATTACAGTTCCAATCATCATCCATCCCAGAAATTTTCACTAATTAATTCTTTAACATATAGGGCAATCAAAGTTTGTGATAATAATTCATTGGAAGAAGAAAGAAAAAAACTCTTTAATTCACTCCTAGCTAATGGGTATCCTAAAACCCAAATTAATCGTTGTTGGGAACAACAACAACACAAAATAAAAGCAACCAGGGAAGGAACATTAAAGAAAAATAACGAAATTGATAAAAATACAATAGAGGATAGACCATGGGTATGCTTACCATTCATTAAGGGAACCACAGATAAGATTGCCAGGATTTTACAACGAAATAACGTGAGAACAACCTTTAAACCAACTTATAAACTACAGCAAGCTCTGGGGAACCCAAAGGATAAAAGAACGAAGTTATCAAACGCGGGGGTTTATTCTGTCCCGTGCGAATGCCAAAGATATTACATCGGGATGACGGGCAGAGCCATAAATACGAGACTGAAGGAGCATGAAAGAGCTCTCAGATTAGAACATCCCTCACAGTCTTCGATTGCTGAACATGCCCTAGCAGAAAATCACACGATCCTTTGGAAAGACACTAAGTGTTTGCAGAGTGAAAATAATGTTAAAGTGTTAAAGCAATTGGAAGCGCTTGAAATAAGTAAATGCGCAGTGGGTAAACTTTTGAACCGTCAGCAGGATCTAACCTTTTCCAATCGTATTTGGTTACCGATCCTGCATCAGAACAATAATACAACAACAAGAAGAATGGGGAAGGATAATACAGTAACTCAAGATGAAACAGCTGTTGCGGTTACGAGCGGATAGCGAAAGTAGGTCACTTCCGCTTTCGAAGAACTGAATCCCGTGCTTTCGTGTATTTAAATTGAAAGAAGGGTGATCTTAGGATAAACACCATCTACAATCGTCTTGATTGTTCCTATGAAAATGCTCTGAGGCTTACCAGAGCGAAACGTTGGACTATATTTTTCTTGGATTTTATTGTATTTTTTCTGCAGCGGCTGCCTTCGAGGAAACCCGCTACAGTCGGAAGTCAGTAAAATTATAAGCACTCAGGTTAACAAGGACACATATAAACTAAAATATATGTGTATTATATATACATATATGTGTATATATAAAAAGGACACATATATGGACACATATAAATCTAAAAATGACCAGAGTAAACAAAAAGGAAAGCTAACAAATATTCTCAGCACATCATTAATATAGAAAAATATATAACTAATAAAAATCACTATACACCATATACATTTTAACCTCTAAATTAATATAAACCTCATACAATAACGAATAAAATACTGCTAAATGCTGTTAAACGGAATACTGTCAACTGGGCAAGTTCAGGAACACAGAATACCATCCTATTCTGAACCTATAATTTATTTGACATGATTTTTTAATTTGGTCCACACAGATATTTATAATGCTCATAATTATAACACCCAGCAGTATTGAAACTCGTGTTGATTTTTGGTTTGTTCTTAGACTGAAGCTGAAGGGGCAGAGAAGAGCAACCAAAATGATTAGTGGGCCGTGACACCTCACTTATGAGGAATGGCTAGTGTTTGGGGCTCGTCAGTTTAGAAAAAGACGCCTGAGGGGGGACATGATGGGCAGTCCAATCCTAACTAACGTGGCAGCCGGCCTAAAGAACTGGCCACCGCATCCTAGGCCCATTGCGGTCTGCAACGGTACGGCCCGGGCTCACCTTCCCCCGGTGTAAGTGGCGCAGGCCACAATGGGCCTCCTTGGATACACGTCAGCTTTTTAGCTGGCGCAAACCAAGGAGACCGTGTAAGGCTGATCTGGGCTGCGACGTGGCATAGGATATCAGCACAACTCAGCGCCAATATACCCACCCCTCCCAGGGTGGGCCAGCCAATGGCCCCCTCCCTTATAACCCTCCCCGCCCTCCCCCACCCTGCGTCAACCAGCGTGGGACTCACCTGCAGTGGCAACGCAGATAGCGGCGGGGAGCGAAGTAAGCTATGCCGGCCTCCGATGCTTACTCTAAGGGGATCAGAGACGTGCTTTCCAGCACGTTCACGACACACTAGGGGCTCGCTCCGCCAGCCTAATTCTATGCAGGATTGCACCGTGAGACATATAAAATTATGCATGGGATGGAGAGAGCGGATAGAAGGACTTTTCCCTCTCGCACAACACCAGAACCAGGGGACATGCACTAAATTTGAGTGGAGGGAGAGTTAGAAAAAATACAATATTTCTTCACCCAGCATGTAATTAATCTGTGGAACTACTTGTCAAGGGAGGTGGGGATGGTGGCCAAGATGCCTTTAAAAGGGGATTGGTGGATAGATACATGGAGGAAACGTCCATCACAAGTTAAAAGCCATACGCATTACTTTTATAAGTAAGTTGTTTCTGTACACCAGATGCAAGGGAGTTGAAAGAGGATACAGGTATCCTCTTTCAGATGCTTCCTGAGTAGGCTTACCATATCGCTGACCGGGACGCTCCATTTTGCCCTTAAGGGGCGGGGGGAGGGGAGGGAGTCAGAGCGCGCGCGCTCTGACTCCCTCCCCTCCCCGCGCCCCTTAAGGGCAAAAGGGGCGTCCCGGTCGGCGATATGGTAAGCCTATTCCTGAGGCATCTGGTGGAGCCACTGGGAGATACAGGAAGCTGGACTAGATTGGCCTTTGGCCTGATCCATCAGGGCTCTTATGTTCTTAAGCAATCTCCACACTCCTAGCAATTATATGGTTTCTCCACTGTGTGGGTTCTTTGATGGGAAGTCAGGTGTGAGCTCACACTGAAGCTCTTTCCACACTCCAAGCATTTATATGGTTTCTCCCCTGTGTGGGTTCTTTGATGCAACGTCAGGCTTGAGCTTTGACTGAAGCTCTTTCCACACTCCAAGCATTTATATGGTTTCTCCCCTGTGTGGGTTCTTTGATGGGTAGTCAGGTTATTGCTCCTACTGAAGCTCTTTCCACACTCCAAGCATTTATATGGCTTCTCCCCTGTGTGGGTTCTTCGATGGGTAGTCAGGTATGAGGTCTGACTGAAGCTCTTTCCACACTCCAAGCATTTATATGGCTTCTCCCCAGCGTGGGTATTTTGATGAGAAATCAGGATATCGCTCCTACTGAAGCTCTTTCCACACTCCAAGCATTTATATGGCTTCTCCCCTGCGTGGGTATTTTGATGAGAAATCAGGCTTGAGCTTTGACTGAAGCTCTTTCCACACTCCAAGCACTTATATGGTCTCTCCCCTGTGTGCGTCCTTCGATGCTTAATCAGTACTGACTGGTCACTGAAGCTCTTTCCACACTCCAAACACTTATATGGTTTCTCCCCTGTGTGGGTTCTTTGATGCAAAGTCAGGCTTGGGCTTTGACTGAAGCTCTTTCCACACTCCAAGCATTTATATGGTTTCTCCCCTGTGTGGGTCCTTCGATGCAATATCAGTCCTGAGGGGTCAATGAAGCTCTTTCCACACTCCAAACACTTATATAGTTTCTCCCCTGTGTGAGTTCTTTGATGCGAAGTTAGGTGTGAGCTCTGACTGAAGCTCTTTCCACACTCCAAGCATTTATATGGTTTCTCCCCTGTGTGAGTTCTTTGATGCGAAGTTAGGTGTGAGCTCTGACTGAAGCTCTTTCCACACTCCAAGCATTGATATGGTTTCTCCCCTGTGTGGTTCCTTCGATGCACAGTCAGACCTGAGCTGTCTCTGAAGCTCTTTCCACACTCCAAGCATTTATAGGGTTTCTCCCCTGTGTGGGACTTTTGATGCAAAGTCAGGCTTGAGCTCTGACTGAAGCTCTTTCCATACTCCAAGCATTTATATGGCTTCTCTCCTGTGTGCTTTCTTTGATGCACAGTCAGGTTTGAGTTTTGACTGAAGCTCTTTCCACACTCAAAGCATTTATATGGTTTATCCCCTGTGTGGGTTCTTTGATGCACAGTCAGGCTTGAGCTCTGATTGAAGCTCTTTCCACACTCCAAGCATTTATATGGCTCCTCCCCTGCGTGGGTATTTTGATGAGAAGTTAGGCTATTGCTCCTACTGAAGCTCTTTCCACACTCCAAGCATTGATATGGTTTCTCCCCTGTGTGGGTTCTCTGATGCAAAATCAGGTGTGAGCTCACACTGAAGTTCTTTCCACACTCCAAGCATTTATATGGTTTCTCCCCTGTGTGGGTTCTTTGATGCACAGTCAGGCTTGAGCTCTGACTGAAGCTCTTTCCACACTCTAAACATTTATATGGTTTCTCCACTGTGTGGATTTTTTGATGTATTCTCAGATTTGTTTTACTGCTGAAGTTCTTTCCACACTCCAAGCATTTATATGGTTTCTCCCCTGTGTGGGTTCTTTGATGCACAGTCAGGCTTGAGCTCTGATTGAAGCTCTTCCCACACTCCAAGCATTTATATGGCTTCTCCCCTGTGTGGGTATTTTGATGAGAAGTTAGGCTATTGCTCCTACTGAAGCTCTTTCCACACTCCAAGCATTGATATGGTTTCTCCCCTGTGTGGGTTCTTTGATGCAAAATCAGGTGTGAGCTCACACTGAAGCTCTTTCCACACTCCAAGCATTTATATGGCTTCTCCCCTGTGTGGGTTCTTTGATGCAAAGTCAGGTTTGCGTTTTGACTGAAGCTCTTTCCACACTCCAAGCATTTATATGGTTTCTCCCCTGTGTGGGTTCTTTGATGCACAGTCAGGCTTGCGCTGACACTGAAGCTCTTTCCACACTCCAAACATTTATACGATTTCTCCCCTGTGTGGGTCCTTTGATGTATTCTCAGTTTTGAGTTACTGCTGAAGGTCTTTGCACATTGAGGGCATTTTTCCTTCCTCTTTCCAGTTACATTTTCTGGATCGACTGGCTGATGAGCATCAGAGTTATTTCTCCCTTTCTCTGCCTGGTTTCCCTCCTGCTGCTTTGATCTGTCTTGATGCTCAGCTTTCTCCCTTGTCTGGATCTTGTCATGGGAAGTAAGATGTGTTCTCGCGCTGAATCCTTTTCTGCTCTTAGAGTATTGAAATGATTTCTTCCCCAGGGGGATTTTGCTGAGCTTCTTAATGTCGGATGTACAACTGACTGCTTCCCCGGGCAAAGGATTCTTCTTCCTTCTCTTCCCGCTGGGATGTTCCTGCTGGACTGGGATTTCATGGAGCTCATAATCCTGAGAAAGAACTGCTTGAGTCCTCCAGGCCAGTGCTGGGCTCACTTCTCGCCTCCCTGATCCATCCTGGTCTTGAAACACGACTTCCTCTATGTCAAGCACGGTTGCTTCTGGTGACGCCCCACATGGCTCCCTCCGATTCTCACTATCTTGTGCGTTGCTTCCTGGAACAGAGATAAGCTGGATTAGCAGTGCAACAGAGTGGGGGAACCTCTAACGCACACTCCTAGGCACGTCTACTCAGATGAAACCCCCAATGGATTCAGTGACACTGACACCCAGGAAAGTATGCGTAGGATCGCAGCCCTGCTCAGTGACCGACTCTCAGATAGCTCAATCTTGACAAAGCAGTGGTTGTGTCTAAGTGAAAGGAGACAGAGGCAGGGGACAGCAAGGGACAGAATGGACAGAAGAGAAGCTCTTGGAGAAGGATAAAAGCTATTGGCTCAAAAGACGAGTGGAAATTCCCCACTCAGCGAGGACAGGCAGGGCTCCGCTCCACAGCTGAACGTCATTGACTGGCCACCACTAGCAAGCAGGCCAGCCGAGGATAGGATCGGGGCCTTCGAGCATGTGTGTACACTTGAGTGAGTGTATGTGAATGTCAAAGTCCACTTTGCGATCCCTACATGTGGCGCTGAGCCTTGTCCCCCAACTTGGCCTCTGGGCACAATTCCCACAACCTCCGTTCTGCAGTCCCCTGATCAAGTGACTTTAGCCTGAGCAGCACAGGGTTTTGCAGACCTTCCCTTACTACACCAAAGACGCCACTACGCTGGGGAGATACAAAATCTGCAAAATGTGAGGCCACCGCCCAGTGGCGTTGCAGAATGGGGTGCGGTGGTGCCCACTGCACCAGGGCGGGGACCAGGTGCCACCTGGAGGGGCGGAAAGGGGCGGGATTGGCGCCACTGGTTTTTCTGGTCCAAACGCGGGTGGAATGGCCGCGTTTCGGCCCTCCCGCCCGCCATAGGCTCCGAACGGCTCCAAAATGAGCCGAAAACGGAGGGGTGTGTGTTTGGAGTAAGCGGCCCCCCATGGGGGCATAGCGACACCTCTGCCACCACCTCCGCGCCATCGGCACAATGGGACAGAGGCAGGAGGGTGATGGACAGGAGAAGTAATATGTCAAATCCTGTGCTCCATTCAGACCCCAAAAGCACTCAGGGGGGCAAATTGAAAGCAAAACATCACTGCCCCCCCCCCCGTCACCTGCACCTTCTGGGGCAAGAGCCCTGTCAGGGTGGCCTCCCAAGGGTGCTGTGGTGAATGGGAACTCTGCACTACAACAGTCACGCCCCTCCTTCCTGGGATACGTTGGCGCTGGTTAGGCTGAGTCAGCTTAGTACTGCTCTGCCAGTCTGCACTCATTGCGTGCAAACCCGAGAAAGCAGCTTTGCTTCTGCATTTGCCCGGTGCGGACGATTTCTGACTGTGTCTGTCCATACGGCTGTGTATTTCGCCGTGGAGGACGGGGCTGGGCTGGATTTCCGCCAGATTGGGCTTTTTATAACGCCATCTTTAACCTATAAAATCGCATTTGAGAGACGGGAAGTTTCCAGAGTGGCGGAGCTCCAGGGAAGGGGCCGTGTCTCAGTGGCAAAGTGTCAGAGAAGGGGCTCCTAGGAGAAGGCTGGCTGACCCAGAGGAGTAGCACCTAGTGGTTAGTGCACACACTATCCTTCCTGTTTCCTACTTTCCCTTTATTGTACCAGCAGCCGAATAGGTAAAAACTCTGGTATTTTGCGTCCACCGTCACCATATGAGGCTAAAGAGACCAGACAGAGGAGGGCTGCGAGGATACAACCCCCCCCCCCCCCCGGACACCACAGTAGTTTCTGCAGGGCCAGGAGACGTGATGCTCCACTGAATTACCCATGAACAGGAACTGGGCAGAGAAAGGGTCAAAATAGAAAAGTTCATTGAAAGTCTATACAAAAGGGATTTAACAACATGGGAAAAGAAAGACGAGTAGTAAAAGTAGAAGCAGGATGAGGCCAAAAGGCCTGAGCTTGACAGGTGGGAAATCGTAAAAGTTTTCATCAAAAAGACGCAACGATATATACAATTCATACAAAATAACTTAAATCCCTAATGATTATAATAGAAGACAGTCCCTAGCTGACATCATCAGGCTACCTGACGGGAAGAGTGGGAACTACCTGGTCACTCTGTCCCACCCCCTTGACCTAGATGGACGGGTTTGCTATCCAATGGGCAGGAAAATCTGTTGCTAAGCAAAGGAGCTGCATGGGGAAAAGATGGACCCTGAATCCACACCCCGCACAAGGCTGTCTGGCAATGGTGGTTTTCAGACACACACAGGACAAAGAAGGTTCCTGCAGCTTCCAGGCTGCTGAACGGCACAGACGCCTCTGGGGGCCAAAAGCATCCAAACTACAGGAAAAATAGGGAAAAACGAAGGGGGGGGACAGGGAAAACTATCGGGCAAACGGGACGTTCCAAAAGGGATGTAGCTCAAGGGACGGGGCTGTGGCTCAGTTGAGAGCAGCTGCTTTGCATGCAGAATATCCCTGGTTCAGTCTCTGGCAGCATTTCCAGGTGGGGATCGAAAGACTACCCAGAAATCCCGGAGAGCCACTGCCAGCCAGTGTAGAGAGCACTGAGCTAGATGAAGAAAGGTCCCCGCTCAGCCATGAAGCTTCCTGGGTGACCTTGAGTCAGTCACTATGGTTGTGAGGACAAAAGGAGGGGAGGAACAATGTACACCACCCTAGGCTCCTTGGAGGAAAGGTGGTATAAAAATGTGAAAAACAAACAAACGTCTGACTCTGCATAAGGCTGCTACAATGTTCAGCTCTATGGCACTCCCCAGATTCACTGATGTGGCTGTTAGTGAAGTCAGGATCCTGTGCCTTGAGAGCTGCATAAGAGGCAGTGGAGTAACAGGCCCATCCATGAGGCCAACTGAGACAATTGCCTAGGGCAGCAGATTGGCAGGGGGTGCCCATCTCCACCCGCCCACTCGCTTCTATTGTGCCTCCACCCACTCCCTGGCTAGGGAAAGGAACAGCAGGACTGAGCAGAAGAGGAAATGAGCAGGAGAGGAAAGTGGGGGGTGGGTGGGTAAGAGGGGTCAGAGCATCAGTCTCTCAGATCACACTGGCACTTTCAGTCTACAGCTCAGCCAAGCTGCTGTCGCGGCCTTCAGGTGATGAGGTCAGAAGGGCAAAGAGGTAGTATGATGACTCACCCTAAACATCGCCAAGTTGCCCCAGATGGGAGGGGAGCTTCTGTTATGATGAAGGGTCCCCATTCCCCACAGCACCCTTCCGGTCCCATCCACCCATCACCCTCTGGGCTGAAGCTACTGCTGTGTTTAGCTGTACTGTACGTAAGCAAGTTACCTGCTGGTTTCTCTTCTTCTTCCTTGAGATCCTGCAGAAATGCACACTCCCGTTCGTCCAGCTGGGAAATGAAGGCAGGTTTGGGAAAGTCCTCTGAGAAGGAAACAAGGAGATGAGCTTTCCCAAGTGACCTGATTCTAGTTGCCTTACACCAGCAAAAGCTCATGGAGCGGGGCAGGAGAAGAGGTGAACTCTCAGGCATGAATTTGCTTGCAGAAGCGGTTGAATAGATCCCAAAGTCTCGGTCTGGTTTATGGAAGAAGAGCCTCAAATGCTCATGAAACCTGGACTGAATCACTAGTTGGGAATCCACTTGTGGAGGCAAAACCAGCCACATTTCCTCCATCCACCTGTCAGCGCAGGGAAGGAAAGCCTCGACCACAAGGACAACGGTCTCCCTCCCCGTCCTCCCTTTGAGGAAACTTCCTCTCTGCAAAGAGACTAATGGTGCAATCTTGTCCGGGTCTACCCTGGGGGGGCTAAGATGTCGCGAACATGCTATATGGCAACCAAGGAGCCCCATTGACGCAGATGGGGCATTTCCCCTGAGGTGGCCTCCATCTGTCCTGGCACAGCCCTGATCCTGCCCAGGATCTGGCACAACCTGTTTCTTCACACTGCGGCAGCCCTGGACAGGATCGGGCTGTAAGAACTTAGGCAAGCAGAGAACGGATCTGGCCTCCATTTGCCTTGTCACCCCCCGAGCAGGTACTCACTGGAGCAACATACCGGTCCGGGGAGCCGTAGCGGTCAACTCCCTGCTTTGCCCGCAAGAGACCCCAGGACACGTCCCTGGCACCAGCGCCAGTTAGGGCTGGAAGATGTGCCTGCCGGGAGCCCTGGAGAGCTGCTGTCAGGCAATATAGACAGAACTGAGCTGGACGGGCCGAGGGTCTGACTCAGGAGAAGGCGGCTTCCCTCTGTCCCGAAACTCCCTCACTGCCTCCCCAAACAAGCTCCGGCTGGAAGGAAGACCCAATTAAGGGGCTCAGACACCCGTCTTCCCCATGCAGGACCCGGGTGTAAAATCTTGTATTGAATAGAGCCCTGCTTCATAACAAGAGGAAGTGTTAAGACCTGGTCCCTAAAGAAAATCAAGAGAAGGATCATTGAAGGTGCCAGTTTCTTTATTTGGCTTAGATGACCAAATAGGGCTGGGAAACCGGCAGGTTCCAAAGGGCTTTGTTGGCGCCATGACAGACCGAGTCCAATTTGGCGTCAGCCAAACGTCCTGGAAGCGATCAAGAAACGTAGATGGATCATGGTACCAGGGGTAGATAAAAATTATCTCCTGGCCCCACTTCATGAAATCTCCAACATGAGGAACCAGACCAGACCTCCATCATGCCCCCAGGACAGGAGGCCAATCAGAGGCCAGCGTCTCCCTGGGGTCATCAGGCACAGGGGCTGGGTAACCACACCCTCTTCAGGGGAGCCTGATTAGTCCCACGTTCCCCTGGAGGAGTGGAGGACGGGCAGATCCTGCAAAATCCCTCCAGCAGCAGCGCCGGGTTCTGGACAAACCTCCAATTAACGAGCGAATACACTGGATGATACCTTGGAAGGAGAATGAGGAGGCCTGACAAGCCCTGTGGGTTATAAGCGGCACATCTTTCAGGTAGGTCCTTAAAGGGGATTTTGTACTTTTCACAATTGATTTCTTTTCTACATAAGAACATAAGAAGAGCCAAAGGCCCATCTAGTCCACCTTCCTGTATCTCACAGTGGCCCCACCAGAGGCCTATAAGAACATTTCTTATAGACATTTCTATCCTGCCTTTTGGTCCCCAACAAGCACCAGTCAGCTCTGCAACAGCGAGGCACAGCAGGCCTGTCAGGGCACAAGTTCCAGCCCCACACGCCCCATTTCTATGGGGCAATCCTGACAGTGAGAAACAAGAAGAGGAGGAGCTCATGCCTAAGAATGAAGGCCGTCCTTACCCAGAGAGGCCACGATCCCGTAATTCTCCAGCATGACTTCCCTGTACAGAGCCTTCTGGCCTGGATCCAGCAGAGCCCACTCCTCCTCCGTGAAGCGCACAGCCACCTCCTCGAAGGACACCAGACCCTGGAAGGAGAAAACAGTCTCCCTTCATAAATAATGCTCCACCCTTGCTACGCCCACAATAACAGCTATTCAAGAATGAAAATTGAAGACGAATCATGACCTGCAAACGGCCAGCAGGAGCAGCTGGGCCCCGGTGCTACACTGGGAGAGGAGAGGGCAGAAGCTCCCCGGAGGGTGTCGCAGGGCACTTCACACTCTTTCTGTGCCGTGTGCGACTTTGAAGAAAAGGCTCCCTGCCTCTCCGCACTCCAGCTGAGAGATCGAAGACCCCTGAGGTCATGAAACAGGGAGCCTGCCAAGGAATATCTAGATGTATGTGAGGTCAGTTAAATAATCTCAGACAAATTACAAGAGTTCACTGGTCACCTGACCAGCATTCCAACCCTTCGAGGTCTGTGGAGTTCATACACACTCTTTTGGGTGAACGGATCGGATATCTTGTAGCACCAGAAAGGAAAAAAAGCTCTTTCATGGCCTGCAAGGAAGAAGGGGGCATCCAAGCTGTTTCTGGCACGTTGCCCTGGTAACCGGCCCCTTACCTGAGCTGCAGGCATCATGGCTGATTGTGCTTCACACCACAGAGGAGACGGCCTGGAACGTGGCCTAGAACGTGGCCCTTCTGCACTTCCACGGCCTGTGAGGGAGAGAAAGGTGATGGAAAGACTTGCACTCTTCATACCTCTTTGAACTCATTTCCTGGTGCAATTCTCTTCCCCTTTGCTCCACAGCTCTGATTCTGACCCAGAAGTACCCCAATAGGGTGAGCCCCACACCTGTCAATTCCTTTCCTTGCACTTCTTCCTTCAGCCAATTTGTCCCCGTTTCTTCTCCTCTCTGCCTGTCTAGTCGCCTCCCTCCCCTCTTCGAAGTCTCCTTGCAAAATCAGGCCCTCCAAGACCCGCCTGTCCTGCTGTATTTTCTGCCTCGGTTCAATCTTCCTGCTGTGATTCTTTCACAAAGCTGAGTCCCTGAGATTGAGATGTAGCAGCTGCAAGACAGGAGCTGTATCCATTTCAGGGGAAGTCCTGTACCTCGGACCAGGAGAGCTGATGTGAGGGAAACCCTGATTTGCAGGTGCAGGGGGTGGAAGAGGGTCGTATGTAACTGGGGAGTCTTGCAGGGCTGTTGCCCAAACAGACACTTCAGTCCTAGGTGGGGGCCCAGCTATCTCTGTATGTGGAAAGACGCCACCCCCCAAAAAAACACACAAACATAGAACGATGCAGGTATTTTGACATGGGATCTGCAAGGAGGTCGCTCTCTGGAGGACAGACATTTGGGGCTGTATCTTCCCTGCTCTACTGCTAAGGGGCTTCCCTGCATTGCCCTCCTCAGTTCCTCCTCCTCTGAGAGTATCAACTCTCTAAAGAACTCTCTGGTCCTTATGGATCATGTCCGGATGCTGGAAGGATCTTTTTCAGCTGCAAAATCCAGCTCTCTTCCTTATTCTTTTTATCCCACCTGCCTTTGTTAAAACCAGCAGCAAAGAAAAAGCCAAAAAACACAAAAGGAGAGATAGAAATCAAAACTACAACACAGAGAAAAAGCACCCAGCCCCTCAGCAGTTCCAGGAACAGTTTCGGGCTTAAAGCTCTGTGCTTCAGTGTCCCTTCCACACGCCACAGTGTTTTGCATCATAAATAAAGCCATGGAAGGGGGATTGTTGCAGCTGGAAGGACTGGAAGGAAGAGCCGATTTAGGGGCTCAGACACCCATCTTCCCCATGCAGGACCCGGGTGTAAAATCTCGTATTGAACAGAGCCCTGCTTCATAACAAGAGGAAGTGTTAAGACCTGGTCCCTAAAGAAAACCAAGAGAAGGATCATTGAAGTTGCTGGTTTCTTTATTTGGCTTAGATGACCAAATAGGGCTGGCAAACTGGCAGGTTCCAAAGGGCTTTGTTGGCGCCATGACAGACCGAGTCCAAGTTGGCGTCAGCCAAAAGCCCTGGAAGCAATCTGGAAGCGTCCGTGAATCTTGGTACCAGGAGTAGATAAAAATAAAAATAATCTCCTGGCTCCGCTTCTTCATGAACCCTCGCATATGAGGAATCAGACCAGACCTCCGTCGTGCCCCCAGAACAGGAGGCCAATCAGAGTCCAGCATCTCCCTGGGGTCATCAGGCACAGGGGCTGGGTAACCACACCCTCTTCAGGGGAGCCTGAAAAGCCCTACGTTCCCCTGAAGAGGTGAAGGACGGGCAGATCCTGCAAAATCCCTCCAGAAGCAGCGCCGGGTCCTGGACAAACCTCCAATTAACAAGCGAATATACTGGATGATGCCTTGGAAGGAGAATGAGGAGGCCTGACAAGCCCTGTGGGTTATAGGTAGGTCTAAAAAGGGAATTTTGTACTTTTCATAATTGATTTCTAGACATTTCTATTCTGCCTTTTGGTCTCCAACAAGCACCAGTCAGCTCTACAACAGCGAGGCACAGCAGGCCTGTCAGGGCACAAGTTCCAGCCCCACACGCCCCATTTCTATAGCGCAATCCTGAGAGTGAGAAATAAGAAGGTGGGCAGTTCAAGCCTTTGTTTCTTACCCACCAGGAAAAAAGGGTGTCCTTACCCAGAGAGGCCACGATCCCGTAATTCTCCAGCATGACTTCCCTGTACAGAGCCTTTTGGCCAGGATTCAGCAGAGCCTACTCCTCCTGCGTAAAGCGCACAGCCACCTCTTCAAAGGACACCAGACCCTGGAAGGAGAAAACAGTCCCCCTTCACAAATAATGGCCCACCCTTGCTATGTCCATGTAGCATCTATTAAAAATTCAAAATGACAGAATAATCATGAGCTGCAAACGGCCAGCAGGAGTAACTGGGTCCTGGTGTTCAACAGGGTGAGGAGAGGGCAGAAGCTCCTTGGAGGGCATCGCAGGGCACTTCACACCAGAGGCGTCGCTCCGGTAGGGGCGGGGCTGTAAGTTTCACTCCCTCCGAGTCCCTTTACCGAGCGAGCAGGTGGCGGCCCCGCCCCCTCACTGTCGGAGCCTTTCCTATGCGGAGAAAGCAGCAGGCAAGAGACCCTGCCTGCTGCTTTCTCCGCATGGGAAAGGCTCCGAAAGTGAGGGGTCGGGGCCACCACCTGCTCGCTCAGTAAAGGGACTCGGAGGGAGTGAAACTTACAGCCCCGCCCCTACCGGAGCGACGCCTCTGCTTCACACTCTTTCTGTGCCGTGTGCGACTTTGACTCCTGAGCAGCTGGGAAGAAAATGCTCCCTGCCTTGCGAATTCTGCTCCTTCAAGGACTTTCTAGACCCACCAAGACCCGCCTGTCCTGCTGTATTTTCTGCCTCGGTTCAATTTTCCTTGGTTCAGTCATCCTGCTGCAATTCTTTCAGAAAGTTGAGTCCTAGAGATTGAGATGTAGCAGCATGCAAGACAGGAGCTGTATCCATTCCAGGGGATGTCCTGTACCTCGGACCAGGAGAGCTGATGTGAGGGAAACCATGATTTGCAGGTGCAGGGGGTGGAAGAGGGTCGTATGTAACTGGGGCGTCTTGCAGGGCTGTTGCCCCAAACAGACACTTCAGTCCCAGGTGGAGGCCCAGTTATCTCTGTATGTGGAAGGAGACGTAACCCCCTGTGAAAGACAAGGCCTATGCCCGATTCCATCTTCTTTTGTTTGACTCCATTTTGAATCCTTTAGCTATAAAGTCAGGCCTCTGACTGAACTTAAAATGGACGGCTAACTCAGCCGCTGGGAGCAGAGCTCATTTGTACAAGGCTGAGAGCAGGACCCGTTATTACCTCAGAGTGATGAGCCTGGCCAGTTCTCACTCTGCGCTGGTGGGTCCTGGTACTCACCAAGGTCACCCTAATTGCAAACTACTTTCACCTCTTGCTTCCAGTTGGGGCGGGCGGGATTTGGAGTGACCACTACGTAAGGGCCTGGAAGTTTCGGCTGGTCCGAATTTCTGGTTGGCTATTCTCCAGTTACCAGGTGTAAGACAATGCTAAGTTTGCCTAGTTGTTGCTAGCCAGCCATGGGGCATGGAAGAACTCTGCGGAGCTTCTTCTTGTCTAGGAGACACGCTGTGACCCAGCCAAAATGGAGCCCTGTCCTTATCACGCTTGGTGGGACTCAATATGTACACTCTAGCCATGCTCAGGAAAGCTAACTTTTAGGTGAGTGTTAGGAACCAGTTAGTTTTAGGAAGAAAGCTTTATTGTTTTAAACTGTTTACTATGCCTTACAAAGAACCTTTACTTGGATTACATTCCTTCTTGGATGTAATCTTTAATTATATTTAATAAAACAGTATCTTTTACAGGCTTGTGTCTGTGTTTAAGTACAAGGGAAACGGATTCTACCCAGCCTGCCTGCCTGCTTCACTACTCTACCAGTGTTAAGTTTTCAAGAGACTCTGAGGCTTGAGTCTGGCTCTCCAGGTTGGAAGGAGAGGCCAAGCCTTACAAGCACTGAGATCTGGCCCAGAGACCCCAGCTTTCCCTGGAGCTGTGGGGCTGGCGTAGTGGTGGCAGTTCATTCTACCCTTGGGTTGGTGCCCAAGTCAGGAAATTCAGATCCCCTGGTTAGTAAGTCCTATTGGAGCTAATCGGGTGGATCTGAGTCAGTAAACGTGTACTTACTCATTCGGTTTGATTGGCAAAAACCTGGCTTTACCCCCTCTGAAGTTGTTGCTCCATGAGTGGGTTTCCCTTGGCCAAGAAACATCTCTAAAGGAACAGTAGTCTTGTCTCTCCGAGGGCCAGTCTGGGAGAAGACCTACTTGGTAAAAGTCGTTAATAATAGCTACACAGCGTGTCTACTGTGAGGATACATCACCTCAGTGGGCAGACGTGGGTCAGAAACCCTGAAGGCTGCGGCCACCTTGGTGCTCTGGTGGGCTGAGGGTGACCAGGGGGGCGCCTGGCCGGGAGGACTGCGGATCCGTCCACCTCCCCACCCACCCAAGTCACACACACTGAACGATGCAGATAGTTGGACATGGGCTCTGCAAGGAGGTTGCTCTCTGGAGGGCGGACATTTGGGGCTGTATCTTCCCCGCTCGGGGGCTGAGGGGCTCACCCTGCTTTGTGCTCCTCAGTTCCAACTTTTGAGACCCTGCCTCAACTGTCTGGGTCTTTTGGATCAGGCCCAGATGCTGGAAGGATCTTTTGCAGGGGCGAAATCCAGCTCTCTTCCTTATTCTTTTTATCCCACCTGCCTTTGTTAAAACCAGCAGCACAGAAGAAGCCATCAAACAAAAAATGAGAGATAGAAATCAAAACTGCAACACAGGTAAAAAGCACCCAGCCCCTCAGCAGCTCCAGGAACAGTTTCGGGCTTCATGTTCTGTGCTTCAGTGTCCCCTCCACACACACCACAGTTTTGCATCATCGGCTTCTTCAGTGCTGAATGACCCCCTCTGCTCCAGCTTTTCCCTGCCCCCCCCCGAAATAAAGCCATGGGGGGGGGATTGTCGCAGCTCGTCATCCCCCTCCCTCCCACCAATTCCGTTCCCGGCTGGCCTTTGAGTCTGGCCTCCCCTCCCCGCGCCTTTAAGCCAAGCAGAGCAAAACTCCGGTGCTCTCTTCGTCTTCTTCTTCCTCCTCCTCCTCCTCGCTGCCTACCTGGGGGCTGCTCTCCCTCCCAGCTCCCTTCTTTCCCACTCATCCTCCTTCGCCCCCAATGGGATTTGCACTCACCAGAAAGGCTGCTGACCCCACACAAGTGGGTGAGGGAGAGAAAGGAAGTGGGCGGAGCAGGAACTGCCTTCCCCACCCCACCCCACCCCCGTTTGCCCCTCTAGGAATCCGGAGTCGCTCCTTTTAACTGTCAGACTGCCTGCCAGCCGAGAGGAAAGACTCTTTGCAGAGGTTCCAGTCTGGACCCTCCAACTCCCAGGCGGGACGGGGAGGGAGGCGCATCTCCTCCGGCCGGCGTCCCCTCTGCTTCCTCCCCGATGCAACGAGAGCGGCACAGACTCTGCGGCTTCTTCTCTCCCGGGCTGCACCTGATGTGGCCAACTTGGACCGCAGCTCTTCCGGGGGTCTTCCCCCCCCCCCCGCTTGACATGTCACATGTCCTGTCACCGAGTCCGGGAGGTGGAAGATCTTTGCAAGTCAGCATGCCGAGGTTCTCCTTCATGGATCATTGCCTCTCCTTCATGGATCATTGCCTTAAAGCTAGTGGAGATGATAATATCCCAGCTGAGCTACTTAAAATCCTAAATGATGATGCTGTGAAAGTGCTGCACTCAATATGCCAACAAATTTGGAAAACTCAGCAGTGGCCAAAGGATTGGAAAAGGTCAGTTTACGTTCCAATTCCAAAGAAGGGCAGTGCCAAAGAGTGTTCAAACTATCGCACAATTGCACTCATTTCACATGCTAGCAAGGTTATGCTCAAAATCCTACAAGCTAGGCTTCAGCAGTACGTGGACCGAGAACTACCGGACGTACAAGCTGGGTTTCGAAAGAGGCAGAGGAACTAGAGATCAAATTGCCAACATGCGCTGGATCATGGAGAAAGCACGAGAGTTCCAAAAAACCACCTACTTCTGCTTCATTGACTACGCAAAAGCCTTTGATTGTGTGGATCACAACAAACTGTGGCAAATTCTTAAAGAGATGGGGGTACCAGACCACCTTACCTGTCTCCTGAGAAACCTGTATGCGGGTCAAGAAGCAACAGTTCGGACCGGCCATGGAACAACCGACTGGTTCAAAATTGGGAAGGGAGTCCGGCAAGGCTGTATATTGTCACCCTGCCTATTTAACTTATATGCAGAGTACATTATGAGAAATGCAGGGCTGAATGAATTGCAAGCCGGAATCAAGATTGCCGGGAGAAATATCAACAACCTCAGATATGCAGACGATACCACCCTAATGGCAGAAAGTGAAGAAGAACTAAAGAGCCTCTTGATGAGGGTGAAAGAGGAGAGTGCAAAAGTTGGCTTGAAACTCAACGTTAATAAAACTAAGATCATGGCATCTGGGCCCATCAATTCCTGGCAAATAGAAGGGGCAGAAATGGAAGCAGTAACAGATTTTACTTTTCTGGGCTCCAAGATCACTGCAGACGGAGACAGCAGCCAGGAAATTAAAAGACGCTTACTCCTTGGAAGGAAAGCTATGGCAAACTTAGACAGCATAATAAAAACCAGAGATATCACCATGCCAACAAAAGTTCGCATAGTCAGGGCGATGGTGTTCCCAGTAGCAATGTATGGTTGCGAGAGTTGGACCATAAGGAAGGCTGAGCGCCGAAGAATAGATGCTTTTGAACTGTGGTGCTGGAGAAGACTCCTGAGAGTCCCTTGGACTGCTAGGAGATCAAATCAGTCAATCCTAAATGAAATCAACCCTGACTGTTCCCTGGAAGGACAGATACTAAGGCTGAAAATCAAATATTTTGACCACCTAATGCGAAGAGAGGACTCTCTGGAGAAGACTCTGATGCTGGGAAAAATTGAAGGCAAAAGGAGAAGGGGAAGGCCAAGGATGAGATGGTTAGACAGCATCACCGATGCAACCAACATGAAAATGAGCGAACTCAGGAAGATAGTGGAGGATCAGGATAGGAAGGCCTGGCGGGATGTGGTTCATGGGATCACGAAGGGTCGGACACAACTTAACGACTGAACAACAACAACAATGCCGAGGTTGCCCTGGGGTGGCCACTGCCCGAGTTTGGAGGTGCAGCCTTGGGCTATTATGCTACGTTTGCTGCCCCCCCCCGAAATACTGCATAGAAAACTGTCCTGTTTGCTGATCAAATGCAATTGCTGTTGCATTTAGATTTATACTTAATTTTTTTAAAATCAGGTTACCAGGCTAAACGGTGCCTGACCCCTGTCTCTCCAGCTCACTTAGATGAAAGTGCTTTTGGCTTGGCAGAAAAGGTCAGTGGAAAAGGCTCCCCTCCTTTTCCTGCTTCCTTTGTCCTCTTCAATCTACAGGTGATATTTCGCGGATCCCATTTCAGCAGATAGGGATAGGGAAGATGGCTATTGTTAAAGGAGCCATAATTTTTAGTAAGTGGCGTAGGTAGGTAGGCATTGTAGTACCCAGGGGCGGAATTCAGAATGTCACACACACCCCGGAAGTGACATGGGTGTGACATCACTTCTGGGGGTGATGTCACACCCCGCGGTTAAAACTTTTTTTAAAGACTGCCCCCTGCCCAAACCCCAGCCCAGCCTGTCGCCCCCACCCCCCTCAGAGCATTCTCTCCAACGAATGTGGTTACTGAGAATGTGTGAAAACAGCAACCCTGATCAACATCATCAAAAAAGGCCACACGCCCCCCACCCTCATATTTCACTCGGATCCTGTGGGGCTCCGTACTCAGGGAATGACCAGGGTTATGTGGTTTGTTGAGAACAGCACACATGCCCATCTCCTCACAGCCCAGATCCCTCTCTCAGGATGAAATACAATCTTGTCCTTTCTCCGGATGGATTTTCTAGCCACCCCTACATTCCATCCGGCTTCGCTTCCCACACTGACTCCCAGAAATGTCTCCCTACTCTCCCTACATCGCAGCGCCAGAGCATATTGGTCAAATCTCTCAGGGTTGTTGGGCGGATCTTGAGTTTTGTCTCCTATTCTCACACTTTTATGATCTACAGATGGGATGAGAGATGGGTGAACTATATCTGGACCCAGAGTCACGTTTGCTGGGAGGAGTTGAGAGTGGGAGGAGAGGAGGAAAGAGAATAGAAATAGCATCCGCTTTGGAAAAAGACTGAAGTCCTAAACAAGCACATCTTAAGAATCACATTCCTCCTCCAGAACAAAGGCAGGACTTCCACATACTGCATTCAGAGCCGGGATACCCTTCTCCTTCTCCCAGACTCTCCCCACATTGGAAAAGTGGGCCTGAAACTCAGGAAAGGCTGTCAGGAGGTGAATCAGGGACAGAACATTTGATACAGAGAGGAATGGCTGTTTGTATTTATGGGCAGTGTTAGAATTTAGAATGAGAATCCTTTATTGGCATATACAGCAAAGACAGAAAACCATAGAGTCAGCCAGAAGGTAATTTGACTTCCATATTACGCAGCTCCATCAACTGTTGCAGAAAAGCTGCCACCATCCCAGTTCTTTCTGCAGAAAAGTCATTTACAATAGGACATATCTTAGCCGACAGAAGTCTTTATTATCCACCTAATATCCTGACGTGGCTTTGGACTATCTGTCTCGTTCAGAAACTAATATTCTAGTTAAATTCATAACAGCTCTGATGTTGCTGCTGTTTTTTGTACAGATATACGAAACACAGCAGGTGGGGGGCAAGGGGGTGGTGAGCGACCTACCTTTTTAATGGTCTCCAAGAACCCCCACCCCGGCTTCTGCGTGTTTTTTTCCTGGAGACCCAGGTGGCAGCAAAAAAGGTGAACAGGGTGGGATCAACAGGCTGGGCCGGGGGGCTGGGCTCGCAAGTTGGGTCTCTAGCAAAAGTGGCTGTTGCCCCCTTTTTTTGCTGGAGACTGGCAGTGGCAGCAGCAAAGGCTGGTGGTGGTGACAGGCTGGGTTGGGCTGGGGGGCAACAGTGTCTACAAATACCCATGCCAACCAAATCTCAAGACAGAGCCTTCTAACTCCAATAATCTCCAACAATTACAATGATCTTTGTAAATACATCCACTCTTTCAACCATACAAAACAACATGCTGCATAATATACTTTCAAAGCCGGTAGTCCTAATCCTCCTCTGTCCTTTGCATCTTGAAGAATCTTATATTTCACTCTTGGTTTCTTCCCTTGTCAGATAAATTTGGAAATGTCTTTCCGCCATTCTTTAAATGGTGCATCAGATATAATCACTGGTATCATTTGAAATAAGAACATCACTTTTGGTAATACGTTCATCTTAATCACCAATATCCTTACTAGTACAGACAATTTCAATTTTTCCCATCTTAACAGATCTTTTTTATACAACTTGGTGAGGTCATGTTGTGTCCTTTGCCAGTAAAGTAAAGATCTCTTTGATTTTGGAATTAGCGCTATTTTTCATTTTTTCCATCTGAGCTCATTTTTGGCGCCCTACTTCTAAGTGGCTTTTCTTTTTTTGCTTCCCCAAGTTCATCGGGACTTGGCCGTTTGTCCTGCCCACCGGGCATCAAGCTGAAATCACTTGTACCCCTGGGGTGCATACAACAATTCTATGAAAATGTGGGGGCTGGCTTCTGGCAAAGTCATCCCAAAGGGTGACATCCTCCTTGCTGGGTTCAGTAGTCCCGGCTTGGCTCCTTTAAGTGGAGGCTTGTTTTCCGGCGCCCAGGAGTGGCCGGCCAGCGTGCCTCAGGGCCAGCCCACCTGTGGTCGCAGGGGCAGATTTGGACCCTGGCAAGCAGGAGCCCCCCAGCTGTGGAGAAGAGCTCGCCCGAGTGCTGGTCCCCTCTTATCTCCTGGGACGCTGCCCAGACTCCTCCTGACCGCCTAATTCCTTCTCGCTGCTTGGCTGGGCTGTGTCCTGTCTCCTTTTGCCACCTCTCTGCTTTCACATGTTTTTCAACCACCAGGACGACCTCCCTTCCTCGCTTCCCCCTTCCCTTCCCCCCTCTCCCTCCATCCCCCTCTACAGGTACTCCTGCCTCCTCCCTCCCTTCCCACTCGTCTTTCTCCTCCTGCTTCTCTGTCCTCCATTCCATCTCTCTGGTCTCTTCCCCTCCCCTCTTCCTCTCTAATACCGCCTCCAGTCCTCCCCACGGGCTGGGATCAGTGCTTCCCCATCCTAGCTGTTTTGGCATGGCACAGCCCCACCGTTATAGCAGCATCCTACTCAGCAGGCTTGGCAAGCCCCAGTAATGGCATCATTGCCAAGTGTCGTCTGTGTCCTGCTGTTGCCATCGTCTCACCTCTGTCGTGCCACAGCCTGCCGAGGCTCTGCGGGCAACAACTCTTTCAAAGTCATCCAAGCTAGTGGCCATTTCCAACCCTTGTGGCAATGAGTCCCACAGGCTAAGCATGTGCTGAGTGAAAAAAAGACCTCCTTTCGTCCATTTTAAATCTCCTCCCGATCAATTTTCATTAGATGACCCCTAGTGATACTGTTGTCAGAGAGGAAGAAAATCATGCTGGTATTTGAATGAGTACTATTTTAATCCTTATAAATAAAAATTAAATATAAGAGTTGAACTTGAAAAAGTTCAAATTATTGGCATATATGTTTCTTTCTTTGAATTCACGGATGAACAGAAGATAACTAGGTAATTAAACAAACTCGCAACCCAGTCCTCTTGGGCTCTACTGCTGCCAGGAATAGTGTTCCAGCAGCGGAAGCTGCACGTTTCTGGAACCTGTTGGAGAGGCCGGAGCAGTGTGGTGGCAGGGCGAGGAAGGGAGGAGTGGTAGGGCGGAAGGGGGGAAGAGCTGAGGGGGCATGACGGAAGCAGTAGTGGGTGGCACCCAGCGTGGGTGACTTGCGCTGGATGTTATCCCCTCTGGTAGCAGTTGGCATTCTGACTTTGTTTCGTCAGACTTGCCAGCTAAGGAGCTGGAGCAGGTCTGAAGAAACCTACTGGAAAGCAGGAGACTTACGGAGGGATAAGGAAAAATAATTTTGCCTTTCTCCCCCAAGTCTCCCAATCAGCCCCCCCCCACACCATATCATTAGCGCAGCTCATTTTAGTGCATGCTATGGCAGGGGAAACCATAGGAATGGGATCTAGGTGAGATAGTATCATTAGATTTAATACGATCTCCGAAAGTTGATGTCGGCATTGTTCTTTTCAAGAACAATTGTGGGAGAAATTCTCCCAGGTTCACTCTGGGGAGCTCTAACTCTCCAGAAACGAGGCAGCCCTCAGAACAAGACCATGTATGATTTGAAAGCAGCTGCTTCATGCCCACAAAGCTGTGAAGTCATGTGCACACCCCACATCCGTTTCACCAATAGATTAATAATTTTTTAGTATCTCATTAACATTAGGTCATTCCCTCCTTCTTTGCAACCAGCGCGGGACTCACCTGCAGTGGCAACGCAGATAGCGGCGGGGAGCGAAGTAAGCTATGCCGGCCTCCGATGCTTACTCTAAGGGGATCAGAGACGTGCTTTCCAGCACGTTCACGACACACTAGGGGCTCGCTCCGCCAGCCTAATTCTATGCAGGATTGCACCGTGAGACGTATAAAATTATGCATGGGATGGAGAGAGCGGATAGAAGGACTTTTCCCTCTCGCACAACACCAGAACCAGGGGACATGCACTAAATTTGAGTGGAGGGAGAGTTAGAAAAAATACAATATTTCTTCGCCCAGCATGTAATTAATCTGTGGAACTACTTGTCAAAGGAGGTGGGGATGGTGGCCAAGATGCCTTTAAAAGGGGATTGGTGGATAGATACATGGAGGAAACGTCCATCACAAGTTAAAAGCCATACGCATTACTTTTATAAGTAAGTTGTTTCTGTACACCAGATGCAAGGGAGTTGAAAGAGGATACAGGTATCCTCTTTCAGATGCTTCCTGAGTAGGCTTACCATATCGCTGACCGGGACGCTCCATTTTGCCCTTAAGGGGCGGGGGGAGGGGAGGGAGTCAGAGCGCGCGCGCTCTGACTCCCTCCCCTCCCCGCGCCCCTTAAGGGCAAAACGGGGCGTCCCGGTCGGCGATATGGTAAGCCTATTCCTGAGGCATCTGGTGGGGCCACTGGGAGATACAGGAAGCTGGACTAGATTGGCCTTTGGCCTGTTCCATCAGGGCTCTTATGTTCTTAAGCAATCTCCACACTCCTAGCAATTATATGGTTTCTCCACTGTGTGGGTTCTTTGATGGGAAGTCAGGTGTGAGCTCACACTGAAGCTCTTTCCACACTCCAAGCATTTATATGGTTTCTCCCCTGTGTGGGTTCTTTGATGCAACGTCAGGCTTGAGCTTTGACTGAAGCTCTTTCCACACTCCAAGCATTTATATGGTTTCTCCCCTGTGTGGGTTCTTTGATGGGTAGTCAGGTTATTGCTCCTACTGAAGCTCTTTCCACACTCCAAACATTTATATGGCTTCTCCCCTGTGTGGGTTCTTCGATGGGTAGTCAGGTATGAGGTCTGACTGAAGCTCTTTCCACACTCCAAGCATTTATATGGCTTCTCCCCAGCGTGGGTATTTTGATGAGAAATCAGGATATCGCTCCTACTGAAGCTCTTTCCACACTCCAAGCATTTATATGGCTTCTCCCCTGCGTGGGTATTTTGATGAGAAATCAGGCTATCGCTCCTACAGAAGCTCTTTCCACACTCCAAGCACTTATATGGTCTCTCCCCTGTGTGCGTCCTTCGATGCTTAATCAGTACTGACTGGTCATTGAAGCTCTTTCCACACTCCAAACACTTATATGGTTTCTCCCCTGTGTGGGTTCTTTGATGCAAAGTCAGGCTTGGGCTTTGACTGAAGCTCTTTCCACACTCCAAGCATTTATATGGTTTCTCCCCTGTGTGGGTCCTTCGATGCAATATCAGTCCTGAGGGGTCAATGAAGCTCTTTCCACACTCCAAACACTTATATGGTTTCTCCCCTGTGTGAGTTCTTTGATGCGAAGTTAGGTGTGAGCTCTGACTGAAGCTCTTCCCACACTCCAAGCATGTATATGGTTTCTCCCCTGTGTGGGTTCTTTGATGAGAAGTCAGGTGTGAGCTCCAATTGAAGCTCTTTCCACACTCCAAGCATTTATATGGTTTCTCCCCTGCGTGGGTATTTTGATGAGAAGTCAGGCTATCGCTCCTACTGAAGCTCTTTCCACACTCCAAGCATTTATATGGTTTCGCTCCTGTGTGGTTCCTTCGATGCACAGTCAAGTATGACCTGTCACTGAAGCTCTTCCCACACTCGAAGCATTTATATGGCTTCTCCCCTGTGTGGGTTCTTTGATGCACAGTCAAGCTTGAGCTTTGACTGAAGCTCTTCCCACACTCCAAGCATTTATATGGTTTCTCCCCTGTGTGGGTTCTTTGATGAGAAGTCAGGTGTGAGCTCCAATTGAAGCTCTTTCCACACTCCAAGCATTTATATGGTTTCTCCCCTGTGTGAGTTCTTTGATGTAAAGTTAGGTGTGAGCCCTGACTGAAGCTCTTTCCATACTTCAAGCATTTATACGGCTTCTCCCCTGTGTGGGTTCTTTGATGTGAAGTCAGGTTTGAGTTTTGACTGAAGCTCTTTCCACACTCCAAGCATTTATATGGTTTCTCCCCTGTGTGGGTTCTTTGATGCACAGTCAGGCTTGAGCTCTGATTGAAGCTCTTTCCACACTCCAAGCATTTATATGGCTTCTCCCCTGCGTGGGTATTTTGATGAGAAGTTAGGCTATTGCTCCTACTGAAGCTCTTTCCACACTCCAAGCATTGATATGGTTTCTCCCCTGTGTGGGTTCTTTGATGCAAAATCAGGTGTGAGCTCACACTGAAGCTCTTTCCACACTCCAAGCATTTATATGGCTTCTCCCCTGTGTGGGTTCTTTGATGCAAAGTCAGGTTTGCATTTTGACTGAAGCTCTTTCCACACTCCAAGCATTTATATGGTTTCTCCCCTGTGTGGGTTCTTTGATGCACAGTCAGGCTTGAGCTGACACTGAAGCTCTTTCCACACTCCAAGCATTTATATGGTTTCTCCCCTATGTGGGTCCTTTCATGTAGTCTCAGTTTTGAGTTACTGCTAAAGGTCTTTGCACATTGAGGGCATTTTTCCTTCCTCTTTCCAGTTACGTTTTCCGGACCGACTGGCTGATGAGCATCAGAGTTATTTCTCCCTTTCTCTGCCAGGTTTCCCTCCTGCTGCTTTGATCTGTTTTGATGCTCTGCTTTCTCCCTTGTCTGGATCTTGTCATGGGAAGTAAGATGTGTGCTTGTGCTGAATCTTTCTCTACTCTCAGAGCATTGAAACGATTTCTTCCCTGGGGGGATTTTGCTGAGCTTCTTAATGTCGGATGTACTATTGACTGTTTCCCCGGGCAAAGGATTCTTCTTCCTTCTCTTCCCGTTGGGATGTTCCTGCTGGACTGGGATTTCATGGAGCTCATAATCCTGAGAAAGAACTGCTTGAGTCCTCCAGGCCAGTGCTGGGCTCCCTTCTCGTCTCCCTGATCCATCCTGGTCTCGAAACACGACTTCCTCTATGTCAAGCACGGTTGCTTCTGGTGACGCCCCACATGGCTCCCTCCGATTCTCACTATCTTGTGCGTTGCTTCCTGGAACAGAGATAAGCTAGATTAGCAGTGCAACAGAGTGGGGGAACCTCTAACGCACACTCCTAGGCACGTCTACTCAGATGAAACCCCCAATGGATTCAGTGACACTGACACCCAGGAAAGTATGCGCAGGATCGCAGCCCTGCTCAGTGACCAACTCTCAGATAGCTCAATCTTGACAAAGCAGTGGTTGTGTCTAAGTGAAAGGAGACAGAGGCAGGGGACAGCAAGGGACAGAAGAGAAGCTCTTGGAGAAGGATAAAAGCTTTTGGCTCAAAAGACGAGTGGAAATTCCCCGTATGAGCACTCAGTGAGGATAGGCAGGACTCCGCTCCACAGCTGAATGTCACCGATTGCCACCACTAGCAAGCAGGCCAGCCGAAGATAAGATCGGGGCCTTCGAGCATGTGTGCACGCTTGAGCGAATGTGTGCGGATGTCGACATCATCTTTGTGATCCCTTCATGTGACGCTGAGCCTTGTCCCCCAACTTGGCTTCTGGGCACATTTCCCACAACTTCCGTTCTGCAGTCCCCTGATCAAGTGACTTTAGCCTGAGCAGCTCAGGATTTCGCAGACCTTCCCTTACTACACCAAAGACGCCACTACGCTGGGGAGATACAAAATCTGCAAAATGTAAGGTCACCACCCAGTGGCGTTGTAGAATGGGGTGCGGTGGTGCCCACCGCACCAGGGTGGGGACCAGGTGCCACCTGGAGGGGCGGAAAGGGGCAGGATTGGCGCCAATTTACTGGTTTATCTGGTCCAAACGCGGGCGGAATGGCCGCGTTTCGGCCCTCCCGTCCGCCCTTGCCTCCGAACTGCTCCAAAATGAGCCGGAATCGGAGGGGTGTGTGTTTGGAGGCGGCGCGTGACGTCACAAGCCGCATCAGGGGGGCGTAGACCCGGCGGCCCCCCATGGGGGCATAGCGACACCTCTGCCACCACCTCCGCGCCATCGGCACAACGGGACAGAGGCAGGAGGGTGATGGACAGGAGAAGTAATATGTCAAATCCTGTGCTTCATTCAGACCCCAAAAGCACTCAGGGGGGCAAATGGAGAGCAAAACATCACTGCTCCCCCCCCCCCCCCGTCACCTGCACCTTCTGGGGCAAGAGCCCTGTCAGGATGGCCTCCCAAGGGTGCTGTGGTGAATGGGGATTCTGCACCACCACAGTCACGCCCCTCCTTCCTGGGATACGTTGGCTCTGGTTAGGCTGAGTCAGCTTCGTACATCTCTGCCAGTCTGCACTTGTTGCCTGCAAGCCAGAGACAGCAGCTTCGCTTCTGCATTTGCCAGGTGCAGACGATTTCTGACTCACTCTGTCCACACAGCTGCGTATTTCACCGTGGGGGACGGGGCTGGGCTGGATTTCCGCCAGATTGGGCTTCTTATAATGCCATCTTTAACCTATAAAATCACATTTGAGAGACGGGAAGTTTCCAGAGTGGAGGAGCTCCAGGGAAGGGGCCGTGTCTCAGTGGCAAAGTGTCAGCGAAGGGGCTCCTAGGAGAAGGCAGGCTGACCCAGAGGAGTAGCACCTAGTGGTTAGTGCACACACTCCCTTCCTGCTTCCCACTCTCCCTTTATTGTACCAGCAGCTGAACAGGTAAACACTCTGGTATTTTGCATCCACTCTCACCATACGAGGCTAAAGAGACCAGGCAGAGGAGGGCTGTGAGGAGACAAACCCCCCACCCCCAAGGACAGCATGGCAGTGTCTGCAGGGTCAAAATAGAAAAGTTTACTGAAAGTCTATACAGAAGGGATTTAACAACATGGGAAAAGAAAGGTGAGTAGTAAAAGTAGAAGCAGGATGAGGCCAAAAGGCCTGAGCTTGACAGGTGGGAAATTGCTAAGCAACAGAGCTGCATGGGGAAAAGATGGACCCTGAATCCACACCCCGCACAAGGCTGTCTGGCAATGGTGGTTTTCAGACACACACAGGACAAAGAAGGTCCCTGCAACTTCCAGGCTGTTGAACGCCACAGACACCTCTGGGGGCTAAAAGCATCCGAACGACAGGAAAAATAGGGAAAAACGAAGGGGGGGGGCAGGGAAAACTATCGGGCAGATGGGACGTTCCAAAGGGATGAGCCAGTCACTACTGTTGTGAGGACAAAAGGAGGGGAGGAACAATGTACACCACCCTGGGCTCCTTGGAGGAAAGGTGGTATAAAAATGTGAAAAACAAACGTCTGACTCTGCATAAGGCTGCTACAATGTTCATCTCTATGGCATTCCCCAGATTCACTGATGTGGCTGCAGTGAAGTCAGAATCCTGTGCCTTGAGAGCTGCATAAGAGGCAGTGGAGTAACAGGCCCATCCATGAGGCCAACTGAGACAATTGCCTAGGGCAGCAGATTGGCAGGGGTGCCCATCTCCAACCGCCCACTTACTTCCATTGTGCCTCCTCCCACTCCCTGGCTTGGGAAAGGAACAGCAGGACTGAGCAGAAGAGGAAATGAGCAGGAGAGGAAAGTGGGGGGTGGGTGGGTAAGAGGGGTCAGAGCATCAGTCTCTCAGATCACACTGGCACTTTCAGTCTACAGCTCAGCCAAGCTGCTGTCGCGGCCTTCAGGTGATGAGGTCAGAGGGGCAAAGGGGTACTATGACTCACCCTAAACATCGTCAAGTTGCCCCAGATGGGAGGGGAGCTTCTGTTATGATGAAGGGTCCCCATTCCCCACAGCACCCTTCCGGTCCCATCCACCCATCACCCTCTAGGCTGAAGCTACTGCTGTGTTTAGCTGTACTGTACGTAAGCAAGTTACCTGCTGGTTTCTCTTCTTCTTCCTTGAGATCCTGCAGAAATGCACACTCCCCTTCTTCCAGCTGGGAAATGAAGGCAGGTTTGGGAAAGTCCTCTGAGAAGGAAACAAGGAGATGAGCTTTTCCAAGTGACCTGATTCTAGTTGCCTTACACCAGCAAAAGCTCATGGAGCGGGGCAGGAGAAGAGGTGAACTCTCAGGCATGAATTTGCTTGCAGAAGCGGTTGAATAGATCCCAAAGTCTCGGTCTGGTTTATGGGAGAAGAGCCACAAATGCTCATGAAACCTGGACTGAATCACTAGTTGGGAATCCAGCTGTGGAGGCGAAACCAGCCACATTTCCTCCATCCACCTGTCAGCACAGGGAAGGGAAGCCTAGACCAGAAGGTCAACGGTCTCCCTCCCCATCCTCCTTTTAAGGCAATTTCCTCTCTGCAAAGAGACTAATGGTGCAATCTTGTCCGGGTCTACCCTGGCGGGGCTAAGGTGTCGCGAACATGCTATATGGCAACCAAGGAGCCCCATTGAGGCAGCTGAGGCATTTCCCCGGAGGCGGCCTCCAGCTGTCCCGGCACAGCCCTGATCCTGCCCAGGATCTGGCACAGCCTGTTTGTGCACACTGCGGCGGCCCTGGACAGGATTGGGCTGTAAGAACTTAGGCAAGCAGAGAATGGATCTGGCCTCCGTTTGCCTTGTCACCCCCTGAGCAGGGCACTCACTGGAGCAACACACCAGTCCGGGGCAGCCGTAGCTCAGTGGTCAACACCCTGCTTTGCCCGCAAGAGACCCCAGCGCCAGTTAGGGCTGGCAGATGTGCCTGCCGGAAGCCCTGGAGAGCTGCTGTCAGGCAATGCAGACAGAACTGAGCTGGACGGGCCGAGGGTCTGACTCAGGAGAAGGCGGCTTCCCTCTGTCCCGAAACTCCCTCACTGCCTCCCCAAACAAGCTCCGGCTGGAAGGAAGACCCAATTAAGGGGCTCAGACACCCATCTTCCCCATGCAGGACCCGGGTGTAAAATCTTGTATTGAATAGAGCCCTGCTTCATAACAAGAGGAAGTGTTAAGACCTGGTCCCTAAAGAAAATCAAGAGAAGGATCATTGAAGGTGCCGGTTTCTTTATTTGGCTTAGATGACCAAATAGGGCTGGCAAACCGGCAGGTTCCAAAGGGCTTTGTTGGCGCCATGACAGATGAGTTCAGGTTGGAGTCAGCCAAACGTCCTGGAAGCAATCTGGAAGCGTCCGTGGGTTCTGGTACCAGGAGTAGATAAAAATAATCTCCTGGCCCCACTTATCTATGAAACCTCCCACATGAGGAACCAGACCAGACCTCCGTCGTGCCCCCAGGACAAGAGGCCAATCAAAGTCCAGCGTCTCCCCTCTTCAGGAAAGCCTGATAAGTCCCACGTTCCCCTGGAGGGGTGAAGAACGGGCAGATCCTGCAAAATCCATCCAGTAGCAGCGCCGGGTTCTGGACAAACCTCCAATTAACAAGCGATGATGCCTTGGAAGGAGAACGAGGAGGCCTGACAAGCCCTGTGGGTTACAAGCGGCTCATCTTGCAGGTAGGTCCTCAAAGGGGATTTTGTACTTTTCACAATTGATTTCTTTTCTACATAAGAACATAAGAAGAGCCAAAGGCCCATCTAGTCCACCTTCCTGTATCTCACAGTGGCCCCACCAGAGGCCTATAAGAACATTTCTTATAGACATTTCTAACCTGCCTTTTGGTCCCCAACAAGCATCAGTCAGCTCTGCAACAGTGAGGCACAGCAGGCCTGTCAGGGCACAAGTCCCAGCCCCACACGCCCCAGTTCTATGGGGCAATCCTGAGAGTGAGAAATAAGAAGAGGGGCAATTCAAGCCTTTGCTTCTTACCCACCAGGAAAGAAGGGTGTCCTTACCCAGAGAGGCCACGATCCCATAATTCTCCAGCATGACTTCCCTGTACAGAGCCTTCTGGCCTGGATCCAGCAGAGCCCACTCCTCCTCCGTGAAGCGCACAGCCACCTCCTCAAAGGATACCGGACCCTAGAAAGAGAAAACAGTCCCCCATCACAAATAATGCCCCACCGTTGCTATGTCCATGCAGCCTCTATTCAAGAATCAAAATTGAAGACGAATCATGACCTACAAACGGCCAACAGGAGCAGCTCCAATGGGAGAGGAGAGGGCAGAAGCTCTCCGGAGGGCGTCGCAGAGTACTTCACTGTGTCGTGTGCGACTTTGACTCATGAACGGCTGGGAAGAAAAGGCTCCCTGCCTCTCCACACTCTAGCCGTAAGATCAAAGGGCCCCCAGATGCCATTAAAAAGGGAGTTTGCCAAGCAGTGGAGTAGCCAGCCTCTGGGGGGGGGGGGCGCCTCTGGGCTAGTGATGTCATGCACCACTGTGACATCACTAGCCCCACCCTCTCTGGGCACAACCACCACCCCCTAGGTGAAAAAGCCTGAACGGGCAGGTGGGAGACTCCTTTCTCCCGGGGGTGCAAAAAAAAAGCTACCGCCGTTTTCGCCATACCCCACCCCCGTTTGCCTCTGGTGTGGAGCTTCTATTCCTACACCACTTGTGCCACGGAATACCTAGCTGTATGCAAGATCAGTTAATCGTCTCAGACAAATTGCAAGAGTTCACAGGTCACCTGACCAGCATTCCAACCCTTTGAGGTCTGTGGAGTTCATACACACTCCTCTGGGTGGACCGATCGGATATCTTGTAGCACCAGAAAATACGAAAAAAAGCTCTTTCAAGGCCTGGAAGGAAAAAGGAGGCACCCAAGCTGTTTCTGGCACGTTGCCCTAGTGACCGGCCCCTTTCCTGAGCTGCAGGCATCATGGCAGATTCTGCTTCACACCAAAGAGGAGACGGCCTGGAACGTGGCCCTTCTACACTCCCTGTCTCCCTTCTGTGAGGGAGAGAAAGGTGATGGAAAGACTTGCACTCTTCATACGTTTTTGAACTCACATCCTGGTGCAATTCTCTTCCCCTCTGCTCCATAGCTCTGCTTCTGACCCAGAAGTGCCCCAATGGGGTGAGCCCCACACATGTCAATTCCTTTCCTAGCACTTCTTCCTTCGGCCAATTTGTCCCTGTTTCTTCTCCTCTCTGCCTGTCTAGTCGCCTCCCTCCCCTCCTCGAAATCTCCTTGCAAAATCTTCTCCTTCAAAGCCTTTCTAGACCCACCAAGACCTGCCTGTCCTGCTGCAATGCTCTCACTAAACCGAGTCCCTGAGATTGAGATGTAGCAGCATGCAAGACAGGAGCTGTATCCATTCCAGGGGATGTCCTGTACGTTCGGACCAGGGGAGCTGATGCGGGGAAATCCCTGACTTGCAGGTGCAGCGGGTAGAAGAGGGTTGTAGGTATCTGGGGCGTCTTCCAGGGCTGTTGCCCCAAACAGACACTTCAGTCCTAGGTGGGGGCCCAGTTATCTCTGTAAATGGAAAGAGATTAAACCCCCCCACACACACAAAAACACATATTAAGCTGCCTTGGGTCCCTTTGGGGAGAAAGGCGGGGTAAAAATACCGTAAATAATAAATAATAATAATAATTAACAGTGCAATCCAAACCAACTTTCCAGCACTGGTGCAGCCGCGTTGCAACCCCGAGATAAGGGAACAAATGTTCCCTCACCTTGAAGAGGCCTCCATGACCGCCCCTGCGCTGCAAAATGTAATGTGTGTCCTGTTGGCACAGCTGCACCGGTGCTGGAAAGTTGGTTAGGATTGCGCTGTAAATGATGCAGGTATTTTGACATGGGCTCTGCAAGGAGGTCGCTCTCTGGAGGGCAGTCATTTGGGGCTGTATCTTCCCTGCTCAGGGGCTATGGGGTTCACCCTACTTCGTGCTCCTCAGTTCCATCTTCTGGGACCCTCAACTGTCTGGGTCTTTTGGATCAGGTCCAGATTCTGGAAGGATCTTTTGCAGCTGCAAAATCCAGCTCTCTTCCTTATTCTTTTTATCCCACCTGCCTTTGTTAAAACCAGCAGCACAGAAGAAGCCATCGAACACAAAATGAGAGATAGACAATAAATCAAATCTGCAACACAGAGAAAAAAGCACCCAGCCCCTCAGCAGTTCCAGTTTCAGGCTTCATGTTCTGTGCTTCAGTGTCCCCTCCACACTCCACGGAGTTTTGCATCATCGGCTTCAGTGCTGAATGGCCCCTTCTGGCCCCCTCTGCTCCACCTTTACCCTTTCCAACCCCCGAAATAAAGCCATGATAGAAGGGGGATTGTCGCAGCTCGTCTTCCCCCTCCCTCCCGTTCCGTTCCCGGCTGGCCTTTTTGCCTGGCCTCCGCAACCCGCGCCGGTAAGCCAAGCAGAGCAAAACTCCGGTGCTCTCCTCCTCCTCCTCGCCGCCCACCTGGCGGCTGCTCTCCCTCTCTCCGCTCCCTTCTTTCCCACTCACTGCAGTCCTGCGACTGCGACACAACCCCCCTTCGCCCCACGGGATTTGCACTCACCAGAGAGGCTGCTGCCTGCTGACCCCACACACTTAGGTGGGGAGAGAAAGGAAGTGGGAGGAGCAGGAATTGGTTTCCTACACTCCCACCCTCGTCTTTGCCACTCTAGGAATCCAGAGTTACTCCTTTTAACCCTCAGAGTGCCTGTCAGCCGAGAGGAAAGACTCTTTGCAGAGGGTTGGCTCTGCCTAGGTATCATGTGGTCAAGCATTTTGAACAAAAACAAGTACACACTTTGGGTCAGACTGACTGAATTCATGTGCATTTTGAATGGGAGAACCTCCCAATTATGGAGGTGTGTGATAAAGTGCCAAGCTAAGAGAAGACACAGCGAGTTTAGCAGCTTTGCGAGTTCAGCAGCCGGGCAAGGAACCCAGGCCTCACGCACGGCCCGGCACTTCCCTTGAAGAGAGATCTCCAACAACAACATTAAGGTACCCAAACTTGATAAACCCATAACTTGCACACAAAAGCTATGCAGTCAGACAGCCAGCAGAGGGGTGGGGGCTATCCAGTGTTTTGCACCGAGTGTCACATGTATGACTATCTGCCTCTTGGGCATAAGGCATGGGTGTGTGCTCGGTGCAAAGAGCTCCAGGCTCTCAGGGAACGGGTTCGCTCCCTTGAAGCCATGGTTGCTGACCTGGAGAAGCAGAGGCAGGCAGAGAGGGACCAGGGTGAGACTTCTAGGGACATGGAGGCATCGTCCCACTCTCACTTGGCCAGCTCCTCAGTTGCCAGGGAAGGGAGTCTCAGGGCTGGAGGACGTCGCTCTGGAAAAGAAGGAAACAATCCCCCAGTGGGGACCCCTTCTTCAGGTGATGGGCCCGTATCCAGTCGCACTATGGATACTCCTCTGGGGAGGGGGGGAAGGGAAGGGGGCTTCTGGTCGTGGGTGACTCTATAGTCAGGAACATAGAGACAGGGGTCTGTGACTGATGTGAGGACCGCATGGTGACTTGCCTGCCTGGTGCGAAGGTTGCGGATGTCACCTCTCGTCTAGATAGGCTGGTAGAGAGTGCTGGAGAGGAGGTAGAGGTTGTGGTGCATGTTGGCACCAATGACATGGGGAAATGTAGCCGGGCAGTCCTGGAGGTCAAATTTAGGTTGCTAGGTAGGAAGCTCAAATCCAGGACCCCAAAGGTAGCGTTCTCAGAAGTGCTACCTGTTCCACACGCAGGGCCAGCTAGGCAGGCGGAGCTCATGGGTCTCAATGCGTGGATGAGACACTGGTGTCAAGAGGTTTAGGTTTGTTAGGCACTGGGGAACGTTTTGGGACAAGCCGGGCCTGTACAAGAGGGACGGGCTTCACTTGAACCAAAACAGAACCAGACTGCTGGTGTGTAACATTAAGAAGGTGGCAGAGCAGCTTTTAAACTGACCCCTGGGGGAAAGCCGACAGGAGCCGAGGGGCATCCGGTTCGGGACTCCTCATCCCTAGGGAATGAGGGTGCAGAGGATGGGGAACAGTCAAGTAATAACAGAGTAAGAATTGGGAGTGGTAGCGTGATGGGACATGACAGCCAGTCTAGCAGGACAGAAGGCTGCAGGAATAAAGGTGCAAACATACAGCCCTTCTTGGGGGACCAGGTATATAAGTGCTTTTATGCAAATGCCCGAAGTCTACGGGCAAAGATGGGAGAACTGGAATGTTTGGTGGCTAGGGAAAACATTGACATAGTAGGTATAACAGAAACCTGGTGGAATGCGGAGAACCAGTGGGATACTGCAGTTCCAGGATATAAACTATAGGAGGGACAGAGAGGGGCGTGTTGGAGGTGGGGTGGCCATCTATGTCAAAGAAGGGGTAGAATCCACCAGAGTAGAGCTGGAGGGGGGATCTGACTCCTCCGTAGAAACACTGTGGGTTAGATTACCAGGCTCAAAGAGCGATGTAATAGTAGGGGCATGCTACCGTCCTCCAGATCAAAAACTTGAAGGTGTTTTTGAAATGAGGAAGCAAATCAGGGAGGTGTAAACGAGAGACAGGGTTGTAGTCATGGGAGACTTCAATTATCCTCACATCGACTGGGTCAATTCATGCTCTGGTCATGAAAGAGAGACTGGATTTCTGGATATGCTAAATGACTGTGGCTTAGAGCAGCTTGTCACGGAGCCGACCAGAGGACAGGTGACTCTGGATTTGATATTGTGTGGCACTCAAGATCTGGTCAGGGATGTAAATGTTAACGAACCGTTGGGGAACAGTGACCATGCTGCGATCTGTTTCGCCATGCATGTTGAGGGGAGAGTGCCGAGCAAATCTGGCACAAAACCCCTTGATTTCCGAAGGGCAGACTTCCCCAAAATGAGGAGACTAGTCAAAAAGAAGCTGAAAGGGAAGGTTAAAAGAGTCCAATCTCTCCAGAGTGCATGGAGGCTGTTTAAAACAACAGTCATAGAGGCCCAGCGGGAGTGTATCCCACAAAGGAGGAAGGGTTCGACGAAGTCCAGGAGGGTGCCGGCATGGCTAACAAGCACAGTTAAGGAGGCTATAAAAGGCAAGGAAGCTTCCTTCCGTAAATGGAAGTCTTGCCCGAATGAGGAAAATAAACAGGAGCACAAACTGTGGCAAAAGAAATGTAAAAAGATGATACGGGAGGCCAAGAAAGACTTTGAGGAACGTATGGCAGGCAACATAAAAGGAAATAATAAAAGCTTCTTCAAATATGTTAGAAGCAGGAAACCTGCCAGGGAAACGGTTGGTCCGCTGGATGGTGAGGGAGAGAAAGGGGTGATAAAAGGGGACTTGGAGACTGCAGAGAAATTAAATGAGTTCTTTGCATCTGTCTTCACGGCAGAAGACCTCGGGCAAATACCATTGCCTGAATGGCCTCCCCTGACTAAAGAATTAAGTCAAATAGAGGTTAAAAGAGAAGACGTCTCAGACTTAATTGACAAAATAAAGGTCAATAAATCACCAGGCCCGGATGGCATCCACCCAAGAGTTCTGAAGGAACTCAAGAATGAAGTTGCTGACCTCTTGACAATAATATGCAACTTGTCCCTTAAAACGGCCACTGTGCCAGAGGATTGGAGGATAGCTAATGTCACACCAATCTTTAAAAAAGGAAGGAGGGGGGACCCGGGAAACTACAGGCCGGTCAGCCTAACATCTGTTCCAGGGAAGATGGTGGAAAGTCTCATTAAGGATAAAATCTTAAAAAACATAGAAGAACAGGCTTTGCTCAGGGAGAGTCAGCATGGCTTCTGCAAGGGGAAGTCTTGCCTCACAAACCTGTTAGAATTTTTTGAAAAAGTAAACAGGCATGTGGATGGCGAGCGAACCCGTGGATATTATATATCTGGATTTTCAGAAGGCGTTTGACATGGTCCCTCATGAAAGGCTCCTGAGAAAACTCCATAGTCAGGGAATAAGAGGGCAGGTCCTCTTGTGGATTAGGAACTGGTTGAAGACCAGGAAACAGCGAGTGGGAGTCAATGGGCAATTTTCACAATGGCGAGAGGTGAAAAGCGGTGTGCCCCAAGGATTGGTCTTGGGACCGGTGCTTTTCAACTTGTCCAGAAATGACTTGGAGTTGGGGATAAGCAGCGAGGTGGCCAAGTTTGCGGATGACACTAAACTTTTCCGGGTGGTGAAGACCAGCAGGGATTGTGAAGAGCTCCAGAAAGATTTCTCTAAACTGGGAGAATGGGCAGCAAAATGTCAGATGCGCTTCTATGTAAGTAAGTATAAAGTGATGGGGCAAGAAACTAAAATTTCACATATATGCTAATGGGTTCTGAGCTGTTTGTGACGGATCAAGAGAGAGATCTTAGGGTGCTGGTGGACAGGTCGATGAAAGTGTCGACCCAGTGTGCGGTGGCTGTGAGAAGGCCAATTCCATGCTCGGGATCATTAAAAAAGGGATTGAGAATAAAACGGCCAATATCATTATAAGGTAAAAGGTAAAGGTGACCCCTGACAATTAAGTCCAGTCGTGTCCGACTCTAGGGTGTGATGCTCATCCCCATTTCAAAGCCAAAGAGCCAGCGTTATCCGAAGACGCCTCCGTGGTCATGTGGCCGGCATGACTCTCCTTGCCGCAGTGCGTAGCATGCGGCTGGAACACGGAGCGCTGTTTACCTTCCCGCAAGCGGTACCTATTTATCTACTCGCATTAACATGCTTTGGAACTGCTAGGTTGGCAGGAGCTGGTACAAATCGATGGTAAGGCCGCATCTGGAGTATTGCGTCCAGTTCTGGTCACCACACCTCAAAAAGGATATAGTTGAATTGGAAAAGGTGCAGAAAAGAGCAACCAGAATGATTCTTGGGTGGAGCACCTCCCTTATGAGGAAAGGCTACAGCGTTTGGGGTTTTTCAGTCTAGAAAAAAGACGCCTCAGGGGGGGACATGATTGAGACGTATAAAATTAGGCATGGGATGGAGAGAGTGGATAGAGGGAAATTCTTCTCCCTCTCGCACAACACCAGAACCAGGGGACATGCACTAAAATTGAGTGGAGGGAGAGTTAGAACAGACAAAAGGAAATATTTCTTTACCCAGCGTGTAATTCATCTGTGGAACTCCTTGCCACAGGATGTGGTGATGGCACCTGGCCCAGATGCCTTTAAAAGGGGTTTGGATAGATTCATGGAGGAAAGGACCATTACAGGTTACAAGCCATAAGCAACCTCCTGGCTTTGGAAGTAGGTTTTCTCTGTGCCAGGTGCAAGGGAGTGACAACAGGAAACAGGTTATCTTGTTGTCGTGTGCTCTCAGAGGCATCTGGTGGGGCCACTGTGTGATACAGGAAGCTGGACTAAATTATAATGAACGTTTGTTCAGGCCGGTCTGCATTCTGCGTCTGACGCATTCCGGGCACCCAAAGTATTGAGCCTGAGCTACACTGTTCGTGTGTGGCCAACGTGCGGCACGGCACGGGCACGTACGTCAAGTGGAGCTTACCGTCGGCAGCCGGCGCTGGCCTGTTGGCAGCCGACTTCCCCACATTGGCAAAGTCGACCTCGCCTCGACTTTTGCCCGTTCCATGAATGTCTGGCCAATTGGGGGGGGGCAGTCCTTTGACCTGTGGGTGCGGGACACGTCTTAAGCGGTAGCCAATCACAGGGCAGATGACAGAAAATCTCTAAATAATAAGGAACTAAATAATAAAAGACTTATTAAATAATTAGAGACTTATTAATAAAGTGAACTGAAGTGAATTGGAGGAGGAGGGGCGGCAGGGGAAGCTGCCATGAGTATTTGTTGGGCAGTGATTTTCAACACATTCTCCCGAATACTGTGAATTGGTTACGGCTCGCTCCGGCTGCGCTCCGGCTGCGTCAGACGCAGACGGAGCACGAACGTGGATAGCGTAGCTCGGGCTTTACACAAAGGAGCAGCAAGAGGGGCTCCGACTCTGAGCTCGGAAACGTCCCCCAGCCGCTCAGCCTGCCCCGCTCAACCCATATTCTGCAAGCTAAGCTGGGCTAGGTGGGCCTTTGGCCAGATCCAGGAGGGCTCTTCTCATATTCTTATGTTCCTATGCTGTTCCACTGAGCTGCAGCCCCTCTCCTGGAAGAATATAGAGTTCTACCAGACTGGCGTCCACCAAGGCATGCAAATTAATTTACTTTTTAAGGCTTCTTCCACACCAACGCTCAAGGACGGGCTCTGTGTCATTCAGAAACTTGCTGCACATTGGTTGGGAGCATTGATTTGCCCAAACAAGGTGCTGCTGCCTCACCTGTGTTGCACTTTGTCAAATAAAAGGGCAGCAGAGGTGATTTCTTGGATCATGCAGGGCAGGGATCTAAGGGGATGCTGGCTGCTCTTTGCTGCTGCGCATTTATCACTTGCCAGCTAAGAAACCTACGAAGAGTGTTGTTGTTTAGTAACCTAAGACTACTAGGACCAATCCTGGAAAGTTTAGCAAGGCTTCATTGGCTAAATGACATCCCATCATGCTGGAGAAAACACACAAACACTATGATATACTGTATTTCTTCAATTCTAAGACGCATGATTTTTTCCCAATTAAGCATTTCAAAAAATGGGGTGCGTCTTAGAATCGAAGGTCTCCAAAAAGCACCCCAAAATGCTATCTTCTTACTTACTGGGGCTTGTGGGAGCTTCAGGGAGGCCTGCGCAACCCTCTGCAGGCTTCCCTGATCTTCAGTTCGGCAAAAAACAGTGATTTTCAGCCATTTCCCGTTTTTGCGAAAACCAGAAATGCCCAAAAATCGCTGTTTTTCGCCAAACTGAAGATCAGGGAGGCCTGCAGAGGGTTGCGCAGGCCTCCCTGAAGCTCCCCCAAGCCCAGGTAACAAAGGAAATGGCACTTTCTGACGGGGCCAGAAATGCTATGCAAAGGCAGTGCACTCCGTCATCCTCAGCTGCAGGAGACACGCTGGGGAGAGTTGGTGCTGAGCAGGTAGATTTAATGAAGGGAGGCGAGTCTTAGAATTGATGGATTTTTTTTTCCCTGCTGGTGGTACTGAAAGTAAAGGTGCGCCTTAGAATCGATGGCGCCTTAGACTCGAAGAAATACGGTATAATTCATAGAAAAATAGCTTCAGTTCAAGTTAGTGTTAAATATTTGTTGGAAATCGTATAGACATCTGAAAGGACAGAGAGAGAGAGAGAGAGAGAGAGAGAGAGAAGGGGGGGCGGGTTTCATAACCTGGCATTCCATCGTGTAACAGCATTTGGTTTAGCATTCATGCATTTGGATTTATTCTTAATTTTTTTTTTGAAATTGTGTTTCCAGGCTAAGGTGTGCCTGACCTCTCTCTATCCTCGTGAAAAATACTGTATAATGTATACTGCAGAAAAAATGCAGAAAAGGTTAGGGGGAAAGATGGTTTGGCAGCAGAAGGACCTTGGCAAATCCTATTGTCCAGTTGGGAGTGTTGGGCTCCCCACTTTTTTCCTCTTCCTTTGTCCTCTTCAGGATGTCAGAGAGATTCCAAGCACAGACTTCAAGAGACACATCCTTGGGGACACACTTCTGAGGACTTGCACAGATTCAACTCATTTCTTTCACTTGAGTTGTTTGTTTATAGTCATAATACACTTTATTGTACCCTTGAAATACACTACTTTGCACATGAAATTCATTCCCCATTCTGCATTTCTCTTCTCTGACTCGAAGGGTAATTTTTCAGGGATGAGGTGGATTTTTACTCTGATCCAACTCTGCCTAGCAACTAGTTTTCCTGGCCCAGGACCTACCCAGGGGCCCCAGACCCCCCCACCATTTGCAAGATATTTGCAAGCACCTGGCTACACCCTCAGTGCTAGAAAACATTGCAATTAAGGATTTTGAATTTAGTGGATTCAAATTGCCCAGTTGTTGTCTGTATTGCGTTTGAATGTTTACATTTTATTTTTTAATCTTTTTTCTGTTTTTCTTCTTTTTATAATTAATTATTTAGATAAACTGTTGATTGAGTAGTGAACTGGACCACTAGTCTGTCTAGTCCACTATTACCTACTCCTGGGGTGCTCAGCATGTGGCCTGTGGCCAACACGTTTTTTGCGGTCCACAAAGTGGGGAGTGTATTGGTGGTATTAGGGGGGCACATTTAGGTGGGTCACACAGGAGCTCCACTTTGGGACTTCCCCTAGAGCAGCAGGAGTAGTAACAACACCTGCAGGATACCAAGTGCTGCCTTTTTCTGTTGGAAATTGGCAGCGTGGTGCACAGGGTTCGGGGGGGGGGGGGACAGCATGCCATCCGGTCACCGGTATGTTCCTGATTTATGGTGGTTGTGTGTGATGCAAAGTGTATTTGGTGCAAAAGAAAGGAAAAGGGGGGTTTGGGAGTGAAGTTTGGGTGTCCCTACTTCTCCAATCCCATTTCTAAACAGCTAAGGAATAGAGAGGGGGAGGGGGGGAAGGCAGAAATCAGCTTTTCATAGCTACCTGTTCTTGAAGAGGAGAGGGAGCCTTGTCCGCTTTGCAGGCTTGGAAACTCAGGAAGAGTGACCAAAAACTGTTCTAAAACTCCTGATTTTAAGGAGTTGTTGGGTTGCTTGTTATGTGCAACTTTGGAGGTAAACAATTTTGGAAGATAATCCAGAGGAGATGGGAGGGAAGTTTGGAAGTGAGATACCTTTTGTTTGGTGAATGGCTTTACCATTGTTATCAAATGTGTGTTCCTGATCCACCATTAAAAGGAAATCACTGTGAAATGACAGGAGGAATGTTTCCCGGGCCAACAGCTAAAATGCAAATTCTCATGCAACCTAGGAGAATGTGAGCTTACAATTGCAGCAAAACAGGTACAATCAAGATTTTACATTGTAATAAGAATATGCAGATGTTTACAGAATGAGACATTTCATGGGGGGAAGAGAAATGCAAGAATGCAGGTAAGCTCTGTTACAAACTTACAGAAACTGTAAAACATGAGTAAAGGATTATACATTTACATTCAACTAGAGATACCAGGCGGATTAAAATCTTCTTCCAGGATGTGTCTGAGAGGTGAGAAAGAGTTCATGTAAACTCTGAGCTTCCACAGAGTTCTTGTCTTGAACCAATGTCTTTGAGAAAAACATGGCTTGTAACAGTTCAGTTCATTTGAAGCAAGAGGTGCCAGTAGAACAGTTCATTTTGCACCCTAGTATTCCTTGGTGTTGTAACATAGTCACCGCCATTGTCTGTCTGGAGTGTGCCTGGATTCCTTCCAAGTCTGTTTTTCTCCATAACCAGATATTTTCTGAGCATCTCATGAACTTCACTTTTCTCTCTCAGCAGTATAAAACACTGTATATCTCAAAAAATCATCCACAAATGTTAGTACGAATTTATAGTTGCCTAGAGAGTGACTAGGCAGCGGACCAATTAAATCACTGTGCAGAATTTCTAAGACCTTGGTGCTGTGCTGTTCAGTCCTCTTTAGAAAGGAGGGACTGACCGCCTTGGCTTTGATACAACATACACACCTGTCTGGATGATTTTCACAGTGTTTTACCTTTAGTCCCTTTGCAAGATTCTTGTTCTGCACGTCCAGGATTGCGGTAGTGTCTCTGTGTCCTAGTCTGCAGTGCCATAGGTCTAGGCAGTCGTTAGTGCAGGTCTGCTTGGCATACATCAGCTGTTCTTCCTGGTGTAAGTCTTGGAAATAAACTCCATTGTGCATATAGCCTTGAGCCATTAAAGCGCCATCACCGACTCTTGTTATGGTACTATCAGTCAATAAATTTTACTGCATATCCACGTTTGGCTAAAGCTGATACACTAATCATGTTGCCACTTATATCAGGGGAATATAGAACATCATTTACTAACCTCATTGATTTGATCTTCTGCCACACAATTTAGCTTTATTTTCCCTTTTCCATGGATTTCAATTTTCTTTCCATCTGCTACAGTAATCTGACCTTCTATGCTTGTGTCCATTTCTTGAAAATAACTTTGGTTCGAACACATGTGCGATGAACAACCCGATATCCTCACCCCTCCCAGGGTGGGCCAGCCAATGGCCCCTCCCTCGTAACCCTGCCCTGCCCTCCCCAGCCCCTGCGTCAACCAGCGTGGGATTCCACCTCCAGCGGCAGAGCAGATCATGGCGGGGAGTAAGCTGTGCCGGCCTTCGCTGCTTACTCTAAGGGGATCAGAAACATGCTTTACAGTCCATTTACAACACACTAGGCACTCACTCCACCGGCCTAATTCTATGCAAGATTGCGTCGTGGGACGTATAAAATTATGCATGGGATGGAGTGGATAGAGGGAAGTTCTTTTCCCTCTCGCACAACACGCGCTAAATTTGGGGTGTCCAGGGGACACATGCTAAATTTGAGTGGAGGGAGAGTTAGAACAGAAAAAAAATTCTTAACCCAATATTTCTTCTGTGGAAATCCTTGCCACAAACTGTGGTGATGACACCTGGCCTATATGTCTTTAAAACAGGATTGGATAGATTAATGGAGGAAACGTCCATCACAAGTTACAAGCCATAAGCAATCTCACTTCGTTTTAGAAGTATTTTCTGTACATCAGGTGCAAGGAAGTGGAAAGAGGATACAGATATCTTGTTGACTTATGTGCTCCCTGAGGCATCTGGTGGGGCCACTGGGAGATACAGGAAGCTGAACTAGACTGGCCTTTGGCCTGATCCAGCAGGGCTATTCTTATGCTCTTAAGCAATCTCCGCACCCCTAGAAACTGTATGGTTTCTCTGTTGTGTGGATTCTTTGATGCAAAGTCAGGATTGATCTCCAAATGAAGCTCTTTCCACACTCCAAGCATTTATATGGTCTCTCCCCTGTGTGGGTTCTTTGATGTGAAGTCAGGCTTGAGCTCTGATTGAAGCTCTTTCCACACTCCAAGCATTTATATGGTTTCTCCCCTGTGTGGGTTCTTTGATGCTCAGTCAGGCTTGAGCTCCAACTGAAGCTCTTTCCACACTCCAAGCATTGATATGGTTTCTGCCCTGTGTGGGTTTTTTGATGCGAAGTCAGGTGTGAGCTCTGACTGAAGCTCTTTCCACACTCCAAGCATTTATATGGTTTCTCCCCTGTGTGGGTTCTTTGATGCGAAGTCAGACTTGAGCTGTCACTGAAGCTCTTTCCACACTCCAAGCATTGATACGGTTTCTCCCCTGTGTGGGTTCTTCGATGGGAAGTCAGGCTTGAGCTCACACTGAAGCTCTTTCCACACTCCAAACATTTATATGGTTTCTCCCCTGTGTGGGTTCTTCGATGTGAAGTCAGGCTTGAGCTCACACTGAAGCTCTTTCCACACTCCAAGCATTTATATGGTTTCTCCCCTGTGTGGGTTCTTTGATGCAAAGTCAGCTTTGAGCTCTGACTGAAGCTCTTTCCACACTTCAAGCATTTATATGGTTTCTCTCCTGTGTGGTTTCTTTGATGCAAAGTCAGATTATAGCTCTGACTGAAGCTCTTTCCACACTCCAGGCATTTATATGGTTTCTCCCCTGTGTGCGTCATTCGATGCGATATCAGTCCTGAGCTGTAACTGAAGCTCTTTCCGCACTCCAAACATTTATATGGTTTCTCCCCTGTGTGGGTTCTTTGATGCAAACTCAGGTGTGACTTCTGACTGAAGCTCTTTCCACACTCCAAGCATTTATAAGGTTTCTCCCCTGTGTGGGTCCTTCGATGCATAGTCAAGTATGACCTGTCACTGAAGCTCTTCCCACACTCCATGCATTTATATGGTTTCTCCCCTGTGTGGATTTTTTGATGCACAGTCAGGCTTGAGCTGTGACTGAAGCTCTTTTCACACTCCAAGCAATTATATGGTGTCTCCCCTGTGTGGGTTCTTTGATGGGAAGTCAGATTATTGCGCTTACTGAAGCTCTTTCCACACTCCAAGCATTTATATGGTTTCTCCCTCGTGTGGGTTCTTTGATGGGAAGTCAGATTATTGCACTTACTGAAGCTCTTTCCACACTTCAAGCATTTATATTGTTTCTCCCTTGTGTGGGCTCTTTGATGGGAAATCAGTCCTGACCAGTCACTGAAGCTCTTTCCACACTCCAAACATTTATATGGTTTCTCCCCTGTGTGGGTTCTTCGATGGGAAGTCAGGCTTGAGCTCACACTGAAGTTCTTTCCACACTCCAAGCATTTATATGGTTTCTCCCCTGTGTGAGTTCTTTGATGCAAAGTCAGGTGATCATTCCTACTGAAGTTCTTTCCACACTCCAAGCATTTATATGGTTTCTCCCCTGTGTGAGTTCTTTGATGCAAAGTCAGCTTTGAGCTCTCACTGAAGCTCTTTCCACACTCCAAGCATTTATACGGTTTCTCTCCTGTGTGGTTTCTTTGATGCAAAGTCAGGTTTGAGCTCTGACTGAAGCTCTTTCCACATTCCAAGCATTTAAATGGTTTCTCCCCGGTGTGTGTTCTTTGATGCACAGCCAGGTTTGCGCTCACACTGAAGCTCTTTCCACACTCCAAGCATTTATATGGTTTTTCCCTCGTGTGGGTTCTTTGATGGGAAATCAGTCCTGACCTGTCACTGAAGCTCTTTCCACACTCCAAACATTTATATGGTTTCTCCCCCGTGTGGGTTCTTCGATGGGAAATCAGTCCTGACCTGTCACTGAAGCTCTTTCCACACTCCAAACATTTATATGGTTTCTCCCCTGTGTGGATTTTTTGATGCACAGTCAGGCTTGAGCTATGACTGAAGCTCTTTCCACACTCCAAACATTCATATGGTTTCTCCCCTGTGTGGGTCCTTTGATGTATTCTCAGTTTTGATTTACTGCTGAAGGTCTTTGCACACTGAGGGCATTTTTCATTCCTCTTTCCAGTTACGTTTTCAGGATCGACTGGCTGATGAGCATCAGAGTTATTTCTCCATTTCTCTGCCAGGTTTCCCTCTTGCTTCTTTGATCTGTCTTGATGCTCAGTTTTCTCCCTTGCATGGATCTTGTCATGGGAAGTAAGATGTGTTCTCGTGCTGAATCCTTTTCTGCTCTTAGAGCATTGAAATGATTTCTTCCCCAGGGGGATTTTTCTGAGCTTCTTAATGTGGGATGTACTACTGACTGTTTTCCCGGGCAAAGGATTCTTCTTCCTTCTCTTCCCGTTGGGATGTTCCTGCTGGACTGGGATTTCATGGAGCTCATAATCCTGTGAAAGAACCTCTTTAGTCCTCCAGGCCAGTTCTGGGCTCCCCTCTCGCCTCCCTGATCCATCCTGGTCATGAAACGCGACTTCCTCTATGTCAAGCACGGTTGCTTCTGGCGACGCCCCACATGGCTCCCTCCGATTCTCACTGTCTTGTGCGTTGCTTCCTGAAACACAGAGAGAAGCTGGATTAGCAGTGCAACAGAGTGGGGGAACCTCTAACACACACTCCTAGGCACGTCTACTCAGATGAAAACCCCAATGGATTCAGTGTCACTGACTCCCAGGAAATTATGCATAGGATCGCAGCCCTTATCAGTGACCGACTCTCAGGATGCAAAGCAGGAACAGCGAGTGGGAAACTGAGAGTGACGGGGGGGCAGTCATACTGTTTGGTGACTCTGCCAGCTCCTTTCTGCACAAGATCTAAAGCAGCGCCACAAGGGACCGTGACTGACCGGTGTCTCTTGTTCGGCGTCTGAAAACTGTGTGGAAGGGAGCATGTTTGAAGGTTTAGTGGTCATACAAGCAACAGCAACAAATACTACTGGAGCATTAGCACTAAGAAACCCAGAAGCCCAGAGGAACAGCTCACTACAGGCGGAGGATCCGTCAGGGCACCCCTGCGGAAACCCTCTCTTGACGGGGCTCATGGCGGAGTCAGGACACGCCCAGCCAAACCTGGATTTCGACTAAGCAGTGGTTGCATTTACATGAAAGGAGACAGGGGCAGGGGACAGCAAGGGACAGAATAGAAGATCCCGGCGAAGGATAACAGCCATGGGCTCAAAATTCCCCTCCGACTACTCAGAGAGGATAGGCAGGGCTCTGCTCCGCAGCTGAATGGCACTGACTGGCCACCACTAGCAAGCAGGCCAGCCGAGGATAGGATGGGGGCCTTCGAGCATGTGTGCACGCTTGAGTGAGTGTCTGTGGATGTCGATGTCCACTTTGCGATCCCTACGTGTGGCGCTGAGCTTTTTCCCCCAGCTTGGCCTCTGGGCACAATTCCTACAACCTCCGTTCTGCAGTCCGCTGCTCCAGTGACTTTATTCTGAGCAGCTCAGGATTTCGCAGACCTTCACTTACACCAAAGACGCCACTACGCTGGGGAGATACGAGATCTACGAAATGCGAGTCCACCACATCCACACCATCCCAAGGGTGTTATGGTGAATGGGGACTCTGCACCACAACAGACAGGCCCCTCCTTCCTGGGATATGTTAGCGCTGGTTAGGCTGAATCAGCTTAGTACAGCTCTGCCAGTCTGCACTCATTGCCTGCAAACCCGAGACAGGAGCTTCGCTTCTGCATTTGCCCGGTGTGGACGATTTTTGGCTGTCTCTGTTCCTACGGCTGCGTATTTTGCCTTGCAGGATGGGGCTCGGCTGGATTCCCGCCAGATTGGGCCATCTTTAACATAGGACAGCAGGTCACCTCTATCTACACCAGGCATATATCGTATACCCTGCACCTGCGACAACATATATATAGGGACAACAAAATGGATCTTATCTACATGCATTAAAGAACATGAAAAGTATGTGAGGTTGCAACAGCCCCTCAAGTCTGCAGTTGCAGCACATGCACAAAAATCAGGGCATGTAATCAAGTTCCAGCGCATGCAAGTTCTGGCACGCATTAAAGCCTTCTACCCAAGAATATACAGGGAAGCTGTGGAAATTGGAAAACACAAGCCTAATATGAACCATAAGGAGAAGACTGTAAATCTGAGCAATGTACATAATAAACAAAATGAGGATAAAACCTTTTCCAATTTAACCTTTATGGCAGTGTTTCCCAAATGTTTTTAACCTGCGGCTCCCTCGACCATTGGCAACCATTGGCTCTTCATGGCATTATAAGAGCATAAGAAGAGCCCTGCTGGATCAGGCCAAAGGCCCATCTAGTCCAGCTTCCTGTATCACACAGTGGCCCCACCAGATGCCTTAGGGAGCACACAGCCAACAAGATAACCTGTTTCCTGCTGCCACTCCCCTGCACCTGGCACAGAGAAAACCTACTTCTAAAACCAGGAGGTTGCTTATGGCTTGTAACCTGTGATGGTCTTTTCCTCCATGAATCTGTCCAAACCCCTTTTAAGGGCATCTAGGCCAGGTGCCATCACCACATCCTGTGGCAAGGAGTTCCACAGATGAATTACACGCTGGGTAAAGAAATATTTTCTTTTGTCTGTTCTAACTCTCCCTCCACTCCATTTTAGTGCATGTCCCCTGGTTCTGGTGTTCTGCGAGAGGGAGAAGAATTTCCCTCTATCCACTCTCTCCACCCCATGCATAATTTTATACGTCTCAATCATGTCCCCCCTCAGGCGCCTTTTTTCTAGGCTGAAAAGCCCCAGACGCTGTAGCCTTTCCTCATAAGGGAGGTGCTCCAGCCCACAAATCATTCTGGTCGCTCTTTTCTGCACCTTTTCCAATTCAACTATATCCTTTTTGAGGTGTGGTGACCAGAACTGGACACAAAACTCCAGATGTAGCCTTACCATCGATTTGTACAAAGGCATAATGATATTGGCCGTTTTATTTTCAATCCCTTTTTTAATGATCCCGAGCATGGAATTGGCCGTCTTCACAGCCACCGCACACTGGGTCGACATTTTCATCGACCAGTCCACCAGCACCCCAAGATCTTATTATGTTGATGCCTACCGCTTGGCACTGCACTGTTTTCTGAGAGGCTGGTTTCCGTGGCTCGCCTAGGAGCCTCCCAGTATGGGAACCACTATGGTAAGGTGAGGGTACTTTTAAACTGCTTTGTGAACTTTCTGTTGAAAAGCGGTATATAAATACTTTTGTTAATAATAAATAAACAAACAAACTGCCATACCCTAACCAGTTGCTGTTCAATAGAACCCAGACAGACCCAACAGATCCCTGTCTCTGCATTTTTTTCTCTGATGATGTCTGCCGCATTGGTGGACAAAACGTTGGACAAAACACCATCTTCATTAAAATCACCATGGCCGGAAAACCCGGAAGCTTTTGTTTTTACTTATAACAATGGCCATGAAAGCCTGATAATCTTTGTGAGGTACTGTACTATGATGACTCACCCTAAACATCGCCAAGTTGCCCCAGATGGGAGGGGAGCTTCTATTATGCTGAAGGGTCCCCATTCCCCACAGCACCCTTCTGGTCCCCTCTGGGCTGAAGCTACTGCTGTGTTTAGCTGAACTGTATGTAAGCAAGTTACCTGCTGATTTCTCTTCTTCTTCCTGGAGATCCTGGAGAAATGCACACTCCCCTTCTTCCAGCTGGGAAATGAAGGCAGGTTTGGGAAAGTCCTCTGAGAAGGAAACAAGGAGATGAGTTACTTATATAACTACCAAATATCGACACTTTCCCAAGTGACCTGATTCTAGCTGTCCCCACCAGCAAATGTTCATGGAGTGGGGCAGGAGAAGAGGTGAACTCTTTGAACTCTAAGGCATGAATTTGCTTGCAGAAGCGGTTGAATAATTCCCAAAGTATCGGTCTGGCTTATGAGAGTAGAGCCTCAAATGCTCATGAAACCTGGAATGAGACACTAGTTGGGAATCCAGTTGTGGAGGCGAAACCAGCCACGTTTCCGATCGTTTCCGATCTATGTTAAATCCAGCCATGTTTCCTCTATCCACATGTCAGCACAGGGAAGGGAAGCCTTGACCAGAAGGACAACGGTCTCCCACCCCATCTTCCTCCTAAGGCCATTCCCGATCTGCAAGGAGACTGAGGACTTAGGCAAGCAGAGAACGGATCGGGCCTCCTGCTGCCTTGTCACCCCCTGAGCAGGGCACTCGCTGGAGTAACACACCAGTCCGGGGCAGCCGTAGATCAGTGGTCAACACCCTGCTTTGCCCGCAAGAGACCCCAGGATCTGTCCCTGGCACCAGCGCCAGTTAGGGCTGGCAGATGTGCCCGCCAGAAGCCCTGGAGAGCTGCTGTCAGGCAATGCAGACAGAACTGAGCTGGAGGGGCCGAAGGTCTGACTCAGGAGAAGGCGGCTTCCCTCTGTCCCGAAACTCCCTCACTGCCTCCCCCAACAAGCTCCGGTTGGAAGGAAGAGCCGATTTGGGGGCTCAGACACCCGTCTTCCCCATGTATGACCCGGGTGTAAAATCTCGTATTGAACAGAGCCCTGCTTCATAACAAGAGGAAGTGTTAAGACCTGGTCCCTAAAGAAAACCAAGAGAAGGATCATTGAAGGTGCCGGTTTCTGTATTTGGCTTAGATGACCAAATAGGGCTGGCAAACTGGCAGGTTCCAAAGGGCTTTGTTGGCGCCATGACAGACCGAGTCCAAGTTGGCGTCAGCCAAAAGCCCTGGAAGCAATCTGGAAGCGTCCGTGGATCTTGGTACCAGGAGTAGATAAAAATAATCTCCTGGCCCCACTTCTCCATGAAACCTCCCACATGAGGAACCAGCCCATACGTCCGTCGTGCCCCCAGGACAGGAGGCCAATCAGAGGCCAATCAGAGTCCAGCGTCTCCCTGGGGTCATGAGGCACAGGGGCTGGGTAACCACACCCTCTTCAGGGGATCCTGAGAAGTCCCACGTTCCCATGGGGAGGTGAAGGACGGGCAGATCTTGCAAAGTCCCTCCAGCCACAGCGCCGGGTCCTGGACAAACCTCCAATTAATGAGCTAATGCAGCATTTCTCAAACTGTGTGTCGGGAACCACTTGGTGCGACCTGACCTGATATCTGTTGGGTCCCACAGAGCCTCCTATGAAAACATGGTGATGGAAAGTACTAAAACAATTTTAAATGTGAAAAAATGTCATTTAACTCTGTGAGTATGAGAGAGAGACAGACATGCAAGGATCTCTTTTTTTCTCTCCAAGTCACACTTCCCAAAATCAGCTCCTCCCTCCCCCACCTCACGAAAGCACATTTTCCAAAGTACAAAAATAAGCCCAAAACCAGGGCTCCAAAAATAATTACAATTTAAAATCCATGTTAATTAACACTTAAGTAGCTGCTGATGGGGCAGATAACGGGCAGGGCTTGGCATACCCCCAGCAAGAGGTCCGCGTACCCCTAGGGGTACCCATACCACAGGTTGAGAACCCCTGAGTTAACTTATTGCCTCAAGCTCTGAGGCTATTCAAATATCCGATAGTTGCTAATTGCCCTGCAAACAGCTGAGCTCCTGCAGTTTGCAAGTTTGTGTAAACACAGTATAGGGAGATTAATGCTTGAGCGTCTTTTTCAGGTGTTTTTTTTCCAACTCTGTCAATGACAGGTAGTAGAGGCATCTGAAGGTTGGGTCACATAATTAAGCCCCTCAAGCCTTGCGGCTATTGATTAGGGCTGCTTCATTACAAGAAATGGATTAATGGATTAATGAACAAATAAATCTAATTTTTAGTCTTGTAAAGCTAGGAGGGTCCCAACAGAGTGTCATTTTAAAAATCTTGTCCTGGTGCTAAACGTTTAGGAACTACTGAGCTAATATAATTAATGAGCTAATAATTCATAATTCATAAATGGGAGCCAGGATGGTGTAGTGGTTTGGGAGTCGAACTTAGACCTGGAAGATCCAGGTTCAAATCCCCGCTCAGCCACGAAGCTTCCTGGGTGACCTTGGGCCAGTCACTATCTCTCAGCCCCACCTACCCACAGGGTTGTTGTGAGGACAAAAAGGAGGGGAGGAAATATGTACACCACTCTGAGCTCCTTGGAGGAAGGGAGGTATAAAAATGTGAAAAATAAATAAAACAAACAATTAATATAATTAATGAGCGAATATACTGGATGATGCCTTGGAAGGAGAATGAGGAGACCTGACAAGCCCTGTGGGTTACAAGCGGCTCATCTTGCAGGTAGGTCTAAAAGGGGGATTTTGTATTTTCCATAATTGATTTCTAGACGTTTCTATCCTGCCTTTTGGTCCCCAACAAGCATCAGTCATCTCTGCAACAGTGAGGCACAGCAGGCCTGTCAGGGCACAAGTTCCAGCCCCACACGCCCCATTTCTATGGGGCAATCCTGAGAGTGAGAAGTAAGAAGAGGGGCAATTCAAGCCTTTGCTTCTTACCCACCAGGAGGCCATCATCCCGTAATTCTTACCCAGAAGTAATTCTTACCCAGAAGTAATTCTTACGTAATTCATCCTGTCCTTACCCAGAGAGGCCACGATCCCGTAATTCTCCAGCATGACTTCCCTGTAGAGAGCCTTTTGGCCTGGATCCAGCAGAGCCCACTCCTCCTCTGTAAAGCGCACAGCCACCTCCTCGAAGGACACCAGACCCTGATAGGAGAAAACAGTCTCCCTTCACAAATAATGCCAGACCCTTTTAACAGCAGATCTCTCTGCCGTGTCGCTTACAGTCTGAAAAGAGAAATTAAGGTGGGAGCAACTTTGTATTTTCCTGCAGTATCTTCGGCAAACAGGCCAGTTGCTTTTTTTTCTTCTTTTTTCCGACAGGACAAAAGCCTCCCTTGTGTGACACTCACAATCCTGAAGGGAAATACCCCATGGCTCTTTCAGTGGAAGAGCCAACTCCAGTGTTGGGGGCCAGAATTCTGACATGCACATGTGCCGTCTGTCTTGCACATGTGCCCTCTGTCAACCTCCATCATGCTGCTGTGCCAAGTTCCTTTTCTACCTTTCTTTCCTGATCCTTTTTTACCTGTCTTTCATCTCCGGGACCTCCTCCCCCCAGCGTTGCTTTGCTTTCCTGGTTTCCACTTGTGTGCAGAATTCCTTCTCGCAGCACGCCCTGTCCGTCCAGGTGTCTCTGAGTCTCGCAGCTGTTTGCCAGCTCTGTGCTCAGCTCCGAAGGTTCCCCTGGGAGCCATCTGCTGTCTGCAGCCAGGTCAGAACCTCAGCCTCCCTTCAGCCATCTCCTCTTCCTCACACACAGACACAGACAAGCCCCCTGCTACGCCCACGTAGCAGCTATTCAACAATCAAAATGAAAGACAAATCATGACACGAAAACAGCCAGCAGGAGCAGCTGGGTCCCGGTGCTCCACTGGGAGAGGGCAGAAGCTCCCCGGAGGGCGTCGCAGGGCACTTCACATTCTTTCTGTGTCGTGTGCGACTTTGACTCCTGAGCGGCTGGGAAGAAAAGGCTCCCTGCCTCTCCGCACTCCAGCCGTGAGATCAAAGGGCCCCCAGATGCCATGAAAAAAAGGGAGCGTGCCAAGGAATATCTAGCTGTATGTCAAGTCAGTTAAATAATCTCAGACAAACTACAACAGTTTAATGGTCACCTGACCAGCATTCCAACCCTTCGAGGTCTGTGGAGTTCATACACAGTCTTCTGGGTGGACAGATCGGATATCTTGTAGCACCAGGAAAAAAAAAAGCTTTCAAGGCCTGCAAGGAAGAAGGAGGCACCCAAGCTGTTTCTGGCACGTTGCCCTGGTGACCGGCCCCTTACCTGAGCTGTAGGCATCGTGGCCAATTCTGCTTCACACCAAAGAGGAGACGGCCTGGAACTTGGCCTAGAACGTGGCCCTTCTGCACTTCCACGGCCTGTGAAGGAGAGAAAGGTGATGGAAAGACTTGCACTCTTCATATGTTTTTGAACTCACTTCCTTGTGCAATTCTCTTCCCCTTTGCTCCATAGCTCTGATTCTGACCCAGAAATGCCCCAATGGGGTGAGCCCCACACATGTAAATTCCTTTTCTTGCACTTCTTCCTTCTGCCACTTTCTCCCTGTTTCTTCCCCTCTCTGCCTGTCTAGTCGCCTCCCTCCCCTCCTCGAATTCTCCTTGCGAAATCTGCTCCTTAAAGCCTTTCCAGGCCCACCAAGACCCGCCTGTCCTATTTTCTGCCTCGGTTCAAACTTCCTGCTGTGATTCTTTCACAAAGTTGAGTCCCTGAGATAGAGATGTAGCAGCTGCAAGACAGGAGCTGTATCCATTCCAGGGGATGTCCTGTACCTCGGACCAGGGAAGCTGATGTGGGGGAAACCCTGATTTGCAGGTGCAGGGGGTGGAAGAGGGTTGTATGTAACTGGGGCGTCTTGCAGGGCTGTTGCCCCAAACAGACACTTCAGTCCCAGGTGGGGGCCCAGTTATCTCTGTAAGTGGAAAGAGACCCCCCCTCCCCGAGACACACATTGAAGGATGCAGATAGTTTCACGTGGGCTCTGCAAGGAGGCCGCTCTCTGGAGGGCAGACATTTGGGGCTGTATCTTCCCCGCTCAGGTGCTAAGGGACTTACCCTGCTTCGTGCTCCAGGAGTAAAGAAGCTTATGACAGCTAAACCATAAAACCCAATATTAGAAAGTAAATTAAAACACGCACACGCACACACACAGTTTCAAAACACACAACAGCAGAACAGATTCAAGTCCACAATATTGTTCTCCAGCGTCCCTCCTACATCTTGTTTTTTTTCCATCGGCTCTGCAAGGAGGTTGCTCTCTGCAGGGCAAACATCTGGGGCTGAATCTTCTCTGCTCAGCTGCTAAGGGGCTTCCCTGCCTTGCCCTCCTCACTTCCTCCTTCTGAGAGCATCAACACTCTAAAGAACTCTCTCAGGTTTATTCACTTTCAAGTTTATTCTGCAGAGCAAAATTCACAAAATTCACATCATTATGAATGCCTCATCATGTATGCTGCTAGAAATGGAGACAGGAGGTACAAAGTGGACAAGGAGGCTTCCAAAATGAAATCAAAAATCCCAAAAATCTGCGGTGTGGTTGCGCCGTGGGGGGCGTAAAGGATTACGGCCGCGCGTTTTTATGGGGGGGCGTCAAGGGTTTGGGCCCCGGATCAAAAATGGTCTGGCTCCTCCTCTGACTCTCTGGTCCTTCTGGATCAGGCTCAGATGCTGGAAGGATCCGCTGCAGTTGCAAAATCCAGCTCTCTTATTCTTTTTATCCCACCTGCCTTTGTTAAAACCAGCAGCAAAGAAAAAGCCGAAGAACACAGAATGAGAGATATACAGTAAATCTAAACTGCAACACAGGTAAAAGGCACCCAGCCCCATAGCAGTTCCAGGAACAGGTTTGGGCTTCAAATTCTGGGCTTCAGTGTCCCCTCCACACGCCACAGAGTTTTGCATCATCGGCTTCTTCAGTGCTGAATGGCCCCTTCTGGCCCCCTCTGCTCCAGCTTTTCCCCGTACAACCCCCCACCACGGAAATAAAGCCATAGAAGGGGGATTGTGGCAGCTCGTCTTCTCCCTCCCGGAAGCCAAGCAGAGCAAAACTCTGGTGCTCTTCTCCTCCTCCTCCTCCTCCTCCTCGCTGCCCAACTGGGGGCTGCTCTCCCCCTCCTCTCCCTTTGTTTCCCCACTCACCGCAGTCCTGGGACCCCCCTCCCCTCCCCCAAAGGGATTTGCTCTCACCACAGAGGATAATGACCCCACACACTTGGGTGAGGGAAAGGAAGGAAGTGGGCGGAGCAGGAACTGACTTCCTCACACACACCCCTTTGGCCCTCTAGGAATCCGGCGTCGCTCCTTTTAACCCTCAGAGTGCCTGTCACCCGAGAGGAAAGACTCTTTGTAGTGGTTCCTTCCAGTCTCGCCCCTCCAACTCCCCGGCGGGACGGGGAGGGAGGCGCATCTCCTCCAACGAGAGCGGCACAGACTCTGCGGCTTCTCCTGGGGCTGATCTTCTTCTCTCCCTGGGCTGCAGGAGGCCAACAGGGAGCGATTTTAGAGCAGACCTTCGGTGCCACAACTTGGATACCGGCCGCACATTACACAGCTGAGCACCGCAAACTCACCCCGATGATTATAAAAAGGAGCCAAGACAAGAGTGGGTCACCAGCAGCATCTGTGTCCAGCCCTGAATGTATGTGGGTTCGTACACCTGGGCCAATCCTCTGCTCAAAACCGGTTTTCATTCAACCCACATACAGACTTGTCTCATATCAAAGTCCACCTTCTGAAAGCCTTTTCTGCTGCAAATGGAGAGACAGATTCCCCTCCACACTGTCTTGTGAAATTGGACCCTTTCTGGGACCATCAGAGGTTTGGATGACAGATGTGTTTGAACAAGGTTTGAACAAGCCACAGGCATTGGGAGTAGGAATTGGGGTCTGCTGGGCATCCGAAGGCATGCAAGGCCAGGGGGGGGGAGAGTCAGCCCTATTGGATGTGGAATTCCTTTTCGATTTTTCCTCAGGGAACCTCCCTCACCCAGGCTGAGTGCTAGCAATAAAAAACTGAGGCAGTGGTAAAGTGGCTCGCCCTGCAGGCCTTGGTCTCTACATGCCTTATCACAACAACAGTCAGGAGAAGAAGCAGCAGCAAGAAAAAAGGAGAGAAAACAAAAAAGACAGTTAGGCCACACCCCAAGAATCACAGTCTGCCCCCTTCTGGATACAGCCGGAGTTGTGCCAATTCCAACAAGCCCCCCCCCCCTTCTTCAAGCCATCCAAGCTAGTGGCCATCCCCACCCCTTCTGGCTCCTTCTGTCTGTCCTAAACCTCCCACCAATCGGTTTCATTAGGTCACCCCTGGTTCTAGTTTTGATGGCCATTGTTTGTCTGGGCTTACAATATCTCTAACTCTGCCTGAGTCCACCGGGGCTGCTGGTGGCTTAGTGGTTAAGCCGCTGAACTGCAGAACGGAAGGTTGGTAGGACAGCAGTTCGAGACCCGAATGCCGCGTGACAGAGTGAGCTCCTGTCTCCTGTCCCAGCTCCTGCCAACCTAGCAGTTCGAAAGCAAGAAATTGCAAGCAGATAAATAGGTACCACTGCGGCGGGAAGGTAACAGCGTTCCGTTAGTCATGCTGGCCACATGACCATGGAAGCATCTTTGGACAGCGCTGGTTCTTCAGCCTTAGAAATGGAGATGATCAGCGCACCCTAGAGTCGGACAAGCGTCCACAGGGTCTACCACCAAATCCACGGGGGCCTGGGCCTCGCTGTGTTGCCCGCTGGGTTGTTCATCTCGCTGCCTCCACTCCTTTAAGTGATTAACATGGATAACCCGCTTCTGATTGGGCCGGGGTCTGCAGTCTATTTCATAGGTGAGGGGGCCTAGAACCTTAGCCACCGTGAAGGGCCCCACCCATGGTACGCGTAGCGTAGTCCATGATAACGAGTGTGAAGCGGTGTCCCCGGGCCGTCCTGGGGAGGGGCCCTATAAAGTCCATGGCGATCTGCTCAAAGGGTATGCCCACCGAGGGCAGGGGGCAGAGCGGGGCCTGAGGAGGAGCCCTGCTATTTCCTTTTTGGCAGATGGGGCAGCTTTGACAGTGTTTCCGGGCATCAGTGTCTACTGACGGCCAGAAGAACTGTCTCAAGATCCGATTGACGGTCTTTCTATGCCTCTGGTGTCCGGCCCAGTCGACGTCATGGACCCAGGCTAGCACCTCTGGTCACTAGCACCCGGGCTAGCACCTCAGTTGTTTCAAAGGTTCCATTCCTGACAGGGGCTTGTTCAACCTCCACCACAGCCCATCCTTCTGCTCAACTCTTGGCAGTCTCTGGGCCCTCCTCTGATCTATCACTTGCCCCTTTCTCACTGCTACGCTGGAGCTGAGGGACTCCAGAGTCGGGTCCTCTTGTTGTGCCTGTCGAAAGAGGGGGTCTTGGGCCCAACCCGTATCTTGGGATTTGAGTAGCGGGGCGGGATCCGACATAGGGGTTCTTACCTCCTGTGGCATAGAAGGGCCTTCTCCGGGGTCCTCCATCAAGGGGGCCGATAGCTCCTTCACCAAGGTCATCTGCAGCAGGTCCTGGAAGAGTGGGGTGTCTCTCCCCAATAGCAGGGGTATGGTAGCTCCTGGACCCTTACAAGGGGCATCTGGTGAGTTCTGCCAGCGTATGCTAAGTTGACCCGTACCACGGGTAGCTTCTGAGTATGTCTATGGAGGCAGGCTACTGTGGCCCAGCAGTGGGGCGGTAGGCCCGCAGGGAGAAGGTGAGACCGCACGAGAGAGACTGAGCTGCCGGAGTCTAACATGGCCGGAGTCTAACACGGAGTCTAATAAGCCGCTTCCACAGGCGTACTTTGCATTTGAGTACGGGATTCTGCTTTGGGGCAGTGGACTGCTGGCTCAAACCCAGCCAGACGGTGTCGCACTCCATAAAGGGGCAATCCCTTTTATAATGCCTCATCTGCCCACAAGTAAGGCACGGGCCTTGCAGTGCCATCTTTTCTTCCTCTGGGGTACCCCGTCGCAGTGGAGAACTCTGGAGGGACCGAGGTGTCTGAAAGGGGAGGGACTCAGGGTCCCTCAAGCTTGCTGGTGGTCCTCTTCCGCTGGTTCCTGCCCCTTGAAGCGAAGCCCAGGGGCGGCCTCTGGGCCCAAAGCGAGCCCAACTGGGCTGGGGTATCGGGGTGGCCTGTCCTCTTCGGCCTAGCCTGGGCAAGGCCGCACCTAGGGGGTTGTCAGTCCGTCTCTCGGGCCACCCCTCATTCCCACCCATTTACATATAATTTTTGAAGAGGGTGGTAGCAGTTTTTAAATCTGCTGGCTTGTTGCGGGCGACCCATACCCGAGCGGCTGAGGGAAACATCTGATATAGCTGGTCTAGAACCACCTGCTCGACAATCCTCTTACCATCCGTTGTTGTGGGCTTCAACCATCTTGTGGCAGCCTCGTGGATCTCAGCTATGACGGCCTGTGGGCGGTCTCCTTTCTGGAACCTAATGTTGTGAAACCGGAGTCTAAAGAAATCATTAGAGATCCCGTACCAGTCTAGGATCGCTTGCCGTACCTTGTCATAATCTTTGGTCTTGTCTTGGGACATGGCCCTCCAAACGGTCTGGGCGGGGCACGTCAAGTAGGGGCTCAGGATATAGGGCCATTGGTTCTTGTCCCACCGAGCCACTGTTGCCGTGCGCTCGAACGTGACCATGAAGGCTTCAATGTCATCTTCAGCCGTAAGCTTGGTCAATTTGTACTGGGGACAGGAGTTAGCCAGGGGTGCTGCGGGCGTGGTCGTTAGTGTAATCTTTGAGAAGCCCTCCCGGATACCCTGGATTATGGCCGCCTGATCTTCCTTAGACTGCTGGTACATCTCTTGGACGAGACGGGTCTGGTGGTCCGCTAACTATTGTCCAAACTGTGTGAAGTCTACTGGGGCTGCCATGTCCGCGATGCCCTGGGCGGAGGTCTTACCCTGCCCGCAGTCTCCACCAGGTTGTAGGCAGACCCCTTGGGGTGAGTCGGGAAGGGGGGTGCTGAAGGGGAGTAACCCCTCTTCAGGGGCTTCCCCAGGTACCCCTGTCCCCTGAGCCTCCAGGGGGCTGCCAGCTGTTGTTCCAGTTAGGCAGAGGATATGGCCAGCCTGAGGAGGAGGAGGCCCACGTGGCCTCAGAGTACGAGGAGGGCGGGCGTTCCCTTACCCTGGCGGCCACCTCTCCTCTCTGGTCGGCTGGTCTCAGGCTAGGAGGGAGGACACGACCTCTCTCCAGCCTCGCAGCCAACTGATTCATCACCGGCCCTGGCTCCCTTATATACCTCCTTTCGCTGTAGTCCCGCCTCCTGGGGTGATTGACGGGTGAACGAGCCTATCGGCTCATTGCCTGGACGTTCCCTGGGATTGCGTCAGTCCCTTTTCCCTTGCCCAAGCCGGCAAGGGACTCCTGCTCGTCGGCGGGGCCAGGAGACCCTCCGCAGGCCCCGTCCTCGGCCCCGGCGAACGCGGGCGCTCTCTGGGGTCGAGCGACGGACCCACGTCTCCTTCGGGGCTCGCAGCGGTCCGCCATGAGTCCCGGAGTTCGTCTGAGTGAGGACGTGGGGGAGAGCCGCTCCTCCCGCCCCCATCTGGGAAGGTAAGTACGGGGCCCCCGGGGATACCCAGACATGGTTTGTTGAGAACAGCACATGTGCCCATCTCCTCACAGCCCAGATCCCTCTCTCAGGATGAAATACAATCTTTCTCCAGATGGATTTTCTAGCCACCCCTCCTGTTCAGAGCACCCAAGAGGTGCAAGTGATTTCAGCTCATTTTAGTCCGGTGAGCAGACAACCAGCCCTGAGGCTGCAGGTAGCAAAAAAGAAGAAAAGGTTCCGCGAGAGCAGGGCGCCAAAAAATGAGCTCGAAAAACCCAGTACTGGTGGAAAAGGAAAGATCTTTACTTCGCTAGCAAAGGACACAGATTACAGCAGCAAAATGTGTAAAGTAATACAGAGATTTATATACATTTCATTATTACGTTTAGAACCATGGAGGACATTGTTTACAGAATACGTAAGAAAGAAGCACCAATACAGAGAAGGATCCAAGAAGGTACACTTTGATGCAGCCTATAAGATGTTGGATTCAAACTTCCCACCAATGAGATCAGCAGCAACATTTGTAATACATTGACCAATAAAAAGAGAGATTTTATTATAAACCAATGAAGTGTGTGATGCTTTGTGTTTGTGGGATCCAATGGGGTGGGGGTTCTGGAGGTATTGTGTGATACAGGTAATTGGATTATTCCCCTAGACATCCTGCCTAAGGTGAAGTGAGGTTTTCCTGTTTTTATAAATGGGGACTTTTGTGAAGCCACAAAAGCAGAGATTTGACCAGATTGTCCATGTGTAACTGATAAAGGAGCCAGTCCCTTTAGCACAATGAAGCACATTGACAAACATTTGAATTATTGTAGCAAAGATGTTTAGAAACAATGATTCCAGGGTGGAGGGGAAGTGGTGGTGTTTGCAAGAGAGGGCACACAAAGAGACAAGTCTTACTCATGAAAATGGTGATGATCCAAGCCATTGCTGTGCCCCTAGCATTTCCCTTTTTCCCTGCCCCCAGTAGGTGCCCAGGTAGAAGACACCCAGCTGAGGACAGCACAGAACAGGAGCAGTAGGTTAAAATGGCGTAGGTTATGTTCTTATAATAGTCTCCCCCAAAACTCCCGGCAACGTGGATCCCTATGGGAGGTGGCCCCATGCCACCTGCGTTAAACCCCCACTGCGTCCTTGCAAAGGGGAGGTGATGGGACTTGAACCGCACTCACCCCCAGGCTTCCCAGGCCCCCCCCAGGGAGGATGTTGGGACTTGAACCCAACTTTTACGACCGCTAGATATGGTGCGTTGTTCAGGAGCTCTTCCGTACAACGGGAGGCTAACCTCCTTTGAACGGGAGGATCGGGACCCTTTCTGTGCAAGGACCCATCCGTGAGGAGACCCCGATGATTTTTGGACAGAATCCGGAAACATAACCTTCAGGGATTAGCCAGAAACACATCAACAAACTCAAACAGTCTTCCCCATCATGATACAAGCTCCTGCCTCTTAGGAGAGGACATAGGTTCACTATTATTAAGTTCACTCTCCCTCTTAATAATCTTTTAATTCAAGAATTGCTGCATCTCGCGTCTCTCTTGGCTGTGCGCCCAGACAGTAAATCCCCTTAAGGATGTATAAGTGGATTAAAATCTTAGGGAGTTAAGCAATTTAAAGGATTAAGTAGGGACAGAGTGAACTTTGCAGGTTGCTGCTTCTCCTTGTGGTGGGGAAGAGGGCTTGTGGCAGGCGCGTGTCTGTGAACTCCTGCCCTCCACAGGCACACGTCTCCAATTAAGGGTGCACGCAAACCGCACCCTTCACTGCGCGAATGGCTCCATCAGCGAGGGGGCGGGGCCTCCTCCCTCCGGTTGCTGAGCGTGGTACTAGGACGGGGCTCGACTTATGGTCGGGCCCCAAGCTCAGAAACGCCACTGAAGGCAGGACTTCCACATACTGCATTCAGAACCAGGATACCTTTCTCCCCACATTGGAAAAGTGGGCCTGAGGGTGGGCGGGGCTGGGACGACGGACCGAAGACGTGATTCCAGAGAGCTCTCTGGAGCCGCGCCGCAAAGCAGTGGAATTCCCTTGATCCAGGCTGGATCGGGGCCACCTGCATCAGGAGAGATGTAGATGAGAGATTGGGGAGCAAACTGAGGGAAACTGGTCAAGGCATTGAGCCAGTTTCTGCTTGGTATTCCCTTTTCTGTCCCTGCTTTGTCGCAGACACCATTTTGGTGACTGTGAAGGCTCGCGTTGCCGCTCACCCGGACAAGAGGAAAAGATTTATTTTAAAGTAGACTCCTTCAACGTACCAACCTTGGACTGGAGTAAGAGTTTCTCTGCTGATCTGGAAGAGGAGCGGTGAGTGGGAAGACAGGAAGGCTGAAATTTATAGGCATCTAAAAGAAGCTAAGGGGATAGGGGTGGATCTCCCCCCCCTTACATGGACTCTGCTTCCCTCTTCTTTGTCTGAGCTGTGCTTGTTAAACTGAGACATATTGAATTACAGAAGGAGCTGCATTCCTTTGATTCAGTCTGGGAAGTTAACCCTGAATGTGCCAAGATGTGGTCTGGGACTATGTACTCAGTGGAATTTGGCTTTGAATCTATTATTAGTTTTAATTTGGATTATGAACTGTGATGCTTCGTGTGTCTTAAGTGGAAAAGTTGGAAGTTGCAAGCAGGACAGTTGCTTTTCGTTGCAGCAGGAGATGATGGAATTTTTGCAAGATATGTGGGCCAGCATTAATCAATTAAAAGAGACTCTAAATATACTTTTGTTAAATCAAAATAAAGCCTCTGGAGAAAGACAACAGATATTGATGCAATTGAAGCAGATGCAGGATGCAAGACTTTTGAAGACACGGGCTGCAGTAATTACAGAGGAGATTGTAGAAATTCAGATCATGGAAGAAGTATATAAGACCTCTGAACAACTGGAGGCTCCAACTTTTAAACGGCAAACAGAAGAACTTACAGTAATCCAGGTTATGGAAGAATTAGACAAGTGGTCTGAACAACAGGAGGCTGCAACCTTTAAATTGCAGATGGAGAGAGCAAGTTTCATGTTTAGAATACAGAATTTTTTTGCAAAGGACCGAGAAGATTTCTATTGGACTCTTATGGCGTGGTTGATAAAAGATTTGCAGATTCTGGAGGCAGAGGTGTTAGAAATTAGGAAGGGAACAGGTTAGATATAAAGTTTTCTGATAAAATAACTGGCTGGGTAAAAACATTAGAAGTAACGAACAGACCACAGTGGATAATAGATTTTCATAATAGACAATATAAAGAATTGATTGTATGATAAATATGTATGAAGTTTATAATTTTTTCATTGGATTTTGAAACAGTTAAGATATTATGACATTGGGGTTATAAATTTAGGTTGAGAGATTTATCTATTAGAGTAAGATTAGATTTGGAACTTAGGTTATAAAATGGTTAAACTTCTATATAAAGGATTTTATATAAAATATTTTATCGAGGGTGGTTAACATCAAAGAAGTTAAGTAAGATGCTGATGAAAGTGTAAAGTATTTGTTGGAAAGTTAATATGTTTTGGAGGAGGCTTCCTCTGATTTTGGAAGAGATATTATATGGCACGCTGTTGTTTTTATAAGATTTGTTTTTATTCAATATGATGATATCAGTAATGTTTTAAAGAGATAAACATATTGTTGTATATACGCTTATTGATATATGCTCAGCAGTGAAAAGTTGAGATTGAAATTGAGATTATACTAGATATTGAAGAGTTAATGATTAAGATTTATATTTGAGGGATTTGGATGTTTAAATTTAAGGTTTAGGAGATGGAAATGTAAAGAAGAGAACAGACTGGTAGTAATTATTTTATGTATTGATGTCCAGGAGGTGGAAATTGAGTAAATATGGTGCTAACTTAAGTTAGTAAGAGAACAGAGTGGTAGCAATTATTTTATTTTGATTAGATGGAAAGGTTATTATAAAAAAGAATATTATCATTATATGTATTGATGTGCAGGAGGTAGAAATTGAGTAAATATGACGGTAACTTTAGTTAGTATAATTGAATAGTTGAAAGAGTCATTCTATGATATATTGATGTCCGGCTTGTTAGTGTTCCTAATGTGTCATGTTGATATCCCCCAGTTTGTCATTCCCTGTTGTATCATTTTTGTTGTTAGGTAGGTAGTTAGTTAGTTAGGTAGTTAGATAGTTAGTTAGTTAGTATTTTTATTATTGTATTGTCTTGTGTTTTATTGTTGTTAAATAAAATAAAAAATATATTAATAAAAAAAAAAATAAAAAAAAAAAAAAAAGGAAAAGTGGGCCTGAGGAAAGGCTGTCAGCAGGTGAATCAGGGACAGAGCTTTTGATACAGAGGAATGGTTTAGAATGAGAATTAGAATCCTTTATTGTTATATACAGCAAAGACAGAAAACCATAACATACATAGAGGCAGCCAGAAGGCAAGTTGACTTCCATACTATGCAGCTCGGTCAACTGTTGCAGAAAAGCTGCCACCCACCGTCCCAATTCTTTCCGCAGAAGAGTCATTTACAATAGAACATATCTTAGCCGACAGAAGTCTTTAATATCCACCCTAATATCCTGAAGTGGCTTTGGAATATCTGTCTCGTCCAGAAACTAATATTCTAGTTCAGGCGTTCCCAACCTGTGGTCCGCGTACCCCTTGGGGTACGCGGACCACAGGCCGGGTGTACGCGAGATGCTGCCCATTTTCAGCTGCTGCAATCAGCAGCTGATAACGGGCAGCTGTTAATGGTTTTTTTCCCAGGTTGCAGCGCAAGCGTGTACTCCTGCTTGCGCTGCAACACAGGGAAAAAGGCTACAGCCCAGTGATGTCCCCGATAGCTCCTCCTACCTGTTCTCCTGGGCACCACCATCTTGGATCTCGTGAAATCTTGCTAGATCCAAGATGGCGCCGCCCAATTCTCACAAGATATTGGCGCCACCATCTTGGATCTCGTGAGATTTTGCGAGATCCAAGATGGCGGCGCCCAAGAGAACAAGAAGGAGGAGCTACCGGGGACATCGGCTGGGCTGTAGCCATTTTTTCTGGGTTGTAGTGCGACTGGGAGGACCCACCCATGCCGCAACCCGGAAAAGGCACTTTAACAGGGGGTACGCGGGGGCAGTAGTGTTTACACTGATGCAACACCCTCACGTGCTGCCACAAGCTCCGCCCCACGTATGTGTGATGTCACTTTCGGCACGAAGCCGCTGAATTTTGGCGGCGGCATGAAAGCGCGCGCGCACACACACACACACACACACACACACACACACACACACACACACACACACACACACACACACCCCGGTGTGTTCGCAGCCTTTTCTGGGACGTATGGAGTGATCCTACCGGGCCTCCCAGGCTCCGTGCGACATAAAAAAGGTTGCGAAAATGGCGGGGTGTGTGTGCTTTGGCGCCGTGGAGGGCTAGTGTATTGTTGCGTCTAAAGGGAAACTGACAGAAAGACTTTCTTTGATTATTTGCTGGTTTATTGTTGAAGTTTATATTTCCAGATTCTAGGCAGGAATCCACAGAGTTTTACCACGAACATGCTCCAACACAGGAGGAGGTGCTGGAGAAGACTCCTGAGAGTCCCTTGGACTGCTAGGAGATCAAATCAGTTAATCCTAAATGAAATCAACTCTGACTGTTCCCTGGAAGGACAGGTACTGAGGCTGAAGCTCAAATATTTTGGCCACCTAATGCGAAGAGAGGACTCTCTGGAGAAGACTCTGATGCTGGGAAAGATTGAAGGCAAAAGGAGAAGGGGAAGGCAAAGGATGAGATGGTTAGACAGCATCACCAATGCAACGAACATGAAAATGAGCGAACTCAGGAAGATAGTGGAGGACAGGAAGGCCTGGCGGGATATGGTTCATGGGATCACGAAGGGTCGGACACCACCACTCTCTAATTTAGGGGGGACAGAAGCTGGGAGTTTGAGTCTTGTTTGGACCTGTCTATGCATCCACTCTCCCATTCAGATCTTGTCAGCCTACCCCACCCCTTGCCACCCTGGCCATAGGGAGGCATGAATCACCTAAAGGTGCTGCCACACCTACAGCCCAGACCCCATTGGCTAAGAATTCACACCAGCACAGCACTTCTCATTGGCAGAGGCGTCGCGGCAGCTAAGGCCGAGGAGGGGGCGACTGCGTGCGCGCCCGCCTTCTCCCTCGAAAGCCCTGGAGCGTCCGCCACGACCGGCGGCCAGGGCTTTCTGAAGGCAGCCGCTGCGTCGTGGCCTTATTTATACTTTTTTTTCTGTACATACGCAGAATGTTTAACGTTTAACATTCTGTGCATGTGCAGGAAAAAAGTATAAATAAGGCCACGACGCAGTGGCTGCCTTCAGAAAGCCCTGGCCGCCGGTCGTGGCGGACGCTCCAGGGCTTTCTCAGGTTCCGAGGCCGGGCAGGCGCTCCAGGGGAATGCCGCCCGAATGCCGCCCGAGCCGCGGAGCCGCTGCGAAAATACTTTGGCATATAGAATTACTTAAGTAACAGGTTGGCACATAGAGTGCGTAAGGGGGGTGGTAACCGCACAATGTACCCCTGACCTGAAGAAAGCACATCAACAGGATGTTCTCTAAAACAGGGGTTCTCAATCTGTGGTATGGGTACCCCTAGGGGTACGTGGACCTCTTGCTGGGGGTACACCAAGCCTGCCCCTTATCTGCCCCATCAGCAGCTAATTAAGTATTAATTAAAATGGATTTTAAATTTGAATTATTTTCGGAGCCCTTCTATCTCTCTGATTTTGGTTTTGGGCTTATTTTTGTATTTTGGAAAATGTACTTTGGTGGGGTGTGGGAGGAAGGAGCTGATTTTGAGAAGTGTGATTTGGAGAAAAAATAGATCCTTGCATGTGTCACTCACTCACTCACTCACTCACTCATTCACTCACTCACTCACTCACTCTCTCTCTTTCTCTCTCTCTCTCTCTCTCTCTCTCTCTCACACACACACACAGTTAAGACATTTTTTCACATTTAAAATTGTTTTAGTACTTTTTTATTTAATGACTAATTACCTAATTAATTCATTGATTGATTAATCCAATTAATTAGCAGTTAATTAACAGGGGTACTTCAGAAAATTGGACCATGATAGGGGGTACCCGGGACGCCAAAGGTTGAGAACCCCTGCTCTAGAATATAGGAATTGTTTGAGACAGGAAGATGGCTTAATGAGATTTTAATTGCTTTGGGGTTGTTTTTGCCAAGAATTAGAAGTTTAATGGTGGGAACCAGAAGATTTGGTGGGAAACATCTTGATGTATGACGCAAATGACTTGTATTGTTGAAACTATAAGTATGGCTTTGACATTTGTATTGGTGTGCTTTTGACTGGAGCACCCGCTCCAAGCACCACTCAAGCAGAACCAATAAGCCCCTCCTTTATGAGCACAACTTGCTGTCAGATTCTCAGATTGTCACATCTCAAGAATCACATTCCTCCTCCAGAACAAAGGCAGGACTTCCACATACTGCATTCAGAGCCGGGATACCCTTCTCCTTCCCCCAGACTCTCCCCCCATTGAAAACGTGGGCCTGAAACTCAGGAGGTGAATCAGGGACAAAGCTTTTGATACACAGAGAGAAGGCTGTTTGTAGTTATGGACAGTGTAAGAATTTAGAATGAGAATCCTTTATTGGCATATTATACAGCAAAGACAAAAAGCCATAAAATACATAGAGTCAGCCAGAAGGCAGGTTGACTCCCATATCACGCAGCTCGATCAACTGTTGCAGAAAAGCTGCCACCATCCCAGTTCTTTCTGCAGAAGAGTCATTTAGAATAGAACATATCTTAGCCAACAGAAGTCTTTAATATCCACCCTAATATCCTGACGTGACTTTGAACTATCTGTCCCGTTCAGAAACTAATATTCTAGTTAACTTCATAACAGCTCTGATGTTGCTGCTGTTTCTTGTACAGATATACAAAACGCGGCAGGTGGGGGGCAACGGGGCAGCGAGCGACCTACCTTTTTAATGGTCTCCAAGAACCCCCACCCCGGCTTCTGCGTGTTTTTTTCCTGGAGACCCAGGTGGCAGCAAAAGAGGTGAACAGGGTGGGATCAACAGGCTGGGCCGGGGGCTGGGCTCGCAAGTTGGGTCTCTAGCAAAAGTGGCTGTTGCCCCCTTTTTTTGCTGGAGACTGGCAGTGGCAGCAGCAAAGGCTGGTGGTGGTGACAGGCTGGGTTGGGCTGGGGGGCAACAGTGTCTTTAAATTTATTTTTTAAACAGACTTTTAAAGAAATTATATATATTTTAAAAACCGGGGGTTGTGATGTCACCCTTGGAAGTGACATCATGCTCACGCCACTTCCAGGGGTGACATTTTGAATTCCGCTCCCGGGTACCACAGTGGCTAGCTATGCCACTGACTGTAAATCAGGGATTATATCAGTTCGTGATGGGCAGCTGCTCAGTCGTTATCTGAAGCAGTGTGGTGTAGTGGTTAGAGTGAAGGACTAAGGGAGACCCTGATTCACATTCCCAATCAGCCATAAACCTCCCCAGTGACCAATCATCAGATCTCTCAGGCTGCAGTTCTTCGTGCACTTTCCTTGAAGTAAGCCTCATGGAACCCAGTGCAACTGGTGGGATATGGTTCATGGGATCACGAAGGGTCGGACGCGACTTAACGACTGAACAACAACAACATACAGTATTTGTATTTATTATTAAAACATAAAACAATACATATTTCGCAAAGTTATAGCAAGCGCGAAGCAATACATCCTACTAGCATACTATTCACTATTTTCTACATATAATATCCAACTAAGCCAAAATATCACCCACATTCTATTCATTAAATCCGCATATCATCACATCGTTCTTCTCCCTCTTGGAAAATAATTCCTCACGTAGTGAAGTCCTGACGTTTCGTTCCTACCTCGGAACTTTCTCAAAGGAACAATCCAAGAAATGTGGCTGCTGCTGTGCCCCCCCCCCTTCATACTTTCCCATGGAACTTCTGTGTGTGTGTGTCCCCCTTTATACTTCTGGAACTGGTAGGGCTGGAACATTTAAAAACAAAGCTCTCCATATAAAGTTCTTCACCATGAAAGGCTGGCTTGGAAAGATTGCTCTCCCAACAGCGAAAGAGATCGAAGGGGGGAAAGAGACAAAAAGAGAAGATGCACGTTTGTTAATCCTCCTCAGCTGGCTCAGGCTAGGGAGAAGACGTGCACACCTGCACACGCGCGGAAAGGGGGCTGAGAGTGCGGGGGGGGGAAGAGAAGGGATGAGAAGCCTGGTTTGGAAAGGGCCGGGGGGGCTGAAGGGGGGGAAGAATACGAACGCGGACAGACGAATCACACCGGAACTCTCAAAGGCATGGGCTGGACAGGCAGCATGGAAAGGCTGGCGTGGGATGTGAAGTCGAGGCGTCCCCATGAGCATCCCGCCCCTTCTCCAGTGTCCCCTGTTAACCCTTTCATGTCTCTTCCTTACCCTTCCTCCTTCTCCTGGCCGGCTGAAGCCAAAAGCTGCTGCTTCTGTCTTGGGAAGGGCGGGCGGGCAGTTTGGGATGAGCGAGGGGAGTGGTGGAGAAGTGCTCTGTCTGGGGAGGGGAGTGGATACTTTTGCACATTTCTCCACAAACTTGCTTTTTCAAAAGAAAGTTGAGCATGTTTGCCCGTTGTGGATACATGAGATGAAGTTATCCGTGTACTCTCGCCCCTGCCCGCTTTGGGGGGGGGGTGTCTCAGCAGGAAGCGCATGGAAGACGCTGTGGCTGAGCTCTGCGTGCGCAAGTGCTTGAGAAGGAGGCACTTTCTCTCCCCTTTCCAGTTCAGACCCTGCCTACGTACCAGCAGCTGAGATGCTGCTTCTGTCTGCCTTTTCTTAACCTCTCTTAACCCAGCTCTGGCCAGGCTCGTTTCTGTGTGTCGCCCCTTGTGTCCCCTTGCATGCAGCTAATGCCAGCATGCAGATGTCTGTTATATAGACACCCCTCCCTCTCCCTGTGAGCGCCAGGGGCGCGCTGAGGCTCCAAGCACCGCCTCTCCCTCAAGCTGCACTTGGCCGGGTCTTGCTGCACCCCTGCTCTTTCCCTCCGGAGCACGAGGTGGAGCCTGCCAGGTCCCGGCTCGTTTTGCAGTTGATACACCGCAGCTGTACAGAGATCCTCCACTGCTGTTTCTCCCTACTGCCACCGGAAGCCTTTCATCAGAGCCATGCACCAGCCCAATTGCGAGAATGCGAGATTAAAACACCCAGAACAATCATCGGTTGCTGAGCATGCCATCTCTACAGGTCATAACATCTGCTTTGAGGACACCAGCTGCCTACAAGTGGAAAGCAAAGTGGGCATTTTGCGCAGCCTGGAGGCGATAGAGATCAGTCGCAGACCAGTCTCATGCTTAATTAACCATCAACAGGACCTGAGCTTCATTAATAAAACATGGTTGCCTATAATACGTGATAAAGAACAAAGAAAAGCAACCCGGAAAAAAGAAAAATAATGAAGCAGGGTCATCTCAGGACATGGGGACAGGATGATCATAATGAGAGAAGCCTGAGTGTTGACTGAATGAGGGGAACTGCTGCAGACTGGATGCATGCCCTACTGTGCTCCCACTAAGTTCAATTTTTTCCTTCACCCAGCTATTTGTTAATATACGGACCCAGGAGGGTCAATTTAGGACATGAAGACGCTTATGGATAACTACAGTGAGGGAAAAGTGGCATTTGTAAAACTGAGTAAAGGGAAAAAAGAAATAAATCCTTGAAGGCTACTCTTAAGATCATCTTTAGTGAACCAGCTGGTCTGTGATCTCCGTTATACTGCAGCTCCGTTCGCTTTGTAAAAGATCGCATCAACCGGGTCATCCCAGGACACGGAGTCTCCGGGTTGTTTTCATTGAAAGGAGATGGGTTGTCCTGTTGTTTGAAGTAACGTTAAGGCACTAAGTGTTTGCATGATAATGTACTGCTAACGATCCTAGAGATACAGTGCTCCCATTGCTGCTTTTGAATAGCAGGTTAATTGGTTATTTCCGCTTTAGCCCGGCTTGAGCGTTTCGTTCCCGCGCTTTCCTTTGGGATAAAAATAACTAGCGCTAACCTCAGGGAACAACATCTTCAATCCTTTAGATTGTTTTCCTAGACAATGTTTCCAGGAATTAGGAAACGAAACGTTGGAATTTAGAACTTTGGACTTTGGATATTAATAGAATGTTATCTGTCTTGTTGAAACTGAAAGAAACAGAAGACGCAAGTAGGATTTTATTTGTTTTTATTCAAGTCTGTTTTTTGTACATGGCTATGATGCCCGTAACAATTAAATCTCTAAAAGAATGCGAGTATACGACGCACTCCTAGTTTAAAAAGTGAAATTAGGGGGGGGGGAAACATACATCATATGCTCAGAACAATACAGTATATGGTTTCTCCCTTCTGTAGATTCTTTGATGGGAAGTCAGGTTATCGCTCCTAGAGAAGGTCTTTCCATACTCCAAGCATTTATATGGTTTCTCCCCTGTGTGGGTTCTTTGATGCAGTCAGGCTTGAGCTGTCACTGAAGCTCTTTCCACACTCCAAGCATTGATACGGTTTCTCCCGTGTGGGTTCTTCGATGGGAAGTCAGGCTTGAGCTCCGACTGAAGCTCTTTCCACACTCCAAGCATACATATGGTTTCTCCCCTGTGTGGGTTCTTTGATGCATAATTAGGCCTGAGCTGTCACTGAAGCTCTTTCCACACTCCAAGTATTTATATGGTTTCTCCCCTGTGTGGGTTCTTTGATGCAGTCAGGCTTGAGCTGTCACTGAAGCTCTTTCCACACTCCAAGCATTGATACGGTTTCTCCCGTGTGGGTTCTTCGATGGGAAGTCAGGCTTGAGCTCCGACTGAAGCTCTTTCCACACTCCAAGCATACATATGGTTTCTCCCCTGTGTGGGTTCTTTGATGCATAGTTAGGCCTGAGCTGTCACTGAAGCTCTTTCCACACTCCAAGTATTTATATGGTTTCTCCCCTGTGTGGCTTCTTTGATGCATAGTCAGGCTATCGCTCCTACTGAAGCTCTTTCCGCACTCCAAACATTTATATGGTTTATCCCCTGAGTGAGTTCTTTGATGCAAAGTTAGGTGTGAGCTCCTACTGAAGCTCTTTCCACACTCCAAGCATTTATATGGTTTTTCCCCTGTGTGGGTTCTTTGATGCACAGTTAGGCTTGAGCTCACACTGAAGCTCTGTCCACACTCCAAGCATTTATATGGTTTCTCCCCTGTGTGGGTTCTTTGATGCACAGTTAGGCTTGAGCTCACACTGAAGCTCTGTCCACACTCCAAGCATTTATATGGTTTCTCCCCTGTGTGGGTTCTTTGATGCAAAGTCAGCTTTGAGCTCACACTGAAGCTCTTTCCACACTCCAAGCATTTATATGTTTTCTCCCCGGAGTGGGTTCTTTGATGGGAAGTCAGGCTTGAGCTATGACTGAATCTCTTTCCACACTCCAAGCATTTATATGGTTTCTCCCCGGAGTGGGTTCTTTGATGGGAAGTCAGGCTTGAGCTATGACTGAAGCTCTTTCCACACTCCAAACATTCATATGGTTTCTCCCCTGTGTGGGTTCTTTGATGGGAAGTCAGGTTATCCTTCCTATTGAAGCTCTTTCCACACTCCAAGCATTTATATGGTTTCTCCCCGGAGTGGGTTCTTTGATGGGAAGTCAGGCTTGAGCTATGACTGAAGCTCTTTCCACACTCCAAACATTCATATGGTTTCTCCCCTGTGTGGGTTCTTTGATGGGAAGTCAGGTTATCCTTCCTATTGAAGCTCTTTCCACACTCCAAGCATTTATATGTTTTCTCCCCTGTGTGGGTTCTTTGATGGGAAGTCAGATGATCGCTCCTTCTGAGGTTCTTAATGTCGGATGTACCACTGACTGTTTCCCCGGGCAAAGGATTCTTCTTCCTTCTTTTCCCGTTGGGATGTTCCTGCTGAACTGGGATTTCATGGAGCTCATAATCCTGAGAAAGAACCGCTTTAGTCCTCCAGGCAAGTGCTGGGCTCCCCTCTCGCCTCCCGGATCCATCCTGGTCACAAAACACGACTTCCTCTATGTCAAGCACGGTTGCTTCTGGTGACGCCCCACATGGCTCCCTCCAATTCTCACTCTCTTGTCTGTTGCTTCCTGGAACAGAGAGAGAAGCTGGATTAGCAGTGCAACAGGGAGGCGGAACCTCTAACACACCACTCCTAGGCACATCTTCACAGATGAAAACCCCAACCGATTCAGTGGCACTGACTCCCAGGAAAATACGTGTAGGATTGCGGTCCTGTTCAGTGACCGACTCTCAGTTAGCCGTTGGGGACGCAAAGGAGAAACAGCGAGTGGGACACTTGTGTCAACTGATAGTGACGAGGGGGGCAATTGTGCTGGTTGCTAACTCTGTTTTTTTCTGACCTTCTCCCAGAACCACATCTGTCGTCTCCTTTCTGCACAAGATCTAAAGCAGCACCACAAGGGACCGTGACTGACCGGTGTCTCTTGTTTGGCGTCTGAAAACTGTGTGGAAGGGAGCATGTGTGAAGGTTTAGTTGTCATACAAGCAACAGCCACAAACACTAGTGGAGCATTAGCACCAAGAAACCCAGAAGCCCAGAGGAACAGCTCACTGCAGGCGGAGGATCCGTCAGGGCTCCCCTGCGGAAACCCTCTCTTGACGGGGCTCATGGCGGCGTCTGGACACGCCCAGCCAAACCTGGATTTCGACTAAGCAGTGGTTGCATTTACGTGATAGGAGGCAGAGGCAGGGGACAGAAGAGAAGATCCCAGAGTGGAAAAGATGAGTGGAAATTCCCCCTACGACCCCTCCGAGCACTCAGCGAGGACAGGCAGGGCTCCGCTCCACAGCCGAATGGCACTGACTGGCCACCACTAGCAAGCAGGCCAGCCAAGGATAGGATCGGGGCCTTCGAGCATGTGTGCACGCTTGAGTGAGTGTGTCTGGATGTCGACGTCCACTTTGTGATCCCTACGTGTGGCGCTGAGCCTTGTCCCCCAACTTGGCCTCTGGGCACAATTCCCACAACCTCCGTTCTGCAGTCCGCTGCTCCAGCAACTTTAGCCTGAGCAGCTCAGGATTTTGCAGACCTTCCCTTACACCAGTGGTTCCCAAACGTTTTTGACTCGCGGCTCCCTTGACCTCCCTCGCCGTTAGCTCCCCATTACAGTGCACGGAAGGAACAGGCACTCTTTACATGCTCAGAGGCACCCTTTCTTATATGTACTGTATGTGTATATGTATGTGTATATTTCCAAAACGAGCCCTAAAGTGGATTTTCCATGCTTATGCTGAGCAGCAGCTAAGCCAGGAGTGCACAGGGTGGGGTTGGGATGCTGCCCTCCCTCCATTGGCAGGCCTGGGTAGAGGGCACTGATATAGTCTGTGTTAGTCCTATTCATGGCAAGAGAAACATCAAAGCATGGGAGGGAGGTCTTTTTTTTCCATTGGTTATTATGCCCCACCCCAGTTGCATGAGAGAGAAAGCTCCTTTAGGTAGCATCTTTGCAAGATAAAAAACAGATTCTTATACTGCCTGGCAGTCTCCAAGGGGGGGGGGGTCCAAGCAAATACAGTGGGGAACTAACTTAGAAGTGGGTCAGAAAGGAAAGGAGAGAAATCCTAATAATTAATCAACCAAACTAAACTTAGAAATCAAAGACTGTAAAGCAGAACCTGCTCTGCACCATTTGCAATTGCAGGTCTTGCATTTGTTTTGTGTTTGCTTTCTTAAAAACATTCAACAGAAAGAAAATACTTTATTTGCAAACCTGCAATGTCTGAATGAAACCTGAATGAAAATACCTTATCTGCAAACCTGCAATGAGAGAAAGGGGATGCTGTCTTGCTGTCTCCAGGGGCTTGCAGCTTGAGTACTTAGCGCTTATCAATTGAGTTGTTAATTGTTCTTTAACATAAGATAAGCAAGGACTTCACTCACGCTGTGGTTAAAAACAAGACGTGGAAAAACTGCCTGCAAACCTGAAGTGTTTTGAAGTGAACTTTGAGTGATCCGATGTGAAGAGGCAGTTTTTCCCGATCTTTGTTTTTGCTCTCTCTCTCTTGCAAGCAAGAATATGTGTTAATTAAAAGACTAGCAGGACGCCCCTGGCTGCTTTCCATGACGCACTTGGGAGTCGCGCCTCCCACTTTGGGAACCTCTGCCTTACACCAAAGATACCACTATGCTGAGCAGATAGGAGATCAGTGAAATGTGAGGCCACCACCTCCGCGCCATCGGCACAGATCCATCTGCATGGAGCTGAAATGGGACAGAGGCAGGAGGGTGATAAACAAGAGAAGAGACATGTCAAATAATCCTGTGGCCCATTCGCACCCCATTCATGACCCCTCACGTTTCACTGACTTTGGAGGTGCTGTAAATCCAAAAGGACTCAGTGGGGCAAATGGAGAGCAAAACATCACTGCCCCCCCCCCGTCACCTGCACCTTCTGGGGCCAAAGTCCCGCCAGGATCGCCTCCCAAGGGTGCTGTGGTGAATGGGGACTCTGCACCACCACAGACAGGCCCCTCCTTCCTGGGATACGTTGGCTCTGGTTAGGCTGAATCAGCTTAGTACAGCTCTGCCAGTCTGCACTCATTGCCTACAAACCGGAAACAGCAGCTTCGGTTCTGCATTTGCTGGGTGTTGTTACGAAATGACTTTTAAAATGAGAATGTGCCAAAGAGACTTTGAATGCTAATGACTTGTGAGCTGAATTTGTGAGCTGGACTGTGTTATGACACAAGCAAAGGTCATGCCGTTTGTGTTCCTGCACCATGGGCCAGGCTGTAACAGATTTCCCAGAAGGCCAAGAGAAGCCAGGAGGGGAAGGATCTGATCAGCACTTCAGCACGCCATGAATCAAGGTGCTCACCGCACTTAGCCACAGAGGCACATTCCATCCCCCCTCTTCCACAGATTTGCAAACTACTCTGCCAGGAAAGAGAGAATTTACATACATATACTAAAACCAACTGTCTGGCTCTCAAGGAAGGCCAATCCACATGTGCAACAATGAAGCCATCTGCCCTCTCCCTCCTTCCCTGCCTCCCCACCCTCTCCTGTCTCCTCCCACAGTTCTACCTCCAGCCTAAACAAGGTATTTCTTTTTGCAGCGTAAGACCCCAAAACTCCTCCCCTGTGTGTAGGTTTAAAACGCAGGCTGTCAGCCTGATACTCTGGCTCTTGCATTCTGGAAACTGGTGAGCTCCCTCTGCTCTATCTTGTTCTCCCTTCCCCCCTCCTCTTCCCCCTCTCTCTTGCAACCCCCTCCCTTCTCTTTGCATTGTTGTTGTTGTTCAGTTGTTAAGTCGTGTCCGACCCTTCGTGATCCCATGAACCATATCCCGCCAGGCCTTCCTGTCCTCCACTATCTTCCTGAGTTCGCTCATTTTCATGTTCGTTGCATCAGTGATGCTGTCTAACCATCTCATCCTTTGCCTTCCCCTTCTCCTTTTGCCTTCAATCTTTCCCAGCATCAGAGTCTTCTCCAGAGAGTCCTCTCTTCGCATTAGGTGGCCAAAATATTTGAGTTTCAGCCTTAGTACCTGTCCTTCCAGGGAACAGTCAGGCTTGATTTCATTTAGAATTGACTGATTTGATCTCCTAGCAGTCCAAGGGACTCTCAGGAGTCTTCTCCAGCACCACAGTTCAAAAGCATCGATTCTTCGGCGCTCAGCCTTCCTTATGGTCCAACTCTCGCAACCATACATTGCTACTGGGAACACCATCGCCCTGACTATGCGAACTTTTGTTGGCATGGTGATATCTCTGCTTTTTATTATGCTGTCTAAGTTTGCGATAGCTTTCCTTCCAAGGAGTAAGCGTCTTTTAATTTCATGGCTGCTGTCTCCGTCTGCAGTGATCTTGGAACCCAGAAAAGTAAAATCTGTTACTGCTTCCATTTCTGCCCCTTCTATTTGCCAGGAATTGATGGGACCAGATGCCATGATCTTAGTTTTATTAATGTTGAGTTTCAAGCCAACTTTTACACTCTCCTCTTTCACCCTCATCAAGAGGCTCTTTAGTTCTTCTTCACTTTCTGCCATTAGGGTGGTATCGTCTGCATATCTGAGGTTGTTGATATTTCTCCCGGCAATCTTGATTCCGGCTTGCGATTCATTCAGCCCTGCATTTCTCATAATGTGCTCTGCATATAAGTTAAATAGGCAGGGTGACAATATACAGCCTTGCCGTACTCCCTTCCCAATTTTGAACCAGTCGGTTGCTCCATGGCCAGTCCGAACTGTTGCTTCTTGACCCGCATACAGGTTTCTCAGGAGACAGGTAAGGTGGTCTGGTACCCCCATCTCTTTAAGAATTTGCCACCATTTGTTGTGATCCACACAATCAAAGGCTTTTGCGTAGTCAATGAAGCAGAAGTAGGTGGTTTTTTGGAACTCTCGGGCTTTCTCCATGATCCAGCGCATGTTGGCAATTTGATCTCTAGTTCCTCTGCCTCTTCGAAACCCAGCTTGTACGTCCGGTAGTTCTCGGTCCACGTACTGCTGAAGCCTAGCTTGTAGGATTTTGAGCATAACCTTGCTAGCATGTGAAATGAGTGCAATTGTGCGATAGTTTGAGCACTCTTTGGCACTGCCCTTCTTTGGAATTGGAACGTAAACTGACCTTTTCCAATCCTTTGGCCACTGCTGAGTTTTCCAAATTTGTTGGCATATTGAGTGCAGCACTTTCACAGCATCATCATTTAGGATTTTAAGTAGCTCAGCTGGGATATTATCATCTCCACTAGCTTTGTTGTTAGTGATGCTACCTAAGGCCCACTTGACTTCACTCTCTAGGATGTCCGGCTCTGGGTCAGTGACCACACCAGAGTGGTCATCAGGAACATTAAGATCTTTCTTGTATAGTTCTTCTGTGTATTCTTGCCATCTCTTCTTAATCTCTTCTGCTTCTGTTAGGTCTCTGCCTTTTTTGTCCTTTATCATGCCCATCTTTGCACAAAACGTTCCCTTGATATCTCCAATTTTCTTGAAGAGATCTCTAGTCCTCCCCATTCTGTTGTTTTCCTCGATTTCCTTGCATTGTTCATTTAAGAAGGCCTTCTTATCTCTTCTTGCTGTTCTCTGGAAATCTGCATTCAGTTGTTTATATCTTTCACCTTTGCTTTTTGCATTCCTTCTTTCCATAGCTATTTGTAAAGCCTCATCTGACAGCCACTTTGCTTTCTTGCATTTCTTTTTCTTTGGGATGGTTTTCATTGCTGCCTCCTGTACAATGTTACGAACTTCCGTCCATAGTTCTTCAGGCACTCTGTCTACCAGGTCTAATGCCCTAAATCTATTCTTCACCTCCACTGTATACTCATAAGGGATATGGTTTAGGTGATATCTGACTGGTCTAGTGGTGTTCCCTACATTCTTCAGTTTAAGCCTGAATTTTGCAATAAGAAGCTCATGATCTGAGCCACAGTCAGCTCCAGGTCTTGTTTTTACTGACTGTATAGAGCTTCTCCATCTTTGGTTGCAAAGCACATAATCTATCTGGTTTCGGTATTGACCATCTGGTGATGTCCATGTGTAGAGTCGCCTCTTGTGTTGTTGGAAAAGAGTGTTTGCTATGACCAGCGTGTTCTCTTGACAGAACTCCGTTAGCCTTTGCCCTGCTTCATTTTGCGCTCCAAGGCCAAACTTGCCTGTTGTTCCGTTTATTTCTTGATTTCCTACTTTAGCATTCCAGTCTCCTATGATGTAAAGGACATCTTTTTTGGGTGCTAGTTCTAGAAGGTGTTGTAGGTCTTCATAGAACCGGTCAACTTCATCTTCTTCGGCATCAGTGGTTGGGGCATACACTTGGATTACTGTAATGTTGAATGGTTTGCCTTGGATTCGAACTGAAATCATTCTGTCGTTTTTGAGGTTGCACCCCAGTACTGCCTTTCCCACTCTTTGATTGACTATGAGGGCTACTCCATTTCTTCTAAGGGATTCATGCCCACAGTAGTAGATATGATGGTCACCTGACTTAAATTCGCCCATGCCCGTCCATTTTAGTTCGCTGATTCCCAAGATGTCAATGTTCAATCTTATCATCTCATTTTTGACCACATCCAGCTTGACTTGATTCATAGACCTCACATTCCATGTTCCTAAGCAGTATTGCTCCTTGCAGCATTGGATTTTCCTTTCAACCTCAGACACATCCACAGTTGGACGTCCTATTGGCTTTGGCCCAACCGCTTCACTCTTTCTGGGTCTACTTGGAACAGACCTCCGCTCTTCCTCAGTAGCACATTGGACACCTTCCGACCTGAGGGGCTCATCTTCCGGCGTCGTATCTTTTAGCCTTTTGGTACTGTTCATGGGATTTTCTTGGCAAGGTTACTGGAGTAGGTTGCCATTTCCTTCTCCAGTGGATCACTTTTAGTCAGAACTCTCTGCTACGACCTGTCTGTCTTGGGTGTCCCTGCACGGCATAGCTCATGGCTTCATTGAGTTACGCAAGCCCCTTCGCCACGACAAGGCAATGATCCATGAAGGAGTCTCTTTGCATTACCACTCAGTTAGTCACTGATTTGGTTAGTCACCTGAACCCAGCTTGTTCAGAACCTTAGAATCATTTTATTTCCCCCCCTTTTCCTCCTACCCCCCCACTCTTAACTTGACTTCTCAGTCACTCTGCAGACTGCTAGTCTTCATTCACTGCTACAGCATTGCAAGCCAAGGTGAACTCTACAGGAGGTAAATATATTACCCAAGTAAAACCAGAACCTGCTAATTCTGTTTTCTATCTAAGTTTCCTAGTTCTCTGTATGATGTGTATGGTTGTATTTTTGTATGAATCTGACTAACTATCTAGTAAATATTGGAAAGCAACCCATGTTTGTCCTCTATATTATTTAAAAGGGAATTCTGCAAAAGCCCAACTCTGGTATAGCTGGTCTAAAGGTCCCTGTCTAATACCAAATTGCCATATTTAAGCTATTCCCCTAATTACACAGGCAATTTTGGCAACACTGTGGACGATTTGCGACTGTCTCTGTCCATGCGGCTGCGTATTTCGCCATGGAGGACGGGATTCCCGCCAGATTGGGCTCTTTATAATGCCATCTTAACCTATAAAATCCCTGGGAGGGCTCCTGGGAGGAAAGGCGATATAAAAATGTGAAAAACAAACAAACGTCTGACTCTGCATAAGGCTGCTACAATGTTCAGCTCTACAGCACTCCCCGGATTCACTGATGTGGCTGTAGTGAAGTCAGGATCCTGTGCCTTGAGAGCTGCTTAAGAGGCAGTGGAGTAACAGGCCCATCCATAAGGACAACTGAGACAATTGCCTAGGGCAGCAGATTGGCAGGGGGTGGCCATCTCCACCCGCCCACTTACTTCCATTGTGCCTCCTCCCACTCCCTGGCTTGGGAAAGGAACAGCAGGACAGAGCAGAAGAGGAAATGTGCAGGAGAGGAAAGGGGGGGGGTGAGAAGGGTCAGAGCATCAGTCTCTCAGACCACACTGGCACTTTCAGTCTAAAGCTCAGCCAAGCTGCTGTCGCGGCCTTCTAGGTCAGAAGGGCAAAGAGGTACTATGCTGACTCATCCTAAACATTGCCAACTTGCCCCAGATGGGAAGGGAGCCTCTACTATGATGAAGGGTCCCCATTCCCCACAGCACCCTTCCAGTCCCATCCACCCATTGCCCTCTGGGCAGAAGCTACTGCTGTGTTTAGCACTACTGTACATAAGCAAGTTACCTGCTGGTTTCTCTTCTTCTTCCTTGAGATCCTGCGGTTGAATAGATCCCAAAGTCTCGGTCTGGTTTATGGGAGAAGAGCCTCAAATGCTCATGAAACCTGGACTGAATCACTAGTTGGGAATCCAGTTGTGGAGGTGAAACCAGCCACGTTTCCTCCATCCACCTGTCAGCACAGGGAAGGGAAGCCCCGACCAGAAGGTCAACGGTCTCCCTCCCCGTCCTCCTTTTGCAGAGAGGAAGTTTCCTCAAAGAGACTAATGGTGCAATCTTGTCCGGGTCTACCCTGGCGGGGCTAAGGTGTCGCAAACATGCTATATGGCAACCAAGGAGCCCCATTAAGGCAGCTGAGGCATTTCCCCTGAGGCGGCCTCCAGCTGTCCCGGCACAGCCCTGATCCTGCCCAGGATCTGGTACAGCCTGTTTCTTCACACTGCGGCGGCCCTGGACAGGATCGGGCTGTAAGAACTTAGGCAAGCAGAGAACGGATCTGGCCTCCATTTGCCTTGTCACCCCCTGAGCAGGGCACTCACTGGAGCAACACACCAGTCCTGGGCAGCCCTTAGCTCAGTGGTCATCACCCTGCTTTGCCCGCAAGAGACCCCAGCGCCAGTTAGGGCTGGCAGATGTGCCTGCCGGAAGCCCTGGAGAGCTGCTGTCAGGCAATGCAGACAGAATTGAGCTGGAGGGGCTGAGGGTCTGACTCAGGAGAAGGCGGCTTCCCTCTGTCCCAAAACTCCCTCACTGCCTCCCCAAACAAGCTCCGGCTGGAAGGAAGAGTCGATTTAGGGGCTCAGACACCCGTCTTCCCCATGCATGACCCGGGTGTAAAATTTCGTATTGAACAGAGCCCTGCTTCATAACAAGAGGAAGTGTTAACACCTGGTCCCTAAAGAAAACCAAGAGAAGGATCGTTGAAGGTGCCGGTTTCTTTATTTGGCTTAGATGACCAAAGACGGCTGGCAAACCGGCAGGTTCCAAAGGGCTTTGTTGGCGCCATGACAGACCGAGTCCACGTTGGCATCAGCCAAGAGCTCTGGAAACGATCTGGAAGCGTCCGTGGATCTTGGTGCGTAGATCCAGAAGTAGATAAAAGTAATCTCCTGGCTCCGCTTCTCCATGAAACCTCCCACATGAGGAACCAGCCCATACCTCCGTCGTGCCCCCAGGACAAGAGGCCAATCAGAGGCCAATCAGAGTCCAGCGTCTCCCTGGGGTCATCAAGCACAGGGGCTGGGTAACCACACCAGGGGAGCATGAGAAGTCCCACGTTCCCCTGGGGAGAAGGACGGGCAGATCCTGCAAAATCTGTCCAGCAGCAGCACCGGGTCCTGGACAAACCTCCAATTAACAAGCGAATATAGTGGATGATGTCTTGGAAGGAGAATGAGGAGGCCTGACAAGCCCTGTGGGTTACAAGCGGCTCATCATGTAGGCCTGGTAGGTCCTCAAAGGGGATTTTGAACTTTTCATAATTGATTTCTAGACGTTTCTATCCTGCCTTTTGGTCCCCGACAAGCACCAGTCAGCTCTGCAACAGTGAGGCACAGCAGGCCTGTCAGGGCACAAGTTCCAGCCCCACACGCCCCAGTTCTATGGGGCAATCCTGAGAGTGAGAAATAAGAAGAGGGGCAATTCAAGCCTTTGCTTCTTACCCACCAGGATAGAAGGGTGTCCTTGCCCAGAGAGGCCACGATCCCATAATTCTCCAGCATGACTTCCCTGTACAGAACCTTTTGCCCTGGATCCAGCAGAGCCCACTCCTCCTCCGTGAAGCGCACAGCCACCTCCTCAAAGGACACCAGACCCTGCAAGGAGAAAACAGTCTCCCTTCATAAATAATGCCCCACCCTTGCTATGTCCATGTAGCAGCTATTCAAGAATCAAATTGAAGTCGAATCATGACCTGCAAACGGAGAACAGGAGCAGCTCCAATGGGAGAGGAGAGGGCAGAAGCTCTCCGGAGGGCATCGCAGGGTACTTCACTGTGCCGTGTGCGACTTTGACTCATGAACGGCTGGGAAGAAAAGGCTCCCTGCCTCTCCACACTCCAGCCGAGAGATCAAAGGGCCCCCAGATGCCATGAAAAAGGGAGTTTACCAAGCAGTGGCGTACCAGCCTCTGTGGGGGGCGCCCTTCTGGAGGGGCTATTGATGTCATGCACCCCCATGACATCACTAGCCCTGCCCTCTCTGGGCACGACCGCTCCCTTGGTGAAAAAGCCTGGGTGGGCAGGTGGGAGTCTCCTTTCTCCCGGGGGGTGCCGAAAAAAACTACCGCTGTTTTTGCCATACCCCACCCCCGTTTGCCTCTGGTGCGGGGCTTCCATTCCTACACCACTTGTGCCACGGAATACCTAGCTGTATGCGAGATCAGTTAAATAGTCTCAGACAAATCGCAAGAGTTTACTGGTCAGCTGACCAGCATTCCAACCCTTCGAGATCTGTGGAGTTCATACACACTCTTCTGGGTGGACAGCTCTTTCAAGGCCTGCAAGGAAGAAGGAGGCACCCAAGCTGTTTCTGGCACGTTGCACTGATGCACGTTGCCCCTTACCTGAGCTGCAGGCATCGTGGCCGATTCCGCTTCACACCAAAGAGGAGACGGCCTGGAACGTGGCCTAGAACGTGGCCCTTCTGCACTTCCACGGCCTGTGAGGGAGAGACAGGTGATGGAAAACAGACACATCAGTCCTAGGTGGGTCCAAATGTTCACTGTCATCAACGGCGCGGAGCACGCCCTCGCCACACCTTTACCGGGGTCCCCCGAGAGGGCAACCCAACAAGTGCAATCCGAACCAACATTCCAGCACTGATGCAGCCGCATTGCACCCCCAAGATAAGAGAACAAATGTTCCCTCACCTTGAAGAGGCCTCCATGACTGCCCCCTGCACTGCAAAATCTAGTGTGTGTCCTGTTGGCACGGCTGCACCGGTGCTGGAAAGTTGGTTAGGATTGCGCTGTAAATGATGCAGATAGTTTGACATAGGCTCTGCAAGGAGGTTGCTCTCTGGAGGGCAGATATTTGGGGTTGTGTTTTCCCTGCTCAGAGGCTGAAGGACTCACCCTGCTTCGTCCTCCTCGGTTCCATCTTCTGAGAGCCTCAACTGTCTGGGTCTTTTGGATCAGGCCCGGATGCTGGAAGGATCCTTTGCAGTTTCAAAATCCAGCTCTCTTCCTTATGATTTTTATCCCACCTGCCTCTGTTAAAACCAGGAGTAAAGAAGCTACAACAATAAAACCCAATATTAGAGAGATTAATTTTAAGAAAAGTTTAAAAACAGGCAACCCTTCCTTGTCAGAAACAGCAGAACCATTTCAGGTCCTCAATATTGTTATCCAGTGTCACTCCTACATCTCGCTATTTTTGCACCGGTTTCAGTAACGAATTCTGTACAAATCTCTTCTGCCTTTCACACTGTATCCATCAACCCACCCCCACCCCCTAGATTAAAAAACCGTGTAGGAGCTCCTGTCCAAAAACAGATCCAAAATTTAGCGTGCAGTTGTGTGTGTATGTGTGTGTGTATTATCACAGTTTGCCTTCTCAGCTCCCTCCCCTAGAGGTGTTGTTGGGGGGGGCAGTGGGCCCCCAGGTGGCGAGATCGGGTCCCGGGCGACAGGCGGGCTCTGTCATGGGCAGGAGGGCGTGAGCAAGGAGCATCGGCGGTGGGCTTGGTCCCACCCTGCGCCTCGATGTGGTCCGTAACGGCATGTGGGGGTCATCGGCATACCGCCACGGCCCTCCGCTTTCCCTCCACTGTGAGCCTGGGCATCTCTGCACACCTGGGGGCTTCTCTCCCACCCCTCTCAAATGTCGCTCTTTGCAGGAAAACATTTGGGCTGTACCTGCTCAGCTACTAAGGGGCTACTCTGCCTTGCCCTCCTCAGCTGCTTCTTCTGAGAGCATCAACTAGATGATAGAACTCTCTGGCCCTTTTGGATCAGGCCCAGGTGCTGGAAGGATCCTTTGTAGCTGCAAAATCCAGCTCTCTTCCTTATTCTCTTTATCCAACCTGCCTTTGTTAAAACCAGCAGCACAGAAGAAGCCAAAAAACACAAATTGAGAGATAGAAATCAAAACTGCAACACAGGTAAAAAGCACCCGGCCCCTCAGCAGCTCCAGCAACAGTTTCGGGCTTCAAGTTCTAGGCTTCAGTGTCCCCTCCACACGCCACGGAGTTTTGCATCATCGGCTTCTTCAGTGCTGAATGGCCCCTTCTGGCCCCCTCTGCTCCAGCTTTTCCCCGTACAACCCCCCACCACGGAAATAAAGCCATAGAAGGGGGATTGTGGCAACTCGTCTTCTCCCTCCCTCCCCGTTCCGTTCCCGGCTGGCCTTTGAGCCTGGCCTCCCCTCCCCGCGCGGAAGCCAAACAGAATAAACACCGGTGCTCTCCTCCTCCTCCTCGCTGCCCACCTGGGGGGCTACTCTCCCCCCCACTCCCTTCTTTCCCACTCACTGCAGTCCTGCGACACCCCCCCCCCTTCGCCCCCAACGGGATTTGCACTCACCAGAGAGGATGCTGACCAAAAAACACTTGGGTGAGGGAGAGAAAGGAAGTAGGTTGAGCTGGAACTGGCTCCACCACTCCTCGCCTTTGCCCCTCTAGGAATCCGGTGTCGCTCCTTTTAATCGTCAGACTGCCTGCCAGCCGAGAGGAAAGACTCTTTGCCGAGGTTCCAGTCTCGACCCTCCAACTCCCAGGCGGGACGGGGAGGGAGGCGCATCTCCTCCGGCCGGCGTCCCCTCTGCTTCCTCCCCGATGCAACGAGAGCGGCACAAACTCTGCGGCTTCTCCTGGGGCTGGTCTTCTTCTCTCCCGGGCTGCAGGTGGCCAGCTTGGACCGCAGCTCCTCCCGGGGGTCTTCCCCCCCCCCCCGCTTTACGTCCTGTCACCAAATCCGGGAGGTGGGAGATCTTTGCAAGTCAGCATTGCCCTGGAGTGGCCGTGCCAGGGTTTGGAGGTGCAGCCTGGGGCTATGATGATGCCACGTTTGCCCCCCCCCCAAATATTGCATAGCCAGCTGTCCTGTTTGCTGATCGAGTCCTGCCCACTGATGCAGAAAAATATTTTCCTAGTTTCTGTTCATATATGCCTCCCTAGGTCACAGGAAAAACCTCACATTTGGCAAACTTAGTCTTTCCTCCTTTCAAGGAGAGCATACACATTAGGCTGACTCTGGGTGCAGGGAGACTCCCGGAGCTAACTCAATTAAGTCTCCCAGAACTCAAGGATCGAACCATCAAGGACCATCAAGGACCATCAAGGGTCCTCTGACTAGCTCAGCCCATTATTGTTCCCATTGTTTTCTGTAAAATGTAAATCAAAAGTCTCTTGTTTTTCCTGTATGACTCTGTGACTATGCACATTCTCAGCAACCATGTGATGTTGTGCTTGGAAATGTATAAAAACTGTGCTCACATGGAGCAAAGGGTCAGTTCCCCTCCTGGGGGCTGTCCACTGCGCTGCGTAACAATAAACCCATACTTTTTCCTTGTTCACCAGTCTTCCTGGTCCTCCATTATTAACTATCCTCTGCTTAAAAATTCCGCTACAGTTTGGTGTCAGAAGTGGGATTCACAGCTACACTCCCAGCATGGCTCCTGGGCTGGGGGGGCTCTCCTCTCTCCCTCACTGGAGAATCCTAGGTAAGACTTTTTGTCTGAAGGTGGGGTGGAGGTATGCTCCTTGGACCAGAGAGCTATGTCTGGGCGGACCAGCTGGAAGATCCCTCAGGAAAGAACATTGGACCCTGCAAGACTGGTGAGAAAAAAGGAATTTTATCGGTGGTGGGGGGGAAGTGCATGAATTGTGTGCAAGTCTATACCTCAGCTGCCCTGTGCTGGGCCAATAGCAAGGGCTCTTTTCTTTCCTCTTTGTTTTTCTCCCTCACTGTTTGCCTGAAAATTACTGGGAAATATTGGGGCTGTATATGTATGAGTGAAGCCCGGCCGGCTTATTAAGGAAAACCTAGGTGTATTCTTGCCTTGCAGGGAAAAATTACCAAAGGCAAGGGAAACAGTTGCTAGGAAAACTTGCTAAAAGTTACTAGGAAGACTTGCTAGGAAAACCTCCTATTGAGAGTCGCCCCCTGTACTTGAGCCGGTTGGGTAGAGTCAGGGTAAAAAGTCATTTGCTAGGTTCTGGCACGGTCAGGGTTAGCTAAAAGGACACCCGACTATTGAACCGTTACAGCAATCCCGGGGGAGGTAGGGGAAAAGGCCAAAGTAAGGGGAAAAAAACTTTTCTCTCCCGGGGAAACTTCCAAAAGGGACTCACAGTCAGGAGGGAAACTCTGCTCCACAGAGCTCCTGAACTGGTTTAAATTAGGCAAAACTATGGCACCAGCCTGGCCAAAAGAGGGCTCTTTTGAACTAAAACGCCCAGGCCAAATGGCATATATTGGAAATTATATTAAAAGGAATGTGCCAAAAATGAAAATTTACAAGCCCAGGTTAAAATAATCCTGGCACAGGAAGCAGATACCTGTCCAGAGTCCCAGCCAAAAAGGAAAAAAAACTGCTAAATCAGGCTAACAATTTATCCCCTCAGCGCCCCTTTTTTCATGCGTTTTCTATAATCCTGAAAATGTATTTTCTACAAACAAAAAAGTCCTGGACAAAAAGGAAGCTTTTCCTGCTAAGAATGTAAGAAGGGTAATATGAACAAACAAGCCTCTGAAACAGGAGCTCCTATTCCATTGCATCCCCCCCCCTCAGGAAATATTGCCTGGGGAAGGGGAGACAAAGGAAAGAATGGGCAAGTGCCTGTCTGATAAGTGTCTACATTTATTTATTTGTACCCTTGTCTATATGCTTGTGTGTCATTTTCATGTTTTGTGTTATTATGTGTCTGTCTTATAAAATTGCATAGGTCCTAGGAGGAAAAGTATTTTTGTTTTTACCTACTTTGTTTTGGCCAAAGAAGGGAATTAAGGATCAGTTTGATCACCTGAACCTTTTCTCCTGAGATTTAACTGAAAATTTAACTTCCAAAAATGTCTTTTCTCCTACCAGACCATGCTGGTATCTGTGCACAAATCCCCCCCCCAAAAAAATTAGTAACTATGTATGGGTACCCCTGGAAAATGAAGGGGTAATATTTTGTGTCTCCAACAGTAATTGACTATGCTTTGAAACTTAATGCTTGTGTGCAAGTGCACACCTAACATCACCAAAATGAAAGAACTATTTAAAAATGCAATAATCCTTATAAATTGGAGTCTAACTGGAAAATGTTGGTAAATGTTAGTAAATTGGTAAATGTTAATCATGTTTGCTTTCTTCCCATGGGCACAACAGCCCTCACAAACAAAAAGGTAATTTAAGAGGTTGCATGAATTAAACAAAATTTCTGAGTTTGATGTTGCCTAATTCTATTTTTTCCAAGGTTTAACTCTGTTTTAGGAATTCTGTTCATGTTCAAAAAATTATGTTATGTCCCTAACCAACTTAGAAGGTTTTTACAAGATATTCAATGGAGCCTCCATGAGCAGTAGCAGTCTATCCTGCAACATGAATAGGGAATCTTTTCTCCAATTTGCTTCCTATCTAGCAGGCAGAAGGGTGAAGCAGGAAGACTCAGCATCCAGTGCTGCAGCCCTTGCATATGACTGCAATAGTGCTCATTCATCATGATACTAAAACCCTGACATTTTGTTGTTGTTGTTTTAAAAAATATATTTAACTGCTTGGACTTGCTATGTATTCACTCTGTATTCTATAACACCTTGCATTCAGTTAAATCATGACTTTTGTTTGCCTTATGCCTGAGAATCCATAATTAGTAATCTATTTTTGATTAAAAAAAAAGTCTCTATAACCATAACAAATTTATTTGGTTAAACAAAGTTTTCAGTACCAAAGGTGCCTCTGCTGCTTTGAATTGTGTGTCCTCCAAGAAGATGGCATCATTGGAAGTAACGTCTACACTTGCCCCTGAGCACGTGCAGAGTGCAGTTCAGTTGGTCTCCACACTATTGTTATTAAAAAGCCTGTTTCTACCACTGCAATTATCTTACATGTGTGTGAGCCCCTGCACAGAAAAACCCTTATTTGGCTCACGATAAGGTTTCAATAAGGCTTGCCGTCTATCTTTTCCCCAAAACTTTTTTTGTGTTCTATGTTGCCTTTATAGTGCTAAGATACCTAGCCTGGGTTTTTATTCATTTCTTCCTTTATGGTGTCAACATTGTTTGTTTCAGCACAGGAAGGAAAAACAACTGATGTGCGCAGTGAGATCTGCAAACGCTGCCCCTGCGAAGTGGGACACCACCATTTCCCATTTGCTTGACACATCAGTCCAACAGCTTGGTCTTTGTTTTACTGTTTATATTTCTCAGTCTTGCTCCCTGGGTTCATATTTCTTTATCTCTCTGCCACTTTGCCTTTTGTAAAAGAAAGGCCTGTCATTTGGGGTTTTTCCTCTCTTCTCTCCTGGTGGCCTGAGAAATAAGTACCCAGCAACCTTTGATTTGTACCTCACCTCTTGCCTAATTTGTTTTAGTACCGCAGGAACCAGTAGAGCCTGAGCATACATGGAGTTCCTTCCAACGCCAACTCCACCAGGCAGGCCACCTAAGTAATCTTTCCCCTGTTCCTGGATCTGCTAAGGGGACTCCTGCTGTGTCCAGATACTGAAGCATGTCTGTTTGGTTCCCCTGTTTTAAAATAGCCTCACTATCACTTTAGTTAGATAGTCCTAGCATTAGTTGCTCCCCCACGGAGCTGGGAACAGCTTGAGGTTTAGGGGTTGGGAGACACAATTGCGCAAGATCATTGTACCTTCGAGGAGGCATAGCTAGCGTAAGGACACCCCAAAACCCCAAGTTTTTAATGCTATTGTTTGTTAAGTGATGTATATATTTTGTCTTTTTATTTTCTTGATTGTCAAGTTGGCCCTCTCTCTCTGAGATTTTGCTCCTGCTGAGCACTTCTTAGGCTCCTGCCACTGGTTGAACCTGGCCTGTTTGTCTGCTTTTCATATTTTGTTTTCTCTATAGCCACAGGAGCCAACAAAAGGTACTGCAACTTAACCCTCAGGACTGGATCAGAGGTGGGCCAGTACAACCTTGACACCATTTTATAAGAGTGGCCAACTCTCTCTCATATAAATACTTTTAAAGTTTGTGAGCCATTTCTCTACAACCAGGTTCACAGACGGCACTCAGGACCCTGTGAGATGTTCTTTGTGATTCCTTTGTTTTTATCTTGTTATATTCCCAGGTTACCCTAGGACCCCAACAAGCATATATTGTGTCCTAGATTGATTTTGCTTCAACTTTTGTTCTGCATGGCCACCTTGTAGGCCATTTTGAACAAAAAGGGGGGAAGGTACTAATTTGATTTGGTAATTAGTAATTTAATTTGGTAATTCAATTTCAACAACTGAAGTCCACTATCCCAGTGGCCCTTGCCACCTCCCAACCAAAAAGGAAAAGAAAGTGTAATTTGAAAAATAATTGTGTATAACCAGTTGTGTTTTGCATTTTGGAGATAATCTATCTTACTGCAGGAAGGAAAACCACCACATTCCTTCATCAGACCTGTGCCTCACATTAAGCCAGGAGAAGCACCACAACAACAGCCCTGCGAGGAGGGAAAAGGAGCTTGGTCCCAGGATGATGCTGGATTTCGAAGGACATCAGCCATCTGTAAGGTCAAGGACAACCTCCGCACCAGTGCAACCAGGCCCAAGACTTCAGTCACACTGGGCCCTATCTACCAACCTGGAGCACCACTGGTACCTGTGTCGAGCAGCAGCAGCAGCAACACAGACTAACTAGGCTCTCTTGCATCAGTTTCACGATACAAGGCCGTTATGCCCTAGCCCTGGCTCCTGCACAACTTGTTTCTGCGTACCTGCTGCCCAGACTTACCTTCCAGAGATGCCTCCACCTGTCTCCCTGTTCACCAACAAACTACTGATGGAGGAAGCTTTACCCTCCTTGCCTGAACATTTATTGACAATTATTCACTCTATGAGCTATCTTTGTTTATGCTTGAAGAGTGCCACTAGTTATCGTTAAAGACATTTGTTGCTTTGCTATCTTCACGTGCTCTGGAACACCCTCACTCTGCATAGACTCTGGACAATGAAACATTTTCAGCACTCTTTGAAATGACAATCTCTTGTGGAGCAACTAAGAGTTTGCATTCAGTTTGCTTATACATTCTGGCCAGTTGGACTGAAAAGAAAACTTTATGACAATGTCATGCCTGCAATCTCAGTCTAACACAAGAAGAACACGCCCCTTGTGTTAACTTGCATGTTTGTCTTCCATTCCACAAGTTGCAGAACAACTATCTCCCTGGCTAAGGAACCAGAGCCAACTCACCAAAGATGGGGAAAATGGACTTTGGGAAGGGGTTTGTTGGATCACAACTGAGTAGAAATGTTTGCGATGTTGCTGTTTCTCTTTGTAGCAATGATGTTTTGCTTTCACTATGCTTTGAGGTTTTACCCTAGCAGGCTAAGTGCTTATTCTAACAGGATTGCTACACAGCATTTCGCGATCCTACAGTGAGTCCCACCAAAATCAATGGCTAACATGTCTGGATGTTAGAAATGGCAAGGAATTAATATTGCTTAATTGATGTTACTGAGAAATTTAGATACTCAGTAACAAAGAAGGGACTGATGCAGAAAAATATTTTCCTAGTTTCTGTTCATATATGCCTCCCTAGGTCACAGGAAAAACCTCACATTTGGCAAACTTAATCTTTCCTCCTTTCAAGGAGAGCATACACATTAGGCTGACTCTGGGTGCAGGGAGACTCCCGGAGCTAACTCAATTAAGTCTCCCAGAACTCAAGGATCGGACCATCAAGGACCATCAAGGACCATCAAGGGTCCTCTGACTAGCTCAGCCCATTATTGTTCCCATTGTTTTCTGTAAAATGTAAATCAAAAGTCTCTTGTTTTTCCTGTATGACTCTGTGACTATGCACATTCTCAGCAACCATGTGATATTCTGCTTGGAAATGTATAAAAACTGTGCTCACATGGAGCAAAGGGTCAGTTCCCCTCCTGGGGGCTGTCCACTGCGCTGCGTAACAATAAACCCATACTTTTTCCTTGTTCACCAGTCTTCCTGGTCCTCCATTATTAACTATCCTCTGCTTAAAAATTCCGCTACACCACCATACAAAACTTCTTGCCTGCTGTGCCTTCATTTTTAGCACCCCAAAATGTCCCTCGTGAAGACCTTCGGAAGGTCTTCCGAAGAAAGTAAGTTTTGAAGGTCACCCTTCCTCGATTTTAGGGCTGACTTTAGATGGTGCCACGACTTGGATGCCGCACATTACACAGCCCTCCCTGAGCACCAAATCTCACCCCGAAAATTGTGAAAAGGAGCCAAGAGTGTCTGTGTCCAGCCCTCAAATGTGGCTTCGTTCCCCCCCCCCCCCAATCCTCTGCTCAAAACCTGTTTTCAGTACACTCACCGTTCTATCCACATTACATACAGACTTGTCTCAAAGTCCACCTTCGGAAAGCCTTTTTAATGGAGAGACATTAAATTTAAATCCAATTTAATGTGAAATTGGACCCTTTTTGGGACCATCAGAGTTTTTGATGATAACAGATGTGTTTGAACATCGCAGCCACAGGCATTGGGAGTAGGAGTTGGGGTCTGCTGGGCATCCGAAGTCAAGCGAGGCGGGGGGGGGGAGAGGGAGTCAGCCCACCCCTTCTTCAAGCCTTCCAAGCTAATGGCCATCCCTGTGAATCCATTTTGCATATCAGTCTCTTCATCTTATACAGGAAGGATGTTAAAATCTTTCTGCCTCAGCATGTTATCTGCTGTGCTGTCTTAGTTCCCAGACATGGCGGAGTTGAGAACTCCTTATTGCATAATGGTGCTGGCCAAACCATAGCGCACTAACAAGCTCTCAGTTCTGCCTGGAGACTTTTGCCTTCCCTGTTACTCCCCCCCCCCCTTTTGTCCTTATTTATTGTCAGTTCTTCCTTATACTATATTATGGACTCTGGTACCAAGCAACATGATTTTATATGCCAACATCAAGGAATATTAGTGTGCAGAACGAACTGTTTTCCCAGAACCTTTATGCAGAAAATGGACAGAACTCTGGCCTATACGCTATGTTTCTCTCAAAGAACGAGTCGGACTTAGACCTGGAAGATCCAGGTTCAAATCCCCGCTCAGCCACGAAGCTTCCTGGGTGACCTTGGGCCAGTCACTATCTCTCAGCCCCACCTACCTCACAGGGTTGTGAGGACAAAAAGGAGGGGAGGAAATATGTACACCACTCTGAGCTCCTTGGAGGAAGGGCGGTATAAAAATGTGAAAAATAAATAAATATGTTGCGACCTCACTCACCTCACAGGCACACATCCAGGAAGAGATACAGATATAATCCCATCTGGTGTCTCTAGTCCAATGTAACTTTTTCATCCCTTTACTCATCTCCTGTCTGTATTTATTTGCATCCCCCCCCCCCCATTGAATGCCATCTCTGTATTCTGTTTGTCATACTGTGTAAAACATCTGCATTTTTTCTGTTTATATGTCACAATGTCGAATGCTACATTGCAATCCTAGTCCCATACATCCCCCTGGCATGGGAGCATCTGCATTTTAGCTGGTCCCAGTATCTAGCCTGCCTTGGGCAATATCACATTTTTTTGTACATTGAACGAAACATCTCGGGATTTAACTTCAATTTATAAAATATCAAAATGTAAAATACATCAGCAAAAATCAGTAAAAACACAAAGTAAGCATATAATGCTAAAACCATATAATGTTTTAGCATTATATGCTTACTTTGTGTTTTTACTGATTTTTGCTGATGTATTTTACATTTTGATATTTTATAAATTGAAGTTTTATAACCCAAATCCCGAGATGTTTCGCTCGATGTACATTGTTGCGGGTTATAACAATGTACATTGTTGCGGGTTATCACAGTCTTCGATCACTTCTATCACATTTTTTCACAGTCTGATTTCCGTTAATGGTGGGCCAGGAAACCCTTATCCAAAAGCCATTTACACTTCTGCACACTAAGACAGGGTACTCCAGACCCCATTCTTTCCTCCTGAGGAGCTTATCCCCAGAGTAGCAGCAACCCAAAAACTCCTTAAAAACAGAAGGATTTTGAACAGAAGGGTCACTTGGTGCGTTTCAGTGTTTGAAAATTGTTTTTAATCTTATTTTGGCTTTGATAGAATAGTTACATGGCATCTATACCCCTAAATCCTGCAAGATTATACCTAGCCATGAAAGCTTTCGCTCTAACTTAGGAGGGTCACTCTTCCTGTGTGCAACCACCCCATGTGTGTGTTGCACCTGGACAGAGTCTCCAGGCTGCCCAGAGAATCCTCTGAATCTCTGCAAGGACGCTCCAAACTCCTCTTCAGGACAGGAAGCTATAACCACGCTGAAACTCTTTCTCTTCCCCGCCCCTTCTCTCCTTGCTCCTTAGTTGCTAGAAACTGGGTTGGAAGAGCAGGGATCCCTGGACTTCACACACCACACAGATGGGGGTTCCTGGTCTTTAAAGAAGAGGTACAGGGGCTCCTGGTGTTTCTCGCAAAGTGTCTCGGCCCTTCTCTGGCCCTCTTTTGCCCTCGACAACCGGGTTTCTTGGCAATTTCGGCAAAGTTAGCCAACTGAAGTCCTTTCGCTGACCGGTTCATCTGAAATGAGGACAGCCACCATCCACCTCCCCTTTCCCTCAGCTCTCGGTCAGGCCGGATTGGCAGAAATTGTGCCCACACTCCGCAATGATCACTGGGTCCTTGAAGATGGGACAAGTCGCTTCATCGCAGAGATCCTTGATCTCTCCCCCGGCTGCCATGGCTTTCTCGCACCCAGAAAACAGAGTCAGTTTCGTTTTCTCCAGCCACGGGGGGGGGGGGGTTCCTTTCCAACTCCTGAGGGGACAAAAACAACAAGTGAAAAAGCTGCTCCAGCTTAAAGGGCCTCCTGCTTTGGAAAGCACTTTTTTGAAAGCAACGCAATGGTTATCATTATGAAAAACATTTCCACGAGTGACTTTCACCAGCCTCAAAGGACTGTGAATGCCGCCGAATGAATCACAACACCAAGTTCCAAGAAAGCCCCTCGCTCTCATCCATATACGCTGTGCACAGACTTCTGCTGCCACCACAATGCACAGACAAAGGAAGCCCCCACAGCCCTCCCCAAGAGATACCAAATGGGAGGTCTCATCAAAAGCCCCCTTCGAAGTGGGACGTTTCGCTCGAATTCCTTCCTTGAGCCTCTTTGGGGCTGTTTGCAGAGAAAGAGCCTCGGCAGGAAACCCAGACATCGGTTCAGGCCGTTCTGCATTCTGCGTCTGACACTTGCGCGTTCTGGGGCACCCAAAGTATTACACAAAGGAGCAGCAAGAGGGGCTCCGACTCTGAGCTTGGAAACGTCCTCCAGCCGCTCAGCCTGCCCCGCTCAACCCATACTCTGCAAACTAAGCTGGGCTAGATGGGCCTTTGGCCAGATCCAGTAGGGCTCTTCTCGTGTTCCTATGCTGGACCACTGAGCTTCTGCAAGTTGCAACCAGTCTCCTGGAAGAATATAGAGCTGGTCTACCAGACTGGCGTCCACCGAGGCATGCAAATTAATTTACTTTTTAAGGCTTCTTCCACACCAACGCTCAAGAATGAGCTCTGTGTCATTCAAAACCTTGCTGCACATTGGTTGGGAGCATTGATTTTCCCAAACAAGGTGCTGCTGCCTCACCTGTGTTGCACTCTGTCCAATAAAAGGGCAGCAGAGGTGATTTCTTGGATCATGCAGGGCAGGGATCTAAGGGGATGCTGGCTGCTCTTTGCTGCTGCGCATTTATCACTCGCCAGCTAAGAAACCTACGAAGAGTGTTGTTGTTTAGTAACCTAAGACTACTAGGACCAATCCTGGAAAGTTTAGCAAGGCTTCATTGGCTAAATGACATCCCATCATGCTGGAGAAAACACACAAACACTATGATATATAATTTATAGAAAAATAGCTTCAGTTGAAGTTAGTGTTAAATATTTGTTGGAAATCGTATAGACAACTGAAAGGATACACACACACACACACGGCTGGGTTCATAATCTGGCATTCCATCGTGTAACAGCATTTGGTTTAGCATTCGTGCATTTGGATTTATACTTAATTTTTTTGAAATTGTGTTTCCAAGTTAAGGTGTGCCTGACCTCTCTCTATCCCCGTGAAAAATACAATGCAGAAAAAATGCAGAAAAGGTTAGTGGAAAAGATGGTTTGGCAGCAGAAGGACCTTGGCAAATTCTATTGTCCAGTTGGGAGTGTTGGGCTCCGCTCTTTTTTCCTCTTCCTTTTTCCTCTTACTGATAAAATAGCTCGGATTTTTAAAAAACATGAAATAAAAACCCAGTTCCAGCCAACAACGAAATTAGAGCAGATGCTGCGTAACCCAAAAGACCAGAGACCACCGCTTTCCAATCCAGGGGTATATGAAATCCCTTGTGAATGCCAAAAAGTTTACATTGGCAGTACTGGTAGATCTGTGGGAATACGGCTACAAGAACATCAAAGAGCCACCAGATTGGGCCAGCCTGAAAAATCAGCGGTTGCTGCACACGCAGCTGAGTCTGGGCACAAAATTGCCTTTGATCATACGCGATCTCTGTTCAATGAACCGAAGTTTAAACAAAGATTGAATTTAGAGGCACTCTCTATTTCTCAAAGGAAACCTTCTTGCCTTCTTAATAGACAACAGGAATTGTGTTTTGCTAACAAGATCTGGGGACCAATACTCAACAAAGAAACTAACAAACAGGAGAACAACGGAGAAAGGTTAACATCGGTCAAAGTGGAAGCGGCTGTTTCCGGTATCAATCAACTCATCTAGTGCTTCCCGCGCTTTCTAGGGAATCCATAAAAGATCAGCGGTTTGTTTTCCAAGGAACTTGTCATCTAACAGTAACCTTTACTGTGCCTGTCTTGACAATGTCCTAGGAATATTAGGAGGAAATGTTGACTTTATAAGGAAACTGAAACTTTTATCTTGGCTGTCACTTTGATTCCTTCGTGTACTTGTAATATGGGTATGTGCTTGGACTAAGGAAAAACGCTACAACATCGGGTCTTGTTTTAAAAGTTTTATTGTTCCTTTTAAGAAAAAAATACATGGCTTTTAATCACATATTTCTTGTCTCATTGAACATCGTGTCTGGCCTTGAATCCTTTCACGCTACAGTCAGCTGTGAGCTCTGCCTGAAGCTCTTTCCACACTCCAAGCATTTATATCGTTTCTCCACTATGTGGGTTCTTTCATGCGAAGTCAGTTGTGAGCTCCAACTAAAGGTCTTTCCACACTCCAAGCATTCGTATGGTTTCCCCCCTGTGTAGATTTTTTGATGCACAGTCAGGAGTGTGCTCCGACTGAAGCTCTTTCCACCTTCGAAGGATTTATATGGTTTCTATCCTGTGTGTGTTCTTTGATGTGAAGTCAGGTGTGAGCTCACACTGAAGCTCTTTCCACATTCCAAACATTTATATGGTTTCTCCCCAGTGTGGCATCTTTGATGGGAAGTCAGGTTATAGCTCTGACTGAAGCTCTTTCCACACTCCAGGCATTTATATGGCTTCTCCCCTGTGTGGGTATTTTGATGCTTAGTCAGGCTTGAGCTGACACTGAAGCTCTTTCCACACTCCAAGCATTTATATGGCTTCTCCCCTGTGTGGGTATTTTGATGCCTAGTCAGACTTGAGCTGACAGTGAAGCTCTTTCCACACTCCAAGCATTTATATGGTTTCTCCCCTGTGTGGGTTCTTCGATGCACAGTCAGGCTTGAGCTGACACTGAAGCTCTTTTCACACTCCAAACATTTATATGGTCTCTCCCCTGTGTGGGTTCTTTCATGCAAAGTCAGGTGTGAGCTCTGACTGAAGCTCTTTCCACACTCCAAGCATTTATATGGCTTCTCCCCTGTGTGGGTATTTTGATGCTTAGTCAGGCTTGAGCTGACACTGAAGCTCTTTCCACACTCCAAGCATTTATATGGTTTTTCCCCTGTGTGGGTTCTTCGATGCACAGTCAGGCTTGAGCTGACACTGAAGCTCTTTCCACACTCCAAGCATTTAGATGGTTTCTTCCCTGTGTGGGTCCTTTCATGTAGTCTCAGTTTTGAGTTACTGCTAAAGGTCTTTGCACAGTGAGGGCATTTTTCATTCTTCTTTCCTGTTACGTTTTCTGGATCGACTGGCTGAGGAGCATCAGAGTTTTTTCCCCCTTTCTCTGCCAGGTTTCCCTCCTGCTTCTTTGATTTATCTTGATGTGCAGCTTTTTCCCTTATGTGGATCTTGTCACGGGAAGTAAGATGTGTGCTTGTGCTGAATCTTTCTCTGCTCTTAGAGCATTGAAATGATTTCTTCCCCAGGGGGATTTTGCTGAGCTTCTTAATGTCGGATGTACAGCTGACTCTTTCCCCGGGCAAAGGATTCTTCTTCTTTTTCTTCCTGTTCAGATGTTCCTGCTGGACTGGGATTTCATGGAGCTCATAATCCTGAGAAAGAACCGCTTTAGTCCTCCAGGCAAGTGCTGGGCTCCCCTCTCGCCTCCCTGATCCATCCTGGTCTCGAAACGCGACTTCCTCAATGTCAAGCATGGTTGCTTCTGGCGACGCCCCACATGGCTCCCTCCGATTCTCACTATCTTGTGCGTTGCTTCCTGGAACAGAGAGAGAAGCTGGATTAGCAGTGCAACAGGGAGGGGGAACCTCTAACACACGCTCCTAGGCACATGTACTCAGATGAAACCCCCAATGGATTTAGTGGCACTGACTCCAAGGAAAGTACGTGTAGGATCACAGCCCTGCACATTGACCGACTCTCGCTTAGCTCGATTTCGACTAAGCAGTGGTTGCCTCTACGTGAAAGGAGACAGAGGCAGCGGACAGCAAGGGACAGAAGAGAAGATCTCGGAGAAGGATGAAAGCCATGGGCTCTAAAGACGAGTGGAAATTCCCCCTAAGACCCCTCTGAGCACTCAGCCTCCACCTCCACGCCATCCCAAGAGTGCTGTGGTGAAGGGGGACTCTGCACCACCACAGACACGCCCCTCCTTCCTGGGATACGTTGGCGCTGGTTAGGCTGAGTCAGCTTAGAACCGCTCTGCCAGTCTGCACTCATTGCCTGCAAGTACGAGACAGCAGCTTCACTTCTGCATTTGTTGGGTGTGGACGATTTTTGACTGTCTCTGTCCGTACGGCTGCGTATTTCACCATGGAGGACGGGGCTCGGCTGGATTCCCGCCAGACTGGGCTCTATATAATGCCATCTTTAACCTAGGAAAACAGGTCACCTCTATCTACACCAGGCATATATCGTATACCCTGCACCTGCGACAGTGTAGATATAGGGACAACAAAAAGGAGAATATCTACATGCATTAAGAACAGAAAAAGCATGTGAGGTTGCAACAGCCCCTCAATTCTGCAGTTGCAGAACAACATGCACAAAAAGCAGGGCACGTAATCGAGTTCCGGCGCATGCAAGTTCTGGCACGCATTAAAGCCTTCTACCGAAGAATATACAGGGACGCTGTAGAAATTGGAAAACACAAGCCTAATATGAACTGTAAAGAGGAGACTGTAAATCTGAGCAATGTCTGGCTGCCTATAACAAACAAAATGAGGATAAAACCTTTTCTAATTTAACCTGTACGGCAGTGTTTCCCAAACGTTTTTGACCTGCGGCTCCCTCGACCATCGGTACCCGTTGGCTCTTCATGGCATGATGTTGATGCCTACCAATTGGCACTGCACTGTTTTCCGAGAGGCTGGTTTCCGTGGCTCCCCTGGGAGCCTCTCAGTATGGGAACCACTGCGGTAAGGTGAGGGTACTTTTAAACCGCTTTGTGAACTTTTTGTTGAAAAGCGGTATATAAATACTGTTAACAACAACAACAACAACAACAACAGCCATACCCTAACCAGTTGCTGTTCAACAGAACCCTGTCTCTGCATTTTTTCTCTGATGACGTCTGCCGCATTGGTGGCCAAAACACCATCTTTATTAAAATCACTATGGCTGGAAAAAACCCAGAAACTTTTGTTTTTTTTACAGAAAACGATGGCCACGAAAGCCTGAGAATATTTTGGCCACCTAATGCGAAGAGAGGACTCTCTGAAGAAGACTCTGATGCTGGGAAAGATTGAAGGCAAAAGGAGAAGGCAAAGGATGAGATGGTTAGACAGCATCACCGATGCAACGAACATGAAAATGAGCGAACTCAGGAAGATAGTGGAGGACAGGAAGGCCTGGCGGGATATGGTTCATGGGATCACGAAGGGTAGGACACGACTTAACGACTGAACAACAACAAACATGATGACTCATCCTAATCATCGCCACCTTGCCCCAGATGGGAGGGGAGCTTCTATTATGATGAAGGGTCCCCATTCCCCACAACACCCTCCGGTCCCACCCACCCATCCCCCTCTAGGCTGAAGCTACTGCTGTGTTAAGCAGTACTGTACGTCTGTAAGTTACCTGCTGGTTTCTCTTCTTCTTCCTTGAGATCCTGGAGAAATACACACTCCCCTTCTTCCAGCTGGGAAATGAAGGCAGGTTTGGGAAAGTCCTCTGAAAAGGAAATAAGGAGATGAGTTATTTTTAGACTACCAAGTATCGAAGCTTTCAAAAGTCACCTGATTCTAGCTGCCCCCTGCCAGAGATAAGATTTAGACGTTAAAACTCTCATTCAAGTCCTTTCTCAGGTTGGGTAGTTCAAGAGGCAAAACCCAAACAACAGAAGATCACACAGGACTCAAAGCGAGGAGTCTTTTATTAATTTATTTATTTCCTTCCAAGCAAGGGCCGGCTGCATGGGAGGGATGCCAACCTAAAAGCTAGCATCCAGAAATGAAGCATAAGATACGACTTATATACAGTAGATAGAAGTTACAAAATAAGCGATTACATGTGATGTTTTTTCCCAAACTTTTCCACCATTACAGCATGTTTATTCTCTGAGATATGTTTCTTGAACCTTTACCAAGTTTAGTCTGACGTTGGCTATCAGCAGATGTTCTTGCAGCTTTGTGTGTCAGAGGTATCAGAGGGTAGTTAGCATAGAAAAAGTCTGTGTGTCAGAGGTATTCGATTTGTTAGCATAGATATATTAAGCTATATTTGCATAGTTTTGAATGAGCAGAATAAACTGCAACACATAAATAGACTTGACATACATAACAGAAACGTACAGGAATAAAATTAAAAAGGTAATTCTTCTTAGTCTAGACTTTGTTCCTAACTATAATAAACATCTCACCCGTACCAGTCTTGCCTCCCCAAGGAGGGATGGGCCCAGCCCATGATGCTAAGGCCAAGAAGCCTATAAAATGTTCCCTCCAGAACAGCGTAGAGCAAGACAGTGAATAACAAACGACGGGTACAGAGCAAATGCAGAGAGCAGAGAGCGAGAAAGAGAGAGCCCTCCCACTGAAGATACTTAAATACATTTTTGAACCCCTATTTGAGTGCCACACAATATCAAATCCAGAGTCACCTGTCCTCTGGTCGGCTCCATGACTAGCTGCTCTAAGGCACAGTCATCTAGCACAGGGGTTCTCAACCTGTGGTATGCGCACCCACAGGCTGGGGGTATGCGAAGCGCTGCCCGTAATCAGCTGTTGCTGTTTCTTCGGGTTGCGCACAAGCGCTGCAATCTGGAGGGAAAAACGGCTACAGCCCTCCCGATATCTCGCGTACCTGTCCTACTTTGTTTCCCGGCTGCCTCCATCTTGAATCTTGCGAAAATCTCGCGAGATTCAAGGTGGCGGCAGCCAAATCTCATGAGGGCACATGAGGCAGTCTCATGCTTCATATGCCCTTACGGGATTTGGCCGCTGCCATCTTGAATCTTGTGAGATTTTCACAAGATTCAAGATGGCAGCGGCCGGGAGACAAGGTAGGGGCAGCTACGAGGGACATCGGGAGGGCTGCAGTAGCCATTTTTCCAAGGCTGTTGTGCGGGCAGGTCCTCCCGCCCGCGTCGCAACCCCCGGAGGGAAAAGCCATAGCCGAATCAGCAGGGCTGTAGCTTTTTCCTTCAGGTTGCAGCGCGGGCAGGAGGACCCGCCTGCCCGTGCCGCAGCCCAGGATAATTACATTTTAAGGGGGTTACGTGGGGGTACGTGGGGGTATTTGGGGGTGCACAGGGGGTTAAGACTGGGGGTACGCGGGGGACCAGAGGCCCGCCTAGGGGGTATGCGGGCCTCCCAACGTTGAGAACCACTGATCTTATGACCCAGAGCATGAATTGACCCAGTCGATGTAAGGATAACTGAAGTCTCCCATGACTACAACCCTGTCTCTCGTTGAAACCTCCCTGATTTGTTTCCTCATTTCAAAATCTGCTTCAGGTTTTTGATCTGGAGGACGATAGCATGACCCTACTATTACATCGCTCCTCGGGCCTGGTAATCTAACCCACAGTGATTCTACAGTGGAGCCAGAGTCAGTGGCGTCGCTCTAGGTGGGGCAGAGTTCTAAGTTCCACTGTGCTCCGACCCACCGTTACACGTCCGCGCAAGGCGGCCCCACCCCCTCGCCTTCGGAGCCTTTCACGGAAGCGAAGACAACACGCAGGAGATTCCCAGCGCATTGCGTTCGCTGCCGTGAAAGGTTCCGAAGGCAAGGGGGCAGGGGCGCCTTATGCGGGCGTGTAATGGTGGGTTGGAGCGCAGCGGAACTTAGAGCTCCACCCCATCCGTCCTAGAGCGACGCCACTGGTCAGAGTCCCCCTCAAACTCTACTCTGGTGGATTCTACCCCTTCTTTGACATAGATGGCCACCCCACCTCCAACATGCCTCTCTCTGTCCCTCACTCTTGATTTATCAGGGCAATCATCACCCCCACATCAGGCTGACATAGATGGAACTCTGCCTGCTCCAAAGTTCTAATGAAGCCACCTCACCTTGCTGGTGCGGCACGTTTGACCTTGTAACCAAAGCACCTTCTTAGGAATTCCCTGACTTGGTAAATTTTAACGTAGATGGATCTTGGTACCTGGAGTAGATAAAAATTATCTCCTGGCTCCGCTTCTCCATGAAACCTCCCACATGAGGAACCAGACCAGACCTCCCTCGTGCCCCCAGGACAGGAGGCCAATTAGAGGCCAGCGTCTCCCTGGGGTCATCAGGCACAGGGGCTGGGTAACCACACCCTCTTCAGGGGAGCTTGATAAGTCCCACGTTCCCCTGGAGGGGTGGAGGACGGGCAGATCCTGCAAAATCTGTCCAGCACCAGCGCCGGGTCCTGGACAAACCTCCAATTAACAAGTAAATATACTGGATGATGCCTTGGAAGGAGAATGAGGAGGCCTGACAAGCCCTGTGGGTTACAAGCGGCTCATCTTGCAGGTAGGTCCTCAAAGGGGATTTTGTACTTCTCACAATTGATTTCTAGACATCAGTCAGTTCTGCAACAGCGAGGCACAGCAGGCCTGTCAGGGCACAAGTTCCAGCTCCACACGCCCCATTTCTATGGGGCAATCCTGAGAGTGAGAAATAAGAAGAGGGGCAGTTCAAGCCTTTGCTTCTTACCCACCAGGAAAAAAGGGTGTACTTACCCAGAGAGGCCACGATCCCGTAATTCTCCAGCATGACTTCCCTGTAGAGAGCCTTTTGGCCTGGATCCAGCAGAGCCCACTCCTCCTGCGTAAAGTACACAGCCACCTCCTCGAAGGATACCGGACCCTGGAAAGAGAAAACAGTTCCCCATTACAAATACTGGCCCACCCTTGCTATGCCCATGTAGCATGTAGTCAAAAATCAAAATGAAAGACTAATCATGACCTGCAAACAGCCAGCAGGAGAAGCTCCACTGGGAGAGGAGAGGGCAGAAGCTCCCCGGAGGGCTTCTCTGGGCACTTCACACTCTTTCTGTGTCGTGTGCGACTTGGACGCCTGTTCGGCTGGGAAGAAAAGGCTCCCTGCCTCTCTGCACTCCAGCCGTGAGAGCAAAGGGCCCCCTGATGCCATGAAAAAGGGAACCTGCCAAGGAATATCAGCAGTATGTGAAGTCACTTAAATAATCTCAGAGAAATTACAAGAGTTCACTGGTCAACTGACCAGCATTCCAACCTTTCGAGATCTGTACACACTCTTCTGGGTGGACAGATCGGATATCTTGTGGCACCAGAAAAAAAAAGCTCTTTCAAGGCCTGCAAGGAAGAAGGAGGCACCCAAGTTATTTCTGCCACGTTGCCCTGGTAACCAGCCCCTTACCTGAGCTGTAGGCATCGTGGCCAATTCTGCTTCACACCAAAGAGGAGATGGCCTGGAACGTGGCCTAGAACGTGGCCCTTCTGCACTTCCACGGCCTGTGAGGGAGAGAAAGGTGATGGAAAGACTTGCACTCTTCATACCTTTCTGAACTCACTCACTCCCTTGTGCAATTCTCTTCCCCTTTGCTCCATAGCTCTGATTCTGACACAGAAATGCCCCAATGGGGTGAGCCCCACACATGTCAATTCCTTTTCTTGCACTTCTTCCTTCGGCCACTTTGTTCCTGTTTCTTCTCCTCTCTGCCTGTCAAGTCACCTCCCTCCCCTCCTCGAAATCTCCTTGCAAAATCAGGCCCTCCAAGACCCGCCTGTCCTGCTGTATTTTCTGCCTCGGTTCAATTTTCCTACTGCGATTCTTTCACAAAATTGAGTCCCTGAGATTGAGATGTAGCAGCTGCAAGACAGGAGCTGTACCCATGCCAGGGGAAGTCCTGTACCTCGGACCAGGAGAGCTGATGTGGGGAAAACTCTGATTTGCAGGTGCAGGGGGTGGAAGAGGATTGTATGTAACTGGGGCGTCTTGCAGGGTTGTTGCCCCAAACAGACACTTCAGTCCTAGGTGGAGGCCCAGTTATCTTTGTAAGTGGAAAGAGACCCCCCCAACTCTCTCTCTCTCTCTCTCTCTCTCTCTCTCTCTCACACACACACACACACACACACACACACACACACACTGAAGGATGCAGATAGTTTCACGTGGCCTCTGCAAGGAGGTCGCTCTCTGGAGGGCAGACATTTGGGGCTGTATCTTCCCCGCTCAGGGGCTGAAGGACTCACCCTGCTTCGTGCTCCTCAGTTCCATCTTCTGAGACCCTCAACTGTCTGGGTCTTTTGGATCAGGCCCGGATACTGGAAGGATCAGTTGCAGTTCCAAAATCCAGCTCTGTTCCTTATGATTTTTATCCCAGCTGCCTCTGTTAAAAGAAGGAGTAAAGAAGTTTATGACAGCTACAATCATAAAACCCTTAAAGAGATTATTTTTAGAAAAATACAGTTTAAAAACAGACAACCCTTCCTTTTCCTTCTCTGCAGGGCAAACATTTGGGGCTGTAACTTCCCTGCGCAGCTGCTAAGGGGCTTTCTTGCATTGCCGTCCTCAGTTTCTTCTTCGTCTGAGACCATCAACTCTCTAAACAACTCTCAGGTCCTTCTGGATCAGGCCCGGATGCTGGAAGGATCCTTTGCAGCTGCAAAATCCAGCTCTCTTATTTTTTTAATCTCACCTGCTTTGTTAAAACCAGCAGCAAAGAAGAATCCAAAGAACACAATATGTGAGATATACAGTAAGTCAAATCTGCAACACAATGAAAAAGCACCCAGCCCCTCAGCAGTTCCAGTTTCAGGCTTCAAATTCTGGGCTTCGGTGTCCCCTCCACCACACGCCACAGTGTTTTGCATCATCGGCTTCAGTGCTGAATGTCCTCTTCTGGCCCCCTCTGCTCGAGCTTTTCCCTGTCCAAACCCCCCACCTCCCACTGAAATAAAGCCATAGAAGGGGGGTTGTCGCAGCTCGTCTTCCTCCTCCCTCCCCGTTCCGTTCCCGGCTGGCCTTTGCGCCCGGCCTCCCCTCCCCGCGCCGGTAAGCCAAGCAGAGCAAAACTCCGGTGCTCTCTTCCTCCTCCTCCTCCTCTTCCTCACTGCCCACCTGGGGGCTGCTCTCCCTCTCTCCGCTCCCTTCTTTCCCACTCACTGCAGTCCTGCGACCCCCCCCCCTTTCGCCCCCCACGGGATTTGCACTCACCAGAGACGCTGCTGACTCTACACACTTGGGAGGGAGAGAGAAAGGAAGTGGGGGGAGCAGGAACTGGCTTCTTCACACTCCCCCCTCGTCTTTGCCACTCTAGGAATCCGCTTTGCTGCTGCGCATTTATCACTTGCCAGCTAAGAAACCTACGAAGAGTGTTGCTGTTGTTTAGTAACCTAAGACTACTAGGAGCAATCCTGGAAAGTTTAGCAAGGCTTCATTGGCTAAATGACATCCCATCATGCTGCAGAAAACACACAAACACTCTGATATATAATTTATAGAAAAATAGCTTCAGTTGAACTTAGTGTTAAATATGTGTTAGAAATCATATAGACATCTGAAAGGTCACACACACACACACACACACACACACACACACACACACACACACACACACACGGCTGGGTTCATAACCTGGCATTCCATCGTGTAACAGCATCTGGTTTAGCATTTGTGCATTTGGATTTATACTTGATTTTTTTGAAATTGTGTTTCCAGGCTAAGGTGTGCTTGACCTCCCAACTATCCAGCTCACATAGGAGAAAATGCATTTGCAATGCAGAAAAGGTTGGTGGAAAAGAAGGTTTGGTAGCAGAAGGACCTTGGCAAATCCTATTGTCCAGTTGGGAGTGTTGGGCTCCCCACTTACTTTTTTCCTCTTCCTTTGTCCTCTTCAGGATGTCAGAGAGATTCCAAGCACAGACTTCAAGAGACACATCCTTGGGGACACACTTCTGAGGACTTGCACAGATTCAACTCATTTCTTTCACTTGAGTTGTTTGTTTATAGTCATAATACACTTTATTGTACCCTTGAAATACACTACTTTGCACATGAAATTCATTCCCCATTCTGCATTTCTCTTCTCTGACTCGAAGGGTAATTTTTCAAGGATGAGGTGGATCCTACTCTGCCTAGCAACTAGTTTTCCTGGCCCCTGACCCCCCCCCCATTTGCAAGAAATTTGCAAGCACCTGGCTACACCCTCAGTGCTAGAAAACATTGCAATTAAGGGTTTTGAATTTAGTGGATTTAAATTGCCCAATTGTTGTCTGTATTGCATTTGAATGTTTACATTTTATTTTTTATCTTTTTTCTGTTTTTCTTCTTTTTATAATTTATTTTGATAAGTTGTTGATTGAGTAGTTGACTGCACCACTAGTCTGTCTAGTCCACTATTACCTACTCCTGGGGTGCTCAGCATGTGGCCTGTAGCCAACACGTTTTGTGCGGTCCACAAAGTGGGGAGTGTATTGGTGGTATTAGGGGGGCACGTTTAGGTGGGTCACACAGGAGCTCCACTTTGGGACTTCCCCTAGAGCAGCAGGAGTGGTAACAACACCTGCAGGATACCAAGTGCTGCCTTTTTCTGTTGGAAATTGGCAGCGTGGTGCACAGGGTTCTGGGGGGGGACGACAGCATGCCATCCGGTCACCTGAGACCTTTACCTGGCTCGTCCTCTCTATGGTCCCTGGAAGGAGAGTGGTCCCCTGCCCCTGTTTCCTCCTTCTTCCCAACAATGTCCCTCTTCTTCCCCGACCACTGACCTGGGAAGACTGCCATGCCAGGGGTTTGATGCCCGGGGCCGTCTTCCAGCATACCACATGCAGGGAGAGGGAGAGACAGCGATTGGGTCTCTTCAACTTCTAAGTGTACACTGACCTCTGGCTTCGGCCAGACGCTGTACATATGAACCAGTATTCCGATTAAACCTTTTTCCTGCAACTTTAACCAGCCTGTGCTTTGTGTGTCTTTAATCATAGCAGCCAGCCAGGGTGAGGGAAATTCCCTGACTACTACAGAGGGGGGGGGCCCCGCAGCTTACTTTGTTTCCCCCCTCCCAGGCACCCTTCCAACATATTCAATTTTTTTTCAAAGCCTGGGACCCGAGTCAGACTCAACAGGAAGCACACTGCAAATTTGCCTACGGGACAGAAACCAGTAGCCAGGCCTGCTCCCAGTGCCCAGTTGTGTCCTGCACATACCGTCAGCAGCAGGGCCAGCACGAGACCCCTGGCACCTGAAGTGGCAAGTCAAACGCTGCCCCCACTCCTTACCCGAAGACGTGCCAGCGTCCGCTCCTCCCGCTCTCCACTATTCTAGCTCAGGACTCTCCTCCCTTCCACATTTCCTCTTTGTCCCCCTCTTTCATTTCCAATCCAGGAAGTAGAAGGAGAAGGAAGGGCAGTGGAAGCAAGTAGGAGGACAGAGATGGGTTAACCCCCCCCCCAGCAATTCTCTGCCTGAGGCGACTGTTTCAGTTGACCTCATGGATGGGCCGGCCCTGGCGAGCAACCAGTCCTTGTTGCTGTTGAGATTCTCCAGCCAGCCTGGAGCAGAGGGCCAGGAACGAGAGCCAGGCGGTGCGGCTGCTGCTGTTGGCTAAGACCTGGCTGGCGCAGGAGCAAGAGAGGGAATCCTGAGGCCGGCAGGATCACGAGACGCTTCTTTGGATTTTGCAATTCCCTGGTCAGTTGTTGCCTGGCATTAATAAAAGAATCACTGAGTGAGAAGTGGTGAGTGAAAAATGTTTGTGTATTTGATTCCAGAAGGTATGAGAAGCTGTGCATCCATAGATAGATGGCCTGAAATAACACTAGATGCAGACCGATAAGAAAAACTACAAAAATGTGTAAGATTTTTTTTCTCCTTCCTTCCACGACTGAAAGGTTTCATGTTATCTAACAGATTCAGAAATCCTGAAAAAAGCCCTTATAAAACTTGGTGAAGGCACTTGGGGGAAATTAGTGGCAACGGCTATCTCTTGATGAAAAAAGACATTCTGAATTTGTAAATATAGGTTGTCCAATGTTACCCTACAATTTGACTGCCATCTTGAAAAATGGCCCGTTTTTCAAAAATTGTTATGGAAAGTGATGCTATTTTAGAGGGAAAATTAGTAGCAACTGGGTGTTTCATAATGGAAAATGTGCACTGAGTTAAAAAAAAAAACTGGCAACTGCCAATTCTCCCCTCCCCCCTAATTACCTTCCATATAACCATGCACTGGTATTTATAGGGAGGCCCTCCAGGTCCGGGTACCATTGCCTTTGCTGGGTGAGGTGGGTGGTGACCAAGAAGAGGTGACCATCTCACTTGTGATGACCTGCTGGTGGAAGGCGAGAGCGACTTACCTGATACCTACATTATTGTTCTTCAGATGCCAGATGAAGTTATTTTTATTCTCCCTGGCTTTTTATTTTAACAACTGCTTTAATTGCTAATTTTATTATGTTAATTATTCTTCAGGGGCAGCATCAGAGGTCAGTTAGGTTGGGCCCCTGCCAAAGGCCCCTGAGAGGGCTCACCTGCGGGCCTGAAACCTTTGTCCTGGTAGAAGGGCTGGAGCCTAATGCATCCTCAGAGAGCAAGGACTGCTATGGGAAGGGGCATCAGAAGAGCAGCCTAAAATATTTTAGTATTTTTATTTATGCATTATTGTATTAGTATAATATACATTGTCATGTTAAACATTGAAAGATTATATTATTCTTATCAAAAAGATTTGCACAATTTCTTCTTGATGGGTAAACGTTGTTGGAGCTGGCGGGCTCCCGCTTCTGCTTACTGTTCTTGACCGAAGCCAGCCAAGTCAGTCGGAGATCTGAGTGTATGGATGGGTTGAGTGGGTGCTTATTATTGCATGCTCTTAATTAATGGATACATGAAAGAATGAAAAGTGGCGGGGCGTTTATTTGGGGGCGCCCTTTAAATAAACTAGTTCCGTTCCAGGGAACGTTGGGCACCCGCCCCGCACCCACATATACATATATATTGCATTATTAGAAAGCCTCATTGGAACGCGAGCGTCTGATTGTGAATTCTGGCTCCGTTCTTTTCTCTGGGCATGCTTCTGCATTCGAACCCAGTGCCTGAAGGCGCGGTCCATCTTTTGCAAAGCTCACAGAAGCCACGGCTGCATCTTGTGCTCCACATTTCCAGCCTTAATTCGCCATCCATGTCTTCTGCAGGCAGCTTCTGTTCCGCGGCCTTTTTGCTCTTTTCCAGAGAGGCTCAAAGGGTTAAACGGAGAGAGCTCTCCTTCCTAGAGGGGATCAAGCTTGCGATGGGGAGGTGCAAAATGGTTCCCGCTTTCCTGTCCCGCCCCCCCTTCCTGACTTACTTCCTTGTTGTGCTCGATCATCATCTAGCAGACAATTGGATCTGCAGATTCCCAGAAGTTGCGATGATGCAGACGCCGCAAGAAGTGGGTGAGTCAAAGCAAAGCGAAGACACCTGGGTTCAGAGGGAGGAAGAAAAGGGCGGCTGGAGGGAGGACGGACCAGAGTGAGCAAGCTTGGAAACAGAGGCACCAAGTCCCTCCCTATATCAGGGGTCTCCCTGTGCAATCCATCACAGCCAAGGCCTCTCGTTCTGATCCTACTCCTCCACTTAGATCAGGAGAAGAACTGTTAAGACAAACGAAGAAACCAGGATGTTGGAGCGGAAAGAGGCTTCCTCCAACCCAGTGCCCTGATCCTGGAAACCAAGCGTTGGAGAGACTTGTGGCACCTTACAGACGAACAGATTTACTGTGGCAGCCCTCACGGACTAGCTCCCCTTCATCAGATGAAAGATGTGTTGTTGTTGTTCAGTCGTTAAGTCGTGTCCGACCCTTTGTGATCCCATGAACCACATCCCGCCAGGCCTTCCTGTCCTCCACTATCTTCCTGAGTTCGCTCATTTTCATGTTCGTTGCATCGGTGATGCTGTCTAACCATCTCATCCTTTGCCTTCCCCTTCTCCTTTTGCCTTCAATTTTTCCCAGCATCAGAGTCTTCTCCAGAGAGTCCTCTCTTCGCATTAGGTGGCCTAAATATTTGAGTTTCAGCCTCAGTACCTGTCCTTCCAGGGAACAGTCAAGGTTGATTTCATTTAGGATTGACTGATTTGATCTCCTAGCAGTCCAAGGGACTCTCAGGAGTCTTCTCCAGCACCACAGTTCGAAAGCACCTATTCTTCGGCGCTCAGCCTTCCTTATGGTCCAACTCTCGCAACCATACATTGCTACTGGGAACACCATCGCCCTGACTATACGAACTTTTGTTGGCATGGTGATATCTCTGCTTTTTATTATGCTGTCTAAGTTTGCCATAGCTTTCCTTCCAAGGAGTGTCTTTTAATTTCATGGCTGCTGTCTCCGTCTGCAGTGATCTTGGAGCCCAGAAAGTAAAATCTGTTACTGCTTCTGCTTCCATTTCTGCCCCTTCTATTTGCCAGGAATTGATGGGCCCAGATGCCATGATCTTAGTTTTATTAATGTTGAGTTTCAAGCCAACTTTTGCACTCTCCTCTTTCACCCTCATCAAGAGGCTCTTTAGTTCTTCTTCACTTTCTGCCATTAGGGTGGTATTGTCTGCATATCTGAGGTTGTTGATATTTCTCCTGGCAATCTTGATTCTGGTTTGCGATTCATTCAGCCCTGCATTTCTCATAATGTACTCTGCATATAAGTTAAATAAGCAGGGTGACAATATACAGTGTTGCCGTACTCCCTTCCCAATTTTGAACCAATCGGTTGTTCCATGGCCGGTTCGAACTGTTGCTTCTTGACCCACATACAGGTTTCTCAGGAGATAGGTAAGGTGGTCTGGTACCACCATCTCTTTAAGAATGTGTTGCCCTCTGTTAAAGGATAAAGGAGAGTCCTTTCTGCATCTGATGACTATCATATACATAAGATGCATCTGGGCTCTAGTTCATGAGACGTTCCCACAATGAATCTTTAGGGTGCAACAAGACTCTTGGATGTTTTGCTGCGACTGAGCTACTGCTCCTCTGGGTGCCTGCATACTGTACAGTACTGTCCACTTCTACAAGGGCCAGCCCATCCATGAGACTGATTGAGGTGGTCGCCTCAGGCAGGAGATTGGTGCGGGGCACTCGCCTCCTTCCACCCACTTACCTCCACTGCTCCGCCTTCCACTCCCTGGATTAAAAAGTGGAACAGAGTGGAAGAAGTAGTATGGAGGAGAGGAGAGTGGTGGGCTGGAGTGGAAGAAGTAGTATGGAGGAGAGGAGAGTGGTGGGCTAGAGTGGAAGAGCCACTCAGGTGCCAGGAGATCTTGGGCCAGTTCTGACTTCTCTATTCTTCTTAAGCGAAGGCATCAGTGGTGAACTCATGAAGCTGCTTTCCGCTGAGTCAGACCACTAGTCCATTTAACTTAGTATTTTCTACTCTGACTGGCAACAGCTCTCCAGAGTTCCAAGCAAGAGTCTTTACCAGTCCTACCTGGAGATGTCAGGAGTTGAACGTGGCACCTTCTACCTGCAGAAAAAGTCCTCTTCCACTACAGTTGCATTTAATCCCTTAATGCAGTGGTTCCCAAACTTTTTTGAGTTGCGGCTCCCTTGACCTCCCTCGCCGTTAGCCGTGACTCCCCATTACAGTGCACTGAAGAGACAGGCACTCTTTACATGCTCAGAGGCACCCTTTCTTATATGTATATGTGTATATTCTGAAAACGAGCCCTAAAGTGGATTTTTCATGCTTATGCTGAGCAGCAGCTATGCCAGGAGTGCACAGGATGGGGTTGGGATGCTGCCCTCCCTCCATTGACAGGCTGCAATCCTATACACACTCAATCCTATACACATACACTACTCAGTTATTGCTGAGTAGACGTAAGAACATAAGAAGAGCCCTGCTGGATCAGGCCAAGGGCTCATCTAGTCCAGCTTCCTGTATCTCACAGTGGCCCACTAGATGCCTCAGGGACAGAGATGACGGGTGGGGGCGGGGCGCGGGGGGGCAGGGCCTGCGTCGCGTCACGTCAACGCGCCCTCGCGTCACGTCGACGCGCCCCCCCCCCCGTTTTGCTCTCATTTCGGAGCCGAACCGGCTCCAGGGAGGGTGGGAGGGCCGAGACAACACTGCGTTTCTGGAGGGTGAGTTCCCCGAGCGCGCCCCCTGCCTGAGATCGCACCCCCGCCCGCGATCGCACGCCCCTGCCCGCGATCGCGCACCCCCGCGAGCGAGCGCCTGGAGCTCCTGCTCCACGCGCTCCACCGTAGTTCTGCCGCTGGGAGCACACAAGACAACAAGATACCTGTATCCTGTTGCCTCTCCCTTGCATCTGGCATTCAGAGATAGCCTACTACTAAAACCAGGAGTCATGAGACTGGAAGGGAAAGACATCTCAGATGTCAATATGATACCTGTTTCCTGTTTTATCTGGCATTCAGATAGGCTACCTCTAAAACCCGGATAGTCCTGCCTAGGATTGAACTGTAACTCTGTTAATATCATTTTTCTGCCCAGAGTTTCCTGATGTGATGATAAAGGTGGAAGAAGAAGAAGAAGAAAAGCCCTGCTTGCCAGTGAAGTCAGAAGAAGAAGAGAAGCCATCGGTCTCAGCTCACCTGGAAGGAGAAGCTCCTGTAGGTACTCTCTCAGGTAAGGAGTGAGCATAGGACGTTGCTGGTCCAGGAGGTATGGGGAGGATTGTAAATAGAAGCTTATCTGTAAATGCTAAAATACAGTCTTGGTGGTGGACATCTGCCTTGTCTGTTTTCATTTCGGCGGCTGAGGAACGACCTTGGAGCAGGCGTGCCGGTGCACTCCGCTGGAAGCAAGCTCGTTAGGCTTGGTATTTCTTAATAGAACTCCTCCATCAGTAACGCATCCTTTCATCTGCTCCCCACCCACTGCTGAATTAAAATAAAGCTGCTGTCCTGTCATACTTACTTTGAATGTTAGCTCCATCAATACCAACAGGATTTTGAGAAGATCCATGTTTTCTTCAGAGAAAATATGCTTAGGATGCAAGCAATCATTTGAAATATACTGTAATTCCTCTTTCAAAAAGCTGAAATACCAAATTTATGCAGGTGAAGTGTGTTTTACTGCGGCTGAAATCTCTTCCATAAGGAAAACGTTATAGATCCTGGATCACCTAAATATGCATAATCGGAAAATCCCCTCAGACCAAACAGCGCAATCCTATCCAACTTACACCACTGGTGTAACCAGCAGTGCAGCGAGAATGGGAGGCCCCAGAACGGGAAGGGGATTCAAATCCCCTTTGAATCCCCCTTTGGAGGGGATTTGAATCCCCTTTCCATTCTGGGGCCTCCCGTTTTCACTGCGGCACTGGTTACACCGGTGGTGTAAGTTGGATAGGATTGCACTGTTAGTGAGGACAAGTTAAAGGAGAGCTGAGGAGAGATGATGGACTCCTTTGGAAACTGGTTGTTGGAGGCACAGATATAACTCCTCTGATGTGCTTGTCTTACGTTTTTCTCTGACCAGAATGTCCTGCTGTGATAATAAAGAAGGAAAAAGATGAAAAGCCAAAGGTACCACGTTGTCAAGGCTCTGAGAAAAGTGAAGCCTCAGTTGGCCGCTCAGGTGAGAAATGCGTTCAGCACAGTCTGGGTTCCTAAATTCAGTATCCTGCATTGAGCAAAGCGAAATGTCACAGTGGCACAATCTAACTTGGGTTATGTTGAATTTGAATCAAGTGAGTGAGGGGGCACATTTTTATTCTCCCGTCATTCCTGCAAAAAAGCTCAGAGAAGCATACATGGTTCCCCCAACTCCTCCCCTATTTCATCTTCACAACAGCCCTGTGAGGTAGGTTAGATTGAGAGATGGTGACTGGCGCAAGGTCATCCTGTGAGCTTCATTGACTGGTCTCCCTTGTCCAAATCCAACATTATATTGCACCACACCGGCTCTCACATCTGTTTTTTTAACAATATTTTTTGCTCGTAGCTGACTGATTGTCCATTGAACTTTCTTCCTCACAGATCATAGGTTGGGGTGTTCAGAAAGCTTCAGTTCCTTCCTGAGCTTTCTATCAACTATATTGCTTGTTCACTTTTGCGGCTCTCTCTTTATTCCAACAGAAGATGGGCACAGAAGAAACTACGTGGGAGAGAAAGACAACAAATGCTCAGACTGTGGTAAAAACTTCTCTCGGAAATCTAGTCTTGTCAGACACGAGAAAACCCACATGGGAGAGAAACCGTATAATTGCTCAGTGTGCGGAAAAAGCTTCAGCCAGAGATCTGTTCTGACCAGACACGAGAAAACCCATACAGGAGAGAAGCCATACAAATGTTCAGAGTGTGGGAAAAGTTTCCGACACAGATCGGCCCTCTTGAGGCACAAGAAAACAGAAGCAGGGGAGAGGCCATACAAATGCTCACACTGTGGGAAAGGATTCATTCAAAGATCTAACTTTTTAATACATGAGAGAACCCATACTGGAGAGAAACCGTATCGATGCGCAGACTGTGGGAAAAGCTTTGCTCAAAAGTCGCATCTTCTTATCCACAAGGTGACGCATAAACGAGAGGAGCCCTATCAGTGTGCAAAGTGTGGGAAGAGGTTCAATCACAGCTTAAGTCTCATCATCCATGAAAGAACCCACACAGGAGAGAAACCGTATCGATGCTCTGACTGTGGGAAAAGCTTTGTTGACAAATCGAGCTTAATTAGACATGAGACGGCACATAAAGGAGAGAAGCCGTATACATGCTCTGACTGTGGGAAAAGCTTCAGTTATAGGTCAGCCCTCGTCAGACACAGGAAAACCCAAGCAGGAGGGAAGCCATATTGGTTTTCAGCCTGTGGGAAAAACATCATTCAAATGTCAAAGCTCCTTGCACTTGAGAAAAACCACAATGGAGAGAACCTCTATAAATGCTCCTACTGCGGACGAAGCTACAGCCTGAAGTACCAATTTCTTATTCATGAGAGAGGACACACAAGAAAGAAACCATATAAGTGTTCAGAATGTGGGAAGACCTTCAGTCAGCGATCCAACTTCATTGTCCATGAGAGGACCCACACAGGAGAAAAACCACACAAGTGCTCTGACTGTGGGAGAGCTTTCAATGATGGGCGGAATCTTATGAAGCACAAGAAAACCCACACAGGAGAGAAACCCTATAAATGCTGTGACTGTGGCAAAAGTTTCACTAACAAATCAACTCTCGTTGTCCATGAGAGAACCCACACTGGAGAGAAACCATACAAATGCTCCACTTGTGGGAAAGGTTTCACAAGCAAATCAAGCCTCATCAAACATGAGAGGACCCACACAGGAGAGAAACCACACACATGCTCAGATTGTGGGAAAGGATTCATTCAAAGGTCAAACCTTCTCAGACATGAGAGGACCCACAAAGCAGAGAAAATGCAACAGCTCTCAGATTGCAGAGAAAGTTCCCAGTACAATACCACCTTGATGAAATGCAGGGGTACTTACACAGAAGAGAAGCCTTATAAATGCTCGGAGTGTGGGAAAAGCTTCAATGAAAGACGAAATCTTGTCATTCATGAGAGAACCCACACAGGGGAGAGACCATATAAATGTACAAACTGTGGGAAAACTTTCACCAACAAAACAACTCTCGTGGTACACAAGAGGACTCACACGGGAGAGAAACCATATAAGTGCCCAGACTGCGGAAAATGCTTTCCATACAAATCAAGCCTTATTAAACACCAGAGAACCCACACAGGAGAGAAACCGTATAAGTGCATAAATTGTGGGAAAGGATTCAGTCAAAGCGCAAACTTGCTTGCGCACAAGAGAACACACACAGGAGAGAAACCATTTAAATGCTTAGACTGTGGGAAAAGCTTCAGTGACAGATCCAACCTGATTCGACATCAGAAAAGTCATATAGGAGAGAAACTCTAGATGGACTTGTACTTTGGTAGGGGTGTGTATGAAAAATTCTGAGACAATTATTTTCTAGACGTTATAGGAAATGCACAGGAGAAAACCCTGCAGGCTGCCTCTGCGCTTCCTGTTGTGTCATCATGGGCTATTTTGAACAACCAGCAGATTTAAGTGGTAAACTTTTTGAGACTGTACCACATCCAGCTGCAAGTGGGGTGGAAGATCATGTGCTTGAATGCTCCCGCATGAGAAGAATCAGAAAGAACTGAAAAGCTAGGGGTTATGTGTGGGGTGTTGCTTACATGGCAGAGAATTCAAACCTGTAGCCCCCACCCCACCTGCAGTCCAGAAAAAGTGTTGTCATTTAATTCTGCTGACTGTATAAATTGGTTTATTGTATAACAGGGGAACAAAGGATACACTTTGCTGCTTGCAAATGTGGAAATTATACATATGTGAGGGTATCTGCATTAACACTGACTGCGTTCATTTTTCAGATTCCAGCACTAGGAGCTCTGGAGAGCTGTTTTCTCCTTCCAGCTGTTTTCTGTTTTCTCCTTCCAGCACGCTCAGGTCGCGTTCATTTTTCACATTCTAGCAGGCTTGCCACGCTAGCAATTTGAACTGTAAGCTCAAAGCTAGAAAACATGGCGACTCCCATGCACACCGTTATCATTAGCCTGCCAGATGCCAGATGGATGAAATGTTGAATTATCAACCAATTCAGAAACGTTTGCACGAATATGTGCAGGTGAAGTTTATTCAGTTAGCCATTACAGTCATGGTGAAAAAATTGAACAATTGCACCCAAGTCATTTTGGTATTTTTACATTTTTACATAAGTCTATAAACATATATGACCAAAATATTCACATATGCATTTATTATGTAAGCATACATAATTACATATTAATATTTACATAATAATTGTGTGATTACTATAATTATTATGTAAATTAAACATGTTTATTATGTAAACAATATATTACAGAAGATTTACATAATATAGTACAGTATCATAATATTCACATGTATGAACATATTTACCCACTCATATTTACACAGTAATTATGTGAGTATTATCATTATGTAATTTGTAATATTATGTAAATAATATATGTACATAATACTTTCATAATATATTAGCATGATATTCACATACATATTTACCTACTCATATTTACATAACTGCATGATTATTATAATTATTAAATAAATTATAGTAAAGTATAGTAATTATGTAAATAAAATATATAGATAAAATATAATATTCGCATAAGCATTTACATACTTATTCATATTTCCATAACAATTACGTGATTATTATAATTGTTATTTAAATTGTAATGATAATTATTAGGTAAGCAATATGTGTACATAATACTTAGAGAATATACAGTATTACCATAAGTTCACAACTGTAAAATTCATAAAGTTATGAGAAGTAAGAGTAAATATTTTCACTGCACATGTGTACAGGTTGTATCTTAGTAAAGCACCTAGAAAAGAATCACATGTTTTTTCTTGGAGTACTACCTGGGGTAAATTCTGAAGGAGTAATGTCTAGTGTATTTCAAAATGTATGGAAACTGTACAACTCATGATACTGATGTCAATATATAGAAGTACAGGTTGATTACCCCTATCCGGACATCCGAAATCCAGACTATCCCGCAATCCATCTTTTTCCAGCACCTGGCTGGCATAGCACAAGGCATGCTGGGGCACAAAATTATTAAAAGTATTGTATAAAATTAATTTCAGGCTTTGTGTATATAAGGTGTATATGAAATGTAAATGAATTTCGTGTTTAGACTTGGGTCCCATCCCCAAGATATCTCATTATATTTATGCAAATATTCCAAAATCCAGACAAATCCGAAATCCAGACAACTTCCCGTCCCAAGCAGTCCGGATAAGGGATACTCGACCTGTATTGTGATGTCATAACGAGGTTTAGCAATAACATACCTTCCTTATGCCTACAGATGAAGGATATGCTGTGCGCCTGGTGAAGGACATGCTGCAGTCGCGACAAGTGTCTGGCAAAGGACAGGCTGCACAGCAACCAGTGGCGTTTTTGTGTATTGAGCAGCAAGGACCAGGTATGAATATGTGGCAACACTGCGGTAGCCCTCAGGTGTCGGCTCTAGTCTAGATTGTATTGTGTGAAGTAATTTTTTATTTTATTTTAGAGAAGGCAGATCTCCCATTGCAGTGGTCCAGAAGTGCAGTTCTGACATTGATAAGCCTGTACTGCAAAAGAAGGGAGGATTTTTCGAATCCCCGCATTAAGCAAAAGCAGGTGAACGACTCAGAAATACTTGCTGCATATATACCTATGGACGCATGTTAATGTGATGACAGTTCACTCTATTTTGTATTCCTTTGCACACACAGATTTGGGAAAGAATGTCTGTGGATCTACAAGCCCAGGGATTTCACGTTACTCCTCAGCAGGTGGAGACTAAATGGAGAGGACTAACAGGGACATTCAAGAAAGTGAAGGACTGGAACTCCCGATCTGGGAATAAACCCAGGTACTGGGAGTATTACAGCAGCATGCAAGATGCCATTGGGATGCAGCCGCAAATAAGTCCAGTGGCCACTTGTAGTAATTCAACTCCGTGCAAGTCCCTGAGTTCATCATCTGATGAGGCAGCAGGATGCAACAGCCCCACCTCACCAGCAGCAGGACCCTCCTCTTCCTCCAGAAAGAGGAAACGTGAATCTACAGTCGATGTACTGAACAAAATACTGCTGGAAATACAGGAAAGAAAATGCGAGAGACAGGCGGAAAGAAAAGCAATGTTGGATGTCCTAAAAAAGGTTTCTGACAAATTGTGACAATCAAAAACCTGTTTGTTGATGCTGTTTATGACGTAAAAAGGAGTATTACTTGTATCTGAAATCTATTTGAATAAGAAAGTTATTACAGTGTAGTTATTTTGTACTTTGTAATAGCCTTTAGAGGTAGAAAAATTACATTACTTTCAATTTTTCATAGTAGAAATGTTTTTTTGGGACTTCACTGAGACGTTTGGTGATGTTGGATGACCAGATATATGCTGTCGGAACCTAACTCTTGGTCGCCTATGGTACAATTGGTTTCGCTACAAGTCATTTGGCTCACCAGTGCATTTTGCAGGAACCTGACTACAACTGTAAGTGAGGACTTGCTGTACAGTTATAATTGATGTTGCCTCCTAAAAGTGACCAAGTTGGCTGCATCATTCCATTTTGCATTTGCTGGTATACGTCCACCATCACCCAAGTGCATATTTTCATTATCTTCATGTGGACACTCATCCAGTTCTGCCTCATCATTTTGAAAAAAATACAAATATTGTGCAGAGCACAGCATGCTACAACTAGTTTCACCATGAGACCTATCCTTGACATGTCCAGGTATTTAAGTTGTCTGAATCACCCCACTAACAACGCAATCAAGTTTAGACCGACGGAGTGGCTGCTCCGCCAGTCTAGGGTGTCGCAAATGTGCCGTAAAGCGCAGACAAGTAAGCGGCGCCAGTGGAGCATCTTGTGCTGCTCCTCTGGCGCCATGCCACGGATCGCCATTGTGGTGGAGGGGCAGGGGGAGGGTGGAATAGGGCATTTTGGGGTGGTGGTGGAATTGGTCGGCCGGGCCAGGAAGGGGGAGGGATCGTTGGCGGCGCGCTCCTCCAAATCCTATCCCCCTTCTCAGGCATGGCTGGCGTTACATGGCCAGCTCAAATGTGCGCCAGCAAAATAGCTGGTGCACATTTGAATAGACCAATTGGGGCGTCTGGGGCTCTACTCGGGTTTTAAGGGGACAAACGAAAACTACCTGCTCTGATTTATTACTGTGGTATGCATGTACATACATGGCACTTTACAAAAAATAAAAGAACAGGAACCTACCCCAAGTGACTTAATTCTAGATATCAACATCAGGGAGACAACAGAGGACAGAGAGGACAATGAAAGAGGGGGAACTGGGGAATAAAATGTGGCGATGTCCGGCTTTGTTCCATTACAGCAAAAACAAGGAACTCTTGTGGTACCTTTTGAGACAGATTTATTGTGGAAGAAGCTCTTGCAGATTAGAACTCGCTTCATCAGATACATGATCTTCAGTCAGGATGGCATTTTATCTAGAGCAGAGGTTCCCAACCTTTTTCAGTGGCGTACCACCTCTGCAGCCTCCGACGCAACCGCGTACCACCGGACAGAAATGCCAATGACGTCATCGGCACTTCTGGTTTTGCCGCCGCGCCAGAGCACAGAAAGACACAGGTAAGGAGCAAGGGCGGGTGGGAGGGCCCTTCCCCACTTGGAAAGCCCGCGTGCTCAAGCTCTGCCAGCTTGGCAGATCTCAAGCTGCTGCCTTTTGGCCTCTGGCACGGAGCAGAAAGCATGACAACTGCCGTCATGGCCGCTGACTGCCTGCATACCACCAGCCTGTGGGCCGTGTACCACAGGTTGGGAACCGCTGATCTAGAGTAAAAAGGCAGGTACCTGTCCCATGGAGGAAAAAAAATGGAAACAACAAAATGCAAATAGGGTTGTCCAGTCTTGGACAATTCTGTGCAAAGTTTGGTTGTATACAAGATCAGTGCAGTAACTGTTCAGTACAGCAGTTGATAGGAAGAGTGTGTTGTTATCACCAAACTGTATAATGCTAATTTAACAGCTAGAGTGGGAGAGAACACTTGGCCTAAACTGAGCCCTACACAAATAGAATCAAACGTCCTGAGAAAATCTTGTTTAACCATTTCACGCTGCAGCCTCCCTTTGAGGATGAAGTATGGTGACTTTTAGGTCGGCAACATACTGTCTTGGGGACTGAAATGTTCCCCACTGGTTTCTGGAGGTTGCCATTTTTTACGTGAGATCTGTGTCTATTTCAAGTCAGAACCTCCAATCTGAAAGACACCAACAGGTATGTGGTGAACCAGAAACCTATTGCTTTATTAAAGTCAGAGCCTACTGCCCCGGGCCCACATGGTCGGTTCTTCATTATGAACTTTTTATTTGTGTCACATCTCTCTCCCCAGGCCAGAGGCCCTGGTAACACGGTGGCACATCTGGAAAATACCAGTATGTGCAGAAGCACCATCCTGGCTAGTATCTATGCCGTTTAGAACAACAGGCAAGGAAGGGCCCTGTGGTACATGCTGGGTTCTGGTCACACCTTACCACAGCTTAGGAAAAGTCCTGGGGTGGGGCTTGTTTTTCCGCCACAGGACTAGCCAATGAGAAAGACTGATTAGCCAATGAGAAACCCAAGCCCATGTGTCCCTTCGAGAAGGTAAGATGGTGTGTGGTGATTCAGAGGAGACCATTGCAGCTTACCTTCCTTGCAAGGACAGAAGAAGGAAGGCACACAGCCTGCGTAGCTGACCTTCCCATGTGCTTTCAGGTATCTTGTGTGCAGTGGAAGGGGTGGTGCAACCAGAAGCGGCCGACTTGGGTCTGCCGCTTCTGCAATAGGGAAAAAATACCTTACCATGCTCCTTGCACGCTGCTGTCAAAACCGGAAGTGCACAAGACAGTGAATTTGCGCTGTCCCTGTAAATAAAACTGGAAGCCTTGCACTTCCAGGTTTGACAACAGCATGCGAGGAGCATGGTAAAGGAGGGAAATGATCTAAGAACATCAGAAGAGCCCTGCTGGATCAGGCCAAAGGCTCATCTAGTCCAGCTTCCTGTGTCTCACAGTGCCCCCCCCCCCCACCAGATGCTTCAGAGATAGGCTACCTTGAAAACCCAGATCTGCTTCTCACTTGAGCAAGTGGATCTTTGCAGCTTGCATCAGCAACAGGTTGGACCTCGGACCCCTCGCAATCTGCCCCTGATGCAACCTGTAACAGCTGGCATCATGGATGGGCCGGCAGCGGTCAGCTGTTCCAAAGTTGCTGCCACCAGAAAGGGGAAAGACCAAAAAGTGGGTGCTCTTCCACACTCCACCTCCCATTTGGGAGAATCTCAATTTTCTCCAGCACTGAAGATGGGCGCCCTGTGTGTCTGGAACTTGCAGCATTGGATCCGAATCGGAATGCACAAACGATACTTTTGCATGCATGGTTGCTCTTGTCTTGAGTCTTTAAAGACGTGATCATCTTCTTTGAAATAAAATATTTTTAAAAGAAAAAAAAATGGAGAATCAAGACACGTTAAAAAGAAATGCTACACAGAAGTATGGGCACCCTGATTCACTCCCGTACCGAATCCGGGTTTTGTTGCAGTTTTTCATTCCTCCTGCGGGTCACAAACTGCCCATCAATCCATCCATGTGCTCAAACGGCAGATTAGTCGGGCTTGACTTGCCAGTCGTCGGGTTTGGCTTCAATCACGTGATGGGAAGCGGAAAACAAAGGAAAAGCCGCCCGGATAAGCAACAAGGAGAGGCTGAGCAACGGGAATTGCAGTTTTGTCAAAAAGACGGACCCGGTTTTGTTAGTAATAAGCAACTTTGGGGAGAAATGCATGCTCAAGATAACTTAATTCGTATTAATTACCTCTCACTCGTGGTGTTGCATTTACAGAGAGAATAATAAGGTTGGATTCCAGCCCCCTTCCCCCTAAAAAAGCTTGTGCTTTCGAAAATTTCATGCATGCTCCTGGAATAAAGAAGAAGGGATTCTAATCCGATTTAGGGAGTGCGAATACGGAATCGGCGTGAGTTTGCTCTTTGGGATCCCACTGGCGCGCTGTAGCACAAGAGTGCGACCCTTTCAGGTCTTGACATTGGGACGGAAGAAGGCAGGAGCGAGCAGAGGCTCCTAGTCCTTGAAGATTGCTGGATCGACAATCAAGCGAAGGGAGAGAGAGATTGGAGCAATCAAGGGAGGAACAAGCCAGTTGCCAAACCGGCGAGAGCGGCTGAGGACTTTAGCAGCCTCCCGTCGTCCGACTCCCTCCTGAAGACTGGCGACCAGTTTCCCCTCGCCCTGCCCTTGGCGCCGCCGCCATCCTGCAAAGTCTTCATAGGGACGGTTTGTTGCAGGATCATAGAGCTAGAAAGGGCTGGTAAGGTTGGCTAGGCTGCAGAACTCTGAACCACCGTATGCCTTAACATTTCTATAGTAGTCCCACACTTTTCGCTTCTTCCTCTCAGATTTATCGGGGCGGCGGGCAGGGGTTTTCATGGACTAGAGGAGGCTATTTCCTCGGATGCATGATGTGGTATCCGACTCAGGTCAGGTGGCACATGGACAGAGAGAAACCACTGCAAACAGCAGACTAACCTGTGACAAGGTTGTGTGCCACTTCTGTGTCCCTGTGTGTTGCGTGTGTGTGTGCGCCCTTCATGCATGTGACAAAGAAGTGCTGCTCCACGAAAACGTGTGGTGCGTGAGCCTTTAAGGTGTCACAGAACTCTTTGTTTGTTTAAAATACTTCTATTTTGCCTTTTGGTCCCAACAAGGGATCACCGAAGCAACAGTCGATAAAAATACAGAAGCTGATTACAAATAAATTAATAAAAGCAATCAAGAAGAATTAAAAAAAAAAACCCCTAAAAGCAAACCACAGTAAAACAAATGGCGGCGAGTAAGACTCTTAGTGAGAGCACGTTGACAAAAAGACCTGACTGAACAGACAAGTTTTTACTACCCTTTTGAAAATGGGGAGTGTTGGCGCCAACAGTCACACATCCCCAGGGAGGAAATTCGGGTTCGGGAGGCCGCTGCTGAAAAGGGCACCTTTTTGCTGCAACAAATTAACCCACATACCCCTGGAAAGTGACATTATTTTGCGTAGCATTGCTTAGACAAAATTATTTTGCGTAGCATTTTAAATAAAAAGACCTTGATTTTTATTTGGTGAAACTTAAAATCGGGGTTTTCTGCCACGGTGTCTCTGTTGGTACACAATACAGTCACTCACGGCACAATCCTAACCAACTTTCCAGCGCCAGTGTAGCTGTGCCAACAGGGCAAACACTGTATTTTACAGTGCAGTGGCAGTCACAGGCCTCTTCAAGGTGAGGGAACATTTCTTCCCTTACCTCGGGGCTGCATTGTGGCTGCGCCGGCTCTGGAAAGTTGGTTAGGTTTGCACTGTTAGCTTCCTGAAGCTAAGCCAGCCTAGGTCTCACTGGTGCCTGGGCGAAGTCAGATCATAGGCAATAGTGCCATCTATTAGTGCCAACAGAAGCACTGTTTTTTAATCATGTTTTAATCATGTTTTAATCATGTTTTAATTGTAAGCCGCCTTGGTTGCCCTGTCGGGAGAAAGGCAGGGTATACATTCTTTAAATAAATAACCCTCTTTTGTGGGGAGGGGAAGATGGGTCTGGAGTCAGTCTGTCTTCTTTGCTCCCTACAAATAGATAATCTGCACTGCTGTTAGTGATCAGGTTGTGGTCTGAGCTGGGTAAGGCTTTGAACCATAGTGTAGGGTCAGCAGCAAGGCCCCCTTCAACGAAGCTGGAAGCTGCAGCTGCATTCAGCTGCATTCAGAAGGTCCAAGATTCAATCCTTAGCATCTCCTGTTAAAAGGTCTGGGAAAGATCGATGCCTGAGACCCAGGAAAGCTCCTGCCAGTCAGAGCTCATAGCACTGGGCTAGATGAACTGGTGGTCTGACTTAATATAAGGCGTCCATGTTTGAGACATATAAAATTATGCATGGGATGGAGAGAGTGGATAGAGGGATGCTCTTTTCCCTCTCGCACAACACCAGAACCAGAGGACATGCACTAAAATTGAGTGGAGGGAGAGTTAGAACGGACAAAAGAAAACATTTCTTCACCCAGTGTGTAATTCATATGTGGAACTCCTTGCCACAGGATGTGGTGATGGCACCTGGCCTAGATGTCTTTAAAAGGGGTTTGGATAGATTCATGGAGGAAAAGACCATCACAGGTTACAAGCCATAAGCAACCTCCTGGCTTTAGAAGTAGGTTTTCTCTGTGCCAGGTGCAAGGGAGTGACAACGGGAAACAGGTTATCTGTGCCAGGTGCAAGGGAGTGACAACAGGAAACAGGTTATCTTGTTGTCTGTGTGCTCTTGGAGGCATCTGGTGGGGCCACTGTGAGATATAGGAAGCTGGACGTGATGGGCCTTTGGCCTGATCCAGCAAGGCTCTTCTTATGTTCTTATGTTATGTCCTCAAATACCATCGTCCACCTCAGCTACTTACCTATACAACTGGAATAAAGGTGACCTTCATCATAGGGCTGTTGTGAGCTCAAACACACAGTACCGGAGCACTTCGAAGATTTTAAATCACAGTCGTTCACCTTGGTCGTTTTCTGGAACAAAAGTGGACCGATGGTTTCTTTGCTTTTGCTTCTAGGCTTCTTAGTGACTTCTGAGGCTGTGGCCGCGTGTTTTATGAAGGAGCAATAAAGATCAGCTGAGTGCCAATGAGTGACCATTATCCTGCATCATCCTGCCAGAGAATCACAGGATCATGGCCTCATTAGGTAAGGATTCCTTTCTCTAGTTTTTGGATTAGAAATCGGGGTGCTCAGAAGATTGTTGGGGGGGGGAGTCTGTCCCAAAACTCAAGGAGGATTCGAACCTGGAATGTGGCCCTGATTTTACTCCACTCCTGAAACTGAATGACATTGCCCATTGAAGAACACTTGTTAATCAAATGTTCAAGAGATACTTTTCCTAAAGAAAGTTGACTAAAGGGAATTTGTTTTCATAATAAGTTTTTTTTAAAGAATAATTGCATTCTTGTGTTTAGCCTCTGCATCTCTGATTTACAAGTTTTTGTTGGGTTCCACTAAAGGGCCCTGCTTCGAGCCAGAAGGAAGTCAGATCTACTAAACCAAGTCCTTTCTGGTGATGACTCTGCACAAACCACCAGTTCTAATCTACTCCCACCTGCAAGAGTATATCAAAATGTGTTTCTTTCTCAAACGTCTTTCCTTCTCTTTCTCAGAGTTTCCTAATGTGACAGTTAAGCTCGAAGACGAAGAAGCAGCCTGGCTCCCAAATAACCAGGGATCCGAAGAAAGGGAGAGCTTCCCAGGGGCCTGCTCAGGTGAGGGGTGGGTTTTGCTGCACTGGAGGTGGGTGCCTGCAGAAGCAGAACTGCAAACGTCTGTTTGTCTGGTCACCCACATGATATCTCCAGCCAGCCTCCCCTGTAAGCTGCATACTGTAGTTGCAGAGCTGGGATGGAAGCCCTGCGCAGGAGCCTGGCAATGTCAATGACCCCACATAGCCACCGTAGAGCTCCGTGCACTCCTGTCAAAAATTAGAGGGAACGTTGTCTCCAGTACTTTTTCATTGACTCCAAACATTCTCAAGGTCAGAATTTTGGACATTTTAGTGTGAAGGATTACCCTCGACACTAATAATAACAACAACCAGTATTTATATACCGCCTTTTCTTGGCCATCGGATTTCTCCTCTGACTTTAATTCAAAGGCGGTTTACATGGGCAGGCTTGCTAAACCCCGAGGTTTTTTTTACAATCATACAAAGTTCTAACCTTCCATAGAACCCTTCGTCCCAGGTGGTTTCCTTCACAGTCTGGCCTCTTTCTCTGGCATTCGCCTCCCACGCTTCAACTGCAGCCGCAGCTTCTCTCTCCCAGAGAGATGCTGCAGCTTATCAGTGACGTGCCGACAGCTCTTCGACTGCTCATGGATGCTTCCAGGCATCTCGAACTGCCGGCCTCAGATCTTCAGGCATATGAGACGGTCGCTCTGCCAACTGAGCCAGACCTCCTGCCTTTATGAATCTTTATGAATCTGTTGAAAATTAACAGTGACATTCCTCTTTCAGTTGACTGAGGTTGTGGCTATTGGTTTTATTCTGTTTTTTTATTCTGATTTATTGTCATTGTTAACCAAGTTGTTTATAATTTGAGTAAGCTGCATTGAGTTTCTTTATTTTTTAGTCAAAAAGGTTGGCTATAAATTCTTTTTTAAAAACATGGTGTGTGTTTTAATTACATGTTTACAATTTTGCCCTCCCTCCAAGGAGCTTAGAGTAGTGTACAGGATACCCTCATACTTACTTAGGTTGCAGTTCCTGGGAGTAAATCCCAATGGGCACAATTGGATTTACTTCTGAGTAAACCTGTATAGAATTGTGCTGCTTGTGAGGTACGTTAGGTGGAAAAATAGCATCTGATCCAACAGCACACAGTGAGTGTCAGGAATTGACAGTGCCCCCCCACCCCCCGGGTCTACATCCAACACTCCTGTTCACTAGACTCCTGCTCTCAGGGCTGGCGGCCCAAGACCTACGGTACCTGAGGCAGCACGCCAAATGCTCCTTGTCCATACTTGGTGACGTGCCTGGCCCTGCTGCTCCAGCTCTCTGCATTGGAAAAGGAAGAGGAAGTGTGGAGGAGAGAATGGTGGGCCAGAGCATCAGAGATTCCCCTCCTCCACAGCTTTGCTCCCCTCTTCTTTTCCAGTACAGGAAGCAGGGGAAGGAGGAGCAGCAGTCAGAGGCGTTCCTACGGTGGGGGGGGTACTGTAAGTTGCGCCCTGTCCTAGTCCCTGTTTACAACCCGGAACGAGGAGGCCCCGTCCCCTCGCCATCGGAGCCATTACGGACAACGAAGGCAATGCGCAGGGAGTCTCCTGCGCATTGCCTTCGTCCCCTGAATGGCTCCGCCGGTGAGGGGGTGGGGCCTCCTCGTTCTGGGTTGTAAACGGAGACTAGGACGGGGCACAACTTACAGTACTGCCCCCACCGTAGGTACGCCTCTGGCAGCAGTCCAGGTGAGTGAGCAGATGGAGCCATTTGCTGCCTGGAGCAACCACCTCAGTTGACCTCGCGGATGGCCTTGTGGAGTGTCTCCCTAACCCATTTTTCTTATCTTCATATTGACTCTGGTTCAGTAAATACCTATGAAGTTGTCTTCTGCGGAGTCGAACCATTGGCCCATCTCACCCAATACGGTCTACTCTGCCTGGCAGCAGCTTCTGATGGTCTGTTTTTATCTGGAGGTGCCAGAGGTTACACCTGGGCCCTTCTGCGTGCCAAGTGTGTGACCTGCCACTATACGCTGTCACTCCTAAAGACTACAAACCTTCCCTTCCCTCGGAACAGAGCTCTGTGTACAACAAGCAGTTTGTTATTCCCTCTCCTGCCCCAGCATACAGAGATCCTCAGTTGGGCTGGACTTAGTGAGCACTCTTATCCAGATGTGTGATGATGTACCATGTTTCTTCTGATTACATCTGTCTCTTTGCTTCCTACGCAGGATTTCCTGTTCCCAAATCAGAAGTGATCCATGGAGGTGATCCATGGATTCCAGAGCCTGTTTCAGAAGAGAGAGAGATCCCAACGGACTACAGCTCAGGTGACAGAACAGATGGTTAGAACGAGACTTTTCTTGCCTGTTCTGAAGTTTAAAGCTTCCCTCTCAACAGGTCAAGAAAAGCTAGAGGGGCTTGACGTCAAACTGAAGCCCGAGCTACATTGTCCATGTCCACGTTCCGTGCGTGTCTGGTGTCCCGTCCCCAGGTCAAACAACAGGCTCTGATTGGCCGGACGTAGCGCGGACGCAGCAAAAGTCGAGCCCAGCTTGACTTTTGCTGTGTCCGCGCTACCTCCGGCCAATCAGAGCCTGTTGTTTGACCTGGGGGCGGGACACCAGACACGTACGGAACGCGGACACAACGCGGCCGTGGACAATGTAGCTCGGGCTTGACAGCGGAGGAGGAGGAGATGCTAGTTGAGCTTTTCAACTGTATCACTGATCATCTTTCTCCTCCTCGTCTCGTTTTCCCTGCTTGTCCGCCTCCCAACCCGTCAGGAAGATTAGCGACAAGAAAAGAGAGGTCCACACAGAAGGAAGAGGCTCAGCCAGTAGCTCCCCCTTCCCTAGCAGTATGACTTCAGGAGCTTCCAGCTTTGCTTACTGGAAGGAAAGTTCTTCAAAGCTCTGAACAGGCAGAGCTCCTTTTCATGTGGGAGGAAGTATCACGCGTAGCCTGGTTCATAGTTCTGTTTCCCTTGTCCTAAGGCAAGGCAAGGCACAGGCCACAGAGAACTGTGAGTGAACACCTTGCTCTGGCGGGATCCAGAGCTCTGCTGAGGCTCTAAATGTCCTGCGGCGTAGACTCTCCCTCCCAGGCTCCAGCTCTGTAGTTCTGGTATGAGGGAAGTGTGATAGAGGGGAGCCCTCTGGCGTGGAGCCTGGCACTCCTCCTCCTTGCCAGCAACCCTGTCTTGGCTTGCTACCAGCGCTGCCGACAGTGGCATCACTAGGGGGATGCGGACCACCATGGGTGACACCCTCGGGGTGGTGGTGGTGGTGGTGGCACCACTAGTGCTCAAATTGTGAAAACTTTGTATTTACAAATAATGCCATCATGGTATATATCAGTGGTTCTCAAACCTTTTAGCACCAGGACCCACTTTTTAAAATGACACTCTATCGGGACCCACCTAGCTTTACGAGACTTAAAAAAGGTGATCTAGAAAAATAAATAAATAAATAAATAAATAAATAAATAAATTTTATTTACAAGTAAAGAGTTCAGCTGTTTGCAGGGTAATTAGCAGCTATCTTGCAAACTGCAAGAGCTCAGCTCTTTGAAGGGCAATTAGTAGCTATCTGATTTTTGAATAGCCTCAAGGCTTGTGGCAATTACTTATCTGATCTTTCCATCACCTGGGACCCACCAGGAAATCAGGTTGTGACCTGCCAAGTGGGTCCCGACCCACAGTTTGAGAAACACTGGTATATATCATTCAGTGCGTAGGTTCATGAAGAATGCAATGAAACGAACCATTTAGAATTCTCTGCAGAGGCGTCGCCAGGCGCCCCCGCTAATGGGGCGCCCCCCCAACCCCCCCCAATAAAACTGTCAAAAATTTTAGGTTTCGGTTTCAAAACCTATTTTTGACAGTTTTTTTTGGGGGGGGGTAAAATGTTTTTCCGTGATTTTAAGTTTTAAAATAGCATGTATGTGTGTATGTGTGCTTTGCCGGTACTTAGCTTGAATATGGGGCGTTCCAGCGACGATCTTCTTCCTGCTCCCGGGCGCTTCTCCCTGCGCCCGGGTGCGGACTCCGTAACGCCCCCAGCAGCGCTTTCCGGAGTTTGCACATGCGCAGAACGTCCCTGGAAACTCCGTGGCTCTGCGCCTGCGCAAACTCCGGAAAGCGCTCCTGGGGGCGTTACGGAGTCTGCGCCCGGGTGCAGGGAGAGGCTGCGCCCGGGAGCAGGAAGAAGATAGTCGCTGGAACGCCCCATATACAAGCTAAGTACCGGCAAAGCACACATACACACATACATGCCATTTTAAAACTTAAAATCACGGAAAAACTGTAAAAAAAAGTGGGAAAAAGCAAAAAAAAAAAAAAGAGGATTTGAAGGAGGCCCGCGCCCCCCCCCCCAGAGCCTCAGCGCCCTGGGGCCCACCGCACCATATCAGGCGACGCTACTGATTCTCTGTATTCTATCTAAGGTTATGGCCAAATAACCAGAAAAATAAAGCTGCCTTATGTAACAAAAAGTGGATTTCCTTAACTCAAAACAGACCAATGAGACTGATTGTTCTGTGAGCCGACTTGGTTACTGATTTGTTGGGTGACTTATACTGTTTAATGGGGGTGACACCATGTGTTACCAGACCGGGTGACACCAACCCTAGTGATACCACTGACCAGGAGGAATCTGTCGAAATACACAGTCCTGCCTGATGGGCGTCTTTTGTGGAACCCAACTCAGACCACTCTTGTTTCTCCCTATTCACCTCTGGGGTCCATCACTGGGGTGACGCGCTGAGCTCTTGCACTGGGTGACGCCAACCGTAGTGATGCCTCTGCTCTTTACCTCCCGTCTCTTCTCAGAAAAAGCCAGCTCACGTTTTGGGTGGGTGTGTTTTCTTAAACTTTTAAAATTCTGGTATAAAAAACCTTCAAGCTTTGAAGGCAAAAATTGATGGGGAGGGGCGAGGGACGAGGTGGGTGATGTCCATTATTGGGGTGACGTGATGAGTTCTTGCCCTGGGTGACGCGAAACCTAGTGATGTCTCTGACTGGCGAGCAGGCATAGGAAATGTGAGGCTCTGGGCATGGGGTGGGGCTGGTTTTTTAGGAGAGTGAGACTTGGCGAGTGCCTACGCCAGGCACTCTTGCTCCTGCGGTTCTTGAATCCAGCCTAGTGTCAGGAACCCGGTCTGATTCCAGCACCAATTCAGTTGGCTCTCAATTGGCTCCAAATCTCAGTGACCACGTGGGGGCAGGAGTCATGATGATACTGTGGGATTTGGTCAGCTATCGGTTGACATCCACACCTGCCAGTCATAGTATCGCTTTTGACCTCCATCATGCATCTTGTCCCTGATCAGAGCTTCCCGATGTGATAATAAAGCTGGAACAAGATGAGGAACCGTGTGATCCATGCTACCAGGGTTCAAAGGACCATGGGATGTTCCAAGGGGCCCACTCAGGTGAGCATTCAGGGTCTGTTGGTGTTTCCACTAACAAAAGAATGGTGTATGCTGTATCAAACCAAGGAACCATTCTGAATCCGACAGTGGACAACCAGAAGGCCACACATTCAATCTCTACCTCAAGGATCTTGGGTTGCAAGTCTGGGAGGGACCTTTGGCTGAGGCCTTCGATTGTGGCTGCTTATTGAGGTAGACCAAAGATCTGACTTGGTGTGCAGCAGCTTCATTATAGCTGTTGATGGACTATGAAGTCCTGTGGCCATTTCTGCCTGGTTGTGTTGCTGGGAGACGTGAGGCCTTCTTTACAGGCCTGCTTGACATCGATCACCATTTGGCTCCTCCCCTCCTGACTATTTGAGCTAGCCACTATGTGAAATGGATAGAGATACTTTTTCTCCCCCCCCCCCCCAAGAATTGGGGTCATCTGGTGAAATTGAGTGGCAGCAAAGTACGAACAGAGAAGGGAAATACTTCATTGCATATACAGTGTGGGGAAAAAGTATTTGATCCCCTGCTGATTTTGTACGTTTGCCCACCAACAAAGAAACGATCAGTCTATAATTGTAATGGTAGGTTTATTTAACAGTGAGAGACAGAATAATAACCCAAAAAAAAATCCTGAAAAAAGCATTTCAAAAATGCAATATAAATTGATGTGCATTTTAATGAGTGAAATAAGTATTTGATCCCCTATCAATCAAGCAGATTCCAAAGTCTCCACCATGGCCAAGACCAAAGAGCTGTCCAAGGATGTCAGGGACAAGATTGTAGACCTACACAAGGCTGGAATGGGCTACAAGACTATCGCCAAGCAGCTTGGTGAGAAGGTAACAACAGTTGGTGCGATTATTCGCAAATGGAAGAAACACAAAATAACTGTCAATCTCCCTCGGTCTGGGGCTCCATGCAAGATCTCACCTCGTGGAGTTTCAATGATCATGACAACGGTGAGGAATCAGCCCAGAACTACACGGGAGGATCTTGTCAATGATCTCAAGGCAGCTGGGATCATAGTCACCAAGGAAACAATTGGTAACACACTACGCCGTGAAGGACTGAATTCCTGCAGCGCCCGCAAGAAAGCACATGTATAGGCCCGTCTAAAGTTTGCCAATGAACATCTGAATGATTCAGAGGAGAACTGGGTGAAAGTGCTCTTTGGCATCAACTCAACTCGCCGTGTTTGGAGGAGGAGGAATGCTGCCTATGACCCCAAGAACACCATCCCCTTCTCCACCGTTAAACATGGAGGTGGAAATATTATGCTTTGGGGGTGTTTTTCTGCTAAGGGGACAGGACAACTTCACCGCATCAAAGGGATGATAGACAGGACCATGTACTGTAAAATCTTGGGTGAGAACCTCCTTCCCTCAGCCAGTCATGAGTCATGGATGGGTATTCCAGCATGACAATGACCCAAAACACACAGCCAAGGCAACAAACGAGTGGCTCAAGAAGAAACGCATTAAGGTCCTGGAGTGGCCTAGCCAGTCTCCAGACCTTAATCCCATAGAAAATCTGTGGAGGGAGCTGAAGGTTCGAGTTGCCAAACATCAGCCTCAAAACCTTAATGACTTTGGAGAGGATCTGCAACGAGGAGTGGGACAAAATCCCTCCTGAGATGTGTGCAAACCTGGTGACCAACTACAAGAAACGTCTGACCTCTGTGATTGCCAACAAGGGTTTTGCCACCAAGTACTAAGTCATGTTTTGCGAAGGGGTCAAATACTTATTTCACTCATTAAAATGCACATCTCTATATATAAAAGAACATGTCCTGACTGACTGACTGACTGATCATCGCCCAGGCCAAACCCCTGGGCCTAGAAACGTGAAATTCGGGGAGTACGTTCCTTCCGTGACGTAAGAACCCACCTGCTCAGGGGTGTCCTTGCAGAATGATTTCTCCTGGCCTGGCTCTGTTTCTGAAGAAAGTTCAACAAATGGGCCTTTCTGTCGATCTATTGGGGACTGGTTCACTAGCCTCTGCTTACAAACTATTAAGAACTAGACTCTTGGATATAGATAGGCAGGAAACTTTGACAGTGGCCCACAGAACCTGTTCCCCACTTTATTACCATCTAGCAATCAGTTATGGCAACAGGCCAAGATACCTGTCCTTTCTTCACTGCTCCCAGGAGAGACAGGCTTTTATGCTTGCACGCTGCAACGCTCTCCCCTCCAACGTCCTTGTGGGCAGATTTAAAGGCATACCAATTGAGGAACGAGGCTGTAGTTGTCTCTCGGGGGACATAGAATCTTTGCCTCATATCCTGTTACAATGCACAAAACATCAGGAGCAGCGATCTCCTCAGGCCGTTTCTTTCTAGTGGTCTGGGACAATTGGAGTGTCTATTTAGTATCTGTTAGCGGGTGATGATGAACTTCATACAAAACAAGTGGCAAAGTATCTCACCTTGTGTACACAAAACTGTTCTTCAATCTAGAGTGCAGTGTGCTGACTAAATTAGGTGTGCAATTTTATATTGGTTGATATGTTTGTGTCTTGTGTTTGCTGTGTTATGTGTAAATTTTACATGCCAATAAAGGTTCTGAAATCTGAACCAACTAAGAAGGGATTTTTAGAAATTCCACCCCTAAGGGGGTGAAAAGGGGTGCTGTGATCCTATTCACAATTACCTGGGAGTAAGGCCAGCGGGTGGCGCAGTGGGTTAAACCGCTGAACCATGAGCTGTTGATCGAAAGGTCGGCAGTTCAAATCCGCGACGGGGTGAGCTCTCGTTGCTTGGCCAGCTCCTGCCAAGCTAGCAGTTCCAAAGCATGTTAATGCAAGTAGATACATAGGTACCGCTTGCGGAAAGGTAAAACAGCGCTCCATGTTCTAGCTGCATGCTACGCGCTGCGGCAAGGAGAGTCATGCTGGCCACATGACCACAGAGGCGTCTTCGGACAACGCTGGCTCTTCGGCTTTGAAATGGGGATGAGCACCACACCCTAGAGTCGGACACGACTGGACTTAATTGTCAGGGGTCACCTTTACCTTTTTAAGCCCCACTGACTATAACAGGACTTACTTCTGAGTAGACGTGCATAGAATTGGGCTCACAATGCATGTTCACGGATTCCTCAATATCTCTTAGGCCCGATGAGATATCAACTTGGTTTGTGGTCCTCTCCTGTCTCATGTATGACACTCACCTCAGGTGCGTGAGCTAATCATGAGGCACGTGGTGGTCAACTGGGAGGAGTTCTCCATCATGTCCCACGCCAGTGAGGGGGACAACTCTCATTCGATGGAACCATGACTTTTAGTAAATGCAGGGTGTTGCCTGACATGGGGTAGTTGTGCTACATTTAATTGGTTCATTGGAATCAAAGACATTTTATTGGAGACAAAATGGATTTAAAGTACTTACATCCCGTAGCGAAGCACGGGCATGATCATCACGCTAATCAATTTATATTACTTTTTTGAAATGCTTTTTTCAAGATTTTTTTGTTGTTATTCTGTCTCTCATTGTGTCTCACTATTAAATAAACCTACCCATTAAAATTATAGACTGATCATTTCTTTGTCAGTGGGCAAACGTACAAAATCAGCAGGAGATCAAATACTTTTTCCCACACTGTAGCCTGGTCAGTTTATGGAGTTTGCTGTCACAGGATGTGGAGGTGGCTTCGGAAGGGAATTAAGAGAAATTCACGCAGGAGGAGAAGTCTGTCAACATGCTATTTTCTATTACACATGATGCTTCCATTCTATATTCTCTATTATCTACTTATAATATCCAACTGAGCCAAAATATCTCTAACATTCTATTCATTAAAACCACAAATCATCACTTCATTTCTCTCTCTCTCTCTTAAAAAGTCAATAAGTGGCTTCCAATTATTCAAAAAAATATTGATTGACTTTTCCTTAATTAAAATTGTAAGTTTGTCCATTTCAGTATAATCCAAAACTTTCATCCACCAATCTTCCAGTGAAGGTATTTCTGCATTCTTCCAATATTGTGCATATAATATTCTTGCTGCACTTATATATAAAAACAAAGTTTCAGATTTTTTCTCTACATTATTATCTCTCATACCCAACAACATTAATCTTTAAAATCGATTGTATCTGTTTATGAATCTAAGAGCGCAATCCTGTAGATAGTGCCGGCGATGGAACGAGCATTCTGGCGCCGGCAGCAGTCGCGAACATGCTGTAAAGCACGTTCGCAACTACTCTGGAGCAAGGGAGGCCGGCGCAGAGGCCAGCCTCCCTTGCTCCATCGCCGGAACGCCCGAGCGGCCACTAGAGAAGGCAGGTAAGGATCCGGCGGGCACAGGGGCAGTTCGGCAAGGGAGTGGGGCCATTGGTGTAGCCGGCCCAGGAGGGGGGGTTGGAGGATGGCCTCCTCTACTTCCGCCAGCTATTTAGCTGGCGGAAATCTGAGGAGAACGATCGGGCCGGCCTGAATTTACACCCAGGGAAGGGGATGAGCGTCCCCTTCTCTGAGTAGACCTCCGGCCTGGCGGCAGAATGGCTGCCGGGGCTCAGGATCCGGCCGGCGGCCTAGGGCCGCCAGCCAGATCCTTACACAGGATTGCGTTGTGAACCCAATATTTCTTTGCCTGAGTACATGTCCACTACATATGGTAAAAGGTTCCTTCCTGCTTTTTACATTTCCAATAACTATTCGACACCTTTCCATACATTTTCGCCAATTTGCTTGGGGTTATATACCATCTATACATAATTTTATACATGTTTTCTTTAATATTAGCATTTCATGTAAATTTCAGCTGCTTTAGCCACAATTGCTCCTATTATTCCATTAAAATTTCATAACCTACATTTTTGCCCACTGAATCATACAGTCTTTAACCTGTTCTTCTGTCTCGAACTTCAAAAAAAATGTATACATTTTTGAAATTACCTGGTCCTCAGATTTTAATTGTATCTCCAAAGTTGATTCTTCTTCTACAAATCCATGCATCTTCTTATCCAATTTAAATCTCTCCAAAATTTGAGCATAGACAAATCATGGGCAATTAAATTCTTCCATTAATGCTGCTTGTATTTTTAAATTAGTTTTTTTAAACCACATTGATTTTTTTTAATTAAAAGTCAGTAAGTAAGTAAAATGAAAAAACAGTGACTGGTCCGAGGGTCATCTGGTGAGCATCAAGTCTGAATAGTGATTTGAACCTGAGTCTGACCAGTGCTAGTCCAGGTCTCCTCTAACCACTGTGCCACACAGGTTCTCATTATTGGGCATCTCAGGTTGAAGCTTGTGCTTGGGAGTAAATTGTGGAACTGCATCATATGAGAAGGGCTCTGCCAGAATGTCTATTTCTGATCATGCTGCAGGAGAGTGAGTTAAAGAGGCTTTTGTATCTTAGCTGGGAGGGGGAATTGGGTGAGATGTGTAATGGAGAGAGGGGCAGGATCCTTGAGATCAAGCTCTACTGGGGGCTGGTTGGAAAGGCGTTGTGGGCCAGATTTGGTATCATGGCTGCCAGTTGCCTATCTTTCCTCTAGTAGTGTCGCTGGAGGTGGGGTAAAACGCTAAGTTCTGCATCGTCCTAACCTCTGTTACTCACCAGCACGAGGCGGCCCCGCCCCCTCGCCTTCGAAGCCATTCAGTGGGGCGAAGGCAACGTGCAGGGAGTCTCCTGCACGTTGCCTTCGCCCCACTGAATGACTCCGAAGGCGAGGGGGCGGGGCCGCCTCGTGCCGGTGAGTAACAGAGGTCAGGACGATGCGGAACTTAGCGTTCCGCCCCACCTCCAGTGATGCTACTGCTTTCCTCTAAAGTTTATTTCATATTTGTTGGAGAGGTGACAACAACCTAATAAAAACTGAAGATATCTTTCTGCTTACCCTGGCAGGAGATGGGTCTGAAAGAATCTTTGTAAGAGAAACCTCGTATTATTCGGGCTGTGGGAGAAGCTTCAGTGCTACACCAGACCTTATCAAACACGAAAGCCAACCTACAACTGAGAAACCACACAAATGCTCACGCTGCACCAAGAGCTTCATGAAAAGATCCAACCTTCGTACGCATGAGAGGATCCACACAGGAGAAAAACCTTTCCGCTGCTCTGAGTGTGGGAACAGCTTCAGCGACGGATCCAGCCTGATCAGGCACAAGAGGAAACACACGGGAGAGAAACCCTACAGTTGCTCAGAGTGTGGGAAACGGTTCAACCAGAGCTCCAGCCTCATCAGACATGAGAGAAGCCACACAGAGCAGCGGCCATATAAATGCTTAGAATGTGGCAAAAGGTTCAACCAGAGCTCAACCCTGGTTCGACATGAAAGAATCCACCGAGAACAGAGACCGTACAAATGCTCGGACTGTGGCAAAAGGTTCATCCAGAGCTCCAGCCTCCTTGCACACGAGAGGATCCACTCAGGGGAGAAACCATATCAGTGTGCAGTGTGTGGAAAAGGGTTTGTTCAGAGATCAAACCTCCTTATTCATGAGATGAAACATACTGGTCTTAAACCGTTTAAGTGTCCAGACTGTGGGAAAGGATTCAATCAGAATTCAAGCCTCGTCATACACAGGAGAATTCACACAGGAGAAAAACCGTACAACTGTTCCCATTGCGGGAGACGTTTCAGTGACAAATCGAGCCTTAATAAACATGAGAGAGCCCACAGAGGAGACAAACCCTATAAGTGCTCCAGTTGTGGGAAAAGCTTTGTTCGGAGGTCACATCTCCTGACGCATGAAAGGATCCACACAGGAGTGAAGCCGTTTAAATGCTCAGACTGCGGGAAAAGCTTCAGTAGCCGATCGCACCTTATCAGGCATGAGGGAACCCACACGGGAGAGAAACCTTATGACTGCTCTTTTTGTGGAAAAAGTTTCAACAGGAAATCTAATCTGACAAATCACGAGAGGACCCACACAGGAGAGAAGCCTTACAAATGCTCTGACTGCGGGAAAAGCTTCAGTGATAGGTCAAGCCTGATTAAGCATGAGAGAATCCATACGGGTGAGAAGCCGTACAGTTGCTCGGCTTGCGAGAAAAGCTTCAGTGACAAATCGAGCCTCATCAGGCACGAGAGAATCCATACAGAAGAGAAGCCGTATAAATGCTCGGATTGTGGGAAAGGGTTCAACCAGAGCTCAAGTCTCATTGTGCATGAGAGAACCCATACAGGAGAGAAACCATTTAAATGCTCCGATTGCGGCAAAGGCTTCATTAGGAGGACAGTTCTTAATAAGCACGAGAGAACTCACATGGGAGAGAAACAATGAAGGCTGGGACTGTAGATAAAACAAATATTGATGACAGCTGTTAGACATGAAGAACTCCTGCTGTGAACTACTGAAGAACCCGGTTCAGATTTTGCCTCTATTGTGAGGCAAAAAAAAGCTGTTCTCGTCTTGTAGCCTCCTGTTAGATGTGGCTTCACACATTAGGCCACAATCCAGCACAGAAATAGGTGTGCGCTTGTCCATTGATTTTAGTGAGCAAACTGGCTGCTTAAATTGGTGCTGGATTGTGATCCTGATACCTTTCCTAAATGGAGAAGAAAGCCATATAAAGGTTTGAAATTGGTCTGCTTGGGTTCCATCTTGTCTACATCCAGTAGACATGTTCCCAACATTCACATGTAACCGTATGGTTTTTGGACCCGACATGCCATCCCCCTGCCATCCGCTCCTGAAGATCCAAGCTCTCCACGGTGTAAGAAATTCAAGACTGAAGAAGATTATTTTGTTTGATAAGGTTATGGTGCATTGGTAGAAAGAGTTGATTAGGCATCTTCATAAATAGTCTGTTTTTGTTGAGTTTATGAGAAGTCCATAGTGACAATATAATTTATGAAACTTGATGCCGTAAGATGTGGTGTTGTCCACTGGCTTATATACCTTTCAAAGAGGAATAGACAATTTTGTGGAGACTCTCTCAGCATGGGTCGGCCATGATAGCTCAATGAAATATACATACTCAGAAACTGTTTACCGGTACTTCTGTGTAGCAGATGCTGGCCCTCTTTAGGAGGAGGAGGATGCTGTATTCAATGGATGTTTGGTTTGATCCAGCAGGGCTGCTTTTATATTATTATGCAGGACGAAGACAGACGTGTACTCTAAAGCACGTAGGGAAAGGTGTGATCAGACGGTCTCTGCATTCTGAGGCACTTGTTTTCCAGAGGAGAGTGTTTTTCAGATCACTTCTACCACATTTGGTGTGTCTCTGCCTTTGTGCAAATTCTGCACCTCCTAAGGTTTTTGTTCTTTCCTCAAGCAGCTACTGCTTCCCCCCCCCTGCCCCACCCCCTATGTTGCATGGCAAATCACTGTTGAGGTCAAGGGACATTTCAAAAAGCAGTCAGTGAAATGCAGTCAGTAGCATTGAAAGCCTACTGTTGAAAGACAAACAGTTGAGACAGGCCTTGGTCTGCATCTGGTTGCGATAAATCAAATCGTACCTTACGAGATAAGCTAAATTCTGCAATGTGAATAAGTTATGTAGAGCTGCATACATTTGCTTCTTTTGATTCAGCAAGGACACCCTCTTAATGATGCAATTGGTGTGATGTGCAGTAAGGGTGCAAAGAAGCGTGTTCTCATTGGCTGCCCCCCAAACGGCTACCCCCAGATGCAGACTCACAAAAGCCCACACCTGAGCACTTTTTGTAAGCGATTTGGCAAAGGGTGGGGAGAAAGCTGAATAAGGTACCATCTTGTTCTTCTGGAAGGATTTTGTGACCTGCCGTGAGCCTTCAAGAAGGGGGATGACTTATAAACTATAAATAAAGTAAGTTTTATATTATGTGTGCTTGTCCTTGCTGTTGGGGAGGCAGAGAGATAAGCCATTACTCCATTTTTAGTTTATCTTATTTTAAAATATGTGTAGCCTATCTGCTTCCTGAAGGACACAAGGTGGCTAGCAGCATAACTAAAAAGAAAGAAAATTTTATATTTTTTCCTCTAAGAAGTAAATATATGTTGGTGAAAGAAAGTGCCAAAATCCATGTACTGACAATTGATTTTCAGTTAAACAATATCAAAATTGAAACAACAAACACAGTCATATGGAACCAGCGTGCCTATTGCACCACTTCAAATGTGGCCCCGAGTCATTCAATTCATGATATAACATCCAAAACCAAATAAACAGGCCCCAAATCAAATAAATAGGATCCTTTTTCAATCTGCTTTCTCCTTGTCAAATATGGGTTGTCAGTCTTGCAAGTTTTCCTATATACTGTACCACCTTTTATGTATATGTATATTTAAACATGTAGATACTGTTTTTTATAAGTTAAAAAAGAGTAAAACTCACAATTAAAAATGAGATCGTTAGTGGGAACTACAAAAGAGCAGGGAAAGATGAGAACAAAGCCACGTGCCAGCAAGAGGGAGGTCTATAACCGACTGGAAAACTGGCTGAGAAGATGCCTGCTATACTTTACATGGCAGGTAGCGCCAGAGGCTGTGGCCCACCGTGGAGAGTGTCCTCTCACAGGGCCCCGCAAACCGCATTCCATAAAGATGCGGAAGCCACAAGAGGCCTTCCTTGAAAGTCCTTGTCAGGTGGGCATACTCGTGGGGAAGGTGGTCCTTGAGATATTTTGATTCATGTCGGACTTTAAAAGTGCTAACCAACACCTTGAACCACACAGTTACTAATCAACACAACTGCATCAACCAGGGTGTAATATGGATTACATAGATAGGTGCCCTGTCAGTACCCAAACAGTTACATTTTGTGCCAGCAGACATTTCCAGAGGGTCTTTGTGGCAGCCTCACATAGAACTCCAAGATCACTGCAGACGGAGACAGCAGCCATGAAATTAAAAGACGCTTACTCCTTGGAAGGAAAGCTATGGCAAACTTAGACAGCATAATAAAAAGCAGAGATATCACCATGCCAACAAAAGTTCGTATAGTCAGGGCGATGGTGTTCCCAGTAGCAATGTATGGTTGCGAGAGTTGGACCATAAGGAAGGCTGAGCGCCGAAGAATAGATGCTTTTGAACTGTGGTGCTGGAGAAGACTCCTGAGAGTCCCTTGGACTGCTAGGAGATCAAATCAGTCAATTCTAAATGAAATCAAGCCTGACTGTTCCCTGGAAGGACAGGTACTAAGGCTGAAACTCAAATATTTTGGCCACCTAATGCGAAGAGAGGACTCTCTGGAGAAGACTCTGATGCTGGGAAAGATTGAAGGCAAAAGGAGAAGGGGAAGGCCAAGGATGAGATGGTTAGACAGCATCACCGATGCAACGAACATGAAAATGAGCGAACTCAGGAAGATAGTGGAGGACAGGAAGGCCTGGCGGGATATGGTTCATGGGATCACGAAGGGTCGGACACAACTTAACGACTGAACAACAACACATAGAACACACTGCAGTGAGCTATACATGAGGTAACTAAGACACGGGAAACGATGTTGATTTTGTGTAGTGGAGAGCGCCACCTCAGGCAGCGGAATGTTTTGGGCTGGTGCAGCTGGTGCACAAAGCTGGGCAAAAGCTCTGCTGGCCATGGACACCATCTGTACACTATGTAATTGTAACCATTCTGAAGTGGAAGGATGCTTTAGCTGTTACGAACCAACTTTCAGTTAAAATCAATATCAATCATCATTAATGAATTTCCCATTTTTATACCACCCTTCCTCCAAGGAGCTCAGAGTGGTGTACATATTTCCTCCCCTCCTTTTTGTCCTCACAACAACCCTGTGAGGTAGGTGGGGTTGAGAGATAGTGACTGGCCCAAGGTCACCCAGGAAGCTTCGTGGCTGAGCGGGGATTTGAACTTGGATCTTCCAGTAAGTCCAACTCCCAAACCACACCATCCTGGGTCATGCATCATACATAAGGCATCATGGCATCATACATAAGGCATGAAAAAAAAACCTCAATAAAAGCAGCAAAAGAGCAGCATAAAGCTAAACTCAGAAGCCACACTAAAGCCATTAATTCTAACCCAATTTGCTTACCTTTTAAGCCACACTTCCTCCAAGGAGTTTATGGTGGCATACATCATTCTCTTCATTTCTCTGTGCTTTTTATTCCCTGTTGCGATTGGTCCAAGGTCCCACTGTGAGCTTAATGGCTGAGTGGGCATTTGAATTTGGGTTTCTTGGTTCTAGTCTAACACTCTTCACCGCTACACCAGAACCCTGTTCAGGTGGAATCTGGGTAGAGGAACAACAAGAGCTGCTGAACGTCCTATTTATTTATTATTTAAAGCATTTATACCCCGCCTTTCTCCCGAGGGCACTCAAGGCGGCTTACAACACATTAAAATACATATATACACATTAAAATAATTAATTAAAGCAATTTAAAATAAACAACCCCAGTGGGTCACCTGAGTTTACATATGTTAAAAGCCATTTGATTAAAAGGTTAAAAAGTCAGCCCACCATGTCAGACATCAAAAGCTGTCCTAAATAAAATTCTCCCTGCCTTCTGGACCATTCCTTTGTTTTGATACAGTCCTTACTTGGTTTCCAATTGCAGGTTCCTGGGGGAGATTATCACCTCCTACTGCATTGCACCCTGGGAAGGGCGTGGCTGGGGTCTTCTCCTGGGTCCAGATTAGCATGAGACTCTGACTGAATTTCTAAGGAAACTGGTGAGGGAAAGAAACCACGGGCTACAGGCACACGTTTTGTGGCCACAAATGGTCCTGTTTAAAACAGAACCAGGATGCTCCCAGGAAGTGGCATTGTTTGCAGGTGGTCTAATAAGATGGCCAGGCAAAGGGGCGGTGGCAGTGGCAACTAGCGAGCATGTTTCTGTCCCTCTTCAGTGCCCCGTTTCTGGCTGCTGAAGTCTTGAACAGAGTTATCACTCTCCCAAACAAAATCTTCTTTACCTGCCAGCAAAGAGTTGCTGAGTTTTCGCTGGCAGGTAAAAAAAAGGTTTTGTTTACAACTTATTATAGGTTAAGGAAGCAGAATGGTAAGGCAACAGATAAACAGGAAATGGATGAACTAGATTAAGGGCAACAGCACATCACACCTGACCTTCCTAATACCCTTCACACACAGCCCTGATGGAATGAGCACCCTTTGACAGATCTTTGCTGATGGAAGATGGCTTCGGTCAGCAAGTTGACAGGGTCTCCACCTTTTCCCTTCTCCTGACAAGCTGGGGTGTTTCCAAGCTGAAAGGTTGTTGTCCCCACTGCTGCTCTCCCAAATAAGGCTGAGCCTCCCTCTTTTATACATAGCGAGCAGGAAGCTCATGCCCGTATTTGGACATGGGTCAGAAGGTTCTAGCGGCCTTTTGCCCTTATATGGTGGTGGTGTCTGCTGGGCCAGGCGCTTACCTCAGCCACTGTAGTTCTCCCTCTGGTCATCCTACTTTGGCAGGAACTTTGCTCAACCATTTTAACTCTTTGAAACCCCTTTACTGCCCTTGTCACAGGTTCCCTGACAGCTTCCCTCTCTGAGGCTTTAATAAACACACAATATCATCAGTGCCTAACACATATACATTTTACCAGTAACAGATCAGTTCTCTGGCAGTCTCCCTGTTGTTATTTAGTTTCTGAGGGTATTCACAGGCTGTTTCTGACAGGAATATATATGTGGTCTTACAGCCCAATCCTGCATAACATCCGCTACAGCGTGCAAAGTGCGCTGCACTGGATCCTGTGTGGGATCAGGCCCGCGCCAGCGGTCCTGGAGCACACCTCAAGGGAAAGGGACATTCATCCCTCTCCCCTGGTTGTAAGACCCAACGGCCCCAATGGGCCTCCTCGGATGTGCACCAGCAATTGGCTGGCTCACATCCGAGGAACCGGTCATTGTGTAAGGTTGGCCAGGCCCAGGAAGGGGCGTTGGATATCAGCGGAGCATGCCACAGATATCCCCACCCCTGTCCTGGCCGGCCATTCACACCCTCCCCCGCCACCCCATCCCGCCTTCCCCATGCCCTCCTGCATCCGGTGGCCAGATCCTCGCCCGGCGGCGGAATGAGAGGTGCTGGCCTCGACGCTGGCGCTACTTACTCCATGGGTGCTGCAAACGTGCCTTACGGCACATTTGCGACACCCTACGCCGATGCTCTGCTGGTGCCAGGCTACCCTGGATTGCGCCGTTCGTGTGTTAAACACTTCGATCACAAAGGGAGGGGTGATTTGAACATTTTACTATCACCTTGAGGGAAAGACAGATATAAAAATGTAGTGAACAGATCCAAGGAATAATCTTTGTTTTCAACACCTGAGACTGAAGAAGAATGCTGTGTAAGTCCAAAAGCTTGCTACTAGTGTTGCACTTGCTCTTTATTATTGCCTTTCACTGCTATGGTTGCTGTTCTGATTTCAAGCAAAGCTTGCCCTGAGTTGAGGCAGACAGTAACAGGAACTGGAAGCACTAGTTTGCACAGGACAAGAATGAAAAAAACAAAAAACCCAAAAAACTAGAGGTACAGCCACCCTGCACAATCTGGCAGGAATCAAACTAGCAACTTCCAGAGGTGGGAGAAAAAGACAATGGGGCAAGACAAGAGCCACCAAGGCACCCACTTGTGACACCTACTTCCACAGAGGCAGCTGATGGAGCCCATATAGTACGGCACAAGCTCCTTCAAGAAGAACAGCAAAGTCTCAGACAAGACACTGAAGTCTGTGGGTAGGGCACCCTGTGGATAGACCGTTTCTGTAGTGTAGTGGTTATCACGTTCGCCTCACACGCGAAAGGTCCCTGGTTCGAAACCAGGCAGAAACATTTTTGCTGTGCCCCACCTGGTGGCCGGACATTTGAATGTACATGCTATTCCTACAACATGCCAAAGTAGCTCAGTTGGGAGAGCGTTAGACTGAAGATCTAAAGGTCCCTGGTTCAATCCCGGGCTTTGGCAAGATGATAGCTCTGCCTGGCTTTCTTTTGTGCATAAATGGGAAAAGAGAGGGCTCTCCAGCAAAATGCAGCCAGTTCCTTTGAGTGGAAGTTTACCTGGCTACCTTAGGGTGCCTTCAAGCACAGTCCTTTGCTCTACCACAATATTTTATACAGTGTGATGATTTCATAGCTTCTCACCACCCCATCTCATCCGTACCTTTCCCTTTTTGGCTGAGATTCCTGATTCTTCAGGAGTCCCATTCAACCTCATCAAGGTTGTGCTGGTTTTTCTTGTTGTTGTTGCAAAGCTACTGATGCTAACTCAGCTAGAGCTTATCATCAAGGTTATGTTTTGCTAGAGCACAAGGAAAAGGAGGTAAGGAGGAGGAAGGGTGAGAATGGCAGCTTGTATTGCCTGGCAAGCTTTGTGCAGGCAGTATTACTGTTGTTTTAGTCTGAACAAGAGATACTGAAAAGAAATGTCAATGTTCCCTCTTAAAAGCATCAGCTAACAATGGAGAGAAAATAATCTACTTTTTATTATATTTATGGCTAGCCATTCCGCCTGACAACAGGCACCCCAAGGCAACTGGCAATAATGAAATGTGTTTAAAAACAGAAGGTTTTAAGATGACACTCTAACCCAGCAGTACCACCCTACTGTTCCACATTTCCTTGGTCCTCTGCTGTCCTCCTTCTGTCTTTTCAAATGGCAGGGAGAAAGAGAAGGTTGGTAGGGGTAGCACGAGGTGGCTGACAGGCATGGGGCATTCATTCCCCTGTGCTCTATGCACCTGAAGCAGCTGCCTCATCCTGCCTCATGAGTGGGCCAGCCTACCTGACCACAGTGAACTGTGGGGATAAACACTTGAAACCACACGGTTAACAGAAGGAAGAAAAGCAGCAATGGAATGTTATTCTTTATTTAACAAATTAGTATTGAAAGCAAACTAAACACAACCCTAAAAAAAAAAAAGACCTTTACAGGATTAGGCTAATATGCTGCTTACTGGCACATGATCACCATCATCTCTAAACACTTTTCATTCATAAATCAGTTTACACTTGTGAAGTTGGCTATTCCTATGAACAGATGCAGTTTTAAAGATGTATGTTACTGCTAGCCGACCGCCATTTTGGCCAGAGAAAAAGTAGCATCTGGGCTCTCTCTCACTAGAAAATGATGGTCACAAGGTTAAGGGGGGAGCTGATGCTCCTTGAACGAGCACGTGCTGAGAGAGGTCGCCCCAGCTTCAATTCCTGCCATCCTCAGGCAGGGCTGGGAAGCCTGGAGAGCTACTGCCAGTCCATGCAGACTGGGGTTCAAAGCCTTATGGAAGCAGCACAGGAATTCTGAGAAGAGATGGTCAGTGTCACCACAAAATGGCTGCTGAAAGGATGGTCAGTGTCACCACAAAATGGCTACTGAAAGGAGTGGGCCCAGCCACCATATATTTTGCACACACCTTCCACTCTCCTCTGCTCTCCACACTGTCACAATGCAAACTTATGGAGCAGGCAGGGCAGCTGCTGCACGCTGACAGCAGCAATAGGTGGGCACTCTTTGGGGGGGGTGTAGATAGTACTGCAATACTGTAGAGACTTCAGTGAACCAAGGATCTGACTGTGTATAAGGCAGCTTCTATGAATATGAACATTTTATCATGTGTAACGCGATATTGATGCAAGGGAAAGGAACTACAAAAAGAAGCCTATCTTATACAGCTTTTCTCTAGTTAGCCTGTGCCCTGAAAGATGGCTGAAAGATGAAGTTGGTGAAGTCTCGGAGGACAGATCTCTCAGAGGCTGTTACAAATTATAGAGAACCCCCAGGTTCCCCAAGGACAAACAAAGGGAGGGTTGGGGGGGGCTCTCTCTGGAGGTACCTGGCTGGCCATTCTTGGAAACTGAATGCTGGGCTAGATGGGCCTTGGTCCTGATCCAGTAGGGTTCTTATGTTCTTAAATCTTCCCAATCAAATGAAAAAAAGAGTGAACAAACAATAAGGCACGTTGACATCTCCAATTCTATTTGAAGGCGAAGGTTCTTATGTACCGAGACGGGAGAGAGTACAGGTGGTTCTGGTCTGGTTTTCCAGCTCAGACACGGCAGCCGCTCTCAGCAAAGCCTGTGGTGAAAGCCTGGAGCTGGGCGCAGGTGTTGCGGAACTGAGTGGCTCGACAACGCTGGGGTTGTGGTAGCTCCTCCACCCAGGAGTTCCTATCCAGGAGGTACTGGGGGCTGCAGAGCAGATAGGTCAGAATGCAGAAAGAATTCCCGAATTCCCACCAAATGAACTGTGTCCCTCCTACCTCACATAGAAACCACAGAGACACCAACCACCCTGTGAGGAAGAGGAAAAAGAAGCCAGAGGGACAGTCTGTACCCCACCCCCACCTTTTTTTTTTACTTTGGTAATGATTTCCCTTGAATAAATTCACATAAGCTGTTCTGGAAGCCAACTGACTGCAGGGTAGAAATGCTTAAAATAAATAAATCTGGACCAAGGGCCCAACTAGATGATGCACTCTTTCTCATTCTTGCTCTGTTACAGTAATCAGTAGGCCTGACTCCTTATCCCACAAGCCTTGTCAATGAATTCGAACTCTGGATTTGTGGGTGCTGCTAGTCTCCATGGTTCCTGCCCTTCCACCATTTATTCTCTCTTGCTTAGACTTCGGTGGTTGTCCTTATGTTGACTTTCTCCCCCCCCCCCCCCCCGTGCTAACTCTGATTTTATTTTGTTTAACCTGATTGTTTTAGTAGCCAGCTTAATTGTTGTAAGTTGCCTTGGACACTTCCCTCTGAGAGGGGAAAGGTGGGGCAAAAATATTTTTTAAAAAACGAATCAATCCACCACACATTGGACTCCTAACCTACCGGTTTTCAGAGTCACGAGTTTCCCCATCACGTCCCATCAACAGATATTCCTTGCCAGGGGCTAAGCGTGTCCGACATGCTGCACGTACTACAAAGCGCCGGATCTGATTCACGGAGATGCTGTGGTCTGCAGCTGAAGACAAAGAGACAAATGAAGGTGGGGGGGGGAGGCAACGAGTGTTGGGGGAGCACCCAATGGGGCGGCATTGCTGAAGTAAGCAAGCGTTGAGCTGATCAGTCCTGCGGATGGGAGACTACTGGGACTCCCATGTAGGGAAATAAATCAAAATATGTAAAACAGAATGGAAGACTGAAGAGAGCTGGGTCTTTGCCCTATATGTACTGTACAGTATTTGTATCCTCCTTCCCTCCCCCAAGCGCTAAGTCCCTTTCTCTTCATTGCATGGCTTTTCCCCTATGGTTTGGTTTCCCACTTCACAGCCTGCTTGGTTACACCCATGCCGGGATTGTTGTCGTGGCCATTAGCCTCCACTCTGTCCCAAGGGATCCCATTACACTGCAGTCTGACTTGCATCTCTGGTTTCCAGCTGAACATGGCCACTGGAGAGCCAACCAACGGCTGGCACAGCAGGTTTGTGCCGTACAGATGTGGGTGTAGAGAGCGAAACACCTTATTCTCTGCATCATGGCCCTGACAACCAAACATGGCTTTTCAAGTTGGTACCAATCGCTCAGGGTGGTCTGTCACTGTAGCTTTTTTTCCTTAGGGCCAAATGATACATTATCTGTGATTGGATCTCCCATTGTGTTTTTACATAAAAATAGTCATCATGGAAGGGGTGGGGGCAGCAGTGCTGGGAGGAAGGTACCATATTGCTTGACCCTTAGGGGTGCTGCTGTAAAGCTATCTTGCTTGATCTGGGTTTCCCAGAAGCACTGCAGAGGGAAGCAGGAAGCAGCAGCAGGCCCACAGTCAAGGGCTGCGACAGCTTTCATTCTCCCCGTTTCTGCTTCCCTACCAGACCCCTCCCCCCTTGGATTGTTTCCTAGATTTTGACCCTTTCTGGTCTTCTACGGTTGGAACGACCTCAGTTTTTGACCCTTGGCCTACACAGACCAAGCCCTGGTCCTGGTCCCTTCCTGCCCCACAGATCACTCACTGAACTGTAAGGGCTCCAAGACTGTCGCTTCATAGACACGGAAGGCACTTTCTTGGCTTTCACGCTCAACTCGAACCCGGTATCCTGCGAGCAAGAGAAAAAGGTAGTAGCAGTGGCTGAGAAACAAACTACTTGTTAGGAACCAACATACAGGAATATAACCCCCCCTTAAAGGTTTTAAAAGCATTCTATATAGACCCTGGAATAAACAACCACCACCACCACCACCACCTAGCACAGAGGAGAGTGTAGCATGGATATTCTCATGATCAGACATATTGCAAAAAAAGAGGTAGAGATTTTTATGGGTTTAAAAGATCATGTAAAAATTTTTTATAATATCAAACAAGTAAGAGGAATTCCAGTTTAAAATATATAAAAACACAGAAAAACCACATAAAATGTCAATATCAGTCCCAGCGTTTCATCCACTCTCTGGACATTCTCAAGGGAAACACAGGTATGCTGTGCAGAATGAAATTGGCTGCTGGACCAGAAGCACAAGTTTAAAAAAGGGGGAATAGGCTTGAAGTTTAAATTACAGTTTACAATACAGTTTGTAATTACAATTACAGTTTTTTCAAGCCTATTCCCCCTGTTTTAAACTTGTGCTTCTGCTCCAGCAGCCAATTTCATTCTGCACAGCATACCTATGTTTCCCTTGAGAATGTCCAGAGAGTGGATGAAACGTTGGGACTGATATTGACATTTTATGTGGTTTTTCTGTGTTTTTATATATTTTTATATATTTTAAACTGGAATTCCTCTTACTTGTTTGATATAAAATTTTTTTACATGATCTTTTAAACCCATAAAAATCTCTACCTCTTTTTTTGCACAGAGGAGAGTAACCCACCCAGAACTGGTAGTTGAGACTTTCACTTAAGTTTGAGTAGATACCTTCGCTCTAGGCTTTCGTTACATCAGCCAGACAATTTCAGAACTGACAACAGGCCACATGGAGGAGTGGGCAAGATGCAAGGAACTGAACGGAGAGCTCTCCCATCCCACCATCAACCCCTTACCATAGTGCACACGGGGATCATAGCACGCAAACTCTGTGCGAGCTTCTTCAGAAATGGCTTCCTCAAGGATACGCTTCAAACGGGGGCAGGCACCTGTGTGGGGCAGGGGGAAGAGATGTGGATCAGGATTCCTAGAGAAGGGAGTCCAAAGTGCAATGTGGCCGTGGGAAACAACCGACTTAGGAGGGCCAAGGAGGTCTAGGCCGGTACAGCTCTACTTCAAACTAATTGCAATAAAAAAATGATACATGGGTTTTTTTAATACTCGAAACAATATCCTGAACAACTTTTCCAAAGCTCTACCAAAATCAGCCTTCCCCCACTTTCATTTTAGTAGACTTTGAATATGTTGATCAGGGTAAACGCAGCATACCATTTTTGTTTCAATTAGCTTGAGATTTGCTGTTTTTTTTCTCCATCAAATGACTGGTCTAGCAGGGTGTCCGGGAAGCAGGACACCTTGGTAGGTAAGTGGGAGAAGGACAGGGATAAGAAACCGAGACTCCTGGATTCTCAAAAGGCCTTTCCAGACATGCCGGCTTTCCTGGGTGCAGCCATCACTCGCCCAAACGATGTTGCTAGTCTAGCAAGAGCCCTTACTTGCAGAAAACTAGCGCTAACTGCAGCAGTTGGGAAATGGGGATTCTCGCACAGGCAGAAACAGCTGTCATTGGTGGCATGTTGTCGGGATGAGGCTGCACTAGCAGTGTGCGCAGCCATTGGACATACCGCGACCAACAATATCGCTAACAGATGAATGGATTCGCCCTTAAATACTATTCGCCTTCCCAAGTGATTCTAATGTGCTATAGTAGCAGGAGAGAAGCGTACTGTTCATGGCATTGCTGGTGACAGTACTGCAAGGTTGGGCAGCTGCTAGGTGCCTCAGAAGGAAGAAGCGCCCTACTGCCTTATCATCACCTGCTGGTGCTCAGGAGACCAAGAGTGTCTCAAGCCTTGCGAAGTGATGCGTTCAGCGCCCCCTGGATGCAGCGGGCAAAAAAGCGCACTGGTCACTTTGCTTGTGGGCGCCTTAATCCACCCGCCCAGCTTCTCACAAGAGTTCTTGGTGTGGGAAGGGCAGCTCTCTTGCCTGCTGAAGCTCCTATCCTGCTGCCACAAAAACTAAAGCCAGGCCAGGCCACCTTACCTTCGGCACACTGGCAGACATCTTCTGAGCACAACGCTGACACATACTGGGGCTTATTGGGGGCACCGTAGAAGATGCTGCAGCGCTTTTCTGTCGTGAGGGAAGAGAACAGTATGTACAGTATGTGTGCACAATACAAGAGAGGGGGATCGATGTTCGTCCACCTTCTCCAAATGTCCAAGGTAGCAGACAATCAAGCAGATTCACCCACCAGAGCAAATGTCCTCCATCCCCTCCTTGGTGAGAACCATCAAGGTGAGCATGGCAAGGAGAAGAGCTGCCCCCTCCCCTCACCCTCCCATGCTTGGAACGTAAAATATGGCGTTGCAAAAAGCCACGGAACTGTGGCAGCCGGAATAGAGGGGCTTTAGCATTAACCCTCGCCACAGTAGTTCCCATCTGATCATGCCCCCCACATGTTATTTATATATTTGTAAAAGGTTCATTTGGTGCTTAAAAATTCACCACCACCACCTGTAAACAGTACCGGAGAGGGGACACACACACAATCAGAATATGAAGCATGGTGGGAGGGAAAATGCTAAACACTCCCTTACACCCCCCAAGGTTTTGCAACATTTCACATGCCTCTCACACTATTTTTTAAAAGAAAAAGTGCCAGACTCAGACGTTCAAAGTAACATGTAGTTTGGGCCTTATTTGACCATTAGGGACAACAAAAGCAACTAAATCTCTACCAAGGAGACACACCCCACCTAGTAGTGAAGAGCCTGGAGAACTCTCTGCCCCATGATATGTTTACCTGGTTCATAGAAGTCATACAAGCTGGCACTTGCTGGCTGGAGTTTCCCCACAGATACCAGCTGTCTTGCTCCAAATTCTATACATTCACGTTCTGATGCCGGCACCTACATATGAGCATAACGAAGCAGCTTTATATTGAGTCTGATCAGCTCCCCTAGCAGCTCAGTGTTGTCTATGCCAACTAGAAGTGGCTCCTCTGGGCTCCAAGCAGGAGAGCTTTTTTCCCCCCAGCTCTAATACCTGAGACCCTTTTAGCTAGAGACATCAGGGATCAAACAATGAACTCCAGCACTTATTTATATACCAGAGTCAAGCATGGTAACAAAGAAGTTACACACACCCTAAATGCATTTCCCTCACTTCCGAATAATTACAGCCAGTCACCAACTCATCTGACAGGGTCTCCAGGTAAACTTAAGTCTCAAGGCCTTTCACTGTTGAAATAAATGATCAACTGGGGATGGCTCCGTGACCACATTTATACTGGATTTACGAATGTAAGGAGCTTCTTACTGCCAGGACTGGTCGTCTAGAAGAGATTCTTATTCGTCACAGGTGATCAGGTGAGTGGCTATTCATTCGCTTGTATTAAATAATTCTTCCTTCTGTTCCCCACCCAAATGCATCCTCCGAATAAGTCACATCATATTACTGTCCCTCTCTCTCCTGCCAGCTTTTCTCACCGAGTCAAAGTACAGCAGCAGTCTCTGTCCTTGGAACTCCCAGTGGCTGATGTACTGATCAGAGAGGTCTTTGAGCTGAAAAGGTGGGCGCAAGAGACCAAAAAGAAATGAGAAGGTGAAGGAGCAAGCCAATGGTTCCGTACGCAGTAACACCACCCCAGTCCTTCCATGCGGAGGTTGTAACGGACAGACAAGCAGTCTAATCCACCAACTCGTTAAGACAAAACTGATGTAAATAATCCACTACAGGGGTTTAAATCCACATATCCCATCAGAACACGCAGTCTAAGGGGCAAACTACCGGTTACACTGCAAGTCCAGACAGTCACTTTGGCCCTGGAAACCACCATCTAGAGGTGTATTTCCCACTTGAAAAGGACATCAGGAAAGGGAAAGGGAGTGCTTAACCTTTCCAACTTGAAAAGAACATCAGGAAAGGGAAAGGGAGTGCTTAACCTTTCCAACTTGAAAAGGATGTCAGGAAAGGGAGTACTTAACCCTTCCCCTACCAGTCACATTTCCTCTGAAGCTTCCCAGCTCCCAGTTGCTTTTATTTCCATAGTGTTCCAGGCCACTAAACACAAGAAGGATGTGTAGTGTACAAATATTCTGGTGTTCCAACTGCTGGGTAACCATACAGTATATTACTTCCCTCCCCCCCCCCCCCCCAATCCCTGAGATGAGTGGAAAAGAGAGTTTCTGGGTTCAAGGCTATGGCAATTCCTAGACGGACATGAAGCCCAGCCCTTGTCATTTCAGAACATTACGCCTCGTAGACCCTCTCCCGGCCCCTAACAACCACCTTGTCAAGATCATCCTTGTCAGGCTGGAAGCCGCTAAGGAGAGTGATGTCAGCAATGACCATGCCTGAGACACGCGCCCCTGGTTGTCTCCTGCAGGGAAAGGAAAAGAGGAGGTGAGACCAAGAACTTCCTTCTTCTGTGGGCTGTCATCCAGATGAGACAAATGTTCAGGCTTTAATGTGCTCCAGCTCTCCTGCTTTTATTATTTTATTTTATTATTATTTTTTATTATTCTCCTGCAATTATTATTTCTATTTTGGCCATTGTGGGATATTAACTTTTTAGTGAGCTGACAGAGTTGTCCTCCTCTACAATCTCCTCTCTCAGGCATGCATCTTGTAAATGCATGTATAGGATCATTAAGGCACCATGCAGCAGAAAACCTGCCATTTTACATCCTGCAGATGTGGAGATACATTGCTCTTGGATCACAAGAACAAAACATGCTCCTGCTCTGAAATCAATAGAAGAGAAGCAATTGTAAAGTAAATGCATATAAAGCAAGCAGACAGAATAGAGCCATGAGCAATGCAAGTGTATATGGGCAAAGGCTCAGGGAGTTCTCCTTAGCATGAGGTATTAAAATCAGGTCCCCCCCTTCTAATCTGTGAAAAGTTGGAGGGTCTGGGCTTTGGGCCTAGACAGATATTTCAGCACTGAATGACAATATTTAACATCAATATATTGAATTCTGAGCGCAAGTAAAATCCTGGCTTGGGTGGAAGTGTGCCAGGTCTCTCTTCCAGAGCTCTGCAATGCCTGCACATGAACTAAGGCAGGGGATGAAAGGAGAGAGGGTTCTATCAGCCCCATGACAATTCCTTATAGCTGCTGCTGGGACCGAATCATGCCCTTTGGTCTATAACTTGGAATATGATCTCTATCTGTAATTTTTATGATTAATACAGTCTTAGAAGGATTTGACAGTATCTTAAGTGTGGAAGTAGAATTTTAGGGATTGGTGTATTTCTATTTTCTTCCTGAAAATCTAGTCCTGATGTTTAGAGCTGCCTTGGGTCCCCCTATGGGGGAGAAAGACGGGATAGAAATTCTATACTACTACTACTACTACTACTACTACTACTACTACTACTACTACTACTACTACTACTACTACCACCACCACCACCACCACCACCACCACCACCAACAACAACAACAACAACAACTTTTTTCACTATTTCCTGGACCTCTAAAAGAGAAGGGATGTACACACTAGCTAGGAGCTTGGTAGTGTTGCCGATGGATTCAGTTCTTGGTCTGAGCCAGCATTCCAGAAAAACCAGATTGTGGGCTTATTCATCCCAAGCCTCTAGTAGGCAAGAGGGGAAGAAGAAGAGTCAGGAGGCCTTTCGCTGAATGTCCCTATAAGAATGGAGCCATCAAAACTTTCCAGGGTTTGTTTTCGGTTTAAAGCTTCAACTCCAGGTGCCTATAAATTGTGCAGGATTCCAACATACAGAGACACAATAGGCTTCCATTCCAAAATTTTTGCAGTGGGGTAAACTATGAGGTCCAGGAAGGGTTGCCAGTGGCCCATGTTCATTAACATGATGAAACATCATATAAGCATCAAAGTCAGAGGCTGAAAAGCCAACAAGGACTGGAAGTACAGTGGTCGGTTCAAACATAAAATGAGGTAAAAGGGAAATTACAAACTGGAATCTTCCCCAACCGGCCCATTTGACGTTAGCCCCCTTGCTGCTCCCAACTTACCAGTAACACACTTTGTAGGTGACATCCCGTTGCGGCTGTCCGGGGTCTTTGGCTTCCCTCCTGCGACGTTGCCGGGCATCAAACAAGTGGATAGGGGACAACGGCTGGTCGGCAGGCAGGGTTGCTGGCTGGGACTCACTTGGGCCACCCTCTTCATATTCGTAGTAGTAGTCATACACGTCGTGAGCTATTGGGAGGAGGCAAAATGAAAGATGCCAGGGATGAACCTGCCTGGGTACTGTCTACATGCAAAGCAGGTGATCTTCTGCTACTGAACTACAGCCTGATCAGTCCCCTTAATGGAGCTTACTGATTCTCCCTCCAAATGTCCCATTAGGTAGTTTTAATAATTCTGGCCCCCAAGCTAAGCTCCAAAAAGCACGCCTGCTTGAGGGGAAAAAATAGCCTCCTGCCTGCCAGTTCTTTCTCCCTCTGCAAATGATCTCCACTCCTAAACGTACATTAAACTGGCACTTTCGCAAATGTATTCCTGCTGGGTATAATATGTATTAACATCTTAAATAGACCCACAAAAGTAGATGCAGGAGAGAGCGAGAGAGCACATGAGTGCAAGCATTGCGATTCCATGCGCACAAGCACAGACTGGGGTACTGGGTACAGAGTGCATCTTCTTGAAACCCCTCCATCTCCTTTCCATAATGGTAAGGTTCTAGTCTTCCTCGTGACAAAGCTTAGGCTTGAGTCTCTGAACGTCAGAGACGAAGAGCTGCGCAGGATTTCCAGTGGTCAGGGTGAGGTCTCAGCATGATGCATAACTCTTTGCCCCTCCCATGATCAGCCAAAGAAATTAGGAAATTATTTTAGGGAGGGGCACTTGCTCAGTGGTAGTGTACGGGCTTTGCACAGGGAAGATTTAATCTCTGGCATCCCTAAACAGGGTTGGGGAAGAAGACCCTTGTCTGAAACCCTGGTTTGCCATTGCCAGTTCTCTGGAAGGCCCTTCCCTGGGGAGGCCAGGGCAAGCCCGCACCACTGGTGGGCTTTCAAATACATATACAAACACACTGCTTCCTGTCGAGTGTTGTTGTTGGGTGAGCTCCCTTGAAGCTGTTTCAACATTTTGTTTTTCTTGTGGTGCATTGCTTTTTAAGCACATGTAGCCCTGGTTCCAAAAGCCAAATCGGGGGGGGGGGGGGAGTTTCAAAGTGGCATCCAGTCCGTCCCCAACTCTGACTTACCTGGGCGTGGAATGGAGCCGCTCAGCTTCACCTCGAACCCAAGGGTTTGGCAGGAAGTGTTCTGCATAGTCAAGACCTGGAACTGTTTCAGGACCTGGAGGGAGCAGAAAGAGAAGGAAAGAGGACTGACTCTGTGAACCGGCCCACCAGCGTCACCACCGCCAGCAACGCCCACAGATGATCTCAGGAGCCCTGCTTCAATCTCTGCCACCCAACTCATCAGACCCCACTCAGGGATGAGAGGTAGGAAGTTGGTACTCCCCCCCCCCCCCCCGACAAACACACACTTTAGATCTCTTTGTTTCTTTAACAGACCTGCAGGGCAGGAGAAAAAAATGCTAACCAGAATTCCCGCGAGTGGTGGTTCAGTGCATTAGCGCAAGGAGGCTGTGAGACACAACAGTTAAATAAATCAATAACCTTTTTTTAAAAAGATACTCACTGTCAAAGTTCCTTTTCCTTTTCCTTCCACTTTTACATGGATGTTACTCCCCAAGGGAAACTGAATGTAAAAAAAAAACCCAACAACCAGCCAGAGTGTGAACGAGCAAACCAAAAACATTCTGCAACACCATTTGGGTCAATATGGAGGCCTGGGTGGAAGTCACGGGCCGTTTGGGAAGCAAAGACGTGCAGGAGACACACAGCTCTGATTATTGGACCTGCCCAACTAATGGGAAACCAACCAGAGGAAATAACTGGGTGCAAACATAACTGCTGCTGCCCAAAAGGGGGAGGCGGCAGGCAGGCAATAATGCAGGGCTCACATACCTGCAGCTCTTCCTGGATGGGGTCAGTCGATCTCCCAAAGGAGAACTGCATGGGCAAACTTTTCCCAGGGACAGTGAGGGTCACTTTCAATTCATTTCCTTCCTCACTGTAGGTGCTGATCCAGTACTGTGACAGACCGTCCAGCCCCACCACTGTGTCCTGAAAAGAGAGGTCAGGGGTTTTGCCAGTTCCAAGTTTTGTTTTCTTTAAGGGGGGGGAGGCAAATGCAGTCTGTGCCCTTTCCAACACATAACATAAGGAGTGCTGCAGACAGTGTGGTGAACCACCAATTGGAGAGGAAGGGGGTGGGACGCTGGAGGCCACCTGGTGCAGATGTCCTCCTAACACAGTGCTAACAGTGATCACACGGCTCCGTTGTGTCCACTGTTCAGGTGCCATGTCCGCACTGTGTGGTTCAGATAAGAACATAAGAACATAAGAAGAGCCCTGCTGGATCAGGCCAAAGGCCCATCTAGTCCAGCTTCCTGTATCACACAGTGGTCCCACCAGATGCCTCAGGGAGCACGACAACAAGATAACCTGTATCCTGTCGCCACTCCCTTGCACCTGGCACAAAGAAAACCTACTCCTACAACCAGGAGGTTGCTTATCCCATCGTGGCTTGTACCCCCTCCCCTTCTTCTCCCTCTACCATCACAGGTAGGCGATTGCTCCCCAGCCTCTCACAGCCACGACAGTAGGATCCAGCCCTAGCCTAAAATAGTCGCATCCTCAGGCTCTGTGGGTCTCTTCACCAGTTTGTGACCCAGCAAGTGCCGAACAATTAATACTGTTAATTAATTAATTAATAATTGATTAAGCTTGCCAACCTGATGCTACAACTCTGGGTTTCTCCTCACTGATACATCATTCCCACTGTCTTTGCTTCTGCTCAACACATTATTACCAGAATAGAACTTTGGATATATTGTGAAATGTTCATTATCTTCATGTGGATGGAGATTGTTCAGGAGTAGGTTTCTCCTCCCTTTTACTTTTTTTAAATTTAAAGTTTATATTGACTATTGTAATGATGAAAATGTAAATAAATCAACAAACTCCAAACAATTTTCCCAGCTCCCACCCCAAAGATATGTCCCCTATTCAAAAGGAGAAGGAAAAAGGGGGAGGGGGAGAGCCAGACAGGAAAGTATAGAGAAGGAGGGATGGAGGGTTCACTACCAGAGAGACCTGGTGGCACAAAAATAATGCAACATGAGAGGACGATACTATTATTACTATGAAGAATCACAGGTGTTCTGGTCCAGGCAATGATTATCAGGCATTTTAGTCCTGGTGACACACTTTGAGGAATGAAGGCTATCGGTCAATTCAATTTTTTAGCTGAGTCCCATCTATTACGGGCAAAACTTTTTTTTACCGCTAGTTCTAGCATTTCTTCCCACCAAGACGCCGTCTTTGGCATTATGAAGATCTGCAGCCCTGAACAATGAGGTGCTTTGCAACTCATAGCGGCTTGTAAAATCCAGGGAGATGCAAGTGGCTGCTTGCTTGCAGCTGACAGAGGTGGTGGCCTGTGCAAAACCTATTGCCCCGGAAGCTGGTAGGACTGGACCAAATCATCTACACAGCTTGTCTCCAAAGCAACTGGAAGAAGTAACCCTTTCCTGGAGTGACTCCACTATTGAAGTAGAATGATGTAGTAGCCTAAAAAGCAATAGAATTCTGGGCTGTACCACCTCAGTGTACGTATCACATATTTTAATGCTTACTTATGGAAAAAGCTCCCTCCATCTACTGTATTACTGGTAGAGGGCTATGCTATATCTTTGTTCTCTGATGTGCTGCTACTACTTTATTATACGGTGGGGAACTTTTTCCAATAGGAAAGTATTTTTAAAAAATGACATTTTCCTTCAGTTTAGGATTCTACCAACTCCATTTACTGCCACACAAGATGTGAAATAACTCCAGGTCTGTGGCTTTTAGCAGAAGGAGGCGATAGAATCCCGCAGTGGTAGAATGGAATGCAACACTGCAGACTACAGGTAGATGATATCATTTCCGAACACTCCCCCATGTGGAAAAACACACTTGCAAGCATTTCAGGCAGAAACATTCTGGCTCAGCTCATTTCCTGCTGTGGTAGTTTTTTTTATTTACAGTGAGCCTTTAAAAAAAATAATAAACACAGGGAAGCATTCAAAAAGGGAATTTCACACTTGCAGCCTGTCGTGGTAGATCTGCTCTACTGCATGCCTAGATCAGGCCTGTATTGGATCCATACTGAGATTTGATCCTGTCATTGTCTACCATTCACTATGGATATCTATTTTTTGAGCCAATTTCCAAGAAATTAGCCTGTACTCATGACAACCCCCCTCCTTAACAAATCAAACCCTTTAAAAAAAATCCTAGTTGATATTCTCAGCTCAGGCACCCCCACTGTTGGTGAAAGGCAGGCCCTGTCATGACATCAGAGGGTACCAACCTGTGTAGATTTGAAGCCTCCTTGGTAGTTCCTCTGCTCCGTCAGCCAGCGCGCTACTTTGCCAGCCGCTGTGATGTCATTTTGCTTCACTAAGTACAGAAGTGCATAGGCTGTGGCCTCCACTGAGATGGCCGAAGCCGATGGAACCCGGTCAGGTTTTTTCTCGTCCCGCAATCGGTCCTGATCTTCCACTGCCCAAAACATCACCGTGCTGTCTGGAAGCATGAACGTGAGAGAACAGAATTCATGGCCAACGTGTATGTGATCCATGGTTAGAATTTCCATGGTTTCCAAATTCCAAGATCCATGGTTAGAATTTCCCATGTTAAAAAATAAAATTAATTAATAGCAGGAGCAAAAGCTCCTGATTTGGATCGAGGATGCAGCACTGGTGGAAAGATGGTTAATCTTTCCCCCCATGCCAAACTGAATTCCCCCGCTCCATTACTATTTGTCCTGCAGAGGAAAACGTATAGGTACATCCTGGTATTTTCTCTCCGAGCAGGGTTTTCAAATGAGTGTTCGGATTTCTTTAGAACCTTGACTTAGGGAGGAAGATCTGCTTGGGGGGGGGGGGAACTAAAGTGTGGAAACAGTCAGTGGACGGGGAAAACAGTCTCCTACTCACCAACTCCTCAATCAATCCCCAATTACTCCCTTTGAAGCAGCATTTCCAGGTTATAAATGGCCTTTGGTTACTATATTACGTACATGTAGTCTGGGCCTCATCCTGTGGCATGTTTAGATCTAGGCTGAATTTCTTCCCTAGGGAAGGAGCTGACTAAGTCCTGCCCTTGCATGGGCACAGTAAAAGAGATGTCTTTAAAATTTCCAGCCCCAGGAAGTGAGACTTTAGGTTAGGGAAACAATCTCAGGTTTTCACGACTCGTCCATATAACAGAATTAAAAACATTCAAAATTTCCGGGAATTCCGTCGTTTAAGAAATAGCTAATAAAAACTAAAGCATAAAAGATGTAAAATGTATGACATTTTGCTACTCAAATTGGTAGCTCTGAGGATGCTACCAATTTGCGTAGCGAAACGTCAGACATTTTACATCTTTTATACTTTAGTTTTTATTAGCTATTTATTAAACAACGGAATTCCCAGAAATGATGAATGTTTTTAATTCTGTTCCTTTAGGGAAAGTTTCATTAGGAGTGATAGACTTAAAAAAGTGAGCACTTTTATCCTGTCTTGCGAGCGTCTTCAGGCGGGTCCCAGCTGCAGTAATAGCCGATCGGTCATCAGAAGCAAATGAGAGGGCATAGCTGGAGATGGCGACAGGATAGGCACCCAGAGATGGATCCTGCAAGGAGCGGGCCAGGAAGGAGGTCGCCTGAGCCAAGCTCTGTTTCTGGAAGAGAATGGGATAGAATTAGAGGGGGTGGTTTGGGAGACAGCAAAATCATGTCTTGCTGCCCTCTGCTGTTCAGTATAAGTTATTGCAGTGGTTCTCAAACGTTTTAGCACCGGGACCCATTTTTTTAAAATGACACTCTATTGGGACCCACCTAGCTTTACGAGATGCTCAAACATTTATCTCCCTATATTTAAACAAGCTTGCAAACTACAGGAGCTCAGCTTTTTGAAGGGCAATTAGCAGCTATCTGATTTTCGAATAGTTTCAGGGCTTGTGGCAATTATTTATCTTTCCATCACCTGGGACCCACCAGAAATTAGGTCATGACCCACCAAGTGGGTCCCAACCCACAGTTTGAGAAACACTGAGTTATTATATAACCCTTGTTGACACCCCCCCCCCCCCCCCGTTATACAGAGACAATGAGCTACTAGAGCCAAATAGGCAAAGAAAAAGGGAGGAAGTGGAGGTGAATTTCATAACTAATCGGACTCAACCAGCCAGACTGTCAGGTTAGTTCATTAGATTTCAGGTCCTCCAACCACAGGGAATCAGAGGAACAAGATTGTGTTCTTTTTGGATCCAAGCTTCCCAATACCTGTCCACTATTATCTCCATATTGCACAACATGGGGTGGGGTGGGGCTTAAGCATAGGCAAGCTACTAAAGCCATTCAATAAGTTGGCTGAGGGGAGATTTGAGCCAGGGTACCCAGACTAACCGGGTCTCGGCTTTTTAAACACAAACATCTCATGCATGCTGTAGCAGCTTTACTCAAAGAAGCTGGTCCTTTAAAATGTAACTGCTTGCTAGCTGGATAGAGCTAGAAACTTGCTTTTTTCATTTAAAAACAACCACAACACCCTCAAGATTTTCCGCATTCTGATACTACACCCAGTGTATTAGTGCTTCCACATGTGAAGTGCGATTGCTGAGTTTCAAACGCTGCTTTCTTTCCTTGCTTCTTACCACTTGGCTTAGCTGTTCCTGCACCTCTGCTTCAGACCCTTCGTACACGACCAAGGCCTGCTTAAGCGCAATGGTGACGAACGCCGTCAGTGAGACTCTCCCATGCAGGCCACCAACACCACCCTGAGAAGACAAGAAGGAGGGCGCATGACAGGCAGGCGCCAGGAAGCGATGTGGACGTTTTGGGTCCCCCAGCATGTGTTCTCAACACCACAGTGCTGCTGTGGGAGCTCACGGGTGCAAATGTGAGGCTGTCAGAAAGGGGAGAGTGCTGCTGCCTGAGAGCTCACCTGCATCTCTCGGTGATAGACGGGGGATGGATCTGAGAAGTAGCCATCAGACTCTTGCTTTCTCAGCAGCCACTGCACGGACTCGCGGATCTTCGCCTCATCAACAGCATGGTACTGACGGGCCAGAGATAAAACTTTAACCACAAAAGCGGTCAGCCTGAAAGAAACATAGGTCGAAGAGCGGGAAAGTAGCAGCAAAATGAAAAACCATCAATGTGGGCTTTGTGTACTGACTTATTCCCACCCAAGCCAAGTAAAAGGATTCTTTAACCCCTCCTCTGATCATTAATCAGGGATCTCAGCACCTCCACCAAACTACAATTCCCAGGATTCTTTGGGGGAAAGTCATGACAGCTACAGTGGTATAAAACTGATAACGGTTTGGAATGTAGATATGTCCTCAGACTTCCTTCATCTGATCCCTATCCCTGCTCTTGAGATGAAAAGACAGATGGAACACAACATTCTAACACAGGTAAGAGACACTGCCAAACAACCACAACACATAATAGAAAGTGAGCTACTAATGTATGCATGAGAAATTTAGAATGATTTTGTTTTCCAAAGCACAGTTTTCTAGACATCCACACAGACTCCCCACCCCCCACCCCCACAGCTCATGCAAACTTCTTTGCAGTGGTGGGCTCACCAGGTACCACTAGGGTGGGTAAGCCAAGCTCCATACGACCCGTCCTGCTTCCGGAAAGTGAGGATGCGCTCGTAGCCTGTGATGCAAAAGATAAGAAGTCATGTGTACAGTCAAGACTCTTTGCACCCTACCTGCAAAACACCTTATGGGGATTTTTCCAACAACTTTGTTGCACAGGTGGATGAAGGAGAAATGCCCAGGCTGTCTACCATGTGAAAGTGAAGGGGGACTCCGATAATCAATGAATGAGTGTTGATTATGTAGGAAATTCTCAGATGAAATGGAGTGCAGAGGCGGGCTTATGATGACACCAGAACTAGCCAATCAGTCCTGTGGATAGGCAGCTTTTTGCTACAAAACTAGCAGAAACAGCTTTTCCAGAGATAGATTAAAAATAGCTAAAAATCATTTTTTAAAAACCCATGACACCCAAAACTCGTGAAACCATCAATAAAAGAGGCTTCATAGTTTTGGGGGAGTCAGTAGTACAAGCTGCAAGCAGGAGAGCATAGACAAGCAGGGTGTCTCCACTGAGAAAACAGTGCTCCTTATGAATGTAAGCCTTGCCTCAGCCAGAGAAACCAAGGGCCCAAGGGCCTCAGGAAGCTCATAGGCAGTAGTGTCGCTCTAGGTGGGGCAGAACTTAGCGTTCCGCCCATCTAGAGCGACGCCAGTGCTCATAGGGAAGGCAACATTTTCTAGCGGGCTATTTCAGCTGCACCCTACTCACCTGTACGGAGGTTTTCCAGTGCCTTCTCCTTGCTCTCGGGTTTCAGGTGTAGCCACTGCTCAGTCTCATCCAGGTAGCGCATGGCGTATAACCCTGGGGCCAGCAATATCATGGTTTGCTCCCCACATCCCCTTGGAACGCGGAGCAGAGACGACAAGCCTTCTGGAGTCAGAGAGCTCTCAAGAGTGTCAGTTGGCAGCGATCCTGTGCAAGGTGAAAGAAAGAATGGTCCAGTGTGGGAGAAGATTAAAAGGAGGAAAAATAATAAATAATAATAATAATAATATACAGTATTTATATACCGCCTTTCTTGGTCATTGGATTTCTCCTCCAACTTTAATCCAAGGTACATGGGCAGGCTTTCCTAACCCCCCTAATGTTTTTTTTTACAATATATAAATGTCTTTCGTGAATAGCTACATTCCAGGTGGTATCCTTTTGCAGTCTGGCTTCTCCACTGGCTGTCACCTCCCATGCTCGACTGACGCAGCTGGCAGCTCTTACAGAGGCTTTCACAGCTTTTTGTCAGTGGCGTGTCTCGAACTTGCCATTCTCCGATCTTCAGGCTTGCAAGGCGGCGGCTCTACTGACTGAGCCAGACCCCTCTGCCCCTCTGAAGGATGCAATAGGCTTGAAAAGACCCCACCTCCCTAACAGGGCTATATTTCAAATTATTATTATTATTATTATTAACAACAGTATTTATATACTGCTTTTCAACAAAATGTTCACAGTGAACATCAGAAGATGCAATGCTAAGATAAAGTTAGAGTTCAAGCTTTTGCATTTTCTCTCCTCCCACCTGTCAACCGGACGCTCATTTTGAAGTCCCCATCGGGAATGGCATTGGAGGGCATATCTCCTTCGATGTCCACGGATCTGGTGCGCCCATCTGTCCCAAACAGAGTGGAAAAACAACAACAGCCAACAATGAGCTCCTGACTGCTCCAACTCAACAGGCCCTACAAAGAACGTGGAAATCCTAGATCTGCAACCACCCCTGCCCCATGCTAGCCTGGAGAAAGAATGCCACACGCCACTCTACAATGTGGTACTGGACATACGTAACTCCTCTCTGTGGCCTTAGAGTTGTGTAGCCATTAGCAGGGAGCAGGGAGAATTCTGCAGAAGAGGCCAGCAGGAGCACAGGCCTGATCCTGTGCTACAGTCAGACTTGCAAGCTACTGGAGTCCAGTCCAAAAGTGCCACCGGCTCTCACTGTTTGCGGCCACCTGCTGGCTATCATAAGAACATAAGAAGAGCCTTGCTGGATCAGGCCAAAGGCCCATCTAGTCCAGCTTCCTGTATCTCACAGCGGCCCCACCAGATGCCTCAGGGAGCACAGAGATAACAAGATACCTGCTTCCTATTGTCACTCCCTTGCACCTGGCACAGAGAAAACCTACTTCTAAAGCCAGGAGGTTGCTTATGGCTTGTAACCTGTGATGGTCTTTTGCTCCATGAATCTGTCCAAACCCCTTTTAAAGGCATCTAGGCCAGGTGCCATCACCACATCCTGTGGCAAGGAGTTCCACAGATGAATTACATGCTGGGTGAAAAAATGCAACCATGACATATGCAACCCAGACCAGAAAGTAGTGCAAGCTGAGACCCCCTGACCTCTCACCAAAAGTGCTTACAGCTCTAGAAGACTCAAGCTAGTGAGTCACGTCACATGCTGCAGGGTAGCAGCAAAGGGGTGGTGGAAAAAATGCCTTCCCAATCTGGCTGTGGATGATCACAAGTGTGCCATGCTTTAGCTGAGTAACGTCTCTCAGCAAGTTTATCTTCTTTTACCTTTTAAGGTTCTTTTAAAAAAATGCTCATCACCTGCTGATCATGTGGGGCAGGTGAAATAACATATGCAACGTTTGGGGCAGGGCTAGGATTGGATTAAAACCATTAAAAGTTTGAACCATATTCCGCCCCCAATTCCAGGAATTCATTTGAGGTCCAGCTTCACTTCTGATGTTCTCTCCTACCTTTATTATCGATGGGGATGGTGAATTCCTCTGTCTGATAAGCTCCTTCTCTCTGCAAATGGAAAAACGATAGAACAGGGTGATGTGTCAGGGCCAATATGAAAAGTATTGTGTAACGGGTAGCAAGATGGACTTGGATAAAGGAAGCCTGAGTTCCTGCTTAGTCACGAAGTTGGGTGACCTTTAGCCAGTCGCTCCATGTCAGCCTAACCTACCTCACAGGGTTGTTGTGAGCATAAAATGGAATAACCCCATGTAATTCCTTGGGAGAAAAGACAGGATAGAAATGGGATTAATAATAATATTGAAACTTGAGTCCGACAGACAAGAAGTGGCCCGTCTTTGTGGCACACATACGCAGAATGAAATGCATGTGTTGCAATTGCCAAATCTGATGATCTCTATGCAGGTTTTTATGTGGAAACTACACGTTAATTGTCGTATCGGATAAAGAGCCATGGTTCTGGGACAAGGGCAAGACTGCCAGGTCTGAGAGTAGAAAAACATTCCCGGTGAAGGAAATCTGTTACCTCAACCCGTAGTTTCTTTGTAACTTTGTCCCCAGCCGCCCAGCCACCAAGGGCTACAACAGTGATGGGGATGTCGCTCGTTCCCATGGGGACCAAAACAAAAGGCATGGGTATGGCTGCATTCCCAGGCACGACCACTCGCTGCTTGCGTGCCGGACCCACAGTCGCCGGGGAGCAGATGTCCTCAGCAGGCTCCAGGTACACTAAAGCCTAAAGAAGGGGAGGGAGAGAGAGGACAGCAAGGCTTACATCTTTAATGTAGGACTGCAGCCTTTAATCAGTAAACTACTAATGTTCTTGAACTGCAGTGTATAATATCAGTGATTTTTTTTCTAGATTTAGATGAGGAGGGGGGTTTTGGAGTTTTTTTTTTGGTTTAACAATACAAAGACCCTGACCAATATAGCGATGTAAAACTTTTTTCAGATATTATTTGTACTGCTAGAATGCTAAATGCAAAATCCTGGAGATTAACAGCGCAATCCTGTCTAGAAATAGACCGTCTAGAGCAGTGATGGCGAACCATTTGGGCTTGGTGTGTCAAAATTTTTGAAAATGCCTAACTTGACTCTGGTGGTGTGTTGCCTCCCCCAAACTTTTAATAGTACTTTGACTATTGCTACTTTTAATAGTAATTTTGAATTGAACTGAACTGAAAACTATAGAACACATTGCATTTTATTTAACATCAATTAGTGACCTTTTTGTTGCTGAATTTTACTAGATAATAATTTGAAAAAGGCCTGCCAAAACCCCTGTCCTAAATGTTCAAGACAAGCCTGTAAAACATTTGCAAAAATATAAGGTGTGTTGGGGCCCTGGGGGAAACGCTGGTGTGTCACCCAAAATGACCTTGTGTGTCACCTGTGACACGCTGTCATAGGTTCGCCATCAGGGGTCTAGAGGGTATCGCAAACATGCCATAAAGCAACGTTTGTGGCACCCAGAGAGTAAGGAGGAGGGGTTTTTTTAAAAAACAAAACAAAGGTCATTCAAACAGGCAAACCCTCACTTGCAGTCTGAAATGGTATAGTCCCAGAACTTTGGACCACAGGATTAACTGGTATACACAGACCAGAGGCCTTAAATGGTATATACAGACCACCAACATATAAGAACATCAGAAGAGCCCTGCTGGATCAGGCCAAAGGCCCATCTAGTCCAGCTTCCTGTATCTCACAGTGGCCCCACCAGATGCCTCTGAGAGCACACAGCCAACAAGATAACCTGTTTCCTGTTGTCACTCCCTTGCACCTGGCATACAGAGAAAACCTACTTCTAAAGCCAGGAGGTTGCTTATGGCTTGTAACCTGTGATGGTCTTTTTCTCCATGAATCTATCCAAACCCCTTTTAAAGGCATCTAGGCCAGGTGCTAGGTTATGTTTGGTTAGGACCAGGAAAGGATCTCCTCAGTGGCCACATCTCAGCTCTGAACACCTTGCTAAGAGAAGTCCACTATGCCCCTTCTCTATCAGCCTTCCAAGTGTTGGACAAAAAAAGTTCCTTTTTGAACAGGCATTAGCTCCTCAGGGCTCTTGGTTTCTTATGGTTGTGTTGGCTGTTCTATACTGCATTTTATTTAGACCATTCCTTAACTGCTGCCTCTGTCTCTGGTTTTGCTATTGCTTAGATTGGGTTGCATTCAAAGAAAGTGAATCCTGACAACGCGCCATTAAAACTAATGGGAACTGAAGGTAGTGCCAAGTAATTGGTCTCATTGATTTCCAGTGTGCTTTGATTTGTCAAGATTTACTTTCTCTAAATACAACCCATGATTTTTATGGTGGTTGTATTTGGTTTTGGTTTTGTAAGCTGCCTTGAACATTTTTTTTAATGGAAAGGCAGGGTATCTATTTTAAAAATAAACAACTAGGATCAGCTCTAGGAGGCCTATTCTAAGCTAGAGGCAGTTGCTACTGTTTTCATAAGGTTGTATGAAGATTACCTGAATTATAGGCTTACCATCATCCCGGAATCGAGCCTGGCTTCGGCCTAGACCGGGCCCGAGCCGCTCCCAAGGGTGCACTGCGGCTGCCCAACGGGGTTCCAGCTTCGGTCGCGTCGTCAACCGGAAGTTCTGGAAGCCCATTGGCCAGCCGCAGTGCACCCTTGGGAGTGGCTTGGGCCCGGTCTAGGCCGAAGCTAGGCTCGATTCCGGGACAATGGTAAGCTTACCTGAAAGATGGACCACAACTCTTCGGACAGGCAATGCTTCCCGCTTTCACCACAAACCCAGAACCCTGCAAAGCTTGCTTCTGTTGCCAAAAGCAGCAATGGGACAGAGGAAATGTGGGCATATATTGTGGGAAGCGACATGAAGCCTCTTTCAAATTTGTTAAAGTGACAGGTTCTCCATTATTGGAGAACATGATGGAATAGAGAGGGGAGGAGCGAGTCTTTAAGTGTGCAAGGCTCACGCTGCTTAGAATGTTAGAGAGGTTAAAAAATAAAACTCCTTGAATTGACGCCCTAGAAGACAACAGGAAGACTATGTGGATATTTCTACGCTATCCTGAGGGTTGGGGGCCCACAGACTCCCAGCAACAGCAAAGAGCTGTTCAAAAGGAGACAACATGTGTGGGTTTTGCTTACAGTGACTGGTTTAGGCTGGTAGTTGTACAGAACTGGGCGAATTTCGATCTGTTCAAACCGCTTCACCGAGTACGGCAGCCTCAGAGAGATGTGGAAATCTTGGAAGACTCGAATGCGAAGAGGTTCTGAGACGCAGATCCCTGAGAGTACAAAAACAAACAAGTATATCAGTGAAGTGAAAAACATTTTTATATAGGAAAACGACAACTAAGGAGTGTGTGGCGGGGGGGGGGAGACACAATTGAGGCTTATAAAACTTTCTCCACACCACGCATAGTTTTATAAGCCTCAATTGTGTCTCCCCCCCCCCACACACACACACACTCCCAGCAAGCAGGAGGCGAAGACCTCTCCCTCTCCTACTGTTGCTCCCCTACAACTGGCATACGGAGGCCTCTGCCTACTGCCTCTAAACCTGGTGGAGGTCGCATGCTGCCTGCCATCATCCTGACTAGCAGCCTTGTCTGTCAAGAATTCCTTGAACCCTTTTCGAGCCAGCTATGCTAGTGGCCATCACGACATCTTGTGGTGGTGAATTCTGCAGAGCAGTGATGCACTGTATGTATGAAAGGATTTTCATCAGCCTTGAATCTCCCACCAGTCACTTTCACTGGATGTCCCCTGGTCCTAAGTGTCATGAGAGAGGAATACAATTGTCTCTCTTGTTCGCACAGCATTGGTTCCCACCCATATGTAGCAACGTTTGCTCCTGGAAGTGCTGATCAAACTGCATTGTACTGGGATCCTTTGACAGAAGATAATGGGAGGGGGGCGGCATATGGAAGATGGGAGATATCTTCTTGGGAGATGATCAATCAGGTGTGTGCATTAATGGGAACAACTAATTGACTGATGCACACTGGTAGAAGATGGATGAATGAAATGAAAATGGATGAGAACATGTTTTTAAGGGATAAGTGGCCTATAAATATTAAAATAAACACGTAAGATACCGGAAAAAGCAAACACACTGGTGCTAGATCCCAGGCACCTTCTTCTCTCAGACACCAAGGCAGGTTGCCAAAGGACAGGCGTGTTCATGTTGGTCTGCGCTCTGCTGTATCTCAGCACCACCTCTACAGGTGGTCTGAAGGTGGTCCAGCGACTGCCATCTCCGTGGAGGTCAAAGTGCCACAAGACCCAGCGGCCCAGCTCCTCGGTCTGAGCGACTTATTGTCCAGGCACAGACCGAGCTGCACAGATGTGCATCACGTGTCACGGACTGTCAGAAATGCCTCAGATGCTCAGCTCACCTTTTGCAGAGGACATGCTGACTGCCTGTACTTCCCAGGTGGTGATGGAATCCGGGAGAATCAAGTTTTCCCTGTGGGAGACAGAAAGGGGACTGTATTACCTAGAGAAGGCAAGAACAAATGGAGTGGGGAAGAATACTGAGATTGGAAGTGGGAATCTTTGGTTAGGTCCTCTGCTGCTGCTCTGTGGGGTGAGCGACCCACCCAAAAGCGGCAGGTTAGAAAGGTCCCTGAGTTAGGATGTGCTCGAAGACTCCAGAGTGACTCCACCCACTCATTGGCTCCCCATGACCTGGTAGGGCTATGAAGGCTTTAAGGCCAGGCTGGGATGATGGCCTAGTCTTGATGGTACTATTTCAGACAGTGAGGGCTCCCATAATAGGGATGCTCCCTCGTGAAACCGGTCCTTCCAATGCATAGTGAACTAGCACACTAGAAAGAAAGCAAAGCTAGAATGCTTCTTGGTGTCAGATAATTTTGTACAAACAGGGATTTTGTTTTTTTTAAACATAGGAACATATAGTCTTGTGTTCTCCTGCTTGCACCCTGAAGTGGTACAGTCCAGACATAGGTTTCCCACCTCAGTGTAGGCCAACCTGGACATAGCAAGAGAGCTAAGATTGGTGCCACTTGTATTATTCTTCCCCCTCTAAAAGCAACCAATGGGATTTGGATCAGGGTCGTGGCATGGGTGTGTTCCAACCCCTGGAGCCAGCCCAAGACTGCCTAGCAATCTGAACCAGAGGCGACTGCCTCACTTGGCCTCACAGATGGGCCAGCCCTGACTAACACTTTGCCCCACCACTGCAAGTCTCCCCTTGAGCTGCTATCATTTTAACATAGAGGGGAAACATTCAGACAGCCAGGCTGAGGAAGGGTCCCTGTTGCACTCACGTGCGGGTCTGTTCCACAAGGTACGTTTTCCAGAGCCAGCTCTCGGGGAAGACGCTCCGGACTTGTATGAAATCTTCATCAAAGAAATCTTCCTCTTCGTCTTGGACATCAGCTACATGGAGAGAGAAGATCTGAAGAGGGGCGCCTTGACCTCCTCCCAGAAAACTCAGTTGCACAGGCTACTAATAATCTTTACAAATCAAATCCATTATTTTCTCACGCAACAAAGCTTGCTGGCAACAGAGGAGTACCGTCATATTTCTGTGCATTTATTTAACGCATTCTTCCTTCAAGGAATTCAGGGTAGTGTGGGTGGTTCCTCCCACCCATTTATCTACAGAACAGCCCTGAGAGGTAGGTTGGGCCAGTCACCATGTCTTGGCCTCAGGACACCCAGAGAGCTTAATGGCCAAACAGAGATTCAGACTCGGGCTTCCTGCTTCATGTCCAACCCTCCACCCACTACTCTACGCTACACTGGCATTATGTAGATCTCTTTCTGCCCACTTTTGGTCTGACTCAAAATGGATTGTGAGCCAATGCAAAGGTTAAGAGGCTGAGGTGTGAACCATAATGTTCCAAGGTATAAACAAAGCAGGAGGTGTGGTCTGGAGGTTGAGCTGCCTCCTTGCCTGAAGAAGCTAAGCAGAGTCAGCCCCGGTCTTGCTTTGGAAGAGGGATGGAATGCCACTGATGGAGTGCCGAAGCTGACAGTTTTAGAATGGAATGCAGAGGAGTGTGGGCTGTGGAGTTATCAGATGGCAAGAATGGATAACAGCTTGCAAACCCATCTGAGGTTTGATTGCGTTTGCCTGTGGAAGCTTGGAAGGCAAGAGTCCTGTGGTCAGAACGACAACTACACTATGAAGGTGTTTCTCTCATAGAATAAGAATATAGAATAACATTGTTTTAGACTTACCAGGGGTCACACAGCCATCCGGAGGGTGTGTGCCCCCTACAGCAGGCCTCCCCAAGCCTCCGAACAGCTCCTGGAGGCAATTAAAGCCTACTTCCAGTTTTCGGGGAAACCAGGAAGTAAAACGGAAGTGGGCTTTAATCGTCACCAGGAGCCGTTCGGAGACTTGGGGAAGTCCGCAGGGAGGGGGTGCCCCCCGCACCCTCCAGAGGGCGGCGCAACCCCCGGTAAGTCTAAAAATACCCCTTTTGTCCCCACTGGCAGCGCAATCCCGGGATCACTGCCGCCTCCATCAGGGATCACAATGCCCCTTAAAGGGGCAGCGCCAGCTCCCATCTGGCGTTGTGGATCGTGACCCACCACTTTGAAAACCCCTGATCTAAACAGTTTTCTTTTCATGTTCAAGGCAGGGACAGTCTTCTAAAGATGAAGCCGATTCCAGGCTCTCTACTCACTCCGCCCAAGATTGTGGGATCCCCAGGATTTGCGTCGGAGGTTGGCAGCGTACTTGCAACAGTCCAGGAAGGCCGCCTGACACTGCTGGGCGTTTGGACCCTGTATCCGACGGGCGCGCTGCTCACAGGTCCGGGACTGGCGAAGCAGCACCATGCCGTCCTGGCAACATTTTCGAGACTCGGGGTCTGAGAACTTGGAAACTGGGGTGGGGGGAGAGGAAAGGACAAAATGTGAACGGATGCCTGTGAAACAGAGACCGGGCGCAAGATCGCCAGGGCTTTCTGCTGCCCCTCTGCAAATTCAGGCCATTTTTTCTAGGTGACTTTATTTTGCAAAGCAACATGGGAGAACCCTGAAGACACACATCAGAGGCCTGAGAAAGGCAGCCTGGTGGTGCACACGATGCATATTGTGCTGATCGTTCCCTGGGACTATCCCTCCCTCCTCCTTGTCCTTCACATCCCTTACGCTTGTTCTGGAGCTGGGCTTGGAACGGCAATGAGCGCTTCTTCCGGGAAACACCTTCACTGCACCCATGTGCTGTGGAAGCAAAAAGAACAAGCTGGGATATGGGTTGTAGCACTAGCTGTGAACAGCCCACCGTTCCCTCTCTGCCCACCGCACGCTCCTGTCACACCCTGGTCACTCACCGTTCCGGAGCTGGCTCTGCAGCTCACCGGCACGAAGAGCTAGCCCTGCGTCCGCAAAGACACTGAGGGTATTTTCTCCGCTGCCTGCTGTGCAACCAAGGTCATAACTTCCCATGGCCTGGAAAACCTGTTTCCCAGAAGGAAAAAAGAAGAAGAGAGAATTGTGGGATCTTGATGGAAGGGTGCACATGATGGATACAATTGGAAATAATCTAGAGCAGTGTTTCTCAAACTGTGGGTTGCGACCTGATTTCTGGTGGGTCCCAGCTAATGGAAAGATCAGATAGGTAATTGCCACAAAAGCCCTGAGGCTATTCGAAAACCAGATAGCTGCTAATTGCCCTTCGAAGAGCTGAGTTCCTGCAGTTCGCAAGCTTGTGTAAATATAGGGAGATAAATGTCTGAGTGTCTCATAAAGCTAGGTGGGTCCCGATAGAGTGTCATTTTAAAAAGTGGGTCCCAGTGCAGTGCTAAAACGCTTGAGAACCACTGATCTAGAGCAGTGGGGACAACAGGCTAGTAGGAAGGCAGATCAAAAGTCAACAGGTCTAGAAGCACGGTGGACTAGCTGGGTGGCTCCCTTAAAAAGGACTTGCCCAGTAGGCTGCTGAGCCTGGGTCCCATCTCTAACAGGAGGGCGGCAGCAGAATGCCACACTGCCGACAAAAACGCGATGGATTCTTCTGGCTCAGCCAAATCCCCTAAAAACAAAACGTCGAGGAAGAAAGGCAGCAGGGGATAGACGGGTGGCTGTACCTTGCTCTGCATGAGGCGATTCTTCCGGTTGAGGGCATAAACAGCAGCATCCACAGCAGCCAGCGACACAAAGGATTTCTCATGGGTGACTATGGTGAGTTGCAGGGGGTCTTGGGGTCGCAGCTGGTTTACGTTTCCTGAGGGGCGGAGCTCCAGCTGAAGGTGCAACGGGCAGAGTTAGGAATGGCCCCCAAGGTTTTTGTCACCCTGCACCGCCAAACAGTGTTTAAAATCCTGGTCATCCAGTCCTTGTGACTATGCCCCACCCACGACTCCCTTTCCTGCAGTTCCCCCCCCCCTCCTGCCGCTGTCCAGTCTCTCCTTCCATCTATCTCCTGCCCTTCTGTCTGTCTCCAGTCAGGGAAGAAGCTATAGCTCAGTGGTACGGCTAGCTATGCAGAAATTCCCAAGTTCGATCCCTTCACATAGAGGCATGGCTGGGAAAGACAGACCCCTTTCTATCTGAACCACTGAAGAGCTGCTGCCAGCCAGGTCTGCGTGGTGGACGATGCTGCTGACCCGGAAAGACGAAGGGTCGGACTCAGCAGAAGGTGCTGCTGCCACAAACCTTTTTGCCAGAGCAAAAAAACCTCTTCTCCCTGGCCTGCTGCTAGTTTTGTTTCTCTACCTCTCCCAGGGTGGTCACCCAATGAAGCTTCTTGGCTGATGGTTTGGGGTCAATAAAATAAACTACTTCTTCACACAAAGTGTAACGAATTCACAGGATCTCCTGTGACAGCCACCAGTTTAGACAAAAGGACTAGACCCATTGTCAGAGGAGAGTCTTTTCCACAGCACTTGCTGGTGGTAGCTAAACGGAACCTCCACAGTCAGAGGCAGTCTACCTCTCCACAGTAGGTTGAAGCTTCCCAGGGGCACCTGGCTGGGCCATGGCAGCAACACAAAGCCAGGCTAGACACACCTTTGGTCAGACCCTACAAGGCCATTTTTACAATCAGGGAACGTTTTGTGTGGAGAAACCCTCAAACATTGGAATCCCCATCCAAGCCTGCCATCTACAGCTGGCAACCAGAGTCCAGCAAAATTGCTGCTGCCATCTGTACTCAGCAAGGAAGGGAGCACGTTAGCAAGGTGAGCTGAATCATCCAACCATGAGGCCACCCTCAGGCAGCAGGTTGTCGGGGGTGGTGGTGGTGGAATCCCCTCCATCAGCCCAGTCACCTCCACTGCTCCTTCTCCTCCCGCTCCCTGGACTGGAAAAGCAAGACAGATGGGAAGCAGAAGAGGAAGTGTGAAGGAGAGGAGAGTGGCTGGCTAGAGCCGTAGAGGGAGGGAGGTGCACCAGGTCATGGGAGCAACACTGAGCTGCCTCAAGCACTGGCCCTGCTGCTGCCAACAAGCGATGGATGACGGCCACGGACCTCTCCCCACAGGTGATGCTGCTGGGTCGAAATGTGGAGTAGGCAAGAGAGAGAGGAGGCTGGTCCCGCTTCCCTGCGTCTGGCTCTGGAGCAGACTGCACTGGGCCCCCTAATCTTCCCCATCTGCTGCTATCACCCAGTGGGGACAGACGCAGGGGGCTGAAATGTGACTCATCATAGCCACTCCTGGTCACTCCTTTCTCCAATATTCAGTTTTTGTCACAATTTAGATCACAAGTCAGATTTTCCAAACTGGGTTTGGAACAACACACACCGTCAATTGCTCCACACTGGCCCAAATAGCAAATAATGCACTACTTACTTTCCCTTCACAGCTGTCAACAACGTCTACCCAGATAGAGTTTGCCACAACTTCATTGTCAAGGTGGTAAAAGGCCACAAAGCGGAAAGTCGGCACCAGGCTGTGTGTGATGGGGACGGGGACCACGGTATACGAGGTACGGGGCACGCTGTTTGCATAGACAATGCCCCCTTTGCTCAAAACCTGGAAACAGAGGGTTAATTCAAGCAGCAGTCCTGAGTTAATTCAATATTGCACTATCTTTGAATACAGTTTCATATGCATTACCTCGCGGAGAGGTGTAGAAGCAACATGTGGAGGAGCGCTACCTGGACCTGCTGTACCACTTCAGATTACAGGTGAGGGAATCATGTATTTGGTGCATCTGCACATAATAGGCCAGGATGGTGTAGTGGTTTGGGAGTCGGACTTAGACCTGGAAGATCCAGGTTCAAATCCCCGCTCAGCCACGAAGCTTCCTGGGTGACCTTGGGCCAGTCACTATCTCTCAGCCCCACCTACCTCACAGGGTTGTTGTGAGGACAAAAAGGAGGGGAGGAAATATGTACACCACTCTGAGCTCCTTGGAGGAAGGGCGGTATAAAATGTGAAAAATAAATAAATAAATAAATAAAATAAGCTCCTATTACATGGGAAATGCATGCAAAGTGAAGGACTGTGGGTGAGCTCAGACAATGCTTCAACTATGTGTGTGTATGTGTGTGTGTGTGTAATACTAGAGACAGAAAAAGTAAGAAGGCAGCGAGGAGAGGGGGCAGAGCATGTGAACACCATGACCCTGCATGCCAGTAAACATGTGGGGAGGGTCAAGTGCTAAAGTTCCCTCCAACCTGGCCAAAACTGCTACCAGGCTGACATGCTAACGTTTCATGTGAGGGAGGTTTTTTCTTAATGTGAGGAAATATGGGGTGGCCAAACTTGCTTCACGTAAGAGCCACGTACGACAAACTTCGGACGTTTGAGAGCCGCAATATTTAAGAAGCATTTAAATTCTTAAATATATTTACTCACCAGTCACCATGAACAATAAACTTATGTTTCAATCCAGTGGACTCTAAGTAAATACTTGGTAAGTAATTATAAAGCTTGAACATTTCTTATTTACCTTTTACATTAATTGTGATGCAAAAATTTACAGCAATTGTGATGCTGCTGTTTTTATGATCTTGTTTTAAATTTTTAAATCAATTTTTAGATGTTTTTATTAATTTTTGCTGTTTAAAATGTAAAATGTAATTTATTTGTATTATTTGTATTTTTGTAAGCCGCCTTGGGTCCCGTGGGGAGAAAGGTGGGATAGAAATATGGTAAATAAAATAAATAAATAAATAAATAAATAAAAAGGAGCTCAGGCAACATATAACATACTATTATACATCAAAGAGCCGCCTGTGGCTCAGGAGCCGCAGTTTGGCCACCCCTGAAATATACAGTTCCGTGATCTCCCACCCTGCTTCTGAAATGGTACAGTCCAGGACAGGTGGCATGCACTGCCCGCCCATCCATGCAACCACCTGATGTGGGCTGGCTGCATCAGTGGAAGATTACAAGGGGTCCAAGCAAGGGAGCGGTGGATCTGGGGTGCCTTTCACCCCAAGTCTGCTGCTGCCACCTCCCTCCAACCCATCGCTGATGCAGCGGCAACCATCTCCTTCCTGCTCGCTCGAGTGAGAAGCAGACCCTTCCCCTCCTGACTGCGCTCCTCCTGCACTGCCGTGAAACCCCGGAAGTGCCGCACTTCCAGTTTCCACAGCAGCGCACAAGAAGCACAAGAAGGGTTTCGGGGTTTTTGTAGCACAGAAACGACGAACCTGTGATAATCAACTCACTTGGAGGCCAGTTCACAGGAGTGTTATCCCAAGGTAACAAGTCCTGACCTGATATCACTCCCCCCCCCCCCGCTTAATGATATACATTCAGGGGCAAGTCAGAAGTTGAAAGAGAGTCAAGAGCCTGGTCACTTCTTCAGAGCCTCTCGACTTCTCTTTCGTTTGTTCCAGGAATACTGGCGCTCATCACTCTTCCTCAAGGATTCACCATGTAGTGGAAGTGAGAGAAGGTAACTGATCCCACGGGTTTCAGCCCCAGCGTGAGGGTATCTCCAGGGTTCAAGCCTTGGTATTTGGGGCTCTCAATGATCAGGTAGTTGCCTCTTGGCGACTTCATGGCTTTGGCAATCAGTGTGACTTCTGCCGGAGACTCCTTCCCAACTGTTATCTAACAGGGCAACAAAGACGCACACTTCACTGCGCAAATCAACCTAGATCTTTAACATTCATATTCAGACTTCACTGTCATAGCTACCCCAGAGAACTCTGGGAACTGTAGTTTGGTGAGGGTGCTAAGAATGTTCTGTCAAAGATTCCTAGCCCCATTCTTACCCTTCCCTGAACTACAGTTCCCAGAATTCCCCCTGGGGAATGAGCAGACTAAAACATCAATTCTGTCTGTTCCAGGCCCACACAACTTGTGACCCACCAACCATGTATCATGTCCTGCTATGTGCTTGGCATAGCCTCTGCCCATTTTTGCATTTTTCCTGTTAACGCACCCCTATGCCAGGGAAAGTTGCACCTGTTGCAAAAAAGAGGAACGACACACAGCTCGGTGGTAGAACACAGCCTGTGCATGGAGCAGGTTTGGGTCCCGTCTCTCCCATCTCCAGTTTAAAAAGGTGCCAGGGCTAGAAAAATGCACCTCGACTTGAGGTCTTGGGAAGCTGCTGCTGCTGCTGCTGCCAGGCTGGTAGAACAATACTGGGATAAATTGATTCCATAGGAGGCAGTTTCATGTTTTTGTACAGGAGCTAGTTTAGGATACCAGGACGCTAGATTGATGTTGCTTTGGACCTAACGCTGTCAGCTTCGATGTTTGCTTCTGCATCCCCTATATAAGAACATAAGAAGAGCCTTGCTGGATCAGGCCAAAGGCCCATCACGTCCAGCTTCCTGTATCTCACAGTGGCCCCACCAGATGCCTCAGGGAGCACACAGCCAACCAGATAACCTGTTTCCTGCTGCCACTCCCCTGCACCTTGCACAGAGAAAACCTACTTCCAAAGCCAAGAGGTTGCTTATGGCTTGTAACCTGTGATGGTCTTTTCCTCCATGAATCTATCCAAACCCCTTTTAAAGACATCCAGGCCAGGTACCATCACCACATCCTGTGGCAAGGAGTTCCACAGATGAATTACACGCTGGGTAAATAAATATTTTCTTTTGTTCATTCTCCCTCCACTCAATTTTAGTGCATGTCCCCTGGTTTTGGTGTTGTGTGAGAGGGAGAAGAACTTCCCTCTATCCACTCTCTCCATCCCATGCATATAGGACATCAAAGAACTCTGCTGGATGAGACACAAGGCCCATCTGGTCCAGCATCATGCTTCTCCAAATGGCCAATCAAATGCCTCCAGGAAGCCCACAATCAGGCTGTGAAGGATCCCGCTGTTCCTCAGCAGCTCATGTTTTCGGAGACGTACTAACTGCACCTAAGCGGCTGGAGATAGCAAGTAGCCATCATGTCTAGGAGCCACTGATAGGCTTGGCCCCCATGAACTGGCCTGATCTCCTTTTAAAACCATCTAAATCAGTAGCCATTGCCACATCTTACAGCAGCAAATTCTTGCTCCATCTGCGTACTGGTAAATAAGCGCATGTTATTAGAAATATACTATAAGCACTCAGTGGTCTTTCTTCCTTTTTCAGAAGGAAACTTAAGATCGATCTGAACTTGCAACCACAGGGGAGGAAAGGCCTGAAATAGTAGGATTCATGGTTTGGCAGTGGCGTTCCTAGAGGGGGGGGGTGGTACTGTAAGTTGCGCAAAGGTCTACTCAGCGTTACACGGTGGTCCTGCACGTTGCTTTCGCTTCCCTGAAAGGCTCCGAAGGCGAGGGGGAGGGGCCGCTTCGTTCCTCCGTGTAACGGAGGCTCCGATCTCAGCGGAACTTAGAGCTCCGCCCACCCTGCAGTGACGCCACTGGCGGAGTCTCCTGTGCATTGCCTTCGCTGCTGGGAACGGCTCCGATGATGAGTAGGCGGGGCCACCACGTAAAGCTGAGTAGCAACTTACAGTACCGCCCCCTCTCTAGGAACGCCACTGTGGTTTGGGATCTCCAAAAAGTGGAAAGGCCACACCCACTGCATCTTCCTGTTTCTAGACCTTTTGTCCCTTTTCCGTGCAATTGTCCTTTGACCGTCTTCTTCCCCCTCCCTATCTCAGACTTGTAGTTCTGCCCTCTAGTAGTGGGGGCACAGTGCATATACCGTGAAAGAGATCGAGGTCGCTCCAGGGGAAACATTGATCCTGTACACCACAACCCCCTGGTCATTGCTGTTCACTTCCATGTTGCCAGGGGAGGAGCCCCCTACAACGTGGGTTGAGAAGTGGACTGGAAGGTGGGGAGCAGGTGTGCCATCTGAAAGTGAAACAGTCGCCTGGAGGGAAAAACACAGAAAGGTTGAGGATGTCCATCATACACATGATGATAATGCAGTAGGTAAGTGCTACAGCCAACTCATAAAACGCACACATACCAACCTACAAAAGCCACAAATCAGGGATATCAAATGCATTCTCTCTCTCTCTCTCTCTCTCTCTCTCTCTCTCTCTCTCTCTCTCTCATACACATGCATGCATGCGTGCACACCCCAAGGTACTGTCCACTGTAGAGGATTTTTAGGGGTCTTCAGAAAACATAATCAAAGAGAGCCCCAGAACTATTTGAAAGGAGATGGCTGGGGGAAAGGGGCAGAAAGGGGGTCCTTTAAAACCCCAGAGACCCTTCCACCCTCACGGAAGATTCTGTGATGCGCCTCACAAGGGACTTGGCAAGGTCAAATGATAGTCTCACTGGAACAGGCAGTACTCTCCGTTGGAGACTAGACGCAGTTCTAGAAGCCAAGGAAGGCAAGACGAGCAAGAAGATTTGAGAAAAGTAACCAGAGGATATTGTGTCAACAAAAGTGACACAATGTGGTACTAGAGGAAACACACCAGCACTTCAAAGGGTGCGCCAGGCACAAAATAGCGCTTGGTTTTGGAGAGGTCCACTAGATATGGAGACTCTAAAAATTTCACGGAGGCAAGCTCCTGTTCCTCCAGCTCTCCACCTGTGGGAACAAGGGAAAGAAACAGTGAGGGAAAGGAAACACACGTGACTTCCTCTCTCTCCGGCTCACACACACAAAAGGGTAACTACATCAGGCACTGTAAGCAGACAGCAAGCTAATTTGTCCGAGGTTCTGTCCAACAAAAAGGGCCAAGAGGATGGCATTTGCAAGATGGGAGCGACTGCAAGAATCTTGATACAGAATCATTTCTCCCCGTTCTCTCTCACTGAGCTCAAGTAAACAAAAACACATGGGCAAGGCCGGCCCGTGACCTCTTGGTGCCCGAGGCAGCATGCCAAATACTGCCCGCCATATCTGATGATGTGCCAGCCTCTGACACTCTAGCCCACCACTCTCCTCTCCTCCACCCTTCCACTTTGTCCCCCTCTTCCTTGTCTAATGCAGGGAGTGGGAGGAGGAGGAGGCTCAGTGGAGGCAAGCAGCTGGATGGAAGGAAGTGGCGCCCCCTGCCAGGCTGCTGCCTGAGGTGACAGCTGCAATTGGCCTCATGGATGGGCTGGCCCTGCACATGGATGTAGACAGCCAATCCGATTCCATGTAGCTAACACAGTGATACTACACAATGGTCCATCACATGATGGACTTGTGCGAGGAGCTGTGCAATTCAAATATTGCTGAAAATTAATATAAATTTCACTACAGTTGAAAAAAAAAAGAAACATCACATCAGGGAAAACAAACAGTAAAAACGTATAGCAGAGTCTTCCTTCAACCTTAGTGCAAGTTCTGCTCCTTAGAGTTCCAAACTCACTTGCTGTCTCTATGACCGTGGCTGCGATGTAGAGTGCTGTTCCAATTAGGTCCTGCAGAGGGCGCCCCAGTTTCTCAGAGAGGAGGCTTCGCTTTAGGGTTACTGAGCCATGACCATCAATTACCTGGTTTGGGTGGAATTAGAATGAAGGTGGGGAAAATTAAATCAGTTCTGTTACATACATATTAAAGTAGGAAACAACTGTCCTGGGTCCTATGACAAAGAAAGAGAATGAGTTTTCAGAGTTGGGGTGGTGGACTTGGGGAGGTGAAGGACGTGGAAGTGAGAGCACTCTAGTCCCATGGGCGGCTCTAGGTAACTGCCCCCCCCGGGCAATAGGAATAGGACAGGAGACTGGCAGTGGCCAGCTAGGGCTCTCTTTTAGGCTTGCTTTGCTTTTGTGAGGCTAAGAGTGGGCTGAAGTTGAACCCCAAAATGGAGGACTGCAGCATAGCTCTAATTGACTGGTAACCCACTCCAGTCCTCCAGGGTTTCCACGTAGCCTCCATTGCCAAGGACTCCGTTTATTCTTAGCTAAGTTCACTCACACAAGTCAAGACACAGGCAAGGGCTCCTTAACCCCTGCCTAACCCCCAGCATGCAGAATACTGCTCACTCCTAAATGCAGCTCAGTCAGTCTTCCTCTAACGCACACCTCAGCTCAGCTGCTTATTCTGGCGCATGACTTAGCTGCTGAGGTGCCTGAAAAACTGCTGCTGCTGCTGCTGCTAAGGGTGAAGAGAGCCCTTTCTCTCCGCCTTGGCCCAGGCAGGAATGGATCAGTGGATGGAGCCAACACTGCTGCCTAGGCTTACCAGATCTCCAACCAGGACAGAGTGCTAGACCTTTAGGAGAAGGAATGTGGGCAGGTGTAGCTTGTTAAGTCCTAGAGCACAATCCTAGGCATGTCTACTCAGAAGCAAGCCCCACTGTGTTCAGTGGGACTTGCTTCTGAGTAGACATGCCTAGGATTGTGCTGTAAGGTTTAACAAGCTACACCTGCCCACATTCCTTCTCCTAAAGGTCTAGCACTCTGTCCCAGTTGGAGATCTGGTAAGCCTACTGCTGCCCCTCCTCCAGATTTTGCCCAGATCAAAATGTATGGCCCAGTTTTCAGCCCAAGGCTCAGACCTGAGCATAATAAAATAGAGTGCCTTTGAACTTGTGCAGAGAGCTTTGTCTCGCCACGGAATAGACGTACCCAGTGTCCCCCAAACATCTGGAAACAAGATTAAAGTCTCCAGGCCAAGAGTGGGGCTTCGCAGGAACCCGAGCCCCAGCACTCCTCCGTTTAGCAGCAAGCAAAGCACTGGATGGGTTGCAAGAGTGAGAAGGGAAAGTAGGAAGCCTGATGGCCAGAGTTCCCTGGACAGCGAGCAAGGGCAGTTGTGAGGGGGGGGGCGGTGAGGCTCCCAAATCCTCTTACTGAGACTTGTTGCTCCAGTCCTTGGATGTACATTTTCTCATTGTTGTTGTTCACACCAAATCGCACGTAGGCTGTGCCGTTGACTCCCTTCCCATAGAAAAATCTGTTGGGAAGACAGGGAAAATCCAAAGGCTTTGCTCCAGGATTGGACACTAGAGTAGCTAAGGGATGCGAGTGCCCTCTGTATCAGCACCGTGTCCCAACACTTTCACTGGCTGCCTGTGCGTTTGCAAGTACAATTCAAATTCAAAGGGCTGATCATAACCTATAAAGCCCTGTATGGCATGGGACCTCCATACCTGAAGGACCGTATCTCCCTATATGAATCTGCCCACTCCCTGAGGACCACTAGGGAGACCCTGCTGCAAGTGCTGTGGCCCTTGGAAGTACGGTTTGCAGCAACCTGTGACAGGGCCTTCTCTGTTGTGGCATCCAAACGATGGCATTCCCTGCCACATGAGATCAAGACTAGTGCCCACCCTGTTGAAGCTCCACAGGAACTGTGACACATTTTTCTTCCAACAAGCCTTAAGTTGATTGTTGAAATGTTTGTACTTGCTTCTGTTTTGGGGTTGCGAGTAATTATTGCTAAGCAATTAAAATAGGCTTCTGTACTACGGTAAGTATACATGTCAATACAGGCCAGCGGGTGGCGCAGTGGGTTAAACCGCTAAACCATAAGCTGTCGATCGAAAGGTCGGCAGTTCGATTCCCGTGACGGGGTGAGCGCTCGTTGCTTGGCCAGCTCCTGCCAACCTAGCAGTTCCAAAGCATGTCAATGTGAGTAGATAAATAGGTACCGCTTGCGGGAAGGTAAACAGCGCTCCGTGTTCCAGCTGCATGCTACGCGCTGCGGCAAGGAGAGTCATGCCGGCCACATGACCACGGAGGCGTCTTCGGATAACGCTGGCTCTTCGGCTTTGAAATGGAGATGAGCACTACACCCTAGAGTCGGACACGACTGGACTTAATTGTCAGGGGATACCTTTACCTTTTTATACATGTCAAAGGCACAAATCCCTTTGCTAGGAAAAAAAAGAGAGGCATGGACTGTTTGACTTGCATTGGCAATACTACTGTAGTTAGAAGATATAAAATGACTAACAAAACTAGATGCTCTTAAAATCCACCTGCTTTTTTGCACATACCCAATAGTGAGCCATTAGAACTTGCTGAGCACCTTCTCCCCTCCCCCGGTTGGCCCAGCTATCAGTCAGTTGTGAACTTCCTCTTTCTGGCCAGGGACCACAAATGGGCAGTGGGTTCAATGGGCTCAACTCTCAAATTATTGTTGGTTCTTAACTCATGAGAATTGTATAGTTTCATTTTAGGCTGTAAAGCAACCTGAAGATCTTGCAAGGTGCAGCTCAAAGGTTTTTAAATTAAATTATTACATCTGAAATTGCACCCTTACAGCGCAATTCTGCCTAAAGATATTCAGTCGGCTGCTGTATCCTATGCTGTTCCTGGGCCGCCCCAGGGCAGCCCGGGAGCACCTCATTTGTCCCCTTCCCCGGATGTAAGCCTTCCGGGGTCCTACGGGCCTCCTCAGATGTATGCCAGATCCAGACCTGGCGTACATTCGGGGAGGCCGCGTAAGGCCGAACCAGCCTGGGAACGGGCATAGGATATCGGCAGAGCGAGCTGCCGATACGATATCCCCGCCCCCTCCCAGTCCGGACCAGCCAATGGCCCCCCCCTCCCTCGCCGTCCTGCCCTGCACCTTGTCCGGCGCAGGTTCGGTCTGCAGGGAGTTTGAGAGTTTAGCGCCGACGCCGCTTACAGCTGAGTCGTCGCAAACATGCTTTACTGCACGTACATGCTTTACTGCACGTTTGCGACGGCTTAGAGCAGTGGAATGTGCGCTCCGCCACTCTATACTTAGTGAGGATTGCACTGTTAGTGTAACTTACTTGGCCTGAAGGTCAATTCGCAGTTCAATGTCCTGCTGTCCTGAAATGAGGATATACTTCTGTTCTGGGACAATCGTCACCTCAAAATGAGGGAGCACTGATGAGAGAAAGAGAAAGACAGGCAGAAATTTTACATGTGAAGTTTCTTCCATCATTTGCTATGAACATCCCATGCTTTCAAGATTTGTTGGAAAGGCCTGGTCAAGGAAATTTCACTTTGCGAGACATCATCTGCTGGAATTAGGGGTCTTGTCTGTGATGGCTCCTGTTTTAAGGAATTCCCTGCCCAGGGAGACTTGACTTTGCTCAGCAAAATTGCATTGTTTCACTATAAAAGAAAGACAATCTTAAAAAGCAAGGAAATAAATAATTAAAATCCTAAGCAGAAACTGCTTTTAATGGGCAATTATTGATAACTCCAGCCATGATGAACAGGAAACAATAAAACAGGTGGAACCTACAAACAGGAAACTTTTTCATTAAGGACAAAATAGGCTTTAAAAGCTATAATAGGGCCTTGTTTGTCCACACTGGACAAGGAAGTACTACAACTGCCTTGCAAACAAAATTGCCATGAAGGCCTGGAAACACATGTGAAGGCATCATAGAAAATGCAGTAATGCAACAGTTTGGCAGTAGTGTTATCTGTAAAATGTGAGTGAACAACTGATGTCCGTCCCAGAGAAATGAGCCAGCATGAAAAAAGACTGCGTGTGCATTGTTCCAAGGTTGCCTCCAGTAACAAATATTGGCTATGTGACTCAGGGCGCAATCCTGAAAGAAAAGCCGGCGACGGAATGAGCGTTCCGTTGCCGGGAGACGTTTGCGATGACTCGGGTGCAAGGAAGGCCGGCGCAGAGGCCAACCTCCCTTGCTCCATAGCCAGAGCGTCCGTGCAGCTGCTGGACAAGGTAAATCGGGATCTGGCGGGCGTGGGGCATTTCAGTGGGCGAGGGAGGGGGTCCATTGGCCTAGCCGGCCTGGGAGGGGACGGGGGATGGCCTCGGCCATAGCCCCGTCCCCGCCAGTCCGGCTAGGCCATTACACAGCCTCCTCTACTTCTACTCCATCTATTTAGCTGGCGGAAATCCGAGGAGGCCGATTGGGCTGGCCTGACTTTACACCTGTCCCCTTCCCCGAGTACACCTCCAGCCCGGCGGCAGAACGGCCACCAGGGCTCAGGATCCGGCGGGCGGCCATGGGCCGCCGGCTGGATCCTTGCGCTGGATTGCGCTGTTAGAAAATTTATTTCCACAATTGTGTAATATTGTGTAATATTGTGGGATATGCAAGTCTTTAAGAAATGGTTAATCGTCTTCATTCCTCAAGATGGAGCCTCTGAACAGATATTGAACACACCATATCTATGTCTGCCATTTTAGGTCTCTTTATGTCCTGTTCAGACATTATAACGAGTGGGTGCTTTCCACACAGTGAGAGGAGCGAAAGCATGCTGGAAAGGCTCACTTTGTGTAACATGCTCTCAAATCCCGATCCCGTGGAACAGATTCTCCCTGAGAATAAGAACATATTCTTAATCACAGAAATGATCTCTCGCCATGGACAGCATTTGTCACTCCACACAAACATTCTGCACAGGGAGAGGGGGCTTCAGGGGTGCATCCATGATCAAAACAGATCTTGCCTGAATGCTCCTGCATCACATGGGCAGCATTCATGCATTCTAACACTTGGGGAAAAAATGATGCATTTCCTTCCATCAAGGACAATGGAGACTGTAGATCAGACAGCCTGAGAATCCTAGAGCCTAGGATATGGCTGAGGTTTCTAGGATTTGGCTGAGGTTTTTTTTTTTTATATGGGAGCCCTGCGAGTCTGTGCCTTATCAGCTGTAAGTCAACTGTGAGTCGGGAGTTTAAATTAAAAAAACTAAAAGCCAGCCGATGCCGACTCACAGCTGATTAGACACAGCAAGCTGCGTACCCCCGCCTGTCGGTTCGCGTACCCCCAGGAGTACGCGTACCACAGGTTGAGAACCCCAGTCCTAGACTGTAAGAATCTGATCATTCCTGACAAAAAGAAGTCGTCTCCAGGTGTTCTATTAGTAATGTCATCTCCAGGCAATCAAATGCTGCACTGCTGAATTTCAACCTGCCACAGCTTTGTTAGAAGCTCAGAACTTCAGCTGGACAAAAAAAAAATGCAGCAATCCCAAGAACGTACCATATTTTTTCACCTCAAACTCCGTGGTCGTGTTGGAATCCAGAGCGTTGACAAACTGGGCTGTGATACGCCAAATGCCGGGCCTGGGAGCAGAAAAGAGAGAAAGGACCAGGTGAGACTTGAGCCAATGTGTTGGGCAGGACATATCCAAAGCTGTTCCCCATGATGAATGGTTCTCTGGAATTGGGTTTCTTGAACAGTACTCCTCTCATGGCAAAATACATCTGAAATGGAAGTGATTTTGCAAAACCAGTTTGTGATACTGAATCGGGGCAAAAGACAAAAAGTCTTGCTGGATGAGCACAAACCCTCGAACTACCCTGAAACAACTGTTTAGATCAGGGGTGGCCAACCTTCCACCATTAGGGCCCCTGCATTCTTAAGAGTTGTGTAGAAGACAGAGTCTTGGCAGCTACAATTGCTGATGGTGCTGCTAAAGCAGCTGCACCTGCTGAAATGCCCTCACCTAACAGGCCTAGTGCCTTCTCTGATCAGTTGGCAACCCTGTCAGGAATCCACTCTCCATGCAATGGTTTTACCTCTGGAAAATGTGAAGTATAGGTGGATTGCAATATCAGGCATCCCAAAAACCACACACCCAAAAAACCCTGAATACTTTCAAATTCTGGGGTTTTAAATAAATGTCATCTATTTTTATGTTTTGTGTTTCCACCTTTCTTTCTGCCTGAGATCCTATGCCATTAAGCCGCTTCATGCAGTAATTCAAGCAGTTAAAGCTTCTCACATAAGTGCATCTTCCTGCTGGGAAAAGCTGTTCTTACTGAAGTTCTGGCGGTCATGCAGCTTTTAGATATAGGAAATCCCTTTCGAGGGAGGTAAAAAAAGGAATCACCATGTCTCAGGCTACACAAGGCCAAGGTGTGAAGCCCAAATGCCAGTGTGGAGCAATTGTTAGAGTGTTGGACTTGAACAGGAAGACCTGGGTTCAAATCTTTGCCTTTACATGAAATTCACTGGGTGACCTCTATCTCTCAGCTATATATATATATATTACACACACACACACAGGAATATACCCTGTTTCCCCGAAAATAAGAAAAATTATATTAATTTTGGCTCCCCAAAATGACGGATTTTGAACTGTGGTGCTGGAGAAGACTCCTGAGAGTCCCTTGGACTGCTAGGAGATCAAATCAGTCAATCCTAAATGAAATCAACCCTGACTGTTCCCTGGAAGGACAGGTACTAAGGCTGAAACTCAAATATTTTGGACACCTAATGCGAAGAGAGAACTCTCTGGAGAAGACTCTGATGCTGGGAAAAACTGAAGGCAAAAGGAGAAGGGGAAGGCCAAGGATGAGATGGTTAGACAGCATCACCGATGCAATGAACATGAAAATGAGCGAACTCAGGAAGATAGTGGAGGACAGGAAGGCCTGGCGGGATATGGTTCATGGGATCACGAAGGGTCGGACACGACTTAACGACTGAACAACAACAAAATGACAGTAGGTCTTATTTTCAGGGGAGGTCTTATTTTCAGGAAAACAAGGTAGTGAAGATAAAAGGAGGGGGAAGGGCCATGTACACTGCCCTGAGTTCCTTGGAGGTACGTATATTGGGGGGGGGGGGGGAAATGAACAACAAATTACCTCTTCCTTGTCCTGTGCTTACTGGCAAGGGCTAGTTCAAGCTATTTTGCTACCCTAGGTGAAAATCAATCTTGCAGCCTTCAACTTGCATATGATATGGCTCAGGGGTCAGAATAGTTTTCTCTTTATTTCTTCCCCATTCTATACCAGTGAGCAGAGAGACGGGAAGGGACATGATTTGCTCCATTCTCTTGTATAAAATGGAAGAAAACTGCATTTCCCTGGAGCCCCTAGACGTTTGGTTTGTGGAGCTGGGCTGTTCTCAAAAAGAGAACTTTCAACTGAAATGGCAGGACTGTCTAAGAAAAGGGGGAAACCCTCTTATCCATTTTTCAGGGATGGGCAGCAAATCGTATAATATAATTCTAGGGAACTTTTGGGGAAGAATAGGAGTCCAAAGCTGGCTGGAGCTTAACAACAGATAAATGAGTTTTGTCTCCCCTCCATTCCAAATGTTGCTTCTGACTCTGCAAATTCCTGAAATGGTCCCACTCCGATTTATACAGCCTGCAAATGAGGGTCATGAAATTGCCGGGGGTGGGTGGGTGGGTTCAGTTCAGGTCAGCCAGGCTTGGCTACACTGCCAGTGGAACTCACTCAGAGATATCGGGGATAGACAGGTGATCACTCATCACAAAATTCACTGGCACACGCTCAACTTTCCGGATCTGAAGACCTCGTGAGTTCTGATGGCAACAGAAAGACAGAAAATGATTTTGTAACACAGCAATAAGTGTTTTGATGTGCAGAGAGCCTCAGGAAATTCTCCATTACCTGCACAGTGATGACGACAGGCTCAGAGCTTGGCTGCAACTTGTGATCCAGGGCAAAGACTCGGAAATTCACTGGAAGGAAGGAACCAAAGATGAGGGCGAGAGAGGAAAAGAAACAGGCAGGTTCAAAGACAGTCCACACCCACAGGCCCGGCTCGACACAACTTTATGGATATGGGCCAAGCGAATGTGCCATTACTATGGGGCGTTTTTGCTGTTGTTGTTAACCACATAAAAACACAAAGCACCGCTTTCTGCTAAAAAATCTGCAAAAAATAGCGGCCCTATATGAGAAGGTTACAGCAGCAAGCATAGTTTGTGGATGACTCCCAGAAAACAAACCTCTTTTTTCAGGGTCTACTACAGCCCCCCAGGAAAAAAAAGGAAATGACTGAGCAGTACTAGAGTGTTACTAAAATGTCCAGAGAGGTCAAAGTGGACTCACCCTTTTGTTGAGGAGTGTAGATTGGCTTGTCCGTCTGCACAAACAGGTAGCCTTGCCGGGTACTCCAGCGCAGGTTGAGGGTTTGAACGCCGTTGGGAGTGGGGAGCTGGGAACTTCGGGCAACGAGCTGGACGTAGCGGTCCCGTCGTAGGCGAGCCAGACCACATTGAGCAAAGAGTTCAGGAGTCATCTAAGAGAATGAAGAAGAGGTGATATTGAGAGAAAGGGGAGATCTCCAGAGGCAAAGGCTTGATGATGATGTCATCATGTGATGATGTCAGGCAGTGGTGATGTCAAATGATGTCAGGCAGTGGTGAAAATGACAGGCATGCCATGCTCAGAGGCATGAACCCTCTCATCTACAGGACTGATTTAGATCCAGATGCTATGCTGCTGTTCACAGAAGGGATTCCTGCCACAGGCCCTGGAAACTCCCTCCCCCCCCCCCCCCGGGGACAGAAACAGGAATCCCCTTCTTAAGGGAAACGTCACTACCCACCTTCAGGGTAATTTTTTGCAGGACGTCGTTAGACTGGAGGCTGAATGGCACATCATTAGAGCATCTCCTCAGATTATTCTCATTCTGAAAATAGACCACACCTGAGAGCCTGGATGAGGCCCCCTTGACCTGAAGCACGACCCCTACCTCTGCCCCCACTGGAACCACACTGGGGGCAATCATCAGCAACCTGCAAAGTGAAGAGAAGAAGGGATATAATACATTGATACCCACAACTGCACTCACCTGAGGTAAAATTAATAGAAATGGTGCCATCTTGGGAAGGAAAATTTGTTTGGTTAAAAAAAGAGGTCATTCTGAAAAAAAAAAGAACATTTAGTAGATCATATATTGTTTTCATATTGTCTGAAAAATCATGCCCTGCTGAGGAGAGAGCTGCCTATTTCAAGGCTTGGTACAGGTCAGTGTTTCTTAATGTTTTTATATCTCTAGGGTACAGCTTTATTAAGGATTCAAACTGGAGGCACATCATTGTTCTTTTATAATTTTGCAGAAACCGCTTTGGCCTATAAATAACCACATAAATAACCAACACTTTCTCTCAGCTAACATCCCAGAACAATGGGCAGGCCTCCTCCTTGCAACTGCAGGATAGCCCAGTCAATATTGTTTCCTGCCTTCCCCTTTCCCCAGTTAGTCAGGGTCCAAGGATGAAACCGTACTTTGAAAACTAGATGCTTCAAGCAGCGGTTGTGGCCCACCAGGTGCTTGACAACTGCCCTTTTCCCCAGCAGGCAGCAAAACCAAGCAGTTTATGAGCCTCGGATGCGCTGCTATATGTGCAGGGCTCAGGGACGGCCCGACACAAAAAGAAAAAAAAGCAGGCCACTTATCTTGCTCCTTCTTCCCACACGATCAACAAAACAGGTCATGCGGGGAACTCCCCAGCGTGGCACACTCATTCTATCGAAAGGGACCGCAAGGAGGAAGCAAGGTGAGTGGTAGGGAGGGATCGCCACTACTTGTGTGTTTTTTTCAGCAGTGGTATCCACTTCCCCACCCACTCACCTCACTCCTTCCCCGCATGGCCCCTGTAAGTTTAAAGGGAGCATGTGTGAGGAAGGAGCAAGGTGGAAGTGGACCAATGTGCAGCAGGCTGCTGGGAGGTGACAGCATGTTTGGGATGAACAGCACCCTCAAGCCTGTCATCCCCCCCCCCCGCCGCTTGACATGAGCCGCATTGCTTGAGTCACGAATGGGCCGGCCCTGGCAAGAGTGGCCCACTCACAAGGCGGGCTGAACTGTCCCCTTCAAGCAGCAGACTGGGGGAGGCAAGGAACTGGTGGGGGCACCCTGCACCCACAGCCTGCTCCATCTCACCGCTGCTCCATTCTCTACAAGGAGAGCAAGTGAAAGGAGGAGGGTGGACTCAGCTCCCGAAAAAGGCGGTGATGATGGAGGAGGTAGGGGAGATGGTGGGGCAGCTGCTGCAATCCTGCTCCTGATCGCTTTCCAGCCATGGGGAAGAGGATCACCATCTGCCTCCACCTCCTCTGCACCTTTACTGGCTGGGCAGGGAGAATTTTGGGAGTGGGGGGCAGAGGAGGAAGTGGCGTGGACAGGTTTCACACGTGTCCAAAAACGAGGGTCAGAATTTGGATGTGCTGAATCAGGCCCCACTTTGGCATGTTTGAGGCCTGGTGAACCAGCTTTTGCTTGATAGGCCACATCCCACACAGGCTAGGCCTTGTTCAGGAAACAAGTCACAGGGAGGCAGTTGGAGAAGGACATGAGGGGATTTTAGAAAATTATGGACAGTGAGGGAAGAGGGAAGTTTCTCTCTCTCTCATAAGACTAGAATTCATGGTCATGTAGTAAAGCAGTTTGGCACTACAAGAAGGGTGAGGTGGGGGCCTGACAGAAGAATTACCTCACACCACACAGGTTATTTACACACACATATTCAGTGGATGCATGAGGGAGGACAAAAGGATCATGCCCAGTGGTCACACACCCCCACCAGCCACGTCTTGAGCACGTATGAGAAAGGATCTATGTGGTTGTGCAGCTGTACGCGTTTGGGCTCCTTCATGGTGGAGCTAGAAGCCTGGCTGATCAGGGGTCCCAGTTGGCGTAGCGGAGTCTGATCATTCGGATGCATCTCCAACTGTATGTACATTACGCCTCTTTTTCACACACCCCAGCCACGTGGCAGCTTGAGTATGCGTGCATCAACATTAGGGGAGCTGACAGGTGTGACTCCATAACCCTCTCATGCATTGACTGAATGCCTGGGGCTGGGAGATTGTGTGCATCCTCCTTACGTGTAAGTGACTGATGGAATTCTCTGCCACAAGATGTGGCGACGGCAACTAGCTTAGATGCCTTTTAAAAAGGATTAGACAAATTACTGGAGGAGGAGAGATCTATCAACACAGTGCTTGAATTACAGGAGAACTTGGATATCTTAGCTACTATTTTAAGAAAGCTAAACAGAGGCCATGATTGGCCTCTGAGGCATCTGGTGGGGCCACTGTGTGATACAGGAAGCTGGACTAGATGGGCTTTTGGCCTGATCCAGCAGGGCTCTTCTTATGTTCTTATGGGCTAAAACTGGTAGAAGATAAGGCTTGTGGATTTAATTAACACCCCCCCCCCCCCGTAATCTGAGCACTATCAGGGACTATTAGCCATAATAACAGCTGAAGGAAACCTCCATGTGTGGAGAGAGTCAACCTTTGAATATCAGGAGCTGGGGGAGTAAAACAAGAGAGGGGGCTGTCGCTTTCACGCCCTGCTTGAGGGTTTCCCAGTTCCCACAGTATCTAGCTGGCGGCTGCTGAAAGCAGAAGGCTGGACAAGATGGACCTTTCCTTGGCCCTGATCCAGCACAGCTTGTCTTCTGTTCCAACTTTAAAAGTTATTTATTTCTACATTACATGCTATTCCTATCCCTCCTTTTAAACCAGGGTTTCAAGGCCCCCCCCCACAAAATTTCCATTGTTTCGCAATATAGATGTTGGCAACAGTCCAGAGTGTCATTTCCCAGTCTTGCCTTTTGACTAAGTACATTCTTCACCATCCAACAGCAGCAATTTTGGAATTTCTACTATTGCACACACTTTTTTTTTTTTAAGAACACTCTACTTGAGGGGAGGAAAAAAAAGAGTCACATATTCACAGCAAGGCCATATATTATTCTGCAGGTACAAAACTTGGACCTAATCCACAATATTGCTATAAATATGGGGCAACATGTAAAGGGCGGTTGTGCAGACACAGACCCACCTGTTCCAGACTACTCAACCCTGGCAGGTCTCAACCACATTTTCAGGGACGGGGTGCCCTAAACCAATATTGTGGCTCTTGGACAAACAATCACAATATTTTTTATAGCACAATCAGTGCATGTAGCGCTTACTGTGAGTGAGAGAAGAAGTTCCTGATCTGGAGAGCTCACAAGCTAAACGAAAACCTCAAGAGAAGCAGAGGAAGAAGACGACAGTGGAAAGAGAGACTAGGGGAGAACTATTTCTTTTACACTATATTACAGGGGTCAGGGGTGGCCAAACCTGCCTAGTGTAAGAGCCACATACGATAAACTTCAAATGTTTGAGAGCCGAAATATTTAAGAAGCATTAAAATTCTTAAATATATTTACTCACCATGAACATTAAACTTATGTTTTAATCCCGTTGACTCTCAGTTTATACCTGGTAAACAATTATAAAGCTTGAAAATTTTTCATTTATCTTTTATATTAGTTGTGACGCAAAAAGGAGCTCAGCCAACGTATTTCCGAGAGCCTCACATTACACGTCAAAGAGTCGCATGTGGCTCAGGAGCCGCAGTTTGGCCACCCCGGGTATATTATTTCATGTATGTCAGCCAGGGACTTAGGATTTCCAGAAGGTGAACTCAAAACTCAGGCATTAAAGGTAATTTTCCTTGTCACCTAAAAATCACATTTATTATGTAAAAGAAATCTAAATGGTTAACAATAAACACTACCAACAATTAAAACAAATAAATATCAGGATAATATTGAACTGGCGCAAAATGTTCTTTTTGTTAAACATCCAAGAACAGCTTTGATAATATTATAATAATTTACCTTCTTCACATGATTCTCCTTACCTCTCTTGGTGCTCTACCACATAGCCTAATACTGTACAATAAAAAACAGCAATATGATTCAAGTATTTCAAAAGTAAGGGGATGGCCAATAATTCAGCATGGACTTTGAATGTGGAAAGTCTCCGCTTCAATCCCTCGCATCTCTGGTTAAAATTTCTCAGTATCAAGGGTATGGCAAGACCTCTGGCGTGTTGGTGCCTCTCTCCAAGGTCTCAGAACAACCGGATATTCTTAGATGGACCAATGCATCAACTTAGTGCAAGAAGGGCAGCTTCATAAATTTACTTACAAAAATCAAGATACATTTTAAAAAAAAAACAACCCACTTCCCTATAAGCTATTGAAGAACAAAAATACATTCAAGTACCGGTAATTTTTAGGAGAAGAAGATAAAATATGGGGAGAACATACTACACTGCGGGGCCCCTCCCAGTGCTCAAAGTTTGAGAGAAAGGTAGCGATCCCTTCATTAAATCCACAAGCCCCATCATCACCACCCCAAATTTAGTCAGATTACAGCCCCCCTCACTCAAGCCTTCTAAAGACGCTTGGATTCTTCTCACCATCAATTGGGATACCTGAGCACAAAATGCTATTTAAACAAGAACTCATTTTAGTGAAGAACATTATGAAGATATGACAACCATCAACACATGAGAGAAAATAAATAGAAAAAAACTATTTTTCAGATGGGGGGACCCAAGCCACAGTCCATTCCCACCTTCACAGTTTGCATCTCCTTCTTTTTAGTTCTCTTTCTATACTTCTCAGACAGACATGAGTGACCTACTACTGCCAGGAAAAACTAATAATTCCGGGCCCCATGAAAACCTGCATCCTTTACACCCAAGGAATGCTGTTTGCATGTTAAACCATTGTTATTATTATCTAGCTAGCTACCTACAAACATTTCTGCTAGCAGTTATTTATTTACTGTATTTCTAACTTCTCTGTCCACAATAAGCACCCAAAACAACCCAATGAAATCACAACACAATTTAAGCAACATGAATAATTAAGGTCAGGAATTGGCAGGGTTTAGTAGCCCACCACATTCAGCTCCTTGTAAATAAAACAACAGAGATTGCCACCTTTTTATGACATAACTCCTGTGCCTGCAAACCCTTGGCAACAAGCAGCAATTCAACAGGTGAATTCAACACCAATTCAACAGGTGCACTCCACAAGGCAGTGCAATGATGCAAGATGCTTCACCCATTGAATTTTTGACTGACATGTCGTTGTTAGAAGTGCTGAAGATCTGTCGTAAAACCTGTTCTTATTACTCAAGGAGAAGGCATTAGCAGAAGAGAAAGAGAGAGATCCCTGGAACTAATCCGCCTATCCCTGCCTCATATATTCACCTTGGAGTCTGATGGCTCACGGCTACCAAAGCCCCCATCCATGCTAGCCAAAGTGGTAGCCACTTTCCAGAGGACATCTCTGGGCTGTGTCTGTGCAGGGCAGACGTCTCCGCTCTGCTCTGAGGTTGCAAGAGGATTTTGCAATTTTTGCAGTCCCAGGGCTGGGGGGGGGGGGATGTTTACCTGCTGTGATAATAATTAATGACCCAAGGCCCTGCCCTCAAGCAGCTGCTGATGCTGGTTGAGTCAGATACTTGGGAAGCCTTCCAGGGAAAGAAAAAGAAAGATTTTGGCAGAGCCAGCCCAGCCCCGAGGCACACTCATATAAGGGATGGAAGGAGGTTGTGAGAAAGAAATCTGTCCATTTCTTCCTCCCCACATATGAAAGGTTACCCTCACTTCTTTTCTTAGGTTTGCACGGGAAAAACCTCAGAACTGTTAGCACTGTTGTGGTTAGATGTGTCAGGCTGTTGTTAAAAGCAAAGGAGGGAAGTGAATTAATTAAAGCTTCCAGCCCCAGGCACACACAGGAAGAATATGCAGAAGGATGCTGACCACCATCTGCACACTCACTTCCACTTCCACGGCTTCTGCTCCTGCTTCTTGGACTGGAAAAGGAAACGGGGTTTGGAGCAGGAGGAAGTGTGGAGGAGAGTGTTGGGCTAGAGCAGGGATGTCAAACTCCTTTCATACAGTGGGCCGAATAGCATTCATGGCACATGCTCAGGGCCGGAAGTAATGTCATTAAGCAGGTGATTAGAAATAAACACATTTTTCTCACTTAGGAACTCATTAGCTGCAAACGACAGCAAATAAAATATGCAAATCTTGATCATATTTTCAAGATATAGCCCATCATCACGCAGCCCATAGGCGGGCCATCACGGGTGCAGGCCGCACTGAGTGACGCACCATCCAGGAGGAGGGGGTGACGCGTGGCGGGCCTGTGGCGCCTGCACAGCCGCCGAACTGAAGGTTCCTGCCTCGTGCGCCTGCGCAAGCTGACGAAAACATACACTTGGGCTGCTTTTGCCCCGCTCCAATTCGGCAAGCCAATCCCAGCGCGGGTGAGAGCAGCCCCAATTGTGTGTTTTCGTCAGAAGTAATTGGCAGTGACGCGATGACATCATCACGTCACCACCAATTACTTCTGCTTCTGTGCCTGGGGGTGTGATGTGACGGGCTTGCACCAGGCACCTGAAAGGAAAGTGATAATGGCTCTGATGCGGGCCACCCTTTTAGCAGTGCTGCTTCTGCTGAGGTGCTCTGCAAAGTAACGCCTCAGCAAAAGCAGCGCTGCTGAAAGGGCGGTCCACATGATAATCGGGCTTTCCCAGTGCATCCACAGCTTCTCCCTTCTCACCCCTCTTGGCCTGCCTCTCCCCCTGTAATTTTCCTTGCCTTCTGAGGCCTCCTCCTGTCTCTCCCTCCCAGCACCTCGGCAGCGTTTCAGCAGTGACACCGCTGAAAAGGTGACCTGGGCTCTCTCAGTGCTGCCCTTTCAGCAGTGCCACTTCTGCCAATGCGTCACTTTGCAGCTCAGCAGCTGAGAGCAACTCATGGTGGTGCTGGGAGAGCCCAACTATCTTGTGGACTGGATAAAGAGCTTCCGTGGGCCGCATCCGGCCTGCAGGCCTTATGTTTGACACCTCTGGGCTAGAGCGTCCACACTTCTGCTTTGTCCCCCTTTTCCTTTCCCAAACCAGGGAACAAGAGGAGCAGAGGATGGCACATCCCAAGATAAGAGGGGCAGCATTTGACATGCCTTCTCAGGTGCCAGGGGGGGTCTTGGGCTTGCCAGGATTATCACCAACGAGTGTCTGTGAATCAAGTTGTTATTATGGCACAGGTAGGGGCTGTTATAATGATTCCAGTCCTACTTTTGTCTGACAGAAATTCAGATGGTGAAGATTCCCACCTCACCCTGCCACAATAGCAAAATTGAACCTCCATGTGGAGAGGCAGTATACCTCTGAATACGTACTAGATGCTGGGAACAGTCGCAGCTTTGGCCAGTTTCTAGTGGTCTGATCACAGCACTTGAGAGCAACAGGGAACCAGCATCCAAATGCCAGGAACGTTCCTGCTTCCAACATCCAACATGTGACCTAGGCAAGAAAAAAAAATCTAATTTCAGAAATGAAACATTGTTAAAAAGACAGCAACTCATACTAGCATTGCCCCTTTTTTCCTGAAATGACTCCTATGCCTTTAAGAACTGCAAGAGAGGCAGAAATTCAACTGGCACAGCTTCTCCTAAAATAGTAATAGGGAAAGCTACACCTGTTTGACTTCTGTCAACCAGGCACCTGTATAGAGCAAAGCAACCCTGTTAGGGACAAAATGGGAACTCCAACCAGCCTCACCAAAACCCCATCCCATCCCCCAGTGTCCACACTCCAAAACTGGTCCGGACATTGCCCTGTAGAGGACTCTTGGCTGTCTTCCTCTGTCCAGACTCCTGCTGCTGGGAACTAGACCCATGTGATTAACGAGAAATCCACTAGGCTCTATAAACAGAAAGTAACTCCTATTTCGAAACTAGGGAAAGTTTGGGAATGTTATAGACGTTGGTAGAGTTTGCGGGGTGTGTGTGTGTGTGTGTGTGTTAACAGCCAGTTCCATTCCATGTCTTTTTGGGGTTGACTAGCTGAGCAGGTGAGAGGGGACCAAATAAATCTTTTTCCCTCTATGGTTAATTAGCGGCTCATTAAGCGTGCAGTTGGAGATGATATTAATTAGCGCTGATTGGGAGTGAGGAGTGGAACCCCTAATAAATCCCCCCTTCTTGTCTCTCTCTGGTTTTAATTAAGCAAAACAGCCAAGTAATTAGGGGACTAATTAGCGGAAGAAAAATGAGCCAGCATGTCTTAGAATCTCATTGCTGAGCTATTGTTGTTGGACACGCTCTGTCATTCAATCTGTTTCTCCACTCCCCCCATCTCTTTATTTTCTAGGCCTTTTCACTTACTTTGTACCCTGGTAACAATAAAGGTAACAATATTTCTGGACATGTGCAGAGTGCATTTCCTTCACTACTGAATATATATATGCAGCCATCTTAAACTGTCAGACCATTGATCCATCTAGCTCAATACTGTACTGCCTACACCAGGGAGATTCAACAGGCGGCCACCTGCCCACCTGCTTGCCACTGCCATCTTCTCCATCACCACCACCTCTCTCTCCTCCACACTTCCTCTTCTGCTCCATCCCCTTTTCCTTTTCCAATCCAGGCAGTGAGAGGAGGAGGAGGAGAAACAGTGAAGACGACAAGCACCCTTCACCAATCTCTTGCTTGCAGCTACCACCTCAGTTGGCCTCATGAATGGGCTGACCCTGGTAGCTTCTATTATTATAACAATTGGTATACAACGCTGGCTCTTCGGCTTTGAAATGGAGATGAGCACCACACCCTAGAGTCGGACACGACTGGACTTAATTGTCAGGGGATACCTTTACCTTTATAATATTAAAAACACAGAATAAAATCAATATGAAAACAAATCAAAGTGCATCAATCCACAGCAGCAACAGCCCAGCAATAATTTACTGGTCCCTGCATGCAAAGGATTGTTTAATAATCAGAAATGTCTTAATCATCCTCCTGAACACTGCAAGGCAGCAAACCTGGCAGGCTTTCTTCCTCTGGAATGGAATGGCACAGGGAAGGGGCCACTGCGGAGAAGGCCCTGTTCCTTGTACTCACCTGCTTGACCTCAGAAGCTGGGAGCAATTGAAACAGGCCCTCCCCACATCATATCAAGCATGTGGGCTGAGGCCTAGAGCCTGACAAGGGTGAAGAATATGTCAAGGACTCATTGAGCAGCACTACTGGTGGTTCCCTCCGAGCACTATGGAGGCGCTTTCTTATGAAGCTGCCTTCCGCTGAGTCAGACCATCAGTCTGTCTACCGTATATGCTGGCTGGCTGGTTGGCAATTGCTCTCCAGGACAGGGGCAATCTGTGCTAGCCCTGTTTCCTAGAGTTGTTTTGGGTTGTGATGCCAGGAGCTGAATCTGGGGCCTCTGCATGGAAATCACAGGCTCTGTCTCTGAGCTGCAGCTGCATCCCCAAAATTTGGCTTGCTAAGGTTTGAGCCTTCAAGCATGCTGGAAGACTTGTCTTCTTGGCTGACATGGGCAGCCTGATACTGTCTAAGATCCTGTCCAAAATGGTCTGCCGCTGCATCCTTGGCAGGATGAGGCCTGCGCCAGTGCGGTTGGGGCTCACCTCAGGGGAAGGGGACATTCGTCCCCTTCCCCCGGTGTAAGCTCTGGAGGCCCCAATATGGGCCTCTTGGATGCGCGCCAGCTCTTTAGCTGGTGCATGTCTGGGGAGGCCATGTAAGGCTGGCTCGGCCCGGGAAGGGAACAGGGATATGGCGGAGCGCGCTGCCAATATCCCTGCCCCCCAACTGGGCCAGGTCGGCCAATCAGCCCCTCCCCTGCCACCCTGGCCTGCCCTTCCCACACCCTCCTGCCAACTGGCGCAGGACTTACGGTACCTGTGTCTGGTGGTGCAGGTCCTGGAGGGCGGCGGTGTGCGAAAGTGCCTTACAGCACTTTCGCAACACCTAAGGCCAGAGCAGCTGGTTTCCATGTTGTCCAGGCAAGATGTCCTGTGGAAATGCAGGTTTCTTACAGTTAGTAGTTCACACTTCTAGCAAAATCAAGCAGTAAAGCTTTTCTAGGATGGTACTATTGGGCTGCAAGCGAGGGGTTGCTTGTTGTTGTTCTCCCACTAAGAAACCACAAAAGAAACCTCCATCCAACTTCCCGGTAGGTGGAAAGTGTGTAACTCAGGTGAAACTTTCCCTCATATGCAATTTTTGTGTGTGCATGTGCAGAATTCCCCCCCCCATGGGGTTGTTCGAAACATGCAAAATCCCACTGCAGTTTACAGTGGTATAGTCCAACAAAATCTTTGAAACTGCTAATATAACTTTGTTATATAGGAGTGGGGGAAGGTGAATACTGTATTGTGTATCATGTGAATTGGCTCTGGAAGAAGGGAGTTATAGCTTCTGAACTGGGAAAAGCTTCATGGGGACTACTAGTATTTGATCCTGCCTGGGGTGGGGGTGGGCAGGGCTGGATGCTGCAGCCAGGTGAGTCTCCTACTCTTCCTCAGTCCAGAGTGAATCCTTGGACTTGCACTTTGGCCCCTGCCGCTCCACAGGCAAGTCCAAGGAAAGGGACCGACTTTCCTGGCTTGGCATATATCAGGGGTGGCCAAACTGCGGCTCCTGAGCCACATGCGGCTCTTTGACCTATAATGTGCGGCTTTCGGAGATAGGTTGGCTGAGATCCTTTTTGCATCATAAGAAATTTTCAAGCTTTATAATTATTGACCAGGTATAAACTGAGAATCCACTGGATTAAAACATTCATGGTGAGTAAATATATGTAAGAATTTAAATGCTTCTTAAATATTGCGGCTCTCAAACATCTGAAGTTTATCATATGTGGCTCGTACATAGTACTGGCTTTATGTGGTGCTGCCTTTGGAAACATTCTGGAAACTTCAGCTGGTCCCTAAAATGGCTGCCAGGAGGTTGTCTGAAACCAACAGATTGCCATTGGCTTGTATCACCAGCTTCACTGGCCTTACTGGTTGCTACTTTGGCTGCGTTTGTTTTTCGGCTTCAAGCGCTAGGAGCGATTGAGAGCCGTTTTTTTCTTGCTCTCGGGTTGCGGTTTTTTTTCTCCTTGCAGCCTGCTCACCACGCTGGAAGTTTTAACTCCGAGTTCCAAGCTAGACAATGTGGCGGCCTCCTGCACCAATAGGAAGGCTGTTTGGCTGCAAAGGATCTTGGGAGATGTAGTACGAGGGACAAGGAAATAATGATGGCAGCCTCATGCACCAATAGGAAGGTGGGAGCAGTGGCGTCGCTGGAGGTGGGTGGAACGCTAAGTTCCGCACCGCGCTGACCTCCGTTACTCACCGGCACGAGGCGGCCCCGCCCCTTCGCCTTCAGAGCCATTCAGTGGGGCGAAGGAGCGCAGTGCGGAAGTGTTCCGCCCCACCTCCAGCGACGCCACTAGGTGGGAGATGTAGTGGGAGGGATGAGGAGCAACAGCAGCCATTCTGATTTTGATCATTTCTGTTCATTTTGGGAGCCCCTGGTAGCAGCGATATTAAGCATGCTAGGAACATCACTTCCCGCTATTTCCAAGTTGAAAAACAAACGCAGCCTTTGCTTCTGGGCTCAATTCAAAGTGCTGTTTTTGAACATTACGGCCCTAAATGTCCTAGAACCCACGTAGCTTTTATTAAGAACAGCTTCCTCCCATTCAGACCTGCCTATGACCTTCGCCAGAGGCGTCGCTCCGGTAGGGGCGGGGCCGTAAGTATCGCTCTGTCCTAGACCCTTTACCGAGCGAGCAGGAGACGGCCCCGCCCCCTCACTGTCGGAGCCATCCCGTGCGGAGAAAGCAGCAGGCAGCCTGCTGCTTTCTCCGCACGGGATGGCTCCGACAGTGAGGGGGCGGGGCCGTCTCCTGCTCGCTCGGTAAAGGGTCTAGGACGGAGCGATACTTACGGCCCCGCCCCTACCAGAGCGACGCCTCTGACCTTCGCCCTTCCTTGTGTTCTTCCTGCTGCAGGCCATGAGGGTGTCCACGAAGGAAGGGGCCTTCTCAGCTGTGGCATCTAGACTATGGAATGACCTCCTTGAAGAGGTGAGCGTGGCCCCCTCACTACCTGCCTTCAGAGAATGGCAGTGAAAACCTCACTGTATAACTGAGCTTTTTAGACCTCTTGAATTGGTCTTGCTGGGATTTGTTTTATTCTGGTTTTGTGTGTGTTATGTGCTGACATTTTAATGTATTGTCAGTTTATCTGAGCATAAGCTGCCTTGAAAGTATTTCTGTGCAAAAAGGTGGAATATAAATTAATCAACTAACTGTGCAAGCCTATGCATGTTTACTCAGAAGTAGTAAGTCCCGCTATGCTCAATGGGACTTACTGTTAGGTAAGTGTGTATAGGAGTGAAGCCTAAACCGACTAACAAAACATTTTCCTGTGCAAGTTGCATTGAAATGATTGGCAGGTGCTCAGAACCTTCCAGTGGATTGTGCCCAGTGTGTCAGACCGATCGATCTCCCACTCTTAATGGAGCTCAGAATTGACCACCTGAGGATTGCCCACTGAGTGGGGCAGGACTCAGAGTAGGTCCAGGCTTGAGCCAGGGGGAGGAGCCCAGTGATTCAGAGTGGGCCTGCCCCACAGTGGAGCCCAGCATTGGGGTGCATTTGTGGGCACAGCCAAGTACAAAAGCTGTCTCTTGACTTAATGTGTGCAGTACAGTGAAAATAATGGACGAGGAGGGAAAAAATGTCCTTGCCCTTTGCTTTCCTGGCAACGTCCCTTTTGTGTTGGTTGGCAACTCTCATGTCGCCTCTTGGCAGGGCCTCCTCCAGTCTCTGAGACTTCTTCTTCTTCTCATTATTATTATTATTATTATTATTATTATTATTATTATTATTATTATTATTATTATTATTATTAATAACAGTATTCACTGTACATACCGCTTTTCATGTACAGTGAATACTGTTATTCAAAAGTGTTAAGAATACTTTTCATGTTTTTGCGAACAAAAAGTTCGCAAAGCGGTTTACAGACAAAATCAAATGATTAAATGGCTCCCTGTCCCAAAAGGGCTCACAGTTTAAAAAAGATGCAGAAGAACACCAGCAAACAGCCACCAGAAAAGACACTATGTTGGGGTGAGAGGGGAGCAGTTACTCTCCCCCTGCTAAATATAAGAGGAGCACCAATTGAAAAAGTGCCTCTTGCCCAGTTAGCAGGACTTCTCGGAAGTGTGCCTATATTGCTTGTATGAATCAATATCACAATACTGTAAGCGACTACTTGTCCAGAAATTTTTTGATTGCTCTGCCTGCTCTGTTTGTTAGGCATTTGGAGCCTGAAAGGGGGAGGGGAAGTGTCCTTGCCTGGCTGCCTAGAGATTATTCCTACTTGCCACAAATGACCAGGTACAGTATGTGGCTGCATACTAGCCTGGCTGATGTTTTTGCAGATGACGAAGCACATGGGTGAACAATCAGTACAGCCTTCAATCTAAAGCAGGGGTTCCCAACCTGTGGTACTAGTACCACCAGTGGTACTTTGGCCGACTGCTGGTGGTACACAGACCGCGGCTGGACCAATGGAACACCACTCCAACGCTGCACTTTTGTTGGTGAGCTTTTGCTCCCAAGAGTCTCCTGCCTTTGGCTGAGCCTCTTGGGAACACTGAGAAGGGCCCTTCCTGCCCAGAGCCTCCTACCTGCATTTTCTGGCCTCTGAAAACCAAGAAGTAACTGGCAATGATGTTATTGCCAGTCACTTCAAGGTTGGGAACCCCTAGTCTAAAGGAAGACATTGTCCTTCCCATCCCTGTGCCTATCTTCTTATCATGGTGATTACCATTGATAGTGGCTTTGAGTGGGGCACCTGTTGCGAACCAGCCTTTCCTTTCCACCATGTTGGCCTTGTCCTCTTGATTTTCAGGGCACAAAAGGAAGTGCCCTGACAATGATGTGTTACACACGCATGATGAGTATTGTTAAAGTGCTTCCTTTTGTAGCTTTGAAAGTGGTGTGGACAGCAGAGGTGCAGTGGTAGATATGTAGGAAGGGGAGGTGCATCATCAATGCACAATATCAAAGCCATTATAGCCGAGGAGCATCATGGCAAGATAGGCCCAGTGGTGGGAAGGATGGAATCTGTTTAGATTTAAGACAGCAGGGAATGTTCGTCCATGAACAGGGGAGGGGACAAAATAGTAATGTTCTCCCCATGCTAAAAACCAACGCTGGCTTTCTTCACAGCCTGTTAGTTCCCAAATTGTTTATTGCTTCAGCGTCTTTTTCCTAAACATAATTTTCATCCTGGGAATAGTGATGATGCTGTGTAGTCAATCAGATCTGGCTATGTGATGATGACCTCACTGAGGGCAAGCAAAATATAGTTAGGGTCATGCTTCCTGTATTGTCTTCACTCCAAATGTGTGAATACTTTCCCACCTTTTGGAGTCCTCTTGAAAATCACTGTAAAAGGTGCCTTTGCTTGGGGAAAACATTTGCAAAAAAAAAAAAAAGCCACACATGCCTATTAAAGCTCAACTCTATTTAGATGCAATTCTTACCAAGGGTCTCCAAGTTTCTTCCTCTAGAACTAATGCTGCATGTCATATATGCCAAAGATATACTGCAATTAATTACACACTAAGGTAGGCCAAATTTTGCACCAATATGCTGAACTCTATGGGCCATCTAAATAATGAAAGTTAAGTACATTTGCATATACAGTATTTCCTCAGTTTGCATAATTTATTTTGCATCTGGTACTCATCAGTAAAGTCAATGAGCTACTCAGGGCCCAGATGCCTCACTAGAAATCCTACCAAACTTCCCTTTGGCTTTGAAAACTTCACCAAGCATTGCCAGCACACTTTTAATTTAAAGCCCATCTCAATAGTCTTGAGGGCTAGAAACCTGCTTTTTAAAAACACAGAGATTGTCAGGATGCTATATATTTGTAGCCGCCCTAAACCAATGTTGGCTTTTCTATGCTCATGTGGAATTGTCATATCCCAACTTCTGGCACCCCCTAGATCCTCCCCACTTCAGTATGAGCACTGGAGAAGACTGTTCCTCAAGAAGACTGTCCAGAAGTGGTTTATTAAGGTCAAGGATGTTTGTCCCACCCCACACGAATCAGACAGGCATCCAGTAGGCCACGCTGTTTGTCAAGGAAGCCACTGGAAACTTTTTCCATGCCCATATTCCAGAGTTCCCCTCTGATGTGTTAAGATTTCTGCCAGTCCCCGCTTATTTTGCTGTCAGTAAGAAGAGCAGCAGCATAGATAAGTAAAACCATGAGAATGAGAAATGAATTCTTCCAAGGACTCTGAGCAATCCTTGGGGGGAGCAGCAGTCTAGCCCGGGCCTCCTCCTAGCTACAGTCCTGCTTTTAACCGCACCCAGTCATGCCACATTCAAGAGTTGTAGCCATGCACTTAGGCGCGGGAATAGTCCCTCTATAATATTCCCTCTACAGCTGGGGATTCAGTCTTGTGTTACACCAGGCTCATGTCTGCGCTGCCTCTACCCATCATCATCGAAACCCTCCTTCCTTTCTTTCCCCCTCGCTAGAAAGCGGACTGGCTCGCCACCATCCTGGCGTTTCCTCCAACAAGCCAGCTGAGGGCAGCAAATAGACAGGGAGACTCCACAATTGCAAACCTCAGCCAACAAGGCTTATGAAGAGGAGGGGAGGCGTTAAAAGGAAAAGGAAAAAAAAAAGCCAGCAGAGAAGCTGATCTCTTCTTCTCTTCCTTTTCCCTTCTCTTCCCTCCCCCTTTCCAGCTCCTCCTCCTCCAGCCCTTGTGTGGGACTCCATTTTCCCAGCCCCAAAGTCTCCAAGGAAGGGGCCGTGGGAGCGCACATCCAAGATGGAATAGAACCGAGTCTTTCTTCAGCGTCGCCCTTGTGTCGCGAATCGCAACATCAGGATATATACGTCTTTTTGTGTGTCTGTGGACTGCTCGCCTTGTGGTGGAGCCGAGAAATGGATGACCAAGGGAGGCTGATCCAAGCTAGGGGGGCTGTGGGGCTCGCAGGCCACCCCCCAGTCCCAGGGGTCCAGACCATGACCCCCCATGCTCTCCACGAGCCCCCCTCGGATAACGGAGAGCCACGGAAACAAGACATTGGCGACATCCTACAGCAGATCATGACCATCACCGACCAAAGCTTGGACGAAGCGCAGGCAAAGTTGGTTACCCTCCTCCGTTCTTGGATGGTCTTGGTCTGGGCTTTGTGGGGGGTGGAAAGTTGGGCTGGCGCGGGGCGCCCTTTGTGTGTGCGCCGGGCAGTCGGAGCAGGCTGCTGGCAAAAGTGGGGCTTAGTTGCTGGAAGTGCAATCGGAGGCCCACGGGATACCTGGCTGCGCAGGCTTTCCAGCGGAGTCTAATTTGCGGTGTTTGGGTTGGAGGCTTGGAAAGTCAGGGTAGGGCTGCTGGAGTTGCTGGTCGAAGCCAACTCTAGGCGTCCTGGGGTCCCCTTATGGTGGGGTATCCCCGCAAGTCTCGTTTTGTGGCTTGATATATGTATGGGGTGTGGGAATGCCAGATTGGGGTCTTCTGGGAAACTGAAAATTGACCGTAGAGGGAGGAAATTTCGGAGTTTTTTTTCCTTTGGGAATGGGGAAATCAGGTGGAAGGTGGAGCTGGACCGAGAATGGGTCACTTGTGGGAGAACTTTAGTGGAGGAGTAGTCTCTCTAGGGTCGGGATAGCCAGAGGCCTGGAGATATGAGGCAGTGTTAAGCTTGATCTTAATTTCTGAATGGGAAGAAGGATTCAGTCTGGGAAATAAAGTGGTGACTGGCCAGTGGAGTCATAGGGAACTCTTTGGTCTGGATTTAGGACCCAAAAGGTGAAAGGGTGGGGTTGTAGGATGTGTGGGGTAAGTGTAGCCTTTGAGGTTGCAGCCAGAAATGTTGAGTGTTATGTGTGTGGAGAACGGATTTATTGGTGAACTGATCTGGGGCAGAAGATAGGACCAAAGAGGGCATGGAATCAGCGATTGGAGAGAGATTCTGGGGGTTGTTCCTCAGTTTAGCAAAAAAAAAAAAAAACTTCCTTGTGAGTTCCACATCTTTTGCTTAACCACTAGACCTCACTTCTCCTCCAGAGAATGTTGAATTCTGAAGTCCCACTCAGTGTTCTCTAACTCACTTTTGCACACATGTCCTTATAGTGTCTCTATCCATGTGCAAACACAAATGTTCAGTGATTTGCATATACATGTGCTGAATTGGAGGCTGCTGAAAAGGGCAGAAGGGGTGTACATTACCAGCCGGAACAAATGCCACTCAAAGGGCCTGGCATTGAGGTGTTGACTTTTGAATGTAGCCACGAGTATGTATGTGGCTTTTTAAATGGGATGTATTAATTTTCCAGCATTATATGAGGAGGAATGTTTGTTTGATGGTCTTGACATAATTTGCAAAAGTATGGTTTCAGGTATGTATTTTGAGACATGTGTTGTGTGTGTTTGTGGGGGGGTGGGTTGTATCCAAAGGCCTGTTTTGATTCCTGGAAGGTGTTTTCATTTGGGAATTGTCTGTTAGAGAGAACGTAAGGGGTTCTTACCCCCTCACTCTTGTGAAGTATCATTCAGGAGGATGGGTGTTGTATATTTGGAAAGCTATTGACCTTAATATACCTGTATATGGGTATATTAAATCCAGTGTGAGGAGAATTGCTGGTTAGATGATGCCAGAGTGTATGGAGAGAGTTTTTTGTGTTGAACCACTGGGTGGTGGAAGTCGTGGAACTGTAAACAGAAAAGGAGCTCTCAGTGCTGTTCTTAGTGTGGACTTGGAAAGTTGTGTTTTTGCTTGGGGGGGGATTGGGTTTGGAAACTCTGGCTGTGTGGTGGCTTGAGAAATGGGTACTGTACTTGGGGGTAACTGAGAAATTTCACTGTTGGGGATTGTTCTACTGAAAGATGTGTATCAGTGTGTATCAGTTGTTCACTCTTGGGGTTTTATTCCATGATGGTTTTAATTTGAACCCAACTGGCTATAGTGTTTGTGAACGGTTTCATTGTTTTGAATTGGAATTGTGAAACCATAAGAAGGGGACCTCGCATTTTAATGGGCGCAATTAGTGTATCAGAAGCAAATACCTTTTTTGTTGTTTTTCACTGAATAGTCTACATATTGTGTTACATGACAACAGAGATGCTATCAAAAATGCCAAAGCAATGAGAAAACTTCTTGATTTGGAAAGAACATTGGTTTATGTCATTTATTCCAACAAGATTCCAGTGGGGACCGTCCTTTTTTTAAAAAGATTACCTACCTTTTGTCTGCCTTGGTTCTTGAGCAAAGTTTTTTTTTTTGTCCATTTTACTGTACCTGCAGCATCCTTAATGTTTTGATAAACAATACTACAATTGAAGGAAATACATACCGGTAGTTTTAGTGTTGTGGCTGTTTGGACTCTGGAATTATATTGGGAATTACTGAGGATGGGATGAAGATTCCTTTATGTGCGTGAATAACAGGAATTGGTTTATTCACGTCCAGACTGATGTCTGAGAACTATTGTGGGAACAGATATCAATTATTTTTTGTAATTGCACCCTCAAAACTCTTTCACAAGAAGACATTGGCTTTATCTGTTCTCTCTTCCACTGTTTAAACTGCAGGAAACACGCTCTGAATTGCCACCGCATGAAACCAGCTTTATTCACCGTCCTCTGCGAGATCAAAGAAAAAACAGGTATTGTTTGGGCCCGGGTTTGAAACTGTGTTTTTTCGTGTGTTTTAAAAACCAGTTTCTGACTATAAGAACATGATTTAGTCGAGGGGAGAAAAGGAAGAAGAAAAAAGGGGTTTAGATGAGTTTGGTGTGGTAGAGAGAAAGGAGAGCGGGTGTTTTCCCTCAAGAGGTTTTGCCAGAGGCCTGTCGTCTCCGCGCCATCTTGACATGTCTGGAATTTCTTTTCTGCCTGCCCAGTTTTCTTTGTAGCTTCTTTGCCCCCTTCAACCGCCCCTTCTTTCTTTCGTTCTCTGCTGCTTTTTATTGATTTGGTCCTCTCTGTTGTGTGCAGACTACCCCACTTGAAGAAGCCACCAGCCCTCTATGGTAGCACCTGGATCTATTGTCTACAAGAATAATCGCCCTCCTCCTGGTTTTGAAATATTCATGGCCACCTCTTCCTCATTCTCAACTTTTGTGTTTCTGAAATTCACTCTTGCTTTGGGATGTTTCACTGGTTGGGGGTATTAGGCGTTTGACTTTATGCTGGGGTGTCCTTAGGGTTGTATAAAGAAAGGGCTGGCAGAGAGAGAAAGAGAGAGAGAGGAGAGGAGAGTGCGTGTGTGTAGGAGAAATTGGTGTTCCTCCAGCTTCTTGCATTTGCATTCTGCCTGGATTAAAAAGTGAAACAGCAGCGCCAGGCTGTGGGGCCTAAAAGGATTAGCAAAAAGGAGAGTAGAGCATGTGTCTTGGATGTGATTAAAAGTTCATCTGTTCTAAGCGGCTGGTTTTGGGCCACACAGATCTGAAGTGAGGTGCAGTTCTCTTAAGGCTGCAGTCCTGTATGCACACATTTTAAACTGCTTAAATCTCACTGAAGTCAGTGGGGATTAGGCAGCCAAACTGTACGCAGGAGGATTGCAGCCAGAACATATAAGTTGCACTGTATAGATGCCTGTATGGCCCGAACATGAATGGTGTTGCACAAACATGATATATATACTAGTAGTGTTGTACTCCTGCTGGTGGGTCAGAAGTGGGCCACTCCCACAAGTGGGCCACTCCCTGATTTAAGGCTAGTCATACCAGCAGCATTGCCTCCATGTTCTATTTTGTAATTGCCGTTTAGGGTTTGGATTTTTTAGAAGGCAAAAAGCAGGGGGAAGAAAGAAAGAGAGAGAAAATGAGAGGGAGTAGGTGAAACTCACAGTAAAATATTAACACATGTGCTCCAACTATTCCTGTTTAGCAGGGGCAGTCCTTATTTTCTTGGATCTATCACTATCCCTATTTCTCTGGGGGTTTTTTTTGGGGGGGGGGGAGGATGCTTCTTAAAACACAGTGTGCATACAGGTGCATGAACTTCTTTGCCATTCCCCTCCCACATGCAGCTAAACTAAATAGTGAATGTAATAGTACAAACCAGATCAAACTTTTTAAATATTTGAAAAACACACACATAAAAACCTTAAAGGTCTTGAGAGATGCCCCCAAAAGTATGAATTTAAAAATAAAGAATAATTCAAAAAGAAACCTAACAATTTCAATCTAAGGCTGTTATGACCGGCAGTTAAACTTATCGAAGAGGACGATATCGAATGCTTTTTTGACAGTTAAAAGAAGAAGCAGGACGCAAAGAATTCTAACATCTGCCAATTCGCTTTGGACTGCCCCAGAGGATGTGTCTGGTTTAAGACACGAAACATTGGGCTTTTCTCTATCAATACTGACTTTTAATAATCTCTGTTTTGTCTGGGACTGGCTGCTGTCAAACCTAGATTAAATCGTCATTGTTTTAGTCAACTGGATCGCGGTTTTAGCCGTGAATATGACCTTGTTACCCGTTTTACCCTCTTCGATAAGAAACCTAACAGTTTACTAACAACATAAGCCATCATAGGTACCTTGTTTTGGGGGGAAGCTGGGGTTATACATGCCTAAAATAAATAGTCGGTATAGGACAGACTGTGCAAGGTAAATTTAATACAACAAGCAGAGAAGGGCCTTCAGCAAAGTCTAGTAGGGGACATGGGATAATGATCCTTGATAATTAGAAAAGAGGTGCTTAAAAGGACACCCAAGTGTCTCTATTTTCATCTATGAAATGTTGAAGAGTTGCAATGAGTCCCAGATGGCAGGTTGGGATTAAGAAGGGTGAATTCTGGATCTGAAAAGGTTAAAGATTACACAGGCCTGCGCACGTTTTGCTTTCTTAAAAGTGAGACCTATTCTTGGGTATATTTGGGGCGCTGATTCCAAAAAATGGCATCAGTTTTGCCCTATCACTTCTAGTTTTGGGGGTATGGCATCGCCATCTCATAATGTGAGTTAAACAGCTTCCTCGTGAGTAATCTGATGCCATGGCTTCTTCATGAGGAAACTATTTGACTTGCATTATGAGGTGGCGGTGCTGTACCCCCAAAACTAGAAGTGAAAGGCCAAAACTGATGCCATTTTTGGAATCGGCACCCCAAATTCATTTAAAACCACCATAAATTTTGAAAAAATGTTTTTGACCCTCAAATTTGCAGGCCTGTGTTATTGGTGTAACTATATGCACGACTACAAACTCTTCTTGTGTTAGTTAATATTATTGCTTTTGCAATACTGATTTATCGCCAGTGACTGCTGCCTCGGAAAGAACTTCTGTACTCTTTTATGCACTTGAGCACTGTATAGAGATGAGATACACTTACTAGTACCCAGGGCTGGCTCCAGGTTTTTCAGGGTCCTGAACAAAGTGCCTTCTTTGGGTGGGCCCTGGCAGGCTTACTGAGTGGTCAGTGGCAGCAGCACTTCTGTCTGCACCAATGCTGCACCTGGAGCTGCCAATTTTATTCCCTCTACAGTGCCCATGATGTAATGTTGCTCTAGAGAGTGTGTGGGAATTAAAATGGCTGCTTTGGCGCATCAGTAGGAAGGAGGATAAATCGCTTAAAATACATGGTTGTGGCAGTTTCCCCCCCCCCCCCCCAGATGTTGGGCCACCAGTATTTGTCCAAGGGTGCCATGTGCTGACCCCGGCCTGGCTAGTACCTCTAGCATTTTGTGGCCTTCTGGCTCCACTGATTACATACCTCCCACTCTCACCTTTTTCTCTCTAGACATGTGTCCATATGCCAACTTGGGGTGCCCTTTAGCATCTGACAAAGTGAACTGTAGGCTAGAAAAACTTCTCGCTCAATCAAAGTTGGTTTCTCTTAAGGTGGCGTGGCGCAGAACTCTTTTTGAAGTTTCTGATTGTAGTGTCCGTTGGTTGTCATGCTGCAGGAACTTTGTGGAAAATTTTGGAAATAACAATGTAGAAATGAGGAGAAAAGAAAAAAGCACCCATATTTCATAAGCAGTGTTTAAAATCACATGCTTCTACACACAGTTCCCTAAAGACCAAGCTACACCGCGCACGTCTCAGCACGTCTCGTCCAGTGGCGTCCGCGTGCGTCCGGTGTGTCGCCTCTTGCGCCTGACGGTGTTGGCCCGCCGGAGAGTCGCATTCCGTTCCATGCCAAGTGGAGACAGGCTCCATTTTTTGCCCGTTCCGGCATGTCGGCTGCTCTTGGAACATGCCGGAACGCGACGAACGCGTGCGGTGTAGCTCGGCATTAAGAATGCAAAAAGAGCAACAGTTCATCTGCTCCAGATTCCTGCTTCCCACCGTGAGATGCCTCTGGGAAACCCAGGAGCAGGACATAGAGGCGGATTGTGCTCTCCGCTATGGGTGATCCAGCCAATGGTGTTCAGAGGCGTGCAGGAGAAAGTGGATAGAGAGAAGTTTTTCTTCTTCTCTCATAACACTAGAATCACCCGGGGTCATATGATGAAACAGACTGGCAGGAGATTCAAGATGGACAAAAGGAACAACTTCACAGAGTGTATAATTCGTTTATGGAATTCACGGCCACAGGATATTGTGATGGCCGCGAGTGGAAGTGCCTGAAAAGGAGATCTGACAAGTTCATGGAGGACAAGTCTTATCGATGGCGATTATCTTGATGGATGTCTGTATGCTGCCTCCAGGTTTAAAGGCAACAGTGTGCCTCTCAGTCCTACCGTAGTTGCAGGGGAGCAGTGGTGGGAGAGGGAGATGCCTCCACTTTGGCTTGTGGGCTTCTCAGAGGCCGCTGGCAGATTGTTTTAACCAAGGTGGAAGTAGTGTGGTCCTGTGAATGGGCTTGGACCTCCCAGCAGCTTTCTGTACTCTTGACCATATTATTCTCCTGGACCACCTTCAGAGTTTGGGCAGGGGCTGTAGCTCAGTAGTCGAACACACGCTTTGCTTGCCGAAGGTCCCACACCCAATATCTGGTTTCTGTGGTTAAAAAGGATCTTGGACGTCAGAAAGTGTGGGCATCTTAGATGACTGTGAATGGCTGTTGCTGGCCGGAGCAGTCAGTCCTGGGCCAGGTGGATGAATGGTCTGACTTGGTATGAGACAGGTTCATGTGGTCAGTTGTGGGCACTGCTTTGTAGTTGTTCCACTCTCATCTTGCAGGTAGATTTCAGAAGGGGTTTGATCCCTCGGCAGTTATGGTGCTGTGGGCTCCTCTCTTATTTCCCCATATTACTTGAAACTGCTGGGAGAGATTTCTTGGGGATTTGGGGGTGAGATGCTGTCAACATTCTAGTATTCTATAGCCCTGTTCAGAATCCATAGACGCTGCAGGTGTTGTGCCACGAGTCCTAAATGTACATTTGTTAAAACCCAACCCCACTGCCCTTCCAGTGTTTTTCTGAAGAGGCACTTGGGAGTTGGATTTCAGAGTTTGGAAGTAGGGCTTGCAGGAATGTCCTCAACCATGCTTTTTTCTCCCTACATTCAGAATGGCTGCATATAGGGTTTATTTTTCCTTTATGTCACATCCAAATATAGCTTGTAAGTCTCTAAGTACCTGTTTGGAGTAGGTAATGGACTGAATAAGAGTGAATAAACAGAAACTCAACCTTGTGAAGATGGGGTTGCTTATGATAGGAGGAGGTAGAGGGATACAAAACGTTGTGGATATATCTATCTTGGATAAGCCTATCCTGAAAGACAGGCAGTCCAGTCCTAATAAACATTCCAGCACTGATGCAGCCGCAATGTTCCCTTACCTTGAGGAGGCCTCTGTGACTGCCCTCCCCCCAACTGCAGAATGCCCCATTGGCACAGCTGCATCGGTGCTGGAAAGTTGGTTAGGATTGGGCTGGTGAAGTAGGGACAGTGGAAGAAACACTGTGGAAGAAAACACTCCTGGGTCTGGTGTGGTGGCAGCTGTCTCCAGAATGCGTTTCACCCTTTCTAGCTGACCTTGCTGCTATTTTACGTGCCCTGTTAACTTCTGGGCTAGAGCGCTGTAATGTGCAGTAAGTTGGACTGCCCTTGATTACAATCTCGAATTGGTCCAGAATGTGACAGCTTTGCTGAAGTTAGTGGCTGTATGGAGGGAACATAGTACACCAGTTGTATAAGAAGTGTGCTGGCTTTCAGTTATTTTCTCATCCAAATTCAAGATGGTTGTGTTGTTGTTGTTGACCTTTAAAGCTGAACATGGCCTGGTACTAGGATATTTGAACACCTTTCCTCTTCCCAGTGCCTAGCCTGACAATTACAGTAAGAATGAGTAATGAGTCCTTACTGAAGGTCCTGTTTCCTGTTTTCACTCCCTTGCACCTGGCACAGAGAAAACCTACTTCTAAAGCCAGGAGGTTGCTTATGACTTGTAACCTGTGATGGTCATGGAGCAAAAGACCATCACAGGTTACAAGCCATAAGCAACCTCCTGGCTTTAGAAGTAGGTTTTCTCTGTGCCAGGTGCAGGGGAGTGACGACAGGAAACAGGTTATCTTGTTGTCTTGTGCTCCCTGAGGCGTCTGGTGGGGCCACTGTGAGATACAGGAAGCTGGACTAGATGGGCCTTCGGCCTGATCCAGCAGGGCTCTTCTTATGTTCTTATGTCCCGCTGTTGAGAGAAGCAAGGCTACTGTCCATTAGGGGGAAACCCCCCCCCCCCCAGTGAAACCTGTCAGATCTGCACTTTTTTAGAAGGACAGTAAAACTTTTCTGTTAGGCCAGGCTTTGGGTTGTGGGTCAGGTTTCGGTTTTTACTGTCCTGCTCGTTTTCTTTTATGTGTTTTGTGATTCATGTTTTATAGGGGAAATGTGATTTAATCAGTTTTGATTTTGCTGCAACTGCAAGCCAAACAGAATGTAAAAGCAGCAAGTAAATTAAAAAATAGTATAGATTGTTTGTGCAGATATCTGTGTTTTGTGCTCTCTACATAAAGCGTATACATGTCAAGTCATGTAATTCCCTCCCCCTCTCCCTGGCTGCCACATGTAGGAGCCCATATTATTAATTTTGCATTTTTGCCCTGCCCTATCAGGTACTTTCAGAGAGGATTATAGCCTGACCCCACCCTTACCACAGAAAGAGAACCTTCATTCACACTCAGAGAAATGTCTGTACTCTATGCTATAAAAACACACTCACACACACAATTAAAAAACTAATTATGTGCCAAGAAAAGAAACATGAATTACATTTTCATAATTTTGCTTATTTTGCATTATTGATTATGCTTTAGCTAGTTGGAGAGGGAGAAAGGGCATAGAGCTATGCATGATGTTGACACCCTCCCGCCGACCCCTGCAAATATTTCAGTGTGATCCTGACTAAAGATCCGGCCGGCGGCCCAGGGCTGCCCGCCGGATCCTGTGCCCAGGGCTGCCTGTCGACTGGCGGGCCGGAGGTCTACTCGGGGAAGGGGACGCTTATCCCCTTCCCCGGATGTAAACCGGGGCCGGCCCGATAGGCCTCCTCGAATTTCTGCCAGCTAAATAGCTGGCGAAAATCGGAGGAGGCTGTATAACGGCCTAGCCGCCAGGCGGGGACAGGGATATGGCTGATGCCATCCCCTGCCCCCTCCCGGGCCAGCTAGGCTAATGACCCCCCTCCCTCGCCCGCTGGACTGCCCACATTGCCACCGGGGGAGCGCTTACCTTCCTCCGGCGGCAGCTTCCTCGGTCCAACGTCGGCACCTTCTGCCGGCCTCCCTTACTCTTAAGGCTGATCTCAACCATCTCCAGTTGCGTTGCGTTGTGTTTGTGTCTGGAGGCTCGCAAGCATAGGGGACAGGACGCCCCTCCCTGAGACGCTGTCCTGGGCTCCACCAGTTTCTTCAATGCACTTGTCCCTCCTTGTAATAATGCTCAACGCTGATTAGCTGAAACACGTGCGCACCGATTGGCTGTAAGCCCCCTCTCATCCCATTGGTCATACAGTTTGCTCCGCGTCCCGCCCTCTCTCAATCATGAGCATGGTCCACTGCTGATCACAACGGAACTCAGGAGAGCACAGCTCTCCCGTGTTCTATGGCGATCGGCTAAAAAGGCAGCCACACCGCTCTGCACACGCCGCATGCACCCGGGACGCGCCGGGAGAAGTGCGGTGTAGATCAGCCTTTAGAGTCGTTGCGAATGTGCTTTAAGGCACTTTTGCGACTGCGTCTGGCAACAGAGCGCTTGCTCCATTGCCGGTTATTTCCGGTGGATTGCGCCCTACGTTAGCTACCACTGTGGCTTCCAAGATTTCACCTGCCATTGCCCATATGCTTTCAAACAAATCTTCATAACCATGACAGCCAAAAACTTGTTTGTCTGCTGTTTTTAAGCGTGGTATACACAGAGTCCTGCTTACTGTTTAGTTGCAGCTGCATCTCGGCTTTGAGAGAAGGGTATATTCAGATATACATAAATGCAAGCAATGAGCCTGCTGCATTCTGTACAGATGTGCACGCTGTCTTTTCTTTGAGATTGTGTTCATGGGAAACACATTCTTCTGGTTTCTTCATGTTTGATTGAAAGCCAGCCATGCACAGGCCTGATTGGCTGGCTCCTGTGACGTTGCAAGGTCATTTTCCCTCTCTCTTAAACATTTGAAAAATTGATCCGATTTGTTTCTTTTTATAAATGAACTTCAGGCTGCATTTTTAAAATAAGAGAGTAGACAACCCACTTGAAGAAGTGGGAGTGGCAAAAAAGATGTACAACTGAATTGCATAAATCATTTTGCATCATGAGGGGGGGAAGGGAAAAAGCTGAACAAGCTCTGCAGGGAAAAAATGCTCCGTGACTCCTGTTTTCAGATACATCTGAATTTAAACAAGTTTCAAACCGGTTGAACGTACCTTACAATAACACTGGGAATGGTAGTTTGTGAATGGTGTTGATGCTTCGGCCTCTTTAGAGAGAACAGTTCTGAGAATTCCTTGCTTGGAAGCCATGATAACAAAATAGACTTGTAACAGGTATAAATGTTCAGTGTAGGCATTTATGACTACACTGAACATTTATACCTGTTTCAAGCCTATTTTGTTATCATAGCTTCCAAGCAAGGAATTCTTCCCCTTCCGAGCCTGTGGTCCTTAAGATTGCCGTAGTACTCTGTTAATTATATCATCCAAATAGAGATGTCAAATCTTGTTTTGAAAAATTCTGACTCCTCCAGATTAGAGCCTGTGAGTGTGGAACAAAAAAGAAGAATTAAAGGGGGGGGGGGAGAGAATTTGGATCTTGTTGAATCCTATCCTTCCCCATCCCCCTTACTAAAATATCCTTGCCGTACCCCAGTGAAAGCTGAAATGGTGCCCTTAAGGAGATCTGGCAGCCACAAAGGCTGTTCAAATTAAGAAAATGCAAATTGGATCTAAATGAGCATGCCGCTTCGATGTTCTATCCGACAAGCCCTGTAAGTCTATAATTTTGAGGGTGTGATCCTGCATGAATAACTCGGCTGACATGCTTGCCAGATAGAAATAGGCAGATGTTGGGGAAGGAAAAAGGGATCTACTGAAAGTCTGGTTATTGTAGCACAGCCTCCTTACAAGTAGTTGCACATTTGTCATTTGGCACATTTGCCAAAAACGTGTTACTAGCCCAGTTGCCCACACACACCGCTCTTACAGCGCAATCCTACCAGAAGTGCTGGTGACAGAACGAGCGTTCCGTCACCGGAAGTCATTGCGAATGTGCCGTAAAGCACGTTCGCAACGACTCAAGAGCAGGGAAGGCTCCCCTGCGCCGGGACGACCCCACGGCCGCCAGACCAAGTAAGCCAGGATCCAGCGGGCGGGGGGCATGTTGCCGGGCGAGGGAGGGGGACCATTGGCCCAGCCGACCCGGGAGGGGGCGGGGGATGGCCTAGGCCATTACATGGCTTCCTCCGACTTCCGCCAGCGATTTCGCTGGCGGAAATCCGAGGAGGCTGATCGGACCTGCCCTGGTTTATACTTGGGGAAGGGGACAAGCGTCCCCTTCCCCGAGTAGACCTCCAGCCCGGTGGCTGCCTGGCCACCAGTGCACAGGATACGGCGGGCGGTCCTGGGCCGCCGGTCAGATCCTTAGGCAGGATTGCACTGTTAGATATTTTGCTGGCGGAAATCCAAGGAGGCCCATTGGGCTGGCCCTGGTTTACACCCGGGGAAGGAGTCAAATGTCCCCTTCCCCGAGTAGACCTCTGACCTGCCGCTTGGCGGGCAGCCTCGGGCTCTGGATCCGGCTAGCGGCCCTTGGCCGCCGGCCAGATCCTTAAACAGGATTGCACTGTTAAAGTTGTTCACAAGCGATACCTTCCAGATGAGAAGTCTTCTTAGCATCCATTCTGAACACATCTAAAAGAGCCCACAGAATGAGAAGTGGGACCTCTTTTATATTCGGCAACGGTACACACACTTTGTTTGCAGAAGTCCCTCCGCATATTCAGTCAAAGGAGCTGAAGCATTAAAAATTTGAGTTCACTACTCGTCAGTATTTTTTCACTCTCTAGTTAAGGCACTAACTTAAAAAAGCGATTTGGACTTGGCAGTTTAGATGTACAGTATTTCATGCTGAATATAATATCAAACTCTTTTGCTTGCAGTATAAGTCTGTAACATGAATGCAATACATCTTTTTAAGCTAAATACTGTAGCTACTTATTTTTTGAATGTTTTAAGGGTTTTACAAACAAAATGCACACCATAGGATAAAACCTGGAAAATAAAAACATTAATCATTGAAAACGAAGTGCCACTTGTTTGAACTGGTTCCTAATTTTGTGTTTAGGGGGTTGGTTCAGGTTTTAAGAGACTTTAGGTCTGTGTCCACCAGTTCACCGATAAAAGATCTTTGAGCTGGTTTTTGGGTTCAGATTCAGTTCAGCTCCTGAATCTTGATTAGCCAGCCTAGGAAAAATTTATTGTGTTTGCGGCTGTGGACAGCTGCTGCGAGTTCTTATGGGACTAAATGGTCTGACTTGGTTGTATGAGGCAGTTCCTTAGGTTGAAATTAGAGAATCCATAGATACTTTTGAAAATATCAAGGTTCCATTGGTCAGTTTTTGGTTAGGAAGAAACAAAACAGCAGAACAATTGGGACAGGCATTGGTCTCTCTTCTTTGGCTTGCTAACTATGTGATGTAACAGACAGATTCGTTGTCTTTAAAGGCTGATCTACACCGCATGTATCCCGGCACGTCCCAGGCGTGTGCGGAACGGTGTGGCTTCCTTTTTAACCGATCACCATGGAACGCGGGAGAGCTGCACTCTCCTGAGTTCCGTTGTGATCGATCGTGGACCATGCTCATGTTTGAGAGCGGGTGGGACGCGGAGCAAACTGTTTGACCAATGGAATGAGAGGGGGCTTTCAGCCAATCGGAGCGCACTTGTGTTTCAGCCAATCAGCATTGAGCTTTATTACAAGGAGGGACAATCAGGACGGACAAGCGCGTTGAAGAAACTGGTGGAGCCCAGGGCAGCGTTTTGGGATGGGGTGTCCTGTCCCTTACGCTCGCGAGCCTCCAAACACAAACGCAATGCAACCGGAGTTGATGTAGATCAGCCTTTAGTGCTACAAGACTTTCTTTGTTGTTTTTGCTGCAACCGTCTAACAAGCCACACCTCTGCAAGTAGCTTAAAACTGTAACTCTTTCCTCCTATGACTCTCTGATGACTTTGTCATCACATGGCTAAGCCAGCCTTCCTTAAGGAGCTGGGCAGCGCACGTGACCCTATCCCACTTTATTCTGACAACCACCCTGGAAGGGGAGGCTAAGAGCTAGTGACTTGCCCAAGGCCATCCAGTAAGTTCTTTGTGTAGAGATTTGAACTCAAGCCTCTCTGGCTTAAGGGTCAAACTAGATATGACAATCACAGACCTGTTTTCTTAAACCTGGGTCTGCTACCCCTGCTAACTGGGCAAGAGGCACTTTTTCAATTGGTGCTCTTCTTATATTTAGCAGGGGGAGAGTAACTGCCCCCCTTTCACCCCAGCACAGTGTCTTTTCTGGTGGCTGTTTGCTGGTGTTCTACTGCATCTTTTTTAGATTGTGAGCCCTTTTGGGACAGGGAGCCATTTAATCATTTGATTTTTGTCTGTAAACCGCTTTGTGAACTTTTGTTGAAAAGCGGTATATAAATACTGTTAATAATAATAATATATTAAACCCAACAGAATCAAAGTGCTGTGTAGTGGGTTGCATTTCACTGAACTCATTCTAAGTAAAACATTAGAAAATGCAAATGCTTTGGGTTTTTTCAGCCCTTTGTATGAAGCAGAGAGACTGATATTAAAGTGTGGAATCTCAATTTCATACACAACTCTTGAAAAAAAATTGTTTTAATTAAAAACAATATTTCTTCATGGCTTGTTACAATGTAAAGCGATCTTGGATATCCAGGTTTAAAAGCTATGTAAAAAGCAGTTACGTAAAAAACAAGTCCAAAAACACTGACATTTTAAAGTTAAAAACAGTCTTAAAAGCAGTCTTTTAAATACGAGTCACACATTAGCAAAGTTCACCACGTTTCCTCTGCAAATCTGCAGACCTCTTCAGGTGAGCAGCGAAGCTGTAAGATGTTGCTACGGAGGCTAGGCTGGAAGAGATCGTTCTTTAAACAGTAAAAAGGCGCGAAAACTACGAGCTCGTGCGATCTCTTCCAGCCTCCATAGCAACATCTTACAGCTTCGCTGCTCACCTGAAGAGGTCCGCAGATTTGCGGAGGAAACGTAGTGAACTTTGCTAATGTGTGACTTGTTTTTAAAAGACTGCTTTTAAGACTGTTTTTAACTTTAAATCATTTTTAAAACGTCAGTGTTTTGGACTTGTTTTTTACATGTTGTAACTGCTTTTTACATGGCTTTTAAACCTGGATATCCAAGATCGCTTTACAATTTTTTAATTGTTTTAAAACTGTGAAACTTCTGAGTAGGGCTGGACATCTGAACCGGTGTGACGTATTGCATGGACTCATGGATGTGTTTGAAAATGTAAATACTGTACTGGAGTACTGTGGGGTACATCTCCATTAGGTAACCTTTCATGGGTGAAAGGAGGGGGGTGGCTTAGACTCTGTGTCTTTTGGGATTCCACAGTTGCCCTGAAATTACTTTGGGCATAAGAGATCAATATCTTGAAAATAGCAGCCTTCATTTAAAATTAAAAAAAAAAACAGAACCAAGGATCTAGCCTTTCAGGGTACGACAACAGTAAGCTTCACGTGGTGAAATATCAGTGGTAGGAACAGCTAGGGGAGAACAACAGGATTGCCAGTGGGCAGAGGGTGTTATGTTGGTTACCTGCTGTTGTGAGCAGAAGGAAATAGTTTTTTCTGTTTGTGGGAAACCAGTTAGCATTCAAACTATATGTTTTCCTCCAAAACAAGGAAGTTAAAAAAAAGTGCCAGAAAGGCAATTTGGGTTGAAATTCCCTCCCAAATGGTCAATTGAAGGGGGGAGGAGCTAAGCAGCCCCAAAGTATGTATGAAGGGCAGGCTCCTAGCCAGTCAGTGCGAGGAGTTGGAGTAAATGCTTCATTTTTTCTTTCCATACTCATACAATATTTACTTGTTATCGATTTCCTAGCAAAGATACAAATGTACAAAAGCATATCATGCACGCACACCATATGTGTCAGAAAGAAGAGCGTTTGATTTTTTTTCTGCTGAAAAAAAAAGAAAACTAGTAATATATAGCGGGCAGAGATTGAAATATACACCACAGCCTCATGTTCACCCCGAAATGTATTCTTGCATCAGAAAGATTTCAGGTGACACTTCCACATTTCATCAAATACAATTCCAGATTATTTAGGAGTGATGTGCTATCCAGAATTGCATAAAGGGAATAGAAGTTGAACTGAATACAACTTATCCTTTTTATTATATTGCGTCTATAACTCCGGCTCCCATGGGGTCCAGTACTGGCCTGAGAGTCTTCTTGTTGTATTTTGTGAGCATTTTGTAAGCCACTGTGGGCATTTGCTTTGGCAAGGGAAAGGCCAGGTATAAATTCCTTGAATAAATATTTTTAAACAGAAGTACATTCCCCACTCCCTTGCATAGAAGATCTTGTTCAATGACTCACTGTGAGTTCTTTCAGAGTTCTCCTTGGCTGTGTAGTCTCTAAAAAAAATGAAAGCATTCAAGTCCTTGAATAATGAACATGTGTAGCCAGGGAAATGGTGGAAAAAGCTGTGCTCTGATAATACTCTAATAAGCAAATAGTTATGTCAAGGACTTGTAAACCCAGAAATCTGTGTAAACAAAGTCCTCCTAGGACTGTCTATAAAGCAACAGTTGGGTGCGTCAGATCTTGGAACATTTTCAGTATTCTTGGTAGGAGATGGATATTTTGCAGCAGAGGGTGCTGTTTTGAGGCCGTCTTCGAGTTCTTTGCCTACATCCATTATACAAACCACCAGTGGTTATTCTTGGTGGCAGATGTGATGTGGCTAGTTCAGTAGTCCCAGACTTTGAAGTCTTGCCCATGGCTGTGGCATTAGCAGGTGAGGTATACAGTAAAACCGCCTAAAATGCTGTGGATATGTTCCTGGAACACAGTGCTATAGGAAGTAATTATAACACTGCTCTGATGAGGCACAGTGTTCACAGTACAGTGGGCCCTCAGTATCCGCGGGTGTTTGGATTAAGTTCCATTGAACCGAGTAGGGCTTATTTCTGAGTAGATATGCATGGGATTGCACTGTATGGGTAGCATCCATGGTTGCTAGAGAAGAGTCTTTACTATGGAGGAAGGTAAACTACGGATACTACTAACAGCCCAACCCTATTCATGTGTACTCAGAGGTAAGTCATATTCTAGTCAATGGGGCTTACTCCCAGGTAAGTGTGGATAGGATTGCAGCCTAAGTAACCTTATGCTCTCAGACGGAAGACTATGGGCTTGCCTATACTACACATTTAAACCAAATTGAACTACAGCAGGGCTCCCGTGTCCGCTGATTCGGCATCTGCGGATTCACTTATCTGCGGATGCCGAATCCCCCCCGGCAGTAGCGGAGGAAGGAATGGGGCGGGGGGCCCGGGGGGGGAAAGCGCACCGCCGCAGCGTTTGAAAACAGCCACGCGGGTCGCATGATCGGCCCGCCTGGGCTCCTAGGAGCTCTAATCTGATGAAAAAAACGCCAGGGGGCATTTCTCGATGCAGCGGGGCGGGGATGCCACTGGCAGGGGCAGGGATTGTTCCATTCTGCGGGGGGGGGGGGCGCTGGAGAGGCTAGCTATGCCTCCCCCCCCCCCGGCCATTACCTTATTTAAGTTGATATTGCTGACACAAAGCAAGCGTGGATCTTGCTTATAACAAAATGCTATAAGCAGCAGCCTGCTGCTTCTAGCACAGCTTCTGACTGAGTAAAGCCTGAGTAGAGTAAATCAGCTTTACTTTTGCACCATCCTTTTTTAATAACCCTGTACTTTGAGCTGGCCATGGGCATGAGGAAGGACTTTCCCATCACTTCCCCTATTCTTTTGCGCTCCGTGCTAGGGAGTGTAGTCCTAACAGGGTGGGGAGTGTTTTCCTTGGCTCCAGGCCCCTTTCCCTCCTGCCTTGAAAGGACAGCTATGGCGGCAGGGTGGGAATGAAATAGAACCGGATAGCTTGCTCCTACAGGTCTGCTACTCATATCACTCGGTCTCGACTTGCAGCTCTGCCCCCATCCAGCCAATGTGTTTCTCCGTTGTTTTTATGTTCATTTAGAGCTGTTTGTAGTGAGCTTACTCTGTTGTTATGCCAGGTGGCATCTTTCCAAGAGGGTTGCCAACTTTTGGAAACCTCCCCCCCCCCCGTCGCTTTCCTTTTCACAACAGCTACGTCCTCCCCAGGAACAGTTTCACCTGCTAAATATATGTGGATCAGGCTGCTGTTAAAGACAGGAGAGCAAAGTAGAGGCAGTTGTGGGGCCGTGAGGTGGGCTGCCATTGCAAGCTTTTTTCCCCCCTTTCTTTTTACCAGAACTCCCCAATATGCCTCAGTGTCACATTTTTTGGCTCCCTTTTCCTTAGGTCCATTGAGTCTTTTATCTACTCTTCCTTCTCCCCCTACCCACCCTACCTCTGTGTCTGCCAAAAAAATGCTACCCCTTTTCTGGGCCCACGGTTATCATAGCAACGACCTAGCAGTGACCTAGTCTCTTGCCAAGCGACAAAAGAGGAAGGAGGCACCAGGAGGGGTGGGAGGGGAAGCCCACCAGGGAAGGAGGGGGGCAGGTCAGGGGGGAATGTGTGGATCTGACCCTGTTAACTCATTCATTCCTCTCCCCCGCACTCCATTTTAGGACTGAGCATCAGAAGTTCGCAGGAAGAAGAACCTGTAGACCCCCAGTTGATGCGCCTGGATAATATGCTCCTAGCTGAGGGGGTGGCCGGGCCAGAGAAGGGGGGTGGCTCTGCTGCTGCTGCGGCAGCTGCAGCAGCAGCAGGAGGGGTGTCCCCGGATAACTCCATTGAGCACTCCGATTATCGCAACAAGCTCTCGCAGATCCGCCAGATCTACCACTCAGAGCTGGAGAAGTATGAACAGGTGAGGAGAGAAGGTGGTGATGGTGGTGGTGGTGGTGGTGGTGGTGGTGACAGGGATACTGAGGGGGCACCGTGATCGAAAGGTAGATGAGGAACATATCAAAAGCGTATCCTCGTAAATGTCATTTAAAAAGACAGGGATGAGAGGATCCTTTAAAAAGACCGCACAAATTCATGGAGAATAGCCCTTGCTCTAATGTACTTCATAGTCTGTGATAGAATCTGTCAAAGAATATTATCTACATTTAAAAAAATAATAATACTGTATATATTATACCCTGCCTGTAAGTACAAACATACACAAAAGGCTATGCTGCAATAAATTTGTCAGTCTTTAAGGTACTATGTTACTCTGTTGTTTAACAATGTTTAAGAATAAATGTTAGCTCAATGAAACCTCCTCATATAGGAGCATGCCTCTGAATATCAAATTCAAGGGATAGACTACAAGGATGGGCTGTTGCCTTTGTGCCATACAGACATTTAGCTGGTCTGTGTTGGAAACAGGAAGCTGAGAGAAATTGGTGTTGAACTGGTCCAGCAAAGCAATTACGTTCCAAAGCCGCCTTGAGCTCCTCCCAGCTGGGAGGGATAGTATGAGATAAAAATATTTTAATAAATCTCCAATCAAGAAAGCAACTGTTTGAGTTACTTCCATATATAACCCAGAGGAACTTTAACAACAAATTAATTTGGAAAAATGTAATACAGTGAACCCTTTTTATTCATGAATCCAGGATCCGTGAATTTGACTTACCATGGGTCCCGGATCTGCAAAGGTCTGCCGAAAAAAAGCCTTTAAGAAGAAGAAAAAAAAGCCCCCAAATCGCCGTTTTACCTTTAAAAAGCCAAACCGCTGCGTTTTCAAGCCTTCACGGGGCTTCTGCAGCATTAGTGACCCACTTCCAGGTCGCGCGAAGGCTCTTCCCCTCTCCCAGCCTTGTCCCAGAATGCACCCTGGGACAAGGCTGGGAGGGGGGGAAGAGCCTTTGTGAAGGCTTGAAAACGCAGCGGTTTGGCTTTTTAAAGGTAAAACGGCGATTTGGGGGCTTTTTTTTCTTTTTAAAGGCTTTTTTCGGTGGACCCGGAATCTGCGGATCATCGCTATTCGCGGGGGTGGGTCCAAAATGGATCTGCCGCGGATAGCGAGGTCCGATCTGATGCCATCAAGAATGGGAAAATGTGCTAAAAGAGGGATCACAAAACTAAAAGACTCCTTTTGGAGTAATAAAAGACATGAAGTAATAAATATATATGAAGTAATAACAGACAGAGATCCTCTATGCATGTGCAGAGTGCAGTTCTTTCATCATTGAAGAACAACAGCGAGCCCTGGCCAGCTGATGTGCCTTTCATGCTGATTGTAGTTCTGGAGCTACTTTTCTAGGGCCCGATCGTGTGCACACTTGCTAGGGAGCAAGTTCCTTTGAAATCAGTAGGTTTTGCGTCTCAATTGACATGCATAGAATTGGACTTTGTTGTTCCCATGAACCATATCCCGCCAGGCCTTCCTGTCCTCCACTATCTTCCTGAGTTCGCTCATTTCCATGTTCGTTGCATCGGTGATGCTGTCTAACCATCTCATCCTTGGCCTTCCCCTTCTCCTTTTGCCTTCAATCTTTCCCAGCATCAGAGTCTTCTCCAGAGAGTCCTCTCTTCGCATTAGGTGGCCAAAATATTTGAGCTTCAGCCTCAGTACCTGTCCTTCCAGGGAACAGTCAGGGTTGATTTCATTTAGGATTGACTGATTTGATCTCCTAGCAGTCCAAGGGACTCTCAGGAGTCTTCTCCAGCACCACAGTTCAAAAGCATCTATTCTTCGGCGCTCAGCCTTCCTTATGGTCCAACTCTCGCAACCATACACTGCTACTGGGAACACCATGGCCCTGACTATACGAACTTTTGTTGGCATGGTGATATCTCTGCTTTTTATTATGCTGTTTAAGTTTGCCATAGCTTTCCTTCCAAGGAGTAAGCGTCTTTTAATTTCATGGCTGCTGTCTCCGTCTGCAGTGATCTTGGAACCCAAAAAAGTAAAATCTGTTACTGCTTCCATTTCTGCCCCTTCTATTTGCCAGGAATTGATTCGACCAGATGCCGTTATCTTAGTTTTATTAATGTTGAGTTTCAAGCCAACTTTTCCTTGCAACTGCATGCAATTAAATTTAAGGTGCGGGAATTAAAACACAGACTGCGTTCTCTGTTCATTAGACTCTCAGAATAGGTGGCTTTGGTTGTCAAGACGTAGCAGACTGCGAGTTCAATGTCATTTGCTTTCCGCTCACTCTCTGCCTTTTCCCTCCCCTCCCCACAGGCCTGCAATGAGTTCACGACACATGTGATGAACCTGCTGCGGGAGCAGAGTCGCACACGCCCTGTGTCCCCCAAGGAGATTGAGCGCATGGTCAGCATCATCCACCGAAAGTTCAGCTCCATCCAGATGCAGCTGAAGCAGAGCACGTGTGAAGCCGTCATGATCCTGCGCTCTCGCTTCCTAGATGCCAGGTCAGCCAGGCTGTATTGATTCCATCCCATTGGTCTTCATCAACACCACGCTGGATACTGCCCAGTCCTTGGCATCTCCAGGCAGGACTGAGAAAGACGCCTGAATCCCTGGGGAGCAACTGCCAGTCAGTATAGACAACATTGAGCTGGAGCAGTGGTTCTCAAAGTTCTCCCCATGAGGCGGGGAGAACTCTGAGTGTCTGCAGGGGTGGCGGCAGCAGGAAAAACGCCCCCGAAACTGCCATTTTTGGCCTTACCAGGGCTTGGGGGGGCTTTGGGGAGGCAACCCTCTGCAGGCCTCCCCGATCTTCAGATCGCCGCAAAACGCCGATTTTCGGGCGCCTCCGGTTTTCACCTGCAGTGGGTCGTACAGGCCACCCTGAAGCTCCCCCAAGCCCCAAAAACGGCGGTTTCAGGCACTTTTTCGGCAGCGGCAATCCGTGGGATCGCTGCCGCCATGCTGCCCCGCCCCTTAAGGGGGCAGGGAACAGCTTTTGTTCTCAGTGGTGGGTCGCGACCCACCACTTTGAGAAACACTGAACCAGAGGGACCAACTGCCTGGCTCAGTATAAAGCCCTGCCCTCAAGCAAGGATCAAAGATTTAAATGCTTTCTCACGTATACAAAACTCCCTGCCTGTGGAAATTTAGCATGTCAGGGAGATGAGTTCTAGCAAGTGTTTGTGTACTCTGCATTGAAAAACAAATTCTGTGTCAAAAAAGTTGAATTCTGCTCCCTGCATAATTATACAGTACAAATAGGAGGGAATGTGCATAGCTTCTTTCATTCTGCGTAATTTTTATTCTGCAATGTTTACTATTTTGCATAATTTGTACTGGGTTTGCTAGGAAAGAGACAAGGAGAGGGTTGGCACGCAGTGAACTCTTGATTTAGCGGATTAATTAATTAATTAATCTGTTAATGCCGAAAGTCATGTAGTCAATGGATATGCACATGTGCAAAACGTATATGTCTAATTTTCAATGAAGCCGAAAACACCCATTGTTTCTGAAGTATGTTAAATTGCAGGTTCCCTGTACTATTGGTTCTAGCCTAGCCTTTTCTCTGAGTTTTCAGTATGCAGTAAGTTTATATGGAATCATTTTGTTTGTTTTACACATGGGGGCTCATTCAAACATGCAGTTCCTCCATCTGCATTGTTGAGCAGCGCCTCTAAGATGAATTTTATCAGGGGGTACAAAGTTTATTTTGGGCCCCTTCTCAAAGGGGGGAGGGTAAAACAGGACAAGGGAGTGCAGCAATGGCTGGAAAAGTCTCCAGAGCCCAGGTCTACCAGGCTTCTCAATGCAGTGCTCAGAGATCTACCTGCCAGGTAGACCTGCCCTCCCGGTTGGCCCAGCCACCATCTTTCACTCTCCATGAGGCCAGTTGAGATCCCAGGAAATTTCTGGTGGCCCTATTTTGGCTCCTGGGCCCCCTTTTTGACTCTGGGCCCTGGTACAATTTACCCCCTTTATCCCCCCTCTCATGGGCCCTGTTGTCGAGTAGTATGTGCTAGAAGAGCAGGATCACGTGCTTTTTCTGATTCTCCTTGCCTCCATTAGTTTCAGTGCAATCCTATACATGTTTGTGCAGGAGTAAATTCCACTGGGTTCCTGGGACTTACTCCCAGGTGAGTGTGCATAGGACTACAGCCTTTGTTTCCTGTTTTGATCCTGTACATTTTTCCCCTCACCCCAACCTTCTCTATCATTTTCTCCTTCTCTGCCCCTTCCATGTGCTTCCCTTCTCCTCTTCCCTACTATTCATAGGCGGAAGCGACGCAATTTCAGCAAACAGGCCACAGAGGTGCTCAATGAGTATTTCTACTCGCACCTGAGCAACCCGTATCCCAGCGAGGAAGCCAAGGAGGAGCTTGCTAAGAAATGTGGCATCACAGTCTCCCAGGTACCGGGATGTGTATGGGGGGGCAGGCCTGAGGCTGTGTTAGATAGGTCCCATGGGTATTATCTGGGACAGTAGGAGCAAATTGGGACAGAGGGTTGGCAGAGGGGAAAGGATCATTGTTTGTTTGGCTGACCTGTCACTACATAATCCCCTCCTCCCTTCCCTTCCCACCCCCCTTTTCCCTCATTCCCACTCCCCATCCTGTCCCTACATTTTGGTTTTCCTTCCCCCCCCCCATCTTTCCCCTCCCCTCCCTACCTCCTTCCAGGTCTCAAACTGGTTCGGGAACAAGCGCATCCGTTATAAGAAGAACATCGGCAAGTTCCAAGAGGAAGCCAATATTTACGCCGTGAAAACGGCTGTCAGCGCCGCGCAGAGTGGGGGCGACTCCCCCAACACCCCCTCCTCCGCGGGTAACTCCCCTCCCCCCAAAACTCCACTACACCCCATGTTGGTGCAGGAGTCCTTGCTGGGATTGGAGAAACATGGAACTCTCCCTCCAACAGGCACTGGAGTTCCAAAGGAGATCCCTCCAACACCAGCGCTCCCTTCCCATTCCCAACAGCCAGTGCCCCTGTAGGGTGCAGAAAAGCTAGGTGTTCCCCTTTCCACCCAGACACTAGCACTTGTGTCCCCTTTGGGGCTTGGAGTAGCCAGGGGTTCCTCCCACAGACGGATTCTCTTGGCTTGCTCCCCCAGCTAGTCAACTTGGCAATGGTGTTAACATTTTCTTTGCTAGAGGCAGCCACGCTTTCCATCCCATTCACCCTATTGCTGTCTTCCCCTCTACCCCTTCCTTTATTTTTTGGCAGGCTCTGGTGGCTCCTTCAATCTCTCCAGTTCTGGGGATATGTTTATGGGCCTTCAGGGTCTGAATGGAGACTCCTATCCGACATCACAGGTCAGTTTCCTTCCCTGCTAGGCAAGTGGGCATCGGTTCTTCTGAGATTAAGTCAAAGTGATGCTTTTCTAATATACAGTCGGACCTTGCTATCTGCGGGGAATCCATTCCAGACATAGTGAGGATCCCATAGTGAGGGTCCGTGGATACCGGTGTCCACATTAAAATTACTAAAAAAGGGGGGAAGGTTAAAAAAGTGGGTTTTTTTAACCTTTTAGCAGCAAACTGCGCCATTTCCAATCCTCTGCAGGGCTTCAACAAACTTAACGACCCATTTCTGGGTCTCGCGAAGGCTCTTCCCCCCCCCTCCCAGCCTTGTCCCAGAATACATCCTGGGGCAAGGCTGGGAGGGCAGAAGAGCCTTTGCGTGACCCAGAAGTGGGTCATTAAGCTTGCTGAAGCCCTGCAGAGGTTTGGAAATGGCGCAGTTTGCTGCTAAAAGGTTTAAAAAACCTGCGTTTTTTACCTCCCCCCCCCTTTTAGTGATTTTAACTTGGACCCCGCGGATCCGCAGTGAGACAAATCCGCGGATCCCGAACCTGCAGATGGAAAGGGTCCACTCTGTATTCTTGTGACAACAGTGAACATATGAAACTGCCTGGTACTGAGGCTGACCATTGATCCATCTAGCTCGGTATTATCTGTGCTGACTGGGAGCAGCTCTCCAGAGTTTCAGACACAGAAGAGTCTTTCCCATTCCTGCCTGGAGATGCCAGAGATTAAACCTAAGACCTTCTGCATTGAAAGCGGGATCTCTGCTACTGAGTAGGACCACTCCCTGGCCATTGCATACATAGTTCACACATGGTTCACTTATGAAAGTGGGTGTGGCATGCAAGTTCCAATAGTACGCAGCATAAATACGTGCTTTGTATACGTACAAGGAGCCCAGTCAGTACTCGTCAGGAGTCCCCACTGTATATAAAGATGCTTCTTTTCTCAGTCTTCCTTCTGTCCTCCCCAGCCTGCTGCCATTCTGCTCTTTGTATGTTTTCTCTTTACTAGGTGGAATCAATGCGTCACTCCATGGGGCCAGGTGGCTATGGGGACAGTATGGCTGCTAGTCAGATGTACAGCCCACGAGAAATGAGGGTACGTTTATGTCCGGAGACGGATGCCTAGTTCTCACTGAGGTGGTAACTTTTTTTCTGAATCAGACCAAAGGTCTGTCAGGTCCTACATCCTGTTTCCCACAGTCACCAGCCAGGTGCCTCCAGAAAGGTCTGCAAGCAGGAGATGAAGAAAGGAGCCCCCTCGAACTATTTCTCCCCCAGCCATTGGTATTCAGATATATTGCCTCTGAACAGGGAGGTTTCCTATAGCTATCATGACAAATCATGACCTTTTTAAAAAAAAAAAGATTGTGAGCCCTTTTGGGACAGGGAGCCATTTAATCATTTGATTTTGTCTGTAAACCGCTTTGTGAACGTTTTGTTGAAAAGCGGTCTATAAATACTGTTGTTAATTGTTGTTGTTCATCACCATGGGTAGACCTCTTCTCCATAAATTTGTCTAATCATATTTCAAAAGTTTGCAGTGCGCTTTGCACTTCATAGGACTCCTGTGAGGTAGAGATTTGGTCCCAACTACATATGGTCTTTAATGACATGCCCTCTTTCTTTCTGTGGCTGTCTTGCATGGCAAATTAGAGCTCCTTCGCAGTGGGTGAGGGGAGGCATGTTGAGCCAAAAGAATGAGAACCATGGAATGGTGGCACCAAGTGGGTTAGAAAGGCTGGGGTGGCTGGGAACTAGGACCCCTAGCGTCTGAGGAGCATGTGAGTCTGAAGTGGAGCTGGATTCCTGGGAAAAGAAGAGAGGTTTAGGAGGTAGGGGCTTGCATCCCAAGGATAAGGGACACTGAACTAATACTCTTTTGGAGCAGGGTGAATTTATTACAAAATGCTTTTCTTTCTCTTTACCAGGCCAACGGCGGCTGGCAAGAAGCAGCCACGCCGTCCTCTGTGACCTCTCCGACAGAAGGTCCTGGAAGCGTCCACTCCGACACCTCCAACTGATCCTGCTGTGCCGTGCCCCCCCCACCCCACCCTCCATGTCTCTTCTGTCTCCAGGGAAGAGAAAAATGCCAGTGCTGAACCAGGCTGGGCAGGAAAAGAACTCTTTTCTCTGCCAGGGGATTACTTGCATCACAGTGCCAGGGAGGGGATGGGGAGGGAATCCACTATGGCACCTCTTGGAATTCAAGGTAGCAGTGCTCCATGGGGAAGATTCAAGATGCACCTGTTGCAACCCAAGATACAAATCTCTCCATGATCTTGAACCAAGATGCAACTTTAGAAATGGTGAAGGGGACCCAGTATGGTGACATGGGTGGGGGGTGGGAAGTGATATCCCAGATGGCATATCTACTTGGGGGGGGGGTTGAGTGAATGTGGTACCTGCAACTGATATCATCCACTGGATCAGTCTCATGGATAATGCTTGCCTGAGAGGGCGTCTCACTGTGCCATGGAATGCAATTCAAGATGGCAGTACGGATGGGTCAGTAGTAGGATGATCAAAGGCGTTTGCCGAACATGGCTTATGTTGGCATCTCTCCATGATGGGATGATTCCAAGATGGCAGACTGTGGTGTCTTCCTATCAAGATTAAATATGGCATGTCTAACAAGGAAAAACAATCACAGACATGGACACTATCCCTGGGCCCCAAGACAGCATCTCCTCCAGTGGTGGTAATCAAAAGACTGCATCCCTTATGAAAGATTTCTAAGGAAAATGACTACACAAGGTGCTGCTTTGCCCCAGTGTTGATGAAAGGTTGTGTGAAGGTAATGCACCCACCTGAGGTGAACCATCCAATATGCCTCTCAAAAGGATTCGTTTCTGTAGGGACTAATGTATGAAGATGTGAGCTCCAAGATGGCTATCCATCTGGATTTGAAAAGGGATGTGCTTTGGGGCATAGTCTTAAAGAGAGGCTGCGGAGGGCCAAGATAGTGCTGACTGGTGCCCCTCCAATAGGCACAGAGGCGGGACTTAAGCTGGTACCTTGTCAGAAGAAAGTGGTGGTGGGTTTCCAAGTTGGCAGTTCAGGGTGCTTGGGGGAGGGAAGTATTAATAAGCACAAACAACTTCTGTCCTCCTGTGCAGGACTGGATATTCCAGAATAAGTTGGGGGCAGCACACTCCACATCTCACATACTATACTTTAGCTGCATTTTGAGTGGTAGGAGTCCATTTTTATTTCTATCAGTCTTGTTTTCTGTTCTTTGCTGCTTCCCCCCCCCCCTTATTTCAGTTTATCCCATTGTGATAAGTTTGTACTGTCTGTCCAGTTTCCTTCTGACTCTTCTCTGCTTATTCTTGATATTTTTCCTCCACTAGTTTCTCATCATTTTCTCCACCACATCCCCAGTCTAGGGCTTTTCCGTCCAATCAAACAGCATGATGAGTCAGATTCCTCACCTCCATAGTACCCTTTGTGCGATGTTTATGCAGGCCCCAATCTTGTGTGGAGTGGAGGAAACATTTACAATATTTTTAGGAATTAAACTTAAAAAAAGTTAGATTACAAAATGGTGAAGATATGGATGGTGAGGAAGTTGTGTCACTTGCCACTACAATTGTGTCAGAGACAGGTCTATCTGTTGGTTCCAGCATCATTTGCAAAGGGCCATCACAGTCACAAAACCACCACCACAAGTGGTTTTAAAACTGTGTCTCAGGGAACCCTGAGATTCCTTGGACGGTTCCCCAGTGAGGAGGACATTAATGGAGAGTTTGCCCGCTATTCTCAAACTTAGTGTTGGCAGGTGGTTCTAAGACCTCAGTGTATTGTAGAATGATGTGAAGAGGCTCCAATTGTGCCCCATATGAACTGAATGGATGGCTTCTTTGATAGAGGTTGACAGAAGGAGTTCCCTGAAGATGGAAAGTTTAGAAATCACATAAGGATCTGTTAGGGAAACTTGTTGTTTTAACATGACCAACATATTAGCTGGTTTCTGATTTAACAGGAAAAATACGATGAGAATTGGCCTTGGAGAGCCACGGGCTCTCCATGCTTTAAGAATAAACTCTAATTCTGCGTTATGTATCAGTTCAGGAAATTGTAGTTTTTAACAAGAGTTAGTACCAGCTAGGATATTCTTAGGTAAAGGTAAAGGTGACCCCTGACAATTAAGTCCAGTCGTGTCCGACTCTAGGGTGTGGTGCTCATCTCCATTTCAAAGCCGAAGAGCCAGTGTTGTCTGAAGACGCCTCCGTGGTCATGTGGCTGGCATGACTCTCCTTGCCGCAGCGCATAGCATGCGGCTGGAACACGGAGCGCTGTTTACCTTCCCGCAAGCGGTACCTATTTATCTACTCACATTAACATGCTTTGGAACTGCTAGGTTGGCAGGAGCTGGCCAAGCAACAAGAGCTCACCCCGTCGCGGATTCGAACTGCCGACCTTTTGATTGACAGCTTATGGTTCAGCGGTTTAACCCACTGCGCTTATATCAAGCATATTCCAACTCTGTTATCAGACTGCAGTTCCCTGAATTTGTACGTAATGCAACCTTGCAACAGAAGTGCAGCCACAAAGAAAGGGATGTGCACTGAATACCAAATTAGTAGCAAATGTCATTTATCATGCAAAAAACTCTGATGGTGCGGAAAAGCTCTGAGTGTTCAGCCCAGTTTGTGCTTCCATTTTTCCTTCAGCCCAACAAGAGGCATCTTGGAAAAAGGATTTGAACAAACCAGAAACATGACTTATAATAACAGTTCCATCTTCAGTGCTTCCCATCTCTCTCACCCTTTGCCGACATGAAGTGGTTCTAGGGAAGTGAATATGACTTGATCCTGTTTAGAGCTTAGTTCAGAGGGCAGCTTTGTCGGAATTAGTTAGGGCATTTTCTCCCACCAGGACAGAAAAATAGTACGGTATGTGTGTGTAAATAGTTTGTGTGAAGAGAGAATGACCTGAATGATAGAATGAAGGAGGGAAACAAAAATCCAGTAGACTGTTCTAAAAACACACACAGAAAGAACAGATCCAGCTACATAAGAACAGATGATGGGAGATACTAAATGGAGGATTTTATCAGGATAGACAGCAAAAGAATGAAGAAAAGAGTTAAATCTGATAGGAAAGCAGAAATGATGTGAAAATAAACCAACTAAAACTTGATATAAGGAAAACACAGGAAGACAGGGAGCTTGAGGGCAAGAACGTTATACTAAACTATAGAGGGGTAAAAACAAATGGACAAAAAGTTGATGGGCCAGAAAAAGGGGAATAAGGGCAGTGGAAAGGAATATAAAGAGTGTAGGAAAGATCGAATAGAAAGGATAAAAAACAGAACTGTAATGGCACCTAGCCACAAGAGGAAAATGACATTTGATCAGAAGAGAGCTGTTGTGGGAAAGAGAAGATACCAAAATAAGACTAAAACGAGGAATGTGGATAAAGGTTATCATGAAAACAAACAAATGAATGGTGAAAGAATGGAGAAAAGCTGCGAAGGGCACCAAAGTCGGAGGGATTCAAATGGAGAGTGGATGTTCGGACATGTCGTGCACAAGAGTTCTGATGGTGTAAGAGACCTGCTAGGAGCAACACCAACCCACACATTCAGCTTGCTCTTCCCGTCACTCACAGGAGGGCTCCGTGCTAGTCAGTCCAATAGCTTTATTACCTCATGGCGCAAGAAACCAATAGAGACTTGGGACAGAGACCTTTTGAACCTGCTACCTCTGTGTGCCGAGGGGGTGTACTGTGCTGTGAGACCCCCCAAACTGCCCCGTTCGCCTTGGCAGAGGGCGATGGGGCTCATTGCCTGACTGGCCATTTGACTTGTTCTGTTTTTTGCTCTAGATTTCCTTTGCTTTTATTATCATTATTATTTTTCTTCTATAAAATTGAAGACAAGTTTTGCCCTGGGATTCATTTGGGGGAAAAGCAGAAAGACTCAAGTGGGGAGAACGTGTGCCCTTGCACTGTTTCTGGATCTTTACAGAATCCACAACTACACAAAGATGTAACTATGCTGTGTACAGTACTCATGCGCAAGGATCTCTCCGTTCACACGGGCAGTTTTTGGTGTGGGCAAAGCTAGAAACGCAGTCATGTGGATGCCGCTGCACAGAACAAGATGTTTGTATGCAGTGGCCTACCATTTGGTTGAAAAACAGGTTTCACATGCCCACGAAAACTGCAAAAAAGGAAAAAATGTGTGTGGAGGAAATCTTGTCAAACCATGTGAGGAGCTGCTTTGTACAGCTTGCCACATAACGCTGCCTTCACAGAGTTATGTTTCAAAGAGCTTCCAGCATGCACATTCCATGATGAAAGAACAACTTCATTAGCTGATGGCAGCCATTTTGTTTCTTAGGCTGAGAATGTGGTTATCATCCGGTCAAATGTTGGATGGCGGGCTTTTTTTCTTTCGTTAATAACCAGGCACTATTTATTTTTAACTGTCTAGTTCTTAAGGATTTTTTTTAAAGTGGTAACCCTAAGACAACGGTTGACTTTTTGCCACTGTAGAGAATGGAATGAAGTTTAAAAGAAGGAAGTCCATATATTTTCCTCACACAACTTCAAAGTGGGTCTACTTGAGCTAATTGAGCTAATCAAATTAGGAATAGCTTTGGGGGTCAGACTAGATGTGAGGCAGAAGAACTAGGAGTAGGATGTCCCACACTTTAACTATATGTAGAATGGGAATGGGAAAGATCAGGTCAGAACTTACACTGGTGGTGGTTTTCCCATGCATGGTTTTCGTAACTAAAACCATACCTCCATGAAGCCTAGGGGTGCCTGTTTTTCTCTCAGCAGCATTTCTGTATCGTTAACAGCTGTGTAACAGGCACAAATCCAGCAAAGAACGCTTCCCCACTTGCTACATACCCTACGCCAAGAAAATTTTCACCTATGGAAATTAATCTTGCCATGCAGCTATTAAAGGCACAGCGCCAGTGACAAAACAGGTGGCTTGACTGAACCCAGTGAACACATTAAAATTGCCACGTAGGAGTGGCTTTAATTCACACCATGTTGTGAGTTGCTTGTGTGCGTTAGGGCGATTAGACATCCTGACTTTTATTAGTTGTGTCTAAAATGAATGTTCACCTCATGCAGGAACGAGAAAACTTAAACCTGGTGAAATTCTTTCTACACAACGATTAACTATGGGAGTATTTGCCTCTGCTTATTTTAGGGTGCAAACACCATCTCATATTGACTGGCGATCAAAGAGTTCTCAAATTGACAGTTTTTGATTTAAAAGCTGAGCATGTTGAGCTGTACGGCTTATGTGTGGACCTTGACAGAATTGGCTGTACTTTAGTAAATATTACATAATGCTGGTTACCTGACAATACACCAGCAGTTGGCAATCACTTCACACACAATTTGTGGTGCTCGGAGTCTCCAGCTAGCAGGGAAAAATACACAAGTGAAGCGTTCCCCAACAGTAGAGCTCATTTTTGTAAAAGCTTCACCTGTTGATTTGTCTCTTCTGCTGCAATTAAAAGCACAGATCCTCTGTTCATCTAACAGCGCAATCCTGTCCAGCTCCCCCAATGGTGCAGCCAGTGGGGGAGGGCAAAACGGGAGGCCTTGGAAGGGAAAGGGAATCCCCTTTACAGCCCCCTTTTAAAGGGGATTTAAATCCCCTTTCTCTTTCAAGGTCTCCCGTTCTGTTCTGCCCTCCCCGGCTGCACAGGATTGCACTGCACAACTGCAGCAGTGAGTTAGAGTAGCCTCCCCCTGGGAGCTAGTAAAAAGGACTCAACTTTCTGAAAGAGGCTTCAGATAAGAATTTCAGCCTCAGACTTGGAATGGGAATCGACAGTCATGAAAACTGAGGGTAAATGTGCAGGGAAGGCAAAGATTTGTATGCTTGCAGTACAGCTTGAGGAAAGTGCAGAATCAATGACCTTATCACTAGGTTTTTGGTGGTGTTTTTTAAACAGCCATAAGGAGTAAGACCTGGGTGTTGTTGTTTTTCCTTTTTAATTGAATGTCATTTTCCTATGCCCGGGCAGCTTCCCCTCTCACACCCATTTCTGCCAGCTACAGGAGCAAACAAGCTTTTGGTGTTTTGTTTTTCTCCTCCCCCTGAAGGCTGCAAGACTGACCTGACCTGTTCCTGACTCAGCCCCACCGAGACTACCAGTATTTTTGGAATGAGAAGTTGGCAACCCTATCAATGGGTCTCCGTTTTCCCTGGAAAAATGATGTATGACCTACACACTGAAATTGGTGTAGGTCAGTGTTATTTGGATGGTATCAAATGCAATTAAGAAATGTGAGAAGGCATGCTACTGGAGACAGACACGAATTGGGGTGGAGAAATTCTGTAGTATGGCTCAGTGATCTGAGGGCACTGGGACAAAATCCTTAAATTGTGAAGTGCTGAGGCAGTTACCTGGGGTGCATCTAACACAACACACTTCTAAACTGTTATGCCTTCCCTCCACAGGAAATCTGGAAATTCTAATTTATTGAGAATTCTGTCAGGAGTCCCTAGTGCCTCCTTGCAGGGCTGTGTTTCTGTGGGGAAAGGTATCCATGCAGTCTAATTCTATCCATATTTAATGAGAAGTCATTGATTTGAACAGGTTTTACTCTTATGTAAATGTACATAGGGCTGCAGCTTTAGGGTTCGTTGCTGGAGGGAGTGATAGTAGGAGTTGTAATCCCAAAGCCTCATAACTCCCTATACAAGAAGCAGGATACATACTCAAGATTTAATTCAGCTCACATTTACACTTAACCTGCCCTGTGTATATAATATGTGGTAAAAAGGTGGTTCCACTCTTATTGGTGAATATTTATAGGAAGAGTGGGTGTGTTAATCCTTATCCATGCTTGCAAGTACTGCACCAGAGAGCCTGATAGCGATGCTGGATTAATTTAGTAAAAATATATTATGTCTGCACTGCTGGAGGGTTAGTAGACTCCACTATACAAGAAGATATTTTCCACTGCATTTTAATGGATTTAAACAAAAGTTTAAAGTTCAGTTTTTTCCATCCAGGAACAGGTAATCAAGTTCCAAGAGGGCAGAAAGCTGAGAGAGACGTAGCAAAATTGGGTGTTTTGGGGTTTTGTTTTTTGCTTATTTTGAAATAGTGTACCACTTTACTTACATTACTTGCAAACTGACTTTAAACATTCCCCTCAATCCACACACATCCCAACCTTTATGCTTTTTAGATATGTTCTCCACATAGTTTATCTACTGAACACTGCAACGCTTCACCACCACCACTACCAGTACCTATAGATCAAAGTAGTACTCTCTCCTCAGGGCCAACACCCAGTAACACCAAGCCAAGTTAAGTTTGTTACGGTTCTAAAATCAGTTCAGTGGGTAGCACGGCAACCTGTTCCCAGCAGCGCTCTTTAGCCTTTAACAGCTGTGTACCAGTAGCAGAAATATATAGGTGCCACCCCAATGATGCAGAAGGAAGTTTCATTTCTGCTATGAAAGGCACAGAGAAGGCCTGTTCCCTACTGTCTACAAAGTGGGCTTAGAATTGTTTTTGCAATGTGAACTGAGATCAGAACAAGGCAATCCTCACATAACACAGGACTCTTGCAGGTTGGAGGCTTGAGTAGTAGGTTTCTGAGAAGGGAACTAGATTTTAAATCTGATACTGGAGAAAAAAAAATACGATCTCTACTACTCTGGAGGTTCCTACCTTCTCAAACCTCTCCCTCACCTCTTGTAAAGGTTTTTTTTTTCTTCCCCTTTCCTATACAATAAAATATATTTTTTCCACTGGCCGTTTTCAATTTTTTCTTACCTGGAGAATTTAAATGCTCACTGAAGGCTCCTGAGTAAACGTAGCAGTTCTGAAGGATAAGAAGGCAGGGTCTTTTAATGGATCTCGGTAACGGACTGAAGGACAAGCAGCAGCAGGTAGGAAGGGGACAGTTCTCAAAATAAAAAGGGAAGCAAGCAGCTGGGACCCACAGATCTGCGTTTGAATTGGTGGTATTCAACTTGTTCATAAGTGAGCTAGATCAATCAATGAGGTTTCCATATTTGTAGACAAGACCCAATTATTCAGAATGATGAAAACCCCAAGAGGGCGGTGAATATCTACAAAAAGGGATCAACTGGTAGCAGTTTCCAGACAAATACAGTGATGCCTCACAAGACAAATGCCTCGCACAACAAAAAACTCGCAAGACAAAAGCATTTTGCAAGTTTTTGGGTGACTCGCAAGACAAATTTTCTTGCAAAAACAATTTCGTCTTGTGGAACACTCAGCTCCTAAAGCCACAATCTATTCAAATGTTAAAGTATTCAAGAGGGTTAGCAGACTGCAAACAGTACAGCCCGAGGCCACACCGATTATCACCCGACAAATAGCTAACACCAGCAGAGATAAAGGCAAAGCAGAGATAAAACTACCATCCTGAAAAACTTCCCATCCTAGTAGGTGTACTGATTAAGACCCTACCCATTCTTCGTTTTGGCCCGGAAGCGGCAGCAGCAACTCGGCACAGGCTGTCTGCCTGCCTGCTTCGAGTCTCTTACTGACTCACACAGGAGCCGCCCTCACGCCGAGGAAAGCCTCTTCAGCTGTTGCACGGCCGAGAGGTAATGGTGCATTTAGTGGTGCCTGCTCCACCCCTTAGCCTGGGTAATGGTGCATTTAGTGGTGCCTGCTCCGCCCCTTAGCCTGGCCGGCACCGCGGCAGGAGGATACTGTAGGCGACAGCTACACTTGCCATTTGAATAAAGTATTCAAGTGGTTTAGCAGACTGCAAACAGTACAGCCCAAGGCCACACCGATTATCACCCGACAAATAGCTAACACCAGCAGAGATAAAGGCAAAGCAGAGATAAAACTTCCCTTCCAGAAACGGTGTGCATTACTAGAGCGGAGCTCTGGGAACTGCGAGTACTGTAAATACTTAAAAGTAAATAGCACGGCAGGGGAGGTGACTCGCAAGACAAAATTATTCGCAAGACAACATGACTCACGGAACGAATTAATTTTGTCTTGCGAGGCACCACTGTATGTACTTTGTACCATGTGTAATTTAATATATGGGGGCCACCACTGCAGGCCCAATCCTATCCAACTTTCTAGTGCTGATGCAGTTGTAATGCAGCCCTGAGGTAAGGGAACAAACATTCCCTCACCTTGAAGAGACCTCCATGACTGCCCCTGCACTGCAAAATGCAGTGAGCACCCTGTTGGCATGGCTACACTGGCACTGGAAAGTTGGTTAGGATTGCGCTGTGCAAGACGCAATGGCTACTAGCTTAGGCAGTTTAAACAAGGATTAGACAAACTCATGGAAATCTCTCCATGGGTTTTAGCCATGATGCCACGCTCACAGGTAGAATGGTATGGAATACCAGTTCCTTGGGGGGGGGGGAGGGGGTTGCTAGCAGGGAAAGACTGGTAATCCTGTCTAGCTTTTGGACTTCCCAGAATCATTGTAAGAAATAGGATGCTGGAGCCTTTGGTCTGTAAGAAATAGGATGCTGGAGCCTTTGGTCTGATCCAACAAATATTTTTCCAGGTGGACAACCCTGCTTGGGTTCTGTATACCCTATCAGACCTGGAACACTTGCTAGACCATCTTGCAGCTCCACAGGTTTCAGTCATTTCTTTGTGGCACAGTTATATGCTGCATTAAGAGAAAGACATTTAGTTAGAAGACACTGGCAAGAAATCAGAAGACAATTCTTTTTTGCTCTCCCTCTTTAGTCCCCAACCGTAAGTCCTGTAGGAATTTTGAGGTGGATGAGTTCTCCAGATCCTGTTAGGGCATGCCTAAAGGAAGGGTAAAATCTTGGGTCAACATCTGGCAACCCAGGCACCAGTTTTATAGAATGCCATTTAGTTTCTGTACGTGCAAAAGCTGTCATACAAGACTATAACACTGCCACCAAAACTTGCCAGATGTCTGCCCAAGACTTTACCCTTCCTTTAGCCTAACAGGATCCAAGAGAGAACTCCTCCACCTCAAAATTCCTATGGGACTTATGGTCAGGGTCCATATCATATCACTTATCGCCATAGGGAGCAAGGCTCTCTCTAAACTCACATCTACATTGTCACACACCAAGGGAGTATGTGACTAAGGTGAGCAATAGGCAGTAAGGGCTTTGGGACTGGTTGAGCTGCACTACTCAGCTCTTAGGAGCAGGATAGGACAGGAGAGAGCAAGAGCCGACAGGAACAAGCCAAGCCCAGCGCTAGCCCCAGAAGGCAAATCTAAAAAAGAAGGGGTAAGAGAATGGGCAGAGAAGAGTGGTGTACATGAAGAGAAGTGGGAGGGTAAGGAAGGTACTTGAAGCTTAAGAGAGACTAGAAATTGTGCTGCCTGGTGAGATCTCTGGATCTCAGAAACAGCAGGGTGTCAAGAAACCAAGAGGCAGGGACTTGTGCGCTGTGTATAGCTCTTTCCCACTCCCTGTGAGTTACATGCAAAATAAATTGTTCTCTCTCACTCAGAGAGTTCATACATTCCACAGATGTCACAAACATCAGCAACAGCCCCACACAACAAAGAGACGAGATGGGATACAAATCATGGGTTAATTTAATTACAGTGTTGGTTAATTTACATGAACTGTCTCCTCCATCACCCCAAAAGGGGGGAAATGCACATTCAAAAATTACTGAGCCATGAAATACTGTTATTCCCAACAAGGATGTCCCTGAACCAGACATGGTCCAAGTGTAACTCCCCCCCCCCCCAAGTCCTGATAGTCTCCCAATACCCACTATGGAGGGGGGGGGAGGAGAATACAGCCAACTGCCCTGCAATTACTGTCCCTACCTTGACCAATACCTCATGTCTCCTTGACCCATTCCACCCACCCCTAAAGGAGAAAGAGAGGGATTTAAACCCCACCCTACCAACTTTCAACCAAAGCAAGACTAGTTCTTTGGCATTCAACCCCCTTTTTGCCATATTGTACAACCAGCCAGGAGAGACTCCTTGACAGTCACTTGGGCCCCACCTTAAGGCATCTCAAGGCCGTTTCTATTCAAGTGGTTGGTAACAGGAATGGCTATGGGGCCAGATAGTGTGTTAATGTTAAAGTAGGAGACCAAATTCATCCAAACCTCTTCCCCTCTCATCACTTTGTCATGCCCCCCCCCATGTTTCTTGCCCCCACTCCTCCAACAATACTTGCCGGGGGGGGGGGGAAATGGGACACTTTTCCCTTCTGCCTTTCTCTGTGGATAAAGACTTCCCTCCACATCTCTCTCCTCCCCCTGTTAAAACACTCCTTCCCCTATGTGTAGCGTTTTATTCAACTGTAAGCTTATTACTCAGCTGTAAGCCCATGGGTTTAGGTCTCTTAATGCTCGAATGGCGATACGCACAGTGTAAATAATAAATGAGGATGAGGAGGATGCGGCTGCAACTGAGAAGAAAATCCGGGAAAATAGGCACAGGGATCCCATCCCTTCGGAACAAACTGGAATGAAGCCAGGACTTCTCACCTGCCCCACCCACGTCTTCCTCACACAGTGCATGACGAAAGCAGCAGCAGCAGCAGCAGGTGAGCACAGGACGGTTTGACGGGCTACTAGGCCGTCTTCTGAGAGCCAGATTTGGCTCTCGCGCAGACACAGCTGCTTTTTTCCAGCCAAATGGGAAGCCAAGCTGAGAGGGAAGCCATTCAGTCCTGTGATAAGTCCGACACTCCTCCCCCTTCCGCCCTCCCCCCACCTTCTGCATAATTGCCCACAATGATTACACTTTAATTCTGTGTTGGTGGATGAGGAAAAGGGGTGAAGGAAGCTTGCCCTGCCCGAGTGACATCCTCACTCCACCACTTAACCCCTGCTCCCCCAGTGGTGCAGCCAGGAAGCAGTCACCCCCCCCCTCCCGAAAATCAAAACTATATCCAGTTCAGAAGTCATTAGCATAGGGCAAGTTCGGTGGAGTCCAGTCAGACGCTGAGCAGCCAGAAGAAAAAGAAGATGGCAATGAAGAGAAACAACGAATCCTGCCAGCTCGAGGGTCTGGCAGCCTCTGCATCTAAGCCAAAAAGAAGGGAAACAAAAAGGTACAACGTTACAAGGGCAGACTGGGTTGCTTCCCAGACAGGGACCACCAAATGCTACAATGAGACAGTGGCGTGGAGTGGCCAGGCTTCTGGGGGGTGACACCACATATAGCGTCTTCCCACAATATCCCCCCCAGTATATTTGCTGTTTGGAGGTAAATAGTCACTTCAGGAGAATTGTTTCCAACAGGAAAATGGCATGGGGGTCAAGTGTTAACCCGTTCTCTCAATGCACCATGGTCTGGAGTGAGATCAAGCTCCTGTGGCTGCATTTGGACATTTCATGTTTCAAGCCCATCCAATAGAAGAGCTTAATGCCGTATGAACTTTGATCCAACAAAGGCTCAAGTAGCCGCTTGTGTAAACATTACTACGACAAACATTTATATACCGCTTTTCAACAACAAAAAAAAGAAGTTCACAAAGTGGTTTACACACCAAAATAAAAAGATACACGATCCAATTAAGGCTTTTGCCAAGTACCATTAGTGGGGTGTTGGCAGAGGAAACGAAGGCACTGGGGTTGTGTCTGGGCTCAAATAAGCCACAACAGGGCACAAAAGCCAGAGTGGTTTGTATATAGATAGTACATGGTGGTTAAATGAGCAAAACAAGTCAGACCCTCGCCAGACAGAATTAATTGAGTAAAAACCAGAGGGTAGCACAGGAAAGACACAGGCATCAATTGGAAGATGGGTAGACAGGACAAGTAGATGCGGCGGCAGAATACCTGTGGCTCATATAGGCAAACCTGCACTTCAAGCTTACACCTGTCCACAAAGCAGCACATTACCTGCTCTCTCTCCTGGGCCACTATAGCTTGTGGCAAAAAACCCAAAGGGGAATGCGCCAATGCCAAATGCCATATGAAAGCCAGTGGGTGCCTCAGGAAAGCCGCCCATGCCCTGCCAGTGTAAGGGGAGAAGAAAGAGTGGGTTATTAGTGGACCGCTGAAAACCAAACCAGAGTTTCAGTGGGACAGGTACAGGGAGGGGGGGCTGGATGCACACTGCACTCACCCCTCGGGACTCAGGCTCAGGGCGCTGTCCCCGTGGTCGGGGGGGAGTCTTCAATCTGTGTGACAAGAAAAAAAAAGAATGCTGATTACATGGATAGGCTGAGACTTCCCCCCCCTCCTACCCCTGGTCTCTCGGGACGACTGTTTTCTCACTGTTCCATTCTCCACCACCACATGATACAAAGGGCAGAGCAAGAGACAGTCTTATTACTGTTGCACCCTCTACGTACATGGGTGTTTTACAAAGCCACAAGAAGAGAGGTCCCTGCCTCAAAGGGCTTACAATCTAAAATGTGAACACAGGGGAGACAAGAGAGGGGAGGGAAATGGAAGCAGGGGTTAACAGGAAAAGCAACTGCTTTCTGTTTCCTTCACTGCAAGCATCCAAATTCTGCACCCTAGACAAAGCATGCAAGTTAAGACAAATAACGTGAACTCGCTGGAACAGATCCTGCTGCTGCCTCATTTAGCTCTGTGCCGTCTACCCTGAAACCCTAGAAGGCCACCACCAGTACAGGCATGTTCCCCGTCTTGCCGGGAGGCACTACCAAAGACTGAACTTGAGGATCTTCTGCAGCATGCAGAACACGCTCTCGAGCAGGAAGCTACTGTCGTTCCCTGGGACTGGAAACGAGCCAAGCTGGGGAAGAAAAGAGGCTGAAGCTACAGACTGCAGGGAGTTCAGGTGAAAGATTCTGTGTTGGAAAGAAAGAGAGTGAATCTACAGCTATAATAATCGGTCCAAGGCAGGCCATTTTTGCAGCCACTACCACATTCCTCGTTTTCACAATACTGTCGTGGAACATGCATAGCCTTGAGGGCAGAATTTGTACTACAAGTCTAAGCCTGCTTAATAAGGAGAATGTGCCTCCCCTCCCACCCTCTCTCCCCCTGCCCCTCCCCTCCCACCCTCTCTCCCCCTGCCCCAAACAAAGGAACTCTGGGAACTTGTGTACAGGCACTGAGAATTCTCTGCAGGCCACCAACTCCACCCTCTTCTACAAATACAATTTACAGCATTACTTGAGAGGAAGCCTCGGGAGCTGGGCAGCTTCCTGTGCAATGGAAACTTGTCCTCAGTTCTTGCGCAGCTGCTGCTGGATCCTCAACAAGTTAGCTCAGAAGAGCCCCCCTGAGGGAGAACCAGACATTACAGGCAAACAGAGGTGAGGCTGCGCTAGGAAACCGCACTGCATTCAGTCCACCAGGGTCAAGCTCTGGGGAAAAAAAACTGGTTCTGCCAGCTTTGCAGCTGAGAGAGCGGCATTTGAGAGCCTTTGGGGACAGTAAGATAATAAGCTGCTCTTTTCTGGTTCTCGTGGTGCAGTTCACTGTTGTTGCTTTTGAGGAAATTGCTGGCTAATCATCATTTGCTAAAATATTTATACCCTGCCTTTCTGCATCCCTTGAAGCTCCTAACAAAAACAATTAAAAACAATCCACCGTTAAAGCAAAAATGCAGCAGAAGAAAGAAATGTCAGAGAACCAGGTACATGAACGACTTCCGTTACTGATCAGGTCACAAGCCTGCTGGAAGAAAGGTACCAGCTCAGGCCTCTTTCTGTTGTGCTGGTTTTCGTCCTGCAGGGAGTACCTTTTTCCCTGTTTTAGTGGAAGATGAGCATTCAAACATGCTTCCCCCCCCCCCCCCCGCACACGCACACACACCTGCATTCTGAAATGATACAGTCTGTTCTACCTCAAGACTCTACCACTACAGTCTGCTGCATATGTTGATATCTACTGGGACTGGGTGATTTACACTGTGTTATTGTTACACTGTTAAGCACCCTTGTGAATCTTTATTGATGGGCAGCCCCCTACAGAACACATGACAGTAGTAACTTCCCATGAAAAGCATCTGGAGCTTCAGCAAGCCAAAATGCAGCAGCCTGACTTTAACCACAGCTGCCCAGTGGGATCAGTTCACCCCAACTTTCTAGGAATTGCAGTGCCTACCAATTTGTTTCCAAGCTCCGTTGAAGGTCGTTTTGACCTTTACGCCTGAAACAGTTTGGAACGGTTTCAAGAACCTTCTCCTCTGATCTGAATACAGTATTCCCATTGGCTCCAGTCATCACCCGAGGCCCGGCTTCAGCAGTCCTGGCCTTTTGAGGCACAGCAGAGGCATCCAACTTGAGCAAGACCACAAAGCCTTATGGAACGCCCTTCCTACAGACGCCCACTTGGCCAAGAACCTTGCACCCCTTCCTGAAAAAATGTAACCACCTGGCTTTTCCAGTCTACTTTTGGAGGGGAGTAAAATCTGGCGGCAGATGGGCAATATTGTCGAGTTTCAATGTGGGTTTTGTAGGTTTTGCCGTTTCTTAATTACTTTCAATTGTTCTAGGATTTGATTGCTGCTGTTCTGTTTTTTTCCCTTTCGATAGTAAGCCACCATTAGTAAGACGAGTCAGGTAAAAATGTTTTTAAAATAAATACGCAAAATAAAGGCAGAGTATGATCAGCATTTTAAAGACATAAAAACAGCTGAGCATAGAACAGTTTGGTTGGACCCCATGACGTCACCAACAAATATCTCCTGCCAATCGCCATAAATTTTTTTAAAAAAAATAAATGGACACACATGAAAATGCACGCAATATTTAAAAAAAATGCAAACTAAGCAGACAGCGCAACTCAAATATACTAGATGGGGAAGACTAATAGTTGAGCCAGTTGGGTAGCACAGGCATCATTTCTGCAGAAATCATAAGAAGAGCCTTGCTGGATCAGGCCAAAGGCCCATCTAGTCCAGCTTCCTGTATCTCACAGTGGCCCCACCAGATGCCTCAGGGAGCACACAGCCAACAAGATAACCTGTTTCCTGTTGTCACTCCCTTGCACCTGGCACAGAGAAAACCTACTTCTAAAGCCAGGAGGTTGCTTATGGCTTGTAACCCGTGATGGTCTTTTCCTCCATGAAATCAGGGCAACCAAGCTACCATGAGCTCTTTTTCCTATTAGATCTTTATTCACCCCACGTTTAACGGGTCTCATGCCTTAGTAAGGATGCTTCAGATTCCAGGACGAGTAAGTAAGGGCCAAAAGTTAAGGCCAGGGCTCATCATTGCCTCCTCATTCTTCAGCATAGTACCCACACTTGTGCCATTAACATGTGGGAAAACTTTATTTATTTACTTACAAGATTTGTATACCGCTTTCCCTGAAACTCAAAGCGGTGTACAATCCAACAATAAAATTAAAAACATTTTATGATGAGGCCTCCTATGTTGGAGGCAAAACGTAAAGGTTTTTTTTACCATCGGATTACAACATTTAGATTATACAATGGAGTTTCCCGGTAAAATGTTTGTTTTAAACTCTAAAAACATTAAAATACAACAGAATAAGAACTAAAAATGATACGGGAGTGGGTAAAAATATAATACCAGCAATAAAACCATACGAACAGCACAGAGTTAAGCCTATACATGCCGATTGAAAGAGGGGGTCCCTAGGAGCAGCATCCCTCCTCAAAAGCCAAGTGAAATAGATGCTTTTTTAAACCCCGCCAGACACCATATAAAGAGGGAGCTGTTTTTGAGGTTGTACATATGTTAAAAGCACTTTTGTATATACAGGAATCCCGCACTTTGACAGGGATACATTGGCCAAACCCCGTCGTGAAATGGGTTTTGGCCTCTCCAGAGGCCTGTATGGTAACGCACACCTCTCCAGAGGTCTGTCCTGGCCTATGCGGGCCTCAGAATTGGCTGCAGAAGCCTCCGTAAGGCACTTCTGGTTTTGGAAGCAAACCGGAAATGGTTTCTGAAAACCAGACGTGCCTTATGGAGGCCTCTGCGGGCTATTCTGAGGCCCTCAGAGGCCAGGGCAGTCCTCCGGAGAGGCGCGTAGCACTATACAGGCCTCTGGAGAGGTCTCAAACTCCAGGAGCTTAAAAAGGTAGGGAGGGTGGTGATTAACAACGTTCTGCCTAAGGACTCTCCATCGTATCTCTGGGGGGTTGCTAAGCAGAATGTTGTTATGCCAGGGACAGCTGTACTTCAAATAAGCATCCACATCATAGCTCCCAATACCCTTGACCAACCTGCTTTTCCCAAGGTTTGCAAGGATGTGGGAGCTCTTCTAACTACCACCCTGAAGTGCTACTTGCCATTTTCCCCCAGCCAAAGGAGCAGCTCAGCAACTGCTCATGAGAAAGCACCTTCGCCTGCTACGTCAAGGAGCAAGCGGGAACGTTTGCGACAAGCAAACCTGTTGGCAGCAGACACTGCAGCCTGTTGTCTGAAACCTCAGGCTGGGAGACGCACAAAAACAATCCGCCTCCAAACGATATGGCCACTCGAAAAGGCAGGTGGAGTAGAGGTCTACTCCTGAGAAAATGCATTCACAAGAGAGCACCCCTTCCCTGTACAATTTCAAGTGGAAATATTTTGGCAAACATTACGCCTGGACAGACAAGCCACGGGATAGCGAGGAACATTACAGGGAGATTATTCCCTCTTGAACAATGCATTGTCTGTCTACCTTACAACAAACTGGGGCTTACCATGAATACTGCTGCTGACATGCAGACAGTCCCAGCTGGCAATGCTGCTGCTGCGTCCTGCCCCTCCCACTCTGCACAGAAGAGACTGGTAGTCCTGGGTGGAAGGCAATCAGAAGCACCCGGCCTGGCAACAGGCCACACAACTGCGTGCAGCCAGAGGAATACGTTGGGAACCACCACAATGTCCCAGTGAGAAACGAGTTATTGTACGGAGGAGAGGTGACCCAGGCCAATGTCACGTGTCAGCAGGGGCAGAGCAGTCTTAGCACAATTGTACTTTTGTGTCATCTGATGGAAGCCTTTTGAGTAGAGGTCCTTCTGGATCAAGAGGCAGGACAGAAATCAAATAGCCATCTGATTTTGATCTACTGCATACACCTGGAGAGTCACTAGCCAGGTGGGTGGTGTTTAGTTTGCGACAAAACAGCTCTATACTAAAACAACCCCCAAAATTATGTAAATTACATCTCTTTTTTCCAATTTGTATTAGACATTATGTTCAATTATCTCCTGCCACAATTATATGGGGAGGAGGACCCTCTTTCCTATAGATTTCCTTTCTCCGAGTGGGAGATCTTTCAAAGCCCAAAATATGCCAGACAGTGCAGGGTGGAGGCTAGTCTACAGGAAGAGGAAATGGCAGAAGGAGGGTTCCCCTCTAGCTCAGAAAGGGCAGGAAGAAGAGAACTCAGCAGGGAAAGGATTACCTGGGATCCTGCTGGGCAGAGCTGCCACGGCCATAGAGAGGGATGACTTTGTCGCGGCTGATTCCCGCCTTGCAAACAGGGCATTCCTGCCGTTCCGGCCGTGTTTCTAGCCACTGGAGAGGGGGGGGGGGAAGGTTGGATGGTGAAGGAGAGGAGCTCTCATTACTCTCTCCAAAAATACAGATCACGTTAAGAGCACCAGTCTCTATTCCATGGCAGCCAGACACAAATCCTGTCAGAGGCCGCAGTTGACAAGATTATGGTATTCACCACCATGTAGGCATATGAAGGTGTTAAGTTGAGCAGGTGGCCGTAATGGTCTCTGGTAACCATGACATATGGGTACAGTCAAACCAAAAGAGAAACATAGTAAATAACCAAGGTCATTGCCAGAACCTAGCCCTGAAAAACTGAAGGCACTCATAATCTGAGCGCCCCCAAACATGTACAGGACATCTTTTCTTGAGGAATCATAATCCCATATATAGATCCACTCCAGGCACTGTCACCACTGGAAATACAGGGCCTTCTCGGTTGTGGCTTCCTCTGTGGAATTCCCCCCTGACTATCAGGATTGCCCTTTCTTGGTCCACCAGGCTCTATACGTTGTATTGGCTCTCAATTGTAATGTTGGCTGCTCTATTGTTTTGTTATTTTTATTTTATTTTGTTTTGTATTTACTTATTGTTTTTGTATGCTGCTTTTAGCTTCCCCACTTTAGGAAAGGTGGGAATAAGTGCTATACACAGCAAGGGAGAAGAGCAGCAATTTTTAGGCATTTGTGAAATTCACTACCTTTCAGTACAGCAAAAAAAAAAACTGGAAAAGTACAGAAAAACCAACAGTTGATGTATAGCAGAGAAAAGTATGGACTATTACGGTACGTTAATGTGCAAGTCTAGGATGTATTTTCAGGATCAAAATTAGGAGAATCAGAACAATGCTGAAGACAGTTTACAACTAGAGGTATTGCCAATGTCATAATGGAATGGTAGGGTGACATTTCTGTATAAAGCAGGGGTGGCCAACCTTCCACCATTAGGGCTACTGTGTTCTTAAGAGTTGTGTAGAAGACAGAATATTGGCAGCTGCAAGTGCTGATGGTGCTACTAAAGCAGCTGCACCTGCTGAAATGCCCTCACTTATGCAACCATTTAAAGGGCCAGCATTCATGTTGAAAGGTTGGCCACCACTGGTATAAAGCATCAGAATCATGATCTTTTTTCTATTGTAGTCAAATTGTAGTCCCCGAGCTGACCTCAGGGGAAGGGCCATCTTGTATAGGAGAAGGTAGTCCCTCAGACAGCCTGGCTGTGAGTCATAAAGGGCTTTATAGATCAAAACCAGCTCTTTGAATTGCACCCTGAATATACTGGCCCCAATCACAGAAGTTCAAACAATGTTTGGAACCTATGATGGTTTATAGCTATTTATAGGTCGGTTTACCAGATTTCCCCGTCTTACCAGATTTTTGCCCTCACGAGATTTGGGCGCGATCCAAGATGGCCACCAACAGGACAAAGGTGAGTTTTTACTCCCAGGCCAGTTTTCCGGTGCGAATGGCAGCGCTGCTGCAGCCGCCGCCATCTTCGTTTTTGAAGAACTTACCCGGGCGCCGGCATCATGGATCACGAAATCTCACGAGATTCAAGAAGTTGGCACGGCATGATGCCCTCACAAGTTTTAGGCACCGACATCTTGGATCACGCGCGATTTAGTGATCCACGATGCCGGCGCCCGGGTAAGTTCTTCAAAACGAAGAAGATGGTGGTGGCGGCGGCGGCGGCAAGTGGGTGTCAAACGACAGCCTGCAGCTGCCCATGCCGCGCGCTCCTCAGACACGGGCAGCTGCAGGCTGTTGTTCGTCCGGTCTCCCACCGGCCCCGCTCAGAGCCGGTGGGAGACCGGACCAGACTGCTTGCCCATGCCGCATGAGCCTCCGGCAGGCGCACCCAACACGGGCAGCTGCAGGCTGTCGTTCGCCCGGTCTCCCACCGCCTCCGTGTGGTGCCGGTGGGAGACCGGGCCGCAAAGCCTGCTTGCCTGTGGTGCCCGCTCGACGGGGAGCAGCGCGAGGACGAGGAGCAGTGCGAGGACAACCAGCACAACAGATGGGGTAAGTTAAATTTTTAATGGTGAAATTAATTAAATAATTAAACTTTTCGGACGCGCTTCGCGCCCCTTTTAGTTTTAAAACTATTTTTTTATTAAATTTATTTTTGTTTTGAATTTATAATTGTTTATTTTATTTTATTTTATTTATTTTGAATTGTTTTAATTAATTGTTTAATTATTTTAATGTGTATATATGTATTTATACATATGTATTTATACATATGGTGCTGGAGAAGACTCCTGAGAGTCCCTTGGACTGCTAGGAGATCAAATCAGTCAATACTAAATGAAATCAACCCTGACTGTTCCCTGGAAGGACAGGTACTGAGGCTGAAGCTCAAATATTTTGGCCACCTAATGCGAAGAGAGGACTCTCTGGAGAAGACTCTGATGCTGGGAAAGATTGAAGGCAAAAGGAGAAGGGGAAGGCAAAGGATGAGATGGTTAGACAGCATCACCGATGCAACGAACATGAAAATGAGCGAACTCAGGAAGATAGTGGAGGACAGGAAGGCCTGGCGGGATATGGTTCATGGGATCACGAAGGGTCAGACACGACTTAACGACTGAACAACAACAATGTATTTTAATGTTTGTGTTGTAAGCCGCCTTGAGTGGCCTTGTTGGGAGAAAGGCGGGGCATAAATTTTTTAAATAAATAAATAATTGACTGTGTGGGGGGGGTTGTCCCGGTTGGGGGTGGGGAAAAATATGGCAGGCCTATCTATCAAGGGTACTTGAAGGACATGAATATTAACATTTCCCATTAAAAAAAAAACCTGGTTCCCATACCAAGGTGGGCAAACCCACACTGTTCCCATCAGCAGGCAACACATTCCCCACCACAAGTCATTCAGCCACAGATCATGCAAGCCCTACAACACCTTGAGCTCTTCCCCCAGCCAGCCCTAAGGGTCAGCATCCCAAGAAGAAGATACAATGGCAAAGACAAACATACCTGGTGAAGGCAAGGCCAGCTGGAAAGAGAGAGAAGAAAAAGAGCATGACCTTTTTTTTTACCCAGAAGAGTTACTTGCAAAATGAATAGGAGGCTCTTTCCAAGGCACATTCATTCTACAGGATGGCCACATCTAAATCAGGGGTGGCCACCTTCCACCATTAGGGCCTCTGTATTCTTAAGAGTTGTGTAGAAGACAGAATCTTGGCAGCTGCAATTGCTGGTGGTGCTACTAAGCCTGCTGAAATGCCCTCATCTATACAACCTTTAAAGGGCCAGGAGCATTCATGTTGCAAGGTTGGCCACTCCTGATCTAAATACTTATCCAGAGATCCTGGATACTTATGCCTAGGCTTAACATAGTCCCGGAATCGAGGCGTGCTTGGGCCTAGAGAGGACCTGAACCGCTCCCAAGTATGCACCGCAGCTGCCCAATGCGGGGCGCGGCTTACGGACAATGAGGCAACCACGTACGGCAGCCGCAGTGCACACTTGGGAGTGGCTCGGCTCCTCTCTAGGCCGAAGCACGCCTCAATTCCGGGACTATGGCAAGCCTACTTATTGCCCCCCGTCATATGATTATTTACTCAGAACCCACTGAATTCTGCAGAGTTTATTCCCAAGTGTGAGTACAATTGATACATAACTACCCAGAAAAACAGATTATAAACACAAGTTAAAATAAATCAAGCCACTCATGCCTCTATCCTTCTTTGCTTTTTTAAAACCCCTTTGTTTAAAATGTGCGAAATGTGTCATCACCACCAACAATTTTTGCACACCTTCAATGTGCTAAATTGGGACCATGCAGGGTTGTGAAAAGAGGCATTCTGGGTGACTGCCCTTCACTTTTTAGATTTTTTTTCCCCTGAGCCTCTGCATATTTTAGAAGTGTTGCAAGGCATTTCTGCTGTAACTAACTTTTCATGATCTGATATGGGGTGAACAGTCAATACTTAATTACCTACTCTAATCCTTTGCAATACGGCAGGCTCTGTATCTTTGAAGTACTGTAGTTTAATAAAATAGCTGGTGCTTCAGAAGATGGAGCACCCGTGGGAGGTTTTGTAACTAATAGATTGGTACATGTCCTGAGCCCTTGGGATTTGATGGGCTGTAAATAGGATAGAGAATAAGGCATGACGTGAAGAGTTAGGGTAAAGGTAGTTGGGCTAGGCCATGAGAGGATTGGTACCTTTACCCTATCCTCTCATGGCATTGCCCAACTACCTTTACCCTATCTACTACCCACCCTAACTCTTCATGTCATGCCTCATTCTCTATCCTATTTAAAAAGGTAAAGGTATCCCTTGACAATTAAGTCCAGTCGTGTCCGACTCTAGGGAGCGGTGCTCATCTCCGTTTCAAAGCCAAAGAGCCAGCGCTGTCCGAAGACATTTCCATGGTCATGTGGCCGGCATGACTCAACACCAAGGCGCATGAAACGCTGTTACCGTCCCGCTGACGCGGTACCTATTAATCTACTTGCAATTTCTTGCTTTCCAACTGCTAGGTTGGCAGGAGCCGTCACACGGATTCGAACTGCCGACCTTTCGATCGACAGCTCATGGTTCAGTGGTTTAACCCACTGTGCCACCCGCTGGCTCTCTATCCTATTTACAGCCCATCAAATCCCAAGGGCTCAGGATAGGTAGGCTTACCATAGTCCCGGAATCGAGTTGCGTTGCGGCCTAGAAAAGACACAAGCCTCTCCCAGGAGTGCACCGCGGCGGGCCAATGCAAGCAGCGGCTTCCATAGGTGATCGCGTTGGCCCACCACGGTGCTCTCCTGGGAGAGGCTATGGTAAGCCTAAGGATAGGTACCAATCTATTAGTCACAAAACCTCCCACAGGTGCTCCATCTTCAGAAGCACAAGCTATTTTATTTTATTAAACAACAGTACTTAGAGTACGAGGTAATTAAATATTGACTGTTCACCCCATATCAGATCATGAAAAGTTCATTGCAGTAGAAATGCCTTGCAACACTTCTAAAATATACAGAGGCTCAGGAAGACCCCAGAAGAAAACAAATCTACAAAGTGAAGGGCAGACACCAAGAATGCCTCTTTTCACAACCCTGCATAGTTCCAATTTCGCACATTAATGGTGCACTTAAAAGGACATTCTCAGTCTTGGAAGTGGTGGTGGTATACAGCTACAGAAACCATTGTTTGAGAGGAATTTTTCCCCCTTACCCTGTATCTTTAAGAGCAGCCTGACAGGCAGAAATAAAGCAGCTGAAGCTTTTCTGACATAGAAATAAAGCAAAGGGTATTTTTTTACCTGTTGAATTTCTGCCAGTCAGGCTGCTATTATATAAACTGCACAGTAGCAGCCACCCTACTTTGGGCTTCTTTTATATGCTCCCCCCTTTCTCAACGCCACACCTCTTTATTATGCTCCCTCCCCCTTAGCGCCCCCCGCTCATCGTGCCCAGTTCCTCCACCACCTCACCAATACAGGTGACCGCAGAGTCCAATGACTGCTTCTCTTGCAGGCTCCAGGCAGATGTTGCATTCGAAAGCACTACGGTCGCGATTTGACCCATCGGGTCCTCCGTCCGGGACCCCCGGACCCGTCCCGGCCGCCGCCATCTTCCGCCCTCACTTAAACTATAGGTGTGTTGGAAACGCCCACTCTTTTAGAGACTGGTCTTGCTGGTTGTCTTTCACGTCCTGTCGTCATTTCATTGGAGGCACAGGCAATCAGTTATAGTACCTTGCAAAGCGGATTGTGCACGTTCGGATTAGTCCCGCCTGCAACGCTGTGTAGACTCCCAGCACTTCTTTATTGGCTGTACTAGTTGGCTGTCAACTTGCGCAGCATTTGATTGGCTTTAGTGTCTTTTCCGCCCGCCTTTGTTCATCGATCAAAGTAAGACGTCATGTGAACGAAAAAAAAACAGTAGGCGTACTGCTGATGCTTGACTAAAACCAAATCTCTGAAAACAGAGATGCCAAGATGGACGATAGGAGCACAGCGATTGACGTCCTGGTTTTGACTGGGAAACACGAAAGCAGACCTACAACTGCTAAAGGGCTTTGGCAAATTCTGATAGGTCGAGGCTTTTGGTTGGGTGGAGTTAATCCTGATTGGCGTTTGTTTTGGCCAATGAAGGATCAGAAGTCTTTGGGCACGCCTATGGGCCAGTGGGTGGAGTCTAATCCACCGCTGAGCTGTACCTGCCCTGCCCATTTATGAGAGGAAGGATTACGGGACGGTCAAAGGTCACTTCCTGCCTGGGGACTGAAATTTGTTTCTTTAGTATACAGTGTAACCGGCGTAGGCAGTTATCCAATATAACATCCACCCTATTCTGTCTCTGGAGCTGTCAGTGTGGAGCCCTTCACCATGGCAATCAATATTTATACAGGTATATTAATTATTACCTACCACAACACACTGTATTGCCTGGATGACTGTCTACACTGTATTTCTCACTCAGGTTTTTACTACAGAAACTAGACATCGCCATAGCAACCAACCATGCACCTGCTTAACACTGATTCTGTTGTGATCGCAACCTGTTTTCCATCAGCACCGCTGTAGCCCACATCAATTTTCCCCACCCATCAAAAAAACCCCACCATCAAGTCACACACTCAACACAACCTCAAACCCTGTCTCAAACCCCGCCATCAAGTCACACACTCAACACAACCTCCCCTCCATCATCACAATAACACACACTTATCACCACAGCAACTCACTTTCCCATTCCTCAAGCACAACCTCTAGCCATTAGTGTGGCAGCCAAAATATTCATCAGTGCCCCACCCCCAGATTAACATAACATGACAATTTAGGTTGTCATCGTATGCACACTTACCAGGAGGCAAGTCCTGTTGAACTGGAAGTGAAGTGGGATTCACTTTCAGGCTTAGGACTAGACTGTTACACTAAGAATTATCCTGCCAGTGCCATGGCAACCCACAGCCATCATAATTGTTGCCAGTGCCAAGCCAACCCACTTCTACCAGGTCTCTTATGCCAAGCAAGTGCCCGATGTAACGGGTAGGAACCAAGGTGCATGGAAGGGGCAAGCATGCTTTCTCCTTTAGCCTATGTGCATTCCTGGGGGAACTCAATTTAGGGCAGAGGATTGGAAGCTTTGATTTTTCAACAGCTGCTACTGAGTGCAAGAGAGTCTCTCTGTTGGACCCAAATTCTTGAGCAGGCAAGGGGCAAAAATGTTTGCGGGAAATGGCCAGAGTCAGTATTAAACAGATTGGGTACTGGAAAGTAGCATTGAGGGTCTTGGTCCCCATCCCCATAGTTCCAGTACATTTTGGATGTTGGAGGAGCCTGTGTGCTGGAAGATGTGTTGGTTCCTCTGTATGTCATGTGTACATCAGCAGTATGCGCATATATTAGAATTCTGGACTTGGACCTAAGGTCAATATTAGTTTTTCCCCCCATTCATTCTTTCTTCCTGTGTTTTTTTATTCCACTTCCTTCTGTCTAATACTTCCTTCTAACTGATCCATTCATCATCATATATTTTTCATATTATTTTCTTTCGACTTTCTGTCTTCCTTTCTTCCTTCTGCACACACTCCTGGGCTACAATTCTATGCACACTTATATTTTTCATTCATTCATTAAAAAAACGTATTTGATTAAAAACAAGGGAAGTACAATATTAATATCTGCAAAAATCAAAAGAAGCACTGCAGAACCAATAAAACCAAATGTAAAGTCAGCTACAGGGATATGCTGGGATGCCTGGGCAAATAAAAACATCTTTGCCTAGCACTAAAATACATCAGATCATTGAAGAGGACATTATATATGAGGTTCTACAACTAAGCCCTGTCACTGGTTGGCACCAGCCTAATTTTGGAGGGCAGAGAGTCTTGGAAGAAGGGTTTTTTGTGATGATAGTGAAGTTCAGGCAGGCTTGTGTAGGAGAAAGTGGTCTGTAAGCTACCTGGGTATATATTTATAGTGCAATGTTTTACATGTTTGTTGTTGTTCAGTCGTTAAGTCGTGTCCGACTCTTTGTGATCCCATGAACCATATCCCGCCAGGGACATGTTTACTCAGAAGTAACTTCCACGCACTATGTTTAATGGGGCAGGGGCTTACTCTCAGGTAAGTGAATATAGGCATGCAGCCTTCATGTGAAGCCTGATCTCGTTTACACAGAACCAAGTAAACCAACTTCTGTATGTTTACTTAGAACTTGGTACCTTAGTTATTATCAAGCAAGTGTGCATAAAATGCACATTTACTTAAAAGTCCCACAGAATTCAATAGAACTTACTCCCAAGTCCTAAGTGAGCTTGCATAGGATTGCATTATTGCTAAGGAGTAGGGCTGCAATCAAAAGTGCAAGTACAGGCTTGATCATATGCCGCATTAGGCGCACCTAAACACATCTACATTTTGCTTGTGAAGAATTCATACATACTTGAGGCAGCTAACACAATGTTGCAATAATGTATTCTATTTGCAATTAACTATAATTTATTGCAATTGTGAAAATTAAATATTCTACAAAATTCAACTCTGATTGTTAGCATTCACACGCAAAATACCAACATTATTAACCACATTTTGGGCATTCACTCATCTTTTCTGCAGCAGCTGTCAATTTCAGAGGCTGCACTTAGCAAGCTTCCACTTCATTCCTATGTTTTGTTTGTCTGAAAACTTAAGAGCATGCACACAGACAGACTGACTCAGATACACCACAATCTTTTTTTTTCTAACGGAGAAAAGGGGTGGAGGGTTGGCAACAATAACGATGGATGGATGGATGGATGGCAAGAATGAATGAATGAAAATGAATGAATGAATGCCTGAAAGTAAGCAAAGGGGCGGTGGAGAAGTGGGGGTGGAGAAGAAGCGAGAATGCGCGAGAAGCAGGAGTGATGGAAGGGGGGGTAGAGAGCAGAGTGGTCACGGGGTGGGGACGGAGGGGGGAGACGGAACGGTCGCTGCCATTGGTAGCTGAGGCTGCCCATCAGCTGCCCCCCCACTTCCTGCCTCTTTCCCCCAACCCCCGAGGAAGTGCCCCGCGCCGGTAAGAGGTATCAGTAATCAGCCCCGATTCAGCATCCGATTCCTGTCCCTCCTCTTTTTTTCTTCCTCTCCTCCTCTTCTTTCTTTCCTCCCCACTCTCTGCATTCCTCTCCTTCTCCCCCTCCTTTTTTCCCCTCCTCCTGCTCTTCCTCCTCCTCGCAGCGCATCCCTGAAACAGCAGCACCGCCGGCAGCAGCAGGACTACCATGGCCTGGCCCTGGAGGCGCGAGGGATAGCCGGGCAGGAGCCCCTCCCCGCCCCCCGGGAGGGGGGCCACGCAGCCAGGTACGGCGCCGCGCTGGGGAGGGTGGGCAAGGGGTGCTCGAGGCGGGAGAGCCTCATAAACGGGGGAGGAATGGTCTGCGGGGGGGGGGCTGGCAGAGGAACTGGAGGTCGGGCTGGGTGTGCCTGGCCTGGCTTGGCCTTCGGAGGTCTGAGACAGACCACTGCACGGGGGAGGGTGTCACATTTTCAGTGCTTTCCTGTAGGCTGTGTAAAAAGCTCCCTGCAGGCAGAAAACCAGCACAGCAGTAAGAGGACTGGGCTAGTTCTCCCTGTGGTGCTAGTTTGCTGTGGTTAAAAAAAATAGTTTAAAAAAGGAGTTTTGTTAAATGGGGAAGCTTTCAAAAATGATATCCTTCCCCACCCTAGCCTGGAGTGCTGGGGTATATAGTTCAGCACCATCTCGCTGTCCTGAATGTATAGGGGGTGGAATGGGGTTATGGGGGTGAAGGACCTGGAGTGGGAAGCAGAATTGGAAGGCTTTTTTTGGGGGGGGGTAGGTGTTACTATGATGGGTGCAATCTGGGTGGCCAAAACGGGTGGGGGGGCTTTTGGAGAGGGAGAAGAGTGGGGGATGTCTGATGGAAGGGAGATGAGAGGGCTGGGAAGCAGGTGGGTAGAGATTTGGGTGTCTGTGATGGAAAGTACAATATGGTCTGTCCTGTCCTTACCATGGGAGGCAACTTGGAGGGATTAGAGTGTACAGTACTTGCATTAGCATTTGCATTAGGAGGGACCTGAAAGGTGCAGTGTGGTGCAATAGTATGTACTACTATGAGTAGGTAACTTATGTACACGTAGTCTGGGTGATAACTGGGAGAGAGGTCTGAACATTTTAATGGGATGAGAGCTGGGCTGCTTGTGGGGAGAGGGATTGGATAGGTGCAACATGGGAGAGAACAGGAAAGTATGTCTTGGTGGGTGTTTTGGGGGGGAGAGAAAGGGGGGACTGAGAGGGTTTAGCAAGCCCAGGATGGAATTTAAGCAAGAGGTGGATTTAATAGGAAGAACGTTTGAGAAAGAACCTGTGTGTGTGTGTGTGTGTGTGTGTGTGTGTGTGTGTGTGTGTGACTCTTGGGGAGATGGGGCTGGGTTCGGAGCTGCTTGGTTAGTGTAGTCTGGAGGTCTTCCTATGGCCTGGAGGCTCCAGGCTGGAGCAAGGTAAGAGGTATGAGAACGAAGTAGTTGAAACAAAAGTGGAGGTTGCTCTGGACTGACTTAAATACTAACAGCTGGAGAGGAAAAGGCCCTGGCTTTGTTTTGACTGCTTCTGTTTTTATGACTGAAGATGTTGCAGAGGGGGGTTAAGAAAAAAAACAAATGCAGGGGGGGTTAAGGAAAAAAAAAAGCAAATGGATTCATATATTAAACTGAGGGTGAGAGAGATCAGTTTGATCCAAGACTTTTTGAATTGTCATGACTGACCACGGACTGGAATTCAGGGTTCCTAGTCCTGAGTCACCCCTACTGCATGTTAGGGGGCTTGCCATTTGTGCACGTGGGGTGTGTGTGTGCGAGAGGCTGTACAAGTGCATGCCTAGGTATTGCCTAGTAGAGGTGAAGCCCTGGTGGTATGACTTTTGGAATTCTGAGATGAGTGAACTGCCTTGTACGGTCTGTAAAACATGTGGAGGAAAAAATCCTGATAGACTCTTTGGGTTGGCTGCACTGCGAGGATGGGGAGCAAATATATAAGATGCTTATCCAGTCCTGTCCCATCTCCGCCTTCTTCCAAGGAGCTCAGGTCATACCTGAGAGGGGGGCATAGCTCAGTGGCGGAGATATTCTTTCCATAAAATGAATCTAAAGACTCAATCCCTGGTATTTACAGGTGAGGCTGAGGAAAGCCTCCTGCCTTGATACCCTGGAGATGCTGCTTGCTGCTCAACATAGACAATGCTGAGCTAGGTGGACCAATAGCCTGACTTGGTATAAGGCAACTTCCTATGGTTCTTCCCCCTCCCACCTTCACAGCAATCCTGTGAGGTAGATCAGTCTGAGAAAACTGCCTGTCCCAAGATTGCAAAGTGAGTTGCTTGGCTGATTGGGGATTTGAACCTCAATCTCCCTTACGCACAGTCTAACCCCACGTTTCCCAAACTGTGTGATGCAGCGAACTCACAGGGACACCGCGGGAAAGTTTAAATTCCCAAGGGAAACACAGTGACGGTACTGTAGGGGCACTGTGAAAAAATTATGGAGACACTAAGCCTGACTAAGGGCACCATGAGCAGAGAAAGTTTGGGAACCTCTGCTCTAACCCCTACAGCACACTGTGCAATCGTTGTGACAACCACTAAGGTATGTCAGTATTTTAATTCTTAACATTTCTATCCTGCTTTGACCCTCCTAAAGAAGGTGCCCCAAACAGCAGAATAAATGAATCCTAATACCGGTAATAATCCTATTCTGTCTGGGGGCTGAGGGAGAAGATTCTGACTGTGTCAGGTTGCAGTCCTATGTACAGTTACCTAGGAATAAGCTCCATTGAACTTGGTGGGGTTTACTTCTGAGTAACCCTCCCTAGGATTGGGTTTCATGCGACCTAATGAGTTTGTGGCAGATGGGACATCTTGGCCACTGGTGGAGTCTTGTGGCACAAGCCTGTGCATGTCTACTCAAATGTAAGCCCCATTATGATCAATAGGACTTACTCCCAGGAAAGTGTGTATCGGCTTGCATCCTAATAGAAGGAACTTGAAGGAGGAAATGAGAAATATGGGAGACAGTTATTGGTATTTGTAGGAGGTAAGTAGTGGACATGGAGGGTGTGGGGTACCTGGAGGGAGGGTCAGGGGGGCCTTTGTGTGTTGCCTTCACACAGGGCCAGGTGAAAGGCTGCTCTGAGATGTAAATGGGAGGAGGAAGCTGGAGAGAGGGGATTATTATCAAGTTCAGGGGCTCTCAACCTTGGGAGGCCCGGGTACCCCCTCTCACAGTCCAATTTTCTGAAGTACCCCCTGCTAATTAACTGCTAATTAATTGGATTAATTAATTAATTAGGTAATTGATCGTTAAAAAGTACTAAAACAATTTTAAATGTAAAAAACGTCTTGTGTGTGTGTGTGTGTGTGAGAGAGAGAGAGAGAGATGCAAGGATCTTTTTTCTCCAAGTCACACTTCCCAAAATCAGCTCCTCCCTCCCCCATCAAAGTACATTTTCCAAAGTACAAAAATAAGCCCAAAACCAAAATCAGAGAGACAGAAGGGCTCCGAAAATAATTAAAATTTAAAATCCATGTTAATTAACACAATTAGCTGCTGATGGGGCAGATAAGGGGCAGGGCTTGGCATACCCCCAGCAAGAGGTCTGCGTACCCCTAGGGGTACCCGTACCACAGGTTGAGAACCCCTGATCTAGTTATTACCAGTCAATTTATGTGAAGGAATTTTGGGGGTGGGGGATGAGTGTCTGCTAAGATTGTTTAGTGTGGATTCATTACCCTTTTACAAAATTCAACCACTCCGACCCATTGACGATTAAAGCTGCAATCCTATATACACCTTCCTGGGTGTATATGCTGGTAGCCGTAGGGAGCAGCAGAGAAAGGGGTAGGACCCAAGCGCTGAATCAAACCAGTTCAGTCTTCCTGTTTGCCTTTCCCATTCATCTCTTGGTTTGTGGTTTCATGGGAGTAAGCCCTATTAAGAACATAAGAACATAAGAAGAGCCCTGCTGGATCAGGCCAAAAGCCCATCTAGTCCAGCTTCCTGTGTCACACAGTGGCCCCACCAGATGCCTCAGGGAGCACACGAGACAACAAGATACCTGTGTCCAGTCGCCACTCCCTTGCACCTGGCACAGAGAAAACCCACTTCTAAAAAACCAGGAGGTTGCTTATGGCTTGTAACCTGTGATGGTCTTTTCCTCCATGAATTTGTCCAAACCCCTTTTAAAGGCATCTAGGCCAGGTGCCATCACCACATCCTGTTACATAATAACATCCTATTGAACATAATGGGACTTGCTTCTGAGTAGAGCTGCCTAGGATTGTGCTGTAAAACACAGATTCTCCCCCACACCACCATTCCCATTCTTTTAAGAGATGCCCCAGGTCAACAATTTGTTCTCACCAGATAGTGGGGAGTGGCAGTTCCTGCCTCTTGGCAGCCAAGTCCCATAGCTGCCGCAGCACTTGCTTACTCGTATCCATCACCTGCTTCTGGGGTTGGCAGTAGGTGTGTGTAGTGTGGTGTTAGTTTGTTCAGATTGATTAGTGCCGCCACACGGGTGTGATCTTGTATGTGGCATTAGTGGCTCTTGTGCATGCCTTGTTAGTGGCAATGCCTGTGCCACGCTCACACATCCACTGCATACAGGGAGGCCATCGACTAAGGAAGTGAATTGATCAAGACCTGCTTCCAGGGGGCTTCCTTCCATAACTGTCGCTTGAGCACATTTCAGAAACATGTCTGGTTATGCCTGATACAGGGGCCAGCGGCATAATTGTCTGGTATCTGATTGTTTGGTTGCAGGAGGTGGCTGAGAGATTGCAGCCTAAGCAGAATGAAGTTGGATTTCCGCTGTAGATGAGCTTCAATTTGTTCTAATTGGTATACATTCATTTGCCCTGTGATGTCAGCTTCGGGTGTGCCACTTGTCAATGAAGAATTTAATTCACAAGAGGCTTTAGGGCTTTGGAGAGCTGAGTGGACAGGAGGAGTTCCTGTAGGAGCTGAATGGACTGGAGCCCCTTTGAGCGAAGGTTTGCTGCTCTCCCCCACCTGCTGCTACCTGCCCCATCCATCTGCTGCTTTCCTTTGCTGCTGACACCCCTGGGATCCTGGGGTCTGCATTTTCTTTGGGCACTGTGCAGGTGCTGCATCAGAAATGTGACACCACCTGAAATGCTGGTAGCCATAGGGAGCGGCAGAGAAAGAGGCAGGACCCAAGCGCTGAATCCAACCAGTTCCGTCTTCCTGTTTGCCTTTCCCATCCATCTCTCGGTTTGTGGTTCCAGGTTTCTTTCCTTGTCTTTCTTGCTTTCCTCCCCTCCCCTCCCCTCCCCCAATTGTTGGAAACTTAGATTTAAATAAGAGAATCCGTACAAGATGCTTTAAAAAACAGAAGTCCAAAGGTTGGTGCCAGCATATCTGCATGGGGAGGATGTGCCATAGTCTTGAGGCCACCACCCAGAAGTCCCTGCCCTGTCCAATATAAGACTAGTGTGTGCACAAGGAAGGGATATTGAGCAGGACCTCTGATCTGTTGGACAGTCTTGCATGGAGTCCGACTGTCTTTCAGGTACTCTGGATCCTGGTCATTTAAGGCGTTAAGAGCCAAAAGCCAACACTTTGTATTGAGTCCAGAAACAAACAGGCAACTGGGCGGAGATTGTACAAGACTGCAGTTATTCGCTCCAGTCTTTAAGATCCATACTGAAGTCTGGCCGCCAACTTTTGGGACTGCATGCCATTTCCAAACTGCATCTATAAAGGCAGCTCCATGTGGAGAAGGAGAGGAGGGGATGCTCATCATATTTGCAGATGACACCAAACTGGGAGGGGTAGCTAATACTAGAGCAGTGGTTCCCAAACGTTTTAACGCCGGGACCCACTTTTTAAAATGACACTCGATCTGGACCCACCTAGCTTTACGAGACTAAAAGGAGTTTCACTTTACCAGCCGCTCAAGCCTCAGTTCTTATCCTTTTTACTATTGGGGGGGGGGGGGGCACTGCCTTCTGGAGCGTTGGTTGAGCTCCACATTCATCAGTTCGGGACCATTCTGGTGGCCTTGCATTCCCGTTTGCCTGGCCTTCGCTAAGAGCCGAGTCACATTTGCCTACTCATGAGTAAATGAGCATGTGTGGCTCAGTTTCGCTCTCAATAGGGCTCAATACATTTTCCTTGTCAGCTTGGAGGGGGGACTTCCTTCTTGAGAGTTTGTTGGGGCCTGTGTTCATCGGATCGGGACCATTCTGGTGACATTGGGTTCCCCTTGGCCTGCCCTTCGAAGTGGACAAGGCACGGTTGACTCACAAGTAAACTTTTTTTTTTTTTAGAAGTGGGTTTTCTCTGTGCCAGGTGCAAGGGAGTGGCGACTGGACACAGGTATCTTGTTGTCTCGTGTGCTCCCTGAGGCATCTGGTGGGGCCACTGTGTGACACAGGAAGCTGGACTAGATGGGCTTTTGGCCTGATCCAGCAGGGCTCTTCTTATGTTCTTATGTTCTTATGCACAAGCTGTTTCGTTGGGTTTCCATAGGGCTCAATATATTTTTCTTGTCGGCTATCAGCTTGTCAGTTTCCCAACTCAAAAATGACTCAAGGTTTGAGAACTGCTGCTCTAGAGGCCTGGAACTGGATCCAAGCCTGTCTTGACAGGATGGAGAACAGGAGAAACGTGGACAAAATGAACTTGAACTTTAATGTAAAATTCTGCATTTGGGTAGGAAAAATCAGAAGCTCATATGTAAGATTGGGGATACAGACAGTAGTATCTAGACAGCCTCTAGATACATGTGAAAAGGATCTGGATGTCTTAGTGGATGACAGACTACACATGAGTTGGCTGTGACACAGCGGCAAAGAAGGGAAACGCGATTGTACTTCTGAGACAATGATGTTCAAGGGGGCTGCTTTATTCGCACATTGGTGGGTCTAAGTCTGATCTTCCAAGCTTTCTGGGGTGTTGCTTATTGGTTTACCTGCAGGGGTGGGCAGGGCCATGGCTTGAGTGTGTATTGGATATTGTGGGGAGCAGCTCCAATGATGACTTGAATGTAGCGATTACCTGGGGATATGCCACCCTGAGGTGGGTGTGGCCACCAGTATGATGTGGCCTGTTGCGCTCTGTGTGCCAGATTCGTATTGTTTTCTTGGGGCATTTATTTATGGGCTGCCACTGGAGGTGCTTTGCATCCATGCGGTTGGCTTGGTATTCTTGTGAGTGCCATTCTTACAACACACGCCTTGCATGTCTGTCCCCTGCCAACTTTGTGTTTGCGTACGTTCCATTGGAACTGGCTGGCTTACTGGCATTGTTTGAGCAATGGCTGGCAAGTGCTGATCTGACAAGAACTTGATGTGTGTTTCCCACCTCTCCCTATGTGACATGGTGCACAGACAACCACGCCAAGCAGGGCTGGGAACCAGGATGTGATCCTGGGGCAGCCTTGGGAAGGGAGGTGGCAGATGGTCCTAGACGAGTCAGTGGTGTGGGTCTTACTGCTTCAGATGCAGCCAGGTGGAATGACTCCTGAGGGAGGCCGATGTCAGTGTTCACATTTATATCTTGTCTTTTCTCCAAGGAGTACATGGGTCACCTTTATCCTCACAACAACCCTGTGAGGTAGGTTAGACTGAGAGATGGTGACTGACCTAAGATGACCCAGTGAGCTTCATCACCTGGTGGGGATTTGAACCCAGGTCTCCCTGGTCCTGGTGCAACACTCTAACCGCCATATCCCTCTGGCTTTTGGCTCTGAGCATGGAGGAGTCCAAAGGCAGTTCGTCCCAGCCAGACCGATGGAGTGGACCTTGCTGTCTCCCTTCGATGCAGCCAACAGTACAGTTGGAAACCCTGTGCTAACACAGACAGCCCCAAATTCACTACAGTCTTCCGTTAAAACCTGGAGAAAGGAACAGATTCAAGAGCAGCATCAATAGCTCAGCTGGGAGAGGTCCAACGCGGGAACTAAACAGACTTGCTGCAACTCCTGGGCTTTGTACCTGCTGAAATACCAGCGGCGGCTGGCAGGTCTCCTCAAGAAGAGTGTTTCACCATTTAAGGGCCACTACTGGAAAGACTTGTTTGCCCTTGTGCTGTTCTTGTCATGGCGCCCGAGGTTGAGAGGAGGGGGCCGCTGCAGGGCCGGCTCCAGGGGGGGATGAGGTTGAATGTCAGGATCCCGTGACTGGGAAAGGGCTCTTCCACTCTGCACCCTTGCTCTCATTTTGTGTGGAGCGCCCAAGAAAGCTGGAGGTCGCGTGAGAGGATAATTTATTTAAAATACCCCTATCTCACCTTTCTTCTTCAATCAGGAGGCCCCCAAGGTGGCTTGCGGTCTGGTTCAATAAACAGAAGGCACCAGAAAGCCTTCGGACAAGAACGTGAAAACAGTATTGTCCCGACCCCAACATCCTTAGCAGAATTAAGCAGACTAGAAAAGAAGCCACGTCGCAAATGCAGCCCCCAAACCGTTGGCTTTCAGCTACTGTTGGAACGATGGGGAGAGAGAGCCCTCCACACCGATAGGGAGCTCCACATGCGAGGTCTTGCCACAAAGAAGGCTTTGTGTGCAAACGGTTCAGTGAGCAGCATCTCCACATCGGGCTGGGAAAGATCGTAAGAGGCTCTGCTGGGCAGCCCAGGCCACGCTGATCTACGTAGGCCAGTGGTTTGACAGGGTGTAAGGGAGACAGCTTCCATTTGTCCCATAGACCAACCCCTGTCAATCTGTTGACTAGACTTCCAAAGGTGATCAGACACTGTGTGTTTTGCTTGCTTTGCTCTGCATCATTCTGGCTGCTGCATCCTTAAGCCAGGAATGGTGCTAATTTCCACCTGGGGGTGTATTAAAAAAAAGACAGGTGGCAGGATCCTAAACCTTTTGAGTCCTCGCCCTCTTTGAGCCTGTTCATGTGGGCCTGGTTCTTGAGGCCGAACCAATGTGGGAGTCACATGGAATAACTCCCAATTGTGTTTTGTTTAGAGAGGAATTTGCATTTGACCAGCATTGGGGGCGGTGGGGGGGGGGGTGTCAATTGCTCCCTGGCAGTTGTTAGAATGCTTGCCCATTGTTGTGGTGTTTGGCTTGGGGAAATGTGGACCTGTAAGTGTGAAGCAATCTTGCAGTTTTAACCCTGAAAGAAACTTGTGCTCCAGGTACCAACCGTTCTAATGTCTGAATGGACATATCTGTAGCTACCTAGACGACTCCATGAGTGCCAACCAGGGTCTCTGCTGTTGCTCTTCCTTCCCTCTCCTCCGTGTAGGGAATTTCTACGGCCAGGCACTCTCCGCTTGTGCAACAGGTATTCGGAAGTGCACTGCTTCATAAGGTGCTGTCTAGAGATGTAAAATTTCCAGAAATTTTGAAGCTTGGAAAAAAAACAAGTTTTTTTTCCTGGAAAAAACAGAAATTTTTGGGAAAATTGAAAAAAAATGCCACATTAGCACTTTTTTCTTTTCCAGATTGAAAGTCATTCTGTTACTTTAGGAACATAAAATATGACTTGGCATAAAATTATCACAACTAGCATATTAAAAATATAGTGTATCCAAACAATTATTACCAACAGAATTTACTTTTTTATATAATTATTTGTAACTGTAACAAATGGAGCAACAACCTCCTGAACTGTTTACTAGTTTATGTGGAACAGACAAAAAACCTCCATAAAACAATTTTTAAAAATCCAGAAGTAACAATTATTCATATTTCCTCTCCGTGGTATTAAATAAAAATAAAAAAAACTCATTCTCATAAAAATAATTGAAGGGGGGGAGTGTATAGAAGGGAGTGAGACAGACAGCGCAATCCTATCCAACATACACCACCGGTGTAACCAGCAGTGCAGCTAGAACAGGAGGCCCCAGAATGGAAAGGGGATTCACATTCCCTTTGAATCCCCCTTTGGAGGTGATTTGAATCCCCTTTCTGTTCTGGGGCCTCCCGTTCTTGCTGCACCACTGGTTACACCGGTGGTGTAAGTTGGATAGGATTGCGCTGTAAGTAATGTATGCATCTTGTTCTTGCATTGGAGAGTTCAGTTTGTAACCTAGGACTTGCTTGTCCTCAGTGCACAGAAATTAGAATAATCTGATACCATACATATTTTTTAGAAATGAATTGGAAAATATTTGAACACTTTGTCTTAAAATATTTTATTCATCATGTTAAAATAAAACATTCCATGATCATTTTTTTCTTTTTCTTTTTTTCAATTTTTCCATTTTTTTTTGAAAAAAAAAGACTTCAAGGAAAAAAGGGGAAAAACATTTTCCCCCAAATTTTTCCGGGTTTTTGTGGGCCTTCACATCTCTAGCACTGCCCATATGGAGTCAGGCCAGTGGTCCATTTAGGTTTGTGCTGTCAACCCAGTACCAGCTCTCCAGCATTTCAGACAGGAATTTTTCTTTGCTCTACCTAGAGGGAAGTATATAGAGGGAAGTTCTTTTCCCTCTCGCACAACACTAGAACCAGGGGACATGCACTAAAATTGAATGGAGGGAGAGTTAGAACAGACAAAAGAAAATATTTCTTCACCAAGCGTGTAATTCATCTGTGGAACTCCTTGCCACAGGATGTGGTGATGGCACCTAGCCTAGATGCTTTTAAAAGGGGTTTGGATAGATTCATGGAGGAAAATGCCATCACAGGTTACATACAAGCCATAAGCAATCTCACCTGGTTTTAGAAGTAAGTTTTTCTGTTCACCAGGTGCAAGGGAGTGGAAAGAGGATACAGGTATCTTGTTGTCTTGTGTGCTCCCTGAGGCATCTGGTGGGGCCACTGTGAGATATAGGAAGCTGGACATGATGGGCCTTTGGCCTGATCCAGCAGGGCTCTTCTGATGTACCTGAAGCACCAGGGATTGAACCTGGGACCTTCTGCATACAAAGCAGGGGCTCCATCTCTGAACTACGGTCCTCCCACAAATGGGGGTAAAGCTCCATTTAGCTATTGCAGCCAGTAGTCCTTGATTGGACCTGTCCTCTGTGGCGATCCTCCACTCCTCTTTACCATCACTGGAGGTAGCAGGCATCTCCATGTCTGGTAGCAGCAAATTCCAGAGGTGCTGCGCTCTGGCCTGCCACTGCCTGGCAGTGTGGTTTGGTGGGCCTTTTTGGTGGCAGCACCAATGATGATGGAATTCCCTCCTTGGCTGTCTTGAGATCACAAGTGGAGTCTTAAAAAAAAAAGTTCTATGACTTGATTCTATCATTCTACTATTTGTGCTGCTTATTATTGATTATCTGTGTGTTGATCTTAGTGTTTTGTTGCGTTTTTATGCTGCAAGCAGCCTGGCTATCTGTCAGTTAAAAATGGGTTGTTCTCTACCATGCAGAGCACAACTGAAGGAGCAGAAACGTTCAGGCTGGTCGGTCATGATGGGCAAGGCAAGTAACTGGGAGGCTGAACTTGCCAAAAGGGGAAGCCTACTAAATCTCTGGGTTCCCAGTGCAGTGCTTTCCCCATGGAGGGGAAAGAGAGCATCTGTGGATGGAAGGGGATTTCTTAATGTTTCACCCGCATGTTGATCCCCCCCCCCACCTGAGTCAGTGGCAGTTTTTAATGGTGCTTCTTCTCCCTCACTCTGTTTTAATGTGAAGCTGCCCCATCATAACTCTCTTTTGCACTGAAAGCCTGGTAGTAATCGCTCTGGTGTTAGTCTTTGCTTTGGTTAAGGGCCTGTATGTGTTTAGTCACAATTGCTTTGCTTCCCTTTCCTATTCCCCTCCTTCCTCCAAGCTGGGCTAGGGTGAAAAAGTCTGTCTGTCTCTGTTTGTGTGTGAGCAAGAGAGTGAGTGAGTGCTCTTTTGGCGCAATCTTTCCCAGCCTGCCTTTTGATCCAGAAATCCTTCGGCTGGATGACATCATGAGGTGGTCCCAACAGTGTGGAGAGTTGATCATCGGCAACCTCTGGCCATGCTGTGAACCAGGTTGCCCACATGAACCATCCCAGAAGAGACAAGAAATTCCCAGCTCTGTTCTGCTCACGCAGCTACTGCACAAGCGCTCGGCCTGTTTTTGAGTTGCATCAGAGACCTTGTGCGGTGAAGTGGCTAAGCAAATTAGTTGTGATCTGGGAGATTAGCAGTTCAGAACCCACCTTAACCACAGTTCAGTAGGCACCCTTAGGCAACCCCTTAACCGAGCCTTCACATCTCATTCCCTTTCCCAGGTTGTCATAAGGAGTGGATCAGTGCAAGGTGAACCTCTTCGACACTCCGAAGTGCTCTATGAATGCAAAGTAGCACTTCATTTTTTAAAAAAATAACATTTATATGCCGCACCTTCAGTGCAAGTTCTCTCTGGACAACAGCTACAAATTAGCTGCTTTCGAACAGACTGCTTTTAAAATACAGGGTGAGCACAAAAACACTCCTTGATATCAAGGAATGGTAAAATCAAAACTTATTAGATTATGTTTCTAAATATTCACATTGAGCGCATATCGAGTGTCTCTGATACCAACCGATACCACATAAAACTTTATGTGTAGATGCAACTGTAGCCACCAATCTGTAAGAATATTCCAATAAAGTTACATTCTATAACCGTCTGAAATCAAGGAGTGTTTTTCTGCTCCCCCCTGTATATTGGCATGTTACTAAAACCTTTGTATCAAATGCACTTTTCCGATGCTAAAGGAAGGGCAAGACATCTTGGGAGGTTATTATATAAAAAGTATCACTCCTTGTTAAAAAGAAATGTTGCCATTAAGTCTTTTCTTTCTTCATTTGCTGTTTAGAGACTACTATATTTTCCTGGTTTTGGGGGTCTTTTAAAAGGACAGTTGCATCAACACAAAGTTTTATGTAGTATCGGTTGGTATCAGAGACACTCGATGTGCGCTCAGTGTGAATATTTATAAAACTAGTCCAATAAGTTTTGATTTTATCATTCCTTGAAATCAAGGAGTGTTTTGTTGTTGTTGTTGTTCAGTCGTTAAGTCGTGTCCGACCCTTCGTGATCCCATGAACCATATCCCGCCAGGCCTTCCTGTCCTCCACTATCTTCCTGAGTTCGCTCATTTTCATGTTTGTTGCATCGGTGATGCTGTCTAACCATCTCATCCTTGGCCTTCCCCTTCTCCTTTTGCCTTCAATCTTTCCCAGCATCAGAGTCTTCTCCAGAGACTCCTCTCTTCGCATTAGGTGGCCAAAATATTTGAGTTTCAGCCTCAGTACCTGTCCTTCCAGGGAACAGTCAGGGTTGATTTCATTTAGGATTGACTGATTTGATCTCCTAGCAGTCCAAGGGACTCTCAGGAGTCTTCTCCAGCACCACAGTTCGAAAGCATCTATTCTTCGGCGCTCAGCCTTCCTTATGGTCCAACTCTCGCAACCATACATTGCTACTGGGAACACCATCGCCCTGACTATACGAACTTTTGTTGGCATGGTGATATCTCTGCTTTTTATTATGCTGTCTAAGTTTGCCATAGCTTTCCTTCCAAGGAGTAAGCGTCTTTTAATTTCATGGCTGCTGTCTCCGTCTGCAGTGATCTTGGAGCCCAGAAAAGTAAAATCTGTTACTGCTTCCATTTCTGCCCCTTCTATTTGCCAGGAATTGATGGGACCCGATGCCATGATCTTAGTTTTATTAATGTTGAGTTTCAAGCCAACTTTTGCACTCTCCTCTTTCACTCTCATCAAGAGGCTCTTTAGTTCTTCTTCACTTTCTGCCATTAGGGTGGTATCGTCTGCGTATCTGAGGTTGTTGATATTTCTCCCGGCAATCTTGATTCCGGCTTGTGATTCATTCAGCCCTGCATTTCTCATAATGTACTCTGCATATAAGTTAAATAAGCAGGGTGACAATATACAGCCTTGCCGTACTCCCTTCCCAATTTTGAACCAATCAGTTGTTCCATGGCCGGTTCGAACTGTTGCTTCTTGACCCGCATACAGGTTTCTCAGGAGACAGGTAAGGTGGTCTGGTACCCCCATCTCTTTAAGAATTTGCCACAGTTTGTTGTGATCCACACAATCAAAGGCTTTTGCGTAGTCAATGAAGCAGAAGTAGGTGTTTTTTTGGAACTCTCGTGCTTTCTCCATGATCCACCGCATGTTGGCAATTTGATCTCTAGTTCCTCTGCCTCTTCGAAACCCAGCTTGTACGTCCGGTAGTTCTCGGTCCACGTACTGCTGAAGCCTAGCTTGTAGGATTTTGAGCATAACCTTGCTAGCATGTGAAATGAGTGCAATTGTACGGTAGTTTGAACACTCTTTGGCACTGCCCTTCTTTGTTTTGTGCTCACCCTGTATCTTAAAAGCAGTCTGTTCAAAAGCAGCTAATTGATTAGGAGTATATGCCCTTGACTCCTGTCCTCCCTGACAAATACCGGTATATCTTTGATCAGTTAAAACCATTAAGGCTGCGATGCTGTGCCCACATGTGCTTATGTTGTTTTGTGGTTAACCCGTTTACTTGAGAGCAAGTCCTATTAAGCACATAGGAATTTACGTTTGAGAAAGCACACTTGGAACTGTGTAAGTAACTTTTGCAAGCGGCTGCCAGGCAGGACGCTAGAGAGTGGAATCGCCCAGTCTCTGGAATGAAGCGCTGAGCTTTTCTCTACTGATGTACATCTGTCTCTGTTTCCTCCCACCTCCCTGCTCTCTGTCCAAATGGGACCCTGCTGGGGCAATCCTCCCGTTGGGTTGCACAAGAGACATAGCAAGCAAACTGTTCTTAAGACTCCTATCGCCACTGGAGTTAAGACTCCTATCCCTCTGCCCTAGTTTGGTAAGGCCGTTCCACTCGGGAAGGGATTCAGTCGCCCGAGCGTCTCCTGATGTTGGAGACTGGGTCCAGGGGCAGAAGCCTCCCTCTCCCCTTCTGGAGATCTCTTTTGGTGCCTCGCCCTCCTGCCCACAGAGCATTTCTGAGCCAGTGGCGGCACCACCTCCTTGGTCTCTTTTGAGACAGCATTTCTGCGACAGAAGCCGGTTTCTCCTTCCCACCCCCGGCTTGCTGGATCTCTGGTCGCTTCTCTCGGCTGTTCCGCCGAGCTTGCAGGGATCTATTTTCCCCACTTGTCTGGTTGGGCAAGTTGGTAGCCAGGCGCCTCGGTCAAGCCACCTTTGTGGCATGCAGGTACGTGTGGCTGAGCGGGTATAAATGTGGTTGACGGAGAATGTCTCTGTGTGCGCATTCTTCTCTGCAAGACTTCCATCTTGGGCTATATCTGACTGCATGGCCCCCGTTTTTTTTCGATCCTGTTTTCTACTCCTACTTCAACTGTTAGGGCTTTCTCTAAGGAATCCTAGGAATTGTCTTTGTTGACCTCCTTACCATGTGGGCTTCCCCCGTCACGGAACGTCCTTGTGGGAGTACTTTGTCTTGACCCCACCCTCCACTTGGAGTTGCAGTTGCTGGTGTCACCTTGAGTGGGAGAGTGTTAGCAGAGCTTTCTCAGCAAGTCTACTGCACGTTTGGTCATCCTGGCGCTCTTTGGGGTTTGTTGCTGTCTGTCGATCTAGTGCTTGGACAACCAGACGTCTGTGTAGATGCCCCCCGCTGCCGGCTGAGCTGGAAGCCCTTCCTCCTCCTCTCTGAGGTGTGCAGGGAACTTGCTGTAGTCCTCGGCGAAGGAGAAAACACACTCTGCGTCTGCTCAGGGCCACGTTCTTGCATTCCAGGGTGATGCCTTGGCATTGACGACAAATGCTGGCCCTGAGCCTCAGCCAGCTCTGGCACGGACTTGAAGCTGCCCTCGTCCCTGCTGAACTTTCTGCTACCTGGCCCTGACTTCAGGGCTTGCTGTTTGGGGAGCATGGTAGGAGTCTGAATTGCGATCTTTGCATATTGCAGCAAGGCGACTGTTCTTTGGCAGCAGGTCCTTAGGCTGAAGAGTTGTTTTAGTAGAAAGTGGCGCAGAGGCCTGGGGGGGGGGGGGAAATGTTCACCCTGCAATGTTAGACAAGGTCGGAAAGAAGCTCTCAGGCTTTGAGATGATGATGCAAAGCATCATGCAAAACTATAGCTGGTGCTTCTGTTATGAAGAACCTTCACCGTGGTTTCAGCTTCCAGATGTGCCTCATGCGAACCCAAGTTTGGAGCTCCTTGTCTGCTTTCATTGACGTCTGACTCGGACTCCTCTTCATAAGTTCACACATGTCTCCAGGGTGCAGCAGCAGCAGCCTCTTGGGGCAGAGCAATGTCCCTAATTGTGGTTTGTCGATGATCTGTGAATTCAGATATAGCAGCAGACCACAGCTGGTACAAACTGACTTGCAAACTTGCTTTCAACAGTGGTTTCAGGTTCTGGTATCAATAAAGCACAGTTTGCAGGCAGGCTTGGGTTCAGATATAAACAAACCAAGGTTTTGTGTTGTGGCTGAGCTTTAGCTTAGGGGTGGAGCTCCTACTTCAAGGCCTAGACAGACTCACTCACTCACTTCCTTCATGGTTTTGAGTGGGAACCCTGATGTTTCTTGGACACATCGGGAATTCCTCCTATGAGAAAATCTATAATGGCAAAGAACCTGCTAGTCAAGGGAGGGCTGAGTGCGTCTTTGGGCATGCTTGGTTCACAGTGAACTGAGGGTGCACCTTTGAATGTCTCCTCTGCAGCATGCAGGGTTTCCATGGCAGACAAGCTGACACAGAAAGTGCTAACTTAACATAAGAACATCAGAAGAGCCCTGCTGGATCAGGCCAAAGGCCCATCATGTCCAGCTTCCTGTAACTCAGTGGTCCACCAGATGCCTCAGGGAGCACACAAGACAACAAGATACCTGTATCCTGTCGCCACTCCCTTGCATCTGGCATTAAGAGAGAGCCTATTACTAAGACCAGGAGGTTGCTTATATCCCCATCATGGCTTCTAACCTGTGATGGACGTTTCCTCCATAAATCTGTCCAATCCCCTTTTAAAAGCATCCAGGCCAGGATCCATCACCACCTCCTGTCCTTGATGCTGTCTTAACATTCTGGGAAAGGAGGGCGTTGACGTGAAGCTCCTTGGGGCTCAAGATCAATGGTGTCTTCCCATTGATAGGTGAAGAAGAGGGGTCGTGACTCCGTAGTTTGGCAGGAGGCTTGAAAACCACATCAAGACAGCTTTAAACTAAATACAATGGAGGAGGGAGACAAAAAACACAGAATCAGGGAAGCTAAAACCCTGTGGCGATACTTGTGGACTCTGATGTCTATACACAGAGTATTGGTGAGGCATGAACTGGAAATCCTAATACAAGAAGGCACGTATATCTGACAGGTGTCACAGAAACTTGGTGGGATGAGACCCATGAGTGGAATGTAGACCCTTCAAATACCAACTTGTTCCATAGAGCAGAAAGGGAGGGAGAGTTGCGTTCTATGTAAGGCATGTGTACGCCTGCACAGAAATCTCGGTAGCTGAGCGTGGAAGCTTGGTTGAAAGTGTCTGGGTAAGAAATAAAGGAGAGAGGGGTAAGAGTGATACCATGGTGGGAGTCTACTATATAGAACATCTGGCCAAGCAGAAGTCGCGTGAAGATGGAGAATGAAAGATTCCTGAGACATAATCAAATACATTTAAGAAGAACAGCAGAAGCATAGGATGGCCGTGTCAGCTATGGACAAGAGAGCAGCCAACAGAGGTTCCAACATGCATGGACTGGGATAGACCCCATGTGCCACTTGCTACTAGAAATGGGGATGTAGTGGAGAATCAGCTGAAAGAGAGGGATGTAGACGAAAAGACTCGAAGGACATTGCGCTGAAGGGCGAACAGACGGGGGGGGGGGGATCCCTGAACCTAGCTACGCACAAAGTGGGAAATGGTGACTAGACCTGCCTACCTTAAAAACCATGTCTTTATACAGTAAAACCTTGGATTGCGAGCATAATTCGTTCCTGAAACGTGCTTGTAATCCAAAGCACTCATATCAAAGCGAATTTCCCCATAAGAAATAATGGAAACTCAGATGATTCATTCCACAACCATTTAATCATATAAAAATGATTACAGTAATACAAAATACAGTATAAAGTCAAAATAAAACAAATTAACCTGCACTGTACCTTTGAAAAGAATCGTGGCTGGTGTGAGGAAGACGAGAGGAGAGAAGGAGGAGTGTAGGACGTCTATCAGAACGTTATTGTGTAGGAAGTCTATCACTAACAGGATCACTGCTATCTGTTGGCTCACTGGACTGAGACTGGAAGACGATTATCCACGATCTCGCAGCGAGAGAGACTAGAGGCATAACAGGCCTCACCGGCGCCTTTCCTCACAGGGCTGATTCCACGCACCTTTCCTTCTATGCACGATTGTGAGGGCGGCGTGAGAAGGCAGCCTTTTAGTGGTGGAGCCTGAGCATAGCGCCCAACGCCCGGAGCAGCTGCTCCTCGGGCTCCAAAACCTACTTGTAATGCAAGACATCGCTTGTTAATCAAGTTAAAATTTTACTGTATTACTGTTTTATGCCTTGGTGTGTGACTCTGTGCTGCTATGGGGTTTGAGTGTGGTTGGTTCGGGTCTGTGTACTGGTTGTTTTTTCTTCTTGTTTTATTGATTGATCTACATTTTATTATTGTATGGTACGAGATTTTACCAATATATTTATACATTTTGTGAGCCACCTTGAGCTCTTGAAAGACGAGATGTTAACACACCTTAAATAAATGATGATAATAATAACCCAGCTGGAAAAGTTCTGTCTTGTCCTGCTGTTGACCGGAGGAATTGGAATTGAGCTGACTGGGCAACTGGGCTTTACTGGTTAAGATAGGTTCTTGTGTCTAGTACTATTATAATGCCAAAGGAAATTGTGTTCCCTCACAGTGCGTGGCAAAAATGTGCACAAGAGAACACCAACAACAGTGTACTGGGCGGAACTGCCTTCTGGTGTGTGTGTGTGGGGGGGGGGGGACACAGAGCACAGCTGGAAAAATACTTTGCATTCCTGAAAGTGCTGGTGCAAACATTCCCTGGCTTTTGGGCTGCCTGGGGGTTTTCCCTTTGATCATATCTAGGAGTCCTCTGCCCCCAGGAGCCAATTGCCTCTTTGATTGCGCTCTGAACTTGATTTATCATGATGGCCTTGATTGACCAGGTTCAAATGTGTGCTGCAGCTGCAGTTTGGAAACTAGAGCTGTGTGTTCGGTGCTGCATTCACTACACGTATCCCGAGACTCTTGACTCTTTTTTTTTTTTTAAAGTCAAGTTTCCAGTCCTTAAGCAAAGAGAAAGGCTAGAAGGGGGGCGGGCAGTGTGCCTGATGAAATCTCAGGATTTCTGAAATCTCAGAAATCTCTGTGTTTGGTGGGGGGCTAAGGGGTCCTTCTTAGCTCTGGGTCCCATCCCATGCTAGCTAGAATAAATCATGCAGTCGTGTAAATTAGAGAAGCTGGCAGATTGGTTCTTTGAACAGGAAGCTCAAAATCTGGACGAAGGTTTGGGATTTTATCTTGAGGGAGACTGTTGATGGATTGTTAGCATAGAGCTGCAGTTCAGAGCTCTTAGTGATGTGGGGCCAGTTGTTTGCCAAGGAAAGGGCCCTCGCTGCCCTGTGGTGTTTTCCAGCTGCAAGCAAGGCCTTCGAGGGAGGGTTCGCCTTCCACTTCGCAGGTTTGCCATTCACGTTTGGGGCCTGTTTCATACCGGTGCCAGGTTCCGTTTTCTGTGTAGCCGTGGACTGACCTGAATGACCTTAGGCAGCCCCCTATCCTCTCCCAAGACCTTGCCTTCCCCAGAGACAGCGACGCCAGCTAGAGAAACAAAATGGCAAACTCCTCACAAAGGTATTTTTGTCAACCTGGAGCTTGGAGCTGCCATCTCTGGTTTTGATTTCTCTTCTTCTCCCCTCTGCATGTTCTTGCAGCGACGCAAATGTATTGGCAGCAGGATACAGAGCGACCATCGCAGTCAGTGCTCTGAGGGGTGTGTGTGTGTGTATGTATGTATGTATGTATGTATGTATGTATATCTGGCACTCCTGAATCTGCAGGCTGGTCGCTCGCCCACGGCAGGGCCACAGCACCTACGGAACGGCATCTCCAAAGGCCGTCAGTCTCTGGAACCTGCCAGCTCCTTTAGTCTAGAATACAGGGAGACCACTGACCTCTCTTTATTGCATTCCTGTTCATGAGGTCACTGAGCTGAGATAATATCTGGGGAAATGCTTGACTCCCCCTACCAAGCCATTGGCTCTCTTGAAAGCCCTCAAACGTTGGGACCAAGGCACACTCTGGCTGGCTCCTCTGCAAGATTGAAGTGGGAGGGTGGGCAGCCTCCGTTCCAGATCCCACCATCTGAGGGGTGGCGTACGTTGTACTTGGCCTTTAGCGATCCCTCCCTTCTTGCAAGGCGTTCAGGGTGACACACTTGGTTCTGTTTTCTCTCTGCCCCCTTTTATCCTTCTAACAGACCACTTTGAGCTGATAGACTGGACCAGGTCACCCAGTGAGCAGCGTCATGGCTAGTGGGGAGGGAACCTAAAATGGAAGCCCCAGCGCCATGGAACTCATTGCCTACAGAGGCTTACCAGCCCACAGGTATACACATTTGACTCCTGTTGCGTAGATGCACCTTTGGGTAAAAATGCCGTGACCCACGGCCTCCCAAGAATACGACACAAGGTCTTCAGACTTTGCATTTTGTTGGTCTTTATTTCGTCATGTTATTTCCAACCTCCAAGACGTCTTTCAAGCATGCACTTCCTTTGCGTGCAGCATGCTGACCAGGAAGAGCAGCTGTGGTGACCAAACTCTCATGCAGGGAAGCTGGATTCCCCTTGGTTTCTTCCCACTGAGAGGGTGACCTTGATGAGCCTCAGAATTCGTCGACTCATCGTTGAAGGTTTTGCTTTGGGGGTAGTATGAAGGTTTTCATTGTTTCTGTAGCAGCGTATCTCATGAAGCGCCTTCTGGTAGAGTACAGGTTAATAACTGAGCCAATACACTAAGCTCCTCCCCCTCTTCCTCCCCCCCCCTTTTCTACAGGGACAATGGAGATCACGCCAGGCCAGTGGCTGCTCATCCTGTTCCTGGTGGTGGTCCCGCTTCTCTACGAATGGAGCACCACTTTCAAGTACTTCTGCAAGATGGCGTTCTACAATGGCTACATCCTCTTCCTGGCTGTCCTCGTCATCCCCGTCTGTGCGCTACGTGGACGTAATGTTGAAAACATGAAGTGAGTGTGTGTGAGGGTGGGCCTGCTTGACCAGAGGGGACCAGAGTCTGTAGAACGTGGATATCTTTGTATAGGAAAGGCGTGTGGTGGTATTAGTATTTTGTATTGTGCCATCTGAGACAGGCCCCTGTTCGCAAGGAGATTACAATACCTGCCTTTCTCCATATGAATCTACCTGCCTGATAAGAACGTGGAGGGAGGTGCCCTCAATTTTTTTTGTAAGCTACTCCGAGTCTCCTATACGGGGATAAATGTTAATAAAATCTAAAATAGGCATTGGAAAAACAGCAGAGGGAGACACAATGATAGGAGAGACCAATCTGAGCAAATGCCATCATTCATTTTTAGAACTGAGTTACTGTTGGGAACGAGGATTAAAGGACATGAGCGAAAGGCCACAAGGAAAAGGTGGGTTGGAGGAGGGGGAGGGTTTTGGAGAAAGGGAGAGAGGTGGCCCCACATGCATATCCCTGGAGGCACTTCTGTGTCTTGCAACATGCATGCCCAGTTCTGATCTCTGTTATCTTCACATCCACTATCTGAATCTCTGCCCATGCTGTACACAAGACACTTTAAATTATTGGCTTAAATGGTTCTTAAAGCACTCGTTCAGTTTCATGCAAAGGCCTCTGCATGCCTTATCTTGCTCTAAAGAGCTACCAGATGAGATGAGAGGTGTGTGTGTTTTCCTTTCAGTCTCCAGCCTGCCCCCAGTTCCCTCACTCTCACTGTCTTCCTTCAGTGATCCCAGGAGCCTGTTGTAGCAACTCTGGCATCTGAATGCAATTTTCTAACAGGAGTTTATTTCCCCAAGGCTTTTTAAGACCTGGGATCATGGAGTCCACAAGGTTAGATGGTGTAGTGGTTACACCAGAATGGTGTAGTGGTTCTGGTGTTGGACTTGGACCCGGAAGATCCAGGTTTGAATCCAATTCCCATTTTACAGCTGTGGGAACAGTGTGGCTCAGAATTGTACAACTTGTCCTTGGGTCAAGCAGTTAAGCATATGTAGAACTGCAGCGCTATTGTTTGACTCCCAGTTGTTGAAATTCTTGCCGATCACATCAGACCAGAGGTCTGTCTACCAGTAGACCCCAGTCCATCTACCTTCCGTGTCTCCCTGACTTAGTGCATAGTGTCATATGATGTGGCGAAGCAATATCTAGACTGTGCAATTGCTCCTTTGCCTGCCTGCCCAGGCAGACTGTAAAGCCAGAATAATCCAGGTTCAAATCCCTGCTCAGCCATGAAGCTTCCTGGGTGACCATGGGCCAGTCACGGACTCTTGGCCTAACCTACCTCACAGTGTTGTTGTGAGGACAAAAGGAGGTATTGCAGTTAATGTTCCTGTCCGCCCCAACCTCACTGGCTCAGCAGCCCCCAGTAAGACAGAGGTGCGTGTTCTCGGGGCAAATGTGCCCAAGGTAGCTACCCACCACCCCTTCTAATGGCCAGTCCGTGTGAACCAAGGGGAAGCTGAAGACCTACAAGCAAACTCCCCAGCCCTTGTAAACTCTGAGGTCCCCCCCCCCCAAGCTCCAGCTTCAAAATGGTTCCTGGCCTACAAAATGGAATCCGGCCTAGCCATTAATTTTACCGTGTTCATCACAGGACGGAAGGAATCATGTATACCTCCCTGAGCTCTTTGGAGGAAGGGTAGTATAAAAAGGTGAAAAATATAAATACATTTAAAAAAAAGAAAAGAAAGGACACTTGTCTGGCCCCTTGTGGGTTCTTGGTGGATGGCTTCAAAAGTTGTTGCAACCAAATGCAATTTAAAGTGCTGATATTAGCTTTGAAACCCTTTGGTGGCTTGAGACCTTATGAAGATAATAAGCCGCCTTCCATATGAACCTACCTGCATGTTAACATCTGTTTGGAAGACCCTTCTCTGTGTCCAACATCTGAAGTGTGAACATCAAAAGAGCCCAGCTGCTGGATCAGGCCCATCTAGTCCAGCTGCTTCCTGTATCTCGCAGTGGCCCCACCAGATGCCTCCGAGAGCACACAGACAACAAGATAACCGGTTTCCTGTTGTCACTCCCGTGCACCTGGCACAGAGAAAACCTACTTCTAAAACCAGGAGGTTGCTTATCCCCATCTTGTCTTGTACCTGTAACGGGTGATGGACTTTTCCTCCCTAAATCTGTCCAGTCCCCTTTTAAAATGGCATCTTTAAAGGTGTGTTTGGGTTAGAATGCAGAAGGGGGCCTTTTCTGCAGTTGCACTCTGAGAGGTTTATCTGGTGCCAAATCTGATATATTTTCTGTGCAAGGCAAATACTTTTTTTTTTCCTATTTACTCAGACTTTCCAGGTGTTTTTACTGTTCTGCTCTTAACTTTTATTGTATATTTTGCAATACTTTGTTTTATGGCTCTATGGTAAGCCACTCGGGAGTTGTGTAAGGGGAAGGGTTGAGTTAAAAATTTAAGTAAAATGAGTGCAAGTATTAGTCCATTCAGAGCACAAGCTGGAAGCTCTGCCCTTGTTCTGATTTGGCATTGCGACATCATCACATTGCCAAAATTGATTGGCTTTGTGGCATTGCCTTGAAAGCATGTTTGTAGGCATAAATTTGGCCAGCCCTAGAATTAGTCCTTAAAATTAGATTACTGCTGTGGTAGCAACCCTTTTTGGCAAGTGTGCCCCAGATCAGTTCCTAAGTACGAGAATGTGCATTATACGCCTCCCCCTCCCCCAGCAGTGCCCTGGAAGGAAGAAATATTTTTGCCTGTAGTCCTCTGGGTTAGAGAGACTTGCAGAAGAGGTCGCCCTCGGTGTGTGTCGCAGCCAGGCCTCTTGGCTCTACTGCTCCTGTGAAGGAGCATAAATAATAAACTCTGCATTTATTATCACTCCGTATACAGAGATGAAAGGCCCCGGTCTGAGCTTTCTTGTTTCTTTTGTCTCCTTTTTTTGTACTGCTTCTCTTCTTTAACGGACTGCTAAATAAATGCCAACTAAAGAGTTGGATGAGGGGGGGGTCGTCGCTCAGTGGAAGAGCCCTTGCTTTGCCTGCAGACGGTCCCAGGCGCAAACTCCCTGAGACCCTGAGGAGTGGCTGCCAGTCAGCGTCAACAATACGAAGCGAGACGGCCTCACTCGGGCAGCTTCATTTTAGGAAGCGCGTCTGTCTCAAACGTATCCCGTTGGAACTCTTGTTGAAGCAAGAGACTGCTCAATTGCATGTTTTTAATCGAGGGCGTTCTGTGAAGGTGGCCCAGAGGAAGGCAAATGTTGCTGGCCTCCACACGGTGTGCGATTGTTTCAGGAGTGTCCCAGCCAGGGGGGGGGGCAAGATCCGGAACACCGCCTCAGGTCCACCACCTCTGTGCTACACGTGCACACACACACACACCCTTTACCGTGCTGCTGTCAAACCCAGAAGTGCAGGACTCTCGGCTTCATTTACAGGGACAGCGCTTCACCCGAGTCCCGCACTTCCGGTTTGACGGCAGCACGTGAAGAGCACGGTAAGGAGAGGAAATGATCCACTTCTTCTTGCTCAAGTGAGCAGGAAGCGGATCATTGCAACTTGCGTTGACAGCAGGTGGGGGGGAGGCCGCAGCAGCAGACTTGGGGTGAAAGAAAGGCCATCTCCTGCTGATGCGCACCCCGCCTCATGGATGGGCCAGCCGTGTTCCCAGTTCACCTGCTTTGAGACTCTTGGTCCAGCTTACCTGTCTCCCTGATGGCAGCAATTGAAGGAATGGTTTGTGCCTGCAAGTTCAAGGCTGGACTGGGTGGGCGTTTTGCTTCTGTGCAAGTAGGTGGTGGGGAACTTCTAGACAGTGAAGCTTAGAGGGGAAGACCCCTTCCACTGGGGGCTGGGGCCATAGCTCAGTACCAGCGCACTGGCTTTCCATGCGGAAGGTCCCCATTTCAATCCCTGGGATCCTTGGGTAGGGCTGAGAGGGAAGGCAGGACCACAGCCGGAAAGCCCCGGATAACTGCTGCCACTCAGAAGAGTTTAGTGCGTTTCAGCTGGTGCTGCCTCGCCGTCTGGCAGGTGCCACTTGGTCCCACTGCCATAGTGCCCATGAGATACTGCCCTGCTGGGATGGGACAGTGGCGCGCCAGTGGGCAAGGTGTGGCTGTGCAGTTGCTCTGCCCTTCGAAAGAGGCACTGTTTGGGGAAGGAGGGCGCAGAGTGAAGCCCCAGCTGTTGGGCAAGCCTCCCACTCCTGCACACAGCCACCATGTCCGGGAGCAGTGGTGGCACATGCAAAAGTGGTACTCACAAAAGAAAAGTGACACCTGCAAAAGAACCCCCCCCCCAAAAAAACCCCAGAGGCTGAAAAGTCAGAGAGCTTTGAGCTTGAGGGGGCAATGGGGGAGACTCTATAGAAGGCCGCTGTCTTCCGATGTTCATGCTACTTACCGGCAAGATGGCCTTCCACGGACTCACGGATTGGTGGGGCAGGGATCTGGGGCCTCTGAAGAGGGGAGAGCAGAGAAACCTGCAGCGCCTTACTCCCCTCCTCTCTCTCTAAAATAGACAGGCCTGCCTGAGGAGGTGGCTGGAAAAGCTAGCTTTGAAAAAATGAAGAAATGGAAGCTGCTGAATTGGGGGTGCTGCCTTCTGTTGTCAGCTTCTGGGGGAGCCCCTACACTTCAGACCTCTTGGCCCTTTCAGTAGCTTGACACACAGCTCTGTGCATTTGACCACAAGAGGGTGAGGTGTAGACATCCCAGGTTAATAACGTGCTTTCCCCCTTCCTTCCTTCCTTCCTTCCTTCCTTCCTTCCTTCTCCAGGAAAATCCGATTCATGATGCTGCACGTGAAATACCTGTATGGGATTAAGATTGACGTGCGGGGGGCGGAGAGCTTCAACATCAAGGAGCCCTATGTGATCGTGTCCAACCACCAGAGCTCACTCGACTTGCTAGGTATGGCTGAAGAAAGCGGGCGGCTGGGTATGGTAGGATTTCCACTTCTCTATCAAACTACCCCTTTGCTTGGACGTTTGGCAGATAGAAGGAATCTTGTGCCATAGTCCTCTGCATTCTTACCTGGAAGTAAGTCCCATTGTGTTCACTTGGGTTTACTTGTAAGTAGATGTGCAAAGGGTTGTTAATGGACATGAACGTCAAGGTTCTGAAGGAAAAATAATTCTTTCTGTTGCCTTTAGATGTTGTGAGAATAACAACGCAATCCTAAGCATATCTACTCAGAAGCAAGTCCCATTATCCTCAATGGGGCTTACTCCCAGGAAAGTGTTATAGGATTGCAGCTTAAGAGATGGGGCAGGACTGAATATTCCCCCCTGAGCCCTTTGGAGGGAGGGCAAGATGTAAATGTGCGAAATAATGAATAAACAACACACACAAATCAGCATCAGGCTTCCTACGCCTGCAACGAGCACTCTTATGTATATAAACCACTGGTTTTATTTTTAATATAAGAATGATCTTTATATTGTTTTAGATGGGAAACCAACCTGGGATTTCTAAAATGAATTTGGATTGCTGGCCACGGGGTTCGTTTTCCACTGTTCGGAGCTGACCCCTCTGTTTCCCTCTGCAGGGATGATGGAGATCCTGCCGGACCGGTGCGTGCCAATTGCCAAGAAGGAGCTGATGTACATGGGCACAGTGGGGCTGGCGTGCTGGCTGGGGGGCATCATCTTTATCAACCGCAAGAAGACAGATGATGCCATCAGTGTCATGTCCGACGCTGCCCACACGATGCTGCGCGAGGACGTGAGTGTTCCACCGCAGGGGAGTGGAGCAGGGAAGCCTGGGAGATCTGGGGGCGGGTGGGTGGTGGGAGGAGAGGACGGAAGTATGCTTTTGTGGTGTGTGTGTGTGTGTGTGTGTGTGTGTGTGTGTGTGTGTGTGTGTGTGTGTGTTCGTTCATATGCAGACTCCAGATTTGTAAATAAGCACACCCACCTCAGGATTTCTCTCCAGAAGGAAACAGACTTTGCCCCTCTCTCCTGACGTTCTGACTTTCCATGTGCAGGAAAATATTGATGTAGGGAGTAGGGGTGAGAGTAGAGGAATGCTTTCAAACTAGTGAACCGTTGCATGTATTCCGGGGCACTCCAGGCCCATGAAGATAGCATCCTATGCAGAATGTGCTCTTAATGTATCTGACTGACTCTCTGGGTAGGTGGTACAGTTAAGTCTCTCGCAATATTTGTTATTACGCCCTCAATGTTTGTGACATTTTTCAGTCTGACTTAATGTGTCCATCTCTGCCTTGTGGAGATGACAGCAGGGAGGAGATGCCCTGCTTTGCCCTTCGCCTTTTGGATAGGGTGGTTGTTCGCCTATCCCAAAGCATAATGGTTTCTTTTCTTCTTTGTATGTTTGTCTGGGGGGGGGGGGATGACTTCATTTTGAGCCAGGGCATGCCAGGTCTCCATCTTAAAACCTGTTTTCAGTTTTGGCTAGGGATTATATGAGATGGTGGCGAATGCCTCTGAGCATTTGCAGAGTCTCCATATTACCCCTAAGTAGGCTTCCCACATACAAAGGGGGACAAAGTGCCTATACCTTTTAACCATTGTATAGAACCAGGGTGGCCAAATTTGCTTAATGTAAGAGCCACTTACGATAAACTTCAGACGTTTGAGAGCCGCAATATTTAAGAAGCCTTTAAATTCTTAAATATATTTACTCACCATGAACATTAAACTTGTGTTTTTAATCCAGTGGACTCTTAAGTTTATACCTGATTAAGAAATTTTAAAGCTTTATAATTTCTTATTTACCTTTTTATATTAAATTGTGATGCAAAAAGGAACTCAGCCAACCTATTTCCGAGAGCCGCACGTTATAGGTCAAAGAGCCGCATGTGGCTCAGGAGCCGCAGTTTGGCCACCCCTGGTATAGAAGAAGGTTTTGGGCAGGTGCAGCTCATCATGGAAGGGTGCAAAAAGCTGCACCTGCCCAATTTCCTTCTTCTGTTCAATGGTTAAAGGCATAGGCACTTTGTCCCCCCTTTTTTATATGGTACCACTAAGTATGCTAAAGTAGGGAATGCTAAAGTAGGGAATCAAGAAATAAACGGAACAACAGGCAAGTTTGGCCTTGGAGTGCAAAATGAAGCAGGGCAAAGGCTAACGGAGTTCTGTCAAGAGAACACGCTGGTCATAGCAAACACTCTTTTCCAACAACACAAGAGGCGACTCTACACATGGACATCACCAGATGGTCAATACCAAAACCAGATAGATTATGTGCTTTGCAGCCAAAGATGGAGAAGCTCTATACAATCAGTAAAAACAAGACCTGGAGCTGACTGTGGCTCAGATCATGAGCTTCTTATTGCAAAATTCAGACTTAAACTGAAGAATGTAGGGAACACCACTAGACCAGTCAGATGTGACCTAAACGATATCCCTTATGAGTATACAGTGGAGGTGAAGAATAGATTTAGGGCATTAGACCTGGTAGACAGAGTGCCTGAAGAACTATGGACGGAAGTTCGTAACATTGTACAGGAGGCAGCAACTAAAACCATCCCAAAGAAAAAGAAATGCAAGAAAGCAAAGTGGCTGTCAGATGAGGCTTTACAAATAGCTGTGGAAAGAAGGAATGCAAAAAGCAAGGGTGAAAGGGAAAGATATAAACAACTGAATGCAGAGTTCCAGAGAATAGCAAGGAGAGATAAGAAGGCCTTCTTAAATGAACAATGCAAGGAAATCGAGGAAAACAACAGAATGGGGAGGACTAGAGATCTCTTCAAGAAAATTGGAGATATCAAGGGAACGTTTTGTGCAAAGATGGGCATGATAAAGGACAAAAAAGGCAAGGACCTAACAGAAGCAGAAGAGATTAAGAAGAGATGGCAAGAATACACAGAAGAACTATACAAGAAAGATCTGAATGTTCCTGATGACCACGCTGGTGTGGTCACTGACCCAGAGCCGGACATCCTAGAGAGTGAAGTCAAGTGGGCCTTAGGTAGCATTACTAACAACAAAGCTAGTGGAGATGATAATATCCCAGCTGAGCTACTTAAAATCCTAAATGATGATGCTGTGAAAGTGCTGCACTCAATATGCCAACAAATTTGGAAAACTCAGCAGTGGCCAAAGGATTGGAAAAGGTCAGTTTACGTTCCAATTCCAAAGAAGGGCAGTGCCAAAGAGTGCTCAAACTACCGCACAATTGCACTCATTTCACATGCTAGCAAGGTTATGCTCAAAATCCTACAAGCTAGGCTTCAGCAGTACGTGGACCGAGAACTACCGGACGTACAACCTGGGTTTCGAAGAGGCAGAGGAACTAGAGATCAAATTGCCAACATGCGGTGGATCATGGAGAAAGCACGAGAGTTCCAAAAAAACACCTACTTCTGCTTCATTGACTACACAAAAGCCTTTGATTGTGTGGATCACAACAAACTGTGGCAAATTCTTAAAGAGATGGGGGTACCAGACCACCTTACCTGTCTCCTGAGAAACCTGTATGCGGGTCAAGAAGCAACAGTTCGAACCGGCCATGGAACAACTGATTGGTTCAAAATTGGGAAGGGAGTACGGCAAGGCTGTATATTGTCACCCTGCTTATTTAACTTATATGCAGAGTACATTATGAGAAATGCAGGGCTGAATGAATCGCAAGCCGGAATCAAGATTGCCGGGAGAAATATCAACAACCTCAGATATGCAGACGATACCACCCTAATGGCAGAAAGTGAAGAAGAACTAAAGAGCCTCTTGATGAGAGTGAAAGAGGAGAGTGCAAAAGTTGGCTTGAAACTCAACATTAATAAAACTAAGATCATGGCATCTGGTCCCATCAATTCCTGGCAAATAGAAGGGGCAGAAATGGAAGCAGTAACAGATTTTACTTTTCTGGGCTCCAAGATCACTGCAGACGGAGACAGCAGCCATGAAATTAAAAGACGCTTACTCCTTGGAAGGAAAGCTATGGTAAACTTAGACAGCATAATAAAAAGCAGAGATATCACCATGCCAACAAAAGTTCGTATAGTCAGGGCGATGGTGTTCCCAGTAGCAATGTATGGTTGCGAGAGTTGGACCATAAGGAAGGCTGAGCGCCGAAGAATAGATGCTTTTGAACTGTGGTGCTGGAGAAGACTCCTGAGAGTCCCTTGGACTGCTAGGAGATCAAATCAGTCAATTCTAAATGAAATCAAGCCTGACTGTTCCCTGGAAGGACAGGTACTAAGGCTGAAACTCAAATATTTTGGCCACCTAATGCGAAGAGAGGACTCTCTGGAGAAGACTCTGATGCTGGGAAAAATTGAAGGCAAAAGGAGAAGGGGAAGGCCAAGGATGAGATGGTTAGACAGCATCACCGATGCAACAAACATGAAAATGAGCGAACTCAGGAAGATAGTGGAGGACAGGAAGGCCTGGCGGGATATGGTTCATGGGATCACGAAGGGTCGGACACGACTTAACGACTGAACAACAACAACAACAACCACTAAGTAACCGCAGCCACCCCCACTCCCAATTCTGAGTTTTTGGTAAAGACTTCCAGGACATAAGGCTGTGATATTCAGACAGGTTCGAGGCTGGGTTGGGAGTGGTAGGGGAAAGGAGCTAATCGGAAACCTCCAAAGTCTCTAGGTTCGTGTGCACTGCAGTGGTCTCTGTTGGGGAAAGCTAAACGCTTCAAAAGTGGGAATTACTGGTGGGGGAAAGATACCTTCCCCATAGATCTGGAAGGCCTTGACTTGCTCTTCCCTTTCTTCTGGAATCCCTTGCAGGTTCGGGTCTGGGTCTTTCCGGAGGGCACCAGGAATCACAGTGGTTCTATGCTGCCCTTCAAACGGGGTGCCTTCCATTTGGCTGTGCAAGCCCAGGTAAGAGATGTACTCTTGACTTACCTTCTTCAGCCCTTCACTGCAAGGCCCCTGAGCTCTGCCCCAAGAGCAGAGATTTTTGATGCTCAAAACCCCTGTGTCCAGTCAGCTGTGCAAATCTGCATCCTGTCTCTTAAGGTGCGTTATGTGGCTTGGTGGATATAGCTGACCTGCCTGCCTGCCAGCCAAAGGACAGCCCATCTGGTAAAAAGTTAGGTTTCCCAATCAGTGATGGTTGGTGCCATCAGGTGCGGTAACTCATGGTGACACCCCCATTAACTTTTATTTAAATGTACCGGATAACAGTGCAGGTCACCCAACAAATCAGTAACCAACAAAAAACCAGTGGCCAACTTGATGACACACATAACTGAATAAGACTTCTAGTGTTAACTCTGATACATAGAAATGAGAGCCGACTCATACGAACACCTTATTGGTTCCATGCTGTGTCATAATAACACCTCATTGGCTCTCGGAACAATCAGTCTCGCTGGTCAGCTTTGTATTAAGGAAATCCACTTTTTGTTAAGGCAGTTGTATTTTCTTTTTCTGATTATGTGGCCATAACATTTGGTAGAATATAGATAAGGAAAAATAAAATAAAATGCAAAGTATACACAGTGCTGGCTGTAAGCTTACACCCTGCTGAGCTGCTTAGGAGAGAGAGATTTTTTTGTATAACTTTTAGAGGATACTTGCTACACTACCCATTTCTCAAGGGTTATGTATAGTCTTCTAGGTGACCCTGGGCAAGCCTCTCTCTCAGCCTAGCGTACCTTGCTGTGAGGTTCCGCGCACCGGGGACCCCGGCAGCGGAGTAGCCCAGGCTCGATCGTCGTCCTCCGAATCCGGACTGGCGTACTCGACCTCCAGCGCGAGGGGTGCGGCTCAAGGCGGGCCCACCGCCAGGGAGTTCCTTCTGTTGGCCTCAGACGTGGCACAAAAAGGGGAAAGGGGTTACAGCACCCGTTGCCTTTCTCCCTGGCCTGGCTGGTGCGGCTACCCTCCGGCTGTCGCTCCGTCTCTCCAGCCTGCCGCTACCTAGCCCTCCTCCTCACTGGCCTTGCAACCCTCTTTATATACTCCTCCCTGGTTTAGGTCCCGCCCCTTCGCCTCCACCCCTCTCCCCGTCAGCCAATCCCACCAGCCCCCGGGGCTCCGGCCGGGTTTTCCCTGCTCTGGGAGGGCGGGGTCAGCCTCCCTGTGGGCTGCTGGCCGGTGCCGGACCCCCGTATCGGGCTGGGGCGGGTTTCCCCCTCCAGGTAAGTGCCCGTTGGGGTGGGGTGGCTTGGCGGGCGTCCATCTTCTCTGCCAACGCCGGCCTCCGCTGCGTCCCGCCCTGCTACATTGGGGCCGGGGTTGCTTTCGGGGCCGCTCGGCTCGGCGCCCAGCCGTGCCAGTCCCGCGCCTGGGCCGGCTCCCGGCCGGGCAGCCACCGGAGACTTGTGCGGCCCCGGGCCAAGCCGCGGGTGGCGCATCTCGCCCCGGCTTGCGCTGCTGGGGCCGATGGGGTCCGGCGGAGGGCCGGGGCTCGGGAGGCCGGGCGTTGCTCGTGGACGCGGCTGGCTGATGGTTTGGCGTGTCCCCGAGCGTCGCGGGCCTCCCGGCCCCGGATACTTGCATACTGGCCTACCTTGCAGGGTTGTAGGAATTACAACATGACAACTTACGTAAAAGGACTTTGAGCACTGAGGGGAAGATGAAGACAAAGTAACAAGTATTCGTAGGCTTTGATGGCAGGTGGCTCTAGCTATCAGCAGCATCCCGTCTGTTTTGGGTGGAGGCGGAATAAAGCTCTTTGGCATGTTGCAAAGCTGAGGAGAATGAGAGCAGAAGTGGTGGTGGTGGTGGATGATTAGGCTCCACCTCCTTGAGTCTTGTCTTTTCCTCGCCCCCTCCAGGTTCCGGTCATCCCAGTTGTGATTTCATCGTACCGGGATTTCTACAGTAAGAAGGAAAGGCGCTTTACCACAGGTGAGCCCAGTGTTCAGCTCTCAAGGGGCAGCAGGTTCAGTGGAGGGCAGGATTCAAATGTGGCTCACTTCCCGCGCAGGTCACAAGGGGAGGGTTTCCAGATCAACCTGGACGCGTGAAGGGGCCGCGGTCCTATGGGCCTGCCTCTGGCAATGCTACCGACCAACTAGATTTGGCGCCTTCTTCCAAGGAATGGGGAGGGGGCGGAGCTCAGTGGGAGATGGTCCAGACTCAATCCCTGGCGTGCCCAGGTAGAGCAGGGAAAGACTTCTCCATCTGAAAACGTAGAGAGCTGCTGCCTACCAGTGTAGACAACGCTGAGCCAGATGGGCCGGGGTTAGACTCTGCATAAGGCAGCTTCATGTTCAAATGTCCGTCTTCTCCATTTCCCTGCCATGCCTCCCTAACTCTCTTCTTCTTCTTCTTCCTCTTCTCACCTGACACAGGGCGCTGCACAGTCCAGGTCTTGCCTCCCATGCCCACACAAGGGTTGAATTCAGAGGACGTGCCAGCCCTGACGGACCGTGTGCGCCAGGCCATGCTTGTTGCCTTTGAGGGGCTCTCGGGGGAGCTGGGTGCCCCACAGTGACCCCCCCTTTCCCCAACTTCCAGCCCTAGAGAGTTACAGGGTGGGACTGGGAGCAGCTTACGCCCACAAGCAGCCACGAGGCGGGGCCAGAACAGAAGAGGGTGGCGCTTATCCCAACGGCAGAGTCGGGATCAAGAATGGCAGAGGCAGTGAGGGGAGCAGCCACGCCACAGCCAAGCATGGAGATGACGATGGGTTTGCAGCAGTGGGGTGGGTGGGGCTTAAATTGGCCACACCCACACAGAGCCATGTAGGCGGAGTTGATCCCAGCCATGCCCATTGCCACCTTCAGTTTCGGACCAGAACCCTAGCGTATTCTCCTCACCCTCCCCTCCACACCCAGGTAGGTGGCACAGTCTGTGCCAGTCTTCTCCCTCCCTCCCTCCCTCTCCCTTTTTGTTGATGTGAACTGTTTCCCTCGAGCTTCTTGGACTCGACCATTCCAACCCTCCTGCAGGGGAGTAGGTTATGGGCTGACGCGGCATACGCACTGTACAGACCGGAGCCACTCCTTGAAACCCTGCAGCAGGAAGCGGAGAAAGCTGTGAACTGAGCCACCCTAGCCTTGCAGAGGGGATGGTGGTTAGAACGGACTTCAGAATGTGTTCCTGATGGATGTCGCAGACTGATCCACTCCAGCCTTTCATCAGGGGTGTGTGCATATGTACACGCGCATGTGTTTTGACAGTGAATGACACTACTGACCGATCCACTCCATTTGCCTGTGGAGGGAGCAGGACTAGAATGAGCCACTCCAGGCGTCCTGAGAGGGGAGTTCTGGACTGACCCACCTCAGCCTGCCAGGAGGAGGCTGGGTTTGGGTGCACCCGAAGAGGACCTACTTGAACTGAATGAAGGTTCCAATAAAATCATGGACTGAACCACCTTCGTCTCTGAAGGGGCTCGATAGGAGGAGGAAGCAGGAAGATTGTGGTTGTGTGTGTGGCTCCTTTCCTTCCCCTGATGGAGCAGGGGCCGATGACAAAAGGGGAGAACCTTTTGGGGAGGGGGATGAGATCATGTGGATTGCTCCAGCAGAAGCTTGTTTGGGGGGTTGCCTTGGGCTGTCTCCGTTTGGGGTGGCGCAGGAGGGGAGGGGGAATGATGGGTGCTGCCACAGCGGGGTGCAAGCGACAGAACACAGGTTGCCTAACAGTCATGCTATTCAAGGCCTCTCTTTTTTTTCCCCAATATTGGAAAATACCTTAAGTCCCTGGAAGGGAGGCAAACGCCCCCTTGTCCCAAGGCCAAAGTGGGATGGATAAATGTAGCCAGCGCCCTTGCCTAGCAGACATTAGGGGGAGGGGGTGCTGGAGTACTTTGCGATGACCAGAGCTTGGGGTGGTCTGTCTTCCCTTTTAGTTAGAGAGCAGTGGAGAAATGGGCAAGGAAGACCAAAGTACTGGGCTGAGGCTGGAACAGGTTTGAATGCAGCCCTTGTGTGGACCTGGGAGGAATGGCGGGTGGGGTGGGGTGGGGGTTCCTAGGCCGAATACAGCTTGGGGGGCACAACGGGCATGGCTCGGTGGCATGAAACTGGAGGTGTCCGTGTGAAGGGATCTGCCTCTTTGTGGGTGGGGGCAGGAATGACCATGTTTGGGGTGGAGAAAGAGTCTGGAGATGTAGACGCCCTGTCTTGCTGCTACAGATCAAGCAGCAGAATGAGAGATGGCAGCTACTGGGAGTTGGCATGCAAATGCTGGGGGGGGGCATTTATACTGTGGGTATGACTGGTTGTGGGGCAGAAGGAGAAGAAATATCCACCTGTGATTGCTTGGCAGGTGGGGGAAGCCGGTTTATACTTACTCATGGGGTAGAGGGGATTGGGGTTTTGCCAAATTTTCCCTGGTTCAGTGGGGAAGGGGGGAAACTGCCTCTGCTTCTCTTCTGCCTCTACGGGAATTTTCTCCCTTGATATTTCTGCCCTCTCCCTGGTTGGAGACCCCATTGCCCATCCTCCCACAAGATGCCCTTCCCTGGGAGAGAGGGGAGAGTGACTGGGGGGGGGGGGAACAATGAAGAAAGGGCCATCACCAAGACCCATGTTCCCAAGACCTTCCTGCTTTTAATAAAGACCCTCAAACGAAGCCCCTGTCCGTTCCTTAGTCTCTGTGTGATGCTTGTATCCTCCCTCCCGGCTCCTGTTAGTCTCCCTTCAGAAGGCCGTTTGTGGTGGAGGTGGAAAGAGTGCTGCAAGGGAAACGTATGTTGTGCTTCCAGCCCTGGAATTGGTAAAATGGAGGCCCTCGTGCCATTACAGCTGTCAAGGGGAAAAATCCCTAAAACCAGCAGTCGTGTTGCATTTGATGGCAACAGTAATTACAGTAATTGATTAGGTGGAGGATGACGGACATCGTGAGCTCCTGTACCCCAGTAGTGGGCACAGTAGCGAAGGTGTCCGTGAACTGCGTCCTTGTGAAGAAAATGGAGTGACTTTTGGCACATGGGGCTGTCCCAGTTGCACAAAGCGTGCTCGGCAACCTTGCACACCAGCACTGTGCAGTAGAGGTGACCTTGTAAACTGTGCCCTGCCAAGCCTATCGGGGCATTCACTCAACCTGTGCTTTTCTGCCTGCGAAACCTGGAGGGGTTGTCACGTGGCTGGTGGATTTCAATTCATAGCTGGGGCAGGAGGGCTGCCTGCTGGATCAGAAGGCAGGCAAGGTGTCTTGTTGGTGCAGCAGGCCTGTTGTTGTAATGGGCTGAGCCTCGCTGTGCAGGCAATTAACGGGTCCTCTTATTGCATCCTCACACAGCAAGATGCGATGTCATGACAGGCTCACGCCTGGTTTCAACCTGGGAGTTTGCACTTCGAATGGGTTTCCTAGCATGATTTTGGGGGGCATAGGTATTGTCACCACCATGCAAGATGTGTGTCGATTTCCCAGTGCCTGGATTCTGGGAGAGCTGGAGGCCAGTGTGCGTCGCAATATTGAACATGCCAGCAACTCACCCTCCGTATAGATGGGGGAGCAGTGGCTGGTTTAATCTTCAAGTGCCAATCACTGCTTGGGGAAGAGGGATGGTTAGCCAGCTTCTGCTGGTTGACCAGGTAGCAGGAGTGTAGTGGCCGGAGCCGGAGGGGAATAAGGAAGGATAGGAAACTGCCACACAATACCATTCTACATGCTTCCCTCCTCGTGTCTTTTTGTCTGGTGTGGATTATACAGTACGCTTCAAGGGACTGTTCTCTTTAGGGATACGCAAAATGGTGAGAAGAAATTCGGATTTGAAGCCCATTTTCCTGGGCGTGAATAATGGAGCTCAGTCATTCTCTTGGTATTCTCATACTGACTATGTTAATTGCTCTGTTACAGGTCCTGAATGCTTTCAGGCAGAAATACATTCGGCCCTTCGTATCTGCGAAAATCTGCAGATGCGTGCGCAACCAGAAGTCGCTTCCAATCACGTATTTCTTTTATAGGCATTTTACAAGTTTAGAAAGCGGCTCAAGAAGCGGGCGGTGGGCCCGTGCGGCTGTTAAATAAGGTACTGTGGCGCCGCCCGTCCCCCCCCCCCAGTGGGATCCCTCCTCCGCGGATGGCCATCTGCAGATAAGTCAAATCCGCGGACGGCTAGTCTGCGGATAAGGAGGGCCTTCTGTATCTCCCTCTCAGCCATACTGCATCATAGAAGCTCATGTAGTCTAATGGTTACGCCAAGAGACCGTGTTTGTGCAGGTGTGTTTACAGGAGTTAAAGTAGTGTGAGAAACAAGTCCCACTTGTTTCAATGACACTTAAAAAAAAAAAAAAGCAGAAGCACTTTCTGGAGGACCCTTCATCTTTAGCTTCCTTTGGGGCAGCTTTTAACAGCAGCCCTGGTTTCCCCATGAAAACCTGTGCAAGTTGCTGCCAAGAGCCGTTCTCTGTTCAGAAAGTTAGGACAGGCTGCCTTGCTCTTGTGAGCCACGGATTCTGAAACGGAGCCCTGGATGGCACCAGTGGTGAGCCACGTACTGTTGCTGATGGAGGGGCTGCAGCTCAGTGCCAGCCTGGGCATCTGCCTTGCACCCAAAAGGGTCCCTGGCTGCTCCAGGTAGGGCTGGGAGGGACCAGAGCCATTGCCAGTCAGCGTAGGCAACAGGGAGCTGGAGGGACCAGTGCTTTGAAGTGCTGGGAGTCGTCTAACTTCCTTTGCTCACTTGGAAAGAACACGGCTCAGGCTTGACAACCAGCTTCCTGAATAGATGCTGCAAAGATGGAACTGGGGCTGGTGAGTCCTCAGCACTCTGCCTCCCACCTTCATGGCCTGTTGCCACATCTTCCATGGTCGGGCTCGGCTCGGCAGTGCTTCTTCGGGGTAGATGTGATTGCAATTTACGATACCTGGATGAGATGAGGTAGGGGTGGGTGGGCGGAAGAGCCAGGTCCAAATCAAGTAAGATGAACCGTAGTGGTTCACGAACACTGATGTGGAAGGACTTGATGGAGAAGGAATTGGTTTCAGGGATACAGCAGGATATGCTATTAAAAATGTGGCTTGCCTTACAGCGCAATCCTATTCATGTTGACTCAGAGGTAAGTAAGTTCCACTATATTCGATGGGGCAGCTTTATCAGATTATGTTCTGTCCAGTCCATTAGTCAGCTTGGTGACCTTGGTCAGCTTGGTGAGCCTGTAAGAGGCTCACAACCTTGCCTTCTCCTGTTCCAGAAACTCAGATATACTGCCTCTGATTATGGAGGTTCCACTTCAAGCTACCCTAGCTAAAAGTGAAGTTTGCTCCATTTCCTCCCCCCCCTTCCCCCAAAGAAATCTAGCTCGAAAAATGGTCTAATGTTTAATTAGAGCAGAACCTTACTAGACATGTTGGTGCCACAGAATAAAAACAACCCCTTTCCTTGGACCAACTACTATTAATGCTGGTAAATAACTTTACATTTTTAATAAAATACTTTCTATGCTGCCAGAGATGACCAGTCCACCCAGTCTAACATTCTGCCTCCCAACAGTGTTCAATTAGAAGATGGCTCTAGGACAGTGGTTTCCAACCTGTGGGTCGGGACCCCCAAGAGGATCGTGAAGCAGTTTCTGGGGGGGGGGGTCGCAGAGTGTTGACTGGATGGCCACACCCAAGATGGCGGCTCAGTCCTCTTTCCCCCCCCCCTCCACTGCAGAGAAAGAAGCGTCTGATGCTCTCTTGGGGCTTGTTTGCTCACCTTGTGTTAATTTCTGCTTACCTTTTAGCATCTCTGTTACTATTAGCTCACTCCTTCCCCCTCCCCCAAATGGGGCTGCTTATGAGTACAACTTTAAAAATGTGATTTATTTTAAAAAGTGTGATTTATTAAACAGTGTAATTTATTTAAAAAACAATGACATAACTTCCTGCTTAATGACATCACTTCCGGCCCTAGGTCTTAGGGGGGTCCCCACAGATTGTCATTCTACAAAAGGGGGTCCCAATGCTAAAAAGGTTGGGAACCAATGCTCTAGGATGTGCACGGGCAGGACATAATGGTGATATTCCCCCCCCCCTTTATTCTTACCATTTGGTCATTTTGTATCCTTTGCCCCTCTCTTCAAAGAGCTCAGGGCACCACGAGGTTATCCCTTTTTGTGCTCACTTGTGAAACAGGGTAATGCTTTATTTAGGAACAACCCCCCCAAAAAAAAAAATCAGTGAATTTTTGAGTTCCACAAAACTCTTCATCAGGCAAGCAAAAGGAAAACCCATAAACGTCTCCATTAGGTATGATAAACTGAAGACTGCTGGGGCTTTAACAACATGCTCCCCCTGCCTTTCTCCCTCCCCTGCTTCTGCGTACCATCTGCCGGGTGAAGAGTTCTGTAGCAACTGAAAGCTCACTTTTTGATACTCTCTTTCTTGCTCTCGGTTGGCCCTAAGTGAATAACATGTTGCCCTACTTTGGACGGGCAGGCGGGATCAGATGATCTGAGTGTACCTGGGCGGAGGGGCTCCCATGACCCCCCAGACTGAGTAAGCACCGCCCAACCGCCAGGGACAGAGGCGGAGGGAGCCGCAGGGCTTAGTTCCTCAGCCCAGCACCAGCACGGCCAGTCCAGGCACAGAACAGACATCCCTAACTAACACCCCAGGAAGGCCCAGGCCCTCAGGGGATCACAGACTGGGATGAAATCCGGGCAGGATTCACCAAATCATGGCGGAGAGCATCAGCGCCTCCCTTGCCTCACACGTGCCCAGCGCGAGGAGGAAACGCGGGCTGCACGCAAGTGGCCATCTTCTCCCGCAGGAGCAGCCCAGTACTGCCCCCCGATCACATGAGAACAAGGGCCAGAAGCGGCCACAGACCTGGCCCAGGGCCCCCGCTGCCTCGCCAGGAGCACAAGGGCCAGTCTGAATGGGGGTCAGCTGGACGACTACCCCTCAGCAGGCTTTTCTGCAGAAGAAGCGGAAGCTCTCCAAGGAGGAACAAGACACCTCTTGGAGAAGCTCTCCAAGGAGGAACAAGACGCCTCTTCTCTCTCCCCCCCCCCCCCAGTTCTTCCAGCAGATGTACCACAAGGTCCTGAGAGTCTTGGAACTCCGGCACAGCAAACAACCCGAGGCAGCGGGTATGTCAGCAAAGATGTGGGGATCCAGCACCGCATTTCCCGTGCAGCAGGAGAATTCCCCCGCGATTCCCATGATCCTCCCAGCCCTTCCGGCTGCTTCTGGAGAAGGAGTGGTCAAATCCGGCCAAGGGTAGAGAGAACCACAGACCCTCCACTAGCGTCTATTCCCCCTAGCAGCGCGTGGAGACATGGAGCAGCTGAAGGTCCCCCGAGTGGACGCCCCCCATCGCAGCACTGGGCTCCTCTTCCATATTGCCCTTAGACAGCAATGGCTTCCCCGAGGACGCCGTGGACAGAAGAATAGAGATGGCTGCCAGGAAGGCCTTCAACGCCTCTGCTAATGCCCTGCGCGCTTCTGTGGCCAGCTCCCTCCTTGCGAGAGCATCCTACCTTCTGGACCCAGGAACTGCTGGACCAGTACGACATCCCAAAGCAAGCCAGGAGCAAACAAAAGAAGATCTCATTAGCAACGGCTTTCATCGCAGACGCCTCTTCAGGTGCCCTCCAGTCTCCGCCAGAGCAATGGCAGAAGACAGGGCAGTGCGCAGAAACTCCTGGTGGAGGCCAAGGTAGTGGGGGGTTCCCTTCTGGGGGGGGTAAACTATTTGGGGATGCGCTGGACCCCATGCTAGTTGAAACCGAGGACGAGAGGAAGGCCCTTCCCACCAGAGAGAAGGGGAATCGCCAGCACAGACACCGGTCCTTTCGGCCCATTCGGGCCTCCAGGCTTAACACTCCACGACACAGCAATAACAGCAACAGCAGATGACCCAGGCTGGTCCGGCAGCCAAGCAAGCCCAGCTTCAAGGGGAATTCACAGGTAAGCTCAAATTTCCCTGCTCTAGCCTATCCAGCAATCCCCATGGTAGAGGATTTGAACCCAGAGCTCTCTGGATCTAGCCAGAGACTACATGACAGAGAGACTCTGGTTCCAACTCCCCCAAAGTCCTGCTTTACTTTGAAGTCCTGCTGAAAGCAATAGGGGGGCTTGTACAGTTGCAGGGCCTGTCCTTTGCAGGCAGAAGGTTGGCTCAGGTTCACTCTCCAATGCCTGTAGCCACCATACTTCGGACTGGAATACTGCTGCCAGTCTGTGATCTGGATGGATCGCCCAACGTAAGGCACAAGTAGACTTACAACGTAATCCTACCCAGCTCCTCCACTGGTGCAGCCAGCGGGGGAGGGCAGAATGGGATTTAAATCCCTTTTCCCTTCCAAAGGCTCCTGTTCTGCCCTCCACCACTGCTGCACCAGTGGAGGAGCTGGGTAGGGTTGCGTAGGGATGTGGATCAAGTCTCTGACTCCAAGTCTCAAGTCTTTGCCCCCAAGTCCCGAGTCTTTGGTTGTGAGTTGTGAGTCCCTTATCTATTTAATGGGGGAAATGGGTTTAAACTTGAATAAAATTGGACTTGTTGTAAAAGCTCCAAGTCTCGAGTCAAGTCTTTCTAGTCTTTTACCATTGCCGAGTCAAGTCATTGACGTGACTTGTGTCCGACTCGAGTTCTGAGTCAATAGACTCAAGCCTACATCACTGGGATTGCGCTGTTAAGCTACTTGTTCCATTGGTCTCAACAATCATGATGACTAACTTTAGCTTGATTGTGGCCTCTCTTTTTGAGATATCATGGGTAATAGCCATAAATGGATTTCTCCTCTATGGTTCAGTCTTTGTTAAAGCTGGGACAGAGATGTCACAAAATCCAGTTGTGATGAGTTTCACATAAGTTATTTATGTGTGCTGGGAAATACGCAGAGGTACAGGGAACTCTTTTTCAATCATAGATTCAAAGCTAAATATAAATAGATGAATAAAAGATACACCATTTAAAATGTGATATGAACAAATTAAGAGCTTTTCAAGGCAAAGGAATGGAAGGAGTTAAAGAGGAACTGTTCGATGGATTAGAGGCTGTTTGGCTTTGCCAGGGAGATCAGTTTATGCAACTCACCAGAAACAAAGTGATGAAAAAAAAATTGTGCAACAACTAGGGGAAAGAGGCCAGTCAAGAAATATAAACTAGTCTTCCTTGTTTCAGCAAGGAAATACAGAGAAAGGGGTGGGAAATGAAAACAGAGTGCAGGGGGAAAAAATACCAAGAATAGTCGCCTACACAGGCCACATCACTACTTAAGCAGTGGCCACGATCCAGCCACAGTTGAGAGCACGTTTTAAGTCCCATTGATTTCACAGAGAAAGTTAAGCATGTGGTTAAATCGCTTCCATTATAATCCCGAGGACTCTAATGTGCTTGACTGTGCCTGGATCTCATGATCTCAGTTTGGGCTTTGAATGCCTACTGAAGAGTTCTGTGTTACTAAAAAGCTTGCTTTCAGGAATTCACCATTTGGTGAAGCCATTAACAAGTATAGAAGCCTTGCTCTGAGTACAGGTGGGCCCCCATATTCGCTATCCACGGTTTCAGTTATCCACGGATCGCGGGGACCCCCCCTAGGCTTTTACTTTTTCCCCCAGTAAGCTTTGTTTCTTCCTTAAACAAACAGGAGAAGCAGCCTCTGACTGCTTATTGCAGGCAAGTAGAACGAGACTAAGTCCTGGAGAGGCTCTGCAAGGTTAACAGAAACCTTGCAGAGCCTCTCTAGGACTTAGTCTCGTTCTACTTGCCTGCAATGGAGGCTGCTTCTCTTCTCTGTCTGTTTTAAGGAAGAAACAAAGCTTGCTGAAAGAAAAATAAGAGCTGGGGGGGGCACACACACCTGCCCACAGGGGAGGCAGGGCAGGGGCCCCTCAGGAAACCATGGAGGGGGTGTTTGCTCCTATCCACGGTTTCAAGTATCCACGGAGGGTCCTGGAACATATCCCTCCGTGGGGGGGGGGGGTACTGTATTTTGCTTTTAATCCATGAAAGGCTTGTGCCCACTAGCTTAAATAAGGGAGGAGATATTAACAAGAGTGTCATGCGGCAGCCACCAGCATAGGGTCATTAGGTAGGCTGGATTCCTGTGGGTCCAGTGTGGGTCCAGGATGATGAAGGTATCACCGGGCAATGTCATAGCCAAAGCCGTTTTTCCCATTCTGACAGGCACCTGGAAACAAGGATGCAGAAGCAAAAGATTCAGATTACAAAAGGGGGTGGGGGAGAGAGACAGAAGGGGGGGGCATAGTTCAGTGGCACTACACCTGCTTTTGCATGCGGGGGGGGGGGGGGCGGCGGCAGCAGTTCAATCCCTGGCTGGCAGCATCTCTCCAGAAAAGAGAGATGCTCTGCACCCCTGGGGAGCCGCTCGCTAACAGTTCGTGCCAATAATACTGAGCTAGAGGGACCGAGGACATAGGAAGTGGCTTCAGAGAAGGCTGCCTGCGGAAACCGCCCAGCACTTCAGTACCTGCCACCCTTTTGCTGGACCTGCTCTTGATGAACGTCAAAGGTACGTCTGCTGCATCAGCTGTGTTCGAGTGGGGGGACTGTTTCCTCCTGGGGCAAACAGCAGGCACAGGGAGGGGGGACAATCCACATTTGGTGGGGGGCAAAGAACTAAAGCTCCCTCCCCTCCCCCCCCCCCCCGCTGCAGTAGTGATCCAGATCAGTCCCTCAGCTGTTGAACAAGGAAAAATAAAGTTTTCTCTGTGCCAGGTGCAAGGGAGTGGCGACTGGACACAGGTTATCTTGTTGTCTCGTGTGCTCCCTGAGGCATCTGGTGGGGCCACTGTGTGACACAGGAAGCTGGACTAGATGGGCTTTTGGCCTGATCCAGCAGGGCTCTTCTTATGTTCTTATGTTCTTATGTTCACTACGGGGCCAAGTTGGGCATTGTGTGCGACGGGTCACTGGGCTCCAAGGTCTCTTGCATGCAGAGCATATGCTCTGCTGCCTCGGAGTGTGAGCTATACTGAACTAGCCTGCATTGCCCCAAAGCAGCAAGGGAGATACGTGTGTGGAAGCAGCTTCTCCGGGGGTAGCTGCACACCAGGATGAACAGCTGCTGCGTTGCCATTGCAGTGCTCCTCTGCTCCCCCACCTCCCCAGGATCCGGCTGGAGGGTGAGGGGTGTGCATCGTTCGATGGAGCCACCAGGGTTTGCAGAGTGCAATCGGGTTTACGGGTTCATCTTGAGACTTATACTGCTTCCTCCTCACCCTCCACCAGGGAGGTGCTGGGGGTGTGTGTGGAAGCAGCTACTCATCCAAATGCTTTCAAGGCACACGTTTCCGGGGCCCCGTTGTGTGACCATGGTCTGGTCTTTCCAATACTCACAGTCTCCCAGTTTCTCTTCAAGGAAGTGGAGCTGATCGCTGAGCGATTCCACCTGGTCCAGGTAGCGAAGGCGACTCCATAGCTCTTTCAGCTGGGTGGGTTCCAGTGGAGGTGGCAAGACAGAAACGGCCCTCTCCAGTCGCTGCAGAGAAGGGGGGGGGAGAAGAGCGAGGGGAATGCCAGCTGTCCTTGGTCAGCACACCAGGCCCCCCTCCAACCAGCGCTTCATTCGCCTTCCCCACAACACACTCCTCTTATGGAAACCCCGACATAGGGCCAGGTTGGAGGGGAGGCCTGACTGACCACCCTCACACGATTGCACATTCCCCACTTCCCTGGCTAGGGAGACGGTCCAAAGGGCAGCACTATCTGGCTTTGTGTTTACCGTGGATGAGACAAGGAGAGAGGGCAAAGAGTGCACACTGTGTGGTGTTAGGGGAATATTTGCTTTATTATTGATTTATTTCTGTATTTATATACCGCCTTTCTTATCCTCAGATTGCTCTTCAGATCATCCTAAAAGACCAGGAGAGAATAATGTTGCATGAAAGGTGTTGGTTGCTGCTTTTCTGTGTCTTCAAACTTTTAAAAAACTGAGGTGGGGATAGGATGAGGTTGGTCTCAATTTAACAGCACAAACCTATGCATGTCTACTCAGACTACTAAGTCCTATTGTGTTCAATGGGAACGTGTGTCGAGGATTGCAGCCTAAGACTACGCTGCCCATGAGGGGTTGTTGTTTGCTCCTCCTTGGCCTGAGAACTGGGATGTAACAAGAGAGTTCCTCTTTTTCAGCTGTGAAATGGTTTTCGCCTCCTGCCCCCACTGCCACCGGAGGCAGCCCTGCAAATAATGCCCTGCAAGAGCATCTCACCTCTTCCAGCTGTTCCAGTTTTGCTTGAAGCTCCTGAATCTCATTGGAAATCCTCTCTTCTTGAGTCTCCAAAGTTTGCACTGGGAGGAGAGAAGGGAGTGGTGGGAAAGAGTGTATGAGTAGGGTTGGAACAAGGGATCATACATCCAAACCAAGGGGTTCATCTGGTTGCCGGGTGTTGGGGTTTAGCTTCCTTCTGAGCCTGAGGGACATGGTAGATGTAACATGGGAGATGCAGGAATGGTTGATCTCCTGGCTTCTTTTGATTGGCCTAAAAGCAGCCATGGGGGGGGGGGAAGAGAGCAAATTGAATCATGTCTGCAGTGCTGGGGGGGGGGGCTTAATCTTTTTCCTGCACTTTTGCTCCAGTGGAAAGTCCTCCTATTCATCTTGTACTTTCTTCTCCTCCATAGCAGCTTCCATGGACTATTTAAATTGTATTTATTTATTTTTGAGCATTTTATTATATCCCTTCTTTTGGTCAGAGAAAAATCCTCAGGGCAGCTTACAGTTATTAAAGTGTACAACTTACAATTCATGGACATTTTTTTTAAATAGAACAGAAATAAAAGCAACCGTTAATCATCTAAAACTAGAACAGTTGCTAAAAGCACCACAGGGGGCATAAAGTCCCAGAAGGGAGATGTGGTGAGAGGGGGTCGTTCGCTTTAAGAGAAAAATCCGCATGTGCATCTCGCTCGGCCATCCTGACCCCTGCAACCTGCACATCCTCAGGAGCCGCATAGCTCGGATGTGTGTTGGGAACACCAGGATCTGACCTTGGCCTAGGAGGTGAAGAAAGAGCCAGGAAGGAAATGATGACCAGCACCCTGCTGCTGAGTTTTCGCTAACACCTGGCTAGCAGTGCCTGCCTGGCTGACCCCAGCGTTCCTATCTTTGAACAGACCAATCAAACCAGCCTAATTTGGAGGCATTGAAAGGTCACCGCGAGAGAGCTGGCTAGCTTGGAGCAGGCACACTTTGTTCTGGCACTTTCAGGGTTAACTTGGACACTGTTGGAGCCACCCCTTCCTGGCTGGAAGGTGAACCAGAGACCATCGGATTCTGAGAAGCCTCCAACCAAATATCCCATGGTGCAAGTCATGCTAGACAAGGAAACGGTCTAGGTCGTCGCGTTAAGATTTGTGGTTTTCATTTTGCCTCGAATGCTGACCTGTTTTTGTCTAATTGCAAGTGTTTGTTTTTAGCAATGTGTCCTTTTCTAGTCCCTTGTTTCTGTTTGCCTTTTTTCAATAAATTCTCGCAACTGTTACAGGACCGTTTCTTTCTATCCAGGTTCCAGAGCAACAAGTGACCTTCCCTCCTTGTCCCTGAGAGGGCCACTCAGTCCTAATGCAATGCAGGGCAAATGCCAGTGCTCAGGAGTGGGGATTAATTAGCTCAGCATAGGCTCCCTTGAATTGCTCCTTGAATTAAGCTCAGCTCAGGCTCCCTTGAATTGCTCCTTGAATTAAGCTCAGCTCAGGCTCCCTTGAATTGCTCCTTGAGTTAAGCTCAGCTCAGGCTCCCTTGAATTGCTCCTCCTTTCTGAAGTCGAGATCACAGAGGAGGGACATGGGGGGGAGATAAATCCCCTCCACCAGCACCTTAACTAATCCAACTTCCCCACCCCTGCAGCTGTGTGTAAGCAAATAGAAGGGCCCCTTGGAAATCCAGTTGCACATCTCCCGTGATGACCCCTGATGGTCTCCCGATGGTCTAGTTTGATCTAGATGGTCTAGTTTGGTCTAGATGACTCCCATGATGGTTTAGTTTGGCCATCAGAGTCTCCAGGGCAAACTTCAGGGGAAGAACCTGGGAGCCCAGGGGGCAGCAGCCTGTCTTCCTTCATCCCGTCCTCTCAGCCACCTTCTGCATTCTAAAATTCAAACCATCCCTTTTTCTAGCATGTGCTCCTAGTCTCAGTATCCTGGCTCTTTCTGTAGGGGATTGAACGACTGAGAGGTAGACATAAGAAGATCCCCGCTGGATCAGGCCAAAGACCCATCTAGTCCAGCTTCCTGTGTCTCACAGTGGCCCCACCAGATGCCTCAGGGAGCACACAGTCAACAAGATAACCTGTTTCCTGTTGTCACTCCCTTGCACCTGGCACAGATAACTTGTTTCCTGTTGTCACTCCCTTGCACCTGGCACAGAGAAAACCTACTTGCATCAAGAACATTATTATATATTCAGAAAAACATAGGTAGGAGGGTAATAATCCTGCACCAAAGATAAGCCCTCAGGCTGCTGAGAGGTTCCACCCCTTCTCGGCTTTGGGTGGCCAGGTTCTTGACCCAGAAACTCAAGCGAGTTTCTGATACTCGGGAGGCCCTGTGTCCCTGGCTCAATGTGGTGTGTTTTTGCCCGGCTGAGCCAAGGAAAAAAAAGCAGAATTCAACACTGCCAATGAAGCAGATTTGTGCGTGTTGCCTGATTTTGCATAGATGACTCTGCAAGTCAAGAATAAGTTTGGGGAGGGGCCACAGCTCATGACAGAGCAGCTGCTTTGGATGCAGAAGATGCCAGTTCAAGTCCTGGCGTCTTCCAGCAGGACTGGGAATGACGCCGTAGGAAACGCCTGGGAGCCTCTGCAGTCGTCATACTGAGCGAGGTGGACCAAAGTAGAAAGCAGCAGCAGCACCCTAAGTTGCCCAAGGCTGCAATTCCATCATGCACTTTTCCCAGGGAGTAACGGCCCAATCCTGTGTACTAATCCGCCTCCGGAGTGTGCACTCCGCAGGTGGAAGGTGCCGTAAACACGCTATAAAGCGCGTTTTCAGCACCCGTGGAGTAAGGGCCGCTGACGTGCAAGCCAGCAGCCTGTACTCTGTCTCCTAGATGACTCTGCAGCCGCCAGTGAAGGTAAGATATGCACCTGTTGGTGCAGGGGTGGGGTGGCCATTGGGTGAGCCGGCCCGGGAGGGTGCGGCGAGTGCTGCCAATATCCTGCTCCTGGGCTCGGCGGCCCTTTCCCTGCTGCCCCGGATATATATCAGCTCGAGAGCCGACGTACATCCGAGGAGGCCCATTGGGGTTGGGCAACCCTACACCTAGGGGAAGGGGACGAATGTCCCCTTCTCCTGACGAGTCCCTGGGCCGCGCCGGAGCGGCCCAGGAACGGCTGAAGATCCTGCGGCCGGCCCTATGGGCTGCCCCATACCAATGTGACTGGTATACAGGTGCAATGCCTCTGAATAAGGAAGTTCTGGTTAGTTATCATAGCCAACAGCTGCTAATAGACCTATCTTCATCTCCGTGAATTTGTCCAGTGTTAAAACCATCTAAGCTAGCAGGTCACCATATCTTGTAATTAATTATGAGTTCTGTCAAAAGGACTTTCTTTTGTCTGTTCTGAATCTACTGTCAATCAATTTCATTGTGTGACCTCAAGTGGTAGTGCTCTTGCAGATAAAGGGAGTTAGCCAACAGTGGGTGGGGTAGGATTGGGACAGCCGAGAGAGGAAAGGGTTAAAGCCCCCCTCTCTCAATGGATCCCTCTCCCTCCAGTGGTTGCTATTTATTTTATGAGGGCCAAAGTACCCATTTAACACAACATCCTTTGTGGCAGCAAAGAGTCTTGTGGCATCTGAGGCTGTAGACCTTTGTCTATAGTAAATTTATAATGCCACAGGGTCCTTTGATAGTTAGAATGATCATAAACATTCTATGACATCAGAGCAGCTCAGGAAGAATCAGCAAAATGGCTTCCCTCGGTACAGATACAATATGTGGGAAACAAACGTTTGTTGCTTTCCAAAGCACTATTGTGAAAGAGAAAACAAAATGTGCGACAGCCTCCTCGTGCCCCAAAGAGCCCAGTCACTATGGTACCCACCATTGCTGCCAAGCACAGGAGCTGCCTGAGCTGTAGGAAGTGGCTGGCAGCTCTTACCATCTGGCTCCAGGGCATAGCCAGGGTCACATTGGCAATGGTAGCTCCCTGCAGTGTTAAGACAGCGTTGTGCGCAGAGAGCCACGGGTGCACGGCACTCGTCCACATCTAAACCAAAAGAGGGAAGAAGGGCAATGGGTTTAGGGGTCTGCATGGCCGTGAAGATACTGTGAGTTGAGGCACAGGACATATCATCATAGATAGGGCAGAAATACTGCACGAATGGGTCTCATTCTTAGTGACATGACATGGCTATCTAATGGCTGAGGGAGAGGGGTGACTAAGTGGGAGCTGAACTTTTAAGGACAACTCCTTTGAGTTAAGAGATCATATGATATGGCAGGCTGCACATGGATCAAGGACTGGTGGCCCCTGAGCCAAATAAATCCACCCCCCCATGCCAACATTTGGGGCAATGATACTCAGCAGCATGTCATAGGGGACAAGAGGGCTATGGAAAGATGGGGCTGCCTTGGCCCATTACCTCCGTTCCCTTGTCAAAATGTCCCTCTAGCAAAACTACGTGTTGACCAGGGCTATAGGGCTATAGTATAGGGCATAACTTAAGGGACCCTGAGACCCAAAGGGATGTGCAGCCTTGCAAGACTCAGCAGCTTCACGCCTTGGGCAATGGGAGCTTTTCCCCAAACCCTGTTGTTGTTGCCAGTCAGTTTTCAAACACAACGCAGCAGCAGCGGTAAGGGCCAGAATTTTGATTTGGAAAAATTAAATGAAAATGGTCATTGTCGGGTTCAGCACAGCTTGTCAGATCCTGCCAAATGCAAATACATAAGGAGCAAGAGGCAGTGGATTGGAAGGGGGAGAGAGCCGGGCGAGGAGCCATGACTCCACTTACCAACATGGCAGTAGCGCCCACCCCAGCCTGGCTGGCACTGGCACTGGTTTGGCTGGGCACAGATGCCCCCATTCTGGCATGGCTTGTGGCAAACAGCTGGAGAGGGAGAAGAGAGGTGCGTCTATACATATATTTTGGACAGCATTTTGACTAGCGATGCTAAAAATGTCCTGTGTCACTCTGAAATGTACCACTTTTGCAAACTGTTAACATGGAAGAGAGTCTTTTCTATCATCAAATATACACTGTGTGTTTGCCATATGAATAAAAAACCACGTTGGCAGGAAACGCAAGAAGCAGTTTAAGAGCCCAGGGTACAAACAGGCAGAACAGGAATTCCCAAACTGGGTGCCATGAGAAACAAAAACAACAAAGGTTCCTATAAGTATCAGGAAGTGGAACTCCATGAAAATTTGGGTTTGGCGTCCAGTTCATCGGTATCTTTTCACTCTCCGGTTCAGACGCAGACATTAGACACCCGTTCAGCATTAGGTCCTCCAGCCCCCTAAAGAGACTCAGGGAAGCCAGTTGTTGCATACAGTGGCGGATGCCCTGGTTGCCTGCTCAGTGCCCACAGCCCCTGCTGGCTCACTGCCTGGCCAACCACCTGACTGGGTGAACCACTTTTCGCCGCACGGAATGGCTCCGATGGCAAAGGGGCGGGGCCTCCTCGTTCCGGCTTGTAAACGGGGACTAGGACAGGGCGCAACTTACAGTACCGCCCCCCACCGTAGAAACGCCTCTGACCAGGGCAACTTCTGAACTTGCAAAAATAATATTCTTTTCAAACATCGCTTATTTTTGAATGTTTAAGCCAAGGAAATGCATACAACAGGATGATAAACAGGAAAAGCCAAAGTTAATCATACAATTGAAAGCTGGAGACCTGATGACTGAATCTCTTCTTCTGAGCCAGTTCCCACTTGACGTGTTTGGGGGCTTGGATCTGATTCAGGTGGTCTTCAAGGCAAAGAAAAGACTCTCGGTTCAGGTTCAATTCCAGTTCAGTGGAAAAACCTCTGAGAACCAGTTTGGGGCTTCAGGCTCAGGTTTGGTTCAGCTCTCTGGCAAGTTCAAAGCACCACTCGGAGAAGAGGACAGGACACCACCCTGGCATTGCTCGGTGGGGTGGGCACTGGAGAAAGACCTGCCTGCAGGCCCAGCCGAAGATCTTCTGGCACTTGAGGTAGTGTGCCAAATACTGCCCCCCCCTTTCCTGGTGATGTGCCAGCCTCTGCTCTTCCCAGATTGAGCATGTTCAATAGCCCCCAGGAGGAAAATAAAAAAGCAGGACATGGAGGGCAGGGGTAAAGGTAAAGGTATCCCTTGACATTTAAGTCCAGTCGTGTCCGACTCTAGGGTGTGGTGGTGCTCATCTCCGTTACGAAGCTGAAGAGCCAGCGCTGTCTGAAGATGCTTCCGTGGTCATGTGGCCGGCATGACAATCCTTGCCGCAGCATGTAGTGGCTGGACACGGAACGCTGTTACCTTCCCGCAAGTGGTACCTATTTATCTACTTGCATTAACATGCTTTCGAACAGCTAGGTTGACAGGCGCTGGGCCGAGCGGCGAGAGCTCACGCCGTTGCATGGATTCAAACTGCCAACCTTTCGATCAACAGCTCATGGTTCAGTGGGTAAAACCAGGGGTTCTCAACCTTTGGAGGCCCGGGTACCCCCTACCACAGTCCAATTTTCTGAAGTACCCCCTGCTAATTAACTGCTAATTAATTGGATTAATCAATTAATTAGGTAATTAAATAAAAAGTACTAAAACAATTTTAAATGTGAAAAAATGTCTTATTTAACTGGGGGGGGGGGGAAGAGAGAGACACATGCAAGGAACTCTTTTTCTCCAAGTCACACTTCTCAAAATCAGCTCCTCCCTCCCCCACCCCACCAAAGTACATTTTCCAAAGTACGAAAATAAGCCCAAAACCAAAATCAGAGAGACAGAAGGACTTCAAAAATAATTACAATTTAAAATCCATGTTAATTAACACTTAATTAGCTGTTGATGGGGCAGAATAAGGGGCAGGGCTTGGCATACCCCCAGAAAGAGGTCCGCGTACCCCTAGGGGTACCCGTACCACAGGTTGAGAACCTCTGGTTTAAACCACTGCGCCACCCCACGGCAGGGATAGAGAGAGGCAATTCCCCTGCCCTGCTTGAATTGGGAAGGGTGTGTGTGCGTCTGTGTGTGCGTGTGCGTGTGCGTAATAAGCCATCACACGGACACTGGTCTAGCATCACACCCTTGGCAAACAGAAACCGTGGCAGGAAGATGCAGAACAGGGGGTGGGGACATGCAAATAGACTTGCTTCTCAGTGGCTCTCAACGAGTTTCATGGATCAAAGTCCACCAATGACAATGGAGGACTCACCTTCCTCGCACTTCGTGTCTCCCGGGTGCCGTTTCTTCCAACCTTGGCAGCAGATGATATTGGTCTGCAGGATATCTTTCCGCACGTGCCGCGTGGCCACCCGGTAAGTAGTCCTAGGGGAGACAACCCCGGTGATCTTGACTGCCTCTCACTCCCAGGTGCTCAGCTACCCTATCTCAGCTCCTACTCCACAGGTAATAATGGGTATTACAGCCATCCCTTTTTGTTTGTCCCCAGGATCTGGTAATCCATGAAATTCTGCTCCAGAATATGGAGGTTCCATTCTTCGATATTTTAGCTACCATTGACAGATCTGTTCCCTGTGTATTTTATCTTAAAAACCAACTTTTTTCCATTAACCGCTGGACTCTGCTCCCTGTTTATGGCTGAGATGAGATTTTAATCTGGGAACTAACTAGAGGCACACTTCTCTTTCTAAAAAATTCACAAGGCCAGGAGAAACTCCTCCCTCCCCCGCCAAGCAATTGGTTCCCTGCACCTGAGGTGGGGGGGACGGGACGACAACGTACCTGTAGGTGCTGCACACTCGGGGTCCAGGGCACAGGGTCAGGTAAGGCTGGTGCTGGGGCTTGGCAAAAGTCTCGTTGTAGACAAAGGGGATCCGTAACATGTGGCGGGCGCACACCTGGCTGCAGGTGGAAGGAAGAGGGAAGAGAATCGAGAGGGAGGGCAATTCACTCCCTTTTCGAGGTTGGTTACGTGTCAAGTCATCAAAGTCAGAATTTATTTATTTATTTATTTAATCTTCGCTGGAAGATTGGTGGCTGAAAGTTTTGGACTATGCTGAAATGGATAAACTTACAATTTTAATTAAGGAAAAGTCAGTTAACCTTTTCGAGAATAACTGGAAACCATTCATCGATTTTTTAAGAGAGAGAGAGAAGAACGATGTGATGATATGCGGATTTAATGAATAGAATGTGGGTGTTATTTTGGCTTGTTGTTGTTGTTGTTCAGTCGTTAAGTCGTGTCCGACCCTTCGTGATCCCATGAACCATATCCCGCCAGGCCTTCCTATCCTCCACTATCTTCCTGAGTTCGCTCATTTTCATGTTCGTTGCATCGGTGATGCTGTCTAACCATCTCATCCTTGGCCTTCCCCTTCTCCTTTTGCCTTCAGTCTTTCCCAGCATCAGAGTCTTCTCCAGAGAGTCCTCTCTTCGCATTAGGTGGCCAAAATATTTGAGTTTCAGCCTTAGTACCTGTCCTTCCAGGGAACAGTCAGGGTTGATTTAATTTAGGATTGACTGATTTGATCTCCTAGCAGTCCAAGGGACTCTCAGGAGTCTTCTCCAGCACCACAGTTCAAAAGCATCTATTCTTCGGCGCTCAGCCTTCCTTATGGTCCAGCTCTCGCAACCATACATTGCTACTGGGAACACCATCGCCCTGACTATACGAACTTTTGTTGGTATGGTGATATCTCTGCTTTTTATTATGCTATCTAAATTTGCCATAGCTTTCCTTCCAAGGAGTAAGCGTCTTTTAATTTCATGGCTGCTGTCTCGTCTGCAGTGATCTTGGAACCCAAAAAAGTAAAATCTGTTACTGCTTCCATTTCTGCCCCTTCTATTTGCCAGGAATTGATGGGACCAGATGCCATGATCTTAGTTTTATTAATGTTGAGTTTCAAGCCAACTTTTGCACTCTCCTCTTTCACTCTCATCAAGAGGCTCTTTAGTTCTTCTTCACTTTCTGCCATTAGAGTGGTATCGTCTGCATATCTGAGGTTGTTGATGTTTCTCCCGGCAATCTTGATTCCGGCTTGCGATTCATTCAGCCCTGCATTTCTCATAATGTACTCTGCATATAAGTTAAATAGGCAGGGTGACAATATACAGCCTTGCCGTACTCCCTTCCCAATTTTGAACCAATCAGTTGTTCCATGGCCGGTTCGAACTGTTGCTTCTTGACCCGCATACAGGTTTCTCAGGAGACAGGTAAGGTGGTCTGGTATCCCCATCTCTTTAAGAACTTGCCACAGCTTGTTGTGATCCACACAATCAAAGGCTTTTGCGTAGTCAATGAAGCAGAAGTAGGTGTTTTTTTGGAACTCTCGTGCTTTCTCCATGATCCAGCGCATGTTGGCAATTTGATCTCTAGTTCCTCTGCCTCTTCGAAACCCAGCTTGTACATCCGGTAGTTCTCGGTCCACGTACTGCTGAAGCCTAGCTTGTAGAATTTTGAGCATAACCTTGCTAGCATGTGAAATGAGTGCAATTGTGCGATAGTTTGAACACTCTTTGGCACTGCCCTTCTTTGGAATTGGAACGTAAACTGACCTTTTCCAATCCTTTGGCCACTGCTGAGTTTTCCAAATTTGTTGGCATATTGAGTGCAGCATATTTTGGCTTAGTAGGATATTATATGTAGAAAATGGTGAATAGTATGCTAGTAGGATGTATTGCTTCGTGCTTGCTATAACTTTATGAAATATGTATTGTTTTTATGTTTTAATATATTAATAAAATATAAATATAAATATATAAAAAAAGAATTTATACCCCGCCTTTCTCCCAGCAAGGGCACTCAAGGCGGCTTACAATAAAGAATGAAAGCAACAGCTCACATCTTTTATTCAACCCGCAGAGGATACAATCCTGAATAAATAGCTATGTAAGGGCTGATTCACACATGTATGTACATCATCATCGTCCAGTGACTCTGTTACTGGATGAATGCGTTCCCAAACGACACCTGCAAGCTGGCTTTGCTGGAAAATGTGTTGGAGCTGATCTTGAAAGATCTCTTTGTGGTATTGGATCTCTGCTGGCTGCCACACAGGCAAATCAGGTGGCTTTGGGGGCAAGGTTGCCAACTGACCAGGAAAAAGGTTTCTTCTTCCTGTGTCAGCAGAGGTGAAGCTGCTCTCTGCATGGAGAGAAACGTGATCACCTGTTAATTGCTGCAGATCAGATGGCTGCGAACTACAGGGTGTTGAAGTTGGCAACCCAACTTTTTCAGTGTACCAACATGAAATATTTATTTATTTATTTATTTATTTATTTATTTATTTATAGAATTTATACCCCGCCTTTCTCCCACAAGGGCAACCAAGGCGGCTTACAATAAAAACATTAAAATACATATATACATTTAAAATCAAGAATTAAAACAAACAGCCCCAGTGGGTCATCCACATTTACATCTGTCAAAAGCCATCTATCAAAAAGTCAGCCCGCCATGTCAGACATCAAATGCTGATCTAAATAAAAATGTCTTAAGGCCCTGCCGAAAGGTCTCTAAGGAGGGAGCCGTTCTCAATTCCAGGGGGAGGGAATTCCACAATTGGGGCGCCACTGGTGAGAAGGCCCTATTCCGTGCCGCCATCCCCCTCACCTCCGTCAGTGGTGGCACGGTTAACAGGGCCCCCCCGATGACCTCAGAGTACGGGTCAGATCAGTCACTCCAGCAAGAGAAATAAGCCAGGTGTGATGGCGACAAATGCCCCGCCTCAACTGGGGGCTTCCTGCAGCAGCCCCCTGCTTCTGCTCTCCCATTGCCTCTCTTCTTACCTCTCAGGTTTCTTGCTTTGCCCCATTGCCTCCCTTAGCAAGAAGACAAGGAAGAGCCCTCCATAGAGGAAGACGGTGGGAGGAACTCTCAGCCCTCCCATCTCAGGGTGGGGAGGAGGGAGAGATTCAAAGCCCAGGACCTGTAGGAGAGAAAAGTGTCTGTGAGGACAGGCAGGAGCGGATGTGTCCGGACTTGGAGATCCTGTCTCCAATTGTGCACATCCGCTACATGTTACTGAGGGGAAAAAAGCACAAAGGGGGTCTCCTGGACCCCCCAACCACCCACCCATATTCACAAGACTTGCTTTTGCCTCTCAGATTATTTAGGAGATGAGCAGAACACTCAATTTTGCATAGTTTCAGACAGCTGTTAAAAGCACAGGAGCCCTGCCAGTAAAAAGCCAGCCACCATACTGACAGGGCCCTTTCTGAAAGGATATTTTTAAAATTGACTTCATAGAGGAAGAAGTCCTGTCTCTCATTCAGTCTTTCGTCATCATGCTATCACACGCATGTAGCCGGTTGTCACTTCTGTCGCTTTTTCTGTTTTTTTCTTACTTGCTCTCTTCCTATGATTTTCAGAGCAGCTCTACACACAGAAACATACCATACCACACTTCTCCAGGCTCAGAAAAAGTTCACCTGCTACCGTTCTGTGTGTCAAGCTGCTGTTAAAGGCGCAGGAGCAAAGCCAGTTAAAAAGGTGGCAGCCCTACACCAGCATCATCATCATCATGTCATCATCACAATCATGCCATCATCAAAATGGAACATTTCCACAGAACTTTTTGAGTTTTCAGGGTGCATTATTCCTATCCATGCCATAAAAGCTACACACACACACACACACACACACACACACACACACACACACACACACACACACACACACACACACACACACACACAGACTCACAAGCTACCTGTTTCTTGTCTTCTCTCTCAGCCTTCAGGCTTCTTGCTGACTGTATCTCTGCTGTCAGTCAGGTCCCAAACCTGATGGCTGTGGAGTCCAGCTGCCTCCTCTGGCTCGGCTGGGCGTGTGTGTCTGCAAACTGAAACGGCTCAGAGTCAGTCAGTCCCCACCTCTCTTGGACCACATCCATCAGCACCCCTGCAGAAGCAGCAGCAGCCGCAGCAAAGCCCCCACCCACCTCTGCCCGATGCCCCCTGGCATTTCATCCCCTGGCATGAGTCACAGCCCCCCTGACCCCAAACCCGCCGACGAGGCGAGTGGCCCAGACAGGGCCGCATTGTCCCCTCCACCCTCTTAGGATTCTTCACCCCCCACAGAACAAGTCAGTCCATTGTCACTCGCAGGGTCCCTAGCCTGCAAATGGAGGGGGGCATTATAGGGAGAGGACTCCCCTCACCCCACCTCACAGGGCCAGGATATTTGGGGTGTGAGGGAGTTGCGTGTGGGAATCGTACTAGTAGGGTGCTTTTGGCAGGGGGCGGTGTGTGCAGTTTGGGCCTTGAAAGAGGGCACCGTCTGGGCTGTTACAATAGGACAAAGGCAGGAACTGGTTCCAGGCTGTGACGGAAAATATCGCCCACAGATGTCAGCCTTTAAAACAAACCAACTGGCTACAGCCACACACATTGTCTCCCATCAGGCACACAGGGTGTCTGGGTGGGCTGGGCAGCTGAGGCGATACTTCACGCACCCCACCCTCCACTCTTTGGGCTTCTAATCCTGCTTTCAGCTCTGCAAGCAGTGCTGCCAGCTGGTCAGACCAGTTGATCTTATCACTGAATGCAGGATAGGATTATGACCACCTTTCTTTTCTCTCACACACAGCACCAGAACCAGGGGACATCCACTACCAGCAGGAGAGTTAGAACAGACAAAAAGAAAGATTTCTTGACCCACGTAATTAATCTGAGGAACTCCTTGCCACAGGAGGTTGTAATTGCCCCTGGCCTAGATGTCTTTAAAAGATATCCTGTTGGCTGTACTGGTGTGCGGTCACCCTGTTCAGGCATTCACTCTTCCGCAGGCAGCGAATGCGTGCGAGGTTTCATAGGAATGTGAGCCAGCCCTGTTCTCACCAATGATGCACATGTGCGCTAGCCCTGCCGCCTCCAGGTTTGGCGTTTGAACCCTGGAAGTTTGCCGTCACGGGGAGAATCTCTCCTCACATTCTGCAGTCAAACACTGAACATGGAGAGGGTGGGAATGAGGGATCGTTGTGTGCATCATCGTGTCCCTCGCCGGGGCAGGGCTACTACCCCATGGTAGCAAATGCCCCAGTAGGGCTAGTAAGCGTTGAAAACATCATGCAGTGTCTCATCCACAGCTAACACCTGATGTGTGAGCTGACACTTTCTATCTGTTCCTGAGGCCAAGAAAAGTTGACAATCGATCAGAAAGAAAGCAGCATGGCCAGTTTTTGACCTTTGGGCCTGTTGCCAAAAATGTTTTGTGTAGAAGCCAGAATTAAACTGTGTAGCCCCCACAGCCATGCTACACAGTGCCAGGCTGGTGAGCTCAGACCTGGTGCGCTGTTTCACACTGCTACATGGGAACCGCAGCCAAGCAGAGGTTCTTTGGGCCCAGGACAAACTTGTCACATGGGTTCTTCTCTCCCCCTTCCCTCCCCCTCATGTTTTGAAAAATTACAAAACTGAATTGTTGTTTAGCTTCTTTTACTTCCCTTTCTTTAAGCTCCAGACATTTCTGGTCAGTATAACCATATGCACATGTAGGGTGCACCTGTCTGTATTGGAATTCTAAGCAAATTCTTGTCTTGGGATCTAGCACAGGGGTTCTCAACCTGTGGTCCGCGTACCCCTAGGGTACTGCTGGGGGTATGCCAGAGCCTACCACTTATCAGTACTGATCAGCTGGTAATTAAGTGTTAATTAAAATTTAATTGTTTTCCGTGCCGAAGCATTCCTCCCAGTCTGCAGCGCGAACTTCCAATGGCTAGATTCTAGCATATGCTGGAGACCAGCGACCTAACTCATTTGTTAATGTATGTTCTGTGGTCTGCAAGTCATATCCAGAGTGGTGCAATGGTTAGAGCAGGGGTGCCCAGACTTTCAGCTGCCTGCGCCACTCAGTCTTGCTCTCCTGGTGGGTGGGAGCATGCCAATTATAGAAGATAATATATACATTCTGTACATAATAACTAAAGAATTGCAGCTGCAAAGAAGGCTAACACAATGTTAGCCTGCATTAGTAGTAGAACTGTAGCTTCACTTAGGAGCATTGCTAAACATAGCCTTATAGTCAGAACCATTGGTCCATCTAACTCACTGAGACGCTGTGCACTGAATGCATGGGTGAGACTTTGGGGGATCCAAATCTCCCCTCCCCGAGAATGGGGTTCCAGGCAGGAGTCTTTCCCAGCGTTACCTGGAGATGCTGGGACTGAACCCGGGGCCACCTTCGTGTCAAACAGGTGGTCTGCCGCACAGAGCCCTTCTGTGCTGCAGCAGAACCAAAAGTGAAAAAGAGCTATTTTTAAACAGAGTCTACTTTGCAGCCAACATTAGTTTTACATTTGAATTTTAGATGGGGGAAATACCCACCAAATTCAAAACAAGCATTACTTGCGGACAGACTCTAAATGAGAAGCTGGGCCCAAAGAAGCCGGTTTCCCAGCAGGCCTTGCAGCTTTTGCAGGGGGAAACAACTTCTGAAAGCAAAGGTTGAGCAAGTCAAGGGAAGAGAAAGCCAGGCTGCAGCTGAGCACCTGTCTCCTTCCGTGGCTGAACTGGCTGGGGGTGGAGGGAGACAGGAGGAGGAGGAAGGCTTGTCGTGTGAGAAAGGAGCTGGTGGCTGCCAGAGAAAGAGGACCCAGAACAGTCACTGCAGCAGCACTAGCAGGAAGTCGTGGTTTCCCGTGTAGAAATAGGGGCGTAGGCGGGCAGAGCCAAGAGACGAAGCAATCCAAGGAGGAAGGAGCACACAAACAGCTCAGGAGGGTTGGAACACAACCCAGGAACAAAACAGCGGCAAAGAAAGGGAAAGTCGTCGGGTGGGGATGTGGCTCCATCAGCAACTGCCGGAGTGAGAGAGAGAGAGAGAGAGAGAGAGAGAGAGAGAGAGACTGCCGTGTGAGGCGAAGAGAAAGGTGAGGAGCCCAACGAAGGTGAGAAGGGAGGCTGGCTGTTGAAACACCAAGGAACGTTGCTTCAGAACTTGAGATGGGCTTTCTACACGCACGCAAGTCACTTCCGTGTAGGAAGCGGCAACGACTTCAGTCCAGAGCATCTCAGTGTCCAGGGCTGGGAAAGGACTGTGCCACCCTGAGGAGGCCTTGGAAAGCCCCTGGCAAACACAGTCCTGACTCCTGGGCGAGATGGACCCAACCCATGGCTTGCCGCCGGGGCATATGGCAGCCAGTTCACATATATACGACAGTCTCACAGGCACGTATGTTGCTGTGTACAGGTAGCGTGTGCGCTACTGTCATGTCGCAAGCGACAGGAGGTCTTGTTTCCAAGGCAAGAGTGCTGTCTGCGTAAGACCCATATTGTGCGGGGTCAGCTTGGCCAGTCTGTGCACTGGGCCAGGCCCCCCACACCATCGGAGGGCTCAACTGGCTGGGCTGACCAGTCCTCAGTACCAATGGTAGTGTCCAGTGTGCCATCAGGGGGAGGGAGGGGTGCCATGTCTCCCCCCCCCCCCAGTGCATGGCTTTGCATGAAGGCTCCCAAAGTCTTGACTTTAGGCACGGTCAACTTCTGAATTCAAAAATGTTGGCAACTTGATGCAAATTACCCTCCTTCCCACACCCAAGAGGCAAAAATGTTTATGACAGGCAAAGTTACTTTGATCATGTGCCAAATTCCTTTTCTCTCTGAAAGCAGCTTTTAGAAGAATTTGGTGTAAGGACAGTATGCATCTCATGCGCAGAGTGCCCTCTTCTGAAGGGAGTCTTATTTTCTAGACTGGAAGAAACAACAATGAAAGCACTGAGTATACAAATGTTTCTGGCTTTCTTCACTTCTGTTCCGGCAGCTGGCCGGAATGATCGAATCCTGGCAGTTTGGGAATCCTACGGAGAGAACCCAAAGGCATTTTTAGGCACACATTGCAACTCCACACAGTCATTTTTGCAGGTTGAGAGGGAGTGAAAGTGGCATGTGGTCGGTGGGATTCAAAAACCCTTTTTGTTCAAAGGGAACGTCACTTTGTGCGTGTTCAGAGGCACTCTCTTCTTTATCATTATATGTCACAAATATTAAGACTAGGTCTTGGTTTAAAAACAGGCAAATTCCATGCTAGGGGTAATTAGGAAAGGGAACAAACATAAAGCAGCCAATATGGTAACACTCTTATATACAAATTTATATACTGTGTATAATAGTACTGGTTGACCCATCCAAAAAAAAAAAAAAGAAGTTGAGCTGGAAAAACACAGAAAAGAGCAACAAAAACGATCAAGGTGCTGGAGTGCAATTCCCTATAAGGAGAGGCTACAAGCTTTGGGGCTCCTTAGTTAAGAAAAATGATTGTGGGGAGACATGGTAGAGTTTTGCAAAATTGGGGGTGGTGTAGGGAGAAGTGATAGAGGAAAGTTTTTCCTCCTCCTCTCATAATCCTAGAACTTTGGGTCATCCCATGAAATTGACAGAAGATTCAGGAGAGACCAAAGACAAGTAATATCTTCATCCTGAATATGTCTTAATGCTCCATGATTAATCTTTGGAATTCATGACCACAAGATGCGGTGGTGGCCGGCCACCAGCTGAGATGGCTTTAAAGGGGATTGACAAATTCGTGGAGGAGAAATCTATCCATTGCTACTTCTCAACGATGGCTATACTATATACGCAGTGGCGTAGCTAGACTGGAGCGGAGGCAAGTAGTTCTGCAAGACTCCGTTACACCGGAGACAACGACCCCTCCCCCTTGCTGTTGGAACCATTCTGGCGGCAATGGCAACACGCAGGACACTCCCCTGTCGCTGCCGGAATGGCTCCAACAGCAAGGGGGAGGGGCCGCTGACTCCGGTGTAACGGAGTCTTGCAGAACTACTTGCCTCCGCTCCAGTCTAGTTTCACCTCTGTATATACTCTACCTCCAGCTTCAGAGGCAGTCTACCTTTGAATCCCAGCTGCTGAGAAGCAGCAATGAGAGAAGGCTGTTGTCTTCATCTCCTGCTTGTGGGCCTCGAGGTGGCTGTTGTGGGAAACAGGATGTGGGTCTGTTCTTGTGTAGGTCTGGGAGCTGAGCCTCAATAGCCGTTGCTGACGCCATCAAGCTTTATAGCTCACCCTGGAATTTGGAGAAGAAGCTGAACATGAACCCGGTGCCCTAAAGGGTTTTGCTTCTCGCCCAGGGGAGGAAGGGGAGGGGAAGCAGGGAAGCAGCGGTGGCCTTCCAGGATTAAGGGTATAGAATAAAGTTCCCCTCTTTTTTTCCCCAACCAGGGCTTCTATTCCTTTAATAGCTGCATGTCCGGCAAAAATTCAAGAGGTGAAGCTATCCCCATCATCAGTGCATGTCCTTGCTGGAAGATGTTATAGAAGCTATTGAAGTTCTGCCTGTCATACAGTTCTTAAAGGCATAAGGGAGCATTGCCATGAAAAGCTGGGGATCTTAAACCTCTTCTTACACTAAAAACCACCTGTTTTATTATCCCTGCCTATTTCTTTCCACTGCTGCTGGTTCTGGGAAACCACTTCAGTTTATGAAGGCTGCAATCTTGGAAGTAAGAAGAGCTACTAATGGCGCTGTATAATTGAGAGACAGGGTGGTGTTGTAGTTAGACCAGGGGGACCGTCATCACCCAGCTGAAAATCTCCGCTCAGCCACAAAGCTTAGTGGCTAACCGAAGGTCTCCCAGTATCTCTCAGCCTAGCCTGACTCACAGGGCTATCGTAAGGCTAAAAGGAAGAAGGAGGCACCTTGCATGACTTGGAGAAGGGGTGGAATAAAGATATGAGGACTTCATGACGAAGAAGACTTAGAAGTGTCATTATTGTATTGATGTCAGTGTTATATACACTGATGTACAGTACATTGCCCTTATTCCTCCCACACATCGATTCGCACCCACTCACTTCCTCTTGGCAATCAGGAAGTGACACGTTTTGGGGTAGGACTTGGGGGACCAGCCTAGAGGCGACACAGGAATTCTGTGGCTGCTGGAACTCCAGAAGACTTTTTCAAAAAGCAGCCATACAGGGAGGGCCCAATTTGGATCGGGGCCATGGCCTGAGGCACAGGAAGGGTTTCACCCAAACGCTGCTTAACAATGTGCCTCATTTGCCCACATAGGACCACTTCAGAGGAGGGTATCTGGATCACAGCTGTGGCATGATGGGAGAAAAGAGTTAGACCCCACACATCCCTATATATACCATGACTCCAATCTGGATTGGGCCCTCCCCATATGGCTGCTGTCTAAGCAAGAAAAGGAAGCCAGGAGTTCTTCCAGTCATGAAACTTCTAAGTAGTAGCATCTAGTTTGGCTGCCAGATTCAAGGGATCTGTTTTGTTTTATTCCTTTCTTCATGTGACAGGACAGCCAACAAGCTCTCTGCACATTCTGTCCCCAAGAGTCTCCAGCCAGGAGGCTGGGAGCACATGAACAAAGAACATGGAGCATGAAACGGAAGCGGTGGAGAATGGAGAGACGCCAGCAGCTTGTGATCTCGAGACCAGAGCTGCAGAACAGGTGAGGCGGGTTCGGGGTCGCTCACGTCTGGGTGCTTTGAAAGAAGACGCATAAAGGCCAGTCTAGATGTTGTGCCAAACACATGGCTGCCCCTGAACAGTGTCTCTTCCATGACGTCTAGTGTGACTTACCTTATGTCAGGACATCACAGCGCCATTTCACATCATGGGCTGCTGCTAGCAGGGGCGCGGGGAAATGTGCAGTGTCGTGATGACAGGATGACACATGTTGTGCCAGCCAGAGACACATTGACAGCCTCGAAAGTTTAAATCATCTAAGTGAAGAACAGCTGAGAATAAAACAGAGGGCAAACTTAAGGCTGCCTGCCTGCCACTTTTTGTTCTGATAATGCCACTTGTGTGTGCTGAACATCTCCTCCCGGTGGGCGCGACCGTGGCGCCTCTGGGCTCTTGAGCCCACCGCAGCCCAGACCTTCCCTGCTCCCCTCAAGGAAAGCCTTCCTTCTTCTCTGGGTTGCTGTGTTCAGGAAGCTGGCGTCCCGGCGGCCTCTTGGAGCCACTTCCAGCAAGGGAGTGACGTCACTTCCGGGGGGGGGGACATCACCTCCAGGGGGTGACGAGGGTCATGCTAGCCCCGGGCACCACTGGACCCAGCGTCGCCACTGCTTCTGAGTAAACATTCATAGTCGCTTGAGCTGTTAGTGGATCACGAGGTGGAGTTGAGCCAACAGTGTGATGCAACTGAAAAAAGTGACACTGCAGTCTTGTTGGGCTGCATTAGCAGAGGCATAGAGGCCGGATCTTGAGAAATAGGAGTTCCACTCTTCTCCGCACTGGTCAGGCCTCACTTGGAATACTGTCCAGTTTGGGGCACCAATTTTAAGGAGGTAAATTTTAAGGATTTTCAATCTAGAAAAAAATTTCAGTCTAGAAAAAAGGCGGCTGAGGGGGGACATGATTGAGATGTATAAAATTATGCATGGGATGGAGAGAGTGGATAGAGGGAAATTCTTCTCCCTCTCGCATAACACCAGAACCAGGGGACATGCACTAAAATTGAGTGGAGGGAGAGTTAGAACGGACAAAAGAAAATATTTCTTTACCCAGCGTGTAATTCATCTGTGGAACTCCTTGCCACAGGATGTGGTGATGGCACCTGGCCTGGATGCCTTTAAAAGGGGTTTGGATAGATTCATGGAGGAAAAGACCATCACAAGTTACAAGCCATAAGCAACCTCCTAGTTTTAGAAGTAGGTTTTCTCTGTGCCAGGTGCAAGGGAGTGACAACAGGAAACAGGTTATCTTGTTGGCTGTGTGCTCTCGGAGGCATCTGGTGGGGCCACTGTGAGATACAGGAAGCTGGACTAGATGGGCTTTTGGCCTGATCCAGCAAGGCGCTTTTTATGTTCTTATGTAAGGATAAACCGGAGCAGGTTCAGAGGAGGGTAACTAAGATGGAAACCAAGCAGAGGCGTCGCTCCGGTAGGGGCGGGGCTGTAAGTATCGCTGCGGTCATAGTCTCTTTACCGAGCGAGGAGGAGGCTGCCCCGCCCCCTCACTGTCCGAGCCAGTCCCCTACGGAGAAAGCAGCAGGCAGGGTCTCTTCCCTGCCGGTTTCTCCGTAGGGGACTGGCTCGGACAGTGAGGGGGCGGGGCTGCCTCCTCCTCGCTCGGTAAAGAGACTATGACCGCAGCGATACTTACAGCCCCGCCCCTACCGGAGCGACGCTTCTGAAACCAAGTCCTATGAGAAATGGCTAAAAGAGCTTGATATGTTTAGCCTGGAGAAGAGCAGACTATGGGGAGGATGGAGAGCGAGGATGGAGAGCCATCTTCAAATATCTGAAGGGCTGTAATGGTAGGAGGAGAAGGGGAGGACTTACTTTCTTACTTCCTGTGGTTCTTAAGGACTAGAACCAATGGTTTGAAACTACAGGGAAGTAGATTTAGGCTAGATATGAGGAAGAATTTCATAACTGTGCTACCCGGCACTGGAACAGCCTGCCTCGTGCAGTTGTGGGCTCTCCCTCCTTGGACGTTTTCAAGCAGAGGATGGCTGGCTATTTGTCAGGGATGCTGTAGTCACCTGTACAAAGCAAGGGGGTTTGACTAGATGACCTCCAGATACTTCACAAATGTACCATTCTAGGCTTCTATGAATGACAGAGCATCAGGCTGCTGTTAAAGGCATAAGAGGAGGGACAGGTAATAAACAGTGGCAACCTTTCACTATTTTCGAGAGGGATTTCACTTCTGCACATTTAGAGTTTTCATCTCTTTCCGACAAGGACCCAGCACCTTTGTGGCAGCATAGCAGGCACACATTCTGCTAAAGTTGCTTCCAGAAGAAATTCAACTGTTGAATTTTGACCGGACCCAGACCAGCTGCTCACAGAGAGAGTGCCCAGGTTGCAACCTGAAGCTGTTGCATTGCTCTATCCAAAGTTAAAATACAGTAGAGATGATCCCGCCACAAATCCTCAGGCCTTCACGAGTCTTTTTGGCTGCCCCCTCTCTTTCTCTGGGGTAGAAATGAAGTCCTGATTGCTACAGCCGCTCGGAGGCGTAACAAGGGTGGAGCGAAGGCAAGTAGTTCTGCAAGACTCCGTTACACTGGAGTCAGCGGCCCCTCCCCCTTGCTGTTGGAGCCATTCTGGCAGCAAAGGCAACACGCAGGACACTCCCCTGTTGCTGCCAGACTGGCTCCAACAGCAAGGGGGAGGGGCCGCTGACTCCAGTGTAACGGAGTCTTGCAGAATTACTTGCCTTCGCTCCACCCTTGTTACACCTGAGCCGCTGTGCACATTTTAAGGGGAAACAAAAGTGTAGGGTTGCTAACTTATTTTCCTGAGTGCTGCTCCTTGTGCCTTTTACAACACCTGATTGGCAGGCATTAGCAGGTGGTCCTTATGATTGCCATGCCAAGCTTCTCTTGCTAGGTTGTGAAGATCAAACATTTGTCAGAGACACAGCAGCAGCAGCAGACCAAGACCATTTTTTTCGGGTCCGTTTGCAAACCTGACCAGGTTGCAGCTTGGCAACTGTCGTTGCTCAAGGCACAGGGTGGAACCCTGCCACCAGAAAAAGAGGCTTCCCATACCCCAGTACAAAAACTTGGGATACTGACCTTAATCGACCCCAAGTAAAGGCTAAGGTCCCAGGTCAATCTCAATCCTGCATTTTCTTTCCCCTGCTTGACTTCCAGGCCTCCTCTCAAGATTTCGTCGACGTCCTGACAAGCCAGGGGGCTCTTTGGCTTCCCAGGCAAAGAACTCGGCAGCCTGATCCTGCCCGGCCCTGGAAGTCTCTGCCGGCCACTCCAACTGGGGACCTAGAGAACAACCAACCAGGTAAAATGGGTCTGCCGCCCACCTACGGTACTATCAGTCTTAGGAAGAGCTCCCTCTTCATCCCGGCACAGCATCTTTTCCTGTGGCCTCCCTGGCCTTGTACCTTTGTTAAGATTGTGGACTGCTTCGGAACAGGGAAGCATCTTTTAATGCTCATTTTGAAAACTTTTTTTTTCCTTACCAATGATATATGTCTCATTATTGCCAACGTTTTACCAAGCCCTGCTCCTATGCCTTTATGAACAGCAGTGTGATTCACAAAGGTTAGCCAATGATCATACTTGGATCGATGCTGTAAGAAATGTCACCTGCTGGTGTCTGTGGCTAAAAGAGTTGTTAAATGCACAACAAGAGCAAGGCATGTTTATTCTCTTAGTCCGCCTGCCAGCCGACTAAATCTAAAGGTTGGGAATTGGAACTCTGTGGATGACAACGTTTTGCAAATATAATGAAAAGTATGCTTCTAGTCCTCAGCGATGGGTTGCTCCCGGAAAATTCTGTTAGCCACGCTTATCCGGGTGGAATATAACAGGGGAACATTTGCTTCCTTCTTGAAATTAGTTTGTTATATCTAGACTCAATTCTTATTCCAAGGGCTCAGAGCGGCTTCCGTGTACTTTGCATATGGCCTTCCACTGCCTCCTTGCTAGCGTTGCGGGCGTTTGAACTGGTCTGTTGCTTTGCCTTTAATGGCAGTTCATTTTGCAACAGTTAACAGGTGATATCCAAAAATGACAGGGATCCAAAAATGATCCTTCAGTAGGATCATGGACTAAAATGTCATAAAGCAGGTGACTTTGGCATGTTAGTGTGTGGCACTGACCTATTTTGTTTTGTTGTATTGGTTTGCAACTTAACATTAAAAACACGGCAGCTGCTTTCTCACTTCCTAATTTGTTTTTAATCTTTTGGAAACCAGGGTTCATTGTGTAATATTGACTTCCTTCGCTTCTTATGAAAGCAAAACTCTTTATCAGTCGTTCAGTTCAAGATGGCTGCCGTTCCTTTTCCGTTGCATTTGGCTGTCCTGTAACCTGCATGAACTCCTCTGTCTGCAACCCTGTTCTCTTGCACGAGGTGTTTTCTGTAAGGAGTAGGTAAAAGCCTTGGAATTTAAAAGCACAAACTTGTAAAGCTTCTTCAGCTCCAACACAGTTTCTCATGCGTTTCTGATACTGAGAATTCATCACAGACATTAAAAACCCCAAAGCCACACATGCTTGCTTAGAACCCAACTGAAATGTCACAAAGTGGTAAGCAAGCTTCTGAGTTCTCTAGAACTCTTTGTCAGACTAGATGTTCAGCAAAACATGTCTTGATAATGGAGTGGTGAAGGGGGTGAGCATGATGATGTTGAAGCCCCAAACTGTCTGGTTTGTAACAGTCTTATAATGGAGTGCAGGAGGCAGATTAAAACTGCAAGTCTAAACTCTCTGATTAGGGATTGAACACAATGGGATGTAGACTGCAATCCTATCCACGCTAACCGCTGGGAGTAAGCCCCATTGACTATAGAGTAATAGGACTTACTTCTGAGTAGACATGCATAGGATTGAGCTGTTACTTTAGTAACCATGAAAAGAATGGCACTGTTAATTAGAATAGAGTCTGCTACACTGGCGTCGACGGGGGGAAGCGGGGGGGGCGGGCCGCCAGGGGGCGTCGCGCGTATAGGGGTGACGCGCGATGCCCCCTACTTACAATTTTGAGCAGGAGCTGGGCCTGCCCGCCCGCCCCTGCGTCCATTTGGCTCCAAAATGAGCCGAAAACGGAGCAGGGAGGGCGCTCCGCTCCTGCGCGTGACGTCACACGCGGGGGCGGAGCCTCCCCCTTAAGGGCGACGCGCGCCCCCGCTCTGGGGTGTCGCGGGTCGTCGCGACGCCACTGGTCTGCTAGGTCACAGGGTTCAGAAAACCCATCACCAAATTCTGTGCTCCTTACCTCTGATTTTGGAAACAAGATTGCCCTCTCATCCAATCTGAAGTGGACAATACTAATTTTAATCTGAAGCCAAGGGTGTGGTGGTAAGATGCAGGGCCTTTTCTGTTGTAGCACCATGTCTAGGCTTACCAGATCGCGTTCTCCCCTCCCCGCGCCCCGCCCCTTAAGGGCAAGCTGCAGTGTCCCGGTCGGCGATCTGGTAAGCCTAACCATGTCTCTGGAACCAATTACCTGAAAATCCGAGGACAGCCCCCTCTTTACATCGTTTCCAGCAGCATTTAAAAACATTTATTCCACTTGGTGTTTGAGGAGGGAGGAATCTCCTAGGGCAGGGGTTCTCAACCTCTTCCTGGCCAAGTACCACTTCCAGCGCCACTCTCCTGCTGCGTACCACCGGAAGTGATTGGTGATGACATCAGCAGCAGTTACTTGTGTGTTTTTAGGTTTTTGGAGGATGGAAAACGCAGGTAGGAGGCTCTGAGTGAGTGGGAGGGCCCTTCTCAATGTTCCCGAGAGGCTTGGCCAAAGGCATGAGCCTCTCGGGACGAAAACATGCTGCCGAAAGTGCTTCATCAGAGCAGGGTTCCGGTGGTCTGGCGGTCTGAGTACCACCAGCAGTCAGTCGAAGCACCACTGGTGATACTAGTACCACTGATTGAGGGCCTAACACAGCTTTCCAGGGCCGATGCATCTGCAATGTAGCCCCAAGGTAAGGAAACAAACGTTCCCTTATTTTGAGGAGGCCTCTGTGACTACTCCCTCACCACAGGATATGGTGCACACCCCATTGGCATGGATGCATTGGCGCTGGAAAGTTGGATAGGATTGGGGCCTGAGAACCCCTGGCCTAGGGACCCCCTTTTAACTAGTACCTATAGACTTTCTGTTGCTGCTTTCATGTTATTGCTGTTTTTACATCTTTTAACAGTTCCTGTATCATTTTAATTGTTTTAAATGGTTTTATTTAAATGTTTTTATTGTACTTTATCTTGTATTTTTATTGTTGTACACCACTTTGAGCATGGGAAAAGCAGTATAGAAATCTTTTAAATAAATAAATTGTAGTGTTTCTCTTTGCAGGAGCATCCTGCAAATGCAGTTACACCACATTTTGACTCCTCCTCGGGCAGCCCAATCCTGCACAAGTCTGCGTGGCCTGCTGCCTAAAGGGGCCGGCCGCTGCATCCTGTGCAGCTCCTAGGCCGCGCCGGCACAGCCTGGGATCACCTTCCCCCGGTGTAAGCAGGGCAGGGCCCAATGGGTCTCCTCGGATGTACACCAGCTCTGGAGCTGGTGTACACCCAGGGAGGCTGTATAAGGCCGGCCTGGGCTGCGACGGGGCTTGGGGTATCGCCACTGATATTTCCGCCCCCTCCCAGTCCAGGCCGACCAATGGCCCCACTCCCTCGCCACCACTTCCCACCCTCCCCCTGCCCCTGTATCAACCGGTGCAGGACTTACCTGGGGCGGCTGGCATGGAGTCAGTCCCGCGGCGCAGTAAGTGGTGCTGGCCTCTGCGCCAGCGCTACTTACTCTAAAGAAGCTGCAAACACAGGATTGCGCCGTAACTATGCCCTAAGGCTCTGTTGAGCCCACATTTTCGAAATTCTCCACCACCATCATGAGGACTAGAAGGTTATTTCCAAAAACCACAAAGTTTGATTGGATGAGGATGATGGAGAATCCCGGTAGTGTCTCTGTTTCATCTGGCCTTGGTGGTGGCATGTCATGGGAGGGAAAACTAGTTTCAGGATGCAAAGAGTTCTGTCTTCTCTCATCTGTCGTCGTCGTCCTCCTCTTCTTCTTCCAGTTTTCTTCTCCTCCCTGACGTCTCTTCAGGCAGAGGAGTTTTTTGAGATGGTGGCCAAGGCCCAGGCCCGGAGGCTGGACGACCAGCGTGCTGATTTTGCAGCGGCTGAAGGCCTAAGTGAAGGGAACTCGGGGGTCTCCGAAGAGCAGCTCTATGACACTATCCTGGCCCATCAGGTGAGTCGCTCTCTTTGCCCCACTGATTAACATCCAAAGGGATCCAACCCCTGTCTGGCCTTCTTCCCCTTGGGTGGCTTTCTAGCGCAGGACACTGCAGGGCGGGGCTTTTGCTGTGCCAGCAATGAGAATTGATTATCTGTCCCCAGGCTGCCTCAGCCTTGCTGCATATGTATCCGCCAGCTTTTGAATACTTGAAGGGGATCTCAAAGCCTTTGCCCGTCTGAACTACTATTTCGACCCATGGCAGTAGGCAAGCCAAGCACACCGGGGCTGATATTTTCTCTTGCGCTCATTCAGGTTCTATTCCTAAATTCTGCTAAAACTAGCAAACTGAAAACCATGACTATCTTCCTCGTTGTTTTCTTCAAGGCCAAAGAGTCCATCTCCTGTCTCATTCTACTTTCTCATTACTGTTTCCTAGCAACAGTCAGTCTAACTCCCCATTCCCCACAGACCCAGGGTCCCCCTTCATCTCCATTTCCTGGCAACAGTCAGTAGTGATGGACAAACTCCCTTCCCTTGAACTGGGCTCGGCAAACAGAACTACTAAAAAAAAAATGTTAAGAAAAACCCCACTCAGGAGAAAACGAGCTAATTCCGAATTTGGGCTTGGTCATCACGCTCCCAGTGGAAATCAGAATTACAGCAGGGTCCACTTCAACTGCCTCTCTCCAACCCTGCAAGTCCCCAAACTGGCCCTGCTGCCCCCTTCCTTGGTATTATTGGCAGCAAAAATGGCAACAGGCAGGTTTTGCTGCTGCATGTAATTCATCTGTGGAACTCCTTGCCACAGGATGTGGTGATGGCACCTGGCCTTGATGCCTTTAAAAGGGGTCTGGATAGATTCATGGAGGAAAAGTCCATCACAGGTTACAAGCCATAAGCAACCTCCTGGCTTTAGAAGTAGGTTTTCTCTGTGCCAGGTGCAGGGGAGTGACATAAGAACATAAGAAGAGCCCTGCTGGATCAGGCCAAAAGCCCATCTAGTCCAGCTTCCTGTGTCACACAGTGGCCCCACCAGATGCCTCAGGGAGCACAAGACAACAAGATAACCTGTTTCCCGTTGACACTCCCTTGCACCTGGCACAGAGAAAACCCACTTCTAAAAGAACCAGGAGGTTGCTTATGGCTTGTAACCTGTGATGGTCTTTTCCTCCATGAATCTGTCCAAACCCCTTTTAAAGGCATCTAGGCCAGATGCCATCACCACATCCTGTGGCAAGGAGTTCCACAGATGAATTACACGCTGGGTAAAGAAATATTTTCTTTTGTCTGTTCTAACTCTCTCTCCACACAATTTTAGTACATGTCCCCTGGTTCTGGTGTTGTGCGAGAGGGAGAAGAATTTCCCTCTATCCACTCTCTCCATCCCATGCATAATTTTATAAGTCTCAATCATGTCCCCCCTCTGGCGCCTTTTTTCTAGGCTGAAAAGCCCCAGACGCTGTAGCCTTCCTCATAAGGGAGGTGCTCCAGCCCACGAATCATTCTGGTCACTCTTTTCTGCACCTTTTCCAATTCTACTATATCCTTTTTGAGGTGTGGTGACCAGAACTGGACACAATACTCCAGATGTGGCCTTACCATCGATTTGTACAAAGGCAGAATGATATTGGCCGTTTTATTCTCAGTCCCTTTTTTAATGATCCCGAGCATGGAATTGGCCTTGTCGACAACAGGAAACAGAAATCTTGTTGACTGTGTGCTCTTGGAGGCATCTGGTGGGGCCACTGTGAGATACAGGAAGCTGGACTAGATGGGCCTTTGGCCTGATCCAGCAAGGCTGTTATGTTCTTATGTTCTCTGTGCAAAGCATCCCTTACTTCCTCCCACCTCCACTGTGACTCCGGGACAGGAGGCAGGGAAACATAGTTCTCCTGCGCATCTGAGTCTAGACCAGACCTGGGCATTGTACGGCCCCCGGGCCACATCCATCCCTTTGGCTGTTCCTGACTGGCCCGCGTGACCAGCATGCTGCTTCTAGCATAGATGCTGAGTGCTAGAGAGGCTCCTTCCTGTTCTTCAGCTGAGACTCTCTAGCACTTAGCGTCTGTGCTAGAAGCAGCTGCTTATAGCGTCTGTTGCAAGGAAGACACGGAGCAGCTACTGAAGGGAATGGCCGGGGGGCGCGGGGGGAGCATTATTTTACATTAATTAGCTGCTCTTGCTCTCCACAACAGTCCCAGTTTCTCATGTGGGCCCTTAGGAAAATTAATCCCCCCCCCGGTCTAGACAGTGCATTATCAGATAAAACTGGAGGGGGGGATAGAGCCCCCTCATAATGGGGTTTGGCATTAGGAGCTGGGCAAATTTGCATTCCAGACCAGGTGATTCTGAATCTTGATGACCTCACTAATGCCCACGAGTTTCTTTCCCCCCACAGAGCCAGCGCCTTGAGGACCAGCGCACCGAACCCCCCATCCCTGTTGGAATCCAGGGCCTGCTTGATTTGCTACTTGCCGCCCAAGGGACTCGGATGGAAGATCAGCGCTCAGCCCTCCCCCCTGCGCTCACAGCGCCATCTTTGCGGGGAGGACCCCCTACGTTCCCTGGACAATATATGAATCCCCCGGCAGACCCTTCCCTTGAACGGCTGTGGTTCTAGTGACTGAAAATGCCCCACTGAACTGTGGAGCTGTGGCAGACCTGTGGTGTCCTTGAAAGAAAGGCGCCGGGGGCTGAGGAGTCCAGCTGGGCCAGTCCAAAAAATTGCACACATCGAAGACACCTATAGATACTGCGCAGCAATGAAATGGCAGAAACTAAGGCAGGCTCTCTCCTGACACAGCACTGCACACTTCTAATTGATTTCTGGCAAAGATTTCCATCCTTCCCGGCAATAAATGGAGCTGCTTCTCACCGACCTACTGGCCGAAAGCCAGACTAGCCGCAGTAACTGCAGATCCCCTTCATTAGGGCTCAAAGTAGCGAGCAAGCTTTGGGGTGTCACAAAACTGGCATTTTAAGCTAGATGTGGACCCTTCCCTTCCCCCTCCCTCCAAAATACAAAGCAGGAGGAGAGGGAAAAGATGTTGCTACTGAAGGGCACGGTGGAAACCTCGTCTGCAATATAGGCCAGTCTTAACACATGGTGGTCCAGGAAGCTTTTTGCAGGCTAATGTGTCATGCAAACCTATGTAAGTGTACTCTGAAGTAAGTCCCACCATGTTCAATGGGGTCCACTCCCAAGCTCTTCAGCGATACCAAGTAGCAGGTTCTGCTAGCAAATAACCTTGTGTTTTGGAATTAGGGCTAGAACTAAGTTGTAGAAGTAAATTCAGCTTATTCCAATCTGCTTGTAAACAATCCCATTTTCCATGTTTTTAAACTGAGGGCGTTGTGGCTTTTTGCATGATGCCTAGTTAACAGCCCAGCTATGGAGGAGTTTGTTGGTGGCGCTTCCACAAAAGCAGAGAGTGTTTCATGCCGCACAGTCTATGCTCTTCTGCTATCAGCTGAGAAGGGAATTATAATGGTGATTCTGCAAACTGAGCCAGTGCCAAATTGCTGGGGGCTTCCTATGGCGCATGTGCATATGATGCATGCGCATAACTGGCCTTCCTATGGCGCATGTGCATATGACGCATGCGCATAACTGGCCTTCCTATGGCACATGTGCATATGACGCATGCGCATAACTGGCCTTCCTATGGCACATGTGCATATGACGCATGCGCATAACTGGCCTTCCTATGGCACATGCGCATGTGTGCATGCACGCACGCACACTATGCTTGCTCCCTGATGGATTGGGTGCTGTCACTGGTGCTGAGGGATCAGCCTGACCGGGTGGACCTCTGAAGGGCACGGACCCTCGGCTGACCTGGCTGTCTCCTCATGCCCCCCCTCTTATTTTTCCTGCAACCCCCACCCCCACTACGAATGTGCAGGTGGGTGGTACAGGGCATTATGAAGCTAGGAAGCTGCCTTAGATCCTTGGTCCACCTGGCTAATATTGGCTGCTCTGCAGGCTGTCGGGCAAGGGTCTCTCCTCTCTGACCTGGAGACGCTGCCAGGGATTGGACCTTCTGCATGCCAATCAGGGGCTCTGCCAGTGTGCGATGTCCCAGTCCCCATCACAGGTAGGCAGTAACCCCACTCCATTTTTCCCTTACTTGGGAAATGTGCAAAAGCACCACTGCATATATGTAATTCTGTGCATTAAAAAAAAATCATGCTGAGCATGATTACATGAGAATTGCAACCTGGGAACCCTCTCAATCATGGATGATGCCCCCCAGCTGCTCTCTCTCCAGCCCACTCCCCTGAAACGCTGGAGGCTCCTGTCTGTCGTTTCTAGTCATTCGGAAGCGAATATGCTGCGCTCGATCGCTGCTGCAAAAGTGTCTTTGTATATGCAGAATTGCGCTTACTACATTTGCAATAAAAATGCTTTCTCTGGTGCTAGTGCAAAACAAATAAGAATTCTTAAAAATGGCAAACACTAATGACAGGAGGAGCCACATTGCAGGCAGGTAATGCAATACGAAAGCAGAAGGGCGTGGAAAAAGGCCGTTGCTAGTCACGTCCCTCAACTGCAAATGGTTATACAACTGCCCAATGCCAATGCAACTGTGGTACAATCCTGCCGGCAGCTACATTAACTGATATTAGCAGGGGTATACTGCTACTGAAGCTGGAGGTTCCATACAGCATCAAGACTAATAGCAACTGATAGACATCCTCCAGGAATGCATCTAATCCTAAAGGCATCTGTGCTGGTGGGTATCGCCATATCTTCTGGGCAATTAATCTCATAAGTTAGTCATTGTGAAGCAGTGTTTCCTTTTGTCTGTCCGAACCTCCTGCCCATCAGTTTCATTTCAGGACTGAGCAAGTGAATGGTGTCCCTTTCTGGAAAAAAAATGGCAACCCTTTACAATGCAATCATAAGCATGCTTACTCAGAAGTAAGTCCCAATGTCTTCAGTGGGAGTTACTCCTTAACAAATGGAGGGTTCTAGCCTTAGTCAAACAAGAACATGTACATTACTGGACTGTAATGTACTGTACATTACTAAATCTGACAAGCAGTACTATAGTACCGTACTCATCTAGCAATTTATTGATGGGTGTTTTTTAAGACGCACCTGATTATAAGACGCACCCTTAAAGTTTGATGCTATTTAAAAAATGTAATTAAACCACTGGCATTAAATTGCAACAGCCTGATTATAAGACGCACCCCTAGTTTAAAAACTTAAATTAGGAGAAAAAAAGTGAGTCTTATACTCAGACCAATACGGTATGTCCTAAATTCTGAAATTTAAAAAGCCAGAATTTCAGCACCTGACATTTCTGATTTGACTGTCACAGCTTTGGCCAGCTGAAACTCAACTTTGTGCAAAGTTTTGTTTCAGCGATGAAGGGAAGAGGGGACGGCAGTTGCTTTTAAGCTCCGGAGCCAGCTGGCGACTACAAAACTGAGGGACTGAAGCCAAAGCAAGGTCCGTCTGAGCTCCAGGCCTACCAAGGCCTCTGCTGGAAGCGAGGTGGATGGCAGCAGCTGTTCAGCGTTCACTACCCTTTTGCTGTGAGATGTGGAAAGCTAAGACAGACTCCCTCTTTTCAGACTTGCTCATGGATTGCCTATCAATTGGCCAATCAATTTCTGCTCCTCCACAGATAAATCAAGACTAACCTCACTGAGGACAGATTATAGGCATGGCATAAATGGAGAATAAACCTCTCTCGTGGAGTTTTCTCTCCTCCGTATCCAATTGCACAGTGGAAAATCTTTGTTTGTTTTGTATTTTAAGACGTTCCTCCCTTTGATCAGATAATAAAGCTGGACTGATTTGACTCAGACTGAATTTAAGGATGAGAGTTGGGCAGCAAAAGCAGCAGAGAGTTTTCTGGCTAGTCAGTTTATTTCAGCACGACTTTTTGTGGACGACACTCCGAGGAGTGAAGTCTTCAGTAGACAGGCAGGCACACATGGATCCAGAGAAAACATTTGAACGGGTGGGGCAAGGGTGATGGGATGCGCGACTTTGCCTCCCTCTTTCTCTGTATGTGCGTTTATATGTATCTATGCGCACCGACGAGGATTTCACTTCATGCGGATGATGAAGTGCAGTTCTTGCAGGCTTGTGCTGAACTAATTGGTTAGTCTTACAATGCGTCACACAAGACTGCTGGAAGGACAACAGCAGCACTTTTCCATCTCCGCTGCTCCAGGGGATCCTGACGTTTCTCAGAAGCTTCTCAGCAGTTTCCTCCTCCAGGAGAAGAGGAGTCCTGGCAGGTGAGCTTCCCTGAAGGACAGTTTGCTCAGTGCGGCCGGCCACAATCCCTGCAATGCTCAGCGGCAGGGCGCAGTGGGGCGTCTTCTCTGGTGCGCTTTCGGTGAGGACTGCCATCATGTGTCACCTGCCTGTATTCATTAATCCAGTGTTTCACAAACTGTGGGTCGGGACCCACTTGGTGGGTCGCGACCTGATTTCTGGTGGGTCCCAGGTGATGGAAAGATCAGATAAGTAATTGCCCCACAAGCCCTGAGGCTATTCAAAAATCAGATAGCTGCTAATTGCCCTTCAAAGAGCTGGGCTCCTGCAGTTTGCAAGATAGCTGCTAATTACCCTGCAAGGAGCTGGGCTCCTGCAGTTTGCAAGATAGCTGCTAATTGCCCTTCAAAGAGCTGGGCTCCTGCAGTTTGCAAGATAGCTGCTAATTGCCCTTCAAAGAGCTGGGCTCCTGCAGTTTGCAAGATAGCTGCTAATTACCCTGCAAGGAGCTGGGCTCCTGCAGTTTGCAAGATAGCTGCTAATTGCCCTTCAAAGAGCTGGGCTCCTGCAGTTTGCAAGATAGCTGCTAATTACCCTGCAAGGAGCTGAGCTCCTGCAGTTTGCAAGCTTGTGTAAATATAGGGAGATAAATGTTTGAGCATCTCCTAAAGCTAGGTGGGTCCCGATAGAGTGTCATTTTAAAAAAATGGGTCCCGGTGCTAAAAGGTTTGAGAACCACGGCATTAATCAAATGAGTTTTACAGTGCAATCCTATGTGCACCTACCTGGAAGAAATAAACTACATTGAGCATAGCGGGACTTACTTCTGGGTCAATGGACACAGGGTCGCTCTGTTGCAGTGCAACCTAAGCAAATAGTCCTTCTCTCCTGCCATTGCGCCCCTGCAACTGGGATTCAGAGGCAAAACTGCTGCTGAACTGGAGTCATTGTGACTAGTAGCCACTGATGAACCCACCTGTCCTCCATGACGTTGTCCAATCCCCTTGTAAGGCCACCCAAGCGAATGACCATCACCACATCTTGTGACAATGAATTCCACAGGCCAATTATGTGCTGTGGGAAGAAATACATCCTTTTGTTCATCCTAAACCTCCCACCAGTCCGTTTCGATGACCCCTTAGTTCTGCTATTGTGAGAGAGGGAGAAAAACTTCTCTTTCTCCACTTTCTCCACACCAAGCATAATTTCATAAGTCTCAATTGCATCTCGTATTCCCTCTAAAGGGTCCATGCTACTGTGCAGCCCCCTTCCCTGGCTGTGCTGCGGCATCTCTGCAAGCTCAGCAATGACATCAAACGTCATTGCTAAACTTCCAGGAACGCCAAGCTCCAAGGAGTTTGGTTTTGAGCTGCACAGCTTAGTGGCAACACAGATGGCTGTGACTTTTCTTCGTAAGAAATGTGCTCCAGCCCTCGGATAGTTTTTGTTGTCCTCTTTTGCTCCTTTTTGAGTTCTACAATCTCCTCCTTGAGCTGTGGCAACTAGAACTGTACACAGTACAGTAAATCCTCGGTATCCGCGCATTCTATTCCCGTGGATTTGCTTATCCGCGGGAACAAAGGTGTACTTACCTTACGCCGTTTCCTGTTTTCCAGGAACCTAACCCCCGCGAATAACGAGAATTGGCTGTATTCCAAACATGCCCACATCACAGATTTATAGAGGGGCAATATAATATTAGCAGCCTTATTCTCAACCACTTTCCCAATGATCCCATGGAATTTGCCTTTTTATTTTATTTATTTTAAAAAATTATATGCCGCCTTTTCCTATGCCGAAAGGCAAATGCCCAAGGCGGCTTACAACAAAGATTAAAATACATAATTTAAAGTAATACATAAAATAAATTTAAACAATACATAACCATACATAAACAAATTTAAAAACAATAAAATCCACTGGGGGGGGACAGTATGGAGCAAGTATTTTCCCTACTGCTGCACTTTTGGGTCGACGACAACCCTAAGCTCCCTTTCATAGTTAGTCACCAACAACAGCTCAGGCCCCACCAGCATCTATGTGAAGTTGGGAGTTTTTGCCCCAGTAAAGTGCAACACTTGACACTTGCCAACCGTGAAGGGCACAGAAGCATTGCAGGGGTTGGTGTGGTGGTGCGGTGGGCCCTAGGGCAGGGACCGGACATGGCGGCGAAGGGGCGCACTTACCTCTGGGATGCGTTCCCTCCGCCGCGTTTGTCCTGGAGTTGGGCCCTCCCACCCGCCCTGGAGCTGCTTCAGCTCCAAAATAGGTAGAAAAACGGCGAGGGGTGATTGGAGCCGCGCTGGGCGCGCGTGCTTCATCACACTGGGCACGCGCCGACGGGTCACATGGGGGCATGGCGTCGGCGCCCCCCCCCCCCCCGGATTGTCTCTGGAAGGGCATTTGCCATTTGATTGCCCAGCCACTTGGTTTGAAGAGGTCTTATTTTGGCACGTCCATTGGCTTTGTTTTTACCACCCTGGTCAGTGTCACCTGCAAATGTGGCCCACCTCCAGCTCATTCATGAACAAGTTAAAAAGCCTAAGGTCAAGGTCAAGGTCTCCCCTGCTCCAAAGCCAGTCGTGTCCAATTCTAGGGCGCAGTGCTCTTCTCCATTTCTAAGGCCGAAGAGCCAGCACTGTCCGAAGACGCTTCCGTGGTCATGTGGCCAGCATGACTAACGGAACGCTGTTACCTTCCTGCCGCAACTGTATCAATTTATCTACTTGCAATTTCTTGCTTTCAAACTGCTAGGTTGGCAGGAGCTGGGACAGGAGACAGGAGCTCACTCCGTCACGCGGCACTCAGGTCTCGAACTGCTGTCCTACCTATGAACCTTCCGGTCTGCAGTTCAGCATCTTAACCACTAACCCCGGGTCCTCCCAAAACAGGACCTGTTGGGGGACCCCTACTTCTGATTTCTCTCCACTGCAAAAATCGCCCATTTTTATTCCTGCTTCCCGTAGTCACTGTTGCTTAAAAACATTCAACTCAACGTCTTATTTTGCCACATCATCAACAGATCTAGTCGCATCAGCTCTGCCAGTTCTGTTGCGGAAATGGGGACAACAGGCTGGCAGGCCATGAATCTCATCTGCCCCTCTGTATAGCGCGGCACTCTCCTGCCAACCTGAAACTCCTTAAGAACCGACCAGCGTTTCTCTTCCTATTCGCGAACCGCGAGAGCCTCTGCGAACTTGCAAAACTGAGCGACTAAATAAAGGTCATGTCCTTAGTAAAATATTGAGGTCACCCTTCTTCTGAACACAGGACCTGCCGCCTGTTGCTCTTATTTAGAGCCTGACTGGAGGGGGGGGGGCTCCAAGGAGAAGGGGAGGAGCAGTTTCAACGTGGGGCTGGGGGGTGTGTGTGTCCGGGTCTGTGTAGCTGTTGCGGGTGGTTGTTTTTTTTGGCAAAAGTAACTTCTTGCCGCTTTTGCTCCACCCCTTCTCAGAGTCTTCCATCCCTCCCCTCGGCCACGTCAGCCAGGAACCCAATTCCAGCTGCAGGCTGTAAGGGGGGGGGGGGAGAGTGATACCCCCTCCTAGGATCAGGATTCTCCCCCAGCCAGGATGGTCTTGCTTACGATGATAAGCCGGGTCCAAGACGGGCTTCTCTTAGCAGCGTCGATGCAAGAAACGGAGCAGGTAAGAAGGCGGGCTACCCAGCAGTCCTGGCCTCGCATCATCTGTCCTCCAGCTCCAACCACTTGGTATCGCTTCCCTCCCCAGATCTACACTCTCTCTCTCTCCCCCCCACCTCTTTTTGCATATCGCAGGAGCTCCTTCTTAACTGCACTTAACTTTTGTTCAGGCAAGTTTTTTTTTAATGTTGTCATTTTTATGGTGGGTTCTTTTAGGAATTGTTGGCGGTTATTTCTTTTAAAAAGAAACAGGAGGAAGAGTCTGGTTCCAAGTTTGTTTACTCAAAAATAAATCCCACAAAACATAATGGGACTTGGATGCAAAGCCTGTGGGACTGCCAACTTTTTAAGCTTCTCCTGTAGCTAGCCGCCCCTTTTAATTGCACTTTTGTTCTGCAGCGATTAGCGGTGATCACGTTTCGTGCCATGCCATGGAAACCGCTTGCTTCACCTGTTGATTTTGGATCTTTTACTCTTTGCATGCTTGCCTCCGTATAACTTGGCATATTTCAGATGCAACAGCCATTCATTATGTTAGCAAGGAAGACATGTGATTGCTAAACCGAGCCTCCACGTTCAGAGGCAGTATACCTCTGAATATCAAGTTGTGGAGCAGATAGCAGAAGAGAGTCATGGCTTTCACATCCCGCACGTGGACTAACTTTAAAAAGTGGTTCGGACAGCAGTTCAGATACTTTGAGCTGATTTAGACGTATTTCACGCAGGATTATATGCACTGAATGCTTCCGCTTGCAGTATAGCTATAAAATGAATGCCATGACAATTATTTGAGAAAAAGGATTTATTTTTGAATGTTCAGGTTTTTATAAGCAAAATGCATACAGCAGAAACAGGAAAAGAAGGCATAGATTCTACACCTGCAGGCTGAGGGCCTGATTAAAATGTATTACCCACTTATTTTGAACCAGATGATGCTACTTGTTATGTTTAGGGGTTTGGTTCAGTTCCAGTTCACTGAAAAAATCTTCTCGGTTTGTCTTTGGGTTTGATTCGACTCCCTGACTGGGGCCCAGTAATTCTTATGAATAGCAAAATCCAGCTTTCCTTGGCATGGGAAATAGACTTTTGTGACCTGCACTTATGTAGCCTCAACAATGTGCTAGGCTCTGTTTTTGTTAGCTAGAGCCACCTTCTTTGGCATAAGCATATGCAAACTTTAAAAGTGACACAGAGCTCTTGCACTGAGCAGAATGGAAATGCAGGTGAAATCTTGGCATACATATGCCTTGTCTCTTCTCCACAGTCAAACCGCAACTTCCAAGAATATCACAACCAAGCAAAGCAACTTTTCCGCAAACTTGGGGATCATTCGCCACATCGATGCTCCCTGCAGGCTGGACCAATGACCTTCCAGTAAGTGCCTGCGACTCTTGGCTCTAGATTAGAATAAGAAAAGGAAGGGGCTTTACTGTGCTCTCTTACTAGACAAAAAGGCTGGTCCTCCTCTAGACAGTTGAGTTCCTTTTCCTTCCCCATCCTAATCAAGCCCTGTCCTCAGGCAATTGATCAAAAACATTTGGCTTTTATTAACCAATTAAATTTAGATAAATCTGTGCATGATTAAAGTGTTAATGCAGGGCAATTAAGTCATAATTTTTCCTAAGTGCTCTTCATTATTAGAAAGAAAGGCTGTTTTTAAAGTTAGAACTGTTTCAGTTCCCATCCTTGTGAAAAATTGGTGACCTTTGGGCTTGGTTTTTTTTTTTTTTTTTTTAGTGTGAGTTGCTAGAGATGTAAACACCCAAGATGTAAATACGCCAAGTCTTTTCAGTTAAATTAAATTAATTTCACTTACATTTCCAAGTTAAATTTCAGTGTAGGGAGCAAATACATTTTGTCTCTCATGCATGTGTGTCAATCCACTACCATATCCTGGAACTGCAAATTCTGAATTGCTGAGAAACCAATTGTCCTAGGTTCAAATCTTGTCTGTCTGAACTGGGGAAAACCAGGCTGGTACTTTAGTGCAGTGTTTCTCAAACTGTGGGTCAGGACCCACTTGGTGGGTCGTAACCTGATTTCTGGTGGGTCCCAGGTGATGAAAAGATCAGATAAGTAATTGCCACAAGTCCTGAGGCTATTCAAAAATGAGATAGCTGCTAATTGCCCTTCAAAGAGCTAAGCTCCTGCAGTTTGCTAGATACCTGCTAATTACCCTGCAAGCCGCTGAACAGGTTACAAGCCATAAGCAACCTCCTGGTTTTAGAAGTAGGTTTTCTCTGTGCCAGGTGCAAGGGAATGACAACGGGAAACAGGTTATCTTGTTGTCTTGTGCTCCCTGAGGCATCTGGTGGGGCCACTGTGTGATACAGGAAGCTGGACTAGGTGGGCTTTTGGCCTGATCCAGCAGGGCTCTTCTTATGTTCTTATGTTCTTATGAGCTCCTTACTTGTAAATAAAAATGTATTTATTTCTAGATCACCTTTTTTTAAATTCTCATAAAGCTAGGTGGGTCCTGATAGTGTGTCATTTTAAAAAGTGGGTCCCAGTGCCAAAAGGTTTGAGAACCACTGCTTTAGAGAATTCTGGAGATGTCAGTGGAGGAGCACATACTTTGCATGCAGACTCAGTCCCTGATATTTCCACTGAAATGATAAGGCTTTGAAAAACCCTTTTACCTGAGATCCACCTAGAGAGCTACTACGGGCTTGAGTCGACCATGCTCGGCTAGGTGGATCAGTGATCTGACTCGGCAGAAGGCAGCTACATATGTAATTGCCAGAGATTAAACCTGTACTGTCTTCTAAAACAGGTTAGTCAAACAGTTACTGGCATGGTCACCTATGGTGAATAAAGATTATCTGCCAGGCAACCAGGCAGCAAAAGTTGTCATTTGGGAGGGCTAGCTCTTTCATTCTTTCAGGCTGATTGAATGCCATACATAAATGACTGGCATGGGTATCTATGCATGGGCAGCCTTGTGAGAAATCTTATGGGCTAGAAACCGTTTCTGGATTTATTTGCAAGCCTTCCTAGGCTTGCTTATATCTGGATGAAGAAGATGAACCGAGAGCCCCCTTTCTGCTTGTTTTACTGGCCCTCTGCTGTGTGTTGTGTCTCCCCCCCCCCCCCTGCAGTTATCTGATCAGCCAGGGCGTTTGCTACCTGACGCTGTGCGAAGCTACGTACTCTAAGAAGCTGGCCTTTGCCTTCCTGGAGGAGCTGCAAGCCGAGTTCTGGGAGCTGTATGGGAAGAAGGTGCCCTCCGTGTCGCGGCCTTATGCCTTCATTGAGTTTGGTATGTGCCACGCCCAAGGAACAGCAGACACCTTGCAAGCCACCCCACCCTGCCTTTCTACCTTACTGTCTAATGTGTAGGCAAATACACAACACATTCTCCCCCCCCCCCCCAGGCCTGTTCTCACACTCATAAGAACATAAGAAGAGCCCTGCTGGATCAGGCCAAAAGCCCATCTAGTCCAGCTTCCTATATCTCACAGGGGCCCCACCAGATGCCTCAGAGAGCACAAGACAACAAGATAACCTGTTTCCCGTTGACACTCCCTTGCACCTGGCACAGAGAAAACCCACTTCTAAAAACCAGGAGGTTGCTTATGGCTTGTAACCTGTGATGGTCTTCTCCTCCATGAATCTGTCCAAACCCCTTTTAAAGGCATCTAGGCCAGATGCCATCACCACATCCTGTGGCAAGGAGTTCCACAGATAAATTACACGCTGGATAAACAAATATTTTCTTTTGTCTGTTCTAACTCTCCCTCCACTCAATTTTAGTACATGTCCCCTGGTTCTGGTGTTGTGAGAGAGGGAGAAGAATTTCCCTCTATCCACTCTCTCCATCCCATGCATAATTTTATACGTCTCAATCATGTCCCCCCCGGACACTCACTTCTGCACGAGGATAGAGATACTTTTCCCCCGCACTCTCTCCTAAGACTAGAACTCGGAGTCACCCAATGAAGTTGATGGGTTTAGGATGGGAAAAAAGAGAAACATTTGTTCAAAAGTAATGCATAGAATTTACTGCCACAGGATGTAGCGATAGCCAGTGCCTTGGAAGGCTTTAAAAGATTAGACAAATTCAAAAGTTTGAAGTGATATTATGGTCTACTTATTTGTCTGATGGTAGTTTATAACAAAAGACAGTACCAATGAAGTTTTCCTCTTAGACATTTATATCCAGAAGCTGAAGAAGTCTTACCTGGACACCTGGTCCAAGCGTCACCTGAGCAACATCAACCTGGAGCTTCAGGATGTTCAGAAGATCATGGTTACCAACATTGAAGAGGTGCTCCAGCGTGGGGAGGCCTTATCAGGTATTTGGGGGCAGGGGCAGGAAGAGGGGCTGAACATTCAAAAGACTTCACAAATGTTGGTTCGGTAATCTCTACAAGAACCCTATAAGGTGGGCTGCTATTGGTATTCCCACATACAGGAGTTTGCAAACATGCGACACAAATTCAGTGCAAAGCCTGGGGGATTTTTACCCTTCTCCTAGCTTGGAAAACAGACAGGGTATCTTGTTGGCTGAGGGCCACGGTGGCTTAGTGGTTAAGACGCTGAACTGCAGACCAGAAGGTCCATAGGTAGGTCAGTAGTTCGAGACCCAAATGCCACGTGACAGAGTGAGCTCCTGCCAACCTAGCAGTTCGAAAGCAAGAAATTGCAAGTAGATAAATAGGTACCGCTGCGGCGGGAAGGTAACAGCGCTCCGTTAGTCATGCCGGCCACATGACATGGAAGCGTCTTCGGACAGCGCTGGCTCTACGACCTTAGACAGTCGGACACGACTGGCTTTTGAGCAGGGGATACCTTTCCCTTTATCTTGTTGGCCCTATGTTGAGTCTTGAAGCGGTTCAGAAACCCATGAGATCTTGCTGCTTTCCAAGGCTCAGTGCAATATGGATCTCCCCCCCTACCCAGCTTTGAACTGGATAGGAAGGGTGGGGCTTCCCCCTGCAATCTTGCTAGGCCTTGGAGGTACTCCGACCTTCTCTAAAGATTGGTGTGACATCACGGTCCAGACCCTGCCCTTTAAGGGAGGGGCAAAGTCAGTAGTGTGCGTATATTTTAGCTGGCTCCCAAGACCTTATAAGAACATAAGAAGAGCCCTGCTGGATCAGGCCAAAGGCCCATCTAGTCCAGCTTCCTGTATCACACAGTGGCCCCACCAGATGCCTCAGGGATCATATATAGACCCTTGCCCATATTACAGAGTCTGGGGGAATCATGGCTTGTCTAAAGCCATCTAGGGAACTCTTGGCTGGATGGAATGCCGGAAACTTGTTGTCACTCATCATTCATGCTCTTAATAGCAGTGCTACATCGAATCCTAACTTGCTTAGCCCCAGCATCTCAAGGTTGAACTAGATGATATGCCATTTGCTGGATTTGGGGCTGCATGCTTGATTTTTGTAATGTGAATAGCATGTTCTGGGGGGATCAGGAGCTTTGATCAATTTCCCCCACCATGGTCTCAGTCTGAATCCCCCCCCCGCCTCCTGAATCTCCCCCCCCCCTTGCCTCCTGGCGACTGCAGTTTCCTATGGAAAGGGAGCTCCCACTGGAGTCAATGGACTGTTTTCTCCTGAGCCAAATTGTTGTGCGGGTCCCCCAGTCTGGGAGCAAGGCTGGAGCAAAGACCGTGGTCTCAGTCCAGATCAGACCCCAATCATGCAAAACGTGGCCCTAAGGGTGAGGTGCTGGGTAGGCCTGGAATATATTTTGGTTGAAAAATGAAACCTTAGTCTGAGTCCCCTACATGGAAATGTGCTTGGAAAAGTTGCTTTGAGGTTATTCTCCTTATTCAAATTATTTTAGACTGTCCCCTCTTAAGGACAACATGAGATTCACAGACCGAGTCTGAATTTATCAAGTTAATCTTTTCCTGCCCTTTCTCCCCCCCCCCTTTCTAAGTTCAGGTCTCAAATTCGAAATCCCGGCACCACTGTTTGGGGCCTTACGGTGCCTATCGCCATAGGGGTCAATATTGGTTTTGCTACAGTCAGGACTGGGCCAAGATCTCTCCAGTCCCTGAGGCAGCATGCCAACTGCTGCTCACCTTACCTGGTGATGTGCCGGTCTGCTCTTACCGCTCTCTGGATTGGAAGCCACTGCTTCTCTCCTCCACACTTCCATTCTGTCCCTTACTTCCTTTTCCAATTCAGGGTGTGGGAGGAGTCAGCTGACTGGACGAAGGTGGGTGCCCCCCTCAGTTGGTGCCTGAGGTGACTATCTCAGTAGGCCTCATGGATGGGCCGACCCTGGCCATAGTAGACAGACCCAGCGACTCATTTATACTTTCCTGGATCGTCCTGGGTTAGAACATGGAATTCTAGGAGTTTAGACCCTTGGATTCAAGGGGGTGGGCAGCAAAAGGTGATTTTAGAGGTTCATTAGACAGGTCATTTTCCATTTTTTTTTTCCAGCTCTGGACTCCAAGGCCAGCAGCTTGTCAACTCTTTCCAAGAAATATCGCCACGATGCCAAACTCCTCAATAGCCGCTCTGCTTATGCCAAAGCTGCTGCTACCAGCCTGATCTTTGTGGTACTGATGCTCTATATACGCTTCTGGTGGCTGGTGTGACTGCGGTCTCCCTTCACCCTTCCTTCCCCCCCATCCCATCTCTTTGGGCCTGCCTCGTATGGGATCTGTGAAGATAAAAGGGGTGTCTCTCCCCACTTCCGCCTCATCCAAGACAGAATCAAGATCTGCAGTACTGCTTCTGGGGAGCAATGTGAACTAAGACAGACTGCTGGAGGGTTTCACTTGGTGTGAAGAGGCTGTGCTTGTTTGTTCCTGTGTGGCACCTTATGCCACCTTGTGGCCAAAACTGGAATGACTATCATTAGAAGTTCAGTAGTATGATTGCTATTTATAATGGTTAAAAGGGTGATTTTGCTTTGAGTGTATAAAGTGAAGAGCAGAGAAGGAGCGACCTGGTAGCTCACAAGAGCAACCTTGTGGATGTAAGGTGGGGTTTTTTTTAAGCAGTTTCACAACAGCAGAATGTCAACAAGTGAAGTTGCCATCATTATATCTCTTGCTGCACCTGTTGAATATGCTAAAGACTGAGGTCTGCCAGAAGAAGGTTGGCAACCCCAAGTAATGGGCTTGGGGCTCTACCATTAAAGTAAACTTTGCAACTTTTAACCCATCCGGCCCAACCAGCTATGTATGGTGGCTCTTCAGGGTCCTCACCTGTGACAGCAAAAACAGGGGGACGTCAACCTACAACACATGGCTGGCAGGCTGTTTTTTCTTTGGACGATAGAGTTATGGGTACAGTTTTCCCAGCATGAAGTTACACCTGTTGAATGTCAGCCTTTTCTGCAACTGTTAATAGGCATGGGAGACTTGCCCGAAAACAAATTGGAAGGAGAGGCCTCTCTCCTGGAGGCTGGAAAGGCCTGATCTCACCAAGCCAATGAGTGACAATTAAAACTGAGGGTTGACATTTTTAGCATTAGATATTGATGCTTTTTCAATAAATGTTATTTTCAATGAAACTGGAGGTGGATGACTTGACATGAAAAACTGCCTTTTTTTGGGGGGGGGGAATGTATATTTTATTCAGGCAAGCTTTGATGGCTGGGGTAAACCAGTGATTATTCTAGCTGTACATTTTCAAAGACACAGGGTGACCCCTTCTGAGCCACAGCTTTTGCAGAACTTTTTTTCAAATTCTGGGAATTGATGATCAAGGGCAGAGTGCCTTTAACTTCTGAAGCTGCCTGCTGGGGGATGTGCTGGTCCATTTGGCTCTGGCAGAAGTTCTACAAGGTCTCAGACAGATTTTCCCAGTCCAACCCAGAGATGATTGGGATTGAACCCAGGGCCTTCTGTATGCAAAGCAAGTGCTCCGTCACTGAGCAGTGACTCCTCCCCTAGACCTTTCTTTAAACGCAGTGTCTTTGAACATGAACATGTACAGAGTGTACAAGAATGCTTTTTTTTTTTACTGGGCTTGCTCCTGTCCCTTTAACAAGAGCCTAACCACACCAAGGTGTATTGGTGAACCTTATGCCATCATGTGCACAGAGGTAGAGATTATGGGGTTTTCAGCCATGTGAACTTTTCCAAGTTAAAGAAATAAAGATTTACATACAGAAACTTGTCTGGAGAAATTCCTTTTACTCGTACACCCCAAGTAATGGGTAAACACTTTCAGGATTATCCAAAGTCAGTCAAGTACAAAAGTACAAGACTTTGGATAATCCTGAAAGCGTTTACCCATTACTTGGGGTGTACGAGTAAAAGGAATTTCTCCAGACAAGTTTTTGTATGTAAATCTTTATTTCTTTAACTTGGAAAAGTTCACATGGCTGAAAACCCTATAATCTCTACCTCTGTGCACATCGTGACAAGCCATGAAAACCTGCATGCCACTTATGCCATCAGTTGGCGACTTTAACACAGCCTGACACTGGCAAATTAGAGGCATGGGGGGGGGGAGGAAGGTGGCAACTTCAGCAGAGTGGTTTCCCTTTACCATTAAGTAGCCGCAGTTAATCCCATACCTTTGGAACATTGTGTACTGTTGTAGTTGCCTCATCTAAAACAGAAAATACCGTCGAACAGGCAACCAAAGAAGGGGAAGGAGCTTGATAGACATTTACACAAATTATGGATGGTGTGAAGAAAGGAAATGAGGGTGTTTTTCTCCCTCCCTCATAATAACAGAACGCAAGGGGGTCACCCCATAGATTTGACTCCAGACAAGACTAGAGAAAATACTTCTTCATGCAATGCACAATTAACATAAGGAATTCACTGCCATAGGATGGGTGATAGATGGTGGCCTAGATGGCTCTTCAAGGAAACAGACGAATTCATGGCGGAGAGGTCTACGGCTAAGCCATGACAGCCGTGTTGTGTATGTATGGGGGAGTTGCAATTCGGCAGATGGAGGGGATGGAAGGCTGATTTAATGAACCAGTTTGAGATCTAGTCTTGTACTAGACCTCTCTGATGTACTTATGACAAATGCTTCAGGCTCTGTCTGATCATGTCGCTTTGACTGCCCCAGATCACCTTCTTCCTGCTGTGTGACACCATCATATGAGGCATCAGATATAGGGTCTCAGGCACTTCTCCGACGTCACACCCATAACACTGTAATTTCTCCCAGGAGGATGTTAGTTCTGCTCTTAGCCATCACTCGGCTCTAACTTCCCCCCAGGTCCTGACATCATTCCTCCCCCACATGACCTCACTGGGGAGCGCCACCGCCAGGCTCAGTCTGCTCTCTTGACCGGCAGCATGAGCGCCTGCCCGATCCACACACAGAGGGGGGTAGAGTCAGTCAGCAGATGTGGCTACAACACTTTCTGAGGGGCTCGTAGGCAGCATGGGAGATGGAAGACCCTTAAAAGGGCCCTCATGTTCCGGGACAGAAGGAAGCGATGGATTCCTAGGTTGCCATGGTAACTTCTGTAGCTTGGTAGCCGGTCGTTGGGGCTGTGGGCGTGGCCTGTGGGGTGACAGCTGGCCAGTCACATGAGAGGGGCAGGGATGGTCCAAGAGGGCCAGGATATCGTGGTGGAGGCGTTCCAGTGCCACGTCCTTTGGGAGGCGACCCATGTGGTCGCGGATGTGCTGCTTGGCGCCATGTTGGAGCAGGAGGCACGCCACTTTGTAGCTCCCCTCCTGGGCAGCCAGGAACAGGGGAGTCTGTGCCTGTGGACAGAGAGAACCAGAAGAAATGTCAGAGCAGCCTCTATAACTGACCACCAACTAAGCTGAACGCAGGTCCCCAGACATCTATTATTATGGCCTGCCAAACGTTTGATACTGTCAACTTATTTTTACTGCTTGCACGGGACTGGAAAAGGAGAAGGTTTGTCAAGCCCCTAGGAGGCAGTTATATGTGAATGGCTGACCCCATTTGGCCTGATGGATAGCAAGCATCAGAGCCGTCTGTTCTGGGTTAGACTTGAGGCCCATCTAGTCGAACGTGGCCTCTTGAGCAGATGCTTCTGTGAGACCCGCAAGTAGGATCCCACCCCTACAACCATCTCCTGCTGTTTGTCCCAGCAGCTTGTATTCAGGCATCACTGCCTCTGTTGAAATTTCCATTTAGCTATCACCATGACTTAATAACTGTTAACTAACCTATCCTCTCTGAATCTGAAAAACCTTAAAAAGAACATTGTAATTTTATTAGAAAATCAATATAGGGCACACCAAAATTAGATAGAATCACACATTTAGGTTAAGTAATGACAAAACATTTCTTAGAATAGGTTGTCCTCTCCAAATTATGACTCCTACTTTGCCTGTAATGCTGAAAAATCATTTTTAATCTGTTCTTACCCGCTTGTCCTGAGCATCCTTATCCGCTCCGTTCCTGAGCAGCACAAGGGTGGCGCGGACGTTGTTGACGGCGGCGGCCCAGTGGAGGGCGCTCTTTCCTGTGGAACACAAAACATTTCCGTTGTTCTCATGTTAACATTTCTGTCCTGCTCTTCTGCTTCATGAGCACCTGGAGCAGCAGACAAAAATGAAATGCCACCAAACTCCAAATGGTATGAATGAGTTTGACTGAGGTGTAGCTTTTTGAACACCCCATTCATGCCTCTTCCTTTTCATTGGTTTTAATTAAAAGAATGCCTCTTCCTATTGGTTTTAATTAACAGAAGCATCGCGGGGGTAGGGGCGGGGGGCCGTGGGCCCCAAGGCATTGGGCTTACCCGGACGTTCTTGTTCTGGTCGTCCGTCGCTACCTGCGCCACTTTCGCTGAGCAGGGGTTGGGCCCTCCCGCCTGCCCTGGAGCCGTACGGCTCTGAAATGGTCAGGAAAACGGCGCGGGGGGCGTGGTTGGGGCCGCGTGACGTCACGCCTGGCGTCACATGGGGGCGTAGCATCAGCGGCCCCTCCACATGGGCGCGCAGCATCGTCTCTGTTAATTAAAAGAATGCCTCTTCCCATTGGTTTTAATTAAAAGAATGCCTCTTCCCTTTACAAGAAGTTTTTGCTGCCGCCTGTGTCGGCAGAGGTAGGAGATCCGCTGCATGGCTGCCTCCTGGTATGTGCTCTCTTGATGGAGCATTCTGATATATTTTGTGAGCCATCCCCCCCCCCTTAGGTTTGTTATGAAGAAGGGCAGGATACAAACCTTCCTAACAAACTTCTATCCCAGGCTGCAGCATCTTCCCAGGTTGGGGAATGGCACAGATGCCTGGGCCTGAGTGGGCCTCAAATTGTCCTTATGCTCAAATGCTCCTTATATGAACTTGCGTGGTCCTACTTGAAGTGGCCCCTGAAGTGGCATCCTAATTTCTGCTGCCCCCTTTCTTTTGGCCCCTCTTTTTTTTCATTCTGTTTGTATGCATTATCTTCTCCTCCCCCTCCCCCCACCATTTAAAGCAGATTGGCCAAAGAAGGCAACGAAGGGCAGCGCAGTACTTCCAGCGCATCCTCCTTATCGTAACCGATTCTGGCTTCTGCCTCGCTGCCTTTTGGAGGACAGAGGCTGGCTGGTGCATGCGCAGAGCAGAACAGAGCCCTCTTCTACTCCCAGCATGCTCTGCCCAGTATAGGTGCTTGAAGAAGCATCTTGACAGGAAGCAGCAGGCAGTGGTGGAGGTAACGGGAAGAAGGGATGTCGCTCCACCTCCTTCTTACCTGCCCAGGCAAGAGGTAGGCAGGGCAGGTAGAGTGATCATGTTGGATCGCTCTCCTAGAAGTGGAGCTATCAGACCAGGATTGACACACACACACACACACACACACACACACACACACACACACACACACACACACACACACACACGGCGGCAATTATTCGCACCCTCACCTCTCTTGTCCGTGGCCCGGATATCTGCGTGATTGGCAACCAGCTCTTCCACCATGTTTTCAACCCCAAGCCGCGCGGCAAGGATTAGCGGGGTGGAGCCATCTTGTGCTGATGCATCCAGGTCCGTCTGCCTGTGCCGGAGGAGAATCTGTGGGGAAGAATCTCCCCATCAGTAGGTTTCAGGGTAAGGAGATTTTTAGGAGTGAAACTGACCTACATAGCAGAACAAGTACTGTATCTCTCTTCATATGAACCCACCCTGCTGAGATCCTCATTTCAAGAGTCCTGCCCGGTATTTTTTTTATTTATTTATTTTTCACATTTTTATACCACCCTTCCTCCAAGGAGCTCAGGGTGGTGTACATGGTTTCCTCCCTCCTTTTGTCCTCACAATGACCCTGTGAGGTAGGTGAGGCTGAGTGACTGGCCCAAGGTCACCCAGGAAACTTCATGGCTGAGTGGGGATTTGAACCTGGATCTTCCAGGTCTGAGTCCATCACTAGAACCACTACACCATCCTGGCTCTAGATGGTATCCCATCTAAATGCTTGTTTTTTTCCCTCAGTAAATAGCAGGGGGCTGTGACATGGGAGGGGAGGCTCGAACCATTTGCCCCACCATGGTCCCAATCCACATTGTCATAAGAACATAACATAAGAACATAAGAAGAGCCCTGCTGGATCAGGACAAAGGCCCATCTAGTCCAGCTTCCTGTATCTCACAGTGGCCCCACCAGATGCCTCAGGGAGCACAAGACAACAAGATTGTCCCCTCCTGCAACTGCTATTTGCCCAGAAGGAAGGCATCCATTGGTGCTAGAGGAAAAAAGAAGCATGGGAGCCCTAAAAGCCAGCATCATGTAACATGATTTTGGCCCAGATTCATAACCATAAGGACTAGGAACTTAAAAAGCAAACAAATTAATTAAAGTTGAGATTCTCAGGAAGTATAATTCCATGCCCAACACCACATTCTGCCGTTTTTCTTGCCTTACTACGGAACTCCAGCATACACACAGCCCTGGCTAAAGGGCACTTCTCCCTTCTCGGTGCCCTTGGTTCAAGCAGGCAACAGGCACACCCTCTATCTAGCTCAGGGGTTGGCAACCTTTTCGGGCAAAGGGGCCGGATGTTTGGCAATGATGTCATCATGTCATCACCAAACATCCGGGTTGCTGAGTTCCCAGAAGCGGCTGTGCGGTGCTCGGCTTCCACCCAATTTGCCATGCGTCAAACGGAATGGCAGAGCCGCCACAGGCCGCCCAAGCTCCCCGCGGGCTGGATGATTTTCGGTGGTGGTCTGGATCTGGTCCACGGGTCCTAGGTTGCCGACCTCTGCTTTGGTTCCTCCAGCTCTTGCTTGCCTGCCTGGCTGGTGAGATACTGTTTTAGTTCACCATCGGCAGGTCCTCTACTGAAGGCAGCGTGCCTGACAGCACTCCAGCCCCCCACTCCCCTCTCTTTGGTTTAACCTGGAATACGCCCAGTGCATCGGACGCTATAGCGCTGTGCAAGGGGGTCCGCCCCCACTGGTCCCGGGCATTGGCATCGGCTCCAGAGGTCAGGAGTCTGCGGGTGGCATCGGCGCGAGAGTAGCGAGCTGCTAGGTGAAGTGGTGTCTCTCCAAAGTTTCCCGTTTGTCTGTCGGTCCAGGACTGCTCCAATTCTGGCTCAGGAGAATGGGCCAAAGGCATCAGCGGGGTCAAGCCACAGACTAGGGGACAGAAGGACTCCAGGTGAAAAGGCACAGAAAGGCAGGATGTCCCCTACTGCCACTTATCACGGTAACTTGCTTCCTTTTATTCCCCATTAGGTGGACACATGGAGGGCACGTTGGTCAACGTCTCCCAGCTATGCCCTCTCCATTTCCAGGGACAGCAGAGCTGCCTGTGACTTTGGGGGCCAACAAGAGGAGGGGGGTATCACCATCCTCTATGTGTGTGTGTGTGTGTGTGTGTGTTTGTTTGTGTGTCCGTCCCCTCAAGACACTTGCCTGGCCAGTGAGATCCATGGTCCACTGGTCTAACTCAGTGGTGTATTTAAGAAGAATGCAGATCTAATATTTTATGGACTGGTTTTTCCACATTCTTATACCCCCCCCCCTTCCTCCAAGGGGCCCAGGATCTCCCTCCTTTTGTCTTCACAACTGTGTGGTAGATTAGGCTAAGTCTAAGAGATAGTGACTGGCCCAAGGTCACCCATGAAGCTTCGTGGCTGAACGGGGATTTGAACCAGGATCTTCCAGGTCTAAGTCCAACACCAGAACCACTACACCATCCTGGCCGTCTGGATATTGTCCCTTTCCTGGTACTGAACCTGGAAGCCTATCAATTTGACAAAAAAAAATTCTGGCACCTCCTCTGCATAATGTGGAACACCTTCCTCCCCATGAAAACCAAAACCGCCGAGGGCTGAATGCCTCCTAACAAGTACTGCTTAGCAACGAGATGCAGTTTTTAAATATTAGAACAGGGTGCCATATTTTTGGTCGTCGTCCCCCTCCCCGCCATCTTATAGAAATTAAGGAAATAATGAAAAGTTAACACACAAATTGTCTTCTGGATCAACCTTCTTGTTTTTCTGGCAACTGATCAAGATTATGAAAAAGTGTGGTGGGTTAGTGACCTTTAATTGATGTGGTACTACTACCCAAATGGTCACTTGTATCTTCCTGTCATAAGATGCAGTGATGGTCACTGGTTTGGGTGGCTTTAAAAGGGAGTTAGAAAAATATGCAGAGGAAGAGAGGGTTATGCATGGCTATTGTTCATGTGGGCTAAATGGAACCTCCATGTTCAGAGGCAGTCTACCTCTGAACAGCACTGCCTGGGGAGCAGTAGCAGGCCAGCCGTGCCTACGGGTTTCCCCAAGGCACCTGGCTGGCCACTGTGAGAAACAGGATGCGAGATTGGATGGGTGCTGCTAGACTTCCTGGACTTCCTTACCTGCCCCTTGTGTTTTGACAGCCTTCGGCTTTGTGCCCGTCTCCTGACCTGCGGTCAGTGTGCTCGACTGCTGCCCCTGCTTCTTTGTTCTGCCACAGCCTTGATCTGGGATGGAGATGGAATCGGGATCATCCTGTAGAAAAGAGGCTGTGAAACCAGCTCTACTGCCCCCTAGTGGAGCAGGATCAGCACTGGGTGCTGCCCCCCCCCCCTTCCATTCTTCATTGAGCAGAAATACCTTGATATCCCCGGCACTCAGCGGTCCATCATAATGGGGGCCAGAAAACATATCCGAATCCTCTATGAACTCAGTGCCAGGCTTCATTGGCCTACACGGAGAGAGGAAATAAAAGACAGGATGAATGCAGTTCCGACACAGGACGTTACGGACTCCGCGGCGCTTCCTGAACAGATAAGTCCACACGACGCGGCAAATGCTCTGACTTCCTGCAAATCCCCCTCTTTTCTGTGAAGACTTTGGCACAATCCATGGTCCATATGCTCCGCTATAAGCATGTCTAAATATGCGTAACTCAAATCAACACGTATTATTTCCCTGCATATCTTATGCCACCTTTATTTTCATCCCCTTCCTCTGTTGTCTCTCATGTCTTGAATTTCAGATTGCACAGATTTGGAGGCTGGACCAAACATCATGCACATTGATTGATGGCTCTAGATAGGGAGGGCCTGATCCAGCCCAGAACCGTAGTGCACAACGAGGGGATATTCACTCTTCACCCCTGTGCAGTTTTTGTGCCACCCCTCAAAGATTATATTTGTGGAGGGGGGGTATTGCATTCCACAGAGAATGCAATTCCCTGTATTGCATTCCACAGTCCTTAGCCAGATCAGGCCCCTGATGATGATGATGATGATGATGATGACGATGACGATGACGATGATGATGATACCGCTTTTCAACAAAAAGTTCACAAAGCGGTTTACAGACAAAATCAAATGATTCAATGGCTCCCTGTCACCCCAGCACAGTGTCTTTTCTGGTGGCGGTTTGCTGATGTTCTTCTGCATCTGCAGATAAGAGGAACACCTTCCTTCAGATCCACTTCCTGGCTTCTCAGCGATAGATAGGCCAATGACAGGCCCTGACAACCAACGGGCTCTCTTTTTTCAGGGCCAAGCTCCTCACAAGATATCCAGGGCCAGAAGCCACACACACACCCTTCCCAAGCTGTTCTGTTCCAAGCAAGGCCGCAGCCTGTCCTCTTATACTCACTTGAGCCCAATCGCGTCTTCTCCCACGGGGTCTCGACGGCAGCGCTGCTTCTTGCCCTGCGGTGGGGCAAAGCCAGGCGGGAACCAGAGCAGGCCGTGCTCACGTCGCTGGGGCCGGCGGATCTTCCACACCCCCAGGAAGATGCCCAGCGCTATTGCCAGGACTCCGGCCCCTGCACTGTAAATGAGGGGCCCAGAGAAATGGGAAACTGAGGCCTGGGGATCTGATCATGGGAAGAAGAAAGACCATGAAGTGCGAGCTTGCTGCCCTCCTCCCCTTCCTGAGCTTGGGTGTATCTACACTGCAAACGTATATCAATTTTATAGCAGTTTAGCTGTCGTGGGTTTCCCCCAAAGAATCCTGGGAATTTTGGTGAGACTGAAGAGAGTTCTCCATTCAAAATCTCTAGGCCCCTTCACAGAAATTACAGTTCCCAGGGGGTTCTCCTTGGAAGGTAGAGCGACTAGTTCAAGACTGTACAAGGATTTAATGAAGTGGTTGAAGAAGTGGTCGCTGAGAGAAGGAACTCTGCGCACGGTGCATGGACTCTGTGCCAGAGCAGGAAAAGTAAAGCCATATGGCTGACATTCCCATCTGAAATGGTTGAATTTTCCTATGTTCTACTTCGGAATGTGATTCAGTTGAGTATGTTAAAAGCACATTGAACCTGTGAGAATCATGCATCATTCTGTCAAATTCAACAGGTGATAGATAACCTGTTTTTGTTAAACCTCAACTGACTAGAAAAAACAACAACAATCAGGGCTTTTAACAACTTGCAGATACCAGTAGGTGAAGCTTTTCACAGCACAGAGAGATAAGCACTATCACTGCTAATAGCTGTGGTCTAGGCTGCTGTATAAGCGCAGGAGCAAGGGCCAGTACAAAACTTGGCAATCAATAGGAGATAGGAAGAATGAACACCGCTCTGTTCTTAGGAGGCAACCACAACACATGGTGTTAACATATGCACTTCTTTTGGGTAATTTAAATCTGACGATCCCAGAGCTGGTCTTCGGAGCTGGCTGAAAATCTTTTCCCCAGCACAGAACTCTCAGTCTTGCCATGAAATCTGACATGGCAGCCGCCTCTCACCAAAGCCACGGCACTTCAGCTCAGATTCAGAATAAGCTATCTGTTCTACCCCACACTAGGCCTCTCTCTTCTCTCAGAACAAAAACACAGCCATTCCAACCCCCCCCCCCTCGTACCATTTTTCACAGACTCCAGCCAGGCAGCTACCACTGGATACGGGATCAGGGATTCGAGGGCTCCTTTGGCTGCTAAGCCCCCCAAGAAATTCAGTGCCGATTGGGGGGATGTGGGGCACAGCCGTGAGCACTGGCTTCCGTCCATGGCCAGAAAGATGATAAATCTGTGATAAGACAGACAGCAGGATAATTGAGCACCTCTCAGGGATAGGGAGTCACTAGAGGACTGAGGGTGGGAAGAAGCATGGGAGAAGAATGGAAGAGTCTAGAAGATTTGGGTCCAGCCTTCCCTCTAAGTTGCACATTGTCCGCACAGACAGACTTGGAACCCCGCGCAGCTTCTATCCCTGGCGCTCCCAATGACAATGACATCATCGCCAAGTGCTCTGGAGCCTGCCCCCGCGACTCCCTGTAAAAATTACAGGGAACATTGTGTGGGTCACCAGCTGTTTTCTGTCTGGGTTCCTGTGTTTCCAACAGCTGTATGACAGTCAGCTTTTATAAACATAGCCTTTTCCAGCATGAAGGTGCAAAAATGAGGGAAGCTACACCAGTTGGATAGCTGACACATGGCAGTTAGGCACAGGGCACATGGTAGGAAAGAAAAAAGGTAGCATTCGTAGACTAAATACAAAATAATATTTACTTGCAGCGAAACCTCTTCATGCCAAAACCTCTGAGAGGGTGAACTAGAATCTCCAATATACAGTATACACAAGCAGTGAGGGATAAAATCTTGCTCATTCTCTCTCTTTCTTCTGAAAAATTGAATTTCTAAAGATGTCAAATTATATCAGAACACATGGATGTGCAATAAAACCATGGCTAGAGTTTTAGGTTTTCTACTGATAGAGTTCCTGGAGTTGACAGACGGAAATTCAACAGATTAAGCTTTGCCCCAATTGCTGCATTTCCATGCTGGAAAAAAAGTCTTGCCTATTGAAAAAGTCTTGCCTGGCAGAATTATGCTGCCACCAGTTGTCTTAAACAACTTTGCGCTAGTTAGACTAAAGTAAACGTATTGGGCAATTTCACGTGTCTATATATTTTGGGGAGGGGGGAATCCATATGTGCTGCCTTGGGCTCCTTGAGAAGGGCAAAATAAAAACCAAATACTGTACTTATAGCACTTCAAGTGTTCACATTACATTATCTCGTTGTTATCCTCACAACAGCCCTATAATGTAAATGACTACTGTATTGTTATCCCTATATTGCAATTCAGAGGCAGCCTTAGGCAAGCCATTTCTTCTCAGCCTCAGTTTTCCCACCTGCAATATGGGGATAACAATAGTCCTGCTATAGAGAGGAGTCCTCTCTCCTCTGCAATAGGCAGAGGAGAGATTCAAACTAGAGATGTTTTAATTTGTAGCTCAGTCTTTTCGTCACAATACTGCACCAGATCTCATATATGTATTTAGGTAAGCAATCGCAGTTAAAGTCACAGAATAGCAGCTTGTAAAAAATTAGCAATTATAAAGAATATATTTACTGTATATACCCTTTTTCAACAATCCCACCTAGAACACTTGAAAAAAAGTTACAACTCCAGGAGATGAGGAGTTACAGGGTGCTTGAGCCACGGTGGGAGAATGAGGACGACAAACCGACTTGCCACAGAGGGAGACAAAGAACCTGATTCTTACCCAATGGTCTCAGCAGAAGCCTTCTCCTGACCAGTTGCTGTCCAGTTGCTCCTGCTTCCGATCTCTTCCTTCCCCGTGTAGACGTAAATCCTCTCCCTGCCCTGGTGGTCCTGCTGAACTCGGAATATCCCCCGCATGGCAAGAGTTAGGGAATGCAGGAACTGGGGCAGATCCTCCTGGGCCAGCAGGATAGCCAGGCCCAATGTTGTATCCTCTTGGGGGGCAGGATCCGACCAGCAATCCCCCCCATCCCAGCCACAGGGAGCCGTGTAGCAGCCTCTGTCGCAATGTCCATCTGAAAAGTGGTCCCTGCAATATCGCTCATACAGAGGGCTGAGGGGGAAAAAGTGGACGTGTGATGGCAGAACGTCATGCCGACAAGTAATTTCATTCATCAGCTAAGGTTTTTAAAACCAAGTGACAGCGCTAGACCGGGCCTGCCCAAGATCTCATAGTGCCTCAGGTGGTGGTGTGCCAAAGGCTGCCCCCCCTTACCTGGTGATGTTCCAGCCTCTGCTCCTCCCACTCCCTGGATTGGGAAAGGAAGAGGGGGATGGAGTGGAAGTGCATGGGAGAAGAGAGGAGTAGGCTAGAGAGGGTCGGCTAAAGCTAGAGTCAGAGGCACTCTAGCCCACCACTCGCCTTTCCTCCACATTTCCACATTGCTCCACCCCCACCCTGCTTTCTTTTCTAATCCAGGGAGTGGGAGGAGGAGGTGAGTGGGCAGATGAAGGTGGGCGCCCCCTGCCAATCTGCTGCCTGAGGTGGCTGCCTCAGTCAGCCCCAGGATGGACCAGGCCTGTCCTAGGAAATAGGTACTGTCCCTGGTAAAGAAGGACCTCTGGAGAGGCTTGCATTGCTATCCGGGCCTTGCTAGTGCCTCTTCCCTCTGCTCCCCCATTCGCAACACACACACACACACACACACACACACACACACACACACACACACACACACACACACACACACACACACATCGGGGCCACTCACTTGCATGCCAGCGGCTGCCTGCAGTCAAATCCGTCGTACAGGCAGTCCTCGTTGTCACAGTGACTCTGGCACTGCCCATCTCGAAACACCCGCCAGCACTGCTCCCGCTTGGGGCAGTTCTTCCAAGGGTCAAGCACCCCTAGCGAGCAGTCCCCCCTGTCCCAGTGAGTCTCGGGGGAGCTGCAGGCCCGGTCGCAGCGCCCATCTTCTGCCACCTGTGAGCATTCCAGTGTCGCAGCGGTGTTGGTGGCAGGGCAGGACCCCCGAGGGCACTGGGGCAGCCGGCAGTCTGGGCCAGAGAAGCCCCCCAGGCAGAGGCACCGGAGCCTGGACGAGTGGGTAATGCACAGGCCTCTGTTGTGACAGTACAGGGAGCCACAAAGAGGGGCGTTCAGGTTACAGGTGGGTCCCTCAAAACCCTAGAACAGGAAAAAAAGATCATTTAAAAACATTTCATAGCCACTCTTCTGCAGCTCAAAGTAGCATGGAAAACAAAATGAAGTACAAGAAAAGGGAATATTCCCCCACCACCACACCACCCCGGGCTATTTTTATTTGAGTCTTGGAAATGGCAGAGCCAAGTTAGAATTTTTCATACTTTGCTGTTCAATGAACCTATGAAACTGCCTTCCGCTGAGTCAGGCCATCGGCTCATCTTTCATCTAGCCCTGTGCACTGATGGGCAGCACCAATCTTGCGTTTCAGGCCAAGAAAGGCCTTTTCTAACCTGCTACCCGAGATCTCTCAATTGTATCTATTTTTATTTAATATCCATCCTGCATTTACGTAGGATATATGGGTGTCTCCCATCTAGGTCCACACTTGTTTAGACGTTTCGGATGTTCGCAGACCATTGACTGACTCCCCCCCCCCACACACACACACATGAGAGCCTTTTAATAGGAAGGTGGCAGTGATTGAACCCGTGACCATGCCACAGGAAAGAAGGGAAAGTCCACACCTCAGTAAGAGCTCAAATGATGCTTTGCAGGTCCCAGGTTCAAACCCTCGGAAAGAGGACTTCAGGCAAAGGGGCTGGGGAAGGCCTCTCTCAGCCAGTCAGAGGAAAGCTACATTTCAGGAAATGGGGGGAGAGGGCTCAACACCCCCCCACCCCCAGCATTGTGAGCTTGATACAAATCAGTCCTGGCCCCCAGCTGCTTTTTAGAAACATTTAAAGAAATCGGAGGTCTGATCATGGCTAATATCCAGAATCTCATTTACTTTGGCCTTGAGTGAACGACTTATATCCTTTATTATACAGACAAAATAGCTGGTGTGGAACTAAGCAACCGGAACTGGTCTAGATTGGAGTAGGACGACTTCAGGCTTGCACGATCAATTGTGATTTTCCCAGAACCACAGGGTCCAACAAGCAGTGCCAGGCACAACATGGGAGCCATGGGGTGGAGCCATCCTATGGCACCCCATGAGTTTTAATACAGTACATATATACTTTTTATATATACTGCATCTTTTTAGATTGTGAGCCCTTTTGGAACAGGGAACCATTCAATTATTTGATTTTGTCTGTAAACTGCTTTGTGAACTTTTTTTTGTTGAAAAGCAGTATATAAATATTCTTATTCTTATTCTTATTCTTAATAATAATAATAATAATATGTAGACCGCTAGATGAGGTCTACCTCAGTATAAGGCAGCGTCTTATATCTTGTACACATCTCATACTCTTCTTAGCAGGACTTGCAGATCTTCACCACAGAGGAATTACAACCAGCCTATAACCTGAGATTCCAGGTCAAATATATAATCCTAATTTATAGAAACATCTATATCTTATATATTCTCTAAGCATGCTTAAGCTTTTGGCAACTCTCATTTTAGAAATTAAACACTGTCTTCACATACACCCCCCCCCCCAATCATCTATCTACCTGTACCATCTGTTTGCGAGCTCAACTCTTACCTGTGGACAGTGGCAAGTGAATCCGAGAGCATCAGCAGTGTCCACGTCACAACTTCCACCATTGAGGCAGGGCTGTGATTGACAACTGTCAATCACAGATTCACACAGAACCCCTGGGGGAAAGAAGGGAAACAAAGCAGGAGAGGGTGTTATTCTTTGTCTTGTGTAACTCGTCTCATCATCCATATACTTCCTTCCCCCCCCCCAATGCAGGACCCAGGTTCAAATCTCTACCCCTCCTCTGAATCGCAACCAAATCTATGTGGTTGTGGGGAAACTTCTCTCTCAGCTTAACCTCCTGCTGGCAACGAAAAAGCACGGGACGAGACACACAGCTGGAAACCTTTTTGTTTCCATTTGTACATTGCACCTTTTTGTACATTGCACGTTTCTGGGAATGTGAATGTCACCAAATGTCTCCTAAAGTGAAATGTCAAAGCAAAGCTGAAGGTTTCAGTTTGTGCAATAAGGCTAATAAGGTTTTTAATAAGGCTAACAATAACATTCCCCTTCATGGATCATTGCCTTGTCGTGGCGAAGGGGCTTGCGTAACTCAATGAAGCCATGAGCTATGCCGTGCAGGGACACCCAAGACGGACAGGTCGTAGCAGAGAGTTCTGACTAAAAGTGATCCACTGGAGAAGGAAATGGCAACCCACTCCAGTAACCTTGCCAAGAAAATCCCATGAACAGTTCCAAAAGGCTACAAGATATGACGCCGGAAGATGAGCCCCTCAGGTCGGAAGGTGTCCAATATGCTACTGAGGAAGAGCGGAGGACTATTCCAAGTAGACCCAGAAAGAGTGAAGCGGCTGGGCCAAAGCCAATAGGACGTCCAGCTGTGGATGTGTCTGAGGTTGAAAGGAAAATCCAATGCTGCAAGGAGCAATATTGCTTAGGAACATGGAATGTGAGGTCTATGAATCAAGGCAAGCTGGATGTGGTCAAAGATGAGATGATAAGATTGAACATTGACATCTTGGGAATCAGCGAACTAAAATGGACGGGCATGGGCGAATTTAATTCAGGTGACCATCATATCTACTACTGTGGGCATGAATCCCTTAGAAGAAATGGAGTAGCCCTCATAGTCAATAAAAGAGTGGGAAAGGCAGTACTGGGGTGCAACCTCAAAAACGACAGAATGATTTCAGTTCGAATCCAAGGCAAACCATTCAACATTACAGTAATCCAAGTGTATGCCCCAACCACTGATGCCGAAGAAGATGAAGTTAACCGGTTCTATGAAGACCTACAACACCTTCTAGAACTAGCACCCAAAAAAGATGTCCTTTACATCATAGGAGACTGGAATGCTAAAGTAGGAAATCAAGAAATAAACGGAACAACAGGCAAGTTTGGCCTTGGAGCGCAAAATGAAGCAGGGCAAAGGCTAACGGAGTTCTGTCAAGAGAACACGCTGGTCATAGCAAACACTCTTTTCCAACAACACAAGAGGCGACTCTACACCTGGACATCACCAGATGGTCAATACCGAAACCAGATAGATTATGTGCTTTGCAGCCAAAGATGGAGAAGCTCTATACAATCAGTAAAAACAAGACCTGGAGCTGACTGTGGCTCAGATCATGAGCTTCTTATTGCAAAATTCAGGCTTAAATTGAAGAATGTAGGGAACACCACTAGACCAGTCAGATATGACCTAAACCATATCCCTTATGAGTATACAGTGGAGGTGAAGAATAGGTTTAGGGCACTAGACCTGGTAGACAGAGTGCCTGAAGAACTATGGACGGAAGTTCGTAACATTGTACAGGAGGCAGCAACTAAAACCATCCCAAAGAAAAAGAAATGCAAGAAAGCAAAGTGGCTGTCAGATGAGGCTTTACAAATAGCTGTGGAAAGAAGGAATGCGAAAAGCAAAGGTGAAAGGGAAAGATATAAACAACTGAATGCAGATTTCCAGAGAATAGCAAGGAGAGATAAGAAGGCCTTCTTAAATGAACAATGCAAGGAAATCGAGGAAAACAACAGAATGGGGAGGACTAGAGATCTCTTCAAGAAAATTGGAGATATCAAGGGAACATTTTGTGCAAAGATGGGCATGATAAAGGATAAAAAAGGCAGAGACCTGACAGAAGCAGAAGAGATTAAGAAGAGATGGCAAGAATACACAGAAGAACTATACAAGAAAGATCTTAATGTTCCTGATGAACACGCTGGTGTGGTCACTGACCCAGAGCCAGACATCCTAGAGAGCGAAGTCAAGTGGGCCTTAGATAGCATTACTAACAACAAAGCTAGCGGAGATGATAATATCCCAGCTGAGCTACTTAAAATCCTAAATGATGATGCTGTGAAAGTGCTGCACTCAATATGCCAACAAATTTGGAAAACTCAGCAGTGGCCAAAGGATTGGAAAAGGTCAGTTTACGTTCCAATTCCAAAGAAGGGCAGTGCCAAAGAGTGTTCAAACTATCGCACAATTGCACTCATTTCACATGCTAGCAAGGTTATGCTCAAAATCCTACAAGCTAGGCTTCAGCAGCACGTGGACCGAGAACTACCGGATGTACAAGCTGGGTTTCGAAGAGGCAGAGGAACTAGAGATCAAATTGCCAACATGCGCTGGATCATGGAGAAAGCCCGAGAGTTCCAAAAAAACACCTACTTCTGCTTCATTGACTACGCAAAAGCCTTTGATTGTGTGGATCACAACAAGCTGTGGCAAGTTCTTAAAGAGATGGGGATACCAGACCACCTTATCTGTCTCCTGAGAAACCTGTATGCGGGTCAAGAAGCAACAGTTCGAACCCGCCATGGAACAACTGATTGGTTCAAAATTGGGAAGGGAGTACGGCAAGGCTGTATATTGTCACCCTGCCTATTTAACTTATATGCAGAGTACATTATGAGAAATGCAGGGCTGAATGAATCGCAAGCCGGAATCAAGATTGCCGGGAGAAACATCAACAACCTCAGATATGCAGACGATACCACTCTAATGGCAGAAAGTGAAGAAGAACTAAAGAGCCTCTTGATGAGAGTGAAAGAGGAGAGTGCAAAAGTTGGCTTGAAACTCAACATTAATAAAACTAAGATCATGGCATCGGGTCCCATCAATTCCTGGCAAATAGAAGGGGCAGAAATGGAAGCAGTAACAGATTTTACTTTTTTGGGTTCCAAGATCACTGCAGACGGAGACAGCAGCCATGAAATTAAAAGACGCTTACTCCTTGGAAGGAAAGCTATGGCAAATTTAGATAGCATAATAAAAAGCAGAGATATCACCATACCAACAAAAGTTCGTATAGTCAGGGCGATGGTGTTCCCAGTAGCAATGTATGGTTGCGAGAGCTGGACCATAAGGAAGGCTGAGCGCCGAAGAATAGATGCTTTTGAACTGTGGTGCTGGAGAAGACTCCTGAGAGTCCCTTGGACTGCTAGGAGATCAAATCAGTCAATCCTAAATGAAATCAAGCCTGACTGTTCCCTGGAAGGACAGGTACTAAGGCTGAAACTCAAATATTTTGGCCACCTAATGCGAAGAGAGGAGTCTCTGGAGAAGACTCTGATGCTGGGAAAGACTGAAGGCAAAAGGAGAAGGGGAAGGCCAAGGATGAGATGGTTAGACAGCATCACCGATGCAACGAACATGAAAATGAGCGAACTCAGGAAGATAGTGGAGGATAGGAAGGCCTGGCGGGATATGGTTCATGGGATCACGAAGGGTCGGACACGACTTAACGACTGAACAACAACAACAATAACATTTCTCAGGGTGTATGAGTGGGGGGGGGGCAGAGGCAGGGCGGGAGGGGGAGACTCCCTTGCAACCTGCTGCCTTCCATTCCTGCAGGGGTCCTGTGGCCATGGGTGAAAGGAAGCAGAGATTGAGAATAAAACGGGTGGGGGTCCCCTGGCTCTCCCCTACTCACCACAAAGGGCTGCCCAGACCATGGTGCTGTAGTTGGGCCTCAGTCAGACCCAGGCCTGTTTGGCTGCTGCCAGTTTGCAGCCTCAAGCGCTGTGAAGCCAGACCCTGGTGTGTGTGAACACAATCCCCCATTGCACAACAGCCCTGGAGGCCCCCCCCCCTTTCCCAGAGACCATGTACCTTCCAAGTTTGTTCCTCTTTCTTTCCCAGACCCGCCCAGGGAAAGAGAGAGGGTGGTCTCGTTGGAGGTCACCCCTTCCTCAGAGCTGCAAGGGAACTGAGGTGGGGCACCGGCCAAGATCACGTTGCTCCCTGACTGGGATAGGTCAGGAAAACAGAGAGGAGCAATTGGAGGACATGACCCCTCCCTTCCTCAGAATTCTAGCAGCTCTGAGGAAGGGGCTGCACCCAAGCAGCCGCCGCTCTTGCCAACCCAACCCACAAGTGGGTATCCTCAAAGGCCTTGCGTCATCCCAGGGGCTTCTGAGGAAACCCACATTTGCAGGTGGGGCAAGGCAGCAACGGCTTGAGTTGCTCAGTTAAGCATGCCTGGGGGGCAGGGGGCAGGGGGGGGCTTCCAGGGATGGCTGGATGGGCCCCCGGAAGTCTGCGAGCCCAACCTGACCTGGCCAACTTCTGATGCCATCACTGCTGGGATGGGAGACTGTCTGGGACACAGTCTTGAGCTCTAGCATGGAAGGGAGGCAGGAGGAGGAGATCAAAGTGATGAACCAATAAAATACCTCCTGGTTTCGCAAAAGCCGGAATGAAGTGCAGCAGCCTTCATCCCAGTAAAAGGTAAAGGTAAAGGTGACCCCTGACAATTAAGTCCAGTCGTGTCCGACTCTAGGGTGTGGTGCTCATCCCCATTTCAAAGCCGAAGAGCCAGCGTTGTCCAAAGACGCCTCCGTGGTCATGTGGCCGGCATGACTCTCCTTGCCGCAGCGCATAGCATGCAGCTGGAACACAGAGCGCTGTTTACCTTCCCGCAAGCGGTACCTATTTATCTACTCGCATTAACATGCTTTGGAACTGCTAGGTTGGCAGGAGCTGGCCAAGCAACGAGAGCTCACCCCGTCGCGGATTCGAACTGCCGACCTTTCGATTGACAGCTCATGGTTCAGCGGTTTAACAAAGACAAACCCTCCCTCTGTCTCTTACCCGTGTACCCTGGCAGGCACAGACACTGGAAGCCCTCCGTGTGGGACAGGCACTTGTGAGCCCCAGGCTGGCGGCAAGGCCGGGAGAAGCAGGCGTCCACCACCCCTTGGCACTGCTTGCCGACATACCCTGGGGGGCAGATGCAAGAGAATCCTCCTTCAGGCTGAGCCAAGCAGGTCCCCCCATAGTAGCAGTGGGGACCAGGAAGGGAACAGGGGTCCAAATCACAGTTGGGACCTGGAAGAAGAAGAAGAAGGAAATGAGTGTCAGGACGTAGGGCAAGATGCACAACATGTTATGGAGCTGGGCTGCTTTGGGGAGGCAGCCCTGCGTTTCTAGGTCTGCCCACAGGTAACCCTTTCTCCTACTTACCTTTGCTCCCTGGGGGGCACAGGCAACGATATCCATCTGACGCCCTGGTACACACCCTTCCATTTGGGCACTTCTCCCCAGGCAGACACTGCAATTGGAAAGACTGGGAGCTGAGCCAGACTGTCAACTGTTCAACGGTCCACTGTTGCAATGCACCTTGTGTGTAGGTGTTGCTGCGACAAGTTTCAAGGGCTCGTTTGCAGCACAGCAGGCCAAGCCATTTTTCCTGGTCAGTGGGCTGCCCCACCCAAGAGGTCTGCGGACCCAGGAAGCAGACACCGGCAGGCAGCAGCACCTGCACCCACCATGCTCACCTGACAGCCACGCTCTCCAGCCTGATCGGTGCAATTGTCGTCTCCGTTCGGATTCGCATCCTTCTGCTGGCATTGGGGGCCACTCCAGCCTGGAGGGCAGAGGCAGTGCGCTGCAGACTCCTTTACGACACACTGGCCTCCATTCCTGCATGAATCTGATGGGATGGAGAATAAAAGAGATGGTATTTAGCTTAGTAGCAGCTTTAGAGGGGCCAACTATTGCATTTGGCAGCATTCCTGCCCTTGGAAGAACCGCACAAATAAGCAGAATAACCTCTCCTCCTTCATGTGGGCAACCCAGTGACAGGAGAATCTTAACCTGCTGCATTTCTACGCAAATTATGCTGCTAAATTAGTTCTGGCAGAAACCCTGCCAGAAAATAAGCGGGTAAAGAAAGACATGTACATGCAATTTGTATGCAGGAATAAGTCCCACCCAGTTTAATGGGGCTCACTCCCCCCAAAATGTGTCTCTCGGATCACAACCGTAAAGCATGACATTGCCGAATTTAGAATCAGCAAATTTGATTCTATTCAAATTGAACTTCATCAGAATGATGGATTCCTTCCCCACTACAGGTGCTAACCTAGCAGATACTAAAGTAGCATTTGCTGCCACAGACGAACACTGCTACATCTCTGGAAGTTGTTATCCTATATGACATTTAAAATGAAACAACAGAGCTCTTCGAGGCCAGCTGATTTGCTTCCGCCTACTCACTGGGAGAGCAAAGGTCCAGGGTTATTTGGCATTTTGGTCCTGTGTAACCCTCAGAGCAGAGGCAGCGGAAACTTCCAGGGCTATTGAAGCAGGACCCGGAATTGAGGCAGGGGCTTGATCCACATTCATCTACGTCTTTATCACATGTTGCACCTGGAAGGTGAGCAAGGAGCAGAGAAGAGGCAAACTCGTGCATGAGAGCAGGAGTCAAAGAAGGCGAGGATGAGGGAAACAGGACAATAGGTGGTTCAGAAGGCGGATGAGGTTGGGGGTGGGCATGTTACCTACGTAGCCGCTGGGGCAGATGCAGTCAAATACACCGCGGTGGCTCTGGCAAGTGGCCCCCTGGTGGCAAGGCCGGGAATCACAGGCATCTACTTCTGAGCCACAGTCCCAGCCGGTCCAACCGGGCAGACAAATACAGTGCGGCCTGCAGGGAAATACAAATAGGGTTGCCATCTTTTTTTCTGCTCTGGCATCTTTAACAGTAGCACGAAACTCAGAAATTTAGCTAGTGAAGCTTTCCCCGGCATGGAGATAAACAATGAGTGTGAAGAGGGTACATATACACATGTGTATGACCAGAATGTACAAAACGTGGCGGCCTTTGACATGTGGGGAATCTGAACTGGTTGCGGTGTTAGCTGAGGACTGGATTTAAGTTGAGGCCCAAACTGAAGAGTGGAGCTTCTCTCTTTCTCCCGGCCCTGCCCTGCCCGACAGACATTTAACAAGTGAAGATGTTCCCGTGTGTCAGACAGCTGGCGCCAGTGAAAATGGGTGGCAACCCTACATTTGAAGAGAGAAAAGTCCGTATACAGATAATTTCTGAAAAGCAAAAGGCACAACTTCCCCTTTAAAGTCTTGTGGCAATGATAACAAGTGGGCAACTATACTTTGTGAGGAGGAGAAATGAGCCTCTTGACAGGTAGAACAGGGGGAAACCTGTGAATTCCTGTTCTAATTGTAGCCACGTCCCTAAGTTCCATACAAACCAGTGAGACTGTGAAATTGACTAGGCCAGATCCCAGACACATCTTCTGGTCTAGTTAATTTTACTCCTAAGAATGGAAGTTCTTTATGGGTGAGGAACTGTTGGGAATGACAAAGGCATTACACCAGCAATTTTCAACCGGTGTGCCGTGGCACAATGGTGTGTTGAGAAAGGTCCGCAGGTGTGTGCTGCGGGAGTTTGGAGCACAGCAGTTGAAAATCGCTGAAAAACTCTTCTGGATTCTGCGACTCTGTTTCTAGGACAACGGTCTGTAGTAATGAATTGTCTGAGGAAGAGGGACAGACAATTCGTTACTACAGACAGTAGCCCTAGAAGCAGAGCCGCAGAACCCGGAAGAGTCTCCCAGTCAGAAAACGGAAGTGACATGACAAGAGGTGAAGACCATTGAGGTCAGTGTTCCACAAGAAGAAAAATGTTGAAAATCACTGCATTACACTTATTGCAAATATTTGAATATGCAGAAAAGAATCGGAAGTGGAACTTGAAAGCTATGCTAAATTAGCAGAGAATGCATCTGGGATTCATGACCCACATACGCCCCACCTTCCCCCCGCTATCCATACCCAGATTCTGATACTTGGCAGCTTCCTCCATTGAGGCACTTCCAGTTCCAGCAGGGGTTGCTGAGCTCTGTGCAATGCAGTCCTGTGTAGCCTGGGGAGCAGACGCACATGAAGGAGCTGGGGGTATTCATGCAGGTCCCCTGCCCGCAAGGTGCACTGAGGCATGTGTCTTCATCTCTCTCACACTGGTGCCCCTCGAAACCTGCAGAAGGAAGCAGAGGGCTTGGCTATGTCACTGGCCTCACTCTTTCCCACAACTTATCTTCCCAAACAGAAGTCAGAGGGATGACGAGGACCCAGACTGTTCCATAATGAACTGGAATGTCCAACTGCTGTCTTGAGGTGGAATCGCTCCAGAAACAAACATATCAGAAATCCATACCCCAGGGAAGGAGAAAAAGAATGGGGTGAACTTTGGGGTGGAGGAAAGTTAATTCCTTTGCTGGCTCATCCCATCTTCCTACCCTCATCAGTTAAGGAAACCCATTGCCCATAGCTCCCCCGGTCCCCCCACTCAATTGCGGATTTGGCCCAGTCGCTTTTAACCACACACACACACACACACACTCACCTTGGGGGCAGATGCAATGGAACTCCCCTGCAGAATTCTGGCACTGTCCCCCATTTTTGCAGGGGGAACTGGCACAGCTGTCCACCTCCAGCTTACATCGGGGTCCCTCGAAACCTAGAGGAGGGCAAAAAATCAACGGTCAGCATGCCCTGAATTTACAGTGGAGGGAAAAACCAGGAGATGCTCTCACACCCTGGAGATACAGCCACTTTTCTGTGGCATAACGTTTTTGTGTGTGGTGACTGCTTTCATGAACTGCATGAAACAGACAACGATGGTGGATTTATGGAGCGTTATGGGCCAGCTTGTCACACAATCTGCCCTTTAGCTTTCAGCATGATTTAGCCAATAATAACTGTGGGGGTGGGGGTCCCAGTAGGCAGGAGATCTTTATGGATGCAATCTGCAGGGTGGGAGAAGTCTGTGAAACTGCCTTTGCTGAGTCTGAAGACAAAGTGTGGATAGGATTGTCCCCATACAAAACTGTTCTGGCAGCTTCAACAACAACCTTGCAGGCAGAAATCTGGCAGGTGAAGCTTTTCCTGGCATGGAGATAATGTGGTTGATAAACCTTCACTGGCTATATTTCTGCATGCAAGGCTGCTGCTGAAGGTATAAGCGAAGACCAATAAAATGAGGTTGTAAACTAAGCAAAAAAGGGATGATGAGGAGATTAGGTGTGTGTTATGCACACACGCACACACACACACAAACTGAAGAGGAGTGAAGATTTAAAAAGGGAAAAGAGTCCATTGCTCAGTAGCAGAGCACATCCTTTGCATGTAAAAGGTCCCAGATTCAATTTCTGGCATCTCCAGTTGTTGTTTTTAAGAAAAAGAATGATCCAATGGCCAACCTAGGGAAATGTTTTACTGTTTAGGCAAACCGTACCTTCCAGAGGGTGATCTTCATTGGGCAAATGACACAGGGAGGAAGGGCTCGTCCTTCTCTTCCAGCACCATAGGCCCACCACTTGAACCAGTGCCTGAAATGGTGTGGAAATGTTCTGTCCTTCCCTTTCTTTTAACTGTGTCTACCCCGCAACCCTGCTTAGATTCAGCAAGGGAGCTACATCATGTGCCCTCAGACCTGGGGCCTAGTTTGGCTCTCGTGCTGTGAAAGACTTTTATTGATTTATTACGTTTTTAGTCCTCCCTTCCTCTGATGGCATCGGGGGGGGGGCAGCAAATATCACTCTCCCCATCCTTCCATTTTTATCCTCAGATTGTACTTGGAGAATGGAGATGGTGACTGGTCCACAGTTCACCCTGAGTGGTGATTTGCACCTGGGACATCCCTGTCCTGGTCCTACAGTCCATACTACCCTACCTTGAACCCAGACCTTCCTGAGTCCTCTGCTGCCTCATATGTTTATTGTGAAAGACTGTCAAGAGCAATGCCAAATTCCAAGCACCCCTTTGCTCGCGCCTTTGCTAAGCCTACTGCAGGTGAGCCAGGCTGTGGCTGACAGACAGCACATTTGGGAGCAAGGGACTGCAGACGGCCTCATGTCTGAATGGGAGATGGCAAGAACCAGGCCCAGAGCTTCCTGCATCCTGCCCCGCCACCATCTACCCTCTTCTGGCTCTAGAACCAGCCTCTCTTCCCCCCACCCCACTTACCAGGAAGGCACTGGCAGGCAATTCCATGGCTCTGAGGGAGGCAGGTTCCCCCGTTGAGGCAGCTCTCCTGAGAGCATCCTTCCACTTCACACAATGGCCCCCTGAACCCTGCAAAGGGGGAGAGAGCATCTGCTGCCTTAGGGACACAAAAAGGCTCAAACTGGGCATCTTCAGATTAGGAAGAAAAGACAAGTGAGGTGAGGTAGCCTGTCCCTGAACACCAGATGCAAGGGAGTGGCAACAAGATTTGTTTTGAGTGCTTCCTGGGGCATTGGTGGGGCCACTGTGTGAGATACAGGAAGCTGAACTAGATGGGCCCTTGGCCTTCTTCTGTTCTTTGGCATCATTGATGAAAAAAATTGTGGAGCAATTGAATAGAACAAGAGGGGAAAAATCTCTTTCTTCTTCACTCACTCAGTGACATAGAACTTTGGGACACCTGATTAGCGAGTCCGTTTCCGTTTCAACGAGGGCACTTCTGGGTGTGCTGCTTGTCGCGCCAGCCAGTCGTTGCTTGGCCAGCTGTGTCCATGTGTGGAATTCCTTCCACACTGCAGTAGATGCAGCACATTTTAGGGTGTTTATGTTCTGCCCTGTCCACAGCAGTGGGCAGTGGACTGAGGAATCTGTGAGGTGGGTTATTATGTAGAGAAACAAAGATTGACTGGCCCAAGGTCACCCAGAAGGCTTTGGGGCAGAGGAGGGATTTGAACTCAGACCTTCCTAGTCAAAGTCAAAACCCTAACCACTATACCACCCTGTCTCTCACCACCACCCTGGCCCTGCTTCCTACCTGATGGGCAAAGGCATTGGAACTGGCCCAGCAGGTCCAGACAGGAGGCTCCGTTCTGGCAAGGCTGGCTGAGGCATTCGTTGAGGTTTGATTCACAGCGCGAACCAGTGTAGCCATCTGGGCAGCGGCAGGCAAATGAACCGGGTGTGTTGTGGCAGCTTCCGCCGTGTTCACACGGGTCTGCGTCTGGAAGGGGAGTGAGAAGGAGCTGAGAGGAACAGACCCCTGTGAAGAAACATGGCTGTCCACCAACACCCCTGAGCTGAGCTCCATGCGGACATAAAAGAATTAAATCATCAAAAGATCCCGTGAGCCCAAAGCACCCCCACAGATGCCTGTCATGTTTCCAAATAATGTTGTGCCATCTTTTTGCAATAAATTCCACTGGAGTGAGGGGGTGAATTCTTCTGCATCTCTAGATCAGGTGAGACATTCAATTACTTCCCACATGAAAAAAAATTACCTAGCCCTGTTGTGTCTCTGTAAGAGCTGCTGCTCAGATCACCTTCCAGTCAAGAGGCACTCCCTCTTGATCGAACGACACATGTCTAGGCACAGAGGGGGGGGGCCTCCTCGGAGGACAGGTCATTCTTGCTTTCACACTCTCATAATGAGGCTGGGCACCCTCCCACAGATCAGCCACGTTGGACACTAGCCAAAGGCCCACGAGCCACTGAGGACCCAGACGACCGACCTCTGAAGCCCCTTTTACGGTGGACAGCAGTGGAGCAATGCAATGGGCGGAGTGTGTGGCTCCCTCGCTGTCAAGGATCATGAGTTGGGGGTGAGGGAACCGTCAGATTGTTCCTCTTGGACCCTCTGCATCCAGAGGGGAACAAACAAGCATGATTAGCAGGGGGAGCAGGAGAAGCAGGAAAAGCCTGCGTGAGTCATATATGATATATCCCCTCCCCCCTCCTCTAGAGACCAAGAGTCCAAAAGGAACAACCTGATTGGCCGGGGGGGGGGAGCAGAGAAGCAGGAAGAGCCAGTGTTCTTCCTGCTTCCCCCCCCCCCCCCCGGACAATTACACTTGTTCCTCTCTGACACATGGAAGGAGTATCTCAGCCAGAGGGGAAGGGGAAGAAGGAGAAGAAAAATCTGACTTGTGCTGGTTTTTCTCCTTTCCCCTAACCCCCCCCCCATCAATTAGCTTGCCCACAGACTCTGTGGATGCAAAGGATCCCTGGAAACAAGCACCCGCTCACACCCGCTTGCTAGGTTGGCTGGCTGGCAGAAAACTAAGTTGGGAGGGAGATTGGGAGAACCCAGCTTTGAGGGGTGCCTGAGCATACGTGTGTTTCACATGCACACAACAGACCCGCCTCCATAGCATGGCTGAGGACCCAGGACAACCCTGTGCCACCCTGGTCCCTCCACCCCCGCCCCCATCCACCTTACCCATCAGGCACTCGTTGACATCTTCGTAGCACAGAGGTCCAGCATAACCTTGCTGGCATGTGCAGATGGCGCGTCCGGTCAGGAGGTCAGTGTCACAATGTGCGTCGGGATGACATGGGCTGCTGAGGCAGGCATCGTGCAGGTGGCAAAAAAGGCCTGCAGAAGCAGATATATGGGTGGTGAGGTGAGCAGAACAGACCCTGACAGGAAATTGTTCCTAGAAAGGCACAAAAAGTCCCAAACCTCACGCCCTGGTGCCCCCTAAACACACACCAGGACTGCTTGCCTCCAAGCAATAACCTCAGGCTATAGGACAATCTTCCTCTATCTTTGACAGAAGAGCAGTAATGTCACAGAATGTTCATCAACACTCTTTCTGCTGAGGGGGAAAAGGTCATTCACTGAAAATGAGGGAAATAAGAGAGAAAACCTCGAAGTGGAGCAACCAGAGTTGCACACAATAAATAAACTGTCAATCCTCTATTTGCAGCCTTCCTTTGCCCAATCAACTATGGAGGAGGTCAGTGTAAAGCACACATTTTGAATGTACGAGATCCCAGGCATACTCCCTGGAACCTCTGGTTAAAGGATTTCAGGTAGCACTGGGCTAAGACAGACTCTTTCCTGAGGCCTTGTGGGGATATAATCAGCCAAAGCAGTCAGTATTGGCCACAACTAGATGATCTAGTTGTCTGACTCGGTGTCAGCCAGTTTCACTTACTTGCTAAGCTGCTGTGATGTCTTGGTTGCAGCAGTCTAAATGCTCACTGTCGTGTGTCAGAAATTGAATGTTGACAAACAGTGTAGCTTCTATTAAGGAAGTGAAAGGTCAGTATGGGGCTGGGGAAAATCCTGGCACAGGGCTTAGGGAGAGGAGATGTTGAACGCTGCTGACAAGTGTTATAAAAATGTGCTTCTAGGGGTGTTCTTTAGCTTCCCAGCAGAGGCGTCGCTCCGGTAGGGGCGGGGCCGTAAGTATCGCTCCGTCCTAGACCCTTTACCGAGCGAGCAGGAGACGGCCCCGCCCCCTCACTGTCGGAGCCATCCCGTGCGGAGAAAGCAGCAGGCTGCCTGCTGCTTTCTCCGCACGGGATGGCTCTGACAGTGAGGGGGCGGGGCCGTCTCCTGCTCGCTCGGTAAAGGGTCTAGGACGGAGCGATACTTACGGCCCCGCCCCTACCGGAGCGACGCCTCTGCTTCCCAGGAAATATACTGACCAGATCTGAAGGACTGCATCTGGGTTTGTTATATTATATACATATCTGGGCTCAACTGTTTCTAACCACTACAGCATAATCATCATCATAGACCACCTCCAGCAGATTCTCCTTCCCTTCCCAGACACCACAAGGCAGGCAAGTCTCCTATAATAGCCAGACGGTTTCACATGCACTTTTTGCTACAACAGGAAGAGTCTCGATCATTAAGGAAGCTTGGAGCTTCCCAACTTCCTTGTTGATCCAATTCTCTTTGAAGGCCGTGGGGGTTGGTAGTACAGTATTGTGATACTAGCTATTGTATTTACAATCCCTTTGTTTTGTTCTTTTACTGTTGAAGCACCCTTAGCTGAAACTTTCTGTAGCCGCTATGAGAAACAAACATTCCAACATTCAAGCAGGGTGTTGTTGTTGTTCAGTCGTTAAGTCGTGTCCGACCCTTCGTGATCCCATGAACCACATCCCGCCAGGCCTTCCTGTCCTCCACTATCTTCCTGAGTTCGCTCATTTTCATGTTCGTTGCATCAGTGATGCTGTCTAACCATCTCATCCTTTGCCTTCCCCTTCTCCTTTTGCCTTCAATTTTTCCCAGCATCAAAGTCTTCTCCAGAGAGTCCTCTCTTCGTATTAGGTGGCCAAAATATTTGAGCTTCAGCCTCAGTACCTGTCCTTCTAGGGAACAGTCAGGGTTGATTTCCTTTAGGATTGACTGATTTGATCTCCTAGCAATCCAAGGGACTCTCAGGAGTCTTCTCAGTAAGTGGAGGCAAAAGGTACTCTTACAAGGCAACAAATCCAATATTCCACCCCAAGGTTTCCAGAGAGTGTGTGCGAGACTGCAGTCCAAGGAGCTTCACCTTCAGCCAAGTGAGAGCTCTCTTCTCCCCCCCCCCCATGCATCTGCTCCCTCCCCTCCTCTTCTTCAAGCCCTGAGGATGCTTTCATTCAAAAACACGGAAACATTCTCGACTATCTCCAAACCATTCGCTTCCGCTCACCACCCAGCTGACTGCCCTGGACTAGTCCAGCAAAGGACTGTACCAGCAAAGGACTGTACCATACGGGCAATACCAGGGACACAGATAGTTGGAGAACGTGAGAATCAGGACTGCTTAGGTTTACTGGCAAGGAAGAGGGATGGTGTAGGAGCAACGGGTGCAGGAAGGAGGCCTGGAGTTCTGGGTTCACTAAAAAAGGAATATGTGCAGTAGAATCAAGTATTTAATGTGGGTTAGAGCATTAGGGGAGTGGGCACACTTGCATCTCACCTGTCCAGCCTGGGGGGCAGAGGCAGGAATATGATCCCACTCCGTCCTGACAGGTGCCCCCATTGTGGCACTGATGGTTCACACAGTCATCCGGATTCACCTCACAGTATTGTCCTGTATAACCTGTAGGGGGAGACAGTGAGGAGGCAATGCCAGGGTCACTCTTTGGGTACAAGAATTAAGAAGAGTATCCCGCCGGGGAGTTTGGACATATTGAGTCCTCCTCGGGTTAAGGGAAGATTTGTTCCCTTGCTCCGGGGTATGTCCCCGCTGCCGCCATGGGTCAACTCAGACATGCCCTCTTTCCAGGCCTGATCCGCCCTTCACTCCACCCCCATAAAAAGTGCCTAACTCCATTGAAAATATAGCCAGGATAATGTTTTTATACCAAGTACAACTGCCAGTGTCACTGGGGTATATTATATCCCAAGTGTATTTTCATTCACTGATCATGAACTACACATCGTTCTGGCTATTAACACTGGTGATAATGTCCTAAAAGGACAAAGTTGCAGTGTGATTAACTTTCACGTTTTATCAAGAGATATACCTTTGGGGTAGAAAAACACCCCGAGGATAGTTAATGGTTGGCTTTTCAGGACATTGCTATTCCTTTTGTATTGTTTGATTGATTATTCAGGCAAAGTCGAAAGACAAGGTATAAATAATTCAAATAACCAAATAAATAATAATTAACAATATTTAAAAACCCCAAATACTGGGTTAATTCATCAAAACACCCAACCTCAAACCCAACGCCAAAATGCAGAACGGGCAGATAAACTACCTGGCGCACATTCGTGACTCTAATGGCACGGCCTTACTGAGTGCTGCCGGCAGAAGTCCGCCCTTTGGGCTCGGTGCATCGATAACTGCTCACCTGGGGGGCAGAGGCAGCCATGGAATCGCCCATCCACGGGGTTGCAGGTGCTGCCGTGGAGGCAGATGTCTGGGGAGCAGGGCCCCAGGCGGTACTGGCAGAGCGGACCGGTGGAGCTGGGCGGGCAGACGCAGCGGAAGGAGCCGATGCTATTGATGCAGGTGCCTCCGTTGAGGCAGGGGGCAGGATCCCGGAAGCACTCGTTGATGTCATGCTGGCAGGTGTGCCCATCAAACCCTGGTTGGCACTGGCAGACAATAAACGGGTAGGTGATGAGGCACGTTCCCCCATTGGCACAAGGGTTCGCCGGGCAGAAGTCCATGAGCTGACAGTTCTTTCCTGAAAAGAAGCTGGGCAGTGAGTCAATGATGTCCAGCTTTTCTACCCCTCCCAGCCTCATCACTGACTAAAGGTCGATCTAATCCAGCATCCTGTTTCCGACAGTGGCTGGCCGGATGCTTCCAGGAAAGACAGAAGCAGAGCCTCATCATGAACATGATAGCCCTCTCCTGTCATTGCCTCCAGCACCTGATCCTCAGAGGTAGACTGCCTCTGAACTATGGAAGCTCCACTTAGCCATAATGATTAATGCCCACTGGGAGCCCTCCCCTCCTCCACAAATGTCTCTAATTCTTTTGAAAGCCATATATACTGTATATTCAGAATTAAACTTTTTAGGAATACTGTACACTTGAACTTTGAATCCACTTAGAAATGTAACGTTTGGATGAGGGCCACTCTAGGCACAATATGAGAGGTTCATGACTGGAACTGTGGAAATGGATTGATTTGGATCAGGGTTAAAAATGAATGTGGGTGGATTTAGCAATCACCCCCAAAACTGCTATTAGCTGCAGAGGAGAAAACATAGAAGTATATATTATGCTCATAAGTTGTCCCATCCAGAACTCACAGCAGCTCTGGCATAAGAAAAGCCAGGCTGGATTAGGCCCAAGGCCCATCTAGTCCAACATCCTGTTTCTGACAGTCAGACCCGGCCAGCGGGAAGCAGAGGAAAGGTGGCGGCAGAGAAGAAACAGAGGAAGAGCGATGGCGGCAGGGACAGTGCGGCCCTCGTCGTCACCCACCTGCCCACCCACTGCCACCCCCTCCACTTCAGTCTGAGAGGAGGCAGTGGTGTCGTCTTCCCAATGAGGGGACAGGAAGGCTCATTCCCGCCACAACCTCCCTATATATAAAGCATTATTTTTAGTAAAATAAATTATAAAAACTGTGACCAGCAGGGACCATTTTAGAAGAGGGATTCCTGTCTTTGTCACGGGAAGGAATGCCTCTTTTATGAATTTGCCAGCTGTGACATGTGCAAGCATAATCTAAACACGAAGCTTGCTTTTTTCTTAATTGGCTGGCTAATTGAACAATCAGCCAAAACTCATACAATTCAGAAATGAAGTACAAAAAAACCCAAAATTTGTGTGTGTGTGTGTGTGTGTGTGTGTGTGTGTGTGTGTGTGTGTGTGTGTGTGTGTGTGTGTGAAAAGGACATTTGGCTACCTTGTGCCACCTGCCAAGATCCTTACCGTCCCATATCTCACGGAAGTCTGAGTGGCAGATATCAGGGTCAGGAGGTTTTTGGTGGTGGCACCACAGTTGTGGCACTCCCAGCACTGGTTAGCTGGGTCAGGCGCTGGCCAAGGTCAGGCGCTGGCCAAGGGCTCATATCCATCAGGGGACAACCTGCCTGAGCTGATCTCTGAACCTCAGTAGTACCGATTTTTTTTCTAATATTTTAGTGAGAACCAGGCATTTCCCTAAGGCACTACTATTTTGTTAAAAGTGGGACAAAAAAGTAACGAACAATCTAACGCACACCTGACTGTCCTGCCCTTCCTATGCATGTGTCTCTTCCCCGCTTTACCTGTCCAGCCTGGCATGCATTGGCACTGATACTGGCTTCCGGACTGCTGCTGGCAAGTTCCTCCATGTTGGCAGGGCGAAGGGAAGCAAGGGTCTCCAACCACCCCCTGGCATTCCTCCCCAGTGAATCCAGGGGGGCACACACAACTGTAGGCAGGGGAGGCTGGGGGAGGAAGGCTCTTAAGGGAGCAGGTGCCCCCATTCTGGCAGCGCCCAGGGGCGCAGGGGTCCACAAACTGGCACATGCCCCCCACATAGCCAGGAAGGCACCTGTAAGGCAAGAACCAAAAAGAGAAATGGTAAGAAAAAATGGTGTCATTTGAATGTGGACCATAATAATCCCAAGACTTCTTTTTAATGTGAGGCTTCAACTCAGGGGGGAAAAAGTAAAATGACAATTATAAGAGCACCTCTGGGCATGTGTGGGATGACTTGACTTCAAGTCAAAGAGCCAACATGGTGTGATGATTAAAATAGAACTAGGGAGAGCCAGGCTCATTGGGCCAGCTGCTATCCCTCAGCATAACTTACCCCATAGCATTGTTATGAGCTTATTGGGGAGATCATTTATACCACCCTAAAGTCCTCGAAGGAAGGATAACATAGTAATAAATGAAGGCTGAATCATCCTTCACACAACGTGCTTTTAACAAGCGAGCACCTTCTGAAAAATCTTACTCTCTGTGCTCTGCTAAGCTTCATTATCCCACATACTTTATTTTTCCATTTATATACTCTGAGGAGAATAGGTCAGCATACTGCAGGGGTCGGCAACCTTTCTGGACAAAGAGGCCAGGTGTTCGGTGATGACGTCATCACGTTATTGCCAAACGTCCAGGTTGCTGAGCTTCCAGAAGTGGCTGCACGGAGCTCAGCTTGGGAGGCAAAACCTCCCCCCCCCCCATTTACCACACGTCAGACAGGGAATGGCAGAGCCGCCTGCCCAGGTTCGCAGGGTCCTTGTGCCTCCCAAGCGGAGCTCCACACGGGCCGGATGACTTTGGGTGGCGGGCCAGATCCATCCCGCAGGCCGTAGGTTGCCAAACCCTGGCATACATAGTAGCCATCCCACCCCCGCCGTAACCCTGTGAGGTAGGTTGGGTTGAGAGAGAGTGATTGGCCCAAGGCTACCTCGAAGATTGCGCAGATGAGAGGGGATCTCAACCCACCTCCTTGGGCTCCGTTCAGCACGCTACCCACTGGGCCACACTGGGATTTGCTCAGCAGTAACTTCTGTCCAATAGACAGAAAACCATGTAGCCAGTACTGTTATCCAAAGCAGTGGTGCGGAAACTGCACCTGTTGAATTCTCCCCCCCCCCCATCAGAGGCACAGGTGCCGCTTGCTCTGCCCAGAGATGCACTGCGGGGCAAACCTGAACCTGTTGGTTTTCTGTCAGCCATCAAGTCTTCAAAGCATTGGAGCCCTCTGGCTCCCAAAAGTTCATAACAGAGAAAAGAACTGGCAAGGAATCCAAAAGACTTACAGACAGGAGAAGGTCTCGTTGTAAAGTCTCAAGCAGGTTCCTCCATTGCTGCAGGGAATATTGGTGCAGGAGAAACTGGCTGGCAGGGCAAGAGAGAGAGAGAGTGATGAAGATGATGTTTTTTGAGCCAAGGGGTCAAACCGACAGGCCTGGTTCTCACAGGCAACAGAGGAGGCAGCGAAGCTCTGTTGCTTCTGACTGTAGTTGAGAGTTCGCAGGGACTGGATGCTCTTCCACTTTTAAATCCCTGTGCATAGAAATTTGGCCTATGAGTGAGAAAGATAGATGCCTAACCTTCTCCCTTGAGAGGCTCATTTTCTACATTCAGGGTATTTTCTATATGTTTCTGCGGAGGAGCATGCCACTGCAGATGCCTCCCCCTGAGGTCTGAGGTGGTACAGCCCAGACACAAGCTGACCACTTCACCTGTTTGTGAGGACAAGACATAAAGGAGCAGAGTTCAGTGGTAGAGCCAGTGTATTGTGGACAGGATGCTCCAGGCATTTCCACCTCAAAGAGTAGGAGCAGGGCTCGGAAAGAGTCCCTTCTCAGTTATCATTCATATCATTCAAGATTAAACACGGTCACCCATTGCACAATTTATTTGAATTCTCGATTGCACGCTTAGTGTACACTTCCATGTTTAGCGTATCACATTTCACACAAAACATTTCATGTAGCTATCCCCTTCATAAATATCCACAGCTTTGCAGCATTCCCTGGGTCCACAACACAGACCTATAGACACCTACACATATACAAACACAGACATTATGACGATGGTAGTGAAGATCTGGGTCAACTGCAAGAAATTCACCATGCATCCAGCGAGGGTTGCCAACTTTTCAACCAGACTCTGCGGCAGTACCTTTAACACCAGCCTGCGCTGGAGCAATTGTTAGCCACTGATTATGTTGATCTCCATGTTGTGAAAAGCTGCACCTGCTGATCCCTGCAGAACGGCCTAGCTAGTAAGGCCATAGCTGCAAAGGTCAGCTGGGAAGTTGGCAACCTTAACTAGCTCCCCAGTGATAATAATGACTCTACCCCACTCCACCCCGCAGCAGTTAGGCCTATTTACACTTACCTCGTGTGAGGGGAATCAATGCTAGTAGCAACAAGTGCTTCATCCTGTTTGCAGACTCCCCCTTTCCCTTCCAGACCCCCCCCCCTCTTCAGTTCCAGGAGTAGTCCCAGAAGGCAGGACCCAGGCATCCGAAGGAGGGTGTGGAATCCAAGACGAGCAGTTGAACAGAAGTGGCTCAAGAAGTGTCCCTCGAATGCCCCCCACCCATGGAGTCCCCAATAATATCAGCCCCCCACATCTGCAGATGGGTTGTACGATTCTGTGCAAGGAATTCTTCCCTGTCACCCCACCCAACCACCCCTTCGAAAAAACGAGACACATCCTGCCGTCTCTGTACTCCATTGTCGAAGGTTTCCTGCCCCACACAATGCATGGGAGGAGAAAGATTTCCTGTTACCCAGGGCTGTCAACATGCAAAAAGGGTGGAGGACAGGGCTGGCGGTGGGCACAGGGCCCTAAAGAGCAGGAGCACAGCGGATCTGATGTGGCAACGGCGGTTGCGCAACCCAGTGCTGGAACGGGGTCCCTTAGAGGGCATCTTGGCAGATAAGGCGGGAAACTCTCTCCTGGGGGGGACAACTGTTGTACAATACCTAAACAGTTCTGAATTCATGTAGGAGACCCGGTTTCACCCATGAAGCTCACTGGCTGGTCTTTGGGTGTGTCACCGTACTCATTTGATCCGCACAGTACACGCGCAGCAATCTCAGAGCTCCTAATCTTTCCATCATGGCTGCCCAGCCACCGAATCACAGCATGTAGCAACCCCATTGTCGTACCGTCACCTACATTTTCAAATTCTCTCTCTAGTGGCAGACCCCTGGTTTATTCCCTGATGTGGACATTGCTAATATTGCACCAGGAGCTCTTCGTGAGTTTTGAAGTCTTAAACCTACCTCTGCACGGTCATTTTATTTAATTAATGATTTTTCCCCACCTTTCTATCTCCAAAGAGGCCCCCCCAAGGCGGCTTACAACTTTTTGAAAAGTACAATAAAATAATAAAACTTTCAGGTCACTGCTGGTCTTTTATAGGAGCAGGTGTTATAACAATAAGCTCCCTAATACCTCTGGCCTGTTAGCTTGTGTGTCTTACCAAATATGTATCTGTGTCTCACTTACTAAATAAGATTGTTACTAAGATTCAGGGTCGGCACCAGGGTGTGTCAGGCCCTGGGGCAAGGACTGCTTGTAACACCACCACCCCCGTGTTTGTGTCCTTATCATCACACACACACCCCACTCTTCCCTCTTGCCCACCTCTCTGCTCCAGCTCCCACTCACCCATCCCCCTCTTACATCTTTCCTTCCCCGTTGCTTTTTTAACTTTTCAAATTATTTCAGCAATCTAATGCACTTACACTCCTCTAATGTGTCTCTACACAACTTTCCGTTTATTAACCTTGTCTGGCCCTGAGCACTGCAGTGCCTGTAGTTACCCAAACACATTTGTTTTCCAACAGCGTAAACTGGTCTCTTCCGAAGCTCATCCTGTTTATGTCTTTAGTTTATCTTAGAATCATGAAGCTGGACGAAACCCAGTTTGTTCTAACTCCAAGCCCAGAGACAGGATACCCTCTAATTAGAGAATCCCTGTCAAATGCCAGTGCAAACGGTGAAGTTAAGAGGAATCCATTTCGATTTCTGACTCCATCTTTGACATCCTGTTTGTCTCAGTAACCTATTTGGTTCACTGTGCTGGTTCAGAGGCCGAGCTGGTGGACGTGAGAACTTCTTATCGTGAAATAGCGACAGCTGCACTAGATCTGCCCAAAGACAGATAACAGCCCTAGCAATCCCCAACAGAGTTGAGCCATTACCCTCTTTTCTAGAATGGTCATCATTTGTAGATTCTTCATAGGGAATTTATACAACAATTATCAGCCTATTCAATAGGCCCTATTGCATTCAACTGTTTTTTTCATTGTTGCTCCCCCCCCCCACATGATTTTCAGCAATATTCTTGCTAGAAAACGTAATTGCAACACCAGATTGTCAAGTGTAGAAAGGCAAGGGGCTGTTTAGGCTTTTAAGATTTTAATGGAAAAGCTTCCTGTTTGCAGGTTCCGCCAATTATATTGCTTCCCCATTCAGCAATAAAATAGTGGACTAGAGCAGAATGTTCTGTGCATTGTTCCCTATAGGTTGGGGGTGACGGCAGTGTCAAATTAGTTGTTTCTTTCCAACATAGTGAAACAGCTATTGCACTATAAAAGATAGAAGTTAAAATTAAAATTTAAAAATCCTAAAATTAATCCAATTAACAGTAACCTTATTTTTTTTAATCTCCTTTCATGTGTACACATCCTGCAATTCCACCACATGTACTCTCACACCTATTCATATCCATCCATCATCTTCCCACAACCCTCATTTTCCTTCTGGGAAACAGGTTTGCCAGACCATGGGAAGTTATGACTTGGGCTGCACAGCTGGGAGTGGGGAAAATACCCTTGGTGTTTTTGCTGATGCTAGACTATCTCTTTGTGGTGGTGACCTGCAGAACCAGCTCCAGAGATGTGAGTTGCTTGAGTCCATTTGGGACAGATGGTAAGCCTAGCATAATCATATTGGCCGTTTTATTCTCAATCCCTTTTTTAATGATCCCGAGCATGGAATTGGCCTTCTTCACAGCCGCCGCACACTGGGTCGACACTTTCATCGATCTGTCCACCAGCACCCCAAGATCTCTCTCCTGATCCGTCACAGACAGCTCAGAACCCATTAGCGTATATGTGAAATGTTGGTTTCTTGCCCCAATGTGCATCACTTTGCACTTACTTACATTGAAGCGCATCTGCCATTTTGCTGCCCATTCTCCCAGTTTGGAGAGATCCTTCTGGAGCTCTTCACAATCCCTGCTGGTCTTCACCAGCCGGAAAAGTTGAGTGTCATCCGCAAACTTGGCCACCTTACAACAGTAGGGGTGTGTGGATGCCCCTGCACCTCTATGACACAGAAGTTTCTGCGCTTTGCTTTGGTCAACACTCAAATGGCCATGTTTGAAACCAGATGTGACAATTGGACTAAACTGGGACTGCTTGGGATGCAACCAGGTCAATTGCTGGTACAACCCTGCCAGGTAGTAACATGGGCCTGGGTGCAAGTCTTGATGGGGACAGATGTTAAAGTCTAGCGGCCACAATAAGAAGGCAGATGAGGAGCGATACCGTAGCTGGAAGAGACATATAGGACAAGGGATTAAACGCCTTAGCTCAGTGGTAGAACACCTGCTTTGCATGTCAACGGTGGCCCCTGGCTCAATTCCTGGCCTCTCCAGGTAGTGCTGTTGGGAATGGTCACTGCCAGTCAGCGCAGAGAGTAGACAATATACTGAGTTTGATGGACCAAAGCTTTGGCTTCACCTGTTCACTGTCTCGCCACCTTTCTTTCTCTCTTTCCAGCTGCAGACACAGGAGTCTCTTGAAAAGAGACCCGGCGCTTTGTGGTCTGCACAGCATGCCGACACATTTGGCAGCAGGCAACGAATATCTGCTGCTAGGACGTGACGGGGAAACGTGCGATACCAAGGGCCGGTACGATGGGAAAAGGAGAAGGAATCCGATGCACAATGGATCTGTAGCTAAACATTCAACAGTTTGGTGGACTCTCTGGACCAGTCAGAGAAAGGGTCCTCCCTGGTGATTATGGTGTGAGAATGAGGACTGGTAGATGAAAAAGAGGACAACAGGGCTCCTGCACCTTTTAAATAATTGCATCCAAGTGGGAATTTTAGCTGGTGTAGCTTTTCTCCATCTTGGATGGCATGCTGGACCCGCTAAGATTCTCTCTTCTGTTAAAGGAGCTGCAGCCCAGCCATCTCCCTTCACTTCTGACTACTGTAGGAAAGGGGCCTCCTTGGGAATCCGGGGAGGGAATTCTGGGCTTTCTACATTCTGACCCATCTGCTCTGCAGCCCCCAGTACCTCCTGGATAGGAACTCCTCGGTGGAGGAGCTACCACAACCCCAGCGCTGTCGAGCCACCCAGTATCACCGGTGCTGAGCTCCAGGCTTTTACCACTGCTTTTGTCGAGAACCACCTGCCACATCTGAACTAGAGAATAGGACCAGAATCACCTATATTCTCCTGATCTCAATCTGCCAGAACAGAATTAAGTCCCAGTCTTGTTTTTCATTTAATGCTTACCTTCGGAGGCTTTAAGAATGTAAGAAGATCCTGTTGGATCGGAATTAAGCCCGGGCTACATTGTACACGTTCGTGTTCCATTCGCGTTGTGTGTGCGTCTGGTGTCCCGCCCCCAGGTCAAACAATGGGCTCTGATTGGCCAAACGTAGCAAAAGTGGAGCCCAGCTCGACTTTTGCTGCGTTTGCGCTACGTTCGGCCAATCGGAACCCGTTGTTTGACCTGGGGGGGGCGGGACACCAGACGCACACGCAACGCAAATGCAACGCGAACGTGTACAGTGTAGCCCAGGCTTCAAAGTGCTTCTAGTCCAGAGTCCTTCCATCTGTGCATTAAAAGTGTCTGTAGACTGTGGAGATCACCATCTTGCATCTCGCCCGCAAAAATCTTCCTACAAATGCTCATTTATCCCACCCCATTTCTATTATGTCAGCAATTGTGGATTGGGGAGCACGCATTCACACTCTAACTACAGTGATGCAAAGTTTCATCTCAAGTCTCTGGCAGATTTGGAGGTTTGCTCGATTCTGGCTCGTGGACAGATTAAGCTACCATCATACCCAACGCCGTCAGGTAGCCCAGCACTAGAAGTTCACCATTGCCTTTGCCAAGAACGGCTACTTCTGCACCCGAGCCAAAGAACTAGACCAGCTTCTCCTAAGCTCTTTCCCATCTTGCTGCTTTTATGAAAAGGGTAGTTGGCTGCCCATCATGCACAGCGGTTCAGAGGAACAGGCAAAAATACACACCCATGTGAATAAAATAGCCACTGTTTTCTCAACTCACATCTGAATTAAAAAGGAACATTTCCTGCACCGACACGCAACACCAGCCACTTCTGCATGTTCAAACAACTTCAGTCTCTGAAGGAAAAGCTTTCGTAGACTCTGGTGAACCCCCTTGTGCACACGAGGACACTGGCTGAGCCCTGTAAAACGGGGTCTTTTAAAAAATGTTTTTGCTTCAACCATTCACGGTTATGCCTTACAACGTACTCACAATCGTACATGGCTGTTTTCGTCAAATAGCCTCTGACAATAGGCTGTGCTACCAAGGGTTACACTACACACAATTCTGGAATCACTGCAAGCACCATTTGATGCCAGTATCTTGAATGGGGGGGGGGGAAGAATGTGTGGCTCTCTCTCTGGCCAATTGGTGATGAGAGGGATGAAGATATCAGGGTTGAGGGAAGGAATCTAGTCCCCTAGCAGCTTGAGCAGGAAGAATTTGGCACTCTAAGCTCAAGAAGTGATTTGTTGGATCAGATCAAAAAGATCTCTTGAGTCCTGCTAGTTTCCAACTGTGGCAGTCAGATCCCTCTGAGGAAGCAGGGAACACCAAGATGTTGGCCTTACCCTGCGGCTTGTCTTTAGCAGCTGATATTCAGAGGTACACTGCTATCATGCTTAAAAGATGCTTAAAAGATGCTGAAAGATCTTCCCACTATAAATTTGTCTGATCCCGTATAGAACAGAAGGGCTGCTTTGCTGGATCAGACCAAGGTCAAGCTAGTCCAGTATTCTGTTTCCAATAGTGACAGACCTGCATGGGTTTTTGCAAGTCTAATAACATGCATCCTCTGAAACGAAGCTTTTCCCAGTCTGAGCATTTATATGGCTTCTCTCCCGTGTGAGCTTTCTCATGGATAGTGTGACCTTTGATTGAAGCTCTTCCCACAATGAAAGCATGTGTGGGCCTTTTCTCCTTTGTGAATCATCTCAGGCTGGATCAGATGAGACCTCCAGATGAATCTTTTACCACAGTCTAAACACTGGTATGGTTTTCCTCCAGTGTGGATTCTCTGGTGTGCGATAAGGCTTGAGCTCTGACTGAATATTTCCCCACAGTCTGAACATATATACGGATTCTTCCCATGTGAATTCGTTTGTGTGTACTGAGATTGGATCTCCGACTAAAGCTTTTCTCACAGTCTGAACACTTACAGGGTTTCTCTCCTGTACGTTCTCATCATGTATAATTTCTTAGTGAAGTTTCTATCACACTCTGAACATTTGTGTGGTTTGATTCCTGAGTAAGCCTTCCTGTTTACAATGAAGTTTGTTCTGTAGCTCGAACTTTCTTCTGAATTTGTGAATGTTCTTTCCTCCTCAAGCTCCTGGATTCTCTCTTAGTTTCATTAAGATCTTCATCCCCACAAGGAATGCCTGTATCTCCTCTCCCTCCTTGGCCATCTCCCAAGCAGCCTCCTTGCCACACACTGCTGTTTGCGCATTCCTGCCTCCTCGGTTTCTGGCCAAAGATCCTTGTCACTTGCACACACCCTGCCTGTATCGTCCTGCAATAAAAACAAAAAAACGTTTCTTTATCATTTGGAAATTCTTATGGATGAGGGTCGCATTCAGTGGTGGTGCGTGCCCCTGTGTCGCCTGAATCCCCCCACAATGTCCTCTCTCTGCACACATGCTAGCACCCCCCATGGATGGGGGAGGGTGGGTGGACGAGTGAGCAAGTGTATCCCCGCCCCCTTCCCTTATGAAGAGCATGGCGTTCAGCCACTCAGCTTAGCACTACCTCTGTTTGAAATGGATGGGAGGAGCGTATCCTGGGAAAACAGCATGCACAGCTCCTTGCTCATTGCAAAGAGAAGTCGTGCAGAGGAGGGAGGCTGCATGCCATGCTCTTCATAAGTAAAGGGAAGTGAGGGTGGGCTCGAAATCACCTCTCCCTGTCTACTTGGTGCTTCATAAGTCATTTCAAGCAGAGTCAGCTTCCTCCCCCCCGCCGCACTGGAGGGAGAAGGGAGCTGCCGCTGCCACAATCCTCTTGGATCAGACCTCCCAGCGGAGCACCAGACTGGTGAGGGCAGCGGACAGATGAGCTGAGAGCTGGTCCAGTCACTGCTCCGCCAATGGTGCCACTTCATGCAACTCTTTCACGTCGCTTCATGGCAAGGCCGGCCTCAGTCACACTGTAGGAAAGAACTTCCAGACGAGTGGCCATGTTAGGCTGCTGCAGCAAACGCAACAACGTGTCTTGGAGCACCTCAGAGATCAATACATTATTTCAGCAGAAGCTGGTGTGAAGTGGACTGTAGTCCACACACACTTATGCTGAAATAAACTGGTTACTGGCTACCTTTAGAGTATTGGAGAAAACAACCCTGCAAAGTCATTACACTCCTAGATGATGGTGATGATACTTATATACCACTTTAACAAAAATAGTTCACAAAGTGGTTTACCTAGCTAAATAAACAATTTTTTCCCTGATCCCAAAAGGCTCACAATCTAAAAAAAAAAACGCAAAAGAGACATACCAGCAACAGCCACTGTTTAGCTCGGCGGGGCCTTAAGACGTTTTCATTCAGGTTAGCATTTGATGTCTGACATGGTGGGCTGGCTTTTTAACAAATGGCTTTTAACAAATGTAAATATAGGTGACCCACTGGGGCTGTTTGTTTTAATTGTTTTAATTACTTGTTTTTAATCATTTTTAATGTTTAATCATTTTGTGTGTGTGTGTGTATATATATATCTATGGTAAAGGTGACCCCTGACAATTAAGTCCAGTCGTGTCTGACTCTAGGGTGTGGTGCTCATCTCCATTTCAAAGCCGAAGAGCCAGCACTGTCCGAAGACGCCTCCGTGGTCATGTGACCGGCATGACTCTCCTTGCCGCAGCGCGTAGCATGCAGCTGGAACACGGAGCGCTGTTTACCTTCCCGCAAGCGGTACCTATTCATCTACTCGCATTAACATGCTTTGGAACTGCTAGGTTGGCAGGAGCTGGCCAAGCAATGAGAGCTCACCCCGTCGCGGGAATCGAACTGCCAACCTTTCGATCGACAGCTTATGGTTCAGTGGTTTATGGAAGCCGCCTTGATTGCCCTTGTTGGGAGAAAGGCGGGGTACAAATTCTTTAAATAATAAATAAATAAATAAATAAATAAATGACACCAAGCAAGCGGGGTGAAGAGGCTCTTCCCCCCCCCACTACATCCTAAGAGGACTCCACTTTAGAAGTGGAATGAAGACATCTCCAATGAAGAAGCATCCCAATCTCTCTGGACACTCCGCCTCTGCATTTATGAGTGGGACCTTAAAACTGAAGGGTTTCCAACAGAGATGGTGTCAGGGGGCAGCCAGGATTGAGCAATGGCGAAAGTCTCATGCTCATCAGAGGGCCCATGTGGCTGGGCTGACCGCTGAAGCCACAGTACCAGTGGCAGAGCGAAACAGCATGTGCAGTCTGGCCAGACAGCAGGTCCTTCACTTCGTATCAGATCATCAGAGAAAACCCCCATGCTCGTCAGCGAGAACACGAAGTGACAGGCCGGGAGCGGGCCAAGCCTTTGCTGGCGACAACCCTCCCTGAGGGTGTCAACACAAATGGAAATCTATATTGCACGGTCTTACCTTTACTTGTAAATGAAGTCCATTCGCCTATCCTTCTGGACAAACTTGTCGGTGACTCTGTTGTAGAAGTCCTCTTTATTTTGTTTTAGTCTTGAAAGTCTCTCCGTCTCAATAGAGATGACTGCCAGGGATGAAAGTTGGCCTTGGTCAGTCCGATTCCGACTGTATGTTTGGAGTCGTTTCAAAGCGGAGAAAGGCCTTTCAACGGACGCAGGTGTAGCTGGTATGGTGAGCGCCAGCTGAAGTAACCTTGTTGCCTCGGGAACCGCCTGCATCAGATCATTCTGGGCCAAAAAGCTGAGGAGCTGTCTGGGTGATTTGCATTTCTCCCTCACCATTTTTGAACTATACAATCCAATAAGATCCGCCTTTAGCCTAACAAAGTCAAAGTGCCTGGCATATTTTGATAGGCTCTGCAGTTTGGCGTCATCGAAATGTTGTGACATTTCATAAAATTTTGTGCAATTGACCAAACCAAGGAAAGCTAGCTCACCAAAATGATCAAACCGAGCATTCAGTTGAATACTGATATCGTCCAGAATGTTATAAAACATTCTTTTCCTCTCATCTCTGATCAGCTGTTCACTTCGGGCATTGTCTGTCAGGCCAAGCATGACGCATTTCTGCTTGAACCGATCGTAGAAACCGTCAAAGTCTCGTCTCTGGCGTTCCACAACTCCCACTGTGTCGCGGATTCGGGCACAGCAGACTCCAATGTCCATTACGGTACTCTGCAGCACACGAAAGAGTGCATCGGTTTCGTTGAAAATGCCCTCATATGCCATGATCAAGAAGCAGGTTGATGCCTTGGACAGCCAGAGATCATATCCAGTGGCCATCATCAGGGTGTCATTGTCCCAACCATCGGGATTTTCGGTCATCGTCCGGAACACGGCACGCAGATCTGATTGGTACATGCCGATTGTCTGCACTAGTCTAGAACTTGAGCTCCATTTCGGGGGCGCTGCTTTTGGAAAACGTCGCTTCACAACATCGTCCAGCAGGTGGGTGCGCTTAGTGGACGTACTGAAAAACGTCGCAAGTCCCTCAACTGTTTTGAAAAACGTTCTACACTCAGGCATACTTTTTGCTGAATGCGAGAGCACCAGGTTCAATTTGTGTGCATAGCAATGGGTGAACATGGCCTCCGGCACCTTCTCTTGAATCTTGGCCAGCACCCCACTAAGATCGGATGCCATCACAGAGGCTCCGTCGTAAGTCTGAGCTACCAGCTTCTCAAGGCACTTGTATTTCCTCAACACTCCCCAAACATAATTAGCCATCGCTGGCGCTCGTCTGCCATCACTCGCATCATCAAACCCCAAGAACGCCTCCCTCACCTCACAAGTCCCCTTACTTTTAGTCAGTGCCACATAACGCAAAACGACAGAGACCTGGGCTTTGTTTGTGACATCCGTTGTCTCGTCTACTTCGACTGCAACAAATGGGGCTGCATTAATCTCCTCTTTGATATCATTCCTAAGTACATCACAGACTGCTTCGATTAAATCATTCTGTATTCGGTTTGAAAAGCCAGAGAACACAGTGGATGCCTCCAAATGTCTAGCTAACTTTTCATCTTTCTTGGCGAAAGCATGTAAGAGCTCCACATAGTTGCCACGATTAGAAGAGCTGGCACTCTGATGACCACAAAATGCTAATTCCTGTTGGGCTAGGAAGCAAACCGCATTAATAAGGTCTTTCAGAATCTCACGGTTTTCCTTCACCTTCGCATTGTGGATGCTGATATTTAATCTCCGCTGTTCATCCAAGGCCAGATCTATCCGTGAAGTTCGAAAAGTTTTTAAGGCAATTTGGCTTTGAATGTGATTTGTCGATCTTTCATGTTTGTTGAGGCTCCTTGGTAGATTTTTCAAGTCACAAAATCCAGCATTAGTCCAAACGTTGTCGGTACTGGAGAACAAAAGGCAGGGAAAGCAATACAGGCGATTCTTCCGCGCACAGCCACACAGCCAGTCTTTTCGTTGGTACCACTCCATTTGAAAGGACCGCGTTATTTTCTGTCGGGTAGCTTGAAATAGGCCCTTAAGCTCAGGCATTGGTCTTCCATTGCTTATCACTCCCTTTTTTGATTGAAAGTCCAATTTTGAGAAATTTTTTAAGTTAGATATGACGTCTTCCATTTTTGTAGCCCCTATGGCGTGTAGAGATATTCAGGAGAAACGAGATGAGAGTAAGAAAACTAAAGGGAGTTGTATCCACAGTGCATTTTTTTTCAGCCGTTTTAATTTTTTTTCTAGAGCTACCTAGTAATGTTGAGGGAGAGCGAGCATCACATGTGGGCTTAAAAAAGACGCACCCCCCTCAGTGAGACAGATCTAAAACTGCCTCCCCTGGTTTTGCACAAAGGAGCAAGCTCGGTGCGCCGATTGCGCCAGCAAGCACTGGCCCCAAGCCCCACTCCCTGGAGGAAAACATGGCTGAGCTGATTCAGTTGAGGCCCACGAGCCGCGTGGCTCCAGACACGCCTCCTCAGGGTGGCCAATCGGAAGCTGCCTCCCCGCTGCAAAAAAAGGAGCGGGCTTGGCACGCCGCTTGCACAAGCACCAGCAAGCACAGCCAACTCCCCGGAGGAAAACACCAATGAGCCGAAGCCAGGGAGCCGCGTGGCTCTGCAGGACAGGTTTCCAGGGGCCGGCAACGGAGCCACCACGTGCATCGTGCGAGCAGCCAAATAGGTTAACCAGCGTTTCCCAACCTTTTTGGCCCACATACCACCTACATGGGCCTCCGACTGACTGTGTAGCACCGGAAGAAAGTGCCAATGACATCATCGGTGCTTTCTTCCAGATTCGCAGCCGGCCAGAGCTCGGAAAAGGAAAAGCAAGGTAAGACGCAGAGGAGGGCCATCCCCGGCGCTTAGAGCTCACGCTCAAGCTCTGCCAGCTCGGAAGAGCTCAAGGTTCTGCTTTTCGGGCTGAGATCCGGCGCCACACAGCGGAGATGGAAGACACGATTGGGTCTTCGTTTGGCCCTTCTGAGGGCAAGGCTTTGAGCGGCGTTGTGCGCATGCGCCACTCAAAGCCTTGCCGGCCTATTCAGAAGCAGCCAAGCTGCAGAGGAAGACACGGCTCGGCTTGCCGGCTCCAGGAGTGACGTGCCGGGACTCCCGGCGCGTCACCCCCTGGCGCGTCACCCTCTCCGGCTGCCTACTGGCTTGTCACCCCGTGCGCTCCGCCCCTCCCCCACGCACCAGTGACGCCACTGGCTGTGAGTGTGACCAATCCCTCACCTGTGTGGGTACCGGAGAAAGACTCACATTCCTCAGAAGGCTCTTCTCCATGTTCCAGCTTTACTATTACATCAGGGAAATCTGATCAAAAGATTCCAAAAACATCCAGAAAAAGAAACATCAGGCCTGGATTTGGACAGATCACAATCAATCCACCACATTGACATAATTTCCTGCAGTTAATTCAGACATGACCTGCTGACTTTCTTACTGGAAAGGTACTCAATGAGGAAAATTTACTATCGCTTGATGCTGGTTAATAGTTAAAGATATTTTCTAATATTCTATCTATTGCATTACTGTTATGTACCGGTTTATTGAGTCACCTTGTGGATTCTGTGAACAGTCAGATGGTGCAGAAATTGTCTGAGGGTCATTCCACAAATGCTTATATAAAACACATAACATGGCCCAGTAGTTTAGTAGTTGTTGTTTTTAAAAAGAGACCTGGGGCGTGTGAAACAGACCAGAACTGTTATTTGGGGGTGGGCTTAGAACTTTATTCCTGCTGCAGTTTTGTTTCCAGTTCTGTGTCCTGTGCACTCTTTTAAACGGAAAAAAGCTATTGGAGGTACTGCAGGGGGGGGGGGGAGAGTAAGCAGTGGGGACCCCCCCCCCCTCTTAGTGGTAATCAAGGAATTTCCCTTTCACCCAGGCTGACTGTTATAGTAAAAATAAAAAATAAACACACAAGGCAGAGGCTGGTTAAAGTTGCAAAAAGGAAGTTTATTCACGATTCTGGTTCATATGTTACAGCGTCTGGCTAAGCCCAGAGGTTGACCTAACACTTAAAAGATGGAGAGACCCTACAGCTGTCTTTCTCTGCATAAGATGTGTTTAGAAGGTGGCTGCAGAGTCCAGGCATGGCACGTGCTCCCAGTTTGGTAGTCAGAGAAGAAGAGAGGGAGGCTGGGAAGGGAGGAGGATATAGGGGCCAGGGGCCATTCTCCTTTCAGGAACCATAGAGAAGAAGACGGTCTAGGTCAGAGGTTCTCAACCTGTGGTACGCGCAAACCGACAGGCGGGGGTACGCGGCTTGCTGTGTCTTATCAGCTGCGAGTCGCACATTGGCTTTTAGTTTTTTAAATTTAAACTCCTGACTCACAGCTGATAAGGCACAGACTTGCAAGGCTCCCATATTAAAAAAAAAACCTACTACCAAATCTCTATATAAACCCCTTTCTAGCATTTACATCCAGGTTAGGGTGAGTAAGTTCTCTGACTAAATAGTCCCTAATTTATTACTACAAACTTCATTGACATTGAACATAAAAGATTCTTGTGCAACAAAACCACCCCTTCTCTCCCCCAGACTGTGTTCCCAAGTGGAATACAAATTAAGTGCCTTCCTATTGGCTGGTTCAATTTATATGCTGGGTTTTAGAATGCATAGTTTCTTCCATTTAAAGAAGGCAGCTATTATGGCAGATTGAGCTGGTTCTCTGGCTTTTTAAGGAAGCTAAGAAGGAATTGCCTTGGTTTATTTTTGGATGGGAGACCTGTGGTGATATTTTCTTTTTACAAAAGAGTGGCAAAAATTGGGGGAAAAAGGGTGGCTAACAGTGTAAGATGAGTAATTTTAATGATTAAAATTTTTACATTAATAATTAATTAAATTAATTAATTAATGCTAATTAATTGGCACAGGGGGTACTTCAAAAAATTTGACCGTGTGCCAGGGGGTACACTTGGTGAAAAAGGTTGAGAACCCCTGGTCTAGGTAAAGGTCTTCGATGACCGGATGGCATGCTGCCCCCTTTAGAGCCCTGTGCCGCCCATTTCCAACACAAGCTTCCATCGTCAGCCAATGGACGTTCTCGGTTTAAATAGCTCATAGCGAGGGAGGCCATGATCAGGAGCCAAATTGCAGCGGGGCGACCGACTAAAACCACCCCCAAATTCCCCTGCTGCAGTTTCATTCTGTTTTGCACCCCTTGGCTGCTATTTTTTTAAAAAAAACAAACATCACCACCAGGCCACTTAAACATGCATTTAGTGCACTGTGTAATTTAGCCCTAATACTAATTTAAAAGGATGCCTGTAAGGAAGTGAGTACCTGTTTAATGTGGCACTGGTTTTCAGATGATAGAACCTGATGGTGGAGCCCTTCTGGGGAAGAACCGAGCGTGGATGGCAGTAGCAGCAGCTCCTGATTTGCCATGGGACACACCCACCACTCACCTGAGCAAGCACTGGGATAGATCTCCTTCTCCGCAGAGCCCAGGCGATCTGGGCTGCACACGTTCTCATCTTCTTCCAGCTTCACCACCACATCAGGAAACTCTGATGCCAGGATAGAAAAGTTACGAATAGATCAGCAAGTCTGATACGTTTCTGGGGTATGAGGGGCAAATGTGTTTATTGACCGACTAATCATGAACCTTTTCAGCAAAGCTACCCAAGATAGGCAACAGGTCATAAGTCACCTGACAGATACAACCACTGAGAGCAAATTGGCACGGAGGGGAGAATTTAAACAATTTTCAGGTTGACACATAGACTCTTATTGTTTCTATCTAAGTTACAGCCCAATATTATTGAGGGACTGCGCCAGCGGAATGAGAGTTCCATCAGCGTGCGCTGCCGCAAAAGCGCTGTAAAGCGCTTTGCGACAGTGCAAGGCCCAGGCACACAGGCCGGAGCCTTCTCAGAGGCCTGTTGAAGCAGGTAAGTTCATCGCAGGGGCAGGGAAAGGGCGGAATGAGGAGGAGATGGGGCAGGGGGTGGGCAGATCAGGCCCGGGAGGAGGCGGGATTGGCGCCGGCACATGCCAAATCCCAGGGCCCTTCCCGGGTTGACCCACCTGCGATATCGCTGGCACAGGTCTGAATCTAGGCATTCTCTTGGAGACAGAAAGCTACAGCTAGTCCTCTGTGTGGGAGGGCAGAGTTTGCTTGTCAGTCGAAGAGTGGGAGGCAAATGCCAGAGAGAGGCCAGACCGTGAAAGGAAACCACCTAGAATGCAGCGTTCTATGGAAGACTAGAACATGTATTGTCAAAACCGCTTGGTTTAGAAAATGGCTGCCTATGTAAACCACCTTGAATTAAAATCGGAGGAGAACTCCAATGACCAAGAAAGGCGGTATAGAAATACTGATGGTGGTGGTGGTGATATTATTATTATTATTCATTTCAGGTATGCCTTGTTACAGGTATTATGCTCATCTTCAGGGCTGGCTCTAGACCAGGGATTCTCAATCAGTGGTACTAGTACCAGCAGTGGTACTTCAGCCGACTGCTGGTGGTACTTGGACCGCTGAGCCACAGGACCGCTGAGCCACCAGAACCCTGCTCCAACGCAGTGCTTTCGGTGGTGCGTTTTAGTTCCCGAGAATCTCCTGCCTTTGGCCGAGCCTCTCAGGAACACTGAGAAGGGCTCTCCCACCGGCCCAGAGCCTCCTATCTGTGTTTTCTGGCCTCCAAAAACCTGAAAACCCAGGTGTAACTGGTGATGATGTCATCACCAGTCACTTCTGGTAGTACACAGCAAGAGAGTGGCGCCGGAGGTGGTACTCAGCCAGGAAGGGGCTGAGAACTCCTGCCCTAGACCTTTTGATGCCTGAGGTAATGTGCCAAATGCTGCTCTCTCCCCCCCCCCCCCATACCTGGTGATGTGTCAGCTCTGCTCCTCTCAATCCCTGGATTAGAAAAGGAAGAGAGGGGCTGGGCAGAAGAGGAAGTGTGGAGGAGAGGTGGGCCTCCACACATCTTCTTTTGCCCCAGGAGGAGACGCTGTGAGTAGAGGCAAGAGGGCAGCTGGAGGGCATTCCCCCCCTCCCATCAATCTGCTACCTGAGGCAACCACTTCAGTCGGTCTCATGGATGGGCCAGCACTATTATTTTGCTGAATGTACTGATGACTTCAAAAAATGAAAGCACATTTTAAAAAGTGCACTGCAATTAGTCTGAATTGCACATACGTCTGAATCTCAAAGATTTTTTTTCCTATTACTGTATGTGCAAACATGCTTCAATAGCTTATCCCACATGGTCACATCCTGAAATCTCTGGAACTGGCAGAAGAAACCACCCTTCCAAGCCCCCAAATACAGGAGGAAGTAACACTTACCCTGATCGCTGATGCTCCTGTAATTCTTCTGCATTGCAATCAGGTACAAAATCCTTCCAATCAGATCTAGGATAAATTCCTTGTCTAGTGAAATATATTGTCACGTTCTCAGTGCTCGCAGGCGCCTGAAGAAGGGGGGACAGGACAGGACAGACAACCCTATTACTCATGGTTTATCTAGCATATACATAATGTAGGAGGTACTGAACAAACCACTTAAATCCTTAAATTTATGTAGGAGGTATGTAAACCTCTTTATGTAAACCACTTACATTTATGTAGGAGGCACTGAACAAACCACTTAAATCCTAGCTGCCCCATTAGGGGCACCAAAGTCTCCCTCTGCTCTGGAAAGCCTATCATTATATCTTAAGGGCTAGAAATGTGCTTTAAAAAAAAAAAGACAGCTGTGATTCCCACAAGACTGGATTCTGCACCCAGTAAATTCTGTGTTTTCTTACCTTGATCTTACTTTTATATAAAAGAAAACAGAGAAAAACATGCAGAGGATATTTATGAAGGCCGTTATGATTTGTCTCTCAAAATCCCCCCAAATCTATGGAAATCCTAGTTTCTTCCCCCTCTTTACCAAGGAGCAGCTGAAGTCCCTCCACTACCTCACTGGCAAAGTCCTGTGATATACGGTAATCCTCTGTCACACACACTTTGATAGGCAAGAGAAAACACTTTCTTGTCCCCTGGAAGATTATAGCAGCAGGGTTAATGCTACAAGGAACCCTGCTCCACAGAGACATACTGAGAAAAGAAGAGGCAGGGGCAATTCAGAGGGCAGTTAATTTCATCATTTGGAGGAGCAGTACTAAATTTGAATGAGAACATGGCCACATAGTCCTTGCACATGGGAGAAATTACAGGAATAGGACTACGGCTCCAGTGATAGAGCACATGCTATGAACACAGAATGTCCTGGAATAATAATTCATATTAATAAGAATATTCAACAAAAAAAGTTCACAAGCATAAATAAATGGTTTTGTGTCCCAAAAGAGCTCAGAAACTAAAAAGATGCACAAGAAACACCAGTAAGTAGCTACTGGGAGAGAAGCTCTGCAGGGATGAATAGGGACATTTTGCTTTCCCCTTGCTAAATATAAAAAAAAACCCACCACTTAAAGGTTCCTTTTTGCCCATTTAGAAGGATCACTGCCTCCAAACATGGAGGCTTTCATTCTCAACTATTAAACAGCTGGTTATCCATTTGAGTTATTAAGCGTAGTAAACTTGGATAATATTATGACTCGTACACTTTGGTAGGCCTGTCCTCCATGAGCATGTCTAGGATTGCAATCCTATATACACACTTACCTAGAACCAAGTCCTTGGGAAATGGACGTTGGACAGCAGAACCGTGAAAGACCCAATGCCCCAAATCCTGGAAACCATCAGAATGACGGTGAGAATCAGCTGACTGTCAGAATGGACGATGCCAGGCAAATTGGACCAACTGGTAGTATAAGGCAACGTTTTATGAGAAAGCAATGCGACGGTGGTCCCAAGTTCAAGCCTCAGGACTTCCAAGCACTGCCGGCCCATTCATGCAGCCACCTGATGTACGTTGCATCAGGGGCGGATTGCGAGAGTCTGAGGGGGGTGGACTTGGGGTTCCTTTCACCCCATCTGCTGCCACCTCCCTCCAAACTTTTGGGAGTCGGACTTAGACCTGGAAGATCCAGGTTCAAATCCCCGCTCAGCCACAAAGCTTCCTGGGTGACCTTGGGCCAGTCACTATCTCTCAGCCCCACCTACCTCACAGGGTTGTTGTGAGGACAAAAAGGAGGGGAGGAAATATGTACACCACTCTGAGCTTCTTGGAGGAAGGGGGGTATAAAAAAAATGTGAAAAAAATAATAATGCAAGCCTCAATGACCTCGAGCAAGAAGCGGACCAAACCAATCCCCTCCTTACCACGCTCCTTGTGCACTTCCAGGTTTCACAGCCGCATGCAAGGAGCACGGTCAGGGTTCTGGTTGTGGTTGTTGTAGTGCAGAGGTGGTGGAACCCAGGCGGCATCAGGTGGCATTCCGGGTCGGTCACACCGCCCCTGCCACCAAGGAACAGACTGCAGTTAGCACTAGGGAGCAGACTGAAAGGAGGATCCTTTCATGGGATGTGGGCTGAGCACACACGCACCTTGCAAAAAACTGTACCCGTGTACATGCAGATGTGAAAGGTACACCAGTAGACTCATCGCCATTCTTCGCCATTCTCATCAGCCCCCCATGCGGGGCCAAGGCAGATCTTTCACACAGGCAAGCAAAGCACGTCCTGTTATGCTGCATTACAACAATTCCTCCATGCATTTCATTCACTTACCGCTTCTCCCTGCACAGGTGTCTTCCTCAGTCTAGGCACCTTTGCTCAGCACTCTACCAGCCCAGCAATCCCTTCTCGCTGCTCTCCCGAACCAGAAGTTCTTCTGCTCAGGGGTTCCTCTCCATCATCCCTTCACCGTTAGCAGCAAACTGCCGTACTCACATCAGAAAACAGGGAGCGTGGACGTGGAGAACCAAATGACCAGGAGGAGCACTTTCTCAATTCCACACAGAGAGGAAGGAAGAGGAAGGGTCGCCATGGGAGTTGCAGGTTTTTGTTTTTTTTTACTATCCTGCTCTCTCTCGTCTTCCCTGCATGGGGAGAGAAAGGACTGCCGCTCCCAGAATGCATAGCAGGAATCGGAACTAGGTAAGTACAGGTGGCTGCTGGGAACTGTAGTCCACGCATTGAGGCAGGGTGCTGGGAAGCCTCTTCCATGCTGTATCTGAGAGATGCAGTTGCGAATGAGCGCCTCTGGTGAGGGCAGTGAAAGCGTCGTACAAGGTTAAAAACATTCATGCAAGGCTTTGTAACTGTGTGCAGTTCTGTGGAAAGGTTTTTGACGTGCTGCCGTTCAGGGAAGGGGATGTGAACACGAGATGAGATCCGCCTGAGTCCACAACCACCAACCCTGGGAAGATTCTCTCTCTCTCTCTCTCTCACACACACACACACACATCACCTCCCCCCTGCAGGAGCTACCGTGGCACAGACAGCACAGAGGCAAGAGTTGGGAGCTCTTCCTGGGTGACCTTGGGCCAGTCACTATCTCTCAGCCCCACCTACCTCACAGGGTTGTTGTGAGGACAAAAAGGAGGGGAGGAAATATGTACACTACTCTGAGCTCCTTGGAGGAAAGGAGGTATAAAAATGTGAAAAATAAATAAATAAGCAAACAAGGTTCTCCTGGAGTCTGGACCATGGCAGTGGCATACCTACTGTAGGGTATTTGACACCCAGGGTGGGCCACTCAGAACAAAGGGTAGACCTGGCTTCCACCTCAAAATTCCTTGGGGGAGGCCAGATCTACTGACTGCTCAGTGGCACATTAGCACTTCGAGTATATTTGACACCTGGGGCAGACTGGCCCCCCGCCCTTGGTACACCACTGCTCCTTGGCAAGGGTTTGAGTTCACCAGCTGCACAGAAACCTTTTGTCAAGGGAGGGACTGGGACAAGGCACAAAAGCCTTCCCATATCCAAAGGGGGACAGGGTGCTTATTATATACCTAGGCTTAGGCTTTAACCATTGCTTGGAAGTTTATTAATTATTATTATTATTATTAATAATAGTTATTAATATATTAATAATATATTATTATATATATTATAATATTAATATAATTATTATATATATTATATATATTAATATATTATTAATAATAACAACAACAACAACAACAACAATAATAATAACAACAATAATAACAGTATTTATATACTGCTTTTCAACAAAAAGTTCACAAAGCGGTTTACAAACAAAATCAAATGATTAAATGGCTCCCTGTCCCCAAAGGGCTCACAATCTAAAAAAGATGCAGAACACCACCAGCAAACAGTCACCAGAAAAGACACTGTGCTGGGGTGAAAAGGGGGCAGTTACTCTCCCCCCCTGCTAAATATAAGAGGAACACCAATGGAAAAAGTGCCTCTTGCCCAGTTAGCAGGGGCAAGAGACTGGCATGCTGTCTCTCGGTGGGGGGGGGGGGGCTGAATGTGAAGATATTCTGTGTCATATTAAGGAGCCCCCAATCTGCAAGGCTGTTCACAGATTTGCTCTCAGTTTTATAGAAACCAAAGGTGTTTCTCCTTAGTTTTTTTTTTAATTTAATGTTGTTGATCACCTGGCCTAAAAGTCTATATATCACCTGGCCTAAAAGTCTAAAAGTCTACTCTCAGTCAGCGCAGAGAGTAGACAATATACCGAGTTTGATGGACCAAAGCTTTGGCTTCACCTGTTCACTGTCTCGCCACCTTTCTTTCTCTCTTTCCAGCTGCAGACACAGGAGTCTCTTGAAAAGAGACCCGGCGCTTTGTGGTCTGCACAGCATGCCGACACATTTGGCAGCAGGCAACGAATATCTGCTGCTAGGACGTGACGGGGAAACGTGCGATACCAAGGGCCAGTACGATGGGAAAAGGAGAAGGAATCCGATGCACAATGGATCTGTAGCTAAACATTCAACAGTTTGGTGGACTCTCTGGACCAGTCAGAGAAAGGGTCCTCCCTGGTGATTATGGTGTGAGAATGAGGACTGGTAGATGAAAAAGAGGACAACAGGGCTCCTGTACCTTTTAAATAATTGCATCCAAGTGGGAATTTTAGCTGGTGTAGCTTTTCTCCGTCTTGGATGGCATGCTGGACCCGCTAAGATTCTCTCTTCTGTTAAAGGAGCTGCAGCCCAGCCATCTCCCTTCACTTCTGACTACTGTAGGAAAGGGGCCTCCTTGGGAATCCGGGGAGGGAATTCTGGGCTTTCTACATTCTGACCCATCTGCTCTGCAGCCCCCAGTACCTCCTGGATAGGAACTCCTCGGAGGAGGAGCTACCACAACCCCAGCGCTGTCGAGCCACCCAGTATCACCGGTGCTGAGCTCCAGGCTTTTACCACTGCTTTTGTCGAGAACCACCTGCCACATCTGAACTAGAGAATAGGACCAGAATCACCTATATTCTCCTGATCTCAATCTGCCAGAACAGAATTAAGTCCCAGTCTTGTTTTTCATTTAATGCTTACCTTCGGAGGCTTTAAGAATGTAAGAAGATCCTGTTGGATCGGAATTAAGCCCGGGCTACATTGTACACGTTCGTGTTCCATTCGCGTTGTGTGTGCGTCTGGTGTCCCGCCCCCAGGTCAAACAATGGGCTCTGATTGGCCAAACGTAGCGCAAACGCAGCAAAAGTGGAGCCCAGCTCGACTTTTGCTGCGTTTGCGCTACGTTCGGCCAATTGGAACACGTTGTTTGACCTGGGGGGGGCGGGACACCAGACGCACACGCAACGCAAATGCAACGCGAACGTGTACAGTGTAGCCCAGGCTTCAAAGTGCTTCTAGTCCAGAGTCCTTCCATCTGTGCATTAAAAGTGTCCGTAGACTGTGGAGATCACCATCTTGCATCTTGCCCGCAAAAATCTTCCTACAAATGCTCATTTATCCCACCCCATTTCTATTATGTCAGCAATTGTGGATTGGGGAGCACGCATTCACACACTAACTACAGTGATGCAAAGTTTCATCTCAAGTCTCTGGCAGATTTGGAGGTTTGCTAGATTCTGGCTCGTGGACAGATTAAGCTACCACCATACCCAACGCCGTCAGGTAGCCCAGCACTAGAAGTTCACCGTTGCCTTTGCCAAGAACGGCTACTTCTGCACCCGAGCCAAAGAACTAGACCAGCTTCTCCTAAGCTCTTTCCCATCTTGCTGCTTTTATGAAAAAGGGTAGTTGGCTGCCCATCATGCACAGCGGTTCAGAGGAACAGGCAAAAATACACACCCATGTGAATAAAATAGCCACTGTTTTTTCAACTCACATCTGAATTAAAAAGGAACATTTCCTGCACCGACACGCAACACCAGCCACTTCTGCATGTTCAAACAACTTCAGTCTCTGCAGGAAAAGCTTTCGTAGACTCTGGTGAACCCCCTTGTGCACACGAGGACACTGGCTGAGCCCTGTAAAACAGGGTCTTTTAAAAAATGTTTTTGCTTCAATCATTCACGGTTATGCCTTACAACGTACTCACAATCGTACATGGCTGTTTTCGTCAAATAGCCTCTGACAATAGGCTGTGCTACCAAGGGTTAATAACTACCAAGGGTCAATAAAAGAGTGGGAAAGGCAGTACTGGGGTGCAACCTCAAAAACGACAGAATGATTTCAGTTCGAATCCAAGGCAAACCATTCAACATTACAGTAATCCAAGTGTATGCCCCAACCACTGATGCCGAAGAAGATGAAGTTGACCGGTTCTATGAAGACCTACAACACCTTCTAGAACTAGCACCCAAAAAAGATGTCCTTTACATCATAGGAGACTGGAATGCTAAAGTAGGAAATCAAGAAATAAACGGAACAACAGGCAAGTTTGGCCTTGGAGCGCAAAATGAAGCAGGGCAAAGGCTAACGGAGTTCTGTCAAGAGAACACGCTGGTCATAGCAAACACTCTTTTCCAACAACACAAGAGGCGACTCTACACATGGACATCACCAGATGGTCAATACCGAAACCAGATAGATTATGTGCTTTGCAGCCAAAGATGGAGAAGCTCTATACAATCAGTAAAAACAAGACCTGGAGCTGACTGTGGCTCAGATCATGAGCTTCTTATTGCAAAATTCAGACTTAAACTGAAGAATGTAGGGAACACCACTAGACCAGTCAGATATGACCTAAACCATATCCCTTATGAGTATACAGTGGAGGTGAAGAATAGATTTAGGGCATTAGACCTGGTAGACAGAGTGCCTGAAGAACTATGGACGGAAGTTCGTAACATTGTACAGGAGGCAGCAACTAAAACCATCCCAAAGAAAAAGAAATGCAAGAAAGCAAAGTGGCTGTCAGATGAGGCTTTACAAATAGCTGTGGAAAGAAGGAATGCAAAAAGCAAGGGTGAAAGGGAAAGATATAAACAACTGAATGCAGAGTTCCAGAGAATAGCAAGGAGAGATAAGAAGGCCTTCTTAAATGAACAATGCAAGGAAATCGAGGAAAACAACAGAATGGGGAGGACTAGAGATCTCTTCAAGAAAATTGGAGATATCAAGGGAACGTTTTGTGCAAAGATGGGCATGATAAAGGACAAAAAAGGCAAGGACCCAATCAGAAGCAGAAGAGATTAAGAAGAGATGGCAAGAATACACAGAAGAACTATACAAGAAAGATCTTAATGTTCCTGATGACCACGCTGGTGTGGTCACTGACCCAGAGCCGGACATCCTAGAGAGTGAAGTCAAGTGGGCCTTAGGTAGCATTACTAACAACAAAGCTAGTGGAGATGATAATATCCCAGCTGAGCTACTTAAAATCCTAAATGATGATGCTGTGAAAGTGCTGCACTCAATATGCCAACAAATTTGGAAAACTCAGCAGTGGCCAAAGGATTGGAAAAGGTCAGTTTACGTTCCAATTCCAAAGAAGGGCAGTGCCAAAGAGTGTTCAAACTACCGTACAATTGCACTCATTTCACATGCTAGCAAGGTTATGCTCAAAATCCTACAAGCTAGGCTTCAGCAGTACGTGGACCGAGAACTACCGGACGTACAAGCTGGGTTTCGAAGAGGCAGAGGAACTAGAGATCAAATTGCCAACATGCGGTGGATCATGGAGAAAGCACGAGAGTTCCAAAAAAACACCTACTTCTGCTTCATTGACTACGCAAAAGCCTTTGATTGTGTGGATCACAACAAACTGTGGCAAATTCTTAAAGAGATGGGGGTACCAGACCACCTTACCTGTCTCCTGAGAAACCTGTATGCGGGTCAAGAAGCAACAGTTCGAACCGGCCATGGAACAACTGATTGGTTCAAAATTGGGAAGGGAGTACGGCAAGGCTGTATATTGTCACCCTGCTTATTTAACTTATATGCAGAGTACATTATGAGAAATGCAGGGCTGAATGAATCACAAGCCGGAATCAAGATTGCCGGGAGAAATATCAACAACCTCAGATATGCAGACGATACCACCCTAATGGCAGAAAGTGAAGAAGAACTAAAGAGCCTCTTGATGAGAGTGAAAGAGGAGAGTGCAAAAGTTGGCTTGAAACTCAACATTAATAAAACTAAGATCATGGCATCGGGTCCCATCAATTCTTGGCAAATAGAAGGGGCAGAAATGGAAGCAGTAACAGATTTCACTTTTCTGGGTTCCAAGATCACTGCAGACGGAGACAGCAGCCATGAAATTAAAAGACGCTTACTCCTTGGAAGGAAAGCTATGGCAAACTTAGACAGCATAATAAAAAGCAGAGATATCACCATGCCAACAAAAGTTCGTATAGTCAGGGCGATGGTGTTCCCAGTAGCAATGTATGGTTGCGAGAGTTGGACCATAAGGAAGGCTGAGCGCCGAAGAATAGATGGTTTTGAACTGTGGTGCTGGAGAAGACTCCTGAGAGTCCCTTGGACTGCTAGGAGATCAAATCAGTCAATTCTAAATGAAATCAAGCCTGACTGTTCCCTGGAAGGACAGGTACTAAGGCTGAAACTCAAATATTTTGGCCACCTAATGCGAAGAGAGGACTCTCTGGAGAAGACTCTGATGCTGGGAAAGATTGAAGGCAAAAGGAGAAGGGGAAGGCCAAGGATGAGATGGTTAGACAGCATCACCGATGCAACAAACATGAAAATGAGCGAACTCAGGAAGATAGTGGAGGACAGGAAGGCCTGGCGGGATATGGTTCATGGGATCACGAAGGGTCGGACACGACTTAACGACTGAACAACAACAACACCAAGGGTTACACTACACACAATTCTGGAATCACTGCAAGCACCATTTGATGCCAGTGTCTTGAATGGGGAGAGGGGGGGGGGGGAGAATGTGTGGCTCTCTATCTGGCCAACTGGTGATGAGAGGGATGAAGATATCAGGGTTGAGGGAAGGAATCTGGTCCCCTAGCAGCTTGAGCAGGAAGAATTTGGCACTCTAAGCTCAAGAAGTGATTTGTTGGATCAGATCAAAAAGATCTCTTGAGTCCTGCTAGTTTCCAACTGTGGCAGTCAGATCCCTCTGAGGAAGCAGGGAACACCAAGATGTTGGCCTTACCCTGCGGCTTGTCCTTAGCAGCTGATATTCAGAGGTACACTGCTATCATGCTTAAAAGATGCTTAAAAGATGCTGAAAGATCTTCCCACTATAAATTTGTCTGATCCCGTATAGAACAGAAGGGCTGCTTTGCTGGATCAGACCAAGGTCAAGCTAGTCCAGTATTCTGTTTCCAATAGTGACAGACCTGCATGGGTTTTTGCAAGTCTAATAACATGCATCCTCTGAAACGAAGCTTTTCCCAGTCTGAGCATTTATATGGCTTCTCTCCCGTGTGAGCTTTCTCATGGATAGTGTGACCTTTGATTGAAGCTCTTCCCACAATGAAAGCATGTGTGGGCCTTTTCTCCTTTGTGAATCATCTCAGGCTGGATCAGATGAGACCTCCAGATGAATCTTTTACCACAGTCTAAACACTGGTATGGTTTTTCTCCAGTGTGGATTCTCTGGTGTGCGATAAGGCTTGAGCTCTGACTGAATATTTCCCCACAGTCTGAACATATATACGGATTCTTCCCATGTGAATTCGTTTGTGTGTACTGAGATTGGATCTCCGACTAAAGCTTTTCTCACAGTCTGAACACTTACAGGGTTTCTCTCCTGTATGTATAATTTCTTAGTGAAGTTTCTATCACACTCTGAACATTTGTGTGGTTTGATTCCTGAGTAAGCCTTCCTGTTTACAATGAAGTTTGTTCTGTAGCTCGAACTTTCTTCTGAATTTGTGAATGTTCTTTCCTCCTCAAGCTCATGGCTTCTCTCTTAGTTTCATTAAGATCTTCATCCCCACAAGGAATGCCTGTATCTCCTCTCCCTCCTTGGCCATCTCCCAAGCAGCCTCCTTGCCACACACTGCTGTTTGCGCATTCCTGCCTCCTCGGTTTCTGGCCAAAGATCCTTGTCACTTGCACACACCCTGCCTGTATCGTCCTGCAATAAAAACAAAAAAACGTTCCTTTATCATTTGGAAATTCTTATGGATGAGGGTCGCATTCAGTGGTGGTGCGTGCCCCTGTGTCGCCTGAATCCCCCCACAATGTCCTCTCTGCGCACACATGCTAGCACCCCCCATGGATGGGGGAGGGTGGGTGGACGAGTGAGCAAGTGTATCCCCGCCCCCTTCCCTTATGAAGAGCATGGCGTTCAGCCACTCAGCTTAGCACAACCTCTGTTTGAAATGGATGGGAGGAGTGTATCCTGGGAAAACAGCATGCACAGCTCCTTGCTCATTGCAAACAGAAGTCATGCAGAGGAGGGAGGCTGCATGCCATGCTCTTCATAAGTAAAGGGAAGTGAGGGTGAGCTCGAAATCACCTCTCCCTGTCTACTTGGTGCTTCATAAGTCATTTCAAGCAGAGTCAGCTAACTCCCCCCCCCCCCGCACTGGAGGGAGAAGGGAGCTGCCGCTGCCACAATCCTCTTGGATCAGACCTCCCAGCGGAGCACCAGACTGGCGAGGGCAGCGGACAGATGAGCTGAGAGCTGGTCCAGTCACTGCTCCGCCAACGGTGCCGCTCCATGCAACTCTTTCACGTCGCTTCATGGCAAGGCTGGCCTCAGTCACACTGTAGGAAAGAACTTCCAGACGAGTGGCCATGTTAGGCTGCTGCAGCAAACGCAACAACGTGTCTTGGAGCACCTCAGAGATCAATACATTATTTCAGCAGAAGCTGGTGTGAAGTGGACTGTAGTCCACACACACTTATGCTGAAATAAACTGGTTACTGGCTACCTTTAGAGTACTGGAGAAAACAACCCTGCAAAGTCATTACACTCCTAGATGATGGTGATGATACTTATATACCACTTTAACAAAAATAGTTCACAAAGTGGTTTACCTAGCTAAATAAATAAACAATTTTTTCCCTGATCCCAAAAGGCTCACAATCTAAAAAAAAAACGCAAAAGAGACATACCAGCAACAGCCACTGTTTAGCTCGGCGGGGCCTTAAGACGTTTTCATTCAGGTTAGCATTTGATGTCTGACATGGTGGGCTGGCTTTTTAACAAATGGCTTTTAACAAATGTAAATATAGTTGACCCACTGGGGCTGTTTGTTTTAATTGTTTTAATTACTTGTTTTTAATCATTTTTAATGTTTAATCATTTTGTGTGTGTGTGTGTGTGTGTGTGTGTGTGTATATATATATATATTATATATATGGTAAAGGTGACCCCTGACAATTAAGTCCAGTCGTGTCTGACTCTAGGGTGTGGTGCTCATCTCCATTTCAAAGCCGAAGAGCCAGCACTGTCCGAAGACGCCTCCGTGGTCATGTGACCGGCATGACTCTCCTTGCCGCAGCGCGTAGCATGCAGCTGGAACACGGAGCGCTGTTTACCTTCCCGCAAGCGGTACCTATTCATCTACTCGCATTAACATGCTTTGGAACTGCTAGGTTGGCAGGAGCTGGCCAAGCAATGAGAGCTCACCCCGTCGCGGGAATCGAACTGCCAACCTTTCGATCGACAGCTTATGGTTCAGTGGTTTATGGAAGCCGCCTTGATTGCCCTTGTTGGGAGAAAGGCGGGGTACAAATTCTTTAAATAATAAATAAATAAATAAATAAATAAATGACACCAAGCAAGCGGGGTGAAGAGGCTCTTCCCCCCCCCACTACATCCTAAGAGGACTCCACTTTAGAAGTGGAATGAAGACATCTCCAATGAAGAAGCATCCCAATCTCTCTGGACACTCCGCCTCTGCATTTATGAGTGGGACCTTAAAACTGAAGGGTTTCCAACAGAGATGGTGTCAGGGGGCAGCCAGGATTGAGCAATGGCGAAAGTCTCATGCTCATCAGAGGGCCCATGTGGCTGGGCTGACCGCTGAAGCCACAGTACCAGTGGCAGAGCGAAACAGCATGTGCAGTCTGGCCAGACAGCAGGTCCTTCACTTCGTATCAGATCATCAGAGAAAACCCCCATGCTCGTCAGCGAGAACACGAAGTGACAGGCCGGGAGCGGGCCAAGCCTTTGCTGGCGACAACCCTCCCTGAGGGTGTCAACACAAATGGAAATCTATATTGCACGGTCTTACCTTTACTTGTAAATGAAGTCCATTCGCCTATCCTTCTGGACAAACTTGTCGGTGACTCTGTTGTAGAAGTCCTCTTTATTTTGTTTTAGTCTTGAAAGTCTCTCCGTCTCAATAGAGATGACTGCCAGGGATGAAAGTTGGCCTTGGTCAGTCCGATTCCGACTGTATGTTTGGAGTCGTTTCAAAGCGGAGAAAGGCCTTTCAACGGACACAGGTGTAGCTGGTATGGTGAGCGCCAGCTGAAGTAACCTTGTTGCCTCGGGAACCGCCTGCATCAGATCATTCTGGGCCAAAAAGCTGAGGAGCTGTCTGGGTGATTTGCATTTCTCCCTCACCATTTTTGAACTATACAATCCAATAAGATCCGCCTTTAGCCTAACAAAGTCAAAGTGCCTGGCATATTTTGATAGGCTCTGCAGTTTGGCGTCATCGAAATGTTGTGACATTTCATAAAATTTTGTGCAATCGACCAAACCAAGGAAAGCTAGCTCACCAAAATGATCAAACCGAGCATTCAGTTGAATACTGATATCGTCCAGAATGTTATAAAACATTCTTTTCCTCTCATCTCTGATCAGCTGTTCACTTCGGGCATTGTCTGTCAGGCCAAGCACGACGCATTTCTGCTTGAACCGATCGTAGAAACCGTCAAAGTCTCGTCTCTGGCGTTCCACAACTCCCACTGTGTCGCGGATTCGGGCACAGCAGACTCCAATGTCCATTACGGTACTCTGCAGCACACGAAAGAGTGCATCGGTTTCGTTGAAAATGCCCTCATATGCCATGATCAAGAAGCAGGTTGATGCCTTGGACAGCCAGAGATCATATCCAGTGGCCATCATCAGGGTGTCATTGTCCCAACCATCGGGATTTTCGGTCATCGTCCGGAACACGGCACGCAGATCTGATTGGTACATGCCGATTGTCTGCACTAGTCTAGAACTTGAGCTCCATTTCGGGGGCGCTGCTTTTGGAAAACGTCGCTTCACAACATCGTCCAGCAGGTGGGTGCGCTTAGTGGACGTACTGAAAAACGTCGCAAGTCCCTCAACTGTTTTGAAAAACGTTCTACACTCAGGCATACATTTTGCTGAATGGGAGAGCACCAGGTTCAATTTGTGTGCATAGCAATGGGTGAACATGGCCTCCGGCACCTTCTCTTGAATCTTGGCCAGCACCCCACTAAGATCGGATGCCATCACAGAGGCTCCGTCGTAAGTCTGAGCTACCAGCTTCTCAAGGCACTTGTATTTCCTCAACACTCCCCAAACATAATTAGCCATCGCTGGCGCTCGTCTGCCATCACTCGCATCATCAAACCCCAAGAACGCCTCCCTCACCTCACAAGTCCCCTTACTTTTAGTCAGTGCCACATAACGCAAAACGACAGAGACCTGGGCTTTGTTTGTGACATCCGTTGTCTCGTCTACTTCGACTGCAACAAATGGGGCTGCATTAATCTCCTCTTTGATATCATTCCTAAGTACATCACAGACTGCTTCGATTAAATCATTCTGTATTCGGTTTGAAAAGCCAGAGAACACAGTGGATGCCTCCAAATGTCTAGCTAACTTTTCATCTTTCTCGGCGAAAGCATGTAAGAGCTCCACATAGTTGCCACGATTAGAAGAGCTGGCACTCTGATGACCACAAAATGCTAATTCCTGTTGGGCTAGGAAGCAAACCGCATTAATAAGGTCTTTCAGAATCTCACGGTTTTCCTTCACCTTCGCATTGTGGATGCTGATATTTAATCTCCGCTGTTCATCCAAGGCCAGATCTATCCGTGAAGTTCGAAAAGTTTTTAAGGCAATTTGGCTTTGAATGTGATTTGTCGATCTTTCATGTTTGTTGAGGCTCCTTGGTAGATTTTTCAAGTCACAAAATCCAGCGTTGGTCCAAACGTTGTCGGTACTGGAGAACAAAAGGCAGGGAAAGCAATACAGGCGATTCTTCCGAGCACAGCCACACAGCCAGTCTTTTCCTTGGTACCACTCCATTTGAAAGGACCGCGTTATTTTCTGTCGGGTAGCTTGAAATAGGCCCTTAAGCTCAGGCATTGGTCTTCCATTGCTTATCACTCCCTTTTTTGATTGAAAGTCCAATTTTGAGAAATTTTTTAAGTTAGATATGACGTCTTCCATTTTTGTAGCCCCTATGGCGTGTAGAGATATTCAGGAGAAACGAGATGAGAGTAAGAAAACTAAAGGGAGTTGTATCCACAGTGCATTTTTTTTCAGCCGTTTTAATTTTTTTTCTAGAGCTACCTAGTAATGTTGAGGGAGAGCGAGCATCACATGTGGGCTTAAAAAAGACGCACCCCCCTCAGTGAGACAGATCTAAAACTGCCTCCCCTGGTTTTGCACAAAGGAGCAAGCTCGGTGCGCCGATTGCGCCAGCAAGCACTGGCCCCAAGCCCCACTCCCTGGAGGAAAACATGGCTGAGCTGATTCAGTTGAGGCCCACGAGCCGCGTGGCTCCAGACACGCCTCCTCAGGGTGGCCAATCGGAAGCTGCCTCCCCGCTGCAAAAAAAGGAGCGGGCTTGGCACGCCGCTTGCACAAGCACCAGCAAGCACAGCCAACTCCCCGGAGGAAAACACCAATGAGCCGAAGCCAGGGAGCCGCGTGGCTCTGCAGGACAGGTTTCCAGGGGCCGGCAACGGAGCCACCACGTGCATCGTGCGAGCAGCCAAATAGGTTAACCAGCGTTTCCCAACCTTTTTGGCCCACATACCACCTACATGGGCCTCCGACTGACTGTGTAGCACCGGAAGAAAGTGCCAATGACATCATCGGTGCTTTCTTCCAGATTCGCAGCCGGCCAGAGCTCGGAAAAGGAAAAGCAAGGTAAGACGCAGAGGAGGGCCATCCCCGGCGCTTAGAGCTCACGCTCACGCTCTGCCAGCTCGGAAGAGCTCAAGGTTCTGCTTTTCGGGCTCAGATCCAGCGCCACACAGCGGAGATGGAAGACACGATTGGGTCTTCGTTTGGCCCTTCTGAGGGCAAGGCTTTGAGCGGCGTTGTGCGCATGCGCCACTCAAAGCCTTGCTGGCCTATTCAGAAGCAGCCGAGCTGCAGAGGAAGACACGGCTCGGCTTGCCGGCTCCAGGAGCAACGCGCCGGGATGGGGGTGAGTGTAGCAGGGGGTGACGTGCCGGGACTCCCGGCGCGTCACCCCCTGGCGCATCACCCTCTCCGGCTGCCTACTGGCTCGTCACCCCGTGCGCTCCGCCCCTCCCCCACGCACCAGTGACGCCACTGGCTGTGAGTGTGACCAATCCCTCACCTGTGTGGGTACCGGAGAAAGACTCACATTCCTCAGAAGGCTCTTCTCCATGTTCCAGCTTTACTATTACATCAGGGAAATCTGATCAAAAGATTCCAAAAACATCCAGAAAAAGAAACATCAGGCCTGGATTTGGACAGATCACAATCAATCCACCACATTGACATAATTTCCTGCAGTTAATTCAGACATGACCTGCTGACTTTCTTACTGGAAAGGTACTCAGTGAGGAAAATTTACTATCGCTTGATGCTGGTTAATAGTTAAAGATATTTTCTAATATTCTATCTATTGCATTACTGTTATGTACCGGTTTATTGAGTCACCTTGTGGATTCTGTGAACAGTCAGATGGTGCAGAAATTGTCTGAGGGTCATTCCACAAATGCTTATATAAAACACATAACATGGCCCAGTAGTTTAGTTGTTGTTTTTAAAAAGAGACCTGGGGCGTGTGAAACAGACCAGAACTGTTATTTGGGGGTGGGCTTAGAACTTTATTCCTGCTGCAGTTTTGTTTCCAGTTCTGTGTCCTGTGCACTCTTTTAAACGGAAAAAAGCTATTGGAGGTACTGCAGGGGGGGGGGAGAGTAAGCAGTGGGGACCCCCCCCCCTCTTAGTGGTAATCAGGGAATTTCCCTTTCACCCAGGCTGACTGTTATAGTAAAAATAAAAAATAAACACACAAGGCAGAGGCTGGTTAAAGTTGCAAAAAGGAAGTTTATTCACGATTCTGGTTCATATGTTACAGCGTCTGGCTAAGCCCAGAGGTTGACCTAACACTTAAAAGATGGAGAGACCCTACAGCTGTCTTTCTCTGCATAAGATGTGTTTAGAAGGTGGCTGCAGAGTCCAGGCATGGCACGTGCTCCCAGTTTGGTAGTCAGAGAAGAAGAGAGGGAGGCTGGGAAGGGAGGAGGATATAGGGGCCGGGGGCCATTCTCCTTTCAGGAACCATAGAGAAGAAGACGGTCTGGCTTTTAGTTTTTTAAATTTAAACTCCTGACTCACAGCTGATAAGGCACAGACTTGCAAGGCTCCCATATTAAAAAAAAACCTACTACCAAATCTCTATATAAACCCCTTTCTAGCATTTACATCCAGGTTAGGGTGAGTAAGTTCTCTGACTAAGTAGTCCCTAATTTATTACTACAAACTTCATTGACATTGAACATAAAAGATTCTTGTGCAACAAAACCACCTGTTCTCTCCCCCAGACTGTGTTCCCAAGTGGAATACAAATTAAGTGCCTTCCTATTGGCTGGTTCAATTTATATGCTGGGTTTTAGAATGCATAGTTTCTTCCATTTAAAGAAGGCAGCTATTATGGCAGACTGAGCTGGTTCTCTGGCTTTTTAAGGAAGCTAAGAAGGAATTGCCTTGGTTTATTTTTGGATGGGAGACCTGTGGTGATATTTTCTTTTTACAAAAGAGTGGCAAAAATTGGGGGAAAAAGGGTGGCTAACAGTGTAAGATGAGTAATTTTAATGATTAAAATTTTTACATTAATAATTAATTAAATTAATTAATTAATGCTAATTAATTGGCACAGGGGGTACTTCAAAAAATTTGACCGTGTGCCAGGGGGTACACTTGGTGAAAAAGGTTGAGAACCCCTGGTCTAGGTAAAGGTCTTCGATGACCGGATGGCATGCTGCCCCCTTTAGAGCCCTGTGCCGCCCATTTCCAACACAAGCTTCCATCGTCACTGGGATAGATCTCCTTCTCCGCAGAGCCCAGGCGATCTGGGCTGCACACGTTCTCATCTTCTTCCAGCTTCACCACCACATCAGGAAACTCTGATGCCAGGATAGAAAAGTTACGAATAGATCAGCAAGTCTGATACGTTTCTGGGGTATGAGGGGCAAATGTGTTTATTGACCGACTAATCATGAACCTTTTCAGCAAAGCTACCCAAGATAGGCAACAGGTCATAAGTCACCTGACAGATACAACCACTGAGAGCAAATTGGCACGGAGGGGAGAATTTAAACAATTTTCAGGTTGACACATAGACTCTTATTGTTTCTATCTAAGTTACAGCCCAATATTATTGAGGGACTGCGCCAGCGGAATGAGAGTTCCATCAGCGTGCGCTGCCGCAAAAGCGCTGTAAAGCGCTTTGCGACAGTGCAAGGCCCAGGCACACAGGCCGGAGCCTTCTCAGAGGCCTGTTGAAGCAGGTAAGTTCATCGCAGGGGCAGGGAAAGGGCGGAATGAGGAGGAGATGGGGCAGGGGGTGGGCAGATCAGGCCCGGGAGGAGGCGGGATTGGCGCCGGCACATGCCAAATCCCAGGGCCCTTCCCGGGTTGACCCACCTGCGATATCGCTGGCACAGGTCTGAATCTAGGCATTCTCTTGGAGACAGAAAGCTACAGCTAGTCCTCTGTGTGGGAGGGCAGAGTTTGCTTGTCAGTCGAAGAGTGGGAGGCAAATGCCAGAGAGAGGCCAGACCGTGAAAGGAAACCACCTAGAATGCAGCGTTCTATGGAAGACTAGAACATGTATTGTCAAAACCGCTTGGTTTAGAAAATGGCTGCCTATGTAAACCACCTTGAATTAAAATCGGAGGAGAACTCCAATGACCAAGAAAGGCGGTATAGAAATACTGATGGTGGTGGTGGTGGTATTATTATTATTATTCATTTCAGGTATGCCTTGTTACAGGTATTATGCTCATCTTCAGGGCTGGCTCTAGACCAGGGATTCTCAATCAGTGGTACTAGTACCACCAGTGGTACTTCAGCCGACTGCTGGTGGTACTTGGACCGCTGAGCCACAGGACCGCTGAGCCACCAGAACCCTGCTCTAACGCAGTGCTTTCGGTGGTGCGTTTTAGTTCCTGAGAATCTCCTGCCTTTGGCCGAGCCTCTCAGGAACACTGAGAAGGGCTCTCCCACCGGCCCAGAGCCTCCTATCTGTGTTTTCTGGCCTCCAAAAACCTGAAAACCCAGGTGTAACTGGTGATGATGTCATCACCAGTCACTTCTGGTAGTACACAGCAAGAGAGTGGCGCCGGAGGTGGTACTCAGCCAGGAAGGGGCTGAGAACTCCTGCCCTAGACCTTTTGATGCCTGAGGTAATGTGCCAAATGCTGCTCTCCCCCCCCCCCCCATACCTGGTGATGTGTCAGCTCTGCTCCTCTCAATCCCTGGATTAGAAAAGGAAGAGAGGGGCTGGGCAGAAGAGGAAGTGTGGAGGAGAGGTGGGCCTCCACACATCTTCTTTTGCCCCAGGAGGAGACGCTGTGAGTAGAGGCAAGAGGGCAGCTGGAGGGCATTCCCCCCCTCCCATCAATCTGCTACCTGAGGCAACCACTTCAGTCGGTCTCATGGATGGGCCAGCACTATTATTTTGCTGAATGTACTGATGACTTCAAAAAATGAAAGCACATTTTAAAAAGTGCACTGCAATTAGTCTGAATTGCACATACGTCTGAATCTCAAAGATTTTTTTCCCTATTACTGTATGTGCAAACATGCTTCAATAGCTTATCCCACATGGTCACATCCTGAAATCTCTGGAACTGGCAGAAGAAACCACCCTTCCAAGCCCCCAAATACAGGAGGAAGTAACACTTACCCTGATCGCTGATGCTCCTGTAATTCTTCTGCATTGCAATCAGGTACAAAATCCTTCCAATCAGATCTAGGATAAATTCCTTGTCTAGTGAAATATATTGTCACGTTCTCAGTGCTCGCAGGCGCCTGAAGAAGGGGGGACAGGACAGGACAGACAACCCTATTACTCATGGTTTATCTGGCATATACATAATGTAGGAGGTACTGAACAAACCACTTAAATCCTTAAATTTATGTAGGAGGTATGTAAACCTCTTTATGTAAACCACTTACATTTATGTAGGAGGCACTGAACAAACCACTTAAATCCTAGCTGCCCCATTAGGGGCACCAAAGTCTCCCTCTGCTCTGGAAAGCCTACCATTATATCTTAAGGGCTAGAAATGTGCTTTAAAAAAAAAGACAGCTGTGTTTCCCACAAGACTGGATTCTGCACCCAGTAAATTCTGTGTTTTCTTACCTTGATCTTACCTTGATCTTACTTTTATATAAAAGAAAACAGAGAAAAACATGCAGAGGATATTTATGAAGGCCGTTATGATTTGTCTCTCAAAATCCCCCCAAATCTATGGAAATCCTAGTTTCTTCCCCCTCTTTACCAAGGAGCAGCTGAAGTCCCTCCACTACCTCACTGGCAAAGTCCTGTGATATACGGTAATCCTCTGTCACACACACTTTGATAGGCAAGAGAAAACACTTTCCTGTCCCCTGGAAGATTATAGCAGCAGGGTTAATGCTACAAGGAACCCTGCTCCACAGGGACATACTGAGAAAAGAAGAGGCAGGGGCAATTCAGAGGGCAGTTAATTTCATCATTTGGAGGAGCAGTACTAAATTTGAATGAGAACATGGCCACATAGTCCTTGCACATGGGAGAAATTACAGGAATAGGACTACGGCTCCAGTGATAGAGCACATGCTATGAACACAGAACGTCCTGGAATAATAATTCATATTAATAAGAATATTCAACAAAAAAAGTTCACAAGCATAAATAAATGGTTTTGTGTCGCAAAAGAGCTCAGAAACTAAAAAGATGCACAAGAAACACCAGTAAGTAGCTACTGGGAGAGAAGCTCTGCAGGGATGAATAGGGACATTTTGCTTTCCCCTTGCTAAATATTAAAAAAAAACCCACCACTTAAAGGTTCCTTTTTGCCCATTTAGAAGGATCACTGCCTCCAAACATGGAGGCTTTCATTCTCAACTATTAAACAGCTGGTTATCCATTTGAGTTATTAAGCGTAGTAAACTTGGATAATATTATGACTCGTACACTTTGGTAGGCCTGTCCTCCATGAGCATGTCTAGGATTGCAATCCTATATACACACTTACCTAGAACCAAGTCCTTGGGAAATGGACGTTGGACAGCAGAACCGTGAAAGACCCAATGCCCCAAATCCTGGAAACCATCAGAATGACGGTGAGAATCAGCTGACTGTCAGAATGGACGATGCCAGGCAAATTGGACCAACTGGTAGTATAAGGCAACGTTTTATGAGAAAGCAATGTGACGGTGGTCCCAAGTTCAAGCCTCAGGACTTCCAAGCACTGCCGGCCCATTCATGCAGCCACCTGATGTACGTTGCATCAGGGGCGGATTGCGAGAGTCTGAGGGGGGTGGACTTGGGGTTCCTTTCACCCCATCTGCTGCCACCTCCCTCCAAACTTTTGGGAGTCGGACTTAGACCTGGAAGATCCAGGTTCAAATCCCCGCTCAGCCACAAAGCTTCCTGGGTGACCTTGGGCCAGTCACTATCTCTCAGCCCCACCTACCTCACAGGGTTGTTGTGAGGACAAAAAGGAGGGGAGGAAATATGTACACCACTCTGAGCTTCTTGGAGGAAGGGGGGTATAAAAAAAATGTGAAAAAAATAATAATGCAAGCCTCAATGACCTCGAGCAAGAAGCGGACCAAACCAATCCCCTCCTTACCACGCTCCTTGTGCACTTCCAGGTTTCACAGCCGCATGCAAGGAGCACGGTCAGGGTTCTGGTTGTGGTTGTTGTAGTGCAGAGGTGGTGGAACCCAGGCGGCATCAGGTGGCATTCCGGGTCGGTCACACCGCCCCTGCCACCAAGGAACAGACTGCAGTTAGCACTAGGGAGCAGACTGAAAGGAGGATCCTTTCATGGGATGTGGGCTGAGCACACACGCACCTTGCAAAAAACTGTACCCGTGTACATGCAGATGTGAAAGGTACACCAGTAGACTCATCGCCATTCTTCGCCATTCTCATCAGCCCCCCATGCGGGGCCAAGGCAGATCTTTCACACAGGCAAGCAAAGCACGTCCTGTTATGCTGCATTACAACAATTCCTCCATGCATTTCATTCACTTACCGCTTCTCCCTGCACAGGTGTCTTCCTCAGTCTAGGCACCTTTGCTCAGCACTCTACCAGCCCAGCAATCCCTTCTCGCTGCTCTCCCGAACCAGAAGTTCTTCTGCTCAGGGGTTCCTCTCCATCATCCCTTCACCGTTAGCAGCAAACTGCCGTACTCACATCAGAAAACAGGGAGCGTGGACGTGGAGAACCAAATGACCAGGAGGAGCACTTTCTCAATTCCACACAGAGAGGAAGGAAGAGGAAGGGTCGCCATGGGAGTTGCAGGTTTTTGTTTTTTTTTACTATCCTGCTCTCTCTCGTCTTCCCTGCATGGGGAGAGAAAGGACTGCCGCTCCCAGAATGCATAGCAGGAATCGGAACTAGGTAAGTACAGGTGGCTGCTGGGAACTGTAGTCCACGCATTGAGGCAGGGTGCTGGGAAGCCTCTTCCATGCTGTATCTGAGAGATGCAGTTGCGAATGAGCGCCTCTGGTGAGGGCAGTGAAAGCGTCGTACAAGGTTAAAAACATTCATGCAAGGCTTTGTAACTGTGTGCAGTTCTGTGGAAAGGTTTTTGACGTGCTGCCGTTCAGGGAAGGGGATGTGAACACGAGATGAGATCCGCCTGAGTCCACAACCACCAACCCTGGGAAGATTCTCTCTCTCTCTCTCTCTCTCTCTCTCTCTCTCTCTCTCTCACACACACACATCACCTCCCCCCTGCAGGAGCTACCGTGGCACAGACAGCACAGAGGCAAGAGTTGGGAGCTCTTCCTGGGTGACCTTGGGCCAGTCACTATCTCTCAGCCCCACCTACCTCACAGGGTTGTTGTGAGGACAAAAAGGAGGGGAGGAAATATGTACACCACTCTGAGCTCCTTGGAGGAAGGGCAGTATAAAAATGTGAAAAATAAATAAATAAATTTGTATGAGTGGTGGCACATGAGGATTTGAACCACTACACCATCCTGGCTTATTTCACATACATGGCTGCCTTCTCTTAAGGGAGCTTCTTCCTTCTTTTGGTCTGTTGTAGTCAAAAAGGTATTAGTTGGAGGAAGTGTGTTTGTTCGTTTGTGTTTGTTTGGAGCCAGGATGGTGTAGTGGTTTGGGAGTCGGACTTAGACCTGGAAGATCCAGGTTCAAATCCCCGCTCAGCCACAAAGCTTCCTGGGTGACCTTGGGCCAGTCACTATCTCTCAGCCCCACCTACCTCACAGGGTTGTTGTGAGGACAAAAAGGAGGGGAGGAAATATGTACACTACTCTGAGCTCCTTGGAGGAAAGGAGGTATAAAAATGTGAAAAATAAATAAATAAGCAAACAAGGTTCTCCTGGAGTCTGGACCATGGCAGTGGCATACCTACTGTAGGGTATTTGACACCCAGGGTGGGCCACTCAGAACAAAGGGTAGACCTGGCTTCCACCTCAAAATTCCTTGGGGGAGGCCAGATCTACTGACTGCTCAGTGGCACATTAGCACTTCGAGTATATTTGACACCTGGGGCAGACTGGCCCCCCGCCCTTGGTACACCACTGCTCCTTGGCAAGGGTTTGAGTTCACCAGCTGCACAGAAACCTTTTGTCAAGGGAGGGACTGGGACAAGGCACAAAAGCCTTCCCATATCCAAAGGGGGACAGGGTGCTTATTATATACCTAGGCTTAGGCTTTAACCATTGCTTGGAAGTTTATTAATTATTATTATTATTATTAATAATAATAATAACAATAATAACAGTATTTATATACTGCTTTTCAACAAAAAGTTCACAAAGCGGTTTACAAACAAAATCAAATGATTAAATGGCTCCCTGTCCCCAAAGGGCTCACAATCTAAAAAAGATGCAGAACACCACCAGCAAACAGTCACCAGAAAAGACACTGTGCTGGGGTGAAAAGGGGGCAGTTACTCTCCCCCCCTGCTAAATATAAGAGGAACACCAATGGAAAAAGTGCCTCTTGCCCAGTTAGCAGGGGCAAGAGACTGGCATGCTGTCTCTCGGTGGGGGGGGGGGCTGAATGTGAAGATATTCTGTGTCATATTAAGGAGCCCCCAATCTGCAAGGCTGTTCACAGATTTGCTCTCAGTTTTATAGAAACCAAAGGTGTTTCTCCTTAGTTTTTTTTTTAATTTAATGTTGTTGATCACCTCGCCTAAAAGTCTATATTGCCCGCTTTGAGGGTTGCTTTTTTCTGGGAGTGTCTCCCCACTCTTCCGTTGCACTTCTTGGAGGATGCTGGCAGGACTGGTGCAATCTGGCCTGGGTGGGCATAAAGGCTGATATCCACAGCACAAATTCCGGCGCATCCCAGGCGCATATGGAGAGTGCGGAGCTGTGTGGCTTCCATTTTATCTGATCGCATCGGAACGCGGGAGAGCCACACTCTCCCGAGTTCCGTTGCAATCAGCCGTGGATTGTGCTCATGATTTGAGAGGGCGGGACGCGGAGCTAATTGTTTGACCAATGGGATGAGAGGGTTTTTTAAGCCAATCGGAGCACACTTGTGTTTCAGCCAATCACCGTTGAGATTTATTAGAAGGTGGGACAATCAGGAGGGACTATTTGTGTTGAAGAAACTGGTGGAGCCCAGGACAGCGTTTGGGGCAAGGCGTCCTGTCCCCAATGCTCGCACGCCTCCCAATGCAAGCGCAACGCAACAGGGGTAAGGTGTAGATCAGCCTTAACACCTTAGGAAAGGGTCAATGATGCACCTTCTTTTAGAGTTTAAAAGAGTGGTTCTGAAACTAGCCAAGAATCTTGTTAGGCCCTTGAGCAGAATCCCTTTGGCTTGCAGGTAAACTCCCAACTGGGCAAACTAAGAGTCCATGTCCCAACTGGGTAAACTAAGAGCCCAGTCTATGGTCTGTAGGAAATCATAACACAGCATTCTTTCACAAACTTTATTCCTTATAGAGCATGGAGAAACAGCTACTTCATACACATTTCAACTAGACACTGGAGAAAAAGTAAGAATTTCTCAAATATCAACTCTTGGATGAGTAGACAGGAAGTCAACTTCCAACACGCATCCCCCACCCACCCACCCGCCAGCATTTATATGGTTCCTCTCCAGTGTGTTCTCTTTTATGCACAATAAGATCTGATTGACCAGAAAAACTGTTGCCACAATCCTGGGATGTATAAGGTTTCTCTTCTATGTGAGTTCTCTGATGGGTAGTAAGGTCAAAATGCCGACGGGCAACCCAATCCTACCTAAATTTCACCCCCCACTAATGCAGCTGAAGCCAATGGAGAACATGCTGCATCCATGTGAGGGGGGCAGTTGGAAAGATCCCCTTGGGGTAAGTGAACTTTTGTTCACTTACCCCAGGGAAAGCCTCCACTGCCACCATGGGACTCCTCAGATTTACGCCAGCTGTTTTGCAGGTGCAAGTCCAAGGTGTGTGATGGCAGCGGAAAGGGAGAGTGATGAAAAAGGGGAGAGAAGCGGAAAGGGAGAGTGATGAAAAAGGGGGGAGAAGCAGATCAGTGGAAGGACCCTTTTCCTATGGTAAATTCCACCACACCCAGCTAGGTTGCTGCTATCAATAAAACATACACAGGAGCAGAGGCTGGTTTCAAAAGAAATACTGTACTTTACTCACAGTTGTCAAGAAAGTAGAGGCACCTGAGGCATCTGGTGGGGCCACTGTGTGATACAGGAAGCTGGACTAGATGGGCTTTTGGCCTGATCCAGCAGGGCTCTTCTTATGTTCTTATGTTAATATATATTACCTGTGGAACAGAAAACCCTAAAGCTGTTCTGTGTGCATGCGAGCGAGAGAGAGAGAGGATGTTGTCTGCCACTGTGGAGACAGAGTTCAGGCAGCGTACATCCTCCTGCGATGGTCTGCGACAAACGAGTGTGGAGAAAGGGCAAGAAACAAGTAGCATTAAGGACCACACCTCTTACAAGGGTCACCGAAAGCAGGTAAAGGGTCTCAGGTGTCTGGACATTACACTGTCCTCCAGAATCGTGCAGGCGGCTTTGCATCCAAAATTCTGACAGACAGAAGGGGTTAGGTAGATATCAATGCATGTGAATGTCACCAATCCTACCCCCAGTCTGCCTCCACCCGCTGCCCCTGGGAAACCCCGTGTTCCACCCCCTCCTCACCCCAGTCCGCCTCTGTCAGACTTACCTTTCCCAGACTGGCGGTGGGCCTCCTGTGCATACAAAATGGCTGCTGGCAGCATGCATAGCACACCACTGAAATCCATTTTACAACTCTGTTCTGCTATCATAAACCCCTCTGTGCGCCGGCCCAATCCTGGATAGGATTGGGCCGAAAAGCACTTTCCGCATTCCTGGCATGTTTAGGGTTTCTCATTTCTGTGGGTTCGCTGATGGGATCTTAAATGGCTGCTACACCTGAAGCTCTTCCCACACTCATGGCATGTATAAGGTTTCTCCCCTGTGTGGGTTCTCTGATGGGTCGTAAGGTTGCCCCTCCACCTGAAGCTCTTCCCACACTCATGGCATGTATAGGGTTTCTCCCCTGTGTGGGTCCTCTGATGGGTTGTAAGGTTTCTGCTCGAGCTGAAGCTCTTTCTACATTCCTGGCATATATAGGTTCTCTCATCTCTGTGGGTTCTCTGATGGGATCTTAGATGGCCGCTGCACCTGAAGTTCTTCCCACACTCATGGCACGTATAGGGTTTCTCCCCTGTGTGGGTTCTCTGATGAGTTGTAAGGTTGTTGCTGAAACTGAAGCTCTTCCCACACTCATTGCAAGTATAGGGTTTCTCCCCTGTGTGGGTTCTCAGATGGGACCTAAGGCCGCTGCTGCAACTGAAACTCCTTCCACACTCCTTGCATATACAGGGTTTTTCCCCTGTGTGGGTCCTCTGATGGGACTTAAGGCCGCTGCTGCAACTGATGCTCTTTCCACAATCCTGGCATATATAAGGTGTCTGCCCTGTGTGGATTCTCTGATGGGTTGTAAGTTCATAACTCCGACTAAAACTCTTTCCACACTCGTTGCATGTATAGGGTTTCTCCCCTGTGTGGCTCCTCTGATGGATCATAAGGCTTTGTCTGCAACTGAGGTTCTTTCCACACTCCTGGCATGTATACAATTTCTCCCCTGTATGGATTCTCTGATGGGTTGTAAAGCTGCTATGGGAACTGAAGCTCTTTCCACACTCCTGGCATGTATAGGGTTTCTCACCTGTGTGGGTTCTCTGATGTGTTGTAAGGTTAGAACTCCGACTAAAGCTCTTTCCACATTCGTGGCATGTGTAGGGTTTCTCCCCCGTGTGGATTCTCTGATGGGTTGTAAGTTCATAACTCCGACTAAAGCACTTTCCACATTCCTGGCATGTGTAGGGCTTCTCCCCTGTGTGGATCTTCTGATGGATCATAAGGCTTTTTCTGCAACTGAGGCTCTTTCCACACTCATTGCATGTGTACAATTTCTCCCCTGTGTGAGTTCTCTGATGGGTTATGAAATTGCTGCTGCAAGTGAAGCTCTTTCCACACTCAGGACATGTACAGGGGTTTTCCTCTGTGTGGGCCCTTTCCTGTGAAGTACAAATCTTCGGCCTCTTTCTTTCAATCTGGTTCCAAACCAATGCTGCTGAAAAAAGAAATAAGGAAGCAGATGAAGTTGAGGAAGCTAGTTGGCGAAATCATACACCTTTTTTTTTTTCCTGATCCGAGCTGGGGCCCAGAAAAGCCACAGCAACCCAGAGATACGTCTCCGCTGCTGTTCTCCCATCTTAGTTCATTTCACAGTGTATATATAGGAATCCTTTTGACATTTCTATCGCATGCAGCTCCTGGCACACAGAAGGAAAGCCCAAACACGGGGATGTGCCCTCCAAGACATGCCAACCTCCTCCAAAGGGCAGTCAACGGACAAGATGTCCAGGCCTTCCAGCCAGTTTATGGCACAGTGTCCCCAGTTTGGGGCTACCCTCCTCATCCAAAGACCCCTGATGTGTGCTGGACGAGAAGGGGAGATGTGTGGTCATCAGGCATAACAGCAGCCATGCCCCCAGCCATGCCCAGATCTTGCAGCCTAGCCACCAACTCTCCCTGGCAACAGCCAATGAATGGAGCAGAGATTCCTATATGATGTCAATGATGGGCCAAAGGACCCTCCTTACCAACAAAAGTCACATTCTCAAAATTCTCCATTGTGACAGCTTCATACAGGTGCCTTTGGTGTTGATCTAGCAGCGCCCACTCTGCACTGCTGAAATACACAGCCACCTCCGCAAACGAAACGGGGCTCTGGAAGAAAAAGGAGAGATTCCCTATGAGCAGGTGAACCCAGGCCATGACTGCAATACAAAGGCGATGAGCCAGCAAGTGAGGAAAATCTGTGTGCTTCCGGCTGCTGCAAAGAGGCGTATGAGAAAGAGGTGGGGGAACGTGGGCAGTCTCTTTTCTTCTGCCATCTGGCAGTCCGTAGAAGGGGAAACACCTCTGAGATGAATGCCCTGTTTCCCCCCTATTTTTCTCCTATTCTTGAACACTTGTAACTTCCCAGAAACTCTGCGTAGCATAAAGAGCTGCTGGGACGTGTTCCTGCAAAATGTCCTTCTTTTGAAACTGATGTTTGGAGTACTGATATCAACCAGCCATGGGCTCATGTGGATTCTGCGATTTCTTGTGAATCTTGTGGATTCAAATCATTCCTCATGTTTGGAGTACTGATGTCCCCTATGTAGAATAGGTAAGTGTCTACTGACTGGGCAGCCAAACTTGACTGCCTAGGTAAAGGAGTGGGATGGAGTGGACAGGTAGGTTGCTCTCTTCCAGTCACATAATTGTTAGCCCAATCTTACCCAGGCCCTGCTGCGCTGATGAAACGTGGCTTTGTCAGTGCAAGACGTGGGCTTCTGACACAGCAGCCACTGCAATGGTGCGCAGGCCAGAGCTGTGAGTGCCAGCGGCTGGTGATCCTTGTGTGCGCACCAACAGAGCATCTAGCCCATGCCAGAAGGGGTGCGGAAGCACTAACCACTATACACCCTTCAGTCACCTGCCTTTCTCCAGTACATTCCCTGGCAGCCCCTGTGAAAAGAATTCCCAGGAGAAGGCACACTGACCAAGAGAAGGAATTCCCTTTGCCTTTATTGGAATAACAACTGAATGGGGGAAAATGCTGGTAGTTTCTATCCGCTGCCACCATCCAAGGCTACAGGGACCAGACAGAGGAGGGGCATCTGGGAATAAACCCCCCTCCCAGGAGACCACTGAACCCCAAAGCTCTGTGTAGCAGAAGCCCAAAGGTTATTATTAAAAATCAAACCCAGAGTAGCATCTACAGGGCAAAAGACATTGACGATCCACTGAGTTACAGTACCTGTGAACATGGGTCAGGCAGATAAAGGGTAAAAACAGAACTAGTCCGCTAAAAATCCAAATGAAAAGGAATGACGCAATAGGAGGAAAGGAAGGTGGGTAGTAAAAGTACAGGAAGCTGATGGAAAATGCCGGACCTTGACTGGGAAGCATATAGAAACGTTTTCACCAAATGGATGCAGTATGTAACCAACTGCTACGTGCCAGTCCTGGAAGGGGGCGTCGCCATAACAGGCAGGTAGAGAAGGTGAATCCCAAACAGCACATCAAACATCTTGGGGGAATATAATGGAGTTTCCAAACGAAGAGCAAAGGCTGCTCCACCAACCTTTTTAGGCAGCTGAGCCTACACAGGAGCTTCTGCTCATCACCTCCCTTACCTGGCCTGGATCAGCGGCAGCCATTTCTGCTTCTCCCCAAACAAGGAAGTATTGGTTTGGTTTGCATGGACTCGTTTCTCCACGATCTGTTAGGGAAAGAAAGGAGAACTGTAAGAGGTTTTTAAATCTTGTATACCTGCTTCATACCGGGTGGTCCTTGTTTGAATTCCTTTCTCCTAATTTTGGTGATATAGCTGCAAGAAGGGAGATTGGGCCGACTCATAGAGGAAGGTGGCTGTGGCTGGCTGGGTGCTGCCCATCTTTGAGTGCAGAGGCAGCCTTGGCTGGAGGAGCGGAGGGGGAAAGAGGACTTTTGCCTCTCTGCTCTGCCCAACACTGGTGGGTTCCAGCATCACTCCAACTCCTGGCTAAGAACAGATGATTGTATAGGGTAGGCAAGGGGGGGGGGAGGCTTACAGTCACTCTTCCTTAACATGAGAGCAGGATCCCCAGAGCAAGGGGACTAAAGAAGGCACTTAACTGCAAGGCACTGGGCTGCAAGTCCAACAGGTGCAGCGGTGTAGTAGTTCTGTAGGCCCCTACCTGCCGCCGGGCTTCCCTAACACAACCTCTGCAACTCCAGGCCATGGATCTCTTCCCTCCCCTCTGCAAATGAGTCCCCTTCTTTGTTGCCCCCACACACACCTATCCCGCCCAGGCTGTTCCTCTCTCCCTGGGTCTCTCTCTCCGGCCTTCCGATTCTCACCTTTTCCCAAGCTCTCCTGCAAACCTCCCTCCCCTTTTCCTGGTCACAGCAGGGCCTGCTGGGAAATGTAGTCCCTGGTCCTCCCAGCCGTCCCATTACCCTTCATTAACACATCCCTGTCTTGAGCTTTTCGTTCACTTTTGTCTGCGTCTGCTGTAGTAAAAACGCTGTTCTAGTTGAAGAGAATCATGTACCTGGCAACAACGTCGTTAGAGATCTCCTTGCCAGGGTAAAATAAATAAATTAATAAATTAAATTAAATTAAAGTACTCTGAAACGTAAGGTCTGCACTCCGTGTATATTGTGGATTCTTCACATGAGGGGCCGGAGAGTTTTTATTCAAGAAAGCCATTGATCAATCTTGGTCCCATACCCGTTTTTCCCTTAAGAAACCCTGTTAGAAGTTTTCAGAGCAGCACAAGAGGATTCTCCGCTCCTGCAAATATGCCCCCCCCAGTGCCCCTCCAAGAAAGGGAGGAGGAGGAGGAGAGAGAGGCGCTTGATTGAAACTGGAAAGACGCCGGCTGTCCTCGGACAGATCACAGCTCCAGCCTTGCAGCCGCCGGGCGTCTTCTCTCGTGCATACAGAGCCATCTACTACATTCCGCTCTGGGACTCAGGACGGGTCGGGAGCGCTGTGAAGTGCGTGGTGAGATCGTCTCACCACGCACACGCACACAAAACGGGGGAACCAGAAAAACAGATTACAGGGAGCAGAGTGTGTTGTACAGCACCATTTCTGTGTTGATGATCATGCTGTGTGTGTGTCGATACCGTATTGGTCTGAGTATAAGACTCACTTTTTTCTCCTAATTTAAGTTTTTAAACTAGGGGTGCGTCTTATAATCAGGCTGTTGCAATTCGGGTTTGCAGCCGCCCCTCCCCCAGGCTCAGCAGAGAAAGGGCAGCAAAATACTCACTGCTGCTGCTCAGCTGTGCAGTGAGGGCCTTTGAATGGCGTGGGACAGTGCTGGAAGAAACAGCAAGGCTAAGAGGAGATTTTGGAGCATGTGCTTGTTTGTTTGTTTTTAGTGGCCATAATGGCAGAGATACAGTGGGCTCCTTCTCTGCCCTGCAGGGCTTATGGTATGTCCTTTTTCTTTGTTAAAACAAGAGCACACATACCTCTCCCCTTTCCAGGCTGTAATCAGTTGTTAATTTTCGTTCTCTGGTCTGCTGGGTTTTGTATCCTTTTGTAAAGCAAGATCACATACACTTTCATCCCCCCTCCCCAGGCAATCAATGGTTTAGGCTGCAATCCTGTGCACACTTTCCTGAGAGTAAGCTCCATTGAGAACAGTGGGACATGCTTCTGAGTAGACATGCACATAATTGCACTGTTCGTTAAATCACTGGCATAAATTTAATGCCAGTGATTTAATTAAAAAATTTTAATAGCACCAAACTTTAAGGGTGTGTCTTATAATCAGGTGCGTCTTATACTCGGGACAATATGGTATATTCCCTCTCTGAAGAGGAGAGTTGCCTGTGGCTGACAGTGCAATCCTAGTATCCTACTATATAACACATCTTCCCAGAAACAAGTCCCATTGAGTTCTATGGGACTTAGGTAAAGGTGACCCCTGACAATTAAGTCCAGTCGTGTCCGACTCTAGGGTGTGGTGCTCATCCCCATTTCAAAGTCGAAGAGCCAGCGTTGTCCGAAGACGCCTCCGTGGTCATGTGGCCGGCGTGACTCTCCTTGCTGCTGTTTACCTTCCCGCAAGCGGTACCTATTTATCTACTCGCATTAACATGCTTTGGAACTGCTAGGTTGGCAGGAGCTAGCCAAGCAATGAGAGCTCACCCCGTTGCGGATTCGAACTGCCGACCTTTCGATCGACAGCTCATGGTTCAGCGGTTTAACCCACTGCGCCACCCGCTGGCCACTTACTTTTACTTACTACTGTACTTACGTTTGTGTTAATTCGCCTAAGAACTGCAACCCCCAATATTTTAATCCTTTCTGAATTTCCCTGGCTTTGCCTGAGCAGGGCTAGGGAATATTCAAACCTCTGGTCTCAGAAGTGGGTCCATGTCTCTCCAGAGAGAGCGAGGCACCCCAGCATCCAGAACTTGCCTCCCCTTCACTTCTCTCGTCCTGTCCCCAATGCTCGCGCGCCTCCCAACGCAACAGGGGTGGGTGTAGATCAGCCTTTAGGCTACCCAATTCCCAATAAGAACACTTTGCTGGAATAAAGATAAATTATTTTAGATATACTTTAAGACTATTGTTCAATAGAATAGAAGGCCTTTGTAAGATAAAGGCTTTGACGTACGGTATATCTGGACAACACACAGGATTAAACAATACATGTTCTTTCTATACTAAACATTTCCTAACACTCACTTTTGGCTTCCAGGCATCTGAGCCTGGTTGGAAGACTGATTGGGGAAACTTACCAACCCAAGGCCGGGGAAGGCAACGATGAAGCGTGAGAAGCGAAAGAAGGCAGAGGAGAGAACCACCCCTTGGGTTCAAACTTAAATACTTTTTTAGGATGTATATGATTGACAGGCTAGTTGCCCTATAGAAGGTGGATCCGAATAGCTCCTTCTAAAAGGGTGACATCACCATGCTCTCACCCCTCCCACTGGAGGATTCACAGGTGTCCCTCGTTAGCAATTAATGCTGACCTTGATGTGCTGACATCTCCTCTCTGGGCAGAACGAAGAATTCAGACATGCGCACAATGATATGGCCGGTACCGTTAAGCGACAGCAGAACGTCATGCCCGCCTCGTAGGCCTCTTAGAATTTAGGGCTGCACAATAAATTATGTGTAGCAGCAACCAGATAGTAACATCCTGTAGTATCAGACGGGGAGTTCAACCAAAATGGAGTAATGGTTAACTGCACAGGGGGTGGGGTGGAGAGACAGGAATGAAAGACTTGAGCAATTTAGGAACGAAAATTCCTAGTGCTATATATTTTATTATTTATACCCAGACACAACTACAACACAAAACAAAATTTAAAATTCCACTTATCTCCACCCCTGACGTAACTAACAATATTATACTTAGCAATAAGTTTATCATTTAAACAGAATTCCCTTTCAAATTCTGATTTAGTTTGTTCAATATAAAAAAGTCTTTTATCTGTTTTAAACCTTTCTTGCATTTGTAAATACGAAAACCACTGACATACATGACCCTCGTATAGTAATTCTCTTAATTTTAAAACACAATCTCCTGGTGGGAATTTTAATATATCACGGTATGTAAGCCAATTGTGTGTACCTCTTTTGTGAAGAGCTTCTTGTGATGATAGCCACAATGGTGTTTTTAAACAGAACCTAAATTTATATTTGTTCCAAACTCTCAAGATCGCACTTCTAACATAGTGATTATTGAATTCTGCATTAAGAAAGTTCCTTATTAGAAAGTTCCTGAAAGTTCCTGAAGACGTTTGCCTTGTAGGGATCCGGAGGTCCTTGGAGCAATGTGTCCGGAGTGTTGTAACAGAGCAGAGTGACCCATTACTGATCAAAATCTCTTACTATTTAAGGATGCTCGAGGTTGCTGCGAAGCGCAGAAGTGGGGGTAAGCGAATTATTAGGGATTTGGGGGGAGGGTTAGGGTTAGGGGTGTTTTAATGTGTAGCTTGGGGTGTAAAAGAGAAGGGAATTCAGGAAGGATGCAAGTCAAAGGCTTACAAGTGTCCGCTAAAATGCAAATGCAGAATGGTCACCAAATAGTGGGGCCAGAGGGGGGGGGGAAGATATCTGGGATCTTGAAATGATCCTGCAAAATGCATGTACAATACAACAGGTAAAATGCAGATGTGTTGGTACACAATACAAAGATGACTGAGGTTGAATTCACCATGGGCAAATACTCACTGTAAATACAGACAGGAGATGCATAAAGAAGATTACAAAGTTGCACTCAGCTGGAGACACAAAGTGAGAGTATTTTTTCCTCCCAGGATGTGTGTGTGGGGGGGTGGGGAAAGAGATCACATACACCAAGAGTTGGAGGCTTGACCAGAGTCCTTTGAAACATGAATTGTGTGTCAGAGTGGTTGTGTCTTTAAGGCCGACCCACACCGCACGATTTCCGTCGCGAAGGGTAGCGAGCGTAGGTGCTGAACTCGTCTCCAGGAGTGTCTTCCCGCAAATAGTCCCTCCTGTTGTCCCGCCTTCTTAAGAAAGCGCAGCTCTGATTGGGTAAACACAAGTGCGCTCCAATTGGCCGAAAACCTTGCAGCCTCGCTGTGAAGAGACCCAACGCCTTTTCCTCTTTGACCTCTTCCTCAACTTCGCCTTTCTAGCACCTCAGAGATCTCAAATTTTGGAAGTTCAGTGCCCTCCTCGCATACAACAGAGTTGCTCACACTCTCCTCCCTCTCTCATCTGATTGGTGGCTGCAGTAGCTCCGCAGTAGCTAGTTTAGCAAGCAGTTGGAAACATTAACCCTTAAGTACCAGCCCCAGGACGCTGTGGAAACGAAGTTATTTATTGATCCTGCAGCTTGAAAGTTGAGAGTGCTCTATCTTGCTCCTGCATAGGCTTACCATATCCAAAGGGGGACAGAGTGCCTACCTTTAACCATTGGAAGTTGGGCAGGTGCAGCTCATCATCATGGAAGGGTGCAACAAGCAGCACCTGCCCAAATTCCAATGGTTAAAAATAGGCACTCTGTCCCCGTTTGGATCTGGGAAGGCTACTTATACATTATTATAATGTTGTTGCTATTTTGTTATAGTAAACATTATTTCAATGCTTACTATTAGAAGTGTTTTGAGTCGTTATTTAGAAGTTACAATTTTCAACTTTATTTAGAAGTTTGTTGATGCTTTTGTGACCAGAAATATGCCATAGGAACCTAACTCTTGTTTACTTATATTAGCCTATGGTAAAATTGGTTTCCTTATAAGTTGTTTCACTTAAAGTTGCAGTTTCCAGGAACCTATCTACAACTTTAAGGGAGGACTTCCTGTACGGTTTTCCTGTTTGACTAATGTGTAGATTTTCTTTAAGTTAAAAAAAGTTAAAATTTTAATTTTTTTTAAATAGCAGCAAACTTTAAGGGTGCCGCTTATAATAAGGAGCGGACTATACTGGGGACAATACGGTTCAATGGTTAAAAGTAGGTTATTCAGAAAACCAACCCATACTGGCCGCTATCTTCACCAGACGTCTAATCACCACCCCTCTCAAAAAAACTCCTTAATCAATTCTCTAATATACCGGGCGATTAACGTTTGTGACAAATCTTCATTGGAGAGTGAGAAACAAAAATTTTTCAATTCCCTCAAAGCCAACGGTTATACTTCCACACAGATTAAGTACAACTGGAACAAACAATACAAGAAAATTAATACCATACATCCACCTAAAAAACAAGAGGAAGCAACCACAGAAGAAGAGAAGAAGTGGGTTATTTTGCCCTTCATCAGAGGGGTCACTGATAAAATTGCACTAACTTTTAGACATTTTAAGGTCAGACCGATTTTTAAACCCACAACAAAACTTGAGCAATTATTACGCAATCCTAAAGATCCAAGACCTAAGCTATCAAATTCCGGTGTTTACAGTATCCCGTGTTCTTGTGGTAGACAATACATTGGCACAACAAAGAGAATGATTAAAACTAGGATGTCTGAACATAAAAGAGCAGTCCGATTACGGCACAAGGATATTTCTGCTCTTGCAGAACACTCTATAACAACAGGGCATAAGATTCTTTTTGACAACACCAGGTATCTATCCGGAGACAATAATAACAGAACTCGCCAGAATTTGGAAGCTATTGAAATAAGCAAAAGGAAATTTCAGAACCTTCTTAATAGGCAACAGGAATTAACCTTTGTGGACAAAATATGGTTCCCTATATTACACAAACATACAAACAACTACTCTTAATGACTTCTTTTCTCTAATAACCCCTTCTGATTTCCCTTTCTCATTGCACTTTAGTAAACCAAGCAATTTTGCAAGTAGCACCTATTGTCTCCTAATGCATCTCGATCAAACTGGGGAAAGCAATTCTGCAAGCAACACCTATTGTCTCTGAGTGCATCAGGATCCTGCTGGGGAGGTTAAATACATGACCCATTAACACCACTGAAGGCTTTCCCTGGAGTTCCATTTGATCTGTGCATGCTGTCAATGGCTTTTAACTGCATTTCACAGAGATTCCGATCTATCTTCAGTACCATCCTTGCAGCCTTGCTGTAACCACCTTGACAAAGACCTCGGCTAGGAGGTTGAAATGTTGGTCTCTAACAACCCTGGACTTTACTGATTCTAAGAAGATCTCTACTTTTTAACTGTTTTATCAGTAATCTCCTGTGGTTTATATGTTAAAATACATGGCTTTCAAACCCATAATACCTGTGTCTTCTACTATTATAATCAGCCATGAAAGCTTCCATTCTAAAAAAAACAATACGGCTCCTCCGTATTTATAAGGCTTTATAAGACTTCTCCCCTGTGTGGGTTCTTCGGTGCACAGTCAGCTTTGAGCTGTCTCTGAAGCTCTTTCCACACTCCAAGCATTGATATGGTTTCTCCCCTGTGTGGATTCTTTGATGGTATGGCAGGCTTGAGCTCCGAGTGAAGCTCTTTCCACACTCCAAGCATTCATATGGTTTCTCCCTTGTGTGGGTTCTTTGATGGTATGTCAGGCTTGAGCTATGACTGAAGCTCTTTCCACACTCCAAGCATTTATATGGCTTCTCCCCTGTGTGGGATCTTCGATGTCGAGTCAGCCTTGAGCTCTCACTGAAGCTCTTTCCACACTCCAAGCATTGATATGGTTTCCACCCTGTGTGGATTCTTTGATGGTATGTCAGGCTTGAGCTCTGACTGAAGCTCTTTCCACACTCCAAGCATTTGTATGGTTTCTCCCCTGTGTGGGTTCTTCGATGCACAGTCAGGCTTGAACTGTCAATGAAGCTCTTTCCACACTCCAAGCATTTATATGGTTTCTCCCCTGTGTGGCTTCTTCGATGCAAAGCCATGCTTGAGCGTTCACTGAAGCTCTTTCCACACTCCAAGCATTTATACGGTTTCTCCCCTGTGTGGGTTCTTCGATGCACAGTCAGGCTTGAACTGTCACTGAAGCTCTTTCCACACTCCAAGCATTTATACGGTTTCTCCCCTGTGTGGGTTCTTCGATGCACAGTCAGGCTTGAGCTGTCACTGAAGCTCTTTCCACACTCCAAGCATTTATACGGCTTCTCCCCTGTGTGAGTTCTTTGATGCTGAGTCAGGTGTGAGTTCTTCTGGAAGCTCTTTCCACATTCCAAGCATTTATATGGTTTCTCCCCTGTGTGGGTTCTCTGATGCAAAGTCAGGCTTGAGCCCCAACTGAAGCTCTTTCCACACTCCAAGCATTCATATGGTTTCTCCCTTGTGTGGGTTCTTTGATGTGTTCTCAGTTTTGATTTACTGCTGAAGTTCTTTGAATATTGGAGGCATTTTTCGTTCCACTTTCCACTTCCTTCTCCTGGACTGACTGTGACGACACTGAAAACTCCACCCTGCTGAGCATCAGACTTTTCTCTCCATTTCTCGGTCTGGTTTCCCTCCTGCTTCTCTGATCTGTCTTGAGACGCCGTGTTCTCCATTGTGTGGATCTTTTCATGGGAACCAAGACGTGTATTTGTACTGAAGCGCTTTCTCCACTCAGAGCACTGAAATGATTTCTTTCCTGTGTGGATATTGCTGCGTTTAGTAAAGTTGGATTTACAACATTCGGGATGTTCCTGTTGGATTGGGATTTCATGGAGGTCATAACCCTGACAAGCAAAAAATTTAGTCCTCTGAGCAGGAGCTGGGGTCCCCTCCTGACGCCTTGACGCCTCTTGGTCTCTAAATGTCATTTCCTCTGTGCTGAGAATTGTTGCTTCTGACAACACCCCACGTGGCTCCCTTGGAGCCTCACTGTTGGTTCCTGCAACACAGAGAGAATCTTCATTATCAGTGCAATACAGAAATGGAACCATTTGGTGGGGTCGCGACCTGGTTTCTGGTGGGTCCCTGGTGATGGAAAGATCAGATAAGTAATTACCACAAGCCCTGAGGCTATTAAAAAATTAGATAGCTGCTAATTGTCCTTCAAAAAGCTGAGCTCCTGCAGTTTGCAGGGTAATTAGCAGCTATCTTGCAAACAGCTGAGCTCCAGCAGTTTGCAAGGAGCTGAGCTCCTAACGTAATGGGGCTTCTGGAGGCGTGCACAGAGCATAGCCGCCGGCCATCTCCACGTCGCCAGTGCCCTGCTGCCTACGTGGCCACAAGTAAGCCAGCGTTGGAGGTGGGGACGGGAGGAAACGGGCCGGGGATGGGGAGGAATGGGGGAGTGGGCAGGGAAGGAGGCAGACAGGAGGCAGAATGGAGGAGGGAGGCGGTGGATCCGGCAGCAGCGATTTGCGCGGAGATACTTGCTCCCATCCTCTCCTTGGACCTACGCCAGTACAATCGCCGGCACAGATCCAAGGAGACCCTTTGGGGAAGAGGAGGGGGCTTTACCTGAAGAGGCCCCCGTGACTGCCCCCCCCCTCCAAGCTCTGATGGGAAACAGAGGACCCTGAGGAGGGAAAGGTTGGGAGGTGTCCACCGAAACGGAGAGCAGAAAGCCACAAGAAATGTGGTCCCCTGGAGATCTGGTCACAGAGTCCCTTTCCTTGGAGAGAGTAAACACAACCCCCAAAGGACAGGATCCACCACCCAGCTAAGCAGCTACCTGCTGATCCGTCCCTTTCCTTGCAGTCCAGGAGAAAGGGAGCGTTTCCTTCTTCAAGCCAGGAGACAAGGTCAGGTTTCGGAAAACCTTTGGAGGAAAGAAAGAGAAGAGTTAATTTTGACAACGAGGTGTCTTCCCATTTCAAGTCCATCTGCTCCAACGCACTCTGCCCCCAACACCAAGTTCGTGGCACTCCCACAGGTTGGTACGTAGCAAAACTGGCCGGGGGGGGCAGAGTGAAAGCCAAAGCAGCGGGTGGCGTTCCTGGGGTCCGAAGAGGCCTCGGCTCAAAGCCATGACAAGAGTCTTTGCAGATCCTTGGCTGGGGTGCCCTCTGTGCCCCTTGTAGCGGAGACCCGGTTTGGCCAGAGTTGCGCCTGCAAGTTTTGTCCCGCCCAAGGTGGCTTTTTGCAACGGGTTCCCTGCAGGAGCCACCCTTGAAAAGCAGCTGGAAACGGCAGCCGGGATGCAGCGGAACCGCAGCACCGGTCCTGGCTGGGTCTGCGCAGGGCAGCCTCGGCCTCCACTTGGATCCCACCTGCAGGGCCTCCCGGGACGTTTCCAGGCTCCGTTCAAGATGCTGCTGGCGTCACTGGTCGAGCCCTGAACGGCTCCAGGAGCCATGTTCACCACAGGACTCTCTCTGCACATCAACTATTATCAACATCTGCTCTCGGTCTTTGCCACTTCTGAAGTTTGGCTCCCTGAAGCATTTCCTTCCCCAGGTGGCTGGTCGGGTCTGCTTCTTGCTGATCTGTTTTCTTGGCCAAATGTTCTTGTTCCAAGCAGCACTGAGTGAATCAATTCCTGGCTGCGAGTTTTCCTGCCTTTCCTCTTCTTCTGCTCAGCGCAATCCTGTCTACGTTGGATGTGGAGCGGGCGGCGCACCTGCACCGTATCCAAGGCGGAAGGGGCAGAGAACCAGCGCAGCGGGAGCACAACTTGGGAGATGGGGACATTAAGCCCCTTCCTCCGGGTAGAGCCCCAGCCATGGCTATGGGTCTACTTGAATGTCCGCCGGGTATATTACCGGTGGACATTTGGTGGAGGTCTCCTCTACTGAACCCTCCTCCTTCACAGGCCTGTTCCGCCAACCCCCCCCTCCTGGAATGCCCCCTCCCGCTCTCCCCACGCCCCACTGGCGGAGATCTACCTGTTTGCGTTGGTGGGGCATAGGGATCTGGGGCGGGAACTTTGCCACTGGCCTCGGCACTGGCGCGGCCTACTCACCAGGTAACACAAATGTACCTTATGGCATGTTTGCAAAACCCTGGAGCGACGGAACGCGTGTTCCGCCACTCCAGCATGTAAACTGGATTGGGCTGTATTGCAGAGGAAGGAGAACAATGCAGAGGAAGGAGAATGAGGAGGCGTGACAAGCCCTGTCAGTTACAAGTGGCCAATTTTACAGACCTAGCATGTCCCAAACTGGGATGTGGTACTTTCACAATTGTTTTCTTTATCTAGACATTTATATCCCGCCTTTTGGTCCCCAACAAGCATAAGTCAGCTCTGCAACAGCGAGGCACAGCAGGCACGCTAAGGGCACAAGTTCCAGCCCCACACACACCCATTTCTATGGTGCAATCCTGAGAGTGAGAAATAAGAGGGGCAATTCAAGCTTTTGCTTCTTACTCAGCAGGAAAAAAGGGTGTCCTTACCCAGAGAGGCCACGATCCCGTAATTCTCCAGCATGACTTCCCTGTACAGAGCCTTTTGGCCTGGATTCAGCAGAGCCCACTCCTCCTCCGTGAAGCGCACAGTCACCTCCTCAAAGGAAACCGGACCCTGAAAGGAATAGACAGTTTGTCTTCTCAAATAATGCCTTTTGACATAGTTATTCATTTTCTGCATTTATATCCCACCTTTTCCCCCTGCAGGGACCCAAGGTAGCTTACAAAAATTCTTCAAGTAATAAAAATAATAAAATCAGAATAAAACCGTTAAATAGACTTAAAAACAACTACAATAAAACATACCGGTAGTTACTAAAACGTAGGTCAAAGTTGGGGATAAGCAGCGAAGTGGCCAAGTTTGCGGATGACACTAAACGTTTCCGGGTTGTGAAGACCAGCAGGGATTGTGAGGAGCTCCAGAAGGATCTCTCCAAACTAGGAGAATGGGCAGCAAAATGGCAGATGCGCTTCAATGTGAGTAAGTGTAAAGTGATGCACATTGCGGCAGGAAACCAAAATTTCACATAATTTCTCTTGATCAGTCACAGACAACTCAGAACCCATTAGCGTATATGTGAAATTTTGGTTTCTTGCCCCAATGTGCATCACTTTGCACTTACTTACATTGAAGCGCATCTGCCATTTTGCTGCCCATTTTCCCAGTTTGGAGAGATCCTTCTGGAGCTCTTCACAATCCCTGCTGGTCTTCACCACCCGGAAAAGTTTAGTGTCATCTGCAAACTTGGCCACCTCACTGCCTATCCCCGACTCCAGGTCATTTATGAATAAGTTGAAAAGCACCGGTCCCAAGACCAATCCTTGGGGCACACCGCTTTTCACCTCTCGCCATTGTGGGGCCACTGTATGATACAGGAAGCTGGACTAGATGGGCTTTTGGCCTGATCCAGCAGGGCTTTTCTTATGTTCTTATCGCTGCTTCTTTTTCTGTGCCTGCTGTTGCTTGAGCTTCATTTCCTTTCTGCTTTCTTTCTTTTATTAAAAAGGCGTATTTTATTATTAAGGGGTGTATTGAGGGTTTGGGTGGTGTAAGGGTCTTCTTGGGGTGTCATAAGCTGTGTGGGTTATTGGGAGCTGTGTTGCTTTGGTTATTTTGTCGTCCTTCAAAGGTTTACGTTGCTGTTTTTAAATGTTGGTTTCTTTTTATTTTTAAGGGGTGTATTGAGGGTCTGTCTGGGTGTAAGGAATGTAACTGTGAATGTTTTGGGGATTATATTAATATTATTATTAATTAATTATCACACGTAATATTATATGTAATGAGTTTGTCGGGACTAAGGTGGGGTGTTAAAAATTCATGGTCCCCGGGTGCACAATTGTCTAGCTACGCCACTGGCCTGGAGGTCACACACACTCTTCTTCCGAGTGGTCAAATATGGTATTTTACAGCACCAGACAAAAACGCTTCCCTCAAAGCCTGAAAGGAAGAGGCACCAAAGCGGTTTCTTGCACATTGCTTACCAGAAATGAACATTGCTGATCAGAAATGAACAATTCCCTTGCCATTCACACACCAAGTTACACATTAAAAGAGAAAACCCCAGGACCTCCTTATCACCCAAATATCCCTGTACTTAGCTTACCTCCAGTTTTACACGTAGCAGAAGCCCCAAGAATCATTACATAGCTTACTATGTTATTTCACTACTCAGAAGAGTGTGTGTGAAGCAGGGTAGAGCGACAACTCACTTGTCAAAAACCCTTCTGGTTTTGACAAGCGAGTTGTGACTCTACCCTGCTTCACACATACTCTTCTGAGTAGTGAAATACAATATTTTACAGCACCAGACAAAAATCCTTCTTTCAAGGTCTATAAAAGAGAAGGAAGCAGCCAAGCAGTTTCTTCCGCATTGCCCTGGACATCCGCCCCTTACCTGAGCAGGCTGCATATCTGCTGATTCTGTTCCACGGAAAAGAGGAGAGGGTCTGGAACGTGGTCCCGATGCCATCCCACAGCCTGTGAGGGAGACAAACGTGATGGGGAGATTCTTCACCCTTCATGCCCTTTTCGAACTTCAATTCCTTGTGCAATTTGACACGATTCCCCTAATTGTTCCATAGCTCTGGTGTATAGCTGTTCCATAGCTTTTCCTGCTGTATTTTCTGCCTCAGGGCCTTCCTCCTCCTCTTATCCTTTCACAAAGCCCCGTCCCTAAGACTGAAGTTGAGCAGCATGCAAAACAGGTGCTGTGTTGATTCCAGGTGATGTCCTGGAACTAGGACCACGAGAGCTGATGTGGGGGGAAATTGTGATTTACAGATGCAGGGGATGGAAGGGGTCGTAATTAATGGACCCATCTGGGCAGGCCTGTTTCCCATAACAGACTCTTCAGGCCTGCACGTGGAATGAGACGACCCCTCCCACTGAGACACACACATCCCTGGAATAATGCAGATGTTTTGACACTGGCCATGCAAGAGCATTGTTCTCTGCAGGGCAGACATTCGGGGCTTTATCCTACCCGCTTACTTGGCGAGGAGCTCACCCTGCTTTGTCCTCCTCAGCTCCTTCTTCTAAAGATATCAGCTCTCTAACAAACTCACTGGTGGTTCCTTTGGATCAGGCACGGATGCTGGAAGGATCCTTTCCAGCTGCAAAGTCCAGCTCCCTTTCTTTCGATTTTCCTCCCACCTCCCTCTGTTAACAGCAGGAGCAAAGAACTTTACAACCGTTCAAACAATACAAGACGATACTAAAGATGTAACATACCTTAAAAACACAACAAAAAGCGCCCACCCCCTCAGTTTCAGGATCAGCCCAAGGCCTAAAAAACGGTTATCCAGTCAGTGTCCCTCCTACATATGGCTGTTTTGGGGGTTGTTGTTTTTTGTTTTTTGGCGTTGGTTTCAGTGCTGAATTGGGTCCCTCTGTTCCGGCCTTTTCACTGTCCCTGTCAAAACCCCACCAACGGAGAGGCGGAGCAGGAAGGGGCTCCCCCCTCCTTTCTCCTCTAGGAATCCGGAGTCGCTTATTTTAACCCTCAGAGTGCCTGTGAGTGTAAGCCGAGAGGAAAAACTCTTCTCGACCCTGGCGCGGAGCCTCCGAACAGAAGGCACACGGCGCTCTCGCCTGTCCGTCTCTATGGTTTGTCCGCCCGTGACGTAGGGGCGGCGCTCCGCCCCATTCCGGCCGATGGGCGACTCCGAGGATGAGTTTCTTGCTCCTACATTCTGCTCTGGGACTCGGGAGCGCTGTGAAGTGCGTGAGATCGTCACACAAAAGAGAAAGGCTGGGAAACGGGGGCACCAGACAAATAGATTACAGGGAGCAGGAGAGTGTGTTGTAGAGCACCATGTGTGTGTTGGTGATCATGCTGTGTGTGTGTGGCGATATCTAGATATTATATTCTTCCCTCTCTGAAGAGGAGAGTTGCCTGTGACTGACAGTGTGCAATCCTATATACACACATCTTCCCAGAAACAAGTCGCAATGAGTTCTATGGGACTTACTCTCAGGTAAATGTTAATTGGAATTTAGCCTGAGTGTTGGGAACTGACATCATCTCTATCTAGACAGACACAGATGTGTGCACACTGGTTGGAGAGTCATAGATGAGGACTGTGGAGAACTGATTCAAATCTGCACTCAGCCAAGAAGCTGCCTGAACACGTTGACCTTGGCCCAGTTACTACTTCTCAGGCAAACCTACCTCACAGGGCTGTTGTGAGGATGTAATGGGAGGTGAAAAGCATGTACACTGCCCTGAACGGCTTACAGTAGGAGGAAGGTGGGATACAAATGATATTGATCACCAGAGACGCGGCACACGCAAAACACCCAACATTTATTTAGTTATAAGACTGTAACTAACTCGCCATTTGGCTCTGTAATGAAGTCCCCAAGAGACAGCTAACAGCTGTCTTAAAAAAAAAAACAATTTAAAAGCAGAGTTCAAAAATGAAGTTAAAAACTAATCAGAATGTGCAGCAACAGTACAAACTCCACATTATAAAATCCTGTAGTATCAGACAGGGACTTAAACCAAAATGGAGTCACTGTTAACGTCACAGGGAGTGGGGTGGAGAGACAGGCATGATAAGACTTTAGCAATTTAGGAACGAAAGTTCCTGAAGAGGTTTGCCTTGCAGGGATCCGGAGGTCTTCGGAGCAGTGTGTCCGGAGTGTTGTAACAGAGCAGAGTTACCCATTACTGATCAAAATCTCTTACTATTTAAGGATGCTCGAAGTTGCTGCTAAGCGCAGAAGTGGGGGTAATTATTAGGGATTTGGGGGAGGGCTCGGGGTGTTTAATGTGTAGCTTGGGGTGTAAATGAGAAGGGAATTCAGGAAGGATGCAAGTCAAAGGCTTACAAGTGTCCGCTAAAATGCAAATGCAGAATGGTCACCAAATAGTGGGGCTGGGGGGGGGGGAGAGATATCTGGGATCTTGAAATGATCCTGCAAAACAAAATGCATGTACAATACAACAGGTAAAATGCAGATGTGTTGGTACACAATACAAAGATGACTGAGGTTGAATTCACCATGGGCAAATACAAACTGCAAATACAGACAGGAAATGCATAAAGAAGATTACAAAGTTGCATTCAGCTGGAGACACAATGTGAGAGTAGTTTTTCCTCCCAGGATGTCTGTGTGGGGGGGGGGGGGGGAAAGAGATCACATACACCAAGAGTTGGAGGCATGACCAGAGTCCTTTGAAACATGAATTATGTGTCAGAGTGGTTGTGTCTTTACTGTCTGGAAAACAGTTCGTCTTGCACACTGGCATCCATTGATGCGGGCATCTGAAGCTGGCAGTTCAGTTGCTTGGCATCAGAGTCCATATTGCCCTTTATTACAATGGGAAGACACAACATAACAGGGAAGGGAAAGAAAAATAATAAAAGGGGGGGTAGTGATGTGAGGATAATTGAAGTCCCCCATGACTACAACCCTGTCTCTCGTTGACACCTCCCTGATTTGCTTCCTCATTTCAAGATCCCCTTCAGGTTTTTGATCTGGAAAGCCTACCTGAAAGTTTGAAAAGACTGGCCTCTAAGGGTGGGGCCTGATGGGATTTGCTGGCAGGAATTCCTGTTGCTATGGTTCCTGCTGCTGCCTTAATTTACATCTGACCTACTTAGTAGGCAGGAATTTATGTTGGTATGGTTCCTGAGCCACCTTAATTTACATCTGGCCTACTATACACTTAAAGTTTTAAATTCTGCTTAAGTTTAACTCTGCTTAAGGTGTAGTTTAGCTTGCTTTCTCCCCTTCTTTTAGCCTCCTCCTGTTTTGTTTTGGGCTCCTACTCTAAAGTAGACTCAGGTGTCTGCCCTGGGCTTTTACTCTTGTGTAAACTCTGGTTTTACTCAGAGTAGACCTGTTTAGATTTGGACTGCAATTCTCTTTAGAATCAGCTCCCAGTCTTGTCCGGTTTCTGCCCGTCTTTTAGATAGGTGCTTATTTGTCTATTTGAATCTATTTAATTTCCCCACCTAGCTTCTGTACCTGTGTCCTAGCTAAAAAAAATTTTTTTAAATAGCACCAAACTTTAAGGGTGCAGCTTATAATCAGGAGCGGCCTATACTCAGGACAATATGGGTATATGGTTTTCCCCTGTGTGGGTTCTTTGATGCACTGTCAGGCTTCAGCTCCGACTGAACCTCTTTCCACACTGCAAGCAATTATATAGTTTATCCCGTTTGAGTTCTTTGATGCACTGTCAGGTTTTTGCTGCCAGTGAAGCTCCTTCCACACTGTAAGAATTTATAAAGACCAACCCACAGTGCACGAGTTCCGGTGTGGAGGCGTACGAGCGTAGATGCCTGGCCGCCCGCCTCCAAGTGCTGCCCTGCTCTCCGCCAGTGTCATCCTGCAATTAGTCCCCCCTTCTAATCGCTGATTGGAGTAAACATAAGTGCGCACCAATTGGCTGAAACCCCCTCTAATCCGATTGAACATAAGAACATAAGAACATAAGAAGAGCCCTGCTGGATCAGGCCAAAAGCCCATCTAGTCCAGCTTCCTGTGTCACACAGTGGCCCCACCAGATGCCTCAGGGAGCACACGAGACAACAAGATACCTGTGTCCAGTCGCCACTCCCTTGCACCTGGCACAGAGAAAACCCACAAAAAAACAAACAAAAAAAAACAGGAGGTTGCTTATGGCTTGTAACCTGTGATGGTCTTTTCCTCCATGAATTTGTCCAAACCCGATTGGTTAAAGCAGTAGCTCCACATCCCCGCCCCTCAAAATCTTGGGCATGACACAATTCTTATCGCACCAGAACTTGGGAGAGTGCAGGTCTCTTGTGTTCAGATGCGATCACATAAAAATGGTGGCCACACAGCTGCACGAGCTCCACAAGGGTCTGGGACGCGCCGGAACTCATGCAGTGTGGGTCAGGCTTAAGGCTTCTCCCCTGTGTAGATTCTTTGATGCAACCTCAAGTATGAGCTCCGACTAATTTTATTTAATTTATTTAAAGAATTTGTATCCCGCTGTTATGCCCTGAAAAGGCAGTTCTTTTTATCTGGAAGCGTGTAGTGAAACCCTGTTCCTCTTCCAAAGCTTTCCTTTGGAAGTTTCACATAGACACTGGGACACCAAATTTGGATTTAAACCACCATGCATGTAACATTTATTTAAGACAAAGACATACATAAACGCACCAGTACCAAGAGAGCTCTCACACACACTCATTCATACCACCTTTCATACTTACCCACCCTGTGGAGGGGGGGGGGAGCTCAAGTAGCCGCGGTTGCTGGAACACACCTTGTAACCTGAATGTCTTCTGCTTTTAAAGGTCTCTCTCTCTTCTGTACTTTGTGCCCATCTTCGTGGCTTCTAAGCAAATGTCTTCTGTTGACGTATGATGAAGGATTACTCCATTATCACTTTGATACATTCCAGACCCTTTCTTATCAGTTGCCTTCAGCAGACCGCGTCCTTCTGACACGTCCAACAGCTCGTACCATCCTGGGAAGGGAACATAACATTCCTCCTTGGAAGGAAGTGTTCTTTAAACAATCTGCAGGCACCGTCACTCCATCAGGGTCTTGGAATTCTCGCTTTAGATTAAAAAAAACTGTTCTCATATCATGCATTGCGAATTTGCCATCTTATTTATTTATTTTATTTATTTACACTATTTTTACCCCGCCTTTCTCCCCGAAGGGACCCAAGGTTCTTTGGTTCTTCTTTGGTTCTTCTGCTCCACTTTACATTCACACAGCATCCACTCCTCACACCGCCTTTCTCCCAGCAAGGACACTCAAGGCGGCTTAAAACATTAAAATAAACATGTACATTAAAATAATTAAAACACATAATTAAAACAATTAAAATAAACAACCGCAGTGGGTCACCTGTATTTACATTTGTTAAAAGCCATTTGTTAAAAAGCCACCATGTCAGACATCGAAAGCTAACCTAAATAAAAATGTCTTAAGGCCCCGCCGAAAGGTCTCTAAAGAGGGAGCCGTTCTTAATTCCAGGGGGAGGGAATTCCACAATTGGGGCGCCACAGCCGAGAAGGCCCTATTCCGCGCCGCCATCCTCCTCACCTCCGTCAATGGCGGCACGGTTAACAGGGCCCCCCCTGATGACCTCAGAGTACGGGTCGGATTATAAGGAAGGAGGCGTGTGAAAGACAAGGCCTTTCTCCCTGACTCCATTTTAGTTGCCTGACTCCATCTTGCAGGCCTGAGTAGAAAATTTACAGCTCTGATGTCTTAAATCACTTGAACAGTTAGACAGCTGCTGGGAAGCTAACTAATTAGTGCAAGCCTGAGAGCGGGACCCATTATCTCGGACTGATAAGTCTGGCCAGTTTCTCATTCCGTGCTGGTGGATCCTGGTACTCGTCAAGGACATCTTAATTGCAAACTATGTGCACCTGAGATTTACGGTTGGGAGGGTGACTTTGGAGCACCATGATGTCAGGGCCTAGAAACTTCGGTCCATGGAAGCCTTTGATTGGCTATTCCCCAGTCACCAGGCAGAAGAGAACCAAAGTTTACTTAAGGGATGTAGCCCTTTGTTCTGAGTGTAGTTGACCGTTGAACATTCTCCTGGAGAGGTCAGTTCGGATCTCCAGTATGGCGCCATGTCCCTTTCACGCTTATTGGGACGGATAGCTTAACATCTACACCTTATCCGTGCTATGAGAGCCAATTTGGTGAGTGTTAGGACCAGTAAGTTTTAGGAGATAGTTTTCTTGTTTTATGTTTGTTTGTCTTGTATACCATGCCTATAAAGCCTTACAAAGAATTGAATGCCTTCTAATATGTAATCTTTAATTTACTTTAATAAAACCAAAATATATTTTACAGGCTTGTGTGTCTGTGTTGAGTACAAGGGAACGGAATTCTACCCAGCCTGCCTAGCTGCTTGATTCACTACTACCAGTGCTACCAGTACTTACTCTTTGAAGACTCTGAGGCTTGAGTCTGGTTCTCCTGTTGGACGGAGGGTCCAGCCTTGCAAGCACTGAGACTTGGCCTAGAGCCCCCAGCTTTCCCTGGAGCTGTGGGCCTGGCGTACCAGGGTGGTGGCAGTTATTCTACCCTTGGGTTGTTGCCCAAGCTAAGGATATTCAGTTTCTCTGGTTTGGTCTGTCTTGTTGGAGCTAAGCCAGACGTAACTGAATAGGTAAACTTGTACTTATCGATTTGGTTTGATTCGGTTAAGATCCAGGGATCCGATTCTTTGGAGTTGATTTGCCCTAAGAATCTGGACCCCTGACAGTAGCAGTGGGGCCTTTTTTCATGCTTGAGCTAAAGCCAGCCTGGAAGAAGCTTCCCTGAGTAAAAACGTCTAAGAACTACAGGCCTGCCTGTTCTGAGTGTGATAACATCTTAACAGGAGGGACTGTGTGGTAATCAGAAGGCTGAAGCCGCCTTGGTGCTCTGGTGGGCTGACCAGGGGGGCGTTTAGCCTGGCACTACACTGATAGGGTTCCAGGGCCTAACACTGCAGGGCCTCCGGTCCCTGCAGTGTATCACAAAGCGGTCCCTCAAATACCCTGGACCCGAGCCGTTAATGGCTTTAAAAGTCAAAACTAGCACTTTGAATTGTGCCCGGAAACGAACCGGCAGCCAGTGTAGCAACGGTCCGACTGAGTCGAACCGACAGGCCCTGGCAACCACGCGGGCCGCCGCATTCTGCACTAGTTGCAGTTTCCGAACAGTCTTCAAAGGCAGCCCCACGTAGAGCGCATTGCAGTAATCTAGTCTAGATGTCACTAGGGCATGGGTCACTGTGGCCAGGTCTGTACGATCCAAGTACGGTCACAGCTGGCACACCAGCCGAAGCTGGGCAAAAGTCCCCCTGGCCGAGCCGCACCTGGGAATCCAGGAGCAGCTGTGCATCCAGGAGAACCCCCAAGCTGCAGACCTGCTCCTTCAGAGGGAGCTTTTTCCACACTCCAAGCATTCATATGGTTTCTCCCGTGTGTGGGTTCTTTGATGCAACCTCAAGTATGAGTCCTGACTAAAACTTTTTCCACATTCCAGGCATTTGCATAGTCTCTCCCCTGGGTGGGTTCTTTGATGCTGGGTCATTTTTGAGCTGGTAATGAAGCTCTTTCCACGCTCCAAACATTTATACAATTTCTCCTCTGTGTGGGATCTTTGATGCAAAGTCAGGCTTGCATTCATATGGTTTCTCCCCTGTGTGGGTTCGTTGATGCTCAGTCAGGCGTGAGCTCCGACTGAAGCCTTTTCCACATTCCCAGCATTTATATGGTTTCTCCCCTGTGTGGGTTCTTTGATGCTCAGTCAGGCTTGAGCTCCAACTGAAGCTCTTTCCACACTCCAAGCATTCATATGGTTTCTCCCCTGTGTGGCTTCTTTGATGCGAAGTCAGGTGATCGCTCCTATTGAAGCTCTTTCCACATTCCCAGCATTTATATGGTTTCTCCCCTGTGTGGGTTCCTTGATGAAAAGTCAGCTTTGAACTCTCACTGAAGCTCTTTCCACACTCCAAGCATTTATATGGTTTCTCCTCTGTGTGGATTCTTTGATGCAAAGTCAGGCTTGAGCTACGACTGAAGCTCTTTCCACACTCCAAGCATTTATATGGTTTCTCCCCTGTGTGAGTTCTTTGATGCAAAGTTAGCTTTGAGCTCTCACTGAAGCTCTTTCCACATTCAAAGCATTTATATGGTTTCTCCCCTGTGTGGGATCTTTGATGCAAAATCAGGCTTGAGCTCACACTGAAGCTCTTTCCACATTCAAGGCATTTATATGGTTTCACCCCTGTGTGGGATCTCTGATGCAAAGTCAGCTTTGAGCTCACACGGAAGCTCCTTCCACATTCGAAGCATTTATATGGTTTCTCCCCTGTGTGGGTTCTTTGATGCAAAGTCAGGTTTGAGCTAGAACTGAAGCTCTTTCCGCACTCCAAGCATTGATATGGTTTCACCCCTGTGTGGGTCCTTCGATGCAAAGTCAGGCTTGAGCTCTTACTGAAGCTCTTTCCGCACTCCAAGCATTGATATGGTTTCACCCCTGTGTGGGTCTTCCGATGCACAGTCAGGCTTGAGCTGTCACTGAAGTTCTTTCCGCAATCCAAGCATTTATATGGTTTCTCCCCTGTGTGGGATCTTTGATGCAAAGTCAGGCTTGAGCTACAACTGAAGCTCTTTCCACACTCCATGCATTTATATGGTTTCTCCCCTGTGTGGGTTCTTTGATGCAAAGTCAGGTTTGAGTTCTGACTGAAGCTCTTTCCACACTCCAAGCATTGATACGGTTTCTCCCCTGTGTGGGTTCTTCGATGCAAACTCAGGCTTGAGCTGTCACTGAAGCCCTTTCCACACTGCAAGCATTTATATGGTTTCTCCCCTGTGTGGATTCTGTGATGTACAGTCAGTCTTGAGCTATGACTGAAGCTCTTTCCACACTCCAAGCATTGATACGGTTTCTCCCCTGTGTGGGTTCTTTGATGCACAGTCAGGCTTGAGCTTTCACTGAAGCTCTTTCCACACTCCAAGCATTTATATGGCTTCTCACCCGTGTGGATTCTTTGATGTGATCTCAGTTTTGATTTACTGCTGAAGTTCTTTGAATATTGGAGGCATTTTTCGTTCCATTTTCCACTTCCTTCTCCTGGACTGACCGTGACGACACTGAAAACTCCACCCTGCTGAGCATCAGACTTTTCTCTCCATTTCTCGGTCTGGTTTCCCTCCTGCTTCTCTGATCTGTCTTGAGGCGCCGTGTTCTCCATTGTCTGGATCTTTTCATGGGAACCAAGATGTGTATTTATACTGAAGCTCTTTCTCCACTCAGAGCACTGAAATGATTTCTTTCCTGTGTGGATATTGCTGCGTTTAGCAATGTTGGATTTACAACATTCGGGATGTTCCTGTTGGATTAGGATTTCATGGAGGTCATAACCCTGACAAGCAAAAAATTTAGTCCTCCGAGCAGGAGCTGGGGTCCCCTCCTGACGCCCTGACGCCTCTTGGTCTCTAAATGTTGCTTCCTCTGTGCCGAGCATTGTTGCTTCTGACAACACCCCACGTGGCTCCCTTGGAGCCTCACTGTTGGCTCCTGCAACACAGAGAGAATCTTGATTATCAGTGCAATACAGAAATAGAACCATTTGGTGGGGTCGCGACCTGATTTCTGGTGGGTCCCTGGTGATGGAAAGATCAGATAAGTAATTACCAGCCCTGAGGCTATTAAAAAATTAGATAGCTGCTAATTGCCCTTCAAAAAGCTGAGCTCCTGCAGTTTGCAGGGTAATTAGCAGCTATCTTGCAAACAGCTGAGCTCCAGCAGTTTGCAAGGAGCATGATCTCCTACAGTTTGCAAGCTTCTTTAAATATAGGGAGATAAGTGTTTGAGCGTCTCATAAAGCTAGGTGGGTCCTAACGTAACGGGGCTTCTGGAGGCGTGCACAGAGCATAGCCGCCGGCCATCTCCAAGTCGCCAGTGCCCTGCTGCCTACATGGCCACAAGTAAGCCAGCGTTGGAGGTGGGGACGGGAGGAAACGGGCCGGGGATGGGGAGGAATGGGGGAGTGGGCAAGGAAGGGGGAAGACAGGAGGCAGGATGGAGGAGGGAGGCGGTGGATCTGGCAGCAGCGATTTGCGTGGAGATACTTGCTCCCATCCTCTCCTTGGACCTACACCAGTAAAATTGCCGGCACAGATCCAAGGAGACCCTTTGGGGAAGAGGCGGCTTTCCCTGAAGAGGCGGCTTTCCCTGAAGAGGCCCCCGTGACTGCCCCCCCCCTCCAAGCTCTGATGGGAAACAGAGGACCCTGAGGAGGGAAAGGTTGGGAGGTGTCCACCGGAACGGAGAGCAGAAAGCCACAAGAAACGTGGTCCCCTGGAGATCTGGTCACAGAGTCCCTTTCCTTGGAGAGAGTAAACACAACCCCCAAAGGACAGGATCCACCACCCAGCTAAGCAGCTACCTGCTGATCCGTCCCTTTCCTTGCAGTCCAGTTCTTCAAGCCAGGAGACAAGGTCAGGTTTCGGAAAACCTTTGGAGGAAAGAAAGAGAAGAGTTAGTTTTGACAACGAGGTGTCTTCCCATTTCAAGTCCATCTGCTCCAACGCACTCTGCCCCCAACACCAAGTTCGTGGCACTCCCACAGGTTGGTACGTAGCAAAACTGGCCGGGGGGGGGGGCAAAGTGAAAGCCAAAGCAGCTGGTGGCGTTCCTGGGGTCCGAAGAGGCCTCGGCTCAAAGCCATGACAAGAGTCTCTGCAGATCTTTGGTTGGGGTGCCCTCTGTGCCCCTCCCCCATCCAGGGTCTATTTCGCCAATCCCCCCTCCTGGAACGCCCCCTCCCGCCCTCCCCCTGACTGGCGGAGACCGACCTGTTTGCGTTGGTGGGGCACAGGGATCTGGGGCGGGTAGTTTGCCACTGTCCTTGGCGCTGGCGTGGCTTACTCACCAGGTAACACAAACGTTTGCGAAACCCTGTAGCGGTGGAACGCGTGTTCCGCCACTCCAGCATGTAGACTGGATTGGGCTGTATTGCTGGAGGACTGGTTGTTTTAAATTTGATCTTAGATTTGTTAACTAACACTCTCTCTCTCTCTCTCTCTCTCTCTCTCTCTCTCTCGCATTCTTTACTTTGATGCCATGAGACACCCTGAGGCCCTATCTAGGAGTCATGAGCCGGATACACATTCCCAGACTTTATTTAAAGAAACCTCCACCATGTGAGTATTGAACAGAAACTGCCGCATGGCTCTAAAAACCTCTGCCTGGCCCTTGTCAGAAGAAGCAAACTGTGCCCAGAACGTGGACTGAAATGCCAGTTGGGGGTTCACACGGAAGGAAATCCCAACTACGTATTCTTCCTCTTAAAATGAGTCCCTCTCTGTAAAGAGATCTGGGATTCTGCCTATGTGACGAAAGGAGGCTGTGTAGGGGCTGAATGCCTTTTGGTCAGCCTGGAACTCTCTCCTAAGAGCAAACACCCTGAGCAAACTCAGCAAGAGCTGGAACCGAGAGCAGGGTCTGTCTCTCCACGGCTGCTACCTGCAAGGGCTTGAGGGAGGCGGACTGTGTGCCCCTCCTCCCTGCAACAAGCAAATTATCTCATTAAGAATGCATTAAGATCCGTAGTTCATGAAGAAAAAAGGAAGCGAAGAATCTTGTAAACTGGCCTTTTCTCGATTGGGCTTCAGTGCGAACCAGACCTCCATGTTCCAAAGTGATTCAATTGCACCATGTCCGAACAAATCCAAGACGGTGTCAGCAACGTGGTCTAGTACAGCCGCAACATTTCGAAGTGGCTGCTGAGTTGGTGAAGACCAAACCGTTGCCCTAACTCTGTTCCTGCCCCTTTTTAAAAAACATCAGCCCTCCGACACGCGAGCCAAACCAGACCTCCAAGTCAATTAGCCAAACAGATCCAGCACTCTGGACATCCAACATCGAGCCAGAGAACCACATCTCCTCCAGGAAAACCCAACTGTTCCTTCAATTGGGAACCCAGCTGGACAGGGACCCCAGCCCTACAGAGCTTGCCGATAACGGGCTGAAAAGTGGAGGAGAGGCAAACTAGGAGTGGGACACTTCCATCAACGGAAAGCGATGGCGGGTGCAGCTGCACTGTTTGGTAACTCCCTTCTGTTGACTGTACTGTATACCTTAACCAAATCTGGATTCTCCTTTCTGTACAAGATGCAAAGCACCACAAGAAGGAACTGTGACTAACAACCCAATCCTATCCCCCAATTGCTACAGCGGGACAGCGTAAGAACTGGGACTGCGATGGCATGCGGAGCGTACCGCCATTGGGCTGGGCCAAGTCGCCGCTACCGCAATTCTGATTCCAGCTTCCACTTCTACTTAAGTGTACAACCTCCCACATGACTAACTGGATCAGAACCCCAGGGGAGCAAATTCGAGCGGTTCCCCAACAGTGCCCTCAGTGGAACAGGCCAATCAGAGTCCAGGTCTCATGGTGACATCAGGCAGAGGCGATGGGGAACCGCACCTCTTTCAGGTAAGCCCGATGATACCCACTTTTGCAGGAGAAATGACAGACAGGCAGATCAGGCAAAATCCCCTCCCCCGCAGCAGCACCTGGTCCTCAACAAGCCACCAATTCATGGGCTAAAAACTGAACAATGCAGAGGAAGGAGAATGAGGAGGCATGACAAGCCCCTGTCAGTTACAAGTGGCTAATTTTACAGACCTGGCATGTCCCAAACTGGGATGTGGTACTTTCACAATTGTTTTCTTTATCTAGACATTTCTATCCGGCCGTTTTGTCCCCAACAAGCACCAGTCAGCTCTGCAACAGCGAGGCACAGCAGGCCTGTCAGGGCACAAGTTCCAGCCCCACACGCCTCACTTCTATGCTGCATTTCTGACAATGGGAAACAAGAAGAGCAGCTCATGCCTTTGGTTCCTACACACCAAGAAAGGGCATCCTTACCCAGAGAGGCCACGATCCCGTAATTCTCCAGCATGACTTCCCTGTACAGAGCCTTTTGGCCTGGATTCAGCAGAGCCCACTCCTCCTTTGTGAAGCGCACAGCCACCTCCTCAAAGGAAACCGGACCCTGGAAAGAATAGACAGGAGAGAGACCTTGGAGTACTGGTGGACAGGTTGATGAATGTGTCGACCCAGTGTGCGGCGGCTGTGAAGAAGGCCAATTCCAATTGAGGGTTTGGGTGGTGTAAGGGTCTTCTTGGGGTGTCATAAGCTGTGTGGGTTATTGGGAGCTGTGTTGCTTTGGTTATTTTGTCGTCCTTCAAAGGTTTACGTTGGTGTTTTTAAATATTGCTTTCTTCCTTTTATTATTAAGGGGTGTATTGAGGGTCTGTCTGGGTGTAAGGAATGTAACTGTGATTGTTTTTGAGATTATTATTAATATTATTATTATCATTAATTATCACACGTAATATTATATGTAATGAGTTTGTCGGGACTAAGGTGGGGTGTTAAAAATTCATGGTCCCCAGGTGCACAATTGTCTAGCTACGCCACTGGTGGAGGTCACACACACTCTTCTTCCGAGTGGTCAAATATGGTATTTTACAGCACCAGACAAAAACGGTTCCCTCAAAGCCTGAAAGGAAGAGGCACCAAAGCGGTTTCTTGTATATTGCTTACCCACATCCTGATCAGAAATGAACAATTCCCTTGCCATTCACACACCAAGTTACACATTAAACGAGAAAACCCCAGGATCTCCTTATCACCCAAATATCCCTGTACTTAGCTTACCCCCAGTTTTGCACATAGCAGCAGCCCCAAGAATCATTACATAGTAAGGGGGTTTTGACAAGCGAATTGTCACTCTACCCTGCTTCACACACACTCTTCTGAGTGGCGAATTATGATAGTTTACAGCACCAGACAAAAATCCTTCTTTCAAGGTCTATAAAAGAGAAGGAAGCAGCCAAGCTGTTTCTTCCGCATTGCCCTAGAGATCCACCCCTTACCTGAGCAGGCTGCATAGTTGCCGATTCTGTTCCACGGAAAAGAGGAGAGGGTCTGGACCGTGGCCCCGATGCCATCCCACTGGCTCCTGCCACTTTGTTCCTGTTTCTTCCCCTCTCTGCCCGTCTAGGCACCTCCCTCTGTTCCGGCCTTTTCACTGTCCCTATCAAAACTCCACCAACGAAGGGGCGGAGCAGGAAGGGCCCTCCCCCCTCACTCACAGGCACTCTGAGGGTTAAAATATGCGACTCCAGATTCCTAGAGGGGAAAGGGGGGGGTCTAGGGTCCCTTTCCCCTCTAGGAATCCGGAGTCGCTTATTTTAACTCTCAGAGTGCCTGTGAGCCGAGAGGAAAAACTCCTCTCGACCCTGTCGCTGAGCCTCCGAACAGGAGGCACCAGAGGCTACTTGGCGCTCTCGCCCGTCCGTCTCTATGGTCGGTCCGCCCAAGCGCAGCCTCGATGTAGGGGCGGTGCCCCGCCCCGGTCCGGCCGATGGGCGACTCCGAGGATGAGTTCCGGGAGCTCCGCTGGAGGCGGCAGGAGCGGCGGCGGCGCGTTCAGCCCACTGAGCCGGAGAGGCGGCATGACGGCGGCAGCGGAGGAGGGCGGCGGCAGCGGCCCCGAGAGGCGGCCGTGGCCGGCGACGTGGAGGGGGGGAGCCCCGGATCGGCCTGGCTGGAGCCCCCGCGCGAGCCGGGCGGGCGCCCTCTGGCAAAGGGGCGCAAGGACGACGACCATGACCATGCCACCCGCCCTCCTCCCGCAGGCCGCCAGGTCCGGGAGGTGCGCCCAGCCGAGCAGCCGCCGGATCCGGCAGCGGAACCCGGGAGCCCTGGGGCGGCGGGGGGCTTGGTGTTCTGTCAGATCTGCCAGAAGGACCTCTCGGCCATGAATGCGCAGCGACGCCAGCAGCACGTCAACAGGCAGGTAGTGGGGGGCAGCCAGCGCGCCAGCCCCCGTGCATGCACAAGCCCGGCCGTTGGGTGCTGCGGGTGCTGGGCTCTCGGGCTCAGCCCTTTGGAGAGAGCGGAGCAGCTTGCACGGCCCCGCTCGCGTCTCTGGGGAGCTGCAGTGCTGTGCCGTGCCGCCTCTTCTTCCGCACAGGACCCGCTGAGCTCCGTCCTTGGCAGGTTGGCTGCTGCGCTTCTTGTACAAACAGCTGTGTTGAGGCAGTATGACATCCTGAGGGACAGAGCACGTCTGGTCCTTTGCTGGTTCAGTCGCTCCTTTTCATTGAAAAGGGTTGTTTTGAAGAGCAGCAGCCTCCTACCTGAAGGAGCTCTCTCACTCTTTCTCACCTGCTCCAGGTGCCTGGATGACCTGGAGAAGCTTCACCCCCCATCTTCCAGCATCCCTGAGTGCCCTATCTGTGGAAAGGGTTTCAGCACCCTCAAGAGCCGAAGCGGACACTTGAAGCGTTGTGCCATCCGGATGGAGATCCCCCCACCGCTTCTTCTCCAGGCAGTGCGGCAGCAGCAGGCCACGGCCCTTGGCAGCAGCCAGCCTGCAGCCCTGAGGTGAGCCAGGCTGAAACGCGTGACAGTAAAGGAGGAGTAGGCCTGTTGGTGCTAGTCAAAATTTAGTGCTGAGAGCATCACTGCTGTAGATGTGTGTGCAGAGCACGTTTGTGGGATGTGGGCCAAAAGTGAGACTGGTCAATTTGTTTTGGCTAGTCTTTTCCCCCACCCCTCGCCAGAGATTCAAAGGCTCTTCCAGTTCTCACTTTGTGGTTCTAGTTGCAGATACTTGATGCCTGTTGTCGTCTACAGGGGGTTGAAGCGAAAAGTCTCCCCTTCACTGGAGCAGACGATGGAAAAGCACAAGATGGTTAAAAGGGAAGGTCTGGCCGAGGATCTGTTGGTTGCAATGGCAACGTCCCGGACTTGTCTGGCAGGCAGGGAGACAAAGGCCAAACTGCCGACAAGCAGGAGACGGGATGGTCCTTCACGCGTGAGGAAGCGCCTGAAAGCAGGTTAGTTGGGATCACCACCGTGTGTGTCCGTATGTAGAACAGCTGACTGTTACGTTGTTGGAGCAGAGCACCGTTGGTAGCGTTAAAATGATCACTCATCCCGGAACATGAAACAGGGACTAGACGCAGTTGTGTTTTAACTGGAACAGCCAGCCCTCAGCCCTCTCCCTCTGACCCAAATGCCTGTCTAAATTAGAAGATTTAAGTAGCCTTCTGAAGCTGGCTTCGGTAGGACAAGAGTCCCAAGGGAGGGCATCAGATCCGATACCTAGACGGGGAATGGCTGTCGCTCAGTGGTGAAGGGCCTGCTCTAAGTGCAGAAGTCCTTGGCAGCATCTCCAGCAAGACTGTGCATTGAGGTCTCCCAGGAGAGAATTGGCCGACGTGGTCAGAGACGTGGGGGGGACAGCTATGAACGCACACAGAGCTGCCTTCTGTACCGAGCCAGCCCCTCCGCCTGTCTGGCTCACACTGATTTGCAGTAGCTCTCCAGGGCCTCGGGCACAGAAGAGCCTTTGCCAAAGAAGGTACATAACATAGGAGGGAAGGAAACATGTTCTCCGAGAGGCATTCCCGTCAGGTTGATGGAAACGCCTCGCAGTGCGCTCTCTTGCTTCTCCTTGGAGTTGGTCGGGGGCAGCCAGTAAGGTGGGTTTACTAGGAAGGGATGAATTGGAAAGCATTCTGATGCACTTAAAGAGAGTGTTTAAAAAACACACCAAGATAATCTGTTTTTTTCCTGTGTTGATTAGAGATTGCCCCCTCCCATATTAGATGGCCTGTCACCTAGGAGGGCCCACCTACATGAGCTGCCATTGGCTAAGGCTAAATTGGCGGCAGCGAAGGGGAGGGCCTTCTCTGGCAGCACTACAGCTGTGGTACTACCTTCGTTCGGAATGAGGAACTGCGCCCTCCATTTTGGCTTTCTGGCAGGGGTTAAACACCCCTATATTTGTTTCTTTTGTCAAATCCTAGTTTTTGTTTGTGTCAGAGTACGCAGGAAATTTATGGCGTGCAGCCTCCCAGTCCTTGTCCACAGCAAAGAATAACACAGACACGGTAGTTTCCACCACCAAAGTCTATTTACAAGTATATACAGCAGATAAGCATAGCAGTCTTTCATCAGCAAGTTTGTACAGAGTAACAGCACAGAGAATTGAAGCCTCAGATACCGGTCCTGGGTGCTTTACCTTTATATAGTTGCTAACCAATCAGATTCAAACATTGCATCCTAGTCAGCATGACACAGCACTTTTTTTTCTACCACCTTGTTAACCATTTAGTATAAGCATGGTCTCATCTTTTGTTTAATCACTATGACACAGCATTTTTTGCCCTGCATGGTTTTTTCTGTTCATGCTTGTGAATTCCCAGGTTACAATAACCTGACAGTTTGACTTTCTTTTGCAGTCTGAGACAGAAGGAAAAAATGTTTCGCTCTGGATTTGCTTTGCTTTGCAGAACCAGTCCGGTGAATTTGTCACTTGATTTTTGGCTTGGTTTATTATGTGTGCGTGTATTGTTTTTTGTTTTACTTTTCTGTTGACATGTCAGCGGGATAATTACCTGAAAAAATCCCAACCGAGAAATTGCCCAGTTTGCACGATACTGTTTTGGCATTTGTTCACGATGATGTAGCATTGTTTCATACTTCTGGGAATGGAACTTTTTTAGCGAAAAAGACATTACTATGAAACGGAAACATCTGTTTCAGAAAAGGTTCTGCCTTGCGTCCGTGGGAGCAGGGGGCTGCTGGCCTCTTCCAGGCTTTCTTGCTCTGGAGTTCTCTCTTTTTGCAACATCATAATGAAAGAATATTTATATACTGCTTTGCAGCAAGAAGTAGTTCACCCAGCAGTTTAGATGGCAAAATAGATCAACGTGGCTACTAAAAACAAGCCAATACTAAGCATCGTTTGTTCTGGAACGAAGCTCAGAAGGCATTGACATACTTAGGAAGACTCACCGGGCTGGGAGGGAAGAGGGTGCAGGTGGTCCATGCAATATTCTTGTGCTGTTGTGTAGTGAGAGAGAAGCTGCCCCAGCTGCCGCCTCCGCTGTTGCTTCAAGACCCAGAGAAGGCCCGCCAGCAGACGGAGGAGCGCGTGGCGTTGCTGCTTGCGGAGGCAGAAGAATTCCCCGGCACCCCTCCGCTCCCCGCCAGCCATCTCTTGGAGGTTGAGCAGTCCAGGCAAGCGCACGTTGCGTCGCCCGCAACCCTGCGCTGTTCTTTGTGGGAGTTCAGCTCATTAGCAGGGCCGTGTGCTGCTCCAGGGAGCTTCTGTGCTGTGGGCATCACTCTTCCGGTTTCGCCGCCACCAACGGATCAGGTGTGTGTGGGATGGGGGGGGGGCATGTTCTGATGCCTGCTGTGCTGTGCTGCAGTCTGCATGCTTCTGCTTGGCTACTTTCTTCTCTTTCTCGCCAGGCCAGAGTGCCTTGTGTCCATTTCTCTGCTAAGGCCAGTGAGCACATTTGCGCAGACACTTTGTCCTTGCACGGATGTGAGCACTTGAAGCAGCCTTGTGCTGAGCTGGCCCTTGCGTCCCCCTCTGCCTGACGGTCTCCAGCACTGAGAAAGAGCGGGGGGAGAGAGAGGCTTTTCTCAGATCTTTGCTCCTGCCCCCGTTGCTAAAGTCTCGCTTGCTCCTTTTTCTCATTCTTCGCTTGCTATGATTCTTGCCTATTCTTGTAGGGGAAAAAAGCCATCTGAACGTCAAGTGAAAGGTTTGTATTCAAAGAGAAATTAATGGGACTTTGTTGGTCACCTTGAACTCCTTCCATTGATCTCCAATGGTGCTTAGTCAGGATTTGCTTCTGTAGGATACAACCGATGGAGTTCTTGAAAAAGGGATGGTCGTGCCCCCCCCCCCCCGCCTGGGGTGATCTTTTTCAGCTGGGGCAGCTTCAGTGGGAGGACTTGGTGGCTGTACCCAAGGGTGTTGGGGTGAGTAGGGGCAGGTGGCTCACTCTGCCCTTCCAGGCACAATTTAAGTGCCTGTTTCAGTTCAGGGAGACCTCCACAAGGAGCCTGCTTGTCTGCCTGCACCTTCCAGAGCTTGCCAGTTCTTCCTGTTTTGAGGTGAAACTGTTGAGCAGGTGAGGGATGTTGTGCTTGAATTGCCTGTTTTGACAGGGTAGGAGTGATTCCAGCCCTACTCGCTGGACTGGTTGCAAGCCTAAACCTTGAAGTCTCCTGCCTTTTCAGAGAACAGGACCGGGCGCCGCTGGACTAGTGGTGGAGCAAGTGCCCCCTGTTGCCGGGGGTCTCCAGGGCACCGTCTGTGGAGAGTTGGCAGGTAGCAGCAGCACGAAGCCGGCTGGCAGCCAGAAGGACGTCTGTGAGGCCCTGCAGGATCTGGTCGAGCTGGCCGGAGAAGGGCTGACGCTCACCCAGTGGGAGCTGGATGTGCAGCAGGGAGCCGAATCCGGTGAGGGCAGGACAGGTTCGCTCTTCACGCCCCTCGGAGAGACATCCCTGCTCTCTGGGATGTTTGATCCACCCCCCTCAGCTGGCCTACCTGACCACTCCAAATGTGTGTGTGTGGGGGGGGCTCACCTCTGCCCTTTCTCTGAGGTGTGAAGGAGGGAGGGGGTGGGGTGTTGCCTGCCATGTCCTGCTGAGCTTGCCACAGTCCCCACATCCAGAGGGGGAGCAGCAGTCGTGTTAGTCTGTGGCAGCAAAAGCAGAGCCTTGTGGCTTCCTCCAGGCGAACCCATTGGTCTCAGCAGACACGTGGAATCCACAAAAGCTGGTGCTGAAATCTGTGGGTGGGTCTTTCAGGCTGCGCTTCACAAACTCAGGTTGCCGTGAGGACTCCAAATGTGTGTTTGGCGCCTAGGGAATGGCTGCTTCCTCAGCTGCTGGAGGGTTCAGTTTCAAGAGCTGCTGGGCTGGGGGAGGTGCAGGAGGGAGAGGGGATGTAGCCATGGAGGGAGGGGGGTGTCATGTGGGGCACATACCCTCCCCCCAGACTTATGTGCCTGTGTTCCCCCCCCCCATACCAGTGCAGAAAGGAAAGAGGGAGACCTTGGTTTACAGTGCATGACTACTCAGAAGTAAGCCCATTGAGTTCATTATGACTTACTCCCAGGTAAAAGTTATAGGATTGCAGCCTTAGCATCCTTTTATATTTCTTTATTTTTGGATCACCACAGGTGTTAGAAATGTGCTTGTTTATATATCGGATCTGATGTATACCATTCACTGGTGGCACTTGAGAATTTTTTGGGCCTGTGTTAAGACCTAAAACTAGGCTTACCAGATCTCCAACCGGGACAGAGTGCTAGACCTTTAGGAGAAGGAATGTGGGCGGGTGTAGCTTGTTAAACCTTGGAGCACAATCCTAGGCATGTCTACTCGGAAGCAAGCCCCATTGTGTTCAGTGGGGCTTGCTTCCGAGTAGACATGCCTAGGATTGTGCTCTAAGGTTTAACAAGCTACACCTGCCCACATTCCTTCTCCTAAAGGTCTAGCACTCTGTCCCGGTTGGAGATCTGGTAAGCCTACCTAAAAGCTTGAACCATTTGTCTGGCTCCTCGACCCAAAGCATGTTCGTCAAGCCCCACTTCAAGGTGCCCCAAGACCCTTCCTCCGAGGCCCAGGCAACCATGCAAAGAAACAGTGAGCCACAGGGGCTCGCTTGGAAGCTTGCTGTCTTGGAGCCTCCCCACAGCTCCACAAGGTCTGGGAAGTCCTGGAAAAGCGTCTCGCCAAGACTCCAAAAGATCAGGAGATGTCAGGAGCCAGCCAGTGAGTACATTTCTGTCTAGCTGCAAGAACAGGTGCCTGAGTCGCTGATTGTGAGTCTGTGTGTGTTCCTTATTGAGGGCGAGAGCGGGAGCCAGGCACCGTCCTTCAGAGCTGTGTGGTCCAACCGCTGGAAGAGGAGCTGCCAATCCGGAGAAGCTGCCATCCAACTGTAAGGGCAACATGTCATTCATCTTCTGTCTTGCTGATGGAACTTCAGCACAGGGGGATCCCTAACAAAGGGCAAATCTCAACCTTGCATCAGCATCTGCTGATTGGTCTCATGACTGGGACCCACGGGGGATCTCTGCATTGAAGTTTCAGGTGGGGGTCTTTGACCATGGGCCTGGCTGGCTCTGGGCCACTCCAAACTCCTAAAATGTCCTCTTTGCAAAGAGATCCCCAAATGTGCTGGCAATGTTTCCTGAAAACGTTGTGGAGCATAGAGGACCTCGGGAGTGGAGTTGCTTGGGCCAAAACCTCACTTGGTTGCTGCCTCTCTCCAGGGAGGAGGTTAATCCTGCCCATCTGATGGTGACTCGCTCTCTCTGTCTCCTCCCGTCCAGTTCCTGCTTAGTTCATTGGCTGCTGCTTTCCGGGGGATGGTCAACAACCCTCACCTGAGTGACCTCCAGTTCCAGGTGGACAGCGGGGAGGTCATCTACGCCCACATGTTTGTGCTTTACGCCCGATGCCCCCAGCTCATGGAGGTGGTAAGTAAGAGCATGGGGTATATCTATCCCCCCCCTCTTCCTTCTGTGTGGGGTTTGCACAGCTTGACCGGGCACTGCTGCAGAGAAACAGACACATGGCGTTGCCTCCTCTTTCACCTCTTTCCCAGGTGGATCACAAAGGTTTTGTGGTTGCCGAAGGAGGAGACATCCGGAGCCGCCGTGTGCTGCTTGACAATGTGTCGGCGGAAGCGGTCCGCGTCTTCTTGAGCCATCTCTATGCTGGTGACCACGCCATCCCTCTCCCTGTGCTCTCAGACGTGGCTGACCTGGCTGTGAGGTTTGTCCGCTGCGGTGTCTGGAGGCTTTGTGTGTGTGTGTGTGTGTGTGTGTGTGTGTGTGTGTGTGTGTGTGTGTGTGGGTCTGGCCCTACAAGAGTCCTGATGGGGTTCCATTGTTTGCCATGGGTTTGGAGGAGGGGCATTTGAGTGTGGCCGTCTCTAAAATATCATTTAAAACATGGCTCGAGTTCTTGAGCCATGGTCTAGATCAGGGGTGGGGAACCTATTTGGGGTGGGGGGCCATTTTCCCAAGGGGAAAATTGGCTGCGGGTCGGACATGAGGCCGGCCGAAATTTTTTGGGGCCCCCACCGCAAATTTGACACACACACCCCGCAAATTTACCACTCCCACCCTCCCACCGCTCGCTCTCCCACCCACCCACCGCCCGCTCACCCACCCACCCACCCACCACTCTCCGAACCTTACCTTAGGCTCCGGGCCACCGCCTTCCCGCGCCGCCTCCTTTTCAAAGCGGCCTTTCTGTACCTGCGCAGATCGCCGCTGGGCTCAGCGGCGATCTGCGCAGGTACAGAAAGGCAGCTTTGAAAAGGAGTAAGCGCGGAGGTGACGCGTCACCTCGGCGCCTACTCCTTTTAAAACTGGCCTTCCTGGACCTGCGCAGAGCGCAGCTGAGGCCAAAATTGCCCTCTTGGCCGCAGCGGCGCTCTGCGCATGTCCAGGAAGGCCGGTTTTAAAAGGACTAGGGCACACGGCGGCAGCGGAGCCTCCGGTCCGGTCCTGGGTGGGCCGGATCGGTCCGGTCCAGCGCGGGCCGGGCCGGATCGTCCCGCGGCCCGGATCTGGCCCACGGGCCGGAGGTTCCCCACGCCTGGTCTAGATTTGATCCCGACGTTTCGCTTTCTTCACCCTCTGCGTGGTGTTCTAGGCAGCATGTGAAGATGTGCTTGATGGAAGATGCTGTCCACAGCTGAAAGCGAAATGTCGGGATCAAATCCGACATCTCGTCCGTGGCTCAAGGACTGACATTTTAGATCCGCCCAGCCACGCAAGCCTTAGTGTGTTTGTGGCTGTCTCGTTGCAGGTTTGGGGTGCCAGACTTGGCTGCGCTGTGCAGAGGCCAGGCTGGCAGTGGCTCCGACGGAGGGGGAGAGGAAGCCGGAGCAGAGAGAGCCGAGGCCTTGGAGGAGCTCTTGACGTCGATGTGGGTGGGTGAAAACCAAGAAGCGGAAGCCATGCTGAGCTGGCCGCGCCCAGAGGAAGCGGGCGGTGAGGCTGTGGGGGAGCAGGACCTGGAGGAGATCTACGCGTTTGCTGCCACCCAGCGCAAGGCTGCCCTCTCCAGGGCAGGGGAGGAGAGAGGCAGCAGTGAGAGCCAGAGGCGGACTGCCAGCGAGGGGTTGGAGGAGCCCACGGCCACTTCAGGACGGAAAGCGGACCCTGACCCAGAACCAGAACCAGAACCGTTCAGATTGCAAGTCCAGGAGAGTGGGAGGGAAGAGGGCGTGAGAGGACGTCCTATGGAGCCCCTGGGAGATCCCAAGGAGACGACGGGGCCCTTTGGGGAGCCAGAAACCGACGCAGTCCTTGGGGGGGTGGAGGACCACCGGCCAGAGCTCAATGAGAGCTTGGAGAGCCTGTTTTCTAGGGCTCCGGGAGAGAGCTTTGAGCTCTGCCAGCAGAGCCCGGACACCAGAGGGGGGCCCAGCAAAGACCCCACCGCTAGAAGGTCTCTCTCGGCGTCTCCTGGGGGCTGGGAGCTTTCCAGTGGCCTTTTGAGCACCCTCCCCCTGCTGGTCTCGCCCCCTGTCGTTTCACTCCCAGGATCGTCTCCCCGACGGAGGGGAGCATTCTCCAGAGACCTCTCCCTGACTTCTGCCGCTCCTCCTCTCCTGCCTGCTTCGCAGTCCAGTCCATGTGCAAAGAGGAATGAAGCCGCCTCTTTGGGGCAGGCACTCGGCAAGGGCCCCCACAAGACGCTTCGCAGCCTGACGCTTCCGCCACCTCCATCCCACACGGACCTGGAGGAGGAGGACGACGACCTTATTCTGCTCTCGGATTCGGAGGAAGAGGTGGAACCAGGACAGGAGAAGGAGCAGGTGCAGGCTGGTGCCTCTGGGAAAGAGCCAGGGGCGCCTGCCGCCATCTCTGGGTGTGTGAGCAAGGAGGACTCTGAGGCTCCTTTGCTAGGGATGCTGGTCCGTCGTGAAGCAGCCCAGCAGCCGTCCAGCCAGGGCAGCGAGAGAGTGGAGGACAGTTGGGTCGAGGGTTACAGCTGGGGCCAAGACGACGTGGTGCCAGACACTCCTCAGCTGGGCAGGAGGGGCTCCGGTGGCACTCGGGGTGCAAAGCCCAGCTCCGAGTCTGGGCCTGAACAGCAGTGGACTCAAGTGACCGGCGGGGCAAGTCCGCCTCCCGCAAGCTGGGCTTCAGTGCAGTCTCCGAAAGGCGCCCTCAGCCCTCTGGCCCTGCCTGCCGCTGGGAAGTCTGCCCAGGGTCCTGCCCCCCCTCTCTCGGGGCTCCGAAGGCCAGCAGCTGAGGTGGTGATCGTGGATGACAGTGAAGAGGAGCTGGACCCAGCGCCGCCACCTCTTTCCTGGGACAGCGGCGTGCTGGGGAAGGATCTGCCTTTCTCGGAGGGGGGCAGCAGCAGCAGCTACCTTCTGCCCAGCGCAGGATACAGCAGACCGTCGCCGAGTCCAGCAAAAGCCGTGGGGAAGAGGGGCGACAGCCCTCTGGCCAGGACAGCTGCGCTCCGCTTTGGAGAGGCCGAGGTCTCCGGGAGCAGCTGTCAAGGGGGGGCTGCCTGGGATGGAGAGGACTCTGGCGATGATGACGGCCTGCCCCTGGGTCAGCAGCTGCCTGCTTCGCTGCCTCTTCAGAAGACTCCTGGTGAGTCCGGGGGGGGGGGGAAGCTGGGGGCCTTAGATGGCTTGGTGCACAGATGGCTTGGTGCACTGGCTCCCACCATTCTTAAAAGCTGTGGTCGGGGTGTAACCAGGAACTGGGAGAGTTCTGTCTGGGCTCTGTTCTGACCTCTCCACCCTGTTCTCCTCCATGCCCTCCTTGTGCCTGCTTGCCCCCCAGTCATTCCTCCCGTCCTACACATCCTCAGCTTGTCTCTCTGCTGCATTCAAACACCCCTTTTCTCCAAAAGCCACCCCTCGCTGTAGCCTTCTTGGCCACCCGCCGCTTAGTCTCTCGTCTGCCCTCTGTCTCCAGGCAAGAGCTGTTTCCCTTCTGCTGTCTCGACTTTCTCTCTGCTCCTTCTTGACTCCCTCCAGTCTGGCTTCTGCACGTTGCACTCCATGGAAATGTGTCCTTGCAAAACCATCAACGGTCCCCCGTACTGCCAGATTGAAAGGCCTCTGTCCTCATCCAGGGCGAAGTCTCTCCTCCTCTTCCTGATCTCTGTCAGGATCCCTCCAGGCTCTGTTCTTAGCCCCTTGTGGTTCTCCCTTTCATAGGCGGCTTGTGCTGTGTGTGTGTGTGTGTGTGTGTGTGTGTGTGTGTGTGTGTGTGTGTGTGTGTGTGTGTCTCCTTGGGCACTGCATGGTGCCGCCCCCCCAGGGGAGCTGCAGAGTGGAGGGTGGGGGAGAGGGGCTGGTTGGCAGAAATGGCCTTGCAGTCAGCCTGGCCACCATGGCCTAAGCCCGTTGCACACTCTGACCATTGCACCCACTGTCTTCTGCCACAGAGCTGGCCTGCCGGACCAGGGAAGTGCCCTGCACAACTCCACTGACCCCTTTGCCGTCTTACTCCATCATGGAGACTCCAGAGCTCAAGAAGGAGTTGAGCAGGTTAGTGCTGTCCGGGAGGGAGAGAGCGAATGAGCGAGCGAGCAGGGTCCTCCTCCTCCTCGCTGAGAGCCACAGGTGGCTGGTCACTCCGCAGCTCTGACCTCCGCCTCCTTGTCGCAGGTTTGGAGTCCGCGCTCTCCCCAAGCGGCAGATGGTGTCAAAGCTGAAGGAGATATTTCAGTACACCCACCAGAGCAGGAAGGCCGACACCCAGGACAGGGCCGCCGCCTCCCAGCCAGCCTCGCGCTGCAACCAGGCGAAAGCAACCCAAGCAGTGGTTGCCTGCAGTACCCCTCGTAAGCAGCGGTCCAGATTGACTGAGCCCCTTCAGGGTGGCCAGGAGGGTGGCAGCTGCCAGGATCCGTCCAGAGCAGGTGCTGGTGGAGGGCTTGGGCAGCGGGCGGAGCTGCACTGTCCGCAAGAGGGGTCAGGACGGCCGGACGGGGCCACGTTCTCGCCAGCAAGACTTCCTACTGCTGGCCCAGTCCTCCCAGCTTCCCAGGAGTCCGTGGAATCCTCCGTGTCTGGAAGTGATGCTTCCTTGGTGTCTCAGAGGTAAGGGGACGACAGCCCCAACCCCCTTTGGGCAGGAGCTGCTGCTGCTGCTTCTGGTAAGACTCGGGGCGGCATGTTCTCGGCCTCTGGGCAAGCCAAAGGCTGTCCCAAGAAAGGCGACCTGCGGCTGACCACATGTGCAGAATTTGTCTTGGTTTTGTTGATTGGGGGGGGGGGGGACGGCACAGAGACCTCACCTATCCAGCCCTCTCCACTCCTCTGAATATCCAGCTGGTATTGCCCACCAACTGTCAAGCATTGCTTTGCTCTTAGGAGGGCAAGCGATGCTTTTAGAAAGAAAAATGGAAGGAGTTCAGGAAGAGGAATTCTTGGCCATGTCTGTTGTTTTTCTGCTCTCGTTGTGGTGTGGCTTAGGCTGGGCTAGGCAGGGGGCTTGAGGGCGTAGCTGCTGCTGCCGCCACCTTGGGCAGGGAGTCGTCCCGTCCCCCGAAAGAGCTGGGGAATCAGTTGGGCTGGTCCTCAGCCTGTCATAACTCTTCCTTTCCCCCCCTCTCCTCCCAAGTTCTTCTTTAACTGAATTTGAGGCCAGCATGCTGGCAGAGGAAGAAGAAGAGGAGGAAGGCATCCCGGCCTCTCAAGCAGCAGCGCGGGAGGCAGACAAGCTGGAAGCCCTGCGGCGCTACATCCATTCCAAGCCCGCTCTTTCTCGCCAGATCTTGCTGTACCAGCCCTTTGAGCTGGCGGGGCTGCAGGCAGAGTTGAAGCAGAACGGCATCCGGATTGCGCTGGGCAAGCTGCTGGACTTCCTGGACGCTCACTGCATCACCTTCACCACTGCAGAAGCCCGGCGGGAGAAGAACCGGGAGAAGCAGCAGAGGCCCAAGAGGAAGGGGAGGAGGAGGCGCTGCTAAGGGGAGGCCAGTGCAGTGGGTTGGAGGACCGCTGGGCGTTTGAGTTGTCTGCTTCTGCGTGACCTGGGCTGCTGTGCTTTGGGGCTTGGCGCCTGCCTTGTGCCCCCCGCAGAGTGGTTTTCCTGCGGCCTGGGTTTGGGCTGGCCAGGCAGGACATGAATGTCAACAGGGAGCCCAAATCGTTCTTCCCGCCAGAGTGAATGTCTTCGATATCAAGATTCTGTACAGGTGTGTTGCATAGACCTATCCATAAAATAAACCAGTTTTGTAACGACTGCAGTGTGTGCACCTGGTTAGGAGATGGGAGGCAACCACAGCTTCAGCAGCACCCCTTCCGTGCTGGGTAGGGGCGAGCGATGATGGAATACGCCAGTTAACGGTGCCTTGCAACTAAGCGGTTGCAAAAGCTGCCATGAAGGCGGCAAGGGTCTGTGTCTCTTAAAGGGAAAGGAGCTTGTTCATCTCCTTCTAACCTGCCTTCCTCCACTTAGGTGGATGCCCAAGCAGGGAAGGACTGCTGAAGGGCACCCGTCTGTGGTTGCCAACCCTGATGTGTGAACTCTAAATAAGTAAAACGCTTTCAACATTCCTACATGGATTTTAAAGAACAGAGTACAGCACGTAGTAAAGACTTCAGTCATTTATATCACTTTTAAGCTACAATTTTATATGCAATGGGGAAAAAAGACACACATAGTCCAAATACAATGTTGAAAACAGCATTTTCCAACAACAAAAAATCCCAACCACTGTGTTAAGACCGTATATGTGAATTTGAGGACCATCCTTCATCTATAAACAGTTGAACGATATGCTATAGAAGTAAAAAAATGAGTTTGCTTTTCCCTCCTTCTGTACAGTGATCCAGTCTTGAGTTTTTCCTATTTGTTTTAGTTAAGAGAGCTTGTACCATTTATACTTTAGTTGCTTTTCCTCATTTCAAATTTCACATTAAAGAATTAAAGAAAATAGGCTTCTTCCCTTTTAAAATCAGCACAGCTCAGGAAGTGATCGTTCCTCTTTTTGTTTTAAATCTAAAGCCAGTTTTTCATCACAGCAACAATTTCTACACCTGCAACGTGTGTGTACATGCGCAAAAGTAAGTTCCTATCTCTTCCAGGGGCAGTAATACTTCAGACACCTTGCAGGTGTGTTTGGTATGGAATAAAAAAAAAAATCTAGACAAAACAGCTGTCCTTTCGCCATCCCTGAATTGCACTAACTGGTGTCTTTTCCAGTGGCTGTTGCTGGTGTCTCTTCTGCATCTCCTTGTTAAGACTGTGACCCCTTTGGGGACAGAGACCAATTTAATGTGATGTGTTTTTGCTATGTAAACCGCTTTGTGAAGTACTTTTTGTTGAAAAGCGGTATATAAATATTTATTAATAATAACCCCTGAGTTGCACTCATTCTGAGCAAGTCCAAGACAGAAGCTCAGTTTGGAAACCGAGTTCCCCAAGGGACACAAGCTGTCCAGGCTTTGGCTCAGAATCTGTAGCATCAAAGGGAGCTCCTGAGTGTGCCAGAGTGTGGCTCCCACAGGCACGAGAAAGCTGCCAGTCTGAAGTCACAAAGGGTGCTGTAGTAGCAAGAGCATCCCCTGCAAAGGGAAAAGTTCACTTCTCAGAACCTTTTGACAGTATTTCAGCTAAAGCTGAACATGCAACATGCAGCAGTAGATATTTATTTCAGGGGTTCTCAACCTGTGGTACGAGTACCCCTAGGGGTACGCGGATCATCAGACGGGTACCCGAGAGGCTTCCCCTTATCAGCTAAGAACAGCTGATTGTCGGCGCCCAGAAGATTTTTTATTTTATTTTTAAGAAAATTGCCCCCAAGCCCCCCTTTCTGTCTTTCTGATTTTGTGTTGGGCCTTCCACTCACATAGTTAAATTATATATTTTTTCACATTAAAAATTGTTTTAATACTTTATTTTTAAATTATTAATTAGCTAATGAATCAGTTAATTAACAGGGGTACTTCAGAAAATTGGACCATGATAGGGGTTAAGGTTAAGAACCCCTGATTTATTTTATATTGCACCTTTCCCACACCGGAGCAAATGCCCAAGGCATTTACAATTTATTTACCATATTTCTATCCAGCCTTTCTCCCCACGGGACCCAAGGCGGCTTACAAAAATACAAATAATACAAATAAGTGTAAAGTGTTATTTACAATGCTCTATAAAAACACTTTACAATAACCAAAATTAAAAACCTTTTGGGTTCAGCTATCCAGACCAAAGCAAGGCAGCAAAATGAAACACCACACGCACAGGCAATTCACCAACCCATCACTCAAACGCCCGACAAGATGAAGACTTTATTATTATTATTTTTTACAGTATTACACAAGTTGTGAGCTGCTGAGCTCTGGGAAGTTTGTCTCTTCCACTCACCTGGTGGACCACTGTGCCTGGGCAGGGGTGGCCTTAGGCTTCATGGGTCGGAAGCTGCATAGGACAGAGGTCAGGAAAAAGTGAGTAGGCCTTGGGAGGAGGGTGGTGGTGGGGGTTCAGAGTACAGGTGGGCCCCCATATCCACTGATTTGTTATCCACGGTTTCAGTTATCCACGGATCGTGGGGACACCCCCCCCCAGGCTTTTACTTTTTCCCAGTAAGCTTTGTTTCTTCCTTAAAGAAACAGGAGAAGCAGCCTCTGGCTGCTTATTACAGGCAAGTAGAACGAGACCAAGTACTAGAGGGGCTCTGCAAGGTTAACAGAAACCTTGCAGAGCCTCTCTAGGACTTAGTCTCATTCTACTTGCCTGCAATGGAGACTGCTTCTCTGTTTTAAGGAAGAAACAAAGCTTGCTGAAAGAAAAATAAGAGCTGGGGGGGCAAGCATGCCTGCCTGCAGGGGAGGCAGGGTGGGGGGGCCCTCAGGAAACCATGGAGGGGGTGTTCGCTCTTATCTACGGTTTCAAGTATCCACAGAGAGGCCTGGAACATATCCCCAGCGGATATGGGGACCCACCTGTATTGGAAATGTGTTGCATGGAAGTCCATACACAAAAGCATTGGAGAGCTTCTTTATTCCTTACAACACTGCTTAAGGTAAAGGTAAAGGTAAAGGTGACCCCTGACAATTAAGCCCAGTCGTGTCTGACTCTAGGGTGTGGTGCTCATCCCCATTTCAAAGCCAAAGAGCCAGCATTGTCCGAAGATGCCTCCGTGGTTCTTGTGGCCGGCGTGACTCTCCTTGCCGCAGCGCGTAGCATGCAGCTGGAACACGGAACGCTGTTTACCTTCCCGCAAGCGGTACCTATTTATCTACTCGCATTGACATGCTTTGGAACTGCTAGGTTGGCAGGAGCTGGCCAAGCAATGAACGCTCACCCCGTCGCGGGAATCAAACTGCTGACCTTTCGATCAACAGCTTATGATGTTTTTTCCGGCTTGGTGAATACTCAGTTCTAAGACTCATTCAGTAAAGCAGCGGGGAAGAGACCAATTCTAGGTTGACGTGCTGGGTTTACAAAGAAATCATAGCAAGTAATCTTGGCCTTTTCCTGCTCAGGCCAAAGCAAGGACTAAGACTTACTAATAGTACCTACCTGTTATTACTACCTAACCGTAGTATTGTTCCCATGGAACAGTACACAGCTGTTTGCCATAGCAGCACAAAGTCTGAGGAGAAAATTCATACTGCAAAAGAAGAAAATCCAGAGCAATCCATTTGCTAGATTCAACTACTGTACTATGGTATATGCTTCCTCCCACCCCCACCCCCACCCCCACCCCTCACTCTCTGTTGACTGCAGCAGTAGGTATTGAGCTGAAGGAGGAAGATGGTCTGAAGCCGCTCAGGTGTGTGTCAGAGGCCCTGCTCCAGGTCCCACCACCTTCAGAGGGGAGGCAGGTATGTGGCTACTGGAGAGAGGGCCCTTCTGGGAGGATATCGTAGCTGGAGAATGCAACTAAGAGACCCTCAGATGTTTGGTGCTGCCTTTCCAGTCTTTGCAGCACTGGGAGAAGAATATGTTATGCTCCTGAGCTTCTAAGAGAAGGGTGGTCTTATGCTCTCTGGTTCTCTGCATGTTTATTCTTTTGTGATTTAACCATTGTATTGTTAAATGTAGAAGACTCATTTTAAAATTTAAAAATAAGCATTTACATTAAAAATACTTTTTTGGTAATTAAGCTCAGAAATATTCAATGTTGAATGAAAATCAGTAAACAACTTGGGACCATCTCCTTCCATGCTCCTACCTACCTACCTACACACACAGAGAGAGAGAGAGAGAGAGAGGACTGCGTAACAGGATTTATTTCTTGTTCAAAGACCTCAGGAAGCTTAGTGCAAAATCTGTAGCGTCTTGATGCCTTAGATGTTAACACAGGCGTTTTTAAATATTAGTCAGACATCAGTCACATACTGACATGCCTCATGGTATTGCCCTGTATCCACTTTGTGTTTAATTGTGGAAAGGTATGGGATTCTTCATCTTCTTCACCATGTCAAAATAAGCCTCCAAACGAGAAGAAGCCAATGTCTGTAAAGAGCATCCCTTTTCCAAACTGTAGAATAATCCAACTTCTCTCACCACAGAGTGTGGATCAACCTTAGCACACGTTTCACTTTTCCCTGTAAAAGAAAGTCCACATAGACCTCCCACTATACTAGTCCTTATTAATCACCTTATTAAGGTAAAGGTGACCCCTGACAATTAAGTCCAGTCGTGTCCGACTCTAGGGTGTGGTGCTCATCCCCATTTCAAAGCCGAAGAGCCAGCGTTGTCCGAAGACGCCTCCGTGGTCATGTGGCCGGCATGACTCTCCTTGTGCAGCGCGTAGCATGCAGCTGGAGCACGGAGTGCTGTTTTACCTTCCCACAAGTGGTACCTATTTATCTACTCGCATTAACATGCTTTGGAACTGCTACGTTGGCTGGAGCTGGCCAAGCAACGAGAGCTCACCCCGTTGCGGATTCGAACTGCCGACCTTTCGATCGACAGCTTATGGTTCAGCGGTTTAACCCACTGCGCCACCCGCTGGCCTCTAATCACCTTATTAATCACCTCTAAAAAGTGGCACCAGAGGGCGCTTTGCCCTGGCGCTTTCTACACTGAAGACTCTGAGGCGAGGCTGGGCTGAGCTATGCCAGACTGCCGGCGAAGGCTCTGTGACAGAAAACATATCCAGTACACGCGTTTCCTGCAAGTAGGGTAGGGTTCTTACCTAGATTTCTGGACACTCTTCTCTTTGCCATGCTGATTTTGTATCTCCAGCCTATTCCAACTCACAAACCTTTTCCTACAGCCCTAGTGGTGCTGCCCAGAGATGGCTGACCCCCCCCCCCTCACTGAGACCTAAGTATCTAAAGGGATGCTGGGGCCTCATCCTGAGACTGAGAGCAGATGATCAGCCCTGCAGTTCTCTTCTGCTGCAGGATCAGGGCCATCGGTGCACCTGCCACAGGGAAGGGGTGTGGTGGGACCTGGATGCCTTCAGCCTAGGCTTACCAGATCTCCAACCGGGACAGAGTGCTAGACCATTAGGAGATGGAATGTGGGCAGGTGTAGCTTGTTAAACCTTAGAGCACAAACCTAGGCATGTCTACTCAGAAGCAAGCCCCACTGAACACAATGGGGCTTGCTACTGAGTAGACATGCCTAGGATTGTGCTCTAGGACTTAACAAGCTACACCTGCCCACATTCCTTCTCCTAAAGGTCTGTCCCGGTGGGAGATCTGGTAAGCCTACCTTCTGCCCCACCTCTGCCTGCAGCCATGTGGCTGACAGCTGTGCCCAACTCCTGGAGCCCTGTCTGCACTGCTTGAAGCTTACACCTCAAATTTCCTTCCTGGGAAGGAAATGACAAGAGGGACTAGCACCTTTACTGGCCCTTGTGGGACAGCCTGTCAGGGATACCCTCAGCAAGCAAACCTCTCTGCGGAGACTAAAACTCTGCAGTGCATCAGTGGCCCCTGGATGGCTTTGAAATACCACAAACTAGGGCAGAAAGCCCAGTTGGCTAGACTAACCGCCACCTCTATAATCCACCAGCCCTTCTAGCCAGAGAAAGCAGAAAGATTTAGAGGCACTGAGAGCAGAGAGACTTCCAAGCCACAATGCCTGTATCTCCCCCCAGCACTATGAAGATACAACAGTGTGACCTGCTCTGTGGTCAAGACTGGACTTAGCTGCGCCAATATTCCCACTACAGTAAGCGCACAACAGAGAGGCATATGTTATAGTTTATTAAAAGACAGCAGCAAATTTAGAATACAGTTTGGAATGAAATACCCGGCACAAAACAACAAAGCTAACCTCCTAGCTCAACATTGCTGATGTCGCCTTTCAGCGCAGGTCCAGAGCATACATAGAGTTCTTCCACATCAGCATGGCTGGATGCCAAACTAAAGGCTGATTCAGACTAGCCTTCTGACGGAACGCTTGTCCTGCCGTTTCGTTTTTACTTGCGTCTAGACGTTTGAAACAGGGGGCTGATTGCCGCCTGTTGTCCCTCCTTCTGTCCCGCCTTCCTGAAGAAAGCGCAGCTGTGATTCGTTGAACAGAACTGCGCTCCGATTGGCCAAAAAAGCGACCCTTCTTTGACCCTTCCCCTCTCCCAGTTGGATTTTTGCACTTTTTCCTTTGCCTCCCGCCATTCCTGTTTAAAACAAAGATCCTCGTTACAATTACAAGAAGATCCTCGTTGTTGCCCTCTGTTTTGCGAGACTTCCGCTGAGAAACCTGGAATGAACCCTTGAAAGAAACACCCACGATGATTGGAGGTGGCTGTGTTTGGCATGCCACCACTCTCCTCCCCCTCCCAACTGATTGGTGGGCTGCCGTAAAACGTTAGCACAAACGTTAGCTGAAAAGCGAGCGCTTCAAAAAGATCAACAGGAGCCAACTCTCCTGGCCGCGTCGGAAGCTCATGCTGCGTCAGACGCAGCATTGAAAAAACGGAAGAAAAAGAGGCAAAACGCGCACGTAGTGGCTAGTGTGAATCAGCCTTGAGCCTGGTCAATGGGGGACAAATATTAGGCACCCAAAGGGCTCTTTATAATTTGAGAAAATTCCAACCAATCAACACCCAACCCCCCCCCCCCAAAAGGTCTAGAAGGCAGATGCAACTCAAACGGATGCAGCTTGCTCTTCCCCTCTCCCAACTCACAGCTGAAGAAAATTGTTAAGTAAGGTCCCAGCATCTCTGGCTATGAGAAGGTCACATGAATGCAATAACACAGGTGAACACACACAAATAAAAGTTTCTCCTCCTGCTCCTACGCAGCAGTGACTTGTAAGCGTAGCAAAACCATGATAAGCTTGATACTCTTGACAATTGAATTTCCAGACTTCCCACCCAAAAGGGAGACAAAGCTTGTCACCTCGACAGAGCCCAGATCACCCCAAAAGAGAGCTTCTGGATTCTTCACATCATGGCTTGAAAAGTCAGGCTTCAGACAAGTTGGCAATTCTGCTGCTGCCAACTGTGCTTGATAGACAGTACCAGGCACCATGAGAGCTGGAAGCTAAGCTTGGTGTTCCTAGTGGGGTTTCAGAACACAAGAAGAGCCCTTGTGTTCTGAAACCCCACTAGGAACAGGCCAAAGACCGATCAAGTCCAGCTTCTTGTATCTCACAGTGACCCCACCAGATGCCTCAGGGAGCACACAAGACAACAAGAGACTCATATCCTGTGGCCATTCAAATGAGAAGAAACTAATGTCTGTAAAGAGCATCTCTTTCCAAGCTGTAGAATAATCCAACTTCCCTCGCCATAGACTGTGGGTCAACCTTAGCACACAGTAAATACACTTTTTCTGTAAAAGAAAGTCTGCACAGCCCACCCACTATACTACCCCTTCTCAAATCAACTGGTCCTCTAATTCAGAGTTGCACTGGGATGGGGGTTTGGCCTGGTTCTTGAGTCAGCATTTAGAGATATGCTACCTCTAAACCCCAGAGGATGCATATAGTCAACATGGCTTGTGACGTGTGATGGACTTTTCCTCCATCAATCTGTCCAACCTCCTTCGAAAAACATCTAGGCATTCAGGTGCCATCACTACATCATGTAGCAAGGAGTCCCACAGATTAATTACTCACTGGGTAAATAAATTTATTGTGTCTGGTCTAAGTCTCCAAACACACAATATTAGTGGATATCCCCTCGTTGTGGTGTTGTGTGAGAGGGCAAAGATGCTCCCTCTATCCACCCCATTCAAGGACCCTCTGGCTTCCTCTGATTTTGACTTTTAGGGTCGTCTTGATGTGTTTTATGCCGCTCTCTTTTGGTCATTATATTATTAGACTTGTTTAATCTCACAAGAATCAGCAGAGAGCTGGAAACCTGAAGAAAGGGGCCACACCTATCAAAGATCTCCCTGAGCAAGCCAAGAGTCCTGTTATGGCAAAAGGCCATTGGTTTGCTGGAGACCTCCAGGTGGGGCATACTAAGAGCAAGGCACAGTCCATGGTCATGAGGAAATCGTAGCAGGGCATTCCCTGACAAACTACATTCCTTAAAACACCAGGAGAAGCAACTACTTCATACCCATTTCAACTAAACAATACAGAAATAGTACTGCAGTAATATTTCAAATATCAATTCATGGATGTGAAGAAAGGACACAACTTTTGAAAAGCTTCTCCCACCTGTCAGCATTTATGTTAGTCTCCATTGTGCTCCCTTTTATGCACAATAAAATTTGACTGAGTGGAAAACATCTTTCCACACTCCTGGCAAGTATAGTGTTTCTCCCCTGCGTGAGTTCTCTGATGGGTTGTAAGATGAGAAGTCCAACTAAAGCTCTTTCCATACTCATGGCACATATAGGGGTTTTCCCGTGTGTGAGTTTTCTGATGGGTCGTAAGGTTGCTGTTGCGACTGAAGCTCTTTCCACATTCCTGGCACATATAGGGCTTCTCCCCTGTGTGGGTTCTCTGATGGGATGTAAGCTTGCTGCTGCAACTGAAGCTCTTTCCACACTCCTGGCATGTATACGGTTTCTCACCTGTGTGAGTTCTCTGATGAATTGCAAGGTTGTTAGTGAATCTGAAGCTCTTTCCACACTCCTGGCATATATAAGGTTTCTCCCCTGTGTGAGTTCTTTGATGGATTGTAAGGTTGCTGCCACAACTGAAGCTCTTTCCACACTCCTGGCATATATAAGGTTTCTCTCCTGTGTGAGTTCTCTGATGGACAGTAAGGCTTGTGCTGCAACTGAAGCTCTTTCCGCACTCCTGGCATGTATAGGGCTTCTCTCCTGTGTGAGTTCTCTGATGGACGGTAAGTCTTGTACTGCAACTGAAGCTCTTTCCGCACTCCTGGCACATATAGGGTTTCTCCCCTGTGTGAGATCTCTGATGGGTTGTAAGGTGATAACTCCAACTAAAACTCTTTCCACACTCCTGGCATGTATACGGTTTCTCCCCTGTGTGGATTCGCTGATGGATTGTAAGGCTCCTGCTGCGACCGAAGCTCTTTCCACAATCCTGGCATGTATAGGGTTTCTCTCCTGTGTGTGTTTTCTGATGGACGCTAAGACTTTTGCTGGAACTGAAGCTCTTTCCACACTCCTGGCATACATAAGGTTTCTCCTTTGTGTGAATTCTCCTATGGATCGTAAGATCACCACTCCGTGTGAAGCCCTTTCCACACTCCTGGCACTTATAAGGTTTCTCCCCTGTGTGGGTTCGCTGATGGATCGTAAGTACACCACTTCGACTGAAGCTCTTACCACACTCATTGCATGTATAGGGTTTCTCCCCTGTGTGGGTTCTCTGATGGGTTGTAAGGTGATAACTCTGTCGAAAGCTCTTTCCACACTCCTGGCATGCATAGGGTTTCTCCACCATGTGGGTTCTATGCGGTGAAGAACAAGTCTTCTGCCTCTTTCTTCCAACCTGGTTCCTAACTGATGTTGCTGAAATAAGTAGAGAAATGCAATAAGAGACCAAAACAACAACAACAACAACCTGCCGTTTGTTCAAGAAGTCATTAATCATTTTTTTAGATCAAAGCTGGGCCCCAGAAAAGCCTCAGCACCCTGTAACTGCATGTGGTTTCATTAGTTTGATTTGTTTCTTCAGAGGATGCACTGGAATCTCAGAGAAATAAAGGCCACAACTGGACAGCATGAATAAGAAATGGTAAAAAAAAGCAAATAAATGAAGAAGAATCTCCTGCATTAACAAGAAATTTTAGATTTAGTGGAGATAGGAAATTGTTTTCTACTGATCTCCAGAAAAGGTCTGGATGAACCAGTCAAAGCTGCATCCAGGTCGTGGTTGACACTTGGGCTTCCAGGAGCAAACAGAGTTCAAAAGCACGCCCAGGCTGTGCACGGCTTCCTTTTTTTTTTTTTTTTTTTTTAATATATTTTTTATTTTATTTAACAACAATAAAACACAAGACAATACAATAATAAAAATACTAACTAACTAACTACCTAACTACCTAACTAACTAACTACCTACCTAACAACAAAAATGATACAACAGGGAATGACAAACTGGGGGATATCAACATGACACATTAGGAACACTAACAAGCCGGACATCAATATATCATAGAATGACTCTTTCAACTATTCAATTATACTAACTAAAGTTACCGTCATATTTACTCAATTTCTACCTCCTGCACATCAATACATATAATGATAATATTCTTTTTTATAATAACCTTTCCATCTAATCAAAATAAAATAATTGCTACCACTCTGTTCTCTTACTAACTTAAGTTAGCACCATATTTACTCAATTTCCACCTCCTGGACATCAATACATAAAATAATTACTACCAGTCTGTTCTCTTCTTTACATTTCCATCTCCTAAACCTTAAATTTAAACATCCAAATCCCTCAGATATAAATCTTAATCATTAACTCTTCAATATCTAGTATAATCTCTCAATTTCAATCTCAACTTTTCACTGCTGAGCATATATCAATAAGCGTATATACAACAATATGTTTATCTCTTTAAAACATTACTGATATCATCATATTGAATAAAAACAAATCTTATAAAAACAACAGCGTGCCATATAATATCTCTTCCAAAATCAGAGGAAGCCTCCTCCAAAACATATTAACTTTCCAACAAATACTTTACACTTTCATCAGCATCTTACTTAACTTCTTTGATGTTAACCACCCTCGATAAAATATTTTATATAAAATCCTTTATATAGAAGTTTAACCATTTTATAACCTAAGTTCCAAATCTAATCTTACTCTAATAGATAAATCTCTCAACCTAAATTTATAACCCCAATATCATAATACCTTAACTGTTTCAAAATCCAATGAAAAAATTATAAACTTCATACATATTTATCATACAATCAATTCTTTATATTGTCTATTATGAAAATCTATTATCCACTGTGGTCTGTTCGTTACTTCTAATGTTTTTACCCAGCCAGTTATTTTATCACAAAACTTTATATCTAACCTGTTCCCTTCCTAATTTCTAACACCTCTGCCTCCAGAATCTGCAAATCTTTTATCAACCACGCCATAAGAGTCCAATAGAAATCTTCTCGGTCCTTTGCAAAAAAATTCTGTATTCTAAACATGAAACTTGCTCTCTCCATCTGCAATTTAAAGGTTGCAGCCTCCTGTTGTTCAGACCACTTGTCTAATTCTTCCATAACCTGGATTACTGTAAGTTCTTCTGTTTGCCGTTTAAAGGTTGGAGCCTCCAGTTGTTCAGAGGTCTTATATACTTCTTCCATGATCTGAATTTCTACAATCTCCTCTGTAATTACTGCAGCCCGTGTCTTCAAAAGTCTTGCATCCTGCATCTGCTTCAATTGCATCAATATCTGTTGTCTTTCTCCAGAGGCTTTATTTTGATTTAACAAAAGTATATTTAGAGTCTCTTTTAATTGATTAATGCTGGCCCACATATCTTGCAAAAATTCCATCATCTCCTGCTGCATCGAAAAGCAACTGTCCTGCTTGCAACTTCCAACTTTTCCACTTAAGACACACGAAGCATCACAGTTCACGATCCAAATTAAAACTAATAATAGATTCAAAGCCAAATTCCACTGAGTACATAGTCCCAGACCACATCTTGGCACATTCAGGGTTAACTTCCCAGACTGAATCAAAGGAATGCAGCTCCTTCTGTAATTCAATATGTCTCAGTTTAACAAGCACAGCTCAGACAAAGAAGAGGGAAGCAGAGTCCATGTAAGGGGGGGGAGATCCACCCCTATCCCCTTAGCTTCTTTTAGATGCCTATAAATTTCAGCCTTCCTGTCTTCCCACTCACCGCTCCTCTTCCAGATCAGCAGAGAAACTCTTACTCCAGTCCAAGGTTGGTACGTTGAAGGAGTCTACTTTAAAATAAATCTTTTCCTCTTGTCCGGGTGAGCGGCAACGCGAGCCTTCACAGTCACCAAAATGGTGTCTGCTACAAAGCAGGGACAGAAAAGGGAATACCAAGCAGAAACTGGCTCAATGCCTTGACCAGTTTCCCTCAGTTTGCTCCCCAATCTCTCATCTACATCTCTCCTGATGCAGATGGCCCCGATCCAGCCTGGATCAAGGGAATTCCACTGCTTTGCGGCGCGGCTCCAGAGAGCTCTCTGGAATCACGTCTTCGGTCCGTCGTCCCAGCCCCGCCCACCTGCACGGCTTCCTTCAGAGGGAAGACAACTCCATCTAGGAAAGGTTGAACCTCTCTTTCCAAATGGCCTCTCCTCCAGATTGGAAAGAACCTCTGCTCTGTCTCGATTCAGTGTCAGTTTGTTAGCCCACATTTAGCCCATCACTATCTCCCCTCCAGGCACCAGGACAGACTGTTACTGGCTGTGCTTTTCAGACACTGTACACATTTAGATGAACACCTGGGGCAAAAGTTGGCCAATGGCACAGATCAATGGCTCAGAAGGAAGAGGGAAGGAAGAGAGAGGGTGGAGGTGCAACAAACAAAATGTTATTGTGGGGAGAATGGTACAAAGGCAGGGAAGGGGAATCAAAGTCTAAATGCCATTTTCTTAGCCACTCTTAGGGTTTTGCCCCAAACATAAGCAGTTGCTACATAAAGAGAAGAAGAGAAAGAAATCCCTAAAAGGGAAAATGGCACAGAGGTGGAAAAGAAGAATAGCGAAGGATGTAGGGAAATTAGGAGGGTTACCTCGAGGAACTGGGGCTAAAGAACCAGGAGTCTGCAGTAGGGGAGAGGGAGAGGAAGAAGGGAGGTGCAAAATGTGCCCTTCCTCTAGGCCTGTGGGATATGAAGCCTTTTGCCATCTGTCCACACTTTCAAAGTCATGATAGTGGCCTGGGTTTCATCAAACATTAAGAAGCAGTAATCGTCTCTGGCAAGCACTTCTCAGAGAGCCCTTCACAAACTACAATTCCCAGCATCCTATAAGGAGAGCAGTCACATGGTACACGCTATCCCTAGTCCTTGCCTCGTTCTGTACTCCAGGCTCTCCCTTAAGGATAGGCATTTTTTTTCCCGACCCTGCACATTATAAATGATGATGAACATGTGTCAAATGTAGCCGGAGACTTCTGTCCCCTCCCTGCTCTACTCCCATCTGAGCTCGCACAATGTATGCGGGAATCTTTCTGGCGTTTCATCTCCTGGCACAGAGTAGGTGAGCCCAAACACAAGCGTGAAGTACGCTTCAAGACGTGCCCAGGGACAAGGCATGCATGCATGCATCCAAAGACTTCCTGGCACAATAATATCCACTCCCCTTCCTCGCTGGGCCTTTTCAGTCACCCTCACTCACCTGCTGCTCCCAGGCTGCCCCTCTCTCTGTCGCTCTCCGGTCTTTCGATTCCTTCCATTTTCCGAGCTCTGCAGCAAGGCCTCCCTCTCCTTTTCCGGGTCACAGCAGGGCCTGCTGGGAAATGTAGTCCCTCTACACCCCTAGTTTATCACATTTCTGCCCTTGAGCTTCGCCTTCTCTTTGGTGCATCTCTCCTGCACAAACTGCTGTGTTCCTTGTTCAGATCATGTTTGAAATCATTCGGGTTTTTCCCCACTCTAGCAAAGGAAGTCTCTGCTTTTCCCCTTCTTCTAGGGCCCGCACTGAATGCTTGTGCAGAAATCACTCTCGGCTACTGAGGATCTTTGGAGCAGGGCAGGAGAGCTGCCTCCAGCCCACTCCTGATCGTTGCAGGTCTGTACAGGAAGATGTTCGGCTGGAGGGACCGCCGCCCAGTTATGTGAGGCATCATTGTGGTGGTGGTGGTGGTGGGTTCAGAGAGCACGTCTGGGGCAGGACACGGGCGTGCGTACGTGTGAATGGAAAACCACAGAGAGAATGGAAGAGAAGTACCGGTAGGTGTGTGTGCGAGCGAGCGAGAAACAGAGATGTGCTGTTGGCCTGGCCAGATCTGTTCTGGTTCTCCCGCTTGCCTGTTAGAAGCAGCCCAGCAGGGACACCGACCTCTCTGCCTGTCAGAAGGAGCAACAAATGGGCAGTCGGTGGCTGCATCTCTTTCCTCCCCTTCTCCTCTCATGTCTCCTTCTCTGGATGTCTGGTTCTCTCCCCCTTCCCTTCCCTTCCTCACGCAGCTTAATCTGATTTGGAAGAAAATTCCACTGTTGAGATGAGAAGCCAACAAGGATCTCCGTTCGGAGGCCAGGTCACCACCGTCTTCCCGTGGGGGGGGGGGGCAGTCAGTGTGGGAGGCAGTGATCCGTCTTGGGACAAATACGCTAGATGCGCAGCCACACCGCTACAGAGAACACACGCCGAGTTTCTGTTTGGTTTGGTTTTTTTTACACCAGTTCAACTGCCTCCCTCACCATAGCGCTCCATTCAGATCTTGTCTTGCAAGTAGTCTGTAAAACACACCACCAAACTATACAGGGAGAGAAAACGAAAGCAGATCGGGAAATGCTCCGTACTGGGTGAAGGGGGCAACTCAATGGCAAATGCCACTCATGGTTCACCAGCTTGAAAGAGGTGTGCTTTGGGGCAAAATATTCCACTTCACCTAAATTTGTCTTTAAACCTTTTGGAACAGAAAAATATCTGTTCCTTTGTGTACTCCGTACCTTAGGGTTGCTGATCAGGGTGTGGGGAGGCTGAAATCTGGGCTTAGTCTGTTTACAGCAGAGGCAACTGTCAACATAGCAAAAGTCAGGGGCTGCTGTGAGACAACCACAAACGAGAGGTCTGGGCCCCCAGGCAGCCAGGAGGCACTTGCACCTTCTCGCTTTTCAGCATCCAGACAGCCGGGCAGCCTTTCAGCAGACGGGTCCGGAGACTCTGGTGGGCTCACCTCAAATTCTTCCCTGTGGGTGGCCGAGTGCAGCCATTTCTTCTGCAGCACCAAAAGGACTGAGAGGGAAGAAACAGGAGGCGAGAAAGTGGCCAGGCTGAGCCGTTCTCAGAATCGTGTGTGTGTGTGTGTGTGTGTGTGTGTGTGTGTGTGTGTGTGTGTGTGTGTGTGTGTGTGAGAGAGAGAGAGAGAGAGAGAGAGAGAGAGAGAGAGAGAGAGAGAGACTCTGCCCTGGAGCATCCTGCCCTCCTCTCCAAAATGACAGCTTTGCTCATGAAACATAAGAACGTATGAAAAGCCCTGCTTTTCACCATCCTGGTTTTCTTGACACTCTTTGCCAAGCTGATTATTTATGTATCTACAGCCTATTCCAGAGGTGTCCAGTCTTTCCACATGAAGGCTCCTGGTCCTTTAACGGTTGTACAGGTGAGGGCATTTCAGCAGGTGCAGCTGCCATGATTCTGTCTTCTACACAACTCTTAAGAACGCAGAGGCCCTAATGGTGGAAGGTTGGCCACCCCAGCCCTATTCCAACCCACTAACATTTTCGTACACCCCCAGTGGTGCTGCCCGGAGACGGCTCATGTCATGCCTCTCCCTGAGACCCAAGTCTCTGTCTGCAGTGCTGTCAGAGATGCGGGAGCCTCATCCTGGTACTGAGAGCAGATGATCAGCCCTGCAGTTCCTCTGCTGCAGGATCAGGGCCATCGGTGCACCTGCCAAAGGGAAGGGGTGTGGTGGGACCTGGATGCCTCCAGCCCCACCTCTGCCTGCAGCCATGTGGCTGACAGCTGTGCCCAACTCCTGGAGCCCTGTCTGCACTGCTTGAAGCTTACACCTCAAATTTCCTTCCTGGGAAGGAAATGACAAGAGGGACTAGCACCTTTACTGCCCCTTGTGGGATAGCCTGTCAGGGATACCCCTCAGCAAGCAAACCTCTCTGAGGAGACTAAAACTCTGCAGTGCATCAGTGGCCCCTGGATGGCTTTGAAATACTACAAACTAGGGCAGAAAGCCCAGTTGGCTAGACTGCCGCCACCTCTATAATCTACCAGCCCTTCTAGCCAGAGAAAGCAGAAAGATTTAGAGGCACTGAGAGCAGAGAGACTTCCAAGCCACAATGCCTGTATCTCCCCCCAGCACTATGAAGATACAACAGTGTGATCTGCTCTGTGGTCAAGACTGGACTTAGCTGCGCCAATATTCCCACTACAGTAAGCACACAACAGAGAGGCATATGTTATAGTTTATTAAAAGACAGCAGCAAATTTAGAATACAGTTTGGAATGAAATACCCGGCAGACACAAAACAACAAAGCTAACCTCCTAGCTCAACATTGCTGATGTCGCCTTTCAGCGCAGGTCCAGAGCATACATAGAGTTCTTCCACATCAGCATGGCTGGATGCCAAACTAAGCCTGGTCAATGGGGGACAAATATTAGGCACCCAAAGGGCTCTTTATAATTTGAGAAAATTCCAACCAATCAACACCCAACCCCCCCCCCCCCCAAAGGTCTAGAAGGCAGATGCAACTCAAACGGATGCAGCTTGCTCTTCCCCTCTCCCAACTCAATAGACACAGCCGAAGAAAACTGAACAATGAATGCAGTATCACAGGGGAGCACACACAAAATAGTTTCTCCTCCTACGCAGCAGTGACTTGTAAGCATAGCAAAACCATGATAAGCTTGATACTCTTGACAATTGAATTTCCAGACTTCCCACCCAAAAGGGAGACAAAGCTTGTCACCTCGACAGAGCCCAGATCACCCCAAAAGAGAGCTTCTGGATTCTTCACATCATGGCTTGAAAAGTCAGGCTTCAGACAAGTTGGCAATTCTGCTGCTGCCAACTGTGCTTGATAGACAGTACCAGGCACCATGAGAGCTGGAAGCTAAGCTTGGTGTTCCTAGTGGGGTTTCAGAACACAAGAAGAGCCCTGCTGGATCAGGCCAAAGACCAATCAAGTCCAGCTTCCTGTATCTCACAGTGACCCCACCAGATGCCTCAGGGAGCACTCAAGACAACAAGATACAGTACTCGTATCCTGTTGCCACTCCCATGCATCGGCATTCAGAGATAGGCTACCTATAAAACCCAAAGGTTGCATATAGTCATCATGGCTTGTAACATGTGGTGGAGTTTTCCTCCATCAGTCTGTTCAATCTCATTTTAAAGACATCTAGGCCTTCAGGTGCTAGCACCACATCCTGTGGCAAGGAGTTTCCTACATTAATTACTCACTGGGTCAAGAAATTTATTGTGTCTGGTCGAAGTCTTGATGTGTTTTATGCCGCTCTATTTTGGTCATTATATTATTAGACTGGTTTAACCTCACAGGAATCAGCAGAGAGCTGGAAACCCGGAGAAAGAGGCCACACCTATCAGAGATCTCCCTGAGCAAGCCAAGAGTCCTGTTATGGCAGAAGGCCATTGGTTTGCTGGAGTCCTCCAGGTGGGGCATACTAAGAGCAAGGCACAGTCCATGGTCACGAGGAAATCGTAGCAGGGCATTCCCTGACAAACTACATTCCTTAAAACACCAGGAGAAGCAACTACTTCATACCCATTTCAACTAAACAATACAGAAATAGTAGTAATATTTGAAATATCAATTCATGGATGTGAAGAAAGGACACAACTTTTGAAAAGCTTCTCCCACCTGTCAGCATTTACGTTAGTCTCCATTGTGCTCCCTTTTATGCACAATAAAATTTGACTGAGTGGAAAACATCTTTCCACACTCCTGGCAAGTATAGTGTTTCTCCCCTGTGTGAGTTCTCTGATGGGTCGTAATGTTGCTGCTGCAAATGAAATTCTTTCCACACTCCTGGCATATATATGGTTTCTCCCCTGTATGGGTTCTCTGATGGCGTGGAAATGCACCACTTTGTCGGAACGTCTTTCCACACTCCTGGTATGTATACAGTTTGTCCCATGTGCAAACTGTAAAACATTATAAACATCTATAAAACATCTCTGATGGGTAAAACATTAACCACTCCAACTGAAGCATGGCATGTATAGGGTTTCTCCCCTGTGTGGGTTCTCTGACGGAGGGTAAGGCTTTTGCTGCAACTGAATCTCTTTCCACGCTACTGGTATATATAAGGTTTCACCTATGTGAGTTCTCTGATGGGTTGTAAGCCTGCTGCTAAAAGTGAAGCTCTTTCCACACTCATGGCATGTATAAGGTTTTTCCCCTGTGTGGGTTCTCTGATGGCTCTTAAGAGCACAACTCTGACGGAAACTCTTTCCACACTCTGGGCAAGTATAGGGTTTGTACTCTGTGTGAGTTCTCTGATGGATTCTAAGGTTGCTGTTGCACCTGAAGTTCTTTCCACACTCCTGGCATGTATAGGGTTTCTCCCCTGTGTGAATTCTCTGATGAATTTTAAGTTGATAACTCTGACTAAAGCTCCTTCCACACTCCTGGCATGTATAGGGTTTCTCCCCTGTGTGGATTCTCTGATGTTTTGTAAGGTTGCTGCTGCACCTGAAGTTCTTTCCACATTCTTTACATGTAAAGTGTTTCTCTCCTCTGTGGGTTTTCCGATGGACAGTAAGGCATGTGCTGCAACTGAAGCTCTTTCCACACTTCTGGCATGTGTAAGGTTTCTCTCTTTTGCGACTTCTCTGATGTTTCGTAAGTTGAGTACTCTGACTGAAGCTCTTCCCACACTCCTGGCATGTATAGGGTCTCTCCCCTGTGTGAATTCTCCGATGGGCTGTAAGATTGCTGTTGTATGTGAACTTCTTTCCACACTCCTTGCATGTATAGGGTTTCTCTCCTCTGTGGATTCTTTGATGAATTGTAACTTGATCACTCCGACTAAAGCTCTTTCCACACTCATGGCATATATAGGGTTTCTCCCCTGTATGGATTCTCTGATGGATTGTAAGGCTACCATTGCACTTGAAGTTCTTTCCACACTCATTGCATGTAAAGGGTTTCTCTCCTCTGTGGGTTCTCTGATGGACAGTAAGGCCTGTTCTGCAACTGAAGCTCTTTCCACACTCCTGGCATGTATAGGGTTTCTCTCTTGTGTGAGCTCTCTGATGATTCGTAAGATGAGTACTCTGACTGAAGCTCTTCCCACACTCCTGGCATGTATAGGGTTTCTCCCCTGTGTGAGTTCTCTGATGGGTTGTAAGGTGATAACTCCGACTAAAGCTCTTTCCACACTCCTGGCATGTATAGGGTTTCTCCCCTGTATATATTTTCTGATGGGTTGTACGTTCACCACTCTGAGTGAAGCTCTTTTCACACTCATGGTCTATATGGGGGTTGTCCTGTGTGAGGGGTCTTTGCTGTGAAGAATGAACCCGCTGTTGCCTCCTTCCAATTTGGTTCGAAACCAATGTTGCTGAAATAAGGAGAGAAATGCAATAAGAGACCAGAGGACGACTCTCCAGCTTGCTGGAGAAGTCAAAAGCCATTTCTTTTTTCTAACCAATGCTGGGGCCAGAAAAGCCTCAGCACCCTGTAACTGCAAGTGTCTTCATTAGTTTGATTTGTTTCTTCAGAGTAGGCAAAAGATTCTCAGAGAAATAAAGGTCACAACTAGACAGCACGAACAAGAAATGGTAAAAGAGAAAACAAGAGGACGAATCTCCTGCATTAAGAATAGGAAGTTTCAGATTTAGGGGAGAAAGGAAACTGTTTTCTACTGAGTCAGATGTTCTTCGGAAATGGTCTGGATGAACCAGCCAAAGCTGCATCCAGGTCGTGGTTGACACTTGGGCTTCCAGAAGCAAACAGAGTTCAAAAGCACACCTAGACTGTGCACGGCTTCCTTCAGAGGGAAGACAACTCCATCTAGGAAAGGTTGAACCTCTCTTTCCAAATGGCCTCTCCTCCAGATTGGAAAGAACCTCTGCTCTGTCTCGATTCAGTGTCAGTTTGTTAGCCCACATTTAGCCCGTCACTATCTCCCCTCCAGGCACCAGGACAGACTGTTACTGGCTGTGCTTTTCAGACACTGTACACATTTAGATGAACACCTGGGGCAAATCTATTTCGTGAACTGGGAGCCTGTGCAGTTGGCCAATGGCACAGATCAATGGCTCAGAAGGAAGAGGGAAGGAAGAGAGAGGGTGGAGGTGCAACAAACAAAATGTTATTGTGGGGAAAATGGTACAAAGGCAGGGAAGGGGAATCAAAGTCTAAATGCCATTTTCTTTTTCTTAGCAACCCAGACCATTTCTGGAGAACATCTGACTCGGTAGAAAACAATTTCCTTTCTCCCCTATATCTGAAATGTACCTGGAGACATCTGTCCCATGCAGTTCTTCCTTTTGAGTTTGCACTTTCACATCACAATGCATGCAGGAACCCTTACAGCATTTCCCTCTAGGGCAGCGTTTCTCAAACTGTGGGTCAGGACCCACTTGGTGGGTCAGGACCCGATTTCTGGTGGGTCCCACAGAGCCTCCAATGAAAAGGCATATTGGTGCTGGAAAGATCAGATAACTAATTGCCTCAAGGTCTGAGGTTATTCAAAAACCAGAGAGCTGATTTGCCCTGCAAACATCTGAGCTCCTGCAGTTTGCAAGCTTGTGAAAATACAGGGAGATAAATATTTGAGCGTCTTTTTTTCTGGTGTTTTTTTTCCAAGTCTGTCAATGACAAGTAATGGGGGCAGGTGAAGGTTGGTTCACATAACTAAGCCCCTCAAGCCTTGGGGCTAATCATTAGGGCTGCCTCATTACGAGAAATGGATTGAGTTCTTCACAAATAGATAAATAAATAAAATATTACTTATACAACATAATATTTATTTCTAGATCATTTTTTTAAAGTCTCATAAAGCTAGGTGGGTCCCGACAGAGTGTCATTTTAAAAAGTGGGTCCCAGTGTTAAAAAGCTTGAGAACTACTGCTCTAGGGCAGGGGTTCTCAACCTGTGGTACAGGTACCCCTAGGTAGGGGGTACGCCAAAGCCTGCCCCTTATCAGCATCAACCAGTAGTTAATTACTTGTTAATAAGAACTTAAATGCAATCCCCCCGTCTGTCTGTCTGTCTGTCTGTCACACACACACACACACACACACACACACACACACACACACAGAGTTAAGTAAGACATTTTTCACATTTAAAATTGTTTGAGTACTTTTTATTTAATGATTAATTAGCTAATTAATTGATTTATCCAATTAATTAGCAGGGGGTACTTCAGAAAATTGGACCATGATAGGGGGTACCCGGGCCTCCAAAGGTTGAGAACCCCTGCGCTAGGGCATCTCCTGACATAGAGTAGGTGAGTCCAAACATTGTGTGAAGTATGCTTCAAGACATGTCCGCCTGTGAAGTGCAGCTAAGGAACAAGGCATTCAAAGCCCTCCTGCCACTTCATGGCACAATGTCCCCAGTTTGGGGCTACCCTGGTCATAAAGCGACCCCAGATCTGTGCTAGATCAGAAGGGGAGGATGGCTACTGCTACATCAGGTGTAGCAGCAGCCATGCCCAGGTCATGCAGCCTAGCCACCAACGTCCCCTGGCAACTGCCAATGGATCAGAGACTCCCATGTGGGACATCTATCATTTATGGGCCAAAGGACCCTCCTTACCGACAAAGGTCACATTCTCATAATTGTCCATTGTGACTGCCTCATACAGGCGCCTTTGGTGTTGATCTAGCAGCGCCCACTCTGCACTGCTGAAATACACGGCAACGTCTGCAAATGAAACGGGGCTCTGAAAGAAAAAGAAGAGATTCCCTATCAGCAGGTCAACCCAGGCCATGCCTGTAATTAAAAAGGTGGAGATTTGCCAGCCAGCGAAGAAATTCTGTGTGCTTCCTGCTGCTGCAAAGAGTTGTCTGAGAACGTGGAAGGAGATACTGAAAGTCTCTTTTCTTCTGCCATCTGGCAGTCCCTACAAGAGGAAATACGTCTGTGATGTTTCTCCCTATCGTTTGCCTATTTTTGGAAACATGCAACCCCCCATTAGCTCTGAGCTGTTCGTACATGTTTCTGCAGCAAGCCTTTGTCCTCAGGTTTCATCAAATGGATGTAGTAACCAGTAACGCCCAGCAGATGGCAGAGGGATCCTGCCCAATAAGTAAGCGCATGCCAATCCTTGAGCAAGGGAAGGGTAGGTAGCCAATCCAGGCAGGAAGAGAAGCAAAATCCACAAACAGCAGTGGTTTTTACGCTGCTGAACCTACACAGGACTTTTTGGAGAGTTAGAAATATCTAAAAACATGGAATAAATGGCAAAAATTAGGGGCACACACACCAGGCATTCATCATACCCTGTCAGCCAGGAGGTGAGACCCAAGCTGTCCCCTGCTCATCTCCCTTACCTGGCCTGGATCAGTGGCAGCCATTCCTGCTTCTCCACAAAGACGTGACGGTTTGGTTTGCCTGGACTGTTTCTCCACGATCTGTCAGGGAGGGAGGGAAAGGAGAAGGACTGCAAGACAGTGTCTTAAAGGCACTTTTTTTTATCTTGTATACCTGCTTACTCTCTTGGACATCCTTCTCTGAATTCCTATCTCGTCCTCATTGTGGTGACAGCTGCAAGGGACTTTGGGCAGATTCACGGAGGAAGGTGACAAGTGTAGCTATGGCTGGATGCTGCCCATCTTCAGCTGCAGAGGCAGCCTTGGCTGGAGGAGCGGAGGGAGAGAGGACCTTTGCCTCCCCGCACTTACACTGGTGGGTTCCAGCAATCACCCCGACCCATGGCTAAGACGCACAGAACAGATGACTGAATATGGCAGGCAAGGTGGGGGGTGGCAGTAATCAGGGAGAGGGAGAGAGTCATAAGAGCAGGAAGGATCATGGGGGGGGGGGGCTAAATAAAGCCAGGTGCCTGAGCTGCCAGTCCAACAGGGCACCATGCAGCATTGCAATCCTGTCCTGTAGGCCCTTCTTTGACTTTGCCAGGCTTCCCTAGCACAGCCTGTGCAGTGTGCAAGGCCAAGCGGAGCGCCTTTGCCTCCCGACTCTGGCATCGAGAACCCGCCCCTCCCCTACTGAGACTTCCGTCGCCCCACTCACCTGCCCCAGCTCGCTCGCTCTCGCTCTCTCTGAGTCCCAGGCCTTCTGATTCCCTCCGTTTTTCCGAGCCCTTCAGCAAGACCTCCCTCCCCCTTTCCGGCTCACAGCAGGGCCTGCTGGGAAATGTAGTCCCTGGGTCCAGCAGCCCACATCTGGATCTGGGGCAGGCCATGAGATTGTTTTTGGGTCAGAGAGAAAGAGAGCGCGCGCACGAGAAAGGGGGAGGAGCGGGGTGTGCGTATGTGTGAAAAAATTACAGAGGGGAGAGAAGCAGATGTGCAGCGAGCGAAACAGAGATTGTGCTGCCAGAAGCCAGCACAGTGCTGGCCAGATCTGGCCTCCCGCTTGCCTCTTAGAAGCAGCCCAGCAGGGACACCCACCGACCTCTCTGTCTGTCCAAAAGGAGCAACAAATTGGCCTCTCTGTCCCCACCTCTCCTTTCCTTATGTTTCCTCCTCTAGATGTCTGGTTCTCCCCCTACCCCTTTCCCTTCCTCAAGCAGCTTCATGTGTACTTGGAAGAAAAAAACCACTGTTGAGAGAGAGAGAGAGAGAGAGAGAGAGAGAGAGAGACTCCCAAAGAACTGGCAGAGAATTAAGGCCTCCTTCAACCTTCTTTTTCCCCACTTCTTTGCTGTTTTTGTAAGTCCACCTCTCTCCTTTTTGGTTAATCTTTCCCACTGTTGTCGTAACCATTATCATGGGAAACCTTCTAACTGTTCTGAAATTCTGCATCAGCTCCACCTCTTTGTTGAAGAACGATCTACTCTTTGGATAGTTCTGCAACATATCCAAAATAAATACTCATGAGTAGAGGTTTTCAAAATGGTGTTATTTACCTAACTCAGAAGTAAGTCCATTGTGTTCAGCAAGACTTGGGCTGTAATCCTATCCTTCTCACTGGAAACAAACACCTCGCTCTACATGAGACTCACTGGCATGTAACATGTTTATGTTTATTTTTCACATTTTTATACCGCCCTTCCTCCAAGGAGCTCAGAGTGGTGTACATATTTCCTCCCCTCCTTTTTTGTCCTCACAACAACCCTGTGAGGTAGGTGGGGCTGAGAGATAGTGACTGGCCCAAGGTCACCCACCCAGGAAGCTTCGTGGCTGAGCGGGGATTTAAACCTGGATCTTCCAGGTCTAAGTCCGACTCCCAAACCACTACACCATCCTGTGGCCTCATCCACAACTCAGTTGTGGGCAGGGGCATCGACAGAGGGAAGCGCGCGGGGCGACGCGCGCACAGGGGTGACGCACGCCCCCCGGTACTTACATTTTTGCTGTTTAAGTTGGGCCTGCCCGCCGTTGCATCCGTTTGGCTCCAAAATGAGCCGAAAACGGAGCGGGGAGGGTGCTCTGCTCCTGCGCGTGACATCACGCGCAGGGGCGGAGCCTCTCCCTTAAAGGTGACGCGCGCCCCCGCTCTGGGGTGATGCGCGTCCTTGCGACGCGACTGGTTGTGGGTTCTGACCAACAACCCCACAGCTGGGGTTGGTGGTCAGAAGGGGGGGGAGGGATTAGAATCTGATTTTAAGAGGGGAAGAGTTCAAAACTTGCAAAATGGTGCGAGATTTCTGCCTAAAATCACTTGCATTTTGAAGTTTGCAGTCCAAGCTATGGAAAGGGGTGTTTTTGGCAGACACAGACTACATTGCGCAGCCCCTCGGAAATGGTTTTCAGCTAGGCTGAAACAGATCTCTGGTGGGGGTCGCAGATGTGCAAGTATCTCCAGGAACCCAGGAGGAGAGAACAGAGGCCTATTTCAAAGGCAAGGTTGGATTACCTTAAAGAACATGAGTGGCGAGGAGGAGTCTTTAACGTGTTACCGACTTGAAGCTCTCCTCGCTGCCCAAAGAAACCTGGCTTGGCTGAGGGAGACCTAGTCTGAAATAAATGCAGCAGGGGTGCAACTGCTCCAGAGATCCTGGCATGCTACGGCTGCTGGGAAAGTGTGGAATAGATCCCAAACATGACCGCATGCATGGTGCATTTTTATCCTTGGTAGTACATGAAAGAGGGAAATAAATAGCAGGGGTCACCACCATAGAACTGAAAGGAACTAGTCTCCGGAAATGTCTGGGCTTCTGGATTCACCATGGAAGTCACTTGGGGTGTAGATTGTCTCCCCAGGGCAAAAACAAGGTCTGCCCAAAGCAATCAATGGAGAAATCAAGGATCTGAGTGTAACTGTGACTGAACAAGATAGCTGCAAATACAGTACAGGCTGGTGTTCATTCTCTAACTCTGCTCCTAATATGTGTGATGCGGAAAAGTAATTTTCTTAAGTTTTTAGACACTGAAAAGAATATGCTTGCTTATCAAAGAGGTGGCACACTTCAGGTTTCCAACAATAACTACTTATGGTACAACTCACCAAAATAATCACCTTAAATTCTTACATCACTGACGTATCTCCGTTCCAGTGCTTTATTACCTTATGATGTCAGAGTGTGATGTCACAAGATGAAGTACACCAAGAATCAGATCACAGTTGATCAATTAGTCCAGCACCCTGTTTTGCACAGTGGCCGGTCAAAGGCCTCTGGGGAGCCCAGAAGCAAGGTGTTGTCCAGGCAACAGCAATTGACACTCAGTGTTTAGCTCAGTGTGATGGCCTCCTTGTGACATCACACTCTGACATCATAGTGTTGTCAACTGTCAGTTGGTTCAGCTGTTCAACTGATTCAACTGCCAGTTGGCCAGAGCATCGTCCTGAGAGAAAGTCTTTCATGGTTGACCCTGATTTCACATTTTTCATCTTTACTATTATAAAGAGATTGAGTTAGAGAGAGGAAGAGAGAGGGATGAAGAGAGTATTCGTGATCTTCTTGGTTACTCTAGCAAATTAGTATTGGTGTTGGTTCTAACTTCTAATGATCAGCAGAGAGAGTGTATTTTGGCAGGTATCTCATTCTTTTCCTCCTGTCTGTCTATACTGATTGAAAAGATTATAACATATTGAAAGATCGAAGGATTTCTTAATGGCTTCTACATTCTGGATAGCTCTCATACTTCAGGTAATCTTAGGAAGTTGTCTCTTGCCAGCCAGGGCAGAGTTCTCTGAAAAGTGATGCTCCGGAGGACCAGGTGACATGCTTCAAGGCAGCCGACCTTTTCCTTTGCGGCCAGCTTCTGAATCCCACCAGGTGAGGCATGGCAGTGGTGAAAAGGGCTTCTCTTCTGCGCTGTGATGGGCCCCCCACTTTCCTGAGCAGTGAGACGACTCGGGGGCAAATCTGCTCTCGTTTCCTTGGAGGAGAGAGAGAGCACAGGAGATTTTGTGGCATTTCAGTTATATTTGCTTGATCCACAAATCCTGTATGTACCTGAAAAGATGAGGGTTTTTTCCCCCAGTAGTTTACCATCAAAATGGGTGGGAGTGTTGGCGCTAAGGCAGCTTTTTCTCCTAGGGGCTGAGGAATACCCGAAAGATTGAATAAAACATAGAGAGGAGATCCAAGGATATTTATTTAATATCAGTTTTACATGCATGGACCCAGCCCTTGCGAATGGATAGGCTGGGCAGCGAATAAGAAAATGGAAGCATCCTTTATAGTCCATTATTTCCATATTCATGAAGGGAGGTACAATCCAAAATTACAATAGGACAAACAGTTTACGTGCCATTAGAGACAAAACCCAAGCAAAATCCCTCCTCCCCTTGGAATGCGTCCTTTGTCTTTAGCTAACCCTAACAAACAGGACGAGGGTCTGTGTGATGTTCCTGTAACAGGATTTCTCAGGCAAAGCCAAAGCGTGCCCCCTTATGACATGAGTTATGGATGTTTTCACATAGGGGCCTGTTATCCGGGTACACACTCTTCCTGCATCCATCTCCTTTGTCCTTTTCACCAAAAAGAAAAAGGGGAGTCAAGAATGCACTTTCAGCAAACTTGTAATTCCAAATGGAAAGGGTTCACCCATAAGTCAAAAAATGGAGCCAGGCCTAGCTTAACTAGAAGCCTGTTAAGAAAAAAAAAATGGGAAAAGTTTCCACTTTAAATCTGGACGGGAACAGGAGGGCAGTCTCAAATTTGCAAGAGCTGCCAGTTCTGCTGCCACCCCCAGGAACAAAGGCCCCAATGATAGGATGGGAGCCCCTGGGCCTGCCACTGCCAGGAAGGACCTCAAGGAATCGTACACCAGACATGAGGTTAAGGTTGGATAAAGCCTCACCAAGTCCTTTTCACGCCCCTTTATTTGCTCTGAAGGCTGCTGAAAGCATCTTCCCTTGCTGTAAATACTGGAAGCTGAAGTCAGAACCTCTTCTTCTTTCAAAGGGCATTTTGGGGGGTGGAAAGGTAGAGGTGAATCTGCCGGTTTCCCTCATCCCTGATTTATTAGGACGTTTTGTGTGTGTGCTTTTCTTTACAACAAGGCTTATTTGTCTTAGGCCAACTCTGTGCTCATTAGACTGAGTATTGGGGGGGTGACTGATCCCAGTGGCATGGCAGGGGCAGTACACCAGGAATCAGATCACAGTGGATCGATTAGTCCAGCACCCTGTTTTGCACAATGGCCAAAGGCCTCTGGGGAGCCCAGAAGCAAGGTGTTGTCAAGGCAACAGCAATGGACACTCAGTGGCAAGTTTTGCTCAGTGTGATGGCCTTCTTGTGACATCGCACTCTGACATCATAGAGTCAATTGTCAGTTGGTTCAACTGTTCAACTGGTTCAACAACTGCCAGTTGGCCAGAGCATCGTCCTGAGAGAAAGTCCTTCATGGTGGTTGACCCTGATTTCACGAAAGTGGGAGTCTAATACGCGTTGCCTTCGCCCCACAGCCCCCACTGAATGGCTCCGAAGGTGAGGGGGCGGGGCCGCCTCGTGCCGGTGAGTAACGGAGGTCAGCGCGGTGTGAAACTTAGCGTTCCGCCCCACCTCCAGCGACGCCACTGCTTCCACTGTTATAAAATGGCTGCTCACAGAGCATACCGCGCTACATTGGCAGCCATTTTGGGAGTGCTGCCCCTAGAGGCGGCAGTACTCCGTGTTCCTGGTTCCTGCCATCCCCACTGGAACAGGTAAGGCAATGGCAGGGGCAAGGGTGAGCAGGGAAGGTCGAAACTGGGCAAGAAGGGGAGGAACGGGGGGGGAGGAAGTCTGCAGGAAGGGGTGGATCCGGCAGCAATGGTGCACAATGGATCCTATTCCCTCTTTTAGCAGCCTCTCCACCGCTTTCTTCTCCTTGGACGTGCTCCAACTACAGAGCTGGCACAGGTCCGAGGAAACCCATGGAAAGGCGGGAAGTTTATGGGGAGGTAAGGGGAAATAATTCCCCTTTCCCCTCTGAAGCCTCCAGATCTGCCCCCCCACCCTCCGCTGGATACGGCACACTCATTTTTGGCTCAGCTGCGGGGGGGGGGGGAAAGAAGGTTAGGATTGGGCTCTTAGCCATAGCTGGGATTAATCTCTTCAAAAGCTCTCTGTGCAGGTGACCATCCCCAAAACTCTGGAGTGTGAACTCCAGACATTCATTGCATGTGGTGTGAAGGAAGCAATTTCGTTTGTCTGTCCGGAATTGAACACCAGTCCCCTTTGGTGGATGATCTTGAGTTCTTCCATTATGAACCGGGGGGGGGGGGTGTCTCCCCATTGAGGCTGCACATTTAAGCCCCGCTGAACACAATGTGAGTTCCTGTACTTCTAAACAGACATGCTTAGGACTGTGATGTTAGAAACTTTTTTCAAAGCTAAGAAGTCCCCAATGCTTTAGTCTTTCTGTGTAGAAAAGGTCCTCCACCCCTACCCACCCCCGATTATTTTGGTTGCCCTTTTTGGAAGCTGTGCTATATCATTTTTGAGATGGAGCAACCAGAAGTGTATTACAGCAGCAGATCCTAAACTGTCGCAACCTGATTTTTGGTGGGTTGCGAACAGCCTGCCACCTACATAAGAAGAGCCCTGCTGGATCAGGCCAAAGGCCCATCTAGTCCAGCTTCCTGTATCGCACAGTGGCCCCACCAGATGCCTCTGAGAGCACACAGCCAACAAGATAACCTGTTTCCTGTTGTCACTCCCTTACACCTGGCACAGAGAAAACCTCATTCTAAAGCCAGGAGGTTGCTTATGGCTTGTAACCTGTTCTGGTCTTTTCCTCCATGAACCTATCCAAACCCCTTTTATAGGCCAGGTGCCATCACCACCTCCTGTGGCAAGGAGTTCCACAGTTGAATTACACACTGGGTGAAGAAATATTTTCTTTTGTCCGTTCTAACTCTCCCTCCACTCAATTTTAGTGCATGTCCTCTGGTTCTGGTGTTGAGTGTTGGCTCAACTGCTGGGTTGCTGAGCTTTCACATATTTTTGATGCGAACAGCCAGCCGCCTGAGCCTCTACCTCTGTTTTCTCAGTGAGAACATGACGCAACAAGGCCCAGAGCAGCCAACGCTGCGGAGCAGAGGCTCTGGTGAGTGGCTGTTTGCGTTAAAAAAAACCAAGCGAAATCCTATTCCCTCTTTTAACAGCCTCTCCACGGCAACTGGAATGTTTTGGTGGTGACGTGATGATGACGTTGCACATTCACTCCGCTTGGAGAATTCTTTTTGGAGTGCTTTGTAGTCTTCTTCCCCTTCCTAAATAATCAGACGCAAGTCACAAACGTGTGACCACGTAACCACAGACATTAGGAGGACATTCAACAGCACTGTCACCATACATACCCTTGAGGGTCCCAACTGCTTCCTTCTCTCCATTGTGAGAACTGTCCCTTTTTCCTCTCTCCTACTTCCTGCTGAAGACCCAGCCTCTTATCCCATGATGGCAAAGTTCACTCAGAAGCCTTTGGAGCCTTAGTCCGGTTCAGGCGTTCAAAAGCTATGAACATTTTACCCATCTGAGGCAGCAGGAGTGACAGGGTGAGGTCCCCTCCATTGGCTTGGCTGAAACCAATGGCAGTTTGGCTCCTTCCCTCCAGAACTGTCTTCATTAGCAGCTATTCTGACCTGGCTGCACCTGAGAGACAGGAAGGCAGCGAGACTCACTCCAGAAACTGCCATTTGGCTCCTCCTCCTCTCAGAACTGTCACTCTCAGTGGACATTCCAGCTGGGCAGGAGAGCAATTGTGTAATATTAGGTAGGAACGGATACCTGCATTTGCTGGCTTCCAACTCTCTCCCCAACCCTCTTTCCTTTTGTATTCAATATGTAGTCTGCCATTATTTTCAGTTGCAACCTGCATTGGCAGTATAGACATTCTCTTTATATGCAAATTCGCTACCTGCAGATTTTCTTATCTGTGAGGGGCAGAATTGCCACCTACCTCTCCATATCTGCGGTCTGCTCTCCTATCTGCGATCTTGTCAGGGCCATTGTTCTTGCAGGTGAGTGTTTAGCTTTTTTTGTGGGTTGCTCTGGGAGCAAATTTCTCTGCCTTGCTGCACTTACTGTAAAAGGTAATCTCTCTCTTCTGAAGTTGCTGTGTGTGTGTGTGTTTTCTGCTGAATGCCATTTGCAACACAATGGGAACTGTTGGCTAACTTCTGATCTTTTCCTCTTAGGGCTGCAGAGGGAAGGTGAGGCTTTGCCCTCTTTAGTCTGCAAACCAAGATGGGGAGAGAGGGGTGCAGAGTATCCAAGCCAGGGCAGGACAGAAGTAGAGCATATATGTGTGTGAAAAGCAACACAGAGAATGGAAGCGAGAGAGAAAAGGATGTGTGCTGGCTGGCTAGATCTGTTCTCCCGCTTGCCTGTTAGAAGCAGCCTAGCAGGGATAACACTCTGCCTGCCCAAAAGGAATAAACAAATGGGCAGTCGGTCTGTCCCCACCAATCCTTTCCTCTCATGTCTCCTTCTCTGGATGTCGTGTTCTTCCTCACCCCTTTCCCTTCCTCACACGTACTTGGAAGAAAATTCCACTGTTGAGAATTAAGGCAGAGAATTAAGACCTTCACATTTCTCTTTCTCAGCTTCGGTGCTGGTTTTGTAAATCCTTCTCTCTCCTTTTAATTACTGTATAACCTTTCCCATTGCTGTCATAATGGGAAACTTTCTAACTGTTCTGAAATTCTGCATCAGCTCCACCTTCTGCTCCTTTGAGCATTCTTCAACAAATCTCAAACATAAATACTCACTGGCATGTTCATTTCAAGCTGAGGAAAGAGTACTTGCAAAATGCACACCAACTGCTGCTCGTGATCTGTACAAGAGGAAATGTAGATTTGCCCCCAGGTTACTTTCAAGCAGACTCCATGATCTGCAAAAGGAAAAGCATTCCGGCTGGCAGATCCACTTGAAATGAAAAGTACCACACCATGGATTTCAAGCCACAATTCCTGCAAACCCAAAAAACAATCATCTGCCACCGTTGATTTCAAGCCACAAACCGGTCCGCAGAAGTACTCGATTGCAACTCAAGAGCCTTTTAATGGACCCAATAGAAATCAATGGAGAAAACAAGCATTAGGGCATGTGGTCTGGAGGTTGAGCTGTCGCCTTGCCTGAAAATGTTAAGCAAGATCGGTTGCACCTTCCCTAGAGTTTAAAAGAGTGGCTGTTCAGTGTGGTTCTGAAACTAGTCAAGAATTCTGTTAGGCCCCTGAACAGCATCCCTTTGGCTTGCACGAGAATTCCCAGTTGGGCAAACTAAGAGCAAGGCCCAGTCTCTAGCCTCTACGAAATAGTAACACAGCATTCTTTCACCAACTTTATTCCTTAAATGAGAATCAGCCACCTCATACACATTTCAAATGAACATCGGAGAAATAGGAATTTTTCAAACATCAATTCTTGGATGAAGTAGAAAGGAAGTCAACTTTCAACATGCATCCCCTCACCTGCCAGCATTGACGTGGTTACTCTCCAGTGTGTTCCCTTTTATGCATAATAAGATCTGACTGACCAGAAACACTGTTGCCATAATCCTGGGATATATAAGGTTTCTCTTCTATGTGTGTTCTCTGATGGGTTGTAAGGTCAAAACGCTGATAAAAGGACTTTCCACACTCCTGGCAGGTATAGGGTTTCTCCTCTCTGTGGGTTCTCTGATGGGATCTTAGATGGCTGCTACAACTGAAACACTTTCCACACTCCTGGCACTTATAAGGTTTCTGACCTGTGTGGAGTCTCCGATGGATCATAAGGACATAACTCTGACTAAAACTCTTACCACACTCCTGGCACGTATAGGGTTTCTGCCCTGTGTGGATTCTCTGATGGGTCGTAAGGTTGCCACTCCAACTGAAGCTCTTTCCACACTCCTGGCACGTATAGGGTTTCTGCCCTGTGTGAGTTCTCTGATGGGTCGTAAGGTTATAACTCCGACTAAAGCTCTTTCCACATGCCTGGCACGTATAGGGTTTCTCCCCTCTGTGAGTTCTCTCATGGGTTGTAAGGCTGCTGCTACAGGTGAAGCTCTTTCCACACTCCTGGCATATATATGGTGTCTGCCCTGTGTGGATTCTCTGATGGGTTGTAAGATTATCACTTCGACTGAAGCTCTTGCCACACTCATGGCATGTATAGGGTTTCTCCCCTGTGTGAGTTCTCTGATGGGCTGTAAGGCTGCTGTGGCCACTAAAGCTCTTTCCACACTCCTGGCATACATAGGGTGTCTCCCCTGTGTGGATTCTCTGATGGGTTGCAAGGCTACTGCTGCAACTGAAGCTTTTTCCACACTCCTTGCATATATAGGGTTTCTCCCCTGTGTGGATTCTCTGATGTATCATAAGGCTTTTTCTGCAACTGAGGCTCTTTCCACACTCCTGGCACATATAGGGTTTCTGCCTTGTATGGATTCTCTGATGGGTTCTAACATTGCTGCTGCAAATGAAGCTCTTCCCACACTCCTTGCATACATAGGGTTTCTCCCCTGTGTGAGTTCTCTGATGGGTCGTAAGGTTATAACTCCGACTAAAGCTCTTTCCGCACTCAGAGCACATATAGGGTTTCTCCCCTGTGTGAGTTCTCTGATGTGTTGTAAGGTCATAACTCCTACTAAAGCACTTTCCACACGCATGGCATATATAGGGTTTCTCCCCTGTGTGAGTTCTCTGATGGATTGTAAGTTCGAAACTCCTACTAAAACTCTTTCCACACTCCTGACATGTATAGGGTTTCTCACCTGTGTGGGTACTCTGATGAGATGTTAGATGGCTACTACAACTGAAGCTCTTTCCGCACTCCTGGCACATATAGGGTTTCTCACCTGTATGAGTTCTCTGATGGATCCTAAGGCTGCTGCTGCAACTGAAGTTCTTTCCACACTCCCTGCATGTATAGGTTTTCCTGCCTGTGTGGTTTCTCAGATGGGTTGTAAGGTCTTTTCTGGAACTGAAGTTCTTTCCACACTCCCGGCATATATAAGATTCCTCCCCTGTGTGACTTCTCTGATAGGTTGTAAGATTGTTGCTGCAAATGAAGCTGTTTCCACTCTCAGGATACATATAAGTCTTCTCTGTGTGGGTTCTTTCCTGTAAAGAGCAAATCTGCTGCCTCTTTCTTCTAATCTGGTTCCAAACTGATGCTTCTGAAAAGGAGAGAAACAAAATAAGAATGCAAGGGAAGAAACTCCAGCTAGCTGGGGAAATCATAAACCAAATTCTGAGCAGAGCTGGGTGCAGAAAAGTCACAGCAAACCAGAGACATCTGTCTCCTGCTGTTCTTCCATCTGAGCTCACAGTGTCACTTCACAATGCATGATGGAATCCTTATGGGTCAAAGGACACCCCCCCCCTTACCTACAAAGGTCACATTCTCATAATTGTCCATTGTGACTGCTTCATACAGGCGCCTTTGGTGTTGATCTAGCAGCGCCCACTCTGCACTGTTGAAATACACAGCTACCTCCGCAAACGAAACGGGACTCTGGAAGAAAAAGGAGAGACTCCCTATATGAGCAGGTCAACCCAGGCCGTGACTGCAATACAAAGGCGATGAACCAGCAAGTGAGGAAAATCTGTGTACTTTTGGCTGTTGCAAAGAGGCGTGTGAGAAAGAGGTGGGGAACGTGGCCAGTCTCTTTTCTTCTGCCATCTGGCAGTCCGTAGAAGGGGAAACACCTCTGAGATGAATGCCCTGTTTCCCCCCCTATTTTTCTCCTATTCTTGAACACTTGTAACTTCCCAGAAACTCTGTGTAGCATAAAGAGCTGCTGGGACGTGTTCCTGCAAAATGTCCTTCGTTTGAAACTGATGTTTGGAGTACTGATATCAGCCAGCCATGGGCTCTTGTGGATTCTGCGATTTCTTGTGAATCTTGTGGATTCAAATCATTCCTCTTGTCTGGAGTACTGATGTCTCCTATGGAGATAGGTATGAGCCTACTGATAGGGAAGCCAAACCTGACAGCCTAGATAAAGGAGTGGGGTGGAGTGGACAGGTAGGGTGCTCTCTTCCAATCACATCACTGTTGGCCCAATCTTACCTGAGCCCTACACTGACGAATCGTGCACTCCATCCGTGCAAGGCCTGGGCTGCTGGCTCAGCAGCCACTGCACGGGGGAGAATGCCAGAGCCAATAGTGCAAATTGGCTGGTGACCCCATATGTGCACCAACAGGGCACACAGTCTAGCTCATGCAGTAAGGAGCAGGTAAGTCATTGGCAGGGCTGAATTGTGGGTGACAAGGGGGGAGATTTGGGGAGGGCAGGGGTGGTTAGGGGCTAGAGTGGGTGGATCCCGGCAGCAGTGACTTGCGCCAGGATCCTATCCCCAATTTTCCAGCCCAACCTGTCCCCTTCCTCCCCTCAGACATACGTCAGCTACATAGCTGTCGTGGGAGCGAGGAGACCCACAGGCAGCCAGAAGGCTTACCAAAAAAAATAAGTTAAAATGTGTTTTACTTGCATCTTGTTTGCCTTCTGGCTGCCCACCCCCACCATAGCATGCAGCATGCGCTACGGTGGGGGGGGGTAGGATTTGGCTGTTTGTGACATCATCAAACCTAGGTTACTTAAGTTCAACCACAGGGAAGCTTGTGCATTTTTCTGCCAGATCTGCTATGACAGTGGTTCTCAAACTGTGGGTCATGACCCACCACTGGAACCGAAAGCTGTTCCCTGCCCCCTTAAGGGGCAGGGATAGCATCACAGCAGCAGCAGTGATCACAGGGATCGCCGAGAAAGCCCCCGAAACAACTGTTTCAGTATTTACCGGGGCTTGGGGGTGCTTCGGGGAGGCCTGTGCGACCCACTGCAGGCCTCCCTGATCCCTCCATCTTTTGGGCATTACTAGTTATTGTACCCAGTTTTGTCACACTTCCCTTTGTGCCCATCCAGACAAGCTCAGGCATTTTCCATCAACATGCTTGTACTTTATTCTGCCCCTCTTTTCCCCATTTTGTTCAATTTATTTTCTTCTGGATTTTAATCAAACAGCTCTTTTAACTCTTTCCAGCCTAGTCCACATCCATGGTGAATGCAGTGAGTTGTCACATCTGATTGCTCTCAGACGTTACTGTGCTGTTCATTTGAAATAAGAACACTTGGGGGTTTTGTGCTATAAAAACATGGAAAAATATACAAAAAATATAACACACCAGGCATTCATCGCACCTTGTGAGACAAGAAGAGAGGCCCAAACTGTCTCTGCTCATCTCTCTTACCTGGCCTGGGTGAGCGGCAGCCATTTCTGCTTCTCCACAAGGATGTGTTGGGTTGGTTTGAAGGGACTCTATTTCTCCACTATCTGTCAAGGAGAGAAAGGAGAAGAACTGTCAGAGGTTTGTTTTTTTTAATCTTGTGTACATGGTTCATATTGGGCTTCCCATCCTTGTTTAAATTCCTTTCTCCTCGTGCTGATGGCTGCAAGGGAGATTGACAGACTCATAGAGTAACGTGGCAATGGCTGTGGCTGGATGCTGCTCATCTTCAGGTGCAGAGGCAGCCTTGCCTGGAGGAGAAGAGGAAGAGGACCTGCTTTGCCTCTCTGCGCTAACCCTGATGGGTTCCAGGAAACACCCTGACTTGCGGCTATGAAGAACAGATGTGTGAATAATAGCCTATAGGGCAAATCAAGGGGATCGCAGTCACTAGGGGAGGGACACGACAGCAAGATCCCCAGATGGGCTAAATAGGGCCCGGCCATAACCATGTGCCTAGGCTGCCAGTCCAACAGGTGCAGCGGAGGCACAGCGCAATTCTGTGGGTCCTTCCTTGCCTGGCTTCCCTAGCACAGACCTGTGCAACCTCTTCTTTCCGCTGCTTCCCCTCGCTGCAATCAAGAACCCACCACTCCCTCGCTGGACCTTCCCAGGCTCTCTCTCTCTCTCTCTCTCTCTCTCTCTCTCTCCCCCTTTGGGTTTCAGGCCTTCCGATTCTCTCCTTCTTCCAAGCTCTCCAGCAAGACCTCCCTCCTGTTTTCAGGTCACAGCAGGGCTTGCTGGGAAATGTAGTCCCTGGTCCCGGCAGTAGACATCATTGACTCACTAACGCACTTCTGCAGCTTAGAGAGCTCATCTTTTTGTCTTTCCTGCAAAAAAATGCTGTTCTCCTTAGTTCAGACCATACGTTTTTCAGTCAGAGCACTTATTTGTTTTACCCGGGCAGATCTCTGACGACGTTGTTGTTGCCAGATACAACATGATAATCTCTTCTAGTCTCCGTGTAGTACAATAGATTCCTTATAAGGGGCGGAGTTTTTATTCCTGAAAGCCATTGATCAGTCCTGCTCCCATTCAGCCCTGTCTTCCCCTTAAGAAATCCTCTTAGATGTTTTCGGGAGCGGCTCAAGAGGATTCCCACCCACCCACCCCTCCAAAAGATATGCGGTGCAGCGGCGCCCCCCTTCCTCCGTCCTCCTCACCTATTTGGCTGGTTGGGAAAGCAGTCGGGTGGCCGAGGAGAGGCGAAGATTGAAGCTGGAAATTCTCGAGCTGCCCCCAGCAGGCAGGCAGATCACAGCTCCCGCCAGCTGCCCGCCGTCAGCCGTCTTCTTTCCTGCTCACGAATCTTCACACAGCCGCCCAACTACGTTCATCTCAATCTCACGCTGATCCAACAATCAAGAGCCAACCTGACTGGTGACAACGCGAGCGGCGCTACAGTGCTCTGACGTCCGATCGAGCGGCCTGCGCCTGCGTGGAGGCTGGCTGGGGCTCCAGCAGGATCTCCGTTGCGTGCTCAAATGGACAAGAGGTTCCTCCGTCCTCTGCAGTGCCCTGTGTTTCTCAAGCAGCAGTGCTCCTCCCTGAGCCCCCCCCTTTCCACTTCTAGGGTTCACTGAATTATTTCAGCACAGGCACCACTCTCAGCTACAGAGGAGGATCTGACTTTCTGAAGGCACCCAAGGCAGAGAGGCTTCCTCCAGCCCCCTTCTTTTCCTCTTGGGGCTGCAGAGAGAAGGTGAGGTTTTGCGCTCCTTCGTCTGCACAGGGTGGGAACTTCAGGAGGATGTTGGAGGCTGCCCTCCACATGAGAAAGACACCTCAGATGGGGGGAGGGCGGCGGGGTCCACTCCAGAGTATCCAAGACAGGGCAGGACATGGGAAGGGTCGAGGGTGTCACAGAGAGAGGGAGAAAGAAAGGGGGAGCGTGCACATGTATGAAAAAACAACAGAGAAAATGGGAGTGAACCGGGAGAAACAGGTGCTGGTGTTTTGGCCAGATCTGTGCTCTCGCTTGCTTCTTAGAATCGGCCCAGCACAAATACCTCCCTGTCTGTCCAAAACAAGGAGCAACAAATGGGCAGAAGATGGTTGGTTGCTTCTCTTTCCCCCACCTTTTTTTTCCTCTCATGTCTCTTCTCCTGTATGTCTGGTTTCTCCCCTTACCTTTCCCTTCTTCAAGCAGCTTCATACCTGGAAGAAAACTCCACTGTTGAGAGCGAGGCCTTGTCTCCCAAATAAGTGGCAGCAGATTGCAGAAGGAAGATGAGGCTTTGCTCTTCTGAGCAGCGGCGTCGCTGTTGCGTGGCGAAGCGGGCGGGGGGCCCCCAGGTGACACGCGGCAACGCGCGCAGAAAGGTGATACGCGCACACGTGCGCGTCGCCCCCCTGCGCGCGTCATCTCCCCACGCGCCTCGCCACCCGGGTGCCGACTCCAGGGACGTCTTCCCCGGTCGGTTGCCCGGGGCCTTCTGGCGAGGCCCGCCGCGCCGACCTTTATTTATAACATTTTTTGCACATGCGCAGACCGTTCCTGAGGGAAAAAGGCTGCCCTTTTCCCTCAGGAACTGTCTGCGCATGCGCAAAAAGCGTTATAAATAACGTTCGGCGCAGCAGGCCTCGCCAGAAGGACCCGGACAGCCAGCCGGGGAAGACGTCCCCGAGTTGGCTGCAATGATAAAATACCTCATACCTCTGCGCATGTGCAAAAATGCCGCTGAGGCATAGGCGTCGCCAGATGTGGGGCCCTGGGGCAGTGGGCCCCAGGGCGCAAGGGCGCAGAGGCTCCTGGGGGGGCGGGAGGCTCTGGGGGAGAGCGATTTTTTCACCGCTTTTTTTCGCCGATTTTCGGCGATTTTAAGCCTAGAACTCGTTTTTTTTCTAAGCATGTGTGCTTTTACCGGCACTTAATTTGTATTTAGTTGCTCCCACGACGATTTTAAGCCTGCTCCCGGGCGCGCAGCTTCTGTGCACCCGGCCCGGGACTCTGTACCGCCCCCAGAAGCAATCTCCGTAGTTTGCGCATGCGCAAACCCACGGAGTCTCCAGGGACGTTCTGGGCATGCGCAAACTACTCCCTGGAGCGTCCCTGGAGATGCCGTGGGTTTGCGCATGCGCAAACTACGAAGATTGCTTCTGGGGGCGGTACAGAGTCCCGGGCCGGGTGCACAGAAGCTGCGCGCCCGGGAGCAGGCTTAAAATCGTCGTGGGAGCAACTAAATACAAATTAAGTGCCGGTAAAAGCATACATACTTAGAAAAAAACCCAGTTCTAGGCTTAAAATCACCGAAAATCGGCGAAAAAAAGTGGCGAAAACAATTAGCATAAATTATGCTAATTAGTTTGGGGGCGTCGAGGATGCCGCCCCCCCTGCCAGACCCCACTGGGGACGGCTCTGGCTGAGGGCCTAATCAGAAGAGGCCAAGCTGCCAGCTGAAGAGGACGCGTCAACACCCTCTCCCGGGCCAGCTTGTACCGGGCAGCCTCGGGGTGATGCGGAGCTGCTGCCGCCCTTAGAGGGTGCCACGCGTCACCCTCTCCACGCACGTCACCCCGCCACAGCCCAACGATGCCACTGCACAGGATGGAGCAACTATAGCTCACGCTGATATTGTTTATACTTCACCAGCCCTGTTTAGGGGCGATGGCGTCCACCTGTCCACGGCTGGTGCCGACATTTTCCTCAGGGACCTGCAGCAGGGACGTTTGAGCCTTCTTGGCTGGTTGTGGGGCGGTTGGGGTCAAGCACTAGGCTAAGCCTACCATGGGGCAGGTTGCATGCGGGATGGGTAGAGATATTCATTGGCGTGCATTCTGAGGTAGCAGCAAGGTTAAGGGGTGAGCCAGGACCACTCAGACTATACTTACCTGGGTCGGTGAGGCTGGCTGGCAAGCCCCTTTAGCTGGGTAAGCAAAGACTACCACATGGCTTGCCTAGGGGGAGTATGCGCTGCCCAGCTGCCTCAACCCCTCAGGGTTGGCTGTGATCAGCTTTCCCCGTCTGTGAATGGGAGGAGCTTGGACTTGGAGTGTCTCACCTGAGGGTAGAAGGGGGAGCATACTGGCAGCACTGTTTTCCCCCCACCTATTGCTCGCACGCTGGGGGATGTTATAGTTTTTTTCCCTGCTGCAGATTTTATACGTTTATTAGAATTTAATAAAGTGACCCTTTATCTAAGCCTCTGTCTCTAGGTAAGAACTGAATCACGATGTAGTCCTAAGAACAAATATGCGTCCTTTATTGAATAAAAAACACCCCTTTTAACTTTTACCCCCTTTTTACCCCTTTTACCTTTAGGGGTAAATTTTACCTTTAGGGGTAAAATTTAAAAAAAAAAACCCTGTTAAAACAGTTTCTAAAGATTTTAAAAAACACCTATATGCCCCAAAAACATGTTAGAACTCCACAAACACAGCAGATACGAAGGGTTCTATAATTGACACCCGAATCTAGATTTGCCGCTTTAGGGGTCGATTAGGGCAAAGTCCTGAAATATGTTTTTAAGCATTTGTATGGGTAACCTTCGTAAGCAAAAACCAAGTTGATCTCTCATTGGGCCTAAGAGATATTGAGAAATCCGTGAAAACATATTGCTAGTCCAAGCCTAGGCATGCCTACTCAGAAGTAAGTCCTGTTCTAGTTGTCACCGACACCAAGGGTCAGCTACTACTCCAGACCCCTGTGCTCGGTTTCCCCCATAGTACACTCCCTTGTTACTATGGTTTACAACAGGCCAACAATTGTAGATTTCAACATTCCGCCCCCTTTCTAGTGGTAGGTTAGAGTAGCTATACCGGATTCAGATACATCCAAACTCCCCCCCCCCCAAGTATTTACCACAATAAGGATATTAAATAATTTACTTTAATAATCGGATATGGTTACACAATTAAGAACATTTAAAGAATGGATCAAATCAGTCAATTCTAAATGAAGATCAAATTTAAAGGAGATCAAATCAGTCAATCCTAAATGAAATCAACCCTGACTGTTCCCTGGAAGGACAGGTACTGAGGCTGAAACTCAAATATTTTGGCCACCTAATGCGAAGAGAGGACTCTCTGGAGAAGACTCTGATGCTGGGAAAGATTGAAGGCAAAAGGAGAAGGGGAAGGCCAAGGATGAGATGGTTAGACAGCATCACCAATGCAACGAACATGAAAATGAGCGAACTCAGGAAGATAGTGGAGGACAGGAAGGCCTGGCGGGATATGGTTCATGGGATCACGAAGGGTCGGACACGACTTAACGACTGAACAACAACAACAAAAGAATGGATACAGAATACACAGGATAAAACAACAACTTCTAACTCCTACACTTTACTGGTCCTATGCTCACCCAATAACAGTCTTTTCCTTGGGCAGATCTTTAGCTCCCTTCTTTATCTTGACTGGTGAGTTCTTCCTTTTGGGGAAAGACAATTTGTACCAGTTATCTGGTCTTTTTTATACCTTTCTCCCTCCAAGCCAGCAACCTATTAGAGCTCAGGTCCTGCTGAGACTTCTAGAAGATTACATCATCATCATGTGGAGATAGATCATACTATCATCATGATGTGGAGATTACATCATCATCATCATGTGATTACCTCACCTGTTTGACACTCACCCTTGCCCCTTTCCTTATATGGTCATAGCTAGGTTTACCAGATCGCGATGCGTTCTGGCCCCCCGCGCCCCGCCCCTTAAGGGTAGATCGCTCCGTCCCGGTCGACGATCTGGTAAGCCTAGGCCCCCCCTAGGCCCCCCTGCGACCCGCCCATTAAGGGTAGATCGCTCCATCCCGGTCGACGATCTGGTAAGCCTAGTCATAGCTGCTCTCAACCTTCTCAAGATGTCCTGGAACAATTAACCTTTTGCAGATCCAGGCACCTGGTTATGCAGAGGCTAGGCCAGCCGTTCCTAGTCTTGCCAACCTGGTCCTTTCTCTGAAGATGATCAAGGGGAAAAACAATGGCAGCTAGGATAAAACTTTCCTGTGACACTAGTCTATGGGGCTTATTCCCAGGTAATTGCGAATAGGATCGCAGCACCCCTTTTCACCCCCTTAGGGTGAAAATCCCTTCTTAGTGGGTGCTTACGTCACGGAAGGAATATACTCCCCGAATTTCATGTTTCTAGGCCCAGAGGTTTGGGCTGGGCGATGATGAGACACCCCTTTTTTCTTTTACCCCCTTTAGGGGTGAAATTGAAAAAAAACCGTTAAAACTGTTTCTAAAGATTAAACAGACACCTGCATGCCAAAAATGAATGTTATATAGCTCCACAAACACAGCAGATATGAAGGGTTCTATAATTGACCCCCAAATCGAGATTCACCCCTTTCCGGGTCGATTTGGGCAAAATCCTGAAATATGTTTTTAAGCATTTGTCTGGGTAACCTTTGTAAGCCAAAACCAAGCCGATATCTCATTGGGCCTGAAAGATATTGAGGAATCCCATTCACGATGTCTAGGCCCAGAGGTTTGGGCTGGGCGGTGATGAGTCAGTTAGTCAGGACTTGTTCTTTTATATATAGAGATGGGGCCTACTCCGAGAACGAGAACGTAGCAGCAAAAAGGGTGCTCCTTTGAGCCAGGGGAGGAAGTTTTTCGGGGGGTTCGGGGCGGCTACCTGCCTAGGGGGCTAAGTGAGAGGCTTCCTGACCACAGGACAGCATTGCTAAGCGGGGAGACTTCCTGACTGCAGGGGAAAATGGCACAAGTGGGTAGCATGGAATGTCCTGACTGCAGGACAGTCCAGCAAAGCAAGGAGCATGGAGTCTCTATGGGGCAGAGACCTTCAGGATACACAGCAGCATTGACACCTTCTCTGGAAGTGAAGATGACATAAAATGGAGGAGGCTTCTGCTTGGCAGAAAGCCTCAAAACGCAGCATGGACACCTTTGCTTGGCAGTAAAGTTGACAAAAATGCACAGCAACATGGACACCTCCAGGGGAGAAGTGACAAAGTTCTGTATCCAGAGCAGAAGCAGTTATAGGACTTTGCCCAAAAGAAACAAAAGCATTTTTTGGGGTGGAAAATAGGAGTTTGGAGCTTTTCTGTGGGTATACAACTAAAGGGTGCTGGGCTTGATGGGCAGTCCAATCCTATCCTAACCCTCCCCCAGTTTGGGCTCTGCAGAGTGGGCTGCGCAGCCCATACTGTATCATATCTGGGGAAGGAGGCACCTGGAGGTCTACTTGGGGGAAGTGGACATTTATCTGCTTACCTCAGGTAAAACCCCAGCTGCTGCAATGGGGCTACTCAGTCCCCGCTGGCTCTTTAGCCGGCAAAGAATCAAGCAACCCCGTGTTGGCAGAAAGGGCCTAGGAGGGGGGATAGGATATGGTGCACCGCAGCAGCATAGATTCCGCCCCCTCCTGAGGCAGATCTGCCCACCCCCACCCCGCCTGGAGCAGGACTTACCTGCTCCATGGCGTTGGGTCCTCTTCTCTTCAGTGGGCGGGTGGCACAGGTGCTGCCTACTCGCTGGGTGTTGCGTCATTCTTATGACGTGTTTGCAACACCCAGCGCCGGCGCTGAGGACTCAGCACCAGCACCCATGGGGGATAGGATTATGCTGTAAGTTTGTGTGTGTCCTTCCAGGAGCACACAAAAGCTTGATTGTATCCCAGTCAGAGAAGATCCGAGGAGGACAAAGGCATGGATGCCTGTGTGCTGCACCCATGACAAGGTGTTGATGGGAGAGGCTTCCTGGCGTAGGAGTGTGAAAAAGATTGTCCAAGTGCTCTGGCCACTGGGCATCTTGAAACTTTAATTTACTAGGCAGCAGGACTTGTTTTTGCAGCAAAACCCAATGAGAGCAGAGCCCAAAATTTGCAAGACCTTGGAGGAGACATATGGATGCCCCGCAGCGCTACAGCCTTCCCCCTCCATAATGGCACTTACCTTAGCACAACCTGGCATAGGGGTTCAGCATGACATCACCTTCTCTGAAGTGAGGTTCTACCTAACCCTAAGAATGCCAGTGAAGAACCAAGATGGAGCTGGGACAGACTGCACACGTGTTGGGAAAAAGAGGATGTCCATGACAAGCCATTTCAGCAATCCTGGCATGTAAAATGTTCCACTACTTTGTGAACTATCTGATGGATTATAAGCCTACCACTCTGAATGAAACACCTTCTGCACTCCTGGCATGTACAGTAGACCTATGCTATCCGCAGGGGTTCCGTTCCTGGAACCCCCACGGATGCCAAAATATGTGGATAATCAAATCTGCAGGGGGAAGCACTACACTAACTTAGTTTTAAGCTGCGCCGCCAGGCCCTACCACAGGTTTCTCGCTTCCCATGTGCCTTCCAAAGTATCCAAACTGCTGCAAAAAGGTGAAAAAATGCGACTGGAAGCCGGTTTGTTGCGATTGGAAATTGATTCCGGTAGCATTTTTAAAAAACTGTTTGCAGCTGTTTGGATATTTTGGAAGGAACGTGGGAGGCAAGAATCCCACGACGGGCTTAAAAATGGGGTTCTGTGATGCCACACCCCCACCTCCACTGGGACTCCCTCTTCAGCGGTGCCACCCGCGGATATTCAGATCTGTGGGTGGCTAATCTGTGGATGAGGGTCCACTGTATTGGGTTTCTCCCCTGTATGGGTTCTCATATGGATTGTTAGGCTGCTGCAGCAACAGAAGCTCCTTCCACACTCCTGGCATGTATAGGGATTCTGACCTGATGGATCGTGAATTAACCCCTCTGAGGGAAGTTCTTCCCACACTCATGGCATGCATAGGGTTTTTTCCCTGTGCGTGTTGTCCGATGAGCTATAAAAGTGCTGCTGCATCTGAAGCCCTTTCCATACTCCTGGCAAGAACAGGTTTCTCCCCAGTGTGGGTTCTCCGGTGAGCTGTAAGAATGCTGCTGCATCTGAAAATCTTTCCACTCTCCTGGCATGTATATCGTTTCTCCCCGTGTTAGTTCTGTGATGTTTCCTAAGCTTACCAGTGCAAATGACGCTCTTTCCACACTCTTGGCATATATACTAATGTTCCTCCACTGTGTGAGTTCTTCTCTGATGAGCAGTAAGACTACTAGATGGACTGAAGCTTTTCCCACAAAAAAGGGCATTCCACACAAAATGAGGACAAAGTGCCCATCTCTATTGACTGCCTGACCGCAAGTAAAGTCAATGCCAGCAACAGTCTACAGCAGGCGTTCCCAACCTGTGGTACGCGTACCCCTAGGGGTATGCGGACCGTCAGGCGGGGTTGGCAAGAGGCTGGCCCTTATCAGCCTTGATCAGCTGTGCGACAGCGACACGACTGGTTTTTTAAAAAAATATTTTTTTTAAAAAATGTTGCCCCGCCCCCCCAACCAATAAAGTCATCTCGCTTGGCCTGCACGGCCGGAAGACACAACTGGAGCCGGAGGTCCGGAGACAAAGTCGGCTGCAGTGGGAAGAAGGGAAGTCGGGAAGGAGCCAGCCAAGAGGGCAGCGGAGGCCGCAGTCGGGAAGGAGGCCGCAGCTTGGGGAAGCTGGGCCGGGCTGTGCAAGAGCTGGGCCGAGCGGCTCGTGCACGTCCAAGTGAAGGAGCAGCTGAGAAGGAGCCGGCCAGGAGGGCTTGTGCCAAGGAGGTCGCAGCAAGTCACACGGCGGCCCCCAAGCTCGGAGTCCCTCACAGCCAGTCTGGATTTAAACATTTTAAATGCAGCTCTGCCCCCAAGCTCGGATGCCGGCTGATGAACAGGCTGCTTAGGCCTGCCTCCCCTTGTTCTGTGAGGTCACCAGGGGAAGCTCCAGCTTGTCTTCCCTCTCCCCCGGGAGCGGCCTCCTGGCTGTTGGTTGTCGGGGGCTGTCGTCACCCAGAACCGCCTCCCGTGGCCCCGTCTGGTAAGTCTGATGCCGGACAGGAGGCTTAACGAGAAAGTGCACTGGGCACCTTCTTTTTCTGTCTCTTTCCCCCCTTGAGGGACTTTGATCGTCGGTCTTGATCGTCGGCTTTGAGCGGGTGTTTTAAAAGTGAGCGCTCCGCTTTTACTTCCTTCTCAATCCACCCCTCCCCCTGCTGACAGTTTATCAATCAGGACAACAGGAGGAGACAAAGCCCTGTTGCTTGCGATAGGAGAGTTTCAGCATCAAAAGAGCTTTTCTCAGCCTGGGTCCTTCCTTTCCGTGCCTGTCTCTTTAAAGAGAGAAAAACTCTCTCTTTAAAGACGTTAATTCCGCAGTTAGCTTCGCCCACCCTCCAAATCTCTCTCTCTCTCTCTCTCTCTCTCTCACACACACACACACACACACACACACACACACAGAGTTTAAGAAGACATTTTTAAGAAAGACATTTTTAAGAAGGCAGTGAAAGCTTTGTATTGAAGTCTGCACAAACCACAACAGAGAACAGCCCGTATCCCAGCTAAGGGAACAGCTGTCTCCATAATTCCTCACAGAGTATTTATATGTTTCAACTCAAGCAAAGATGATTCAGCAAAAAAACATTTCATGCTGCAGTCAGTAGCAAGATATATTGCTTATCACCAAGAAACATTCCGTTACACCCTGTACATACACTCAGTGTCTACCTTTTGGACATTCTGCTTGTTTTACTCATTCCGGGCTGATCTTTGCCCTGGTCTTCTTGACAGAACATTCTATAACCGATGTTCATTACTTAACTAATTTCCATCACCTTTATGGGTTCTCTGATGGCGTCTAAGATCACGACTCCAACTGAAGCTCTTTCCACACTTCTGACAGGTATAGGGTTTCTCCCCTGCATGGGTTCTCTCATGGCTTCTGAGGTTGTTCCTGCAACTGAAGCTCTTTCCACACTCCTGGCATGTATAGGGTTTCTCACCTGTGTGCATTCTCTGGTGGGTTGTAAGATTGCCACTGTAACTGAAGCTCTTTCCACACTCCAAACATTTATAAGGTTTCTCCCCTGTGTGGGTTCTATGATGGGTCATCAGTTCATAACTCCGAGTAAAGCTCTTTCCACACTCATGACATTTATAGGGTTTCTGACCTGTATGAGTTCTCTGATGGATTGCAAGTCCACCACTCTGAGTGAAGCTCTTCCCACACTCATGGCATGTATAGGGTTTTCCCCCTGTGTGCGTTGTCTGATGAGTTGTAAGGTTCCTGCTGCATCTGAAGCTCTTTCCACACTCCAGGCAAGAATACGGTTTCTCCCCTGTGTGGGTTCTCTGATGGGATGTAAGCTTGCTGCAGCAAACGAAGCTCTTCCCACAATCATGGCATGTATAGGGTTTTTGACCTGTATGAGTTCTCTGATGGATTGTAAGTCAACCACTCTGAGTGAAGCTCTTCCCACACTCATAGCATGTATAGGGTTTTCCCCCTGTGTGCGTTGTCTGATGAGTTGTAAGGTTGCTGCTGCTTCTGAAGCTCTTTCCACACTCCAGGCAAGAATATGGTTTCTCCCCTGTGTGGGTTCTCTGATGGGTTTTAAGGCTACTGTTTCGTATGAAGCTCTTTCCACATTCCTGGCATGTATATGGTTTCTCCCCTGTGTGAATTCTCTGATGTATCCTAAGGTTACCGGTGCAAATGAAGCTCTTTCCACACTCTTGGCATATATAAGGTTTCTCCGCTGTGTGAGTTCTCTGATGAGCAGTAAGACTACTAGATTGACTGAAGCTCTTTCCACACTCCTGGCATGTATAAGGTTTCTCTCCTGTGTGGGTTCTCTGATGACATTTAAGGCTGGAACAGCACCTGAAGCTCATTCCACATACCTGGCATGTATATGGTTTCTCCCCTGTGTGGGTTCTCTGATGGGTTTTAAGGTTACTGTTGCATCTGAAGCTCTTTCCACACTCTTGGCATATATAAGGACCCTTGGCTTTGTGAATTCTCTGATGAACAATTAGTCCACCATGCTGACTGAAGCTCTTTCCACACTCCTGGCAAATATAAGGTTTCTCTCCTGTGTGGGTTCTCTGATGACATCTAAGGCTGGAACTGCACCTGAAACTCATTCCACACTTCTGACATGTATAAGGTTTCTCCCCTGTGTGGATTCTGTGGTGGCTTGTAAGGTTGTCACTGTAACCGAAGCTCTTTCCACACTCCTGGCAGGTATAGGGTTTCTCCCCTGCATGGGTTCTCTCATGGCTTCTGAGGTTGCTGCTGCAACTGAAGCTCTTTCCACATTCCAGGCATGTATAAGGTTTCTCCCCTGTGTGCATTCTCTGGTGGGTTGTAAGACTTATGCTCCGACTGAAGCTCTTTCCACACTCCTTGCATGTATAGGGTTTCTCCCCAGAGTGGGTTCTCTGATGGCTCTTAGTGAGATTTCCGACTAAAGCTTTTTCCACATACTTGGCATGTATGGTGTCTCTCTCCTGTGTGAATTGTCTGATGGTTCACAAGATCAGTTCTCTGACTGAATCTCGTTCCGCACTCCAGGCATATATAGGGTTTCTCCCCTGTGTGAGTTCTCCTATGGATTGTAAGTGTACCACTCTGTCTGAAGCTCTTTCCGCACTCCAGGCATATATAGGGTTTCTCCCCTGTGTGAGTTCTCCTATGGATTGTAAGTGTACCACTCTGTCTGAAGCTCTTTCCACACTCCTGGCATGAATAGGGTTTCTGACCTGTATGAGTTCTCTGATGGATTGTAAGTCCACCACTCTGAGTGAAGCTCTTCCCACACTCAGAGCATTTATAGCGTTTCTCTACTGTGTTGGCTCTTTGCTTTGAGGAATAAACCTGCTGCTTCTTAGTCAAATCCAGTACTGGGTCGCAGAAAAGCTGCAACAGGTGCAGGTGGCCTACCGGTAATTAGGTAATATAATGGTTTCATTGTTTACAGTAGGCGAAGGAGTCTCATAGCCCAATCCCATATAAAGCCTCGTGCGCTGATGCAGCAGCATCGGCATAGCTATATCCGTATCCCACAGGTGATTTTCGGCTGATGAGGCTCTCCTCAGGATAAGGGGACATTTGTCCCCTTGCCCCAGGGTAAGCCCTAGCAGCCGCTATGGGTCAACCTGGACCTGTGCCAGCTCAATCGCTGGCGCAAATCTGCGTTGACCTGGAAAGTGGTCAGGATTTGGCATGTGCCACCACTGCAGCTGATCCTGCCACCCACCCGGGCCTGATACGCCCTCCTCCCTGCCCCTGTCACCACCCCACTCTGGCCTCCCTGCCAGCGGACCTGCACACGGAAAGCCTTCGCCAGCGCAACACTAGTTACACTGGTGGGGGAAGGAGATAGGATTGGGCAGTCTGTCAAATACCGGCCACAACTGACATTCAAGAATAACAAATGGTAAAAGAGCAAATAAATGAAGAAGGATTGTCTCGAGTTAAGAACAAAAATTACAGATTTAGGGGGGATAGGAAGCTAACAAACTTAGATAACAAACCAGCCAAAGCTCTATCCATCACAACTGGGCTTTCAGGAAGAAACCCCAGCCCCAAATTAGAAATTACACCCTGAATGTGCACCATTTCCATCACAGGGAGGACAACCCCATCTTGAAAAGGGTGAACCTCTCTTCCCAACCCACAAGGCTTTCTCTCCTCCGGAAGAAAATAACCTCTATTCTATTCAGTTCCAGTTTGTGATGGACTAAATGAGGCTTTCTGTCTCTTCCAGGCACCAGCACAGACTCTTACGAGGTGTGCTTTTCAGATACCCATTAACATGAGCACTCCAAGGAAATCTATTTCGTAAGCTGAAAACCTATGCAGTGGCCAATGGTTTGAAAGGAAGAGGAAAGGAAAAGTGAGGTGAGGGTGAAGATGCGCCAAACAAACCTTATTTGCAGGGATAATGTTACAAAGGCAGGGAAGGGGAATTCAAATAAAAAAGCAGTTCCACATTTCTTAGGAATTCTTATGGCTATGCTTGAAACATAAGCAGTTGTTCTGTACAGAGAAGAAGATAAAAGAATCCTTAAAAGGGAAGTACATTGAGAAGGACGTAGGGAAATGAGGAGGGTTATGCAGGGGGAATCAGGGCTACAGCATCAGCGCATTGTAGTTTTTATTTATTTAAAAAAAATATATCCCGCCTTATCCTATGCCGAGGCAAATGCCCAAGGCGGCTGGAAGGAAGAGGGAGAGGAGAAGATGTGGGGGAGAGGAAGGAAAGAAGTGCAAAGCATTCCTTTAGGCCTGTGTGATCCAAGGCTTATGGCCACCAGTCCAGTTTCAAAGTCATGATTCAGTCTTGAACCCTGTCCTGGTTCATTAGACCTGGTTCATTAGACCTGGATTACTGGTTCATTAGAATCAGTAATCATCTCAGGCAGAGCCTTCCACAAACTATAATTCCCAGGATCCTATAAGAAGTGTCATCATAGCGGTAAGGTAAAGGTGACCCCTGACAATTAAGTCCAGTTGTGTCCGACTCTAGGGTGTGGTGCTCATCCCCATTTCCAAGCCGAAGAGTTAGCGTTGTCTGAAGACGCCTCCGTGGTCATGTGGCCAGCATGACTCTCCTTACCACAGCGCGTAGCATGCAGCTGGAACACAGAGCACTGTTTTACCTTCCCGCAAGCGGTACCTATTTATCTACTCGCATTAACATGCTTTGGAACTGCTAGGTTGGCAGGAGCTGGCCAAGCAACGAGAGCTCACCCCGTCGCGGATTCGAACTGCCGACCTTTTGATCGACAGCTCATGGTTCAGCGGTTTAACCCACTGCGCCACCCATCATAGCGGTACACCACTATAAATCTGCAGTGAAGATATGCCTAGTCTTTCCCTTGTTCTGTGCTCTGTAATCCAACCTCTCTCTCATGGAAAGACAGTTTAAATCCCTGCACCTTTCACATTACACGAATGTATCCAGAAACTCCCATCTGAGCTCACAATGTCACTTCACGATGTGTGTGGGGAATCCTTGTGGTGTTTCTCTCATGGGCATCTTTGGGCACACAAACCTAGAGGAGGGAGCACCCAAACACAGGGTGAAGTGCTCTCCAAGACATGCCCTCCGCCTCCAAGGGCAGCCAAGGGACAAGATGCCCAAAGCCTTCCAGCCAGTTTATGGCACAATATCCCCAGTTTGGGGGGGGGCTACCGTCCTCGCCAGGAGACCCAGGTCATTGCTAGGACAGAAGGGAAGTATGTGGGGCCATCAGGTGTAGCAACAGCCATGGCCAGATCATACAGACTAACCAACAACTCCCCCTGCAAACATCTAATGGAGCAGGGATTCCCACCTGGGGCATCTATCAATTATAGGCCAAAGGACCCTCCTTACCGACAAAGGTCACGTTCTCAGAATTGTCCATTATGACTGCTTCATGCAGGCGCTTTTGGTGTTGATCTAGCAGTGTGTACTCTGCGCTGCTGAAATACACAGTGAACTCTGCAAATGAAATGGGGTTCTGGAAGAAAAAGGAGAGATTCCCTATATGAGCAGGTAAATCCAGGGTGCAACTGCCATCCAAAAAGAGACATGCTAGCAAAGTGGGGAAAATCTTTGTGCTTCTGACTGGTGAAAAGATCCATGTAAGAAAGAGGTGTGGGATGCCGACAGCCTCTTTTCTTCTGCCATCTGACATTCCCTCCAAGAAGAAATACCCTCGTGATGAATACAATACCTATGTTTTCCCCCAATTTTTTGCCTATTTTTCCTTATTTGTGTACACTTGTAACCCCACACAAGCCCTGTACTGGCCCAGCAGCCTGAAACGCTGTTGGAACATGTTCCTCCAGCAGCATTGGTCCTTCATTTGAAATGTTATTATGAACCAGCCACGTGCTCTTGTAGATTCTTTGAATTCAAGTCATTCCTCATATACCTGGAGTAGTGATGCTTCCTATGGAGGTTGGTATGTGCCTAGTGATTGGGCAGCCAAATCTGTCTATCTAGCTAAAGGGGTGGGATGGAGTGGCCGGGTGACCTCCACTCCGCCAATCAGGTAATTCTGTGATATCATCAAACCTAGGTTATTTACGTTCAACCACAGGGATGCTTTAAGAAGAGCCCTGCTGGATCAGGCCAAAGGCCCATCTAGTCCAGTTTCCTGGATCTCACAGTGGCCCCACCAGATGCCTCAGGGAGCACACAGACAGCAAGACACAGACAACAAGACACCTGTTTCCTGTTGTCACTCCCTTGCATCTGGCACACAGAAAACCTACTTCTAAAGCCAGGAGGATGCTTATGGCTTGTAACCTGTGATGGTCTTTTCCTCCATGCAGAGGCGGAACTACGGTGGAGCGGATGGAGCAGGCGCTCCAGGCGCTCCACCGCGGGCGGGCGGGATCTTACCTTGGCGACGAGGATCGTCGCTGGGCCCTCCTGCCCGCCCCGAGTCCGTTTGGCTCTGAAATTGAGTCTAAACTGGGTGGGGGGGGCGTCGACGTGACGCGAGGGCGCGTCGCGACGCTGGCCCCGCCCCTTGCTCCGGGTGCCCGCCCGGCGCGTTGCGCCTCTGCCTCCATGAATCTATCCAAACCCCTTTTAAAGGCATCTAGGCCAGGTGCCATCACCACATCCTGTGGCAAGGAGTTCCACAGAGTAATTACACGCTGGGTAAAAAGTTCCACAGATTAAAAACACGCTGCTTTTGTGGTTTTGAGCTAGTTCTGCCATGATATCTTGTGTTGGTTCACAGAAGGCACACCTAGTTACTCTCCAGTAAGTGCATGGAGTGAAATGCCTAGGACAACGCATATAGCTAGCAATAGGGCAGCGTTTCTCAAACTGTGGGTCGGGACCCACTTGGTGGGTCGCGACCTGATTTCTGGTGGGTCCCAAGTGCTGGAAAAACCAGATAAGTAATTGCCACAAGCCCTGAGGCTATTCAAAAATCAGATAGCTGCTAATTACCCTTCAAAGAACTGAGCTCCTGCAGTTTCCAAGACAGCTGCTAATTGCCCTGCAAGCAGCTGAGCTCCTGCAGTTTGCAAGCTTGTGTAAATATAGGGAGATAAACGTTTGAGTGTCTGGTAAAGCTAGGTGGGTCCCGATAGAGTGTTATCTTAAAAAGTGGGTCCCGGTGCTAAAAAGTTTGAGAACCACTGTAATAGGGAGTATATTTCTTTCTACATTCAGGAATTTTGTTTGCTTTCATAAAGAAACAGGTTTTCAGGTTTAAAAGCCATGGTGAATAGCACATTCCAAGTCTTTCAAAAGAAAGAAAGATCTAACAACATGTTCAAAAAGAACAGCAAGATGTTAGCGTACCAACTGCTGGTTAGCTTCTTCAGGGTCTGTAGAGAATCCCAAGGAGACTCAGAAGACACAAAACAATAAGGAACATGGCTTTTAGAGGTTTGTATCAGGCATGATGTTACATCCCTTTTGATTCTAGTTTTAGCCAAGGCAGGAATCCAACTGACTCCTTTACCCAGCGTGTAATTAATCTGTGTAACTCCTTGCCACAGGATGTGGTGATGGCACCCCTGGCCTGGATGCCTTTAAAAGGGAATTGGACAGATTTATGGAGGAAACGTCCATCACAGGTTACAAGTCATGATGGGGATAAGCAACCTCCTGGTTTCAGTAATAGGCTCTCTCTTCATGCCAGATGCAAGGGAGTGGCAACAGGATACAGGTATCTTGTTGTCTTGTGTGCTCCCCTGAGGCATCATTCTGTTGATGTTTCTATAGCTTCTTTAGTTAAACGAGGTATGTGTTCAGTAGCTAGGGCTTCAGTTTTATTAAACTAAATGTTGTGACCAGTTTCCAAACATGTTCAGTTGCAGAATCAAGAACTCTCCATTTCCCTTCCTCGCTGGGCCTTCAGCCACCCTCACTTACCCGCTCCCAGGAGGATATTCATATCATCTCTCTCTCTCTGGGATTCAGCAGAACAGAGTCTCTCCCCTTTTCCTAGTCACAGCAGGGCCTGCTGGGAAATGTAGTCCCTCTACATCCCAGCAGTCCCAATAGTACACATAATTCACTAACACATTTCTGCACTTGAGCAGAAGCTCTTTTCTCTTTTGTGCGTCTCTTCTGCACAAACTGCTGTTCTCTTTTGTTCAGACCATAAGTTTGAAATCACTGTTTAATACCCTGGCAAGGGATTCTCTGATTCTGGCGCCACGTACAGGATTCTTTTCTAATTACTTCTACATGTACAACGGAACGGATTCCTCACGAGGGGCCCGGGGAGATCTTATTCAAGCAAGTCATTGATTGACGGGCGTCGGCTGATGGGGGGCCTAGGGGCGGTGGGCCCCAGGGCGCAAGGGCGGGAGGTGGTGCGGGGGGGGGGCGGGAGACATCTTAGGTTTCGTTTTCGTTTTTTGCTTTTTTCCGTTTTTTTCTGGCTTTTCTAAAAGGTTTTTTAGGGGTAACAGGGCTTCTAGGTGTATATGTTTGATTTGCGCCACTTATCTTTTGTTTATAGGGGCCTCCAGGCTGCCTGGACGACGATCTCCTCCGACGATCTCCTCCGTGAATCACGCATGCGTGATGGCTGTTTGCTATGCGCATGCGTGAACTTTGCAGAGTTCACGCATGCGCATACCAAACAGCCATCACGCATGCGTGAACTCTGTGATGGCTGTTTGCTATGCGCATGCGTGAACTCTGCAAAGTTCACGCATGCGCATAGCAAACAGCCATCACGCTGCGTGATTCACGGAGGAGATCGTCGGAGGAGATCGTCGTCCAGGCAGCCTGGAGGCCCCTATAAACAAAAGATAAGTGGCGCAAATCAAACATATACACCTAGAAGCCCCGTTACCCCTAAAAAACCAAAAAAACCCGGAAAAAACGAAGAAAAAAACACGAAAGTAATTAGCATAATTATGTTAATTAGTAATTATGCTAATTACTTTGGGGGCGTCGAGGGGTGGGCCCCTACCAGTTCTGGGGCTAGCTACGCCTCTTCCTGACCCCATTCAGACCTGATTTCTCTTAAGAAATCCTGTTACAGGTTTTCTCAAGCAGCCCAAGAGAATTATTCGCTCCTGCAAACATGCACCCCACCACCCGTCCAAAAAGTATGACCAGCCAGCACGGCCATCACCCCTCTTCCCACTACCACTTCCTCCTCACCTATCTGGCTGGTTAGGAAACCAGTCGGGTGGGCAACGAGAGCAGAGGAAACCCGAGGCTTAAGGTTGGAAACTCTCGGGCTGTCCTCAGGCACATCCACTCCAGCCGTCTTCTCTCCTGCTCACGCATCTTCACATGACACAACCACCCAACTACGTTCATCCAACAAGCAAAACGCCAACGTGACTCCTGACAAAGGCAGCGCCGCTCTGGGACTCGGAGGCGCTGCTGACCGGAAAGCGGATCGGATTTCCTGCGCAGTGCGCCGAGGCTGGAAACAGGCTGTTTGAGTGCCTGGTGAGGCTTCTTTCGTACTGCTGCAGTGCAGCTGGAGGCTCTGCTAAAGTTCTCCGTCCTGCGTTCAAAGGGACAAGTCTTCCTCCTCCTCCTCCTCCTCTGCCCCTGGCAGCCGTCTCGCAGCGCCCTCACTCCCCGCGCGCCACAGCGTTTCCTCTTCTAGAGGCCACTGAATGCTTTGCCACCTTCTAATCTCTTCCTTTGGGGGCAAAGAGGGAAGAGGTGAATCTGCACAGGAAGGGAAAAAGAGAAAGATGTTGGGCTTCAGGGGCTGACCACGTCATGAGACTGGAGGGGAAAGATAGATGGGGGGGGGGGATCCCATCCGGAGTCTCAAACCTGGGGCAGGACTTGTGGGTACGAATGTGTGTATATCATGATCAGAGACAGAGAGCGCACATGAGGAAGGGGTTGGAGGAGGAGGGAGCACATGATGCACATGTGTGAACAACAGTGAAGAAAGGATGGATTTAAAAATCATTATGTTAGACATGCATTATGGAGAATTTGGAATAGATATAAAATGAGATTTTATGAGAAAGTACCATTATGGGTTGCACCATATGAAGCACACTTTGGTGGAAGTAGCGTGCCAAAAGAGAAAGGACTACTGTACAGAAATTTATTAATTTTTTCACAAGGAGACTGTATAATGAAGTCAAGAGAAAAACTAATGGAAGAAGACTTTAATTGTCAATGGTTTGTATATGCTCAAATTTTGGAGAGATTTAAAGTGGACAAGAAGGCATATGGATTTGTAGAAAAAGAATCAATATTGGAGGCACAATTAAAATCTGAAGACCAGATAATTTCAAAAATGTATAAATTGCTTTTGAAGTTTGAAACAGAAGAAGAACAGGTTAAAGAATGTACGATTCATTGGGCGAAAAATGTAGGTCATGTTATTTTAATGGACCAATGGGAACAACTATGGTTAAAACAGTTGAAATTTACGTTAAATGTTAATATTAAAGAAAATATGTATAAAATGATATATAGATGGTATATAACCCCAAGCAAATTAGCAAAAATGTATGAGAAGGTGATGAATAGATGTTGGAAATGTAAAATGCAAGAAGGAACTTTTTACCATATGTGGTGGACATGCCCTCAAGCAAAGAATTATTGGACTCAGATTCACAAACAGATTGAGTTGATTTTAAAGATTAAGATCCAAATGAAACCGGAAACATTTTTGTTGGGTATGTGGGAGGATCATGTAGGCGAAAAATTTCAAACTTTGTTTTTATATATGACAGCTGTGGCAAGAATTTTATATGCACAATATTGGAAGAATTCGGAGATACCTTCGCTGGAAGATTGGTGGCTGAAAGTTTTGGACTATGCTGAAATGGATAAACTTACAATTTTAATTAAGGAAAAGTCAGTTAACTTTTTCGTGAATAATTGGAAACCATTTATTGACTTTTTAAGAGAGAGAGAGAGGAATGATGTGATGATATGCGGATTTAATGAATAGAATGTGGGGGTTGTTTTGGCTTAGTTGGAAATTGTATGTAGAAAATAGTGAATAGTATGCTAGTAGGATGTATTGCTTCGCGCTTGCTATAACTTTATGAAATATGTATTGTTTTTTTTATGTTTTAATATATCAATAAAATATAAATATATATATATATATTAAAAAAAAAACAGTGAAGAAAGGATGGGAGAGAAGCAGGTGTGTGCGAGCGAGCGTTGTGCAGGCCAAATCTGTTCGCTGTCCTGCTAGAAGCAGACCAGTACAGTTACCTCTTTGTCTCTGTCCATCCAAAAGGAGCAAGAAATGGGCAGTCGATGGCTGCTTCTCTTTCCCCACAGACTACAGTTCATAAGCCAGAATGCCCATTGGAACATGAATTCCAGCGAGTTTTGTGGCTTGTTGAAGTCCCTCTATCCCACCCGTCTCAAGGTCTTTTTCCTCGCAGAGCCTGTCAAAGGCCGCCCCTGCTTGGGGAACAGGGATATGCAGAGCAGGATAGCTGCACCTTCCCCTCTTCCTCCACTGCGGAGAAACCCCAGGGGTAACATTAATCAGAGATCCTTTCCATATCCTTTTTGTCTCTTTTCTCTCCAATCTAGAAAAATAGATTTACTATTCTGCCACATATTCTACCACATGCCCTGTGGTATGGGGAGGCAGCTAGAGCCTTGGATCAGATCGCTTCTGAACGGCCACGGCCTTGCTGTTGAGCCAAGGCGGCTCCTTGGTTTACTGAGGAGCTGCGGGCAATGAAACAACTGGGCCAGTGCCTAGAACGATGGTGGAGGAAAACTTGTGATGAATCTGACCGAACACGGGCTAGAGCCCATTTCAGGGCCTACTCTGTGACGGTGATGGCAGCGAAGAAGGCATTTTTCTCTGCCACCATTGCGTCTGCGAGTAGCCGGCCGGCGGAGCTCTTTTGAGTTGTCCGGGATCTGCTCCACTCGGCTCCTGTAGCGAGTGAGTTGGAGTGCTTGACGGACCGCTGCAATGAGATCGCACGGCACTTCACAGATAAAATCGCTCAGATTTGCCACGACTTGGTCTCTGGTTTAACAGTTTCAGAAGTTGTCCCTACGGCATCTGTCGATTCCATCATTATGGATTCTTTTCACCTTATACAGCCTGAGGATGTGGATGTGGATAGGGTCCTCTGTAGTTTGAGACCGTCTTCCTGCCCGCTTGACCCTTGCCCAGCTTGGCTAATACAATCTGCTCAGGTTGGGCTTTTCCTCTCGGCTCTCTAAGGGTTAAAAGAAGCGACACCGGATTCCTAGAGGGGCGATTGGGAGGGGGTGATGGGGCAGTCAATTCCTGCTCCGCCCCTTCCTTTGCCTCCCCTTCTGCTGAGTCCAAAGCCCTTTTGGGGTGAAGGAAAGGAATAGAGAGGGGCGGGAGAGAAACCCCCAGAAGAGCAGAGATAGCCAGGCTCCACGCCCAGCCGATGAACGTCCATCTCCCCCTATCTGCATGCTAAGCTTCTTTGGGTCTGCTCTTAAATGGCTGCTGCGTTTCTATGGCGGGGGCTTTCCAGCATTATCGGTGCCTGATCCCGAAGAACCAGAGAGTTCATTAGAGGGCTGATCTCTTCAAAAGACAGAACGGAGGAAGGCAAAGCAGGCTGATCTTTCAAGGTGTGTCTCTGCGGGGCGGGGGACGACAACGAATCATTCCAGGTACAAAATTAACTGGGCTTCCACCGAGGACCGAAGTGTCTGTTCTGGGAAACAGCCCTGCCAAGTTTGTTGTTGTTCTTCAGTCGTGTCCGACCCTTCTTGATCCCATGAACCATATCCCGCCAGGCCTTCCTGTTCTCCACTATCTTCCTGAGTTCGCTCATTTTCATGTTCGTTGCATCAGTGATGCTGTCTAACCATCTCATCCTTTGCCTTCCCCTTCTCCTTTTGCCTTCAATCTTTCCCAGCATCAGAGTCTTCTCCAGAGAGTCCTCTCTTCGCATTAGGTGGCCAAAATATTTGATAAAGCATGCAGATTTTCATGGCTTGTAATTAAATACACAGTTTGAATATTTATGGGATTTCCAGCCATTTTTTGATTTTTTGAGAGAAGAAATAAAGTTGTATCTTACAATTGACTGAAGACACTTCCTTTCCTGTTTCGATTGCGTTGCATCCAATCTCGTCAACGCAATCAAAACAGGAAAGGAAGTGTCTTCAGTCAATTGTAAGATACAACTTTATTTCTTCTCTCAAAAAATAAAAAAATGGCTGGAAATCCCATAAATATTCAAACTGTGTACAAAATATTTGAGTTTCAGCCTCAGACACCTCCCTTAATCCGAACATCTTCCACCCCCTGCACCTGCAAATCAGGGCTTTCCCCACTTCAGCTCTGATGGTCTTAGTTACAGGACATCACCTGGAATCGGCACAACATCTGTCTGATGTGCTGCTAAATCTGAATCTTTGGGACTCAGCTTTGTGAAAGGATAGCAGCAAGAGGACTGAATAGATGCAGAAAATAGAGCAGGGAAGGTGGGTCTTGGTGGGCCCGGAAAGGCTTTGAGGGAGCCAGTTAAGCAAGGAGATTTCAGAGGGGAAGAAGGTGACTAGACAGGCAGAGAGGGGAAGAAACGGGGACAAAGTGGCGGAAGGGAGAAGCGGAAGGATGAAGATGTGTGGGGCTCACCCCATTTGGGCATTTCTGGGTCAGAAGAAAAGCTATGGAACAATAGGAAGAGCATTACACAAGGAATTGGAGTTCAAAAGGGGCATGAAGTGTAAATTTCTTCCCATCACGCTTGTCTCCCTCGCAGGCAGTGGGATGGCATTGGGGCCACGCTCCAGACCGTCTCCTCTTTGGCATGGAGCAGAATCAGCAACTCTGCAGCCTGCTCAGGTAAGGGGCGGATGAGGATCTCCAGGGCAACAGGGAAGAAACGGTTTGGCTGCCTCCTTCTCTCTTATAGGCCGTGAAGGAAGCATTTTTCTCTGGTGCTGTAAAATGTTGTATTTCACTACTCAGAAAAGTGTGTGTGAAGCAGGGTAGAGTCACAAGTTGCTGGTCAACCCCCCCTTACTATTTAATGGTTCTTGGGCTGGTGCTATGTGCAGAACTGGGGGTGGGCTAAGCAGAGGAGGAGCCAGACCATTTTTGATCCGGGGCCCAAACCCTTGACGCCCCCCCATAAAAACGCGCGGCCGTAATCCTTTTCACCCCACGGCGCAGCCGCGCAGCAAATTTTTGGGATTTTTTTATTTCATTTTGGAAGCCTCCTTGTCCACTTTGTACCTCCTGTCTCCATTTCCAGCAGCACACATGATGAGGCATTCATAATGATGTGAATTTTGCTCTGCAGAATAAACTTGAAAGTGTAATGCCCTCTGGGAGGGTGAATCAGGACTCCTGGGCTGCTAGGCAAGGCTGCAATGCAAGGGGGGGGGGGAACTACAAAGCCCCGTTACTTCTAAAAAAAAACCTTTAAAAAACCCGGAAAAAAAGGGAAAAAACAAAAGAAAAAACCGAAACCTAGGATGTCTCCCGCCCCTCCGGAGGCCCTCTACGCCCCCCCAGGAGCCTCTCTGCCCTTACGCCCTGGGGCCCACTGCCCCAGGGCCCCATATCAGCCTACGCCCCTGGCTAAGTACAGGGATATTTGGGTGATAAAGAGGGCCTGCCAGCCTTGGGTATTCTCTTTTAATGTTCAACTTGGTGTGTGAATGGCCAGGGAATTATTTGTTTCTAATCAGGATGTAGGTAAACAGGTTTGCTTCAAAGGGTTAGCAATGTCAGCTAAACGGTCACCCAACAGTGGTGCCAGGATATTGTATGTTCGTGCCAGAATATAGGATGTTCTTAATATCCTATATTTCATCACTCAGAGTGTGTGTGAAGCAGGGTAGAGTGACAACGCGCAGGTCAAACCCTGTTACTATTTAACGATTCTTGGGGCTGCTACTAAGTGCAGAACTGGGGGGTAGGCTAATTAGTGGGGACATTTGGTTGATAAGGAGGGCCTGGGGTATTCCCTTTTAATGTGCAACTTTTTGTGTGAATGGCAAGGGAATTCTTAGTTTCTAATCAGGATGTAAGTCAGCTAAACGGTCACCAAGCAGCGGTGCCGGGTGGGGTGGGGGTGTGACTGGCGTCTTGACATGAGGTTTACCTTGACTCTGTGCAGAATGCAGGTGCTTGCCCTGCTAACTGGGCAAGAGGCACTTTTTCCATTGGTGCTCCTCTTATATTTAGCAGGGGGAGAGTAACTGCCCCCCTTTCACCCCAGCACAGTCTCTTTTCTGGTGGCTGTTTGCTGATGTTCTTCTGCATCTTTTTTAGATTGTGAGCCCTTTTGGGACAGGGAGCCATTTAATCATTTGATTTTGTCTGTAAACCGCTTTGTGAACTTTTTGTTGAAAAGCGGTATATAAATACTGTTAATAATAATAATTAATAATAATAGAACAGGTGAAATGCAGATGTTTTGATACAAGATACAGAGATTACTGAAGTTGCAATCACTTGAAGGCAAAAATAAACTGTAAATACAGACAGGAGATGCACAGAGAGGTTTACAGGTTGTGTTCAATGGAGACACAATGTGAGATCTTCTTCTTCCCATGGTATGTGAGGGGGGAAGAGATAATGTACACCAGAGTTTGAAACTTGACCAGGGTCCTTGAGAATTATGGCCTGCATGTCAGAGAAGTCTTGTCTTGGAAAACGGTTCATCTTGCACACTGGCATCCATTGATGCTGGCGGCTGAAGCTGGTAGTAATGTTGCTTAGCATCAGAGTCCATATTGTCGTTTATTATAATAGATGACATAACATAGCCAGGAAAGGAAAGGAAGGGGATATTGTCACTAACAGTGAAAAAAGTGGTGGTGGACGTAGCAGGGTGCATGTGAGTGGGTGTGAGCAAGAGAAGGCGGCTGAAGGTTCTAGAAGGCTGCGGTTTTGACGTGACTGCATGCAGCGGATGACTCGACTCGCAGCGGGACCAGGATTCTGAGAATGCCGGCTGCTCTCTTGTTCCTGGTAGGACAAGAAGTGTGTTAAGAACGAACCCTGTCCTGAGGAGAGCTCTCGAAAGCAAAACAGAGCTGAGTTTGGAGCGGCTGAGGGGACGGGGTCCTAGAGAGGCAAAGGGCCAGGGGAGGAGGGTCCGAAAGGAACTCGGCACAGCAGCATGATGGAGGCTGCTGCTCCAGGAGAGCGTGGGGATGGCAGCCCCCTTTGCAAGCTGGGGTCCGGTTGCAAACTCCTGCTCCCCTCCCTCATGCATGAATCTCATTCAGCGATTCTAGGAGGTTTTTGAAAATGCATCTATACGATTACCAAATACAGGACAGTATCATGAAAGGAAGGTTCAATTGCATTCTGTATCCCGTGTTGTATATCTGACTAAATATTCACACAGACTGCCAACGCAGTGAGCGATGTGGTGTTTCCTTCAGGACTCCGCGCATCTTATCGGGTTGGCATTTGTTCCATCAGAACAGAAAGATGAAAACACCCAGGGAGCCCACTGGTTTGATTTGCCAGATATCCTGCAGGAAACACTCAGTGGCTGCCTCCTTAATTTCTCTTGTCAGACTGAGCAAAAAAGCAGGGGGATGATAGGTGAAAAGGGTGGGACGTTAATAGTGAGGAGAGACTCCTTTCTCCTTGCAGGGTCTGGTGTCCTTCGCGGAGGTGGCTGTGCGCTTCACGGAGGAGGAGTGGGCTCTGCTGGATCCAGGCCAGAAGGCTCTGTACAGGGAAGTCATGCTGGAGAATTACGGGATCGTGGCCTCTCTGGGTAAGTATCTCATTCTTGGTTAGTAGGAACCAAAGGCATGAGCTGCTCATCTTGTTTCTCACTGTCAGGACTGCAGCATAGAAGTGGGTCGTGTGGGGCTGGAACTGGTGCCCTCGGCATGCCTGCTGTGCCTCACTGTTGCAGAACTGAGCTTGGCCTGACATACCCATTGGAGATGAAAGATGTAAATATGGTATAAATGGCAGAATATAAATGTCTTAGAAATCAATTGTGAACAGTTCAAAAATCCCAATTTTGGACCAGACCAGCCTACAAAATGAGCCACTTGGAGGTGACAGCGCTTGTTTACTATGAAATCTTTTATTGGCATATAGAACAGATTACAGAACAGACAAACAAACAAACTAATAACCACACTTTTAGCATAATCAGACCCTGAAATCATCTGGCTTATTGGGGAACAGACTTTGTTTGCTGCACTGTAGAGGTTTTGCCTTTCGATATCAGTAAATCTGCGTTTAATGCTTTGAAAAGCCTCACGCTGGGTAAGTAAACCCAAAGACTCAATAGAGAACCAAACCAGAAGGTCTGTCTGATTCCCCAAGCAACAGATAAAGAACGCTAGAGGGTTCACAACTGAAGTGAATATGGATCCAATATTTAGCGATCATCAGCCAGGCCCTAGTTTCGATTAAGGATTGCCCCGTTTCAAGACACATAGCCGCGTAGGGGACACAGCCTGGGGGTCCCAATTTTTTTTGCAAAAATTTTCCTTGAGAAGATTCTAGTACACTGCTTGATTCCCCAAACCAGAGGGGAGCCCCATATAGCAATTGTGGGCTTACCTTGGCATTAAAGACTTGGAGCGCAGCAGAGACATCTTGGTTTCCTCTCGCAAAGAAGAACTGAATAATATCTTGGGCGGAAACATTTGCTGCATTTAGTGCCATCCTTCACTGCATCAACCAAGTAGAATTGTAATGGAAATATAAACCCAGATATTTGAAAGACTTCACTTGCTCTACCACTGCATTCCCATCTACAGTATAAGATATCCATCTTTTTATGAAAACAAGAGTTTTTGACTTGTCAAAATTCAAGTGGAGTCTGTTCACCATCAAATAATCCAGACTTCTATGGAGCAATTGTTTTAGGCCTAATCTGGTGCGAGAAATTAGTACGGCATCGTCAGCATCCATAGAGCACGAGAGGGATATGGATGGAACCCAATTTGGGGCCACGACCGTCTACCTCTGCCAGAAAGGAGGCCAAATCATTAAGAAACAGGGTAAACGGGGTCGGTGCTAAAATACAGCCCTGCTTAATTCCTTTGTTGGTTCCTATTTTTGTTTTTGTCAGTTTCCCCGAATAAGAACATTTTATTTGGCAGGTGGGACTACGTATTTTGGTGCAATCTCCTAAAAAGAAATAAAAGCTTCTTATCCATCTGCAACAAATTCAGCTTACTCCAAAGTAAACCCCTATCAACAGAATCAAAAGCCCCTTTTAAATATAAGAAGGCCATAAATAATTTACCCTTTGTCTTCTTGACACACTTTTCAACCAGGTAAGAATGAGTAATACGATCTTGGAGGACAGGAAGGCCTGGCGGGATATGGTTCATGGGATCACGAAGGGTCGGACGCGACTTAACGACTGAACAACAACAACAACAAGGTGGATTTGCCTTGTTGGAATCCTACTTGTTCAGGTCCTCTGGCCAAAGCTTGGCCAAAAAGATGTTTAGCATGAAGTTTACCAGTTATGGAAAGTAAACTGATAGGTCTAAAATTAGATGGCATACCAGCACCACCCTTTTTAGGAATGGGAACCACCATTGCATTTGTCCATGCCTCCGGCCTGAAACCAGTTCTATCAACCATAGCAAACAGAGCGGTAAGGGGGGGGGGGAGCCCACCAGTCTGGGTCTGCCTTTAGAACTTCTGGCGGAATTCTGTCCGGTCCTTGGGGCTTTTCACTGACAAATTAACTCTAACTTCGGCCGGAGGTACGGGTGACCACTCTGGGACGTCCCTTAAGGGAATATCCAGGGGTTCTGTGCTTCTCGTTTCCGTCTCATAAAATAAAGTTTGAAAGTATTTTTGCCAGCTCTCCGGGGAGATACACGTCCAATCCGGTCCCTCCCCACGGCAAGAGCCAGACACAATAGACCAAAATTGTTTTGAGGGTTTTTTTTTTTGAATGATTGCCTGTAGCAATTTCCATTGCCTCCATTTCCTCTTCTGTCCTTATTTCGAGCCCATCAGATGCCTCTTGTACTATTTCAGCTGCTCCCCAGTCAGAAAAGTCAGTCAGACTCAATTGTTTAGATTTTGACCTGGTCAAGCGACTTGGCTCGGTGGGGACTCGCTGCCACAGCTGCTTCTGTTTCTTAGCCATCAGGGCAAAATCAAGGTCCCAGAACAATCCAAAACAATCCTCCTTCGTCAGGCTAAATTAAAATCTGGCACCACACCAGTAGAGAGTCCAGCAATTACTTGTCTAGCGGAATGTAAAACAAAAGGAAATAACTTACTCTGACAGTTGTAAAATCCACCTTAGGAGAAAGGATTGGAGAGAAACGGGAAGGAGGAAACTACTCGTCGGCCATCTTTGTCTGACAGCGCTTGTCACTCCTCGTCATTCCCCTTCCTCTGCATTATCCAGCCAGTGTTTTAGCGCATTACCTGATGGTTGGTCCAGGAGTCAAGATTAGTTCTATCCTCTTCTGATACCAAGAGCCACGTCCATTTACCAGATCACCTCCAGGGCTCGTGGCTGACGCCATCTTAGACTTGATCTGTCATGGTGTCTCCAAAGGCCTTTGAAACCTGCCACCTTCCCAGCCCTATTTGGGCATCAGAGCCAAAACAAGGAACTGGCAACGTGAGTCATCCTTCTTTTGGTTTTTTCTAGTGCCCAAATCATGATACTTTGTCTTATGAAAACCTGCTTTGTTGAGTCAGAACTTTTTGGCCCACGTCAGCCAAGAGGAACTGCCTGGCTGACCCTCGTCAACCAGCGGAGTGGGGGAAACGGGGGGTGGGGAGGGTTCATGAGGGGGTGGGTCTGGCAGCGATGGGGCACCAACTCTGAACCTTTTCTGCAGCCTTCTCACACACACCCCAGATACAGTGCGCTTGTTTTTGGTGCTGCAGCTTGGGTGTGTGTGTGAAAATCACTGTTATTAAGCTGCCCACCATTGAATTAATGTAGAAATTAAATAAAAGTGGGGCCAGGATCCTCCTTGCTTAACCCCCTTCTATGTTGGTACAGCATTCATGAGGTGACCTCGTAAACTACATCTAAGCGAGGTACCTCTATGTAAGGACTGAATGAGAATCAACAGGCGCCAATCAATATTCAGCTTCTCCCATAGTTTAACTCGTGAAATAGAGTCAAACGCTGCCTTTAAATCTATAAAGGCAGCATCTAGACAGGTCAACCTGTTTGAAATATACTTCTCAATGAGATGATGTAACACTAGACATTGATCAATAGTAGAACGTCCCTTCCTGTTCTTCCACAAGTCAGTTTTCTTGTTCCAACCAATCCTTAAGTGTCCAATAAAGATGTCTAGCATATAATTTACTAATGATGTTAAGTAGGCTGATGGGCCTTTAATTAGAAGGGTCATCTCTCGTGCCCTTTTTAAAGATAGGAACAATAATTGCAGACCCCCAATTATTATTATTTTTTATTTTTCACATTTTTATACCGCCCTTCCTCCAAGTACACCTTCCTCAGAGTGGTGTACATATTTCCTCCCCTCCTTTTGTCCTCACAACAACCCTGTGAGGTAGGTGGGGCTGAGAGATAGTGACTGGCCCAAGGTCACCCAGGAAGCTTCATGGCTGAGCGGGGATTTGAACCTGGATCTTCCAGGTCTAAGTCCGACTCCCAAACCACTACACCATCCTGGCTCTACACCATCCCCAATCAGCAGGAATTTGACCCCTCTTGTCAATATAGGAGAAAAGCGAAGCCAGGACCGGGGCCCAATCGTCTAGGTTGTTTTTAATTGCCCCCGGAGGGATAAGATGTTCCCCTGGAGCCTTACCCGATTTCAGCTGAACAACTAGGTCATGAATTTCCGGGACAGACACTGGTGGCCAAAGTGGGACGCCCTCAAAATCAATGGGGACGTCCCTAACAGCAGCATCTGAATCTTTATATAAACCATAAAAATGCTTCTCCCAAATCCCAGGATGAATATAACAATCAGATAGAGTTGGCCTGTGGTTGGGAGAGCTCTTTATAAGTCGCCAAAATAGGCCTGTATCCTTAGATTTAACTGCCTGCATCACTCCTGACCAAGCCTCTTTCATGGCCTCTTTTTTTTTTTTTTACAAGCCAGCAACAATTTATATTGTTTTTTCTGCAGAGGTAAATTCTGTGCAGCCTCCGATCCAGAATTAACTTTAGAATTAGTTAATCCAGAATTAGCTGACCCCCTTGTGATATAGGGTTCTACCCCTCGAGCTTCGGTCCGGCACAGAACAAGACCGCGCAACCTCAGCACAAAGGGGGCTTGACCCTATAATGGGTGTTTTTAGTCCACTCTGAACCAGGAAAATGAAACAACTACCCCTGACCAAGGGAATAGTACTTGGTAGAACTGCCACCAGCCAGGACTGCCTCCTAACCCTTCCAGTTCTAGGCTACTGGGAAGGGGTGCAGAGTGAACCGTTGGTCCACTGGACTGTCTGACTAAGCCAGCCAGGGATACAATGTGCAAACACAGGTAGTACGTGACAAAGCACAAAGGCTTCCAGGACTTAGACTCCTTGGTTCCAAAGAAACACTCTCAGGTAAAATAGATAGGTGTTTATTTTGTTTAGGCTACGCAAACCAAGCATAGTAGAATACTTAAAAGGTACAGGCAAATATTGTTGCTACAGAAAAGGCATAACCTCCAGATACAAGAATACAGCACAAAATAATAAAGGAATAATTCCTCAACTAAATACGTATCCCTAGCACTCACCAAAATGAGAAAGGATTTTCAGCCATCCCAGCAGGGATGGTCCAGGGCTGACCCGCCCGATGACGGAGGGCTAAAGCCAGAGGAGCCGTAGAAAGGGAAGAACTGTCTCCAACAAAGTCAAGTTAGAGAATGAAAAGAGAACACGCAAAACAGTTTCCTACAGTGTAGTTTAAATAGACTTTTGGGGTCAGATGATTGACATAGGGGAACAGACCACTCAGAGGGTGGCACATAGGGAAAGTTCTCAAAGATGAGCTCAACTCCTCGCTCCCCCTCCCAGATCGAAGAAGCGCGTGATGGCCAGCGCAGGTGTTGGAAGTTAATTGGGAGAAGTTGCTGTATCACTGTTCCCATGAAGATAAGGGGTAAACAGGACTGCTCAAAGCAGTGCTCCAAGGCCTCTGGCCACGCGCCAATCACTAGGGCTCTGCAGCAGGCAGGCAGAAAAACCAAGACAGGAAATCCAAAATGGAGATAGACCAAAGATTTAGACCTATGCACTACACCCCTGTGACTCTGAGATGCATGTTCTCCATACGTTCTTATGTGCTCCTCTATCTCACAGGTCACTGGAGTCAGTGAGACTGCAGTGCATAGTTCTCGGGGCCTTTCCCTACTTCAAAGTATAGTGCATTTTATTATGTTACAGCAGGGGCGAGGAACCTTTTCCCTGCCGAGGGCCGTTTAAACTATTTCAAATTTGTTTTTGAATTAATTAATTTTTTGGGGGGTGCCCCCCATTGGCCTCTGGAGGCTCCGCGCTCACCGCCCGAAGCCTCCGGAGGCTGGGAGAGGGCCTCCGCACGTCCTCCTTGTTCGCCGGCTCAGCCCCTTCTGACCAGGCCCTCGTCGTCGATTTCGCACATGCGTACAACGCCGATGAGGCCTTGTCGAAATCGCCGACAAGGGCCTGGTCAGAAGGGGCCAAGCCAGCGGCCCGGAAGGACGTGCAAAGGCCCTCTCCCAGCCTCCGGAGGCTCCGCGCGGACCCAGCAGAGCTTCCAGGGGCCGGTTGGGCGGCCTCCCGGGAATCTCTCCGGGGGCCAGATCCGATGGCCTCGGGGGCCGGATCCGGCCCACGGGCCTGCGGTTCCCCACCCATGTGTTACAGGAACTTCCTTAGTATCACATACTCATGTTAATACATCCCAGAATATATCCCATAGGAAAATACATTTAATATCTCCATCATCTATAACAGAGGTTCCCAACCTTTGTCGCCACCTGTCACAGTCAAATTTTCTAAAGTACCTGCACCACCTGCGCCAATATTATGAATAAATGTATTTATTTATTGGTGGTGCCAATAAATAAATAAATAAATAAATTTATAATATTTAATTTAAACAAATATGTGCACTAGATAGGCGATAGTATCAGCAAATGCAGCAATTAAGCCACGGGGTGGTGGTGGTGGTGGTGTTTGTTTTTCAGACAATAGTGCTCACAGATTCATTTCCTTGCTTTCGAAGCTTATCCAAATTAGCAGATAAATAGGCTTCAGTTCAGGAGTAGAATATCGTGCATCCTCAGTTTTCAGTCTCTCTGGTTTTTGGCCTATCTTATTTGAGCAGCTTGCTCAAATACAGCAAAAAAAAAAAGTAGAAAGAAACAGGAAATAAAAGGCTTGCCTGCTTCGTTCTTGCCTGCTACTTCTTGCCTGTGCCACCTAGTGGTTCAGTGATGTATATACAGGAAGCAATAGAAAACAGTACAGATCCGAGATAAGGAGCAGAAGCAGCTGAGAGAGATATCAGAAGGGCAGATAAGAGACCTCCTAGCAGCTGATTGCTGTTCCTAGCAGCTAATTACTGCCTGTCCAGATAAAAGGTCTTGGGGATCAGCATTCGAAAGGCAAGACCAGCAAGTCAGATGAATTGTAAGTCAGACGGGGGAGATCGGAAACCCAGATAAGAACCAGCCTATGGCATACCACTGGCAGTCGCTCAAAGTACCACTAGTGGTACGCATACCACAGGTTGGAAATCTCTGACCTATAACTAAATCAGAATTATACCTAACAAGCTGCTCCCGTGACAGACTGTACACTGCTATCTCATGGATTGTTGCGATCTTTGAGATGGAGGAGTCAGTGCTAAAACAACAATGCTAAATTCCTAAACTTACCTGTTCCTAACGCTTCCCTGGACGGCACTTTCAAAATGGATTCTGGCCTGCAAGATGGAATCAGACCTAGCCAGTGATTGTACCATGTTCATCACAAGTAGGAATCAGCCTAGGATCAGGTTGCTTGGGAAAGCTTTGATATGACGAAAGTATCTCATCTCCTTCTTTCCTTCTCAGAGGAGTTTCCCAAACCGGCCTTCATTTCCCAACTGGAAGAAGGAGAGTGTACATTTTTCCAGGATCTGCAGGAAGAAGAAGAGAAATCAGCAGGTAACTTGTTTTATGCACAGTAGTACTTAATCCTTCACCACAATAGAAACTCCCCTCTTTCCTGGGGTACGTTGGTGCCGCTTCGGTGTCAAAGTCCAGCTGTGCCGTTCTGACCTCATCACCTTCGAGCCGCGACTCAGCCGAGCTGTAGACTGGAAGTGCCTTTGTGACTTAGGGGACGGACGCTGTGGCCCTCCACCTCCCTCTCCAAAGGGCACCGGACCCTGTGGAAGATGGTCCCAGATCAGCCCAGCCAACGCAGGAGCCCAGCTGCTGTCCAGGGCTTCCAGGCGGAGAGATCCGAACCCCTTAGCTGTACTGTGCTGACTCATCCCAACCAGCGCCGAGTCTCCCCAGAAAAGAGGGCAGTTTCTGTTAGGGGGCAGGATCTTCATTCACCACGCCACCTTTGGAAGGGGGCCCTTTTGTCCCCAAAGCTGAATCCATGGTGAGGTAGAGTGAGGGGAGCAGTGACATTTTGCCCTCCGTAGACTCAATTCAGTACTTTTTAACTTGCACCACCTCGGACGTCAGTGCAGCTGTAAGGCAACCATCGGGGTCGTGGCTGGGATCTGAGTGGGGCACAGGAGTAGAAACCCCACCTCCCTGTCCATCACCCTCGTGCCTCTGTCCCATTGTAGCCCCTCACTGGTGGAGTTGTGCTGATGGCGTGGCTATGGCGGCATCGACTCTCACCCACCTTGTCTTCCCAGCATAGAGCTATCTGTGGTGTAAGGGAGCTTCTCTCAAATCCTGTGCTTCTCAATCTGGAGTCATTGCAGCAGAGAAGTGTATCACACAAGCTGCCAGAATTATGCACAGAGACCAATTTGGCGGATATGGAGCAGCAACACCACATTATTACAATACGACACTAGGCTTACCAGATCTCCAACTGGGACAGAGTGCTAGACCTTTAGGAGAAGGAATGTGGGCAGGTGTAGTTTGTTAAGCCTTAGAACACAATCCTAGGCATGTCTACTCAGTAGCAAGCTCCATTGTGTTCAGTGGGGCTTACTTCTGAGTAGACATGCCTAGGATTGTGCTCTAAGGTTTCGGTCACTGCCCAGGGCTGCAATCCTATCCATAGTGTACTTTTCTGGGAGTCATGGCCACTGAATCCACTGGGGTTTCCTTGTGAGTATCTGCGCCTAGGTGTGTGCGTTAGAGGTCCCTTTTCTCCATTGCACTGCTAAGCAAGGTTCTCTCTCTCTTCCAGGAAGCAACGCAGAAGACAGTCAGGATCAGAGGGAGCCACGTGGGGTGTCACGGGAAATGACCACGTGTGACATACAGGAAGTGACTTTTAGAGTCCTGGATGGATCAAGGAGGCAGGAGGGAAGCCCAGAACCTGTCTGGGGGACTAAACCGGTAATTTGTCAGGGTTATGACAGACATGAAATCCTGATCCAACAGGAACATCCCAAAGGGGAGAGAAAGAATAACCACCCTTTGCACGGGTACAGAATTAGTACTGCATCTAACGTTAATAAACACAGCAAAATCCACACAGGGAAGAAATCCTTTCAATGCTCTGAGTGGAGAAAGAGCTTCAGTACAAAAACTCATCCTACTTCCCATAAAAAGAAACAGGAAAGGGAGAAAGCTGCACATCAAGAAAGGAAGCAGGAGGGAAACCAGACAGAGAAATGGAGGAGTGAATCTGATGCTCATCAGAGTGGGAATTTCAGTGTCATCCTAGTCAATCTAGAAAAAGGAATTGGAAAGAGGAAAGAAGAATGCCCTCAAATTCCAAAGACCTTCAGCAGTAAATCGGAACTTGGAACACATCAAAGAAACCACAGAGAGAAGCCACATCAGTGCTTGGAGTGTGGAAAGAGCTTCAGTCAGAACATACACCTCACTGTGCATCAAAGAACCCACACAGGGGAGAAACCATATAAATGCATGGATCAGTGCACGGATTGTGGAAAGAGCTTCATTACTAGCTCAGATCTGTGCTGTCATCGAAGAACCCACACAGGAGAGAAACCCTATAAGTGCTTTGAGTGTGGAAAGAGCTTCTGTCAGAGTACACAGCTGACTGTGCATCAAAGAACACACACAGGGGAGAAACCCTATAAATGCTTTGAGTGTGGAAAGAGCTTTAGTCGGAGCTCAAGCCTGACTGTGCATCAAAAAACCCACACAGGGGAGAAACCATATAAATGCATGGAGTGTGGAAAGAACTTCATTACTAGCTCAGAACTGTGCTCTCATCGAAGAACCCACACAGGGAAGAAACCATATCAATGCATGGAGTGTGGAAAGAGTTTCATTACTTCCTCGAAACTGAGCTGTCACCAAAGAATCCACACAGGAGAGAAACCCTATAAGTGCTTTGAGTGTGGAAAGAGCTTCAGTCGGAGCTCAAGCCTGACTGTGCATCAAAGAACCCACACGGGGGAGAAACCGTATCAATGCACGGATTGTGGAAAGAGCTTCATTACTAGCTCAGATCTGTGCTGTCATCGAAGAACCCACACAGGGGAGAAACCATATCAATGCATGGAGTGTGGAAAGAGTTTCATTACTTCCTCGGAACTGAGCTGTCACCAAAGAATCCACACAGGAGAGAAACCCTATAAGTGCTTTGAGTGTGGAAAGAGCTTCAGTCAGAGCTCAAGCCTGACTGTGCATCAAAGAACCCACACGGGGGAGAAACCATATCAGTGCACGGATTGTGGAAAGAGCTTCATTACTAGCTCAGATCTGTGCTGTCATCGAAGAACCCACACAGGAGAGAAACCCTATAAGTGCTTTGAGTGTGGAAAGAGCTTCTGTCAGAGTACACAGCTGACTGTGCATCAAAGAACCCACACAGGGGAGAAACCATATAAATGCTTGGAGTGTGGAAAGAGCTTCTGTATGAGCTCAAACCTGACTAGACATCAAAGAACCCACACAGACCTCTGAGCTCTGGCCATCACCAGGCAAGCCCTGATACCAACTTTTACCTGCCTGTGGGTCCCATCCTTCTTCTTCTGCAGTGGCCCTGAGACACTGTGGCTGCCCAATCCCAGGGTTTGGAAGACAAGCCGCCTACTTAAATACCAGGTTCTGGACTGTTGCAGCCTGCAAGGGTGAGCGGTGGTGTTGACAGTGCCCACCTTCCACGATTTTGTTTAGACTGCTGTAACCTGAAGTTCCCCCTCTCCCCTGCTACTCTCCCCCTGCTAAATATAAGAGGAGCACCAATTGAAAAAGTGCCTCTTGCTCAGTGTCTGGACCAGCCCGTAGTTACCTTACCGCCCACTCTGACGGGGGCAGTGACTCCCTCCTACGTCGACTCCTGTGGCCGTTCCGAGGGACCAACCGAAGATTCCTCACGACGGATCACGGCGGAAGAAGTGTCCAACCCAGCTCCAGAGGAAACCAAGCATCCCCCCTCCAACCGCAAGTTCGCCGGGAGAGACTCTCCATCAGCCCCAGGACTCCACTGCCAATGTCAGCCGTTGCCAACTTCGCTTGCTGTAACGCCGGCCTCCCTCCCGTGGAAGACGGTCCACGACGTGGACGAGCTGCCAAACGCGAGGTCGCATACCACAGACCAAGTCTGGGAGAGTCTTGCAAAGGCAGGTCCGCGGGGGCTGCATCACAGGCCCCGGCGAAGGGACGAGCCAATTAGGCACGCCCTTGCGGGCTGGAGCCCTCCCAATTAGGGAGAGGCTGGATCAAGCTGGAGGGCGGAGCGAGGAGAAAGGGGCGGCGTCCGGGACACCGGCCATCCGCCCCACCGGGGCTGTACCAAGCGTGGAGCTAAGAGGGGTGGAGACAGAGAGGGCAAGTCAGGCAGCAGGGCTGGGATATAAAAGGAGACCCTTGGCCAGTGATGAGAGGTCAGTCAACAGGTAGACTTTGAGACGGCAAGCCCTAAGTGGCCCCGGCCGTCTGGCGAGGAGAACACAGGTGGCTCTAACTTCCTCCCTCCAGCAAGCCTCTGAGGCTGCCCTTAGTTCCAGAGCCCTTGTAAGGGGGTTCCTGGTTATTAAACTTTTAGGAAGCCCGCCGGCCTGGAGAGCTGAGAAGAGTTTGACCCGCCCACGGAGGGCAAACTCGCATTGGTCACTCCACTTCCAGGGTCCCCAGAACGAGGGGCGCTACAACCAGTTAGCAGGGGATTCTGCGCTCCCTTGGCCAGATCTTTGTGTCGCCTTACTGCCTGATTCCCTCCCTGTAATGTGCTCTCCCTGTGCAAGTCAGTCTGTGCAGAACGCAGCAGGGATGGCTGAGGAGGGAGCTGTTCCTGTGATCGTGTGAAATTGCTGCGGTACCAGCTTCATTGGCTTCCCATTTGGTGTTGGGCCCAATTCAAAGCACTGGTTTTAGCCTATAAAGTCCTAAACTAGGTGTGTCAAACATAACCCAGAGAAGCTCTTTATTTGGCCCACGTAATAATTGGGCTCTCCCAGCATTGCCCTTTCAGCAACGCCATTTCTGCTCAGGCTGTGGGAGGGAGGGAGAGACGGAAGGAGGCCTCAGAAGGCAAGGAACGCTATGGGGGAAGGGGAGACCGAGAGGGGTGAGAGAGGGAGATGCAGCCGAGGTGCTGGGAGAGCCCAATTATCACGCAGGCTTTCAGCACTTTCAGCAGTGCCAGAAAAAACCTGTGTGTGTGTGTGTGTGTGTGTGTGTGTGTGTGTGTGTGTGTGTGTGTGAGCTCTGACTTGCACATCAATTTTACTTAATTAATTAATAATTATTTAATTGGCGCTGGTCGTACTTCAACAAAATTGACCACAATTATCACGAAGACTTTCAGCAGTGCCAGATCAGCTGAGGCGTCACTTCGCAGAGCACTTGAGCTACAAAGTGATGCTTTGGCAGTAGCGGTGCGGCTAAAAGGACGACCCGCGTGATAATTGGGCTCTCCCATACCTTGACAATATGGCCAGGATTTGCATATTTTCTCTTCTGTCATTTGCAACGGATGCAAATGAGAACAAACTCATCATCTGCTGAAGGACGTTACTTCCAGCCCCCAGATATGGATGGGGGCAATATGGATGCCCATAGCCATGGATGCCCACGATATGAAACACGTATATAACACTATATAACAGAAACACGAGTGGTTCTAGAGCAAGTGACGATAATTACAGGCAAGAAAACAACCCGGCAGTAGAAGGGATGACTCCAGCCGAGGCTCTTCCTTCTGGCTGCGTGGCTGAGTCTGCTTGGCACCCAGAATTTCTCCGAGGAAGTGTCCCTAGTCGTTGACGGAAACACTTTCTAGGTAGATGTTGTTTCCTGCATGGAAAGGATGCCTTTAAGGTCGGACTAGTTGGTGGGCTTTCAAAGCAGTTTTGTTCCAGCAGTTTTCCCAAGACCTCTGTCTTACATATTTGGGGGTGGAGACGCCCTTGAGTGGGAGAGCATCTGCGCTACAGGCAGGAAGTCCTGAGTTCAATCCTCCGCGTCTCTAGGCGGGGCTGGGAAAGACCGTTGAGCCCAGAACTCTGCACAGCAGCTGCCAGTCAGTAGCCAGAGAGCCCCAAAATCTTCCCAGGGTGACGGCAGAAAATACCTTGCTTTGCATGGAAGTGGACAACAATTCACATGAACGGGCAGTGAAAGAGGGAATCCTCAGGTGCAACAGGAAAATGATGCATATTGGATGTGTCATTGTTCTTAAGAAAGAAACAGAAAATGCAGGTTAGCGAAGAATGTTCTAGTACAGCCCTGAAAACAGAGTGGTTTGGCAGACAAGATGTAGATGATGTAGATGGTTCGCAGGAGCTGGCAGGGCTGATTAGTAGCATGTAAGTAAAGCTAATACGCAAGTAGCTCTGACTTACACATCAATTTTACTTACTTAATAATTATTTAATTGGACGGGTGGGCGGGGCTGGGACGACGGACCGAAGACGTGATTCCAGAGAGCTCTCTGGAGCCGCGCCGCAAAGCAGTGGAATTCCCTTGATCCAGGCTGGATCGGGGCCATCTGCATCAGGAGAGATGTAGATGAGAGATTGGGGAGCAAACTGAGGGAAACTGGTCAAGGCATTGAGCCAGTTTCTGCTTGGTATTCCCTTTTCTGTCCCTGCTTTGTCGCAGACACCATTTTGGTGACTGTGAAGGCTCGCGTTGCCGCTCACCCGGACAAGAGGAAAAGATTTATTTTAAAGTAGACTCCTTCAACGTACCAACCTTGGACTGGAGTAAGAGTTTCTCTGCTGATCTGGAAGAGGAGCGGTGAGTGGGAAGACAGGAAGGCTGAAATTTATAGGCATCTAAAAGAAGCTAAGGGGATAGGGGTGGATCTCCCCCCCCTTACATGGACTCTGCTTCCCTCTTCTTTGTCTGAGCTGTGCTTGTTAAACTGAGACATATTGAATTACAGAAGGAGCTGCATTCCTTTGATTCAGTCTGGGAAGTTAACCCTGAATGTGCCAAGATGTGGTCTGGGACTATGTACTCAGTGGAATTTGGCTTTGAATCTATTATTAGTTTTAATTTGGATTGTGAACTGTGATGCTTCGTGTGTCTTAAGTGGAAAAGTTGGAAGTTGCAAGCAGGACAGTTGCTTTTCGTTGCAGCAGGAGATGATGGAATTTTTGCAAGATATGTGGGCCAGCATTAATCAATTAAAAGAGACTCTAAATATACTTTTGTTAAATCAAAATAAAGCCTCTGGAGAAAGACAACAGATATTGATGCAATTGAAGCAGATGCAGGATGCAAGACTTTTGAAGACACGGGCTGCAGTAATTACAGAGGAGATTGTAGAAATTCAGATCATGGAAGAAGTATATAAGACCTCTGAACAACTGGAGGCTCCAACCTTTAAACGGCAAACAGAAGAACTTACAGTAATCCAGGTTATGGAAGAATTAGACAAGTGGTCTGAACAACAGGAGGCTGCAACCTTTAAATTGCAGATGGAGAGAGCAAGTTTCATGTTTAGAATACAGAATTTTTTTGCAAAGGACCGAGAAGATTTCTATTGGACTCTTATGGCGTGGTTGATAAAAGATTTGCAGATTCTGGAGGCAGAGGTGTTAGAAATTAGGAAGGGAACAGGTTAGATATAAAGTTTTGTGATAAAATAACTGGCTGGGTAAAAACATTAGAAGTAACGAACAGACCACAGTGGATAATAGATTTTCATAATAGATAATATAAAGAATTGATTGTATGATAAATATGTATGAAGTTTATAATTTTTTCATTGGATTTTGAAACAGTTAAGATATTATGATATTGGGGTTATAAATTTAGGTTGAGAGATTTATCTATTAGAGTAAGATTAGATTTGGAACTTAGGTTATAAAATGGTTAAACTTCTATATAAAGGATTTTATATAAAATATTTTATCGAGGGTGGTTAACATCAAAGAAGTTAAGTAAGATGCTGATGAAAGTGTAAAGTATTTGTTGGAAAGTTAATATGTTTTGGAGGAGGCTTCCTCTGATTTTGGAAGAGATATTATATGGCACGCTGTTGTTTTTATAAGATTTGTTTTTATTCAATATGATGATATCAGTAATGTTTTAAAGAGATAAACATATTGTTGTATATACGCTTATTGATATATGCTCAGCAGTGAAAAGTTGAGATTGAAATTGAGATTATACTAGATATTGAAGAGTTAATGATTAAGATTTATATTTGAGGGATTTGGATGTTTAAATTTAAGGTTTAGGAGATGGAAATGTAAAGAAGAGAACAGATTGGTAGTAATTATTTTATGTATTGATGTCCAGGAGGTGGAAATTGAGTAAATATGGTGCTAACTTAAGTTAGTAAGAGAACAGAGTGGTAGCAATTATTTTATTTTGATTAGATGGAAAGGTTATTATAAAAAAGAATATTATCATTATATGTATTGATGTGCAGGAGGTAGAAATTGAGTAAATATGACGGTAACTTTAGTTAGTATAATTGAATAGTTGAAAGAGTCATTCTATGATATATTGATGTCCGGCTTGTTAGTGTTCCTAATGTGTCATGTTGATATCCCCCAGTTTGTCATTCCCTGTTGTATCATTTTTGTTGTTAGGTAGGTAGTTAGTTAGTTAGGTAGTTAGTTAGTTAGTATTTTTATTATTGTATTGTCTTGTGTTTTATTGTTGTTAAATAAAATAAAAAATATATTAAAAAAAAAATAATTATTTAATTGGCACTGGTGGTACTTCAACAAAATTGACCATGATAGGTGGTATGCTTGGAGACAAAGGTTGGGAACTTCTGTTCTAGTCAGTAAACAGCAGTTTCATATGTCAAGTTTCCTTTTTTTATCTTCTGTTGTTCTTAAATTTTTACTTTTATTTTTTATTATTTAATGTACTTTTTCAAATTGTTGTATTGGGAACTTTCCTGGATTCCAACTTGGGGATCCTTCTGGACTGAAAGTGGAGATCAAAATTAAATAAATAATCTTTGTAAGCTGCCTTGAGCACATGTTGATATAAAAGGGCAGAATATGAATTCTAGAAATAAATAGTATTCTTAATAATAATAATAATAATAATAATAATCCACAAGAGGACCTGCCCTCTTATTCCTGACTGTGGAGTTTTCTCAGGAGCCTTTCATGAGGGACCGTGTCAAACGCCTTCTGAAAATCCAGATATATAATATCCACGGGTTCGCTCACATCCACGTGCCTGTTGACCTTTTCCAAAAATTCCCCTTGCAGAAGCCATGCTGACTCTCCCTCAGCTAATTGGGCTCTCCCAGCACCGCCCGTTCAGCAGCGCTGCTTCTGCCAAGGCGCTGGGAGGGAGAGACGGAAGGAAGCCTCAGAAGGCGAAGAACAGTACGGGGGAAGAGGCAGAACAGGGGGGGTGAGAAAGTGGGATGCTGCTGCAGGTGTCTTGGGACTGAGAGCCCAATTATCCTGTAGGCCGCTCTTTTAACAGCACTGCTTCTGCCTAGGCATCATTTTGCAGAGCTCCTCTCAGCTGCTGAGCTACAAAGAGAGGCCTGGGCAGAAGTGGCACTGCGAAAAGGGCAGCCCACATGATATGAAATATCTTGAAAATATCTTGAATATAGGTTCAAGATTTGCATATTTTTTCTTCTGTCATTTGCAGCCAATGAGTTCCTAAGTGAGAAAAACGTGCTTATTTCTGGTCATATCCTGCTTAATGACGCCACTTCCTATTGAATGACATCACCTCCAGACGCCACTTCCTATTTAATGACATCACCTCCAGACGCCACTTCCTATTTAATGACATCAGCTCCGTCCCTCAGCAGGGACCATGAATGCCCTGTAGTGCTGTATGAAATGAGTTTGACACCCCTGCGCTAGATGAGATATCGGCTCCCACTTGATGTTGTTCATATACACCACTCCATACGAAGCTTGTAGTCGGCTCACTCTTCCCCACTGATTTCCCACCAAAGGCGGCTTTTGTCCCAATTTTGCAAGCTCCGTTCCGCCTTCTCTGTGTCCCCTTCGGGCAGCTTGCAAGATTTCCTGCTGCAACGACTTTCCAGGTCCCAGGAGGAGTCAGTGACAGGATCATGTCAGGCTGGGGAAAACAAGAGACCCTCCCGGGGAAGAGCTTCGGTGGTCAAGTTGCCACTGTAATCCAGCGGTGGAGGCGGAGGAAGATCAGCGCCAGGAGAAGCCCGCAGAGTCTGGGCCACGCAGGGAGCGTCGGGTGCTGCATCGCCGGGGAATCGGGCAGGGGGAGGAGGGGGATGATGCGCCTCCCCGTCGAGACATCGTCTGCAGCCTTTCCTCTCGGCTCTCTAAGGGTGAAAACAAGCGACACCGGTTTCCTAGAGGGGCAAATGGGAGGGGGTGATGGGGCAGTCACTTCCTGTTCCGCCCCTTTGCCTCCACGTCTGCTGAGTCCGAAGCCTGTTTAGGGGTGAAGAAGGTAAGAAATAGAGAGGAGCAGAGACGGTCAGGCTCAGAAAACCCAGCCGGTGAAGCGGAGGGGGCTGAGAAGACGAACTGCGACAGTCTTGCCTGCTAAGCTTTGGGTCTGCTCAGAGGAGTAGCCAGACCATTTTTCAACCGTGGCCCAAACCCTTGACGCCCCCCCATAAAAACGCGCGGCTGTAACCCTTGACGCCCCTCGCCGTTAGCCGTGACTCCCCATTACAGTGCATGGAAGAAACAGGCACTCTTTACATGCTCAGAGGCACCCTTTCTTATATGTATGTGTATATGTAAATGTATATTCCCAAAATGAGCCCTAAAGTGGATTTTCCATGCTTTATGCTGAGCAGCAGCTAAGCCAGGAGTGCGCAGGGTGGGGTTGGGATGCTGCCCTCCCTCCATTGGCAGGCCTGGGTAGAGGGCACTGATGTCATCTGTGTTAGTCCTATACATGGCAAGAGAAACATCAAAGCATGGGAGGGAAGCCCCAGTTGCACAAGAGAGAAAGAGAGAGAAAGCTAGCTCCTTTTGGTAGCATCTTTGCAAGATGAAAAACAGATTCTTATACTGCCTGCCAGTTTAGGGGGGGGGGGTTGTCCCAGCAAATAGAGCGGGGAACTAACTTAGAGGTGGGTCAGAAAGGAAGGAGAGAAATCCTAAGAATTAATCAACCAAACTAAACATAGAAATCAAAGACTGTAAGTAAAGCAGAACCTGCTCTGCACCATTTTCAATTGCAGTTCTTGCATTTGTCTTTGTTTGCTTTATTAAAAACATTCAACAGAAAGAAAATACTTTATTTCCATTCTGCAGTGTCTGAATGAAAATACCTTATCTGCAAACCTACAATGAGATATGCTGTCTTGTCTCCAGGAGCTCCTGAGCTCAGCTTGAGTAGTTAGCTATCATCAATTGAGTTGTTAAAGAACAATTAACATAAGATAAGCGGGCTTCGCTGACCCTGTGGTTGAAAACAAGACCTGAAGTGTTTTGAAATTAAACCTCTTAGTGTTTGCTTTGCCTCACTTATCTGTATTATAAGAGCCTCCAGCGACGATCTATTCCAGCGTGAGCTGCTGCGACCCAGCGAGCTACGATCTCTCCAGGACAACCGGCGAACTCGTGTTGCTCAGCCTCGTTCCTCTTAAAGCGCCCCAAGCATTGCTTTACACTTTGCACAGGCGCAGAACGTCTTTTCCCTTTAAGAGCCTTTAAGAGCCTTTGAGAGCCTCGGTTTGCCGCCGAAATTCGGCGGCAAACCGCAACGGTCTGGGTTTTTTCTTCTTTTTTTCTGGCGGCAAGAAATTCAAATTCTACTTGTTGCTCAGCCTCCGCGCCCCCCCGTCCAGCCTCCCGCCCCCCGCCCTGGGGCCCACCGCCACACCGCCACAGGCCAGACGACGCCTCTGGGTCTGCTCTTAAATAGCTTTATTTCTATGGTGGGGGCATTGAGAGGGGACAGTATAAAAACCGGAGCAGAGAGGCCCAGAAGGGGCCGTCCCTCACTGAAATGGTTGCAAAAACAGCGGCATGTAAGACAGACGTTGCAGAACAATATTGTAGGCCTGGGACTGATCCATTTCCCCAGAAACTGAGGGGCTGTTTGCGTTTTAATGTATGCTGTATTTTTTATTATTGTTTCATTGTTTGATTCTGTAGTAAGCTTTTTGGTACTTTTAACAGAGGCAGGTGGGATAAAAACAGTAAGAAAGAGAGCTGGATTTTGCAGCTGAAAAGGATCTTTCTAGCATCTGTGCCTGATCCCAAAGAACCAGAGAGTTCATTAGAGACCTGATCAAAAGACTGGAGGACAAAGCAGGACAAAGTGATCTTTCCAGGTGTGTGTCTTTGCGGGGGAAGGGCCCTCCTTCCACTTACAGAATTAACTGGGCTTCCACCGGGGACCGAAGTGTCTGTTCTGGTCTGGAAATCAGCCATGCCAAGACACCTCCTTTAGATCCAACCAGCTTCCACCCCCTGCAACTGCAAATCAGGGTTTTCCCCCCACTTCAGCTCTGATGGTCCAAGTTACAGACAAAAGAATGAACAGGGGAGGGAACATCAGGGTGGTCTTTCAAGGTGTGTGTCTCTGCAGGGCTTGTGTGTGTGTGTGTGTGTGTGTGTGTCTCATTGCACAACAGAGATAACTCGGCTTCTACCCTGGACAGAAGTGTCTGTTCCGGGAACAGCCCTGCCAAGACACCTCCGTTACATCCAAACAGCTTCTACCCCCTGAACCTGCAAATCAGGGCTTTCCCCCACTTCAGCTCTGATGGTCCAAGTTACAGGACATCACCTGGAATTGTCACGGCAACTGTCTGTCGTGCTGGTAAATCTGATCTTTGGGAATCAGCTTTGTGAAAGAGGGGGGGGGGATTGAACTGAGGGAGAAAATACAGTAGGGAAGGCAAGTCAGTGGGCCAGGAAAGGCTTTGAAGGAGCAGGTTTAGCAAGGAGATTTCAAAGAAGGGAGGTGACTAGACAGCCTAAGAGGGGAAGAAACTGGGACAAGGTGGCAGAAGGAAGAAGCGGAAGAAACTGAATCAGGATGTGGGGCTCACTCCATTTGGGTATTTCTGGGTCAGAACCAAAGCTATGGAACAAATAGGAAGAACATTACACAAGGAATTGGAGTTTGAAAAGGGAACGAAGTGTAAATTTCTTCCCATCACGCTTGTCTCCCTCGCAGGCACTGGGATGGCATCGGGGCCACGTTCCAGACCGTCTCCTCTTTGGCATGGAGCAGAATCAGCAACCCTGCAGCCTGCTCAGGTAAGGGGCGGATCTCCAGGGCAACGGGGAAGAAATGGTTTGGCTGCCTCCTTCTGAGAGCGGATGACTCGACTCGCAGCGGGACCAGGATTCTGAGAATGCCGGCTGCTCTCTGGTTCCTGGTAGGACAAGAAGTGTGTTAAGAACGAACCCTGTCCTGAGGAGAGCTCTCGAAAGCAAAACAGAGCTGAGTTTGGAGCGGCTGAGGGGACGGGGTCCTAGAGAGGCAAAGGGCCAGGGGAGCAGGGTCCGAAAGGAACTCGGCACAGCAGCATGATGGAGGCTGCTGCTCCAGGAGAGCGTGGGGGTGGCAGCCCCCTTTGCAAGCTGGGGACCGGTTGCAAACTCCTGCTCCCCTCCCTCATGCATGAATCTCATTCAGCGATTCTAGGAGGTTTTTCAAAATGCATCTATACGATTACCAAATACAGGACAGTCAGAGGCGTCGCTCCGGTAGGGGCGGGGCTGTAAGTATCGCTGCGGTTACAGTCGCTTTACCGAGTGAGGAGGCGGCAGCCCCGCCCCCTCACTGTCCGAGCCATTCGCCTACGGAGAAAGCAGCAGGCAGGGTCTCTTGCCTGCTGCTTTCTCCGTAGGCGAATGGCTCGGACAGTGAGGGGGCGGGGCTGCCTCCTCCTCGCTCGGTAAAGCGACTGTAACCGCAGCGATACTTACAGCCCCGCCCCTACCGGAGCGACGCTTCTGAGGACAGTATCATGAAAGGAAGGTTCAATTACATTCTGTATCCCGTGTTGTATATCTGACTAAATATTCACACAGACTGCCAACGCAGAGAGCGATGTGGTGTTTCCTTCAGGACCCCGCACATCTTATCGGTTTGGCATTTGTTCCATCAGAAAAGAAAGAGGAAAACACCCAGGCATCCCACTGGTCTGATTTCCAAATATCCTGCAAGAAAAACACTCACTGGCTGCCTCCTTAATTTCTCTTGTCAGACTGAGGAAAAAAGCAGGGGGATGATAGGTGAAAAGGGTGGGACGTTAATAGTGAGGAGAGACTCCTTGCAGGGTCCGGTGTCCTTCGAGGAGGTGTCTGTGCGCTTCACGGAGGAGGAGTGGGCTCTGCTGGATCCAGGCCAAAAGGCTCTGTACAGGGAAGTCATGCTGGAGAATTACGGGATCGTGGCCTCTCTGGGTAAGTATCTCATTCTTGGTTAGTAGGAACCAAAGGCATGAGCTGCTCATCTTGTTTCTCACTGTCAGGACTGCAGCATAGAAGTGGGTCGTGTGGGGCTGGAACTGGTGCCCTCGGCATGCCTGCTGTGCCTCACTGTTGCAGAACTGAACTTGGCCTGACATACCCATTGGAGATGAAAGATGTAAATACGGTATAAATGGCAGAATATAAATGTCTTAGAAATCAATTGTGAACTGTTCAAAAATCCCAGTTTGGGACCAGACCAGCCTACAAAATGAGCCACTTTGAGCTGACAGCGCTTGTCTACTATGAAATCATTTATTTATTTATTTATTTATTTATTTAAATAAATTTGTATCTCGCCTTTCTCCCAGCAAGGGCACTCAAGGCAGCTTATAACATTAAAATAAACATGTACATTAAAATAATTAAAACAATTAAAAACAATATGCTTTATTGGCATATAGAACAGATTACAGAAGAGACAAACAAACAAAAGAATAGCCACACTTTTAACATAATCAGACCCTGAAATCGTCTGGCTCATTGGGGAACAGACTTTGTTTGCTGCACTGTAGCGGTTTTGCCTTTCGATATCAGTAAATCTGCGTTTAATGCTTTGAAAAGCCTCCCGCTGGGTAAGTAAACCCAAAGACTCAATAGACAAGCCAACTGCAATGAGGTTTTTTTCCAGCAGAACCAAACCAGAAGGTCTGTCTGATTCCCCAAGCAACAGATAAAGAAGGCTAGAGGGTTCACAACTGAAGTGAATATGGATCCAATGTTTGGCGATCATCAGCCAGGCCCTAGATTAAAGATTGCCCCATTTCAAGACACAAAGCCGCATAGGGGACACAGCCTGGGGGTCCCAAAATGTTTTGCAAAAATTGTCCTTGAGAAGATTCTAGTACACTGCTTGATTCCCCAAACCAGGGGGGAGCCCCATATAACAATTGTGGGCTTACCTTGGCATTAAAGACTCTGAGCGCAGCAGGGACATCTTGGTTTCCTCTCGCAAAGAAGAACTGAATAATATCTTGGGCGGAAACATTTGCTGCATTTAGTGCCATCCTTCACTGCGTCAACCAACTAGATTTGTAATGGAAATATAAACCCAGATATTTGAAAGACTTTACTTGCTCTATCCTATTTCCAGTGTATTTAAGTCCAAAGAACCCATATCCAATCCAATCTCAGAAGTTCACATAAAGAGAGACAAACTCTTGTCTTGTTGTTGTTCACTCAATTATTTCGAATAATCAGAACTATCTGTGGAGACGTCGTGGCGCTGCGGATGGTTGGTGTCGTGGGCCCCAGGGTGCACGTCTTCTTCAGGATCTGCAGCCATCCTTGCGTCTTCTTCGCAGTGAGAACGGCTGCATGTTCGGCCCCCCCACCCTCCCTGGTGCTGTTTGGTTCCAAAAAGAAGACAAAAAGTGCCAGGGGGAGGGCGTTTCTGCGCCACGGAGAACTCTACGTTCGCTCTGGTCCAGTTGCAGACATCTCCTAGTAGGGTGGGGGCCCTTGAGCTCCTTCTGAGGGCTAAATTTAGTCCGTGCGACCTGGAGGCTCTCCCTCAAAGGATCGAAGAGCTCCAGCCTGCTTGGTTCAACGTTCTTAGCATTTCGTTGAATTAATAAAAGGAAGCATTTTCCAGGTTGTTCTGGTCGTTTTATTAAGTTAACAAGAGAACATGGGGTTGTCCTAACGTTTCGCTCCTAAACCATGAGGAGCATTAACCTTTGATAATGCTCCTCATGGTTTAAGAGCAAAACGTTAGGACAACCCCTTGTTTTTTTGTTAACTTAATAAAACGACCAGAACAACCTGGAAAATGCTTCCTTTTATTAATTCAAAGATATGTACCGGTCGCGAAAACCTCGGAGCATACTGTACGTTCTCAGCATTCTTTGCCTGGAGCTCGGGGGGCCGCACCAGACTCTCCACCTTCTGAGCACCCACCACACAGTTCTCAATGCTCTCCAATTAATGCCAGTGACCTTCCAGTAAGTAAACTTTGTTCACCAAACAAACTTAGCAATTTCCTAACAGAAACTCCTCATTAGCTCCTGGCAGTTTAGTGTTGTTTGAGCAGCGGTATGAACTGCTGCTTGAGCGGTTTGAGTTGCTTTCTTCTCTGAGATCTTTCCCCTGAACCTATTTATCTTTGAGCCTTTTGACCCCAAGCCTTCCATATTGTCTCTCTGCTGAGATTTAAAGCTAGCTGGAGACTGTCCGCCGCTGCCATGATTATTTCCCCTCTCCTCCATTTCCTCTTCTGTCCTTATTTCGAGCCCATCAGATGCCTCTTGTACCATTTCAGCAGCTGACCAGTCAGAAAAGTCAGTCAGACTCTAGATTTTGACCTGGTCAAGCGACTTGGCTCGGTGGGGACTCGCTGTCACAGCTGCTTCTTTTTCTTAGCCATCAGGGCAAAATCAAGGTCCCAGAACAATCCAAAACAATCCTCCTTCATCAGGCTAAATTAAAATCTGGCACCACATCAGTAGAGAGTCCAGCAATTAATTAGCAGATATATAGGCTTCAGTTCAGGAGTAGAATATCATGCATCCTCAGTTTTCAGTCTCTCTGGTTTTTGGCCTATCTTATTTGAGCAGCTTGCTCAAATACAGCAAAAAAAGTAGAAAGAAACAGGAAATAAAAGGCTTGCCTGCTACTTCTTGCCTGTGCCACCTAGTGGTTCAGTGATGTATATACAGGAAGCAATAGAAAACAGTACAGATTGGACTTACCTGGACGGCAGTTTCAAAATGGCTTCTGGCCTGCAAGATGGAGTCAGACCTAGCCAGTGATTGTACCATGTTCATCACAAGTAGGAATCAGCCTAGGATCAGGTTGCTTGGGAAAGCTTTGATATGACGAAAGCATCTCATCTCCTTCTTTCCTTCTCAGAGGAGTTTCCCAAACCGGCCTTCATTTCCCAGCTGGAAGAAGGAGAGTGTACATTTTTCCAGGATCTCCAGGAAGAAGAGAAATCAGCAGGTAACTTGTTTTATGCACAGTAGTACTTAACCCTTCACCACCATAGAAACTCCCCTCTTTCCTGGGGTAAGTTGGTGCCACTTCGGTGTCAAAGTCCAGCTGTGCCGTTCTGACCTCATCACCTTCAAGCCGCTTCTGAACTGAGCTGTAGACTGGAAGTGCCAGTGTGACTTAGGGGACGGACGCTGTGGCCCTCCACGTCCCTCTCCAAAGGGCACCGGACCCTGTGGAAGACGGTCCCAGATCAGCCCAGCCAACGCAGGAGCCCAGCTGCTGTCCAGGGCTTCCAGGCGGAGAGATCCGAACCGCTTAGCTGTACTGTGCTGACTCATCCCAACCAGCGCCGAGTCTCCCCAGAGAAGAGGCACTTTCTGTTAGGGGGCAGGATCTTCATTCACCATGCCACCTTTGGAAGGGGGCCCTTTTGTCCCCAAAGCTGAATCCATGGTGAGGTAGAGTGAGGAGAGCAGTGACCTTTTGCTCTCTGTAGACTCCATTCAGTACTTTTTAACTTGCACCACCTCGGACGTCAGTGCAGCTGTAAGGCAACCATCGGGGTCGTGGCTGAGATCTGAGTGGGGCACAGGAGTAGAAACCCCACCTCCCTGTCCATCACCCTCTGCCTCTGTCCCATTTTAGCTCCATGCTGGTGGAGTTGTGCCGATGGCATGGCTATGGCAGCATTGATTCTCACCCACCTGTCTTCCCAGCACAGTGGTATCTTTGGTGTAAGGGAGCTTCTCTGAAATCCTGCGCTGCTCAGTCTGGAGTCATGGCAGCACAGGAGGGTATCAGACAAGTTGCCGGAATTATGCGCAGAGACCAATTTGGCGGATATGGAGCAGCACCACATTGATTTATTACGCATCCACACATTTGCCACTTGCCACTGATGACTAGTGCAACTCAGGTGTTAAGCAGAGACACTGTCTTATCGTGTCCAAGTCCTCCAAGACAGAGGTTCCCAACCTTTTCGAGGTCATCGTACCCCATACGCTGGTTTCCGGTTGCTCCGTGTACCCCCGGATTGGCTGCCCCCGTGTACCCCCTGTTAAAGTGGTTTTCTTCCAGGTTGTGGCGTGGGCAGGGTCCTCCACCTCATGCCGCAACCCGCAGGGAAAGGCTACAGCCCTGCCGATGTCCCCGCTAGCTCCTCCTACTTGTTCTGTGCGGTGACAGCTTGGATCTTGCGAAATCGAATCGCTGGCCGGCACACTTCAATTGCACAGCGCTGATATTGGAGCGAGGAGGAAGAAAGTCTGCAGTCCTAACAATCCATTCAAAAAGCCTCCTTTTGTGACTTCTTCATAAAAACATTATCTACCAGGGATAAAAAAAGCTGCCTCAATCCCAGGACCACTCAGGCTGCAACACGACACACTAGGCTTACCAGATCTCCAACTGGGACAGAGTGCTAGACCTTTAGGAGAAGGAATGTGGGCAGGTGTAGCTTGTTAAGCCTTAGAGCACAATTCTACGCATGTCTACTCAATAGCAAGCCCCATTGTGTTCAGTGGGGCTTGCTTCTGAGCAGACATGCCTAGGTTTGTGCTCTAAGGTTTAACAAGCTACACCTGCCCACATTCCATCTCCTAAAGGTCTAGCACTCTGTCCCAGTTGGAGATCTGGTAAGCTTACGACACACAGCCATAATTTTTCTATTCCTGCAGAACGGCATTCCATTTCCTCCCAGCCCACATGTGTTTGTATTTCACTCGACTCCAGTTGCAAACTTAAACCCTTGGGTAAAAATGCCTTAATATTGACAGTCGGTCACTGCCCAGGGCTGCAATCCTATCCATACTGTACTTTTCTGGGAGTCACAGTGCCACTGAATCCACTGGGGTTTCCTTGTGAGTATTTGCACCTAGGTGTGTGCGTTAGAGGTCCCTTTTCTCCATTGCACTGCTAAGCAAGGTTCTCTCTCTGTTCCAGGAAGCAACAGAGAAAGTCAGGATCAGAGGGAGCCACGTGGGGTGTCGCAGGAAATGACCACGCGTGACATACAGGAAGTGACTTTTAGAGACCTGGATGGATCAGGGATGCAGGAGGGAAGCCCAGCACCTGTCTGGGAGACTAAGTCAGTTGTTTGTCAGGATTATGACAGACATGAAATCCTGATCAAACAGGAACATCTCAAAGGGGAGAGAAGGAATAAGCGTCTTTTACAAGGTAACAGAATTAGTACTACATCCAAGGTTAATAAACACGGCAAAATCAACAAAGGGAAGAAATCCTTTCAATGCTCTGAGTGGAGAAGGAGCTTCAGTACAAACACTCGTCCTACTTCCCATAAAAAGAAACAGGAAAGGGATAAAGCTGCGCATCAAGAAAACTCAGGGAAGCAGGAGGGAAACCAGACAGAGAAATGGAGCAGTAAATCCGATGCTTGTCAGGGTGGGAATTTCAGTGTCATCCTAGTAAATCCAGAAAAAGGAACTGAAGAGAGGAAAGAAGAATGCCCTCAATTTCCAAAGACCTTCAGCAGTGAATCGGAACTTAGAACACATCAAAGAAACCACAGAGAGAAGCCACATCAGTGCTTGGAGTGTGGAAAGAGCTTCAGTGTGAGCTCAAGCCTGGCCTTGCATCAAAGAACCCACACAGGGGAGAAACCCTATAAATGCTTCGAATGTGGAAGGAGCTTCAGTCAGAGCTCAAACCTGACTAAACATCAAAGAACTCACACGGGAGAAACCATATCAATGCTTGGAGTGTGGAAAGAGCTTCAGTATAAGCGCACACCTGAGTAGGCATCAAAGAACCCACACAGGGGAGAAACCATATAAATGCTTCGAGTGTGGAAAGAGCTTCAGTCAAAACGCAAACCTGACTTTGCATCAAAGAACCCACACAGGGGAGAAACCCTATAAATGCATCGAGTGTGGAAAGAGCTTCAGTGTGAGCTCAAACCTGACTAAGCATCAAAGAACCCACACAGGAGAGAAACACAAGAAGCCACATCAATGCTTGGAGTGTGGAAAGAGCTTCAGTCAGAGTGCACACCTGACCCAGCATCAAAGATCCCACACAGGGGAGAAACCCTATAAATGCTTGGAGTGTGGAAAAAGCTTCAGTCGGAGTGATAAACTGACTTTGCATCAAAAAACCCACACAGGGGAGAAACTGTATAACTGCTTGGAGTGTGGAAAAAGCTTCAGTCGGAGTGATAATCTGACTTTGCATCAAAGAACCCACACCGGGGAGAAACCATATAAATGCTTGGAGTGTGGAAAGAGCTTCGTTCAGAGCATACAACTGACTTTGCATCAAAGAACCCACACCGGGGAGAAACCATATCAATGCATGCAGTGTGGAAAGAACTTCATTACTAGCTCAAAACTGTGCTGTCATCGAAGAACCCACACAGGAGAGAAACTGTATAACTGCTTGGAGTGTGGAAAAAGCTTCAGTCGGAGTGATAATCTGACTTTGCATCAAAGAACCCACACCGGGGAGAAACCATATAAATGCTTGGAGTGTGGAAAGAGCTTTGTTCAGAGCATACAACTGACTTTGCATCAAAGAACCCACACCGGGGAGAAACCATATCAATGCATGCAGTGTGGAAAGAACTTCATTACTAGCTCAAAACTGTGCTGTCATCGAAGAACCCACACAGGAGAGAAACTGTATAACTGCTTGGAGTGTGGAAAAAGCTTCAGTTGGAGTGATAATCTGACTTTGCATCAAAGAACCCACACCGGGGAGAAACCATATAAATGCATGGAGTGTGGAAAGAGCTTCAGTCGTAGCTCAAGCCTGACTTTGCATCAAAGAACCCACACAGGAGAGAAACTGTATAACTGCTTGGAGTGTGGAAAAAGCTTCAGTCGGAGTGATAATCTGACTTTGCATCAAAGAACCCACACCGGGGAGAAACCATATAAATGCATGGAGTGTGGAAAGAGCTTCAGTCGTAGCTCAAGCCTGACTTTTCATCAAAGAACCCACACATGGGAGAAAACCTATAAGTGCGTGGAGGTCAAGCCGCCTACTTAAATACCAGATTCTGGACTGTTGCAGCCTGCAAGGGGGAGGGGTGGTGTTGACCGTGCCCACCTTCCCACGATTTTGTTTAGACTTCCTCTCCTAGATGTTGTCAAAATGAACCCCTGCATTGGAGCCCCTCTTTCATCTCGTTCCTGAACATGGCCTGAATCCCTTTGTCAGCGAGCTATCTGGTTTTGAGGAGGAAGAGGAGGCCACAAGAGGGTTGGACCCATTCGCGGAGAACAGGTCTATCAATGGCTGCCAGGGGAGCAGTGGTGACGGAGACACCCGCCTTTCTGTCCTGCTTGGGGCTTCCCAGATGCAGCTGGGTAAAATGAGTAAATGGCTCCCTGTTCCAAAAGGGCTCCGAATCTTAAACGAGATGCAGAAGAACACCAGCAAACAGCTACCGGAAAACAGACTGTGCTGGGGTGAAAGGGGGGCATTTACTATCCCTCTGCTAAATATAAGAGGAGCACCAATTGAAAAAGTGCCTCTTGCTCAGTGTCCGGACCAGCCCATGGTTACCTTACCACCCACTCCGACGGGGGCGGCGACTCCCTCCTACGTCGACTCCTGTGGCCGTTCCGAGGGACCAACCAAAGATTCCTCTCCACGGATCACGGAGGAAGAAGTGTCCAACCCAGCTCCAGAGGAAACCAAGCGTCCCCCCCCCCCTCCAACCGCAAGTTCGCCGGGAGAGACTCTCCGTCAGCCCCAGGACTCCACAGCTGATGTCAGCCGTCCCCAAATTCGCTCACCGTGACGCCGGCCTCCCTGCCGGCACAGCTAGGAGCCTCCGATCCAGGGCGCAACGAGCCGGAAGACGGTCCACGACGTGGACGAGCTGCCAAACGCGAGGTCGCATGCCACAGACCAAGTCTGGGAGAGGTTTGCAAAGGCAGGTCTGCGGGGGCTGCATCATCGGACCCGGCGAAGGGACGAGCCCGCCCCTGGAGCCTGGGAGGCACGCCCTTACGGGCTGGAGCCCTCCCAAGTAGGGAGAGGCTGGATCAAGCCAGAGGGTGGAGAGAGGTGAAAAGGGCGGCGTCCGGGACACCGGCCATCCGCCCCATAGGGGCTGTACCAAGGGTGGAGCTAAGAGGGGTGGAGACAGAGAGGGCAAGTCAGGCAGCAGGGCTGGGATATAAAAGGAGACCCTTGGCCAGTGATGAGAGGTCGGTCAATAGGTAGACTTTGAGATGGCAAGCCCTAAGTGGCCCTGACCGTCTGGCGAGGAGAACACAGGTGGCTCTAACCTCCTCCCTCCAGCAAGCCTCTGAGGCCGCCCTGAGGCCAGAGCCCTTGTAAGGGGGTTCCTGGTTATTAAACTTTTAGGAAGCCCACCAGCCTGGAGAGCTGAGAAGAGTTTGACCCGCCCACGGAGGGCAAACTCGCATTGGTCACTCCACTTCCAGGGTCCCCAGAACGAGGGGCGCTACAACCAGTTAGCAGGGGATACTGCTCTCTCTTGGCCAGATCTTTGTGTTGCCTTGCTGCCTGATTCCCTCCCTGTAATGTGCTCTCCCTGTGCAAGTCAGTCAGTGCAGAATGCAGCAGGGATGGCTGAGGAGGGAGCTGTTCCCATGAACGCGTGAAATTGCTGTGTCATTGGCTTCCCATTTGGTGTTGGGCCCAATTCAAAGCACTGGTTTTAGCCTATAAAGTCCTAAACTAGGTGTGTCAAACATAACCCAGAGAAGCTCTTTATTTGGCCCACGTCATAATGGGGCTCTCCCAGCATTGCCCTTTCAGCAACGCCATTTCTGCTCAGGCTGTGGGAGGGAGAGATGGAAGGAGGCCTCAGAAGGCAAGGAACGGTATGGGGGAAGGGGCAGACCGAGAGGGGTGAGAGAGGGAGATGCAGCCGAGGGGCTGGGAGAGCCCAATTATCACGCAGGCTTTCAGCACTTTCAGCAGTGCCAGATCTGCTGAGGCGTCACTTCGCAGAGCACTTGAGCTACAAAGTGAAGCTTTGGCAGTAGCGGAGCGGCTAAAAGGACGACCCGCGTGATAATTGGGCTCTCCCATACCTTGACAATATGGCCAGGATTTGCATATTTTCTCTTCTGTCATTTGCAACGGATGCAAATGAGAACAAATTCATCATCACTTCCAGTCCCCAGATATGGATGGGGGCTATATGGATGCCCATAGCCATGGATGCCCACTATATGAAACAAGTTTGACACCCGTTCTAGAGCAATTACAGGCAAGAAAACAACCCGGCAGCAGAAGGGATGACTCCAGCTGAGGCTCTTCCTTCTGGCTGTGTGTCTGAGTCTGCTTGGATAACAAATCAGCGTAATGCAGGGCTTCCCTTTTAACCCAGAATTTCTCCGAGGAAGTGTCCCTAGTTGTTGACGGAAACACTTTCTAGGTAGATGTTGTTTCCTGCATGGAAAGGATGCCTTTAAGGTCGGACTAGTTGGTGGGCTTTCAAAGCAGTTTTGCTCCAGCAGTTTTCCCAAGACCTGTGTCTTACCTACCTCTGTGTGTGTGTGTGTGTGTGTGTGTGTGTGTGTGTGTGTGTGTGTGTGTGTGTGTGTGTGTGTGTGTGTGTATAGAAGGCAGGAACTGGCAGGGCTGATTAGTAGCACATAAGTAAACCTAATACGCAAGTAGCTCTGACTTACACATCAATTTTACTTACTTAATTAATAATTATTTAATTGGCGTGTTACCAGAAGAGCTGGTTCTTAGGGGAAATTAGCACAGCCCAAATTGGAACAAAGGATCTTTTATACTGGATAACAAATCAGCGTAATGCAGGGCTTCCCTTTTAACTTAGCAAAGAGAGAGACAGAGAAAAGAACTTCCAATAAAAGTTTTAAGGATTTATTAAAAAAAGGACAAAGGTAAAATTATTGCATACAGAGAAATAATATATATATATTCAGCAATAATAATATCCCCATGGTTAGACACCAATAATGGAAAAATACGTTTCTATTGTCATAAACATAGTGTAGGTGTTCCTATCTTGATGATGGTGGTTGCTTGTAATGCAGAATGTATTTGGTGCAAAGGAAGGGGGGGTCAGGGAGAGAATTCCGGGTGTCCCTGCCTTTTCCAACCCAATTCCTAACAGCTAAGAATAGGGAGAGAAGGGGGGGGGGTAAAGAGGTTTCAGAGGGTTTCATACTACCTGTCTTGGAGAAGATCGCCTTGTCAGCATAGCAGTTGGTGGTTTGGAAACTCAGAAGAGTTACAAATTGTAAGGGAAAAAGCTTTCCTTTGAAAGGATTTTTTAGAGTTGGTGCTACGTGCAGGCTAGTTCATTCAGGATAAATGTGTAACTTGGGGATGCTATGTTTGATGTGTAAATTGGTAACTTGGGATGAGAATAGAAAGGAACATCCCTAATCCTTGCAGGATGTAGGTAAACAAGTAATCTTTTGTTGCTTCATGTGTCAGCTAACATGCAAATGGAGTAAAACACTGGTGCCAGAGAGATGTCTCGCACCCAAAACTGAAGTTTACCCAAGTTAATGCAAACATACAGGTATAATACAATCATTTTGTTACAAAGTTACAAATTACTGAAATTGCATTCAGAAAAGCAAACATAGATGCAGAAACAAAGGATGAGTAAAGGATTAAAAGTTGCAGTCCACTTGAGACATGATGGGATTATCTTTTCTTCTTCCAGGATGTGTGTTTGTGAGGCAACAGGTCATTTAGACCTGAACCAAAGTTTTTGAGAAAAACATGGCTTGTAACAGTTCAATTCATTTGGTGCATAGGTTCTGGAAAACAGTTCATTTTGCACCTTAACATTCCTTGATGTTATCATATGAAATATCATGTTGCTTGATATCAGAGTTCATAAAACAGCATAATGAAGAATGAAACAAGGGGGGGGAGCCAGTCGTAACAGGCGCTGGTGGTACTTCAACAGAATTGACCGTGACAGGTGGTACGCTTGGAGACAAAGGTTGGGAACCTCTGTTCTAGTCAGTAAACAGCAGCTTCATATGCCAAGTTTCCTTTTTTTTAACCTTCTGTTCCTCTTAAATTTTTACTTTTATTTTTTTAAAAAAATTAATGTACTTTTTCAAATTGTTGTATTGGGAACTTTCCTGGATTCCAACTTGGGGATCCTTCTGGACTGAAAGTGGAGATCAAAATTAAATAAATAATCTTTGTAAGCTGCCTTGAGTACATGTTGATATAGAAGGGCAGAATATGAATTATAGAAATAATATTCTTAATAATAAATGTCTTTATCCTAGAATTATTTTAGATGACACAAAGCTTGGTGAGAGAAAGTTAACAGAGAAAGGTAAACTGGGTTTATTGCAGCACTGGGTCGGTCCTGTCGAGGAACAGGCAGGTCTGAGCCCGATTAAAGCATACACAGAGTTCTTATAGTCTCTAGAGAAAACAAGGAGATAGCCAGAGGACAGCAATACCTGTGCATCAGTCGTACACCAAGCTAGTACATTACTTCAAAACGTTTCTGTTTTTGTCGCCATAAAGTCAAAACATCCTAACAAGGCTGAGACAGCAAAAGAAACATTTGACACCCAAGGTTTTAGCGAATAGTTGTCTACACGTTCCTCGGGGTGGGCGATGTGTGGGGAGATAGCAGGGACACCTTACCCTGACTTCATGAGACATTTTAGCCTCAGGAATTGATCACTGATCAATGATCAGAAACATCTTTCCTAAGGCTAGGTATTGCTTACCTTACCGCCACTTCAGAGGAACTATTCTACTTGTCTTTAAGCCCTTTAGGCATTTGGGGGTGCTGCATTTTTAAATGTAAAACCAAAATATCCATTTACCAGCCGCGTATACTACTATGCCGAACATTTCAATATAAGTTGGTGCAAAGGGCTTAAACCAGGAAAGGCAAACTCATTAAACCAGGCCAAATAGTATTCATGGCTCCTGCTAAGGGCCAGAAGTGACATCATTAAGCAGGAAGTGATGTCATTAAGCAGATGATGGCCAGAAATAAGCAATTTTCTCACATAGAAACTCATTAGTTGCAAATGACAGAATCTGCAAATCTTGATCATGTTTTCAAGATATGAGAGAGCCCAATGATCATGCTGGGAGAACCCAATGATCGTGTAGGCCACTCTTTCAGCAGCGCCACTTCTGCCGCAGTGACACTTCACAGCTTAGCGGTGTAGTAAGCAAGCTCCCCCTCCCCAAATATTTTTATTTCATTCCCCGCTTTCCCCCTGAACCCCCACCTTTTTATCCCATCAAAATCCATCCAAGATTCACGGAGATACAGTAATTTTTGAACCCCTAGAGAAGCGGCAGCAGCAAAAGTTCACTCTGTACCTATTTAATCCTCATAACCTTCTCTCTCTCTGTTTGGAAGTTTCTAAAAAGTGGTATTCCTTTAATTCAAAGCAGTGCATTATCCTGTAGAAAATACTGTTTTCCTGAATTCCCTCCATGGTCATGGCACCGGATCCTCATCAGGGATCAACGGGGTGTCCCTGGGGAGGGGTCCCTCCACAGAAGGGTCCCCATCCTGACACTTTGGTGGAGTCATTCTTCAGCAGAGTTCAGAGACTCCTGGTACAGTGCTCATATTCTTGCAGCTGGTAAAAGGCGTGGGGGACTTCCCCATGTGCCCTCTCTGGGGCCCAGGAGGGGGATTGGTAAGTGTGTGGTTTAGCCCCTTTGCCCCCCCCCCCCGGCCTGGGCACAGGAGGTTGGCTGAAGGCCATGCGCTGGGAATGCAAAAGGCATTGGGAGCGGGCCTCCTGCCAAGAATCTGCACCACCAGGAGTCCAGGGAAACCATTTTTAAACCATAACCTCTAGCTAACAACAACAAGCTTCCATTCTGTGATGCTCTTGAAATGTCTTCCTTCTACCTGGGAGGCCATTCAGGGGCAGGGAAAGGGGGGTCTCCAGGAACATGGGAAATCTTGGGTTAGTGTCACTGCTCTCTGGAAGCTATTACTCCTTCTCTGTGTGACTCATCCCCCACTACCAAATCAATCTTTTGTCTTTCACCCTGCAGTCCTGACTCTGGTGTCTCTCATGCAAATCTCCACAACCATTGTTCTATCCAAACACCTTTTTTCATTCACATTGTTCCTGACCTAGCCTGCTACATTTAATCTAATCACTCGCTTCCCTCCTTCCTGACTGACAGCATTCACCTGAATGTTCTTCATTGTATACCTGGAGCCAGTGGGGCAGAGACTCATTGAATTGGCACTTTTATCCATCAATCTGGAAATCCTTGTCTTTTGTGTCAACATGCTACACAAAAGACCCCATTCATAAAACCCCGGAACACCACACCTCACCTAAGGTGGGAGCCTGATCCCATCACCCCAAGCATACCACCTTCAGACCCCTCTTCCCATTGGCTACCAGTTCTCATCCCCATTGGTCCCAGCTTACACAAAACACAACACTTCTTATTGGTTCTTTTAATAAAGTTATCTTTTTATTGGCTAAACATTTCAAACACGCTGCTGCTACTCTCATTGGTGCAAAACTTCAATTCGACCTTCCATTGGCTGTATCAACGTGCAACTTCTTGGATCCTCTCCCTTATTGGTGCTCCTTTGTAATGTACTTTGCCCAACAATGTATTCCATGTCTCCACCTGAAATGATGAAATGTATAAAACCTTCTGTAAATGATTTATGTGTTACACTTTCTGTCTTATGATCGTGTCCTGGGCTAGCCTAGTAAAAGCTTTCTTTTCCAACGTTGGTCTAATCCTGAGCTCATTTTGGCGCCTCTGCAGAAATTGCAGATCCCTCTCTCTCTTTTTTCCGTTTTTGGGGTACCCTCTCCATCTCTGGAGCCTTGGTGTCAGCTCACCGAATCCTATGAACTAAAGTCACCAGTACCCTTGGGGTGCTCACTACATTTGGGGGCTCGCCCGGGATCCGGATTCGGTCCGTCTGTGGAAAGGAGGGAGGTTTGGGGTAGACAAATCTCCTGTTCGTGTTTGCCCTTTCTGCAGCGGCTCAACGGAGCGAAACGCCACGGATCACCTGAAGCGTGTAAGGCAAATCTTGAGCTGGTGAGGAGTCCTCAGGCTAGCTAGCCGTCCAGGGAGGGTGAGAGAGAGTCCCTACTGGATTAAGGGGGATTGTGTCCAGAAATCGTCCGAGGGCAAGTTTAACGACGGTTACCACACCCCACAGCGGCGAGCGGCGAGACGTTCTCGCACTTGGGACACAATCAGCAGAGGGGTCTGCACGGGATGTGGGGGCTACTCAATCAGCTCGGGAGATGCCAACACCGCTTCAACAACTCCAGAGGATTGGAGCCTTTCTTTCCTTTTTTTGTAAGTATGCCTGGCCCCAGAACAGCTGGAGGCCAAGAGGAGGGTTTGACCAAGAACCCTGCTACCAAAACTAACGCAGGAGTCACTGCACCTGAGTAGGGAAAACTTCCTGAAAGATTGGGCAAGGGGGAGGAATGTTTGTATTGTTTGCTCACCTGTATCAACTGTGTTTTCTATGGATCTCAGCCGCCCTGCACACTCTGTGTGCAAGGGGGATCCATCTACTCTCTCTCTCTCTCTCCCACTATCTCTCCCTCCCACCATCTCTCCCTCCCTCTCTCTCTCTCTCCCTCTGTGCCTAGGAAGGCAGGAGAAAAATCCTGGGACCAGAGGAGGGAAGATTTTCATTCTTATAGGAAAATTGAAAGGGACTCTCAGTCATGAAAACTCTGCTCAGTGCAGAACTTGGCTGGTTTTCAATTCGGCAGAAGTGTGGCATATTGGGTATATTGGATATTATTGGAGACAAAGGAAACTCTCCTAAAAGGGATGTGCCAAGATGGAAAATTTACAAGCCCAGGTAAGAAATCCTGGCACAGGAAGCAGATAACCTGTTAGAGTCCCAGCCAAATTGGTAAAAACTGCTAAATTAGGTTAAATCAGGCTAAGATTTCTCTCTCTCTCTCTCTCTCTCGCAAGCTCTCTCTCTCACAAGTTCTCACTCCCACAAGTCCAAAACGAAAAAGAGAAGGTTTTCCTGCTTAGAATGTAGAAAGTGTTTTACCAACAAATTCTCAGAAACAAGAGCTCCAATGTTTAAAATGTTTGTTTGATGTTGTTTGTTTGTCTTTTTGGTTCACGTCTCTGTCTATGTGTCTATGTGTTAAGGTTTGTGTTGTATGTCTATACAACTACATAGGTTTTGAGGAGGAAAAAGGTGTTTTTGCTTAACATCTGTTTATATTCGGCCCATGGGGATAAAGTCAAGCCTGATCATCTTGGCCTTATTCCCTAAAATTGCAGAAAACTGGTTTAAAATTGGTTTCTAAAATGTCCCTTCTTTCCTCCCAGAACCGCTAAGAGTCTGGGTTCAACAAGATTTAACAACTATGGTGTGTGCAACTCTAGAAAGTGAATGGCTATGTTTTAGAACCTCATGTGTGTTTGTGTTTGTGTGCTTGTGCTTGTGTATGTGTGTGGGTAACTCATGTAACACCAAGCTAGATGGAAGTAAGAATTGTTGAGAAATGTTACAAGTGCCAACTTGGAGTCTAGAAATGTTAAGGATGATGGCACTGGTAAATAATAATCATGTTTGCTTCCTTCCATTGGGACAACCACCCCCACACACAAAAGAGAAAAAAAAACTGCAAAATACGCAAGGCTTCTGAGTCTGGTATTGCCAAATTACAAGCTTCCTAAGGTCCTAACTCTGCTTTAGGAACTTTGTTCATGTTCAGAGGTTATGTGATATGTCTTAACCAACTTTGAGGGTTTTAGGTCCTGTTTGGAAAACCAGTTGAGCCTCCAGCAGAAGGAGCAGTCTACCAGCAGCGCAACTAACAAAATTGTTTTAGGGTTTTGCTTCACATTTATCCCACAGGTAGAGACCAAGAAGGGAAAAAGCCTAATTGTCAGCTGATATCCATGCAGACTGGGAAGAAAAACGGTTATGTGTGTTGTGTGTGTTACAACATGGGACTTGGTTTCAGACAAGTTGGGAAATCAAGGCTTGCAATAGTGTTTTCCCCAGCACTCTGGCATTTAGCTATAATGCCTTTGACTCTCCGGTTGTTCATTTGCCTCTGAAAGGCATACTGAATCTGCCTGTGTTAACTTATCTCTGCAGGGAACACCAAGAAGCTACCTATGTGTTTGCGTTTCAAACCTAACAACTTCTCTTTGTCTAAGCAAAACCTTTAAAACTACAGGTACCTCTGCAACTTCGCCACATACATGTGCCCTTGAGCATGTACAGAGCGCTAATCAGCTGGACTCCACACTAGTGTTATCAGAAGTCTGTCCCTACCACCTCAATTATCTTGCATAAATGGGTTCCTGCACAGAAACGCACCTCTTTGATGACTGTAACAAGACTCATTCTCTCCCCTCAACCCTTTGTGTTTTGTATTGTCTGAATACCTGCCTCCCTCAGCCCATGGTTTATTCCTATCTTTCCTTAACAGCATTTCACATTTTACCTGTCTGTGTGCCCCATCTGCCTCTCCCCATATCCCTGTCACTTTGCAAAACAAAAGAGCTAGCCTCCTAGTCTTCTTTTGTTCTTTCCCTCTCTCCCTGGTAACCTGAGCAACCTTTGATTTGGAGATTTGTGTCTCACTTCTTGCTTGACTTGCAACAGGAACCAGAAGCCCCAGAGCATAGATGGAGTTCCTTCCAACGCCAACCCCACCAGGCGGACCACCCAAGCTATCGTTATCTAATAAAGGATTTCTGCTGTGCCAGACACGGAAGCCTGGTTGTCTGGAACCCCATTTAGCCAGGAAACACTACAGTTAGCAACTCCCCTAGGAGTTGGGGACAGCTTGAGATATTATGGGTGGGGAAGAATTGCGGAAGACCACTTACCATTGTACAAATCGAGGAGGAACTAGCTAGAGAAGATCAAACCCCAGACCCCAAATGCCTATGTTATTGTTAAATGTTGAATGTATTGTGTCTTTCTTATTTTTATTTTATTTTCTTTGTCAAGTTGGCCCTCTCAAACACTTCTTCATAGAGAAGCGGCCAGCTCTCTCTCTCTCTCTCTCTCTCTCTCTCTCTCTCTCTCTCTCTCTCTCTCTCTCTCTCTCTCTCTCTCTCTCTCTCTCAGCCTCAGCTCTCTCAATTGCCCCCCCCTTCCCTTTTCTCACTCTCATGTAAATACTTTTCCACACCCATGGTTCCAGAAGACAGACAAACCCCACAGGAGCATGTTTCCACCAGCAGGCTGTTCTCAAATTCCTGGGACATTCTCCTTGTTCATTCCCTTTGGTCCTACCCTATTCCACTCAACAGGTTCTTCCAGGTCCAGAACCCCCAACAAAGAACAGTGCTGTTGCAGAGATGGTGATACTAAATTTGATGCTGCCAACGGAGTCTGCGAATGCCCCAACAAGATGCTGCCAAGTCAGAGCCCAGCATCTGGAACTGTGTACTGAAGAATGTTGCTGGAGCTGGACTACTGTGGCAGAAAACAGCGTTAAGATGAAAACACCATCCCTGTAGTGTTGCACAGAATTGGCAAACGGAAAAGAACTTTGGCTACCGTAAACAACCCAGTGGCCATCCTTGGTGGGAAAAACACTTCTTGGCTGGAGCCAAACTGCTAGGAGCCTCTCAGAGGAGGGCTCTTTGCCCCATTGTGGTAATTTTGGTTTATCAGGTAACACTTGTGATTGCTCTGCTTGCATTTTGCAGATGGAGGCGTAACCCAGTCTCAGACCCGGGCACGAGGTAAGGTGTGGTGGGGGTTCCCAGGCGGGGAACCCACCCAAGGAGGGTTTGTAATGGACACCCTCTCTTTCCCAAAAACGTTTGCAGTCCAGACTGCCTCCATGGTGCCCCTTTGGCGTATTGGAGCAAGCGGAGGGCTCTGGCTGTGGAATGTGGGACATCTAAACGCCCCCCCCCCTCTCAGGTCTTGCAGATTTGGGTGTTCCCTCCTGTTAGGATTGCTGCAAGCACAAGTCCTGCCACCTAAATTGTAGTAAAATTGTCCAGTGGCTAGTCAGTCTGGACAAGCCTTTTCTGGGTTCCAAGTTAAGAAGTGTCTCTCACCAACAGCCTGAATTCTTCCACTACCCTAACAGCATAAAGAACGTGCAATGTCTAATTAATTGGATTTCTACTTGTAGAGGAAATCACCTTCCTGCAAGGAGGAAAACCACTGCATTCCTACATCAGCCCTGTGCCTCACATCAAGCCAGGAGGAACAACAGCCCTGCGAGGATGGGAAAGGATTCTGCAAGACATCACAGAACATCAGCCATCGGTAAGAACAACATCCCAGACAGCACAATCCAACTAAGACCTCAGCATCAATCTCAGACCTTCTCCACCAACCTGAACCATCACCTCTCTGGCAAACCCCAAAACAGCAACTGAAAAGGGAAGGTAGTGAGCCTTAGCGCCTGCCTTGGCAGAACGTAATTGCTCGACGCAGCTCCCTGCTGTGCGGTCTGCATTGCAGGTGTTCCATGCCCATCGCCCTTCACCTTCCATCTTAGACCTGCGTGCCCCAGAAACCGAAGAAAAACTTCACCTGACCTCCCCCACTGCAGCACAGCCACAATGATCAAACCCAGCACCAGACTTCACCACCAGAACCAGCCTCAGAAAGACTTTGGACAATGGAACCTTTTTCAACACTCCCTGGAAAATACTGCTCTCCTTGGAGCACCTGAGAACCTGCATTCTGTTTGCCTGCACTTTGAGAACCACAAGCCTACAAGCAAGTGATTTTTGCCCTTTCTGAGACACTTGGGGGGTGGAAATTTTGTGGCTACCGAGAACAACCCGCCTCCTGCCAGAAAGAGAACCAACTGGAACCATGAAGACTTTCATATTCCTCTGTTTTGCCTTTTGCCTGTCACCTCATCTTCCCCTTTCGCCAGAATTCCTCTGTTCCCCAAACCCCACTCTCTGCCACCCCACGCGTGGTGGCCTGGGCCCCTCTACTCCATACCAGAATGCTCACAGCAAAACTACAGAACAGGCTCTCCTCAACTGGAAAGAAAGACCAGCCAAGGGGGGCTCCGAAACCACTGGGACAACCTAGAACGCCTGATGTGACCGGCTGGGTAAAGGATCTTCTGAAATTGGGGCTTGTATTTGTGACATTTATTGTGTTTCTGATTGTGGGGTGGGCATGTTTGAAGGGATTGTGCAGACTTGTGCATGCCTCCCTTAGGAAGAAACCAACTGCAGCCCCAGTTCCTGAGATCTCTCTCCCTACCATCTATGCCCAGTTGGATCAAGAGGAGGGCAAACCACAAATCACACTGTGATTAATAACCCTGATGTGGATACCACCCCCTCAGTGGTTATTATCAAGAGGAGGGAATGTAGTAAGCAAGCTCCCCCTCCCCAAATATTTTTATTTCATTCCCCGCTTTCCCCCTGAACCCCCACCTTTTTATCCCATCAAAATCCATCCAAGATTCACGGAGATACAGTAATTTTTGAACCCCTAGAGAAGCGGCAGCAGCAAAAGTTCACTCTGTACCTATTTAATCCTCATAACCTTCTCTCTCTCTGTTTGGAAGTTTCTAAAAAGTGGTATTCCTTTAATTCAAAGCAGTGCATTATCCTGTAGAAAATACTGTTTTCCTGAATTCCCTCCATGGTTATGGCACCGGATCCTCATCAGGGATCAACGGGGTGTCCCTGGGGAGGGGTCCCTCCACAGAAGGGTCCCCATCCTGACACTTTGGTGGAGTCATTCTTCAGCAGAGTTCAGAGACTCCTGGTACAGTGCTCATATTCTTGCAGCTGGTAAAAGGCGTGGGGGACTTCCCCACGTGCCCTCTCTGGGGCCCAGGAGGGGGATTGGTAAGTGTGTGGTTTAGCCCCTTTGCCCCCCCCCCCCGGCCTGGGCACAGGAGGTTGGCTGAAGGCCATGCGCTGGGAATGCAAAAGGCATTGGGAGCGGGCCTCCTGCCAAGAATCTGCACCACCAGGAGTCCAGGGAAACCATTTTTAAACCATAACCTCTAGCTAACAACAACAAGCTTCCATTCTGTGATGCTCTTGAAATGTCTTTCTTCTACCTGGGAGGCCATTCAGGGGCAGGGAAAGGGGGGTCTCCAGGAACATGGGAAATCTTGGGTTAGTGTCACTGCTCTCTGGAAGCTATTACTCCTTCTCTGTGTGACTCATCCCCCACTACCAAATCAATCTTTTGTCTTTCACCCTGCAGTCCTGACTCTGGTGTCTCTCATGCAAATCTCTACAACCATTGTTCTATCCAAACACCTTTTTTCATTCACATTGTTCCTGACCTAGCCTGCTACATTTAATCTAATCACTCGCTTCCCTCCTTCCTGACTGACAGCATTCACCTGAATGTTCTTCATTGTATACCTGGAGCCAGTGGGGCAGAGACTCATTGAATTGGCACTTTTATCCATCAATCTGGAAATCCTTGTCTTTTGTGTCAACATGCTACACAAAAGACCCCATTCATAAAACCCCGGAACACCACACCTCACCTAAGGTGGGAGCCTGATCCCATCACCCCAAGCATACCACCTTCAGACCCCTCTTCCCATTGGCTACCAGTTCTCATCCCCATTGGTCCCAGCTTACACAAAACACAACACTTCTTATTGGTTCTTTTAATAAAGTTATCTTTTTATTGGCTAAACATTTCAAACACGCTGCTGCTACTCTCATTGGTGCAAAACTTCAATTCGACCTTCCATTGGCTGTATCAACGTGCAACTTCTTGGATCCTCTCCCTTATTGGTGCTCCTTTGTAATGTACTTTGCCCAACAATGTATTCCATGTCTCCACCTGAAATGATGAAATGTATAAAACCTTCTGTAAATGATTTATGTGTTACACTTTCTGTCTTATGATCGTGTCCTGGGCTAGCCTAGTAAAAGCTTTCTTTTCCAACGTTGGTCTAATCCTGAGCTCATTTTGGCGCCTCTGCAGAAATTGCAGATCCCTCTCTCTCTTTTTTCCGTTTTTGGGATACCCTCTCCATCTCTGGAGCCTTGGTGTCAGCTCACCGAATCCTATGAACTAAAGTCACCAGTACCCTTGGGGTGCTCACTACAGCGGCGCTACTGAAAGGGTGGCCTGCGTGCTCATTGGGCTCTGCCGGCACTAGCATCAGCTGCTGAGCTATGAAGTGACACATTGGAAGAAACGGCATTACTGAAAGGGTGGGGCTGGGAGACCCCAATTATCTCGCAGACCATCCTTTCACTGCTGAAAGGGGGGCCTGTGGGCTCTCCCAGCTGCCACCAGCAGCTGATGGTGGTGCTCGGAGAGCCCAACTATCACACGAGTCAGATAAAGAGCCTCCGCATGCTGCATCCAGCCCACGGGCCTTATGTTTGTGATAATTGTGCTCTCCTAGCGTTGCCCTTTCAGCAGCACTGCTTCTGCTGAGGTGCTGGGAGAGAGAGATGGAAGGAGGCCTCAGAAGGCGAGGAACGGTATGGGGGAAGATGCAGACCAAGATGGGCGAGAAAGGGAGAAGCTGCTGCTTCTCATGTGGGCAGTTCTTTTCATGTGGGCAGCCCTTATTATTATCATCATGTGGGCAGCCCTTTTCACAGCGCTGCTTCTGCGTAGGCATTAGTAGGCCACATGATTTGCTGGGTTCTCCCAGCACCACCTTCAGCGGCTGATCATTGATCTATTGCCAGAAGTGGCACTGCTGGGAGAGGCCAATTATCCTCATGTGGGCTGGCCCTTTCAGCAGTGCTGAGTCACAGCTGATAATTGGGCTCTCCCAGCGCTGCCCTTTCAGCAGCGCCGCTTCTGCCGAGGCGCTGGGAGGGAGAGACGGAAGGAAGCCTCAGAACAAGGGGGGGTGAGAAAGGGAGATGCTACTGCGGGTGTCCTGGGAGTTAACGGCGCTGCTTCTGCCCTAGGCATTCCTTTGCAGAGCTTCTCTCAGCTGCTGAGCTGCAAAGTGAGGCCTGGGCAGAAGTGGCGCTGCGAAAAGGGCGGCCTGCATGATAATTGGGCTCTCCCATATCTTGGAAATAGGTTCAAGATTTGCGTACTTTCTCTTCTGTCATTTGCAACTAAGGAGTTCCTAAGCAAGGGGTTTGGGAGTCGGACTTAGACCTGGAAGATCCAGGTTCAAATCCCCGCTCAGCCACGAAGCTTCCTGAGTGACCTTGGGCCAGTCACTATCTCTCAGCCCCACCTACCTCACAGGGTTGTTGTGAGGACAAAAAGGAGGGGAGGAAATGTACACCACCCTGAGCTCCTTGGAGGAAGGGCGGTATAAAAATGTGAAAAATAAAATAAATGGGTTCTGAGTTGTCTGTGACGGATCAAGAGAGAGATCTTGGGGTCCTGGTGGACAGGTCGATGGGATCATTAAAAAGGGGATTGAGAATAAAACGGCCAATATCATTATGCCTTTGTACAAATCGATGGTAAGGCCACATCTGGAGTATTGTGTTCTGGTCACCATACCTCAAAAAGGATATAGTTGAATTGGAAAAGGTGCAGAAAAGAGGGACCAGAATGATTTGTGGGCTGGAGCACCTCCCTTACGAGGAAAGGCTACAGCGTCTGGGGCTTTTCAGCCTAGAAAAAAGGCGCCTGAGGGGGGACATGATTGAGACTTATAAAATTATGCATGGGATGGAGAGAGTGGATAGAGGGAAATTCTTCTCCCTCTCGCACAACACCAGAACCAGGGGACACACACTAAAATTGAGTGGAGGGAGAGTTAGAACAGACAAAAGAAAATATTTCTTTACCCAGTGTGTAATTCATCTGTGGAACTCCTTGCCACAGGATGTGGTGATGGCACCTGGCCTAGATGCCTTTAAAAGGGGTTTGTACAGATTCATGGAGGAAAAGACCATCACAGGTTACAAGCCATAAGCAACCTCCTGGTTTTAGAAGTGGTTTTTCTCTGTGCCAGGTGCAAGGGAGTGTCAACGGGAAACAGGTTATCTTGTTGTCTTGTGTGCTCCCTGAGGCATCTGGTGGGGCCACTGTGTGATACAGGAAGCTGGACTAGATGGGCTTTTGGTCTGATCCAGCAGGGCTCTTCTTATGTTCTTACGTTCTTATAAATAATATTTCTGGTCATATCCTGCTTAATGACGCCACTTCCTATTTAATGACATCACCTCCGTCCCTCAGCAGGGGCCATGGATGCCCTGTAGTGCTGTATGAAATCAGTTTGACACCCCTGCACTAGATGAGATATCGACTTCCACTCGATGTCGTTAATACACACCACTCCATACGAAGCTTGTACTCGGCTCACTCTTCCCCACTGATTTCCCACCAAAGGCGGCTTTTGTCCCAATTTTGCAAGCTCCGTTCCGCCTTCTCTGTGTCCCTTTCGGGCAGCTCGCAAGATTTCCTGCTGCAACGACCTTCCAGGCCCCAGGAGGAGTCAGTGACAGGATCATGTCAGGCTGGGGAAAACAAGAGACCCGGGGAAGAGCTTCGGTGGTCCGAGTTTCCACTTGTAACTTGCGGGGGAGGCGGAGGAAGATCCGCGCCAGGAGAAGCCCGCAGAGTCTGTGCCATGCAGGGAGCGTCGGGTGCTGCATCCCCGGGGAATCGGGCAGGGGGAGGAGGGGATGCGCCTCCCCGTCCGGTGCGGAAGTTGGAGGGTCGAGACTCCTCTGATGACCAGCATCCCAGGGAGGGCCTTAAACTTCCACTCGTGGATGCCAGCTAGTCTGCGAGCTTCCACTTACCTTTTCTCTCATGTACCATCTGCCCACCACCACCCCTCTCTCCTCCTTCGCGATCATGCAAGGGAAACAAGTGCATTGTCTTAAGCTGATACCAATGACCCTATGGCGCTATTTTGAAGGAGCTAGTTTTTTTTATGTAGCTTGAAATATAAAGTCTGGAAGTCTGTGAAATACACAGTTCCTTCCAAGAATGTTTTCAAGGCACAGAGTGAGTGAGTGAGTGTGTGTGTGAATCGAAAGCATCAAAGTATTTTTATATTTTCAAAGCAGAAGACAAACATATGGACACAGAAACACATTTCTTTTTCCAGAACGTTGGAATATGGGAGCAATGCTGTCTACAGGACTCGGGGTGGGGTGGGGTGGGGAGTGTGTTGCCCGGATGCCTGAGTGAGACCCCTTGCCTGCTCTTAGTGGTGCCTGTAGCAGGTGTGTCCATTTTGCAACTTCTTTCACATGTTCCTGTTTCTCTCCCCCACTGCTGAAGAAGTGTCCAGGTTGCTGAGCTCTGTGCTCCAAGACTGAAGCACAGAAGCTATCACTGAAGAGCACAGCCATCGGGTTCTTTGTTCCTTATAGAAGCCTCCGATACACTTCAGATGTGTATGTTTGATAAACAAATTATAAGTAAAGTCTTTCTGTTTGAAACCTTAACTGCCTCTGCTCTTGTGTTGTGAGCACCCAAGGGTGCAAGTGATTTCAGCTCGTGGGACCCGGTGAGCGGACACCTAACTCCGCGAGTGGAGAAGGTTAACCCAAAAATAGAAAGAGAGAGAAGGAGAGAGAGAGATTTCTGCAGGATGCAGAGGCGCCAAAATAGAGCTCAAAAGACCAACGTTGGTAGAAAGAAAGCTTTTACTAGGCTAGCCCAGGACACAATCATAAGACAGAAAGTGTAACACATAAATCATTTACAATAGGTTTTATACATTTCATTATTTCAGATATACATTGGAATACATGGAGACAGGAAGATAAACCAATGAGGGGATGGATCCAAGAAGTGTGCACGTTGATACAGCCAATGGGAGGTCGGATTGAAGTTTTGCACCAATGAGAGCAGCAGCAGCGTGTTTGAAATGTTTAGCCAATAAAAAGATAACTTTATTAAAAGAACCAATGAAAAGTGTGATGCTTTGTGTGACTAGTGAACCAATGGTGTGGTGGGTGGGGGTTACTGGGTGGCAGGAGATAATAGGATTAAGCCCCCCACTTCAGGGGAAGCGAAGTTTTCCGGATCTTTGTGAATGAGTCCTTTTGTGAAGCCTGCTTAACACAAAAGGCGACATTTCCAATGATTGAGCCAAAGCATGCCATACAATAGGCCCCTGCCCATGGCACCATACAGTTTAAGGAGGGTTGAGTGATTGCTGTCAGTCAGGCAGGAGCAAGGTAGATAGCTGGATTAGCATGTGAAACAAATGTAGCCAGGAAGAAACAAGAACAATGGAGATAGCTGAGAGGTGTCTGCATAATTATAGCCAAGCGAGGCAGGAAGGGGGTGATTGGGTTAGGAGAAAGGTGCACAAAGAGATGGCTTTTTGACATTCAGGAAATGCAACAATCTGAATCTTTGCTGTGCGTCTGGGATTCCCCTTTGTCCTTGCCCCCAGCTGGCGCCTGGGTAGAGGCAGCCATGTGGGAACAACACAGAATTGGAGCCGCTGTTTGCTGGCAGAGTTATGTCTCAAAATGGTCATTCCCCTACTCCCTGCAGTGCAGATTCTGGCGGGAGGTGCACCCTTAGTGCCAACCTTCGTTAAACCTTCCTGAGTCCTGGCGAAGAGGGGAGACGGGACTCTAACCCTTGCGCAACCCCTGACTTCCCAGGCAATCCCAGTGAGGATTTTTCTGGCCCAGCCCAGTTTTCTGGCCGCAAACCTATTGCCCTGCTTCCAGGAGCCTCTCCGCTCAAACTAGGATTAATCTCAGTAGAGCGAGAGGATGGGGACCCTTCCGTGTTGGGACCCATCCCTGGGGTGACCCCGATGATCCACAATAAAGATCCGGCACATAACTCCCAAGGGAATCCAAAATACCCAGCAAATCTTCCCATAAATGCATTTTTCCTGAAATGAATGGCTGGCCCTTTAAATCTGTCAAAAAGCAGAGCTAGAGGGGTGAAACGGTCAAAAAGCCGGCTGCGCGCGCCGAGTAACGAGCGGCACACGCCGGTCTCCCGGAGTTGGCTGAACGCCCAGAAATCGGTGAAGCGTGTAATAGGATTTAACGGTTCAGTGGGTTAATAGGGTTGTAATAGGATTAGACAGGCACAGGATGAACTTTTGCTGCTGCCGCTTCTCTTGGGGGTGCCGGAGGCGCGTGCGAGGCGCGTGCCTGTGAACTTTTGCCTTGGGTGGCGCGTGTCCGCTGTCAGAATATGCGCAAACCGGAAAAGAAGCCGAATTTAAAAGCAGTTGTTTTAAAATGGCTGTATCTTAGCGATTCCTTGATGGATTTGGACGGGGAAAAAAGGTGGGGGCTCAGGAGAGGGTGGCCGATGAGATAAAAATATTTCAGGGGGGTTATTTGCATACTACACTTGTGTGTTCACGGATAGCAGCAAACTAGCTGGGCGGTGGAATTTACCATAGGAAAAGGGGTCTTCTGCTAGAGGTCTTCTGCTTGCTACAATCCCAGAACCCCTCTTCCAATGAAGAAAACAATTCATAAGCCAGAAAGCCCACTGGAACATGGAATTCTAAAGAGTTTTGTGACTTCCTGTATCATTGTCTCTCGGCACAGCTGAATGTGTTTTGAGTTCTTCTCTGTCTTTTTTGACAGAGACCCTAACCCTTTTTTTTTCAGAGAAGCACTTCTAGCCTAGAACAGGTACTGCAATGTGAAATGTTTGGATGTTTTGTGGCTTGCTATGAACGTCCACATCAGTCCAATGGAAGTTATGGTTTGGAGGGTCTGCATAACTCAGAAGTGAGTGTTCTCACCCCCTCCCCCCCAAATATCATTCATAGGCTGAAATAAGTCTCAGAATGTGAATTTGGGGGGATAGTTTTGCAACTTGCTGTATCGCTCCCACAGCCCAATCCTATCCAACGTTCCAGCGCCGATGCAGCCGCAATGCAGCCCAAAGGTAAGGGAACAAACATTCCCTTACCTTGAGGAGGCCTCTGTGCCTGTCCCACCACCACAGGATGCACTGTGCATCCCATCCCATGCACTGGAAAGTTGGATAGGATTGGGCTGACAGTTAGTGAATGGAACCTGTGATTATGGCTCCTTGGCCGAACTTCGTCATCTGGCTCCATTTTCTGAAAAACCATTTACAGCCGGGACCGGTTTCTAGAAGGTGGGATTTGGGAGCTCATTCAATTGCTCCTGCCTGCTTGCCTGCTCTCTGGCTGGGGCATAGCCTCGAAGGCACTGAAAGGAAAAACAAGGCCAGCAATGGAGGATTGCAAGTGACCCTGGAGCAGGTTGCTTCCTAGCCACTTGTTCAAGTCCCTCTTTCCCACCCGTCTCTTTTTCCTCCCAGAGCCTATTAAAAGCTTGGGGAACAGGAATATGCAGAGCGTGACAGCTGCACCCTCCCCACTTCCTCCACTGGTGAGGAATTCCAAGGGTAACACTAACCAGATGTGGGTTTCCTTCCAATGAGCTCTTATGGTGGTGACTTTGGCTTCATTCAACCCGCAGCACTCTCACTCTCTCTTCCCAAGTTCCAAATCTTTTGGCTCTTTTCTATCCAATCCAGAAAAGCATGTTTACCATGCTATAAAAGTGAAAAATCATTTCTTCCTCTATATTCCGATGTTAGTTTGGAGACAGACAGTGAATAGTGTCTTACTTTTTGTTTGCCCTTTAAAAAAAAAAAAGGTATTTATTCCCTGCCCTTGTGCCAAAACCACCATATTCAAAATATCTATGGAAAGTTGCTTACAGGTTTCAAAGCCTATTCTGCTAGAGATGCAACTTGTGGTTGCTTGTAAGGAGTACTGTAACCTGACCCCGTTCCCGAGTAGCTGTTCAGCTTGTGTATTAGTAAATAAAGCAGGTATAAGAAAGACACCATACATCTCCTGTACTCTGCCCTCCAGCGGACAAGCCTAAAACCTGGTAATGCAGTGGCCTAGAACATTTTGCACTGCTGGGGAAGTGGAGCCCCCTGTGCACACACACCAATAGCCACAGGGTTATTGTTGGCCACAGGGTGCCGACTGGAGAGGGAGGACATTCTTGAGGCTTCTGCCTTGATTACTGAGTTCCGCAATGTAGAAAGGTTCCGCAATGTACATGTAGCAATACAACGCCTGGCAGGCTGGAGAGAAAGAAGCAACTTTCCTAGGAATCTGGGACTGAATACATCTCATTGCCATTGCCAGTTGACTCCAATAAAGCAACTCCTTTGTGGCTGCAAAGGTGGGTGAGAAATGGCATAAGAACTATATCCCCAAACATCAGAAATAGGGGTACGGGATGCAGGACAAGACAGCAGATTGGGGGCATATGAACCTTGAGTAGCGCCGTGCCTCTCTCTCGGAGGGGCAGAATTGCAGGGAAAGAAGCCAATGTCTGTAAAGAGCATCTCTTTCCAAGCTGTAGAATTATCCAGCGTCTCTTGCCACAGACTTTTGGTTACCCGTAGCAGACAAGTTTCAGTCTTCCCTACGAGACAAAGCCCACGCAGCCCTCCCACTGTACTAGTCCATATTGATCAACTGGATGGTCACAGCATCCTCTCAAAGAGGACTTTGGCCTGGCTCTCCCTACACCGAGGACCTTCTATCTGGGCTGAACTATGTCAGATAGTCAGTGGAGGCTCTGTCCCAAAAAGCTTATCCAATGCACATTTCCTGCATGTAGACAGTAGGGTTCTTGTCTAGTTTTCTCAACACTCTTCTTGCCGTGCTGATTTTGTGTTCCAACCCCTGAGGCTTTTCCTACAGCTCTAGTGCTGCTGCCCAGAGAAGACTCGTTCCCCTCACTGAGACCTAAGCCTCGAGGGCTGGACCCTCCTCATCCTGGTACTACCAGAGAAGATTAGTCCTGCAGGTCATCAGGGCCATCAGTGCACCTGCCATGGGGACAGGGTGTGGCAAGCCCAGGACGCCTTCAGCATCAGCTACGCCTACATCCAAGTTCCTGACGGCTGTGCCCAATCGCTGAAATCCCATCTGCTTCGTTGGAAGTTTAGACTTCCTGTTCCCGGGAAAGAAAGAACAAAAGGGACTAGCACCTTTACCGCCCTTTGTAGGACACTTTAACGAGAGATGGAGGCTTGGTGTTTTTAATGTGCTTTCAAAGTACATCGTTGTTCAAGGACTATCAAAACAGCTCACACACACCCCTTCCGTGTCCAAACCTGGACCTTTCTGGGGCCTGGGTGGGTCACCGTGGGCTGGCTTGAATACGGACCAGAACCAACGCTGCACAGCAAATTGCCACCACCCTTACCATGGGTCTTCAGGCCAAGGAAACCAGAGGCCTTTAGGCATCGCAGCGGCACAGAGGAGGAAGAAATCCTCAATCTCAACAACTTCCCTCCCCCACCTGGGCACTACAAGAGAAACAGCAGGGTGACTTTGTGGTCAGTACTGTGTTTAGTTGAACCAGACTTCCCCACTCAATAATCAAACAGTGCTACAAAGTGTGAAGATTTATTGAAGAATAATAGAATAACACAAGCACGTTAAATACTGTTGAGAATTCTACAGAGGCAGACAGAAAACAACAAAGGCTAAACCGCTAGCTTACAAGACTCAGGGCGCAATCCTATCCAACTTACACCACCAGTGTAAACAGCGTTGCAGCGAGAACGGGAGGCCCTAGAATAGAATGGAGGGGATTCAAAGGGGATTTAAATCTCCCCTCCCCTCCCCTCCCCAGCCTCCCTCCCTGCCCTCCCCCGCTGGTTACACCCAGTGGTGTAAGTTGGATAGGACTGCACTGTCAATCTCACCTAGAACTAAAGTTTCTGAACATATGCAGAGTGCCATGCCCAAGCCACTGCCAGCCAGACCCTTAGAAAGAAGTGCAATTTAGGCCCTCCTCAGAAAGACCTTTGCACTTGAGAAAACACCTTCTTGAAGATTCTGGCCAATCAGAGCCCAAAGTTTCCAAAAATACCAGAAGGATGATGCAATTTGTCCGAGTGTAGCCTTCCCTACGTCCATGAGTAACTCACAGCTGAAGCCAGTTTTTAATCAGCAGGCCGACCCATTCAGTCTGGAGGGCCTGGTCAGCCTACGTAACACAAGTGTCTCACCTGAGAACACCTACAATTAGTAGCTATTCACATGGTACTGGGAGACACCCTATCTTCCTCCGGTTTTTACGCATTTGGGTTTTTTTCAATGTGTTTTCTGCTGGTCTTTCATTATATTTTTATACTGGTTCACCTTTGTGTCGTTAGCTACCTTGAACAACTCCAGGGCAGAGGGAAAAGGCAGGATATAAATTTTACGATAACTAAGAATCCGCTGACTGCGCTTGTTCCAAACCCTCGTCCCCCGTTTATGTGCTTTTACTGAAGAGGCAATGATCCAACTCTGCTGGTCCACCCAAGCAGAGTGGACTTGGAGCAGCGGTTTCTATTGCCCCATCAGTGCTTTGTGGCCGGTGTCTTCCCACTTTTCAATTGCACTTCCTGGAGGTTGCTGGCAGACTGGTACGATCCGGCCTGGGTGGGGGAGAACATTTTGGGAATGGGTCAAATGATTCTACTTGCTTAAGAGTTTAAAAGAACAGCTGTTCACCGTTATTCTCTGTTGTGGCGCCACAATTGTGGAACTCTTTGCCAGGGGAATTGAGAACTACCCCCTCCCGCACGACTTTTCGGCAAGGGCTCAAAACGTTTGTTTCGTCTAGTGTTTGGGTGATGGGTTGATGTCTGACTTCTGGATCTCAAGATGTTTTGCTCCATTGCTTCTCTGCTCTATATTGTCGCATGCCCCCCCAGTGGTTTTTATTGTTTTTAATTTATATTATGTATTGTTTTAAATTGTATTTTATCTTTGTGGTAAGCCGCCTTGGGCATTTACCTTGGCATGGGATAAGGCGGGGTATACATTTTTTAAATATATGAAAGTTGTGGCATTAGGAAATGGATGGAAAACGAAGTAGGTACTATTATCAAGGCTGGTGCTGGAACACAACTTGATAGAAATGTTCAGGGGCTTTGGACATTAACATCAGAGGAATAAGCAGAGGACCTAAGAAAACTTCCTCCCATTCGAAGCAGAACGGATAAGGGATACTCAACCTATATTCCCTTTTATGCACAGTAAGATTTGAGAGACTAGAAAAACTCTTTCCACAAGCTGGCACGTATAAGGTTCCTGTGCTCTGTGGGTTCTCTGATGATCTCCAAGTCTAGCATTCTGAGTGAAGCTCTTTCTACACTCCTGGTGTGTATAGAGTTTCTCCCCTGTGTGGGTTCTCTGATGATTTCTAAGTTTATCATTCCGAGCAAAGCTCTTTCCACACTCCTGGCATGTATAGGGTTTCTCTCCTGTGTGGGTTCTCTGATGGATCATAAGTATACTACTCCGACTGAAGCTCCTTCCACACTCAGAGCATCTATAGGGTTTCTCACCTGTGTGGGTTCTCTGATGGTTCGTAAGGCCACTGCTGCAACTGAATGACTTTCCACATTCCTGGCAAGTAAGGGATTTCACCCCTGTATGGGTTCTCTGATGCATCGTACGTTCATCACTGCGACTGAAGCTCTTTCCACACTCCTTGCACATATACGTTTTCTCCTCTTTGTGGGTTGTGAGATGAGATCTAAGGCTGTTGCGGCATCGGTAGCTCTTTCCACACTCCTGGCATGTATAGGGTTTCTCCCCTGTGTGAATTCTCTGATGGTTTCTAAGATCACCACTCTGACTGAAGGTCTTTCCACACTCCAGGCATGTATAGGGTTTCTCCCCTGTGTGTGTTCTCTGATGATCTCGAAGTCTATCATTCCGAGTGAAGGTCTTTCCACACTCCAGGCATGTATAGGGTTTCTCCCCTGTGTGGGTTCTTTGATGGATCATAAGTATACCACTTCGACTGAAGCTCTTTCCACACTCAGAGCATCTATAGGGTTTCTCCCCTGTGTGGGTTCTCCGATGGTTCGTAAGGCCACTGCTGCAACTGAACCACTTTCCACATTCCTGGCACGTAAAAGGTTTCTCCCCTGTGTGGGTTCTCTTATGCATCGTAAGTTCATCACTCCGACTGAAGCTCTTTCCACACTCCAGGCACATATAGGATTTCTCCTTTGTGTGAGTTCTCTGATGGCTCGTAATGCCACTTCTGCAACTGAACCTCTTTCCACACTCCTGGCACATATAAGGTTTCTCCTCTTTGTGAGATGGCTTCCAGGCGAGGAGCCTGGAGAAACACGTCCTCCCCCTTGTAGGTAGATGCGAAGAAGAGAAAGACCCATGTGGTCAGAGAGAGGATGTTGAGAAAGGTCAGGGTCACGCCCCTTCCAGGTCAGACAGGAGGAGTCAGGTGAAGGTCCTTGCAGGTGACCAAAACACACACCACCCTCCCAGGTCCTAGCAGCCAAATACTGCTTATCTTCAACAAAAATTCCCCTTGCAGAAGCCATGCTGATTCTCCCTCAGCTAATTGGGCTCTCCCAGCACCGCCCGTTCAGCAGCGCTGCTTCTGCCAAGGCGCTGGGAGGGAGAGACGGAAGGAAGCCTCAGAAGGCGAAAAACAGTACGGGGGAAGAGGCAGAACAGGGGGGGTAAGAAAGGGGGATGCTGCTGCAGGTGTCTTGGGACTGAGAGCCCAGTTATCCTGTGGGCCGCTCTTTTAACAGCACTGCTTCTGCCTAGGCATCATTTTGCAGAGCTCCTCTCAGCTGCTGAGCTACAAATAGAGGCCTGGGCAGAAGTGGCACTGCGAAAAGGGCAGCCCACATGATATGAAATATCTTGAAAATAGGTTCAAGATTTGCATATTTTTTCTTCTGCCATTTGCAGCCAATGAGTTCCTAAGTGAGAAAAACGTGCTTATTTCTGGTCCTATCCTGCTTAATGACGCCACTTCCTATTGAATGACATCACCTCCAGACGCCACTTCCTATTTAATGACATCAGCTCCAGACGCCACTTCCTATTTAATGACATCACCTCCAGACGCCACTTCCTATTTAATGACATCAGCTCCGTCCCTCAGCAGGGACCATGAATGCCCTGTAGTGCTGTAGGAAATCAGTTCGATACCCCTGCACTAGGTGAGATATCGGCTCCCGCTTGATGTTGTTCATATACACCACCCCATACGAAGCTTGTACTCGGCTCACTCTTCCCCACTGATTTCCCACCAAAGGCGGCTTTTGTCCCAATTTTGCAAGCTCCGTTCCGCCTTCTCTGTGTCCTTCGGGCAGCTTGCAAGATTTCCTGCTGCAACGACTTTCCAGGTCCCAGGAGGAGTCAGTGACAGGATCATGCCGGCTGGGGAAAACAAGAGACCCTCCTGGGGAAGAGCTTCGGTGGTCCGAGTTGCCACTGTAATCCAGCGGTGGAGGCGGAGGAAGATCCGCGCCAGGAGAAGCCCGCAGAGTCTGGGCCACGCAGGGAGCGTCGGGTGCTGCATCGCCGGGGAATCGGGCAGGGGGAGGAGGGGGATGATGCGCCTCCCCGTCGAGACATCGTCTGCAGCCTTTCCTCTCGGCTCTCTAAGGGTGAAAACAAGCGACACCGGTTTCCTAGAGGGCGAATGGGAGGGGTGATGGGGCAGTCAATTCCTGCTCCGCCCCTTCCTTTGCCTCTCCTTCTGCTGAGTCCAAAGCCCGTTTGGGGTGAAGGAAAGGAATAGAGGGGTCAGGGGCGGGAGAGAAGCCACGAGAGGGGCAGAGACAGCCAGGCTCCACGCCCAGCCGATGAACGTCCATCTCCCCCTATCTGCATGCTAAGCTTCTTTGGGTCTGCTCTAAATGGCTGCTGCGTTTCTATGGCGGGGGCTTTCCAGCATCATCTGTGCCTGATCCCAAAGAACCAGAGAGTTCATTAGAGGGCTGATCCAAAGACGGAACTGAGGAAGACAAAGCAGGCTGATCTTTCAAGGTGTGTCTCTGCGGGGCGGGGGACAACAACGGATCATTCCAGGTACAAAATTAACTGGGCTTCTACCCAGGACACAGTGTCTGTTCTGGAAAACAGCCATGCCAAGACACCTCCTTTAGATCCAACCAGCTTCCACCCCCTGCAACTGCAGATCAGGGTTTTCCCCCACTTCAACTCTGGTGGTCCAAGTTACAGACAAAGAGGGAACAGGGGAGGGGAAATCAGGGTGGTCTTTCAAGGTGTCTCTCTCTGCAGGGCTTGTGTGTGTGTGTGTGTGTGTGTGTGTGTGTGTGTGTGTGTGTGTGTGTGTGTGTGTGTGTGTGTGTGTGTGTGTGTGTGTGTGTGTGTGTGTGTGTGCATTGCATCCAAACAGCTTCCGTTGCATCCAAACAGCTTCCACCCCCTGAACCTGCAAATCAGAGAAAATATAGTAGGGAAGGCAAGTCTTGGTGGGCCAGGAAAGGCTTTGAAGGAGCAAGTTTAGCAAGAAGATTTCAAAGAGGGGAGGGAGGTGACTAGACAGGCTAAGAGGGGAAGAAACTGGGACAAGGTGGCAGAAGGAAGAAGCGGAAGAAACTGAATTAGGATGTGGGGCTCACTCCATTTGGGTATTTCTGGGTCAGAACCAAAGCTATGGAACAAATAGGAAGAACATTGCACAAGGAATTGGAGTTTGAAAAGGGCACGAAGTGTAAATTTCTTCCCATCACGCTTGTCTCCCTCGCAGGCACTGGGATGGCATCGGGGCCACGTTCCAGACCGTCTCCTCTTTGGCATGGAGCAGAATCAGCAACTCTACAGCCTGCTCAGGTAAGGGGAGGATCTCCAGGGCAACGGGGAATAAACGGCTTGGCTGCCTCCTTCTGACAGCAGATGACTCGACTCGCAGCGGGACCAGGATTCTGAGAATGCCGGCTGCTCTCTGGTTCCTGGTAGGACAAGAAGTGTGTTAAGAACGAACCCTGTCCTGAGGAGAGCTCTCGAAAGCAAAACAGAGCTGAATTTGGAGCGGCTGAGGGGGCGGGGTCCTAGAGAGGCAAAGGGCCGGGGGAGGAGGGTCCAAAAGGAACTCGGCACAGCAGCATGATGGAGGCTGCTGCTCCAGGAGAGCGTGGGGGTGGCAGCCCCCTTTGCAAGCTGGGGACCGGTTGCAAACTCCTGCTCCCCTCCCTCATGCATGAATCTCATTCAGCGATTCTAGGAGGTTTTTGAAAATGCATCTATACGATTACCAAATACAGGACAGTATAATGAAAGGAAGGTTCAATTGCATTCTGTATCCTGTGTTGTATATCTGACTAAATATTCACACAGACTGCCAACGCAGAGAGCGATGTGGTGTTAACTTCAGGACCCTGCGCATCTTATCGGGTTGGCATTTGTTCCATCAGAAAAGAGAGTTGAAAACACACAGGCAATCCACTGGTCTGATTTGCCAAATATCCTGCAAGAAAAACACTCACTGGCTGCCTCCTTAATTTCTCTTGTCAGACTGAGCAAAAAAGCAGGGGGATGATAGGTGAAAAGGGTGGGACATTCTTAGTGAGGAGAGACTCCTTTCTCCTTGCAGGGTCCGGTGTCCTTTGAGGAGGTGTCTGTGCGCTTCACGGCGGAGGAGTGGGCTCTGCTGGATCCGGGCCAGAAGGCTCTGTACAGGGAAGTCATGCTGGAGAATTACGGGATCGTGGCCTCTCTGGGTAAGTATCTCATTCCTGCTTAGTAGGAACCAAAGGCATGAGCGGCTCTCCTTTTTCTCACTGTCAGGATTGCACCATAGAAGTGGGTCGTGTGGGTCTGGAACTGGTGTCCTCGGCATGCCTGCTGTGCCTCACTATTGCAGAACTGAGCTTGGCCTGACATACCCATTGGAGATGAAAGATGTAAATACGGTATAAATGGCAGAATATAAATGTCTTAGAAATCAATTGTGAACTGTTCAAAAATCCCAGTTTGGGACCAGACCAGCCTACAAAATGAGCCACTTTGAGCTGACAGCGCTTGTCTACTATGAAATCCTTTATTTATTTATTTATTTAAATAATTTGTATCCCGCCTTTCTCCCAGCAAGGGCACTCAAGGCGGCTTACAACATTAAAATAAACATGTACATTAAAATAATTAAAACAATTAAAAACAATATGCTTTATTGGCATATAGAACAGATTACAGAAGAGACAAACAAACAAAAGAATAGCCACACTTTTAACATAATCAGACCCTGAAATCGTCTGGCTCATTGGGGAACAGACTTTGTTTGCTGCACTGTAGCGGTTTTGCCTTTCGATATCAATAAATCTGCATTTAATGCTTTGAAAAGCCTCCCGCTGGGTAAGTAAACCCAAAGACTCAATAGACAAGCCAACTGCAATGAGGTTTTTTTCCAGCAGAACCAAACCAGAAGGTCTGTCTGATTCCCCAAGCAACAGATAAAGAAGACTAGAGGGATCACAACTGAAGTGAATATGGATCCAATGTTTGGCGATCATCAGCCAGGCCCTAGTTTCGATTAAAGATTGCCCCATTTCAAGACACAAAGCCGCATAGGGGACACAGCCTGGGGGTCCCAAAATGTTTTGCAAAAATTGTCCTTGAGAAGATTCTAGTACACTGCTTGATTCCCCAAACCAGAGGGGAGCCCCATATAGCAATTGTGGGCTTACCTTGGCATTAAAGACTTTGAGCACAGCAGGAACATCTTGGTTTCCTCTCGCAAAGAAGAACTGAATAATATCTTGGGCGGAAACATTTGCTGCATTTAGTGCCATCCTTCACTGCGTCAACCAAGTAGATTTGTAATGGAAATATAAACCCAGATATTTGAAAGACTTTACTTGCTCTATCCTATTTCCAGTGTATTTAAGTCCAAAGAACCCATATCCAATCCAATCTCAGAAGTTCACATAAAGAGAGACAAACTCTCGTCTTGTTGTTGTTCACTCAATTATTTCGAATAATCAGAACTATCTGTGGAGACGTCGTGGCGCTGCGGACGGTTGGTGTCGTGGGCCCCAGGGCGCACGTCTTCTTCAGGATCTGCAGCCATCCTTGCGTCTTCTTCGCAGTGAGAACGGCTGCATGTTCTGCCCCCCCACCCTCCCTGGTGCTGTTTGGTTCCAAAAAGAAGACAAAAAGTGCCAGGGGGAGGGCGTTTCTGTGCCACGGAGAACTCTACGTTCGCTCTGGTCCAGTTGCAGACATCTCCTAGTAGGGTGGGGGCCCTTGAGCTCCTTCTGAGGGCTAAATTTAGTCCGTGCGACCTGGAGGCTCTCCCTCAAAGGATTGAAGAGCTCCAGCCTGCTTGGTTCAACGTTCTTAGCATTTCGTTGAATTAATAAAAGGAAGCATTTTCCAGGTTGTTCTGGTCGTTTTATTAAGTTAACAAGAGAACATGGGGTTGTCCTAACGTTTCGCTCCTAAACCATGAGGAGCATTAACCTTTGATAATGCTCCTCATGGTTTAAGAGCAAAACGTTAGGACAACCCCTTGTTTTTTTGTTAACTTAATAAAACGACCAGAACAACCTGGAAAATGCTTCCTTTTATTAATTCAAAGATATGTACCGGTCGCGAAAACCTCAGAGCATACTTACGTTCTCAGCATTCTTTGCCTGGAGCTCGGGGGACTGCACCAGACTCTCCACCTTCTGAGCACCCACCACACAGTTCTCAATGCTCTCCAATTAATGCCAGTGACCTTCCAGTAAGTAAACTTTGTTCACCAAACAACTTAGCAATTTCCTAACAGAAACTCCTCATTAGCTCCTGGCAGTTTAGTGTTGTTTGAGCAGCGGTATGAACTGCTGCTTGAGCGGTTTGAGTTTCTTTCTTCTCTGAGATCTTTCCCCTGGACCTATTTATCTTTGAGCCTTTTGACCCCAAGCCTTCCATATTGTCTCTCTGCTGAGATTTAAAGCTAGCTGGAGACTGTCCGCCGCTGCCATGATTACCCGTATTGTCCCAAGTATAAGATGCATCTGATTATAAGACGCACCCTTAAAGTTTGGTGCTATTAAAAAATGTTAATTAAATCACTGGCATTATTGCAACAGCCTGATTATAAGACGCACCCCTAGTTAAAAAACTTAAATTAGGAGAAAAAAGTGAGTCTTATACTCAGACCAATACGGTATTTCCCCTCTCCTCCATTTCCCCTTCTGTCCTTATTTTGAACCCATCACATGCCTCTTGTACTATTTCAGCAGCTGACCAGTCAGAAAAGTCAGTCAGACTCTAGATTTTGACCTGGTCAAGCGACTTGGCTCGGTGGGGACTCGCTGCCACAGCTGCTTCTGTTTCTTAGCCATCAGGGCAAAATCAAGGTCCCAGAACAATCCAAAACAATTCTCCTTCATCGGGCTAAATTAACATCTGGCACCACATCAGTAGAGAGTCCAGCAATTAATTAGCAGACATAAAGGCTTCAGTTCAGTTGTAGAATATCATGCATCCTCAGTTTTCAGTCTCTCTGGTTTCTGGCCTATCTTATTTGAGCAGCTTGCTCAAATACAGCAAAAAAAAGTAGAAAGAAACAGGAAATAAAAGGCTTGCCTGCTACTTCTTGCCTGTGCCACCTAGTGGTTCAGTGATGTATATACAGGAAGCAACAGAAAACAGTACAGATTGGACTTACCTGGACGGCAGTTTCAAAATGGCTTCTGGCCTGCAAGATGGAGTCAGACCTAGCCAGTGATTGTACCATGTTCATCACAAGTAGGAATCAGCCTAGGATCAGGTTGCTTGGGAAAGCTTTGATATGACCAAAGTATCTCATCTTCTTGTTTTCTTCTCAGAGGAGTTTCCCAAACCTGCTTTCATTTCCCAGCTGGAAGAAGGGGAGTGTACATTTTTCCAGGATCTGCAGGAAGAAGAAGAGAAATCAGCAGGTAACTTGTTTTATGCACAGTCCTGTTTCACACATCAGTAGCTTCTGACCAGAGTGTGCTGGGTGGATGGGGACCCTCCACCACCGTAGAAACTCCCCACCTTCCTGGGGCAAGTTGGTGCCGCTTCGGTGTCAAAGTCCAGCTGTGCCATTCTGACCTCATCACCTTTAAGCCGCGCCTCAGCCGAGCTGTAGACTGGAAGTGCCAGTGTGACTTAGGGGACGGACGCTGTGGCCCTCCACCTCCCTCTCCAAAGGGCACCGGACCCTGTGGAAGACGGTCCCAGATCAGCCCAGCCAACGCAGGAGCCCAGCTGCTGTCCAGGGCTTCCAGGCGGAGAGATCCGAACCGCTTAGCTGTACTGTGCCGACTCATCCCAACCAGCGCCGAGTCTCCCCAGAAAAGAGGGCAGTTTCTGTTAGGGGGCAGGATCTTCATTCACCACGCCACCTTTGGAAGGGGGCCCTTTTGTCCCAAAAGATGTATCAAGGTGAGGTAGAGTGAGGAGAGCAGTGACCTTTTGCTCTCCGTAGACTCCAGTGAGTACTTTTTAACTTGCACCACCTCGGATGTCAGTGCAGCTGTAAGGCAACCATCGGGGTCGTGGCTGGAATCTGAGTTGGGCATAGGATTTGACACCCCACCTCCCTGTCCATCACCCTCGTGCCTCTGTCCTGGCCTTAGCTGGTGGAGTTGTGCTGATACCGTGGCTATGGCGGCATCGCATTCCACCGACATCGCTTCCCGCAGAGTGGTATCTTTGGTGTAACAGAGCTTCTCTCAAATCCTGTGCTGCTCAGTCTGGAGTCATTGTAGCAGAGAAGTATATCACACAAGCTGCCGGAATTATGCACAGTGACCAATTTGGCGGATATGGAGCAGCACCACGTTGATTTATTACGCATCCACACATTCACACAGATGTGCTCATGCACATACACGATCAAAGTGTCTGATAGTTCCCAAAACGTGCCCACTTGCCACTGATGACTAGTGCAACTCAGGTGTGAAGCAGAGACCCTGTCTTATCGTGTCCAAGTACTCCAAGACAGAGGTTCCCAACCTTTTCGAGGTCATCGTACCCCATACGCGGGTTTCCGGTTGCTCCGTGTACCCCCGGATTGGCTGCCCCCGTGTTGTTGTTGTTCAGTCGTTAAGTCGTGTCCGACCCTTCGTGATCCCATGAACCACATCCCGCCAGTCTTTCCTGTCCTCCACTATCTTCCTGAGTTCGCTCATTTTCATGTTCGTTGCATCGGTGATGCTGTCTAACCATCTCATCCTTTGCCTTCCCCTTCTCCTTTTGCCTTCAATCTTTCCCAGCATCAGAGTCTTCTCCAGAGAGTCCATGTACCCCTTGTTAAAGTGGTTTACTTCCAGGTTGTGGCATGGGCAGGGTCCTCCACCTCATGCCGCAACCCGCAGGGAAAGGCTACAGCCCTGCTGATGTCCCCTGTAGTTCCTCCTACTTGTTCTAAGAACATAAGAAGAGCCTGGCTGCTGGATCAGGCCAAAAGCCCATCTAGTCCAGCTTCCTGTATCACACAGTGGCCCCACCAGACCCCACTGTTCTGTGCAGTGACAGCTTGGATCTCACTAAATTGGATAGCTGGTCGGCACACTTCAATTGCACAGCGCTGATATTGGAGCGAGGAGGAAGAATGGAGGTCACAAAGGCTGCAGTCCTAATAATCCATTCAAAAAGCCTCCTTTCGTGACCATGTTCATCACAAGTAGGAATCAGCCTAGGATCAGGTTGCTTGGGAAAGCTTTGATATGACGAAAGCATCTCATCTCCTTCTTTCCTTCTCAGAGGAGTTTCCCAAACCGGCCTTCATTTCCCAGCTGGAAGAAGGGGAGTATGCGTTTTTCCAGGATCTCCAGGAGGAAGAGAAACCTGCAGGTAACTTGCCTTGTGCACAGTCCTGCTTTAACACATCAGTAGCTTCTGACCAGAGTGTGCTGGGTGGATGGGGACCCTTCACCACAGTAGAAACTCCCCTCCTTCCTGGGGTACGTTGGTGCCGCTTCGGTGTCAAAGTCCAGCTGTGCCGTTCTGACCTCATCACCTTCGAGCCGCGACTCAGCCGAGCTGTAGACTGGAAGTGCCTTTGTGACTTAGGGGACGGACGCTGTGGCCCTCCACCTCCCTCTCCAAAGGGCACCGGACCCTGTGGAAGACGGTCCCAGATCAGCCCAGCCAACGCAGGAGCCCAGCTGCTGTCCAGGGCTTCCAGGCGGAGAGATCCGAACCGCTTAGCTGTACTGTGCCGACTCATCCCAACCAGCGCCGAGTCTCCCCAGAAAAGAGGGCAGTTTCTGTTAGGGGGCAGGATCTTCATTCACCACGCCACCTTTGGAAGGGGGCCCTTTTATCCCCAAAGCTGAATCCATGGTGAGGTAGAGTGAGGGGAGCAGTGACATTTTGCCCTCCGTAGACTCAATTCAGTACTTTTTAACTTGCACCACCTCGGACGTCAGTGCAGCTGTAAGGCAACCATCGGGGTCGTGGCTGGGATCTGAGTGGGGCACAGGAGTAGAAACCCCACCTCCCTGTCCATCACCCTCGTGCCTCTGTCCCATTGTAGCCCCTCACTGGTGGAGTTGTGCTGATGGCGTGGCTATGGCGGCATCGACTCTCACCCACCTTGTCTTCCCAGCATAGAGCTATCTGTGGTGTAAGGGAGCTTCTCTCAAATCCTGTGCTTCTCAATCTGGAGTCATTGCAGCAGAGAAGTGTATCACACAAGCTGCCAGAATTATGCACAGAGACCAATTTGGCGGATATGGAGCAGCACCACATTGATTTATTACGCATCCACACATTTGCCACTTGCCACTGATGACTAGTGCAACTCAGGTGTTAAGCAGAGACACTGTCTTATCGTGTCCAAGTCCTCCAAGACAGAGGTTCCCAACCTTTTCGAGGTCATCGTACCCCATACGCGGGTTTCCGGTTGCTCCGTGTACCCCCGGATTGGCTGCCCCCCTGTACCCCCTGTTAAAGTGGTTTTCTTCCAGGTTGTGGCGTGGGCAGGGTCCTCCACCTCATGCCGCAACCCGCAGGGAAAGGCTACAGCCCGATGTCCCCGCTAGCTCCTCCTACTTGTTCTGTGCGGTGACAGCTTGGATCTTGCGAAATCGAATCGCTGGCCGGCACACTTCAATTGCACAGTGCTGATATTGGAGCGAGGAGGAAGAAAGTCTGCAGTCCTAACAATCCATTCAAAAAGCCTCCTTTCGTGACTTCTTCATAAAAACATTATCTACCAGGGATACAAAAAGCTGCCTCAATCCCAGGACCACTCAGGCTGTAACACGACACACTAGGCTTACCAGATCTCCAACTGGGACAGAGTGCTAGACCTTTAGGAGAAGGAATGTGGGCAGGTGTAGCTTGTTAAGCCTTAGAGCACAATTCTACGCATGTCTACTCAATAGCAAACCCCATTGTGTTCAGTGGGGCTTGCTTCTGAGTAGACATGCCTAGGTTTGTGCTCTAAGGTTTAACAAGCTACCCCTGCCCACATTCCATCTCCTAAAGGTCTAGCACTCTGTCCCAGTTGGAGATCTGGTAAACCTATGACACACAGCCATAATTTTTCTATTCCTGCAAAACGGCATTCCATTTCCTCCCAGCCCACATGTGTTCGTATTTCACTCGACTCCTGTTGCAAACTTAAACCCTTGGGTAAAAATGCCTTAATATTGACAGTCGGTCACTGCCCAGGGCTGCAATCCTATCCATAGTGTACTTTTCTGGGAGTCATGGCCACTGAATCCACTGGGGTTTCCTTGTGAGTATCTGCGCCTAGGTGTGTGCGTTAGAGGTCCCTTTATTGCACTGCTGAGCAAGGTTCTCTCTCTGTTCCAGGAAGCAACGGAGAAGACGGTCCGGATCAAAGGGAGCCACGTGGGGTGTCGCAGGAAATGACCACGCGTGACGTACAGGAAGTGAGTTTTAGAGACCTGGATGGATCAGGGAGGCAGGAGGGAAGCCCAGCACCTGTCTGGGGGACGAACTCAGTTGTTTGTCAGGATTATGACAGACATGAAATCCTGATCAAACAGGAACATCTCAAAGGGGAGAGAAGGAATAAGCGTCCTTTACAGGGGGACAGAATTAGTACTACATCCAACGTTAATACACTCCACACAGGGAAGAAATCTTTTCAATGCTCTGAGTGGAGAAAGAGCTTCAGTAGAAACACTCGTCGTACTTCCCATAAAAAGAAACAGGAAAGGGATAAAGCTGTGCATCAAGAAAACTCAGGGAAGCAGGAGGGAAACCAGACAGAGAAATGGAGCAGTAAATCTGATGCTTGTCAGGGTGGGAATTTCAGTGTCATCCTAGTCAATCCAGAAAAAGGAACTGGAAAGAGGAAAGAAGAATGCCCTCAAATTCCAAAGACTTTCAGCAGTGAATCGGAACTTAGAACACATCAAAGAAACCACAGAGAGAAGCCACATCAATGCTTGGAGTGTGGAAAGAGCTTCAGTGTGAGCTCAAGCCTGGCCTTGCATCAAAGATCCCACACAGGGGAGAAACCATATCAATGCTTGGAGTGTGGAAAGAGCTTCAGTCAGAGTGCACACCTGACCAAGCATCAAAGATCCCACACAGGGGAGAAACCATATCAATGCTTGGAGTGTGGAAAGAGCTTCAGTGCGAGCTCAAGCCTGGCTTTGCATCAAAGAACCCACACAGGGGAGAAACCCTATAAATGCATGGAGTGTGGAAAGAACTTCAATACTAGCTCAAGCCTGGCTTTGCATCAAAGAACCCACACAGGGGAGAAACCCTATAAATGCTTCAAGTGTGGCAAGAGCTTCAGTGCGAGCTCAAGCCTCGCTTTTCATCAAAGATCCCACACAGGGGAGAAACCATATCAAGGCTTGGAGTGTGGAAAGAGCTTCAGTCAGAGTGCACACCTGACCCAGCATCAAAGAACCCACACAGGGAAGAAACCATACCAATGCTTGGAGTGTGGAAAGAGCTTCAGTCAGAGTGCACACCTGACCCAGCATCAAAGAACCCACACAGGGGAGAAACCATATCAATGCTTGAAGTGTGGAAAGAGCTTCAGTGCGAGCTCAAGCCTGGCTTTGCATCAAAGAACCCACACAGGGGAAAAACCGTATAAATGCTTGGAGTGTGGAAAGAGCTTCAGTTGGAACTCAGGCCTGACCCAGCATCAAAGAACCCACACAGGGGAGAAACCCTATAAATGCTTGGAGTGTGGAAAATGTTTCGGTCGGAGAGAGAAACTGACTTTGCATCAAAGAACCCACACAGGGGAGAAACTATATAACTGCTTGGAGTGTGGAAAGAGCTTCAGTCGGAGAGAGAAACTGATTTTGCATCAAAGAACCCACACAGGGGAGAAACCCTATCAATGCTTGGAGTGTGGAAAGAGCTTCGTTCAGAGCATACAACTGACTTTGCATCAAAGAACCCACACCGGGGAGAAACCATATCAATGCATGCAGTGTGGAAAGAGTTTCATAGCTAGCTCAGGACTGAGCTATCATCAAAGAACCCACACAGGGGAGAAACCATATAAATGCATGGAATGTGGAAAGAACTTCATTACTAGCTCAAAACTGTGCTGTCATCGAAGAAGCCACACTGGGGAGAAACCCTATAAATGCTTCGAATGTGGAAGGAGCTTCAGTCAGAGCTCAGACCTGACTGTGCATCAAAGAACCCACACAGGAGAGAAACCATATAAATGCATGGAGTGTGAAAAGAGCTTCGTTCAGCGCATACAACTGAATTTGCATCAAAGAACCCACACAGGGGAGAAACCATATAAATGCATGGAGTGTGGAAAGAGCTTCAGTCGTAGCTCAAGCCTGACTTTGCATCAAAGAACCCACACAGGGGAGAAACCATATAAATGCTTTGAGTGTGGAAAGAGCTTTAGTTGGAGCTCAGACCTGACTGTGCATCAAAGAACCCACACAGGAGAGAAACCATATAAATGCATGGAGTGTGAAAAGAGCTTCAGTCAGAGCTCAAACCTGACTTTTCATCAAAGAACCCACACAGGGGAGAAACCATATAAATGCTTTGAGTGTGGAAAGAGCTTCAGTCATAGCTCAAGCCTGACTTTGCATCAAAGAATCCACACAGAGGAGAAACCATATAAATGCATGGAGTGTGGAAAGAGCTTCAGTCGTAGCTCAAGCCTGACTTTTCATCAAAGAACCCACACAGGGGAGAAAACCTATAAGTGCGTGGAGGTCAAGCCGCCTACTTAAATACCAGATTCTGGACTGTTGCAGCCTGCAAGGGTGAGGGGTGGGGTTCACAGTGCCCACCTTCCCACAATTTTGTTTAGACTTCCTCTCTTAGATGTTGTCAAAATGAACCCCTGCATTGGAGCCCCTCTTTCATCTCTCGTTCCTGAACATGGCCTGAATCCCTTTGTCAGCGAGCTATCTTGTGGCCTCCTCTTCCTCCCCCAAACAAGAGGGTTGGACCCATTCGCGGAGAACAGGTCTATCAATGGCTGCCAGGGGAGCAGTGGTGACGGAGACACCCGCCTTTCTGTCCTGCTTGGGGCTTCCCAGAGGCAGCTGGGTAAAATGAGTAAATGGCTCCCTGTTCCAAAAGGGCTCCGAATCTTAAACGAGATGCAGAAGAACACCAGCAAACAGCTACCGGAAAACAGACTGTGCTGGGGTGAAAGGGGGGCAGTTACTATCCCTCTGCTAAATATAAGAGGAGCACCAATTGAAAAAGTGCCTCTTGCTCAGTGTCCGGACCAGCCCATGGTTACCTTACCACCCACTCCGACGGGGGCAGCGACTCCCTCCTACGTCGACTCCTGTGGCCGTTCCGAGGGACCAACCAAAGATTCCTCTCCACGGATCACGGAGGAAGAAGTGTCCAACCCAGCTCCAGAGGAAACCAAGCGTCCCCCCTCCAACCGCAAGTTCGCCGGGAGAGACTCTCCGTCAGCCCCATGACTCCACAGCTGATGTCAGCCGTCCCCAACTTCGCTCGCCGTGACGCCGGCCTCCCTGCCGGCACAGCTAGGAGCCTCCGATCCAGGGCGCAACGAGCCGGAAGACGGTCCACGACGTGGACAAGCTGCCAGACGCGAGGCCGCATGCCACAGACCAAGTCTGGGAGAGGTTTGCAAAGGCAGGTCTGCGGGGGCTGCATCACAGGACCCGGCGAAGGGACGAGCCCGCCGCCAGAGCCTGGGAGGCACGCCCTTGCGGGCTGGACCCCTCCCAATTAGGGAGAGGCTGGATCAAGCCGGAGGGCGGAGCGAGGAGAAAGGGGCGGCGTCCGGGACACCGGCCATCCGCCCCATAGGGGCTGTACCAAGCGTGGAGCTAAGAGGGGTGGAGACAGAGAGGGCAAGTCAGGCAGCAGGGCTGGGATATAAAAGGAGACCCCTGGCCAGTGATGAGAGGTCGGTCAACAGGTAGACTTTGAGACGGCAAGCCCTAAGTGGCCCTGACCATCTGGCGAGGAGAACACAGGTGGCTCTAACCTCCTCCCTCCAGCAAGCCTCTGAGGCCGCCCTTAGTTCCAGAGCCCTTGTAAGGTGGTTCCTGCCCACACCGCTATTAAACTTCTAGGAAGCCCGCCGGCCTGGAGAGCTGAGAAGAGTTTGACCCGCCCACGGAGGGCAAACTCGCATTGGTCACTCCACTTCCAGGGTCCCCAGAACGAGGGGCGCTACAACCAGTTAGCAGGGGATTCTGCGCTCCCTTGGCCAGATCTTTGTGTCGCCTTGCTGCCTGATTCCCTCCCTGTAATGTGCTCTCCCTGTGCAAGTCAGTCAGTGCAGAACGCAGCAGGGGTGGCTGAGGAGGGAGCTGTTCCTGTGAACGCGTGAAATTGCTGCGTCGTTGGCTTCCCATTTGGTGTTGGGCCCAATTCAAAGCACTGGTTTTAGCCTATGAAGTCCTAAACTAGGTGTGTCAAACATAACCCAGAGAAGCTCTTTATTTGGCCCACGTAATAATGGGGCTCTCCCAGCATTGCCCTTTCAGCAACGCCATTTCTGCTCAGGCTGTGGGAGGGAGGGAGAGACGGAAGGAGGCCTCAGAAGGCAAGGAACGGTATGGGGGAAGGGGAGACCGAGAGGGGTGAGAGAGGGAGATGCAGCCGAGGGGCTGGGAGAGCCCAATTATCACGCAGGCTTTCAGCACTTTCAGCAGTGCCAGATCTGCCGAGGCGTCACTTCGCAGAGCACTTGAGCTACAAAGTGATGCTTTGGCAGTAGCGGGGCGGCTAAAAGGATGACCCGCGTGATAATTGGGCTCTCCCATACCTTGACAATATGGCCAGGATTTGCATATTTTCTCTTCTGTCATTTGCAACGGATGCAAATGAGAACAAACTCATCATCTGCTGAAGGACGTCACTTCCGGCCCCCAGGTATGGATGGGGGCAATATGGATGCCCATAGCCATGGATGCCCATGATATGAAACAAGTTTGACACCCGTTCTAGAGCAATTGACGATAATTACTGGCAAGAAAACAACCCGGCAGCAGAAGGGATGACTCCAGCCGAGGCTCTTCCTTCTGGCTGCGTGGCTGAGTCTGCTTGGCACCCAGAATTTCTCCGAGGAAGTGTCCCTAGTCGTTGACGGAAACACTTTCTAGGTAGATGTTGTTTCCTGCATGGAAAGGATGCCTTTAAGGTCGGACTAGTTGGTGGGCTTTCAAAGCAGTTTTGTTCCAGCAGTTTTCCCAAGACCTGTGTCTTACGTATTTGGGGGTGGAGACGCCCTTGCGTGGAAGAGCATCTGCGCTACAGGCAGGAAGTCCTGGGTTCAATCCTCCGCGTCTCTAGGTTGGGCTGGGAAAGACCGTTGAGCTCGGAACTCTGCAAGTGGACAACAATTCACATGAACTGACAGTGAAAGAGGGAATCCTCAGGTGTAACAGGAAAATGATGCATACCGGATGTCTCATTTTTCTTAAGAAAGAAACAGAAAATGAGAAGAATGTTCTAGTACAGCCCTGAAAACAGAGTAGTTTGACAGCCCAAAAGTAAGAAAAATCCTCTGTGTGTGTGTGTGCGTGCGTGCGCGTGTATAGAAAGTTGGCAGGAGCTGGCAGGGCTGATTAGTAAACCTAATACGCAAGTAGCTCTGATTTACACATCAATTTTACTTACTTAATTAATAATTATTTAATTGGCACTGGTGGTTCTTCAACAAAATTGACCATGACAGGTGGTACGCTTGGAGACAAAGGTTGGGAACCTCTGTTCTAGTCAGTAAACAGCAGCTTCATATGTCAAGTTTCCTTTTTTTTTAAAACCTTCTGTTCCTCTTAAATTTTTACTTTTATTTTTTTAAAAAAAATTAATGTACTTTTTCAAATTGTTGAACTTTACTGGATTCCAACTTGGGGATCCTTCTGGACTGAAAGTGGAAATCAAAATTAAATAAATAATCTTTGTAAGCTGCCTTGAGTACATGTTGATATAGAAGGGCAGAATATGAATTCTAGAAATAATATTCTTAATAATAAATGTCTTTATCCTAGAATTATTTTAGATGACACAAAGCTTGGTGAGAGAAAGTTAACAGAGAAAGGTAACCTGGGTTTATTGCAGCACTGGGTCGGTCCTGTCGAGGAACAGGCAGGTCTGATCCCGATTAAAGCATACACAGAGTTCTTATAGTCTCTAGAGAAAACAAGGGGATAGCCAGAGGACAGCATCAGTCATCATAAACCAAGCTAGTACATGACTTCAAAACATTTCTGTTTTTGTCGCCATAAAGTCAAAATTGACTTTAACAAGGCTGAGACAGCAAAAGAAACATTTGACACCCAAGGTTTTAGCGAATAGTTGTCTACACGTTCCTCGGGGTGGGCGATGTGTGGGGAGATACCAGGGACACCTTACCCTGACTTCATGAGACATTTTAGCCTCAGGAAAAGATCAGAAACATCTTTCCTAAGGCTAGGTATTGCTTACCTTACCGCCACTTCAGAGGAACTATTCTACTTGTCTTTAAGCCCTTTAGGCATTTGGGGGTGCTGCATTTTTAAATGTAAAACCAAAATATCCATTTACCAGCCGCATATACTACTATGCCGAACATTTCAATATAAGTTGGTGCAAAGGGATTAAACCAGGAAAAGCAAACTCAAAAAGCAGGCCAAATAGGATTCATGGCGCCTGCTAAGGGCCAGAAGTGACATCATTAAGCAGGAAGTGATGTCATTAAGCAGATGATGGCCAGAAATAAGCACTTTTTTCTCTCATAGAAACTCATTAGTTGCAAATGACAGAATCTGCAAATCTTGATCATGTTTTCAAGATATGAGAGAGCCCAATGATCGTGTGGGCCACTCTTTCAGCATTATTGCTTCTGCTGCAGCGTCACTTCACAGCTTGGAAGCTACTCAGAATCTGAGATGGTGTACGAAGTGATGCTTCGGCAGAAGCGGCGCCACTGAAAGGGTGGCCTGCGTGCTCATTGGGCTCTGCCGGCACTAGCATCAGCTGCTGAGCTATGAAGTGACGCATTGACAGAAACGGCATTACTGAAAGGGTGGGGCTGGGAGAGCCCAATTATCTCGCGGACCATCCTTTCACTGCTGAAAGGGGGGCCTGTGTTGGGCTCTCCCAGCTGCCACCAGCAGCTGATGGTGGTGCTCGGAGAGCCCAACTATCACATGAGTCAGATAAAGAGTTTCTGCATGCTGCATCCAGCCCACGGGCCTTATGTTTGTGATAATTGTGCTCTCCGAGCGTTGCCCTTTCAGCAGCGCTGCTTCTGCTGAGGTGCTGGGAGAGAGAGATGGAAGGAGGCCTCAGAAGGCGAGGAACAGTATGGGGGAAGATGCAGACCAAGAAGGGCGAGAAAGGGAGAAGTTGCTGCTTCTCATGTGGGCAGCCATTATTATCATGTGGGCAGCCCTTTTCACAGCGCTGCTTCTGCGTAGGCATTAGTAGGCCACATGATTTGCTGGGCTCTCCCAGCACCACCATCAGCTGCTGATCATTGAATTGATCTATTGCCAGAAGTGGCACTGCTGGAAGAGGCCAATTATCATTAAGTGGGCCGGCCCTTTCAGCAGTGCTGAGTCACAGCTGATAATTGTGCTCTCCCAGCACCGCCAAGGCGCTGGGAGGGAGAGACGGAAGGGAAGCCTCAGAAGGCGATGAACAGTATGGGGGAAGAGGCAGAACAGGGGGGGATGAGAAAGGGAGATGCTGCTGCGGGTGTCCTGGGAGTTAACAGTGCTGCTTCTGCCCTAGGCAGAGCTTCTCTCAGCTGCTGAGCTGCAATGTGAGGCCTGGGCAGAAGTGGCGCTGCAAAAAGGGCGGCCCGCATGTTAATCGGGCTCTCCCATTATCTTGAAGATAGGTTCAAGGTTTGCATATTATCTCTTCTGTCATTTGCAGATATAATGAGTTCCTAACTGAGAAAAAAAGTGCTTATTGTTGGTCATTTATGCCACTTCCTACTTAACAACATCACTTCTGGCCCTCAGCAGGGTGTGTGTGTGTGTGTGTGCCATGAATACCCTGTAGTGCCATATGAAATGAGTTTGACACCCTGCACTAGTTGAGAGGCAGATATAGGCTAAGGCTCCTCCCACTTGATGTTTTATATATATATACACACACACCACCCGATACCTACAAAGCTTGTACTCGGCTCACTCTTCCCCACTGATTTTCCACCAAAGGCGGCTTTTGTCCCAATTTTGCAGGCTCCGTTCCGCCTTCTCTGTGTCCCCTTCGGGCAGCTCGCAGGATTTCCTGCTGCAACGACCTTTCCAGGCCCCAGGAGTCAGTGACAGGATCATGCCAGGCTGGGGAAAACAAGAGACCCGGGGAAGAGCTTCGGTGGTCCGAGTTGCCACTGTAATCCAGCGGTGGAGGCGGAGGAAGATCAGCGCCAGGAGAAGCCCGCAGAGTCTGTGCCACGCAGGGAGCGTCGGGTGCTGCATCGCCGGGGAATCGGGCAGGGGGAGGAGGGGATGCGCCTCCCCGTCGAGACATCCTCTGCAGCCTTTCCTCTCGGCTCTCTAAGGGTTAAAACAAGCGACACCGGTTTCCTAGAGGGGCGAATGGGAGGGGGAGATGGGGCAGTCACTTCCTGCTCCGCCCCTTTGCCTCCACGTCTGCTGAGTCCGAAGCCTGTTTAGGGGTGAAGAAGGTAAGAAATAGAGAGGGGCAGAGACGGTCAGGCTCACAAAACCCAGCCGGTGAAGCGGAGGGGGCTGAGAAGACGAACTGCGACAGTCTTGCATGCTAAGCTTTGGGTCTGCTCTTAAATAGCTTTATTTCTATGGTGGTGGCATTGAGAGGGACAGTATAAAAACCGGAGCAGAGAGGCCCAGAGAGGCCCGTTCCTCACTGAAATGGTTGCAAAAACAGCGGCATGTAAGACGGACGCTGCAGAACAATATTGTAGGCCTGGGACTGATCCATTTCCCCAGAAACTGAGGGGCTGTTTGCGTTTTAATGTATGCTGTATTTTTTTATTATTGTTTCATTGTTTGATTCTGTAGTAGTAAGCTTTTTGGTACTTTTAACAGAGGCAGGTGGGATAAAAACCGTAAGAAAGAGAGCTGGATTTTGCAGCTGAAAAGGATCTTTCTAGCATCTGTGCCTGATCCCAAAGAACCAGAGAGTTCATTAGAGACCTGATCAAAAGACTGGAGGACAAAGCAGGACAAAGTGATCTTTCCAGGTGTGTGTGTTTGCAGGCGAAGGGCCCTCCTTCCACTTACAGAATTAACTGGGCTTCCACCGGGGACCGAAGTGTCTGTTCTGGTCTGGAAATCAGCCATGCCAAGACACCTCCTTTAGATCCAACCAGCTTCCACCCCCTGCAACTGCAAATCAGGGTTTTCCCCCCACTTCAGCTCTGATGGTCCAAGTTACAGACAAAAGAATGAACAGGGGAGGGAACATCAGGGTGGTCTTTCAAGGTGTGTGTCTCTGCAGGGCTTGTGTGTGTGTGTGTGTGTGTGTGTGTGTGTGTGTTTGTCTCATTGCACAACAGAGATAACTCGGCTTCTACCCTGGACAGAAGTGTCTGTTCCGGGAACAGCCCTGCCAAGACACCTCCGTTACATCCAAACAGCTTCCACCCCCTGAACCTGCAAATCAGGGCTTTCCCCCACTTCAGCTCTGATGGTCCAAGTTACAGGACATCACCTGGAATTGTCACGGCAACTGTCTGTCGTGCTGGTAAATCTGATCTTTGGGAATCAGCTTTGTGAAAGGGGGGGGGATTGAACTGAGGAAGAAAATACAGTAGGGAAGGCAAGTGACTTGCCGCAAGTCAGTGGGCCAGGAAAGGCTTTGAAGGAGCAGGTTTAGCAAGGAGATTTCAAAGAAGGGAGGTGACTAGACAGCCTAAGAGGGGAAGAAACTGGGACAAGGTGGCAGAAGGAAGAAGCGGAAGAAACTGAATCAGGATGTGGGGCTCACTCCATTTGGGTATTTCTGGGTCAGAACCAAAGCTATGGAACAAATAGGAAGAACATTACACAAGGAATTGGAGTTTGAAAAGGGAACGAAGTGTAAATTTCTTCCCATCACGCTTGTCTCCCTCGCAGGCACTGGGATGGCATCGGGGCCACGTTCCAGACCGTCTCCTCTTTGGCATGGAGCAGAATCAGCAACCCTGCAGCCTGCTCAGGTAAGGGGCGGATCTCCAGGGCAACGGGGAAGAAATGGTTTGGCTGCCTTCTTCTGAGAGCGGATGACTCGACTCACAGCAGGACCAGGATTCTGAGAATGTCGGCTACTCTCTGGTTCCTGGTAGGACAAGAAGTGTGTTAAGAACGAAGTCTGCCCTCAGAAGAGCTCACGAAAGCAAAACAGAGCTGAGTTTGGAGTGGCTGAGGGGACGGGATCCTAGAGAGGCAAAGGGCCAGGGGAGGAGGGTCCGAAAGGAACTCGGCACAGCAGCATGATGGAGGCTGCTGCTCCAGGAGAGCGTGGGGGTGGCAGCCCCTTTGCAAGCTGGGGTCCGGTTGCAAACTCCTGCTCCCCTCCCTCATGCATGAATCTCATTCAGCGATTCTAGGAGGTTTTTCAAAATGCATCTATACGATTACCAAATACAGGACAGTCAGAGGCGTCGCTCCGGTAGGGGCGGGGCTGTAAGTATCGCTGCGGTTACAGTCGCTTTACCGAGCGAGGAGGAGGCAGCCCCGCCCCCTCACTGTCCGAGCCATTCGCCTACGGAGAAAGCAGCAGGCAGGGTCTCTTGCCTGCTGCTTTCTCCGTAGGCGAATGGCTCGGACAGTGAGGGGGCGGGGCTGCCTCCTCCTCGCTCGGTAAAGCGACTGTAACCGCAGCGATACTTACAGCCCCGCCCCTACCGGAGCGACGCTTCTGAGGACAGTATAATGAAAGGAAGGTTCAATTACATTCTGTATCCCGTGTTGTATATCTGACTAAATATTCACACAGACTGCCAACGCAGAGAGCGATGTGGTGTTTCCTTCAGGACCCCGCACATCTTATCGGTTTGGCATTTGTTCCATCAGAAAAGAAAGAGGAAAACACCCAGGCATCCCACTGGTCTGATTTCCAAATATCCTGCAAGAAAAACACTCACTGGCTGCCTCCTTAATTTCTCTTGTCAGACTGAGCAAAAAAGCAGGGGGATGATAGGTGAAAAGGGTGGGACGTTAATAGTGAGGAGAGACTCCTTTCTCCTTGCAGGGTCCGGTGTCCTTCGAGGAGGTGTCTGTGCGCTTCACGGAGGAGGAGTGGGCTCTGCTGGATCCAGGCCAGAAGGCTCTGTACAGGGAAGTCATGCTGGAGAATTACGGGATTGTGGCCTCTCTGGGTAAGTATCTCATTCTTGGTTAGTAGGAACCAAAGGCATGAGCTGCTCATCTTGTTTCTCACTGTCAGGACTGCAGCATAGAAGTGGGTCGTGTGGGTCTGGAACTGGTGTCCTCGGCATGCCTGCTGTGCCTCACTATTGCAGAACTGAGCTTGGCCTGACATACCCATTGGAGATGAAAGATGTAAATACGGTATAAATGGCAGAATATAAATGTCTTAGAAATCAATTGTGAACTGTTCAAAAATCCCAGTTTGGGACCAGACCAGCCTACAAAATGAGCCACTTTGAGCTGACAGCGCTTGTCTACTATGAAATCCTTTATTTATTTATTTATTTATTTATTTATTTATTTATTTATATCTCGCCTTTCTCCCAGCAAGGGCACTCAAGGCGGCTTATAACATTAAAATAAACATGTACATTAAAATAATTAAAACAATTAAAAACAATATGCTTTATTGGCATATAGAACAGATTACAGAAGAGACAAACAAACAAAAGAATAGCCACACTTTTAACATAATCAGACCCTGAAATCGTCTGGCTCATTGGGGAACAGACTTTGTTTGCTGCACTGTAGCGGTTTTGCCTTTCGATATCAGTAAATCTGCGTTTAATGCTTTGAAAGGCCTCCCGCTGGGTAAGTAAACCCAAAGACTCAATAGACAAGCCAACTGCAATGAGGTTTTTTTCCAGCAGAACCAAACCAGAAGGTCTGTCTGATTCCCCAAGCAACAGATAAAGAAGACTAGAGGGATCACAACTGAAGTGAATATGGATCCAATGTTTGGCGATCATCAGCCAGGCCCTAGTTTCGATTAAAGATTGCCCCATTTCAAGACACAAAGCCGCATAGGGGACACAGCCTGGGGGTCCCAAAATGTTTTGCAAAAATTGTCCTTGAGAAGATTCTAGTACACTGCTTGATTCCCCAAACCAGAGGGGAGCCCCATATAGCAATTGTGGGCTTACCTTGGCATTAAAGACTTTGAGCACAGCAGGAACATCTTGGTTTCCTCTCGCAAAGAAGAACTGAATAATATCTTGGGCGGAAACATTTGCTGCATTTAGTGCCATCCTTCACTGCGTCAACCAAGTAGAATTGTAATGGAAATATAAACCCAGATATTTGAAAGACTTTACTTGCTCTATCCTATTTCCAGTGTATTTAAGTCCAAAGAACCCATATCCAATCCAATCTCAGAAGTTCACATAATGAGAGACAAACTCTCGTCTTGTTGTTGTTCACTCAATTATTTCGAATAATCAGAACTATCTGTGGAGACGTCGTGGCGCTGCGGACGGTTGGTGTCGTGGGCCCCAGGGCGCACGTCTTCTTCAGGATCTGCAGCCATCCTTGCGTCTTCTTCGCAGTGAGAACGGCTGCATGTTCGGCCCCCCCACCCTCCCTGGTGCTGTTTGGTTCCAAAAAGAAGACAAAAAGTGCCAGGGGGAGGGCGTTTCTGCGCCACGGAGAACTCTACGTTCGCTCTGGTCCAGTTGCAGACATCTCCTAGTAGGGTGGGGGCCCTTGAGCTCCTTCTGAGGGCTAAATTTAGTCCGTGCGACCTGGAGGCTCTCCCTCAAAGGATTGAAGAGCTCCAGCCTGCTTGGTTCAACGTTCTTAGCATTTCGTTGAATTAATAAAAGGAAGCATTTTCCAGGTTGTTCTGGTCGTTTTATTAAGTTAACAAGAGAACATGGGGTTGTCCTAACGTTTCGCTCCTAAACCATGAGGAGCATTAACCTTTGATAATGCTCCTCATGGTTTAAGAGCAAAACGTTAGGACAACCCCTTGTTTTTTTGTTAACTTAATAAAACGACCAGAACAACCTGGAAAATGCTTCCTTTTATTAATTCAAAGATATGTACCGGTCGCGAAAACCTCAGAGCATACTGTACATTCTCAGCATTCTTTGCCTGGAGCTCGGGGGGCCGCACCAGACTCTCCACCTTCTGAGCACCAACCACACAGTTCTCAATGCTCTCCAATTAATGCCAGTGACCTTCCAGTAAGTAAACTTTGTTCACCAAACAACTTAGCAATTTCCTAACAGAAACTCCTCATTAGCTCCTGGCAGTTTAGTGTTGTTTGAGCAGCGGTATCAACTGCTGCTTGAGCGGTTTGAGTTGCTTTCTTCTCTGAGATCTTTCCCCTGGACCTATTTATCTTTGAGCCTTTTGACCCCAAGCCTTCCATATTGTCTCTCTGCTGAGATTTAAAGCTAGCTGGAGACTGTCCGCCGCTGCCATGATTATTTCCCCTCTCCTCCATTTCCTCTTCTGTCCTTAGTTATTTCGAGCCCATCAGATGCCTCTTGTACTATTTCAGCTCCCCCCCCCCCCGTCAGAAAAGTCAGTCAGACTCAGTTGTTTAGGTTTTGACCTGGTCAAGCGACTTGGCTCGGTGGGGACTCGCTGCCACAGCTGCTTCTGTTTCTTAGCCATCAGGGCAAAATCAAGGTTCCAGAACAATCCAAAACAATTCTCCTTCATCGGGCTAAATTAAAATCTGGCACCACATCAGTAGAGAGTCCAGCAATTAATTAGCAGATATATAGGCTTCAGTTCAGGAGTAGAATATCATGCATCCTCAGTTTTCAGTCTCTCTGGTTTTTGGCCTATCTTATTTGAGCAGCTTGCTCAAATACAGCAAAATAGTAGAAAGAAACAGGAAATAAAAGGCTTGCCTGCTACTTCTTGCCTGTGCCACCTAGTGGTTCAGTGATGTATATACAGGAAGCAACAGAAAACAGTACAGATTGGACTTACCTGGACGGCAGTTTCAAAATGGCTTCTGGCCTGCAAGATGGAGTCAGACCTAGCCAGTGATTGTACCATGTTCATCACAAGTAGGAATCAGCCTAGGATCAGGTTGCTTGGGAAAGCTTTGATATGACGAAAGCATCTCATCTCCTTCTTTCCTTCTCAGAGGAGTTTCCCAAACCGGCCTTCATTTCCCAGCTGGAAGAAGGAGAGTGTACATTTTTCCAGGATCTGCAGGAAGAAGAAGAGAAATCAGCAGGTAACTTGTTTTATGCACAGTAGTACTTAATCCTTCACCACAATAGAAACTTCCCTCTTTCCTGGGGTACGTTGGTGCCGCTTCGGTGTCAAAGTCCAGCTGTGCCGTTCTGACCTCATCACCTTCGAGCCGCGACTCAGCCGAGCTGTAGACTGGAAGTGCCTTTGTGACTTAGGGGACGGACGCTGTGGCCCTCCACCTCCCTCTCCAAAGGGCACCGGACCCTGTGGAAGACGGTCCCAGATCAGCCCAGCCAACGCAGGAGCCCAGCTGCTGTCCAGGGCTTCCAGGCGGAGAGATCCGAACCGCTTAGCTGTACTGTGCCGACTCATCCCAACCAGCGCCGAGTCTCCCCAGAAAAGAGGGCCTTTCCGGTTAGGGGGCAGGATCTTCATTCACCACGCCACCTTTGGAAGGGGGCCCTTTTGTCCCCAAAGCTGAATCCATGGTGAGGTAGAGTGAGGGGAGCAGTGACATTTTGCCCTCCGTAGACTCAATTCAGTACTTTTTAACTTGCACCACCTCGGACGTCAGTGCAGCTGTAAGGCAACCATCGGGGTCGTGGCTGGGATCTGAGTGGGGCACAGGAGTAGAAACCCCACCTCCCTGTCCATTACCCTCGTGCCTCTGTCCCATTGTAGCCCCTCACTGGTGGAGTTGTGCTGATGGCGTGGCTATGGCGGCATCGACTCTCACCCACCTTGTCTTCCCAGCATAGAGCTATCTGTGGTGGAAGGGAGCTTCTCTCAAATCCTGTGCTTCTCAATCTGGAGTCATGGCAGCAGAGAAGTGTATCACACAAGCTGCCAGAATTATGCACAGAGACCAATTTGGCGGATATGGAGCAGCACCACATTGATTTATTACGCATCCACACATTTGCCACTTGCCACTGATGACTAGTGCAACTCAGGTGTTAAGCAGAGACACTGTCTTATCGTGTCCAAGTCCTCCAAGACAGAGGTTCCCAACCTTTTTGAGGTCATCGTACCCCATACGCGGGTTTCCGGTTGCTCCGTGTACCCCCGGATTGGCTGCCCCCTGTACCCCCTGTTAAAGTGGTTTTCTTCCAGGTTGTGGCGTGGGCAGGGTCCTCCACCTCATGCCGCAACCCGCAGGGAAAGGCTACAGCCCGATGTCCCCGCTAGCTCCTCCTACTTGTTCTGTGCGGTGACAGCTTGGATCTTGCGAAATCGAATCGCTGGCCGGCACACTTCAATTGCACAGTGCTGATATTGGAGCGAGGAGGAAGAAAGTCTGCAGTCCTAACAATCCATTCAAAAAGCCTCCTTTCGTGACTTCTTCATAAAAACATTATCTACCAGGGATACAAAAAGCTGCCTCAATCCCAGGACCACTCAGGCTGTAACACGACACACTAGGCTTACCAGATCTCCAACTGGGACAGAGTGCTAGACCTTTAGGAGAAGGAATGTGGGCAGGTGTAGCTTGTTAAGCCTTAGAGCACAATTCTACGCATGTCTACTCAATAGCAAACCCCATTGTGTTCAGTGGGGCTTGCTTCTGAGTAGACATGCCTAGGTTTGTGCTCTAAGGTTTAACAAGCTACCCCTGCCCACATTCCATCTCCTAAAGGTCTAGCACTCTGTCCCAGTTGGAGATCTGGTAAACCTATGACACACAGCCATAATTTTTCTATTCCTGCAAAACGGCATTCCATTTCCTCCCAGCCCACATGTGTTCGTATTTCACTCGACTCCTGTTGCAAACTTAAACCCTTGGGTAAAAATGCCTTAATATTGACAGTCGGTCACTGCCCAGGGCTGCAATCCTATCCATAGTGTACTTTTCTGGGAGTCATGGCCACTGAATCCACTGGGGTTTCCTTGTGAGTATCTGCGCCTAGGTGTGTGCGTTAGAGGTCCCTTTATTGCACTGCTGAGCAAGGTTCTCTCTCTGTTCCAGGAAGCAACGGAGAAGACGGTCCGGATCAAAGGGAGCCACGTGGGGTGTCGCAGGAAATGACCACGCGTGACGTACAGGAAGTGAGTTTTAGAGACCTGGATGGATCAGGGAGGCAGGAGGGAAGCCCAGCACCTGTCTGGGGGACGAACTCAGTTGTTTGTCAGGATTATGACAGACATGAAATCCTGATCAAACAGGAACATCTCAAAGGGGAGAGAAGGAATAAGCGTCCTTTACAGGGGGACAGAATTAGTACTACATCCAACGTTAATACACTCCACACAGGGAAGAAATCTTTTCAATGCTCTGAGTGGAGAAAGAGCTTCAGTAGAAACACTCGTCGTACTTCCCATAAAAAGAAACAGGAAAGGGATAAAGCTGTGCATCAAGAAAACTCAGGGAAGCAGGAGGGAAACCAGACAGAGAAATGGAGCAGTAAATCTGATGCTTGTCAGGGTGGGAATTTCAGTGTCATCCTAGTCAATCCAGAAAAAGGAACTGGAAAGAGGAAAGAAGAATGCCCTCAAATTCCAAAGACTTTCAGCAGTGAATCGGAACTTAGAACACATCAAAGAAACCACAGAGAGAAGCCACATCAATGCTTGGAGTGTGGAAAGAGCTTCAGTGTGAGCTCAAGCCTGGCCTTGCATCAAAGATCCCACACAGGGGAGAAACCATATCAATGCTTGGAGTGTGGAAAGAGCTTCAGTCAGAGTGCACACCTGACCAAGCATCAAAGATCCCACACAGGGGAGAAACCATATCAATGCTTGGAGTGTGGAAAGAGCTTCAGTGCGAGCTCAAGCCTGGCTTTGCATCAAAGAACCCACACAGGGGAGAAACCCTATAAATGCATGGAGTGTGGAAAGAACTTCAATACTAGCTCAAGCCTGGCTTTGCATCAAAGAACCCACACAGGGGAGAAACCCTATAAATGCTTCAAGTGTGGCAAGAGCTTCAGTGCGAGCTCAAGCCTCGCTTTTCATCAAAGATCCCACACAGGGGAGAAACCATATCAAGGCTTGGAGTGTGGAAAGAGCTTCAGTCAGAGTGCACACCTGACCCAGCATCAAAGAACCCACACAGGGAAGAAACCATACCAATGCTTGGAGTGTGGAAAGAGCTTCAGTCAGAGTGCACACCTGACCCAGCATCAAAGAACCCACACAGGGGAGAAACCATATCAATGCTTGAAGTGTGGAAAGAGCTTCAGTGCGAGCTCAAGCCTGGCTTTGCATCAAAGAACCCACACAGGGGAAAAACCGTATAAATGCTTGGAGTGTGGAAAGAGCTTCAGTTGGAACTCAGGCCTGACCCAGCATCAAAGAACCCACACAGGGGAGAAACCCTATAAATGCTTGGAGTGTGGAAAATGTTTCGGTCGGAGAGAGAAACTGACTTTGCATCAAAGAACCCACACAGGGGAGAAACTATATAACTGCTTGGAGTGTGGAAAGAGCTTCAGTCGGAGAGAGAAACTGATTTTGCATCAAAGAACCCACACAGGGGAGAAACCCTATCAATGCTTGGAGTGTGGAAAGAGCTTCGTTCAGAGCATACAACTGACTTTGCATCAAAGAACCCACACCGGGGAGAAACCATATCAATGCATGCAGTGTGGAAAGAGTTTCATAGCTAGCTCAGGACTGAGCTATCATCAAAGAACCCACACAGGGGAGAAACCATATAAATGCATGGAATGTGGAAAGAACTTCATTACTAGCTCAAAACTGTGCTGTCATCGAAGAAGCCACACTGGGGAGAAACCCTATAAATGCTTCGAATGTGGAAGGAGCTTCAGTCAGAGCTCAGACCTGACTGTGCATCAAAGAACCCACACAGGAGAGAAACCATATAAATGCATGGAGTGTGAAAAGAGCTTCGTTCAGCGCATACAACTGAATTTGCATCAAAGAACCCACACAGGGGAGAAACCATATAAATGCATGGAGTGTGGAAAGAGCTTCAGTCGTAGCTCAAGCCTGACTTTGCATCAAAGAACCCACACAGGGGAGAAACCATATAAATGCTTTGAGTGTGGAAAGAGCTTTAGTTGGAGCTCAGACCTGACTGTGCATCAAAGAACCCACACAGGAGAGAAACCATATAAATGCATGGAGTGTGAAAAGAGCTTCAGTCAGAGCTCAAACCTGACTTTTCATCAAAGAACCCACACAGGGGAGAAACCATATAAATGCTTTGAGTGTGGAAAGAGCTTCAGTCGTAGCTCAAGCCTGACTTTGCATCAAAGAATCCACACAGAGGAGAAACCATATAAATGCATGGAGTGTGGAAAGAGCTTCAGTCGTAGCTCAAGCCTGACTTTTCATCAAAGAACCCACACAGGGGAGAAAACCTATAAGTGCGTGGAGGTCAAGCCGCCTACTTAAATACCAGATTCTGGACTGTTGCAGCCTGCAAGGGTGAGGGGTGGGGTTCACAGTGCCCACCTTCCCACAATTTTGTTTAGACTTCCTCTCTTAGATGTTGTCAAAATGAACCCCTGCATTGGAGCCCCTCTTTCATCTCTCGTTCCTGAACATGGCCTGAATCCCTTTGTCAGCGAGCTATCTTGTGGCCTCCTCTTCCTCCCCCAAACAAGAGGGTTGGACCCATTCGCGGAGAACAGGTCTATCAATGGCTGCCAGGGGAGCAGTGGTGACGGAGACACCCGCCTTTCTGTCCTGCTTGGGGCTTCCCAGAGGCAGCTGGGTAAAATGAGTAAATGGCTCCCTGTCCCAAAAGGGCTCCGAATCTTAAAAGAGATGCAGAAGAACACCAGCAAACAGCCACCGGAAAACAGACTGTGCTGGGGTGAAAGGGGGGCAGTTACTATCCCTCTGCTAAATATAAGAGGAGCACCAATTGAAAAAGTGCCTCTTGCTCAGTGTCCGGACCAGCCCATGGTTACCTTACCACCCACTCCGACGGGGGCGGCGACTCCCTCCTACGTCGACTCCTGTGGCCGTTCCGAGGGACCAACCAAAGATTCCTCTCCACGGATCACGGAGGAAGAAGTGTCCAACCTAGCTCCAGAGGAAACCAAGCGTCCCCCCTCCAACCGCAAGTTCGCCGGGAGAGACTCTCCGTCAGCCCCAGGACTCCACAGCTGATGTCAGCCGTCCCCAACTTCGCTCGCCGTGACGCCGGCCTCCCTGCCGGCACAGCTAGGAGCCTCCGATCCAGGGCGCAACGAGCCGGAAGACGGTCCACGACGTGGACAAGCTGCCAAACGCGAGGTCGCATGCCACAGACCAAGTCTGGGAGAGGTTTGCAAAGGCAGGTCTGCGGGGGCTGCATCACAGGACCCGGCGAAGGGACGAGCCCGCCGCCGGAGCCTGGGAGGCACGCCCTTGCGGGCTGGACCCCTCCCAATTAGGGAGAGGCTGGATCAAGCCGGAGGGCGGAGCGAGGAGAAAGGGGCGGCGTCCGGGACACCGGCCATCCGCCCCATAGGGGCTGTACCAAGCGTGGAGCTAAGAGGGGTGGAGACAGAGAGGGCAAGTCAGGCAGCAGGGCTGGGATATAAAAGGAGACCCCTGGCCAGTGATGAGAGGTCGGTCAATAGGTAGACTTTGAGATGGCAAGCCCTAAGTGGCCCTGACCGTCTGGCGAGGAGAACACAGGTGGCTCTAACCTCCTCCCTCCAGCAAGCCTCTGAGGCCAGAGCCCTTGTAAGGGGGTTACTGCCCACACCGCTATTAAACTTTTAGGAAGCCCGCCAGCCTGGAGAGCTGAGGAGAGTTTGACCCACCCACGGAGGGCAAACTCGCATTGGTCACTCCACTTCCAGGGTCCCCAGAACGAGGGGCGCTACAACCAGTTAGCAGGGGATTCTGCTCTCTCTTGGCCAGATCTTTGTGTCGCCTTGCTGCCTGATTCCCTCCCTGTAATGTGCTCTCCCTGTGCAAGTCAGTCAGTGCAGAACATAGCAGGGATGGCTGAGGAGGGAGCTGTTCCTGTGAACGCGTGAAATTGCTGCGTCATTGGCTTCCCATTTGGTGTTGGGCCCAATTCAAAGCACTGGTTTTAGCCTATGAAGTCCTAAACTAGGTGTGTCAAACCCAGAGAAGCTCTTTATTTGGCCCACGTAATAATTGGGCTGTCCCAGCATTGCCCATTCAGCAACGCCATTTCTGCTCAGGCTGTGGGAGGGAGGGAGAGACGGAAGGAGGCCTCAGAAGGCAAGGAACGCTATGAGGGAAGGGGAGACCGAGAGGCGTGAGAGAGGGAGATGCAGCCGAGGTGCTGGGAGAGCCCAATTATCACGCAGGCTTCAGCACTTTCAGCAGTGCCAGATCTGCTGAGGCGTCACTTCGCAGAGCACTTGAGCTACAAAGTGATGCTTTGGCAGTAGCGGGGCGGCTAAAAGGACGACCCGCGTGATAATTGGGCTCTCCCATACCTTGACAATATGGCCAGGATTTGCATATTTTCTCTTCTGTCATTTGCAACGGATGCAAATGAGAACAAACTCATCATCTGCTGAAGGACGTCACTTCCGGCCCCCAGGTATGGATGGGGGCAATATGGATGCCCATAGCCATGGATGCCCATGATATGAAACAAGTTTGACACCCGTTCTAGAGCAATTGACGATAATTACTGGCAAGAAAACAACCCGGCAGCAGAAGGGATGACTCCAGCCGAGGCTCTTCCTTCTGGCTGCGTGGCTGAGTCTGCTTGGCACCCAGAATTTCTCCGAGGAAGTGTCCCTAGTCGTTGACGGAAACACTTTCTAGGTAGATGTTGTTTCCTGCATGGAAAGGATGCCTTTAAGGTCGGACTAGTTGGTGGGCTTTCAAAGCAGTTTTGTTCCAGCAGTTTTCCCAAGACCTGTGTCTTACGTATTTGGGGGTGGAGACGCCCTTGCGTGGAAGAGCATCTGCGCTACAGGCAGGAAGTCCTGGGTTCAATCCTCCGCGTCTCTAGGTTGGGCTGGGAAAGACCGTTGAGCTCGGAACTCTGCAAGTGGACAACAATTCACATGAACTGACAGTGAAAGGGAATCCTCAGGTGCAACAGGAAAATGATGCATACCGGATGTCTCATTGTTCTTAAGAAAGAAACAGAAAATGCAGGTTAGAGAAGAATGTTCTAGTACAGCCCTGAAAACAGAGTAGTTTGACAGCCCAAAAGTAAGAAAAATCCTCTGTGTGTGTGTGTGTGTGCGTGTGCGCGCGTGTATAGAAAGTTGGCAGGAGCTGGCAGGGCTGATTAGTAAACCTAATACGCAAGTAGCTCTGATTTACACATCAATTTTACTTACTTAATTAATAATTATTTAATTGGCACTGGTGGTTCTTCAACAAAATTGACCATGACAGGTGGTACGCTTGGAGACAAAGGTTGGGAACCTCTGTTCTAGTCAGTAAACAGCAGCTTCATATGTCAAGTTTCCTTTTTTTTTTTACCTTCTGTTCCTCTTAAATTTTTACTTTTTAAAAAAAAAATTAATGTACTTTTTCAAATTGTTGTATTGGGAACTTTACTGGATTCCAACTTGGGGATCCTTCTGGACTGAAAGTGGAAATCAAAATTAAATAAATAATTTTTGTAAGCTGCCTTGAGTACATGTTGATATAGAAGGGCAGAATATGAATTATAGAAATAATATTCTTAATAATAAATGTCTTTATCCTAGAATTATTTTAGATGACACACAGCTTGGTGAGAGAAAGTTAACAGAGAAAAGTAACCTGGGTTTATTGCAGCACTGGGTCGGTCCTGTCGAGGAACAGGCAGGTCTGATCCCGATTAAAGCATACACAGAGTTCTTATAGTCTCTAGAGAAAACAAGGAGATAGCCAGAGGACAGCAATACCTGTGCATCAGTCATACACCAAGCTAGTACATGACTTCAAAACGTTTCTGTTTTTGTCGCCATAAAGTCAAACATCCTAACAAGGCTGAGACAGCAAAAGAAACATTTGACACCCAAGGTTTTAGCGAATAGTTGTCTACACGTTCCTCGGGGTGGGCGATGTGTGGGGAGATACCAGGGACACCTTACCCTGACTTCATGAGACATTTTAGCCTCAGGAAAAGATCAGAAACATATTTCCTAAGGCTAGGTATTGCTTACCTTACCACCACTTCAGAGAAACTATTCTACTTGTCTTTAAGCCCTTTAGGCGTTTGGGGGTGCTGCATTTTTAAATGTAAAACCAAAATATCCATTTACCAGCCGCATATACTACTATGCCGAACATTTCAATATAAGTTGGTGCAAAGGGATTAAACCAGGAAAAGCAAACTCAAAAAGCAGGCCAAATAGGATTCATGGCGCCTGCTAAGGGCCAGAAGTGACATCATTAAGCAGGAAGTGATGTCATTAAGCAGATGATGGCTAGAAATAAGCACTTTTTTCTCACATAGAAACTCATTACTTGCAAATGACAGAATCTGCAAATCTTGATCATGTTTTCAAGATATGAGAGAGCCCAATGATCATGCTGGAAGAGCCCAATGATTGTGTGGGCCACTCTTTCAGCATCATTGCTTCTGCTGCAGCGTCACTTCACAGCTCGGAAGCTACTCAGAATCTGAGATGGTGTACAAAGTGATGCTTCGGCAGAAGCGGCGCCACTGAAAGGGTGGCCTGCGTGCTCATTGGGCTCTGCCGGCACTAGCATCAGCTGCTGAGCTATGAAGTGACGCATTGACAGAAACGGCATTACTGAAAGGGTGGGGCTGGGAGAGCCCAATTATCTCGCGGACCATCCTTTCACTGCTGAAAGGGGGGCCTGTGTTGGGCTCTCCCAGCTGCCACCAGCAGCTGATGGTGGTGCTCGGAGAGCCCAACTATCACACGAGTCAAATAAAGAGCTTCTGCATGCTGCATCCAGCCCACGGGCCTTATGTTTGTGATAATTGTGCTCTCCTAGCGTTGCCCTTTCAGCAGCGCTGCTTCTGCTGAGGTGCTGGGAGAGAGAGATGGAAGGAGGCCTCAGAAGGCGAGGAACAGTATGGGGGAAGATGCAGACCAAGAAGGGCGAGAAAGGGAGAAGTTGCTGCTTCTCATGTGGGCAGCCATTATTATCATGTGGGCAGCCCTTTTCACAGCGCTGCTTCTGCGTAGGCATTAGTAGGCCACATGATTTGCTGGGCTCTCCCAGCACCACCATCAGCTGCTGATCATTGAATTGATCTATTGCCAGAAGTGGCACTGCTGGAAGAGGCCAATTATCATTAAGTGGGCCGGCCCTTTCAGCAGTGCTGAGTCACAGCTGATAATTGTGCTCTCCCAGCACCGCCAAGGCGCTGGGAGGGAGAGACGGAAGGGAAGCCTCAGAAGGCGATGAACAGTATGGGGGAAGAGGCAGAACAGGGGGGGACGAGAAAGGGAGATGCTGCTGCGGGTGTCCTGGGAGTTAACAGTGCTGCTTCTGCCCTAGGCAGAGCTTCTCTCAGCTGCTGAGCTGCAATGTGAGGCCTGGGCAGAAGTGGCGCTGCAAAAAGGGCGGCCCGCATGTTAATTGGGCTCTCCCATTATCTTGAAGATAGGTTCAAGGTTTGCATATTATCTCTTCTGTCATTTGCAGATATAATGAGTTCCTAACTGAGAAAAAAAGTGCTTATTGTTGGTCATTTATGCCACTTCCTACTTAACAACATCACTTCTGGCCCTCAGCAGGGTGTGTGTGTGTGCCATGAATGCCCTGTAGTGCCATATGAAATGAGTTTGACACCCTGCACTAGTTGAGAGGCAGATATAGGCTAAGGCTCCTCCCACTTGATGTTTTATATATATATACACACACACCACCCGATACCTACAAAGCTTGTACTCGGCTCACTCTTCCCCACTGATTTTCCACCAAAGGCGGCTTTTGTCCCAATTTTGCAAGCTCCGTTCCGCCTGTTCTGTGTCCCCTTCGGGCAGCTCGCAGGATTTCCTGCTGCAACGACCTTTCCAGGCCCCAGGAGTCCGTGACAGGATCATGCCAGGCTGGGGAAAAGCTTCGCTGAGACCCGGGGAAGAGCTTCGGTGGTCCGAGTTGCCACTGTAATCCAGCGGTGGAGGCGGAGGAAGATCAGCGCCAGGAGAAGCCCGCAGAGTCTGTGCCACGCAGGGAGCGTCGGGTGCTGCATCGCCGGGGAATCGGGCAGGGGGAGGAGGGGATGCGCCTCCGTCCCGCGTGGGAGTTGGAGGGTCGAGACTCCTCTGCAGCCTTTCCTCTCGGCTCTCTAAGGGTTAAAACAAGCGACACCGGTTTCCTAGAGGGGCGAATGGGAGGGGGAGATGGGGCAGTCACTTCCTGCTCCGCCCCTTTGCCTCCACGTCTGCTGAGTCCGAAGCCTGTTTAGGGGTGAAGAAGGTAAGAAATAGAGAGGGGCAGAGACGGTCAGGCTCACAAAACCCAGCCGGTGAAGCGGAGGGGGCTGAGAAGACGAACTGCGACAGTCTTGCATGCTAAGCTTTGGGTCTGCTCTTAAATAGCTTTATTTCTATGGTGGTGGCATTGAGAGGGACAGTATAAAAACCGGAGCAGAGAGGCCCAGAGAGGCCCGTTCCTCACTGAAATGGTTGCAAAAACAGCGGCATGTAAGACGGACGCTGCAGAACAATATTGTAGGCCTGGGACTGATCCATTTCCCCAGAAACTGAGGGGCTGTTTGCGTTTTAATGTATGCTGTATTTTTTTATTATTGTTTCATTGTTTGATTCTGTAGTAGTAAGCTTTTTGGTACTTTTAACAGAGGCAGGTGGGATAAAAACCGTAAGAAAGAGAGCTGGATTTTGCAGCTGAAAAGGATCTTTCTAGCATCTGTGCCTGATCCCAAAGAACCAGAGAGTTCATTAGAGACCTGATCAAAAGACTGGAGGACAAAGCAGGACAAAGTGATCTTTCCAGGTGTGTGTGTTTGCAGGCGAAGGGCCCTCCTTCCACTTACAGAATTAACTGGGCTTCCACCGGGGACCGAAGTGTCTGTTCTGGTCTGGAAATCAGCCATGCCAAGACACCTCCTTTAGATCCAACCAGCTTCCACCCCCTGAACCTGCAAATCAGGGCTTTCCCCCACTTCAGCTCTGATGGTCCAAGTTACAGGACATCACCTGGAATTGTCACGGCAACTGTCTGTCGTGCTGGTAAATCTGATCTTTGGGACTCAGCTTTGTGAAAGGGGGGGGGGATTGAACTGAGGGAGAAAATACAGTAGGGAAGGCAAGTCAGTGGGCCAGGAAAGGCTTTGAAGGAGCAGGTTTAGCAAGGAGATTTCAAAGAAGGGAGGTGACTAGACAGCCTAAGAGGGGAAGAAACTGGAACAAGGTGGCAGAAGGAAGAAGCGGAAGAAACTGAATCAGGATGTGGGGCTCACTCCATTTGGGTATTTCTGGGTCAGAACCAAAGCTATGGAACAAATAGGAAGAACATTACACAAGGAATTGGAGTTTGAAAAGGGCACGAAGTGTAAATTTCTTCCCATCACGCTTGTCTCCCTCGCAGGCACTGGGATGGCATCGGGGCCACGTTCCAGACCGTCTCCTCTTTGGCATGGAGCAGAATCAGCAACCCTGCAGCCTGCTCAGGTAAGGGGCGGATCTCCAGGGCAACGGGGAAGAAATGGTTTGGCTGCCTCCTTCTGAGAGCGGATGACTCGACTCACAGCAGGACCAGGATTCTGAGAATGTCGGCTACTCTCTGGTTCCTGGTAGGACAAGAAGTGTGTTAAGAACGAACCCTGCCCTCAGAAGAGCTCACGAAAGCAAAACAGAGCTGAGTTTGGAGCGGCTGAGGGGACGGGATCCTAGAGAGGCAAAGGGCCAGGGGAGGAGGGTCCGAAAGGAACTCGGCACAGCAGCATGATGGAGGCTGCTGCTCCAGGAGAGCGTGGGGGTGGCAGCCCCCTTTGCAAGCTGGGGTCCGGTTGCAAACTCCTGCTCCCCTCCCTCATGCATGAATCTCATTCAGCGATTCTAGGAGGTTTTTGAAAATGCATCTATACGATTACCAAATACAGGACAGTATCATGAAAGGAAGGTTCAATTACATTCTGTATCCCGTGTTGTATATCTGACTAAATATTCACACAGACTGCCAACGCAGAGAGCGATGTGGTGTTTCCTTCAGGACCCCGCGCATCTTATATGTATGTAGGTAGGTAGGTAGGTAGGTAGGTAGGTACACACACATTATTTATTTATCTATCTCACCTTTCTCCCAGCAAGGGCACTCAAGGCGGCTTATAACATTAAAATAAACATGTACATTAAAATAATTAAAACAATTAAAAACAATATGCTTTATTGGCATATAGAACAGATTACAGAAGAGACAAACAAACAAAAGAATAGTCACACTTTTAACATAATCAGACCCTGAAATCGTCTGGCTCATTGGGGAACAGACTTTGTTTGCTGCACTGTAGCGGTTTTGCCTTTCGATATCAGTAAATCTGCGTTTAATGCTTTGAAAAGCCTCCCGCTGGGTAAGTAAACCCAAAGACTCAATAGACAAGCCAACTGCAATGAGTTTTTTTTCCAGCAGAACCAAACCAGAAGGTCTGTCTGATTCCCCAAGCAACAGATAAAGAAGGCTAGAGGGATCACAACTGAAGTGAATATGGATCCAATGTTTGGCGATCATCAGCCAGGCCCTAGTTTCGATTAAAGATTGCCCCATTTCAAGACACAAAGCCGCATAGGGGACACAGCCTGGGGGTCCCAAAATGTTTTGCAAAAATTGTCCTTGAGAAGATTCTAGTACACTGCTTGATTCCCCAAACCAGAGGGGAGCCCCATATAACAATTGTGGGCTTACCTTGGCATTAAAGACTCTGAGCGCAGCAGGGACATCTTGGTTTCCTCTCGCAAAGAAGAACTGAATAATATCTTGGGCGGAAACATTTGCTGCATTTAGTGCCATCCTTCACTGCGTCAACCAACTAGATTTGTAATGGAAATATAAACCCAGATATTTGAAAGACTTTACTTGCTCTATCCTATTTCCAGTGTATTTAAGTCCAAAGAACCCATATCCAATCCAATCTCAGAAGTTCACATAAAGAGAGACAAACTCTCGTCTTGTTGTTGTTCACTCAATTATTTCAAATAATCAGAACTATCTGTGGAGACGTCGTGGCGCTGCGGACGGTTGGTGTCGTGGGCCCCAGGGCGCACGTCTTCTTCAGGATCTGCAGCCATCCTTGCGTCTTCTTCGCAGTGAGAACGGCTGCATGTTCGGCCCCCCCACCCTCCCTGGTGCTGTTTGGTTCCAAAAAGAAGACAAAAAGTGCCAGGGGGAGGGCGTTTCTGCGCCACGGAGAACTCTACGTTCGCTCTGGTCCAGTTGCAGACATCTCCTAGTAGGGTGGGGGCCCTTGAGCTCCTTCTGAGGGCTAAATTTAGTCCGTGCGACCTGGAGGCTCTCCCTCAAAGGATTGAAGAGCTCCAGCCTGCTTGGTTCAACGTTCTTAGCATTTCGTTGAATTAATAAAAGGAAGCATTTTCCAGGTTGTTCTGGTCGTTTTATTAAGTTAACAAGAGAACATGGGGTTGTCCTAACGTTTCGCTCCTAAACCATGAGGAGCATTAACCTTTGATAATGCTCCTCATGGTTTAAGAGCAAAACGTTAGGACAACCCCTTGTTTTTTTGTTAACTTAATAAAACGACCAGAACAACCTGGAAAATGCTTCCTTTTATTAATTCAAAGATATGTACCGGTCGCGAAAACCTCAGAGCATACTGTACGTTCTCAGCATTCTTTGCCTGGAGCTCGGGGGGCCGCACCAGACTCTCCACCTTCTGAGCACCCACCACACAGTTCTCAATGCTCTCCAATTAATGCCAGTGACCTTCCAGTAAGTAAACTTTGTTCACCAAACAAACTTAGCAATTTCCTAACAGAAACTCCTCATTAGCTCCTGGCAGTTTAGTGTTGTTTGAGCAGCGGTATGAACTGCTGCTTGAGCGAATTGAGTTGCTTTCTTCTCTGAGATCTTTCCCCTGAACCTATTTATCTTTGAGCCTTTTGATCCCAAGCCTTCCATATTGTCTCTCTGCTGAGATTTAAAGCTAGCTGGAGACTGTCCGCCGCTGCCATGATTATTTCCCCTCTCCTCCATTTCCTCTTCTGTCCTTATTTCGAGCCCATCAGATGCCTCTTGTACTATTTCAGCAGCTGACCAGTCAGAAAAGTCAGTCAGACTCAGTTGTTTAGGTTTTGACCTGGTCAAGCGACTTGGCTCGGTGGGGACTCGCTGCCACAGCTGCTTCTGTTTCTTAGCCATCAGGGCAAAATCATGGTCCCAGAACAATCCAAAACAATCCTCCTTCATCAGGCTAAATTAAAATCTGGCACCACATCAGTAGAGAGTCCAGCAATTAATTAGCAGATATATAGGCTTCAGTTCAGGAGTAGAATATCATGCATCCTCAGTTTTCAGTCTCTCTGGTTTTTGGCCTATCTTATTTGAGCAGCTTGCTCAAATACAGCAAAAAAAGTAGAAAGAAACAGGAAATAAAAGGCTTGCCTGCTACTTCTTGCCTGTGCCACCTAGTGGTTCAGTGATGTATATACAGGAAGCAACAGAAAACAGTACAGATTGGACTTACCTGGACGGCAGTTTCAAAATGGCTTCTGGCCTGCAAGATGGAGTCAGACCTAGCCAGTGATTGTACCATGTTCATCACAAGTAGGAATCAGCCTAGGATCAGGTTGCTTGGGAAAGCTTTGATATGACGAAAGCATCTCATCTCCTTCTTTCCTTCTCAGAGGAGTTTCCCAAACCGGCCTTCATTTCCCAGCTGGAAGAAGGAGAGTGTACATTTTTCCAGGATCTGCAGGAAGAAGAAGAGAAATCAGCAGGTAACTTGTTTTATGCACAGTAGTACTTAACCCTTCACCACCATAGAAACTCCCCTCCTCCCTTGCGTAAGTTGGTGCTGCTTCGGTGTCAAAGTCCAGCTGTGCCGTTCTGACCTCATCACCTTCGAGCCTCGACTCAGCCGAGATGTAGACTGGAAGTGCCAGTGTGACTTAGGGGACGGACGCTGTGGCCCTCCACCTCCCTCTCCAAAGGGCACCGGACCCTGTGGAAGATGGTCCCAGATCAGCCCAGCCAACGCAGGAGCCCAGCTGCTGTCCAGGGCTTCCAGGCGGAGAGATCCGAACCGCTTAGCTGTACTGTGCCGACTCATCCCAACCAGCGCCGAGTCTCCCCAGAAAAGAGGGCCTTTCCGGTTAGGGGGCAGGATCTTCATTCACCACGCCACCTTTGGAAGGGGGCCCTTTTGTCCCCAAAGCTGAATCCATGGTGAGGTAGAGTGAGGGGAGCAGTGACATTTTGCCCTCCGTAGACTCAATTCAGTACTTTTTAACTTGCACCACCTCGGACGTCAGTGCAGCTGTAAGGCAACCATCGGGGTCGTGGCTGGGATCTGAGTGGGGCACAGGAGTAGAAACCCCACCTCCCTGTCCATTACCCTCGTGCCTCTGTCCCATTGTAGCCCCTCACTGGTGGAGTTGTGCTGATGGCGTGGCTATGGCGGCATCGACTCTCACCCACCTTGTCTTCCCAGCATAGAGCTATCTGTGGTGGAAGGGAGCTTCTCTCAAATCCTGTGCTTCTCGATCTGGAGTCATTGCAGCAGAGAAGTGTATCACACAAGCTGTCAGAATTATGCACAGAGACCAATTTGGCGGATATGGAGCAGCACCACATTGATTTATTACGCATCCACACATTTGCCACTTGCCACTGATGACTAGTGCAACTCAGGTGTTAAGCAGAGACACTGTCTTATCGTGTCCAAGTCCTCCAAGACAGAGGTTCCCAACCTTTTCGAGGTCATCGTACCCCATACGCGGGTTTCCGGTTGCTCCGTGTACCCCCGGATTGGCTGCCCCCGTGTACCCCCTGTTAAAGTGGTTTTCTTCCAGGTTGTGGCGTGGGCAGGGTCCTCCACCTCATGCCGCAACCCGCAGGGAAAGGCTACAGCCCTGCCGATGTCCCCGCTAGCTCCTCCTACTTGTTCTGTGCGGTGACAGCTTGGATCTTGCGAAATCGAATCGCTGGCCGGCACACTTCAATTGCACAGCGCTGATATTGGAGCGAGGAGGAAGAATGGAGGTCACAAAGGCTGCAATCCTAATAATCCATTCAAAAAGCCTCCTTTCGTGACTTCTCCATAAAAACATTATCTACCAGGGATAAAAAAGCTGCCTCAATCCCAGGACCACTCAGGCTGCAACACGACACACTAGGCTTACCAGATCTCCAACTGGGACAGAGTGCTAGACCTTTAGGAGAAGGAATGTGGGCAGGTGTAGCTTGTTAAGCCTTAGAGCACAATTCTACGCATGTCTACTCAATAGCAAGCCCCATTGTGTTCAGTGGGGCTTGCTTCTGAGCAGACATGCCTAGGTTTGTGCTCTAAGGTTTAACAAGCTACACCTGCCCACATTCCATCTCCTAAAGGTCTAGCACTCTGTCCCAGTTGGAGATCTGGTAAGCTTACGACACACAGCCATAATTTTTCTATTCCTGCAGAACGGCATTCCATTTCCTCCCAGCCCACATGTGTTTGTATTTCACTCGACTCCAGTTGCAAACTTAAACCCTTGGGTAAAAATGCCTTAATATTGACAGTCGGTCACTGCCCAGGGCTGCAATCCTATCCATACTGTACTTTTCTGGGAGTCACAGTGCCACTGAATCCACTGGGGTTTCCTTGTGAGTATTTGCACCTAGGTGTGTGCGTTAGAGGTCCCTTTTCTCCATTGCACTGCTAAGCAAGGTTCTCTCTCTGTTCCAGGAAGCAACAGAGAAAGTCAGGATCAGAGGGAGCCACGTGGGGTGTCGCAGGAAATGACCACGCGTGACATACAGGAAGTGACTTTTAGAGACCTGGATGGATCAGGGATGCAGGAGGGAAGCCTAGCACCTGTCTGGGAGACTAAGTCAGTTGTTTGTCAGGATTATGACAGACATGAAATCCTGATCAAACAGGAACATCTCAAAGGGGAGAGAAGGAATAAGCGTCTTTTACAAGGTAACAGAATTAGTACTACATCCAAGGTTAATAAACACGGCAAAATCAACAAAGGGAAGAAATCCTTTCAATGCTCTGAGTGGAGAAAGAGCTTCAGTACAAACACTCGTCCTACTTCCCATAAAAAGAAACAGGAAAGGGATAAAGCTGCGCATCAAGAAAACTCAGGGAAGCAGGAGGGAAACCAGACAGAGAAATGGAGCAGTAAATCTGATGCTTGTCAGGGTGGGAATTTCAGTGTCATCCTAGTAAATCCAGAAAAAGGAACTGAAGAGAGGAAAGAAGAATGCCCTCAATTTCCAAAGACCTTCAGCAGTGAATCGGAACTTAGAACACATCAAAGAAACCACACAGGGGAGAAACCATATCAATGCTTGGAGTGTGGAAAGAGCTTCAGTATAAGCGCACACCTGAGTAGGCATCAAAGAACCCACACAGGGGAGAAACCATATAAATGCTTCGAGTGTGGAAAGAGCTTCAGTGTGAGCTCAAACCTGACTTTGCATCAAAGAACCCACACAGGGGAGAAACCCTATAAATGCATCGAGTGTGGAAAGAGCTTCAGTGTGAGCTCAAACCTGACTAAGCATCAAAGAACCCACACAGGAGAGAAACACAAGAAGCCACATCAATGCTTGGAGTGTGGAAAGAGCTTCAGTCAGAGTGCACACCTGACCCAGCATCAAAGAACCCACACAGGGGAGAAACCCTATAAATGCTTGGAGTGTGGAAAGAGCTTCAGTGCGAGCTCAAGCCTGGCTTTGCATCAAAGAACCCACACAGGAGAGAAACACAAGAAGCCGCATCAATGCTTGGAGTGTGGAAAGAGCTTCAGTCAGAGTGCACACCTGACCCAGCATCAAAGATCCCACACAGGGGAGAAACCCTATAAATGCTTGGAGTGTGGAAAAAGCTTCAGTCGGAGTGATAAACTGACTTTGCATCAAAAAACCCACACAGGGGAGAAACTGTATAACTGCTTGGAGTGTGGAAAAAGCTTCAGTCGGAGTGATAATCTGACTTTGCATCAAAGAACCCACACCGGGGAGAAACCATATAAATGCTTGGAGTGTGGAAAGAGCTTCTTTCAGAGCATACAACTGACTTTGCATCAAAGAACCCACACCGGGGAGAAACCATATCAATGCATGCAGTGTGGAAAGAACTTCATTACTAGCTCAAAACTGTGCTGTCATCGAAGAACCCACACAGGAGAGAAACTGTATAACTGCTTGGAGTGTGGAAAAAGCTTCAGTCGTAGCTCAAGCCTGACTTTGCATCAAAGAACCCACACAGGGGAGAAACCATATAAATGCTTTGAGTGTGGAAAGAGCTTTAGTTGGAGCTCAGACCTGACTGTGCATCAAAGAACCCACACAGGAGAGAAACCATATAAATGCATGGAGTGTGAAAAGAGCTTCAGTCAGAGCTCAAACCTGACTTTTCATCAAAGAACCCACACAGGGGAGAAACCATATAAATGCTTTGAGTGTGGAAAGAGCTTCAGTCGTAGCTCAAGCCTGACTTTGCATCAAAGAATCCACACAGAGGAGAAACCATATAAATGCATGGAGTGTGGAAAGAGCTTCAGTCGTAGCTCAAGCCTGACTTTTCATCAAAGAACCCACACAGGGGAGAAAACCTATAAGTGCGTGGAGGTCAAGCCGCCTACTTAAATACCAGATTCTGGACTGTTGCAGCCTGCAAGGGTGAGGGGTGGGGTTCACAGTGCCCACCTTCCCACAATTTTGTTTAGACTTCCTCTCTTAGATGTTGTCAAAATGAACCCCTGCATTGGAGCCCCTCTTTCATCTCTCGTTCCTGAACATGGCCTGAATCCCTTTGTCAGCGAGCTATCTTGTGGCCTCCTCTTCCTCCCCCAAACAAGAGGGTTGGACCCATTCGCGGAGAACAGGTCTATCAATGGCTGCCAGGGGAGCAGTGGTGACGGAGACACCCGCCTTTCTGTCCTGCTTGGGGCTTCCCAGAGGCAGCTGGGTAAAATGAGTAAATGGCTCCCTGTCCCAAAAGGGCTCCGAATCTTAAAAGAGATGCAGAAGAACACCAGCAAACAGCCACCGGAAAACAGACTGTGCTGGGGTGAAAGGGGGGCAGTTACTATCCCTCTGCTAAATATAAGAGGAGCACCAATTGAAAAAGTGCCTCTTGCTCAGTGTCCGGACCAGCCCATGGTTACCTTACCACCCACTCCGATGGGGGCGGCGACTCCCTCCTACGTCGACTCCTGTGGCCGTTCCGAGGGACCAACCAAAGATTCCTCTCCACGGATCACGGAGGAAGAAGTGTCCAACCCAGCTCCAGAGGAAACCAAGCGTCCCCCCCCCCTCCAACCGCAAGTTCGCCGGGAGAGACTCTCCGTCAGCCCCAGGACTCCACAGCTGATGTCAGCCGTCCCCAACTTCGCTCGCCGTGACGCCGGCCTCCCTGCCGGCACAGCTAGGAGCCTCCGATCCAGGGCGCAACGAGCCGGAAGACGGTCCACGACGTGGACGAGCTGCCAAACGCGAGGTCGCATGCCACAGACCAAGTCTGGGAGAGGTTTGCAAAGGCAGGTCTGCGGGGGCTGCATCACAGGACCCAGCGAAGGGACGAGCCCGCCGCCAGAGCCTGGGAGGCACGCCCTTGCGGGCTGGACCCCTCCCAATTAGGGAGAGGCTGGATCAAGCCGGAGGGCGGAGCGAGGAGAAAGGGGCGGCGTCCGGGACACCGGCCATCCGCCCCATAGGGGCTTACCAAGCGTGGAGCTAAGAGGGGTGGAGACAGAGAGGGCAAGTCAGGCAGCAGGGCTGGGATATAAAAGGAGACCCCTGGCCAGTGATGAGAGGTCGGTCAACAGGTAGACTTTGAGACGGCAAGCCCTAAGTGGCCCCGACCGTCTGGCGAGGAGAACACAGGTGGCTCTAACCTCCTCCCTCCAGCAAGCCTCTGAGGCCGCCCTGAGGCCAGAGCCCTTGTAAGGGGGTTCCTGGTTATTAAACTTTTAGGAAGCCCACCAGCCTGGAGAGCTGAGAAGAGTTTGACCCGCCCACGGAGGGCAAACTCGCATTGGTCACTCCACTTCCAGGGTCCCCAGAACGAGGGGCGCTACAACCAGTTAGCAGGGGATACTGCTCTCTCTTGGCCAGATCTTTGTGTTGCCTTGCTGCCTGATTCCCTCCCTGTAATGTGCTCTCCCTGTGCAAGTCAGTCTGTGCAGAACGCAGCAGGGATGGCTGAGGAGGGAGCTGTTCCTGTGAACGCGTGAAATTGCTGTGTCATTGGCTTCCCATTTGGTGTTGGGCCCAATTCAAAGCACTGGTTTTAGCCTATAAAGTCCTAAACTAGGTGTGTCAAACATAACCCAGAGAAGCTCTTTATTTGGCCCACGTCATAATGGGGCTATCCCAGCATTGCCCTTTCAGCAACGCCATTTCTGCTCAGGCTGTGGGAGGGAGGGAGAGACGGAAGGAGGCCTCACAAGGCAAGGAACGCTATGGGGGAAGGGGAGACCGAGAGGGGCGAGAGAGGGAGATGCAGCCGAGGGGCTGGGAGAGCCCAATTATCACGCAGGCTTTCAGCACTTTCAGCAGTGCCAGATCTGCCGAGGCGTCACTTCGCAGAGCACTTGAGCTACAAAGTGAAGCTTTGGCAGTAGCGGAGCGGCTAAAAGGACGACCCGCGTGATAATTGGGCTCTCCCATACCTTGACAATATGGCCAGGATTTGCATATTTTCTCTTCTGTCATTTGCAACGGATGCAAATGAGAACAAATTCACCATCACTTCCAGTCCCCAGATATGGATGGGGGCTATATGGATGCCCATAGCCATGGATGCCCACTATATGAAACAAGTTTGACACCCGTTCTAGAGCAATTACAGGCAAGAAAACAACCCGGCAGCAGAAGGGATGACTCCAGCTGAGGCTCTTCCTTCTGGCTGTGTGTCTGAGTCTGCTTGGATAACAAATCAGCGTAATGCAGGGCTTCCCTTTTAACCCAGAATTTCTCCGAGGAAGTGTCCCTAGTTGTTGACGGAAACACTTTCTAGGTAGATGTTGTTTCCTGCATGGAAAGGATGCCTTTAAGGTCGGACTAGTTGGTGGGCTTTCAAAGCAGTTTTGCTCCAGCAGTTTTCCCAAGACTTGTGTCTTACCTACCTCTGTGTGTGTGTGTGTGTGTGTGTGTGTGTGTGTGTGTGTATAGAAGGCAGGAACTGGCAGGGCTGATTAGTAGCACATAAGTAAACCTAATACGCAAGTAGCTCTGACTTACACATCAATTTTACTTACTTAATTAATAATTATTTAATTGGCGTGTTACCAGAAGAGCTGGTTCTTAGGGGAAATTAGCACAGCCCAAATTGGAACAAAGGATCTTTTATACTGGATAACAAATCAGCGTAATGCAGGGCTTCCCTTTTAACTTAGCAAAGAGAGAGACAGAGAAAAGAACTTCCAATAAAAGTTTTAAGGATTTATTAAAAAAAGGACAAAGGTAAAATTATTGCATACAGAGAAATAATATATATATATTCAGCAATAATAATATCCCCATGGTTAGACACCAATAATGGAAAAATACGTTTCTATTGTCATAAACATAGTGTAGGTGTTCCTATCTTGATGATGGTGGTTGCTTGTAATGCAGAATGTATTTGGTGCAAAGGAAGGGGGGGTCAGGGAGAGAATTCCGGGTGTCCCTGCCTTTTCCAACCCAATTCCTAACAGCTAAGAATAGGGAGAGAAGGGGGGGGGGGGTAAAGAGGTTTCAGAGGGTTTCATACTACCTGTCTTGGAGAAGATCGCCTTGTCAGCATAGCAGTTGGTGGTTTGGAAACTCAGAAGAGTTACAAATTGTAAGGGAAAAAGCTTTCCTTTGAAAGGATTTTTTAGAGTTGGTGCTACGTGCAGGCTAGTTCATTCAGGATAAATGTGTAACTTGGGGATGCTATGTTTGATGTGTAAATTGGTAACTTGGGATGAGAATAGAAAGGAACATCCCTAATCCTTGCAGGATGTAGGTAAACAAGTAATCTTTTGTTGCTTCATGTGTCAGCTAACATGCAAATGGAGTAAAACACTGGTGCCAGAGAGATGTCTCGCACCCAAAACTGAAGTTTACCCAAGTTAATGCAAACATACAGGTATAATACAATCATTTTGTTACAAAGTTACAAATTACTGAAATTGCATTCAGAAAAGCAAACATAGATGCAGAAACAAAGGATGAGTAAAGGATTAAAAGTTGCAGTCCACTTGAGACATGATGGGATTATCTTTTCTTCTTCTTCCAGGATGTGTGTTTGTGAGGCAACAGGTCATTTAGACCTGAACCAAAGTTTTTGAGAAAAACATGGCTTGTAACAGTTCAATTCATTTGGTGCATAGGTTCTGGAAAACAGTTCATTTTGCACCTTAACATTCCTTGATGTTATCATATGAAATATCATGTTGCTTGATATCAGAGTTCATAAAACAGCATAATGAAGAATGAAACAAGGGGGGGGAGCCAGTCGTAACAGGCGCTGGTGGTACTTCAACAGAATTGACCGTGACAGGTGGTACGCTTGGAGACAAAGGTTGGGAACCTCTGTTCTAGTCAGTAAACAGCAGCTTCATATGTCAAGTTTCCTTTTTTTTAACCTTCTGTTCCTCTTAAATTTTTACTTTTATTTTTTTTAAAAAATTAATGTACTTTTTCAAATTGTTGTATTGGGAACTTTCCTGGATTCCAACTTGGGGATCCTTCTGGACTGAAAGTGGAGATCAAAATTAAATAAATAATCTTTGTAAGCTGCTAGCCTGCCTTGAGTACATGTTGATATAGAAGGGCAGAATATGAATTATAGAAATAATATTCTTAATAATAAATGTCTTTATCCTAGAATTATTTTAGATGACACAAAGCTTGGTGAGAGAAAGTTAACAGAGAAAGGTAAACTGGGTTTATTGCAGCACTGGGTCGGTCCTGTCGAGGAACAGGCAGGTCTGAGCCCGATTAAAGCATACACAGAGTTCTTATAGTCTCTAGAGAAAACAAGGAGATAGCCAGAGGACAGCAATACCTGTGCATCAGTCGTACACCAAGCTAGTACATTACTTCAAAACGTTTCTGTTTTTGTCGCCATAAAGTCAAAACATCCTAACAAGGCTGAGACAGCAAAAGAAACATTTGACACCCAAGGTTTTAGCGAATAGTTGTCTACACGTTCCTCGGGGTGGGCGATGTGTGGGGAGATAGCAGGGACACCTTACCCTGACTTCATGAGACATTTTAGCCTCAGGAATTGATCAGAAACATCTTTCCTAAGGCTAGGTATTGCTTACCTTACCGCCACTTCAGAGGAACTATTCTACTTGTCTTTAAGCCCTTTAGGCATTTGGGGGTGCTGCATTTTTAAATGTAAAACCAAAATATCCATTTACCAGCCGCGTATACTACTATGCCGAACATTTCAATATAAGTTGGTGCAAAGGGCTTAAACCAGGAAAGGCAAACTCATTAAACCAGGCCAAATAGTATTCATGGCTCCTGCTAAGGGCCAGAAGTGACATCATTAAGCAGGAAGTGATGTCATTAAGCAGATGATGGCCAGAAATAAGCAATTTTCTCACATAGAAACTCATTAGTTGCAAATGACAGAATCTGCAAATCTTGATCATGTTTTCAAGATATGAGAGAGCCCAATGATCATGCTGGGAGAACCCAATGATCGTGTAGGCCACTCTTTCAGCAGCGCCACTTCTGCCGCAGTGACACTTCACAGCTTAGCGGTGTAGTAAGCAAGCTCCCCCTCCCCAAATATTTTTATTTCATTCCCCGCTTTCCCCCTGAACCCCCACCTTTTTATCCCATCAAAATCCATCCAAGATTCACGGAGATACAGTAATTTTTGAACCCCTAGAGAAGCGGCAGCAGCAAAAGTTCACTCTGTACCTATTTAATCCTCATAACCTTCTCTCTCTCTTTGGAAGTTTCTAAAAAGTGGTATTCCTTTAATTCAAAGCAGTGCATTATCCTGTAGAAAATACTGTTTTCCTGAATTCCCTCCATGGTTATGGCACCGGATCCTCATCAGGGATCAACGGGGTGTCCCTGGGGAGGGGTCCCTCCACAGAAGGGTCCCCATCCTGACACTTTGGTGGAGTCATTCTTCAGCAGAGTTCAGAGACTCCTGGTACAGTGCTCATATTCTTGCAGCTGGTAAAAGGCGTGGGGGACTTCCCCACGTGCCCTCTCTGGGGCCCAGGAGGGGGATTGGTAAGTGTGTGGTTTAGCCCCTTTGCCCCCCCCCCGGCCTGGGCACAGGAGGTTGGCTGAAGGCCATGCGCTGGGAATGCAAAAGGCATTGGGAGCGGGCCTCCTGCCAAGAATCTGCACCACCAGGAGTCCAGGGAAACCATTTTTAAACCATAACCTCTAGCTAACAACAACAAGCTTCCATTCTGTGATGCTCTTGAAATGTCTTCCTTCTACCTGGGAGGCCATTCAGGGGCAGGGAAAGGGGGGTCTCCAGGAACATGGGAAATCTTGGGTTAGTGTCACTGCTCTCTGGAAGCTATTACTCCTTCTCTGTGTGACTCATCCCCCACTACCAAATCAATCTTTTGTCTTTCACCCTGCAGTCCTGACTCTGGTGTCTCTCATGCAAATCTCCTCAACCATTGTTCTATCCAAACACCTTTTTTCATTCACATTGTTCCTGACCTAGCCTGCTACATTTAATCTAATCACTCGCTTCCCTCCTTCCTGACTGACAGCATTCACCTGAATGTTCTTCATTGTATACCTGGAGCCAGTGGGGCAGAGACTCATTGAATTGGCACTTTTATCCATCAATCTGGAAATCCTTGTCTTTTGTGTCAACATGCTACACAAAAGACCCCATTCATAAAACCCCGGAACACCACACCTCACCTAAGGTGGGAGCCTGATCCCATCACCCCAAGCATACCACCTTCAGACCCCTCTTCCCATTGGCTACCAGTTCTCATCCCCATTGGTCCCAGCTTACACAAAACACAACACTTCTTATTGGTTCTTTTAATAAAGTTATCTTTTTATTGGCTAAACATTTCAAACACGCTGCTGCTACTCTCATTGGTGCAAAACTTCAATTCGACCTTCCATTGGCTGTATCAACGTGCAACTTCTTGGATCCTCTCCCTTATTGGTGCTCCTTTGTAATGTACTTTGCCCAACAATGTATTCCATGTCTCCACCTGAAATGATGAAATGTATAAAACCTTCTGTAAATGATTTATGTGTTACACTTTCTGTCTTATGATCGTGTCCTGGGCTAGCCTAGTAAAAGCTTTCTTTTCCAATGTTGGTCTAATCCTGAGCTCATTTTGGCGCCTCTGCAGAAATTGCAGATCCCTCTCTCTCTTTTTTCCGTTTTTGGGATACCCTCTCCATCTCTGGAGCCTTGGTGTCAGCTCACCGAATCCTATGAACTAAAGTCACCAGTACCCTTGGGGTGCTCACTACAGCGGCGCTACTGAAAGGGTGGCCTGCGTGCTCATTGGGCTCTGCCGGCACTAGCATCAGCTGCTGAGCTATGAAGTGACACATTGGAAGAAACGGCATTACTGAAAGGGTGGGGCTGGGAGACCCCAATTATCTCGCAGACCATCCTTTCACTGCTGAAAGGGGGGCCTGTGGGCTCTCCCAGCTGCCACCAGCAGCTGATGGTGGTGCTCGGAGAGCCCAACTATCACACGAGTCAGATAAAGAGCCTCCGCATGCTGCATCCAGCCCACGGGCCTTATGTTTGTGATAATTGTGCTCTCCTAGCGTTGCCCTTTCAGCAGCACTGCTTCTGCTGAGGTGCTGGGAGAGAGAGATGGAAGGAGGCCTCAGAAGGCGAGGAACAGTATGGGGGAAGATGCAGACCAAGATGGGCGAGAAAGGGAGAAGCTGCTGCTTCTCATGTGGGCAGTTCTTTTCATGTGGGCAGCCCTTATTATTATCATCATGTGGGCAGCCCTTTTCACAGCGCTGCTTCTGCGTAGGCATTAGTAGGCCACATGATTTGCTGGGTTCTCCCAGCACCACCTTCAGCGGCTGATCATTGATCTATTGCCAGAAGTGGCACTGCTGGGAGAGGCCAATTATCCTCATGTGGGCTGGCCCTTTCAGCAGTGCTGAGTCACAGCTGATAATTGGGCTCTCCCAGCGCTGCCCTTTCAGCAGCGCCGCTTCTGCCGAGGCGCTGGGAGGGAGAGACGGAAGGAAGCCTCAGAACAAGGGGGGGTGAGAAAGGGAGATGCTACTGCGGGTGTCCTGGGAGTTAACGGCGCTGCTTCTGCCCTAGGCATTCCTTTGCAGAGCTTCTCTCAGCTGCTGAGCTGCAAAGTGAGGCCTGGGCAGAAGTGGCGCTGCGAAAAGGGCGGCCTGCATGATAATTGGGCTCTCCCATATCTTGGAAATAGGTTCAAGATTTGCGTACTTTCTCTTCTGTCATTTGCAACTAAGGAGTTCCTAAGCAAGGGGTTTGGGAGTCGGACTTAGACCTGGAAGATCCAGGTTCAAATCCCCGCTCAGCCACGAAGCTTCCTGAGTGACCTTGGGCCAGTCACTATCTCTCAGCCCCACCTACCTCACAGGGTTGTTGTGAGGACAAAAAGGAGGGGAGGAAATGTACACCACCCTGAGCTCCTTGGAGGAAGGGCGGTATAAAAATGTGAAAAATAAAATAAATGGGTTCTGAGTTGTCTGTGACGGATCAAGAGAGAGATCTTGGGGTCCTGGTGGACAGGTCGATGGGATCATTAAAAAGGGGATTGAGAATAAAACGGCCAATATCATTATGCCTTTGTACAAATCGATGGTAAGGCCACATCTGGAGTATTGTGTTCTGGTCACCATACCTCAAAAAGGATATAGTTGAATTGGAAAAGGTGCAGAAAAGAGGGACCAGAATGATTTGTGGGCTGGAGCACCTCCCTTACGAGGAAAGGCTACAGCGTCTGGGGCTTTTCAGCCTAGAAAAAAGGCGCCTGAGGGGGGACATGATTGAGACTTATAAAATTATGCATGGGATGGAGAGAGTGGATAGAGGGAAATTCTTCTCCCTCTCGCACAACACCAGAACCAGGGGACACGCACTAAAATTGAGTGGAGGGAGAGTTAGAACAGACAAAAGAAAATATTTCTTTACCCAGTGTGTAATTCATCTGTGGAACTCCTTGCCACAGGATGTGGTGATGGCACCTGGCCTAGATGCCTTTAAAAGGGGTTTGTACAGATTCATGGAGGAAAAGACCATCACAGGTTACAAGCCATAAGCAACCTCCTGGTTTTAGAAGTGGTTTTTCTCTGTGCCAGGTGCAAGGGAGTGTCAACGGGAAACAGGTTATCTTGTTGTCTTGTGTGCTCCCTGAGGCATCTGGTGGGGCCACTGTGTGATACAGGAAGCTGGACTAGATGGGCTTTTGGTCTGATCCAGCAGGGCTCTTCTTATGTTCTTACGTTCTTATAAATAATATTTCTGGTCATATCCTGCTTAATGACGCCACTTCCTACTTAATGACATCACCTCCGTCCCTCAGCAGGGGCCATGGATGCCCTGTAGTGCTGTATGAAATCAGTTTGACACCCCTGCACTAGATGAGATATCGACTTCCACTCGATATCGTTAATACACCCCACCCCATACGAAGCTTGTACTCGGCTCACTCTTCCCCACTGATTTCCCAAAAGGCGGCTTTTGTCCCAATTTTGCAAGCTCCGTTCCGCCTTCTCTGTGTCCCTTTCGGGCAGCTCGCAAGATTTCCTGCTGCAACGACCTTCCAGGCCCCAGGAGGAGTCAGTGACAGGATCATGTCAGGCTGGGAAAAACAAGAGACCCGGGGAAGAGCTTCGGTGGTCCGAGTTTCCACTTGTAACTTGCGGGGGAGGCGGAGGAAGATCCGCGCCAGGAGAAGCCCGCAGAGTCTGTGCCATGCAGGGAGCGTCGGGTGCTGCATCCCCAGGGAATCGGGCAGGGGGAAGAGGGGATGCGCCTCCCCGTCCGGTGCGGAAGTTGGAGGGTCGAGACTCCTCTGATGACCAGCATCCCAGGGAGGGCCTTAAACTTCCACTCGTGGATGCCAGCTAGTCTGCGAGCTTCCACTTACCTTTTCTCTCATGTACCATCTGCCCACCACCACCCCTCTCTCCTCTTTCGCGATCATGCAAGGGAAACAAGTGCATTGTCTTAAGCTGATACCAATGACCCTATGGCGCTATTTTGAAGGAGCTAGGTTTTTTTTATGTAGCTTGAAATATAAAGTCTGGAAGTCTGTGAAATACACAGTTCCTTCCAAGAATGTTTTAAAGGCACAGAGTGAGTGAGTGAGTGTGTGTGTGAATCGAAAGCATCAAAGTATTTTTATATTTTCAAAGCAGAAGACAAACATATGGACACAGAAACACATTTCTTTTTCCAGAACGTTGGAATATGGGAGCAATGCTGTCTACAGGACTCGGGGTGGGGTGGGGTGGGGAGTGTGTTGCCCGGATGCCTGAGTGAGACCCCTTGCCTGCTCTTAGTGGTGCCTGTAGCAGGTGTGTCCATTTTGCAACTTCTTTTATTTCACATGTTCCTGTTTCTCTCCCCCACTGCTGAAGAAGTGTCCAGGTTGCTGAGCTCTGTGCTCCAAGACTGAAGCACAGAAGCTATCACTGAAGAGCACAGCCATCCGGTTCTTTGTTCCTTATAGAAGCCTCCGATACACTTCAGATGTGTATGTTTGATAAACAAATTATAAGTAAAGTCTTTCTGTTTGAAACCTTAACTGCCTCTGCTCTTGTGTGTTCACGGATAGCAGCAAACTAGCTGGGCGGTGGAATTTACCATAGGAAAAGGGGTCTTCTGCTAGAGGTCTTCTGCTTGCTACAATCCCAGAACCCCTCTTCCAATGAAGAAAACAATTCATAAGCCAGAAAGCCCACTGGAACATGGAATTCTAAAGAGTTTTGTGACTTCCTGTATCATTGTCTCTCGGCACAGCTGAACGTGTTTTGGGTTCTTCTCTGTCTTTTTTGACAGAGACCCTAACCCTTTTTTTTGCAGAGAAGCACTTCTAGCCTAGAACAGGTACTGCAATGTGAAATGTTTGGATGTTTTGTGGCTTGCTATGAACGTCCACATCAGTCCAATGGAAGTTATGGTTTGGAGGGTCTGCATAACTCAGAAGTGAGTGTTCTCACCCCCTCCCCCCCCCAAATATCATTCATAGGCTGAAATAAGTCTCAGAATGTGAATTTGGGGGGATAGTTTTGCAACTTGCTGTATCGCTCCCACAGCCCAATCCTATCCAACGTTCCAGCGCCGATGCAGCCGCAATGCAGCCCAAAGGTAAGGGAACAAACATTCCCTTACCTTGAGGAGGCCTCTGTGACTGTCCCACCACCACAGGATGCACTGTGCATCCCATTGGCACGGCTGCACCGGTGCTGGAAAGTTGGATAGGATTGGGCTGACAGTTAGTGAATGGAACCTGTGATTATGGCTCCTTGGCCGAACTTCGTCATCTGGCTCCATTTTCTGAAAAACCATTTACAGCCGGGACCGGTTTCTAGAAGGTGGGATTTGGGAGCTCATTCAATTGCTCCTGCCTGCTTGCCTGCTCTCTGGCTGGGGCATAGCCTCGAAGGCACTGAAAGGAAAAACAAGGCCAGCAATGGAGGTTTGCAAGTGACCCTGGAGCAGGTTGCTTCCTAGCCACTTGTTCAAGTCCCTCTTTCCCACCCGTCTCTTTTTCCTCCCAGAGCCTATTAAAAGCTTGGGGAACAGGAATATGCAGAGCGTGACAGCTGCACCCTCCCCACTTCCTCCACTGGTGAGGAATTCCAAGGGTAACACTAACCAGACGTGGGTTTCCTTCCAATGAGCTCTTATGGTGGTGACTTTGGCTTCATTCAACCCGCAGCACTCTCACTCTCTCTTCCCAAGTTCCAAATCTTTTGGCTCTTTTCTATCCAATCCAGAAAAACATGTTTACCATGCTATAAAAGTGAAAAATCATTTCTTCCTCTATATTCCGATGTTAGTTTGGAGACAGACAGTTCTGTTAAACAGAGAATAGTGTCTTACTTTTTGTTTGCCCTTTAAAAAAAAAAAAGGTATTTATTCCCTGCCCTTGTGCCAAAACCACCATATTCAAAATATCTATGGAAAGTTGCTTACAGGTTTCAAAGCCTATTCTGCTAGAGATGCAACTTGTGGTTGCTTGTAAGGAGTACTGTAACCTGACCCCGTTCCCGAGTAGCTGTTCAGCTTGTGTATTAGTAAATAAAGCAGGTATAAGAAAGACACCATACATCTCCTGTACTCTGCCCCCCAGCGGACAAGCCTAAAACCTGGTAATGCAGTGGCCTAGAACATTTTGCACTGCTGGGGAAGTGGAGCCCCCGGGGCACACACACCAATAGCCACAGGGTTATTGTTGGCCACGGGGTGCCGACTGGAGAGGGAGGACATTCTTGAGGCTTCTGCCTTGATTACTGAGTTCCGCAATGTAGAAAGGTTCCGCAAACATGTAGCAATACAACGCCTGGCAGGCTGGAGAGAAAGAAGCAACTTTCCTAGGAATCTGGGACTGAATACATCTCATTGCCATTGCCAGTTGACTCCAATAAAGCAACTCCTTTGTGGCTGCAAAGGTGGGTGAGAAATGGCATAAGAACTATATCCCCAAACATCAGAAATAGGGGTACGGGATGCAGGACAAGACAGCAGATTGGGGGCATATGAACCTTGAGTAGCGCCGTGCCTCTCTCTAGGAGGGGCAGAATTGCAGGGAAAGAAGCCAATGTCTGTAAAGAGCATCTCTTTCCAAGCTGTAGAATTATCCAGCGTCTCTTGCCACAGACTTTTGGTTACCCGTAGCAGACAAGTTTCAGTCTTCCCTACGAGACAAAGCCCACGCAGCCCTCCCACTGTACTAGTCCATATTGATCAACTGGATGGTCACAGCATCCTCTCAAAGAGGACTTTGGCCTGGCTCTCTGTCATAGAGAGGTTCACCCCCCCTAGCCTCGATGCCGGCACAACCCAAGGCCGGCCACCTTAGCCAGAGAAGATTTGCTCTCTAATCGGTTGGTTGTCCACTCCTAGCCAAGGAGAGAAGGCACCCCTGAGCCACAGGGGGGTAAAAGCCACTAACCCCTGACCAAGGGGGATAGTACAGGTAGACTGCCACCAGCACTGGGTGCCTCCTAGCCCTTCCTGTCCCAGGCTACTGGGAAGGGGTACAGAGTGAACCGTTGGTCCCAAGTCTGGCTGACCAAGCCAGACAGGGATGCAACGTGCAACACAGATGGTACGTGACAAAGCAACAAGGCTTCCAGGACTTAGTTTCCAGAGTTCCAAAGAAACACTCTCTGGTAAAATAGATAGGTGTTTATTAAGTTTAGGCTACGCAAAACCAAGCATAGTGATACAAGTAAAAAGGTACAGGCAACTAGGTTGCTGCAAAGAAGGCATAACTTTCAAATACTAGAATACAGCACTAAAATAACAAAGAACTAACTCCTCAGCTAACACATTTGTCCCTACACACTCACCATGATGAGAAAAGAGAATAGCCATCCCAGCAGGATGGTGCAGGGCTGACCTGCCCAAGGCAGAGGGCTAAGTCAAGCCATAGGAGTAACAGCAGATAGGGAGGACTGTCTCCAACAAAGACCAGTTAGAGTAAGAATAACGAGAGAGAAGATGGATGCCAGAATAGTAGCTTGACTACTTGACATTTTAGGGTAAGATGATTGACAGGGGGGAGCAGACCAATGAAAGGGCAACACGCAGGGGAAAGTTCCCGAAGATGAGCTCACTCCTCGCTCCCCCTCCCAAGTCTGAGAAGCTCGTGATGTCCAGCACAGGTGCAGCTAGTTAATTGGGAGAAGTTGTGGTATCAGGGTTCCCATGCAGATAAGGAATAACAAGGCAGCTTGAAGCACAGCTCCCAAGGCCGCTGGCCAAGTGCCAATCACTGGGGCAGCAGAAGCAGGCAGGCAGAAAACCAAGACAGGAAACTCAAAATGGAGACAGAGCAAGGATTTTAGACAGATCTGCATTACACTCTCCCTACACCAAGGACCTTCTATCTGGGCTGAACTATGTCAGATAGTCAGTGGAGGCTCTGTCCCAAAAAGCTTATCCAATGCACATTTCCTGCATGTAGACAGTAGGGTTCTTGTCTAGTTTTCTCAACACTCTTCTTGCCGTGCTGATTTTGTGTTCCAACCCCTGAGGCTTTTCCTACAGCTCTAGTGCTGCTGCCCAGAGAAGACTCGTTCCCCTCACTGAGACCTAAACCTCGAGGGCTGGACCCTCCTCATCCTGGTACTACCAGAGAAGATTAGTCGTGCAGGTCATCAGGGCCATCAGTGCACCTGCCATGGGGACAGGGTGTGGCAAGCCCAGGACGCCTTCAGCACCAGCTACGCCTACATCCAAGTTCCTGACGGCTGTGCCCAATCGCTGAAATCCCATCTGCTTCGTTGGAAGTTTAGACTTCCTGTTCCCGGGAAAGAAAGAACAAAAGGGACTAGCACCTTTACCGCCCTTTGTAGGACACTTTAACAAGAGATGGAGGCTTGGTGTTTTTAATGTGCTTTCAAAGTACATCGTTGTTCAAGGACTATCAAAACAGCTCACACACACCCCTTCCGTGTCCAAACCTGGACCTTTCTGGGGCCTGGGTGGGTCACCGTGGGCTGGCTTGAATACAGACCAGAACCAACGCTGCACAGCAAATTGCCACCACCCTTACCATCGGTCTTCAGGCCAAGGAAACCAGAGGCCTTTAGGCATCGCAGCGGCACAGAGGAGGAAGAAATCCTCAATCTCAACAACTTCCCTCCCCCACCTGGGCACTACAAGAGAAACAGCAGGGTGACTTTGTGGTCAGTACTGTGTTTAGTTGAACCAGACTTCCCCACTCAATAATCAAACAGTGCTACAAAGTGTAAAGATTTATTGAAGAATAATAGAATAACACAAGCACGTTAAATACTGTTGAGAATTCTACAGAGGCAGACAGAAAACAACAAAGGCTAAACCGCTAGCTTACAAGACTCAGGGCGCAATCCTATCCAACTTACACCACCAGTGTAAACAGCGTTGCAGCGAGAACGGGAGGCCCTAGAATAGAATGGAGGGGATTCAAAGGGGATTTAAATCTCCCCTCCCCTCCCCAGCCTCCCTCCCTGCCCTCCCCCGCTGGTTACACCAGTGGTGTAAGTTGGATAGGACTGCACTGTCAATCTCACCTAGAACTAAAGTTTCTGAACATATGCAGAGTGCCATGCCCAAGCCACTGCCAGCCAGACCCTTAGAAAGAAGTGCAATTTAGACCCTCCTCAGAAAGACCTTTGCACTTGAGAAAACACCTTCTTGAAGATTCTGGCCAATCAGAGCCCAAAGTTTCCAAAAATACCAGAAGGATGATGCAATTTGTCCGAGTGTAGCCTTCCCTACGTCCATGAGTAACTCACAGCTGAAGCCAGTTTTTAATCAGCAGGCCGACCCATTCAGTCTGGAGGGCCTGGTCAGCCTACGTAACACAAGTGTCTCACCTGAGAACACCTACAATTAGTAGCTATTCACATGGTACTGGGAGACACCCTATCTTCCTCCGGTTTTTACGCATTTGGGTTTTTTTCAATGTGTTTTCTGCTGGTCTTTCATTATATTTTTACACTGGTTCACCTTTGTGTCGTTAGCTACCTTGAACAACTCCAGGGCAGAGGGAAAAGGCAGGATATAAATTTTCCGATAACTAAGAATCCGCTGACTGCGCTTGTTCCAAACCCTCGTCCCCCGTTTATGTGCTTTTACTGAAGAGGCAATGATCCAACTCTGCTGGTCCACCCAAGCAGAGTGGACTTGGAGCAGCGGTTTCTATTGCCCCATCAGTGCTTTGTGGCCGGTGTCTTCCCACTTTTCAACTGCACTTCCTGGAGGTTGCTGGCAGACTGGTACGATCCGGCCTGGGTGGGGGAGAACATTTTGGGAATGGGTCAAATGATTCTACTTGCTTAAGAGTGTAAAAGAACAGCTGTTCACCGTTATTCTCTGTTGTGGCGCCACAATTGTGGAACTCTTTGCCAGGGGAATTGAGAACTACCCCCTCCCGCATGACTTTTCGGCGAGGGGTCAAAACGTTTGTTTCGTCTAGTGTTTGGGTGATGGGTTGATGTCTGACTTCTGGATCTCAAGATGTTTTGCTCCATTGCTTCTCTGCTCTATATTGTCGCATGCCCCCCCAGTGGTTTTTATTGTTTTTAATTTATATTATGTATTGTTTTAAATTGTATTTTATCTTTGTGGTAAGCTGCCTTGGGCATTTACCTTGGCATGGGATAAGGCGGGGTATAAATTTTTTAAATATATGAAAGTTGTGGCATTAGGAAATGGATGGAAAACAAAGTAGGTACTATTATCAAGGCTGGTGCTGGAACACAACTTGATAGAAATGTTCAGGGGCTTTGGACATTAACATCAGAGGAATAAGCAGAGGACCTAAGAAAACTTCCTTCCATTCGAAGCAGAACGGATAAGGGATACTCAACCTATATTCCCTTTTATGCACAGTAAGATTTGAGAGACTAGAAAAACTCTTTCCACAAGCTGGCACGTATAAGGTTCCTGTGCTCTGTGGGTTCTCTGATGATCTCCAAGTCTAGCATTCTGAGTGAAGCTCTTTCTACACTCCTGGTGTGTATAGAGTTTCTCCCCTGTGTGGGTTCTCTGATGATTTCTAAGTTTATCATTCCGAGCAAAGCTCTTTCCACACTCCTGGCATGTATAGGGTTTCTCCCCTGTGTGGGTTCTCTGATGGATCATAAGTATACTACTCCGACTGAAGCTCCTTCCACACTCAGAGCATCTATAGGGTTTCTCACCTGTGTGGGTTCTCTGATGGTTCGTAAGGCCACTGCTGCAACTGAATGACTTTCCACATTCCTGGCAAGTAAGGGATTTCACCCCTGTATGGGTTCTCTGATGCATCGTACGTTCATCACTGCGACTGAAGCTCTTTCCACACTCCTTGCACATATACGTTTTCTCCTCTTTGTGGGTTGTGAGATGAGATCTAAGGCTGTTGCGGCATCGGTAGCTCTTTCCACACTCCTGGCATGTATAGGGTTTCTCCCCTGTGTGAATTCTCTGATGGTTTCTAAGATCACCACTCTGACTGAAGCTCTTTCCACACTCCAGGCATGTATAGGGTTTCTCCCCTGTGTGTGTTCTCTGATGATCTCGAAGTCTATCATTCCGAGTGAAGGTCTTTCCACACTCCAGGCATGTATAGGGTTTCTCCCCTGTGTGGGTTCTTTGATGGATCATAAGTATACCACTTCGACTGAAGCTCTTTCCACACTCAGAGCATCTATAGGGTTTCTCCCCTGTGTGGGTTCTCCGATGGTTCGTAAGGCCACTGCTGCAACTGAACCACTTTCCACATTCCTGGCACGTAAAAGGTTTCTCCCCTGTGTGGGTTCTCTTATGCATCGTAAGTTCATCACTCCGACTGAAGCTCTTTCCACACTCCAGGCACATATAGGATTTCTCCTTTGTGTGAGTTCTCTGATGGCTCGTAATGCCACTTCTGCAACTGAACCTCTTTCCACACTCCTGGCACATATAAGGTTTCTCCTCTTTGTGAGTTGTGAGATGGGATCTAAGGCTGCTACCGCATCTGTAGCTCTTTCCACACTTCTGGCATCTATAGGGTTTCTCACCTGTGTGAATTCTCTGATGGTTTCTAAGATCACTAGTCTGACTGAAGCTCTTTCCACACTCCAGGCAAGTATAGGGTTTCTCCCCTGTGTGGGTTCTCTTATGGATCATAAGTACACCACTCCGACTGAAGCTCTTTCCACACTCCAGGCATGCATAGGGTTTCTCTCCTGTGTGGGTTCTCTGATGAGTTGTAAGGCTGTTGCAGCAACTGAAGCTCTTTCCACACTCAGAGCATCTATAGGGTTTCTCTACTGTGTGGGTGCTTTCCTTTGAAGAAGAAATTTGCTGCCTCTTTCTTCCAAACTGGTTACAAATGGATGCTTCTGAAATATGAAGAGAAATGCAATCCAGGAACAGAGGAAGAAATTGCAACTATCTTGGGAAGTCAAAAAGCATAATTGTTTTATGATAAGAGCTGGAGCCTAGAAAACATACAGCAACCTATACTGTAACTGCAAGTGACTTCATTACTTTTCTTATTTTTTTCTCTTCAGCCGTGGTGAAAAATCTCAGAGAAATAAAGGCGACAACTGAAGAGCAAGAATAAGAAATGGGAGAATAATAAACAAAGTGGAATATTCTGAGTTGTTCGGGCCCGGACTTACCACAGTGCCGAGCCTCCCTGCAATGGCTGGTCGAGCGAGCGGGAGCCGCGGCCACCCACCGGAAGCGGCAACACACCCTCCCCGCAAGCCAACGGGGACAGATGAGCCTCCCAGCCCCGACCTGCCTGCCAATGGAGAGTCGCAGCAACCTGCCGCGAGCAACGAGCTGCTCGAGAGCAGCGCGATGGTCAGGCCTGGGGGGGGGGGGATTCCCAGGGGTGGTGGCAGGCCACAGCAACCGCCGACAGATGGCACACTGGGCAGCAGCCTGGGACATGCACGAGCAGGGGCAGGAAGAGCAAGCCCCCTGGCCAATGTATCCACAGGTGGGAGACAGCTGGCCAGCCCATACCTCCCTTTCCACTCTGAGATGGGGGTGAGGGTCAGGAAGGGGAGGGGCCAACTAGCTCAAGTAGGACCTCTTAAGCAATCTCCAGCCAAGGATGAGGGGCCAGTGGCAAAGGTCCTGAGGGCTGGTGATGGCTCTCCTCGGTCCCAGCTCCAGCCCAGGGAAGGAACCTGCTGGCTTAGAGGCGGAGAGCCCAGGTGCCTCCAGGTGCCTGCTAGTTACTCTGAGACCACTAACAACCCACCGGACCCCTCACTGAGGCTGCTCTTATCCACTGGCCCAGGGGAGACCTCACATGAGTTAAGAACAAGAAATTTCAGAATTAGGGATATAGGAAGCTTTCTACTACTAAGTCGCATGTTTTCAAGAAACAGGTGCAGCTAGTGAACCAGCCAAAGCTGTATCCGGGTTAGGGATGACAGCTGGGCCTCCAGGAGCAAACCAGGTTCAAATGCATGGCCAGACCAGGTCCTTCAGAAGGAGGGCAGCCCCATCTAGGAAAGGACAAAACTCACTTCCCAAAAGGCCTCTTCCCTGGAACAAATTAACCCCTGCTCTGTCTTGATTCAGTTTGAGTTAGTGATGGACTAAATGCAGAGTAACTATGTCCTCCAGGTAGCAGTACAGACCATTACTGCGTGTGCTTTTCAAATACACATTTAGATGATGAGCACATGGGGCAAATCTGTTTTGTGAGCTGGGACCCTGCGCAGTGGCCAATGACACAGGTGAGTGGTTCCGAAGGAAGAGGGAGGTGAGGGTGAAGGAGGAACAAACTAACTTTTTATTGTGGGGATAATGTTGCAAAGGCAGGGAAGGGGAATCAACATCAATAAGCAATACCATGTTTCTTAGGCATTCTTGGGGTTACACCCGAAACATAAGCTCTGTACAGAGAAGAAGAGAAAGAAATCCACAAAAGGGAAACATCGTGATGAAAGCACAGAGGTTCATGGAGAGAAGGACAGAGGAAAATGAGGGGGAACCAGAGGGAACCATGGCTAAAAAACCAGGATTTGCAGTAGTGGGAAGGAAAAGGGGGAGGAGAAGATGGGGGGGGGGAGAAGGAAAGCACTGTGAAGCTTTCCTTTAGGCCTGTGTTAATATATGAAGCTTTCTGCCACCAGTCCAATTTCAAAGTCCTGATTCAAAGTCCTGAACCCTGCTCCTGGTTCATTAGACGTGAGTAATCGTCTCAGGCAGAGACTTCTCAGAGCCTTCCACAAACTACAATTCCCAGGACCCTTTAAGGACAGCCAGCACAGCAGTACATGGATACAGGTCTGCAGTGAAGATCTCCCTAGTCTTTCCTTCGTTCTGTGCTCTGTACTCCAACCTATATCTCATGGAAAAGCATTTTCATCCTTGCACCCTGTACCTTATACATGGGGAAGTTCCAAATGTACCCAGAGATGTCTGTCCCCCCATCTCAGCTTGCAGTGTCGCTTCACGATGTATGTGGGAATCCTTATGGCATTTCTCTCTTGGGCATCTCATGGCACACAGAAGGTGAGCCCAACCACAAGGGGATGTGCCCTCCAAGATACGTTCACCTCCTCCACAGGGCAGCCATGGGCCACTTTGTCCAAAGCCTTCCAGCCAGGGTCTGGAACAAGGTCCCCAGTTTGGGGCTTCCCTCTTTCTCAAGAGAGCCCAGATCTGTGCTGGGCCAGAAGGGGGTGATATAGGGCTACCAGCAGAGGCGTCGCTTCGGTAGGGGCGGGGCTGTAAGTAACGCTCCGTTGTAGTCTCTTTACGGAGCGAGCAGGAAGCAGCCCCGCCCCCTCACTGTCCGAGCCAGTCCCCTACGGAGAAAGCAGCAGGCAGGGTCTCTTGCTTGCTGCTTTCTCCACAGGGGACTGGCTCGGACAGTGAGGGGGCGGGGCTGCTTCCTGCTCGCTCCGTAAAGAGACTACAACGGAGCGTTACTTACAGCCCCTCCCCTACCGAAGCGACGCTTCTGGCTACCAGGAGTAGCGGCAGTCATGCCCAGGTCATGCCGCTAAGTAACAACCCCCCGCCCCCCAAAAAAAATCAAATGGAGATGAGATTCCCATGTGGGGAATCTAGCAATTACAGGCTAAAGGTCCCTCCTCACCGACAAAGGTCACATTCTCATAATTGTCCATCGTGACAGCCTCACACAGGCACCTTTGGCGTTGGTCTAGCAGGGCCCACTCTGCACTGCTGAAATACACGGCGACGTCCGCAAACGAAACGGGGTGCTAAAAGAAAAAGGAGAGATTTCCTATTAGTAGGTCAACCCAGTTCTCCCTGCAAATCCCAAAAGGGATGTGCCCACAAGTGAAGACACTCTCTGTGCTTCCTGCTGATGTTAAGAGACGTGCAAGAAAGAGGTGGGGATTGTGGACAGCCTCTTCTGCCATCTGGCTGTCCCTCCAAGAGGAAACACCCTTGTGATAAATGCCTTGTCTGTCCCCTATTTTTCCTTATTTGTATACACTTGTAACCCCGAGAAGCTCCATGCTGGCCCAGAAGGATAAAAAGCTGCTGGGACCTGTTCCTCCAGCAGGCTTTGTCTTTAGTTTGAAAACACCATTATCAACCAGCCATGTGGTCTTGTGGATTCTGTTAATGGTTGTGAATTCAATCATTCCTCCTATCTGGAGTAGTGATGTCTCCTAGGGAAATTGGCACGTGCCTACTGATAACACCTTGTCTAGCTAAAGGGGTGGCATGGAGTGGACAGGTGGGCTGCACTCCGCCAATCAGATGTAAGTTCACAGAAGCCACAGCCACTTACTCTCCAGGAAGTGGGACCATGTAAGTAGCTAGCAATATCTACATACAGATAGAGCTATCCCGTTCAGCTGCTGATGCAAGAAAAGGGGAAAGCAGAGAACAAGAAGAGGTGTGTGAGCGCTCTCACCACTATGTCCTACTCCCCTCAGTCAGCCTGACTTCTTCCGTTACCTTTCCTGATAAGCCCTGTCAGAGAAAGCAACTTCCGGATGAAGGAAGCCTGACCAAGGGAAGTAGCATTTAGTGGTTAGCGCGTGTGCACCACTTCCTGCATTCCTTGTACTGCACCAGCACCTGAATGGGGTAGTTCTATCTTTGGCCACCTTCCAAAATTGCAGAGACCAGGCAGAGGAGGTCCATCTGGCGAAAAAACCCTCCTCCCCAGAGAGCACTGAATCCTGGGGGTTCATATTAAAAATCAAACCCAGAGTAACATCTGCAGGGTGAAAGATATTAACAGGCCACTGAATTATTGGTGAACACGGACCAGGCAGTCTGTGGTCCAAGCCAATGGAGGCAGTGGCGTCGCTGGCGGTGGGGCGGAATGCTAAGCTGACCACCGTTACGGGCACGAGGCGGCCCCGCCCCCTCGCCTTCGGAGCCATTCAGTGGGGAGAAGGCAATGCGCAAGGAGTCTCCTGCATATTGCCTTTGCCCCACTGAACGGCTCCGAAGGGGCGGGGCCGCCTCGTGCCAGTGAGTAACGGAGGGTCAGTGCGGTGCGGAGCAGCGTTCCGCCCCATTTCCAGCGAAGTCACTGCAGTGGGGTAGCTAATGGTGGTATCTGGCTCCTTTTGCCCGTTTTGCAGGGACGTCGTGCAGTCAGGGGAGGCAGAGCATCCAACAAGTAAAAAATAAGAAGCACAAGGACCCAACAATCTTTTAAAAAAGTATCTTGACTTTCTGCACCACTCATTTCCGTTCCAGCACAGCCAGTGGTTCTCTCTCTCTCTCTCTTCGAATGAGAGAGAGAGCACTAATAGAGCTGCTTCCGTCGGTTGGCTGGCTGCCCAGTGAGAAAAGGGAAGGCGCCTGCATCCAGAAGCATTGGGGAGGCAGCAGGCAGTCGGTTCGGCTGGCTTCCCCCATGAAAAAGGGCTGGGCCTCCGATCCCGGCTGTGTGTATATACAGCAAAAGAAAGAGCAGGGCACCTGCGCAAGACAAGCCAGCCGGCTCCAGTTTAAAGACCCAGGGAGAGGGGAGACACATCACCCTCACTCTCCTAGCTCGGGTTGGTGGAAAGGGCAAGTCATGATTTGAAATTTGGAATGCAGGTGTCTTGCTGGCTACATTACAACATGGAGAGTGGCTGGCTTGCTTGCTTCTTGTTGTTGGTGGAGATCGTGGGCTTACTCCCAAGTAAGTGTTGCAGCTTTAATGTTTTTTTTAAAAAAACAATAGATTTGCATATTGACTAGCAGAAGGAAGACTTCTTTATTATTGCAACTAGACTAATATAATGCTCTTGCTGAAGACCCCCTGGTGCACCATACCCTTACAGTCCCACTAGAGGATCCTGGGAATCTTCCCCCTCCCCGGGACATATTGCAGTGGGGGAGGGGGTCCCCCCCACTGCAATATGCCCTTCTTCCCCCCCCCCTCAGCATTTTTCCTAGAGATCAGCTTCCCACTAGCTGGATGCACAGCGACCTCTCAAACCCTCCTGGGGCTCCTGTTCTTTTAGAAGCTCTAGCTTTCCACATGGTCCCATTCAGAGTGGCGCTGGCTGCCCTCCTGACAGAGGAAGGAGCTGCCACCCAACACCTGGCACTGAGTGCAGGTGGCACTGAGTGCAGAGCCAGAGGAAGGATCTCGAGCCATTTGGGAGGAATCGATCACCTTGATGCAAAAAAACACCGATTTCTGGCCCTTGGCTCTGGCCTTTAATCGCAGGTCCCAGGGATTCTAATCCACTATCCAAATGACCGTGTTTATGATGGGTGAATGTAGGACTGGCTGCGTACTGGAAGGAGCCCCTCAGCAGAGAGGAAATCTGCCCCTGTGAAGACTGTAAACATCTGGCTGCCAAATATAAGCCTGGCAACAGGGAGGACCTAGGACTGGGGCTAAAATAGCACACTCCCCTGCTCAGATGTTTGCGTGTATATATAGGATCAAGGAGGACACAAAAGTGCCCGGAAATGTTTGGCTCTTGGCAAGTGAACGGACGCTTGCCAAAAGTTCCTTTTTTTCATTTGAACCTTTGCAAATAGGTGATACCCACAAGGGTTTGATAGGCACTGTGTTGAGCCTTCTTAAGAGACAAAGCTGACAGTCCTCAAAGCCTCTCGCTTTGGGCAACAAGGCTGGGCTCGAGCAAAGGCTGTTGGAAAGCCTTCCCCCCAACCGCTTCATGCCTCTACAGTACTTTTCTCTCTATTTCTCTTGTCGTTCCTACTTCTGAGTTCATTCACATTTGAGCTGGTTACATTTGCACGTCTTGAGATGGAGGTGGCAGGGAATGCAAGAGAGAGAGAAGGCGCAAGTGAGCGGCAGTGCATTCTTCTGCGCAATAAATAGTTGCCTGACTCCAAAGGGACTCCAGGGTGTGTTAACTTTCTGACTTCAGCAGGGCAACAGGAGAAGCAGGGGCAACCTCCTCACTACACTGAGGTGTAGTGTGGAGCGGCTGAGTTCGACTGCCACAAGGTTAGGCAAGCAAAAGGTTGTGGAGGGTTGTGGGGGGGTCCAGAGTTGCACGCGGAGGGGGGGGGAAATGGACTAACATGTGTTTGCTGACTGGCGTGGGGTCCAGAGCGTTAAAAAAAATGCAGAAGCTTGGTGACCTGGACGTTTGGCTGTGACGTCACCAGCATACTTCCGTGTCACTGCCTCCCCAGCCATTGAACTCACCGCACGTCACCGCTGTGTTGCAAAGTGTAAATTCATGTCACTTATAAATTACTAACAACCTGGGCAACTGAAGAAATGTCTTGGTTTTTTGCGGTTGCTAAAAAGAAAATTAAATTGCATATGTATGAGTGCGACCAGGAGGGGAGAGTGGGGGGCGGCTAGGAGCTGGGCTAGGGCTGGAGACAAGGAGGTGCCTTTTTCGCCGCTGCTGCTTCATTTTTCGCTTTAAATAAACCAACCAAGGCAGTGTTGTAACTTCGGTGTGTGTGTGTGTGTGTGTGTGTGTGTGTGTGTAACAATGTCAGGAGGGCCCTGGGTACCACTGGACCCCCCCCCCCCCTGCCACCGAATGGAGGGCAATAGAAAGTGCCTGAGCCTTCTGGGCTGGAAAGCATACTAGAAGGTTTCGTCAAACGTACGCAGTAACCGGTAATGCCTAGCCCTAGCCTAGCAGATGGAGCTGGGATCCTGCCCAATTGCTAAGTGCATGCCAATTCTGGAAGGGGTTGGTGGTGGAAATGCGCATCATTGGGGAATAATGGGGTTTACAAAGGACAAAGGCTGCTTGCAGAGGACGTCCCGTCAAAAACGTTTAGGCTGAGGAACCTTTTAGGCAGCGGAGAAGCTTCTGGAGAGTTGTCCGAAAAAGTGTTTAAAGACACAGAAACATAGGAGGGAAACAAGGCATTCATCACACACACCCGAGCTGCCCCCTGCTCATCTCCCTTACTTGGTCTGCAGCCATTTTGGCTCCTCCACAAGAATGCGATGGTTTGGTGCGCAGGGACTGTGCTTCTCCAGTATCTGTCCAGGAGAGAGAGAGAGAGAGAGAGAGAGAGGACTGTAAGAGGTGATTTTTTTTTAATCATTTACATTCTTCCTATTGGACTTCCCCCTTCCTATCTCCTCATTGTGCTGAAGGCTGCAATGGAGATTTTACAGACTCATGGAGGAAGGTGGCAATGGGCTACTATGGCTAGTTGCAAATTATCTTCAGGTGCAGAGTCGATCTTGGCTGGAGGAGAAGAGGAAGAGGACCTGCTTAGCCTCTCTCTGCTAACCCTGCTGGGTTCCAGGAATCACCCCGACTCCTGGCTAAGAAGCACAGATGACTGAATAGGGTAGGCAAGGGAGGGGGGCTGGCAATCACCAAGGGGGAAGGACATGACAGCAGGGCTGGGGGGGGGGGCTAAAAAGGCCGTTATATCCAGGCACCTGAGGCTGCCAGTCCAACAGGTGCAGCGGTGCAATCCTGTGGGCGCTTCCTTGCCAGACTTCCTAGTACAGCCTGTGCAAAGCCCCAGGCCAGAGCTCCCTCCCCCCTCTGTGCCATCGAGAACCCTCCCCTTCCTTGCTGGGCCTTCAGCTGCCCTGCCCTGCCCCTCACACACCTTCTCCACGGCTGCTCCTCTCCCTTTGTGGGTCTCAGTCCTTCCAATCCCCCCCCCCTTCCCCAAGCTCTCCAGCAAGACCTTCCTTCCCTTTCCAGGTCAGAATACCCGGTCACACAGCAAGGCCTGCTAGGAAATGTAGTCCCAGGGCTCAGCAGTCGTCCTATTACACATCATTCACTCACACATTTCTGCAATCTGCCCGCGTGTGCTTCCCCTTCTCTTTTGTGCGTGTCTTGCACAAACTGCTGTGTTCTCCTTTGTTCAGATCATAAGTTTCAAACCAATAAAGGGCCAAAGAAAAGGGGTAGGTTTTAAAGAAGTTTCTTGAAAGAGGAGGGCATCGCAACACGAAGTACTGTATATATGCGATGTGGAAACAAACATCCAATAAATGGTGACACTGTGTCTCCTCTCTGAGCGGGTGTAACGTGCCTTCTTCCTTATCATCACACGGAGCAAAAGCAGAATAAAAGCCAGAATGAACAGAATCGGTAAATACAACCGAGATCTCAAAACAACAGCCTGCGTTAGAAACACACGAGAACAAGATTTTATATCGGAAAGGTTTTGAATATTAAACGTTTTTAAGCCCGTTCCCACCTAGAACCACGATCCCTGTAATAAACTCCTAACAGCACTCACATTTTCTGGAATGGGAAAGCCAGAGCAAAAAAACAGATGACCAGCAGATAACAAGTAAAACAGAAAACAAGCAGGCGTTATTATTCCCAGTGGGAATTTCCCACTACCTCCCAGTTTGAAAATGAAATGAAATACCGCAATTATTACCCCACCGCCGGCAGGGAAAGTTGCTCCCTCCTGCCGTCTTTCTCCCTGAGACGCAGAAAGGGTTAAGTCGACGGAACTCTAATTGCTAGAGCGGCCCGGAGGATTGGTGGGTTACACTGACTTCCGTTCTTTTTTTTTTCTCTTCTCCCTACGCCGCGTTTGGATGGGAAGAGGCGGGTTTGAGGGTTGCCTGTAGTTTGGCATTTGAATTGAGACTTCCAGGTGCTGCAGGGAGGCGACGGAGGGAGAGGCGACTGAAGAGGGACTTTGCGGAGTCGCGGACGAAGGAGGGGAAGTCGCGAAGCTCCCGGGAACGGGGTCAGAGCGCATCGGCCCGCCTGGCTGGGCTCACAGCTGCAATCCCAGGTCCTTGCCCAGTTCTGCCGCTTGAAGTCTTGGGTCTAAAGCCTGATCTCCACCGTATGAATTCTGGAGCGTGGGGAGCTGTGTGGCTTCCATTTTATCTGATCGCATCAAAACGAGTTCTTTTTTAGGATCGGCTGTGGACCCTGCTCATTATTTTGAGAGGGCAGGACGCGAAGCTAATTATTTGACCAATGGGATAAGAGGGTTTTTTCAGCCGCTGTGTTTCAGCCAATCACCGTTGAGCTTTATTTGAAGAGGGACTATTTGCATTGAAGAAACTGGTGGAGCCCAGGGCAGCATCCTATGCAGCACCCAACCTTCCAAGGATGGAGCTCAGTGGGTCCTGTGCTGAAGAAGAGACGGCACAGCACTGCACTGCAGCTCCCCAGAGACGTGCGTGGGGCCGTGCAAGGTGCTCCGCTCTCTCCAAAGGGCTGAGCCCAGCACCCAACGGCCTGGCTTATGCATGCAGGGGGGCTGGTGCGCTGCCCCCCACTACCTGCCTGTTGATGTCTCTTACCCGCTTACTTGCCAAAGAGGAGTTCACCCTGCTTTATCCTCCTCAGTTCCTTCTTTTAAAGATATCAGCTCTCTAACAAACGCACTGGTTCCATTGGATCAGTTCAGGCTTGGATGCTGGAAGGATCCTTTCCAGCTGCAAACTCCAGCTCCCGTTCTTACGATTTTTTCCCCACCTGCCTCTGTTAACAGCAGGAGCAAAGAACCTTACAAACCGTTCAAACAATACAAGACAATACTAAAGACGTAACATACCTTAAAAACACAACACACTTAAAAAGCGCCCACCCCCTCAGTTTCAGAAACAGCCCAAGGCCTAAAATACAGTTATCCAGTCAGTTTTGCAAGGAGATGTCAAGGAGGAGAGGGAGGTGCCTAGACAGGCAGAGAGGGGAAGAAACAGGAACAGAGTGGCAGGAGGAAGAAGCAGAAGAGGAGAGGGAATCACGAAACGCACCACGGGCGTTTCTGGGTCAGAACCAGAGTCATGGAACAATTAGGGGAATTGTGTGCATAAGGAATTGAAGTTCAAAAAGGGCATGAAGGGTGAAGAATCTCCCCATCACGTTTGTCTCCCTCACAGGTAGTGGAATGGCATCGAGGCCATGTTCCAGACCCTCTCCTCTTTTCTGTGGAACAGAATCGGCAACTATGCAGCCTGCTCAGGTAAGGGGCGGATCTCCAGGGCAATGCGGAAGAAACTGCTTGGCTGCCTCCTTCTCTTTTATAGACCTTGGAAGAAGGATTTTTGTCTGGTGCTGTAAAATATTGTATTTCACTACTCAGAAGAGTGTGTGTGAAGCAGGGTAGAGTGACAACTCGCTTGTCAAAACCCCCTTACTATGTAATGATTCTTGGGGCTGCTGCTATGTGCAAAACTGGGAGCAAGCTAAGTACAGAGATATTTGGGTGATAAGGAGGTCCTGGGGTTTTCTCTTTTAATGTGTAACTTGGTGTGTGAATGGCAAGGGAATTGTTCATTTCTGATCAGGATGTGGATAAGCAATGTGCAAGAAACCGCTTTAGTGTCTCTTCCTTTCAGGCTTTGAGGGAAGCGTTTTTGTCTGGTGCTGTAAAATACCATATTTGACCACTCGGAAGAAGAGTGTGTGTGACCTCCAGGCCAGTGGTGTAGCTAGACAATTGTGCACCCGGGGCCCATGAAGTTTTGACACCCCTCCTTAGTCCCGACAAACTCATTACATATAATATTACGTGTGATAATTAATTAATAATATTAATATAATCCCAAAAACATTCACAGTTACATTCCATACACCCAGACAGACCCTCAATACACCCCTTAATAATAAAAGAAAGCAATATTTAAAAACACCAACGTAAACCTTTGAAGGACGACAAAATAACCAAAGCAACACAGCTCCCAATAACCCACACAGCTTATGACACCCCAAGAAGACCCTTACACCACCCAAACCCTCAATACACCCCTTAATAATAAAATACGCCTTTTCATGAAAGAAAGAAAGCAGGAAGGAAATGAAGCTCAAGCAACAGCAGGAACAGAAAAAGAAGCAGCGACGGTGGGCCATAATAAACAGACACAAACCAACAAGACGTTTCAACATTCATTGTTTTGGTATTATTTTTACTTTACCATGCAGGGGCGGGGGGGAGGAGAAACGACTGCCCCCTCCCAGCCAGACCCCCAACAGACCCGTGTCCCCCCGAGCCGCCCTGGGAGGATCCCCTGCGCTCGCCTTGCTGGATCAGGCCAAAGGCCCATCTAGTCCAGTGTCCTGTATCTCACAGTGGCCCCACCAGATGCCTCAGGGAGCACACAACCAACAAGATAACCTGCTTCCTGTTGTCACTCCCTTGCACCTGGCACAGAGAAAACCCACTTCTAAAACCAGGAGGTTGCTTATGGCTTGTAACCTGTGATGGTCTTTTCCTCCATGAATCTGTCCAAACCCCTTTTAAAGGCATCCAGGCCAGGTACCATCACCACATCCTGTGGCAAGGAGTTCCACAGATGAATTACACGCTGGGTGAAGAAATTCTTTTGTCCGTTCTAACTCTCCCTCCACTCAATTTTAGTGCGTGTCCCCTGGTGCTGGTGATGTGCGAGAGGGAGAAGAACTTCCCTCTATCCATTCTCTCCATCCCATGCATAATTTTATACGTCTTAATCATGTCCCCCTCAACCGCCTTTTTTCTAAACTGAAAAGCACCAAATGCTGTAGCCTTTCCTCCTAAGGGAGGTGCTCCAGCCCACGAATCATTTTGGTCGCTCTTTTCTGCACCTTTTCCAATTCAGCTATATCCTTTTTGAGGTGTGGTGACCAGAACTGGACGCAATACTCCAGATGTTGCCTTACCATCGATTTGTATAACGGCATAATGATATTGGCCATTTTATTCTCAATCCCTTTTTTAATGATCCTGAGCATGGAATTGGCCTTCTTCACAGCCGCCGCACACTGGGTCGACACTTTCATCGACCTGTCCACCAGCACCCAAAGATCTCTCTCTTGATCCGTCACAGACAGCTTAGAACCCATTAGCGTATATGTGAAGTTTTGATTTCTTGCCCCAATGTGCATCACTTTACACTTACTTACACTGAAGCGCATCTGCCATTTTGCTGCCCATTCTCCCAGTTTGGAGAGATCCTTCTGGAGCTCCTCACAATCCCTGCTGGTCTTCACAACCCGGAAACGTTTAGTGTCATCCGCAAACTTGGCCACTTTGCTGCTTATCCCCAACTTTGACCTACGTTTTAGTAACTACCGGTATGTTTTATTGTAGTTGTTTTTAAGTCTATTTAACTGTTTTATTCTGATATATGATTTTTATTACTTGAAGAATTTTTGTAAGCTACCTTGGGTCCCTGCAGGGGGACAAGGTGGGATATAAATGCAGAAAATGAATAACTATGTCAAAAGACATTATTTGAGAAGACAAACTGTCTATTCCTTCCAGGGTCCGGTTTCCTTTGAGAAGGTGGCTGTGCGCTTCATGGAGGAGGAGTGGGCTCTGCTGAATCCAGGCCAAAAGGCTCTGTACAGGGAAGTCATGCTGGAAAATTACGGGATTGTGGCCTCTCTGGGTAAGGACACCCTTTTTTCCTGCTGAGTAAGAAGCAAAAGCTTGAATTGCCCCTCTTCTTACTTCTCACTCTCAGGATTGCCCCATAGAAATGGGTGTGTGTGGGGCAAGAACTTGTGCCCTTAGCGTGCCTGCTGTGCCTCGCTGTTGCAGAGCTGACTTATGCTTGTTGGGGACCAAAAGGCAGGATAGAAATGTCTAGATAAAGAAAACAATTGTGAAAGTACCACATCCCAGTTTGGGACATGCCAGGTCTGTAAAATTGGCCACTTGTAACTGACAGGGGCTTCTCACGCCTCCTCATTCTCCTTCCTCTGCATTGTTCTCCTTCCTCTGCAATACAGCCCAATCCAGTTTACATGCTGGAGTGGCGGAACACGCGTTCCGTCGCTCCAGGGTTTGCAAACATGCCATAAGGCACATTTGTGTTACCTGGTGATTAGGCCGCGCCAGTGCCGAGGCCAGTGGCAAAGTTCCCGCCCCAGATCCCTATGCCCCACCAACGCAAACAGGTAGATCTCCGCCAGTGGGGCGTGGGGAGAGCGGGAGGGGGCATTCCAGGAGGGGGGGATTGGCGGAACAGGCCTGTGAAGGAGGAGGGTTCAGTAGAGGAGGCCTCTACCAAATGTCCACCGGCAATATACCCGGCGGACATTCAAGTAGACCCATAGCCATGGCTGGGGCTCTACCTGGAGGAAGGGGCTGAATGTCCCCTCTTCTCCCGAGGTGTGCTCCCACTGCGCTGGTCCTCGGCCCCATCCGCCTTGGAAAGGGTGCAGGTGCGCCGCCCGCTCCACATCCAACGTAGACAGGATTGCGCTGAGCAGAAGAAGAGTAAAGGCAGGAAAACTCGCAGCCAGGAATTGATTCACTCAGTGCTGCTTGGAAGAAGAACATTTGGCCAAGAAAACAGATCAGCAAGAAGCAGACCCGACCAGCCACCTGGGGAAGGAAATGCTTCAGGGAGCCAAACTTCAGAAGTGGCAAAGACCGAGAGCAGATGTTGATAATAGTTGATGTGCAGAGAGAGTCCTGTGGTGAACGTGGCTCCTGGAGCCGTTCAGGGCTCGACCAGTGACGCCAGCAGCATCTTGAACGGAGCCTGGAAACATCCCGGGAAGCCCTGCAGGTGGGATCCAAGTGGAGGCCGAGGTTGCCCTGCGCAGACCCAGCCAGGACCGGTGCTGCGGTTCCGCTGCATCCCGGCTGCCGTTTCCAGCTGCTTTTCAAGGGCGGCTCCTGCAGGGAACCCGTTGCAAAAAGCCACCTTGGGCAGGACAAAACTTGCAGGCGTAACTCTGGCCAAACCGGGTCTCCGCTACAAGGGGCACAGAGGGCACCCCAGCCAAGGATCTGCAAAGACTCTTGTCACGGCTTTGAGCCGAGGCCTCTTCGGACCCCAGGAACGCCAGCCGATGCTTTGGCTTTCACTCTGCCCCCCAGCCAGTTTTGCTACGTACCAACCTGTGGGAGTGCCACGAACTTGGGGGCAGAGTGCGTTGGAGCAGATGGATTTGAAATGGGAAGACACCTCATTGTCAAAACTAACTCTTCTCTTTCTTTCCTCCAAAGATTTTCCGAAACCTGACCTTGTCTCCTGGCTTGAAGAAGGAAATGCTCCCTTTCTCCTGGACTGCAAGGAAAGGGACGGATCAGCAGGTAGCTGCTTAGCTGGGTGGTGGATCCCGTCCTTTGGGGGTTGTGTTTACTCTCTCCAAGGAAAGGGACTCTGTGACCAGATCTCCAGGGGACCACATTTCTTGTGGCTTTCTGCTCTCCGTTCCGGTGGACACCTCCCAACCTTTCCCTCCTCAGGGTCTGAGGGTTTCCCATCAGAGCTTGGAGGGGGGGGCAGTCATGGGGGCCTCTTCAAGGAAAGCCTCCTCTTCCCCAAAGTGTCTCCTTGGATCTGTGCCGGCGATTTTACTGGCGTAGGTCCAAGGAGGAGTAGGTCCCCTTCATGGATCATTGCCTTGTCGTGGCGAAGGGGCTTGCGTAACTCAATGAAGCCATGAGCTATGCCGTGCAGGGACACCCAAGACGGACAGGTCGTAGCAGAGAGTTCTGACTAAAAGTGATCCACTGGAGAAGGAAATGGCAACCCACTCCAGTAACCTTGCCAAGAAAATCCCATGAACAGTACCAAAAGGATAAAATGGGATCACGAAGGGTCGGACACGACTTAACGACTGAACAACAACAAGGTCCAAGGAGAGTAAAAGAGAGGATGGGAGCAAGTGTTGTTGTTCAGTCGTTAAGTCGTGTCCGACCCTTCGTGATCCCATGAACCATATCCTGCCAGGCCTTCCTGTCCTCCACTATCTTCCTGAGTTCGCTCATTTTCATGTTCGTTGCATCGGTGATGCTGTCTAACCATCTCATCCTTTGCCTTCCCCTTCTCCTTTTGCCTTCAATCTTTCCCAGCATCAGCGTCTTCTCCAGAGGGCCCTCTCTTCGCATTAGGTGGCCAAAATATTTGAGCTTCAGCCTCAGTACCTGTCCTTCCAGGGAACAGTCAGGGTTGATTTCATTTAGGATCGACTGATTTGATCTCCTAGCAGTCCAAGGGACTCTCAGGAGTCTTCTCCAGCACCACAGTTCGAAAGCATCTATTCTTCGGCGCTCAGCCTTCCTTATGGTCCAACTCTCGCAACCATACATTGCTACTGGGAACACCATCGCCCTGACTATACGTACCTTTGTTGGCATGGTGATATCTCTGCTTTTTATTATGCTGTCTAAGTTTGCCATAGCTTTCCTTCCAAGGAGTAAGCGTCTTTTAATTTCATGGCTGCTGTCTCTGTCTGCAGTGATCTTGGAACCCAAAAAAGTAAAATCTGTTACTGCTTCCATGTCTGCCCCTTCTATTTGCCAGGAATTGATGGGACCAGATGCCATGATCTTGGTTTTATTAATGTTGAGTTTCAAGCCAACTTTTGCACTCTCCTCTTTCACTCTCATCAAGAGGCTCTTTAGTTCTTCTTCACTTTCTGCCATGAGGGTGATATCGTCTGCATATCTGAGGTTGTTGATATTTCTTGCGGCAATCTTGATTCCGGCTTGCAATTCATTCAGCCCTGCATTTCTCATAATGTACTCTGCATATAAGTTAAATATGGGAGCAAGTATCACAACACAAATCGCTGCTGCCGGATCCACCGCCTCCCTCCTCCATTCTGCCTCCTGTCTGCCCCCTTCCCTGCCCACTCCCCCATTCCTCCCCATCCCCGGCCCGTTTCCTCCTGTCCCCACCTCCAATGCTGGCTTACATGTGATCACGTAGGCAGCAGGGCACTGGCGACTTCAAGATGGCCGGCGACTATGCTCTGTGCACGCCTCCAGAAGCCCCGTTACGTTAGGACCCACCTAGCTTTACGAGACGCTCAAACATTTATCTCCCTAAATTTAAACAAACTTGCAAACTGTAGGAGCTCAGGTCCTTGCAAACTGCTGGAGCTCAGCTGTTTGCAAGATAGCTGCTAATTACCCTGCAAACTGCAGGAGCTCAGCTTTTTGAAGGGCAATTAGCAGCTATCTAATTTTTTAATAGCCTCAGGGCTTGTGGTAATTACTTATCTGATCTTTCCATCACCAGGGACCCACCAGAAACCAGGTCGCGACCCACCAAATGGTTCCATTTCTGTATTGCACTGATAATGAAGATTCTCTCTGTGTTGCAGGAACCAACAGTGAGGCTCCAAGGGAGCCACGTGGGGTGTTGTCAGAAGCAACAATTCTCAGCACAGAGGAAGCGACATTTAGAGACCAAGAGGCGTCAGGGCGTCAGGAGGGGACCCCAGCTCCTGCTCGGAGGACTACAATTTTGCTTGTCAGGGTTATGACCTCCATGAAATCCCTATCCAACAGGAACATCCCGAATGTTGTAAATCCAACTTTACTAAACGCAGCAATATCCACACAGGAAAGAAATCATTTCAGTGCTCTGAGTGGAGAAAGCGCTTCAGTACAAATACACGTCTTGGTTCCCATGAAAAGATCCTCACAATGGAGAACACGGCGCCTCAAGACAGATCAGAGAAGCAGGAGGGAAACCAGACCGAGAAATTGAGAGAAAATTCTGATGCTCAGCATGGTGGAGTTTTCAGTGTTGGCACGGTCAGTCCAGGAGAAGGAAGTGGAAAGTGGAACGAAAAATGCCTCCAATATTCAAAGAATTTCAGTAGTAAATCAAAACTGAGAACACATCAAAGAATCCACACGAGTGAGAAGCCATATAAATGCTTGGAGTGTGGAAAGAGCTTCAGTCATAGCTCAAGACTGACTGTACATCACAGAATCCACACAGGTGAGAAACCATATAAATGCTTGCAATGTGGAAAGGGCTTCAGTGACAGCTCAAGTCTGAGTTTGCATCGAAGAACCCACACAGGGGAGAAATCGTATCAATGCTTGGAGTGTGGAAAGAGCTTCAGTCAGAACTCAAACCTGACTTTGCATCAAAGAACCCACACAGGGGAGAAACCATATAAATGCTTGGAGTGCGGAAAGAGCTTCAGTTGGGGCTCAAGCCTGAATCTGCATCAAAGAACCCACACAGGGGAGAAACCATATAAATGCTTGGAGTGTGGAAAGAGCTTCAGTGACAGCTCAAAGCTGACTGTGCATCGAAGAAACCACACAGGGGAGAAACCATATAAATGCTTGGAGTGTAGAAAGAGCTTCAGTGACAGCTCAAGCCTGACTGTGCATCGAAGAACCCACACAGGGGAGAAACCATATAAATGCTTGGAGTGTGGAAAGTGCTTCAGTGACAGCTCAAGCCTGACATACCATCAAAGAACCCACACAGGGGAGAAACCATATGAATGCTTGGAGTGTGGAAAGAGCTTCAGTCAGAGTGGACACCTGTCTGTACATCAAAGAACCCACACAGGGGAGAAAACGTATAAATGCTTGGAGTGTGGAAAGAGCTTCAGTCGTAGCTCAAGACTGACTGTACATCGAAGATCCCACACAGGGGAGAAGCCGTATAAATGCTTGGAGTGTGGAAAGAGCTTCAGTGACAGCTCAAGCCTGACTTTGCATCGAAGAACCCATACAGGGGAGAAACCATATAAATGCTTGGAGTGTAGAAAGAGCTTCAGTGACAGTTCAAGCCTGACTGTGCATCGAAGAACCCACACAGGGGAGAAACCATATAAATGCTTGGAGTGTGGAAAGAGCTTCAGTGACATCTCAAGCCTAACTTTCCATCGAAGAACCCACACAGGGGAGAAACCATATAAATGCTTGGAGTGTGGAAAGAGCTTCAGTGACAGCTCAAGCCTGACTTTGCATCGAAGAACCCACACAGGGGAGAAACCATATAAATGCTTGGAGTGTGGAAAGAGCTTCAGTGACAGTTCAAGCCTGACTGTGCATCGAAGAACCCACACAGGGGAGAAACCATATAAATGCTTGGAGTGTGGAAAGAGCTTCAGTGACATCTCAAGCCTAACTTTCCATCGAAGAACCCACACAGGGGAGAAACCATATAAATGCTTGGAGTGTGGAATGAGCTTCAGTGACAGTTCAAGCCTGACTGTGCATCAAAGAACCCACACAGGGGAGAAACCATATAAATGCTTGGAGTGTGGAAAGAGCTTCAGTCATAGCTCAAGCCTCACTTTCCATCGAAGAACCCACACAGGGGAGAAACCATATAAATGCTTGGAGTGTGGAAAGAGCTTCAGTGACAGTTCAAGCCTGACTGTGCATTGAAGAACCCACACAGGGGAGAAACCATATAAATGCAAGGAGTGTGGAAAAAGCTTCAGAGACAGCTCAAAGCTGACTGTGCTCCGAAGAACCCACACAGGGGAGAAGCCTTATAAAGCCTTATAAATACGGAGGAACCGTATTGTTTTTTAGAATGGAAGCTTTCATGGCTGGTTATAAAAGTAGAGGACACAGGTATTATGGGTTTGAAAGCCATGTATTTTAACATATAAACCGCAGGAGATTACTGATAAAACAATTAAAAAGTAGAGATCTTCTTAGAATCAGTAAAGTCCAGGGTTGTTAGAGACAGACATTTCAACCTCCTAGCCGAGGTCTTTGTCAAGGTGGTTACAGCAAGGCTGCAAGGATGGTACTGAAGATAGGAATCTCTGTGAAATGCAGTTAAAGGCATTGACAGCATGCGCAGATCAAATGGAACTCCAGGGAAAGCCTTCAGTGGTGTTAATGGGTCATGAACGTAGTTAACTTCCCCAGTTTGATCGTGATGCACTCAGAGACAATAGGTGCTACTTGCAAAATTGCTTGGTTTACTAAAGTGCAATGAGAAAGGGTAATCAGAAGGGGTTATTAGAGAAAAGGAGTCATTAAGAGTTGTTGTTTGTATGTTTGTGTAATATAGGGAACCATATTTTGTCCACAAAGGTTAATTCCTGTTGCCTGTTAAGAAGGTTCTGAGATTTCCTTTTGCTTATTTCAATAGCTTCCAAATTTTGGCGAGTTCTGTTATTATTATCTCCGGATAGATACCTGGTGTTGTCAAAAAGAATATTATGCCCTGTTGTTATAGAGTGTTCTGCAAGAGCAGAAATATCCTTGTGCCGTAATCGGACCGCTCTCTTATGTTCAGACATCCTAGTTTTAATCTTTCTCTTTGTTGTGCCAATGTATTGTCTACCACAACAACACGGGATACTGTAAACTCCGGAATTTGATAGCTTAGGTCTTGGATCTTTAGGATTGCGTAATAATTGATCAAGTTTTGTTGTGGGTTTAAAAATCGGTCTGACTTTAAAATGTCTAAAAGTTCGTGTAATTTTATCAGTGACCCCTCTGATGAAGGGCAAAATACCCCACATCTTCTCTTCTTCTGTGGTTGCTTCTTCTTGTTTTTTAGGTGGTTGTATGGTATTAATTTTCTTGTATTGTTTGTTCCAGTTGTACTTAATCTGTGTGGAAGTATAACCATTGGCTTTGAGGGAATTGAATTTTTTTTGTTTCTCACTCTCCAATGAAGATTTGTCACAAATGTTAATCGCCAGGTATGTTAGAGAATTGATTAAGGAGTTTTTTTGAGAGGGGTGGTGATTAGACGTCTGGTGAAGATAGCAGCCAGTATGGGTTGGTTTCTTCACCAGACGTCTAATCACCACCCCTCTCAAAAAACACCTACTTCTGCTTCATTGACTACGCAAAAGCCTTTGATTGTGTGGATCACAACAAGCTGTGGCAAGTTCTTAAAGAGATGGGGATACCAGACCACCTTACCTGTCTCCTGAGAAACCTGTATGCGGGTCAAGAAGCAACAGTTCGAACCCGCCATGGAACAACTGATTGGTTCAAAATTGGGAAGGGAGTACGGCAAGGCTGTATATTGTCACCCTGCCTATTTAACTTATATGCAGAGTACATTATGAGAAATGCAGGGCTGAATGAATCGCAAGCCGGAATCAAGATTGCCGGGAGAAACATCAACAACCTCAGATATGCAGACGATACCACTCTAATGGCAGAAAGTGAAGAAGAACTAAAGAGCCTCTTGATGAGAGTGAAAGAGGAGAGTGCAAAAGTTGGCTTGAAACTCAACATTAATAAAACTAAGATCATGGCATCTGGTCCCATCAATTCCTGGCAAATAGAAGGGGCAGAAATGGAAGCAGTAACAGATTTTACTTTTTTGGGTTCCAAGATCACTGCAGACGGAGACAGCAGCCATGAAATTAAAAGACGCTTACTCCTTGGAAGGAAAGCTATGGCAAATTTAGATAGCATAATAAAAAGCAGAGATATCACCATACCAACAAAAGTTCGTATAGTCAGGGCGATGGTGTTCCCAGTAGCAATGTATGGTTGCAAGAGCTGGACCATAAGGAAGGCTGAGCGCCGAAGAATAGATGCTTTTGAACTGTGGTGCTGGAGAAGACTCCTGAGAGTCCCTTGGACTGCTAGGAGATCAAATCAGTCAATCCTAAATTAAATCAAGCCTGACTGTTCCCTGGAAGGACAGGTACTAAGGCTGAAACTCAAATATTTTGGCCACCTAATGCGAAGAGAGGACTCTCTGGAGAAGACTCTGATGCTGGGAAAGACTGAAGGCAAAAGGAGAAGGGGAAGGCCAAGGATGAGATGGTTAGACAGCATCACCGATGCAACGAACATGAAAATGAGCGAACTCAGGAAGATAGTGGAGGATAGGAAGGCCTGGCGGGATATGGTTCATGGGATCACGAAGGGTCGGACACGACTTAACGACTGAACAACAACAATGGGTTGGTTTTCTGAATAACCTACTTTTAACCATTGGAACCATATTGTCCCCAGTATAGTCCGCTCCTTATTATAAGCAGCACCCTTAAAGTTTGCTGCTTTTTTAAAAAAAAATTTTTTTTAACTTTTGTTAACTTAAAGAAAATCTACACATTAGTTGAACAGGAAAACCGTACAGGAAGTCCTCCCTTAAAGTTGTAGATAGGTTCCTGGAAACTGCAACTTTAAGTGAAACAACTTATAAGGAAACCAATTTTACCGTAGGCTAATATAAGTAAACAGGAGTTAGGTTTCTCTGGCATATTTCTGGTCACAAAAGCATCAACAAACTTCTAAATAAAGTTTAGAATTGTAACTTCTAAATAAAGACTCAAAACACTTCTAATATTAAGCATTGAAATAATGTGTACTATAACAAAATAGCAACAACATTATAATAATGTATAAGTAGCCTTCCCAGATCCAAAGGGGGACAGAGTGCCTACCTTTAACCTTTGGAATTTGGGCAGGTGCTGCTTGTTGCACCCTTCCATGATGATGAGCTGCACCTGCCCAAATTTCAATGGTTAACAGCACAATCCTATGCATGTCTACTCAGAAGTAAGTCCCATTGCATTCAATGGGGCTTACTCCCAGGAAAGTGTGCATAGGATTGTCCCCCTTTGGATATGGCAAACCTATGCAGGAGCAAGATAGAGCACTCTCAACTGTCAAGCTGCAGGATCAATAAATATTTTCGTTTCCACAGCGTCCTGGGGCTGGTACTTAAGGGTTAATGTTTTCAACTGCTTGCTGAACTAGCTACAGGTCTTAATTACCATTTCGGCAGGCTACTGATAAGAGGTTAGAGAGAGATTGAGGGCAAAAAGTGTGAGGGGGTGCGCGTGTCGCCCCACACGCACATCACCCCCTGGCAGCCCCCCCGCCACCCTCCAGTGACACCACTGGGCCCATATGGTAATTGGGCTCTCTCAGCGTGATAATTGGGTTCTCTCTTACCTTGGAAATATTTTTGGGATTTGCATAATGTTTTCCTGATATTTGCAGTAAATGAGTTCCTATGTGAGAGCAAAGTGTTTATTTTTTGTCCATTCTCTGCTTTATGATGTCACTTCGTGCTAATTGTTGTTACTTCTGGCCCCTCAGCCTGTGTCCTGAATGCTGTTTGGCCCTCTGTAGGAAACGAGTATGACACGCCTGTCACAGGTGGACCTCCCCCTTTTTTTCATTAGGCACGCTACCCCCCCTTTTATTCTTTTTCTTTCCCTTCCCTGTTATGTTGTGTCCTCCCATTGTAATAAAGGGCAATATGGACTCTGATGCCAAGCAACAGTACTGCCAGCTTCAGATGCCTGCATCAATGGATGCCAGTGTGCAAGACGAACTGTTTTCCAGACAGTAAAGACACAACCACTCTGACACACAATCTATGTTTCAAAGGACTCTGGTCAAGCCTCCAACTCTTGGTGTATGTGATCTCTTCCCCCCCCCCCCCCCCACACACAGACATCCTGGGAGGAAAAAATACTCTCACATTGTGTCTCCAGCTGAATGCAACTTTGTAATCTTCTTTATGCATCTCCTGTCTGTATTTACAGTTTGTATTTGCCCATGGTGAATTCAACCTCAGTCATCTTTGTATTGTGTACCAACACATCTGCATTTTGCCTGTTGTATTGTACCTGCATTTTGCAGGATCATTTCAAGATCCCAGATATCTCCCCCCCCCCCCCCCCGGCCCCACTATTTGGTGACCATTCTGCATTTGCATTTTAGCGGACACTTGTAAGCCTTTGACTTGCATCCTTCCTGAATTCCCTTCTCATTTACACCCCAAGCTACACATTAAACACCCCGAGCCCTCCCCCAAATCCCTAATAATTAGCTTACCCCCACTTCTGCGCTTAGCAGCAACTTCGAGCATCCTTAAATAGTAAGAGATTTTGATCAGTAATGGGTCACTCTGCTCTGTTACAACACTCCGGACACACTGCTCCGAGGACCTCCTGATCCCTGCAAGGCAAACCTCTTCAGGAACTTTCGTTCCTAAATTGCTCAAGTCTTATCATGCCTGTCTCTCCACCCCACCCCCACTGCAGTTAACAGTGACTCCATTTTGGTTTAAGTCCCTGTCTGATACTACAGGATGTTACTATCTGGTTGCTGCTAGACATAATTTATTGTGCAGCCCTAAATTCTAAGAGGCCTACGTGGCGGACGTGACGTTCTGCTGTCGCTTAACGGTACTGGCCATATTGTGCATGTTCAAATATTTAAATAAATATAATGTTGCAAGGAGCACGTCAGGGAGATAGCTATGCTAAACCTATCCTTTTGATGTGCTAGTTCCAGGATGGCCAACCTTTCAACATGAATGCTCCTGGCCTAGGTTGGTTGTCTAGGTGAGGGCCTTTCAGCAGGTGCAGCTGCTTTAGCACCTTTTAACAAATGGTTTTAATATATGTAAATGCTGGTGACCCATTGGGGTTTTTTGTTTTTAATCTTAAGTGTTTTACATTATTTTAATGTGTTTAATTGTTTTAAAGTTGTTATATGTATTTTAAAATGTTGTAAGCCGCCTTGGGTGCCTTCGGGAGAAAGGCGGGCTACAAATTCCTTAAATAAAATTAAATAAATAAATTTAGCAGCACCATCAAGCAACTGCAGCTACCAATTTTCTGTCTTCTACACAACTCTTAAGAACGCAGAGGCCCTCATGGTGGAAGGTTGGCCACCCCTGTGCTAGTGTGTTACATGCAGGGAGTGTTCTATGGGTGCATAATAGGCGTGCAATGATGCTGCCTACAGGACCCGGGTGGGAGTGTCCTGCACTGAAATACCCAAGCATCTTTCAGCATCAGCTGCAACAGCAGAGCCATTGCTGTTTGCTGCTCGTGGTCACGAAAAGCTCTCGGCGCTCTTCAGCCCACTCTGGACTTAGTCGCTTGGTGTCCTTGCTCATCAGCAAGAGCATGAAGTGATGAAGAGGCTGCTTGGCGCAGGCCGAAGAGCGCCAAGAGCTTTTTATGACCCAAGAGCAGCAGCCAGCGCTAAAGGAGGAGCAGGGAGGACCTCTGGCCCACAAGTGTAGCAGCAGCAGTAGCAGCAGCAGCCCCTGTTGCTGTGGCTGCTACCAGAGATCCGAGAGTGCGCCAAGTTGGAGTTTCAGACTCAAAACGGAGTTTGCAATGACTTCACACTATCTTCCTCTAGGTTTTACACAATTGGGCTGTTTCAATGCATTTTTATGCTGCTCTTTTGGTTATATTTTTACACTGGTTCACCTTTGTGAGCTACCTTGAACAACTCCAGAGCAGAGGGAAAAGGCAGGATACAAATTTTTCGATAACTAAGAATCTGCTGACTGCACTTGTTCCAAACTCTCGTGCCCCGTTTATGTGTTTTTACCGAAGAGGTCAGGATCCAACAGGATCCAGCTGGTGCCAAAGTGGAGTGGACTTGGGGCAGCCATTTCCATTGCCCCATCAATGCTTTGTGGTCGGTGTCTCCCCACTCTTCATTTGCACTTCCGAGAGGATGCTGGCGGGACTGATATGATTCGGCCTGGGTGGGGAAGGGTCCTCAGAACATTTTGAGAAAGGGTCAAATGACTTGACTTGCTTAAGGGCTTAAAAGAACGCTGTTCACTGTTGTTCTGGTTGTGAAGACGAACCAAAGTTGTGGCATTAGGAAATGGATGGAAAATGAAGTAGGTACTATCATCATGGCTGGTGCTAGAACCCAACTTGATTGAAATATTCAGGGGCTTTGGACATTAACCTCAGAGGAATAAGCAGAGAGCCAAAGACTTCCTTCTGCCGCTGGAAACCTGGATAAAGAGGCCACAACCCAGCAAAGATCTCCCTGAGCAAGCAAGAATCCCTTTGGCTTGCTGGAGACCTGCCAGTTAGGCAAACTAAGAGCAAGGCGTGCAAGTCCATGGTCTCGAGGAAACCATAACAGGGCATTCTTTGAAAATGTTTATTCCTTTAACAAGGAGAAATTAGTACAGTACTTCATATATGTTTCTACGGAAACACAGAGTAGGACTTTTTCAAATACCAATTCCTGGATGTGCAGAAAAGAACTCAACTTTGAACATGCTCCCCCCCCGTTAGCATTTATATAGTATCTCCACAGTGTGTTCCCTTTTATGCACAGTAAGATTTAAGTGAGTAGAAAAACTCTTGTCAATCCTGGCATGTATAAGGTTCCTGTGCTTTGTGGCAGTGATGTAGACTTATTGACTCGGACTCAAGTCGTGTCAATGATTTGACTCGGACTTGACTCAGCGCTTGTAAAAGACTCAACTTGAGACTTGGAGCCTTTTACGATAAGTCCAATTTTATTCAGGTTTAAACCCATTTTCCCCATTAAACAGATAGGGACTCACAAATTCGCAACCAAAGACCCGGGACTTGGGGGCAAAGATTTGGTACTTGACTCGAGACTTGGAGTCAGAGACTTGATCCACATCCCTGCTTTGTGGGTTCTCTGATGTGTCTTAAGATTATCATTCCGACTGAAGCTCTTTCCACATTCCTGGCATGCATAGGGTTTTTCTCCTGTGTGGGTTCTATGATGGGCTGTAAGATGACGACTCCGACTAAAGCTCTTTCCACACTCTTGGCATGTATAGGGCTTTTCTCCTGTGTGTGTTGTCTGATGACTTGTAAGGTGGCTTTTGCATCTGAAGTTCTTTCCACACTCCTGGCATGTATGAGGTTTCTCACCTGTGTGTGTTCTATGATGGGTTGTAAGGCTGCCCCTGGAACTGAGGCTCTTTCCACACACTTGGCATTTATAGGGTTTCTCCCCTGTGTGTGTTCTATGATGGGTTGTAAGGCCGCTGGTGGAACTGAAGCTCTTTCCACACACTTGGCATTTATATGGTTTCTCCCCTGTGTGTGTTCTCTGATGATTTCTAAGTATTTCATTCTGAGTGAAGCTCTTTCCACACTCCTTGCATGTATAGGGTTTCTCTCCTGTATGAGTTCTCTGATGATATTTAAGTTTATAATTCCGATTGAAGCTCTTTCCACACTCTTGGCACACATAGGGTTTTTCTCCTGTGTGGGTTCTACGATGGATCCTAAGGCCAGCGCTCCGAATGAAGCTCTTTCCACATTGCTGGCATGTATAAGGTTTCTCTCCTGTGTGGGTTCTCTGATGGATCATAAGTCCATCTCTGAGACGAAAGCTCATTCCACACTCCAGACATGCATAGGGTTTCTCCCCTGTGTGAGTTCTCTGATGATTTTTAAGTTTATAATTCCGAATGAAGCTCTGTCCACACTCCTGACATGTATAAGGTTTCTCTCCTGTGTGGGTTCTCTGATGGATCATAAGTACACCACTGCTACTGAAGCTCTTTCCACACTTCAGGCACGTATAGGGTCTCTCCCCTGTGTGAGTTCTCTGGTGGCTCATAAGGGCATTGCTATAACTGAACCCCTTTCCACAATCCTGGCACAAATAAGTTTTCTCTTTGTGCATTCTGCGATGGTGTCTAAGGCTGCTGCAGATTCTGTAGCTCTTTCCACACTCCTTGCATTTATAGGGTTTCTCTCCTGAGTGGGTTCTCCGATGGTTTTTAAGTTTACCACTCTGATTGAAGCTCTTTCCACACTCCAGGCATTTATAAGGTTTCTCGCCTGTGTGAGTTCTCTGATGGTCTTTAAATCTATCATTGCGACTGAAGCTCTTTTTACACTCCTGGCATGTATAGGGTTTTTCCCCTGTGTGGGTTCTCTGATGAATTGTACGCTCACTCTTGCGACGGAAGCTCATTCCACACTCCGGGCATGTATAGGGTTTCTCCACTGTGTGGGTTCTCTGATGGTTCCTAAGTTTACTACTCTTACTATAGCTCTTTCCACACTTGTGGCATGTATAGGGTTTCTCCCCTGTGTGGGTTCTCTGATGATTTCTAAGTTTATCATTCCGATTGAAGCTCTTTCCACACTCCAGGCATTTGTACGGTTTCTCCCCTGTGTGAGTTCTCTGATGGATCATACATACACTATACCGACTGAAGCTCTTTCCGCACTCCAGGCACTTATATGGTTTCTCCCCTGTATGAGTTCTCTGATGGATCATATAGTCACCACGTCGACTGAAGCTCTTTCCACACGCCAGGCACGTATAAGGCTTCTCCCCTGTGTGGATTCTCCGGTGGAACATAGGGCCACTGCTGCAACTGAACAACTTTCCATGTTCATGGCATGTATAAGGTTTCTTCTCTTTGTGAAGTGTGAGATGGGATGTAAAGCTGCTGCAACAACTGAAGTTCTTTCCACACACAGAGCATTTATACAATTTCTCTACTATGTGGACGCTTTCCTTTGAAGAATTCTGCTGCCTCTTTCTTCCAATCTGGTTCCAAATTGATGTTTCTGAAATACAAAAAAAATGCAATGCAAGATCAAAGGAAGATATGGCAGCTATCTGGAAAAGTCAAAGCATATTTGGTTTTTTTCTCTTTATGCCAATAAAGGTTTATGTATGTATGTTTGTTGTCTGTTAAGAGCTGTAGCCAAGAAAACCCATACCAACCTGTAACTGGATGTGGCTTTATTAGTATTGCGATTCTTTTTTCTTCAAAGGAAGTGAAAGAATCACAGAGAAATAAATGCAAGAAATAAAGGCGACAACTGAGGAGCAAGAATAAGATTTAGGAAAGAATAAAGAAATGATGTAGAATCTCCTGAGAAGAACAAGGAATTTCAGATTTATGGGAGATAGGAAGCTTTCATTTACCGAGTCACAAGTTCACAAAGCTTTCTTCTACCGAGTCACAAGTTCACAAGAAAGCCAAAGCTGTATCCGGGTTACAGATGACAGCTGGGCCTCCAGGAGCAAACCAGGTTCAAATGCATGGCCAGACCAGGTCCTTCAGAAGGAGGGCAGCCCCATCTAGGAAAGGACAAAACTCACTTCCCAAAAGGCCTCTTCCCTGGAACAAATTAACCCCTGCTCTGTCTTGATTCAGTTTGAGTTAGTGATAGAGTTAGTCACAACTTCACAAGAACTTGTTCATCTGTGGAACTCCTTGCCACAGGATGTGGTGATGGCACCTGGCCTAGATGCCTTTAAAAGGGGTTTGGACAGATTCATGGAGGAAAAGACCATCACAGGTTACAAGCCATAAGCAACCTCCTGGTTTTAGAAGTGGGTTTTCTCTGTGCCAGGTGCAGGGGAGTGACAACAGGAAACAGGTTATCTTGTTGTCTTGTGCTCCCTGAGGCATCTGGTTGGGCCACTGTGTGATACAGGAGGCTGGACTAGATGGGCTTTTGGCCTGATCCAGCAGGGCTCTTCTTATGTTCTTATGGACTAAATGCAGAGTAACTATGTCCTCTAGGTACCAGTACAGACTGTTACTGGGTGTGCTTTTCAAATACACATTTAGATGAGCACATGGGGCAAATCTGCTTTGTGAGCTGTGACCCTGCGCAGTGGCCAATGACACAGGTGAGTGGTTCCAAAGGAAGAGGGAGGTGAGGGTGAAGGAGGAACAAACTAACTTTTTATTGTGGGGATAATGTTGCAAAGGCAGGGACGGGGAATCAACATCAATAAGCAATTCCATGTTTCTTAGCCATTCTTACGGTTACTTCCCAAACAAAAGCAGCTGCTCTGTACAGAGGAGAAGAGAAAGAAATCTGTAAAAGGGAAGCATCGTGATGCCAGTACAGAGGTGCATGGAGAGAAGGACAGAGAGAAATTAGGGGGAACCAGGGCTACAGAACCAGCACACTGCAGTTGTGGGAAGGGAGAGGAGAACACATGGAGAGGAAAGACAGAAGTGTGAAGTGTTGGTCTAGGCGAGGGGTGGCCAACCTTCCACCATTAGGGCCTCTGCGTTCTTAAGAGTTGTGCAGAAGAAAGAATCTTGGCAGCTGGAATTGCTGATGGTGCTGCTAAAGCAGCTGCACCTGCTGAAATGCCCTCCCCTAGACAACCATTAAAGGGCCAGGAGCATTCATGTGGAAAGGTTGGCCACCCCAGGTCTAGGCCTGTGTGATATGAAGCTTTTTGCCATCAGTCCAGTTTCAAAGTCATGATTCAAAGTCCTGGACCCTGTCCTTGTTTATCAGACGTTAGACATGAAGAATCAGTAATCGTCTCAGTCATAGACTTCTCAGAGCCATCCACAAACTACAATTCCCAGGATCCTATATGGACAGCCATTACAGAGGTAAAAAAAGTAAAGGTAAAGGTTCCCCTTGCTCAAAAGCCAGTCGTTACTGACTCTAGGGGCAGTGCTTATCTCCATTTCAAAGCCGAAGAGCCAGCGATGTCCGAAGACACTTCCATGGTCATGTGGCTGGCGTGACTCAACGCTGACTCGCACGGAATGCTGTGACCTTCCCGCCGAGGCGGTACCTATTAATCTACTTGCAATTTCTTGCTTTTAAACTGCTAGGTTGGCAGGAACTGGGGCCGAAGATGGTAGCTCACACCATCATGCAGCAATCGGGTCTCGATCTGCTGTTCTGCCTACCTTCCAGTCTTCAGTTCAATGTCTTAACCACTACGTCACCACTGATACAAATCTGCAGTGAAGTTATTCCTAGTATTTCCCTTGTTCTGTGCTCGATACTCCAACCTCTACCTCGAGGAAAGTCATTTTCATCCCTGCACCCTGTACATTATACATGGGGCAGTTCCAAATGTACCCAGAGACATCTAGTATGTATATTTTCATGACTTGCTACAATAGAAAGTGAGACCATTCTTATGGGATTTCCAGCCATGTATCGTTCTTTATTGAAGAAATAAAGTTGATCTTAAACTTGCCTGTAGAAATTCTTCTTCAAACGTTTCTGCTACGATGTATGCGGCGACTCGAGAAAGATTATGCAGGGCAGGCGAGCAATAACTTTAAAACCTCCGCTTATGTTATTGCTCGCCTGCCCTGCATAATCTTTCTCGAGTCGCCGCATGCATCGTGGCAGAAACGTTTGAAGAAGAATTTCTACAGGCAAGTTTAAGATCAACTTTATTTCTTCAATAAAGAACGATACATGGCTGGAAATCCCATAAGAATGGTCTCACTTTCCAGAGACATCTGTTCCCTGCTGTTCCCCCATCTGAGCTTGCAGTGTCGCTTCACAACATATATGGGAATCCTTATGGCCTTTTTCTATCAGGCATCGCCTGGCGCACAGAAGGAGAGCCCAACCACAGGGGGATCTGCCCTCCAAGGTATGTTCACCTCCTCCACAGGGCAGCCATGGGACAGGATTGACAAAGCCTTCCAGCTAGTTTATGGCTCAACGTTCCCAATATAGGGCTTCCCTCATTGTCAGAACACGCCTGATCTGTGCTGGGCCAGAAGTGGAAGCTGTGGGACCATCAGGAGTAGCAGCAGCAGCCGCCACGCCCAGGTCACGCAGCCAAGCCACCAACTCCCCCTGCCAACATCCAATGGAGCAGAGAGTCCCACGTGGGACATCATCATTTATGGGACAAAGGACCCCCCCCTTACCGACAAAGGTCACATTCTCATAATTGTCCATTATGACCGCTTCATACAGGCGCCTTTGGTGTTGATCTAGCAGCGCCCACTCTGCATGGCTGAAATACACGGCGACCTCCGCAAATGAAATGGGGCTCTGGAAGAAAAAGGATAGACTGTGTATTAGTTGGTCAATCCAGGTTATGCCGGCAACCCCAAAAGGGATGTGCCCGCAAATGAAGAAACTCTCTGTGCTTCCCATTGGTACAAACAGACGCACGAAGCCTGTGACATACACACTGCCCGCGGCACGACGGAAGGCGTAGCAAAGCCAGCCTTGGCTTCCTGTCTATACAGGCCAAAGCTGCAGAGAGAAGCCAAAGACGGCCTTCCTCGCCCTCCCTATGCTAGCCAGTCAGAACTGAGTCTTTTCAGAACTCGATTCTGATTGGCTGCTCACTTCCTTTCGTGTCCCACCCCTCAGCAGTGAACGTGCCTTTTCATTGGGTGAAGTTCAATTTTTACCTATGCTACTACTGTATCAATTTTATTTTGGGCTGGTCTTTGACCGCAATAAAGATATGGATTGATTTTTCCATCTCCTCTCATGCGCTGCCGTGCGAAGTACAAGAAGGCAACACTGCACTCTTCGCACCGCTTCCCAATGCACCACGTGGCTGCGTGGGCAGTGTGTGGAATGCGGACAGCCTCTTCTGCCATCTGGCTGTCCTTCCAAGAGGAAACGCCCCTGTGATGAATGCCTTGTCTTTCCCCAATGTTTTGCCTGTTTTTCCTTATTTGTATACACTTGTAACCCCGAGAAGCTCCATGCTGGCCCAGAAGGATAAAAAGCTGCTGGGACCTGTTCATCTAGCAGGCTTTGTCCTTAGTTTGAAACACCATTATCAACCAGCCATGTGGTCTTGTGGATTCTGTTAACTGTTGTGAATTCAATCATTCCTCATATCTGGAGTAGTGATGTCTCCTAGGGAGATTGGCACTGCCTAATGATTGGGCAGCCAAACCTGTCTGTCTAGCTAAAGGGGTGGGATGGAGAGGACAGGTGGGCTCCCCTCCGCCAATCAGATAATTCTCTGACATCATCAAGCCTAAATTACTTAAGATCAATCACAGGGATGCTTTTGTATTTTTTTCATCCAGGTCTACCATGATATCTAGTGTAAGTTCACAGAAAGCACAACCACTTACTCTCCAGTAACTGACTAAGGGAAGTAGCACCTAGTGGTTAGAGTGCATGCACCACTTTTTACTTCCCTTGTACTGTACCAGCAGCTGAATGGGGAAGTTCAATCTGTGACTGATATGAGGAACAACATAACATGGCCACCATCCCAGGCTGCAGAGACCAGGCAGAGGAGGTCCATCTGGGGGGAAAAAAACTCCCCAGAGAGCACTGAATCCCAGAGGTTCATATTAAAAATCAAACCCAGAGTAGCGTCTGCAGGGTGAAAGACATTAACAGGCCACTGAATTACTGGTGAACACGGACCATGCAGACCAAAGGTCTAGTTTTGTAAAAACTCTAAATAAAAAATAAGGGGAATGAAACATGGGTAGTCGAATGGAAGGTGATAGAAAATGCCTGAGCCTTCTGGGCTGGAAAGCATATTAAAAGCATTTCAGAATTACGGGATAAGACGCCATGTAGTAGCTTGAAAAGTTTAATCGAATTCGGAAGCTGTAGCGGGTTTCCCAGCCGGGCAAATGCAGCAAATCCGGGCAAACCCAGCGGCTGCCCGGCTGGGAAACCCGCTACAGCTTCCGAATTCGATTAAACTTTTCAAGCTACTACATGGCGTCTTATCCCGTAATTCTGAAATACTGGCATGTAACTACGGGCCATGAAAGCTACAGAAAAACACTGATATTAAAAGCTTTCGTAAAGTGTATGCAGTAACCAGTAACGGCCAGCAGATGGAGCTGGGATCCTGCCCACTTGCTAAGTGCATGCCAATTCTGGAAGGGAAGGGAGCCATATTTGAGGAATAATAATGGAGTTTCCAAAGAAAGGACAAAGGCTGCTTGCAAAGGATGTCCCAGCACACAAAATCAGCAAAACAAAGGAAGGGAAAAAAGGCGGCCGGCAAGCTTCAGGAGAGTTGTCTAAAACGTGCCTAAAAACACAGAAAAATAGGGAGGCAATCAGGCAACAAGGCATTCTTCACTCCCCCTGCCCCCTGCATACCTCTTATACCTCTTACCTGGCCTAGATGATGAGCAGCAGCCATTTTCTGGCTCCTCCACAAGGACGTGACGGTTTCGTTTGCCTGGACTCTGTTTCTCCCGTATCTGTCAGGGAGAGAAAGGAGGAGAATTGTAAGAGGTTTTAATCTTGTATACGTAGTTTATATCAGGCATCCTTCTCTGAATTCCTTTCTCCTCGTTGTGGTGATGGCTGCAGGGAGATTGAGGAAGGTGGCTGGGGCTGGATGCTGCCCATCTTCAGGTGCAGAGGCAGCCTTGGCTGGAGGAGCGGAGGGAGAGAAGACCTTTGCCTCCCCGCACTAACCTTACTGAGTTCCAGGAATCACCCCGACTCCTGGCTAAGAAGCACAGATGACTGAATAGGGTAGGCAAGGGAGGGGTCTGGCAATCACCAGGGGGAGGGACATGAATCACATGATAGCAGGGTGGGGCTAAAAAAGGCCCCTTATCCAGGCACCTGAGGCTGCCAGTTCAACAGGTGCAGCAGTGCAGTCCTGTGGGTGCCTCCTTGCCAGACTTCCTAGTACAGCCTGTGCAAAGCCAGGCCAGAGCTCCCTCCCTCCTTCCAATTCCCCCTTGTTCCAAGCTCACCCTTTCCAGGTTAGAGTACCAGGTCAGAGTTCCCAGCAAGGCCTGCTGGGAAATGTAGTCCCAGGGCCCAGCAGTCCCATTACACATCATTCACTCACACATTCCTGCCCTTGAACTTTCTCGTTTGTTTGTCTCTCTTTTCTAGTTACGTCTCCGTGTATATATAGTGGATTCTTCAGATCGCATAGTTCTTATTCCTGAAAGTAAGGAATAAGAAAAAAACTGAGGCTGAAGTAAAGGTAATGAAATACGTTACTTCAGGTTCTTAGATACTTAGGGCCCAATCCTAACCAACTTTCCAGCTCCGATGCAGTCACAATGCAGCCCCGAGTGAGGTAACAAACATTCCCTTACCTTGAGGAGGCCTCAGTGACTGCCCCCCCCATTGCAGGATGCAGCGCGCAGCCCATTGGCATGGCTGCATCAGCGTGGGAAAGTTGGATAGGATTTGGCCCTTATTCATATAAAGCATCTGGTTTAGGACTAGAGATTCTAACAGCTTTGAAAAACATAGAACTGTTTTCTCTTGGTTTGAGATGAGTGTTAGCCAAATTGCTAAAGCCCCTAGTGGGCTGAGTTCGTCCCTGGTGGTTGTTGTTGTTATTCAGTTGTTAAGTCGTGTCCGACCCTTCGTGATGAACCATATCCCACCAGGCCTTCCTGTCCTGCACTATCTTCCTGAGTTCGCTCATTTTCATGTTCGTTGCATCGGTGATGCTGTCTAACCATCTCATCCTTTGCCTTCCCCTTCTCCTTTTGCCTTCAATCTTTCCCAGCATCAGAGTCTTCTCCAGAGAGTCCTCTCTTGGCATTAGGTGGCCAAAATATTTGAGCTTCAGCCTCAGTACCTGTCCTTCCAGGGAACAGTCAGGGTTGATTTCATTTAGGATTGACCGATTTCATCTCCTAGCAGTCCAAGGGACTCTCAGGAGTCTTCTCCAGCACCACAGTTCAAAAGCATCTATTCTTCGGCGCTCAGCCTTCCTTATGGTCCAACTCTCGCAACCATACATTGCTACTGGGAACACCATTGCCCTGACTATACGAACTTTGGTTGGCATGGTGACATCTCTGCTTTTTATTATGCTGTTTAAGTTTGCCATAGCTTTCCTTCCAAGGAGTAAGCGTCTTTTAATTTCATGGCTGCTGTCTCTGTCTGCAGTGATCTTGGAACCCAAAAAAGTAAAATCTGTTACTGCTTCCATTTCTGCCCCTTCTATTTGCCAGGAATTGATGGGACCAGATGCCATGATCTTAGTTTTATTAATGTTGAGTTTCAAGCCAACTTTTGCACTCTCCTCTTTCACTCTCATCAAGAGGCTCTTTAGTTCTTCTTCACTTTCTGCCATTAGGGTGGTATCGTCTGCATATCTGAGGTTGTTGATCTTTCTCCCGGCAATCTTGATTCCGGCTTGCAATTCATTCAGCCCTGCATTTCTCATAATGTACTCTGCATATAAGTTAAATAAGCAGGGTGACAATATACAGACTTGCTGTACTCCCTTCCCAATTTTGAACCAATCGGTTGTTCCATGGCCGGTTCGAACTGTTGCTTCTTGACCCACATACAGGTTTCTCAGGAGACAGGTAAGGTGGTCTGGTACCCCCATCTCTTTAAGAATTTGCCCCAGTTTGTTGTGATCCACACAATCAAAGGCTTTTGCGTAGTCAATGAAGCAGAAGTAGGGTTTTTTTGGAACTCTCGTGCTTTCTCCATGATCCAGCGCATGTTGGCAATTTGATCTCTAGTTCCTCTGCATCTTCAAAACCCAGCTTGTACTTCCGATAGTTCTCGGTTCACGTACTGCTGAAGCATAGCTTGTAGGATTTTGAGCATAACCTTGCTAGCATGTGAAATGAGTGCAATTGTGCGGTAGTTTGAACACTCTTTGGCATTGCCCTTCTTTGGAATCGGAACGTAAACTGACCTTTTCCAATCCTTTGGCCAGTGCTGAGTTTTCCAAATTTGTTGGCATATTGAGTGCAGCACTTTCACAGCATCATCATTTAGGATTTTAAGTAGCTCAGCTGGGATAATATCATCTCCGCTAGGAGAGTAGATAATAACTTCACTCTCTAGGATGTCCGGCTCTGGGTCAGTGACCACACCAGCGTGGTCATCAGGAACATTAAGATCTTTCTTGTATAGTTCTTCTGTGTATTCTTGCCATCTCTTCTTAATCTCTTCTGCTTCTGTTAGGTCCCTGCTTTTTTTGTCCTTTATCATGCCCATCTTTGCACAAAACATTCCCTTGATATCTCCAATTTTCTTGAAGAGATCTCTAGTCCTACCCATTCTGTTGTTTTCCTCGATTTCTTTGCATTGTTCATCTAAGAAGGCCTTCTTATCTCTCCTTGCTGTTCTCTGGAAATCTGCATTTAGTTGGTTATATCTTTCCCTTTCACCCTTGCTTTCCTCATTCCTTCTTTCCACAGCTATTTGTAAAGCCTCATCTGACAGCCTCTTTGTTTTCTTCATTTCTTTTTCTTTGGGATGGTTTTAGTTGCTGCCTCCTGTACAATGTTACGAACCTCCGTCCATAGTTCTTCAGGTACTCTGTCTACCAGGTCTAATGCCCTAAATCTATTCTTCACCTCCACTGTATACTCATAAGGGATATGGTTTAGGTCATATCTGACTGGTCTAGTGGTGTTCCCTACATTCTTCAATTTAAGCCTGAATTTTGCAATAAGAAGCTCATGATCTGAGCCACAGTTGTATGGTGCGGCAAGTCAAATATACGCAACAGGTTTTGAAGTTTGGAACACTTTCAAGTTTATTCTGCAGAAGAGAGACAAGACCAGTCCACAAGGGCAAACAGGCACGCATGTCTCTGGGCTTAGTTATTTATACATAGTCATATACACGAAAGCAAGTTTCAGCCCATTTGGGGGGCTGAGCTCAGTACACAAAGTGGTCATGCCGGCCACATGACCACGGAGGCATCTTCGGACAACACTGGCTCTTCGGCTTTGAAATGGGGATGAGCATCACACCCTAGAGTCGGACACAACTGGACTTAATTGGCAGGGGTCACCTTTACCTTTTTTTTACTAATTCATCTGTGGAACTCCTTGCCACAGGATGTGGTGATGGCACCTGGCCTAGATGCCTTTAAAAGGGGTTTGGACTGATTCATGGAGGAAAAGACCATCACAGGTTACAAGCCATAAACAACCTCCTGGTTTTAAAAGTAGGTTTTCTCTGTGCCAGGTGCAGGGGAGTGACAGCAGGAAACAGGATATTATTTTGTTGGCTGTGTGCTCCCTGAGGCATCTGGTGGGGCCACTGTTTGATATAGGAAGCTGGACTAGATAGGCTTTTGGCCTGATCCAGCAGGGCTCTTCTTATGTTCTTATGTGTGGTCAACACTGGCTTGCAGCAGTTCTCCAGAGTTTTCACTGAAACTGGTTTCCTCTGCATGTAAAGTATGTGTAACAGCTGGGCTGTAGCTTGTACTCTGCCACTGGACTTCGGCCCCTCCTTCCTTGATCATGTGCCTGAATTCAAGGGGTTAGTAGCAGCACCCTAGATGTACAGCTCCATGTTTGAGTAAATATGCCTTCTTATTCAGGGCATTCGTTTTATTTATGCCATCTCCAAATTAAACTCTCAGCATTTTCTCAGCTTTAGAGGCCTACAGAATTGCAAGAAGCGCCTGAGGACCCTGGGGGGAGGGGGGTCCACATCATCCTTGATGTGCTTGTTTGCACCATGCAGAGCTTGTTGTTTTGCTTTTTAAGGGCTGCGCTGCAGTTGTGTGTGTGTGTGTGGGGGTCAGTTCAAAACAATACAATAAATCAACACTTAAAAAGGAAACGGGATGACTATGGTAATGTTGCGAGGTTTCTCCAGGAACAAACACTCGGATCGTGGAGGGTTCAAAACAAGCAGAGTTTATTGGCCATGCATGCAAAGGAGGACGACCTGCATGGAATCACTTCCAAAGCTACAAGCCGCCCCTGATGATGGCGTCGTCGGGCTGTTTTATACATCGTTCACTTAGGAAATACACACATCATTAGTATGTTTTACTTTACCCAATCAACAGTAAATTCTTGGCTTTCTTCCCTTATTTGGCACCTGTTGTGAGGTTGCCTACAGGGTACTTGTTTTTGCCTTCAAAATCAAATGTGAACTCAAAACTATCCTTGCTAGACAGTTAGACTGAGAGAACATCTGGTGCTGTGGTCTCCGATACGTATCCGCAAGCAGACAGGAAATGTGTGGCTGGGTGATTAGTTCAGGTTCTTCGTTTGCTGCAAAGCAAAGCAACTTCGCTTGCAGACTCAGACTCTGGCCCCTGGTCAGGTACGCAGGCCTGGTCTAATTAATTGTATACCCCCAGTTTATTCAGGTGCCCTACCTCAGTGACAGCAGGATGGAAGCACAGGGGATGCAAGACTCAGAGCATGGAATGAATGTCCTGGGAAACGCTGTGGCGGGGAGTGAGGCGGGCGCTGCGTGACGGACACAGGGCTGCCAGGGGCGGAGGAGGAAGCGGAGGAGGAGGCGCCTCTTGTTAGCAGAACCGCCTGCTGCAGCAGCACAAAGGAAGCCTCAGCACCAGCCCAGGCACCCAAACAGCCTGTTTCCTTTCCACCTCGGCGCAGGCAGCCAGCCCGATCTGCTTTCCGGTCTCTCCAGCGGCGCCTTCGGCGCTGCCGTTGTCACGTTGGCGTTTTGCTTGTTGGATGAAGAAGCGTGAGCAGGAGAGAAGGCGGCTGAAGTCAGGCTGGAGAGTTGTGTGATCTACCTGGCTGGGGACAGCCGGAGAATTTCCAGCCTCGCATCTCCTCCTTGCCCAGCCCCGATTGCGATTGCTTTCCCAACCAGCCCGAGATAGAAGGTGAGGAGGAAGGAAGGAGAAAGTGGTGGGAAGAGGGGTGATGATGACTGAGGTGCTCCTCGTACTTTTGGGACGGGTGGCGCGGTGGGACGGGTGGCGCGGGGTAGGTGGGTGGGTGCATCGTGCACGTTTGCAGGAGCGAAGAATCCTTTTGGGCTACTTGAGCAAACCTGTCCGAGAAGTTGGCTTGCGAGGGGACTACTGGGATCGTGCAAGGGGGGAGGTCGTTTTGACTGGGGTGAGCTGAAGACGGAAAGTTTTCAGTGTGTGAATGAAGGGGGTGGGTACAGGGCTGATTCACACTAGCCTTTTCCGGCGCGCATGCCCTGCTCTAGCGTCTGTACGTGCGTCTAGCAGTTCTCTGAACGTTTGCCCACCTTCTTGAAGAAAGCGCAGCTGTGATTTGGTGAAGAGAAATGCGCTTCTCTGATTGGTGGGCTGCCTAGCACCGCGAGCATAAACGCTAGCTTAAACGCGAGCGCATCAAAAAGATAAACCGAAACCATCTCTCCTGGCTGCGTTCAGGCCTATGCTGATTTACACTAGCCCTTTCCATGCTCGTTTTGGCTTAACGTTTGGTCTTTTCGTGCGTTTTTCATGCTTGCGTCTGACGCAGCATGAGCTTACGACGCAGCCAGGAGAGATGGTTTCGGTTTAACTTTTTGATGCGCTCGCGTTTAAGCTAGCGTTTATGCTCGCGGTGCTAGGCAGCCCACCAATCAGAGAAGCGCATTTCTCTTCACCAAATCACAGCTGCACTTTCTTCAAGAAGGTGGGCAAACGTTCAGGCCGGATTCACATATGACTGCGGATGTCCCCGTCTGCCGTACGCGCTGATCTGGCGCTTGGAGCAGGGGGAGCGCCGCTTTGCTTGTTGCTTGCAAGGGGTTTCCCTCTCTGAAGAGCAGTGGACTTGTAACATTCGCGGTGATTGGAGCAACTTGTGATTGGCATGCAACCACTCTCCCCCCCTCTCACGCGATTGGTGGCTGTTGTTGCGCTTTGAACCCGCCCACAAGCTCCACGAGACACGCTTTGCCAAAGTTGAACCGAGCCATCTCCAGCGATTCTAGCGTTGGTGCCCCGTAATGGTGTCCTTTTACATTATGAATATGCAAATACAGGGCAGAGCGGGTCCGTGAAGCGCACAGCAGGGACAACGCTGTCATATGTGAATCAGGCTTCAGAGAACTGCTAGACGCACGTACAGACGCTAGAGCAGGGCATGCGTGCCGGAAAAGGCTAGTGTGAATCAGCCTTTAGGCGGCTGACTCGGCTTCAGCCTAGGGGCCCCGCAGGGACAGGGCAGAGGAACTCACTCTATAGCGAGAGAGAGTGAAGACTGAAGTGCTGGAGTGAGCCCGAAATACCTGAAACCAAACTTATTCACAGGCGCAGGAGGGAGGGCGAGAAAGAAAGTTTTTTTAAAAAAAATAATAATTCGGCGGTGTAATTCCAGGTGGAAACTGCAGGATTTTTTTTTTCAGTTTTAAAATCTGCTTTCCTTTTCTGTCTGCATTCCATCCCACAACATTTGCTGCTGCTATTTCTGCTTCCACTTCTCTTTATGTTGAGAACTCCGCCCCCCCTTTCTCTCTTTTTTTGCTTGCTTGCTAGAGAGGGTTTCAGAGCAGGAAATAAAATGCAGCCTTGCTGCTGTGCTGTCTCAATGGGGACTGACAGTCTGGGCACTACAATGGGAACTACAGATCGATGGTAAGGCCACATCTGGAGTATTGTGTCCAGTTCTGGTCACCACACCTCAAAAAGGATATAGTTGAATTGGAAAAGGTGCAGAAAAGAGCGACCAGATTGATTCGTGGGCTGGAGCACCTCCCTTATGAGGAAAGGCTACAGCGTCTGGGGCTTTTCAGCCTAGAAAAAAGGCGCCTGAGGGGGGACATGATTGAGACTTATAAAATTATGCATGGGATGGAAAGAGCGGATAGAGGGAAATTCTTCTCCCTCTCGCACAACACCAGAACCAGGGGACATGCACTAAAATTGAGTGGAGGGAGAGTTAGAACAGACAAAAGAAAATATTTCTTTACCCAGCGTGTAATTCATCTGTGGAACTCCTTGCCACAGGATGTGGTGATGGCACCTGGCCTAGATGCCTTTAAAAGGGGTTTGGACAGATTCATGGAGGAAAAGACCATCACTGGTTACAAGCCATAAGCAACCTCCTGGCTTTAGAAGTAGGTTTTCTCTGTGCCAGGTGCAAGGGAGTGTCGACATACAGGTATCTTGTTGTCTTGTGTGCTCCCTGAGGCATCTGGTGGGGCCACTGTGTGATACAGGAAGCTGGACTAGATGGGCCTTTGGCCTGATCCAGCAATGCTCTTCATGTTCTTATGTTATGACAGCACATGGCGGGGACAGGGGAAAGAGAGGCAGGGTGAGTCTCTGGGAGAGACCAGGTCTGTGTTCGTTTTTCAGGTTCTAGCGTTAGGAGCGCTGGAGAGCGTTTTCCCCCTCTTCTAGCACGCTAGGGTCACGTTTATTTTTCACATTCTAGCGTACTCGCCATGCTAGCGATTTTGGGCTAATCGAAAATACGAGGAAGTGACATTTGTAGCAAATTGCTAATGTGGCAAGTATGCTAGAATGTGAAAAAAAGAACGCGACCTGAGCGTGCTGGAAGGAGAAAAAAACCTAGCTCTCCAGCGCTCCTAAAGCTTGAACCTGAAAAATGAGCGCAGCCTTGAACTGCGAGCTCGAAGCTAGAAAACATGGTAGCCTCATGCACCAATAGGAAGGCTGTTCGACTGCAAAGGAACTTGGGAGATGTAGTGCGAGGGATAAGGAAATAAGAGCGTTCTTTTTGATGAGGGCTTGTGTCATCAGGATTCATTCAAAACAGCTAAGGTGGCTCATCGTCATCTTCAGATTCCGCATCCAGCTCTTGTAAATCAATATTTAACGCTGCAAAAGCACCCTGAACTACACTAAGACGCTATCTTGTCGGTTTTTAATGAATCAGAATTCGAACATGCTAGAGGCATGCTAGAAATGTCCCACCTATTTTCTATTAGAAAAACGAACGCAGCCTGGGGCTGTGTTTGTTTTCCAACTTGGTACTAGCAGGAAGTGACGTCACTACTAGCATGCCTCTAGCATGCTTCTAGCTCGATTAAAAAAACAAAATGGCGTTGAACTGGTGTTTTCACGTGCATGGAAGTGGCCATGATCACAGTATGCATGGAGGCTGCCATGTTTAATTGCTTCGAGCTTGAAGGACAGATTGTCAGCTTCTAGCACACTCGCCATGCTTACAAACACATGACGTGAGCATGCTAGGAGGAGGAGATTAATACACCTCTCCAGCACTACTGATGCTGCCAGCTGAAAAACAAACGCAGCCTGCCTAGGTCTTGCGGCAACGACGGCTCAGCCTCCCCTGTGATTGCCTGCACAATGGGGTAGCCCCTGGCTTGACTGCCTTGCAGTGGCAGTGTGATGTCAACACATCACACCATACTTCTGGGTCTGCCTCCCCAGCCTTGGACCTCACCGCATGTCACTGGTTTGATGATGTTACAGAATGACCTGTTTGGAGGACTGGAGCTCACCTAGCTACTCCATCCCACCCCTTTAGCTCGCTACACAGACAGGTTTGGCTGCCCAGTCACTAGGCAAACGCCAATGTCATAGGAAGCATCAAAACTCCAGGAATGAGGAATGACGAGCACATCGCGGGTTCATAATACATCCTTCTCTCCCCAATGTACTTCCCCTTTCCCTTTTAAGGATATTTTTTTCTCTTCTTCTCTGTTCAGAGCAACTGCTTATGTTTCAAGCATAGCCGTAAGAATGCCTAAGAAACGTGGATTGCTTTTTTATTTTGATTCCCCTTCCCTGCCATAACAGGACAACATTATTTGGCGCACCCTCACCCAGTGGCGTAGCTGCGCCCCCACGAGGTTGGGGCGGCCCCCCCGATGCCCCCCAATAAAACTGTCAACATTTTTAGGTTTAGGTTTCTTTTTTCCTTTTTTTGCGTTTTTTTTTTACTGTTTTCCGGGTTTTTTTAATGTTAACGGGGCATCTCTCTCTCTCTCTCTCTCTCTCTCTCTCTCTCTCTCTCTCTCTCTCTCTCTCTCTCTGTGTGCTTTTTCCCCACTTAGCTTGTATATAGGAGCCGAATCGGAAGCTTCCAGTGACGTTCTTGTGCCTGCGCCTGGCGTGAACTCCGTAAAGCGCCTAGCAGCGCTTTCCACAGTTCACACAGGGGCAGAACATCGATTGGAAACTTCATCGCTTTGCGCATGCGCGAACCGTGGAAAGCGCTGCTGGGCGCTTTACTGAGTTCGCGCCCAGCGCAGGCAGAAGAACATCGCTGGAAGCTTCCGATTCGGCTCCTCTATACAAGCTAAGTGGGGAAAAAGCACGCACACACACACAGATGCCCCGTTAACACAGATGCCCCGGAAAACAGTTTAAAAAAACGCGAAAAAAGGAAAAACAAAACCGAAACTTAGGGATCCCCGCCCCTGGGGCCCTGTGCCCTGCGCCCGGGGGCCCCCCCCCACATCAGCCGACGCGTCTGCCCTCACCTCACTTTTTCTTTCCTTTTCCTTCCAAACCATTGGCCACTGCATAGGTTTGCAGCTTACGAAATAGATTGCCTCTGAATGCCCATGTTAATGGGTGTCTGAAAAGCAGACTTCGTAACAGACTGTCTGGAAGGGACAGAAAGCCACATCTAGTCCATCCCAAACTGGAACGGAAGAGAGACAGAGCAGAGGTTCTTTTCTTCCAGAGGAGAGGCCGTTTGGGAAGAGAGGTTCACCCTTCTCTAGATGGGGTTGCCCTCCCTCCCTGTGAGGGAAATGGTGCACATCTGGTCCTGTCTACTCAGAAGTAAGCCTCATTGTGTTCAATGAGGCTTACTTTACTTCTGAGACATGCCTAGGATGGTGCTCTAAGGCAGGGGTCACCAACCCCCAGTCCACAGCCCGGAACCGGTCTTTGGCCCATTAGGAACCGGGTCGCAGGCTGCGCGCTGAGCCTCCACGAGGGCTGCAGACCGTGGAAGGCAGTAGCATCACTCCAGAGGGGTCGGAGTGCTACGTTCCGCCGCGCTCTGACCCTCCATTACGAAGAGGCACAAAGCTGCCCCGCCCCCTCTCCTTCGGAGCCATTGAATGGCTCCGAAGGAGAGGGGGCGGGGCCGCCTCATGCCTCTTCGTAATGGAGGGTCGGAGAGCGGCGGAACTTAGTGCTCCGACCCCTGGAGCGACGCTACTGCGGCAGGGTAAGCCCCCAAAGGTTTTTCCCACCCACCAGTAGTTTTCTGCGCCTCTGGCGCCGCTCCGGGGGGGGGACTTGCGCGGGGGTCATTTTGCACTCCCCCCAGTACGCCACTGCCCCCCCCCCGATCCATGGAAAAAAATTCCACAAGGATACCGGTCCCTGACACCAAAAAGGTTGGGGACCGCTGCTCTAAGGATTTAACAAGCTATAACTGCCCACATTCCTTCTCCTAAAGGTCTAGGGGCCCACTCTGTCCCGGTTTGGATCTGGTAAGGGTATGTTAAAAGCATTGAACTAAAAACAAAATTTAACAAACTCACTTGAAAATTCAAACTGTTAACACTCACAAAAGGAATATAGGAAGGATAAGGTCTGCTTTTGTCCATCCCTTTACTGCTTTCTTTTATTCAACTGCACACACCAGTCCATCACATACATACAGACTCTCATCTCCTTGGTAAGAATGGAAAACATTCAGAGCCATGAAAATAAGCATGTGGGCCTGGGACATTTCTTCCCAGAGAAATATTTTTAAAGGAGCTGTTTTCTAGAAAACATTGTGTATGTTTAAAATAGCTCTTTGCTACATTTTAAGTATTGTGGATCAAGAACTGGATTACTTTTATCTCACAGTAAATTAACAGTACACTGCTATTCACGCTCACTGTCCAGTCCTAAGATCATGTAAAAATGTCTCGGTACACAACTTGCAGAGTATCCGATTGCCAGTTGCATTTGGAACTTCACAACAATAACTTTTATAAGTGCACACATATAGTCAGAAGTAGGCTGACCATATCCAAAAAGCGACAGGGTGCAGCTCATCATGGAAGGGTGCAACAAGCTAAAAGGTAAAGGTATCCCCTGACAATTAAGTCCAGTCGTGTCCGACTCTAGGGTGTGGTGCTCATATCCATTTCAAAGCTGAAGACACCTCCGTGGTCATGTGGCCGGCATGACTCTCCTTGCCGCAGCGCGTAGCATGCGGCTGGAACACGGAGCGCTGTTTACCTTCCCGCAAACAGTACCTATTTATCTACTCGCATTGACATGCTTTGGAACTGCTAGGTTGGCAGGAGCTGGCCAAGCAACGAGCGCTCACCCCGTTGCGGGAATCGAACTGCCGACCTTTCGATCGACAGCTGTCCCTTTCTGGATATGGTCAGCTAGTCGGAAGCTAATATTTAGGAGCATGTAAAAGAAATCTGCACTCTTTGACAGTGTACATTGAGACTGAAGCCTTCTGCAACATTGAAGGATAAGCAAAGTTCCATGCTTTCTTGCAGGGACTTGGTATTCCTCAGAAGATCTGCTGATCAGGCAGCAGGCTTATTAAATATTACTGGGTGAATAACATTATTTAAAATGCTTCCCCCCACATATTTAAATGGCAAAAATATATCCAATTTTCAAGAGCAATTACTGACCATGGAAGATAAGGAAGAATACAGATGGTACGTGAAAAGATTTTAATAGGAGTCAAAGAGAAATAAGGCCCACTACTATCTCATAAGGCCAGCGGGTGGCGCAGCGGGTTAAACCGCTGAACCATAAGCTGTCGATCGAAAGGTCGGCAGTTCGATTCCCGCGACGGGGTGAGCGCTCGTTGCTTGGCCAGCTCCTGCCAACCTAGCAGTTCCAAAGCATGTCAATGCGAGTAGATAAATAGGTACCGCTTGCGGGAAGGTAAACAGCGCTCCGTGTTCCAGCTGCATGCTATGCGCTGCGGCAAGGAGAGTCATGCCGGCCACATGACCACAGAGGCGTCTTCGGACAACGCTGGCTCTTCGGCTTTGAAATGGAGATGAGCACCACACCCCAGAGTCGGACACGACTGGACTTAATTGTCAGGGGATACCTTTACCTTTACTATCTCATAACATTTCATTTGCCACATTTTAAGAAAATCAAAAACATACAGGGATTTAGAAGAGATCTATAATGTTTTGCAGTGACTTTTCTGCCCACCTCCTCCCCCATTCCGCCCGCCAAGTTCATGTAAATAGATGTCACTCTACTTCTTTACACATGTCTGTTATTAAGGGTGAAATCCTGACTAAACATCCAGCGGGCGGCCCAGGGCCGCCCGCCAGATCTTATCCCGGCTCCAGGCCGCGCTGCTGCGGCCCGGATGTCTACTCTGGGAAGGGAAGTAAATCGGGGGTAGGCCCAATCGGCCTACTTGGATTTCTGCCAGGCAGCTAAATAGCTGGCAGAAGTAGGAGGCTGTGTAAGGGCCGAGCCAGCTCGGCGGGGACAGGGATATGGCAGACGCCATCCCCGCCCCATCCCAGGCCGGCTTGGCCAATGACCCCCGTCCCTCGCCACCCGGACCGCCCATGTGGCCGCCAGCGAGAGCCTTGCCTTCCCCTAGCGAACACATGGACATCCCGGCGATGAAGGACATCCCTTGCAAATAACTGTCTACATCACAGAACCAGGCAAAAGGACTTCAGCAAGGTGAGATCCTAGCCCCCTCGTGTTATTTTACTTGCATGATGCCTTCAAGAAAAAAAGGGGAGGTTAAAAGATGCAAGGCTTTTGCAAATTCCTGGATAGAGAATCTCGCTGGATTTCTCTCTCTCTCTCTCTCTCTCTCTCACACACACACACACACACACACACACACACACACACACACACACACAAACCCTCAATCACAGTTATAACTACTACCCCCAGGCATTCCCTAATTTCAATGCAGCTTGCTTTCCAGGATGTGTAGATATGCCGAACATTATTCAGAAGCCGTCTCTGCCTACGACCTGCTGCATCCTGCTCTTTGCCTACCTTTTGCTTGCATTCGGTAGGGAGAGGCCAGGTAGGGGTGGCTCTGGCAGGCAGGCACGCATTTCCACACCGACTGCCCTCTGGAGTGACTTTCCAGCAGGCCCCTTTTTGGAAGACTGGGGGGTTTCCCAGGCCTCCTCCGGGCTAGGGAAGGGCCCAGCCAGGTCAAGGTGGCTCTGGGGGCAAAGTGGCTCTGTCTTTCCCGCAACCACCACTGAACAAAAAGCAACCGCTGGTGTCGACTGCCCTACTGCAGCTGCGGCCAGCCCCACCTCTCCCATTCTCATTCCATTTGTAAATGCAGGCCCCGCCAAGGTACCAGAGGCCCCGAGCGAGCCGCCCATGCTCGCGTAGCTGCGCAAGGCACCTGGGATCCTCTGGCACGTCGGCAGGGCCTGTGCTTTTAAACACAAGTCCTGCTGAAGTGCCAAATAAATTGAGCGGCCTCGTGCACCTGCACGAGCAGAGAAAGGCACATGCAGGCGCGTGAGGCTGCCTGGGAACCTCTGAAGATTTGGTGGGGCCTGCGTTTTCCTGTTGAAGTGCCAAAGGTACCTAGTAACCTGGCGGCGATGGCGAGCACCGCGTCACCCCTCCCATGGCATCACCTGGTGCGGGGGACACACCCTGCACCCCCTCAGTGATGCCACTACTGCTGACGATACCCCAGGGCAAGGGAACAAATGTTCCCTTACCCTGAGGAGACCACTGGCAGCTGAAAATACCCTGCGGGATGCAGATGTAGCTGCACCGGATCTGCTGCAGCACCGTGCAGAGTTTTAGGTAGGGTTGGGCTGTGAGACTCCTTCAACACCCTGAAGAAAACTATCATAATATTAAACCACATGCAGCTACTGCTAGCTGCTGCTTTTTCTGGGCCCCAGTATTTGTCTAAAATAAAAATGATTTATGTCTTCCCCAACTAGCTGAAGTTTCTTACTTGGTCTCTTATTGCATTTCTCTCGTTATTTCAGCAGCATCAGATTGGAAGAAAGAGGTAGCAGGTTCATCGAAGCAAAGAGCCCACGCAGTAGACAGATAAATGCTCTGAGTGAAGAAAAAGCTTCACTTCAAGTGACACTCTTATGACCAGTCACAGAACTCACACAGGTGAGAAACGCTATATATGGCAAGAGTATGGAATAATCTCACTTTATGAGCCATCAGAGGACCCACACAGGGGAGAAACCCTATGCATGCCAGGAGTGTGGAAAGAGCTTCAGTTGCAGTAGCAGCCTTACAACCCACCAGAGAATGCACACAGGGGAGAAGCCCTATGCATGCCAGGAGTGTGGAAAGAGCTTCAGTTGCTGCAGCAGCCTTCTGAACCATCAAAAAATCCATACAGGGGAGAAACCGTATACGTGCCTGGAATGTGAAAAGAGCTTCATTTCGAGAAGCCGCCTTGGAATGCATCAGAAAACCCACTCAGGGGAGAAACCCTATACATGCCAGGAGTGCAGAAAGAGCTTCACTTTTAGCAACGACCTAACACGCCACCAGAGAATCCACACAGGGGAGAAACCTTATAAATGCCAGGAATGTGGAATGAGCTTCAGCTGCAATGGTGGCATTATAGCCCATCAGAGAACCCACACAGGGGAGAAACCTTACACATGCCAGGAGTGTGGAAAGAGCTTCAGTCACAATAGTGCACTTACTGTTCATCAGAGGACTCACACAGCAGAGGAACCTTATACATGCCAAGAATGCGGAAAGGGCTTCAAGCAGAGTGGTGTACTTAAAAGACATCAGAGAATTCACACACGGGAGAAACCGTATAAATGCCAGGAGTGTGGAAAGAGCTTCAGTCACAAAGGCAGCCTTACAGTCCACCAGAGAATGCACACAGGGGAGAAACCTTTTACGTGTCAGGCATGTGGAAAGAGCTTCAGTTGCAGCAGCAGTCTTACAACCCATCAGAGAACCCACTCAGGGGAGAAACCCCATACATGCCTAGAGTGTGGAAAGAGGTTCAGTTGCAGCAGCAAACTTACATCCCATCAGAGAACCCACTCAGGGGAGAAACCATATGCATGCCAGGAGTGTGGAAAGAGCTTCAGTTGCAGCAGCAGCCTTAGCAAGCATCATAAAATCCATACAGGGGAGAAACCCTATACATGCCAGGAATGTGGAAAGAGATTCAGTCGGAATGGTGTGCTTAAAATCCACATGAGAACTCACACAGGGGAGAAACCCTACACATGCCTGGAGTGTGGAAAGAGCTTCAGTCAGAGTGGTGATCTTACAAACCATCAGAGAATTCACACGGGTGAGACACCCTATACGTGTCAGGAGTGTGGAAGTAGCTTCAGTAGCAGCAGCAAGCTTTCATCCCATCAGAGAAGCCACTCAGGGGAGAAACCCTATACATGCCTAGAGTGTGGAAAGAGCTTCAGTTTCAGCAGCAGTCTTACAATCCATCAAAAAATCCATACGGGGGAGAAACCCTATACATGCCAGGAATGTGGTAAGAGCTTCATTTGCAGTAGCAGCCTTACAATCCATCAGAGAACCCACACAGGGGAGAAACGTTATACATGCCTAGAGTGTGGAAAGAGGTTCTGTCAGAGTAGTGAGCTTACAGTCCATCAGAGAACTCACACAGGGGAGAAACCCTATAAATGCATGGAGTGTGGAAAGCGATTCAGTAAGAGTGATCATCTTACAAAGCATCATAGAATTCACACAGGGGAGAAACCCTATACATGTCAGGATTGTGGAAAGAGCTTCAGTCGGTGTGGTGAATTTAAGATCCATCAGAGAACCCACACAGGGTAAGAACATAAGAAGAGCCCTGCTGGATCAGGCCAAAAGCCCATCTAGTCCAGCTTCCTGGGTCACACAGTGGCCCCACCAGATGCCTCAGGGAGCACAAGACAACAAGATAACCTGTTTCCCGTTGACACTCCCTTGCACCTGGCACAGAGAAAACCCACTTCTAAAAACCAGGAGGTTGCTTATGGCTTGTAACCTGTGATGGTCTTTTCCTCCATGAATCTGTCCAAACCCCTTTTAAAGGCATCTAGGCCAGATGCCATCACCACATCCTGTGGCAAGGAGTTCCACAGATGAATTACACGCTGGGTAAAGAAATATTTTCTTTTGTCTGTTCTAACTCTCCCTCCACTCAATTTTAGTACATGTCCCCTGGTTCTGGTGTTGTGCGAGAGGGAGAAGAATTTCCCTCTATCCACTCTCTCCATCCCATGCATAATTTTATAAGTCTCAATCATGTCCCCCCTCAGGCGCCTTTTTTCTAGGCTGAAAAGCCCCAGACGCTGTAGCCTTTCCTCATAAGGGAGATGCTCCACCCACGAATCATTTTGGTCGCTCTTTTCTGCACCTTTTCCAATTCAACTATATCCTTTTTGAGGTGTGGTGACCAGAACTGGACACAATACTCCAGATGTGGCCTTACCATCGATTTGTACAAAGGCAGAATGATATTGGCCGTTTTATTCTCAATCCCTTTTTTAATGATCCCGAGCATGGAATTGGCCTTCTTCACAGCCGCCGCACACTGGGTCGACACTTTCATCGACCTGTCCACCAGCACCCCAAGATGTCTCTCTTGATCCGTCACAGACAACTCAGAACCCATTAGCTTATATGTGAAATTTTGGTTTCTTGCCCCAATGTGCATCACTTTGCACTTACTTACATTGAAGCACATCTGCCATTTTGCTGCCCATTCTCCCAGTTTGGAGAGATTCTTCTGGAGCTCTTCACAATCCCTGCTGGTCTTCACCACCCGGAAAAGTTTAGTGTCATCTGCAAACTTGGCCACCTCACTGCCTATCCCCGACTCCAGGTCATTTATGAATAAGTTGAAAAGCCCCGGTCCCAAGACCGATCCTTGGGGCACACCGCTTTTCACCTCTCGCCATTGTGAAAATTTCCCATTGACTCCCACTCGCTGTTTCCTGGTCTTCAACCAGTTCCTAATCCACAAGAGGACCTGCCCTCTTATTCCCTGACTGTGGAGTTTTCTCAGGAGCCTTTCATGAGGGACCGTGTCAAACGCCTTCTGAAAATCCAGATATATAATATCCACGGGTTCGCTCGCATCCACATGCCTGTTGACCTTTTCAAAAATTCTAACAGGTTTGTGAGGCAAGACTTCCCCTTGCAGAAGCCATGCTGACTCTCCCTCAGCAGAGCTTGTTCTTCTATGTATTTTAAGATTTTATCCTTAATGAGACTTTCCACCATCTTCCCTGGAACAGATGTTAGGCTGACCGGCCTGTAGTTTCCCGGGTCCCCCCTCCTTCCTTTTTTAAAGATTGGCGTGACATTAGCTATCCTCCAATCCTCTGGCACAGTGGCCGTTTTAAGGGACAAGTTGCATATTATTGTCAAGAGGTCAGCAACTTCATTCTTGAGTTCCTTCAGAACTCTTGGGTGGATGCCATCCGGGCCTGGTGATTTATTGATCTTTATTTTGTCAATTAAGTCTGAGACGTCTTCTCTTTTAACCTCTATTTGACTTAATTCTTTAGTCAGGGGAGACCATTCCGGCAGCGGTATTTGCCCGAGGTCTTCTGCCGTGAAGACAGATGCAAAGAACTCATTTAATTTCTCTGCAGTCTCCAAGTCCCCTTTTATCACCCCTTTCTCTCCCTCACCATCCAGCGGACCAACCATTTCCCTGGCAGGTTTCCTGCTTCTAACATATTTGAAGAAGCTTTTATTATTCCCTTTTATATTGCCTGCCATACGTTCCTCAAAGTCTTTCTTGGCCTCCCGTATCATCTTTTTACATTTCTTTTTGCCACAGTTTGTGCTCCTGTTTGTTATCCTCATTAGGGCAAGACTTCCATTTACGGAAGGAAGCTTCCTTGCCTTTTATAGCCTCTCTAACTGTGCTTGTTAGCCATGCCGGCATCCTCCTGGACTTGGTCGAGCCCTTGCTCCTTTGTGGGATACACTCCCGCTGGGCCTCTATGACTGTTGTTTTAAACAGCCTCCATGCACTCTGGAGCGATTGGACTCTTTTTACCTTCCCTTTCAGCTTTTTTTTAACTAGTCTCCTCATTTTGGGGAAGTCTGCCCTTCGGAAGTCAAGGGGTTTTGTGCCAGATTTGCTCGGCACTCTCCCTCCGACATGCATGAATAGAAATCCTATACATGCCAGGAGTGTGGTAAGAGCTTCCACTGCAGAAAAAAACCTTACAGCCCATAATAGAACGCACCCAGGAGAGAGAACAAACGCAGGAGAGAAACCCTATACATGTCAAGAGTGAGGAAAGAGTTTTTCTGTGAATCTTACTGTGCATGTAAGGGAACATAGTGTAGTAGAGCAACCATACAAATGTTGAAAGTTGAGTTCCTGAAGGTTGAGCACATCCTAGAATTGATGTTTGAAAAATTCCTACCCTACTCTTTTACAGTGTACTGTTGAAATGTATATGAAGTAGTAATTTTCCTTTGTAAAGAATAAAGATTGTCAATGAATGCCCTGTTATGATTTCCTCGATACCATGGTCTGTGCCTTGCTCTTACTTTACTGAACTGGCACGAGTTGGGGATAAGCAGCGAGGTGACCAAGTTTGCAGATGACACTATACTTTTCCGGGTGGTGAAGACCAGCAGGGATTGTGAAGAGCTCCAGAAGGATCTCTCCAAACTGGTAGAATGGGCAGCAAAATGGCAGATGTGCTTCAATGTAAGTGTAAAGTGATGCACATTGAGGCAAGAAATCAAAACTTCTCATATACGCTAATGAGTTTTGAGCTGTCTGTGACAGATCAGGAGAGAGATCTTGGGGTACTGGTGGACAAGTCAATGAAAGTGTTGACCCAGGGGGACTTCCGGCTGGGAGGACATGGCTGGCTGACAACTCCGCCGATCGCTCTGTATTGACGGAGTACATCTGATGGACTTAATTCCTCTACCCCTGGATTAAAAGGGAGTACGAAGAGATAAACCACATTTCTTTCAATCGCCCTCATTCTGACACTTCAAGGCAAAGGCTCTGAAGGTTTGGGTTGTCGGTGAGGAAGAATTGGACTACCATCGAAGCTCCGTCCGCAGATGAAGATAAGCCAAGCCACCTCCGACATGCTTTGCTTTGCTTAAGCAAGAGGCGTAGAAATGATTTATGAGTTGAAGAAATTAGCCGAGATAAGAGTTAACGCTAAAAATAATACGTTGCGATAAGGCGAACTGAACATTCGAAAGTGAAAGTTGGAAAGACGAAATTAAAGTTACAATAGTGGTGAGTTTTATTGAATTATTTTTTTGTTTTGTACTTATGGAAGATTAAAACAGTAAGAAGGTTTTTTTTTTAATAGACTATTTCGGCAAGAGAAAATTGTCCGGGACTTTGTTGACATTCCTGACATTTTTGCTAAAAGAATATGAGCCCTTCCGTGTTAGAGTTCATGGATCCTGGCAATTAATCCTTCTGTTTCACGTCGTCGACCGCAGAAGTTTTTTATATTGCCTCTTCTTTTTTTTTAAGAGAAGAGAGATTGGCATCTGGTGAAAAAATTGCAACATGACTACAATATTGTCTTGTTTTAAGAAATGGGAACAAAGATTCGATGCAAAGATGACAATTTTGGAGGAAAATCTTCAGAATATGATTGCAGAACTGAAACAAGCAGGGAAGGAAGATGAATTAAAAGATTCTACGTCGGCCTCCCTTGCTCCCGATAAAGAGAAAGATTTATTGGAAGACACTGTAGCAAGAGTTAAACCAAGACTTGAGATAGAGCAGCAGAGTACTTTACTAAAAATGTTGAAGATTGTCTTTCGGGAGAGGAATATAGAAGACGTGAATGATCCTGTGGAAAAGATTGCAAAGTGGATACAATTTAAAAAACAAGGGACTTTTGGGAAAGATTCAAAGATGAAGAAGAGGAAGGAGAGGAAGAAGAGGAAGAGGAAGAAGAAGAGGAAGAAGAGGAAGGAGGAAGGGGAGGGATGGAAGGGGTAATGGCAAACTGTCAAAAATGTTTTATTATTAAGAAACAAATAGATATGACTTGTTTTTAAGGAACTTATATTAAGAGTGATGGAAAATTTTTGATGATGAATTAACACATTTGAAGACAAAAATGGGGTGACTTAATAAATTTAAAAATTTGAAGTGGAAGTTAAGACTTTTAGATGATAAAGGAAAGGTTAGTTAACCCTTTTGTGAATAAAAGAAAAATAATGTTTTATTATTTGAAAAGACTTAAGTAAGATGTGATTTGTTTTTAAGAATTTTATATAAAAAGGGGATATAGGTTTTTTTTTTAAAGAAACATTTGAAGGTTTTTATTTTAACACATTTGGAGAAAAATGGGGTGGCTTTATATATTAAAATATTTGAAGTGGGAATTAAGATTTTTGGATGATAAAAGAAAAGTTAGTTAATCTTTTTATGAATATTTGGATACCACTTATAGATTATTTAAGAGAGAGAGAGAGAGAGAGAGAGAGAGAGAGAGAGAGAGAGAGAGAGAGAGAGAGAGAGAGAGGAGTGATGAAGTGTGAATTTAATGAATAGTATATTAGAGATATAGGCTTAGTTAGATATTAGAAGTAGAAAATAGATAATAGTATACAAGTAGGATTTACTGCTTCGCGCTTGCTGTAATCTTTCGTAGTATGTTGTATTGTTTTGTTTTGTTTTTTGTTTTGTAGTTTATCAATAAAAATTAAATATATTAAAAAAAAAAGAAAGTGTTGACCCAGTGTGCGGCGGCTGTGAAGAAGGCCAATTCCATGCTTGGGATCATTAAAAAAGGGATTGAGAATAAAACAGCCAATATTATTATGCCATTGTACAAATTCATGGTAAGGCCACATCTGGAGTATTGTGTCCAGTTCTGGTCAGCACACCTCAAAAAGGATATACCGGTAGTTGAATTGGAAAAGGTGCAGAAAAGAGCGACCAGAATGATTGGTGGGCTGTGGCATCTCCCTTATGAGGAAAGACTACAGCATTTGGGGCTCTTCAGTCTAGAAAAAAGGCCCCTTAGAGGGGACATGATTGAGACGTATAAAATTAGGCATGGGATGGAGAGATTGGATGGAGAGAAGTTCATTTCCCTTTCTCACAACACTAGAATTAGGGGACATGCACTAAAATTGAGTGGAGGGAAAGTTAGAACAGACAAAAGGAAACATTTCTTCACCCAGCGTTTAATTAATCTGTGGAACTCCTTGCCACAGGATGTGGTGATGGTACCTGACTTTAGATGCCTTAAAAAGGGGATTGGATAGATTCAAGGAAAAGTCCATCACAAGTTGCAAGCCATAACTAAGCATCCTCCTGGCTTCCTCTGTATGCCAGGTGCAAGGGATAATTCGGTAATTCGGCATGCGCCACCGCCACTGATTATGCCTCCCTCCCTGGCCTGATCTGCCTTCCTCCCTGTCCCCATCAGTACCCCACTCCAGCCTCAGCACCAGCGGGCCTGCAGCATGCGTAAAGCAGCCTCCACCAGCGCAACATTAGTTACACCAGCGGGAGAGGGGGATAGGATTGGGCCATCGGAGAAATACAGGCCAGAACTGGCATTCAAGAAGAACAAATGGTAAAAGAACAAATAAATGAAGAAGAATGTCTCGAGTTAAGAATAAGAAATTACAGATTTAGGGGAGGTAGCAAGCTGTCTTCTTCCACCAAGCTGCAGCTAACAAACCAGCCAATGCTCTATGACAACTGGGCTTTCGGGGGGGGGGGGGAAACCAAGTCAAAATGCATGATCAGAATGTGCACCATTTCTGTCACAGGGAGGGCAACCCTGTAGCTGCAGGCCTGGGCTGATTCCATCTTTCTCCGCCGTTTGACCCCTCTTATTGGAAGCCTTCCACTTGCCCTGACCTTTTCTAGGGACCAGGCAGCTAGTTAGAAGAGAATGTCGCAAGATCAGACATCTCCGAGAGGCCTCTCCAGCCCCTATCGAAGGAAAGGGAGGGGGCCTGCTTGCCTCTCGCTTTTGGCTTTGGTTTCCTGTTTCAGAATGAATTATGTTAAGTGCCTATTCTTGCATATATAAAAGTACATAAACCTCACCCCTGCTTTGTCAAATCGTTCCTCTCTGTGGCCTGGAGAGCAGGGATCCGTGCGCACGTTAAAAATAAAAGAAATCCCTCTCTCTCCCTCAGGTTGATTTATTTAACTTTTGGGCACACACTCTCAGCCACCTGAAAGCTGACTGGCCATTGCCCACGGCTACATCTAGAGAAGGATGAACCTCTTTTCCCAAATAGCCTCTCCTCCAGACGAAAAGAACCTCTGCTCTGTCTCTTTTCAGTTCCAGTTTGTGATGGACTAAATGTGGCTTTCTGTCTCTTCCAGGCACCGGCACAGACTGTTACAAGGTCAGCTTTTCAGATACCCGTTAACCTTTATTAATATAGAGTTCAGTACTGAATTAAAAGACAGTGTAGCAGAATTTTAAGCAGATGATAATTAATAATGGAGAACCAGGAAAACTGGTAAACAAGGGAAAAGTATGAGTTTATTGTTACACAGCGCAGTGGACAGCACCCCAGGAGGGGATGCTGCCCCTTTGTTACAAGTGAACACACTTTTTATACCTTACAGAACTGACCATGATCAGGTGGGCATACAGGTCTTGAGGTGATTACTGATTTACATTTCTTAGGGACAATGAGAGGAGGTAGCTTTACAATAGAATCTGACACCTCATGATGGTCCCAGCCTTCCTATGGGGCTTAATTGAGTTAGTCCAAGGGAGTTCCTGGCTCCAGGAGCCAGCCTAATGTGTGTGCTATTCCAAAGAGGAGGGAGTGGTGGTTTATGCAAGAGTTCTCCCCATGGTAATGGGCAAACAGATGTGAATAAAACAATACCTAAAATTCTGCTTCAACAGCAAGATGCAAAATGCAATCAAAGAGCCAAGCATCTCTGTCTGCGATGACAGGGTTTCCCTTTTTATGTATTCCTGTTCAAAGCCAGCTACGTCACCCACCCACCCCATTCTACGTACATTTTCCCCCTTGCAAGTATAACAGAAAAACAAGAGCTTGGAAAGTCTGCAAGTTTCCCAAAAACACAGCCTTTAAACTGACAACCATACCTGTGAGTTAACAAAGGTCAGGTTCAACTGCATAAGCAGGAAGCTAGGATACTTTGAAGCCCATGCTCAGAGACGTGACAACGGTGGAGCGCGTGGTTCACTTGAACCAGGCGCTCAGCGGCGGAGCACGTGGAGCAGAAGCTCCAGGCGCTCGGGCGGGCGGGGCAGTCACCAACGCAAAGTGCCGCGTTGTGTCGGCCCTCCCTCCCTCCCTGGAGCCCGTTACGCTCCGAAATGAGGGCAACCGACATTTCTGCCCACGCTTTGATGCAGATTCACAAAACACAACCCCCCAACTCTGCAACAGGCTTCTGTTAAACCTTACAAGCTTCTAACACACCAACAACTCTGTTCCCACACTGTGGTGTTTTTTTTTGTCCCGTGAGAGTCATTATCCTTCGGTCCCCCTGGTCTGGATTTGGGCAGCCACACTTGGCAGCTGCCCCCGGTCTGGATGAAGACTGCTATGCCAGAAGGGGGCTATCAGCAAGCCCAAGGATTTGGTACTGCAGACCGAGGTTTTTTTTTCAGGGACATGTTTCTGACACCCACAGTTTGTGGTTGGAGCAAGTTAGCACAGGCGTTGAACTTTCAGTCAAGGTTTGCAGTGGATGTGGTCTTTGTTCTTGTTTTCAGTGAGCTACGTTACATAAGAACATAAGAAGAGCCCAGCTGCTGGATCAGGCCAAAGGCCCATCTAGTCCAGCTTCCTGTATCACACAGTGGCCCCACCAGATGCCTCAGGGAGCACACAAGACAACAAGATAACCTGTTTCCTGTTGTCACTCCCTTGCACCTGGCACAGATAACCTGTTTCCTGTTGTCACTCCCTTGCACCTGGCACAGAGAAAACCTACTTCTAAAGCCAGGAGGTAGCTTATGGCTTGTAACCTGTGATGGTCTTTTCTTCCATGAATCTGTCCAAACCCCTTTTAAAGGCATCTAGGCCAGGTGCCATCACCACATCCTGTGGCAAGGAGTTCCACAGATTACGGCAAGTCAAATATACGCAACAGTTTTTGAAGTTTGGAACGGTTTCAAGTTTATTCTGCAGAAGAGAGACAAGACCAGTCCACAAGGGCAAACAGGCACACATGTCTCTGGGCTTAGTTATTTATACATATATACAAGCAAGCAAGTTTCAGCCCATTTGGGGGGCTGAGCTCATTACACATAGTGGTCAGTGACATTCCCACCCATCCCTTTTTGGCTGGGTTGTTTAAATTCATCAGGCCCGCTTTCTATCCAGTAACAACCAGCTTTTTGGCCTTCTTTTGGTGTGGGAACTGCTGACTTTGCTTAAAGTTCTCCAGTTCTTGCTACCTGCTGCCTGGTTCTCATGCTAGTAGTCAGAAGCTATGTGTGTTTGTTGTTTGCACCCCAGGGGTACAAATTGGTTCAAGTGATTTCAGCTTGTTTGCGCGGTGGGCAGGACGTCAGGCCACATTGTGCCTTGGCCACTGGAAGCAAAGAAAAAGCTCGCAAATTGCAAGGGCACCAAAAAGAGCTCAAAGATGGTAAAACACACAGTACTGGTTCAAAAGGTAGATCTTTACTTTGCTAGCAAAGGACACACTTGACCACCCAAGCTGTGTAAAGTACATAGAAAATACAGGGACTCATATACATTCAGAATTACATTGGGAACCATGGATAGTATTGTTCATGAGAATGCATTTGAAAGGGGAACCAATGTACAGACGGATCCAAGAAAGTACATGTAAAACAACCAATAAGAATCTGGATTCAGACTTCCCGCCAATGACAACGTACAGTAACAGTTTGTAAAAGTGAACTAATGAATGGAAAGATCCTAATGTTACACCAATGAAAAGTGTTGTGCTTTGTGTGATTTAGGGTCCAATGGGGTTAGCCTTGCAAGTGTTGCAAGGTTCAGGTAATTGGATTATTTCCCCAGAGACAGTTTGCCTAAGGCAGTTGTTCCCAAACTGGGAGGCGTGGCTCCCAGGGGAGCCGCGGAAACTGGCCTGGGGAGCCGCAGAGTGCCACGGAATTTTTTCGGAAAACAGTGCAATGCCAATTGGCAGGCATCAACATAATGTAATGGGGAGCCATGGCCAATGGTTGCCAATGGTCAAGGAAGCCGCAGTTCAAAAATGTTTGGGAAACACTGGCCTAAGGTGAAGTAAGAGGGGTCCTGTTTTTGTGAATGGGGACGCATAAATATAGGCAGTTACACTGTGTAGCAATGATTTAGATACGACACAAAGATGATTGACACAAAAGAGTTGGTGCCTGGGTTACATTCATGGCACATAGAGACATTTGAGTTACATTGAGCAAGGACATCCCAATACAATGAACACTGATATGCAAGTAAATGGTTACAGTGTTGCAAAGTAGGCAGAGGAAATGCACACAGATCAAGATTGAATTTTCGTAGGAAAGTCAGGCAATAGGGGGTTGTCCCGGATCATCTGGCATTGTCTCTTCCTGCTTCCCAGGGGACATCAGGGTAAGGTGATGTCGGTCCCAAGAAACAGCACAGGATGGTATTGCAAGTGAATATTATAAAGTTATATTTATTATAACAGTCTTGCCCAAAGCACTCCCTGGCCAAGCTCTTGCTCTTCACTCTCACTTCTAGCCCCTCCTGAACCAGAGGTGAGGAGATTCTAACTTCCTCTGTTCCTTGCATCAGAGGGGGGGGGGCTTTCAGCCCACTTCTTATCGCTGAGCAAGATCCCTGGCCCTCTAGGAGTTACTCTCTGCCAGGCTGGTTGGTTATATCCATTGCCATGCCCTGGCAGGAGGATCATGTCCCTCCTGTGGTTGGACACATCCAGGGCAAGACCCCGAAGACTCTTAGAAAGAATCAGGAAATATAACTTCAAAACAATAGCCAGAAAACCCAAAAATAGCCTCCTCAAATGCCAGTACTGCAAAGGGCTGACACGCGTCTGCAATTAATCCGTGCTGTGCCGCTGAGGCTTGGATTTTAAAGTAGCATTCCTTGTAGGCATATATCTCGGCTATTTCTTGATGGATTTAGATGGGGTAAAAACTGAGGTGCTCAGGGGGAGGTGCTCTATGAGACAAAAATATGGGATGGGGGTTCCAATTACACACAACATGTTAGGGCAATGTTTCTCAAAGATCTCCCCATCCCTGTGAGGCAGCGGTGGCGGCGATCCTGTGGTTTGCGCCACCAGCAGGGGAAAATGTACTCTTTTTTTTAACGTACTGGGGGTCCTGGCGGGCTTCCGGAGGGTGTGGGGAGACCCGTAGCCCCCTGAGAAAGAGGGAAAGAGGCACTGCATTATTATACATTTATAGAGGACAGATGGATCAATCTATTAGACATGATGACTTAGTGGAGCCTCCACATTCAGAGGCAGTATACCAGTGAACATGCCAAAGGGCAACAGACTCTTGGTCCATCTAGTTCTGTGTGGTCAACACTGGCTGGCAGCAGTTCTTCAGAGTTTTCACCGAAACTGGGATCCTCTGCATGTTGTGTGTAACAGCTGGGCTGTAGCTTGTGCTCTGCCACTGAACTTCGGCCCCTCCTTGATCATAGCTGGCCCACGTGCAGGGCCAGCTAGACAGGCAGAGCTCAGGGGTCTCAATGCGTGGATGAGACACTGGTGTCAGGAGGAGGGGTTTAGGTTTGTTAGGCACTGGGACAGCACCAAATGCTGTCGCCTTTCCTCATAAGGGAGGTGCTCAAGCCCACAAATCATTTTGGTTGCTCTCTTCTGCACCTTTTCCAATTCAACTATATCCTTAATGATATGTGGCAACCAGAACTGTACACAATACTCCAGAGGTGGCCTTACCATCCATTTGTACAATGGCATAATAATATTGGTCATTTCATTCTCAATCCCCTTTTTAATGATCCCGAGCATGGAATTGGCCTTCTTCACAACCGCTACACACTGGGTCGACACCTTCATTGTGCTGTCCAACAGTACCCCAAGATCTCTCTCCTGATCCGTCACAGACAGCTCAGAACCCATGAGCGTGTATGTGAAGTTTTGATTTCTTTCCTCAATGTGCATCACTTTACACTTACTTACACTGAGGTGCAACTGCCATTTTGCTGTTCATTCTCCCAGTTTGGAGAGATCCTTCTGGAGCTCCTCACAATCCCAGCTGGTCTTCACAACCCGGAAAAGTTTAGTCTCTTCCGCAAACTTGGCCATCTTGCTGCTTATCCCCAACTTGTGCCAGTTCAGTAAAGTAAGAGCAAGATACAGTCCATGGTATCGAGGAAATCATAACAGGGCATTCATTGACAATATTTATTCTTTAAAAGGAAAATTACTACTTCATATACATTTCAACAGAACACTGTAAAAGAGTAGGGTAGGAATTTTTCAAACATCAATTCTTCGATGTGCTCAACTTTCAGGAACTCAACTTTCATTATTTGTATGGTTGCTCTACACTATGTTCCCTTTTATGCATATTAAGATTTGAGTGAACAGAAAAGTTCTTTCCTCACGTTTTAAAATGGGCCGTAAGGTTTCTTCTGCAGTGGAAGCTCTTACCTTACTCCTGGCATGTATAGGATTTCTCCCGTGTGGGTTCTCTGATGAATCTTAAATTCTCCACACCGACTGAAGCTCTTTCCACAATCCTGACATGTATAGGATTTCTCCCCTGTGTGAATTATATGATGGATCATAAGAGCACCACTCGTACTGAATCGCTTTCCACACTCCATGCATTTATAAGGTTTCTACCCTGTGTGAGTTCTCTGATGAACTGTAAGCTCACTACTCTGACAGAACCTCTTTCCACACTCTAGGCATGTATAACATTTCTCCCCTGTGTGGGTTCTCTGATGGATTGTAAGGCTGCTACTGCAAATGAAGCTCTTACCACATTCCTGGCATGTATAGGGTTTCTCCCCTGTATGGATTTTCTGATGCATTGTAAGACTGCTGCTGCAACTGAAGCACTTTCAACACTCCTGACATGCATAAGGTTTCTCCCCTGTGTGGATTCTCTGATGGGATGTAAGTTTGCTGCTGCAACTGAACCTCTTTCCACACTCTAGGCATGTATGGGGTTTCTCCCCTGAGTGGCCACCTCACAGCTTATCCCCAACTTGTGCCAGTTCAGTAAAGTAAGAGCAAGGCACAGACCATGGTATCGAGGAAATCATAACGGGGCATTCATTGACAATCTTTATTCTTTACAAAGGAAAATTACTACTTCATATACATTTCAACAGTACACTGTAAAAGAGTAGGGTAGGAATTTTTCAAACATCAATTCTAGGATGCGCTCAACCTTCAGGAACTCAACTTTCAACATTTGTATGGTTGCTCTACTACACTATGTTCCCTTATATCAGAGGTTCTCTAAGTGTGAGGCGCGACTCCCAAGTGCGTCATCGAAAGCAGCCAGGGGCGTCGCGTTAATCTTTTAATTAACACATATTCTTGCTTGCAAGAGAGAGAGAGAGCAAAAAGAAAGGTCCGGAAAAGCTGCCTTTTCACATCGGGTTACTCAAAGTTAATTTCAAAACACTTCAGGTTTGTTTGTCTTGTTTTTAACCACAGCTGAAGCCCGCTTATCTTATGTTAATCTTCTTTAACAAGTCGTTAAGTACTCAAGCTGAGCGAGAGAGCTGGAGACAGCAAGGTTGTCTCTTATGTTTGCAGATAAGGTATTTTCATTCAGGTTTCATTCAGACATTGCAATTGGCAAGTAAAGTATTTTCTTTCCCTTGAATGTTTTTAAGAAAGCAAACACAAAACAAATGCAAGAAATGCAATTGAAAATGGTGCAGAGCAGGTTCTGCTTTACATACAGTCTTTGCTTTCTATGTTTAGTTTGGTTGATTAATTATTAGGATTTCTCTCCTCCTTCCTTTCTGACCCACCTCTAAGTTAGTTCCCCAATCTATTTGCTGGGACAACCCCCCCCCCCCCCGGAAACTGCCAGGCAGTATAAGAATCTGTTTTTCTACCTAGAAAATCTAGAAGCTACCAAAAGGAGCTAGCTTTCTCTCTCTTTCTCTCTTGACTCCTGGCTTAGCTGCTGCTCAGCATAAGCATGGAAAATCCACTTTAGGGCTCATTTTGGGAATATACACATACATATACACATACATATAAGAAAGGGTGCCTCTGAGCATGTAAAGAATGCCTGTTTCTTCCATGCACTGTAATGGGGAGTCACGGCTAACGGTGAGGGAGGTCAAGGGAGCCGCGAGTCAAAAAAGTTTGGGAACCACTGCCTTATATGCACAGTAAGATTCACAGAAAAACTCTTTCCTCACTCTTGACATGTATAGGGTTTCTCTCCTGTGTTTGTTCTCTCTCCTGGGTGCGTTCTATTATGGGCCGTAAGGTTTTTTCTGCAGTGGAAGCTCTTATTATTATTATTAACAGTATTTATATACCGCTTTTCAACAAAAAGTTCACAAAGCGGTTCACAGACAAAATCAAATGATTAAATGGCTCCCTGTCCCCAAAGGGCTCACAATCTAAAAAAGATGCAGAAGACCACCAGCAAACAGCCACCAGAAAAGACACTGTGCTGGGGTGAAAGGGGAGCAGTTGCTCTCCCCCTGCTAAATATAAGAGGAGCACCAATTGAAAAAGTGCCTCTTGCCCAGTTAGCAGGGGCTCTTACCACACTCCTGGCGTGTATAGGATTTCTACCCTGTGTGGGTTCTCTGATGGATCTTAAATACACCACACCAATTGAAGCTCTTTCCACAATCCTGACATGTATAGGGTTTCTCCCCTGTGTGAATTCTATGATGGATCGTAAGATAAGCACTCATACTGAAGCTCTTTCCACACTCCATGCATTTATAAGGTTTCTCCCCTGTGTGAGTTCTCTGATGCCTTTTAAGTACACCACTCTGACAGAACCTCTTTCCACACTCTAGGCATGTATAACGTTTCTCCCCTGTGTGAGTTCTCTGATGAATTGTAAGACTGCTACTGCAAATGAAGCTCTTACCACACTCCTGGCATGCATAGTGTTTCTCCCCTGTATGGATTTTCTGATGCATTGTAAGACTGCTGCTGCAACTGAAGCTCTTCCCACACTCCTGACATGTATAAGGTTTCTCCCCTGTGTGCATTCTCTGGTGGACTGTAAGGCTGCCTTTCAAATTAAAGCTCCTTCCACACTGCTGGCATGCATATGGTTTCTCACCCGTGTGAATTCTCTGATGGATCGTAAGATGACCACTGTAACTGAAACACTTTCCACATTCCAGGCATGTATAGGGTTTCTCCCCTGTGTGAGTTCTCATATGGATTTTAAGTACACCATTCCGACTGAATCTCTTTCCACATTCCAGGCATGTATAGGGTTTCTCCCCTGTATGGATTTTATGATGCTTGCTAAGGCTGCTACTGCAACTGAAGCTCTTTCCACACTCCAGGCATGTATAGGGTTTCTCCCCTGTGTGGGTTCTCTCATGGGTCTTAAGACTGCTACTTTGACTAAAGCTCTTCCCACACTCCTGGCATGCATAGTGTTTCTCCCCTGCATGGGTTCTCTGATGGGTTGTAAGGCTGCGCCTGCAACTGAAGCTCTTTCCACATGCCTGACATGTATAAGGTTTCTCCCCTGTGTGCATTCTCTGGTGGAGTGTAAGGCTGCCTTTCAAATTAAACCTCTTTCCACACTCCTGGCATTTATATGGTTTCTCCCCTGTATGAATTATCTGATGTCTTTTAAGTACACCACTCTGCTTGAAGCCCTTTCCACATTCTTGGCATGTATAAGGTTCCTCTGCTGTGTGAGTTCTCTGATGGACAGTAAGGTTTGCGGTGCAACTGAAGCACTTTCCACATTCCTGGCATGTATACGGTTTCTCCCCTGTGTGAGTTCTCTGATGGATCATACATACACTATACCGACTGAAGCTCTTTCCACACTCCTGGCATTTATACGGTTTCTCCCCTGTGTGAATTCTCTGATGTCTTTTAAGTACACCACTCTGCTTGAAGCCCTTTCCACACTCCTGGCATGTATAAGTTTTCTCCCCTGTGTTCATTCCCTGATGGATTGTAAGACTTTTGCTCCAACTGAAGCTCTGTCCACTCTCCTTGCACGTATAGGGTTTCTGACCTGTGTGGGTTCTCTGATGGCTCATAAAGTGAGAATTCCGACTAACGTTTTTTCCACACTCTTGGCATATATATAGTGTTGCTCACTTGTGTGAGTTCTGTGATTGGTCGTAAGATTGTAACTTGAAATGAAGCTTTTTCTTTACTCAGAGGATTTATAGCCTCTCTTTACTGCGTGGGCTCTTTGCTTTGAAGAATGAACCTGCTGCCTTTCTTCCAATCTGATGCTGCTGAAATAACGAGAGAAATGCAGTAAGAAGAAACTTCAGCTAGTTGGGGAGGACATAAATCATTTTTATTTTTGACCACTACTGGGGCCGAGAATGGCTGCAGCAACCAGCACCTGCACGTGGCTTAATATTATCATCATATTCTTCAGGGGAGGTGAAGGAGTCTCACAGCCCAATCCTACCTAAATCTCTGCATGGTGCTGCAGCAGGTCCGGTGCAGCTACATCTGCATCCCGCAGGGTATTTTCAGCTGCCAGAGGTCTCCTCAGGGTAAGGGGACATTTGTCCCCTTGCCTTGGGGTATTGTCAGCAGCAGTGGCATCACTGAGGGGTGCAGGGTGTGTGTCCCGCACCAGATGACACCATGGGAGGGGTGACGCGGTGCTCGCCATCGCCACCTGGTCACTAGGTACCTTCGGCACTTCAGCAGAAAAACGCAGGTCCCACCAAATCTTCAGAGGTTCCCAGGCAGCCTCACGCGCCTGCATGTGCCTTTCTCTGCTCGTGCAGGTGCACGAGGCCGCTCAATTTATTTGGCACTTCAGCAGGATTTGTGTTTAAAAGCACAGGCCCTGCCGATGTGCCAGAGGTTCCCAGGTGCCTCGCGCAGCTACGCGAGCATGGGTGGCTCGCTTGGGGCCTGTGGTACCTTGGCGGGGCATGTGTTGACAAATGGAATGAGAACGGAAAAGGTGGGGCTGGCTGCAGCTGGAGCCGGGCAGTCGACACCAACGGTCCCTTTTTGTTCAGCTGTGGTTGTGGGAAAGACAGAGCCACTTTGCCCCCACAGCCACCTTGACCTGGCTGGGCCCTTCCCTAGCCCGGAGGAGGCCTGGGAAACCCCCCAGTCTTCCATAAAGGGGCCTGCTGGAAAGTCACTCCAGAGGGCAGTCGGTGTGGAAATGCGTGCCTGCCTGCCAGAGCCACCCCTACCTGGCCTCTCCCTACCGAATGCAGGCAAAAGGTAGGCAAAGAGCAGGATGCAGCAGGTCGTAGGCAGAGACGGCTTCTGAATAATGTTCAGCATAACTCAAGTACACCTCCTGGAAAGCAATCTCCACTGAAATTAGGGAATGCCTGGGGGTGGTAGTTACAACTGTGATTGAGGATTTTCTGTGTGTGTGTGTGTGTGTGTGTGTGTGTGTGTGTGTGTGTGTGTGTGTGTGTGTGTGTGTGTGTGTCTCTGTCTGTCTGTCTGTCAAATCCAGCGAGATTCTCTATCCAGGAATTTGCAAAAGCCTTGCATCTTTAACCTCCCCTTTTTTTCTTGAAGGCATCATGCAAGTAAAATAACACGAGGAGGCTAGGACCTCACCTTGCTGAAGAAGTCCTTTTGCCTGGTTCTGTGATGTAGACAGTTATTTACAGCGTGCCATGAGGCAGGTTTGTGCCTACGTTGGAGTAAGGGAGACCAGCACAAGGCCGGCTTCCCTCACTCCATCGCCGGGATGTCCATGCAGCTGCCAGAGGAAGGTAAGACTCCCGCTGGCGGCCGCATGGGCAGTCCGGGCGGTGGGCAATTGGCTAAGCCGGCCCGGGAGAGGGTGTGGATGGCGTCTGCCATATCCCCATCCCCATTGAGCCGGCTCGGCCGTTACATGGCCTCCTCCTAATAAATCCAAGGAGGCCGATTGGGCCTGCCCCCTTTTACAGCTGGGGTGCAGCAGCGTGGGCTGGAGCGGGGATAGGATCCGGCGGGCAGCCCTGGATTTCACCCTTAATAACAGACATGTGTAAAGAAGTAGGGTGACATCTATTTACGTGAGCTTGGCGGGCGGAATGGGGGAGGTGGGCAGAAAAGTCACTGCAAAACATTACAGATCTCTTCTAAAACCTTGCATGTTTTTGATTTTCTTAAAATGTGGCAAATGAAATGTTATGAGATAGTAGTGGGCCTTATTTCTCTTTGACTCCTATTAAAATCTTTTCACGTACCATCTGTATTCTTCCTTATCTTCCATGGTCAGTAATTGCTCTTGAAAATTGGATATATTTTTGCCATTTAAATATGTGGGGGGAAGCATTTTAAATAATGTTATTCACCCAGTAATATTTAATAAGCCTGCTGCCTGATCAGCAGATCTTCTGAGGAATACCAAGTCCCTGCAAGAAAGCATGGAACTTTGCTTATCCTTCAATGTTGCAGAAGGCTTCAGTCTGAATGTACACTGTCAAAGAGTGCAGATTTCCTTTAAATGCTCCCAAGTACAGGGGGCACCGGTATCCACTGATTCCTCAACTGCGGTTTCAATTATCCACGGTTGAGGAATCCGCCCGGCACCCTCCACAGCCCCCCCCCCCCCCGCACTTACTTTTAGCAGAAACCTCTGTTCTTTTCTTCAAAAGTTCCATCTGTTGTAGGCCTGACCAACTAGACTTAGGTAATAGCTAGAGTCTCATCAAGGTTGCAGAGACTCTAGCTATTAACTAAGTCTAGTTGGTCAGGCCTAAAACAGATGGAAACTCGGAACTTTTGAAGAAAAGAACGGAGGTTTCTTCTAAAAGTAAGTGCCTGGGGGGGCTGTGGAGGGCGCAGGGGGTCGCGCCCGCCCCCCGCATTTACTTTTAACGGAGAAAGCTCCGGTTTCTTCTTCAAAAGCCCTTTGTTGCAGGCCTTCTTCAAGGTTGCTGAGACACTCTAGCACCGAATACTTGTTGGTAAGAAGGCCTGCTGCATTCGGCTTTTGAAGAAAAAAAACGGAGCTTTCTCCGTTAAAAGTAAGTGCTTGGGGGGTTGTAGAGGGTGCAGGGGGTCGCGCAGGCCTGCGGGGGGGTCGCCCCCCCCTGAAAACCACGGAAATGGGCGTTCACCCATTTCTGTGGTTTCAGGTATCCATGGTGGGGGCTGGAACGTATCCCCTGTATTAGCTTCTGACTAGCTGACCATATCCAGAACGGGACAGGGTGCCTATACCTTTAACCATTGTAAGAAAAGGGAATTTGGGCAGGTGTAGCTTGTTGCACCCTTCCATGATGAGCTGCACCTGCCCAAATTCCAATGGTAAAAGTATAGGCACCCTGTCCCTTTTTGGATATGGTCAGCACTGGCGTCACTGCAGGGTGGGCGGAGCTCTGAATTCCGCCACAGTCAGACCCTCCGTTACACGGGAGCACGAAGCGCCCCCGCCCCCTCGCCTTTGGAGCAATTCAAGTCGGTGAAAGCACCAAGTACAGCGAGGGCGCTTTGTGCTCCCGTGTAACCAAGGGTCTGACTGCGGCGGAACTTAGAGCTCTGCCCCCCCCCTGCAGTGACGCCAGTGATGGTCAGCCTACTTTTGACTATATGTGTGCACTTATAAAGTTATTGTTGTGAAGTTCCAAATGCAACTGGCAATGAGATACTTTGCATGTTGTGTACGGAGACATTTTTACATGATCTTATGACTGGACAGTGAGCGTGAATAGCAATGTACTGTTAATTTACTGTGAGATAAATGTAATCCAGTTCTTGATCCACAATACTTAAAATGTAGCAAAGAACTATTTAAAAAACTCACACAATGTTTTAGAAAATAGCTCCTTTAAAGAAATGTCCCAGGCACACTCACATGCTTATTTTCATGGCTCTGAATATTTTCCATCCTTACCAGGATAAGGAGATCAGAGTCTGTCTGTATGTGACAGACTGGTGTGCGCAGTAGAATTAAAGAAAGCAGTAAAGGGAGGGACAAAAGCAATCCTCCTGATATTCCTTTTGTGAGTGTTAACAGTTTGAATTTTCAAGTGGGAGTTTGTTAAATTTTGTTTTTAGTTCAATGCTTTTAACATAGCCTTACCAGATCCAAACCGGGACAGAGTGGGCCCCTAGACCTTTAGGAGAAGGAATGTGGACAGGTATAGCTTGTTAAACCCTTAGAGCACCATCCTAGGCATGTCTCAGAAGTAAGCCTCATTGAACACAATGAGGCTTACTTCTGAGTAGACAGGACCAGATGTGCACCATTTCCGTCACAGGGAGGGAGGGCAACCCCATCTAGAGAAGGGTGAATCTCTCTTCCCAAACGGCCTCTCCTCCGGAAGAAAAGAACCTCTGCTCTGTCTCTCTTCCGTTCCAGTTTGGGATGGACTAAATGTGGCTTTCTGTCTCTTCCAGGCACCGGCACAGACAGTTATGAAGTCTGCTTTTGAGCTTCTCTTTTGTGCGTCGCTCCCGCACAAACTGCGGTTCTCCTTTGTTCAGAGACCATAAGTTTGAAATCACTGTTTTTAGTACCCTGACTAACAAGGGATTCATTCTCTGATTCTGGCGCCGAAAGTACAGGATTCTTTTCTAATTACTTCTACATGTGCAACGGATTCTTCAATCACAAGGGGCCGGAGAGACTTTACTCCAGAAAGCCATTGACCAGTCCTGGTCCCATTTAGCCCTGATCTTCTCGAAACTCTGTTACAGGTTTTCTCAAGTACACCAAAAGAATTCTTCGCTCCTGCAAATATGCACCCCACCCCCCGTCCAAAAAGTTTGATTGATTACCACCAGCAGCACCCCATCAATCATCATCATCATCATCATCACCCCTCTTCCCGCCACCACTTCCCCTCCCCCTCCTCACCTATCTGGCTTCTTAGGAAGCCAATCGGGTGGGCGAGGAGCTCAGGCAGACAGATCACAACTCCAGCCGCCTTCTCTCCTGCTCACGCTTCTTCACACCCAACTGTACGTTCATCCAACAAGCAAAACGCCAACGTGCCTTGTGACAAAGGCAGCGCCGCTCTGGGACTCGGAGGCGCCGCTGGAGAGACCGGAAAGCGGATCGGGGCCCGGGCTTCCTGCGCCGAGGCTGGAAACAGGCTGTTTGGGGTGAGGCTTCCTTCGTGCTGCTGCAGCAGGCGGCTCTGCTGCTAACAAGAGGCGCCTCCTCCTCCGCTTCCTCCTCCGCCCCTGGCAGCCCTGTGTCCGTCACGCAGCGCCCGCCTCACTCCCCGCCACAGCGTTTCCCAGGACATTCATTCCAGGCTCTGAGTCTTGCATCCCTGTGTTTCCATCCTGCTGTCACCGTAGTCATCCCGTTTCCTTTTTACGTGCTGATTTATTGCATTGTTTTGAACTGCTCCCCCCCCCACAACTGCACCGCAGTCCTTTTAAAAAGCAAAACAACAAGCTCTGCATGCCTGGTGCAAACGAGCACATTAGGGCTGATGTGCCCCCCCCCCAGGGTCTTCAGGCGCTTCTTGCAATTCTGTAGGCCTCTAAAGCTGAGAAAATGCTGAGAGTTTAATTTGGAGATCGCATAAATAAAACGAATGCCCTGAATAAGAAGTCATATTTGCGGGGACAAACGTGGAGCTGTAAATCGAGGGTGCTGCTGCTGCTAGCCCCTTGGATTCAGGCTGGCTCATGATCAAGGAGGGGCCGAAGTTCAGTGGCAGAGCACCAGCTACAGCCCAGCTGTTACACATACATGCAGAGGATACCAGTTTCGGTGAAAACTCTGGAGAACTGCTGCCAGCCAGTGTTGACCACACAGAACTGAATGGACTGTTGCCCTTTGGCATGTTCACTGGTATACTGCCTCTGAATGTGGAGGCTCTACTAAGTCATCATGTCTATAGGTTGATCCATCTTTAAATGTATAATATTGCAGTGCCTCTTTCCCTCTTTCTCAGGGGGCTCTGGGTCTCCCCACACCCTCTGGAAGCCCGAGTGGTACCCGCTCCTGCCTCTGGGTCAGGTGCCTGCTCACCGAATCTCCCGAGCTGAAATCACTAGCACCCTTGGGTGCTCACAACAGCAGTGCCTCTTTCCCTCTTTCTCAGGGGGCTACGGATCTCCCCACACCTTCTGGAAGCCCGCCTGGACCCCCTGTAAATTAAAAAAAGAGTACATTTTTCCCCTGCCAGTAGCACAACCCCCAGGATCGCCACCACCACTGTCTCACAGAGACGGGGAGATCTTTGAGAAACATTGCCCTAACACACACACAGCGTGTGACTAGCATGAGAACCAGGCAGCAGGTAGCAAGAACTGGAGAACTTTAAGCAAAGTCAGCAGTTTCCACACCAAAAGAAGGCCAAAAAGCTGGTTGTTACCAGATAGAAAGCGGCAGTGATGGGGACTCGAGTCAAATGACTCGACTCGCAAGTGTGACTTAGCCACTTTTTCCCTGACTCGTACTCATACTTGTACTTGTGACCCACTGACTCGCACTTGCACTCGCGACCCATGGGACTTGTACTTGACTTGCACTCGTGAGGGTAACGACTTGCCATTTCCAAGTCATTTTCCTTTAATGGCCGGCATCAACGCAGGCAGGCAGGCAGGCAGGCGCAGTGGAGGGCAGCAGGGAGGAAGGGTTTTCAAGGGGGTGGGAAAGCAAGCCTGGCTCTGAGCCCCCCCCCTTTTGTTGCTGTCCGTTTGCCATTGGCCACAACTCCGAGCGCGAGGGGTGGGGAGGAGTGAGGGAAGGCGAAGCTGCCGCAGCAGTTCCTCCTCATTGACCAAAACTCCGAGCCCAAGGGATGCTCGGCTCAGCAAGGGGAAGGTGCAGGGAGGGAATAATAAATGGTTTGAATGTAGACACGCTTGTTTTTCCCAAACCAGATGGGTGGTGACAAGACTGAGAGGTGAGGGAAAGGGCATAGGGGGAACCAAGTGGGTGCTTTAAAAGTCTCAGAGGTCCCCACACACACCCCACACACAGACACCCACCCACCCCATTTTCAGGGGAAAAAGCCATTTTCCCCAAAGTGACTCGACTCGTGACTTGTGACTCGTGGTTTCTGGCCTTACTCGTACTCGACTCTCACTCGTGCAAAAATGACTCGCACTTGACTCGTACTTGCCCCAAAATTTTGACACTGACTCGGACTCGGACTCGCACTCTTGCAAAAATGACTCGTACTCGCACTCGCACTCGTGACCTAGTTACTTAGATACATCCCTGGAAAGCGGGCCTGAAGAATTTTTAAAAAAACCAGCCAAAAAGGGATGGGTGTAGATAAGAATGAATGAATGGGTGGGAATGTCACTGACCACTATGTGTAATGAGCTCAGCCCCCCAAATGGGCTGAAACTTGCTTGCGTGTATATGACTATGTATAAATACGGTAACTAAGCCCAGAGACATGTGTGCCTGTTTGCCCTTGTGGACTGGTCTTGTCTCTCTTCTGCAGAATAAACTTGAAACCGTTCCAAACTTCAAAACCTGTTGCGTATTTGACTTGCCGCACCAGGGACGAACTCAGCCCACTAGGGGCTTTAGCAATTTGGCTAACACTCGTCTCAAACCAAGAGAAAACAGTTCTATGTTTTTCAAAGCTGTTAGAATCTCTAGTCCTAAACCAGATGCTTTATATGAATAAGGGCCAAATCCTATCCAACTTTCCCATGCTGATGCAGCCATGCCAACGGGCTGCGCGCTGCATCCTGCGATGGGGGGGGCAGTCACTGAGGCCTCCTCAAGGTAAGGGAACGTTTGTTACCTCACTCGGGGCTGCATTGTGGCTGCATCGGAGCTGGAAAGTTGGTTAGGATTGGGCCCTAAGTATCTAAGAACCTGAAGTAACGTATTTCATTACCTTTACCTCCTCAGCCTCAGTTTTTTTTATTCCTTATGCGCATCAATTTATCTTAATGGCAAGCAGCCTGGTTAGCAAAACATTTTGATTACAAAAGGAGCTTTTCTTTTACCTTGTAGCTGCACTCTGTTTACCAACCACTCCAAAAGAGACAGGAGTGTTGTTGAGGCCGTGTAAAACATACCTATTGCATATCCAGCAATGAGTTCCACATTACATGCTAGGTAAAGAAATATCTTCTTTTGCCTGTTCGGATTCTCCCTCCACTCAATTTTAGCGCATGTCCCCTAGTTCTAGTTTTGTGAGAGAGGGAAAAGAACTTCTTTCTATCCACTCTCTCCATCCCATGCATAGTTTTATACGTCTCACAGTGCAATCCTAACCAACTTTCCAGTGCTTTCCAGTGCTGGTGTAGCTTCCATGTGAGGGAACATTTCTTCCCTTACCTCGGGGCTGCATTGTGGCTGCACCAGCACTGGAAAGTTAGTTAGGATTGCACTGTCAATCATGTCACCCTTAGGCGCCTTTTTTCTAGACTGAAGAGCCCCAAATGCTGTAGCCTTTCCTCCTAAGAGAGGTGCGCCAGCCCACGAATCATTTTGGTTGCTTTCTTCTGCACCTTTTCCAATTCAAATATATCCTTTTTGATATGTGGCAACCAGAACTGTACACAATACTCCAGATGTGGCCTTACCATCGATTTGTACAATGGCATAATGATATTGGCCGTTTTATTCTCAATCCCTTTTTTAATGATCCCCAAGCATGGAATTGACCTTCTTCACAGCCGCCGCACACTGGGTCGACACTTTCATCGACCTGTCCACCAGCACCCCAAGATCCGTCCGTCACAGACAGCTCAGAACCCATTAGCGAATACGTGAAATTTTGGTTTCTTGCCCCAATGTGCATTACTTTGCACTTACTTACATTGAAGCGCATCTGCCATTTTGCTGCCCATTCTCCCAGTTTGGAGAGATCCTTCTGGAGCTCTTCACAATCCCTGCTGGTCTTCACCACCTGGAAATGTTTAGTCTCTTCTACAAACTTGGCCACCTCACAGCTTATCCCCAACTCGTGCCAGTTCAGTAAAGTAAGAGCAAGGCACAGACCATGGTATCGAGGAAATCATAACAGGGCATTCATTGACAATCTTTATTCTTTACAAAGGAAAATTACTACTTCATATACATTTCAACAGTACACTGTAAAAGAGTAGGGTAGGAATTTTTCAAACATCAATTCTAGGATGTGCTCAACCTTCAGGAACTCAACTTTCAACATTTGTATGGTTGCTCTACTACACTATGTTCCCTTATATGCACAGTAAGATTCACAGAAAAACTCTTTCCTCACTCTTGACATGTATAGGGTTTCTCCCCTGTGTGAATTCTATGATGGCTTGTAAGATGACCACTCTTACTGAATCGCTTTCCACACTCCATGCATTTATAGGGTTTCTCCCCTGTGTGAGTTCTCTGATGGATCTTAAATTCACCACACCGACTGAAGCTCTTTCCACAATCCTGACATGTATAGGGTTTCTCCCCTGTGTGAATTCTATGATGGCTTGTAAGATGACCACTCTTACTGAATCGCTTTCCACACTCCATGCATTTATAGGGTTTCTCCCCTGTGTGAGTTCTCTGATGGATCTTAAATTCACCACACCGACTGAAGCTCTTTCCACAATCCTGACATGTATAGGGTTTCTCCCCTGTGTGAATTCTATGATGCCTTGTAAGATGACCACTTTTACTGAATCGCTTTCCACACTCCATGCATTTATAGGGTTTCTCTCCTGTGTGAGTTCTCTGATGGACTGTAAGCTCACCACTCTGACAGAACCTCTTTCCACACTCCTGGCATGCATAGGGTTTCTCCCCTGTGTGGGTTTTCTCGTGGGTTTTAAGACTGGTACTCTGACTAAAGCTCTTCCCACACTCCTGGCATGCATAGTGTTTCTCCCCTGTATGGATTTTCTTATGCATTGTAAGACTGCTGCTGCAACTGAAGCTCTTTCCACACTCCTGACATGTATAAGGTTTCTCCCCTGTGTGGATTCTCTGGTGGATTGTAAGGCTGCTGCTGCAATTGAAGCTCCTTCCACACTGCTGGCATGTATAGGGTTTCTCACCTGTGTGAATTCTCTGATGGTTCGTAAGCAAAACACTCTGACCGAAACTCTTTCCACACTCCAGGCATGGATAGGGCTTCTCCCCTGTGTGAGTTCTCATATGGATTTTAAGTACACCATTCCGACTGAAGCTCTTTCCACATTCCTGACATGTATGGGGTTTCTCCCCTGTATGGATTTTATGATGCTTGCTAAGGCTGCCATTGCAACTGAAGCTCTTTCCACACTCCAGGCATGTATAGGGTTTTTCCCCTGAGTGGGTTCTCTTATGGATCAGAAGTATACCACTCCAACTGAAGCTCTTTCCACACTCCAGGCATGTATAGGGTTTCTCCCCTGCATGGGTTCTTTGATGGGATGTAAGGCTGCGGCCGCAACTGAAGCTCTTTCCACATGCCTGACATGTATAAGGTTTCTCCCCTGTGTGCATTCTCTGGTGGACTGTAAGGCTGCCTTTCAAATTAAAGCTCTTTCCACACTCCTGGCATTTATATGGTTTCTCCCCTGTGTGAATTCTCTGATGTCTTTTAAGTACACCACTCTGCTTGAAGCCCTTTCCACATTCTTGGCATGTATAAGGTTCCTCTGCTGTGTGAGTCCTCTGATGAGCAGTAAGTGCACTATTATGACTGAAGCTCTTTCCACACTCCTGGCATGTGTAAGGTTTCTCCCCTGTGTGGGTTCTCTGATGGGCTATAATGCCAGCATTCTGACTGAAGCTCATTCCACATTCCTGGCATTTATATGGTTTCTCCCCTGTGTGAGTTCTCTGATGCCTTTTAAGTACACCACTCTGACAGAACCTCTTTCCACACTCCTGGCATGCATAGGGTTTCTCCCCTGTGTGGGTTTTCTCGTGGGTTTTAAGATTGCTGCTGAAACTGAAGCTCTTTCCACACTCCTGACATGTATAAGGTTTCTCCCCTGTGTGGATTCTCTGGTGGGTTGTAAGGCTGCTGCTGCAATTGAAGCTCTTACCACATTTCTGGCATGTATAGGGTTTCTCCCCGGTATGGATTTTCTGATGGATTGTAAGACTGCTGCTGCAACTGAAGCTCTTCCCACACTCCTGCCATGTATATTGTTTCTCCCCTGTGTGCATTCTGTGGTGGACTGTAAGGCTGCCTTTCAAATTAAAGCTCTTTCCACACTCCTGGCATTTATATGGTTTCTCCCCTGTGTGAATTCTCTGATATCTTTTAAGTACACCACTCTGCTTGAAGCCCTTTCCACACTCTTGGCATGTATAAGGTTCCTCTGCTGTGTGAGTCCTCTGATGAGCAGTAAGTGCACTATTATGACTGAAGCTCTTTCCACACTCCTGGCATGTGTAAGGTTTCTCCCCTGTGTGGGTTCTCTGGTTGCGGATAAGGTCGCCGCTAAAAGTGAAGCTCTTTCCACACTCCTGGTATGCATAGGGTTTCTGGCCTGTGTGGGTCCTCTGATGGCTCATAAAGTGAGATTATTCCATACTCTTGCCATATATAGCATTTCTCACTTGTGTGAGTTCTGTGATTGGTCGTACGATTGTCAATTGAAGTGAAGCTTTTTCTTCACTCAGAGGATTTATAGCATTTCTCTACTGTGTGGGTCTTTCTTCGAAGAATGAACCTGCTGCCTCTTTCTTCCAATCTGATGCTGCTGAAATAACAAGAGAAATGCAATAAGAGACCAAAGGAAGAAACTCCAGCTAGTTGGGGAAATTTTTATTTTTGACCAGTACTGGGGCTGCTACCAAAATTGCCAAATATTATTATGGGGAGTAGCTTTTAAATATGGCAATTTGTTTATGAGCAGGTTTAGACCAACTATACCAGAGTCCAGCCCCCAGAGTACAGTTTTAAATAAGCTTGAGGGCACATGTGCTTGCTTTCAATATTTACTAGATAGTTCAGTCATACACACACACACACACACACACACACACACACACACACACACACACACACAATGTACAGAGCTAGGAAACGTACCGTATTTTTTGCACGATAAGACGCACCAGGCCATAAAATGCACTTAGGTTTTAGTGGAAGAAAACAAGAAAACAGTTTTTCCCCTGTGTGAGTTCTGTGATGAGTCGTAAGGTTGCCACTGCAAGTGAAGCTAATTCCACACTCAGCGCATTTATAGCCTCTCTCTACTGCGTGGGCTCTTTGCTTTGAAGAATGAACCTGCTGCCTGTTTCTTCCAATCTGATTCCAAACTGTTGCTGCTGAAATAATGAGAGAAATGCAATAAGAGACCAAAAGAAGAAACTCCAGCTAGTTGGGGAAGACATAAATCATTTTTATTTTTGACCACTACTGGGGCCAAGAAAGGCTGCAGCAACCAGCACCTGCACGTGGCTTAATATTATCATCATAATCTTCAGCGGAGGGGAAGGAGTCTCACAGTCCAATCCTACGTTTTCTCCCCTGTGTTCATTCTCTGATGGATTGTAAGACTTTTGCTCCAACTGAAGCACTTTCCACTCTCCTTGCACGTATAGGGTTTCTGGCCTGTGTGTGGGTTCTCTGATGGCTCATAAAGTGATGTAGCACGGCGAGTCCAAAACACGCAAACAACCAATGTGTCAATAACCAGTCTGTATTCTGACACATCGTTTGTTTGCGTGTTTTGGACTCGCCGTGCTACATTTCTTGGTGCCGTGATAGCTCGGATTGGACCAGCGCCTTGGCGCTGCGGAGCCCGTCCTCGGATCGCCCAAAGCCCGGACAGAGCCTCTCTAACTCAAAGGCGCCTCAAGCCGCTTAGGCTTGGAGAAGGACAGGATCGGTCTGTGGTTGCGGACGGAACGAAGCCGGAACCTCTGAGGTGTGTCAGAATCGGAACATAGAAGACGTCTGAGGGTAAAGTATATATAGTGAAGGGACCTTCCCGTTAAGAGGGGGAAAAGGAGAGCCTGATCACCTCTCAAGGGTACGTTGGCCACTGGTTAACGTAAGCCCAGGGCACGTTGGCACAACGAGAGAGGACTGCGAGTCGCTCGGTCAACGTGAGCCCAGTAAGGAAATGGGGAAGGGCTTTCTGAAGTGTGAGTGTTGAAGGTGTGGAGGCATTTGTGGACCTGCAGTTCTCCTATCCAGCCGTCGAGTTTCCGGTGGACGGAGTCAGGATAAGCAGATTGCCTCAAAGCGTGTGTGCCCTTCTATGTTCGGACAGTTGGACCCCTTTACCAACTGCCCTTCCTTTTCCCTTTTGTGTCTCTGTCTTGTGATTAAGTCATGGGTGGGAGTGAGACTCATCCAGTTTACATGTAGTCTGTTGGATTACATGGTGAAAAATCTTTACAGTGAGAGTGTAGGATTTTCTAAGCAACAAGATTAAGGTATCACCCTGTACCCTGAAATATAAGATTCAGGTAGTATAGTGTACATGTTAAAAGTCCAGAAATCTAAGAAACCCGAGAAGTCCAGCTCCTTTGGGAGATCAGACCAAGTAAAACAGAAGAAGAAACCTTTTTAGTCCTTCAGGGACTCCCAGATAAGAAATGAACTTGCCACTTTTGAGTACATCTGCCCCAACACAAGTAGTAATGACAGTACAACATGGGCAAGTTCAACAACCACCAGCAGAAGCTGATGGCCCTACAGTCCCCTGCATAGTACAAGCAAGTCCGAAAGGGGGGGGGCCCTCTACTGACCTACAAGGTCCTCAAGAAACACAGAATTCATCAGATCCAAATGCATTGAAGAAATGCCAGGAAGTCCAAGAGTTCCTAGAAAAGAGTCAAAAGATGACAGAACAGATTGAAATTCAATTTCAGACGATGCAGAAAGAAAAATCACAACGCAGAATACTAGAGAAGAAACAAGTGAAAAGGTGACGATAGTCCAATTGCCAGTCATGCCAGACGAAGGACAAAAGAACGATCTCTACAAGCACCATTGCAGAGATGACGAGAAAAAGAAGAAAAGGGAGAGTTTCACAAAGAGAGGAAGAAAATAAGGAAGAAGATCCATAGATGGAAGACCCAGAGGACGCGTGGAAGAGAGACAATATGTGTATCAACTTTTTTCCAGGACAACGGAAATTTTTTGAAATTAGCTGACATAAACCAAGGCATGTAGGACGAGGCAGCTCTCTAGGGCCTTGTCATCAATAAGCACTAGGGAACCTTTGATCCTGATCACATGACACACATATATATAGGTATTAACTAAAAGATGCAAGTAAACTTATGTGAGCCTGAGTGCCTGAAACCCATGGTGGCTGTAAAGTAAGTCACAAGCTACAATTTCTTTTGTTGGAAATGAAATCAGAATCCAAACACCTCAGCAACGTAGAATCACAATGCCCAGAGAGAATGTCAGAAGATGCATTTGTTTCCTAGGTGAAGAAAAGTCTGTCAGCCAACCCCTGGGTTATAAGTCTCAGCCGAAATATGGACAGACAAGTCCACCAGAGATGGCCCAATCATCATAAAAGGAAGCCCAGAGCCCGAAATACCAGATGGGGAGAGACGCAGAATCCTGTTTCACCTGCAAAGACTCAGGCTGCAATCCCATTCACTTTCCTGGAAGTAGGCACCACTGAACACAATGAGACGTATTTCTGAATAGACAGACATAGGATTGTGCTGTCAGAGAAGGGAAGATTATATACATCCCTGCAGATCTCAGTAGAACACACCAGTAAAGCCAGCCAATCTTCGCCTGTATTCCTGAGAACCCCTATTCAGCGAAAGCAGCAAAATACCTGGTCAAGGCTTCCCCGAAGATTCAAATATAGCCCAGTCTTTTTGGACAAGTCTGGACTAGAGACCGAAGGAGAAGGACAGTCCATCGGGTGCCCATCAAGATAGAGCTTTCCCCCAGGAAAAGCCCCATCCGAATTCCACAGAGACCCATGTGAAAAAAGAGCCCATGTAAGTCCTTTTGCTTCAAAGATTGGCTGGTGGCAGCCTGAAAGAATGCCTGAAACCTACAGTTAATGTATACACCAGACATGCAGTACCCACAGCCTGCTAGCAAAAATACCAAGTAAAACTTTTAGAAAACTTAAAAAAAGAGACTACAGACTTGTACCACTGCAAAAAGCCAAGTGTTGAGAAGAGGACAAAGAAATGCACAAAGATTGCATCATCACCTCATAACTACACGCTGATGAACATGGAAGGGTGACAGAAGATAAGCCCCTCTGGATTGTAAGCCAGTGTGAGACGTTATGAACCAGAGTGATACGAGGAAAGATGGACAAAGGAGGGTGGAGCAAGGTGAGCCCCCCTAAAGTGTATACGTTGTGGGCCAGCATGAGACGATGGAAGAAAAAGAGAGCCCCCTAGAACCTCAGCAGTCAGCACCTATGGAAAATGTTTGCCAGCATTTAGAAGAAAAACCATATCTCAAACCCAAACCTGCATTGTATTGTCCACGCTTGGTCGCTCAATGGGACATTGAAGTCACAAATCAGAGAGCGCAATGAGCATTGTTCTCATGTTCTTTTATACTTTGCAAAGCTGTTACAAAAAGGCAAGGAAGCGTGTCACTGTCCAAGAGACATTCTATCCTTACATTGGTTGCAGCCTTGTTACTAGGCAGAAGGGTTAACGCAAGGTAGAGAGAAGTTAAGAAATTTCTGTAGTTTACCACTTAAGCTACGAGCCTAAACGTTATGCTTCTGTTACACATTTCCTCTTGCAGGAGCTGACAGGTACAGTGTAGGCTTTGTGGTTAGCTACACTTCCTCTTGCAGAAACCAAGTGTCTGTTAATATGTCTCTCTATCTCTGCTTAGAAGCAGGTTCTGAATAGGTACGTTATGCAGCACACTACAATAAGGAAAGTACTCTTAACATGCTCAGGAGCTGGTGCACCCATCAGTGAGAATTCCAACTAACGTTTTTTCCACACCCTTGGCATATATATAGGGTTTCTCACTTGTGTGAGTTCTGTGATTGGTCATAAGATTGTCACTTGAAGTGAAGCTTTTTCTTCACTCTCTACTGCGTGGATTTATAGCCTCTCTCTACTGCGTGGTCTCTTTGCTTCGAAGAATGAACCTGCTGCCTCTTTCTTCCAATCTGATGCTGCCGAAATAATGAGAGAAACGCAATAAGAAGAAACTCCAGCTAGTTGGGGAAGACATAAATCATTTTTATTTTTGACCACTACTGGGGCCAAGAAAGGCTGCAGCAACCAGCACCTGCACGTGGCTTAATATTATCATCATATTCTTCAGGGGAGGCGAAGGAGTCTCACAGCCCAATCCTACCTAAATCTCTGCATGGTGCTGCAGCAGGTCCGGTGCAGCTACATCTGCATCCCGCAGGGTATTTTCAGCTGCCAGAGGTCTCCTCAGGGTAAGGGGACATTTGTCCCCTTGCCTTGGGGTATTGTCAGCAGCAGTGGCATCACTGAGGGGTGCAGGGTGTGTGTCCCGCACCAGATGACACCATGGGAGGGGTGACGCGGTGCTCGCCATCGCCACCTGGTCACTAGGTACCTTCGGCACTTCAGCAGAAAAACGCAGGTCCCACCAAATCTTCAGAGGTTCCCAGGCAGCCTCACGCGCCTGCATGTGCCTTTCTCTGCTCGTGCAGGTGCACGAGGCCGCTCAATTTATTTGGCACTTCAGCAGGACTTGTGTTTAAAAGCACAGGCCCTGCCGACGTGCCAGAGGATCCCAGGTGCCTTGCGCAGCTACGCGAGCATGGGCAGCTCGCTCGGGGCCCCTGGTACATTGGCGGGGCCTGCATTTACAAATGGAATGAGAACGGGAGAGGTGGGGCTGGCTGCAGCTGGAGTAGGGCAGTCGACACCAGCGGTTGCTTTTTGTTCAGCGGTGGTTGCGGGAAAGACAGAGCCACTTTGCCCCCAGAGCCACCTTGACCTGGCTGGGCCCTTCCCTAGCCCAGAGGAGGCCTGGGAAACCCCCCAGTCTTCCAAAAAGGGGCCTGCTGGAAAGTCCCTCCAGACGGCAATCGGTGTGGTAGTGCGTGCCCGCCTGCCAGAGCGGTGGTAGTTATAACTGTGATTGAGGATTTGTGTCTGTCTGTCTGTCAAATCCAGCGAGATTCTCTAGTCAGGAATTTGCAAAAGCCTTGCATCTTTTAACCCCCCTTTTTTCTTGAAGGCATCATGAAAGTAAAATAACCTTGCTGAAATTACTTTGCCTGGTTCTGTGATGTAGACAGTTATTTACAGCGAAATCATGTTGAAGTTTCCGGCGCCGGAGCGAGCGCTCCGGCAGCTGTCTCAAACATGCCATAAGGCACGTTTGCGCCTACTTTGGCGCAAGGCCTCCCTCACTCCGCCGGGATGTCCATGCGGCCGCCAGAGGAAGGTAAGGTTCCCGCTGGCGACCGCATGGGCGGTCCGGGCGGCGAGGGAGAGGGGCCATTGGCCAAGCCGGCCCAAGAGGGGTGAGGATGGCGTCTGCCATATCCCTGTCCCTGCCGAGCCGGCTCGGCCGTTACACTGCCTGGCAGAAATCCGAGAATGCCGATTGGGCCTGCCCCGATTTACACCTGGGGAAGGGGATGAACGTCCCCTTCCCCGAGTAGACCTCCGGGCCGCAGCAGCTAGAGCAAGGTTGCAGAGACTCTAGCTATTAACTAAGTCTAGTTGGTCAGGCCTAAAACAGATGGAAACTCGGAACTTTTGAAGAAAAGAACGGAGGTTTCTGCTAAAAGTAAGTGCCTGGGGGGGGCTGTGGAGGGCGCAGGGGGTCGCGCCCGCCCCTCGCACTTACTTTTAACGGAGAAAGCTCCGGTTTCTTCTTCAAAAGCCCTTTGTTGCAGGCCTTCTTCAAGGTTGCTGAGACACTCTAGCACCGAATACTTGTTGGTAAGAAGGCCTGCTGCATTTGGCTTTTGAAGAAAAAAAACGGAGCTTTCTCCGTTAAAAGTAAGTGCTTGGGGGGTTGTAGAGGGTGCAGGGGGTCGCGCAGGCCTGCGGGGGGGGGTCGGCCCCCCCCTGAAAACCACGGAAATGGGCGTTCACCCATTTCTGTGGTTTCAGGTATCCATGGTGGGGGCTGGAACGTATCCCCTGTATTAGCTTCTGACTAGCTGACCATATCCAGAACGGGACAGGGTGCCTATACCTTTAACCATTGTAAGAAAAGGGAATTTGGGCAGGTGTAGCTTGTTGCACCCTTCCATGATGAGCTGCACCTGCCCAAATTCCAATGGTAAAAGTATAGGCACCCTGTCCCTTTTTGGATATGGTCAGCACTGGCGTCACTGCAGGGTGGGCGGAGCTCTGAATTCCGCCACAGTCAGACCCTCCGTTACACGGGAGCACGAAGCGCCCCCGCCCCCTCGCCTTTGGAGCAATTCAAGTCGGTGAAAGCACCAAGTACAGCGAGGGCGCTTTGTGCTCCCGTGTAACCAAGGGTCTGACTGCGGCGGAACTTAGAGCTCTGCCCCCCCCCTGCAGTGACGCCAGTGATGGTCAGCCTACTTTTGACTATATGTGTGCACTTATAAAGTTATTGTTGTGAAGTTCCAAATGCAACTGGCAATGAGATACTTTGCATGTTGTGTACGGAGACATTTTTACATGATCTTATGACTGGACAGTGAGCGTGAATAGCAATGTACTGTTAATTTACTGTGAGATAAATGTAATCCAGTTCTTGATCCACAATACTTAAAATGTAGCAAAGAACTATTTAAAAAACTCACACAATGTTTTAGAAAATAGCTCCTTTAAAGAAATGTCCCAGGCACACTCACATGCTTATTTTCATGGCTCTGAATATTTTCCATCCTTACCAGGATAAGGAGATCAGAGTCTGTCTGTATGTGACAGACTGGTGTGCGCAGTAGAATTAAAGAAAGCAGTAAAGGGAGGGACAAAAGCAATCCTCCTGATATTCCTTTTGTGAGTGTTAACAGTTTGAATTTTCAAGTGGGAGTTTGTTAAATTTTGTTTTTAGTTCAATGCTTTTAACATAGCCTTACCAGATCCAAACCGGGACAGAGTGGGCCCCTAGACCTTTAGGAGAAGGAATGTGGACAGGTATAGCTTGTTAAACCCTTAGAGCACCATCCTAGGCATGTCTCAGAAGTAAGCCTCATTGAACACAATGAGGCTTACTTCTGAGTAGACAGGACCAGATGTGCACCATTTCCGTCACAGGGAGGGAGGGCAACCCCATCTAGAGAAGGGTGAATCTCTCTTCCCAAACGGCCTCTCCTCCGGAAGAAAAGAACCTCTGCTCTGTCTCTCTTCCGTTCCAGTTTGGGATGGACTAAATGTGGCTTTCTGTCTCTTCCAGGCACCGGCACAGACAGTTATGAAGTCTGCTTTTGAGCTTCTCTTTTGTGCGTCGCTCCCGCACAAACTGCGGTTCTCCTTTGTTCAGAGACCATAAGTTTGAAATCACTGTTTTTAGTACCCTGACTAACAAGGGATTCATTGTCTGATTCTGGCGCCGAAAGTACAGGATTCTTTTCTAATTACTTCTACGTGTGCAACGGATTCTTCAATCACAAGGGGCCGGAGAGACTTTACTCAAGAAAGCCATTGACCAGTCCTGGTCCCATTTAGCCCTGATCTTCTCGAAACTCTTGGCATATTGTTTTCTCAAGTACACCAAAAGGATTCTTCGCTCCTGCAAATATGCACCCCACCCCACCCGTCCAAAAAGTTTGATTGATTACCACCAGCAGCACCCCGTCAATCATCATCATCATCATCATCACCCCTCTTCCCGCCACCACTTCCCCTTCCCCCTCCCCCTCCTCACCTATCTGGCTGCTTAGGAAGCCAGTCAGGTGGGCGAGGAGCTCAGGCAGGCAGATCACAACTCCAGCCGCCTTCTGCTCACGCTTCTTCACACCCAACTGTACGTTCATCCAACCAGCAAAACGCCAACGTGCCTTGTGACAAAGGCAGCGCCGCTCTTAGAGGCGCCACTGGAGAGACCGGAAAGCGGATCGGGCTTCCTGCGCCAAGGCTGGAAACAGGCTGTTTGGGGTGAGGCTTCCTTCGTGCTGCTGCAGCAGGCGGCTCTGCTAACAAGAGGCGCCTCCTCCTCCGCTTCCTCCTCCGCCCCTGGCAGCCCTGTGTCCGTCACGCAGCGCCCGCCTCACTCCCCGCCACAGCGTTTCCCAGGACATTCATTCCAGGCTCTGAGTCTTGCATCCCTGTGTTTCCATCCTGCTGTCACCGTAGTCATCCCGTTTCCTTTTTACGTGCTGATTTATTGCATTGTTTTGAACTGCTCCCCCCCCCACAACTGCACCGCAGTCCTTTTAAAAAGCAAAACAACAAGCTCTGCATGCCTGGTGCAAATGAGCACATCAGGGCTGATGTGGGCCCCCCCCCCCAGGGTCCTCAGGCGCTTCTTGCAATTCTGTAGGCCTCTAAAGCTGAGAAAATGCTGAGAGTTTAATTTGGAGATCGCATAAATAAAACGAATGCCCATTATAATAAGTCATATTTACGGGGACAAACGTGGAGCTGTAAATCTAGGGTGTTGCTGCTGCTAGCCCCTTGGATTCAGGCTGGCTCATGATCAAGGAGGGGCCGAAGTTCAGTGGCAGAGCACAAGCTACAGCCCAGCTGTTACACATACATGCAGACAGAGGATACCAGTTTTGGTGAAAACTCTGGAGAACTGCTGCCAGCCAGTGTTGACCACACAGAACTGAATGGACTGTTGCCCTTTGGCATGTTTACTGGTATACTGCCTCTGAATGTGGAGGCTCTACTAAGTCATCATGTCTATAGGTTGATCCATCTTTAAATGTATAATATTGCAGTGCCTCTTTCCCTCTTTCTCAGGGGGCTCTGGGTCTCCACACACCCTCTGGAAGCCCGCCAGGACCCCCTGTAAATTAAAAAAGAGTACATTTTTCCCCTGCCGGTAGCACAACCCCCAGGATCGCCACCACCACCGTCTCACAGGGACGGGGAGATCTTTGAGAAACATTGCCCTAACACACACACAGCTTGTGACTAGCATGAGAACCAGGCAGCAGGTAGCGAGAACTGGAGAACTTTAAGCAAAGTCAGCAGTTCCCACACCAAAAGAAGGCCAAAAAGCTGGTTGTTACCGGATAGAAAGCGGGCCTGAAGAATTAAAAAAAAACCCAGCCAAAAAGGGATGGGTGTAGATATGAATGAATGGGTGGGAATGTCACTGACCACTATGTGTAATGAGCTCAGCCCCCCAAATGGGCTGAAACTTGCTTGCGTGTATATGACTATGTATAAATACGGTAACTAAGCCCAGAGACATGTGTGCCTGTTTGCCCTTGTGGACTGGTCTTGTCTCTCTTCTGCAGAATAAACTTGAAACCGTTCCAAACTTCAAAACCTGTTGCGTATTTGACTTACCGCACCAGGAACGAACTCAGCCCACTAGGGGCTTTAGCAATTTGGCTAACACTTGTCTCAAACCAAGAGAAAACAGTTCTATGTTTTTCAAAGCTGTTAGAATCTCTAGTCCTAAACCAGATGCTTTATATCAGGGGTGGGGAACCTATTTGCGGTGGGGGGCCATTTTCCCACCCACCTGATGTAAGGATCAGACCCCTCCCCAAATATTTTTATGACGTCGGCCACTCTCCCCTGAACTCTCTGCCTTTTACCCCATCCAAATCCACCCAAGAATCACTGAGATACAGCCATTTAAAGCAAAGCGCATTTTAAATTCGGCTTATTTCCGCTTTGCGCACCATTTTGACAGCTGGCGCGTGCCCGCTGAGGGCAAAAGTTCACCAGCACACGCCTCACACGAGCCCGCTTATTAACTAACCCAACTCTGACCTCTCGCCTTTCCGCACTGACAGCCGGCTTTCGCTATTCCTGGTGCATTTGACAGCTTTAAAGCGACAGTACTCTATTTCGGTGGAATGAGGTTTCTGAAGTTTTTCTCGGTTATTTGGGGGTTCCCTTGGGGGTTATGTGTCCGGATCTTCTCGGAGGTCATTGGGGTCTCTCTAGGGATGGGATCCCACATGGAATGGTCCCGATCCTTCCGTTCAGCTGGGGTAAGCCTCATGCTGAGTGGAGAGGCTCCTGGCAGCGATACAATAGGTTTTCAGCCATTAAAGAGTCCAGTTCGAGTCTGGGCGTCCTGCTTGGGGTACCGGGGAGCGGAAAACATGGGGAGCGGTTCGAAGCCCTCCACCCCCTCCAGCGAGTACACAAGAGGTCGAACGTAGGCAGCCTGGGGGGCGCCTCCTGCCAAATCTGTACTACAGGGAGTAGGAGAGACCATTTTAAAACACATAACCTAAGTTCATACTCATTGTTTCTATTCTGTGTTGCTCCCAAATGGCTTCCTTCTACCTGGGAAGCTAGCTGGGGGCAGGGAATCCAGGGAACTCCTGATACACTGTGAAAACTCAGATTGCCACCATTTCCTAAACTCCAAACCTAACTCTTTGTGTGTCTCCTCTCTGTCAATCACCGCCATCCCCCACATCCTGGAACCATTGTCTCTGCCTTCCTTTGTCCCTGTCATTCAAATGCCTATCTCCTGCTGCCATTTCCCTGATTGCAACTTGTCCCTCTGTGCATGCTACCACTATCTCACCTCCCATTGTTCCTGTTTTGCCTTGCTACAATTATTCAAATGCTAATCTAGTTATCTGACTTGCTCTTGCCTGATTGACAGCAATAATTCAAATGTCCTCAACTGTATACTTGGTGCCATGGGGCAGGGACCTATTGTGTGGCACTTTTTGGCTATCTAATTGGAAACACTGCCTTTTGTGTTAAGCAGGCTTCTCAAAAGGACCCATTCATAAAACTCCGGAAAACCTCGCTTCACCTGAAGTGGGGGTCTAATCCTATTACCTCTGCCACCAGTACCCCCACCCTTCATCCCATTGGTTCCCAGTTACACAAAGCACCACACTTTTCATTGGTTCTTTTAATAAAGTTTATCTTTTATTGGTTCAAAGTTTCACACACACTGCTGCTGTTCTCATTGGTGCAAAGTTTCAATCCGACATCTGATTGGCTGTATCAAAGTGTAACTTCTTGGATCCTTTCCTTTATTGGCTCTTCTTTCACACACGCTGCTGCTGTTCTCATTGGTGCAAAGTTTCAATCCGACATCTGATTGGCTGTATCAAAGTGTAACTTCTTGGATCCTTTCCTTTATTGGCTCTTCTTTATTATGTACTCTTTCAAACAATGTATTCCATGATTCTGTATGTAATAATGAAATGTATATAAGCTTTTGTATTGATTTTATATGATACACTTTCTGCCTTGCTGATCGTGTCCTTTGCTAGCAAAGTAAAGATCTTCTTTATCCCAGTGCTGGATTTTTGGAGCTCTATTTTTGGCGCCTCCGCAAACGCGGATCTCTCTCTCTCTGTCCTTTCCACCTCTATTTTTTTGGGTACCCTCTCCGTCCACGGAGTCAGGTGCCTGCTCACCGAATCAAACGAGCTGAAATCACTTGCACCCTGGGGTGCTCACAACACACCCACCCCTCGGTCTCCCTCCCACCCACCCGGCAAAAGGCCACCCCCATCGCTCTCCTCCTTACCTTGTCTTCTCTTCAGCCGCCGGCGGTGGCGGCGGCCGTGCGCGCTCACCTCACCCGGCTCCTTTTCAAACATTCCCGGCTGTTAGAGACACGCGTTCTGCGCATGTCTCTAACAGCTGGGAGGGTTTACGAAGGAGTTGGGCGAGGTGAGCGCACGCGGGGCCGCGCTCACCTCGCCCGACTCCTTTTCAAACATTCCCGGCTGTTAGAGACATGCGCAGAACAGCCGGGTTGAGAAGGAGTCGTGCGACTCCTTCTCAACCCGGCTGTTTCTACGCATGTCTCTAACAGCCGGGAATGTTTGAAAAGTCGGGTGAGGTGAACACGGCCTCCGGAGCTTCCGGTCCGAGCCCGCGCAGGCCGGACCGAATGGAATCGGGTCCAGGCTCGCGCGGGCCAGAGCGGATCGCTCCTGGGGCCGGATCTGGCCCGCGGGCCATCGGCTCCCCACCCTTGCTTTATATAAATAAGGGCCAAATCCTATCCAACTTTCCCATGCTGATGCAGCCATGCCAATGGGCTGCGCGCTGCATCCTGCGATGGGGGGGGGCAGTCACTGAGGCCTCCTCAAGGTAAGGGAACGTTTGTTACCTCACTCGGGGCTGCATTGTGGCTGCATCGGAGCTGGAAAGTTGGTTAGGATTGGGCCCTAAGTATCTAAGAACCTGAAGTAACGTATTTTATTACCTTTACCTCCTCAGCCTCAGTTTTTTTTTATTCCTTATGCACATCAATTTATCTTAATGGCAAGCAGACTGGTTAGCAAAACATTTTGATTACAAAAGGAGCTTTTCTTTTACCTTGTAGCTGCACTCTGTTTACCAACCACTCCAACAAAGACAGGAGTGTTAAAGCAAATTAGGGGTGGGACATCTTTGTTAGGCACCTACTGTAAGGTAGAATTTTCTGACCTGTCTCTGTCATCTGGGTTATTGCTGTGAGCTTCTTTGAGACTGCTGGCTCATTTAATCACTGCCACTGAAGAGATTCAGCAGAATTAACCACCTTCAGAGGAAGAGATGGAGCTGGCTACAGGGCCTCAGAAAAGGCTACCCAATGCACAGGAAAGTCTAAGAAGGACTGGTACAAAAACATGCTCTTTTGAAGGTGGATCATAACATTTTAAATTACGTTTCACTCTCAAAGGTTAAAAGGTTTACTTTGAGATAGAGATAGAGATAGAGATAGAGATAGAGATAGAGATAGATAGATAGATAGATAGATAGATAGATAGATAGATAGAGAGAGAGAGAGAGAGAGAGAGAGAGAGAGAGAGAGAGAGTACATAAGAAGAGCACTGTTGGATCAGGCCAAAAGCCCCTCTAGTCCAGCTTCCTGTATCACACAGTGGCCCCACCAGATGCCTCAGGGAACACAAGACAACAAGATAACCTGTTTCCCGGTGACACTCCCTTGCACCTGGCACAGAGAAAACCCACTTCTAAAACCAGGAGGTTGCTTATGGCTTTTAACCTGTGATGGTCTTTTCCTCCATGAATCTGTCCAAACCCCTTTTAAAGGCATCAAGACCTCCACCCAGAGCAGCCCACTATTGTTCCCATTGTGTTTTTGTATTACTCTGTACATTCCAGGTACCATGTGATGTACCATTGTTTTTCTGTATAAAAATGTGTGCTGGAGACCAGCAAAAGGTCTTCATTCTAACCTCTGGAATGTTTTCCATTTTCTCTCTGTTTTCTAATAAACTCATACTGTTTTCCTGGCACACCAGCCTCTTGGATCCTCTGTCTATCCTCCATTGCTGAAGAATTTCGGCTACAGTTTTGGTGTCAGAAGTGGGATTTTCTGCCTCACTCCTGGCGTAGCTTCTTGGGTACGGGGCTCTTTTCTTCCTCTCTGGGGTAGAAGTTTTTCCTTTTCTCTAGGGGAGGTGGAACTGTACTCTCTGGCTGGGAGCTGCGTTTTGGCGGACCGGCCGGAAGATCCCAATAAGGAAGCAGTGGACCCTGCAAGGCTGGTGAGATAGGGGAATAGTATCAGTGGGGGGGGGGAGTGAATGATTTTGTGTGCAAGTCTGTAAAAAGATTGTTGTTGTTGTTTTCTACGGACCTCAACCGCCCTGAGCCCTGTGCGAAGAGAAATCTTGTGACCGTGGGTGTCTCAATAGCAAGGGGGGTCCAGTTCTTTTTCTCTCTCTCTCCCATTTCATTCCTCTCTGTATTGCCTGTGTGACTGCGTAAGTGAGAGTGTGCAGTTAAAAGGGGATAAGGAGATTCGCTGATCTGAGAGTCGCCCTCGTTAAGGAGACTCGCTGCACTGAGAATCGTCCACTTTTTAGGAGATTCGCTGATCTGAGAGTCGCCCTAGTTAAGGAGACTCGCTGCACTGAGAATCGCCAAACTCTGCTTGTATAGCAACCCCCTGGGAGGTATGGGAGAACACCAAAGTAAGCTGGAAACACCCCCGGGGACCCCTCTCTTCCAGATGTTAAGGGTTTTCTCTCTCCCAGGAGAACTCCCTAAGGAATTATCAGTTAAAAGGCTTTATAAACTGCCAAAACGACTGGGTAAAATTAGGTAAAAAGAAGGCACTTGCCTGGCCTGAAGAGGGCACTTTTGATTTAAATGTAATCAGACAATTGGGAAAAATTATTGCAAAAAAAACGCCCCAGTCAAATAACCTATTGGATGCTGTGGGAGGACCAGGCGGAAAAACGAAGGGAAAGAAGCGTAAACGCCAGCTTAAAGGACTCCCTCGAAAAGGAGCGTGCCAAAACAAAAGACTTAAAAGCCCAGGTTAAAGCGCTGGCACAAGAGCCAGAGGTTCTGTGTACAGCCCCAACCACAAAGGGAAAAGACGCACCATTGGGCCAACTAAAAATTTCCCCTATAGTGTTATCAAAAACTCTCCTTCCAAACCTCCTTACGGATCTGGATGAGGATCTGCTGGATGCTTGGATGGGGCTGGTGCCCTCTGCGCCGTTTCCCCCGCTCGCCCTGCTTCCTCTGGGACCTTTACCCACCGTGACCCCTCCACTGCAAGGGCTTGCGGCGGGAGGGGCAATGGCTGTGGTACTCCCCGCCACAAATGTGGCTTCCTCAGCAACCGCTGACCCACCAGCGAGCACTGGAGGAAGTGTACCCCAAGAAACCTGCCCACTGGGAAAAAGGGATCTAGAATTGCTGCAGTCTTTGTCTATTACGGAGCTGCAGGCATGCATTGATCCAAAAGAAGATATGGTGGTTAGTGTTAATACAGAAAAAGGAAAGATCTCGGTCCGAACAGAGCAGGGTCACATTGAGGAAATAGTTTTTTCACAACGCCATTTCCTTGAGCTGTTCCAAAAGGATCCAACCAGCTCAGAGGGAATGCTGACCAGGGCAAAAACTAAGGCGGCCGTTTTGGCGCCCATCAGAGCATTTCCTGGTCCGCAAGGAGACCCTCAGCTCATACATGTGCCGTGGTCAGCAGCCGAGATTATAAATCTAAAAACCCTACTACCCTCCCTGCGGGACAACCCTCAAAAGTTTAGGGAAGAACTAAGGTCCATTATTAATATATACAACCCGACCTACCAGGACCTAGAATGGTTATTGAAAGGGGTCCTGCAAGCTCCAGACTATAATTCCCTAATGCAGCAAGCCAGAAGGGTACCCGCAGACCAGCCACCCCACCAGGGGGCTAGATGGCCTCTTGTTCTCCCGGAAGTCGCTACCGGGAGTGCGGACTATTGGACCGCACTGCGGGAAGCCCAGGAGGGTCTCCTGGTGGCGATTACAGAAGCGTTTAGACGTAGACTGGATTGGGGAAAAATCCAGGATTGCAAACAAAAAGAAAATGAAACCCCTCGAGATTACTTCGATCGGTTCCGAAACCTGTCCCAACAGTACTCTAACCTGGACATAGAGAATGTAGATGACCAAAAGTTGTTAGTCCCTACGTTTGTAGATGGGTTTCTAATCCCCATAAGGGAGAAACTGAAAGATATTGTCTTAAATTGGCAGAACCAATCCTTGGACCACCTTGTGGGGGTAGCAACCCAGTTTTTCGAAAACATACTTGCGGAAGGTAAAAAGGTAAAGGAGAATAAAACAAAACTCTTAGCTTTGCAAGTCCAGGAATATGAAAAAAAAAGGAGAGCTAAAAGGGACGGGGGCAGAGGAGGACAAAAGCCCAATCTGCTCTTTCTGCCATAAAATAGGCCACCAGCGCAAGGATTGTAGGAAGCGGCACTTTAGATTTGGGAGAGAAGATAGACGTTACGGGCAAGGGTATCCGCCACGCCAATATAATACATACTATAACCAAAGACACGACTCAGCATGGACAGCGTATCCTAACCAAAACACGAACCCGACTTTCCCTCAGCGCCAATATCCTCCCCAAGGAGGTCAGTCCACACATCCATGGGGACCTCAATGACTAGAGGAGACACCGCCTCTCCCCGCGATGCAGGCTCTTGTTCTATAAGTATCTCCAGACCACAGGAGCGATCCTTTATTGGAGGCTCAAGTAAACGGGGAACCCTGCACGTTTTTAATAGACATGGGGGCCACGGTGTCAGTCTTAAATGAAGCCGCTACAACTAACTTGCCAGGGATTCGTCCCAGTGGGCAGGGGTGCTGGACTGTAGGGGGAGAAGGGGAACCAAGGTATCAAAAGATGTCTACACCGTCCAAAGTGACCTTGGGTCCTCTCACCGCCGAGCATGCCTTTTTACTTTCCCCTACGGCTCCGTACCCCCTTATGGGAAGGGATCTTTTATGCAGGATGGGTGCAGTGATAAAATGCACCCCTGATGGTTTGTTCCTCACCCTTCCATCTCACCAAGCCCCTCATTTGCTCATGACCTTGCTTGCGGAGGACACTCCGGAGATCGGGACTGTGCACCCCGATCCCCTGGATGCTGTTCCCCCGGAGCTATGGGCCACTGATCCTAATGAAGTGGGCACCCGGACTTCAGGGTCTCCACACTATATTATGTGGAAAGCTAACTCACCTTTCCCCCGGGTATCCCAGTACCCGCTATCAAGAGAACAGCAAGAGGGCATTTCTCCTGTCATTACTTCTCTCCTCCAACAAGGGGTCCTGGTACCCTGTAACTCCCCGTGTAACACGCCCCTTTTGCCCGTGAAAAAACCGGGCAAGGTGGACAAAGACGGGAACCAAATTTGGCGTTTTGTCCAAGACCTACGTGCTGTGAACCAATTTGTAATCCCCCAGCATTCACTGGTCCCAGACCCGACCACAGTGATAGCTTCTATCCCTGCCTCTGCGAAATACTTTTCTGCTGTAGACATTTCCTCTGCTTTCTTTACTGTCCCTGTAGCAGAGGAATGTCAATTTCTGTTCGCTTTCTCTTTTAAAAACCAGAAGCTTACCTGGACTAGGCTCCCTATGGGCTACGTGGATTCTCCCACTATTTTCTGTCAGGCTCTACACGCTGACCTGTCAGATTTCTCTTTCCCTAACAACTCTGCTCTATCCTGCTACATCGATGATCTTTTAGTGTCCAGTGATTCAAAGGACAGTTGCATAGAAGATACAGTGGCGCTCCTCTGCCACCTGGCCACAAAGGGGTACAAAGCCTCTAAGAAAAAGCTCCAATTCTGTCAGCAGCAAGTCACCTATCTGGGACATCAACTTTCTGCAGAGGGACGCTCTCTCACAAAAGACAGAATTTCAGCCCTACTTTCTCTTCCACTTCCTAACTCAAAGAAACAAATACGCCAATTCCTGGGGGCTGCCTCCTATTGTCGCCAGTGGATTCCCGAGTTCTCCCACATCGCAGCCCCCTTGCATCTGGCACTACACAACGATGCTCCGGATCCTCCGGAACACTCAGATGAGTTTATCAAGTCTTTCCAGACTCTTAAATCAACACTGGGGTCTCCCCCTGCTTTGGGGACTCCGGACTACTCAAAAGGACTTTTTCCTTTATGTTCATGAACACGATGGTCATGCTGCAGGAGTCCTCTCTCAAACGTTTGGACTTACACTTCGCCCAGTTGCTTATTTTTCAGGAACACTGGATACTGTCGCGGCTGGGATGCCACCCTGCCTACGCGCTGTCGCGGTGGCTGCACTTCTTCAAAAGGCGCAAACTCTCACACTGGGACACACCGTGTACCTGCGAGTTCCGCATGCTGTTTTTGCCCTCCTGCACAAGCATCGGACCCAGCACATTTCCACCCAGAGGCAGACGCAATATGAACGTGTACTTCTAGCAGACCCTGCGGTTCACATTGAGAGGTGCCCCCCGCTAAATCCCGCATCTCTCCTTCCAGACATGGATTTGCCGGCAGAGGAGGACAACCATGACTGTGACACCTTGATCTCCCTAGCGTCAAAGCCATGCCAGGACTTAAAGGACACCCCTTTAACTAACCCTGATTTTGTACTTTATACAGATGGGTCCTGCCGCAGAGATGATCTCGGAAGGCTTCGAGCTGCCTACGCTGTAGTGTCTGACACTGCAATTATAGAAGCCTTTTCTCTCCCGCACATCAGCTCTGCACAAGCGGCGGAGCTCATAGCCCTAATCCGAGCCTGAACGGTGGCAGCGGGACATTCAGCCACCGTTTTTACAGACTCTATGTATGGGTTTTCCGTGGCGGCGGCAACGGGCGCAATCTGGCGTCAACGAGGTTTCCTGACATCCTACGGAACAAAAGTTGCTCACGCTTCCCTCATTGCATCGTCAGTGGACTCTATCCAGTTACCCTCTGCCCTTGCCATTGTCCACATCAGGGCACACACAACGGACACTTCCTCTCAGGCACGAGGGAATGCTCGAGCAGATACGGCTGCAAAACATGCCGCTCTAAATGGACCTCCGTGCCCTTTCCCTGTGATTCTGGCACAAACCACTCCATTGACATTTCTACCTTCCTCCCTCCCAGACCTACAACAGCGTGCTACCACCGCGGATCGCGAGTTATGGGAAAGGGCTGGATGCCAACAAGATGGTGCAGGCATTTATTACTCTCCAGATGGCAGACCCGCCTGCCCTTCTTTTTTCCTTCCTGCACTTGTTCGCACGGCACACTCTCTTGGCCACGCGAACAAAGACGGGATAGCGGACAATATTCTCAAGTTATGGTTTGCTCCGGGGGTCCATTCTGAAATTGCTCGCCAGCTACATACCTGTACTATTTGCCAGAAGTACTCCACTGCTGGACCCCCTCCCCGCTTGCCTGGGACCACTCCATGGCCTCAAAATGGACCATTTTCAGCCCTACAATTAGATTTCGTTGAACTACCACCTGCATTGGGTTTCAAATACGCCTTAACAGTTTTGTGTCTTTTCAGTGGATGGGTGGGATGTTTCCCCACCCGGAAAGCGGATGCTGCCGCAGTGGTGAAAAAACTGGTCACTGAAATTTGCCCCCACTTTGGGATCCCAATCTCTCTATCCTCTGACCAGGGAACTCATTTCACAGCTAGCATTTGCAACCAGCTAGCAAAAGCTTTGGGGATGGAACTGAGATTTCATACGCCCTATCATCCCCAGTCCTCGGGGGGAGTTGAACGGCGAAACCTAGACATTAAACGCAGACTGGGAAAAGTTTGCGCAGACACGGGTTTAAAATGGCCTCATGCCCTACCTCTAGTCCTTATGTCTCTCACAGCAAATAGGAGACATGGGTTTACTCCCTTTGAACTTTGTTTTGGGAGGCCAATGCCAGTGGCCCTCCACCCCCCTCTCAGGGGATATGTGTTAAATGAAGAATTTGATGAACTAAATAGTTATGTGTTACAGCTCACCAGGGTCCTCTACCACCTACGAAAGAAGGTCCTTGCCTCGTTACCTCCGCCCTGCGACGAGCGATGCCATGATCTCGAGCCTGGAGACCATGTCCTGATCAAGAACTTCAAACGAAAAAACTGCCTCCAGGAGCGGTGGGAAGGTCCGTTCCAGATTATACTGGTCACAAATACGGCCATCAAAGTTAAAGAGAAGTCCACCTGGGTTCATGCATCGCACGCTAAAAAGACCCAACCACCGATTAACTGGACTGCAACACAGCTAGGACCCACAAAGGTGACACACAAACCAGCAACCAAGCACTGCCTGTCAAAGACTAGGTTTGCTTAGGAGGGAAGGTAGTGAGCCATAGCGGCTGCCTTGGTAGACTGTAATTGCTGGACACAGCTCCCTGTAGCCTGCTTTCATCGGCTCAGGTCGTCTATGCCCTTGTGCCCTCCGATGCATTCCTCAGACTAGCGCGCCCCAGAAACTGAAGAAAATTTATTTCCTTAAAAAGAAATTGCTGCTGCCCCTCCGAAGAAAACTTTATTAAAGTGTTTCAGAGGATTCCTAAGGAGCCTGATAAAATATGCAATAATTGTTCTATGTGCATTTGTAGTGTTATATGTCTGTTTACATTGTATTAAGCAAATAGTTCACTGTGGTTGCAAACACTCTCCTACAGTTTCATCCCCTCCTACAGCTTCTGTTACCAAATGTATCCAAACGTTACAGTTCAAGACCAATTCTTAGAACTAGCTCGTATCGAAATTGACTGATATTGTGTTACTGAGACTCCTGATACTCAGTAACAAAGACGGGACTGATGCAGAAAAATATTATTCTTGTTTTTACTGGTTATGTTCTTGTTTGTCCACATTTTCATATCTGCCTCCCCTAGTCACCAGGGGAAAGTCCCACCATTTGGAACCACATTTTCATATCTGCCTCCCTTAGTCACCAGGGGAAAATCCCACCATTTGGAAAATCTTCTTTTGTCTTCTCCTCTCAGTAAAAGCACACAAATTAGGCTGTTTCTGGGGAAAAAGGAGGCTAAGGGCTCAGTCTAGCCCAACTCAGCCCAACTCAGGCACAATTGGGGCCCAAAATAGGACCGAGTTAGGCTGCAACTGTGCCTGAGTTAGGCAGGAGGCAAGAGCAGTGGGCCAGGATCGAGGCAAAACTTACCGCAGAGGCAGGCAGGCACCTGTGGGGAGCTGTCAGTCTTGTGGAAGTGAAGAGCCCCCTCCTCAGCTCGTCTGTGTACACCTACCACAGCTGCTGCAGCGGTCGCAGCAGATGGGCAGCCACAGGTGGGCCTGCAGGCACTGGGCGTGCGACAGTCAGCTGAAGGGCAGAGGTTGTGCCAGTGCCAGCTGCCCCAGGGCACCCTGGGCATTAGCCACCTGCCGCAGGGGGGAGTGCCACTGCCCTCCCTCCTGCAGAAGGCGATGCCACCCCCAAGCCACGTTGAGGCTGCACGTGGGAGTCATGGGGGGGAGGGGGTGGGAACGTCACACACAAGGGGGGGTCTCATGAAGTCTGGAACTGCCTCTGCCAGGACATGCCCGTGCGCTGCCTGAAGCCCTGGGCCTCCAGGGCCATGGCTATGCCCACAAAGAAGGCATCCCGGCATGTCTTCTGCTCCGTGCCCCGGCCAAGACCGAGAGATGCCTTGGGCTTGTCTGCTGCGAGCGTGAAGGGCTCACGCAGCTCATCACACCCCCAGATGGGGCAACGTCGGCGCCTCGCGGCAGGCGCTCCAGCAGGGTGGGGGATGCCAGCATCCATCATCAGGGAGTGGGAGGGGAGGCAGGCACACAGACAGGGGGTGCTGGGGAGGGGCACCGGTGGGTCAGAAACAGACAGACAACAAGGCTGGTGGGAGACGGATACAGGGAGAGGGGTCTGCAGAGACGGAGAGGGGTCTGCAGAGACCAATAGGGACACAGGGGTCACTTCGCAGATGGAGGCAATGCAGGAACGGCCGCCTCTCATGCAGACGGACCGAGGGCGGTAACGGATGCCGTTGACGGGCGGAAACGGACACCATTGACGGGCGGACTGAGGGCGGAAACGGACGCCGTTGACAGGCGGACCGAGGGTGGGTGAGAGCCCCGGTTGCTGAAAGGGCTCTTCACGGACATGGCGGACGTGCGTCTTGTCGCCTGTCAGTGGTTGCCTGCCTGAGAGGCCCCCCAACTCCCCCCTCCCCTCTGAGCCCAGAGGGTCTGGCAGCCCCCCTGCTGTGTTCTCCCTGGGCTGGCTGTGGCAGGCCCTGGCTGGGATTCATGCAGGGCCTTGTGTGCTGGGCGCTGTCTCTGTGTGTGTGGGGCAGTGCTTGTGTAACATTGGGGTCATGTTGTTCAAGGGGCCTTTGCCCAAGGGGCATCTATTGTTCTGGAACATTGGCAGAGATGGCCAGGCGAGGCTGCCAGGGGGTAGGCACAGCAGCCACTCAGAACGTAGCAGCAGCAGCAGCAGGCGTGCCCCATGGACCTGGAGACACAGGCTCTTCCCCTGTGGAACCACAGCCTGCTCCATAGAAAGGGGAGGGACAGCAAGTAGGCAGCCGGGGAGGTGGAGCAGCAGCAGCAGCTGAGGAGGGTTGCAGGGCAGGCTCCCAGACCTCTGGCAGCAGTGAGGCAGACTACCATGGGGCAACCAGACTGCGGGCCCAGGGGTGCTCCCCAGAAGGTAGGTGGTGGTGGACATTCCTGGGGGGACGAACAACATGGGGTGTTCCATGGCAGCTGGTGTGTGGTAGCAATTGCCATTAAAGGAATGCCAGTGTGCCGGTTGCAAAGGCCTGCAGGGAGAGAAATCAAACACAGCTGAGTGGTGTGAGACACATAGCATGGTCTGCGCTCCTTCCCTGGCTGTAAGGTGAGCATGATCCTGTAAGGGAAAGGGGTCAAAGAGAGAGACAACAACACAACTTGGGGGTCACAACCATGGCAATCCTAGCAATACTGACCTGTCAGTAGACCCTGTGGAGAAAAGAGGGGGGGGGAACAGCTGGTGTCTACATATGGGTTACAGTTCCACACTCATGGCATTGTGTGCTCACATTAATACAGGCAGCTATGAGACAAGACATTGGTACAGAGGCATATCATGGCAGGCTATGCAGGCAGCTATGAGACAAGACATTGGTACAGAGGCATATCATGGCAGGCTATGCAGGCAGCTATGAGACAAGACATTGGTAAAGAGGCATATCATGGAAGGCTATACAGGCAGCTATGAGACAAGACATTGGTAAAGAGGCATATCATGGAAGGCTATGCAGGCAGCTATGAGACAAGACATTGGTATAGAGGCATGTATCCTACCTATATTTCTCTATGCAAAGAGGCAGAAGTCAGACCACATGTCAGCACGAACCCTGCTCTTACCTGCACTTACCTGCTGGTGTTGTTGCCTGTGGGGGGGGGGGAAGAGGGGCTGGGAGAAAGACATGGGTTAGCAAACACTTGCATGGAGACAGCTGCCCAGGCACAGCAGTAAACAGTTTGGCCACAGGCAGAACAGCCCTCTCTGCCCTAAAGGGGGGCAGAGAGGAGAAGAGAAGAGAGAAGTGGGGTGTTAGAAAAGTTTTCAAAGTCCCACTTTGTGGCTGCTGGGGGACAGAACCCCACGCCATGTGCTCAGAGAGAGAGAGAGAGTGAGTGGAGGGCTGGGCTTTTGTGGGAAAGAGGCTGGGTGGGGCTGGGTGCTGATAGGGTAACTATTTGGTCCGGTTCCAGAGTTAGGCCACAACTGTTCCGTCCTAACTCAGGCACAACTCGGGCCCAGGGTGTTAGTACTTTTCAGGAGAGGGCTGGTGTGGGTAAGGTAAAATGGCTCCTATGGGTCTCCTCACATTTGGGTCCACCCTTTTTGTTGACCCAAATTTTGTGCCTGAGTTGGGCTCGAGGGGGCGTGTCAGGGGCTCTCCAGCGTCTGGAACCGGAACAAATTTGTAACCGCCCGTCACTCCCCTGACACACCCCCAACACGCCCACTTTTAGGCCGCAATTGTGCCTGAATTGTGCAGTTGTGCCTGAATTGTGCCGGAACCCAATTCAGTCACAATTGCAGCACAAATTCGGCCTCTGCGGCACAATTCAGGCACAACTCGGGCCTAAAGCACTTAGGCTGCAATTGTGCCTGAATTGTGCCGCTGAGGCCTTGGGCTGGGCTGGGCTGTTACTCAATCAAGTCTAAGTACCTTAATCAAGTCTCCCAGGACTAAACGATCCAACCATTCAAGGACCATCTAGAAGACCTCCACCCAGAGCAGCCCACTATTGTTCCCATTGTTTTTGTATTACTCTGTACATTCCAGGTACCATGTGATGTACCATTGTTTTTCTGTATAAAAATGTGTGCTGGAGACCAGCAAAAGGTCTTCATTCTAACCTCTGGAATGTTTTCCATTTTCTCTCTGTTTTCTAATAAACTCATACTGTTTTCCTGGCACACCAGCCTCTTGGATCCTCTGTCTATCCTCCATTGCTGAAAAATTTCGGCTACATAGGCCAGGTGCCATCACCACATCCTGTGGCAAGTACATGCTCTCAGAGTAAGCTCTTTTGGCTGTAAGCATGAAACAGATCTTATGTTTTAATTTTTTGGGGAAAATCTGTCCCAGCTATCCAAATTTTGGGGACTGCTGCATAAGGCAGACACAACAGCAAGAGTCACTGAGCACTCCTCAGTCAGTGTACAGGTAAGAGCAAAAATTTCTATTGTTTAGATTTTATTAATTTTTGAGGCGTTATAATATTTAAAGTTTAAGAATATTGACTAAGGCTATTCTTTAAGGGTCATGTATGTATGTATGTTTATGTTTATGTCTATATCAATGTATGTTTGGTGTGTTGTGCACAACCTCTTAGAGAGAGTGGTCAGGCTCGTGGCCAAAGAAGGAGACCAAGTATATTTCCAATTGATTGTTTATTAAAATACTATGCGCATAGGATGCAAGCTCTCATAAGGAGGCAAGCATCCATTGCTACAAAATACAGCAGTTTTTATACTTTTTTTTTCAGACAGAGAGTTAACAAACTCAGCCCACATCTTTACTGATTATCATCCGACATAGTTAATGATTAGTGTTTTCAAAACTTGGGTACTACTATTTCCCACTCCACGTCCCCTCTTCTATCATTGGACCCTGATTCAGCAAATGTTGACAAGTTATATTACCAAATATTTTAAGCAATCAGTCCCTGTCCTTATTCCTATTCTTACATAGGTCAGGTCACCCTGTAGTTGCATTTTTTCAGGCACTGTACACTGACTGAGGAGTGCTCCTTATACAAAGGCTTACCCGATCTTCAACTGGGACAGAGTGCTAGTAGGCTTACCATATCCAAAGGGGGACAGGGTGCCTACACCTTTAACCATTGTAAAAAGAGGGAATTCGGGCAGGTGCAGCTCATAATGGAAGGGTGCAACAAGCTGCACCTGCCCAAATTCCCTCTTTTTACAATGGTTAAAGGTGTAAGCACCCTGTCCCCCTTTGGATATGGTAAGCCTAGAGTGCTAGACCTTTAGGAGAAGGAATGTGGGCAGGTGTAGCTTGTTAAACCCTTAGAGCACAATTCTAGGGATGTCTACTCAGAAGCAAGTCCCACTGAACACAATGGGGCTTGCTTCAGAGTAGACATCCCTAGAATTGTGCTCTAAGGGTTTAACAAGCTACACCTGCCCACATTCCTTCTCCTACAGGTCTAGCACTCTGTCCCAGTTGGAGATCTGGTAAGCCTACTTATACATATTACGATTTCTGTTTAATCAAGCTCACTGTGTGTTCAGCAATTGTTTAATCTAAATGCTGCAACTTGGGGTTTTTTCCTCTCCTCAGCTAGGCCTCTCTGTTCCTCAGTTTAATGACAGTAGCTGACTTTAGCCTTATTCAGGCCTCTCTGACTCTAACAGATGTTGCCAAAAGGTTTTGGAATTGGACAGCATATGGAGCACAATATAGTGAAATATAGATATGGATGAAGAAAGCAAAACTGTATCGGCAGCTCACTTGCAACAGTTATTTTTCTTTAATACTTTGCATTCCTTGTGATATCCTCCAGAGACTAACCCCCTCCCACCCCATCCTTTGAACTGAATGTTATATCTTGAAACACAAAAACTGTTGAGGAAATCAAATAACAAAAGACATAATACAGATGCACAGGTATGTTATTTCCCCCCACTAATAATTTTATAGTTTTAAACGGATACTTTAAAAACACTAGAAATGTTTAATCCAGTATTCTGCATATTTACAGATAAGTACATTGTGTCTCTCTGCCTCCTCCAGAAACCTCACACTGTGGGGAGGAGAGCCAAGGTCAGGAGAAGAAGATACGACTAGAATTCGAATTCCTGTGCATAATTTGTTGTTAATATCTCTTGCTTTAAAATATATGCGTCTCTGGGCGAAGCACAAGGGGTTAAACACACAGAGCTGCGATGCCTACAGAGGAGGAGTAGAGTCAGACACACACATGGTGAGAAAGGGGTGGGTGCAAAGAAAGAAAGAAAGAAAATAGTGAGGTCACCTTCCTGCCCCGCCTCCCCTTCCTGGTGTGAAACTTCCTTTTGGATTTCTGCCCCTAAGCTGGAAGAAGAGCCGCTATAAGGGCTGCGGGGGATCGCGCAGAGGGAGAGCCAGGACCGGGTGAGTAAAAGCGGGGGGGAGGAAGAAAGAAAGAAAAGCCAAAGGGGGGGGGGGGTTGATGCACAGCTGCAAAGAAGGAAAGCAGAGCGGGGGGGGGGGGTTTCTCGGAGGTTTTCTCACCAGCACCACCACCACCGATTGGGTTATTATAGGCACCGAATCGCAGGGATCAGAAGAATGTTCTGGTTAGCTTTGATTTCCCAATTATTTTGCTATTTGCAAAACTAAAAACTGGGTGTTGTGCAGAACACGTAAATGGACAGGCCTGCCTAATGGGCTTCCAATAAAACATTTTGGTCTCTTATTTTATTCATATGTATTCTCAAATCAGCTCAGTTAGGGTTGCCTTACCCACTGAAACGCCAGCAGCCGCTATTCTTTTTGCAGAATGCCCCTTGGGAACAACACTACAGGATGGCATAGCATCATTCTCGCCATTCCATCACAGGAGCAGCCCCCACCCACAGCCTGAACACAGACACAGGTTTTGATATCTTACTGGAAACTCGGATTTTACTGAGTGGGATCACACGTGTATTGTAAAGCACTTTAAGTGTTGCTTGGGTATATACTCCATTTAAGATACTATTCATAACTAGGCTTACCAGATCTCCAACCAGGACAGAGTGCTAGACTGCTAGACGTTTAGGAAAAGGAATGTGGACAGTTGTAGCTTGTTAAACCTTACAGCACAATCCTAGGCATGTCTACTCAGAAGCAAGCCCCATTGTGTTCAATGTTGTTTTATGTTGTGTTCAATGTTGTATTTTACATTGTGTTCAATCCTAGAGCACAATCCTAGGCATGTCTACTCAGAAGCAAGCCCCATTGTGTTCAATGGGGCTTGCTTCTGAGTAGACATGCCTAGGATTGTGCTCTAGGATTTTACAAGCTACACCTGCCCACATTCTTTCTAAAGATCTAGCACTCTGTCCCGGTTGGAGATCTGGTAAGCCTATTCATAACTGCTGTTCATAGGTTTGTTGTCCTATTTTTAAATATCATAGCATTCCTCTCCACTTGTTGTGAGCAAAGATTTTTTTATTGTGTTCATTTCACTTCTGTAGAGAAGGGCCTTCTCTAGACCTGCTGTAAAACTGGCATGGGAGAGGTTTTGTCAGATTCTTAAAATAAAAATGATTGAATTTTTTAAAACTCTGTCTAGAACGGATCTTGAAGATGGCTAGTATCGATAACAACATAAAATACAGCACAGCAAAGCAATAATAGAACCACAGCACACAAAAGAACCAGCACTTTGCATTGGACTGGAAACACTGGGATGGGGTGACAATGGTTTCTTTAAGGTGCTTCTTTGTGAGGCACTTGGAGAGCTTTAGATATAAACGAATAAAAAATAGATACATTTCTTTTCTAACTGAAGCTCTAAGTTTGACCTGTTTCAATTATTCTAATTCCCAATAATTCATTTGTTGTGACAACACGGCAGCAAAAACGTTTTGAGGAGCTGCTCCAAAATCCCCATGTAGGACAGAAATGTTTTGTTGGGAGTGAGATTATTTTGTCCCAATTTGTGTTGCTTTTGTACTTCATGAACTTATTGAATTTCCTTGCCTGTGTAGGAGCTGTAGCCAGGAATATGGCGGAGCAAGACACAGCAGGATCGAGATCAGGGGAGAGATTGGCAGCAGGAGGGAAAGATCTTCATATCGTTGAAGTTGGGACCCTTGGGGAGTTTCTGACTGGGGTCACCCCGCCTCAGATTAAGCAAGAAGTTGGGACCTTTGGGGAGTTTCTGACTGGGGTCACCCCGCCTCAGATTAAGCAGGAACCAGAGGAGGGGCTGCAGCAGTTCTGGGAGGACCAGCAACAAGACTTCTCGAAAACGGCGGTGCAGTCCCCGTATTCCGCGTGGGGAAACTCCCAGCTCTCTCGGCCTCTGCCAGAGGAAAATACTTCAGAATTTCAGGCTGCTTTCGAGAGGGCAGCTGAGACAAATCAGTGGCCAAATCAGCCCAGGCCACGCCTAAGTGGCAGAGAAGGCCATGAGGCCTACGGAAGGCTGGCTTCTTCGGTTGACGTGAAGGAAGAGGTTCTGGATGAGGACACTCTGAGCATGGAGATGCGGTGTCAGCGGTTCAGGCAGTTTTGCTACCGGGAGGCTGAAGGGCCCCGGAAAATATTCTGCCAGCTCTGGGATCTGTGTCACCAGTGGCTGAAGCCGGAGAGACACACGAAGGAGCAGATCTTGGAGCTGGTGATCCTGGAGCAGTTCCTGATGATCCTGCCCCTGGAGATGCAGTGCTGGGTCAGGGAACGGGGGCCGGAGAGCGGCAGCCAGGCAGTGGCCCTCGCTGAGGACTTCCTGTGGAGGCCGCCAGAGGCTGAGAGACTGGAAGAGAAGGTGAGCATGGTTTGTCCTAGTCGTCCCCTGACTGCGGCAAGCCCAGGGCTTTTACCCCTCCATGACGCCAACTGAGGCAGTCATGGCAGGCAGCGGATTGGCAGGGTGCCAATCTGTACCGCTGCTTCTCCTCCTTTCACTCCCTGAGTTGGAAAAGGAAGAGGAGGAGGAGGATGAAGAGGAAGTGTGGAGGAGAGAGAAGGTTGAGGTCACAGAGTGCTGGGACATGTTCCAGCCCTCCACTCTTCTCTCCTCCACACTTCCTCTTTTGCTCACTAGGAAGGCAGCATTTGGCACACCTCCCCAGGCACCAGAAAGCGTTGGGCCAGCCCTGGGCCAGCCTATACTGGGAGAGAGTCCCATAATGGGGTGGTGGTGGTGAGGGGGAGGCTGCTGAGAATGACCAGAAGGCATGGAGGGGGAAAGCCAGACACCATTTCTACTGTTTAGATTGGAGGGGGCTGTTGGCTTGATCTAGGGCTGTGTAGGGTGGGGAACTCACAGCACAATCCTGTGCATGTGTCTACTTAGAAGTAAGCCCCCTTGTGTTCAATGGGGCTTACTCCCAGGAAAGTGGGCAGACTAACCTCCCTAGGGAGCGAGTTCCACAAGTATGGGGCTGCCCCAAAATGACATTTCTCATTCCTTCCCCCAAGCTTCTTTTTTTTATCTCACATCTTCTATTTCAGATTTTTTTAATCTTTTTTTTATCTCCCACTTCTGTTTCAGATACCAGAGGCCTCAGATGGTTTAGTCGCTTGTTCCCCCAAGTCAGAGCTGGATCCGTCAGACATTGTGAAGATCAAGCTCCCCATGGAAGATGATGGTGAGACATTTCATTGTCTTTTCTCCTCCCTGCCTTCAAGGAGCTAAGAGTGGTATATATGATTCCACACATTTCTAGGAAGTCTGGGAGATTTCATCCCTACAACTGTGTGAAGTAGGTTAGGCTGAAACCTGGGGTTGGTCACCTCTCAGTAAGCTTTGCAGCTGAGTGGGGATTTGAACTTGCAGCTTTCCCATCTAACCACTACACAACCTCTCAGCGTAAGAAGTAAACCTTCTTGTAGCCTGGGGAAAGGCGGTATAGAAATCTTCGAAATAAATAAAATAAACTGCTTTGTGAACTACTTTTTGTTGAAAAGCGGTGTATACAGTTTATCCTTGTTATCCGCAGACTCCATTCCCGTGGATTCACCTATCCACGGCAGTACAAGTGTTACCCTTTGTCGCCACATCTGCGGTCTCTTTGCACCTATTCGCGGCGATTCTGAGAGGTTTATGCCAGTTCTTGCGGATTCTGTTCTCGCGGCTTAGGAAATCTCTGCAGGTCTCCATGTGTTCTCGGTGTGTTCTCAGTGGTTGTCGCCAGGGCGGGGGAGCGGGAGACTGCATCACAGAGAGAACGGACAGGAGGATCTGTGGCTGTCTTGTTTCCTACTGCACGGCGCCAGCCAAGGCTCCCTACGGAGCACTGGAGATTCCTGTCACTCTGAAGGGAGCATCAATCCTCATGAAGGCTCTTTTTGATTACTCTGATTAAGCCATTCCATCCAAGTCAGAGTACGCCCATTATTAAGAACGAAAACTTTTGTAACCATGTGGGTAGGAGGTTTGTATGCATTCATTCCAAATAAAAATTAATTCTCCCGTATTTACAGACTGCATGAGGTTTTTGGTGTCATCAAAAAGGGTTCTAAAAAAGATCCCTGGAAGCTTTGTGGCTGACTTGCTTCCTACCTTAGCTGCAAGGTGCCAACCCCAACTAGCAGCCTTGGGATGACAAACCCAGACTTGTTTGCAGCCTCATTCCTGAATTCTCAGCTTGACTGTGAAAGAAAGATGTAATGGTCAGAACTTGATTGTCGTTGTAATGCACCCAAATCTGAGAATTTTCACTTGCTTTAAAGAACCTTGCAGGTTTAACAAGTCGCACTTAAATGCTAATTGAACTGTTGTTCTTGCGGCTTACTCTGTTTCAACGCTCTGTACTCTGGTTTACAATTTCAACAATGGCAGCAAAGCGTACTGCTACTGAAATTGTTTCACCGAGTGCTGCTAAGCGGAAACGCGTTGCGATGAGCTTAATGCAGTGGTTCCCAAACTGGAACACAGCCTGTTTTTTGGTGGATCACGTCAATCCCGCCACCTGAGCCTTTGCTCGGCGGTCTTCTGCCTACTCTGGGCCTTGTTTTCGTTGCTCATTCGTGAGAATATGAAGTTATGAGGCCTGGAGTGGGCCGAAGACCACAGAGAAGACGCTTGAGCAGCGGGCATAGCTTGACAAAAGCAAGCAAAGCAACCAAAACAGTAGATACAATTGTAGATTTTCACGACGTGACCATATTTTCGTGTTAGAAACCCACATACTTCTGGGTAAGACTTACGTCGTTTCCAAATACTTTATTACAAAAACCAGATGTTACAAGTAACTTTACGTTTCGCCCCTGACATTAGGGGTATCATCAGAAGTTTGACACTGTTGGAAAGACACTCAACTTATACTCATACTACCCGGTCTAACTAGCAACAGGTGTCCTAATAGTGACTCAGTGTCAGCTGTTACTGAAGACAGTGCTTCTCACAGTCATTAACAAGCAACCCAATAGATCAACTCTCTGCGCAAACACATTCACCAAACATCTACATTCTCTCCTTTTTCCTGCAACAACTCTCAACAGTTACAGGGGAATAAACAACTCCCAAAACCTTCTACTCCACAAACCATACATTATCTCGCTCCTCCCATCTATCCACTAGCACTGTCTTTGACAGTGTCTTTTGACAGTGTCTTTCCAACAGTGTCAAACTTCTGATGATGCCCCTTATGTCAGAGGCGAAACATAAAGTTACTTGTAACATCTGGTTTTTGTAATAAAGTATTTGGAAATGACGTAGTCTTACCTGGAAGTATGTGGGTTTCTAACTCGACAACCAAAACAGGCTTGTCGGCAAGAACATTAGAGCACAATGTGAGAGCACAATGCCGTGAGGCCTAGAGTGAGCCGAAGACCGCTGAGCAAAAGCTTTGGCAGCAAGCTTTGTGAAGCTTGTTTTCATTGGTGTAGAACCGAGCAGTGGAGGGCTTTTCATGACCCACGAGTGTTTCGGGTGGTGAGCGTTTCACCATGAAAGCGACAGTTGGCCGGAGCAACGAAAGTATCCCACTGTGATATACATGCAGGTTTTCATGGCCAGTTGTTATGCTCAAAGATACAGTAGGTATGGGTTTTTCAGCCATGTGATTTCAGATCTTAAAATTGAAGAAATAAAGATCGATCTTACAGTTGTCAGTAGAAATTCCACTTCCTGGTTTTACCACGATGTAGATCGGGTAAGCGAGACGGATTATCCAAAAATCATCCAAAAAATTTTTTTATCCAAAAAAGAAAAATCAGCGTTAGCCACACATGTTAAAGAAACGACACCAAATTGATTTTCAAAAAACCAGGTCTTTATTCAATGAACAGAGAAATAGACAACGTGCAAACCTTGAAGCAATTTCTATCTCCCAACGACAGTCAAAGAATTCTTATTAACCGTCAACAGGAATTATCCTACGTTAATAAAGTATGGTTGCCTCTGTTGCACAAGTCGTCTCAGCAACGCAGCAAAGCGGGAGAGCGGAGCACGGAGGAGAATTCATCTCAGGTCATGGAGGAAACGATAGCTTCCGTATCTGGTGCCCATGCCTGACAAAGTATGATTGCCTTACTGCACAAGTCCTTTCAGAATCGCTATGAAGTAGGAAGAGCAGAACACGGAGGAGAGTTTACTTCAGGTCACAAGGGTCTGACAGCTTATGCATCTAATTAACAATCAGCCACCTGCACGCTGGTTCCCATGCTTCCAATAACTGACTCTATATCTACAGAGACCTCCAGGACAAAGCTATGGACATCTTCCAGCTTGTAACTGGGTTCTCTTTGCTTCCGAAGAAGCCCCTAATGCTTGGGGAGAAACGTTAAGCGCTAGAAGACTCTAAAGAATTTCATCGTTGTCAGCTTTAGATAATCCGTCTTCCTTACCCGATCTACATCGTGGTAAAACCAGGAAGTGGAATTTCTACTGACAACTGTAAGATCGATCTTTATTTCTTCAATTTTAAGATCTGAAATCACATGGCTGAAAAACCCATACCTATTGTATCTCTGAGTATCCCACTGTGCTTTAAATATTTTCATTACCCAAGACATTTTTATTTTAAGAGCCCAAGTGTTATCCCAGGAAAATATACATAGAGCTGTAGGATGATTAATATACCAAAGGGTTTCATTTGCCCCAATACTATCACAGACTTCTGCTTGGGTTCTCAGGCCTAAAAGTTGAATGAAGTGTTAAGGCAGGTCAATGGAATGTTGTTACTTTCAACTTGGGTGGCATTAAAAAAAAAAACAATCCGGTGTCCCTGCTGAAATTCTCCTTTCCCTGTTAGACTTCACCTCTCAGTGAAGCTTATAATAGAAGTAAAGTCTAGTGTTATTTTCAGTATGGCAAAATTTTTACTGAGCATGAGACTAACGGCGCAATCCTATCCAACTTACACCACCGGGGGATGGCAGGGCAGGAGGCTTTGGAGGGGAGATTTAAATCCCCTTTTAATCCCCGTTTGGAGGGGCTATGAATTCCCTTTCCGTTCTGGGGCCTCCCGTTCTCGCTGCAACGCTAGTTACACTGGTTGTATAAGTTGGATAGGATTGCGCTGTAAATGTGGTTTGTTTTTAAAGTACTGAATCAAATTTTGATAAAGTTCCTCCTTTATGTATTGAAATGGGCTTAATAGTGCATCATAGCCCTGATGCTTAACCAATTAAAGTTTGCAGCCATGAATATATGCATCAGAATATCTTTGTCATCCTCCAGGTCAGTATAAAGTTCATTAGGGCTGCCAACCTTTTTTACTGACTCATGTCCCTGTGCCTTTTAACAGCATTTTGGTGTACATTCACTACTAGCAAGTTGCAATTGGGGTGGCCTCAGAGGTTGGCCAGGCAGCGTACAGGCTGAGAGCCCACATCGATCAGAGGGCCCACCTGGCTGGGAATGAATCCTCAGTGCTGGTGGTAGTGCCCAATGCACCATTGGGGGGCAGGCAGGGGCACCATAGGGCGGTGATGGTGAACCTTTTGGGCTCGGAGTGTCAAAAATTCAGAACTTGACTCTGCTGGTGTATCTCACACACACACCACGCGACCTGACCCGACCCAAAGAGAAACAATGCTTCTTGTTCACGTGAATGAAGACCGCGAATATGGGGGACCCTTTAAAAATTGTTTTAAAAAGTAAAAATAAGTCAGAAAATGCCTTCAGGCCTGAAGGGCAGTCTTCTGCACTCTTGGAATCTACTTCTGGGTCGTACGACAGCCCCCCCTTTACCCTGGCTTGCCCATCGTGATGCATTCTGGGGCAAGCCAGGGCCCAGGAGTGCAGAAGACTGCCCTGCAAACAGTGTGATTTTGTCGCATGGTGGTAGGGAAGGTTTTATTTTTCCTGACTTTTAAAAATGTTTTTTAAAGGGTCTGCCATACCCGCAGCCTCCATGGATACTGAGATCCTGAAGTTGTTGCCAGGTGTTGGTGAACGCTGGTGTGTCACCCAAAGCATCTTGGTGTGTCACCTTTGACACACGTGACATAGGTTCGCCATCACTGCCATAGGGGCACAATGCAGGGCTTTACTCCAGGGTCCCCAACAACCTGGCACGGACCCCCGTGCAGGAAAAAGCTTCATCTGCAGATCTTTGCACACCCAGCTCTTGTAAAAGGCACAGGAAGAAGCCAGGTCCCGTTCCCCCCTCCCCCCCCCCCCCCCGTCAGGCAGCAAACCAAGAGGTCAACTCTTCCAAAGTTTTCCTTTTGCAGCTACTCATTCAATAGGTTACATTTCTGACATTCTGACATTTTTTTCAGGATTGTTTGATATAGAAAAATCAATGGGAACCATCTTTGGAGTCTGCATTATGGATAAGTGGTTGACAAAGAAGACAATGACGACAATCGAAATCGATGAGGATGAGCCGTCGACATCGAATTCAAAGCAACCAAAGCGAAGAAGAGTGACGAGAAAGTATAATTCTGACTACTTAAAAATCGGATTTACGTGGAATGGGGATGAGGACGACCCACGGCCGCAGTGCGTGGTGTGCTGCAAAATACTCGCCAACGAGAGCATGCGCCCAAACAAATTGCGGCGGCATATTGAGACGACGCATCCCCACTTGCAAAACCAGCCACTCCAGTTTTTCAAAACCAAGCTGGAAGAGTTAGAAGCATCAAAAAGAAAGCCGCTGCATATCCCCCCCAAGATCAATGAAAAAGCTGTGCATGCCTCGTACCTGATTAGTTTGCGAATTGCGAAAGCTGGTAAGTCGCCCACCATTGGAGAGTTTTTAGTGCTCCCAGCAATAAAAGATGTGGTTGCAGTTATGTTTGGCGATAAGAGCTCGAAAGAAGTCGAAACGATCCCGCTTTCAGACAACATAGTCACCTGCAGAATCGATGAAATGTCCCAGTGGGTGGAAAATCTGCTGATCCAAAGAGTTGGTGAAAGTAAATTCTTCTCGCTGCAACTGGATGAATATACTGATGTAGGAGGCTTATGCCAGTTGCTTGTTTTCGTACGTTACATATGGAATAATGAACTCCATGAAGATATGTTGTGCTGCACACCAATTCTTCAAGGTACTAGTGAGGAAATATTCAACACCCTCAACACTTACGTAAAAACGAAAGGTCTGGACTGGATGAAATGTGTTGGAATATGTACGGACGGCGCCTGGGCTATGTGCAGTAAAAAGAGCAGCGTCTTGACTCGAGTGCTTGAAATTTGTCCGAACGCATCATGGACGCACTGCAACATTCACAGGGAAGTGATAGTATCAAAATCTATGCCGGATAATTTGAAAAACGTTTTGAACACTTCCATTAAAATAGTGAACTTCATAAAGGCAAGTCCGTTGCAGTCATGCTTATTTGAAATGCTGTGCAAGGAAATGGGTAGTACCCACAGATCACTTTTTTTGCACACTGAGGCACGTTGGCTATCGAGGGGGAAAGTGCTAACAAGGCTTGTGGAACTCCGTGAAGAAATTGTGATGTTTCTGGACAAGAAAAGTGATTTAGCGAAATGGTTGCACGACAAGGAATTTGTGTTAAAGCTCACATATTTGGCAGACATATTTTCAAAACTTAACGAACTAAATTTGTACTTACAAGGAATGGAAGGAGCTGATATATTTGCAGTTCACGACAAAATCCGAGGTTTCATAAAAAAACTTGTTTTCTGGAAGAAGAACATTGAAGACCACAAGTATGACTGTTTTGAAACATTTCAAACCTTTATAACCGAAAATAAGGTGAAACTTGCTGATGGAATAATTACAGAGATCTCCGCACATTTGAACGCGTTGAAAGAGAATTTTGATTATTACTTTTTTGAAGACATTAAAAACTGTCAGCAGAAGACCTGGATTGCGAATCCATTTCAGGGCGACACGACGACTGGGATATCGACAAAGGCTGACGAAGAACTCATCGATCTGTCTGAAGACACATCATTGAAACTAAATTTTAACCGCAGAAAGTTGACACAGTTCTGGCTGTCTGTTCAACAAATGTTTCCAACTCTTTCTTCTGAAGCTTTGAAGGTACTGCTTCCTTTCTCATCTTCGTATGTCTGTGAAGTTGGATTTTCAGCAATGTTAGGAATAAAAAACAAATTCAGAAATAAGCTGCAATTGTCGAACTCCTTGCGACTGAAAATAACGAACATTGACGTGGACGTCAATGCCGTTATCTACGGTAGCTGGAAACAAGCGTACCCTTCATACACGCCTTGCTATGAAAAATAGATCGAGTTTACTGTAAAATTATATATATTGAATGATAAATAAGCTGGTTTAATAAAATCAATTCGTTCTCAACAATTATTAATAAACAAAATATTTCTTTCTAGATCTCCTTTTTTTGTCTGATAAAGCTAGGTGGGTCTCGCTATATTGTTTTTTAAAAAGTGGGCACTGGTGCTAAAACGTTTGGGAACCACTGACTGAACAGATACAATTTGTACGCTTGACTTGCTTCGTGCTGGAAAATCAGTAGTATCTGTAGGCAGACAATTCAGTGTAAATAAATCAACCATCCGCTTGATCCACCAAAAGGATGATATTTGTAAATCCGTTCTGGAAAGTGCGAAGATGACTTCAGTGGTTCGCGACAAAGCGATGGAAAAAATGGAAAAGCGGCTTAGTATCTGGGGCCGCAAGGGAAATGTTGTAGACACCAACGCTATAAGGCTCAAAGCCAAACAAATTTATGAACATGTTACTGAAAATCAAGATGACGTGAAGCCGTTCTCTGCCAGTGCTGGCTGGCTTGCTGGTTTTAAAAACAGGTACGGGTTCAAAAACGTACAACTTTCTGGTGAAACTGGCTCAGCAGATGTAGAAGCTGCTGAAGGATTTGTAAGACTCCTGCTTAAAATCATTGAAGAGAGAGGCTACCAGCCTGAGCAGGTATTTAACACCGGTGAGACAGGGTTGTTTTACAAGCAAACAGGCAATCGTACGTACATTTCAAAAAATGTCACCAAAGCGCATGGTTTTAAGGCGTTTCAAGATCACGCTACCTTGCTTTTCTGCGTGAACGCTAGGGGTGACTTCAAATGCAAACCTTTGATGGTGTACAGGGCCCCAAATCCGCGTGCCCTGAAAGGGAAAAATCTGAAGCACCTGCCTGTCATTTGGAAATGGAACCGCAGAGCCGGGATGACTGCCGAGATTTTTGGGGACTGGTTCAACAACCACTTCATCCCTGCAGCAGAACAATACCTCGCAGGAAAGAACCTTGTCTTCAAGGTTCTTCTGATATTGGACAATGCGCCTGTCCACGTGCGGAAGGACCTTGAAAATGCCCACCCAAATGTCGAGGTCCTGTTCGTGCCCCCAAACACCACTTCTGTCCTCCAGCCACTGGACCAGGGCATTATGAAGACTTTCAAAAGCCATTATACCCAGGAGCTCTACTGCAGTGCCTGCCAACATTTGGATGCGAACCCTGACTCCACGATGATGGATTTTTGGAAGTCCGTCACCATCCGTGACGTGATAGACTATGTGAAAGTAGCGTGGGAGAATGTTTCTCAGGCGACCATAAACAATTGTTGGGGCAAAGCCTGGCCGCAGTGTGTCACCGATTTTGAAGGCTTTCAAGGTGACGATGCACAAATTAAAAACAATGTGCAAACTATCATGTGCTTAGCACGACGGCTTTGATGACATGCAGGAGGAGGATGTTGCTGAAACCCAGCCTGCCATCGAGCTTACCAGTGAGGAATTGGATGCTATGGCTAAGGAGGGGTCGTAAAGATGTGATGGTCACGATAAGGAGGATGCTCCAAAAAGTATCCTGCACAGCATAACTTCAGAAGTGGGCTTCCTTGTTCGACTAGGCTTCCAAGGATATCTAGGAGTCAGATCCCTCGGTGGACTTGAGGGCGCGTTTCGTCCATATGCCGAGCTATTAAACGGATTGCGATGGAAATCACAGCAAACAGTACTGACACAGTTCCTTATGCCAGTTGGAAGACGGAATTGCCATTGCCCCAACCTTCAAGGAGTCGAGGAGTAGCCAGCACAGAGGAGGAAGTGTCAGATGTTGGAGATGTTGAGCTGCTCTCGCTGTCACCCAGCCCTTAGAGTTCAAGGTAAGATTCGGGTTCATAAAGTTCATGTAGTGTATAGTGAAGAGGGTCTGTGGGAACCTAACCCCATTTTTCCCCATAGGATCAGTGATTCAGTAACCATGGGGATTTCAGGAACCTAACTCCACCCTGACTACCAGAGATGCCAGGATTTGGACTTGAGATGCTCAGCTAAAGCCTCCACCCAGAGGGGGTGCTGGGCAGGGAAGTTAAAAACAAAGAACAGAAAACTGGGACTGAGGGCAGTGTCTGAGCTCAGAAGTCTGGGAACGAAGGGGAGCCCTGGCCATCCATCTCTTGTTGTGCAGCCCTTGGTTATATGCAGGAAGGCTTCACTGGTTCTGCTCTCTTCGCTAGTTTGAACAGATTACAGGAGAATTGCTGGCACTGAGACCCTGCCTGGACTCTAGAGGACCTTTTTTTTAAAAGGCACATGTAAATATATCTATTTTACTCGGATTCTCCTTCCTTGAGTGGTGGTTTAGTTCCACACAAGTCTTTCCTTTGATGTGGATGCTCATTTATTCACCAGAACCCTGCTGGATCAGGCCAAAGGCCCGTCTAGTCCAGTTTCCTGTATCTCACAGGGGCCCCACCAGATGCCTCAGGGAGCACACAGCCAACAAGATAACTTGTTTCCTGTTGTCACTCCCTTGCACTTGGGACAGAGAGAACCCACTTCTAAAGCCAGGAGGTTGCTTATGGCTTGTAACCTGTGATGATGTTTTCCTCCATGAATCTATCCAAACCCCTTTTTAAGGCATCTAGGCCAGGTGCCATCACCACATCCTGTGGCAAGGAGTTCCACAGATGAATTACACGCTGGGTAAAGAAATATTTTCTTTTATCTGTTCTAACTCTCCCTCCACTCAATTTTAGTGCATGTCCCCTGGTTCTGGTGTTGTGCGAGAGGGAGAAGAATTTCCCTCTATCCACTCTTTCCATCCCATGCATAATTTTATACGTCTCAACCATGTCCCCCCTCAGGCGCCTTTTTTCTAGACCGAAGAGCCCCAAACGCTGTAGCCTTTCCTCATAAGGGAGGTGCTCCAGCCCACGAATCGATCTGGTCGCTCTTTTCTGCACCTTTTCCACTTCCATCCATCTCCTTAGGTGCCTGGGAATCTTTTGTAGCACAGTCATGAGCAACATCCTGGAGGGCCTTAAGCTTCCACTCGTAGATGTCATTCCAGCCAATCTGCCACTTACCTTCTCTATCATGTAGCACCTGCACACTGTCCCCTTTCGTTCGTAATCATGCAAGGGAAATGGCGCATTGTCTTAAGGTGATGACAAGAGCCATGCTGCTATTTTGAAGGAACTAGTTGTGGTTTTTTTTTAATGTAGCTTGAAATATAAAGCTTGGAAGTCTGTGAAATACACAGTTCCTTCCAAGAATGCTTCCAAGGCACAGATTGAGGGGATATCCAAAGCATTAATGTGTTTTTATATTTTCAAAGTTTGTCTTTTCATAATGCATAATGGACATAATGCATAATGCATAAAAAAAAACACATCACGTTTTTTGTTTTCCAGAATGTTGGAATATGGGAGCAATGCTGTCTACAGGACTCGGGGTGGGGTGGGGTGGGGTGGGGTGGGGAGTGTGTAGCCCGGATGCCTGAGTGAGACCCTTTGCCTGCTCTTAGTGGTGCCTGTAGCAGGTGTGTCCATTTTGCAACTTCTTTCACATGTTCCTGTTTCTCTCCCCCACTGCTGAAGAAGTGTCCAGGTTGCCGAGCTCTGTGCTCCAAGACAGGCTGCTACCACTGAAGAGCACAGCCATCGGGTTCTTTGTTCCTTAAATTATAGAAGCCTCCGATATGGCAGATGTGTATGTAAATGATAAACACATTATAAGTAAAGTCTTTCTGTTTGAAACCTCAACTGCTGCAACTCCTGTGTGTTCTTTGTTAGCAGCAAACTAGCTGGGTGGTGGAATTGACCATAGGAAAAGGGGTCTTCTGCTGACTGCTCTGCTTGCTACAACCCCAGAACCCCCTTTTCCAAAGCAGAAAATAGTTCAGAAGCCAGAATGACCACTGGAACATGGAATGCCAGGGAGTTTTGTGGCTTCCTGTATTGTTCTCTATTTGCGCATCTGAACATGTGTTTTGGATTTCTCTGTCTGTTTTGACAGTGGTCATTCCAGCCTCTCTTTTCAGATAAGCACTTCTAGCTTAGAACATGCACTGCAATGTAAAATGTTTGGATGTTTTGTGGCTTGCTATGTCAGTCCACATCAGTGCAATGGGACATGATTGTGGAGGGTCTGCATAACTCAGAAGTGAGTGTTCTCGCCCCCTTCCCCCCCAAAGACCATTTATAGACTGAAATGCCGTATTGTCCCAAGTATAAGACGCACCTGATTATAAGACGCACCCTTAAAGTTTGGTGCTATTAAAAATTTTTAATTAAATCACTGGCATTAAATTGCAACAGCCTGATTATAAGACGCACCCCTAGTTTAAAAACTTAAATTAGGAGAAAAAAGTGAGTCTTATACTCAGACCAATACGGTAAGTCTCAGAATGTGGATTTGTGGGGACAGTTATGCAACTTGCTGCATTTGCTCCCATTTAGTGAATAGAACCTATGATTATGGGAAAATCACAGGTTCTATTCACTAAATGGGAGCAAATGCAGCAAGTTAAAAAAAAAAGTTTCCATTTTCTGAAAAACCAGATAGCTGAGAACAGACCGCATATACAGCGAGGTGTCAATCCTGCTCCCTGCGGATAAGCAAATCCACAGGTAGCGAGGACTGACTGTCGATTTACAATACTATAAAAGAAAAATCATTCCTTTCTCTGTATTCTGATGTTATTTTGGAGACAGACAGTTCTGTTAAATAGATAATAGCATCTTACTTTTTCTTCCCTTTTTAAACAAATTAAAGTATGTTTTATTTCTTGCCCCTGTACCAAAACCAACCATACTCAAAATATCTATGACAAATAGTTGTAGATGCAACCTGTGGTTGCTTGTAAGGAGCACTCAGAGGTCGTGCTAGGGAGGTGTGGGGGTGCGGCCCGCACCGGGCGACACCCATTTGATGGCTGACACCATGGCGGAGAAGCACGCCCCGCTGCAGCCCACCCTGCTGCCCAGGCTCCGCGTCTTTGGTGGTTTTGGCTCGGCTGGCTCAGCTCCGAACCGAGTCGCCAAGTCGGAGCGGGGGAAATATCGCCCTTCCTCAGCCACGTTTGCCCGCTCCGACTTGGCCACTCGGCACAGAGGCGAGTCGGAGCGCTGCGAGCAGTGTTCTTGGTTGCAGATGAGCAGAAAATAATTGGCGGTCACATCTCCGCCAATTACTTCCGGCTCAGTGAGCCTGAAAGAACTGGTGGTGATGTGATGATGTCGTCACATCACTGCCAATTACTTCCGTGTTTGCACAATCAGTGGGGTGACGCCAGAGTCACCGCACCAGGGGCCTGGACACCCAGCAATGCTGTTGGGAGCATGGCAACCTTACCCCATTTCTGAGTAAGATATTTAACTTGTGTATTACCAGGAGGTATGAAGAAGACACCATAAATCTCCAGTCCTCTGACCTCTGCATTACCTACAACCTGGTCATGCAGTGGCCTGGAACCTTGTGCACCGCCTGGAGGAAGTGGGGCCCCTGATCACGCATCAGTACCCTCTTTCTTGCTGGCCATGGGGCGAAGACTGGAGAGGGAGAAGGTTCTATCACTTTTCATGTTGTCTGACTACTCAGTCTGGATGCCAGGCATCATGGAAAATGCATGTCCCAGGGGTCTTTTCAGTTGGCATGCTGTCATGTCATGTCATGTCTTGACTTCTTTAAGAGTTTTTAAAAGAATGGCAAGTCAGCGTTATACTAGTTGTGAGGACCAAGCCAAGTTGTGGGCTAGCAGTCACTTGGAATGGGATGGAAGATGACATTGGTAGTATCATCATGATGGGAGCTGGAACCCCAACTTCAAAGAAAAGCCCAGGAGCTTCAGAGATTAATCTCAGAGGAATATGCAGAGAGCCTACGACTTCATGCAGCTGGAAACCTGGAGAAAGAGGCCACACCTATTCAAGACCTCCCTGAGCAAGCCAAAGGCCCTCTTAAGCTTCTAAGTAGTAGCGGCGGCGTGTGTGTGTGGCGGTACGGTAAGTGCTACACGGTGCTACAAGATGGCCCCTCCCACTCTCTGTCAAAGACAATCAGGGCAGCAAAGGCAACACGCAAGCGCTCACTGAACCACGTTGCCTTCACTGCCCAGAATAGCTCCAACTGTTATTGGGGGCCACCATGCAGCACTTACTGCGCCGCACTACACACACACACACACACACACCAGCTACGATACTGCTCTTGAGCAAAATTGCTTTTGCTTACAGGAGACCTTGCATTTGGGAAACTACAACAAGGCAGAATCCACTGTGTTCCCTTTTATGCACAGCCAGATTTGACTGAGCAGAAACGCTCTTTCCACACTCCTGGCATGTATAGGCTTTGTCCCCTGTGTGCATTTTTTGGTGTATCATAAATTCATGACTCCGACTGAAGGTCTTTCTACATTCATAGGATGTATAGGGACTGTCCTATGCCTGAAGTCTGTGATGGAAAGTAAGGCTGCTACTGCAAATACAGCTCTTTCCGCATTCATAGCATGTATGACGTTTCTGTGGGTTGGCCTGAATAAGGACCACAACCAGGACTAAAACCAACCCTGCACAGTAGATTTCCATAGCCCCAGTCCTTAGGCCAGGGAAACCAGAGGCCTTTAGGCATCCCAGCTGCACAGAGGAGGAAGAAATCCTCAAGCCAGGAACTTCCCTGCCTGTGCAGTGGCAAGAGAAACAGTAGGGTGACCTCGTGGTCAGTACTGGATTTAGCTGATCCAGGCTTCAAAAGTAACCCCACACCGCTACAAAGTTTAAAGATTTGTTTAAGAATAATAGAATAAAACAAGCACGTTAAGATCTCTAGAATACTGTTGGGAATTATACACAGAAAGACAGAAAACAACAAAGGCTGAACTCCGAGCTAACAAGACTCAATCTCACCTAGAACCAAACTTTCTGAACATATGCAGAGTGGCATGCCCCCGCCTGCCAGGCCATCAGAAAGAAGAGCAATTTAGACCCTCCCGAGAAATCACCTTCTCTCTCAGGTTCTGGCCCCGCCCCCCTCCTGGGCCTGGCCAGCCAATCCCACTCCCCTGGAACACCCCGTTCTGCCCTCCCCATGCCCCTCATTCACCCTGCAGCAGGGAACTCACATTCCCCGGTGGGGGCGAGCCTCAGCGCCAGCGCTGCCTACTTGCCAGGTTTGCAATGTTTGCAACACGCCAGTCTAAAATGTAGACAGGATTGGGCTGTTAGAAACGTAGTGGAGTCATTCAGACTGTGTTAGTGGGCTTTCTTTTGTCTGATTGACAAGTTTGTGTCTTAAGACAGTTAAGACCTCTCTGTTACCTCTCTGTCCAAAAGGAGCAAGAAATGGGCTGCATCTCTTTTCCCTCCCCTTCTTGTCCTCTCATTTCTTCCGATGCTCCTACAGCCATTCACATGCAGCAACCTTTTCCCAGTTCACAGAGAGATTTCCTGGGCAAGGAGGGAAAAGCAGCAGAGAAAGAAGGAAGGTTGACAAATAAGATCTCAGGCAGCAGGAACGAAGGGCCAAAGAAAAGGAGTAGGTTTTAAGAAGCTTCTTGAAAAAGAGGAGTGCACTGCATAGCAACACAAACTATGCGATTTGGAAACACCCAATAAGGTGGCAGTGCCTCTGAATGGGTGTAAAGGGCGTTCCTAAGACCACTGAGCAAAAGCAGAATATGGAATGAGGTCAGAATGAAATGGGTCCTTAATAAATAAGACTGAGATGATCCCAAAACAACGGGCTGTGTTAGAAACACATGAGAATAAGATTTTTGATCGAAATGGTTCTTCTGAGTATTAAACGTAGTAACCCCTTCCCACCGACCCAGGAGGAGGCACACATTGTCCCCCTGTAACATTCCTAACAGCACTCACATTGTTTGGAATGGAAAAGCCAGAGCAAAACACATGACCACCCAAGCAGAGTTTAATCCCACCACCTCCGGTTGAAAATGAAAATAATTATTATCTCACTGTCGCTGTCGACTTAACCCTTTGTGTATCTCAGGGAGAAACGTAGAAAGGAGGAGCAACTACCTGCCGCAGGTAGAGTTGCTCCAGCTCCTCCTCCTACGTTTCTCCTGAGATGCAGAAAGGGTTAAGTCGACGGAGCTCTAATTGCTAGAGCGGCCCGGAGGATTGGTGGGTTACACTGACTTCCGTTCTTTTTTTTTTCTCTTCTCCCTACGCCGCGTTTGGATGGGAAGAGGCGGGTTTGAGGGTTGCCTGTAGTTTGGCATTTGAATTGAGACTTCCAGGTGCTGCAGGGAGGCGACGGAGGGAGAGGCGACTGAAGGGGGACTTTGCGGAGTCGCGGACGAAGGAGGGGAAGTCGCGAAGCTCCCGGGAACGGGGTCAGAGCGCATCGGCCGCCTGGCTCGGCGGCGGAGACAAATCAGCTGCAATCAGGTCCTTGCCCAGTCCTGCCGCTTGAAGTCTTGGGTCAAACCTGGGAACTTCAGTTTGTTACGCACTTACTTCACCCATCTTTCTGGCTGGTGTGGACCCTGGTCTGCCTAGTCCCGTATCCTGTTGTTGTTGTTGTTCAGTCGTTAAGTCGTGTCCGACCCTTCGTGATCCCATGAACCATATCCCGCCAGGCCTTCCTGTCCTCCACTATCTTCCTGAGTTCGCTCATTTTCATGTTCGTTGCATTGGTGATGCTGTCTAACCATCTCATCCTTGGCCTTCCCCTTCTCCTTTTGCCTTCAATCTTTCCCAGCATCAGAGTCTTCTCCAGAGAGTCCTCTCTTCGCATTAGGTGGCCAAAATATTTGAGTTTCAGCCTTAGTACCTGTCCTTCCAGGGAACAGTCAGGCTTGATTTCATTTAGAATTGACTGATTTGATCTCCTAGCAGTCCAAGGGACTCTCAGGAGTCTTCTCCAGCACCACAGTTCAAAAGCATCTATTCTTCGGCGCTCAGCCTTCTTTATGGTCCAACTCTCGCAACCATACATTGCTACTGGGAACACCATCGCCCTGACTATACGAACTTTTGTTGGCATGGTGATATCTCTGCTTTTTATTATGCTGTCTAAGTTTGCCATAGCTTTCCTTCCAAGGAGTAAGCGTCTTTTAATTTCATGGCTGCTGTCTCCGTCTGCAGTGATCTTGGAACCCAAAAAAGTAAAATCTGTTACTGCTTCCATTTCTGCCCCTTCTATTTGCCAGGAATTGATGGGACCCGATGCCATGATCTTAGTTTTATTAATGTTGAGTTTCAAGCCAACTTTTGCACTCTCCTCTTTCACTCTCATCAAGAGGCTCTTTAGTTCTTCTTCACTTTCTGCCATTAGGGTGGTATCGTCTGCATATCTGAGGTTGTTGATATTTCTCCCGGCAATCTTGATTCCGGCTTGTGATTCATTTAGCCCTGCATTTCTCATAATGTACTCTGCATATAAGTTAAATAAGCAGGGTGACAATATACAGCCTTGTCGTACTCCCTTCCCAATTTTGAACCAATCAGTTGTTCCATGGCCGGTTCGAACTGTTGCTTCTTGACCCGCATACAGGTTTCTCAGGAGACAGGTAAGGTGGTCTGGTACCCCCATCTCTTTAAGAATTTGCCACAGTTTGTTGTGATCCACACAATCAAAGGCTTTTGCGTAGTCAATGAAGCAGAAGTAGGTGTTTTTTTGGAACTCTCGTGCTTTCTCCATGATCCACCGCATGTTGGCAATTTGATCTCTAGTTCCTCTGCCTCTTCGAAACCCAGCTTGTACTTCCGGTAGTTCTCGGTCCACATACTGCTGAAGCCTAGCTTGTAGGATTTTGAGCATAACCTTGCTAGCATGTGAAATGAGTGCAATTGTACGGTAGTTTGAACACTCTTTGGCACTGCCCTTCTTTGGAATTGGAACGTAAACTGACCTTTTCCAATCCTTTGGCCACTGCTGAGTTTTCCAAATTTGTTGGCATATTGAGTGCAGCACTTTCACAGCATCATCATTTAGGATTTTAAGTAGCTCAGCTGGGATATCATCATCTCCACTAGCTTTGTTGTTAGTAATGCTACCTAAGGCCCACTTGACTTCACTCTCTAGGATGTGAATCCTATCCTGAATCATCCCGTATCCTGAATCATCGCCAATCGGTGTCGTCGTTCCTAAAGAACATCAGAAGAGCCCAGCTGGATCAGACCAAAGGCCCATCTAGTCCAGCTTCCTGTATCTCACAGTGGCCCCACCAGATGCCTCAGATCACATACCTTGACTACCGGAGATTAGACTTGGGAGGCTGAGCATGCAGAAGATGTGCGCTACAGCCCCCCCCCCCCCCGCAGGGAGGTTGGAGGTATAAAAATAAAGAACAGAGTCTTGAGAGCAGAGTCTGAGCTCAGAAGGCTGGGACGAAGGGGAGCCCTGGCCATCAGTCTGTTATTGTGCACAGCCCTTGGTTATATGCAGGAAGGTCCTACTCTGTTCAATAGCTTGTAACTGATTATGGAAACATAGGTGGCACTGAGCCCCTGCCTTAACCCTAGAGAACTTTCCTCCCATTCCTTCTCTTTAAATACATGTCTCCTTTTTTTAAAGGTCTATTTAAATAAATACGTATTTTACTCTTATTCTCTTTCCTTAAGTGGTTCCACACAAGTCTTTCCTTTGATGTGGCTGCTCATTTATTCACCAGAACCCTGATGACTTTCATCCCATCCTCTTGCATTCCTGTGTTTCCATCCTGCCACCATCCCGTTTCTTTTACATGCTGATTTATTGTACTGCCATCACAACTGCAGTACAGTCCTTTTAAAAAGCAGAACGAGACTCTGCGTGTTGCAAAGGAGCACATCAGGGGAGGTGGCTATGCTAAACCTTTCCTTTTGATGTGCTAGTTTATTACATGCAGGGAGCATTTTACATGGAGCTGCATTAAACAATATGCAGCCTTCTCCTCCCCCACTTGAAGTGGTACAGTCCAGAATTCCATCTCATTCTGCATAACTCATAGGTGGTGTCTCAGACTTCCCACTTCCATCAATCGCCTTTTGCATATAAAGCACAGTCATGACCAGCATCCCAGGGAGGGCCTTAAACTTCCACTCCTGGATGTTGTTGCAGTCAATCTGTCAGCCTCCACTGACCTGTTTCATGTTCCGTCTGCCCACTGCCACCCTTCTCTCGTTCATAATTATGCAATGGAAACAGCGTGTTGGTCTTAAGCTGATGGCGATGAATCATGTCGGTATTTTGAAGGAGCTATTTTTTTGTCCCCATTTGTTTGCCTTTTCACCTTATTAAACATGAATTTTCTTTCCAGGGCAGGAGCTGCGACCGGGAGTAAAAATGGAAGGGCAGGGCCTGGCAGAATCTCATCCAGGCCAGAGAGGAGGAAGCGACCCTTGTTCTGTTCCAGCAGAGACGATCAAAGAGTTTCTAACAGAAACGGAGGCACAAGAGATCAAGCAAGAACCAGATGAGAGGCTGCAGCAGCAGCTCTGGGAAACCCAGCATCAAAGTCTTGGGAGGACCACACTGCCCTTTTATTCAGGGCGTGGAACCTCACAGCTGCCTCGCGCTCCATCAGGAGACGATACGAAGGAATTTCAGGCCTCCTGCAAAAAAAGGGCTCACATCAGCTGGTGGCCTCCTGGAGGAGGTGTGACCCAGATTCTGCTTGGCCTTGGTGGAGACACCCAAGAGGCCTATCAACACCACACCTCCGTAAAAGTGAAGAAGGAAAGTCTGGTTGAGGATACCGTTGATTTGGGGATGTGCTGCCAACGTTTCAGGCAGTTCTGTTACCAAGAGGCCAAGGGGCCCCGAGACGTTTTGAGGCAGCTCCGGAAACGTTGCCGCCAGTGGCTGAAGCCAGAGAGGCACACGAAAGAGCAGATTGTGGAGCTGCTGATCCTGGAGCAGTTCCTGGCTGTCCTGCCCCCGGAGATGCAGAGCTGGGTCAGGGCAGCTGGACCGGACACATGTGCTGAGGCAGTGGCCCTGGCAGAGGATTTCCTGGTGATGCAAGAAGAGGGTGGAATGCCAGATCAAAAGGTGCACTGGTCCTGTTCATCAGTGGCTGGGTGATGTCCTGATTGCATTTGTGTATGGCAGGAATCTTGGGTGGGGGGGACGACAAGACTCTGTGGCTCTGCACACTCAAGTCTCTCACCAGGTTCACCTTCATTTCAATGGAGGAGTCTTTCCTGCCACATGAGTCACCCTGTGCTGGCGTGAGAGTTAGGAAGAGACAAAATGGCTGCCTCAAAACAAAATGGAGCTGCTCTGGCCACAGAGAAAGACCTCTGTTTGCAACCCTGCATCGTAAGCTAGATGGACCGACTCGCTGTACAGCAGCTTCATATGTTCATACCTATTATTATTATTATTATTATTATGCCTTAAACGTTATTTGCATTTCATGTTTCGGGTGCAGATGCCTTTGGAAGAGAGGACTGTTAATTCCCCCAGTTCAGAGGAAACTCCATCCACCACCATGAAAATGCAGGTCTTTGAGGAGATCAAGCAGGAGGTCGACTTGCTGGGTAAGGATCAAGCAGTTTCTGCCGTTTCCTCTGAAATGTTGAAGCTACTTTGCACGTATCAGAATCTCTGTGAGGAAGATGGCAGATCTCCTTTATGTGTTTATTCATATAGTGTCCTCCATGGACATGGCGCTTTACAAAGGAATGAGTGACTAGATCCCTGCCCCAAGGAGTTTGCAATCTAGATTCTGATACAAGAGATAACAGAGGAAGGACAATGGAGGCAGGGGTACATAGGGGAAGACTGTGTGCAGTTGTTTTTATCTTGTATTGCTGAATTGCACAGTGATAGCTTAAATTTACTTCCTGGGACAGATGATTTTTAAGTGTCAGTATTTTATTCAATTAGGAAGAAATTAAAAATAAATATAAGGTAAAATGAAATAACAAAAGCAATAAGTAATAAAATAATAAGCAATAAAATAATAAAATGAAGCAATAAAAGACCAAAGCGACACTGAATGTTCATGTTATTTCAATAATTCAGCATTAAATAGTTGGGACACTTTATAAACCATATATCTTATTATATGGTGATTTTTATTTATTTTCAAAGCATGAAAATACCGGTTTCAGAGAAAACCCTGGAGAACTGCTGCCAGCCAGTGTTGACCACACTAAACCAGGCAGACCAAGAGTCTGACTCGGTATCAGGCAGCCTCCTATGTTGATATTCCCCCTGCAATCAGTATGGACATCTGAAGAGCCCAAAGATCAAGTCCATCTAGTCCAACATGCTGCTTCCCACAGTGGCCAACCAGATGCCTCCAGAAAAAAGCAGGGCATGAAGGCAACATCCCTTCTGTACTGTTGCCCTTTGGCATGTTCACTGGTATACTGCTTCTGAATGTGGAGGCTCCACTAAGTCATCATGACTAATAGGTTGATCCACCTGTTCACACAACACTAGAACTAGGGGACATCCACTCAAATTGAGTGGAGGGAGTATTAAAACAGACAAAAGAAAATATTTCTTTACCCAGCATGTAATTGGTTTGTGGAACTCCTTGCCACAGGATGTGGTGATGGCACCTGGTCTGGATGCCTTTAAAAGAGGATTGGACAGATTTATGGAGAAAAGCTATGATGCCATGATGGAGATAAGCAACCTCCTGGTTGGAGTAGGTTTTCTCTGTGCCAGGTACAAGGGAGTGGCGACAGGGTACAGGTATCTTGTTGTCTTGTGTGCAGGGCTCTTCTTATGTTCCTCTATAAATGTGTCCAAGCTCCTTAAAAGAACACAAGATGTTCTCCAGTCATAATAATGGAGTGCCTCTTTTTCTCAACAATGGCCAGGGAGGGACCCTTGTGCAAGGGGGTAGTGGATTTCCTCCTCCATGAACTTCTCACAACCGAGCCCTATTGCATTAGTTTCCTGTTGGTGAGTTTGCGTTGTTTCCCATTTCGAGGTTCTGTCCCTGTTTGATGGGGTTTGATGTGTGCGGTAATTCTCTGTTTGTTCCAATAGGCGAAGGACAAATGCAACAGAATGAGGGAGAGATCCTTGAGCTGCAAATATCTGAGCAAGCATATGATGGTAGAACAGCAGAAGAAAGTGTGAAAGAGGAATGTTTCCAAGGTCCTAAGATGGAAGAGTTGCCTGGAAATCAAGAGGGATTAGCAAGAAACCAGGAAAACCATCCAGGGAAGACAACAAAACAAGCCTCTCCCACCACAGAGGGTGACAAAGGCCTAGCAGCTGAAAGAAGTTTCCAAGAGGGAACCTGCAAGCATCAGGGAGAAGAAGAGAGAGGCAATGCTGTTAGGCAAAACACCCACCAGAACATTGACCTTGCTAAGAATCAGAGAATGCCAACAGAAGAAGAACCGTGTCAGTGCCCCTATCGTGGGAAAATCTCCAGTAGGAGAGCACGTCTGCCGAGCATACATGAGAAACCTCATGCACTGTACGAATGTGCTGAGTGTGGGAAAAGCTTCACTTGGAAATCACACCTCTTTAGACACAAGCAGAGTCACACAGGAGAGAAGATGCACGAATGCTCTGAGTGTGGGAAAGGTTTTATTTTTAAGACAGATCTTTTTCGGCACAAGAGAATCCACACAGGAGAGAAACCGTATGAATGCTCCGAGTGTGGGAAACGCTTCAGTCGGAAACCAAATCTTATTACACACAAGAGAACCCACACAGGAGAGAAACCCCATGAGTGTGCCGAATGTGGGAAGTGCTTCAGTCGCAAGCCAACCCTTATTACACACAAGAGAACCCACACAAGGGAGAAACCATATGAGTGCTCTGAATGTGGGAAAGGCTTTATTTTTAAAATAGATTTTTTTCGGCACAAGAGAACCCACACTGGGGAGAAACCGTACGATTGCTCTGAATGCGGGAAATGCTTCAGCCGCAGAGCAAACCTTATTACACACCAAAGAACCCACACAGGGGAGAAACCATATGAATGCTTGGAGTGTGGAAAAAGATTCAGTCGAAAAGGAAATCTTATTACACACACTAGAACTCATACAGGAGAGAAACCATACAAGTGCACTGATTGTAGGAAAAGCTTCACTCAGAGAATACATTTTCTTAGACATGAGTCAATCCATGTGAGAGAGAGAAGGGTGGAGACTGGAGGGAATGTTCCAGGCATAGACTGGTCCTTACCAAACATAAGGGAATGTACGCACACCCAAGAGATGCTGTAGAACAGGGGTGGCCAAACTTCCACCATTAGGGCCTCTGCATTCTTCAGAGTTGTGTAGAAGACCGAAACTTGGCAAGCTGTAAGTGCTGCTGGTGCACTAAAGTAGCTGCACCTGCTGAAATGCCCTCACCTATACAATGACCTTTTCACCTATACATTTAATGATGAACCATTAAAGGGCCAGGAGCATTCCTGTTAAAAGGTTGGCCACCCCTGCTGTTGAATGTTTAGTGTGTGAAGAAAGGTCCTCCAGTTCTTCTGGTGTTCAAAAACATCAGAAAATACACAGCAGAGTGGAATTATGAGGGCACTAAGACGTTAGGAAATGCTGTGGCTTGAGAGTTCAGCCTGTAAGGCTTTAGCGAGGAAAAAACACTTATGTTCCAGTTCAAGATGTATTAGGCATAGTAAACCTCGCCTCCCTCAAAATCACTTAAATTTTCTGTATGCAAGAAGTATCAGAGTGAGACCATTGGAAGAAGTTTATCATTGGAAGAAGCTCATGTTAACCAGAACCTCACAATACCTTCCTTAGGGCAAAACTTTCAGTTGTAACACCCAGCATGACTAACTGTCATGGGCATATGTAATTGAGTCAAGCTCCTGTGTAACTGTATGCTTGATTGGAGGCACAATCTTCCCTGCCAGATGAAGCTCAGGACAGAGAAGCAGCTTCGGTTAGTTTCGTGCAGATGCGAGGTGTGCACAGCACAAATTGGTCAGACCGTGTGGAATCAAACCCAGCTCCTTCGACAGAGTAGTTTTACAAAAACTATTTGAAGGTTGGGAAAACACACACACAAACATTAATCAAATTTGCAAGATGTTTGGGAGAAACCAGGCAGACAGCGTACCTACAGTGTGGGCAAAGGGACAAAAAGGAAGAGGCTACAGACTAGGGCAGGGCTATAGCTTAAAGGAACATGATACAGGAACCTTGTTGCAGCTGAATAGAGCTGGTTCTATGCAGTGCCTGGGTGCACCACCTGGGAACCCAAGGTATGCCATCTAGAGCAGGGGTTCTCAACCTGTGGTACGCGTACCCCTAGGGGTACTGCAAAGTGGAATATGAATATAATAAATGCATAATTATCTGTCTGTTGCCTGTGTATAGCTGATATGCTAGACAGATTAAGTACATCTCCTGAGTGAAGGCAATAGGTTCAGGGCTTGATACAATCCTGGTCGTCAACAGTTTTCCTAAAAATATGTTTGGATGGGAGGAAATTATGAAAGAAACCAAAGTTTCTTTGCTAGGATGGTGTAGTGGTTTGGGAGTCAGACTTAGACCTGGAAGATCCAGGTTCAAATCCCCGCTCAGCCACAAAGCTTCCTGGGTGACCTTGAGCCAGTCACTATCTCTCAGCCCCACCTACCTCACAGGGTTGTTGTGAGGACAAAAAGGAGGGGAAGAAATATGTATACCACTCTGAGCTCCTTGGAGGAAGGGCGGTATAAAAATGTGAAAAATAAAATAGTAAAATAAAGTTCCTAGGACTATGTAATTTATTTTTCACATTTTTATGCTGTGCCACCCTTCCTCCAAGGAGCTCAGGGTTGTGTATAGTTCCTGCTCTCCTTCTGTCTTCACAACAACCCTGTGAAGTAGGTGAGGCTGAGAGATAATGACTGGCCCAAGGTCACCCAGGAAGCTTCATGGCTGAGCAGGGATTTGAACCTGGCTCTTCTAGGTCTAAGTCCAACTCCCAAGCCACAACACCATCCTGGCTCTCAGAGCGCAGTGATGAAAAGTAATGTGCTTTGGAAATGGCTGCAGTTGTAGCTCTGGGAAGCAGAAAATACAGAGGGGGAGACAGATTAACTGGAAACTGACATTAACCCAACTGGTATTGGGGGAAACGGTACCACCTGTGAACTGTTGGGGAGAGGAAGTTTTCAGCCAGTCCCAGCAACTGTGGAGAAACTGTTTGGGTTGGGTTTGCTCTGCTGGAAGAATGAGGCTGAATCAGTTGCTGCTTTGTAAGTGAGTTGGGGTGAGGGAGGCTGGTGGAGCCTTGTTTCACTTCTCCTAAATCCAGAGTAGCAGAAACGTGTGCCATGAAGCATCCAGGGTAGTCGTGCAACTGTTTCAGAAGAATCTGGCGGGAGCCTCAGGTAGAGTTCTCTTTCCAGGAGAGCCTGGAATAAGAGAGGGCTGGATCTTACTGTTGCAGATGGTCCTACCGGTAGGAGCATCCAGTCAGCCCTCGCTGGCCCTTGAAAATCTGGAGGAGTGAGTGCAACGCTCATACCACCCTAGAACCATGCCCACAAGAGGCCTCTCCACTTCTGACACTGATGTTGCTCTCCAAGTGGTAAGACGTTCCAGGGTCACTGCTACGAGGTTTCGTGCATTTCATTTCTCTCTCTGTGTGTGTGTGTGTGTGTGTGTTAAGCCATTTGTGAGTGTGTATTAAGCACGAAGGAGCAAACAAGCACTACAACAGTGCTATTCTGTACAACACCCCCCCCCAAGCAAGCAGCACCCCACTTGCCTCCTTCCTGTTAACTTGTGCTAGGATGGGAAATTCTACTTGCCTCTTCATTTGATGTAACTGGATAATTCAGTCACCGTTACTGCAGCGATGCAGCAAAATTATTTGCTTTCATACGAAGCTACATGTTGCGTCTCTGGATGAATCGCTGCTCTTGACCAGTTGGGAAGAGAGCCTAGGAGAAGAAGATGCTACTAGATTAGAATGAAAGCAGCAAGGGAGGAGGGTGTCAGTCAGTGTTTCCTGTCAAGGTATTGGGAACGAAATGAATATACAGCGAGCCCAAGATTTAACAGACGGGCAGCGCAATCTTAACCAACTTTCCAGTGCTGATGTAGCTGTCACGCTGCATTTTGCAGTGCAGGGGCAATCATGAAGGCCTCACCTTCAAGGTGAGGGAACATTTGTTCCCTTACCTCCGGTCTGCAAAAGGAGTGCTCTTCTTAAGTCTTTTCATGCTGGGGAGGTAGGGGTTAAAGAGGCTTTTGCTTATGATAGGCGCCTCCTCCCGCTTACAGGCATAAGTAAGCAGCCCTGGTCTATAATGGTAATGTGCAGCCACCGCATTTGGAACTATTGGGGGTCCAGATGGGAAGGGGCTGCCGCTCAGTTGTGAACCACACGGCTTTGCATGCAGATGAACCCCAGGGTCCATCTCCAGGCAGGGCCGAGAATGGTTGTGGCACTGTGCAGGCTACATGATAGAAGGGAATTCCTGTGCATCATTTGCTGTTAATATCTCTTGCTTTAAAATTATGCGTCTCAGGGCGAAGCACAAGGGGTTAAACACACAGAGCTGCGATGCCTAGAGAGGAGGAGCAGAGTCAGACACACACATGGTGAGAAAGGGGTGGGTGCAAAGAAAGAAAGAAAATAGTGAGGTCACCTTCCTGCCCCGCCTCCCCTTCCTGGTGTGAAACTTCCTTTTGGATTTCTGCCCCTAAGCTGGAAGAAGAGCCGCTATAAGGGCTGCGGGGGATCGCGCAGAGGGAGAGCCAGGACCGGGTGAGTAAAAGCGGGGGGGAGGAAGAAAGAAAAGCCAAAGGGGGGGGGGGTTTGATGCACAGCTGCAAAGAAGGAAAGCAGAGCGGGGGGGGGGGGCTGGAGAAAATACGGAGGTTTTCTCACCAGCACCACCACCACCGATTGGGTTATTATAGGCACCGAATCGCAGGGATCAGAAGAATGTTCTGGTTAGCTTTGATTTCCCAATTATTTTGCTATTTGCAAAACTAAAAACTGGGTGTTGTGCAGAACACGTAAATAGACAGGCCTGCCTAATGGGCTTCCAATAAAACATTTTGGCCTCTTATTTTATTCATATGTATGCTCAAATCAGCTTTTAGGATTGCCTTACCCACTGAAACTCCACAATTCAACGCTCCTCTGTACAAATCACAAACGAAATAAAGTTAAAAGCCCCTGCACACTGAAAATGGCTTGTCAGGGAAGCAGGGTTTCTGTTTGACTGTCTCCCCTGACATGCTAATCTTCTATGTGCAAGATTCTTTTTCTCATAGGGAGAAAAACCATTCTCACCATTCCATCACAGGGGCAGCCCCCACCCACCGTCTGAACACAGACACAGGTTTTGATATCTTACTGAAAACTTGGATTTTACTGGAGTGGGATCACATATGTATTAAATGTGTGATCCCACTCCAGTAGCATTTATGTGAAGCATATTAAACTCTTCACATATTAAAATGTGAAGCATTTTAAGTGTTGCTTGGGTATACTGTACAGTAGGGCCCCGGTACTGTGGGGGATAAGTTCCTCCCCCCACTGCAGATACCAGGAACCCGTGGATAGGGGGAACACTATCTCCGCGGCCCCCCCACGCCAATTACCTATGTTCTTCATAAAGCTGGCGCTAGGTCAGTGTGTTTCTTTCTTAACCAAAAGCAACCTGCATGGTAGAGAGGCTCCGTTAAACAGGAAGCAGCCTGTTTCCTGTTTAACGGAGCTTCTCATGCTGCTTATAACGTTTTTGTTAAGGAAGAAACACACTGACCTGGCCCCAGCTCTATGAACAAAGGTAATGGGCTGGGGGGGGGGGCGGCTGCAACCCGCTGTTAAATGAATGCGTGGATAGGGCTCCCCCCGTGTTTCCCGTTTCAGATAGTATTCATATCTGCTGTTCATAGGTTTGTTTTCCTATTTCTAAATATCCTAGCATCCCTCTCTACACCTGTTGTGGGAGAAGATTTTTATTGTTGTTCATTTCACTTCTGTAGAAAAGGGCCTTCTCTAGGCCTGCTGAAAAACTGGCATGGGAGATATTTTGTCAGATTCTTAAAATAAAAATGATTGAACTTCTTTTGTTTTTTAAAACTCTGTCTAGAACGGATCTTGAAGATGACTAGTATCGACAACAACATAAAATACAGCACAGCAAAGCAATAATAGAACCACAGCACACAAAAGAACCAGCACGTTGCATTGGGCTGGAAACACTGGGATGGGGTGACAATGGTTTCTTTAAGGCGCTTCTTTGTGAGGCACTTGGAGAGCTTTCGATATAAATGAATACAAAATAGATACATTTTTTTTTCTAACTGAAGCTCTAAGTTTGACCTGTTTCAATTATTCTAATTCCCAAGAATTCATTTGTTGTGACAACACGGCAGCAAAAACGTTTCGAGGAGCTGCTCCAAAATCCCCATGTAGGACACAAATGTTTTGTTAGGAGTGAGATTTTTTTTGTCCCAATTTGTGTTGCTTTTGTACTTCATGAACTTATTGAATTTCCTTGCCTGTGTAGGAGCTGTAGCCAGAAATATGGCGGAGCAAGACACAGCAGGATCGAGATCAGGGGAGAGATTGGCAGCAGGAGGGAAAGATCTTCATATTGTTGAAGTTGGGACCCTTGGGGAGTTTCTGACTGGGGTCACCCCGCCTCAGATTAAGCAGGAACCAGAGGAGGGGCTGCAGCAGTTCTGGGGGGACCAGCAACAAGACTTCTCGAAAACGGCGGTGCAGTCCCCGTATTCCGCGTGGGGAAACTCCCAGCTCTCTCGGCCTCTGCCAGAGGAAAATACTCCAGAATTTCAGGCTGCTTTCAAGAGGGCAGCTGAGACAAATCAGTGGCCAAATCAGCCCAGGCCACGCCTAAGTGGCAGAGAAGACCACGGGGCCTACGGAAGGCTGGCTTCTTCTTCGGTTGACGTGAAGGAAGAGGTTCTGGATGAGGACACTCTGAGCATGGAGATGCGGTGTCAGCGGTTCAGGCAGTTTTGCTACCGGGAGGCTGAAGGGCCCCGGAAAATATTCTGCCAGCTCTGGGATCTGTGTCACCAGTGGCTGAAGCCGGAGAGACACACGAAGGAGCAGATCTTGGAGCTGGTGATCCTGGAGCAGTTCCTGATGATCCTGCCCCTGGAGATGCAGTGCTGGGTCAGGGAACGGGGGCCGGAGAGCGGCAGCCAGGCAGTGGCCCTCGCTGAGGACTTCCTGTGGAGGCCGCCAGAGGCTGAGAGACTGGAAGAGAAGGTGAGCATGGTTTGTCCTAGTCGTCCCCTGACTGCGGCAAGCCCAGGGCTTTTACCCCTCCATGACGCCAACTGAGGCAGTCATGGCAGGCAGCGGATTGGCAGGGGACGCCCACCTCCGTTCACCCACTCACCTGTACCGCTGCTTCTCCTCCTTTCACTCCCTGAGTTGGAAAAGGAAGAGGAGGAGGAGGATGAAGAGGAAGTGTGGAGGAGAGAGAAGGTTGAGGTCACAGAGTGCTGGGACATGTTCCAGCCCTCCACTCTTCTCTCCTCCACACTTCCTCTTTTGCTCTACTGATCACTAGGAAGGCAGCATTTGGCACACCTCCCCAGGCACCAGAAAGTGTTGGGCCAGCCCTGGGCCAGCCTATACTGGGAGAGAGTCCCATAATGGGGTGCTGGTGGTGAGGGGGAGGCTGCTGAGAATGACCAGAAGGCATGGAGGGGGAAAGTCAGACACCATTTCTACTTTTTAGATTGGAGGGGGCTGTTGGCTTGATCTAGGGAACTCACAGCACAATCCTGTGCATGTCTACTCAGAACTAAGTCCCATTGTGTTCAATGGGACTTACTCCCAGGAAAGTGGGCAGACTAACCTCCCTAGGGAGCGAGTTCCACAAGTATGGGGCTGCCCCAAAATGACATTTCGCATTCCTTCCCCCAAGCGTCTTTTTCTATCTCACATGCCTCCCACTTCTGTTTCAGATACCAGAGGCCTCAGATGGTTTAGTCGCTTGTTCCCCCAAGTCAGAGCTGGATCCGTCAGACATTGTGAAGATTGAGCTCCCCATGGAAGGCGATGGTGAGATATTTTCATTGTATTTTCTCCTCCCTCCCTCTGAGCTCCGAGTGGCATATATGGTCTCACACTTTTCATCCCTACAACAGTGTGAAGTAGGTTAGGCTGAGAGAGGTGACAAGACACCAGGTTATCCAGTAAGCTTTGCAGCTGAGTGGGGATTTGAACTTGCAGCTTTCCCATCTAACCACTACACTACATGATCCCTCAACGTAAGAAGTAAACCTTCTTGTAGTCTGGGGAAAGGCGGTATCGCAGGGTTTTCCAAACTGTGGGTCGCGACCCACTTGGTGGGTCTCGGCCTGATATCCAGTGGGTCCTTGAGTTGGGTCCTCCCACCTGCTCCTCCCACCTTGGTTAACTCCAAATTGGAGCCCTCTGGACACAATTCAAGACTGCTCCTGGACCGTGCTGGGCTTCCAGGGGCCTCAGATGGCCTCTGCAGGCCTCACAAGGCATCCGAAACTTCCAGTTTCGTGGAAGTGACCTTGTAGTGACCCTTCCAGAGGCCTGCGGAGGCCTTCTGAGGCCCATGGAGGCCCACCATGGGAAATGGGTTGCTGCGCTCTCCACCAGAGAACAGGTGGGTCGCAGTGGGGGGACGTTTGGGGACCAATGCAGTATAGAAATCTTTTAAATAAGTGAATAAGCCGCTTTGTGAACTACTTTTTGTTGAAAAGCGGTATATACAGTCAATCCTCGTTATCCGCGGCCTCTGTTCCCACAGATTCTCTTATCTGCAGCAATAAAAATGTTGCCCTTTGTCGCCACATCTGCGGTCTCTTTGCACCTATTCGCGGCGATTCTGAGAGGTCTATCGCGCAGTTCTTGCGGATTCTGTTCTCGCGGCTTAAGAAATCTCTGCAGGTCTCCGTGTGTTCTCAGTGGTTGTCGCCAGGGCGGGGGAGCGGGAGACTGCATCACAGAGAGAACGGACAGGAGGATCTGTGGCTGTCTTTATTCCTACTGCACGGCGCCAGCCAAGGCTCCCTATGGAGCACTGGAGATTCCTGTCACTCTGAAGGGAGCATCAATCCTCATGAAGGCTCTTTTTGATTACTACTCTGATTAAGCCATTCTATCCAAGTCAGAGTACGCCCATTATTAAGAACGAAAACTTTTGTAACCATGTGGGTAGGAGGTTTGTATGTAGTCATTCCAAATAAAAATTAATTCTCCTGTATTTACAGACTGCATGAGGGTTAATGTGACATCAAAAAGGGTTCTAAAAAAGATCCCTGGAAGCTTTGTGGCTGACTTGCTTCCTACCTTAGCTGCAAGGTGCCAACCCCAACTAGCAGCCTTGGGATGACAAACCCAGACTTGTTTGCAGCCTCATTCCTGAAATCTCAGCTTGACTGTGAAAGAAAGATGTAATTGTCAGAGCTCGATTGTCGTTGTAATGCACCCAAATCTGAGAATTTTCACTTGCTTTATAGAACCTTGCAGACTTAACAAGTCGCAGTTAAATGCTAACTAAACTGTTGTTCTCGCGGCTTATTAACAAGTGGTTTACTCTGTTTCAACGCTCTGTACACTGATTTACAATTTCAACCATGGCAGCGAAGCATACTGCTACTGAAAGTGTTTCACCGAGTGCTGCTAAGCGGAAACGCGTTGCGATGAGGCTAACGGATAAGCCCCATGTGCTTGACTTACTTCGTTCTGGAAAATCAGTAGCATCCGTAGGCAGACAGTTCAGTGTAAATGAATCAACCACCCGCTCGATTCGCAAAAAGGAAGACGTAGTTCGTAAATCTGTGCGTGAATCTGCTCCGGAAAATGCTAAAGTGACTTCAGTGGTTCGCGACAAAGCGATGGAAAAAATGGAAAAGCGGCTTAGTACCTGGGGCCGCAAGGGAAATGTTGTGGACACCAACGCTATAAGGCTCAAAGCCAAACAAATTTATGAACATGTTACTGAAAATCAAGACGACGTGAAGCCGTTCTCTGCCAGTGCTGGCTGGCTTGCTGGTTTTAAAAACAGGTACGGGTTCAAAAACGTACAACTTTCTGGTGAAACTGGCTCAGCAGATGTAGAAGCTGCTGAAGGATTTGTAAGACTCCTGCTTAAAATCATTGAAGAGAAAGGCTACCAGCCTGAGCAGGTATTTAACACCGGTGAGACAGGGTTGTTTTACAAGCAAACAGGCAATCGTACGTACATTTCAAAAAATGTCACCAAAGCGCATGGTTTTAAGGCGTTTCAAGATCACGCTACCTTGCTTTTCTGCGTGAACGCTAGGGGTGACTTCAAATGCAAACCTTTGATGGTGTACAGGGCCCCAAATCCGCGTGCCCTGAAAGGGAAAAATCTGAAGCACCTGCCTGTCATTTGGAAATGGAACCGCAGAGCCGGGATGACTGCCGAGATTTTTGGGGACTGGTTCAACAACCACTTCATCCCTGCAGCAGAACAATACCTCGCAGGAAAGAACCTTGTCTTCAAGGTTCTTCTGATATTGGACAATGCGCCTGTCCACATGCGGAAAGACCTTGAAAATGCCCACCCAAATGTCGAGGTCCTGTTCATGCCCCCAAACACCACTTCTGTCCTCCAGCCACTGGACCAGGGCATTATGAAGACTTTCAAAAGCCATTATACCCAGGAGCTCTACTGCAGTGCGTGCCAACATTTGGATGCGAACCCTGACTCCACGATGATGGATTTTTGGAAGTCCGTCACCATCCGTGACGTGATAGACTATGTGAAAGTAGCGTGGGAGAATGTTTCTCAGGCGACCATAAACAATTGTTGGGGCAAAGCCTGGCCGCAGTGTGTCACCGATTTTGAAGGCTTTCAAGGTGTCGATGCACAAATTAAAAACAATGTGCAAACTATCATGTGCTTAGCACGAAGGATTGGTGGGGACGGCTTTGATGACATGCAGGAGGAGGATGTTGCTGAAATTTTAATGCAACCTGCCATCGAGCTTACCGATGAGGAGTTGGATGCCATGGCTAAGGAGGGTCGTAAAGACAGCGATGAAGATGATGATGATGACAACGATGATGACGGCGATAAGGAAGGTGCTCCAAAAATTATCCCACTCAGCATAGCAAAGCTTCAAAAGTGGTCTTCCTTGTTCGATCAGACTTCCAAGGATATCCAGGAGTCAGATCCCTCGGTGGAACGCAGCCTCAAGTTTAAACACCAACTTGAGGGCGCGTTTCGTCCATATGCCGAGCTATTAAACGAATTGCGATGGAAATCACGGCAAACAACACTGACGCAGTTCCTTACGCCAGTTGGAAGGAAGAAATTGCCATCGCCACAACCTTCAACGAGTCGAGGAGTAACCAGCACAGAAGAGGAAGCATCAGAAGTTGGAGATATTGAGCTGCCCTTGCTATCACCCAGCCCTTAGAGTTCAAGGTAAGATTCGGGTTCATAAAGTTCATATAGTGTATAGTGAAGAGGGTCTGCAGAAACTTAACCCCATTTTCCCCATAGGATCAATGGTTTAGTAACCACTGTTACAGTAACCACGGAGTTTTCCAGGAACCCAGCAGATAATGAGAATTGACTGTAATTATTCTTAATAATAATTAACAACTTACTGGGAAAAATTCAGGGTCTAAGCTCTTTCATATTAGGTGTCTGGGTGTTCCTATCAGAAGCTCTTTCTGTTGCCTGAAATTCTAGATCATGGGCAGTGCAATCCTGCCGGCGCCGGAACGAGCATTCCGGCACAGGAAGTAGTCACGAACGTGCCGTAAAGCACGTTTGCAACTACTCTGGAGCAGGGAAGGCTGGCCTCCCTTGCTTCGTTGACAGAGCACCCCTGTGGCCGCTGCCGACCCCAGGTAAGGATTCGGCCTCCGCAGGGGCGGTTTGTCGGGCGAGGGAGGGGGGCCATTGGCCCAGCCGGCCCAGGAGGGGGCAGGGGATGGCTTTGGCCATATCCCGGACCCCGCCGGGCGGCTGGGCCATTACACGGCCTCCTCCTGCTTCCGCCAGCAATTTTGCTGGCGGAAATCCAAGGAGGCCAATCGGCCTGGACACAATTTACACTCGGGGAAGGGGATGATTGTTCCCTTCTCCAAGTAGACCTCCACCCCGGCGGCAACCTGGCCGCCGGGGAACAGGATCCGGTGGGCGGCCATGGGCCACCGGCCGGATCCTTACGTAGGATTGCGCTGACAATCTCTGTGAGGAAATGCTCAGCTCCACCCTCTTATGCCTTTTATGGAAAGGCATATGCTGCCTTTTATGGAAACAGGCCATTGGTGTATCTAAGCCAGTGTGGTTAGCTTTAACTGATGGCAGTTCTCTGGGCTTCAGGATTTAATCTTTCCCAGCCCTTCAACTGAATCTGGGACTTCCTGTGTGTGAAGGACATGCGCTCTGTCACTGAGCTACAGTGCTGTAGCGGTAAATGGTGAAGTGCTCATTGTGGCATACCCCCCCGCCACACCCCACTAAGACTATTCAGCAACAAAAAGCATCTTTTATGTTTCTTCATCAGGCGGTTTTCTTCTTTATACTTTGATCTTATTACAGCAGATATCGCAGGTTTAGCTTTCGTTGTTTTACACCTTTCATGCTATACCAGTTTCACGATTGCAGGTATAGCGTTGGCTGTTTGCAGGGAATATACACGGTATAGAAGCATCTCAGATTTTTGTCACTTCCAAGTAGCAACGTGTGATGCACTTTGCCTACGGCTGTGCCTGATGCTGCTTTTCACTTTTGCATATGCTTGCAGTTTTACTTGCTGTTGTTAAATGGTTGGGAGTCGGAAACCTTTGGTAACCCACTGCAAATCACCCCAGAGGTTCACCAGCAGATCCCCATTTACCATCTGCCCACCCCTGCTCTAAAGGATGCTTTTTATTTAATGAATTTTTATCCTGCCTTTCTCCTGGTGAGGGCACTCAAGGCGGCTTCCAACATTTTACATTTAACTCATGTTGTGATCCTCTGGTTCTTCTAGGAGACAACGACCAAGAACAGTATTTCCTTGCGACAACAGGCAGCTTGCAAGAGGGAGACTGTGGCAGCACCAGAAAACAACCAGGCTCTGACTCTGAAAAAAGCCTCCGCCTGTCCTTTGACCATCTTCCTAAACACCAGAAAGGGCAGGCGAAAGAAAAGCCGTATAAGTGCCAATACTGTGGGAAGATCTCTGATTGCAGAGCACACCTGATTATTCATGAGAGGACACACACTGGAGAGAAACCGCACAAATGCTCCGTCTGCAGCAAAAGCTTCACTCGGAAAGAGTCTCTTATTATCCACGAGAGATTCCACACTGGAGAGAAGCCGTATAAATGCTCAGTGTGCGGGAAAACCTTCAGCGATAAAATAGGACGCCTTATCCACGAGAGGACCCACACTGGAGAGAAGCCATATAAATGCTCCGAGTGTGGGAAAAGCTTTGGTACTCGCTGTAACCTGCTAAGGCACAGAAGGGTGCATACAGGAGAGAAACCATATCGATGCTCTGACTGTGGGCAGAGCTTCAGGTACAGGCCACAACTGGTTATCCATGAAGGGACCCATAAGGGTGAGAAGCCATATAAATGCGCAGACTGCGGGGAAAGCTTTAGCCAGACACGGCATCTTGTTATACACAAGTGGACCCACACTGGAGAGAAGCCCCATAAATGCTCTGTCTGTGGCAAAAGCTTTAACCAGAAATCAGACCTTATTACACACACGAGAACCCACACAGGAGAGAAACCATATGTATGCTCTGATTGCGGGAAAAGCTTTATTTCTAGCTGTCAGCTTAGGAAGCACGAAAGAATCCACACAGGAGAGAAACCTTATCAGTGTTCAGAATGTGGCAAATGTTTCACTTACAGCTCTCACCTTACAACACACAAAAGAACCCACACAGGAGAGAAACCATACCAGTGTTCGGATTGTGGTAAATGTTTCATTTCCAGCTCTCATTTTACCGCACACAAAAGGACACACACAGGCGAGAAACCGTATCAGTGTTCATACTGTGGGAATAGCTTCATTCAGAGATCGCAGCTTGCTAAACATGAGAGATCTCACACGGGAGAGAAACCATATATCTGTTCAGAGTGCGGGCAAAGCTTCAGGTGGAGCCAAGGGCTTAAGAAACACATGAGAACACACACCGGAGAGAAGCCGTATAAATGCTCGGAGTGTGAGAAAACATTCTCCAGTTCCTCTAATCTTTCTAGACATCAGAAAATCCATGCAAGGGAGAAATTATGAAGATGAGAAAAAAGATTGTGGCATGAAAGGCCTATATTATTATTAACAGTATTTATATACCGCTTTTCAACAAAAAGTTCACAAAGTGGTTTACAGACAAAATCAAAGGCCTATAAATACTTTAATAGTAGCCTAGTCTGCATGTGCATTCAAATGCTAGGGGGTGGGGTAGCGGCAGAATGGAACATGCCACTTGAGGCAGCAGTTGGGCGAGAATAGTTTTTTTCTAATGCTCCCTTATTCTGAAAATGTCCTGCAAATAGAAAACCAGTACAGCAGGCAAAGCTCTAAAATATTATCCTTGAAGTGCTTGTTTTTTTATTTGTAGGGAGCTTTTTACACATGGAGAAGAAATTAACAGTTCGACCCACCACCTGTAGTCTGAATTGGTACAGCCCATTCTATCACTTCATTCCATTGCTTGTGTAGATTCAGCGGGCAGGACAGTACAGTATATCAGGTGGATCCCAGAAAACCATAGAGAAGGGAAACCCCTCCCATTTTCACTGCACAAAAAATGTCGAGGATGAGGTCACACATAACAGAAAATTCATACTGTAAATAGAGTCACAACAAACCTTGACTGGCACATAACTGTGTGTGATTGCTTCCAGCATACTAGTCATCAGAGAATCCTGTGCAATCCTGTGGCTTTGTTTCATTGCCATCCCTTCTCAGCTCCTTGGAGGACCTGCGCACCGAGAAAGGGACTTGATTAATTTGTTCTAGCACAGTGGTGGTGTCTAAAAAATTGGTGCTAGCCTTTAAAACAAACCTTTGGTGGTATTTAGGGATTTTAAGTACTTTTCTCAGCTTCCTTGATGAATGTATATAACTGCTGGGGAAAAATTCCAATCAGTTGTATAGGGTATGTTAGAGTTTGTCATTGTAGATACCTGTTTTATGTATATATTTGTTTTCTACAACCATTTTCTTCCAGAAGGAAACGTTTTGACATTATGCACATGCATTTTCTGTAGGCTTTATGGTTAAAATTATTTGTTACTCATTAAATTCCATATGCTATGTCTCCCCTACAGAAACTGATTTTTAAAGTGTGTGTGTGTGTGTGTGTGTGTGTGTGTGTGTGTGTGTGTGTGTGTGTGTGTGTGTGATATTTCTGCTCATTTCCTTGTCTGTACAATTTTTTTAACCATGGTTAGAAGTCAGTTTGCAAACAGTGGTTTGAGCTAACCCTGCTTAGTGGAAATGCCAGTCCAGATGCATTATGTTTAGCTCTGCTGAAAATGAATGGTAGATGGAAGACACATGGGAGTCCACAGGGATGGGGCAAGAGAGGTGCTTCCCCCCCCAAACTGTAAATTAATTGAAAATTCTACATTAGTTTTTAGTCATACATTCATAAAGAAGTCTGACTATTCAGATCTGTTGCATTTCACAGCCAAGGCAAAGAACAGATTCTGTGTAAATGATATCAAATGTAGCCTTGGGGGCATGGCAAGAATCTGGGCTGCTTTTTGTGTTATTAATCTCTGTCTGTGTATAGTCTTTCAGTAGAGGTGGTCAGCGGACAAATTAAAACTGGTAGTTAAAGGTTAGTTCTGAAATATATGCTATATAACAGGGGTGGCCAGAGGGGTAGCCAGGCGCCCCTGCTACTGGGGCGGAAAACCTCGACGCCCCCAAACTAATTAGCATAATTAATGCTAAATTTTTTGCATTTTTCCGGTTTTTTAAAACCTTTTTACGGGGTTTTTTAGCGCTAGCGGGGCTTTAGTGTATGCTTTGCTGCAACTTATCTTGTTTATAGGACCCTCCCGCGACGATCAGGCTCAACGCTCTCTCCAGGGGGTGCAGATCGCTCCTCTGCTCCGGGCGCGAACTGTGTAAAGCGCCCAGGAGCGCTTTGCAGAGTTCATGCACGCGCAGAGCGACAAAGTTTCCAATCGACGGTCTGTGCATGCGTGAACTCTGCAAAGCACCCAGGAGCGCTTAACGCATGCGCAGAACGTCGATTGGAAACATCGTCGCTCTGCGCGTGCATGAACTCTGCAAAGCGTTCGTGCCCGGAGCAGAGGAGCGATCTGCGCCCCCTGGAGAGAGCGTCGCCCCTGATCGTCGCGGGAGGGTCCTATAAACAAGATAAGCTGCAGCAAAGCATACACTAACGTTTACAAGCCCCGCTAGCGCTAAAAAACCCCGTAAAAAGCTTTTAAAAAACCGGAAGACAACCCCCCCCCCGAAACTTAAGGAGCCTCGCGCCCCACCCCCGGAACCCTTCCTCCCCTTCGCCCTGGGGCCTACCGCCCCACCGCCCCGTATCAGGCGACGCCCCTGGGGGTGGCCAAACTTACTTAGGGCCCAATCCTATCCAACTTTCCAGCACCAATGCAGCTGCAATGCAGTCCCAAGGTAAGGGAACAAACATTCCCTTACCTTGAGGAGGCCTCTGTGACTCCCCCCCCCCCCCCCAGGATGCAGAACACGCCCCGTTAGTATGGCTGTATCAGTGCTGGAAAGTTGGATAAGATTGGGCCTTTAATGCAAGAGCCACATACGATAAACTTCAGATGTTTGAGAGCCGCAATATTTAAGAAGTATTTAAATTCTTAAATATATTTACCGGTACTCACCATGAACATTTAACTTCCAGTGAACTCTTAGTTTATACCTGGTAAATAATTATAAAGCTTGAAAATTCCTTTTTTACCTTTTATATTAATCGTGAAGCAAAAAGGAGCTCACATATTTCTGCGAGCCGCACATTATACGTCAAAGAGCCGCATGTGGCTCAGGAGCCAGAGTTTGGCCACCCCTGCTATATAGTGCATTTAACCACCCAGGCCTTTGGGTCAGATTCCAGGCCTCTGAGGCCCCTTTTTGTTTCTCTTCAGTACAGTGTAATGGTGTTGTTGGGAGCTAAACTGGTATCAGTGGTATAAAGACTATAGAGCAAGAATTGCCAACTTTCATATGTGGGCCAAATATCAGGTCTGTCAAAAGTAAGAACGCATGATGCACATTTGATATGCATGCGCAAATCAAGCTAAGAAAAAGGACAGGGTGCAGAGAGGCACATGCCCAGATAGAGAATGACACTCAAAAGGAAGCTTCTGCCCTTGGTCTGCTTACACTGTAAGCCTTGCAGACAGAGATAGAATTAGTTGAATTAGTTTACAAAACGCTATAAGCATGCAAGCTTATAGAATGATAACCAGGCAGGCAGCCTGAATGCTAGGGGAGACTAAGCAAGTGTTAACAGGAACCAGGAGCTTCCTGTTAACATCTGCTTAGTCTCTTCTAGCATTCAAGTTGCCTGCCTGCTTATCGTTCTATAAGCTTGCATGCTTGCATGCTTATAGCGTTTTGTAAAAGGAAGAGACATGCTTGCTTGATGCCACCGGAAAGAAGAAAAACAAAGGTAACGGACACAGAGAACCGTGAATAAGTGAAACTGTGGAGATTGGGGTACGCCTGTATCTGTTCTTAAAAAAAGGAGGGGGGAAAATAAGAAATAAACATTATAAAGATATTTAAGCAATCTATAAAAGGTAAAGGTATCCCCTGACAATTAAGTCCAGTCGTGTCCGACTCTAGGGTGTGGTGCTCATCTCCATTTCAAAGCCGAAGACGCCTCCGTGGTCATGTGGCCGGCATGACTCTCCTTGCCGCAGCGCGTAGCATGCAGCTGGAACACGGAGCGCTGTTTACCTTCCCGCAAGCGGTACCTATTTATCTACTCGCATTGACATGCTTTGGAACTGCTAGGTTGGCAGGAGCTGGCCAAGCAACGAGCGCTCACCCCGTCGCGGGAATCGAACTGCCGACCTTTCGATCAACAGCTTATGGTTCAGCGGTTTAATATTACTATACTATACAATCTATACTATTTGCCAGCCACACTTCTTCTGCCCGAGTTGGATGGGGCTGGTCCTAACAACTAACGGCATAATAGACCCTCCATGTTCAGAGGCACTATACCCCTGAATGCTAGTTGCAGGAAGATACAACAATGGAGAGCTATTGCCTTCGTGCCCTGTTTTGTGGCCTTCCCAGGGACACCTACCGGCTACTGTTAGAAACTACAGCGGAACCCTGGCTTAGTTCGCCAAGGCTGATGAATCATTACATCTACAGGTACTAATCTTTTTTAAGGGGCCACAAGCCTCTTTGCGGGGGGGGGGGAGACAAACCCCGCCCAGCCAGGCTCCCGCTTTTCACAGTCCAACGCTCTTCTACCTTGTGATTGGCTTGGGACGATCCAATCAAAGCGTTTGGAGGCCATCGTAGGAGGCGGGACAGAAGGAGAAACGTATTCTTCAATTGAGTGACCCACCCGCCCTTCTCTCGTAACAGAGCAATCCGCGCCAAGAATCTGAGGGAGGCGGTCCCCTGCGGCATAGTGTGCCCCACACACTTGTCCGCCTTTCGCCTTCTCATTGGCTGTTTACCTCCGGCGCCTCTTTTCGTTGGACGATTCGAAAGGCACCGGGGCTGACGTTTAAGGAGCGGATAGGGTATCGGCCTGTGTGGGGGCGTGGTTTAGATAGCGGCGCGCGGCCCGAATTTAGCGCGAGGCGGCGGCGAGAAAGCGAAGAGATTGTGCTGGAGTTGATGCTGCTGCAGTAGCAGGTGAGATGGAGGTGCGCAGCGCTTGTCCCCCCCCGCTTCTGAACGTTGTAAGTCACCGCATCTGCTGCGAAATGGGGGCGATGGTGTTCTGAGCCGTAAATGCCGCTGTCCTCTCCCTTGGCGGCTCCGGCATTGGCTCCTTCGCTCCCCTCGCGCCCGTGACGCAATCACGTCCCTGCTACTTCCTGAGGGGGAGGCGTCTCCCCTCGTAAAATTCTCATTGCGATGCAGGGAGGCTATGCTGTTACGTTTCAGTGTGTTATTGCATAGCTGTGAAGGTAGATGCCGTTTTAAAATGTGATACTAATTTTAATTTGTATTACATTTAGTGGTATAATCCCATTTTAAAATAGGATCCCTTTTTACAAGCCTACATTTTTAGGCTTTTGTCTGAGTTTAAAGAAAGAGCTTGGTTGATTACATAAATAGTATGAATTGGAATGATTAAACCATTTTTAGTCAAGGGTGTATGTATCTGGAGTTAAATGTGTACACCTGTGGCCTGGGAGGAAATAAACTGTGTACATTTGCATATGAGACTGTAATATTTTTAAAGAAAAAGGTATACTTTGTTCTGATTTTTAAAAAGTGATTCACCCAAGCGTCAACCTGTTGTATTTCTGCCTATCATACAACTAGAAAAAGGCACAGGAAACATAACAAAATGCGCACAAAGCATCCCTTCCTATGTTGTGTACAACACATAACGCACCCATGAAAGTCATTAATTTGTATTAGTAGTATGATACCAAAGGATTTGAATTGTTGGTCCACATGTCCACGGTGATCAAAGCTGAAATGAAATCTGGAAAGACTAAGGTGCTGTTGCTGAAGAGACCCACCTATGATTAGGTGGGGCAGCTGCACTCCCCTTGAAAGACCAGTTTCTGGACCCAGCCCTGAACCTGGATATTCCTGTGCTGCCTGTGGCCCAGAACATCCTTGCCCAGCTTCTTTGACTGTAGTCAAAGACTACAGTCTTTGTAGTCAAAGACTACAGTGCCCTTGAGTGCCCTCGGGAGAAAGGCGGGGTATAAATTCTTTAAATAAATAATAAATAGTGCAGACTGCCTCCTTTCTTGGATTGGGCAGATGTGGCTGTGGTTAGCCATACACCGGCAACATCTGGGTTGGAGTTTTGCAATGCACTCTACCTGGGGTTGCCTGGAAACTAAAGTTCCGTGAGTCTGGAATGTAGCTGCCAGGTTTTTAACTGAGTTCCAGGTCGTGACCATATTGCAACGATGAATTCATCTGCATCTGAACACAAGACAACAACAAGGAAAGATAGCAGGGATTTGGTGGGTCTTTGGCAAGGCTGTGCCCAGAACCAAGGCTACCTGTCCTGTTTCTGCAAGGCTTTGAGAGCGTTGCGTTGCAGGGGCTGCGGTGGCCAGGGTACCGACAAGGCGATTCTCCCTGGGCAAAGAGAGGACTCAAAGGTAGAAAGCGGGTGGTGAAGAAAGCCCCAGCATGCACCTTGAGCAGCAGACTTGAAGGAAGCAGAGCGAGAGAGCCAAGCGGCCTTTCTTAGAGGGAAGGGACACTTGGAGAGAAGCAGCCCACAAGTTCAGCAGACTCAGTAGCGTTGGTAGTGCACGGGGAGAGAGAAGGAGAAAAGTTGGAAAGGAAAGGTGGTTGCACGTAGGTGTTACTGATCTTTGGTGGAGCTCAGATGGCAGCTGGAATGGAGGTGGCTTAATGCAGCACTGGTGGGTTAATGCTCCACAAACGGACAGCAGGCAACAAACGGTGAAGTGAAAAACAATGAACAAAGAACACAAGGTTCTGGTGCTCAGGATTGTATAGAGTAGTAGACTTTTGTCCCATCTAGGTGAGGTGACTCAATCGCAAAGTCCTCTATTGCTAGTTGAGGACCACTGCTGCTTTCTGCCTTGTTTTTCCCACCCAGTTGAAAGTGTGGTTGGTAGCTGGTTCGGAGGCTCCTTGGCCTTGAGTGCCTCCTGGCAGCAGGAGCCTCCTAGATGGAGCTTGATCATGGGGTTGGTAAAGGACCTTTGGAGATACTCAACCTCCTTTTGTTTTGTTAAGGTTGTTTCCCCCAAGCTCAAAAGTCCAGGGATGGTGGCTGTGGTCACAAGACACCAATTCTGTTGTCCAAGGACCAAGCAAGATTTGGAGGTGGAAGGCTTCATATGAATTTTGGAGCTGTGTAAACTCCATTTGAATGTAAGGAGTGAATGAGCCTCAGTTCAAATGGGTCAGTTAAGGAGAAAGGGTGATTGCTTAAGGCTTAATCAAAAATATGGCCTTCCTGGCCTGTGGATCTGTGGCTCTTGCCATCTGTCCTGTAAATAGCCAAACTAAGGGTCTAAGCCTTGCTCTCCAGGCAGGCAATTGACAGCAAGCACATGTGCATAAATGCCTGTCTCCTGCACGTCTTGAAAGAAAAGGAAATAAAATATTGATCATGTAACAGGGTTGGCTGTTGTATTATTTACATGTTGATTTTGTTCTTCTTTTGTTATTTCTAATTGCCAACTGCCTGGAGCTACCAGTGAGGGCTGGAAAAGCGGGACAAAAATAATTTAATTAAAATACCTAGTATGTAGGTCATTTTAATGTGTTTATAAGAGTATTCACTCAGTGTGTAGAACCAGTAAACTGTCCAGAAGTATAAAGTATTCCTGAGCAACAAGTACTGCACATGCAGACTGAAATACTAGGGTGAAGAGAAGGTTCCTTCTGCCTTTTTGTTTTACAAAACAGAGAATTGTAAAATGATGCACGGTGTGGGGAAAATGGACAGAGAGACATTTTTCTCCCTCTCCCACAACAGACGTCTGTGTCAGCCAATGAAATCAAGACCCACAGATTACGCATGGTGTGAATACATTTAATGTGCACACAGGGAAGAACTTCACATGCTGCATAATCTATGGAATTTGCTGCCATGGGGAGTGATGATGACCACTGTCTTAAAAGGGGAGAGAGCAATTTCTGGAGGAGGAGAAATCTATCAATGGCTAATTTTAGTCACTAAGCCAGTACATGACTGTAACAATCTCATTTCCGTACCAGGCATCATGCGGCGTTCCCCAGCTGCTGGCCCCAGCTCTCGGAGGACCCCTTCAACTCCACGCCAGGGACGTTCTGGAGGCTCGCCCCGCCGGGGGCGGTCACCTCGGTCCTCTCCCCGACAACCTCGCCGGAGGCAGCCCCCAGAAGCAGAGGCAGGTAAGAGATGCCAAGCCCTGTCATTTGGGGACCAAAGTGAGTTGATGCAAAGGAGAATAATGGTCTTTGGCATATCTCTTTCTAATAGTTACGAGCCTCTCTCGTTCACCACCTCTCTGCAATGTTTGGCACAACCCTGCTGTCAGGTAAAGGCACCTGGGAGAAGGCAGGCTGACTGAGGAGAGTAGTGCCTAATGGTTAGCATGCATGCACTCCTTCCTGCTCCCCTTTACTGGAATTGCTGCTGAATGGGGGACAACCTTGGTAGTTTGTATCCACTGCCACCATTCCAGGCTACAGAGACCAGGCACAGACGAGGACGTCTAGGGAAAAAAAAACCTCCCAGGAGAGCACCGAATCCCAGGGGTTCTTATTAAAAATCAAACCTACAGTAGTGTCTGCAGGGCAAAGAGATGTGATAATCTACCGAATTAACCCATTAATATGGACTAGGCAGGCAAAGACTCAAAATGAAACGAGTTTATTAAAAATCCAAATGCAAAGGAATTAAACAAAATGGGCAGGGGGGAGGGTAGAAAAAATACAAGCAGGCTGATGGAAAATGCCTGACTCGGCTAGATGGACACGGAGCAGAGCTTGATGAACTGGGTACAGTAGCCAGTAACATCCAGCAGATGGAGCTGGGGTGCTACTCAAGAACAAAGCCTACAAACATCCCCCCCCCCCAAAAAAAAAACACAGGTAGGCTTATTATCTCTAGGCAAAATAGCTACCTCAGACAGGAAGAAGACGATCTACATCCAGCACATGGCTGGTGAATATGACATTTTAAACAAAGAGCAAGAATGCTGCAGAAGGATTTTCCAGCAGATCTAAGAAGCTGAACCTGCACAGGAGCTCATGGGGAGTTAGAAGTGTCCAAAGAAAGAAGGAAAAAAGGCAAAACATGGTGTTGGTCTCCATTTTATCCTTGCAACAACCCTACAGAGTTAGTAAAGGATGCAATCAGATACATATTTACTTGGGAGTAAGTCCCATGAAACTCAGTGGGGCTTACTTCTGAGTAGACATGCATAGGATTGTGCTGAAAGTCGCCCAGTGGGCTTCATGACTGAGGGGAGATTTGAACCCAAGTATCTCTTAGGTCTCTACAACGCTCAGATACAAAATGACTTCCATCAAGCAAATGTTCTGAGAACATATAATAATTATTATATTATTATTATTAACACTATTTATATACCGCTTTTCAACAAAAAGTTCACAAAGTGGTTTACAGACAAAATGTACTGTAATCCAAATGAATTAATGTTTAAAACAGGCCTTTAACTCTGTAATTTAAAACAGGGTTTAGACGAACCATTTGAGATCTGATGTGGGTGCTTGGGAATCTTAAATGCTTTTCTAACCTTGATTTAAGAGACTTGAGCCTCATTGGCCGTAATTTTTCTCAGCGTTTTAGTTTAGTTTACAGCGTTGTAAGCCTTGAAAGGGGTTACAAGTGAAGGAGAGCAGGCAAAGCAGTCATTTTTTCGCCAGTGCAGTTATGGTTTACAGGTGCCAGACAAGCATGTTTGGGATTGGGGCCTTATACTCTTGATTGGAATGGTGTGTGTCAAATGGACAAGAGTGCCACAGAGCATGTGCATTGTGCTTTACTCAGTTCTGAGTAAGCACTGTTTTTGCACATCTGTGCTTAAGGGGCAGAGCTTCTGGGCTGGAGAACGTGATCTCTAGAGAAACTAACAGCGCAATCCTACCCAGCTCCTCCACTGGTGCAGCATTGGTGGAGGGTAGAACAGGAGGCTTTGGAAGCCTCCTGTTCTCCCTCCACCACTGCTGCACCAGTGGAGGAGCTGGGTAGGATTGCGCTGTAAACCTCTCCTAGAGGCTGCACCCGTTTCTAGGTGCTGATGTATACCCTGCTCACAAATACCTGCTCGTTCCACACACACCCCACATTGGGCTATCCCAGCCTTCTTTCCTCTGATCAGTGCTGCTTGCTGTGCTCATCCCGTTTCCATGCAGGCCGGCGGCGGCGAAAGTACCGACCTGGCCGACGGGCGATGCTGGAAATCCGCAAGTATCAGAAGAGCACAAATCTACTCATCCGGAAGCTGCCTTTTGCCCGTGTGGTGAGTTCCCGTGAGGCCATGTGCCAGTCTTGCTTTGACTTGCTTTGTGTTTGCCATTCAATGCTGAATTGATCTTATCCTAGCTAGTTGCTCTGTCATAAGTGGGTTAAGTTTGGGTTCTGTTCTGGTTCAGGAACTTTTAACTCTGCTTCAGTCACAGTTGGGACACACATTTTAAAAAAAATGATTTGGTAGCCAGTTCAGACTTTTTGAACTGACTTTGAACCAGTTTAAATAGTCTTCCTGCAGAATAAATCAAACTCCTGCACTATAACCCTATAAAATGAAATACAAATCTGACTGTTTAACTTGAGGGGGGGGAAATTATTATTTTAAAATGGATTGTTTTTGAAAAACCTTAAGGGGTTTACCCCAAAAAACCCCACACATCAGGATTAAATAGCATAAAAACTTTAATCATACATTTGTGAGCTGAGTGCTTGAAGACTGAAGCACTTACTTTGAACCGGTGACCCCTTTTTCTGTTTTTGGTCAAGATGACCAAGACATTTTAGGTCCAGTTCATGGGGGGGGGGGACCCTTCTCCAAACATTGTTTGGTTCAACTTCAGTTGGACTCTGTCTTTCATGAAATTTTAATGAAATGCCCTGAAATTTGGAAATTCTTTGGAAATTCTGTCCTTTCCTGCATCGAATCAGGGTGGAGATATGCAGATGAGGGGGTGGGCTCAGTTCAGTAGCTCCCAGTGAATACTGGGGGGCTAAGTGATTGGCAGTTACTTTGTAATTAGCCAAAAATCGCTCCCAAGCTTCCATAGTGACTGTCACACACAGCCACTTGGGGGCAAAAACTAGCAGGGGAGTAGGGTCTGATGTTTGATTTTTCCAAGATGTGTAATTCTTGGATTGCCCATATGGCGGTGCCATTTATCTGAAAATAGCCACATATGCTTTGCAAAGATTCTTACTCTGTTTTGAAAGACTTTTTAGAAAGAAGTCTAAATGCGTACATCTCAGCCAGTTTGAGAAAATGTGTACATCTCAGCCAGTTGCTGAATTGTTACCACACATTAATTTTTTGCCTCCATCTTTTTTCTCCTTGCCTTGTCCTCAGTGGATGAGGTCAGAGCTTTTCATTTCTGCCAACCTTCTGAATATCTGCAACTATCTTACTCGCATCTACCCTCTCCTTTTCTCGAGTCTACTCTATACGTATCTGATTTCTTCAACTTTGCCTTGTAGGACTTCTTGTAACCTTGTAAATACTGTTAATAATAAATACTGTTAATAACCTGCTCTGGGCAGGCTGCCATACTATGTACCCACAACAGCTTCTGGACCCCCAAGGGCACCCTTGCAATGAGGAACATGATGAATAGCCGAGCCCTGAGGGCTCTACCCTGGGTGGTTTTTTGTTTTTAAACAGAAACACTGTTTAGATATTTGATGAGTAAATCTAATTCAGACAAAGACTGTTCCTGAACTCTCTCAGTTCAACCTTGAACCCACTTTGGCAGCAAAGTGGGAATCATAGCAGGTAGAGCTTCCCCTCTACCTAGTCTATGAAATGGCGGCTGCAATAATACTGACCCACTTTACAGGGTTGTTGTAACTAGTACTGAGATAATGTATGTGTCAGGGCAGCCAAAGGCTAATCAAGGGGAGTAGGGTCTAGTGGTTAGTGCTCAGTGCACCCCTCCCTGCCCTCTGCATCTACTGGGTGAGTGGGGGGGAGGGGAAATGCAGTTTGTGTTTTGAAACCAAATTGCTGTAGAGAATCCAACCCACTCAACTCCAAGTGAGCATGAACTATGCAGGCAAGGAGTCAAAACTGAACCAGTTTGTTAAAAACCCTAACAAAAAATAAATTAGACAAAATGGGGAAGGCGTGAAGAGAAGTGCCACACGCAGACCGGTGAAGAATGCCTGGATATGGATGGCCACAAAGAGGTAGGTGGACAAAACTGGATGCAGTAACCGGTAACGCTCAGCAGGGGGAGCAGGGTAGTTACTTCAGAGAAAAGCAGGCAAAACTCCCTGGCTTGGCCAGGGAAGCTTGCAGGTTAGTTTGGAGTGGAAAGAGCAAGAAAAACACAATTAATTCCTAAACACATCTAGTCCCTGTTGATAGCTATTTACATTGTCCCAGGAACGCTGGCCTTCTGGAGAGTGAGTCTTCTGTAAGCCAGCGGATGGTTCCAATGGCAGACCTGCCAAAAAACCCAAGCATCCTTGTGCTTGATCTTAAGAAGTCTAGGTTTGAGGATGGCGTCGGGCTGAGTGAGACTTTCTTCTGAGTGAACATGCACAGAATGGATCATTCTGCAGCCTTCAATCCTCTCCTAGTGTGTTCTGTACAACCATAGGCTGCTCTCAAATCTTATCCTCATAGCTGGCTACTCAGCAGTGAAACCTCACCTTCAGACCACTTCTCTCCCATCCTCTTCCGCTCCTAACTGATTTCTGTTCTTTGCTTTCTTTCTTTTTCTTTTTCCCTTTGTGTATCTCAGCTCTATGCAAATTAACTTCATTTCTGTCCCTCAATTTTCATTTTTTATTTCCATTCTTCCCTCCTAGTGATTCTGGTCTTCCATTTTTTTCCCCCAACCCCACAGGTTCGTGAGATCTGTCTGGACTTCACCAGGGGGGTTGATATGCAATGGCAGGCGATGGCGTTAATGGCTTTGCAAGAGGTAAGTGCTAGGGGGAAGGCAGGGGCTGCCTTTAGCACTCGCACGCGCTTCTGTTGCTGCCGCCTGCTCCTCTGTGATCCTCTTCCTTTGTGCTGGCAGTGAATGGAAAGGGAGGAGCCTCTTCTGTTCCCTCCCTTTCTAGAAGTCCTGTGAGAGCGTCTTTTCCTCCCTGCCTGCCTTCAAGACCTTGTGTAATATGCAACAGGCTGGAGGAGAATGGAGGGCCATGCCCAGCGCAACCATCTCCATTTGCACAGAGTTCCTGAGAAGAGGGGAACAGGCCGGCCTCTGCCCTTCCCATGGACCTGTAGTGTGGTGGTCCTGCAGTGCTTTCTTAGTCGCTCCCCAGGCAGCAGCAGTGATGCTTGTCACATTAGTAGCATTTGTTAGCATTTGTACAGGCAGACATGCACATGCTCACGGTGCCCACTGCCCAGAAAAGAAGAACCCGCTGGCGCATTTGTTAGGTCAGTAGGACGAACAAATCCTGGCTCCCTGCTTGGTGATAGTGGAGGTGTTGGGTCCACTCCTGTCACTGAAAGAATAGATGCCATGCCGCTTTCCTTTGTTCCCTTGCTGGGGTCCCTGCAAGGAGGGGGTGCGCGCGTGCATGCAAGTTCCCTGCCTTATGCTAGAGCCAAGTGGGGAGGGTAGCTGTGAGATGGGCTAGATTTATGATTTATTACATTTCTGTTCTGTCCTTCCCCCAAGGCCTGTATATGCTGTTTTCTCCCACCCTCATTTTATCCACACAACAATCCTATGAAATAGGCTAGGCAGAGAGAGTGATCACCAAGGCTTTTTCATGGCTGGGCATTACCCTTTTCCTCTCTTCTCAATCCAGTTTTCCTCCTCTCTCGTCCCCTCATCTTTCCTCTCACCTTTTCTCCAGGCTGCTGAAGCTTTTCTTGTGCACCTGATGGAGGACGCCTACCTCTGCGCCATCCACGCCAAGCGTGTCACACTCTATCCTAAGGACATACAACTGGCTCGTCGGATTCGTGGCATTCATGAAGGCTTGGGCTAGCGCCCATCTCTTGTCCCTCTCTGAGCTGAAGATGCATCTTCTCGGACTGGAAATCCACAGGAAGCATCTACTGGGACCTGCTTTGGAGGAAGCATTCCTAGCTTGGGCCTGGGGGTGGTGGTGGTTCTGGATCCTACTCGTGTTTGGAAGTCTGAGGAATTTTAAACCTTCCTGCTGGGTTCTCCCAAACTACCCCTCTTATAAATGCTGAAACTAAATATCCAGAGGAGGGGGACGGGGGAGCATGAATAAGTAAACTGGGTCAGTAATTAACAGGAAGTAAGACCATAGGGCATGATCCAACTAAAAGTGAAGCTCCTTTTTAAGTCTTATTGATGTCAGTAGGAGAGTTATTAGATATGTACTTAAATCCCTTGCACTGAATCCATTGGGCCTGAAAAGAGTTTTAAAGTGTGTTTTGGTTTTTAAAAAAAATATATATATAATAACCTTTTTCTGCTGCCATTTTGTTCCTATGTGCTTCTGTGTCCTCCCCTTGACTGACATGCCCCCTTATTTCATCCTTTCCCTGCTGTTGGATTCCAAGCCTTTTTTTATTCACTCCTTTTTCAGATCATGAGGGAAAGTCATGGGGAAAATTCTCCCACCCAGATCTGAGGGGAAATGGCGCTTCCCTTGCTGGACGTTGTGGAGTTACAAATCCAGTCAGAAGTGCAGCCATTTTAGGAAACCCCATAAGAAAACATGTAGACTCCCTTTCATAATTGGGGGGGGGAGGTTTTCAGGTGATGGGGAGATGTATATGAAATGCGTCAATGGTTAAGTGTTTTCAGTCTATATTTTTAATACAAAACCTTATGTCAGAGTGGAATAAAATGGATTTGAACATTTGTGTGTTTTGTGTGTGTGGTGCATTTGCATTTGCATGTGCATTTGACTCTAGCACTGGGGGTGAGGAATGGGGCGCTGCACTTAAGGCGCTACCTTGTTCGTGTGGTGGAGCCATAAGCAGTGCAGCAGTTAGCATGTTGGATTAGGACTGGGAAGACCCAGGTTTGAATCCCAGCTAAGCCAGGAAACTCACTGGGTGACCCTGGGTCAGTCCCTCGCTCAGCCTAACTTACCTCACCCACCATCCATATGAAAAGGGTAGAAGGTGCAGGGAACTGTGTGTGCTGTCCTAAGTTGCTTGGTTGAAGATGTTAAATGCTATTAGTTGGATTACCTTGAAGCTTGTGAAATTGATGGGTGGTTGATTCAGGATAGACAAAGTATTTCCCCCCACACACATAATTTACTGAATTTGCTGCTAACATATGGGCTGACAGCTGACATGTTTTTTTAAATGGGGTTAGACAGACTTGCGGAGGAGCGGTCTGTTGGCAGTTGGTCATGAGAGCTAAACAGAACCTTTTATATACAGTACACTACTATATACCCAACATGATGGGCGTTGTAGGAAAAGATTAGCAGTGGTGGGCAAGCTGGTTTTCAGGGAAGTTTGTCAACAATTGCTGATCTTCTCATTGAGCCCCTGAGAAGCTGCTGAGGAAATACCACGTTTCCTCAGAGTGCCGTTTGAGGTGCAACAGGTAATGAGGGCTCCTCCTATCAGTGTGACATAGTCACAGCTTTGGTTGTGGGCAACCCAGGAGTGAGTGCTGGTTGGTTACAAAGCCTGGGTATACTCTTCCTCCTACTACCTGGAGTTAGATGTGACCTCGGAGGACAGGTTAGAAATGTGATAAATATCTCTGCTCCAGCCTCCAATTTATCCTTCAAAACATGGAAACTAATTGGAATTTGAAACAAGTGCAAGAAATGGTTATTCTAAGGAGAAGAATTGTGATAAGCCTCTTTTTAAAGACACTATTGTACAGTACATTGTGTAATTTAGTAGGATAAAGTGCGTTGAAATGTTGACTTCCTATAGTCTCAATGGATGCTTGTGGCTGAAATAGGAGTTTGAATTGGGATTGCAAGTACTGTACATAACCAGAAAGCAGTAGCCATTGTGGATTGATATGTGAGGCGTAAAATGATGTGCATTTGTGTATGTGTTTCTGTGCAACTTTGTTTTTGTTGTTCAGTCGTTAAGTCGTGTCCGACCCTTCGTGATCCCATGAACCATATCCCGCCAGGCCTTCCTATCCTCCACTATCTTCCTGAGTTCGCTCATTTTCATGTTCGTTGCATCGGTGATGCTGTCTAACCATCTCATCCTTGGCCTTCCCCTTCTCCTTTTGCCTTCAGTCTTTCCCAGCATCAGAGTCTTCTCCAGAGAGTCCTCTCTTCGCATTAGGTGGCCAAAATATTTGAGTTTCAGCCTTAGTACCTGTCCTTCCAGGGAACAGTCAGGGTTGATTTCATTTAGGATTGACTGATTTGATCTCCTAGCAGTCCAAGGGACTCTCAGGAGTCTTCTCCAGCACCACAGTTCAAAAGCATCTATTCTTCGGCGCTCAGCCTTCCTTATGGTCCAGCTCTCGCAACCATACATTGCTACTGGGAACACCATCGCCCTGACTATACGAACTTTTGTTGGTATGGTGATATCTCTGCTTTTTATTATGCTATCTAAATTTGCCATAGCTTTCCTTCCAAGGAGTAAGCGTCTTTTAATTTCATGGCTGCTGTCTCCGTCTGCAGTGATCTTGGAACCCAAAAAAGTAAAATCTGTTACTGCTTCCATTTCTGCCCCTTCTATTTGCCAGGAATTGATGGGACCAGATGCCATGATCTTAGTTTTATTAATGTTGAGTTTCAAGCCAACTTTTGCACTCTCCTCTTTCACTCTCATCAAGAGGCTCTTTAGTTCTTCTTCACTTTCTGCCATTAGAGTGGTATCGTCTGCATATCTGAGGTTGTTGATGTTTCTCCCGGCAATCTTGATTCCGGCTTGCGATTCATTCAGCCCTGCATTTCTCATAATGTACTCTGCATATAAGTTAAATAGGCAGGGTGACAATATACAGCCTTGCCGTACTCCCTTCCCAATTTTGAACCAATCAGTTGTTCCATGGCCGGTTCGAACTGTTGCTTCTTGACCCGCATACAGGTTTCTCAGGAGACAGGTAAGGTGGTCTGGTATCCCCATCTCTTTAAGAACTTGCCACAGCTTGTTGTGATCCACACAATCAAAGGCTTTTGCGTAGTCAATGAAGCAGAAGTAGGTGTTTTTTTGGAACTCTCGTGCTTTCTCCATGATCCAGCGCATGTTGGCAATTTGATCTCTAGTTCCTCTGCCTCTTCGAAACCCAGCTTGTACATCCGGTAGTTCTCGGTCCACGTACTGCTGAAGCCTAGCTTGTAGAATTTTGAGCATAACCTTGCTAGCATGTGAAATGAGTGCAATTGTGCGATAGTTTGAACACTCTTTGGCACTGCCCTTCTTTGGAATTGGAACGTAAACTGACCTTTTCCAATCCTTTGGCCACTGCTGAGTTTTCCAAATTTGTTGGCATATTGAGTGCAGCACTTTCACAGCATCATCATTTAGGATTTTAAGTAGCTCAGCTGGGATATTATCATCTCCGCTAGCTTTGTTGTTAGTAATGCTATCTAAGGCCCACTTGACTTCGCTCTCTAGGATGTCTGGCTCTGGGTCAGTGACCACACCAGCGTGGTCATCAGGAACATTAAGCTCTTTCTTGTATAGTTCTTCTGTGTATTCTTGCCATCTCTTCTTAATCTCTTCTGCTTCTGTCAGGTCTCTGCCTTTTTTATCCTTTATCATGCCCATCTTTGCACAAAATGTTCCCTTGATATCTCCAATTTTCTTGAAGAGATCTCTAGTCCTCCCCATTCTGTTGTTTTCCTCGATTTCCTTGCATTGTTCATTTAAGAAGGCCTTCTTATCTCTCCTTGCTATTCTCTGGAAATCTGCATTCAGTTGTTTATATCTTTCCCTTTCACCTTTGCTTTTCGCATTCCTTCTTTCCACAGCTATTTGTAAAGCCTCATCTGACAGCCACTTTGCTTTCTTGCATTTCTTTTTCTTTGGGATGGTTTTAGTTGCTGCCTCCTGTACAATGTTACAAACTTCCGTCCATAGTTCTTCAGGCACTCTGTCTACCAGGTCTAGTGCCCTAAACCTATTCTTCACCTCCACTGTATACTCATAAGGGATATGGTTTAGGTCATATCTGACTGGTCTAGTGGTGTTCCCTACATTCTTCAATTTAAGCCTGAATTTTGCAATAAGAAGCTCATGATCTGAGCCACAGTCAGCTCCAGGTCTTGTTTTTACTGATTGTATAGAGCTTCTCCATCTTTGGCTGCAAAGCACATAATCTATCTGGTTTCGGTATTGACCATCTGGTGATGTCCATGTGTAGAGTCGCCTCTTGTGTTGTTGGAAAAGAGTGTTTGCTATGACCAGCGTGTTCTCTTGACAGAACTCCGTTAGCCTTTGCCCTGCTTCATTTTGCGCTCCAAGGCCAAACTTGCCTGTTGTTCCGTTTATTTCTTGATTTCCTACTTTAGCATTCCAGTCTCCTATGATGTAAAGGACATCTTTTTTGGGTGCTAGTTCTAGAAGGTGTTGTAGGTCTTCATAGAACCGGTCAACTTCATCTTCTTCGGCATCAGTGGTTGGGGCATACACTTGGATTACTGTAATGTTGAATGGTTTGCCTTGGATTCGAACTGAAATCATTCTGTCGTTTTTGAGGTTGCACCCCAGTACTGCCTTTCCCACTCTTTTATTGACTATGAGGGCTACTCCATTTCTTCTAAGGGATTCATGCCCACAGTAGTAGATATGATGGTCACCTGAATTAAATTCGCCCATGCCCGTCCATTTTAGTTCGCTGATTCCCAAGATGTCAATGTTCAATCTTATCATCTCATCTTTGACCACATCCAGCTTGCCTTGACTCATAGACCTCACATTCCATGTTCCTAAGCAATATTGCTCCTTGCAGCATTGGATTTTCCTTTCAACCTCAGACACATCCACAGCTGGACGTCCTATTGGCTTTGGCCCAGCCGCTTCACTCTTTCTGGGTCTACTTGGAATAGTCCTCCGCTCTTCCTCAGTAGCATATTGGACACCTTCCGACCTGAGGGGCTCGTCTTCCAGCGTCATATCTTGTAGCCTTTTGGAACTGTTCATGGGATTTTCTTGGCAAGGTTACTGGAGTGGGTTGCCATTTCCTTCTCCAGTGGATCACTTTTAGTCAGAACTCTCTGCTACGACCTGTCCGTCTTGGGTGTCCCTGCACGGCATAGCTCATGGCTTCATTGAGTTACGCAAGCCCCTTCGCCACGACAAGGCAATGATCCATGAAGGGGTGCAACTTTGTACACATGAGCAATTCATCTCCATGACAGTATTCATTTCAGTCATTAATACGTGCCCTTCTCACACAGTGGAGGGTATGCCGAGGTGGGTTGCTTCCTGGAAAGAAAGGGGTATGCAAACTGAACAACTTTCAAAAGACTTGTGGAAGGAAATGACTCCTAGCTCTGGCCTTGTATTGCTCTGAAGATGCTCCAGCATGTTTACAATGACAGACCTATTAATCATACTTTTTCTCTCCCCCCCCCCTTTCCATTCTTAGACTAATTAGGGCATGAAGTGACAGTTGAAAGTCAGAAAAGTGACACAGGGGGAAAAAATGGCTGCTCCATTATAGATTTCCCCTCTCTGGAAACACGTTCTTTTCCTCAGAGGATGCTTTGCTCTTTCCCCACACAGAAATCTGAGTCAAATGCTCATTGACGCTCCAGTCCAAAAAGTATAAAGTAAACCTAATCCTGCAAGCACTAATACCCTATTTAAGATGTGGGGTGGTGGTAATGGCCACTGGGCTGGCCAGGCTGCCTCCCCCCACAAATGCTTATTCCTACTAGCTGCGAAACATTGCAGTCATCCACCTGAGGAGTGTCCTGGCTTCTTACCCCTGAGGAGGCAGCTGGCAACCTGCCTATGGAAGGCTGTACAATCCTGAGTTGAGTGGATTTGAACAGACTTGAACTTACCCCTCCCCCCTTTTCAAGTCTTTGTTTTGGCGGGAATATCTCATCCCTTAACAGTGAGGAGGCCAATATTGCCTGTCAGACTTTCAGTGCATTAATCCCTTAATTACAAAAGGGGAGGCAGGAGAGACTAAAGCCAGGCGCTTTGGAGAACTACGCTGGAGCGCATGAGGCGTTTCCAAGTTAGAAACAGCAGGTCCCCTGATGCCATTTCTCCAGGAATTCCAAGATCTCCTCAAAGGAGGACGCCAGTTAGCCCATTCTACCCGTGCCCTGAGTGGAGCAGCCAAGATATTAGATGTGCATCCACAATCAGAGATGGGCCCTCTTAGTATTCCCCTAGCTAGTAGATTCACCAGTGGCAGGTTTAGTTTCAGGAGCAAACGTGGCCAAGGATGGAGATGACTGGACTTCAAAGGGAATGATTCCCTCCTAAGGAAATCACAGGAAACCTCAATCCTAGAAATTAGAACATCACATCAACATCAGAAGAGCCCTGCTGGATCAGGCCAAAGGCCCATCTAGTCCAGCTTCCTGTATCTCACAGTGGCCCCACCAGATGGCTCACATTTGCTAGAGCTTCCTTCATGTGAACAAAACAACTCGCTCTAGTCTAGTGCCTGAAGGTCTTACTTGTCTTAGACAAGGCATTAATAAGCTGGCCAAGGCTGTAACCTTCATGCCTGATGCAAGTTTAGATGCCCTTTGACTCTTTTCAAGGGCTATGACAATCAGCTGTGGTGGTTAGGAGAAGTCTGGTTTTAAAAACGGACAATAAACCCCCAGCTACACTATACCCGTGCGGCCAGCGTGCATCCAACGTGCGGCATGCACGTCAAGTGGAGCCTGCCGACGGCAGCCGGCGCTGGCCTTTCGGCAGCCGACGTCCCTGCAGGGAAAGTCGAGCTCGGCTCGACTTTTGCCCGTTCGGCTGCGCTCCGGCTGCGTCAGGACGCAGACGTAGCGCGGCTGTGGACAATGTAGCTCAGCCTTTAGTCCAGAGATAGTTTGGCCTCCACCCCATTTATGCAACCGAAAGTTGGGGGGGGGGATTTCCTCAGTGCATTGCTGCTTGAGACTCGGGACACAACAAGGCCATACCTTCTGTTCTCATAAAGGAGGCTAGGATGTCAGAAAAATTAAATACCGTAACAATCCCTTTTGCCTCTTGTAAGTCCCCCTTTGGGCTTTGCAACTCCTACATCTCCAGGCCACCTTGAAGTCAAACTTGGAATAGCAGTTGAGCAAGATCACAGGGCAGACTCCACAACAATGCCAGTCAGCCCGTCACCTCTTTAGATGCCCAGAGGGCAAACAGAAATCAGCACCCACGCTTATTACAGCAATCTTTTGCTGCGGGGAAGAAAGACTACAGGATTTTGCCTATATTTGGGAGGAATTCACCTTGGATCAATGGGTGTTAGTTACCATATCAGAATGCTGCACATTGGATCTTGCAATGTTTCCTCATAACGTAAGATTTTAGGTTCTCATGGCCAGCAATGATTTTAGAATGATTAAAATTAATGGGATAAAAAGCCATGGCAAATAAAAAAAAACTAAGTTAAAAACAGTAAAACACAATCAAAAAACACATTAAAGACAGTATTAAAACCATATTAAAACTAGTGGTAGCAGCAACGTTTCAATCCAGATTGTACTGGTCTTTTTCAGGCTGGCCCCTTCATAGCATGAGGCAGAATGGTACGAGACCAGTCTCTTCATGCCATTTAAAAGGAGCAGAGAAAACCCCTCCTGAAGTGAATGAGCCAAAAACGATCTCATGCTCTCTATTAATTAAGCATGAGATTGTTATTGGCTCATTCAACTCAGGAAGGGTTTTCTCTGCTCCTTTTAAATGGCATGAAATCCAAGATAGAAGAGACATATCAACTGATGAGCCAGGCAAATCCTCATCTTCCCCACACAGCAACAGAGATCTGAGCAACAGAGTCAGAAAGATGTGCGAGAATGTCTTCCGTCTTCTTCATAGTTCCAATGAAAGGGGTTCAGCCTAGGAGAACAATCCTGAACCTCTGGTGCCTAAACCACTTCAGAAGAAAACACGGGGTCAGAATGGAAACTCTGAAAACCATTATGATTATTTATCACCAAGAAGGTTTCTTTGCATCAACAGATTTATTAGAGGCTCACTGCCCATGTTCCAATCCATGTCCCACAGGTGCTTCCTGTTGTATGTCCATGGGTCAGCCCTCTACAGGATTTTTGCCCTTTAGATTATCTTCTGGTTTAATTCAGCCATTTGATCCTAAAAAAATCTAAAGACCACCTAGGTTATTATTATTATTTACAGTATTTATATACCGCTTTTCAACACAAAGTTCACAAAGCGGTTTACAGACAAAATCAAATAATTAAATGGCTCCCTGTCCCCAAAGGGCTCACAATCTAAAAAAGATGCAGAACACCACCAGTAAACAGCCACCAGAAAAACACTGTGCTGGGGTGAAAGGGGAGCAGTTGCTCTCCCCCTGCTAAATAAAAGAGGAGCACCAATTGAAAAAGTGCTTCTTGCCTAGTTAGCAGGCAGGTTAGCTGCCAGAAGGAATTCAGGCCCCCAGCACTGTCCTCAAGCGGAAAATCATTTACAGAGCAAAGATCTAGAGATGGCACCTGTTGCTATCAAATCCCAACCACCAGGGGGCAGCTCTCCCCTTTTCAACACATTCCACAACCCCTAGTTCAGGGTTCTAACTGGTCAATACAATATAACCCCATGCCCCCCCAGCGTGATCTTTGCATGGAAGAGTACTCCCCTTTCCCGATGTTTCCATGGTAACACCAGCATCAAGGAGCAGAGCCATATTTCACCATGATAAACCAGTCACCATGTCAAGGATGGTGTCAACATTGGTCTCCTTTTCAGTGTTTTCATTTGGGGGTGGCTGTTAGTCTGGGGAGCTGGAGTGACTGAGGCCTAGGGGTGGAGAGGAGGCGGTGCGGTGGGCGTGTGCCACTCCCAAGATTTCCATGACAAATGGTCCTGGATTTATAATGCCAGGAGGAGTCCTCTGAGCTTGCTTAGCGATGATCACGACCACTCTTCTCGTCTTGGTGCTCCTGGTCATAGTTCTGCTTGGCTGGCAGAATGTGAGGTTCTGCCAGGGGAAGTTTGGGGGGCACCTGCCTGGTCCTCGGGCCTGGCCCTTCATTGGAAATCTTCCGGATTTGTTCCATCCTGAGCTTCCTGTCCACCTCCTTGATTTAGCCCAAAAATTTGGGCCCATCTATCGCCTGCGCTTTGGGATGAAAGGTAACCTTGTGTGGATAACAGGTGGTAGAACTGGGCCGGCAGCGTGAATGATGGTGGTGACCATAGTCAGCAATGCTTCAGAAAATGCAGTTGGGATCTGTGTGTCTGTATGTGTGTGCGCAGACATGTGTAAACTTTGCATCAAACGAGAGCCCTGATTTTGTCCTGGTGGGCTCCTTCTCCCCTTTGATTGTTCCTTTTGTTCCCCATTTCGCTAGATCCAGCTGGCTTATATTGAGCTCCAGCTCTGAGGAGACCTTCAGCAGCATGCCCTTTGGTGTGCAGCATGGGTGGCCCTTGCCCTGAAGGCTCAGATGGGACTTACCTTGGCTGCACTGGAGGGGTTGTCAGCTGGTAGCTGCCATTTTTTACCCACAATGCCCCAGAACATCACCACGTTGAGGGCATTGTGGGGAAAAAATGACAGTTGCCAACAAAATGGTGGCTTGGCCCCATCTTCCCTGGGGTGCTCAAGCAGTGGGCCCTATAGAACTTGAGTCCTGGCAGTTGCCCGAGGGTGATGTGTGCTGATGCCAGCCTGGCCATATGCCAAAGTGGATCTTTGGGCCATCTCTAGCCAAGTATTGTCAAATCTGCTTGGCAGAAGCTCTCCAAAGTTTTGGGTTGAGATGTTTAGATCTGGACAATTTGAAGCAGGGCTGGGGAAAGATCAAACCCTTTTGCCAACTGCAGTGATTGCACAACTTAAATCCCACCCCCCCCACCCCGCCAATTTAAATATAAGCCAATTTACAGGCATGTGTTGCTTGCTGTTTGTTGATATTGTGATATAAACAGCATTTAAACTTTTTCTTCCATCATTCTTTCTCTCTCTCTCTCTCTCTCCACCCATACACCCTTCCTCCCCTCCCCCGCTAGATGTGGTGGTGCTGAACAGTTCGGAGCTCATTCGTGAGGCATTGGTGCGGAAATGGACTCACTTCGCCGGACGACCTCACAGCTTTATTGGTAATCTCAGCCTGCTGGGAGGAGAGGGGAAGGATTCAGAAGGTTGGCTGGGAAGATAAACACACATTTCTGAGGAAATGCTTGAAGGATACACGGATCCTGTTCCCATTTGAAAGCAGACATTTGGGTAGCAGGATTATGCAGACAGGGGAGATGCTCCACACGCACCCCTGCACCTTTGTAGAGCCAGCCAGGCTGGCATCCGCACAAGGCACCCTCAGGCAGCTGCCGAGGATCAGCACATTGGTAATAATGTCTGCCCTCAAGAATGGCATTGGTGGTCACTAAGATGGCCATTGGCATGCCCACCAGAGGACTTCCCTGGCCAGCCTGACCCCTGAGTACCACTGGCAGTGGTAGTTGTCAAGGCACCATCAGGGGGTGAGCGGATCCAATGCAGAGTGGCGGGGCAGAGACGTGAAACTGAGTGGCAGGGTACCGTCAGTTGGAAAGATGGTGCCAGCACAGCTCTGTTTCCTCCTGTCAATGGATCAGGCACGGGAGAACCTCCCAGAGCCTCATCCTAACTCCTCATGCCAATGGGCCATGTCAGGGGTCGGGATGTATTTTGGGTTTTCCACTTCAGGCATCAAATCAAACTGTCCTGAGAGGAGCTCTGCAGGGCTCTGAGATCCTTGTAAAAGATGCATAATCAACAACAGATTATGGCTGACAGAAATGATCATATATCAGCAAAATTGGTGATCAATGGGAAGGGAGCCCTAGAGAAAGTGTCAGCTCAAAGGCCAATGATGGGGAGTGACCTGGCAGCTGGATGGTTTGGTATCTCAACCTCAGAGGTTGTGCTGAGTCTTGAGTGAGGTTTGTGTTTGAACTCCGTTGCTCCCACCCAGGGCCAGTGTGAAGGTAATGTTGGGAGCTTTGTAACTGCAGTAACACACTCCCCCATCCCTTGCACTAATTGCTCCCTTGCTCTTTTCCTGCCCGTCATAATCTGAGTGAAAAGGGGTTTCAAAAATCTCCTTGGTGTGGAGGTGAATCTCGGGTTTAAGGGAGGCCACATTAGACGTGCACCCGAACACGTGCGATTTAAATGTGCTTTGAGAAAAGCGCAGCTTCCAAGGTAAACCACCACACCGCAGAGATGATTTACACCTTTAAATTGGTGCAAGGAGGGGGAAGAGCACACTTTCCCCACCCTGCACCCTGGTTGCAACCAAGGTGTCCCCCCCCCACACACAAGAACTTCTGTTTGGAAGCATGTGTCCCTTGCATGCTTGTCTAATGTGCTTTCTTAACCCTACTTGGAGATGCCAGAGATTGAACCTGGGACATTCTATATGTGCTGCAGGCCAGAGGTGTTAGAATGGACGGTACCATTTCAGGCTCCAAGTGCAGGAAGAAAATATTTCTTTCTTTCTTTATTTAAAAAAATTATATCCCGCCTTTTCCTATGCCGAATGGCAAATGCCCAGGGCGGCTTACAACAAAGATTAAAATACATAATTTAAAATAATACATAAAATAAATTTAAACAGTACATAACCATACATCAACAAATTTAAAAACAATAAAATCCACTGGGTGTGTGTGACAATATGGAGTAGAGAAGCAGCATGGCAGAGCATCTTGACATACAGGAGGCAGACCATAACCCATCACCCAAACGCTAGAAAAAACAAATACGTTTTGAGCCCTCCCCGAAATGTCATGAGGGAGGGGGTGGTTCTCAGATCCCCTGGCAGGGAGTTCCACAGTTGTGGCGCCACAGCAGAGAAGGCTCGCCCACGTGTTGCCACTCCCCTAACTTGCGATAGAGGTGGCACTCGCAGGAGAGCCCCCTCAGATGACCTAAGAGAGCAGGCCGGAATGTATGGGAGAAGGCGGTCCCTCAGATATCCTGGACCCGAACCATGAAGGGCTTTAAAGGTCATTACCAGCACCTTGAATTGGGCCTGGAAACGAATGGGCAGCCAGTGCAGCCGCCGAAGCAGCTTGTAATTCATCTGTGGAACTCCTTGTCACAGGATGTCGTGATGGCACCTGGCCTAGATGCATTCATGGAGGAAAAGACCATCACAGGTCACAAGCCATAAGCAACCTCCTGGCTTTAGAAGTAGGTTTTCTCTGTGCCAGGTGCAGGGGAGTGGCAGCAGGAAACAGGTTATCTGGTTGGCTGTGTGCTCCCTGAGGCATCTGGTGGGGCCACTGTGTGATACAGGAAGCTAGACTAGATGGGCCTTTGGCCTGATCCAGCAAGGCTCTTCTTATGTTCTTATGCTGCTTCAAATACTTACAGCATAAATTCCCTGAAAAGAGGAAAGAAAACCTTAATACATCAAGGAGAAAGGTTCTCATCCAGCCCACTTCTTTTGTACTGCTTTTCTACTTGCAAGGAGTTTGGGCTTTGGTGTTTTTTTGTTTTTTTTTTAACGTAGGAGGAAAGAGCTGTTCCATCATCTCAGGATTTTCCCATCTTGTTCTGTGTGGCACATGTTGACGGGGCCTTTCATGTGTGAAATCACATGATGAAGTAAGGAGGAGGTAAAGAGGACGACGGGTGCACAGGCTGCTTTATAAGCTGTCCCTCCCTCTGCACTTGCAGCAAACCTTATTTCATTTGGAGGCAAGGATCTGGCCTTCGGCAACTACACCCCGACTTGGCGAATGCAGAGGAAAATGACCCATTTTGCCTTTCAGCGTTGCCTTCATGGAGACATGGAGCAGATTGTGCAGAGTCAGGCCAGGTGCCTCTGCAAGGTGAGGCTTTATTGCAAGGACATTTTTTTTTCCTTTTCAGGCTGGTCAGTATTATTATATGCTGTCATGTGAACCTGCCCAAGAACTCTGATCCGCTTTGGAGGCCCTCCTCCATATTTCCCTGCTGTCAGGGACAGGGAGCAGGTGAGGCCCAAACTATGGAACACCCTCCCAAAGGAAGTCCGCCAACCCCCATCACTGCCCACCCTTTGGCAGGCAGAAGAAAATGCGCTACTTCGATGTCCTTTGGCTTCGATCTGTCTTCCTCCTGTGTTAATTGTGTTAATTAACGCTGTTCTGCGTTTCCATGATTTCACAGGTGTATGGAACAGATGTAGTAGGTGGGAAGGAATGGGTGCAGAATTTGGCTTCCTGAACATTTCCTCTTTAAAAAAAAACACCACACAAACCGTTTCTAGCCATTATAGCTGCAAAGATATGTCTGAAAGTATATATGAGCAACACTTGCTGAAATGACTACTGGCTGGCTGGGCAGTAGTCAGAAGAAGCTTCTGCCTTGCCACCACTGGTAAAATGAGAAAGAAAAACTTTTCAAGCCAAAATAGAATTTGCAGAATCTAGAGGTGGAGTTTGGGGTCTTGTGTGGACTTGGATCAGCCTCTGATAGATCTTTGTTACACACCAAAGGAAAGGATGCAGGGGCAAGGGGGCAAGAAATGGCTGGACCCCCATCTTTTGAAAAATGCAGCCCAGGAGTTGCTCAGTCCAGTCCCCAGGGCTTAATCAAAACATACAGATTCCTCCCAAGAGAGAAAGCAGGAAACAAACGATAGATTTGTTGGACCTTGGTCTGATCCAGCAGAATTCCTCTTATGTTCCCAAAAGCTGGAGAACTTGCTGAATAACATTTCAAGAGGTTGGGGGAAACGGATTCAGTGCTCTTCCTAGCAATCCTTGTCCTTAATCTTGCCCCATGGCCAACAAAACCAAGACCCTTTTTAATGGTCCAAAAAGGATATAGTTGAATTGGAAAAGGTGCAGAAAAGAGCAACCAGGTTGATTCGTGGGCTGGAGCACCTCCCTTATGAGGAAAGGCTACAGCGTCTGGGGCTTTTTAGTCTAGAAAAAAGGCGCCTGAGGGGGGACATGATTGACATGTATAAAATTATGCATGGGATGGAGAGAGTGGATAGAGGGAAATTCTTCTCCCTCTCGCACAACACCAGAACCAGGGGACATGCACTAAAATTGAGTGGAGGGAGAGTTAGAACAGACAAAAGAAAATATTTCTTTACCCAGCGTGTCATTCATCTGTGGAACTCCTTGCCACAGGATGTGGTGATGGCACCTGGCCTAGATGCCTTTAAAAGGGGTTTGGACAGATTCATGGAGGAAAAGACCATCACAGGTTACAAGCCATAAGCAACCTCCTGGTTTTAGAAGTGGGTTTTCTCTGTGCCAGGTGCAAGGGAGTGACAACGGGAAACAGGTTATCTTGTTGTCTTGTGCTCCCTGAGGCATCTGGTGGGGCCACTGTGTGACACAGGAAGCTGGACTAGATGGGCTTTTGGCCTGATCCAGCAGGGCTCTTCTTATGTTCTTATGTTAAAACCAGAATTAAGCATGCAAAGCTTGAAATACAATGGGAATCGCAGACAATAAACAAGAAAGAAAATGCTTAATGTTTGTAACTTATGCAGGCTAAAAATACTGTCTTTTTTCTTGGTGCATGATTTGGATTGCCTAACTGTTGTGAGCACCCAGGGGTGCCAGTGATTTCAGCTCGTTTGATTCGGTGAGCAGACACCAGACTCCAAAGATGGAGAAGGTACCCAAAGAAAAAGAGAGAAAGAGAGAGAAAAGGGGAAGAGATCCGCGTTTTGCGGAGGCGCCAAAAATAGAGCTCTAAAAAGTCCAGTACTGGGGTGGAGAAGATCTTTACTTTGCTAGCAAAGGACACGATCAGCAAGGCAGAAAGTGTGTCAGATACAATCAATACAAAAGTTTATATACATTTCATTATTACAGGTGAAATCATGGAGTACATTGTTGAAAGAGTACATAATAAAGAAGGGCCAATGAGGGGAAGGATCCAAGAAGTTACACTTTGATACAGCCAATAGGAAGTTGGATTGAAACTTTACACCAATGAGAACAGCAGCAGCGTGTATGAAACTTTGAACCAATAAGAGATAAACTTTATTAAAAGAACCAATGGAAAGTGTGGGGCTTTGTGCAACTGGGAACCAATGGTATGATGGGTGGGGGTACTGGGTGGCAGGAGGTAATAGGATTAGACCCCCATTTCAGGTGAAGCGAGGGTTTCCTGGGTTTTATGAATGGGTCCTTTTGAGAAGCCTGCTTAACACAAAAGGCAGTATTTCCAATTAGATAGCCAAAAGTGCCACACAATGGGTCCCTGCCCCATGGTACCAAACATACAGTTCAAGACTTTTGAATTGTTCCTGTCAATCAGGCAAGAGCCAGGCAGGTAACTGGATTAGCATGTGAAACAAATGTAGCCAGGAGAAACAGGAACAATAGAGATAGCTGAGAAGCGTTTGCATAATTGTAGTCAGGTGAGGTAGGGGAAGAGGGGGAGGCAGTGATTGGGTTGGGAAAAGGTTGCACAAAGAGATGGCTTTTGACATTCAGGAAATGCAGCAATCTGAATCCTTGCTGTGTTTCTGGAATTCCCCTTTGTCCTTGCCCCCAGCTGGCACCTGGGTAGAAGGCAGCCAGCCATTTGGGGACAACACAGAATTGGAGCCGCTGTTTGCTGGCTGAGTTATGTCTCAAAGTGGTCGTTCCCCTACTCCCTGCAGTGCAGATTCTGGCGGGAGGTGCACCCTTAGTGCCAACCTTCGTTAAACCCCCCTGAGTCCTGGCGAAGAGGGGAGACGGGACTCTAACCCTTGCGCAACCCCGGGCTTCCCAGGCAATCCCAGTGAGGATGCTGAGACTTTAACTCAGCTTTTACGGCCGCAAATCTATTGCCCTGCTTCCAGGAGCCTCTCCGCTCAGCCCAAGAGTAGCCTCAGTAGAGCGAGAGGATAGGGACCCTTCTGCGTTAGGACCCATCCCTGGGGTGACCCCGATGACCTGCAATGAAGATCCGGCACATAACTCTCAAGGGAACCCAAAATACACACCAAATCTTCTGAAAATTGCATTTTTCCCGGAATAAATCGCTGGCCCTTTAAATCTGTCAAAAGCGGAGATAGAGGGGTCAAACGGTCAAAGAGCCGGGTGCGCAAGCCGAGTAACAAGCGGCACGCGCCGTCTGCTTGAGTTGGCTGAACGCCCAGAAAGGGGATTACAGGCTTAGTGGGTTAAAAGGTACAGAGGATTAAGTAGGTACAGAGTGAACTTTGCTGCTGGCTGCTTCTCTTGGGGGTTCCGGAGGCGCGTGTGAGGCGCGTGCCTGTGAACTCCTGACCCTGGCGGGCACGCGTCAGCTGTCAAAGTGTGCGCAAACCGGAAAAAGAAGCCGAATTTAAAAGCGGTTGTTTAAAATGGCTGTATCTCAGCGATTCCTTGATGGATCCGGATGGGGTAAAAAGGTGGGGGGTTCAGGGGAGGGTGGCTGATGAGATAAAAATATTCCAGGGGGGTTATTTGCATACTACATTACTACAGAATTTATTTTTTAGCGTGTAATGCACATAGCCTGGGTAATGAAGACTAGGATCTTTATTTTATTTTATTTTATTTTATTTTAGTGAAAGGTGATCTTTTAGAAACAGCCCAGCCATTGTGTCTGTGCGGTGCTGTGCTGGAATTCGTGCAGCCCTGGTGGTATATCTACTACACAGCCTACTTCAGTCAAATCCTTCAGGTCCCTCCTGACATTCTAAAGTTGTGTTTCTCTTCTGGCTTCCTTCAGGTTTTCCACGGCTATGGGGGAGAACCTGTGGATGTGGCTCGGGATTTTTCCCTGCAAACCAGCCAGGTCATCTCTGCCGTGGTGTTTGGACCTTTGGTAAGTTGTTGGCTATTCTGGCAGAGGGTGAATATTTTCTCTCTCCCAAGCAGTCTCCCACTCTTTCCTTTCCTGGTAATTTTTGTTGTTCAAAGTCAGCCTGGCTACTACTTAGCACTAAGGTCTGAGCTTGGCAAATCAAAGCAAACCACTCGAGGCAGCCAAGTCGGCCCTTTGGAAAGACTTGCACAATCCCATCTCATTTAGACCTTGGCTCATGTTCTTCAGCCTAATTCTCTCTTCTCTCTCTGCTGCAGGACATTTCCATCGCTAAAGAAATTAGCACCTGCATCATCGAGCTGGTAAACACCTGGAGCGCTGTTTCCATCCAGATTCTAGACTTCCTGCCAATCCTCAGGGTAAGGACAAGGCAATGAGTTGGTTAACATAGGAGGTGGTGATGGCACCTGGCCTGGATGCCTTTAAAAGGGGATTGGACAGATTTATGGAGGAAAATTCCATCACAGCTTACAAGCCATGATGGGGATAAGCAACCTCCTGGTTGTAGGAGTGGGTTTTCTTTGTGCCAGGTGCAAGGGAGTGAGGACAGGAAACAGGTTATCTTGTTGTCTTGTGCTCCCTGAGGCATCTGGTGGGGCCACTGTGTGATACAGGAAGCTGGACTAGATGGGCCTTTGGCCTGATCCAGCAGGGCTCTTCTTATGTTCTTATGTTCTTATGTTCAAGTAAGAGGCACCCAAAATGTCTTTCTCTCAGCATGAGCCAGTTGTTTCACCTTCTTTGTGTTTTCTTCAAAGAAGCAATGTTATGGTATATTGACAATGTAATTGCCCTACAGCTGAGATTGCTAGAAGACAGCACTTTAATACACAGCTCAAGCAAGCTACTTAGCACTTAGCAAAGCACTTTTGCACCCAGCTCAGGTTCTTTGAAAAAAGGAACCATCTGACCTTGCTATGTCATTGCTCCGAATGGACACTGGCTGTCCATTCCATTCCGAGACCAATTCAACGTGTTGATGATGACCTTTAAAGCCCTACTATGTGGCATAGGACTGGGATACCTCAAGGACCGCCTTCCCCCATATACCGTATTGGTCTGAGTATAAGACTCACTTTTTTCTCCTAATTTAAGTTTTTAAACTAGGGGTGCGTCTTATAATCAGGCTGTGGCAATTTAATGCCAGTGATTTAATTAAATTTTTTTAATAGCACCAAACTTTAAGGGTGCGTCTTATACTTGGGACAATACGGTAATCCTGCATGTCCCCTACGGTCATCAGACAGAACCCTGCTTAGGATACTGCCACCATCTGAAGCCAAGGGGATGGCGGCAAGGTGCAGGGCCTTTTCTTTCGTGGCACCACATCTTTGGTACTAACTGCTGGAAAGTCTGAGGATGGCCCCCACTTTGGCATGGTTTCTGGTGGGGTATAAAAACGTATCTATTCCACTTGGCGTTTGAGGAGGGAGGGAACTCCTAGGGACTCTTTTTAACTACCGGTAATGCCTACAGGTCTTTTGTTGCTGTTTTTATGTTACTGTTTTTACATTCTTAACTGCACCTGTATCATGTTAATTGTTTTTAATGTTTTTATTTAAATGTTTTATTTATTTTATTACTGTTTTATTGTATTTGATTATTGTATTTTATATTTTATGCTGTAAACCGCTTTGAGCACCAGAAAAGTGGTATAGAAAACTATTAATTAATTAACTAACTAACTAACTAACTAACTAATTAAAGAAACGGACAGAGAAAAAGACCTGGGCGGAGGAGAGCTACTATGCCTGCTGTGTCATAGAGAGTGAAGGCGCTTAGCAGAGTGTGAAGGCGCTTAGCAGAGGCGTCTGAAGAGTCCAGGACCTGGGAGGCAGCTGGGTGTTGTGACATGGACACGTGATAGTTTGCACTGGAGCTTGCGCTGAAAGCAACGATGTTCTGCGCTTCTGCTCCATAGGTCTTTCCCAACGCCACCTTGCGGTACCTGCTTTCCTGTGTCAACAGCCGGGATGTTTTTGTCCAAGACCAGATGAAGAAACACAAGGTGAGATTATATACAGATGATGACTTTGGAGTATTTTGCCGAAGGTTTCCAGTGTGTGGAGTCCGTTAGTAACTGGTGGCCCCATCTCATCCTTGCGGTACCCTGGCATACCGCAAGGTCTTCTGTTGCAGCAGACCGTCTGCCAGTCTACTCCGCACTGCTGCCGCTTCAAGGGCTGGAAAGTCACAAGTCGCCAACAGCGTGGCACAGACTGGCCGCTGGCAGGTTTCTGCCAGCAAAGGGGCGAGGATTGGGGCAAATCAGGGGTGGGGGTATCCCAACCCCCTGGCCCGACCTGGACACCACCACCCCCGGCAGGCTCCTCAGAACTACACCAGTTACAGAGCAGGCATAGAGGAGTCCCATCTGAGGAGTCCCATTGGGGACCATGCGGTGGCTGGGAAGATAAGTAAAGTTTTTCATTTCTTGCCTCTCCCAGCTGGCCTGGTCCCCGATTGGCAGCCCCGCATTGTGCGTGCCCCGGGATAGGATTGGGCCATTAGAAGAAGATGTGCTGAGAAACAGGCTCATTAGACTGAGGAAGGGGGGATTTAAATGTAAAACACAAGCTGAATTAAAATGGGACTTCTGGTTTCTCACAGAAGGTGGCTGGGGGGGGGGGCAGGATTTTAGCAAGCAGACAATGAGGTGGCATGGCTCCTTTGGTTCCGAAGAAGGGGTTTCTCTTGCTTGGGGGCTCTTTCTTATGTCATGCCCCCCCTTCTTTTCCATCTTAGGAATCCCATCACCCCCCCGAGATCTGGACTGCACTGGACCATATGCTGCAGTTCCTGCATAAGCATGAGCATGGCGATGGCCAGCAGGGGGGGTCCGGCCTCTCCCCAGAGCATGTCCATATGGCCATTGTGGACCTGTTCATTGCAGGGACTGAGACCACAGCTGCCTTGCTCACCTGGGCCACAGCCTTCTTGCTGCATCACCCTCAGGTAGGGAGGAAGGTGGGGTGTTTCTGGGTAGGGCAGGAAGGAGGCAATAATCCCCCCTTCGCACTTAGTAGTCCAACGTATCCTGCTTTTGAATATGGAGCATCTCTCAGCTGACAGCCATGGATAGACTGCTCCTCCTCCTCCTCCTCCTCCTCCTCCTCCTCCTCCTCCTCCTCCTCCTCCTCCTCCTCCTCCACCACGCATTGTCTCCCCTGTTAAAACAACCTAAGAAGCCTGTAGGTGTCACCAACCATGACTTGGGTTCGTGAATTCCAGAAATTGCTTATACCAAGTGCTAAACAGGTAACATTTCTTTAACTGGGTAGCAGTCTAATCCCTTTTTTGAAATCCTCTCTGTGGGAGAGAGGAGGGGCTAGAAGGCGTTGAATCGGACTGGTTGGTTTGGTGGGGGGGGGGGTTGTCTCAAACTGTGAGCAGCGGAAGCTGCCTTATTATCCCAAGTCACACCACTGGTCCTGCTATAATTGCCTATATATCCCGACTAGTTGTGGCTTTCCAGGGTGTCGAGGCAGGGACCTTTTCCAGCCCTGCCTGAAGATGTCAGAAGTGAAGCCTGCTCCTTCTGCCTGCAACGCCTGTGCTCGGCCACTGAGCGATGGCCCTCTAGTGGGGGTTCAGGAGTCTGCACTTTGCGTTCTGCTTGCTCCCCCCCCCGCCCCTTGTCATCCCTCTCTCTGCCACCCCAGATTCAGGAGCGAATCCACGAAGAGTTAATGACAGTTGTAGGACGCAACCGAGACCCCACCTATAAGGACCGGGAGCACCTGCCCTACTTGAGCGCCACCATCTCTGAGACTTTGCGCATGCGCCCCTCAGCGCCTCTTGCCGTGCCTCACATGACCATGTATGACACCAGGTACCAGATTCCACTTCCTCCTTTCCGTTCCAGCTGAGAACCCACATCTTCTGCAAAGGCTGTTCTACGTGTCCAGCAAAACGAGAGGGTAGAAACCTTCGTGGACTGTGCCACTACAGGGGAGGGAAACCACATGTTTAAAGGCTCCCCACCCCCAAACCTGCATTATGTAAGAGCAGCTCTGCTGCCTCCGTTTCCACCCATGGCCAATGAGACCCCCTCACCCAGGAGCTTGTGAGAAGGGCAGGAAGGGGGTGACAGTTCCCTGTTGTTTGCCACCAACAATGAGCTGAACTGGCAGGTGTCGAAAACGACAAGTTCCATGCCCCCTGGCAAGAAATGATACTCGTGAGTAGGCTCAGGTGCATCCGGGCCAATTGAAGCATTCCCTGTTTCTAGTGAGTCCTCTCCTGGTACCAGGGAAAACCAGTTCCAGGCAAGAGGAAGGCCAACCTCCCACTGTGCCTTCCCCCTCCCTTCCGCACGTCAGATAAGAGGGAATGGGGGGGGGGGCGGTGGTGCCGGGTTCAGGGACTCGTGTGCGGAGGCATTCTAACGTTCAGAGGCCCTCCTGCTTGTTCAGGTCCGTGTGTTCTGGGCTGATCGTCGTGAGTGCCTGGGTTCTCTGAGGAAGGTCAGAGCAGAGGGAACAGGTGGCTCCCCAGTAGCCCAGGCACCGAAGCCTGCAAGGGGCCCTTGCCCTGCATTCATGCTCTCTCTTTTCTTCCCCCTCCTCTCCAAGTCTGTCCGGCTTTCCCATCCCCAAGGGCACAACTGTCCTCCCCAATCTCTACGGGGCTCATCACGATGCGAGCAAATGGCATCACCCGACAGAGTTCAGACCAGGTATTGCTCTGCGTGTACGAGAGAGGAGCATGAGTGGGGCCAGTGCCTGCCAGAGCTTGTGGGGCCCAAGGATATGTCAAGGCTCTACTGAGCCTCGGAGCCAGCGCAATCCCTGAACCTAATTTTGTCCAGCAGGAAGGGTGGTTTCAGAACATAAGACCGAGTCCATAAGACCGAGTCCAGCACCCTGACTCTAATAGGGGCCAGATGCTTCCAGGAAACACACACAGTCTTCTCCTGGTGCTTGTCTTTGGCACGTGGTACCTTGAGGTAGCCATCTTGCAAACGTGCAGGCTCTTCTAGCTAACACAGCTGTCTACTACAGCACTACCCCCCATGAACGTTATCCTTTTAAGAAGGATCCCAGAATCCCAGGAGTGAAAAAGAAGCTCGCTACCACCAGCGGAGAGGGCAGGTTGCTTGCCAGGGGTGGGGGGATTGCAGGCTCCCTGTTTGAGTCCCTGCAAAATCCTGGACTCAGAGTCAGAGGAGGACTGTACAGCTGGGGAGGGGGGTGGAGGGGTCTCTGTTTTGAGAGCAGCCGGTGTCCTCCCTGAATTCATGGTTCCTCTTCTAACACAACTCCTCTTTTCCTTCTGCCCAGAGAGATTCCTGGAGGGCAGTGCCTCACGGGAGACCCAGAAGCACCTGTTACCGTTCAGCTGTGGGGCTCGGCTTTGCCTAGGGGAGACGCTAGCACGCATGGAGGTCTTCCTCTTCCTGGCCCACATCCTGCGGGATTTTCAGCTCTTGCCTCCGCTGAATGGCTGCCTCCCTGACCTAAAGGGGCAGTATGGGATAGTGGTGCATTGCAAGCCCTTCATGGTTCGGCTGGTTCCCAGAGCGGCCTAGTCTGCAGGATGAGACCTTCACAGGAAGCAAAAACCTTCCCAGACCTCTTTTCTCCCACCCCCGGTAAAATCTCCCACCCAGTGCTCCCATCGTCTTCGCAGTGACCCTGAAGGGAAGTCAGGCTAGCTCAGAGAAGCCTGGTGGGGTTTGAACTTTAGGCCCACCTTCAGCTAAGCAGGTCTGGTCACTTGAGGCGAACACAAGTGTGGCCTTATCCTGAGTCAGTCCTTGCCCCATCCGGATCAGTATTGTCCACACTGATTGACATGACAGGGGCCTCTCCAGGATTCCAGGCAGGGTCTTTCCCTGTCCTGCTGGGAGATGCTGCCAGGGATTGAACCCGGACCCTTCTGAATGCAGTTCAACAGCTCTGCTGATGAGCCAGGCCCCCTCCCCCAAATCAGAGGGGCCCTCCATCAGATGCTCAGATGACAGAGACACGGTCTTTGGGGTAGTTTTGCCCAGGCCGCCACGGGGCTCCTTCCCCATCCCAGAGGCTCACACGACCCCTATCCTGAAGACCCCGCAGGGGATCCACCGTCCCCCAAGCTCCTGCTCGTCCTCCCCCTGACTCTTGCCACCCACTGGCTCACCACCCTTTCCCTGCACCCAGAGGGGTGAGTGGAAAATGGCATTGGAGGTGGGGAGGAAGAAGAGGCTGCCACCAGCTTGCCCACCAGACTCTCAGGGGCAAGCGGGGAGGGGGTGACAGTAGCAGCAGGGAGAAGCGGCAGCCACTACCTGCTCGCTCACCTCACCAGTTCTGACCCTGCAACTGAGCAATAGCTGTGAGGACAAGGCTGAGTGGGCGATGATGGACGGGGGCCAAGGGAGAGGTGAGCCACAGGGGGTTTGGCCTACTGCACCAAAGAAGGGCACTGACGGTGTTTTGCCCAAGAACCGGCCTCCAGGCTTAGCCAGGGCTTTGCCTATTCTGCAGAATTTAGTACTGAATACAGTATTAGTATCACAGTTTCAACACTTTGACTTATATGGTCATGGAGATAAGCTTGGAAAATGCCAGGAAGATGCTATACTAGACGTTGAGGGGGGTAAGGAATGTGTCTTTCTCCCTATCGCTAGCAAAACTCGTTGTCAGTTTAGGCAAATAAATTCTTTGTTTTCACTAGTCTCCCCTTTTCCTAAGGAACCAAGTAGCATATATGGGTCTCTCCACTCCTATGTTTATCCTCGCAATAACCCTGTGAGGTAGGTTAGGCTAAGCGAGCATGAGTGACCCACAGTCAGCCAGTGAGCTTCACGGCCGAGTGGGGATTTGAGCCTGGTATGCCCCAGTCCTAGCGGACGTACTAACCATGACACCACAATCTACCTTGCATAATTCAGGTTGCAAAATTCTGCACTTCCCCCCCAAAGGTACAGATTAGACACAGCCCAACTCTACTACTGCCTCTCAGGCTGCGATCCTAGACACGCTTTCCTGGGAGGAAGCCCCATTGAACTCAGTGGGTCTTACTTCTGAGTAGACCTGCCTAGGATTGTGCTGTCAGTCTCCTTCCCCTGTTACAGAATGTTAAATAAAAGGGTCAGAGGCCTGGTAAAATGAGAGACAGACAGAGACAAAATCTCTTGAAAACTGACAAATATTTTATATAAATAAAGTAGAAAGGTTACAACCCCCTTTTGGGCTCTTCATGTGAATGTGAGACGGAGGTGGGGTATGTTTGTATTTACCAGGGGGGAGAGCAACTGCCCCTCTTTACCCCAGCATGGTGTCTTTTCCAGTGTCTCTTCTGTATTTTTTTAGATTGTGAGCCCTTTGAGGACAGGGAACCATTGGATTTATTTTACTGTGTAAACCGCTTTGTGAACTACTCTTGTTGAAAAATGGTATATAAATATTACTACTACTACTACTACTACTAAAAATAATAAATAAATGTGTGAGTTTAGAAAGACTGGGGCGGCAGCGGTGAAGAGTAGGTGTATTGTGAGATCACGGTGTTAAGCAGTGGGGGAAGTGGGGTTTCTTCAGACGAGCTCTGCTTCCTTAATACAGAATGTAATGAAACAAACCATGTTGAATTATCTGTATTCTATCAAACGTTATGGCCAAATATCCAGAAAAAAAGGAAACCTTAAGTAACAAAAAGTGGATTTCCTTAATTCAAAACTGATCAGTGAGACTGATTGTTCTGAGAGCCAATGAGGTGTTGTTATGACACAGCATGGAACCAATAAGGTGTTAGTATGAGTCAGCTCTCGTTTCTATGTATCAGAGCTAATAATACTAGAACTCTTTTTCAGTTGTGTGAGTGTCATCAAGTTGGCCACTGGTTTTTCGTTGGTTACTGATTTGTTGGGTAACCTGTACTGTACTGTTATTTTATATATTAAAATAAATAAAGTTAATGGGGGTGACACCATGAGTTACTGCACTGGGTGACACCAACCCCACTGACATCACTGGGGTGATGCGATGAGCTCTCGCAGTGGGTGACACAAACCCTAGTGATGATGCCTCTGGACGTGCCTAGGATTGCCTGCTTCTCAGGTTCTCCAAACAGACAGAGTTAAAGCTAAAGATGAGGGGCTAGAATCCCACAGGGGGAGGGGGACGTAGCTTGATGAGAGCTTTTGTGGTTCGCTCCACTTCCTGGTCCATCAGGGCCCACTCCTGACCAAGCCACCAGGCCCAGCCGTGCAGGGCCAGCCTTAGGAGCTACGAGGCCCAATTGGGAACATTTTCTTGGGTCCCCAAATATAAAAGAAAACAAGCTGCATTGAAAGCAGTGAGCCTACCCCAGTTTCATCCCTGGGCAGCAGTGGCGCCTGGTGCAGTGGTGTGGAGCTCACACTCCAAAAGCAGTTTGGCAGTGACTTGATGATGTAACATCATCACACCACCACCAATTGCTTCTGGATTTCTCCAGTTTGGAGCCAATCGGAGGGCAGTACACCGTCTAGCCGGAGCTCTGCTTGCCGCTTTGGAACCCTTGTGTGGAACCCCCTTAGGCGTGGGGCCCAATTGGACACAATCGGTCCAATCGCCCTAAAGCCAGCCATGCTGCATCCCCTGAGCCACCAGGCATCATCTCTGTGAGAGGCAACAGGACTTGGCCCTGGCGCCCTTCCCTGACTCTTAGGGTCTGAACCTCAAGAGACCCAGTAACCCTACTCAATTCTCAAAATACTGTCTGGCTCAGGTCTATACAAGTTGTAACCCACCAAGCCACATGACCCTGCAGAAGACAACACACACATCATTATTCTCTCTTCATCATTTTAAAGTTAATTTTATTTTAAACGTATTTCTCACAACAATCTAAAAATATTTTTTCAAGCGCTTCTTAGAAACTTCACCCCTAAAAACTAACACTGTACAGCCAGACCCTCCCACCCACCCTCCGTGCAAAAATTCTGCCCTGCCCTCCAGTCACAACCATCTGCTCGGCCCTGGCAGCACCCCATCTTGCTCCTGCAGGAAACAAAGAGCTTTGCTGACAACACTCTCTCTCTCTCCCCCCCCCCCGCCACTTCCCAAATCAAGGTGCTGGGGGGCATGTGCTGTTTTCAGAGGACTACAAGAAGCACAATCCTAACGCTGCCATCTTTGTTCAGCCCTAACCAGAGCATCCTCAGGAGTTGCTGATGAGGATGGTTAGAGAAGTGCTGAGTGTTCCGTGTGCGAATAAACGCCAGCTTGTTGTGTGTAGTTCATGCTGCGGCAGACGTGGGTGGACTTCTGCTGCTGCTGCTGCCCCTCCGCTGCCCCTCCTGATTTCCAATGTTTGGGGTGGGGGACGGCTAGAACCCTCCATGTTATAGAGGGGAACTGGCGGGATGGGCGCTCCAGCTCCTGTCCTCTCCCACAGGGTGTAAGACTGAGGGTTGTGTTGGCTAGTCACACTCTAGTTTGCTTCAGTCGTCCTTACAGCCACTTAAAAAAAAAAATCCAAACATTCCGACTGGATACACATTCACTTCTTTAGTCTTGGTCAGTTTTGATTTCATTCATACTTTAAAAAAAATGCCTTTGATCAGAATTTTCCCACAATCATTCTGTCAGAATCCATTCCATCATCTTTAATCTGTCAAGTCAGTTTCTAGGTTTAGTCTGCCTTTGGGGTTCTAGCTTTAAGACATTTTTCTACCTTGAGCAATAAGACAACAAGATAGTGCATGTGCCCTGTATTTTTTTCAATGACACAAAGGAGAAGGTTGGAGGCCAAGAAAACAGGACCTCCTTCTGGAATCTGTAGCTGGACAGAAGGAAACAGCTTCCAGGAAAGACTGGCTGAGCTGCTGCTTTCTGTCCTTTCCTTTTGTTTCATGCTGTTCACTCTTGGTCATTTTTACAACAAGGAATGCCTAACATAGGTCAAATCCAGCCCCCAAAGCAATTTCATCTGGCTTGAGGCAAGAGCTAGTAAAAGGTCTACACAATTTGAACCATAAGGGGAAAAAATGGTTTCAAGTTGCAAGAAATGGAGATATTCCCCACTTCAGCATTACCTCTCTACGATTGTGTATCGAATGCCCCAACTAAGCCTGAGCACACACACCTTAGAACTGTGAAGCCCATAATAATAACATTTTTTTAGAAAGCCATCAGCCACTAGGCACTATACAGACTGCTAAATGACAGCAGCTGCAGCCTAGTCCCCACTGAAGTATAAATCTTAGTCTGGGCTGTCCCGCTTCAGAGTGTACATTCACATGATGGAATCTTCTCCATAAAAAAAGAATCCCCTGCACAAAAACTACCACATGTTGGGGGAAAGGAAGATCTAACCTTTCCCTTGACATGCAAGTTTTCTATGTGCAAGGATTTTTTATTTTTTTATCGGAGGAGCTAGTTTTCTATGTGCAAGGATTTTTTTATTGGAGGAGCATTAAGTCAGGTGAGCTCCCATCTGCAGCCTGAACTAGGAAACCCCAGGCACAGGTTGGGTTACTCAGTGAGAAGTCAGCCTTGCTTATTATGGCGCCTGATCACCACCCAATGCAGCAGAATGCTTCTGGCCTCCAGATACAGAGAAAAGAAGACTGCCCCTGTGAAGTCTGAAGTTGGCTAGCCCTGCTTTAGACAGACATACAGACAGACAATTTGTCCTTGCTCACTAGGGGTTAAATTAATATTTTATTCTCAGTTTTGTTCTGAGTTGGCATTCTGGATTTTTTTTTGACTAATTCTTTCAGCTTCCTTACCATTCTGTGGTCTTTTTAATTCTCCTCTCACTTCCCTGTTAACGTTTGCTCACTGTTGTACTTCTGTTCCTGCTTTACAGTAATCTGTTGTTTTGGAAAGAATGGTGCACAGGAAACAAAAATTGGAGGGCGGGGCAGATGAAGGTGGGGATGTGTGTCTTGCATTCACAAGGCTCCAAGGAAGGGCAAAAGAACGCCCCCCCCCCCCAGGCAAAAAAAGAGTGCTTTTCTGCTCATCTACTTTCAGCGCTGTTTAGGAGCTTGTTTCCTTTTTGAATGGGGAGGAGAAAACGAAGGCCTGTGTTCCTGGTTAGGCTAGAGGGGAAGGGTAGGAACACTGAGACTGGAGAGATTATACTTGCAGGACCTATACAGACAGAAGGGTCAGCGAGTGAGTGGCAGTTGGGCCACGCAGTTGTCCGCCTAGAGGCCAAAGAAGTGCCAACAGCTCTTGCTGCCTGTCCTTTTTAGGGCCTGGGGTGCTGGCCCACTTCACTCCCTTCTCAGCAGCCCCCTAGGAAAACTAGCTGCCACCCAAGGCTGTATGGAATCTTGCGACATGATTCCATCTCAACTATTCTTCCCCTTAATGCTGCCCCTCAGATTGACTCCTCCAGATGTGCCATGCGCTTGAAGTTTTGTAGCTGGTCAGCAGCAGAAAACTGAAAAAGAAATTAATACAAGGTGCTTCTTAATATCTGTCCGTTTCTTTTCTCTGTTATCGTCGTTCCATTCGTTCTTCTCAGGATGGGAGGAAGGAGACGATGAAGGCAGGGTGTGTGAGGTATCCTTTCGCAGAGGCAGGGTCATTGCCAGATCTTCCACCTCCGCTCTCTCCCTCAGTCATTTCCGCAACCGCGCTCTCTCATTCATGCCCTCCGCAAGGGCTGGAAGCCACGGGGCCGTAGTTTCATCTCGGTGAAGGGGATGGAGAACTCAAATCCTTTCCAGTTGAACCAGTTGACACCCTTGGATAGGAGAAGAGGGAGATGGTGGCGGTAGGTAGGTGACAAGCAGAGAGAGGAACACAACTCCTCAAAGACCACTGCTCATTATAAGAGTACAGAACCTAAGGGTCATTGACCCCCTTGTGCCAAGGAGTCACACAAGGCCTCCCCCCCCCATTAACGGAAGCTCAACCTAGGAAATGAAGGGAGGTGGGGCACCAATAGAAGGAAGCTGGTCTCTCACAATATCTGCGGGCAAATAAGGTCGCTGTGACCAGAATCCCTGCCGTTTTCTAATCATGGCAGAGGTCTGGAGTAAAACCGGCACCCAACTTTTCAAAGAAATGAATTGTAGGGTGTATCCCAAGGAGAAACATCTGAGAATTTTCAAGGGAAGCCAAATACATAGGCTTACCAGATCTCCAACCGGGACAGAGTGCTAGACCTTTAGGAGAAGGAATGTGGGCAGGTGTAGCTTGTTAAACCTTAGAGCGCAATCCTAGGCATCCATGGGGCTTGCTTCTGAATAGACATGCCTAGGATTGTGCTCTAAGGTTTAACAAGCTACACCTGCCCACATTCCTTCTCCTAAAAGTAGGCTTACCAGATCTCCAACCGGGAAAGAGTGCTAGAACTTTAGGAGAAGGAATGTGGGCAGGTGTAGCTTGTTAAACCTTAGAGCGCAATCCTAGGCATCCATGGGGCTTGCTTCTGAATAGACATGCCTAGGATTGTGCTCTAAGGTTTAACAAGCTACACCTGCCCACATTCCTTGGAGATCTGGTAAGCCTACAAATACATTTCTATAAGGGTCAAACTAGACATGCACACAAAGGAGTAATTTTGACCCAAGACGTTTTACTTTTACAAACAGCACGGGAGGGGGGGGGTCATGCAAAATGGCACCGAACTATGGCAAGCGGGTAGGGGAGCTTCTGCATTTAGCCCCTGCATTTAGAGGTCCTAGCCTGATCATCTCCACCTTTGCACGCTATTTATAGTAAAAACAAAAAACTGAAATTTGTTAGGGAATTTCTTCACATCCCTGAGTGAGTTTGTGTCTCGGTTTATTTTTGTCTCCAAATTGGATGAAACCCCTTCCTTCCCACCTCTCTATAGTCCCAATGCCTGTCTCTTTCCCCTGTTTTCTTCTCCTTAGGGTGTTGGCACCTTATTTTTTACGAACAAGTGTCCCATGCTTTTAAGAGCTGTATAGTAGGTAGAAATTGATAACATTTTTCCCTGTCCCCATGTTGGGAAAAGCGCCACCCATTGAATTCCTGCTTGCTGTTCAATAGTTAAACACACGCTACCCCTTCAACAGGGATGGCAACCCCTTTCTTACCCACCCACCCCGCCCTCCCCCATCTGCTAAGTACCTGGTGGTCACGGTTATTTGCATAGAGCCCATTGAGGTTGGTATAATGGCAGTTGCGGTACCACCATGCGCCACGGTAGGAGACGGCACAAGGGATGATAAGCCGATTAGGGTCCCGGTCCCGGGTGGAAAAGACACTGCCTGAGTGGTAGCTGAAGGCATCACCTGTGAAAACAGGAAAGGTGGGGAAGTGGGAGTGACAATGAGGACTGATGCTTCCTCTCAAATCGAAAGTCAACTTTTATTTATATATGTACATTTCTATCCTCTCTCTCTCTCAAAAGATTCAAGGCAGCTCATAACAAGCTGTACAGCAAATCTCATGGGGAGGAGCATTCCAGAGTGAAAGGGCCACCACTGAGAAGGCCCTCCTATGCATCCCCCCCCCCCAATATGTCATACTTCAAGCAGCCACTGGCTGTTTAGGAGGGCCTCCACAGCAGACCTCAGGGCATGGCTGGACTCGTGGAAGGAAGGAAGGGGTCCTTCAGGTACCCTGGTTTCAAATCAGCCAGGGTTTTAAAGATTATAACAGGCACCTTGAATTGTAGCCAATTGTCACCCTGTCAACAATCTTGTGACCACATTCTGTAACAGCTGTAGCTTATGCACGGTCCTCAAGGGTGGCCCCATGTATGACATAATGCAGTAGTCCAAACAAGAAGCGACTATGGCATAGGCAACCAATGTCAGGTTTGATTGAGACATGAATGGGAACAGCTGGCGCAACAGCTGGAGCTGGGCAAAGGCTCCCCAATCAAAGGTCGCTTTAACCCACCTTGCTGTTAAATGATCTTTGTGACCACAACCAGCTATTGGTTCCATCCAAATATCTGAAGCTAATCATAAACTCGCAGGGCACAAGACAAAGCAAAGGAACATCTATGGACAGCTTAGATCTGTTCCAGCCTTGACACCCTTTGCTGCTGAAGGTGCCAGGGACTGAACCCTCCCACACGCAAAGCTGGTGCTCTGCCAGTGAGCCCTGGCCCCTCCCGTGGCTGGCCCTTCCCTCTGTGCCACTCACCAGCTGTGCCACTGTAACTGCCCAGGTGCAGGCGGTAATAATCGGCAGGGGGGTCCACACGGAAATTCTGATAGGTAGCGTAGACAGACTCGTTCTTGGCGCGGAGATCCACACGCAGCTCGTAGTCTCCTGATGTGGTCAGTTGGTGCAGAGCGTCGTTCCCTGGGAAGAAGCAGAAGTGCAGGATGAGTCCTGCGTTGCACCCTGCAAGTAGCAAGACCTTCAGAGCAGCCAGAAGGCTGTGTTCAACTTCCTTGGGAGGGGAGGCCCCTGTGTCTTTGCGGAAAGCTCTCGATCGATGGGTTAAGGCGACGAGATGGGGAGGCAGCAGGGAGGCCGAGTATGGACTTTGGAGCAAGAATTGTGGCACTTGTACAGAATCTCAGGAGACAAAGAAGCCCTAGCAGCGGTTTGCGGAGACTCCTGCTTGACACCTGTGGCTCTTTCTTCCAGACCTGCAGCACTGATGATAATGACCCGAAGACCCTCTGGAATGCCCCTTCCCGAAACAAAGTTGGAAGAATGGTTGACCACTTCCAAGTGTTTACAGTTGGGCTTTACGTCCAACATTTGGGGGAGGCTGGTGGGCAAAAGGGGAACTGAAACCAGCCCCCCCCCTTACATCTTCAGAATGACACTACATGCTGACATTGTAGTGTCATTCCAAAAACTATTCTGGGGAAAAAGTAGCAGCCCCCACTAACAGGCATCATTTTCCCTCCCAGAATGGAACTACCGGTATGTAACGATATAGCATGGCTCAGAGGGGAAGTGTGTGTTTGTGTGTGTGTGTGGGGTGGGGGGGAATGACAGTGGCAGCCAGAAGCTGTGGGGAGCACCAGTGCTGCCAGCAGTGAGTTTTGCAACCTGCAGTTTTGCATCCCCACCCCAAAAACCAGCTGAAATGAATCTTTCTCTCAACCAGCATTTTGGCTGCCTGAAAACAGAGCAGAGGCATTTGGGGCCAGCCCAAGCTGAAATGCTTCACACAATAAGTTATATTGTTGCAATAATTAGTAAGTCACCATGACTAATTCCCTTATTGTACAGGGAGGGGTGGGGAGGCTGAGGGCAAGAGAAGCATCTTGCCTATATAACATTACTTTAGAGCAGTGCTTCTCAAACTGTGGGTCGCGACCCACTTGCCCCCCCCCCCCCGCCTGCCCTTGTCTCCGAATGGCTCCAAACCAGAGCCGTTCTGGAAGCCCAACAACTCGCCACCAGGCCCTTTGGGAAGGCGCTAATGTCAGGTTTGACTGAGACATGAATGGGAATCTGGAGAATTCTGCAGATCATTCTGAGGCCCGGGGCCTGGGGCCAATAGAGTGGGTCACCTGCCCAGCGCAACCCAGAAGAGGGCCTGACAGTGAGTTTTCCCCATGTTGCGACCCACTACGGAGGACAAGGTGGGTCGTGGCACAGGAAAGATTGAGAACCTCAGCTTTAGATATTACATTATATTGTTGTAATCTTCACAACAGCATAGTTGAAGTCAGTGTTTTTATCATTCCCCAAATTTGAGAGAGGAAGCAGAGGATTGTCATGTGTTCAACAATGAACCTGCTTTAAGTATGGATGAGCAAAAGGCGGGGAAAGCAGGGTACGTACCTAGCCAAAATTCCCGGGTAAGGTTGCCAAAGCCAGTGGCATAATCCTGCCAATCGCGCCAGAAATCAGTCTCGCCATTCATCCGGCGCTGAAAGACCTGAGAAAGAAGAAGAGCGAAACAGGGTGGCTGTGAGTCGGTGCGCGCAGGAGCCAGAGTCCTTGCTATCCCAAATTGATTTTTGTGGGTTGTTCTGTGTGTGGGGCCAAGTGCGGCCGGACTGTGACACTTAGAGGACACTCATTTGCAAATAAATAAATAAATAAATAAATAAATAAATAAATATACAGTATTTATATACCGCCTTTCTTGGTCATTGGGTTTCTCCCCTGACTTTAATCCAAGGCAGTTTACATGGGCAGGCTTTCTCAACCCCCCGTAATGGTTTTTTTGTTTTTTTTACAATCATATATACTGTATAAATGTTCAATCTTTCATGAACAACTGCATTCCAGATGGTATCCTTTGCAAACTGGCCTCTCCCTGGCCGTCGCCTCCCACGCTCGGCCGACGCAGCTGGCAGCTTTATCTCTCCTCACAGAGGCTTTCACAGCTTTTTGTCAGCGGCGTGTCTCAAACTGGCCATTCACTGATCTTCAGGCTTATGAGGCAGCAACTCTACCAACTGAGCCAGACCTCCTGCCCAAATATTGTACTTGTTTCACATAGCTTATTCTGCTAGAATTAGGCACGAGCAAAGGGTCACACCCCCTGGGCGCTGGAATTCTTCCTTGAGATTCTGAGATTTCACCAGTCTCAACTTCTCAGAATCTTCACCGGTCTCAATTTCAGAATCTCAGCTTCTGAGATTTCAACGGTCATATCTCCAAGCCTTCCTTTGCAGTGCTAAAGAAACTTGCAAGCTGAGATTCTGCTGAGCTCTGCTCCCAATATGCTCTTGGATGGTGTAATTTCAGAGTTACAGGATCCGGACAGTTCTATGCACCAGCCCTTACCACAAGGCAATGCAAAGAAGGCAGAGGCCTTGGGCCCCTTACTTGAAAGAGCCCCTCTAGCTTCTGGTTTGCAGGAGAGAGAGAGAGAGAGAGAAATAAGAACCTAGTTTTGAAAGTAAGGGCCCAGCTAACATTGCATTTGCTTCCAGCAAGTACGCTGAGCACCACCACTCTCCAGCAATCCTCTTAATACTCACTATCCATCCTCCACCATCAGTCTCCATGTCACAGTACACCTTTAAGGGGCGGTCCTGGATGCCCCCCAGGTAAATTGTTGTTACCCGTGAGGGGCCTGGTCCATTCTGACTCTCCTCTCCACAATCTCGAGGGAAGGGGTACATCAGATGCCCTGCCGAGGGAAGACAGAGTGTCAATGATGGTCAATGACTGCTCGCCATAAGAGGCAAGCATACAGCCTCCTTCTATAGGGGCAGCACACCTCTGAATAGCAGGTGCTAAGCACACACAACAGGGGATGGCCATCATCATGGTGGCCTGCTTATGCTGAAGACAGAAGGCTACATTTGATGATGGTCCCTTGGTCTGATCCCACAAGGCTGTTTCTAATCCAGATGGCTTGGAGTGTCGTGTCAAAACAACAATAATATCCCTGTCATAAGTGGATCTGATAAGTAGTAATACTAAAGTCTTGCTACAATTGACAATCCACTCCTATGTACGCCTATTCCGAAACAAGTTTCATTGTACTGAATTGTGCTGACTCCCAAGGAAGTGATAGAAGTGCCTTGTGCTTCCCTCTTCTTTCTTTCTAAGATAGCAGCCACGACAGCCTCCTATCCAGGGCTAACAGCAGCTTCCCTCCCAGGGCAAATTGCAGCTTCCCTCCCAGGGCAAATTGCAGCTTTGGGGTGGATTTTTGTCAGGACAGAATTAACCCCCACCTTCCCCATGCCGCTGTCCCAGTCTGTATTATGCCCCCTCTGCAGCTGCTTTTAAAAAAAGATGGAAGCACAATGGCCCTTTTTACCGTCATATATAGTTTTGCCTTGAGACTCTCCAGGCTTGAGGCAACTCAGTGAAATAGGCTATTATTAGAAAGCAAAACTCTGGGTTGCATTCGGGAATCATACTGACTGTTAATCCTCAAAAGTTAAAAGAAATAACATATACAAGGAGTTCTTTTTAGGCCTATTAGATCAATGCTGCACAGGAATCGCAAAATAATCCCTTTGGTCGAAGGCAAACAGAACGCTCAGGGTGGAAGGAGCTTGTTTACGCACATTCACTGCCCTGAACATGCATTCTGGCAACACCTTCAGATTGCTCCCACCAGACCAGAGTGTTGCATCTGCCAGTTATTAGCAGGACCTACCAGTGGTGAAGGAAGTAGAGGTCGGGGCCGTTGGTGTGCCTCTCCTCAGTGCCTGGACTTGAACCTGGTACCTGCTAGAAGGAATTAGGTTTTGGAGTTCGTACGAGGTGACGGAAGCATCCAAGGGGATCTCCTATGGAGCAGAGAACGGAGGGATAATGAAAACCAAAGCCGTAAAACATACACAAACCAATCTACAAAGAACTCCATGGGAATGTATTTTATATATACACCAAGTCAGACCACTGGTCCATCAAGCACAGTATTGTCTACTCTGACTGACAGTCGTTCTCCACGGTCTCAGGCAGAGCGGATCTTTGAGAAGGTTCGGCCCATCCATGGAGCCAACTGAGGCAGTTCCCTTAGGCAGCATATTGGTGGGAGGTCCCACCTCTGTTTGTCCACTCACCTCCACTGTCCCTCCTCCCTCCACTCCCTGGATTGGAAAAGGAAGAGATTGGGAAAAGATTGGATTGGATTGGAAAAGGAAGAGTGGAAGAGCAAGCGTGGAGGAGAGGAGAGCGATGAGCTAGAGCAGGGGTTCCCAAACGGTTTAGCACCGGGATCCACTTTTTAAAACGACATTCTATTGGGGTCCATCTAACATTATGAGACCAAAAAAGTGATCTAGGAAGAAATAATATTTTTATTTACAAGTAATATTTTATTTATTTATGTGCAAAAAACTCAATCCAGTTCTCATAATGAGGCAGCCCTAATAAATAGCCTCAAGGCTTGAGGGGCTTAGTTATGTGACCCAGTCTTCACATGCCCCCACTACCTGTCACTGACGGATTTGGATTAAAACACACACACACACACACACACACACACACACACACACACACACACACACACACACACACACACACACCCCCCAGAAAAAAAGACTCAAACTTTTATCTCCCTATATTTACACAAGCTTGCAAACTGCAGGAGCTCAGCTGTCTGCAGGGCAATTAGCAGCTATCTTGCAAACTGCAGGAGCTCAGCTCTTTCTGATTGTTTAATAGCCTCAGGGCTTGAAGCAATTAGTTATCTGATCTTTCCATCACCCCTGTTTTCATTGAAGGCTCTGCAGGACCCACCAGAAATGGGGTCGCGACCCACCAACTGGCACCCACAGTTTGAGAAACACTGAGCTAGAGGAAAGTGGTATACAGCCATCAGGTCTAGTAGCCATTGATAGCCCTGCCCACCATGAATTTGTCCAATCTCTTTTTAAAGCCATCTAAACCAGTGGCAATCACTGCATCTCGTGGTAGTGAATTCCATCAGTTAATTAATATATGTCCACCAAGCCCTTTAATGACGCTGGGTCCTATGTATGGGGGAGGAAGAAGACTGTCTTCAAACCATGCATAATGTTATAGCACTTCTACCATGTTTCCCCTTATTTGCCTTTTTTTTCCTAACCAAAAGGCCACAAATGTTGTGACCTTCCCTCATCATCAGGAAAGTGCCCCAGGTCCCCCTCACCAATGTGACGGCCACTTGAGCTAAAGTTAGGCTTACCAGATTTCCCCCGACACGGGGGTGGTGGTGGCAGCGATGTCACCGGGGGGGCGGGGTCTGGGGTTGTCACTGGGGGCAGAGTCCGGAGTCCGGGCAGTGATGTCACCGGGGGCGGTGTCCACTCTTCGTCCAGTCCCCTCTTCGTCCCGGCCGGCTGGGACTGCCCCCCTGCAGTGCTAATATGCTGCCGCTGCGTCTTTGTCCGGACCAGGCTTGGACTCTTCGCACGCCTGCGCGAAGCTGGAAGCACTCCAGAAACGTCCGACTTCACTTGGACGTTTCCGGAGTGCTTCTAGCCTTGTTGTGCGCCTGCGCGAGGCTAGGAGCACTCCGGAAATGTCCAAGTGAAGTCAGACGTTTCTGGAGTGCTTCCAGCTTCGCGCAGGCACGCGAAGAGTCCAGGCCTAGTCTGGACGAAGCGCAGCGGCAGTGTATCAGCGCTGCAGGGGGGCAGTCCCAGTCGGCCGGGACCAAGAGGGGACCGGCCGGGACCCCGGGATTTGGGCTCCCGAACTGGGATTGTCGCGGTGAATACCAGGACTATGGTAAGCCTAGCTAAAGTGTAGAGACCAGGAAACAGTTTGGAGCCCATGTTTAGCAGTTTGCATTCAGGGACAAGGAGAGGCCAGCAGAAGCACCGAGTGGGAGCTGGGAGAGCAGGGATTCCCTCTGGGAAGCCACAGGAGCGTTGTGCGCTTGCTTCCCGTAGGGTCTGCTTCTACATCTGTCAATCAAATAAATACTACGAAGACACCCGAAGCCTCCAGTGCTCTCGCTCAAAGGAAACTGAACTCTGCTCCAGTGCTGCTCCTGGAACATCTCACTGGTCAGAAGTGGGCAGGCAGCACATAATAATACCCATGCGAGGAGCTGGTCAGGTACCTTTGTTTGTCCATATGGAGTTTTGTAGCTCAGCAGGTACCCGCCGGGAGGGGCACGGGGTGGTGACCAGGTGAGACGAGCACTACGGGGTGAGATCTCAGTCGCTTGGAGGTCCCGGGGTCCATCAGCTCCTAGAGAATGAAGAGGATAAGAGTTAAAGACAAGGAAGTAAAATGAGGGGAAGAAATCTTTTCCCCTCCCAGGGCACTGCAACACTCTCCCCAAGCACTACTGGTCAGAAGAACACAGAGAAGGGTGGATTCACTGTGATGAGGTGCTGCGCAGGATGGGGTAATGATCCCTCTCTAACTTTGAAGGTGAACCCCATCAAAACTTGGGGGAAGGTGACACCCCTCCAACTGAAGGAAGGAAAATTAGCTTGCAATTTATATGCGGGGGGGGGGAAGAATGAGAAACAGAGAGGCAAGCAGGCAGGCAGCGGAGAGTTTTCTACATAGAGCTAGCTGGAAACTGGGGGTGCAGCTCTGGGGGCCGGATTGCACAAGTATTCTCTAGCTATCTGAGGAGGGCTGTGTCATCTGCTTATAGGAGTGTCCTGCATACTTGTAAACAAAGCAAATATGACAAAGACTCCATAACTCTGCAGTGTTCTCTCTCCCACATGAAACTAAACCCAGTAGTCTGGTAGCCCCCCTGGACTTCTCTGTCTGGGACGTGTGGAGCACCCAACAGTATCATCTTGCCAAATTCAGGAAACTCACACCTCATTTTCCTAATAACGACTAAAACTATTTTTTCCTAGCTACTAAACCAAATCCATGCCTTAGGTTCTTCAAAAGCCTTAAACCAAAGAGTATTCAACTCTGGAGATGTCGAAATCCATTTGAATCAGAGGAAAACCACACACATTCCCACTTGACAAGGCCATTTGTGTTAGGATAACTTGGTGGAGCAACTACCCTCCCCAATTCCAGTCTGCAGGGGCTGCCTTTTCTCCCCCCCCCCCGCCCCGCATGATGCCTTGCACGCTCTCTTCCCCCCAGCTCCTCCCCTTCAGTCCCCTCCCCCGCATACCAGTGGTGAAGGTGGCGCTGACGGGAGAGCTCCGGTTGCCTTCCTTCTCTCCATAGACACTGGCCCGATATTCCGTGTCCAGGCGCAGCCCCGACAACCGCAGCTGGGCTCGATTCCCTGGCACGGACTCAGAGACCCGAGCACCTGGGAGAGGCAAAGAAGAGAAATACTGGATGACCCAGAGGGGCTCCTGCTTTCAGTGCAGCAGGAGGACTTCAGAGGAGCCCTGTTGGAACAGGCCAAAGGTCTGTCTATAGAGTCTGGTATCCCGCGGAAAAGACCCGTAGCAGCACATGCCTGGTAAGCAGAAGGCCCCAGACCCCATCCCCGGCTCTTGAGGCGAAAGAATCTCTGGCAGCTCAGCTTGGATAAGACTCTGGGAGCCGCTGCCAGTTCGAATAGACAGCATGGCTAGATGGGCCAATGGCCTGTATGGCAGCCTCCTCCAGTAGGCAGCCTCAAGCCCCCAAGGAGCCCCCAAGCAGGCAAGAGTCCTGCTAGGTTTGCCCCAGTCGTTGTTGTTCAGATGCACTTGGAATACAGAGCAGACATTTCGCTTGTCAAGGCTAAGAGCCATTGGGCAACACCCTCGGATAAAAAACAGTGTCGTTGCTCTCACCGTATCCTGTGGCAGCGAATTCCAGGGAAAGACGGAGAAACAGAGGTCTAGGACCAGCCCCTAACCAGCACCCTCCTCTCCCCCACAACAAATCAGCCCATGCAATCGGCCAGACCACAAAGCGGCCAGAAATGGAGAGCAGGTGGTGGTACACAGCCCGATTCTGCCATAGGAGCAAACAGATTCAGAGGACACCCAAGTACGCAAGCCACAACACAGGCAACACAAAACGTTTATGAGCAAAATGCGCTGGGGAAACCAAGGGCACAAACGCTCAGGGAAGTCTCCAACACAAACCCTGGGAGCTGCACAAGGACATGGTCCACAAGGGGAGCTAATATGCTGAAATAAAATTCAAGTCATGGTCTCTTACGCTAACCTACCTCGAAGGGATAAAACCATATGCACCACACCGAGATCCTTGGAAGAATATAACGTATTGTCCCGAGTATAAGATACACCTGATTATAAGACGCACCCTTAAAGTTTGGTGCTATTAAAATTTTTTAATTAAATCACTGGCATTAAATTTATGCACCCCTAGTTAAAAAACTTAAATTAGGAGAAAAAAGTGAGTCTTATACTCAGACCAATACGGTATGTCTATTATTTTAAACTATAACAACTAAAGGAAGTGTCACTTCCTTTGAAGTGTAAGGGTATTGCGATCCCTAGATGTTACCCGAGATCTTCTCTGTCTATCACGCTCTTTGTCCCATGTTTGGATGCTATGAACTCAGCACAAACAGTGGGAGAGGTACTGAACAAAGCCTTCAGTTCACGCTGATATTGCAGGCCAATGAACGACAAAGATCGGTTGACACCCCTGCTTAACACAGGAACCCGAATAGCCCTGCCCCCTGCTCCCCTCTCACCTCCAGCTGGGCCGTAGGTGACGATGTAGTTGTTCATCTCGGCCACAGGAGGCTGCCACGTCAACACGGCCGAGGAATCGGTCACATTGATGGCCCGCAAGTCTGAAGGACCATCTGGAACTGTGGAGGGGGGGGGGGAGAGAGAGAGAGAGAGAGAGAGAGAGAGAGAGAGAGAAAGAGAGTCCTTAAGGAGGTGCTGGTCCCAGGATTATCCATCCTATATGAACTCTGACCCTTTCCCAGAGAACCCTTGAATCTTGGCCCACAGCTTCCTCCCACTCTAGCACACTTAAAACACCAATTCCCTGCCCTACAAACCCAAACGCCCTGCCACTAAAAGTATCTTTATGTATACCCCATCTTCTAATCCAAACTATGAATCCAAAAGAGAGTCAGCACAAATATGTTTAAAACAATACTTAAAACATTTGAAGCAATAATTGCACAAAAACATGAATGTTCCAGATGGGGGGGGGGACAAGGTGATCTGTTGCCCAACCTGAAGCTCCTGCCCAACTCACTGCCAGACATGCCCCCCCCCCCAACTGCACAGAAGATGGCAACAATCCAGCCACCGGCTCCTTCCTCACGTGGTCCCCTTAAACAAATCGAGAAGTGCAGAAGAGCTGGCAGCACTCCCAGCATTTCCCGAAGTTCCTGTTTTGTTTAAAGGGACCACACATGAGGCAGGAGCAACGTGAGGAGGGTAGAGGGTTGGCTCGTCGCCTTCTGATCTGCTCCCTCGTTTAGTAAGCAGCAGAAAGCAGCTTCGGAGCAGCTCCGTCCATGGCAGACTGGAGGCAGACTGGACATGACAGTCACCGTAAGGCTGTTGCTGCTCCTCGCAACCCACCGCCTTGGTCGCATCCTGCACAGGCTGGCCATGCAAGCCAGACCGACTGCAAGTCTGAAGAGGCCCTTGGCAAGGTGTGGCCCTCTGTGGGCCTCTCCTATTTGGGCGCGCCCTGGATGACCTCTGCATGGGGACAGCAGGGGAGGGTAGCTTTTCCTGCTGCAATTAGTAGTGGTGGCCACCCTCCATGTCCTCTGCTATCTCTGCCCTCCTCCCATCCATTCTTCCGTCTTCCATTCCCCAGCACCAGAGCACAAAAACTGCACACTCCATCCATCACCTCTTCCTTTCTTCCAGGTACTCTCCCTAATTGTGAATGGGAGCTTTCTCCCAGAGATCCCTGCATCATTGCAAGATGCTCTGGGGAAAGTTCCTATTCACTGATTGGGAGGGCAGGAGGAGACAATGACAGAGCAACTATCTCAGTCAGGAGAGGGGCTTTGGGGTCATCCCCTCTGTCGTCGTCATCTGCAAATGGGAGTTTTCTGCCCAGGGTGTCAAACTCCCTACACCTATCTGGAAGACATCCACCTTTGCCAAGTGCCTAAGGGCCAGGAAGTGAGATGGACTCTGCCAGAAGTTCCACCCTTTTCCACTGTTCCAATGGCAGCTGAAAACATTTTTGTTTCCTTTGGTCTTCAAACACATGGGTCTCTGATTGTCGGATGGGCTTAAGAGAGGGCCCTAGCAGTGACTTACCTGTGGTGACATAACCCACTAATGGCTCGCTCTCTTCAAACCCACGGACAGACATCACAACAACCTCATAGCTGGTCCCAGGAGTCAGGTCTTCTATGGCTGTTCTTAGCTTGGATCCATCCACATTTATGCTGCTGGGCTCCCCTGCAAGAGAGTTGAGATCTGAGCTCAACATTTTTGAATGAAGCATTGTGAAGTAGAAGACCATAGGAAGTCCAGAAAGATGGGACTGCCAACCTTCAAGGGAAGAGCATGCAGTCTGTCGAAGTCCCTTCCCCAGGAGACCTAGTTGGCCTGGTGTGCTCACTGCTGGTGTTCCACAAATACATTTAAGTTTGTTATTTGCTTTTAGTTAATGTTTGGGTTGGTGGGACTGGCCCTGTTTTTGAGGCAGCCTGAATGCCATGGTTGCAAGGGGAAAGTCAGGATATAAATATTTTAATTTTATGAATAAACTCACCCCCATCTGAGGGCTGGAAAGACACCTTGTAGCGATCGATGCGGGCGGACGGAGGCATCCAGTTTGCCACCACAGAGGTCTCGCGGATGTCACTGAACCGCAGGTCCCGGGGACTGTCCAGCTCTGGAGGTAGAAAAGAAGGAGAAAATGAGAGATGGGTCTGGACTGGAACCAGATGGGTTTGGAACCAGATGGGTTTGGACTGGGTTTACACCAGCACTTGCATGTACAGTAAGTCCTTTTGGAGGGGGATTAAAACATACCTACTTTCTCCCCTGTGAAACTGACAACCGTGTTAGTTTCACTGGCTATCAGAGAAGGGTCTGTGAGAAATTAACAAGGCATTCCCCTAACCTTGTCAGTTTTGCAAGAGGGCGGATGGATGGTGAAGGATGTGGTGCTGGAAGAGGTGGGCAGGTCATGAGGAAAGAGTGTGTGTGTGTTGCTCATTGACTGACTGTTCCCAACCATGTTATGATGGGATGGCATATTTGAGTCTACTTGCAGAACAGTTTGGGCCATGCAGGATAATAAGTAGGCTTACCATCGTCCCGGAATCAAGGTGTGCTTCGGCCTAGAGAAGACCCGAGTCGCTCCCAAGAGTGCACCGCGGCTGCCCAACACGGTTGCCTCGTTTACCAGAAACTGCGGAAGCCGCGGCCCACATTGGGCAGCCGTGGTGCACTCTTGGGAGCGGCTCGGGTCTTCTCTAGGCCGAAGCGCACCTTGATTCTGGGACGATGGTAAGCCCAGAATAAGCATCCAGAATAAGCAAGTGGGAGAGTGTCTTTCCTGCACTAGAAGGCTACGTGATGACATTTCAAGCATATACAAAGGGGGACAAAGTGCCTATAAAGGTAAAGGTGACCCCTGACAATTAAGTCCAGTCGTGTCCGACTCTAGGATGTGGTGCTCATCCCCATTTCAAAGCCGAAGAGCCAGCATTGTCCGAAGATGCCTCCGTGGTCATGTGGCCGGCATGACTGTCCTTGCCGCAGCGCGTAGCATGCAGCTGGAACACGGAGCGCTGTTTACCTTCCCGCAAGCGGTATCTATTTATCTACTCGCATTGACATGCTTTGGAACTGCTAGGTTGGCAGGAGCTGGCCAAGCAACGAGTGCTCACCCCGTCGCGGGAATCGAACTGCCGACCTTTCGATCGACAGCTTATGGTTCAGCGGTTTAACCCGCTGCGCCACCTGTTGGCCTATAAAGTGCCTATACCTTTAACCATTTATCGAAAAAGGAAATTGGGCAGATGCAGCTTTTTGCACCCTTCCACGATGTGCTGCACCTGCCCAAATTCCCTCTTCTATAAATGGTTAAAGGTATAAGCACGTTGTACAGTGTTGTATGTCTACGGGATAAGACGCCATGTGTTAAAAGACTTGTATTTTAATATCTCCAGTGCCAGACGGGTCTCCTAAACGGCAGCCGACAGGCACACAGGACAACGACAGCACGTTGTCCCCCTTTGTATATGATAGAGCTACCCAAATGGACAGGAGTAGCAAATTCGAGGGAGGCCATTTTCACTAGGCCCCACTTTTAAGATCGGCTGTTAAACTCTGCCAGCACTATTTGTTTATGTCTGCTGTTTTTATGGTCTTTTTTATCATGCAGTTTTTAAATTTTTGTATCCATGTGGGCTTCTCATATTGTCACGCAGCCTTGAGACCATCTGGAGATAAGGTGGAATAGAACTACAACACAGAAATAAAGGACGTCACAGAATTAGGAAATGAGTTTGTGGAGTTCTAACTACAAGATGAGATCAACTGCTCTGACATGACAGAATTCAAGCTGGCCCACGCTTGAAGCGAAGAATGCAGGGGGAGGGGGGAGGGGCCCAGGCTGAGCCAAGTGGATGGTGTTTAAAACTCCCTGAACAGGACGGAGTCTCCATGGGAGCCCTCAGAACCCGGACAGGAAGGGGGCTGAGGTGTGAGCGACAGGCAACTCACTTCTCCCTCTACGACAAAAACAGCATGTGAGGTAGAGCCTGAAATGGGAGTTGATCTGAGAGAGCCTGAGGTGGAAGCGAAGAGAGGAATTGGCAGCGCTAGGCCCTGACAATTGTTGTAGTATGCAGCAGCAATATGCTACTATCGCACCTGTACCAGCAGGGGGCAGTAAGGCGAGATATCTAGTGGTAGGGGGACAAGGTGTTTGCTCTCTCTTTCCTAGCCTCAGGTCTTTGGTTGCCCAGAGTGCAATTCTCAGGCCCGACTTCCTTCCTGCTTTCTCTCTCCCGGCCCCTGAAGAGAAGGCATGTAGCTAGAGAGACTAGCTGCAGGATGGCATCCACCCTTGCCTACAAAGGTGTATTTCCCTTCAATAAGGTTCTCTTTGACCTTTGAACGCAAGCCTTACGCAGCTCTTCCTACCTGGACGTTCCTGGGCAGGGCACCTTTTTGGCGCTTTCTCTCTGCCGACAAGAACAGCAGCAGCAGCAACACCACACCTGAACTGAAGCAACTCCCGAGCAATTCAAGCCCTTGAAAACGCTGGTGTGGTTTTGGCCTGACTGACATACACTCTCCCCCTTTCCTTCCCCGAAAGAAACCTGTGCTGTAAAACAGTCTCCTTCAGGTTTCCTCTGACTCTTCAACACAGTGGGGAGTACGAAAGAAAACCTACACTTTGGCATTGGTGCCTCTTTCTTTTGCTCATCCACCCACCTCCTGCTTGAAACCCTCCTCCTCCCTTTCTCCTGGGAATGACCATGGCCAATTTGGCCGGCCACAAAGGAAACAGAGAAATGCCAGAGTTTAATTCCTTGGGTCTCACAAAGGAAACCGCAGCTGGAAGCCGGCCTGGTGCTGCGAGCCAAGCCAGGAACACAGCTGTCGAGTTGCTGCCTCCCCGAGTCAGCCAGGAAGCTCCTGGGCTCATCTCCCCACGGAGCCCCGAGGACCTCCTAGCACAAGTTAACTGGTACCATTATTACATTGGATTGCCCCAGCTGGCTGTGCTGTGCTCCAGGGAAAACCAAACACGACATGTTTCAAATGGATAATGAAACACGACACACTGATAAAAGCACTGATTTGCACAGTCATCTGGTCGGGGGGGGGGCTAAATCTATTTTAGTAGAGTAAATAATTTTTTAAAAGCTAGAAATCATGTCTCGGGGGAGAGCTGGTGGAGTTTTGCTTAAAACCTGCACAAATTAATATTCTCAAAACTTGATTTATTATTAACACTATTTATATACCGCTTTTCAAAAAAAAGCTCACAAAGCGGTTTACAGACAAAATCAAATGATTAGATTTATGGTGCAATCCTGCACAAGTTAAGGCCGGCGGAGTCCCTGAGGCATCTGGTGGGGCCACTGTGTGATACAGGAAGCTGGACTAGATGGGCTTTTGGCCTGATCCAGCAGGGGTCTTCTTATGTTGGCACCTGGGGAGTAAGCGGCGCCGGCATCATTCACTCTGCCACCAGGCCCAGTCCACGCCATCGGACACAGGTCAGACCTGCACTGGGTGGCGGGAGGGCGTGGGGAGGGAGGGCCAGGGTGCCAGGGGAGGGGGTGATTGGCCAGCCAGGTCAGGGAGGGTGGCAGGGATATTGGCAGCGTGCTCTGCCGATATCGCCCCTTCCCGGGCCTGTCCAGCCTTACACAGCTTCCCCACATGTGCGCCAGCAAAATAGCTGGCATGCATCTGAGGAGGCACATTGGGACTGCTGGGGCTGACACCAGGGGAAAGGGACGAACCCTTTCCCCCAAGGTGTGCCCCGGCTCTGCTGACATGGGCCGCATCCTGCTTAGGATGCAGCGGCTGGCCATTTAGGCCAGCCAGTGCATCCTACACAGGATTGGGCTGCCCGTGGTTTTCAAAGTTTCGGTCTTCGGAGAGCTAGTGTGATGCAGTGGCTACAGCATTGGACAAAGACTTGGGGAGATCCAGTCTTGGGCATCTTATTTCTTAAGAGAAATGGTGGGATATACATCTTTTAAATCAGATAAATCCAGGTTCGAAAGTTATGGAGCTCACTAGATAATCTTGTGTCAGTCACTCTGTCTCTCAGCCTAACTACCTCACAGGGTTGTTAAAAGGGGATGGAGAGGCCTGTATATTGCCCTGAGTGCCTTGGAGAAAAGCTGGAGTGAAAATAACAAACCCCTTCTACACCGAGGACTCCGCTCAGGAAGCCCCTGCATGACGTCATGGTACCCAGGGTTCAATCCTATCCACCTTTCTAGCACTGATGCAGCCTTGCCAGCGGAGGGGTAGTCATGGAGGCCTCCTCGAGGTAAGGGAACATTTGCTCCCTTACCTCGGGGCTGCATTGTGGCTGCATCGGCACTGGAACGTTGGATAGGATATATATATGTGCCGTTGGATAGGATATATATATGTGCCCTACTGTACGGCACAAGGACTTTGTGAGCCTGGGCAGGCAGCTCTGCCATTCCCTGTTGGCACGTGGCAAATTGGGCAGGAGGCTTGCTTCTGGGAGCTCAGCAACCTGGCACAGCCGCTTCTGGGAGCTCAGCAACCCGGAAGTGCCGGAAAGGCTGTCAACCCCTGCCCTAGATTCCAGAACACATTCAATACACGCCTGCAGCTGCACATTGCAAGGGGAGAAGAACAGATTAGGAGCCTTTCACGGAAGCTTGTCTATCATTGCTGATCTTCTCCCTGAGGACCCCAGGTACCCAAGGACACAGTTTAAACACAGAAGAAGAGCCCGGCTGCTGGATCAGGCCAAAGGCCCCTCTAGTCCAGCTGCTTCCTGTATCTCACAGTGGCCCCACCAGAGGGTGCCTCAGGGAGCACACAAGACAACAAGATACCCGTATCCTCTTTCCACTCTCTTGCACCTGGAATTCAGAGAGAGGCTACCTCTATAACCCGGAGGTTGCATATAGTCATCATGGCTTGTAACCTGTGATGGACTTTTCCTCCACAAATCTGTGCAATCCCCTTTGTAAAACATCAAGGCTAGCTGTCATCACAACATGTACGTGGAGGTTCCATTTAGCCATCACAACAAAAGCCATAGGCCTGGCTTCCCTTCATTTGTTTAATCCCTCTGGACTTGAAAGCCACTAACAGCCCAATCCTACCTAAGATCCGGCCGGCGGCCCATGGCCGTCCGCTGGATCCTGTGCACCAGCAGCCCGCGTGGCTGCCGAGCAGGAGGTCTACTCGGGGAAGGAGATGCTCGTCTCCTCCCCAGAGTGTAATGGCCAGCCGCCTGGATCGGCCTCCTCGGATTTCTGCCAGCTATTTTGCTGGAGGAAGTAAGAGTCCGTGTAAAGCTCCAGCGCCCTGCAGGGGTCAGGATATGGCTGATGGCCATCCCCCACCCCTTCCTGGGCCACCGGAGCCAATGGCCACCCTCCCTCGGGCGACTGGACCACCCCTGCGGCTGGCAGCGGGAGACTTACCGCCTGCTGCCGGCTGTGGCCGGGTCCGTCGCCAGAGTGAGGGAGGCCGACCTTGCACTGGCCTTCCTTACTCCCGAGGAGGTGCAAACGTGCCTTTCGGCACGTTTGCAACCTCTTCCGGTGCCGGAACGCTCCTTCCGGTGCCGGAAAGTTACAGAGGATTGGGCTGCCCATCATCTTGCGACTGTGAGTTCCATGCATCTATGATGCATTCTTTGAACTACTGTTTCATGAGATCATGTTCCCCCTCACACTGTCTGAACCTTTTTCTTTCAACCTAGGAACCATATTGGGTATATCTGCGTAGTTCCTCTCTCTCTCTCTCTCTCTCTCTCTCTCTCCCTCCCCCCCCTATATACTGGAAACTGGAAACTATCCCTACCTTGTTGGGCTGCTACACCAAAACCAGACAGCAGACTGGATCCATTGGATTTTCCAGTGGCCACTTCTGTTTTCAGCTATCCAGGCCCTGTAGTGCTACTGCAGTTCACGTCTGGAGGATCAGGGGGAGGGCTGGGGGCGTATCAGAGGCAGGGAGGGTGGCACCTGGCGCGAGCGAATTGCACCGGCGGATGCTGTCCCCTCCAGAGCCAGCTGACACGCCCCCTTTGCCTCCTTGGACTTGCGCCAGTTGGTGCAGGTTTGAGGAGATCCAATGATGACCAAGGGGCATATGGAGGGCAACTATTTTCCCTTACCTCTCTCTCCCAAGCCTCCCGATCACACACACCATAGCATGCAGCGCAGCCTGTTGTTGGCATGGCTGCACGCTATGGTGGGGGAAAGGTTAGGATTGGGCTGCGAGGCTGCTTTCGTCCTGCTCTTTTGACGGTATGCTGGGCCTTATTACCGAGTCCACTGGTCCTGGCCACGGTGTTGATATCGGCCGCTTCTGACCCGTTCCTGATGCCATAGACTGTAAAGCTGTATTCAGTGTTGGGCGTGAGGCCCCGAATCGTCACAGCGCGCTCATCCCCAGGCACTTTCACTTCCTTGGCTGGCAGCGGGATCCGTCCACTTCCTAGAAGGGAGTCCTTGTATCGGACTATGAAGGAATCAAACTCTTCCTTGGGGGCTTCCCAGGTCAGCTGCAAGGTGGTGGGCATCACCTCGGAGACAAGGAGGTGATCCAGCTGCAGTGTGCTTGGTTCACTGATGGCTTCTGGGAAAGCTAAATGAGGAGAGCAAACGGGTGGGAAGGCAGGTGAAACAGAAGATTGCCACAAAGGAATTGTAACCCTTATCAGGGCAAGCCAGGATGGTGTAGTGGTTTGGGAGTCGGACTTAGACCTGGAAGATCCAGGTTCAAATCCCCGCTCAGCCACGAAGCTTCCTGGGTGACCTTGGGCCAGTCACTATCTCTCAGCCCCACCTACCTCACAGGGTTGTTGTGGGGACAAAAAGGAGGGGAGGAAATATGTACACCACTCTGAGCTCCTTGGAGGAAGGGTGGTATAAAAATGTGAAAAATAAATAAAAATAAAAAAATAAAGTGTGGTGGGTCTGGAAAGAGAATTTCTGTCTACTTACTTCCATACAAAATAATGTTAATGAATATTCGTTACGAATATTACAGTTAAGGGTTATAGTTATGAAAACCTTTAGTCCAACATTTTTCTCAAGGTATCTTGGTTAGGGCTCTCACCTGACTAAAGTCTGCACTGATTTAGGGCCCAATCCTATCCAACTTTCCAGCGCTGATGCAGCTGCGCCAACGGAGCATGCGCTGCATCCCGTGGTGGTGGTGGTGGTGGGGCAGTCATGGAGGCCTCCTCAAGATAAGGGAACGTTTGTTCCCTTACCGAGTCGGGGCAGCATTGTAGCTGCATCGGCGCTGGAAAGTTGGATACGATTGGGCCGTTAGTCATATGTGTTTGAGTTGATTAATCAACTAATTCAATTTGTGTTTAGATTACGCACACCAAACGCCATGACTGATGCTCTAGCCATGCCCTACAGCCCCTTTTCCCTCCTCCCACTCTGTCTTATGGCTGGCCTTGACACAGAGAAATGTATGTGACAAGTTGCTTGTTGCCTAATTTTTCAAATGCCTTAGCAACTGCACACGCCAGCACATTTTTCCCTTGCGTGTTTACCAAACACAAGCGCTCGCTGCTGTCAGTTCATTAGTAAGTCATCTGACTCGCCCCATTAATCTCTTTCCACATTTCTACATTTTGTGCGTTCTGCCTCTTTGATGAGCAGGCTGTTGTTCTAAGCCAGTTTTTTTTCTTCTTCTTTCTTTTAAGCCAAGGAAACTGAGCTGAATCCAAAACCAGACTTCATTGTTCTGCTAACTGAACAAGTTTCAAGCAAGGCTTGAAGGACAGGAAACTTGCTTAAGGTACGAGAAAGCTCAGAATCCCAAACAAAGCTTTCTTACCTTCCTGTGTTGGGAAAAGGCCAGTACCTGTGTTGGGAAAAGGCCAGTACCGTAAGACATGTTTGGCAATTCTTTTTCTAAAAAGTCATCGCTCAGTAGCAGAGCACTGGCTTCTATGCTGAAGGACCAGATTCAACCCCCAGTTAAACACAGATCTCCATTAGCAGAGTTGGTAATGTTCCTTGCCCGGGTCTCGCAGCTCCAGGTCACCCTCTTCCCCCAATGCCATTCCCCCAAAGTAGCATAGCTGCAGATGACAGCATGATGGAGAACTTTTGCACCCCCCTGATGCCTGGTTCCCACGCACTGGGAGTGGCTAGTGCAGTGTTTCCAAAAACTTTTTCGACCTGTGGCTCCCTGGATCATTGGCGACCATTGGCTCATTATGTTGATGCCTGCCAATTGGCATTGTACTGTTTTCCAAGAGGATTCCATGGCACTCCGTGGCTCCCCTGGCTGGTATCCGCGGCTCCCCTGGGAGCCATGCCTCCCAGTTTGGGAACCACTGGGCTAGTGCATGAATATGCTTTTCTGAAGCACAGGGGCCATCAGGGCTTCTGCCCCAAGAGGCCCCAAAAGCTGGGGCTGCCACTGAGGCATGGGGTGGGAATGCAAGGAAGAATTGTGACCAGCAGGGCAAAGTGAGAGGACAAAGGGAAAAGGGAGCCTAGGCAATAATGGTTTAGCTTTCGGAGCAGAGCAAATTGCTGAAACGTATGTACAGCAAGAAGATGACTTGCTTCTAAGGAAGAAGACATTCCTTGGTTGTTTAACGGATTGCAGAGCTCTTTACAGTTTCTGAGGCATGTGTTTTTCTGCAAGTAGGTGGAAGAAGAATTAAAATGGAGGTTCCACACAAGCACTTAAATATAGTGCTACCATCGCGAGAAATGCCCTTGCCCAGGGCCAAGATCCTTCATGAACGTTTACTCACAAGTAAGTCCTGCTCATCAAAGGACATTCTCAATGCTAATTCAAAGTTTCTCCTTTCAGGGTTAGCCTAGTTTATTGCTTCCTGTTCAGAATGCCTGGAGGATTATTGGTGAATTAATTAACCAGTTTCTGTTCCCCATTTGGGGGGGGGGGGTTTGTGCGCACTTTAATTATTAGTGTTCTCTAATTATTTGTTTCCTTTTTTAAATAACAAAAAGAAAAGAAAAATAATAATGCAAGGAAACCAGTAATTAGCAGCCCAATTGTATCCCCTGTTGACCCAGATCGTGCAAACCCGCCGACAGAGCACACGCTGCAGGCAATGGGCTGGCAGAAGTCCAGAGAGCCCTGAAGAGGTAAGTAAATAACATTTTTACTTACCTCTCTGTTGGCCGTCTGGTCTGCAATGGGTCACCCAGACTTATGCCAACACTTTAACTAGCGTAAGTCTGAGGAGACTGGGGGTGGGTGGGTCTGGGCTAAGAGGAAGAGATAGGATCCAGCATGTGGAGCTGCAGCCAAGATCTTACCCCTGAACCACCCACAGCCCAGCCCATTCTCTGCCCCGATCTCCCCCAACCCTCCCCTGATCCACCCCTGCTGCTGACTTATTGGCAGTGGTGGAGGTTCTGCGGGCCGATGTTGCCCGTGTGCGGCCTGTGGGGCTCTCTGCTGGTGGCAGCACTCCACTGTGCTAGTGCCAACTGTGGAGTGCTTGTGCCAGCATAAAGCCCGTTTAGAATTGGGCCCTAAATCTCCCTGTGCTCTATGAAGAACAGAAATTGACTAATCAAGGGCCAATTCACTACTAATCCTCCAGCCATACTGAACAGAAAACAATATAAATGGGCAGAACCTGCAAACAGGACGCTTTTAATAAGAGGTAGACTAGTTCGTAAAATCCTCAATAGCACTTTGCCTGGCTGCACTGGGCAGGCAGGCACTGAGATTAAAATTTATTGCAAGGAAATCACCACGCACCAGGTCTGAAAACACATGGGAAAACAACACAGAAAATACAGGAACGCAATGATCTGGTAACAACTTAGTCTAGATTCTCTGCAAATAATAATAATAATAATAATAAAAATAAATAAATAAATAAATAAATAAATAAATAAAACAGGGTAATTCCAAAGAAAAGGCGCTTGCTTAGAGGCAACCCAACCTGATGAAGACAGTTCTACAGCAAGTTCTAAAAAGGACAAAGTAATAACAGAGGTTTATTCAGGTCTGAATGAGGACTATTCACCTGTGACAGCATCAATGGAGACTGGTCCAAATCGCTTCCTCCCAGAGAGACCGTAGAGGTTAAACTTGTATCTGTGGGAAGACATCAGGTCAGAGACGACAACTGTGCGAGAGTCAGCATCTACGGGCAACGTCTGTGGCTGTCCTTCGGCATCTTTATACTGGATGATGAAAGAGTCAAATTTCCCAGAAGAGATGGTCCATGAGAGGCGGACAGAGTCCTTTGTGACCTCAGAAATGGAGAGGTCACCCAGTTTGAGTGGGATCTTCGAAACTTGAGCTAGAACAGAGGAAATCACTGTGAATCATGCTGTCCTATTACAGTTGTGGACTGACTTGGTCATGGCGGGAGAAAGGGCGAAGGGTTGCTTTAAGCACTTGGAATGCGAGTTGTCACACACCCCTGTAAAGCGGGAAGAAGTTGAAATGGATTGTCCATTCATAAACAGGGAAAGTGAGCATGATGCATGATTCAGGGGGTGGCTAACATTCCACCATGAGGGCCTCTGCGTTCTTAAGAGTTGTGTAGAAGACAGACTCTTGGCAGCTGCAAGCGCTGATGGTGCTGCTAAAGCAGCTGCACCTGCTGAAATGCCCTCACCTAGGCAACCGTGAAAGGGCCAGGAGCATTCATGTGGAAAGGTTGGCCACCCCTAGATTTGACTGACAGAGCAGTAGTTTGGATTTTGGAGGACTGGCCTCCTGCTGCTCTGGGACCAGCCTGCCATGGTGCCTGCTTTGGGGCGCTTAGAAGACCTGCTCAACCTGGACCTTATAAAGAGATGAAAAAGAGCCACAGCTCAGTGGTAGCGCACACACGTTGCATGCAGAAAGTCCAAGATCCAATCCTGGCATCACCTGTTAATAAAGGATCATGTTGCAGGTGATGTGAAAGCTCTCTACTGGAGAGCAGCTGCCAGTCAGGAAGCTCTGCATGAGATAGATCAGCTACCTGAATTCCCTACATGGCACAAACTGCCTCCACACCAGTTACCACCAGGTATAGCAGCTGGGGTCAGGCATATCCTTGTGGAAAGCAGACCTTTATCTTACACCCACAACACTGATATGAGGCAACACAGATAAGGTTTCTATGGTGTAGCATAATGGTAGCAGCTAAACAAGGATAGCCCAATACTATCCCGCACAAGCCTGAGCAATGCAACAGCACCAACAGAGTGCAGACTGCATGCTTTGGTGGTGGTGGTGGGGCATGTGGCCTGGGAGAAGTAAGTAAAAATAATAATAATAATAATAATAATAATAATAATAATAATAATAATAATAATTTACTTACCTCCCCATGAGCCGTCTGGCCGTCAACAGGTCTCCTTGGATCCACGCCAGCTACTGAGCTGACGTACATCTGAGGAGCCTCAAGGGGCATGTCAGGCCAGAAATAGGGGGATAGGATCTTGGCGTGCATTACTACTGCCAAGATCTGCCCCCAAACCACCCCCGGTTCAGCCCACTCCCGGCCCCGATCCTCCCCCAAACCACTCCCGCTGCCACCTTGCCTGTTCTGGCGCAGGCTGAGTGAGCCGCTGGTGTGTGTGTGTGGAGCCTCCAGCCATTTGCACTGGCAGCCGCGAAGCACATGACAGCAGCGTGGCTTTTGCAGTGCCAGTCCGGTACTTATAGCAGCGGATTGTGAGATCCACTGCCATAGGCCCCGGATAGGGTTGGACTGTAAGTTAGACACTGAAACGTGAACAATGCAAACTAAATGAAACTAGCCATATTTGTTCAACTTCCACCATCCATACAAAGGGTGGAATCCAGCTCTTTTTGATGCAGAATTTGAACGGCCTGGATGCATTTAAATTTTTTTTTTATGTACAATCCACCCTATTTATGGTAGTATTGCAGATATGTAAAACGAAGGAAGTACTATCAACACAGGACCAAAGGAGGGCTAAAATAAAGGAGACAACCAGAGTATGTTTGTGTGTGTGTGTGTGTATGTGGGGTGGTGGTGGGTAGAAGTGGGTTTTACATCCTCCCAGGATGCTCTGTGTCTCTGACCTGTGACTGCTTCAGTGGAGATGGGACCAAAGCGTTTCTGCCCAGAGATGCCATAGAGATTGAACTTGAATTTACGGGAAGGCACCAGGTTGGAGACGACCACCTCACGGGAGGTTCCATTCAAAGGCAATGCCTGAGGTTTGCCCTCTGCATCTCTGTAGTGGAGACTGAATGAGGCAAAATTTCCAGATGGGACATTCCAGGACAGACGGACAGACGACGTCGTGATGTTAGAAGCTGACAGCTCCCCCAGAGAGGGCTGTGGAGGATGTTGCTCTTTGGAATCAGCTGGGACAAGGAGACAGGGAGACAGAAGCTTCAATCCACACTTAAACAGCGCTTTGATGTGATTATTATTAATATCTAGAGTGTCACCTCTGCATTCATTCACAATAGTTTTATAACCGATGAGAGGACAGGTGCAGGTCTCTATCGTGAGGACCCACAATCTAGAAATAGACAAAAGGGAGATAACAGAGAATGAGGAGAGGAGGGAAGCCAAGGGGTAAACAGGGAAAGAATATAGGACTATTTCATGTACACATAGTTAGGTTTAGTTGTAGTAGAGTATGAGGACCACAGGCCCCTGCCAAAGGCTTCACCATGAAGTTGGCTTTGAAGAGGAAGGAGATGTGAAGGAGGAAGTAAGAGAGGAGAGATCGCACAGGAAATCTGAGAAGCGTTCCAGGCTAAGGGACAGCAAGGAAGAATGAGCGGAGCTGTTTGAGGAAGCAGGAGGCCTGGGACATTTTAAGGATGGTTGAGCAGGAGGAGTGAAGATTTATTTTTATAAGATGTTATGCTACCTTTCCATGGCTTGAAGCAGCTTAAAACGTAATTTAAAATAACTAAAGCAATATAAAATACAGTACAATTATCTAAAACAGTAAAAAAATACTGAATTTATGGGAGATCACAGGAAGGAGCTTAACACATTTGAGAGCAGATAGATAAGGAGAAACAAGACCATGGAAGGCTTTGAAGATAAAGGGCAACGACCTTATGTTGGATCTGGGAGCAGACAGGAAGCCAGAGGGATTTAAGAGTGTGTGTGATGGGATCAGAGAAGTGTTGGGCTGAACATTCCCCCCCCCCCCCAGCACGTCTGGTGACGCTTAGGGCTGTTTGGGAGGGGAGGAAAAGAAAGATTCCAACAAAAGTACCGTACTGTATTCCCAAAATATTCATGGGTTGGGGGAATGAGCAGCTTACTCCCAGCAGCGGAGAGATTTACAGAGAATGCATGAGGATTCCAATCTGCAGTGCGCTCCTGGAAATTCAATGGCGGCTGGAAGCTGCCAGTATGAGGCGCAGTATTTGAAGCGCTGCTGTGTTTCTAAGGGCCAAAGTACACAGTATGTTCAAACGTGTAGTTTGGACCTTCTTTGTCTCCCCTCCCCATGTAAATAGTAGGTAGGGGGGGGGACGATGAGGATTCATGGAGAGTGGATATTTAAACCATTCAACTCACGCTGCAACCCCAATGAAAAGCTTCTACTAGCCCTGGGAGGAAAACTTCCATTGTTGGCACCAAGAGAAATTTCCCTTTGTGGAGATAAGAGCAGCTGGGACAAAGGGGCTCATTATTACTGGGACTGTAGTGTGAGGGATAAGGATTAACGGTGAAATCCACCGTAGATTTCCGGCGCCGGAGCAAGTGCTCCGGCGCCAGAAGGCGTTGCAAATGTGGCATAAGGCACGTTTGCGTCTCCTTTGGAGTAAGAGAGGCCGGTGCAAGGCCGGTCTCCCTCTCTCTGGCGCCGGACCGAGGATGCAGTCGGCGGCAGAAGGTGAGTCTCCCGCCTCAGGCCGCGTGGGCGGTCCAGCCCGGGAGGGAGGGGGCACATTGGGCGAGCCGACCTGGGAGGGGGTGGGGATGATGTTGGCCATATCCTCGTCCCCGCCGGGCCAGCTCGGCTGTTACACGGCCTCCTCCGACTTCTGCCAGCTATTTAGCTCGCAGAAATCCGAGGAGGCCGATAGGGCCAGCCCCGGTTTACACCCAGGGAAGGGGAAGAACGTCCCCTTCCCCAAGTAGACCTCTGGCCCGCTGCATGGCAGTCCGGACGTCAAAATCCTGTGTAGGCATCCGCTGCCGGATCCTTACACAGAATTTGGCTGTAAATATCTCCTCCTCATGTCGTAATCCTGATCCTGATTGCCACCATTAACATGGAGAATGCAAATGCTCCAACTGTTGCATTTACAAGGGACAGTTACAATTGTCTGATACCAGTCTCTGCTAAATCCCTGTCCCAGTTTTTGCCTTTTGGCGATCATTGCAAAATATATCCCAAGTCCTTTCCAGGCTGTGCCGGCACTGCTGGAGCACACCTTGGGAGAAGGGGACATATGGGCCTCCTCGGATGCACGCAAGCTCCAGAGCTGGCATACATCTGGAGAGGCGGTGTAAGACTGGCATGGGCTATGACGGGGCATAGGATATCGGCGCTAATATCTCCACCCCCTTCCAGCCTGGACTGGCCAAGGGTCCCTTTCCCTCGCCGGCCCGTCTCGCTCGTCACTGGGGGAGTGAGTGGTGCCGGCCTCACTGCCGCCGCTGCTAACTCTTCAGTCGCTGCCAAAGTGCTTTACAGCACTTTTGCAACGCTTTAGGCCGGCGGAGCAAGAGCTCCACTGGCCTAAAGTTACACAGGATTGCACCGTTAATTTCACTTTTTGCCAAATGAAGGTTAGCTACTATAGGATACCTATGAATTCTATAAAATCCCTAGGCCAGAATGAAAGAAACTTCTGGGAAAAAAATTGCCGGTCCACCACATCAGAAAGTTTGAGATGCACTGCTATAGGAAACATCACCTGCTAGCTAGACAACCATCACGAGGCAGAAAAACTGGAAGCAGGGACACAAGGGTTAAATAATAAAATTGCCTGTGAAGGTAGAATGGATGGTGTAGGACTAAGGGACAACACAGCAGTCTGTTGATGGGGCCCTTTTCTGTGATCCCTGGCTGAGCAAAGGCTAGTTGATGCCACAGTATATGGGCCCATCATTTTTGCCTGCTTTTCCTGTGGCAACCTAAACCCAAAACAGAAAACAGTCACAGAGCCCACAGCTTCTTCCATCTGGAACAGAGAGACCTAGGAGAAAGAAGAGAGTCATGATGACCAGAAAAGTGGTCATTAGCTGCTCAGTGGGCCGTGGCTGACCTGTGGTGGCTTCCGTGGTGATGGGGCCAAGGCGCTTACGGCCAGAGACTCCGTAGAGGTTGAACCTGTATCTGTGAGAGGGGGTCAGGTCATGAAGCCGTAGCGAGCGCAAGCTTCCGTCCACAGGCAAGGCATGGGGCTTGCCATCGGAGTCCCGGTACTGGATGATAAAGGAGTCAAAATCCCCAGTCTCCACTGTCCAGGAGAGGAGGAGGGATTCTGGAGTGACGTCATGGGCCAACAATTCTCCGAGCTTCAGCGGGGTCGTGTTGCCTAGGTCTGGAACAGAGACGGGATGTGGGATTACAAATGTCATGACAAGCCCTGGCTGCGGAGAAGCGCTACTATGGGACAACCCAAGAAGAGATCTCCATGCTTGAGTCACAGGATGGGGGAAAGTTGTATCTGGCCTGCTTACCTCTCGTGATACCCTTACTCTTAGCTATTTTTTTTTAAAACAACAACATGATTTGGCCAATGTTAGGGGAGACAAGAAGTGCAGCTTGTGGATTTCATCAAGGCCACTTTTCCCGTCCTTTTCCCGTTGGAGCACGACAAGGATATGCCTCCATACTATTATATGACCGGATATTCTTTCCTTATTTATTTGTGATAGTCAGCTACTGGTACATCATCTCACTGTAGTGGATTGGGATATACTGGGAAAGGGTGGAGCAGACCCTAACATAAAACGAAAAACAAGCAGGACTAGAGGTTTGTACTCCTTTTTAGCAGGGTGCCACACACCGGCAAGCTCGTGGGACCTCCTGGAGAGTCGGAGCCTCTCAAGGGAAGAAAACCCTGCATAGTGGGGCCTTTTTCAGCGTGTGTGTAGAGCTGACTGACTCTGGGCAGCAACACAGGTCAGAGAGGCAAGCTGAGATCACTGGCGTCGACGAAGGGAAGCGCGCGGGGCGGGCCGCCCGGGGGCGACGCGTGCACAAGGGTGACGCGCGTCCCCCCCGGTACTCACAGTTAGTCGCTGGAGGTGGGCCTGCCCGCCCGCCTGCCCTTGCGTCCGTTTGGCTCTGAAATGAGCCAAAAACGGCGCGGGGGGTTGCTCTGCGCCCACGCGTGACGTCACGCGCAGGGGCGGAGCCGATTTCTTAAAGGTGACGCGCACCCCCGCTCTGGAGCGACGCGACTGGCTGAGATCGGTTCCCAAAAGGAAAGCAAGGCAACCGCGGAGAAAGGAACAGGCAGAGGTGTATTTTATCCATAATAAGGCTGGCTAGGCTTCAGCCTAGGGGCCGCGCAGCAACAGGGTTACTCGAAGGTTGTTTGTTGTATGAGCTCATCCTGAAAAGAATTTTAAAATTGACTATACTTTATCACTACATAATAATCAGTAAATGTCCTTCCACTGTATATTGTTAAATGTTCTATTTGATAATAATTTGTTGTCAGTTGTAGTAGGGTGAAAGATTGAAGTGCTGGAGGGACCCCGAAATAGTTGAAAGCCCAGGGGCCCGGCCATGGGTTAATACACCCCTGGGAACAGGCGGTCTTGGGGAGACGCTGGCGCAGTGAGGAACAGTAGCTATGAGCTGGCCGAGGCCCAGACTGAGGCCTACTTCTCACTGAGGTGCTAAGCGGCCTGTGGCTGGGCTATACTGGGCTGGCTCAAGTGATGAGGCTTGCGGCAGCGGTAGTAGGTGGCAGGGGAGGGGGTGTCCTTCATCCCACGTCTGCCACCACCTCCCTCCAGCCTGCCTGCCACGGACAGAGACGCCGCATTCATCTGCTTCCATACCTTGGCCCTTCCTTGCACATTGTTTAAAGTTTAAAGGGGTGGTCCCTTTAAAATTTAAATTCTGCATGAGAAAGAAATGTTTCCTTCTCACCTCCCTCCTCCCTCGAACAGTCCCTTTAAATAAAACAAGGTCCTATTTTCAGAAAAAGGTTGAACCATGCGACAGAAGGAGCATGGTGAGGGGGGAAGGGGCCTTTTTGGAGAGGGTACACACACACATGCAAGCTCAGCCTTGCCAGCAAAATTGGCAGTGGGGGCAGCCCCAACTGGACCATCCCTAGGGCTTTATCATTTCAGACTGCGGATGGGAGGTTCACATGACTGAATGCTGACCCATACAAAAAGTTGACTCCCTCCACACAGAAAATAGCATGCCATGGACAAGCCTTGCCTTCATTTCCTGACATGCGAATTGTCTACGCGTAGGAATCTTTTCCTGAGGGGAGCACTCCATTTTGTGAACCCCCACTTGCCAAATGAAAGAGTACAAACGCAAAGTGGATTTTAACATACCGATGATGAAAACATGGATTTTAACATACCGATGATGAAATAGGCGAAAGCCTATTAACATGAAGGGGAAGTTTATACCGGGACGAGAAAGGGCAGTGGCCAATCACAGAGCAGAAAGAAGGAGCACTAGGTGAAGCCACTTGAGACAAAATGTCATATACTTTTTCCCCAAGAGATGCAGTGGCGTAAGGAGCAGACCTCCACTCTTGCCTGTGGCAGGCAGGCAGTTTGAGTCCGTCTGAGCACTGGCGTCGCTGCAGGGGGGGCGGAGCTCTAAGTTCCGCTGCGGTCCGACCCTCCGTTACACCGGTGCACGAAGTGGCCCCGCCCCCTCGCCTTCAGAACCATTCAAGGTGGTGAAAGCGCTGCTTTCACCGCCTTGAACAGTTCCGAAGGCGAGGGGGCGGGGCCGCTTCGTGCAACTTAGAGCTCCGCCCCCCTGTAGCGACGCCAGTGTGTCTGAGCCTGACAAGAAGAGGCTGGGCGCTTATTTCTCCCCCATGTTAGCATTTCTCTGAATGAATACAGTACAGGAGAGAAAACATAAGCAAAGCTCATTATGCTGAAACCACACTTTGGGTGAGAAACAGACATTTTTTGGGTGTGTGTGTGTGAAATTTCATTTCTCATAGCATCATTTCCCTAAGGAACCAAAGAGGTTAGCTGGGGAGAGAACACAGCTCCTTTGAGCCACCACCACCACAGCGAAGAAAGATTCCCTCTGACCTGTGATCGTTTCGGTGGAGACAGGGCCGAAGCGCTTGGCGCCAAAAATGCCATAAAGGTTGAACTTATATCTGCGCGAAGGCGCCAGGCTGGGCACAGTGACATCACGGGAATCGCCGTCGAGGGGCAACACCTGGGGTTTGCCCTCTGTGTCTTTATACTGAACCAAGAAAGAGTCAAATCTTCCATCAGGGACACTCCAGGACAAACTGACAGAGTTGCTGGTGACCTTGGAGACGGACAGATCTCCTAGTTTGGGCTGACTGGTCCACCCACTTGGGCCTGTTTCTGGTGCTAGAAGGAAAGAGGAGTGAAGGAAAAAAAAAGAGAGACAGGCTCTTGTTACAACCTGAAATCCTAAAACATAAAATAAGTTTTTAAAACGTGGGGGGGGGGGGGGAGAGAAGCAGGATATGATGCATGAAGTCAACCTACTGGAGGGAATTAGGAGCAGAAGCTGGGAGAAAAGGCAAAGTTTGGAGGGTTGGGGAAGGAATGTTGCTGTCAGTTTTAGCAGACTAATGGCCCAATCCTATCCAACATCCCCCCCTCCCGCAGAATGCAGCACACACGCTGTTAGTGTGGCTGCATCGGTGTGGGGGGTTTCCTGGGGAGTCCCAGAGGTCTCCTCCAGGTAAGGGAACAGGGGTAAGCCTCTGCTGCTGATCCGTTTACTTGAACCTGCGCCAGCAATTTTGCTGGTGCAAGTCTGAGTGGACCTGAGTAGGTGGATTGAGGCTGGGAAGTGGGACAGGATATCAGTGGAGTTGCTGCTGCTATCTGCCCCCTTCCCGCCCTCGACAACCCCCACTCCGTCCCGGTCCCCACCCACCCACCCCCCGGCCAGTTCCACCCCCCAGCCACCCCTGCACCAACTTAGCGGCACTGGGGCTCCCACAGAAGCCGCTATCTCCTGGCCACCACTGCTCACTGTTTGCTCTAAGGCGCATCATGTTTTGCAACCACCGTAAAATGGGTTGCATTGCTGGAATGTAAGTTCCAGCGACATAGCAGGCTCATAGGATTGGGTTGCAAAGCTCTGTGGTTTTTAGACCAAATGGTTTTCTAATCATGTTCCAGAGAACCCTAGGATCCCTTGGAGCCTAATCGGGGCTTTTTAATGAGAAGATCCTGTTACGAGACAGCTGCCCACTATAATAATATCTAATAGGCCTGGCCTATGCTCCATTCATGAATGTTGTGCTAATGCTGAGCCAAAATGGGAAGAGCAGCTTTGCAAAATTGTTTGTTTGAAATGAAAGGCCTCCCCTGCCTTTCAGCAATTTTTCAGGGACTACTGCAAATAGGACCAAGACACCTATTTTTTATTCTTAGTTTGATCGCTGATTGGCTAAAGAGCACTGTGATTCCATCACATCTAGTACGTGATCTCTGATTGACTAGAATCACTGTACATAAGAAAAGCCCTGCTGGCCCATCTATCTAGCTTCCTGTTTCCCACTGTGGCTCATCAGCTGTCTGGGAAGCCCACAAGCGGGAGAGAAAGGCATACTTCTCTCCCGTCATGGCTCCCCTGCACCTGGTATTCAGGGGAGAGCTATGGTTTTCATGTTTGCAGTGTCAATGTGGCCAAACTGAAGGCTATCCAGCGGCCCACCCAAATCTGTGCTGACCTGTGACAGCATCAATTGAGACGGGCCCAAGTCGCTTGTAGCCGGAGACTCCATAGATGTTGAATTTGTATCTCTGTGAAGGTGTGAGGTTGTAGAGGTGGAGGGAGCGCATGGCTCCATCCACAGGTAGCACCTGGAGTTTGCCAACAGCATCTTTGTACTGAATGAGGAAAGACTCAAAACTACCCTCCTGGATGCTCCAAGAGAGCAGGAGGGAATCTGGGGTGATCTCAGAGACCGTGACGTCTCCAAGGCTGGGCTGAACGCCGTAGCCAGCCGTGGCCCCTGGCTTCTCCACCTCCGACTCAGATGCTTCTGCAGGGACAAAAATAAAGACAAAAGAAGGGAAGATGAAGAAGGATCCCAAGACACGAGGTATAGGGATGCTGATGAAGATTTTTTAGTGCAGGCCTCACGGACAGAGAAGAACACATTTGCACAAGTGAGTGACCTGCAAACAACATGCAGATCTCAGCTGGTATAGACATCCCCGGGTCACAGGGCCGTGTGTCCTCCATGCTAAAAGAATATTGTTTAGGCTGGATTCTTTTCTTTTTTTGTACTGATATTATTTGGGTTTTAAAAAGCTTTTCATTGGATTGACCTTTTTGTAAGCCACCTTATGATCGTTCTAAAAAAAACATGGTGCATTTATGTATATACTACTGTTTTACTACTATACTATGTTATATACTACACCAGGCATTGAACTTGAAATCCAACTTTCACTCTGGGAAGGGGCCATCGTTCAGAAGCAGTGCATCAGTTTTGCACGTGGAAAGTTCCCAAGTTCAAAACCTGGCACCTCTAGGTCTGATTCTCCCCCCCACCATTTCCCTCAAGGGAACCTCTAGGTTGGTTTAACATGAAAGGGACTCAGCTGAGTCAAGTGGGACCCTCCGCCATTAAGACGTCTCATGGTTGGTATCTGCCAGTTATTTTTGTCTGGCAGCAGCAGAACAAGAGCTCCTAGCCAGCCCACTTGTTAAAGATGGCTTGTGCCAGTAAACTGGACACTCAGCAGGCAGATTGGGAGGGGGGCTCAAGTGGTCTTCGCCCCTCCAATCAGAAAGACAGGGGAGCATCCTAACCAAGCTTACTTCAGCTAGAGCACCAAGCTGCTTTCTGACACTTTGTGTATTGGGCCAGCTTGTGTATTGTGGAATCGAGCCCACTTCCCAGGCTGGGCGAGATGCTAAAGGGGAACTTTCCACAACATAAGTGCTTCTGGGCAGGGTATTTCTAGCTAGTCATGTCAGAATGTTATTGTTCCATTCGCCTCTACTGTACCTGTTTTTATCCAATTTCAATGCCTGTTCATGTCCGTTTTTACCATTATCCTTTTTAGTCATTTTAAGTAAACATGTGTTATTTTTACATCTTGCTTGCCCAGACTGACTTTTCAGAGCACAGAGCTGTCTTCTTCCTTTGCCCCTGATGGCTTCTCAGGGCTTGTGGTACTAATGGCAAATATGGGTGCCTAAGACTTGGGGTTAGCCTAGTTGGTTGGTTTCCCAGATAGCTCCTATGGCAGCCAGCGTCTGCGCGGAGGGAACCCCAGTCTTTTGGGATTACGTTAGATGGGAGGTGGGGGTGAGGATGGAGGAAAGCATCAGCTTCTCTACGGTTTGAGATGCACATTTTCCATCCTTGTGCAGCATCCTATCAAGCTTTTTGCATAAACATTATCCCCACTTAGAGGGCCCATGAGCCAACACTGGTTCACCAGTGGTCCACGTATCACAGAAGTCAATATTTATCATTTTTCTCACTCCCGGAAAGCAAGTAATCAGGTTCCAGATACTCTTCTGGAGCTCTGGGTCAGAGTCTTCAGGAAAGAGGAACAAACTTTCCAGCGATGACTCCTGTGTTGCAAAATTTGAATGCTGAAGCTCCACCCACCACTATTCAAATGTATCTTTGGAATCATGATGGCTAAAAATTTGCTTAAAAAAAAAGAGAGAGCTGAATTCTGTGCTCCGTATCATAAAATGCACTTTTTCTGCATGTCTGTAGCTTTGTATTATAAACACAGCTCTGCCTATGAAAAACAGAGGCAGATAAAGGTGAGAGAAAGGAAGATAGGCGATGATCCGTCTAGGAGAGTCCCAAAGAAGTAAATCTAAAACTCAAGAAAGTGGTAAAACTGTGTTAAAGAGATTTACATAATTTCGCTTTGTAATGCATTTCGAATTTTGTATTTTGTTTTTTGAAAATATTTTTTTTAAGCTGAGTTAAAAAGTGCAAACTGCAACAAGTAAAATAAAACGTGTTTCCCCCCTTGTTTCTCGAAGAGTTGCTGCTGACCTGTCACGGCATTGGCAGAGATGGGTCCGAGACGCTGTTGTCCAGAGATACCATAGAGGTTGAACCTGTATTTGTGAGAGGGAGCCAGGTTGGGGACAATGACCTCACGGGAGCCCCCTTCTACAGGAATTGCCTGGGGTTTTCCCTCTGCATCCTTGTACTGGACCGAGAAAGAATCAAAACTTCCCACGGGGACACTCCACGAGAGGCGGGCAGAGTTACTGGTGGCCTCGGAGACAAAGAGCTCTCCCAGGCGGGGCTGCGTGGTGGGAGCGGACACCTCCTCTTTTCTCACTACTTGCTCGGCCGGAGGTTCTGCTTTTGCTAGAGTTAAAACAAAGAGGTTGAGTGAGAGACTATTGTCGGAATATTATTGCAAAGCCTTCTTGTCTTTAACAGCTGTATCTGGAGTAAGAAAAAAAAAACACGCTTGCAGCTAGCAGGTTAGAAAGAGAGATGGGACAGGCATTAGAAGACATCTTGCAAGATGACATATATCCTGTCAAAAGCTGCTAGGTTTAGAAAGTATACAATGTGAGAATAATGTGAGTATATAATCACAGAATTCTACTTTCTCAGGTTCTCAGTTTTTAAAATAGAACAAAACATCTTCGGGATTCAAGGTTATAAAATAGTGGATTTATAAAATGTAAAAACTGTATAAAAATATATATCAATGACTTTGCAAGTCTGATTAAAATCACAACCGTGAATAAAAACACTTTAAAAGTCCAAAATTTAAAATACATTAAATACATTCCAAAACCTATTTCAGCATGACGTTTCATTCATAATCCATGAACTTTATCAAATGTGAAAAAGAGCCTAAGTAGGCAGGAAGACACCCGAAGAACCTTGAATCCCGGAGATGTTTCGTTCTATTTGCATTATAGCTGGTTATAATAGTCTTCGATCATTCTCAGTTTTTAGTTTTTAAAAAAGCAACATTCTAGCCCTTACTGTTCTGAATATATATTTGGATACGGACTAGGGATTCAGAGACCCAAATTTTGTTATTGGGATTAGTGTCTTTATAATGAGGAACAACCTCCCCTTCATCAAAACACCAAACAGGAGCCCTGATCTGGAATACCATT